>OW026361.1:10903445-16247979 GCA_932273835.1 Sarcophaga variegata | reverse complement strand
CCTTTTTTTATATGTACAAATTTCACCAAGAAAACTATGAAACGTGCCAATATTGTAAGGGGCCAATGCCTAAGTTTAAGGTAAACGTAAAACAAAATTTTTCATAATTTTATTTGAATTTATTTCGAAAAATATTTAAAAAATTCTTTTTTTTAAATCTAAAAAATATTTTCTTATCATTTTAGGCCCCAAGGCAGCAGTAAAATGGATCGTTATGAAAAATTAAGTCGTTTGGGTGAGGGCTCCTATGGTGTCGTTTATAAATGTCGTGATCGTGAAACGGGCCAACTAGTGGCCGTAAAACGTTTTGTTGAATCTGAAGATGATCCTGCCATTAGAAAAATAGCTTTAAGAGAAATACGTTTACTTAAGGTAAATTATTTGTAAGACAATACGTGTGGTTATTTCAAAATTTTTCTAACCTAACAAGGCATACTCAACAATGTTTGGGAAAAAGTTTATCAATTTCCGAGCATAATTTTCTTTTAGCTCCATACACTTTGGCGAGACTGCCAAGCCTCTTAAAATAACCATATTTACCTTTCATTGTGGGATAATTTTTAAATTTTGAGTATAATATATAACTCGATGTTAGTTTGGAAAGGCAGATGATGCACTTCCACATTAAGATAAAATCGTGTACTAGAACGTTTACCTAAGTACTTATGATGACAACCTAAAATGTGTTGAAAGGGATTCATAGGAAGACATCTAACCTTAGGTTGATTTTCGTAACATCTTCTGTATCAAATGTATTGCAAAGTACAACTGGCGTACGGAGCATTTTCCATGAACTCAGTACTCGAGAACACTGCTACGCAGGCCAACGTTTAAACTCATTGCGATATCACAATTTTATCCAAAGCTGAAATCATTCCCTGTAGGAAACCCACACGAGTCCAGAAGAAATCTTGCTTTTACAGGAATCCTTATATGGGTGAGTTTAGTTAAGGACAATAGAAAATGAAAGACTGCAAAGAAACCATTCGAAAACATGCCTTCTAATAAGACAGTTTTTCCTAAGAATCGCAATTGTACAATGGATGGCAGAAAAACAACCAGTACTCATCGTATGCATACAAGTCTAGCAGAGTCCAGCAATATTGTTCATTCCTTCCATTGGCCAACAAAACAGAGTCTCACTGTGCCTTCAGAAAACCAACCAATATCCTCACAGATACCCTCTCCCGTTTCGAAAGCCCTTCCATCTACAGATTCTGCATTATCCCTGCAGTCCGTTCTATTACGCCGGATGACTAGCATATGTCTCTCAGTGCATCGCCCTGCGGAGCTGAAATGATTGCAAATACTTTAGCGTGATGTACACTGCACTCATCCGAAATCCTAGAACGCTTCAATCTGGAATGTAATAGTCTGGAGATACTGCAATTTCCCTTGTTATAAACGACTCATGAGTTTCACTTCCTTCCTCGCTTCTTCACTAGCCAGTTTACATACAGTCTCATTACCCCACACATCACAATCCCCTAAAACAATGCCACTCTGTTAGTTTCCGAAATTATAATGAAGAATAAATCTCGAGCCAACATAGTGCCCAGTCAGTGCTCTCAAGGCTGCAGGACTATCTAGATAGATAACCACGATATCTCCCGGCTCATTCCCGCGACGTAGACGATTGCAAACATCTCTGCCTCTCATATCAGGTAGCCCATGGGACAGCTTAATACCACACACAAAATAGATCCCAGCTCCAGAGCCATATTTAATCTGCGAGACTGTCAAATAGACTATCTGTACCATACCATTGCTCCCTGTCTCGGAAAACTACCTATCGATGTTACATACTCCGACTATGTGGTCCTTAAAATTTGCATTCAGGGTCCGTATGACCAAGTGAACAATACTCAAACTCCATCCGTGATTAGTTAGCCAGGCAAATTATGTGGGAATATTATTATTAGTGTGGTAAGGAGGTGCCTTAGTACTGCGACCATATAATCTGTTGTATTCCTCAAACTACATAGGATATCCATGTAATGTTTTCTTCTAGCCTATTACCGTGACAAAGTTCAGAACGTCTTCTTTAGATTGGCAAAGAAAACAATCTCCATTCCCTGTCCAGCCCCTGGTACATACACAGCTGTTTCCATCTGGGATGCATTAACGCCTCGCAGGTTCAAAGAATGTGCTTCGATGATTCATTCTCAACATCGCAGAATCTCCATATTGGAGTTGCAACAACTACATACATAATTCGCCATTACAACCCTTCAGTCGGGATTACGGCCTAGCTTCTCACACCACTCATGTTGTGTGTGTTAATTTTATACATGAGACAGATTTTTGAGAAACTTTTTCATGGTAGTTTTATTTACTCTCAGAATTTTTGCCAGAAATCTGCTGAGAGGAAGTCGCCGATGAAATATTTTTAAATATTTCGTTTTGATGTCTGACCTGGTGTTTGAACCGTGGCCTTACGTCTAATAAGCCAACACACTACCTACTAGACTACGGCGACTTCTACAACAGTTGTCTAGCAACAAACTGCTATTCTGAATAAGTCTGGTCTGGTTCTATAGTTTACTATTAAAAGTCCAGATATCAACCTCTGGTGGTTTCTGGATAGAATAGATATTATGCGAGCCCTATACTCTCTAAAGTAATGAATTTATCTTCATTTTAATGGCCTTCTATAATTAAAATCTCTGATATAAAAAGGACACTTAAAATCCATATCCTGTTTTTAATTGAATATTTCCATTCATTATACTTTTAATTAAGCCAACAAGAGATTTTCCTTTCCAGTTACACTCTGATATTCAAATTTCTTTGTAACGAACTGCATTTTTCCTTTAAAGCTTAATTAGTAACTTCAACTTCATTTTGGAAACCTATTGCCATAGCTACTCAAAATTCAATCCCTTTTTATTCGTGTGCAACAAAATAACATATCATCTGCCATATGTTGCATTTTATTTAATCCATGACACACACAGCAGGCCAAAAAAAAAAGAAATGGAAACAAATATTATCCCTTCATTCAGTGTTATGGAAAGTTTTTCTTTGAATACTACACCCAGCTTATCCTCCTTGCAAACAATTTTTTCAGGAGAATTTTTTCTAATTTTTTTCTGTTTCTTTTTCAACAGAATCTAAAACATCCAAATTTGGTTTCATTACTTGAGGTATTTCGCCGCAAACGACGTTTACATTTGGTATTTGAATTTTGTGAGCTGACAGTGTTGCATGAATTGGAACGTCATCCGCAGGGCTGTCCGGAGCATTTAACGAAACAAATTGTCTATCAAACGTTGCAAGGAGTCGCCTATTGCCACAAACAAGGCTGCCTGCATCGTGACATAAAACCCGAAAATATATTGTTGACAGCACAGGGCCAAGTGAAATTGTGTGATTTTGGTTTTGCTCGCATGTTAAGTGAGTATATATGTATGTAAACTGTCTCTGTAGCACATTCAAAAGAAAAAAAACTCTAGAAAAACATCACGTTTCATATGCTGCATATCTGCAGCGGCATCATTTCATATATGCTTACTTACCATTACATGTTTTGTTTTGTTTTTTTCTCTCTTTCTTACATTTATCTGCAGGTCCTGGTGAAAATTATACAGACTATGTGGCTACACGTTGGTATCGTGCTCCTGAACTCCTGGTGGGCGATACACAATATGGCACCCCTGTCGATGTATGGGCTATTGGTTGCCTGTTTGCCGAACTGGTACGTGGTGAAGCATTATGGCCTGGACGCAGTGATGTCGATCAATTGTATTTGATACGTAAAACCCTGGGTGACCTTCTGCCAAGACACATACAAATATTTGGTCAAAATGAATACTTTAAGGTTGGCTAACGAAACATTTATTGCCAATAAATTTATGAAAATAAAATATTTCTTCTCTTCCTTTTTCTTTCCTTCTTATTAAAGGGCATTACCTTGCCGGTACCACCTAATTTAGAGCCATTGGAGGAGAAAATGCCAGCCAAATCTTTGCAAAATCCTTTAACAATAGATTTTTTAAAGGTAAAAACTTTATTCTGTTCCCTTTACCTTTTTTCTTCTTCTTTTTAATGCAGTTTTTATTTTTAAAGAATAGAAAATATTTCCTCATAACGACACCATGGGGAGGAAATAAGTGTTTTGAGAATTTCAAGCACGTCCATAAATAAAGTCAGGAAACAGGAAAAGCAAAAAAAAAAGATATGAAAGGCAACGTCGTTTTGTCAGACGTATAAAGATGAGAAAAATTAATAAAAAATCGTTCAGACAAAATACATACTTTAGCGTAGAATTTAAAAAATATTTCTTTAGAAGCATCTTCAAAACTTCCAAATGATTAGGGTTTCTAGGGATTGTAGATGATATTGAATAATTTAAGGATTACGTCACTTGTCACAAAGCTACTAAAGGTCCTTAGCACATTATTTGGAGACTCCTGTATTTTTTTCACAGGCTCTAAACCTAGCCTTGATATAAGATGTCATACTAAAGTTACCAGCAGTGAAGACTGGCCATCTGATATGTTCGGAAAATTCTGTGAAAACGGTTTTAAACTTAAGATTAACGTTGAAATTTCTCCGAAATGCTTAATCTTAGAATAGCTCTCTACATATCTAACTACTGTAGTGTCCCGGAACATTAGGACATCAAGTTGAAGTCATAACCATAAATCCTCTTGAATAGGTTAACATAACTATCATCTCTGACAGCCAAACATCATTCCGATCTCTCTCTGATCCAAGCCTGGGATCAAAACTAGTGGTCACATGCCACAACTCCATTGAGCCCTTTGTAGCAGCTGATGGACTTGTTATAGCACAGACATACATAGATCATTCGAATCCTTCAGTCAGTATTACATCCTAGCTTCTCACACCCATGTTATGTGTTTTAATTTTATCCATGAGTAGTGGGATTTACAGAGATTTTTGAGAATCTTTTCATGGCAATTTTTATTTACTCTCAGAATTATTGCCAGAAATCTGATGAGGAAGTCGCCGTAGAAATATTTTTCACATTTCGTTTTGTTGGAGATGTCTGACCTGGGGTTTGAACCGTGGCCTCACGTCTAATAAGTTAACATACTACCTACTAGACTAGGGCGACTTCAGCAGACACACTTTGTTATAATCGTCCTACCGAAAGGGCTATTCACAATGCGGTGAATAAGTTCAAGTCCACAGATTCAATAAACGATCGATAAACAACCGTTGATCAACGAAATGCAAGATCTGTTGTAAATATAGCCGTTATCCGTAAGTTTGTGCAGAAGAATCGGCAATCGATTACGCATAGCTTACAAGAGATTTTCCGTTCGCCGACGACAACTTCGTGAATTTTAGGTTGTGACTTGGGCTTGCACTTGTTAAAAGTTTAATTGGCCCAGAAATTGCAGGTAAAGGAAGATAGACAACGACAGGTGTTTACTTAGTGGGCTCTGGAACAGTTGACGAGTGACATTAATTTTCATCAAAAAATCATGTATGGCGTTGAGGGCGATTTGTGGATGACCGAACTTCTACTGAATTCCAATCCACACATGAGTGCATAGCACTTATCTACGTTATATTATTGGCTGGGCTAAGGACGAATCAGGCTTCGTTGACATTCTCATCTGGTGTAAGATGTTAAATTGTCTGGTGTATGATTGTTAAATTTGGACAACGAATTTTTAGAATCCTATCCATGCTACTCAGCCTCTAGTAAATACTTTTAATTGCCTTCAAGACATTTTTTGAGCACTTCAGCCGGGTTTTTCGTGGGCCTTTCTTTCTATATATTCCAGTCAATCATAGTTCACGGATTAACCTCCGCTGGCTTTTCGAGAATATAACCAATTCAGGTCCAAAATGAACGAAAATTATTTCAGACAGTTGCTTACAAACATTTGAATAGCAAGACGGGCACACAGTGTAGTGGTGCAACCATACAGCAATACCGATTTTATACGCAACTATTTTTCGAGACTGTCATACTCAATGTTGAGTGCAAAACACAGCGCACATTCTGTTAATTATATCAACAATGTTGTCTTGAGAACCACCATTATGCTACCGATATACATAAAGGAGTCAACCCTAAGTAAGTAAGACAATCTTTCATTGTAATCCGTGTTGACTGCTTTTAAGGCAAGTCGGAGATTTTAAATTCATTAGATCCGCTGGACGATCAGCAAATTCTTGCCACTGGTCTAGATAGCCTCTGCAATCAGTGATGTCTCTGTCGTTCACTTCTTCATGGACATTTGAACAGCAAATTCTCTTTCTTTTTCCGAGAAACATACACGGTATTGATATGTTCAACCACGTTTGCCTTATCAGCCTAAACTGTCTTTGCTGTCTTCAAACCAAAAATAGAAACATTGTGGTATCGTGTTATCTGCCTTAACGGTTATATTTTTAGAGAGAAATTTACACTACTATCCTGCTGTATATATGGCAACCTAAACCTAATACATTTTCTTCTTACCCACTTATCAGAAGCTTCCCCTTTTATTTAGTCGATGGGTCTATTATTCCATAGTAAGACTATGCTGCTGCTTTCTGATTATCTTCTAATCTTTGGTTATACTTTTCCTTTTGCTCTTCTATTTGCTTGCTATAAGAAATACCCTCCTGATATTTTGTTTCATCTTCAAAACTATAAATTATTTTCAGTGCCATCACTGGCACTTTGTAGAGTGTTTCACAAAGAATTTAACACTTTGACGGACACCAAAATTTTAGGAGGCCTTCCCGTGGGATACTTGCTGTATCTCCGTTATTTGGCAAGGAAACAATTTATCACGTATATACACGCCATGTCCCCCCAGAAACCCTTGTTGTGAAGTCTATAGACGTCAGTGTCCGTCAAAGGGTTAAGAAATATTTTATAAACTTAAAAAATCATTTGAATTAAACGAATCTTTAAATATCCTCTTCTGTTTACTTGCCTGTTTAGAAATGCCTGGACAAGGATCCGGCCAAACGTTGGTCATGTGAGAAACTCATCAAACATTCCTATTTCGATGACTACATTGCCAAACAACGTGAGCTGGAAAGTCTCAATGGCTTAGAGGCAGCTACACTGAGACAACAGCAACAGTTATTACAACAGCATATGTTGCAGCAGCAACATATGCAACAACAACAACAGCAACAATCACTCTTACAAACATCACAGGCAGCAGCACAAGCTGCAGCTGTTGCAGCAACAACAGTATCTAGTCGTGATAAATCAAAGGTAAGTAGAAGAGGAAGAGAAGAGAAAATTACGTGAGAAATAGTTTATAAATGATATACGATGGCGTATGATTAATATTTGCTAAGGGAAGACTAATATTAATCATACGCTTTAGTGGCAAGAGGATTTTTATTGAGTTTTTGTTGTTGTTTTTTTTTCTCAATCCCTACAGACTTCAAATACCTCCCTTCCTTTATTGCCATCGAATCATCATCACCACCATCACAACCATCAGGATTATGGTAAATTACAGCCACTAAATAAAAATTCCACTTTATTTCCCCGTAGTGAACATCATTTACCCACTATTTAAAGGGCGAAGTACAGACTATATTATGTGGTTGGGGTAGACATTAAAATTTTATTTTTATTTTAAATGTTTTAATTTAAGAAAAGAAATGAAATGAAATCAAATAAATATTTTAAAATAAAAAAAATCAAGATACTTGTGTTTTACTTTTACATCGCTTAGCAATAAAATTATAAACAAAAGTTACAAAAACAATAAACTTGTTTACAAATTATCGCACTGCTTAATATAACAACAGACACCAGCATAAAGAAATGGTAAACAAGTAAACAGAAATACAACAACAAACACTACAAGAATAAATGTAAACAAAATACACAAACAACAATAATGAAACGATGATGTTTACATTTATAGAAATGTCGAGAAGGCGAAGCCACAAACACTCGCCTTCAAGAACGTTCATCTGACTGCTTACGTTGTCATATAAAAGACAAGGCAAAGCAGGCAACGTGTGAGTAAAAGTCCAGTAAGTTCTTGTGTGAAGACGTGGTGTATTTGAAGAGAATAATAGTGGTTTGAAGATCTCCGTTGTAAAGATCTGTCAAACAATTGATTAGTAATTGTTATTGTTTGTGAAAAAGAGTGCAAAGACGAACAACAAACAAAGCAATTGTTGTTGTCTACATCAAGTTGTGAACAGTTGCACACAGATTTATTTTTATTTTATTTGCAATCTACGAGCTCATATTTTAAACGTTTTTAAAAGGTAAAAACTTAACAATATATTTTATATTCAGTACGTCTACAACAGTACAGGCTTAAGAAAGAATACTCTAAGTGTTTCAGATTATGGAGTCTGATCAAGTGTGTGTGCAGAAATTATATCAAGTTGAGGCTTCTTGGTTTTGTTTTTCGACAATTCTCCTTAAACTCTTAAAAAATCCTTTGCATTCCTTGCACATTGTTGAGAGCAGCAGATCATGATCTCAAGCAGGACTCTCAGCCTTCCACATTCATTTGTTGGCTTAGAAAACTTAGTTTCAGAAAAAAGGAAAAGTGCTGGACAGTTGCTGCTGAGTAGTTTCATATATTCAATCAAACATAAAAAAGCTCAGAAAGTTTCCTGAACTTCTAGAATATTTAGGGAGAGTATTGTTTCAAAGACAAAATAACTTTATGACTGAAGTTTTTGGTTAACCTATAAGAGAATGATAAGCAAAACAAACTAAACAATATAGATATTACAATATAAAGAAAGAAAGCAACAATGGAATTACAATACCAAATCAACAGTTAAGTTCTAGAAGTTGCCAGATTGTAAATAAATGAGTTTAAACAGAACGAAAGGTAACGCTGCCAGCCTGACTAAAATAAGAGACATATCAGACCATTAAGTGTGTACTTTAAAGTAAAAGTAGCATAATAGGAAAAGGAAGGTTATCCTAATATACCCATTTTTGAGCTGAACGTTGTTTTAGTTTTGCAATGAAAAATCTCCTTTTTTGGAAGACACATTTTCAGAAGATTATCACGAAAGCAGCAAAGGCATTTAAGCCTGTCTGTTTTGATAGGATTTGGGTTTTCAAGCCAAGAATGAAATTCTGAACAATTATTTTGATTGTAGAACCCATAATCTTTGTCATGGCCACCTTGCATGGTTTTAGGTATCCCACTGCTTTAGATCGTGATCAGGAAAGAAACTCTTTCATGGGATAGTGATCAAAACATATTTCTGAACTGGAAAATGCTTAATTTAAGGGTCTTGAGAGACTTTCGGAGAAGGTTTGACATCAAAAGATATTTCTGAAAAGGAAAATGGTGAGTATATTGACATTTAAAGGTCTTGAGAGACTTTCTAAGCAGGGCTTGAGATTGAAATATATTTCTGAACTGAAAAATGGTGAGTTTAAGGGACACTTAAGTCTTGAGAGACTTTCTGAGCTAACAATGATAACAGGAAGCTATCAAGAACACAGTTCTTTTGCTAAAGAACGTAAAGGCTGTAGAACTAACTCTATCGACTACTATGCATGCTCCGATGGATACAAACCAATAGGCCTAGATTTAGGAAATCAATTCCAAAGGGTGTCTTCTCAATAATTTTATGGGATGTTTAATAAAAGTATAGCCAGCGGCTGTTAAATCTCTTCTAATGACTAGAATTGCCTCAAAAAAAAAGTTATTCGAATGCCCAGACCTTCAACGCACGTTAAAAAGCTTTACATTGAGTTGGTTGCCTGGACATAAGTGCCCAACCCTTCACCACACGTTAAAGGAACTTTATATTGGGTTGGGTGTATGGGCATTGCAAACTTGTCAAATAACTTGTCGCCAATTGTCTCTGCCTGACAAAAATTGCCCACTGAACCGAAATACTTGGAAACTGCAGGAAAATCTCGGAAAAACTCTCTCTCTCTCTCGGAAAATCTCGCCCTAAAAATTCCTTTTGACACGGTATAAAGACAGACATGTAGAATATATTCTCTAACGATCATGATTCGAACAGGTCGGCGTGAAGTGCCATACAGCTAATGTCTCATTGAATACTGTACACGAACGATTTCACGGCATGGTCATCTCACATGCAAGTGATGTAAGCTGGCAACCAAAATCGTACATTACACTTCTTCTTGTGATCTTTTCGTAAGCCGCAGTTGTATGTGAATTAGCCACAAACCACAACGATTCCCAAAGTCAACATAACCATGATATCGGTCAAATGCAGCCTGATTTATTGCGCTTAGTCAGAAAATATTGGACATTTCCAGTGCGCCATACAGTCGCCGGAGTCTAGTAGGTAGTGTGTTGGTTTATTAGACGTAAAGCCAGGGTTCGAGCCCCAGACCAGACGTCAAAACAAAAATACAAAAAGTATGTCTTCGGCGACTTCCTCTCAGCAGATTTCTGGCAAAAACTCTGAGAGTAAATAAAATTGCCATGAAAAGTTTGTCAAAAAATCTGTCGTTCGGATTCGACTTTAAACTATACGTCCCTTCACTCATGTATAAAAATTAACACACACAACATAAGTGGTGTGAGAAACTAGGTCCTAATCCTGAATGAAAGATTGTAATGACTAATTATGTATGTATGTATGTAGAATATATTCCTTGTAGTACAGTGATGATAGTAAATGTAGTGCAGTTTCCCTAGATCTAAATTACTTGTAGGCCTGCAGAGTCCCTAAATAAGTATCAGGTCAAAGGTCTGATCTAATAGGCATCAATTGCGGTCTGCAAAGTTTTAAGAAAACTAATGCTAGAGTGATGGCTACAAGCTGCTTGCTTATTTTCGATCGACGATAAAGACAATGTTGAAGGCTGAACAGTTCGAGAGAAACATAAAATAAATGTTGGCAGACCCCGAAGATTATAAGCACCCAAGGCATTGGAATTGCAATGCTCATCTGTAAGTTCGCTAGTGTGATACCGTCAGGACACCTTGAAGATTATTAGCACAAGGCATAGGAATTTCCATGCTCATCTTCAAGTTCGCTAGTATGATACTGTCAAGACACCCTCAAGACTATTAGCACCCAAGGCATAGGAATTTCCAAGCTCATCTGTAAGTTCGCTAGTATGATACCGTCAGGACACCTTGAAGATTATTAGCACTCAAGGCATAGGAATTTCCAAGCTCATCTGTAAGTTCGCTAATGTGATACCGTCAGGACACCCTGAAGAGTATTAGCACCCATGGCATTTTTATTATGAGCGCTGGTATGGTACCGTCAGGATATTTAATAGACGAGGCATTTTTTAAATCCATGAAGGACTAAATTGACAAAAAAAAACAAATTGAATACATTAACCAATTAATGAAAAAGTATAACAATTTTCTTTAACGTATATTCATGAATCCTTTATGCATTGAAAATGCTATACATAATGCCTTAAAATCATTCTTTAAATATTCATAGGTTACCCTGACAATAGACTGTTACTACCCATCGTTAATTCCCCATTCAAATATCAAATTAAGGCCTTTAATAGCCTCTAACAAGCATCAAATCCCCATAAAGCCATCATTGTTAACACACTTAGATGATTCACTCTCTCTCTCTCTCTCTCTCATCTTTTATTGATTGTTTTAGATTTCATTTGATTGTTTCACCTGTTGTTTGTTTGTTAAACGTATAGCATACGTTTACGGGATTTTATTTGCCCAATTGTTTTACTTCATTAGAGGGAAAAATCTATTTGTATAACAAACAGTAGAGAAGGGAAAACGAAAATGATTTTCAACAAATATTCTGAAGCACGTATTATGCTTAATTTTTCTTGAGTTTGTTTTCTTCTCCTTTTTTTCTATTTTCTGTTCTTAGAGGAGAAGCCTTTTGTTAGTGGCTTATTCTACTTTACAAGTATTTAAGCCTGCTGCTTGCTTGTTTTTTTTTTTTGTGGCTGAGGCACGTGTTTCTTACCAATATAAGCATCAGGACAATATGTTGACAGCATCTATGGATTTGGGCCTATAAGGTAAGATTTTCTCATTGAAGTTGCCTTTTATTGTAGAAGAAAAATAAAAAAAAAACAAAATTATAACGAAAATATTTGCTCGTTTCTTACAGTATTTGAATAAAGAAATAATTTAACAAATACAGTGGGGGTTAAATATATAGCAGCTTTTAAAAAATATTATTTTTTTCTCTGCTGCTTTATACCCTTCTAAGCAAATCCATGCTTTAAAAAAAATTTTTTTGAATCACTGCTCCACTTTTATTCCTTACTGTTTTTTTTTACAATAATGATTACCTCTTTACGTTTATTGTTGATAATCAAAGACACGTAAAATGGCAACATATTTTGTTTGCAGACATTTTAATGCCAAATAATTTTTCTTTTACTAGAGTTCTCTTATGAATTTATGTATGAACTTAAGCCGCCCTCATAAATATATTGTCATGTAAAATGAATGAAGAATTATGAGTGGAATTATGGGAAAAAATCTTTAACTTGAATACGAATAAGTATGTTATACAGGTATGACTAAATAAATATTTCATTAAGGTATTTAAGGAGGCGTATGATTAATATTTATTATTTTTATTATAAACGTTTAAGACGTGATTTCGCAAGCTATAGCGATGGGCAATGATTTAATTATTAAAGGAAATATTAAATTAAACAAGATTAAGAAGAATTTTCTACGCAATGGAGATGGCTATTTGGTGTAACAAAAGTCTCGAACAGAATGAGAAAAGACAAGTCGCTTGTGACATGCATTGTGTTGGCATTGGTTTCGACTTTAGGCGACATCCTCTCAGCTGTTTTTGGAATAATTTCGGAGAGTAAATGAAATTTCAATGAAAAGCTCCTCAAATCCAACGTTCAGGGTCGACGTTAAAGTATAGGTTCCGTCGCTTACGGATAAAATTACCACACATAACGTAGGTGGTGTGAGAAGCTAGGTTGTAGTCCTGACTAAAGAGTTAATTTTGACCAATTATGTAAGTATGTAAGTTAACTTTATACACTACAGATGAACTATGAAAAACAATGACAGCGAAGTCATTTCTCAAGGAAATTCGGGACATCCATTCCAGAGAAAGAATTCTAGAAAAATAGTGTCGAGCACCTCGTAGAAGACTGTTTTCAAATCTTCATTGAGGACTCTAAACTAAATTTTTTCGAAAGGTTGGACTAAGCATTGTCGAACGAGTGTAGCGTCTTTCAAGCGGAAGTGCCGGCAATATGGGCTGTAGTAAGAATTATTAAAACGGAAATATCCCCGGAGAGAATGTTGTATACTTTCTGAAAGCTAGGCAGCTATTAAAGAACTGGGTTCCAACGCAATGAACTCCAAGGCGGTGTATAGCTGTTGTAGATAAATCTACGAGCTTGCCCAACAAATTAGCACTGAGTTCCAACGTATTGAACTCCAAGACGGCGTATAGCTGTTGCAGATTCCTTTACGAGTTTTCGCAACGATGTAATATGTTCATATCGTGTGGGTACCGGGACGAAGCGCTACTTTGGACAATATAAACTGGCTGTGTTGTGCCTCTCTCAACCATTGAACTACTAACTTACTTAATTGGCCATAACAACCCGTTTAACGGATTTCGGCCTGCCGCAACACATCCTTCCAGGCGCCTCTGCTTCTTGCGCGCCTACGCCAGTTGGTCACACCAATCGATGACAGGGCTTCCTCGATTTGGTCCTTCCAACGGATACAAGGTCGTCCTCTTCGCCGACTTCCGCAGATTCCCGCATCAAATACCCGTCTCGCCGGAGCATCCTTCTCCATTCGACCGACATGTCCGAGCCAGCGCAGTCGCTGGATATTAATATGCTGTACAACGTCAATGTCGTTGAGGAGCTCATACAGCTCACTGTTGGATCGGATACGGACAACCATTGAACTCTCCAATGAATTCTTTATTTTGGGAATCTCTTTAAAGGCCTTCATGCTTTTAAATTATTATGCAGTCATGAATACCGTAATCTCCGTAGGGGCGGCCTTGGATTCATTTAGAACGGAGCAGGAAGTCTGGTGAAAGCAGATAAACGACACATGAGAAGTCTGCTTAAAGTCCAAAGAAGTATGCTCAGTATAATTGTCGGAGTCAATACTGGGTATTGCACTAAAAGCACTCATGCGAGGTACATTACATACATACACAATTGGTCATTACAACCCTTCAGCCTGTATTAAAACCTAGCTTCTCTTACCACTAATGCTGTGTGTGTTAGTTTTATACATGAGTTGCGGGACCTGCTGTTTAAAGTCGATTTCGAATGACAGATTTTTTTGAGAAACTTTTCATGGCAATTTTATTTACTTCCAGCGTTCTTACTAGAATTTTGCTGAAAGATAACCGCCGAATAAATATTTTGTCAGGTTTTGTTTAGTTGGAGATGTCTGAGCTGGGGTTTGAACCGAGACCTGACGTCTAATAAGTCAACACGCTACCTACTAGACTACGGCACCTCGCCGTAGTAAATAAAGGTAAATAATTTCTGCAGAAGCTGTAACATGTACTCTTTAGAAGAGTACTCTTCCTCAAGAGTACTCTTCCTCAAGAGTACTATTCCTCAAGGGCACTCTTCCTCAATCACTTCCTCACTCTTCTTCTTTAGTACTGTTCTTCAAGAGTACTTCCGCATCTAATGAGTACATGCCCGGCACTATGTGGTGTCTACCACAAAGGCTCTCTATGTGAACTGTCAGGCATGGACTTTGGCAGTCTGAATTGCTTCAAATGGTGTCGGGACTAGGGGAAAATGAAAAACTAAAGTATCGCAAAGGATTTGATGTTGCCTAAGTGTGTCTATTCCACTACTTTTTTGGGTAAACAGCTACCTCTACCTATCTACATAGAAAACAAAGAGAAGACAAAGAAACTTCACAAATACATCAAACTGTGTGAACCCATCCCCGTTCTTTGTGCTCTTCTTACCCACAAACTCAAAACTCTACAAAGTAAACTTTGAATATCGAAAAGGCAACTTACTATTAGTGAAATAGGCCTCCAATTAAAAAAGTAAGTAAATGTGTTCATTAAAAAACGCTTACTAGTGCCATCTGTTGCAAAATTGTCAATCTAAAGGCTTAATACTAGACTAAAAGCTTTTTGAAAAAGCTTTAATTTGTAATAAAAACGAATATTTTTTTTAACATTTTTTTATTTAAAAAAAATTTTTCTAATAAAAAATTTATTGAAAATAAAATAAATTTAAACACTTTATAAAATTCTTTTCCATTCACAATTTATCTATCAAAGGTAATTTGCCTTCCGAACAATGTGTCACAGAATGAAGAAAAATTATCGTTACGTTGACTCTGGAAGCGGAAATGTTTTACAACATGTTTTGCATAAATTGCAACAGAAAGCAAACGGATGTAGAAGCAAAAGCAAAAGAAGAATAAAATCTTACATTTTTTCTTATAAGATTTTCTTGCCATTCTTTTCACTGCCTTTATTTCTTCAGACAGACATTCATGGCTTTCATCTGCTGCAATTGTGCGAATAACAATAAAACTTTAAATTGCTTGCAATAATAATAATAAAAAAAAATAATAAAAAATTGCATTCCACTACTACTACTATTCGATGATAGAAATAAATCCCATAAAAGACATTGACAACGAAATAAAATTCTTAAGTTGCTTGCAAACCTACATTTTTATTATTCTTTTAACGGCAACGCTTCTTAACGACATTATCAATCGACTTTAACAAAATGGATACGAATGATAGTGGCATTGTGTCTGTAACAATTTGAAATAGTAGAGGCGCAGAGAGCAGGAGAAGGAAGGAGATAAAATTACATGGAATGCACATGTTTGAAGATTACACACATACCTACTTACTGAAATACAAAGAACGAAAAAAGAAACAACAACTACTACTGAAATAAGAACCAAATCGAAGCCTTAATAATAATAAAAAAATTTGGATATGGATGTAGTCCCGATTTTCTATCCACTAAAGAAAAATTAATATAAAACTGATAAAGCCTAGAACATACTTAGATATTCGCTAGAATATTAAAAGGATTAAAAATTAGAATAAAAACAAATAAAAATTGTATATGAGTCATGATGCGTCAGTATGCGTTAACATGCGTCAACATGCGAACATGTGTAAAATGTTAGATTCTACTTATTCTTACGACAACAAAGTGCTGTAACGCAGCACGCGGTACTATGAAACTAATGAATGGCAAGTTTGGTGACCAATTAATTTACGGTTTGGAACAGGCACACTAGAAGGGATATTGTGTGGACTCGCAACATTGTGTTGGCTTATTAGACGTAAGGCCACGGGTCAAACCCCAGGTCAGACATCTCCAACAAAACGAAATGTGAAAAAATATTTCTTCGGCGACTTCCTCTCAGCAGATTGCTGGCAAAAATCTGAAAGTTAATAAAAATGTCATGAATTTTGTTTTTTTTTTTTTTTTGAAGATTCGGTAACATACACCACATATGTAAGTGGTATGAGCAGGTCATGTGCCCCTCACAATGCGACTCAATAAACCTAATAAGAGGCAAGTTGGGTGAGGAAATAATCTTAGGTCTTGGGTCTATATATTCGCCACCAATACCATGCGATTTGATTCCACTATCCAGCCTATTTTTTGTCTGCATTCATTTTAGTAAATTGTATGTATTTTTCTTTAATTATTAAAAGCGAAATAATTAGAAATTCACCCATTTTTTACACTGACTTACTAAAATCTAGAATTTTACGAATTTATTTTGACTCTTATAATTCCTTTCATTCCCTTAATGTTTATGCTACTGCTTAAACACTTTAATTGTTATTGTTGTTAGGATTTTTTTATTTGTATGTCAAGGTCTTATTTTAATACAAAATCTCTTTCACCACAAACCTTGAACCATTTTTTTTTGTCAACAAAAAAACTCTGCTTTAATGCCATGACATTTTTAAAACCTCAACAAAACGATTTTTCATCTGACAAATGAAAGTTGCCATGTGTCCAGCAGTAGTTTTACAATATGAAAGACCACAAAGAAAAAAAAAGCATTTTATGGCAGATTATATACATTTAATGGACTCTATGGTCAATAGAAGTAATTGCAGAGAATTTCATTCTCATTTTCCAAAGTAATTTTGTTCTTTTTTTATAATTCATGAGCTGACCATTATGCCAGTCAGTCAGTATGAAACTAAAAACGTTTTTCATGTTTTTCATGAATTTTTTTCTCTTTGAACATGTCATGTTGTTGTCCATAGAGTATATGTGGTTGTTGTAGGGAGAGATTTTTATCATATTTTTGTTAATTGTTTTGTTTAAATGCTTGTGGATATTTTCAAAATATTATTGATTTTAGGGGACTAAGGAACGATTTTTTATTTCATTTGCTTTTGTAAGACTTAAACTAAGAGCTGTACTAAATTTACAAACAAAAAAAGGAAGGAAAAGTGCTTGAAAGAAAATTTAAAAAATTAATTTCTAATCAAAATGTAGTTCGTAAATAAAAGGACTTCAAAAATTATTAAAAAAAAATTTTACGAAATAAAATTTATTGATCATGGCCATGCTATGGATGGAAACTTATCTCTTATATTGCTCCGTGCGCTTGGGTGTAATGGTTATTTCCGTTTTATCATTTGTAAGTTAGAAAATTAATATAAAATAGTGATAATTGTAGTGCTAAAAACGATAAATAGGCCTCGAGATAAAAAAAACAAAAAATTCTATTCAAGAATGAAACAATAGGTCCTCGGTAAACTCAAAATTAATCAGCCTAATAAAGAAAATGCGGAACATTTTTTTAATGATTTCCAATAGCTTTCTTATCCTGCAAACAAGTACTGGCTAGCCATTAATAATAGACTGTACCTTCTGATTGTTAGCATATCTGTTACCACACAAATATTTTTTGGTTTTAATATAAGAAAACAAATTTGAGGGGGCTATGTCCAGCAAATAAGATGCTTGATGAAACAATTGCAACTTCTTAACACATTTATCCAAGGGTGGACATCTCCAATAAAACGAAATAAAAAAAATATTTCTTCGCCAACTTCCCCTCAACAGATTTCTGGCAAAAACTCTGAAAGTAAATAAAATTGCCATGAAAAAGTTCCTCAAAAAATCTGTCGTTCGGAGTCGGCTTTGAACTGTAGGTCCCATCACTATTGTATAAAATTAACGCACACAACATAGGTGGTGTGAGAAGCTAGGTCGTAATTATGACTAAAGAGTTTTAATGACCAATTATGTTGTATGTATGTATGTATGTATGTGTGTAACATATGTATTGGGTCGTTCATTAAGCCCTACCTATCTTTTAGTTCAAATAAAACAAAGTATGTGTGAGATATTGAATTTGCCATAGTCTAGTCAGTCGTGTGTTAGGTCTTCTGACAAAAACTCTGAGATTATATAAAAATTGTCATGAAAAGTTGCCCAAAAATATGTCCTTCGAAGGCGAAGGACCTGCCACTCATGGTAAACATTAACATAAACAACATGGTTGGTGTGAGAAACTAGGTTGTAATCCCGACTGAAGGGTTGTAATGACCAATAAAGCAAGTAAATGCATGATATAACTTCGAAATTGTTTGTTTGTTTAAAAGAACTTTTAATGCCGTTTTGTGTGTTCATATGTCCGCCACGACTTCTCTAAGTCGAATGCAGCCAAAACGCTCAATTTTCCATGACTGTGGTACATAAATTAGGCTGAATTTAATCGATCGCATGAGTTATATTGAATTTAACAATCTTTGTGTTTTATGGCCTATTTGCATACTCCTTTATTTTAAGAAAACACCAAAAGAAAAGTCTAATGGACTAATGGAAAGTGCACGATCTCGGTGATTAGTACACATCACCTCCACATGAGATGACTATGCTCTCAAACCACGCGTACAGAATATCCATTATATGAACATGAACTGTATGGCAACGTAGCGCCGCCCTAGGGAAATCACATGGCATTGGTGTCCAGATCACGCAATTCAGGACAAAAGAAAGTTTGATAATCATCGTTCTATAATGTTGACGGTGATTGCATGGACTCCGTCGCTTTCAAAGTAATATGAATCGACAATCCCCCAAGCCTAAAATCCGCACCAAACAGTGACTTTTTCGATATGCATTAAATGCTCTTGGATCTCATATGGGTTAGAATCGTCCCAAAGTCGGCAATTTTGTTTGCTCACGTACCCAGAAGTGGGCCTCATAACTGAAGACAATTCTTCAATGTAAACTGCAGCCTGTTGTCAACTCCTCTAGAGCCCATTCAACAAACATATGTCGTTTTCTATGAAATCGATGAAATCGACTGCTTTTGCACAGCGGCGATGTTTTTGACAAATATTGCCTTTGGTAGTTGTATGGATGTTGGTCGATCCAGTAGACTTGAATTTATCCGCCATGTTGACAATAGCCCTCTCGATAGTACGATTATAGAGATCGTAAAATGGACAAAGCCAGCTGAACAGAACCGCCATTTTGAAACACAATTTTATTATCTGCTGGTGATGTTGAATACCATATCCATTCATGATGTGTTTTGGTAATATGTACTGAATAAATGGCAACTGATTTGACAGAAGTAGCGTCCACAAAATAACCATTATCAACTGTCGGAGATCTTAAGACTTTGTCGGAAGCCCCGTTATAAAGTGATGCAATATCTTGATGAAACAACACTTTCTTTGTCATTAAAGTTGGACATGCTGCAATAATTTTAAATGGTACTACTCGGTGATTTTTTTATACCATTTTGCTGAAAGTCAATGAAAATTATCTTCTGAGAAGCATATTCCATCCGTAAGAAAAAACAGGAAGAGGCGAAGCATCTTTTCAAGCGAAATCAAGCAAATTCAAGACAAGTTTCCTTGATGTTAAGACGGTCTTTTGCATTGATTAAAAAATTTCTGAAATTGAACTGAATTGTGGCCCTGCACAGGCCCACAAAGGTATGCATCCGATTTACAAATTTCACAAATTTCTGAACCAAAGCAAAAGACCGTCTTAAAATCGAAGAAAGATGTCAGACAATTATAAATATTTTCAAAAAAAAAAACGGATTTTCAGTAATTTTTTAACCAAGACCGTCTTAAAATCGAGGAAAGTTGTCAGACAATTACAAAGATTTTCAACGAAAACGGATTAGTTAAAAAATTTCTGAAATTTGTTATCCGTATGTATACTTCTGTGGCTATGTGTAGTTTGGGAATAGTAATCGGCCTTCTGAACGGGTATTGTGGGGTCAAAGAATATTTCGTCAGAGTAGTAAGCACTTCTAGTCCAAAATGTAAATTCTGTGATGAGCACACTTGCATAGAAAAAGCAGAATTAATGCATCCCAGAAGTAGGAGTTAGTTCCGCCTACAAGATTGGCACCTTTTCTATTGAAGATTCAATGGAATCGAATATAATTTTTTGTTTTGCCCGCAATAATAAAAAAATTTTGAATTTTTTTTCAGATTGCCTTATTCATACCCAGCATATTATTTTTTTCCATGGGTTTAGAAGTTCTGGAACCGTTTTTAAAGTTTTTTACTGACGATGAACATTTTCGTAAGCATTTCATTGTGAAAACATTTGTAAACATGGTCAAAGATGGTAAGTTTTGAATGGCTAAACATAGGCAACAGGGTGTCTTTTTAGAAGACTAGAGGTATTTAACAAAAAAAAAATTTTTTTTAAATTGTTTTAATAACTGTACGGCACCCTTTTGTCAGTTTTACAAAAAAATGTGAATTATTTCCCATGGTGAGACGTATTTTTTTTAATAAATTTCTTTCATATCATATTACAGAACCCGTTAAATTGATGGCTTTATTTCAATTGTATTTCTTTGCCCATATGATAGCCAGCGTTCTAGCATTTTATGGTGCTTTAAAGGTAATTTGAGTTCAAATTTTTTTTTGTATTTTTATTTTAATTTTCAATTGGCTCATCCACAATGATAGCGATAGTGATAGTATTACAATTTAATTGATAGTAAGCAAACGTTGTTGATAATAATTTATGAATCAGCTGCATTGAATATTTTATTTTATTTTTTTTATTGTTTAATTTTAATTTAATTTGTTATCACAGTGTAATAAAAACTATGGTTGCAATTGTTTTATTATTATCTACTACTTGATGGTAAACACTTGTCTTTTGTAATAATTTTTAATTTGATTACGAGCACTTCAAAGCGTTAATAATCAATACAAGTAGACTTCCAGGAATTAAACAGAAATAAAATTTATTGTTAAAATTGGCACAAGATATTGCTAAAAACGACAAGAGACTTCCTGTAAATGGAATTATTTTTTAATTGAACTTCCTGCCTGAAATAATCTTTTTCTGGGTATTTTGCACAATTGTTTTCATCACTTTTTATTATTTCGAGTATTTTGCTTTTTAGTAATTCTTTTTAGTAATAATTCTCACTTTCTTTTTTCTATTGTAAGTAATCACATATGACGCACGTCAGACAAACAATCAGACAACCACAAAAACCTAGAGGCTCTAGTGGGAATCGAACCCACAGACTTGACTCTTGGAGTTTAGCGCACTATCAAGCAGGCCATCATGGCACCCATAAAGGCTATATGACCTTCTCCCTTTAACTTGCTTAGTCGCCATAGTCTAGTAAGGAGTCAGTTCAAACCTTAGCTCTGCCATCTTGAACGAAACGAAATATAATTTTTTTTTTTTTGGCGACTTCCTCTCGACAGTCTTTACGCAAAATCTCAGAAAAAAGCTCTAGCGTTCAGAATCGACATTAAACTGTAGGTTACGCCACTCATGGCTGAAATTAACACACACACACACACAATATACATTATATGTTATATGCTTGAAGTGAATAGACGTGTTTTTGTCTGAGCTCCTGAAAAGTGTGATCGATGCCCATATTTTCTTAAAACTTTGCCATTATTCTAAATCAAGGAAAGAAAATTTTGTGAACTGCCAGAATCTATGTGTTTTTGTAATTTAAATATCCTCTAAACAAACTATCATAAAATTAAAATCTATGTTTAAATTTCTTACAACAAATAATAACAAATGAAATAATTCTACAGCGTACAATAACAATTTGTAATTTATCATAATAAAACAACGCATAGCAACAGAATACAATTCTTAGTGAAATATTTAAAATTTACAAAAACTAATTCCTCATCCAACGGACTATCTTGTTCTTATTTTTTGGTGACTCATCCACAAAATTGTAAATAACAAATTTTAAAGATCGCATAGCAACAGAATAAAACTCAGTGAAATATTTGAAAATTTACAATAACTAATATCTTATCCAACGGACAATCTTTTTCTTATTTTTTGGTGACTCATCCACAAAATTGAAAATATCAGCAATCGAGCAACAACAAACAGGCAACTTACACAGTATCTTTAATATACAGTGTCAGTGTTTTTTCTTTATAACAACTACATAGTAACATAATCCTTTACAAAACAAAACAAAAACAAAAGTAAACAAATTTTGAATAACCAGCTGATTGTTTTTACACTGATTACTGGTTTAATAAGTGCTGCCAAATTTATTACAAATATCCACAGTTAAATTTAAAAATTCTGATTTCACTTACTATTTTTAATGTATAACCTAAGGAAGGACAAGAAAATAAATAAAAGCAACGTACGCAAATCTAAATCTAAGACACTAACCAACAAAAACCCAACAAACATGCCTATTATCGAAAACTCGGAATTTATACCATCAACCTCGGATGGATTGCAAAACACACCAGTCAATAAACGAATAGCGGACATTCAGCAAAGTTCTTTACGACCATCTTTAATTGACTCGCCTTTTAAACTACTGAAC
This sequence comes from Sarcophaga variegata, assembly GCA_932273835.1. Lineage (NCBI taxonomy): Eukaryota > Metazoa > Arthropoda > Insecta > Diptera > Sarcophagidae > Sarcophaga > Sarcophaga variegata. The sequence goes on along the minus strand of OW026361.1, from coordinate 16,225,252 downwards.
TGTATGGACAAAAGGTTTGACAAATTCGCAGAACAGATCCTGAACACTATTGACCAAAAATTTAGAGAATTTAAAGAAGACCTCGTAAAGGATCTCCGCGAAAAATACAATATCCTCGATAATAAACTGCATGAGATAAGTGAGAGGGTAGCAATTCTTGAAAACAGATCGGCGGAAATTGAGAGTATGCGAGTGGAAATAAATAATTTAAAAACAAAATTGCGGCAACAAGAGAACTATCCTGTTTCTACTGAACTCAGGATAAATGAAATTCCGTTCTCTGAAGAAGAAAATCTACCAGAGATTTTTAAAAAAATTTGTAACACCATAGACACACCTGTACCTAACTTAAAATCTATATACCGCTTGAGAAACCATAATAATAAACACAACGCGACCTCGAAAGATGCCGTTATAATAGTCAAACTTTGGTCTGCGTACGATAAAAATTTCTTTTTAAAATCGTTGGCTAACTTCCGAAAACAGCACAAGGGTTTTACTTTCCGGCTAAGGAACATTGGTTACAACTCGGATGTAAAATTCTTCGTAAACGAGAACCTGACTCAAAACAACTTTAACATCCTTCGTGCTGCAATTCGTCTAAAAAAGAAAAAACTTTTGTCTTCTGCATTTACTATGAGGGGTTGCGTATATATCAGGAAACAAGGTAACGAAGACACAATTCTAATTGAAGACATAAATATCCTGAATCAGTTATTTCCTGGGCTTGATAGTTAACTACTCAACTAGTTTTCTGATAATGATAAACCTGATGATGTGCAACTTTAATTTAATGTTCAATTTTAATTTAATTTTTATTTCCTTCCTTATCTGTATGTATAACTCCTTTTTTATTATGCGCTTAGTTATCTTAATTATAGCAATTTACTTAGCTTTTGATTGCATTGCCACAACTTACGTACAATCTGATGAACTCTAACAGTTCTTATTCCAGAGACTGTGTGTACAACATGATTAGAGTTTTAGCCAAACAAAGAACTGGTCTCAACATTGTTCATATAAATGCACAGAGTCTGAACAATAAAATTGATGAATTTAGGCGTTTATTTGTGGCAGCAGGAATCGATATTATTTGCGTTTCCGAAACTTGGTTTCCTCTGGAAGTTCAGGATTCGGTGTACAATCTACAGGGCTTTAGGCTTTTCCGGTCAGACAGGAAGATCTTAGTTAACAATATGGCAACCAGGGCAAAAGGTGGCGGAGTTGCAATTTATGTTCGAAACGGTATTCCTTGCAAGGTAAAATTATTAACAGAAATTGGTAGTCAAATAGAATATTTATTTCTTGATATTTCATCCACCAATAAGAAGAAGGTTTTATTAGGTAGTGTCTATAGACCGAATTCTAATATAAACTTTGATCCCTTTATTTCTATTCTTGAGGAAATTTCTATTCAATATGATGACATTATTATTATTGGTGACTTTAATAATAATCTCTTAATTGATAATGCGCTATCTGATTCAATGTTGTCTCTCCATCTTAACCCTGTGAATGTGTCCTTGCCAACTCACTTCCATTCTTCTTCCAGTAGTCTAATCGATCTAGTATTTGTTAATGATATGACTAAGGTACTGTTATATGATCAAATTTCAGCCTCTTGCTTTTCCAATCATGATCTTCTCTTCTTAACTTATAATCTGTCTACGAGTCATGAGGACAGGTATATTTCATACCGTGATTTTAAAAGTATCGATTTTACAGTTTTGAACAGAAGTGTTGATGATATCTGTTGGGATCAAATCTACTCACTGGGTAATGTAAACGACCAGGTGGCACTAATTCAGGAAAATGTGCGTCTGCTATATGACAGTTGTGTTCCTATCAAAACAAAACTTGTTAAAGCCAAACACCAACCGTGGTTTAATGCTGAAATTAAAGCATTAATTGATAAGCGCGACATTGCCTATCGGCGATGGAAGAGGTTCAGAACGGATGATCTGAAAGCCGTTCATAAAGCCGCTCGTAGTGAGGTTACCAAACACATTAAAATTGCAAAAACATTGTTTTGTCACCTAGACTTTTACCGTATTTTACTCATGTATTCAATTCAGTCTTAACTATGTCCTCTTTCCCTGATGAATGGAAACGGTCAAAAATCATCCCAATTCCTAAATCTAACAATGAATTCAGGCCAATTGCCATTCTTCCGTTCCTGTCCAAAGTTATGGAAAACCTCATAGCTAGACAAATGAACGATTATCTCACGAGTAATAATTTTTTATCTGATAAACAGTCGGGATTTATGAAAGCTAGGTGCTGCACTACTGCTTTAGTCAAAGTAGTTGATGACCTTAGGTTGAAGCTGGATGAAAATTACATAGCGTTTTTGATTCTTTTGGATCACACTAAGGCTTTTGATACAGTTGATCACAGAATATTATTGAGAAAGCTACAGACCCTCTTTCATTTTTCTAATTCAGCTTGCAGCCTTATACGTTCCTATCTCATTAACAGATCTCAACGAGTTTACCTAAACGGCAACATCTCGAATTCGGTACACGTTGGAAGAGGTATTCCTCAGGGATCAATTTTAGGGCCCCTTTTGTTCTGTATATACATTAACGACCTGCCTGATGTTTTGGATAATTGTAGCGTACATATGTACGCTGATGACGTTCAGCTCTATAGGAGCGCTTGTATTGATAATATCCGACTATGTGTAGATACGATTAACGATGATTTACGGAAAATTGACAACTGGGCTAGTGCTAATGGACTTTGTATTAATCCCTCTAAATCGAAATGTTTATTGCTCTCCAGGTCTAAGAGAGCGTTTGATGTGCCGGAAATTATTATCAGGGGGAATAAAATTGATTTTGTTGAATCGGCATCTAATCTGGGTGTTATCTTTAATGGTCGGCTAACGTGGTCTAGCCACATTAATGTCATTGTTGGTAAAGTTTATGGTATGCTTAGGAACTTATGGGCTGTTATAGATTCGACTCCTTTTGCTATACGCCTGCAACTGGCAAAAACGTTTTTGATTCCTGTTCTTTTATATGGATCGGAAATTTTCGCAAACTGTGATGCGGATGATAGGCGGAAACTCAACTTGGCTTATAATAACATAGCCAGATATGTATTTATTAAGGGACGTCGGGACCATATATCACAATTTTCTTACCAGATATGTGGTATTCATTTTGATAATCTATTGAATATTAAGTGCCTAATTCTCCTCCACAAGATTATTACTTTGGAACAGCCAGTATACTTATTTAGCAGGATTAGATTTGCTAGATCCAACCGCGGTAGGAAAATTATCCAATTAAGGCATAGGACTCTTTTGTCGAAACGACAGTTCTTTATACACACCATCAGTCTTTGGAATGCACTACCTAATTATATTCAGAACATAGGCAATGCAACTAAGTTCAAAAAGGAGTTATACAATCTGTTTAAGTAGTTTGTAACATATTTTGATTGTTTATACATTTTTACTCTTCATTTTTATTAGTGATTAATTATTTTCATTTTTCTAATTTATTATTTAAGTTTCATTGTATCTCATTATATGAATATATTTCCTTGTTTGTATTTTTCTCTATATTTGTATCTTTCCTAATTTAGTTTTTTACATATACTCATTTTCTTATCTTAATTTTTTTGTATCGATTGCTATTTCCTGAGGTTAAATCATGTTCTTATTCTTATTCATTTTTATATATACTGTACTTCAAACAATTCATTACTCATATAATGAGCGATTTGTTATTACTTTTTCCTATTTGATGTCCTCCCATAGCACTTTCATTTATAAGATTATTATCTTGTTGTGCTATGATTAATAAATAAAATAAAATAAAAATAAAAAATATACTCATAGCTGGTGTGAAAAACTAGGTTGTAATCCTAACTAAAGGGTTGTAATATCCTATCCAATTTAGTAAGTACTTGATGTGGCAATTAAACGTCTGCTTTGATTAAACATCCTCTTTTCATAATTCCTGCAATATATTCAGACATTCCTTCTATGCTTCCACTTTTTACTGTTTCAGTCGCTCTATGACCAAAGTGGGAAGAACTTTTAACTTCACTGGAACAGAACCGAACAAAATATTTTATGGTTCTGCATTTTATGGTTCATGCTCACAACCCTCACAACCAATGTGCACTTTACAAATTTGTCGTCATAGTTTTGTATCCAAAGCATAACATATCGTCACATGAACAACATTTAGAAAAAAATTTGAATACTTTTTATGCGACACACCAGTACCAAAAATTGTCTTTTCTTTTGTATTAAAATTGATAACTTTTTTACGGCACAATGATCAAAAAAGATCTTTCATTGCGGCACATTTTTAAACAAAATTTTTTTCCTTTCACAAACCGTAAAAGTACTGTTATTTAGTACTTTTTCCCCCTTTTAATAAACCACAAAAGTACTTTTATTTGGTACTTATTCAAATTTAATTCTTATTGTCTCATTTAATAACGTTTAATGTTTGGAAAAACTAATAAAAACTTTGTTAAAGAAATACAATCATCTCTGTATTTAAGAAAGTACTTTTTGATTTGGTACTTTTCAGGAAAAAAAGTACCAAAACTTCGTTTATATAAATTTCTATTTTCCATTTGAATACTTTTCTTAATACAAAATTTTTTTATTACTTTTATTACAGATTCAAAAGTACTTTTTATTGCCACAAATCTTTTTTGAATTATGTCGTGTGATTTATTGTTTGGCTAGCCATATACTCTTAATGACAGTGACTAAAAATCGTTTTAATTTGGGTCTGCTTATCACCTCGACTTTAACTGGAGGCTTTATTATACGTAAGTTTTAAGTGGTTTCACTTTTATATGTATATTAAATACTTAATTTAGGTACTAAATCATAAATTTAGAAAATGAGTTTAAATTTTGGTGCTAAATTAAGGCTTGCATTTTATATTGCTAGGCACTAAATTTGAATACTAAATTTAAATAGCAAAGTTAGGTACTAAATTGTGGTACTATTTTGGGCACTAAATTTTAGGAAGTATATTTGGACACAAAATATAGATACTAAATTTGGACATTAAATTCAGGTACTAAATTTGGACACTAAATTTAAGTACTATATTTGGACACTAAATTTAAATACTAAATTTGAACACTAAATTTAGGTACTAAATTTTAAATCTAAATTTAGGTACTAAATTTGGACAATAAATTTAGGTACTAATTTTGAAAGCTAAACTAAGGTACTAAATTTAAATACTAAATTTTTTAGTACCAAATTTAAGAACAAAATTTTTGTATTCTTTTTTATTTCAAATTTAAGCACTAAATTTATCTTCTAAATTGAGAGGTACTAAATTCGATTACGCAATTTAAATCCTAAGTTTATGTGCTAAATCTTAGTAACAAAGTATGTAATAAATTTTTGTACTAAATTTATTAGTACTAAATTTGAGCACAACATCTGGTCTTTAAATTTTGGTAATTAATTTTGGTACTGAATTATGTACCAAATATATACATTGTTCCAAGTATAGATACAAATTTAAATACTAAATTTAGGAACTAATTTAGTTAGTAAATTAGATACCAGGAATCCAGTTTTAGTACCAATATTTTAGTACTAAAATTTAAGTACTAAATTTCAATACTAATTTTTTTTATCTTAAATGTTTAGTTTTTCTCGGCTATAACTGGGCTACCTGTGTGGCTTTGTATCAAATAATAACCCTGATCCACACAGAACGTTATAAATCTTTATATGGCGATGATCCATTTAAACCTCTCATACCGAAAACTTATAATCCTGAAATTACGGAAAATGTACGTGTACTGATAACACCCAACAATCGTGATATTGATGAGCAAAAGAAGCGTAATGCCCAACTAATGCGAACAAACAAGACGCGTTTAACTCAACCCCAACCGATAATATCAGTGCTACCGATTGATTATCTGGAAAATAATGTCAACAACTATAAAACGAATGCCAAGTGGAAGGAGAGTCAATGGCCTACGACTACAGTTAGGACACCACCCACAGCTAATAGTTATCCTGTAGATCCAGCTTATAAGTCTGCACAAAAACTCAATAATAATTATGCTTTGAATTACAACAATTGGCAATGGTCTGAATTGGCTCCAGCGATTTCGGCAAGGAATAAGAAAAATATATTTTTGGGATCAAATAGAAATTATTATTGAAAAAAACTACGTATTTGAATTAATTTAATTAAAAAGTACTTTTTTAATATTCATTCTTTTATTAAATTATTTATTGAGAATAAAAGTACGCAACTTTCGTTTTTTTCATAAGGGGAAATCCGTTTCTAGAATATTTTATTTGTTATGACTTTATCTAAAAAGCAAAGGCCGTTCAATTTCTAAATTTTGATTGATTAAATTTTCTCGTTGATCTAACAAAGTATTTCAAATAAAGGCCCAAAGTACTTATTATTAAAGATAAGCGACGTGTACTATTGTGGCGTGGGAAATAGATAAAATGTTTCACTAACCTCGTTATCTGCTTGGAATTTTTATGGCTTTTAATGCAAATAGAATTTGCTAGCACTATTAGTACGTTTTTAAAAAATATTTCTAAAAGGTATTTAAAAATTCTTACAAAGTGAAAAAGGTACTTTTGAGAAAATAAAACGTGACAATAGGTTTTCTAAATGTACTGGGAGTCTAATTTTAAATTAAGTTTTTATTGTGACACTTTTTGTAAAAAAAAGTACCAAAAAAGTACTATCTTGAAACTTTAAAAAATTTTGGTACCTTTAAAAATTCTTAAGATATCAACTTTAGCAATGGATTTTAATTTTTAATCTGGTTTTAATAATTTAAATCAAATTTTTTAAAAAGTACCATAAAATGGAGAAAAGTACCACAAGAAATAAAATCTGTTTCCAAAGTATTTTTATAAAATTTTTAAGTTTTTTAGTATTTTTAGAAAAATAAAAAATTTAAATAGTACTTCTATAGGTTTTACAACACTTCAATGAAGATACATATGTACTTAAAAATTCTTTTGAAAGTACTTTTTTAAAAAGTCGAAAAAAGTACTTTTTTAAGAAAATAAAAAGTGACAATAGGGTTTTTTAAATGTAATGGAATTCTAATTTTTCATTAAGTTTTTATTGTGACACTTTTTGGAAAAAAAAGTACCAAAAAGTACAATTTTTTAGTTTAAAAAAATGTTGGTATGTACTTTTAAATATTTCTAAAACAATTTGTGTGTTGTTTTTAAATATATTTTATTAGTTAATTTGTCACAATAATGACAAAATTTTAATATTTTAATTAAATTTCCAAAAAGTACCATAAAATGGAAAAATGTACCTTTTAACACAAAAAAGGTCTCAAACATATTTTTATTTTAAATTTTATTTAAAGAGAAAAAACTCAATTTTATATCAAGTTTTTAATTTGCAAATTTTGGTAAAAAAAAGTACCCAAAAAGTACTATTTTGGTATTTTAAAAAAACTTTGTACTTTTAAAAATTTCTGAAACTACTTTTTTTTGGTTATTTTTAGCCATTTTTTTTACAAAATTTTAATATTTAAATTAAATCTCCAAAAAAGTACCATAATATGGGAAAAAGTAACTTTTAACACACAAAAAAAGGTCTCAAATATATTTTTATTTTAAATTTTGTTTGAAGTTTTCTTAACACTCAATTTCATATAAACTTTTTATTTTGCTGATTTTTGTAAAAAAGTACCAAAAAAGTACTATTATGGTACTTTAAAAAAATTTTGTTACCTTTAAAAATTCTTAAAATAACAACTTTATTCTTAGTTTTCTTAGTTCTTATCTAATTTAAAGAAATTGAAACAAATTTTCGAAAAAGTACCATAAATTGGAGAAGCGTACCACAAAAATTAAAATCAGTTTCCGAAGTATTTTTATTAAATGTTTATGTTCTAGTACTTTTTTTAGATTTTACAACCTTCCCTATTACCATAAAATACTCGAAATTTCCCTTTCATTACTCTGTTAAGCAATGTGTTGATTTGGTCTCTTTCCTGCTGCATTTGTCTGACCATCTTTGTCGTGTAATGCAGTTTTGATGCACCCGAGCTATGTATTAGAAATGCTGGATGTAATATCCGGTATTCATAGTCCATTAAACACATGGTAAAATCTTGTAAACGTTTACTTATGTCCATCTCTCCCGGTAAGTTTTCCATTAGAAAAGGTTCTTGATTATCGCTTACGTAGATCGGTGACCAGGACGCATATTTATCGTCACGCTGCACTTTTGTAAATACTTCGATGCTCGATGAGTCCTTAGCTTTAAGCCACTCATCTTGTTGGGGTATGCTATAGCAATTGGGGCAAATGAACTCATAAAATGTCATGGCCTGTGAAGTTCGAAACCAATCTTGTAAATTCCCTTTTGTATCCGGCAAGTCAGCATATTGTCGCAATTCAAATACGGGCAAGGCAAATACCTGAGGCTTTTTTCGATTTAAAATAAGTTGGGGATTTTGGTTCAACATTTGCAGGAATTTCGGTACCAATTTCAAACTGGGATAAAATTCTATGTCACTTGATAAGACAAAATGAGTATTGGCAGCCTTGCGGGCTATATTATAACCCTCACTTATGGGATACCAAGGATGAGTACTTTCCTGAGGGCTTTTTGTGGTCACAATATTCAAATAGGGAGCCTTTTTCTTTTTACATATAAAGGGCCAATCGAGGGCCTCTTTTTCGCCAAGAGATATAAAACGAGGTTCACCCTCTTGTGGCAAATAGATGTGAAACGTTACATAGTCACGTATGAGCGGGCTTTCTGGCAGGCAATTGATGAGGTATAGTATGGATGACAAGGTATTCTCATAATTTGGGCCAGTGCTGTAAACAGCAAAACTAACGGGTGCCAACCAACTGAAATTAAGAAATAAAAGCGTGTTAATAAAGCGTTAATGCATATATGCAAGGATTCTTATTCGAAATAGATTTTCACATCACTTAGATTATTAGGCAGGGGAATAAATTTTTTTCTTGAACCAATGTTAAATCCCTGAAGCATTAAAAGGGATTTTCACATCACTTAGATCATTAGGTATGGGCATAAATTACTTTCTTGAACCAGACCGTAAGTCCCAGAAGCATAGAAATAGAACGAGATTTTCACATCACTTAGATTATTAGCTAGGAGCATAAATTTTTTTCTTGAACCAAATGGTAAGTTGGTTGGAATATTTTCTAGATAGGTTGGTTAGGTCGGAGTGGTAGCTGTGATATCACAAAGCTCTCTTGAGCACGAATAGCGACCCGTTGTGATGCCACGGGTGAACGCAGTCCCTGTACTGACCAAGTTCCACCAAAATCAGGGAAGAGGAAGAAGTTGGTCAGCGCAAGGACTGCACAACATTTTCTAGAACATGAAACTCTTTTGAGTTCGGCACATAGATAACCCTAGCCAGGACTATAGATATTTGAAAAATGTTGTATCAGACTCATCTATGCGTTCTTATTTAATTATTGATTCTGCCATATATAGAGGGCACTATCTAGGTGCCAGATTATTTGATCTTTCACAGTGCCCATAGCAATGCAGTTATTTTCGCCTTATCAGCATGCTCATTACGATCTCTCATAATGAATCCTAGAGAACATTAGCTTTTTTAACTTACCGCTTAACCAATACCGGCAGACTCTTCATCACTTTATAGTCCCCATTGATGGCATACGTAATGGACTCAGCACATCCCATGTTTATAGACTTACGGCCACGTATATAATTTTTTAACAACCAATAATTACCGTAGAGTATGGTCTCTCGCTTTAGCGTAATATCGCTACAATTTAACACGTTTTTTAACACCCCATACTGGCTATTAACAGAACCATTTAAAGGCGGCTCTGTTATAAATTCCGAGCTTATCCTCTTAGCTCTGTAGCCAAGGCTTTTTGCTTTTACGATTGGTATTGGTTGTCGCAGTTGAATACTTATAAGCACACACGTGAGGGTAATTATAAAAAGTATCGTGATTATTTCCAATTGTTTGCGATACAAAAATGACCAGAAGGATGAAAGCGAGACATTTTGAAGTGTTGGAAAGTGATTTAGTTTTTCGTTGGACATTTTTAAAATTTAAAAAGACAAAGAAAATTGAAAGAATTAATTTGCCTTTGCGGTGCTGCTATGGTTAGAAGGCTATTTTAATACTAAATTTGGAATTACTTGGAGTTCTTTTCCCAAAATTTTTTGAACAAGAAATTTCTATTCTTGTGAGCATTTTAATGTAAATAAAGCTGTTCTTATGGCTCTATTCACATATTTATTATAGAAAGATGCTATAGATCTTATACCATATAAAAACTACCAGATGCCTTAGCTAATAATATACATCTTTATTTGGTATTTACACAACTGTTAGTGCTACGACAACAGCTGTATGTTGGGCTTTAAAAACATTATTATGTTTCCATCATGCACAACTGTTTTAAAGCCAGCATGTCTGCTTCTAACTATGTACTACAGTTTGTTTTTTCAAAATTAAAATGAATAAAATTTAAGTCGAAAATCTAGCACAAGTCAAGCACTCGCTGATTGCAGTGGTATTGTACTAAGAAACCTTATCGTAGATGCAATTACAGAAGCCAACGAAATGTATAACGACAGCCCTGACCAAAATAACGTAAGAATATGATGCAAACCAGAAATCAAAAATGAATCGTTTTTCGCTACTCATAAGTATTCATGAAATTTTAAGTATGAGTGAGTCAACAGTATTGAAATTCAACTACTCTGATTCATTCGTACTCATTACAACATTGATTTATAAGTACAGGCTGCAATGAGTATGAGTACAACGTTGACATCAAACTCATAACATTCGAAATATGTTTGATTCATACGCCTACTCATTCAGATTCATAAATTTAGAAAAATACTCATAATACTTATAAATGATTCGAGTGATTCGAATCATTCATCAAAATTTTAAGTCTTAGTTGTTGTTGCATTTACAAAAATGAAGAAAGATAAAGACAAAGACAGCAAGCAGAGCAAACACACAACCTTCTTGTGAGCATGCAGTGTTCGTACACGAATCATACTTATTTTGTGGTTCTTGTAAATGCTGAGTAAAGGAGAGTCGAAGTCAACAACATCATGCGTATTGTTAAGTATGAGTACGATGAGTACTTCAAACTTTGAATATGAGTAGTATGAGTATGATATTAAAATAAGTATGAATGCGTATAAGTATCAGAAATTATGAGTATGATTCGAATCTACTCATCTTTTTGAATACTCATTGCTGATCTCTGATGCAAACCCCCCATCTATGGGAAAGCAAGCCATCTGCAAAATGAAGAAATAACTTAGTAGGGGAAGAAATTCTATGGGCTAACATCGAAATTATAGAAGGGCTTCTAAAGTCTTATAACATATCAGTTTGGGAAGAAGAAAGTGTATCTCTCACTTGTAAAGAAGATTTTATTGTCATGAAGGACCGAATTATTTGTCCATATATAGTCACACGTAATATTACTCGGCTATTGAGGTCAATTTGTTATGTGTTGGCTCATTAGACGTGAGGCCGCGGTTCAAACCCCTGGTCATACATACATATCCAACGAAACCAAATATGAAAAGAATACTTTTTTGGCAATTTCCTCTCAGCAGATTTGTGACAAAAACCGTGAGAATGAATAAAATTGCAACGAAAAATTTTCTCAAAAATTTTTAGGTCCCGCCACTCGTGTATAAACTTAACAAACACAACATAAGAGGTGTGAGAAGCTATGTTGTAATCCTGGCTAAAAGGTTGTAATGATGATTTATGTACAGTGGTGGCCTTATAATTAGAAACGATGTTTCTGGAACAGAGTTCTCTGGAGTGACAAAACTAAATTTAATTTGTCCCAATCTAATGGAAAAACGTATGTAAGACGTCCTCCAAACAAAGCCTTTGATCCCAGGTACACAATGAAAACTGTAAAACAAATTAACAAACATGCATGTTGCTAAGTCGTTTCTAATTATAAGGCCACTACTGTATGTCTTGAGGTCAATTAAATTCTTTGCTCGAATCGCATGACTAACGCCCCATTGACATTCCTCCGCCTACCTTCTGCAGCAGCTAAAAGTCTAAAGAGAAGGATGTAGAAACTACCGTTCAACTTATGCGACAGTATCCAGCTTTTGCAATGAAAAAACAGTGGATTCTAGACTTTCCTTTCCTACATCTTTAAATGTGGAGATTATCGTTCAACGTATCCGATAGTTTCCAGCTCTTGCAACGAAAACACTGTGGATTTGAGTCTTTCTTTTCCTGTAATCTTTCTTAGAGCTCTTCAAAATAAAGATTACCGCCAGTAGAGATATTTATTTTGCAGTCGGTATGCTATCCTATAGAAATAGTTTGATCTCCAGGTTGGACTGTTGGTTTGTCGTATTATAATGGATCTTAACTCTAGCGTAACTATGACCTTCAAAGTCAGCCAGTTTGCCTAACCTAACCTTAAGTCATCGAGTTACCGAATTAAATGGCGACTGGAAGAAAAGTAAGCAGTTTTAATACAGGAAAGAATTTAAAACAAAATATAAAACAATATTCGACATATTCCGGCAAGTATTCTCTGAAATATAAGCTGCGTAGTTCCTATTATATTACAATATAAGGCGTATGCCTCTAAATCTCCAAACTATCAAATTAAAAAAAAATATCTTCAATACTCCTACATGGAAAACTTTGAGAGGGAAATAGGTGCCCTAGAAAATAATTTGAATTAGTAGAGCCATATACATATGTATGTACGAGAAACTCTAAGTTTAACCATTGAACGAAGTAAAGCAAGGATATTCCATGTCTACCTAACATTTTACCATAGCTCTGGCTAATGTCATGAGTGAGCATGGTCTTCTAGGAAAGCAAGAACGTTACATAGAGTCTCTTATTTCACCTTTAATTTTTGGATTATGAATAGGATTGTATTGTCTTCGATCACTCAAAATCTCCAAAATAATAGAAAAATCAGACAGTTTGTAAAACTTACAGGATAAACGATGTTAATTTACCTGATGTAAATAATTGCGTAAACCACGTATTTTTTTTTTTAAATAAATTATAACATTTTTTTATTTAATATTTTATTCCTGTAATATTTAATTTACAATACTTTACACAATGTAAAAAATGTAGTGAATAGACGTTTTGTAAAATTCCATTATATTGTTTACGTTTCTTTTTATTAAACATAAAATACGTAAATATACATCAGTTTATATAATTTACATGTTATTTACATGATGTAGAAAATAAATAAGATTTTTATTACAATTAAAGTAAAACTGGAAATGTATTTCAACACAAATCATACATGCTTTATAACTCTTATACTCGTAAAAAGTTTACATAATGTATACAATATCATAATATAAGCAAAACGTCAAATTATCCCATTATGTAAACAATAGTTTATTTTACTTTAAATGCCTTAATTTATTTATTTTTCCATTATTTACCTATTGTTTACTTTATAATTATGTAAGCTAGCCATTATTTTTAAAATAATTTTTAAACTTAAATAAATTTATTATAAATTATTCTTTTTAAAATCCTGAACTTATTTTCTACTTTACCTTATTTACCCTATGTAAATGACACTTAATTCTATATTTTACAGCGTTTGTTCTCACCAAATAATATCGCATATTCTGGCATAATTTCGTTATCAATGATTTTATTCATTACTTTGGCATATTTTAAACGTGATTTTGTTTCATTCGATTTGAGATTCAATTTTTTAATGCCCGGTGCATGTACTAGGAATGCTGGATGTAAAACGTGATATTCATAATCCAATAGGCACATGGCATAATTTTGTATACGTTTGTTCGATTGACCCTCCCAGGTGACCCGTTCATCAAAGATAGGTTCCCTGTTATCACTGATGTAGAATGGTTCCCAAGAGGCAAATTTGTCATAACGTTTACCCACTGAAAATACTGTCAATTCATCACTATCGTTGGCTTTAAGCCAATCCTTCTGCTTGGGGACCACATGACAATCTGTACGAACATATTTATGGAATGGTATAGCCATGGAGGTGTTAAGCATTTTCTGTAAGTCGGTTTTGGTATCAGGTAATGAGGCATTTTTCTGTAATTCAAATACAGGCAGGGGGAAAACTCTGGGTTTATCACCTTCCAGTATGGCTGAGGAATTACTCAGTATCAGTGCTAAGAATTTATCAACCAAACCCAAGCTAGAATAGAGTTCTATATCACAAGGAAATACAAAGTAAGTATTTGACGTTTTGCGTGCCAAATTCCGAGCCACATTTATCGGATACGTTAGATTATGTTGGGTTTTATACATTGAAGAACGATTTACATTATTATATGGTGCGGTTTCTAGCTGACAATTGTGGGACCAGGCTAAAGCCTCATCCTCATCTCTGGCTATGTATGGAGGCAGATGATCTTTGTGTAAAAACAAATGAAAGGTAACATAATCCCTTATCAAAGGACTTTCGGGTAAACAGTTTAAAGCGTAGAGTATGGAGTTCATGGTAGAAATGTAGTCATCACCAGGGGCATAAATGGCAAAACTAATGGGTGCCAACCAGCTGGAAGTAAAAAAGGTAAAGAAAAGCAAAGAAAAATTTAAAACAATTATAACTGCAATTGGGCCAAAGCATTAAATTGAGAACCCATAAGAATTAATTGACATTTAGAGTCGCGCTGTAATTTACTTACCGTTTTACCACCACGGGCAAATTTCCCATAAACGTAAAATCACCATTCGTGGTGTAGGTTATGGATTCACCACATCCCATGTGGATACTTTTACGTCCGCGTATATAATTTTTCAGCATCCAATAGTCGCCCTGTTGTATTTTCTCCGTTATCAAAGGCTTATCAATGCAATTTAAAATTTCTTTTAATTTCAATGCCAAAGGTGAATACGTGGGCTGTTCCTGGAAATCAATCGGTATTTGTTGCTCTTCTCTTGTTAAATTTATTAAGGGCTCGTTCTTAAAACCAATGACATTGAAAGTTTTAAATGTCCCGAGAAAATGTGTGCCTAATAGGACACCGCTCAAGGCAATTATCGAAATAATTGTTAGGAGTTCCAAATGTTTGTGACACATTAACGTGAGTAAGTGAAATGGAGATAATTTGGGTGGTGAATTCGTAGAAGACATTTTTAGTTTTTAATTCTCGTTCTTAATGGCAATTAAATTAATGAGTTCTTAAAAACTGATCACAGTGTCCTACAAACCGTAGTATTTTTAATTAATAGGGTCTGTTAACTGATAAAAATATTAACAAATATACGGTACTTCATTCTGGGTATCACTATTAAAGAGAAAAATATTTTTTAAATTTTCCTTTGGAGCAATGCTATGCTTTGAATGCTATTTTACTACTAAAGCTAGTAATACTTTATTCTTCTATTCAAAAAATATGTTTTTCTCCAAAATAGAAAACTGTTTACATACCTGTTATATACTTTCATGTATCGTTATGTACATACATATGTATCTTTCTTATATAAAGATGCAATAGACCTTATAGTCTGTAATCAAAGAAGTACCAACTGTCTTAGGAATCTTTAAATGTCTTCATTTACTATTTGAACAGTTGTTACTGCCACTCTAATATCTGTTTTCTATTAAAATACGCTTTAAAAATAATTCATAATGAAAAAAATAAAAAAAAATGTTTCACTGGCTACCGCCAATATAGTCTACGTCATTGGAATTTCAAGCTTTAATCCTATTGGACGCTATGTTGGAGGTGCTACCCCACTCACCATATTCTCCAGACTTCGATCCTTCTTACTACTATTAGTTATCATCAATGGGCTACGTATTGGCTGAGCCGCACTTTAATTCCTTTAAGGAAGTCGAAAATTGTGTGACTAATTCCTTTGCTTCAAAAGACGAACAGTTTTGTTGGCCAGGAATCCACAAATTGCCTGAAAGATGGCCAACACCTTAAATAAAATGTTTTTTCTTTTTCATTAAAAGTTTTTGTGTTATTTTCACAAACAAAACGTTCACTTCATACCGGTATACCTGACAGTTAATGATCCATAATTATCCCCTTGAAGTGCTAAGGGATAGACAGATAGATGGACACATGTGATACACTTCACGCCATATAAGGCCCATTGAGATGCAACAGCTATTCATTTCTCATTTCAGCTGGTGTATGCAGGTGCCAGGTACAGTCCAGACCATATATTTTACTACCCTCACCCAATATATGCCTTCCCTGTAATGTATCCCACGATACTGTTACCCTAGCAAACTTCAAAAAATGGTGTTCGATCTTAGTAAAAATAACTCAATGACTTCTACTTGGTAAACATCCAGGTTTTTCCTCCGAACGCTGCATTAACGTCGCGCAAATTGAAAACGCGAGTTCTAATAACCTCTTCTCCTCATTATGAAGTCTACATATTGAGTTTGAATCAATCCTAATTCTAAAACAACTGCTCTTTGAGTCAATGATGCTCATTAAAATGCCGGTTATTATTCTCGGGCTACTTCTCAATAGTTGGATGTATAATTCAAATCCCTTCTCATTATAATTACTCAATTAAACCCGTTTGACTTCTTTCCCTTCGCTGAGTATACCCTTCCAGATCCTTCTTTCTACTGCTCATTATCGTGACTTCCATTCTAATCTCGTATTAACCTTTAAGTAATTGAGGGTCAGATGCTAGTCTGACGATCGGATATTATTGTTAAGTCCTTTGTACTTCCTGTTCAAGGTGAATTGAAAACTTCTTTCGATGGCGTAAACTTTCGTTTGACAGCAATACTCAAGATTCCTCATGGGCTCAGAATATTTCACTCTAAAACTGAAACACCGCACTTCTGTCCTACTATATATCTTCGATCCATTGGTATAACAGTGGTATTGGTATAGAGAAACTGTCAGCCATTTGCTTTGCTAGGTCACAAACCTCGACTTAGACTTGTCTCCCATTAACTTAATCGCAGTCTTAATGACTTTTGCATGACCGCATGCAACGATCTTAAATATATTGGAGCTTGCAGCGCCTTTGTAGAATATGTTCTCAGCGTACTAACGCAAGCCCACCTCCGTATCTCATCCAACTCCATCTGAATTGTTTACATGAAAGTATTTACAAAACATTTTATTACACTAATGAGTCGATTATGTATGGCATATGGTAAAAGGTGTTTTTTTATAGAGGTATAGAACTTTAAGTTGCAATAAAACAACGATGGATTATTCGATTGACATGAATTTTATTTATTCGAAAGATAATCTTGTGGCATTACATTTTAAATATGATTTCTGGCATATGACCGCCACGGCTGGCGCGGATGTAGTCCAATCTGGACGTCCAATTTTCGATGACTTTTTCCAACATTTGTGGCCGTATATCGGCAATAATACGGCGAATGTTGTCTTCCAAATGGTCAAGCGTTTGTGGCTTTACCGCATAGACCAATGACTTTACATAGCCCCACAGAAAGTAGTCTAACGGTGTTAAATCACAAGATCTTGGAGGCCAATTCACAGGTCCAAAAAATTAGGCGGTCACCAATCGTGTCTTTCAATTAATCTATTGTGGCACGAGCTGTGTGACATGTTGCGCCGTCTTGTTGAAACCATATCTCCTGGACATCATGGTTATTCAATTCAGGAATGAAAAAGTTAGTAATCATGGCTCTATACCGATCACCATTGACTGTAACGTTCTGGCCACCATCGTTTTTGAAAAAGTACGGACCAATGATTCCACCAGCCCATAAAGCGCACCAAACAGTCAGTTTTTCTGGATGTAACGGTGTTTCCACATATACTTGAGGATTACCTTCACTCCAAATGCGGCAGTTTTGTTTGTTGACGTAGCCATTCAACCAGAAGTGCGCTTCATCGCTAAACAAAATTCGCTTATGAAAATCGGGAACAACGGTAATCTCGTTTTGGGCCCATTCGACGAATCTACGCCTTACTTGATGATCGTTTGGCTTCAAATCTTGCACGAGTTGGATTTTGTAAGCACGCAAACCAAGATCCTTCCGCAAAATCTTCCATAAAGTGAATGGACACAGATCCAATTCCTGTGCTCGATGACGGATGGACTCATTCGGGTCTTCCTCAATGCTACGCTCTACAGCAGCAATAGCTTCTGCTGTACGCACCGTACAGCGTCTCTGGGGATGCGAGTTATCATTAAGAGTAAACGTGGTGCGAAAACGTTCCATGGTTAATCGAATTAACTGCTCTGATGGACGATTTTGTCGACGATAAAATGGACGTAGTGCGCGATACGTTTTCCGCACAGAACCATTATTTTCGAAATAAAATTGCACTATTTGCAAGCGTTGTTCAGGCGTGCGCCTATTCATGATGAATTGCCAAACCAAACTAAGAATAAATCACTTGACAGCTGTTAAATCGGTCGCCATCTTGAAAAGTAATGCCAACTTAAAGTTCTATACCTCTATAAAAAAACACCCTTTATATGCCTAAGTATTTGTATAAATTTTTTTAACCAAAAACATTCATTTGAGCAACAAAAATTTATCGCATTATTTCGATGTATCGACAAGTAACATCGAGTGTTTTTAGAACATCGATTTATTTCATCCACCACTAATGCCTACAGTAGTTAAAAGTCTAACACACATACAAAGTTCTAATATTTACACAAAATAATTTATCAACCAAATACGTAAAAAATGTAAAAAGAATTTTATACACTTCAGAAATTTAAATAGTTACACTTTTTACACGATGTAAATAATTTTAGATATTTTTTTCTTTTTTTACTATGTAGGTACTAATTAGAGATACTTTTTATTTTCATTTATTTACATTTCTATGTCATTATTTATCCTTTATCTACATGACGTAAATTTAAAAAAAATTTATTTCCTAATTATCTACCAACTAAATACATGATGTAAATTATGTTAATTAATGGATACAAAAATTTGTTTATTGTTAGAATAAATACACATTTTTTACATAAAGAGTCCATTTTCAAATAATGTAAATTGCACGTAATGTAGAATTTATTTTTTATTTTTGACACATTGCATGTAAATGAATTTTGATTACACAAATTGGACATAAACTAAGATGCATGCATTGGAATTTTTTTAAGATGCATTTATTCAATTTGTATACCAGCATGTACACAAATTAGTACTATAGGTATGATTTTAATGCCTGGGATATGTTGATTTTTACTAAATGTACTTTGTTTACATACCCGATTTTACTTTATTTTACATTTTTTCAAAAGCAATTAATTTTACATTTTTTTTTTTGTTCCTGTAAATAAATACTCTTTTCACATTTCAAATGTACAAATAAAATATTAAAAATTAATTACATATTCCTTTACATTTTTTACATGAATGTAAACAATTCCTTTATTAAAATTTTATATTTATGGATGTCAAAATTTTGTTTTACATATTATTCTACTGTTAATCTCTTACAAAATTTAAATTATTTGATGATAGTATAAGCAATCTTCAACTATTTGTATGCCTGTAAACAAATTATTGTTTTTAATATTAAAAATTTTAATTGTTTACATTGTGGTAATATTTTTGGGGTATTATTTTTAGAATTTATATACAAATTATTAAACTGTGTAAATAAGTATGTATTGTTTATATTGTGTTATAAATATTATTTAAAACTAATATTTTAAAGGCTTAACATTATTGTTTACATTTCTACTTTTTTAATTTTACACAATGTCAATAATTAAGACTTTCTCTTGAGATTTCGTATAATATTTCATTTAATTAATCTCAAATTTATAATTAATTGAACCTATATTAAAGTAAATAATATAATATACATATTTTACATGATGTAAAAAATTAATATGAGTGAGTTTTTTACACATCAAATGACCTTCATTTACCTAATTCTTATTTAGTTATTAATAAGTTACGTAATGTAAATAATTGTGTAAACAATGCATTTCTTTTTGAATAAATTATAAAAGTTTCTTGTGTAATATTTTATTCCTGTAATATGTAATTTCCTATACTTTCCATAATGTAATAAATGTAGTACATTGACATTTTGTAAAATTCCATTATATTGTTTACGTTTCTTTTTATTAAACATAAAATACGAAAATATACATCAGTTTACATAATTTACGTGTTATTTACATGATGTAGAAAATAAATTAGATTTTTATTACATTTAAAGTAAAACTGGAAATGTATTTCAACACAAAGCATACATGCTTTGTAATTTATACCACAAATATGGTTTCATAATTTCTATAATATGACAATATAACATTGTCCTTTTATGTAAACAATAGTTTATTTTACTTTAAATGCCTTAATTTATATATTTTTCCATTATTTACCTATTGTTTACTTTATAATTATAGAAGCTAGCCATTATTTTTAAAATAATTTTTAAACTTAAATAAATTTATTATAAATTATTCTTTTTTAAATCACGAACTTATTTTCTACTTTACCTTATTTACCCTATGTAAATGACACTTAATTCTATATTTTACAGCGTTTGTTCTCACCAAATAATATCGCATATTCTGGCATAATTTCGTTATCAATGATTTTATTCATTACTTTGGCATATTTTAAACGTGATTTTGTTTCATTCGATTTGAGATTCAATTTTTTAATACCCGGTGAGTGTACCAGGAATGCAGGATGTAAAACGTGATATTCATAATCCAATAGGCACATGGCATAATTTTGTATACGTTTGTTCGATTGACCCTCCCAAGTTACACGTTCATCGAAGATGGGTTCCTTGTTATCACTGATATAGAATGGTTCCCAGGACTTAAATTTGTCATAACGTTTACCCACTGAAAATACTGTCAATTCATCACTATCGTTAGCTTTAAGCCACTCCTTCTGCTGGGGCACCACATGACAATTTGCACAAACATGCTGATGGAATGGTATAGCCATGGAGGTGTTAAGCATTTTCTGTAATTCTTTTTTGGTATCTGGTAATGAGGCATTTTTCTGTACTTCAAATACTGGCAGAGGGAAAACTTTGGGCTTATCACCTTCCAATATAGCTGAGGAGTTATTCAGTACCATTGCTAGGAATTTATCAACCAAACCCAAGCTGGGATAGAGTTCTATGTCACAGGGAAATACAAAGTAAGTATTTGACGTTTTGCGTGCCAAATTCCGAGCCACATTAATGGGATACGTTAGATTATGTTGGGTTTTATACATTAAAGAACGATTTACATTCTCATAAGGTTCGGCTTCCATCTCACAATCATAGGGCCAGGCTAAAGCCTCATCCTCATCTTTGGCTATGTATGGAGGCAAGTGATCTTTGTGGAAAAACAGATGAAAGGTAGCATAATCCCTTATTAGAGGACTTTCAGGTAGACAGTTTAAAGCATAGAGTATGGAGTTCATGGTGGAAATGTAGTCATCACCAGGGGCATAAATTGCAAAGCTAACGGGTGCCAACCAACTGGAAGTAAAAAAGGTAAAGAAAAGCAAAGAAAAATTTAAAACAATTATAACTGCAATTGGGCCAAAGCATTAAATGGAGAACCCATAAAAATTAATTGACATTTAGAGTTGTGCTGTAATTTACTTACCGTTTTACCACCACGGGCAAATTTCCCATAAACGTAAAATCACCATTCGTGGTATAGGTTATGGATTCACCACATCCCATGTGTATACTTTTACGTCCGCGTATATAATTTTTCAGCATCCAATAGTCGCCATGTTGTACTTTCTCCATTACCAAAGGCGTGTCAATGCAATTTAAAATTTCTTTTAATTTCAATGCCAAAGGTGAATACGTGGGGTGTTCGTGAAAATCAATCGGCATTTGTTGCTGTTCTGCTGTTAAATTCGTTAAAGGCTCGTTATTAAAACCAATGACATTAAACGTTTTAAATGTCCTGGCGAATTGTGTGCTTATAAGGAAACCGCACAGGATGATTATAGAAATAATTGTTATGATTTCCAAATATTTGCGATACATGAACGAGCGTAAATGAAGCTGATATAATATGCGTGGTGAATTTGTAGAAGACATTTTTATGTTTTTAATTCGCGTTCTTATTTCTTTGTTGATAGTAACAGGTTTAACTAAAAGAGAGTCTAGAGATTATGATTTACTTTCAATTAATCAATCAAGTTAAGCAATTTTTTTTATTAAACAACACAATTTACTTTTTTTAAATTAATTATTTGAGCTGATTGTTAACTTATCAGAAATCTAATCGAATTTATCAATAATCTATAGCGTGTCCATTATCTAACGAAATTTAATTCACAATCATATTATCGTTAGGGCTCATTTAACTTTTTATAGCTGCCCGGACGTCTGTTACTGATATTAATAAATATTTCAATAACAATGAAGTCTAAAGTCAAATAACAGAATTGATAAATAACACCCTAGAAACCCTTTCTTCCAATTCTCTTCGCTATTTAGTACAAGTTCAGATCCAATACTTATTGAATGAATCTTGAAAAAATTTCTACGACTATGTGGTAATTTCTTTAAATGCGATATCTCAGCTTTGAAGCATATTATCCCATGGATAGGCGTCAATATATTGCGTGGCCATATCTTATCTCTCCACAATTCTTCTCCTTACCAATGTAGGCCATTGCCTTCCATCTCATTCGTTCCATAATAATATTTCGATGGATCTGATAGAAAGCTACATATATGGAGGAATCTAAATCAAAATCATGGATTCAACACATTAGAGAAGTTACTGAAGACAGTGCCTTTCAAACCGAAGTAAACTATCAAAAATATTACCAATTATGCATCAAGTAGTCGATACTTGGTATAATTCAGGGGGCTTGATGGTATATTCATTCTGGGTACCTCTAAATACATTATATTTTGGACCTTGCTGAAGTTTATGAACATGCATGCTTTATGGATAGTAATAAATTTCTGGGCAGCAATACATTAGGTGACAGACGGAAATGCGCAAGCTTGGATGTCTATCAGAGGTCAGCAATGAGTATTCAAAACGATGAGTAGATTCGAATTATACTTATAATTTCTGATACTTATACGCATTCATACTTATTTTAATGTCATACTAATACTACTTATATTCAAAGCTTGAAATACTCATGGTACTCATACTTAACAATAAAACACTCATCATTAAAATGAGTCATCGTATACACGAATCAAGTATGATTCGCGTACGAACACTACAATACTCACAAGAAGGTTGTATGTTTGCTTTGCATGCTGTCTCTGTCTTTTTCTTTCTTCTTTTTTTGTAAATACAACAACAACTAAGACTGTAAATTATGATGAATGATTCGAATTACTCGAATCATTTATGAGTATTATAAGTATTTTTCTAAAGTTATGAATCTGAATGAGTAGGCGCATGAATCCAACATAGTTCGAATGTTATGAATTCGATGTCAACGTTGTACTCATACTCATTGCAACTTGTACTTATAAATCAATGTTGTACTGAGTACGAATGAATCAGAGTAGTTGGATTTCAATACTGTTGACTCACTCGTACTCAAAAATTCATGAGTACTTATGAGTAGCGAAAAAGCGATTCATGGCTGACCTCTGATGTCTATATAATGCTGACTGACTGGCTATAGAGCAGCCATTTTATGGCCTCCACCTGAAAGTCGCTGCAGTAATCTAGGAGTTTATACGAATGTCTGATACTTAAGTCATGTATATACACATAGCAACTTGTTTTTCCAACGCACTTCGAGCAATCGAATATATGTTTTCAGAGAGTTTGAAGGAGATTCTGCCTTTCCTTTGCCGTAGTCTGTACTTGATCGTCTAAGCATCTATTCAGTTAGCTATAGAGGTACAATTAAATAATTATTTCGAGCATTAAGGATCTAATACACTAGACCACTTCTTAGACCAGCAGTTCGAAGAGTTTAGCCTGATTGTTGAATGAGTTGCCATCAGAAGAAGAAAGATAAGCCAGAAGAAGTTTACTAAGATGCCAATTTAACGTGATAAATAATTTCTTGGTGGATATTACCGCACAGCGGTTATAACAAGGCTTCCGTAAAGCATTACCATTTCATCTACTGCTCTGTACAATATTCTGTTCAGTATTTAATGAAAATCTTGAGCCGCATTTCGTGCCCTATTCTGCCCGCATATTTGTTTGTAGTCAATGACAACAAAATGTCTTGTGTTGCTCAATACTTTTCATCACACATAATGATCCGCTTAAAAAAATAAAAAAAAATTTCGAAAAATAGATTATAGAGGAGAAAAAGGGTGACCAGTTCAAATCACTTCAACGTGAGATGCCCTCAAACTTCTCGTACAGAATATTCAACGTGGCATGAGACACATTGGAAACCACATGTCGTTAGTTTACAGATCATTCAATTCAGGCTTAAAGAAGTTGCTAATCATTGACCTAAAGTGCTCGCCATTGTCAGCGATGGCTTTGGCCAATATCGTTTTTAAAAGAAATATGAACCTAAAACGCCACCAGCCTAAAATCCACACTTAATACGTAAGTTTTTCCAGATTGTATGTGGATTGGCAACGTTCCAAGTTCAATAATTTTGTTCGTTTACCATCCAGAAATGGGTCTCAGAGCTGAAGATAATTTTCAAACTAAAATTAGTGAGGTTAGTTGCCTAAAGAGAACATACATTCAAACATTAATTGATCATTACAACCCTTCAGTCAGGATTACGACCTAATTTCTCACGCGACTTATGTTGTGTATGTCAATTTTATATATGAGTGGTGGGACCTACAGTTTAAAGTCGCCTCTGAGCGACAGATTTTTGAAAATTTTTTCATGATAATTTTATTTACTTTCAGAGTTTTTGCCAGAAATCTGCTGTGAGGAAGTTGCCGAAGAAATATTTTTTTCATATTTCGTTTTATGAGAGATGTCTGACCTGGGGATTTGAACCGTGGTCAGACGTCTAATAACCCAACACACTAGCTACTAGACTACAGCGACATGATTATTTGCACGTGCTATATGAATGCTATATTTGGCCATGGGAATTTGCCAAAACAGACTGAATAAATGACAACTAATTTGACAGATGCAGCTGTCATTATCAACTGTCAAAATTTAGTAAGCCTTGTTTGAAGCCTCTATATAGATATTTAGCGTTTTTAGGCGTAGTATTAAAGAACAATATTTAGCACATATGTAAACTGAAATGTCATCTTTTAGGCACATACTCGTTGGAGGCAACTAAATTTGTATTGGTGGTTATAGGGTGCCAAAACAAACTGTTACTGATACAACGAGTACTGCTGACATGACTTAATTTATTGTTATTTCCGAATTACTATATAAATAACTCACTTATAGTTTTTTTACAGTTGAAAGTCAAGGATTTTTCCCTCTAAGCTGTATAGAATTTGGGTTTATTATTTACTTCTCAATAATAATTAATTTTGTTACTCACTGTCTGGCAATTGTTTTGTATTGTTTTATTATCTTTCAAAGTGCTGCACTCTAAATATCGTTCTTCATATCATTTTATTCGTTTAATTATTTTATTTACAATTTATTATTTATTTTATTTGTTATTTATTTTTTTTATTTTTATTTTTCTTCTATTTTTGTTGATTTTCAAAACACCTTTTCTTGTTTAACTTTCAACTGCAACTAATTTTGCACTTGACACTTCGTAGCCTAAAATATGTAAGAATACTTTGTTAAATAATTATTGCGTTTTTTGTTTTATTGTTTTTTTTTTAGAAAATTTAAATGTTTCTAATACCAAAACCTTAATTAATCTCTGCATACGGGGTTACATGGCTTAAACATTTTGGCTGTTTTTTTTTTCTTTTTGCTGAAAACCAATAAAAATATTGAAAAAAATGCACGTACTTGGTGGTAAATTGCTTGCAAATACAACATATGTACGTACATACATACGTATTGTATTTTATTGTTTAATTATCAGTTAATTTTAATATTATTTGTTTTTACTATATTTTCTGTTTTGTTGTATTTTGTTTTAATAATAAAAATTTTTAACAACTTATCAAAAAAAATTTTGGACCCTGGTGACAAATATCACAAACTTTACGACCCTGTTTTTATAATATTACAAGCATATATAGTACTCAATAATCTTAGAATTTGATGTCAATGCCTTATGTATAGTGATTTTTGAAATGGCAGTCACTTCAGCAAGCTTACGCCAATCCAAATGACAATCATGCTTGTCAAGATCATCAAATTTGTGATGGACACTTTAATTGATCGACTACTACGACATTCTTGGCACAATGTGCGCTCTGTGCCACCCTTACACTTACACATACATAATTGGCCATTACAACCCTTCTGTTAGGATTACGACCTAGCTTCTCACATCACTTATGTTGTGTGTCTTAATTTTATACATGGATGGCAACACCTACTACAAAGTCGTTTTCGAATGACAGATTTTTTTGAGAATCTAATTCTTAACAATTTTCATTTACTCTCAGATTGTTTGCCAGAAATCTGCTGAGGAAAAGTCAGCAAAGAAATATTTTCTCATATTTCGTTTTGTTGGAGATGTGTGACCTGGGGTCTGAACCGTGGCCTCACGTCTAATAAGCTAACATACTACCTACTAGACTACGGCTACCACACGCCTTTATACACTGGCATCTAATATTTCATAATTGTAAAATAAGGTACAGAAGACTCGCCTAGAGCGGTTAGAGCCTAGCTTTGATTCAGTATTGTTTGAAGTAACACCAACATAACGGACATTAATTTTTTCATATTTATAACTGCTCTAATGCTATACCAGAGGGCGTGCGATTACGAATTTTAATTTAAGAAAAGCATTTAAATTTTTATTTTATTTTAGTTTTTATATACATTTTTTTGTTTTGTTTAAAAAATTTATTTCTTGTTGTACTTGTTTTATTTTAAATTTTTTATTTAAATATTTTTAAATTTTTTAAAACACACATATTTTTAAATTAATTTATTTATTTATTTCAATTGCTTACTTTTATTTTCTTACATTTTTGTTATATTTTTTTAATTTTTTATGTTTATTACTTAATGTATTTAAATTTTTTTCAATTAATTATTAAATTTTTATTTTTTTGAATTAGTTTTTTATATTTTCTAATTAATTTGTTTTAAATAACATTTGTTTTTTCTTTGGTAATTAATTTAAAAAAAATTATTTTCCTATTTTAATTAAAAAATTTAAAACAATTACAAAAAATTATTTTATTTATTGTCTTTTAGATTTTTTTATTTATTTTTTTATTTCTTAATTTCTTCTAATAAGTTAAATAAGTTAATTGTTTTTATTATATTTTAAATTGTCAAAAAAACCAAATTATTTTATTGTAATAAAAAAAGTTTTAAAACATTTTTATTTTTCGTTTAATATTATTTTTATTTTTTATTTATTGGTTTCATTAAATTAAATATTTTTTAATTTATTGTTATTTTATTTTATTTATTTTTTTATTTTTTTTTCTTTAATTTTTATTTTAAATTGTTATTTATTATTTTAGAATTTAATTCTAATAAAAAAAATGTTTAAAAATAATTCTAATTTTTTTAATTTAATTTTTTATTTATTTATTGGTTTCTTTAAATTACATATTTTTTATTTTATTTTTGTTTTATTTTTATTTTATTTTTCTTTAGTTTTTAAATTGTCCCAATGTAGCTTTTAAATATACACTGAGCGCCAAAAGTGATTAAACACCACTGAAACAATTAATTTTCTTACGAGAAAAGTAAATGAGAATAGTCGAATAAATTACCAAAAATAAAAACGTTTATTTATAACTTAAAAAAGTTAAAACAAAAACAACAATTCATGATAATGGAAGTTTTGTTATACTTAAGAACAAATATTTCATACTTAAGACCAAAAGTATTGACTCACTTATGGCGCTGACTGTATTTTTGTATATTGCATTTATTTTTTTTTAATAACTTCTGTTTTTTTCTTTAAAATTTAACTTGAAAAAGTATTTTATTTTCTTATGTTTTAATTCAAAATTAGTAGATATGTATATTTAAAAAACAAATTTAAATATTTTTATTTTATCAATTTTTAATTTATCTTTCTTTTTAATTTTTATTAATTATTATTTTTTTTAAATTAAATATTTATTTTTTTTATTTTATTTTTTATTTCAAATTTTTCAGAAAAAATCAAATTATTTTTTATAAGTTAAGAAATTTATTGTAATAAAAAACTGTTAAATTTTTTTTAATTTAAATCTTGATATTTAAAAAAATTACTTTTAGGAAATGTTTAATGATTTCTCCCTTTTTCAATAAAAAAATGTATTTTTTTAATAATAATTTTTAATTTATTTTTCTTTTTAATTTGTATTTATTATTTTTTTAATTAAATAATTATTTTTCTATTTTATTGTTGTCTTGACCTCACATATTTTTATTTTTTTATTTCAAATTTTTCAGAAAAAATCAAATTATTTTTTGTAAGTTAAGAATTTAATTGTAATAAAAAACTGTTAAATATTTTTTTTCGAATTTAAAAAAATACTTTTAGGAAATGTTTGATGATTTCTCCTTTTTCAATAAAAAAATTTATTTTTTTTAATACTTATTAAATAATTTATTTTTTAAATTAATTCTTTTGCATTAAAAGCTTTAAATTAATTATTTTATTTAAATTTAATTATTTATTTTCTTTTTCTATAAATTATTTATTTTTACTTAAAAACCCTTATCAACTTTTTTTCTTACACGTCGTGTTGCGAATTCATTCAGCGTCGATTAAATACTAAATTTATGAATTTGTACAATTTTTTTTTAATAATAATTCCAGTGTTTATTGTTGATTTTCCATTGAAACAGCCGTACACAGATAAATCGGCAGGCAGACGGACAGACAGACACCATTTTTAAATTGTTTAAATGAAACGTTTGGTATAAATTTCTATTCTATTAACGATATTTATTTATTTATTTATAAGCACTTAATTATTATGAATATTTTGTACATAAATTTCTTTGTGTTATTGCATATCATCATAATAATGATGTTGTTTAAGATAATCATCATGATGATTATTTATGATTATTGTAGGTATTTGGTTTTTGGTTTACAAATCAAAATTATTTTTAAGATAGAAACACAAAAAAAAATTGTTTATTTTAGTCAAATGTAAAGGCATTGGCTAAAAACATTTCATTTATTTACTTGTGCATAATTATTATGGCTTTGAAGTATTGATTCTTTAAATATTTATGAACGAAAAGTATAAGAAATTAATAAAAAAAAATCATTGAAATTCTAAATTACACCGTTTCCAATTGGTTTATAAATTAAATACACACATACATACAAACATAATTTGTTAATCCAACCCTTCGTGCAGGATTACGGCCTAGCTTCTCACACCACTCACGTTGTGTGTGTTAATTTTAAAAACGAGTGGCGGAACCTACAGTTTAAAGTCGACTCCGAACGACAGATTTTCTGATAAACTTTTCCATGGAAATTCTATTTATTTCTAGACTTCCAGAAATCAGCTGAGAGGAAGTCGCCGCAGAAATATTATTTCATATTTTGTTTTTTTCAAGATGTCTGATCTGGGGCTTGTGCCATAGCTTCGCGTTTAATAAGTCAGAAGCGATCGTGAGATGTCAATATTTTTGGCATCGAATCGTAGGTATACCATGGCAATTAATGTCTAAATCCATTTTCATCTTATTCGTCCATTAGGCATATGACCGACTTTGAAGTAGATGGCTGGTGTCGTTATTTCTTTAGAAATTTCAAGATCGTTGCAAAGTGTTGTGTGACATTGAGTCATACGTCACTGAACTTTACCCTGGAACAATATATAGCCTAGCAAAACAAATTCTGATATGCAACAAATTGTATCACTCTGATACTAGATTGACTTTCTTGATTAAATAGATCCAAGGCACAGCTGTCCGTGGATACATGTTGCTAAAGAAATTCCTTTAAAAATCGAGAAGTGACATGTGAGTTTCTTTATAGAAGAACCAGAAAGAAAATTATGCTTCCGGGCATAGAAACCACGATACATGTAGTCAGGGAATGTACGCCACTTGGGGCTTTTTGCTAACTGAATTGCTTTAAATGTGAAGTCGTTACAGAACTGGGTATCTTTACAGGAGAACCATAAAGAAAATTATGCTTCTGGACCTTGAAACGACGGTACGTATGATCAGAGAACGTATGGTCTGGGTTTGCGATAATTTGGCAAACTTGGCATATTGGGGTTAAAAATATCTTCTCACCTAATCAAATAACAATTAGTGCGTTAGAACACGGGTACATAGGATGAAATGTCTTTTAGTGTATTTAAAACAGACTACAAAGGTAGGTGAAAACGTCACATCAACTAATGTGAAGGAATAGGAGTGTATTAAGAGCGTATTAGGAAAAATCACGGGTGTATTAAGACTGAATAACGACACTTCGCCATACGCGTACTCCTGCACTGTATGGGCTTGGTAGATAATAGATAATAATTCCATATCCATATCAGTGCATACACATACAGTTGTATTATTGTAGCAATAGCTACGGAGGAGAAAAGCCATTGTTGACTTTGAAAGGCCTTAGAAAATAACATGTGTTTGGCAATAGTAGTTGTTATCAATGACGACTGCATAGACGACAACGATTTACATAATAAGGGTGACTGCATGTAGAGAATGTGGAAGACATTAAACCAATAGGACACTGGAATCCATACACCAATATCTTAGTGAAGACACTATACATGCATACAGTACATAATGGGTGATTACAACCCCTGAGTCAGGATTACGCACTAGCTTCTCATGCCACTTTTGTTGTGTTTGTTAATTTTATGAACCATGGCCTCACGTTTAATAAGTCAATACATTATCACTAGACTACGGCTACTATACTATACAATACAAGACACTATAGAAGACATAAGTCATCCCAGAAGAGTGAACTAAAGGGTCCGTTAAATAACTTTTTTTTAAATGCTTTAAAAAAAACTACTGAATATTTTCTCAAATTTCTTTTTTTATTTGAAAGTACAATCGTTCCGGTTAATAATGGCAAATAATTTCTTTCAAATGGCTGCCTCGGCTGGCGATGCAGTAGCCTACACGATCGGTCCAATTTTTAAGCACATTATCGATTGTGTGCAGGTGTATTTCACCAATGGCTTCACGAATATTGTCCTTTAAAGCGTCAATTGTGTCTGGCTTGTGGGCGTAACACTTATCTTTGACGGCACCCCACAAATAATAGTCCAACGGTGTCAAATCACACCTCCGAAGTGGCCAAACGACATCAGCTCTGCGGCTGATAATGCGATCTTCAAAAACAGGGCGCAAAACATCGAGTGTAGCTTCGGCTGTGTGGCACGTAGCGCCGTCCTGTTGAAACCAAATGTTGCCAATATCCTCCTCTTCAATTTTTGTGAACATAAATTCATTCAACATGGCCCGATAACGATCGCCATTGACTGTAACGGCCACTCCCTGCTCATTCTCGAAGAAAATGGCCCAATTATGCCTCTGGACCAAAATCCGCACCAAACAGTGACTCGTTTTGGGCGCATCGGCTTTTCAATGTATGCGTGCGGGTTTTCTGTGCCCCAAATGCGACAATTTTGCTTGTTTGCATACCCGCCAAGATCAAAATGAGCTTCATCTGAAAAGATGATTTTTTGCCAAAATCGGCATCTTCTGGTGTAGGCTACTGCATGGCCAGCCGAGGCTGTCATTTGAATGAAATTATTTTCCATTATTAACCGGAAGGATTGTAGTTTCAAATAAAAAAAAGAAATTTGAGAAAATATTCAGTAGTTTTTTTTTTAAAGCATTTTCAAAAAAAAAATGTTATTTGACGGACCCTTTACTATACAATACAAGACACTATACAAGACATAAGTCATCCCAGAGGAGTAAACTAGAAGCTAAGGAAGTTTGCACAAGACACAGACTTCCTACAAGAAAGTCGGATAGCTTATGTGCATACCGAGGGGCTTGGGTTCTTAAACCCTATAGTTGGTTATCTCTCCTTTACCCCACCTACCGATCTACTCAATCAATTATGTTGGCTATTGGCTCAGACATGTCACACAGAGAATCAGTTTTCCTAAACAAAATAGTTTGAACCGGTCACACTTAGGTCAACCAAGCGACCTTCAAAACAAGCACAACTTGCAGCATGAACCTTGTAATCCATTTTTCTTTAACAAATTAACGGAAATTAAGGGCCATGATTTGTAAAACGTTAAGCAATGCCAAATTTTTTTGTGGAAAATAAAACGGAAAATTTGTTTTAATTCTCTTTACAAAGAGAAGCACAGAGGCTATGAAAATATAAATAATTGTTTGTATACACATTTATGATAAATTTGCTTATTCATTATGAGTTTAAAAAAATAGAGAAGCAATTTGTAAAGTGACTGACCAAAAAAATCTCTAAAAGCTTGCAGCATAAACCGCATGAAGTTCATTACAGAGGAGGTAAAAATATAAATTGAAAAACCAAGGCTTTTTAAAGTTAATTTGCGGTGATAATAAGTTGACGATAAAATATTTTCACGCCAAGCCCAACAAACAAATCATTTATGACTCTAAAGAAACCAAGGTTTCCATAATAAATCGATTTATAGACCATTAAGTGCCATGTTATCTTTCGAATTTTATGCTTCATTTACAAAAAAGTAAGTCCTCCTCTTTGGCATATAAATCTAATAGTTTACGAAGTTTATTACGATATATGAAAGTGCATAAATGAAATAGTTTGTTTATCTCTACTTTTACAACATCAATAATATAATTTAAAATACCCGTCGTCATGGCTTTATTACACCATGTCCGTACATACATACAATAATATTTACTACATGAATAAAATTAATTTAAAATAACCGTTATGGCTTTGTCGTTCAGGTGCATCTACTACATTAGTAAATCAATTTAATATGCCCGTTATGGCCCGATCTATCATGGGCTGCAAAGGTGTCGGCATCCAGTTCTTAAACGAAGCATCGCTTATCATACAAACATTACGATCAATATAGCAATACAACTTTCCCACACGATAGATTTGTTTGCCCAATTCTCGGCGCCCCGGAAGAGGCGCAAACAGTACTCCCCGTTCCGCACATTTACGTGAAACCAACTCCTTGAATTCCAGCTGTGCCGGAGCTGGCACTTGCAGATCCAATAGGGATGGAGGTGGTGGTGGTGGTTGTGGCGGGGGCGGCACTGGTGTAGCGTGTATATTGGCACCTATACTGCCGCCAACCGGTCCAATATTAACCGGATTACTTAACTGATCCGTAGCCCTGTGCATCATTTCGAGAGCCCTTCTCAGATGTTCTTTTATATTGGGTTCCCTTAAAGTCTCCTCGGAGAACATACTCTTCCAGCCCGTATACCAGCGGGATATTTCCGTATAGTCCGGTGATTGATTAAGCCACAAGACCAATACCTGCATCCATTTCGGAAAGAAGAATTTATCCAAGAGTTGTGCCATTTGTATTGTGGGTATAAGTTCATGCCATTCCCATACTTGATTCCAGGGTTCTGTTAAATAGAAAAATTAATTAAAAATAAAACCTTCCTACAATAAAAAGACCATAGAACACTTACCCAAATCCTGTTGCAAAGGATTAATAACAAACTCGGTTAAAACCATTTGCAATTTTGGTATGATATGCTGCAATAGGAACACTTGCATTTCTTCATCATTAAAAGCAGCCTTCCAGGGTGTTAACATGGCCCTTGCCGAACGATCCTGTGGCGACCAGGCATGTAAAGCATTACCCAGTTTTTCTCTGATGGTAGGATATATAAACTCCTCCATTTTGTGGCCCAATATCGAGTTCCAAGGTAAAATCCACATATGTATGGGCACAGTATCCGTTAAAGGATCCCAATTTTTAACAGCTGAACTTAAGCGTGGCAGTATAAGCTGTTCTAGCACAGAATCCAATATCCAGCTGGGAAACAAAGGTGCCCAACAATCCAACAGAGCAGCCATGGTATGATGCTGTTTGGCATCCCAAAATTCAGCACAGGAACGAAAACTAGGTATGAGGCCAGCCCATATCAAAGAGGAATAAGGATCAAAGACATTCGAACGATTATCTTCTTGCCTAGCATTATGACCTTCTAAGATTACACGCCATTTCTTAATTAAGTCCACATACATAGTGGGATTCTCCAAAGGTTTCCATTCCGCTAAATGATTCTTTAGCAATGGCGCTATAATGCCAGCAGCCAAATCGCCTATGCCAAATTGTTGATACTCGGGGGCATAGTTTTGCTGTAATTCCAGAAAGATTTTCTCTGCCCTGTCCAAATCCAATTGGGAATCAGGTGCGGTTAGCTCATCCACTAGTTTTAATACTCTATCTAGAGTACGTATATGAGCAGTTTCGAATTGAACAATTTGTTCCAATTGTTTCTTTTCCTGTTCCAAAACAATACGGCCATCGGCAGCAGCCGTTTGAGCAGAGTCCAAGGAAATAATATCCTTTTCGCACATATCCACTATGAAGGACAGATTGTGCATAAGTTCAGGCATAGCAAATGCAGTTGTAGTGGAGCTTTTGGGCTGTTCACTAAACTCATATAGATCTTCATCCATGACTCTGGTTTGGCCTATGGCATGATAGCCACTTAATACACGTTTCTCAGGACCAGTCATATCGATTACGGGTACATTGCCTAGTTTTTTGCTAAAAAAAAGCATCAAAGAAAACAATATTACTTTTCACAATCATGGGTCAGTCATTTTGCTTGCTTACCTCATTTTGTCGGTAATAAAATAATTGGTGTTCTTGCCCTTTTCCAATACCTCTTCCACCGACCTATAGTAATAGCGCTTGGGGGCTTTATCCTGCTTATTATCGCCTCCCTTTTTCCACTTGTTTAGCTTCTCCCTAAACTCTTTAGCCTCACGTGCATCCTCATCAAGTTGTGGCGTATGCTAGAAATAAAAAGCTTGTGAAATTAAACTATTTTTATGCATTAAATCCTCTTGTTTACCTCTTTACCACCCACACTAGCAGGTTTTTCCGAACCATAAGCACCTATAGCACCTCTGCCCCTGCGTACACGGGCTTCTATAGGCTGGGAAATGCCCTGAAGATCTTTGCCCAGACCCTTGCCTGGTTTATAACCCATTTGAAGCAATAGTTTAGCCCCTATACCCTTAGTGTGCTGTTCCCAGGCTCCCAGTTTAGAATTGCCTGTTTGATTGGGATTATAGTACGAAGGTTTTTGGCTTGTTTGTTGGTTATTTCCAACGTCCATGTCTCCCTCAGAATCTTCACTAGTATTAGCCGAATCTACATCCATTAAATTTTGCTTGGCTCCAGCACCAAAACCAGGCCGGCTTGGCATTGCGTCCTCTTCATCGGTTATAGGACTTCCTTCGTCACTATCGGCACTGTCATCCTTCTTCTTACCCGACTGCTGTATGCCACCGGCCACAAAACTTACGGGTGCGGTATAGTCTTTTTTGCCCGAACGGCCTTTAGAAATGCCAGTTGAACCACGGCGTCTGCGGGAAGACTTTTTGTCATCATTGTCGCTATCACTAGCCCAGATTCCTAAACATAATATTTAATAAGAAAAATTGTGAGTTTTTTGTAAATTTTTAAAGAAAAACAAATACAAAAAACAAACGTTTAGACTGCTTACCATAAATCTGCTGCTCTTTGCTTAGGTATCTTCGTGGTCTCATTGTATTGAATTCGTTTTTCAAATCATAATCCGTAATTTCGAAACGTTCGTATTCATGGTCCGACATGGTTTTCTTAAATAAACTCCTCTTATTTTAATAAAATTTCTTTAAATTTTCAGTATTTTCTTCTATATTTTTCTCTATATTGCAGCCAGCCGACAAACAAAACGTCTGACACTTGCAGAGATACACACAGCAATAAAGAGATACACACAGCAATGAATAGATACAAGCAGTAATGGCTGCTTAACTTATGGTTTGTCTAGTGATGCCATATTGTATTTTCAATGTGGTAAACAAATGTGGTAAACAAATGTGTTGTAGCTGTGTTCCATTTGTTTAGTAGTCAGCGTTAAAAGCAAGTAATTTTGCCAGGGTTTTGAAAAATTTTATAACTAACTTCTGAAGAAGTGGGAAAATAAATAATAACCAACTAACTAAATTTATTTAATTCATAGTTTTTCTTTTTAATAATTTTTCCTAATGTTAAATTTAGATCCGATAGACCTTACGAAACAAAACACACAAAAAATTATACATTTTACGACAAAGCATTTTCAATTTGTAATTTTTTTTTGGAGCGCATTTAGGCCAAAATAAGCGCAGGTGCAAGTGTGAAAGAAGGACCGGACAATAATATTTTTATAGTTTGTTTGTTTTAATAGTTTGTTTGTATCATTCCTTCTCTTTTATATTAAATTTTCAATAAATCTTTAGTTTAGTAAGGCCCCTTCCAAGTCGAAAAGAAAAATGTCGGGTTTTGCTACGTTCGTTGAGAGCACTTCTTTTATGCAGTGTTTTCACTAGTCGATATTAAATATCCTTAATCCAAACACAGTTTGTGGTATTGCAATGTAAAATGTTGTACCTACATGCCGATAACCACCCATTGGCTCCGCTTATGGAACTGAAAATTACTTATTCCAGACAAAACCAATTTATACACCACTGATAGAAAGTGATATATGGTAATACAGTACATATTTCGAATTACGGTACGTTGGTGAATTTAAATTTTATCCTCCACACCGTACAAAATTCACCACATTTTGTAAAAACTTACCACACTGAAAACTCGCCACAACGAAAGAATTCAAAACATTCCCCAAAAAATCATCTCGTTGGAAACACATACTAAAAAGTCCGTCCCACCAAATTCCAACAATCCAACAAACAAACCTATAAATCAGCAACCACACCCCGACACATACCATACAGTAGACACAACACAAACACATTGTAATAGCATACGAAACAAACAATATACACACATACTCAAGCACGTCATTAATTTTCTTAAAGAACGAGGAATCCTTACTTAATATTCATTTATATAAATCGACCAAGAAAAAAGGATGCGCCAATTAATTAAATTGCAAACGTTTGAATGTTTTTGAACGAACAAAAAAAAAATATTTTGAAGTCAACTCCTGAAAATATATCACAAAACTAGGAAGAAATATATAGATTTTAAATACATTTGTCGAAATTTTTAGTTATTTTCTATAATTAAAACTAATATATACATTCTATTTCTTAAAAATGTGTACAATAGCCTATCTAACATCTCCATATACAAATTCATAAAGTCTGGCAACCTTAAATTCTTAAAAAAAACATCCCTGTTATTAGCTCTCTTACTTTACCTTTTGACATTTGCTCATTCTCTCTTTCGCCAAACAATAATAAAACACCCCTTGCGGTTGTGCTAGTGGTGAAATTTGCAAATGAAAAAATGAAAACATTTCTATAGAATTATCATTGAGTTGAAATGCAATTTTGGCCTGCTGTTTTTGTCTTAAAATTGTAATTGACGCGAGCGCACCTAAAAGCGCTAAAAAATTAACGCAAAATTTGGAAATTAAATATAAATCGGCTTTAATAAAAAATAAATTTAATAAAAGAAAATTTTTAAAACATATTTTAAGCAGTTAATAAATAATACATGTAAATACCTATAAATAAAATCAAAACACAAAAAAGAAATTAGAATATAATCACAAATATTAGAATAAAAGAGAAAAAAATAGCACGTGTTTTTTTAAGTTTTTATTATTTTTTGGCAAAATAATATAAGAAAGCGAAAGAAAGAAAAGAAACAACAATTGAGTGCTAAGAAGTTTATTTTTTGTGAGATTCCCTTTACACAGCTCATTCTTTCCACTTGTGAGTACGTGTAAGAGAGAGAAAGAGCACAACACTTAAAACAGCAACAAAGAAATCTTAAGAAATATAAAATAAAAATAAAAGAAAAACACAAAACTAATCAAATAAAAATTGTAAATAAAAATAATTTTTAATTTAAAATTGTAAAAATACGTGAAAAGAAACAAGTTATTAAATAAATAAAAGAATATTTATTTAATTAAATAAAAATTTTAAATGAATTCTAATTCTTAAAACTAAATTAAATATTGTGGTGTGTTTGCTTGCATTGTTGTGATTTTTGTTAAGAAAACTTGTCTTGTTTAGCAACATTTGTTTAGAAACAAACTATTGGTTATCAACCAAACACGTGTAGTGGGTGTTGATAAACGGTGTGAAAAAGAAGTGAACAATTAAACAAAAAGTGTTTTTATAGAATTTATTTTAAAAATCATCATTGCAGAAGCCAATTAAGGAAAAATAAAATAATAAAAATGGTGCAGGTGAGTGTAAAAAGAAATTTAATATTAAAATTAATCTATCAATACAAGTGTAAAAATAAAATGCTTAAGATGTTGTGGACAAATAAAGATTGGCGCCCATTTTGTCCCTCACGTTTATGGGACAGATCTAAAGGTACTCGCTGCTTATTTCTCACAGATTACTTCACTATCTTCAAGGTTTTTATGGCCAACCCAAAAATGGATATGGGACGGCCTCTGAATCATTTAGATATTGCCCAAGTACTGTTCTGTTTCCATAGAGAAATCTACGCCACGAAAACTGATATACTTTGTCGATGCATAGTCTCACAGGCACTAGTTAGGTCCCATTTCGGTTAACATTTAAGAAAAGTCAAAGGGAGAACAAAATCTCATTCATTTGATGCTACTTTGCGTATATACAAAGCCCTCAGGAGGAATTTTTGGGTAGAATTTATCTGAATCGGTGAGGTAGTGCTCAACTATGCCACTTTAATAGAGAAATTTTTACTTCGTAATGGAAAATGAGATTTTTGAGAGTGTAATCATGTCTCGCAGGCGTATTACTTCGTTGATCTCTTCTATCATTTACGCTAAGTCCCCCAGAGATATTTCAGAGTATAATCTATCTTGGAGATTTATTTTTAAAGTTTGAATTTCTTTTATGTGATTGCGTGATGGCGTCATTTAGCAATATTAGCAGCCTGACTTATTGGTGAATTAAACTGATTTTGAAGTTGCGAACTTGAACTTTGATTCAAGCTCGAATCCATTTCAGTGTACACTGCATAATGAGATTTTAGTCTTGACTTTTTTCTTTTACGCAAAGGCTGCAGAATAGAGCCTGTTTAAAGGATTTATTTTGAACGTTTAAATTGGATTGGGCTAAATGAAAGAATTTTGAGCCGTCAGCTTAGCTTAGTCTTGGTCTTGATCCGTTTTTTAAACAAACTTAATTTCGTAGTCTAGTAGGTAACTCAGAGAACTAGACTAAAACGAAAAATATTTCATTCTCCGACTTCCTTTGACCAGAGTTCTAGCAAAAATTTAAGAGAAAATCAAATTGCGATGAAGTTTCTCAAAAATCGGCAATTAAATTAATGCTCACCACATTGGTGGTGTGAGAAGCTAGGTCATCATCCTAACTAAAGAGTTGTAATGACCATTGAATTAAGATTAGTAGGACGCATAATTCGTTGTATATGTGATCTACTTTAGTATTTATGTAACCGTCTTAAAAAATGAATTTAAAATTGACTTTTTTAAATCCAAAATAATTTAAAGAGTTGAGAGATCTTCAACGTTTATTGGAGATAATAATTCTCACACTGTTTAGATATTTTAGCGAACATGAAATTCAGACTTTAACAGACGATAGAGCATCTTTGTTGTGTCTGTTCGTGTCTTTGTAGAATGAGGTTGAATCCCTTTGGAGAAGTTTGATTGACTTTGTATCTCTTTGACAACAAAAAATGGTTAAAAACGTCCAAAAACATGATTTTAATGGCTAATTGATGCTGCCATTACCTTATGAAAGTATCAAATCAGACGTATCGGGCTTCCAGTTCATAATGTTTAAAATTTTGTCTAATGGATTCTGTTATCATACCTCCATTGAGATCTGAATTCTTGCAAGTTAATTTAAATACGGCTAATGGGACCTCAAGACCGACCCCAATGCTTGCCAACAATAATTTTGAATGCAATGATTTTTTCTACAATAACAACTGGGTTCCTCGATCCCTATAGACAATAATTTTGCTTGTTGTTGCAACAACCGATTGAGAAATGTGCTTTATCGCAAGAGACAATTTTGTAATAAAATTAGCATTAAAAGTTTGTTGCTCTAGTAAGCATTCAGCATATCTAAGACCTTGTGAATGATCAGTTGACTTTAATTGTTGCTTGAGTTAGATTTTATGTGGATGGAGGGGCAAATTCAAATGTTAAATATGCAATGTTGAGGAGTTAGTAATTCCAATTGCTAAGAAAGCTGTAGAATCGCCAAATTAGGATTATCCGCAACATTTTCTCTGCCAGAAGCAATATTTTTACAAGTGTGTACATTGCCGTGATGTACAAACCTGACCAATTCTGTAACGCTTGGAGTCTCATCACATCTCTTTATGATTTTGCCAATGCCTTGCTTAATAAGTCGATTTTGATGACCTTTGATGTACACACAGTTACTAAATTATACGTACGGTTAAAAAATTGCCGAAATTTTTTAACTAATCCGTTTTCGTTGAAAATCTTTATAGTTTCCTTGATGTTAAGACGGCCTTTTGCATTGGCTAAAAAATTTCTGAAATTGAACTGAATTGTGGCCCTGCACAGGCCCATAAAGGTATGCATTCGATTTACAAATTTCACAAATTTCTGAAAGATGTCAGACATTATAAATATTTTCAAAAAAAAAAAAAAAAAAACGGATTGGTTAAAAAATGTCTGAAATTTGTTTGGGCCTGATGTACACCTGCACAGGCCCACAAAAGTTAACAAATTTCAGAAATTTTTAACCAATCCGTTTTTTTTTTTTTGAAATCGAGGAAAGTTGTCAGACAATTACAAAGATTTTCAACGAAAACGGATTAGTGAAAAAATTTCCGTATGTAAATTTGACCAATTTTTTTTCGTTCTCCGTTTATAAAACAGACCATCTTAGGTTAGGTTAGGTTAGGTTAGAGGACGTGTACTTGTCAATTAAGACAAGTACAGTATCCGGAGGTCGAATTGACCCATTGTACAACGTCCTAGTTTCTCACACCACTTAAGTTGTGTGTGTTAATTTCATACGTGAGTGGTGGGACCTACAGTTTAAAGTCGACTCCGAACGACAGATTTCTATTTAACAGTCCATCTTCGTAAATGGAAAATCTTTCACTTAATAAATGCCAGTTTCGATAAAAGTTCTTTAACAGCTTAAAAGCTAGCCAGACCGGTGGTTCGGCAACCATTAATTGAATAAAAACCGTTATGATATTGAATTGGAATAAATCCTAACTACTCTCTTAAATCACAGACTTATTGTATTATAATCTATATAACATAACACACGTAATTACTTATTACAAACCCTTTAGTCAGGATTATAACCTAGTTTGTTACACCACCAATACTGCGTGTGTTCTTTTATCCATGGCTGGCAGGACCTACAGTTTCAAGCCCACTCTGAACGACAGATTTTTGAGAAAATTTTCATGGCAATTTTATTTTAATCTGAGTTTTTGACAGAAATCAGCTGAGGAAAAGTTGCCAAAGAAATATTTTTTCACATTTTCGCTTAGTTCGAGATGTATGACCTGGGGTTTGAACCGTGGCCTCATGTCTATAATCTAACTTAGTATTATAATCTAACTTTTCTGACTTTCCTATTGTATTAACCGTTTGAGCGCTATGGATTCAGGGTAAATTAATTGAAAATTGCTATGAGAAATTGAGAAAAAATATTTTTTTATTCATACCAGTCGCAGGAGTCCTCACTAACTGAACGCCACACTCTGACTGACGCAATCGTCGCTAAATTGACAAACTGCGATTTTGGCGCATTACCTATTCGTCGCTATAGCGACGATTCGCACTCAAGCGGTTAAACAGAACTAAAAAAAGTATTCCGTTTACTCATAAAAAAATCCAATCCCAGAATTCTACAACCTCTCTTAAGTGTAACCACTCCATTACCAAAATGTCCATTATTATCATGAATATCAAATATTTAAAATAATTTTCACCGAAAAACAAAAGACAACACCAATAAAAATTCAATATTTTTATTAATAAGTATGTATGTACACCACTCTCACAGGACATGCAAACAAAGCATGGCAAACAGGAGTTGTAACAAAGGGCAGCAAAGTATGTCCGCCAAAATGTGTCGCATTATTTAACGCCAACCATGCAGCCAGCAGTGAACGCATTCCAACATCGTCAAACATTCGCACATACATATTTTTTATATGCAAAAAATTAACTAAATTGCATTCTTTTGCTTTAACGGTGAATAAAATAACGTGGAAAAAAATGAATTTTTAGGTGTGGTCTTGCAATACCTTTTTTTTTATCTAATTATCAGTGAATAAAACCACCAACACAAAACCACTCTCTGTCAGTTAGACGAAGAACACCCAACATCCGATACCAAAAGTCCCACTCACTCGTTGTACTTGCGGGTAAAGTTTCATCGATAGGCAGCGATATTTATGGCCATTGTCGGGATCATAAACAGAGGCTTAACACTCATGCACGCACACAAAAAAGGGAAATATTATAATTTTATGGTTATTGTTATTGTTTTTGTAGTTATTGGTATTAAATAATTTAGAAAATGAACATTAAACATTTTCTTGTAGTTGTTGTTGTTGTTGTATTGAGGTTTATTGTATTAACAATACATAGTTTTATGTTGTCTCTCTCTTACTCTCATACTTTATTTAACTACGGCTCAATGGAATTGTTTTTAGTGGGTGATGCATTTGGAAATATGCAAATATGCTGCTTAAAAAAAGTAAAAAAAAATACAATTTGAAACTAATTCAACAAATGGTTTAAGAGCGTAATAATAATGCTTATTGGGAGATTTAAAACCTACTAAAGGGTCCGCCAAATAACTTTTTTTTGAAAATGCTTTTTCTCAAATTTATTTTTTTTATTTGAAAGTACAATCCTTCCGGTTAATAATGGAAAATAATTTCATTCAAATGGCTGCCTCAGCTGGCCATGCAGTAGC
Organism: Sarcophaga variegata; assembly: GCA_932273835.1. NCBI lineage: Eukaryota > Metazoa > Arthropoda > Insecta > Diptera > Sarcophagidae > Sarcophaga > Sarcophaga variegata. The sequence continues at coordinate 16,182,228 of OW026361.1, read as the reverse complement.
CGACACGATCGGTCCAATTTTTAAGCACATTATCGATTGTGTGCAGCTGTATTTCACCAATGGCTTCACGAATATTGTCCTTTAAAGCGTCAATTGTCTCTGGCTTGTCGGCGTAACACTTATCTTTGACGGCACCCCACAAATAATAGTCCAACGGTGTCAAATCGCAGCTCCGAGGTGGCCAAACGACATCAGCTCTGCGGCTGACAATGCGATCTTCAAAAACAGGGCGCAAAACATCGAGTGTAGCTTTGGCTGTGTGGCACGTAACGCCGTCCTGTTGAAACCAAATGTTGCCAATATCCTCCTCTTCAATTTTTGTGAACAAGAATTCGTTCAACATGGCCCGATAACGATCGCCATTGACTCTAACGGCCACTCCATGCTCATTTTCGAAGAAAAATGGCCCAATTATGCCTCTGGACCAAAATCCGCACCAAACAGTGACTCGTTTTGGGTGCGTCGGCTTTTCAATGTATACGTGCGGGTTTTCTGTGCCCCAAATGCGACAATTTTGCTTGTTTGCATACCCGCCAAGATCAAAATGAGCTTCATCTGAAAAGATTTTTTGCCAAAATCGGCATCTTCTGTAAGTCGATCGCAGGCCCACTTAGCGAAGCGAAAACGCATTGGATGGTCAATTGGCTTCAACTTTATGCAAAATTCGTCTCAATGATGTCTCCGAAATGTTCAATTGTTGAGAATTGATGGCGCTTTACGCACACTTTCTGCCACAGCAGCAATATTCTCTCATCATTCAATGAAGTCTTAAGATCGTAAGTTTGTGATTCATGTCAGTGGGGTTAAGAGTAAACGCAGGTAACACGGATACTAAATTAAATTGGAGCGCACTTCAGTAAAGGTTAGGTATTTCATAATGATAGGCATAATGCTAATAGTGACATGTGATAGAATTAAACAAGATACAGAGGCTAGCGTTTCGAACGGCGGCGATGGAGGCTTTGTTAAATTCAGGGCTATTGCTTATGATAGTGAGGAGTTAGAATAATAGGTAACAAATTCAATACGAAATTGATCAGGGAACTTTGTGATCTGATAGATAAAATATCTGATAGATTTCTCTTTAACCCTACGGTTGTGGTAAATGCTTTGTCACATTTCTTGAGTAGAAATGGAGCTAAAGTTGATGCTTTACTAACTTAAGATCGGAAATAGAATCTAGAAGTGTTGAAATCGCAATTATTAGGTGTCAAAATTAGGTGGCGTTATATGAAATAAACAAATTGTTAACTGAGCGACGGCCAACTTATCGAGCAGATTTCTGAGTTTTTTTTCCTAAGCTAAGCAGGTGATTATTATACTTGTCAGGTTTGCTGTCGTAGCCTAAAAACCAACGCCCTCCGTCGAATTGCATTGGCTGTAGTGGTGAGAAATTTTTTGCAGATTCAGTCCTGGGGTTGCCGGACCTTTTTGCACATTTATTGTTGAAGTAATCCATGCTGGTTATAGCTATGGTTAGGTGTATGGTAGGGATTGAATATGGTTACAAGATTTGAATCAGAATATCTCTCGTTTGCAGTTGAGAAATCTAACTACTACACTATGGTAATTCACTGTGAAGGAATACATATTGCCAGAACTGTACGAAAGAAAAAAGTTAACAGAACATGTGGTTTTTTACTGTATAGGACTTAATGGCATGGGTATAAGATATTTCCCACTTTTTCAAGATCTTTACAAAACATTCCTTATTGCCAGTGAAAGATTTATAGTTATGTATTCACTGTTAAGTGACATTCCCTCGAATGAATTCTGTTGGAGCTGTGGGTTTGATTTTTTATGGGGAATGTTTGGTGCACGGATACTTGTGGTATCACAGTTGGTATATGATATTCCCTCGAATGAATTCTGTTGAAGCTTTGGGCTTGTCATTATATGCATAATGAACTCTCCAATATAAAAATTAGTAAGACGGTTTGGTTTATTATAGGAAATATTTGATGTCCGTAATAGATATTAATTGTAGTATTAGAATGATACTGAACACTGGCATAAGTAGGCTCTTATCCTTCAAGCAGGTTCTGTCGTCTAACTTAACCTAATCGAACCTAATATAAAGGTTTTTCAGGATTTTCACAACTGCATTCTTTGTCAGAGCATTGATGAAGAACAACCTCCATATACAGTGTTGGAAAAAATAATAGAAACGATTACTAGTTCATCATTAAAATGTTGTATACTTTTGCGTTATAAACTTTTATAGTTTGAAATTACTGTCAAATTCTTGCTAATGTAACGGGATTTTATTATTTGCTTTCTTTATTGCTTTCTTCTCTTTTCATTTATTAGTTTTCAGGAAAAAGTAAAAAAATACGTAATTTAGCGGGAAAAATTAATAGAAACGTTTTTCTAAAACCGTGTTTTAATTTAAAATAAATAAACTTTTTACATGAAATATTTAGAAGTTGTAAAAATTGCGTTAAAATAACTTTTTTTGGACCGTTTGCAAAATTTTCGCGTTGAGTGTATGTTTTAAATCTTTTAAAAAATGGGTCGAGGTGTTCATACCACTGATGTTGAATGAAATGTTATCCTTAAGTTAAAATCTGATGGCTTACATACATACATAATTGGTCATTACAACCCTTCAGTCAGGATTACGACCTAGTTTCTCACACCACTTATGTTGTGTGTGTTAATTTTATACATGAGTGGCGGGACCTACATTTTAAAGTCGACTCCGAACGACAGATTTTTGAGAAACTTTTCATGGCAATTTTTATTTACTCTCAGAGTTTTTGCCAGAAATCTGCTGAGAGGAAGTCGCCGAAAAAATACTTTTTGTATTTTATTTTGATGTCTGGCCTGGGGCTCGAACCCTGGCTTTTCGTCTAATAAGCCAACACACTACCTACTAGACCACGGCGACTGATGGCTTATCACTTGGAAAAATAGCCCACATAATGAAGTGTTCTAAACATAAAGTATTTAAGTGATTCACTATACAAAAAATATCGAAACTAGAGGAAGAGAGAGGAAAACGTCGTCGCGTTTTGATCAAATTTTAGTACGTCATTCCAAAAAAAAATTTTTTGAGTCATCTAATGGGCTTAAAAATATACTAGATGCTCCAGTAACAAGCAGTACTATAAGAAATAGGCTCGAAGTCCAAGGTCAGTACCTCTTTTAAGTAAAACAAAAATATACAAAAAAGGTTACAATTTGCCAGATAACACCAAAGTCGGAAGAAGTGGAACAAAGTGCTCCATCAGAGGGAAAATGTTTTGTACGTCGCCCTGCCAATAAAGAGTTTGATCCAAAATGCACAAAAAAGCAGTCAAACAGGGTTGCGAGTCCCTAATGGTATGGGGATGTTTTCAACGTTTTTTGATGCGTTTCTATTATTTTTTCCAACACTGCAGCTTGATAAATAGGCCTCTAATCGATAAATCAATCACTATGTAGTACTTTAAAATTGATAATGACATGACAAATCTGTTCACAAATCTGCTATTCATGATAAGGGAATCTCTTTGGAAGTATTTCTGTTGGAAATTAATTTCTATTAAAAAAAGAACTTCTGATGATCGTCAACAATTTATGAAACATTTCTGTGTCAGATTAAGAAAAAAAAAGAAACAAAAATTATTATAATTTGAATTAGGATTTTCCATTTGCTTGTTTTTCCTTCTACTTTTTTTCGAATTTCAAAGTTTTTCTTTACAATTTTACGGTAGGTCATCATCAATGGCAAGGAAGTATTCTGTTATACCAATTAGAAATTCTGTTAAAGAAAGAGGAACACAAAATAAAATAGGAAAACCAAAAGGAAGAAACACAAGTACACAAGAACAAAAAAATAAATGGTTTTAATCAAACATAACGAAGGCCAGATTGAAATGGACAAATAAAAATATTCTGCTACACACAAGACGTATATGTGAGTGTGTTTCACTACGGAGATACACTCCGTACGTACATATGCATGTATGTTTGTATGGATGTAGTAGAAGTAAAATGCGTAAGGATATGGAAAAGGTAAACACAAACAAACAAACAGCAACAACATAATAAACTAGGATACATACGCATATTAAAATCCAAGTGGAACGCAAACAAAAAACAGAAAAAAAAGAAGAGAAAAATAAAACGAAACGACAACAACAAACACGATGAAACTAAAAGAAAAGCACTGGCATAGGCATAGGCATAGTCATAGGCATGAAAATAATGCCACATAAGAGAACACACGCCACCAACAGCAAGGACATGCGATGCACTTAAACTGACTGCAAACTAACAACGAACAGAAGACACAAGAGCAAGGGATGTTGATGAATTCTTCACGTACATACGGGAAATGTTTAATGGAAAATCAGTTTCTGTTTTCTAAGTTTTGTTTTTCTATTGAATTCCGCTTTTTTTGTTTTCCTTTCTTTTTCAATACATCACTTGATGGATAACAGCAAAACAGTAGCTGTAAAGAGTAGAGTACAATAGGAATAGAGCAAGAGGCTAGAGAGGAAAATAGTTCAATATTTATCGTGGCAAAAAGTAAATAAACATTCTGTTTAAAATTCATAAATTTCAAATTGTTTATTATCGCTTTACGATCCCTTTCGCGCGCTCTCTCTCTCTTTCCATTTCTCTTTCGAAAACGGTCCCATTCGATTTGACAATACTCTTAGGACAACTGACTCAAATACATCAGTACCCCATATACTCATCCCTGTGTTTACGCAGCCAAACACAAACAACAAAGTCATGTCCTTAAATCCCTTTAGATTCAGGAGGGGGTTGGTTGTTGTTTCGAATTGTATTCTACGAATTTTTGTATAGAAATTCCAGTTTGGGACAATTCATACATTAAACCATGAATGATTAAGTGATTATACCATTGAGTCATACAACGTAAACACAAACAAGAAAAAAAAACTTTAAAATCAGGCAAACAAGTAACCAGAGTTTATTATTTATCCACCACTTAGTCAGTTAGCCAATACCTTGGCCTGTGTTGTTTAGTTGTTACTGTTGGGGTAGCTTTTCAAACTTTTGGTTTCAATATTCAGTTTTTTTTTGTTTGCAAGGGTGGTGGGTTAAACGGATTAAATGTGTGATAAATAATCATAAAAACAATATTAAAGAGGTAAAGGTGATCATTGTTGTAGGACAAAGCATTATAGAACCAAATTGTGTAAAAAGGACTCAATTCCGTTGCACTTTATATCAATTTTAAAGCTGAAACCAGTTTTAATGGAAGCAATACCAATCAAACCACATTTGCGGTTTAAAAAAATGGAAAAACTTTCTTCTTTTTTAAATCCTTTTATTTTATTCTCTAAGAAGAGGCATAAATGAAGCCAATGATTAAAATATCTCGTTTAACCCTTTCATGCCCGATGTTGCCTATAGGCAACATTGTACACTTTTGTTCATATATTCCGTAATTTTTAATTTTTTTAAAAGATTTTTTTTGCAAACAAGCTTGGTTAAATACGTGTAAAACCAGAATACGTAGGACTCTGAATTTAATATCACTTCATATTTAGGCCATGACTAACAAACACATGTCCTTAAAAAAATTTTAGCTCTGGTCCAAAACATTCGGGAATGAAAGGGTTAAGATTGTTCGTTTTCCAAATCCCTTGCCAGCTTAAAAGGTCTTCATTAAGACAAATTCGTTTGAAGATAGGCTTTAAAATCTATTACCCTGGTTTGTGTCTAACAGTTTGTACTAACAGAACTCTATTAAAAAATTAATTTAAGGCTTTTAATCGCCATAACCACTGTTGCCAGATAAATTTGGTATAAAATCGTCAAAACTAGATGAAAAAATCGGCAAAATATTTTCGAAATCGTCAAAAAATCGGAAAAATAAAAATACCTTTCTTTTTGGTAAAATGTCTGTTTTTATTCGAAGAAATTTATTCAAGTTACATATACATAAGTAAATAACTCACATCATTTAATAATTTTTGTACAAAAGTTAAATATAGATTTATACATTAACCCTTTCTGACCGTATTAATTTGATATATGGGTGTCATGCTGGTCGGAAAATGTTATAACTTTCTTTATCAACGTCGGTGTTGAAAGAGTCAAAATAAAATTCGTCATCGTTACTTTCAAGTTCACGGAACACTTCTTTCAGTAAATTTCTTTTTGCTATTTTATTAGAGTATTATTTTGAAAAATTTTAAGAAGCGAAATCGGCAAATCTAAGTTAGGCACAACTTATAAAATATCATTCGATTTCAACGAATTTCGAAAGCTTATCGATTGAGAGCAGACACACGACTAGATCGGTAAGAAAGCTTTGGTGGCTGAGGGCAGACATACGACAGGAATGGTAAAAAAGCTTTGGTGGCTGAGAGTAGACATACGATCGCAAATGGTTGATTATGTTTACACTTTGTTCTATTAAATATAATTAAATATAAGCAAACACCGGAATTTAATTGCCGCTATACATCAGGTTTTATTAATGTATTAAAACAATTTGTTTTATTAAATTTTAAGTAGCCTTTGGTACACAGAATTCCTTCAATTGTGATATTGTCTAAACGATTTCTTTGTTTAGTTTCATTGATATTTACCTGACTAAATATCCATCCACAAAATTGTTTGGATAAAAATTGACAATTTTGGAAATAAAATGTTTGTATCGATATTTTCATTCCACAAATTTGTATCCAAAAACTTAATAAATCCATTTCATTTTTATTGATTATACTATTGAAATCTAATAATTTAAATTCTCGAAATTCTGTATCAATGTTTTGCATATCTTCTTCAGATACGAAATATTCTATTCGTAACAAAGTCATATTAACACAATTATATGAAAACAGTGGTGAAAACATGTACTTTTAATTAAATTGGCATTTAGAGAGCAAAAATCGGCAAATCGCACTTTGTCATTTTTAAAGTAAAAAATCGGCAAAATGCCGATAAATCGGCAAATCTGGCAACAGTGGCCATAACCCTTAACAGAGCCTGTTATGACAGATTTTGAAATTTTTCGACATGTCAGATTTTAAAATCCACTAAGTGCCCTTTTGCGGAAAAACAGACAACATGGGCTAGCAAAGTAAATTATTTTCAATGTATATTACGTCGCTTTAACTAAATTAATCGCCAGAACCCTTAATATGCTTAAAAAACAATTCACTTTTTTTAATCTGTTAGGCAGCCGTCTCCATAGGCACAGCATACTTGGGTCCTTTAATGTCCAGTTGTTCGATAGTATTTCAATACCTGTTCCAATCAAGATATTGTCTTAGTAATCATATTGTCACCTGACTAGCTTTCAGTTATAGCAAAATAAAATAGTTTAGTCTTTGAACTTCGTTCATGTTATAGAGAAGTTGTCTCCTATCGTCCATTAAATCAGTTCACAAATTTGACTTGTGTCCCAATACATGGAATATATCGTACATATGGTTTGTGTCTTTGATAAAAAAATAGAAAATTTCGAAACTTATTAAAAAAAAAAATGCAACCAAATCACATCGATTCTACATCGAAGCTTCTTCTGCGAATGCTCCATCTATTTCAACATATGCAAAAAAGGTTTATGCAGTTCAGAAGCAGTGATATTGGCTCGGAAGATTAAATTCACACAGGTAGACTGAAAATAGTTGAATGAGTTGAAGGAATTAATGTGTTATTTTTAAATCTTATCATCGTAATGGATTGCTAGGTCCGTTATGAACATACAATAACAAAAAATATTTCTATTGAAGCAACCTTTATATTGCAAGGATGCCAAAAAATGCGCCTAAGAACCTTCGCCTCTTCATGGCAAGAGCAGGCCACTGAAACATGAGGTGAAAAATTGGTTTTTTTTCGGAAACCTAAAACTCAAAGGACTGCCATGTATGTATATCGGCATGTCTTAATTTAGTAGCTTGTAGGAATCGCAATTGTGCAATTTAAGAACATACGACAATCAGTTCGCTTATTCTCTTCTCTCTTCAACTACTGTCAACGATGTTGACTCTTGCTATAAAACGAACGAGTAACGGAATACCTTTGTAGACTCCATACCGGTCAGGGCTAGTTCATCAGCAATGCAATACTCATTGCCTCTTTTTATATTCCCTTTCGTATAGCATACCCTCCCAAAAATTTATTTTCACTAAAAGTTATCGTCACCTCAAGCTTATTTGTCTGTTCATTGTAGCGAATATTCATTCTTTTTTCCCTACGTAGTTGATTCGATTTTCCCAAACAGTCCCATACTGTCCTACTCAGTCTGATGATATCGCGTTAACCTCTCAAGCTTGTCTGTCTGTTCATTGTTTCAAATATTCAGTTGAAGGCAGTGGTGTTGTCGAGCCGGAACGCTCCGGAACGTCGTTCCGGTACTTCCTTTTTGGACAGGAACGCGTTCCGGAACTAAAGATGATTTCTGATAACGAGAATTGGCTGACGTTTTGGAAAAAAAAAATTAAAAAGAATTGCTGATTTTTTTTTCTAATTTTTGACGAATTTTTATAAACAAGGGTTTTGAACCGAACCCGAACCGGAACAAAAACCGGAACGAACCGGCTTGTTTTTCCGAACCGTGAACCGGAATCCGGAACGCGTTACGGTAAAAAAAATTAGCACATCCGTACCGAGTTGATTCGGCTTTCCCAAACAGTACTATCCTACTCTGTTTCATACGTATCAAGTTAACCCCACCAAGCTGTCAGATAGTATTGCTATATCTCACCGTTGACACTTTCTATACAAGCTGAATTGCAGACATAGTCTTCTGCTCAGAAGATAAATGCAAGTTTCCCTATACGCTTGGTTCCAGAGTGAAAGGCACCAAAAAATGGAAATTGGTTTGATTAGCGTTCTAAAATTTCGGATAATTTTATGTTTCGTACATAGGAAAAATCCAATAACTTATCAAGAGGAGTTACATGCATGTTGCCATCGATAAACATATATTTTCTAATTTTAGTTGTGGTATATCCTTGGCTGTATATGTTATGTTATAATATAACAATAATTATTTCACGCAAAATGCGTTGCATTAAAACTTTTATGGTTAAAAAAGGTAAACGACAACAACAAAAACAAAATGAGAATTTCCATAAAAATTATTTGTAGATATGTATATGGAGAAAACCTCATGAAAATTATACAACCTTTTGCTGCAACAACATTTTTAACCACATTTTACATTTCAAAATTATATTTGCATTCATATGTATCATAATCATCATCATCATTATCATTATCATTAACATTATCGTCATCAACGTCATTATGAAAACTACAATTAAAAAAAAAAAAATTTTGGCACCGAAAAAAAAATATAAAATTTTCGACCAAACTTGAACTGAACTGAACCAGCGCATTGATTATTTTTGCTGCTAACTACTCTCCCGTATACAGAGATACACAACGCACAAGCCTTCACGTTGCATGCGTGTGCGTATAGTGCGTAAAGGTAGAAGAACATTTGCAATGAAAAGCATTGGGTTGATTGCCCATCCATCCGGGGTGGCCGTTGTGGCATGGCTAGCAGAAAATGCGTAAATGCAAAACTACATACAACAACAACAGCAACAATAATAACATTTTAACAGAGGCCTTTCGACGGACAACAACAAACAACAAATGGATGGAAAGAGAGAAAAACTTCAACTTCAACTAGTTAAACACAACAACAACTGAATTGTTGTACTACAGACGAGGTACACATTTTCAGAAAATAAATGCAGAGAGCAAGAGAAAAACAGAAAAAAAGAAAAATCTTACTGCTACTGCTTGCTATAAGTGGTTATAGAGAGCAGCAGTTACAAATACAATTGTATACAGGATACTTTTGTTACTCTGGTTCTCTTCTCTTCTCTACTCTCTTTTTTTTTGGTTTGATTGTCGTTGCTGTTATTATTGTACAGGCCTGTCTAAAACTGTTGGATACCGCGCCGACTTATTTTGATGAATTGTATGCGGTTTTACTAGGGGTCTGATAGGAAATTGAGAAATTTTATCATGCCAATGAGCAAATATTAATGTTCTGGACAGATTTTTGGGGAAATTTTCATTGCAATTTTATATACTCTCAGAGTATTTGCCAGAAAACTGCTGAGAGGAAGTCGTTGACAAATATTTTTTCAGATTTCGTTTTGTTGGAGATGTCTGATCTGGGGTTTGAACCGTAGCCTTACGTGTAATAAGGCCAGTATACTTGGATATATTCAATAATAAAGCTCATCCTCCTCCATGAAAACCGAAGATTAGTCAGGATCATTAAAAGTCCGGAACATAGGAAAATTATATGCTACCGAACTGGTCTGTGCCGGAATGAAGTTCATAATCTGCGACATGTTACAGGGCATAGGACATGTCCCTATTGTCTCAGTTAAACCAGATATTCTGCGCTTGTTTTACAGGGAGACTCAACTTCGTAAGCATCAGAAGGTACATTCTGCTGGACTTGTATGGATAAGAACAGAACTGATTGTCTTCTCTTCTTAAATCCATCATGCAGTTCGTATATTTGGCATTCGCTTTAATGATTTCTGCAGGTGCTTTGGGTCTGAGGAGGAGGCAGAAGAGAAAGGTAGTATTTCTCTTCTTAAACTGCAATTCTCGCTGGCCACAGGTTTATTGGCAGACAGGTTGATAGATTTCGGATTCATAACAAAGGCGGTCATTGGAACCCTTCAGTCTGGATTATAACCTAGCTTCTCACATTACTTATGTTGTGTGTGTTAAATTTATACATGAGTGGCGGAATCTACATTTTAAAGTCGACTTTGAACGACAAATTTTTGAGAAACTATTCATGGCAAGAGTTTTTGCCAGAAATCTGCAGAGAGAAAGCAGCCGAAGAAATCATTTTTCATATTTCGTTTTGTTCGAGAGTTCTCTCTTGGGGTTTGAACCGTAGCTTTACGTCTAATAACCCAACACACTATCTACTAGACTACGGCAATTGCTTTAATGATTTCTACAGGAGCTATGGCTTTGAACATGAGACAGAGACTACCTTGCACCCGATGTGTCAAAGCTCTGCTCTTGTCATGAAGAAGGTTAAAGTTCTTTTCTTTTCCTACATCTCTAACTGAACTCTCCGATATAAAAATTGACTAATTTTGGAGTCACATTGTTTTCTTATAGGAAATGTTTGCTCCCCGGTTATATTCCTTTAGGGACAGTTCACCACTTAACCTGCCATTTGAAGATAACTCCATTGTGACTCTCACTCCCTAAAACTATTATAATCGTTCGCTTTGGCTTGAACTTTTCTTAAGTGAACTATTTTCTATGACCAGATATCGACATTAAAACTTCTTCAATTCTGTATCCAAACCAAATCAAAGCCGTTATCTTGTGCGTGATTGTTTAACAATTGTTAAGCGTTTGAATGTCCAATTTATATTTACACTGTAGGTCGGAATTGATGAAGCAATTAGTCATCATCAATTCAGAAACGTATTCATTTTGTAGCGGTGCAGCAGCTTTTCTCAAAAGCGATCAATCGCACAGGAACACTTACTCCTTTGCGTTCAGGCCTGTTCATATAATTTGTATAAAATTTAACCTTTGGCCTTTCATCTGTAATTTAGTTTTAAGAAGTTATATTTGCTATACTAATTCTGTCTCTTTCATTTCCTATAGGGGTTTCACTTATAAACCTTACAGGCTAAGAAAAATCTGAAATGAAAATTCGATATGTGATGGAAATATCATCTATACAACGACAACAACAACAACAACTACAGCTACTACTATCACACATAACCACAAATGCTTTCATATACAGGTTCACACACACACAGGCATACATACAAACAATATAACGTACGACCCACTCAACAGTATTGAACTCGATTTGGTTTTGTTTTTTCCTTGTATTTTTGATAGGAAACGTACATACATGTGAAACTACTACCATTTCTGTATTATTGTTGTTGTTACTGTTGTTGCCTTAACATTGTTGTGCAAAAAAAAAACATTGCATAGAGTTAAGGGGCCAAAGGGTATTGTAAATAATAAAATTGCATTTATTATATGTGTGAGTGTGCGAGTGCTGTTTTAAGTCGTTGTGTTGTGCAAGTATGTGGGAGTATTTGGTAGCAAGCAATGGCAGTCATAGTAATATCTTGTTGTAGTGAAGGCGGCGGAGGTTGTGAAAGTTGAAACATATCAGCCATTTGGGCGCAAAAAAGCGTTCAAGTGTATGTGTTAGTTCAACTACAACTGTAACAGGGTCTGTATTTTTATTTTGTTTTTGAATTTTTTTTGCCTCCACTGCTGCGAAAAATATCAACTTTTATTTTTTTGTTGCTGCCAGCGTTATTTTGCGTTGTATTTTTTCTACATACAACCACTGTTCTTTTCTTTTTTTTTGTCAGCATAAACAGTTGGTGTTACATTATTAGGCATGTAGGTTTTTTTAGTTTTTCAATTTGAAGACTTAATTGGGAAGTAAGTGCCATTGGAAGATTAAGGTAAAGTTCTAATTTCAATTATGATCCTCTGTAGACGCAGTGTAGACCTAGAAAAGAGAGAGAAAATTGTTGGCCGATGACTTTAATATTTTGGTTGATGCCTTGCATTTTATGGTTGATGACTTGCACTTTTTTGTTGGGTGACTTGCATTTTTCAGGTCGATAACTTGCACTTTTTGGTCGATAACTTGCACTTTTTGCTCAATGGCATCCATTTTTGATCGATTATATGCATTTCACTTTTTAATATAGATAAATCGCCATATCTCCGGTCCCATGAAACGCCCGACCTGTTTGGGAATCCTCGATAACATGGCTGTCCAGGCCCCTAGGTCCTAAAACCGTACCTTCTCTTAACCTTTTGACCTTTCCATTTTCTATAAAACTATGTGATATTCAAGGTTAATCCGATTACACAGAACTAAACGTTGTCCTCTGCTTTCAAGTACAAAGAATTCTTTGGCCATAGCATTTCAAATAATCTTCTACTGGTGCACTAATTATTTGCTATCAGCTGTACTTTTTTAACTCTACCAAGCATCATGTTTGTATTTGTTGTATATTTAAGTATGGCTGTGTGAGTAAGTATGTATGTGAGTATGTTGTAAATTATGCAACGATGCGCAACGATTTTTGTATTGAATTTTGAACGTTCGATTGGGTTTTTATATCATCATACCAACCAGGCCATGAAGAATTGAACAAACCAAAATGCAAAAACAAAACAACACGCACACAAATAAACACACACACACACATACACTATTGCATACTCCTCATCCATATAAACAGGAAACGTATCGTACTGTATACAATCGTTCCACCGGCTGTAACCCACCGATATATGAGATATGATGGCCCACCAAAATGGCAAAAGAAGAAAATAAGATGAACACGTATGCATGTGCTGCTATGGGGGATGTAGAGGCTGTTGGTTCGTTCATTATTTCATTTTTATTTTTAGTTTCTGTGGCATTTTTTTTGCTCTCGTGTGTTTTTCGCTTTTTGATCCGTACAAATAATATGGGTTTTTTTGGGGGCTCTTTTATTGGGGCTTCGGTTACTTCTACTACTTTTACTATAATGAAGGCTTTTTCTGTACATTTGAGTGTAGAGATCTTTTTCGTACATATGTACTTAGGTACGTGTGTGTGATTTTTATATTTCGTGGGGTGGTTTTTTTTGATTCTTTCAAAATATTTATGATCATGTGTGGTTTACTTCCATTAGTTTCATTATAATATTGCTGCTCATTGAAGGACAGCAAAAAAATGTTTGCGGCATTGAAAGTCTAATGGGAAATCAAAGGCACTTTACTTATTATTTCACACAATTCGTACGCAATCAATAGGATTACTTAAAATAATTTCCATACATACATACAGTGATAATCCTTTCTAATGGGTTATCCATTTAGTGGTTTTAAAACCTTCAGTCTGGCAAGGCTGTTAAGGCAATGCTAGTTAAATATCTTCCATCTGAGGTATCATTTATTTACATTTTGAAAGGTTTACACTTTACGAATATAAGCCGCTGAGCAATTGAAAAATGCGTTGTCATAATCAACCCATTGTGCAAAAAATTAAAAAGATTGTGGAGAAATTTAAAGAGACTGACTGCATTACAGATATGGTCAGTCGTATGCATCATTGCAATGGTTGTTTAACGATACCCATAATCAATCCATTGTGCAAGCAATTGGCAAGACTATGACGAAATTTAAAGAGACTGGGAACATTACAGATACGCCGCAAATACCGAATCTCTTAATGAAAGTGTAGCGGACAGCCTTAAATTCTCTATTAAACGATGGTCTCAACAATTGGGCATTTCTTAGGGCTAACAATGCCATATTGGGCAGTTTGATTTGCATTGTATTACAGATGAACTCACGTAGCAATTAAAGCCGGTTGACCATTTATAACTACGTAGATATACTAAAAAGTAGCCGCAGTCTTGTAGGTAGTGTGTTGGCTTATTAGACGTGAGGCCTCGGTTCAATCCCCAGGTCAAACATCTCCAACAAAATGAAATATGAAAAAAGATTTCTTCGGCGACTTCATCTCAGCAGATTTCTGACAAAAACTCTGAGGATGAACATAATTGCCATGAGAAGATTCTCAAAAATCTGTCCTTCAGAGTCGACATTAAACTGTAGGTGCCGCCACTCATATGTGTATAAAATTAGTATACTTAACACGGATGGTGTGAGAATCTAGGTTGTAGACCTGACTAAAGCGATTTAATTACCAGTTAAGTAAGTAGTTGACTTCAAGTACCAACATTTTTCGCTAACATTTAAAAGAATTCGAATCCGTTAACGGACGGATTGCAGTAGGGTATTTATAAGTGTGTTGATCCACTCCACCAGGGTTCAAATCTCAGCTCTGTTATCTTAAAAAAATCAGCAAATTAAATAAATCAGCAATCTTCTGACAAAACCTCTGAAAGTAAACTGATTTCCATAAAAATTTTTACTCAATGCTGCTGTTCGGATTTGATGTTAAACTGTAAGTCCCGTCACAAGTGGCTAATATTCGCACATCTAACATGAGTGGTGTGAGAAACTAGGCTGTATGTCTGACTAAGGGGTTGTAATGTTTACAAACGTATTGTATCGGGCAGATCCTGACAATGTAAGAGAGAAGATGCTACTGTTCGAGGTGTACAGATATTCAGGGGAAATGTTTATTAAAGTAAGACTGGAAATAGCAGAGGAAATTTGCAAAGCATACCATAAATCGCATAAGGTAGGGGACTAGTGGTATAGAAGCAAGGCAGTAATAGACAGTAATGGGAAGTAATATCGGAAAGCAGATTTCTGGCAAAAAAAAACTCTGGGAGTAAATAAAATTGCCATGAAACAGATTCTCAAAATCTAACGTTTGGAATCGACTTTATACTGTAGGCCCCGCTACCTATGTATAAAATTAGCACACACAACATAAGTGGTGTAAGAAACTGGGTTGAATTCCTGACTAAAGGATTGTAATGACCAATTATGTCGAAAATATTGAAATGTTAGCGATGGAGATAAGAATCTGACATACCCAAGGGGAATTCGTATCTATAGATGATTGCCTGCCACAATATTGAAAAGAGAGCTTAATTTAAGGCCTGCTGCTATGTAAGGACTTAGCATAGTCATAACATAGCATAGCATAGATTTTAGTCGTTGTGGTTTGCAACAGAACTCGTCAGATTTTTAACATTCAAAAATTTTAACGTCAATTTTTCTTTTCATTTCATGTCGATACTATATGTATGTACATATATGTGTAGAGATATGTATGCATGTAGTTCAACATAGCTTCATATCAGTGTACGTATGTATATGAGTATACATTTGAAAAAATTTCGTGTTTTTCTTTTTGTTTTTTTTTTTTTGGAGCTACAATTCATAACTATACAACAAGGACACTATGACAACCATCATAATATATCCTGCAGGTTTTGTTTATGTATGAATTTAATACTTTGTTTTTAATTTTTTTTTTAATTTTTTTTTTTAATTTCCACTTCTCTTTTTACGTTGTTTCTCTCTCTGTCTCTACTGCTTTCTACCAATTTTTATATAAATATGAATTTCATTTGTGTGCGTATGTACATACATAAATTTTTTGCATTTAATTCACATGCATATGCATGTGCAGAGATGATGGGGATGGGTCCGTTTGCGCCCGAATATATGCTTTATAATATGATGATTTTTTCTTTTTTTTATATTTTCGCGTTGTTGTCGCTATCGTTGCAACAGCAATAGCAATAGGAACAGCAGCAGTCAGTCAGTCAGTCTCTTGTTTATGTGTATAAATATTTAATTATAATTTGAATGTATTTTTTTTCGTTCACATAGAGGTGGCATGGTTGTTTGGTTGGTTGGTTAGCTGGATGATTGCAATGGCAATGGTGGTACAGCGCGAAATGGCAAAATGAAATAAAAAAAGGGAAAAAATAACAAAATAGTAGAGGAACATGTTGTGGTATTTTGAAAGCGTTGGTTGGGGAATAATTGCAAATATAAGCGGTGGTGAAATGGTTGGCAATGGATTCGCGGCTTCTATGGAAAGAGATTTTTTCAGACTTATTTTGGTAGTGAAAAAATTAAAATAGAATTAAATATAACAGTGGCAAGGGATTTTTTTCAACAGGAAATAGGCTTTAAATTTTGTTTATCGAAATTTTATATTTTTTAAGATAACTAGGAAAGGAATTTTTGATTCTTTCAGACTAGCCATGGAATTGAAATTGTCCAATTTGTATTTGTCCAAAAAAATTTAGAAAATTTAGAAGATTTTTACAAAATGTAAAAATTTGGACAATTTCAATTCCATGGCTAGTCTGAAAGAATCAAAAATTCCTTTCCTAGTTATCTTAAAAAATGTATATTTTCTGTTTATTTGAGGATTGCAATTTTAAACAAAAATAAATTGTTATGTTTTCTCTTTTATTCTTTATTTATTTAAATTAATAGGACAACCTTGAGCTTTATTCGGAATACAGACCTTACAGGTTTTAATATCACGGGCAACTTTACCTTTTTCACTATTTATACTTCATTTTCGCCTGTCTGGCAAGTTCTAGAACCTTACTGTTGATTTGTTATTGTTATAGTGTTTGTTTACTTTCCTATATTTTGGAAGTTTCATATGTTGGTTTATAATTATAGTTAAGCATCTGTTTATCCCTATTCCCATGATTCTTTGGTTATTTTGTTATCGTAATTTTTTATATTGTTAATTCTTTGCAGTATTGTACTTTAGACTTTATTCGACCTTTAGAACTATTTTTCATACATCCAGACTCTATTAGTAGCTATTCCATTCTCCTAAGGATCAGGTTTAATTAGATTCTAAGGTTATTGGGCCCTTTGCAATGCACTTTCACAGGATAATCGCATGGTATTACTTTAAAAGTGGTGTGAACTTTTCTGCGAACAATAGCGTAGACAAAATGCTGCTTAGTTTCTTTTTATACCTTGTTGAGGCAGCTTCTCTTACTTGTCGGAAGACTTAAATGTTCAAAAAATACAAGGAGCATCATATTTCTCTTACAGAGATCTTGCAATTTTCTTGTTCTCTTATAATTTATAAAGTGGCACTGGTTTAAAAGTCATACTCGAGATTTCTGCCAGTAGAATAAAAATCTCATTTTGTGTTTAAGTATTCTGAAGATTTGATTCATTTCTACTTCGTTATTGGTCGCTGCCCTGTAGGAAATAGGGTGTTGGCTTTCTAAACAAGAGCTTGGGAGTTCGACTTAAGGCAAAAGATTTAAGAACAATTTATTTTTGGTGAAAAAGACTCTGAAAATGAATGTTCGTTTTCGGTATTAAACTATAGGTCACACCACTCATAGATAAAACGAAAGCTGAAGCTCTTGCTATGCTTTATTCCCAAATATATGGATGTCCAGTGCGTCAAAGGGCGGATATGGTATCGTACAGGATGATTTCAGCACCTTTTTTGCTATATATCAGGGCAGGAGAAAATAAGATTTAATTCAGTTTCTATTGTAAGGAAAGGCAGAAAGGGATTGTGCTTGAATAGTAGTCCGTAGACGGGTATTAAAATTAAACAACAAATTCCCTTTGTCATGCTATATACGATCAATTGGTTAATCGTTTACGAATGGTTGTACTTACTTTATTGGTCATTAAAACACTTTAGTCAGGACTACAACCTAGCTTCAAACAACACCTGTGTTCTGTGTGCTGATTTGATTCATGAGCGGTAGGAACCTATAGCTTAAGGTCGACTCCGAGCGACCGAGTTTAGAAACTACGGTGACTCAAATGGTTGTATTCTGCAAAAGAATTGAGCAGTACGTAGAAATATAATATCGTGGGAAACAAATCTTTTCTTTTAATGACTGTATCGTGTTGCCGTATTACGGCAGGCAAAACGTTTGGACAATTAACCGAAGCAATACACCAGTGGGACATCGGCATGTATGGAAATCAGTTGAATTGTGTATTTGGCCCACATCGGTTTCTGTTTTCCA
This sequence comes from Sarcophaga variegata, assembly GCA_932273835.1. Classification (NCBI taxonomy): domain Eukaryota; kingdom Metazoa; phylum Arthropoda; class Insecta; order Diptera; family Sarcophagidae; genus Sarcophaga; species Sarcophaga variegata. The sequence goes on along the minus strand of OW026361.1, from coordinate 16,163,803 downwards.
GACCGTCAAGAGCTTCTAATTTTCAATGCTTTCGGTATTTATATCTACAGTTGATACCATCCGCTATGCCAACAAACATCATTGGATTTGATCGCACTGAAATGCGATCCATTCGTAGATTTTTACCTGTAAATTTATAAACCCTTTTTGAATTCTGCTTTCTTTTTTTCTTTCAGCTAAAAATGAATTATGAAAACTAATTTTTATTTCCTTTTTTATTTGTTTCTGTTTTGCCAAAAAGTATCATTCATTGTGTGTTTTTTGTTTTTGTAACTCCTGTTTTATTCAAATTTCTATTTTACTGACCCACTGCCTAAAAACTTTTCTTTCTTTTGCACTCTTTCTTTCTCTCTGTTTTATGTGTGTTTTCTTTTGACAATATTTTTCGTGTACCTCTGTCTCTGACTGACCATTCCTAACTCTTTCAAACTCATTCTCTCAATGCTTTATACTGTTGTGTGGTACTGTAATGCAAAGCTAGCCAAATCTTCAAGGGGCAAAATAACGTCGTACGCATTTATCAATTGACGAAAAAGACTGTCTAACAGTCCAACAAAAACTACAACAAAAGCATAGTAGGTTTGCAAGGGAGGCCTATATATTGAATATAAAAGTTTTTGCAATTTCTGTATCCTCTTTCCCTTGTTTACTTGTTTCTTACTTGTACATATATTATCACTGTTTTTTTTGTTTTTTGTTTCTGTTTTGCTTTCAACATTTCTTAGTGGCTTTTTGTATAGTGTTTGGACAATTTCCTATATGCCTATACACTACAGATATAGTATATGTATGTACATTCATTCGTTCATCATTCAATTGTAGATGTATCCACAACAACAACAAAAACTAAGAAAAAAAATTATCAAACAAATACGCACTGTATTTTTCAAAAAGAAGCAAAACTGCAAAAATTCTAAAATAAAGTTGAAAACCTTGGAATAGTCATCATAAACAACATGAATGGATACATATTTGTACGTATGTATGTATAAGCGATACATATTTGTATGTATCCATAGCAACATATATACAATTTGACGTTCCTTTATATATGTATGTGTATGCATTTACTAGCGTATATAGAAGTAGAAATCTAGAGTTTTAAGTTCTACTTGCATATAAAAATCTCCAGGTTTACATGTGTATACAAAGTGTCTTTGGAAAAATTTTATTTGCCCGCTGTATACAGCACACAGTCGCAATGGTAAAACGAGCAACAGTTGAGTTCCATATTGTCATATGACTTGTTATAAAAGCGACAGAAAGAGTGAGTTGAAGACCTTGTTTTCGTCTAATTGAAGTCATTGCATGACTATGTGTACGACTTGAACAAGCGGCAACATATCTCAACGTATCTGCAACATCTGCAGTCGCCGTAGTCTAGTCGGTAATGTGTTGGCTTATTAGACGTAAAACCAGGGTTCGAGTCCCAGGCCAGACATCAAAACAAAATACAAAAAGTATTTCTTCTGCGACTTCCTCTCAGCAGATTTCTGGCAAAAACTCTGAGAGTAAATAAAAATTAACCATGAAAAAGTTTCTCAAAAATCTGTCGTTCGGAGTCGACTTTAAACTGTAGGTCCCACCACTCAGGTATAAAATTAACTCACACTACATAGATGGTGTGAGAAGCTAGGTCGTAATTATGACTAAAGAGTTTTAATGACCAATTATGTATGTATGTATGTATCTGCAACATATCTCAACGTTGAGAGATTAATCAACGCTCCCGCGATGCCCGATAATTAAAAAACTTAAGAGCCACGTATCAGATATCTAGAAATTCAAATCTTCACCGAATTTGTACTGACCTGTCACCATATTTTTCACTCAGTGTACCTGCAACAGCATCTTTTTTAACGAGGTTTAAAGCAAAGGAGATACGTATTTAGTACGGGTCTTCCACGGTGGGATTCTTCCAGAACCACGATTTAAGTCAGTGGGCTGACCAGATAGCTAAACTACATGCATAATTTGGTCATTACAACCCTTCAGTCAGGATTACGACCTAGCTTCTCACAGCACTTATGTTGTGTGTGCGTTAATTTTGTACACTAGTGAAGGGATCTACAGTTTAAAGTCGTCTCCGAACGACAGGTTCTTGAGAAATTTTTTCATGGCAATTTTAGTTACCCGCAGTGTTTTTGCCAGAAATCTGCCGAGAGGGAGTCGTAAAAAAATAATTTCTCATATTTCGTTTTCCTGGAAATGTCTGACCTGTTGTTTGAACCGAGGCTTCACGTCTGATAAGTCAAACACGCTACCTACTAGTACCTACACCAGTATACTTTTAACCAGGCTTATAGCAATTTAAAGCCTCATTTAGTGTGGGACTTCTACTGTGGGCCTCTCCCAGAACCACGGTTTAAGTGTAACATCAGCGGGCTGACCAGAGGGCTAAACTATTCGCTTTATTTCAAAAACGATCGTCAAACAAAGTTACAATTTCATTGTTGCTCCAGCTTTTGTTGCAGCGCTCTGTATTCTTTCTCGACCACCTCACGTTCCAATTATATTAGGGGCTCCACTTGCCGTTTTACAACGATTGGGCGGCAGTCAAACTTCTCATCTTTCTAATGGTCGTATTCCAGTTGACAATCTCATTGTTGCTCCAGCCTTTATTGCAGCGCTTTTTCCCGACTACCTCACGTTCCAACGATTGGTCGACAGCCACACTTCTTCTCCTTCTCATGGTCGTCTTCCAAAAACGATCGTCAAAGCAGTTTATAATCTCACTGTTGCTACAGCTTTTGGTGCAGCGCTCTGTGTTATTTCTCAACTACGTCACGTTCCTATTATGTTAGGGGCTCCACTTGCCGTTTTACAACGATTGGTCGGCAGCCAAACTTCTCATCTTTCTCATAGTCGTCTTCCAAAAACGATCGTCCAACCAGTTTACAATCTCACTGTTGTTCCATCTTTTGTTGCAGCGCTCTTTCCCGACTACCTCACGTTCCAACGATTGGTCGACAGCCAAACTTCCCTCTTTCTCATAACATCAAATCAAACGATCGTCAAATCAATTTACAATCTCACTGTTGCTCCATCTTTTGTTGCAGCGCTCTGTATTCTCTTTCGACCAAGCCACGTTCTAATTAGGTAAGGAGGTGCACTTGTCGTTTTACAACGGCAGCCAAACATCTCCTCTAATGGCCAACGTTCTTTCGGGAATCTGCCGCTCGCACAAGTTACGTGTTCCTCTGTTTCGAGTTCTCTCGAGCAGTTTGGACCCATGGGATTATCTGCTTAAACCGGGAGAGATATTGTCGGCAGCATTCAGGGTCGGATAGGATCTGTGTCTGGTTGTAAAATTTTCTAATAGAAGCTTCTTCAATTTCCTTTTGCCGGTGAAGCTTCTTTATGTGGATATCTGATCTTCCCGGATTTTATATCAATTGCTTCTTCGGGTATTGCACGGCTAGTATGCAAGCTAGCTAGCGCAGGAGACTGTTAACATATAGCATTTATGAACCGGGTTGTTTTAGATCTCAATGGCTCCTAGAAGTTTTGAGTACTTTTTTTCAGCTCTCCTAAGTTATTAACAAAGCTTGTGTGATTTTAATGTTTTACCCGGCTTTTTAGGAAATGTTTGCTTCGTTCAATCGCCATAAATATATCCTCTTTTAGATGGTTGGCGTCTAATTCGTTGCATAAAAATCTTGTTCTTTCAAAGACATGATCACAAAGCAATGATGAAACAGCTAAAACTGGTAAGAGAAAGAAGACACTATGTAGCAGAGTTATTTTAGGACACTTCGTGTTTGCTCTTTAGTTTTAACGGAAGGCAATTTCTGGAAAAAGGTACATGCAGTTACCATACATATCTTCTGTTGTTACTCTCCGGGAAGTTTGCATTCAAAGAAATTAATTCTTTCAGGGACTAGAATAAATCCAACCTTCATTAGTAGTCTGATCTGTTATCTTGGAAGAAAAGGCTGATTACACAGTGATGAGTGAGTTTCGTAATCTCGGTACGAATGTTTGACAGTGGCCTGTCCATAAAACCTAACTTAACCTAACAGTGATGATAACAAACTATCAAATGTTTAAACTTCAGCTTCAGTTCTGCTACTTTTCTATCCTCGACTGTCCTCTAACAAGTAAAACCAGTCAGACATGTGCACGCATGGACTTAGAATCTCCCGTCCAAAGACTACTTGCAGGCATTCTTGTACTCCTCGTTGTCCATTGAATCTCCTCACTGTGCTCTGTGCTGTGCTGTACTTAATGCAATATTTGTACGTTGAGTCCAGGAAAGTGCAGTGCGTATGCGAATTTTTTCTAATGATATCACTTGCAGACTCTTCTATTTTCATAATTATTGCGTAAATGTATGTGTGTGTGTGTGTATGTGTGAGTGTATGCATATCTATTGAATTCAAGTTTTCTATGAAACGAAATGAAGAAAATGAACGTATAAAGGAAAGGATAAACGTACGAAATGTTCATTATGGCCATTGACCACTATTGACCACCATCAACACCCAGACTACGACTACTGCCTAACTGTCCGGCCATCATCTTCACTCAAAGAGAGGAGGAGGAGAAGCCGTTCGAGTACTTTTAATGCTCATTCGCAAGACCCACAAAATATGGTTATAGTTGTAGGCTTTTAGGATGTTTTGGGGTTTTTGTTAGGCACGCCAGGGCAAGGCACATCTTATTTTAGAAAAAGGGGAAGCGAACTATAAGTATTTTTGTCACAACATTGTTGTTGTTATTGTTGTTGTTGTTGTACAGCACTCACGGTTTACAGTTTTCTGGATAATTTTTGAAGTAGTTTTTGTATGTTTTTGTGTGTGTGTGGCAACATAGTTTTGTTTTTGCAAACCATTAAAATGTTCAATTCCTTGAATATTTTCTTATAGTTGTTGTTCTTGTTGTACAAGGAACTTTTTAATGAAGTTTACCAGCGGAAGAGAGAAACAAAAAACAAAATTTTTCATTTATTGGACTGCTGCTGCTGCCTCAAACATGTTACACAATTAAAAATAGGGGGCCCTTAGCATAATAAGCGGGTTGTGAAATGTTATGTGGCAACCTAATACAATAGCGCAAAGGGAGGAGGGGGGGGGGAAAGGGTTAGAGAGAGAGAAAGGAAGCAGCAGATAAAATAGTCCCTGTGCGACTTGAAATTATGATGTTTGATATTTTGTCAATAATAATCATGTTACAAGATGACTGACTGCATGACTGACACCGAGTCTATACTGTTGGAACGAAACTTTACTAGTCGTCATCATTATAGTCATCATTATATTCCTTTTCTTAACATTTTCCATTTATGTTGTAATTTGTAATGGTTTACAACAAAACAAACCAACAGGCAAATAAAGTTTTATAAACAGTAAATAAAACAATCTCAAGAGCATAGGACGATGTTTTATCATACAAAAAAAGAATTTTTTTCGTATGATAAAAAATTTCTTATGATAAGTGGCAATAAAAATTTGATTCTCATCAATTGTGGAAGAGATTTATAATTAAAAAACAATTGTTACAATTGTTAATACATTTAAAACTGAGATAGAGATGTGTGGAGAGAGATATGAAACTAATTTTCTTACAACCTAGCCTGTCTCACACATACCACCCATGTTATGTGTCTTTACTTTATCCATGAGTCTCGACTTCTATTTAATCCGAAATCATTAACATTAACTAACATCAGACTGCCTCGAATCCACTCAAGAGGATGAAGTTAATCGGCTGTATAATTTTTTTCCTTAGAACTCAACAAGCCAAGTACTTTATGCACCTCTTTTGCGAGTACATCCTACTATAAAGCACTTCCATTTGTGTTTTATTTTTTCTACAAATCCCTACAACTTACGGCTTTGAAATTGCACTTTGAAAAAGCAAAAGGCGTCTTACTGTCAAACATTCATAAAGTCATTCTTTTAAAACACAGGTCGAGTTAATTTATAATTCCTATCAAATTCAGTTTGAGAGTCAAGCAATAAGATTGCCATAGAAATCTCCTTTTTTTGAGTCGAGAGACGTTGAAAGACGACTTTACTTACTAGAGGTCAGCAATGAGTATTCGAAACTATGAGTAGATTCGAATCATTCTTATAATTTCTGATACTTATACGCATTCATACTTATTTTAATGTCATACTCATACTACTCATATTCAAAGTTTGAAATACTCATACTCATAATTAACAATACGCATGATGTTATTGATTTCGACTCTGCATGACTCATCGTATACACGAATCACAAAATAAGTATGATTCGCGTACGAACACTACAATACTCACAAGAAGGTTGTGTGTTTGCTCTGATTGTTGTCTTTGTCTTTTTTGTTTATGTGTCTTTCTTCTTTCTTTGTAAATGCAACAACAACTAAGACTGTAAATTTTGATGAATAATTCGAATCATTTATGAGTATTATAAGTATTTTTCTAAATTTGTGAATCTGAATGGGTAGGCGTATGAATCAAACATATTTCGAATGTTATGAGTTTGATGTCAACGTTGTACTCATACCCATTGCAACTTGTACTTATAAATCAATGTTGTACTGAGTACGAACGAATCAGAGTAGTTGGATTTCAATACTGTTGACTCACTCATACTCAAAATTTCATGAGTACTTATGAGTAGCGAAAAAGCGATTCATTGCTGATCTCTGTTACTTACTTCATTGGTTATTACAACCATTTAACCACTCATTATGAGAATCTCAAACATAAGAAATAATATATGAACGCGGTCAACGAGCAAAATCTACAGCCATTAAAGTGAGCATTGGTTAAAAATCCGCCTGCATGTTCAAGTTCACACAGCGTAATTTGTCATTACAATCCTTTAGTCAGAATTACGACTTATCTTCTCATTACACATCTGTCGTGTGTGTTAATTTTATATATGAGTGGCGAGACACCTACAGTTTTAAGTCGACTTCGAATGACATATTTTTGAGAAACTTTTTATGGCAATTTTTATTTACTCACAGAGTCACCGAAGAAATATTTGTTAATATTTCGTTTCGTTCGAGATATCTGATCTGGGGTTTGAACCGTGGCCTCATGTCTAATAAGCCAACACACTACCTACGGTGACTTCCATTATGAGCCGCTAAAACTGGATTAGACTATCACGGGAGACCTGCACAGACAGCAATTTGTCTGTCGTTGCTTGAGGAAAGCATTGGCCGCAAACGCCTTGGATATGTAACCAGACACGAGGCCGTAAATTTCTATTATGAGTACGCTCGACTACATATTGGAGCGACGTGCACAAACTATTTAGAAAACAGTGGAGGGGAACTTTTACCACATCCACCGTATAGCTTAGACATTGCTCCAACTGTCTATCATTTTTTTTGCAGAATACTGGAATGCGCTTCACTTCAATCGCAAATTTTTTTTTATTTTTTATGTTGGCAACTAGTTGGTGGGAGCTAGTTTTCTAATAAATTTATGAAAATTTTAATTTCTCTCATGATATAGGTTTTGAGTACCAAGATCCTTTGAATTTTTTTTTATAAATTTGTGTGCTCCCTTGAGAAAATTGTGGTTTTATAGCAACATTACCACATACATTGCAAACATGCTTTAAATTAAAATATTTTCTTTATTCTTTTACGTTCTCAAAAAAATTTATTTTTCATAAAAAGAACCTAAAGAAACCATAAAAAAATTGTTCAGCATAAAATTCGCTAAAATGGTGGCGCTGGATGAATACGAAATACGAAATAAGTAAAAAAAAATTGTTTTAAAAGTAACAGAACAGGCGAAAAAAAAATAAACATGGCGTATAAAAATTCAAATAGAAAAAGTGTCCATGTATGTTAACAATTTCATTAACAACATGGCTATAATACAGGGAACCATATCATATGGTTTACAAAATATTTCACTTTAAATCCTTGAAATCCTAGAGGCATATGTAGCATATATTTTGATATCTATCGTATCCATAGCATTATTTTATGCGATGGGGTGCCCTTATGCGAAAGTATTCGTTCAGTGCTGCATAAGCTCTCTGATACAGGCAATCAAAATGTCGAAAATATGAAAAAAAAAGAAATGGAATCAGAAAATATTTTTAAAAAATTCGTTGAAATATTTTCCCCTTTTTTTTCATTTAAATGCATATTGTATGCGTTTCAATAAAGGGTAACACATATAAAGGTTTGAAATTGATAACATGGGAATGTGTTGAAGAGTTTTACAAATGTATTGCCAAGCGCTTTGCAACATAATAAATATCGGAACGAATGAAATTATCCGTCTTTGCAGCGGTAATTGAAAGTATAGCACAACAGAATGTGAATAACCTCTCTATGCTACAACCTAAAACTAACTGATGTTGCCTCTGGTTTTTTTCAAGGGGCCTGAAAAGTTATAACTGAGTCCTAGATTTCCAATACTACACCTATATAGGGTACAGGCAAAAGGCCATGGATGTGCAATATTAACTCAAAATTGCTTGTATAGGACCTTATCCTTAGCGCAGTCACAGTCACGGATATAAATAAATACTTCCGGCAATCAATCTCTCTCGAGGTTGATCATCTCGATCATTAAGACTCTCTTAGAGGGAAATTTGATTCGTATACCACTATAAAGCCAGAATATTTTCAGAATATTTGACTACCATACATGTCGACTTCAAGCCACAGTGCTTAAGCGCTAACTAGTCTACGTATCTTGATAGGTCCATATATTTAACTCCATTATCAGGTGATATGAGTAACATTCCAGGGAAAGGAGAAACACCACCAGAAGTCAACAACACCTAGGTTAGGTTAGGTCGGAGTGGTAGCTCTGATATCACAAATCTCACTTGAACACGCAAAGCGGCCTGTTGTGATGCCACGGGTGAACGCAGTCCCTGTACTGACCAAGTTCCACCAAAATCAGGGAAGAGAAAGAAGTTGGTTAGCTCAGGGGCTGCACATCAAAAGCACGACTACCCTACACTGGAAAACCAGCTAGATAGTTTGATGATCAATAGATGATAGCTCTGTCAAGCTGACAAGAGACGGGCACTGACAAAGAAAGTGGATAACAGTCTCCTCTTCCTCAGCGGATGTGCATCCACGGCAGAAGTCGTTAAATGGGAGCCTCATTCTTTCCGCGTGTCTACCCATAACGCAATGACCTGTAAGCATGGCCACTGTGGTTGAGATGACGTCACGACCAAGACCAAGTAATTGGTTGGTACGTCTTCTATCCACCCAAGATAAGTTGGCGTCCCTCAATAACACAAGTTCTTCTTGAATTATTTTGGGAGATTTTTACTCTCGTTAGAGTTTGTTTGTTTGAGGTTATATTTGCTTACACCTCAATGGGCATAGCTTACTTGCGTTCTTTAAGGTTCTGTTGCCACAGCGATATTATCTATTCCGTCAAATATTACAGCTTCTGGTTGGCATCTTTCAAACATCACTTAAAAAGGTGTGTACTCTGTCCAAATCATCAAATCAATCCAATGCTAGGTCAAATTCTGTCTTCTTAGGTTACCGTACTGTGCCGGATGTTGCCGGTCGTATGCACTAAGAGGCCAATGTCTCGTTATAACCACTGTGAGGTTTCTAAACTAGACTTTCGTTAGTTTTAAAGCAAATTTTGTCCGACGTGTTTTAATATCAAGCAAGATCTGTCTGGTATCTTAGCAAATGCGTTCATTATCCCTTTATTTGCTTAGTAAGTGAGCGAAGTTTGTGAGGAATCATTTGTTTGCTTCTGTGCAGCGTAATGCTGATTTCAAGCATGAATTCATGTGAGCTTTCTGTACTACCAGGCTCTGCAAGTGTGTCGACTTGATTGTTACTTTCAATGTAATCGTGTCAAGCTACATATACGAGGGTAACCGTCGAATGCCTTGCTATCTTCTCCGGAAATATTTGTTATTCTAGGACAATTTTACATGTAGTATACACGCTCATCTTATCTAATGAAACGTTGGTGAAAATCTTTTAAAAACTTGTTAAGAAGTTCGATATAAAATATATCGTTTACCTTTACCTGTTTCCTCTGTCTCCTCTCTATTTTAATAAATCCTGTATTTATTTAAATTTTCTACACACTCTAATTGAGAACACATATGTTCTCAATTTTATTACGAGATTCCTTTACTACTAAAATCAAATTTCACGGTGTATAATAAAGGATTTTTTTTTTTACTAATATTGACGAACAATTTTACTTGAAGCCGCATTAATACGTCATTTATAATTGGTCTGGCAACATTCAGAACTTTACTGTTGTTTTGTTATTGTAACTCTTTCCATTACTGTATTGCGTGGTCCTTCTATGTAGTTTTGGAATTTTTTTCTTTTTTTTATTGTGTGTTTTTCTTATCTTTGCTTTGGAAGAAGTACTTTAGTATTTATTGGTTTGAAGCGAACTTCCTGTGTTTAATTTTAATAAGAAGAGTTTGATGTAAATTTCATAATTATGCTTGATGAATTGCTTGTTTTATTCATTTTTAATCGACTGCTAGGATGATGGATGTTTCTAGAGAAAGAAGTACTCCGTTGCTAATAAATATAAATCTATGTGTAGGCTTACCCTGTATGTATAAAAAAATATTGGGCGTTTTCCCTTCCAAAAAAAGGAATATTTTTCCCAGTGATTGTTTTTTATGAAAAATAAATTCCTTTTTTGTTATTTTCACGATATTTCCAACTGTACGCCATCAGGTTTGGTTGTTTTTTCTTTAAACAAAAAACTTTAAAAATTTAACTGACTTTTTTGTAAGGTCTTGGACCCCTTAATGGTGCTGCCTTCATTTGGACCAAGCCAAACAGCCTTTTGTGCAATTGATGTTTGTTTATTTGCTTCTTGAATAAAACTTCATTATACTCTGCTTTACCCAACCTAAGCCTCTTTCAACGCTAAATATATGTTGTGTTGTGCCTGCTTGCACTCACTCATTGGTTTTCTTTTAAATTTTCAATCTAATGCATCCATGTAAGTGTGTTTATGTGTGTTTTTATTCTCCTGTAGTTGAGTTTCTTTTTGGAAAAACTTTTAGAATGTGCTTCCGGTTTCTTTTCCATTTGTTGCCATTAAGGTTCACATTGTTAATCCATTTAACTCAATCTTTCCTCCAATAGTTTTCTTCTGGTTACATTGTCTCTCCTATACATCTTCTCTGTGTCTATTTCTTCTTTACTGTACGTTGTTTTGGCTGGCAATTTCAAACCACAAAGAAAATCATCATAATGATATTGATGATAACGATGATGATGATGATGCCATATCTAACATCTTCTCTCGTATATCACCTATCAGAACAAAGTAACGTTACAAATTTGTTAGGAAAATGCCAACAACAACAGCAACAACAACAATATTTAACTCACTAACAGAAGAAAATAAGTTTATTTGTATCAGTAAACTTACAAACATACTTTGTAATGGGAAAACGTATTGCTCTCCACTACCCATTAAGGGGAGGGAAAACAGTGAAATCTCTTAAAAGATTCCTTTTAAAATGGTATACAAACGGTATCAGAGAGAGAGAGAGCTGTCAAAAGAGGGGGAGAGATCGAATATAACAGTTAACATTGCTCTGCTCTGCTCATAGAATTTACTGTGATTTTAACTCATCCACGTCAGGTCGTTCTTCAGTTTCTTCTTCCAAACTGGATTGACTTTGAGGGTTACAATCTAAAGCGGTGTCCTATCTTAGGGTTAAAGCAGTTTGGTTCGTAACATTTTAAAGCTCTTGAGCTCATTGCGCCATAACAGTATGAACTTAACATTGCTATTAAACTGTTCGATTCTTAGTTCAGCTAGAGAATTTAAAGAAACGTGGCCAGTGTTTTTGCAGGAAAGTCTCATGTCTTTAGGGGACCATCGAGTTGAATAAATGCTTAGTTGTTCCTGGTATTTATCCTCCTGATATCCTTTGCTCAATTCCAATATTAGCAGCTGTATTATTACTATAGCCGTGAAAAGATACCGTAGTACTGCGATTACTTGATATATTGTGCTCCTAACAAACTAGAACCCCCATGTATATTTATTGTCCGTTGTTATTCCCAGATATTTAACACACATTTTCTGTGACATTATCTCCTTCAGGACTTCAAAATTCTTCGATTTTGGAAGGTCTATTCATGATGAATTGCCAAATCAAACTGAGAATAAATCACTTGACAGCTGTTAAATCGGTCGCCATCTTGAAAAGTAATGCCAACTTAAAGTACTATACCTCTTTAAAAAACACCCTTTACATTCACAACCAGGCTTCACACTGTGTGTAGGACCTTTGCCACTCAACTCTGTTATTGGTTTCCACTAAATCTATAAGAGCTGTCTCAGTAGATCCTGCCTGCCATGTAAGCATGTTGCATAGGATACAGTGCATAACCTTTCCAATATCCCATCTCAGATGCAATTTTCACAAGAGTTTTGAACATGAGAGACATGAGACTAATTCGTGTGAAAATTTTGGGTGTGTCATGGCTACTCGAGCCTTTTGCCAGGCCGTTGGTTGGTATGTACTTAAGACCTAAGCAGATACGGCATGTATTAATTGATCGTGGTTTCTCTATTCCCTTCAATAAAACTGCAGCAAAAATTCCATCCATTCCTAAAGTTTTCTACGGGTAAAACAGTACTTAAAGTCACAGCCTCATAACGTGCCTATTTACATACATACATACATAATTAGCTATTATAATCCTTCAGTCTGGAATACAACCTAGCTTCTTACACCATTATGTTAAGTGTGTTAATTTTCTACATGGGTGGCGGAACCTAAAGTCCACTCCGAACGACAGATTTTTGAGAAAGTTTTCGTGACAATTTTTTATTTACTGTCAGAGTTTTTGCCACAAATCTGTTGAGAGGAAGTCGCCGCTGAAATATTTTTTCACATTTCGTTTTGTTCGAGATGTCTGAGCCGAGGTTTGAACCGTGGTCGTACGGATAATAAGCCAACACACACTACCTACTAGACTACGGCGGCTATTTATAACGCCATAATTCACGAAAATATAATTTGGTTGCTACCCGGATGTGTACACATACAATTAAGGAATGTGTTTACCGACCTTTTCCCAGTAGAAGTCAAGACAAAAAAACATTTGGTTGCTTGCTTCTAGGAAGGGTGCAACCGTCCTTCTGCTCTTTATATTTCGCTATCTTCTTAAGGACATCTTTTCCTCGGATCCATTCCTCGTAAAAGATTTATATACTCTTGCTACTTCCGGTAAAAACTCTGTGCCATCATATAAGTGTCTAAAGTTGAGCCTTTTTTATCCGCCATGTGCGCAAACCAGGGTTTTTCAGCAGTCATGAAGAATGTCTGCGTTGTATTATCTTCCGAAAATTGATTGTCCCGGTTTTGCCTACAGGTAATAAGGATTTCTATGAGTAAGACAGAATGGTATGAAGTTAAGTGGCAACAAGTTATCGGCCCATATACATATAAGCTCAATGGGAGCATTCCAACTAAACTACATAAGACCATAAAACTACATTTCTTTTTTAAATTTTCACCAAATATGTTTAAATTATCATCACTTCTCTCCTTTTAAATTTTTTAAACAATTTTTTCCTTTTTAATATCCTTACAACTGTTTGAATGTCATTAAACTTTTTATTTCAATTTTATCTGTCCTGGTTTCTTTTTCATTCAAAGAAAACAAAAGCAAAACATTTCTCATACTCCCGACAGTTTGTTGTTGAATGAACTTTTTCTAGGTCATTTATTATATTCGAATTCGTTTTTATTTTATTCAGCATTTTTCCTTACTCTCCCTCTCTCTCGAAAATGTGAGAAACAAAAATAAAGTTTTTTAAATTATATTTACTCTTGACCTTCATTTATATTTAAAAGTTTTCTCACACACACATACACACACATTTTGCATACAAAAAATTTAAATGTGAAAACGACCCAAACTCTACCATTGAAAAAGTACGTACCAACTAAAAACAAAAATTGTACTTTTACAAACAGCTCATAGACAGACAGACAGACACCCCATAAAGAGGGAAAATTTTTTAAATTGTAGACATTAGAGCAGACACAGTAAGGATTTTGACTTTCCAAATAATTTTATTCTGTTTTGTACACACACACATTAATATCCGACGAAAGACACTTTAATACATTAGTACATGTATACAGAGAGAATATTGTTTGTATATGTATGCAAGTATAAGGACGATATAAAGTTGTTCTTTGCCAGGACATTTGAGATTTTCTAATAGTTTATGGTAAATAAATTCATTTAGGATGGTAGAAGCAAAAAAGCCAATAACTTTGTGCAGCAAATCGTTACACTGAGAAAATTAAGAGAAAGAAATACGAAATAATAGGACCCTAGACTTTAGTCACATAGCTAGATATGTTGAAGCGGATGATGTCATCTATAGGGTTCAACTCAACGTCTTGTCTATCGCCATACACCTATGCCATCAAGTCAGTTTGTTGTGCTCTCACCATTATGGCGTAGCAACCATATTTTCTATTGTAAGTATAAACTTTCTTAGCTTCTTATAGTCTACCACTCCTTTGAGATGAGTCTGAATAGACTTTAAATTCTGATTTTTTCTTGGTAAGAAGTCTACTGCCCAAAGTTTGTCGAACTATTAAAGGGATTATCCTTTGATACTAATTTATTTCAAAGCCTTTAGGTTCTTAATGTATAGGGAATTCCGAAAATCCCTGAAAAATATGACGAATTTTGACCTTTACTAGTGAGTAACCTTGCAGCCGATTGTATAACCAAAGTGGGGGTGGAATTATTTACGGAAATATAGAGTCTAGAAGTCGCCGTAGTCTAGAAGTTATTGTGTTAGCTTATTAGCGTGTGGTTCAAACCCTAGCTCAAGCATCTCGAACAAAACGAAATATGAAAAAATATTTCTTCGGTGGTTTCCTTGCAGCGAGTCTTCTGGTAAAAACTCTGAGTGTAAATAAAATTGCCATAAAAAGATTCTCATAAATCCATCGTTCGGAGTCGATTTTAAACTTTCGGTCCCGCTACTCACCCATAAAATTATGACACACAACGTAAGTGATGTGAGTAGCCAGGTCGTAATGCTGACCGAAGTTTACCGGCTATTTAACAGGGCACTGCAGATTCAAAGCACTTGTGTTCAGCATGGGTATTGTCTTGACAACAATACGTAGATTCTTTGAGGATGAGAACGAATCATTAGAACGTATATTTGGAATCTGTGGGACATTAATGCATACGAGAAGCAAACACCTAAAAGCATATCAGGTGCTGTTGTTGAAAGCAAGCAGCATTCCGAAGTTTGTTAAGATAATAGGCTTGGAGGGCGCAGTATGCGGATCTCCTATATAGATTGAAGACACATGTTTAGCATCGACTCTCCCCATAATGTATCCAATATTAATTTGCTTGTAGAATAGAATCCATTATCAATTGTTTGAAAATCAATGAACACAATATTTTTCAGACAATTTTTTCATTTTCTAATGGTTACGTCGATAATGGCAATTTTTCCTTATGATCCTTAACTTCGGTTTCGGGTTACCAAGCAAATGTCTGCAGTTCTTACGCCAAGTTTGTTGTTTGATGTTTCCAGGTTATTTAACTGCTAGAATGCAATCAATGCTGACGAAGTCCGTCATTTACAAGATGAAAAACCTTTACATCAAACTTGCGTGATGGTACCCCAACAACCATGTTATTGGCAGTAAATGCAGTGCGAAATTACATTCCCATCGTGGCTTTATGCCCTGCAAACGATAATTCTTTCTCTGTTTGGATTTATTACTAAGCTTAACCGCCATATATAATCAAAGAGAGATGAACTGATTGATTGATATTTGCGAAAGAATTCGCCGTATCCTATTAAGTAGTGTGTTGGCTTATTAGACGTCATATCCAAACTCTGAAAGTAAATAAAATAAAGTTCCTCAAAAATCTATGGTTCGGAATTGACTTTAATCGATTGTAGGTCCTGCCACTCATGTATAAAAATAACACACACAAGCTAAGAGGTGGTAGAAGTCGCCGTAGTCTTGTAGGTAGTGTGTTGGCTTATTAGACGCAAAAGCCTGGGTTCGAGCCCCAGGCCAGGCATCAAAGACAAAATACAAAAAGTATTTTTTCGGCGACTTCCTCTCAGTAGATTTCTGGCAAAAACTCTGAGAGTAACATTGCCATGAAAAGTTTCTCAATAAATAAAAATCTGTCGTTCGGAGTCGACTTTAAACTGTAGGTCCCACCACTCATGTATAAAAAATTAACACACACAACATAAGTGGTGTGAGAAACTAGGACGTTAAACAATGGGTCAATTCGACCTCCGGGTACTGTACTTGTCTTAATTGACAAGTACACGTCCTCTAACCTAACCTAACCTAACCTAAGAGGTGGTGAGAAGATAGGTCTTAATTCTAACTGAAGGATTATAATAAGCAATTATGTATGTATGCATGTATTTGCGAAAGAATTTAAATTTAAAGCTGCAAGCGTTGGCGACCTAGCAAAGTTTATATCAAACATGAATCACTTGCTCGTTGTCGTATTATAGACATTTTAATATGAAATTGAACAAAAGCGTAGACCAAATGGTCTAGAAACCCGGCTCATGACATGATATCAACAATTTTTTGATTCACTAGGCTCACAAGAGGTATTTTGTATTGATTAGTCTTCATAGAGACCACGTATGGGTAGTAGTCGAAGTAGTTGTCGGTCATTTTCGTATTAGGAAGCATGTCAGAAGCTTATGTTCCGCGGATAAAGACTTTTGTGCAGCAGCTTTAATAACTGTAGTGAACGATGTCGTTATTTCTAGTGGTTCGAAGCTTGGCTGACTAAATAAGAGTTCCGAGTTCAAACCTCGGTTAGTAGAGATATTCTAAAAACAGTTTCTCTCAGTATATTTCATAATTTTAAATTTATTTACTCGTTTTACTGGTAATTAAACCGAAAGCATTACCTTAAACAAAACCAAACAACAAAAACAAAATAAACTTTGAACTAGATTTTATTCAAGGATACTAAAATTAACATTCACACCACACCCCCTTCCTGCCCTTATGCAAACAGTTTAAATGCACAAATAGAGAGAGAACTTGAAACAAAAGTTCTGAAAAACACTTGCAGACATACTACCCACACACGCACACAGATACATACTGAAAAACAACAAAAAAGAAAAATAGAAAATAAACGAAATCTCTAGCCAAAGGTAGAGAGAAAATTCTTTTTTCCTCCTTTCGTATGCTGGCAAATGCTCGCATAAGAGAAAATCTATTTTTCCCAGCATGGAAATTATAACAGGATGATGATGATGATGATGCTATTGTATGAGTAGAAAATTGCTATTCAAAGTTTGTGTGTATCTTGTATAAAAAGAGAAAGAGAGAGAGAGAGCGAGAGAGTGGGAGAGGAAGACAGATGTTTGCTTCCTTTCTTTGCCATCAATGAAGGTGAAAGTCAGCTGCAGAGCAACAGCTACAGCCTGGCCTGGGTGAATGGACTTTTTCTTAACAGAGATTTTATTTCCTATGTCTAGTATATAGACAGACATGCTCTGTTTTGTTGTTGTTGTTGTTGTTGAGATGGTTTTTGTTGTATTATTTTAATCTTTTTAAATATAATTTTATTTGAAAAATATTTTCCATTCTCTTGAGAACTCTTTTGCTTGTTCTTGAAAAACTGTGTGAGAATAAAAGGAGGTCAATGTCCTGAAAAGTGGTTGTTGTCCTGTATATACAGCAGTAGTAGCAGTAGAAGTAGAATAAAAGAAGGTCAAGGTTATTTAAATAATATTTTCTAAAGTATATTATGGAATAATAAAACGTACTTATTTATCAAGAACATACATACATATTTGAAAAGAAAAATTGTGTATGGAGTTAAGGAAAATGAAAACTTAACATGGTTTGCTTATGTGGCATGGGTTTGAATTTATCGAGTCTGTGGTAGGAATGGAATTTTATTTGAATTTATTTTCATTTAATTCTTTAGTAAGAAACTAAGTAAAGACCTCTCTTTTGGAAGTTATACTATAAATATATCGAATTATTTTTGCATAAAATACCGCATAGATACAGATTGCGAATACTTTAGACATTGTTTGGTTTTTTAGCAATTTATATGACATTTTGTTTAATTGATATTGCTCCCAAGGCCTACATTTAGGGAATCCTGCTGTAGCTTTTCTAATTTCGATTATATCGCGTCTTGCAATAATAATATTGCACATTTGACAATTGATAATCTTGTTGTGAAATCAGTTGGCATTTATTAAGTCTTTTTTGCCAAACCTCCATGGACGACCGTAGACAACGACGTGTGTTCAGTGAATAGGCTTTTAAGCTATTGGTACATACATACATAATTGATCATTACAACCCTTCAGTAAGGACTACGACTTAGCTTCTCACACCGTTTATGTTGTGTATGTTAATTTTATACATGAGTGGCAGGACACATACAGTTTTGTGAGAAACTACAGATTTGTAGAAACATTTCCATGGCAATTTCATTTACTCTCAGAGTTTTTGCCAGAAATCTGCTGAGAGGAAGTCGGCGAAAAAATCTTTTTCATATTTCGTTTTGTTGGATATGTCTGACTAGGGGTTTTAAACGTGGCCTCACGTCTAATAAGCCAACCCACCAGCTACTACACCACGGAGCTGTTGATAACTGACCCCAATTTGTGATTCAATAGCGACATCATCGATTAAAATTTCGAAGAAAACGACGTTATCCAGACTATCACTGTCAACGGTGAGCACTATAGTTTGATGCTTATGAACTTCTTTGTTTTGAATTAGATAATCTGGACATCAACGACATGTGGTTTCAATAGGATGGCGCTACGTATCAGACAGCTCATGTCATGATATTCTTCACAAGTGATTTCAAGGCATGGTCATCTCACGTTGAGGTAATATGAATTGACCACCGAGACGTGTGATTTCATCCCGTCAAACTATTTCTTGCAGGATTTTCTGAAGTCGTAGCTGTAAGCGAAAAAGTTACAAATCACAGCGGTGTTCAAAGCATCATCCAGAGAAGAGCGGATATTTGAAACATAGGTCTTTCAAACGAACAAAAAATTTTGTTGGTATCTCCCACACTGTGTTCGTTTTAAATTTAAAAATACGAAGTGCTTAATAAAAGACCCTATATGTACTAATTGCAATAGCAAAACAATATCTGTGACATACTCAAGATTTTTAAAAAGCATTCATTATTACGTCAGAGTGATTTGCCGTTTGTTTTCTAACGCTCTCCAAATTCTTCCTGCCTTACGACAGAGTTGTAGTTGAATGATTTCGTAAGCTTGTCCATATTTAGTGCCATCATGGCTGTTTAAGATTATAAGAATAATCTTCCACGGTGTTTAAAACACCTCAGAAATATCTTGTCTTTATTGTGTCGAAGGCCTTTTCCAATAAATTTGCGTACAACGATTGGTCCTAAAAAAAGTGCAAAGTATTGATGTGGTTAGAGTACGATCGGTTTAAATTGTAACTGGCCTGTTACTTAGTTACATAAATGGCAATTAAGAACCCGATTATCAGATTTCGGCCCGTTTTAGTACATCTATCCTGCTGTTTCATTAACAATTAGTTACTAGAGACGACAAAGTACTTAAAATGAATACCTTGCCTGCTACCGATAGTTTGCTATGCTCCTGCAATTGTTGCGAAAGGGTTTCCTTTTTTCAATAATTTGATTTAGCATGTTGACAGGTTTTAATAATTTAATTGAGATATCGTTTATAAACGAAGCTCTTTGATTTTTTATTGAATTTATTGCTGTCTTTATTTGGTTCTTAATGTCTGCATCGAAGAAGAATGACAACCAGTCAGGTGTGCTTGTTCCATCGATATCAAATTGCCGCCTTCATCCCTAAGAAGAAGAGTTTTCTAGATATTGCGAACATAATAAACGACCACAATTTACTAAACCTCATGCATTTTAACAGACATATGAGAAAGAAAATTTCAATAAAAAATGGGAAAGATCATGAAATCACAAGGGAAACTCTCCACAAAGCAGGCTCTCCCGGAACAAACTTCGATTTGAAAGCAAATTGAATTTCATTGCGGGAATTTTATTTCAGTATTAAAAATAAAATGAAGTCGTTGTAGTCTAGTAGTTAGTGTGTTGGCTTATTAGACGTAAGGCCAAGGCCACTGTGACATGGGGTTTAGGTTAGACATCCCCAACAAAACGAAATATCTCTTCTGCAGATTTCTGGCAAAAACTCTGAGAGTAAATAAAAATTGTCACAAAAAGTTTCTCTAAAAAGCCTGGAGTTCGGAGTCGACTTTGAATTTTAGGTCGCGCCACTCATGTATAAAATTAACGCACACAACATAAGTGATGTGAGAAGGTAGGTCGTAATGCTGACTGAAGGGTTGTAATGAACAATTATGTATGCATGTATTTATGTATATACGTATGTCATTAAACCGATATAAGAATGATTTCGTTTGGGCTTTCTTTCTGGCCTCTAAAGCGGAAGTTTTATAGTTTAAAGCTTATTTATTTATTGTAGAAAATATTTTAACATTGCAAAATTGTATCTACTTTTAGGCATTAAAACTAAATAAATAAATAAAACAATTGTTGTTTTTTTTTGTAAAATTTATTTTAAAAGTTTCTCTCATGTTTGTTTTTGGCTTTCGCAATTTTATACACTGGGTTGGTTTTACACTAAAACTATGCGCTATAAACTCTACTACAGAACTACAATTACCATGTTTTTTTTTTGATTTATTTATAAAAATATCGTATAATTTTTGTTGTTGTTGTTGTTTTTTAATACATGATTTACATATTAAATTATAAATAATAATAATAAAATAATAATAAAAAAATATACTATAAGCTGAGCACTTAAACTGGTTACCTTTACATTACAAAAAAAGTAAGAAATTTTGTTTTTAAGGAATTTTTTAATAAAAAAAATTTATAAAAATAACTGAATTTATGATTTTGACAGTTTGATGAATGATATTTTAATTGTAATTAATTAATGGTTTGCTTTGATTGGTTTATAAATAATTTAAAGAGTTTTGTTTGTCAATAGTTTACAGGAAACTTTTTCTTTGTGGAATGAGGAATTTTTAAAGAAAAATTTTCTTTAAATAAAATAATGAAATTATTATGCGAGAATATGATGTGAATGCTTTAAATTATTAAAGCATATTAAAGTAAAATAATAGAAAAGTTTAAATTATAATTAATAGGCTACAAGTGTTTGCATACGATAGTTTTTTGGGAATAAAAAAACTACGCTTTTCTTTTAAGTCCAATCATGCATAATGTAAAGAATATAACAATCCAGGCACACATTACCAGAAAACCATTATAGACCTGATCATTGGTAATGCTCCAACCTTTTTCCAAAATATTTCGTGCCGATATCGAAGGCAAGGTGAATGGAAAATACATGACTACCTCTTGTAAGGCCTTTGGCATGCCCTCCAGGGGCCATAATAAACCTTAAAGCAAGAATAAGAAATTATTAATGCATTACTAAACAAAAAAAATTATTTAAACTTACCACACAATATAATCATGGGATAGAAAGCTCCCGTGGCTACAAAATTTGCCTCCGTATGTGATTTACAATACACAGAGATAAGTAAACCTTATGGAAAAAAATATTAAAAAAATTATTTTTTTTTAAATTAATTCAAATCATTTAAATTGTAAATTAATTTTGTTTACATTTTTTTCTTTTCTTTTTAAACTAAAAAAAAAAATTGTTTTTTTTTTGTCTTCTTCCCCACTTACCAAATAACATGCCGCAAAATGAGGTCAATGTCAATAGAAATATTAATGTCGCCGTATCGCCCTTATTATACGTATCGAATACAATACCAATATACATAATCACTTCGAAACTTTGTATCACCATGATAATGAATTGTGTAAACAGATGGGCCCATAACATTTGCATAGCCGATACACCGGCTACCAATGTACGATCCCATACACCATCCATACGCTCTTCAATGAATACCGCTGCCGTCATTAAAGTAGCCAAAAAGAATACCATACTAATGTTGTGGTTGTTGTTGTTATTAATATGAAAAGAAACAAAAAAAAAAACAAAAATATGAATTCAGATTTATTGTTATTATTATTGTTATTATTGTTGTAGAAATTTATATCAAAAAATTTCAATTTCTTATGTCTTTACGTCATTATTACACCAGGTGCTACATATTGTTGAAATTCCATATCTTCTGAACCATAAATCGGTTCTTTCATACTTATTGGTATGTCCGCTAGTGACTGGGGTAAATTACAATCGCTTAAAATATCCTTGATGAAGGTGTGATAGTGTTCACGTAGTTTTCTTTCCACAAAATAAGCTATTTGGCGATCTGTAAGTGAAAAGTTAAAAAAAATTTAATTAGAAGTCAAAATGCAATATCTGTACCGATCTATTGTTCTTAGAATTAAACCACAGCCACTTAATCTGGCAAAAAATAACATTTTTTCCTTACGAATTCATTAAAATCTGAGTTTTGTTTCCGGTATCAAAATCTTGAATGCTTAAGTACAGTTGGACAAAAGCTTGATGCCCCATGGTGAGTTGCGTTAGGAGCCCTATTTTCTGTTTTTAAAACTGGAATATCAGGCACATTTTTTATAAGGCCTCAGCTAAATAGTTACTTAAACTCTAAAGGCACCATTAGGTGCTACCATATCGTAGCTACCTTATTGGGTCACATTGTGGAATCTAACTGAATCAGATCTCGTAGGAACACTTCTATATCCTAACGACTAAAGTCTTTGCTCCGTACGATTCGAAGTCTATCTGCTCACCAGAGTTGACTGGTTGTTCAGCTCTGTGTTCAAAAAAACAATGATGCACCAGTCTTTAAGGATTTCTCCGAATAAGAAGCACCGAAAAACTATAGATTCCAGAGCGAATTAGGCCAGCTCACTCATCCTTCTAACAGGAAATCAATACCAAAAAAGGGTTACGAATCGGACAGTTGATGCATAGTTTCCCAACTGTTTCTAAATATGCCCCTAAATTAACATAGTTTTAAATGAACTTTTCTGTGAATCTTGCTAGACTCAGGGGTTTAAGGTATTCCATTTAAATTTCTTCGGTTTGCTTTATGACCAAGCCTGTTGCGGGATAAGGATTGAACTGTATTCTGAATATTCTCACAATGATTAACGCTCTGAACTTTTTCCCTATTAGATGTAAATCCATATACTGCTCAAATGGGAAAAAAGAGAGTTTACATCATCTCCTATGCTTCAGGACTGACAAAACGTGACGGAAATACTTGGAGGCCATAACCTTGACCTTCGTGCAACATAAATACATTGGACAGACATTTATTTAAAATCCCAACTTAAACCATGGTACCAAATTAAAATACTAAAGAAAATTGTACCTATAATAAACTAATTCGAAAGTATTTTGGTCTTTTTTAAATAGTACTTTTTCAATTTGGTACTTCTTGGTTTGGTACTTTTTTGACTTTTATGATACCAAATTCAAATACTAAAGACAATTATACCTATAAGAAACTAATTCAAAAATATTTTTGTCTTTTTTAAATAGTACTTTTTTTTTTGGTACTTTCAGGTTTGGTACTTTTTACCTTGAAATGTTTTCTTATAGGATATGTTCATTTTAAAATAAGATCTTTAAAGGCTAAAGAATGAGACAAAGAATAGTACTTTATTTTACTTATTTTATTTACTTACTTGTTTTAATTTTATTTAGTACTTTGGTACTAATTTTTCTACCATTTTCACTATTTTTACGGCCAGAAAATATTACTTTTTATTTACACTGAAAAATATTTTATACGAATAGGATTTCTTTTATTTGGTACTATTTTCGTGGGCACGATTTTTTACCCTCTTTTTTTTCTATTTTATGCTATAGAAAAATATAACTTTTTTTAAACCGAAAAATGTCCCATGGGAATGGGATATTTTATTTGGTACTATTTACATTGGGTACGATTTTTTACACTTTTCTTCTTCTGTTTATCCTATCCAATATTTTCTTATGGCTTGTAATTGAACCCAATTTTTTATATTATATTTCTGTTACGATTTTTATTTTACTTAATTTGTTAGTTTGGTACCGTTTTTACCCCCTTTTTCATTGTATTGAACTAAAGTGTACCAATATTCTTCAGAAAGTATTTTTGAACTCTTAAAAAATGAATCTTCTTTTTTTGGCACTTACCTGTCATATCAATACGTACTGACAGCTCAGCACTGTTAATGGCATCATCTTCTGCATAACGGCCATCTTCCATTAAAGATTGCATCGAGGTAGAAAAGTTTTGTGGGAAATAAATGTAACCCAATATATCAGTAGACTTTGAGTCACGATAAGCATCTTCAACATTATCATAGAAAACCTAGAAAATTAAATTATTCGATAGAATTATTTGAAGCAGGAAATCGGCTTTTTCAAGCATCATGTTTACCTTCTTTATATGATCACTATCCTCTAGGCTTGTAACAAAACGACACGATATCCTATTAAAATTGCACGTGTCATTGTAAACTGATACCGTTATTAAATCAGGATCAAAACAGGTGTCCCAGTTCGTTATTTCACTATTCACAATACCTATCCTCATGTTGTTGGGGGTCTTGCCAATGGCCATATAAAAACAGGATAATTGTATCAAAGGAAACATTAACATAAAAATAATGCCACTGCAGGTAAATAAAATAAAAAAAGTTAGTTGGTAAGTTCATTGGGTTACTTCCGTTTCTTTGTTTTTGAACATACCTCGGCTGCCTGAATAATTGTACAAAATTTTTGGTCATCAGCGCTTTTATCCTACCCTTGGTGGTGAAGAAAAATTTCTTTTGATTTTCATTCTCTTCGACTGCTGTTGCTCTCTCTAACGGTGGTTTCTCTATATTGGTTTCCATATTGGCTTTTTCTGTGGGTTGCGTTATACTGGAGGCATCTATTACCTCCACACCATTGCATATAGCATTTGAGGCATGTTGTTGATTGGAGGGCAATTGAGCCAGAGAAGCCTCAATAACATCATTGTCACCTTGTTTTTGACTCAATATAAGGAAAGCATCTTCTATGGAATTAACTTCAAATCTTAACATAATATTTTCGGGTGTATCTTCAGCCAGCAGTACACCTTTACGCATTAAACCAATCTAAAAGGGGAGGTTAAAGGTAATTTTAGAAGTCATTTAATAAGCTTAGACGGTATGGACTTACACAATTGGCTTGCTTAGCTTCTTCTATGTAATGTGTAGTTATAATCACAGCCATTTTACTATTTCTGGTTGATTCCACCAAGAAATCCCAGATTCTGGAAGAAAAAAAGACAAATTAAATATTTTTAAAATAAAAAATTAAATAATTGAATAAAATTAAATTAAACAAACAAACAAAACACCTAAATTTATTATATGCAAGCTTGTTTTGTCAAGAATTATGGAAAGCTTCTATCTAAACTTAAAGTAGATCGATGCTCTGGTGTAAGTTTACTTCGTTTGTAAACGTATTGTGGGAAGATTAAAATTATTTTTATTGTTATTTTATTTTTATTACAATTATTTTTTACATAAATTAATTAAATATTCTTTTCTTCCTTTGCAGGTAATTATACAATTTCTATTTGAAAAATCTCAATTAAATACTTCTCAAAAAATTTATGGAATAATCTCAACTGAATCTGAACAAAAGATGGAAGTAAGTCTACAGAAGCAATTATTCTTATTGGTTTGTAGTTTTTTAAACCTTTTCTTTTTAAATTACCATCCAAACCCGAAGAAATCCATCGATAAAACTCGTTACGTATCAAAATTATCGGGTTTTTCATCTTTAAATTTAAATAAAACAAAGCGTGTGTGAGATATCAACAAAATTTTTTAAATGTTTGAATGACCCGCTGATACCACTATGTGTGAAATATAACATCCCTGGTGATGGACATTAGAAAAAGACCTCTATGCTTTTTTCTATTCAAAGCATCGTTAATAAGAATCGATGTTAAGTCGATTTACCATAAAATACATCCATGTTTTCTGTTGCAAAGAGGGGCAATATATTGTCTTTCCCTCAATCTTTATATATAGACTATCCTTGTAATGCCTTCTCCAAACCTAAAATTCAGAATACTATTCGACGTCTCTTATAATAATTTCCTACCTATGACATATGTACATTCAGTGAGCGCCATAAGTGAGTCAACACTTTTGTTCTTAAGTGTAAAACAGTTTTGTTCTTAAGTATAAAAAAAGTTCCTTTAGCATGAATTGTTGTTTTTGTTTTAACAATTTATAAGTAATAAATAAACGTTTTTATTTTTGGAAATTTATTCGACTATTCTCATTTACTTTTCTCGCTATCTTAAGAAAATGAATTATTTCAGTGGTGTTTACTCACTTTTGGCGCTGAGTGTATATAACTGGTCATTACAACTCTTCAGTCAGGGTTACGACCTACCTTCTCATACCGCTTATGCTGTGTGTCTTAATTTTATACATGAGTGGCTGGGGATACAGTTCAGAGTCGACTCCGAACGTCAGATTTTTTAAGGAACTTCTTCATGGCAATTTTATATACTCTCCGAGCTTTTGCCAGAAATCTACTGAGAGGAAGTCGCCGAAGAAATATTTTTTCGCTTTGTTGGAGGATTCTGGCCTGGGGTTTGAACCGTGGCCTCAATAATAAGTAACACACTACCTACTAGACTACGGCGACTTCAATCCTATTGCCCTGACTAAACTCAGAATACTATTCGTCGTCCGTTATAATAACTCCCTACCTATTACTTTATCGGCTGAGATTTATTCCCCTCTGAGATGTATTAATGCCAAACATGTTCCAAGTATGTCTTTTGAAGGTTCGTCCACCTCATCTTCTATTCCAAAACAAATGCTCTTTGAGTCTACAATGTTCGGATGAAATACTGGTTACTATCCTTAAATTACTTTCGGAATATAGTGCATAACTCAAATCAATTCTCTATGTAAGTCCAGCAAAAGTTTAGATTGCTTCAAACTTGTTCAGCTTGAAAGTCTAAGCTATCCTCCTCGAAAACTGACCTGTCTACTTATTGCCACCAATTCTCACATGACCTGTAATCTAACTAGTAGAGCTTTCCATGCCTGGCAGTCTAATAGTATTGCTATGTCCCGTCATCTCTACTTTTTGATCACATTTAAATCATGTTTTTCGGTGGCGAAAACTTTAACTTGGAAAATACTTGCAAATTACCACTGATTTTTTAAAATTTTACTTTTGGACAGTGTACCCAAGCCGCAGCTATATTATCTGTTCTGAAAAGAACATATAAACTTCGGAATTATCTCACTTCTCGTTATAAAACATTTCATAAAATAATAGAGTCTAGAGGCAGTAAAGGATTTGACAAGTCATGTTACCTCCTGCTGAATTTTGCGTTAGCTTTGTCTCCTATTAACCTAACCATAGCCTCCATTGCACTAGCATATGCATCACCTCAACCCCGTTTCTTAATCTTATTCAACTTCGTTTAAGCCGTTTTCAAAAATGTATCACATGTACCATCGTTACATAAGAAAGCAATCTATCGACCTATTGATGGTCTAAACAACGTCTTTCTCAGAGAAATATGGACCGATGATGCCGCCTGCCTAAAATCCACATAAAACAGTGACTTATTTGGGGTGCTTTGGATGTTCTTGGATCTCGTTTGCATTGGTATCATCTCAAATCCGACAATTTTGTTTGTTCACGTACCCATTTATCCAGAAATGGAACTCATCGCTGAAGATAATTTTTCGATGAAAATAAGGCTCAGTTGCCAACTGTTCTCGAGGACGTTAAGCGAAAACACGTCTTTGTGTATGATCGTCCTCTTGGTACTTTTTTGCGTACTTTTTTCATTTATTTTTAATTTTTGTACATTTCGTCGTACTTTTCTTTGTATTTAGTGCTTTTGCTTTGGTATTTAGTGCTTTTGCTTTGGTATTTGTTGTATAATTTCTTATTTCTAGTTTCAAGTACTTTTATAGGTACCTTTTTGGTACTTTTTTTCTATCAAGATATTACTTACTTTTCTCTCAACATTGGATCCAAACCCACAGTGGGCTCATCCAATATCAACAATTCGGGATCATGTATCATAGCGCAGGCAAACGATACACGTCTCTGTTGGCCGCCACTGCATTTTTTAATCAATTGTTTGGCGGGTGGCAATTGCAATAAGTCACGTAAAATTTTAAATTTCTCACGTATTTTCTCATCTCTCATGCCATAGATGCGACCAAAATAATAAACTGTTTCCTTGACAGTCATTTCCTCTACCAATGCAATTTCCTGAAGGGCGACAAAATTTAATTGAAAGGGGGGTTTTTAGGGTAGTAAATTAACATGAGATTTAATAGCTTACCTGAGGCATATAGCCAATGCGAGAACCGGGTATACCACTACCGGGCGCACCTGGTTTTATACCCAAAACACGCACCTCACCACTATTGAATTCCCTTTGGCCCACTATGCAAGAGAGCAATGTGGTTTTGCCACAGCCAGAAGCACCCAGCAAACCATAGCTGTTTTAGAAAGAAAGAGAAAAATTCGTTTTTTTTTTCAAATAAGATTTCTTTTGTTTTCTATTTTATGTGGCTTTATTAATTCCAATCACATTCTATCATCATATTCTTTACCATTTAAAGACTTAATCATTTCAATTTCATTTTTCAATCATCCATAATCACTTTGATTTTATTCTACTCACATGGATCCACGCTGTACATTCATATTCAAATAGTTGAGTATGATTTTTGGTTTCGATTTGCTGCCATAATATTTATAGCCATTCCGTACTTCTACCGCTGCCGCCATTGTTAACAAATTTAGTGGGGGGATAGGTAAGAAAAATAGAAGAAAAATAAACTATAAAAAAAATTGCTCGCGACTCTTTTTTTTTTTGTCACACTGTCTTTGTGCTGAATGGCTGCCTGCTTGCTTGCCTGATGACAATGATTGTTGCTTGTATGATCAGCCTGTATGCGGTGGGTCTCGTGGTGGCTCGTACGTACCCCTCTTTATAAGTTTTGTTGATAAAAATTTTGTTTTTTGTTTTGTTGTTAAAGTTTTTTCCTTTTAAGGCTCATGTGTTTACAATTAATGTAGTTGTTGTAATTGATTCTGTATTTATCAACAGTTTGCCCGCCGTTTTTACTTTTTGTGCTACTGCTGCTGTTTTTATATTTTTAGATTCTCAGTCTGGCTTTAACAATTTTTTTCCTTAAGAACACCAAGTTTGCCAGGTTTTTTGATTGTGCGCCTCTCTTTTTCAATATTTTTTTTTTTAGTTCCCAGTGTTTAATTCTCGAGAAGCTAGGTGGGGTAGAGAGAAAAAAATGTTTAATTCCCAATATTTTTTTTTTAAATTATTATCGTCATTTTTTAATAACAAAAAATCACGCGTGATTTCATTTTGCTTTGAAAAATAAAAGGAAAAGGATTAAAAAAATAATTAATTTTATTTAAATATTTTGGGGTTTTTTTCTGTTTCTTTTGGAATTTATAATTTCTGATGTCATTTTGCATAAATTTTCAAAAGAATATTAATTATCCGTATTAAGCCGACAGAATTTTTTCATAACTTTCAGAAAACTAAGTAATTTTTTAAATAAAATATTTAAAATTCCAGTCTCTTCTGTGGAATTCAAATTTAATCATGCATAAATTGGAAAAATTCCATTTTATATACAAAAAATTTTCAGGCGAGCCATAATTTTATTTTTATCTGCGTATCTAAATATGTAGCATTTATTATTCTAGAAGAATGCTATTTTTCCAGGCTGGTCATAAATTACTTAAAAACCTCGGTGTTTTAAATTGTAAAATGTGAGATTTTTAAATAGTTTTTCGGTTTCGGCTACAACTTAAAAGTAACGAAAAAGTACACTTAAAAGTGTCTGGAATCGTAATTTAAATTTTCTAAATGTTTGACTTGAATTGTAAGCACTTTTAGAAAAAAAAAGATTAAAGGGAAGGAAAACCTTTTAGAATTTTAATTACTCACATACATACATACATACATAAATGGTCATTATAAACCTTTAGTCTGGGTTACGACCTAGCTTCTCATATCACTTATGTCGGGAGTTTTAATTTTATACATGAGACGACTCCAAACGACGGGGTTTTTTTGGAAAAAACTTTTCACGGCAATTTTTAATTCTCGGAATTTTAGCGAGAAATCTGCTGAGAGGAAGTCGTCGACGAAATATTTTTTCATATTTCGTTTTGTTGGAAATGTCTGTCCTGTGGCTTGAACAGTGGCCTCTTGTTTAATAAGCCAACATACTACCTACTCGACTACGGCGAGATTTATTGATTTCCAGATTGTTTTTTAATTTATTAATAAGTTTTGCATCAAAACATCTGTACTTCCGAAACGTTAGGTAAATGCCCACCTTAAAGGAAAAAGTCCCACTTTGGTCAGCATTTTGGTCCATTGTGATACCACAATCAATTCTACCAGGAGGGTTCAAATATGCAATAGAGAAAACCATCCCGAGTCCAAAATAACTCTTGCTATTGCAGTTAAAGATGGCAGAAAGTGAGAGTTTAAAAATCTTTGTCTCTTTATGCCCAGAGCAGGGCAGTAATACATGAAATACAGTCTCTGTCTCCCCCTCAGACCCACAGCTTCAGCAAAATTTATTTGCCGTAATGCCAAGTTTTTCGGCATGTCTACAAAAAGGATAGTTGCCCTTAAGAATCGCTGTTATGGGTTGAATAGCCATGCGCTTTAAGGACAAAAGTGAGTCCATACGTGTCCAGTAGAGTCTAGCAATATTGCACGTATCCTCTTGCTGCCAACGATATTAAACTTCCCTATTAGAAGTGTCGATAGAAGCAATCAGAATACCTATGCCCTGAAACATGTCGGAGATTACGAGCTCCGTGCCGGCTTTGGCTAGCTCATCAGTAATGCAATTCACAACGGTATCGCTATGTTCAGGAATCCATGTAAGAGTTACATTTGAATGATGCGAAATTTCTCTAAGAAATTCTCGGCATTCATGGGACAAGGGCAAACGCTGAAACTACGTTCGTTAGGGACTTGATCTCAGCCTGATTGTACGGTGAAATGCATGCAAATTACATGCAAATTTTATATTTTTGAGATTCTTTTCGAACACTTTGCATACATTTTGAGCCATATGTGAGCGATAACATAACAAATGTTTGTTTTGACTAGTTGGGAGCTTACTTGTCCCTCGGTTCCGAATATGCAATACATGACATGACAGAGTTGTCTTAGCATAATTACTGGATCCAATCACGTCATGTTTAACAACTCAGGCAATAGGGAAGGGCACCTAACCTACCTTGGCCTATTAGGACCGTGAATGCGGATTTTATGGCATCTAACTTAAATGTGGGTTTTTTGTTTGATACAAGCTTTTCAGATACTACATCCTTTCACCCGTATTAAAATAAGAAACTGGATTTCTTTGGTTTTTACTTAAATCAACTTACAAGGGATGACTCCTATTCCCGCCCTACATTTCGCATTAGACTACTGCGGCAAAATTTCAAAAACAATTAATTCGAAGGAAATTATCTTTTTTATTTTTATAAATTTTATTATCAAACATGGAGATTTTTCAACTTGTGGTTCCAGTAGAGAGAATTTCTAATTTCCCATAATTTTTTTAATTAAAAATTTTTTTGCTGTTTTTTTTTTATAATTAAGAACCTACATTGTTCGTTACGGTGAATTAAAATAAATAATTTATTAATTTTATTTATTATATTTAACATGCTTTAGGCGGGCCTGTTTTTATTTGTTGACTACACGTCAAAAGTAGAAATTAATTCTATTTTTAGTAGAAGTCAACAATTAAACAACAGCAGATATTTATTATGTCTCTACTGTTTACTGTGCAGGCAGGCCAGATTTCTATTTCTGATACGTATTAAATATTTTCATTGGCATATAATTATTGACTTAAGTCACCAAGTTATGTCTGACACTATCTTGAATTCCTAAGGCAAGAATTTCTTTGAGGAATTTTAAATAATTCCATTCTTTTTGTTTGTTGAATATTTTTAAATTTTCTTCTAATTATTAATGAAAATCAATAGCTTATGCCTGTTATTTAATAAATTCAATATACCTTAGGTATGCCAACTAAAGTGCCCGTCAAATAATTTTTTTTTTGAAAATGCTTTAAAAAAAAACTACTGAATATTTTCTCAAATTTCTTTTTATATTTGAAAGTACAATCCTTCCTGTTAATAATGGAAAATAATTTCATTCAAATGGCTGCCGCGGCTGCCCATGCAGTAGCCTACACGATCGGTCCAATTTTTAAGCACATTATCGATTGTGTGCAGGTGTATTTCACCAATGACTTCACGAATATTGTCCTTTAAAGCGGCAATTGTCTCTGGCTTGTCGGCGTAACACTTATCTTTGACGGCACACCACAAATAATAGTACAACGCTGTCAAATCGCAGCTCCGAGGCCAAACGACATCAGCTCTGCCGCTGATAATGCGATCTTCAAAAACAGGGCGCAAAACATCGAGTGTAGCTTCGGCTGTGTGGTACGTAGCGCCGTCCTGTTGAAATCAAATGTTGCCGATATCCTCCTCTTAAATTTTTGTGAACAAAAATTCGTTCCACATGGCCCGATAACGATCGCCATTGACTGTAACGGCCACTCCTTGCTCATTTTCGAAGAAAAATGGGCCAATTATGCCTCTGGACCAAAGTCCGCACCAAACAGTGACTCGTTTTATGTGCGTCAGCTTTTCAATGTATGTGTGCGGGTTTTCTGTGCCCCAAATGCGACAATTTTGCTTGTTTACATACCCGCCAAGATCAAAATGAGGTTCATCTGAAAAGATGATTTTTTTTTTTTTGTCAAAATCGGCATCTTCTGGTTTAGGCTACTGCTTGGCCAGCCGAGGCAGCCATTTGAATGAAATTATTTTCCATTATTAACCGGAAGGATTGTGCTTTCAAATAAAAAAGAAATTTGAGAAAATATTCAGTAGTTTTTTTTAAAGCATTTTCAAAAAAAAAAAGTTATTTAGCGGACCCTTTACAACTAATGGTTGTTATGGTAAGAGGACTATGCTTATAAAATCTGCTACATTTGATATCAGCATTTATAAGTAGTAGTAGGATTCGTTTACTACTACTCGTTTGCTACTTACAAACTGTTAGTGCACGAATTGAAAACTGCATTGGACATCCTCAATAGCAATACCATCTATATTGTGCATCGGCACAGTATCCATGAACCGAAGGAATCGGCCTCAGGTAACAGTTTAATTTTCCGAATACTACTGAATGCAGTGAATCTTACCGTCCATCTATCTTTTGTGTCAATGCCCTATCTTGCATGTCATAATACATTATTGGTCATTACAACCCTTCGGTCAGGATTACAACCCAGCTTTTCACATCATTTATCTTGCGTGTGTCAAATTTCCTACATGAGTGGCGGGACTTACAGTTTAAAGTCTACTCCGAACGATAGATTTTTTGAGAAACTTTTCATGGCAATTTTATTTACTCTCAGAGCTTTTGCTAGAAAACTGCTGGGGAAAATTCGCCGAAGAAATAATTTTTCATATTTTCGTTGTGTTGGAAAGGTTTGAGCTGTGGTTTGAACCGAGGCGTTATGTCTAATAAGCCGACATACTACCTACTAGATTACCTGAACATAGAATTCAGTTATTTTAAAACCTGAAAACTTATTTACACATTGCGTGCCCTGGTAGTTCAGTGGGTAGTGTGCAGAGATCAGCAATAAATCGCTTTTTCGCTACTCATAAGTACTCATGAAATTTTGCGTATGAGTGAGGCAACAGTATTGAAATTCAACTAATCCGATTCATTCGTACTCAGTACAACATTGATTTATAAGTACAACTTGCAATGAGTATGAGTACAACGTTGACATCAAACTCATAACATTCGAACTATGTTTGATTCATACTCATTCAGATTCATAAATTTAGAAAAATACTTATAATACTTATAAATGATTCGAGTCATTCATAAAAATTTACACTGCTAGTTGTTGCAAAGAAAGAAGAAAGACGCATAAACAAAAAAGAAAAAGACAGCAATGAGAGCAAACACACAATCTTCCTATGAGTATTGAAGTGTTCGTACGCGAATCATTCTTATTTTGTGATTCCTGTATACGATGAGTCATGGAGAGTCGAAATCAATAACATCATGCGTATTGTTAAGTATGAGTACCATGAGTATTCACACTTTGAATATGAGTAGTATGAGTATGACATTAAAATAAGTATGAATGCGTATAAGTATCAGAAATTATAAGTATGATTCGAATCTACTCATCGTTTTGAATACTCATTGCTGACCTCTGGTAGTGTGCTAGACTATTAGCGTAAGGGTCGTGGGTTCGATTCCCACCAGAGACTCTGGCCTGTTACACTAGACCGAGCATATGGTCAAAGTTACTCCGCTCGTATATAATTAAATATAATTTGTAATTGTATTGTAATTAATAAAAAAAAGTTATTTCCGCAATCCGCTCTTATCTTCTTAAATTTTAGTCACTTAAATTCTCTGCTGGAACCACTATTCACTCTAGTATTTTTTCTCAAACCTTTCCTTAGCAAATCGATGCAAAAAGTTCGAGGTTCTAAGTACACATTAATTTCAGACGTAATCATAATTTGAGGCGAAATAATTGTGAATAAAAAAATTTTTTTCACACCAAAAAATTAACATAAAATCTCACGTTGAACAGTGAACAATTCTATTTAATTATTATTTTTCTACTTTATTGTTGTTGTTGTATCATAATTTATTGTATTTATATTTTCAATTTACATTTCAATTTCCGTAAATTATTTTTGAAATTATTAAACGAAATGCAATAAAAACGAAACAATAACGAAAATTTATTTCTAAAATATCATGCAATCTCGGTGCTGAACTAATTAAATCAAATAACAACAGTTTAATGAGTTTAAAACATACAACAATAAATAGTACAATTAAGTTTTTAACAACAATAAATAGAAAGAAAAAATTTATTTCAAATGTAATTTGAAAGGAAATGTTATTATTTTTTTTTTTATTAAAAGTGGGTTAGCAATCAAATAGTTTTGATTGAAAAATTAACACAAATCCAATGCACTTTGTTTCTTGATATTTTCGATTATAAAAATTAGAATTTATGCCACGTCTACTGTTTTACTAGCTGTCCCTCAGTTTGACAGTTTTGCCCATGATTGTATTTGTAGGGGATAGCTTCTTTTATTTCATTGGAGCATATTCCGTAGCAGTATCTACAGGATAATGAAAGAAAGACCAAATTTTTTCGTCAGATAGCCCTCTTTTGTGTTTTTGGAAATTATAATAATAGGAAGTTTGAGTCATGCATCCGTCTATCCAGAAATAACCTAAGGGTGATAATCGGTCTTTTGGCAGGTCACTGTGTACTCAAAGTAAACTTGTTCAGAATGACAAACGTCTCGAACCCAATATGTAGATTTTGTGATTATAAGAGTGACTGTATACCATCTCTCTGGAGCTAATGCAGAGGAAGCTAAGTTTCCAAAAGTTACACAAAAAGTTTGAAGTAAAATGGAATGAAATGAATCAAGAGCGATTGTGAATGTTATTTTCGTCCTCCTTAAGTAAATTTTGCATTTCGTGTCCTTCAGAAATATTATTCCAAATAAATTTTGAATACGAATA
This sequence comes from Sarcophaga variegata, assembly GCA_932273835.1. Lineage (NCBI taxonomy): Eukaryota > Metazoa > Arthropoda > Insecta > Diptera > Sarcophagidae > Sarcophaga > Sarcophaga variegata. Next base: position 16,128,133 of record OW026361.1, on the reverse strand, counting down.
TAGGCTGGGTTTTTCGCATCTGGCAGCTGATTTACTTCTTGAATGAATTCTCTTCGTTCAAAGTTATTCATAGGTACTCTAATCGCTAGCGATATAACGTGCAAGAAAGTGTCTCTGAATGAAAATTATCAATGCTATTATCGGTAATACTATGTTCAGATATGCACTTTTATTGAGTCAATATTCAGTTTATTGAGTACAATATTTTAAGTGTTCAGACATAATAATATACGCAGTTCAGCTGCTTATTCAATATTCATTTGATAGCTGGTGAACAAAACAGCTGGTTGTTTCAACAAAAATGGTTTTTGTGTTTGTCGTTGTTGACATTTGAGTTGTCAAATATCAACAGAAAGTGCTCGGTTAATTGAAATATGCTCACTAAAAACACTTATGACAGTGCTGCATTTTAAGTTTTAGTCAATATTATAACAATTTGCGTATTTATTGCGCAATTATTAATTGAAACTTTATATGAAATATTGAGCTCAATAATGGCGTTTATTGCGATTTACGCAATAAAGGTGCATATCTGAACAGCATATTATTAGTGCAAAAGTCGTCGTAGTATAGCAGGTGGTGTGTTGGCTTATTAGACGGTGGTTTAAACCTCAGCTTAGACATATCGACAACAAAAAATTATTTCGGCAACTTTTTCTCACCAGTCTTCCTGTAAAAAATCTATTAAATTGCCATGAAAAGTTCTTCAAAAAATCTATCGTTCAGAGTCGATATTAAACGGTAAAGATCATGTCCCTTATGAATAAAATTAACACGTAGAACATGGGTGGTGTATGAAGCTAGGTTGTAATCCTGACTAAAGGGTTGTAATGACCAATTATATAAGCAAGTATAGATACAAAAATTAAACTGTCTTATTTTAAACTGGATAATTCAAGGTTCTCATTCAATACGTTAGCTTTTTAAGTATTTATATAGGAAAGTAATGAGTTGGAAGTAATTCCTTTAAAGGTATATAACTGGGTAGTAGTAGTCTAGTAGGTGGTGTGTTGGCTTATTATTAAATCCCAGGCCAGACATCTCTAACGAAACAAAATATGAAAAAGTATTTCTTCGGCGACTTCCTCTCAGCAGATTTCTGGCAAAAACTCTCAGAGTAAATAAAACTGAAATGAAAAGTTTCTCAAAAATCTGTCGTTCGGAGTCGACTTTAAACTGTAGGTCCCGCCACTCATGTATAAAATTAACACACACAACATAAGTGGTGTGGGAAACTAGGTCGTAATCCGGACTGAATGATTGTAATGACCAATTATGTATGTATGTATATAAACTGGGTAGTAGTCGCCGTAGCCTAGTAGGTAGTGTGCTGGTTTATTAGATGTGAAACCACGGTTTAAATTCCAGGTCAGACATCTTCAACGAAACGAAATATGAAAAAATGTTTCTCCGTCGAGTTCCTCTCAGCAGATTTTTGGCAAAATCTCTGAGAGTAAATAAGATTGCCATAAAAAAGTTTTCCAGAAAAATCATAGGTCCCACTGCTCATGCGTAAAACTAACACACCCAGTATAAGTGGTGTGAGAAGCTAGGTTGTAATCCTGACTGAAGGGTTATAATGACAATTGCGTTATGAACTGGGGAGAAATTATGTAAAATATGCCCTTTTTTCAGATGGTAACACATTAAATAGATTCGATCTCAGGAATTAAACAAATTTTCATTACATTGTTGAGAAATTATTGAAAATTGAAAAAAAGATGTTTCAAAAACGCTTATACCCTCCATTACCAATTCATTGTACATCTTGAGCCTCAAGCGTAAACAAGAGTGTTGAAAGCATTGTTTTGAAATTAGGTACGTAGAATCCTTCATTTAATTATCTTGACCGACTAATGGTTAGTTTTTTTGTCTCTGTTTTTTCTTTAATGTTTAAAAACATTAAACAATTTAATAATGCTTTTGGCATGTCTGTAACAATTTATTGGCTTTAAATGTTAATAATGCTGACGATGATGGTGACTATATGATGACGCTTATGAGTATGCTTATGAGCAATTCTTTTGTAATGATTTCTTTTGTTAAACATTAAAAATAATTGTTTATTATTATTATTTTTAAAATTGTTTATTGTCATTATTTTTATTTTTAAATTGTTTGCTGAAGACAATACAAATTTTCTTAATAATTTTTTTTTTGTTTTGTTTGACGTCTTCATTCATGACAACTCATAAATTGTTATAATTAATCATTTATAATGTTTATTTTTTTCATTTCTTTTTCATTTTCGTTTCGTTTGATTCTGTTTCTTCTTATAATAATTTATTCTCTTGGTTTGAAAAACTCTGCGTCTTGAATTTGCATTTTTTTTTTCAAAATGTTACTTTCTTTAAAGCGTCATAAATTTTATTCGTTTTAAATTAAAAATAAAAATAAAAAAATTTATTTAAAATTATTTTTTCGTTTTTAGCATAATTTAAGTGCATTGATCTCTGTTTGTTATGCGCTGTTCTAGTTTTTTCTGTTCAGCTTCTGTTTTGGTTTTTTTTCATTCGATTTTATTTCAGTTTTTTATTTTATCTCGAAAATTCTTAATGTCTTGTTTAATTATGGCTTCCAGCAGTTGTATTCTGCATTTTAATTTTCAAAAGAGGTTTGAGGCCAAGCCAGTGTTTATGGTAAAAACAAGTTTTATTAAAATATTAATAAAAAAATAAGAAAGAAACAATCTTACAAGAATTTCAAGTTATTACAACCGTTTGTTAGTAAAAAAAAATTCACTTTAATCTTAAGCTGAGAAGGAGGGGCTTGTTTGTTTGTTTTTGAAATCGAATTTCAGTCGTAATTTAAATGCATTTTAATGCTGTTACAATAATTAACCCTAAGAGCACCAAGGAAAATTTTGTAATGAAAACTATAAACACAGAAACGTTCGGAAATTAGTACCCGTTCTGAACTAGTATACTGTGAGTATATATAGTCCTACGGAAGGGCCGAATCTGAGGCTCATGATTATTCTTGAGTAGTCTGATATTCGATGCATAATGGCGAAATTGCGACGATCAATCGCAGGTCGGCTTAAGCCCTTAATTGCAGCCGTTGGTGTCATTTAAATGAACTTACTTTCTTTTGACTTGAGCGTTGGCTTATTAAAGTCGCTGTAGTCTAATGGGCGGTGCGTGGGCTTTTTGGACGTAAGGCCGTGATTCAAAACACATCCTAGACAAATCATCGACCACAACGGATTATAAAAAAGTATTTCATCAACTTCTCAGCAGTCTTTTAGCAAAACTCTGAGAGTAAAAAAATTGTCATGAGTAGTTTTTTAAACATCCGTCGTTCGGAGTTTGGACTTTAAATAACACACACAACATATGGTGTGAGAAATGACGTCATAATCGCCGAAAAATATTTTTTCATATTCCATTTTGCTGGAGATTGTCTGACCCGGCCAATAAGCCACCTCACTACCTACTAGACAACGGCTACACCCCAAGATAATATTACGATCACTAATTCGAATCGAATATTCGGGAAAAATCAGTTCTATTTCTCACCATTTTACATTACATTTTACCCAGTAATATTCAGAAGCTTCGATAACCCGTTAATAGTGAAAAACTCCTAAAAAATGCAGTCAATGGCATACGGCACATTTTCATTATTGTTATCCTCGAAAGATTCCAATACAATCATAGTGTAGGTTAGGTTAGAGGACGTGTACTTGTCAATTAAGACAAGTACAGTATCCATTGTACAATCATAGTGTATCACACTTAAAAAAATTTCAATATAGAATTCATTCTTTGAAATATCTGGTTTTAATGTTGGTTTTTAAATTTCATCACTTCTTTCCCAAAAAAAAAAATTGTTTCTGGGAACAAGTAAAACCGTTAATGCTATACTAAAACCAGTTGATGGCAACCTTGGTAAGTTTTTTTTTAACAGGCACAACAACATCTACAATAACAACTTTTAACAAGTTGCTGTACGTTTTTTTTACTCTACAAGCACTTGTTTTAATGCACTTGTCCCACTGTGAAGCTTGTTTGTATACAACAAACAAACATCAGCGTCAAATTGTCTGTCCTTCTAAAAGCCTTATTTTGAATTTTTAAACACAATTTTTTTAAAATTGTTTTTACGTTTTAACTACTTTTTAACCATAGTTTTTGTAATTTTCAATTATCACGTGTTTTAAAAAGTACTTTTAGTTTTTGGAAGGGCATTACTTTTTTTATTCAACGGGATTGTAATTAAAAAACAAAAAAAATTGATGGAGTCTAGCTAACCAGTAATTAAAATACTAACGGAAAAATTTAATATTATTTGTAAATTCTTTTGTTTTGCCTAATACTATATTCAGATATGCACATATTGAGTCAATATTCGGTTTATTGAGTACAAAATTTTAAGTGTTCAGGCCTAATTATATACCCAGTTCAGCTGCTTATTCAATATTCATTTGACAGCTGGTAAACAAAACAGCTGGTTGTTTCAACAACATTGTTTTTATTTTGTTTTTGTTTTTTTGTTTGTCGTTGTTGACATTTGAGTTGTCAAATATCAACAGAAAGTGTTCGGTTAATTGTAATATGCTCACTAAATACATCTATGACAGTACTGCATTTTAAATTTTACTCAATATAAAAATTTACGTATTTATTGCGCAATAATTAATTAAAACTTTATATGAAATATTGAGCTCAATAATGGCGTTTATTGCGATTTACGCAATAAATATTGCCATATAACTGTATGCTGTAAAGTTGCCGTACTTAAGAAAGTCCCACCCTCTTCTTTCCACTTTTTGAAATAAGAATTCAATTTTTTTTTAATCTTTGAGGACGGTGCCAGTTCAGTCTATATTAAAGTCGACCATAGATTCTATCACCCCAAAAGATTTTCTGACATAGATTAGTGGAGGCTGTATAGATTGTCATGTTGTTTTATGTAGTAAATGTCGGTCAACTGAGCTGCTTACTATCAAAGGGTTTAAGAAAATCCACCATTGGATAGAGGAATGTGTGATGTGATGTGTGCAATATAGAATACTAGCAGATTGTACCCGGCGTTGCGCGGGTTATGTACATTCATTGTACATTGGCCATGGGACACCCTATTGTATAAATTTATCTTTAAATTTAAAATAAAAATTATTATTGGGTCATTTTTGCATTAAAAATAACTATAAATAAAAAACCGGTTTATCGATTTCGAAACCGGTTTTAAAACCGGTTTCTTAAAAAATGCAATTTTTCAAATTATTCGGAAACCGGTTTAACAAACAACCCAGTTTTTTGAATACTCTAAGTCCTAAATATAAATGCACTCAATTTACCCGCTTTTCCCCCCTTTCCCCCTTTTTGGACCCCTTTTGGACCAACTTTATAAACGGAACACCTCCAATAGCTATTTGGGAAACTTAACCAAGCTAAATCGTAAACAATTACCTGTAAAACAGATAAAATACAGCATTTATGCATAAAAGTACTAATTTTTGACCATTTTTGTCCCCTTTTGGTCAAAATTTTGAAAAGATTTATAGCCTATAACCTGCACCGACAAAAGCTCGATTTATATCGCAAATTTCAAGAAAAACGGATTGTAGCGCATGTTCACGGTAGAACAAAAAAGAAAAAGTGGTATTCTTGAGTCAATTCGCAGTCATGTATAAATCATAAAATCACACTTCACACGTGAGACAAAAGCAACCACTTTGACAGGATTCAGGGGTACTTGTCCATAGATGATGGAGACAGGTCATGATAGGTCGCCGTAGTCTTTGTAGGTAGTGTGTTGGCTTATTGGACATGAGGCCTCGGTACAAAACCCAGGTCAGACGTCTCCAACAAAACGAAATATGAAAATATATTTCTTCGAGGACTTACTCTCAGAAGATTTCTAGCGAAAAACTTTATGAGTAAAAAAATGAAAATTTTCTCAAAAAATCTTTCGTTCGGAGACGACTTTCAACTGTAGTTCCCCGTCACTTATGTATAAAATTAACACTCACAACATAAGTGGTGTGAGAAGCTAAATCAATCCTTCTGACTGAAGGATTGTAATGACCAATTATGTATGGCTCATTAAGCATCTTGTTGCCACATGGAATATTTTCTTTTTCCAAACCTGGTTAAATGTCATGGTGTTAAAAGATTAAAGCCGTGGTCTAGTAGGTACTGTGTTGGCTTATTAGACGAAAAGCCAGGGTTCGAGTCCCAGGTCAGACATCAAAATAAATACAAAAAGTATTTCTTCGGCGACTTCCTCTCAGCAGATTTCTGGCAAAAACTCTGAGAGTAAATAAAATTGCCATGAAAAGTTTCTCATAAATCTGTCGTTCGGAGTCGACTTTAAACTGTAGGTCCCACCACTCATGTATAAAATTAACACACACAACATAAGTGGTGTGAGAAACTAGGTCGTAATCCTGACTGAAGGGTTGTAATTACCAATTATGTATGTATGTATGGCTCATTAAACATCTTGTTTGCTTGAATTAACTCACATCGAATATTTTCTTTTTCCAAACCTGGTTAAATGCCATGGTGTTAAGAGATTTGCAGTTGACGGCTATTTTAAGAAGTTAGACTGTAAACATGGCATCGAAGTGTAGCTCTGTGCACAAATGTAACTCTAAGGGCCATTATTAAAACTTGCCGTTAACTAAAGGGAGGATTTTAACGGGCAGATAAATTGTTTTTCGTTATTATGAGTACCCAACAAGATAGAAGTGATCGTTAAGCTAAAGGGAGAATCATCCTACCTTTAACATTTAAAGGTCACTTTATGTTTGAACTTGCCATATTATATATTATTTTCATTATGGCAACTTCAAATGTAAACAAAATGAGGGTATACAACAAAAAAACGAAACCCGCGGTTGCCACTGCATTAAAAAAAAAACTTGTATAATTGAGCAGTTTTATCGACATTGCTCCGGCACTGCCATATTTTTGAAAATTTTATCTGCAAGTTGTAATAACGAAAATAAGTTGAAGGTAATTTTACAGTTCCCTTTAGCTAAAGGTACCTTTAACTAAACCCAAGTTTAACGGCAAGTTGTAATAATGGCCCTAAGAACATTATGTTATGAAATAAAATTAAAAATTTGGTGTGTTTTCTTCTTGAGGCCCATAATATTTTACGTGACTACGGTTCATGAGTACGGTTCTAGACGTCTCAGTGGGGATTAAACTTTAACTTTTTTTTAATTTGCAATTTCAGTTCTTTAGTCAGGATTACGGATTAGATTCTCACACCACCCGTATTGGGTGTAATACATTTTATGCATGAGAGGCGGTACCTACAGTTTAACGTTTAACTTCGAACGTAAAATTTGGAAATTATTTTCATGGCATTTATTTTCTTCCAAAACTTTTGCCATAAGACACGTTTAGTTTAAAATTTTAATACATTTAATTTGTAGTTTTGACCTTTTAACCCTTTTAAGGCTTACTTTTATTAGCTCTTTTTTTCTCCAATATTTTTTTATCGCTTTTTACGAGTTTTTCATGAAAATAAAAAATTTTAATTCTTTTATGATTTCGATATGAAATGCTTATAATGTTGATATTGTTGTTATTGTTGTAACATATAAACGTTTATTTAAATTATTTAAAATGAGGTTAATTATATTTACAATAATATATTGTATATACAATACAAACATACATACATTTGTATATATTTGATGTAATGCCATTTAATTAAATTTTTGTTGTTGTTGTTATTTTTGATTTTAGTTTTATGCGTTCGTTTGTGTGTCCGTCTCACTGTTGTGTGTGAGTGTTTAGTTTAGTTAGTCTTACTTTGAAAGGTCATATGCCTTAAAGTGGATTTCAATGATATGATATGACGACGATGATAATTAGTTTATACAGCTAACTATTTGAAATTGTTGTTGTTTAATTTAAAAAAAAAAAAATAAGTAAAAAACAAAATTTTTTTTAAGGTGTTGGTGTTGTACGATTATTTGGTTGGCTTAAACATCTTGGTTGTTGATTTGACTCACACTATTAACAGTTGACAGTGTTGACACGTACTGTTGTCAGGTTTTTTTTTTGTTGTAAAATAATTGTAATAATGATTTTTTTGTATATTTTTATTGCATATTTGCCCTTCTTGTTAAGATGTTTTTTAACAAAAATCATTGAGTTTTTAACAGTTTTATTTTGGGATTTTATTTTGTTTGTTTTAAAACACAAAAAAAAAGTTGTTTTACATTGTAAAGCACTAGAGACTATAATCAATCACCGTCACCCCATACTTCCAGAATTTGTTGTAAATTAAAATCGTTAAATCATTTTGAAGGTTTTGTTTTGCTTTTATATATTTCATTTTTAACTTAATTAATTACAATTTTTTATATTTTTATTGTTCTTATTTTAATCAAATGTTTTTATTGTAACTATTTTTTGTTTTTATTTTTTTAACTAGTTTTTCTTTTAAAATAATTTGTTTTTTATTGGGACTTTTTATTTTTAATTTATTTTGTTACTATTTTTTGAATGTTTTAATAATTTATGGAACTTTAATAACTATATATGAACATTGTTTTTTTTTTAGCAATTTCTTAAATTGAGTCTTATTATTTATTTTTTTAATATTTTTTTTAAAATATTTTATTTTATTTTTTTTCTAAAATATTTTTATTTTTTTTTCTAAAATTTTTTTTTCTTTTTTTTCTAAGATATTTTTTTTTATCTCAAATGCTTTATTTTATTTTATATTTATTTTAACATTATTTTTTTCAATATTTTCATAGTTTATAATTTTTTTATTTTTTTAGTTTAAAAAAATTTTTTTTTGCAATATTTTCGTTTTTTTTTTTTTTTTGTCAACCCGTCGCATGCCCTTTGGATGTACAGTGTATGGAGTTTGCTGATTGTCGGTTGACTATTTCTTTTTTAAATATTTTTGTGTCAATAAATAGGCCTTCCATTGTATAAAACAATAAACATTATCATTATGTTAACGATATTTTTGCAAAATAGCCTCCTAGTCACAAACATTTCTCGTTAACGTTTATTTACTTCTTATCTGAGCTATTAGGCCTTCAATCGCCTAATTAAACAAATGTTAATTGCATTAAAGGATTATATATAGAGGATATGACAATTCCCTGTGATTGTTTACAGCAAAATAGCCTTATTTATGTTATTAAATTGTGTTTGGAAAGGATATAAGATTTGGCAGTCGATCAGCATTAATTTTTTAGCAAAGTTTACGAAATTTCGGGTTTATATAAACCCACTACATCCCAATGATGTATTGAGTCGTAAAAAGGTTAACAAAAAACTTGTTTATACCTCGACACGCATACTTACATTACTTACAACCCTCCAGTCAGGTTTACGATCTAGCTTCTCACACCACTTAAGTTGTGTGTGTTAATTTTATACATGATTTGCGGGACCTATAGTTTAAAAGTTTAAAATCGATTTCGAACGACAAATTTTTGAGAGATTTTTTTATTTATTCAGATTTTTTGCCAGAACTCTGTTAAGAGAAAGTCGCCGAAGAGTTATTTGTTCACATTTCATTGTGTTGGAGATGTCTGACCTGGAATTTGAACCCAGGCCTCACGTCTAATAAGACAACACTGTACCTACCAGACTACGTTAAGTACTTATCATTTCAACACTGTAATCATGATTACTGTAAAGTATCTTACACGACCCATTTGATTCATGATGTTTCGGATAACACAGATTTGAGAAGGTTTTCCATGGCTATTTGTTAAAACAGAGATTAGAGTATGGAGCTCTAGTCTCGTGAGCTAAACACACTACTCACTGTACGATAACGACCATTAGCCTTTCACAACATGGCAAGGGATTATTAAAATTGAAGAACGTTCTTCGAAATCCTCTATTCTTTTTAAAATCGAATATATTTACATACAAACGTACATATGTCTGTAAGCAATATTCAGGCAAATATTGCCCGAAGTCACTGTATTATTTTCTTTAGAAAAAGTTTCCAGTGTGGAACCCCGTCAGGCATTGAACTAAAAATTTTAAAAAGCTGTGTGAAGTTCTGACTTCAAGACAATTTACATCAAAGTCCATCAAAGCCTTAGGCGAATCCATTAGATTTACTAGCCAAAAGCTAGCTTTGAACACAAATTGTCGGCAAAATTTAAATTGCAATTGATTGGCTGGCATCCCCAGAGCACCTGGTGCCGACAGTTGGAAATATTGGCAGTGGAAATAAATAAGTTGCAAAATAAGCAGAAGAAGTTGGCAACGCAGGAAATAATGCTTACTTTTTGAGACTCTATTTATCCGTTAGAAAATAATATAACTGTAATTGATTAGAATCAATATGGTAGACGCAGAAGAGGAAGGTCTGTTCAAATTTGTTTTAAAAGTAGTAGAGATTATCAGTCCAATGAAAGCGCATGCAATGCCCAATCCTTGCTTAGTAGTAACATTATTTTGAAGATGATATAGCGTGTGTGCAATTTTCAAATTAAATAATATTTAACACCATTGCACAGAGACCTTTCACCTTTTTTTTACCCCTAAAAATGGGTTAAACAATTTTCTTATGGACATGATTTGCTAATGAGTTTTTCTTCTCATACACAGGTGATTGAATAAAATGTTGAAGAAAAAAAATAAGAAAAAAGTAACAGAAAATTTACTATTTCAACATATGATGGCGTCATTATGTGGTTTAAAGTTTATGCATGACTAGTATACACAGCTGTCTGTCTGTCCGTTTGCTTGCTACTGCTGCTGCTGTGGGTATTTGTAAATCAAATTGTGAAAAACAAAAACTCAACTACGCGCAGTTTATTTTCTTTTCTTTTACTATCACAGAAAATACAGAAGGAAAGAAACAAAGAAGAAAAAAAAGAAAACGAGCGCTTAAATTAAAGAAAACTTAAAAACAAAAGAAAGAAAAACAGAAATAAAAGTGGGCTTTTTCCTATTTTTTAAAACTTTTCTTTTTCTACTACTCACGCTAAAAGAAAATTAAAGAAAAGACACACAGATACAGCAAAGTAAACAATAAAATACTGGCGAAGAAAATTAGAAAAAAAAAAACAATAAAAATAAATACAAAAACGAGAAATAAAAACTGGGTATTTGGTATAGTTTTTTAATTTATTTTCTTTTCTTTTTTTCTTTGTAACACTTCCTCTAAAATTGGTTAAAAAGTGAACAACAAACTGTAATAAAATAATAGCAACAACAACAACATACAAATAAATACGAATGTAAAACAACATATTAAACAGCAACAACAACAATAAAAAAATTGTATAAAAATAAAATAAAACATTGTGTGCTACATATACGTGTGGCACAAGGTAGTAGTACAAGTAACTTTTGTATTTAAAAGCCATTTTTAAAGTATGTTGCACGTTTATTTAACAAGTCAATATTACTAACCATAACAACAACAACAACAACAACAACAACTTTGAACATACATTTCATAGAGATTTTTGCAACAGGTTCCACAAAATCCTCAAAAATATACTTATCAACTATAAGTCCAGTTTTATTTTTTAATTTTTATATGTTTACACCAGGCCCCTCAGTGTTGACTGGCCATTGCATTGTGTATTTTCCATTATATAATATAGCTGGCAAGGAATTGACTCATATTTTTTTTTATTATCATTCGTTTTATCTGTGATAATTTATTGCAAAAAAAAAAGATGTGACTGGAAAACCCCGTATATTGTTTTCCGTGTCGATAAGTTATGGATCTAGGATGATGTAGCAAATCATATGTATTTATTACTACGATTTTAAGTGGAACATAAGGCAATAATAATTGAATTACAATCTATTTCGAATTAATTTGACCTAAGTTTCGTTGTAGCAAACTTTACTTTCCATAGGAATGTACGTAAACGATATGCTTTTTGTCTGCTACCATGTAGCCTCCAATATATGGTCGGTATTTCAATATCATTTGTAATCATTTTTGATACTGTGACTTATTCTTCCCCATACTCTCTTTCTGATTGCAAGATTGATTCGTTGATATTTTGTTATGGACGATAAATTGGCTATTTTTGATCGCCATTTATTGTAAGCTACATTTCGCTGTATTCCATGAGCAGCGTTCTTAATGAACGATTGACATGAGTGTTCAATTTACTCAGTTGGGTAAGATTTCTATATAGGATTCAAATGTTCGAATCTTTTTGAGTTTTATTGATGCGTCTCTATATATCGCTTCTCTACCCTCTTGACTTGTTGAAAAACAAGTGTTCTGAGTGAGCGCCATAAGTGAGTCAACACTTTTGTTCTTAAGTATAAAACGGTTTTGTTCTTAAGTATAAAAAAAGTTCCTTTATCATGCATTGTTGTTTTTGTTTTAACATTTTATAAGTAATAAATAAACGTTTTTATTTTTCGACTATTCCCATTTACTTTTCTCGCTATCCTAAAAAATGAATTATTTCAGTGGTGTTTACTCACTTTTGGAGCTCAGTGTATCATCACAGAATCTTCATGTTGGACTCGAGGCGGCTCAAGTGCACTTTGGTGTTACAATAACTGGCTGAAGGGCCGGTTACTAACCTTATGTTGCTGCTGGATGCATGACTTAAATCTCCTCCCAACAAAAGTTTAGATTGCTTTAAACTCACTGGGTATGAAACGAATCCCGAGCTCTCTAAATCTTACCTTGCTATGTGGTCTGATAACACACAGACCTTTCGGTCAGGATTACTACCTAGCTTCTCATACCTCCCACCCATACTGTGAGCGTTAATTATTATTCATAAGTGGCGGGATCTACAGTTTAAACATCGGCTTTGAACGACAGATTTTCTTGAGAAGCTTTTCATGGCAATTTTATTTTCACCCAGAGTTTTTGCCCGAAATCTGTAGACAGAAAGTTGCCTATGTCTAACCTGAGGTTTGAACCGTTGTGGCCTCACGTCTAATAAGCCAACACACTACCTAAAGGGTCCGCCAAATAACTTTTTTTTTTGAAAATGCTTTAAAAAAAAAAACTACTGAATATTTTCTCAAATTTCTTTTTTTTATTTGAAAGTACAAACCTTCCGGTTAATAATGGAAAATAATTTCATTCAAATGGCTGCCTCGGCTGGCCATGCAGTAGCCTATACGATCGGTCTAATTTTTAAGCACATTATTTATTGTGTGCAGCTGTATTTCGCCAATGGCTTCACGAATATTGTCCTTTAAAGCGTCAATTGTCTCTGGCTTGTCGGCGTAACACTTATCTTTGACGGCACCCCACAAATAATAGTCCAACGGTATCAAATCGCAGTTCCGAGGTGGCCAAACGACATCAGCTCTGCGGCTGATAATGCAATCTTCAAAAACAGGGCGCAAAACATCGAGTGTAGCTTCGGCTGTGTGGCACGTAGCGCCGTCCTGTTGTAACCAAATGTTGCCAATATCCTCCTCTTCAATTTTTGTGAACAAAAATTGGATCAACATGGCCCGATAACGATTGCCATTGACTGTAACGGCCACTCCTTGCTCATTTTCGAAAAAAATGGCCCAATTATGCCTCTGGACCAAAATCCGCACCAAACAGTGACTCGTTTTGGGTGCGTCGGCTTTTCAATGTATGCGTGCGGGTTTTCTGTGCCCCAAATGCGACAATTTTGCTTGTTTACATACCCGCCAAGATCAAAATGAGCTTCATCGGAAAAGATGATTTTTTGCCAAAATCGGCATCTTCTGGTGTAGGCTACTGCATGGCCAGCCGAAATCATTTTCCATTATTAACCGGATTGTACTTTCAAATAAAAAAAGAAATTTGAGAAAATATTCAGTAGTTTTTTTTTAAAGCATTTTCAAAAAAAGTTATTTGGCGGACCCTTCACTAGACGATAACGACTAAATTAAACAAAAGTCATACTTTAAGAAGGATAAAGAAAGCAACAGACGAGTAACGTAAACCATGTAACATTTGAAAAACTTTACAATTGATTTTTAATTCAATTTGTGTTTTATAATGTAAACTATACACGTGTTAGTAGTTAACTAAAATCAACGATAATAGGCAACTTATAATGCAACCTGAAATGTCTTAGGATCTTACAAAAAACAAGACGAAATACTTATGCTAATTGTCTCACACAATTAAGTGGCAAACGTTTTAAAATAATTTAATAATTTACACTTATTAACGATTTAATTGGGCTCAACTTTACAACAATTAAACGTAATTTAATAGATTTCCATTTGTTTTAATTAGAAATCCATTAGAATCTTATAAACACTTCCCTTAGGGCGTTTTTTCACTAAAAATGAGAATTTATTTGCAACAAAGTTGCTGAAACTATCATTAAAAAGGGAAACCAATTACACTTTACACTTCAATTAATCTTAAACACATGTCAACAGGTGATAATTGCCGACATGTGACTAGAAGTGGTTTAACTATTTCAGTTGAAAGTGAAACACTATTTAAATGTAAAGGCAAATTACATCATTTTTATTTTATATAATCAGTGCTTTTAACGAGCCGAACGTCTATTAACATTTTTATAATCTTTAACCTCTTTTACAACAACAGCTGATCCCCATTAAATTTTATGATCTTTTATAGGAATTGTATTACAGTTTACCTAGGGAATATAAGAAATTAAATTTCAACAAAAAAAATTTTTTAATTAAGGAAGAGCTTGTAAAAAATGTTTTTTTTAATGAGTTCCGCTTATTTAAGTGTGAATAAGTTAAGTTCAAAGTATAAATTCAGTAATACGTGGAAATAATGAATTTTGGCTTTTAAAGTAAATTATCAAAAAAGGCCTATCGAACTTCAAATCTTCCTGGAATAACTTGGACGACTCTGCAATGTAAAATAGCTTAACTTCTCTGTCCTGTGTATACACCTCATCCTATCTCACGAGACAATGAATGCATCATGGACAATAGCACATAGGCAAGTCAGCTAAAACCTGTCCTACAGCTTCGCTGGAGGTTCTACTACAGCTAAGGCGTTGCATACTAACATACCTGAGCTTTGGAAACTATGGTTAGTATAATAGCAGACAAGTTTAATACAAGAGTCTTCAGCGGGATTTGTGTCCTAATAAGCCGGGTGCTTAGCAACTTCTTCCTTAACTATCTCCTGGCCAGAACCTTTAGACAAGAAACCATGGGGACAAAACCGGCACTTTTTGGTTCTAGATTGTGATATTTTGAGAACATGGCGAAACTTGTGGATTCCTTACAAGTCTGTGTCATCGAAATATATGCTCCATTCAACTCGGACAGAGCTCAATCCAATACTATGTGAAGTCGTCGTAATCTAGTAGATAGTGTGTTGACTTATTAGATGTGAGGCCACGGTTCAAACCTCAGATCAGATATATCGAACGAAATGCGAAAAAATATTTCTTCGGCGACTGCCTCTCAGCAGATCTCTAACAAAAACTCTGAGAGTAAATGGAATTGCCATAAAAAGCTTCTCAGAAATCTATCGTTCGGAGTTCGTAGTCATGTGCAAAATTAACACACAACATAAATGGTGTGAGAAGTTAGGTCGTAATCCTGACTGAAGGTGTGCAGTAACCAATTATGTATGTATGTATGCATGTGGTACAGCTAGTTACCAGCTAGCTACTATAATACAGAACGAATTTTAATCTCCCATAAACCTACAAAGCCTTTCGTCATTAATTGATGCTAGTTTGTGTAAGACTTTCATCGTCTTGGATTGCATCAAAAGAAATGTGCAGTAGTATCTACATTCATTGCAACTTCTTCATTGCAATCTGCAGTGAGGTTAAGTGCCTGTATTGTAGATTATTCGTTTTGACATGTCATTCAATTCTACAAGCATTCAATTCTTTCGCCTCCACTTTGAGGCAGTAAAAATTGTGATCAGTCTAAATATTCTACACAATATGCCTTCAAATTGTAGCTGCAAGCATGGAAACTGAATCTTTACAATTTGAAAACAATTGGGTTGACAATGAACATTTCTGTTCAGACCTGAAATAGTGTGGAAGGATGAGTATAACTTGCTGCTGTGTAGTATGCTCTTTGCAAAGCCGCCATATCGGGTGCATTGTCTACACCATAAGTATTTTTTGAAAATGCTTTAAAAAAAATACTGTTTTTTTTTCTCAAATTTTTTTTATTTAAAAGTACAATCCTTCCGGTTAATAATAGAAAATAATTTCATTCAAATTGATGCCTCGGCTGGCCATGCAGTAGCCTACACCAGAAGATGCCGATTTTGGCAAAAAAATCAGCTTTTCAGATGAAGCTCATTTTGATCTTGGCGGGTATGTGAACAAGCAAAATTGTCGCATTTGGGACAAAGAAAACCCGCACGCATACACTGAAAAGCCGACGCATCCAAAACGAGTCACTGTTTAGTGCGGATTTTGGTCCAGAGGCATAATTGGGCAATTTTTCTTCGAAAATGAGCATGAAGTGGCCATTACTGTCAATGGCGATCGTTATCGGGTCATGTTGAACGAATTTTTGTTCACAGAAATTGAAGGGGAGGACATTGGCAACATTTGGTTTCAAGAGGACGGCGCTACGTGCCACACAGCCGAAGCTAAACTCGATGTTTTGCGCCCTGTTTTTGAAGATCGCATTATCAGCCGCAGAGCTGATGTCGTTTGGCCACCTCGGAGCTGCAATTTGACACCGTTGGACTATTATTTGTGGGGTGCCGTCAAAGATAAGTGTTACGCCGACAAACCAGAGACAATTGACGCTTTAAAGGACAATATTCGTGAAGCCATTGGTGAAATACAGCTGCACACAATCGATAATGTGCTTAAAAATTGGGCCGATCGTGTAGGCTACTGCATGGCCAGCCGAGGAAGCCATTGGAATGAAATTATTTTCCATTATTAACCGGAAGGATAGTACTTTCAAATAAAAAAAAAGAAATTTGAGCAAATATTCAGTAGATTTTTTTAAAGCATTTTCAAAAAAAAAGTTATTTGGCGGACCCTTTACAAATTATTAAAACGTTCATCATCACATCTTTGGAAACCTGCTGAGATCAGTCGTGATCAGCAGTTGGTTATTTGCATGTTAGTTGCTTAGCGAACTTATTGAGTAGCGGTCATCTCTTGTTCTTTTTCGTATATACATATTTTAATACTTTAATGGGTTAATTACGCTGTCTATTACTGTATAGTATATAAACAATTTTGTTTTGTTTTATTTTTAAATATGGTTGTTCAATTTGTTTATTTTTGTTATTCAGACGTATAGTTTTTTTTCTCTTTTTTCGTTTCAAGCAAAATGCATATTTATTTAGTGTAACATGTTTTGAATTGTTTTTATTTTTTATTTTGTTCAACAATAAATAAAAAAAATTGAGTTTTTCTAACTTTGATTCTCTCTCTTCTCTCTATCTCACTTTTTTTCAAATGTTTTTCTAAGCAGAAAAACTACAACTACAAATTTGTAAAAAATGATATACAATGCTTGTTGCTTAATTAATTAACACGTATGTCTGTCTGCCTTGCTAACCAACCAACCATTTATTTATGTGTAGCCATACATACACGCTGTTTTTTTGTACGTGCACAGGTGGAATAAAGCTTTTTTAACAAATTGTTTCTTCTTCTCTTTGTAATTCTCTAGTAATTTTTCAAATAAATTTTTCACAATTATTTGTTATATTTTAGAAGACTATTTCTTATTAAATTCTTATTGTTTTTGTTGTTATTGTAAGATACAGAAATTTCGCAAAGTTTTCAATTTCTGTTTCTTTAATTTTTTTCTTCTTTTTTTCTTGTTTTTTTTTATTGTTTTTTACTGTTTGGTTTTAAATTTTTGAAGGTTTCTTATTCAGTTGTTCTACTGCTGTTGCAGCTAACTTCATTCATGTGGTGTTTACAAAACTCAAGTTCGTTTCTTAAGTCTTTTGGTTTTTTGAAATAAACAAATTCGTTTATGGTTTTGAGTAATTTTTTTGCAAATTTTTTTACAATTTTTTATTTCAATTTTGTTAATATTTCTTTTAAATTTTGTTCACTACTTTTTTGAATTTTTATTAAGAAAATTTAGTAATTTTTTCTTTTAATTTTTTTTTTATAGATTTTCTTACATTTATTGCTCTGTTTTTTTTTTTACAATGACTAGCCACTTTGTCAAGCTGTTTGCTTAAATACTTTGTTTAATAATTAATTTTAAAAAATATATATTTTTATTATTTTAATTGTTGCAATCATTTAATTGTTGTAATATGTTGTAATTCCATTATTATTTTTAATTTCTTTATATTTTTGCTTAACTTTACTACAATAATTTCATATTCTTTACGACATATTTAATTTAAGTTTTTTTTTTAATTTTTTATTAAGAGTTACTTAAGCCATTACACTGCCAAGCGAGTAATTGCTTAAAAGCTCATATAAAAACAAACATAAAATGACAAATCGCTTTTAAGACCATGTAGATGCTATAAAAACGCCTTTAAATACGAAAGAAACAGAAAATTATTACTTTTAAATGATTTATCTCTTCTTTGTGGTTTTCAAGCTTGCTATGGCTAGCTGAATCACCCAAATATATCAATGGCTTACAAGGTGGCCTAGTAATAATCATATGAATATGAATAGCAATGGCAAACAAAATTAACCCTATTGACATAAAATTTAATTTGACCACATTCAGTGTAAGGTTTAGTTGTTGCTTGATAAATATCGGGCAACAAATTGGCAATAAATTTCCTTGTTGAAGTTGTGAGGCAGATTTGTAAGGTTTCTGACTAATACTAATCCCTTAAGGAAGTATGGAAATATAGGACCTTTAGTTGCGGCGCTCTAAAATGTAGCAAATCGACTTGCTTAATGCAAATTCTGTTCTACTTATTCATGTCGGATCAGATCTGATCAATGAAAGAAGTTTTTTTAAAGCGATTTGTTTGCTTTTCTGCAGATGGAATTCAATTGAATTTTCGATGTGCCGTGTTTTGATTTTTTCTTCGATGTCTCTGTGTCCAGGAAAGCATACTAGGAAGCCATCAAAGGTCCGCTATCTGCCGTAGAGACATCCGGCATTCTTGGACGAACTTAAATGTGGTGTATGAATTCTCTAGGAATCGAATGGCCTGTTCACTGTCGACGAATATGCGTTTATCATCATACGATATATTCTGATACCGAATTCGCATGGTGGGAATTTTCATCACCAATATTTCTGCCTGAAAAGTACTACAATAAACTGATAGGGCAAGGAACGATCCTTCCAATCTCATTTTCATATTACTCAAAAATTATCTGGTCCTGCACGCTAATCTGTCACTTCTCTTTTTTCTAAAGCGATACACATACATAATTGGTCATTACAACCCCTCAGTCAGGATTTCGACCTAGTTTCTCACACCCCTTATGTTGTGTGTGTTAATTTTATACATGATTTGCAGAACCTACAGTTTTAAAGTCGACTCCGAACGACAGATTTTTGAGAAACTTTTCATGTCATTTTTATTTACTCAGAGTTTTTGCCACAAATCTGCCGAGAGGAAGTCGCAGAAGATATATTTTTTCATATTTCGTTTTGATGTCTGACCTGGGGTTAGAACCGTGGCCTTACGTCTAATAAGCCAACACACTACCTACTATACTACGGCGACTTCGGACTTCTCATATCCTCAATTCATAATTTTTGAAAAGAAAAAGCAGGCAACAATTTACAGGAAAAAAGAACAAATTTCTAAGGAATATTTAAATACAAATATATGTATATTCATGGAGATTTTATAATACATAATATTTTATGCTTATTAGCTTCATTTTAATATTTTTAACTTCAGGCTCCCAAACGTCTCCAAATTAAAATAATAATTCATCGAAAATTGACCTTGATTAATGAGTGCACAAATTTGAATTTTTTTTTTTTGTAAAAATTTCACAACAAAATTATTTCGAAATGAATTAATGTATTATATGCATTTTTATGTTAATTAAAACAGAAAACAAAGCAAATTATATGCTTTACATATTTACAGATGTTTTTTTTTTAATATAAATCGAAAAAAATAGAAATAAAATTTTACTTTTTAAAGACCCCCCAAGTAAAATATGCTAAAATATGCATTTTATGAAAAAAAAAATCAACCAGTTTTGGTTGTAATTTTTAATACAATTTTAAAGCCTTTGTTTTAAATATACTTTATAGGCCATAAAGATCGATTCATTTTCACACACCATAAATATTTATAATAAAGACATTTCTAGAGTGAATATCAATTTTTTTTTTTATTTTTTTTTTTGGTTCAAACCCAAGGTCAGATATCTTGAACAAACCCAAATATGAACAAATATTTCTGCAGTGGCTTCTTCTCAGCAATTTTCTGTAAAATAAAAGCAAAGAAAATAAAATTTCCTTGAAGAGTTTCGAAAAAACTGGCGTTATCAGTCGATGTTTAAACTATAGCTTTTGCCACTTGTGGATTAAAATTAACATACATAGTATGTGTGGTGTGAGAAGCTAACTTGTAATCCTGACTGAAGGGTTGTAATGACCAATTAAGGTTACTTAAGTAATCAATCTAAATGAAAATAATGAGTATTTTTAGGCATATTTGTTTTCTTTTTCTAGAATTTAATTTTACGCTCCATATCGTTTATTATGATTTATTTTTGTTAGACTTTGTATAATAAAAACATTTTGTTTTTAAAGCATTTTTATTATTGCTTTTAACAAATTTATCAATTTTAAAAAGCAAATGATTTTAAGGATATATTTTTGACGTATAGAACATATTTTTGACGTATAGAACCTACATATTTTTGACGTATAGAACATATATATTTTTGGCGTATAGAACATATATATTTTTGGCGTATAGAACATATTTTTGACTTTGAGAACATATTTTTGACTTTGAGAACATATTTTTGATTTTACAACTCAGTTTTGACTTTAAGAACAAATTTTTGACCTATTTTTCCGTTTTTTCCTATTTACTTTGTTTTTAGAATATACGATTATGAATTTTAAATAAAATGAGAAATACAAATTTTCTTGCATATAAAAAATTTTTTAGAGCATATTATTATAGCATTTTTTGGGTAAAAAATTTAAGAAATAAAATAAAAATAAAAAAAAAATATTTCTTTATGCATATTTGTAATCGTAGAAAAGCTCACTTTAGTAATTTATTTTTAATAGCTAAAGAGGGAGAAAAGTTGAGAATATTTATCAAGTCTTTCAGATTTTTTTATTCTCTATTTTTTCAATATTATTTTGTAGAATTATTTATTGCAAGCTCTTATTGCATATTTTGAAACATATATAAATATTTGATTTAAAAAAGTGTCCTTTCAATCTTTAACTTAATAAAAATAAAATCTTTTTTCTACTTGCTTTGCTTTTTTATTTTTCTTCCGTATTCCAAAATTTTATATTTGCTTTCTTTGAAGGCTTTTCTTTGCTTTAAACAAACAAATTACCAAAATATTCACTTCCTTTTTTTTATTGCATGTAGTCAAAATTATATTAATCAAATTCACGCTTCACTATTTCTTTTTCTCTTAGTTTTTTTAATTCAAAAAATTTTTTTTTTGTATTTTTTTTTGTTGTTTAAAAAATAAAAAAATTTCCACCGTCTTTTGACTTGGACTTCCTTTTTTACATAATTTTTATTTTTATTTTTTTTTTATACTTTTTTGCTTGCAATTGTTTTATTTTCTTGCTTTTAAAAGAAAAACTTTTTAAAGATCTTTTCCTTTTATTTAACAAAGTAGAGTAAAAAAAAAATATTTTTTTCTTTGATAACAATTGTAATGATTTTTAAGCCATTTCAAGCCGTACCATATAAAACCAGATGATTTAAATAGATTTTTAATCCACACTACCAAAAACAGAAATTAGCGGCTTCGCCTCGTTTATAACGTTATGCTCAAGTGACGCGGCCAAGTAAAATAATTCAACTGATTTTAGCTTTTCAATAAACTTGGCTTACAAGCTTCAAGTCAAGCTGAATGCTAAATGCCTGGCTACCCATACATTTACACGTTTCTGCTTATATTTTCGTTAACTGCAATTATTTTTTTTTATTAAGTTTTTTTTTCAATCAGTTTTTAGTTTTGTAAACGTAATAAATTTTATACTCGTGTATAGAGCGCACACTCTCCTGCTTATAAATGAGATTTTTAGCCAAGAGTTTATTTCAACAAAAAGCTTCGTTTAGAGTTTCGGTCTAAGTTTTCGCCTTTTGCTGGTCTTTAGCTGGCCAAATGTTAAACGCGTTCGCTCTTAACAGTCTAGCTTTGTTTTATGCTGGCAAACTTTTAGTTGAGCCAAACTAAAGTTCAATTTTTAGTGGTAAATTTGCTGTTGCTTTGGCATTGCTTTTATACAACCCGAGTCGTTTTTTTTTTCTTTCTAACAAATAAAGTCCAAATAATTTAAATTTGAAAAAATTCCAAACCAAGAAAAATAAAAAATTTTTTTTTTTAACAAAATGTCAATCGGTGTCACAGCTGCTCGAAATCTTTGTAAAAGTCATCAGGTACAAATAGTTTTTTTTTTTCATTCAATTCATTTTAATTTAAATTTTATTTATTTTTATTTTTTATTCTTCACTTCTAATCTTAATTTTTATATTTAAACGACCCTGCCTCTATGTCGACTTTAATTTCTTTGCTGATTTTTATGTCTTTCTATAATGGCTGTTAAACTTTAAAGCTGTCATTTAAAACGTGCGCCGGAAATCTTTTTCTTTTTTATCATACTTTCAGAATAATTTAGAATTTTTGTTGAATTAGAATTTATAATTGTTGCACTCGTTAATAAAATTAATTGTTTTAAAATTGTTTCTAACATTGTTGTGTTCTAACAATGAATGAAAACATGTGTCGTTAATCATTTTTATTCTTGTTTACTTTAAACTCTCGTAAAATTTTAATTGCTTAAGAATTTCTTTATAAAGTTTTGTTTTTTTACTGATGATTTATTGCGCATTCATTTTTATAATTTTATGCGCATCAGGGATAACTCTCGGATTAGAGGAATCGTATGCAGATCATCAGAGGCGTTGTGTTATCCATAGAAAATATGCACATAAACAACCGATATTCTTATGTTCGTAAACCACGTTTAGAATGAAATCAACAAATAGGTACGTCTACTATGAACTCAATCCCAGGTAGTTAAATATAGGGATTGTTGAATGAGAAGTCTAAAGAGTCCTAAAGATTAGTAGTAAACGTGTATTTGAATTCCAAATTTGTGAGAGTGCATTTGTTTGGCATGAACATTTTGTACGTTGCTTTGCTTTAACCTGAATCCCTAGCAGTATATGGTTTTATAAACAGTATTTCTAAGATTACTTTTAAATCTATCTAAGACTACATTCAAAGTAAAATCCTGATACATAACATATACAGTGGTGGCCTTATGATTAGAAACAACTTAGCAACATGTATTTTTGTTAATTTGTTTTACAGTTTTCACTGTGTACCTGGGATCAAAGTCTTTGTTTGGAGAACATCTTACATACATACGTTTTTTCATCAGATTGATACAAATTAAACTGAGAATCGTCACTCCAGAGAACTCTGTTCCAGAAGCATCGTTTCTAATTATAAGGCCACCACTGTATACATGATTGGTCATTACAACCCTTTAGTCAGGAATATGACTTCGCTTCTTACACCACTTATGTTGTGTGTATTAATTTTATATATGAGAGGCGGAATGTACAGTTTAATCATGATTCCTAACGATAGATTTTTAAGAAACTTTTCATGGCAATTTTATTTACTCTCCGAATTTTTGTTAGAAATCTTCTGAGAGGATTTCGCCGAAGAAATATTTTTTCGTATATCGTTTTGTCTAAAAGCCAACATACTAGCTACTAGACTACGGCAACTTCAGAGTATTAGAATTCTAAATTTACGAGACTGCATTGGCTTGGCACGAAAATTTTATACGTTCAAGTGCTTTAACCTGGGTTCATAAGAATATACTCGTATACCTGCCTGTATATCATATAATAAATACTTCTAAGATCACTTTCAAAGCTATCCAAGACTAGATTCGTAATAAAAGCCTGTTGCCTTAGAAAATTCTCTACGAAGTATTTCCGTCTTCGTTTCTTCAGGATTAATCAGTTAAAGAGAAAATGACGTATAGTTTTCTTCTCCTGATGAAACTTGTAATAACCACAAAGGATAGTGCTATGTCATAGGTTATATTAGTTCGACAGCATAGCTCACTTGGGTTCTGCAAGATCCTGTTCTAACACCATGCTGGGATTTTCAAACTATCATGATTGTTTTCTAGAGGCATGGATTTTGTGTAAATCACTTCTACCTAGATCACTTCTATCTCGAAAAACTGGAAGTCCAGATGGTCCAAATCAAATATCTCTAAAATTTTGGTATGACCTTAGGTGCTATGCTTCAGATTCCCTTGGCTTCAGATACTCATTGCAGTATTTGCAGCTACTTATTTTGCCAACAGGAGCTTAAGTGAATTGAATATCACTTTATTTTACTTTCCAATGTAAGTCTAGACTCTAAAGCTATGCCAGCCTTTTAGGCAGTGTGCTGGTCTATTGGTGTGAGGGTCGTTTGTTGGATTTTCTCCAGAGACTCTCGTCTGTTAAACTACACTAAGCATATGGATTTAGTCACTTCGTTTGCAATAACTAAGTGTAATTTGTAATTGTATGTTATCAATAAATGAATAAATAAGTTTAGGTACTCAACGTCAGCCAACAGAGCTACGCTGATGATACTAAGAATAGCGAATTAAATAGTATAGTACCCTACTGAGTATCACCCGTCTTGGTTGAATTAATTCCCAGACCACATTAGTTCCATCATTTACATACAACTTCAGTGGAGATTCAAGAATTTTAACAAGTAAATTTAGATCTTAAAGTCGCTGCAGTCTAGTAGATTTATTAGATGCGAAACTGTGGTTCAAACCCCATCTCAAACAGCCTTCTCTCGTTAGACTGCTGGCAAGAACTCTGAAAGTAAATAAAATTGCCGTGAAATGCTTCTCATAAAGCTAGCTTTCGGTATCGATTTTAACCCATTAGTGCCCAGTGGCAACTTAAGTTGCCAGCAGATGTTGCCTTAGTTTTTATGCTCTGAGAGGAAAGTGAAGGTAAAAAACAAAACGGCAACCATTAGAATAAAAAAGTAATTCGGGCATTAATGGGTTAAATTGTAGGTCCCACCATTCATATATAAAATTAACAAACTCACCATTGGTGTGAGGAGCTAGGTTGTAATCTTGGCTAAAGGATTGTAATAATAACCAATTAAGTACGTTTGATTATTTGTCTGTTGCTATCCCTTCCATGTCATCTGCGCATGCACAATGATATTTTGCCAAGACAAGTCTTGCTTGGTGTCAAAAGAATTCGCAGAAGAAATGAAAGTTTCGATGAGGAAAACTTTTATCTTGTGATTGACCTATGACCCACAAGAGTTTTGACAAATGATCACTTAAGGAAGTAGTAATTAATACTGATGATGCAATGGACACTATCCGAGGGTCAGAGGCTTCTAGATGTATTATTTACAGAGATAATAACCTGCTGCTAAAGAAAACTTCAGGGCTTTGATGCTATTTTCGGTTGTGGATATAGTATTCACAAAGTTGGGAAAAATTATACTGAAAATATCACCGAATTTACATGCCAAATATTTGGTTAGTAGGCAAAACAATCCTGTTTAGAAGTCAGACAAATTGCTCACAATCCATGAGAAACAAATTCAACTACAATGTCCGTCTATCTAGTGGTGCTTCTGATGAAGATCGTCTTTGATTTCTGCCTCTTCGAAAAACATGTTGGAATTGCAGTGATTGTTCGCAGTGGGGTTCTTGTCTTATCAGCTGGATGGCAGAGATGTGGATTACATATGGCATCTCACATCATGAGGCAATCGATTTATTTTATCAACGATTTTCACAGTAAAAAGTGTTGCCTGTTGTATGACCTAAGGTTGAGCCTTGAGCTCCTTAAAGGTTTAGCTTCAAATATTTACTTCGAATCTATAGATCAAGAGAATTTTTGTTGCGAAATTTTTGTTTGAAGGGGAGAATAAAGGAATATTTTGCACGCTTGTGTCTGTATTTGGTGTAAATATTATGGCACTTGTTTCCAGTATGATTGTCATGTAAACAAATAAAATATTTATAATTTTTTTTGTAAGTTTGTAAACATTTTAAAGCAACAATTTCCGTCATAAATTATGTAAACATTTGTTCTTCAAATTGTTTGTTTAATTAAATAAATAGACGAACAAAGACAAATTTTTCCTTACAACTCAATAGGGGTTTTATTTGTTTTTTAATTTTTTTTTAATAAAAACTTAAGTTTTTCTACGTAATTTTTCTATTCCTACGATTTAAAATGAAATGACTATGAGTGTAAAGACTTTGTTTAAATGATTGTTTGCTTTTTGTCTGTGTTCATTTTACGAAACTCTTAAGGGTTTTTGCGAAATAAAAAAATTGCAACATTTTTGTTAACCCAGATATGCCGACGGGCATACTAGTGCAACAATCTTCGTAGTTTTCAAAAATGGAGCTATTCTGACAGATTATATTACAAAACTGAAGAAAAAATAAACAAAAATATTTTATAAATTGGTTTTTGAGCCCGTACTACATGTAGTACGCTCGGCACATATGGGAGCAAAATACAGTAATTTTTTTGTGATTTAATTCAACATTTTATCATTCAGAAATTCTTATATAGTATATAAGTAAAGAAAAAACTAATTAATAAAAAAATTATTTTTTAATGATCTTTTCGATCAAATCTGATGATTTCGATAGATAGATATGCAATGTGGCCATGCACCGACGAAAAATAAATGGTCCATTTTACCTCCCATATGTCTATGCAGTTGCCACGTATTGCGCTCTGCAAGATCAATGAGGTGAGTGAATACCATTTTTTACCCCGAATAGATACAAGTTACAAGCTGATATTTCCATCTGGTCGATCGACGCCACCCATGTAGTGATTATATACATGAATAAGACGAGGTTGTTGAATATGTATATGCGTTTTTTCTCTTTTTGAGACCAACGTGAAATATTTTTGCCTGGTTCAACTGAATTGACGTTGGAGGCAAGGTTTACTGCACTGCTGTCGTTCCAACAACATACAATTATGTTGTTGGTACAAATCTGACGATAGTCATACCCCCAATCTCTCTTTTCTGTAGATATTTTTTCTTTAGCAAAGGACAGTCGCCTAACCGATTGTAACGAATTATTCCAGTGCCTTTCACGCGTCGTTCTTCTTTTTCGAACAGTTCAAGAGGAGTAGGTAAAATTTCCTGTTCACACGCTGTAACAATAGGCTGGCTCCGTTTCTTCCAGATCGTGCTTTACCCATTTTACTGACATACATTTAGGTTCCTTGGCCTATTGCAATAACGCAAGTGGAATGTCGTCTTCACTAATCGTTTTAGTATAATAAGAATTTCTAAAAAGCATTTAATAATAGGGGAGGTAAGTTTTTAAAATTCACTCCATCTTCTTCTCTAGAATCTTCATCTGTGACGTAGTTGTTCGCACCTTGAATGGGGACAATAGAGATATCATAAAAATTTTGCGAAAACTTTTTATCACTTTCCTCTAAGGCATTTATTACCTAATTTAATGTTAAAAATCTGGAAAATTTAAAGTTTTCGTATTCACCATTTTTACACACTAATGCCGAGCGTACTACATGTAGTACGTCATCAAATACATCAACTAAAATCATATATAATTTTATTTTCCACATATAATTTTGTTACGTATTTGTTTTTACATCTGTTACAATTAAAACAACATAGAAACGCGACAACAATAAAATATGCATATACAACTTTTTCTTACCGATTACGTGACATCTTCAGACTTTTGCCAATTTTACAAAACTGAAATCTCTGATTCAAAAAAATATACATTAGCAATTACCCTAGACAAAATTTATCAAGGAATGCTTTGTCGACCGTTATGTTCTGCAGCACAACATTAAGTAGATTTAAATATTTAAAGCACAGTAAATGCAGAAACCTGAACTTAACAGGTGTACTACATGTAGTACGGTCGGCATATCTGGGTTAAAAAGCAAAAAAAAAAAACAAAAATAATTAAAATATTCAAATATTTAAAACAAACACATAAAAGTGTAACAATAACCAGTAAAACGCTTTTAATTATGATAACTCTTGCAGGGGAAAAAAATAAAAATATAAGAAGAAAAGAAGGTAAAAAACCGGGCTTATTTCTGCAATCGCTCATAAGCTTAAAACACTGCGAATATTATATTTTTTTTTTTTGGTTAAAAAACATTTTAAACTTTGATCTCAATCATGGTAATACTGCGTTGGGTATTTATAAACATAGACGCGCAGCACCAGCCACCATTACCATGTAATGCATGCGAATGAAATGAATCAAGTGTGTGATGCTGATAATGTTGATGGATACGATGGATGGATGGCTTCAATGCTGAACTGCTGCTGCTTTAACTTTAAAATCCCATAAAATTCACTGTGTTACACACGACTAACTGACTAACAGACTTTTAAGCAGACAATTACATTCATTCGCAGCGGAGGTATTAACGCCAATGATTTTGGCTGGCATTGTTGACTCCGTGTGATTAAAACTCACAAATGCTTGTGATATTAATGTGGCTGCTGCGGCAGCTAATATTGCCTGCTGCAATAGTTTTTTGTCTTCTGTTTAATCAGCATTATAACACAACTCTCTAGAGGTTTTTGCATTTGTTTTTGCTTTAAATTAAATGGGTTAATATCGACACATTAAAGATTGGCCGTTTGTTTTAACTCTAAAACAACTTTAAGCCAACAAGCCAACCATCCTGACCGTCACCGCTCTATCAGTTAGTCAATCAATAACGACTATTTAAGCTTAAGTGTCTAAATGCAGAGCTGGAAACTATTGTATTCAACTAAAATCCAAACTTCGCTCCTCTTTTTATTATGCATGGCTTTCGTTAAACACTTTTGCTGCCTCAGTACAAAAAAAAACCAAAAAACAACAACTACATCTTAAACGAAAGCAAGTTTTTATGGCTTAAATTCAAGTTACAATTTTTCATAATAAACGCCATTTATTCATCACTTGGCAATGCGTATTGTCGCTGTTGTTGTTGATGATGATGATGATAGTGTGAATGCTGATATTGATAACGATGACGATGTTGCTGTTGTTACACTACTCTTATGCAAAGAATTTCAATATTTCAAGGTCATGTTTGCTTATTTGTAAAATAAATTTAAAAACTTGAACAAAAAAATGTGTAATTTAAACTTCAATACAAAAAAAAAAAAAAAAAAAACACCAACAACCCTCGAAAACAAATATTTAAACATTTACGAGAGTTTTATTTTTTAAGTTTTTTTATTTTTTTTTTTATTTTTTTTAATATTTTTTTTTTGGAATTATTTTTCTTACTGTTTATATTAAAAAATTTAAAATTCAAAAACAAACAAAAATTAAATGTAAATTACATTGTGGGCAGCTTAAGGCATTAAGAGTCTCAAATAATAAATAAAAAATATATTGTTTAAAAGAAAACTATTTTATTAAGAAAATTATTTAGAAAACATGACATGTGAGCATGATTATCATCCTAAGTCAATAATGGAAAATTCTTACAATAAATACAACACATTATATTCAATTATTACAACCTATTCTGTATCTTATACTATGTTCAGACATGCACGTATATTGAGAAAATCGCAATAAACGGCATTATTGATATCAATATTTCATATAAAATGTCAATTAATTATTGTTCAATAAATTCATAAATTGTTATAATATTGAGTACGTTCAGTGAGCATATTACAATTTTCGGAACACTTTCTATTGATATTTGACAACTCAAATGTCAACAACAAACAAAAACAAAACAACGACAAACAAATAATGGAAGCTCAGAAAGAGATGAGAAAATATTTCCAACTTATGTCATATAAAAAAGAATTTTAATAACATCACAGACTTGATGTCGTATTTAATTTTTAACCCATTCGATCCCAATGTTGTTTGATGATAATTTCAAATTTATTTCGAAAAGTTATTTATAATACCCTGAACTGAGATATTACTGGGAATCCAGTTCCTGCTCTGAAGAAAGCAGCTTCTGTTTCTACCTGTCTTCTCCAAGTATGGCTGACCTTCTAGGTCTTGACTGATATTCTATAACAGTTCTCGCAATTTCATCCTCGGGTTTATGCAGAATATGTTAACTGACCGGTATATTTTGAAAATACGACGTATTTAGTAGTTAACAAATAAAGACCTTTGAGTTTCATTTTCCTCTAACAGTGCCATAAGCAAAAGCTTTCTTTTCTGCAAGCTATGCAGTATTATCAAATTTTTCTTTCTCATCCTTCTGAGAGAAGCCATTTTGGAGTCAGAAATATTCCCTACTAACCGCAACAGCTCGGCGTTTCGGTTAATCATTAGTAAGACCTTTTCCAATGTTAAATTCTTTTCCATTTTTTCCCACTAATTTTCGCTATTAAATTAAAACCAATGTTGTTGAAGCAATCAGCTGTTTTGTTTGCCAGCTGTCAAATAAATTTTGTTTCTGAACACTAAAAATATTGTTATCAATAAATCGAATATTAATTCAATAAAAGTACATGTTTGAACATAGTATTACGCTGCTAAAAATTAAAAGAAATAAATCTCAAGCTCCATACCCAACAGGTGTTGATATTCGTACATAAACGACGTGTTTGGTGATGTTTATAACATCTTAAAATATTAATCATCTAGGAAATTTTACTAATCAACTTAGTAAACAAGAATGTATTTGAAAATGTAAAGTGGTGGTATAAAATTAACGCGTTGTGTTTTGAATTAAAAAAAAAATCCATAATTACCTACGAGACTACAGGGCTCTTGCAACCTATTTTGAAAACCACTGATACTTCACTAACTACGTCAATAGCTTTAGGGCCATTATTACAAATTGTCGTTAAAGTTGGGGGGTTTTTTTTGGCGTGTGAGGTAGGGTTCAAAATGCCTTCGCACCTACAGTGACCGTCATTAGCTGCGTCGAGTGGGGCTTCCACTAAAACAATCCCTCCTCCTCTTCTGGGGATACTCCCTTCCCGGGACGGCTAAGTGAATTACTTCGGGAAGGGCCCTGAACGACGTCCTGTTAAGGACCGTTGTCTACTGTCCCACGTCTGGGTACGCCATATTCGAAGCCAGCTTCATGCTATTGGCTCGTCTTCTCATCTATCATTCTGTCGTACTGTATCACGGTCGACCTTCTTCCTGCGGAGTACACATTCTACGTATCTTCTCACAGCGCTCCACTTCGTCTCGCTTTCGAGCATTGCGTCAACAATGTTGTCGGGTGTGAATTGGCCAATCTGTTCCATCAACACATTCTTCTCGTGTTGCCATTTGATGCAGTGGAAGAATGTGTGTTCAGCGTCGTCACTCATTTCCTCGCAATAAATGCAGCCCGGATCATTCACCTTGCCCATGCGGTGTAGATATTGTCGGAAATAACCATGACCCGAAAGAAACTGGGTCAGGAAGTAGTTAATTTCCCCAAAATTTCTCTGTGTCCATGCTTCTATAGATGGAATAAGTCTAGAAGTCCATCTTCCACTTGTTTTATTCACTTCATCTACTTTGCCATCGCCGTATAGTTTGAGATCTGACATCTGCGGTACTAATGGCGAGGTTTTCCCTCTTCGCTTTCCATAATCTTCTTCGATCGGATGCTAGCATAGCAAGTCGATAGGTGTCTCACCGGTGAATTAAAGTTGGATTTAGTTAAAAGCTAACTTTAGCTAAAGTGAACTTTAAAGTCAGCTTTAACTTATTTTCGTTATTACAACCTAATGATAAAATAAAGTTAATTTTATTAAAAATATGGCAGTGCTGGAACATTGCCGATAATATTGTTCAATTGAATAAGTTTTTTTTTTAACGCAGTGGCAACGACGGCCTTCTGTGTTTTGTTGTATTTGGTCATTTTGTTTATATTTGAAGTTCTCATACTGAAAATAATATATGTATAATATGGCAAGTTCAAACATAAACTTAACTTTAAATGTCACGGGTAGGATGATCGTCTCTTTAGCTTAACGCTCACTTCTAGCTTATTGCTCACTTTTAATAATGAAAAACAATTTACCTGCCCGTTAAAATCCTTTCTTTAGTTAACGGCAAGTTGTCATAATGGCCCTTAGTATTGTTATTGTTGTCATTTGGAGATGCCACAGTACTGCGAGACATACAGTCCTCAATCTATACAGCGTAACCCTATAATAACTCTTCAAATCATATTCCCCTGACAATCTTTAGCATGCTTTTTTGTATCAAGAAGGACAATTCTGTCCATCAACTGATATTCACCCAGGTGTTCCCTTCTAGTCTAGTAGGTAGTAAGTTGACTTATTAAACGTGAGGTCATGGTTCAATCCCCCCAGGTCAGGCATCTCAACAAAACAAAACGAAAAATTAAAAAATATTTCTACACCGATTTCTGCTCAGCAGATTTCTGACAAGAACTCTTACAGTAAAATAAAATTGCAATCAAGGCAAGGTCGTAATCGTAACTTAAGGGTCGAAATGACCAATTATGAATGTATTCTCCATATTGAACAAATGCTCTTTCAGCCTGCAGCATCTAAAAATGATGATTGCTTTTGGATTGTCCATTGCACGACTCATATCATTTTTTATTGTAATTACCCAAAAAGAGCTGAGATTGCCTCAAACTCAACTCAAATCTCCACTTCTATTTGTCTGCTTTTCCGCTGTATATACCCTTTCAAACAACTCTTCCCGCGCCGCAGAAAATTTCTGTCTCCATCAGCAGCGTTTCAGTTGCCCTCTAAAAAGGCTTGTCTATCCGTTCAATACCGTGAATTTCCAAATGACCTAGGATACAGCAGTACAGCAGAGCTGCTTCTCCTGACGTTCCCACAGTATTTTCGAGTTAACCGCACAAAAAACGAGGTCTTGGATGGCAACTTGGTTGCCAGATAGTATTGCTACGTTTTGAGGTTGAATTGAGAACATCTTTCTATGGCATACACTTCTGTTTCCAAGAACCTTGCAAGTTTACTAATGGACTTAACATAATTCACCCTGGGACCAATATCAAAATCTGTCATTCGGAGTCGACTTTAAACTGTCGGTGCCGCTACGCATTTATAAAATTAACACACACAACATAAGTAGTGTGAGAAACCAAGTCGTAATCCTGACTGAAGCGTTGTAATGACCAATTACATATGTATGTATGTATGTACCAGGTCCTTCAATAGGTTTTCGTATTCGTTGATTATGATAACTTTTTCGTTTCGAGCCACAGACTAACTTTGAATTAAATTTGATCAGTTTATGCAAATTTCGGACACCAATTGAATATTTATTTAAACAGTGCTGTTTGCTGTTATAATTTATTTATTTTTTATTTCATTGATTTTGTAAAAAAGAATTTAAATAATTACAAACCACTGTGCAGCATATATTAAAATTTTTGACTGATCGACCTTGAGGTGTGTATAAACTTTTTTAATTATTTTTTTTTTCTTTTTTTTCTTTTACACAAAATTTTAGTTCAAATGTTTAAACGTATGTATGTTTTTAACATGTTTTTTTGTTGTTGTTGTTTCTTTTTCTTCTTTCAATTGATTTCAATAAAACGCATAAGCAACAGCGGCCAGCGGCCAGCGGCATGGCAAAATGCACGGTGGTACAATAATAAAGACACGGCGGTGGTGGTGGTGGTTGTGGTGGTAATGGTTATATTGGGAATAGTATTATTCAGTCAGTCAGTCAGTCAATCAGTTACAAAAATTTGCTTGGCGGCGGGTTTTTGTGGTCGTTGTACGATAAACGTTTCGATTTTTTTTTTCGTTTTTTTTTTTATTATTAAAATATTGCATAATTTCTCTTCTCTGCTTTTAAAGTGGTTTTGTTTGGTTGTTGTCGTCTTTCTCATACTCACACATATATGCAGTTGCTCTTAAATAAAAACAAAAATAAAAAAAAAAAATAATTTGGTTTTGAGAGCGTTTATTTGGAAAATCGAAGGAAAAAAGTTTGTTGTTTAAGTCTTTTTTTTTCTTTTTTTTTTGTAAACAGCTTTTGCACATGCTCTGTTGGAATGAAAAGCAGCTTGAGAGACGTTTTGGTAAAGTGCTTTAAAGCGTTAATTTTTATACAAAGAAAGAAAAAAAAACGCAACGCTTTCAATTAAAAATTTAAAGAAGCCGTTTAGATTCTCTATTTATTTGCTTTTCTTATTAATTTTCGTTTTGAGAGCTACAAGGCACGTGTATTTGGATTCTAAAGTGTTTTTTAAGCCACACTTTATACTCAAACTTTAAATTAATTTTTTTGTTGTATTTCTTTTCAATTATTATTGGGTATTTCCTTTTGGTTTATAATTGTCTTCATATCGCGTATATTTCATACCCTCCATTACATTTATTATGTGTATTGTGTAATGTAAGAATAATTATAGTTTTAAACCGTTTTTTTGTTTTTGTTTCTTGGCTTTAACAATTTCAGTCTTTAAGGTTATTTGCTTATTGTTTTGGGAAATTAAATATTCCAAATGAATACATATTTTCGTTAAAAACAAAAAACGAATATTTTATGCATTAGTTTGCCGCATAAACTATTGATTTAATGTAACAGAAATGTCTCAAGGCTTTTGTAAAACAACGGTTGTTACCACCACTTCATTAATCAAATAGTTTTTTAAAAATTGCCTACAATTTTATTTCCATAGTCAGAGTTAATTAAATTAAAGGAAATATATGTTTGAAAAACATAAATTATGTTTAAAATAATAGAAAAACTTGTTTAAAAAATATGTTGCAACTTAAAACTTTATTTGAAGCGAATGTTCGAAAATTGTATGCATTCAAGCCTGACCACGTATGTATGTATGTATGTATGCCTTCACCTCGTTCTAATTGTTACAACAATAAACAATAATTTGTTTGGCTTCAATACAATATATCTTTTTTTTTAATTATTAAATTGAGAGTCTCATTAAGTCATAATTAAGCCAGGGGCAAACTTTTATAAGTCCTTAAAACTAATCATAAATAACTCTTCTTTCAAGCGGGAGTCATTGTTATCCTTATGAGATAAAATAGCTGCTCTTTAGCGGAATATAGTCCCAAAAAAATTGATAAGTTCTGACAGCCAGGCCATGAAGTACCTTTCGAATGTCCATCAGCATTTTCAAGGAATGTCTCACTTTTCAACAATTGTGTTGCCTACATACCAGCGAGAACGATTATCAGATTAGAAAACTCCTAACCTAAGGAAAATAAATAATTTTGAAATGACTAGAGCATATCTATTATAGTCTGTGTCATCAAAGTCATGATACTACTCTGTATTATACTTCATTTGCATCTTATTTTACTCATCACTCTTGGAAGAACAAAGCATCTCTATTTTAATCGATTTTCCAGCTGTGGAAGTATCGTACGTCCTCAGCTGCTTTTTGTCATGGTTCGTGAGTATTATACTCTAAAACCGTCATTCGGGCATCGTGCTAATGATGTCGTCGTCCCACCTTAATTTAATTTACTTCGGTATCAGTTCCTAGTTAAGTTACTTAGATTCCTGTTGCTAATGGTGTTGGGCCTAAATATTCAGCATATCAGACACGTGTTGCGAAAAACCTCTAGTTTTTGTGTGATTAAGTAGTGGTAATCGTCGTAGTCTAGTAGGTAGTGCGTTAGCATGTTAAACGTGAGGTTGAAACCCCAATTCGAAATATAAAAAAATAATTCTCCGGCGACTTCCTCTCAACAGTCTTTTTTACTCTGAGAGTAAATAAAATCGTTATGAAAATTTTTTCATATTATGTCGTTCGGAATCGACTTTAAACTGTAGGTCCCACCACTCATGTATAAAATTAACACACACAACAGAAGTAGTGTGAGTAACTTGGTCGTAATCCTAACGGAAGAGTTGTGATGACCAATTATGTGCGTATGTCTGTGTAAGTAGAACAAATTGTACACTTGCGTTGTATATTCTAATCTTGATGTGGCTCTCGTTTAGTGGATCCTATTGTTTACGTTTGTTTTTGAATATTAATTCGTTGCCTCTAAACTAGCTGCTGCAAACGAGGTATTCTCCTACTTGACTTTCAATCATTATGTACTCTGTGCTAATATTTTTTATTCTGTTGGTTTTGGTTCTCTTGGTATTCAACTCATGTCCAATATGACATACTATTATAACCTCATCTTCAAATTCAATGACAGAACACTTTCTCAGATACTCCACGTAATTCCTCTTCTCTTTGAACGGACTTCTTTCGTAATATCATCACGCTCTTGTAACAAATGTCGTTCGTAGACAATGCAATTTCGGCCACATGTTTAAAAACATAAATTCCTATCACACCACCTAATCAAAATTTACACCAGATAGTTGCCCTTTGGGGGTGCATTTGTTTCCCATGGAATGCATGAAGATTTTCTGAGTCCCAATTTCGGAAGCCTTGTATATGTAATAAGCGATTCAAATAGACGTGAGGGCTCATTGGCGAAGATGACTTTTTTTTGTTCAATAAATTGGTTTTCACGTTGCTCCACTGCCCATTCATGAATTGTCGGGGATTTCCATGGTCTGCTGGTTTGAGCTCTTGAATTGAATTTTATACATATGAAGATGAAGGTGTTTTGCCAAAATTCGCTGCGTAGGGCTATGCGAGATTTGAAGTAGTTGAGAACGAAGCCGCTAGAGGCTATTCGATACGTTGATGTTCATGAGTCTTAATATCTACAACCAACACAGTTTCTTAAAATTTTTTGAACACTCATTTAATGGTTGACTCTTCTAATGGGTCTCTTATAATCCTTGAGTCATAAATATTTGCATTGAAGGTTTAATGGAATAAATCTTCAAACTTTAGTGTTTTTTGCTCCTAAGAGCCTGGGTGTTTGTATTTGAAATTCTAGGGCAAGCAAATTTCTACATGAAACATTTTTACTTTTAAAATGTAACGCTTTTTATAGAGCTTTTGTTTCAAGCTGGCATCTTAAAAAAAATACAACATAAGAAAATCTGTGTTAAAAAAGCTTTTAATTTCAGCTTTAATTACAGACGATCATTTAAAAAAGCTTTGTTTAATAAATAAATGTAGTATGTAGATACAATGCTTAGGAACATTTTATTAGCAGCATTGTTTATAAACATGTTGTAGCAACACACGTTTTAATTGTGTTCTTATAAGATTTATTAAACTCTTCCGTATTACAAAATCCAATATTTAATAAAGTATACGCCCAGAAGCGTACTTGTATTTTTATTTCATCATTTTACTTTAGAGGTCAATTGAAGTTCGTTTAATAAAAACAAAAATTCACAATTTAAGCATTTCTTCCTTAAATTTGTGTAAAAAAGCGAAATGAAAAAATTCTTAAATCGAGAAAATTTGTTTTCTTTCTCGCTGCCAGAAGAATTATGTTAACAAAGCATAAACCACAAAAAACACCCTCTAACATGCAGTTCTGCAACTGCCTACCAATTCAAATGTATACATGCAACACCCACCTCCTTACACACACACGCATACTTGCACTGTCTCAAATTTAAGTACGAAAACACCACAGGCCTAAATGTACCGAAAAACTCGGCTGCTTTTCAATACTTTTTGTCCATTTCTACTCATTATTTTCTACATGTAGCAACAAATTGGAGGGCTTTTGTCGTATTGCCCTGAAAAACTCTATTGTTGCATGAAACACATACATACATACATACATAGATACATATAGAGGGAGTATGTGAACATGATAATGATGAAAATGTAGAATAATTTTTAGGCTTAACAAGAATGGTTTGCATGCACTGACGGCAACGTTATTGTACCTCGGCTGCATAATGTACTGCACTGCTGCGCCCCACAACATGAGCTGCAATAGCACAATAAACCACAAAATTTCGTATGTATTCATAGGGAAAAAAAAACTGAACACATTGTAACTTTTTTTTTGTGTTTTTGGCAATAGCCAAACGAGAATAGTAGAGAAAAAGTGAATAATAAGAATTCGATAGAAGACAAGCATAAAACAAAAAGGGTTTTAAGGGTTTCCCTGTTGTAATAAAATATTGTTTATTATTTTAATTTTTAATCAAAATTTTTTTATAAATAAGTTTGTAACATTTTATATTTTTCTTCTTTTATTTCAGGTGAGTTTTACATAATTTAGAAGAAAAAGCAATCCATGTTTTCCCGAAGAAAGGTATTTACATTATTTTCAGCAAAGTAATTTTTCGATAAAACTTTACTACTTGAACTACTAGTACAATTTTCGTAGTGAAATTATGTCCCTAAAGGGTTATCCATTTTTTGGGTTCCCAAAGTGAAGTTAAATAAAACATGTGTAAAGCTATGATATCGTTGAACCTGTTACTTCATTATAAAGTCTGAACTTTGCCATTCTGTACGAAATACAATGTCATTTAAATGATTGTCTCTGGATAAGTATTGGACTACTTTTTCGCACATGTCGAGAGTTATGTCGACGTGTACAAACGGTCTTTGAAGCAGTAAAAAAAATTGACGACACATATTCGCGTGATCTTGTTGTCCAATGGATGTCGCTAATGCTTGCAATTTCTCTTTCTAAAAACTTTTAATGAATTAAATTAAAAAAGTGGCCATGTATGACTCATATGACTCTTGTTGATAACACATATCATCCAGTTCAAGGTATACGCTAGCAGGTCAAAAAAGTCGGTTGCTATGGGGTAATATTTCTCCCAAAATATTGCCACTGATACCTCCAAACAATAATGCGCTTAAAACCGGATACATTAGTTATTTCACTATCTCTTCTAGGTTCTCTCCCATATACAACATAATGTGCTGAGAGATAAACCCAGTCGATGAGAACGTCGAGGAATTGATTGATTTGAATTATCTGCCACAGTTTCAATAACAGATATATTCAGCAGTGCGTACCTTACACCACTATGTTTCAATCACCACTTTTGCAATAACGTTTAACTATTCTTACACGCTCTTTAGTAGTTAAACGATCCGCATTCGTATATTCAATAAATGGAAAATCCATTGAGGCGCATGCGGCCATAACAAATTGTCAAATTATGACTGTTCAATGCCAATTTTCCTAAATGACATGTTGATCCTTTGCAAAGCAGCTTCTCCCTATGTATCTGTCTCTTCGAAGGTGTGCTGAGCTTCACTATTTCAAGTTCTGATGCTGATTAAAAAATATCCGAATCGCGTTAATATCCTTAGTCGCTTCATTTCTCGATTCACAGTTATTTAAAATCATAGATTTGATACGATGTACATACGTACCGTTATTTGTTTGTTTATTCCGCTGCATGTCAGTAAATGATCCATCGGGCGGGGAGAAAACGCTTCCGAGATAGGATAATATGAGATGTCCTCCAAATTTTGGCTTTTTTAAAGTTTAGTCGAATTCCTATTGCCGATGTTCACCTAAAAACAGCTTTGTATGCCTCTGTCAGAACAGAATCTAGTTTTTTCTGCATATCTGCATGTCTGTGTATAAGAAGACAGATGTACTCGGCGTAATTTAAGTCCTCCAGCTGTCTAGGTCATGTTGCAAATGAAACATTTGACACTGATACTGCTATCGAGCAAAACACTGCAACGTTTTGACAATAATCAATCACAAAAGTCCCTTCGAAATTTCAAAAAGTCTTCTTGTAGTCTACTAACGCATGGTAGAGTGCAGAACACCATTCATCGGACTGGTTAAAAAGATTGGTAGGATGATTAATAAATTATCCTTGTGGACAGAAATTCGTTTATTCGTTCTGTAATAATACATTAATACAACGGTAAACCGATTTGAGTCTCGAGCCTTGTTAGTTGCAGTTGAACAAAACAAGTGTTGTCATTTTGGGATACAAATTTCTTAGATGACTGCTCTTACTTGTTATTCTTAAGTTTCCCGACACATTATTCTGCTTCACAACCCTTCAATTAGCATCATGCCATAGGTTCTCAGATCACCCATATCGTGTGTGATAATTTTATTTATAAGTCTCCGTACCAGTTGCTTATCGTAGATTTTTACTTGATTGTTTAAGAAATTTACCAGAAATAATCTTTTTATTGCTGTTTAAATGAATTTTTCAACTTAATTCTCACATAATATGAATCATATTTTCTTCAGTATTTGTTTTACTTTTTTAAATATTCTGGTTTTCAATTTATTTCAATAAATTTTAAACGATTTTTCATTCATAAAATATTCAAACTTAAATTTAAAACACTTTTACTCTTTTCCTTATACTCACACACATACTCAAAGTGTAACTTGACCTTTCTTAACAAAATAAATAAAAAAAAAAAAAAAAACAAAGACAAATAAAATGTGTTACTCCTTTAACTTTAAACAAACAAAACATTAAAAACAAAAACAAATTTAAATAAACTCTCTCATGCATGGTGAAACAAAAACAATATTCCCAGTTATAACACTTGCACACACACACACACACACACACACACACACACAAATTTAGCATTAGCCGTGTGGTAGCGGATTAGAATACTACCATAGTGGTTCCCTGCTTGTCGTAAAAGGCGACTAAATGGGAGGGCAAAGGTAGAGGGTGCGGATGAAAAGTCTGGCATATACCCAATGACACTGATGCTTTAAAGCG
Source organism: Sarcophaga variegata (assembly GCA_932273835.1). Classification (NCBI taxonomy): domain Eukaryota; kingdom Metazoa; phylum Arthropoda; class Insecta; order Diptera; family Sarcophagidae; genus Sarcophaga; species Sarcophaga variegata. The sequence goes on along the minus strand of OW026361.1, from coordinate 16,087,532 downwards.
AAACAATGCCGCTCAAAGTATTGAACTACCGTGGTATCACGATAGCACCGTGGGAATCACATATCAGCATGCGTGCAAGCACGCACCCAACGGATGTGGACGATCGGAGCCTAGTCGTATAGGCATCAGAATTGATTCCAGTAAGATTCTGATTATGGTATACTGGACTACACTACTATTTCGATTTGATGACATGGGCTGGCGGATGGGGTATTCTGTTACCAATATGTGCTGGAGTGAAATCTGGTACAGACGGCTTTCAGGCTAATACACCATCTGTCTCCGTCCCGTTAAAACCTGGCAAGCCTTGGAGAACGATCTTGGACTCGTCCCGTTGAGTTGGGGTGTAGGGGCAGTTAAGAATTTCTTCTGTTTAGCTCCCGGTCTGGCTCTGAACACAAGCTCTCATGAGGACTTGTGTCAACCCTCGCATGGCCTCCCTGCATTGCAAAGATAACCATGGGACCACAATAAGGGTAACTACACAACGAATCCAAGATAACGGCTCCAAGTTGGGACCCAACAAAATGGAATTCAACACAACCAACAATTCATATAACGTTACAGGCGCTACTTCTCCAGCCGGCACCGAGGGTGCAAAGGAGACCCAGCAGGACAGCCCTTTCCTGAATCCTTTCCGGAGGGCTTCGAGGTTACTCCACTCACCACCGCTGAAGCAGAACGGCGAGAGATCTCGCTCGTCACCACCGGAGTTACAGAGGAGCAAAGCTCCTGAAAAGGAGGTGGATGATTTCACCAAGCTAGGCGACAGAATCTCGGAACTCGTGGAGATGATGGGCGGAGGAAGGAGGTCCATCCACCAAGCGATGCGCGATCTAGTAGCTTCTATATCGTCACTATACCAGCAAGCCGCTAAGGATAAAGTTGCGGAACAGGAGGTAAAGGTCAGAACCAATGACAGAAGCACACAGACGATCATGCAACAAGGGACACCTTGTGCTTCCAAAAGGCAGAGGGATGAATTGGAAAAACCAAGGAGAACACCTCCAAAGAAGACCAGGACAACCCGTCCTCGTGGACTAGTCAAGCCTGCCGCTGAGGTTAGGAATAGTGACTCGCCTGGGAGACCAGCAACTGCTACGAACCAGACTGTGGTAGTGCCCGCAGCAACAGTGGAAAACACCCAGGAGCACAATGATTGGATCGTGAAAACTAGGAAGCGAAGAAAACCTCCAAGACCAGACGCAGTGATAATAAAGCCAACCGAGAAACTATCGTTTGCGGACATTCTAAGGAAGGTAAGGAATGCCCCGGAGCTTAAATCAGTTGGCGAGGATGTCCAGCTCGTGAAGAAGACACAAAGGGGCGAAATCCTTCTGGAGTTTAGAAGATCGGCAGAGGTGGCTACGGAGATGCACCGTTCTAAGCTAAAGAGCTTATTGGCCGAAGAGATAGAGGTCAGAACGATAACTGAGGAGGCTACATTCGAACTAAGATACCTGGATGAAGTAACAACTGAGGAGGAAATAATCGCCGCATGGAGGGACCAAATCGGGGAAATACAACCGTCGGCTCTCAAGACGATCAGGAACGTTCCAGGAGGTACTAGGACGGCGGTAATCGCAATCCCTATGAAGCTGGCAGGCAGGGCAGAGGAAGTTGGTAAACTGCGTGTAGGGTGGACAGTTTGCCGCTTACTGAGAAAGGTAACCCCAAGGAGATGTTACAAGTGCTTGCAGTTCGGGCATGTAGCAGGGAAGTGTAGCAGTAATAGTGACTGGTCCAAACACTGCTTCAAATGCGGAGGGCAAGGTCACATTGCCAAGGCTTGCGACCGTGACCCTCACTGCCTTCTTTGTAGAGGCGATCCGGATGCGGACGCGAAGCATATCACGGGAGGACATAAGTGCGCACACTATCTAGCGGCACGACGGAAGTTGACATACTCAGGTAAATGAGAGTCCTGCAGTTGAACTTGAACCATTGCGAAGCGGCGCAGGAGCTACTTAAACAGACGGTGCGGGAGCAGAGGATAGACTTGGCAGTACTGAGCGAGCACTACAGAGCACCTGAAAACCAACGTTGGATAGCCAGCAAATGCAATAGGGCCTCGATGTGGTCCTGTGGTAAATTCCCAATGGGAAATGTCGACGACAGGTGGGAGAGCTTTGTGAAATGTACCGTTAATGGGGTACATTTCTTCAGCTGTTATCTTCCCCCTAGCCTATCAATAGAAGACTATAGACGCAGAATAGATGACATCGTTAAGGAAGCAAGGAACGTGAGACCTGTGGTAATTGCCGGGGATTTCAATGCTTGGGCTGTTGAATGGGGCTCGCCATTCACTAATCCAAGAGGAGAATGCCTACTCGACGCACTTGCAACATTGGAGGTAGTTTTACTTAATAGTGGTGATAGGGATACATTCTCGAGAAATGGACGCTGCTCTAAAATTGACCTGACATTCGTCAGCGACTCACTGGCGACCTCATCTACCTGGTTGGTGTCTGACATCTACACACATAGCGATCATCAGGCTATCATTTTTGAGATCCGGGAACGATCTACGGGACACAACGTTCCTGCCGCACCGCCGAACCCTCTTTGGAAGGACTCCACCTTTGACAGGGAAACCTTTGTCCTCGCATTGGAGGATATTCGGTTACTCGGGAACGCGAATGACAAGGCGACGGAACTTATGCGCTCCATAACGGAGGCTTGCAACGTTTCTATGGCAAGGAGGCGTAATATGTCTGGGAAGAAACACGTCTACTGGTGGAACGCGGATATAGCGGATCTGAGGCGTAAATGCAAGCGCGCACGGCGGCTATTCCAAAGGGCCAGAGGCCGGGATGAATTTGCAGAACTGCGTGAAAGATATAGAAGGTGTAGGACCAGTCTTAATGGGGCCATTGCGCTCAGCAAGAGAAGATGCTACAGGGAAATGTGCGCCGATGTGGACGAGAATCCCTGGGGAACTGGATATAAGGTGGTGATGAGAAAGCTGAACTGCTTCCGACCACCAGCAACGTCATGTGCAGCTAAGCTGCAATCAATCGTTGCGGACCTTTTTCCGCACAAAGCCGAAATTACATACTGCGTGCGGGATATGCGGTCACCGGAGGAAATCCCAGAAGTCAGCAGGCAGGAATTTGAATCAGTCTGTGGGGAAATGAAACTTAACAAAGCACCGGGGATCGACGGGATCCCAAACATTGCGCTTAAGGCGGCCATTGAAAGTAATACTGAGCTGTTTAGACAAGTTTTTAATGCTTGTATTCAGGAGAGGACGTTCCCTAGGATATGGAAGAGACAGAGACTGGTTCTAATTCCGAAGGGTAACAACGCGCAGGATGCATTGGGCTACCGCCCGCTCTGTATGATCGACACAGCTGGAAAACTTTTGGAGAGGATAATTTGTAGGAGACTGGAAGCATTCCTGGGGGCAGAAGGCTTGTCGGATCGCCAATTTGGTTTCCGAAAAGCCCGTTCCACATTAGATGCAATAGAGATGGTTATGACAATAGCAAAGGATGCTATCAGTGGTGAGCGCTGGCTGGAGGGCGATAAGGAGTACTGCGCTATCATCACCCTGGACGTCAAGAACGCATTCAACTCTGCGGATTGGGATGCCATTTTAACAGCCCTAGATGGAAAGGATGTACCGAACTACTTGATGGAACTTATTAAGGACTACTTTAAGGATAGAGTGCTCTTATATGACACAGATGATGGCAGGAAGACATATGCGGTATCGGCGGGGGTCCCGCAAGGTTCCGTGCTGGGCCCAATACTATGGAATGTCATGTATGATGGTGTACTGGGGCTTAGATTCCCTAGAGGTACACAGATCATTGGTTTTGCGGACGATATTGCCCTGGTGATAAGGGGAAAACATTTAGATGAATTAGTGAGAACATGTAACACTGCGGTTGGTATGGTCAGGAACTGGATCACGGGAATAGGTCTCAAACTTGCTGATCACAAGACGGATGTACTACTTGTAAGCAGTAGGAAGAAGATAGAATTTATTACAATAACAGTAGGCGACCAGCGCATAACATCAAAGCAGGCGATTAAATATCTGGGAGTAATGATTGATAACAGGCTCACGTTTAGGGAACACCTGACGTACGTCGGTGGAAAGTGTGCGGCGACATCATGTGCACTTGCCCGATTAATGCCTAACCTTGGAGGCCCAAAACAGGAGAGGAGGCGGTTACTGATGAAGGTAGTGACTTCGATCGCTATATATGCGGCCCCTATATGGGCCGGGGCCATGGATAAGAAGACCTATAGAGCAGGTATAGAAACGGCCTACAGGAGATCAGCTCTCAGGGTGATTTCTGCCTTTCGCACGGTGTCTACTGATGCAGCATTGGTGATTGCGGGGATGATGCCCCTGTGGCTAGTAGTGGATGTAGAGCGGAGGAAACATGACACAAGGAGGGGAATGGATCTCCCCAGTCCTGTTCAGTTAGTGGATGACGCTATGCATAGATGGCAGCATGACTGGGTCAATTCAACCAAGGGAAGGTGGACCCACAGACTCATACCGAGCATAGGCGAATGGACCAAAAGGAGACACGGTCAGGTGAACTTCTACCTGACACAGTTACTAACCGGCCATGGATGTTATAGAGCGTATCTCTATAAGTATGGTCATGATGTAGACGAGGCATGCCCAGAATGCCCCAATGAAAGGGAGACGGCGGAGCACGTTTTCTTTACTTGCCCGCGATATGTTGTTCAACGAAATTGCCTGGAGAGGACAGTAGGATTCCAGGTAACGCCCGATAACATAGTTAACCTGATGTTAACCTCATGTGACAATTGGAACGCAGTATGTGTTTTCGCAAGGAAGGTGTTGACGCAGCAAAGATTGGCTGAGAGAGCAAGGTCAGCAGAATTTGAAGGCAGCACTCGCTGAATCTCCACCCCCCCGAAGTAATACTTGATTGTGGTCCCGGGGGGGGCAAATGGTTGAAAGTGTGACGAACTAGGTTGGGTTTAGTACGTATGCGTTTAGCAAGCCGAGAGTAAGTCTTGCGGCGAATCGTGCACATTGGTAGGCCGGGCTACCAATGTCTTTCGAAGATTCCCAACCTTTAGCTCGTAAAGCTATAAAAAAAAAAAAAAAAAAAAAAACACACAAATTTAGCATAGAACTACTCTAAGCATGTGAAAAGTTTATTTTCAAAAAAATATTCCAACACAAAACATATATAGAAATGAAGTAGAGTATCATCACCTTAACCTAGAATTCCTCTCATACTCTAATACATTTAAATGGAGAAAATACGAACATAACCACAAGCAACAACATGAATAAGAAAACTGCAGCATCACACAGACCAAATACAAAACACACGAACTACTACCATTGCTGCACAGGCACAAACACTGTACAAGAAACGAAGGCACGCACACAAGGGCAGACATTTTTCTCTTGAAAGTTATACCACCAGCCGTACACACACGAAATTTAGTTAAAACGAGTACACTTATATTCCATATTCCACCTCCTCCTCTTTAGCATACAAAATCAAAATACAAAGCAACCATGCTCTATGCCAATACAAAAAAGTTACAAATACGTGCATACTTATACATCCCCAAAAGTATAAATTTAAAAGTGTGTGTGTGTGTGTGTCTAGAAAAGTTTATATTTGTATTTAAATCCCGCAAGTAAACTTGGCAGACATTTAAATATTTGTATGCATGCATACAGACACACATTTTAATATAAAAATACTATACTTCGACACGTAGTCTCTCTACTAGTCGAATGTGTTTTTTATACCAACAACTTAAAACGATATGCTCGGAGAATATTTCCTTTAACAAAAACAAAAACAAGAAATGTAGAATAACTATACGAACACAAGAGCATACGATTATACTACTAACAAAATAGACGATGTTTTAACCGACCAATCTAAGTTTGTGTGTGAGGTTCCCTTAAGCCAAATTGTAAACATTGGAATGCATTTACACACATACAATCTCATATATATACGTAACCACATTTATTCTTATGCATATAAAAACTGCTTGCTGTGAAAAGTATTCTGTGAGGCTATGGAGAGAGAAAGTAGTGATGCCATATGCAGTAATTCAACAATAATATGGGAATTAAAAAGATATGAAGGAATTGAACAAAAATTGGGGATTTTTAAATATTAAAAATTTTATCTCGACACTCTTTTTTTTAAATGTAGTTAAGACAATAAAAACGATGAAACCTGGTCACTTTTCGAGCATTTCGGGGTGATTATTATAATCATAATCGATCTATTGTGCGGGATTTTAAAGAAATATATAGAGATTGGAGGTATTGCAGGTGTGGTCTGTTCTTCGATCCTCGCAACATACGCACTGGCAAATGAACGATTCCACAGCGTTCTTGGCAATTGAGCCTATTTTACGTCTTATTATCACATAGTTTGCATTTCGATTTGATCGAATTGATCAATCGATTTGCATTTAAAAATCAACTTACTCCACAATGGACGTCGGCTGTCCGTTCGCAATGTCATAGATATTCTGTTTACACGCTAGAGCAATAGAGCTTTCAATGCTGATCTTTCGAATAAAATTTTCTGCGGCGATGAAGTCATATCTCAATTATTAATATAATATTAATATTATGTTAACAAACAATATCGTTGCACATAGGGCTCGGACAACCCAGAAACAATTATGGAAAAGCAATTTCAGAAGCCGCCGTTGTTTAGTAGGTAGTGTGACTTCCTCTCAGCAGATTTCTGGCAAAAACTCTTATAGGCTTCCCACTTTTGAAGTTCAAAGTAATAAGGCTGGCACATGAGTTCAAGTAATTGAATTCCAAACTTGCATAAACCGAAACATTCAACGCATACATGAGAGCGGTAAATACACAAGTATGACCTGGAGGAACCAGTAGCTTCTATAGGACCGCTTCCTAGGTGGTGCATATGAATGAAATGTTGGCTTATTAGACGTCAGGCCACGCTCCAAACCCCATGTCAGACATCGAAATATGAAAAAAAATATATCTTCTGTGACTTACTTTCAGCAGATTTCTGGCAAAAACTCTCAGAGTAAAAAAAATTGTCATGAAAAAGTTTCTCAAAATTCTGTTGTTCGGTTGTTCATGTATAAAATTAACACACACACAGCAGAAGTGGTGTGAGCAGTTAGGTCTTAATCCTGACGATACGAATTATGTATGTATGTATATGTGTAATTGCATATGGATAAATACGGTCTGGAGAATCGTATTTTTTTCGAAAATGTCTCTGGATGTAAACGTCAAGGGCTTAGCGGGCTAAGTTTTTTGCATGCAATTAAAGATTATAAACAGGACCGTATGAGGTTTCAACAAGATAACCCAGCAGTCACACGGCTAGTCCACCGATTTTGGCTGTATTGCATCACCAGTTTCAAGAAAGAATAATTTCACGTTTTGACGACGTCAATTAGACACCTAGATCATCGGATTTGATGTCTTTGCCTCTTTTTATTTTGTGTTGCTGTATTAAAGACCTTATCTTTGTGAATAATCTCTGAACGTTGGAAGGTTTGAAAACATAGGCGAAAAAGTGGTCGGTAACCTAACAAGGATCTACTGCTGCCATTAATCTTAAAACAGTCGTTTAAATAATATTGTATTCCGTTTATAATGTTTGCTTACTTTCTTCCAATGCCTTCAATTCCCATTTTAAATTATTTTTCTCCACCAATCTGGCAATCTTTTTTCAATAAAAACATATTGAAACTTACAAAAACCACCCATCACCCCACATTTCGAAACGTATAAATTATGCTCAAATTGTCTTTCTCTCTCTCTCTGTTCATCTCTCTGTCTTTTCCTGTTTGTGTTTCCGTTTGCTTGGTTTTGTTTAAGTGTGAGTGTAGCTATCTTGACTTGTTCCTTTTTATTTTTATTATAAAATCCGTAGACAAAAGTTGAATGGCATGAAATTGTTATAGAATAGAATGAATACTCATCGTACTTTACTAAGTACTATGTGTGTGTGGTTTAAAGAGAAGCAACAAGAAAACCCCCCAACTCGTCTGTGGCTTCATTTTCCCACAGCGTCTATACACAGAGCCAGTTAGTCAGTCAGTCAGTCACACAGAGTGTTCAAGGTTAAAAACCGCATTTGTCTGCATAAAATAACAAGAAAATATAAAAAGGAAGAGATTACTTTTTATTGTATAGAGAGAGACAGATAGAGAGAGAGAGAGAGTAGATGATGTGATTGTAGCTGTAGTTGTTTTAACAGAATATTTTAAATGCATTTTCAAGGAAGCAAAGAAAGAATATAAAGGATGCAAGCAAGCAAAGTGGAGGGAGGTTTCTTTTTTTTGTCTAGTCATTTTCACTTTGTTATTGTAAGTAAGTAAGTAAGTTTGTTTATATAAAATGTTTAACCCAATGAACTACTTTTTCTTTCTTGGCAAAAATCTATGACAGACGCAGCATGAGGGACAGAGAGGAGGAAAGAGAGTTATATTGAAAGGATTGTTGGTAGAGGAGACTCACTTTAAAAGTTCAAATTAAATTAAATATTTTATTTGCAGGATGCAAATACATGATAAATAAGAGAGAATTTAAATGAAACATTAAGGGAGCAATGAATTGAAAAGTAGAATGTGTTGATATTTAATATTTAATATGTGTTTTGTTTAGTAGGATAATCTATGCCATGACTTAAATCCCTTTTAATGGTAATATCTTGCACTTTACCCCAGGGTAATCTTTCTCTTTCGGACCCTATTGGCGTTGTAGAAGCGTTTCTCCCCCATTTCCTTTACCTAAATGATTTAAAATGCCCTGGTAGTTCATTCATAAGGGTAATTCCCTTTCCACTTAACATTGCCATCAAAAGGTTTTTCAAAATTCTGTCGCACAACATATACTGACTGAACGTCGCCGTAGTCTAGTAGGTAGTATGTTGACTTATTATACATAAAGCCCGGGTTCGTATCCCAGGTCAGACATCGAAATAAAATAAAAAAAGTATTTCTTCGGCGACTCAGCAGATTTCTGGTAAATACTCTGAGAGTAAATAAACCTGCCATGAAAAAGTTTTTCAAAAAATCTGTCATTAGGAGTCGGCTTTAAACTGTAGGTCCCACCACTCATATATAAAATTAACACACACAACATAAGTGGTGTGAGAAACTAGGTCGTAATCCTGACTGAAGGGTTGTAATGACCAATTATGTATGTATGTAGGTCCCTCATGAGGATAATCCACTTAACATTGCCATGAAAAAATTTCTCAAAAATTCGTCGTCGTCTTTAAACTCCCGCCACTCAAGTATAAAATTAACACAACATATACTGACAACACAACATATACTGACTGAACGTCGCCGGAGTTTAGTAGGTAGTATGTTAGCTTATTAGGCTCATCCCCAGGTCAGACATCTCCAACAAAACGAAACATGAAAAAAATATTTCTTTAGCGACTTCCTCTCAGCAGATTTCTGACAAAAACTCTGAGAGTAAATAAAATTACCATGAAAAGTTTCTCAAAAATTTGTCTTTCGGAATCGTCTTTTAACATAAGTGGTGTGAGAAGCTAGGTTATAATCCTGACTGAAGGGTGGACCAATTATGTATCCACTTAACACTTCTATGTACTTCATTTAAGAAGTGATAACACCCCCTTTTTGGTTATATATTGCATGATATCTGTCTATACATACTGTAATCAGTGATATACTTTAACTTTGCTTACGTCGTTCTACATGTTAGAGAGCGTATTTGCTACTTTTGATGCCTTTCGATAAGCATTTGACTCTTGAGGTAAAGGTAATCGTTTAAAATAGCATCCAGTCCAGACTGGGCTGACAGCAGAGCAATATAACTTCTGAATGGTTTTATATTCTTTCAGACAGAAACTGCACTTCACTTTATTTCATCGAGAAGACGTAGTCTATCCCGATTGAAAATATACTATCCCATCATAATTTATGAAGCCCTTCTCTATAGCAGAAAAGTCTTTCCATGATCTCCTCAACCTTCCATCCTCGGTCTGAATCTCATTTTAGGTCTCAGAACAAATCGACGCCTCCATTCTATAACGTTCTAAGTGTACTTAGAACGTTTTTAATGTTCTTGCATTTTTAAATTCTACGTTCTCTAACTTAAATACTGTCAAAATTTGGTTAAAATGCTCCGATCCGTTCCGAAGTTATAGGGAAAAATCTACATAGAATACACATATAGTCGTATGTCGCGTGAAAACTTTGAGAGCTCATAACTCAAAACACACTTTTTCGACTTTCATAATCAACACAGATCTTCTTCTAGTCTTGCAATTGGTTAGATACCGTTCGATATATTGGAAAACGTATGGCAAAGTTTAAACTCATGTATAGCTCATCTATGGCCCCAACCTTCCACTCTCGGCCCAAATCTTATAATATGTCTCACGACAAATAAACTATGTGGTTCCACTTCCCACCAGTCAATCCGCAAGTGCCCGCGTTTCTGGACCCAACAGAGCACAATTATGTCTATGTTGCATCCATAAGCATATTTAGAATCAATCAGGACTTTTAGCCGTGCTGTAATTGGTGAGATGTCGTTCGATATGTTGGAAAACCTTCTGCTAAAGTTTAAGTCCACGTATACATCATCTAAGGCGCAGTCATGGACATCAAAAGTAATGGCTGGCATTCATTACGCACATACATACATAATTGGTCATTACAACCCTGCAGTCAGGATTACAACCCAGCTTCTCACACCATTTATGTCGAGTGAGTTAATTTTATATATGAGTGACGTGACCTACAGTTTAAAGTCGACTCCGAGCGACAAACTTTTTTGAGGAACTTTTCATGGCAATTTTATTTACTCTCAAAGTTTTTGTTAGAAATCTGCTGAGAGGAAGTCGCCGACGTAATATTTTTTCATATTTCGTTTTGTTGGAGATGCCTGACCTGGGCTTTGAACCATGGCCTCACGTCTAATAAGCCAACGCGCTACCTACTAGGCTTACACTTAAATTTTTTTAAACTTTCTATAGATTTTATGCGTTAACTTCTTTGTTTTTATAATTTCTTTGTTTTTATAATTTCTACCCAGATTCCAGACAATGTAGTGAGCTTGTAATCAGTTATTGACACATGTTTTGTTTTTCTTTTTTTTAATAATTTTAATTAGTTACTGTTTTATTGGAACTTAAAATAATTGCAGTACTTACCCCCTATCAATGCCATTGCAAGTAATGTCCAATAATTGTTATGTTTTATTTAAAAAAGTTGTGTTTTATTCAAAAATGTCTAACGATTAGCCAAAGTGGACAAATACGGTTGCTCCTCTGTGGGACAGGCAAAAGCTTCAAAAGGTCTTAAGAGTCTATCGCCTAAGACTACTTTATTGGCTTGCAGTATATCATTCCAGAACATATTCGCAAAGGCAGCATTGCCATATTGACTGAAATGAAAGCAATCAACTGCAAAATATCTTAAATCTGTGTTACCATTCTTCAAAGTCCTTAAATTCTTATCAATAGCTAAGGTCCTGGGTACAGCAGCGAAATCGTCCGTTTGGAATTCGGGTAGAGAAGCGACTTCTCTATCGATTTGTTGAAAACGTTTTATAGTCTCAACTCTCTGCTTTAACTGTTCTGAAGACAAGGCATCACTTATGAGACACGGACATTCTACACGATGTAGTAGATCACACAGCAATGGCTTACCTTTCATGGCACCAAGTACATCTATTTTCGGTATAGTTATGACATTCACCATCGCACGCGGTATATTTTCTTTAAGTATCGTTAAGGTGCGATATATATCACGGCGATGTTGCATTAAAAACTCTTCGGTGGTATTATAAATGCATTGATCAATACAGATATCATTGTTGCCTATGAAAAGGGAAATCATTTTCCAGTGTTGCTGCATATTTACTTTGGCATCTCGCTGTAGACGTTTTACCAAAACCTGAGCCATAAAAGGCATATCTTTGGTCATGGCTGCGGGTTCGGCAACATTAAAACGTGCTGCACGATTTTTGGCCAAAGTATTCGCCACGGCATAGCCATACAACTTGGGATTAAATACTTTCAATATATTGGGCAAGGTTAGCAGTGAACGCCAATCTTTAAGACCTCCACCCAATATAGTTTGGCCACGATATTCTGCAAATATTTCGTATACATTTTTAGACATCATGGCTGTGCCAGCTGTTAACGAATCACCCATGGCTCCTATAATATCAATATCACCCGGTCTTAAGCGATGAACACTAGAGGGCGTCTCTGCAGAACGTGTATTATTTAGGCTACAGGGGAAAGGTTGCGTCGAGCTTATTTGCTTCTGTACTTTCCCCAAAGCTTTAGCGTATTTGTAATTGCTCTTATACATACGATTTGCATTGTTTATGGCCATATTCCTGAACCACAAATACAAATTACGGAAATCTTCCAAATTTGTAACGGTAACTTTGGGGTCATTGGCAGTTTCCGGTGTAAATAGTTTCGTTTCAATGCCACTTCTTTTTAAAAAGTACTGTATTGCTGTGTTCTGCTGGCCCTCAATCGGCAAAATAACAGATGCGAGGAATACCAGCAGAATCATTAGCTTTTTCAACTGCATTGCAATTCTCTTCACTGTTTTAAGAAAGACTGGCATTGAATTTTATTACAATTTTCTTTTATAACAATTTTCTCCTTGTTTTTATGCTTGTCATTTATTAATTTAATTTCAATTGTTTACAAAGAGATAAATTAAATTCTTATAATTATTGTTCATACGATTTGTTGAGACAATCAATTAGAAACCGGTTTCAATTATTATACGATTTTTCATTCAACAATTGCACGATTAGGTGGGAATTCTAAAAAAATGCAAGCTTATGTTGACTAGTTCTGGGAAGGTAACCCCACATTCTTCACCGTGTTCTCCCCATTAAGTATGCAACTACTGTCTATTGCCTGTCGAAATGTCTTCTCGAACGCAGTGGCATATCATCCCAAGCATTGCTGTCATTGTCCCACTGATAAACAAATTTTGCATATCTAATTGGCTGAGTATTAATAACTCATTGCTTTCGAGATATAAAAATAGTTTCAATTCTAGCGTTTTTAAGCGCCTAATATGTTTTTCCTGATGTCTGATTAAGCGCTACCCTGACATTTTTCATTTGAATGTAGAATTCTTTCTTACCAATGCAATGCAATGCAATACGTTTAATAGAAGTCTTTCCATGGAATGGGCCATCTATCGGTTTAAATTTGCACCATCGGTTATTTCGAATCTGACAATACTTATGTCATTCTATTCTGTCACAAAATTCAGTAAACTGTCTTCACTGAACGTAACGAATCGATTTACGCTTGGGATTTATTGGGCCCACGAGAAACTGCACGATGATGTCGATTTTGTCAAAAAAATTATCTTTTCGGGTAAAGCTCACTTTCATCTTGGTTGGTACGTTAATAAGCAAACCTGCCTTATTTTGGGTTTAGAAAATCCACACTTGGTCTTGCCGAAGAAAATGCACCCATTACAAGGGACTGTTTGATGCGGCTTGTAGAGCGGAGGCATCATTGGCCCATATTTCTGAGGACGGCGCAACCGTTATGGTCAATGGAGACACCGATCACACCATGATAACCGATTTTTTTTGTACCCGCTCTTCATGGTATTGATGTGAACGATGTTTGGTTTCAACGGAATAGTGTAACTTGCCACACATCTCATGCCTCAATCGATTTATTGCATCAAACGTTTGATGAGCGTTTATTTATCTGAAATGATGATGTCAATTGGCCGCCAAGGAACTGCGATTCGACACCGTTGTAGTATTTTCTTTGGGGGGGGCGTTCAAGAAAAGTCTTATGCCAACAAACCAGAGACAATTAAGCATTTGAAGGCCAACATTCATGATGCCATTGCCAAGATACGACCCTATACACTCGAAAACTTCTGATTGAATGAAGTACAGTGAGGCGAGCCACGACATACATATGAATGAAACCGGAACAATTGTACTTCACAACAAAACCATAAATTTGGCAAATTTTCAAACCTTTTTGGTTTTATTGCACTTTTAAATTTAAACTTTTAAATCATCCACCCTATATAACACACTACTCATTAGATATTTATATTCTAAGCGTCTCATATAGATGTAGACATTCTTTTGTGCTTTCGAGGTTCACTTCAGCAATTGTCCCGGCGTCCGACAATTCCGTCAAGTGACTAAAGTAACTTTTTGCACTTTAATACAGGCCATGTGCACTCAAATACAAACGTCATACGCTATCGAGGGATGGCGTTCCATTGATGGCAAATTCCATATCCAAATGTTTCCTAGTTTCTCATACGACGTATGTTGTGTGTGTGTTAATTTTATACATGAGTGATGGGACCTACAGATTTTTAGGAAACTTTTCATGGCAATTTTATTTACTCTCAGAGTTTGTGCCAGAAATCTGCTGAGAGGAAGTCGCCGATGAAATACTTCTTTTATTTTGTTTTTGATGTCTGGGCTGGGGCTCGAACCCTGGCTTTATGTCTAATAAGCCAACACACTACCTACTAGACTACAGCGAATTCAGTTCTATACACCGCGCTGCTCCCTTTACTGTCTGTAAATTCCTTAACGAAGCCGTCTTATAAACAGAGTATTAAGTTAAATAAAATAAAATGTATGATCTTTGCCTATTAACCTAACCTGAGGCATCACCAGATCAGACTTTGAAGTTATTTGCTTATTTGATACACAGCGCTCAAGTATACCTGCTAGGATTTTCATTACACGCAACCTTTAATGGTTTTTGAAGCACTCAACCATTCGACTAATCGTCAAAATTACCTCATGGTTTGAATCTTGATTTGGTTTGAAACTAAGCTATTTGGTGAAAATTTTTGACAATTTCTATTGAGTTCAGTTTCATTCACATTTAATTTTCCATAAAAATTTCTTCGTTTACACACTTTAAAAGATAGTTTTTTAACAAAAATTCTTGACCTACAGAGACTTAGTTGCACTACAGTTATGTATCGTATGTTTAGAACTACTTTCAACTGATAAATCAAAACATTTTTACTCAAATTAATTACACTCAATCACTGTGCCGATTAACACTCTGTCAAATGTAATGCAAACGCAAATGCTGTGGTTTTGTTAGAATTTTTATTTCTAATTGAACTTGAACTTCTCAAATGAAATTGAGAAGAATAAAACTTGTTTCATGAGCAGCGCGCTATCAAATGTTGAATGAAATTGTAAAAATAGAAAAACATTTTATTTATTTATTGAATAAAATTACAATTTTAATTAGAATACAACAAGGTAAGGTACGTAATTGCATTTAAAACTTCCCTATGAGATGAATGATTTTTTACAATTCAGTTGTTAAGAGAACGTTGAAAAGTTTAAAACAAAAACTGTATATTAGAAACCGTTAACGGAAATATGATTTCAAAATTTCTTTTGTGTGCATCCTTACTTTGTATCCTGTCCGTGTCCTCGAATTGTGAGGAAACAGCTGCTATCAACTATTTTCTCAATAAAACCGGTATACAACCACAGAAATTTTCATTGCAGACTGCGCGCAATGGCCAGTTGCAGATTTCCGATGCAGAAAAATATCGTGATTTATTTGCCTCTGGCAAGATATTACTGATGCAGAAATACTATCAACATTTTAAATTCAACTATGAATACACAGTGAATACGGGCAGACTACAACCCCAAATATGTGCTAATAAACCTTTTCCCTGTGCTCTTAATAATACACGTTCAACAGAGACGCCCTCTAGTGTGCATCGCTTGCGACCCGGTGACATTGATATTATAGGAGCCATGGGTGATTCAATAACAGCTGGTACAGCTATGATATCGAAAACTTTGCCTCAAATTCTTATAGAGTTCAGGGGACAAACAGTTTTGGGTGGCGGCCTTAAAGATTGGCGTACATTTCTTACGCTGCCCAATATCCTGAAGGTGTTTAATCCAAATTTATATGGCTATGCTGTGGCAAATACTTTGGCCAAATTTCGTTCGGCACGTTTTAATGTAGCCGAGCCCTTTGCCCTTGTCCAAGATATGCCGTATATGGCTGAAGTTCTAGTAAAACGCATGAAGTCTGACCCGAAAGTTGATATGCAAAATCATTGGAAATTAATTTCCATTTTCATAGGAGCCAATGATGTCTGCAATGACATGTGTTACTACGATAATGTAGAGGATTTTCTTGCCAATCATCGCAGATATTTACATCGTACCTTAACCATACTCAAAGAAAATATACCCCGCTTGCTGGTTAATGTCATTGCCATACCCGATATAGACAAAACCATACGTATTATGAAGGGTATATCACCCGTTTGTGAAGTTCTACACAAATTCAGTTGCCATTGTATTATTAGTGACTCGATTAAAAGTAAAAAACGAAAGGAAATTTCTCAAATCATAAAACGTTTCCAACAAATTTATTATGATGTGGCCTCACTGCCTGAATTTCAATTGGAGGACTTTGCTGCTGTGCCCCGAATGGACTATGTCAACAAGACTTTGGCAACTTTGAAAAATGGCAACACGGACTTGAGATTTTTTGCTGTGGATTGTTTCCATTTTAGCCAATATGGCAATGCTGCATTCGGCAATATATTGTGGAACTCTATGCTGCAAGTGAAAACGAAGGAGTTTAAAAGTGTTATGAAACCTTTTGAAGAATTTGGCTGCCCCAGTGAAGATTTGCCGTATATATCGACCTTGAAAAATAGTTAAATTTAAGTGTTCGAAAATAAGTAGAATAAAATAAAAGTTAGTTAAGTTTCTTTATGTTATTTTATTAAATTTAATATCGAATTAGGAAATTGAAATTGTATAGGGTGGTCCATTTAAAGGTTTAAATTTAAAAATTCAATAAAACAAAAACGGTTAGAAATTTCTTTTTTATTGTAAAGTACAATTGTTCCGGCTAGAAATGGAATAATATTTCATTCGATCGCATCAATTTTCGTCTACTTTTTCAAGTATATGGGGACGTATCTCGACAATGGCATCACGAATGTTTCCCTTCAAATGCTTAATTGTTTTTGGTTTGTCGGCATAACACTTTTCTTTTACGGCCCCCGCACAGAAAATATTCCAACGGTGTCAAATCGCAGCTTCTTGGCGACCAATTCATATCACCATTTCGACTAAATTAAACGGTCATCAAACGTTTGACATGATAAATCGATTGTGGCATGAGAAACCAAACATCGTTCGCATCAATATCCTTGAAGAGCGGGTACAAAAAACATCAATACCATGAAGGTGGGTACCAAAAAAATCGGTTATCACGGTGCGATAGGCGTCTCCATTGACCGTAATGTTGCGCCATCTTCATTTTCAAAGAAATATGGGCCAATAATGCCTCCGTTCTACAAGCCGCACCAAACAGTTACTCGTAATGGCTGTATTGGCTTCTGTAAAATCATGTGTGGGTTTTCTGAGCCCCAAATACGACAAATTTGGCTTATTAATGTTCCCACCAAGATGAAAATAAGATTCATCCGAAAATGACTTTAACCAGTTGAACTTTGTAAGGCGTCATACCACGATCTTTTCGCAAAATTCGACGTAAACCGGTGCGTGAAATGTTCAATTTCTGAGAAAGATGACGAGTTGATGTTGATTAATGCGCACGCACACTCTCAGCCACAGCTTCGATATTTTCAGGTGTACGCCCTGTAGGACTAGCTAACGTCTTGGCGCATTAACAATGAAACCAGTTTCCAGAACTTAGCAAAAAACATGCGTATACCGGGCACTGTAGTCTAGTAGGTAGTGTGTTGGCTTATTAGACGTAAAGCCAGGGTTCTAGCCCCAGGAAAGACATCAAAACGAAATACAAAGAAAAGTTTCTCAATAATCTGTCGTTTAAACTGTAGGTCCCACCACTCATATATAAAATTAACACACACACAACATAAGTGGTGTGAGAAACGAGGTCGTAATCCTGACTGAAGGTATGTAATGACCAATTATGTATGTTATGTATACCGGCCACTGTTGGCCTTCTCTGCGATCAAATTTTGTACGATATTTTCGTGCAATTTCCGATCAATTGCCTTTGTCGTGGAAATAATTTTCCAATAAATCGTAATGGTGTTCAAGCGTTAATCGATTCATTACGTTCAGTGGAAATAATATACTGAATTTTGTGACAGAATAAGATAAAATTAGTATTGCCAGATTGGAAATAACCGATGGTACAAATTTAAACCGATAGATGGCCTACCAGATCTATCATTTTTTTTAATGAAAGTGCTATGATAAGTGTTATATTTCTTTCTTTCTATTGAAAAAAATATCTCTAAATGGCTAAAATGTTTTCTCTTTTTTGTTGTTTTTGTTCTTCAGTTGTTATTGTGAGTATTTGCTGGCACTCATATTATATTTGCTTGACGTATGTATATTCATCACACGCCTCTTCTGCTAAGCTTTATATGCTGTACCTAAATATGTATGAACATACAATGTACGGATATAGAAAAAATGAAAGAAAAAAACAAACAAAAATAGACGAACAAATTCCATTTCTACGTATGGGGATGCCAGATTTTGTTTGCTTTAATCCAAAAGCAGAAAAATACAATTTAAATGCGAGCAAAAGAAAAAAACGAAAAAAAAATTGAAACTGAATTTCAGAAGAAGAAGAAAAAAATGTGTTGTTTCATTTGAAATGTGGTAATGGAAAAATCTGAAAATTGAAATTTTTATGCTTCAAAACAAAGACCAGAAGAAAAAAAATTGGGGGTAAACAAATTCCAAAAAAAAAGAATGGTAAAGCTGTAGCAGTAAGGCAAATAAAAACAAGGTGGATGTTATCCATTCTGCCACCTTTAACACTTCGATGTGCGTATGGCTATGTATACATTGTTATTGCACTTGTATATCATAAAAATATTACCCCACCTTTGTCTCTCTCATACTATCATCTATTGTTGGAATATCATAGAGATTCACTCGTAAACAAAATTTAAATGAAATTTACACGAGCTATTAAAAAATACATTTATTGAGAATGAAAATTATCAAGAATCTTAGAAGAAATTTTATTTATTCATATGTAAACATACATAATTGGCCATTACAACCCTACAGTCAGGATTACGGCCTAGCTTCTCACACCACTCATGTTGTGTGCGTTAATTTTATACGTGAGTGGCGGGACCTACAGTTTAACGTCGACTCCGAACGACAGAATTTTGAGAAACTTTTCATGGCAATTCTATTTACTCTCAGAGTTTTTGCCAGAAATCTGCTGAGAGGAAGTCGCCGAAGAAATATTTTTTTTTTTCATATTTCATTTTTGATGTCTGACCTGGGATACGAACCTGGGCTTTTCGAATAGTAAGCCAACACACTACCTACTACACCACGGCGACTTCATTATTCATATGTAAAGGGTCCGCCAAATAACTTTTTTTTGAAAATGCTTTAAAAAAAACTACTGAATATTTTCTCAAATTTCTTTTTTTATTTGAAAGTACAATCCTTCCGGTTAATAATGGAAAATAATTTCATTCAAATGGCTGCCTCGGCTGGCCATGCAGTAGCCTACACGATCGGTCCAATTTTTAAGCATATTATCGATTGTGTGCAGCTGTAATTCACCAATGGCTTCACGAATATTGTCCTTTAAAGCGTCAATTGTCTCTGTCTTGTCGGTGTAACACTTATCTTTGACGGCACCCCAGTCCAGCGGTGTCAAATCTGCGGCTGATAATGCGATCTTCAAAAACAGGGCGCAAAACATCGAGTGTAGCTTCGACTGTGTGGCACGTAGCGCCGTCCTGTTGAAACCAAATGTTGCCAATATCCTCCTCTTCAATTTTTCTGAACAAAAATTCGTTCAACATGGCCCAATAACGATCGCCATTGACTGTAACGGCCACTCCTTGCTCATTTTCGAAGAAAAATGGCGCAATTATGCCTCCGCACGAAACAGTGACTCGTTTTGGGTGCATCGCCGTTTCAATGTATGCGTGCGGGTTTTCTGTGCGCCAAATGCGACGATTTTGCATGTTTACATACCCGCCAAGATCAAAATGAGCTTCATCTGAAAAGATTTTTTTTTGCCAAAATCGGCATCTTCTGTAAATCGATCGCAGGCCCACTTAGCGAAGCGAAAACGCATTGGATGGTCAATTGGCTTCAACTCCTGATCAACCATATTCGTTCAGCGGAAGGATAAAACTAATTATCTGTCAAATCAGACATGAGTTAAGTGTTACCATTCACGAAATAAGCACTAGTTGAAAAAAAAAACGTTAGATGGCGGAACCGATATTATATATGTTCCCGTCATAGGAGCATGGCATTTCAGCAAATGCTTACCAATGTGATTTACTTTGGCTAACGAATTTTATTTGAACCTAACTTTTATTCTTGGCTGCAATTTCAATGCTGATCTGGCGCATATCATCTACTTACACAATTGTCTCGTGCAATCTAGTCAAAGGTGATACTGGTCTTGTAGTTTAATGGTTCGCGTCTTCGATCTGGTTTCACTTAAGTCAGTACAATTAACATTTGTCTCACTTCAGCCCATAAATCACTTACTTACTTACTTAATTGGCCATAACAACCGGTTTAACGGATTTCGGCCTCCCGCAATACATCCTTCCAGGCGCCTATGCCAGTTGGTCACATCAATCGATTCGTCGATTTGGTCCTCTTCGCCGACTTCCGCAGATTCTCCCATCAAATACCCGTCTCGCCGGAGCATCCTCCTCCATTCGAACGACATGGCCGAGCCAGCGCAGCCGCTGGATATTGATACGCTGTACAACGTCTATGTGTTTGAGGAGCTCATACAGCTCACTGTTGGATCGGATACGGAAATCATCGCCAACTCGCACAGGGCCGATGATCTTACGTAGGACTTTTCTCTCGAACACTCTCAAGGCCGCTGCATAAGTACTTAATAGGGCCCATGCCTCTGCGCCATAAAGAAGCGCGGGTAGGATGAGTGTCTTGTAGAGTGTTAGTTTTGTCGCACGGGAGAGGTCTCTGCTACTCAATTGCCTATTGAGACCCATAAATCACTGCTCTTTATAAAATCAGACCTGAAAATATGCATTATTCTGCGGCCATCAAACGACCAGTAATTTTTCTTGGCCTCTTTTTCCGAACTTCAATATTACTAACTTTAACTTCTGTTAGATTTGATAACTGCTGCAGTTAAGCTGGATTCATCCAAACAATTTTTTTTATATGTAGTTTGACGTTTCTCTTTTTGAGAGAGAGAGCGAAAGAGAGTAAGTTTGCTTTGGAACATTTTCAGCTCGAATTGGTTTAATTTTAATTCTTGTTCCGAAACAATTGAACTGTACTGCCAGCTACTTTAATTTTTTAAGTAAAGTAAAGCTGCCACATCATATTATATGTACATTTGTATGTATCTATTTATGTATGTATAATATCATCTGCTGCTGTGCTGCCAAATTGTAAAACTAACACTCATCGTTTACAAAGATATTTCATATGGTAGCCTTGTTTTTACAGAACAATTGTTCGAAGTGGGTGAATCGTTTCGGAACATACTCTCAAAAAACTGAATCTGTTCCGGAACAAGCATTTTGTTCCGAAACAATGGATGAATCCAGCTTTAAGGGGAATATTTTCGAAATTGTGTGATATAACACAGATAATGTCGGCATGATCAATAGCTCATAACACTACCATTCTGAATTGCTTTAGCCATAGCAGTGTTTACAGAAGTTATACACATTCTTAGCGTATTCCAATTACCGTCTGACATTTGCTTACTTAACTTATTTCCATGCAAGATTTGACAATTTGTCTCATTGTATAAGCCTTGAATCAGGGAGACAATGTTTCTCATATTAGAGCACTCTATATGACTGCAGAGCACTCCATGTGCCGCATGCTTCTTGAGAGTCAACCGAAACATAATGATGATCGTCATTTGATCGTCTTCATAATTATGATCCTTAGACTATTGATATGCATGTCTGTATGTCTGTAAACAGGAGTTAACATCCGTTTGATGCTGATCTTTTTTGGAATTTTTCAAATCACATCTTAGCGGAACTTTATTTTAGGCTCTACAACGTATCGTATGTTTTGGTTAGACACAGAGCAGAATTGTATTGCTTTCTGACGTAATGTGATGTGTAATGTTAAGAGGCTGCAGATGACCTGACACTAGAGAAAGCGGCGTAGCGTGCAAACCCGATGAATCGATCGGATGGATCGGATCGAATTCGGATTAATCGATCATTTGATTTAACGTAGTGTACACCAGAGGTCAACAATGAGTATTCAAAACAATGAGTAGATTCGAATCATACTTATAATTTCTGATACTTATACGCATTCATACTTATTTTAATGTCATACTCATACTACTTATATTCAAAGTTTAAAATACTCATGGTACTCGTATTTAACAATACACATGATGTTATTGATTTCGACTCTCCATGACTCATCGTATACACGAATCACAAAATAAGTATGATTCGCGTACGAACACTACAATACTCACAAGATGGTTTTGTGTTTGCTTTGCTTGCTGTCTTTGTCTTTTTTGCTTATGTGTCTTTCTTCTTTCTTTTGTAAATGCAACAACAACTAAGACTGTAAATTTTGACGAATGATTCGAATCATTCGTATCATTTATGAGTATTATGAGTATTTTTCTAAATTTATAAATCTGAATGAATAGGCGTATGAATCAAACATATTTCGAATGTTATGAGTTTGATGTCAACGTTGTACTCATACTCATTGCAACTTGCACTTATAAATCAATGTTGTACTGAGTACGAACGAATCAGAGTAGTTGGATTTCAATACTGTTGACTCACTCATACTCAAAATTTCATGAGTACTCATGAGTAGCGAAAAAGCGATTCATTGCTGATCTCTGGTGTACACTCTTCTTGGTGGAATGGTATAGATTGAAGATCGTTCAAGAATTGAATGGATTCTCAGTCCTAAAGGGTTAGGGGACGTGACTCTATTTCCCTCTCTGCCTTCATTTTGTTTTTCCTCTTTTCACTACGTGGAGATAACTTCATTTCATTTCTGTATCTTTCCTCTTTTCCAAACTATTTTAGTCGGTGATTTTGGGTGTTTCACCTACCGGACCTAAACTCCCTTGAACTTTCTGGGTAATGCGCCGGTTGTCCACAGTCTGTCATATACACTAATGTCGATCTTAAAAGATTTCGGCTGCAAGAATTTTATTTTAATCACAGAGATTCAATTGTTCATTCTCAGGTGTAAAAGGCTTATTTTTTATTATCTTTTGGTCAGCTCATTAGACTACAGCATGAGCTGCTGGCGATGTATATGAGTGCCCTAACCAAGAAATATTGCACCGCCTTAGGTCGGTCGACAGAGCTTCGTTGGCTTCGAAAGAAGATATAACGACCAGAATGGATAGAGAGTGAATTTATCACTTTGATTGGATATATGCTTAAAAACTTGTTTGCTTCACTTTTCCATTATGCCCCAAATCCTATTTACAAATAAAATTTAAATTTTTTTAATCCAAGCAAAAAAACAATTACGTATGTATGTAGGTATTCCAGTTCGTACATATAAGGTGATATTGTGCTTTGCTTTTATTTTTTCAATCCACTGAAGCAAAAGAAATTCTTTTTCCTGCCTAGATTTATTTGACAATCTGTGAATATATTTTTTTTTTCTTTTTCAATTTTTTCGAGTCGAAACACGCAAAAGCAATTCCTTTTGTTATTTGAGAGTGTTTGTTTGCTTTTAAAATTTTTATATTGTTTCCAGTATTTCAGAAAAAATAGCGAAAATATAGAAATTCATACTCATGTTACTTCTGTTAGATAGGATATCAGATAGAAAATAAAATCGATTTTTTTTTTCATACATGTTTAGTTGTAAATGAAAAATCTAAAATTGAATTTTCAATACAAGAAGAAGTACCTTAATAAAGTACTTTTTAAATCCTTTCTGGAAACTCACAATCTTGGGCTCAGGATGAAACTCAAAAATTTACTGGGACGCCATAGAGTCTTATAAATCTTTTGTGTCTCATACAGACTTATGATTATGATTATGATTAGTTGATTTCTTATACATTTCTTAATAGTTTCGATTTTAGAATTCGCTGTAAGATTTCTGATTTGATAATCCGGAGGTCCACAATGGATGTAGATGAGTCCACAATGCATGACAGAGTTGTGGGATATGCATTGAAGGTACTGATATTAGTTTTTCGAATAGACTGTCGGCTAATTACATGTCTTCCAAGCGGAGGTTAGGGCAATAAAATAAGCGTTTTACTTGCTGGATGATGGAGTGAGAACAAATTCCTCACGAACATCTCCTCGGCGACTCTGTCTGTGAGTCAGAGGATTTCTTGAGGAAATTTTGTATTATTCTAATCAGATGTCAGGACTTGAAGAACTTCCTACGACTGCTACAGAGTTCACAATCTCCGATATATTATATAACATAGGTATTCTGGCTAACTGAGTTGAACTGTTTATTCTATAGTAATTTTACTGAGGGGCCCAACTTTCTTGGCAGCAGGAGAATACCTGCGATGTTACCAGACATTTCTGGTTTGATATGTATAACTAGGGTACTGATGATTATCTTCTTTCCTTAAATCGTTTGACCATTCATTGCAATATTGCGGTTTTCACAATACGTTGCCCTGTTGGGAGACATGCTGATAGCATGTCAATTTGCATGGTCAATTGGCATGGCTTGTTAAGGTTTCACTGTGACACCTATATAACCTGTTCCTTCATATAATTACAACTTTTGGTTCTCGTGAAGGTGTGAATTTTATACAAATCGCCTTTGGCCAGACACGTTCTGTTAATCAATTCTGTATACTTAAGAGTTCTATATCTAAGGATCCCGATGACAGAGATGTTCTGTGGTCTTCTGTTCTGAATTGTCGCTACAGCTTCTGTAGAAGTTATTGTGGCGTGAGTACCTAGAGACCAGTGGTCCGTTATAACTGCTATTAGGTTTTCCGGTGTATTGGCATTTGAAAGTCTGTCGGCTTTGTTATAACCTTCATTGTACCCATGTATCGAAACTTATTATGAAGTCTGCCTCTTAACCCTTTGTACTCCTATGTCACACTGGAGGTGATAAAACTAATTTACTCTACAACTCGCATATTATTCTGTAGACGATAAAAATAAATAACTGTAAAACACATTGCGGCATTCGACAATATTCATCTGATAGTGAAAGTGATACTGTACCAGACCCTGATAGGGGTAATGACAATATATCAGAATCAAGTTGTATTGATGTGAGTGAAAAAGAGGATGATCTACCAGCAGAAATTACTTTTAGTGTTGGAGACAAGAATGTTGGACTTTAATTTCAAGACAAAGAATAGATTTTTTATAAACATTTTTCACTAATGAACTTATTGCAGATATTGTAAAGCAAACCAACATTTATGCAAGACAGAAAATTAACTCCAAAGTTTTAAAAAGATGGTGCATGTGGAATAACTGGAAGGAGGTTACCGAAGCTGAGATGTGTGCATTTATAGGCATTATTTTTAATATGGGGACTATTATTTTACATAAAATTGAAGAATACTTTTCTCAGGAATTCTACCACTGTAATTTATTTTAATTCATTCAGCTAAAATTTAATACGAGTTGACAGATAACGAGCTTGAAAATTAATCGAGTGCAAAGGGTTAAGAAGACACCAGGTATTGCTGGATAACCTTAGATATGGTACACGTTCTCTAGGGCTCTAAGGGCCGCTTTATTGTTAGGTTAGTTATTGACTTGACATTTTGTCATTAGCCAGACAAATATCCTAGAGGCATAAATAATTTTTTTTTTTTTTTTTTTTTTATTAGAATTGTTGAACTGGCCATACAAATCATAAACGATAAGACAATAAATACTGTAATGGAAGGAATTATAGAACATACCAAAGATTTTCGATACTCTTTTAGGTATTCATGCATTAGAACTTAAATTATTTTACTGTTAAACTAATTTTTTGTAAAGAAAAGTGTATGGCCAAATTTTTTCGTGAGCACTCCTCATAAATATTGTTATGTTATGTAAAAATTTTTTTAATATTTTTTTAATGAATTTTATTTTGGGGAGTCAGAATCCTATTTTTAATTGTACTCTGCCTTTGTCTGTCTCTGGTCAAATTTTTTCGTGAACACTCCTTATTATATTATCACAAATATTGTTATTGTTATGTCACAATTTTTTTTTAAATTTTATTATTTTCCTTTTGTGGGAACAGAATCCTATTTTCAATAGTCTAGTGTCTTTGTCTTGCTTTATAGGGGCACCTGTTGTTCCATAACGACTGTGGTTAAATAATTGTCCATGATTTTTTCTGTTAATTTCTTTAAAATCAAAAACTTTCACTTGCTTTTACAATTACTCATCCTATATCTGCTACTGCTGCCCTTTCAACACTTTGAATCATTTGTTAGCCTTGCAATCCAGACTGTGCTTAACAAGCGCATAAAAATGCCACCCTTTTTAAATCTTCACATGTGTCAAGAGGTGGCTATGGGAGGCGTATAAATAAAAATAATTTTATAAATCAGATTTTTCCATTTATTTATTTATTTTTAAACCCTTATATGGTTTTGTTAATGTAGTTTTTATTAAAAACGGCAGAAAAAAATAACGCCGCCCTTTTTTGGGACACTTGTTTGTTGTTGTTTTTTTTTTAATGAAATTTTTATATTTGCTATGGCTTGTCCATCCAGCAGCCTCCCCTGTAGATGTGTTTTATGCCTCCGAAAAAAATTTATTTTTTTCTGCTTTATTTTTAAATGCTTTTTTTTCATACATATTTCGGCATATCATTGCATTTTTAATATGATGAATTTTTTTCCATGGCATATTATTGTTGATGGAGTTTATTTTCTGTTTTTTTTAACACAACTGTGTTTGCTTATGGGGCGGAAGGCAGGAAGAGAGGGTGAGAAATTTTTAAGCTATTTTCCTCATACCATTGATGCTAGAACTGTCCCACAGTAAACGTAAATCTGTTGTTGTTTATGGGCGGTAAATTGGATTGTAGAATTCCCCCCACTTTCACAATCCACCATATTCACCACACCATCTGTATAACCCAAAGTGAGATGCAGGCTGTGCTACATCATTATATATGCAATCATATGTAAAGTTGAGCTGAGCTGTTATAAAAATAGCAAAAAAAAAATACTCGTGCCTTGAGTTTTTTTCCCTTATTGTGTCCGGTAGCGGAAAATTCTTTTCGTTTTTTTGTGTTTTTTTTTATTTAAAAAAAATATTTTATGATGTATTTAAACCCCATTTTTTTTATTTCATATCAAAACAAACTTTTGTTTGGCCCGTTTTTATCTATTTTTTTTGTTGTTTCTCTCGTTTGTTTTTTATTATCGTTTATCCTTATCTCTTTGGAACGTAAGAAATGTTTTTTGTTTCATTTACGGTCTCTTCATCCGTTTGGCATTATGTGCAGTTTTTAATTTACTTTTTTTTATTAATTAATAAATTAGAAAAAGAAATTCATTTTGTTTTTAACGAAACAAAGATGGGAGTTAAGGAGGCTTTTTTTTTTGTTTAATCAAATCATAGAAACCTTGGGAATGCTTTAAGGGGTTTTTTCCGTTTTTTAATATTTAAATGAAGTTATTTAATTATTTTAAATTATTTAATCTAAATTTAATTGAATAATATCCTCTCTTCTTTTGCTTTCATTGCAGGTGAGTCCGTTTGAAATTTAAAACAAATAAAGCCGCAAAACAAACTACTCTTGGAAGCCAAAAATATGAATTTGTTTATATCATGGCCAACAATCATGTAAGAATATTATAATTATTAGAAACAATGACATTATCCGTTCCAAAAAATCGTCAAATATAGGCCTAATCACTGCAGCGTTTTCAAAGCAGAAATCATCGCTATTTTGAAAGCGTCACAATGCTTGTTATTTGGCGGCATTTTTCCTGAAAATCTCTTGATTGATTTTAACAACCAGGCTGGGATTAAGCTACTAACGAACGAAATTCAACGTCTGTACTTGTTCATTAATGCCTAGGATTTCTCACTGTATTTCGAAAGCGCGGATGGCGGGATTGCTTTCTGAAAAACTTGATTTACTTTAACTACCAGGCTGGGATTAAGTTCTTAAAAAACGTAATTCAACATACGTCATTGTCCATAAATGCCGAAAATTTCTCACTGTAGTGCTTTCCAAGCAGAAATCATGGTTATTTCGAAAGCGCCACAATGCTTGCTGGATGGCGGGATTGCTTTTCTGAAAAACTCTTGATTTACTTTAACTACCAGGCTGAGGCCGCCGTAGTCTAGTAGGTAGCGTGTTGGCTTATTAGACGTAAAGCCAGGGTTCGAGCCCCAGGCCAGACATCAAGACAAAATACAAAAAGTATTTCTTCGGCAACTTCCTCTCAGCAGATTTCTGGCAAAAACTCTGAGAGTAAATAAAATTGCCATGAAAAAGTTTCTCAAAAAATCTGTCGTTCGTAGCCGACTTTAAACTATAGGTCCCACCACTCATGTACAAAATTAACACACACAACAAAAGTGGTGTGAGAAACTAGGACGTTCTACAATGGGTCAATTCGACCTCCGGGTACTGTACTTGTCTTAATTGACAAGTACACGTCCTCTAACCTAACCTAACATAACCTTAACTACCAGGCTGGGATTAAGTTCCTAAAGAACGAAATTCAACGTCTGTACTTGTTCATTAATGCCGAAAATTTCTCACTGTACTGTTTACCAAGCAGAAATCATGGCTATTTGGATATCGGCACAATGCTTGTTGGGTGGCGGGATTGTTCTTCTGTAAATCTCCTGAATTACTTTAACAACTAGGCTGGGATTAAGTTCCTAACGAACGTAGTTTCACTGTCTGTACTTGTTCATTAATGACTAGGATGTAGTGTTTTCCAAACAGAAATCGTGGCTAACGAGGCGGGATTGTTTTTCAAAAAGTCTCTTGATTTACTCTAACAGCCAGGCTGCGATTAAGTTTCTAACGTACATAGTTTCAACGTCTGTACTTGTCCATAAATGTCGAGGATTTCTCAAGGAAATTTCGAATCATTTAATGCTAACTCTTATATAAGTTCCGGGACATAGTAATATCGTTGGAAATTTTATTGTTGATGAGATGTTATGGCCAGTATAGAGCTTGCTATCTCCGAGCTGTTACATGTCTTAGGTATTTCGATTACCTAATTGGTCATTATAAGCGCTCAGTTATAATTACGACCTAGCTTCTCACACCACTTATGTTGTGTGTGTGTTAATTTCATGGCAATTTTATTTACTCCCAGAGTTTGTACCAGAAATTTGCTGCTGAGGGGAAGTTAGCGAAGAAATATTTTTTTGTATTTCGTTTCGTTCGAGATGTCGGAGCTGCGGTTTGAACCGTGGCCTCACATCTAATAAGCCAACACACTACTTACTTGACTACGGCCTAGCCTACTTATAGGTATTTTGATTGCCTCAGTTAATTTGAATAGTTCTTAAGAAAATTTCAAGGGCATTCAAAGGTAGCTATTACATGCCTGCCGGGAATCGCATTGCTGACGAGATGTTTATGACCGATACGGAGCTTGCAATTGCCGAGATGTTACTCGTCATAGGTATTATGATTGCCTCAGTTAATTTCCTTCTCTTTATAGGAAGGCTCAATCTGCTTGGCACCAGGAGGGTACGTGCAATATTACTAGACTCTGCGAGATACATACAGGCAAGAAGAGGATTGTCTCACTTCTATCCTTAAATCGCACAATAATGATTCTATCCGTATCCAAAAGACTTGGCAATCCTACAAATGACTTCTATTGGAAGAATCTGTCTTCCACCTCATGTGTCAATGCCCTGTTCAATATCTTACCTGCTGGCTTCTTATACCAAGCTTTCAAATATATTTTGGACTTTAGTACCAAAAGTACTTTTAAGGCACTAAATACCACTAAAAGTTTCTTACAAATGCATTAAAAATATGCAAGCGCCCGTAAAATTCTACTTGTTTTGCTGCTGCTTATTAATACGATCCTTGAACCCTTGGTGAATTCATCAAAAGTGGTGCCATGTACTTTATGTCAACATGCAAAATCCCTCTTGAAAAATACTCTCATGTACTTAAATTTCGCGGAATTCGCTTTTTGCTTTCGCAGTTTTTTTTTTTTTTTTTTTTTTTTTTTATTTTTTTTTATTTGTTAACCCAAGACCACCACCGCCGCCACAGCCAAAGTAAAAGTAGAGCCTTTACATTTGTTTTTTCGCTGTGTTTTGCTAAAAAGTGAGTAGATTTCACTGACCTCTCACTTGTTAGCGCTAAGGGTGGGTAACGCAAAAAAAAAATATTCCGTTCTTTTGGAAAAAATAATCAACAAAATTGAACTAAAAGCGGGTTGTACTAATGCTAGACAAATGTTTTTTCTCTGTTTCTGTTTCATTTTTTTTTGAACTGTAATGGAGAAAAAAAATAAAATCATATTCGTATCATTCGATTTTTAACCCCCTTTTTTTGGCGTATAAACAAACGGGCATATTTGGAAAAAGTATAAAAAAAGAGAAGAAAAAAAATCCTGAGAGTTTGTCAAACATTTGACACAGAGTTGCCTGCTGGCCAGTTGGTTTCAATGGCCTCCAAAACAAAAAAAAAAAACAGAAAAATTTTTATAAATCGCGTATATCCAGCTACAAACTTCAATTTGTATACGAAGCCCACTCCTGTTTTGTTTTTTAGCAATGCGAAGAGCTATAACTTTGTACTCATCTACTACTCTATGCTACTTAATGGCAAAGGAATGTGGCTATATTGGCAACAGCAGCAGTCAAATGCTTTAAGTTCGGGGTGGTCTTGGTATTAATGGTGGTTAAAATAAAAAAGAGTAACACTCGCTGCGTATTTTATTTTTAGACTTATTTTGTATTTTTTTTCTCGGCTCTTGGGGGGAACTCATACCACATTTTGACAGATTGTTATTTACGTTTTGACAAAATGGGTTAGTAACGATGTATGCGTCTTAGTAACGATTTTTTTTCTGTTGTTTTTCTTCCTATTGGGTTCAACAGTTTCTATGAGTTGAAAAGATTTGTAAAAAGCCCTACAATTAAAATAAAAAACTAACGATTTTAACAGAGCCAATGTTAAGTTAACAGAGAAGTGTTATATATTTAACAGAAATTACAAAAAATTGTCAATTTTCGAACTTACTTCGGAGCATAAAATATCTACCGCACCTTATTAAAATTATACCTTTGACGGTCCTGAGTTTCACTGGTTTTTACTGCTTAAATGGTTTTAGAAATTGAAAAAATTACGCACAAAAATTTTCCTTTTCTTGACAAAATGTGACTTCCTGCAGGTATCCAACTAAAGGGTCCGCCAAATAATTTTTTTTTTTTGAAAATGCTTTAAAAAAAACTACTGAATATTTTCTCGAATTTCTTTTTTTTATTTGAAAGTACAATCCTTCCGGTTATTAATGGAAAATAATTTCATTCAAATGGCTGCCTCGGCCGGCCATGCAGTAGCCTACACGATCGGTCCAATTTTTAAGCACATTATCAATTGTGTGCAGCTGTATTTCACCAATGGCTTCACGAATATTGTCCTTAAAAGCGTCAATTGTCTCTGGCTTATCGGTGTAACACTTATCTTTGACGGCACCATACAAATAATAGTCCGACGACATCAGCTCTGCGGCTGATAATGCGATCTTAAAAAACAGGGCGCAAAACATCGAGTGTAGCTTCGGTTGTGTGGCACGTAGCGCCGTCCTGTTGAAACCAAATGTTTCCAATATCCTCCTCTTCAATTTTTGTGAACAAAAATTCGTTAAACATGGCCCGAAAACGATTGCCATTGACTGTAACGGCCATTACATACATACATAATTGGTCATTACAACCCCTTCAGTCAGGATTACGACCTAGTTTCTCACACCACTTATGTTGTGTGCGTTAATTTTATACATGAGTGGCGGGACCTACAGTTTAAAGTCGACTCCGAACGACAGATTTTTGAGAAACTTTTCATGGCAATTTTATCTACTCTCAGAGTTTTTGCCAGAAATCTGCTGAGAGGAAGTCGCCGAAGAAATACTTTTTGTATTTTATTTTGATGTCTGATGGGGCTCGAACCCTGGCTTTTCGTCTAATAAGCCAACACACTACCTACTAGACCACGGCGACCATTCGGCCATTCCTTGCTCTTTTTCGAAGAAAAATGGCCCAATTATGCCTCTGGACCAAAATCCGCACCAAACAGTGACCCGTTTTCTGTGCCCTAAATGCGACAATTTTGCTTGTTTACATATTCGCCAAGATCAAAATGAGCTTCATCTGAAAAGATGATTTTTTTTTTACCAAAATCGGCATCTTCTGTAAGTCGATCGCAGGCCCACTTAGCGAAGCGAAAACGCATTGGATGGTCAATTGGCTTCAACTCCTGAACCAATTTTACTTTGTATGGCGTCATACCAAGGTCTTTATGCAAAATTCGTCTCAATGACGTCTCCAAAATGTTCAATTGTTGAGAACGACGGTGAATTGATGTTGATGGCGCTTCACGCACACTTTCTGCCACAGCAGCAATATTCACGGGTATACGCACTGTTTTTGGCTTTTCACGCCTTGGTTTATCGATGAGGATGTCAGTTCCTTTCACTTTTTTCATAAGATAACGAACATACGGAGCTGACGGTGCTTCTCTTCTTCCAAAATCAGTACGCAATTCCCATAAAAAGTTCCTCAAATCTTTCGTTCAGAGTCAACATTAAACACTAGATTCCGCTACTCATGGATAAAATTAATACACACAACACACAAGAAGATAGTTTCTAGTCGTGACTAATAGATTGTAATGGCGAATGAAGCAAGTAAGATTTGTCCAGCCATTATGCATCGTTTGACGCCAGAGCAACGCTTCAAATCTGTGGAAATTTAATATCAATCTGTTCGCGAGGTTTATAAAGTACTTCGTTCACATCACGGTCAACACAACTGACTCCGGGATACGTGCAGTTATTGATTATTTTGAACGGACAGTATATTGCTGTAGTGCAGCGAGAAGTCTTAAATTATAAACCGAAGTGTGGAGTTGTCTTCTCTGGTTTATTTCCAAAAGAAAATTTGCCGTATTTAAAGCGAAGACAATTCTCAAGTCGTTAACGGATCACCATTACATTCTAATATACTGACTGTTTGGCGAGGTTAGTTGCTTCGCTTCTTATGGGTTTCGAAATGAGAAAAGAGTCGCTGTACGAATGTTTTGATTTAAAAATCAAAAAAAGTCTGTTCTAAAGATGTATAATTAGCCTAAAAATTCCTTTTTTATTTATGTATGTATGTGTATATTGTCTGAAAACCAGGGAAACTATTTGATTTTTAATTTCAAAGTTATAAAATTGAAGTTAAATTTCATAACTACAAGCAGCATTACTCATTAAATTTTTCTTTAGCTAGCCCAAAAGTATATTTTAAAAAATTCAAATCCAATAAGCCTTAAAGTAGACTAGAAAAATTCAAATACCTTTAAACGCCTAAAATTAGGCTTTAAACTTGAAGCAAAAACATGTGCAAATACCAAGTTATCCTAAAAGTAGTCTACAAAAAATACGAATTCCTGCTGATTTCAGTTACACTTCCGGTTAACCATCAACGTCATCAATATGTCCGTTGATACTGATGACGTAGCCGTTTGATGAAGGTGTAGAATTTTGATGCATAGCGTAATGCTTTTCTGAAACAAAAAGTGCCTGACTGGCTGGCTGGCTGGCTGACTGGTTTGTTGCCTGTATGCGGTGTGGAGGCAGCCATATCGTTGAGATACCATCATAAGCCATCATCCACACAGCTCTGCCCATGCTTTACTTACGTTTGTTCATTTTTTTTTTTGTTTTTCTCTGCGTATAAATGTTTAATGGAAATGTATTTGACGGCTGGTTTATATAATTGTTCTCGAGTTGTTGTTTGCTGTAATTGTTGTTGTTGTAGTAATACAAACATTTTATTGTTGTCTTTGGCTCAATGTTTTTTTTGCCTTTTTTCAGTTTGTTGCTCTGTGTTGTTTGCCCATATTGTTTCTGTTGTTGCAAGTAACATTCATATTTTTTCTTGCACGTTTTTTTTTCACTAACAAAACGATGCTGTTGTCGTTGTTTCTATTTTTTTATTCGATTTCATTTTTAGCGTTGTTGTTGCATGTTGCCATTAGAATGAGTTACAATCTATTCAACTCAACTCTTGAACATGTTTCCATACCCCCTTCAGTCTCAGCTCAACATGGCTATTTCGAAATTGTCAATATTGGTAACAAAACAACATGAGCTATGAGTACTACAACAACAATGTAATTGTAAAATTTATAAGACTAAAAGGAATATGGTTCGAGGGGGGTTATGAAACATTTTTTGAAAATAAAATTGTTTCGTTAGCTTGTGTGCTGTTTTGCTATTCTGCTGCTCTCTTTTGCTTTACAAGTGTCATTAAAAAATCAAAAGGTTTTTAATAGGAAAACTAAACTTCATTTCAATGTACAAAAATCTAACGGTAGATGTATTTGTTTCATTTGTGTTTTCCTTGTTTTCTTCCCGATTGTTTTCCAATACTTGTTCAACATAAATCGGTATTGGCATTAGAACAGCTTTAAATTTAAAGCATACTTTAAG
Source organism: Sarcophaga variegata (assembly GCA_932273835.1). NCBI lineage: Eukaryota > Metazoa > Arthropoda > Insecta > Diptera > Sarcophagidae > Sarcophaga > Sarcophaga variegata. Next base: position 16,052,886 of record OW026361.1, on the reverse strand, counting down.
GGGCATTACATTGAATACATGACTTCTATTATTCGCTAGCAATGATTAAAAATGCTTCAACTTTAAAAGGAAGAGAACTTGAGATCTAATCTGTTGTACATTTTAGTTGCCTGCTTTTAGGTACGGCTCAAAAATATTTGTATATTTAATTAAGAATTAAATTTAAAGCCTATTTTCAGGCATTTTATAGGCAAATTTAACTATAAATATCTCTGTAAACAGTTCTCAGTTTTAGACTTAAATTTGTCGATTTTTTTTTAAAAACATTTTTTTGTAATCTGAGAGACAAAAGCAGATTTCGTTCTTAAACGAAAACCTGTGCTATTTGAGAATTTAAAAAAGTTTGCCTCGTTGATGAGATTTATCTCTTGTGGATTAGTGCCATAAAAACACTATGATAAGTCATTGGTGTATTCCTATAGACCAGCAACTCCTGAAGCATTAGAAGCTAATATTCAACCTACTTTTACGATTATACGGCCTGATTTAATGGAAAAGGATGTTGGAAGCTAGACTGAAATACATATGTCAATATTATTGAAATTCATGAAATTATCTTCCAGATTATAATAAAAAACGTTACATTCCAACAATATATTTTGTATGTCTTGTATTATTATTTTAAGCTGTTAAGTATCCTAGTGCATTAACCTTTCTCAAGGCATAGCATAGAGGTCATAGTTGTCGGCATAACACACCGTATTATTGAAATCCTAATTATTATTTAAATTGCTTCGATTAAGACCACATGTGGGTTTTCTGAATCCCAAATACCGCCATTTTGCTTATTAACGTACCCAGCCACCAAGATGAAAATGAGCTCCACACAAAAAAATTATTTGCTTTTTTGGCAAAAAAATCTCCGACCAATTTTTTGGAAATAAAATTCCGATAAATAGAATGACATACAGTGGACAGTAAAAGTCTTAGTACGGCAACATATTTTGACAAAAAAAGTTCCCACAGGCTTAATACACTTGCACAAAGTCCCGATATGACTTCAAGAGAGTATTTAGGATATCGTTTGAAAGAACGATGAAGTAATCGCTAAACCTTAAACAAAATTCAACCGAAAAACTTGCTCATGGTGCCACCAGAAAACACTAAACAAAACTTATATATTCAATTACAAATGGGTTAAATAGTGCAGTGCTTGACCTTAAGAGATATTCTACTAAATACAAGGTATAACATTTTCATATATTAGGCCTTTGAATTTTAAATTTACTAAGGGTTCTCCTTGAAGTACCTATAGAGTTATCTGAAACTTTTCCTTATTTTGCTCTTGTTTTACGAAAAACTTTAAAAAGTTTGTTTGTTTTATAATAAAACAAACACAAATTAATAAAATAAATATATAAACGATAAATTTTTATACAAACTTTTGGCCAAAAATTCATGAAATTGCTAAAATATATATTGCCGTACTAAGACTTTTGCTGTCCACTGTAAGTATTGCCAGATTCGAAATATTCGGTGGTTCAAATTTAAACAGATAGATTGCCCACACGATACAAAGGTTTTCATTGTCAGCTAAGTTGTAGTATTTACGATTAAAAAGTAAAGTTTTTATAGAATTTTCTGTAATAAAATTCCTCAATTATTTAATGGCGGTTTTCTTCTTTTCTTTTTATATAAAATTCCTTTCCTTTTTTGTTATTTTTTTTTTAATTTTCAATTATAAACCAATGCTGATGGATAGAGGACTTTGCATTTTTTTTTTTGTGTTAAATCCTTCCTCAAAACCTAACCAAGTGGAATTTTTAATTCTGTTTTATTAAAATAAAACCATAAATGCATTCAAACATATGCTATTAAAACAATTGTATTAATTTATTAATCAAATTTTTGTTTATTAATGTGGTAAAGCAAAAAAAAAAAATGATAAAAAAAAGACAACGAAAACCCTTTACAGAGAAAAGGATTTCGGTTTTTTTTTCGTTGGAATACTTGATAACAACCAACTTAATTATTATCCTGTATGAATACCATTATAGAGGTTTGCCAAACCCTAGGTTTGAAGACATATCTGATGATTAGAGAATGATATAAATTTCAGAAATTAAATACAAACACACTTATGCACACATATATGTACATACATTAACATTATGAAAAACAACTTTAGCGGAAAATTATGTTTCGGTGGGTTTTTTTTAATATTTGTTAACGTTTATAACGGTATTCCATTTTTTCTACTTCTTTTGTGGTCTGATCCGTAACTGTCCCGTACAGGAGCTTAACAGTGTTGACGCATGTTGCCATGAAGACGAAAAAAAATTTTTTTTTTCGAAACTTCATTATGATTTCATAGCCAGTGAAAGTTAACAAAAACAAAATATTTCCCCCTTTAACAACGTGATATATTTTGTATACTTTTTTAATATCCAAAGACAGGATAAAATTAAAATATGATGGTGAGTCAAAAATAAATAAATTTTTGCTGAAAATACAATTTTTTTTCTATCCGGGAAAACAACAAACGTCAACGGGATTTTATTTCAATTTTTTTTTATTTCTCAAGTAGCAAGACCATCATCCTTTTTTTCTTTATTCCTGTACTGTTTTTAAAAATGAGTAAAGGAATCACTGCATTAAACTTCTGCCAAAAAAAAAAAAAAAAAAAAAAAAAACGCCGCACTGTTGAAATCCCCAGTCAAAGCTTTAGACAAACGGAAGTTGTCCACAAACGGAAAAAAAAGACGACAAACAAAACCATAGAAAAGCATACTCATCTAACGCACTACGGGACATAAAAACGTTTTTACTTAATTCCGTCCTAAAAATAGTAGTGAAAGCGACAAAGTGAAACAAAAATATGGAATGTTAGAAGAAAGGCTGATACATTTTTTTTGTCAAATAGAAAAGATTCCTAAAAACCAAGTAATTGCGCTAAAGATTAATATACTCTGTTATGCTTTCAGAATATTAACAGTTACACTGAAAAGTACGCAAGCTATCTCGCAGTTGGTGGTCACATTTAAAAGTCTTGTGTACAAATTTTATAGCTGACGTATTGTTGTTGCATTGTTATTATAAGCATTGTCGTGAAGAGGTGCTTTGTAATATCGACTATAACACAATGGATCGTATGTGGCCTAAGTGTGTCCATCCGACTCTTTTAGATGGACAGCCACCTCTACCTATACCTACAGCGATCATGCGATCGATTATACATACATCCCTCCAAATTTATAGTAACGTGTCCTCCAAGCCTATTGCCCTGACAAACTTCAGGATTCTGCATCGTGTCAGCAAGGCCAATTCCCTGCCTAGCACCAGACAATGCCCACTGGATTCAAAGAACGTATTCTGATGACTCATTCTTATCGCCATAGAATCTAAAAGTTGATCTCAAAACAACCCCAATTCAAAATTAGAGTACTTCTATAGGGCCCTGTCGATAAATCGCCTACCACCCTCTGGCCATTCCTGGACTGATGCATGACTCAAATCTCCTCTTATATTAATTTCTATAAAAAGTTTAGTTTGCCTCAAACCCACTTGGTTTCAGAAGAGTCTTTGCCTATCTTTGTCATCCCTTTTATTAAGCATATCTTACCAAACATTCGCCCACACTCCACAGAATGGTTCTGGCCCCAACTTCACAAGGTCGCCTACTTACTCATTGCCGAGAATTCCTACATGACCTGGAAGCCAGCTGCCTACCTCACTGATTTGCCTGCCCATACTAACATCGATTTAACCTTATACGAGTCAAGTTCTCAAATGGCGACCTGACTGTCAGAGAGTATTGCTATGTCCTATCTTTTGTAACTTCTTTCCAAGTAAAATTGATCACATCTTTCGATGGCATAGACTTACTGTACTTAATTCTAGGATTAGAAACTAACATTTCTGTCAAAAGGTTCGTTTTTGACCCATGTGTTTACCACAAAAATGTTCCTCTTTTAAAAGGGCACAGATTACTCCATTCATTTTTGTTACTAAGTCTCGTTGCGAAGCATTTCTCAAAATCGTAGGTCAGGAAAATCCCTGAATTCAAAGAAGAGTCTTTGCCTCTCTTTCTCTTCCCTTTCGTTAAGCATACCTTTTCAAACGTTCGCCCACACTTCACAATATGGCAAGCTAGTCTACTTGCTCATTGTTGAAAATTTCCTCAGGACCTGGGAGCCAGCCTACCTAACTGATTCAACTTCCCCAGAAAGTCTCATACATTTAACCTCATAAGATCCGAGTTCTCAAGTGGCGACCTGACTGTCAGGTAGAGTTGCTATGTCCCGTCTTTTGTACCTTTTTGAAAATTTGAATTGAGCACATCTATCGATGGAATAGACTTATTATACTTCAATATAGCGTGTACCACGTAATAGTCCTTTTTTAAATGGGTACTCAGCTTCTAGATTACTCCATTAATTTTTGGTACTAAGTCTCGTTGCGAAGCATTTCCCAAAATCGTAGGATCTGATGATTCTGTCCAAGGGACAGTTAAGCTGGAAGCTGTCAGTTAAATGATCCTTTAGGTCAGGAAAATCCCTGAATTCCACGTTATACTTGTTTCCCATCAACATAAACATAATCTCCAAAGCTTTGGTTTTCACTAAATCTATAACCCCTCACAGGAACATGATTATCAGAGCAGCCAGATTTCGACCTAGCTTCTCAAACCACTTATTTTGTGCGCGTTAATTTTATACATGAATATCGGGACCTACAGTTTAAAGTCGGATAGATTTTTGAGAAACTTTTTATGGCAATTATATTTTATTTATTTTCAGAGTTTTTGCTAGAAATCAGCTGAGAGGAAGTCGCCGAGAAATATTTTTTTCAAATTTCGTTTTGATGTCTGACCTGGGGGTTTGAACCGTGGCCTTACGTCTAATAAGCCAACGCACTACATACTAGACTAAGGCGATCGGTGCACCTATTTTAATTTTTTTTCACAAAGTATATCAAAAGTATTCAATTTCCTAAATTTTTTTCCTATTTGAACCTTTGTTTTTAAAATTTAAATTTTAAAATAGATACTGAATTAAGGAAAAAGAAAATCTGATTGGTTTTCTTTCCTACTACTGCAATCTTCCTCAAAAATTCATGACTTCATGGCAAAAATTTATGTTTTCCATTAATTTTTATTTTTAAAATTTAATTGTCATCCTCCGTTACTTTATTTATTTTATAATTTCGAAATTGTTGTCTCGAGTGTATTTTTGTTATGACTGTACTTTATATTGAATACAGTATAGTCTCTCTCTCTCTCACTCTTACTCTGTTACCAATTAATATGATTTTTAATGCATTTTCCATATGAAATTCAAATGAATAAAAATAAATATTTTCATCAATACATAGAATATATAATAATAATAACAACAACAACAGCAAAAAAGGAAACCAATGAAATATAATATAAATACATTTAAATTACACTAATAAAACGAAATAAAAACCAGAAAAAAAAACTGAAAATATTTTTAAAACAGATTTTTAATGCATCGCTGGCTACAGCAACAGCCTACAACAGAATGAGACAAAAAGAGAGAGAATAAGCGAGGCACAGAGACAGAGATTTTAGTTTAATAACGTTTCTTTTTTTTTAATAACTCCATTATATTTTACTCACACACAACACACCCTGTCATATTGTCTACAGATATTCATGATATTCGCTTATCACCACTACACACATGCATTTATGTTGTTGCTGTCCTGTGACCGCGAGTTTATTTATTATTGTTGGTGTTGTTTTCGATAATTTTCGTTTTTTTTTGTTTCCTTTTTTGTTTGCACTATGCAGCGTATGCGCACTCAAACTCCGATGATTTTATTATAAAAGTGATCCAAGGCCCACTTTAAAATATATATTTCGCTGCAATATTATTTTGTTTCATTTACCTTTGTATGTGTGTGTTTTTGTTATTTCCAAACCCAATGTATAAATTTTTGACCACCCCGTAAATATATATACATACATTTTTTGTGTGTATGTGCCCCTCGGTATAATAAAATGCATTGGCGTGTGAAGCGCGAGGAGTGTGCATAAATGATTTTTGAGTTCACGTTTTTAATACAATCATATCACAGTATGTACATATGTATATGAGAATGAGTGTGTATGTGTAAAAAAAATTGAAAATTTCAGTGTTGCCAGTAGTAATAATTTTGAAATCATTTTATCATTAAGTTTGGGTTTTACAAAGTAAGGTTTATGTTAAAATTTTTTCGTGGGTACTCTTTATTCTGATTACTGAACACTGTATTTTTAAGACATACATACATACATACATAATTGGTCATTACAACCCTTCAGTCAGGATTACGACCTAGTTTCTCACACCACTTATGTTGTGTGTGTTAATTTTATACATGAATGGTGGGACCTACAGTTTAAAGTCGACCCCGAAATTCATTGAATTTCATTGAAATTTCATTTTACTCTCAGAGCTTTTGCCAGAAATCTTCTGAGAGGTAGTTGCCGAAGAAATACTTTTTGTATTTTTGTTTTGATATCTAGCCTGGGGCTCGAACCCTGGCTTTATGTCTAATAAGCCAACACACTACCTACTACACTACGGCGACTTACTCCTTTTATATATTTTATATTTAGCCAATAAAAGTTTGGATAGCCTCAAATGCATTTGGTAAGAGAAATAACTCTGCCTCTCCTTATCTTTCATTTCGTTGAATATATCCTTCCAAACATCCCTATCCACTTCCCAGAAAGGTTTTGATCCCTTTAGCGATTTGGAAGCTCTCCTCCTCGTAAGCTCATCTGCGTGCTTGTTGTAGCGAGTTACCACATGACCTGGTACGCAGCAGATGTAACCCTATTTTTCCCTACCTAACCTATTTAGCCTGCGCAAACAGTCGCATACTATTTTCAAGTTAACCTCGTAAAAACCGAATACTTAAATGGCGGTCTCTCGACTCTCAGATAGTATTGCTGCATCCTGGTCTTTGTACTTTCTGTCCAAGTTGAATTGAGCACATCGTTCGCTGCTAAAGACTTTCACTTGGAAGATGCAGGCGAGTTTTTTCCATGTAAAATTTCAGTTTGGAACTAAAAACTGCCACTCCTGCAGTTCTCGATACATATTTATAACAGAGATTGGTCTTTCTTTTCATAAAGTATGTAGACCCTATATATTTTTTCTTAATTGGTCATTGCAACCCTTCAGACAGGATTACGACCTAGTTTCTCTTGCCACTTATGTTGTGTGTGTTAATTTTATGCATGAGTAGTGGGACCTACAGTTTAAAGTCGACTCCGAACGACAGATTTTTGAGAAACTTTTCATAGCAATTTTATTTACTTTCAGAGTTTTTGCCAGAAATCTGCTGAGAGGAAGTCGCCGAAGCAATACTTTTTGTATTTTGTTTCGATGTCTGGCCTGTGGCTCGACCCCTGGCTTTACGTCTAATAAGCCAACACACTACCTACTAGACTACGGCGACTTATAATCTTATATTACTCCCTTCAATTGCGTTACAAATTCTCGTAGCGAAATATTTCCCAAAATCGTAAAATCGTTCAGCCGCAAAGTTGCTTGTTAAATCTCGTGTTCGACTATTTTCCCATTATCCTAACCATACTCTCCAAATTTCTGTCCTTCTCTAACGCCCCTAGCGCTGCTGTAGAGCAAGTTCTTGTTATCCTGTTTGGCATAGGCCGATATGGCAAATAATACAAGTGAGAGGGATTAAACTACCGAACAAACCTCATCAAGAACTCAACAATAATCTCATAAGCCAACAATAATACATTCGCCTCAGAAGGGAATTTATGATAAAATTTCAAAGTCGTTGTAGTCTAGTAGGTAGTATGTTCGATTACTAGATGAGAACCCGTGGTTTAAACTTAAGTTCAAACATCTCAAACTGAACGAAATATAAGAAAAATTTATTTCTTGCGGCGATTTCATCTCAGCAGTCTTCTGGCAAAAAAAGAAAAATTCCTCAAAAATCTATCATTCAGAGTTGACATTAAACCGTAAGTCCTGCCAGCCATGGATAAAATTAACACACACAACATGGGTGGCGTAAAAAGCTAGGTTGTAATCCTGGCTAAAGAGTTGTAATGACTGCTGAAGTAAGTCAGTTTTGCAGCCACTTGATTCATTAGATCACGAATTCCTCTTTTAAATTTCTTATTAAACTTGTCTCCCATAAAACTAACCATAGTCGCCAAGGCTTTGGATTTTGTTACTGTGTGCAAAGGATTTAAATCCAACAGAGCCACCAGCGCTGGTGTAGGATAGTTTCTCGTTTTTGTTTCCACCCTTGATAGTGACTAATATGAAATCTATTATACGGTAAAGCATATAACCTACTGAACAAGTCTCGTTAAGAGTTAGAAAACATTTTCGTTTGCTCAATACTTTCGAGAGGGAGAGGGGTTCCAATACAAAACATCTTTCATATCGAACGTTGTGGCCTGGTGTAAATACTTGTTAAGAAAATTATGATGAAATTTGTTTTTAAAATAAAGAGTCGGCAACACTGAAATGAATATTTGGTCACTTCAATATTTCAGAGATCTGCAAATAAATGTGTATATGTGTGTGTGTGTGTGTGAGAGAGAGTATATAACGAGACATCTGATAAAAACAGCGGATTCTCCCAAAAAAAAAGAAAACATAGGATTTTAAATTCAATTTTTTTTGTTTCGTTAAAAACTCACAAAAAACAGAAATTGGCTATAAAACAGTACAACATTGCCATAGTTAAGTGGGTTTTATGTCGATTTACATACATATAAGCACACACATACACATATACTTTTTTTAATACATGGATTTAACACCATACTGAGTGACAAGAAATTATTGATACAATCACGAAGGACTTAACCTTTAATACAGAGTAAAGACTACAGTTTAATGTCGTGAGAATTCTTAGAAGAAAAATACTTCTTATGAATGATCAAATCTGTATGGAATTCAAGAAGTGTCAACTGGTGCGACGTGTTGGAAAAGATCTGATATTAGTTCAATAGATTTATTACACAGTGAAAGGTTTGGGTTTAGGTTAGAGGCCGTGTACTTGCCAATTGAGAGCAGTACAGTACCCGGAGGTCCAGTTGACCCATTGTGTAACGTCCTAAAGGGGAATGGATAATAGGGGAAATGGGGAAAAAGAAAAGGAAGTAGGAAAGGGGCAGTGTTACACTTCAGTTTGGTTTGTTTCGAATGTGATCATTGGCTTCACTCTTGAACCATTTAAAAACTCCATAAATAAAAAAAATTTCCTACTAGTAGTGTATTGCTTATCATTAGCTACTCTATCCATTGTTTACAATATTTATTGGGTCCATACTCTGTTCTCAATAAAATGAAATGGATTTTTTCTTTACACTGGTATTGTGTGAGTGCGTTTCTCCGTTAAAAAAGTACATGTTGGGTTGAATATTTCACAAAATATTTATCCCTCGATTTTTTTTGTTGTATTTTTTAAATTTGTTTCCTCTTTTTTTGTATTATTTGTACGATTGATTCATTTTCACATTCATTTCTGATTGGCAATATAAATCAAGAAAAGGAAAAAAAAATATCATCAGCAACAACAAAAAAGGGGTAAAAATGATTTTTGTATAGAAATAAATTTTCAAATATTTTTTATGTTTTCAATTGTTATTTAATATCGATGATGTCTGTAGAGAATTTGTTGTATTTTTCAAAATAAAAAAATAATAATTAAAAAATATGGCGTCAGAAATTTGTGAAAAAATTTTTTTTTTTTAATTTGTTAAATTGGAATTTAAAACATGTTATTAAATTAAATGGCTTTTATTCTTTATTGCATTTCATTCAATAACTATTTTCCAAATTGCTAATAAATATTTCTTTTATAAACATTTGTTTCTTAAGGAGATGTTGACTAACATAAAAGTTTAACCTTTAGTCTGGATTACAACCTAAGTTATGACACCACGACCTAAAGTTTAAAGTCATCTCCGAACGACAGATTTTAAAAAAATTTAGCCAGATGACTGCTGAGAAGAGATTGCCGAAGAAGTATTTTTTCATATTTTGTTTCCTTCAACATGTGTGAGATGGGGATTTTGAATCACAAGCTCAAGTCTAATAAGCCAACACACTTCTTTCTATACTTAGACAACTTCCATGTGGACTACGACATCGTTCAAACAACTTCACTGGGTGCAGCGCATTTGAAATGTCCCATTTTCTGTCTCTGGCTAAATAAACCCAATGGCATGTACAATAGAGAGTTTGAGGACCGCTGTGGTTTGTGTATTATTAACATATACCTGCATTAATAGCATATACCGTAATAAAAAGTCTTATGTAATCAAATCTAACGTCTCCCCCACATGAGGTGATATTGCCCTAAAATCGTACGTAAGAATATTCAATGTGGCATGAGTTTCAGTGACATGCTGTTGAAATCACATGTCGGTGATATCCAGATAAGAGATCAGCAATGAATCGCTTTTTCGCTACTCATGAGTACTCATGCAATTTTGAGTATGAGTGAGTCAACAGTATTGAAATCCAACTACTCTGATTCATTCGTACTCAGTACAACATTGATTTATAAGTACAAGTTGCAATGAGTATGAGTACAACGTTGACATCGAATTCATAACATTCGAACTATGTTGGATTCATACGCCTACTCATTCAGATTCATAAATTTAGAAAAAATACTTATAATACTTATAAATGATTCGAGTGATTCGAATCATTCGTCAAAATTTACAGTCTTAGCTGTTGTTGCATTTACAAAGAAAGAAGAAAGACACAGAAACAAAAAAGGCAAAGACTTCATGTGAGTATTGTAGTGTTCGTACACGAATCATACTTATTTTGTGATTCGTGTATACGATGAGTCATGGAGAGTCGAAATCAATAACATGCGTATTGTTATGTATGAGTACCATGAGTATTTCAAACTTTGAGTATGAGTAGTATGAGTATGACATTAAAATAAGTATGAATGCGTATAAGTATCAGAAATTATGAGAATGATTCGAATCTACTCATTGTTTTGAATACACATTGCTGACCTCTGATCCAGATTATCCAATTCTGGACAAAAAAAAGTTGATTATAATCGACTTATAGTACTCGTTGTTGAATTTTATGGCCTGGCCAACGTTGTTCTCAAAGCAATATGCCGCCAATGCGAAATTGAAAACAAACAGTAACTTTTTAGGCGTTCATTGAACGCTCTTGGATTTCATGTGGATGGATACCATCCCAAATTCGCCAATTTTTTTTGAAGTGTCGTCGTAGTCTGGTAGGTAGTGTGTTGGCTTGTTAGATGTGAGGCCGCTGTTCAAACACCGGGTCAGACATCTCCGACAAAACGAAATATGAAAAAATATTTCTTCAGCAGCTTCCACTCAGCAGATTTCTGGCAAAAAATCTGAGAGTTAAATAAAATTGCCATGAAAAGTTTCACAAAAAATCTGTCTTTCGGAATCGACTTTAAACTTTCGGTGTCGCCACTCATGTATAAAATGAAAACACACAACATATGTAAGTGGTGTGAGAAGCTAGGTTGTAATCCTGAATAAAATTATAATTACCAATTAAGTAAGTCTAGAGGGCAACTAGACAATGCTTTCTAGATATCTGAAGCGTCTATTCAAGGCCTTTGTTGAAAAGTTTGTCAAATCTGCCATTCGGAATCAACTTTAAGCTGGGTGGTGCGAGAAGCTAAGTTGTAATTCTGACTAAGCGTTTGTAATGATCAATTACTGATGCCTAGTCTACATTTTGACCTTACTTCTGTCATAACTTGATAAATGTAGAATATTCTGCAGCCTAACATACAGTGAGCGCCATAAGTGAGTCAACACTTTTGTACTTAATTATAAAACAGTTTTGTTCTTAAGTATAAAAAAAGTTCCTTTTAACATTTTATAAGTAGTAAATAAACGTTTTTATTTTTGGAAATTTATTCGGCTATTCTCATTTACTTTTCTCGCTATCCTAAGAAAATGAATTATTTCAGTGGTGTTTACTCACTTTTGGCGCTCAGTGTAGTTCTTGCACCCTCGCTACTAGTTTCATAAAACGTTTTCCACATTTTTCATACAACATTATATATAGTTTCATACGCCTACCCCCCTCATTTAAGTTATTATTCACTCCTCTTATAATGGCCAGCCATGCTTGAACATTTTTTTTCACTGTGTTTCGTTTTTTAATTGAACATAAAATATTTACACTGTAATTTTAACAGTCCTATATGGAAGGAGGATGCAAAGAATATTTCACAATCTTTTTTCGCAATAATTTTATTTCATAATATTTTCCAATAACAAAAAGAAAAAACAAACAATTAATTGAGTAACTACTACATACAGACACACTTTGAGAGAAAAATAGAAAATTTAAAGCCAATATTGACAATTTTTGAAATACAATTTGAACACAGACATACAACAAATAAATAAAAAAGATATTTTTTTTTTTTAATTTTATTTACAATACATACGTTTCATATAATCAATGTTTACCCCCCAAAAACTCACTATCTTACACAATATTTACAGGAAAAAAGAATCACAATATATTCTGGCTGACATATGAAAAAATGAGTATGAAAATTATATTACAAGCAACTTTTTAAATTGATAATAAAACAGTGGACAGTAAAAGTCTTAGTACGGCAATATATATTTTAGCAATTTCATGAATTTTTAGTCACAAGTTTGTATAAAAATTTATTTCTGTTTTATTATAAAACAAACAATTTTTTAATGTTTTTCATAAAACAAGAGAAAAATAAGGAAACGTTTCAGATGACTCCATAGGTGCCCCCCAAGGAGAACTCTGAGTAAATTTAAAATTCAAAGGCCTAATATATGAAAACGTTAATCCTTGTAAAGGGTCCGCCAAATAACTTCTTCTTTTTTTGAAAATGCTTTAAAAAAAAACTACTGAATATTTTCTCAAATTTCTTTTTTTATTTGAAAGTACAATCCTTCCGGTTAATAATGGAAAATAATTTCATTCAAATGGCTGCCTCGGCTGGCCATGCAGTAGCCTACACGATCGGTCCAATTTTTAAGCACATTATCGATTGTGTGCAGCTGTATTTCACCAATGGCTTCACGAATATTGTCCTTTAAAGCGTCAATTGTCTCTGGCTTGTCGGCGTAACACTTATCTTTGACGGCACCCCACAAATAATAGTTCAACGGTGTCAAATCGCAGCTGGTGGTCAAACGACCTCAGCTCTGGGCTGTGTGGCACGTAGCGCCTCCTCTCCATTTTTTGTGAACAAAAATTCGTTCAACATGGCCCGATAACGATCGCCATTGACTGTAACGGCCACTCCTTGCTCATTTTCGAAGAAAAATGGCTCAATTATGCCTCTGGACCAAAATCCGCACCAAACAGTGACTCGTTTTGGGTGCGTCGGCTTTTCAATGTATGCGTGCGGGTTTTCTGTGCCCCAAGTGCGACAAATTTGCTTGTTTACATACCCGCCAAGATTAAAATGAGCTTCATCTGAAAAGATGATTTTTTTTTTGCCAAAATCGGCATCTTCTGTAAGTCGATCGCAGGCCCACTTAGCGAAGCGAAAACGCATTGGATGGTCAATTGGCTTCAACTCCTGAACCAATTGGACTTTGTATGGCGTCATACCAAGGTCTTTATGCAAAATTCATCTCAATGATGTCTCCGAAATGTTCAATTGTTGAGAACGACGGTGAATTGATGTTGATGGCGCTTCACGCACACTTTCTGCCACAGCAGCAATATTCTCGGGTATACGCACTGTTTTTGGCTTTTCACGCTTTGGTTTATGGATGAGGATGCCAGTTTCTTTCACTTTTTTTTTCCACAAGATAACGAACATACGGAGCTGACGGTGCTTCTCTTCTTCCAAAATCCGTACGCAATTTTCGCACACATACTGCAACATTACCATGAATTTCAAAGTAATGTCGCAATATTTCCCAGCGTTGTTCAAGCGTATACACAACCATATTCGTTCAGCGGAAGGATAAAACTAATTATCTGTCAAATCAGACATGAGCTAAGTGTTACCATTCACGAAATAAGCAGTAGTTGAAAAAACGTTAGATGGCGGACCAGATATTTAGTAGAATATCACTTAAGGTCAAGCTCTTCATTTAACCCATTTGGAATTGGATGTGCAAGTTTTGTTTAGTGTTTTCTGGTGGCACCATGAGAAAGTTTTTCGGTTGACTTTTGTTTAAGGTTTAGCGATTACTTCACCGTTCTTTCAAACGATATCCTAAATACTCTCTAAGTCATATCGGGACTTTGTGCAAGAGTATTAAGCCTGTTAGTACTTTTTTTGTCACAATATATTGCCTAAGACTTTTGCTGTCCACTGTATAAGGAAGAAGAAATTTGGTTATTTTTGAATATATTGAATTTTTCAAGAAAAATCCGCTTCGTCTAGCAGATATTAATGGGAAAATCTATTTCGCTAGTTGTATATTATTATCGTCTTCTAGACGTGCTAAAGTTCTGCGGCCATACCATCTAATTTAAAGCCATCAGTGAATATTTCTCTGTAGAGATGTAATAGAGAGCCTAATGGGAATCTCGTGAATTTAGTAATCATTACAGGGTCACTTTGACAAACATTAGGGCTGACTTCCAAAATGTTAGTTGTTTTGTGTTTGAACAAAGTATAGTGTTTCATAAAGCCGCTATACAAAATGTTTACAATGTATACTATTTCAAAACGTCGTCAATGTGTACTTTTAACGTAGTCAAAGAGCAGTCAGGCATCGGATTTATAGTTGAAGCATTGTTGGGTAACTTTGCATGTGTACAAAATTAATATACCGTAGTAGAACTGTATACAAACTTTGTATTGATACATTTTGGAAGTCAGCCTAGCTGACAAAAATCGCCACCTATTTTTTTATATTTAATATCCTATTCAATTAAAGAAATCACGAATTTTCGAGAAACAGAATGAAAAACTCTCAAGTAAAAGGTCCATACAATAGAAATACAAAATAAAGCTGCCTGCTACTGTTACTGCTGTTACTACTCTATGAGTGTTTAACAAACATTTCAAAACAATTGTCATTTATTGACAACAATCATCATCATACATAAGTAAACAGACAGACAGACAACTTCAATATTATTTTCGCAAAAAGAAAAACAGAAAAAAATCGTAAAGATTGTTAACAAATGTTTTATAGCCAAAACACCCGCCCATCCTGCAAAAACACGGGGGCTCAAAAGGCAAACTTGCAAACAGACTGACAAACCAACTGTCAACTGGACATCAAACGGAACCTATAGACGGAAGTTAAATGACATTTCAGCTTAAAAAAAAACAACAACATGTCTACCATCAGGCAAGCACAAATAAAGAAAAAGATGAACGAAAAAAAACTGTTTGAGAGTAAAACTACACCCTCCCTGGTCCATTACAAGCATTACAGGACAACCGTGTAAAACATTTAAAACATCAGCAATGGCCTGACAAAAAAAAACAAGGCACAGCTTTTTTAAAGTTATTGACAATCATATGCTGCGTATAAGCACTATGCTGTATACAGCAAGCCTTTAATAACGGCCTAAAATTTTTTAGAAAAGTTTTAAAAAAATTCTTTCGCCAGTACTACAAGGCTTCAAGGGCTGCCATTTATGAATATTTAAAAGTCAATAGAAATAGAAAAAACAAAAATTAAAATTCTTTGTAACAGTGAAAGCGAAAAAGTAGAGAAAAAAAGAAACACACACACACAGAAACGGATAGTTTATGATGATACATTTGCTGGGTGTCCTTTACAAAAAAGAAAGGAAAAAAAATAAAACTTTTCCCATTCACATCATGATTGACCATCTCTAGGCTCTGGAACATTATTTTTAACTGCTGTACAAAAGCCGGATATAAAGTATGAGTTATTAAACACATTCATACATAGAATAATAAAAAAAAATTTTAATTTTTTCTAAAAGTTTATGTTTCCCTCTGTCTTCTATTGCATCTCTTTTAGTTATTGTGAAATAATGCGTTAGTTTTTCCAATTTTTGTTTTTTCTTCTCTTTTTTTCTATATTCACTTTCCATTATATGTTAGATGTCACAGGATAATAAGTAAAAAAGAAACAAGTAAAAAGGAAAAGTACAAATCATGCGACAAAAAATAATTCAAAAAAGTCTACAATCAACAAAATCTAATTAGGCTTTCCTACTGTTGGTACTAGGGGTAGTAAAATGGTAATACAAGACAGAAATATTACTGGCAAGAGTATTTTTTTTATTATAATCTTAGTCCATTCAATCATTTCCGTGTTTGACTATGTTTTCTAATATATCTGGCCGTTGTGTTATGCATATTGGCTTCCAAAATTTCAGAAGTTAATAGTTAGTCGGCTAAAACCAATAACTTCACATAGCCAAATAAAACCTAATGCAGAGCCATTAAATCGCATGAACGTGGAGATCACAACAACTCCTGGAAAGTTAAAGCAAATCGGTCATATCATTTGCGCTATCTTGAATATTAAATAGGGCCCTATTGCAGCCTGTCGTTTGGATCGTGAGTGTGTTGTAATGGGCATACGGCGTTTTTGGTTCATAAATGGAATTCAAAAAAAGACAAGCTTTTGATGTGGACAAAAAAATAGGTGTATACAAAACAACTTAAAATTTAATGAAAAATTTGTACTTAAAAATTGTTTTTCACTAATAAAAACTAAATGATATCATTAATAGCCCGTATAATTGCCATTGTTTTTGAGGACAGCTTCCATTCTTTGAGGCATAGACGAAATTAAATTACGGAAAGTCTCTATCCCAATACTGTACCAAACATGTTGAACTTTTTCCCATAATTGGTCTTTGTTACAACAAGGAAGCTTAGAAACTCTTCTTTTTAACGCTTCCCAAAGGTTTTCTATCGGGTTCAGGTCGGGGGACTGACTAGGCCATTCAATAACGTCTATCTTCCTTTGACGAAACCATGCACTTACTAATTTTGATGAGTGTTTTGGATCGTTATCCTGTTAAAACTTCCACATCAGAGGCATATTTTCCTCGGCAAAGGGTAGCATGACATTCTCTAGCAAATTTCTGTACACATTGTTTGCTCTATTCGGTGAATTGGACCTACTCCATACCAGGAAAAGCAACCTCATACCATGATATTGCCTCAACTTGCGCGATTTTTATGGCCAGTTTACATCACCTACATGTGAGATGACCATTCTTAAATTGCTTGAGCAGAATATGAACTGCCTGAAAGACCATCTGGCTAAAGTTATTCTCAGAAAATATGGACAAAATTCAAATAAAACTGTGAAATTTTTCGGATTCATTGGATGCTGTTGGATCTTTTATGGATTGGTATTATCGCAAATACAACAATTTTTTTTTATTCACGAAGCTATTCATCTATGGCTGAAGATGATTTTTCGATTAAAATTTGGGTCAATTGCCAACTGTTCCAGAACCCATTCAGCGAAAACACATTGATATCTATGGTTGTTTACCTTCAATACCTGAATTGGTTAAATTTTGTACGGCCATAGTCTCAAGTCTCTACGCAAAATTCGCCAAGCTGTGGTCTGCAAAAAAGTGACGAGAAATCGATTGCCTCGAATTATCCTGCATACTCTCACGTACAGTGGCGATGTTTCCAGCAGATCCAGCGTTCCACTGGTCGTCCAATGGACTTGAATTTAAACATCATGTTGTGAATAGTCCTCTCGGCGGGACAATTATTATTTTCACGTGTTGTTGACTGCTATATCCAACCATGATAGTTTTTTTTTAACAGACTGAATAAATGACAAGCAATTTGACAGTTGTATGTCCAACAAAATGGATAGAAATCCCTATTTAAAGACCTGAGACGTGATATTAATTTGAAGGCTTCTACTGAAAAATCATTTTAGGTGTAAACACACGCCTGACAGCAATTGAGTCAACTCACAAATTCTCTTTTGTTTCAAGAAAATCGAATTGAATGTTCCAGTGTCATAAAGGCTGAAATTGTACTTGGCCTTGATGACAAAATCCGTAATAAAATTCTGTCCGCGAGCATAAGTCGCTGTTCATTTCTAGTGTTGATCTTTGTCGATTTGGGATGAACCTTAAAGGTAATACACAACACTACTGTAGCCGCCACCTCATTTTACTATACTGAATGATTAAGACAATTTTTTCCTGAATAATGGACTTGCAACAGATTCAGTATTTCAGATTTTTTCAAAGAATTTTCTTAAAGTTTTTAAAGTTAACTTAACTATTTTTTTCCTGTTAATTTAGTCATTCATTCTATAACATATCAAACAGTTCCCTTGTTCTAGTGTTTGCACCCCTTGTTTATAACCCTTTATTAGAAAAAAGCGTTTGTTTAAATTGTGCCTGCGTTTCAATACAAAAAATAGAAAAAAATAGAAAATAGAAAATAGAAAAAAGGAAAATCAATCAATATTTGTTTATGCTCTTTTCTAATTTCATTAGGAACAAAACAGAAAAACTATACACTGGTCTGAGCCTCTTTCTATTCTATTCTCAGTGCTAACATTACAATTCTATTTTATATTCAACGCGGTTATGTTGGGGTTCTACTACTTTTTCTTCTTCTTCATCTGTATTTTCCAATAAAAGTTTTGTGGTGTGTAAATTTTCTAGTTTATCCTTCTCTTCTTCTTTTTTTATTGTATTATTAATAGAACTCAAATTAATACATTCACAGTTTTGTGTGTTTTGTGTGTAAATGCCAGCGTTAATTGTTAACAGTGATGAGGGCCTCGAAATAAATAAAAAAAAAAGGGGGAAAACTACGCTGAAAAAAAACAACAACAAAATGAAATGCATAAAACCCTTACACGCATTTAAACATTTACGCGTTTAAAATATACATATACACACTTATAGTTTCATATCCGGTCGCCATAGTGAAAAGTTGTACGGAAAATGTTGCAGTACCAGTAACAGTTAGTTACAGTTGTTGTTTGCTCACTTTTTTACTCCTCTTTCTTTCTTGCTGTTACTGTAGTTGTAGTCGTTTTTAAACAAGCATATGCACATCCGTTTTGGCCACCCACGCATAAAATTTTTAAACGCAATTATTGCGTGTGTATGTATACAAGTGTTTGTGTGTGCGTGTATGCGTGTATGCATGCAAGTGTGTTAGTTATTTGGAATTAAGGGAATTTTAAAACATGTTTCGTATTTTAGTTAAACATTTTTCTCTCTACACACACTTTTGCAGAAAACAGGCTCACTTATACTACACCCTTATTCAGTTTCAAATTGTTAAAACACTATCGAGTTTACGCACAATTTTATTAGGGTGGCACCTACATATGTGACTGATTTGTAGTTTATTTATTAAAATTTTTAGGTGCAAACTATCACACTTTAAAATATTTTGCCTTTAGGTCTCGCTACGTACGTACGTAATCGGTCATTACAACCCTTTAGTCAGGATTACGGCCTAGGTTCTCACACCACTTATGTTGTGTGTGTTAATTTTATACAAGACTGGCAGGACCTACAGTTGACTTCGAACGACAGATTTTTGAGAAACTTTTCATGGCAATTTTATTTACTCTCAGAATTTTTGCCAGAAATCTGCCGAGAGGAAGTCGCCGCAGAAATATTTTTCATATTTCGTTTAGTTGGAGATGTCTGACCTGGGGTTTGATCCGAGGCCCCACGTCTAATAAGCAAACAGTAGGTAAACCACAGCGACTGTCACTAAACATGTACAGAATAAAATTGAAATTTTTCAGCAGCAAATGATCCGCTACACTTGGGTAAAATTAATACAAACAACATGGGTGATGTGAGAAGCTAGGTTTAGGTTCTGACTACAGAGTTGTAATGAGCAAAAATTTAATTTGACTACACTTTTTAATAAAAAAAAATGTGTGAGTTTAGCTACGAATCTTATAAAATTGTCTTTTACCACCTGTGTTAAGTAGGCTCCATCTTTTCAGGAACATAAGCCTCTATTCAGGCATAAAAAAAATAGAAAAAGACGCAATCTGGTGTCTTTTTTATGCCATCTGGGGTCTTTTTACAGTACTACGAAAGAAAAGATACGAATATATAGGAGGCGATGATTCTGTATGAGAAACAACCAAAGAACTTAATAGACCTGCTTATCCATTTGCAGAATTCGATGACCAGCAAGGAACTTCGGTTCACATATAAAGAAGTAGCAAAAACGCCATCTGGTGTCTTCTTTTAAGGCTATACAGTACTACCTCCAAAAGAGAAGATTCGAATGAGTAGGGATCGATATTTTTGTGTGAGAAACAACCAAAGAACTTAATAGACCTGCTTATTCATTTGCAGAATTCGATGTCCAGCAAGGAACTTCGATTCAGACATAAAGAAGTAGCAAAAACGCCATCTGGTGGCTTCTTTTAATGCTATACAGTTCTACTACTAAAATAAAAGAAACAACCAAAGAACTTAATAGACCTGCTTATCTATTTGCTGTATCCGATGACCAACAATCCTCAATTGCCTGTCATCTTAAATTTTTCCCAAAAACATTACCTTAATGTACAGGGAGTATCATATTCCGAAATGTTCTTGTTTCAAACTTGGCTCCCTGTTGGCTATTTTTCCCCGTTTTATGCTGCACAGTTGTTTCGCAATACAAATGTCGTTTTGTGGTCAACAGTGGGGCGAAAAAAAGGCGGCGAAGAAGAAGAAGAACAGATATATGTATATGTATACCTAACCGCACACTAATACTTCAATGGCAATTTCAATTCTAATTGTGTTGGATGTTGCAGTTGCATGCAATTTTTTTAAACAACCTCCACCTCCCCCCCCACGGCCAGCCAGAGCCAATTCATACCAAATCGTTCATATCATTTGCGCTACCTTGCATATTGAATAGGAGGCCCCATAATAGTAGGCACCTCTCCCTATTGTAGCCTGTCATTGGAATTGTGCGTGCATGTGCCTGTTTGTACTGGGCAAATGGCGTATTTGGTTTATAAATGAAATCATAGGCAAGGCAAAGCATATACATACAGGCACTCGTGTACGTGAGGCACCAATACTCTGTTGAATTTTTGGCTTATAATCTCTAATCAATATTTTCGGTTATTGGCGTTCGGCAACTGTATGCAATAACAGCAATAACAACAACAACAATAGCAGCTTTAATATCAGCCTATATAACACGGACAGGATGTACATACTACATCATGACACACACACTTTGTGTGTGTAATGTTAACGTATGTATGTGGGAAAAATGTGTCTATACCGCGAAATGTTGCAGCGAACGTTAATTTTTATACAAAAAAAAAAAAAAGAACAAAGAGTGGGAGAGAGAGTGCATATGTATGTGTATAAGGTGTATATGTATGTGCTTATTTTGACTTTAGGTAAAATTTACTTAAATCATAACCTCATATTTCTCACCAGGTGAGGCGTATCGATTTAGTTCATTCTGGTCTAAAAACAGAAGCCAAAATAATTTTCATTCCTTTGTTTTTTTTTCGTTGTGTATGTATGTGTGCATGTGTACGCATTTGTAAATGTGTGGCATGTGTTGTGTAGAGATGTCAATGTTGACGTCTAGGGATTTGTTGAACGTTTGTTAAAATTTTTTTGCGGGCAATTTTATCACAGCTGCTGGCATTTTTCTTAGTTTCAGCGTGTGTTTGTGTATTTAAAGTGCAATATTTGACCCACACTGCTCTTATTATTACCCCTCGAGGATCGTATAAAGAAGTCAAATATTTAATGAAGCATAAGTGTTTGTTAAAATATTGTTGCCGATCGTCTACAGGCTACGAAATTATGATAAAATTAGTGTGTACGTAGGCAAATGTAAAAATGCGTTTAACACTTGCTTTTTTTTAAAAACTTTGCTTATAGTTTTGTTATCATAACCTGTAATAAAGTGTGGTAAAGAGAAATTCATTGTTATTCTGGTAAAGAAACCGTGAATAGTGGTAATGGCTTACATACATACATAAATTGGCCATTACAACCCTTCAGTCAGGATTACGGCCTAGCTTCTCACACCACTCATGTTGTGTGCGTTAATTTTATACGTGAGTGGCGGGACCTACAGTTTAACGTCGACTCCGAACGACAGATTTTTGAGAAACTTTTTCATGGCAGGTTTATTTACTCTCAGAGTTTTTGCCAGAAATCTGCTGAGAGGAAGTCGCCGAAGAAATATTTTTTTTTCATATTTCGTTTTGATGTCTGACCTGGGATACGAACCTGGGCTTTACGTCTAATAAGCTAACACACTACCTACTAGACTACGGCGACTTCTAATAATAATATTCAATCACGCGATATCTTTGCGATTCTGGACACAAGCCGTATGCTGGGCTCAATCTGAAGTGCATCTGCAACAATTGCCGCATTTCCGACTACAGAAACTGATGATTTTTTTTTTTAAACCAATACTGAGAGGATTGCCCCTACTATGTGCATTATGAATTAGTTGTAGAAGCATATGGATAGAACGGCTTTAGAACGAATTTTTTTCTGTTCCATTAACTATTTTGGTCTACAAGACAGACGAGTACTGTGGGATTTTCCTGAACATTTCGTCGATATCTTACCATGGAGTTCGATATCTTACCATCATTAATGAACTTCTTCTCCTATTCGCGATCAAGAAGATAAACTTCAAAGCACCAGCTGAGAGTTGTGTGCCATTTTCAAATGAATGTACAGTCACATAAAAAGGTCTACATACACCCCTTACACACTACTTAATTGTAAATGCCTTTAACAACGCTTTAGCAACATCTTTTTCAATTTGAAAGAAACCATACACCACTGTCTGTAGACTTTTTTCTTTGACTGTATGTGGTGTTACCGATAAGACGATCAGATGAAGTATTTACTGTGCCATGTAAGGAAACCAATGCACTTGAATGTTTCTTTCGACACTTGGTAACAATATGCTGGTACCGGCGGACAACGCTCTTAAGTTTTTATACCCAGAACATCGACAGCTTCTGATTCTCTAAAATGTACATCACATAACTTGTAGTCAGGATTACAACCTATTTTCTCACACCAATCATATTGTATGTGTTAATTTTATACATGAGTGGTGGGACAGTTTAAAGTCGATTCCGAACGACAGATTTTTGAGAAACTTTTCATGGCAGACTTTTTGTCACAGGCCTGTTGAGAAGAAATCGCCTACAAATGTTTTTTTTTTTCATATTTTGTTTTGTTCGAGATGTCTGAGCTGGGATTTAAACCACGGTTTCTAATCTCATAAGCCAACACACTACCTACTAGACAACGGCGACTTCAGTCGACTCTTAGTTAACATTATTTAATGGCACGCGTATAAATCAATAAACACCTCTGAACCTATCGGGACCATTAACCCTACCCAGACGTTGTCTTTAGGTCGGTAGCTTTTAATTCATTCATATTCGCAAAGATTTTGGTGAGATGGTACGTTAGTTTAGGTTAGTGTGGTAGCTTTCATATCGAAAGCTCACTTGAGCACGCATAGCGGCCCGTTGTGACACCACAGGTGTACTGACCAAGTTCCTCCGAACCAAGCAGGGAGAAGTTGGTCAGCGCAAGGGCTGCACAGTGACATGGTAAATATTACTTTAATCTGAATTGAATGTTAAAGAGAGAAAACTGATTAGGTTATGTGGCGGACCCCCTCACAATGGAAGAGGTCCCACTTAGGCCAGCATTTAGGCTCATTGTGATAAACAGGAAATACATTAACAAAAATAAGAAATAGAGTTGGAAATCGAATGGAATCTTTTGGTTCCCCAGAATTTAGCCTGAACTTATCTGACGAGATACCAACTATAACTCGATAGAATCGACCATCGCTACCAAAAACAATAAGTTTCGATAAAAGCGTGCCGTGTTAAAATTTGTATAACACGGACTCTCATCAAATTGTTGGATAGACTGGTTCCATCTTTGGGAAAGTAAAGGCGGTTTATCCACGAAGTCAACGAAAATCAAAAAAAAAAATTCTAAGCAAAATAGAAAAAGAAATAGGAAAGGAATTAGTCTACCCAACTATAGCAACATATGCTAGTAGACAGGGGTTTTTTTTGTCTTGGGCCGGAGACAAGAATCTTCGTAAGGCACTTTTGTTCCAACAAAAGAGTGCACGATTCACCATTACTGGTGCCTACGTACTAAACCCACCCCCCACATTCTTCAACCACTCTCCCCCCGCGGGACTGCCGTAATGTATTACTTCGCGGAGGAATGGTTAGCTTTAAAGCTCTGTCACACTAAATCAAATTTCGCCTTCGTTCCTAAAACTTTCTGAGTTTCAGCATAATTTCAGCCATTTTTTGCCTGTATTGGGTCCATAGAATCCTAGAATTCAACACCTCTTCCATAAGCCGGGTTGTCCTAAACACGTTTCCCTGGGCCGCATGTTCTCCTATTCTCCACAGTTTGGTAATATAAAGTCGGCAGGGGGTAGTCCTTAGTTTGTGGTGACGCATACCTGCTGCTTTGTGACAAGACGATTACCCATCCAGGAAGTAAGTTGAGTGATTTAAAATTCAGATAGGAGAGTTCCATTATCTTGGCGGGTATGTAAACAAGCAAAATTGTCGCATTTGGGCACAGAAAACCCGCACGCATACATTGAAAAGCCGACGCACCCAAAACAAGTCACTGTTTGGTGCGGATTTTGGTCCAGAGGCATAATTGGGCTATTCGAAAATGAGCAAGGAGTGGCCGTTACAGTCAATGGCGATCATTATCGGGCCATGTTGAACGAATTTTTGTTCACAAAAATTGAAGAGGAGGATATTGGCAACATTTGGTTTCAACAGGACGGCGCTACGTGCCACACAGCCGAAGCTACACTCGATGTGTTGCGCCCTGTTTTTGAAGATCACATTATCAGCCGCAGAGCTGATGTCGTTTGGCCACCTCGGAGCTGCGATTTGACACCGTTGGACTATTATTTGTGGGGTGCCGTCAAAGATAAGTGTTACGCCGACAAGCCAGAGACAATTGACGCTTTAAAGGACAATATTCGTGAAGCCATTGTTGAAATACAGCTGCACACAATCGATAATGTGCTTAAAAATTGGACCAATCGTGTAGGCTACTGCATGGCCAGCCTAGACAGCCATTTGAATGAAATTATTTTCCATTATTAACCGAAAGGATTGTACTTTCAAATAAAAACAGAAATTTGCGAAAATATTCAGTAGTTTTTTTAAAGCATTTAAAAAAAAAAGTTATTTGACGGACCTCTTTAAAATTTGCGGAATTTGTTTACTTAGTTTTCATATTTTTTCTTCCGTTTTTATGTTTTGATAAAACAAATCACCACGCCCATGTGAAAAGTATTTTTACGATTTATTCTTCTTTTGATGAAAATTTAATTTGTCAACTTCTGGAAATTAAATTTTATATAAAATTCTGTTGTTTTGTTTGATATTTTTATCCCACCCTGCTTGCTAATATTTGTCCAGACATTTAATTACATTTTAAAATAATTTTTTTTTTTTAATCATTTAATTTGTGTTGCCATCTGGAATTTATTTGCCCTTTAAATAGAATATGCCTTTATACTCATGTTTAATACATATTTTTTTATAAAAGCAAAAAAAAAATAATTCCAATTAAAAAATTTTACTTATTAAAATTGCTTTATCAAAAATAACAATAACAATAAAATTTGCATTCGAAAAAAAAGAAATTGGGGAGAGTACAACGCTGTGGTTCTAGTTGGAGGTTTTCTGTGCAAACAGATATGAAAAGGTGTGCAAAATGCCATTATTGTGTACGAAAAAAAAACGAAGAAAAACAAACGAAACTGCATTTAAAACAATATTGGAAAACCGCGAATTATAAAACAAACAAAAAAAAATTAAAACAAATTAAATGTGTTGGAGAAGAGGAGTAGAATTTATTTTTATCTGTAGAGAATTTGATTAAAAAACAACAAAAAAAATAATTGTTAAACATAGGTGGTGGGGTGGTGGTACAATAGAGCATAGAGCAGGAGATTGCTTGTTTTAACAATACAACACCCTGTATATTTATCTATGCGAATAAAACAGAAATATTTGCAACAGCGCTGGTATTTGTATGTGTATTCGAACATTTTTTTTTGTTTTTGTTCTTTTCTGAAAACTAAACAAGTGCATATTTTATCAACCGAAATGCAATAGAATACATAAATGAAATGTAAATATAGCAGACTATCTATGTATGTGTGTGCAATGTATGGATGGGTGTGTTAACAGCCATGGGTAGCTCATTAGTAAAGTTGGGTGAAAAAAAATTTTTTTTTCGTTTGATCTGCACCGCAGAAGTCCACTTTTGTATAAAACAGTAGGTGAATTAACAAATTGTTGTCCAAGAACATCCAATGCGTCCCGAAAATATCACAGTTTGGTGTGAATTTTAAGCTGTCAATGTCATCGGTCCCTATTTCTTTGAGAACGACGTTGGTCAGGCCATCACTGCAAATGGCAACTACCATTGGTGAATGATTACTTAATTTGTTTGGCGCGTAGATCATCTGGACGTCCTCACACTGGGTGACACAAAGGGCTATATGGACAACCTAACCTAATTTAACTTCATCTGAACGCCAACGACATGTGATATCAAACGAACGTCTCTACGAGCCACACAACTCATGCGACATTGCCACAGGTTATTGAATATTCCGCAAAAGCGATTGGGCGCACCGTGTGAATTGGCTTGTGCGCGGTAAGCTACCCGTTAACCTAACCTAACCTCATGTGGACTTCAACGACATGTTATATCAACTACACAACTCATGCCACATTGCCACAGCTTATTGAATATTCTGCACGAGCGATTTGTGGGCATAGTCAGATAAAGGTAATGTTAACTAGCCACCTAAATCGTGCGACGTACTCGTTAGACTGTCTCTTGTGGGATTTTTTCAAGTCGCAAGTCCATATTTCTTATGCGAATAAACTTCAAACCATAGCGAGCCTCAAAGCGAACATAATCCTCGTTATCGATCAACTTCAGCTTGATTTATGACACTGGAGTCATGAAAAAATTTAATATTTCGAATACTTTTCATCCAGAGAATCGGTCAAAATCAAAATTCACTTCAGCACATACTAATAACATAAATAGGTTCAGTCAAAAAATATCTTTCTAGGGCAGAGCTTAACGAAGACATGGGTGTTATCTATTGTCATACGTGGATACGAAAAGACTGCGTTACATATTAAAATAAACTGTATGATATTCCGTACGATACTCTGTAAAGAAAATGTTAAAAAAGTGAAAGAATTCTTTAAAAAAATTAAACAAACAGTCACTTTTAATTTTGTATTTCATAATTTAATTCTAATGAATCTAAATTCTGTCTATTGAGTATCTCTTGACATAAAAAAATTTACAAAAATATCTCATGCGATAATTTTTTTCATTTTTTAATTTCCTATTTGCATGGTAAAATGCTTAATTACTTCAAGTATTTTTGAGTTATTTTTATGCAAATAGGCATTCGTTCGTCTTACAGAAAAAGGAAATTAATCTATTGTTTGTAAAAATATCTCACGAATAAAAAAATTCATAAAAAATATCTCACGAAATAAAATATTTTTAAGAAAACAAATAAAAACTTTGTTTTCTATATTCCTTAGAAAGAAAATCTATTTCTAATCACTTGCCATCCACTGTACACATTCATACATATAAAAACAATTCGCATAAAAACATTGTATAGAAATAATTTGAACAACATCGACAGTAGTGGTGGGATATAACAACAATTGCAATAATGACAAGAACAACAACAGCAACAATAGCGACAATATTGAACATTTTAGCGGAAATATAAAAATAAAAATATAAAAAAACAGAAAATAAAATTTTTATACAAAATTTATAAACACAAATGGAATTGAGTTTCTAATCCCCCTCCCCCCATTTAACCCTTGTCTATAAGTACACATACATATAGTACATTTGCTGTAGTAGTAGTAGTAGTATCCACACAAATACGAATTACACCTAATTCTGTTTTTACACGGTCTTTTTTTACACGGTTTTGATATAACACGGTTTGAAAATAAAATATTTTTAATTTTTGTTACACGATTTTATTCCATTTAGCACGATTTAAAATTTTTTGTGCTTAAATATTTTTGTCAAATTTAATTTTTGCAAAGTATGTTCATATCACAAATTTAAGGGAATTCCCCTTTTGCGCGACAAGCAAATTTACTGGTCAAAGCAAATGTAAATGGCACATATTTAGGGGAATTCCCTTTTGTGCATACAAGCACAAAGGTCAGAGCAATTGAAATGTGTTAATATTTTGTGTTTGGTAAAGAAAATTTTTATTAGCAAATTTGTTTTTCTATCGTTACATTAAATTTAACGCATTAAGATGAAAGGTAAGCCAAAAAATATTTTATATTTATTAAGTTATTTATATTTTTAATTTTGTTAAATATTTTATGAATCCCTAAAAGAAAATGACAAATACAAAACTTCTTAAAAAATCCTTGTTTTTCGCTAATTTTAATAGGTTTTAGAGATTAGGAACCAATCACCTATTTTTCCATACGATCAGTGTCTTTTTTTACACGGTTTTTTTTTACACGGTTTTTTCTGGAACCAATCTACCGTGTAAAAACAGAATTAGGTGTATTTGTGTTGTGCAAACTTTTGGAATCTGAACTCTGGCAGCCATTATTCATTTAAACTCTGGTTAAACGGGAAATAAAAAGATTTTCTTTAAATTCATTTCAAACACAGGTCATATTGTATATTCTATCATATTTATTAGATTTGTTCAAAAGTAATAGAAGGTTAGAGTTTAATATCTTTCGGTAGTAGACATTACGAAATATAAGCCAGAAGTATCATGGAAAATATTTAGAAAGATCAGTGTTAACGCGTTCTTTACCCACTTGAATTAAGCTGGATAGACAAAAAGAACATGATGTTAGGCTGCCATCTGAAGTAATAGTAAACAATTTAATGGACCGGATTCCCATTTGAGATTCACCATACATACATAATTGGTCAGTATAACCCTTGAGCTAGGATTACGACCTAGTTTATCATGCCATTTATGTCGCGTGTGTTAATTTTTATACATGAGTGGCGGGACCTTACAGTTCAAAATCGATTCCGAACAACAGATTTTTGAGCAACATTTTCATGGTAATTTTTTATTTACTCTTAGAACCTTTGCCAATTTTCTGGGAGGGAGTAGTCAAAGAAATACTACTTCATTCATTCATTTTGTGGGGGATGTTTGACTTAGGGCTTGAACCTTGGCCTAAGGTCTAATAAGCCAACACACTACCTACTAGACTACGGCTATTGTCACTACACTTATACAGAATGAAATTGAAACTTTTTTCAGTAGCAAATGATTTCATCATGGATTACATATGGAAATAATGTGTGAAAACGATTATTACCGAAGCAAGATGAAGCCTTCCAAAATTCCAGAAGTTCTGCACATGGGGTTAGGACGTGAATGAGCGTTTGCATAGAAGTATCAGAAACCACACTTTGCCTTCCTCTACCAAACCATTAACTACCAACCATAGTATGACTTTCCAAGTCGAGTAGAGAGTTTATGGTTCGGACCAATACAATGCATTAAAAATTAAACTATTTCGTTTTGTTTGATATGTCTGAGCTGGAATTTAAAGCATAGGTTTTCGCCTGACAAGCCAACATACTTCCTGATAAACTCCGACAATTTTCATTGACTGTAATTTTGCGATATGCCTCGTTACATATGGGAATAATGTGTGAAAAATATTATTACCAAAGCAAGGTGATGCCTTTCAAAATTTCGGAAGTTCTGCACGTGTAGTTAAGACGTGAATTAGCATTTGCAGAGAGTTTATGGCTCCGACCAGTACAATGCATTTTGTTCGAGATGCCTGAGCTAGGATTTGAAGCACGGACTCTCGTCTAACAAGTCAACACACTTCTTACTAAACTACGGCTACTTCCATTGACTGTAACGTGGGGATATTTTTCGTTCTTAAAGCAGTACGATCTAATAACACTATTGGCCAACAAATCTCATCAAATAATGCATCCAGGCTATTTTGTTTAGTTCGAGAGGTCTGAGCTGGAATTTGAAGCACGGGCTCTCGTTTGAAAAGCCAACACACATAGACTACGTCTACTTCCATTGACTGTAACGTGGGGATATTTTTATTCTTGAAGGAGCACAATCTGATAATATCGTTGACCAACAAATCTCATCAAACAATGCATCCAAGCTATTTTGTTTAGTTCGAAAGTTTTGTCTATTTTTCTCATAAATTTTGGTAATTCTGTTTGCATACCTAGCCATTGAGCCGAAAATGAGCACACGATTGGCCAAGAAATCTCATCAAATAATGCATCCAGGCTATTTTGTTTAGTTCGAAAGGTCTGAGCTGGAATTTAAAGCACGGGCTTTCGTCTGAAAAGCCAACACACTTCATACCTGCCTTCATACTACGGCTACTTCCATTGACTGTAACGTGCGGACATTTTTATTCTTGAAGCAGCACAATCTAATGATACCGTTGACCAACAAATCTCATTAAACAATGCATCTTTTGACAAAGTTTTGTCTACTTTTCTCATAAATTTTGGTAATTCTATTTGTATACCTACCTATTGAGCCGAAAACAGTCTTCAACGCTGAAGATTCTCACTTTCAGCATAATTTCGAAAAATATTCATTCCGCTTTAACAATTCATTCTCAATTCTATGCAATGAAATCTGAACCTGAATCTGAATTTTGTTTTCAAAACTAAAAATTTGAACTTTTGAACTTTTCAACACTTTTCTGATGACCTCTACACTTCGCTTCCTTTCAATGTTCAAGTGCTTTGTACACACAACGTGCTTGACTCTGCATAATTCTTCTATTTAGAAAACATTACTGCACGGTATTGTATTTTGGACTGTGGTTATAGAAAATATGTATTGATCGTGCCGTATATAGTAGTGTTGTGAAGTGTGTAGTGTTGTTGTTGTTGTTTTGCATAAATTTTCAAATATTTTTCTAAATTGATTTATTCTGTGTGAAACAAGAGTATAACGAGGCTAAAACGTCGTTTGTTGTTTTCGGTTGTTATTGTTTTATACTCTATAGAGTGTATATGTATGCATGTACATATGTATTGGGTATCAATATGGGTTGTTTCAATTATAATTTTATTTTTCTGTTTAGTGTAGTTATAGTATAGTGTAGTAGTGTTGTTGTTTTTTTTTTTTTACTCACTCTCGCATAATATTATTGCAATACGCGAAAACTGTTAAAATGTAAATATGTTTTGTTTTTGTTTTTCTTATTGTATTTTATAAAAAGCTCCCCGTCCCGTCCTGTTATATACAGTATGGTTGTGGTGGGAACGAGCATCGTGTGGCAAAGAAGAAGAATCATTAAAAATGGCATGCGAAAGCAAAAACTACAACGTATAACAACGTTAACATAGGCGAATAATTTCAAATTCTAATGCGCTATTGCATATGTGTTGGTAATTTCAATATATATAGAGGAAACCGTAAAACATCATTAGATACAGATGTATGCAAGTGAACTGTAAATATATGCAGATGTATACATATACGTATACACACATATATATATAAATATGTGTGAACGAATATTTACAGTGGATGGGAAATGAAGCCCGTAATATGGTAATATTGGTATTACAGGACCTAACCTAACTTAACCCATTAATGCTCGAATTAGTTCTTTTTTTAACGGTTACCGTTTTGTTTTTTACACTAAATTTCCTGTCAGAGCATAAAAACTAAGGCAACCTCTGCTGGCAACTTAAGTTGCCACTAATGGGTTAATATGGCCTTTTAATAGTACCTGACGATGCAATACTAAAACTCGTCAATAAGGCCATACATAACTTGGTATGACATTAAAATTCCCAACGAAAAATTCGTTTATTCCAGGTTGAAATACGCAGAACGCAAACAATTTGTTTCTAATTTTAAAACGAAAGTCTTCATCTCTTTAAAGACCTCATAAACACCTAGAGACAATAAGATTAAAACGAAGGTCAGACAGTGTCATATATTAGAAAAAAGTAGGACACAATATACCTGGTTCTTTACAGCTCCATCTCTTGAAAAGTTTGTTCTAACTAAGCTGACTACCAATTGATCTGATGACGATAAAGCAGTCACAATTATGGGTTTTAAATTAACGGTTCGAAGTTCATACTTTAGAAATGTAGGCCATTGCCTATTTGCTGCCTCGTTCAAAGTCATCTTTCCTAACAGATGAACAATGCCTCCTCTCTGTCTCTCTCTCTCTCTCTCTGGCCAGTTCATTCAAACAGTAATTGTATAGCGATATTTACGGATGATTTTACATTAGAGTGCAGTCTTCTTATTTTATAGGAATGGACTGGCTCAAGGCCGATGATCGGTTCAGTAGGTAAGAAAGTCGAACTACATATGTGCGTTAGAAATATTCGAATGCCTGTAGATATTCAAATAGTTTTAAAGGCCTTACATGAAGCTTACAAATGACAGGATGATAGATACCCTACGAACTGCTGCAGTAGACTAAGGAGCTGCTTAGTTAAACAATTAACGAGAAAACTAAAATAAGGCAACGAAAATGGAGAATAAAAA
The DNA here is from genome assembly GCA_932273835.1 of Sarcophaga variegata. Lineage (NCBI taxonomy): Eukaryota > Metazoa > Arthropoda > Insecta > Diptera > Sarcophagidae > Sarcophaga > Sarcophaga variegata. The sequence continues at coordinate 16,020,348 of OW026361.1, read as the reverse complement.
TAAATTAAATTAGAAAATAAAATGCATTCGATAGCCCTATGCGCCTTAAAATAAACGGATAACACGATATATATCCCGATAAGAAAGTGTCCGAAATATCTAAATGAGATGGTGAAACTTGCAATCTCTAGCCCTTTGACGGACACCAAAATTTTAGGAGGCCTTCCCGTGGGACACTTGCTGTATATCCGATTTTATGAAGGAAACAATTTAGGACGTGTATACACGTCAGGTCCCCCCAGAAACCCTTGTTATGACGTCTATAGACGTCAGTGTCCGTCAAAGGGCTTAACATAGTAACTGTATAACATAGTTATACAGTTATACAATGAGGGACACCTAGTCGCTGATAGGCTTGTTGCAAGATACTCACTCTCTTCTCTTAAAATTGTGACTGGCGGCAAACTGCCGTCTTAACGTAGCCAGATCAACTAAAGAAACTTCCTGTACTATACTACTTACTGGTCATTTGCTATGACTACCATACACAGAAATGCCCGTAGTCTAGTAAGTAGTGCGTTGGATTATTAGACGTGAGGGATCAGACATCTCCAACAAAACGGAATATGAAAAAATATTTCTTCGGCAACTTCCTCTCACCAGGTTTCTGGCAAAAACTCTGAGGGTACATAAAATTGTCATGTCAAAAGTTTCCGCAGCCGATTTTGAACATTAAGTCATGTACAAAATTAACACACACATCATAAGTGGTGTGAGAAGCTAGGTCGTAACCCTGACTGATGAGTTGTAATGACCAATTATGTATGTATGTGTGTACGTATGAAGCGTTTTTAGAGGTTATATTTAAGTATCGCAGAATTTATTATTTAATTTTTATCCCCCACTGTATATGCATTGCTATCAAACACCCGCATATTTATAGCCCATGCCAACCCAAAATTGTTTATTCGCTTGCACCACCAGTGAGAGAATGTGTGTGTGTGTGTATGTGTATGTGCTAACCAAATCCAATGATAACTGCCAAAGTATGCAAAACGAATTTTCAGCCTATATCAACTACATATACACTCTCCCTTTTTCCTCTCTGCCATACTCGCTTTCACACACATACATACATACATACACATTTAAATAATGAGATTAGTAAACTCAAATTGGAGTTGGCAACACTACATTCGCAGTGTTTATAAAACATTGCGTTGAAAATGTATGTTTAAATGAGACGAGTATGAAAAGGGAGTGTATGTATGTATGTATGTATGTATGTATGAATTTGACTGTGTGTGTGTATAACTGCCTATTTTAATAATGACTACGTTGTGAACTCATACTGCGCCTAAATATAGGCTATACAATATATTAACACGTTGCTTGCTTTCTGTCTTTACCTCTCTCTCTGTCGCACTCTTTCTCTGTCACTACGATTGCATTTAAGCAAGTGTTAATACACTACAGCCATGCAAATAACGTTTGTACGTTTGAACATTATTGCGTGCATGTACATATGTATGTTTATGTGTTTTGCATATGTCATCGATTGTTGGCTATTTTTTTCTGTTTCCTTTTTTATATAAAGTCCAGTTTTATCCATTCGTCTATATCCGTTTCCTTATTTGCTTTTATAAATTTTCAAAATTTTTTTTAATTAAAATCAACAAAAAAATATTTTTTTCTCTGTTAAAATTTAAATTCAAATCTAAAAAAAATTTGTTTTTTTTCCTAAGTTTTCATAGCCATTAACAGAAATTTATAACACTTTTAGAACGAGTGTTAGACACATACATACATGGTTCGCGGCTATACTCCCCTATTTTTTATGGCCTTTTAGTTGCTGTTTCGCTGCAATTAATTGCATATTTATTGGTCTTCAAACATGTTTGTTTGTTGCTTAAATTTTGCAACAGTGGCATCGTTATAATTAAATAATGTTGACTAACGTTGTTGGCTCTCTTTTTTTTATGGCCATTTTATTGCGTGTTTCTAATATATGACGCATCTGTTTTGTATGTATCGATAATTAGTTTTTGCATAATAAATCCCAAACATATAATTAACAATTCTAATGTTAGTTTTTTGTTCATTTAATGCATTTTAAATGAAATTTGTTTTCGTCTGTATTTTAACAAAAAGGCATTGCATAAAGGACACTAAACTGAATAAAAAAATATGTTGGAATTCTCGTTAATATTTTCAATGAAACTTTGTTCAGTAAATTAATGAAACTTTTATTTCATTCCAATGCTTGGACCTTGACATTGTGCACGAAATGTTATTTAAATGAACTCCTCGTCTGGATTTGTCTGGATTTTGGCAATAACTTGGCGAAATTATTATCCAGTGAAGTAAATGAAACTCAGAACTTATCCCGTAGATGGCTATTGCAATAGCCTGACACATACAATTCATATGGAACTTCTATATATTTCAATTACTGCTGAATGAGCACAAAGTCAACTAATTTCTGAAACTGATAGTAAGTGTTATGGGTCAAGCATAAAGGAAGGTATTTTTAATTCAATAAAATCATTCTTAATGGCGTGATTTTCAAGAGTATTTCACTTAACATTTAATTCTGCTAGGGCTACGTGACCTCTAATCCGATTTTCTTTTCATTTCAGTTCATAAAGACTCTCCACAGGTTATGGGTTTTCAGAGCTCTCACACAGAAGATGAGGAAGATCTTGTGATCTTGCGTAGAGTTTGCCTTCTTCGTGTGCAGAGCTAAAGTGGACCAGTTTCAAATGCGTTGATTGCGTTAATTTTCTTCTCCTTTCTGTTCAATCTCTTTCAATATCCCTATGTAATGTCAATCAAAATATGAATGTATAGCACGGAATTAACAGGAGGCCTTAATGCGAGATCTGAAAAATAGTGGCTCTAAAGTGGTACATCGTATATGTAATCGTCTTTACACTAATCTTCTTGATAGTCTATGGCTTTCATAAAGGATTTCCGTTATACTTGGTATGGTGCTGCTACTTTTGAGCCTTCACACGGATGGTCGCACCAGCTTAGCTTCTTGTAGTCTTGTAAGTAATGCATACATACATACATACATAATTGGCCATTACAACCCTTCAGTCAGGATTACGACCTAGCTTCTCGCACTACTCATGTTGTGCGCGTTAATTTTATACATGAGTGGCGGGACCTACAGTTTAACGTCGATTCCGAACAACAGATTTTTGAGAGACTTTTTCATGGCAGTTTTATTTACTCTCAGAGTTTTTGCCAGAAATCTGCTGAGAGGAAGTCGCCGAAGAAATATTTTTCATATTTCGTTTGGATGTCTGACCTGGGATACGAACCCGGGCTTTACTACGGCGACCTGAGCTCGCGGTTCAAACCCCAGGTCAGACATCAAAACGAAATATGAAAAAAAATATTTCTTCGGCGACTTTCTCTCAGCAGATTTCTGGCAAAAACTCTGAGAGTAAATAAAATTGCTATGAAAAGTTTCTCAAAAATCTGCCGTTCTGAGTCGACTTTAAAGTGTAGGTCCCGCCACTCATGTATAAATTTAACACCCACAACATAAGTGGTGTGATCAACTAGGCCGTAATCTCCTGACTGAAGGGTTGTAATGACCAATTATGTATGTATTGTCTTTGCCATAACGTGAAATTATTCTTTCTGGAAACTTGTCTTGTGGCTTTGCTTGTGGTTCTTGTTGAAACATACCATTCAACTGTATGAACTCAGATCAAAAAAGTTGCTCTGACTTGACGCCCCAAGTATTTACTTTTACTGGATGCAAATGCTTTTCTATAATTTCTTCATATACGAGTCTTTAATAAGCGACAATTTTGCTTGTTAATGTAACACCAGCGAACTTCATTGTTGAAAAGATTTTTTTGTTTGTGCTGAAGATCAGCATAGAAAGCTTGTGTTGCAGAACACAAGTTATGAAAGGTCAGCAAGCTTGAATTCCTTCCTGCATGAGTTCGACTTTATAAGATACGCCATAACGAGCCTTATGATAGGCCCAATTTCAGAGAACGCTGTGGAGTCAACAAATTCGTATTTTCGTCAGAATTTTTCTAACAGCAGCAATAATATGTTTATAACGCTTCCATCCTCTTCAGATTTTTTCTTAAAATTTTGATAAAATTCTTGCACAGTAGTTGGCAATGCACGGATTCCAATCGAGAGGAATTTCTATGATATTGACTGTAGTGAAATTAGGTTGTAATCCTGACTAAAGGGTTATAATGACTTAATAAGTTAATAAGTTTGAGAGATTTGTAATGGTGTTGAACCAAAATATGCTGCCTATAAGTATGAGAAAGTTGTTAATAAGTACCTGCATTTTCTTTTCTTTAAATGTGTTTAATATTAAGCCAGTTTCTCGTTTATGCTGCAGACTAAGTCTAGTTAATCCTGGTTAGTCTAGATGTTTATATAAACTTCTCTATACCGTTTGCAGTTGTTTCATACAAGACCTGTTAGTCTAGCTGTTTGTGTCTGTTTTTAAGTCGGTATTTATTGTAACATTTGTTTTCGTAATATTTATCTCAAGTCCAACATTATTTACTAATCTTTCCTGGTCTGCTGATTATCAATTCTATAGATTGCTTGGACTCAAAGCTATTAATATTCTGACATTTAAATCAAGCTTAGTCTAGTCAAGGTACTCACATCACTATTTGTAAAATTCTTCTGACAACTATTGCATCATGCATGGCAGAGAATATAGCCCCAGGTTTATTTTCACGACCTACGCCAGTGCGCAGTTTCGCTCATACATATTGCCTATGTATTAATGCCTATACTTTATAGACAATCCTACATGTCTTTATTATTTATTAATAAAATATTATCATTTATAATGAAATATTCTATAAAATTGTAATTTTTTCATTCCTGTTCATATTCCTGTTTCCATTTGATTTTATAATTTAATGATTTTCTTTTTTAATTTTTTTTTGTTATTTTAATATTTGATTAGTTGCCTATTAATAATACAAAAACAATAGAATAGTAGATGTTTAGAGTGCATTTCATATGCAATAATTACATTTTGAGTGGTCATTTAAAATATCTGTATACATTTTATTACTCTTACCATTCAAATTACAACAAAAAGAAAAAGGACAACAAAAATGTTATCAACAATCCTACACGGCTACATACAGGCAGGCTGGCAGGCCAGGTTGGCTAGGCTATCATCACAGTGATTGAGAATATGGTTGGCATTTATTGTGGTACCCGTATTAAATACTTGTAATTAAATGCAAACATTTGTTATAAAGCTTTTTAGTACTAACACACTCACATTCATACACACATCCACACACCTAACCCCTACCCAAGTATGGCTATAAGTTGTATAAGTTTTAATAAAAAAAGGGAAAAACAGGAAAAAAGAGAGCCTAGTTAATGCATTTACAATATAAATTGTATATAACAAATCAACACAATAACAAGCATTTAACAAACTAATTACGCATGTATGTTTAAAAGTGTATCTCTGTCTGTGTATTGTAGTCCATACACTCATCCTCCCCTTTTTTTTGGTTTTAAAAACCCATGCCAAAGAGCATTAACATTATGGTTACACTAGGCATGCATACACTAACGGGTATTGATAAATTGTTTGTGTATTTTGTTTATTTCAAATTAGAAAAAAGAAAGAGAGAGAAAAACTAGAAACAGTAAAAATAGCAACAATACATATAACCAGGCAGGCTGACTGGCACGCATTTATACAAATAAATATGGCCCCGCTAAATATGCTACAATACTTAACAACAATACAGTTGCATTAAATGTTGTTATTGTTAACAGTTTGTGTTGATGAGAGCAAGGAAAAGAGCGTGTGTTCGTTTTTAAAAGTAAGCGAGCGAGCGAGACATTAACACGAAGGGAAATAAACAGTCATGCATTTTTTTATGTTTTCATTTATCTTCTACTGTTGTGTGTGCGTAAATATATGTTTCCATATGTATGTATGTATGTATGTGTGCTTGTATTTTAGTGAGAGAGTGGATGATTTGTGTTAAAATAGCGCAGAAATTATTATTGTGGTTTTTATTAGATGTCGATTGTGTTCACAGGCACAAACACACACATACACACACTCACGCATTCATGCAGTCATGTAGAACATTTAGATATTTATATACAGCAGCTGATAAGTAAATAGTATTACATTTTTATAGGTTTATATAACGATGTCTGTAATAAAACAAGTCCTCTATCCATCTTAACGGATCACCACAGCGCTGTATGATACCTTAACATTCTTGCAAGGTCAACCATTAGAATATGTAAATAGCTTCTGCTAGTTAGGCAAAAACCAACCCAAACTGTATGCTAAGAAATCGTGAGACATTCGTATGACTACAATCAGCTTGCGGTGACTCAACAATATATCCTATCGTGTAGAGGTGCCTTAGTACTACGACCATACGGGCTATTAATTCACGGGCTTCAATTTATATAGAGCATTCCTATAATGTCTCCTCCAAACTTATTGCCTTATTGCCTTTGCTGCTGGCTAAAACTCTGAGAGAAAATAGATTTCCCAAGGAAAAGCTTTTCAAAAATCTGTCGTTCGGTGTCGACTTTATACTTTAGGTCCCGCCACTCATGTATAAAATTAACACACACAACATAAGTGGTGTGAGAAACAGGGTTGTAATCTCCTGACTGAAGGGTTGTAATGACCAATTATGTATGTATTGTCTTTGCCATAAAGTGAAATTATTCTTTCCAAAAACTTGTTTTGTGGCTTTGCGCACGGTTCTTGTTGAAACATACAGTTCAACTGTATGAACTCAGATCAAAGAAGTTGCTTTGAATTGACGCACCAAGTAGTTACTTTTACTGGATGCAATGGCTTTTCTATAATTTCTTCATATACGAGACTTTGATAAACGACAATTTTGCTTGTAAATGTAACACCAGCGGATTTTTTTGTACTGAAGATCAGCATAGAAAGCTTGTGTTGTAGAACACAAGTTATGAAAGGTCAGCAAGCTTGAATTCTTGCATGAGCTCGATACGCCATAATGAGTCGTATGATAGGACCAATTTCAGAGAACACTGTGGAGTCAACAAATTCGTATTTTCGTCAGAATTTTGCTAACAGCAGCAATACTATGTTTGTAAAGCTTCCACCTCTTCAAATTTTTTCTTAAAATTTTGATAAAATTCTTGCATTGTAGTTGGCATTGTACGGGTTCCAATCGACAGGAATTTCTATGATATTGTCTCCTCCAAACTTATTGCCTTACTGCCTTTGCTGCTCACTGCCAACAAGTATAATTCTTTTTCCAACACATGAAGAGCATACAAGGATTCATTCCCTTCTGGGATGAATTAATAACACATTGGTTCCAAGTATGTGTTCTGAAGATTCATTCTCATGATCCTCATTCTGAACAATTATTTAATGAGTCTAAAGCGCTTAGTTAAAAGGCAGATTACTGAACTCAGGATATACCTCAATAGTCTAATGCATGAATCAACATACATGCATTCATAATTGGTTATTACAACCCTACAGTTAGGATTACGACCTAGCTTCTATACACCACTTATGCTGTGTGTGCGAATATTATACATGAATAGCGCGACCTACAATTTAAAGTCGACTCCGAACGACAGATTTTTGATAAACTTTTTTTTGCCAGAAATCTGCAAAGAGGAAGTCGCCGCTGAAATATGTTTTTGTATTTCGTTTTGTTGGAGTTGTCTGACCTGGGGTTTAGCCTCATGTCTAATAAGCCAATGCTACTATAATACGTCGACTTCTGCATGAAACATCTCTCCTCTTATTCTATTTACCCCAAAATAGTTTAAATTTCCGCCAGCCTCTCGTTATCTTCTCTTTTGTTGAGTAAACCTTTTCAACCATTTCTTCACACAGCACAAGAAATCCAGCTGTCTGCTCATTGCAGTGAATTCCCACCCATATAACCTGGAATCCAACAGCTGATTCAACTTCCCCTGATAGTTCTACAATAACTTCAAGTTAAACTCATAAGAGCAGAGTGCCCCTATCACACTATTTTCAAGATAACCTCATAAGAGCAGAGTGCTCGAATGGCTGGCCTGACTATCCAATAGCATTGCTAAGTCCAGTTCTATCTGAGTTGAATTGATTACATCTGTCGAGGACACAAACTTGCGCCTTGAAGATGCCTCGCTTCTGCGCCATTATCTGTTCTTGACCAAACAAAAACGTCAATCTTTAAAAATGGTGTGTAGTCTTTAGGTTACGGCGAAAATCAAGCCGCTGAGCACTTACATGTAGAAGACAGATTAAATTTAAAGCAGTGCCTAGAATAATTTCCCTAAAATTACTTCTAATTAGATCCCATCGATTGTACGCCTATAAGTATGCTTTTATTAGTATAGTATTCATGTAACTATTTATGATTATTTGACTTGTTTTTTTTTGTTGTTGTTGTCGTTGTTGCAAAAAAGGAAATTAAATTTTCTATGCAAAATGAATGCATAAATAAATATGCTTCATTTGCACCACTCTGTTCTCCCTCCCTTTCATTTGCAGTAGAATATCCGCTTAAATATTCTGCCCTGCCCTAAGTCCATTTATTGTTTCTGCTTATTGTTGTGCTGTTGTTGTTGCTTTTTTAAACCAATACAATTTAGATATTCAGCACTAAAAACGAACATCCATGATTGGTGGTTTTTAATTATTTATTTATTATAAAATTAAAAACATTTTATTTTTTTTGTCCCTCATTTTTTGTTTTTTTCGCATCCGAATTATCGTTGAGGTTTTTATGGTGGATTTATTCGTAAATCATTATTTTAATAATTACAACAGGGGAATTATATTTCAATAAAATTTTCATTTTTTTTTTCTTCTTAATCACGATAAATTCGAGAATATTTCAAATATTGTAGGGAAAAAAGTACGTATACATTTCATATTTTATAGCAGCTAACGAACGTAGCCACTTTCCGTTTGGTAGGTAGATTCCCCCTAAGGAAATCGGATGAATGCACTTAAGCCACATAGCCTAGCCATAGGCCTATTGTGATACCACAGTTTCTGTCAATTATCTCCTAGTCCTGGCACCTCTTAGAGCTTATAATGAAGCGCCTAAAACTGCCGATGTCAATGTTCGATAAAACACCTAGACTATCGATATAGTAGACACCAAAATGTCTCTTTTTCCTTTGACATAAAGCCGGACATGTTCCCAGAAGGTGAAGAACAGTCCCTTTTTCCTCTTCATCTCTGTAGCTTTTGCAGAAATCATTTGCGAGGTAACTTAGACCAATGCACCTCGCGTGCATACCCATCACGTTACGACTCCGACAACCATACTGAGCATGCTTCTTTGGAGTGTAAGTTGCCTTCCAGCCTTGGGCAGATTTTGTGCGCCGTTCTCCTATTGACGGAGTCTGTGCCCGCATTGTCATCATGAGTTTACAAGTCCTCAAAGAGACACAAAGAGTTCAATCGGCGTTCCCTGCCTGACCAGTTCTGTTCCAGTTCCCAGCCGCTCTGCAGTTACCCTGGATATCATTGTATCCCGGAACCCAAATGATCATATCTAGGTTATGTTAGGTTAGGTTAGAGGACGTGTACTTGTCAATTAAAACAAGTACAGTACCCGCATGTCGAATTGACCCATTGCACAACGTCCTAGTTTCTCACACCGCTTACGTTGTGTGTGTTAATTTTATACATGAGTGGTGGGACCTACAGTTTAAAGTCGACTCCGAACGACAGATTTTTGAGAAACTTTTTCATGGCAATTTTATTTCATTCTCACAGTTTTTGCCAGAAATCTGCTGAGAGGAAGTCGCCGAAGAAATATTTTTTGTATTTTGCCTTGATGTCTGGCCTGGGGCTCGAACCATGGCTTTACGAACCATGGCGACTTCTATGATCATATCTATCCGCTACCCTGTTTAGGTGCTTGCAACAGCCGTAGACCATCCTGGTGTTCATCACGATGGAGCCCAGTGCCCTAATAGCTGCCTGAGTATGGGAGAGTATGGTGATGTTGTGATTGGCGACATTTGCCTCGCAAATAATCGTAACTGCTGTTTATATTGCCAACACTTCCGCCTGAAAAAAGCTGCAGTATGACAGAAGCCTTATAGATTGTGACCAACTTGATAGCAGGTGGGCTACCTAAGGCACTGTTTACCTTCTTTAACTATCTAACCATCAGTCATTTTGGCGAAACAAGTGACTGCAAGAATGCTGCCAATGGCGAGATTTTCAACGGTTACCCTCCTCATATGAATTTCTGAATCTACAAACTTTCAAAGTCAAGTACAACGAAAATTCTAATTGTTTAGGTTTAGGTCGTAGTGGTAGCTCTGATATCACAAAGCTCACTTGAGCAGGAATAGCGGCCCGTTGTGATGTCACGGGTGCACGCAGTCCCTGTACTGACCAAGTTCCACCAAAATCAGGGAAGAGGAAGAAGTTGTTCAGCGCAAGGGCTGCAAAATTCCAATTGTATTCATATATAAGATTGCCGTTCCCCTACAGAAGGAGAAACAGATGGTACCACACAAACTTCTCTAATTTGCAAAGGAAAGATGAACTTCTAACCCCAATTTCAGAGAGAGTCTATGGATTAAGAAGGTGAAGTCGCCGTAGTCTAGTACGTAGGACGTTAGGTCACGGCCACAGGTCGGACAATAAAACGAAATTATAAAAAAATATTTCTTCGGCGACTTCCTCTCAGCAGATTTCTGGCAAAAACTCTGAGAGTAAATAAAATTGCCATGAAAAGTTTCTCAAAAATCTGTCGTTCGGAGTCGACTTTAAACTGTAGGTCCCACCACTCATGTATGCAATTAACACACACAATATGAGTGGTGTGAGAAGCTAGGCCGTAATTCTGACTGAAGGGTTGTAAAGGCCAATTATGTATGTATGGGTTAAGAATATGACTCGACATGAATATATGCAAAACAAAATGTTGCATTAATCCTGATCAGAATCTATCTAAGGAATCTCTTAGAAGTGACACTGGCCTCTGAATGCCGAAACATATCTCACAACGACTTCTTCAGAAGCTATAATAACGGGGAATAAGAACATCTTTCCTGTCAATATGTGGAGATTGAAAAGTCTGCAGAAGCTGTAATGACGAGGAAGAAGAATATCTTCTCTGTAGTTGTGTGGAACTTGAAAAGTCAGAGTTTGTTGACAGAATGTGTCTCGATCAGAGGGATTTGGCCTCTGAATGCCGAAACATATCTCACAACGAGTTCTGCAGAAACTGTAATGACGAGGAAGAAGAATATCTTCTCTGTCACTGTGTGAAACTTGAAAAGTCAGAGTTTGTTGACAGAACGTGTCTAGGTCAAGGGAAACAGAATTCTCATCTTCAAAAAACTATTGTGATGGTTGAGAAATACCAACCCAGAGTTGTAATTGTATGACTCCTATTATAATAGGGGTGTTACAAAGGGATCTTTTAGGACCTAAGCAAAATATGATTATTGTTGATCTATTGAGCCGCTATGTAATACACAATTTCAATCATTTTTTTTATAGAAAAATTAAACAAAAAATAAAATAATTAACTGGGTGTGGCTTTTAATTTTCTTAAACTCTTTAAAATAAATTTATTTATTTTGTAATTTATTTTATTCATAAACAAAAACTGTACATTTTAATAATAATACAAAAAAAAATGTGTGGAGCCATTCTCTAAAGGATGTTTGTTATACAGGCGGAAATTTCTGCTTATTTGATTATGTTCACCACCATGTACATATGTGTGTACAACCTTAGGCATATAGTAAGCTTGTTATAAATAATCCACCAATAATATTTAATTTATCACAATTTTTATTTAATTTTTCATTATAATTTATTGTCATTTACAGACAACGTTTTTTTCTGCATTTGGTTTCCAATTTAATAAGCATTTTGAAAAAATTTATTGTAAATAAATAAAAAGCACGATACAATAATTTGCAATTAATTTTTCAATGAATAAAAAACCGTTAGAAAAAATATTAATAACGTTTTATAAATGCAAATGTCCACCAAAGAGGTTTTTATGTGTTTCCATTTCATGTTTCTTCCTGCATGCTTTATTGTGGTTGGCAAATAATATGCTCTTCTCTTTCCCACAAATGCACACATAGAAAATTATTGTATTTGAAAACAATAATAGAAAAAATACAAATACAACATATTTTATAATTGTCAAATAAAATATTGTTATTTGTTGTTGTTGTTATTGTTGTTATTTTTTCTATTTTTTTGCATTTATTATTATAATTACTATTAAAAACAATATACACAGACACAAACTCACATTTAAATATGCATAAATGTATGCTGTGTTTATGACATTCATTTGCCCCTGTGGTATATGCTTTAATTTTTTTTGCTCTTTTTCTTATTTTAATTTTATTTTATTTTGTTTGAGTCCGTAATAAGGGTTTATAAGGGAAAGGAGTGAGCGAGAACACATAAAACCTTATGCGTTATTTGCATTAATTTTAGTGTATTTGTGGTTTTATTTTATTTTTTTTTTCAAATTTTATTACCCTCCTGGGTGGCCATAGGCATATACATAGGTTGGTTAGTATTATTGAGAGTTTTTTTCCCAGCATATTTGTTATTTATAATTTGGTTAGAATTTTTGTTTCGTATTTTTTATTTTACCAGTTATTTTATTATTTAGAAATTTTTATTCCCGTGTGTATGTGTGTACGTATGTGTTTTTTGGACATTTATTATGCAATTTTCATGCATAAATTATTTGCATTGTTAACAATTGAACTAGAAATGCAGTAAACCGTAGAGTAAATATTCGAAAATATTCTAAATAAATATGCAGAAATATTAGAATATTCAGATATTTGAATTGTAAAACAATTCTTGCACTTATTAGGGGCTAAATATCGATAACCATGCCACAGATATATTGTATGAACAAAATTTTATCATTTGTAACTGAATTACGTTTTCGTATCGCCACGGTAACTTAACATATTACTACCTACAAAGGAAACATATTGGTCATGCTGCAGATGCGGGCGAAACTACTTTGGAATCCATATTGAAACTTATCAGACTCCTTTTGTAAATAAATCTCAAGATGTCATTATTAGAAATATTTTTTAGTTCAGGATCTGACTAGATTTCTGGTTTTGTAGTCTAAAAAAATTATGTTTTATTACCCTCTTATGATGGAGAACACACTAAGAGGTGGTGTGCTGAAATGATAAAAATCTGAACTAAAAAACCAGGAATTTCCAATTAGAATACAGTTGAAAACGAGCAACATTACGTCATGATTTTGAATTTAAAAACTTTTTTGAAAATTTTTTATTTCGCTCTGAGTAATCGAAGACCCCATATCCCACAAAGAAGATAAATATCAACGATGAAAATCATAGAACTTCATTCGGCGTCACCAATTCAGAGAGAGAGAGCAGTAATTAAAGAGCAGTGTTCATTCCCTCTACACCCAATACGACAATTCAGTAAATTTTCATAGAGCGAAAGATGGCAGCCCTGTTGTTCCAGAACATGCTACAATGTACGAATAAACTGCTGTGATTCAAAAACTTGATGACTGAACCAAATCAAAAAAATAAAATAGATGGCGGAGATGCTTTGTGACAGTTCTATGCCTCATAAGCGAAAAATAATATAAAAAAGAAGATCTACTCTGGAAAAGTTTGTTCATTTGCCACGAATGCCACGATCCATCGTCGTTGGTCTGTATGTTTTGAAGCGGAGTCTATCGGATAGCACAAGTGTTGGAATATTCAATGCATTTATCGTCAATGTTTCAGTTTTCATACAGTTTTCAATTCCACCCTAGCGGCTAACTCAACTATGCGTAGCTATTTCTACATGAGATTATGGGCAATCAAAACAAATCTCAAACTGAACGACTCCTGTAATAACACTGTAGGGAACGATGTTAAATTTTAGAGTCGATAACACACTATCCTGGGTATGACTCTTGCTTACAGTATCCGTACTACTGAGTTGACGCTAAAGTTTAGAAATAAGGGTTTTTGTAATCAATTTTTATAAACAGACTAATGTAAACTTAAAGAGCCTTTACTCCGCTATTTTGTCCAAAATGCTCGTATGTTTTACTGCATTCCAGAAAACTACATATGAGAAGGCGTTGATATACATACATGCATACATAAATGGTAATTACAACCCCTCAGTCTGAATTACGACCTAGCTTCTAACACCACTTATTTACTCTCAGAGTTTTTGACAGAAATCTGCTGAGAGGAAGTCACTGAAGAAATTTTTTAATATTTCGTTTTGTTGGAGATGTCGGACCTGGGGTTTGAACCGAGGCCTCACGTCTTATAAGCCAACATAAAACTACGGCGACTACCAACTTCATGGCTTAGCAATGCTAAATCAAGTATTGATTGACGTAGATTATTATGCTAATATCCTAAGACTATCGAATTGGTCAATGCGTTATCTTGCGTATCGAGAAGCCACTTGAGTTAGTTCATCACATGGGATTGCACCGAAGCTTTGTATACCATACTTTGCAATTTTTTCACTGGCAGTTTTCATATTTCGTAGGGTAGTATGAACTGAAGTAACGGCTTTGTTAATTTAAAATTCACTTCAGTACATATGCTGTGATGCCCCAAAACTTATCTTGGATCACAATAAAGCTTGACAATCCTTGAATCAAGCTTAAAACAAGCCTGAGTGATTAATAAATCTAGTAATTCATTGAATACGAACCAACAATAGCTCCGTAGGACTATTGAGCAATGGTGAGCCAATAGCTTGCATCGATCCAGAGACCAACATTGGCAAATCAAGTGAACGATTTTTATTATTTCTAATATTGGATCAGGATTATTATATCAAACTGGTATAGTATTTGATTGATGATATCCTCTTCTAGTACAAATGCCACGCCCAGAATTTTAAAATGTTTATTCTAACAAAAAAGCCTTTGTGCTTGTAGAACTTTGTACACTTTTTTTTCAATATTAGGTCCAACATAGTATATTACAGGATGCATTATTTTTGTATGATTTATTTTCTGTTAGCCTGTAAAAATGTAACGTTAATTTTTTTTACTGCATTTTAATTTAAATTCAAATATTTTATTTTATGTGTGGTCGTTAGTTTTCATTATTAATTTATGCAAAAAAAAAAATAACTCATAAAAGAATATATTTTTTGTGCATTCATTTGGAAAAACCGCCAGCATAATATTATCATTTATTTTGTTATTAATTAAATTTATTTTCAATTTATTTTTTAAACAATAAATATTTACAAAAAAAAATAGAAAATTTTTTTACAAAATGTTGCGGTCTAAACATTTGCTTTTTTCCTTCATGAATATTTAATTAAAAATTTGATTTTTTTTCTTTTTTCAGGCACTTGATTATGACTGTGAGGTACAGGAACAACAGGACATACCCCAGGCCATACAGCTATTGGGTGAAATGAATAGCAATGTTAAGCAAGTCACAGATTTAGTGGAAGGCATGCTGCAGCGTGTCAAACGCGGCGAACTAACCACAGAATATGGTTTAAGTTTTTTGGAAGTCAAATATCATATGCTGCTCGACTATCTCATCAATTTAACGTATGTGGTGTTGCGTAAATGTTCGGGCGAAACAATCGAAGGTGATCCATCCATAGAACGTTTAATAGAGATACGTACAGTGTTAGAGAAAATACGACCAATCGATTATAAGTTACGCTATCAAATAGACAAATTAGTTAAAACGGCCACCACAGGAGTATCATCAGCCTCAGATCCTATTCTATACAAGGTAAGCTTAAGAAACGTTGAAGACTTTTAAAATTTTATATTCCATTAATAAAAATTTTACAGCCTAATCCTGAGAATATGTTAAGCAATAACAATGGCGTTGATGAAGATGATGAGGAGGACTCAGCTTCTGATTCTGAGGAGGATGAGGAAACCGATGAAGAAAAAGGTGTTAAAAAACCTAAAAAAGCAGCAACAGCAGGCAAACCAGGCATTTATGTGCCACCCAAAATTAAGCCAGTCTACTATGATGGCGATGAGAAACCTGAGGATAAGGAAAAGAAATTAATAGAACGGGCCAAAAAGCGTGCCATAACGTAAGAGGCATTTATTCCATTTTTTTTTATTTTTAATAATTTTTTCCCCTTTTTTATAACAGTTCCTCCATGTTACAAGATTTGAAAGAAGAATATTTAGATGCACCCACTGAAATTTCATCTGGTTCACGTGCCCAGCAAATACTCTCCAAGGCCCAGAAGGAAAAACAAGAATATGAAGAAACCTATTTAACACGTCTGCCCGTAACCAAAGCGGAAAAGCATCGTCAACGTAAATTAACTACATTGGGTAAGTCAAACTATACTACTTTTTATATTTGCAATACATTTGTCCCTCTTGCTCTTGCAAACGACTTAACACCGTGAAAAACTTTCTTTAAAACCAACAAAAAAAAAATTATTTTTTTAGGCACTTTGGGCGATGAAATTTTGGGTGAAATTAATCGTGATGCTTCGTTACGCGGTGATTCGTCGTCTGGCAGTAAAAAACGTAAAGCCAAGGGTGGCAAAGGTAAAAAGAAAGGTGCCAAAAAGCGTAGATTCCATTAAACTTTTCTTTTCTTTTAAAACATTACAAAAATAAAAACAATTTACCACTCATTGTAATAACAATACTTAAGAAAAAAGCAAAAAAAACCAACAACATTTTATATGATTTATATATAAAATATTAAAACAACAACATTTTTAAGACAAAACCACTAAATAGCAGCATAATTCAGTAAATATTTCAGAAACTAAACGTATGATTTTTTTACATAAAATAATTATTTGTTTTTAATTATTAAAAAAAAACCTGCTTTAAGGTTTTCAATATTTTTTTCAAAATCTTAAGTAGACCTTGTTTTAGTTCATATCCCTAATCAATCCCTACAAATAAAAAATTATTTTTTATTTTGAATTTTTAAAACAAATTTTTCATTGTTTATCGGCCTAATGTAGGCAAATTTTAAATGCGAAAAAAGTCCATTTAAACATTTTTGTTTTGTTAAAAACTTTCGTTGTCTAGCTTCCATTTTCATTATTAATAAATTTTGTTTTTATTAAGTTTCATAATTTAAATTACTTTTTCTTTAATAATTAAACAAAATTTTGTTTAAGTTTTCCCATATAAATTTATATTTAAAGTTCAATTTAATTTTAAAAAAATATTGTAAATTTTTCTTTTTTTTTAAATAAAATTTTATTTTATTTACAACACAAAAGTTTTTTATTTTTTTAATTATTACTTCGTTTTATAGTGAATTCAACTACCAATGCAGAAATAATATACTGACCACTTAAACCTTGCAGACTGCTTACAGTCTAAAGCAACAAAGGTCATCTTGGTTAAGGTCTTACAATAATTTGAGTTTCGAGCAGACTTAATGCAGAGACCGCCATAGTCTAGTAGCTAGTTTGTTGGCTTACTAGACGACAGTTTCGAGTTTAAGCTTCAGCTTTGAAATATCGAAAATAGAAATTAAAAACAACGATGTTTCTGTTGGCAAACCGCTTTCTGCAGTCCTCTGGCAGTTTTAAGTAACTCATTTGGAGTTCATAGAGAATCTATCGTCAAAAGAGGAAGTATAAACGGCAACAAACAGCCTTTCCAGCGCCTCAGTAAGGTGTCTGTTTATGGCTGCTCAAGCTGCATTCAGTCTTTATTGTACTTTTCATAAATAAGAAATCAAGAAACCTTTCAAACGATCAGCTTAAGTACGCCTCAAGAGATCTATTTTTTATGTAGGAATAGCATGCCTATAAATGACCAGCTTTATGTAACATTTGGTAGGAGCACACATAACTGCTCGTTGTTATACCACGGTTTTGACAAAAAGAATCAGGGTTTCACGTTTAAAAACGTGACGTATTTAGAATCAAACTAAAAACCACCTGAAATATTAATTCAATGAAATGATCGCTCCAAAATCAAGTATCGATAACTGCATTATATTTATCGAATATAAGTCAAATGAGAGAAATCTACTTCTAGTCAGAGACAACAGACCTATAACCTCTAAGAAGTTAATTTAAGTGGTTCATTAACACGGTATTCTTTTTAATTCTTTCTATATTGGATATTAGAAGTCGCCGTAGTCTAGTAGGTAGTGTGTTGGCTTATTAGATGTAAGGCCACGGTTCAAACCCCAGACATCAAAACGAAATATGAAAAAATATTTCTGCGGCGACTCTCTCTCAGCAGATTTCTGGCAAGAACTCTGAGAGTAAATAAAATTGACATGAAAAGTTTCTCAAAAACCTGTCGTACGGAGTCGACTTTAAACTGTAGGTCCCCCAATCATGTATACAATTAACACACACAACATGAGTGGTGTGAGAAGCTAGGCCGTATTTCTGACTGAAGGGTTGTAAAGGCCAATTATGTATGTATATTGGATTTGTCAGCGAGCAATAAATACCTTTGTCTAGTGTGTAGATGGCGATCTAATTGCCGCCTGGCTTTATAGGAAGATAGAAATGCTAATTGTTACAGAATATTTACTCAGAGTCAGTCCTCCAAAGTAATTTATGCAAATTACCTAAAGCTAAAGCACACCACCCACCATAGTTAGCGGAGAGGGGAGAGAATAAAGCCCTTCGAAGGAAATTGCATAGCCTGCCTTGATTGTTGATTAAGGAACTGTTTGTGTAGACTTCCACAACAACCTCGAAACAGATTATGTCATATGACCTGTATTCTTTACTTGGAATTTTAGTGTCTAATTTGCTACCAAAACTGACTTTAGACGAGTTATGAACAATTTCACTTAGTGCATGGGAATACTCAGGGTAGAATCAATAATATGCCAACGTTAAGTATCCATAAAACAGTTTTTCTAAAGCACAATATCATCCATCTATAATCCAATGATAGTTATAAAAATTCAGATACAGTGTACAGTCACTTATTTGTACATAAGTAGACATTGTATTGATATCTCTGTGATTGAAAATCGAAAAAAATAATATTAAATGGCATATCTGTTATTACGTTATATCAGAGACACTTTCAATTAAGTGATCTTTTGAACTACCGAACTCTATATGCTATACTGATTCCTTATTCTGTTGGTTACAATCAAACCTACTACTTCTGTTTGACGTTTAAGAAAGAAAAGTATATAACGCTTTGAAATTTTCAGAGATTTCATAGATTTTCAAAATTCTTTGACTTTGCATTTGGGTATTGTTGAATTATTTTTAATAATTTTTTTAATATTAATTTTAAAAACATATATTTTTATTATATTTTTATTTTGTTATATATTTAAGAAATATTATTTATATTTTATTTAAATTAATAATATTTTTTATCGCACATTTTATTTTTTATTTTCAAATAAAAATAAAACCTTTATATATATACTCGCAATAAACTGCATTACCTTTCGGCAGCAAAATTCAATAAAATCGGATTTTATGTTTAAAGTTTTGGCATACAATTATAAATAAAAATTATGTATTTTAAAATTAAAATAAAAATATATTCGAAATATAAATTAAAATTACAAAACTGTACATTATAATATATATAAAAAATTTAAGGAAAAAAGAATTTCGATATTAAACTATAATGAAAAAAAATTAAATTATTAATACAATATTACGTTGTTTTTAGGAGTCAAAAATTAAAAGAAAAAAATTTAAATAAAAATTTAAATTTAAATTTTATTAAATTATTTAAAAAGAAAAATATGTAATAACTTTTGGCAACAATCTAAAATCAATATTTAAAAAAAAACCAATGCAGTTTAACCATTAAATGAAAAGAATAATTTTAAAACCGAAATTAAATTGAAATCAATTCAATAAAACAAAGCACAAAACAATGTAAAATTTACAAAATTTTTACAAAACAAACGAACAAAAAGAAAGAAAAGAAAAACTAATTTTTGTTTTATTTTACTTTTTTTTTTGAAAAATAACAAAAACAAATTCACTACAACAAAAATACAAACAAAATGAAATAAAAAATAAAAATAAAAAAGAAAATAAATTGCAGTTGCCTTATTATATACAAGAAATAAAGAAAACAAATAAACAAATAAAAAAAAACTAAAGAAATAAAAATAAATTTAAAAACAAATTCAACAAAAGACAAAAGAAACGAAAGAGAAGAAGAAAATTTATATCAAATAAAACCTAAAATGAAATATATAAATGAAATATTTTAAAAAAAAATAATAACAAATAAAACAACAAAATAAACAAACTGAGAGAAGACGATGAAATTTATATTAAAAAATAAATTTTAAATATACAATAATTAAAATAATTTTATATTTTTCTTTATGTTTTAAAATGAACATTTTATTTAAATTTCTTTTTACTAAAAACGAAATGAAATCCCCACCCAAAAAATCTATTTTAAAACAAAAGAAAACTATTTTAAAATTTATTAAACTAAAAAACTAACAAAAATTGTGTATATTTATTAAACAAAAACTAAACAAAAAAAAGGAAACTATTTTGAAACTGGGGTTAATAATTTATTGTATTTAAAAATTATTTTTTTAAGTTTCTTTTGATATACAAAGAAATTACAACAAAAACATAAAAAGAAAAGAAATTATTAAAAACTCCTAAAAACAACTGAAGAAACTTTTTAGATGTAATAACAAACATAAACTATAAAATATTTTCGATTTAACTTTAAGGAAATATAAAACAAAATTTATAAATTAAAATTTATTAAGAAAAAAAAATTAAATTCAGAACCAAAAATCCAAAAAAATAAAAAAAACTTTGGAAAATTATACTAAGAATTAAGGCAAAGGAACTTCACTATTTATGGAAGCCATACAAAATATATTTAATTTTAAAAATATTATTAAAAATATTTTTCCAAATTGTTATAATTTTTTTGTTCTTGTTTAACTTGCCAAGTGGAGTTCCTGCCCAAAATTGTAACAGTAAGGAGCAATCAATTATTTTTTCCACATATTATTTTCGAAACCTTAATCTTAACTGAAGTATTTGAATTTACTTTAAACTCTTATACTTTTTCTATAGTGTCGTATCCAGTTTTAATTACAACAAAATATAGTTTTCTTTAGTATTAATATTGCTCTTTACTGCAAATCAGTTGTAAATTTATGGCATTACGTTTAAGAAAATTTATAATAAAGAAGTAAACTATTTCGAACGTCCAGATTATACACATAAAAAATTTTGTAAAAATTAAAATATTTAAAGAAAACGTATAGATTCGGTTTAATCGAATTTATTATAACCTCCACCTTAATTTAAAAAGTACATATTTACACCCTCAAAAAAACAAAGGAAAAAAATTAATTCCAAAGCATATTTTTATTAATTTATTCGTAGATTTTCGAATATATCTGTATATGTATTACTCTTTTGCTTTACATCATTATCTTACTTGGTTTTAAACCATGCCCTTAAACTATTAAATATGAGAATTATTAAGATCTATGGCTCCAATTCTTGCTAGTTCGAAACAGTCAACAACGCTTGAAACACTCATTTCATTTTAAGATAAGGGAAAAAAGCTATTTAGTTACGGTTTCGATATTTCTTCGACGTCTTATAAAAAAAGACACACTTCCAGCTGATTATCGTGAATTTCCACTTGACTAGCGACCTAGCAGGCGGTAACCCTACTTTCCTAGCTGATTCAACTTGCCTAGACGGTCTCATACTATTTTCGGGTTAACCTCTTAACTGTCGAGTGTTCTGATGGCGGCCAGACTGTGCTCAATCCTATGAACTTTCTGCTCAAGTAGAACACATATTTCGATGGCTTTGATTCGGAATACTACGCTTAGGGACTGAAGCTTATATACCGACATGACAACATATTCAATTTGTAATGTCTTCTGTAAAGACGTTTGACATTTCCTAATGAAATAGAAGGGAATACATGTATTCAATGCAATATTCACCTAATGGACAAAACTCTAAAAAAGGGACTTGAATATATCGGTTTATTGCTTTTGTAAATACATGGTTCGATACTCTTATGCATTTTCCTTCATCACCAGATATTTAACCCTTTCATGCCCGATGTTGCCTATAGGCAACATTGTACATTTTTGTTCATAAATTCCGTAATTTTTAATTTTTTAAAAAGAATTTTTTTTTGCAAACAAGCTTGGTTAAAAACGTGTAAAACCAGAATACGTAGGACTCTGAATTTAATATCACTTCATATTTAGGCCATGACTAACGAACACATGTCCTTAAAAAATTTTTAGCTCTGGCCCAAAAAATTCGGGCATGAAAGGGTTAAAGGCTTGAATAAACTTCTCAAGACAATAGCTGTCATTGGCGCCTTTTTTAATTGACGCCAAATGGAAGAAACTTCAAATCATATAAAACAATACTTTCAAGCCCTCTGCTGGCTATGTTTACATAATTACTTCTTATCACCTCCATGAGAAAACAAAATTCTTCGGGTACAACATACTATTGACCAAGCCGTTCTGTCTGATATGCCACTTCGCTGACAGCCTCTTCACGGGTTTCTTGGTCTCTCCCTTAGCAAATCTTTTGAGTTGTACTGGTGAGAGACAGTAGCTTCTGTAAGAGGATATTATGACTTATGTATAAATGATAAGTCATTTCCTATAAGAGCGGGTATCAAACAAGTATTCCTTTCTCCCTTTTCATAAACAATTAAAAACTTCACCTATCAAGAGAAAGGATTTAGTCAAATTTTTAAGAGAAAACCTAAAAATACAATTAACTTAAATACACAGTGATGCATTTTGTCAAATAAACAAATTTGGTACCAAAGTGTATTTAAATACACTTTGTTTGGTACTATACGTCAATGTTACGTTTAAGTAAAGGCGGTAAATATCATTTTCATGTTGACTACACTGTTTATTTTGATAGGCAAAGAAAACAAAACAGAAATTCCTCTATTGTTGTTGTTTTGCTAAAGCATGGAAAAAAATAACTGTGCTTAAAGTAATTGTAGAAGTTCTGTTTCAACATTTTTAAATAGTGTTCTTGCGTGTTCTTAAAAGCGAAACATAAAATCTTATTGAAAAAATGTTAATGAATTAATTTTAACCACAATTAGTGAATAATTTTAAGTGAAAGTATTTCAAAAATGTGTGCTTTTTTCAAAAGAATTGAATTTAAATGATGGTTCTGCACATTTTATTATATGGCGTAACGGGAAGCTGTGTTTCTTCTAAAACTTTCGGCAATGAATTAGTGTTAAAGGAATTAAATAAAAATGAATCTAACACAATGGTAAGCAGAGATACATACCTATATCCTATAATTATTTTATTTAATAATTTAGTATAATTTAAATGAAATTAAAATACACCAATTAATTAAATTATCTTGGTATTTTGGTGTCCAAACAAATTCACACTTCCATTTTCTTTTCCATAGGTCTATTAGGATATTGGAAGAGGTGTATCGTATCATTAAGACTTTGTTAACAGGGTGTTCTTGGTATTATACTTTCGCAATAGGAGTTGAGGAAAGGATAGGGCACTAATTGTATCTCGGTCGAGCCAGACTTGAAGTTCCTCTGCTTGGTTAGGCAATCTCACTGTCTACAATGTTGACTGTTTGGTCGTTCAAAACCTTGTTATGCCTATATTCGTTCATTGCAACAAATGCTGCCTGCAGATATAGTAGGAACCTGGCGGTAGTTCCCTATAATTGCATATTTTATATAATGATCGTAGCAAATATCTGTTAATGATTAAATTGCCATTGGAGTGCTTCATTGCAGGCGAAATACTTTCTTTCGCACTTTTTATATGTGGAATATTCTTCGAGTAGAACTTTTTCCACACACACTACATATGTTTGTACTTCTATGTATTTTCTTACTCAGTGGATATATTTTTCTATACTCAGCTCAATGTGGCATGATCTGATTGCAAGTATATTTCTTACTGATTGGTTGTTAGTCTTTCAGACAGATTTGAAGTTGTTTTCTTTTTCCTTGCATTCCATTAGCAGTAATGCTCCATTTTCTTATCATTTCTGCGCTTTATTTAAGACTTCCCTAGAGTAAGGAAGTATGTTATCATGCCATTGGCTAGCTTCGTCAGCTTTCGTTATCTACAAACTATGCATTATTCATTTGTGCATTACATTTTACACCTTCCCTGAAGTTGACACTGTCCGATCTTGTTATGAAGTTCTCAGCTTCTTTGGGAAGTTATGGAGCTCTTTCACAAAGTTGAAAAATTAATAATAACTGACCTGGACCCTGGTAATTTCAACATATCTTGAGCATTACCTTTGCGCCTTGGATTCTCTACTGGTGTCTACATTTCTATTTTCTTAGGGCATTAGGCCATAACAATTGCTTGATAAAAGTATTTAATGTTCTGAATTTGAATCAATTTTTTAAATTCGCCGTTCGGCATTTGTTCATATGAGTTCAAGCGGGTATTAAAACTTGAGTGCATAGTTTGATATTTAAAGGGATCTTTTAGAATACGAGCATTTCAAAAAGTTAGGTTATCTTGGATAGGCTCTCACTTTTAATCGAAATACACATTAATATGCATTTTAAATCGAAAATTGATTAATAAATTAAAATCAATCAAATTGAATAACCGGGTGGGTTGGGTGTACCATAAAAAAGGTGGAGTTTATAATCCTTAAAAAACTAAACTTTCGTATAAAAAATGTTTTAAATTTCTTGAAATCATTTTTTAATTAAATGAATTTATTTTCTACTTGCTTTAAGCAATATTTATTAATAAAACATTTAGTTGATAATTAAATAATAATTAATTAATAAAATAAAACCAAATATTATATGAAAAAAAGAATATTTTGGTATGGCAACGCAAACTTTTCGGCTCACATACAACCATGACGATGAGATACAACAAATTTTTTTGGCATTGAAATTTATGGAAAAAAACCAACAACAACAACTTAAAATTTATCTAAATTCAAAATTATTTTATTAAACAACTATTTTGGCTTAAAATTATTTCGGTATAATAAGTATAGAATATAACGTATACATGATAGTGTGTACATTTTAAATATGATAACAAAACTTTTTGGCTATAAAACATTAAGAAAACTAACCACATAAACAGCAATAGTTTTCAAAATTTTACAGTGCAATATATAAAGAAACCCAAAAACAAAGACAAAATGGCTGAGTATATTTAATATAAAAAAAATAAAAAACATTCACAACCATTTTTTCTTTAATAACCACAACAACCAAACCAACCAAAAAAAACTTTTTTTAAACATAAATTGAGTTGAATTTTATTTTATTTTAAGTAAATGAAAAAAAAGTTTTTAATAAATTAATTAAATTAATTTATTGAATTTTTTTTAAAATAGTAAAAAAATATTTAAAAAAATACTGAAAGACTGAATCTGTTATTTATTGTAAAACAAAATGTGTTTTTTAACCAAAAAAAAAAAAAACATGAATTATTTTTTAATTTAATTTTAATACAAAAAAGTAGCTGAATATTTAATTAAAAATATTTCTTTTAAAATATTATTTTTTATTAAACCAGAAACTCCTTTATAGAAGAATATTATTTTTAAACATATATTTTTTTCTTATTTTAAATATAAAAATTTATATAAAATATAAGAAAGAAAAACAAAAAAAAGTATTTTTTTATATATTATTTTTTAAAGAAATTAAATTAAACATTTAAAAAATATTTAAAAAAAATCACATGAATTGATATGCAAAAAATAGTTCAAACTTTTAAACAAAAAAAAAATAAAATAGAGAAAAAAATAAAGTGACAAAAAGCAAATATATTAAAAGAAAATCTTTAAATAAACTAAATTAATTCTTTAATTTTTATAGCCAAAAACAAAAAACAAAAAAATTATAAATTTTTTTTATAATTTAAATTTTAATGAATACAAGTATTTTAAGTATGAATTATAATATATTATATAATAAAGAAAATACTATATATATAAATATTATTAATCAATAAATTATATTTAAAAAAAAGAAACATATGTTTTCCAATATAAAAATGCATTGTAATTTGATCGAAATTGAGAATAGTTTAACTAAAAATAATTTTGAACACTAAAAAAATTTAATTAAAACAAACTACAACAAAAAATAACTGATA
This sequence comes from Sarcophaga variegata, assembly GCA_932273835.1. Taxonomy (NCBI): domain Eukaryota; kingdom Metazoa; phylum Arthropoda; class Insecta; order Diptera; family Sarcophagidae; genus Sarcophaga; species Sarcophaga variegata. The sequence goes on along the minus strand of OW026361.1, from coordinate 15,994,290 downwards.
ATTTAATATTTTCCACTAATTACATCACTGTCTCTTTGTAATTAGTAAAGTGTAGCACATTGCATATACTTCGAGGATTTTCAAAATAGCTTTCTACTCATTTATGGTTCAGTTTAAAAAACTACCACTTTTTATCAATCTTACTAAACAATTCCGAATTTGGGTTTCGGTGTCTTTTGATACCTAATTCTGTTGCCTTTGTCAAGTGCTTATTACAATTGGACTGAATGGTTTGTTTTTTAACAGTTCTCTGTAAACGATATTCTATTGAAGCATTTTGATATAAAATATTTTTAATAGCGTTTAAAGCACAATCTTTTTGTAAGTAGTGAAGTGAATGAATCGAAATAGCCATCGGCTTGTTTATATCGTCGCCATTGCTCTTAACGTCAGTTGCTAATGCTTCCGTAACAACGTCCGTATATGAGCGCATACCATTGCCTATAACTTCCGGCATAGCCTTTGAAATCGAATAAACCAATAATTAGAGTATAATAAGCCTCTGTAACATAAGGATTTGTAATTTATTTTAAACTCAAAAAACTCATTCAATTTCATTGCTACCTTAACAAATCCTTAATATATCAGAGAAACTTAACTAAGCAATCGCTCTGCCTTTTCTATTCACCGTTTTAAAATTCGTTTTATGAATGAGTCAACTGTTAACAATACTACTATTTTTAGATTGGTTCTAACTGAGACCAAACTCTGTAGTTCAAGACGGTGCCTCCTAACCTCCTCCTTCTATTCTATATACAGTGTTGGAAAAAATAATAGGAACGATTACTAGTTCATCATTAAAATGTTGTATACTTTTGCGTTATAAACTTTTATAGTTGGAAATTACTGTCAAATTCTTGCTAATGTAACGGGATTTTATTATTTGCTTTCTTTATTGTTTTCTTCTCTTTTAATTTAATAGTTTTCAGAAAAATGTAAGAACATACGTAATTTAGCTGGAAAAATTAATAGAAACGTTTTTCTAAAACTGTGTTTAAATTTAAAATAAATAAACATTTTACATGAAATATTTGGAAGTGATAAAAATTGAGTTAAAATAACTTTTTTTTGTACCATTTGCAAAATTTTCGGGTTGAGTGTATGTTTTAAATCTTTTAAAAAATGGGTCGAGGTGTTCATACCACTGATGCTGAATGAAATGTTATCCTTAAGTTAAAATCTGATGGCTTATCACTTGGAAAAATAGCAGCCCACATAATGAAGTGTTCTAAACATAAAGTATTTAAGTGATTCACTATACAAAAAATATCGAAACTAGATAAAGAAAGAGGGAAAAACCTCCACGCGTTTTGATCAAATTTTAGTACGTCATTTCAAAAAAAATTTTATTGAGTCATCTAATGGGCTTAAAAATATACTAGATGCTCCAGTAACAAGCAGTACTATAAGAAATAGGCTCGAAGTCCAAGGTCAGTACCTCTTTTAAGTGAAACTAAAATATACAAAAAAGGTTACAATTTGCCAGATAACACCAAAGTCGGAAAAATTGGAACAAAGTGCTCCATCAGACGGAAAATGTTTTGTACGTCGCTCTGCCAATAAAGAGTTTGATCCAAAATGCACAAAAAAGACAGTCAAACAGGGTTGCGGGTCCCTAATGATATAGAGATGTTTTCAAGGTTTTTTGATGCGTTTCTATTATTTTTTCCAACACTGTATATTATTACAACTTACAAAAAATCGTTGTAAGTCCCTAAGAACTAAAGAACCTGTTGGCCAGCTAGTTTTTTGCTTCGTCATTTCGATCAATATTTCCTGGAAAACTGGCTTTTTTTAACAAATAAATCTTAGCCTTACGTTAAAGCTATTTGGAGCAAAAAATTCTGAGAATGATACAAATTTGCGGACGGAACTGTCTCACCTGCTACACTTTTCCCTTCCATATCAGTTACTCCCTTGTAATCTCATTATTTTGAGTGTCTAGTTAGTAGCGTACGAAACTGCAAGTATGAGGATTGTGAGTGCGATCCCCAACATTTCTCTTTAAAAAGTGGCCCTTGTTGGCAATTAATTTCGATTAGAATATTTTTTATAACCTTTGTAAAGTTGAGTTATCTACACGAGAGGGCGCATTAGACGCCAGTAACCTGTCATTAGTAATATGCGGAACACATTCTTCTTCTTTAAATGTTTACTCTGGGTTTGTTTCGAATTAACTAACTGTTCATTTTGATAGTTAAGGAACTATTCCGCCCAGACATCTCACTAAGAGAACATGCTAAATTCGATAGTTTTTGGTCGTGCTATCAGATCAGATGACTCTTGCGATAAACGAAGTTTTGTCAGAAGTGTGGCTATTGCTACGGTTTTGTTGCACTTGATGGTTTTGCAATCACAGTCTCTGACTGATTGATTTTTCTGGGGCAAAGTCTGAATAATGCTTATAAAACAAAGTATGTTTCAATATACAAAGTATGAAGCCCATCAGATGTATTTCCTAGTTTAGAGGGGGTTATATAAAGAGCTACAATTTGCTTATTTTTTATATCGTTTGCTTTAACATGTTCAATAGCGTTTAAAATAATCCTCATCTAGTTTTACTTAAATTTTTTTTATTGTTTAAAGTTTACCAAAAAAACCTTTATTCTTTTGCTACAAATTGTTAATAATAATACGATTCTTATTCTATAAGTATTTGAATACTCAAAAAAAAATAATCTAAAAAAGAAAATAATATTTGGTTTTTATTAAAAAAAAAACAAAATCTTTTGTAACCAAAACTTTCGAGCTTAAGAATTTAATTTAATTTTTTTCTAAAAGAAGAAAAATGATTTGTTTTTTTTTTTGAAAAATTGTAATAAAAACTAGAAAAACCAAATAGAAATCAGAAAAAAAATATGTAAAAAGTAAATCGAAAATCTATACCATTTTAAAGACACAACCAACACACACACACAGGCTGAGAGAGAAGTATTTAAAAAAATTTTAAAACAACTAAAACAGAAATTATTATTATTTTCTAAAGGACATTACATACAAACAAATTATATATATATTGAATGAAAGTAATAAAATGAAGAAAAAAGAAAAAAACCAAAAAAGAAAACTTATCATAAATAAAAAATAAAAGAAAATAAACTACATGTGTAAAGAAAATTCCAACAAAAACAAAAATGTGAAAAACCAACACGTAACAACTAAATTTATTGAAATATGATTCCAATATTCATTATTCTATAAAACCAAAAAAAAAACAAATAAACAAAATAATTATTATAATACAATACAAAAACAAAACCGAAAACAGAATAAAATTAAGAATAAAAAGAAAAAAAAATTATAAATAAAATCGATTTTCCTTTCTTCAACAATTTGGTAATGTATGATCGCTAAAAACTGCCAGTTTATCACAGAATATACTAAAAGTCTTTAGGAGCTGCTACAATAGAAGCTTATTAGAGATAATAGGGTTGCAGAATATAAGAATTTTTATCAAATATACCATCCATAAATCGGGTAAAATGCGATAAAATTTGAAAAGGGGTTAAAAGTGGGCCATGTAATCAAGGATTCCAAAACAGTTTTCCTTACGTTCGGGCTTTACTTGGAACCGGAGATATACAGTGGTGGCCATGAGGTTAGCACAAATCATATCTACTGTTTTTAATGAAAATTATTTCATCTTATTACAACTATTTACTAGAATTTTTGCTTGAGAGTGTTGTTTATGGAGTCTACAATAAGTCTCGATACTTTTTTTGCATTCTATCACCATTCTCTTTTAAATTTCCATTTAAGTGCAGCAATAGGCAACATAAGCTGGTTACAATTTTAGCACAAGCAAGTATGTTTAAATTTTTTATATGTTTTTGTGAATATAAATAATTAATTGGTAAGTTTAGATATTATTCCATAAATGAAGATAAAAAATTAAATAAATAAACATTATTTAGACATGTCTAAAAAAAGTGGTGTACAGTGGAACAACGTAAGATTATTCAACAGATGTACGCAAGAGGAATAAGCATAAGTGAGGTTGCTAATACTTTGGAATGTTCCAGAAAGATGATTTATAATGCACTAAACCACATTCGGAAGTATGAAACATTAAAAAATGTTACACAGGCTCCTAGGCCAAGAAAAACGTCACGTAAAGCGGATTCTTTAATATATAGAACCTCTGTCGAAGATCCTTTTAAAAGCTCCACCGTAATCCAGAGGCAAATTTCAAGGAAATATGGTATCAACGTATCCTGCAGGACTATAAGAAGAAGACTTAATGAAAAAAAATTACGTGAATGCATTTCTCAGCATAAGCCACACGTTTCAAATAAGAACCTACGGGATCGGTTGTGCTTTGCTCGTGAGCATTTAGAAAAGCTATTAGTTTTTTGGAAATATGTCTTCTGGAGTGGTGAACCCAAGTTTTGTAGATTCGGATCGTGTGGTAAGAGGTATGTATGGCGTCCTTCAAACAGGAAACACAATACAAGGTACACTTCTAAACCAATAAAACACGGTGGAAGAAATTTGATGTTGTGGGCAGCGTTTTCTGGGCATGGCGTTGGTCCTATATGCAAGATTGATGCACGTATGGACCAATATGTATACCAGAATATACTACTAAATACAATAATGCCTTATGCAGAGGACAACATGTCACTTAGTTGGAGTTTTATGCACGACAATGACCCAAAACATTCCTCACGCTTAGTGGAGAGTTGCTCGGAAGAGAACAATATTAACATGTTAAAATGGCCAGCCCAATCTCCGGATCTCAATCCTATTAAGAACCTTTGGAATGATGTGGAGCAGCACGTAATAAGAGCAAAACCTAAAAATTTGACCGATTTATGGACAGAAATAGAAAAAGCTTGGTATGCTATTTCAGTGGAGCGCTGTATGTGACTTGTGGAAAGTATGCCAAAGAGATTGGCAGCTGTAATGAAAAATAATGGATACCCAACTATGTAAGTACTAAGTTTCTACTGAAATAAGTTTTTTGTTTTGTTACTTTTTTTAAATGTGAATACATTTTTTTTATTTTGTGCTAAAATACTGTCCAGTGTTTTTTGACGGTTATTCTATTCTGAACAGAAAAACAGCAAAGATATATGTCGGAAAGACAATGAATATATTGTGACGTGATCTTAGCAAGACTTGTATTTTTTGTTCGATGACTTGCATTTCTTTTGATCGATAACTTGAATTTTTTTTGTCGATGACTTGCATTGTTTTATTTTTTAGTTGATAGTTTACATTTTTTTTTAGATAACTTGCATTTTTTGCTTGGATGACTTGAATCGTTTTGCCGATAACTTGCATATTTTTTTTCCGATGCCTTGCATCTTTTAAGTCGTTGGCTTTTTATATAGAATTTTAATATAGAACACTTTGTTTATGGTCATTTGAGGAAAGCTCTTAGCTTCGTTGCTTATATCGCCGGTCCCAAGTAACGCCCAAACCGAAATCTATTTTGGAATCCTTCATACCATGGCTATTCGGCTCATTAGCACCAAAATTATCGAATTTTACCCAAATTATAGAGCACTTTTTTATTTTTTAAAGTTAGCTTCGTCGTCTATATTTTCGGATACCCAAACGTAATGAAATCTGTTTTGGAATCATTGATCCTATAGTTATCCAGCCCACTAGGTCTGTTGCTGGTGGTCTAGCTAATACACCAAATGATTGGTATTCATACTCTAGAAAAGGATTGCTTAAAGCAAACAAACAAGAATCAGCAGAAACTCTTTTAGAAACAAACAAAAAATCGCTGAATTTCTATGATTAATATTTCGTTTTTTGGCACTTTATTTTATTTAAAAAGTTAATAAAACAATTTGTAAAAAATATCAAACAAGACAGTCACTATTAGTGTGTAAAAGTTTGCTTAAGTAAATTTAAACAACCTTCTCTTTCTTCTCCTTCAAACGGGCATAGCATTCGGGAATGTTGCGATAGAAGTCGCACAATTTCGTATCGGGATTAAAGGCCAAATAACGGCCACAATTGTAAAGACGAGGATGGCCATTGACGCATACAAAGTATTTCTTGCAGCTGTTGGGATGACGGAAATATTGCAATTCACCCTCGGGCGTGACATCAACATTCACTTGAACACCATCAACGACTTCGGCTGGTGGACAAGTGAAACCCAAGAAAGCTTCAGCGTTACAATCCTTAACTAGATCGGGCCAATCACATTGATAACTGTCAACATTAAAGGCTAAACCTTCAGGGCATTTGGTAAGTGTGGATACACCATGGGCACAATTACGATAGACACCACACTTGGCAGGATCTCCATTGGGATAGAAACCAAATTGACGAGGACATTCTTCGGTAGCATTGGCTGGCTGGAGACGTGCTCTCTCCTTGCAGGAAGCAAATGGTGCATAAGTACAATCACCGGCTGTTTTGGAACGTTGTTGGAAAACCAAACCATCGGGGCAAAGTTTTTCCTCAGCTACACCCTCTTGGCATTGGATGTAGGCATCGCATTGATCTTCGGTGGCAAAACGGCCATTAGGTTCGGGGCAGGTGAAAGCCAAGGCTAAGTTAAAAGAAATTATTGTACAATTAAATTATTAAAGGATTTTGAAAATATTCGTTCATTTTTTAATTTTGTTGCTGATATAAAACAAAAGACTTAAGACACAAACTTGTTTTTTTTCAATTCTTTTCATTTCATTCTGTTGTTTTTTCTTTTCCTCTTTATTTAAACAAACCAATTTCTATTTCAACATATAAAAATAAACAAATAAAAAAATATACATTTTACATTTTCACTAAGGACTAGAAAAATAGCAATAAAAAAAATTATATCAACAAGATTATTTTGTTTCCTATGGTCCTCCACTCTCATTTAGAAACGGCTCTTCTGGCCAGCTTTAGCTTTGGCAGAAGCCAAACGGGCGTTTTTAACTTCAACACCGCGTTGTTTAATGTCAGAACTACAGGTGGGAACATTTTCAATATCATCACAAGATTTTGTTTCTGGATTGAAAGCTTGAGCTTCATCGCAGGAAATACGTCTGGGACGTCCTTCAATGCATAAGTAGTATTGTTGGCAATTATTGGAATTGGCATAGAAAGTGTATTCTTCTTCGGGTTCACCCAACAATGAATTTCTGGCGGGTAAATCTGGACACTTGAAGCCCAAGAAAGCTTCAGCATCACAATCCTCTACTTGATCGGGCCAATCACATCTGTAGGTTTGTGGATTCCAAGCCAAACCATCGGGACAATCAAAGATATAGCCAGTGCCTGAAGCACAGTTCTTGAATTGACCACAATTCTTGCTATCACCCATACGATAATAACCAAACTGATGAGGGCACTCATCAGTAGGTTGAGGTGGTTGTATGCGTGCCTGACCCTTGGTGCACTCAACATCGATGGGATAGCCGCAAGGATAAGCGGTAGACTTTTCATTGAATAACAAACCATCCGGGCAAAGTTTCTCCTCAGCCACACCATTACGGCATTCAATGTAGGCATCACATGAACCCGATACTGGATAGGTACCATTGGCTTGGGGACAAGATCCAGCAGCCAAGGCTAGAAATAGATGCAACAAAAGAGAGAAATAAAATGGAAATTAATAAATTTTATATTAACAACAGCTTACCTACAGAGGAAATATTTGAAGATGTTTTTTTGTTTTGTTTTAAATGTGAATGAAAAACTGAATTTATGTTTAAATAAAAATTTTTTTTTGCACTTTTTGAAAAAATTTCGAAATTTTTTTCTTAAATTAAATACTGTTAATGATTATTAAAATTGTCTAGCATTGGTAAATATAAAGTCATTGTATTGAATTTTACCCCCTTTTTTAATCACCTTTCTAATGTAAAGCTGTGTTTGCACAATAACCTAGTCATTCTGGTCCTCAAATGCTGTTTGCACTCCTCTTTTATACCAATAATGGTATCCAACCGACCACAGAGAAAAAAGCGATATTATCGCACTCCATCAAGCTAACAGATGTGCGCTCAGACCCTTTTGGTTTGATCCCTACAGACCTCTTTAGTATTTTGTAGTACAAAACGTAGCATTAGTCAATAGACGCCTTCAACAATGTGGAGGGCGCTTTTAACAATGTCCATAAGAGCCAGAACCAGAAACTTCGATTGCTTCCTTTCATTTTACAAATGTTGTAAGTACAGGCACACCGCATAGTGCAGCAATGCTAAGGAATATAGTTGTGAATAACCTGTTGGAGAGGCTGTAACGATGTGGTTTTAAGGTCTTGTTATGCGGATAATTTGAACTTTATGGTACTACGCAACCATTCTTTAAGATTCAAGCTGACCTTAAAGTTAATAACAGAATATAAGCACCATTCTGTGGTGTAGGCGTTTATCCTCGCAAAGCACGATTGAGGGTTTTCACCAGACGATTTGACTTAACATGTCTATCCTTAATGAAGGTTTCTCTGGATTAAAGTAACGAAAACATATGTACATAACGCTTTACACCTCTAAAAGGGTAGTTGGCAAGATTGAAAGCCTTAAACCAAACATCGCATACTGGGATGAAAACACCCTTGCTTTTCGATGCTAACGTTTGCTGGACAATTGGAACTCGACGATGTCGCTGTAATCAGATCACCTCAAAAACTCTTCATTCCTGAATGCCGCGGAATTTATTGGAAAATTTTGGACTAGTAAAGATAACTGTTATATTAGTCCAAGAGATACGAATATCGTTAAGAATTATTTTGTTGCTGAAATGTCCTGGATCGATATGAAGTTTGTAATTTATGACATGTTATAAGGCATAGGTGTTCCGATTGTCTCAGAATGGAAAAGTAGGCAGAGGGAGAGATTGAAATATTTATGTTGTGATAGAAGAAGCATCCTAAGTATGGATAGAATGATTGATGAGAGAATTATCTTGGTATACTAAATTCTGCTTTGCACAACACAGATGGATACTACGTAAAAGTATGAGTGTTTCGGCAACAAGTCCACTTTGTTCACTACGGCATAAGCAATTGTAGTAGTATCTCGCTAACAAGTCACCCTAGTCTAGTAGGTAGTGTGTTGGCTTATTAGACTATATATGAAAAAATATTTCTTCGGCGACTGCCTCTCAAGACATTTCTGGCAAAAATTCTGAGAGCAAATAAAAATTGCCATGAAAACTTTCTCAAAAATCTGTCGTACGGAATCGACCTTTAAACTGTAGGTCCCGCCACGCCACACATGTATAAAATTAACACACACAACATAAGTTGTGTGAGAAGCTAAATCGTAATCTTAACTGAAGTTTTCAGCTGTGTTCAAAATAATAGGAGTGCTACCATGTAATATTTTCAAAGTTAAAATTTTTTATTCTACCAATTTGCAAAACATGATATATTTTAATGGTAGTTACAACGATATGTAAGAAATAAAATACAAAAAAGAATGTAGTAATAACTTTAATATTTACGATGAAATTGATTCATTTCTGTGTTTGCCCCTGAATTCAGTTGATCAAAAAAATAGGAGTGTGAGTGTTCTTTTAAAAATAAAAATATAACAGCACATAATTTAAAGAAAAAAGTGAAAAATAAGTATGGAAAAATGTAGTTAAAACTTTTTCTACAGTGATTCACATAAATTTTTGTAATAGTGGGACGAGAAAAGCACTGTACTGAAGAAAAGAGAAAACTAATTAAAAATTTTCGAAATAAAGGCAAAACTTACAAAGAAACTAAGGAAATCTTAAGTTACTCCGATCAAATGATCACAAATACATTAAAACATACATACAGTACTCTGTGTAGTTATTATGCTTGCCACTGGAATGATTTATTCGAAACAAAGATAATTTTTTATATTCCGTTACAACCACTATAATAACCTGTGTTGGTTTCTTATAACGATACGATGGCTTACGAGACATATTCGCATATGTACGTTAATTAAGATTTTTAGTTTTCGTTTCGAAATTAAATTCATTCGAGACACAAATAAACAGTATTTAAGCTAGTGAGGAGTAATGCTTCATAATTTTTAAAGCCGGTTACAAAAACTTTTTCGATTTTTTTAATATTCATCGATATTTTGAAAATAATTCTAAACTGTCTTTTGTTGTACCATTGGCCTTAGAATTAAGTACGAATCAAAACAATAGATCAAGTTAGTATACAAATAACAAATAGATATACGTTTATATAGATATACGTTTATCATATACAGGTATCCCTCGTATAACGCGGTACTTCTACAACGCGTTTTCGATATAACGCGATTTAAAAAAACAGTTTCATTACAACGCGAAATTTCGACTTGTATAACGCGAAATTGAGAAGGTTTTGATGATATCACCGAAGATGATATTAATGAAATCATATATTAGCTGAAGATTTCAACGAAGAAGAGTTGATTCTATTAGCATCTGGATCTCAAACTGCTTCAAATATTGCACATGAAAATGAAGACATTGATCCTGAGAAAGATATCTGTGAATCCATTATAGATTTCACCCTAAAGAGCGCATACGAGAGGGCTTTAATTTGGCTGAGAGATTGAAATCTTGTTTTCAGATAATGATCCGTCAATGGAGAGATCAATCAAATTCAAGAGGCAAATAGAGATGAATCTAGCGCCTTATTACAAAATCGAAAAAACAGAAAAAAAGCAAACAAAGGCTGATAACTGATTTCACAATCGCACAATCACTGGAGGAACGTCCGACAAAATGTTTTTTTTTTTATCAAATGACGAAAACTTTGCCAAGGAAATTTCTTCTGATGAAGTTATACGCCCAAAGCGCTCACTATTTCGACGTAATATGTTGTTCGAAGTAAGTGACACAGAAAAAAATTAAATTAGTTAATGAATAATATTTTTGTTTTTCGATTGTTTTTTTCATTGTTTTTTTAATTTTTTTAAATAAAGTATGGATTTTGAGTTGTAAACTTACATACATCTTCAATTTAGTACCTACTTTATTTTGGAAAAAGTTTGTTTGGAACATAACCCTCAAATTTATATGAAAGCTAAGTCTTCTATAACGCGAATTACATAACGCGGAATTTTACTGGAACGTAACCACCGCGTTATACGAGGGACACCTGTAATTCACTAGCCCTGGGAATGAGTCGTTCTACCGGTTTATTATCATCGTATCAGTTACAATTCAGACTTGTATGTTTTTTTAGGTACGAAAAAAAGGCAATTACACTTCCATAACAAAACAAATAAAGTTTTACAAACGTTTGCGTTTGTATAGACAAATTATTTTGTTTTTTATTCATTCAAATGAGGGTGTCAATTGAGATGCTGGTTGTTAAATATCTAACCCTGATGGGTTGTCAGTTTAATTGTTTTAGAAAAATTGATTAAAATTGAATTTTTAACAGCATCAATTCATAGGAGATCATGTGGTTTATTTTAATGATTTTTTTTTTTTTTTTTGAAAATTATTTCTTTCCTATAATGAGTTTCGCATATTGTTGTGCAAAAAGCAAAATTAAAAAATATTTTTTATATGTTTTTAAACATCAATAATTAATGTTTTATTTAAACAGAAATGACATTTTTATCTTCAATATTGATAATCAATTCATCACTTTGAATGACCTTTAGAAAGGCATCAAAAGTTATTTGAACAATCACAACAGTCAACACAATTTATTATAAATCTTGTTATAACGAATGCAATTGTTGTTGTAATTGATAAAAAAAAAATTTCATATTAAAATAATCAAATCAATGTACACACAATAGAGTATTAGTTTCATTAGATTCAATTTAATTCAAACAAAAGACTTAAGCAACAAACTTGTTTGGTTTAAATACTTGTGTTTTCACAATTTTGATTTTTTTTTATGAACAATTTCTTCTTCTTCATTTTATACGTTATTTTTTAGGTGTCGTGTCGTCTTCTTTATCTCATATATTTCTTATCGAAAAAAAAGACTGAATTGTTGCTTCAAGGTCATTAAGCATCATTTTTTGTTGTCTTTTTTCTGTGCCGTTTTTATTTTTTATTTCATTATTGTTTGTGTGCTCATCACCAAGTTTGTTAAATAAAAACAAATCGTTTTATTTAAATGTTAACATTTTTTATTGCATAATTTATATGTACACGTTGTGGTCAAACGCGTTTTTTTTTTCTTTCGTACAATTTTTTTTTGGTCGTTAATATATACATATTGACGGCTTTCATTATTTTGTTTTAATTCTGTACAAAAAACAATTTTTTTTGGGAATTTTTTTGGGAATTTTTTTTATGTTAAGTTTGCAAGCCGGTTTGTTATTTAGGTTTTCGAGAAAGATTATTTCGTTTTTAAATGTTAATTTAATTAAAGATATTTTATCGCTAATATTTGTTTCCTAAACCAAAGATTTTTTTCTTCATAAAAATTAACGCTTTTTAAGTGGAACTTGTTTTTACCCAAAATTTTTTTAAATTTAAAATTTAATTTTTTTGATATCTTCTAGAACAATAAACAACGTTAACTTTAAAAAGATTTTATTTTAAAGGTACATATATTAACGGAATTAGTTAACTTTTTAAAATGATTCAAATGCTAATTAAACGGTTTTTTTTATTTCTTATAATAAGTTTGTTGCTTAAGTCTTTTGTTTTATTCAAAGGTTACTAGTAAAACCGGCTAAAAATAAATTTTTTTTAAAGAAAAATATAAAAATCTTTAAAATCGTTAACGATTAACCAAAATTTGGCCTCAATGAAACCACAGGAGATTCGCTTATAAAAATTAAAGAATCTTAAATCCGATTTAAAAGAAACCTGTATGATTATCGTGTGTGGAAACAGAATAGGTGTGGAAATTTTTTGTAAAAATATATCTTTTATTAGGCATTTTCGTTAAAAGCGAAAAGCGTTGGCGATTATGGGCTAGAAATTAGGAAATGAGAAAGAGCTTACTTTTGCAAGCACTTTCTAGGGCAAAATCGTTTTTGTTCTTTTTTTTGTTTCCTAGTACTCGTCATTTAACACGTTCATCGCCACAATAATTTCAGAAAAATTTTCACATGGGCCACGGTAACTTTATTAGGTAATTTAATTAAAAATGTATCAAGGAAACTTAATGTTTCACAGAAAAAATTTTTTTTGCCAAAATTCCCGGAAAAACACTATATTTTATATTATACATATATGACTGACATGTCTCTATATTAAAACTTTTTTATTTAAAATGCGTATTTTACAAAAATAAATTTGTAAAATACAATTCCAAAATAGTGTGACATGGTTGTAGAACTTCTTAGTGTCAGACACATACGACTGACATGGCGATGAACGTGTTAAAATCGAAAGTTCTTGTTATTGTAAAAACGAAATGTACTCAATTATATCTGTTATTCAATTACGCATTATACTTGGCATTAAAATGAAGAGTTTCTTGAGAATTTTCCATAATAAACTCGTGTGCGACAGGTTTATGACCTTCGAGTAAATTGGATTTCCTATTCCGTTAAGTCATCAAACCTGAAAATATGAATCGGTTTTGACGTCTATGCTACTGATCTTCATAAATAATGTTTTTTTGGAGATTGTGTTAAACGAGTTCTTATAAAAAAGAATGAAATGCGTTCATCATACCTCAGGGATATCATTAAATACATCCTGGGCTATTAGAACACTTAATCAGGTTTTATAACATCGCCCAAGCAATGTGTGTAAATTTTATCGATGACTGTGGCTAGATTGTACTTTCGAACAAAGGATTTGAAAAACCTTTTCCATGGCGATTTCTTACTTTCAGAGCTTTTGTTATAAGACTACGAATAGGAAATCGTTGAAAGAAATATCTTTCTTATTAGTTTTCTTTTTCAATTCGGCAGTGATGAGGTTTGAGCTGCCATCTAGTCAGCTAACACTCTACTCAGGCTACTGCTAGGCTACGTTTTACCTTAGTTCTTATATTTTGAATCTTAATGACTCCCACTAAGATCTATATAATGAGCAGTGTTGTTCCAAATGACAGTAAATCGTAAGGATTTTTGTTGACTTATAAGCTTGAGAACAATGATGTGCCACATATACATGGCTACGGATTGTGTGAACCATGAAAAGTTAGGGGTTGCCAGGAATTGAGAGGAAATTCTCAGCAGCGTCCGCTTGAATTAGCATAATGTTTCAGGTGTTCAAAGTAGTATGCAGATATCACAGCTTTTTCAAATGGTGCGATGAATATTCGATATGTTCTAGCAGCCTTACTATTTACATCACATACATATGTATGTAACCAAAAAGAGAATATAATTCAATACTGCCCGGTGTTCTAGTCTCTTTTGCATCGTCTAGACTATACAGAAGAAAGTTCGAAAGCAGAAATACTTATGTTAATATTACAAATACATTGTAATAATACAATGTGATGTGTAGCTGGCGGTTAGAAAATATTTAGATCAGTGAACCAGTGAGTCCCATAGGGAGCAATCTGTGTTCACGAGATCATTTGTGACAATTATATACATATGCATGTTAAATCAATGAAGGAGGTTCAACGACTATTTCATTCTGGAAGTCAAACAAATCGCTGTCAGTTTTAGCTACATTAACGTCAAAGCCAACTTTATTCGACTCTAGAGAAATATCATTAAGTTTCCCTTGCATATAGCAAGAGTGGTATACGATGTAAATTTCTTTTAAGAAACTGCCAGAGAATGTTATTTACAATGCCACTTGTGGTTTTTGATTTTTATTATTTATAAAAAGATTATACTTTAAAGAATTTTAATTTTTTTTCTACAAAAATCTAAAACTTAATTCAAACACCTTTATTTTTTTTATTAAATAGCTTCCGATTTATATTATATATTGAATATGAAAGGCAAGAAGGAATATGTTTAAACATTTCTATATTAATATTATAATTTGAAAAAATACGTACTAATTTAAAACTATTTTTTATTTATTTATTTTTTATTTGTCAAATTATTTTAATACTTAAGGGATCGTTCTCAAATTCTAGATTTTTTTATTGCAGAAAGACAATAATAATTCACTTTTATTTATTTCGTTTTGAATTTGTTTTTTTATTTGTATTCGTAAAAAAGTTGTCAAAAATTTCACTTTCATTATTACAAGTTTGTTGCTTAAGTCTTTTGTTTATTTTAATATTTACAAAAACTTTTCCAAGAATGTTTCTTAAGTTTTTTAATTTATTTTTAACTTATTTTAATTTAATTATAAACAAAAAAAGAAAAATTCCTTTTAATCACCACCCACCCCCCTAAATAATAAAATAAAATACTAACCACTTGAACCAAACATGGCTAAACACAAAACAGCACTTATAAATATCTTGGCCATCTTTTTCTTTTGTTTTGTACACTTTTTGTTGTTGTATGTATTTAAAGTTATTTATGAAAAATAACTGAAATTATTTAAAAAAATCCTTTTAAATCCTTGTGTGCTTTTTTTATTTAAAGCAGCTTCAAAATATAAAACAGAAACGTTGTTTATCAGACGAACTTAAGTTTAAAACTGATGCTTCTGTATTAACGCCCGCTATATGAGAGTAGCGAGAAAAAAATTTTAAACATTCAGCAGAAATTATTCATAAAAAATAAGAAGATGATCTGCTGTCGACTGCAGCACACACTTACACGGGCACGTTGTTGTTTGTTGTTGTTTTTCGAAATAATTCCGAAGAAGATTTAATGAAATGATAAATGAATGCGTAACTAAACATGTTTTTCGAGTATACGAAAACCTTTTCCAAATAAAATTTTGAAATTTATTTTTATTTTTTTGTTATTGTTTTTGTTTTGTTTGTTTTTCTGCAGTTCTTGATTTAAAAAAAAAATATTTGTTGTGGCATGATGTAAATCTGTAATATATATGTATATAGGTTGGCAAAAAATAATGCCATAATTTAAATAAAAACAAGCAGAGGCCATTACATCAACAAATGTGACAGTTGTCTGGATTTTATTGTTTGAGAACACCGATGGAATCACTGTAGTGAGCGTTACAGGCAAGTTAAATTCTTTTCGGTCTATAATTTTAATGCGTCGCAAATTATGTGGTTGTTTACCATTGGGCTTATTTGTTGTACATCATGCTAACTATTTAGACTCTAACTTAATTGCTTGTTCAATAATGTCTTAGGCATCAACAGACGTTCGTTGCAAGGGCGTTTTTCTATGGACCAAAATTTTTTTATCGATTTATATTGAAAACGATCTCCAAAAATGGGCAGTACTTTTGCCATGATGCTTAAGTGTAAATATGCAGAATAATACATATACTTTAGTCTAAGTTACAAAATTAAAATCCCCGCAACAGTAACAAAACGTCTTAGTTGAGGCAGCATATAATCATCAAATTAGATTGTCTGTTGGCCCAGTGGACCAATATATCTGCGACCTCAAATCCAACAGTGTCTGTGCTCTAGGAGACCAAATGATGGTCGGTGCCTGTCTCTAATTGGGCGGTAATTTCAAAAACCAGGCAGTGGGCGTAAATTACAAATCCTCTCAGATACTTAGGATCACATCCTGAGTCAGAATCCCTTCCTTAGTATCTGGGAATGTTACTTTATGAATTACTACAACCTGTTAGTCAGGATAACGGCCTAGATTCCCACACCACCCATGTTGTGTATTTTAATTTTCTCTATGAGTTGTGAAAACTACACTTTAACGTCGACAAATTTAAGAAGTTTTTCATGGCAATTTGAAGTCGCCGTAGTCTAGTAGGTAATGTGTTGGCTTATTAGACGTAAAGCCTGGGTTCGAGCCCCAGGCCAGACATCCAGACAAAATACAAAAAGTATTTCTTCGGCGATTTTCCTGCCATGAGAAAGTTTCTCAAAAAAATCTGCCGTTCGCAGTCGACTTTAAACTGTAGGTCCCATCACTCATGTATAAAATGAACACACAACATAAGTGGTGTGAAAAACTAGGACGTTATACAATGCGTCATTTCGAACGCCGGGTGCTGTACTTGTCTTAATTGACAAGTACACGTCCTCTAACCTAACCTAACCTTCAAGGCAATTTTATTTACTCTTAAAACTGTTCTCAGAAGACTAATGAGACGAAAGAAATACTCCTTCTTTTTTTTAATGTTTCAGCTAAGATTTGTGCCAACGAGCTCTCGTCTAGTAAGCCGACACAGTACCACTAGAATAAAGCGACCACCAAGTTAAAGAAATTCAATCTTCAGCGACCCAACGTCCGTATCAGACTGTACTCAGTTGAATGTGACTGAAATCCTGGTTATAAAATGGTTGCATCTGGTCCCATCAACCGCCATGCTAACAAACAGTGGTTAAGCCTGTAGGCAATCTAAATTAAAGCCAAGTATATGGGTATGGAAGTCGCCGTAGCCTAGTAGATAGTGTGTTGGCTTATTAGACGAAAGCCAGGGTTCGAGCCCAAGGCCAGACATCAAAACAAAATACAAAAAGTATTTCTGGCAAAAAAACTCTGAGAGTAAATAAAAATTGCCATGACAAGTTTCTCAAAAATCTGTCGTTCGGAGTCGACTTTAAACTGTAGGTCCCACCACTCATGTATAAAATTAACACACACAACATAAGTGGGGTGAGAAACTAGGTCGTAATCCTGACTAAAGGGTTGTAATGACGAATTATGTATGTATGTATGACTTTCCGAATCCATAATCTGTTAAACCCCACGTGCCAGGTGTTGATCAGATAGTTTTGATTACCCACAAAACTAGGAGCCCTGGTGCCGACTGTAAATGCGGAGGGATCAGTTGAAACATAGTTCGATGACCTTCGAAGCATCTTCTCAGGTCTCCAAGAGCTTGAATATGGTACCCCCCATGGCACAAAAAAATCAACCAAAAAGGAATTCACATTCTAACATTAACTCGATTAGGTGCCATTGAGTTTACGAAGTAAGTGAAAGTGTCCAGTGGTCTAAGAGTGACATTGGAGCATCTTCTTCCAAAAAATTATTCACCAATATTTGCACAATTTTTGGTAAAACCAGGGCTAATTTTTTTCTCAATAACACTTCTGTCAGCCTAATCTGATCTAACTTTTACACCACCTTGTGTCGTTATTGATTTTGACATCATTATTGATTGGTAATAAAATACAAAAATAAATTAAAAAGTTGAGTTGAAAATTGAAAAACATTTCTTTTACAAGGTTTTTTATTTTAAACGGCCTAACGTTGAATGATTGTTTAATAATTAATCACTAAACAATTCCGTCATAAAATCAATTCCTCCATACAAATCGTAGATTAGCATAAATACGTAAAATATGCATGCTTCCCCTTTTAATTTGTTAAATTATTATTTAAATTTGAATTGTTTTGTTTACTTTAATTTGTTTATTTTTTTCTTTAATTTTATTTTTTAGAAAATGTCAAGGCCTTCATAACTTATTGCGTTTGACTTCTTTTTGTCACCAATCGGTACCAAGCCTTTAAGCAAATACTTCTTTTGTGTTTGGCTTTCAGATGAAATCCATTTGATTTTGTCTCTGGGGTGTAACTGGTTAAGCAAATATTTTTTTTTGTCTACATTTAATTTATTTATTTTTTTTTCATAAAATGAAACAATCTAGACGTGTTAAAAATGTTTAAAATTATAAATCTTTTTTTTACAATTTTTTTTTTTATGAAAAATCATGATTCATTATAATTGAAGTAAAGAGACAAACAATGAAATTAAATGAAGGATTTTGAAGAATTTTAATTTTTTTTACTTTATTTTTTTAAAAAATTTCAAAGAATAAGAAGCAATGGGGATTTTTAAAATATTTAACCACAATATTAAACAAAATAACATAATTCAATTTGTTTATTTGTTGTTAACCATCTTCTGGAATTTAAATAAAAAATAATAAATTCCCCTATGGTTGCCTGTCAGAGTATTCAGCAAAAAGTTTATATGAAAAGTATCGAGAATAACAATATATTTTGTATCTTAAATATATTGGAGAGGACAATCATAAGGGGATTACAATAATGAGTATATTAAGCTCGAATAAAAGCCATCTCAGTACACTAACAAGTGTCCATAGAGAACATTCCGATCTAGCCTGTTTGATACTAAGAAAATGTACATTTTATACGTTCTATTGTATGCTTATGGGATATTGGTAGAGGTAATATCTAGTGAGAGATGTAATGTCGTTAAGTTCTAGGAAGTCCGCTGCTTGTATTGGACTAAGCCACCCGGAATAATGCTCGCCTTGTAACTGTTCAGGATATTCACTTAACCTGATCTCAACTGAGCTGGAATAGTTCTGTTACCCTAGGTAGATACCTTTCAGTATCCGATAATGGTGGTGGGTGTTGATGTAGCACCGAGTTGTTGTGGGCTATCCTATCTTATATGGATAGGAACCGTATAGGTTGTCTTAGATGCATACCGATAAACATGAGACCCTGAATCCTATGGTTGGTTATCTCGACTGCAGCCTACCTGCTAGTCTTTCAATTACCACTTACGTGTTGTTCTGTTTTTCATGGACGAATCGCATTTTTATTATAAATTTTATCAAAAAAAAAAAAAAAAAACAATCCAGATTATAAGCCTGGAGGTATTTCCAAATCTATTCGTGCGAACTCCTACCGTCTACATTATCTTATTTTTCAAAAATCATTTCTTTTTGCATCACAAGTCAACATCGCACAGAGAGATAACACGTTCACTTATAAAACCTTCCTTGGTTTATTTGTTAAAGAAACACTACTTTTAGAATGTACCAAGAAGTGTGGTATCCTAAATTTTCATTTCCACAGTCTACTTTGCATCAGGTTTGTCTAGTATTTGTACACTAAAAAAAGAATAAAATACTATCTCATCTTGACAGAGGGAGGAAGAGAGAAAAAAGAAATAAAAGAAAGTAGAAGCGCAAGAAACCCAGCTCCCATTCACAGACCCTTTTAAATTCTCAAGCTTATATAACTTCATATCTACTAAGTTATTCAACAAATTGATTTCCAAGCTATTTCTGCGTACATGCCTGCAGACAACCTCTGTGACATAAAATATGATCTTTAGCCATAAGAACCTTGTGACCCTACAATCCGATTTACATCTCAACGCATGATTGGTAAGTGAATCAAACATATTGGTCGTGGACCTCTATCTCTATCGTTACCAAAACAGATCCTGAACTTACCAGTTCATTTGTAACTACGTTGCCGGTCACGTGACAATTACCAGGTACCCAGTATAGTTTAATTCAAAAATCTGATATAAAGGCGCTTAGGAACCTCTTATATTTCGAGGACAGATATGAAATTTAAAAGTATGTCTTTTCATACTGTTAGCGCCAATTCACACGAGAACAATTGTGCTGGCGTAAAATGATAGTTTATAGGCAAGAGGGGTGAAGAGAATGGTTTTTCGGTGGCGTAAAGTTTCAGTCAGATACAATCCCGCATTACCAGCACAAAACTAATACATACACATTTTCAAAAATCAGGGTAGGCAAGATTTTTGTTTTTAACAGAGTTGATTTAGTCGTTACTTGCATTTGTATAAAATCTTGGATTTTTTTCTTTATTTTGGAACCATTACATGTCTGTTGTTTTTCCATTTACAGTTTCCTCTTTCTTATTGCCTGTGCTATACATTGTGTCTATCATTTAGAAATTCCAATAAAATATTTGTGAATGAACAAAAAGATTTTTGTAAATAATTAGTTTAAATAATCTGCACGTAATTTATAAGCAAAATAGTAAAACAAAAATAAATGAATTGAAAAAATTATTAGTCGAAAATTTGTGAAATTCCGCATAGAATAATTTTAAAATTATTCGTTTATTTGTGTACACTTAAAAAGCCAAACATCAAATGAACGCAAAAACACTAAACATACAAAGCAGTGTATACGTATACAATTCATGCCAAACTAATATTCATCCCGTGTGATTAGAGCCTTACGCAAGAGCTATTCGGTATACAGTCAAAGAAAAAATCTACATACCCCGTTGTATGTAAACTTTTTTCCTGCTCATTTTTTGTAGTTTACTACTAATTTCTAGATGATATTTTTTTTTACTAATTTTTCAAACATTTTTTATTGTAACTGTCTTAAATAACATACACTTTTTTCAATTTGATAAATATACCATACACCACTGTATGTGGACTTTTTTCTTTGACTGTATATTTCCTTACTCTATGACATTAGTAAATAGTTGCAACTGTCCTACAGGAAATCTCGAAGTCGTTCCATTGTAATACGCACAAGACCCATTGTTCTCTATTGATTCATGAACTTAAAAGTATGTCCCTTCAAAACATTCAGTCCTCCAACTTAAGCTCTCCGATATATGTTTCCTGACTAGTTTTGTGGCGTTAACAAACACTAGAATTTCCATTTGAAAGACACAACATTCCGCTGAAAGAAGACTGTACGATTTCCTGACATTAGTTGATGAATACACTTTCTTCTGTGCTATTATTACACTTGGCGTATTACAGAAATGTATCACACAAGTTAATTGAAAAAGAGCTTATAAATATAATACATTCCACTTCGGGGCTCTATAATAATGATCGAGCACAATATTATGTAATGTACACTGAGCGCCAAAAGTGAGTAAACACCACTGAAATAATTCATTTTCTTAGCATAGCGAGAAAAGTAAATGAGAATAGTCGAATAAATTTCCAAAAATAAAAACGTTTATTTATCACTTATAAGATGTTAAAACAAAAACAACAATTCATTATAAAGGAACTTTTTTTATACTTAAGAACAAAACTGTTTTATACTTAAGAACAAAAGTGTTCACTCACTTATGGCGCTCAGTGTATATAGGTTGGAAGAAGTGCATTTGCATCATTTTAAAGTTCACCTCTTACAACCATATTCAATACTTCTGCGTTAGTTAAGGATCTTAAAATCATATCCAGTTGACTGTGTTCATGAAAATTTAATAATTTGAAGTGAACCTCCGATAATTTTTTTCCTTTTTAATTTCAAATAAAATTTCCTTTTAAATTTTTTCTTTTGCATTTTATTTCATTTCGTTAAACTTTAAATGTTTGTTTAGCATTTTTATTTAATTTCTTAGAATTGTAATTAACATTATATACAATTCGTTTTATTTTTTAAGTCAATTTGTTGTTTCTTAAAAATACTATTTTTTTAAAGTTTCGTTTTATTTCTTAAAGGAAGTAAAAATATTAAAAAATTAAAAATTTTTCTTTTATTTTTTTCTTATTTCTTTTGTTTGATTAAATTAATAGGAATAGAAGTACTTTGTTTTTAAAACTAATTTCTTATTTTCCAAGACAACATAAAATTAATAAAAAAAAAATATTTGAAAAAAAGGAAGAAAAATAATTTGTTTAAAATGACTTGATTTTTATTTTAGAAAACTTTAATACTTAAACTGAATAAGAAAAGTGTTTTTAAATTAATTTTTTTTTTACATTTACAAGAAGACTTGCAGGAGTAGGAGTTTCTTAATGGTTTTGTTTTTATCAGTCCATTAATTTAAATGAAATAAAACTAAATTGAATTCTTAAAATTGTTCTATTTTAAAGAGGAAAAATAGTTTTTAATTAAAAGAATTTGTTAGTAAAACTATATTTAATTTTTTTGTTGGTTTTTATTCAGAAATTCTTTAAGAATTTTTTTATTTTGTGTTTAATTTATATTTTAATTGTTGGTTTTCGTTTTATATAATTTTCTTTTTTTTATAATTACATTTCATTTTATCTAAGGCACTTTAAAATAATTTTTATTTTTCCATTTCATAAAAACTAATTTGAATTAATTTTTTTTTTATTTTTTTTATAATTTTTTTTTTTTTTTGATTCCGCCATATACTATTTTATATGGTTGGTTTTTATATTATTTTGTATTTTTTTATATTTAAATTAAATTTTATTTGCGCGTGATTTTTGTTTTTTATTTATTTTTTTTCATTTTTTTTTAATAATTGTTTAATAATTTATTTGTTTTTGTCATAGGCTATTTATTATATTCATTTATTGTTAAAAACTTGTATTTTAATTTGTTAATAATTTAATAATGAACTCATAATCAGAGATATTTTTGAATAAATATTTCTTTCTTTTTTTTAGAAAAAAATTTTTAAATTATTTGCAAATCTAGTTTAAGACAAAAGTCGTTTCGATAAGCCGGAATATTAGTCATTAATAAATTATTCAAAATTTATTTGTAAAATTCAAAACATTATAATAAATTTTAATACAAATTTTATTATTATTAAGAATCGACGTATTCAGAATAAATTATAAAATGCTGCAAAAGCAATCATTCTGTTTCGTTAGTAGAAAATATATAAAATACCATAGAAATAGTATTTCAGAAGACAGATTGACGTAATAAAACTAACATTTGTTTTAAATAATAATTTTTAATAAAACAAAAAAACATAAGTAAAAGAAAAACTAAAAAATTAAAACCAAAAACAAAAATTTAGAAGAGCATTTAAATTTAAAAGAGTATAAGTTTAAACGAAACCATTTTTAAAAGAAAGACTTTAATATCAATACAACGGGCTTTGTTGAATAGAAAATTTTATGAAATTAATGTTTGAATATGATTTCGGTCATATTGTCGCCATAGCTCTTCAAGGCCAAATCTGGAAATCTTATTTACACAAACTTTTTGAACTGTACTTCGCCAATACATATATAATTGGCCATTACAACCCTCCAGTCAGGATTACGGACTAGCTTCTAACGCCACTCATGTTGTGTGTATCAATTTTATACATGAGTGGCGGTACCTACAGTTTAAAGTCGACTCCGAACGACAGATTTTTGAGAAACTTTTCTTGTCAACTTCATTTACTCTCAGAGTTTTTGCCAGAAATCTACTGAGAGGAAGTCGCCGAAGAAATATTTTTTTCATATTTCGTTTTGATGTCCGAAGTGGGATTTGAACGGTGGTCTTATGTCTAAATAAGCCTATACTACGGCGACTACGAACTTCGCCAATAGCAACAAAGTTAATTGAGCCATTTTATGAAAATACTCTTTTATCGAAAGTTTCTTTGAGTAAATTAGTTGTAGCACGCATTAAGTGGCATGTATGTAGACCCATCCTGTTGGAGCCTCATGCCAGCAAGATTAAAGCCAGCTAATAATTTAGGTTAGGTTAGAGGACGTGTACTTGTCAATTAAGGGATCGAACTGACCCCTTCTACAACGTCCTAGTTTCTCACACCACTTAAGTTGTGTGTGTTAATTTTTTTTATACATGAGTGGTGGGACCTACAGTTTAAAGTCGACTCCAAACGACAGATTTTTGAGAAACTTTTTCATGGCAATTTTAATTACTCACAGAGTTTTTGCCAGAAATCTGCTGAGAGGAAGTCGCCGAAGAAATCCTTTTTGTATTTTGTCTTGATGTCTAGCCTGGGGCTCGAACCCTGGCTTTACGTCTAATAAGCCAACACATGGACTACGTCGACGACAAAGCCAGCTAATAGATGTACAAACAAATTTCTAATCATGTCCCTTTATTGTTCACAATTCATAGTAACATTCTAACCATCATTGTTTTTGAAGATATAGGGTCCACTGCACTGACCCCCGCTAGCTTATAATCCGCTTCAAACATCAATTTTTTTTTATCAATTTGAAAAAGCCTTTAAGTCCATAACATGAAGTGAGATATGGAAAGCATTTAGAAGGAAAGAAGTAATACCCCATAAAACAATGCGATTCACCAGAGCTACTTAGGATACATAACTCTTAGTTCTATCACTTACATTAGGAGGCATAGTTCTTAGTCCTGTTAACTCAATTGTTTATATGGTGGCTAATAATGGTTTATGCTCGCCCAAGATGTAATCAAAATTCAATCTGCAACGATTAGCAAATACAAGAAAATAAAGAAGTTTAACATGCCTCCAAGCCGACTATAAAAGGCAGTATAGTGACTCTAAGCAAAGCGAGGACGGCATTTTGAGTATATAAAAATTAGAGTGGAAATGCTCATACAAAATAAGCTAAGAACATTCAACACATACGTAAAGTGTAATTTGTTGAATGGAAATGAAACGTAACAAGTAAATAAACTACAGTTTTACAATGGGTCAATTCGACCTCCGGGTACTGTCCATCCAACCTAAATAAACTACAGGTATTATTCAATAAATAACTCAGATGCAAGACTTTCTGTTTCTGATCTCTGAACCTAACCAAGGGCAAACGTTCTGCCTCTTATATCTGAACCTAATCAAGGGGAACGAAGTTTCGAACATTAAATTTAATTTAATTAATTTTTAACAGATACAATAAAATGGAAATAAAATGTTAAAAAAAGTTTAATTTCACTTGTAGAAAATTGAAAACCAAACAGATGTAGTTTGTAGAGTGCCTGTAGTTGATATTATTTTCTCTTTTCTATATTTCGCAGTTCTTGTGAAATTAAATGAAAAAGTATAAAGATTTATGTCTGTCTACTAAACCCCGGAATGGCTTAGTAAGATACACAAAATTCTATTAATTTCTGTTTTTTATATTTTTTTTAATTTCTGACTTTTTTATACTTCTGTTATTCATAAATTCTTAAACGTATAAAACTGTAGTAAACAAAAAAAAAATAAATAAATGCATTTCCAAATTTATTCATAAATTTTCTGTATAGCATTGTGTCTTGAATAAAAAAATATTTTTATTTTCATCTTATCTCCAATTAAATGAGTCCATTATTTAAAATTTCAGATGATATTTTTGTTTTTTTATTTTGGTTTTTTTAGGTCAAAGGAATTTTCTTGTTTAATTAATTTCAATTTTATTGTTTTATTTTTTTCTTTAAGGATAGCTTTACTATTTAATTTTATTTTTAGGTCTCTTTAGTTTAATTTTATTTTAATTTTTTTTTCCCTAAATTTTTACATTAAAAAAAAATAATAACTTAAACTAGGCACCTAACAATTGAGTTAGTGGCTAAAGAGATAAGATATTAACTTAATTTAACTGACATTTCAATTCAAAAATTTTTTTGTTTATATAGCCGAAAAAAGCCTTTAAGTCTTCTAGATTTTTTTCTATTTGTTTTTGTTTTTATTTATTTTATAAATTACTTAGAATTATGTATTATTAAAATTTGAATAAGAAATTAAAAAAAAAAATTCATTTTATTTATAATAACCTACCACCCGATTTAGTTTTTTTTTTGTTTAATTATTATTTAATTCTTGATATTTAATTTAAAGTTTGAAAAATATAGCTGTTTAGTATACTATATATTAATTTCTTTACGTATTTACATGAATTGTTTTAAATTTAAACAGTTTATTTTAAAGTAAAGTATATATGCTACACATGTGCAAGGTTGTTTTATAATTTTTTTTAAGACTAAACTTAGTTTTTAGCTTAAATTTTAAATTAAGTTTAATTTGTTTTTTTTATTATTTTATTTAAGATTTTTTTTTGTTTTTTTTTTTAATAAAATAATTAAACAATTACTAGTACAAATATCACGGTTTTACAGCTTAAAATCGTAATTTAATAATGAGTTTCTAAGATGATTTAAAAAAAATTTATTTTTTTTTATTTCAAAAAACAATACTAAAAGAAATTAAATTATTTATTAAAAATTATAAGAAAAAAAGATTTGCTAAAAAGAACGATAATATAACTAATTTAACTGCAGCTTATATATAGGCAGAGAAATCAAGTTCAAAAGGAATTGTATACAGCTTGTGAAAAAAAATTAGATTTAAAAAAATATAATATCTTCCTCTTCATTGTTTTCAATTCTATTATAATTTTTATTGCCGTTTGTATTCAAAGTAAAGTAAGAAAAAAATGAATCAGCGTAATGAAATATTTTCCACCAGCTTATGTTTCGTACATTAAATACGAACACTATGCGGACATATGCAACATTACCTCGAATAATCTTACATGAAAGTAGTGCCCCATTATAGTTTAAATGTAATTGAAGTAATATGACTATACTCAGTCCTATAAAGAGTAAGTGGATATGCTATTGTCTTCAATTAGGCCCCATATGGCCTTGCATAAGAGTAGTTTTCCATTTTCTGTGGGACATACCGATACCGATCTATTCTCTTCTTTGCTTCAATTCTAGAAGTTCACAGCCCCCTATAATTTTGAAATTTTTTTCAAGGAGTATAACGAACAACAATGTAAATTTACATGCTCCATGCGATAACTCTACGAGTATCAATTCTGTAAAAAAGTTATGAAAACTAAACTGCGACAGGCCTGTGAGCTCTTAGTCTATCTCTTAGTGTACTCCACATAGTAACAACAAAGTTACTAGTCACAGTGGATGCATCACTCAAGTGCATAGGATACACTCGATGCTTTAGATTTAGTTTAGTAGGCGACATACATATTTAAGACCCCTCAGAGATGTTTTTAGATATCAAAATGTTACAACAGGTAATATAAGAAGTTGCTAAGCGCCATTACATCGAATTGTCAATTTAGACAGATCAGGATAAGCGAGACAGATCAGTAAAATAAGGCCTGAGGTCGGTGCTTGTTGAAATCATTTCGAAATATTTCAGGAAGTTTCGATTGACTCATAAGTCGTTCATTGAGATTTATATCGGAATATAGGGCTACTAGTGCCTCATGGTGAAAGCACAATTCTACAGGTACGAAGTTAATTTTAGGCATGCATAGGAGGGAGTTACTAAACGGATTATGACCCCTTTATGCACAGGATCAACAGATATGATTTATGTAAGTTATTTAAAGCGGGAGAAGAAACAACGAACCATTTTTCTTGCATTTGTACTCATAAAAGGAACTGTGAGGTTATTATGCATACCAATTCGAAAGTATTCATTCGAATTTCACGTTGTGAAACATTGTTTCGAACATTTTTTTTTCGAATCGAAATGCATAAACCCTGTCAGAGACCTTTAAGAATAAGATTAAGGAGTATGTGAACGGGATTGTCTGACTGGAGATATCTACAATATATAATATTTATCTACGGAATATTAAATTAAGTCAGCTTGTGTGCGATGGATAGGAGGCATCTGTCTTTACGTTCTTCTTTTCGTTTTTTCCTATCTTTTGTTACATACTTTTGCCATTTTCTTTCTCTTTCAACGAGTGATTCTATTTTTAAACTACATTTTTTGAAAGGTTTTTCATTGTTAACTGACTGGGTGTTCGATTGTAGGTGAACGGCTGCTAATGCAGTGATAGGCTGTCTTCCAAAATGTTAGTTGCTTTGTGTTTGAACAAAGTATAGTGTTCCATAAAGCCCCTGTACAAAATGTTTACAATGTATACTATTTCAAAACGTCGTCAATAGATTTTTTAACGCAGTCAAAAAGCAATCAGGCATCGGATTTATAATTGATGCATTGTTTGGTAACTTTGCATATCTACAAAATTTATATACCGTAGTAGAACAGCATACAAAGTTTCTTGGAAGGCAGCCATACACTACTCCTCCCAACCTATTATAAAAATAACAAAGGCGATGCGTATAAATGCAGTAAATAAAGACCACTACGCCGAAGAGGTTGAGTAGTTTAACTACTGGGTCAGTATTCTTAACAAGCTAGAAGGGAAGAAAAAAGCAGATTTTTATGATTCTTCTAAGGAAAAAATTTTCAAAAAATTTAAACAAATCAAATCGAATTCAAATATATTCTAAAAAAAACAACAAATATGGTATTATTTGCTCGATTTAGAATACAAACCGAAAAGAAAATTGAATAGAAATGAAAATATATTTTCAATTTTGTTAGGGACAGAGAAATCTAATTTTAAATTTAAAAACAGGAACATTTAAATAATGGAATAAAGATCAGTATTATTATATACTTTATGGCAGTTATTTTAAGAATTATAAACAATATTTTTCCGAGTATATTTGCTGAATTAATTTCCATGATTTTCAAAACATTTCAACGTGTTTTTAAATACAATATCTGAGTAAAGTGTTCCTTTTTTAAGATAAAATTATAATTATATTTTTAAATAGTTTTTGTTTAAGTTTTGTTTAATTAATATTAATTAATAAATTAAACTAAGTCTTCATTTATTATTATTATTTTCATAACACTTTTTTAATAAGTAATTAAAGTAAAAGAAATGCATTGACTTTTTTCTCTATTTAAGAATAATAATATTGTTTGCGTACGTAAAAATAAAAGGAAGTTCATTAATAACATCTAGGAGGATATAGTGAAAGAAAATAAATAATTTTCTTTGCTTTTTCGAATAAAAGGGAAAAAAAGAAAATTTTCAACATATTTTTATAAATTAATTAAAAATAAAAACTAAAGGAAAAATTATAATTAAAAAATAAACTATTTAATAGCGCTTTCAAAGCTGTTTTGAAATCAAATCCTTTTCTTAAGTTTAGGTTTTCTTTTCAGGCTTAAAAATTAATAATTTTTACAAAAATATTCATCATCATTATTTACTTAACATTTTCAATTTTTGTTTTGTTTTAAGATTTTATAATAGTTTTGTTTTGTTTGTGTTTTTTTTTACTATGTTTTAATTAAATTTTCTTAGTCTTTTTTTGTGTTAAAATCTTTAAAATAAATTATTTATATTCTAATATTTTTTTTCTGTTTTTTGTTTTGTTATCCCTTATAAATTTAAAAAATAATTCATGGTTCATTTTGTTTTTATACAAATTAAAACAACTGAAAATACTTTTTAAGACAATACTTGGTAGCTCCCTAAAAGGTTTTTTTTAATTGCATCATCATCATCTATACTTATTTATTACATTTTTAATTAATTTTCTCTAACTGGGAAAATTATTTTTTACTTTACTTTCTCTATTCTTTACTACCTGCTACAAAAAAACTCTACTTTTCGTTAAACACTTGCCATAGTGTATAGAAAAATCCTGTTTTATGCCACCATGAAAAATTTAAATCCTTAAGGGATAAACAATGCGTCCATAAATTACATTTAGCATGAAAAGTTTTTCAACTTTTATGCTTAAACAACCACTATACGGCACAGCCATTACGTGTGCCGTACATGATTTTCAATTCCGGATAGATGATTTTGCGTATCAGTTGATTTGTTTTGCCAGCCAACATGGCTCGTCTGGTGTCTTTCTTTAGGACTTTTATGCCCGGCTTATGCACCAGAAAGGCATTATCCAATATATGGAATTCATAATCTAAAACACATAAGGCATAGCCCTATAAACACAAGAATCATTATAAATTCCCTTTCAAAATCCAATTCCATGTGTTCCACATTACCTGTGTCATTTTGTCGCTTTTACCCTCCCAACTTAAGCGTTCATCGTAATGGGGCTCGGCATTTGTGCCTATGTATATAGGTTCCCAATGCACAAAATAGCCGGTACGTTTTCCAATATGGAAGACACTTAATTCCTCCGTCTCATTGGCAGCCATCCATTCTTTGGACTTGGGTACACCATGACAACTGGCGCATACACGCTTGTGAAATGGTATGGCTTTACCTGTGCGCAGGAACTCTTGTAATTCGGTTTTATCACGTGGCACAGGACTGCTTTCCTCTACTTCGAATATGGAAAGTGGAAAAACACTGTAAAAGAAAGTAAAACAGAATTAATTTCGTTGTTATTATGGAAATATTCCGAATTTTTTTCTCCCTTTTTCACTTCCAACTAAAGTTTCCTTTTCTTTTCCATGCATTTTGATAAAATATTTCGAAAACGCAAAAAAAAATGGAAAAATAATGTCTTCCACTTCTTTGTACTCACCGTGGTGCTTTCCTCTGCAAATATTTTTCATTTCTGGCAATCATTTCTAAGAATTTTTTCACCAGACCCGGATTCGGATACAATTCAATATCGGAGGCCAATATAAAATGTGTAAGGGCCGAGTCACGGGCTACATTGCGGCCAACATTAACCGGATACAAGAGTTTCTTTTGCGACTTGTACAAATGGCCCGAGGTAATATTGACATATGGAGCGGGCAGTGAACAATTGTAGCCCGTTTTTAAAGCATCCGCTGACTTGGGTATTTGTTTTGGGATATGTTTGGTACTAAAGTAAATATGAAATGTAGTATAGGTGCGCACCAGATTACTTTCAGGCAGACAGTCTCTTAGATATTTGATGGCATCTAAAGTGGGTTGGAAGTCAGTACCAGGTGCATGCATAGCTATACTAACAGGAGCATTCCATCTGGAATATATTATTCAATTAGAGTGTTTAGTTGAAAAAATATTAAATGGGCTGCTTACCTTTCCAATAGTGGTATTAGATTATCTAAAAATGTATAATCAGCATGTGTGGTATAGGTAATGGATTCGTGGCACTTGAGATCACCATGTTCGGCACGAACATAATTTTTCAATACCCAAAAATCTCCACGTTGCAGAGTTTCTGGTTCGTAGGGTTTATCATAGCATTTCAATATGCTGCGTAAACGTTCATCAAAGTCTTTTTCATCACCGGTGACAATATAACTGCCACCATTATCGCTATTATTGGTATTATTAAGATAACTATTGCCACCAGGAGCAATATTGCCAATAACGGCTGCGGGATCACCAATATTTGGATCCATTTCGGGTGCATCAGCATCTTTATTTGTATCTGCTGGTGAACCACCACTATCACTCAGAGGCACCACTACAGGTTGTTCTGCTGGTGGTTGTATTTTATTATCATCATTATTAAACTGTGATAATTGTTCCTAGAACAAAAAAAAAAAAAAACATCACAGTAATATTAATTTATAAATCAATTACGAAATAATATTCGAACACTTACACTTTTCCCTAAGGTTTCTCGTACCATACTCTGTTGCTGTATCTGTTGTTGTTGTTGTTGCTGTGTTTGCTGTTCTTGTATAAACAATTGTGAACCTGTGGTAAGAGTATATCGATTGCCAATCATTACATGACTGCATATGTACAAAATCACAGCAATATTGATTAGGATACTGCATCTCAGCAGCCAATTACGTCGTGTAAACATTTTCTGTCCCAGTGGTTCAAAACGCATTTTGAATGCGTTTTCTTGTGTCCCGGGTGAATTTAATTTGTTGTAAGAAATCTTGAGGCTTTTTTTTACTACAACAGGTCTTTAAAAAAATTATTTGTTTTGCTTTTTGGCGGGAATTTGTTTTGAAATGTAATTCAAAACTTTATTGTGAATTTCTTAGCCAATAAACTGTAAAGAAAAAGAGGAAAGAAATTATAATTGTGAATATTATTGTTAAAGTTTCAAAATTTTGTAAACTTAAAAGGGATTAAAAAAGAAATTTCCGTTTATTCCATTCACATATGGGTGTAAACAATAGTCTCTCTGTGATACCTACCTATGGTGATGATACTAACTGCAAGCTAGTGCTCAATTCAAGTATGGGTACCTAAGCTTCCCTGTATAACTTTTAAGTATAATATTAACATAGAGGCCTCAATGAAGTCCGAAGCATAACGAATATCTAATGAATAAAACAGGAACTCTGATCTCACTTTTAGTGACATTAAACAGACCAATTTATTCAGAATTTAATTGCCTTGAAAGAGTACTTCCCCCTAGCCTCCCACCAACAAGGTTTCAGGGAAGCATTCAGCATAACTGATGTATTGAAAAAGATCACGGCGGATAAAACCGATGGACCATGTTGCGGCTTCGATTTTTTGGATACGCTAATTGGAAATATTTTGAACTCCATTCTGCCAAATGAAATCAAGCGCTTGGATACAAACAATCTAGAAGGCAGAGACCAAAGATCAGGATACCGGAAGGTAAATATGACCGTACAACAATGTCACTAATCCTACTCTTTAGGCTCCACTGCATAACGTCTCATGGCATTATAAGGCGATGAGTGTACTATCTACTCACCGGGAGTAGACATTGGTGAAAAAAAGTGCCACCATTGTAGACTTCTTGCATAATCGAAATCAGCTTCAAAATCAAAAGAATGTCCTTCACTTCAAGGTGTAAGGTATTGAGGAGAGAACTTAACATCCAAGTCGAATGTAACCGAATTTCCACGGTTAGCAGCCACAAAATTATTGGGGTTATATGCGACCGTATCCTACATTTCTCCTCGCACGCGACTTACATCAATTAAAAACTGAACTAGGGTGGACCTACGGTTGAAACTGACTAGGGTGGAGGCTATTATTTCAATTATTCATCCCCGAATATTCATGTCTGCACTGTAATCCCAAAAAGTGCAACCATAAGGTCATGAATCTTGGTTTAATCTTTTGCTAGACCCTAGCAATCTAGTGATTTATGTTAAACAGATCCAAAATAAGTCCTTCAACCTGAAGATATTATTTAACGAAGTAAGAATTATTCCAGTGAAGTATGCACCATTTTTATCAATAAATTTTTGCCATTTTTAAGACAATTCCTTAACGAATCTCATTGGCCAGTTGTTATTCTACTGGTTCTAAAGGTTTTTATTTAAAAATATATAATAATTTAATTTTAATAAATAGATCGTAGAAAGAACTGTATCATACATATACTGTTGTTCCCCTACCTGAATTCTTATTCCATGAGGGCCTCTCAGCCATCATTATTAAAAATGCAAAATTATAATTTATAACACAATTTATTTTCTTGTTCACAAAACACACTTAAAATATAATAATTCTTGGATAAATACTTTTAACTAAATGGCCCAATCTTCAACACAGGCCAGCCTTAATTACTTTTTACTAAAAAAGCTCATAATACCAGCTTGTTTCGTTTTGGCTGTGGTATTTCCAGATTTCTTATTATCCTTACTACCAGATGGCGGGGTTTTTTTGCTTTCCTTGGGCGACGTTTTCATAGTAACCGGTGGTGTTGTTTTAATAGCTGGCGCTGCTTTACGGGTAGAAGCTTTTTGTTTCGGTTTTTTGGTTATAACAAAACCCTCTTCATCTAAATAGGTTTCAGGCTCTTCCACTTTTTCTTCTACGTCTTCCTCTTCCTTAATTTCTTCTTTTACATCCAATTTCTCTTGTTTAATTGGAGGATCTTCACTCTCTTCATCATCAGAGTCCAAAATACGTCTTCTTTTACTTGAAGTGGAGGGTTTATTATCAGTTTCTTCGGCATCTTCATCCATTTCAACATCAGACGATATTATATCACGTTTAAGTGCCTCAATTTTTTCTTCCTCATCAGAAGAAACTTCTTCCGGATCTTGCTTTTCTTCTTCGTTTTCAGAATCGAAAAGTTGTATGGATGTGTTGTGTTTGGAGTTTTTAGAAGATTCTTTAGAGGGGGTTTTAGGTTTCTCTGTTTGCTTTTTAAAGAAGTCTTGCATTTTTTTGGGTGTGGGTGGTTTGACCGCTGATTTGCTGCTTTTAGCTTCAGTGTCCACTTTCTTCTGTGTAGCAGGAGCAAAGAAATTGTCAATGCCTCCCTTTTTAGCCGCAGACTTTTTATCGGCAGGTGGCGATACAGTTTTATGTGATAGGCTTTTAGTAGGAGTTTTTGCTTTCGCTGGAGATTTTGTAGTCGTTTTGTGAATGGAAGTTTCTTGGAATGGATTTTTAGTTTCCACTTTAATTGGCTTCTTTTCAATAGTTTTGACAGCTGCTGAGGAATCACCATTACTTGTTGTGGCTCTTACGCTAGTGCGGTCTTTTATTTTAACGTTCTCGTTTACCTTCATTGGCTTAAAGATCTCCGCTGCTGCTTTAGCTCCACCAACGACCTCTACAGAATACAAAGAAGATTCGGCATTTTTTAACTTTTTAAGCCATTCTTTTAGTTTTGCTTCTGCCACTATTTTATAAATTTCCTTTTTATGTTCTCCCTCTTGTACACCATGCACCACATAACGCTTCTCATATTTAAGTTCACCTTTATTTTCCTGCTGCTTCAAATGATTTGTGACCACTTGGTCAACCTCCTCATAAGGCAAATCGTAGTCGTCCAAGAGTTCTGTGAGTAACACCCGACGATCAAATGTAATGAGACAATTTTCTAAATCTTCTTTTAATTTCGTGGAAGCCATTTTATTTTTAATTAACAAATTTTTTTCACAATTTATTTTTGTATGGGAATGCTGACATTTATTTCTAACAAGACAAAATAGCGGCAATTGCTTTTGTAATTGAATGTTTGCTTGCATAGGAACAGAGCTGAAACGAAACAAAATGTCAAATACAACAGCTGGTAACAACGAGATGTGTTACAAAGTGGATGTTTAGCGTAACAGAGTCGTATTTTTAAGTACTAAATATAAAACGACGAGTACCTTATAACCGTTTAATGTTAATTTAGGTACAAAAGAGTGAGAAATATTAATTATAATAAAAAATAATTAAAATAATAATAAATAATTAAAGTAAATATGAAAAATAAAAATAATAATAAATAACAAAAATAATAATAAATCCCAATAAAAAAAATAAAATAATAATTCCTGTGTTTCTGCCGGTATTGAAGGAAGGAGCTGCTGAGTAAACTAAATTTTGTACGCATAATCGTGGAGGTCTTTTGTCAAACTTGCTGCGTAAGTGCTGAGTAAAGTTTAAAGTTGTTGATAACGATGTCGAATTGACATTTTCGGGTTTTTGGAAACACTCGTTTACGGCAGCAATGTTTTCAAGAGATCGACCATTACGTTGTCACACAGAAGTCTTACTAGCCATAATTGACCCAGTTTTTTCAAATGTTTACGATTACTCTTAGGAGGGCGAAATCTGGCCAGGAACCAAGCTTCCGCTGTTTCTGTGGACCAGATCAAAACTCGCCCCAAGTCGAGAGACAGAATCCCGGCCGAACCGTCAGCTTCAGAGGTCGTTTTGAAGGTCCTTCGGGTCAGCAACACTGACCTGCCCACCGGTAACTGGAGAGTTGCCAAAGTTGCTGACCTATGATGGTGTGATCACCGCGAGGTGATGATCATTTTAAATGAGGGATCTATGTTGTTAATCAAGGCTCGCGTAGGCTTGATAATTTTCCTGGCAGTGTCACCCTTGTCAGCCTGCTCTGCTTACTTCTGCAAAAGAGCAGTTGGACGTACGTGGGGCCTTCACCCCAATATCATACGCTGAATCTATTCTGCAGTCATCGAATCCAATCTCCTACATATAGTTGCTTTCTGGTGGACTGCTCTGGACAGACTATATAATATCAGGCTTCTTGGCAAAGTCAGAAGGCCTGCAGCTATTATAGTTACAGCTACAAAAGCCTTGTTTGCAATACTTAACTGTCTCCCACTGCACAGACTCAATGCTATGTCTCGCTGGCGCCACATACATTCTGGGCACTCTTCTTTTTTGGAGGTTAACCCCCAGCCCCATCGAACATCGATTATTTCACTACGGAATATTGTTTGGATATGGGATTTCACTTTCTAATTCCGAGCAGGGATGCCTGGATCTCTAACAAGATTTCCTCGGAATCCTTGCTTATATACATCGATGGCTCCAAGCTCTATGATAAGGTTGGAAGAGCTGTCCTTTCAGGAAAAATCGACCTATACGTTTCCCTCCGACTACCGGATCACTGTAGCGTGTTTTAGGCTGAGTAGTTGGCCATTCACAAGCTCATCAACGGTGCTCCTTTTACCTGTATCTCGATCTTTTCTGATAGTCAATCTGCAATTAGGTCCATTTCAAGTGTTACGGTCAACTCCAAACTCGTCAGGAAGTGTCGCCGTTGTCTCGACGTCCTCTCTAAATGCTTCAGCGTTCGTTTGTCTAGATCCGCGATCACAGCGACATTCCAAGCAACTGTAGGGCTGATGAGCTTTCCAGAGCACGTAAACTCCTCCGGAATCCGCGCCAATCGAATTGGACATGAAACTCACTTCGGTTAAATTGGGCATTAGGCAGCAATTCATTCGGGAGGCCAACCTATCCTGGGCTAATGAGGAATCTTGCTCGATTACCAGACTCACTTGAATGGATTCCATGATGGATAAGGGGTAGTACCAACCAACTACTCAAACTTGATCGCAGGGTCATCTCGATCACAGTGGCCATGCTTACAAGTCGTTGCGTTATTTGAAGACACGTGGAAAGACTGCAGCTCCCACCGCGATACTGGGTCTGCTGAAGAGGAGAAAACTGTTATCCAGTTTAAATGGTATTTTTTTATTTTTCCAAACACTTATTATTTTTTTAGAAAATTATTTATGTGTGTACATGACACATATTTAATTAAATATTTTTAAATTATTCTTTAATTTAATTCTTTTTTATGTTTACATTCGTTTTTTATTGAAATTAATTATTTTATGACTTTCCGCAACAGTGTTTAACCACTATACGAGTAGACATTAATCCTCTTAAAAACACAATTATTTTTTTCAACAAAATTTATATGAAATTTGCATTATTAATTAACGAGATTTCAAGAGCAGAACTTCAAAAGAATTAAAACTTTTATAAGAAAAATATTTTTAAAATCTTAGTTAAATACAATCTTCCACGTTCTGGAAGAACACTTTTTAACTGAGGTCAACACACAGAGAGGTTGACTGTACTATTTGGAAAGTGTAAGTTGTTGAAGGCGAGAAAGGGCAATTATTTTGTATTGTTGTTGTTGGATTATTATTATTTATTAAAAATTATCTTAACCATTAAAAGTTGCACAAATTAATCATTTTTAACGATTTAGGCATGTGAAATTTGTTTAGGTTAGGTGGCACTTTACCACGGAACAAGTGAGGTTCCCACTTAGGCCCATGCTGCCATATTCATTATTAGGAAGTCTCCTCTAGCCCAAGTCACCTAGAATCACTTATACAGCTGTCAATATCCCTTATCCTAAAATAAGACAGTTTCGCCAGGTACTATCAGATTCTCAGAATATTCCTATGCGTTAGTGCGAATGCTAGACAGTGACATATTATATGGCAGGCGATCTCCTCCTCCTCCAAGTCGCAACTTCTGTACAAATTACCCAATGGGATAACTTGACGGCGAACGCGCCTGTCTCTAATAAGCAGTGTTTCGTGAGGACAGAGGCCATATAACAAATGTCGAGGCGGGAGAGAAAAATGAGTTGTTTTCTTAGGCTAAGATTTTGCCAATACAACCTGGTAGTCGAATAGGCCGTCTCTTCTCCCAGGGAAGCGTTGTCCAAGAATTTCCTTTAATTTCCAGCGTAATTGTTGTTAAGGAGACTCCCTATTAGCGGATCACTTGGGTGCTTACCCTTTGTGGTACTCGTTCTTGATTGTACTTTCGCAACACAATGGGCCAGGGACCAAAATAATAGAGACCTTTGAATAATCCTCAACTTCCATATTTCTTCGGGAAATGGCGGGCCCCTCTTATTTAGCACCTTGTGCACAGGAGTTTACTGGGAAACTGGTTCGCGAAAGCACTCGTCAGAAGGGGTATCAGACTGTATGGCTTTAATGATGCTAAAAATTAGGGAAAGAATGCCACTATTTTGAGTATGGAGAGTAAATCTGTTCGGCCGCTAGATTAAGCTGGCAGAGAGGATGAAACAGGTTACTTTTTCTCTCCTGAATTGACATTCATCATGAAGCCACTGTTCTCAAGTTACATTGCCTAATAGTGGCCCATAATTTCTGCAGTAGTCGGAGAAGGTGGACCAGACAACGTATATCACTTATGAATGTCCAACAATCGCTAAAATAGCGGGAATGAATCCCATTCTTGATATCCTTGATGGAATTGTATGAAATTAGGATAAGAAACATTACAAGGCTTACTGCCAAATCCAAATGGCTTGCATTAACATCTTTTTAATTTAAATTTAAATAATGGGCTCAATGGAAACCTCTTTCGGTCTTTTTTATGTGTTTGATACCACCTAACCTATATATCACGTCTAACGAGGAATTAACAGACGTAGACGAGATAAAGTTCAACGCATTTCGACGTATGCAGCATCACATAATTTAACCTGCTGTAGCTTGAAACCTGATTTCCTTATACTTTACTTTATTGAAAACCAAAACAATTCATTTAAATACTGAATTCGTATAAATTTCTTTGAATGAAATTAATAAATATTTATTTTTATATAAAAAACCGCATTTTTTTATTGGCAAAAGTGCATTAACCACAATGAATAATGATTCATAATGTACATTTAACTTGAAATGTTTGATAAAAAAAAAAAGAAAATCGAATCCCAAATCCATTTCATTTAAAACTTAAAAATGTTTTCCAAACAATAAAAACCAAATTTTTTTTTAGTTTTTGTTTTGGGGGGCCATCACAAAAACCCCTGGGTATCGTATTATGCCCCTCTCTTGAAAAACATTACTTTTCCGTGTGTGGTTATTTAATATTTAAAAAAAAAGAGCCTCAAACACAAGACTTGCTACCGTATTCAGGAATTCGTTTAAATCGTTGGGTTTATTTAGTCATCATTACGCGGCAGTATACGACGACGGGCACACACATATTTTGTATTTTCACTTGTTCAGCGTGTGTGTGTGAGTGAGTATGGCGTGGGTATTGCTACGATTTTTCGGTAACCACAAAATAAATTTAATGCCATGCAAAAGAAAAACAACAACAACAAAATAATAATAAAACAACCGAAATATATTTAAAAATGAAATGTTTGCATGACACATACAAGTGCAAACAGAGACGTCGGCTGTGTAAAGGATTAAAAAATACACACACAGCTCTCGCAACCAAGCAAATACAAACCCATCTCTAATCTTTACTAAGAAACTCAATTACCTTTCACCCTCTAAGAAATTTTTCAGTTCCTTACCAGAGTAAAATATTCTTGCTAACGATTCCTGCAGAAGCTGCAGAGATGAGGAAGAAGAGGAGACTGTCCCTCACCTGCTGGGTACATGCCCGGCTCTTTGCCAAAGGAGAAGGAAGTACTTGGGTACTTACTACATGGATGATCTGGAGGAACTGTCAAGGATTGACATTGGCAGCCTGAATCGCTTCATCAGGAGCTCCGAGTGGTTTCGAGACTAGGGGATAACGGATGACTGTGGTAGCACAATGCGGCCTAAGCGAGTCCATCCAAAAATTTTTCTTGGATGGGCAGCCACCTCTACCTAACTACCTAGTCCATGGGGCAACTCATGGGTACCTTCTAAGCTGATGCTAATGCTCAATTCAACTGCGACAGAGAGTAAGAGAACTGGGATGTTGCAAGACTATCTGACTGTCAGGCCGCTATCCGAGTGTTCAACTCTTGTGAGGTTACCTTGGAAATAGTGTGAGATTGTGTGGGAAAGCTGAATTAGTTAGGCAGAGGAAAGAGTATCACCATCTACTGAGGCTCGAGTGACGTGAGAACTCCCGGCAATAAGCAGACAGAGATACGCTCAATTCATCAGAGAGGCAGGTCACCAACCGAGCACTCTATTCTTATGAGGTTAACTCGAAAATAGTATGAGATTGTCTGGGAAAGATGAATTAGCTAGGCAGGGAAAATAGTGTCGCCTTCTACTGAGTCTCAGGTGATGTGAGAGATCTCGGCAATAAGCAGATGGATGAGCTTATGAGGAGGCGGGCTTTCACTCCACCTAATATGCTGAAAGAAAAGATAAAGAGAAGCGTAGACTCTTTTCAAACCATGTGGGTTTAAAGCCATCAAAACTTTTCGAGTCAAGTATCAGACTGCAACCTGAGGTTCTAGGCAGTCCTTTCAATTAAGCCTGTAGACTCCTGATGATGAGAATGAATCATCTGAACACATACTCGAAAAGTGTGCGGCGTTAATGCATAACGGTAGACTATCAGATGATGAGCAGAACGTTGTCCTTGGTGCCGGGAAAAAGGAAACCATGGTTGTAAAGACTATACCTTGGCATAAAAGTGGTTCAATCAATAAATATATGTAGAGCGATGTATTTTGAGAGAATAATATCCAAGTTTATCCTTGCTGCGGAAACTCTATGCTTAGAAGAATCTAGTTGAAGTAGTGAGGAACTACATCGCTTACACTGTTCCGAGGAGAAGAACCACCAATCAAAAGTACACAAAAATGTTTAAACAATACACGAAAAGATAGATAAGCAGTCAGTAAATCTTCAAGAATTTCGAATCCATTAATCTAAAGATAGTCAACGCTGCGGAAACATAAACTGCGGAATACCTATTTGAAGTGGAATGAAGGACTACTTCCCTTTCGGAGCCTCAAGAATGATTTGGTTGTTGGTCCTAATCCTCCTCTGCTACCTCAACCATCAGAATAAAGATCAGAAAGAAGTCGCCGTAGTCTAATAGGTAGCGTGTTGGCTTATCAGTCAAGAGGGTTCAAACCCCAGGTCAGACATCAAAACGAAATACAAAAAGGCAACTTCCTCTCAGCAGATTTCTGGCAAAAACTCTGAGAGTAAAAAAAATTGGCATAAAAAAAGTTTCTAAAAAAAAATCTGTCGTTCGGAAACGACTTTAAACTGTAGGTCCCACCATTCATGTATAAAATTAACACACACAACATAAGTGGTGTGAGAAACTAGAACGTTGTACAATGGGTCAATTCGACCTCCGGGTACTGTACTTGTCTTAATTGACAAGTACACGTCCTCTAACCTAACCTAACCTAAGAAGGAGCAGAAGCGTTAGCAGGACAGAACGAAATGTTGCATGCCCAAGAGCATTTGGGCTTCTATCTACGGCACTTGATGCTGGCAATGGAAAAATTCAGAGTGAAGCTGATAATTGAAGCAACCGGATTACTGTTAGGTACAATGTAATGAAGAAATAAGTTGGAGACTATAGGACATCTCTTCTGTAACTATCTTGCTATGATATGATGCGGCTGAATCTCTCGAAGGATTAGAGGAACCTTTGTCGGGAGCCGATGTTTGACTTCTTCTGAGACATACACATACATACATACATATATCATTGATAATAACAACTCTTCAGTCAGGACTACGACCACACCACATATGCTGTACAGTAATCCCTCGATTTACGTCGCAGTTGGTTCTAAAAAAAGGCGACGTAAATCGAATTTCATATTGCTCATACGACAAAATAGTATGTTTTTAACAAGGACCTTAAAAAGTTCCAGTAATCCCTCGATTTCCGTCGCAGTTGGTTCCAAAAAAATTCGAATGAAGACGCAAATTGAAGTTAGAGGGAACAAAAAATTTGACGACGTAAATCGAAACAACGTTAATCGAGGCGATGTAAATCGAAGGATTACTGTATGTGTGTTAATTTTTATACGAGAGTGGGGGACCTACAGTTTAAAGTCGAATCCAAACGACAGATTTTTGGGAAACTTTTCAAGGAAATTTTATTTACTCTCAGAGTTTTTGCCAGAAAGAAAGAGAAAGTCGCCGAAGAAATATTTTTTCGTATTTCGTTTTGATGTCTGACCTGGGGTTTGAACCCTCTTGACTGATAAGCCAACACGCTACCTATTAGACTACGGCGACTTCTAAGGTATATAGTGTGGTTGAAATGGTTGAGGGATGGCTTTATGTTTATATTTTCATTGCTGTTTAGTGGATCCCATGACATCCAAGCGAAATTGTATTTGCCATCACGGCAATACTCGTCCTCAAACCTAACCCTACTTCTTAGGGGCCTTTGTGCCTAGATTTTAACATGATATCAAATATCTGGCGACTAGCAGTCCAGAGTGTAAACTATTTCGACAGTACAAAAGAGAAAATATCAAAAGAAAATGTGTTCTTTATTACTGAATGCTAAGCCCCCTTTTGTATACTACGCCTTTAAATTATTTTATATGCAAATGCCTATAAATTCACCACTCAATACATTAATTTTTCGGTTTTTTTTTTCGTTCTTCTCGTTTTGCAAATATTGTATTGTGCATTAAATATTTAATGATGTATGAAGGAATAACAACTACAACAACAATAACAACAACAACTATAAACATACATACATACATATTTTTACATGATGGATATACATTTGATGAATTTTTTAAAAGGGAAACAGGAAATAAAACACGAGGAAAGATAAAAATAAAAAGAAGGAGGAAAAAAGGAAAAAAAGAACCCCGAAAAAAAGTAAAAATCATGAAAAGAGGAAACGACACAATGCAACAAAATCCACACCGGAAAAAGGAAACATTAAGCAAATATGTTGAAGAAATAATTAAAGTTGGTGGAGGTGAGACGAGGAGAGGTGGAGAGATA
The DNA here is from genome assembly GCA_932273835.1 of Sarcophaga variegata. Taxonomy (NCBI): domain Eukaryota; kingdom Metazoa; phylum Arthropoda; class Insecta; order Diptera; family Sarcophagidae; genus Sarcophaga; species Sarcophaga variegata. Next base: position 15,951,400 of record OW026361.1, on the reverse strand, counting down.
AATACCTCAAAAAAAAAAAAAGAACTTTTAATGGAGAAAAAACTTATAATTAAATACCTAATGTACATGCACACACACGTATATTATTAAATTAAGAAGCAATTTAAATGATATAAGAAAAGACCTCGGGGTCCTTACGTTTAAATTGGAGTTTGTTGGTATAGGGATTTGCACCGAATACGTTTTGCCGCTGACGAGTATTTGATAAGTCTTTCGAAGAGTGTTCCCCAGAGTTGCGAATTCTGTCATCAATGAAAATGCTTGAAGGCGTATATATAACAACCTCATAACCTACAGATATCTGAGTATATTAGGCTGACGAACAATGACTTAAGCTTCCAGGCCTTTTGCTTCACCTTAAAGTAGCAGTAGATCTGAAGTCAATTTTATCGTGCACCTAATAGCGATAAATATACCTGCGAAGACTATTGTAGAATTTAGATTTTTAATTTTTCTCATTGTAAGCCAAGGTATATAAACAAATGCAGCCTCTAGAGTAGGATTACAGTCCTCCTGAGATGCTTGCAAAATATGGAAGATGGAGGCGGTTGAAAAGAAAGAGGGAAATTAAAAAAAGTTACCTTGAAGAACCTTAATCATCTGTCTGCTAGAACTGCATATTATCTGACAAAAAATCATGATTGACTCCTTCTCAAAGGTATTTTCTGAGCAGCTTATAAAATGAAAATCGAGATCTAGGCACTACGCCAGCCGATTGAAACAAGTTAAGCTAACGAACCGTAATCATCTGTCTGGTACACTTTACATTTACTGAATAAATGTTTCCTTAGCTGTTTATAAAACGAAGAAAATCGGGTCAAGGCACTGCCCCTCGATTGAAGAATGTTACCCTAGGGAACTTTTGTTATCTGCCTGCTACACTCGACCAGTTAAGGAGGAAATGAGGGATTGTTTCCTTCTCAGAATTGTTTGCCTGGCTTTTTATAAAATGAAGTGAAACAAGGGTATCTAAGCACTGCACCAATTCATAAGGAAAGGTACAATCGCCTGCCGCCTAAGCCTGAACATTCACAGAGAAAACGAATGACGGTCTCCCTCTCATAAGTGTTCTTACAATTTCTGCAATGAAGCTTAAGGATTAAATCCCGTATCGATTGTCCAACATCCATCGTCTAGGTAGGAGGCCATAATGGCAAATGCAAAACCGTCGGAAGTACGGAACTTATTGTGGGATTTAAGAGAATCTGGATGGAGGGTAAAAGAAACTTAAAACTAAACAGAGAAAACCGACCTGCGCAATCTTATTATAAATCTTAGGAGATCCTCAATATCAGCTTCAGGCAGAGAGTTCAAACTGTCAAAGAAAAGAAAGTCTTCTTTAGGCTTTAACCTGCATTTACCAAGAGGCCGACAGTGAAAGAAGAGATGCTCTATCATTTCCAGAAGTTCCGATATCCGTCACTGAGCTGCCAACGCAGCTTAACCAACTTTTGCTGGAACATGCGCACATACGTAAAGCCTTCAGTTTGAGGTCGTAGAGGTCTGCGGAAATCTAAAAATTGTACAGATTTGAAGAAGAATACCATCTTAGATTCATCTGTTAAGACAATAACAGTAGAACCCATATAAATACCACACATTTTCATGTTTCCCTTGAAGGGAAAAATCTGGTGTTGCCACCAAAAAACAGTTTATCGATGGCCGGGGAAACACAAACGGAGTGAGATATTTTAAAATGCTGCTATGGCCACTGAAAGATAGCCTTTAGAAACCCAGTTCAATCAATGTGTTACAGTTAACTGTTAAACAGTTAACAGTGCTCTGTTAATAGCAAAAAATGGCGCTGCTAAAAGTGTAGGTTTGCGTCTTTACTTTTCAAATTCGAATTTATCTTGGCACACGAGTCGCACACTTTGAGTCGATTTGATAAAACGCCACAGCAAGTGTAAAATACCTTTGAGAACAGCATTGAGACTAGTTCTGCAAGCATGTGGTATTTCTTAGAAGATTAGTGGTGATAACGCCTACCACCACTCAAGGCATTATTACGTAAGAATTGGCAGAGCGACTAGATTATACATCCAGAGTACTACTTATGTCATGAGTCATTTAAGCTATGGAGTACAGCTGCTATGGCCACTGAAAGATAGTCTCCAGTAGAATAGTTCAATCAATGCGTTACAGTTAACTGTTAAACAGTTAACAGTGCTCTGTTAATAGCAAATTTTGCCCTGTTAAAGGCAAAAATGGGGCTGCTAAAATTGTAGGTTTGCGTCTTTGGTTTTCAAATTCGAATTTATCTTCGCACACATGTTCAACCACAGCCTAATTATGCTTTGAGTCGATTTGATAAAATGCCACAGCAAGTGTAAAATACCTTTGAGAATAGTATTGAGACTAGCTCTGCAAGCATGTGGTCTTCTTTAAAGATTTAATGGTGATAAGGCCTACCACCACACAAGGCATTATTACGTAAGAATTGACAGAGCGACTATATTGTATATCCAGAGTACTATTTATGACATGAGTCATTAAAGCTGTACTCCATAGTAATATTCTTATTTAAATTCTCAACATATAAACATGAACACCTTCGGTATCTTTTAGAGCATCTCAAAATGCTTCTGTTTTGGAATATATTTTGTCACTTTGGCGGCAAAAGCAAAGAAAAAAAAACAAAAAATATTTCAAAAATATCCACAGATTAAGGTTAATTTCTCGCTTTAAGGCATTCAATAATTTTTTTTAAATTCGAAATTAATTCTCTGTTGTAAGAAAAGAAAGAATGTGAAAGAAATTATTTTGTATTCAACGGTAGTACATACGAGTACAAGTATGAGTACGAGTACTTCATTACTTTAAGTATCCCATTAAAGCGTGAAGCATGCGGATATTTTGCACGCAAAGTAAATACTGCTGTTCGAAAGAATAAAAACAAAAAATAAAATATAAAAAAAATCGTGGGTAGAAACAAAATAAAATAAAAAAATAAATGCGAAATTATTTAATGAAGAAAAAAATAATAAAAAAAAAGGAGAACAAAAACAACAAATTTAAGATAAAAATATTTGTATTGAAACAATTTGTCAAGATTTGTAACCCAGTTTTTTGGGTAAGAACCTGTACAGAATAAATAAAAAGTATTTTTATATTTATATGTGGGTATGTGTGTGTGATTATTTTATCGATAAAAAGAATTTGCGAAAAAAAAACGGAACGCAATTTTTGCCATCACTGTATGTATAACTTGATCATGCACTGTAACCAACTTTTTACATCCTTTCTAGTAACATATGGACTCAACTCCAAGAGAATAGGAGCAAGTATGCAATTTCTAAGGGAATTTGGACTTATCAGGTATATCGGATACCTAATAATGGATTCACAATACCTCTGCGTGGGATGGCCAACATTTTTCACAAAGAAATCTGGACTGATGGCACTGCCAGCCCAAATCAACAACAAACAGTGGCTTTTTCGCGATAAAGTTATGAATTCCGTTAACACCGTGTGGGAGACTTTGGCTGCCTTCCAAAATGTTAGTTGCTTTGTGTTTGAACAAAGTATCGTGTTGCATATTGCCGCTGTACAAAATATATACAATGTATTCAATTTCAAAACGTCGTCAATGTGTATTTTTAACGCAGTCAAAAACCAATCAGGCATCGGATTTATAGTTGATGCATTGTTTGGTTACTTTGCATATCTACATAGTTTATATACAGTAGCAGAACTGCATACAAACTTTGTATTGATACATTTTGGAAGGTAGCCTTTCAATGACGGTAAAATAGAGTAGCAAATCTAGCTAAATCTGGGTAAGCCAGACTGAAGTAAAATTTGCTAAAATTCCTTGTACCAGAGGCATTAGACTTGGACAAGTGACGAATGAGCAGTGTTCTGGCGAATGAGCAGAGTTTTGGCGAATAAACAGTGTTCTAAGGGTGATTAAATTGTCATGAAAAGCCTTTTCAAATCTGTGGTACAGTTTCGACGTTAAACTATTGGTGCCTCCACTCATGAATAAAATGAACACGAATTGTGTTGCAATTCTGACTACTGTAATGGACAATAATGTATGTATGGGGCTTTAATCCCCATTCCAAATAATTTATCAGAGAAGTCAACCATCCGAGGACCCCAAGTTGGATAATATTAAGACTGCCTTCCAAAATGTTAGTTGCTTTGTGTTTGAATAAAGTATTGTATTTCATAATGCCGCTGTACAAAATATATACAATGTATTCTATTTCAAGACGTCGTCAATGTGTATTTTTAACGTAGTCAAAAAGCAATCAGGCATCGGATTTATAGTTGATGCATTGTTTGGTAACTTTGCATATGTACAAAATTTATATACTGTAGCATAACTGTATACAAACTTTGTATTGATACATTTTGGAAGGCAGCCTAACAGTGAACATCATAGGAAAGTTAAGCAGCACAATCACTTAAGAGAGAATATATATCCTCACCACTACACCCAATACAACAACCTTATATAGTATTTTCTATGGCAACAGTAGATGGCAACCCTATCATTCAAGAAGCTGTTACAGTAAAACAAACAACTTTTCGACTGAAGTTTTATTAAAAAATATTGAAACAACTTAAAGAAAAAATAAAAAGATAGGGACGACACTTCAGAACAGTACTACTATCCTTATATAAACGAAATTATTAGATACATCATACATACATACAGCACTGGTCATTAAAACCCTTTAGCCAGGATCTCGACCTAGCTTTTTACACCACTTATGTTACACGTGTTAATTTTATGCATGAATGGCGGGTTCTACAGTTTAAAGGTCGACTCCGAACGACAGTTTTTTTTTTTTTTTGTTGATAAATAAATAAACTTTTCATGGCAATTTTTATTTACTCTCAGAGTTTTTGTCAGATATCTGCTGAGGGGAAGTCGCTGAAGATATATTTTCTATTTTTCGATTTGATCGAGACCTGACCTGGGGTTTGAACCGTGGCCGCACGTCTAATAAGCCAACACACTACCTACTAGACTACGGCGACAAATCAGCAACAAATGGTGATTCACAGTGGTGCACTAGCCAACATCGTTCTAAAAGAAATACGCACCTTTTATGGGATACATACATAACATAATTGGTCATTACAACCCTTCAGTCAGTTGTGTGTGTTAATTTTATCATGAGTGGTGGGACCTACAGTTTAAAGTCGACTTCGAGTGACAGTTTTTTAAGAAACTTATAATGGCAATAATTATTTACTCTGAGAGTTTTTGCCAGCAAACTGCTGAGAGGAAGTCGTCGAAGAAATATTTCTTCGTATTTCGTTTAGTTCGAGATGTCTAATCTGGGATATGAATCGTAGTTTCACTTCTAATTAGCTCTATACTACACGGCCAGGAATTCGATGCAGTCTGGAAGGAAATGAAACTCAGGAAGGCTCCGGGAATTGATGGAATCCCAAAGGTCGCACTTAAGGTGGCTATAGAGAACAACGTTGAGGTGTTTAGGAAAGTATTTGATACATGCATTCAGGAGAGGAAATTCCCAAGGATATGGAAGCGACAGAGGTTGGTTCTCATCCCGAAGGGCAACGGTGCGCAGGATGCAACAGGTTACCGCCCACTTTGTATGATCGATACCGTAGGTAAACTGCTGGGGAAGATAATATGTAGAAGACTCGAAACGATATTGGAGAGAGACGGCCTGTCGGATCGCCAATTTGGCTTCCGAAAAGGGCGCTCCACAGTGGACGCAATGGAGGCGGTCATGACAGTAGCGAAAGAGGCCATCAGCGGTGACATCTGGTTTGAAGGTGATAAGGAGTATTGCGCAATCATCACCCTGGACGTCAAAAACGCATTCAATTCGGTAGATTGGGACGCCACCCTGGCTGCACTTGATGAGAGGAGCGTACCTGGATATTTGATGGAACTCATAGTGGACTACTTTAAGGATAGGGTACTTTTGCATGATACAGACGAAGGCAGAAAGTCATACGCTATAACAGCAGGGGTACCACAGGGTTCGGTGCTGGGCCCAATACTATGGAACGCCATGTATGATGGTGTACTGAGGCTTAGGCTTCCTACGGGCGCATAAATATTCGGATTTGCGGACGATATAGCCCTCGTGGTGAGGGGTAAACACCTTGATAATTTGGAACGAACGTCCAATGCGGCAGTTAGCATAGTTAGAAACTGGATCGCGAGTATAGGTCTGAAACTTGCTGATCATAAAACGGATGTCGTATTAGTAAGCAGTAGGGAGAAAATGGAATACATCACCATAACTGTCGGCGAACAAAGGATAACATCGAAGCAGTCTATCAAGTACTTAGGAGTTATGATTGACAATGAAAGTGTGACGAACTAGGTTGGGTTTAGTACGTATGCGTTTAGCAAGCCGAAAGTAAGTCTTGCGGCTAATCGTGCACATTGGTAGGCCGGGCTACCAATGTCTTTCGAAGATTCCCAACCTTTAGCTCGTAAAGCTATAAAAAAAAAGCACTACACTGCGCACTAACTACGGCGGTTTCTAACAAAAAGAATTAAAATCGACTCAAATCCATTTAAAAACCTGCCAATAACGCCGTTATATACTCTCATGTAACGCGCAAAAGGTATTCTAATTTTTTTAGTTTCCAGCTACCCAACCAGCATGGCAACAAATTAAATCATAATTATTATGATTAATGTTTTTAAACAAAATCTCTACATTTTTAAATTTAAATTTAAATCTTTTTCTTCTCAGAAAACACGATAAAAGCCTATAATTTGTTAAATAAAACGTATGTTATTTGGCAGGTTATTTTGTTTTTTTATTTATTTTTTTTTTTTGTATCGTATATACCCTCCAGTATGTTATGATGATGAATTGAATACAAAAAATTCTTCTGGTCGCAATAGTTTCTTTGTTGTTGTTGTTATTTTATATACAACAATACATAATAAAAAAATAATTAAAAAGCAGCTGATAAAAGCATAAAATTCCTATTTTTTGTTAAATTTTTTTTAAATAATAAACTCACATGGTGTGTGTGTGTTGCTCCTATAAAATTTTAAACAGAAGGTTAATGTACAGTCTGAACGAAGAAGGAAAAAAGCAATCGTTTCTATGAAGTTTTAAATGTTTTGAAGATAAAATCATGAAAAGGGAACAATTAAAAACTATTCCAAGAAATTTAAAAATTATTTATAAAGTGTTCTTCCATTAAACTGATAGCAATCACGACAACCGATTTTTTCTACGAAATTTTTGAAACTATTTCAAGCCGGTTCTGTATTCGGAAATTAAAGTTTCATTTCATATTTTCTGTGTTATTATCCCACCCAGGATAATATGGTAATATTGTGATTTTTCCCACTCAGGCACACTATTATGCAACAACGACTTATAACCTCAAGAGTTCTTTGAACGATGTTGCAGAGAGTGTCTTCAAATCGCCTTTAGCCGCCATCATACATACATACATAATTGGTCGTTACAACCCTTCAGTCAGGATTACGACCTAGTTTCTCGCACCACTTATGTTGTGTGTGTTAATTTTATAGATAAGTGGTGGAACCTACAGTTTAAAGTCGACTCCGAACGACAGATTTTTGAGAAACTTTTCATGGCAATTTTATTTACTTTCAGAGCTTTTTTGCCAGAAATCTGCTGAGAGGAAGTCGCCGAAGAAATACTTTTTTATTTTGTTTTGATGTCTGGCCTGGGGCCCGAACCCTGGCTTTACGTCTAATAAGCCAACACACTACCTACTAGACTACAGCCGCCATCACGTCTATATCATCTGCGTATACTTGTCTGTGAATGACCACCTCAAATAGTGCCTTCAGGATTTAGGCTGCATATAGGGGATGCTGCATGTAGGTGACGCTTCTTGCAAGAGATACTGCATATAGGAGATGCTGCATATAGATAATGTTGCTTATAGGGATGCTGCATATAGGGAATCCTGCATATAGGAGATGCTGTATATACGGGAGGTTGCATGAACCTCTATATGAGGGAGATACTGTATATAGTAGATGCTGCACATACAGAACACTGAGTAAAGGGATCCTGCATTTGGAGGATGCTGCGTATAAGGATTGCTGCATATAGGAGAAACTGTGTATAACGGATGCTCCGTATAAGGAATGCTGCATATAGAGGATCCTGCATATAGGAGATGTTGCATATAGGGGATGTTACATATAGGGAATGCTGCATAGCGGAAGCTGTATGAAGGGTATGCTGCGTATAGGTGTTGCCGCGTATATTAGATGCTGCATATAAGGAATGCTGCGTATAGGAGATGCTGTTTGCAGGGAATGCTACATATAGCGAAAGATGGGTATAAGGAATGCTGCGTATAAGTGTTGCTGCATAAAGAGGACGCTGGATATAGAGGAAGTTGCGTATAGGGAATCCTGAGTATAAGTGTTTCTGCATATAGGGGATATAGCGGATGCTGAATATAGGGAATGCTGCGTATTGGGACCGCTGCGTATAGGGAATGCTGCATATAGCGGAAGATGAGTATAGGGAATGCGTATAAGCATTGCTGCATAAAGAGGACGCTGGATATAGAGGAAGCTGCGTATAGGGAATGCTGCGTATAAGTGTTGCTGCATATAAGGGATGCTGGATATAGAGGAAGAATCTGCGTATAGCTGTTGCCCGTATAGGGAATGCTGCGTAAAAGTGTTGCTGCATATAAGGAATGCTGGATATAGAGAAAGAAGCTGCGTATAGCTGTTGCCCGTATAGGGAATGCTGCGTAAAAGTGTTGCTGCATATAAGGAATACTGGATATAGAGGATACATCGTATTTCGGATGCTGCATATAGTGGAAGATGCTTATAGAGGCTGCTGCGTATGGGGAATGCTGTATATCGCGGATGCTGGGCATAGGTGTTGCGGCATAAATGGGATGCTGCGTCTAGGGGAAGCTGCATATAGGTATTGCCACATATTGGCCGAAGCTGCTTATTGGCAAAGACAAGATGGAATAATTTCTTAGACGCCGTAGTCTAGTAAGAAGAGTGTTAACTTATTAGACGTGAGGTCACAGTTCAAACCCCAGGTCGGACATCTCCAACAAAACGAAATATGAAAAAAATATTTCTTCGGCGACTGCTTCTCAACTTTAAACTGTAGGTCCCCCGCTCCTTATGGATAAAATTAACACACACAACATAAGTGGTGTGAGAATTTTGGTTGTAATCCTGACTGGAAGGTTGTAATGACCAACTAGGTATGTATGTAAGATGAGATAATGAACCCGCTTGTAGAGACAGCAAACAGTTCTATCCCAGCATGGATATATTTCGACGAATAGAATTTGCATTAAACCCTACAACATTCATTATATCCAAGGGACCTTATAGCAGTTGTAAGAGGACACTGGCCTCTAGGTGTATGCGCCTGGAGACGCCCGATAATTCCTTCTAACAATTTCTGCGACGAGGAAAAAGAGAACATCACAGAACATATATTCTATCACTGTCCAATGCTTGGTAACCTAAGGAGAAGAATTCTTGAGTATCCAGAATTTAGTGAGAAAACATGTCTGATACGAGGTGATTTGAAAAAAATTCACATCTCTTTATAAGGCTTTCGAGATGGTTAAGAGAGAGTTATAATTATGTATTGCAATAAGAAAACTCGCCGTAGTCTGGCGTAGTGTGTTGGCTTATTAGACGTGAGACCACGGTTCAAACCCCTGGTGAGACATTCATAGCAAAGAGAAATATCAAAATATGTTTCTCCGGCGACTTCCTCTCAGCAGAAAAAACACTGAGAGTAATTAAAATTGCAAATAAAAAATTGCCATTAAAAGTTTCTCAAAAATCTGTCGTTCGAAATCGTTTTTAAATTTGTTTTAACTTTTCCAGCCACTTATGGATAAAATTAACGCACGCAACATAAGTGGCGTGAGAAACTAAGACGTAATTCTGACTGAAGGGTTGTAATGGTCAATTGTGAATGTATGTAATAGAAATACTATCGATGTTACACCGCGACCTTATAGAGGTGGATAGCAAAAGTGTTGCTATATTTTTCCCCGATGTTGTAACAATACGCGTAACTCAATATTCATACCGAGATAGTATTTTGAAAAAAAAAAAAAACAAAATATAATCTAATCGAATCTAATCTTATCTGAAATGTTTAGCAAGCAAAACGCTATGGTAAATAACGGTAAATGAAGCCGTTTGCTAACCACTGCGGTGTTGTACAAAGCATGAATAAAATTAGAAGCACATTCACGTGAAACGAAAATAAGTTTAGAAAACAACCGATACGACAATGAATTTATATGGATATTCGATATTACAATGTTAGAGATTAAAATGTGAAAAAAAACACTGAAATGTGGGTGCCCTGGTAGCCTAGTGGGTAGTGTGCTAGACTATTAGCGTGAGGGTCGTGGGTTCGATTCCCACCAGAGACTCTGGTCTGTGACACTACACCGAGCACATAGTCAAGTTACTTCGCTCGTATATAATTAGGATATAATTTGTAATTGTATTGTAATTAATAAATAAATAAATAAATAACACTGAAATGTACATACATACATATTTGGTCATTAAAACCCTTCGATCAGGATTACGATCTAGTTTCTCACACCACTTGTATTGTGTGTGTGTTAATTTTATACCAGAGTGTTGGTACATACGGTTTAAAGTCGCTTCCACAGACAGATTTTTGTGAAGCTTTTCATGGCGATTTTATTTACTCTCAGAGTTTTAGCCAGAAATCTGCAGAGAGGAAGTTACAGAAGAAATATTTTTCATATTTCGTTTTATTCGAGATGTCTGTCCAGGGGTTTGAACCGAGGCCTCACGTCTAAGAAGGCAACATATTACATACTAGGCTATGGTACTGAAATATTGTATTGTTTAATAGGATGAGTGCCAAAGAGTTCTTTAAAAACCTAGGCAAACACTTTTTCAGATAAAAATACCAGACATCTTTATATATATAATATATTATATATTATATCAAATCATGCTTGCTCTCTCTCTTCAGACAAAAACAAAAAAAAAACTATATTTTCCGATAAAGAAATACAGTGGACGTTCGCTAGTACGAATTATATATTGTCAGTCCCTTTCGTAGTACCGAAAAATTCGTATTATTGAGTATGTTCCAATTCAAATACTTCACATAAAATATTAAGATTTTATTAATATAAGGGTGTTTTTTTATAGAGGTATAGAACTTTAAGTTGGCATTACTTTTCAAGATGGCGACCGATTTAACAGCTGTCAAGTGATTTATTCTCAGTTTGGTTTGGCAATTCATCATGAATAGACTCACGCCTGAACAACGCTTGCAAATGGTGCAATTTTATTTCGAAAATAATGGCTCTGTGCGGAAAACGTATCGCGCACTACGTCCATTTTATCGTCGACAAAATCGTCCATCAGAGCAGTTAATTCGATTAACCATGGAACGTTTTCGCACCACGTTTACTCTTATTGATAACTCGCATCCCCAGAGACGCTATACGGTGCGTACAGAAGAAGCTATTGCTGCTGTAGAGCGTAGCATTGAGGAAGACCCGAATGAGTCCATCCGCCATCGAGCACAGGAATTGGATCTATGTCCATCCACTTTATGGAAGATTTCGCGGAAGGATCTTGGTTTGCGTGCTTACAAAATCCAACTCGTGCAAGATTTGAAGCCAAACGAACATCAAGTAAGGCGTAGATTCGTCGAATGGGTCCAAAACGAGATTTTCCCGATTTTCATAAGCGAATTTTGTTTAGCGATGAAGCGCACTTCTGGTTGAATGGCTACGTCAACAAACAAAACTGCCGCATTTGGAGTGAAGGTAATCCTCAAGTGTATGTGGAAACACCGTTACATCCAGAAAAACTGACTGTTTGGTGCGCTTTATGGGCTGGTGGAATCATTGGTCCGTACTTTTTCAAAAACGATGGTGGCCAGAACGTTACAGTCAATGGTGATCGGTATAGAGCCATGATTACTAACTTTTTCATTCCTGAATGGAATAACCATGATGTCCAGGAGATGTGGTTTCAACAAGACGGCGCAACATGTCACACAGCTCGTGCCACAATAGATTTATTGAAAGACACGTTTGGTGACCGCCTAATTTCACGTTTTGGACCTGTGAATTGGCCTCCAAGATCTTGTGATTTAACACCGCTAGACTACTTTCTGTGGGGCTATGTAAAGTCATTGGTCTATGCGGTAAAGCCACAAACGCTTGACCATTTGGAAGACAACATTCGCCGTATTATTGCCGATATACGGCCACAAATGTTGGAAAAGTCATCGAAAATTGGACGTCCAGATTGGACTACATCCGCGCCAGCCGTGGCGGTTATATGCCAGAAATCATATTTAAAATGTAATGCCACAAGATTATCTTTCGGATAAATAAAATTCATGTCAATCGAATAATCCATCGTTGTTTTATTGCAACTTAAAGTTCTATACCTCTATAAAAAACACCCTTTATATATATATATACAGTGGCTCCATCGCATAATTGGACAAGCATTAGTCTGATATGTATGTGCTTAAAACTTAAAAAGAAAATATTAAATATATGTTTTTTTTTGCTTTTATTTAAACTTTACATTCCAGCTTTCCAGATTAATAAAAAAATAACAAAATTTTTCATAAAAATGGTAATTTTATAAAGAAAAACAAAATTAACTCAATTTTTTGCGCTCAACGCATAATCGGACAAAGAAGAGCACCACTGCTAAAAATGATGAAAGAGAACAATTAATACTTTGTGATATATCCTTTGTTCTCAAGAACGGTCTGTAAACGTTTTGGAATTGATTTTATCAAATTGTAGCATACCTCGGGCTCTATGGAGTTCCACGCTTCCAGTGAAGCCGCCTTAAGCTGATTCAAAATTTTAAATTGTTGTTGGTATATCCTTGTAGCTAATTCTTCCCAAAGATGTTCAATTACGTTGAGATCTGGGCTCTGTGCAGGGGTTTCTATAAGTTTGGGGCAATTATGGATCAACCAAAGCTTTGCCACACCCAAAGTGTGCTTGGGATCATTGTCCTGGTAAAAAGGAAAATCATTCGCAATGCCTAAGAACTAAAAATATCTTTTAAAAACAGCAGTGGAAAAGACATTTGCTTAAATACTATTCGTAATACATTGCACAAATATAACTACCATGGTAAAGTTGCCAAAAAAAGCCATTTATTAGGCCTAAGAATAAAAACAAGAGAATAAAATATGCTAAAGAGTATTTGCTTAAAACAGAAGATTTTTGGAATAAGGTAATTTGGTGTAAAGATATTTTAAAATACATTTTTGCTAATAGTTTTTGTTCGTTCCAAGGTTCTGTTCACTGACGAGAGCAAATTCAATTTGCATGGATCAGATGGCAAGATGTTTGTGTGGCGTAAACCAAATGCAGAATTTAATCTTCAAAATACAAAAGCTACTGTTAAGCATGGAGGAGGCTCTGTTATGGTTTGGGGCTGAATGTCGAGTGCTGGGGTGGGCAATTTGCATTTTATTGATGGTAAAATGGACAAATTTAGCTACCTCAACATTTTGAAGGAAAATGTAAAGCAAAGTGCCGAGAAATTAGGCATTGCGAAAGATATTGCTTTTTACCAGGACAATCATCCCAAGTAAACTTTGGGTGTGGAAAAGCTTTGGGTGATCCATAATTGCCCCCAACTTATAGAAACTCCTGCACAGGGCCCAGATCTCAACGTAATTGAACATTTTTGGGAAGAATTAGCTAGCAGAGTATACCAGCAACAATTTAAGACTTTGAATCAGCTTAAAGCGGCTTTACTGGAAGCGTGGAACTCCATAGAACCTGAGGCATGCTACAATTTGGTAAAATCAATTCCAAAACGTCTATAGGCCGTTCTTGAGAACAAAGGATATGCCACAAAGTATTAATTGTTCTCTTTCGTCATTTTTAGCAGTGGTGCTCTTCTTTGTCCGATTATGCGTTGAGCGCATAAAATTGAGTTTATTTTGTTTTTCTTTATAAAATTACCGTTTTTATGAAAAATTTTGTTATTTTTTTATTAATCTGGAAAGCTGGAATGTAAAGTTTAAATAAAAGCAAAAAAAAACATATATTTAATATTTTCTTTTTAAGTTTTAAGCACATACATATCAGACTAATGCTTGTCCGATTATGCGATGGAGCCACTGTATATTTTATAAAAAATACATAACGAAACTATAAATTTTTAAATTTTGTTACCCAACCATCACTGGCACAAAACTGACCATTGTAGAATTTTGTGTGCACCTTCACAGCTTTGCATTTTAATTGTTCTCCACCGACTGTGATATGAAATTTTCTTTGTGCTAAAAACCACTCGTAAAGTGCATCCTCCATTTTTTTAAATTCACCACTTGTAAGTCTATACCGATTTTTTAATGAACTCATGGAATTATCCAGCTGTTGCGTTTTTTGTTTAATGATTGTACATACATATGGTGGATTTGGATAATATATATTTATTTGAAATTTCAAACAACGATGTTTCATTTTCGTGGTCTGCTATAATTTTTAAATTATCTTGCAAAGAAATTGTCTTTTTTTACATCGTTTTACTTGCAACATTTTGACAGTTAAAAACACAAAACACTTTTAAAAACAAAAAAAAAACTTCACAATAACTTCGCTAAACTTGGGTGACCGCGAAAGAATGAAGTAAAAACATAATAAAAACTTCATTCATACGTAAATAAAACAAAAATTCTTATAACAAACCACCATTCGTATTATCGAATAGAAAAAATGTACATCTGTTCGTACTATAGAGTAGTCAATGCAAAAATTTTGCCATTTGTATTATTGGAAATTCGTAATAAAGAGCGTTCGCACTACTGGACGTCCACTGTACACAAAACATGTATGTATTTATTTAAACATAATGCATTCCACCACTTTAATGTATAATTTTAATTTTTAAAATTTATTTCGAAAAAATTCTTGTCTAACACTTACCGCTTACGAAGGTGAAATGAGTTGCAACATGTGTGCAATGAGAAAAGCCTCTTCGCAGCAAATGATTTATTTTTTTTGTTTTTCGCATAGAAAATAAGAAAATATTTATTTAAAAATTCTTTAAACAAAACAATACATATGTATATGTACACTGAGCGCCATAAGGGAGTCAACACTTTTGTTCTTAAGTATAAAACAGTTTTGTTGTTAAGTATAAAAAAAAGTTCCTTTATCATGAATTGTTGTTTTTGTTTTAACATTTTATAAGTAAATAAGTAAACGTTTTTATTTTTGGAAATTTATTCGACTATTCTCATTTACTTATCTCGCTATCCTAAGAAAATGAATTATTTCAGTGGCGTTTACTTACTTTTGGCGCTCAGTGTATATATAATATGTGAATATGCAAATAAAACAAATATTTTTATATATTTGTCAAGCAGATGATAAAACAACGAAAAATACGCAAAACGGTATTCCACTTCAGTAAATATTTAAACAAGTGAAAACTGCTTTAAATTTTCAACAATTTCGACTTCGAAATTTGGCGACACATTATATACAAAATTATTTATAAAAAAAATAATATTTGTTGCAGACTTACGCAAATTTACTTATGCCAGTATATTTATGGTTGTAGAAGCTTACCTGAAAAGTAAAAGAAGGAAAGAAAATCGTTATTTATTTATTTATTTATGAATTACAATACAAATACAAATTATATTTAATTATTTACTATCTAAGTAACTTCGAACATATGCTCAATGTAGTGTATTACACCAGAGACTTGATGGGAATCGGACCCGCACAACCCTCACGCTAATAATCTATCACACTACCCACTAGAATACCACCAAGGCACCCAAGAAAATCGTTGTTAATGCAAAATAAATTTAAATGAAACACAATTTAATTGTATAACTTTGATTTCAACTTCACTTTTAAGGAGTAGCAATATTCTGATAAAAAAGAGTAAAGCAGGGTGGGCCATCTACCAGTTTAAATCTGAACCATCGGTTATTTCGAATCTGGCAATACTTGTATCATTCTATTCTGTCACAAAATTGACAAAAAAAAATTGAACGTAATGGCTCGATCTACGCTTGAGCAACATTGGGATTTATTGGGGCACTGAGAAACTGCAGGATGATGTCGATTTTATAAAAAAAAATCATCTTTTTGGATGAATACCATATTCATCTTATTGGATACGTTGTAGTCGCCGTGGTCTAGTAGGTAGTGTGTTGGCTTATTAGACGAAAAGCCAGGGTTCGAGCCCCAGGCCACACATCAAAATAAAATACAAAAAGTATTTCTTCGGTGACTTCCTCTCAGCAAATTTCTGGCAAAAACTCTGACAGTAAATAAAATTGCCATCAAAAGTTTCTCAAAAATCTGTCGTTCGGAATCGACTTTAAACTGTAGGTCCCGCCACTGATGTATAAAATTAACACACACAACATAAGGGTTGTGGAGCGGAGGCATCTTGGGCTCGTATTTCTTTGAAAATGAGGATGGCGTCAGCATTACAGCCTATCGCACCATGATAACCGATTTTTTTTGTACCCGCTTTTCATGTTATTCATGTGAACGAAGTTTGCTTTCAGCAGAATAGTGCAACTTGTGACATATTTCATGCCACAATCGATTTATTGTGTGAAACGGTTGGTGATGACAATTGGCCGCCAAGAAGCTGCGATTTACCACCATCGTTGGACTATTTTCTGTGGGGCGCCGTTAACACATTGACTGCCGCGTCGTACGTTTCCGTACGACAGTGATTGTTTTTACTTAGAGCCTGTATCTCATTTATATATGACAGAGTGAAATTTAATGCGACAGTAATTACTCGCTTTTTTCAAGTGATTCCTTGCTGTTCCGGTCCAGCTGTTTTTTTTTGCTGTTGCGTAACACAAAAGACAGCACGTCGATTTGCTTTATTGTTGGCATCTACCCTTTTAGTTATAAAGTGTTTGCCGGGGTTTACTGTTAGATGTAAAGGAGGAGATGTTAGATCCAAAAGACCATTAGCTACACGTTGACGGAATTTGCATATGCTGATGTTCTTCTTTGTAGCTTCCTTATAAACAATATGCACATTTACTATTGAGAGGCCAAGTAATAAATCGACTGCAAATTTCCTATACCACTTCAAACCTTTGCGTAGGGTGCTACTATATGAGACCATTTGGTCCGATAAATCTATACCAGCTATACCAGTTACAGGGTAGTATCTCAAGAAAGTCACACATGCTAGTGACGTACATTTTACAGGTAATCGGTATATTACAAAATAAAATAAGATTCTAATTATATATAAAATATCCTACGCTACATAAATAAAAAAACAAGAAAAAAGCGTCGTACGTTTTTCGTACGACAGCGACTTTTACAAATGCATACCCGTCGTGCAGTGCCACGTCGTACAGAAATGTACGACACAAAAAAGCCTATATAAAATAAAAAGCAAGGGGCAGAATGGACTGGGGGTTTCTCAGAAATCGGTTTTTATCACTAATACACTCAATTAACAAAAAAAATGTTTGGCCTCCTGGGAAGGTCTTTGTCAAAACCGCTTGGCAGTCAATGTGTTAAAGAAAAGCGTTACGCCAACAAACCATTGACTCTTTAGCATTTGAAGGCCAACGTTCGTGATGAAAATAACGGCCATCTTGCTAAAGCTACATCTGTCAAATTTGTTGTCATTTAGTCAGTCTGTTTTGCCAAATTACCATGAACTACTATCGAATCCAATAAAACGTGCAGATAATAAAATTGTTTTATAAAAATAGGCGGTTCTGTTCGTTCGGTCAATCAATTTCCGATCGCCATAAACGTCCTACTTAGAGAAATATTAGAAAGTAGGTGGACAAATTCGAATTCACTGGCTCAGTAAACGATCGATCAACACTCGTACGGCGGCGAAACCTGAGACCTGTAGAAAATATCGTCATTACCCGTAAGATTGTGCAGAAGGGATATCTCGATGATAAATTGCCAAATTATTACTTTGCAACATAACGTGATTATCACGATCTTTAACTTAATTCCACAAAAAATTCTAACGGCCGTAATTCACGTGATCTCTGTTTGCAATTGACGTCATGAAAACTATAAATTTTACTTTCTGGAAATTTCTCATGCAAAAAGACCAGATTCGAACGTGTTGGGTGGTACTCATTACACCATTTTGTTGAAACCACATGTCATCCAATTCGATTGTCATATGATAACGGTTCTTTGAGAGACATTGTTAATAGAATATTGGCCAATGAGGCTTCCAGACCATACTAAACAGTAAATGTTTAGGGTTGCAATGGCTTCTCCACAATCACTTTGTGATTCTCTGAGCTTCAAATTCAGCAATTTTTTTTCTTGTTGACTTAAACACCGTGTGAGAAACGATCTTCATCGGTGCAGATAATTGTGTTGAAAAAATTATCATTAAAAGCCTGTTATTCTAGTGCCCAATAGGCATATCAACGAAATTGTAAATGATAAACCTTTAATATTTAATTTTCTTTATATATTATCATAACTGCCACGCCCCCAAATTTATATTTTTTGTTACCAATCGACTCCAAACATTTATTTTAAAATTGTTTAAAGGAGCCAGAGTCTATGTCTACGTATCAAATTCTTCTTTTCTTACACATTTTATGTCATCCATCCATCATCACTAATTTTCTTCAATTCTTTACAAATTTTTTTTTTCGTTTTTCTTTTAACAAATTTCAATTGTTTACGTTGACAATATTTAAAGAAAAAAAGAAAATAATTGAAGAAAAACTATGTACAACAATTTAAATATTGACTTGACATCAATTTTCATCGCTCTCTATACACAGAATTCAATTTTTTTTTCGCCCTCTGCTCTCTCTACCACTTTCTTTGCGGTTAAAACAAACTTGAAATGAAATACACTGTTTCCTAAAAACTGTTTCTTTCTTCGTTTTTTTTTTTTGGAAATTTAATTGTTAAGGGAATTAAAACAATATTTTTCAGATGAATTGGTAAAAAAAAACATTGTAACAATAAAATTTTGTGTTAGGAAATGGTGTAACAAAATACATCTTGGCCTTAAAGTTCGTAACAAAAATACCGCATTCGATGGCTTTTTTTTTCATTTCTTTTCTAAGACCTCAGCTTAACTGCTTTAACAGAACCATTAAATGCCCACAATGACGAGATAAATAAACAATTTTTTTTCTGTTCTCCTAAGAAGGAATCTGGGTGTACAACAGAAATATGTGTCACCACAACGGCAGAATCACTTGTTTAAAGCAACAAATTGTAAAGAATTTTACAAAGAAATAAAATAGAAAAAGAAAAAGAACGAGCCACTAAAAATAGTTGGTTAATCCATGTGTTTAAACAAGTGTCATGGATGAGGAAAAACTGTTTAAATAATTTCCAACTGACAAATGTTTTAGAGGAGACAAAATTCTTGAATGCTGAGACAAAAATTTCAAAACAAAAATAAGTAAAGAAGGCCATTTAAACTATTTATCATTTCCTCATAGTACAATATCGTTGGTGGGTTGCTTTATAAGTAACGGAATCAGTGTTACTTCTATAATTAAATTCTCTAAGGGCCATTATTACAACTTGCCGTTAAAGTTGAGTTTACTTAAAGCTAACTTTAGCTAAAGTGTACTTTAAAGTCAACTTTAACTTATTTTCGTTATTACAACCTAATGATAAAATAAAATTAACTTTTTCAAAAATATGGCAACGTCGATAACACTGCTCAAATAAAATTTTTTTAGCGCAGGAGCAAAGACGGGCTTCTTTTTTTGTTGTATTTGCCAATTTTGTTTATATTTGAAGTTGCCATATTGAAAATAATATATAATATGGCAAGATGTTACTGCTGCCTTTAGTGCTATTAAACGGGAGTCTACTAAGATGTGTTTGGCAGCAAATGAGGGCAAAACAAAGTATATGGTATCGACAAGTAGAGACGTGCGGCGTATTGATTCTCAGATTACGGCCGATAACTATACTTTTGATACGGTCAAGGAATTCATCTATCTTGGCTCCGCCGTTACCACCAAAAATGATGTCAGTCTGGAGATCAAGCGTATGATCACTCTTGCCAGCAGGTGCTACTATGGTCTCAATAAGCAATTGAGTAGCAGACACCTCTCTCGTACGACAAAACTAATACTCTACAAGACGCTCATCCTATCCGTGCTTCTTTATGGCGTAGAGGCATGGACTCTATTAAGCACTGATGCAACAGCCTTGAAAGTATTCGAGAGAAAAGTACTCCGTAAGATCTTCGGTCCAGTACGAGTTGGCGATGATTTCCGCATCCGATCCAGCCTCCTTAACGACATGGACGTTGTACAGCGTATTAATATCCAGCGACTGCGCTGGCTCAGCCATGTCGTTCGAATGGAGGAGGATGCTCCGGCGAGACGGGTATCTGATGTGGGGATCTGCGGAAGTCGGCGAAGGGGTGGACCTTTTATCCGTTGGAAGGACCAAATCGAGGAAGCCCTGTCATCGATTGGTGCGACTAACTGGCGTAGGCATGCAAGAAGCAGAGGCGCCTGAAAGGATGTGTTGCGGCAGGCCTTAACTTAACTTTAAAAGTTAAAGGTAGGATGATCCTCCGCTCACTTCTACCTTATTAGTTAACGGCAACTTGTAACAATGGCTCTAAAATTTCTTTCTTCTGATTATATGAATTGATGCACCAGTAACGGCGTCACAGTGTTTTAAGAGTCCCTGTTCTTGTTTCTTAATTTAATAACCAGTTTTTTTAGACTACATCTACAATTTAAATTGTGGGCGTGGCACTATTACTTAGAGGTCAATATTAATGCCCGGAATTTCATGTTAAAATTAGTACCATTGAAATTGAAAATCCCCAGGTCAAAAATCACGAACTAAAAAAATAAAAATAAAAATATTTCTTTGGCAACTGCTTCTCAACAGATTTCTGGAAAAAGGTCTGAGAGTGAATAAAATATGTGTGTGAAGATAAATTCAAATTTTAAAATCCAAGACGCAATCCATAAATTTTAGCAGCGCCATAGTCAGCGTTAACAGTGCAAAGTTTTCTCTTAACAGAGCACTGTTAACTGCTTAACAGTATCCATCTGAACAAGGTCACTTGTTTAGGAGCTAATTTTAGGGCATATACTAGGTCTGTGACTACCATATTATACTCAAAGGAAGGTTCCAAGGCCTCTTAATGCAAACAGCAGTATAGTGCCATATAAAGTGATATGGTATTGTGTAAAGTGGCTTTGAAAATATCAATTTCTTGAGTGAAAATTCTCTAGAAGATCAGTGGCCATTTTGGAACATATAAGAAATAGTGCACCATACAGACTATATGCAAATGGTAGTCTAGAGGGTCCTCATTCGAACCGTGGTAGTGGGATAGCTGGAATAATTTTAAGAGCTGAGTTTGAATTTAAAAAAAATTTATTTTTGGCTAAAAATATATGAAAATTCTCTAGAAGATCTGTGGCCATTTTGGAACATATAACAAATAGTACACCAGACAGACCATATGCAAATGGTAGTCCTGGTGGTCCTCTTTCGAACCGTGGTAGTGGGATAGCTGGAATAATTCCGTCCTCCATTCCCACCAATCATCCTTTACATCTCATAAATAATAATGATCGTAATGAGAATTATATTTTATGTCAATAGTCTGAAATAATTGCAAAATAGAAGACTAATCTACTATTGCCCCTGTTAAAAAGTTAACAGTGCTCTGTTAATATCATAATTTACCCTGTTAGAGGCAAGAAGTGGCGCTGCTAAAAGTGTGGGTTTGCGTCTTATCTTAACACACATAAATAAAATTGCCATGAAAAGTTTCTCAGAAAAATCAGTCGTTCGCAGTCGACTTTAAACTGTAGATCCCCCGACACTCTTGTATAAAATTAACACACGCAACATAAGTGGTGTGAGAAGCTAGGTCGTAATCTTGAATGACTTTTCATGACTGGCCGAAAGATCAAGTCTCTAGAGGCCTAAAGATTTGTAGATTTTTGTAGATGCAACATAAAAATGGACTCCGGCTATACGTTAGGACCTTGAAAGCAATTGGGTAGTAGTACTGCAACGTTTGGGATTTTCTACTTCAATGGAGCGAGTAGCTGGGAATATATTAAGACTAATTTGGTTATCGGGTCTTTAAATTTTTTATGGAAATAAAATTAACCACAAGAGTACCAGAAGTGGATAAGATATGGAAAACACACAGAGCCACAAATTGTATCTGTTTGTCACCTATAAAAAAAATTATGATTATGGGTCATAAGTGGGGAAGAACCGGATCAAATTAAAATACAATAAAACTAGCCGAGAGCAAGAAACAGGAAATACAGTCAGTAAACAGGTGATATCACAATTAATTGCGATAATAATATCAGTGATAGATAACATGATGTCTACACGAAGTGTAAGACAAAAACAATACTTGTTCCAGCAACACGTCTACCCATGTAGATCATCATCATTTTTTTTTATTTTCGACAATTTTTAGATAAAAATAAACGAATATTGTCGTCATTTTTCCACGTTGTGACAACATGATGTCTAGAATTTTATGATGTCAGCAATTTTCGTCATACAAATTGTATGGTTTAAATGCGCTGAAGTTAACAACAGAGATGCCACACTTACAAAGTCTCATACATACATAATTGTTCATTACATCCGTTCAGGCAGGATTACGACTAAGCTTCCCTCACCACTTATGTTGTGTGTATTAATTTTATTCATAAGTGGCGGGGCATACAGTTTAAAGTCGATTCCGAAACGACAGTTTTTTTTTATGGGAAAATTTTCATGGTTTTTTATTTACGTGCAGAGTTTTTTTTTGCCAGAAATCCGCTGAGAGGAAGTTGCCGTAGAAATATTTTTTTTTCTTACTTTGTTTTGTTGAAGATGTCTGACCTAGGGTTTTAACTGTGGCCTCATGTCTACTAAGCCAACACGCTACCTACTAGACTATGGCAGTTTGTAATGTCCCTTACAACAGCAAATTGGACGTGCGTTTGGCAGTCCTCTGTAGAGGGGTGATCAAATGATTTCACACAATGTTTAGTCATTTGCAAGAGGAAGATGAGATAATGAACTTACTTCAAGACCAAACATATCTGGCTCGCTATGGATATATGAATGCAGATCAAAATTTGATATTACATCGTAGGAACCTTTGACGCATGCGCTCAGAGACTGGAAATACCTCACAATGAAGAAACTGAACTCAGAACATCTTATCTGTCATAGTCCTGCTTTTGATAAGGCACCCATTGGGCACCCAAAATCTACTGACAGAACGTGTTCAGATGGGAGTGATTTGTTTAGAATCCACACCTTCATCAAACTATTCAGATGGTTTGAAATTGCTAGCCTCGAGTTATATATTCCGCTTGAAGGAATAGATGTTATCGATATTACCACAGGGCTTTATAGGGACCAACATAATCTGAGAATAATTCTTTGAGCTGAATTTATTTAAAAAAACCCGAGGAGCCCTAAAGTTTTAATTGTTTAAAATATTACAACAAACTTTACAGGGATCAACATAACCTGATATTAATTACCTCAGCTGAATTTATTTGTAGAAAGAGGCCGAGGAGCCCTAAAGCTTTCATAATTTCGTCGGTTATACTAACATAAGTATTTCTATCGGAAAATTATCTTCAGCGTCAAAGTTCATTTTAAGCTTAATGGGTGGTACATCAATAACCAAAATTGCTAATACTATGTTCAGATATGCACTTTTATTGCGTAAATCGCAATACACGCTATTATTGAGTTCAATATTCCAATGTTTTGTTTACCAGCTGTCAAATGAATATTGAATAAAAGCAGCTGAACTACGTATATTATTATGCCTGAACACATTAAAATATTGTACTCAATTAATCGAATATTGACTCAATAAAAGTGCATATTCTGAACACAGTATAAGGCAGTTCAAGAGTTAATATTGCCTTTGAATGATGCGCTGTTTGTTACGGATAGTATGTCGATGGAATCATTGGTCTGTACTTTTTCAGGAATATTGAAAATCTTAACTTTAGAATCCGTGGTACCATTGTACCACGCTACATTTAGCGTACTATGAATACAGATTTATTTTACGCACAAAATGGAAAAATTTATCCTTGGCTGATGTGTGACTTGAGTACTCTCGATTGAGAGCTGAGTTTTAGGGAAAGAAGATAACATTTGCAGCCCCTGCACTCTGACCAACTTTTTCGATGTGTTTGGTGGAATTCGTTAAGTACAGGGACGGCGTGACAACCAGTCGCTATGAGTGCTCAAGTGTGTGGTTTGGTTATCAAAGATAGCACTTCGACTTAACCTAACTTATCCTAAGATAACATTACAGATAACATTCGTAAGATATCGATCGAAATGCTGAAAAAAGTACTTAACAATTGGAGCACACGACTGAAGCTTTGAATTAATTGTGGACAGAGAAAGGTTTGCAAATTTCTTTCACTTTTTTTTTGTTATCCAAGAAATAGTTCCGTTTGCAGAGCTTTGTTTGGATCTAAATCCAGATGGCGCCACATGCTTGGTGTTTAGCCGGCTCTGACTGTCTAAAAATTTCCGCTTTTTCTAGTCTACAATAAAATTTTATTTTAAATTTAAGTTTTCCATGCTTTAATTGATGGAATGTGTGTGTACACACTCTTGGTTAATTAATATTGTTGAGTTTAGTATAGTTTAAGTGACCTGACCCTCGTCGTTCTTTGCTTGGAAACATGTTATCCTTTAATTTATTCTATTAAAACCCGCCCTTTTTTAATTTCTATTTTAATTATTAAAGTGATGATAATGACACACAAAGCTTGTTAAACGGGGCAGATTTTTTTTTTCATTTTCCACACGCTCTCGCAGTTAGTGCATGTATTTGTCTGCCTCTTTAGTGTATAATTTCTAGAGTAACTTTCGATTTTAATTTTGTAGTTTTTTATTTTAATTTTTTTCTTTATTTATTTGTGTTATTGTACAATAATAAACACGCAAAATTAAACAAAAAATTGAAGAGAAAAAAAAACTGTAATAAAATAAAAATGAAAATGAAAAGTGGAGAGAAAGTATTTCAAATGAAAATATTGTAGCACGCAAGCAAGCATTTCTATTCAAACATTTGTAATCAAAAGTACATTTTATGAAAAATTTAAAAAAAAATATGGAAAAATTTAATTTGAAGCCATTAACCACATGGAAGTTGAGTCCATTAATGGATAATTGAGTTGGAGGGAGCATATTTTTATTACTTGCAATAGATCTTATTTACTTACTTAATTGTTTATTAAAACCCTTCAATCAAGATAATGACGTAGTTTCTCACACCACTTATGTTTGTGTGTGTTAATTTTAACCATAAATGGCGGCATTTACAATTTGAAGGCGACTTCGAATGGCAGATTTTTTGAGAAACCTTTTCAGGGAAATTTTATTTTACTCTCAGAGTCTTTGCCAGAGGGGAAGTCGCCTAAGACATAAATTTTCATATTTCGTTTTATTTGATTTATCTGGCATGCGATCTTACGTCTAATAAGCCAACACACTACCTACAAATCAATAAAAAAAATGTACTTTTGTTTAGGTTAGAGTAGGGGCTACTTCCCCTCTTAGAGATATGATCATAAATAGCTTCCGCCATATATTTAAAATTCGAAGATAATGAATTATAGACAATATTCCTAAAGTGATGAGGCTATTCTAGGCTGCACATGTAATTGTGATTATACAAGTAATGAAGTCTCAAGTAACACCATCTGCGGAACAAACACAAAAAAGATGATCTTGAGAGTCTCCACTTCCTAATTATAAGGAAATTATTGGCAAATGTCAAGATCGAATTATAAACTGGAGGCATTAGACTCTTCCACTAAACTCGTTAGGTTAGGTTAGGTCGTAGTGGTAGCTTTGATCATGTCACAAAGCTCACTTGAGCGCGCATAGCGGCCCGTTGTGATGCCACGGGTGAACGCAGTGCCTGTGTTGACCAAGTTCCACCAAGACCAGGGAGGAGGAAGAAGTTGGTCAGCACAAGGGCTGCTCATCAGAAGCACGACTACCCCACGCTGGAAAACCAGAAAGTTTGATGAACGAAGCTATATCCTTGATGTCAATAGATGATAGCTCCGTCAAGCTGACAAGAAACGGAGAGCCAAATAATCTATTCCTGAACCTAGCAAGTGGCGGACATTGACAGAAGAAGTGGATCGAGATGATGTTACGACCAAGTCCAAGCAACTGGTTCGTACGCCTACTATCCATCAAGGGCCAGGTGGGTCTAGCGACTGAGCAGGACTCTTCATTGACCCAGGATAGGTTGGTGTCTAGAAAGAATTTCCGCACAATAGCCAACTTGAACGAGGAAAGTGGCATGCCTAACTCAATTGAAGATGATTCCGGAAGGAGTGCACCAGCTCTGGCGAGCTCGTCGGCCCTACAGTTCCCCAGAACATTACTGTACCCGGGAACCCAGACCAGCGAGACGCTGAAGCGCTCAGAAAAAAGGTCGAGACAGTGGCGACATTCCTAACGATCCTGGAGTTATTCACAAAACCCGACAGAGATCTTATGGCAGCCTGACTGTCGGAGAAGATCGAGACGCGGGTGAAAGGAGCAACATTGACGAGGATCCATTGAGCGGCCCGGTAAATGGCCATCACCTCCGCCTGAAACAAGCTACAGTAGTTCGGCAGTCGGAGAGAAATGTGCAGGTCCACACTAAACTCGTATTCATGCAGAGGTTTGGGCAAGTTCCTATGCGGCATACTATTTTTCCCCTGTTGTTCGCTTCTGAGCTCTAACTTCCTTCAGATGCTGCATTTGTTAACAGTGCACGTCCAATTCTAAAGCAAAACCAATTGTGAGACTAAATTGTAGAAACGATGGCTGAACTACACATTTTTGAGGAGCTCTTTATGGCAATTTTGTTTTACTCTCACGGTTTTTGCCAGAAACTGTTGAGGGGAAGTCGCCCAAAAGAAATATTTCTCTTCATATCTTGTTTTATTCAAGATGTCTGAGTTAGGATTTGAACCTCGACCTCACGTCTAATAAGCCAACACACAATACCTATTAGACTACGTCGAATTTCATGGACGGTCCAATAAATAAATTTAAAATGGTGGTCTGGTTATAGCCGTTAATGATGGCTGTTTGCTGGGTTGGGTTGTTTTCTGTCGTCTCTAGTTCTAAATGTTGACGAAGGAGTAAATTTCGTTCTAAACGAATTTAATATTGTCAAAGTAAAATGATAATAATGGGTGGGCCATCTATCGGTTTAAGTTTGAACCATCGGTTATTTCGAATCTGGCAATACTTATGTCACTCTATTCTGTCACAAAATTCAGTAGGTTAGGTCAGGTTAGGTTAGAAGACGAGTACTTCTCAATTAAGACAAGTAGAGTACCCGGAGGTCGAAATGACCCATTGTACAACGTCCTAGTTTCTTACACCACTTATGTTGTGTGTGTTAATTTAATATATGAGTGGTGGGACCTACTGTTTAAAGTCGACTCCGAACGACAGATTTTTGGGAAACTTTTTTTTTCACGGTAATTGTATTAACTCTAAGAGTTTTTGCCAGAAATCTGCTGAGAGGAAGTCGCCGATGAAATACTTTTTGTATATTGTCTTGATGTCTGGCCTGGGGCACGAACCCTGGCTTTTACGTCTAATAAGCCAACACGCTACCTACTAGACTACGGCGACTTCTAAATTCACTAGATTACCTCCACTGAACGTAATGAATCGATCGACGCTTGAGCAACGTTGGGATTTACTCGTCCTCCGGGAAACTGAATGATAATGTCGATCTTGCCAAAAAAAAGAAAAAAATAATCTTTTCGGATGAAACCCATTTTTATCTTAGTGGGTACATTAATAGCAAAATTTCCATTTTTGGGGCTCAGAAAACCCACGCGTTGTCCTACAGAAGCCAATGCACCCATTACGAGTGATTTGCGGCTTGTGGAGCTGAGGCATCATTGGCCCATATTTCTTTGAAAATGAGGATGGCACAGCCATTACGGTCAATTCAGGCACCAATCCCACCATAATAACCAATTTTTTTTTGTACCCACTCTTCATGTTATTGATAAAAACGATGTTTGGTTTTAACACATCTCTCATGCCACAAACGATTTATTGCGTCAAACGTTTGATGGCCGTTTAATTAGCCGAAATGGTAATGCCAATTGGCCGCCAAGAAGCTGCGATTTGACACCGTTACACTATTTTCTATGGGACGCCGTTAAAGAAAAGTGTTATGCCGACAAACCAGAGACAATTGAGCATTTGAAGGCCAACATTCGTGATGCCATTGCCGAGATACGACCGCATACGCTCGATAAAGTGCACGAAAATTGACTCTCAAATAAAGATACATTTGCCTGCCTTAAAAATTGTGTTTATAGGCGTTCTTTGCTTTAGGCCCACAAGCAAAATATATAGAAAATGCTTAGAAAACATATGTATTTCTTTTTCTGCCATAAGCTTACAAAATTCAATTCAAATTTTTGTGGTTATATTTTGTAGTTAAGAAGAAGAAAAAAATAATTTTAAAGTAAAACTGCTTGTTTTGTTTCGTTTTTCTTATGGATTACATCGTTAGTTTCTGTATTTAATTCATGTTATTTTTAGCAATTTTTCCTGTTTTTTTTCACCACTCTTCCAGTTTTTAAAAAAATTTTCTTTTTTTTTTGATAGAAAATTACAGATGCTTCTCTGCTACTTATGGCAGACAACAGCAGAGAAGATAAAGGGTCCGCCAAATAATTTTTTTTTTTGGAAAATGCTTTAAAAAAAACTACTGAATATTTTCTCAAATTTCTTTTTTTATTTGAAAGTACAATCCTTTCGGTTAATAATGGAAAATAATTTCATTCAAATGGCTGCCTCGGCTGGCCTACACCAGAAGATGCCGATTTTGGCAAAAAAATTCATCTTTTCAGATGAAGCTCATTTTGATCTTGGCGGGTATGTAAACAAGCAAAATTGCCGAATTTGGGGCACAGAAAACCCGCACGCATACATTGAAAAGCCGACGCACCCAAAACGAGTCACTGTTTGGTGCGGATTTTGGTCCAGAGGCATAATTGGGCAATTTTTCTACGAAAAATGAGCAAGGAGTGGCCGTTACAGTCAATGGCAATCGTTATCGGGCCATTTTGAACGAATTTTTGTTCACAAAAATTGAAGAGGAGGATATTGGCAACATTTGGTTTCAACAGGACGGCGCTACGTGCCACACAGCCGAAGCTACACTTGATGTTTTGCGCTCTGTTTTTGAAGATCGCATTATCAGCCGCAGTGCTGATGTCTTTTGGCCACCTCGGAGCTGCGATTTGACACCGTTGGACTATTATTTTGGGGTGCCGTCAAAGATAAGTGTTACGCCGACAAGCCAGAGACGCTTTAAAGGACAATATTCGTGAAGCCATTGGTGAAATACAGCTGCACACAATCGATAATGTGCTTAAAAATTGGACCGATCGTGTAGGCTACTGCATGGCCAGCCAAGGCAGCCATTTGAATGAAATTATTTTCCATTATTAACCGGAAGGATTGTACTTTCAAATAAAAAAAGAAATTTGAGAAAATATTCAGTAGTTTTTTTTTCAAAGCATTTTGAAAAAAAAAAGTTATTTGGCGGACCCTTTACAAGTATTTTTTTAATATTTTTGACCAATACAATTTTTATGACTATATTTTGTTGTTGCAGATTTTTTTAATTTTTTGTTTTTGTTTTTCAAATGTAATTCATGTGACTGCAACATGCAATACAAGAGTATAGTGTTGTGTAGTGTAGAGTAAAGTAAATCGTTTGTATGCAACATAACGAAGCAAATAGCCAAGCAACTACTAGTTATTGTACATCTAATTAAAGTTAATAAGTATTTTCAGACAACAGTATCATCACTTTTATATGAATTTTTTTTTCTCTTCTTTTGCTTTTTCTACTTCTACTTCCACTTCTCCTTATTATGCCGCTTGTTGTAATCTTTTCCAGCTTTTGCAGCTCAGCTCTTCAGTGCTACAGCCACTCATCATCATCATCGGCAACATCATCGTCAGCATCATAAGTTTTTGCTCGTTTGATATTCTTCTGGCATACAGCGAGACTACTACCAGCTTCTTATCGACTATTTTAAATTATCATAAAAACCGAAGCAAACCATCATAAAGTCAGTCGAATGCAAGAAGCAACAAGAGAAGGAGAAAATACATTGAAACTACAGATGGGGACGACCATTTAGTTGTGCCACACTGACAACGAAATTATAAAACGCCAAAGCATATGTACTACAACAGATTAAAGGAAGCAGCTTTGAAATGTGTGGCATAAGTAAACATGATTACTAATGGGGAGAAGTTAATTTATTTGTTGTTGTTGTTGTTGGTGTTGGCAAAAGTTTTGTAATGCATAATTTTAATGCTATTAATAATGAAAAAATCTTTACATCAAACAAAAGGGTCATACATCTAGAGGTTGTTGAAATTGTATTATTAATTAAAAATTTAATTGCCACAATTAATTTAATTAAAATATAAATATTACAACTTTTTTATAATTAATTGTAAAAAAAATAAACTTTTAAGGGCCATTATTACAACTTGCCGTTAAAGTTGGCTTTAATTAAAGCTAACTTTAACTAAAGTGAACTTTAAAGTCAACTTTAACTTCTTTTTGTTATTACAACTTAATGATAAAATTAAGTTAGCTTTTTCAAATTGAAGTCGCCGTGGTCTAGTAGGTAGTGTGTTGGCTTATTAGACGAAAAGCCAGGGTTCGAGCCCCAGGCCAGACATCAAAATAAAATAAAAAAGGATTTCTTCGGCGACTTCCTCTCAGCAGATTTCTAGCAAAAACTCTGAGAGTAAATAAAATTGCCATGAAAAGTTTCTCAAAAATCTGTCGTTCGGAGTCGACTTTAAACTGTAGGAACCGCCACTCATATATAAAATTAACACACACAACATAAGTGGTGTGAGAAACTAAGTCGAAATCCTGACTGAAGGGTTGTAATGACCAATTATGTATGTATGTATGTAACTTTTTAAAAAAATATGGCAGTGCCGGAACAATGTCGATAACACTGCTCACTTAAACAAGTTTTTTTGAACGTAGTGACAACGATGGGTTTAATTTTTTTATTGCATTTGCTCATTTTGTTTATATTTAAAGTTGCCATATTGAAAATAATACATATATAATATGACAAATTGAAACATAAACTTAACTTTAAAAGTTAAAAGTAGGATAATCCTCCCTTTAGCTTAACACTCACTTCTACCTTATTTCCCACTAATAATAATGAAAAACAATTTATCTGCCCGTTAAAATCCCCCTTTTAGTTAACGCCAAGTTGTAATATGGCCCTAAGTATGTTAGCAGCTAGCTATTTAATGCTTAAATGGCTAAAAAAGAAATTTGTAATATTAATGAAACATTTAATTGAATACAATGATTGTGCCAATTCATATTTTGCAAACGGCTTACAGCAATTTTGATTGATATGTATTGAATCACAGGCATTCTATAATTTTCTTTTTTGGAGTTCCTTTAAAAAGTTTTTAATATTGAAGTCGCCGTAATCCAGTAGAGGCAACAGAAAGCCACTTAACCCAGCAAGCAGCCACAATTAAGGGCCATGACCAGATCACCATTTTAAATTTATTTAAAATACCATGCCATATACCATAAAAATCACCATAGTCTAGTAGGTATTGTGTTGGCTTATTAAACGTGAGCCCATGGTTCAAATCCTAACTCAGGCATCTCGAAAAAAAAAAAAACAAATTATAAAAAGTATTTCTTCGGCGAGTTTCTGTCAGCAGACTTCTGGCAAAAAATATCTCAGAGTAAATAAAATTGTCATGAAAAGTTTCCCAAAAATCTGTCCTTCGGAGTCGACTTTAAACTGTAAGTACCACCACTCATGTATAAAATTAATATGGATGTTGTGAGAAGCTAGCTTGTAATGCTGATTGAAGTGTAACCATAGCCCTTTGGTCAAAACTTAATCCTATAGGAACTGATTTTAAGCATATGTAGGTAGGAGATGAAAGCTATCATAGCCGTATTAAGAGGGTATGTCCCCTTTAGATATAGGATAAGCAGATGAAATCGGAATAAATCTGATTTCTGTTGGCTATGTGAGTGGAGCTTATTGGACGTGAGGCTCATACCCCAGGTCAGACATCTCCCACAAAACAAAATGTAAAAAAAAATATTTCTTCGGCGACTTCCGCTCAACAGATTTCTGGCAAAAGCTCGTGAGAGTAAAATAAAATTGCCATGAAAAGTTTCTAAAAAAATCTGTCGTTCAGGGGCCACCTTAAACTGTAGGTCCAAGCCACTCATGTATAAAATTGACACACACAACATAAATGATGTGAGAAGCTAGGTCACAATCCTGGCCGGAGGGTTATAATAACCAATTATGTATGTATGTATGTAAGTCCGGAAAAAAGTTGCAGAGCAGTGGAGACATAACTCAGCCCTGTGTAATACTACTGAGTACTGATTTCCTCTGAGTGAGTTTATTCGCAAGTGGGACAACATCGTAATCCTGACCGTAGGGTTGTAGTGACCAATTATGTGTATGCATGTATCTAAGGGATCAGAGGAAAAAGTTTACGGCAGGTAAGTAAGCAGAGGATGGCCTGGATCCCTAGATTCAAAAGACTGCAAACTTAAGGATCTAATGAAATTTATAAATGGAATTGACTGGCCAGGCGAATATCTTTTCGACGATAATTTATACGTGTATGCCTTTGAAGTCGCCGTAGTCTAGTAGATAGTGTGTTGGCTTATTAGACGTAAAGCCAGGGTTCGAGCCACAGGCCAGACATCAAGACAAAATACAAAAAGTATTTCTTCGGCGACTTCCTCTCAGCAAAAACTTCATTCTGGCAAAAACTCTCAGAGTAAATAAAATTGCAATGAAAAGTTTCTCAAAAATTTGTCGTTCGAAGTCGACTTTAAACTGTAGGTCCCACCACTCATGTATAAAATTAACACACACAATATAAGTGGTGTGAGAAACTAGGACTAGGACTAGGACTACAATGGGTCAATTCGACCTCCGGGTACTGTACTTGTCTAATTGACAAGTACACGTCCTCTAAGCTAACCTAACCATGCCTTAACATTATTTTTGCCATTCTTATTTTTCCCTCCTTTGTTCTCCTACTCTTTTCTTCTTCTTTACTTATATAAAGGGTCACCAATGCACCAACTAGGTTTTCGAGTGAGGGCATGACGCCGCAAAAACAGTGATGCACCACTTTTCCAACCTAACCTAACCTAACTTCTCAGGCGTAAAGAGAAAAGACTTCAACTATTGATGCACCCTATAAGTATTTTTAGTTTTAATCTCGTATGAACGATATTAAAAATGCATGACCATTATCCAGAATTTTTTTCTGCCGCAAATATTTCTTCTTCTTCTATGTTTCTATAACATGCTGGTAAACATGTTCTCATTCGGGGCGTCGCGTCGTATATAATAATAAAATGAAATTTTGTTCGCATTAAACGCCACTGGTTTCGATTGGGAACAAAAAAGAGGAACAAAAAAGGGGAGGGGGCGAGGTGATGAATGTATAGGGAAAATTATAAAGTTTAATTTTGAATTTTAACTTTTGCAAAACTCAAAATGAAAAGGGGAGAGAAAGAAAAATATGATGAAAACTTTTCCATAATTTTCTATTATTCATAGAATTTTCATAAAAAAAAACACGTTGCTGTGAGAAGAAAAGATTTATCAAGAAGCTTACGCAGCTGGCAGTAGCAGCAACAACCACTGCTCAAGATGATGATAATGATGTTGATTAATACGATGGAAATGGCGATGGAGATGATGATGGTGATGATAATGCTAATAGTGTTTACCATTTTTACTCTTCGCATAAATGAAATAAAAATTGAAACTTTTGTGCCCTCCTAACAAAATGCATGCTAAAGGGAACCAACATCAAAGCGATACAGAGAGAGAGAGAGAGAGAGAGAGTGAAAAAACAAAAATAGTGTAAAAGAATAGAAATGTTCTGCTGTTTGAACCATATTTTGAAAAGTTAATTTTTATAGTCATGCCATAGTAATTAGTTGCTATCCACACGATTCTAGCAAAGCTGACTAATGAGTAAGTGTAGTTGGAACATTATGGGAAGACATTTTTTTATGGTACAATTTACTCGAAAGCAAAAACAAAAAACATAGAGCGGCACAGAGCCACAAAATAATACTGATTAAAGTGAATTGAAATAAAATTGCAAATGCCATTACAATTAAAGCATCTTCCATGTTCATAAACTTTGAAAACATTCTTAATGAATTAAAGGCAAAGCGTACAAAAAAAGAAGATTTAAAGGGATAATAAAAAGTGCTTGCCATGGGGCAAAAAAAAAAATCATGCGTATGAAATTTATTGGACTGCAAATAAATTTTTATGAAAAGTGCAGAAAAATCACGAGAATCATTTTAACAAAAGATAGTATTTAAAAAAAGTACGTTTTTAATGAAAAGTACTTTTTTTTAAAATTAAAAGTACTTGTTTAAAGTTCATGTTAAAGTACGTTTTTATTAAAAAAAAGTACGTTTTTAATGAAAAGTACTTTTTTAAATAAAAAGTACTTGTTTAAAGTTTTTGTTAAAGTACGTTTTTAATTAAAAAAAGTACGTTTTTAATGAAAAGTACTTTTTAATGTACGTTTTTAATACAAGTACTTTTTAAAGTACGTTCTTAATAAAAAAAGTATGTTTTTTGAAGTCGCCGTAGTCTAATAGGTAGTGTGTTGGCATATTGGACGTAAAGCCCGGATTTGTATCATATGTCTGGCATCAAAACGAAATATGAAAAAAAAAATATTTCTTCGGCGACTTCCTCTCAGCAGATTTCTGGCAAAAACTCTGAGAGTAAATAGACCCGCCATGAAAAAGTTTCTCAAAAATATGTCGTTCGGAGTCGACGTTACACTGTAGGTCCCGCCACTCACGTATAAAATTAACGCACACAACATGAGTGGTGTGAGAAGCTAGGCCGTAACCCTGACTGAAGGGTTGTAATGGCCAATTATGTATGTATGTGTTATAATAAAAAGTACTTTTGTTTTAAAGTACGTTTTTAATAAAAAAAGGACTTTTTAAAGTAAGCTTTTAATAAAAAGTTCTTTTTTAATAAATAAAAAGTACTATTTTAGAGTACGTTTTAAATAAGTTCTTTCTATTAAAGGACGTTTTTTTATAAGAAGTACTTTTTTAAATACGTTTAAAAAATACTTTTTAGAATGCATTTTTAATAAAAAGTACTTTTGTAAAGAACTTTTTTATTAAAAAGTACTTTTTTAAAGAAATTTTTTATTAAAAATTACTTTTTAAAAGAAATTTTTTTTATTTATTAAAAAGTAAGTTTTTAATAAAAATTACTTTTTTAAAGCACGTTTCTAATAAAATGTAAATTTTTTAACGTAAGTTTTTAATAAAAAGTACTTTTTTATATAAAGAACGTTCATTACAGTAAGTTCGTTCTATGTACAAACTAGAAGTACTTTTTAACAAGAAGTGTCTTCTCAATAAGAAGTATTTTCACTACGTTTTTAAAGTACACATACAAAAAAAGCGTCTTTCTTTAATAAAAATTTATACTTTTTAACGAAAAGTACTATTTTTTAAAGTACCAATATAAAAAAATCCCCAGGCTGCTGCATGATAGAAAGTATGTCTAAAAAATATTTATTTTGTCTACCTACCCTCAGCATTCTTCTGGAAAATGATCCGGAAGTAAGTAATTACCAACCACTTTCCAGCACTTGCCAGTAGTACGCAGTATGTCTACACTATAGGCAGGACCACTGAGACTGTACTGAGCTCCTTGATGGGAAACATTGAAAATGCTGTGGCATATAAACTTTATTCACTGACAGCTTTCATTAGCGTATAGGGTGACTTCAATAATGTTTACTCGGAAGCAGACAGTCGGCTTCCACTCCAACCAAGACATTATTTGTTATACTCAGCTGGTTACCCTCTGATATCCTATTAAAGCAGAATAGGTGACATTAAAACTCAATGCAGTCAAATTTTGATCCAACCTGGACTATGGACATCCGTTTTCTTTTTGGAAAATACAGACACATGCGAGTCGATTACATTGTTCGTTTTCACTTCCTGAATACAAAATTTGATTTTAGAATTCCAAGTCCCTAGACATCTGTTCTAAAGACCCTAAGGTGCCAGATGGGACCCTTAAAGTTTATACCGATGGCTCAAAGATGCATGAAAAGATGGGCTGTGGTATATTTAGTATGGGTTTTGATGTGCAACTCTTTGACCACTGCAGAATTTTCTAGGCAAAGATCATGGCTATTTTAGAAGCGGTGCAATGTTTGTAGAGTGCCGGTATTTTCCCTAAAAAGCTCTTGATTTACTAGCTTCCTTGTCAATCAATGCCAATGATTTCTCCGGGAAATTTTGAATCATTCAAAGAGAACACTTATATGGATTCCGGCTCATAGGGATATCGTTGGAAATTGCATTGCTGCTTACCTTCTCAGGTCCACTATGGAGTTTACAACCTAAGATAAGTCACAGAGCATACGTAATTGGCCATTACAACCCTTCAGTCAGGATTAGGGCCTAGCCGCTTACACCACTCTTGTGGAAAGCGTGGTTTCCATGCCCCATGTCAATAACATTTTGCCTAGGTTATGTTACAGTAAGTCTTAGGCCATATAACCTAACCTTTGAAAAATTTTGACAACATTAGCAAAAACGTCATACCATGCTAAAAAGAAGAAAATCTATTTTCCTTTTCTATTTAACCTTCAGTCTTCCACTTACAAACAAACCCCCCCCCTGTAAATGCGGTCTTTTTTGTGAAGCAGGTGAAAGCCAAGTAAAAATAAAAATACAACACATGGGTGGAATGGGTGTAATTTTATTATATTTTTTTTTTGTATTCTTAATGTATAAATTTATTATTGTTGTTGCTATTGTTGTAGTTGTTGTTGTTGTTGTTGTTTGTTGTATATAATTTACCACAATAAACAATGTTATCATAATAATATTTTATTTTATTTTTCCTTTTTTCTTTACAAAATTTTTATGAATGAATGAATGAATGAATAAAAATGTATGTATGTTCATATGGAATGTAATCATGTGGTATAAGTATACGTAGGTAAGTATACACGCTTGTGATGGGTGATTTTTTAAGAGCTATAGGAAAATTTTTCAAAAAAAAAACACATAAAATTCAGAAAAATTCATGAAATCTTTATTTGAACCGATAGTACGGTCCATATAATTTAATGTTCGAAGATTATTTCATGCAAATGTTGACCGTGACTGCGCCTCAAATGGTCCATCCGCTTAGTCCAATTTTCGCATACTCTTTGCAACATTTCGGCCGGTATCTCACGAATAAATGCTTCAATGTTGTCTTCCAATGCGTCAATTGAAGCGGGCTTGTCTGTATAGACATGAGCTTTAACATAGCCCCACAAAAAATAGTCTAAAGGCGGTAAATCGCATGATCTAGCTGGCCAATTGATCGGTCTCGAACGTGAAATAAAATGTTCACCGAACTCGCCACTCAATAAGTCCATTGTTACGCGTGCTGTGTGGCATGTGGCACCGTCTTGTTGAAACCACATGTCATGCAAGTCAAGCTCTTGCATTTCGGGCAAAAAAAAGTTGGATATCATCTCACGGTAGCGCTCACCATTCACGTTACGTTACGATTCGCAGCATCTTTGAAGAAGTACGGTCCAATGATGCCACCAGCCCATAAACCGCACTAAACTGTGACTTTGTCTGGATGCATTTGTAGCTTTTGCAATGCTTCTGGCTGATCTTCACTCTAAAATCGACAATTCTGCTTACTTACGTATCCATTGAGCCAAAAATGAGCTTTCGTCGCTGAACACAATTTTTCGATAAAGAAATGGATCTTCGGCCAACTTTCCAAGAGCCCATTCACCAAAAATTCTGCGTTGTGGTAGGTCGTTCGGCTTCAATTCTTGCACCAGCTGTATTTTGAAAGGCTTCACACCTAAATCCTTCCGCAAGATTTTCTACGTTGTTGAGTAACAGAGGCCCAATTGCTGCGAACGGCGACGAATCGATAATTGATGGTCATCATTAACACTGGCCGATACAGCTGCGATATTTTCTTTAGTTCGCCCTCTACGTAAGCGTGTTGGTGGTTTAATGTCCAACAATG
This sequence comes from Sarcophaga variegata, assembly GCA_932273835.1. Lineage (NCBI taxonomy): Eukaryota > Metazoa > Arthropoda > Insecta > Diptera > Sarcophagidae > Sarcophaga > Sarcophaga variegata. The sequence goes on along the minus strand of OW026361.1, from coordinate 15,913,229 downwards.
TAAATTTGGTGCGTAATTTAGTCACAATAGCCCGAATAGCCGCTTCAGTGGGTCGATTAAACTGACCATAAAATGTAAGAAGCGCGCGATGAACTTTCTTAACAGAGCACGCATTTTAATAATAAAATTCAATGATTTGCAAGCGTTGTTCGTTTGTAAGACGATTCATGGTTAAATTATAGAACAAACTGAAGATGTTTGACAGTGAAACAAAACACGAAACGTGCGTGAGTTGTTTAAACCAGTGTTGCCAAAAAGATAATAGCTAAAGAATTACCCGTTATATGGTATTTTCATGAAACCATTTGGCTTTGAAGCTTACAAAGAGATATTTGTATGGATATGTAGTTACATATGTACGTGTGTGTATGAAGTTCATGTATGTATGCCTGCTAATGGCAAATGACCCTAAACAGGTGTGATTATTAATCAATTGTATGCTGTCATGCCCCCATGACTAATCAGTTGAAAATGTAAATGAATTTTTGCCACACACAATGGAAAACGAAAAGGTATGTGTACAACACTCGGCTATAATTTTGGGGCAGATACTCGTACATGGACATAAAATGGTTATTAAAATAAGTTTATAATAGCATAGGGAGGGGGGGGGGATAAAAGGAAGAGAGTAAATTTTTGAAATCGATAGGCGTAAATTTTTATGCTAGGGCTTACAGTAATGAGCAAAATACTAGGAGGCATACATACATACATAATTGGTCATTACAAGCCTTCAGTCAGGATTACGACCTAGTTTCTCACACCACTTATGTTGTGTGTGTTAATTTTATACAAGAGTGGTGGGACCTACAGTTTAAATTCGACTCCGAACGACAGATTTTTGAGAAACTTTTCATGGCAATTTTTATTTACTCTCAAAATATTTTGCCAGAAATCTGCTGAGAGGAAGTTGCCGACGAAATATTTTTTGTATTTTGCTTTGATGTCTGGCCTGGGGTTTGAACCCTGGCTTTTCGTCTAATGAGCCAACACACTACCTACTAGACCACGGCGGCTAGGAGACATAATACCAATAAAAAAGATTCGAGAATTAGCAGCGAAATCGTCGTAGTCTAGTAGGTAGTGTGTTATTCCTATTAGATAACAGGCCGTGGTTCAAACCTCAGCCTAAACATCTCGTACAAATCATTTTTCAGCGACTTACTCTCAGCAGTTTTTCGGCAACAGCTTCTAACATTGCCGTGAAAAATTTCTCAAAAATCTATCGTTCGGAGTCGACTATGGACTGTAGATCCCTTCACTTATGGCTACAATTAACACACCCAACATGGTTGATGTGAGAAGCTATGTCCTAAATTAAGCAAGTAATTCATTTCTTTTTAGCATGCTCTCTTCATATCAATTGAAAATCCGAAATGCAGTTGCCAAAATATTTGATCGGATAGGTGGTTTTGTTTCACAAAGTTTCAGAAACAAAATCAGTTAAAAGATACGGGGGATCGGGCTTCAAACTTTTCATGATTTTAATAAAAACAAGACGCATGGGTCGTATGGCTACTAGCACGGGTTCGTAAGTAACCCTTCTATTCAGAGTTCGAATTTAGGTCTGGTTCGGTGACAAATCGAGGATCCAAGAACTTATCTTTACATCTTAAATTTTTTCATATCCGATCTCGTTATTTCTCCTTGAAGTCGCCACGGTTCAAACACCACGTCAGACATCTCCAACAAAATGAAGTGTGGAAACATATTTCTTCGACGATTGCCTTTCAGCAGATTTCTGGTAAAAACTCTGAGAAGAAATAAAACTGCCTTGAAAAGTTTCTCAAAAATCGGTCGGTCGGAGTGAACTATAAACTGTGAGGTCCTCCGCCACTTACGGATAAAATTAACCCACACAACATGGGTGGTGTGAGAAGCTAGGTTGTAATCCTTACTGAAGGGTTGTAATGACCCAATAAGTAAGTAAGTAATTAGGTTTTTCATCTTGAAAAAATATTTCAATTGATAACCCGAAAAAATCTTCAAAACATTTGCCCGCTGGGTGGTTTTGATTCACAAAGTTTCAGAAACAAAAACCAGGGAAAAAGCAATATGGCTAGCATAACCGGGATATAAGGGAATAAGGAATAAGAATTCGCCTTGAAACTTTTCATGATTTTAATAAAAACAAGGCACATGGGTAGCATGGTTACTAGCACGGCTTCTTAAATAACCTTCCTCTTCGGCGTTTGAACATAGCATCTGACGAATTCGCATTAATTCAGTGGCACATCAACCATCCATTTCATCAAGAACTTATCTTAACAAAGTATATGTTATCGACAAGTAGAGACGTGCGGCGTATTGATTCTCAGATTACGGCCGATAACTATACTTTCGAAACAGGCAAGGAATTTATTTATCTTGGCTCTGCCGTTACCACCAAAAATTATGTCAGTCTGGAGATCAAGCGCAGGATCACTCTTGCCAACAGGTGCTACTATGGTCTCAATAGGCAATTGAGTAGCAGAGACCTCTCTCGTACGACAAAACTAATACTCTACAAGACGCTCATCCTATCCGTGCTTCTTTATGGCGCAAAGGCATGAACCCTATTAATCACTGATGCAGCAGCCTTGATAGTATTCGAGAGAAAAGTACTGCGTAAGATCTTCCGTCCAGTACGAGTTGGCGATGATTTCCACATCTGATCAAACACTAAACTGTATGAGCTCCTCAACGACATAGACGTTGTGCAGCGTATTAATATCCAGCGGCTGCGCCGGCTCGGCCATGTCGTTCGAATGAAGGAGGATGCTCCGGCGAGACGGCTATTTGATGCGGGAAACTGCGGACGTCGGCAAAGTGGACGACTTTGTATCCGTTGGAAGGTCCAAATCGAGGAAGCCCTGTCATCGATTGGTGTGACCAACTGGCGTAGGTGCGCAAGAAGCAGAGGCGCCTGGACGGATGTGTTGCGGTAGGCCGAAATCAGTTAATCGGGTTGTTATGGCCAATTAAGTACAGCGGCAGTTACAGTGGCAATTATAGCGGCTAATTAAGCGGCAATAACAGTAGCAATAACGCTAAATACAGAGAAAATTACAGGAATTAACCCTTTGATGGACACTGACGTCTATAGACGTCATAACAAGGGTTTCTGGGGGGGAGAACATGACGTGTATACACGTCATAAATTGTTTATCTTGCCAAATAACGGAGATACAGCAAGTGTCCCATGGGAAGGCCTCCTAAAATTTTGGTGTCCGTCAAAGGGTTAAGGCGGCAACAGCTGCATTTACAGCGGGATTTTTACCGGGAATTACAGATGCAACAGCGGGTATTGCAGCGACAACTGTGGTAATTACATATCCTATCTCCTTATTTCTTAAGCTTCTAAGCTCTCTTGTAGACTCTTGTCCATCACATTCAATAACACAAATGCCTGGTACTTAACCACACGATTATGATATACTAAAGCGAATTAAAGACGGCACCGTAAGTACGTTTTCTCTGTTATTGTCCGGTAATAAGCAAACTGAGAAGACTGTTTCTAGGACACCAAGAATTTATTAATAAGGTATGTCTAGACCCAAAGGTGATTTGAATAAAATCCTCATCTGCACGAAACTATCGCGATCGTTGAGAAATGCTAGCTACTAATCACTTGCCACGCATTCCTAGTTGACCATGGACACAAAAGCTTTAGCTGCTCCCAATCGCCCATTCAACAAAGCCCCTGTAAACTAAGTTTTAGCTGTGCAACGAGCTTCCCATACTTAGAATTCCAGGTCTTTAGGTCTCCATTTCTAATAATTTTAATTTACAAAATTTATTTAAATTGTTGTTGTTGAAAAATCAGACAAAAAACACAACAACAAAGTTGTAAAATTAATGTAAAACGTAAATATTAAATTTTTGTTTTTTTTTCATTTTTTGTTATTTTTTATTGACATTATTGATTAGACACGTTGTTTACTGTCAAGTGGCAAATGTTTCTCTAACACGACAAGGCTTTTATTGCACAAGATAGTGTCAGTATGATAAAAAAAATAAGTAAGATTGTTTTTTAATTAAATTAAAAACAATTTTTTTTTTTATTAAAAAACAATTATTGTTTGACGTAATCTCTTCGTACTTACTCTTTAGAAATATTGCTTGTGGCACAAGTCTAAGTGAACTTAACCTATTCTCGACAATATTGTTACTTGACATCACAACCCAATTAGTAATAGGCAGCATGAGAGAGCGAAATAATAAAATGAAACACAAATTTCACAATTTTGATTGATCGCTTATAATGAAGACCATCTTAAGGTTAGCTTTGTATAAGTACTTCCACATAAGCAGGCTTATTTGAAGATGCATTAGCTACTTTAGGTACTACAAATGGCAACTGCATATGATCAGTTTTTCTCTTCCTTTTGGAGTCACGGGGTTTGAGTCATATTCAAGTTTCCTTTGCTTATCCCCCGCATTTTCAAAAACGAATTTACTTCGAGCTTATTTCACCAAAGTATTTCAGTGCATAAACTAGTTATGCAGGCTCTTGAACATGTGCGACTAAAAGCCACATGAGTTACTTTAGTGCTGCAACCACACGATCTATTGTACTCCCCTCCAACTTTATGTAGAGTATCGCTAATATATCTCCTTCAAGCCTATTACCCTGACAAACTTCCGGATGCCTCTCGGTGCCAACAATGTGACAATTTCCTATCTAGCATGCATATCAAGCTATACAAAAAAGTATTTCTTTCAGATATCCATTAATGCCCCACAGGTTCTAAGGATGGCTGCCTTCCAAAATGTATCAATACAAAGTTTGTATACAGTTCTACTACGGTATATAAATTTTGTACACATGCAAAGTTACCCCCCAATGCATCAACTATAAATCCGATGGCTGATTGCTTTTTGACTGCGTTAAAAATACACATACAATACGACATTTTAAAATAGAATACATTGTATATATTTTGTACAGCGGCATTATGAAACACGATACTTTGTTCAAACACAAAGCAACAAACATTTTGAAAGGCAGCTGATGTGTGCCAATGATTCATTGTCATCGACACCGATTCACTGAGTCTACAGTGTACTGTTAAAAGACAGGTTGCCAACCGCTGGTTATTCCTGGTTAGTCTAACGTATGACGCAGATCTCCTCTTGTTGTAATTTTTCAACAAAAGCTTTGATCGTCCCTTCTAACTTCGTTTGAGAAGAGCCTTTGTCTCTCTTAATCTTTTCCTTCGTAGAGCATATCTTTAGAAACATCTGCTCCCTGTCCACAGAAGAGTTATGGTTCCATCAATGGCATGGAAAGCCCCCGCCTCGCAAGCCTGTCTGCTTGCTTTTTGACGAGAATTCACACATGACCTGGGAATCAGTAGACTGATTTGAGAAGAGCCTTTGTGTCTCTTAATCTTTTCCTTCTTAGAGCATATCTTTAGAAACATCTGCTCCCTGTCCACAGAGTTATGGTTCCATAAACGGCATGGAAGGTTCCCGCCTCGCTAGCTAATCTGCTTGCTTTTTGGCGAGATTTCACACATGACCTGGGAATCAGCAGAGGGTAGCCCCGCTCCTCGCAAGCTTATCTGTTTGCTTATTGACAGGAATTCACATATGACATCGTACTCAGCAGAGGGTAACCTTATTCCGCAGACAGTGCCATAATATATTCGATTTAATCTTATAAGAGCCGAGTGCTCAAATAGCAGCCGGACTATCAGATAGCATAGCTATGTCTATGTATTCTGCACCTTCAATTCATGTTGAATTGAGCACACCTTTCAATGGCATAAATTTCCGATTGAACGATACCAAAGAATATTCCCATAGGCTTGAAATATTTCATTGTGGGAGGAAAAATTCTTGCTGATGTTCATAGATCCGTTCTTGACCCATCTGTATACCACAAAATAGTCCCACTTTTAAAAGGGTACATAGCTTCCAGATTCCTCCATTCAATTTTGTTACAAAGTCTGGTTGCGAAGCACTTCCCAATATCATAGAGTCTTTACTGCTTCTGCTCAGGGGACAGTTAAGAAGAGAACTGTTAAACAAACAAGTCATGTTAGATTTGTTTTCTATCCGTCTTAAATCCAGAAGAGGACGTCTAGCGCTTACTCATTTAGTAAGGAAAAGTATGAAATTACAAAATCTGTAAAGAAGTAGACATAGTCTAATAGGTCGTCTGATGGCTTATTAGACATGAGGCCATGGTTCGAACCCCAGGTCAGATATTTCGAAATCGAAATATGAAAAAATATTTCCACGGTGACTGCATCTCAGCAGGTTTCTGGCAAAAACTCTGAGGTTAAATAAAAATAGTCATGAAAAGCTTCTAAAAAAATCTGTCTTTCGGAGCCGGCTTTAAACTGTAGACCCCGCCACTTATGGATCCAATTAACACATACAACGTGGGTGATGTGACAAGCTAGTTTGTAATCTTGACTAAAGGGTCTGTAATGACCAAATTTTGTATATACAGTTGGGTGCACGAATGAGTATATGTTTGTACTCTGAGCAATTTTAAATGCATAAAAATAAAAGCGTGAGAGGAATTCAAAAAATTTTTTCTTTTTTAATTTAGTATTTAGTACTTAACGAAATAATATAAATTTCAGAACTAAAATTATCAAATTCTAAGATAAAAACAATCAAGAGAAAAATAACTCGGATGTACTCAATTTTGCACCATTCCAAAATTTTAGGGAATACGAATATTTTTAATATATAGTCCAAAGACCCTTGTCATTTACGCGACTTGGCATGCTCTCCACCAAAGTCTCTATAATTTCTTTCGGAATATTTGCCCATTCCTGATGAATCCGTTGCCAAAGCTCATACAAATTGGTTGGGGCTGATCAGTACTGTCCCAACCGTCTCGTCGCGATTGACCACAAATTCTCAATCGGATTGAGGTCGGGACTTTGTGCTGGCCACTGCACTAATTAAAAATGTTGCTCACTTTAACGATTTTGGAGGTGTGTTTGGAGTCACCATCCAGCTGGAAAAGTACTCCTTGCGCAGGATAGGCGCTCTTGTCGACAAAATCGGGAAGATGGGTCTGCAAAATTCTCAAATAATCTCCTTTTTTTCATAATGCTATTGATTCTTTGCAGTGGTCCGAGGTACCACCATGTAAAGCAACCCCATACCATGACATTTCCTCCACCGTGTTTCGCCGTTTCCTTAATATAGTGTCTTTCCATTCCTTCCCCATGGCGGCGCTTGCAATATTGCTTACCATTGGACTGAAAGTGGTGGGATTTTGATTCGTTTGTCCAGATCACATGTTTCCAGTCAAGGTTTTTTCTTTTTGACTGCTGAGGTATAGCCAATATCTTTAAGAGCTCTACTTGCCGTCCATCGACTAACGGTTTTTCCGATTGCCAAAAAGCTCCTTTGGGTGTTAAAAATTTGTTACTTTTCATTTTTGTTAGCATTAGACGAGCACCTGCATTAGTTAGTATTTTTTTACGACCTCTGTCTTGAAGCTAGGGAACAACAGACCGTTTTGGGGCTCTGATGACTACTGACTGACTAACTCCAAGTTGTTTACAAATTTCCCTGGTAGAATAGCCACTTCCAGTCAAAGCTACAATAGTATCTTCAGTTGATTTCGAGAGTTTCTTAATTTTTTAATAGAATTTGATTTTTGTTCGATAAGTTGCAAAAAATATTCGGTCAAGTAAGATTAAGAAATTAATATTAAACTAATATTTTCTTAAAAAAGTCTAAGTAGTGCAAAAACATGAAAAAATAACGATAGTTTTTGATTTCGTTTTTGCAAACATATCATAAAATGGAGACGTGCAAAATTGAGTACATGCGAGTTGATATTGATTTGTTTGTTTTTTTCTTAGGGCTTGATGATTTCTGTTTTAAATTTTATATTATTTTGTTAATTACTAAATGCTAAATAAATGACAAAAAACTTTTGCAGTTTTCTTTATTACTTTTAGTTTTATTCAATAAAAAGCGTCCAAAATACAAACATGTACTCATTTGTGCACCTCACTGTATGTAAAGAGGCCACACGAAACCTGATTGGTATTACAACGAAAGCCCTTTAATAAGAGGAAGGAAGACTTAAACTGAAGAGAGCTTAAGGGGTACAGCGTACTTTTTTCTTTATAAAACTCTACTTTACTCTTTCTTAGCTCGGGAATTTTCCTACTTTAGTGATTACATTTCAAAAGAAGAAGAAGAAATTTTTCAAGCTCATGTAATGATGATTTCCTCGGTTATTTTTCTCTTAAAATGAAAAACAATGTGTGTGCGCCCAAACATGAGTGTATTACGACGAACATAATGCGGCTGGCTAAAGCTTTAATTGAAAAAGAAAAAAATGGATTTCAAGTGGGGAGGAGAAAGAAATAAAAATAACAAAAAAAAAAACAAAAGTGAAAAAAAATCGATTGTTTTTGACCTCAAAATACAAAAATAATGAAAAAGTAGAAGAGAAAAAAAAAATACGAAAATTAAACAAAAAAAAAAAAAGGCAAACAGCTCACATACCAAGTTGGCTAGCAGGCTGAGGCTGGCTGGCTGGTTGCCTTCTTTTATAATAAAAATTTTGTTTTTTTGTGTTTTTTATGTCATGTTTTTTCTTTTTTTTTTTTGATACGTATGTATGTGTTGGCTTGATTTGTTTAAGCTTCTGGTACTTTGGCACGCTAAGCGCCAAATATTTAAATCGTATAACCAACGCCAACAAATACATACATTCTATATATGGCAATATGGCATTACAATGTCGAAAATATAGTACAACAACAAACAAAAAAAAAAACAGCCAAAATAACACGCGAACTTCTTACCTGACGACAATAGTGGAAAAAAGGCTGACTGATACGATATAGTTTTCCTATATTTTTTTTTTCTGTTGGTTTTAAAAGGGTTGGGCAATTAAACTAATTTACGTTTTTTTGTTTATTTATTTCGAACAAATTTTAAAATAATTAATTTCAGTACTATTGTTGTTGTTGTTATTGTTGTCGTATTTCATAGCTGTTATCGGAAATTTCTAATTAACAAAATGTGAAGAACACTTGTCGTACAAAAGCTATCGCTTTAATAGCTAATGATGATGTGTAGGAGCTCAAATGTAGTCTACAGAATATACATGTGTACTTATTTTAATCAAAACTGATATACAATTTGTTATACAATGTGTTATACAAAAAGTATTTTAAAAAAATGTGTGTAAAAAAATAAAATTTAACAAAAATTATTTCCCAACACAGTTTTGTGCGAAAATTTTTTAAACAAATGTTACGTTGGTGCAGTGGTGGCCTTATAATTAAAAACGATGTTTCCGGAACAGAGTTCTCTGGAGTGACAAATCTAAATTTAATTTGTCCCAATCTGATGGAAAAACGTATGTAAGGCGTCCTTCAAACAAAGCCTTTGATCCCAGGTACACAGTGAAAACTGTAAAACAAATTAACAAACATATATGTTGCTAAGTCGTTTCTAATTATAAGGCCACCACTGTATGTGCTACAAAGAAAGAAAGCTAGGATTTCGATGAAACTTTCATTTCATTATAATGTTTGGGAGTTTGCCATAATATACGGAATACGTAGAGGGCCATTACAACCCCTTAGTCAGGATTACAACCTAGCGTCTTGCATCAGCTATGTTCTTATCTCATGTATATATTTTATCCATGAAAGGCGGATCATACAATTGAACGTAGTCTTCGTGCGACAGATTTGCTTAAATTTTCTGGGTAATTTTATTTAATTCGAGAATTTTTGGATATCTTCGAAAGAAAAATTGTTTTTATATTTTTTACTGTCTGAACTAGGTTTTGAACTACGGACTTTCATCTAATAAGTTACATTACATTACATAATTGGTTACTGCAACTCTTCAACCAACCTTCTCATACCACTTAATACATAATGTGTGTTAATTATTATACATGAGTGGCGGGACCTATAGTTTAAAGTCGGCTCCGAACGACAGATTTTTTTTTTTTTTTTGAGAAACTTTTCATGACAATTTTGAAGTCGCCGTGGTCTAGTAGGTAGTGTGTTGGCTTATTAGACGAAAAGCCAGGGTTCAAGCCCCAGGCCAGACATCAAAATAAAATACAAAAAGTATTTCTTCGGCGACTTCCTCTCAGTAGATTTCTGGCAAAAACTCTGAGAGTAAATAAAATTGCCATGAAAAGTTTCTCAAAAATCTGTCGTTCGGAGTCGACTTTAAACTGTAGGTCCCGCCACTCATGTATAATATTAACGCACACAACATAAGTGGTGTGAGAAACTAGGACGTTGTACAATGGGTCAATTCGAACTCCGGGTATTGTACTTGTCTTAATTGACAAGTTCACGTCCTCTAACATAACCTAACCTAACCTTTCATGACAATTTTTATTTACTCTCAGAGTTTTTTGCCAGAAATCTGCTGAGAGGAAGTCGCCGAAGAAATATTTTTTTCATATTTTCCTTTTGATGTCTGACCTTTTATTAGAACCGAGGCCTTACGTCACAACACACTACCTACTATACTACGGCGACTTCATCAGTGACCTGCTTCAATAGGTTGATCTTGATTATGCCTATAAAGTCTGCTGAGAATCTATTGCCTTCAGCAATTTCCTGAAATTCGGCCGCCCGGCATTTTACAACTTTGTTCACCATACCTAGTTGTAGAAAATGATCAAAGCTCTCTTCGACCAGCCTACAGTCCATCGAATACGAAGCCAGTGTACTGTCAAGAAGACAAATAGAATTTTATTAGCTTGAATGACACGAGGTTATTTCTCTCTACGGTGCGGGATTTCGATACAAGAATTTTTCGTTTATAAGCACTGTCGTGCAAGCATTTTCTGAAAATGCTTAGAGTCGGGGGAATACTGTATTATTTACTATTTTTTTTAATCTTAAAATCATATTTTCGATTTGATGTCTGACCTGGGGTTTGAACCGTGGCCGTAATTGGTTGCAGCTATTGATCGTTTTCAACTTGACTAGTGTCGTTTTTTCAAATGCTCCACATATTAGAGGATCAATGGCGTAGAGACAGTATTTAATATCGAACTACAAAAGAAAATCTAACTGCCTTAAATCGCATGAAAGTACCCTTTCGGGAAACTTCTCATGCAGTAAAGTCAAAATAGGTCGGGTTGTGTGGCTGGTGGCACTGTATTGTCGAAAGCTCGCATACGCAAACACATACATAGACACTTCTGTTGAAATATATTTATCAGTTGTCAGTCTTGTTAGACCATTCGTCTTGAAACCATTAAATGAATAAATCGAACGAGTCTCTACTTTGGGTTGGGAAGCCTTAAAACCGGTGATTCATTTTTTTCACATGCATTACAATTTTACAATTTATCTGCCTGCGCTTTGAAGAAATGCACAGTTATGCTGGTCACAGAAGGCTAATGAGCCCTTAGGATATACGCCGCTATGCACAGTGTTTTGTAAGAAGCCTAATGACGTCATATGTCTCTTGAAATATAAGAGTAGGATACTACAATTCCATGACTGTATTGCCATCATTGATCGCACTTCAAGCAGTCAAATGAATACCAACATTTGGCATGCGCTGAATCATTCTTATCGGAATTAAATATTGCGAGCATTTGCTGAGGTATAGAGGTTATTGTTCATGTGTATCAGAGAGTTGTGTTCACGAATTCAAATGATTCTTCTTTATTTTACTATATCGAGAAATGCAAACATTGTTGGCAGAGGCATATAATAATCTCCTAGAAATTTGGATTTTGGACTTATCGAGAAGTGAATCAAAAAGAAGGAACTGAAGCACTTGGCGGACAAGACAGACTTATTGCTTATCTAGGCTAATGGGTCCGTCTAGCCACTTGGTTTGAATTAATCCCGTGTGAGACTAAAGGAAGGAATACTGCAAGACTAACTCACTTCCAAGGGTGTGCAATGCATCGCAGCAGGGTTTGTGCGTGGTACGTGGTGGTGGTTGAAAAAAGTTGAATACGCTGAATAGGGGATTCTTCGAAGGTTTAAACTTTCTACTGGAAGTTGACATAGTAAAATAAAGTGGATTGTTGTATTCCAAAAGACCACACACATCAATTGTATAGACACACACGAGATATTGGTCTTTACAAAACTCCAATCGTGACATTTTATTGTCTGTGCTCATGGTTATTGAATGTTGTACAAAAAAAAAATTAAAAAAAAAACGTGTGACATAAAGCCTATAAGTTGTCAATTAAATGTTATACAAGAGAAATAATGTACAAAAATCGAGGTATTGATAGAACTTCAGAACTTAACGGGTGTGAAAAAGTATACATAAAACCGAGGAGCAAAATTGAATGTTGTACAAGACAAATAATATATAAAAAACGTGTAACGGGTGTGACTTCTAATACACAAAATCTTTAAGTTGTCAATTACAGACATAGAATATATAAAAACGTGTAACGAGTGTAGGTCCATAATGTAACGGGTGTGACAAGTTAAATGTTGTTCATAACAAATACAAAATAAAACAGGTATAAAGCGAACATAACACTTAGAGGACAATGTAACGGGTGTGACAACTCTTCTGTATGTTTTATACATATACTTTGAAATACAATACATTGCAAATAAAACGTTTGACGAGATAGATAAAGGATTGAGGATTCTTCGAAGTGGATTGTTGTTTTCCAAAAGACCACACACATCAATTGTAGGGACATACTTAAACGTTCTTCTGTGGCAATGAACTTTAAATATTCCACACGAGATATTGGTCTTTACAAAGCTTCTATTGTGACATTTGATTGCCTGTGCTAATGGTATTGCAATCATGATTGTGTTTAACTTGAACTGATTGTAAAGGGGAAATATAGAACGTCTGTTACTTTAGTATTTCAATTAATAACGCTTTAATAAATCTTAAGTAATTTCAGAATTAAGAAAAACTCTCACACAGCCTATGAATAAAATAAGCCTCAAATGAAAGCAAATATTTGTACCATTATACCCCTTGAGAATAGTTTTAGAAAGAAGAACCGTGATTGATTTTTTTTTCAATTTCATCATAAGAATTCTTTTAATTACAATCTCTATTTATATTAAGACACGTTAAAATCTTTGTAAAGGAAACAAAAAGAATAAAGAGGAGAAGGGCAATTTCCTTTTATATGTTTTTGTAGATTTCCTGCCAATGATAACTTTCCCATGCGTAAGATAGTGGACCTAACCTTACATTAGGGAAATCCATTAACATAACCAACTATGGTAGCGAAGCTTAGTTAAAAAAAGACGAAAAGCCAGAATGTTTAAACGTTTTTCAGTTTTATTAGCAAAACTTCAACGTAAATAACACAACAAATAAGTGAATGAATGACTGAATGAATGTTGATGGATGGTTGGATAGATGGATGGTTGGAAGTTTGGATGTATGTATGGATGAATGTATTATTCATCATCAGTTGCTAAATATAAAATTCATTTAAAATGTTCGAATCGCTTTAATGATTTAAAGAAAATTTTTTGTTGTTGTTTTCATTTTGTTGTTGTTGCTTCATTTTAAAACTTTATTTCTGTATTTGATTTATAAGCCATAAAAATGTATTAAGATTTCGTATGAAAACATAGAATATTTATATGACAGCAGAAGAAACAACACAAAAACAAAGTTTTAATGACAAGTGGAAAGTACAAGAAACAAGAAACCAAAAAAAAAAAATCTGTAATAAAAATGGCAATAAATTTTACAAATCCACAGAAATAGGATGTCCCTTTAAGGCAAATAATTTATATCATGAGATAAAAAAGAAAACAGCTCTGTGCACAGCTTTGACACTCAAGGCCTTCTGGAGGGCTTTATATTCGATGATTTTGTTTCCTAATTAGTCGGCTAACATGAACGAAAATAAATCCGAGAAGCACTCTTTAAGGGTGACCTCCAGTAGTGTATTGGAAACAAAAAAAACCAAAAACCATCTGCAAACACAGTATTTTACAGTTGAAAAAATCTTGAGCGCTGTACCGGGCCTATGCACCGAAAACAACATTGTGCTCAAAATCATCTAAATTCGTGTATTTTTAAAGAGTGCCAGGGCAGTCTTAGGTTAGGTTAGAGGACGTATACTTGTCAATTAAGACAAGTACAGTACCCGGAGGTCGTATTGACCCATTGTACAACGTCCTAGTCGCTCACACCGCTTATGTTGTGTTAATTTTATACATGAGTCGTGGGACCTTCAGTTTAAACTTTTTCTTGGCAATTTTATTTACTCTCAGAGTTTTTGCCAGAAATCTGCTGAGAGGAAGTCGCCGAAGAAAAACTTTCTGTATTTTGTCTTGATGCCTGACCTGAGGCTCGAACCCAGGCTTTACGTCTAATAAGCCAACACAATACCTACTAGACTACGGCGACTTCAATATTGAGAAAACATTGAAGCTATAAATGAAAGTGGTGCCGTACGGTAGACGCACATAGTTGCAGCTTTTTGTTAAAACCAGGGAAGTACAAATTACAGAACATGGCGGCAATACTATCTGATATCAGAAGAGAATTCGGTTCTAAAAAGGTAAGACTAGAGTTCTCAGGCCATGTGGGAATTTTCAGGAGATGATGTTAACACGAGGGGAGCTTCCACACCCAATTGAAGTTAGAAATGCAAATAGTACCGTACAGTAGGAGCACATAGTGACAGCTTTTTGTACAGGGAAGTACTACATGCGGAACATGGCAACACTCTGATATTATAATGGTACTCTGCTCTTTCGAGGTCAGATTGGAGTTCTCCGGTCATGTGGGAATTCTCAGCAATGAGCAAACAGATGAACTTGAAAGGAGGAGAGCTTCCACACTGCTGATAGAACCCGAATCCTATTTGTAGGGTGAGGAACGGACGTTTTTTTAGTAAAGTATGCTCAACGAAAAGAGAGATAAAGACAGGCAAAGACTGTCCTTAACCCTAAACCAAGTGGGTTTTTAAGGCAATCTAAACTTTCTGTTGGGAAACTACAATAAGACGAGATTTAAGTCATACATCAGACTATTCAAGAATTACCTGAGTAACCTGGTAACCGGTGTTTTGACAGAGCATTGTAGACTCAGAGAACACATACATACATAATTGGCCATTACAACCCTTCAGTCAGGATTACGGCCTAACTTCTCACACCACTCATGTTGTGTTCGTTAATTTTATACGTGAGTGGTGGGACCTACAGTTTAACGTCGATTCCGAACGGCAGATTTTTGAGAAACTTTTTCATGTCAGGTTTATTTACTCTTAGAGTTTTTGCCAGAAATTTGCTGAGAGGAAGTCGCCGAAAAAATATATTTTTTTTACATTTCGTTTTGATGCCTGACCTGGGATACGAACCCGGGCTTTACGTCTAATAAGCCAACACACTACCTATTAGACTTCAGACTCAGAGAACACTTATTCAAAATAAGGGTTGTGTCTAGGCCAATACAAAGCTTCTGTGACGATGAGAATAAATCATCGGAATACATATGTACGTAGAACCTTTGGGGTTTTAATGCATCCTAGAAGGAGACACGTGGGACAGTATCAGACAATGGACTTTTGTTGGAAAAAAAAGAAAAACCTGCTAGAATTTAATAACTTTAGTTGCAGCTCTAGCCTTAGATTTCTAAATGCCGGTAACTTTTAAAAGAGTTTTCCGGGTTCTGTTTTTTGCGGCATCAAGACGGCTACTTGAATAGTTATTAAGCGAGAGTCCTATCGCCAGATAACTGCGCCGCCGATTATAAAAAATTCCCTCTTAGTCTCTACAATAAAACAAAAACTTAAAGTGGATATATTGGAGCGTTCACATGTTTATGGAAAGTCATACAGGCTTATTAGACGTGAGGTTCCAACCCCAAGTCAGACCTCTCCAACAAAACGAGAAATGAAAAAAATATTACTTCGGCAAATTCATCTCAGCAGATTTCTCACAAAAACTCTGAGGGTAAATAAAATTGCCATGAAAAAATATATCGCAAAGGGCTAAGGGGCTGTAATGGCCAATCATGTATGCATGCATACAGCGATTAGAGATTTGAATTACTTTACCCCTAAAGCATGGTCAACATCCGTAATTATTTGCCACTGGATACAGAATAAGCCTAATATAGACAGAAAAATGGCAGAGAATGGCACGAGAGATTGATATTCTTTAACACGTTGACTGCCAACTACGAGATAACTCGTAGATTACGTTCACTAAACCTGCCATTTGTGTGTAGCTACGAACAAAATCGTATTATATCAGTGCTAGTATCGATAAATGGCATCTGGGAAAAGAACAAAAAGGGTTGGCTTGCGTGGCCAGTTTTCTGAAAATTGCCGAGGCATTTAACGTGTTAAGCAACTAAAGTTGCCATAGTCTGGCACGTAACGGGTTGATCTATTAAACGAGTGTCTGTCGTTCAAACCTTAGCTCAGTTATCTCGAACAGAATTGAAATATAAAGGAAATATTTCTTTCAGCGACTTCCTCTGAGCAAATCTTATGCCAAAAGCTCGGTAACTCATGGTCACCCGCCAATCATGGATAAAAGTAACACACACAACATAGGTGGTGAGAGGAGCTAGGTTGTTATCTTGGCTAAAGGATTGCAATAATCAATAAAGTAACAATAATTTCTAAATCCAGCTTTTAATGGGACACCCTATAATGTAACGATTTTTGATTTATGAGCCCATAAAATCAGTATCTCCGGCTATAAGCAATTCAACAAGTTTTGACGTGATTACACATGAACATCCTAACAAAAGTTTTTATTGCACACATACATACATACATGAAATGGGCATAAAATTCTAAAGAAAACTAAATATTTTCAATTTAAACTTTTTATGAAAAAATAAATACAAAGAAAATCCTATTTTTGAGGTTACAATTCGGCTCGTAAAGTTATGAGCAGTAATCGTCGTTGGTTAAACCAATAAAAAAATTTGGAAATATTTTTTAAAAATTAATTACCAACTGATATGCATTTGCAATGTTAATAATAGTGGAGCCTTGGCTGTAAAATTTAATTAAATTTTCTGTATTTCATTCATGTTGCTCTTAAAACTGCATTTTATTTATTTTTTTTAGAGTTTTTTTTCATTCTTCTTTTGTTTTCATTAATTTAAAATCAACAACAACAACAACAACAACATATTGTTGTTCTGTTAATTGTTTAAAACTTAAAAAAAATTTAAAGAAGAAGAAAAAGAACAAAAACAAAAAATGCAATTAAAAAAACAAACTTTTTTTTACTCGCTATGGGGTATGGTATAAACAGAGAAGAAACGAGCAGGAACAACTTTTTTCCAAAAGGCATGTTTTTCAATTCTTTCTTTCCCCCGTTATAATTATTATGCAGTTTCTGTTTAATGAATTCTGTTTAAAAACGAAAGCTGAACATCAAAAGGTTCAACATTTAAATGAGTAGAGAAATAAGAATATTTAAGGATTTGAAATGGTTCTTTAGATCTTCCAATTCTTTCCAGATATCGAAAAATATTTTTACACTCGTTTATATCTTAGGCTTCCCCACTTATCATGGCCAAGGGGATAAGGCTGGAGCATTCAACGCATATATGTATGGGACCGGTAAACTCACGAATAAGATCTGGAGAAACCGATCCCCATGTGTTGGATATGAATGAAATAATAAAAGCGCCCTTAGACACACAAAAAGATAGAGTGTCTGTTCTCTAGATTAGGAACGGTTCAAAAAGCATCTGACTGCTCGGGGAAGACCGATTTTTCTGTGCTAGTTTGGCAGTGTATTTGTTAGCAACAGTCAAAATAATCTTCTAATCACCACAAAATGAATAAGTACGTATTTTGCGGTACACGAGATGTAACGGGTGTGACACTTTCTAGATAAAAACAAAGCGTTTGCAAACTAAATGTTGTACAAGACAAATAATATATAAAAAAACGTGTAACGGGTGTAACTCAAGGATGTAACGGGTGTGACAAGTTTACATTAAACAGATAACCAAAATAAAATGTTGTATAAGACATATAATATATAGAAAACGTGTAACGGGGCTAACACAAGTTATATATAGAACCTATAAGTTGCCAGTAAAATGTTGTACAAGAGAAATAATGTATAAAAATCGCGAAGGTGATATAACTTAAGAACTTAACTGATTGTTGAACAGGACAAATAATATATGTATATAAAAAACGTGAAACGAGTGTGACACGTTATACGTAGAATCTAGAAGTTGTCAATTAAATGTTCTACAAGAGATATAATATATATAAAAACGTGCAACGGGTGTTACTCAAAAATGTAACGGGTGTAATAAGTTATACTTTTTAATTCGATAGATAGCAAACTAAATGTTGTACAAGACAAATAATATATAAAAAACGTGTAATGGGTGTAACTCAAGGATGTAACGGGTGTGACAAGTTAAACATAAACCCCATAAATTGCCAATTAAATGCTACAGAAGAGAAATAATGTATAAAAATCGAGAAAGTGATATAACTTATAACGAGAAAGTGATTAACTTAAGAACTTAACGGGTTACAAGGTATACATGAAACCGATTATCAAATTTGAATGTTTTACAAGACAAATAAAATATAAAAAACGTGTAACGGGTGTAACTTGTAATACACAAAATCTTTAAGTTGTCAATTACAGACATAAAACATATCAAAACATGTAACGAGTGTAGCTTAAGAATGTAACGGGTGTGACAAGTTAAATGTTCTACATAACAAATGCAAAATAAAACAGGTATGTCGCGAACGCAACACATAAACTACAATATAACGGGTGTGACGACTCTTCTGTATGTTTTATACATATACTTTTGAAATACAATACATTGCAAATAAAATGTTTGACTAGATAGATAAAGGAAACATGAAAAAAAATCATTTACAAAGCAGATGTATTACTGGAGAATTGAAAAAAGGGATAACGGGTGTGACACTACTTAAAACCGAGAATGTATTATAAAATAATAAATTATTCTAAGGAATTAAAAAAGAAAGCTGCCAGACTTTAAAAAGTTCTAAACAGATTAACATTGTTAGGCAACCCTTGTGTTAATCGAAAGAAGTAACGGGTGTGACATCACTTAAATATGAAAATTTATTATAAAATAACAAATTGTTCTAGGGAATTAAAAAAGAAAGCTGCCAGACTTTAAAAAGTTTTAAATAGATTAACATTGATAGGCAACACTTGTGTTAATCGAAAGAAGTAACGGGTGTTATATCACTTAAATATGAAAATATATTATAAAATAACAAATTATTTTAGGAAATAAAAAAAGGTGGCGGACTTTTAAAAGTTCTAAGCAGATTAACATTGATAGGCAACTCTTGTGATAATCGAAACAGATTTTTCTTCTAATTTTCAGAGGAGTAGGTGGTGATGGTGTTAAGAGCAAAATCCTTAAATCTTGTTAAGCTATGCAAAACCAAGTTATGTTTAGGAAAAAAAAGAGTCATGTTTTCTTTGTATAAATTAAAAGAATTTTTTGTTGTTCTTTTCTTTGTTTTTTTTAACTTGATTTAGCCAAGAAGTACAAAAACTCATGCTTTACTGAACTGAAGTGCTTTTTGATTTTCATTACCCTTCAAGCAGTAATTATAAGCGCACAGATTTACATACTTTTCTGTATTGTTTTGTTTGTGTTTATGTTTTGCTCAGTTATTGTTGTTTTTGTTGTTGTTTTTCTGTTTATTTTAGAATAAATTTTCAATCGGTTTTAAGCACCTTCTAACACGAGTTGATGTTGATGCTGATGCTGATGTTAAAGTTTTAAGCCAATAGAAGAGAGAAATACAAAAAAAAACGGATTTTTTTTGTAAAAAAAACAACGTGAGTTTTTTCGTTCGTTTTTCGCTTCTAATAGAATAGAGTTGAACATAAACAATCGGGCGAAAAAAAAAACAAAAACAACAACAATAGAAATGAAAAAAATATGGAAAAAACAACACAGTTTGTGTGTATGAACTGAGGTTACCTTGAAAATCACAATAACAATAAAAACCAAGTGCTCAATAGAGTGAAGAAGAAGAAGAAGAAGAAGAAGAAGAAGAAAACAAATGAAAAAAAATGAAGAAGAACTAAAACTACTACTACTACTGGGGATACTCCTCTACTTCGACTAATTAGTGAAGAGTGATGTTTTAAGCTTTTGTTAAAAAAGCAGAAACAACAAAAACAACAACAAGGAACAAATTTTTGTTGATTTTTTTCTTGGTTTTCTTTTCCTAAAACGTAATTGAAAATGTTTTCCATTCATTTTTATTTCTTTATTTGCTTTTCAACTTCTTTTTTGTTCTTTTTTTTTTGTTAAAGAAGAAATTATTTGTAAAAGAAATTAAAATAAATTAGTTTAAGTAATGCAACAACAACAATAACAACAGCAAATTGAAATTACATAAAATGAAGATGAAATGTTTAAATAATTAAAAAAATTTTAAATTAAATTCACGTCAAAAACTTTTGCTTACTTTTTGCCTACGTAGACAAATGGGAGCACATGGCAAGTACGCATACATAAATACATGCAATATATATGCATACACATGTAAATATATATGTACATACATATGTACACTTAGTTTTAGTAGAATTCATGAAATTGTTTAAAACATTTAAATTGAGTAGAAATTGTTGTTGTTGTTGTTTGTTTGTTTTTATTCCTTTGCTGTTGAACAACATAGAAGTCGAAGTTTTTGTGTGATTTATTGACCAAAGAATTTACAAGAGAATCAAATAACAAAAGATACAATCAAGCAAGTTTGATTATTCGGTACGTACACCCTACACTACAATATACTAAAGCCACTAGGTATTATTAACGCCGCCATACTTAATGGAGATTCTAAACAATTACTTTCAGGACAGGAAGGTAATATATTTAACGGATGAAGGAGAGCAGGAATACGTAGTGAAGGCGGGTGTCCCGCAGGGCTCTGTACTTGGGCCACTACTATGGAATATTATGTACGATGGAATACTTCGACTGCGGTTGCCGAACGGGACTACAATTGTGGGCTTTTCAGATGACATTGCCATAGTCTCGGTAGCTAAGACGGTAAGGGAAATAGAGGAGAAAACGAACACAGCGATTCAAAATGTTTTAGCATGGCTGGAGGAGGCAGGTTTGACACTTGCTGCACATAAAACGGAGGCCATCTTGATAAGCGGCCGGAATATAGTGGAGGAGATGGAAGTGACCGTTGGAGGCACAGGGATCGAATAGAAGAGGGCGATAAAATACCTGGGAGTGATTATCGACGACAGGTTGAACTTCAAGGAGCACGTGAATTACATCGATGAAAAAGCATCTGTAACACAGGGATCACTGGCGAGGATGATGCCAAATATTGGAGGACCAGGCCCATTCAAAAGGAGGATATTTTCTGCGGTAGTAACGTCGATAATGCTGTATGCTTGCCCAATACGGTCGGAAGGACTCACCGTGGGGACGACAAGGAAGATACTGTCCTCGGTGTATCGTCTAAGCGCGATTAGACGGATAAGTGGCTTCAGGACAGTGTCTGATGAAGCGGTATTGGTATTGGCAAAGACAATACCAATAGACATATTGGCGGATATAGCTTCGCCGTCTCGAGTACCCGGGACAAATAGCGGCTATAAAAACGGAGGAACGAAAGAATTCCATGCACAAATGGCAGTCACGATGGGAGAGCAGTTTAAAGGGAAGATGGACATTTCGTCCTGTCCCTGATGTAACGCTTTGGATGAAGAACAAACATTGTGAGCTGAACTACTACGGGACCCAGTTCCTAACTGGTCATGGATGCTTCAGGATTAGAATTCTATGGAGTCAATATATTCAAAGAATGGCTGAAGTTATGCTAGTACTCCGAAGACTGGAGGAACGGAGGCGAAATTTGACTTTATGTGATAAAGCTTTCAAGCTAACCAGCCCTCCGCGAAGTAATACCTTACGGCAGTCCCGCGGGGGGAGAGTGGTTGAAGTGTGTAGAAGATGGGTTTAGTAAGTAGGCACCAGTGATGGTGAATCGTGCACTCTTTTGTTGGAACAAAAGTGTCTTTCGAAGATTCCCACCTCCGGCTCAAGACAAAAAAAATACTAGGTATTAAGGACGGGCAATTGATTGTGTCAAGCCAAAGGTGATTTGGCATAATACTGTGGGAACGGTTGTAATTGTATGACCGATTAGGGACTTTCGGTACTACATCAGGACCGGACAGGACTGTTGGACTGTGCATTAGGCAAATATATTAAAAGGAGGCTAACAAATCGTATACTAAAGGCAGAATCTTGTTGCATTTTTAAACTAATTTCACCTAATTGGACAGGAAGCCTACTAATAAAATATTTAAACGAGATCTTAGGGATATAAGCTACTGCGCTACTATTTCTATTCTTCTATTCTCACACTTAATACATATCAGAGATCAGCAATGAATCGCTTTTTCGCTACTCAAAAGTACTCATGAAATTTTGAGTATGAGCGAGTCAACTGTATTGAAATCCAACTACTCTGATTCATTCGTACTCAGTGCAACATTGATTTATAAGTACAAGTTCCAATAAGTATGAGTACAACGTTGACATCAAACTCATGACGTTCGAACTATGTTTGATTCATACGCCTACTCATTCAGATTCAGTGTGATTCGAATCATTCGTCAAAATATACAGTCTCAGTTGTTGTTGCATTTACAAAGAAAGAAGAAAGACACATAAACAAAAAAGAAAAAGACAGCATGGAGAGCAAACACACAACCTTCTTGTGAGTATTGTAGTGTTCGTACGCGAATCATACTTATTTTGTTATTCGTGTATACGATGAGTCATGGAGAGTCGAAATCAATAACATCATGTGTATTGTTAAGTATGAGTACCATGAGTATTTCAAACTTTGAATATGAGTAGTATGAGTATGACATTAAAATAAGTATGAATGCGTATACGTATCAGAAATTATAAGTATGATTCGAATCTACTCATCGTTTTGAATACTCATTGCTGACCTCTGATACATATGTACATAATTGGTCATTACAACCCTTTAGTCAGGATTACGACCTAGTATATCACACCACTCATGTATGTTGTGTGTGTTAATTATTATACATGAGTGGCGGGGGACCTACAGTTTAAAGTCAATTCCGAACGCCAGAATTTTTTGAGAAACTTTTCGCGGCAATTTTTATTTACTTTCAGAGTTTTTTTTTGCCAGAAATCTGCTGAGAGGAAGTCACCGAAGAAATATTTTTTCATATTTCATTCAGTTGGAAATGCCTGACCCGGGGTTTGAACCGAGACCTCACGTCTAATAAGCGAACACACTACCTACTAGACCACGGCGACTTCAATTATTTTTATTACTTAATATTTTTATTATTACTTAATACGAGTACCAGATTTTCAGCTTGATTTACAGTTTCAGATACTAGGGAAGTTAAGCTTTAATGCAAGGCCTTGATTTCGATTTTCGAGATCAATGTGATAGACCCTGTCAGTTATCTCTGGGACAACGCTTCATAAAGTAGTATCTTAAAGAGCCCGTTAGCGCTCAAGTGAGCTGTGATTTTAACACAGCTGCTCTAACCTTTCCTATCCTATATCCATGAACCTAAATCCTTGCAGTCACTGTAAGTTCGTCGATCACTCTTGATGAAAAATATTTTTAAAAAATTTTCAATCGAATTTAGTTTCACAAATTGTAGGACAGTCTTCAGAACGATATACATAGCTTTTGAGTTAGTTAGAAGACACTGTAAACTTTAAAGCAAGTATTAAATCTGAAACCGAAATAAAAGCAATGTCGCATCATCACTGTGTAGGATGTCTGTTCATTTTAAAAGTTTTATTAGA
This sequence comes from Sarcophaga variegata, assembly GCA_932273835.1. Taxonomy (NCBI): domain Eukaryota; kingdom Metazoa; phylum Arthropoda; class Insecta; order Diptera; family Sarcophagidae; genus Sarcophaga; species Sarcophaga variegata. The sequence continues at coordinate 15,889,457 of OW026361.1, read as the reverse complement.
GAATAATTTTAACTTCCTTAAAACTTATTAATTAATTGTTTAAGTAAGAATTTAATTGCATTTAAAAAAACTTTTTACAATAATTGCTCTGTATAAATACCTGAAGAGTATAAATTTCAATATTTTTAAATGGAGACATGTCATGTAATCTTACCTGGAAAGAAACGGAAAGAGAAACGTAAACGTAAGTTAAAGGGTAATAAATTCAAAACAGTAGAACATTTTAATGATTCTTTAGTATTAAAATTTAAATTTAAAAATAAATTGTAATTTAAATTATAAATTTCAGTACGTATTCATACATACATATACATATATACATAATTTAGTTATAAGAACCCTTTAGTCAGGATTAAAACCTAGCTTTTCACACCATTTACGTTGTGTGTGTGTTAATTTTATAAATAAGTGAAGAGACCTAAAGTTTAAAGTCGTTTCCGAACCACAGATTTTTGAGAAAATTTTTCATGGCAATCTTATCTCAGAGTTCTTGCCAGAAATCTTCCATAATCTTACATAAGCCCAGCTTAGACATCTCAAACAGAACAAATTATGAAAAAAATATTTCTTTCAGCACCTTTGTGTCAGCAGTCTTCTGGCAGAAACTCTGAGAGAAAAAATTACCAAGAAAATGTTCCAAAAATTGTAGTTAGGATTCGATTTGATAAGCTAGGTTTTAATCCTCACTAAAGGGTTTTAGTGACCAATTAAGTTAAAAAGTAAGTGTCCTCAGTTGTAGCAGCAATGCAAGTTGTACAGTCACCTGAGTTTGCACCCAATAGTGCAAAGAACGATCACAGCCTTCATTGAGATCTACTTGAGCCTTGCTTTATAACGCAAAATTTAATGCAATGTAGACGACATCATAATGCTTGACGTTATGTTGTTGTCCGTAAATCACAGGGAAGTCATGAGCAAGTTCATGATAGGAGTAATAATTAGAAGAACTATGTATGTGGTGTAAAATAATTCCGCAAGACCATGGGCGTAGTACAGCGCCATGTGACAAACGGTTAATAATACTACACCGCAGCGGAAAAACTTGTTACTTTGTAAAGAAAAAAATAATATGTGTGAATATAAATTCGAATTTAACTAGCGATGACAAAAACCCCATATTTTAAGAAAGCCAACGTAAAAAAATACTAAAGGGTCTGCCAAATAACTTTTTTTTTTGAAAATGCTTTAAAAAAAAACTACTGAATATTTTCTCAAATTTCTTTTTTTATTTGAAAGTACAATCCTTCCGGTTAATAATGGAAAATAATTTCATTCAAATGGCTGCCTCGGCTGGCCATGCAGTAGCCTACACGATCGGTACAATTTTTAAGCACATTATCGATTGTTTGCAGCTGTATTTCACCAATGTCGTTTAAAGCGTCAATTGTCTCTGGCTTGTCGGTGTAACACTTATCTTTGATGGCACCCCACAAATAATAGTCCAACGGTGTCAAATCGCAGCTCCGAGGTGGCCAAATGACATCAGCTCTGCGGCTGATAATACGATGTTCAAAAACAGGGCGCAAAACATCAAGTGTAGCTTCGGCTGTGTGGCACATAGCGCCGTCCTGTTGAAACCAAATGTTGCCAATATCCTCCTCTTCAATTTCTGTGAACAAAAATTCGTTCAACACGGCCCGATAACGATCGCCATTGACTGTAACGGTCACTCCTTGCTCATTTTCGAAGAAAAATGGCCCAATTATGCCTCTGGACCAAAGTCCGCATCAAGCAGCGACTCGTTTTGGGTGCGTCGGCTTTTCAATGTATGCGTGCGGGTTTTCTGTGCCCCAAATGCGACACTTTTGCTTGTTTACATACCCGTCAATCGGCATCTTCTGGTGTAGGCTACTGCATGGCCAGCCGAGGCAGCCATTTGAATGAAATTATTTTCCATTATTAACCGGAAGGATTGTACTTTCAAATAAAAAAAAGAAATTTGAGAAAACATTCAGTAGTTTTTTTAAAGCATTTTCAAAAAAAAAGTTATTTGGCAGACCCTTTATTACAGCAGCGGAAAAGCTTGTTACTTTGTGAAAAAAGAAATGTATGTGAATATGAATTTGAATTTAACTAGCAATGACAAAAACCCCATATTTGAAGAAAGGCAACGTAAAAAATACTATATGAGATGCGCACGATGTAGGACGTGGAGGTAGAGCTTTGGAATGAAGTATTGCTATTGATCAGTGCAATCTGAATGTGGAGTATAATAAAGACATCTTCCATTCATTTTAGTCACGGTGAATAGATTATATAAGCCTAGCTCACTTGGATACTATAATTTCGCATTGTAATACCTATTCTGCCATTAATCCATGACTCCCGCCTGGAATTTCTTAACTTATCCAAAAGATTTAAAGCGAATCGGATGGAATACGAAATAATTATGGGTGTCTAAAAAGGGGCTCTTAATCTATATTCTGATTAGGTTTTTAGATTCTACATCTCATTTATTTATATTGTATTACAGTTAAATTAAAGAAACTTTTTTAAATTATAAAAATTTAATCATAAATAATCAACCACGTCTACTTCCGTTTAATTCGATAGCATGCGCCAATATTTTTTTTTTACTTTTTCTTTATTTTAAACACATCCATTATTATTTGACTGGCACTATGACATTATTTTTTTTTTCAATAATATTATTAAATAGAGCACAAAAAAGAATACAATGAACAAAAAAAAAGAATAGAAATGAAAACTGATATTTTGATTCATTTCGAAATGGCCATTCATAGATGGGCAAACTGTCATACCAAGACTAACATGTCAATACCAATGATTTTATGAACAATTTAATAACAAAACATTTTTTTTATTTTTTTTTTTACATTTTTATGAATGTATGTACATTACGTTATACAGGAAATATTGAACGATAAATTTTTGCGAGTGGAACAGACTAAAGCCACAAACATTTATAGTGAAAATCGTGGGGATTTATGGATTGGATCTTGAGAGGTGAATTCCGCAAGGGAAATGAGGCAACAAATTATACGTAGTTCAATGTCGAAAAGCACATACGATTTAAAAGATGGATTTTGTTTGGTATTATGGCCAACAGTTGTTATTTGTGGCGATATAGTATTTAAAAACATTAAGCTAATCTAACGGGTGACTTGTTTGCCAATTGCGTAAACAGTGTAACAAAAAAAAAAAAAAAAAATTCGTGACATGCGAAAATGTCAAAAGAACTCACTAAGGTTTGTTAAATCATCATGATTGCAAATCATTGAATTTGAAGAAGTCGCCGAAGTCCATTAGGTAGGTAGGTAGTGGGCTTATTAGACATAAGGGCGCGGTTCAAATCCCAGCGCTGACATCTTTAACAAAAAGAAATCTGAAAAAATACGTCTTCAGCGACTTTATCTCAATAAATTTCTGGCAAAAAAAAAAACTCTGCGAGCTATGAAAAGTTTCCTAAACATGCTACTCACGTATCACAACATGGGTGGTAGGAGATGCTAGTTTGTAATCCTGACTGAATAGTTGAAATGTCCAATTAAGGAAATAAGTAAGTAATCATTGCATTTTATTGTGATATTTCATGCTGTGTGAGAAATTTTGGGGTACAGAGCAGCCTGAAACAGTGTAAGAGCTGCGCTAATGCATCCTCGTAAAAAATTGCAAAGTGTGCTACAGTTTCGCCATAGCGAAAGGGCTAAAATGGTAAAAGAACCCCACCAGTGTAGAAACCAAACAAATCTAGTCTGTTATAGATGTATGTATGCAGGACAAAATTTCCGTTAAACTTGAACAGAAACCAAATTAAAAACTTAATAGCAGTCAATGCGGGACACTGGCACTTGGGCACACGCCCCAAAGGATGGAAATGCCTCATAATGACTTCTCCAAAAGAGTAATGATAAGGAGGAGGAGGAAGCTACAGAATATCTCATCCGACAAATACGAACCTAAGTAAAGTACTAAATTATCAGGAAGAGTGATAGATGCCAGACATGAGTTATAATTTTATGGCGGAAAAGGGACTACCAATGTTTTAACGAAACCTTGTGAGACTCAAGCAAGCTATGCTTATCGAATCGGCTAGCAATTTCACCTAACCTAACCTGGCCTAGATTCTACAACTTGGAAACCTGATATGAAAAATTTATAAGCATTCAGCCTTTATTGACATGTGGCCGTAGCCTATTTAGCAGAGGGTTGGCTTAATAGGCGAGTGCTCGAGGGTTTAAAACACCAAATCTGTCATCTTGAGAAAAAAAAAAATATTTCTTTCGGCGATCTTCACTACGCAATATTCTTGGAAACCTGTGAATAGCAACTTACTGACATGAAAAAATCTTCTCAAACTGTCGTACCGATTTGACGTTAAACTATAGGACTCTCCACTCATATAACAAATTAACACACATGACTAGAGTGGTGTGAGAAACTAGGTTGTAAACCTGAGTAAAACGGTTGTAAAGATTTAAAGCACCCCTTGTTCGGGTGACAAAACATTTCTGGATTTCTTTTACATACATACATACATAATTGGTCATTACAACCCTTCAGCCAGGATTATGACCTAGTTTCTCACACCACTTATGTTGTGTGTGTTAATTTTATACATGAGTGGCTGGATTTCTTTTATGTTAAGTTAAATCATTGGATTATACTGATAAAATAGTAACACTTGAGCCATTGGAAACCATTTCTCATTAGTAAAACAGCGCATTGCAAGTCCATAGAACATTACTTATGGTATCATTCTCCTCGAGCCAGAGGCTGCACTCTGTCGAATCCAGAAGAGGAAGTCACCGCAATCTCAGGTAATTGATTCCTGATAGAAAACCTACAATCCATCAATGTTCCCCTTCTTATTCTAATAGTCTGGATTGGTGCAGGTCTCGTACGAATCAATGACCTGACTCTCTGCCTAATTAGTGCTACAATAGGACTCTTGATTATGCCTATAAAGTCTGCTGGAGATCCAGTTCTTGCAGCAATTTCCCGAAATTCGATGGGCACGGCATTTTACAACTTTATTTACCTTTATTTTATTTACTATTAGAAAATTAGGATTAGGGTTAGGAAATGTATAGCACCGGGGAGTACGCAAGTTATTTATGGTATATGGAACGTCAAGCTGCATTTAAGGCATTGACTGGGCAATTATATTTGCTCGAGATTGCTTGTAAGCTGTAGGAAGGCTCTCACTAGGCTGCTGGAAAGAAATACAGTGTTAGAGCGTTAAGTTTTCAGGCACTGTGACGTGTGAGAGAACGAGACATTGCAGATGAGCCTTAATCGTGTTAATTGGAACACATCTTTTTGTGGAATGTTTTATTATTTATTGAAGCCGCCGTAGTCTAGTAGGTACTAGTAGTCTAGTGGCTAATGTGCTAGACTATTAGCGTGAGGGTCATGGGTTCGATTCCCACCAGAGACTCTGGTCTGTGACATAAATAAATAAATAAATAAATCATTTGTTAACAATCTTAAAATTTATGTCACTTTAAATTACTCATAATACTGATTGCAGCTTATTATTGTTCAATAAGATTTCAAATAATTCCCATTGAGTTTAACTTCAAATGCCTTTTAAAAAGCGTAATTGCAAGTCAATAAAAAAACTTTTCTGTCATAAAATGTTTGAGGTGTTGTTTTTAAATGCTTTTAAAGATTTGTCATTGAGACTTATCTATGTAGTTAAGATAAAAGCATAATAATAATAAAAATAAATATTAAAAATAAATATTTATAAACAAATAATGCAAACAATGCTTTTAGGAAAATATTCAAACAATAAAAATAAAAAAATAAAAAAATTCTAATCAAAGTTGCCGCCTGAGGGCAATTTATTATTTATGTTTTCTTATATAATTTATGCTTGTTTTCGTTGTTGTTAATTATTAGTTAAACAATAAACAATTAAAAAATGTTTATTTGCCAGCCTTTAACAATTGAAAGAAAAGAACAGAGATTAACAAGCTTTTTGGCAAATTTTGAATTTGTTTGAAACCTGTTTACATAACCATATGTTGTTAGCAGGCATAAATCAATAACTAACTGTCAATGTGGCGCCACCTGATGATTCCCAAAAAAGTCTTTTTTATTCCTTTGCCTGTCATAATTTTCTTTTTCCTTTTCCAAACGCTTAAACCGCTTTTTCTCTTATTACTGTGTTAAGGAACTTGGCTTTTGCCATGACCTTTATATTGCTAAACAGTCGTCGTCTAAAGCCAGATGGTCTGATAGTGCGTTGGCTTCACTTAGCAATGCAAAAACTTCTTTAATAAACGAATATTGAATATCTCTGTTGTAAAGGAGAGGCTGGAAAATTACTTCAAGGAAGCAAAAAAAATATTTTTGTTTGAAATTATTTTCAAATGTTGCTGTTGTATGCAATATTTGCCACTTTATTTTGCCAGCAATTACTAGTAACTAGGATGTTAAAATTTAAATACGATAGAGGTTCAACTTACTTAATTTGTCATTACAACCGTTTAGCCATTATTACAACCTAGCTTATCACAACACCAATGTTGTGTGTGTTCCAGAGGTCAGCAATGAGTATTCAAAACGATGAGTAGATTCGAATCATACTTATAATTTCTGATACTTACGCATTCATAGTTATTTTAATGTCATGTTCATACTACTCATACTAAAAGTTTGAAATACTCATGGTACTCATACTTAACAATACGCATGATGTTGTTGACTTCGATTCTCCATGACTCATCGTATACACGAATAACAAAATAAGTATGATTCGCGTACGAACACTACAATACTCATAAGAAGTTGTGTTTGCTCTCCTTGCTGCCTTTGTATCTTTTGTTTATGTGTCTTTCTTCTTTGTTTGTAAATGCAACAACAACTGAGACTGTATATTTTGACGAATGATTCGAATCACGCGAACCATTTATAAGTATTATAAGTATTTTTCTAAATTCATGAGTATGAATTAGTAGGTATGTATCAAAGTATGTAGTATGTGTAGTATGAATCAAACATAGTTGGAATGTTATGAGTTTGATGCCAACGTTGTACTCATACTCATTGCAACTTGTACTTATAAATCAATGTTGTACTGAGTACGAATGAATCAGAGTTGTTGGATTTCAATACTGGTGACTCACTCATACTCAAAATGTCATGAGTACTTATGAGTAGAGAAAAAGCGATTCATTGCTGATCTCTGGTGTGTTCATTTTATTCACAAGTAGCGAGACTCACAGTTAAAAGTCATCATTGCGTAACCTGATCATTTCCCTTATCTGCTTAAATCATTATTACAACCCTTTAGTCAGGATTACAACCTAGCTTATCACATCACCTATGTTATGTGTATTACTTTTCTGCATCAGTGGCGGAACTCATAGTGTAAATTCGTCTCTGACAGATTTTTGAGAAACTTTTCATGGCAATTTTATGTACTCTCAGCATTCTTGTCGCCGTAGTCTAGTAGGTAGTGTGTTGGCTTATTAGACGTAAAGCCAGAGTTCGAGCCCTAGGCCAGACATCAAAACAAAATACAAAAAGTATTTCTTCGGCAACTTCCTCTCAGCAGATCTCCGGCAAAAACTCTGAGAGTGAATAAAATTGCCATGAAAAGTTTCTCAAAAATCTGTCGTTCGGAGTCGGCTTTAAAACTGTAGGGCCCACCACTCATGTATAAAATTAATACACACAACATAAGTGGTGTGAGAAACTAGGTCGTAACACTGACTGAATGACAAATTATGTATGTATGTATGTATGTATAGCCGTTTAAATCCTAAAAACCTTATTAAGGATGTTCGTATTCCTATCCGATAAAATACAAAGACAGCTTCTTTGGAGACAACTTATTAGGTTGCCAAGGACAGTAAATTGCAGACATGACGCAAGCAAAAGCATGTTTTCTTTCCTGATGTAGTCAAAAAGAGTGTAAATTTTCAATTTAAATCTCCATGTAAAATTCGAAGTCAGTTCGCCTAATCGGTAATCAATTATTCCCTTGATAGCATTCCCCTTATAAAGCTTTTACGCAGTGGTCGTCTCTCTCATAAGGCACATCCGTTTGTATTCGATTAACCTGGTCAGTACATTGCACTGCATAGTCTTCCTGCTGAAGTTTTTCTACCACTTGTAAATGAGTTAAAATTAAACTCGTAGTTAGGACTCTCTCTTCTCTTTTCTTTAAAAAATTTTCCTTGTGTTGTAAAATCTACTCCAAGTGCAAAGGCCTAAGAATTGGCCGTAAAAAAAGTGGTATAATATTGATTGAGGCCATCGTAACCTGATCATTTCTCTTACTTACTTAAAACGTTATTACAATCCTTTAGTCAGGATTAGAACCTAGGTTCACACATCATTAATGTTGTGGGTTTTAATCTTAGAGTGGGATCTACAGTTTAAAGTCGACTTCGAACGACAGATTTTTGAGAAACTTTTTCATGGCAATTTTATTTCACTTTCCGAGTTTTTCCCAGAAGACTGCTGAGAGGAAGTCGCCGACGAAATATTTGTTCATATTTCGTTTTGTTGAAGCACAGGCTCGTGCCTTATAAGCAGACGTCGGCACAAAGAGAACATGATAAGAATGTGAGTGTATTTGTGAGAGGCATGTGTTAACCCAGAGGAAAATTAAATTGTTAGTAATATTTTCAAGTCTACTTATTAACCCAATAATATGTACATGTGAGCGGAAAAAATAGAAAAATTGTACTACGTTAATCTCTAAAGACACCGTATTCAACTTGGCAAGTATTCTTCCAAAAATCAAAATCATTTCTCACTGATATTACTGAATTCTACGGTAATATTTCTTTGGGTGTATAAATGAAGTCTGAAAAAAAGCGACATGAACCTTCTTCTTTAGAAGCTGACAAGCAACTGAGTGCTCTTTTACGCTTTTTTTAACGAACATTGTTGATGTTCGTGCCCTATGTGTATAAAAATCCGAAGATGTTGTTCCCCTGGGGGACATTGGTGCCGACGTCTGCTTATAAGCCAACACAGTATCTACTAGACTACGGAGGCTTCAATAAATAATAGAACACTCCACAAAAGATGTGTTCCAATTAACACGATTAAAGCTCTGCTGCAATGTCTCGTTATCCCACACATCACAGTGCCAGAAAACTCAACACTCTAACACTCTAACACTCTATTTCTGTCCAGGAGCATAGTGAGAGCCTTTCTACAGATTGCTAGCAATCTCGAGCTAATATAGTCAACCAGTCAATGCTTTCAATGCAGCCTGATTGTCCATAGCTCTTCTGCAATCTCTCGTTACCCCACCCATAACAGTGCCTGAAAACTCAACACTCTAATACTCTAGTTCTGTACAGCAGCATATTGAGAGTCTTTCTACAGATTGCTAGCAATCTCGAACTACTATAATTGCCCAGTCAATGCCTTCAACGCAGCTTGACTATCCATATACCATAAATAACTTGCGTACTCCCCGGTGCTATACATTTCCTAACCATTTCCGCTGCATTGGTAGTCGCAAACATCTTCGTAGGGGATAGACTACATCAATATTGGAATATTTTCTGCAAAGTTTTTCTCATAGCACTGATATTAAAACCTCTAAGGTCAAAGGTCAAAAAAATATATAAACAATTGAGGTTAATTAAACAGAATCTTAGAATAATTTAAAATTTTTCTAGGATTTTTAAGTCTTATTTTTCTTCTCAACATTTTCAAAACTGTTTCAGTTGAATTTTTAAACCACCCTCGTATATTTGCCTTAAACCAAAGGCTTTAGTTGCATTCTTTTTTTTGTCTTCGTAAACATACCACATACTGGGGCTTGTTGCAATGTTCTCTTGACTTTATTAAATTGTTATGCTTGTTGCCTGATGATATTGCTGTTGGTGCTGCTGATGCTGATGCTGTTGCTGTTGCAAGATGAAATCTATCGTGTTGCTAACCGCATGCGTGCAATTTTCTACGCTTTCTTATCGCATTTCAACGCGTGCGTTTATTTATTCAGAGATTTTTTTGTTTTTTTCTTCATTTACTTTCGTTTCAAATACTTTTCATTCTTGATTATCATCATCATCATCATGATGTAGGAGAGGCAGGCTATAAGAGCTCTTCCTCTGGCCATATGAATGTTTATTTTTAAATTGAGAAAATCAATGACCAAAGAGGAAATATCATTTCTTTTCTTTGTGCAATTCTATCTATTGCGCAATAATTTTAAATTGTTGGTACAACATTGGTGGGAGGATTTTTTTTGCGGAATAAAATGAATTTTTTTTAATTGGAAATAAAGTGTCTAAAATCGAAGTCAAGTGTAGCGAATATATATAAAAAAAACTCACAAAAGCATGTTTTAAACAAAAAATCGTATTTAAAAACCAAAGATGCAAACCCAAAATTCTGCAGCACCAGTTTAAACGTTAACAGAGCAAAATTTGGCTTTAAAAGGGCACAATATGCAATTAACAGACCACTGTTAACTATTTTTAAATGACAATTTGAAAAGGTCCATAGGTTTAGGAGCTAATTAGAGAATAAAAATCAGGAACTGGAATGCCTGTAGTAGACCCCTGGGATTCCTATTTGTGTCATATGTATGTTTAAACAAAAACTTGTATTTAAAAACCAAAGACGCAAACCCACGTTTTTACAGAGTCATTTTTGACGTTAACAGAGCTTTCTTTAACAGACAACTGTTAACTGTTTAATTGTAGGAGTTTAAAAGTTTCCATAGATTTAGGAGCTAATTATAAGAGGTACAGGAGTGCCCATTGGGTATCCATTTATAAAGGGTGATTTTTCGGCTATTATCTTTTTGGCAACACTGGTTTCAACAGCTCACGCACGTTTCGTGTTTTGTTTCATTGTCAAACATCTTCGGTTTGGTCAATAATTTAACCATGAATCGTCTTACAAACGAACAACGCTTGCAAATCATTGAATTTTATTATTAAAATGCGTGCTCTGTTCAGAAAGTTCATCGTGCGCTTCTTACATTTTATGGTCAGTTTAATCGACCCACTGAAGCGGCTATTCGGGTTATTGTGACTAAATTTCGCATCAAATTTACATTGTTGGACATTAAACCACCAACACGCTTACGTAGAGTGCGAACTGAAGAAAATATCGCAGCTGTATCGGCCAGTGTTAATGATGACCATCAATTATCGATTCGTCCCCGTTCGCAGAAATTGGGCCTCTGTTACTCAACAACGTGGAAAATTTTGCGGAAGGATTTAGGTGTGAAGCCTTTCAAAATACAGCTGCTGCAAGAATTGAAGCCGAATGCAACGCAGAATTTTTGGTGAATGGGTTGGCCGAAGATCCACTTCTTTATCGAAAAATTGTGTTCAGCGACGAAGCTCATTTTTGGCTCAATGGATACGTAAAGAAGCAGAATTGTTGATTTTGGAGTGAAGATCAGCCAGAAGCCTTGCAAAAGCTACCAATGCATCCAGAAACAGTCACAGTTTGGTGCGGTTTATGGGCTGGTGGCATCATTGGACCGTACTTCTTCAAAGATGCTGCGAATCGTAACGTAACTGTGTATGGTGAGCGCTACCGTGCCCAAAATTCAAGAGCTTGACTTGCATGACATGTGGTTTCAACAAGACGCTGCCACATGCCACACAGCACGCGTAACAATGGACTTATTGATAGGCGAGTTCGGTGAACATTTTATTTCACGTTCGGGACCGGTCAATTGGCCGCCTAGATCGTGAGCTTTAACGCCTTTAGACTATTTTTTGTGGGGCTATGTTAAAGCTCATGTCTATACAGACAAGCCCGCTTCAATTGACGCATTGGAAGACAACAATGTTGGAAAGAGCATGCCAAAATTGGACTAAGCGGATGGACCATTTGAGGCGCAGTCGCGGTCAACATTTGCATGAAATAATCTTCAAACATTAAATTATATGGACCGTACTATCGATTCAAATAAAGATTTCATGCATTTTTCTGAATTTTATGTGTTTTTTTTTTTTAAATTTCCTATAGCTCTTAAAAAATCACCCATTATATGTATGTTTAAACAAAAAATTGTATTTAAAAAACCAAAGACACAAACCCACGTTTTTACAGAATCATTTTTGACTTTAACAGAGCAAAATTTGTCTCTAACAGACAACTGTTAACTGTTTAACTGTAGGAGTTTAAAAATGTCCATAGATTTAGGAGCTAATTGTAGGAGGTACAGGAGTGCCCATTGGACTCCCTTTTATATATACTGTGGCATATGTACATATGTGTTAAAAAAAATTTCGAATTTAAAAACCAAAAACCTCAACCCACATTTTTGCAGCTTACTGTGTAGCCTCTAATTACAAAAAAATTCTGTATAACAATACCCCAACATATATATTTTTTTCCCCAAAGTTTTATGGCATTTCTGTTAAGTCATGCCATTAGTCTTCGTTGCTGTTTAAAACATTAAAACTTTAATTACACCACACAGAAACGTCCGAACTGAAGAATAAAATAAAGAAACTTTTTAACAAAAATAATTCATAGCGTTAATGCCACAAAAACCAAAAACAAAAGAGAAAAAAACCTCAAAATTTTTCAAAAGTTAACAAAAATGAAAAATGAAGGCGACATGCTAGTAAAATATGCTGACATAATACAAAATATGTATGTAAGTAGGTATGCGGTGGTTTGCCTTTAAATGACTATAATTTTTTAGGGTTTTTGCTTTTGGTTTTAGTTTACATACATACATTAGATTACATACATTAAACCCCTATGAAATAAAAACACTGGCCTGACGAGATTGTCAAAAAGCCCTATCCTAAGTAAGGGGTTCCTAAAAGCAGCAGATTCTTTCAATAACAGCATTTAATGATAAGGATACGGATAGGAACGATAGATTTGTGGACTCTTCTCTTTCCCAGGGGCAAATGATCAGTTAACGTAGTCTAGCAAATAGTGTGTCGATCATCTGTTTGCTATTAAAAATGCAACGGAAATGGTTTGAAAATGTATAGCACCGGAGAGTACGCAAGTTATTTATGGTATAAGGATAGTCAAGCTGCGTTGAAGGCATTAACTGGGCAATTATATTAGCTCGAGATTGTTGGTAGGCTGTAGAAAGGCTCTCACTACGCTGCTGGACAGAAATAGTGTTAAAGTGTTAAGTTTTCAGGCACTGTTATGTGTGGGGGGTAACGAGACATTGCAGAAGAGCTATGGACAGTCAGGCTGCATTGAAAGCATTGACTGGGTGACTATATTAGCTCGACATTGCTAGCAATCTGTAGGATGGCTCTCACTATGCTGCTGGACAGAAATAGAGTGTTAGAGTGTTGAGTTTTCTGGCACTGTGATGTGTGGGATAACGAGACATTGCAGCAGAGCTTTAATCGTGTTAATTGGAACACATCTTTTGTGGAGTGTTTTATTATTTATTGAAGCCTCCGTAGTCTAGTAGGTACTGTGTTGGCACCAATGTCCCCCAGGGGTTATACACATAGGGCACGAACATCAACAATGTTCGTTAAAAAAAGCGTAAAAGAGCACTCAGTTGCTTGTCAGCTTCTAAAGAAGAAGGCTCATGTCGCTTTTTTTCAGACTTCAATTATGCACCCAAAGAAATATTACCGTAGGATTCAGTAATATCAGTGAGAAATGATTTCGATTTTTAGAAGAATACTTGCCAAGTTGGATACGGTGTCTTTAGAGATTAACGCAGTACAATTTTTCTATATTTTCCGCTCACATGTACATATTATTGGGTTAATAAGTAGACTTGAAAATATTACTAACAATTTTCTTCTGGGTTAACACATGCCTCTCACAAATACACTAACATTTTTATCATGTTCTCTTTGTGCCGACGTCTGCTTATAAGGCACGAGCCTGTGCTTCAACAATATGGAATATGAACAAATATTTCGTCGGCGACTTGCTCTCAGCAGTCTTATGGCAAAAACTCGGAGAGTAAAATAAAATTGCCATGAACAAGTTTCCAAAAAATCTGTCGTTCGAAGTCGACTTTAAACTGTAGATCCCAGTCTTAGATTAAAACATACAACATGAATGATGTGTGAACCTAGGTTCTAATCCTGACTAAAGGATTGTAATAACGTTTTAAGTAAGTAAGAGAAATGATCAGGTTACGATGGCCTCAATCTATATTATACCACTCTTTTACGGCCAATTCTTAGGCCTTTGCACTTGGAGTGGATTTTACAACACAAGGACAATTTGGTAAAGAAAAGAGAGAGTTCTACCTACGAGTTTAATTTGAACTCGTTTACAAGTGGTAGAAAAACTTCAGCAGGAAGACTATGCAGCGCAATGTACTGTCCAGGCTAATCGAATACAAACGGATGTGCCCTACGAGAGAGACGACTGCGTAAAAGCTTTATAAGGGTAATGCTACTGATTGGATGAACTAACTTGGAATTTTACATGGAGATTTAAATTGAAAATGTACACTCTTTTTGACTACATCAGGGATGGAAACGTGCTTTTGACTTACGTCATGTCCGTAATTTACTGTCATTGGAAACCTAATAAGTTGTCTCCCAAGAAGCTGTCTTTGTATTTTATCGGATGGGAATACGAACATCTTTAATAAGGTTTTAAGGATTTAAATGGCTACATAAACGGTTAAGTGGTTGCATAAGATATGCTTCGCCAAGATGCCTTACGGACAGCACTGCGGCTGCCTTTCAAAATGTATCAATACAAAGTTTATATGCGGTTCTACTACTATATATAAACTATGTAGATATGCAAAATAACCGAACAATGCATCAACTATAAATCCGATGCCTGATTGCTTTTTGACTGCGTTAAAAATACACATTGACGACGTTTTGAAATTGAATACATTGTACATGTTTTGTACAGCGGCATTATGAAACACTCCATATGCTTTATCAACTTCAATAGTGACGCTTTGTGTCTTACCGAATAAAGCATTGGAATTGAATTTTAGGGCAGTGAATTGTACCAATTCCGTGAATGGAACTTCAATCAGAAAATATAAAATGTTTGTTAATGTATGGGAACCTAAGAAGAATAATTCTTTGGCACCCAGAGTTTATTGACAGAACGTATCTAGTCAAAGGCAATTTTAATAAAATTCACACTTTCATAAATTTTGCGGACTGGATCCGATAGACATCAACCAGTAGTTGTAAAGGGTGTTTTTTATAGAGGTATAGAACTTTAAGTTGGCATTACTTTTCAAGATGGCGACCGATTTAACAGCTGTCAAGTGATTTATCCTCAGTTTGGTTTGGCAATTCATCATGAATAGACTCACGCCTGAACAACGCTTGCAAATAGTGCAATTTTATTTCGAAAATAATGGTTCTGTGCGGAAAACGTATCGCGCACTACGTCCATTTTATCGTCGACAAAATCGTCCATCAGAGCAGTTAATTCGATTAACCATGGAACGTTTTCGCACCACGTTTACTCTTATTGATAACTCGCATCCCCAGAGACGCTGTACGGTGCGTACAGAAGAAGCTATTGCTGCTGTAGAGCGTAGCATTGAGGAAGACCCGAATGAGTCCATCCGCCATCGAGCACAGGAATTGGATCTGTGTCCATCCACTTTATGGAAGATTTTGCGGAAGGATCTTGGTTTGCGTGCTTACAAAATCCAACTCGTGCAAGAATTGAAGCCAAACGATCATCGAGTAAGGCGTAGATTCGTCGAATGGGCCCAAAACGAGATTACCGTTGTTCCCGATTTTCATAAGCGAATTTTGTTTAGCGATGAAGCGCACTTCTGGTTGAATGGCTACGTCAACAAACAAAACTGCCGCATTTGGAGTGAAGGTAATCCTCAAGTGTATGTGGAAACACCGTTACATCCAGAAAAACTGACTGTTTGGTGCGCTTTATGGGTTGGTGGAATCATTGGTCCGTACTTTTTCAAAAACGATGGTGGCCAGAACGTTACAGTCAATGGTGATCGGTATAGAGCCATGATTACTAACTTTTTCATTCCTGAATTGAATAACCATGATGTCCAGGAGATGTGGTTTCAACAAGACGGCGCAACATGTCACACAGCTCGTGCCACAATAGATTTATTGAAAGACACGTTTGGTGGCCGCCTAATTTCACGTTTTGGACCTGTGAATTGGCCTCCAAGATCTTGTGATTTAACACCGCTAGACTACTTTCTGTGGGGCTATGTAAAGTCATTGGTCTATGCGGTAAAGCCACAAACGCTTGACCATTTGGAAGACAAAATGTCCACAAATGTTGGAAAAAGTCATCGAAAATTGGACGTCCAGATTGGACTACATCCGCGCTAGCCGTGGGTGTCATATGCCAGAAATCATATTTAAAATGTAATGCCACAAGATTATCTTTCGGTAAAATAAAATTCATGTCAATCGAATAATCCATCGTTGTTTTATTGCAACTTAAAGTTCTATACCTCTATAAAAAACACCCTTTAATTAAATGACTGAATATTTGATATCGGAGTTACAGCGGGAGCTAATAGAACCCAAGTAAGCTATGCTCATTGAGACGCTTGCCAATTCCACCTAACCTAACTTAGTGAAGAGAATGTAATGAAGTGTGACATTACTTTTGTGCAGAAAGCATTTCGTCTTGAATGGTAGTGTTTTTGACCGAATACTCAAGATCATATGCCTTTATCGCTGGGAATGTGTTTCAGGGGAGCTATGTATTGACTTAAAGTGATTTACTGATGAAATAAGAGGTAAACAATTCTCTGGTAGTTCATTGCGAATAGCATTTCGAAGTATATAGTTTTTTGTGTACAATTATGAATTTTCGAACTCTTTTCACTTGAGGTATTAGAAGAGGGTCATTATCTAGACGGACATACATACATAATTGGTCATTACAACCCTTCAGTCAGGATTACGACCTAGTTTCTCACACCACTTATGTTGTGTGTGTTAATTTTATACATGAGTGGCGGGACCTACAGTTTAAAGTCGACTCCGAACGACAGATTTTTGAGAAACTTTTCACGGCAATTTTATTTACTCTCAGAATTTTTGCCAGAAATCTGCTGAGAGGAAGTCGCCGATGAAATCCTTTTTTATTTTATTTTGATGTCTGGCCTGGGGCTCGAACCCTGGCTTTTCGTCTAATAAGCCAACACACTACCTACTAGACCACGGCGACTTCATTTTCGAACTCTTTTCACGTGAGGTATTATAAGAGGGCCATTGTCTAGACTGATGGTTCCATAATTATAGGTAAACTACAGATATGGTTAGAACCAGATTCGTTGAGATAGAAGTGAACTTCTCTGTTGCGAATGTCATCTGCGAGAGCACCAATGGTCTATCAACAATGTTTGCAAGAAAGTTATTCATCACTGTAGAGTGTAGTTACGTCAGTTAGTAATTCCTATTCCAACGGTATCTTATCTTAATTATCAGAGGCCATGATTCCCTCTGTCAGTAAAATTTTTCGAGTCTCACAAATCGTTTATAATGAATCGTATTATTTCGGTTGCTATATGGTCTTTCAAACCCAAAAAAATATTATTAAGTACGGGAGCATTTTAGTTTTTAAGATCTTAAAATCAGGTTTTCCATGCTTTGTAAGGTACAGCTAGGTTTGGATATGGAATCACACGAATGTCGTTAAAACAAGACCCCAGATTCATATATACAACCGCCAAATTACTGTTTCTATCACCAGAAACATACATTGGTATTGTAGGGCACACACCAAACACAGTCAAACCTGTTCATCCATGGTTTCCTTAAGTGCTCTATGAATGGCTTTTTGTTTTATGGCATATAGAATGGCACTCACTGTAGTTAACTGCTGCTAAATTAAACAATTTTAGTTAGTAAATCTATTTATATACATATATATGTAGAACAAGTTCCTCTGCACACAAGGCAACATGCATTATATGCTGCATGCAACATAAAATCGGGATTATATTGTATATTCGATTGCGTGCAATATGTTGTCATTTTATTATTAGAATTTTCTGAATACATATGTGTTTGTGTATATATATGTGTGTGTATTCTTTAAAAATGTCTTCGTCTTCTTTTTGGTTTTGCGTTTTTATTAAACCAATTGGCATCGTCATCAGCATTGTTAACGTTAGGCTTACAATATTAGATGGGGCTTGACGATGACGTTGAAGACGACGACGACATCTTGGCTATGCAACATGCAACTTGTTTGGTGCCTGTGTTGTGTTCTATTATTATTTCTCTCGCGCTGGCATAAATATTTGTTTAGTTTAGTTTTCCTTTTTTGCTCGTAATAATTTGATTTTTTTTGTGAATTTTTTTCCAGAACAGCTGCTGAAAATATGTATTTGTGTCACATGCAGAAACTTTAGATATTATCATCATAGTTAAGCATATAAAATGCTATGTTCTCTCCCCTATTCTCTCCCCATTTCCTATGTATGCATACATACATATGTACATACATATATATTGTATGCATTTGGATTGTATTTTTTTTTTGTTTCTTCTGTGATACTGAAATACAAACGCGTACCGTAAGTTTCGTATATGAAATTATATTAAACTCATACCCAATACAGACATACACTCTCACACACATACATACATACACATATTGTTACATATTCAAGTTAAACTAGAAATTTGAATCAATTACTTTTAGCACAAGTGCATTTGAAATTTTTAACGAGTTTTTGTTTCTGCTGTTCTCTCTGTAAAACCATTAAATTGTACTCAAGAAGTCAGATGCGTAACATGAAAGAGGGTAGGAAGAAAAATCTCTTCCAAAGCAATAAAATGTACGAAAATTTTATGAAAATTAATGAAGAAATTTGTTTTCTTCTTACTTTGTTTGCTACTTTTGTTGCCATCAATTGGATATTTTGACTTTGTGTGTAAATTTAGTACCAGAGGGTATTATTCGTGAGAATTTTTAGAGAAACACAGACTTGGATTTCAGGATTCTATATCGGCTGATTGCAGGCAAAGGTCGTACTATAAAAAACAAACCACAAAGGAAATCGCTTATGCAGTTTTAGAAGAGAATCGCCTGGGAATTCTGCTCTAAGACAACGTGAACAGTTCAAGTGAAACAATTCGCTCGCTTAGCCAATTAAATACAATGGCGAAAATACTTGTGAATGAGTCATGTTTCTAATTAAGGCATAATCTTAAGATATTGTTACGTTTTTACCTTCGAAAAATTTTTAAAATATGAGCTCGTAGGTTAATTAAAATTCTTTATTATTCGCACAATTCTGTGTGCCACTGTTCACAACTTTAAGTAAACAACAACAATTGCTTTGTTTGTTATAAACAATAACAATTACCAGACAATTGGTCGACAGATCTTTGTAACGGAGATCTTCACACACCGCGTCTTTACACAAGACTGTTTGAACTACACTAACTCACTCGCCTGCTTCGCTTTCCCTTTTATATGGCAGTGTAAACAGTCTGATGAATGTTCTTGAAGACGAATGTTCGTGGCTTCATACATACATAATTGGTCATTACAACCCTTCAGTCAAGATTACCACCTAGTTTCTCACACCACTTATGTTGTGTGTGTTAATTTTTATACATGAGTGGCGGGACCTACAGTTTAAAGTCGACTCTGAACGACAGATTTTTTGAGAAACTTTTCATGGCAATTTTATTTGCTCTCAGAGTTTTTGCCAGAAATCTGCTGAGAGGAAGTCGTCGAAGAAAAATTTTTTATATTTTATTTTGATGTCTGGTTTGGGGCACGAACGCTGGCTTTTCGTCTAATAAGCCCACACACTACCTACTAGACTACGGCGACTTAATTTTTGTGTTTAGTTTTAATTAAAATTCTTTATTATTCGCACAATTCTGTGTGCCACTGTTCACAACTTTAAGTAAACAACAACAATTGCTTTTTTGTTATTCTTCTGTTTACACCCTTTGCATAAACAATAACAATTACTAGACAATTGGTCGAAAGATCTTTGTAACAGAGATCTTCAAACCGCTATTACTATCTTCAAACACACCGCGTCCTCACACAATACTGTTTAAACTTCACTAACTCATTCGCCTGCTTTGCTTTGCCTTTTATATGATAGTGTAAACAGTCTGATGTATGTTCTTGAAGGCGAATGTTCGTGGCTTCGCCTTCTCGAAATCTCTACAAATGTAAACATCATTGTTTCATTATTATTGTTTGTGTGTGTTGTTTACATTTATTCTTATAGTGTTTGTTGTTGTATTTTTGTTTACTTGTTTATCATTTTTATGCTAGTGTTTGTTGTTGTATTTTTGTTTACTTGCTTACCATTTTAATGTTAAGTGATAGTATCAGACCGAGGTAATAATCGTCACGCACCAGAACCCATACTGCAGGTCTCTTGATCAACTCTTGCGACAATTTTGTATCGTGTGTATGAGCTTCTGATCACAGGAATATCCCCTATTGCCATAGTATAGAGGTCACATACGATCTATTGTACTGTCTTTTCCATATAGGGTTCCTCTCTGTATTGTCTCCACTCAAACAATTGCGCTCACAAACTTTATAATACTGCACACGGTGTCAAAAAGTGCCATTTCGTAGCCAGCGCATGCTATACACCCAAATGTTTTCTATTGGAAAACATTATTGCCCCACTGATTCTAGGTATCTTATCTCTGCTGAGGAAGAATTTCGCTTTATTGCCAAACGCAATTGGCCTAAATTGAATCGTAGCGACATAATAGTCACTTCATCTCCTCCTCATGGATCGTTACATGATAGGTAAACATGCGGAGAGATTTAGTTTAGGTGCTAATGAATTGCTTGCAGTTTATAAATCGGCTGAGGGAAAAGAGAGTATTCTGCAGTTTATTTGACAATGTCCTTCTCTAGCTCAATGCAAACTTTTCTCACTTGGTTTACAATTTCTCGAACTGCCGTTACTAGATATCGAGTGGATCTTTAAATGCATTAAACTTCCAGACTGATTTTGCTTTAAAGACGAAACTCTGAAGCTGATTATGGAAGGGAGGTAACTAGAGGTGGTTGTCCACTCACGGAATGTGGATGGAGACACTTAGGCCGCACTCTTAACAGAGTTTACACCAGCATTGTGTAGTCGCGCGAATGTTGCTCTCGGTTTACTGTTATTTTTGTCTGTTTCAGCGTTGCCATTTGGTGGCACTATACATCTTACGTAACAGAAGCAATTACAACACGTAGAGTATTTGTCTGGACTACGCAATTCCTTTTTGACCATACGCCTGCGTGCGCGTATTGTTTTTTTTTTCTATTTTACTTGAAAGCCCTTCGTGTACTATGACAGCTAATAGTATTAAGCAGGTTAATTCCTTTACAGTTGTTGTGGCCTTTCCAGTCATAATTTCTCGATAACTAACGATGATGCAGCCCTTGCGCTGACCAACTTCTTCCTCTTCCCTGGTTTTGGTGGAAATTGGTCAGTACAGGGACTGCGTTCACCCGTGGCATCACAACGGGCCGCTATGCGTGTTAAAGTGAGCTTTGTGATATCAGAGCTACCACTCCGGCCTAAACCTAAACCTAAAACGATGATGCATCCTAGGCTAATGTGATATGGGGTCGTAGAATGGCTTTTTTCGGCACAAATGTTAAGATGATACAGTCAAACCTTTTAAATAGAGTGACAAATAACCCTGGAAGTTAAAGTTCAATGGCAATATAATCTCCTTTCCTTAAAGATTTAAAAATACTAAGAGTCAGACGCTCTTTATTGGCCAGCTCTTCGAAATCTAGAATCAGTTCAGATTAATCGAAAACATTTTTACACAATAATGATCAGAAAGGTGCTTCCCCTCCTAAACACTACGAATCTGGCATTCCAGCCTATGATACGATGCTTGTAATTGATCAATCGTTTCATAACGTTATTACAGAAAAATAAAAATAAAAATATGCATCAGCAGCAGCAGCAAAAGAAAAAAAAGAACTAGAGCCAGATACTGAAACATATAGATGCACAGACGGACAGCAAGACAGACAGACAGACATATGCTGAATCAAATTTATAAAAATAACAATTTGCTTTACAAAAATAGAAAATCTCGTTCTCTTTTTCAGTTAGTTTTTTCAGTCTTATATTCATTTTTTTTTTTGCTTTTGATTGAAATCAAGTTCACAGCATAATTTCAAGCTGAATTTATTTGACTTGATTTTGTGAATGGCAAAGGAAGACAATTTACTGTTTTTGTTTCTTTTTTTGTCGCTCTCTTTCTGTTTCTCTTTATATTGCTTGGCTTTAAATGTGCCGTCGTAGATTTTGTGGCTTTAATGGAAATTGAAAAGAATAATTTGGAAACAATGTTTTTTAAACGGAAATTCAAATGGTGGCCTAATTTGGGAAAATAACGGATTTTTATTAACACAACGGCAAAGTCTCAATGGTTCTGTGTAGCAGTGTTCTTCGGCGCCTGCTTGTCTACATACATTGATGCATCGGCACTGTAAGAAATGATGATGGAAGACAGAATGTATCGACAATCTGCAAGAAGAATAAAGTTAAAACCACTAAAAATCAATGCAAGAGCAATACAATGTTACGTCTTACGTAAATCTAGTTCTACTCATTATAAAGGTTCCGCCAAATAACTTTTTTTTTTTTTGGAAAATGCTTTAAAGAAAAAACTACTGAATATTTTCTCAAATTTCTTTTTTTATTTGAAAGTACAATCCTTCCGGTTAATAATGGAAAATAATTTCATTCAAATGGTTGCCTCGGCTGGCCATGCAGTAGCCTACACGATCGGTCCAATTTTTAAGCACATTATCGATTGTGTGCAGCTGTATTTCACCAAATGGCTTCACGAATATTGTCCTTTAAAGCGTCAATTGCCTCTGGCTTGTCGGCGTAGCACTTATCTTTGACGGCACCCCACAAATAATAGTCCAACGGTGTCAAATCGTAGCTCCGAGGTGGCCAATGGACATCAGCTCTGCGGTTGATAATGTGATCTTCAAAAACAGGGTGCAACACATCGAGTGTAGCTTCGGCTGTGTGGCACGTAGCGCCGTCCTGTTGAAACCAAATGTTGCCAATATCCTCCTCTTCAATTTTTGTGAACAAAAATTCGTTCAACATGGCCCGATAACGATCGCCATTGACTGTAACGGCCACTCCTTGCTCATTTTCGAAGAAAAATTGCCCAATTATGCCTCTGGACCAAAATCCGCACCAAACAGTGACTCGTTTTGGGTGCGTCGGCCTTTCAATGTATGCAACAATTTTGCTTCTTTACATACCCGCCAAGATCAAAATGAGCTTCATCTGAAAAGATGATTTTTTTTTGCCAAAATCGGCATCTTCTGGTGTAGGCTACTGCATGGCCAGCCGAGGCAACCATTTGAATGAAATTATTTTCCATTATTAACCGGAAGGATTGTACTTTCAAATAAAAAAAAGAAATTTGAGAAAATATTCAGTAGTTTTTCTTTTTAAAGCATTTTCAAAAAAAAAAAAGTTATTTGGTGGACCCTTTACTAATGTTTGTTGCTACTCTAGAAATTTTCAAGTCAGTTGTATTAAAGTGCGTAAGGTCGCCGTAGCCTAGTAGGCAGTATGTTGGCCTATTAGACGTAAAGCCAGGGTTCAAACCCCAGGCCAGGACATCAAAACAGAATATAAAAAAAAATATTTCTTCGGCGACATCCTCCCAGCAGATTTCTGGCAAAAACTCTGATAGTAAATAAAATAAAATTGCCATGAAAAGTTTCTCAAAAATCTGTCGTTCAGAGTCGACTTTAAACTGTAGACCCCGTCACACATTTATAAAATTACCACACACAACATGAGAGATATGAGAAGCTAAGCCGTAATCCTGACTGAAGGGTTGTTATGACCAATTATGCATGTATGTATGTATGTATTAAAGTGTACTTTCACTGGAATTAATTGTATAACGTTTCACTGTCTACGATTTCTTTCTGGAAGGTCTAACTATTCTACTGATATATAAATATATATAAATATTCGTGACATGTGACAATATAAATTTTTATTAATTTCACGATGAATATAGAGACAAACGAACAAAGGCTTTAACGTATAACAGGTGACTTTTCTTCCATTTGGTTTCTAATATTAATTTCTTTGAGTATAAATAAAGAGTCGTGACATGTGGCAATAACAATTTTATACATTTTACGATGTATAGACTGACAAACGAACAACATGAAAGGCTGTATGGTGCGAGAAGTAAATTTCTAGGAAGAGCAGTCAACAAAGGCGGTTCGAGAGCTGCCAATGCGCTCAATCCAATGTTTGTGTGTGCTTGCTGGGTCAGCAGCATTGCTCGTACATTAAGTTAGGTTAGGTTAGAGGACGTGTACTTGTCAATTAAGACAAGTACAGTACCCGGTGGTCGAATTGACCCATTGTACAACGTCCTAGTTTCTCACACCACTTATGTTGTGTGTGTTTATTTTATACATGAGTGGCGGGGCACCTACAGTTCAAAGTCGACTCCGAACGACAGATTTTTATTTATTGAGAAACTTTTCATGGCAATTTTATTTACTCTCAGAGTTTTTGCCAGAAATCTGCTGAGAAGAAGTCACCGAAGAAATATTTTTTGTATTTTGTTTTGATGCCTGGGCTGGGGCTCGAACCCTGGCTTTACGTCTAATAAGCCAACACACTACCTACTAGACTACGGCGACTTCCAATCGTTGCATCTTACTACTATAAAAGTAAGGAAGATTTGTATATTGAGCATGAGTGTCTATTAGATAATTATCGGTACACCTTGAACATGAAAGGTAAGTGGCTAAGGACGGTATTCTATTGCCACATGAGCACTGTTAAAATGGGAAATGGGAAAGCTAAAAAATGTAGTTTATTTTCATGTAGAGTATACGAGTATGCTGTGTATTGATTAAATTCAATCCTCGGTTCGTTAAGTAATAACTCCAACTGATCTAACAAAATTACTACGTAATTTATATTTCAGACTATAAAATCCAACAAATTTTCATGAAAAACTTTTCACGTTTATTTTCCTTCTTTCTTTCTTTCCATCTTTCTTTTAATTAAATTCAAAAGCACTTTTAACCGGAAGTTATTTGGTTGAATTCATCTTTTCTGTGTGTTTTTTTTAGGCCGTATCTGATTACAATGAAATTAAAACCAATAAAGCCTGCGCACAGACCGCTTTTGTGTTTAACAATAAAGTGCACTTTTGCTTCGTTTCGTTGTTGTAGACAAAAAGAAAGAAAAATAAAACAACCAAAAACAAATGTTGTAGAAAGAGAAGAGAAGAGAATTTAAATAAAATTAAATGCGAGTCTAATGTTGTTAGATGTGATCAAATTTTGCTTCTTTCAATGACCATGGATATGGTTGTATACTCTCTTCACCATAACTAATCTCACTGATCGTCATCATCATCATCATGATCATCATGATCATCATGTTTATTATCATGGTCAAGGTAATGTAAGAAAATTAATACGGCAAAAAGATTTTCAATTCTACGCCGTAGCTGCTGACCATGTGTGGAAGCAAGCTTTAGTTAAGCGTAGTGGAATAATCGGAGACACTGCAGCAATGCCAAAAGATAAAAACAACTTTTCAAAGAAAAAAATAAAATTTTAACTGGTTTTTCATTCTCTCTACCCTAGACCAGACAGTTAGGCAAGCAGGGAGGAGTGGAGCTTTAGCAGCTACCGTTACAAATATGAATTGCTATTATATGTGCTGCTGCCTACCAATAACTCTAAATGCCGACATCTTCTATACACAAATCTATGTACATATGGTCTAGCATTGGCTATTGGAATTGTTAGCAAAAGCTAACAGAAAACATTTTTAATTTTTAATTTTTATTTCATATTTCCGTTACAAATTCTGTGGATTTTATTTCATTTCCAATGCTAAAGTACTGAGGTTAACAGCTCTTCCTTATCGTCTTCCTCTTTGAAGCTATGAAACGCTTACAAAATAAAATTTTCAATTTCTGTAAGATGTCTTAATAAGATTTCAGCCATAAAATGTGTCTTAAAAAATATTCATAAGAAATTATTTTCGTAATGCTTAGAACGGTTTAATGCTGTTATAAAGGCTTTTAAATTATGGAGGATGGCCCCTACTCGTGCAATGTATTGCAGACTAGTGTTTAAAGATGTTAAATTTAACAAATCCGTTTGCATATGTAAAGATAACAAATAACTTTTTTTTGAAAATGCTTTAAAAAAAACTACTGAATATTTGCTCAAATTTCATTTTTTATTTGAAAGTATCCTGTTAATAATGGAAAATAATTTCATTCAAATGGCTGCCTCGGCTGGCCCTGCAGTAGCCTACACGATCGGTCAAATTTTTAAGCACATTATCGATTGTGTGCAGCTGTATTTCACCAATGGCGTGAATTGTCTCTGGCTTGTCGGCGTAACACTTATCTCTGACGGCACCCCACAAATAATAGTCCAACGGTGTCAAATCGCAGCTCCGAGGTGGCCAAACGACATCAGCTCTGCGGCTGACAATGCGATCTTCAAAAACAAGGCGCAAAACATCGAGTGTAGCTTCGGCTGTGTGGCACGTAGCGCCGTCCTGTTGAAACCAAATGTTGCCAATATCATCCTCTTCAATTTTTGTGAATAAAAATTCGTTCAACATGGCCCGATAACGATCGCCATTGACTGTAACGGCCACTCCTTGCTCATTTTCGAAGAAAAATGGCTCAATTCTGCCTCTGGACTAAAATCCGCACCAAACAGTGCCTCGTTTTGGGTGCGTCGGCTTTTCAATGTATGCGTGCGAGTTTTCCGTGCTCCAAGTGCGACAATTTTTCTTGTTTACATACCCGCCAAGATCAAAATGAGCTTCATCTGAAAAGATGATCTTTTTTGCCAAAATCGGCATCTTCTTGAAAGTCGATCGCAGGCCCACTTAGCGAAGCGAAAACGCATTGGATGGTCAATTGGCTTCAACTCTTGAACCAATTGGACTTTGTATGGCATCATACCAAGGTCTTTATGCAAAATTCGTCTCAATGATGTCTCCGAAATGTTCAATTGTTGAGAAAGACGATGAATTGATATTGATAGCGCTTCACGGACACTTTCTGCCACAGCAGCAATATTCTCGGGTGTACGCACTGTTTTTGGCTTTTCACGCTCTGGTTTATCGATGAGGATGCCAGTTTCTTTTAGTTTTTTCACAAGATAACGAACATACGTAGCTGATGGTGTTTCTCTTCTTCCAAAATCCGTACGCAATTTTCGCACACATTCTACAACATTACCATGAATTTCAAAGTAATGTCGCAATATTTCCCAGCGTTGTTCAAGCGCGTACACAATCATATTTGTTCAGCAGAAGGATAAAACTAATTATCTGTCAAATCAGACATGAGCTAAGTGTTACCATTCACGAAAAAAGCACTAGTAGAAAAAAAACGTTTGATGGCGGACCCGATACTTATTTGGATTGGTAAATGAACAACTAGCATTTGGTTTTTAAAGATTATTTCATATAAATGTTGCCCCCGACTACATCTTAAGAGGTCTATCCGTCAAATGCTATTTTAGTATTCTTTTTTCCAGCATTGCCGCTAGTTGCAGTCATAATAATGCATTTCAGAACTGGAGTTATGGCTGCTTTGGTCCTGAACTCGAGAGATTTCATGTAGTATAGTGATATCAAATCACACAATCTTAACAGCCAATGGATTGCTCCAAAACGTACGATTAATTATTCGTCAAACTTGTCTTCCAATAGGTACATGGTTCAGTGTGCCACGCTGCACAGTCTTGTGAAGACCGAAAAAAGTTTATTTTTAATATGACGTTGCAAATTTAATCGTTCTTCAAGATGTAACGTACCAGCAATGCTGCAGGTCCAACAACCGCACACAAGCATTGGATTTTCCAGAGTACATTGACAGCTCCTAACTGCTCTTCCCAGAAACTTACTTCTCACACAACACAGCTTTTAATGTTTTGAAAGCGTTGTTCGTTTGTCAGTCTATACATCGTCAAATGTATAATATTTTTATTGCCACATGTCATGAAACTTTTTCTATACTGCAAGCAATTACACTGAGAAACCAAATGGAAGTACTATTCCGCCGTTGTCTAGTTGGTAGTGTGTTGGCTTATTAGACGTGAGGCCACGGTTCAAACAGCCAGGTCAGACATCAAAGCGAAATATGAAAAAATATTTCTTCGACGACTTCCTATCAGTAGATTTGTGGCAAAAAATCTCTGAGAGTAAATAAAATTGCCATGAACAGTTTCTGGAAAATCTGTCGTTCGGAGTCGACTTTAAACTGTAGGTTCCGCACACACAACATGAGTGGTGTGAGAAGGTAGGCTGTAATCCTGACTGAAGGGTTGTATTGGGCAATTATGTTGTGTTGTCTGGTAGGTAGTGTGTTGGCTTATTAGACGTGCGGCCACGATTCAAACACCAAGTCAGACATCTTCAGCAAAACGAAATATGAAAAATATTACTTCGGCGACTTCCTCTCAGCCGCCGTAGTCTAGTAGGTAGTGTGTTGGATTATTAGATGTAAAGCCAGGGTTCGAGCCCCAGGCCAGACATCCAAACAAAATACAAAAAGTATTTCTTCGGCGTCTTCCTCTCAGCAGATTTCTGGCAAAAACTCTGAGTAAATAAAATTGCCATGAAAAAGTTTCTCAAAAATCTGTCGTTCGGAGTCGACTTTAAGCTGTAAGTTCCGCCGCTCATATATAATTAAAATAAAATTATAAAAAATTAATTATAAAATTAACACACACAACATAAGTGGTGTGAGAAACTAGGACGTTGTACAATGGATCAATTCGACCTCCGGGTACTGTACTTGTCTTAATTGACAAGTACACGTCTTCTAAACTAACCTAACTTCCTCTCAGCAGATTTCCGGCAAAAAAACTCTGAGAGTAAATAAAATTGCAATGAAAAGTTTCTTAAAATTCTGTCGCCATTCGTGTATAAAATTAACACACACAATATGGATGGCGTGAGAAACTAGGTTGTACTTCTGACTGAAGGGTTGTAATCACCAATTATGTTATGTATGCTTTATGGATTGAGGTGGCAGTACAATAGGTCGTATGGTTGCAGTACTTGGGCGCCTCTTTGCAAGAGACGACATCTATAAAAGGATTTGAACCTCCACACTTCAAAACCTCTATCTATAACTGATCTTTTTCAAGGGATAGCGTTGTCTCAGTAAGCTGATGTCTTACATCTTTGAAAATTTATTGAATGCAGAGCTTCTATAAAATGCAGATCTTCCTTCCTCAATTTATTTCCCGGAGATCTTTGTCAAATTCGGCTCAATGAAATAAAGGGCTATCCATTTCGTGGTTTCAAAAGTATGGGACTGGAATTCGACATCTGTCAAACTAAGTTGTGAAACCAATTTTTTTCTTTTCAGTTGAAAGTCTGACATTGACGAAAATGGATCGCATAAAAATTATCAAAACCTACTACAAAAATGGTGATTCTGCCACAGCCACGTATCGTGCTTTAAGAGGAGATTATGGTTTACATAATCGTCCAACTACGCAAGCAATTGGCAAAATTGTGAAGAAATTTGAAGAGACTGGAGCGGTTAAAAATATTGAAAGGCCTGTGCACCATCGTGTCGCTCGATCCGCTAAAATATCGCTATTGTAAGTGTAAGTGTTGATGAAGACCCGAATGTGTCGATTCCTCGTCGCTTTCAGGAATAAGGACTGTCTTACGGCACATTATGGCGTATTTTGCATTTAGATCTACACCTACATCCATAAATAGTCCAGCTCACGCAACAACTGAAGCCAGCTGACTATTCACAACGTCGTAGATAAGTGGAATGGGTGCTTGAACAACAGACAAAATTTTCTTCAGCGATGAAGCACATTTCACACTCGGTGGGTATGTTAATAAACAAAATTGTCGTATTTGGGGTTCTGAGGATCCTCAAGTAATTGAAGAGAGGCCATTACATCCAGAAAAAGTCACTGTTTGGTGCGCTCTTTGGTCCGAAGGTGTGATTGGACCTTACTTCTTCGAAAACGAGGATGAAACGACTGTCACCGTCAATTCGGAGCGTTATGGTCATATGACAACCGACTTTTTTTTTGCCTGCTATTGAAGAATACGACTTGGAGAATATGTGGTTTCAACAAGACGGTGCCACATGCCACACAACTCGAGCGAATATGGCTTTATTGCAAGAGACATCAACTGGCCATCCAGATCATGCGATTTGACACCATTAGACTTTTTTGTGGGGCTACGCGAAAGACCGTGTTTATGCAGATAAACCTTCAACTCTTGAGCACTTAAAAACCAACATTCGTCAAGTTATGGCTGAGATACCGCCCAATATGTGTCAAAAAGTGGTCGAAAATTACCTCAAAAGAATCAATGTTTGTAACACTTCGCGTGGAGGTAATTTAAATGATGTAGTGTTTCACACATAATGTCAACGTTTAAACTTTACAATAAAAAAGAAATATCATGAAAAAAATATGAAAAATATATTTATATGTGTTTTATTTACGTTTACTTTTGAAACCACGAAATGGATAACCCTATATTTTGTTTTTAGAAATGAAGACTTTGGAAGTTTGTCTTAAATATCTAGAAGTTAAAGTCTACTAAACAATGCCAAAAAGCAGAGAAGTGGTGTCCTGAAAGAAGTATGAGGAAATTTTTCTTAAAATTTACGTTTTAAAGTCTACTAAAGAATATCAAAAAGTAGAGAAGGAAGTGTCCTGAAAGAAGTATGTTATTAGGAGAAGAATTAAATCTAAAAACGACAAAGAAAAAGAAATAAAATTGTAATTGAAGCGCAGAAGTATTGATGGCATTTTCTTTACAAATTACACACTACATATAATATCAATTACTCCACCCCCTTTCTATAATTCTTTGCCCCCAAATAATATATAACAGAACTAAAGCCATACACTGACTTGCATAAATTGTGTCACGTTTTGTTATTACAACTCCCAACTCCCTGTCATTTAGTAAATTTGTATCCATCATGTATGCGCTGTTAATTGTAATCCTACAATTTACAAGAATATCTATGTATGTATTTCCCCTTAATTCACATTTGCTACGTTAGTTTCTTATGGAAATTATTTGTAGTAAAACGAAAAGAAAAAAAGAGAACTATAATCTATATTTACCTTAATTTTGTATATCAAATGAAGAAAGAACTGAAGGAAAATTTAATTAAAATAGTGGTGATGATGGAGTGTTAAGAAATTCTGTCTGGTAGAACGCGTTTTCAATAGCATTGATAACTGCAAAAGAAGAAAAAGAAGAAACGAAAATGGAAAATTTTAATTAAAATCGAAAGATAATTAAAAAGAAAAAAGAATAGATAAGTAAAACAAAAATATATTTATAGCGTATTTAAAAATAAAATTCAAACAATTTGTATTAATCAAGCCTAAAACTATACTATAAAATATAATAATTTAGTGATCCCTAAAGTAGGCTTCTTTACATATCCAGTTTTAAGCTATGATGATATCTTGGGTATGGAGATGCCAGAAGACACATACCTCGTGGGATACGCGGGTGACATAGTGGCGGTAATTTCAGCGCGCGATATGGAGGATGCCAGGAGAAAACTGAAACAAGTCGTGATAAGGACGCAGATATGGCTCGAGGACCACAGACTAGAGCTCGCAGGAAATAAGACTGATGACATTGGCTCACATTCCACTCGAGATAAGTATGCAGATAGGTGACGTATCACTGATCACAAAGAAGGCAGTGAAATACTTGGGTCTCAGACTAGACTGTAGGCTTAACTACTGAGCACAAATACAGCATGTGGCTACCAAGGCAGCAAAAGTAACGGGCATGTTGAGCAGACTGATGGCAAATATCGGCGGACCAACGCAGTCCAAACGCAAATTGATTATGACAACGACTAACTCGATTCTACTTTATGGCAGCGAGATATGGGGAGATGCGTTGGAGTTTAAATCCAAGCGGAAAATAGTAGCAGCAGTGCAACGAGCAGCGGCACTAAGGGTCGCTTCGGCCTATCGCACGGTCTCGGGCGCCGCAGTCCTCGTGATCACCGGTGAGACACCTATCGACTTACTGGCATTCGAGCGAAGAAGTTTATGGAAAGCGAAGAGGGAAAACCTCGCCATTAGTACCGCAGATATCAGATCTCAAACTATACGGCGATCGCAAAGTAAATGGAGTGATGAAAGCATGGATACAGAGAAATTTTGGAGAAATCAACTACTTCCTGACCCAGTTTCTTTCGGGTCATGGCTATTTCCGACAATATCTACACCGTATGGGCAAGGTGAATAATCCCGGCTGCATTTATTGCGAGGAAATGAGTGACGACGCTGAACACACATTCTTCCATTGCATCAAATGGCAAGACGAGAAGAATGTGTTGATGAAACAGATTGGCGAATTCACACCCGACAACATTGTTGACGCAATGCTCGAAAGCGAGAGAAAGTGGTACGCTGTGAGAAGATACGTGGAATTTGTACTCCGTAGGAAGAAGGTCGACCTTGATACAGTATGACAGAATGATACCTGAGAAGACGAGCCAATAGCATGAGGCTGGCTTCAAATATGGTGTACCCAGACGTGGGAGAGTAGACAACGGTCCTTAACGGGACGTCGTTCTGGACCCTTCCCGAAGTAATGCAGATAGCCGTCCCGACAAGGGAGTATCTCTAGAAGAGGAGGAGGGATTGTTTTAGTGGAAGCTCCACTCGACGCAGCTGACGACGGTCAGTGCAAGTGCGAAGGCATTTTAAATCCTACCTCACATTCCAAAAAAAAAAAAAAAAAAAAAAAAAAAAAAAACCATATCCAGTTTGCTGATTTATTAATAACTAAAACCGCTATTTTTTATACAAAGAAAATATTATTCAAAGCATATTTTTGAAAATGCTTTATGAAGGCTGATAGAATTTGTCTTTTAAAGTATTGTCCATCGGAAGCTGCGACTTTGCCGCATCTTTTTGCCAATTAATGGATTCCGTCCACAAAAAACCGCTCGTTTTTTAAGGTCAGGAATGAATCAAGCCAAGTTTAGAAACCCTGCTCTGAAGTGCAGCATATTCCAGGCAAACCGTTCCGCATCGATCGAAACAAGTGATAGCCAGAAGAAGCAAAGTCTAGACTATAATGCGGGTGAAATTAAAGCGACGCAACTGTTTTCCTAATAGTTTTTGACCCATGAAGTAATATGTAGACGAGCGTCATCATGATGTAATATTACGGCCAGGTGCCTGCGTATTCTAGACGTTTATTTCCGTCAATGGTCGCTTCAAATGAATTAATTGTGATTTTTTGGCTCAGTTTTATTCTGCAATGGATATTCTGCTTGTCCTTAGATTTTGGTAGTTGCTTTCGCTTTACATATAACGGGTGATTTTTCAGCTATTATCTTTTTGGCAACACTGGTTTAAACAGCTCACGCACGTTTCGTGTTATGTTTCACTGTCAAACATCTTCAGTTTGGTCGATAATTTAACCATGAATCGTCTTACAAACGAACAACGCTTGCAAATCATTGAATTTTATTATCAAAATGCGTGCTCTGTTAAGAAAGTTCATCGCGCGCTTCTTCCATTTTATGGTCAGTTTAATCGATCCACTGAAGCGGCTATTCGGGCTATTGTGACTAAATTTCGCGCCAAATTTACATTGTTGGAGATTAAACCACCAACACGCTTACGTAGAGTGCGAACTGAAGAAAATATCGCAGCTGTATCGGCCAGTGTTAATGATGACCATTAATTATCGATTCATCGTCGTTCGCAGCAATTGGGCCTCTGTTACACAACAACGTGGAAAATTTTGCGAAAGGATTTAGGTGTGAAGCCTTTCCAAATACAGCTGGTGCAAGAATTGAAGACGAACCACCTACTGCAATGCAGAATTTTTGGTGAATGGGCTCTTAGAAAGTTGGCCGAATGACTCAATGGATACGTAAATAAGCAGAATTGTCGATTTTGGAGCGAAGAGCAGCCAGAAGCATTGCAAAAGCTACCAATGCATCCAGAAAAAGTCACAGTTTGGTGCGGTTTATAAGCTGGTGGCATCATTGGACCGTACTTCTTCAAAGATGCTGCGAATCGTAACGTAACCGTGAATGGTGAGCGCTACCGTGAGTTGATGTCCAACTTTTTTTTGCCCAAAATGCAAGAGCTTGACTTGCATGACATGTGGTTTCAACAAGACGGTGCCACATGCCACACAGCACGCGTAACAATGGACTTATTGAGAGCGAGTTCGGTGAACATTTGATTTCACGTTCGGGAACGGTCAATTGGCCGCCTAGATCGTGCGATTTAACGCCTTTAGACTGTTTTTTGTGGGGCTATGTTAAAGCTTATGTCTATACAGACAAGCCCACTTCAATTGACGCATTGGAAGACAACATTGAAGCATTTATTCGTGAGATACCGGCCGAAATGTTGGAAAGAGTATGACAAAATTGGACTAAGCGGATGGACCATTTGAGGCGCAGTCGCGGTCAACATTTGCATGAAATAATCTTCAAACATTAAATTATATGGACCGTACTATCGATTTAAATAAAGATTTCATGTATATTTCTGAATTTTATGTGTTTTTTTTTGAAAAATTTTTCTATAGCTCTTAAAAAATCACCCATTAATTTCTTGCATTTGAAGTTGTCGTAATGAATTCGTTTTTAATCGTCAATGATAGTTGTATGCAAAAATAATTTATTTTTAAAGCGATTAAATATCCTTCTAGCCAATCAAAATTGTTTGTCAACATCTCTCAGATTCAGTTCATGTGAATTCCTTTCTTTTCAATGAATCCCGCTAGTCTTAAATGCTTTGAAAGAGCTGCTTAAGTCACACTTATTAATTATGCAGGTACTCTTGCGTCTGACACCAATCTTGAGCGACAGATCTTTCTAAATTATGTTTTTAAAACTTGTTTCACTGGGGTGGCCGTCTTTAATGTTTAATGAAGCCGACGTAGATAGAATGTTGACTTTTTATAGGCGAGAGTATGTGGTTCTTTCCCTTCTTTTATAAACTATTTTCCCTGTATTCCACCACAATGCCCTGTATGCAGAGGAGTCATCTCCTGAGTGTTGATCTTAAAAAAAAGCATATTCAGATAAGATTTTTGCTAAAAACTGAGATGGATAATAATTTGAAACTAAATCTCGAAATCCAACATAATCCTTCATCGTCTACTTAAAAGAAAGAGCAACGAAATACAATAAAACAAAATGTAAAAAACTCTTCCCCTAAAAGTATGCCACAACTACATTTGTTAAAGTCGCCCCTAAAAATATACCTTTTTTATTTTTCTCTAATCTTTTTTTCATTTTTTTCCTTTTCATTTTTAAGTTTTTCATCTACGATGAACCCTTTAGAATAATTGTCCCTTTTTTCAGCTTTTCTTTAATTTAAATGATTAAAAGTACTTATAAAAGCTTAAAATTTGTAGAAAATATTAAAAAAATTACTGAGGAATTGAACAACAACAGGATTTAATAGCCATTAATTAATTTAAAACAGACCAACAAAGTAAACAAAATGGCAGACTTACAACTCTCTGGCCTATTTAAATGGTTGTTGTTTTAAAGGCCATTAAAAGGAAATTGCCTATAAAAAAACAAGAGTTAAACAAATATGAAAGTTGGACCAAGGCTGGTGTTAATAAAAGGCGATTGTTTTCACTAACATGGTCATAAACAATAGACACAGAGCGCGAAAAAAAGGCAGAAAAAAATTTAAATTATGGACTTCGAAGGCAGAGATTTGAAAGAATGTGTTGTAAATTTATTAGCAGGGTTAAGAAATTGTATGTAATTGTGGCTTCTTCCTTCTTAAGATAGTCGACGAATATTAACTATGCTCGTCTCAAAATTCAAATGCCATAATTTTGTAGTCAGCTTTGCGATCGTTTTTATTTTGTGAAGTGATGAAGTCATGTTACATTATATAAAGTCAGGCTAAAGCTCATTTCCAACTTGGTGGGTATGTTAACAAGCAAAATTGCCTTTGCACCCATTACGAGTGATTGTTGGGTGCGACTTTATAGAAGTCGCCGTAGTCTAGTACGTAGTGTGTTGGCTTATTAGACGTAAAGCCAGGGTTCGAGCCCCTGGCCAGACATCAAGACAAAATACAGAAAGTTTTTCTTCGGCGACTGCCTCTCAGCAGATTTCTGGCAAAAAAAAACTCTTGAGAGTGAATAATATTGTCATGAAAAAAGTTTCTCAAACATCTGTCGTTCGGAGTCGACTTTAAACTGTAGGTCCCACCACTCCTGTATAAAATTAACACACACAACATAAGTGGTGTGAGAAACTAGGACGTTGTACAATGGGTCAGTTCGATCTCCGGGTACTGTACATGTCTTAATTGACAAGTACATGTCCTCTAACCTAACCTAACCTTGGTGCGACTTGTGGAGCGGAGGCATCATTGGCCCATATTTCTTTGAAAATAAGGAAGGCACAACTATTACGGTTAATGGAGACGCCTACCGCACCATGATAACAGAATGTTTTGTACCCGCTCTTCATGGTATTGATGTGAACAAAGTTTAGTTTCAACAGGATGGTGTAACTTGCCACACATCTCATGCCACAATCGATTTATTGCATCAAACGTTTGATGGTCGTTTAATTAGCCGAAGAGGTGATGGCAATTGGCCAACCAAGAAGCTGTGATTTAACACCGTTGGACCATTTTCTATGTGGCGCCTTTAAAGAAAATTGTTATGCCAACAAACCAGAGACAATTGAGCATTTGAAGGCCAACATTCATGATGCCATTGACGTGATACGAACCAGAGTAAGAGTATTCAAAACGATGAGTAGATTCGACTCATACTTATAATTTCTGATACTTATACGCATTCATACTTATTTTAATGTCATACTCATACTACTCATACTCAAAGTTTGAAATACTCATGGTACTCGTACTTAACAATACGCATGATGTTATTGATTTCGACTCTCCACGACTCATCGTATACACGAATAACAAAATAAGTATGATTCGCGTACGAACACTACATTACTGACAAGAAGGTTGTGTGTTTGTTCTCCTTGCTGTGTTTTTCTTTTTTGTTTATGTGTCTTTCTTCTTTCCTTGTAAATGCAACAACAACTAGGACTGTAAATTTTGACGAATGATTTGAATAACTTGAATCGTTTCTAAGTATTATAATTATTTTTCTAAATTTATGAATCTGAATGAGTAGGCGTATGAATCAAACATAGTTCGAATGTTATGAGTTTGATGTCAACGTTGTACTCATACTTATTGCAACTTGTACTTATAAATCAATGTTGTACTGAGTACGAATGAATCAGAGTAGTTGGATTTCAATACTGTTGACTCACTCATACTCAAAATGTCATGAGTATTTATGAGTAGCGAAAAAGCGATTCATTGCTGATCTCTGATACGAACACTACACAACATACACTTGAAAAAGTGCTCCAAATTGGTCCGACCGAATGAGATAGTGTGGTATGAATGAAATAATATTCCATTTCTAACCGAACATCATAGTACTTTTACAGATTACTCCTTGGTTCAGTTCTTTCACTTTCTACCAAACAATTGTCGACCGTAACCACTTCAATATTTTACGAAATTTGGAAATTCCTTCTTCAGCACTTAAAAAAAATTTTTTTCCTCCTTAAAGTACTCAAAATCAAATGTAATGTAAATCAATCAAATTGAAATCTTTTAAAACCCTGTTTGCATAGAAATTCCATTTTTCTTCTCTGCCTGCATAGCTCTGCGATGGTGCCGCCATTAATAGTACCAAAAAAGAATCCCAAAAAGATCATAAAATCGTTTCAATTATTTGCAATCATCCAAGCAACACCTCGTATAGAAATAGGCCTTTTCGTTCATACATTTACACACACACACACACACACATATACTCGTATATGTATGTATGTATATATTAACTAACGGTCAAATGTTAAAAACCAGTGCTATTAACTGAACGTGTTTAACAAACTGCGAAAAATTATGGAAATTTACTCTCGCATGTAAGGGAGCAACTCTGGTTATGGCTGTGAATGTGGCTGCGGCTGTGGCAGTGGCAATGGGCGTTTGTATGTGTTAATGTTTCGACCAGATCTTAAACTTGCACTCTGCGAAACGTAATTCATGTTCATTTAACAGGCTTAATATGAACACAAGTTGTTTTATTTTTCTGGCATTTGATGTTCATAAACCCGTCATCATCATCATCAGCAGGGTGTTGAACAATGGCACAAAACGAAATAGGGTGGACACAATTAGGGGTGTGGAAAAAGAGTTATAAATCACAATTTTCACAATTTTATTGTTGAAGTGGAAACTAAGATCCATAAGCCGACTTTAACAATTATAAGAAGAATACGAAAGTCGCCGTAGTCTAGTAGGTAGTGTGTTGACTTATTAGACGGGAGCCCAAGGTTCAAACCCCAGGTCAGCCATCTCTAGCAAAACGAAATATGAAAAAATATTTCTTCGGCTACTTCCTCTCAGTAGTTTTCTGGCAAGAACTCTGAGAGTGAAATAAAATTGTCATGAAAAATTTCTCAAAAAATCTGGCGTTCGGAGTCGACTTTAAACTGTAGGTCCCGCTACTCATGTATAAACGAAATATGAAAAAATATTTCTTCGGCGACTTCCCCTCAGCAGTTTTCTGGCAGGAATTCTGAAAGTATATAAAATTATCATGGAAAGTTTCTCAAAGAATCTGACGTTCGGAGTCGACTTTAAACTGTAGACCCCGTAACTCACTTATAAAATTAACACACAAAACACGAGTAGTGTAAGAAGCTAGGTCGTAATCCTGACTGAAGAGTTGTAATGACCAATTGTGTATGTGTACAGAAAAGCCCCGAAAATCGAGCCATTGCTCTCAATAAAGTTCCTGCCTAAAAGCACAGACTAGCCCTTCTGTGAAGATACAAAGAAAACAGTCTTAAGCCACTCAAGATTAGTTTCAGTGTGCAAGAATTATCTCACAATGCTTCTGGACCAAAAGAGTGCGATTTATATTGAATTTTGGCCCATGGAGGCATATGGGTAATGATGCAAGCTTTTGAACCTATCTTGCTTGGACACTTTCGAGAGCTGAACAATCAAATAAGATAACACAGAGAGTGAACTCTTCATGGTCCCTTGTTGGAGATGTCTCACCTACTTATCTAACCCAATCAAATCTAATCTAGAATCTCTTATCATAACTAAAGCAGTGAAAATTAAACCTCCGCCAAGTCGTTACTAAAGCCAAAGAGAAAAATCAGCAGCTCACCAATAATGGTCTTCAGAGAAATCTTTCAAATCTTACCTCCAGAGAGGTCCAGATAGCCAGAGAAAATTAATTTCAATTATGCTAGCTATTAATTCTCAAGGGAAATCAGATCCGCAATAAGATCTTTTGACTTTCAAATGGAATTGTATGTGAGTGTTAGGGCAACCAGTTAAGTACCTGAATACCGGGATACTTTGGATTTCGGGGAAAGGAAATGAAAACGAAAAGTATTAGGAGGTGGATTGCCTAACGTTCGCATCCAAGTAATGAATTTTTAAAATTTTTTGAATGCGGAATACGGCTTTACTCCTGGCTCATGCAACTTTTTTTAGCATTGATATGAAGGTTTTTTTTTTGGCTTGAGTCGGAGGTGGGAATCTTCGAAAGACACTTTTGTTCCAACAAAAGAGTGCACGATTCACCATCACTGGTGTCTACATACTAAACCCACCCCCTACACACTTCAATCACTCTCCCACCCCCGGGGGACTGTCGTAAGGTATTAATTCGCGGAGGGCTTGTTACCTTGAAAGCTTTATCACATTAATTTAAATTTCGCCTCCGTTCCTCCAGTCTACGGAGTTCTAGCATAACTTCAGCCATTCTCTGACTATATTGACTCCATAGAATCCTACAATTCAACAGCTCTTCAATTAGCCGGTTTGTTACCAAACGCGTTTCTTCGGGCCATCTAAATGTGGGGCAGCATGTTAGAATATGCTCCGCATCTTCATACTCATCTACACAGTTTGGGCATATAGGGGAAGTGTCATGACCAAATCTGTGCAGGTACTTCCTGAAGCACCCATGACCAGTTAGAAACTGGGTCACGTAGTAGTTCAGCTCGCAATGTTCGTTCTTCATCCAAAGGGTCACATCAGGGACAAGGCGAAATGTCCATTTTCCCTTTAAACTGCTCTCCCATCGTGGCTGCCATTTGTGCGTGGAAGTCCTTCGTTCATCCGCTTTTATAGCCGCTATTTGTCTCGGGTACTCGAGACGGCGAAGGTATATCCTCCTCATCTCATCCGCCAATATATCTATTGGTATTGTCTTTGCCAATACCAAAACTGCTTCATCATATACTCTCCTGAAGCCACTTATCCGTCTAATCGCGCTTAGGCGATACACCGAGGACAGTATCCTCCTCGTCGTCCCAACGGAGAGTGCCTCCAACCGTATTGGGCAAGCTTACAGCATTATCGACGTTACTACCGCCGAAATTATCCTCCTTTTAAATGGACCTGGTCCTCCAATATTTGGCATCATCCTCGCCAGTGCTCTCTGTGGTGCAATATGTCTGATGTAGCTTTCTATACGTGGGACATGAGTTGCCTTCAAAAAAACTGACTGATTCCATGTTAGATGTGGATTACAAACACAAGAAGAAGGTTTACTCTTGAGCGCCTAAGCCAAACATATCACAAAAAAACCTGTAGAATCTGAAGGAAATTTTTTTTATCAAATAAAGTTAGGTCGCCTAGCTTTCTAATGCCGCATAGCATGATTTAATCTCACTTACTACAGACGACATGTGTTAGGTTGCAAAGTATTACTAGACCTTGAATTAAAATGTCTACGAAATCGAACAGCTTATTGGAGTACCATTTTGTAAGGCAGTATTTATAAATAATTGTGCCTATGTTTCCAACCATATACATATGTAGAGGTCTGTAGAGGTCTATAAAAGTATGTAAATGGGTGTATGTGTGTGTGATATTGTGCTCATTTGTTTTTATTTGCATCCCATATTAAAAAGAAGCAATTAAAAGCATTTATACTCACTCATAAACCATGCACTGAGAGCCTCCTACATATATACATAAAGAGGGTATAGGAAAAACATAAACAATGGGAACAATAATAGCAACACTATGAAAAGCACGTACATATATAAAGGGTGTTTTTTATAGAGGTATAGAACTTTAAGTTGCAATAAAACAACGATGGATTATTCGATTGACATGAATTTTATTTATCCGAAAGATAATCTTGTGGCATTACATTTTAAATATGATTTCTGGCATATGACCGCCACGGCTGGCGCGGATTTAGTCCAATCTGGACGTCCAATTTTCGATGACTTTTTCCAACATTTGTGGCCGTATATCGGCAATAATACGGCGAATGTTGTCTTCCAAATGGTCAAGCGTTTGTGGCTTTACCGCATAGACCAATGACTTTACATAGCCCCACAGAGAGTAGTCTAGCGGTGTTAAATCACAAGATCTTGGAGGGCAATTCACAGGTCCAAAACGTGAAATTAGGCGGTCACCAAACGTGTCTTTCAATAAATCTATTGTGGCACGAGCTGTGTGACATGTTGCGCCGTCTTGTTGAAACCACATCTCCTGGACATCATGGTTATTCAATTCAGGAATGAAAAAGTTAGTAATCATGGCTCTATACCGATCACCATTGACTGTAACGTTCTGGCCACCATCGTTTTTGAAAAAGTACGGACCAATGATTCCACCAGCCCATAAAGCACACCAAACAGTCAGTTTTTCTGGATGTAACGGTGTTTCCACATACACTTGAGAAGGTAATCCTCCACTCCAAATGCGGCAGTTTTGTTTGTTGACGTAGCCATTCAACCAGAAGTGCGCTTCATCGCTAAACAAAATTCGCTTATGAAAATCGGGAACAACGGTAATCTCGTTTTGGGCCCATTCGACGAATCTTCGCCTTACTTGATGATCGTTTGGCTTCAATTCTTGCACAAGTTGGATTTTGTAAGCA
Organism: Sarcophaga variegata; assembly: GCA_932273835.1. Taxonomy (NCBI): domain Eukaryota; kingdom Metazoa; phylum Arthropoda; class Insecta; order Diptera; family Sarcophagidae; genus Sarcophaga; species Sarcophaga variegata. Next base: position 15,847,549 of record OW026361.1, on the reverse strand, counting down.
CGCAAACCAAGATCCTTCCGCAAAATCTTCCATAAAGTGGATGGACACAGATCCAATTCCTGTGCTCGATGGCGGATGGACTCATTCGGGTCTTCCTCAATGCTACGCTCTACAGCAGCAATAGCTTATTCTGTACGCACCGTACAGCGTCTCTGGGGATGCGAGTTATCAATAAGAGTAAACGTGGTGCGAAAACGTTCCATGGTTAATCGAATTAACTGCTCTGATGGACGATTTTGTCGACGATAAAATGGACGTAGTGCGCGTGTGTACGTTTTCCGCACAGAACCATTATTTTCGAAATAAAATTGCACTATTTTGCAAGCGTTGTTCAGGCGTGAGTCTATTCATGATGAATTGCCAAACCAAACTGAGAATAAATCACTTGACAGCTGTTAAATCGGTCGCCATCTTGAAAAGTAATGCCAACTTAAAGTTCTATACCTCTATAAAAAACACCCTTTACATACATACATAAAGAGGGTATAGGAAAAAACATAAACAATGGGAACAATAATAGCAACACTATGAAAAGCACGTGCATATATACATATAATTATACATATATTACATACACTCACTCTCTCCCTCTCTCTCTCTCTCTCTCTCTCTCTCTCTCTATGTCACGAATATATTTTACTATACATTCGCCACCAGCTGTGTTAAGTGGTTTTGAATTTTGCCTTTTTGCTTTCTATTTTTGTCGTTGTGGTGGTACCACTACCACTACTACCACGACCGCCATCACAATACTTTTTCCGCTTTTTGTTTGTTTTCCTTTTTGTTCAGGGAAAAGAGTAATTAAACTGGTGACATTTGGCTTAAATTATACCTAAACTTAGCACGAGTATATGGTGGTGGTGATGGTGGCGGTATTAAATGCTGCTGCTGCTGCCCGGCCTTTCCTGCTAATGGCATTATAGTTGATGTTGCCGTTGTCGTTATATTACTGAGTTGTTGTTGTTGTTGTTTTGTTTTTGATTTCTCCGCTATTATTAGTTTTACTTCAAAGGACAAAATGTCTATTTTATTAAAGCCTACAGCAAGGGAGAAAGAGAGAGAGAGCGCAAAAAATATAAATAAAAATATATAAAAAAGGGGAGAAGAGAGATGACAGTTCAATTTCTAATGTCATTTGTTATTCCCCTATATATGTGGATAAATATTACTGATATTAAATATTTATTTATAAAACATAACATGCTTTAATATTTAATTACGAGGGGTATGGCTATTATATGGGAATGCCTAAAAATATGCTATGTTTTCTGTATTTGTCATTTAATGTATGCTTTAAATATTTCTTTCGTAATTTATAATAATAATGATTCCAAGTGATAAAAACAATAAATATAATGGCAAAAAAGAAAAGAAAAGAAAAGAATAATTTTTATGAAACAGAAATTAATGGATCGTTCGACCGTAAAAGTCAAAATTTTCTAGATAAGAGAAGTAATAAAAATAATTACAATTTATGGAAATTAATACAAATAAATGGTGTAGAATAGAATATAATTTATGAAGAAAATGGTTTTCATTACAATAGTTGAAAAGACAATTGTTGTCTCAACTAAAAGTCTTCTTAATAAAATAATTCACGACGAAAAAGAATTCACGAATCGAAAAATTGAATTAAATTGTAAGAAAAAATTATTGTTTACTTAGAGCCCCAACTACATTGAATAATAGGTTAGAGGACGTGTACTTGTCAATTAAGACAAGTACAGTACCCGGAGGTCGAATTGACCCATTGTACAAACACATTGAATAATAAAACGGTCATAATTTGCCTTTAAAACTAATTCAGCTGCAGTTTGATACAACCTATTGTCCTATTTGTTTGCCTGAGCAATCATACAGGTCTATGCAAGTTTTTACGGGAAGAAAGAATACCCATGTTTAACTGAAGCAATCGGAATGTCTGAAATAGCCGTAGTGTAGTAGGTAGTGTGTTGCCAAAAAGCCAAAAGCTTTGGCAACTCGACCAAAATAAAAAAGATTTCTTTTTGGCGGCTGCCTTTCAGTCTTCTGGCAAAAACTCTGCGTGTAATTAAAATTTCAATGAAAAATTTCACAAATTTGTCCTTCGATGTCGACATTAAACTGTAGGGTGGCGTGAAAAGTTAGGTTGTAACGCTAACTAAATGGTTTCAATGATCAATTCAGTTGCAGTATTAGTAGAAGTAGTCCCGTAGAAATATACTTTGCTTGCCTGGCACTTTTATAATTTAAAAATAGTTAAAACAGTCTACAGCACTATTCAGATCTATTTTAAGCTTAACCAGATATGGTGGAAGTCCCTTGGCAAAACCACGAACCTGACCCTGGCACATCAAAGAAAAATATCTGCCGCCATCATCACTAGTTGTTACCTTGCGAACTGCAGCTACATTCGCGCTGGAAGTAATTTTATGCTTCTTTTCCCTGGGATCTTTATACTACAGCGTCCTAAAGGAATTTGAAATTTAGAAGTGTATTGGCTATACAATATCGAACTCAAGTAAGGCGTAGATTCGTCGAATGGGCCCAAAGCGAGATTACCGTTGTTCCCGATTTTCATAAGCGAATTTTGTTTAGCGGTGAAGCACACTTCTGGTTGAATGGCTACGTCAACAAACAAAACTGCCGCATTTGGAGTGAAGGTAATCCTCGAGTGTATGTGGAAACACCGTTACATCCAGAAAAACTGACTGTTTGGTGCGCTTTATGGGCTGGTGGTATCATTGGTCCGTACTTTTTCAAAAACGATGGTGGCCAGAACGTTACAGTCAATGGTGATCGGTATAGAGCCATGATTACTAACTTTTTCATTCCTGAATTGAATAACCATGATGTCCAGGAGATGTGGTTTCAACAAGACGGCGCAACATGTCACACAGCTCGTGCCACAACAGATTTATTGAAAGACACGTTTGGTCTATGCGGTAAAGCCACAAACGCTTGACCATTTGGAAGACAACATTCGCCGTATTATTGCCGATATACGGCCACAAATGTTGGAAAAAGTCATCGAAAATTGGACGTCCATATTGGACTACATCCGCGCCAGCCGTGGCGGTCATATGCCAGAAATCATATTTAAAATGTAATGCCACAAGATTATCTTTCGGATAAATAAAATTCATGTCAATCGAATAATCCATCGTTGTTTTATTGCAACTTAAAGTTCTATACCTCCATAAAAAAACCCTTTAGTTGTTGGAATGCACTGCCGACTCCTTAAGGCTATCTTATCACTACAATATCTTACAGGCGAAAGATGCTGGCTGCGTTAAGGATCATTAAAGATAAACTGATCCCCGGAAAGGATATCATCGTACTTTCTGCTAGCCAGCTGTTGTGGAAGCCTTGGGTTGTCACATACATACATAATTGGTCACTACAACCCTTCAGTCAGGATTACGACCTAGCTTCTCACACCACTTATGTTGCGTGTGTTAATTTTTTTATACATGAGTGGCGGGACCTACAGTTTAAAGTCGACTCCGAATGACAGATTTTTGAGAAACTTTTCATGGCAATTTTTATTTACTCTCAGAGTTTTTGCCAGAAATCTGTTGAGAGAAAGTCGCCGAAGAAATACTTTTTGTATTTTGTTTTGATGTCTGGCCTGGGGCTCGAACCCTGGGTTTACGTCTAATAAGCCAACACACTACCTACTAGACTGCGGCGACTTCTCACATAACAAACTTTAAAGCAGTTTACGTCTGTTCCGAACCTCTCTACGAGATAGCAGAGAGGTGCGGCATTCATATCATATGGTTACCGAGGCATAATTGTAGTCTCGTTTAGGGTAGAGCGGCTGAATGGGCTATCATCGATCTTTCAGGTGTGTTCTCTACACTGGGAACACGTTTGAAGACCTGCGAGCTTATAACTAGCAGTGCAATTATGGATTCTCTTCACGCCATGTTTGTGGCTTCAAACAATCCACCACCATCATGAAAATATTTTCTCTTCGTATTATTTTTATTAAAAAAATTTGTATTCAAATTAATATAGAATCTTTTTTGAAATGTTGTTGTGTGAATTCTTTAAACTAAAAAGCTTTCATCCATATAAACTAAATTTCAATACTTCCTTTCACTTCAGATCATTAAAGCTTCCTTTCCGTTGATATTTTTCTAACCTCTGGGCTTTTAACTTTTTTTTGTTTGTTTTTTACTCCTATTTTTTTTTGATCCGGTATTATAAGCAAACAATAAAGGTTCGAACGCCAAAAACTCTTGAAAATTTATTTCAATACTCTTAACCCAACCCCCCTCCCCCCTCCCCCACATACACAGCTACAGCCTCCACTTGACGTTATGGATTCTTGAAGGAGGAAGAAAAAAAATATTGTATCGACTTCATTTGCATACGTTTACTGAGAAGGCTGTTGACAATAAGTATACGACGGTGTATGGATGTGTTAGCAAAGATATTTATATTTCTATTGTAGTACATGTATGTGGCATAAACAGAGTACGATACACAGTTAGACAGATGGAGAGACAGACAGACAGACAGACACAAACCGACAAAATTTATAATACACTTCAAAATAGTTTTTTTTTATTACTTTTGTTTGTTTGAAACAAGAAATGCATACATAATCACATAGACCGGCTATAATGCAGAGAAGAAAATATTGTGTAAAGTTTTTGTAGGATTTTATATTCTGAGAAGAGCTCATAAAACTTTAAAGGCAGTTAAGAGCAAAACTATTGACACTTATTTAAAGTTGTAATCATCAAGAGTCAAGAATAAACGACAACGAATTGTTAAATATCAGGAATCAGGCATTCATAATTGGAAGCTTGGTACGTTTGAATACTCAAAAGCTTTTCCAAACGGATTTCAATCGTTCTTATGCTGCTTTTGCTTTATTGAGACTGCTGTTTGCAACTGGTTGGGCTGCAGCATAATATTTTTTATTGGTTTCAAAGACCTACTGATGCCATTATGTGTGGAATAAAACATTGTTTACATGTCCGCCACAGCTTCTTTCTGTGACGCGCATGAAAAATGTCAAATTTTTCATAACTCTTTAAGTTGAAAGTCGTCTAGTTGAAGTCGTCATAGTCTAGTAGGTATTTTGTTGGCTTATTAGACGTAAAAGCCCGGGTTCGTATCAGAGATCAGCAATGAATCGCTTTTTCGCTACTCATAAGTACTCATGAAATTTTGAGTCAACAGTATTCAAATCCAACTACTCTGTTTCATTCGTACTCGGTACTACATTGATTTATAAGTACAAGTTGCAATGAGTATGAGTACAACGTTGACATCAAACTCATAACATTCGAAATATGTTTGATTCATACGCCTACTCATTCAGATTCACAAATTCAGAAAAATTCTTATAATACTTATAAATGATTCGAGTAATTCGAATCATTCATCAAAATTTACAGTCCTAGTTGTAGTTGCATTTACAAAGAAAGAAGAAAGACACATAAACAAAAAAGACAAAGACCGAAAGGAGAGCAAACACACAACCTTCATTATGATTCGCGTACGAACACTACAATACTCACATAGTGTTCGTACGCGAATCATACTTATTTTGTGATTCGTGTATACGATGAGTCATGGAGAGTCGAAATCAATAACATCATGCGTATTGTTAAGTAAGAGTACCATGAGTATTTCAAACTTTGAATATGAGTAGTATGAGTATGACATTAAAATAAGTATTAATGCGTATATGTAACAGAAATTATAAGTATGATTCGAATCTACTCATCGTTTTGAATACTCATTGCTGACCTCTGGTTCGTATCCCAGGTCAGGCATCAAAACGAAATATGAAAAAAAATATTTCTTCGGCGATTTCCTCTCAGTAGATTTCTGGCAAAAACTCTGAGAGTAAATAAACCTGCCATGAAAAAGTTGTTCACAAATCTGTCGTTCGGAGTCGACGTTAAACTGTAGGTCCCGCCACTCACGTATAAAATTAACACACACAACATGAATGGTGTGAGAAGCTAGGCCGTAATTCTGACTGAAGGGTTGCAATGGCCAATTATGTATGTGTGTATGTGTTAAGTTAGCTATGACGATCGCTGTCGGTTGTAGCTTATTTGCATTAACCTGCGACTTTAGAAAACCCCACAAGAAGAACTCTAACCATATCTCGTTGGAGTCTGAATCATTCAATTTCGGTCAGAATAAGTTTGTAATCATCAACCTATAGTAAGTACTCTCCGTTCGTTAATAGTAATGACTTGGCCAAAGTCGTTTTTAAAGGAATATGAATCGATAAAGCCGCCATCGTAAAATCTGCATTACACAGAAATATTTTCGGGTTGTATTCTTTAGCTTGAATTCAGAAATGGGCATCTCAAGTGCCTATTTTAGACATCGTTGTCTATGGTCCATGTCTATCCATCCATGGTGATTTGTTAAACAGACTGAATAAATGGCAACTAATTTGGCAAATGTCGATGGCTTCCTGTAAGACATTATCCGCCAATATGGCAAACAATAGAGGTTTTGTGAAGTGTGAGTTCTTTCAGTAACAATCAAGCGTACTCCTTAGGAGTTTGAAAAGGCTTTGGTCGGATTTGATGCTGTATTCTACTTGAAGTCGCTTATCAAAGGCATGCAAAATGTATAGAACTCTCTGGAGAATTAGATGAGAACTATATTGCTAAGAGGCTTAATAAATTGCCATAACAATGGTCTCTATGTGGCCTGCAGGTGTTCATCCGATTCTCTTAGATGGACAGACACCTTTACCTATTAAAGGACCATAAACTTTCTTTGAATTCGCTACGTTAGAACCCAGTGTTCAGACAGCACCCTGCTAATATACCTTCCAGAGACATTTCCATCACTAATAACCATGAAGTTGGCTTATTAGATGTAAGGGGCGCGGTTCAAAGCCCAATCAGACATCAAAACGAAAATATGAAAAAATATTTCTTCAGCGACTTCCTTTCAGCAGATTTCTGGCAAAAACTCTGAGAGTAAATAAAATTACCATGAAAAGTTTCTCAAAAAATCTGTCGTTCGGGGTCGCCTTTCATTTGTAGGTTCCGCCATTCATGTATAAAACTAGCACACACAACATAAGAGGTGTGAGAAGCTAGCTCGTAATCCTAACTAAAGGGTTGTAATGAGCAATTATGTATGTATGTATGTATGTAATAACCATTATCACGGTCTGTATAGTTAACATTTCCACTACAATGACCCGGTAGCCGTTGTAAGCTATGCCTACCGACTCCAGAAAAATTCCATCATACATTTCATACTTCTTAATCTGAATAATTTTATTTTCTTGTTCCGGTTTAATTGCTAGGTATACACACATTCTTTTATACTTATTCACTAACTTTTCAAATTTGTTATCCACTACAATTAACACCCACTGTATTTTGTATTGTAAAAACATAATATTTTCTCTTCTTTACACGAGAGTACGTACGGTACGTACATACTACTCTACCTTAAGCACTCATGCATACCCCGAGTATGAATTTTATATGAAAAGCTTTTAGTGTAAACTAGTTACCAATACACACACATACAGATATGCGATGTAAGATTTCTTTAACATTTACACTTACTTATACACTCAAACTCACTCCTACTGCTACTCCTTTTTGCTTGGCTTCAACTTTAGAGCTCCCACTCTTGATGCACTTCCTTTATAACAAACATTCACTTTACATCGCTCTCTCTCTCTGCTTGTGTCGTTCTCCACTAAACTAGTCGTATTGCTCTCGTGTTATAACAGTATTATTATTATTATTATTCACTTGTATTTTGGTTTTAACAGGGGGAGCAATCGCAATAGCAACAAAAGCATTGTAATAGAGCATGTTATACTGAATTAAACATTGAGAAGAAAAGGGAGAGTGTGTGTGTGGATGTGTGAATTAAACATGATTTTGTATTTGTTTAAATGACAAAATATACAACTGAGAGGGTAAATGTGCTTACACATATACACCTACAAATTGTTATAAATACAAAGTATATTATACAGTTTATTTTACTTGCAATGCATATATCATAACACGGACTAAAGAGAAAGAGAAAGAGAGTGAGAGTGAGATATGCAGAGTGGAAGAGTTTTAATACGAGTGAGTGTCCACAATTGCTTTGGTGTGTTATTCATAGCAAAATATCAATGTTGGTGGATATGTGCGTGTACATTTTCGAGAGTTTATATGATAAAGAGCTCTAGAACTACTACTAGTGCCACTGCTACTACTACTGCTACTACTACTATTACAATTTAAACTACAATAGTCATTGACTTTGTTAAACAATAACATTTGCTTTCATAAGGCCTATGAGAAGTGCAGAAGAAAAGTGTTTTACATAAACATGTTTGCAAAATGTAACTCTCTCACTCTCTCTCTGCCTCTCTGGCCCTTCTCCACAATGACTATAAGTGAGTGAGTGAGTGAGTGTAAGTGTATATGGTTGATATGATTATTTCAAGTATTCCTCCTCCGTATATGCACTGTGCATACAAATACATGTGTTAAATAGGTTAGAGCCATTATATGAGTGTTTAGAGAGATGGTACTTCAAAGGTCAACAATACATAAATTATAAGAAAATAGTTTCCGGTCCCTTTTCTTCTCCTTCTCTCTGTGTATGGCTGTGTGCGTATAAAATAAACTTTAACTGTAGGTGGGAATATTTTATAAAAAATATAAAGAAAAAAAAAACAAAAACAAAGAAACATTTCATTTCTCTAAATTTAAAGCAAAAGTTTTTTTTTTAATATTTTTTTAAAGAAAATCGTATAAAGGGGTGTACAAAACAAAAGTTAAGAGTTTTAGAAAATCTTTTCCTAGCATAAAAGGATAAACTGTGCATAAATTCCAGTGAAGTGGCGCACATAAAATCTCAAAATTTTTAGCAGAAAACGCTGACAAAACCAAAAAAAAAAATTTTTTTTCCCTGCAATGTAAAGAAAAGGGTTCTGCATTTAGTGGTTAAAACACAGATAGTCTGGCTAGAATGGCCGGAGAAAATGTGGTAGATGAATCGCATTTGTTTTCAGCTATTGCGCCTATGGCCCATACATGCATAATTGGTCATTACAACCCTTCAGTCAGGATTACGATCTAGTTTCTCACACCACTTATGTTGTGTGTGTTAATTTTAGACATAAGTGGCGGGACCTACAGTTTAAAATCGATTCCGAACGACAGATTTTTGAGAAACTTTTCATGGCAATTTTTATTTACTCACAGAGTTTTTGCCAGAAATCTGCTGAGAGGAAGTCGCCGAAGAAATACTTTTTGTATTTTGTTTTGATGTCTGACCTGGGACTCGAACCCTGGCTTTACGTCTAATAAGCCAACACACTACCTACTAGACTACGGTCTATAGCCCATATTAACGTTTGTTTCATGTTGAATTATATTTTCATTCGTAATTATTTAGGGGGTGGTAACATCAACAAATCTGCCTAAGGCTGAGTAGAAGTTGCACTGCAGCTCTGCTTAAACTCAATAGAAGCAGGCTCAGCACTGTTGGCGGAGTTATTACGGGCATTGCATTAAATAAACGCAAGCGAGGCACATTGGTGTTAGGCATATAATTTCTTTAGAAGCTGTGGAGATGAGCAGGGGGATAAAACTGTTCTTCATCTACTGTGCACATGCCCCTCACTTTGTCAAAGGATAAAGAGACACCTGGGTGCCTACAATATTAAGGATCTGGATGAGCTGTCATGCATGGATATTGGTAGTCTGAGTCGCTTCATAGGAAGCTCCGAGTGGCTTCTGGACTAGGGGAAATTAGGAAAGTGTGTTATCACAATGAGTTCTGTGTGTGAGCTAAGAGTGTCCGTTCATAACTGCTTGAGGGGACAGCCACTTCTACCTACCTAAGTACCTAAAGTCATAACAAGCAAAATAGTCTCAAATGGGGCTGGAACTCTCCAGCACTGAGTATAAAGTATGAGCATACGCAAAAAGAGATTTTTTGATATGCTTTTGAGGTGCTTTTGGTCCATATTTTTTCCTAGCGATTTTGCAATTGAAAATCATGAACTGGATTCTGTACACCATGTGGTTTCAACAAGTGAGTGCCTTAAGGTATACAACACAAACGATTTTTGTTTTATTGCATGAGAAGTTTCCATAAGGATTTGATGCCATAAGACTTATGGTCAAACCGTGAGCAATCCACCAATGTTAGAGCAATTGAAAATCTATACATACATACCTAATTGGCCATTACAACCCTTCAGTCAGGTTTACGACCTAGTTTCTCACACCACTTATATTGTGTGTGTTAATTTTATACATGAGTGGCGGGATCTACAGTTTAAAGTCGACTCCGAACGACAGATTTTTAGAGACACTTTTCATTGCAATTTTTATTTACTCTCAGAGTTTTTGCCAGAAATCTGCTGAGAGAAAGTCGACGAAGAAATACTTTTTGTATGTTGTTTTGATGTCTGGCCTAGGGTTTGAACCCTGGATTTACGTCTAATAAGCGGCGACTTCAAATCAATATTCATCCGAAATACATACCGAATTATGCGAAAAGGTGATCGAAAGCTATTTGATGAAAGATCGACTGCTACAACCAATACAGTTATAAAGAGTGTTTTTTATAGAGGTATAGAACTTTAAGTTGGCATTACTTTTCAAGATGGCGACCGATTTAACAGCTGTCAAGTGATTAATTATCAGTTTGGTTTGGCAATTCATCATGAATAGATTCACGCCTGAACAACGCTTGCAAATAGTGCAATTTTATTTCGAAAATAATGGTTCTGTGCGGAAAACGTACAAACGCGAACTACGTCCATTTTATCGTCGACATAATCGTCCATCAGAGCAGTTAATTCGATTAACCATGGAACGTTTTCGCACCACGTTTACTCTTATTGATAACTCGCATCCCCAGAGACGCTGGCACCGTACAGAAGCAGCTATTGCTGCTGTAGAGCGTATGGGCTGGTGGAATCATTGGTCCGTACTTTTTCAAAAACGATGGTGGCCAGAACGTTACAGTCAATGGTGATCGGTATAGAGCCATGATTACTAACTTTTTCATTCCTGAATTGAATAACCATGATGTCCAGGTGATGTGGTTTCAACAAGACGGCGCAACATGTCACACAGCTCGTGCCACAATAGATTTATTGAAAAACACGTTTGGTGACCGCCTAATTTCACGTTTTGGACCTGTGAACTGGCCTCCAAGATCTTGTGATTTAACACCGCTAGACTACTTTCTGTGGGGCTATGTAAAGTCATTTATGTATGCGGTAAAGCCACAAACGCTTGACCATTTCGAAGACAACATTCGCCGTATTATTGCCGATATACGGCCACAAATGTTGGAAAAAGTCATCGAAAATTGGACGTCCAGATTGGACTACATCCGCGCCAGCCGTGGCGGTCATATGCCAGAAATCATATTTAAAATGTAATGCCACAAGATTATCTTTCGGATAAATAAAATTCATGTCAATCGAATAATCCATCGTTGTTTTATTGCAACTTAAAGTTCTATACCTCTATAAAACACACCCAGTTTATCGATTGTTTTGTCTGCATTATGATTGGAAAGCACATAGGATTTGAAAATGTATACAAACGTTAACATTTACTTATCGCTGATGCTTTTTTGTGCCGTTTTAGCTCGTAACTGACGTTATCTAAAACAGCTATTTACGATTATACCAGCCGCAGTAAACTAGATAAGGTTGATCGTAAATAAAACAAAAACCAGACAATCTCGTGATGCGCATAGAGAAGACTCTCACATTCAAAGTGTAGACATGATAAGCAATGATAACAGTACAAGTGATGAATCATACGTTACATAAATTATTAACAAATACCACTACTACCGGTAATGATATGATGGCCCTACAGACAATAGTCTACAACAGCGATTTTAGCAATCGATATTATCAACATTGATACGGTGTTGTAATGCGTAGAAAGTGAATCCTTTCTGGCCGTGATTTTTCAAGGCTCGTTTGCAAAAATTAATTTCAAACACCATTCGTTTGATCTTTCATGAAATCTAAGGCTTGAAGAGGATTGTCGTTTGATTAAAATTCTGACTGCAAGTCAATCTTATAAGGCTTCAGAGCCTATATCGTATATTAAATTGACCTTGTGCGGGTAACTGAACGTTTCTAAATTCACAAGGACTCGCTATGGAAAGTAGTAGGTGTAGGTGCAGTAGAAATTAAGCTTCAGAGCTAAATCTTATATATAAAAATGAATGTGTATTTATTTGTTTGTGGGTTTGTTTGAAGTCTATTGACGGCTAAACAGCTGGACCGATTTTCTTGAAATTTTAACAGTACCTTCCTATATGTCTGGAGAGAAATATAGGCTACTTTTTATTTTAAAATATCAAGTAGGCGAGGTGCCACGCCCACATACCTAAAAAGTATTTAATGTCGCATATCTCATAAACTGCAACAGCTAGAGTCCTCAAATTTTGTATGGACCACTTTGACGTATATATGAACAAAATGGGCGGATTGGCTATAGTGGGCGTGTCACCTCCCATAGTCTATATATATAAAAAATGAATGTTTGTTTGTATGTACCTTATAGAATCGTAAACTATGCATTTTATCATGTTATGATCTTTAGCAAAGTTGTTGCGCATGAGCTATGGTATGACTAATTTCCGGCAGGTGGCGCCACTGAAAATTACTTGAAATCAATTAAATCGTAAACTGTGCATTTGATCATGTTATGATCTTTAGCAAAGTTGTTGCGCATGAGCCGACGAAGGATTCTAGTTGGTATGACCAATATCCGATAGGTGGCGCCACTGAAAATTACTTAAAATGAATTAAATCGTAATCTGTGCATTTGAGCATGTTATGTTATTTAGCAAAGTTGTTGCGCATGAGCCTGGGAAGGTTTCTAAGTTGGTATGACTAATTTTCGGTAGGTGGCGCCACTGAAAGTACTCCAAATGAATTAAATCGTAAACTGTGCATTCTTTAACAAAGTTGTTGCGAGCATTACGAGCCTCAGAATCAGACGAGCATTGAGATTGGAAAATCTTCGAGTATATGGCGCTGAGACCCGTTCGCTTGAACCACCTGAACAACGAGAAGTGAGATTATAAACTGATCGAATGCGTACTACTCAGGCCCGTTCATTTGAACCATCAAGACAACGGGAAATAAAATCAATGAAATGATTCAAAATTAATTAGACATTTCGACGCCTCCGTTCTATAACATTCTAAGTCGTAAAAGTGTGTTTTGAGTTAGAGCTCTCAAAGTTTTCACGCGACATACGACTATATGTGTATTCTAAGAAGATTTTTCCCTATAACTTCGGAACGGATGGGCGCATCTTAACCAAATTTTGACAGTATTTAAGTTAGAGAACGTAGAATTTACAAGAATTTGCAAGAACATTAAAAACGTTATAGAATGGAGGCGTCGATTTATGTAATGTCTTTCCTTCAAATTTATTTTAGTTGGTGGCGCAGCAACACGCGCAGGGTACAGCTAGGCCTTACATGAAACTAGACGTGCGGTAATTACAGATATGCGTTATTCCAGTCATAAGGAAGTTCGAACTGAAAAGTATTCGTCATAAGGTGTAGTAAAATGTAACCCACATAAGATGAATGAATTTAATTGGATTACACTTGTTGGGAAAGATTTTAGCTTTTCAATTGAGTTTAAGGGATTAAAAGGAAAATGTTTTGTGTGGAAAACCGCACAAATAGAATGTTTATTCTGGAAAGACGGAGAAAGGTTAAGAAAATGAAATAAAACAATAAAAAAATATCGAGAATAAAGTACAAAACGACATAGATAGAAAAATAAAGAATAACAATAACAAATCAACAATCAAAATTCTCGAAGTGGCCAGACCGAAAATAAATAAAGTAGAAATAAAACGAAAAGTAACATTGCCAGTGAATTAGTAGAAAAAATGCAACATATAAACACTGTTGTGAAGTTTGATTTTGGAATGATGGTGTAATAAAGTTAATGATGCAGTGTTATTAATTTAAGAAACATATCTCTGGCATTAGGTTGTTATCAGAATGTAGGGTGTCTTATATTAAATACAAATTGTTTAAATTCTAAATTAAATTATAATCTACACCAGTACTTTAATTAACAGCATGAATGGAAATTTATTTCTAAAAAGGTTTACAAAATAATTACTCATTAAAAATTCTTGTACCTGGTATGGTATAAACGGATAAATGTCATGTTATCTTACCTGAAAAGAAATAAGAGAGAAAAGGTAAATTTTAGATACAATAAATAAACTGAATAAGTTAAATGATAATAAAATAGAATTCTTAATAAAACTAGAGGGTTTAAATGATTAAAATCATCTTCAGGTTGTGTTCTCCAGAGATGAACATTTCATTTAAAATGAAATTCTATTTTAACTATAAATTCGGGTACATGTTGCTCTCTTTCTCTTTGGCTAAAACGACATATGACTCTAGCAATGGAATATTTCACTGCAGAATATTAATGGGCAAGTGTTTAATGTCACCTTAAATACAATATTTATCGATAGACTGTCAAAATAGTTTCCAAATATTTGCCAATGAGGTTACAAATTCCGTTGTGATACGAGGACAAATACAGAGGAACCTCCAAATGTAAGAAAATCTTGAATAAACAAATAACAACAACAAGGGTCGCCGTAGTCTAGTAGGTAGTGTGTTGGCTTATTAGACGAAAAGCCCGGGTTCGTCTCCCAGGTCAGACATTAAAATGAAATATAAAAAAAATATTTCTTCGGCGACTTTCTCTCAGCAGCTTTCTGGCAAAAACTCTGAGAGTAAATAAATCTGCCATGAAAAAGTTTCTCAACAATCTATCATTCGGGGTCAACGTCCCGCCACTCACGTATAAAATTGACGCACACAACATGAGAGATATGAGAAGCTAGGCCGTAATCCTGACTGAAGGGTTGTAATGGCCAATTATGTATGTATGTATGTAACAACAAGGAAATTAAGGAAATAGGGCGAAAAAACAACAAAAGTACATAAAACAGCTACAAAGTATAGAACAGAAAAGAATAACGACAACAAATCAACAACGTTATTCTAGAAGTTGTCGGCTATGGAGCAAAAGACCTCCTATACTTATAACCTGAAAGAATAATCAGGTTTTTATAGGTCTTTTATCCATATTCCAGTTTCATCTCACCCTTTGCATCCCTCGCTATAGTAGCGTTTGTATATATTTACACGATAACTCCAAGGCCACTATATTTTGACGGTTTTCCCCTTTTGTTAATAAACGTTTGGAGTTTGCTAAGAAGTTTTCTTTTCACTAAACAAGTCTCGCCCTCTTACAACAACACTGGCCTAATATTAGTGTTCAATAGCCGAAATTTTGCACATGACAACTTCGGGGATGAGCTTTATATCTTCCATAACTGAACGAAATCGTCTTGAGTCTTAAATTTTCTGCATATCGCTATCAGTACTTTCATCTGCAGAGATTACTTTATCAAGAAATCGGCTCCTCAAGCAGTATAAGGATTTGAAAGATACAAAAGAGGCTTTTGATCTGCAATGTTAGAATCAAAGATGATATTATTTTCGCGATTATTATTACAACTATTACAACGACTGGTAAAAATAATTGTAAAGGGTCCGCCAAATAACTTTTTTTTTGAAAATGCTTTAAAAAGAAAACTACTGAATATTTTCTCAAATTTCTTTTTTTATTTGAAAGTACAATCCTTCCGGTTAATAATGGAAAATAATTTCATTCAAATGGCTGCCTCGGCTGGCCATGCAGTAGCCTACACGATCGGTCCAATTTTTAAGCACATTATCGATTGTGTGCAGCTGTATTTCACCAAAGGCTTCACGAATATTGTCCTTTAAAGCGTCAATTGTCTCTGGCTTGTCGGCGTAACACTTATCTTTGACGGCACCCCACAAATAATAGTCCAACGGTGTCAAATCGCAGCTCCGAGGTGGCCAAACGACATCAGCTCTGCGGCTGATAATGCGATCTTCAAAAACAGGGCGCAAAACATCGAGTGTAGCTTCGGCTGTGTGGCACGTAGCGCCGTCCTGTTGAAACCAAATGGTGCCAGAGGTCCTCCTCTTCAATTTTTGTGAACAAAAATTCGTTCAACATGGCCCGATAACGATCGCCATTAACTGCAACGGTCAGTCCTTGCTCATTTTCGAAGAAAAATGGCCAAATTATGCCTCTGTACCAAAATCCGCACCAAACAGTGACTCGTTTTGGGTGCGTCGGCTTTTCAATGTATGCGTGCGGGTTTTCTGTGACCCAAATGCGACAATTTTGCTCGTTTACATACCCGCCAAGATCAAAAAGAGCTTCATCTGATAAGATGATTTTCTTCATTCTTTCATTCTTCAACATTACCATGGTTTTCAAAGTAATGTCGCAATATTACCCAGCGTTGTTCAAGCGTATACACAACCATATTCGTTCAGCGGAAGGATAAAACTAATTATCTGTCAAATCAGACATGAGCTAAGTGTTACCATTCACGAAATAAGCACTAGTTGAAAAAATAAAACGTTAGATGGCGGACCCGATATTTTCTCTACGATTTTAGAGTCCAAGTTGGGAGGCCTGTTTCAAATTTGCGTCAGGTATATAGGCTCCAGGTTGATTCTGTTCAAAAGCTTACTCTTATATTCTTGCTGAACCTTTTCAGACAACACGTAATACTTCCCTCTCTGGGTGTAAAACGATATTGAGTAATTGGAAACCTCTCAGTCCTCATCACGTTTTTTGACGACTGTGTGATTTGGAAACAACTCAGACAGAAATACGTGGAAGATTTTGCCGTACAGGATCTCAATTCTATCGCCATAAGCTACTAACATGAGTAATTTCATCAGTGTGTATAAGAAGATGTGGATTATTGATTATTTTACTTTAAATATCATTCTGACTTAACGATTTAGAGGGTTACCTCAATCTTTTTAAGACCCGGCCCTATAATTTAAAGGATAGAATTGAAAAGCAAAGCTCATCATGAACATTAGAAATGTAGTCGAATAAATAATACTATGTTCAGACATGCACTTTTATTGAGTTAATATTCGGTTTATTGATTACAATATTTTATGTGTTTAGACATAACAATATACGCAATTCAGCTGCTTATTCAATATTCATTTGACAGGTGGTAAACAAAACAGCCGGTTGTTTCAACAACATTGTTTTTTTTTGTTGATGATATTTGAGTTGTCAAATATCAATAGAAAGTGTTCGGAAAATTGTAATAAGCTCACTGAACGTACTTATGACAGTGCTGTATTTCAAGTTCTAATCAATATTACAACAATTTATGAATTTATTGAACAATAATTAATTTACATTGAAATATTGCGATCAATAATGGCGTTTATTGCGATTTACACAATATAAGTGCATGTCTGAACATAGTATAAAAAAAAAAAAAACTTGTAACACTCATGAAATTTGATCAAAGTGTACATACGTTTCAAGTGAAGTGAGCCGCTGTTGCTTAAAGTACACAATCACGCGTGTTGTGTCTGATGTCTAACATATTAAACTATAATTGCGCGCCAGTGCCTAAAGAAAATATATTTGAACATGTATGCTAGCTGTTAGGCATCAAAGGCTATCTGCATGCCTAAGGTTTAATAGGTCAATAGGCTTCTTATGTCTAATGGATTTTTCTGTTTGTACGAAATAATTTATTTTTTGTAACAAATAATTAAGAAGCTAAAATATAAAGAATTTCCTAATATTACCCTTTAAAAAACGCCTCTCTCACCCCAAATGCCTACTCGCCTATTTGCCTATTTTTAGGCAATGAAATATAAAAATGAATTCATTCGGAAAAAGTCATTTTTGTTTTTCTTTTCGAGCAACATCAACACATTTTTCTGAAGTTTTGAAAGATTGATGGATGGCACATCACTTGTCTTTCTTCTTCTTCTTCGTTTTCTTCTTTTGTTTTGTTGCTGTTTTGGGTCTCAGTTTTAATATTTTAATTTAAAAATATGCCTGATTTTATAGCTTGACTAGCAAGACATAGCAAGAAATCAGTCGAGCGTAGAGAAATGGAAAACTAATTATAAATGACATATTTTTTCTGTGCATACAATATGAAGCAAAGAAAAGAAAAAAAGAAGAGCAAAAAAATACTGAAAAAAGGAAAAGAAAGAAAAACTTTTTAACAATTTTTGTTAAAAAAAAATTGTATTGCAAAAAATACCATTATTCGTACGAGAAAATTAAAAAGAAAAAAATGAAATAAGGCAAGAAATAAAGTAAAATAACATCATAATACACTGCCTACTTTTAGGCGCTTAAAACAAAAACGAGAAGAGCATACAGGGTGGCGTAAATAAAAAGGTACGAATGTACGAATATGTGTAAGTCTTATAATATTCATTTATTTAAATTTATTTATTTCATTTCAAATTCTGGCATCATAAGTCATTTAAGTGGCACAAGAGTTATTTACATCAGCATGCGAAAACTACTCCAGTGACTTGCCCTTTTCTTATTGAGAAGATAATGGGAACGCTTTTCCGCCAGGTGGCATGACCTGGCATGCATCGTACTGACGTTATTGAAGAGAGAGGTTGTAGTCAAGACAACACCGGATGTGATTAACAATCTTTTCATAAGCTGTCTGTTTTTACTTGCTACTAAAATGAACTGAATCCCAAGCCAGCCCAATAAAACTTAATTAATTGGTCATTACAACCCTTTAGTCAGGATTACGACCTACAGTTAAAGGGACCTACAGTTTAAAGTCGACTCCAAACGACAGGTTGTTGATAAACTTTTCATGGCAATTTGATTAACTTTCAGGGTTTTTGCCAGGAGACTACACTTCGTTTTCTTCGAGATGTCTGAGCAGGAATTTGAACCACGAGCTCGTTTCGAATAAGCCAGCACACTACCTAGAATATAGCGACTTCAAACAGTCAAATCTTAAGTTTACTAAACTGCTGATAGGCTAGACGATGCCATTAAAGGCGTCGAGAGAATCTCACGCAACCATCACGCCTTCATAAAGCAAGATTGGCGATTGCCGCAATCCAGAGTGCCACAAATATGTTCTGGAAGGCGATTGTCGTTAAGGACGCTTCAAAACTAAATGTTCCGAAAATATTTTTCAAACAAAAGCTTGTCTTACGAATTCGACAACGATGATGTTTTTTACGCAAGAGTTTCTTCAAGTACTGTTTAGGACCGCTGTTGTGGAATGTAATGCAAGACGGTATGTGAGATTTAAAAATTCTTAAAAAGGTACACATGTAGGAATTTACGGAAGACAACTCCCTGATTGTGAATGCAATGTATTTTGTAGCGAGGTAATCTAAATCCTGCAATGCATTGGAGAGAAGCCGGAAGCCGAAGAGCAAAACTTCCCAGTGTCCATCAAGCTTAAGTTAGGTTAGGTTAGCGTGGTAGCTTCACACCAAAAGCTCACTTGAGCACGCAAAGCGGCCCGTTGTGACGCCACAGGTGAACGCACTTCCTGCACTGACCAAGTTCCCCCGAACCCAGGAGGGGGAGGTCGGTCAGCGCAAGATCTGCATATCCAAAGCACGTCTACGCCGCGCAGGAAAACCAGCCAGAAAGTTTGATAAACGAGGCTATATCCTTGACATCAATGGACGATAGCTCCGACAAGCTGACAAGGGTCGGAGTGCCCTTATAACCTATATCTGCACCGCGCAAGAGATGGGTATTGACAAAGAAAGTGGATAACAGTCTCGTCCTCCTCAGCGGATCTGCACACACGGTAGAAGTCATTAAATGTGAGTCGCATTCTCTCCGCGTGTCTACCCATAACACAGTGACCTGTAAGCATGGCCACTGTGATTGAGATGATGCCGCGACCAAGTCCAAGTAACTGGTTGGTACACCTTCTATCCTTCCGGGGCCAGGTGAGTCTAGCAGTAGAGCAGGACTCCTCGTTGATCCAGGATAGGTTGACGTCTCAGAAAAATTTTCGCGTAATGGCCAGTTTGATCGAGGCAATGCCACTTGCTAAGTCGATTGAACAAGATTCCGGGAGTAGTGCGCCAGCTCTGGCTAGCTCGTCGGCTTTGCAGTTTCCCGGAATGTCACAGTGTCCGGGGGCCCAGACAAGTGTGACACTGAAGCGCCCAGAAAGAAGGTTGAGGCAACGGCGGCATTCCCTGACGATCCTGGAATTGGAATAAGTGTCCATCGAACATTTGAAGATTTTCTGAACTTTAAAGTTAAAATTTGCGGTCACACAAAAATACGTGACATTTATACTTTGCTGCCATATGGGATTTCATAGTGTGGCTCCCGTTTTCACTTGGCCACACCCTGTAGATGTGTAAGCAAATTTCAGAAATATAGTTCAAGAGCTTAAATTTAAATGTATAAGACAGTTAAACACTTGTATACCTATTATAAGAATATAAATTGTACCTACTTTTAGGCTGAAAAATAAAACACAACAGAAATGAATAAAAGTAAAGCATACTTTTGGGGCATACATTAAATAATAATAGTCAAGCACACTTTTAAGGATAATGTATCAACAAAACAAAAAAGGGGGGAAAAGAGAAACTGAAAACATATGTCGGTTAAAATTTGCTGAGACTGCAGTATAAATTTTATACAACTTGTTAGACGAGTTGTATATACGTCGTAGAAACACAATTTATGGCCAAAAGCAAGAAAAATAAATTACCAAAAATTATTCTTTAGAACAAGGTTGGAAACAGGTTTAAACGAAAGTGGTAAGGGGAAAAAATTCAATTAAAAATCATTTTTTATTAAAAAAAAACAGAAGCAGAGAGGGTTGTTTTCTTGTGAAACAGAAGTGTAGGTTGAAAAACTAAAATGCCTGGCAATGTTTATTTAAAAATTTATTTAAAATCACTTGCAGTGAAGCGGAAATAAATACTTTTAACGCACTATCTTTCTTTTTTTCCTATTATTTTTCCCTTTCTATGAAACTTTTGAAAGATTGTCTAACTACTCAATTAAGTGCATGATTATGACATATTAAGAGGGTTTCATTCAACAAAATTGAAGAGAAAGAAAACAAAGTTATTTCTGATTAAAAAACTGACAGGAATACTTTCAATGTAATTACTATATCAGGTCTTTCATTAAGCGCTTAACATATTTAAGTTTAAACGAAACACAGTATATTTGAGTTACTATCGAAAGACCGCCATGGCTTCCATGGGTCTCCGACTGCCGGACTACTGCAGCGTGTTCCAGGCGGAGGTAGTGGACATCTACCGAGCCGCACAGTGGATCCTCGTCTATGGTGTTCCTATTCCTTTCACCCGTATCTCGATCTACTCCGATAGCCAGGCTGCGATAAAGTCTCTGTCAAATTTTGCGGATATTTCCAGGATCGTCAGAGAATATCGCCGCTGCCTCAATCTCCTTTCTGGGCGCTTCGGCGTCACACTTGTCTGGGTTCCCGGACACTGCGACATTCCGGGAAACTGCAGAGCCGGTGAGCTGGCCCGAGCTGGCGCACTACTTCCGGAATCTTTCTCAATCAACTTGGGAATGCCATTTACCTCGTTCAAACTGGCCGTTGCGCGTAAATTCTCCCGGGATGCCAACCGATCCTGGATCAATGAAGAGTCCTGCTCCATCGCTAGGCCCACTTGGCCCACAATGGATAGGAGGCGTACCAACCAGCTACTTGGACTTGGCCGTAATATCATCTCGATCACAGTGGCCATGCTTTCAGGCCACTGTGTTATGGGTAGACACGCAGAAAGAATGCGACTCCCATTTAACGACTACTGTCGTGGATGCAGATCCGCCGAGGAGGAGGAGACTGTCATCCACTTCCTCTGCCAATGCCCATCCCTTGCGGTGTGCAGATATAGGTTTTTTGGCTCTCCAACCCTTGTCAGCTTGACGGAGCTATCGTCCATTGATATCAACGACATAGCCTCGTTTATCAGACTTTCTGGCCGGTTTTCCAACGTGGGGTAGTCGTGCTTTTTGAAAATGTGCAGCCCTAGCGCCGATCAACCTTCCCCTCCTTGGATCGGAGGAACTTGGTCAGTACAGAGGCTGCGTCCACCTGTGGCATCACAACGGGCCGCTATGCGTGCTCAAGTGAGCTTTTTGGCAAATTAAAGCTACCACGCTAACCTAACCTGACCTTCCATGGGTGCAGCGGTTCCAAAGTATTCAATTTTCCATGAATCTGGCGAATAAATCATAAATATTGCCGATAGCATGAATTATGTCGGCATTGAGGACAGCTGCCGTTTATGTTTTATTCGCATACACCTGCAACTTAAGAAAATCCCACACGGAAACGTTTAACGAAGTCAAATCGGAAGATCACAAGGGACAGTTCACATCACTCTCAGACATGCGAGATAACCTCGCTCTCAAATCGCTCGTGAAGAATATTCAATGTGGCGTGAGCTGTAGAGCACATAGCGCAGATGTTTTTGAAAGCATTGGTGTACACATCATCCAATTCATGAGAAAAGGAGTTGGTTATCATCGATCTACAGTGCTTGCCATTGTTGTCTATGGCTGTTTATGTTCAGTTCCTGGCTCAGTTGAATTTTAAGGAGAGCACGCCTAATTACCACACAAAATTCGTTAAAGAAACAGGAAGTAAAAAGATAGGAAAACACATTTTTTTTCGAACGTCCCCGGCCTCATACTAACCCACCCTCACCCGACCGCGGAGGGCTCGTCCCCATTACGTAGGGACACGTACACACTACAGTCCGTACTGTAGCGGGTAAGGGAAAAGTAATGGCAACGAGAACATGAAACAGCTACAGAACTTAATCACAAGCTGAATAAAGTAACAATAAACAGGAACTATACCTATGACAAGAACGATAATACATTTTTATATAATAATTTACAAATTAATGCCAGCATATATGTAAGCTACGTTTTATATTACAAACACTACAATTAAAATCAATAAAATCATAATATAAGTTAATCTACGAAAAGGAAAATTACATCCATAGTTCGTTCTATAAAAATCTAAAGAAAGAGGACGATAGTGCCGTGAAAATCTTGCTGGAATACTGAAATTCAGGTTACAAAGCAAAAACTCAGAATCGATATCACCTTTAATCAGATTAAAAACAAAACAAACCCCTAAAACAGTCCTTCTACGTTCTAAAGTTGGAAGTTTTATCAAACCTAACCTAGCCTCATATGGCGGACACCTAAGCCACGTAAACAGAATAATAAAAACTGCTTCTGCACAGACTCTATTGAATCACTATGACAACGATAGTATGGATTCCAAATAATAGACGCTTACTCCAAAATAGGTCTAACAAGTGAAATGTATAGCAGTCTCGTTATATAAGGATCAATGAATTCCCTTGCCCATCTTTTCACAAAACCAAGAATAATAATATGATCAATAAAAGACAATTTAATATCCAATAATACTGCCAAATCAAGAAATGAAGTCACAGTTTCCAAAGGGCAAGAATTAATCACATAAGTGGACGAAATTACGCACCCGCTAGAGAAAACCATGCATTTACATTTTTTCAAGTTAAGATCCATTAAATTAATTCTGCATCAAGTTACAAACAAATCAATATTTCGTTGAAGATGACCATGACCTGACCATGATCATCATCAAAAGTATAAAATAATTTAACGTCGTCAGCATACATCAGAATATTACAATCAGAAATAGCACAAGGAAGATCATTAAGAAACAATAAGAACAGTAAAGGACCCAAATGGCTATCCTGCGGAACACCAGAAGTAACATATACTGTCTTAGACAATACATTCCTAAACATTACCCTCTGAGTCCTAAGGGAGAGGTAGGAGTCTAGCCAACGATGAAACGAACATGAATATGAACATATGAAAACAGAGTTATATTTCACCATCTAGCTAGTACGAGAGATGAAACTCTCAATATCATAAATTCCAGCAGAGGCTATTTCATTTAGGGCATTGAGGAAATCAAAGCTGGGAATCTTAAGTATATGGCTCTAAATATTTACCAGGGAAGAGGCATATTATTCAACAGAATCCGGCACCTTCTCGTTACTATAAATCCCACAAAAAGAACGAGTAATGTTGCCCCCACACCTTAGTCATTGCCCTCAAACACCTATGCTGTGGCATAATTCTTGAAATGGGAAGACAATGAAAAAAAATGTTCGCTCTCCTACGTTTCTGGCTGTTCTGCTTGTATGTAAAGGGTGTTTTTTACAGAGGTATAGAACTTTAAGTTGGCATTACTTTTCAAGATGGCGACCGATTTAACAGCTGTAAAGTGATTTATTCTCAGTTTGGTTTGGCAATTCATCATGAATAGACTCACGCCTGAACAACGCTTGCAAATAGTGCAATTTTATTTCGAAAATAATGGTTCTGTGCGGAAAACGTATCGCGCACTACGTCCATTTTATCGTCGACAAAATCGTCCATCAGAGCAGTTAATTCGATTAACCATGGAACGTTTTCGCACCACGTTTACTCTTATTGATAACTCGCATCCCCAAAGACGCTGTACGGTGCGTACAGAAGAAGCTATTGCTGCTGTAGAGCGTAGCATTGAGGAAGACCCGAATGAGTCCATCCGCCATCGAGCACAGGAATTGGATCTGTGTCCATCCACTTTATGGAAGATTTTGCGGAAGGATCTTGGTTTGCGTGCTTACAAAATCCAACTCGTGCAAGATTTGAAGCCAAACGATCATCAAGTAAGGCGTAGATTCGTCGAATGGGCCCAAAACGAGATTACCGTTGTTCCCGATTTTCATAAGCGAATTTTATTTAGCGATGAAGCGCACTTCTGGTTGAATGGCTACGTCAACAAACAAAACTGCCGCATTTGGAGTGAAGGTAATCCTTAAGTGTATGTGGAAACACCGTTACATCCAGAAAAACTGACTGTTTGGTGCGCTTTATGGGCTGGTGGAATCATTGGTCCGTACTTTTTCAAAAACGATGGTGGCCAGAACGTTACAGTCAATGGTGATCGGTATAGAGCCATGATTACTAACTTTTTCATTCCTGAATTGAATAACCATGATGTCCAGGAGATGTGGTTTCAACAAGACGGCGCAACATGTCACACAGCTCGTGCCACAATAGATTTATTGAAAGACACGTTTGCTGACCGCCTAATTTCACGTTTTGGACCTGTGAATTGGCCTCCAAGATCTTGTGATTTAACACCGCTAGACTACTTTCTGTGGGGCTATGTAAAGTCATTGGTCTTTGCGGTAAAGCCACAAACGCTTGACCATTTGGAAAACAACATTCGCCGTATTATTGCCGATATACGGCCACAAATGTTGGAAAAAGTCATCGAAAATTGGACGTCCAGATTGGACTACATCCGCGCCAGCCGTGGCGGTCATATGCCAGAAATCATATTTAAAATGTAATGCCACAAGATTATCTTTCGGATAAATAAAATTCATGTCAATCGAATAATCCATCGTTGTTTTATTGCAACTTAAAGTTCTATACCTCTATAAAAAACACCCTTTAGTACCACTCTGATTTAAGCATCGACATCCTTTAGCAGTAAACCAGTGCCTATTCAACTGTACTCGGGCACTTAAAGGACTAGCAGAACAGAGAAGTGAAATGGCCAACAAATGATTTCTAAGTTGATTCAGAGATTCAAGCTGATATTTGTATTTTTCCCAGTAGAGACGATGACCACTTTTGTGTCAATCTTCAGGTCTTATAATGTAAAAGGTATCAGGAGAAGGCAGCTACATAATACCATCTAAGCGACAATCCCGTTTAGTGAAAATACAAACAAAAACTCTTAGAAAACACTTCAAGATCCCGTAAATATTGCAAAATTAATCGTTATCTGCCTTTAATCAGCATTAGAACCTAGATTCTCACAGCACTCACGTTGTGTGCGTGTTAATTTTATACAGTAATCCTTCGATTTACGTCGCCTCGATTAACGTTGTTTCGATTTACGTCGTCAAATTGTTTGTTCCCTCTAACTTCAATTTGGGTCATCATTCGATTTACGTCGCCTTTTTTTTGGAACCAACTGCAACGTAAATCGAGGGATTACTGTAACTTATTTAAGTTCCTTGTTAAAAACAATATGAGCAATATGAAATTTGATTGACGTCGTTTCGATTTACGTCGCCTTTTTCTGGAACCAACTGCGTCTCGCCACTCCTGTAGAGTAATCCCTCGCTTTACGTCGCCTTTTTCTGGAACCAACTGCGACGTAAATCGAGGGATTACTGTACAGGAGTGGCGATACCTACAGCTTTAAATTGCTTCTCATGGCAATTTTATTTTCCTTTCAGTGTTTTTGCCAGAAGACTTCTGAAAGGAAATCCTACTAAACTATGCCGCTTAGCTTCTGTCTAACCCTTCAACTTAATCCAATGCATGCTTGTTTTTATTGTTTTATCTCCTAGTGTTCGTATTATAACATTTTTAAGTTTTGGTTTTTAAACCTGAAGTACTTTAAACTTAGAAAACCTAAAGCATAACTTAAGGCATAACAATTTATTGATTGTACAGTATTCTATACTAACAGGCATCTCCTTTTTCTATAACGCTTGAAGGAAATATTCCAAGAAATTTTTTTAACATTTTGTTTTCTACTCTTTTCCTATTTGAAATTGCATACTTTCAGGTGCTATTGTTTAAACAAGTTCTCCTCTAGTGATTTTCAATTTGTTTGATTGATTTGAAAACTTAAGATGATATATTGTTTGGCAATATCCATCTCTCTCTCCCTCTCTCTCTGCAAGAGCTGTTTTTACACCCTTGTAGTTCTATTTTAGCAGACAACCTAAAATAAATAACAAAAAATAGCCTTGAATTTACTATTGTTAGCATACATATAAGGGGAAGGGGAATGAAGTAAATGCACTTAAAATAATTGCATACTTTAGGGTGCCAATAAATAAGAAAAAGAAAAAATAGAAAAAATTTTGTAAATCAATTTGTAATTCGATTAAAAATTCGAAGAAATGAATAAAAAAATAAAAAAAAATTGTTTTTAGTTGTTAAACGAAAGCAATTTATATTTTGTGGCTAAAAAAAAGAAAAAACAAGAAAAGATTTACGTTTATTACCAAAACAATTATGATTTTACTTCCTTTTTGCAATGTTTTTTGGCCATTTAATCGTTATTACCAAAATTACTTTCAAACTGTAAACAAAAGTTTTTGAACAATTTTTCTTTCTTTCTTTCTTTCTTTCTTTTGTTTCCCCCATGTTACAGTGGCCAAAAGTTTTAGACACATTTCATATTAACCAAAAAATAAAATGGTTATGATAAAACCAACAACAACAACAACAAAAGTCTACCAAAAACAAATAAAAATTTGAGAAGACGTAAATTATACTTGTATATCGATTTTCAGGTTATGGCAGCAGCAGCAGTTTGTTACAATTATTTTCTTATATATTTATTGTTGTTGCTTACAACCATTATTTACAAAATAGTTGTTGTATTGACTAGTTTTTCGGAATATTCGTTCATTCATTCAGTATTTCATTCATTCAGTTTTATTTTTCATGATGAGGAAGACTATCGTTTGGAAGATGAAAGACACATAAAAAGGCAAACAAAAAAACTAAATTATTAATGAGAAAATGGTGGAGGGGGGAGAAAATAATATTCATTAATTATAATTGCCAACACTCTACTCTCTCTCTGCCTGGCCATGCCAATAATTTCTTTTGCATGCGCAATACAATATCTTCTATCGGCTATCAATGACCCAATTTTGTCTGTCGTGTTTTGTAACTCTGCTTTTGAAGTGTCGCATTTACTTGGGACACAATTGAACCGTTATTGTGTTTTTTTTCCGCACTTTCATTGAAATTTCAGGTTGTTTTTAATGAATTAGAGAAAATATTGTGCTGTTCCCATTTATTTAATTAAATTTTGGGTTTTTACGCAGCAAATAACAATAACTTTGAGGGGATTTTATTAGCATGCAGTGCTTACTACTTTCGAATCAGAAAAAATAAATATTTGCAGCCCCAGTCTTTGTAATAAAATCACTCAAAAATTTTCTTAATTTTCAAATCTTTTCAATTAAAATTTTGAAACCTGTGAAGCCCTACTTACTAATTTACTTACTTAATTGGTCATCAGAATCCTTTAGTCAGGATTACAACCTAGCTTCTCGAACCCTAGCCCAGGCAACATCACGAAAAAGTGAAATACGAAAAAATATTTCTTCTGACACAAACTCCAAGAGAGTAAAATAAAATTGCCATGAAAAGTTTCTCAAAAATTTGTCGTTCGAAATGAACTTTCAACTGTAGGTCGCACCAATCATGTATAAAATTAACAGTCACAACATGAGTGGTATGTGAAGTTGGGTTGTAGTCCTGACTAAGGTGTTACATACATAATTGGTCATTACAACCCTGCAGTCAGGATTACGACCTAGTTTCTCACACCACTTATGTTGTGTGTGTTAATTTTATACATGAGTGGCGCGACCTACAGTTTAAAGTCGACTCCGAACGACAGATTTTTGAGAAACTTTTCATGTCAATTTTATTTACTCTCAGAGTTTTTGCCAGAAATCTACTGAGAGGAAGTCGCCGAAGAAATACTTTTTGTATTTTAGTTTGATGTCTGAACTGGGGCTCGAACCCTGACTTTTCGTCTAATAAGCCAACACACTACCTACTAGACCACGGCGACTTCGACTAAGGTGTTGCACTGTCCGATTAAGTAAATATTATGCTTACACAGGGATATTTACACACAAAGTTATTCCATTATTTAAACATGATTAAATCGCACGATATCGGTTGGCAGTTCTCATCACCGCCACGTGAGATGACCACGCCCTCCAATCGTTTATGCTGAATATCCAATAAACATACTGAACATCCGGCCTATTGAAACCACATGTCCGGATCATCAAATCTAGTGACCGGATCATCGAATTTAGGCCAAAAGAAGTTGGTAATCATTTACCCCAGTTCAGACATCTCCAGCAAAACGAAATATGAAGAAAATATTTATTAGGCGACTTCCTTCCTCAGAGTCGACTTTAATTTGTTGGTCCCGCTACTTAAGTGGTGTGAGAAGCTACATAGGTCATAATCCTGACTGAAGGGTTGTAATTGACCAATTATGTATGTACACTGAGAGCCATAAGTGAGTCAACACTTTTGTTCTTAAGTATAAAACAGTTTTGTTCTTAAGTATAAAAGTTCCTTTATCATGAATTGTTTTTGTTTTAACATTTTATAAGTAAATAAATAAACGTTTTTATTTTTGGAAATTTATTCGACTATTCTCATTTACTTTTCTCGCTATCCTAAGATAATGAATTATTTCAGTGGTGTATACTCACTTTTGACGCTCACTGTATGTATGTAATCATCTATCGATAGTGCTCGGCGTTGACAGTGATAGCCTGGCAAATGTCGTTCTCCAAGAGATATGAATTATTGACGTTGCCAGCTTAAAATCTACACCAGACAGCGAATTTTTCGGTATGCTTTGTACGCTCTTGTATCTCATGTGTATTGGTATCGTAGACGATTTTATTTACTCAGATATACATCCAGACATGAGATGATGATTATTCGACTAAGACTAGGGCCTTTTACCAACTGCCCCAGAGCCCATTTAGTGAATACACGCCCATTGTCTATGGTCAACCATGGTGATTTAGCAAAATAAACTGAATAGACAACAACTAATTTGACAGTAGTCTAATAGGTAGTGTGTTGACTTATTAGACGTGAGGCTACGGTTCAAAGCCCAGGTCAAAAAAAACCAACAAAACGAAATATAAAAAAGTATTTCTACAGCGACTTCCTCTCAGAAGATTTCTGGCAAAAACCGTGAGAGTAAATAAAAAGTGACATGAAAAGTTTCTCAAAAAAATCAGTCGTTCGGAATCGATTTTAAACTGTAGGTCCCAAGCTACACATGTATAAAATTAGCACACACAACATAAACGGCTTGAAAGCTAGGTCGTAATCCCGACTGAAGGGTTGTAATGACCAATTATTTTATGTTATGTTAACTGACTAAATGATAACTAATTTCAACAATCAAATGTGAGTCTATTGATACCACATGTCCGGATCATTAAATTCAGATCAAAAGAAGTCGGTAATCATCGTCCAATAGTGCTCGTCATTGCCAGCGATGGCCTGGCCATCGTTGCCTAAAATCCACACTAAACAGCGATTTTTAGGGGACACTTAAGGCGTCATAGCCTAGTAGGTAGTGTGCTGGCTTATTAAGCGTAAAGCCAGGGTTCGAGCCCCAGGCAAGACATAAAAAAAAAATACAAAAAGTATTTCTTCGGCGACTTCCTCTCAGCAGATTTCTGGCAAAAACTCTGTGAAAGTAAATAAAAAAAAGTTTCTCAAAAATCTGTCGTTCGGAGTCGACTTTAAACTGTAGGTCCCACCACTCACGTATAAAATTAACACACACAACAAAAGTGGTATGAGAAGCTAGGTCGTAATCCTGACTGAAGGGTTGTAATGACTTATTATGTGTGTATGTACTTAAGACGCTCTTAGATCGTCTAATGGTATCGTCGACTACTTTGCTTGTTCGGGCATATATGTATGGTGATTCAGACATGTGATCATGATTTTTCAACAAAGTAGGTTACCAACTGCTTCAGAGCCCACTCCATTGTCCATAGTTGTCCAGCAGTGTGATTTAACATAACAGAGTGGATAAATGACAAGTAATTTAACAAATGTAGCTTCGACAAAATGTCCGTTATCATGTGCCAAAGTTCGAAAGTCCCTGTTTGAACACTCTCTTATAAGTGTCATACATTACATTGAACTTAAAGTATCTGCTGAAGTCCATAAATATAACACTACACTTAATAAACAGCAATTAACTGTAGCGTACTGTTTGTTGTTCTACGTATCATGTTAGTAAACTGTAATAGTTTATGCCCTATTGCCTTTATACGATTATTGCTTACATATATACATACATATATTTATATGCAAAAGAATATAAAAGAGAGAGAGAGAGAGTGAATAAAAAAGTTAATATTAAGAAAAATAACAATAAAACAGAAGCGATAAAATAACAAACATTTATTAAGTTATTGTTATTGTTATTGCCAATATTGCTAACGGACTACATACACACAGTTACTAAAGTATACATACGGTTAACAAATTTCAGAAATTTTTTAACCAATCCGTTTTCGTTGAAAATCTTTATAGTTTCCTCGATGTTAAGACGGTCTTTTGCATTGGTTTAAAAATTTCTGAAATAAAACTGAATTGTGGCCCTGTACAGGCCCACAAAAGTATACATCCGATTAACAAATTTCACAAATTTCTGAACCAATGCAAAAGACCGTCTTAAAATCGAAGAAAGATGTCAGACAATTATAAAGATTTTCAACGAAAATGGATTGGTTAAAAAATTTCTCAAATTTGTTAACCGTATGTATACTTTTGTGGCTGAGTGTATATGTTAACAGTGTTTCTTTTCTTTTTGTTTTTGCATGTGGCTTTAATGCAATAATAAACGTTTTCGTTTACCTTCTTTTCAAACGTAATATTTTTTGCACAATATACCCACCATATAATAAAGGGTCCGCCAAATAACTTTTTTGTTTTGAAAATGCTTTAAAAAGAAAAACTACTGAATATTTTCTCAAATTTCTTTTTTTATTTGAAAGTACAATCCTTCCGATTAATAATGGAAAATAATTTCATTCAAATTGCTGCCTCAGCTGGCCATGCAATAGCCTACACCAGAAGATGTCGATTTTGGCAAAAAAAAATTATCTTTTCAGATGAAGCTCATTTTGATCTTGGCGGGTATGTAAATAAGCAAAATTGTCGCATTTGGGGCACAGAAAACCCGCACGCATACATTGAAAAGCCGACGCACCCAAAACGAGTCACTGTTTGGTGCGGATTTTGGTCCAGAGGCATAATTGGGCCATTTTTTTTCGAAAATGAGCCAGGAGTGGCCGTTACAGTCAATGGCGATCGTTATCGGGCCATGTTGAACTAATTTTTGTTCACAAAAATTGAAGAGGAGGATATTGGCAACATTTGCTTTCAACAGGACGGCGCTACGTGCCACACAGCCGAAGCTACACTCGATGTTTTGCGCCCTTTTTTGGAAGATCGCATTATCAGCCGCAGAGCTGATGTCGTTTGGCCACCTCGGAGCTGCGATTTGACACCGTTGGACTATTATTTGTGGAGTGCCGTCAAAGATAAGTGTTACGCCGACAAGCCAGAGACAATTGATGCTTTAAAGGACAATATTCGTGAAGCCATTGGTGAAACACAGCTGCACACAATTGATAATGTGCTTAAAAATTGGACCGATCGTGTAGGCTACTGCATGGCCAGCCGAGGCAGCCATTTGAATGAAATTATTTTCCATTATTAACCGGAAGTATTGTACTTTCAAATAAAAAAAGAAATTTGAGAAAATATTCAGTAGTTTTTTTTTTCAAAGCATTTTCAAAAAAAAAAACTTATTTGGCGGACCCTTTACATATTATTTGATTCATAAATAAGTTAATGTTATTGTTGTTATATTTATCGCTTTATTTTTATACTTTTCTTTGTTATAAATATGTGTTACGATGTGTAATATTTTTTACCATTTCCATAGCGTTGTTATTTGCAACGCTCACTGGTCATTTACTCATTCGATGCTAAACTCGGTAGCAGTCAGTAGTCGGTGGTTGTTTCAATTTTTTTCTTCGATTTTTTTTTATCGTTTTGACAAGTTCATCAATCACTCTTGACCCGCTTTAATGCCATAGTGACATAAAATTGTTTTCGATTTTTTTCTGCTCGTTCCATTTCGTTTTAATAGAAGAATTATGAAAACGTAGAAAGAAAACGTATGTAAGGAAACTCTAGACCACATTAATTGCAAACCGGTAGCAGACGGTGGGCGGCATTAAAAAGAGCCCTAATTATGGTTTAATGAGC
The DNA here is from genome assembly GCA_932273835.1 of Sarcophaga variegata. Taxonomy (NCBI): domain Eukaryota; kingdom Metazoa; phylum Arthropoda; class Insecta; order Diptera; family Sarcophagidae; genus Sarcophaga; species Sarcophaga variegata. Next base: position 15,814,659 of record OW026361.1, on the reverse strand, counting down.
CATACGGTGGTAATGTTACGAGTGGAATACAGTGTCAATTGGAAATAATTTTTCTTTTTTAGATTTTAATGACGAACTGATAAATACATGTGTGAAGTAAAATGAAAATAAAATCAATTAAAAAAAACAACATACAACATACACTCAGCCACAAAAGTATACATACGGATAACAAATTTCAGAAATTTTTTAACCAATCCGTTTTCGTTGAAAATCTTTGTAATTGTCTGACAACTTTCCTCGATTTTAAGACGGTCGTTTGCTTTGGTTCAGAAATTTGTGAAATTTGTTAATGGGATGTATACTTTTGTGGGCCTGTACAGGGCTACAATTCAGTTCAATTTCAGAAATTTTTTAACCAATGCAAAAGACCGTCTTAACATCAAGGAAACTATAAAGATTTTCAACGAAAACGGATTAGTTAAAAAATGTCTGAAATTTTTTAACCGTATGTATACTTTAGTAACTGTGTGTACATATATAATTGGTCATTAAAACCCTTTGGTCAGGATTACAACCTAGATTCTCACACCAATTATGTTGTGTGCGTTAATTTTTATACATGAGTGGCGGTACGTACAGTTTAAAGTCGACTCCGAGCGTCGGATCTTTAAAGAAACTTTTCATGGCAATTTTATTTACTCTCACAATTTTTGCCAGAAGTCTGCTGAGAGGCAGTCGCCAAAGAAATATTGTTTCATATTTCGTTCAGTTGGAGATGCCTGAACTGGGATTTTAACCTAGGCCTCACGTCTAATAAGCCAACACACTACCTACTTGACCACGGCGACTTCATCAATCAAACCAAGACTTAATACTTCTAAGAGACTTCCAGGAAGATCGAAATCAAAGCCATATCTTTTGTAGAAAAGCTTGGTCAAGTTCTCTTGATTTTCTACGATAGCACACGTATTACTGCAGAGCATCAGTAGTTATTATCAAAAGCATGGTGCGGTAAATAATGTTTCACTGAAGTTAAAAACACATTTACTGTAGCATCAAGCGTACTATAAAACGTATTCCGATTCCTGGTCGCAGAAAGAAATACGGAGATCTGCAACATTTTAAAAAATGTAGCATCACTGACTTACTACTACAAAAAGGGATGAAGGCGAAGAAAGTACGCCATTAAGTAAAAGAATGATCTTTATTTAGAATCAATATTTATTTAATGTTGTCACTTCAACGAATTTTTCTTAATTAACTAATCTTTAAAAACGAAAGCTTATTTATACTTTACAAAAATCGTATGATTTAACGGGATTAACAGGATTAACAATAAGGGAATATTTGATAATTTATAAGTAAAGAGTAAAAAGAGATAATTAGTAATTAGGAAAATAGTTGATAATATTAAAAATAAAGAGTATTACATAATAAATGATATTTAAGAAAATACTTGATAAAAATGAAAATTAAAGAAAAATTTTAAAATAAGAATAAAGTAAGTTATTGAATTATAATGTTAGAGTGGCGTACATATGTATGTATGTTTATACATAACTATTAGGCAAGTACAGTGGTGGCCTTATAATTAGAAACGACTTAGCAACATGTATGCATGTCTGTTAATTTGTTTTACAGTTTTCACTGTGTACCTGGGATCAAAGGCTTTGTTTGGAGGACGTCTTGCATACGTTTTTCCATCAGATTGGGACAAATTAAACTTATATTCGTCACTCCAGAGAACTCTGTTCCAGAAACATAGTTTCTAATTACAAGGCACCACTGTATGTATGTGTATTCGTCGACTCCAAACGACAGATTTTTTGGGAAGCTTTTCATGTCAATTTTATTTACTCTCAGAATTTTTGACAGGGATCTGCTGAGAGGAAGTCGCCAAAGAAATATTTTTTCATATTCCGTTTTGCTGGAGATTGGCTGACCTGGGGTTTGAACCGTCGCCTTACGTCTAGTTAGTCAACACACTGCCTACTAGACCACGGCGACTTCCAAGTGTATTTAGCGTCTTCAAACGCTTATTAACCTAAACTATGTATACGATGCCTGCAGCAGACTTACTCACACCTTTCTCAATATATCTGCCAAATTGAAACGATATGTTAGACTGCAACCCATGTTCTGGGTTCAAATTTGAATTGAATTGTTCTGAACTTTGAACAGGGAACTTGGAAATGTCCAGAGTGTCATACCAGCAGCTTACATACATACATACATAATTGGTCATTACAACCCCCCAGTGAAGATTACAACCTAGTTCTCACAGCACTAATGTGTGTGTGTTAATTTTATACATGAGTTGCGTTACCTACAGTTTAAAGTCGATTTCGAACGACAGATTTTTTGAGAAACTTTTTCATGGCAATTTTATTTACTCTCAGGAGATTTTGCCAGAAATCTGCCAAGGAAATAATTTTTCATTTTTCGTTTTGTTGAAGACGTCTGACCTGGTTTATGTAATTACCAACTCCTTTTGGCCTGAATTTAAAGATCCGGCCACCAGGTTTAATGATCCGAATATGTGGTTTCAATAGGCTGACGCTACGTGATACATTAGATATTCAGCATTATCGATTTAGGGGCGTGGTCATCTCACGCAGTGATGTGTACTACCCACCGAGATCGTACGATTCGATCGCGTTAAAATAATGGAGTAACTCCATGTACAGTGGTGGCCTTATAATTAGAAACGATGTTTCTGGAACAGAGTTCTCTGGAGTGACGAATCTTAGTTTAATTTGCCCCAATCTGATGTAAGACGTCCTCCAAACAAAGCCTTTGATCCAAGGTACACAGTGAAAACTGTAAAACAAATTAACAAACAAACATGTTATGTTGTCGTTTCTAATTATAAGGTCACCACTGTAAATATCCCAGTGTAAGCATAATGCTGACTTAATTGAATATTGCAACACCTTAGTTAAGATTTCAACCTAACTTCACACACCACTCATGTTGTGACTGTTAATTTTTTGTCCATGATTGGTGCGACCTACAGTTTAAAGTCCACTCCGAATGAAAAACTTTTGAGAAACTTTTCATGGCGATTTTATTTAACTCCCAGAGTTTGTGTCAGAAGACTACAGAAAGAAAATCGTCGAAGAAATATTTTTTCGTATTTCATTTTGTTCGAGATGTCTGACCTGGCGTGTGAACCGTGGTCTCACGTTTAAGAAGACAACATTCTAACTACTAGACTAGACTACATGCATACATACTCAACCTATCCAAAAAAACTATGACAGCATAATACTTTACAGGATCTGGAATTAACGAGCTAGGCAAGATGCAATAGTAACCATAGAAATAAGTAGATGCGGATTAAACCTTAAAATCAAATAAAACTTGGCTGACCAAGCTGACTTCTTATTACTCAACATTTCTCACATGAAAAGTATGTTCAATGCATTAAGCGATAAACTCGTTGACTCCAAGGAGACTAAGTTGACAGCGTTCTATTTATTTCCGTAAATATTTATACTGGCCCGGTTTACTTTAGGATATTAAGGGCCATTATTACAACTTGCCGTTAACGAGCATATAAATTGTTTTTTGTTATTATGAGTACCCAATAAGTGAGCGTTAAGCTAAAGGTAGGATCATCCTACCTTTAACTTTTAAAGTAAAGTTTATCTTTGAACTTTCCATATTATATATACGAAGCCCGTCATTGCCAATGCGTTAAAAAAAACTTGTATAAATGAGTGGTTTTATTGACATTGCTCCGGCACTGCTATATTTTTGAAAACAGTTAACTTTATTATTATTATCTGTAAGTTGTAATAACGAAAATAAATTAAAGTTGTCTTTAAAGTTCACTTTAGCTAAAATTACATTTAACTAAACTCAAGTTTAACGATAAGTTGTACTAACGGCCCTAAGAATCGCTTTAAAAAATCAAATCAATTAGTTGGCTTTATAAAAGGTATGAAAATCCATAAGGGGTTTACCTTAAACGGATTGTGGACTATAACGTACGGTACATATCTTAGCGAGTACTTTCAAATAAAAAAGAAGCTTTACAATGCTGCAAATATATTTCATTCTTCTCCAAAAATTTGGTAGAAATCCTTGAAAACAATCAAAAATAATTAAAAACAATGGTGGTGTTCATACACATTTATCATGTACAGCTGTGTTCAAAATAATAGCAGTGCTACCATGTAATATTTTCAAAGTTAAAATTTTTTATTCTACCAATTTGCAAAACATGATATATTTTAATGGTGGTTACAACGATATGTAAGAAATAAAATACAAAAAAGAATCTCGTAATAACTTTAATATTTACGATGAAATTGATTAATTTCTGTGTTTACCCTTGAATTCAGTTGATCAAAGAAATAGGAGTGTTCACATAATTTAAAGAAAAAAGTGAAAAATAAGTACGGAAAAATTTTTTCTACAGTGATTCACATAAATTTTTGTAATAGTGGGACGAGGAAAGCACTGTACTGAAGAAAAAAGAAAACAAATTAAAAATCTTCGAAAAAAAAGGCAAAACTTCTAAAGAAAGTTGCTGCAATCAAATGATCGCAAATCCATTAAAATATAAAAAAAGCTCGAAACGCGTGGGCGCAAGCGCAAAACATCAACTGTCGATGACCGCAGAATTGTGCGATGCAGCAAAATGAATCCTTCCGCGTATGCAAAAAAATTTAAAAGATCTGAATCTGGCGCTACTATTCGTAGGCGTCTGATGGACAACAATTTATTCGCAAGAAGTCCACGAAAGGTGCACTTTGCTGACAAAAAAACAAGTATTAGCACGCTTAAAGTGTGCCCAAGAACATATCAATTGGCCGAAAGAAAAATGGAGAAACATACTGTGGACCGACGAAGGCAATATAGTTTTATTTGGTGGCATTGGTTCTAGACAGTATGTTAGATGTCCGTACAACGCCAAATATAAAGCTCAGTATACACAAGAGACAGTTAAACATGGTGGTGCAAAACTAATGATATGGGGAAAGTTTTCATATAATGGTGTAGGCCTAATACATCCAATTAGAGACATAATGGATAGGAAACGTCTATGTTGGCATTTTGAGAGAAGTGAACAAGGTAATGACCCGAAACACACCAGTAAATTGGCAAATGAGTAGTTTCGGGTTAATGGGGTAAAGGTTATGGTTCAGTCTCCTGACCTTAATCCCATAGAACATCTATGGGGAAATGTTAAAAAGTATGCTGCAGAGAAAAAAACCTTCAAATGCAGAAGAACTATGGATCGATCACAGTGTGCAATGCGTGGCATCAAATACCTGTAAAGAGATGCCAAGATCTTATTTATCTTATGCCTCGTAGATGTGCTGAATTCATGAAAAACAATGGTTATTCAACCAAATACTAAAATAACTTTACTATTTTAAGATAATATTAAACTTTTGTGCCTCTTGTTTGAAAATTATTAGGTTGTTCGCTAACACTCCTATTATTTTGAACAATTAATTTTGAGAGTAAGCTTTATTTACATAACATATTTTCTGTTTTCGTAGTTTTAATTAAATAATTAAGTGTTAAAAAATTAGAAAATGAATTAGAAATAAATTTTAAGTCAAAAAAATTTGAAAAAAATTTAAACTTTGCTTTTAAATGAAGGGCGCTCCTATTATTTTGAATACAACTGTACGTACGTATACGTAATGTACGTTAATGACAATTTGGTCACTTAAAAAACTTTATAAATTTTTGGAATTTTTTTTATTTCTTTTATTAAAATAATTGAAAATCTTCGGTGAATAACAACAAATAAACAACACACTGAATTGCGAAGTACATACACTAGACAGCAAGTGCAATTAAATTATTTGGAATTTTTTTTTATAAATATTTTTAAAGGCCATTTGCAAAATGAAAAAAAAAATTAAAAGTATGTGTGCTTCTACATACAATTGACCGTGAAAATAATAAATTTAAAGAAGTAGAAAAAAACGAGACAAAACTATTTGTTAACAATTGTTTAAAATTTTTTATTTGTTTTAATTTTTTATTTTTATTTTATTTTCGTAGATCAAACACAACATTTTTTTAATTGAATTTCTGTTTAAGTTTCTTGTTTATAATTCTCGTTTCTGCATTTTCTCGTTATTCTACAAAAGCCTAAAGAGAGAAAATATAGAGGGCCCTAATAGGGGACAAAAACACACACACACACTCAAATAATGGGTGATTTTTTAAGAGCTATAGGAAAAATTTTCAAAAAAAAACACATAAAATTCAGAAAAATGCATGAAATCTTTATTTAAATCGATAGTACGGTCCATATAATTTAATGTTTGAAGATTATTTCATGCAAATGTTGACCGCGACTGTGTCTCAAATGGTCCATCCGCTTAGTCCAATTTTGGCATACTCTTTCCAACATTTCGGCCGGTATCTCACGAATAAATGCTTCAATGTTGTCTTCCAATGCGTCAATTGAAGCGGGCTTGTCTGTATAGTCATAAGCTTTAACATAGCCCCACAAAAAATAGTCTAAAGGCGTTAAATCGCACGATCTAGGCGGCCAATTGACCGGTCCCGAACATGAAATAAAATGTTCACCGAACTCGCCACTCAATAAGTCCATTGTTACGCATGTTGTGTGGCATGTGGCACCGTCTTGTTGAAACCACATGTCATGCAAGTCAAGCTCTTGCATTTTGGGCAAAAAAAAAGTTGGATATCATCTCACGGTAGCGCTCACCATTCACATTTATGTTACGATTCGCAGCATCTTTGAAGAAGTACGGTCCAATGATGTCACCAGCCCATAAACCGCACCAAACTGTGACTTTTTCTGGATTCATTGGTAGCTTTTGCAATGCCTCTGGCCGATCTTCACTCCAAAATCGACAATTCCGCTTATTTACGTATCCATTGAGCCAAAAATGAGCTTCGCCGCTGAACACAATTTTTCGATAAAGAAGTGGATCTTCGGCCAACTTTCCAAGAGCCCATTCACCAAAAATTCTGCGTTGCGGTAGGTGGTTCGGCTTCAATTCTTGCACCAGCTGTATTTTGAAAGGCTTCACATCTAAATCCTTCCGCAAAATTTTCCACGTTGTTGAGTAACAAGAGGCCCAATTGCTGCGAACGGCGACGAATCGATAATTGATGGTCATCATTAACACTGGCCGATACAGCTGCGATATTTTCTTCAGTTCGCACTCTACGTGTTGGTGTTGGTGGTTTAATGCCCGAATAGCCGCGTCAGTGGGTCGATTAAACTGACCATAAAATGGAAGAAGCGCTGATAATAAAATTCAATGATTTGCAAGCGTTGTTCGTTTGTAAGACGATTCATGGTTAAATTATACATCAAACTGAAGATGTTTGACAGTGAAACAAAACACGAAACGTGCATGAGCTGTTTAAACCAGTGTTGCCAAAACGATAATAGCCGAAAAATCACCCGTTAGAAACAAAACCAAAAAAAAACCATCAACATTCAAAGCAACACGGCAAACTTTTGTATCTTCTTCAACATACAGTCAGAGCCGGGTGATGAAATGCAAGATGGAGAATAAGAAGAAGAAGAAGAAGAAAATTTGCATAAATTCAATTTGTGTGGCAAGAAAATTTATACCAACAGACAATCAGGAGGCATGATGCATACACATCCTTAGAGATCCAGTATGAAACATATACTATCATACCACGTGTATGCATTCATACACAATACGAATGTACATTCATAAACAATGACATCGACACACTAACGCAACACCACTGCAAACGACTATACACCAAAGCACTTAATTTAGAAAAACACGTTACAAAAAACATTGGTTTTTAATAAGTTAGAAGAGTGGAAGAGGGGGGAGGGGAGAGCGGAGAACGGAGAGAATGAAAAACTAAACCCACTAGCTTGAGACACAGGTTACACATAAAACAGCTGATATATGTATGTACATAAGTAAGCATCACATACAAGGTGAGACAAATGTAATGTCATTATAAACATGGGTTGCCATTTCTCTAAAAGCGAACCAACAGGCAGTTTATCGGTCAAACAAACATAAACAAGCTCTAGAATGACGTACTCCTCTGTACTTACTATTCGAAGATATTTAAGAGGTCCTTAGTGTTATTAGACGAACTGAAAACCATTGAAAAGAAAGTAAGTATCCTAGAAACAAATACGAGCTATTGTCGAGGATTCAGAAGCCTCAGATCTCCACAACGCTAAGTCGACCATTTTGCACAATCACAGGAGTATTGTCGTGAAGAGGTGCCATAGTACTCTGACCATACAATTTATATGGTATCCGTATAATGTCTCCTCCTAGCTTATTGCCCTGCCAAACTTCAATTCCCTGCCTGGCACCTGACACGCTCCCAGGTATTTCCTTCTAGAATGCATTAATGCAGGTTCCAAAGCACGTGTTCGTCTGATTCATTGCCATCATCACAGAAGCTATATGTTGGTCTTGAAAATACCTCCACATTGAGGAAATGTACCCTCAGTCTTTCAGTGCCCTGCCAAAAGAACAGCCAACAACCTCAGGTTGTTCCTCAATAGTCGAATGCATGATACAGACCTGCTCGTATAGCCAAAGCTTTGACTGCCTCAAACCCACTTGATTTGAAAAGAGCCTTGGCCTCTTGTTAACATCGCTTTCGTTGAGCATATCCATCCGCACCCACTTCACAGAAGGGTTCTGACACCATCAACGGCATGAAAGATCCCCTCCTCGCTTACGCATTGCCAAGAATTCCCACAGGTCTTGGAACCCAAAGGTCTAGCTCCCCAGACATTCGATTTAACCACCTAAGAGTATAGTGCGGCCTGACTGTCAGATATGTTTTGCTTTTATACTTCCTATCCAAGTTGAATTGAACACGTCTTTCAAAAGCATAGATTTGCGCTTGGATGATACCTGCGCGTTTCCCCATGGGCTCGGAATATTTCACTCTGATGATACCAAAAACTCATGCTTCTGTTCCAAATATTTTTCTTGACCCACCTGTATGCCACAAAAGAGTATGCATCGGTCAGATTACTTCATTGATTTTTGTTACTAAGTCTGGTCCGCCTCCCCTTACTGTCTTTACGAGGAAGGGGAGATAATATATGACGCAGAGCACACCGTTTTCGAGTTTCCACGCTGGCAAAGCTATCGCTCTGTCCTGACGTCGATAGTTGGGACGATCACGGCCGGTAACATTGTCGCGGTTATGATCGCGAGTAGAGAAAATTGGACCTCAGTGGCGAATTACGTGGAGAGCATTCTAAGGCTGAAGAAGAGGGATCTTGAGGCTGCGGAACATGTGGACATGCCGGAATAGATGAAACTGGCACACGTGTGAAGCGAAATTCGAAGCACGGACGAAAGGAATAGTGGGGACACTTAGATGTCTCTTCAACTTTCGACACGCAATCTGGACGCGGATATGAACACGCAGGGGCCAAAGGGACTCCACTCCGAATTAATACCACCGTAGTTCCGGAGTGGGCACAACAAGTCCACGAGACGAGGGCGGGATTTAGTGGGTGAGGGCCCCACACACGGAGGATGTGACGACGTCCTCTATGGTGCGGTTAGGATTAATAGGATTAATCGGAATGAAAAAAAAATTACTAAGTCTGGTTGCGAAGCACTTGCCAAAATCGTAGAGTCTGCTGTTTCTCTTTAGGGAGCAGGAGAGAGCTGTCAGCCAATCGATTCCTTAGGTCACGATAACCACTAACAAATTTCATGTTAAACGGATTTCGGCCTGCCGCAACACATCCTTCTAGGCGCCTCTGCTTCGTGCGCGCCTACGCCAGTTGGTCACAACAATCGATGACAGGGCTTCCTCGATTTGGTCCTTCCAACGGATACAAGGTCGTCCTCTTCGCCGACTTCCGCAGATTCCCGCATCAAATACCCGTCTCGCCGGAGCATCCTCCTCCATTCGAACGACATGGCCTTGCCAGCGCAGCCGCTAGATATTAATACGCTGTACAACGTCAATGTCGTTGAGGAGCTCATACAGCTCACTATTGCATCGGATGCGGTAATCATCGCCAACTCGCACTGGACCGAAGATCTTACGTAGAACTTTTCTATCGCACATCTATCAAGGCCGCTGCATCAGTTCTTAATAGGGTCCATGCCTCTGCGCCATAAAGAAGCACGGATAGGATGAGTGTCTTGTAGAGTGTTTGTTTTGTCGTACGAGAGAGGTCTCTGCTACTCAATTGCCTATTGAGAACATAGTAGCACCTGTTGGCAAGAGTGATCCTGTGCTTGATCTCCAGACTGACATAATTTTTGGTGGTAACGGCGGAGCCAAGATAAATAAATTCCTTGACTGTTTCAAAGTTTCAAAAGTATAGTCATCGGCCGTAATCTGAGAATCAATACGCCGCACGTCTCTACCTGTCGATAACATATACTTTGTTTTGCCCTCATTTACTGCCATACCCATCCCGTTCAATAGCACTAAAGGCAGCAGTAACATCTCGCTTGGTACGTCCTTTGATGTCAATGTCGTCAGCGTACGCAAGCAACTGGACACTTTTTTGAAAAATACTGCCATTGCGTTGCACTCCCGCCTTTCGCAGAACACTCTCCATGACGAATTTGAAGTTGAGAGGTCGCATGATAAGGGGTTGCCTTGTCTGAAACCTCGCACAGAATCAAAAGGTTCGGAGAGGTCCATTCCTACCTTGTAATAAACAATTACGTAAGTAATTAAGTAAATTCGCAACCAGTCACAAAATACTACAACAAAATGGTGAATAATTTTGTCGCGAAAACAAATCAGTGGAGGAACTCATGTTAGGGTTTAGGAGAGTAGAATTAAATTCTAGAAAACATACATATTTTTTAATACTTTTTTAAACAATAAAAAAATCGATTTGAAACAATGGTAACCCCAATACATACAAATGTGCATACATTTGTATTGAGTCAAGCACTCATAGTACATCATATGCTTATACTCATATGCTCATCTTAAACACTTAGTCAACCTTGTCACTTTACAAGTTGCTTGGCTCATGGCTTCTAGTATTCTTATACAATGCACAATGGGATGCGAAATATGAAATGAATATACTTTAGCAAATTTAATTTAATAAAATATGCAGAATAAATTAGAGGCATTTTTATGAGTTCTCAACCCAGTAACAAATACTTGGCTGCCACAAAAAAATCTTGTTTAAAGCCATTGTGTTGGCTGGCTTTTTGCTAAAAAAAATTCCTTTGGCAAGGCAACTGTTTCTCTCTTAAGAGATCTGTGCCTTGGCAATATTAAAAAAAAAAGAAAATACAAGGTATTGTTTGAGAATTTTTGCATTTTGTCGATATGTGAGTAGTGAATATATGGGTAGTATGAACTGAAGCCGAAACAAGTGTGTGTTTATATGTCCATGTGTAAGTAAATTTTACTAATAAAGTGTGCTACTGTTTGGCACAGACTATTTAGATTTGAATCATACACCCACCATCTACACCCGCCATACATTTACAAATATCAGCTGATTTTCTGCTCTTTTTTTTTTAAACAAACCACACGTACATACCGTAAAAGGAAAAGGAAATACAACCAAGCAACATACATATATCATGACACAAAAAGATGTCAAAATCCTATATACATACATACACGATATATTTAATAATATTCGAATTATTTTAAGTGTATTAGTAACAGCTGTCTGTCTGTGTAGTTTATAGTTGTAGTAGTAGTAGTAGTAACAACTATAAAATGTATCAAAGGAAACAATTTAATTTTATTTCTCTTTCAGTTTTTTTTTTTGTTTTCCTGCTTTCCTTTCTCTCACACTTGTACACTCGCACTTGTACAAACACTTTCACTCACTTGCTTGCTCGTTATTATTATTGGCCGTTTGCCAATACAAAACGCAAATGAAAAACAGAGAGAGAGAGAGAGAGAGAGAGAGACAGAGTGAGAGAGACATTTCTGAAAATAAATATTTTTTTCAATATAAATTTTATTATGAAATCGATTATTGGCAACTAAAAATTTTATTGCATGTAAAAATAATAAATAAACGTACAAAAAATCATAAATCACTAAAAACCCTAAAAGTATACTTGAATTAAATTTTATTTTTTATTTTTATAAAGGCGTTCAAAAGTTGTTTACAACAATAATGAAAGAATTTTAAGAGCATTTGATAAACAGTGAAAATAGTCAGAAAAACTTTTTGAGTTACACAGCATTACAAACACTTGTTTTGGAGATCATAAGCCAAAGTGCCTAAAAATATGCTAAATTAAATACCTAAAGCAGTAAATATAAATGCCTATCCAACTGTCAATTATTTTTTATTTAGGGCGCCTAAAAATATACTTGAAATAAAAAAATTATCAGAAAAGATTGACATTTCATTCAGATAATGAATAAAACATTCTCTACAGAATTCTTTGAGCTATGTATGTTATGTAGCGGATCATCCATGAATGGTAAAAGACCACACTTAGGCAAATCACTAGTCATATCGGGGAACAATATTTTCTGTTAATTTTTTTGTGTAAAACGAGACTTGCTATTGCAGTAATCCTTGTTTGTAAGAGTTCAGTTCATTGCCAAAGAAACAATCAGTTCAACAGCTCATGTAGAAGTCATTAGCCAGAACGCCACGTCTATCGACATGACTATGAATAAGGCAGTAGGCTATCAGAACTGCAATATTGTGATGGTTGGCTATGTGATTTAAGGAAAGAAAACCAATAGCCCTCTTCTCAAACATATCAGTCTTGTGGAGCCCTATAATATCTCCTTCAAGCCCTGAGGAACGTCAGAATGCTGGTCGGTATCAAAAATGACAATTCCAGGTGTCCGTGCAATGGGGAAATGCGATAATGCCCAACATTTTCCAAGAAAGTGTTCCAATGATCAATTCCCATTGTCTCAGAATCTACATGTTAGACTTGAAACTATCGTCATTCTAAGTAAGCGAACTTCGAGTCTACAAAGCCCTGTCAAAAGACCGGTACCAACCTCAGGTTATTCCTCGATGGTCTGCTGCATGATGCAGATCTGTGCTCTTATTGAAATTTTCCAACAAACGTTTTGATTGCCTCAAATCCAGTTGGCTTTATCTTACCTTTCGATGATCATACTTTTCCAAACATTTATTCCCCACCACAGAAAAGTTCTGGACCCATCAACGGCGTGGAAGCTTTTCTATTTGCAAGTTCGTCTCCTCTGAGACCCAGCAAAGCTGATTCAGCTTCACCAAACAGTCCCATACTATCTTCGTTTTAAGCTCATAAGAGCCACATAATCTGAGACCCAGCAAAGCTGGTTCAGCTTCCCCAAACAGTATCATACTGTCTTTTAATCGCCTAAGAGCTCAAAATGGCGGGATGACTCTCAAAGAGTAAAACTCGATAGTTACATCAGCAAGCAAAATTACTACATATAGAAATGATTGGGAGGAGCTGATGTATCCGGATTTAATGCGCATTAAGCTCTGGAGAAGACATTGAGCCACATTTAGTTGATAACTATCTTGGAGTATACTCTGGGAAATTGGACCTGAACATCTCACTCTGGCTGCGGGACTACTGCAGCGTGTTCCGGGCGGAGGTAATGACCATCTGCCAAGCCGCATAGTGGATCCTCGCCTATGGTGTTCCTATCCCTTTCACCCGTATCTCGATCTACTCCGATAGCCAGGCTGCGATAAAGTCTCTGTCGAACGTTGCGCATAATTCCAGGATCATCAGAGAATGTCGCCGCTGCCTCAATCTCCTTTCTGGGCGCCTCGGCGTCACACTTGTCTGGGTTCCCAGACACTGCGATATTCCGGGACAACAAGCTGGCCAGGGCTGGCGCACTACTTCCGGAATCTTCCTCAATCAACTTGGGAATGCCACTTACCTCGTTCAAACTGGCCATTGCGCGGAAATTCTCCCGGGATGCCAACCGGTCCTGGATCAATGAGGAGTCCTTCTGCTCCATCGCTAGGCTTACTTGGCCCACAATGGATAGGAGGCGTACCAACCAGCTACTTGGACTTGGCCGTAATATTATCTCGATCACAGTGGCCATGCTTACAGGCCACTATGTTATGGGTAGACACGCGGAAGGAATGCGACTCCCATTTAACGACTTCTGCCGTGGATGCAGATCCGCCGCGGAGGAGGAGACTGTCATCCACTTCCTCTGCCAATGCCCATCCCTTGCGGGGTGCAGGTATAGGTTATTTGGCGCTCCGACCCTTGTTAGCTTGACGGAGCTATCGTCCATAGATATCAAGGACATAGCGTCGTTTATCAAACTTTCTGGCTGGTTTTCTAGCGTGGGGTAGTCGTGCTTTTTAAAAATGTGCAGCCCTTACCTGCAGCAGCACAACGGGCCGCTATGCGTGCTCAAGTGAACTTTTTGGTAAATTAAATCTACCACGCTAACCTAACCTAACCTAACTCAATGCTTTCAATAAAAGTATGCCATGAGCAACAGAACATGATCGATTGTGACTTTGTGTCATGACAAGTTGCCAACAATAATTTCACGTTTTAGTGAAGTTAATTGGCTACCAAGATCATACCATTTGACGCCGTTTGAAAGGTTTTCGCGTGCCACGCAGATAATATCCTTAGCAATACAAAGTTTGAAGCTATTTTAACCTTCAAATTGTCTTAAGAAACATTTGTTAACATTTGACAAATAGGCCCTGCATTAAACGACACAAATAATGGATGGATTTTAATTAAATGCTCAAAATATTACGCATTTGAAAGAACAAGACATAGGCATTTATTTAAAGATATTAAATTGTCTTGGAAACACAATAAACAATTTTTTACAAAAAGAAAAAGAGAAACTGAAACACAAAGATTGCGTGATTCAGGCAAGCGTATTAAAACTATGTATGTCCTCTTATGCTTTGGTTTCTTTCAGTCAAATTAGTTCTTATGGTTCTTACTACTAATTTTCGTTTTTATTAAAATTAAAGTCCAAAAACATTAAAACGTAAATTTATCATTTGTCATCTGCTCTGGTATTTTATTGTTATAGTATGAAAGTAAATAACCTAAAAGTATGCTATACTTTTTTTTTATAGGACACATACAGCATCCATTCATCGTAGTTTATAACTCTGTAGGCATTTGTATTTGGGCATGTGTATAGAAGCTACTGAGCTACTGGCTTCTTAACAACAGTTAGTATTATTTTGAAATAGAAAGTAAAACTCCCACACACACAGAGAAATAGAGAGAGAGAGAGAGAGAGTGAGACAGTGGAAGAGACATATAGAAATGAAACAAAATGTAAAGGAAACAAAAGAAGAAAAAAACCTGCAGATTTTTTGTTTTTTGTGTTTTTTGTAATTGTAATGGTGGTTGTGACAGTTACAATGGCAGAACCAACGGTATTGTTTTAACAGGAAACGGATGTTGTTATTTATGTTGCCACTTTTTATTTTTCATTGTTTGTAGTTATTGCTAAAGCAAGCTTCTATATACGAAAGAATGTATGTATGTATGTTGGTTTGTTTGTTTATTTAAAAGCCAAAGCTGCTTACAATAGTGCCCTAAGCTTTCAAATTATTTTGTAGGAGTGTTAGAGCACTCTAATCATACGATATATTGCAGTGCCTCTATTATGACTCTTTCAACTCTGATTTTGCCCAGTGTCAGTAAGATCAGAGAATACTCTGATTATCTGAGGTAATCAGAATACCTAAGGCCTTTATCTTGTCGAAGATGTAGAGGTCTGTTCATCAGCAATAGGAATTCTAATGATATCCCTATGTCCTGCAGTAACTCCTTGCCAAGACAGTTAATACACACCCAAAGATTTCCTTCTGAGATGTATTAATGCCTACATATTAGGCTGAAGTCGCCGTAGTCTAAGTAGGTAGTGTGTTGGCTTACTAGCCACGGTTCAAACCCCAGGTCAGACATCTCCAACAAAACGAAATATGAAATAATATTTCTTCTACAGATTCTGGCAAAAACTCTGAGTAAATAAAAATTGCCATGAAAAGTTTTTTTTAAAAAAAATCTGACGTTCGGAGTGGACTTTAAACTGTAGATGACTCCACTTATGGATAAAATTAACATACACAACATATGTACGTGGTATGAGAAACTAGGTCGTAATCCTGACTGAAGGCTTGTAATGATCAATTATGTATGTATTCTTTGATTTTTCAGAGTTCAATTGAAAAACCTTAAGGTTACTTTTAGATTGTCTAATAATGGGTGATTTTTTAAGAGCTATAGGAAAATTTTTCAAAAAAAAAACACATAAAATTCAGAAAAATGCATGAAATCTTTATTTGCATCGATAGTACGGCCCATATAATTTAATGTTTGAAGATTATTTCATGCAAATATTGACCGCGACTGAGCCTCAAATGGTCCATCCGCTTAGTCCAATTTTGGCATACTCTTTCTAACATTTCGGCCGGTATCTCACGAATAAATGCTTCAATGTTGTCTGTATAGACATGAGCTTTAACATAGCCCCACAAAAAATATTCTAAAGGCGTTAAATCGCACGATCTAGGCGGCCAATTGACCGGTCCCGAACGTGAAATAAAATGTTCACCGAGCTCGCCTCTCAATAAGTCCATTGTTACGCATGTTGTGTGGCATGTGGCACCGTCTTGTTGAAACCACATGTCATGCAAGTCAAGCTCTTGCATTTTGGGCAAAAAAAAAGTTGGATATCATCTCACGGTAGCCCTCACCATTCACGGTTACATTACGATTCGCAGCATCTTTGAAGAAGTACGGTCCAATGATGCCACCAGCCCATAAACCGCACCAAACTGTGACTTTTTCTGGATGCATTGGTAGCTTTTGTAATGCTTCTGGCTGACCTTCACTCCAAAATCGTTGAGCCAAAAATGAGCTTCGTCGCTGAACACAATTTTTCGATAAAGAAGTGGATCTTCGGCCAACTTTCCAAGAGCCCATTCACCAAAAATTCTGCGTTGCGGTAGGTCGTTCGGCTTCAATTCTTGCACCAGCTGTATTTTGAAAGGCTTCACACCTAAATCCTTCCGCAAAATTTTCCACGTTGTTGAGTAACAGCGGCCCAATTGCTACGAACGGCGCCGAATCGATAATTGATGGTCATCATTAACACTGGCCGATACAGCTGCGATATTTTCTTCAGTTTGCATTTTACGTAAGCTTGTTGGTGGTTTAATGTCCAACAATTGAAATTTAGTGCGAAATTTAGTCACAATAGCCCGAATAGCCGCTTCAGTGGGTTGATTAAACTGACCATAAAATGGAAGAAGCGCGCGATGAACTTTCTTAACAGAGCACGCATTTTGATAATAAAATTCAATGATTTGCAGGCGTTGTTCGTTTGTAAGACGATTCATGGTTAAATTATAGAGCAAACTGAAGATATTTGACAGTGAAACAAAACACGAAACGTGCGTGAGTTGTTAAAACCAGTGTTGCTAAAAAGATAATAGCCGAAAAATCACCCGTTACATGCCTCAATTCTCTTCCCATTGCAATTATTAAACAAAAGTTGAGAAGAATACTCTCCACTTATATACTTCAACAAGCAAAATTGGCGCACATGGAGCGAAGAATCCAGAAGTGATTGTGGAAATCTAGAAGAATTGATTGTTCGGTGCTAATTATAATCCGGAGGTGTTATTGGGCGGCATTTTTCGAAATTAACTCAATTTAGAGAGACTGAAGTCGCCGTAGTCTAGTAGGTAGTGTGTTGGCTTATTAGACGCAAAAGCCTGGGTTCGAGCCCCAGGCCAGGCATCAAAAGACAAAATACAAAAAGTATTTTTTCGGCGACTTCCTCTCAGTAGATTTCTGGCAAAAACTCTGAGAGTAAATAAAAATTGCCGTGAAAAGTTTCTCAAAAAATTAAAATCTGTCGTTCGGAGTCGACTTTAAACTGTAGGTCCCACCGCTCATGTATAAAATTAACACACACAACATAAGTGGTGTGAGAAACTAGGACGTTGTACAACGGGTCAATTCGACCGCCGGGTACTGTACTTCGCTTAATTGACAAGTACACGTCCTCTAACCTAACCTAACCTAGAGAGACTTTCTTGGCCTGCAATTGACGATTATGGATTAGACAATGTGTGGTGGCTACAAAACGGTACCACAAGTCATACAATTTTAATTTTATTTCGTAAGAAATTTCCACAAAAGGTAATTTCATGTTTAGCTAACACAATCAGGCTTATTTTGTAGGACTTCCACAAAGTCTACAAAGTTAGAAGTCGTCGTATTCTAGTATGTAGTTTGTTGGCTTATTAAACATGAGGCCTTTGTTCAAACGAAATATGAAAAAATATTTCTTCGGCGACTTTCTCTCAGCAAATTTCTGGCCATAACGCTGAGAATAAAATAAAAATTGCTAGAAAAAGTTTCTCAAAAATCTGTGACTCAGAATCGACTTTAAACTGTAGGTGTCCCGCCACTCATGTATAAAATTAACACCCACAACTTAACTGGTGTGAGAAGCTAGGTCGTAGTCCTGACAGAAGGGTTGTAATGACCAATTATGTATGTATGTCTACAAAGTCTATCCCCTATTGTTGAAAGGTGACAACCAACATTCCATAAGTTATCGCCAACATACCGCCCGAAGTGTGCGATTATGTGGATTGTGTGGAGAAAACTATCTCAAAAGCATTGGCGGCCAAAGCAGAAGCGTAAATGAACTCGCTTTGTCTAGTAGGTAGTGCGTAGGCTTATTTGACGAGAATGCCTATCTCAAAACCCCTGCTCAGGCATCACGAACAAAAAATAAATACGAAAAAAAAATATTTCTTTCGGCGACACGCTCAACAGCCTTTGAACGGAAACTCTGAGAATAAAACAAAAATTGCCACGAAAAGTTTCTCGAAAATCTGTCTTTCGGAGTCCACTTTAAACTCCACTTACGGATAAAATTAACACACACACAACATAAGTGGTGTAAGCAGCTAGGTTGTAAACCTGACTAAAGCTAATATAATGACCAATTAAAAAAGTTACATACATATATAAGGGCAAGGTGTAAGCTTTATAGTGAAAAAAAATCAAACCTTTTAAATGGGTCTGCGAAGCTAACCAGATTTTGTTGAATAAAACACAAAATTTTTTAATAAAAAGAGATAGAGATTCTAGGCTATATGTTCTTATGTCCTATTGCCTAAAGTTTCACTTCTTGCTTTCAGCTTAATTTACAATAACAAAATAAGAGAAATATGAAAAACAAAATGGAAAAACAAAGAATCGTACGTATTGTGTGTTAAGGATTCTTTAGAAAAAATCTACAGGCAGGCAGGCAGGCACAATATACCGAGAAAGGAGGCCACTAAAAATCCTTATACATATAAAGACAATTTTGCATGCAGAGTTGTTAAATATTTATTTTATTAAAAAGCAACAAGAAAAAAAAATGCAAAATTTCTCTTCATTTTAGTTTCTGTTATTTTATGTTATTTTTTTAGTTTTTTGTTGCCGTATCAAAAACAACAAACTGGCGTTTAAATTAATGTGCGACTTAAACTGCTAAAGTTATTTTAGTCATGTAACCAATATAGAGAGAGAGAGAGAGAGTGAGAGAAACAACAACAACAGAAAAAAAAAACTGTGAAAGAAACGTAAAATTAAATGAGTTTCTGTCTCTAGAGACCTTGACCGAATTATATGTGTCATCATCATCAACATCATCATCATCATCATTATCATGGAAAGATTCACACACAATAATTTTTCTCTCTTTCTCTCCCTACATATTCTTCATGCATTGGCAAATATTTTTTCTAATTTCTTTTTTGTGTGTTTTATTCACCGCTTTAGGGAAAAAGAATTTCTTCGCCACACAAAAATGTTAATTTTAATTAACCCTTTACGTCACCACAGATGTCCTTTAATTTAAAAATTTTTAACAAAAAAAACTAAAAAGAGAGAAAAAAACTTACCAAATTTGTTCTTTATCAATGGCCAAACTGTAAAGAGAAATTAAAGAAGAAAGAGATTAAAATTAATAAATTATTCAATCAAGGAAATGTTTTAATCAAATATTTTAAATGGAATAGAATATTTAATGTTTCATAATGCAACAAAAATATGTAGCAAATGTGGCTAGAAAGTTAGCCCAACCCAGACAAAGTTAGTACACGTAGTCAACTTCTCAAGCAGATACAAAGTCCCTTAAATTGTTTCTCCTGGTATCACTCAATCCAAAATATCTTGGAATCATATTAGACAGTAAGGTTAGGTTAGGATAGGTTAAAGGACCTGTACTTGTCAATTAAGACAAGTACAGTACCCGGAGGTCGAATTGACCCATTGTACAACGTCCTAGTTTCTCACACCACTTATGTTGTGTGTGTTAATTTTATACATGAGCGGTGGGACCTACAGTTTAAAGTCGACTCCGAACGACAGATTTTTATTTATTGAGAAACTTTTCATGGCAATTTTTATTTACTCTCAAAGTTTTTGCCAGAAATCTACTGAGAGGAAGTCGCCGAAGAAATACTTTTTGTATTTAATTTTGATGTCTGGCCTGGAGCTCAAACCCTGGCTTTACGTCTAATAAGCCAACACACTACCTACTAGACTACGGCGACTTCTATCAGACAGTAAACTATACTAGCATATGAATACAAAATCCAGAACAATTAGGACGATAATGTGTGAAGATAAATTCAAATTTAACTACCAAAGACAAAAACCAAACATTTTAACAGAGCTAATGTTATAGTTAACAGAGCAATGTTAAGTGATTAACAGAAAATACGAAAAGTAGGCAGGAAAGAATTCACCCAAATATATGATATCAGAAAATTGGATACGTATTCCATTCCTCTTAAATTGTGCTCCACACGTTCCTGAGTGCATTTCTTTTAAAATTTGCAAAATTTAGACAAAAAAAATGATTTTGTTTTAAGAATGTCTGGATAGGTTGATCGATAATATGGAAAAATGGGAATGGGTCTCTGGTCATCTGCATTATTTACAATGACATTTTAGCGCAACAGGTAGCTGCAAACGCGGCAAGGAGACCACGCGCCACAAAAGCATAATTGCATAGAAGCTATGGTCATGCCAAAAACTTGCAAATAGCTGACTTGGATATACACACAGTTACTAAATTATACATACAGTTAAAAAATTTCAGAAATGTTTTAACTAATCCATTTTCGTTGAAAAACTTTATAGTTTCCTTGATGTTAAGACGGTATTTTGCATTGGTTAAAAAATTTCTGAAATTGAACTGAATTGTGGCCCTGCACAGGCCCACAAAGGTATGCACCCGATTAACAAATTTCACAAATTTCTGAACCAATGCAAAAGACCGTCTTAAAATCGAAGAAATATGTCAGACAATTATAAATATTTTCAACGAAAACGGATTGGTTAAAAAATATCAGAATTTTCAGAAATTTCAGAATTTAGAATTACAGAATTTTCAGAAATTTTTTAACCAAGACCGTCTTAAAATCGAGGAAAGTTGTCAGACAATTACAAAGATTTTCAACGAAAACGGATTAGTTAAAGAATTTCTGAAATTTGTTATCCGTATGTATACTTTTGTGGCTGAGTGTACCTTTAAGATACGTAATACCTGAATCCACATTCGATTCTCGTTTGACATTGAAAATATCCAAAAGATTTCGTTACATTAATGGTTTGCTCCACAAAGAAAATGTCGGCCAAATATTCACCGAAAGATCAAGACCACGCGACAAAGTCGGTTATAGAATCTATGATTGTCCCTTGTACTACAGTTTATTATACTGAAAGTCAGGCTGAAATAATGGCTATGAACACAACTGCTGTGGGAATCCAGTATGTAGTATATCGATTAGAGATAAATACATATTTACTGTTAAAGAATGCCAAGAATTTGTAGACAATATAGCCACACATTCAATGGTTTTCCCTGTATGGGTTCCCGAATATGCTGACATTGAAGTGAACAACGCTGAAACACGTGTAAAGGTTAATACAACCGAAAATTTGAGATGGACATTACCTTGCGGAGAGGCAACTAAGTATTCTCTCAGAAATTTAACACTAGATTTACGGATGTTGATTATCTACTTATTTTTTACTGAAGTGAGCCAATTTGACTCATACAAGAAAATTTAAATCAAGAAATCAAATCAATTTAAATGAAATGTTTATTATCAAAAACATTAATGGAAAACATCTTTTACATATACATACATATACTCTATTTTTGAAACACATTTTCCACAAATATTTCCATTACATTTAGTACAATAGTTTGTAGATCTGTTTCTTTTGCATGATTGTTGAACTTGACAATTCTTCCGTGCGTTCGTAGCATGAATTTCTATCATTAGAATAGAAGTGTTCTCTACTTCTTCTCTATATTTACTTCTTAGTTCTTCAGCAAATTGGAAAATACATAAAAACTTTTCGTGAAATATTTACTTGAGTCGTCTCTTTATACGGAATCCAAGCATTGATAGCTGCTAAAATTAAAATGTTGTAGAAAACTTGTAGAGGCCATCTGCGTTAACTTGTTTTAACGTTATATTTTCGGGTCATTTGATACATGATTTGATATATGCCATCATACCTTCGTCAATCATCAAATTGAATACGCTACTTGACCAAGCATAATATGCCTTTTAGCATAGGCAATTGGACCAGAAACGTCATTGAATATGGTAGAAATCGGTGATCTGCCTACGTTTCTGCCTTCGTTCAATGTTTCCCATAAAGTCCCGTCAGCAGCTTTTTCGGCTAAAATTTCTTTATCAGAAGATATATCGATAGCTTCTTCTTCATTTTCGGTTTCAGAATCAGAAAAAACCCTGGCTTTCTTTTTGTTAGGAGCTATATAACAAAGATCTTCATCTTCACTGCTTGAAGATTCAATATTATTGACTTCCTCTTCTGATTCAATTTCGTTATGCCGTTGGTCTACATCAGTTGTATCCGATTCATTGTCTGATTAGTCATTCTTTATTTTTAATTTTCTCAAAAGAAGAAAATTTTTCTGATTTTTCCTATAAATGAACGGCTCACACGTGATGAATAATACGGAATGATGACAGAAGTGGGTAATAATGTAGCGAAAACAAGTAACAATCAGAGAAACAAAATCACAGGCCCCTTGACTGTTGCCCAGACTGTTAAACTATTAAACCATTCTATGAGTCAAATTGGGTCAAAGCCGTGAAAATAGGTATACTACATTCGATAATGCGAAAAGAAGGGGTGTGTGAGGAAAAGGAATGAACGTTTACATATATTTCATTACTTAACTAAAAACCAACGTATGATTTTAAAAAGTAATATTAAAGTTTTCTATATATATAGCGATAAAATTTTTAATGAGTCAAATTGGCTCGGTCCGTAAATCTAGTGTTAAATATGCGAAAATTAACCCACTTTTATAAAGAGCAGACAAATAATGCCAGTTAGGAATATATAGAGAATAAGATTTTCGTTAAACCTAATCAGAACCCATTATAAGAACCTCTTAGCAGTTATAAGGCGACACTTCTTTAGCAACCAAAATTTACCAGGTCATTAGTGACTATGTGATCGCTAATGACGAATACCGCGAAAGTATTTATGGAAATTTAAAACAAGCAACATATGTATATACATACATACATACATACGTAATTGGTCATTACAATCCTTCAGTCAGAACTGCGACCCAGCTTTTCATACCACTTACGTTGTGTGTGTTAATTTTATACATGAGTGGCGGGGCCTACAGTTTAAAGTCGATTCCGGACGCAAAATTTTTTGAGAAAATTTTCATGGCAATTTTATTTACTTTCAGAGCTCTTGACTGCCGAGTGGAAGTCGCAGAAGAAATATTTTTTCAGATTTCGTTTTCGTGGAGATGTCTGACCTGGGGTTTGAACCGTGACTCCACATATATGTAATAAGCCAAGAAACTACCTACTAGACTACGGCTACTTCAACAAGCTGCAGTAATATGGCGAAATTAATAACTAAAAATTTATTTTTGAACATGAGACCAGGACTAATACATCATATGGCCTCAATTCTGTGTTGTTCATGGGTGCTTGTGCCAATACCTACTCCAATTTAAGCTAGCAGATATGAGTCATTAAAACAAATTACACTGTAAAATAAAACCATGAGAGTAAATCTTTACAACTGATAAGGTGGCTGAATGGTATACATTCGAAGAAAGAAGTCGACATACATTACTTTATGTAGACTTTTTTCGCGCTAATTTTTATATTTTTTTCCCAACAATTTTTACATTATATTGCTTTCAAATTCGCATTTTCTTCCAACATTCTTAATTGTAAATGCCTTTAATAATGCTGCAATGGCTTTTCCAATTTGGAAAAAACCACATACTCCACTGTATGTAGGCTTTTTTCTTTGATAGTTAGGTTATCATACAGTCCAGTATAATAGATTTTTTCTTTTTATCTCTCTCGTTATCTCTCTCTCTCTCTTGTATGCCTTCTAATTATTTCATAATTTTATCTGTAACAAGTTGTAAACATTTTAAAAAAATTCCCAGACATTCGATTAGAATTTCGAAGAAATTTATTCGATTTCAAGTCTCTAAAGTATGATAACTAAGGCATGTTACAACTCCCGAGTCTATAGACAAGACTATAACAACAAATTATAGATTTAGAATGTTAATAAGTGAATATTTTGTAGAAAATTGTATAACAAATACTACGTTTCTTTTCTATTCTAAAGGGTCCGTCAAATAACCTTTTTTTTTTTGAAAATGCTTTAAAATAAAACGACTGAATATTTTCTCAAATTTCTTTTTTATTTGAAAGTACAATCCTTCCGGTTAATAATGGAAAATAATTTCATTCAAATGGCTGCCTCGGCTGGCCATGCAGTAGCCTACACGATTGGTCCAATTTTTAAGCACATTATCGATTGTGTGCAGCTGTATTTCACCAATGGCTTCACGAATATTGTCCTTTAAAGCGTCAATTGTCTCTGGCTTGTCGGCGTAACACTTATCTTTGACGGCACCCCACAATTAATAGTCCAAAGGTGTCAAATCGCAGCTCCGAGGTGGCCAAACGACATCAGCTCTGCGGTTGATAATGCGATCTTCAAAAACAGGGCGCAAAACATCGAGTGTAGCTTCGGCTGTATTGCACGTAGCGCCGTCCTGTTGAAACCAAATGTTGCCAATATCCTCCTCTTCAATTTTTGTGAACAAAAATTAGTTCAACATGGCCCGATAACGATCGCCATTGACTGTAACGGCCACTCCTTGCGCATTTTCAAAGAAAAATGGCCCAATTATGCCTCTGGACCAAAATCCGCACCAAACAGTGACTCGTTTTGGGTGCGTCGGCTTTTCAATGTATGCGTGCGGGTTTTCTGTGCCCCAAATGCGACAATGAGCTTCATCTGAAAAGATGATTTTTTTTTTTGCCAAAATCGGCATCTTCTGGTGTAGGCTACTGCATGGCCAGCCGAGGCAGCAATTTGAATGAAATTATTTTCCATTACTAACCGGAAGGGTTGTACTTTCAAATAAAAAAAGAAATTTGAGAAAATATTCAGTAGTTTTTTTTAAAGCATTTCCAAAAAAAAAAAGTTATTTGGCGGACCCTTTAGACATGAATCATTGTGGTATCTGTAGCGTTACAGCAGCAGCAGGCAACGGCAGAAGCAGTGTTATTCCCAATTGTAACATTGATTATAATGTTTTAACTAGAAACACTTAAACAGCAATAATAACAATATTTTTTCACTCATTCATTCATTCATTCAGTCATTCATTCATACAGTTATTTATATATTTATTCATTCCTACATTCATTCATACATTTTTACAGAATATTTGTTTGCATTTTATTTAAATATGTTTACAAACAAACAAACAAACAGAGATATTCCGTCTTCCTAGCTTTTATTCAACGACTATATTATTATTAAACAGGCGTAGTTAAAAAAGAATAAATTCTTACATTATTAAGGGCCCTTGTGTATTTTCCCCCATGTATGCCCGCTTGTGTTTAACTTGACATTATTTAGGGTAATTACACTGTCTGTATGTATTATTGCTCAATTCTTATGCAAAAGTAAATAAAACAATTCATGAATCATGCATTTATTTAAGCAGAAAATTAAATGATGGAAACAATATTGTACAACATGTGCTACATGTATGTATCTGCTGCTTTTGCATGTATGTACTCCAGCTGCTTATAATACTTATACTTGTCAGTTATAATAAAATTTATAGATTTCTTAAGAGAATATTCAAAGGAAAACTCATGTTCATACGTAAAAATCTATAAATATTAAATTTATTTAAATTGAAAGCATACTTCTAGGTAATGTTTTAATTAAAAGCATACTTATAGGCTACACAATAGAAAAGTAATTTTTTTCGTTATAATGCTTGGACACTGGACATTTTATACGACATATTTACTTACTTACTTAATTGGTCATTACAACCTTTTAGTCAAGATTACAATTTACAATGTGTTTGGACATACAATTTAAAGTCAAATCTGAACGACATATTTTTGAAAAGTTTTCTCATTAAAATTTTATTTACTCTGAGTTTTTTGAGAAAATCAGTGAGAGAAGGTCGTCAAAGAGTTATTTTTTATATTTCCTCGGGTTTGTGTCTAATAAGCCAAACCAGTACCTACTAGACTATTATGGTAGCTTCACGGCCACACGTCATATGTAAAGGGTGTTTTTATAGAGGTATAGAACTTTAAGTTGCAATAAAACAACGATGGATTATTCGATTGACATGAATTTTATTTATCCGAAAGATAATCTTGTGGCATTACATTTTAAATATGATTTCTGGCATATGACCGCCACGGCGGATGTAGTCCAATCTGGACGTCCAATTTTCGATGACTTTTTCCAACATTTGTGGCCGTATATCGGCAATAATACGGCGAATGTTGTCTTCGAAATGGTCAAGTGTTTGTGGCTTTACCGCATAGACCAATGACTTTACATAGCCCCACAGAAAGTAGTCTAGCGGTGTTAAATCACAAGATCTTGGAGGCCAATTCACAGTTCCAAAACGTGAAATTAGGCGGTCACCAAACGTGTCTTTCAATAAATCTATTGTGACACGAGCTGTGTGACATGTTGCGCCGTCTTGTTGAAACCACATGGTCCTGGACATCATGGTTATTCAACTCAGGAATGAAAAAGTTAGTAATCATGGCTCTATACCGATCACCATTGACTGTAACGTTCTGGCCACCATCGTTTTTGAAAAAGTACGGACCAATGATTCCACCAGCCCATAAAGCGCACCAAACAGTCACTTTTTCTGGATGTAACGGTGTTTCCACATCCACTTGAGTATTACCTTCACTCCAAATGCGGCAGTTTTGTTTATTGACGTAGCCATTCAACCAGAAGTGCGCTTCATCGCTAAACAAAATTCGCTTATGAAAATCGGGAACAACGGTAATCTCGTTTTGGGCCCATTCGACGAATCTACGCCTTACTTGATGATCGTTTGGCTTCAATTCTTGCACGAGTTGGATTTTGTAAGCACGCAAACCAAGATCCTTCCGCAAAATCTTCCATAAAGTGGATGGACACAGATCCAATTCCTGTGCTCGATGGCGGATGGACTCATTCGGGTCTTCCTCAATGCTACGCTCTACAGCAGCAATAGCTTCTTCTGTACGCACCGTACAGCGTCTCTGGGGATGCGAGTTATCAATAAGAGTAAGCGTGGTGCGAAAACGTTCCATGGTTAATCGAATTAACTGCTCTGATGGACGATTTTGTCGACGATAAAATGGACGTAGTACGCGATACGTTTTCCGCACAGAACCATTATTTTCGAAATAAAATTGCACTATTTGCAAGCGTTGTTCAGGCGTGAGTCTATTCATGATGAATTGCCAAACCAAACTGAGAATAAATCACTTGACAGCTGTTAAATCGGTCGCCATCTTGAAAAGTAATGCCAACTTAAAGTTCTATACCTCTATAAAAAACACCCTTTACAATGTCATTTAAATGCCTGTCTCTGGATGGATTGCAGAAGTGGATCTTTTGGCGAAAATTTTCGGTTGCATTTTGGGGTGATATCACGGCGTTATCTTGGCGAATGTTGGTTTTCAAATGTTCAAAAATTAGATACGGCCTCTGATATTGTCCTACAAAAAGTCTAACGAGCACAAATTGCATCTTGTTGGCCAGTTGACGTTCTAAAAATGTAAAATTACCCTTTCTGGAAACTTTGCATGCACTAGAGCTCTCTTAGTAATATAACACAGCTTCTTTAGCTAGGCGGGTTTGCGTCTAGGATTAAATATTTTAAAAGTCCATCTTCACTGCATATGTGAAAAGCACTGCCGGCAATACAAGAGAGAACTGTTAACTGTGTGAATTTGCTTCTAGAATTGTGGAATTTAAGAACCTTCATTCACATATTAACAAAAACAATCGGATGAGTTAGCTAAAGCATTAATAACACAGCCTGAAAGGACACGTGGCAACATAACTCATTTGTAATTCGTTTGCCATCTGATGATGTTGCTTTCGAGCTTGATGAATGGGCTTCGAGGAAGACAGAACTCAGAGCTACTTGTCAACGGAAAGCACAAAAACTCCTTTGTCCTTTGGAGGAGTCTTTTGATAAGCTTCTAATAGATTCTGTTCTTCTTTATAGGAATTTTGGAAACCTTTTTTGAAGACCCTATAAATGTCAATTGTTTTTTACATTCAAATTTCGCAATATACATATACTGAAACTTTTTTTGTGAACTCTGACAGTAAAATTTACTGTATTTTAATTGTCTCTCCTAAATGTATGCCTTTAATTATATATTTCTTATAAAACGCCAAACCATATGCTTTAAAAAGTCATGAAAAGAAATTACTCATAATGTCAATGTGAAGTCAAGCATTTCCCAATTCTTTTTCTCTCTTTTTTAAGCATTCTTTCGTTCAGGTTCATTTCACTTCACAAAAGGTTCACTTGTTTTTATATGAAAGGGAGGATGTGTTTTTCTTTTTAATCCCTTTGGTGAAAGTGTAAAATGTTTTACGGCACGTTTCTCTGGAGTAAACGAATCATTATTATTATTATTATTCCTTAACGTTGAAGAATTTTTCTTGGTGATTTTGCTTATTTAACAGTTCAATAAATTTATCGAATTCAGGCGCTTTTTCATATACCATTCGTATTGGTAATTTAGGCAATGGCCTATACGTTTCTGGGTTTAAAATGTTATCAAAAGAAAAGGAAAGGGATGTGTTGCATCAATACGTTTAACATTCCTTTCCAAAAGAACAAGCAGTCCATTATTTATTATTATGGTTTGAAATTCTCAAACATACTTTAAGGCGCTTAACAGAAAAACCTCAATACCGAACCAACAACACCATCATCATCATTTTCTATTTGCTGATTACAGCTAAAGCTTATAATGTAGAGAGTATTTAAGGATTATTAAAATGTGTTGGAAATTGATAAAACAGACAGGCTTGTACAGGCTTAAATAATAAGGAAATAATTTTACTTTTTCCTTTAGGAATACCTGAATATATTAAGGACAACATTAGTTTGTTTATTTGAGAGCAATAACTGTTTACTTTGTATTCTTTTTAATATTTTGAATAGGTTTGGCACCTAATTTGTCTACGAGAATCCTTAAGAAGGATAGGATTTACATTCGTTTTCAACTCCAAAGTTAGACAAAAAATTAAAATCATGGAAACAAAAAGTGGGGCACTTGAAATGAAGAATTGCTAAGAATATAATATTGGGGACCGTAAATATTATTTTTCATATTAATTTTATTTGAAATGACTGAGCTAAGACATGAACCACGGGGCTACGGTCCTTCAATGCCTGGCAACGTTATGATTCATTCTATTTATATCGGGTCCGCCATCTAACGTTTTTTTTTCAACGAGTGCTTATTTCGTAAATGGTAACACTTAGCTCATGTCTGATTAGACAGATAATTAGTTTTATCCTTCCGCTGAACGAATATGGACCATCCAATGCGTTTTCGCTTCGCTAAGTGGGCCTGCGATCGACTTACAGAAGATGCCGATTTTGGCAAAAAAAACAAAAATCATCTTGCCAGATGAAGCTCATTTTGATCTTGGCGGGCATTTGGGGCACAGAAAACCCGCACGCATACATTGAAAAGCAGACGCACCCAAAACGAGTCACTGTTTGGTGCGGATTTTGGTCCAGAGGCATAATTGGGCCATTTTCCTTCGAAAATGAGCAAGGAGTGGCCGTTACAGTCAATGGCGATCGTTATTGGGCCATGTTGAACGAATTTTTGTTCACAAATATTGAAGAGGAGGATATTGGCAACATTTGGTTTCAGCAGAACGGCGGTACGTGCCACGCAGCCGAAGCTACACTCGATTTGCGCCCTGATTTTGAAGATCGCATTATCGTTTGGCCACCTCGGAGCTGCGATTTGACACCGTTGGACTATTATTTGTGGGGTGCCGTCAAAGATAAGTGTTACGCCGATTAGCCAGAGACAATTGACGCTTTAAAGTACAATATTCGCGAAGCCATCGGTGAAATACAGCTGCACACAATCGCGAATGTGCTTAAAAATTGGACCGATCGTGTAGGCTACTGCATGGCCAGCCGAGGCAGCCATTTGAATGAAATTATTTTCCATTATTAACCGGAAGGATTGTACTTTCAAATAAAAAAAGAAATTTGAAAAAATATTCAGTAGTTTTTTTTTAAGCATTTTCAAAAAAAAAAAGTGATTTGGCGGACCCTTTACTTCATTTATTTTCGGTCTGGAAACTTCGAGAATACCACTGTTGAATTGTTATGGTTATTTATTTCATTTCAATCCCTTAAGATATTAATTTATGTAGTGGTTGAAAATCCGCCGTTCTTGCAAGGCTGTCATCTGTTAAATGTCTTCATATTTTGTGTCATTTATTTAGCAAAAGGTCGGCCATATGCGAACATGGAAGAACGAAGATCTTATTAAAATAGTTAAAATGTTAGCTAGTCTACATAGGCACTTTTCAAGCATAACACACTTATTATAATCATCATAAGCGACCTACCGCGTCCGTAATTGCTGAGGTTATAAAGAAATTTGAAGAGACTGGAAGGGATACAAATGTGGTTTTAGCATGTAGCATGGCAAAGCAGTACCCATTTTATCGATTGCAATTGGTCCTACATTATGACTCCTTATGACTAATTTTTCACTTAGTTTAGCACCACAATCCAAAGTCTATATTACGCACTAATTAGAGCCGTCTGACCTTTCACAAAAGCATAAATGTGCTGATTAAGTGCTAGGCTTCCAATGCTGATTTTATCAAAAAAAAATATTCAACGATCAAGTTTCTCTCTCGGTTTTTACGCTAACAAGTAAACTTGTCGCATGTGGGATTGAAAGAACACCGAATTAATTTTGGAAAAGTGATTACATCCGAAAAAAAGTGGCAGTTTGGACAGCATTATGGCCTGGGAGTATGATTAGGTCGTATATTTTTCGAAAATTTCTGTGCAAGAAGCTGTGACAGTTGACTTTTTAGCCAACAACTAAACATTAAGAATTAAACAGTATGTGGTTTTAACAAGACAGTGCTACAAGCCACGTAACACGAAAAAACTTGGCTTTATTGTTTTGGCAACTTCCAGAAAGAGTAATTTCACCTTTTGACAATTTCCAAAGACTACTAGGATCATGAGATTTTTTTCTAACGTCAAAGACCGTGACTGCACAGATAATCTACTAAGGGCCATTATTACAACTTGCCATTAACTAAAGGGAAGATTTTAATGGGCAGGTAAATTGTTTTTCATTATTATAAATGGACAATATGATAGACGTGAGCGTTAAGCTGAATTGAGGATCATCCTACCGGTAACTTTTAAAGTTAAGTTTATGTTTGAGTTTGACATATTAAACATTATTTTCAATATAAACAAACATGAATTTGACATATTATATATTGTTTTTATTATAGCAACTTCAAATATAAACAAATGAGCAAATACAACAAAAAAAGAAGTCCGTATTTGCCACTGCGTTTAAAAAAACTTGTTTAATTGAGCAGTGTTATCGACATTGTTCCGGCACTGCCATATTTTTGAAAAGGCCAACTTTATTTTATCATTAGATTGTAATAACAAAAAGAAGTTAAAGGCGACTTTAAAGTTCACTTTATCTAAATTTATCTTTAACTAAACCCAACTTTAACGAAAAGTTGTAATAATGGCCCTAAGAGCTCTATCTGGGACCCCAGGTTAAGTTTGCGCATCATGTAACTGAGTTCTAATGAATACAAAAAGGCCAGGGATTCCTTTCCTTTGATGACCTTTCATTGATTCATGTCATAAAACCACGTCTCATCAACAGAACTTTTTAAATCGTCCGTCTTTACCCATCTGTGATTACCCATAATACACTTCGTCGAACTAAGTGTTGATAGAACTTGTATATGTTGTTTGATTTTATCATATTGTTTTTGTTTTTGTTCATGTTTTCATGCTATTCCCATTGTAATAATTTGTTGTTAATCAGTATTACAAATTTAAAAAAAAATATTGTAGGTGTCACATACCGTTAACAATCGTTTACCGTGTTATTTTTAAATTTTTTTCTATTATTTTTCTATTGCCTGTTATGAGTTCAAGAAAGAAAAAACGCGCATAAAATTACGAATTCTAATCAGTTTTGTCGCATTAAACATGGCATTGATATTACGTGTAAAAACAAACCAAAAAAAAAAACTTTTAAATTATATGAGCAAAATATTAATAAAAAAATTTATAAGAATTTATGGCAAAAAATGTCGCGAACATGCCAAAAATGTAGAGCATTCGATACCATGTAAATACATACATAAGTATATTTAGATGGGGACTTCTATAAAATAAAATTTCAAATTATTTTCATTTCAATGCAAATATACATACGAGATGTATTAAAATTAATTTCCTATTAAATATAAAAAGGAAAAGCTTTGTAAAATAAATAGTTTCTGTTTGATAAGCCTCATCTACGAGTATATTACAACGATACAAAGTTACCCACTGGGTCTATCAAAATGTGTGTGAAGATAAATTCGAATTTAACTAGCAAAGACAAAAACCAACAATTTTAACAGAGCTAATGTTAAAGTTAACAAAGCAATGTTACGTCCTATTTTTCCCCAGCAAGTCCCATTTTTCCACAATATCCTATCCAGACATTGTACTACTATGTTAACATAGTGAATTTTTAAAGCCCGACATCTCAAGTTCTAAAATTATTTGGGATATACAACGTATTGGGTTTTATTAGGGACATCTTAGCCTATAATTTGTGTTTAGTGAGATATCTGCAGCAAGTCCAATTTTTCAACCTATCCAGACGTTCTTAAAACAAAAACATTCTTTTTTTATCGAAAGTTTGCAATTTTGAAAAGAAATCCACTCAGGAACGTGTGGAGCACAATTTAAGAGGAATGGAATACGTATTCCATTCTCTGATATCGTATATTTGGGTGATTTCTTCCCTGACTATTTTTCGTATTTTCTGTTAACCACTTAACATTTCTCTGTTAATTTTTACATTAGCTCTGTTAAAATTTTTGGTTTTTGTCTTTGCTAGTTAAGTTCGAATTAATCTTTACACACATCCTATCAAACGTCGTTCTTATATTTGCTAAGGTTAAATTTCCTTTGGTTAAAATTTAATTCGAAATGTAAAAATAAATTTTTTTCCAATATTCCAAATGCTAAGAACTAATAACTCTATAATAATGTAAGGCCCACTATAATGGCAGTCTGTTGTATTTATTGTCCAAAAATCAAGCACCAAACTGAGCAAAACGGGAAGTTCTTCTTCGTCTCAGTACTCTGTTCATTGAAACATTCCGTTTTGCTAAGTCTGCAGCTTGATTTTTGAACAGTAACATCAGCACTCTGCCAGTAGAGCAGGCCTTACGGATACAATATTATAGAGTTATGGGTAGTAAGGCTTCACCAAAGCCAAGAAATTTATGGAATAAATTTGGACAAAATGTTCACATAATTGATCATTACTACCCTTTAATCAGTATTACGACCTAGTTTCTCACACCACTTATGTTTTGTGTGTTAATTTTATGCATGAGCGGCGAGACCCACAGTTTAATATCGAATCGGAATGATAGATTTTTAAGAAACATTTTTTTCAAGGCGATTTTAATTACTCTGATAGTTTTTGCCAGAAATCTGCTGAGAGGAAGTCGCCTAAGAATTATTTTTTCATATTTCGTTTAGTTCGAGAAGTCTGACCTGGAGTTTGACGCATGGCCTCACGTCTGATAAGCCGATACAATACAACAACAATGATCCACCGACAAAAATTTATAAAATCTTGCCATAATCATTAAATTTTTTTCTCTTCGAACAAAGTTCTCTAATCTACGGCGGCGTCAATTGAGTCTTTTTTGGTGTCCTATAAAATACTTTCCAATCTTTTATCTTAAAAAGTATAAGAAAATTTAAAATTAATTACTATTTACGAGGTTAAGTTTTCCAAAATTTTATTTGCTTTGAACGGATATAAAAATTCTTAAAAGAAAAAAAAAATGGAAATATAGGCAAGGCCAGTGCGATATCTCTCATCTGATAAAGCTTTGCTAGGGCATTTCTTAAGAACTATATTGTAAGTTTTATACATTAATTCGCATGGTTCTGATTTATTGCTAAAGTTATTATCATTATTATTTACACTTTTGCTAATATCTTAACAATTAATTTTTATGAGCCTGTCGTAAAGTTCCAACACAATATATTATTATGCAGCCAGGAAGTCTTTCAGTCTGCTTATCTCATGGGCTGCGATATTTTTAAAATTTGACAAATTATTTTCATATCTGATTTACGATTTGGCCATAGCTATTGAATAACATTCGAAAATTATTCGATTAACAAATTGTTAATAAAACGAAAGATAAACAGTGAATAGAATTTGTTAATGGTTTTTAAATTTTGGTAAAGTAATCTTATCGGTAAACCGAATGGGAATTTTAAAGTGTTCTATGAACCAGTTATCAATTGTTTTCTTTTTCAGCGTTTACTTCTTTATCAAATTTATTCAAATAATTGTCGAAAAAAATTGATATGCTTCGCTAACGTGAACTGTAGTTCTCGTAACGTCAGAACAACTTCCATTAACTTAATTAAATGTGTTGATAAAGTCTCAGGATACTAAGTTATCTTGAAATGTATACACGAGAAAAAGATTACGATAAACGAATTGTAACAGAACAACAAAGAAATTACAAGAATAGAAGGAAACAAAGATCAAATTACAATAACAAAACTACATAAGAAAAGCCTGTACATTTCTTTGGTTTGAAAAGTAAGCTATGATTTCGATGAATCTTGTATTCCATTAAAATGCTTGGACCTTGACATTATGTACGAAGTAGATTATCATTTAAATGACCACCTTTGGGTTGTTTGCGGCAGATGATGCATTTAAGGTAATTTTTTATCACTTTTCCGCACAATTGGTTTTAAAATGATCAGTTTTAGGGCCATTATTACAACTTCCCGTTAAAGTTGAGTTTAGTTAAAGGTAACTTTAGCTAAAGTGGACTTTAAAGTCACCTTTAACTTATTTTTGTTATTATAACCTAAAGATAAAATAAAGTTAAAGGAGTGTCGATAACAATGCTCAATTAAACAAGTTTTTTTTTAAACGCAGTGGCAACAACGGGCTTGGTTTTTTTGTTGTATTTGCTCATTTTGTTTATATTTGAAGCTGCCGTATTGAAAACAATATATATATATATATATATATATATATATATATATATATATATAATATAACACACACAACAGTGGTGGTGTAAGAAACTAGGTTTCCATCCTGACTAAAGTGTTGCAATGACCAATTAAAGTAAGCGAGAATGTAAGTAAATAACTATCACCCGCTTACAGTCGCAAGACCTAAGCGATGGAGTGACTTATGAAAATGTATTATAAGTAGACCAATTTAATGACCAATTCTCTCGAAACTCTTTATAGGAATAAAGAAGTGAAGCAAAGAGCAATGGAAAGGAACCACTGATGCTGTAAAAAAACGGAAATAAAAGGAACTTATAGAAGAAGAAAAAAGAAGCGGCAGATTTTTTTTGAACACTCTCCTCCCTAGATTTTTTTTTTATCAAAATTTATGTTCGAAAAAATAAAATCGTTTTCTGTTCATATCAACGACTACAATCAATTCTCCTATAACATGGTACTCTTAGAATGCGGTTTCCATTTAACGCGTGACTGAAATTGCGACAGCCCTCCTATAAAGCGGTACTCTTACAGCGCGGTTTCGGATCAACAACATCCCATAAGTTCCTTCCGAACAGCCTATAAATAACTCTAGTAACTAGATATAGTAAGAGGGTATAATATAAGTTTTATTTTGGACTTCATATAACGCGGTGTGAAGTCGCCGTAGTGTAGTAGGTAGTGTGTTGGCTTATTAGACGTAAAGTCAGGGTTCGAGCCCCAGGCCAGACATCCAAACAAAATACAAAACGTATTTCTTCGACGACTTCCTCTCAGCAGATTTCTGGCAAAAACTCTCAAAAATCTGTCGTTCGGAGTCGACTTTAAACTGTATGTCCAGCCACGTATGGATAAAATTAACGTACGCAACTTAAGTGGTGTGAGAAACTAGATCGTAATCCTGACTGAAGGGTTGTAATGATCAATTATATATGTATGTATGTAAAGGGTGTTTTTTATAGAGGTTTAGAACTTTAAGTTGCAATAAAACAACGATGGATTATTCGATTGATATGAATTTTATTTATCCGAAAGATAATCTTGTGGCATTACATTTCAAATATGATTTCTGGCATATGACCGCCACGGCTGGCGCGGATGTAGTCCAATCTGGACGTCCAATTTTCGATGACTTTTCCAACATTTGTGGCCGTATATCGGCAATAATGCGGCGAATGTTGTCTTCCAAATGGTCAAGCGTGTGTGGCTTTACCGCATAGACCAATGACTTTACATAGCCCCACAGAAAGTAGTCTAGCGGTGTTAAATCACAAGATCTTGGAGGCCAATTCACAGGTCCAAAACGTGAAATTAGGCGGTCACCAAACGTGTCTTTCAATAAATCTATTGTGGCACGAGCTGTGTGACATGTTGCGCCGTCTTGTTGAAACCACATCTCCTGGACATCATGGTTATTCAATTCAGGAATGAGAAAGTTAGTAATCATGGCTCTATACCGATTACCATTGACTGTAACGTTCTGGCCACCATCGCTTTTGAAAAAGTACGGACCAATGATTCCACCAGCCCATAAAGCGCACCAGACAGTCAGTTTTTCTGGATGTAGTGGTGTTTCCACATACACTTGAGGATTACCTGCACTCCAAATGCGGCAGTTTTGTTTGTTGACGTAGCCATTCAACCAGAAGTGAGCTTAATCGCTAAACAAAATTCGCTTATGAAAATCGGGAACAACGGTAATCTCGTTTTGCGCCCATTCGACGAATCTACGCCTTACTTGATGATCGTTTGGCTTCAAATCTTGCACGAGTTGGATTTTGTAAGCACGCAAACGAAGATCCTTCCGCAAAATCTTCCATAAAGTGGATGGACACAGATCCAATTCCTGTGCTCGATGGCGGATGGTCTCATTCGGGTCTTCCTCAATGCTACGCTCTACAGCAGCAATAGCTTCTTCTGTACGCACCGTACAGCGTCTCTGGGGATGCGAGTTATCAATAAGAGTAAACGTGGTGCGAAAACGTTCCATGGTTAATCGAATTAACTGCTCTGATGGACGATTTTGTCGACGATAAAATGGACGTAGTGCGCGATACGTTTTCCGCACAGAACCATTATTTTCGAAATAAAATTGCACTATTTGCAAGTTTTGTTGTTGAGGCGTGAGTCTATTCATGATGAATTACCAAACCAAACTGAGAATAAATCACTTGACAGCTGTTAAATCGGTCGCCATATTGAAAAGTAATGCCAACTTAAAGTTCTATACCTCTATTAAAACACCCTTTATAACGCGGTACGAATGATGTGATTTGTGCTAATTTCGAGTCTCTTATAGCACGGTTTCCATACAAGGCGGTAGACGGTTTCCATAGAACACGTTGCGAATTAGCTTGGCTTGTACGGTTAAATTCGCGTTCCTTATAGAGCGCTTTCCATACAACGCGGTACGAACTCTGCGCATTATAGGAGGGTTGACTGTATATTTTATTGTGTGTTTAATTGTAATCTTTAGTTGTTTTATGTTTTTTTTTTTTATCAGTTATTAATGCAACATTGTTTCACTCTCTATGAACAGAGCGCGTCACATTTCCATATCAGAAGTCAAGCTATTTAGTATGATTTTAGTTTTCTATTCCATTTCCGAGTAATGTAGGTCTTGTGTTGTTGTGGGTTTTTAACACTTTTTCTTCATTTAGTTGCTGTGTTCATTTAATGAAATTATTTTTAACAAAAAAAACCATGTTTCTCCAAAATGAAACCCCAAAACGTGTCAAAAAACGTAAATAAAATTTAAAAAAAAAATCTATTCGCCTCCCCCTCCCACATCAAATGTCAATTGATGTTGTAATATAAAGTTATACGAGAGGTTAAGAAAGATAATTTGAATTTTAACACTCAAGTTTCGCCAAAGAAAGTAAGGAAAAGTTTATTTGAGTAACTAGCAATGCAAACACAGAGTTTCGTGTACAATTTGTGTTTTTCAAATTGCAAACGTTTCAGGAAATATGTGACATGGGAGAAGGCCATGAAAGTTTTATTAGTTTTCCTCGTTTTCCTCAAGTGAGCTATGAAATCAATTTAAAATGCAAACGATTCAAAGGAATTTTAAGCAATTAAAAAGAAGAAGAAATTTCTGAAACATTTTGAAGGAAATTTGTTTGCCACTGTATTGCAGTGGCGATCATGTCAGGTTGATTGATTCGATACAACATTTACTGTCCCAACAACACAACAACTAAAGTTATTTGAGTGCACAGGTCATTACACTTTCAGCTTTCATAGGAACTATGCGGCTTACGTGTTTAAATTGAGAAAACAGGTTGCGCCCAGAAATTTCAGGCAAACCCTTTGCCCATTTCTAACCGCTCTCACAAAGAAAAAAGAAAAAAAGCCACAAAATTTTTACGACCTTTGCTTTACAACTTCTAAAGCCAAGGACTGGTATTTGCAAAGTTTTCCCAGAACCTCTTTGAATATGGATTTCTTTGATTGTCTCATAAAATTATCAGCTTTCTGGTTGCTAGAAATGCAATGGATTGGGAAGTTTTGGCCTCCATTGTAAGCCTCTCGCAGAAAGTTCTTCCATGTTTGATGCCAGAATGAAAAATGAAGAAAATGCCAATCGGCTGTATTAATAAAAATATTCCCGTAGAAAATGCGTCTTAGAAATATCAGTCAAATCCCCCTTTGTACGTAAGATATTACGTTTGCCTTAAAGATGACGTAAACGTTACGTAAACAAATAATTTGTTTTTTAATAGAAATTCTTTACGTTTCTTTTGCTTTGCTTTTGTTTTTTTATTTTCATTACGTTCTACGGGTAGAAACATTTCATTATTAAGCAACAGGTAAATATTCTAAGCAACGATGGCAAGAATTTAAACCCCCATTGAGACAATTTGATAAACAGTTTGATAAACAATTTGATAGACATCAAAAGATCTTATTTGAATATGATAACACAATCCAAATGGATAGGTAGACAAGCTGGTTATCGCGAGAATGTTGATTAAAGTCTTAAGTAAATAACACAAAAACTGCAATGCGCCAGACGGCAAAAGAGAAAACATTTCTGTTTTCTTTCATGGAAAATAAGAGTATAATGTGGGAGCCTTTACATATCCCACACGAAAATTAAACTTGAAGCATCCATTCAGACTAGCAGGTTACTAAACTCTCCTTATAATAGGTTCATGGAATCATGCGCAATATAGCATGTTGCGACGTCTTGTTGAAACGTTAACCCAGTGCAATTTTTTTTTGTAATTTGTAGTAATCTTACGGATTAACTCAGTTCAAGAAATGGCCGGAAGTACAAGAAATGGGATGTAGCAATGCTATCTGACACTCAGAGTGCCATTCGAGAACTTGACTCATATGAGAATAATGTGTTGCCGTTTGGGCAAGCCTGCGTTGCATGTCAGGCCATGTGGGAATTCAAAGGCAATAAGAAGGTGGATGAGCTCACAAGCAGGAATGGAAAGAAGCGTTTAGAAGGCTATAAATTGCGAAAAGGAATATAGAGAAAGACGGAAGCTCTTTCAAGCCAAACAAGTTTGTGACAATCTAAATCTGCTGGATAGCAGGTCATGTGGGAGCTCTCGGCAATGAGCAGGTAGATGTGAGCTTGCGACAAGGATTTAGAAAATCTGATTAAAAGGGATGAGTTGACCGTCGAAAATGAAGCTAAATGGATTTGAGACAATCTAAAACTTCTCTGGGAAAGTTAAATGTTTACATGCATTAGACTATCCAGAAGTAAAGGGTGTTTTTTTATAGAGGTATAGAACTTTAAGTTGCAATAAAACAACGATGGATTATTCGATTGACATGAATTTTATTTATCCGAAAGATAATCTTGTGGCATTACATTTTAAATATGATTTCTGGCATATGACCACCACGGCTGGCGCGGATGTAGTCCAATCTGGACGTCCAATTTTTGATGACTTTTTCCAACATTTGTGGCCGTATATCGGCAATAATACGGCGAATGTTGTCTTCCAAATGGTCAAGCGTTTGTGGCTTTACCGCATAGACCAATGACTTTACGTAGCCCCACAGAAAGTAGTCTAGCGGTGTTAAATCACAAGATCTTGGAGGCCAATTCACAGGTCCAAAACGTGAAATTAGGCGGTCACCAAACGTGTCTTTCAATAAATCTATTGTGGCACGAGCTGTGTGACATGTTGCGCCGTCTTGTTGAAACCACATCTCCTGGACATCATGGTTATTCAATTCAGGAATGAAAAAATTTGTAATCATGGCTCTATACCGATCACTAATAATCCACCAGCCCATAAAGCGCACCAAACAGTCAGTTTTTCTGGATGTAACGGTGTTTCCACATACACTTGAGGATTACCTTCACTCCAAATGCGGCAGTTTTGTTTGTTGACGTAGCCATTCAACCATTCCATGGTTAATCGAATTAACTGCTCTGATGGACGATTTTGTCGACGTTAAAATGGACGTAGTGCGCGATACGTTTTCCGCACAGAACCATTATTTTCGAAATAAAATTGCACTATTTGCAAGCGTTGTTCAGGCGTGTGTCTAATTGCCAAACCAAACTGAGAATAAATCACTTCACAGCTGTTAAATCGGTCGCCATCTTGAAAAGTAATGCCAACTTAAAGTTCTATACCTCTATAAAAAACACCCTTTATAAGTATTCTAAATTAAATCAAGACAAACAGTGTAGACTAAAAGAACACTTGCTTAGACTTGTCCTATGTCTACATAATTTCTGTGATGAGGAGAAGGAATCATCGCAACACATACTTAGAGCCTGTGTGCCAATAATAGATCTAAAAAGAAAACTCCTGCGTGCGTGTCAAGTACTAGGCTGCGAGTTATCTTTACCGACACCTAACATCATACTGAAGTTGGCAGAACAACAGATTTGGAAGAAGCATAGAGATTATGAGCAATGCACCTCTTTACGACAATAATATGCGGAGGTAACTTGCTCTATAGAGAGTAATGTAGCGATTTTAACGTTCCAATGGGGCAGACGGCCTACAAACCACAACAAAGAGCATAACTTACAGGATGCATTACCAACTCTTGAATGGCCTCTGGTTGCTGTGCACACCAAATGCGGCAGACGGGCAGACGGCCTGCAAACCACAACAAAGAGAATACCTTACAGGATGCATTACCAACTCTTGAATGGCCTCTGGTTGCTGTGCACACCAAAAGCGATTTTAACGTTCTGGAAGACATGCGGTATAATGAAGCAAATGGCCTCTGGTTACTATGTACACCAAATATGTTAATTCTGTTTGTTGACTTACCCAGTAAGCCAAAATCGAGCTTCAATGCCGAAGATAATTTATCGTTAGAGATACGAATTTTGATAATAAAATTCAATGATATGCAAGCGTCTATTCTTTGGTTACGCCCCGGTTAGCCAAACGTCCGCGGAAAGTAACTGAACGTACGTACGTTTTTACCATTTGAAGTGAAATGTAAATGTTTATCGAACTTATATCACAGTTCGGTAATCGCTCCTATTGGTTTTCGTATTTTAAAAACAAGCATATGTTCCATTTTAAACATGTCTGTTTTTAGTTCGAAAAACTCTCAAGAACTAAAGAGAAAAAAATCTTAACCTTAAACGACCATAGAAGTCTATTTCTCCATAGAGATGTAACACTTTCAATGTGAAGCACTGTATATGTAACACATTGTTATTTGTGCAAAACAATCTTGTTTGCTTTAGAAATTAAAAACTAACCCCTTTCCAATTTCTTGGAATTGTTTTTTTTTTAAATTTTTCTAATTTTTTTTTTATCAAAAATAATGGCAGAAATAAAAAAGTTTTTGATAAATCACTTCAAAACGTCTATAAAAGTCCTACTGTTGATGATAAAAAAAAAACACTCATACAACTGTATTTCATGTACACAGATTGCTGATAATTTTGAAAGCGAAACTATACAGAAGAGTCTTATTATGCAGCCTCAGTTGCAGCCGATAATAATGCTGCTGCAGTAGTAGTACTAGCCGCAGCATTATTACTGTGATTAGTTGTTACAACAATAATAACGAAAACATTAAGAGAACGAGAAAGAGGGAAAAAACACAAATTTTAAATGATAAAAACAAACAAAACACTTTTAAAATGGAAAGAAGAAGAGTTTTGAAATATATGTATATGTGTGCGGTTGTGTAAATATTATAATCAAAAAATATGAAAATAAACAAATGATTGTACTTACATCACACTACGATTGAAAACAATGCAAAACACAAACAACATACACAAATTTAAACACGATGAATTGCTAATGCCGAATAACGAAAAAGAATAAAATAAAATAACAACAACGGGATTAAATGTTCACCCAATAACTCACGAGGTGACGAAGATGATGTTTTGAGCAGCAAGAAAAAAAAAAGAAAAATACGACGGCGAAAACAAAAAAAAATAATTTGATTATGTTAAGGCGTAAAGTGTTGTGCTGGGTTTTGCTTAAAATTTGCTGTTGCCGTGTAGCTGCTGTTATTATTAGTTAAAGGCTGTAACACTTGTAATGTATGTTAGTTGTTGTTGCCTGTAGTATTGGAAGAGTTTGTGTTTTTTTTTTTAATTTCGTTTAACATTCGTTTTCTTTTTCTTCAAAGAGGAATTTGTAGCCGATTAAACTAAAAATAAATACGGAATTTCATACACACATATAAACACTTTTGTTTAATTTTTTTCTTTAACAAAACTTATTTTTAACACAAGATTTTATTTACAAATTAAAATTCAAAATTTTTAACACACGTACTTTAACAAGAGGTGGAGAGAAGAAAAGTGGTTTGTCAAGTTTAGCACATTTTAAGAAAAAAAAATTTTTTTTATTTTACCGTTGTCCACTAAATATTTTTTACGTTTTATTTATTGAAACGTATTTTATTTTATTCATAAACAATGTATTTCACTTTTATGTTTAAAACATAATAATGAACACTGAATAATTTTCTGTGTAAATTGTTCTTTAAAACAAGTATTTTTCTTTTATTACAGCTGATTTTTGTTATTTTTCTTTTGTTATTGCAATTCTTTGTCACTTTTTTCCTACTTTTTATAACGGCCTCATTTGTTTTTTGTTGGGTTTTTAGTTGCATTAAGAAGTGCTCAATAATTATTATCTCATTTAAGTACACACGTTCTCTTTCTTTCTCTCTCTCTCTATTTATGTATAGACACTCTCAATTTATGTTAAGCTTAATTAATGAAATACACTCTTGGTTTTTAAAGCACCTTAACAGTAGTGTCAACTTTTTCATTTTAAAAATACAAAAAGGCGGCGGTTTGTTTCACATAAGGAATACAAAGTAATAATCACAATGATTTTACGAATTATTTACAAATAAAGAGATTATACATTTAGCGAATTCAAGAGCACGTAAAATAGTTAAAACTGACTGATTCACATGTGTTGAAATTTCTACCGGAACGTTTGGGAAGACATGTATCAACTCAATAGTTTCAAAACCACCGTTCTAGTAAAACTAGCAGATGTTAAATATTTTTTAGCTCAAGTAGCATTTATTTTGTGAAAGGTTTTGTTATTTACGAATATGCATCGTTTAACTAACAAAGATTGTGTAAAAATAGTCAAAATTTACAACAAAAATGGTGATTTAACGTGACCACTTTTCGAACATTTCAGGCCTACTTAGTCATAAATTAGGTGAACTATAAAGAAATTTATAGAGACCGGAAACGATTCAATTGTGGCCTGTGCACCATTGCAATGTACGAACTACCGAAAATATCAGTTCTGTTAGAGAATGTGTGGCGAATAAATTGAATTTTGCTCTTCTATAAGCATCAGGATTTCAAAAATGAAAACAAAATTATTGCATATGACACATGGAAAGCACTGGATGGATTGAGGAAATGCTCTAGAATTCAACAAAAATTAACATGTTCTGTAAACATAATGGTTTAAAGATATCATTTTGGAGTGTGTTTTTGTAAATGTCTCTGAAAACCCGTAAGCGTCAAATTAGAGCGCTTTAGCCGACCTTATTTGAACTGAAATTGCAGATTATGGACTGCATGGTATGTGGTCTCAACAAAACGGTGCTACAAACCACACCAGACAATTGATTTGGGTTTTATTTCATGTGAATTATCCAAAGAGACCGACAACATATTTGGCATCCTTAA
Organism: Sarcophaga variegata; assembly: GCA_932273835.1. Taxonomy (NCBI): domain Eukaryota; kingdom Metazoa; phylum Arthropoda; class Insecta; order Diptera; family Sarcophagidae; genus Sarcophaga; species Sarcophaga variegata. Next base: position 15,769,883 of record OW026361.1, on the reverse strand, counting down.
TTGGCTACTAATATCATGTGATTTGACGCCGTTACATTTTTATTGTAGGGTTATGTTTTTTTGAAAAGTGTTAAGGAGTTCTTCAAAAATTTAGTTTAACTTTTAATAATATGAGTATCCACGGTAACTTTAACAAAAAAATTTAATTTCCAGAAAATTTGCTATTTTTTTTATATAAAGACTTATTTTACCAAGTTTAAAACATTAAAAAGAGTTAAATTGAGATGAATGCAATGAGCAATGAAAAATGGATTATTTTGTATTTCAGCTAAGACTAAATACTATTGTTTTGAGATAAATCATAAATCATTTCCAATAAATTTTTAAAATCCTTGTGGAAACAAAAACCGCGTTCATTTGCACACAACCTTTTTGAAATTTTAAAGTTGACACCATGTTTACAGCACTCAACAAAAAACATTCGCTGAACATTAGAGAACTTCGTAAATTATCGCACTCTCTTTTTTCTCTGTCATGCTACTACTTTTCTTCATTTTATTTTAAACAAATTTTTTTTTTACAATTTTTTTATCGTTTTACATGTGTTCCTCTTGTATAAAAATATAAGATTTTAACACATTCGGGAAAATTTAACAAAAAAATTAACACAAAAGGTTTAATTCGCTTTTCCTTTATTTTAATTCTTTTTGTTTCGTATTTTTTTGCACTCCATTTTGATTTGTTTAAGAGCACTTACGTTTTCAACACATAAATTTTGCGGAACGGTTTTTCGCAGAGATTTTTCCGTATAATTTGTTATTATTTCACTTGTTTTTTATTGGGTTAATTTCGGTTTAATGTAAATGGTAATTGGTTTTGAAAACAAAAAGTGTAAAAACAGAACATAAAAAAGGAGAAAACAAACACGTTATTGCACGTTGGATGTTTTTGAGGTGTTTTCAAACGTTTATTTTATCTTCTATTCAAACTGCGCGTATTTCGTTCACCCGATTAGTTAGACGTTTCAATTACAACTGCTTGTGTTAAAGTACATGCAGTCTGAATTTTATGTTAAATTTATGTTGTTTATTTCATTCATATGTTTACAGTTCTCAATGACTCTCATTTACTCATGCTCTTTTAAATCAACAGAAAAATGAATGCAAAAACAAATGCGTGTACATGACTTTAGGTTTGCATTAATGCTTTACTAAATAATGAATCTCTTTGAAATAAAGAAACAAGATGGAATGGAACATATGTTATAACGAAGAAGCAAAAAAAAAACGTTTTTATAATATAAACAGAGATGTGGCAAACCAACAAATAATACACTTGTTGTTTTTACACAATGCAAAGAGAGTACTGTTATGACGTGAGCGACAGAGAGAAGAGAATAAAACTGTAGTTTTGTTTACACAACTGATTTAAAATGTACATGAGCGTTTTTTTTATGTTTTATGTTAAGACTACAAGTACACACAACTGCAATGAAAAGAGTTGCGTTGTAAAAGCAAATATTTATCAAGAAATATATGCTGTTTACACAAAAAAAAATTCCTTAAATTTTCTTTTATATTTACACACACGATTTCAATTAAATATTTTCATTATTTTTTTTTATATTTTTCTTTTAATGCCACTAAAGCGTCACAAACATTTGCTAAAATGAAAACCAAAGCAAACTGTGTTAAACCCCAGTACCGTAAAAACAAAACAGCTGTTATACTATATTAAACGTATACGTGCATGTGTGTGTATATATGCTTTAAATGAAACAATCTGGTTATGGAACATGTTAAACTGTAATGTTAATGTAGCATTAAATTGCTAATTGGAATTTCTATTATTTTTGTTGACTCTCGACTTTTCTTCTCTTCGTTTTTTTTTTTGTTGGTATTTTGTTCCCAATTGGGTGATTAATTTTTCCATTTTATTTCGGAAGGTCAATTAAAGTAAGACATGTTAGGAGCACAACACGTAACAACAACAACAACTGCTAAGAGCGTGAAAAAAAACCAACAAAAAAAAATAAATAAACAAGAGTTGGCAACAATAAAGAGGAAATTAGTACTATTGAGGGGAATATATGTATAATCCTAAATAGCTTATGTAAATAGGCCTACAATGGAAAAATATTAATTTCTTTCATGGAATTTTACAAATATTTGTAGAATAAATAGGCCTCTAAATGAAAAATTAATTTAAAAAAAACAAATTAAAAATTTTCAAATCCTTTTAATTCAATACATAGGCCTATAATTACAAAAAGGTGTAAATTTTTATAAATAAACAGATTTAAGGCATGAAAATAATCTTTTCATTGAAATTTTTATTATTGAGCGTGAATTCCTCATTTTGCAAAAAATTCGAAAAACTAATAAATAGGCCTCTAATCTTAAAATTAAGAAAAAGAGAATGAACTCTTAAACAGTTGGGCAACAACAAGCTGTAAGATATTGAAACGAGTGTCATTGCACCCAGAGACAGTCACTCAGAAGTCCTTGGGCAGGAACGGAAGCCAAATTTTGCGATTTTCCACGTGTAGAAGGCGCTATTTGAAAACACCACACAGCTTACCAGATATAGGGGATACAGACCTTGTGATGTCCGAATTGATGTTGCGACTTTATTCATACGATCTTAACCATAACTGTCGGGTTCGTCCACTATTAATGTGAAGTGTAGTTGTGGATGAATTCTTATCTAAATTGCCTAAGATCGGCATACCTAACTGAGCTAAACACAATAATACTACTTACGAAAAGGAGGAAGCTCCTCAAATGAAAGTATATGCAACTTCTGGGTGAGGTGGTCTCATGGAAAACGTGGGCAAAATGTCTAGGAATAGTACTAAGCATTAAACTGACGTGGAGGGCACATATCAAGCGAATATCAATTTCTTATCAATATTCCTATGAGGTCCAGAAGGCTTAGGGAGTGAACCAAATGCTGAACTGGATGTATGCCATCCTGTTCAGGCCAACTGTTACCTACGACGATTGGTATAACGAGCCTGAAAACTGCTGATGTAAAGTTGGATAATATGCAGAGACTTGCTTCAGTTGGCATTATGGAAACAATAGAAGCATTTCCTAGAAGCTCTGCTGCCTTTAAGTCCGTTCTATCTGGTAGTAAAAACCAGAGATGTAGAAAAACAGATGTTGGGACATGGAAGATGGAGACAACAAGACCTGACAGATCGATTGGTTGCCAGCTCACTGCCTAACTGTACCCAGACAGAGCCAGTAAACTTCACAATTGTGGGAAGAGCTTTGGAAAGAGGCTAAACAATGAAAGTGAATGAAGCAGTTTGAATACTATATACACTCGTGGATATTGTACGTATGGATCCCAGGCTGGTAGAGATACAAGAACGAGAGTTTACGGGTTAAAAATTTAGTAATTTGAAAGCCATGTGTATTTTCCTAGTAGAAGTTTATGCCATCAAAAGATATGCTCAATTCAACTGGGAAGGTATAAAGTATGGGGCATTTTTTTGCACGCCGAGGAGGAGTAAATGTACCTAACCGCACCATAGAGGAAGTCGTCACGTCCTCCGTGTGTGGGGCCCTCATTCACTAAATCCCCCCCCCTCGTCTCGTGGACTTGTTCTGCCCACTCCGGGACTACGGTGGTATTACTTCGGAGTGGAGTCCCGTTGGCCCATTGGCCCCTGCGTGTTCATATCCGCGTCCGGACTGCGTGTCGAAAGTTGAAGAGACATCTAAGTGTCTCCATTATTCCCTTCGTCCAGGTCTCTGCCTCGAATTCCGCTTGGCACGTGTGCCAGTTTCATCTATTCCGGCGTGCTCACATGTTCCGCAGCCTCAAGATCCCTCTTCTTCAGTCTTAGAAAGCTCTCCACGTAGTTCGCCACTAAGGTCCAATTTTCTCTGCTCGCGAACATAATCCCGACAATGTTACCGGCCGTGATCGTCCCAACTATTGACGTCAGTGCAGAGCGATAGCTCTGCCAGCTTGCGCACTCGAAAACGGTGTGCACTACGTAGTATGGGGCATACCAATACCTGCCAGTCAAGCCGCCAAACCAGATGCTACAAATTTAACTCAAGACTTGTATGGGACTATCTCAGAATGCTGCGTCAGCTAAGCAAGAGCATTATGATCGCTCTTTACACTGTATACGAGCTCAAGTGGAAATTCAAGGCAATGAAGGGCCGGATTAGCTTGCCGCGAAGGTAAGATTTCATCTGCTGTCGGGCTGGAACCTTTCTATGTAATGGAAAGACCAGTTTGGAAAAATTTGAATCCAATTTTCTGCGGTGCCTGTAAAAGTTTGTTGCTCAGAAACTAACTAACTTACTAGAGCATATGAAATAATGAAATTGGGGATGAGAACGCACTGGACGGAAAGAAAACTGAAGCTGTTGGCAATAAGGAATATTATCTTAATTGAAGTAAGGTTATGTTGAGAAAATTTCCAGATATTTGGCCACATGTTTAAATTGTTATTCAATACAAAAGATATGCCAAAAACCAATATCTCTAGCTAGTCTATTAGATTTTTTTCCTTTAAAAAAATGTTTTAAAATTGCTTTCAAAAAAAAATTTTTTATACGCTGATAATGAAATGTCAAGTCGTTAACAAAGCTGCCATAATTTTCTTATTTTTTTTTTTTTTTTTTTTTTTTTTCTTTTTTTTTGTTGTAACAAATTTTCTTAATGTGATAAGAATGGAAAATTGCTGAGTATTGTTATAAAAATCATTACAGATTTTTCTTTTTTCTTTTAAACTGCAGCGTAAATTGTAAGTAAAAGAAATCACAACGAAAAAGAATCTAAAAACGAAAATAACGAAATGAAATATATTTTTCAAGTAATAAAATTCAACACTTTTCAAAGCCACAGGCCATAAAATCAAAGCATCTTAAAGATACTTTTCACACAGCAATCAGCGAATCTATAAATAAGGGAGAGAGAGAGAGAGAGTGGGAGCAAATGGCAGAGAGTTTCATAAGTGGGGGGCGCGAAACGAAATGAACTCTGGCCATAACTTTTGTAAAAAATATTATTTTTGGAAACCAAATTTGTAACACAAACTCGCAGCAAATACTGCGCGTTATTTCTTGGATGCTTTGTAGAGTTTAACAGTTTGTCTGACTTGACTGATTTGACACCATAACCACACCACCAGCACCAGCACCACCACCACCTTTAGCACCACTTCAAGACAGAGTCTCTCTCTCTCTGCCTAACAACCATAAACATTTCAAATGAATTCGAAACACTTGACAATTCGACGAAATTTCATAAATTTTATGTGTTTGCCAGTGTCGATGTTTTAAGTGGGGAGACCGAAACGTTTTTTAAAAACGAAATAAAAAATTTAATAACAAGTAAATAAATATGAAAATATTAATATTAACATGAATGTCTCTTCGTTCCCCCCATAAAGGTATTTCATATTTATTACGTTTAATTTTTTTTTTATTTTGCCAAGAATTGTACATTGAGTCCAGCGTAAAATTAACACCGTTTCCAAAAGGCATTATTTTTGTTAAAACAATACGTATTACTGAATTGCCCACTACACCTTCACCTCGGAACTGTCGTGTTGTGCTACTCACCTTTCCTTCATAAAAATAAACAACATGATCAGGCGATCGGATTCTTAGGCATCATCGGCTTTCTAAAGGGTATTTTTTATAGAGGTATAGAACTTTAAGTTGCAATAAAACAACGATGGATTATTCGATTGGCATGAATTTTATTTATCCGAAAGATAATCTTGTGGCATTACATTTTAAATATGATTTCTGGCATATGACCGCCACGGCTGGCGCGGATGTAGTCCAATCTGGACGCCCAATTTAAGACTGACTTTTCCAACATTTGTGACCGTATATCGGCAATAATACGGCGAATGTTGTCTTCCAAATGGTCAAGCGTTTGTGGCTTTGCCGCATAGACCAATGACTTTACATAGCCCCACAGAAAGTAGTCTAGCGGTGTTAAATCACAAGATCTTGGAGGCCAATTCACAGGTCCAAAACGGTCACCAAACATGTCTGTCAATAAATCTATTGTGGCATGAGCTGTGTGACATGTTGCGCCGTCTTGTTGAAACCACATCTCCTGGACATCATGGTTATTCAATTCAGGAATGAAAAAGTTAGTAATCATAGCTCTATACCGATCACCATTGACTGTAACGTTCTGGCCACCATCGTTTTTGAAAAAGTACGGACCAATGATTCCACCAGCCCATAAAGCGGTTTTTTTGATGTTTTGAAACGAAAATAATGCACAAAATTTAAAGTTTACAATAAAATTACTTTTTCTTCTTAAGAATTTGAATGAAATACTTATTAATAAAAGGTACTCTTAAATTTTTATACCTTTTTGTATTTTTTGGTACTTTTCAGGCACTTTTTTCTATATTTAGCAACGAAAATAATGCAAAAAATTTAAAATTTACAATAAAATTCCTTTTTTCTTCGTACGAATGAATGGCCATTGTTTGTTCAAAATAGTGTTTTAAGCCACAATTGCTTTTCATTTCATAAACTTTTCATCTCGCATTTGAAATATGCAAACGTTCTAAAAATATTTTCCTTAACTTGGCTAAAAACCGAAAGCAAAAAAAAGTTATAAAAAATGTACTGCAAAAATAACTTAAAAAATTGTACTCTGTTTTGATTTTCAAATAAAAATGAAATAAACATGGGTTTTGGGACTTTTTTCTTCATTTTTTTAAGCATTGGCAAGCAAGCAACAAAAATCCAAAACAAAAATCGATTGTTTTTGACCTCAAAAATAGTTTGGAACTACAACAAAAAAAAACTATACAGAAAGTGCACAAAAGTACCAAAAAACAACATAAAAACAAGTACACACACTGTACAATACACCATAAGCCCGAGTAATGTGTTCTTTAAGAACCAAATGAATGTAATGAATGGATGTACAAGTATGGGGAATGTTTTCTGTTTTTTTTCTGGGTTTTGATGGCCAATTGCAGTCAAGATAAATTGAAAACGAAAATGTGTGTTGGTTTCTTCTTTTCTTAAATTGTTTCCATATTTTCCTCACATATTTGGAGAAAATATGAAAGAATCTTTCCAAGAAATCAAAACAAAATTTAATCCCCAAAAAGTATTCTCAAGTATTTAAAGTTCAAACCATTAAAACATTTTCAAATAAAGCCTACATTTAGGATTCTGTAAAAGTAAAAATTATGTGTATACTTTTAGGCTTATTGTTAAATATATTAAGATATTTCAAGTACTTTTTCGAACATAAAAGGGAAGTTTACAAATAAAAAAAAATAATTGACTTACATACCTACAGTGTGGGGATTGTTGCAAAAGGTTTGTGATTTCTACCGGTCTTTAGATGGAATTTTCGCATTTAATGCGTTTACATTGATTCTTCATATGTCAAGTCTATAAGGCTACCAAGTCTATAAGGCTACCCGATCATTACAGTGTCTTTCAGGCGGAGGTGTCAGCAATTCAGGCTGCGGTGAAAATTATTGTGGACAAAAATCATCATACTTTCCGATAGTCAAGCGGCTATCAAGGCATTGGATTCCAGTGTAATAAACTCCAAGACGGTGTACGACTGTTGCAGATATCTCAATGAGATGGCGAACCGATATGATATTTGTATCACATGGGTACTGGGACATAATGATATTTCTGGTAAATGCAGAGCTGATGAACTGGCCAGAAGGGGCACGACCATCGAACTCTCTGATGAATTCTCTACGTTGGGGATCCCTTTGGGGACCTGCAAACATATAATTGACAATGCAATCGTAGATCTCGTCAACTTCGGATAGGGGCAGAGCGGCGCAAAAGATCTGGCCGAGGCTGGATAGGAGGCGCACGGCGACTCTGCTTAAACTCCAAAGAAGTAGTCTCAGCATTGAATTATAGGAGCGCATGCGAGGCGTATTGGTCTTAGACACCTCGCGAATGATTTCTGCAGAAGCTGTGGAGATGAAGAGGAAGATGAGACTATTCTTCGCCTATTGTGCACATGTCCGGCACTTAGTCGGAGGAGAAAGAGGTACATGGGTGCCTACTACATGGAGGATATGGATGAACTGTCATGTATGGATATTGGCAGCCTGCGTCGCTTCATCGGAAGCTCCGAATGGTTCCTGGAATAGGGGAAATGAGGAACTGTGGAATCACAATGGGCCCTGTGTGCGGCCGAAGTATGTCCGCTCATGACTCCATCGAGGGGACGTCAAGCTCCTTCTGCCCCTTGGTAAATTGCCTTAATTTTGGTGGCCTTCTTCCAATAAGGAATTTTTTTGATACATCCCAAGGGATAATATCCAAGCTACAGCCAATTCGTTCATTTCGAATTCAACATCTCAAGTTCTTTCTTCCCCTTGATCTTACGTCTTTCCGCAGGTTAGGTTATTGCAATAAGGCCGAACCATTTTATCTTCTATTCTTTGATTTGTACGTTCATAGGGGTATCCAATCTATTCATTTCGAATTCAACACCTCTTCGCTCTTCGATATCTCATTTCAGTGGATTGCAATTGCGATTGTCTTGTCTCAGTGTAGGCCCATATTTCGCAGTGAAATGTCTCGTTTTAGATGAGACTTCTCGCTTTTCGCTGCCCATATTCTTTAATATTTCCGTCGTTAATATTTCTGTCGCTTGTATCGCCATTGCTAATTACCGCTATGTTATATGAAAAACTATTAACCGAATTCAATTTAACTGTTATTACGAAGCTAAAAAGCTCCTTAAAGCATTTTGGATTTTATGTTTATCCTCCTAAAACATCTTTTTTACTTTCATTCCTAATTACACTGTGCTACAAATTTCATTAAAAGATGAATTTAATGAAAAATGTTTTAAATTGATGCAATACTGAAACAATATTCACTGTAAGACCGCATATGCAGAGCAGTGTCACTTTATGCCCCCTTATAACATCAGGAATCTTATTAATCTGAGCATAGATTCTACCCTTAAAGCCTTAGGCGGCTTATGAAAAGTTCATTCCTGTATCAATGAAAGTAACGTCTTCATTTCATTCTTGAAACCAAGATCGGAAATCAGAAGGTCACCATGAAATATATCAGGGACAGCCAGTCCTCTATACATTATTTTGAAAATAGTTTGTCATTGATTGCTAAATAAAGGCAGGTGCAACTCTGTATGGATTATTCAAATACAAAATGCAATTCAAAGCTATGCTAGAAGAAATGTATTCCGTGACTAGATCCCCTTTTGTTTAAAACAAATCCCTGTAATAATCTAAGCTTCCAGGCTACCAAAAAGATTCCCATCGTATAAAACTCTCTCAAGAAATCTGTGTTTGTGCCACGGTCAGTACCAATTGAACAGCTCAGCAGTTTCGAGAAATATGATGGAAATGTTGAACTGCTTACCCATCTTGTTGTTGATGTTCTTTTGATGTATTAAACTGTCCTCCTAGTGCTTTACAACCTAGTTATGCGAAAGTATGTTAATATCTTCCCTAAAGATATTGGAGCTCAGTACAGCAACCCCTATGACCGATATTTTAATCTGGAAGGCGCTGCAACTGTCCGCTTGCCTTATTGACTGAGCTATATACACCAACTCAAAATAGATGCCTTCTCCCACGGCATCATTTCGATTTATTTCGTCTGTAAAGATCTGTTGCCTATGCCTTCCTATTAGTAATGGTTGTTCTCCAATTTCCCTGACTAGACATAGGTCAGGTTATTGTTGTCGATTATTGAAGCAGCCAGTATTTCGTGGGAATATGCTGAGACAGCATTATACACGATGTCCCAGCATTTATGCAGTGTGGACAATATCAACAAGAATGTATTGATATTAAGTTGCATACAAAGGGTATGGCAACTTCGACTAGTCAAACGCACTACAGTGCCAATGTCGTGCAGAGTATATTCAGTTTCAAGAATGGCTTTTAATTCAAAACATAGTCCCAGCGTGACTCATGCATTAATCGAAGTATCAAATTTCCTTAAGCTCCTCCATAAAGAAGGCGTGGCGTGCATTGGAACGATGTTATATTCCGCAAATAATGGCATCAATAGGTCTTCCAAATGAATAAAAAATGTCGATAATAACCCACACCCACCTTGTTTTACTTAAATTTAAAGATAGGAAGCGCTGCTGTACCAATTCACAGACCTGTCTGCGACTTAATATTAATTTGACAACAAGTTACAGGAGGCTCAAATCCAGCAATCTCTTAAACTATGGCCTTAGCGATGCTCTATAAACTGACTTAAAGAGAACTCTTCTCCAGTTTTATTGTAGCACAGTGTTATCACATGATGTGGGTGGAAAATTGTTTGCAACAATTAACGTTGCCAGTCAATTTCTAATGACATTTACCACTACATACGCATACATTCAGACACACACTCACTTATCCACACACTTACACACGCATAAATACATACACAGACATGCTTATGTCATGTGCTTACACTATGACAACTGTTGTTAACGCACAGTATGTATGTGATGTTTGGCAACGCAGACGACAGTATTAAAAAGGAAATTTTGAGTATCTTCACTGTTATAAACATAAAAAATAACGGTAATGATGTTAGAAATGATTGTGATTAAAAAAGATTTTCCTTCAACGATTTGTTACTTAAAAACTGTGACAAAATAGAAATTTTTTGTTGTAGGAAATTTGAGATTAAAGACAGCGCTACACAATCAGGATGTGAGAAATGGAAAAATAGAGTGTGTGGCTTCTTAGGGACAAGCGCAATGTTTTGAACGTTATGCTGTCTTTAGAGGCAAGGACAGTTTTACAAGAACGGCAAGTACTACGTAAAAATGTACAGAGTGGTGAGGAATAAATCCTTCATATCACTAAAGTACATTCCATAAGACAAAAAGAGGGGCGATTTGCAAACGCAATATGCAGAGCAGTGAATAGATACACTCTGCCTTTACACTGCAGACATTATGAAACGTTTCAAGTCCCTAAAATATACTCAGCTAGTTGACTCATAGGTCTGGCCGATTAAAATTCAAGAGTTTGACGGACTGATGAGATTTCACTAAATCTCTTGAAGAAAGTTGTCTTCGTTTAGCCAACGTAAAAAGGATATTCAACGATCCGTGGTTATTGAAGGTAAAAAAACATCCAACATCTCTAGGCGGCATTAAGAAGGTTAACACCTACATTATCACAACATGGCTATCCGATGAACTTTCTCTAGCATTGAGAGCAGAACAAATACATTTTCATCAACAACTGCACGCAGTGCATTGTTGAAAGATTTCTTCAGCGCATCAAATTCTTTTCTAATAGCAACAACACTTTCGTTGTATTGTGCACTTTAAGGGCTTGACCATTTATAGATCAATTTCCATTCACTATTTGAATACTAACGGGTGATTTTTAAGCTATTATCTTTTTGGCAACACTGGTTTAAACAGCTCACGCACGTTTCGTGTTTTGTTTCACTGTCAAACATCTTCAGTTTGATGTATAATTTAACCATGAATCGTCTTACAAACGAGCAACGCTTGCAAATCATTGAATTTTATTATCAAAATGCGTGCTCTGTTAAGAAAGTTCATCGCGCGCTTCTTTCATTTTATGGTCAGTTTAATCGACTGTATCGGCCAGTGTTAATGATGACCATCAATTATCGATTCGTCGCCGTTCGCAGCAATTGGGCCTTTGTTACTTAACAACGTCGAAGGTTGTGAAGCCTTTCAAAATACAGCTGGTGCAAGAATTGAAGCCGAACGACCTACAGCAACGCAGAATTTTTGGTGAATGGGCTCTTGGAAAGTTGGCCGAAGATCCACTTCTTTATCGAAAAAATGTGTTCGGCGACGAAGCTCATTTTTGGCCCAATGGATACGTAAATAAGCAGATATATCGATTTTGGAGTAAGGTCAGCCAGAAGAATTGCAAAAGCTACCAATGCATCCAGAAACAGTCACAGTTTGGTGCGATTTATGGGCTGGTGGCATCATTGGACCGTACTTCTTCGAAGATGATGCGAATCGTAACGTCACTGTGAATGGTGAGCGCTACCGTGAGATGATATCCAACTTTTTTTTGCCCAAAATGGAAGAGCTTGACTTGCATGACATGTGGTTTCAACAAGACGATGCCACACAGCACGCGTAACAATGGATTTGTTAAGAGAGGAGTTCGGTGAACATTTTATTTCACGTTCGGGACCGGTCAATTGGCCGCCTAGAGCGTGCGATTTAACGCCTTTAGACTATTTTTTGTGGGGCTATGTTAAAGCTCATGTCTATACAGACAAGCCCGCTTCAATTGACGCATTGGAAGACAACATTGAAGCATTTATGCGTGAGATACCGGCCGAAGTGTTGGAAAGAGTATGCCAAAACTGGACTAAGCGGATGGACCATTTGAGGTGCAGTCGCGGTCAACATTTGCATGAAATAATCTTCAAACATTAAATTATATGGACCGTACTATCGACTTAAATAAAGATTTCATACATTTTTCTGAATTTTGTGTGTTTTTTTTGAAAATTTTTTCTATAGCTCTTAAAAAAATCACCCATTATTTGTGCCATAACTTGCTCTCTTACTTGGGCATTGGGAACAGCTTTCAACATCTAAGATTACAACCCTTCAGTCAGCATTACGACCCAGCTTCTGACACCACTTATGTTGTGTGTGTTAATTTTTTAAAAGAGTAGCGGGACCTACAGTTTAAAGTCGACTCCGAACGACAGATTTTTGAGAAAATTTTTCACGGCAATTTTATTTACTCTCAGAGTTTTTGCCAGAAAACTGCTGAGAGAAAGTCGCCGTAGAAATATTTTTCATATTTCGTTTTGCTGCAGATCGCTGAACTGGAGATTGAACTGTGGCCTCACGTCTAATAAGGAAACACACTACCAAGTAGGCCACTCATGTATAAAATTAACACACACAACAAAAGTGGTGTGAGAAACTAGGACGTTGTACAATGGGTCAATTCGACCTCCGGATACTGTACTTGTCTTAATTGACAAGTACACGTCCTCTAACCTAACCTAACCTAACCTAACTTCCTTAACTTCATCATCTTAGAACATCATATCCATATAAACCTATTCTAGAACAAAATTAGCATTTATACTCGAACTCCTCTCTCTCCAAAGATGTGACTGCATATTCTTTTTTAATGTTGCTTGAATTTTCATAAACATCCCTGCCCTGTTCCTAATAACTTCAATAAAGTTCACTATACAGTCGCCGTTAATTCTCTGAACTGAACAACATCATTATGTGCCTGACTGCCCGCTCAGTCTTCCCAACTGTTTCCCTTTAAAAGCAGAAACTGTTTTACATTGGCTGCCATTCATTGCTGGCCGGCCGTATGTTGCATGTAAATTCGCATTCATTCGATTCAATTAATTATTCGCAGCACATGTCAATCATTAAAACAACGTTTATCATGAATACGAGAGTCTTTGCCCTAAATGACCGGCAATGTCTGAATGAATACGCTGATGTGGCTCCTACAACTCCTACTATACGTATGGCGTCATTGATTTTCTTCAGCATATTAATTACGATGCAAATGCTACGAAATCAATAACTGCAAGAACGAAGAAGAACTCTTCGATTTACGCATAAATAATAAGCAATACAGGGCGACGAAAGAAAAATAAATGACAAGACAATACAACAACAACAATATTTTCAAAGAAAAATTACAAAAACCAAGAGTTTTTATGAAGAAAATATTGAATGATGAAGGAAGGCCTGATTAATAGGAAATTGTAAAAATAGAATCCAAAGTGAAAAGCAGACAAAAGTGTGGAAGCCGTGGAAGATAGGAAAACAAAAAAAACTCTTTAAGGGGACGCTTTTCGACTGTTAGATCTCTGCTACAATAAAGCAGCAGCTTCAGAAACATAGATTCTGTGCATGAAATTAGAATTTGACTTGAGCTTAATTGTCGAAAACGTAGGGGCCGGTATGAATATTCTTCGAAACTAACGAGGACGCTGTCAACTTATGCGCCTACGAGCCAATGTAATCATGAAGGCTTGCTTTTAGGCTTTCAGATGTCTTCCAAAATAATGCAGCAGCTTCAGAAACATAGATTCAGCGTCATTGTAGATGGAATACTGAGAGTAGTGCATAAAATTAGAATTCGTGTAGAGCTTATTGGTCGGAAACGTCGGGGCCAGTATGAGATTGCCTATTCGAAATGGTTAATCTCCAATTTCCCTGATAAGACATAGCCGCAGGTCGTTATTCTCGATTTTTGAAGTTGCCAGTATTCGCTTCTTGCCAATGTCGTGCAGAGTAATTCAAAACATAGTCCCGGTATGACGCATGTATTAGACGAACATGGAGAAGCCGTGCCTCAAATTGAGACGATGTGATTCCGCACATAATGGCATCAATAGGTCTCCCAACGTATAAAAAATTTCGATAATATCCCACACACATTTTGTTTTATTTAAATTTAAAGATAGGCAGCGTCGCTGCAGTACCAGTACACAGACCTGGCAGCTACTTAATATTGACTTGACTACAAGTCAGTCAAGAGACTCAAATCTGGCTTCAATTAAATACAAAAATACGTCTTTAACGATGCAGTAGCATTGTAGATAGAATATGGCGAATAATATATGAAATTAGTAAAGTTTATTGGACGGAAACGTCGGGGCCAGTATGAATAACTAGGACGCTGTCAACTTATTTTCCTAGCAGTCAAAGAAGATATTGATTAATGTATTGAAAATACTACTAATGCGAGTAATAGCAAGTCAGCTTTGAGACTGATCTATCTGCCAAGCCTTTAATGATTTTATTTACTACAGACCTACTTTTTACTATGTTTACTACTGCATCTCGCCTAGCTTGTTAATTCCAAACTCTGTCATAAAATATTATTTTCCCATAGTTTTTCGTATAGGTTGAGTATGTATGTATAGAAGTCGCCGTAGTCTGCTAGGTAGTGTGTCGATTTATTAGACATGAGACCACGGTTCAGACATTTTCAACAAATCGAAACTTGAATATTTCTTTGACGACTTCCTCTCAACAGATTTCTGGCAAAAACTCTCAGAGTAAATAAAATTGCTATGAAAACTTGCTCACAAAATCTGTCGTTCGGACACACATGACATAAGTGGTGTGAGAAGCTAGGTTATAATCCTAACTGAAGGGTTGTAATAACTATTTAAGTGATTTAAGTAAGTGACTATGTATGTAGAAACGATTGCTAATAATCCATATACTGCCTTCCAGCAGAAAATTTACGCCATCAAAGAATTTCACATACAATCTAACCCTGTACGGATTCTACACCGATGGCTCCAAATTGGAAGGAGCCGTTGGAATTGGTATCTATTCGAAATCAGTCGGAATATCCAAGTCTATAAGGCTACCAGATCACTGCAGCGTCTTTCAGGCGGAAGTGTCGGCAATTCAGGCTGCGGTGAAAATTATTGTGGACAAAAATGTTCACAGGCGAAAAATCACCATACTTTCGATAGCCAGGTGGCCATCAAAGCATTGGATTCCAGTGTAATAAACTCCAAGACGTGTCCGACTGTCGCAGATGTCTCAATGAGATGGCGAACCGATATGATGTCTGTATCACATGGGTACTGGGACATAGAGATATTCCCGGCAACTGCAAAGCGGATGATTTGGCCAGAAGGGCCGCGACCATCGAACTCTCTGATGAATTCTCTACATTGGGGATCCCTTTGGATACCTGCAGGCTTATAATTGACAATGCAATCGTAGACCTTGTCAACAGTATGTGGGCAGCTTCGAATAAGGGCAGAACAAGGCAAAAAATCTGGGCAAGCCTGGATAGGAGGCGCACGGCGACTCTGCTTAAACTCCAAAGAAGCAGGCTCAGCGCTGTTATTGGGGTTATTACGGGGCATTGTATTATAGGAACGCATGCGAGACGTATTGGTCTTGGACACCTCGCGAATGATTTCTGCAGAAACTGTGGAGATGAGGAAGAGGATGAAATTATTCTTCACCTACTCTGCACATGCCCGGCACTTGGTCAGAAGAGAAAAAGACACCTGGGTGCCTACTACATGGATGACCTAGATGAACTGTCATGCATGGATATTGGCAGTCTGAGTCGCTTCATCGGAAGCTCCGAGTGGTTCCTGGAATAGGGGAGAATGTGGAACTGTGGTATCACAATGCGCCCTGTGTGCAGCCTAAGTGTGTCCGCTCATGACTCCATCGAGGGGACAGCCACTTCTACCTACCTACCTAAACCTGTACGGAATCGAGATTAAAAAACCTCAAAGTGATTAAGGCTTTGACCTCTTTCACCGTAAAAACAAATTCCATACACAACTTTATTCAATAACTGGGGCTATTACTAGGGATAAAAGCTTGTTTGGATGCTAGATTACTAATTTAATGAAAAAGCCTGTGTGCTAAAGATGGACCCACAAAATATCAACAGTATAACCGTGACAGAAATTTCGTATATAACTGATGAGTCAGCCTAGAAGGTTAGGTAGCAAAGCTTATTCGTGATCATTGTTTGTAGAATTTCCAAATCTTTACAAGTCTATATGGAATCTCAAGTGTGCGATGATATTGCCCTACAGATTATTACATCACTTTTACGCAAAGGAATAGTAGGTTAGTAGGAGCAGCAGGCTAGATTCAGAGAATCATGGCCACAGTAGGGGCATACAGTTTCATTTACAGTCAAGTTCATGGCATATGTTTTGTCGATGCCTGTAGCATAATTTTTAAAAATGGAAAACTATCAACGTCAGGCATTATGCTAATTGAGGGGCAATAATGAAATTATGGCATCATTTAGACACGCATCAATACACACAGCCACTATTGTGATGAATCAATGGATTATGCTTTAAACACAATAAAAGCAACGCTGCAGACACAGCAATTTCTTAAAAATAGAATAGAATACATGAGTGGAAATGATTATTTTAAAGGCAATGCGACAATAAGCAAAATTATTGTAGCAAAATTGTTGTAGCAAAATTGTTGTAGTAAAGTTGTTGTAGAAAAATTGTTGTAGCAAAATTGTTGTAGCAAAATTGTTGAAGCAAAGTTGTTGTAGCAAAATTGTTGTAGCAAAATTATTGTAGCAAAATTATTGTAGCAAAATTGTTGTAGCAAAGTTGTTGTAGCAAAATTGTAGCAAAATTGTTGTAGCAAAGTTGTTATAGCAAAATTGTTGTAGCAAAATTGTTGTAGCAAAGTTGTTGTAGCCAAATTGTTGTAGCAAAATTACTGTGTTTGCTGCATTGCTTTTATTGTGTTCATAGCATTCGAATTCCGATTGCTTAGCGATGTAACTCATTAGCTCCCTTAGATTACTTCCAAACTTGAAAAAGCAAATCGAATTGTCATGAATGAAAACTCACGTTGTTAGCTATTTTAAGAAACGTATCAATTCTTACTGTTTAAAGGTTACCAAAGCTAGTGCATATCGTTGCAAAAAGTTCAAAGTCTTTACGTCAAACATTTTCTATGGACCACCCTCGTATTGAACGCTACTGATTAATCATCTCCTTAAACAATGTATGTAAATAAATGTATTTAATTATTACGTTCTTTATAATTTTCATTAAATTATTTGCACATACATACATAAGTACGTATATTGTGTGTAATTAATTAACGACCTCCCCCCTTTTAATAAAAAGACGCCTGTGGGCAGTGTGTTACAAAATCTGTATTACATGCTCATAAATCATGAAATTGACCAGAGCCACATAAGACCGGCAATAAATCAAAGCGTTAAAATTGAATTTAAAATTGATTTTAAATAATTAATATCCTGTGTATATACCGTTAGCAGAATACAGAAAAATGATAGGTAAGGAAATAAAGGAAGAGAAGAAGAGAGAGTAGCGAGATGTCAAAACAATTGATTCAAAGGAAATGATTAAAAAGTATTTAAAAAAAGAGGAAATTTAGTATTAAATGATAGGTATTGTTACGTTTTTATCTTTTAAAAATGTTTAAAATATGAGCTCGTAGATTGCAAATAAAATAAAAATCAATTTGTGTTTAGTTTTAATTAAAATTCTTTATTATTCGCACAATTCTGTGTGGCACTGTTCACAACTTGATGTAAACAACAGCAACTGCTTTTCTTTATTATTCCTCTGTTTATACCCTTTGCATAAACGATAACAATTATTCGACAGATCTTTGTAACGGAGATTTTCAAACCACGATTACTCTCTTCAAACGCACCGCGTCTTCACACAAGACTGACTGAACTTCACTAACTCACCAGGCTTTGCCTCGCCTTTTATATAGCAGGGTAAACAGTCTGATGAATGTTATTGAAGATGAATGTTCTGCTTTGCCTTGCCTTTTATATGGCAAAGGAAACAGTCTGATGAATGTTATTGAAGGCGTATGTTCGTGACTTAGCCTTCCCTAAATCTCTATAAATTGTTGTTGTTTACATTCATTATTGTTGTTTGTGTATTTTGTTTACATTTATTCTTGTAGTGTTGTTTGTGGATTTTTGTTTACTTGTTTACCATATTTTTTATGCTGGTGTTTGTTGTTATATCAAGCAGTACGATAATTTGTAAACAGGTTTGTTTACTTCATTGTTTTGTTTTTGTAGCTTTTGTTTATAATTTTAATGTTAAGCGATGTAAAAGCAAAACATCAATATCTAGATTCTTCATTAGTTTAGGCTAGTTTATGCTAGTTTAGGCTAGTTACACTAGTTTGATGCGGCAGCGGTTAAAATTGTGCTTTACAGGGCACCGGAAATAGCTGAAAGCAAAACTGTTGATAGACTTACGGAGGAAGAGTTGATAGGAAATTTTTTTCTCCACGAATCTTTTGTGACTTTAACTGTGCAGAGGTCCAGCCGAGGGTGAACACTACTCCAGACTCGACTCTCTTACTACTACCTGAGATATCATCTTAATATGTTACTTCTAATGGATGTGATAGAGTGGCAACTCTGTGTAGATAAAGATTTTTCTGATTCTGGTTCGATTTTTGGTCTGTTGCCTGCAAACTAGGAGCCCAGATTTCTGATCCATAGAGGAGTCTGCTGATGTCGCCGTAGTCTAGTAGGTAGTGTGTCGGCTTATTAGACGTAAGGCCACGGTTCAAATACAAGGTTAGACATCAAAACGAAAATATGAAAAAATATTTCTTCAGCGACTTCCTCTCAGCAGATTTTTGGCAAAAACTCTGAGAGTAAATAAAATTGCCATGAGAATCTGTCGTTCGGAGTCGACTTTAAACTGTAGGTCCCGCCACTCACGTATAAAATTAACACACACAACATAAGTGGTGTGAGAAGCTAGGTCGTAATCCTGACTGAAGGGTTGTAAAGATCAATTATGTATGCATGTAGAGCAGTCTACTATCTGTGAGAAGTTTCCTACTGTCTGAGATAGGTCCACGCCCGCTTATCTATCGTACACTTAATTGTTTTGTAACCTTAACTGCTTTTGATGTTGTGTATTTAAACTACTTTCAATAGATCAGCTTTGCATCTAGTCTAACCCAAGGGAATTTTATCTAAGGGTGAAATGCTTTGAAATGCTTTCTCTGAGCATACATATTCTATTAAAAAGAAACGTAAACGTGGAAATCGCCGTAGTATAATCGAAAGTATGTTGGCTTATTAGACGAGATCCCTTGATTCAATCCCCTCAGCTCAGAATATTTCTTCAACGATTTCCTCTACGTAATCTTCTGGTAAAATCCCCTAAAAGGAAATAAAATTGCCATGAGAAGTTGTTCATATGAATGAAATTGACACACACAACATTGGTGATGTGAGAAGTGACGTCATAATCCTAACTAAAGAGTAAAGTAAGTACCAAAGCAAGCTTAACGCAAAGTTTTTAGATTTCTTTCTTAAAAACAAACTTAAATTTCTTACTTCTGATGCAATTTCTTTTAAAAGAATTTTATAAGGAACTGCCATCAATCACAGCCTCTGCTCAGTTCTTATGCTTAGCAGATGTCTTATATTGTTGCATTATAAGCTTGTTAATATTGTGTTTATTGTTGTTGTCGTTTAAATACATTTTATGTAAATTTATATACAGTATGCTAGAGAAGGGCGTTGTTAAGCACCACCCCATTCCCCTTCAAAAAAAAAATAAAAAAAAACGTAAAATTGCTGTCAGTTTCATAATGTTCCTCTGCCTGTCATAATTTGTTTAACTGCCTGCTATCATTTTAAATGAAATTTTATGTTAATTTTTCATTTTTTTTTATTGTTATTCTTGTTGTTGTTCACATAAAAGTTTTGTATTTAAATTGAAATTATTATAACCACGTTAATTACTAATTGTTCATTAAGTTGGCTTTAATGGCGTTATTAATTACATGCATGCATGCATGCATGCATCCAATCGCAGTGATTAATTCAAATGAAATTTTATTTAAAATTTTGCATATAAATTCAGTCAATAATTGTTTACTCACTCTGCGGACCAATGTATATAATTAATTAAATTTAAACATCTTGTTTAAAATAATAATAATAATAGTGAGTGAGTGAGTGCGTACTGCATTTAATTTGCAGTTTTGCAGCAGTTTATGGGCATAATTATATGCTGTATGCTGCCGCAACGCCTACATTTTTCCAAATAATTTTAAATCGAAAAAATCTGTGAGTATAAATAGGCAAATTAATTTACAGTGTTGTGCAAAATAATAGCACTTCATATACAATATCAAATATGTTTAAACATACCTATATACATACATAATTTGTTCATTACAACCCTTCAAGCAGAATTACAACCTAGCTTCTCACACCATTTTCAGGGTGGCTGATATGTATTGCAACCAACTTCAGGTTGTTATCATTTGTAAGCCGCTCCTCTGACAGCTGACAGATTTATTCCAGTGACAGTTCATTTTAATATTTACAAGCTTACAAAAGCATTTTGATCTATTGCATTCAGAAAAAAAGTTATTCGTGATGGAATTCAAGCGTAATAGTGTGATTGCTTTATATTTGGCTGGAAGACCACAGATGGCTATCGTTAGAGCCCTCCAGCATTTAAATGTGAATAAATCTTTTGTTTCTCGTACCATTGCTCGTTACCGTGATACTGGAAGTGTTGCATCACGTCCAAAAAGTGGACGAAAAAACGGTAACAACACCAGAAATGATCCGAAAAGTGAAGGCCAGATTTGATCGAAATCCACGCCGCAGTGGTAGAAAAATTGCTCGTGAGCTGAACATATCGCGAGAGCGGATGCAAATCATATTGAAAAATGAGCTTGGACTAAAGCCATTGAAGTTCCAAAAAGTGCAAGAGCTCACCGATGGACAAAAAAAATTAGACTGGAAAGATCCAAGGAGTTACTTCGCTTGCACGAAAGTGGCCAGTTACCGAATTTGGTTTTTCCGATGAGAAGCCATTCCAAATTGAGCAGTTTGTGAACAAACAAAATGATCGGGTTTACTTGCCAAAGAGGTCAGCTGAAAATTTACACCTGCGATTGGCCACCAGAACTCAAGCGCCGCCGATGGTAATGGTGTGGGCCGCCGTAACGGCCAATGGTCGCTCCCCGCTCGTATTCATTGACCATGGGGTCAAAATAAATGCCGAATATTATCGGGAAAATGTCTTAAAGACAGTATTGAAGCCCTGGGCAGACAAACATTTTGGCCGCAGACCATGGACACTCCAACAGGACTCAGCACCACCGCACTCAGCACGCGTCAACCAAGAATGGCTTAAAAAGGAGGTGCCTCGCTTCATTTCTACCTCACAATGGCCACCAAAATCTCCGGATCTCAATCCGTTGGACTTTTGCGACTGGGGCATTTTGGTGAGTAAGGTTCTCACTAAAAATACCAAAGTATCGTTCATCTTAAGACGGCGCTTCGCCGGGAATGGTCCAAAATACCGCAGAGCTACTTTCGTGCAGCCTGTGATGGCTTTGTCGGCCGTTTGAAGGCCATAATTCGTACCAAAGGTGGCCAATTCGAACAAATCTAAACTGATTCTAAAATTTGATGTTATTTCCAACATTTTCTGCTTTTGAACAATAAAATTAAAAAAAAAATTAAAATAATATAGCGCTTTACTTTGTTGCATTATATATCAGCCACCCAGTATGTTGTATGCATTAATTTTATACGTGAGTGGCGGGACCTACAGTTTAAATTCGCCTCCGAATAACAGATTTTTGAGAAATTTTATCATGACAATTTTATTTATATACTTTTACCACAAATCTGCTGAGAAGTTGACGAAGAAATTTTTTTGTATATTTCGGTTTTTTTTGGGGTGTCTGGCCCGGGGTTTGAACCGTGGCCTCACGTCTAATAAGCCAACACACTACTTCCTAGACTATGGCGACTTCACATCAAACAAAATTATTTATTTCTTGTCATCCTTAGATTAACATAAGTTATGTTAGTTTTGCTAAGCTAAGCCAAGAACCTATCATTATCAAAATCCTATAGCGATAGCTAAAAAAGAAGAGAAAACTTCGCAAATATTTAGATTCATCCCCTTTGCAAAAATTAATAAAACGCTTACGCTTACGCTTTATTGATCGCCCTATAAAGAAATTCTTTCACTAGAGCACTGAATGTTCCTGATCTCGAGGCCATACGATACGACAACCAATTCATTAAAAAAATCTTGCTAAAGTGTTTCATTTCTCATGAAAGTTGTTAAGATAAGATGCAGTTTGAACTGTTGAAGATGACTGTGTTTCTGTTCTAAAAAGCATGGGCACAACTTTCTAGTATTTATGGGAAGTCCTACGCGTTAAGTTACAAGTCAGTTGTGTTTAGAAAAGTCACGTGTATGATGGCTCACGTTTAGCTCCCGATATGCTATGTTATGTTAGATTAAGTTCGGTAGATCCGATAGGCTATTCTTACTTACCAGAATTGGTCATTACAGGTAAGTACTTTTAATCAGGATTACAACCAAGATTCTCACACCACCAATAGTAAGTGCGTTTATTTTATTCATGAGTGGTGAGCATAGCTGCCAGATTTGACGATCGTCATTTTGACAATTTTGAGTTCCAAAAATATCATTTTGACGATTTGACGATGTATGCCCTTATTTTGATGATTTTTGGAAATTAAAAATTTACATCATATTCTTTACTTTAGTACATTAAAAGTCACTTTAAGCTTCGTATTTGATTCGCAATTGTTACTATTAGAAATTTATTTAAGTAGTAATACCTGTGATTATTAATCCCTTAAAATCGAAATAATTACAACTCCTAAATAACCTCGTAGTTGAGAATAATTTATCACTTGTCGTTGCAGACAATTTTAAAAATTCGATTATAGCTTCTAATATTACCATCGGAAAACCAAAGGCAAGCGCCGTTATTTTTTAATACGGCCAACATTCAGGAGATGGATGGCATTGTGTTTGGAACTATGAAAATATGTTATGGGAAGAAGAAAAGAGCGAACAGTGTTTATGGACACTAGGCTTGTATATTTATATACCATAAGTAACAGGAAAGACCTCTGCAGGAATTGAGTTCCACATACGAATAGTCCGACTAAAAACAGTATTTTTACTGTAATCCAGTGTGCGATCCACTGGCCAATCGACCACATACGGATGTGTTGGCCGAGAAAGACGAGCGTTACGTAGGAATATATGATTTTCGGGAAAAAGTCTCCTTATTTCTTTCGAGCAAAATCCTTTTTAACAGCGAAACACAAACCACATTGCAACGATGCTCCAATGATTCAAGGGTTAGATACACTACCGTCATTAACGAGCTACTACGGCCTCTTCTGTACACCGACCCATACATGAGTGTTGTAATCCATTCGCGGTCGGTTACAAACGGTGTAAATAGTAAGATCAGATGATAACATCTTAAGAAGGAACTGAAGGAACTGAAAAATGTGTCGGTTGAAGCCAACATTACATTTAATTTTCATGCTCAGAACGTCAAGAGCTTCTGACTCCTTAATATTTACACCACCCATAGATTAAGATGATGCAATATTACTGCTGCGCTTATGTGTGTGTCAATAAACAACACTGGGATAGATTGTTTAAACCTTAAACAATTTTTTCTTGAAAATGATATAAAATTTCTATGTTTTTGAAAAAAATTAATAAATGAAGATGAGGGATGCTAGCTTTTAATTTCTAACAAATTTTAATGTTTTATTTTTGAACTCAGATTTGTACATACATTGACTTTATATGTTTTACTACAATAGAAATAATTTTGGTTTTTAAAAACTTTTAATTTATTTATTTTTTTTCTGACGATTTTTTGACGATTTCAATAAACGCATTTGACGATGTTGACGATTTTTTCGCAAATATTTGACGATTTGGTGCCTCATTTATCTGGCAGCTATGGTGGTGGGACCTACAGTTTTATGTCAGCTCCGACTAGCTTTTAATGGCAAATTGATTTTTGCCACAAGTCTGCAGAATAGAATTCGCCAAAAGAAATATTTGTTTTATATTTTATCCTACATGTCTAGACTAGGTTTTAAACCCCAGGCTCACGTTAAAGTTAACACACTATCGACTAGACTACAGCGACTTCACTATGAAAAAATAATACACAGTGGTCGGCTTATTAACGTCTTAACACGTTCCCTACCAGGAGTGCTGATTGCCTCTTTTAAACGAAAATACTAATAATTATCGTATCTTTCATTAAGCGTTATCTTCTTTAAATCTAAATAAAGTGTGTATGCGGATATCATCGAAATTTTTTATTCGTTCGAAAGACCTACTGATGCCATTATGTGTGAAAATTTTCAAGACTTTGGCGCATAAACCAGTCTGAATTTGACCAATGGCATGGGTTTTGTTTGGCTTTTGATGACCGTCGTTGGTTGTGGCTTATTTGCATACCTCGGCGGCTTAAGAAAACCCCACAAGAAAAACTCTAACGAGGTCAAATCACATGATCTCGAAGGCCAGTTTACATTACCACCACATACGATGACTATGCCATCAAAACGCTCTGTGATCTGTGTGCCACATAAAGCTGTCCTATTCAAATCACATGTGGTTGGTGTTCTGATCATCTAATTTAGGACAAATTCAGTTGGTAATCATCAACTATAGTGCTTGTCGTTGACAGTGATGGTCTGGCCAACATTGTTCTTAAAGAAATATGAAACGTTGCTGCTGCCAACCCAAAATCCACAACAAACAGTGGGTTTTTCGGAATGCATTGGACACAAACACAATACACAAAATTTGAACAAACACAATAATTTTGTTTGTTCACGTACT
The DNA here is from genome assembly GCA_932273835.1 of Sarcophaga variegata. Classification (NCBI taxonomy): domain Eukaryota; kingdom Metazoa; phylum Arthropoda; class Insecta; order Diptera; family Sarcophagidae; genus Sarcophaga; species Sarcophaga variegata. The sequence goes on along the minus strand of OW026361.1, from coordinate 15,744,738 downwards.
CAATTATTCATGATTACTGCTATTATTTTGCACTTTCATAACCTCAATATTAACGTAAAAATAATAACAAACAAACATACAACAACAATAATAAAAAAGTTATATAACAGTATGAAATTTGACTAAAATTAACAATTAAAATTCAATTATAATTTACAGTCTATTAAATTAATTACGCATGACAAACAAAAACAAACACACAAAGCCAGAGAGAGAGAGAGAGAGAGACAAACAGAACAATAGTCAGCCATATTACCCTCCATGATAAAATGCATGCAACACAGGAAAATATAACGGAGCGTATGAGTGTTGCCATTGCTTATTCGACCGAAGAGGGAAAAATAAAGAGGAAAATGTGTATTAAAGCGTGTACACATAAATATTTTCACAAAATTTTAAAAAGCGAAATAAAATTGTTTGTTTATTTTTCTATTTTTCTATTTTTTACTACAAGAAATAACATAAACTTGTACTGAAAAAAGAAACGAAAATTTTCCCATGGAGCTGTGTTGTTTGCGTAAAAGATTACTTTCTTAAGATGATTATTTTGCTGTTTATTTCTCTTGAGACTATAATAACGTTATTATCCTAAAAATAATAACCCAGTTAATGTAAATAACAATGAACACACACACAGATTTAAGCAACAAATGGAAGTGTTGTGTTCAATAGGAACAAAGCTAAGACAGCCATCTTGGTAAAGAGAAGGCGGTATGGGATGGTTAGGTTAGGTTAGCGTGGTAGCTTTAATTTACCAAAAAAAAGCTCATTTGAGCACGCATAGCGGGCCGTTGTGATGCCACAGGTGAACGCAGCCTCTGTACTGGCCAAGTTCTCCGATCCAAGAAGGGGGAAGTTGGTCAGCGCAAGGGCTGCACATTTTCAAAAAGCACGACTACCCCACACTGGAAAACCAGCCAGAAAGTTTGATAAACGAGGCTATGTCCTTGATATCAATGGACGATAGCTCCGTCAAGCTGACAAGGGTTTGAGAGCCAAATAACCTATATCTGCACCCCGCAAGGGATGGGCATTGGCAGAGGAAGTGGATGACAGTCTCCTAATCCTCGGCGGATCTGCATCCACGTCAGAAGTCGTTAAATGGGAGTCGCATTCTTTCCGCGTGTCTACCCATAACACAGTGGCCTGTAAGCATGGCCACTGTGATCGAGATGATATTACGGCCAAGTCCAAGTAGCTGGTTGGTACGCCTTCTATCCATTGTGAGCCAAGTGAGCTTAGCGATGAAGCAGGACTTTTAATTGATCCAGGACCGGTATGGGATAGTGTTGATAATAATAGTAAGCTTTGAATAACTGATTGAATTTAGAATGTGTGTGTGTTGAAGTAGTCGTAGTCTAATAGGTAGTAGTTGTAGTGTGTTGGCTTATTAAACGTGAGGCCACGATTCAAACCCCAGGCCAGACATCTCGAACATAACGAAATATGAAAAAATATTTCTTGGCCGACTTCCTCTCAACAGAATTCTGGCAAAAAATCTGAGAGCAAATAAAAACTTGCCATGAAGAAGTTTATCAATAATCTGTCGTTTTGAGTCGACTTTTAACATTAAGTCCTTGCAGATAAAATTAACACACACACAACATAAGTAGTGTGAGAAGCTAAGTCGTACTCTTGACTAAAGGGTTTGTAATGCCCACGCACGTATGTATCTTTGTATAGATGATCATAAAGCAGAGGCGATTTGATATAATTTTTTATTACGTTTGGTAGAAAGAACTTTTCGCTGTATAAAGCGCAATTTTTACGTAGAATTAAATCAGCCAGTTGGTTTAAGACAATAGAGACGGCTTTTCAATGTCTGATTATAATAGGAAAATTTTTCAAAAAAAAAAACACATAAAATTCAGAAAAATGCATGAAGGAATCTTTATTTGAATCGATAGTACGGTCCATATAATTTAATGTTTGAAGATTATTTCATGCAAATGTCGACCGCGACTGCGCCTCAAATGGTCCATCCGCTTAGTCCAATTTTGGCATACTCTTTCCAACATTTCGGCCGGTATCTCACGAATAAATATTTCAATGTTGTCTTCCAATGCGTCAATTGAAGCGGGCTTGTCTGTATAGACATGAGCTTTAACATAGCCCCACAAAAAATAGTCTAAAGGCGTTAAATCGCTCGATCTAGGCGGCCAATTGATCGGTACCGAACGTGAAATAAAATGTATACCGAACTCGCCTCTCAATAAGTCTATTGGTACGCGTGCTGTGTGGCATGTGGCACCGTCTTGTTGAAACCACATGTCATGCAAGTCAAACTTTTGCATTTTGGACAAAAAAAAGGTTGGACATCATCTCACGATAGCGCTCACCATACACAGTTACGTTACGATTCGCAGCATCTTTGAAGAATTATGGTTCAATGATGCCACCAGCCCATAAACCGCACCAAACTGTGACTTTTTCTGGATGCATTGGTAGCTTTTGCAATGCTTGTGGCTGGTCTTCGCTCCAAAATCGACAATTCTGCTTATTTACGTATCCATTGAGCCAAAAATGAGCTTCGTCGCTGAACACAATTTTTCGATAAAGAAGTGGATCTTCGGCCAACTTTCCCAGAGCCCATTCACCAAAAATTCTGCCTTGCGGTAGGTCGTTCGGCTTCAATTCTTGCACCAGCTGTATTTTGAAAGGCTTCACATCCTTCCTTCCTTCCGCAAAATTTTCCACGTTGTTGAGTAACAGAGGCCCAATTGCTGCGAACGGCGACGAATCGATAATTGATGGTCATCATTAACACTGGCCGATACAGCTGCGATATTTTCTTCAGTTCGCACTCTACGTAAGCGTGTTGGTGATTTAATGTCGAACAATGTAAATTTGGTGCGAAATTTAGTCACAATAGCCCGAATAGCCGCTTCAGTGGGTCGATTAAACTGACCATAAAATGGAAGAAGCGCGTGATGAACTTTCTTAACAGAGAACGCATTTTGATAATAAAATTCAATGATTTGCAAGCGTTGTTCGCTTATAAGACGATTCATGGTTAAATTATAGAAAAAACTGAAGATGTTTGACAGTGAAACAAAACACGAAACGTGCGTGAGCTGTTTAAACCAGTGTTGCCAAAAAGATAATACCTAAAAAGTCACCCGTTACATAAATTGATGTCATGAGGGAAGTTTTCATCTCTGTAGTCGGTCATGAACACAGAAAATTATCATGTACCTCATGCATATGACTCTTTTCTTTTGTTATGCATTCAATAGCCTTATTTAATTAACTTTAAAAACTGTGCCGTTGAAAATTATTTCCACTTATTTGTGATGCATTTTTAGGCTGATTAGACTCATATGAATCTCACTAAAGACGAGTATTTTTTTTATCAAAAAATAGTATTTAGTTCTGCAGCTTGGTTTAAGCAAAATTACCGCATTTGGTGAGAAGAATCTTAATGATCATTACATCAATTTAAAAACTGACTGTTATGGTAAGTTTTTAGTCGCTGCAGTTTAGTAGCTAAACTCAATTATGACTTCCAGAAGAAAAGAGTTTAAAAAATGTTTTCTTTTGTCGACCTTCTCTCTCAGCAGTCTTCTCACAAAAAAAAACTTTGGTAGTAAATATTTAGTATGAAAAATCTTCTCAAATCTGTTGATGTTACACTGTAGGGCCCGCTGCTCTTCGATAATTTTTTACACACACAATACAGTAATCCCTCGATTTACGTCGCAGCTGGTTCCAAAAAAAGGCGACGTAAATCGAATGACGACGCAAATTGAAGTTAGAATAAACAAACAATTTGACGACGTAAATCGAAACAACGTTAATCGAGGCAACGTAAATCGAAGGATTACTGTATGGGTGATGTGAAAAGCTATGTTGTAATCTTGACTAAAGTGTTGTAATGATCAGTTAATAATGTACGTAAGTCTGGTGAGGTTTATACGGATACGATCATGATCGTATATTTTTTTTTTAACAAGCAAGACGCTACCATGAAGGTGAATGATAAACTTTGCTAATCCGCCAAACATTACAGATATTTGGTTGCAACAATATGACGCAACTTGTCACACAGTGTATTTAACAAGCAATTTATTGCAAAATCTATTTGATGAGAATTTTCATTCCAAAAGTGGTTCTGTTAATTGGTGCCCTCGTTGATACGATTTATGGCATCTGGATTCCTGCTTAATGAGACTACATTAAGTCATTAATTTATGCCGCTATACCAGCAAGTCTTGAAACAATGGAAGGCAATATTAAAGCCACCATTAACGGCATACAATCAGAGTTATTGCAAAAAAGTAACCAAAAATTGGGCGAATTGAAGTGATCATGTAACTTGTAGTTGCGACAGATGAGTGCCGGATATTGTATTAGACATGAGGCCTCAGTTAAAATCCCAAGTCAGAGATCTCCAACAAAACGACTTCTTACGCGACTTCCTCTCAATAGATTTATGGCAAAAGCTATCTGAGAGTAAATAAAATTGCCATGAAAACTTTCTCAAAAAATCTGGCGTTCGTAAAAAACGTTAAAATGTGAATTCCGCCGCTCATGTATAAAATTAACATACACACGATAAGTAGTGTGAGAAGCTAGGTTGTAATGCATACTACAGGGTTATAATGACCAATTTAAATAAGTCAAAAATGAGACTTATTGAATAGATCATGTATAGAGTCGTATATCGTTTAACGTATTTAAAAAATAAATGCCAGAAAATTGCCTACCAGAGTACAGGGTGGCTGATATATAATGCAACAAAGTAAAGCGCTATATTTTTTTAATTTTATTGTTCAAAAGCAACAAATGTTGGAAATAACATCAAATTTTAGAATCAGTTTAGATTTGTTCGAATTGGCCACCTTCGGTACGAATTATGGCCTTCAAACGGCCGACAAAGCCATCACAGGCTGCACGACAGTGGCTCTGCGGTATTTTGGCCCATTCCCGGCGAAGCACCGTCTTGAGATAATCGACACTTTGGTATTTTTTAGTGAGAACCTTACTCTCCAAAATGCCCCAGGCGCAAAAGTCCAACGGATTGAGATCCGGAGATTTTGGTGGCCATTGTGCGGTAGAAATTAAGCGAGGAACGTCATTTTTAAGCCATTCTTGGTTGACGCGTGCTGAGTGCGGTGGTGCTGAGTCCTGTTGGAGTGTCCATGGTCTGCGGCCAAAATGTTTGTCTGCCCAGGGCTTCAATACTGTCTTTAAGACATTTTCCCGATAATATTCGCCATTTATTTTGACCCCACGGTCGATGAATACGAGCGGGGAGCGACCATCGGCCGTTACGGCGGCCCACACCATTACCATCGGCGGCGCTTGAGTTCTGGCGGCCAAATGCAGGTTGACGTCTTTGGCAAGTAAACCCGATCATTTTGTTTGTTCACAAACTGCTCAATTTGGAATGGCTTCTCATCGGAGAAAACCAAATTCGGTAACTGGCCACTTTCGTGCAAGCGAAGTAACTCCTTGGTTCTTTCCAGTCTAACTTTTTTTTTGTCCATCTGTGAGCTCTTGCACTTTTTGGAACTTCAATAGCTTTAGTCCAAGCTCATTTTTCAATATGTGTTGCATCCGTTCTCCCGATATGTTCAGCTCACGAGCAATTTAGCTACCACTGCGGCGTGGATTTCGATCAAATCTGGCCTTCACTTTTCGGATCATTTCTGGTGTTGTTACCGTTTTTTTCGTCCACTTTTTGGATGCGATGCAACACTGCCAGTATCACGGTAACGAGCAATGGTACGAGAAACAAAAGATTTATTCACATTTAAATGCTGGAGGGCTCTAACGATAGCCAACTGTGGTCTTCCAGCCAAATATAAAGCAATCACACTATCACGCTTGAATTCCATCACGAATAACTTTTTTTTCTGAATGCAATATATCAAAATGCTTTTGTAAGCCTGTAAATAATAAAATGAACTGTCAGTGGAATAAATCTGTCAGCTGTCAGACGAGCGGTTTACAAATGATAACAACCTGAAGTTGGTTGCAATACATATCAGCCACCCTGTATAATAATAAAAACAATTTCATTGCAACAATATTTGTGGTTTGTATTATCATTTTGAGTCTTTACGCTCTTAGAAAGAAATCTGATGCATAAATTCTTTAAAAAACGTCTTAAAACCTTATTACTTTGTGAACAACCTGTCTAACGAATAAATGTATTCACAAGCCAAATGAATTCAGATTAGAAGTCCAGTAAATACACATGTTAAGTATGGCAGCAACAGTTTAATTTCTTTTTGGACTGTTTTATTGCAGTTTATTTTTTTTATTATTTTTATTGTTGTCTTTCACTTCACCTCACCCGGCATAAGTAACATTTGCTTAGTCACAGTATCTTGCATCTGTTAGAGGCATACGCTACTGCTGCTCTATATTTACTTTCAGATAAAAAACAAAATATCACCAGGAACTTAAATACTTAAATTTTGTTCTGTTGTTTTAATATATTTATTGTGTGTATGTATGTATGTATGTATATGAAATATTTTTAATTGTTTTATTTCATTAGAAACTCATGTTTAACATTGAAAAAACAAAAATCAACACCAAAAGAAATATTTTTGATTTGTTTACATCGAATGAAACATTGTTTTAAGTGCTGCTTTTGCATTCTGAACATGACCAAAAAATTTCGGAAATGCGATTGTTGTGTAGTTGTAGTTTAAAATCATGTTTTTATTTGTGAAAAAAAGAATTTCAATTTTTTTGAAGATTATTTTGCCGTACACTACAGCAGCAGTAAAAATATTTACTTTAGAAACACAACAACAGTAGAAACTACGAATTTCCAAGCACATATCGTAGATAAGAAAACATTTTGTAAACAAAATTTTAAATTTTTCTCAGAGAAACACTGATTTTAGCAATATGTACATACGTAAATACGTATTCCTAATGCACTAACTACCTTAATGTAAGGTTAAATGGATTTAATGGGTGATTTTTTAAGAGCTATAGGAAAATTAAAAAAAAAACATATAAAATTCAGAAAAATGCATGAAGGAATCTTTATTTGAATCGATAATACTAATATAATATAATTTAATGTTTGAAGATTATTTCATGCAAATGTTGACCGCGACTGCACCTCAAATGGTCCATCCGCTTAGTCCAATTTTGGCATACTCTTTTCAACATTTCGGCCGGTATCTCACGAATAAATGATTCAATGTTGTCTTCCAATGCGTCAATTGAAGCGGGCTTGTCTGTATAGACATGAGCTTTAACATAGTCCCACAAAAAATAGTCTAAAGGCGTTAAATCGCACGATCTAGGCGGCCAAATGTACCGGTCCCGAACGTGAAATAAAATGTTCACCGAACTCGCCTCTCAATAAGTCCATTGTTACGCGTGCTGTGTGGCATGTGGCACCGTCTTGTTGAAACCACATGTCATGCAAGTCAAGCTCTTGCATTTTGGGCAAAAAAAAAGTTGGATATCATCTCACGGTAGCGCTCACCATTCACATTTATGTTACGATTCGCAGCATCTTTAAAAAATACGGTCCAATGATGCCACCAGCTTATAAACCGCACCAAACTGTGACTTTTTCTGGATGCATTGGTAGCTTTTGCAATGCTTCTGGCTGATCTTCACTCCAAAATCGACAATTCTGCTTATTTAAGTATCCATTGAGCCAAAAATGAGATTCGTCGCTGAACACAATTTTTCGATAAAGAAGTGGATCTTCGGCCAACTTTCCAAGAGCCCATTCACCAAAAATTCTGCGTTGCAGTAGGTCGTTCGGCTTCAATTCTTGCACCAGCTGTATTTTGAAAGGCTTCACACCTAAATCCTTCCGCAAAATTTTCCACGTTGTTGAGTAACAGAGGCCCAATTGCTGCGAACGGCGGCGAATCGATAATTGATGGTCATCATTAACACGGGCCGATACAGCTGCGATATTTTCTTCAGTTCGCACTCTACGTAAGCGTGTTGGTGGTTTAATGTCCAACAATGTAAATTTGGTAAGAAATTTAGTCACAATAGCCCGAATAGCCGCTTCAGTGGATCGATTAAACTGACCATAAAATGGAAGAAGCGCGCGATGATCTTTCTGAACAGAGCACGCATTTTGATAATAAAATTCAATGATTTGCAAGCGTTGTTCGTTTGTAAGACGATTCATGGTTAAATTATACGTCAAACTGAAGATGTTTGACAGTGAGACAAAACACGAAACGTGCATGAGCTGTTTAAACCAGTGTTGCCAAAAAGATAATAGCTAAAAAATCACCCGTTAAAACATTTTTATGGTACCTTGAATATGAAACAAATACTTCTTTTGAAGGACCTCATGTCAGCAAACTTCTACCAAAAGCTCTAAGTGTAGTGTTGTCGTATGGGGGTACTAGTATTTTTCGACTATATTGTACTGTCCTCAATATACATATATACAGTGAGCATCAAAAGAAACTGTACCTTAAAAAAGATATGCATTAATAAATTACCGTTATTTATATTTTAAAATTCTTTCATTGCCAGTTTTTAAAATTGAAACAAAAAAAAAATACAAAAAAAATTACAAAAAAAAATTTCAAAATATTGTCAAATTTTTTCGGTCACTCTCCTTAAGTGGCAAAAGTTGAGGTTTGTGATTGTTAGAATTTTATCTATAGTGTACAGTTGCATTTGACGCTCACTGTATATAGAATATACTTACTTATTTACTTACTTAATTGGCCATAACAACCCGATTCACGGATTTCGGCCTGCCGCAACACATCCTTCCAGGCGCCTCTGCTTCTTGCGCGCCTACGCCAGTTGGTCGATGACAAGGCTTCCTCGATTTGGTCCTTCCAACGGATACAAGGTCGTCCTCTTCGCCGACTTCCGCAGATCCCCGCATAAAATACCTGTCTCGCCAGAGCATCCTCCTCCATTCGAAAGACATGGCCGAGCCAGCGCATGATGGATGTTAACACGCTACACAATGTCCATGTCGTTGAGGAGCTCATACAGCTCACTGTTCGATCGGATGCGGAAATCATCGCCAACTCGTACTGGACAGTAGATCTTACGCAGTACTTTTCTCCCGAATACTCTCAAAGCTGCTGCATCGGTGCTTAATAGGGTCCATGCCTCTGCGCCATAAAGAAGCACGAGTAGGATGAGCGTCTTGTAGAGTGTTTGTTTTGTCGCACGAGCTAGGTCTCTGCTACTCAATTGCCTATTGAGGCCATAGTAGCACCTGTTGGCAAGACTGATCCTGCGCTTGATCTTCAGACTGACATCATTTTTGGTGGTAACGGCGGAGGCAAGGTAAATGAATTCCTTGACCGTATCAAAAGTATAGTTATCGGCCGTAATCTAAGAATCAATATGCCGCACGTATCTACTCGTCGATAACATATTCTTTGTTAGATAGAATATCCCTATAACATCTCCTCTATCCTGTTTTGCTAACGAACTTCTGAATGGAACCATGTTGTTCGTTATCAGTAAGGATAATCCCTTGTACATAGTACTTGATAGTCTTTCAGGTATTTCATTCTGAGGTTCTTAACTCTGCACGGAATTCAGATCTGTGGTAATTTGTTATCCTCATCACAGCATCTACATTTTCGACTTGAAGCAATTCGTGTTCTAAATAAGTCTTCTTTAAGTCTGCAGTGTCCTATCACCTCTGACAACTTCTATATGGCCTGATATTGTCCTGCAAACATCCCAAAACCCTTTGGTTGGAGAAAAATATTAGCTTTCTCCCTTTGTCTGACTATATACTTTCAAAACCAGTTAACAAAAATTTTACCTCCTAACAAAAGCTTATCTGCCAGCTAATTAGTCTGGGGTCAAGCAGAGAGTGATCCTATTTTCCTTGTCCAGTTAAATCAGCTAGACCAAACAGTTCCATAATACTCTCTAGTCGAGCGCTCACATGGTGGCCTGACAATCACATATTATTGTTAAGCCTTAGCCTTTGTACTTCCTATACAATTTGCACAAGAGCACATCCTTAGATGGAAGCTTCCCTATGGGTTTCGAGTATTTTACTTTGGGTATCTCTGAGTGTAGCTAAAATTTTAAAATCTATGTCTCGTATCTCATGGCTGTTTAGGTAAACAAACAAAATTGTCGAATTTGGGAAGATAAAAATCCACATGAGATGCAAGAGCGTCCATTACAAAAATACTCACAGTTTTGTGTGGCCTTTGGGCCGATGATACCGCCATATTTCTGGACACTAATGACATGTGATTTCAACAGAAAAGCGCTACGTGCTACACTTTTTATGCCACATTGGATATTTTGCACAAGCGATTTCGGGACCTGATCATCTCACGCAAAAGCTATGTAAACCGACCTCAGAGATCGTATGATTTGGTGCCGTGGGGCTTACTTAAGTCTCACAAAATACTCTGGCCCATTAAGTTAACATAACTTCCATGCCATCGGTCTGATTCAGCCTAATTTATGCGTTAGAATTATGAAAAATTGAACATTTCGAATGCGCTCCCTCCAGATGTTAAAGGAAGTTTAAATAGACCACCTACCGTGGTCTAGTAGATAGTGTGTTGGCTTATTAGACGTGGGGCCACGATTCAAACTTCAGGTCAGACATCCAAACGAAAATATGAAAAAAAATATTTCTTCGGCGACTTCCTCTCAGCAGCGTTCAGGCAAAAAATCTGGGAGTAAACAGCATTGCCATGAAAAGTAGGTCCTCAGGTATAAAGAAATTAACACGCACAACATTAGTGGCGTGAGAAACTAGGTCATAATCCTAACTGAAGGATTGTAATGACTAATTATGTACATATGTATGTATGTCTCGTCAGTTACTCATGGATGGGTACGTAAACGAACAAAATCGTCGAATATGGGTTACAGAAATCTACATGAGATGCAAGAGCGTCCATTACAAAAATACTCACTGTTTTGTGTGCGCTTTGGGCTGACGGTATCATCGGTTCATATTTCTGGGCACTAATGACATGTGGTTTCAACAAAAAAACACTACGTGCCACTGTCCTCCTGCCACAATGTATATTACGCAGGGCCTGGTAATTTCACGCAGGCAATGTGAACCGACCACCGAGATCATGCGATTTGATGTCGTTGGGTTTGCTTAAGTTGCAGACGTATGCGAATAACCCACAAAATACCGTGATCCACTAAGCCAACATAACTCCCATGCCATCAACCAAACTCAGTCTAATTTATGCGTCAGACTCGTATAGAATTGAACATTTCGGATGCGTTTCACCCAAAGAAGTCGTGACGTGCATACATATAAACTATGTTATATTCAACACTTTCTTTCACTTTGTTTTATTGAAATTTAAAGATAAGAAGAGTTTAATAAATGTCCCGATATAATTTTTACGAAAATTAAGAATCCAGACACTGGTGTTTTGCTTTTACATTGCTTAACATTAAAATGTTAAACAAGTAAACGAAAATACAACAAAAAACACCAGCATAAAAAATGGTAAACAAGTAAACAAAAATACAACAACAAACACTATAAGAATACATGTAAACAAAATACACAAACAATAATAATGAAACAATGTTGTTTACATTTATAGAGATTTCGAGAAGGAGAAGACACGAACATTCGCCTTCAAGAACATTCATCAGACTGTTTACGTTGCCATATAAAAGGCAAAGCAAAGCAGGCGAGTGAGTTAGTGAAGTTTAAACAGTCTTGTGTGAAGACGCGGTGTGTTTGAAAAGAGTAATCGTGGTTTGAAGATCTCCGTTACAAAGATCTGTCGACCAGTAATTGTTGTTGTTTATGCAAAGGGTGTAAACAGAAGAATAACAAACAAAGCAATTGTTGTTGTTTACTTAAAGTTGTGAACAGTGGCACACAGAATTGTGCGAATAATAAAGAATTTTAATTAAAAACTAAACACAAATTTATTTTAATTTTATTTTAAACTACGAGCTTATATTTTAAACGTTTTCAAAAGGTAAAAACATAACAATATTACAGAGTTAAGTCCTTAAATGTTTGGCTATACCCCTGTTTTTTATGTGAGTGTTATTACCCTTAAATTATTTGCATACTTTGAAGAGCTTATCATTTGAAATATGTCTCTTCAAATCATTTATTTAAAATAATTAGAAAATTTAACCCTGTGTCCTCATTTGTACCACCACACCCTGTAGCTATTAATAATATTATACCACGAGTGTACATTAGAAATTTCTGCATTTACAAAAGATTTTCACTGCTAATGTTGTTGGAATTTAAATTTTCTATGCAGCATCCATATAAATATGGCCACACCGTGTGTTTGCATTATTATGAACATCATGGAAACTGTACACAAGTGTAGAGGAACGTTAAATCTAACGAAAATGCTTTAGAAATATATCCTGCTCAACTGAAAAGTTCATTAAAAATTTAACAAAAAAAAAGCGAGTATAACAGTAAAACAGAATTTGATTTCAACAGTAGCGAGAAAATAAACTTCTTCTGCAGGAATTGTTAGAGAATTTTCCCCGAAAGGCATTTGCATTTAAGGAGATTTATTAAATAAATTTCAATAGTAAAAAGTTTTTAGGGATGTAAAGATAAGCAAACAGTGAATTTTGAATATAATGATGGAATGTTGTGTATTATTTATACGATGTAAAGGGTGTTTTTTATAGAGGTATAGAACTTTAAGTTGCAATAAAACAACGATGGATTATTCGATTGACATGGATTTTATTTATCCGAAAGATAATCTTGTGGCATTACATTTTAAATATGATTTCTGGCATATGACCGCCACGGCTGGCGCGGATGTAGTCCAATCTGGACGTCCAATTTCCGATGACTTTTTCCAACATTTGTGGCCGTATATCGGCAATAATACGGCGAATGTTGTCTTCCAAATGGTCAAGCGTAGACCGCATAGACCAATGACTTTACATAGCCCCACAGAAAGTAGTCTAGCGGTGTTAAATCACAAGATCTTGGAAGCCAATTCATAGGTCCAAAACGTGAAATTAGGCGGTCACCAAACGTGTCTTTCAATAAATCTATTGTGGCACGAGCTGTGTGACATGTTGCGCCGTCTTGTTGAAACCACATCTCCTGGACATCATGGTTATTCAATTCAGGAATGAAAAAGTTAGTAATCATGGCTCTATACCGATCACCATTGACTGTAACGTTCTGGCCACCATCGTTTTTGAAAAAGTACGGACCAATGATTCCACCAGCCCATAAAGCGCACCAAACAGTCAGTTTTTCTGGATGTAACGGTGTTTCCACATACACTTGAGGATTACCTTCACACCAAATGCGGCAGTTTTGTTTGTTGACGTAGCCATTCAGCCAGAAGTGCGCTTCATCGCTAAACAAAATTCGCTTATGAAAATCGGGAACAACGGTAATCTCGTTTTGGGCCCATTCGACGAATCTACGCCTTACTTGATGATCGTTTGGCTTCAATTCTTGCACGAGTTGGATTTTGTAAGCACGCAAACCAAGATCCTTCCGCAAAATCTTCCATAAAGTGGATGGACACAGATCCAATTCCTGTGCTAGATGGCGGATGGACTCATTCGGGTCTTCCTCAATGCTACGCTCTACAGCAGCAATAGCTTCTTCAGTGCGCACCGTACAGCGTCTCTACAATAAGAGTAAACGTGGTGCGAAAACGTTCCATGGTTAATCGAATTAACTGCTCTGATGGACGATTTTGTCGACGATACAATGGACGTAGTGCGCGATACGTTTTCCGCACAGAACCATTATTTTCGAAATATAATTGCACTATTTGCAAGCGTTGTTCAGGCGTGAGTCTATTCATGATGAATTGCCAAACCAAACTGAGAATAAATCACTTGACAGCTGTTAAATCGGTCGCCATCTTGAAAAGTAATGCCAACTTAAAGTTCTATACCTCTATAAAAAAAACACCCTTTATTATAAACTGAGCTCAAGCCGTGCAGCTTTCAACATTAAACGAATGCTTTACTTCTACAGCATCCAGTAGATCGTGGTTTTAGGAGCCTGAAGACATTTCTTTTTTTTTTTTTTGAGTGTCACAGTTCTTTGACATATTCTGCTTCTGCTAAAGGTCACACGAGGGTCATAGAGTCCTATTTAGACTCAGCTAAGGAGTTAATTTTATCTATAAAATCCAAACAGAATGTTTCTAAAAATAATTCTTTCGACCACAATTATCCGAATTCTAAAAACATTTCAAATATTTTTTAAACTTAATTTTCATTGTCAATTTTTCTTTTCGCCTAAAAGTATGCATTTGCTCTCCTTTGAACGTTTTGACCTCCTTAACATAGTCTTCACTTTAAATTTTCATTTTTCTCCTAGAAGTATGCTATTGTTTTTAGTTACTATTCTCCATAAGCCTTGACAATTTTGTAACACTATATTGACATAAATTTCCACTCTCTCTCTCTCTCTCTCTCTCTCTCTCTCTTTTCCAGCGCTTCTTTATCTCAGTAACATTCTTTTACGTGCGTTTGTTAAATGTCAAACTGCCAAATGTGCCAAAACGTGATGGATTTTGACAATGAAAAACTACTCTCCTCAATATTATTTGATTGTGTTGTTGTTGTTGTAGTCTAAGACATACACATACAATTTCGATCATGACCAATATCTTGTTCCCATAAATTGTCAATTTCTGTTCTCTTCGTTTTCCTGTGGCCCGTCCCTTTTTTTTATTTTATTTTTGTTTCTGTAACATCCAGTTTGTTGGCTGTCATTTTGGTCCAATATTTTTTCCACAACTTGTGTAGGAGGGTGAGGGGGTAGGTCATCAATAAAGATTTGTATCTTCTTTAGCTGTAACGATATAAAATGGCTTTGCAACTCATTTATTATCACACTTAAAGCATTTCACTTTAAACGATTGCCATCAATTTCAATGCGTATGATGAGAGTGGGAGAGCATAGAGTTGATGTCAGTCTATGAATGACTTTGCAACAAACTATCCAAGGGGATGCTGGTGTATTGGAACTTGTTAATCAAACTGGTAATTTGTTTTATGGGTACAATAGACTGGATACAGTATGTGAAAGAAAATTTCCAATAACCCTTAAAGTAGGCAAATGAATTTGTTCATTAAAAAGCCTTAAGGTTTACAACACTTTCTGTTTAATTAAGAAACAATATTTTTTAACTTATGGCACAGTTTTTTTTTGCTTAATAATTCCTTGCCTTAAAGTATGCAGCAATATTTTTACTTATTGACACTCTGCCTTAAAGTATGCAATAATATTTTATTAATTGAAATATTTTTCATAATTTTTAAACTACATACCTTAGCTAAATTTTCAACCTTAGGCTTTTATTACCTTTTATGGGTTTTTAGAAAATAAAAATCAATTTTTCCATTCTTACCTTTACAGTCATCATCATTCTCATTTCAATGTCAATATATTCTACTTGATTTTGTAATTTCAAATTGTTTTGTTTCCAGTTCCTTGTCATATAAGTTTATAAGCTTTAGTTAAATTGTATACTCGTAGAATTATGATGATGATGATGGTAATGATGATGACACCTTACAAGGATTCCATAAAATTTTTTTTTGTTTTTTTTGTTAGTTTTCTGATTTCCAATATTTTCATGCTCAATAGTATTTGAAAAATACTATCACATCGAATCATTCGTTGTTGCTGCCAATATATTGAGTGGCAGACTGTGTTTTTTATTGTCAACTTTATTGAGTTGCTTTGTTCAGTAGAAATATGGGGGATTTTGTAGGCAGACTTTAAGCCTGTAAGAAAGAATATTCTGAAGACAAATTTGAGGCGATTTGACTGTCTTGCCATAACCAGAATGCTAAGATCTATTCGACTGATTAGTCTGAAGACCATGTTTTTCTTCTGATATTTCCGAATTTTGGAATCAATGGAGACAAATCTATACTGAGATTTAGAATGCTGCATACCATTAGGCGGAGCTAAGTGAGATTAATCTAAATATACTTGGCGTTAAGCTATATACTGACCTCATGCGCCAACTTTAATCGGAGAAATACGAAGTACAGTGGTGGCCTTATAATTAGAAACGATGTTTCTTGAACAGAGTTCTCTGAAGTGACGAATCTAAGTTTAATTAGTCCCAATCTGATGGAAAAACGTATGTAAGACGTCCTCCAAACAAAGCCTTTGATGCCAGGTACACAGTGAAAACTGTAAAACAAATTAACAGACACACATGTTGCTAAGTCGTTTCTAATTATAAGGCCACCACTGTAGGTCGAAGAACGGTACAAGAATGCGTGCTGGAATCGTCTCCATCAAGCTTCTGTCGTCTCTATATGCAAAACAAGATAAGAAATTTGGTAAACACTTGGTTTGCGGTTTAGATTATAAGAAGAACTCAGTCGAAACTTCCAGCCAATCTCTTGGGGTATTGAAACTCACTATCCCATCTATGGCAATTAGACTGGTCCTGGAACACAATACCTCTCCTAATATACAATTCCATTCGATTGAGAGAAAATATAGGAACTTGAGGTCGTTGTAGTTCACTAGGTAGTATGTTGGCTTATAAGACACTTGCAACAGTTGTATACCGTCTTGCAGTTCATTACGTTAGAATTTAATGCTTTGATGGTCGCCTGGTTTTTGGAAAGCATAGTAATACCTCGCCTGGGAATACTGGCGTCCTTCATAATGTTTAACACAACATGCATTGCCAACACTTCCGCCTAAAAGACGCTACAGTGATTCGTCAGCCTTATAAATCAATTTCGAAAAAATACTACCAACAAAAGTCCTGTTCAATTAGGCGCCATCGGTGACCTTTGACCTTTGCTTTAAATCCACTTCCGCCTAAAAGGCGCTACAGTGATTCGTTAGCCTTATAAATCAATTTCGAAAAAATTCCTCTAACAAAAGTGCTGTTCAATTAGGGACCATCAGTGACCTTTGACCTTTGCTTTAAATCCACTGCATTTTCCCAATTTTTAAGCATTTTGAAATCCTGTTCTAAGTTGCAACGATAGAGAGTTTAATTCTATCTGAATTAAAAGCTTATTTCTAACAAAAGTGACCTATGACCTTTGACCTCTATGTATAAATAAAATGTATTATTTTCTTCAAAGTTTTTAATGTAAAGTACTTGTCTAACATTGTACGTTCTGTTTAAATTTTAACGATTTTTTAAAGTAATTGACCTTTTGACCCAACAATTACAAAAAAAACATCATTTTAATGACAAAGTCCTGCCTATTCCTTCTGCAAAATGATCCCCATTTAATGTGAATACAAAATTGATTTTATTTTTCTTTATAAACATTTAAACATGAGTCCATGAGTAAGTCACTGAGTGAGTAAACGAGTGAGTGACTAGGTAGGTAGGTAGGTACGTCAAAGCATTGTGGTTAAATCAAGTAGTTTTCATGTTGTCTTCTTATTAGATTTTTATATTTTTAATGGCATCCTGCCAATACTACACTGACGTTGACGCAAATGATGATATTGACGATGATGATGATGATGCCATTTATGACAATAAAACGCACAAAGATGATGACGTTCAGTTTTTTTCGATTTAATGTAACAAGTAGGAAAACGTCAATGGGAGTCACATTCTTTTCTTTTCGTTTTTCTCTCTTTTTTATTATACAGGTGTTTGTTATCCTGCTTATTTCAATGGAAAATTGTTGTAAGCCCTAAAATATTCATTATTTTAAATGATTTTAATGTTAAATCCCAAAAGTATGCTTGGTTTTTATGGCGCTTTAGGAAAATTTTGCTACAAAGGATACCAACGTTAGTTGTTCAAAACCTTTGGGATTAAAATTTCTCAAGAACATTTGTAAAGAAAATAACAATTATAAAGAATGAAAGAAATAACAACCTAAAAGTGTGCTTTAAATTAGTAAAAAATTTATTGTAAAAGTCTGAAATTCTACTACAGTTTAATTTTATTTAGAATTATAAGGTGTAGTGAAAACGAATCAGATAATTTAGCATCTATAGAAGGATTTTATTCAAATCAAATGTGAAGCATTTTGTTTGGGAACATGTTATCATTTTGAATGGATTTCCAGTAAATATCTCTTACAGAAATCTTTGCTCCAATTAGCAAAAAACAGGGAAATAATTCCCCACTAGTTTGAATGCAATTCCCCTAAGTTTCACTCATAAAAATCCTCAGTCCTATTAGCAAAAAATATGGAAATCATTTCCCACAAGCTTGTAAGTAAAAAAATTTTGCGTCAAAATTGTTTTCCGTAGATAAAAACAGATCATAACCCTCTGCTACCAGGTTTAGACCATCAACTGTACTCATATGAATCATCAAGCCATGCATGTGAATATTTCAACAATTTGATGTTATCCTGGACCATAATTTCTCTCATATTGGCTAAATGCTGGTTACAGATGAGTCTCATTCAATTTACACACTTCAATTTAATTGAGGAGAAGTTTCCTTTAACAAAATTATTTCGTGCAGATATTGGTGATCTGGTGATTAAGGGTTATGGCCATGATTAATGATCGTCTGGCCTAGCATTGATCTAATGAAGTAGAATGGTGCAAAAAGCTGGGTGCTACGATCTTATTTATGCCGGAAGTGGGAGAAGGCGACAATGAAGGCGTCGATGAAGCCCTGTTATCAAGGGTAACCAACTGGCTAAGGCGCGCAAGAAGCAGCGGAGTCTGGAAGGCGACAATGAAGGCGTCGATGAAGCCCTGTTATCAAGGGTAACCAACTGGCTAAGGCGCGCAAGAAGCAGCGGTGTCTGGAAGAATGTACTGAAGCAGCCCGAAATCCAATAATCAGGTTGTTAATCGCAAATTAAGTAAGTAACTGGTATTGATCTGAAGCCTATAGCTAGTTAAAGGCGAATCAGTCCAATTATACAATTTTTTTGTGAAATCATTTTCTACAAAATTACTCTCCATAGACAGGAATTGAAGGTAAATAATTAGTGCCACGATCGCTTAAGAACTTTACAGCTATGCTCTGGGAATTTCAGGCATTTTACGAACATATATATACAGTTGTCCTAATAGTACACAATTGCTCTCCTGTTGGCTATATCTGATCACGCATTTCTTTCAGAATGGTCCAAATTTACAGTTCCGCCCTAGAGGATCTGTTTATAGTGAAGAATTTAATGGAAATCAAATCTAACTTTCAACAAAACTTACCTGATTGTCAGTTCTTCCCAAAGCCGCTTTTGGCTTCGACTGGTAGCATGACGTTCATGACTGTTTTCAAGTAAAATTGTTCAACGAGGTGCAACTGAAAAGTTTTTTGCATTAATGGAGTGTGAAACTCATTCAATGGATTTTTATTATGTTCCTTTTCGTGCTTTTAAGGAGCATAAGCTCATAGTCGGTCGCAGATTGCTAATTTGCCGATCTGTTGTTGTGTAGAACAAGTGCTCGCAGTTATTATGAAATGGATGTAGTGTTGCAGGGAAGTCGTCGTAGTTTAGTAGATAGTGCGTTGGCGTGAGGCCACGGTTCAAACATCAGGTCAGGTATCTTCCACAAAAGGATTTCTGGCAAAAACTCCGAGAGTAATTAAAATAGCCATGAAAAGTTTTTCAAAAATATGTCAGTCGACTTTAAACTGTAGATCCCGCCACTCGAGTATAAAAATAACACACACAACATAAGTGGTTTGTTATGACCAATTATGTATTTATGTATGTAGTGGTGGAGAATTTTCCTTATTGAGTTTCACTGAAGGTTAGGTTAGGTTAGGTTAGAGGACGTGTACTTGTCAATTAAGACAAGTACAGTACCCGGAGAGCGAATCGACTCATTGTACAACGTCCTAGTTTCCCACACCACTTATGTTGTGTGTGTTAATTTTATACATGAGTGGTGGGACCTACAGTTTAAAGTCGACTCCGAGCGACATATTTTTGAGAAACTTTTTCATGGCAATTTTATTTACTCTCAGAGTTTTTGCCTGAAATCTGCTGAGAGGAAGTCGCCGAAGAAATACTTTTTGTATTTTGTCTTGATGTCTGGCCTGGGGCTCGAACCCTGGCTTTACGTCTAATAAGCCAACACACTACCTACTAGACCACGGTGACTTCGCGTTTCACTGAATATCATCGTTCGTTTTATTGTCCTCTATCAGGGGGATAGATTGCAGAGAGTTTCCTGGATTCGTTATTTGAAAGGTTTTTAGAACGTTTGCAGTTTTGAAATTCAAAAACCATGTTAAACATTTTCCGCTTTCACCTGCATTTGAATGTATTTTCCCTAACAGAATATGCCACTTTTAAATTATTTTCTTCTTTTTATATCCTTATTTACCTACAGTAATCCTTCGATTTACGTCGCCTCGATTAACGTTGTTTCGATTTACGTCATCAAATTTTTTGTTCCCTTTAACATGATTTTGCGTCGTCATTTGATTTACGTCGCCTTTTTTTGGAACCAATTGCGACGTATGTCGAGGGATTACTGTAACTTTTTTAAGTTCCTTGTTAAAAACATACTTTGTAGTATGAGCAATATGAAATTCGATTTACGTCGTTTCGATTTACGTCGCCTTTTTTTGGAACCAACTACGACGTAAATCGAAGGATTACTGTACTTACTAAATTAATAAGTACAACTCTTTAGTCAAGATTACAACCTACAACCTTTTCACACAACGCATGTTGGATGGCTTCAGAAAAAGAATGAACTTCTTTTTACTACACCTCATATAATTATCCAACAATATTGAGCTAAACAGAAACAAATCTATTTTAAAATCAATTTTAATTTCACTTCTAAAAATAAATAAATGTTGCCCCTTAAATATGGATTAAATTTGTTCGTTCCAATTAATGAATTATTCATGCTTATTTCTCTACAAAAGGAATCTACTACTCTCCTTAACTCTCCCAAATAATATGGGAAAAATACAATGTTTTTTTTGTATTATTTTCCTTATGCTTTAATGTTCATTTCCAAATAAGTGTAAAGAGAGCGTACTTGGTTTGCTGTAAATAAAAAAAGAAGAAGAAGAATCTTCTTTCTGTTTACAGTCTGTGTTGTGATAAATACAACATGGTAATCATTGTAATATTACACTCATATATACACACACATATCCATATGCTTACTCATGCACATTTACACTCTTTTTTTTGTTATTTACGTACGTGTAAGTAAAAGTATTAAAAACAAAATACATGGTCAAAGGACAATAACAACAAATATTAACACGATACAGAAAAGAAGAAAAAAAAGCAGGAATATAAACAACAATACAACACTATTATGCAATATTTTTTTTCCACCACTCTCTCTCTCTCTTTGTTGTTTATCATTTACATTTACACTGTGTGTGGTGTGTGTATATGGCATGAATATGTATTTATTTGTTTTATTCACTTTAATCGAATGGGTATATTGGGTAAGTGAAAAAGTTATTTCCAATAAAATTAAATAAAGAAATAAATGCGCTTCAATATTTGTTTTCTTGTGAATTTTACTAAAGAAGTAATTGATTTTCACCTAAGAGGGCCTATTTATTTGCATAATGAATACTTGTTGCAGTGAAAAAAAAACTAATTTTGTTTGAAAACTCAGCATCCAACTGAAATACATGCATACATAATAGTACATTACCACCCTTCAGTCAGGATTACAACTCATACCTTCTCACACCCCATATGTTGTGTGTGTTAATTTTATACATGAGTTTAAAGTCGACTTCGAACGACAGATTTTTGAGAAACTTTTCATGGCAATTTTATTTTACTCTCAGAATTTTAGCCAGAAATCTGCTGAGAGTTTGTCGCCGAAGAAATATTTTTTCAAATTTCGTTTTGTTGGAGATGTCTGACCTGGGTTTTGAATCGTGAGTTCGCATCTAATAAGCCAATACACTATTTATTACGCTACGACGACTAGCTATCCATAGCATGCCTATGCCATAGTGAATGGGCTTTAATTCTTACTTGAGTTGGATGAAGTTGTAAATTCAAATGTAAAGCACGCCCTAATGACCCATAAGATAGGTTAGGTTAGGTTAGAGGACGTGTACTTGTCAATTGAGACAAGTACAGTGCCCGGAGGTCTAATTGACCCATTGTACAACGTCCTAGTTTCTCACACCACTTATGTTGTGTGTGTTAATTTTTTATATATGAGTGGTGGGACCTACAGTTTAAAGTCGACTTCGAACGAAAGATTTTTGAGAAACTTTTTCATGGAAATTTTATTTAATCTCAGAGTTTTTGCCAAAAATCTGCTGAGAGGAAGTCGCCGAAAAATACTTTTTGTATTTTTGTCTTTGATGTCTGGCCTGGGGCCCGAACCCTGGCTTTGCGTCTAATAAGCCAACACACTACCTACTAGACTACGACGACTTCAAGCCATAAGATAGTCCAACAGTGATTTTTTTGGACAGTGCGTACATTAATTGCATAGGGCCTCTAGTCTCTTTAAATTTCTTCAAAATCTTTCCAACTTTTTGCTCTGTAGGTCAATTATAAAGAGCGTAACGGCACCATATTTCTGAAAAAGTGACCACGCTTGTCTCATCAAATTTGTAGTGAGTTTTACCCGTTCTTCGCTTCCTAAACTATTCACATTCGTAAATAGCAAACCTTTTACAAAATCAATAAAAGAACTTTACCAACCAAAAGTCTTTTCAGCTATTTTGAAAGAGATCTTTAAGATCAACGCAGAATTGTTGGTGAATGGGCTCTTGGAAAGTAGGCCGAAGATCCACTTCTTTATCGAAATATTGTGTTCAGCGACGAAGCTCATTTTTAGCTCAATGGATACGTAAATAAGCAGAATTGCAAAAGCTAACAATGCATCCAGAAAAAGTCACAGTTTGGTGCGGTTTATGGGCTGGTGGCATCATTGGACCGTACTTCTTCAAAGATGCTGCGAATCGTAACGTAACTGTGAATGGTGAGCGCTACCGTGAGATGATATTCAACTTTTTGCCCAAAATGCAAGAGCTTGACTTGAATGACATGTGGTTTCAAGAAGACGCTACCACATGCCACACAGCACGCGTAACAATGGACTTATTAAGAGGCGAGTTCGGTGAACATTTTATTTCACGTTCGGGATCGGTCGATTGGGCGCCTAGAGCGTGCGATTTAACACCTTTAGACTATGTTTTGTGGGGCTATGTTAAAGCTCATGTCTATGCAGACAAGCCTGCTTCTATTGACGTATTGGAAGACAACATAACATTTATATAAGTTTTCCTTAACTGCTCTACACATTAAACTTTCGAAAATCTTCAAATAGTGAATGGGGCATGTTAACAGTACTGGACAGTATAGAAACCATATGCTACAGCTTGAATGACGTCATCTGTCACATGCCCCCTAATACCTTTACTACTAGTGTTGTAGAGAGATCGTAAAGTCTTTGCAAAAATAATTTTGTATGGATACGGTG
The DNA here is from genome assembly GCA_932273835.1 of Sarcophaga variegata. Taxonomy (NCBI): domain Eukaryota; kingdom Metazoa; phylum Arthropoda; class Insecta; order Diptera; family Sarcophagidae; genus Sarcophaga; species Sarcophaga variegata. Next base: position 15,721,421 of record OW026361.1, on the reverse strand, counting down.
CTCCGCCTTTTCTGTTGTATGAATTAATTGAACACAATTAAAGAAATCTCTTGGTGGACGGCTCTACAAGTCGTTCACAGGCAGAGTCTATGCAGAATAAAGAATTGGCAAGAATTTTCTTTTTTTATGGCCTGCTTAAAAATCATGTGAGCTGCTTGGCATGTACTTGCAAGGATAGCCCCGGGCTTCACCAAGTTGAAACCAATCAGTGGCGTTGCCTTGTAGTTACATACCCGCTCCCCAAAAATCAATATAATAGTCATGTAGCAGTTAACAGCATCAACGCCATTTAAACCAGCTATCTAGCAGTTCGGTGTTGATACTGTGAACTGCTACGCGGCTGTTAAATTTCAAGTAGGCAGTTCAGGGTTGATACTTTGAACTTCCACGCGGCTGTTATATTGATTTTTAAGTAGGCCGCCGAATAGAGAAACCTTGGTAATGCTTTTATGATTTTAAACTTTCCGACTATTAGTGTGAGGCTGGGAATTGCGCCAAATACTTTGTTTTTTTATACTACCCCGAGGTGTACCTATGAGGGGTAGGAAGCAACTGGTATCCTGCAAATCTAAACTTTGTTTTTAAGTTCGCAAGTAGCTTAGAATTATTGACTACGTACATGTGTTGTTCAGAATGTTAGTAGTTTTCTAATGATTCTGTTTAGACGCTCAAAGGAAATTACTTTTTCCCTTGCCCAATATTCCACACAACAAACCAACCAATGGCGTATAAAAATAAACTCTTTATCCTGCTACAGATTGTACTGATGGTAATATTCTTGTCATTTTTGTTGCTGATGCTGATGCTGTTCGTGGTGTAGCCGATGATGATGATGATGACGACGACGATGTCTCTGTTATTGCTGTATGGCTGTAGTTGTTTATCGTTGTTGTTATCGTTGTTGTATATACGTATGACAATAATAATGTTGTTACTGGTTTGGTTGGTTACTATTACTGTCGTTTTGCAATATTCATTGCAACACCCAATATAATGACTTGGGGTTTTTGGTTGAATGTGAATAAAATCATCTGAAGTCTTATGGGGTTGCGTTTTTCGGTATGGCATTCCAGGACATGCTAGTCAGCGGCGGGTTTATTGGTTGTCTTTGTCAGTTTTTTTTTTTGTTTTTTTTTTTCGTTTGCTTACTTATACTTATCCTTGTAATTTTTATACGTATTTTCTTTATTATTTTTTCTTCAACACATTTGAGGTTTTTCTCTTTCATTTTCCAACCCGTAGTGAAGATGATTGCGATGTTTATATGGGGTTCACTGCACATGATGGTCTTCAATTGTTTTTCCGTTTCATACCCGTAGAGTTGTTGTATTTCTTCTGTTTTTTTTTGTGATTTGTTTGGGTTTTATTTTTGGCATTCTTATATGAAGCAGTTGCATGAAATGGAAAAGCCATCAGATTGTTTTCATTTCTTTTTCTTCATTTTTTTCCACTCTTTTAACATTATGAGCATAAGTAATATGGCAGTATTTATTTTTATTTTCTTTTATTTTATTTTACTTTAGGGAATGAAAAGTAATGAAAAATATTTGTTTAATTTTAAAATGTTTGTTAAAATACATTATTCGAGTTTTTATAAACAGCCTGGAAGTATGCTATAAATTGTTGACTTATTATACAGCTCTAAAGTATGCTTTAATTATTTTAAATCTTAAAAATTAATTAAGTAAAGTTGTTATGTCAACAAAAATACGCTCTTTTTACTGGATTTTTGAGATGAACAAACAAAATTATCGAATTTGCTACTCGACCTATGCCAAACCTCTGCATATGAAAGTCATATAAAGACCATACAGCATCTGAAAGAAGAAAAATTATCATACAATTGTCCACAGAAAGATTCTATGTAAAGACAGACGGTGCTGCAACATATTACGTTTAACTGCTAAGTTGTAAAGGGTGGGCCATTTAAAAGTTTAAATTTAGAAATGCAATAAAACTAAAACGGTTTGAAATTTTGCCAAAATTTATTAGTTTTGTTGTGAAGTGCAATTATTTCGGTTAAAAAGGAATCTTATTTCAAGCATATGGCTGCGGCGTCTGGCTCACAGTACCTCATTCGGTCGGACTAATTTTCGTGGAATTTTTCAAGCGTGTGCAGTCGTATCTCGGTAATGGCATCACGAATGTTGGCATTCAAATGTACAATTGTCTCTGGTTTATGGGCTTAAGGCTTTTCTTTAACGGCGCCCCATAGAAAATAGTCCAACGGCGTCGAATCGCAGCTTCTTGGCAGTCAATTGACATCACCATTTCATGTAATTAAACGGCCATCACATGTTTGATGCAAAAAATCTTTTGTGGCATAAGATGAGTGTTGAAACCAAACATAGTCCACCTCAATACCATGAAGAGCGGGTACAAAAAAAATTGCTTATCATGGTGCCATAGAAGATCTTCATTGACCGTAAGGTTGCGCCGTCCTAATATTCAAAAAAATATGGGCCAATTTGGCCTCCGCTTAACAAGCCGCACCAAACAGTCACTCGTAATAGATGCATTGGCTTCTGTAAGATCACTTGTGGGTTTTCTAAGCCCCAAATGCGGCAATTTTTCTTATTAACGTACTCACCAAGATAAATATTTCCAATTTCCAGCCAATTGTCTTTGTTTTTGAAATAAATTTCCAATAAATCCCAACGTTTCTCAAGCGTAAATCGATTCATTACATTCAGTGGAGATAATATACTGTAATTTATGGCAGAATAGAATGAGGTAAGTATTGCCAGATTCGAAGTAACCGATGGTTTAAATATAAACCGATAGATGGACCACCCGATAGTTACCAAAACTTTAAAATATTGGATGAATTTATTGCAACAATTCGTTCTTAGTATCATGGCCTGAAAACCATGATCAGCAGTGTTTAAGTAATTTATTTCCTATGTTTCCAGCGTTTGTTAATTTCCCACAGACATTTCTTAATAAAGGGTGTTTTTTATAGAGGTATAGAACTTTAAGTTGGCATTACTTTTCAAGATGGCGACCGATTTAACAGCTGTCAAGTGATTTAATCTCAGTTTGGTTTGGCAATTCATCATGAATAGACTCACGCCTGAACAACGCTTGCAAATAGTGCAATTTTATTTCGAAAATAATGGTTCTGTGCGGAAAACGTATCGCGCACTACGTCCATTTTATCGTCGACAAAATCGTCCATCAGAGCAGTTAATTCGATTAACCATGGAACGTTTTCGCACCACGTTTACTCTTATTGATAACTCGCATCCCCAGAGACGCTGTACGGTGCGTACAGAAGAAGCTATTGCTGCTATAGAGAGTAGCATTGAGGAAGACCCGAATGAGTCCATCCGCCATCGAGCACAGGAATTGGATCTGTGTCCATCCACTTTAAGGAAGTTTTTGCGGAAGGATCTTGGTTTGCGTGCTTACACAATCCAACTCGTGCAAGATTTGAAGCCAAACGATCATCAAGTAAGGCGTAGATTCGTCGAATGGGCCCAAAACGAGATTACCGTTGTTCCCGATTTCCATAAGCGAATTTTGTTTAGCGATGAAGCGCACTTCTGGTTGAATGGCTACGTCAACAAACAAAACTGCCGCATTTGGAGTGAAGGTAATCCTCAAGTGTATGTGAAAACACCGTTACATCTAGAAAAACTGACTGTTTGGTGCGCTTTATGGGCTGGTGGAATCATTGGTCCGTACTTTTTCAAAAACGATGGTGGCCAGAACGTTACAGTCAATAGTGATCGGTATAGAGCCATGATTACTAACTTTTTCATTCCTGAATTGAATAACCATGATGTCCAGGAGATGTGGTTTCAACAAGACGGCGCAACATGTCACACAGTTCGTGCCACAATAGATTTATTAAAAGACACGTTCGGTGACCGCCTAATTTCACGTTTTGGACCTGTGAATTGGCCTCCAAGATCTTGTGATTTAACAACGCTAGACTACTTTCTGTGGGGCTATGTAAAGTCATTGGTCTATGCGGTAAAGCCACAAACGCTTGACCATTTGGAAGACAACATTCGCCGTATTATTGCCGATATACGGCCACAAATGTTGGAAAAAGTCATCGAAAATTTGACGTCCAGATTGGACTACATCCGCGCCAGCCGTGGCGGTCATATGCCAGAAATCATATTTAAAATGTAATGCCACAAGATTATCTTTCGGATAAATAAAATTCATGTCAATCGAATAATCCATCGTTGTTTTATTGCAACTTAAAGTTCTATACCTCTATAAAAAACACCCTTTATATACCTCAAAGTATGCTTTACATAATTAATTTTAAATAGCAAATTAAATCAGTTCACCTGCTTAAAAATATCAAGCTTATAGGATTTGAAATATGCTTCGTTTTTGAACATGTTTTTTTGGCTTTTATTATGCCAGCGGTTTTTTCCTTGTTAAACATTTGATTGGTTTTGATTTTAATTTATCCTTCATGTACTCATGGATAAAACACGGGGAAAAAAGTGAAAGAAAAAATTATATTTTACATGGCCAGCATTATTAATCACAAAGTTTCTGTTCAAATGGTGGTGGTGGTGGTTGGTGATGGTGGTGTCAGTTAAGGCATGAGAAGCCTTTCACTTCCTTATTTTCACTTTTATTTGATTACAAATGTTCATATACATATTCCCATAGCCATGAAAAAAAAAGAAAAAACTCAATCTTAATTAAAATTTGCATAATTTATGTTGTTTTACATTATACCGTCATACCGAAAGATAGTTTATAAGGCAAGTTTAGAGCTAAGGATAAAGGGTGAGGCATTGATAAATAAAGAGAAATGAACGTGCAAAGTCCAAAACAGACGATTTAAATCAATAGTAGTAGCAGAAATAAAAACTAGATTAAAAATTCAAATTATAAAAGTATACTTTTAGGTGCTTATAACCAGTAAAAATAGATAGAAATGAATAAAGCGATTTTTATGCCACAAAATATGCAGCACTTTTTTTTAAATAATTTAAGCTGAAGTGTTTCTTATCCAAGGATAATTTTAATTAACAGAACTGTAACTCAAGAGAGGTGTGTGTAAAAGGTGTTTTTTATAGAGGTATAGAACTTTAAGTTGCAATAAAAAACGATGGATTATTCGATTGACATGAATTTTATTTATCCGAAAGATAATCTTGTGGCATTACATTTCAAATATGATTTCTGGCATATGACCGCTACGGCTGGCGCGGATGTAGTCCAATCTGGACGTCCAATTTTCGATGACTTTTTCCAACATTTGTGGCCGTATATCGGCAATAATACGGCGAATGTTGTCTTCCAAATGTTCAAGCGTTTGTGGCTTTACCGCATTGACCAATGACTTTACATAGCCCCACAGAAAGTAGTCTAGCGGTGTTAAATCACAAGATCTTGGAGACCAGTTCACAGGTCCAAAACGTGAAATTAGGCGATCACCAAACGTGTCTTTCAATAAATCTATTGTGGCACGAGCTGTGTGCAATGTTGCGCCGTCTTATTGAAACCACATCTCCTGGACATCATGGTTATTCAATTCAGGAATGAAAAAGTTAGTAATCATGGCTCTATACCGATCACCATTGACTGTAACGTTCTGGCCACCATCGTTTTTGAAAAAGTACGGACCAATGATTCCACCAGCCCACAGAGCGCACCAAACAGTCAGTTTTTCAGGATGTAACCGAGTTTCCACATACACTTGAGGATTACCTTCACTCCAAATGCGGCAGTTTTGTTTGTTGACGTAGCCATTCAACCAAAAGTGCGCTTCATCGCTAAACAAAATTCGCTTATGAAAATCGGGAACAACGGTAATCTCGTTTATATATGTATATAATTCTATGTAGTATACTTTAAGGAGTTACAAATTAAAATTAAGTTTGAAAAACAAAACTTTTTAATGAAATGTTTTCCAAAACTTTAAATTTAAATATAATTTCAAGATTTTAAATTAATTTTCAAAGAAATTTTATTATAACGCCTGTAAATAGGCAGTTAGTTTATTAAGAAAAAAAAAACTTTTTAAAAAGGTATTTTCATTGTAAAAGAAATGTAGCTGACTGCAAATACCAGGCTGCCATTAAGTTACGAACGAACGTAGTTACATTGTAATAGTCCTTGTCCATAAATTCAAATCATTTAAATGTAACTCTATTCTTTGATTCAGGGACATTGGACTAATCGTTGGAAATTGCACAGCTGATGAGCTGGCCGGAGCCGCTGTTGAGCTGCATGTTACAGTGTATACGTACTCCGATTGCCTGAGTTAAATTAGAAATAATTCACTCATTTTATAAGGAGGATTAATATACGTTGGCAGCCAGTAGGTACATGCAACATTGCGAAACTCTGGTGGGCATAAGAAGAAAACTGACTCACTTCTCTGCTTAAATTGCATGGCCATCCATCGCACGATAGCGACTCTCACGGGCATACTTAGTATTCCGGCAAACGGGTTCTGCATGATCTGTGGGTATAAAGGAGGAGACAAATCTTATAATTAAGTTTAAAATAAATGAATTTAAGTTCTTTATAATCATATGTAACATAGGAAACGTTATGTAAGATTCAATTATCAGTCGCTCTAAGCTTATAAATTGTGTCCTATCATAGATTTCATTATAATAGGTGCCTACTTTACTATGGATAGGATAGTAATGATTGTGTGATAACAGCAATACCCCAGAATGAAACGACAAGTACTAATTAACCGGCCTGGGCAATCAACGCTTTGCATTAAATCATGACTTGAAGCTTAGTCAATCTAGTAAATGATGTGATATCAAGAACCGACAGCCATGTGAGCCTATCGACAAAGGATGAGCCAAATAAAAGAACACTATGTCGAGCCAAAGATAGATACTGCCACATGCAGTAGGCAATACTGTCTTCCATCTCAACTGATCTACAACCTCTGCAGAAGTCCCTGGCGGCTGAGAGAAGTTTCTCAACGTGCCTACTTACTACGCCATGAGAATAGATGGCGATGACAGAGATATGATCCAATTTAAATAATAGATGGATATGCTTCCTATTTAATTTAGGTCAGTGACTATGAAGTGAGATATTTCCCACAGCAGAATTTGTCCAATAAATATATTTGTCTAAGGAATAGCCTTTCATACATATGTAGATCTATAATGGATTCGTATTCGGTACGTCTGAGGCCAATAGAACAAATCCATCTCTTACACAATTGACAGAGATATCCTTGTGAACTTGTGAAATCTATTTTTACGCAAATCGAAACGATCTAATATCGTTTAACAACAAAAACGATAAAAAAAAAAGCCACACGATACAAATACACACTAAAACAAGGAATACAATGAACGTGTTGATTATCTAAAGCTGCACACACACATATGTATGACGAACCTGGTTGCGTCTGGTAGCAACAACAACACAAAATGAAGTAAACCAGCTACGACAAATATGTGATAGACAACATAAGCAAAGTACACAAGCAATAATGTACTAACAACAGAACTCTCGAGAAGGCGAGAACACGAACCTTCCACTTAAAGAATGTTGGATAGACTGGTTGTGTCGGACTATAAAAGGGCTGGACAAAGCAAACAGCAGTTGGTGTTAATTCAGCCAGCCTTGTGTGAAGTTGCGTGTGAACAAAACAAGTCGTGGTTGTAAAGTGAATAATTGTGTGAACTAGTAAAAAGAATAAACAGATTATTACGGTGGGGCACAAAAGTAGTGTAAAGAATAAAGAGAGTTTAACTGAAATTAAACACATATTTGTTTTTACTTTGTTTGCAATTAACGAACTCAGATTTAAACGTTTTTAAAAAGGTAAAAACGTAACACTATATTAGATTAGCACGTATATTAGCATTCCTGGTAGGAATCCAGCTAATTTTACCAAGATATGTGTTGAATCCTTCTGAAAAAGCATAGCTTACTAAGCCCATACAATGTCATGTTGTAATACCTATAGTAGCGTCAGACTGCGTCAGTCAACTATATATCCCAACTGATATTTCTGAAGCTTTCTGGTTTATGAAAGTTTAATGAAAGTGTGATTTTGGACTGTGTACTAAATTTCCATTTTAATTTGCGGTCGAATATGATTCCAAAGTGCATACATAACTGGTCATTACAACCCTTTAGTCAGGATTACGACCTAGCCTGATATTGTGTAAGTTAATATTATTCATGAGTGGCCTACAGAGCGGCGGGACCTACAGATTAAAGTCGACTCCGAAAGACAGATTTTTTGAGAAATTTTTTATGGAAATCGTACTTCCTCTCAGAGTTATTGCCAGAAATCTATAACGGGGAAGTCGCCGAAAAAATCATTTTTCAAATTTTGTTTAGTTCGAGATGTCTGACCTGGGGCTTAAACCGCGGCCTTGTGTCTAATAAGCCAACGCTCTACCTACTAGACAACGGCGATGTCCAATATGATAAAATGAGAGCTACTAGGTTACGCTAAGTATAGCTATTTTACGGATTTTTCGAGTAAGATTAACTCTGCCTTGGTTTGATTAACCTCCACACCATTTTTTTTTCGCGGGAAGGAGAGAAAATTCTTTATGCATTCATGAAGGTCGTCACCATACATGGTATGACGGACTCTCCCACTGGGTGTACCGACTAAAAACACGCCTTGTCTCCTCACCGGGGTATCATTCCACCTCGGAACCACGATTGCATTACTTCGAGGCGGACCCCTTTTAGGCACCTGTGTCAGTTCCATCATTGTCAGCCTGCGTCCAGGCTCCGCTCTTATTCTACTGCGTCTAGGTCATAATTTTTTCCGCGCAGGACATAGTGCACAAATTGTTTTACTGCGTTCCAGTTTTCTCCGCTGTTTGTCATTTTCAGCATGACGTTTGGAGCACTAATAATGCCGATTTCAGCCTCGAGACCTTGACGTCGTGACCTCCACACCATAGCCTTTACATATTTTAATTGCATCCACAGCTCACATTCTAGAATTTTCGGAGGTAACAACTTGCACTGTTAACATCTTATTCCCTTCCCAACTTATTTTCAATTTTAAAAATACTCATCTTTCAAGTGGATTACCGCAGTAATTCAGTTCCCGAATTTTTATTTAATAAAACTCCTCGATATTTTCATCTTTTAAATTCAAATTTATATACAAAAAAAACTGAAAACCCCTTTTTATACACTTCATTTAAAAACAATCCCCAAAAGTATGCAATACTTGTTACCCATTTCAATTACTCTTCAAAAAAAGGAAAAAAATTCAACAAACAATGCTGATTACAGACTACGCTTATGCGAAAATATGCTGTTTAATGTACATTTATAAACAAAATCGAAATAAAAGCCTAAAAGTATACTTTCATACACTTTGTAAAATTAACTAAAAGCCCTAAAAATATACACAGATATACACAGACAGACAGATCAACTATGGCTTTGAAAGTAAAGGACCATTTTTATAAAGGCTCAGTCTCAGGCTCTTGTCATTATTTTTTTATGTAGTGGATGCCATTTTTTTTTTGTTTTTGTTGGTACAACAACAGATTATTGTTCGTTTCATTTACAATATTGATGAAAAAAGCATTGCGATTGAGGAGAGTTCAGAGAGGGAAAGAGAAACCATTTTTCAGCTGACACATGTAGAAAAAAAAATCGGTTTTGTTGTCGTTGTATTTGTTTTTGTTTTCCTGCCTGTCTGGTTGTGTTTAAAACGATATGTGGAGTATATTTTTGGGTGAATATTTGCTATGAATGTCTGGGTAAGTCAGTTGGTTTTGGAGGTTGTTTTTTGTTGTTGTTGTCTGTTGTACGCCTGAATGTATGTTGTGGTATTTTTGTCTGCAATGCGCTAACAATTGCTGCTGAGGTAAACAGATGGCAAAATGTTGGTTTTGTTTAAGCAAAAATAATAAAAAAAAAGCAGAGAAAATATTGTTTTACGGAATATCAAACAAAATTTGAACAAGAAAAAAAACACAGAAATAAAGTGAAATAAAGGGGAGTGACAGACATTGCAGTAAAAACTACAGACTCTATACATGGATTCCGGCAATACTTTCATCTTTTCATCCTTTTTTCTGTCATTTATTTCGCTCTCTCTTTTTTTGTTTGCATAGATAACATTGTGCATTAATTCAGTTGTTGAATCATGAAATTCCCAAAAGCATGCCTGATTTTTTTTGTGTCGTTTGAATAATTATTGCATATTTTTCGGCCGTTGTTTAATAGCGAAAATATTGTTGCATAATTTATGGTGCTTTCTTGTTAAATATTGTATGCAAAACGGTTAAATATTTAAAGAATTTCAATGGAAAATTAGTGAATGTCATTGGAATAATTAATTCAAGGATTTGTAAGAATAAAATGATTTCTGTTTTTTATAATTTAAGGACCATCAAATAATCTTGTTGCCAAGGTAATTCCTGAATGAAATCGCCATAGTGTAATAGGTAGTATGTTGGTTTATAAGACGAGAGTCTGGGATTCAAACCCCAGCTCTGACTTTCTTTCAGCGACTTTCTCTGAGAGTAAATAAAATTGCCATGAAGAGTTTCTTAAATGTTCGGAGTCGATGTTAAACTTAGTCCTACAGTCAAACATAGATAAAATTAATACCTACAACATGGGAAGCTAGGTTGTAATCCTGACTAAAAAGCTGCAATAACCAATTAAGTCGGTAAGAAAGATGTATTGCACGCCGTTAGAAGTATATTAGATTGATCAACTTGTCTCTCTCAGTTCGCAATGCATGACCCAAGTAGAAGGATTTTCTCCTGAGACAACCGAATAACTATTCAAGGTCGTATTTAATAATTTATTGAAATTTTCTTTCGATCAGAATTGAATAGTCATTAAAAGCTGTTGTTGCAACTCTCGTCAAGCCAGCGACCCAAGCGTTTAATTACACAGCCCTGCAAATTAGGACTTTTTTGTGTAAATAAGATGGTTCCAGGTGTTTCCGAAGAAACTTTGCGCGCTGAATACGAATTAAAAAATTCAAAATGGCGGATCCAATATGGTGGTCAAGTAAATCTGATTAATTTTTATAAACCTCGACCGCCATATTGGATCCGCCATTTTGAATTTTTTAAATCTGAATGAAGATCTGTAATCAGCGACCCCAAAAACCTCTGAGTAACAATTTTCAAGTAAATCTGATCAATTTTTAAGGACCTCCGTTATGTGTTTCTTTTCCTCTTGCACCCCTTGACATAAACCAACCCCCTACTTTAAGGGTGCATGCAAACAATTTGGCTTTGGGCTCATTTTAAAGAGAGAAGATCAATTGTCAATTTCTGATAATAGCGATGGTTCTACAACGTCAGTGTTTAGCTCTACAATGTTTCAAAAATGGCCAAAAACGCTATTTTTGGGGGTTTCAACCACCTTTTTCTCGAAAACCTGACGTGATGGGCTGTGTTATCCTTAAATCCATACGGCACATAGTGATGTCACGAAGCATCTCTCTCCTATGTACATCCTCTTATAATGTCTTTGCTTTGTTTCTATTTAATTATTTAGAAACTTAATTATTTTGTTGTGGCTGGTTCTAGTATGATAGGGTTGCCATCTAACATTACCTAGAGAATAATGGATGAGTGACGGAGTGCACTGAGGTATATGGATTCTGATATGAAAATTATTTGTAGAACTTAGTGTTTTCTAGTCAGAAGGCATGGCTATTTTGAAAGCAGGGAAATTCTTTTTGAGTGGCTAACTGAAAATGGCTGACTGTCCATGTCATCAGGCTGCGATTAAGTTCCGAACGAACGTAGTTACAACGTTCGTCCTTGTCCATAACGAGGATTAAATTTCAAATCATTCCATCGTAACTCAATTCTTTGATTCAGGGACATTGGACTAATCGTTGGAAATTGCACAGCTGATGAGCTGGCCGGAGCCGCGGCTGGGCTGCATGTTACAGTGTATACGTACTCCGATTGCCTGAGTTAAATTAGAAATAATTCACTCATTTTATAAGGATGATTAATCACGTTGGCAGCCAATGGGTACGTGCAACATTGCGAAACTCTGGTGGGCATAAGAAGAAAACTGCCTCACTTCTATCCTTAAATCGCATGGCCATCCATCGTACGATAGCGACTCTCACAGGCATACTTAGTATTCCGGCAAAAGGGTTCTGCAAGATCTGAAGGTATAAAGGGGAGTATGAGACAGTCTTTCTTCTCATGTAATAGTGTCCTGATTTTGTTATAAAAATACGGAGGCTTTTGATCTTTCATTATCTGACATCCTTAACTACATACATAATTGGTCATTACAACCCCTCAGTCAGGATTACGACTCAGAGTCTCACACCACTTATGTTGTGTGTGTTAATTTTATACAAGAGTGGTGGGACCTACAGTTTAAAGTCGACCCCGAACGACACATTTTTTGAGAATCTTTTCACGGCAATTCTATTTACTCTCAGAGTTTTTGCCAGAAATCTGCTGACAGGAAGTTTTATTTTGTTTTGATGTCTGGCCTGGTGCTCGAACGCTGACTTTACGTCTAATAAGCCAACACACTACCTACTAGACTACGGCGACTGACATCCTTAACTGAACTCTTTAATATAAAGTTTGCTGCAATAAGAAGATATCTTTTTGAACTCTAACGATTTTTTGGTCCCCGAGTTGAATATTGACTGTGGTATCACGATGGTCCTAAAATCTGCCCTAATCTCTTCCCTCAAGGAGGTCGACCTAACACTAATCTTCCTAGAAACAACGCTGTATTTGAAAATGCATTGAATTGTTTTATGTTTTCCAAAAGCTATGTTACCTGTTGAAAGGCGAGGGGTTATGAGATTTTTCTTCAGAAATTTGGTTTTTTTTAATCAAAATTTAACATACACAAACTATTGTTGCATATTTTTAGGATGATCTATTCAACTTTATTTAAAGCACAGTTCAAGGCATTTTATGTTTTTCGTTTTAATAATGCTTTCATTATTTAATATTAAATAGAAATATAATAATAATTAAATGATAAATTTTTAAACATTTTAAGCTTTAAATAAATCTACAGGCATTGGTTTGACTTAAATTTTAATCTGTTTTATTTGTCAAATGAGAAAAATAAAACCAGAAAAAAAGAGAAAGAAACGAATTAAAAATAAATTTTTCCTTCTACTTTTTTTTATAACCTTTTAAGCAGATTAAACATGCCTTTGTAAAAAGTAAATGAATACAATCAAGTCTCCTACGATAAACCATTTCAAATAAGTAAATTTAAAATATTGCCCAAAAGTATGCTTTACTGTTTGATTTAGTGGCATTAGAACTATGGTTTATATGTTGTCCCTACATTCCAGTGCAGTTCAAAAGCTTTTTCAAATATTTCGTTCCACTACACTACCAAACGTTAATGAAACTTCATGAGTTTAATAATTGAGTTTTCACTTGGAGCTGTCTCTCCGCTCTCTCTTCTGCATCCGTTTCCATTTTATAGTGGTTTTGGCTGAATGATTACTATGGAGATAAAAGAGTTCCAAAAAAGAAAAGTAGAAAAAAAGGGAATAAGAAAATAAAGAATGAAAGCGTATGTTTTTAAGCAGAAAATATTAAATTTGTGTGCGGATACGAGTGTGGGAATTAAGTGTTGATAGTAGTTTAGGAAACGGAAATGGTAAAAGACACAGGCACCTAAAAGTATGCTTTGAAATATTTATAGTGGAGTTTACTAGCATTAATTAATACATTGCTTAAAGTTGTTTGTTCCTTAAGCATTAGAAATAGATAAACAGAGGAGAACAGGCTATTAGGACCATAAATTGTAATCTGGGCGAATAAATTATAAGTAAAGCGGTCTTAAAAGGCAACACTCAAAGTGATATCACTTCACGTTGAATTAAGCGTAAAGCATGAAAGGAATACTCGTAAATTATTGTATCAGAGATCTCCTAGGATCCCCTGGCTCGATTTATAGCTTATAATAGCTGGGAATAATAGTTGGAAATCTTCTGATCCTACCATACACAGGCTTGGCAACATAAATATTCGTATGAATGGCCAGACAAGAAATTTCTAGCGTTTTGTGTTGCCATATTATTTCCCATAGTCGCTGATGCGTATACGAAATTTAAATTTGAAATTGAAAAATATGGCACTTCGTCAGTAGTAAAATCGTGTTTAAATGTTTCACGGTTTCAACTCGTGTGGTACCCAATTTGCTTGCTTTTAAATGAGATGAAAATTCTTCATAGGGTAGTGTCCTCAATTCATTATCTGCGTACTTCTTTGACTGACTTAGATGGCCTTTATTTTCCATGTCAACATCAAGCACTTCTTAAGCGAAATTATCGGAAGATATACCAAAATAAGCTGCGTTGCTAAAAATAATATTTTTTGATAAGAACTCTCACTTTTCCATGCGACCTATTTTACTGCACTTAATCCATTTGATGTCTCCTGTAGTCCTATTGCCCTAATAAACTTCAGGATGCTGTTCGTAACAAACAAGGATAATCACCGTTGATACGCAATAAGTTGTTTCCTTCTGACATGCAGTAACGCTCTCTTGTGTGATTGTGGTCTGATTTGTCCTCCGTCTTCATATTCTCCCTTTCCTTCCTCTTCTCCTTTTAGCTATTTCCTTAACTATCCTCTCTCTCTCCTTTAGGACGTATTACAATAGGTCGTTTTGACCTCTGAGTATTGTATTTGTCCCAATGACAAGTACATGTCCTCAAACCTAACCTAACCTAACGCCAAGTGGATTCCAATTGGATGTTCTGAACGAGAGTACTTTTAGTCTAAAGCCCCTGGTCAAAAGGTTAGTTGCAACCCTCACACAACTGCTAGGTTTTCTGAGGTATGACTCAACTCACTTACTTAACTGCTCATTATAATCCTTTAGTCAGCGTTACAACATAGCTTTCACACACCATCCATGTTGTGTGCGTTAATTTTATATGTAAATGGCAGGACCTACAGTTTGCAGTCGACTGCGAATAACAGATTTGCGAAACTATTCATGGCCGAGGAGTGCTGAAGCTCTTAAGCTCATCTGCCAGCTTATTGTCTTGAATCACCACATGACTTGGGATCGAGCATGGGATGACCCTGTTTTCCTTTACGTTTTTATATTTTAAAAACATTTAAAATATGAACTCGTAGATTACAAGTAAAACAAAAATAAATTTGTGTTTAATTTTAATTAAAATTCTTTATTATTCGCACAATTCTGTGTGCCACTGTTCACAACTTGATGTAAACAACAACAATTGCTTTCTTTGTTATTCTTCTGTTTATACCCTTTTGCATAAACAATAACAATTATTCGACAGATCTTTGTAACGGAGATCTTCAAACCACAATTACTCTTTTCAGACATATCGCGTATCAAGACTGACTGAACTTCACTAAATCACTCGTCTGCTTTGCCTTGCCTTTTATATTACAGGACAAACAGTCTCTTCTTGAAGGCGAAAGTTAGTGGCTTCGCCTTATCAAAATATCTATGAATGTAAACATCGTTGTTTCATTATAAAGGGTCCGCCAAATAACTTTTTTTTTGAAAATGCTTTAAAAAAAATTTCTGAATATTTTCTCAAATTTCTTTTTTATATGAGAGCACAATACATACATACATAATTGGCCATTACAACCCTTCAGTCAGGATTACGGCCTAGCTTCTCACACCACTCATGTTGTGTGCGTTAATTTTATACGTGAGTGGCGGGACCTACAGTTTAACGTCGACTCCGAACGACAGAATTTTGAGAAACTTTTTCATTGCAGGTTTATTTTACTCTCAGAGTTTTTGCCAGAAATCTGCTGAGAGGAAGTCGCCGAAGAAATATTTTTTTTTTTTCATTCATATTTCATTTTTGATGTCTGACCTGGGATACGAACCCGGGCTTTACGAATAGTAAGCCAACACACTACCTACTACACCACGGCGACTTCATGAGAGCACAATCCTTCCGGTTAATAATGGAAAATAATTTCATTCAAATGGCTGCTTCGGCTGGCCATGCAGTCGATCATCATCATCTTTTCAGATGAAGCTCATTTTGATCTTGGCGGGTATATAAACAAGCAAAATTGTCGCATTTGGGGCACAGAAAACCCGCACTCATATATTGAAAAGCCGACGCACCCAAAACGAGTCACTGTTTGGTGCGGATTTTGATCCAGAGGCATAATTGCGCCATTTTTCTTCGAAAATGAGCAAGGAGTGGCCGTTGCAGTCAACGGCGATTGTTATCGGGCCATGTTGAACGAATTTTTGTTCACAAAAATTGAAGAGGAGGATATTGGCAACATTTGGTTTCAACAGGACGGCGCTACGTGCCACACGACCGAAGCTACACTCGGTGTTTTGCGCCCTGTTTTTGAAGATCGCATTATCAGCCGCAGAGCTGATGTCGTTTGGCCACCTCGGAGCTGCGCTTTGACACCGTTGGACTATTATTTGTGGGGTGCCGTCAAAGATAAGTGTTACGCCGCTTTAAAGGACAATATTCGTGAATATATTCGTGAAGCCATTGGTAAAATACAGCTGCACACAATCGATAATGTTCTTAAAAAATTGGCCCGATCGTGTAGGCTACTGCATGGCCAGCCGAGGCAGCCATTTGAATGAAATTATTTTCCATTATTAACCGGAAGAATTGTACTTTCAAATAAAAAAAAGAAATTTGAGAAAATATTCAGTAGTTTTTTTTAAAGCATTTTCAAAAAATGTATGTATTTTATGTATTTTGTTTACATTTATTTTTGTAGTGTTTGTTGTTTTATTTTTGTTTACTTGTTTACCATTTTTTCTGTTGCTGTTTTCAAACCACGATTACTCTCTTCAAACATATCGCGTCTTCAAACAAGACTGACTGGACTTTTAGTAACTCTAGTTTTCCCAGACAATGCCATACAAGAAGGGCGGCATGATTGCTTGGATGATAGTCTGACTGTCAGATAGTTTTGCTTTGCTTCGTCCTTTGTACTTTCTCCCTAAGTTGGATTGACCACTTCTTTCGATGTAGACTGTATATGAGCACCTCTGCTCCCGTCTATTAGTTACACCATTTGTTTAATTCAATAAATTTTAATTTAATTATGCAATGTTTTGATTTTTTCTAAATTTTATTTCCTTTTAACATTTCCTTTTTGCTGGCATGATTCTACGCCTGTGTGTTCTTGTTCTTGATTTGAACAACAATACCCCACACACAATAACAATAATAATAATCATAATAATTCCATGCTACAAATTGCACTTTGAAATTATTTCCGTTTTCCTTTTCACCACAATTGCAATTACATACACACATACACACGCATTAATACTACAAGCACACCCCATGCACTCATATGCCGGCATGCTTTAGCAAAAAAGAGAAAAGAAAGCCTTTCACTCTTTTTTCTTTCATTTTCTTTTTTGCTCTCTCTCATGATTTTATTTATGGTCTCCTATTGTGCCAGACAAACAGTACAAAACAAATTGTAACAATAAGTGTGTGTGTGTGACTCTTAATTTTTTTGCGAATCTGGTATGAGTTTCAAGTGCACAACGTGCTGCCTACCTACCGTCTATGGCATGTTCCGTTGACATGACATGCTTTTGGCTTGCAAATGCATTTCATAAGTAAGAAAATCAACAAGATTCTCTGTTTTGCATTTTTCTTTTTTTGCAATGAGCTTTTTTCCGTATACATATTTGTACTGAAGTACTTTTAAAGGAATTTAAATAAAAATCCCCAAAAGTATGCAGCATTATGTGAACCTCAAATAGTACTTAAGTTCTAGAAAAAATGGTGAAGAGAGAAGAGAAATACTAAATTTAAATAAGAAATGCTCAGGCTGAAGTACTTGAAGTGCTTAAAATCATTCCAAAGATTTATTTACAAAACATAAGGATTTTATAATAATTTTATGCTATGGATTTATTTTAATACATAGCAAAGCCTTAAAGTATGCTAAAAGAAATGAATTTTTATTATTTGTATTAAAAGGCCATAAGGCTTAAGCTAGTTGAGATGGATAGCCTGCTGCCAACTGATTTACTTCTAGACGAATATAAGAAACTCTTTTCCCTGCAGTCGTAATCCATGATTAGCTTGAATTAGCCGCTAAGACAATTTGTGAGATGTAATTACAACCAGGCAGTCTCTCCTTCCTCCTTAACGGCCCCACGTATGTATGATATTTGACGTTATTCCTAAGCGTTCAGATATACGAGAGGATATATGCAGTGGCCTGCAATACGTCTGCAGGAAAGCGTTGTATCCCTCTTATCAAAAATTAGCTTTTGATGGACTTAACTGGTCCTTAAAACCCTTTAGCCAGGATTACAACCTAGCTGGCCACGCCATCCAAGTTACGTGCATTAATTTTTATCCATGAATGGCGTGGCCTTTAGTTTAAACTCGACTACGAACAACAGATTTCTAAGAAACTTTTCTTGGCAATTTTATTTAGTGTTTGAGATGCCTGAGCTGGGGTTAGAACCACGAACTCTTGTCTATTAAGCCAACAAGCAATCTACGAGACTAAGGCGAGTTCTCTTACTAACATTTATATTTGCCCCAGAAACATTGTTCAAAATAAAGTGGCCTCCAACTGCCTTCCCATCACACACCGCTTAACAGAAGATGGCGCCAAGTAGCCATTGCCCTGGCGACAAAATTTCAGATATTATGCTGGATTGACTATACATTTCGGCAGCTGGATATAATGTAGAAAAACGGGCCTCCTTTAGAAACTTTTTGTATGCCTAAGTCGGGATCGACCGAGAGGGACATGATTCAGAAACTTATTGGTCAAGATACAGTCTGTTAATGAGGATTATAGCTGGACATAGATTACAAAATCTTACATATTATTGATCCCTAACTGTAAATATTCTTTTTAATTGAACAACTCAGAAGTATGCTTTAATTTGCGATATATTGTCATCCCAAAAGTAGGCTATAAATAACTTTTTATGAGTAAATTGCCTTTATATACACGTATTAATAATCTGTTTTCTGTATTTCCCTTTGCATTTAACAATTCCCAGCTTTTAATTAGTTTTCCATTAATTTTTTCCCTCTCTCTCTCTCTCACTCTCTCTGAACTCCTTAAGGTATGCCTTCAATTTCTTTTCACTTATCCCTTGAGCTTTATAGCTGTTTCTAAATATACAATTTACCATACTAATGACATATTGTGGCACAAAAGCCAATATATTTCCAGACTAACTAACTTTGCTAATGATAATAATCTTTATGTTAGAGACACAACAAACGACAAAACAAAGCCGACAAGTTTTTTTTTCTTTTTTTTTGTTTATTTTCAAAGTGTTTTATGGTAATCAAGGATTTCCTCTGTTTTTTGTACCTTCCTTTTTGCCAGCATTTGACAATCATTTTGCAAAATGATAACAGAGAAAGGAAAATGTATGAGAAATCCATGATTATTATTGTACAAAAGATTTCTTTTTATTTAATGTTCTCTCTGTTTCTCTCTCTCTCTGTTTCTCTTCCTATCTGCTGTGTTTCACTCTTCCCATCTCTTAGAAAGCAAAATCTATTTTATTTAACTCCTCACAGTATGCTTTAGTATTCATTATACTTATCAAACGAATTGGTATTTTGCTTTGCTCTTATAAGTATGCTTTTGAAATTAGAAAACTGTTAGAAAACAATTGAAATTTATAGAAATCTTTGAGGAAGAAATGAAAATCCCATTTAATTTTTTAAAAAGGAGTCTTAAAAGACAAGGGTTTGACCATTAGCCACAATGTAAGTATATGAAGCAATATACGTGTCAAAATCTCTTGAGCAAAAAACGCGTGCCTACTTTTAGGCTTGGAAAAGAATTCACTTATTTATTTATACAATTTTCAATGTGAGATTCAGAACAGTTGGAATGACTTTATAAAATGGTTTGTATATTTGATAACTTGTAACAATTTTAAACGTAAACAACTGTCCTTTATTCTCACTCAGTAACTGAACAGATATTATATCGAAGTGTAGGTTAATAATAATACGTGAGATTCTATACGGCCACGTAATAATACCGCTTCAGTGATTCAACTATAACTCCTCTTTGACATTTCTCAACCATTCTGATAGCGTAAAGGAGGTGTGTGATATGTTCCGTCAATAATTTCTGAGTGGCCAAGTATCCTTCGTCTCAAGTTTCTAAGTGCCAAACAATGACAGAGAAAATGTTCCGTGGTCTCCTCTACTAGCTGGTCTTCTACATCAGTCGTTATGAAATATTCCTAGACTTGTAGCATATGTACCCAAGAGCCAGTGTCCCATTGTAACCGCCATGAGGTTTCTTATGTAAACTCCGGTTAGGTTTAGGGCAAATTTTGTTCTCATACTTCGTACTCATACTTAATAATACGCATGATGTTGTTGATTTCGACTCTCCCTTACTCAACATTTACAAGAATCACAAAGTAAGTACGATTCGCATACGAACACTTCAATACTCACTAGAAGATTGTGTGTTTGCTTTGCTTGCTGTCTCTGCATTTCTCTTTCTTCTTTTTTGTAAATGCAACAACAACTAAGATTGCAAATTTTGATGAATGATTCCAATCAATCGATTCATTTATGAGTACATATTATAAGTATTTTTCTAAATTTATGAACCTTAATGAGTAGGCTTATGAATCAAACATATTTCGAATGTTATGAGTTTGATGTCAACGTTGTACTCATACTCATTGCAACCTGTACTTATAAATCAATGTCATAGTGAGTACGAATGAATCAGAGTAGTTGAATTTCAATACTGTTGACTCACTTATACTCAAAATTTCATGAGTACTTAAGAGCAGGGAAAAAATGATTCATTTCTGATCTTTGTTCTGCGTTTATCCATAGTGGGACAGATTAGTCTGTTCTATAGTCATATGAGGAAAACTTATTTGATATCATTTGTTAATCCCTCTGCAACGGAATGCCATTCTCACTAAGGCGTTATTTGTTATTCTCAATTGCCTCACTTCTTAAGTGTAGATCTTAGTCTTCTTAAGAGTAAGGCTATGGTGCATATATTACTGGCCACTGCAGTATTTCCTAGATGATGGTTATGATCCCATTGAAAGTCGTACATGCTTATTGGGTGATGCGATTTCTTTTGCAAAATCTCCAGATTTACTCGGACAACCAGGCTGGAATGAAAAACTCACGAACATGGTCATGACGTTCTTTGTAGTTCATGAAAGCTGGGGGAACTTCTCTAGTGAATTAAAGGGTTTATCATTAAAAGAAAAGCTTATACGGGTTCCAGGGCTTAGGGATATCGTCGCAAATATCAGTGCTGATGAACTAGCCAGGGCTTACAACTTCCGACATGTTATAAGCAATAGGTGTTCCGATTGTCTCAGTTAAAGTGAGTACACCCTGATTGTTGTACAGACAAAATGAGAGTTAAAAAAGGACTTATGATCTTAAATCGCACGGCAAACCACCACATTTTTGAAGTTTTCACAGGCCACTCTCCTATTGAAAGACATTCTAAAACACTGGGTATTCTTTCCAAAGAATTATACAGGAGCTGTGGTTTTGAGGAGACGAAGGAGATTATCGTACACCTCAG
The DNA here is from genome assembly GCA_932273835.1 of Sarcophaga variegata. Lineage (NCBI taxonomy): Eukaryota > Metazoa > Arthropoda > Insecta > Diptera > Sarcophagidae > Sarcophaga > Sarcophaga variegata. Next base: position 15,699,924 of record OW026361.1, on the reverse strand, counting down.
CTCTGTCTACAAATGAAGGTTCTTGCTTTTGCCATATTTAATCGGGTTTCCAATATAAGGACCACTACAGAATCGAGAATTATTTTGTGGTCGAAATGATTTCATATAGAAACCCTTTGATTCCTGGCTTAGGTATTGATTTGTAGAATCACATGGAGTGTAACCTCCAGTCTAAATGAGATTAAACAATTAAGGGAGGGTTTGCTACCTACTCACTTACTTATTTGATTGGTCATTACAACCCTTTAGTCAGGATTACAATCTAGCTTCACACACCACCCATGTTGTGGTGTGCTCATTTCATGAATGAGTGGCGGATGCTATTTATTTTCGACTACGAACTTACAACGATTTGAGTAACTTTTCATGGAAATTTTACTTCACTTTCAGAGTTTTTTCCATAAGCCTGCTGAAAGGAAGTTGCCGAAAGAAATATATTTTCATATTTCGTTGTGTTCGAGATGTCTGGGCTAGGGCTTGAGTACGGATTCATGTCAAATAAGCCAATATACTACCTACTGAACTACGGCGACTTTGCCCCCATAATCTAACCAAAAAATTTCTCACTTAATTTCCTTTCAAATCGAATATCGAATGGGCCTAATGAACTGAAATTATCACTCAGATTTTGAAGGGCCTATATACAGTGGTGGTCTTATAATTAGAAACGATGTTTCTGGAACAGAGTTCTCTGGAGTGACGAACCTAAGTTTAATTTGTCCCAATCTGATGGAAAAACGTATGTAAGACATCCTCCAAACAAAGTCTTTGATTTCAGGTTCACATACATTTTGCTAAGTCGTTTCTAATTATAAGGCCACCACTGTATATCCTTTAAGTATTGGAGCAAAAGTATTCAACTCCAGTATTAACAATTCCTTTTTTCTTTATATAGAGGACGGATATCCTTAAAGAGGACTATTGAGAACTTTGAGGTGCATACTCATCAATGATTTCGACCAGAGATCAGCAATGAATCGCTTTTTCGCTACTTATAAGCACTCATGAAATTTTGAATATAAGTGAGTCACGAATATTGAAATTTAACTACTCTTCTGATTCATTCGTACTCACTACAATGTTGATTTATTAGTACAGGTTGCAATGAGTATGAATACAACGTTGACATCGAACTCATACCATTCGAAATATGTTTGATTCATAAGCCTACTCATTTAGATTCATAACTTTAGAAAAATACTTATAATACTCAAAATTCAAGTCGCCGTAGTCTAGTAGATAGTGTGTTGGCTTATTAGACGAAAAGCCAGGGTTCGAGCACCAGGCCAGACATCAAAATAAAATACAAAAAGTATTTCTTCGGCGACTTCCTCTCAGCAGATTTCTGGTAAATCTCTCTGAGAATAAATAAAAATTGCCATGAGAAAGTTTCTCAAAAATCTGTCGTTCGGAGTTGACTTTAAACTGTAGGTTCCGCCACTCATGTATAAACTTAACACACACAACATAAGTAGTGTGAGAAACTAGGTCGTAATCTTGACTGAAGGGTTGTAATGACCAATTATGTATGTATGAATGCATATAAGTATCAGAAATTATGAGTATGATTCGATTCTACTCATCTTTTTGAATACTCATTGCTGATCTCTGATTCCGTCATCTTTTATTTATTTATTTACTTTGTACTGAATATGATGATTTCGTATGATTTTTTTTTTTTAATAAGCACTCACCATAATCCTAGTGGAAGATTTTTTAATATTTTCTTTTTATTAGCTTTTCTTACAACTTTCATCCCACTGTTAAAAGCATGTTGGAGATTAGCATCCAAGTAAAACTATATTCTAACAATGCCTCATATTGATTGTAAAAATTAACACGAGTATGAGAAAATAATTCATTAGCAAATTATGCCGACAAACTTTTCAAAACAAGTGGAAAAAAGCATGAAGGAGAAGAAGAAAAAGAAAAAAACAAACACATTCAAATAAACAAAAAAGGAACAAAAATGTGAATGAATCATAAAAAAAACTATGATGCGTTCAACACAAAAAGTTCAATAACTTAAAAGCGAGAACGAACGAACGAACGCACAGAACTTTTTAAAACTACTTGACGACACAGCCAACAGTGCCTTAAAAAATAAAATAAAAAAAAACTTCCAACTCCATAAAAATTTTTAATTTCCTTCTTTTTTTTCTTTCCTTAGATTTTTATCATACGCCTCAATGCCATGCCATGCCATGCCACAACCATAGAAGGCAACATATGCTTCCATCTCGCATGCATATTCAACTGAACATGAAGAGTATTTCGCTTTGGGTGGAGTAATACAGTAAGTAGTGGAGAGTATTGGAGTTATTTGCCTGCCTTAAGCATCATATAATGAGTCTGATAACGTGATTTTTATGTGTTTTTAATGCAGTTCCTACTCTCTCTCTCTCTCTCTCAACTCTAATACGCTTTTAATACGATTTAATGCGATTTGATTTGCTTTTTTATATGCGACCGGTATTTCAACACATTCGTCGAGAGACCATTTCTATCGAGAGAGCAAGGGAAAACACAAAAATATTCCAGGGCGCATATACTGTGAAGAGAGGCAGAGAAATAGCCAGTGGAGTACTTATTTGGTTGGCCAACACTGTAGATAGTAAGTAAACATAGTGGCATGCAACATACAGGCTAAATTGAAAACAGGGTGACACCGGGTACAATCAAGAGAATTGATTTTAAGATGGATTTTTAACGGTTATTTTGCGTTTGAAAACAAAAATCCGCGAAACTCACAATAAGATGGCAAAGCCGTACAACATTCATGGCATATGGATACGAGGGCAGAGCGGAAGAACTGATCAGACGAAAACCAACCATCAAACTCTCTAGCGACTTGTCTCTACTCCGGGTATCTTTAAATGAGATGGCAAAGCCACACAACATTGGGTACGAGGGCAGAGCGAAAGAACTGATCAGACGAAAACCAACCATCCAACTCTCTAGCGATTTGTCTATAAAACCGCGAATGTTTCAATGAAATGGCAAAGCCATACAATATTTACATACCATGGGTACAAGGGCAGAGGGGAAGAACGGACCAGACATAAACCGATCATGATCGGATTTAGCAAGTTCTCTATAAATCCGAGAATGTTTCAATGAAATGGCAAAGCCATACAATATTTACATACCATGGGTACGAGGGCAGAGTGGAAGAACTGACCAGACGTAAACCGTTCATGATCGGATCTAGCAAGTTCTCTGTATTCAGAAAACTATTGAAAAACTGAGAGAATGTAATTAATTAAGGCAATAATGGATCCCATTGTCTAGTAGGTAACGTGTTAACTTATTAGACAAGAGCCCGTGGTTCAAGTCCAAGCTCCGACATTTGGAACAAAACGAAATATGAAAAAATATTTCTTCTGCGATTTCCTCTCGATAGTTTGTTGGTTAAATTCTTGAGATTATTTACTTGCCTTGAAAATTTTCTCAAAAATTTATTGTTCTGAGTCGGCGTTAAACTGTAGGCCAGCCGCTAAGGGATAAAATTAATGCACACTCGACCTAGGTCGCGCAAAAAGCTAGGTTGTTGTCGTGGCTAAAGCATAGTTATGAGCAATTAAGTAAATATGCAAGTAATGGATTCCATCAATGCTGTGTGATCAACTTCGGATATGGACAAGTTGGCCCTGACAATCCGTCAAAAACTAGATGGAACATGCACGGAATTTCTGCTCAAACTGTTAAGGTGGTTGTGGTCATTACTATGTATGGCATTATGGGCACTCATAAGAAACGCATTGATGTTGTACGCTTGACAAACGACGTTTGCAAGAGCTGTAGAGACTAGAAAGAGGAGGAAACTGTTCTTCATCTATTTGGTGAGGGCGCTCAGCATTATATCGAAGAAATGGAAAGGAATTTGATATCTACTATGCAAGCGACCTCACAGATTTATCAAGCATTGATATTAGGAGTCTATGTGGCTCTATCAGAAGCTGAGTATGACCATACATACATATGTACATAATTTGACATTTCAACCCTTTAGTCAGGATTACTACCTAGTTTTGAGTGCGTGTTAATTTTATACAGAAGTGGCGGGACTCCGAACGTTAGATTTTTGAAAAATTGTTTAATGGCAGTTTTATTTGTTCTCCGAATTATTCCGAGAAATCTGCTGGAAGAAGTCTCAGAAGAAGTCGTTTTGTTGGAGATGTCCGACCTGGAGTTTGAACTGAAGCGACAACTAGACCACGGCGTCTTAAGGTTTCAAGAATATGACCATAATATATGGTTTAAGTTTGTCTTCAGGGTGGCTGATATAAATAAATATCATGATAAAGCGCCATATTATTTAATTTTTTTTAATTTTATTGTTCAAAAGCAAAAAATGTTGGAAATAATATCAAACTTTAGAATCAGTTTAGATTTGTTCGGATTGGCCACCTTTGGTACAAATTATGGCCTTCAAACGGCCGACAAAGCCATCACAGGCTGCACGAAAGTGGCTCTGCGGTATTTTGGCCCATTCCCGGCGAAGCACCGTCTTGAGATGATCGACACTTTGGTATTTTTTAGTGAGAACCTTCCTCTACAAAATGCCGAAGGCGCAAAAGTCCAACGGATTTGAGATTCGCAGATTTTGGTGGCCATTTTGCGGTAGAAATGAAGCGAGGAACCTCCTTTTTAAGCCATTCTTGGTTGACGCGTGCTGAGTGCGGTGGTGCTGAGTCCTGTTGAAATGTCCATGGTCTGCGGCCGACATGTTTGTCTGCCCAGGACTTCAATACTGTCTTTAAGACATTTTCCCGATAATATTCGGCATTTTTTTTAAACCCACGGTCGATGAATACGAGCGGGGAGCGACCATCGGCCGTTACGGCGGCCCACACCATTACCATCGGCGGCGCTTGAGTTCTGGTGGCCAATCGCAGGTGTAAATTTTCAGCTGACCTCTTTGGCAAGTAAACCCGATCATTTTGTTTGTTCACAAACTGCTCAATTTGGAATGGCTTCTCATCGGAGAAAACCAAATTCGGTAACTGGCCACTTTCGTGCAAGCGAAGTAGCACCTTGGCTCTTTCCAGTCTAACTTTTTTTTTGTCCATCAGTGAGCTTTTTTGAACTTCAATGGCTTTAGTCCAAGCGCATTATTCAATATGTGTTGCATCCGTTCTCGCGATATGTTCAGCTCACGAGCTCACGGCGTGGATTTCGATCAAATCTGGCCTTCACTTTTCGGATCATTTCTGGTGTTGTTACCGTTTTTTTTCGTCCACTTTTTGGACGCGATGCAACACTGCCAGTATCACGGTAACGAGCAATGGTACGAGAAACAAACGATTTATTCACATTTAAATGCTGGAGGGCTCTAACGATAGCCACCACCTGTGGTTTTCCAGCCAAATATAAAGCAATCACACTATCACGCTTGAATTCCATCACGAATAACTTTTTTTCTGAATGCAATAGATTAAAATGGTTTTGTAAGCGTATAAATAATAAAATGAACTGTCACTGGAATAAATCTGTCAGCTGTCAGACGAGCGGTTTACAAATGATAACAACCTGAAGTTGGTTGCAATACATATCAGCCACCCTGTATTACATCCTCCTGGATTATCTACGTTCCGTTTGTCTTAAAAATTAGTTTCTCCTTGTGCTATGCAGGCAATCTCACTGATCTATTGAGGAGGGACATTAGGAGCCTGAATAGCTCTGTGGGATTTCTGAATTACGGGGAAATGAGTAACTGTAGTAATGTAATGTACCACAATAAATGGCCTAAGCTGCCTTTATCCCAATCTCTTGCGTTGACCTTCCATTTGCTTTGAAGTTAGTTAAAGTAATTGCCCTTTTTATGGCTTATAAAGTAATAACGTTGTACATACGTGCCATAAAATCATTTTCATTATGGCCTGGTTAAATAAACTGCCATAACAAATGAACGATGAATAGAAACATCGTTCTACAGTTTCAAACATGAGTTCTAAAGGAAAACTCTTGTTTGTTTATTTAATTTTTTTTATTCTGATTGAAATATTTGCGCAAAAATTCTACAGAATTCCTTTGCCTATGGAAACTCAATACAATGGATTGTTGGCTTGTAAAATCAATACCAGTGAATTTGTTGTTATAGAACCGGCAGTATTGCCGATAAACTGCCAAAAGCCAGGCTTATATTGTATACCGAAATGCCTCAAGCCGCTGAATAACTTCAATTATCCAGGTTGCTTAAGGGATTATTTAAAGAAAATGAAGTTAAACGACTGAGTAGCTATGAAGGCATGAGAATAAAACACATTTGATGGAAATATATCATATCTAGAGACAACATTTATTTTCTTATTTTCTTTTTTTCAATTTGGCTTAAAACTTATTGAGTTGTTAGTTATTTTTTTTATAATTATTTATTGGCTACAAAAGTTCTTTTATTTTTTATTTCTTGTTATAAAAATATATTTAAAAAAAAATTATTTGAAAATTTTTTTATTTTCAATTTTATTTAACATCAATAAAGTAATCAGTCCATAGCTGTTTTATTTTTATTTTGTTGTTTTTTAGTATAGTTTTTTTTTAATAAAAAATAAAGTTTATATAAACAAATTAAATTAAAAACAAAAATTAAAAATTTAATTAAAAAAATATAAAATTATTTAAAAATATCCTTAATTAGTCATTACAACCCTTTAGCTAGGATTATAACCTAGCTTTTTACGCCATAAATGTTAGCCATGTTTAGTGGCACCTACAGTTTAACGTCGACTACGAATGACAGATTTTTGACAAACTTTTTATGGCATTTTACCAGAAGACTGCTGAAAAAAGTCGTTTAAAGAAATAATTTTTTTTTTCATTTTTGTTCAAGATGTCTGCTCAAGGTTTTGACCATGAGCTGGATTCTAATAAAGGGTCCGCCAAATAACTTTTTTTTTTTGAAAATGCATTAAAAAAAACTACTGAATATTTTCTCAAATTTCTTTTTTATTTTAAAGTACAATCCTTACGGTTAATAATGGAAAATAATTTCATTCAAATGGCTGCCTCGGTTGGCCACGCAGTAGCCTACACGATCGGTCCGATTTTTAAGCACATTATCGATTGTGTGCAGCTGTATTTCATCAATGGCTTCACGAATATTGTCCTTTAAAGCGTCAATTGTCTCTGGCTTAACGGCGTAACACTTATCTTTGACGGCACCCCACAAATAATAGTCCAACGGTGTCAAATCGCAGCTCCGAGGTGGCCAAACGACATCAGCTCTGCGTCTGATAATGCGATCTTCAAAAACAGGGCGCAAAACATCGAGTGTAGCTTCGACTGTGTTGCACGTAGCGCCGTCCTTTTGAAACCAAATGTTGCCAATATCCTCCTCTTCAATTTTTGTGAACAAAAATTCGTTTAACATGGCCCGATAACGATCGCCATTGACTGTAACGGCCACTCCTTGCTCATTTTCGAAGAAAAATAACCCAATTATGCCTCTGGAACAAAATCCGCACCAAACAGTGACTCGTTTTGGGTGCGTCGGCTTTTCAATGTATGCGTGCAGGTTTTCTGTGCCCCAAATGCGACAATTTTGCTTGTTTACATACCCGCCAAGATCAAAATGAGCTTCATCTGAAAAGATGGTTTTTTTTTGCCAAAATCGGCATCTTCTGGAGTAGGCTACTGCATGGCCAGCCGAGGCAGCCAGTTGAATGAAATTATTTTCCATTATTAACCGGAAGGATTGTACTTTCAAATAAAAAAAGAAATTTCAGAAAATATTCGGTAGTTTTTTTTTAAAGCATTTTCAAAAAAAAAGTTATTTGGCGGACCCTGTACTACCAACACACTAGTCTGCTAAGAGACTATGGCGACTTCTTGAAGATATGGAAAATTTATATAACCTCGGCAGCTTCATGGGTAACAAGGACAATGGCCTAAAGCTACAGTTTGGAATCCATAGGACATCAGAAGAAGATGATTAACAAGATGTCAATTAAGAGGAGCGCCTGGAATCATGAGAAACAAATAATCTCTAACAGATCCAAATGAAATGGATTTACAGTGGCATTTGAACGTACACTAAAGACAAAATTATAGTCAGAAGTTGGTCTTGGGCCGGATGTTTTCCAAAAATTATTCTGAAAGAACCTTTACTGTTAACTCAAAGCGCTACAAGGCCTTATAATAACCGCAATTGAAAATTATGAACTGAACGGTATGTATCGGTTCTTTTAACAGGCACTTCCGAACTTTGACAGTTGATAATGGACATCTTGTTGATGCTACATCTGTCAACTTCAAACCACAATTTAAGATTATGAAGGCTGCCTTCCAAAATGTATCAATACAAAGTTTGTATGCAAGTTCTACTACGGTATATAAACTATGTAGATGTGCAAAGTAACCAAACAATGCATCAACTATAAATCCGATGCCCGATTGGTTATTGACTGCGTTTTGAAATAGAATACGTTGTATATATTTTGTACAGCGGCATTATGGAACACGATTCTTTGTTCAAACACAAAGCAACTAATATTTTGGAAGGCAGCCGAACTGAACGGTTCTTCCAAACGTAACTTCCGAACTTTGACAGTTGATAATGGACATCTTGTTGATGCTACATCTGACAAATTAATTGTCATTTACTCGATCTGTTTTCTCAAATCACCATTGACGGATATATGTAGCATTCAACAGCATGTGCAAATATTAGAATTGTTTTATCAAAACAGACGTTCTGCTCCGGCAATGTACCACGTGCTTCGCTTTGAAAAATCATCTTCGACGATGATGACCATTTGTGGATGAAAGGGTACGTGAACAAACTAAATTGTCGAATTTGAAAGGATACCAATCCACTTAAGCGTCCTAATTTGAATTTTGGGCTGGCGTTGTCATCGGTCCATATTTCTTTGAGAATGACATTGGCCAGGCCATCACAGTCAACGGCGAACACTATAGGTTGACGGTTATTAACTTTATTTTTAACTGAATGGCGGATCTGAACACGAACGATACAAGAGCACACCGCTACGTGCCACACAGCTCGTGTCACATTGGATATTCTCTACGTGCGATTTGAGGGAATGGTCTACTCACGTGGAAATGATATGAATTGACCACCGAGATTGTGCTTATTGACCTCGTTAGACTTTTTCTTGTGAGGTTCTCTTAAGTCGCAGGCAAATAAGCCATAAACGACAACGGTCCTCAAGACCTCAAACTACAGTGGCCAAATTCAGCATGCTTTTTGCGCCTGATCATTTAAAACATTTGACATTTCATGTGCCTTCCACATAGAGAAGCCGTAGCAGGCATTTAAACGATGTTATTTTTATAACCGTGATAGAATTTTTTTATTCATCAAATTAAGGTCCAAAGTAGGACCAGATATTTTTGGCCATCCCCAAACCGTTATGGTCTAAGAACCATGAAGATTCTAGTTTTTGTTAGACAAAACATGACAATAATTGTTGGAGTGCAAGAAATCCGTGAGTTATTGAATCAACGGTTGCATGCAAAGCTCTTACCGTGACGATATTGCGAGCAGACGAGACTTTTTTATTTCTATTGAAGGCCTCGATTGTACTGTGGTATTAATGTCTGATAGCCTCATTTAGTTATGATGGTAATACATAGTTTTGCACTACAAATTTACAATGAACAGAGGAAAAGGCATAACATTTCAAAATACTCGAATTTTTTCATTTCAAATGCAATCTACAGTACTGAACAGAGGTCAGCAATGACGATGAGTAGATTCGAATCATACTTATAATTTCTGCTACTTATACGCATTCATACTTATTTTAATGTCATACTTATACTACTCATATTCAAAATTTGAAAAACTCATGGTACTCGTACTTAAATAATACGCATGAGGTTATTGATTTCGACTCTCCATGACTCATCGTATACACGTATGACAAAATAAGTATTGGTCAATTCACACAAGCCGTTGTATCGTTGTATTCATTGTATTGTTGGAAGAACATACAACAGTGTATGATTGTTGTTGATATTTTTCATATAAAAATCCGATACACTTATACACATTTTTTTCATATGTTTTTGAACGTTGTTTGGTTTCGTGCTATCAAAATGTGTGAGTGAAAAAAATGTGTATATGTTTTCATATGTTTTTAAAAAGTTTTGTTGGTTTCGGGCTATCAAATTGTTTGAATGCCACGAGATACACAATACAGCATAGCATTGAGCGTTCACAAACAAACAAATGTATTCAATACAACATACACGATACAAAGTCGTGTGAATTGCCCATATGATTCGTGTACGAACACTACAATACTCACATGAAGGTTGTGTGTTTGCTCTCCTTGCTGCCTTTGTCTTTTTTGTTTATGTGTCTTTCTTCTTTCTTTGTAAGTACAACAACAACAACTAAGACTGTAAATTGTGATGAATGATTCGAATTACTCGAATCATTTATAAGTATTTTTCTAAATTTGTGAATCTGAATGAGTAGGCGTATGAATCAAACATATTTCGAATGTTGTGAGTTTGATGTCAACATTGTACTCATACTCATTGCAACTTGTACTTATGTTGTACAATGTTGTACTGAGTACGAATGAATCAGAGTAGTTGAATTCCAATACTGTTGACTCACTCATGCTCAAAATTTCATGAGTACTTATGAGTAGCGAAAAAGCGATTCATTGCTGATCTCTGGTACTGAAAGACTTACACGAAAAACAAATTGCTCTGAAATTTTTTTTCTAATTACAAAACTTTTGATTTATTTTTATTTGAATGGGTGGGTGAGTTCTTTTTATAGATTCTTTTTTAACTTAATAAATTATTTTATAAAAAATAAAAGAATAAAATATAAAAAAAATCAAAATCAAAAAATAATAAAACTTTATTACAAAAAAATTGTCTTATGAAAAATAATATTATTTTTAAATCCTGGTACAGGATTTATGTAAAAAAAATAAAAATTAAATTATTTTATAATAAATTTTTTATTATTATTATGTATTTAGTTTTTATTTTACATTTTTTAATTTTTATTTTTAAAACTTTTTTTTTTAAACACTGGAATATTTTATTAATTAGTTTTTGTTTACATTATTTTGTTTTTAATGATTTTTAAAATAATAATAATAATAATAATAATAAGAAAAACTCATTACATTATTATATTTATTAATATAATTAAGTATTGTTGATATTTTTACTATAATTGCACTAAAACTATATGCTATTGTTGATTTTAATGGGCGGGCGATGTGTTAAGGGAGAGATTGAAATGTTTTTTTTGGGGGGGAAGGAGTAATATGAGAGGAAAGTCTATGACATTTAATTATTTATAGCTAATGATTTATGTAAAAAAAATAAATAAAAAATAATTATTTATTTTTAATACTAAAAAAAATTGTATATAAAAGAAAGCAAATTTAGATTCTAAAAAGGAAAATTAAATTTTATATTTGAATTTAATTAAGTGGATTAAAACAAACACCTATGGAACCTATAACCAGAGATCAGCAATGAGTATTCAAAAACATGAGTAGAATCAAATCATACTCATAATTTCTGATACCTATACGCATTCATACTTATTTTAATATCATGGAACCTCTCTACTCATATTCAAAGTTTGAAGTACTTATCATATTCATACTTAACCCCTTCTCTGCCATTTATATTTTGAGTGTTATTGTTTACCAAAACCCTGTTATTTCTTGGTAAGAACACATATACTATACATAATCATTTACAAGAAGAAAACCAAAGACGAGTATAATCTTCGTTGGCAATAGAAAGGCAGAAGGACTCGATATCCTCTTTCGTATTTGCATACGGTTTAGTGAAGGGTGTTATTTATAGAGGTATAGAACTTTAAGTTGGCATTACTTTTCAAGATGGCGACCGATTTAACAGATGTAAAGTGATTTATTCTCAGTTTGGTTTGGCAATTCATCATGAATAGACTCACGCCTGAACAACGCTTGCAAATAGTGCAATTATATTTCGAAAATAATGGTTCTGTGCGGAAAACGTATCGCGCATTTTCATAAGCGAATTTTGTTTAGCGATGAAGCGCACTTCTGATTGAATGGCTACATCAATAAACAAAACTGCCGCATTTGGAGTGAAGGTAATCCTCAAGTGTATGTGGAAACACCGATACATCCAGAAAAACTGACTGTTTGGTGCGCTTTATGGGCTGGTGGAATCATTGGTCCGTACTTTTTCAAAAACGATGGTGGCCAGAACGTTACAGTCAATGGTGATCGGTATAGAGCCATGATTACTAACTTTTTCATTCCTGAATTGAATAGCCATGATGTCCAGGAGATGTGGTTTCAACAAGACGGCGCAACATGCCACACAGCTCGTGCCACAATAGATTTATTGAAAGACACGTTTGGTGACCGCCTAATTTCACGTTTTGGACCTGTGAATTGGCCTCCAAGATCTTGTGATTTAACACCGCTAGACTACTTTCTGTGGGGCTATGTAAAGTCATTGGTCTATGCGGTAAAACCACAAACGCTTGACCATTTGGAAGACAACATTCGCCGTATTTATTGCCGGCCACAAATGTTGGAAAAAGTCATCGAAAATTGGACGTCCATATTGGACTACATCCGCGCCAGCCGTGGCGGTCATATGCCAGAAATCATATTTAAAATGTAATGCCACAAGATTATCTTTCGGATAAATAAAATTCATGTCAGTCGAATAATCTATCGTTGTTTTATTGCAACTTAAAGTTCTATACCTCTGTAAAAAACAAATAATAAATCACGTAGATGGGTAAAATAAAGAAAATGGAATAAAATGAGAAACATTGCGAAAATTGGCAACACTTGGAAATGTTTGTGGCAAAAAAAATTTGCTAATTCAAAAGCCTGTATGTTATAATATATTTAAAGTAGGACGAGTATACTCGTCTTGACAGTGCGGGATACTCTGTCAAAGACGAGTATACTCGTCCTTGGCAGCGAATGGGTTAACAACACGTATGATGTTGTTAACTCAACATATACAAGAATCACAAAATAAGTACGATGCGCATATGAACATTAAAACACTCACTAGAAGGTTATGTATTTGCTCTGCTTGCTGCTCGGTCTTTTCCTTTTTTGTAAATGCAACAACAACTAAGACTGTAAATTTTAATGAATGATTCGAATGACTGGAATCACTATGTATGTACTCATAAATGGTACATACATAATTGGTCATTACAACCCTTCAGTCAGGATTACGACCTAGTTTCTCACACCACTTATGTGTGTGTGTTAATGTTATACATGAGTGGTGAGACCTACAGTTTAAAGTCGACTCCGAACGACAGATTTTTAAAAAACTTTTCATGGCAATTTTATTTACTCTCAGAGTTTTTGCCAGAAATCTGCTGAGAGGAAGTCGCCGAAGAAATACTTTTTGTATTTTATTTTGATGCCTGGCCTGGGGCTCGAACCCTGACTTTACGTCTAATAAGCCAACACACTATCTACTAGACTACGGCGACTTGAATTTTGAGTATTATAAGTATTTTTCTAAAGTTATGAATCTAAATGTGAAATGGCTTATGAATCAAACATATTTCGAATGGTATGAGTTCGATGTCAACGTTGTATTCATACTCATTGCAACCTGTACTAATAAATCAACATTGTAGTGAGTACGAATGAATCAGAATAGTTAAATTTCAATATTGTTGACTCACTTATATTCAAAATTTCATGAGTGCTTAAGAGCAGAGAAAAAACGATTCATTGCTGATCTCTGATTGGTACCTTTAGCAGAACAATTATAGTTTTTTAAAAATGGTTTTTTTAATGTTTATTTATAAAAATAAAAATTGTTTACGAAAATATGTTGAAAATTCAGCTTAAATTTCGAAATTAAAAAGTTCACATTAGGCAAATAATTTGCGAAAGAGTCTAAAGCAATACGAAAAAACCATAATAAGCAAACAATAGTTTGAATTCACAAGAAATTTAAAAATTTTTTTACGATAACTTCCTAATTATAATTTGAAATTTTGGATAACTTTTACGAAAAACCCGTTACGAGCAAACAATACTTTAAATTTAGAAGAATTTAAAATTTATTTACCACAATTTCCTAATTATAATTTAAAATTTTGTATAACTTTTATTGAAAATTGTGATTGTAAAAGCTGCCAGGCATTTATAATTTTTGTTTTTTGTTTTGTAATTTTTTTTTTATTTTTTTTTTAATTTGCATAAAAAAAAATATTTTAATTAATAAAAAATATAAAATAAAAATTATAAAATAAAAATATTATTATATATTTACAGAGTTGCTTTAATATATATATTTAATAAAAAAAATTATTTTCATTTAAGACAGAATATATTGCATTACAGTATATTTTTTATTGTTTTTTTTTAATTTTTGATTTAATTATTTTATTTAAAACAGAAATTTGCAATTAACCGTTTAAATAATTAATTTAAATACATACATAATGATTTTTTAATTAACCAATCACCTTTATTGCATTTGGCGTTTTTTAAAAATAATTTTGGTCTTAGCAAAACGCCAATAATCTCTACACGATTTGCAAAAAATTTATAAAATCTTAACTGTGGTTGACATATTTGCCTGTCAATGGTTGACAGATATTGAATCTGTCGTTATGTTTTTATAATATCGGAAACTTTAAAAGGATTACAAGCACCAAATTATAAAAGAAAAATATTTAAACATACAAACAAATAGAAGTTAAAGAAGTGGAATTAAAGCTTGATTTATATAAATTATAATTTTTATTTTAACGTTCAAGATTAAAAATAATAACTACTACGCTGGTTAAAGGAATGAAAAATAGATTAAAGGACGAGTTGAACGAAATCACATACACTCAGCGCCAAAAGTGAGTAAACACCACTGAAATAATTCATTATCTTAGGATAGCGATAAAAGTAAATGAGAATAGTCGAATAAATTTCCAAAAATAAAAGCGTTTATTTATTACTTATAAAATGTTAAAACAAAAACAATTCATGATAAAGGAATTTTTTTTATACTTAAGAACAAAACTGTTTTATGCTTAAGAACAAAAGTGTTGACTCACTTATGGCGCTCACTGTATATTGTGCAGGTGAAAGTTAAAAACACTTCAAAATGAAATTGCAAAAAAGCCTTTGCCCAACAATCTTGAAAGTTTTACATCAATTGTTAGAAGTTTTAAGCAGTAACAATGTCACCAATAGAAGAAGTCACAGTAAGTTTATTGGAAGTAAGTTATTCACCAAAAGAAATCTTTCGGCCTTAAGCGACCATTATAGGTTTCCTCAAAAAAATGTTGAACCTCTTCACATAAGCGATACAAGTGTGATTGAAGAAATTTAAAAACTAAGAGTTAAAACTTGTATTGCTTACATACTTAATTGGTCATTAGAATCCTTTAGTCAAGATTACAACCTAGTTTATCACACCACTTATGTTGTGTGTGTTAATTTTCTCAATGAGTAGCGGGATCAACAGTTTAAACTCGACTTCGTACGGTAGATTTTTGAGAAACTTTTCATGGCAATTTTATTTATTCTCAAGAGATTTTGTCAAAAAAAAGAGAATGAAGGAAAGAAAGTCGCCAAAAGAAAAATTTTTTCAGATTTCATTTTCTTCGAAGTGTCTGGGCTAAGTTTTCAATCACGACCTCATGCTTCATAAGGCAACATACAGCCTACTAGAGTAGACGACTTCAAGTACTATTAAAAAAGTCTTAATAAAATTCTGACATCACTGGAAATAAGTAGTGTCGTTACAATTGCAATTCAGAGAAGCAAGCAATCTTGCTCTTCTCCTAAGTCTGCTGCACAAAGCCGGAAAACTAAGTAAATTGAGAAACTAAAGTTATTGTAAAAACTAGTTGAACTCCTTAGGCATTCATTTAAGAAATAAATTGACCGAAATAAAGAGGTATAAATGTAGGTTAAAGGACGTGTATTCGTCAATAAAGACAAGTACAGTACCCGGAGGTCGAATTGACCCATTGTACAAATAAATGTAAGAGTTGTAGAAATTAAAGAAGAAAAACTAGAAATTTTAAGCATGAGTTGAAGAGAAAAGATTAAATTGAAATTAAAAAATATTACAAAAATTATTTAAGTTTTTCATTATTTAAAATTAAAAGAAATATTTTGCTTTTTAAAACCCAATCTTTACTGTCTTTTGACAATTTCATTTAAAATAATTAAAAAAAAAACACCAAAAATAATTGAAAACTAACATTGTAAACGGTCCTCACGACAGAGTGCTTTAAAAAGAAAAACTCTTGCAAAAACTGCATTTTTACAAGACATAACCTCAAAACGAAAAATATAAATAAGTAATCTGTTACAATTAAATTCTTTTTACAAAAACTGCAGTCCTAGTAAAAAATAATACCCCTTAAACTATGACAGAAGATTAAATACTTTTGAGCCAACCACAATAAGGGTGAATAACTTTTTCAAATTAAATAAATTTTTTGTTTATATTTTATATTCCACAAAACAAATTTTTATTTGGAAAAATAAATTTTAAAATAGCTTTTTTATTTTAAAATAGAAAAAAAATAATTCTGATCTTTTTTATATAAAAAATTATATTTTAATCCTTTTTTCTAAAAATAATTATTTTTAAAAAATTAATTGCAAATTTCCTTTTTTAAATAAATAAAAATAAAAAAATAATAATAATAAAAATATATATTTCTTTATAAATAAAATTTTTTTATTAATAACAAAATATATTTTTAAAAATATTAAATTTCTATGTGGTTTTAAAACAAAATAATTTTGTTGCGTATTTCCGTTTAGCTTAAAAAACTAATTTTCTTTCATTGTTTTTTTTTTTTTGCTATAAAAAATATAAAATATATATAATTTTATATATATAAAAAAAAGAAACTAATAGCTTAGCATATATTATTTTAATGTTTAGTTTTAATTGTAATTGTAATAATGATTGTTATTGGATTTGAAGTTTTGAGTTGTAAAACTTTAAAAAACTTTTTTTTTATTTTTTTTAATAAAACATTATTTTGTTTTATTTTATAATATATTGATCATATTGAGTTAAGTTTTTCTTATAACTAGAAGATTTGCTTTATATTTATAAAAAAAAAATACTATTTTTAAAAAAACTACCATAGTTTGCTAATACAAAAACGTTATTTTTATTTTTATTTTATTTTAATAATTATTTTTTATTGTTAATTTTTAGTAATTTACCATTTACGATTAATAAAAAATCAAGTCTCATCGAGGATGTTGTTTATTTTTAGATTTTTCTATACAAAATTGTCTTAATTTTCTTAATTAATTATTTTTTTCTTTATAAAAATTAATTTTATAAAAAAATTTGGCAAAAATGTCTTCAAAAATTGTGTTTTTTTTTAAATCAGTTTCGTTCAAGTTCTTGTTGTTTTAGGCACATATTTTGTTTTATTATTAATATTTATAATGTAGTTTTGTTTTGTTTCTTTGTTATTTAAAATTATTTAAATTTTATAAAAATTATTTAATATTTAAACTTAAACTAAAATACTAAAGAAAATAATTTTGTTTTTGTTGTTGGTTTTTGTTTAATAACAAATTATAGTTTGTTTTCTTTTATTTTGTTTTTGTTTAGTGAGTTGAAGTAGAAGTAGAAGAAGACAGTATAGATTTGAAAATATACCATCATATTTGCAATGGTAACGTCGTCTTAAACTGCAGCTTAAACTAATTTTAATAATAATGGAAGGCATTTGTCAATGTTCTCCGCGTAAAAGTTCCATTAATAAATTAAAGTCGCCACCATCACGTGACTTAATGGACAGCATTTCTTTACCCAACTGTTAGGAAAAAAAAAATAATATACGATTAAATTAAAAACAACTTAAGATTTAAGATTTTAAATAAAACACAGAGAGCAGCAAAGATAATGTCATAACATGAAAGGATCAGATTCCTCAACAGGATCTACGCTACAAACCGGCTTAACTTTCAGTCGGACAACAATAGGAAAAAGTTATAACTCTTAACCTCCTTCTAAAATAACTGTGTACCTAAAAGAGGACACTGTTTTGCTTCTGTAGCATGGCAAGGATTTATGGATCAATGTATTCTCTGCTATATATACAGGCGAGAGAACGAAAAGAGAATGCATGGATTCTTAATCGATAATGAAATACCAATAAGGTATTCGACATGATAAAAACCACAATTTGTAAAAAACGCAAGTTTTCTGGTTTCTAACTCTTGTTTTTAGTTTAGATTAGGTTAGGTTAGAGGACGTGTACTTGTCAAATAAGACAAGTACAGTACCCGGAGGTCAAATTGACCCATTGTACAACGTCCTAGTTTCTCACACCACTTATGTTGTGTTTATTAATTTTATACATGAGTGGCGGGACCTACAGTTTAAAGTCGACTCCGAACGACAGATTTTTGGGAAACTTTTCATGGCAATTTTATTTACTCTCAGAGTTTTTGCCAGAAATCTACTGAGAGGAAGTCGCTGAAGAAATACTTTTTGTATTTTTTGATGTCTGGCCTGGGGCTCGAACCCTGGCATTTCGCCGAATAAGCCAACACACTGCCTACTAGACCACGTCGACTTCAACTCTTGTTTTTAATTGCCATAAAATTCAGAGGCTCTGCCATTTACTCATACGTGTTGGAAACACAGTTTAAAGTCGACTGCAAACATTAGATTTTTCGGAAAACGATACATATGTATCTGTCCACAGAGCTGACTACTTTCTTTATCAGCTCATGATATCCCTGCTGAATACATACATAAATGTTCATTACAACCCTTCAGGAAGGATTACGACCTAGTTTCTCACACCATTTATGTTGTGTGTGTTAATTTTATACATAAGGGGCGAGACCTACAGTTTAAAGTCGATTCCGAACGACAGATTTCTGAGAAACTTTTCATGGCAATTTCATTTTACTCTCAGAGTCTGTGCATATTTGTGGCTGAGAAAAAGTCGCCGAAGAAATAATATTTCATTCATAGATCGATTAGTTGGAGATGTCTGACCTGGGGCCTTCCGACTACGGCGAAAAATACAGACGGAAGAGAAGAAATGAAAATGAACGGATTTTTAATCGATAATGAAATAACGGGTGATTTTTTAGCTATTATCTATTTGGCAACACTGGTTTAAACAGCTCACGGACGTTTCGTGTTGTGTTTCATTGTCAAACATCTTCAGTTCGGTCTATAATTTAACCATGAATCGTCTTACAAACGAACAACGCTTGCAAATCATTGAATTTTATTATCAAAATGCGTGCTCTGTTAAGAAAGTTCATCGCGCGCTTCTTCCATTTTATGGTCAGTTTAATCGATCCACTGAAGCGGCTATTCGGGTTATTGTTGGACATTAAACCACCAACACGCTTACGTAGAGTGCGAACTGAAGAAAATATCGCAGCTGTATCGGCCAGTGTTAATGATGACCATCAATTATCGATTCGTCGCCGTTCGCAGCAATTGGGCCTCTGTTACTCAACAACGTGGAAAATTTTGCGGAAGGATTTAGGTGTGAAGCCTTTCAAAATACAGCTGGTGCAAGAATTGAAGCCGAACGACCTACCGCAACGTAGAATTTTTGGTGAATGGGCTCTTGGAAAGTTGGCCGAAGATCCACTTCTTTATCGAAAAATTGTGTTCAGCAACGAAGCTCATTTTTGGCTCAATGGATACGTAAATAAGCAGAATTATCGATTTTGGAGTGAAGATTAGCCGGAAGCATTGCAAAAGCTACCAATGCATCCAGAAAAAGTCACACTTTGGTGCGGTTTATGGGCTGGTGGCATCATTCGACCGTACTTCTTCAAAGATACTGCGAATCGTAAGCGCTACCATGAGATGATATCCAACTTTTTTTTGCCCAAAATGCAAGAGTTTGACTTGCATGACATGTGGTTTCAACAAGACGTTGCCATATGACACACAGCACGCGTAACAATGGACTTATTGTGAGGCGAGTTCGGTGAACATTTTATTTCACGTTCGGGACCGCTCAATTGGCCGCCTAGATCGTGCGAATTAACGCCTTTAGACTATTTTTTGTGGGGCTATGTTAAAGCTCATGTCTATACAGACAAGCCCGCTTGAATTGACGCATTGGAAGACAACAATGAAGCATTTATTCGTGAGATACCGGCCGAAATGTTGGAAAGAGTATGCCAAAATTGGACTAAGCGGATGGACCATTTGAGGCGCAGTCGCGGTCAACATTTGCATGAAATAATCTTCAAACATTAAATTATATGGACCGTACTATCGATTCAAATAAAGATTTCATGAATTTTTCTGAATTTTATGTGTTTTTTAAAAAAATTTCCTACAGCTCTTAAAAAATCACCCATTACCAATAAGGTCTCCTGCATAATGGAGAACTACGAGTGCAGAAAACACAGCAGTTTTGTTGTTTCTTACTCTCCTTTTCAAATGCGATAAAATTCAGATGCTCGGCCATTTCGCTACAACTGGCGAGATCGTAGTTGAATGTCGACTGCGAACATTTGAGAAACTATTCATGGCAATTACTCTCAGAGTTTTTGCCAGAAATCTGCTGGGAGGAAGTTGCCGAAGAAATATTTTTTCGTCTAGTTCGAGATGTCTGACCTGGGTTTTACACTGTGGCATCACATCTAATAAGCCAACACACAACGTACTCGACTACGGAGACTCCTATTAGCTTAAGTTTTTAAAATTCGGAATTCTAAAAACGATAAAAAAAATTTGAGTTACCAATTGCCGATCCATACAGTCTCTTATTGTTGTTTTAAACTGGACCTCTAAGTCTCCAGATTTATTAGGTTTTGAATCTCATATTTTATACAACGAATCACAAATCTTGCTATTGAGGCAATAACAAAGATTACATCATTCCTTCGAGTATGTAATCACAAAGGCACACGTTTGTCAAACCTCAATAAGATTCCTGTCGAGTTATGTAGATTAAGAAGAGCATTAAATTGCATAAGACGACGAATGCTTTTGAAATATCCAGATACTATCATAGGATTCACGAATTTTCTTGCATTTTATGGCATTCGTTTACAGCATCTGTCATTTCAAACTTACCTGACATGTTCTCTGTAGATCGGGTATGCGCAGCAATAGTTCACCAAATTTCGACGGGCAATCCGGATAGTGGGCCAAGGTATAGGCCTGTAAACTTTGCAAAGCCTTCTCTTGGCACTCCCTTACCTTGACAGGTTCTTGCAGTTCGGAAGTATCTTAAAAAAGTAAGAAAAAAATTTACAATTAAACCGCAAATATTCCTTTATAAATTGCTTACGCTTACCCGATTGCAGTAGTACAATAACCTTCATAGCAACATATTCATAACGATCAACGCGTAAACGTCTTAAATGGTCTGTCAGATTCAGCATTCGTTCAATGCAGGGCTATAAAGGCAAATAAATATTCACAAATGTTCTTAAGAAGTGTATTTTTTCATTATAGTCACCTGAAAACCAGTAAGTTTAGCTTGTGGCAGCGTAATCGATTTGCCTAATGACATTTTAATTTCTCCCGGTGTATCAATGGAACGATAGCAGCAGGAGAAAAGTAAAAGTTCACACCATGAATTGATGAGCAGGCAGATTTGATCGTCAATCTGTATGAGAAAAACAAAAAATTTTAAATTTTTACGTCGTAGTAATAACTTTCCTTCCACTTACCGATATGTTCTTGAAGAGCGGCAAACTCTTGCACCATTTGACAATCTTGTACAGTCGATGATCGGCCACTTTGCATAGATGGGCAATCAAATCCGGATTGGTGCTCGACGATAGACCAGCACTGGCCAGCAGTGGATTGGTCATTTGATTGGCGGCGCCCGCAGCGCTGGATGAATCCGTTGAACTGGAATTTAATGAAGCCGAACTAGACGATGATGTCAACGGTTGATTAAGTCGTGCCAGCTCAGCATCGGTGTATTGCCACAGATGTTCAACATCCATAATTTCTTGTAAGAGCTGAGGAATACTGTTGTGATGCAACGCATGGGAAGTAGAGGAGGCGGATGTCGAGGAGGAAGATGAACAGGTTGTAGCAGCAGTGCTAAGAGCAGGATTCGAAGAAGACGCATGCAAATGAGAATGTGAACGATGGGTTGATGTATTGAGGCCATTCAACGAAGTTGAATGAGCTGCCGTTAAATTTTTAACATAAGGATCTGCTTGCTCGGTTTTAATGGTAGCCGAGGCAGCATTCATAGCATTAGAGCTATGGCCCGCGTAGCCATTTGTCTGTTGAACATTTTGCAGAGCAGGATTAAGTCTTTGCTGCAGTTGTTGCTGCAATTGTGAATGCTGCTGACCCGCCAATATATTCTGTGTAGAGCCTTGCTGTTGTTGTTGCTGCTGCTGCTGTTCGGGCGAGAGTAGTGGACTCATGAGGGAATTGGGTAGCGTGTATGAACATTGATAAGTAGAACGGCCGCCGCGTGTGCGATCTTCTCTTATGGCTTCCAGTTTCATGCCCTTCTGCAGGCATTTGTCAAAGCGGCAGGCTGGACATTTTTTACGCGTGGTAATACTAACTGCACAGGGTCCACCTCGTACACACACATAATTCTTGCGATTTTGGACGGTACGTTTAAAGAAACCTTTGCAGGATTCACATGAAAAGATGCCGTAATGGAAACCGGATATTTTATCACCACATATGGGACAGGGAGAGTTTATCAGTTGCTGTCGCGATATGCCTGCTGCCGGTGAGGCTGGTAAGCCTGTAGAGTCTGATGACATGGGAAACGCTGAAGATGATGAAGATGAGCCATCCATGGATAGGTTTTGCACTTCACTAGAACCACTTTCAATTTTAGACGATGATGACGTTTGAGCAGTTAGGCTTTGTGAGCCTAACATGGGCCGATAATGTAAACCGGAATGTTGCAAGCTATTGGCCGTAGCGCCATTAAAATTGCCACCATAAACACCATGAGGAGCCGGATGCCTACCCTGTATGGGTGAGTGAGTAGGACTAAATTCCGATGAATAGGAATAACACGAGCTATGGGAAGCATCACTGTTGTTGCGCGACAATGAGGGCGTATAGGGAGCATGCCTTGAAGTCAATGGCGACTGGGAAGGTGAACTATGAGTGTAAACGGAATGTATGGCAGAATCTGGACTGGGATTGGCAGGTAAATGAGGCAAGGCTGTGGTTGATTTCTGGCGGGCCATCAAGGGGGAATTGACTAAAGCCGAGTGATCAGGTGGCTCGTATTTCAAATTGATGGGATCGCTTTGTGTGGGCGCCAACTTTAGTTTCGGATGATAAATACCACCGCCAGTAACTTGATGAGTATCCAGCATTAAGGGCTCTATGTCGCTTTTAATTTGGGCACTGCCTAGAGTCGAGAAAGACATAGACGAGGGCGTTGTAGTAGTGGCTTCACTTTTTATAACAGCTACGGCATTAGAGGGCTCGGGCATATTGCCACCATTGCTCATGGTGGAGTCCGTGTCCATTAATTCCGCCTCACGGGTATCTTCATTTTCCGAAAGTTCACCTTCCCAAGACATGGGCCTGGGGCCATTATGATGATTAGCCGCCGTTGAAGTGGAACTGGCCACACGTCGTGTTACTTTTAAATTTTCTATATTCGTTAGTTCCGTTTCCGAATCGGAATCCTCAGCCTTGGTTACCGGTATACGTATGCCATGGCCAGAGGTTATTACACTACCTGTCCCTGCCCCGCCTAAGCTTGCCGCCTTAGAACCATTGTAGAATCCCACCGAGACAATATTGCCATTCGTAGACGATGAACTGCTGTTGCCACCACCACCACCATCGTCCACTTCACATTTGATATTCGTGACTGAAACATTATTGCGTGTCGTTGTGGTGGTACAAGTAGTGGTTATACTACCACCACCACCACCACCACCACCACCTCCACCTCCTGCCACTCCTGCTGTTGCTGTATTGCTCATGTTGATGGGTAATTGAAATGTAGTGCCTCCTGCCGTGGTGGTGGTAGTGGTAACCACGGCACCCGTTGTCAGATTCTCTGTTTTAATCGAAGACGACATTTTCTTGTTGATTCTTGCAGATATTTATGACAATAAGTCTTTTTAGGCTTTAGGTTTTTTTGTTATTGTTGTTGTTATTTTAAGTCTCTTGTTTATTATTTGAAAAAATAGAGGGCGCTATACACCCTCCAGGTTGCTTCCTTAACGGAAAGTTAAAGTCTTTTCTTTGTTGATTTCAATTAAAGTTATTATTGTGCCAAAATTTCTTATAAAAATTGGAAAGATGTCGTTGATGCAGTATCATGTTGTGGAAATATCTGAAAGAAAAAGAAAAATCACAGGATATTTTTACTCAGGGGTCGAAACATTTTAAAATCTGTGAAATTTTCTTAAAATTTCATCTCTAATGGGTAAACATTTTATAAGAAAAGAGTGAAGTATTGAATCGATTGACCAATACCCACATAAGCAGGACAAAACTACGGTGTTTGACTTACTATTTCATTTCATAGTCATCCAAAAGACTGGGTAAGGGACCGTATTGTAGCCCCTTACCCTTACTAGTTAAAATCGTAAAATCCTTATCTGAGGATCTTTGTAACCAAACACAGATATTTCAGCCTGTAAGGTTCTAAACTCAAGCTTTCCTTCATGTATTCTCTCAGTTTTGAAATCAACAGACAAAAACTGTAGAGAAGGATAACTTAAACTAAACTACGAAATGTAATAGTGCAAGAGATATACATGCACACTATCCTTGAGGAGAAAAGTCCCAGTTCCTAAATTCTAGTCTAGGCCTATTGTGGTACCACCATTAACTTCCAGTCCGGGAACCATAAGTTCCATAGATGAAACCAATGCGACTCCAGAATAAATCTTGCTATTGCTGCAATTTTATATTGGCGAGTTCAGACCAGGATGACGGAAAATGAAAGGAAAAGAACTTTCGCTTTTTCATGGCAAAACACTTTCGCATGACTCATGAGGTGAAAGATAGTTTCTTCCTATTTCTCAGTCTCTACCGACTTCTTAGTCTCTTCCTACTTCTCAGTCTCTTCCTACTTCTCAGTCTCTTCCTATTTCTCAGTTACATCCTACTGCTCAGTCTCTTCCGACTTCTTAGTCTCTTCCTACTTCTTAGTCTCTTCCTACTTCTCAGTCTCTTCCTACTTCTCCATATCTTCATACTTCTCAGTCTCTTCCTACTTCTCAGTCTCACTCTACTTCTCAGTCTCTCCATACTTCTCCATATCTTCTTACTTCTCAGTTACTTCCTACTTCTCGGTCTCTTCCTACTTCTCGGTCTCGTGCCACTTCTCTAACTCTTCCTAAATCTCAGTCTCTTCCTGCTGCTTAATCTATTCCTACTTCTAAGTTACTTCCTACTACTCAGTCTCTTCCTACTCTTCTGTCTCTTCCTACTTCTCAGTCTCTTCCTACTTCTCAGTCTCTTCCTACTTCTTAGTCTCTTCCTACTTCTCAGTCTCTTCCTACTTTTCAGTCTCATCCGGCTTCTCAGTTACTTCCTACTTCTCGGTCTCTTCCTACCTCTAAGTCTCTTCCTACTTCTCAGTCTCTTCCTACTTTTCAGTCTCATCCGGCTTCTCAGTTACTTCCTACTTCTCAGTCTCTTCTTACTTTTCGGTCTTACCATACATCTCAGTCTCTTCCTACTTCTCAGTCCCATCCTACTTGCAGAAGTCAGTCGAGAGTGTGGCAAGATACTTTCCGATAATAAAATAACCCGTGATTATCGCAATAATGAATGGCCGTATGAATTAAGAACACAAGACAACCAGTCCGCTTCTTATCTACACAGTCCGCCGGAGTCTCTTAATATTGCAGGAACTTTCCTATAGCCAACGGGGTAAAATCTAGTCTGAAAAACAAGCCGAGAATACCTAGTTTCACTGAGGCAATCGGAACACATATGCCGCGCAATTCCGACGATTTCGCTATGACTATGACCCGAAATTTCCCTAAAAAATTCCCGACCTTCAAGGAACGAGAACGAAATTCTGTACGAATAAATTAAAAGATTTACACTTAAGATTTACTGTTCCTACATCTTAATCTCTTCCTACTTCTCAGAAATCATTCTAGAGAATGCAAAGTCTACCAACATACTTTCCCATAAGACGACAATAAACCGTGAGCAGCGCAATTATGTGATGAAAGGTCATACGAATTAAGTACATAAGACAATCAGCCCCCTTCTTAATTACGCATTCCGCAAGCAGCTATCAATATTACAAGAACTTTCCTACAGCTAACGGAGTAAAGTCTTGTCTGAAAAACAAGCGAAGAATGCCTTGGTTAACTAAAGCCATTTGGACACCTATGTATGTCCTGCAAAATGACGGAGATTGTGAGCTCTGTATCCGCAATGCAATTCCCGATTATTTCCCTATGATCTGGAACAGAATAATACTTTCAATGATCCGAAAATTTCCCTAAGAAATCCCTGGCTTTCACGAACGTGAACAAAAGTCGTGGTGACACTAGTTAGGGGTGTAATCTCAGTCCGGCTGTCCCAGTAAATTAAAATATTTTCACGTAAAATCCTACCCAAACAAACAAACCTACCAGTAAAAGGCATTACAAAAAAAATTGTCCTCCATTCGGAAAACACTCGAGCGTTCAGGCAAAGCCCTTGAAATATATACCACAGCCTACTCTGTCTAGCATCTTAAAGTCTTTGGTCAATTAGCCACTAGCAATTCTTAAAACATTTATGAATGCCTACCCCTACCAGCCTTTTCACCTTCTATCACATACATAAATATAAAGGGTCCGCCAAATAACTTTTTTTTTTGAAAATGCTTTAAAGAAAAAACTTGTCAATATTTTCTCAAATTTCTTTTTTTATTTGAAAGTACAATCCTTCCGGTTAATAATGGAAAATAATTTCATTCAAATGGCTGCCTCGGCTGGCCATGCAGTACACGATCGGTCCAATTTTTAAGCACATTATCGATTGTGTGCAGCTGTATTTCACCAATGGATTCACGAATATTAACCTTTAAAGCGCCAATTGTCTCTGGCTTGTCGGCGTAACACTTATCTTTGACGGCAACCCACAAATAATAGTCCAACGGTGTCAAATCGCAGCTCCGCGGCGGCCAAACGACATCAGCTCTGCGGCTGATAATGCGATCTTCAAAAACAGGGCGCAAAACATCGAGTGTAGCTTCGGCTGTGTGGCACGTGGCGCCGTCCTGCTGAAACCAAATGTTGCCAATATCCTCCTTTTCAATTTTTGTGAACAAAAATTCGTTCAATATGGCCCGATAACGATCGCCATTGACTGTAACGGCCACTCCTCGCTCATTTTCGAAGAAAAATGTTCCAATTATGCCTCTGGACCAAAATCCTCACCAAACAGTGATTCGTTTTGGGTGCGTCGGCTTTTCAATGTATGCGTGCGGGTTTTCTGTGCCCCAAATGCGACAATTTTGCTTGTTTACATACCCACCAAGAGCAAAATGAGCTTCATCTGATAAGATGATTTTCTTCATTCTTTCATTCTTCAACATTACCATGATTTTCAAAGTAATGTCGCAATATTACCCAGCGTTGTTCAAGCGTATACACAACCATATTCGTTCAGCGGAAGGATATAACTAATTATCTGTCAAATCAGACATGAGCTAAGTGTTACCATTCACGAAATAAGCACTAGTTGAAAAAAAACATTAGATGGCGGACCCGATATAATTGATCACTCCAACCCTCCAGTGAGGTTTACGACCTAGCTTCTCACACCACTTACATTGTTAATTTTATACAAGAGTGACGATACCTAAAGTTTAAAAATGGCTCCGAACGACAGATTTTTGATAGGCTGCTGAGAGGAAGACGCTGAAGAAATATTTTTTCATATTTTCGATTTGATTTCTGACCTGGGGTTAGAACCGTGGCCTTACGTCTAATAAGCCGATACAAGACTACGGCTACTTATTCAATATCAAATAATTTCATTTTCTTATACTTGCTTATAAGGGTGTTTTTTACAGAGGTATAGAACTTTAAGTTGGCATTACTTTTCAAGATGGCGACCGATTTAACAGCTGTCAAGTGATTTATTCTCAGTTTGGTTTGGCAATTCATCATGAATAGACTCACGCCTGAACAACGCTTGCAAATAGTGCAATTTTATTTCGAAAATAATGGTTCTGTGCGGAAAACGTATCGCGCACTACGTCCATTTTATCGTCGACAAAATCGTCCATCAGAGCAGTTAATTCGATTAACCATGGAACGTTTTCGCACCACGTTTACTCTTATTGATAACTCGCATCCCCAGAGACGCTGTACTGTGCGTACAGAAGAAGCTATTGCTGCTGTAGAGCGTAGCATTGAGGAAGACCCGAATGAGTCCATCCGCCATCGAGCACAGGAATTGAATCTGTGTCCATCCACTTTATGGAAGATTTTGCGGAAGGATCTTGGTTTGCGTGCTTACAAAATCCAACTCGTGCAAGATTTGAAGCCAAACGATCATCAACTAAGGCGTAGATTCGTCGAATGGGCCCAAAACGAGATTACCGTTGTTCCCGATTTTCATAAGCGAATTTTGTTTAGCGATGAAGCGCACTTCTGGTTGAATGGCTACGTCAACAAACAAAACTGCCGCATTTGGAGTGAAGGTAATCCTCAAGTGTATGCGGAAACACCGTTACATCCAGAAAAACTGACTGTTTGGTGCGCTTTATGGGCTGGTGGAATCATTGGACCGTACTTTTTCAAAAACGATGGTGGCCAGAACGTTACAGTCAATGGTGATCGATATAGAGCCATGATTACTAACTTTTTTATTCCTGAATTGAATAACCATGATGTCCAGGAGATGTGGTTTCAACAAAACGGCGCAACATGTCACACAGCTCGTGCCACAATAGATTTATTGAAAGACACGTTTGGTGACCGCCTAATTTCACGTTTTGGACTACTTTCTGTGGGGCTATGTAAAGTCATTGGTCTATGCGGTAAAGCCACAAACGCTTGACCATTTGGAAGACAACATTCGCCGTATTATTGCCGATATACGGCCACAAATGTTGGAAAAAGTCATCGAAAATTGGACGTCCAGATTGGACTACATCCGCGCCAGCTGTGGCGGTCATATGCCAGAAATCACATTTAAAATGTAATGCCACAAGATTATCTTTCGGATAAATAAAATTCATGTCAATCGAATAATCCATCGTTGTTTTATTGCAACTTAAACTTCTATACCTCTATAAAAAACACCCTTTACTTGCTTATACTTTTCAACCTCCATCACCCAGCCAACAACGCCTAATGCAATACTTTGTTAAATTAATATTTAATGACAGAAACAACATATTGAAAAATTAATTTTCCCAGAACCGCCACTTATTTTTTCAAAATCTGATGATAAGTGACTGAAAAAATTTTTCTTAAGAAAATTTTTCACAAATATTTCCATTCTGTACAAATTATTGTATTCATATGCCATTAAAATTCCATTTTTTTCGCTTAATTTTTAAATTAACTGACAGTTTTCTTTTAAATTCGTCTAGCACGTGATAATAATTTGTCTTTAAACTGTCTACAATGGCAATAATTGGTTTCCTTTTCTTCTTCTTTTTGGTAGTTGACAGAAAATCATTTGTTGGCATTTTCTGATTGTCTGTGTGTGTGTATTTGACGTACACGTTGTTGGTTGACTTTACGATTCAGTAGAAAATTAAATTAAAAAGAAAAATAATTAAAAAAAAATAAAAATAATTTGAATTTCTTTTTAACAATGACCTTTAAATGACGAATAAGAAGAAGAGGAACAATGAGACTAAAAATAATTCGGAAAAATTAGCATAATTTGTCTGTAATTGTGGTCTGTTTCATGCTTAAACAAGAAAACGTTGAAAGACATGTATGTACACGTGGAGGAGGAGGAATCTATTCGGAAGGGTTGTTTTCATTAGAAAACATCTTCTTCTACAAAATATTTAAAAAAAAATTTTTCAAATTTTTACAAAAAAAATTCTGGTACCAATTTAAAGTACCTTCTTCGCCGTACTCTAGTAGGTAGTGTGTTGGTTTATTAGATGTAAAGCCATGGTTCGAGCCCCAGGCCAGGCATCAAGACAAAATACAAAAAGTATTTCTTCGGCGACTTCCTCTCAGCAGATTTCAGGCAAAAACTCTTGAGAATAAATAAAATTGCCATGAAAAGTTTCTCAAAAATCTGTCGTTCGGAGTCGACTTTAAACTGTAGGTCCCCGCCATTCATGTATAAAATTAACACACACAACATAAGTGGTGTGAGAAACTAGGTCGCTGAAACTAGGTGCTGACTGAAGGGTTGTAATGACCAATTATGTATGTTATGCATGTCTTCACCTTTATGACTCATAATAATGCCCCAAAATACTGTAAACTTTAATGCATCAAATCTTCCAATATATCACGAATAAAGGCAACATTTCAGTAGCCATCGGTGTAGAATTTTTCCCTTCATTTACGAAAAGAAAAATAGAATCAAAAACGTTTATGAAATAGTACCTTCAGGTTTACTAAACTAAAGTACCTTTAGCCTTGTCAGGGAAGAAAGGCAAGCTAACCGATATTAACGGGTGATTTTTTAGCTATTATCTATTTGGCAACACTGGTTTAAACAGCTCACGCACGTTTCGTGTTTTGTTTCACTGCCGAACATCTTCAGTTTGATGTATAATTTAATCATGAATCGTCTTACAAACGAACAACGCTTGCAATTCATTGAATTTTATTATCAAAATGCGTGCTCTGTTAAGAAAGTTCATCGCGCGCTTTTTCCATTTTATGGTCAGTTTAATCGGCCCACTGAAGCGGCTACTCGGGCTATTGTGACTAAATTTCGCACCAAATTTACATTGTTCGACATTAAACCACCAACACGCTTACGTAGAGTGCGATCTGAAGAAAATATCGCAGCTGTATCGGCCAGTGTTAATGATGACCATCAATTATCGATTCGTCGCCATTCGCAGCAATTGGGCCTCTATTACTCAACAACGTGGAAAATCTTGCGGAAGGATTTAGGTGTGAAGTCTTTCAAAATACAGCTGGTGCAAGAATTGAAGCCAAACGACCTACCGCAACGCAGAACTTTTGGTGAATGGGCTCTTGGAAAGTTGGCCGAAGATCCATTTCTTTATCGAAAAATTGTGTTCCTGCGACGAAGCTCATTTTTGGCTCAATGGATACGTAAATAAGTAGAATTGTCGATTTTGGAGTGAAGCTCAGCCAGAAACATTACCAGAAAAAGGTCACAGTTCGGTGCGGTTTATGGGCTAGTGGCATCACTGGACCGTACTTCTTCAAAGATGCTGCGAAGCGTAACGTAACTGTGAATGGTGAGCGCTACCGTGAGATGATATCCAACTTTTTTTTTGCCCAAAATGCAAGAACTTGACTTGCATGACATGTGGTTTCAACAAGACGGTGCCACATGCCACACAGCACGCGTAACAATGGACTTATTGAGAGGCGAGTTCAGTGAACATTTTATTTCACGTTCGGGACCGGTCAATTGGCCGCCTATATTCTGCGATTTAACGCCTTTAGACTATTTCTTGTGGGGCTATGTTAAAGCTCATGTCTATACAGACAAGCTCGTTTCAATTGACGCATTGGAAGACAACATTGAAGCATTTATTCTTGAGATACCGGCCGAAATGTTGGATAGAGTATGTCAAAATTGGACTAAGCGGATGGACCATTTGAGGCGCAGTCGCGGTCAACATTTGCATGAAATAATCTTCAAACATTAAATTATATGGACCGTACTATCGATTCAAATAAAGATTTCATGCAGTTTTCTGAATTTTATGTGTTTTTTTTGAAAAATGTTCCTATAGCTCTTAAAAAATCACCCATTAGAACCAAATAAAGGCAAAAAAAAGTTTATGAAAAAGTACCTTCAGGTTTACTAAACTAAAGTACCTTTAGCGTTGTCAGAGAAGAAAGGCAAGCTAACCGATATTATAATTCCAATTAATTCTAAACACCTCTAGGCTTATTTTTAAATAAAAAATAAAGCACTGCGCGATTAAAAGTCTTCCAACAGGAACTTCTACGCTTTGACAGTTGATTACTAACAATGTTGTTAAAGCTACTACCTCTGTCAAATTAGATGTCAATTATTTAGTCCGTTTTGCCAAATTGCCATGGACGACTTTAACATTCAATACTACGTGCAAATAATAAAATAATTTTATCAAAATGAGCGATTCGTTCAGGCAACGTACCGCGTGAAAATTCATCTTTAACGATAAGGCCCGCTTCTGGATGAATGGGAATGTGCACAAAGAAAGTTCTCGAATATGGGACAATACCAATGCACATGAGGTCCCAAAGAACTCATCGCTTCGTGTAGATTTTGGGCTGCCATCGTCACCAATAAACATTTCTTTGAGAACAACGTTGGCCAAGGCCATCTCTAACAACAGCGAGCTTTATATGTCGACTTCTTTTGGCCTGAATTGGATGATTTAGACAACACCAACATATGTTTCCAATATTTCGACGCTAAGTACCTCTCAGCTCATTCTATATTAGATATCCTGCACGAGCAAGTTGAGAGCATAGTCATCTACCGTGGTGGTGATATGAACTAGTCACCGAGATCATGTGCTTTGACGCCTTAAAACATTTGCTTGCGGGGTTTTTTAAGCCGCAGTTGCCTGAGAATAAGCTACAAACCACAGCGGTCCTCAAAGCCAGCATAATCCAAAACGCGCCAGAATCATAAACAATTTGACATTTTGAATGCGCTCCACATTATTTGATTGTAAAGAAGACATGATCCCATGAAGTATCGAACAAACTATCCATTAAATAGTCGCCTTGTGCAGCCATTGCGCTGACCAACTTCTTCCTCTTCCCTGATTTTGGTGGAACTTGGTCAGTACAGGGTCTGCGTTCACCCGTGGCATCACAATGGGCCGCTACCACTCCGACCTAAAAACCTAGTCGCCTGGGCTTTGATGACAGGCCATTATTTCTTTATTGAAACTCGTCATGGTTTTTTCACTGCAATGTGGCTGCATTTCACCGATGTTACGCTGGATATCACACTTTAGCTCAGGAATTAAGTCTGGTTTACTCGCATAAAGCTGAGATTTCATAAAATCACATGGTGTTGATGGTCTGTTGACAGATAGTGCGCCCTTGCGCAATCCTTATGTGCATTTAAAAAATTTATTCTTACTGAGACACCCTATTAATGTAAAGAAAAAGTACCCAAGACTAACTAAAAATGTTTTCCGTATAAAAAATTGTTTTCTGGGCCCTTTTGTTAAACGCTATTTACCGGTCACCCTAATCGTGTTATTATATTTCGTTTGATAGACAGTATTTGTGTGAGTATCTTTCTCTTCCTCTCCCTATCTCTCTTTCTCTGTCTTTCTCTCGCTCTGACGCTTTGTGTTGTTGTATAATTTCATAACGTATGAAATTTTTAATTCGGTTAAGGTTATTGTACCTTTAATTTATTTGTATTTCTTTTTTTTTTAATTCGTTTTTTTTTCTCTCTCGTTTTATTAATTCAGTATTATGCTGTTTTTACCAACTGTTCTTTTAAATTTTATTTTAGTATTGTTATTATTGTTGTTTTTGTTGTATTTTATTTTCGTATACAAATTTTATTTCGACAGTATTTTTCTTCTTCTTTTTTTCTGTTGTTGGTTGATGGGCCGCTGGTTGGGTCGTTGACATATTTTTTTATAAAATTTTTTCAATTTTTTTTTTTACTTTTTTCTTTCAAGCGTGTTAGTTTTTAACTGTTTTGTTGTTGGGTTTTCTTTTTTTTTTTGAATTACACACAAAAAAATTTAAATAATTTACACTCTTATCCATTGTGGATTTAAATGTGTTTGAATAGAACCGGCTGAATGAAATCTTTGTAAATATTCGTTTTATGGCAAGATTTCAAACAATAAAAAAATTTTTTATTCCAAGAATTTTCATATTCTTCGAATACAACTTACATGGCAACAAAAAGAAGAATTTATTTGAAGAGTTGAAAATAAAGGAAAATTATTTCGAAATACATTTTGAAATTCGATAATAAGTCAAAAGCGAAAGGAAACCTTTTAAATATTGTATTATATGAATATTTAAGCCTTAATTGACACGTTAGAATGCTTTTTCGATTTTCGAATACAGCAAAAAAGTAATAAATCTAAAAACTATAACAAAAATCGAAAAATTACATACTTTGGGTAAAATTTCGATGCCCGAAAATCTTAGAACAGACCTCTATAATATGCAAGCAAGTTTTTTCAATGTTCGAAATTAAGTTCGAATTTTCGAACATGGCATAAAAGTAATAAATTTTAAAAGTGCTATTTAAAGTTATAACAAAAGTATGAACATTTAATTTTCTAACTGTATGTTTCAATGTTCGAAAATCTCAAAACAATTTTAATTTGAAAGAAACTTAAATGTTCTAGGTATGTTATATTGCAATAATTAGGTCCTCTGTAATATGCACGCATGTTTTATCAATATTCGAAATTAAGTTCGAATTATCGAACATAGCAATGAAGTGATACATTTTAAAACTACTATTAAAAATTATAACAAAAATATAATAATTATATATTTTGGGTGTAATTTGAATATTCGAAAACATCTAAACGAGTCAAAAAAATGTTATATTTTATATTTTGTGGTCAAAATCACTAATTGAGTAATATGCAGTTTGAATTTACAAAAAAAGAAACAGATGGCAAAACAGGCTACAAATTTCATATACATATGTACATATATGTATGTACATAAGTCATAATTTTCAATCTTTGAAAACTATAAAAGGAGTCCAATCTAAAATAAATTCAAATTTGTATGTAATGTATGTAACATGTTTTTCTCACATTCGAAATTAGTTTCGAACAAAACTTTAAAATTTCATGTATTGAGTGCAGTTTTCAAAATTCGAAAGCAACAAAATAAGTTCAATTCGAGAGAAATCCATATCTATTACAATATTTACGTCTTTTGTAATATAAAGGCAATTATTTATCGATGTTCGAATTTTCGTACATCACGAAAACCTGAATTTTCTTAAGTCACATCATCTTTGCAGTGGAAGCTATGGTCATATCGCAAATAAGGCTAGAACCGTGTATATACATATGTACATGCATATCTGCTCCAGTGCTTCAGCACCCGTAATAGCGTCATAGAATACTGTCATTGATAGTAAAAGGAACATGAGAGGTTGCTCCAATAGGAAATCAGTCGATATTTGGTTCTGTAAAAATATTTAAATAAAAGCATGTCACATCAAAACTGCAAATTATAGTCCTCCTCCATGGTAACAGTTCTCTCACACATTTTTATTTATTTATTTTTTATTCGGTTATTCACCTCCCATACGTAATTGTGAGTGGTGAAAAAATATTCGAACATAAGAAAAATAAATGACGTTCTTTTATAACTTTCTTCGATAAAACAATAATAAAAAAACTACGATATAAAACGTGCAAACGCCTACACTAGAAACATGTATACTACATACGTACATGCATACACACGTGCACACACTCAAATGTGTACTTTAACCCCAAAAAAAACAAACAATTAAATAGCACTTAAAAATACCCTCCATTAAGTCTAAACAACAACGACGTAAAATATGCCGAAAATATCAGCTGCATGGTTATATTTAGAGTGCCAAAGATAATGAAAAGACTAAAACAGTAATGTGTACAAAAAAAGAGAGAGAAGATGTTAAAGTCTATTACAATAACAATTAACAAAGCGCAACTGCAAAACAAAAAGCAAAGAAATTTTCATAATTAAAATACAAGCAATACAACAGAAATGAATTGATAACATTTCTAAACAGAGAGGGAGAGATAGAGCAGATAAACGGGGAACAACAACAACTACAATCAATTTACGATGGCATTGTCTCCATTTATACGATAATAAATCAAAAATATATATAAAATACCCACACATAGTACATCATGAACAACAACAACAAAAATGATGATAAACGACATCAAACGACGAAACAATCAACATCATCGTCATCAACGAAATAAACGTCTTTTCTATACTCATCTTATTATTAAACCAACAAGGGGAGCAAAAACATCACTCTCATATACAACGAAATACACTCATCATCAACCACCAGAATAATAATAAAAAAAAAATTTTTAAAAATAACAACACAAACAACAGCGTTAATAATAAGAACAAGAACAAGCACAGCAACGCCAACAATCATATCATCAGCCGTCGTCGTCGTCTGACAGACACAAAAAAGGACGACCTTCAAGTAATGTTGTTGAATTTGTGTACGCAAACGACCTTGCTAAGGAAACGAAAACACATGCACGCATACAATTACACCACAAGACCACAGAAAAAAAACACCACGACGACGACATGCACTCTCTAGAATTTCAATTTTTTTTTGTATACAATAAGAAAGAAACAACATTATACTGCTTATAAAGAGAGAGAGCGAGAGTGAGGTAAGAAAAACAAAGAGAAAATGTTAGCAAAAAAAACAGACACAATAAGGGAAGAAAATTTTGTATTTGCCAATGAAAATAAAAAAACAAAACAAATGTATAAAAGAGAGATATTCTCTTTCTTTTAAATACGACTCTTTAATGAAAATGTCTCTTTTATCTCATTTAGCATACTCTTAGAAATAATGCGTCATAGTAATAGAGATTTTTAACGTGACAAAAAAGGTGTTAAAACATGTTCATGGATTTTGTTCTCTTCGTTTTGTTGCTGCTATTAGAAATCAAGTATAAAAACAACAAAAAC
Source organism: Sarcophaga variegata (assembly GCA_932273835.1). NCBI lineage: Eukaryota > Metazoa > Arthropoda > Insecta > Diptera > Sarcophagidae > Sarcophaga > Sarcophaga variegata. The sequence continues at coordinate 15,663,169 of OW026361.1, read as the reverse complement.
ATACATGATAAATAAAACAAGTGGTAAAACTAGTTTAAGTATGAAAAAAGCACACATTTTTTTACCTACACATTGAAAAAATTTGTAACTACTTCTTAAGCTTTTCTCTTCTTTAAACACAGTAAATAATAAGAGCCACATAATAAGAACAAGAAGTAACATGCACACACACATATACATATGTAAACAGCAGGCAAACTCTAAAAGAGTAAATGGTAAATAAATTCCCTTAGGCTTCGTTTTCAATACTATTGTTATTTTTGGTTTTTCAAAGTATGTAAGTATTTACGTGCATGCATGTGTGTTTGTGTGTGTGCTGTTATGCTTGACTTACCACTCAACAAATGTATTTGAAGTGTAATAGAATAGCAGTAATAGCCAATAATGAATGGTACAAAGAGAAAAAGAAGTTTGTATCATAAAAACAGAATCAAAAACAATTTGCATAATAAAGGTTGGTTGGTTTTGTTTAAAACGCCCACATACGTTCATATATTTTACTTACAAGAGCTGTTATAAAAAGTTGATATGTAAACAATTAAAATGGAGGCCATTACTTTGTAAACAGAGTTGTATTTTGGAGTTTAGCACAACTAAATACAACTCTAAGTAAAGTTAACCCTTAAAAACGCAGTAACAAAGAAAGATTCTGAATTTTAAAAAAAAATTTTGAACGTTCTTCAATGAATAAATTTAGTTTGGGTTTTAAAATATTAAATAAAAATAAACTCCGTATAATTCAGCAGAATTCTTTTGGTTTCATGAATTGGTCACAAGCTACTAGGCAAGCGAAGATTCGTGCTTCCATTAAACAATCTAATGGACCAGCTACAACACCGATAACCGTTATCATTATGAAATAATTCCACAATCTTATATTGTATCTTCGAAAGTAATTTTCAATGTTCGAAAACCGAAAGCCAAGTCTATTCCTTATATCATTGCAATAACAAAGCCTTATGTAATATGTATGTATGTACGTAAATTTTTTCTATGTTCAAAATCAAGATCGAATTTTCGAGCATTACGAAATTTTTTAAAATGTTTTATTTTAAAAACCCTATAATAAAAATTTATATAAATTATTAGTTCAAGCAGAAATTTTCATTATTGGAAAACCTTAAAATCAGTCAAACAAAGAATAAACACATATTTCGAATTTTATCACAAAAATAAAGACTTGTATAATATTCAGCCATGTTTTTTCACTGTTCGAAATTAAATTCGAATTTTCGAACATGACGAAAAAGTCATATATTTTGAAAGAACTTTTAAAATCTTATAAAGTATATAGAAATTTTTAATTTTAATTATAATTTGCAGTGTTCGAAAAGTTAAAAACCAGTCAACTTTGGTATAAAGATAGTTGTTTCTAATTTTATTACAAACATAATGCATTACGTAATGTGCAGGCATGTTTCTCCAATGTTCGAAATTAAGTTCGAATTTTCGAACATGACGAAAAAATCATATATTTTGAAAGAGCTTTTAAAATCTTATAAAGTATATAGAAATTTTTAATTTTAATTATAATTTGCAATGTTCGAAAAGTTAAAAACCAGTCAACTTTGGTATAAAGACAATTGTTTCTAATTTTATCGCAAACATAAGGCCTTACGTAATGTGCAGGGATGTTTTTCCAATGTTCGAAATTAAGTTCGAATTTTCGAACATGACGAAAAAATACTAAATTTTAAAATAATATAAAATGTCCACATATAGAGGGGCCATTGGACCGTACTTTGGCGAAAAGGACCATTTAAGAACCATTGCCACCACCATGTCCGCATGATAACTGGCTTTTTTGGACTTAAAATTTAATATTATGAAGTACGTTTTGTGGCTTCAACAAGGCGTTGCCACGAGCCACACAACACGACTAACTTTATTGTATGAGAAGCTTCCAGGAAGAGTAATTAAGTGTTTTGGCAACGTCAATTTGCCAACCAGATCATAAGATTGATGGAACTACGTCCAAAACTATGTCCACGGGTATAATTCCATAACATTGAGGCATTTGAAAATCTTCTTTTATCAAGTTATCGTCGATACACTGTCCGAAATGTTCGAAAATATGGTTGAAAACTATCTTAATTAGATCGACAGCTGCAACCATTCCAGAGACCGTCATTTAAGGTTAGGTTAGGTAAGGAAAAGGCCCCACTTAGGCCATCATTTATGGCCAATGTAATACCACAATTATTATTCAACCTGGGAATCAAACATTTCCTAGAGGAAACCGAACCGAGGCAACAATAAATCCTACTATTACAGCAATCTTTATATTCGAGAGCTCATGCAAGAATGTCCAAAAGTGAGGGATGGGAAACCACCGTCTCTGACAACAGCGTGACACTGTCACATGAGGTGAAAAACAGTTTCTTCTTTATTTTCAAGCCCACTACTCCTGCAGAAGTAATTTGCCGGAATGTCGAGTTTTTCAGCTTGCCGATGAAGAGGACAGTGGCTCATGATGAGAATCGTCATTGAAAAGACTTTGTATTTCGTTCATAGTGGCTGGAACGGGAACCTAAAGAACATACCGGTTATAAAGGGTGTTTTTTATAGAGGTATAGAACTTTAAGTTGGCATTACTTTTCAAGATGGCGACCGATTTAACAGCTGTCAAGTGATTTATTCTCACTTTCATCATGAATAGACTCACGCCTGAACAACGCTTGCAAATAGTGCAATTTTATTTCGAAAATAATGGTTCTGTACGCAAAACGTATCGCGCACTAAGTCCATTTTATCGTCGACAAAATCGTCCATCAGAGCAGTTAATTCGATTAACCATGGAACGTTTTCGCACCACGTTTACTCTTATTGACAACTCGCATCCCCAGAGACGCTGTACGGTGCGTACAGAAGAAGCTATTGCTGCTGTAGAGCGTAGCATTGAGGAAGACCCGAATGAGTCCATCCGCCATCGAGCACAGTAATTGGATCTGTGTCCATCCACTCTATGGAAGATTTTGCGGAAGGATCTTGGTTTGCGTGCTTACAAAATCCAACTCGTGCAAGATTTGAAGCCAAACGATCATCAAGTAAGGCGTAGATTCGTCGAATGGGCCCAAAACGAGATTACCGTTGTTCCCGATTTTCATAAGCGAATTTTGTTTAGAGATGAAGCGCACTTCTCGTTTAATGTATACGTCAACAAACAAAACTGCCGCATTTGGAGTGAAGGTAATCCTCAAGTGTATGTGGAAACAGCGTTACATCCAGAAAAACTGACTGTTTGGTGCGCTTTACGGGCTGGTGAAATCATTGGTCCGTACTTTTTCAAAAACGATGGCGGCCAGAACGTTACAGTCAATGGTGATCGGTATAGAGACATGATTACTAACTTTTTCATTCCTGAATTGAATAACCATGATGTCCAGGAGATGTGGTTTCAACAAGACGGCGCAACATGTCACACAGCTCGTGCCACAATAGATTTATTGAAAGACACGTTTGGTGACCGCCTAATTTCACGTTTTGGACCTGTGAGTTGGCCTCCAAGATCTTGTGATTTAACACCGCTAGACTACTTTCTGTGCGGCTATGTAAAGTCATTGGTCTATGCGGTAAAGCCACAAACGCTTGACCATTTTGGAAGACAACATTCGCCGTATTATTGCCGATATACGGCCACAAATGTTGGAAAAAGTCATCGAAAATTGGACGTCCAGATTGGACTACATCCACGCCAGCCATGGCGGTCATATGCCAGAAATCATATTTAAAATGTAATGGCACAAGATTATCTTTCGGATAAATAAAATTCATGTCAATCGAATAATCCATCGTTGTTTTATTGCAACTTAAAGTTCTATACCTCTATAAAAAACACCCTTTAGAAATAAGTTAACGATACAGTTTCAATTGTAAAGCTAAAGCTTTCATTATTAGTTAATTAACTACTAAGAATTCCATTCGTTGCCCTTCAAATTCTTTTAAAGCAGCCACCTGCCATCATTACAAACTATTGAAACATTTTTTAAGGTTTGGACTAATAAGCCAACGAGATTAAATTGGCATTCTTTCGTGTTACAATTTTAATCAGAAATTGTTTTATTATGGTTTAATTTCTGTTGTTGTTTTTGTTTCATTTTTTTTTTTATAATTCGAATGTGATATTTTGCATAAATTTGTTGTTTGGATGACAAATGATTTTCTAATGTGAATTTCGTGCTGCAAACGTGTCTTGTATGGCTGTTGGCTCTACTCTTTTAGCTTCTCTCCTTGCAAATGCCTGTGTGTGCTTGCAAATACAAAGTTCAGCTTTTATTGTGTGTCAATATGCAAAAACAAGACAAGAAACGACAAGAAAAAATTGTTTTAAAATTCAAACGTACATATACGCTGGAGAAGTGTAGTCAAACAAATCATTGATACGACAACATTTCCAGAAATAAAATACCCAACAGGAAATGTAAGTTTCTAATGCAAGCGTAACCGAACAACATTGCAACTGAGCGCAGACATAAGAGACCGGTAGACCGACAGACGTGCAAAGCGTAAGACAGCCAGTCTTGACAACTTTTATTTCAGCGCGGCAGCAGCAGCAGAATTTGTTATAAAACTCAGGTATTTTTTTCTGTTTAATTGATTTGCAGAATAACGCCGACAGTGACACCACCACATCACCTTCCCCCCCAAACTCCTCCCGCATCTTATAGTTTAGTTTTGTTAATCATTCATAAAGAATTTAAAGTTTTGACTTCTTTTAGCACAGCCACTTTTTAAATGCAAATAATGGCGAACAAACAAATCCAATACCACACCTTAAATTGTACCTGAAGTTAAAAGGAGAATAACAGTCAACAAAGAATTGTTCCACAGAATGTAACAGGCACAATTGCTTGTGTTTGATGTCAAACTGATCGCTAATCGGTTTGTCAAAAGACTTTGTGGCAATATTTCATTCATGGCATTGGTTAATGTCAGAAATGCCTGAAGCATTACACACACACACACACTCCTTTTGTTAGCAATTGAACACCGGCTAAAATGATAAACTAAAGTTAGGCAGGCGGTGTTATATGGTAGAAGTTCAGGGTATTTGGCCTAAGAAATGTTTAATTTTCTCTAGAGCAGCGAAGTCGCTGTCTAACAGCGTTCTGGAGTTATTTTACTATTCATAGCTTACGTTAGGACAATTTAACTCGCTGTGCTACAGAGTATTGCAGAGGTTTTAGAGTTCCGGCCCTACTATACGATCTATTGTACTGCCCTCAATCTAAATATAGCATCCCTATAATGTAGTTGCCCTAACAAACTGCTAAATGACGTAGTAAGGATAACTCCCTGCCTAGTACTTGATAAGGTATTTCTTCTTGGTTCCAAATATTACAAGATCTATGTATTGGACTCGAGGCGATCTTTATACTGAACAATTGACCGTTTACTCATGACTCAAATATCTCTTTCTATTAATTTCTTTTAATCTTTCGTTTCGCCGAATTTGCCTGTCCAAACATCTCTTTCCATTCCATAAAAATGGTTCTGAACGTGTAAAATTCCAACCAGGCAAGCTGATTTGTCTGTACAGACGTGAGAAAATTCCCAACCTCGCAAGTTCATCTGTCTGTTCAGCCTCGTGTAAATTCCCAACCTCCCTTAAGTTGATTCAGGTTGGCAAGACAGTCACATGCTGTTGTCGAGTTAACTTTGCACAAGTCGTGTGCTCTGTCTCACAATGTTATGTTCTGTAGGATGATATCCGCTTGGAAGCTACTCCGAAAATCATAGTTCTGTCCAAAGAGCTGACAACTCTTTCCATCGGCTCATGATATCCCCTGATGAATACATACAAAATTGGTCACTACAAACATTCGGTCAGGATTACGACCTAGTTTCTCATACCACGTATGTTGTGTTTGTTAATTTTATAAAGGGTGTTTTTTATAGAGGTATAGAACTTTAAGTTGCAATAAAACAACGATGGATTATTCGATTGACATGAATTTTATTTATCCGAAAGATAATCTTGTGGCATTACATTTTAAATATGATTTCTGGCATATGACCGCCACGGCTGGCGCGGATGTAGTCCAATCTGGACGTCCAATTTTCGATGACTTTTTCCAACATTTGTGGCCGTATATCGGCAATAATACGGCGAATGTTGTCTTCCAAATGGTCAAGCGTTTGTGGCTTTACCGCATAGACCAATGACTTTACATAGCCCCACAGAAAGTAGTCTAGCGGTGTTAAATCACAAGATCTTGGAGGTCAATTCACAGGTCCAAAACGTGAAATTAGGCGGTCACCAAACGTGTCTTTCAATAAATCTATTGTGGCACGAGCTGTGTGACATGTTGCGCCGTCTTGTTGAAACCACATCTCCTGGACATCATGGTTATTCAATTCAGGAATGAAAAAGTTAGTAATCATGGCTCTATACCGATCATCATTGACTGTAACGTTCTGGCCACCATCGTTTTTGAAAAAGTACGGACCAATGATGCCACCAGCCCATAAAGCGCACCAAACAGTCAGTTTTTCTGGATGTAACGGTGTTTCCACATACACTTGAGGATTACCTTCACTCCAAATGCGGCAGTTTTGTTTGTTGACGTAGCCATTCAACCAGAAGTGCGCTTCATCGCTAAACAAAATTCGCTTATGAAAATCGGGAACAACGGTAATCTCGTTTTGGGCCCACTACGCATTACTTGATGATCGTTTGGCTTCAAATCTTGCACGAGTTGGATTTTGTAAGCACGCAAACCAAGATCCTTCCGCAAAATCTTCCATAAAGTGGATGGACACAGATCCAATTCCTGTGCTCGATGGCACCCGAATGAGTGTCTTCCTCAATGCTACGCTCTACAGCAGCAATAGCTTCTTCTGTACCCACCATACAGCGTCTCTGGGGATGCGAGTTATCAATAAGAGTAAACGTGGTGCGAAAACGTTCCATGGTTAATCGAATTAACTGCTCTGATGGACGATTTTGTCGACGATAAAATGGACGTAGTGCGCGATACGTTTTCCGCACAGAACCATTATTTTCGAAATAAAATTGCACTATTTGCAAGCGTTGTTCAGGCGTGAGTCTATTCATGATGAATTGCCAAACCAAACTGATAATAAATCACTTGACAGCTGTTAAATCGGTCGCCATCTTGAAAAGTAATGCCAACTTAAAGTTCTATACCTCTATAAAAAACACCCTTTATATGAGTGGCGGGACCTACAGTTTATGTCGATTCCTAACGACAGTTTTTTGAGAAACTTTTCACGGCAATTTTATTTACTCTCAAGACTTTTTTTGCAGAAATCTGTTGAGATGAAATCGCTGAAGAAATATTTTTTAATATTTCGTTTTGCTGGATGTCTATCCTGGGTTTGAACCGTGGATTCACGTCTAAAAGCCAACACACTATCTACTAGAGTACGGCGACTTCAATTCCCTGATGAATGCCATGTTAAAGTCGTCATCCGTTATCCTAACCATAGTCTCAATAGCTCTGGTTCTAACTAAAATATGCATTAGTTTTTAATATAATAGTGCCTGCAGCGATGCTGCAGATCTGTCTCTGTAACTCTTTCATCGGAGCTGTTTTCAAATTGATTCTGTCTGCCCAGAAAGAAAAGACTTCTTGTGAACCATTAGTCTTCCAGAAATTCGGAAACTCTTTGCAACGAAAGTACAGTACAGCAATCCGTCACCGCAGTACAGCAATCCGTCACCACAGTACAGCAATCCGTCACCGTTTGATACAAAAAAAATTGTTTTCTAAAAAGGACCTCATCTCAACACTGAATACAAAAATAACTTGAGAGTATCTCTACCATACCCGTGTGTCTCCTTAACTTGTGGTTTTCCTGAAAACGTGCGTATTTAGGATATGTATTTAAATAATTTCAACACCAAAAAGGGGTTAAATATTCAATTATTAAACGTTAGGAAAAATGAAAGAAAACCCACAAATAAATATTGATTAAAATTCAACCACCTTTCCTTTCATAAATCCCACAAACGCAACCACACGCCAACGTTGTTTTTGAAGCCCTATTATTCCTTATTCTCCTTTTTTTAGACCAACAACAACTGTAAGCAATTCAATACTCCCTGCTATGAACCTTGAATTGGTCAGCAGCAGTAGTAGTATATTGTAGTAAGTGTTGTTGCCTACACATTGTACATCAACATACACTTGTTATGTCAAGTTCAATTCATTATAGAATACAATAAAGGGGGTGTTGGTTTCCATTATTTTCTTCTTTTTTCAGGAATTGCTCTTTTCTTTAATCTCACTCTCTCTCTCTCTCCTTTACTGTCACGCTTTGCCTCTCTCAGAACACTTTATAACTTTCTTCTCTTATTGGTACTGACTATGAATACTCATAAGGATTTTTCTTTTTAAAACAATCATTGATTTTTATGCATCACCATCACATTATTTCCTTTTTTTTACTCTCTTTCCTTTCTTTCTTCTCAATACGTACATATAAAGTACTGTTATATTTGTCTTTATGAGTGGGGAAAAATCTACTCACCTCCCTTGTTGATTACCATTGTTTTGTTATTGAAAATGTCAATAACTTTAAGGGTACTGTATTGATACAACACTGTTGTTGTCTTGTTGTTGCCAGAGATGACATTGACATTTATAGAAACAGAAAGCTACTGTGAGCATATAAAGTAAAGAGAAGAAGAAAAAAAAACACTCACACACAAAGAAATGTCAAAGATACCATTTGAACTTTATAAATGGAAGGCAAACAGACAGACAAACATAAAAAAGAAGAAATATTTCAGAAAAAAAGGTTGGAAAATTAAGCCTTAAACGTGAAGGTTAAATTAAAAAGGCGTGTAAAAATAAATTGGATTTAATGAATCAATTAAAGGTCAATTTTTACAAAAAGCCATACTGGGACAGTCAATTGTGTCATTTCTAATAAGAAAAAGGCTAAACTTGTATAAATTTATTTGCAACATTTAGCAACATGTTACTAAGCTCCTACAGAAGTTATTCGATGAAATGCCAAGCCAAAGAAAGAAGAAAATCAGTTCTTTTCTTATCCATACAAGACCAGCGCAGTCTAGCCATATTGTACGTACCTTACTGCTACTGACGGAGTAGCAGTAGTAACGAGTAGTGAATACATAGTCTAACCGAGGCAGCCGGATGTCCTTTTACATGTCAGAGATTGTTCATCAACAATCCAATTTCCGATGATATTCTTATGTATGGAACCAATATAAGAGTTGCCTTGGAATGATCCATAATTTCACTGAGAAATTTTAGGTATACGTGGACGATTTCAGTCTGAGCAACTGCGTAAATAAAACACGATATTCAGGCTTTTCTGCAATCAATTCTGGGTTACGCAAGCAAGAATTTTTTGAAGTCGCCGTAGTCTAGTAGGTAGTGTGTTGGCTTATAGACGCAAAAGCCTGGGTTCGAGCCCCAGGCCAGGCATCAAAGACAAAATACAAAAAGTATTTTTTCGGCGACTTCCTCTCAGTAGATTTCTGGCAAAAACTCTGAGAGTAAATAAAAATTGCCATGAACAGTTTCTCAATAAATAAAAATCTGTCGTTCGGAGTCGACTTTAAACTGTAGGTCCCACCACTCATGTATAAAATCAACACACACAACATAAGTGGTGTGAGAAACTAGGACGTTGTACAATGGGTCAATTCGACCTCCGGGTACTGTACTTGGCTTAATTGACTAGTACACGTCCTCTAACCTAACCTAACCTAAGCAAGAATTTTGTTTGTTGACATAGAGTCAGAAGTGAGCTTACCGCTGAAAAAAATTGTGTTCGCAAAATCAGCCAATTGCTGTTGTACCCAATCAGCATATCTACGGTATTAGGCATGGTCCGTCGACTGTAATTGTTGCGTGACTTGAACCAAATGACAGTCCAAATGGATAGTCTGGTATATGACATCTTAAGAACACTAACTTGTTGTACACGTCGTACACCAACAACTCATTGAAATATAAAAAATTATTTTGTAAAAACATTTAAATAAAAAAATGTTGCAGCAACATGTTGCAAGTTGTTTTCATAAAAAGTGTAATTTTTCGACAAAAATTATTTTTGAAACTTTCTCTAAGGGATAAAAATTATTCTATGATTGGTTCAATTCAGCTATAATTCGTACAGCAATGGAAGTTCCTCCTAGTGTTGCCCGGAGGCCCATACAGATCAACTCCGTTTTCTAAATGTCGATTTGAGAGCCGTGTAGTTGGCTTCATGAAAAATGGAATATTTGGTTAAAAACTCGATTTTTAAACAAAATTCTGAGGAATAAAGTGTACCACGATTGCCTGAAACCGCATTGATAGAATTGTCTTTGAAGCTACAGAGAGCGTCAAAAGTGAGTAAACACAACTGAAATAATTCATTTTCTTAGGATAGCGAGAAAAGTAAATGCGAATAGTCATATAAATTTCCAATAATAAAAACGTTATCTATTACTTATAAAATGTTAAAACAAAAACAACAATTCATGACAAAGGAACTGTTTTTATACCCAAGAGCATAATAGCAAATTTAAAATTATAGTGAGCGTTGACTCACTTATGGCGCTCACTGTAAATAGGCCCCTTCCATGTATTCGCTAAATGTAGATTGATGTAACAATTATTAGAGAACAAATTGTTTCTGTTACTTTTAAACCAATAAATCTATGGAAATTTATATTATGGTTATGGTATAAATGTTTCAGCAACATGTTGCTTTAGAAATATCCGGAAAAAGTATATAAAAATATATATATTTTTTTGAATCCTGCACTCTCTTCATATCTTTTATTTAGTAATAAAGTTCTAAGAATTCTATTCAATTTTTTTAAACATATGTTTCTGCAACATGTTGCTAAAACATTATAACATAATATAAAGAAAAAATATACTTTTTTTGATTTATTTCATTCACTTTATTTATGTTATTTTAGTCGGTAAGGTCAAATTTTACTGACAACCTTATGTACAAGCTTAAGCAACATGTTGCTTAAGCAATATCCTGTTGTAATAAATAGAATAACAAATATTTTTAACTTTAACTAACTACATATCAGTTATTTAGTGTATGACATCAAGTCTGTGGAATTTTATTGACCATTTTATCTATTGGCTTTTGTACATGCATGTTTATGTTCATGTGTCCGTTTGCCATGTCCCACCTACTGTAGTCGTCGTCAGCAACGAGCAGTTTACCTAAGTTTAAATTGTATATAGAAGTTTAGTTAGATAAAACTTGAATTTTTTTTATACAATTTCATTAGATACATATTTTCTATATACATATGTACATATGTATGTAATTTTCTCTATTAAAAAAAAGTGTGTATGAGTGTTAGCTTCTAGCCACCAACTTTGTTCTGCATATACATACATATAGAGGAGACATGGAGAAGAAGTAGAAGAAATACACAAAACATGTATTTTAACAGGTGCGTCCATTACGGTCAAATCAAGTTTCCACATTTTAATACCACCGCACTCATATACTTCATTCCATACCACTCCACTCCACTCCACACCACTCTCTCTCTTGTAAAGATTTCTATGATAGTTAACTAAACGTTGCTTTACGGATTTTTATGTGTATGACATGGCTACATGGCAACATGGCAACATTTGAAATGTGTCTCCTCTTAATTATACAAAGAAAAAAAAAAATAATTTAAAGCCAATGAACAAATAAAAAAAATAGAAAAACTTCAAGCATTGTAAATAATTTAATTTCTTGTTTCTAATGGCAATCGAAGAGAAGAAACTTTATTAGAAAAAACAAACTCAAGCAATAACAAGAAATATTTGCCAATAGAATAAGAAAACAAAGACCTTTAGCAACATGAATGCTAAATGTTGGCATTATTTACGTAACAAAATATCTACAAATTGAGAAAGCATGTATGGTTGTTGCAAAGAATTTGCTGTACAAAAGCAAAGACATATAAAGCAACATGTTGCTGGCAACATGAATATCAAATTTAAGGTCCGTTTTTTTCTGAACAAAATTATTATCAATTACCTTCGAATAAGTATACTTCGAGCCTACGCGAATCCTGTCAAAAGATCGGTTATTGCATACATAAAGGGTGTTTTTTATAGAGGTATAGAACTTTAAGTTGGCATTACTTTTCAAGATGGCGACCGATTTAACAGCTGACAAGTGATTTATTCTCAGTTTGGTTTGGCAATTCATCATGAATAGACTCACGCCTGAACAACGCTTGCAGATAGTGCAATTTTATTTCGAAAATAATGGTTCTGTGCGGAAAACGTATCGCGCACTACGTCCATTTTATCGTCGACAAATCGTCCATCAGAGCAGTTAATTCGATTAACCATGGAACGTTTTCACACCACGTTTACTCTTATTGATAACTCGCATCCCCAGAGACGCTGTACGTTGCGTACAGAAGAAACTATTGCTGCTGTAGAGCGTAGCATTGAGGCAGACCCGAATGAGTCCATCCGCCATCGAGCACAGGAATTGGATCTGTGGTTTGGATCCATCCACTTTATGGAAGATTTTGCGGAAGGATCTTGGTTGGCGTGCTTTAAAAATCCAACTCGGGCAAGATTTGAAGCCAAACGATCATCAAGTAAGGCGTAGATTCGTCGAATGGGCCCAAAACGAGATTACCGTTGTTCCCGATTTTCATAAGCGAATTTTGTTTAGAGATGAAGCGCACTTCTGGTTGAATGGCTACGTCAACAAACAAAACTGCCGCATTTGAAGTGAAGGTAATCCTCAAGTGTATGGGGAAACACCGTTACATCCAGAAAAACTGACTGTTTGGTGCGCTTTATGGGCTGGTGGAATCATTGGTCCGTACTTTTTCAAAAACGATGGTGGCCAGAACGTTACAGTCAATGGTGATCGATATAGAGCCATGATTACTAACTTTTTCATTCCTGAATTGAATAACCATGATGTCCAGGAGATGTGGTTTCAACAAGACGGCGCAACATGTCACACAGCTCGTGCCACAATAGATTTATTGAAAGACACGTTTGCTGACCGCCTAATTTCACGTTTTGGACCTGCGAATTGGCCTCCAAGATCTTGTGATTTAACACCGCTAGACTACTTTCTGTGGGGCTATGTAAAGTCATTGGTCTTTGCGGTAAAGCCACAAACGCTTGACCATTTGGAAAACAACATTCGCCGTATTATTGCCGATATACGGCCACAAATGTTGGAAAAAGTCATCGAAAATTGGACGTCCATATTGGACTACATCCGCGCCAGCCGTGGCGGTCATATGCCAGAAATCATATTTAAAATGTAATGCCACAAGATTATCTTTCGGATAAATAAAATTCATGTCAATCGAATAATCAATCGTTGTTTTATTGCAACTTAAAGTTCTATACCACTATAAAAACACACCTTTACATACATACATAATTGATCATTACAACACTTCAGCTAGAATTATGACGTAGCTTCTCACACCACTCATGTTTTGAGCGTAATTTTTATATATGAGTGGCGGAATTTACAGTTTAAAGTCGACTCTGAAGGACAGATTTTTGAGAAAGTTTTCATGGCAACTTTATTTGCTTTCAGAGTTTTTGCCAGAAATCTGCTGGGAGGAACTTGCCAGAGAAATATTTTTCATATTTTCATTGTAATGCCTAACCTAGGGTTTGAACAGTGACCTTACGTCTAATAAGCTAACAAACTACCTACTAGACTAGGATAGAAGAGCTGCTCGGCGGCTCAGGACATTATGCAGCACTGCGACAAGCGGTGCATGTTTTCCGACAAGCAATCTAGTCAGTTAAGTGTATAAAAGGATCGTTGTATTGGTATGGGTCAACACACTACCTTCTAGACTATATGGCGACTTCCGGCCGGTTACTAACCTTAGGTTATTACGGGATGCTCTAATACATTAATTCGTCTCGCATTGTAATTAACCAGTAAAAGTTTTGATTGTCTCAAATTCATTTGGTTTAAGAAGAGCCTTTGTCTCTCTTTATTTTCCCATTTCGGTGTGTATATCTATTCAAACATCTTCCCCACTCAACAGAAAAATTGTCAACTGAACAGCAACGTGTAGACTCCACTTCCCGCAAGCCTATCTGCCAATTATTGTCGCGAATTCTCACTTGATTTGGGGCAGAACAAAAGCTAATCTTATGTTCAGCGTGTAGCTGGTTCAGCTGCATCAGACAATCCCATATTATCTTCGATTTAAGTGCTCAAATGGCGGCCTCACTGTCACCTAGTGTTTCTATACTGAGGGCACGTTATATTTTGCTCTGGGACCTGAAACTAGCTTTCCTGGCTTAAGATTCATTCTTCACCTATCCCTTCTCGTTGTGAAGCATTTGCCAACATCAGGCATGTTTGTAATTTTTAAAAATATTTCATAAACAATTTGCAACATGTTTATCAACATGTTTCATTCATTCTTCACCTATCCCTTCTCGTTGGGAAGCATTTACCAACATCAGGCATGTTTGTAATTTTAATAAATATTTCATAAACAAATTGCAACATGTTTATCAAAATATTTAGCAACATGTTTATCAACATGTTTAGCAACATGTTGCCGTTATTGAAAAATCTTTATGTTTTCATATAGAAAATATTAAACATGTATAGCGACTGTTTGCAGTTGCAACAAACCAAACTAAAATCATAAATAATTTCCATATTTCCAGCACAATAAAGTTTGTACCCTCGTAACGATTTGTTATTAACAAACAAACGCAACAACAACAATTATTGCTTGGCTGGCTTTAAAAGTGCAGTTCTTGTTTTAAAATGTATTTTTTTTGTCGTCGTCGTGTTCTCTATTACATACACTCGTTGTAGTCTAGTGTCATTTGAGTCCAGTTTTATCACGTTTTCAGATTATTGACACTTGAATTTAAACTTTTGTAGCAAATGTATTTGTGTGCGTGTATATGTAAGAATGCTTATGTGTACATAAGTCTGTCTCTCTGTCTTACTATTGTTGCTTTATAAAGTGGGTGTGGTGGTGGTAATTCTTTCATACTTTTTCAGCGGCTGCCTCTACATATCAATGCAGTTTTTCTGTGTTTTTTTGTTGTTTTCGTTCTCCGTTTCTTTATAAAGATAAAATTTTAAATGATTTTTTATTTTGTTATTGTAGTTATTGTTGGTCTTCTGTTTTCATATAAAGTTTAGTTTTATTTAAATTCATTTTATTTAAATACATATGTATGTACATATATAAAAACGTTATCTTTTAAAGTAGTAAGTAAGCGAGTGATATACAATGTTACGTTTCCATATGGTGGAGGTTGGTGTTGTCTGTACAAGTTGTAGGTATAGTTTCTTTTTTATATTGTTGCTGTTGTTGTAGTTGTTGTTGTTTTTATTGTTGGTATTCAAGTCAAGGTCTTCCTGTTTTTGCTTTTCGTATTTTGTCAAGTTTTTTTCTCTGGCTCTGTTCTGTTTTTTTTTTTGTACTTGCTTTTGATCAGCTTTAATGTAAAAACATTTAAATATTTAAGGAGTTTTGAAAAATCTAAGATTTATAGAAATAAAAAGAAAACTATGTTGCTGGCAACAATTACCAGAAAAGAATCTAGATTTATAGAAATAATCTAAGATTTATACAAATAAAAAGAAAACTTTGTTACTGGCAACTTGTTTAAAAAATTTTTCAATCTAAACAAAAAAACAAAATTGAAAAAATAAATGTTGCATGACAGTTATACTTGAAAATAATCGAAACAAAAAATTGTTTATTAAATGTAACACCATTAATGTTTAGCAACATGTTGCATAACGTACATACATACATAATTGGGCATTACAACCCTTCAGCCAGGATTACGGCGTAGCCTCTCATACTGTTGCTTAACTTACTGTTATATAAACCACGACTCTATTTTAATCACCTCATTTTAAAAATTTCAAGGTACATATAAATAACTTTAGGAAAATTATAATTTCAAAGGAAAAAAAACATTAGCAACATTGTTGCTGGAAACATTTTACCATATTTTCAATTTAATCTGCACAAATTTGCATTCCATATTGATTTCTATTTTACAAATTTCACAGTACATATTAATAAACTAAGAAAAGTTATAATTTTCTGAGGGAAAAAGTATTAGCAACATTGTTGCTAGAAACATTTAAACTCATTTTCAATTAAATCTGTACAAATTAGCACACCTTATTGATTTCTGCATTAGAAAAACAAGAATTTTTCAAATAAATCTAACTAAAAAAACAAAATTTCGGCAATATGTTGCTACAAATACATACCATTGTCTAGAAGCAGAAAACAACGCTGAAGAAAATAAATGCTGTTTGAAAAAGTTAGTGCTGCGACGTGGAAGTTTGAAATAACTTTTACAGTATTACAATGAGTTTAAACGTCAGCTTTAGTGGGAATTTATTATTAAAGTAAAGTCCACTATCTAACTTAACCTATGCCTACTGTACACCCAGCTCCAAATCAATGGTTGCATGTTGCAAAATATATTTTTTTTAAATTTATTTCTTTATCAATTTTTCTACTGTTATAATACAAAAGATTTCAATAAATACTCTCAAGAAATCATCAAATTTATATCAGCAACATGTTGCTGCAACATTGAAAAAGAAAAAATTATGGAGTATTAAAAAATTCCCAAATTTCCAGAAGCTAATATTCTTGAAGATGCTATTGGCAATTAATTTCTGGCATAATCTTGTAAATTCCAACTAATATTTGCAAAATTATTTGTTCCCAAAGATTTATTCGGCAAATATTTCCACAATGTGACCGCAACTTAGTTAAACGTATATTATATCGAAACAATATAATGTTTTTAAATGGTTTTACATTCTATTACAATTTACCTGTAGTCTTTTACAAGTTCGAAACATTAAAGATGTTCGAAAATTTATTCTTTTAATTTGTTTCTATGAAAACATCTGAAAAGAAAAAAGAAAAAATATTTAATTTTTAATCAAATTTGGAACAATTATTTATATAACAATCATAAGTAAGATCTACGAGATATCTGGCAACATTTTGCTATTCATTTACTATATAAGTTTTTCTTTTAATTCTTTTTTTGTCTTTCTTCGTAATTTTAAAAACTTTTAATGCCATAAGAAGGGTGAAACTGATTATGGTTGCTTATATTAGGGCTTTTGAAATACAGTGCTTAAATCGGGCGAAGTTGAAACGAAGTAACAGATGGACTTAAGGAATAGAAACCAAGCATAGACAGGATTTCGAACTAGAGCCCACTTACATGCAATGTAATGCAACCACAGAAATAGCGGATGTTAATGTCAAGACAAAGTGCTACAGTCATTTAAACAGAACTATAACATCTATCCGGTACGAAGGCATAGTGATTCTGATATGAATCTTTAATGCACATGTTGACTCCGCGACCACCAACCTCAAACACTGAAGTAAACTTTACTTCACTTTTTGGTCATTGAAGGCATAAAATTAAATGTAAAGGCACATGGGTGTTCCCACATCAATTAACTGAAAACAAAAAGTCTAGCAGTTAAAGACTGGAGAAGATGGGAGTGAAAACCATATCCTAGTAGGTACAGTGCCTATGAAGCCAGCGACTATCAAAGCCTCTGGCCAGATTAGAGCACGTAAATTCAACGTTTTTAAACTAATGCAGTCTCCAGAAGCAAAACAACACGCCGATACACACAAATCGGTACTTAATGGGCTCCATAAAGAAAACTGAACCAATGCGATAATGTGAAACTTATTTTCCTAGAGGCAGTTGACTTACATCTAGGTCTTAGTATAAAAGCGAAACTTGGGTTTCAAAACGGGCCTGGTAAATGATAAAGCATAGAAAGTGGAAACGTAATGTGATTTGAAAAGGCATCCAGAGGCCTTGACATACATACATAACATACGTAATTGGTCATTACAACCCTTTAGTCAGGATTACGACGTAGTTTCTCACACCACTTATGTTGTATGCGTTCATTTTTATACATGAGTGGTGGAACCTACAGTTTAAAGTCGACTCCGAACGACAGGTTTTGGAGAAACTTTTCATGGCAATTCTATTTATTCTCAGAGTTTTTGCCAGAGATCTGCTGAGGCCTTGACAAGCAGGTTAAAAGAAATCCTTGCTGCTATGGCTGCTGACTCTCAAGTAGACCTCAGTCACTATAAAAAAAAATGAAAATTCGGTTTCAGAACAGACGTGGTAACTTAAAAAGCATAGAAAGTGCGGATGTCAGAAATCTGGTTTTGAAAAAAGCCTCCAGAATCCTTAACAAGCAGGTTAAAAGAAATCCATGCTGGCATAATGAAGCGTAAATAAAAGACCTAACTGGGAAGCTTACACCTTCCACAGTTACTATGAACCATAATAAATATGTATTACAACCAATGTTGCCAGCAACATGTAGCTGAACATTAAAATTTTCTTGTTTTATATTTTTCTTTATAAATTAAAGAAAAAATTATTGCTTAGAATGTTGCCAGCAACATGTTTATTTCTTTGTAAACTAACAAAAAAAATCTGTTGCTTAGAATGTTGCCAGTAAATAAAATACCTAACTACAAAGCTTACATCTTCTACAGTTACTAAAGGGTCCGACAAATAACTTTTTTTTGAAAATGTTTAAAAAAAAACTACTGAATATTTTCTCAAATTTCTTTTTTTATTTTAAAGTACAATCCTTCCGGTTAATAATGGAAAATAATTTCATTAAAATGGCTGCCTCGGCTGGCCATGCAGTAGCCTACACGAACGGTCCAATTTTTAAGCACATTACCGATTGTGTGCAGCTGTATTTCACCAATGGCTTCACGAATATTGTCCTTTAAAGCGTCCATTGTCGCTGGCTTGTCGGCGTAACACTTATCTTTGACGGCACCCCACTAATAATAGTCCAACGGTGTCAAATCGCAGCTCCGAGGTGGCCAAACAACATCAGCTCTGCAGCTGAGAATGCGATCTTCAAAAACAGGGCGCAAAACATCGAGTGTAGCTTCGGCTGTGTGGCACGTAGCGCCGTCCTGTTGAAACCAAATGTTGCCAATATCCTGCTCTTTAATTTTTGTGAACAAAAATTCGTTCAACATGGCCCGATAACGATCACCATTGACTGTAACGGCCACTCCTTGCTCATTTTCGAAGAAAAATGGCCCAATTATGCCTCTGGACCAAAATCCGCACCAAACAGTGACTCGTTTTGGGTGCGTCGGCTTTTCAATGTGCCCCAAATGCGACAATTTTGCTTGTTTACATACCCGCCAAGATCAAAATGAGCTTCATCTGAAAAGATGATTTTTTTTTTTGCCAAAATCGGCATCTTCTGGTGTAGGCTACGGCATGGCCAGCCGAGGCAGCCATATGAATGAAATTATTTTCCATTATTAACCGGAAGGATTGTACTTTCAAATAAAAAAAGAAATTCGAGTAAATATTCAGTAGTTTTTCTTAAAGCATTTTCAAAAAAAAAAGTTATTTGGCGGACCCTTTATAAACCACAATAAATCTGGATTATACACAATGTTGTCAGCAACATGTGATTGAACATTAAAATTTTCTTGTTTTATAAAAATGTATTGGTTAGAATGTTGCCAGCAACATGTGACTGAACATTAAAATTTTCTTGTTTTATAAAATTTATTGCTTAGAATGTTGCCGGCAACATGTTGCTAAACAATTAGAATAAAATTTCTCTTTTTTTAATACAAAAGGCCATTCATTAAAGGCAATTATTTTTAACAATTGCTTACAAAGGCCATATTAACGTGTTTTAAACAAATTATGCTACGATGACCTTACCATGTATAAGCAACAAAGTAAATATTTTCTCTTCAAAACAAAACAACAACAATTGTTGTTTAATTCTAAAATAATTAACGCATTTTTTAGAAAAAATTTTATGAATTGCACAGCAAGAATTGCAAGAAAAAAAACAAACAATTTAAAAACAATTTTTTAGACATAAAATAACCTTGTGCCAAAACAACATATTGTTTGTGTGTAGATGTTGTTGTTGTTGTTTATTATTATTATTATTATTGTTGTTAATTTTTTTTTTTTTCGAAAATATTGTCGATTTTCTTAATTAAAGACACGCAACAATATTTGTGGAAATTTAACGAGTGGTGGTGGTGGTGGTGATAGTGATGGTGGTGTTGGTAGTAGAGTGCTTTAATAATAATGTAAAGAGCAGTTGTTGCAAGTAGAACTGCAATAATAACAAGTAGTTGCAATATATGTAAAGGGTGTTTTTTATAGAGGTATAGAACTTTAAGTTGCAATAAAACAACGATGGATTATTCGATTGACATGAATATTATTTATCCGAAAGATAATCTTGTGGCATTACATTTTAAATATGATTTCTGGCATATGACCGCCACGGCTGGCGCGGATATAGTCCAATCTGGACGTCCAATTTTCGATGACTTTTTCCAACATTTGTGGCCGTATACCGGCAATAATACGGCGGTCAAAGCGGTCAAGCGTTTGTGGCTTTACCGCATAGACCAATGACTTTACATAGCCCCACAGAAAGTAGTCTAGCGGTGTTAAATCACAAGATCTTGGAAGCCAATTCACAGGTCCAAAACGTGAAATTAGGCGGTCACCAAATGTGTCTTTCAATAAATCTATTGTGGCACGAGCTGTGTGACATGTTGCGCCGTCTTGTTGAAACCACATCTCCTGGACATCATGGTTATTCAATTCAGGATTGAAAAAGTTAGTAATCATGTCTCTATACCGATCACCATTGACTGTAACGTTCTGGCCACCATCGTTTTTGAAAAAGTACGGACCAATGATTCCACCAGCCCGTAAAGCGCACCAAACAGACAGTTTTTCTGGATGTAACGGTGTTTCCACATACACTTGAGGATTACCTTCACTCCAACTGCGGCAGTTCTGTTTGTTGACGTAGCCATTCAACCAGATGTGCGCGATACGTTTTCCGCACAGAACCATTATTTTCGAAATAAAATTGCACTATTTGCCAGCGCTGTTCAGGCGTGAGTCTATTCATGATGAATTGCCAAACCAAACTGAGAATAAATCACTTGACAGCTGTTAAATCGGTCGCCATCTTGAAAAGTAATGCCAACTATAGTTCTATACCTCTATAAAAAAACACCCTTTATGTGTGTGCACATACAATATGTGGCAACATACTAGAGCGTTATTATAACAAGCATCAGAGCAGCAAGCATAAGAATCTAAAGCAAGCAAAATATAATAAAAAAAAAACAACACAACACAACTAGCCAAACAACCAAACATTTGTTGCCATATTTTCTGTGTTAACCAGTTTATTTTATAACAACATTATGAACAAAAAAAAAACAAACAAAAAAAAGAGTGGCTGGTTGTGGCTCTTGCCAATAATGCGTAATAGTCCGTCGATTTTACAATCTTTTGAACGAAAAAAAAAAGAAAACAACAAAAAAAATGAAAAGAAAAAACAGTACGAAGTAGAAACAGTAGAGACACAGTTGTCCTACTGCTTTACACTACACATAAGCTGGCTGACGGAAATTCCATCCCCGCCATACATCCCAGCCTCGTCGTAGAGGGTTTAAGAAATGTTACGCATGCCTGCCTTAAAGTTGAAACAAAGTCCAACGCTCTCTGCGGCCATTAGACGGACGACATACAAAGTTGTGTATGGGTTGCAGGATTGTTTTAAGATCAGCGGGTGTTGTTTTATTTAACGTTGCAGTTGGTTGCCTACAGTAGTTGCAAAGCCATAAGCTGCTTTGCATGCTCTCGCTCTCTCTCTCTCTCTAACTCTCTTACTCTGTCCATGGCCGGGTGTTTGGCTACAACATGTTTCTTGGCACACCATCACCATCATTGTTACAACCAACTGTGCATTAAAGAAACAAAAAATAAAAAAAAACGCTTGAATCTTTATTAGTGGTTCTTAGTCTTTAGACATGTTGGCTAAATGGCAAATATGGAATTATTACTGAGGTAAAGCAACTTGTTAACTGGCTTTATACACAACAATATATCGAAAGTAGCAGAGTGGAAGAGCAGCTCCCCATTTTGTGTTGGCTCTTTCAATAATTGCGTATGATTTTTGGAAAAAAAATTTTAATTTTAACTTTGTTGGCGTTGATTTGTTGTGGCAGTTACTGTTATGACGCCGTACTTGCAACATTAAAGAATTAAAAAACAAAAGTCCATCAAGAGTCTCTAAAGACTAGAATATTCTTACAAAATCCCTAACCTTGTTCAATAAAATATCAATCACATACCACGAGACAAATGAGTCCTCAAATTAGGGCACTTATGTAACACTGGATTTAAGATGGATTGCTTGACGTTACTAAAGGGTGTTTTTTTATAGACGTATAGAACTTTAAGTTGGCATTACTTTTCAAGATGGCGACCGATTTAACAGCTGTCAAGTGATTTATTCTCAGTTTGGTTTGGCAATTCATCATGAATAGACTCACGCCTTAACAACGCTTGCAAATAGTGCAATTTTATTTCGAAAATAATGGTTCTGTGTCCATTTTATCGTCGACAAAATCGTCCATCAGAGCATCAGAGTTAATTCGATTAACCATGGAACGTTTTCACACCACGTTTACTCTTATTGATAACTCGCATCCCCAGAGACGCTGTACGGTGCGTACAGAAGAAGCTATTGCTGCTGTAGAGCGTAGCATTGAGGAAGACCCGAATGAGTCCATCCGCCATCGAGCACAGGAATTGGATCTGTGTCCATCCACTTTATGGAAGATTTTGTGGAAGGATCTTGGTTTGCGTGCTTACAAAATCCAACTCGTGCAAGATTTGAAGCCAAACGATCATCAAGTAAGGCGTAGATTCGTCGAATGGGCTCAAAAACGAGATTACCGTTGTTCCCGATTTTCATAAGCGAATTTTGTTTAGCGATGAAGCGCACTTCTGGTTGAATGGCTTCGTCAACAAACAAAACTGCCGCATTTGGAGTGAAGGTAATCCTCAAGTGTATGTGGAAACACCGTTACATCCAGAAAAACTGACTGTTTGGTGCGCTTTATGGGCTGGTGGAATCATTGGTCCGTACTTTTTCAAAAACGATGGTGGCCAGAACGTTACAGTCAATGGTGATCGGTATAGAGCCATGATTACTAACTTTTTTATTCCTGAATTGAATAACCATGATGTCCAGGAGATGTGGTTTCAACAAGACGGCGCAACATGTCACACGTTTGGTGAGCGCCTAATTTCACGTTTTGGACCTATGAATTGGCCTCCAAGATCTTGTGATTTAACACCGCTAGACTACTTTCTGTGGGGCTATGTAAAGTCATTGGGCTATGCAGTAAAGCCACAAACGCTTGACCATTTGGAAGACAACATTCGCCGTATTATTGCCGATATACGGCCACAAATGTTGGAAAAAGTCATCGAAAATTGGACGTCCAGATTGGACTACATCCGCGCCAGCCGTGGCGGTCATATGCCAGAACTCATATTTAGAATGTAATGCCACAAGATTATCTTTCGGATAAATAAAATTCATGTCAATCGAATAATCCATCGTTGTTTTATTGCAACTTAAAGTTCTATACCTCTATAAAAAACACCCTTTATGAGCACACAAGACAGAAGCAATCAGTAAATTAGCTACTTAAAAGCCTCATAAGGTTTACATTCCGCGAAAACTCTTAGTAAAGTCGGCCGAAGAGCATTAAGCATAAGACTAGCCATATATCGGAAGCCAATAGCTTTATATTGTCAAACGAAAGCCTCATTGAAAGGTGATGGGTTCTGTAATCAAACAGACAGTTCTGTAATTCACCCTTCGAGTAAAAACTTATATTGGCAGTGAGTGAACATAAGCGATATTTTTGTGCCACAAAAAATGAAAAAACCACTGCAAAAACATGTACAAAAATATTTATAAAATTCTGTTCGGCACGCTGTAAGTGAAGACCGCATCTAGTTTAAGCAATTCCTATTCATAAATTTCGATGTTAAAAAGGCATCTCGGTCTTGCTTGCTTATTTAACCTGTTAACTGGATATGACGAAATATTTCGTCATACACAAAGCACTTCTGCAACTTCTGGATGACGACATTTCTCGTCATGTAATTTTGCCGTAATTTTTTGAAAAAATGAATTTTTGCACAGTTGAACAGAAGTTTATTTCCCGGTTAACCCACGGTTTAATCAGTCATTAAGTCCCTTTACTAAGGATTACAATCTAGTTTTCCAACTTACGCATGTTGTGTATGTTAATTTCATCAATGAGCGGTAAGACCCACAGTTTAAAGTCGACTCCGAAAGACAGATTTGAGAAACTTTTCATGGCAATTATGTCAACAATGGCCAGCACAAAATCCACACTATACATCGATTTTTTCGGGATGCACTGGAGAATCTTAAATCTCATGTGACTGGTATCATTCGAAAACCCATTGCAGGTAGCCCATCTTACTAAGATCAATTTAGTTATTTAAACCCTAGCAATCGCTAATGATTTAGAAAAACAGAGTGGTAGGTAGAGGTGGCTGCCCTTCTAAGAGAATCCGATGGACACACTTAGGCCACAGAGAGCCCATTGTGTTAGCACAGTTTTCTGCTATCCTTTAGTCTCGATACCAATCGAAGCTCCTGATGAAGCGACTTAACCTGCCAATGTTAATCCTTGACAGTTCCTGTAGACAGAGTTGTTAAATGACAACTAACTGACAGATGTAGCTTGAGCAAGATGTCCAGTATCAACTGCCAAAGTTTGAAAGTCCCTGTTAGAAGACCCGATATATTCAAAGATGAAAAAAATGGTTTAAAAATTTCTGTTGCATTTAATTTTATGGCATTAAATGTATGCAACAGTACTTACATATAAATTTACTAAGTGTTATAAACATGTTTACAAACTTGTTTATAAACATATTCTTCATAAAAAAATGTAATGTTTGTATTTAAAAAATTTTCATGGCGTAAAATGTATGAAACAGTACTTATGTCGCTACTAGGTGTTATAAACATGCTTATAAAGATGTTTATTATTAACATAATAAACATAAATAAACAATATAAACATCTTATAAACATTTCATAAATATGTTTATAAACATCTTATAAACATGTTTATAAACATCTTATAAACATCTTATTAACATGTTTATAAACATCTTATAAACATCTTTTAAACATGTTTATAAACATCTTTTATACATGTTTATTAACATCTTAAAAAATGTTTATAAACATATTTTAAACATGTTTGTAAACATCTTTTAAACATGTTTATAAACATCTTATAAACATGTGTATAAACATCTTTTAAACAAGTGTATAAACATCTTATAAACATATGTATAAACATATTTTAAACATATGTATAAACATATTTTAAACATGTTTATAATCATCTTATAAACATGCGTATAAACATCTTATAAACATGTTTATAAACACGCTTATAAACATTTTATATACATCTTATAAACATGTGTATAAACATCTTATAAATATATGTATAAACATCTTTTAAACATGTTTATAATCATCTTATAAACATGCGTATAAACATCATATAAACATTTCTATAAACACGCTTATAAACATTCTATAAACACGCATATAAACATTTTAGAAGTATGTTTATAAACATCTTATAAACATGTTTACAAACATCTTATTAACATGTTTATAAACATCTTATAAACATGTTTATAAACATCTTTTAAACATGTGTATAAACATCTTATAAACATATGTATAAACATATTTTAAACATGTTTATAAACATCTTATAAACATGCGTATAAACATCTTATAAACATGTTTATAAACACGCTTATAAACATTTTATAAACATCTTATAAACATGTGTATAAACATATTATAAACATATGTATAAACATCTTTTAAACATGTTTATAATCATCTTATAAACATGCGTATAAACATCTTATAAACATGTCTATAAACACGCTTATAAACATTCTATAAACACGCTTATAAACATTTTAGAAGTATGTTTATAAACATCTTATAAACATGTTTACAAACATCTTATAAACATGTTTATAAACATCTTATAAACATGTTTATAAACATCTTATCTTTGTATAAACATGTTTATAAACATCTTATTCCTTCCTTTTGTTACATAAAAAATTATTAACAATTAATTTTTTTAATAAAATTCTTATCAAAAAGAGCTGACTCATACCATTCCCAATACAAAAAAGGAACTTAATAAACACGAGATTATATATTTCTATATGAGATAAAAGAAGAAGAAAAAAATCTCATCATTAAATAACCTTGAAACTATTTCTAAAACATAAACGGCCAATATCAGCAGTATTTAAAAGCAAAGAACCTTTGTTTTTTTTAGAGGAACATCAACTAAAGAATCTCAATAAAACATAATAAAAATAAAATTCATTTTTTTTTGTATTTTATTCTTCAAAAAATGTTCTTATTACCGATGATCACAAGGCACAGGGCCACATTGAATAGAGAATTAAAAAAAAAACGAAAAAAGAAAAACTGAAGAAGTGAAACATAAACGTAGAAGACGCAAATAAATCCTTGAAATTGATTTCTTTTTGCATCGTTGAGTTTCTGTTTCTTGGTTGTTTTAAGCAAAAAAAAAAATGAATAAAGAAATAAAAAAATAATAATAAAACAATATATTGTAAAAAAAAAAAACTGGAAAAGAAGAAGCATAAGTAGAAATCAGCACAACAATTGCCATACAAATGCATGCATACATACATATATACTCTATATACACTCCACATACATAGGTACATACTCTATATATTGTATGCGAGCGATGATATTCAAGTTTCAGCATTTCAGAGAGAGCAAGATCAAGAATATTGATTGTACATTAAAGGCAACGTACAGAAAATATAACAGCATCAACGAGCAACATCTTAAACAGACAGACAAAAAAAACCTGTGGAAAAAAATCTGTGGAAACCAACAACATAATCATTATCTTTAGCACAACCAGCAATAAAATGTCTTGGGGACCAAGCGTACAAACGAACGAATATCATTGATCAGCCATTTATAACGATGGCCAAGAGATAAAAATAAGTCTTCTTTGTATTTTTCGGGTTTTTTTCTTCTTCTTCTTATAATAATGATGTTGAACATTTTCATAATGATCATTATCACAAATAATTAACAATTCCACGAATTCTATTACCATTTATCTGTGGAAAGTGAACTCTGCCTCTCTCTCTTTCTCTGACCATCTGTTGTGAAACCTATCTCTGCCATTCGGTGTCCATAATAAATTTTTCAAAGTTTTTTACCCGATCTATATGAGCCCCTATAGTATTGGGTACAATGTCAAGGATAAGCTCAATAACAATACGCTCTCTTATATGCATAAAGTCGCCGTAGTCTAGAAGGTATCGTTTTATACCCTTAACCGTCTAGATCGCTTGTCAGGGAAGATGCACCGCTTGTCGCTTGCCGAGCAGCTTATCTATCCTGGTTTAGTAGGTAGTGTATTGCCTTATTAGACGTGAGGCCACGGTTCAAACCCCAGGTCAGACATCTGCAACACAACGAAATTTGTGAAAATACTTCTTCGGCGACTTCCTCGCAGCAGATTTCTGGCAAATAAAGGGTGTTTTTTTATAGAGGTATAGAACTTTAAGTTGCAATAAAACAACGATGGATTATTCGATTGACATGAATTTTATTTATCCGAAAGGATAATCTTGTGGCATTACATTTTAAATATGATTTCTGGCATATGATCGCCACGGCTGGGGCGGATGTAGTCCAAGCTAGACGTCCAATTTTCGATGACTTTTTCCAACATTTGTGGCCGTATATCGGCAATAATACGGCGAATGTTGTCTTCCAAATGGTGAAGCGTTTGTGGCTTTACCGCATAGACCAATGACTTTACATAGCCCCACAGAAAGTAGTCTAGCGGTGTTAAATCACAAGATCTTGGATGCCAATTCACAGGTCTAAAACGTGAAATTAGGCGGTCACCAAACGTGTCTTTCAATAAATCTATTGTGGAACGAGCTGTGTGACATGTTGCGCCGTCTTGTTGAAACCACATATCCTGGACATCATGGTTATTCAATTCAGGAATGAAAAAGTTAGTAATCATGGCTCTATATCGATCACCATTGACTGTAACGTTCTGGCCACCATCGTTTTTGAAAAAGTACGGACCAATGATGCCACCAGCCCATAAAGCGCACCAAACAGTCAGTTTTTCTGGATGTAACGGTGTTTCCACATACACTTGAGGATTACCTTCACTCCAAATGTGGCAGTTTTGTTTGTTGACGTAGCCATTCAACCAGAAGTGCGCTTCATCGCTAAACAAAATTCGCTTATGAAAATCGGGAACAACGGTAATCTCGTTTTGGGCCCATTCGACGAATCTACGCCTTACTTGATGATCGTTTGGCTTCAAATCTTGCACGAGTTGGATTTTGTAAGCACGCAAACCAAGATCCTTCCGCAAAATCTTCCATAAAGTGGATGGACACAGATCCAATTCCTGTGCTCGATGGCGGATGGACTCATTCGGGTCTTCCTCAATGCTACGCTCTACAGCAGCAATAGCTTCTTCTGTACGCACCGTACAGTGTCTCTGGGGATGCGAGTAAACGTGGTGCGAAAACGTTCCATGGTTAATTGAATTAACTGCTCTGATGGACGATTTTGTCGACGATAAAATGGACGTAGTGCGCGATACGTTTTCCGCACAGAACCATTATTTTCGAAATAAAATTGCACTATTTGCAAGCGTTGTTCAGGCGTGAGTCTATTCATGATGAATTGCCAAAGCAAACTGAGAATAAATCACTTGACAGCTGTTAAATCGGTCGCCATCTTGAAAAGTAATGCCAACTTAAAGTTCTATACCTCTATAAAAAACATTCCAATGAACAAGCTTCTCAAAAATCTATCGTTCGGAGTCGTCTTTAAACTGTAGGTGCCGCCACTCATGTATAAATTTATCACACACAACATATGTAAGTGGTGTGAGAAGCTACGTCATAACCCTAAATAAAGGGTTGTAAATACCAATTATGCACGTATGTATGTGAATTGAGGATATGAAGCTCTCATGTAATGTGAACTGACCACGAGATCGTGTGATTTGACCCCGTTAGCCTGGTTCTTGTGGGGTTTTCTTAAGTCGCAGATGTAGGTGAATAACTCATAAACCACAGAGGTTCTCAAAGCCAATACAACCAATGCCAGCGATCAAGTTCAGTCTGATTTATGTGCCAGAGTTGGGGAAAATTTTACATTTCGTATAAATTACATCCAGAGAATCCCCGGCCAAGAAACCCAGGCCTTTCATCATCAATAGATCTTTCAAACGAATACAAAATTTCGAAAATATGTCACACATAGTTGAAGTTATTTAAATTCAAAAATAAATCACTTCCGACCTTTCAATGCGATCTTAATTCGTCCCTTAATTGACTCTTATGGGTTTTTTTTTTTTGTACCAATCGAATATGGGTGCTGGTCAAAGGAATATCATGGTCAATTATTTAGCTGAGGAACTAGCTAAAGCAGGCACTCTTCTGCCGAATTTCCAATTTAAGCCTTCGTTAGTTGAGAGAAAATCAAAGTCGAACGACTTGTATTCTCCCTGTTCCTCACACAAAAGCCATCCACCATATTTTTTTTTTTGCTTCTTTTTATCGATTTTTCTTCCATAATTAACGATGACATTGACTTGTTTTTTGTGAAATTCATTTCATGTTCAATTTTTACAACAACCCCTTGTGCATAAACACACACACAAGTGCAGCAACCCAATAAAATGCAACAAAGAAAGTTTTACATGATGCGTACGTACTGCACATTGTACTGTAATAACAAAGCAAAAAAACCGAATAAAAAAGAGTAACAATGATAACAAAAATACAACACACAACCACAACAACAACACCACCAATAACAATAATAATAAATGCCTGTTTAATAATAATGATGTCAATGTCATTGCACTACTTTATAACAATACACACGGATGCAAATACATACATTCACACACACCGTGATACACTGCAATTAAAGTGCAGCAAGAGATTAAAAACCACAACCAAAAAAAAACACACTCAAGGGAATATAAAACAAGTGAGTAAGCGAGAGCATTACGAATAAAACAACAAAAAAAAGGCCAACAATCTTTCTCTCTCCCTGTGCGTATCATCATCATCAATTGTATCATGAAAATAAAACAAAGAAATGGCAAAAAGGAAGAAATAAAACGCAGAAAAACAATAACAATAAAGCAAATTCGACAAATTGGATACGCTACAGCTACAATTCATATACAATTTAACACTCATACGATCATGTCCGTTAAAAGAGTTGGACTGACGATGCTGTCATTTCATCTGTCATTTCAAGTGTTACTTATTTAACAGATAGGTTTGTTATTTACGAATAAGGATCGTTTAACAATCGAAGAGTGCGTAAAAATTTTTTAAATTTACAACAAAAGTAGTGAATTAAAGGAGGCCACTTTTTGAACATTACGGAATGATTGTGTGAAATATTGTGCAAGAAAATGGCAAGAGATTTGTAGACTAATAGCATTATAATAGTCCTGTAATGTACACACATCCGAAAATATCGCTTCTATGTAGCGATTAATTCGAAATTGTTGATTCCATTGTGTTCACATTTATTGGACCTGTATAACGGCTCATTATGGCATATTTATGAATTTGAATTTGCATCTGTATCCCTTAAAAATCCTATTTACGCCATAATTAAAGCTGGTTAACCATTCAATATGCGGTAGATATGCTAGAGCAGTAGGATCTTAAGGCTGAGTTTCCCAGCAGAATATTCTTCAGCTGAAACACGCCTCTAACTCGGTGCTTGCATTAAGAAGCAGAATTATGGCCTATCGTACGCGAAAAACCCAGATCTGATTGCGAAAAAGCTACTATGTCTGGAAAAAGTGACTGTCTTGCCCGCATCACATGTCTAGATGTGTCCTGGGATTTGATTTTTCAAAAATTACCACTATGGGACGCTTTTCCGATTTAATAATAGACTTTTCAGTCTACAATTGAAGTTTAAGAATTCCAATGTAATTTGTTGTGACAAAACGTTGCTATAAGAAATCCAAAACAATCGATATTGGCTTTATTGCATGAAAAACTTACAGAGACAGTTATTTCGTGTTCTATTGACATCAGTTGGTCACCAAGATCATGTGATTTAATACCGTTAGCTTTCTTATGGGAACTATTTTAAAAACCATGCCTTTGCGGATAATTCCCTAACGTTGCAGCGTTTAAAAATCCAAATTCGTCAAGTAAACGCCGAGATACCGTCCAAAATATGTGAAAAATTGGCCGAAAATTCAAAAAGGAGTGGTACGTAGCTCACAATCTTCTTATATGTTACCGCGCTTATGTGTTCCGATTGTCGCAGTTAAACTAGGTATTCTCCTCTCTTTTTACAGGGAGGCTTAACTTCGTTGGCAGCAGGAAAGAACCTGTAAATATTGCTTGACATGTAATGCATTGCTAAACTTGTAAGTTTAAAAGGATTTATTTTCACTACCCCTTATACCAAAAGCACTCGCTGGCTTCCAAAATATCAAGCTCATGCCTTACGAATTGATTTGCACATAAAATTCATTGCGGCGCCTTTAATTTTTTCCACATTACTTGGCATCACTAAGCATAATACGGAGGGAGCCTCTCTCTGTATTCGTCTTCTTGAATATGGACATGTAATACGATGATGACAATAAAAATACATTTTATGTTTGCAATATTCTTCTTCTTCGTCTCGCCTCATTTTTTGCAATTACAATAACAAAAAACAAAACAAATCAACAACAAAATTCAATTGATGTAAAATCAAATAAAAATAAAGTTGTAAGACAAGTTTGTGTGTGCATGTGTGGATACGGAGTAAACTTGCTTACATTTCTCTCCTTTTTCTTTTATTTTAAGAACAGAAAGAAAAGAAAATTTCCCGTTTTTTCTTACAAAATAAACAAAAAAATAAAACCACACAAACCAATATAAATAAAAAGGTGGCCAGAGTAAATAATCATGATATTATAGTATATGTGTAAGTGTATATTGGTTGATTTTAATTCATTTCTTTTTACTCTTCATTCTTTTTTTTTTTTTTCGTATTGTATGCATAGAGGTGGTGTCTGTGTATGTGTTTCATTTCTATACACGCTATTTTTCGGGCAAGGTCATTTAAACGAGACAAAGTCAATAACCGCAAATAACCTCTCTTCTTCTTCTTCTTCAACGTACTATATGTATAACTCTTGTTGGCTTGTTCTTCTGCATACATTTTCTATTCTTTTCTTATGGTTTCTTGTTTATGTTTATTTGAGTGTTCTATACGTGTGTGCGTTTTCGTTGCTTTCTTTTTTTTTTTGTTTGTTGGTTTCTTATTCTAAAAGTGTTTATTAAAGTAATATCCCGCAAGTGAGAGAGAATGAGTAAATGTGTGAGTGGTGGTAGTGATGTGGTGGTGTACAACGTGTTCTTTCCTTAACGTGTTGTGTGTAAAGAAAAGTAATGGCAGTTAGCAAAACAAATTCTTATAAGTTGGCAACACATACATGCTCACACACTCACACGCTATCGATAAATATTGATGATGGAAGGGAATTATGATTTAATGTTAAATCGAATTCGAAATTACGAAGAAGGAAGTTATGAATTTTTTTTTTTTGATAAAAAAAATGGTAAAATGATGGGAATTAATGACGTTAATTAAAACGGAATGGTTTAATGAAAAAAAAAATACAATTTTGGTAATAAATTTTAGGCAAATATTTAACAAAAAAAAAATATTAAAAATTATTCTTATGAAATTTAAAATATTTTATCGAAGATTATTCAGCATAAAGCACACATTTTGATGAAACTTTTATTTCATTATAATACACGGACTTAGCCATAATGTCATCATTTAAATGAACGCTTTTAGACTGGTGGCAGACATCGATTCTTTTAAGGTACATTAAAGATTAGGTTAGGTAGTGAAGCCTTCTTGTAGGGTACGGTCCTACTTAGGCCAGCATTTAGGCCATTGTGTTAGCACAATTAATTGATATTCAAAACGGGAATCGAACATTTCCTACTTCAAAGTAAATCTTGCTATTGCAGCAATCTTTATATGGGAGGGTTTAATCAAGAGGGTTTTTAAGAACTTTTTCCTCTTTATGGCAAGAACAAAGTGACCAACTGACGTTGCCAAAGCGCGAAATCACTCTTTCTGGAAGTTTCTTACGCATTAAGTTCAAAATCGTTGTCGTGTTGCGTAGCTCATGGCACCGTCCGCGTAATAACCTTCAACCGCAGGCCAGAGAAGGCGGTTATCGTATGACCCTAGCGCGCTGAACTGCAGATAACGATAGAAAGTGACACCTACAGATCATAACAGTGCGCCAGACAGTTCTTTTATTTTTTAAATACAATTCTCTTTCCAGAATCATTCCCAGGTTAACCGAGTCACATATGCGAGATGAAAATTTTCTTTGAAATATCTTTCATGAAAACTACTCCTACAATTGATCCAAAATTGGTTGTGTTTTATGGTGCGTCGGCCCGCCTTGTTGTAACATCATACCCTGCGTCAATTGCAAATTATCAAACGACCACAGCGCTTTGAATACACGAGAAGGGTTCTTCCCGGGCTAAATAAGGCACATCCAGGCAATAATGCGTACAAAACAACAAACTTTTTCGGCTGTAATGGGTTTTCCAACGTGACTTCTGGTATGTGAAATCAATTGAAACTTTTTTATAAGTTTTTATTACAAAGCAACTCGAAATTGATTTATGATTGCATTCACGTCTTTATTTCTGCCATTAAGATCATAAACCGTGAGTAATCTCATCCATAATGTGTGTATTTTTGATTTGGAGACTCTACTGAATGGGGATTAAACAGTTCAGGATGCAATGGTTCTAATGCCTTATACGATCCGATTTTATAACTCATTGAAGGTCTTATTGATTTCGACAATTTTCAGTCTTTGTTGCTGTTCCCATATTACCTACAAGCGATCATATTTCAAAATTTCTTAAATCTCTAAGGAGAACGCTACACTTTCATTATGAAATTACTAAACTAAGGACCCAATTGAATTCGACTGTTTTTGACTAAGAAACAGTTGTTAATTTCAATGCCAAGTTTGAAGCCACAACCAAGCCATTCATCATTTTTTTGTGTTAATTTCTAAAAAAAAGCCCTCTAACCATTTGCAATTGATTATCCATGTTTAAATTCGGTTTATTAACAATACAAAGAGGTTGTCTAGGGGCAATGATTTTCAATAAATCAATTCAATTGTTAATCAGAGATCATTAAACCAGTAGATGGTTAGGTTGCTTATAGCAATATTTCTTTAATCAAATTAAATTTATTAGAACATCTGAGAAGTTTATGGCCACAAAAGATAATCGAAAAAAAATTATAAATTATTGTATAAATTATTATGAAGTTTGAGCAATGATTTGATTACTGAAGAAGCCAATTTATTTAAACAATTAATAAATACGGCAGGGCAGTATTTGCCGGCCTGTTATTGTGTTAATTTTTTTTATTTTTTTTTTTTTGTTGGTATTGCTTGATTTTTTCCTCTTTTTTTTTAATAAATATTGATTTAAGCCATTTAATGTTTTTTTTTCGAATTTTTTGTTAATTTAAAATAATTTTAAAAATAAATTATGGCCTTCAGAACTCCATAATTTTTGTACGAGAGTGTGTGAATGTGTTGTTTTATTTTCTCTGGATGGTGAAATTCGGTACATTTTTTAATGCCCTGCTTAAGCAGCCATAATATTAAATAACCTTCACTAAAACTGCTAAAAAAAAATCTTTTTTTTTGGTTTAATAATGCCTGGAAACCAGAATTTACTGTTTTAGACAAAAAAATTTTTTTTTCGTATTCAACATCTCTCATCAAGTTGATGATGATGACGATGATCTTAATGATCATGTTCATAAGCATTATAATTTAAGTGCTTCTTAAAATCATCGCTGAAAGTGTTGTTTCTTTTGCCATGTTCTTCTTCACTTACAACATTTATTTTATTTTCTGTAAATTTTTTTACAGATTTTTAAGAAAAAAAAAAGAAGGAAAAAATCTTTATATTTTAGCTTTTCATCATTAATTTTATCGCCACATCGGTGTCATCATAAACAGAAAAACCGCAAAAAATCATTAAAAACAACTTTTTATGCGCGATGAAAACAGAAACAACAAAAATTATGACTTTTTCTCCTTTTTTTCATTTTTTTTTTGCTTGAAAACGACTGAAACTCCCTTGATTTTGTAGGTCAAATGCATAAAAATTTTTATTAATGCCAACCAGCAACCAACAACAAAAACAAACCTGGCAACAACAGTGGGAAAAGCGGTAACTTTGAGCCGGGTGGCTGGTTGCAAGAGAAAAAACAGTCATTAACTTTAACTTCAGAAACATTAAACAAGAAATAAAAAGTTTAGCAACATGTTGTAAAACATATATGAGTAGGAATATATTGACTTCTGCAATTTAATTATAATTAAATAATAAAGAAAATTAATTTTGCAACATGTTGCATAATATGATAGAAATACACTTTAGCAACATGTTGCTAAAAAAATTACAATTTATGGATTAACATAATATTGTTCAGTTTTAACTGCCCAGTGTCCCATAGATTACATTAATAAATAACAATTTTAAATATGAATTGGAATGCAACATGTTGCATAATAAAATTAATTCAATTTTGGCAACATGTTGCAAATACATTGACTTTTGCAGTATGATATTATAATAAATTTAATTATAATTAAATAATAAAGAAAATTAATTTTGCAACATGTTGCATAATATAATAGAAATAGACTGTAGCTACATGTTGTTAAACAAATCACAAATTATGTATCAACATTATGTTGTCTTCTTTTAACAACCTAGCGCCCTATAGATTACAATAATAAATAAAAATTTTAAATATGAATTGGAATGCAACATGTTGCATAATAAAAATTAATTCGATTTTAGCAACATGCTGCAAATATTACGTAGTAGCTTGCAACAGAAATTTTTCATTATTATTATTAGTAGTAGTAGTAGTAGTAGTAGTACTAGTAGTAGTAGTAGTAGTAGTAGTAGTAGTAGTAGTATTAGTAGAAATACACTTTAGCAACATGTTGCTAAATATATTATAAATTATGTATCAACATTATGTTGTTTTCTTTTAACAACTTAACGCCCTATAGATTACAATAATAAATAAAAAAATTTAAATACGATTTCGGATGTAACATGTTGCATAATAAAAATTAATTCGATTTTGGCAACATGTTGCAAATATTCCCTAGTAGCTTGCAACAGAAATTTTTCATTATTAGTAGCAGTAGTAGCAGTAGTAGTAGTAGTAGTAGTATTAGTAGAAATACACTTTAGCAACATGTTGCTAAATATATTATAAATTACGTATCAATATTATGTTGTTTTCTTTTAACAACCTAGCGCCCTATAATAATACAATAATAAAACAATAATAAATAAAAATTTTAAATATGAATTGAAATGCAATATGTTGCGTAATAAAAATTAATTTGATTTTGGCAACATCTTGCAAATATTCCGTAGTAGCTTGCAACAGAAATTTTTCATTATTAGTAAGCAAAATCATGGCTTTATTGCA
The DNA here is from genome assembly GCA_932273835.1 of Sarcophaga variegata. Classification (NCBI taxonomy): domain Eukaryota; kingdom Metazoa; phylum Arthropoda; class Insecta; order Diptera; family Sarcophagidae; genus Sarcophaga; species Sarcophaga variegata. Next base: position 15,626,554 of record OW026361.1, on the reverse strand, counting down.
TATTTAGTAATATTTCAAAGGAAATTTTGGCAACATGTTGCTGAAAAACAGCAGGTGATGACAGTGAATTGACATTTTGCTGCCTTCTTATGAATTACTTGCTTGCTAGAGGCCAAAACCTAAACGTTGGCCGGAAAAAAATTTAGCTACTAAATTCAAAATTCTTTTTTAATACAACACCTAACCTATTTCAACATATCTAGCAACATGTTGCTAACCCCTTTGAAACTGATTTGACAAAAATTCGAATTAAATCCTACTTTCCTACTGATTCTGTATAATAAATTGTTAGTACTGAATTGTAAATGTTTAGATACATGTTGCTGAATTCGTAAAACAGTTTTAGCTAATTAAACTCAGCAAAAGAAATCAAGTTGTTTGATATTTTCCTATTTTAAAAAACAGTTTCAAATGAATTCATAAAACCTCTAAAGCTACTTTCTTTAGCTACATGTTGCTACACTCTTCTAAACATTTTACTCAAAAAGTTTTTCGAATAACTTCAAATATTCAAAGTGTTCAATTTTCAAGCATTTCTCCCATTTGATAATTAAAAAACTCCTACGCTTTCAATTTGTTTAACTTTTATTTGAAATGTGGATTTCATAAAAATGATTAATTTGTTGACATGACAACTTATTTTGTTTATAATTAAAAATACGAATGTTTTTCAGCCTTTTTTCTTCTTCTTCTATATTTGGAATGTTTGTTTAACAAATTAATTACCATGAGAGCGAGCTCTTTTTCGTTAAAAAGTATTTTTCATTTGGTTTTGGGTTCCTATAATAATAAAAATAAAGAAAAAAAAGTGTTGTCTGGCTCTAATATCACGTGTCTATTTTGATTTGATAATATTTTGTTGTTTTAAATGTATTTCTTCTTATCTTTTATGATAGGCATACGAAAATTAGGTCAGTTTTAGGGGAAAAAGTGTATAGTGTAGGTGAGGGAAATAAAAACACTGGTTTTTCTTGGAAATATTTATCAAGATTTCATTATTTTATATGAAAAAAGAAAAGCAAAGTAAATAAAATTTGAATTCATTTAAAAACAATAAAACTATACAAATATGTTACCAGCAACATGTTGCGACATATTACGTTTCGTTTATTTTACTTCAAATACAATGAAAAAGGTTTACAATCTATTTAGAAATATTAAACGTTTTAAAAAAGATTTATTTTTAGAAAATTTTGATGAAAAAATACATAAAATATATTTTTTTGGCAACATGTTGCCAGCAACATTTTTTGATTTCATTAAAACAAATTCGCATTTAGCCTGGAGAGAGTTCTTGAGCTTCACACTCGTAGTGTGTGTTTACCTCGTCTCTCTTGTACGCTTCTCAACCGGCCTGTAATAGCGGCAAATCAGATGAGACAAGACTTGCAAGTTAAAGAATATATTCTGGCTGACTTTATTAAACAAAATTACGTTCTCCACAATTTTGATATTCATTTGGTTGTGGTTGATTTCATTGAATTTCTTTTTTATATCTCGATTGTTTAGCTTCCTCCATTAGAGGTAAACGGAGATAGAGTGTGGTAAACAAAAGGAAGGTGGAGATCTCTCTACATTTTCTTAAAAACGCTGCGGTCAACATGTTTCCAACTTTCTATTTACATCTCATTCTTGATCCTAAGCTGAATGGACAACAGCCTATCTGACTTAGTACCTAACGCCACCTACTGTAGAGCAATTTGGTAAAAGATGAGAACTCGTCCTGATGTAGTTTGCACACTTAATATTCTTTATGAAGTTGTTTCAGTGAACTGCCGCCAAAGTGCTCAGATCTGTTGCGATACAGGTCATGGGTGTATTGGGCGCTACCATTACAACGATCCTTTTATGCACTTAGCTGACTAGATTACTTGTCAGATAACATGCACCGCTTGTCGCAGTGCGGCTTAGTGTTCTGATTCTCTGAGCATCTGATCTATACTAGTCTAGTAGGCTTATTAAACATGAGGTCACTGTTCAAACCCCGGTTCAAGCAACTCCTACAAAACGAAATATGAACAAATATTTCATGGGCGACCTCCTCTCAGCAGAATTCTGGTAAAAACTTTGGGAATAAATAAAATTGCCATGAAAAGTTACTCAAAAAAATTTGGCGTTCGGAGTCGACTTTAAACTGTAGGTCCCTCACCACTTATGGATAAAATTAACACGCACACAACATAAGTGATATGAGAAGCTAGGTCGTAGAGCAATTATGCATGTACATATGTAATATGTTACTGACAGCATATTGCTATGAAAATGAAAAATCTAGATACTGGTTTTTTGCTTTTACATCGTTTAAAATTAAAATTATAAACAAAAATACAACAACAAACACCAGCATAAAAAAATAGTAAACAAATAAACAAAAGTGCAACAACAAATGCTACAAGAATAAATGTAAACAAAATACACAAACAACAATAATGTAAACAACGATGTTTACATTTATCGAGATTTCCAAAAAAAGAAGCCACAAACATTCGCCTTCAAGAACATTCATCAAACTGTTTACCCTGCCATATAAAAGGCAAAGCAAAGCAGGCGAGTGAGTTAGTGTAGTTCAGCCAGTCTTGTGTGTGTGATGCGGTATGTTTGAAGAGAGTAATCGTGGTTTGAAGAACTCCGTTACAAAGATCTGTCGAATAATTGTTACTGTTTATGCAAAGGATGTAAACAGAGAAATAACAAAGAATTGTAGGAATAATAAAGAATTTGAATTAAAACTAAACACAAATTTATTTTTATTTTATTTGCAATCTACAAGCTCATATTTTAAAAGGTCAAAACGTAACAATATTTTATATTTGTGATAGTTTCGAGATATTAAAAATAATTTTTTTGGCAACATGTTGCTGGCCTTATGAAATCTTTCAACTCAAGGTTATCAACATTTTATTGGAAATTAATATTTTTTTATAAAGGGTGTTTTTTATAGAGGTATAGAACTTTAAGTTGCAATAAAACAACGATGGATTATTCGATTGGCATGAATTTTATTTATCCGAAAGATAATCTTGTGGCATTACATTTTAAATATGATTTCTGGCATATGACCGCCACGGCTGGCGCGGATGTAGTCCAATCTGGACGTCCAATTTTCGATGACTTATTCCAACATTTGTGGCCGTATATCGGCAATAATACGGCGAATGTTGTCTTCCAAATGGTGAAGCGTTTGTGGCTTTACCGCATAGACCAATGACTTTACATAGCCCCACAGAAAGTAGTCTAGCGGTGTTAAATCACAAGATCTTGGAGGCCAATTCACAGGTCCAAAACGTGAAATTAGGCGGTCACCAAACGTGTCTTTCAATAAATCTATTGTGACACGAGCTGTGTGACATGTTGCGCCGTCTTGTTGAAACCACATCTCCTAGACATCATGGTTATTCAATTCAGGAATGAAAAAGTTAGTAATCATGGCCCTATACCGATCACCATTGACTGTAACGTTCTGGCCACCATCGTTTTTGAAAAAGTACGGACCAATGATTCCACCAGCCCATAAAGCGCACCAAACAGTCAGTTTTTCTGGATGTAACGGTGTTTCCACATACACTTGAGGATTACCTTCACTCCAAATGCGGCAGTGTTGTTTGTTGACGTAGCCATTCAACCAGAAGTGCGCTTCATCGCTAAATCAAATTCGCTTATGAAAATCGGGAACAACGGTAATCTCGTTTTGGGCCCATTCGACGAATCTACGCCTTACTTGATGATCATTTGGCTTCAAATCTTGCACGAGTTGGATTTTGTAAGCACGCAAACCAAGATCCTTCCGCAAAATCTTCCATAAAGTGGATGGACACAGATGCAATTCCTGTGCTCGATGGCGGATGGACTCATTCGGGTCTTCCTCAATGCTACGCTCTACAGCAGCAATAGCTTCTTCTGTACGCACCGTAAAGCGTCTCTGGGGATGCGAGTTATCAATAAGAGTAAACGTGGTGCGAAAACGTTCCATGGTTAATCGAATTAACTGCTCTGATGGACGATTTTGTCGACGATAAAATGGACGTAGAGCGCGATACGTTTTCCGCACAGAACCATTATTTTCGAAATAAAATTGCACTATTTGCAAGCGTTGTTCGGGCGTGAGTCTATTCATGATGAATTGCCAAACCAAATTGAGAATAAATCACTTGACAGCTGTTACATCGGTCGCCATCTTGAAAAGTAATGCCAACTTAAAGTTCTATACCTCTATAAAAAAAACACCCTTTATAATGAGGCAAAAATATATTAAAAAAAACTAAATACCCTGGTCATAGGCGTTTATATTTCAGCTGATAAGTTAATTAAAAATAACAACAACAATTAATATAAAAACAAAAACACATGCACTTATAACCTGATAATATACAATAGAATAGAAAGTCTATTTCAATTGATTATTCATTTGAAGTTGAATGAAACCCTTTCTGAAAAGGTAAAAATAAATACAAAAGTAAACAAAAAAACAAACAAAAAAACAAAAATAATGAATTTGAAATAGAAATAAAATTAATTACAAATGTTAGACAAAAAAACAACGACAACAACAACAACAAAACACACTTGAAATTATACAAAAACAAAAACAAGTTTAGCACAAGTCTTAACAGCCAACCAGCAACGAACTGAACTGCCAGCCACACTCTTTGGACTCCGTTGTTTTTTTCTTTCATGTTTCTAGTTTATAAGCTGACTAGCTGGCAGTTTGGCTGACGGCCTGTTCCAAACATTAGACTTTATGCTGAGTGAGTATCACAGCATATAGCACAACAGAAAACAAGTCCTCTATTATATGTAGCAAGAGTATAAAACACGTTTGTTCTCTTTTATTTGCTGTCTGCATTCGTTTTTCCTTCATTTTTTTTTTCTTGGTCTACAACTCTGGCTCTGTTTTTTTTTTCTTCTACTTTTTACGACATACACACAGCTTCTGTGGCTTAAACCAAGCAGCAGCAGCAGCAGTAACAGTAACAGCAGCATGCTTGGCTTATACCATAAAAACCTTTAATGGCCGTGTTTTTTCTTTCTTTTTATTTTATTTTATTTTTTAAGGTATAAAGAACACAACAGCAACAGCAGCAGTAACAACAACACAAATCAGCCCATAAAAAGAGACTTTAAATGCCAGCAGCAATAACAACATCAAAAACAAAATAATTTTCGAGGGATTAGTCATCGTCATCAACTGTATATTGAAAGCATTTTTGGTAGGTAAAGCCAAAGAAAGAGAGCACCACTGAGGGAGCAGAGAGTAGTGGAGAAATGAGTGACGATAAGCCGGAAAACAGATAAAATATTTGTGATATAAAATTCAATTGATTTTTTTCTCTTTTTCATCTTTAATTGGATTATAAACAAATAAAATGATTAGCAACATGTTGCTAAACATTTTCTATTAGCCATACAATATAATATAAAATTAAAATCTTTATTTAAAATGAGTTTTTTTTTATTATTTTAAATTATTTAAACAAACAGAATTAATTTAAAAACGTCGGAAATGAGAAAAATCGTAAAAAAAAAATAGTTAAGAACATGTTGACACGGAAGGCTTGCAAAAAAGATTTCAACATTTTTAAACAATATAACATATGTTGTTGAACGATTACCTTTACCTTTACCTTATCCTCTGTTTTGATTAAACGCACGATTACTGGCGATTTGAATAATAACAATGGAGGATTTTTTAAAATTTCAAATTTCTGATCGCCTCAAGTTACTGGTCCAAGCAGAAAAAGAGGATAATGTTCAAAACAATAAAAAAGAAAGCTAATGGTTTGATTTCTTTAATCCTGAACTTTGTTTAATCACTAGGAGGGCAGTAGAAGAATATAGAGATTTTCAAGCCTTTCTTGGGTTCAATGACATTATGATTATGGAGTTATAAAGAAAACCGATATCGGAAGTTTTATTGGACAACAATGTTAGACACCACAAAGGAGTTATACAGGGTATCAATCAATACTGTTTGAATTACAATAGTCTGCGGGCTACCTTCATAGGAAATGACTTAATTCCACTCCAAACAAATTCAAACTTAAATCATAAAATAACGAGAAACAACTTACGATATAGTACAGTCCACAAACTTTGCTTTCAGAGCAGTGGAAGTGGATGACATTTTAATTCTCCTCCATATCATTGCATTATGTGCACAATGTCCGAAATTGCCAACATAATGCCTCCCTTCACTAAGCTGTTACATACATACATACATAATTGGTCATTACAACCCTTCAGTCAGAATTACGACCTAGCTTCTCGCACCATCTATGTTGTGTGCGTTAATTTTATACGTGCGTGGCGGGACCTACAGTTTAAAGTCGACTCCGAACGACAGATTTTTTTGAGAAACCTTTTCATGGCAATTTTATTTACTCTCAGAGTTTTTGCCAGAAAGTTGGGTTTTGAACCGTGGCCTTATGTCTAATAAGCTAACATACTACCTACTAGACTACGATGCTAAGCTGTTAGGTTTCCTTTTTTGCCAGCAACATTATTCCCCTGGGCAGTGAAAAATAGATTGTGTTGATTAAGGAATTTCCGAAATTTTTCTATTCATACCTAATACCCGGTAATATTCTAGCCAGTTAACAGAATTATAAATTAAAGAAACATCGGCATCAGAAACTTGTAACCTTAACTAAAATATAAATGTTTAATATTTCAGCAACATGTTGATAAACATATTGTTAATGACTTTATACATAAAAAAATAAAATTAAAACTAAAATGTATGTATTAAAATTAGACACTTGATTTTTAAATACTATAAAGGACATTTCTAAGCAGTTTTAATAGGTATTTACCTAAGCAACATGTTGCCAAACTATTTTATTTAATATCCTTTTTTTTATTAGTCACTGGATTTTCAAAATACAGAAATACGAATTTCTTAGAAATTTGAATAGGTATTTACCTAAGCAACATGTTGCTAAACTATTTTATTTAATATCCTGCATAATAAATTCATTTTTTAAACTCTCAAAATGGCAGAATAATTTTTTTTTTCAATATTTTTAAAGATTATAAAGATTTTAAAACGCCTGTAAGCTCTTAAACTATTTGAGGCAAAGAAATCTATGAATTCCCCTAAAATAAAAACTCGGTGACTATCGAGAAGGGATAAACCCAATGAGAAAAGTGTGCGTAGATTTAAAGACTGGCTATGTTAAATAAATTTAGCAATGATTTAACGAATGGTTTTCAACTGATTATGTATTGCGCCTCCCTACGAGCTGTTCCTTTAGCGGAATTAATAAATTGGCAAAGAAAATTATGAATTCCAATAAAAATACAACTCGGTGAGAGTGCAACAAAGCAGAACTACCCAATAAAAAAAACTCATTTCAAAGGAAAGCACAAAACTACTGAGAAAACTAATGGATTTTTTCAAAGAACGACATCTATTACCATGTATTTGAAAGGTATTGATTCTATAGCAGAGATAAATTATTCGTTGTAATATGGTATGACATCCCTTAAACATCTTAACATATTTAATCAACCTATATGAAACGCTAAGTATATAAATGTTTCAGCAACATGTTGCCAAAACAATACAGGCTTTAAATTGATGGTATTTTCTATAAAAATAAAAAAAGTCGGGCAACATGTTGATTAATTACCATTTTTCTTAACATTTTTCTTTAAATGCGCGTGTTATTTGTTATTCATGCTCTAATTTGAAATTATTGTACAAAATATTGTAGTAAAAATGATTGTATGACTCATCATTCAACATTATCAACGTTGCCGTTGTCGTTGCCATCATTCACATGATGACGGTGAAAATTGTTTATCATTTTATGTATTCGTTTTTCATCTTCTTCTTCTTTTTCTCTTCATTGTTGTTTTTATTTTCACTTTGAAAAAAAAAACACAATATTAAATGCAATGACAATAATAAAACATGAAAATAAAAACAAAAACTAGTGTTTAAAATGCAAATTTGATGTAAAACTATTTTATTTTTGAGTGCATAATAATATTTCCTCATTGTTAATGACGGTGTATGCAACACACAGGATTTAAAGCGAACAACAACAACAAGAAGAAGAGTGATGAACAAAATTACACTGAATGACTGAACAACACACAAGCCAACACAATAAACCCACAACCTCAATTATTATTATTGTTGTTGTACGAAAAAGAATATTTTGTATGCGAGTGTTTTGTATGCGAGCAACTGTAGTGGATAATGTTGTTGCCTGACACTAAAACCATGCCATGGCAAAAGCAACAGCAACAGCAACTGCAACAGTACAACAACAAACATAAGAAATCACTGACACACGAATTTAAAAAAAAAGAAAAAAAAACAGTTTTTTGCCTCTTTACAATATAAAACAACAACAACAACAAAATGATGACGACTATTGTTTGCATTGCTGTTGCAGTTTCGTGCAATTTGTTGTGATTTTGTTGCCTCTCATAACAAACCTACAAACAAACCAAAAAAAAATACGCATTTCTGTATAGTGAACTGAACTAAATTTTGTAAAAGTAGCAGAGCGAAATAGCGGCTGCAGAATTGGAGGAAGAAACTCAACTCAACTGGCTGGTTGGTTGGTTGGTTAGCTGACTGACTAACTGGCAAAGTGTAACTTTTTCGAAATAAAAAAAAAATCAGTTTTTTTTCTTCTTCTCGTGCAGTTGCTGTGTCTTGTCTTTGTAATGCTAGTTGTATATCGCTATTGTTATTGCTGTTGTTGTTGCTCCCGTATAACTGTTTATTTCATTGTTGGCTGGTGCTTTTTTTAGGTTAGTTTCCTCTTTATCCGCTACTCGCTTACTGTTTACGGTTTGCAAGTTTTTCTTATAAGCCAAACAAGAAAAAAAAGGTATTTAAAAACTGGTTTCTTCTTTTATTTTTCATGTATGTATGGTATTCAATTCTTACTCATGCTAGCGCGCATTCAACATGTTGCCAATAAATAAATTTTCTTTTCGTTTTTTTTTTGAGCAGAAGTTTGGAAATTGAAAATTTTAAATGTTAAATAATAGAATAAATCTGTTAAGGTTAAAGTCCACTATTCTATAACCAAAAATAGGTTCTTTAAAATGCTGCAACTTGTTGCTAAACATTAAAAAAATTCAAATAAGATAAAAGAAAGACGAAAAATGTCATATTAAAGCAAGTATGATTTGTTAGCAAAACATTCAAATTGGTACCGTTTTGTTTCCAGCAACATGTTGCTAAACATGTAACATGTTGCAAAACATTGTTTTTTAAAGTGAAACATTTTCTTGAAAGATAACCAAATAATTTTAATTTGTAATATGAAAATAAATATGACATCCGGGTTACCCAGTAAGTGATTTCAAACCCTTGGCTCAAGAAGTGGCTTTAATTTAGTGAAAGTTTTTTTATTTACGAAATCATTCAGCAACCAAAGTATTCGTAAAAATAGTTCAAAACTAATTCAAATGTGGTCGTTATCAAACGTAATAATGGTGGTCACAATCGACCAACCGTGAGAGTAAATGCTAAGATTTTAGAGACCAAAAGTGCATCCGATGTGCACAGTGTCAAAGATATCGCTTTTGTTTTAAAAGAGTCGCTAGAAGAATCTTTACCGCCAGTTAAGACAGTTTTAAAATGTTTAACAACATGTTGCTAAAGATGAAACACGGAACGCGTTACCAAATATCTATTAAGAGGCTAGTTTAGTTAATCTCAGATTTCGGAGTAGTTCTCTGGCCGCCCAGAGTAGACAATTTGACCATTTTTTTCGGCAATACGCAAAATCCAGAACTGGACGATGCCATTACTATTGCCATTAACGGTATACCAGCCCAATTGCTGGAAAAAGTATACCACGCAAGACAAATGTACTCACCTAAAAAGATTTTTTGTACGAATACCTATGCTGACTTCAGACGACACTAGAAATGCACTGATCGAATTCGTCTAAAACATTTTACACAACACGATTGACTTTAATGATCTTGGTTGCAAATATGGCTTTGTTAAGCCCTTTCTTTATGTCAGAAGTACTGCCGATCTGTAAGCAATCCGTGGAATAGGAAAATAGTCTTTTTAAGAGTATCTTACATACATACATAATTGGCCATTACAACCCTTCAGTCAGGATTACGGCCTAGCTTCTCACACCACTCATGTTATGTGCGTTAATTTTATACGTGAGTGGCGGGACCTACAGTTTAACGTCGACTCCGAACGACAGAATTCATGGCAGTTTATTTTTACTCTCAGAGTTTTTGCCAGAAATCTGCTGAGTATCTTAAAGACTATAATTGTCCCCAAATGAACCAGCTACAGACATGTTATCCATTGAGTCTGAACTTAATATGTAGATTCAAGGCTTTAACGTTTCCTCTATTCACTGTGTACATTTAGATTTTAGTTTTGGAACAATTCGCGTTTTTACTTGCGGCACCGTGATAAAAATGTAGGGGAAACAGATTAATTGCCACGACGCGCAATGGATTATTAAAGATACGGCACAGGTATCTTTAAGAAAAATATTAGATTCGGTTCGATTTCATCCATTATTCACTTAATTTCTACTTCGAGCATTTTATTTTACAATAATTTTTAATATTTCCCGCAATTTTCATCGTTTTTCCGAATTTTAACCACAAAAACTGAGTTGAAAAAAAACTTCAAAAAAGCAAGCATTTCCTCTCTGTGTTTTCTCCCAGTCACTAATTTTGTTCTCATTGTCAAAAGACGTGGAAAAAAACACGAAGAATATTCAAAGAGATCAATAAATACTATGTGGAGAGATGACAGTAATGTGACAACGCCACCAAATGATGACAATTTCTTTCTATTGTTGTTGTTTCTCCAAAGCAACTATAATAACAACTTTACTACTATACATTGGCTGTCAACATAAATACCAACTGGCATAAAAGTCTTCTTACCTTTGAAAAAAACAACACTAGTTAAGAACATAAATGAACGAAAGCAAGAACAAGAAAAGAGAAAGAAAAACACCATAAATAACTGAAGCACAGCAACAGCAACAAAAACGACAAAAGTAATGCTGATGACGATGATGGTGATGGTGATGATGATTATAAACAGCCCAACAAACATCAGGAAGAGTTTATTGACATTTGAAATATAAAAAAGACAACAACAACATAATACAAGAAAAGTTATGGAAGAAATAAGAAAATAAACAAACTGAAAAACAACAACAAACAGAAAATACTTGCTAATAAATGTTCACAAAAATCACTGTTAAGAAGAAGAAGCAGAATAAGACGATATAACAACAAACATTAATTTCAGTGGCATCAACTGTTAAGTAAAAGAAAGAGGCCAAGCAAGTAAATTATTAAAACGTGATTTTTTAACTTTGAATTCAATATTAAGCGTAATTTTGCAAATTAATTGTTAATTTAAATATTTTTATTTATTAATAAAGAATTTTATAAGTTTTAATAGAGAATTTAAAAAAATGTTTAATGCTAAGAAAGATACAAATAGGAACGGGAAAAGTTTTCCGGCGTTTCACTAGTCAATCAACAAATTAAACCAGCTAATGTCAGACTTTATGCATTGCATTAACAGAGAAATACCGAATGATACAGAGTACATAATAAAACATGCATGCTGTCAAAGTCTTACGGATTCCATGTGATTTAACGGACTAATGATATTTTTTAAAACTTTACGGATGGATCGATATCACTTTTAGATTACAATTCCTTTTCTATTCTTCAGTAATAATTAAAAGTTGTAAGTATTTTTCACAATTTTTTTTCCTTTTTTAAAAAATGTTTAACGCTTTTACACTTCCAAATAACGCACTTTAAATATTACCAAAAACACTGTATTAACAACACAATTACCACGAAATCATACATTTGCTCTCAATTTATTTAATAAGAGAGAAAACTTGTTTCCATGCTTATAAATAGGACTCTTTAACCATATTTCAAAAGAATCATAACTCACTTATTAGAATTACACTATAGCTGACTCTTTTACTCTTATACAATAAGAAATAGTTTTGCTATGTCTTCAATTATTGTTGTAAAACACTTGCTTTTTTGTTTACATTTAAGAAAAACAAAAACAATTTACAAACAAAAACACAATCTTATTGCCACTACGCGCGAGAAAAAAAGAGAAATGGAAAGGTGTTTTGTATGATTTGAAGAGAAACTTAATTAAATAACCTTCAATTTTAAGATTTCTTAACACAAGTTGGCGTAAAAAAACACAAATTTGTTGAAAGAATTTAATAAAATTACCTTTTTTAAAATTAAAATGTATTTCTTATATGTAACTTTACATATGATAAATGATTTCTTTTATGAAAGAATTTAATCTTTATTTTTTTTGTATAAAATTTCTGTATAAAAATTTTTTTGGTTTTTCTTTTTAAAGAACTGAATACTATTTCTTTGCTCTTAAATTTTTTTCTTCACTCTCTTCTATTTTTTATATACACTTCTTTATATCTTTTCTTATATTTCTTGTGCTGCTTCTTATTTTTTGCTTTTACTTTAAATGACCTTTACATAAAAAATTTTTTATATACAATTTTTCTTTCTTTTTTCTTTTGTTGTATTGTGTTTTATATTCTATATGTATATACATACAAATAAATATTTTTTGTTATAAAATTTCAGACTTTTTTGTTTGCATTTTTAAAAATATTTTTATTAGAAGGTTTTATTTATGATTTTTCTTTTAAATTATAAAATATTACGTTTTCATTTCTATAAGAAAATTACTCTCTTTTTTGTCAGATTTTTTTTTCATTAATTCATTTCTTTGCACACGCACACAAACACACACACACTCGCTAAACGTAAAACAATCAAAAAGCAAGAAATATCCACCGTTTTACCGTTACTATACAACCACAAACAACGACGTCTAAATTCACACTAAATGAGTCCCAGTAAAGAGCTAATATGGCTGGCGTAAAAAACCAATAAGGAAAGTTTTAAGAATCTCTTAAGGTAAATGATTTTAAAGAGAATTATTAAAAAGGTGTGGGAAATGTTAATATGCTTATTAAACAATTAATAGTACACAAAAAAATAATAATGAAATTTCATTTAAAGAAATAATTTTATTAAATTGTGTTTATTTAGCTTTTTATAAATTATAAAAGTTATTGGTTGACTTAAAACTTTTAAATTATAACAGTAAGCAAATTTTCTTGTTTGAAATGTTCCAAATACAATAGATATCAACTCTGTAAATGGACGTTTGAAATAGTAACGGATTTAGTGCTGCCAGATGGAATAGTTGACAAAAACTCTCAACATTAATATTGTTAAAATGAGGAGTTAAGAACCAATCAAATTATCGAATCAAAATCAACTTTTTGTGAAAAGAGTCATACATTGGCCGAGGTGAGTTTGAAGAATATCAAAATACTTTGGATTTTCACTACCAGCGCTTCAGAAATTATATGTTTCTTCTTCTTCATAATAGTTATAAAATGAATTTTGTAGATATAATTTTGATTTGCTGTACTAAATAAAATAACGCAACATAAATTGATAAGTTTAATTTGATGTGTCGCCATGCAGAGTTGTGAATTAGCAAGAAAACGTTTTAAATTTTTAACTAACTAACGAATATCATGTTCTTATTTTTGCACAAACTGCCTGTACAATTAGTTTTAAATATACGTAAGAAAGAAAACCACACAACGCACTTTGCTTATACAAAACATTTGGTTTTAGTGCAACACTTTATTTCAAATACTTTTTTTAGGCATATGGCAACACTTGACTCTCTGTTTACATTTACTGTTTTATTGTATAGAGTGGTGAATAACTAAAGAAATGTTTTAAAGGCAAAACAAAAAGAGCAATAAATATGAGAGCAAAAGAAAATACACAAAACAGCTGATGGGATTTATAAAAAAGACAATAAAAACAGACTCATGGCATATTCATAAGAGGTAACCGCAAGAATACAACAAGTACAACAATGCAAAAACAACAGGCATTTTGTTTTTGTTAAAGAGTACACGGAATGTCAAAAACAGCTTCATAACTGACTGACGAATAACAATAGAAAGAGAAATGTTAAAAAAATTTATAAAAATGGTTACAACACACTAAAAAAACAACAAAATTTTGACATTCTAAGACTCGTCAGCTGTTGAATTACTCCTACCTGATATAAATATGCCATGAACAGACTAGATTCATTCTCAATAAAATACTAGAGCAACAGACAACGTTGTTGGGTGCTGTTAAAGTAACATTATATTTAAATTGTTGTTTCTGTGTTTGTGTTGTTGTTGCTTTTACTGTGCTTAATAAAGTACAATAAATAGGAAAAAAAGAAATTTAAATTAATACTACATGAAATACTAAGTTATTGTTTTAGTGTTTTAAAAGGGAAAATACTAAAAAGAATGCAAAAATAAATAAAAGATAAGCAAAGAACACATAAAGTAAAGGGAATTTTTTTTTTAATATTTCAAAAGGTTATTTGCAAAAGTTTAACACAGAAAAGAACAACCAATATTTATTTTTAAAGTGAAAATCAGAGATAATATAACTCAAGAAACACAAAAAAACAATATTAAAAAAATAATAAATACTATAACAACAACATTTATTAGAAAGAGTAGAATATTAAATAGACGGACGTGTACGAGAGTAGAGCAAGAGATTCTCTTCTCTATACGCTAAGGAGTATTTGTTTAATTAAATAATTTAAGTATTATTACTGCTTTTGGAAAAGAAAACAATAAGAAAAATCATAAATTAAGGTAAAATTGATGTAAAATCTTAAATAATTTCACAATTTAAACTTAAACTTTGTATAACTTTGTTACTGACCCTTTTTTCAGGTTCTCTATACATCTTGCCATTTTGTTTGTGACCTTTCTTGCGTTTGTTGTTTCCATTGCAACGTTTCCATTGTCTTTTTTTGTTTGTTTGTTTTTTTAATAACGACCACCAACACCACCATTACGACCAACAGCGGCAACATGACCAATATGCGGCCACCGAACAAATCGACTTTATTGAAAGTCGTTATTTTGGGCGATGGCGGGGTTGGCAAATCATGTCTGATGAATCGTTTTGTCTCCAATCGTTATGATGAGAATAATTTCCATACAATTGGCGTGGAGTTCATGAACAAAGACATTGACATCGATGGCGAGAAATATACACTGCAGGTAAGCAAAACCGTTTTATTTCTAATAAGAAAAACAATATCTAGGCTATGGTTTCACAGGGGGTTTCTATAGGCTAGATTACATACTTAATATTTCACATAAAGAAATGTGATTCGGAAATAGCTTCTGTGTTGGCAAATACACTATGCTACCTATGTAGTTGTATGGTCGTAAAGAGCCTAAATCCGACTTAAGCTGTTCTCCTGTCTAAGAGTTATGCTCGCTTGATGCCCCGATGTGTTTAAAATGCGGAAAATAACCATAAATAATATAAATTACAAGACCATTAGACAATAAAGCTATTATACTCGAATTCAAATTTAAATCCTTAGCAACTAATGGACACTGTCTAATAAGACCGAACTAATTAAACAGTAAGCACGCTACTTAGCTTTTTAAACAAAATTTTAGACGACAGGACTTCTAAATTCAATTGACACAAGTACGGTTAGTTATTGTTGTTGTAACAGCACTGTTTCCCTTGAGAAAAAACTTCCTGTTGAAACAGCTTTCGCTGGTTTGACAATCCTTGGCCGATTTGAGGTCGGGTCGTTCTGGAGCGTATATCCGATTGTTGTGGGAACGAGTGCGTTTAGTAGTAGAACAGTGTCACAGAAAGAGAACAGCAGTCTTCTCCGCTATTAATTCATTGCAACTCCCACAATATGCATTACGTTCTGTCCTTATTAAATAATAACCGGGCTAAACCACGTACGATTTTGAGAACAGCAAGAAAATTTGTAACAGTTCGATTAACCGTACCATGTAAGCCTATATCTGATTAATTTCACTGATAGGTATGCTTAGCAGTAAGGGATTATCGGAGAATCCGTTGCCAAAAGTAAGAGCGATAAGTATACAAGAAGTACAAATTTGGGGTTATAGGCTTTACTGGACTATCCTCTGTTTCTGTAAGACGAACGATATCAAACCGACGTCTGTTTGTATGGAAAAAACACGCAAATACTCAAATATTTTTGTATTATTTTCGTACAAATACATATTCGTCTGAAATCGTTCGTCTTACAGAAATAGAGGATAGTTCAGTAAAGCCTATAACCTCAAATTTGTACTTCTTGGCAGAAATGGGGGTAAATCTCTGTAGTATTCAATCAGAAAACACAGATTTTAATAGGTAACCAGATTAAAAACCCCAGATGTGCTTATTTCGGTATCGTGCAAACGTAGGGAGCAGATGCTGTCAGCACAGTGTAAAAGATTCTGCAATTTTGCCCCATAAGAGTTTCAAAATCCGGATAACATTCTGCATGCCAAGCAAGACTTCAGTTACTTTTACCGTATATTTTAGACACAATGACCTGGTAATTGATAAATTCATGACAACTGATATATTCCACAGACATTTGATTTATATTTTCAGGAGAACTCTTCTGTAATGATTCCTAGAAATGTTTAACACTGTTTTAGTCCTTGCAATACAATTCAAGTTGTGTTAAGGAAGTCAATAAGAAAGACGCAATAACATCAAAATCGTTTTAGCTTAACGAAGCAATGTCTTTTTGTCTTGCTGAAACGGGGGTACATCTCTGTAGTATTCAATCTGAAAACACAGATTTTAATATATAACCAAACGTAGGGAGCAAATGCTGTCAGCACAGTGTAAAAGATTCTGCAATTCTGTCCCATAAAATTTTAAATTTATATGGCAAAGTCCCAGAATTTGGACATAACAATATTTTCGCTGATACGGATAACATTCTGCATGAATGTTACTTTTAAACAATCTATAGAAAATCTTTAGTAACTAAAGTAGAAAACTTTAGCACTCTGTGTCTTCCATTGTGTACATACGCTAGGCAATCTTAGAATGATACGATTTTTTATACTAAAAAAGAGCTTTTTTTAGTCTGACGCAAGTTGTCTTAACGCATTGTAGTCTAAATGAGCGTTAAAAACGCTCATATTATACAGTTTTTTTTTGAAAATACATTTTAGTATGCAAGTTTCTTGACCTTTTTAATAATTTCAATGACGAAATGTCACGCGGTCTTGTATAGAATTTAAAAGTATCTTTTAATTATAATATATATATAATTATATATAAGACAATATTTATTAATTATTAAACAAATTCAGTCTGTCATTTACTCAGTGTATACAAGCTCCTGTACTATAATAATTTATCAGATTAATCATTAAAAAAAGAGATTCTATTTAAGAATTTGTCTGGCTCCCTTTGTAATAAAAACTGTATTTTTTTCTAATTCTAATGTTAAGATTTCTAATTTTCATTATTATTATGACAAATTGTTTTGTGACTATGAGCCAGGTTTCAGTTTTTGTTCTATTTTGTTGAATCTATTAATTAATTTATTATGTAACAGAAAAAAAAAACAAAATATAGACAACGGAATGATTAATGCATTCTCCACTATTGTTGTCATAAACAATTTTTCCGTTGATTATTTATAAGCTATGAGAAAAAATATTGTCGTACTTTTAATATATTTATTGTATACTTTTTCAGTGTTGCAATTGAATTTCCGTAGGTTAGGTTAGGTTATAAGAAACTATCTCGACTCCTAAATATGGCTGTAATCTTTATTTTGAATAATCCAAGCCAAAATTAATTGTTGTTGTTGCTAAAAACCTGAGTTCCTTTACGAGAAGAGCAGTATCACGAGATGTAAAAGATAAATTTCTCCACTTCCTCGTATCCACGGTCTAAGTCCATGTCTTAAACCAGGGCTAATGCTGCCAACGAAGCTTAGTTTCCTTATAACTTACTTATACAAGAATACCTAGTTTAACTGAGGCAATTCAAATACCTATGGCCTGTAACATGTCGGAAATTGTAAGGATAGGCTCCCTGATTTACAAATTTTGAAATATGATAACTATAAGGGTTCTCATAACTATACCTAATACAACAACCATGTAAATTTTACTACTTATTTAAATTGTACCCCAAATTAACGGATAATGGATAACATTTCATCGGGAGACATTCAGTGGTGTTGTGCTAATTTTTTTTTACCGGAACGCGTTCCGGACTCCGGTGCACGGTTCGGAAAAACAAGCCGGTTCGTTCCGGTTTTTGTTCCGGTTCGGGTTCGGTTCAAACCCTTGTTTATAAAAATACATATAAAAATTCGTCAAAAATTATTTTTTTTTTTTCAAAACGTCAGCCTATTCTCGTTATCAGAAATCATCTTTAGTTCCGGAACGCGTTCCTGTCCAAAAAGGAAGCACCGGAACGACGTTCCGGAGCGTTCCGGCTCGACAACACCACTGGAGACATTTAACACGTTTCTTCGATTAACGAATCAACTGTACCACTGTGACCTTTTTTCACAGGAAAGAACTTTCATAAACAGTAGAGATGTTACAACCGTGAACAAGTTCTTTATCACAGAGGGCATTGTTTCTAGAGTGACAGAGTGTTCCACAACAGAATCTAAAATAAAGTAAAGGAAAGATTTCTAACAAAGGAAAGATTGTAGAAACGGAAATTGAATAAAATGGTGATGCTTATAGTCAACTCTTAGTTCCTTAAAGGAATCACTATTATTTTTGGCCTGTAGGAAATGAATTTTGGTAAATCAGAGCAATATCAGGCTAATCAAAACGATTAAGACTCTTGCAGTAATTTATGAACTCATATTATAGTTCGGAAGCGCTTCCAAGTAATGTAATTTAATTTAATTATTTTGCTGTTGAAGTCTCCCTAGTCCAGTAGGTAGAGTGTGTTGGCTTATTAGATGTGAGGTCATGGTGCAAACCCCAGGTCAGACATCTCCAACAAACTAAAATATGAAAAGATATTTCGTCGGTGACATCATCTCAGCAGATTTCTGGCAAAAACTCAAAAAATCTGTTGTTCGGACTCTACTTTAAACTGTAGTTCCCGCCACTCATGTATAAAATTAACACAAATAACATAAGTGGTGTGAGAAACTAGTTTGTAATCCTGATTAAAGGGTTGTAATGAACGATTATAATAGTTATTTAAGACGTACAGCTCATGAGGCTATAGCGTCCGATCCTGGTGTTGGGATTGCCAACATCGCCACCAGGCATGGAAAGTGCCGGGATTTTGTCGTGCTATACCGCCCATGGTCGGTCGTCAGAGCCTCGTTAGCGTGACAGGGGACACCAAGCCCTTTGAGGGACAGTGGGTGAGGTTGACTTTTGGAAAGGATTGGCTATGTGAAAAAGTACGTGTCTTTTGTACGCTTCACTTTCCCATTAGTGAACTTTCTCATAATGAACGATTATGTTGTATGTATTTTGCTGTATACTTCGAGAAAAGTTTGTAAAAATTTTAAAATATTTTCAAATAAGTTTCTGTTTTAATAGACCAAAAAATAAATTCTTAATCTTCAATAATTTCGATTTTTAAAATCCATATTTTTATCATTTTTTTCCCAGACAATAAATCACAATCGATTGATTAAGTTGTTGTTATTGCATAATTAAATACTAAAATAATGAAATTAATAAAAACAATTTGTTATTAATTGCGTACATATGTATTATCTTTATTGCTGTATCTATTGTACATTATTATTAACAATTTAACACGTTATTATTATGGTTATTGTTATTGTAAAATCGTTTGCTGATTGTAGCATATGATCTATTTGTCGTACGATAAGTTGTCATACCAATTTTAGATGACGATTTTGAACGAAATGGAACGTAATTTAATTTAAAATAACATCTGAGATTAATGTCACTGCAATATGGCATAAAGAAATACTAAATAGAACAAAACAAAACAACAAAACAAAGATAGAAGATATCTAATCTGTAATCTATTATTTGTATTGAAAACTGTAATTTGCAATTAAATATGTATGTGTATGTGTATGCCGTACTTGGATAAAATATTTTTTATTCCGTTTTTTTTTAAACAATGCCTGTGCATTGTTTCGCTCAAAACGTTTTTCGGAAGTACACTGAGAGAGAACCTTATTTGTGTTTGTTCTACAAATTACTTCCAGTTTGGTTTTTTGTCTCTTGAATTGATTTACACCCTGCTTTACTAATTTTGGTTAGAAATTGATTTTTTAAGGTGATTTTTTTTTATGTGAAATATTTTAACTGCTTAATAATGTGTTTATTTTTATTGTCGTTTAATATTTATTGATTTTTTTTGTTTGGCTATGAATTATTTAAATGCTTAACAATAATTTATTATTGGTGTTTACAAATATTGGGTAAGAGAAAAAGTATTTTTACATGAGAAAATAGGGAAAAAAGATTTTAAAATAATAAAAAATTAATTAATCTTCTTCTATTTCTGAAAGTTAAGCATTTTCCAACAAAATTTTTATAAAAGACACTTCAGGGTGTCCTGGTAGTCTAGTGGCTAGTGTTTTAGACTATTAGCGTGAGGGTCGTGGCTTCGATTCCCACCAGAGACTCTGGTCTGTAACACTACACCGAGCATATTGTCAAGTTACTGCGCTCGTATATAACTAGAATGTAATTTGTAATTGTATTGTAATTAATAAATAAATAAAGGGTCCGGCAAATAACTTTTTTTTTGAAAATGTTTTAAAAAAAACTACTGAATATTTTCTCAAGTTTCTTTTTTTATTTGAAAGTACAATCCTTCCGGTTAATAATGGAAAATAATTTCATTCAAATGGCTGCCTCGGCTGGCCATGCAGTAGCCTACACGATCGGCAGCTGTATTTCACCAATGGTTTCACGAATATTGTCCTTTAAAGCGTCAATTGTCTCTGGCTTGTCGGCGTAACACTTATCTTTGACGGCACCCCACAAATAATAGTCCAACGGTGTTAAATCGCAGCTCCGAGGTGGCCAAACGACATCAGCTCTGCGGCTGATAATGCGATCTTCAAAAACAGGGCGCAAAACATCGAGTGTAGCTTCGGCTGTGTGGCACGTAGCGCCGTCCTGTTGAAACCAAATGTTGCCAATATCCTCCTCTTCAATTTTTGTGAACAAAAATTCGTTGAACATGGCCCGATAACGATTGCCATTGACTGTAACGGCCACTCCTTGCTAATTTTCGAAGAAAAATGGCCCAATTATGCCTTTGGACCAGAATCCGTTTTGGGTGCGTCGGCTTTTCAATGTATGCATGAGGGTTTTCTGTGCCCCAAATGCGACAATTTTGCTTGTTTACATACCCGCCCAGATCAAAATGAGCTTCATCTGAAAAGATGTTTTTTTTTTGCTACTGCATGGCTGCCGAGGCAGCCATTTGAATGAAATTATTTTCCATTATTAACCGGAAGGATTGTACTTTCAAATAAAAAAAGAATTTTTTTTAAAGCATTTTCAAAAAAAAAAGTTATTTGACGGACCCTTTAAAAGACTCTTCATTTTTCAAAAAGTTTCAGTTGTTGTAATCCAAATTTTTAATCTTCTGAAATCTATTGTTTTACATAAACAGTGGGCAGAAACAGAATCTGCCTATTGCTGTCCGGTGCTATTACTTTTGCTGCCATATTTTTCTGGATATACAATCTCTCATTTACTCTTCAACTTTCTTGCCTTTTTGGGTCTTGACTATTCCATTCAAATGTAATTTTTGTATGTCATTGTGTGCTATCCAGTGCCAAGACCTAGTGCCATTTCTGTCGTTTTATCTCAAATGTTACTTGTTCATTATTCATACATAACATAATTGGTCATTACAACCCTTTAGTCAGGATTACGACCTAGCTTCTCACACCACTGATGTTGTGTGTATTAATTTTATATATGAGTGGCGGGACATACAGTTTAAAGTCGATTCCAAAAGACTGATTTTGCTTGAGAAACTTTCCATGGCAATTTTTATTTACTCTCAGAGTTTTTGCCAGAAATCTACTGAGAGGAAGTCTCCGAAGAAATATTTTTTCATATTTTCATTTTGATGTGAAGGCCAAAATATTTTATATATGGCTCGTTCAGTACTCTCCGTCTTCTTTTGGACAATCAGCTTTCATTCAAGTCCCTAACGTACTTCATGTCATCCAATAATACTGGGGGTTTCTCATGAAAATGGGAAATTCAGATCACTTAAAGGACATAGGGATAAGGCTGGCACAAAGCTCACAATTACCGATATGTTACAGGACATAGAAGTTCAGATTTCCTCAGTTAAGGTTAGGTTAGGTTAGAAGACGTGTACTTGTCAATAAAGGCAAGTACAGTACCCGGAGGTCGAATTGACCCATTGTACAACGTCCTTACAGAGGGAAGGATATTAGAGGGATTAAAAAGGAGTGGATGTAGGAAAGGGGAGAATGGGAAGTGGAGGAATTACACAGATAAGACACAACAAAAAGGGCGCGACTACACTAATGAAGCCATAGCGCCTCTCAACCAGCCTAAGCCACTAATGAATCTGTGGAGAGCCTTGATGTCGGCTCTCGACACAGAATTCAAACTCTCAAAGAAGGCCCTGCCAAGGGTCCTCAACCTCATTCTACCAAGGGCTGGGCAGTTACAATGGAGGTGTTCGATAGTCTCCAACTCCTCCTCATCGCAACATGCCCTGCAATAGTCCGGCTAGTCCAGCGACCTAATCTCACAGTGCCCTGTGATAAAACCGGCAACCAACCTTAAGCTGGCCTTATCCAAGCCCAGCAGCCAACCTGTTCTCCTATTGTCCACATCAGGCCATAGACATCTAGAGACAAAACAACCCGATCCGTTAACCCAACGCCTCTGCTCTTCCTCCCTGACCCATCCATTGATGAGGCCGTAGAGGTGACAGACCGGGGGGTCAGGACTAACTAACAAATCGCCCCTATAAAGCGAACCTAACCTAGCGAGGGCATCCGCCGTGTCATTGCCCAGTATTCCGCTATGACCCGGAACCCAGCACAGACGGATACGGTCTAGTTCAAAAGTCCTCAACGACTCCTTGCATATGCGAACGAGCCGTGATTTGCACCAGACCGACGCAATGGCCCTAAGGGCAGTTAAACTCCGGTCATTTTACAGGAAGGTAATATTGCTAGGCTCTGCTAAAATGATATAGAAAAGATCAGGACTCTTTAACCTGCCTCCTTAAATCACATGGCCATGCACAACATGAATAAAATCGTGGCTAAATTCTTGTCTTCTAGAATTGCTGGGAAGCTGTTTTTTTATTTATAAATCTATGAAGTAAACGAAAATATTTTCCTTTTTTTTAAACAAATTGTGCCAAATTCGAAATAATGTTTACAATTATTCGTCTGCTTTTTGCCTAGATTTGGGACACTGCTGGTCAGGAACGTTTTCGTGCTCTACGTACACCGTTCTATAGAGGTTCAGATGTTTGCCTACTTTGTTATGCGATCGATGATTATGACAGCTTTCGTGGACTTAAACAATGGCGTGAGGAATTCCTACATTATGCGGATGTAAAAGCTGATAAATTTCCTTTTATTGTGGTGGGCAATAAGGTAAGCAATCAATGGAATTCTAATATAAAAAATACTTACTAAAACTAACTAATTATAATTCCTTACAGAATGATTTAGCCTATCAATGCCGCCAAGTTTCTACCGACGAACTGAAACAATGGTGTGAACAATTTCAAATACGCAGTCATATAGAAACCTCTTCGAAAACGGCAACAAATGTTAATGATGCTTTCATATTGGCCGTACGACAATGGAAACATATGGAACGTATTGCTGAAATCGAATTAAAACAAAATGATACCATTGATTTGACTAAAACAATACGTTTGGCACAAAGTCGTTTCTGTTGTACAGGTGGTGGCGGTGGCAGCAGTACCAACTCTTCAGTTGTTGGTGGCAGTTTAGAATCTGAAGATGAATCCATGCATACACCATCACCACGGCGATTTGGCAAACGTTCTACGAAGCCCCAACAAACACATTATCAACTATAAGAGCGTTAGGAAGTGGTAGTTAACGAAGCATAAAAGTACATACATATATAGAGAGTAAGAGACAAGATTCTAAATACGTTTGGTTGTTTATTACCCCAAAAAGAAAAAGAGATCATTTGTAAGTTTCCTTTCCTTTCATTTAATTTAATTTTATTTTGTTTTTAATACTGTTTTCATTCAAACAAAAATTTTAAAAGCATAGTACAAAACTAAAACTGAAACATTTCCAAATCAATTACTTTAGTTTTATAAACTCAACTAACATTACAGTTTCCTTAGAAAAGAAATAAAAAATACATTCCTTCCTTAGAATTTCAAACATTCCTTTTAAAATTTAATTTTATAGGTTTTTAAAAATTGTAAAAAAGCTTTAAATATCTGTATACGAGATATATTCTTATATATTCTTATATTTCTTTAAGTTTTAAAGATTTTTAAATTATTTATCACAAGTATATTATTTTATAACCTCATTTATTTTATAAATTTTATATTAATTGCACAAATTTTACTTATAAAGCCATAACCATCAAATAGAAGTTTAAGTTCTAAAATTTTATTACCAAATTTAAAAAAAATACATTTTAGTTTAATGGGTTATGGCTTTATATCTCCTTTTACTACTTACTCGAAATCTTGTTTATTTCAATCCCAGTGTCTTTAATTATTATTTCTTTTTTTATTATTAATAACTTATTAAATAACTTATTTAATGTAAACGAACGCACCTAATATGTTAGCATAAGTTTTAAACAAAGACACCACCCAGCCCCAAAGGGTTTTACTGAGTATTTCATTTCGAAAATAAATTTCTTTGCATATGCATAGTTAGCATCATTAATATTCGGTTTAATTAGACAGAAAATAATTCAACATCGAGGTCCTAGACTTCAGAGGATTGAAATTTGATTTGAAAATTCTTCAAATATTTTGGCTGTTTGTCATACAAATTTTCATTTTTCGGAAATCATTTGTTTTACAAAACAGGGGTATTTATTTCGGTATAAGGCCATTTATCCCCTGTTAG
Source organism: Sarcophaga variegata (assembly GCA_932273835.1). Taxonomy (NCBI): domain Eukaryota; kingdom Metazoa; phylum Arthropoda; class Insecta; order Diptera; family Sarcophagidae; genus Sarcophaga; species Sarcophaga variegata. The sequence continues at coordinate 15,601,548 of OW026361.1, read as the reverse complement.
TGTACGACAAGCGATTTCAGACGATCAACAATTTGTATGAAAAACACTTAATTACTTAAGTATTTGTTTTTATGAAATATGTCCATCGTCTGAAATCGTTTACCTTTGAATTTCTATTTCTGAAAAAGATTACGTATTTCCATCGATTTTACAAGTAGCATAGGACTCCGTATCCTTATTCTGCCGCATAGTCTCTATAAATTCGAGCTTTTGCTGGCTACTTCGAATGTAATTTGTAATCTCCTTGCATGTGCTGGGTTCCCTTACAAGTTTAGAGAGAGACTTACTTCTTTGATCTGTTTCGTCTTCAGAGAAAAATAAGTCTTTAAACAAATTAACTTTTTCCGGTAACAGAGTACATATAGGTAGGTAGGCAGGAAAGTAGGTTTGTATTCACCAAAGAAAAGGGAAAAAGTGAAGTAAAAAAAAGAATCGAGTGAAATAAAAGTACAGAAAAAATATACATAGAATGATGGTTAGCATGAATCCATACTACCATCTTCTATAAAACTTAGGAGAGATGGAATATCGGCTGACGACAGAGTGTTTAAACCTTCAAAGAAACTTTCTCCCAATGAATTCAATCCTTTCTTCGACAGAAAGTCAGAGGATCATAAAGGAGACGCTCTATTGTCTCCGACTCCTCCATATCTTCTCACACACTTCAGAAATCCAAATACTCGCCGTAACCGCAACTTGGGAGAATAAATCTTCTCAAAGCAAGACGGAATATTGGCTGGCGACAGATTGTTTAAACCTTCAAAGAAACTTTCTACCAATGTATTCAATCCTTTCATCTACAGTAAGTCAGAGGATCATAGAGGAGATGCTCTATTGTCTCCGACTCCTTCTCATCTCCTCGCTCACTTCAGAAATCCAAACACACACCGTAACCACAACTTGGGAGAATAAATCTTCTCAAAGCAAGACGGAATACCGGCTGGCGGCAGATTGTTTAAACCTTCAAAGAAACTTTCTCCCAATGTATTCAATCCTTTCATCTACAGTAAGTCAGAGGATCATAGAGGAGATACTCTATTGTCACTGACTACTCCACATCTCCTCGCACACTGCAGAATACAAAATACACGCCGTACCCACAACTTGGGAGAATAAATCTTCTCAAAGCAAGACGGAATATTGGCTGGCCCCAGATTGTTTAAATCTTCAAGAAACTTTCTCCCAATGTACTCAAGCCTTTCTTCTACCGAAAGTCAGAGGATCATAGAGGAAATGCTCTATTGTATCCGACTCCTTCTCATCTCCTCGCACACGGCAGAAACCCAAGTACACGCCGTAACCTCAACTTGGGAGAATAAATCTTCTCAAAGCAAGACGGAATATTGGCTGACAACAAAGTGTTTAAACCTTTAAAGAAACTTTCTCCCAATGTATTCAATCCTTTCTTCTACAGAAAGTCAGAGGATCATAGAGGAGATGCTCTATTGTCTCCGACTCCTCCATATCTCCTCGCACACTGCACAAATCCAAATGCACGCCGTAACCACAACTTGGGAGAATAAATCTTCTCAAAGCAAGAAACTAAATTTAAGACTACAGGAATATAGAAGGAATGTAACAATAATAGAGTGAATGAAACTGAAAGTGAACAGAAATCCAAAACCCAGTATATAACTTATTTGAAAAACTTATCATCCGTTTTTGTAAGGCATCCGATTCGAAACGATTGTAAACAATATTGTTAAGGTATTACCATTCAAATGCTCGATTCGCTCTAACCAGATACGTGACAGAAATGCGGTTTTAATCACTAAAATTGAAATCTAAGCTGGCTGCATAACATACCGATATTTTTCTATGTGTGTGCCCAGGTTTCACAGCCATACGTTACTGTAGGATTTGTATTCGTAGAGTATCTAACAAGGGAGCGGCAGTATATATCCTATATGCGAGATTGCAAATACAATATTATTACTATTCGAAGATCGAAAGCACTCGTGAGAAATGAAGGCTTATTGTGCAAAGTCTTTTAAAATTTAATCTCCCAAGCTAAGGTCTCTAAAGAACTCTTGTCATGAGTCAAGACAAGGCCACAGAAGCCGGAATGGCTGTATCTACCGCCTGTACAGGCGGAATCACAAGGAATATGTTCTGAGCTCTTGTCATTACATTCATGAAAAAGTTTTCAAGATCTACACTATCAAAGACCGTACTGTAGCCGGTAATGCTGTATCTACCGCCTGTAGAGGCAGAATCACAATCTGAGCTCTCGGCATTACATTCATAAAAAGTTTTCAAGATCTACACTGTCAAAGACCGAACTGTAGCCGGTAATGCTGTATCTACCGCCTGTACAGACAGAATCACAAGGAATATGTGCTGAGCTCTCGGCATTACCTTCATAAAAAGTTTTCAAGATCTACACTGTCAAAGACCGAACTGTAGTCGGTAATGCTGTATCTACCGCCTGTACAGGCAGAATCACAAGGAATATGTTCTGAGCTCTCGGCATTACATTCATAAAATAGTTTTCAAGATCTACACTGTCAAAGACCGAATATTAGTGACCCTAACTGTAGGTCTCTATACATTGAGTTACGAAATTTGTTTTTTTTTCACAGAAATGCTCACTAATTCATATTTTTTTTTATTGCAAAGAAAAATTAAAATTTATTTGGCTTGTTAAACAATAATTTGTAGTGCCTTTTAAAAAAGCAATTTAATTGATATACAAACATACTTATTTAAGTTAATTTAATTTACAATTTTATATAAGAATTCTAAACATTCCAAAATTGTTTCGCTTTAAAATATAAAGACCAGAATCATAAAAAATTGAATTTAATTTTAATCATGAAAATAAAAAACATTTCAAATGTTTAAAAATTTAATATGTACTACGAGTATAAAATTATATTTAATTAAAAAAATTATTGAAATTTATTTCAAATGAAATTTCAAAATTTATTTATTTATTTATTTGCTTGCAATATGTAGTTTTTGTGTCCAAAGGCAGCTTTTTATTAGTTTTACTTGAAAAATCCTTGATATAAATTATTTATTTATACACTTAATATTTACATTTTAATTGTACACACTTATTACTCTCACTCTTCATAAAAATTTCCGAAGTAATCTTGGAAAACGTTGAAAGAAAATGTCAAACATTTTATGATAAACCTTTGTACACACATTTTCCAAATAAGTCAATGAAATTAAAAAAGAAAATAAAATTAAATATTTAGTTCATACATATTTAAAAAATTAGCTTTAAGCATATTTAAAAAAAGAAAATGATTTAAATAAACTGAAACAAAATGTATTACAAAATGTAAAAAATATGTTTTTAAGAATATGTTTTTATGAATATGTTTCTAAAACGTGTTGGTAATGTACCTGAAGACATTTGAGAGTGAAAAAACGAGGTAAGACCTCTTGTCATGATCCGTTAGTGGTGGATTTGAACTACCCCGAGCTGCGGATGAAACCGGCGCAAATGCTCTGTCACCCAAAAACCGCTGAAGTATATTCTGAAATGCAGGGCATTCGCATATTTTTAGTCATTCCAATGTTTTAGTCAGGATTACTACCTGGCTCCTCACAACATCCATGTTTAGTGACTTCATTTTAACCATGAGTAGCGTGATATGGAATTTTAAGTCGAACGACAGATTGCAGAAGATTTTTAATGACTCTTTCTTTACTCTGAAAGCTGTTGCTGGGACTACCGAAAGAACTATTTTGTTTTAATTTCTGAGTTTTCAACTCTCAAAACTCTCCTAAACTACGGCACTATGCATTAGACTACAGCATATCACAGATATGGCTACTAAGGCAGCACAACTAACGGGCATGTTGAGCAGACTGATGGCAAATATCGCAAATTGATTATGGCAACGACTAACTCGATACTACTGTATGGCAGCGAGATATGGGGAGATGCGTTGGAGTTTAAATCCAAGCGGTAAATATTAGCAGCGGTGCAACGAACAGCGGCACTAAGAGTCGCTAGGGACTATCGCACGGTCTCGGGCGCCGCAGTCCTCGTGATCACCGGTGAGACACCTATCGACTTGATGGCATTCGAGCGAAGAAGATTATGGAAAGCGAAGAAAGAAAACCTCGCCATTAGTACCCCGCAGACGTCAGATATCAAACAATGCGGCGATGGCAAAGTAGGTGGAGCGTTGAAACAAGTGGAAGATGGACTGCTAGACTTATTCCATCTATAGAAGCATGGACACAGAGAAATTTTGGGGAAATTAACTACTTCCTGACCCGTGACCCTTTCCGACAATATCTACACCGCATGGTCAAGGTGAATGATCCTGGCTGCATTTAATGCGAGGAAATGAGTGACGACGCTGAACACACATTCTTTCATTGCATCAAATGGCAAGACGAGAAGAATGTGTTGATGGAACAGATTGGCGAATTCACACCCGACAACATTGTTGGCGCAATGCTCGAAAGCGAGACGAAGTGGAGCGCTGTGAGAAGATACGTAGAATGTGTACTCCGCAGGAAGAAGGTCGATCTTGATACAGTGCCACAGAATGATACATGAGAAGACGAGCCAATAGCATGAAGCTGGCTTCAAATATGGCGTACCCAGACGTGGGAGAGTAGACAACGGTCCTTAACAGGACGTCGTTCTGGTCTCTTCCCGAAGTAATGCAGCTAGCTATCCCGGGAAGGGGGGTATCTCCAGAAGAGATGGAGGGATTGTTTTAGTGGAAGCCCCACTCGACGCAGCTGACGACGGTCACTGTAAGTGCGAAGGCATTTTAAACCCTACCTCACACGCCAAAAAAAAATAGGTTAAGTAGTTTCACCTCAGTCACCATGTGTTTCCCCTATTAAGTTCATTACGCTCATCATTCTATCACAATTTATGGAAGCTATTAGAAGGAAGGCTCGTTTCATTCGAGCCATTTCACGACACTCTTACTTTTTGATTTCGTTTCGCTGTTAAAAACGCCGCTGTCAGTATTCTAAGACGCCTAGAAGCATATTAAATGAATGAAAGTCTCTCCTTCTCAAATTCTGGAGAAATCTAATGGTGGGGACTCCTTGTTGAAGGGCTTGTCTTTCTAAAGTAAGTGTTCCGTAAGGAACGTGAATGTTCAAGTAAGGGAGAATAATTTTATTGTCTTTGAATTTAGATTCTGTTAGCTTAACCTAGCCATCGAGCAAGGCCTTTCTCCTTTATGCAGGAAATATTAACTGTGGATTGGAGTTTCCTTCTTATTGTGTCCAAAAGGCACCCAAATGATTTGATTGCGTAGGGAATTGTTCACTCTGATACACATTCTTGCCTATGAGCGGACTCATCTAAAATCTAAAATTTCTGAATAAAACTAAGCTGCTTACTTTAGAGTAGCCTAGCTGACTGTATATAGCAGCATATTTTTAAAAAATCTTGTGGTATTGAGCTGACATTTAATCATCAGAAAAGCATAGTCGTGACTTAACAGTCGACTCTAGGATAGCCTAGCTATCCAAGTAGTAGAAAATATTCTCAGGAAATATTATGCTACTGAACTGTCATTTAATTGTTATAAGGATAGTTGGGACTTCTGTTTGGAAGATATTGCAATAGTTCGGGAGCTCGAGCTATAGATGAATACTTTCAGAGAATTTGGAATTCGTCCTGCAATATAATGTACGGCAGAATTCATCGGATGGAGACCTTCTCAAAAATCTAAATTTTCTTGGAGAAATAGCCGACTATTAGGACAAACTAAGTCGTTGACTTTAAGACAGCCCAGATATCCAAGTAGAACAACATATTCTTAGAAAATATTACGCTAATGTGCTGCCATTTAATCGTCATAAGGATAGTTGTTACTTCCGTCTGGAAGACAATACAATAGTTCGCTAGCTCGAGCTATCGATGGATATTTTCGGAAAATTTGTAATTTGTCTCGCAAAATAAAGGGTCCACCATCTAACGTTTTTAACTAGTCTAACGTTTTTTAACTAGTGCTTATTTCGTGAATGGTAACACTTAGCTCATGTCTGATTTGACAGATAATTAGTTTTATCCTTCCGTTGAACGAATAATTGACCATCCAATGCGGTTTCGCTTCGCTAAGTGGGCCTGCGATCGACTTACAGAAGATGCCGATTTTGGCAAAAAAAATCATCTTTTCAGATGAAGCTCATATTGATCTCATATTGAATGTAAACAAGCAAAATTGTTGCATTTGGGCCACAGAAAACCCGCACGCATACATTGAAAAGCCGACGCACCCAAAACGAGTCACTGTTTGGTACGGATTTTGGTCCAGAGGCATAATTGGGCCATTTTTCTTCGAAAATGAGCAAGGAGTGGCTGTTACAGTCAATGGCGGTCGTTATCGGACCATGTTGAACGAATTTTTGTTCACAAAAATTGAAGAGGAGGATATTGGCAACATTTGGTTTCAACAGGACGGCGCTACGTGCCACACAGCCGAAGCTTCACTCGATGTTTTGCGCCCTGTTTTTGAAGATCGCATTATCAGCCGCAGACCTGATATCGTTTGGTCACCTCGGAGTTGCGATTTGACACCGTTGGACTATTATTTGTGGGGTGCCGTCAAAGATAAGTGTTACGCCGACAAGCCAGAGACAATTGACGCTTTAAAGGACAATATTCGTGAAGCCATTGGTGAAATGCATCTGCACGCAATCGATAATGTGCTTAAAAATTGGACCGATCGTGTAGGCTACTGCATGGCCAGCCGAGGCAGCCATTTGAATGAAATTATTTTCCATTATTAACCGGAAGGATTGTACTTTCAAATAAAAATTTGAGAAAATATTCAGTAGTTTTTTTTAAGCATTTTCAAAAAAACGTTATTTGGCGGACCCTTTATTGTATGGGTTGTTACCTAAGCCTGGATTCATTTGATCAGTTGAATATTTTCATAGAATTTAGAATAGGACCGGGTTTCTTATTTAGTAGGCATCCAAAAACAGGAAAATGTGCGTTAATTTTATACATGAGTGGCGCGACCTAAAGTTTAAAGTGACTCCGAACGTCAGATTTTTGAGATATTTACTCTAAGAGTTTTTGCCAGAAATCTGCTGTGAGGAAGTCGCCAAAGAAATATTTTTTCATAATTCATTTTGAAGTGTGACCTGGGTTTTAAACCCTGGCCTTACGTCTAATAAGCCAACACACAACCTACTAGACTACGGCGACTATGAATGTCTTTAATCAGAATCTATTACATGTGATATTACTCAGCAGGGGCGAGAGCCTGACTCATTTAGGGCTTAAACGGAGTTAATTGCTGAAGGACGCTACCGGTTGCTTTACATTGAACAGGATGAAAGCAATTAGAATTTCCAAAACAGGCTCAATATCATATTATAACTTATGTGAGACTTATGACTCTTTATAGACATAAGTTTATTTTATTAAATATCTTATGAAGGGGGGACCCCATATTTAAAGCGCTTAAATTGATGGGACTTACACTCTTCATTGTACTGTTTTTTGTTTCTGTTTTTTATTGAAATCCTTTGCTTAAATATTTTTTTCTAAATTTTTATTCTTTTAATTTAATTCTTTTTTTATAAAATTCTTTTATAAATTATTCAAAATTATACAAAAAATAACATTTATTCAATAATGTTTTCCTAAATATCAATTTTAAGTACAAAAAATAAAAAAAAAAATTTAACTTATAAAGACTAAACAAACCCCTTGTAATATAACAATTAAAATGAAACTTAATCCCTGAACTTAAATGATATTTACAGCCCCCAAGTAACGTATGTATAAACTAATTAACTTCATAAAAAAATATACAAGAAAATAGGGTAGGGATGACAATAAATTAATTTGTTTTCTAAAAAGGGAATTTTGTTTTCAAGCAAATCTAAAGAAGAGTATGCTTTTAAGGTTTTACAAAATTTAAATTTAAATTGTTTTTGTCTTGAGATTAATTAAACTTGGCTTGCTTATTAAACTAATAGTTAACAAATTAAATTGTTCAATAATGCTTTTTAATAATATATTATGTTGGCAATAAATGTGCGTGTGTGATGGGAATGTGCTCTTGATTCACTTTTGATAGCCATACGAATTGATGGCTTTGTATTCTTTTTCGCATTGTATTAACAGTTTATACCATTGATCACCATCGATGCGTGCCTCTTTACGTGTGCCACCATAGCAGGCCGGCAAGCATTCGGGTGCCATATGCTTATACAAGGATTCACGATCGGTACCATGGAATATAATACGGGAACGTAATTTCTCTCTGAGGAATGGCTTAAACAGGGAAAAGACCACATTAAAGATTTTCGGCTGATTGACAATGTGTATGGCCTTAATACGTAAGGGCACTGAGTCCTGCAGCCAGTCGACTATGCGTTTAGCAAATGCTGGTGTAAATTGCCAAGTTTGTTGTAAACTCAGACCATCCATATCGAATATGACAACCACACCATTGATTTGGGTTTCAGGCTCCCACATGGCAGCCTCTAAATATAAGACGGCTCCTTTGAAAACCTCATCCAAAGTGACTTTCTTGTGTTTCCAGTTTTCTAAAAAGGCAACACAAAGTTTAATAACAAAACAAAATAAACAATTAACCGCTTAGTATACTTACTGCCCAATTCTAATACAGCAACGCGTCTGCCTAATTGATCCCTATTGGGGAATACTACAATAACATTGTGATCGAAAACATTTTTCTCATTGCTGGGTGTTAAATCCTTATAGACATCAGCGTGTTTAACTTTAAACGAGTAGTAGTTTTTAATCTGTAAGAAAAATAGAAAATCAATCTTGAACTCGTATTCAAATCTGCATTAGAAACTCACCAATTTTAATGCACTTTCCGGATAAAATTTGCATACTCTCAAGAATCTTAATAAAAATAGATCATCCCGTGGACATTTTAAATCAGTTTCAGCTGGAAGTGTTTGAAATAGAGAAGAAAAATTAATTATAAACACAAAAAGAACAAAAATAATAAAACATGGCATCAAGGATTCCAAAACAGGTGTCCTTACGATCGGGCATTTCTTGGGATCAGAGATTCAAATTGATTCAAATGAGCAAAAACAAGTTGTCTGTATAAATGGGTTTAAATTGGATAAAAAATGTGCATGTGGAGGAAATGGACCTACTGAGCTGGGTAGCCATGATATCAATGATTCCAAAACAGGTTTCTTTAGGGCCGGGCGTTACTTGGGACCAAAGATATAGGCTCCGAAGCCAATTATTTTTTTCAAATGAGCAAAAAATAAAGCGCTCTGTATAAATGGGTCTAAATGGTATCTAAAAAAAAACTTGTGGGGGAAGTGGACCTAGCGGGCTGGGCTAGCCATGGTATTAAGGATTTCTTACGGTCGGGCGTTACTTGGGACCAAAGATATAGGCGCCGAAGCCAATTATTTTCTTAAAATAAGCAAAAAAGAAAGTTATCTGTGTAAATGGGGCTACATAAAGTGGATGAAAAATGTACTTGTGGAGAAATGGACTTAGTGGGCTGGGTAGCCATGGCATTAGGGATTCCAAAACAGTTTTTGAAATCAAAGATTTATACGCGGAAGCAAATTGTTTTCTTCAAATGAGCAACAAAAAATTTTCTACATAAATCGGGCAAAATTGTCGCATTGCAGTGTTTTTGTTGAAGTCTTCCTTTTTTTTGTGGAAGGCTTCCATTTTCTGTGTCGATGACTTGCACTTTTTTTGGCTGATGACTTGCTTTATTTTGGGCGCTGACTTGCATTTTCTAGACAATGACTTTTGGACTTTTTTGGACGATGTATTGCATTTTTGTTTGGTCGGTGACTGCCATTTTTTTGTGGATTACTTGCATTTTTTGATCGATGAGTTGCATTTTTTGAAGTCGCCGTAGTCTATTAGGTAGTGTGTTGGCTTATTAGGCGTAAAGCCAGGGTTCGAGCCCCAGGCCAGACATCAAACCAAAATACAAAAAGTATTTCTTCGGCGACTTCCTTTCAGCAGATTTCTGGAAAAACTCTGAGAGAAAACAAAATTGCCATGAAAAGTTTCTCAAAAATGTGTCGTTCGGAGTCGACTTTAAACTGTAGGTCATGTATAAAATTCACACACACAACATAAGTGGTGTGGGAAACAAGGTCGTAATCCTGACTGAAGGGTTGTAATGACTAATTATGCATGTGAGTTGCATTTTTTGATTGATGACTTCCATTTTTTTGTGTATGACTTGCAGTTTTTGGTCGATGAGTTGCATTTTTTGATTGATGACTTCCATTTTTTGTGCATTACTTGAATTTTTTGGTGCTTGACTTCCATTTTTGGAGAACGACTCCAAAAACGACATTTTTTGGACGATGAATTGCATTTTTTTGACCGATAACATGCACTTTTTTGGCCGATGACTTGCATTTTTTGGCTGATAACTTGCACTTTTTTGTCCGATGACTTGCATATTTTTGGCTGATAACTTGCACTTTTTTGTCCGATCACTCGCATTATTTTGACAATAACTTGCATTTTTTGTTAAATGACTTGCAGTTTTTGGTCAATAACAAAAGTAAGACAATTTCCATGGCGCATTGGCGATTCTGTATGTTGAAGTACACATGGAGCAAAAAATTTTCATTTCTATTGCAGATAATATTTTTTGGGCAACATATTAATCACATGTTACGAATTTTAATAAAAAAATTCAGTGGCTTATAAGAGTTTCTTGTTTGTTAGTCTATTTAAGGTGAAATGGTAAAGCTTACTAAGCATTTTTGTCTTTGCCGCATGTCATGAATCTTTTTTATACTGACAAAATTTACACTAAAAAACCAAATAGCAGAAAATCATTCAAATCAATGTGAAATACAAATGGAAACCATTTATTGGAAATTAAACTTGACGCCAGTAAAACACTTTTCGTTCTTCTTTATATTTCAAAGAGTTTTAATTGGTGTTTTTTAAATGGATTTTGTTTCTTTTATTCAAAAATGTATTTCAATTCATTTAATGAGTGACTAAATTTAAAAACTAAACCATATTTAACGGCCACATCATTTTGTTTTTTTTTTTTTACTTGAAAACAATTTCTAGTGAAATGATATTCATAAAGATTTTACAATAAAACACAAGGTTTTGTGTTTTTTTTTTCTTTGTAAACTAACATAACTTTGAAATGTTATCTTAAAAAAAATAATAAAAAAATTCATTAAAAAAGGTCATTACAAGTTTAACACGTACAATACACGTATTATACAGAGAAACTTTAAGCCTGGCTTACATACATTGTTAAAACAATGGAGAAAGATTTAAACATTTCATATTTAATAGTTATTTTTTACATTTTTTTTCAATTAAAAAATTTCGCGAAGCAAAAAAAAATAATTCATTCACGAAACACAGAAAATTTTCTATTTAATGTGTTTAATGATTATTGCAAAGATAATAAAAAAAATAAATAAAAATGAATATTTTTATGATCATTCTGAAGTAATTAACACATTAAAATTGACAAACAAAAAAAAATATCGAAAAAAATCTAGGTAAAGCTGTTTAATTGTTAGACAATAAAACTAAAAAAAAAAAAAAAACTAAATACAACCAACCAACCTTTGTACTTGGGTTAGACAAAAACAAAACAAATATTTAAAGCCCCGTGTGTGCTATTTTTGGAATTTGATTTTCAAATTTCGGTTTCAGTTTCTCTTACTCATCAATATTCTATTGCATGTACCCTACTTACCCGAAGATTATATTTTAATTGGTGGCCTGCAAACACAAGTGCCCTCAGGCCCTTCAGTTAGGATTACAACCTAACTTCTCACATCACTTATGCTGTCTATTTTAATTTTATACTTCATGTACGGGCCTATAGTTTAAAGTCGATTCCGAACGCCAGAATTTTTGAGAAACTTTTCATGGCAATTTTTTGTTTACTCTCAGAGTTTTTGCCTGACATCTGCTGAGAGGAAGTCGCCGAGGAAATATTTCTCGTTATTTCGTTTTGTTGAAAATGTCTGACCTGGTGCCTCAAGTCTAATAAGCCAACACACTACCTACTAGACTATGGCTAATCGATTGTCTGATGTATGACTTAAATCGCACAAAAAATTAAATTTTCTCAAACACATTTATGTACATCCTCTCACTCCGCCTCTCGTCTCCCGTAGAGTATACCCATTCAAACTTTACTCCCCTTTCCACATAAAGATGCGGGACCTATCAGCGGTAATGGAGGAACTGCCCTCCTACCCTCAATCTCATTTATATAACGTGAGTTCCCACAAGATCCAATTTCTCCTATTTAGATGACTCAGCTTGCCCAGACAGTCCCAAGCAGGCCAGTGGCATTATTTTACCGCACGTTTAAAATTGCAACTTTATAGCCAGGGTAACAGTGCGATGAAGTCGCCGTGGTCTAGTAGGTAGTGTATTGGCTTATTAGACGAAAAGCCAGGGTTCGAGCCCCAGGCCAGACATCAAAACAAAAATACAAAAAGTATTTTTCGGCGACTTCCTCTCAGCAGATTTCTGGCAAAAACTCTGAGTAAACTAAAAATTGCCATGAAAACAAAGTTTCTCAAAAATCTGTCGTTCGAAGTCGACTTTAAACTGTAGGTCCCACCACTCATGTATAAAATTAACACACACAACATAAGTGGTGTGAGCAACTAGGACGTTGTACAATGTGTCAATTTGACCTCCGGGTACTGTACTTGTCTTAATTGGCAAGTACACGTCCTCTAACCTAACCTAACCTAACAGTGCGATGATTACTAAGTTGTTTTTTGAATTCAAGAATTTGGTATCTCCGGTATCGGTAATGGTAAGAGAAGGGCCCACAGTAAACTTTATTCGTCCAGAAGCCTTTATCAGATTATTTCGGTAAAAGTCAGTCTCAAACAAACCAGCGTGTTCATCGAACCTCAGCGTTATATTCAGGGGAACAATACGATGATTACTAAGTTATTTTTTTAAGAATTTGGTATCTCCGCTATCGGGAATGGTGAGTGAAGGGCCTACGGCAAACTTTATTGGTGCGGATGTCTTTTTATGAGATTATTGGGTAAAAACCAGATCGACGGTGAATCGATGGGAATACTCCCTTAGGATCATATATTGGGAGGGAGTTTGAGGACTGTGGCAAATGCTTGGTAGAGTCCTTTTCTTATGGAGAAAGAAGGGTTGTCTTAATTGTGGAAGGTGAACTACCCGAAATATCATTTCATTATGTTGTTTCCTAAATGAGACAGAGTCTCTATTCTATCTAGCGAAAGCTTAAATTACAGAAGAGCACATTTTGTGTAACTGGATTGCTCTCAACCAAAATTGGATTTCACGCTTTCAATCGGTAGAATTGAATACGGTGGCAATCAGATCTATTGCCAACGGATATTTACTTGAGTTTATTCTGAATTCGGAGAAGTTGTGCATTTATATTTAAGGATGAAACCCCAGAGTAAATTTTGTGTAACTTTATTGTGCTGATTAAGACCAGATACATACATAACATACATAATTGGTCATTACAACCCTTCAGTCAGGATTACGGCCTAGCTTTCCACACCACTTATGTTGTGTTCGTTAATGCTATACATGAGTGGCGGGACCTACAGTTTAAAGTCGATTCCGAACGACAGATGTTTAGAGAAACTTTTCATGGCAATTTTATTTACTCTCAGAGTTTTTGTCAGAAATTTGCTGAGAGGAAGTCGCCGAGGAAATATTTTTTATATTTTGTTTTGATGTCTGACCTGGGATTTGAACCCCGGCCTTAGGTCTAATAAGCCGACACACTACACACAAAATTGCTGTACAACGGTTTTCTAATTCTCTCGCTCAGCGTTTTTCTAGTTAAGAATGAAGCCACAGAGGACATTTTGTTGAACTACGAGTATATTGTGCTGACTAGGACCAGATTGTACGTTTTAAACTGCTATCGATTGAATCGTTAGAAATTTAGATCCATTCTAATCGTGATTTACTAAAAATTTATTCACCAGTCGGAGAAATTGCTGTTTCAATATGGCCTTCAGCTTGGCCCATTTTATTGGATGATGAGACCACAGAGAATATTTTATGCAACTGCATAAAGCTGACTAGGACCTCATTGTACGTTTTCAAACATTATCAATTGAAACCGAAGGAATCATATTGCAATTTTATTCGAATAAATTTGGAGGGTAAATAACGCCGCTGTTTCAACATGGCATTGGGCCTGTCCCCTTCTGCTTGGGATTACAATGGAGTGGGATGGTTAATTATATTTGTTCCTATTGGTAATGTAGCTGTTTAAATATGGCTTTCGGCTCGTGGTTCTCTATTTAAATACAAATTGAGTAGGATGGTACCGTTGGACTATTGTGGACATCACCTAATAATTGTAAAGAAAGTTTCAACATTTGTGAATGAAGTTGGATACCAGATCTTTAGGATCAAAGCAACTGACGCCTGACGCTTCAGGCGGGTAAACGCCAGATTGTACTGTACTGTACTGTAGGTAAATTTTTTTTCGAGAGCATATGGCTTCCACAAAGCATCTCCATCTGACACGATTTTCCGCTGATGTTTTTGCGCCTTCCCATGTCCGGTCATTTAGTCTTAGTTCTTGAAGGACCGTGCGTCTCCAGGTGTTTTTTGGTCTGCCACGGTTTCTTGAGCCCTGGGGTTCCATTCTAGCGCCATTCTTGTAATACTGTCGGGCTTCTTTCTCAATATATGGCCGATCCACCCCCATTTTTTCTTTTTAATCTGCTTGTGTATGGATTCCCCCTCTGTAAGGGTCCAGAGAACTGCGTTGCTGATGGTGCTGGAGCAGAATATTCCACATATGATTCTCAGGCATTTATTGATGAATACCTGAAGTTTTTGCGTGATGGTGTTAGATATAAGCCAAGTTTCGCTACTATATAGTAACGTTGACTTCACACAAGCGTTGAATATTCTTAGCTTAGTACGCCTAGATATATGTAAAGGGTGTTTTTTTATAGAGGTATAGAACTTTAAGTTGCAATAAAACAACGATGGATTATTCGATTGACATGAATTTTATTTATCCGAAAGATAATCTTGTGGCATTACATTTTAAATATGATTTCTGGCATATGACCGCCACGGCTGGCGCGGATGTAGTCCAATCTGGACGTCCAATTTTCGAAGACTTTTTCCAACATTTGTGGCCGTATATCGGCAATAATACGGCGAATATTGTCTTCCAAATGGTCAAGCGTTTGTGGCTTTACCGCATGGACCAATGACTTTACATAGCCCCACAGAAAGTAGTCTAGCGGTGTTAAATCACAAGATCTTGGAGGCCAATTCACAGGTCCAAAACGTGAAATTAGGCGGTCACCAAACGTGTCTTTCAATAAATCTATTGTGGCACGAGCTGTGTGACATGTTGCGCCGTCTTGTTGAAACCACATCTCCTGGACATCATGATTATTCAATTCAGGAATGAAAAAGTTAGTAATCATGGCTCTATACCGATCACCATTGACTGTAAAGTTCTGGCCACCATCGTTTTTGAAAAAGTACGGACCAATGATTCCACCAGCCCATAAAGCGCACCAAAAAGTCAGTTTTTCTGGATGTAACGGTGTTTCCACATACACTTGAGGATTACCTTCACTCCAAATGCGGCAGTTTTGTTTGTTGACGTAGCCATTCAACCAGAAGTGCGCTTCATCGCTAAACAATATTCGCTTATGAAAATCGGGAACATTATTTTCGAAATAAAATTGCACTATTTGCAAGCGTTGTTCAGGCGTGAGTCTATTCATGATGAATTGCCAGACCAAACTGAGAATAAATCACTTGACAGCTGTTAAATCGGTCGCCATCTTGAAAAGTAATGCCAACTTAAAGTTCTATACCTCTATAAAAAACACCCTTTATATGAGCTTCTCCGTACGAAGTGCAGTCGCCCGAATGCTGCTCTCGCTCTACTGAGTCTGTTATCTACGTCCGTTTCTGCGCCGCCGTTTGTTGTCATAGTACTACCTAGATAGCAGAAGCTATCGACGTACTCGACTATTTGGCCCTGTAGCTGTATACTGTAGGTAAATAAATATGAAAAAAAAATTTCTTCGGCGACTTCCTCTCAGTAGATTTCTGGCAAAAACTCTAGGAGTGAATGGAACTGCCATGAAAACCCTCTCAAAAATCAAAAATCGTTCGGTGTTGACTTTAAACTGTAGGATCCACCACTCATGTATAAAATTAGCACACACAACATAAGTGGTGTGAGAAGTTACGTCATAATCCTGACTGAAGGGTTGTAATGACCAATTATGTACGTATGTATGTGAATTGCGGGTATGAAACTCTTACGTGATGTGATGTGACTGATCGTTTGATTTGACCCCGTAAACCTGTTTCTTGTGAGATTTTCCTAAGTCGAAGATATAGGCGAATAAGCCATAAACCGGCAGGGATGTAATGACTAATTATGTGCAGAACTTGAGTCTTAAAAATCTTTGCAAATTACTTTCATTCATAGTAGCATAGTGGGTAGGGTATCATAAAGTAGGTGTTAACCATTCAAACATATATTTTGTTTTTTAATTTAAACAAGTCTACGTTGTTGGCTTTCAGACTCAGCTGGCAAGAATTGAAATGTTAAAAAAGAAGTTCAAGGTTGGTTGTACAGTGGAACAGCAACAACAACAGCAAGGCGTATTAATAAAATAAATTAAATAAATTTAAATTAAATAAATTTTGTTTTTGTTGTTTGCTATGTTTGAGGGTTGCTTCAGTTCATATTTTTTTCTTTCTTTTCTTTTTTTGGTCAATAGTCGTTAGAAACCAAATCGAAGCATTTAAAAAATGAATTTGAAACTGAAATTAAAAATTTCCAAAAAAAAAATTTCAACATTAACATTGGCTGGCTGGCAAAAGCATATTAAGGCGGAAGCGTTTACAACCACCAATATTTGTTTGTTTATTTACGGTAAATTTATTAACACAATAGAAATTCAAATTCAAATTTAGAGAATGCCTTCAAAGATAGAGAAGAACAGAGATGACATGGTCCAGTTATTACTATTTTGCTTAAGCACACTTCTATATTCATTCATTGAGTTTTTGATTTCTTATTTAAGTTTTGTTTTATTTTGTTTTAAATCATCATCAATTCTGTTTTAATCGGATTTCTTTTCTTGAAATTTTGTTTCAGCAATTGCAAGATCATCAGTTTTTTGTAGACAAGTTCAGGGCCGTTAAATAAAGCCGCTTAAGTCTAGTCTATACTTTCCAGCTGCAGTTTTTGCTTTTTATTTTTATAATGGAGAACCGGTCTTTTTGAAACATGAACACACAACATCTTAATGACGGGGAAAACAAAAATTCTGAATATTTTATAACCTTGAACAGAAGAAAAAACAACAACAACAAAAAATTATTAAAAACTGCATGTATTCGTTTAAGCTTTAAAAGCTCAGGGCTGCATTTTGAGTGCAGTATCTAATTAATGTGACCTTAGTTCGAAACGTAACATCATATAATTAACAAGGCATGCTGATATCTGTACATATATGGAAAGATTATCTGTTTTCTACGTGTTGTAAATTTTAAAGCTGGAGGTTTTTCCCCGCATTTTCATTGACGCATTAAGATCACATTGCAAAGCCGGAAGTGATATCATTTCATAAATTTAAATAAAACAAAGTATCTGTGTGAGATATTTTGAAAATTCTTTATTCGTTTGACAGATCTATTGATGATGAAAGACCTATCACATCGTTCAGATGTTAGTCAAGGGCTTGACTCTAGCTCAAGAAATAGCCTGAATTTGATCGATAACATGGGTTATAATGGCTTTGAGAACCTCTAAGGTTTCTGACTTATCCGCCTACATCTACGACTTAAGAAAACCTCACAAGAAAGACACCAAAGGAGTCAAATTATAACGATCTCCTGGTCAGCTCACTTCACATGAGAGGAACATAACCTCAATTCACATAAATACATAAATAATTGGTCATTACAACATTTAAGGAGTTAGGATTACAACTTAGCTTCTCACACCACTTATGTTGAGTGTGTTAATTTCATCCATAAGTGGCGAGGGACCTACAGTTTAAAGTCGACTCCGAATGACAAATTTTTGAGAATTTTTCATGACAATTTTTCTTTACTCTCACAGTTTTTGTCAGAAATCTGCTGAGGGGAAGTCACCGAAGAAATCATTTTTCGTTAATCGTTTTGCTGGAGATGTCTGACCTGCTGCTTGAACTGTGGCCTTACGCTAATCAGCCACTACACTATCTACTAGACTACGGAGACTTCAATAGCTGAGTATGTATATCTCGCAAACATCTGGGAAAGTCAAGAAGTCTTAGTATTGTGAGATGATCTCTATACCAAGACGAATTACATGACAGAGTGCCCTCAATTCATTTGTGCAAAATATCCAATGTAGAACGTAGCATCGTTATGTTGAAACCACTTGTCTTTGGTATCCACATATATACATAATTGGTCATTACAACCCTTCAGTCAGGATTACGACCTAGTTTCTCACACCACTTATGTTGTGTGCGTTGATTTTATTCATGACTGGCGGGACCTACATTTAAAGTCGACTCCGAACGACAGATTTTGAGAAACTTTGAGAAAATATTCAGTAGTTTTTTTTAAAGCATTTTCAAAAAAAAAGTTATTTGGCGGACCCTTTATTGTATAGTTACCTAAGCCTGGATTCATCTGATCAGTTGAATATTTTCATAGAATTTAGAATAGGATTTGGTTTCTCATCTAGTAGGCATCTAAAAACAGGAAAATGTGCGTTAATTTTATACCAGAGTGGCGGGACCTAAAGTTTAAAGTGACTCCGAACGACAGATTTTTGAGATATTTACTCTCAGAGTTTTTACCATAAATCTGCTAAGAGGAAGTCGCCGAAGGAATATTTGAATATTTTTCTGGGATTTGAACCGAGCCCTCACGTCTAATAAGCCAACACACTACCTACTAGAACACTTCACTGATCTTTGGTATCCAAATAATGCAATTCAAGCTAAAAGAATTTGCTGGCGATTGACAGTAATGGACTGGCAAACGTCATTCTCAAAGAATTATTGCCTGATAACGACGTCAGCCTAAAATTCACATCAAATAGTGACTTTTTACGTAGGACTTGGACGCTCTTGCATCTTATATGGTTTGGTATTGTCTCAAATTCAACAATTTTGTTTCTTCACGTGCCCAATTATGAAATGAAATGAGCCGCCTCGCTGAAGATGATTTTTCAAAGTGGCACGAGTGGTACGTTGCACGAACATAACACGGAATTTAATACAAGAATATTTTATTACGTTCACTTATTGTTGCATGCTATATCCCGTCCATGGTGATTTGCCAAAACAGAGTGATTAATTGAAAACTAATTTAACTGATGTAGCTTCAACAAGATGGCCGTTAGCAACTATTAAAGTTCGAAAGTCCATGTTGGAATACCCGTTATATTGCATCTTAAGTTACTCAATTAGGACAGCAATACACTGAAGCTGAAGTAATGCTTATGAAAACAGCCACGGAACAAATTCAGTATCAAGATAAGGAGTGCGCAAGAAAAAATTTTGGACTTACTTATAGTCTTATACATATCTTCCACTAAGATTGAAAAGAAATAATTACCGTTACTTTACATATTTTTAAATGACGACAAAGTGCCTTCATTTTTCTAGTTCGATCTTGTCACTTATAGGGGAAACAAAAAAAAGCAATTGATTTGGTATCATCACGCGAAAAATGTTGCCTACTTAGCCGGGCAAGTCAATTCTTCACATTTTCAAGAACTTCTCTCTACGCAGAGATATTGGGCATTATTTAAAAAGAAAACATTTGAACGACACAAAAAACTGAGCCAAAAATAGAATAGCAGGAGTAGAACTGCCAGCAAATAAAGGGTCCGCCAAATAACTTTTTTTTTTAAAAGCTTTAAAAAAAACTACTGAATATTTTCTCAAATTTCTTTTTTTATTTGAAAGTAAAATCCTTCCGGTGAATAATGGAAAATAATTTCATTCAAATGGCTGCCTCGGCTGGCCATGCAGTAGCCTACACCAGAAGATGCCGATTTTGGCAGAAAAATCATTTTTTCACTGTTTGGTGCGGATTTTGGTCCAGAGGCATAATTGGGCAATTTATCTTCGAAATGAGCAAGGAGTGGCCGTTACAGTCAATGGCGATCGTTATCGGGCCATGTTGAATGAATTTTTGTTCACAAAAATTGAAGAGGAGGATATTGGCAACATTTGGTTTCAACAGGACGGCGCTACGTGCCACACAGCCGAAGCTTCACTCGATGTTTTGCGCCCTGTTTTTGAAGATCGCATTATCAGCCGCAGAGCTGATGTCGTTTGGCCACCTCGGAGTTGCGATTTGACACCGTTGGACTATTATTTGTGGGGTGCCGTCAAAGATAAGTGTTACGCCGACAAGCCAGAGACAATTGACGCTTTAAAGGACAATATTCGTAAAGCCATTGGTGAAATGCAGCTGCACACAATCGATAATGTGCTTAAAAATTGGACCGATCATGTAGGCTACTGCATGGCCAGCCGAGGCAGTCATTTGAATGAAATTATTTTCCATTATTAACCGGAAGGATTGTACTTTCAAATAAAAAAGGAAATTTGAGAAAATATTCAGTAGTTTTTTTTAAAGCATTTTCAAAAAAAAGAGTTATTTGGCGGACCCTTTACAACAATAAAAGCCCTAATGGACGAAAGGAAATGTTACAACTTCTTAAAGACATGATGCTTGTAATGTATTAGAACTTAAGTTGTTTTCTTTAATTTAAATTAAAATTTTTTGACCATAAGTTTAGTATTTATAAAAATAGTGAATGCCCAAAATTTTTTTACTACGCACTCCTCATATAGAATACTGATCTTTAGTGATAACAAACCGAGATCATTAGATATCTGAAGTTCAACTAGAAGAAGTTTAGTATTATAATAGGGAGTTAAGACCTCTATGCACTCAAATATATTTTAAAAAGAAATTGTATTTTTTAAAGCCACGCCCACAAATTTATTTAATCATGTAACTACAGCTACACACTTTGCATGTCATAATATTTTTCCGCCATTTAAATGATTTCATTTCAATTATAGAATAATAAACGTCTAACTAATGATTACAGAATAATGTTAACAATTTTTTTTATTTTTCAAATTATTTACCGCCTTTGATCGATTGTAAGTAAAGCCCCTGCATTTATAACACAGCACAGTTGCTGGAAGAAAAACAAACAACACTCAAAGTGCCCTTAAGTAAATTGCAGTTTTTTTTTAATCCGTAATAGCTATTTAAACTCGTGCTAGTTTTTAACGGTCATACGAGGGTCAACACGTTTTTAAAATTATCAGTTTAATGTCATACAACTGAGATTAAACCATGTCCATTAATCATCCTGCTTTCGATTTCCTTTTTATCTTCAATAATAAAATCAAATGAAACTGCATTTAAATGGAACAACAATTCCAAGTCAAAACTATTTAATTTATGATTTTTCTTGAATACACATGTATTGCATTCACTGATTATTAATTAATATTCCAATTAATATTCGATTTCTAGGAAAAGTATTTAAAAAAAAAGTACAGAATTTTAATTGTTTCTCCACAAATCAATTTTAAATTGAAATGGAATGAGAAAATAAAACAGAATTAATTTCGAATTAAAAGTAAAACGAATAAAATATAACCAGTAATCGAATATTCGAATAATAAGTGCAGCCAAATACAGTAATAGTCAGACGCATATGGAGCTACGGATGCCTAGTTTGATGGAAATCCCTTTTGCAGAACAACGAACCTCAACTTGAAACAATGGATACAAAGATTCGCCGGCATTATGATCACCAAAAAGTAGGAATCAATTGTTAGCAAAGTTCCCCACCACTCTAGCACATAGTCGGAGGGTGTAGTTTCTAGGCAGCACTGTTAACCTAGGACCTGCTACAGGAAACCCATCACTTGCTTACCTGAAACATTAACAGATTAAGGATACCGAAATAAGGCAGAATAAAAACCAACCGCAAGTTATAACAACAGCAGCACCCAGCCGGATAAGATGAAAAATGATCACACCTACATAGAGTTAGGTTAGGTTAGGTCTGAGTGGTAGCTCTGATTTCACAAAGCTCACTTGAGCACGCATAGCGGCCCGTTCTGATGCCACGGGTGAACGCAGTCCCTGTACTGACCAAGTTCCACTAAAATCAGGGAAGAGGAAGAAGTTGGTCAGCGCAAGGGCTGCACGTCTACATAGGGAGTTGAAGATAATTTTATTCTACTTTCCGCTGGATTTCTGCTAAAGCCCAGCAACTAATACTAGTCAGCGACTTTGATAATGAACAATGCCACAGAATATCTGCCGCTTAAAAATATTGATCGGATTGGAAACCATTCAGGATAAAGGGGAAAGTGAAAATAATGCAAGCCATCTCGTGAACGTATTTATACAAATCTTCACTAACGGGTTGAAACTGAATAAAGCTTTAGGTATAGCTCATTCGATATATATATTTGTATAAATCAATTGAGAGTTTTATCAAATAACTTACCATCCAATAACTTTTTCAGTTCAGCTGTGGCATTTTTAATATTTTCTGGTGTTTCTCGTAATTCACGTAGAGCCACTTCTTTGGTACGTTCACAGGGTTCACCCAATTCGAATTGTAATTTGTAGTCACCCACCATTATGGAGGGTATCTCATCGATTTCGGTAATCATGGTTGGAATCTCTGGAAGTATAAAGAAAAGAATGAATTAAATACAGATACAGAGTTCTTGAATAAAAATAAACAAATTTTGTAAAAGTTTGATCAAACTTCAGTGGTTTGAAGCTAATAGTTTGATCGTAATAGTTTTAGTTTGATGGTAACAAATCATTTATGTTGTTAAAAAGGTTTTAAAAACAATTTGCTTTTTGTTTTAAATGTGAAATAATCAAGTAAAGTTGTCAAACTTTCTTTGTTTAATTGAAGCCTACAGCAGTTTGATCAGAATACGATTAATTTGATTGAATAAATTTTTAAATTTTTAAAAAATGTTCATATTAATTTTTATAGGTAAGTAGTATGATCAAACTCTGTTCATTTAAAATTCACGGCATTAGAAAGTTTGATCATACTATGTAAGTCTAGTTTGATGGCAACAATTCCTTTTAAATTTTAAAAGCTTTGGTTTTTAACTTGTATAAGTATGTATAATGTTAAGTAAAGTAGTATGAGTAAAATCTGCTGATTTAAGACTTACGTCCTTAAAGAGTTTGATCTTACTACGTCCAGTTTGGTGCCAACAATTCTTTTAAAATTTGAAATGTTTTTGATTTCAATTTGTATTTGAGTATAGTATGTTAAGTAGAGTAGTGTGATCAAACTCTGTTCATTTAAAACTTACGGCATTACAAAGTTTGATCATAAAACGTATAGTTTGATGCCAAAAATTCCGTTAAAATTTTGAAAGTTTTTGATTTCAGTTTTTATTAACGTGTAGTATGTTAAGTAGAGTAGTGTGATCAAATTCCGGTCATTTAAAACTTACGGCGTTAGAATGTTTGATCATACTAGGCTTAGTGTGATAGCAACAATTCTTTTAAAGTTTAAAAACTTTTGATTTCAATTTGTATTTGAGTATAGTACGTAAAGTAGAGTAGTGTAATCAAACTCTGTCCATTTCAAACTTACAGCATTAAAGTGTTTGATCATAATACGCATAGTTTCATGCCAACAATTCTTTTAAAATTTTGAAAGCTTTTGATTTCAATTTGTATTTGAGTGTAGTATGTTAAGTAAAGTAGTATGATCAAAGTCTATTGATTTAAAACTTGCGGCATTACAAAGTTTGATCATAAAACGTATAGTTTGATGCCAAAAATTCCGTTAAAATTTTGAAAGTTTTTGGTTTCAGTTTTTATTAACGTGTAGTATGTTAAGTAGAGTAGTGTGATCAAATTGCGGTCATTTAAAACTTACGGCGTTAGAATGTTTGATCATACTAGGCTTAGTTTGATAGCAACAATTCTTTTAATGTTTAAAAACTTCTGATTTCAATTTGTATTTGAGTATAGTACGTTAAGTAGAGTAGTGTAGTCAAGCTCTGTCCATTTCAAACTTACAGTATTAAAGTGTTTGATCATAATACGCATAGTTTGATGCCAACAATTCTTTTAAAATTTTGAAAGCATTTGATTTCAATTTGCATAGGCATGTAGTGTACTAAATAAATTAGTATTATCAAACTCTGGTCATTTAAAACGTACTTCATTAGAAAATTTGATCATTATACGATAGTTTGATGCCAACAATTCTTTTAAAATTGTGAAAGCTTTTAATTGCAATTTGATTTAGAGTGTAGTATATTAAGTAAAGGAGTGTGATCAAACACTGGGAATTTAAAACCTCCGTTATTAAAAAGTTTGATCATAATGTGTATAGTTTGATGTCAACAATTCTTTAAAAAATTGAAAAGCGTTTGATTTTCATTTTTATTAAAGTGTATTATGTTGGTGATCCAACAATGTTTGCTTGAAGCCTACTACATTAACCAGTTTGATCATGCCACCTATAGTTTGATGGTAATTAATAATCTCAAATTAAAAAAAAATTGAAAGTAAGCAAACAGCCATTAGCATTGACACCAAGTTATGAACCTTAAGGTAATTAAATGCAATTATTTTGATTTGTTAATAATATTTGATCGAAAGTAGTACAAGTATTTGACTTTTAACCATAATTGTCAAGTAATTATACTTGTATGTTGTAATTGTTTAACGCTTTTTATCTTTGTTTCTCCTTTCAATTGTGGTTAATTAATTAAACTCTACGAGGTATATGGAAGCTCGTGTAGTTGAGTTAATAAAACAAATAAACATTTTTTTTTATTCTAAACAATTGCTCAAATAGCTTGTGACGTTTGTGATGTGTAGCTTCTTTCAACTCGCTGTCATTGTTAGTGATAGCATGAGCTTTAATTACAGTTATTTGAGCTGAGCTGAGCTATAAGTACTACAGGTGCTATTAAAAGGTAATAAATTTCACAATTAATGAAATGAGAATACATTGTCGCTTTAAAATCATTAACGGTTATATTCAGTTACGTAAATAAAAAACGGGTATTGAAAGTGAAGTCGAGAGAAGTTACACGTCAATCGTATGAGAACTTTCTAATCCAGCATCAGGCTAAAGGTATTAAATTTATAAAAATCTGACAGAAATTAAAAGTTCATTAAAAATTAAATTATTTAAGACAGTTATGGACCGTTTGAAGCTCTTTAAATTTATAAGTTTGATTCTAACACAAAAGTTTGATGTAAGTTTGAAGTAAAAGCCTTTGGGAAAAAATCAATTACAAAGTTGGAATATGCAACTTGTTTGTTGTTGGACCATAAGACAAATCTAATCAAAGCGATTCTGTGTAAGTGATAAGTGAACTTTCCACGCAGCAAACCATGTGTGGACCACATTAACATTGTTCGCATTTGGTCAAACAACCATCAAATACAACAGCTCGTTATACTTATTTTTTCTTGTTTCTGACGACTCATAGATACCGTTTTGTGACCAGCTCTTGGAATGGGAATGTAGAGCACGAGCATTAGTTACGTAAGCTATACAACGACTTCAGGGCTAAAATTAGATTAATGGCGTCAATAGTGACGCTTTTGAAACCAACATCGTAATGAAACAGAGACATGTCCTGGTCGATAAAGCCCTTGAACAAGCAATAGACAGTTACCACGTGACATAACCTGTCGAATGCAAGAACTGTTGTGCAATCCAGATTAGGCAGGCGATATCTGTCTAACAGAGGCTTACACTCCAAGTTGCATACTTTAAAAGGTAGTGTGCAGTTGTTATTACTGTATGGATGCACCAAATACTACTTATAGGGTGAAGAGCTTGTGAACAAATGTCAGAAACTGCCAACTATATATTTGTCACTGTCCTACAAATACTCTAATCTAACACAATGTTAGGTACCAGGCTTTGTTTCTTTGTTCAGGGCGTATGGTGCTTATATAGAAACTCTTTTTGGGCGCTTCCCATCTTTAGATTTTAATAAAACACAGTGTGTGTGAGATATCTTCGAAATTTTGTATTCGTTTGAAAGACCTATTGATGCCATTATGTATGGAATATAACATTGGCTTCACTAGGTGGAGCACATGAATTTGATCGACGGTTTTGGTTCTGTTAGCTTTGAGGAACTTTGTGGTTTGTGTCTAATAGGCTTACACCTGCAACTTCACAAAGCCCCACAAAAATCGTACGATCTTCGGGGTCTGTTCAAAACCCTTCACGAGTGGAGGTCATGCCCTCAAATTGCTCATGCAAAATATTCAATACATATCACGTTACATATCATTGTTAAGACAACATGTCGTTGGTGTCCAGATCAACCAATTTTTGGTCAAAAGAAGTTGGCATAATCAACACCTATAGTGCTCGCCGTTGGCAGTAATGGCCTGGTCAGCCTAAAATTCACACTAAACAGTGACTTTTTTGGCATGTATTGGAAGGTCTTGGATTTCATGTGGATAGGAATCGTTCCTAATGCAACAATTTTATTTGTTTGCGTAAATATTCATCTAGAAAAGGGACTCATCGCTGAGAATAATTTCCCGATGACTTGGATTTCGATACGTTGCCAGAACAGAATACCCATTTTGATAAAACAATTATATTATTTACACGTGCTGTTGAATGCTATATTCGTCTTTGGCGACTTGGCAAAACAGAGTGAATAAATGACAACAAATCCCTCGGCCAGGATTGAGACCTAGCTTCTCACACCACTTATGTTGTGTATGCTAATTTGTGGGACCTACAGTTTTAAGTCGACTCCGAACGACAAGATTTTTTTTGAGAAACTTTTCATGGCAATTTCATTTACTTCCAGAGTTTTTGTCAGAAATCCACTGAGAAAATCGCCGAAGAAATATTTTTACATGTTTTGTTTTGTTGGAGATGTCTAACCTGGAGTTTAAATCGTGGCCTTACGTCTAAGAAGCCAACACACTGCGTACTAGACTACGGCGACGCTTTGGAAGACGCTTTATTAAAATAATAGGGTGGCCAACTGTTGTGGCCTAGAAATAACAGCCTATGTGAAAATGTGTTAGGTTATGTGACAAGGATATTTGCTGTCTTTCGCAAGAGGTGACAATGTCTGACCTTCTCATCATATTCATTGGTGACATTATGCTCTCTGGTTGGTTAGGAGTTAGGAGGGGTACATAATAATGGTTTCATTGAGAGGTGAATTGAATTCTCAAAAATTCTAAATTTGAAAACCAAGAGGAATATGAATACAGTAAGACCCCGCTTAACGCGGGGGATACGTTCCAATAAGTTCCAGTGCTAAACGAAATAGCGTTAAACTGTGATTGCGACTTCGGAAAATACAGCTGGAATCTTTATTCTAGACAATCTAACAAAAGAGCCTTGAAAAAGATACATAGTATACACCGTCGCTATATAGTGCACCGCTTTTGGATGGTGCATGGCCTTTTCATTTGCACACATATACAACAAGTATCAATACAGTGTGCGATTTAGGGGAGTACCAATACTACCGCGTAATACTCAAACAGCGTTAAGTGGAGCAGCGTTAATCGGGGTCTCACTGTACATCAGATCTAGTTGCGATTAGTGTTCGATTTGCAATTTAAGAAAAAAGAAAAGTTGGTAAAGAGGAGGAATAGTTTCCAGTTGAAACCCAATTTTAGAAGCTAAATAGTTCTGGAGGTGTATCATGTTAAAAACTAAGAAAAAAAACAAATATTTTTTAAATTTTAAAATTTAAATTACTTACTCATTTTGTATGTGTGTGTGTAGAATGTGTGGTTGTGTGTTAAAATATTATATTTTTGGAAAATTAAAAAAAAAAATTTTTTAAATTTTTTAAAAAAATGTCTGTGTTGATTATTTTTCCAATATTTGTTCTATTTATTGTTGCTATTTTAGTTGTTGTTGTTTTGTGGTTTTAAAAATTATTAATAATTGTTTGTTTTAAAAGTGTATTTAATTATTGTTTATTTAAATCATTATTGTTGTTGTTATTGTTTTATTGTGGTTTTGTTTATTATTTGCATAAATTATTATTAGAAAAAAAGTAAAAATAAATATTTCTTTACAAACATACATTGTATGTATTGTTGTAAATGAATCATGAAATAAGGATTTATAAGAAAAGAAAAAATATATGCATTTATTAAAAAGTTATTAATTTTTGTTTAATATTTTTTTAATTTAATTTAATTTTAATTTTTTTTTAGTACCAGTTAAACAAGTTATTTTTGTGTAAAATACCTTGATTTAATCGATCATTAACTAGTAGAATTGATTAAAAAAATAATAATTATGATAATACTTTAATTAACTTGACTACTTTTAATAGCATTGCGATAAACAATTTAGTTTTACAATATTATTCTTGGGAAATAAATTAAATATTTTATATTTTTAATAGGCATTCACAAACGTTTTGTCGTTTAACAATAGCAAGTATTCATCTCCTACCCCTAGTTGCCCTCATTCGATCTAATTTAACTGTACTTTTAAAACCCAGAAACGAATAACCTTATGCCCTATATAGGGGCAGCATCTGCATATTCTTTTTGTAGATAGATACCCTCGCATATTATTTTAAACTTTGTTGCACAGTGTTATTTTTAATATGTTTTTATCCAACGATAACTTGTTTATTTACAAGTACAAAATTTGTTAATAATAATATGAAAGAAAAAACAACAACATACAATACAATACAATATTTTTTCTAAAGAGTCATGCAATAATTGCATTTTTTAACGGAATATTTTGTTTTTGTTGTTAATAAAAAAAGAAAAAAAATTTAAAAAAAAAATATTTATTTTATTTGTATAGAAAAAATAGCATCTAATAATGAATGCTAATCATTTTAAAATTTGTTTATTTAAAAAACTAATTTATTTAAATAATGAAATAAAAATTATTATGAAGAAAAAAGATTAAAATTAATGGAAAAAATAAAATAAAAGTCATGAATTTTAAATTATTATTCTTTAATGCAACGCATAGTTGCGATCTATAATTCGATGTGCTTTAGATTGAAATATTGCGACCGTTTTTGAAAATAGTCCACGTTGTTTTAATCATTCACTTTAAAAAGCGCCCATTTACAAGCCTTATGGTAGATATCGAAAACAAATATTCGAATTTAGAATTATTTCGTAAAAAGGTAATGGGAGGTTTGAAGTTCTCGTGTCAGAGTTAGATTGGTTTAGAATTGTTTTAGATTGGTTCCAGATGCTACAAAGGTTAAAAGTTTCTGTAACACAAGATAATCTGTCTGTGAATCTAAGGGTGCTATTCACAAGGACCTTTTGCAGTGACCACTCTTGATAGAAAGACCATATAATGATTTCTCAGGGAACAGTAGTTATCCTTCTGAAGGTTCCTGGACGGAACTGCCCGTAATAGCTCTGCAGAAATTGTAATTCTGCGTTTTGCAGGATTCGAAAGATTCAAGGGTAGAACCATTGATGAAAAGCTGATCGTGTAAATTTCGTAAGCTAGTCAGTTCGACAAGAAAAGCGGAACTGGAATTGAATATTAGAAAAAATCAGACAATCAATGACCGAACAACAGATGCACAGGCTTCATAAAGGCCAAGAACCAAACAATAAGATTCGAAAACTGTTTTTGTTTTCTCGTTGGCATAATTACATCAAGCAGTAGAATTGAAGAAGAGGTTAACAACAGATTACGCAAGGCAAAATCTATTTTTGGACGCTTATTTGCCTATCTGGGAGAAAATCTAGTCTATCAAGAAAGACTAAATAAGAATTCTCGATAATGCCATACGCAAGCGAAACATGGCTAACAAATAACAATAAAAATTGGAAGTTTTTCTCAATAAGTGGTGCAGGTACTTCATCACATATTCTAACCAGACAAAATTCGAAACGAAATGGAGATGGATCGGTAACACACAACGCAAAGATCAGGTGTATTCATAAAGCTCGAATGTGATTCCCGGGGCGGTCGTTGTCCGGTTAGACAATAAAAAACTTGGAAACGATCTATTCTATATAAGCTGCAACCAACCAACCACATGTGGCCTACAATTCACTCATTTCGCTGAAACCTTATGTTCTCTGACGAATAAAAAAAGAGAAAAAACTGAATTTTGCAGCAACTAAGTATAATCATGGTTCAGATTTCTGGCAAAAACTCTGAGAGTAAATAAAATTGCCATGAAAAGTTTCTCAAAAATCTGTCGTTCGGAGTCGACTTTAAACTGTAGGTCCCATTATTCATGTATAAAATTAACACACACAACATAAGTGGTGTGAGAAACTAGGACGTTGTACAATGGGTCAATTCGACCTCCGGGTACTGTACTTGTCTTAATTGACAAGTACACGTCCTCTAACCTAACCTAATGACCAATTATGTATGTATGTATGTATGTATGTGTCCTAGACCCGAACCAGCATTGATAGACTGACTGTGGAAAAATTTCTGCAGGAATTTAAATTGTTCCATGTTGTCCACTTAGATGGGTAAAACCAGCCTAGATGGGTTAATCGGATCAAGTAGTTTTCTTTAAACTGGTAACATTTTGTGGCGATTTTAAGCACCCTTAGGATTTGATTCGTAAAATTTGTTCCTTTTTTAATTATAAATAAATTAAATTATTGTAATTTTTTTAATTTTAATTGCATTTTCAATTCATTGAAGAAAATTTTGATAAAAAAAATTGAAAATATTTTTAAATAAAGTTCGTTATGAAAATATATTTTTTAAAGTCCTTCTAATAAATGCATAAATTTTCTCTCTCTCTCTCTCTCTCTCTCTCTTTTAATGAAAACGAAAGCCTATCTTCTATCTCAATGAAAATAAAATGATTTGCATAGAATTTATGTTAATTTTTTCTAACACTCAAGAGGTTGTTAATGAAAAACGGAACCAATTGTTTACAATGTATGAATTGATAAATAAATAAACGATAGGATTTTGTTTCTTTTTTTTCAATAATAAAAATTTCTTTTTCAAACACTTGTTCATACAATATTTGTTGATTTTTTTCTTCTTTTAAATAAAACAGATACACGGAGAACGCGCCGTTTATGTACGTGTGAATATTATGTATGTTATCGGAAGTTGTATTTTATTGATACCGTTTAATTTTCTTAACAAACAAGTTTCCAACACTGTTTTTCGTTTTTCTTAATTTTTTTTTTTTATTCAAAAGCCGTGTTTCAAGCAAAGCAATTTTAGTTAAGAAGCCGTGCGTGTTTAAAGCGTCAAAGTAAAGATGAAACTGCTCAAGTATTTTCAAAACTACACAGATTTTATTAAACAAAATCAAAAATAAATTTAAAAAAAAATAAATTAAATACCTGTATACAAAAAAAAAAAAACGACAACCTACAACAACGTCTTAGATGTTGTTGTTATTGTTATTGTATTTAAAAACACACGTGAAGTGTTTAGTTCTATTTCTCTACAGTACAATGAAGCTACAGCCAACAACAATAACAACCATATTAACAAAAACTATTTTCATTTAGTGTCTTAGTTTAAGCCAGTTTTGTTGTTGCCCATTATATTACTCTCCGGATCAAAGATCACCAACAATTACTCACTCTACTCAATCATGTATGTAATGGAAGAAATAAAAAAAAAGACGAAAAAACCTAAAGAGAGAGGGAGAGGCAAGCTAAAGTTAATGTTTAAAGTGAAGAGAAGAGCAGCAAATGTCAATTATAAACTAAGTTTTGTTGTAAACTAAAGCAATGACCTTTTTGACTTTATTATTTTTTTTTTGTTCGCTTCAGCAAAAACAATAACAACAATTGTATGTTTTATTTCAATATTTAAAAACAATAACAAATGCCTACTTGAATACCAGAGTAAGGAATACAGTGCAAGATTTCAAATTGAAATAAAGATGGATACCCTACTCTTGGGTCTACCGAACTATGACAGTTGATAACGACCATCTTGGTGAAGCTAAATCTGTCAAATGCATATTTAAATACCAGAGGAAAGAATACAGTGCAAGATTTCAAATTGAAATAAAGATAGATACCCTACTCTTGGGTCTACCGAACTTTGAGTGTTGATAACGGCCTTCTTGGTGAAACTAAATCTGTCAAATTAATTGTCAGTTATTTGGTCTGTCTTGCCAAATCATTAAGGATGGAAAGGCATGGCCATAGACAACGACTTGAGTTCGATGAGTGTGTTCTGGAGCAGTTTTTTCATCTAAAAAAAAAATTCTTCATCGATGAGACACATTTCCGACTAGAAAAGTACGTGAACAAACAATATAGACGAATTTGGCGCGATTCCAATCAACATAAGATTCAAGAGCATATAATGCAACCCCCCAAAAAGTCACTGTTTGGTGCGGATTTTGGCCTAGAGGCGTCATTAGTTCACATTTCTTTTACAACGATGTTGGCCAGGCCATCATTGCTTAGTTACTTAATTGGCCATAACAAGCCGTTTAACGGATTTCGGCCTGCCGCAACACGTTCTTCCAGGCGCCTCTGCTTCTTGTGCGCCTACGCCAGTTGGTCGCACCTTGTCGATGACAGGGCTTCCTCGATTTGGTCCTTCCAACGGATACAAATACCCGTCTCGCCGGAGCATCCTCCTCCATTCGAACGACATGGCCGAGCCAGCGCAGCCGCTGGATATTAATACGCTGCACAACGTGTATGTTGTTGGATCGGATACGGAAATCATTGCCAACTCGCACAGTACCGAAGATCTGACGTAGGACTTTTCTCTCGAACACTCTCAAGGCCTCTGCATCAGTACTTAATAGGGTCCAGGCCATCATAGTTAACAGAAAATACTACCAATAGATGATTACCAAATTGTTTTGCCCTGAATTAGATGATCTGGTCACTAACGACATGTGATTTGAAAATAAAAACGCTACGTGACACACAGCTTATGCCATGTATATCCTGTACGAGCGATGTGAGGGCACGGTCATTTCACGTGAAGTGATTTGACTCCATTATACGTTTGTTCGTGTGGTTTTTTTAAGTCGCAAGTGTATGCGAATAAGCCATAAACCCCAGCAGTTCTTAAACCCAACCTAACCTATGCGATTGGTCAAATTCTACCTCATTTATGCGCCAGAGGCATGGAAATTTGACATTTCGGCGGACATTTGAACGATTTTACAATCCACACATAATACCATCAAGAGGTTTTTCAAAAGAAAAAAAATGTTACGGAGTCCTAAACAAAAACCATTGATTTGCCATCAGATATGATCCTTTACAGCAAGTTGAAATTATTATTGACCATTCCATGTCTTTGCAATGATATTTCTATTGAAAATAGCACAGTTTCAATACAAAATTCGCTGACACAAGAGTCATGTCAAAAATATTTCAATAAATGGCATGACTCGGCTTGAGACATTGACATCATTGGCAAATTTACTATTACAACGTTTAGTTATAAAGGAACCTTGTGGGACCCAAGTCAGTAATATTTATTGAGGCGACTGTCAATTAAACCTAATCTAACCTAACCATTACTGTGTTTAGATAACCCAGCTTTCCTTCACCCCATGATTTTATGCTGTTGAAACTATATGTACGTTAAAAAAATTTAATTTCTTAATTTTAAAAATTGTTTCATTGTTTTAATAATTTGCCTCTCTTTTGTAATCCGACCTCAGTTGCTTTTCCACTTTTTAATTGTTTACAGCTCTTTAATTTGTGAGTTTTTATGCGTGAATTAAAAACGTGGAACACTGAACCCTTTCAACCTAAGAAAAAAAGAAAACAAGTGAAAAGAAGAAACAAAAAATTCGATTATAAAATACCCTACATTGCATAAAGTATTTAAAAAAAATAGGGATCTTCTTTAACCTTGGGGACACCGATCTAAGCAATTTGGGGCACGCTCACCTTATTCCGTGCTGGAGCAAAAGGCTTTCAATACTTATTTTTCGAATAAAATTTTTTTCTTTGTCACGAGACTTGCAAAATTGTTGCATATCGGATTTGGAGAACTCAAAAGTGATTGTGGCAATGCGAACAAAAAGTATGACTAAGTCTGACATTATAGTCTGGAAAAGTCATTCGGCCGTATAGCCTCAATGCCGTATTGCAAAAATGACACCGAAAGAACCTTTAACTTAATTCAGAGCGCTATGGCCGTGTAGTAACCGAGTTTTTTGACTATGATTATGAAACGATATGTCAGGCCATGCAACACGATCGATTTTGCCTGGAGATTTCTAGAGAAATTAGTTTCCCATTTTGACAACGTCAATTGTCCACCAAGATCATGCGTGGGGTTTCGTCTGTAGGGCTAGAGTTGAAGTATTTAAAACCCAATATTCGTCATACTATTGCTGAGATACCGCTCCAAATGTTAGTGCTCACTTGGCCTTAAACTACTGCAAATGATCTACTGTTACAACCATTCCAGAGTCAGTGATTTAAATGACATTGAATTACGCACATAATGACAAGATTTGGAGCTATGACTTCATCGAATTTTGTTTAAATTTACTTTTAAAACTAAAAAGGGATAACCTTTTACAAATCGAGATCATGTTCTTTTCAGGGCTGTACAGATTTGTTTAATTAAGATTTTTTGAAATTTCCATTAAAAATTTGCAATTTTGTTTCCTAGATGACTCAGATTTTTCGAACTTGATTCAGTGTCAATGTTTTATTGTATTTGAAGGTGAAAAAGAGTTACATACAATACAAATAAACGTTAAAAATATTTCTTAAGCGATTTTTTTTAATTTTTTTTTATAAAACATTGATGAAATGCTTGTTGGGTATTCAAATTTCAATAAAAATCTCTGTTATACTCTCAATGAGAAACCTGTCTTAAAAATATTCCAAGCTCTTTACTTTTAAAACTACACTCTTAAATGATCTCGCTCACTCTCCTCTCTACTTAAGGAAACTGCATTCACGTGTAAATTACAAGTCAAGCTTTAATAGTGTTGCACAAAACTTGTTTTGCTTGTTTCTTTTGTGGTTTTTACATTTCAAAAAAATTCCCAGTGTTTATTGAAATGTCAGAAGAAGAAAAAGAAGTTACTTTCAATAAAAACAACAATCAACAGGTTATTAACACAAAATGTCAATGGAATTTTTAGCTATAACCGCAGTCATTATAAAAAAAAACAAACGTTTTTTCGGCATTACCGCAAAAACAATAGCAATAAAAATAAATTTTACAACACTGTTGTACATACACTTCATGTGTTGAATATTTAATTAAAATTTAAAAATTATAACAACAGAGAGAGATTGAGTATTTGAGATAGAAACTGTTTGTTGGGCTTTGAACAACAAAACACATACACTGGATTACTTATAGAATATAAATTATTTTAACAGAGTAAGAGAGAACAACTAACGGTATAGTGAGTGTTGCTGATTAGTACCTAAGTTACCACATGTCAGGATGGCCGAGCGGTCTAAGGCGCCAGACTCAAGAGCAATCTTGCCGTACTCAATAACTACGGTTGAATTCGAGCGTTCTGGTCCTCTCTGAGGGCGTGGGTTCGAATCCCACTTCTGACAAGAATTTTTTGGTTGTTTTATGATAAAAATAAAGTTTTTTTGTGTTTATTTTTTTATTTAATTATATTTCTTTTTCAAACTCGTGGGTTCAAATCCCAGTTGTAACAATATTTTTTTAAATTATTTTTCTTTATAACTTTCTTTTTTAACAATTTTTATTTAATTATTTAAAAATATATTTAATTTATTTAAAAAAAATATTTAATTATTTTTAAAATTTTTTTTTAATCATTTTTTAATTTTTTTTTAATTATTTAACAAAAATTTTATTTTAAATTAGTTTTTCTGTAACAATCAATTCAAATGCTGATGACTTCAAATCCTAGTTTTTATAATTTTTAAATGTTTAGTTCTTATTTTTATTTAAAATGATTACAAACCGTTTTTCTAAACCCTCTTATTTATCATTCCTAAAAAAGTTCAAAAAAGTAATTGTTTAACGTTTGTTTTTAATTGCATTTAATTAAATACAATAACAACAATGACTGTTAGATTTAAGAGAGTCAAATATACTAAAAAAATAATGAGTAAAGACTCTTAAAGAGAGTACAAAACTAAAAATAGAACAGGGTTAACAGTATTATTTTATTAAAAAAAACGCTAAGATAAAACGCTTAAAATGTTATATATGATATATTTTAAATAATTTTTCACAATTGGTGAAATAAGTGGGGCAATGAGCCTGAGCGCCACAAGAGCGTGAAAGTAATAAAGCATGGAAGTAAAGTTGATCTAGATCTGCTTATAGATTGAACGATACTTGAACCCTGTTTAGATTCTAGTTTTGTAACGATCCTATCGCAGTATGGAACCTTTTTGGAACAGTTGAGTCTTAAAATAGGAGTACTGGAGTACCGGGAAGTGTTGTCATAGTTTAGTAAGTAGTGTGTTGGCATACTAAACAAGGGCTAGGGTGTTCAAACCTTAAATCTGACATCTTAAAAGATGTTACG
This sequence comes from Sarcophaga variegata, assembly GCA_932273835.1. Lineage (NCBI taxonomy): Eukaryota > Metazoa > Arthropoda > Insecta > Diptera > Sarcophagidae > Sarcophaga > Sarcophaga variegata. The sequence continues at coordinate 15,565,086 of OW026361.1, read as the reverse complement.
CCCTTTCAGCAATCTACTTACAAAAGCTGTAGAACCTTGCGGATAGATAGTTTCTAGAATACCCTATTACAGCAGTAGTTACTCAGGCTGGAAAGTATTCGCCATAGTTAGTAAGTCGTGCATTGGATACTCGACAATGGCTAGAGTAATCAAAACTCAGCTTTTACATCCTTAAAGATAGAAAAAATATTTCTTTCGGTTACCTCCTCTCACAACAGTGCACAAGTTTTGAGAACAAAAAACTAATTGCCATAAAATAGCTTCTGAAATCTGTTGATCAAATTCGACATTAAACCGCAGGTTCTGCCACTCATGGCTAAAATTAACGTACATAACTTATTTAACTCCATAACGAGAAGCCAGGCCGTAATATGAACTAAGGGATTGCAATGTTAAATAAGGCTATTTAGTCAGCCTGTCCAGTATCGGGGGATATCGACTAGAAATATACACACATTTTCTCATAGTAAAGCAAAGCGGTCAGAAACGATTATTTAAAAATAGCAAATGCCTCTGGAGGGTATAGCGAGAAATTCAACGGTCGCCCATTTATATACTTTAGAAAACATTGAATGTAACAACAAAGCTGATGCAGTTGCAAAGGCTAGTAAAGCTAATAATTCTGACAAATTAAAACAAATAATCACACTCAAACTTTATTTCTTTTGTAAGGAAATTATGGGATAATGAATTCACGGACTAATCTGACTTTCTAAGGCTATATGCAGAACAAAATTTGAGTGAAGTCTAACAAAAAATCAATCTTAATAAACTTATAACAGTTGTGCTGAAAAGTTCGAAGCATAATACACAGATGCCGCTGCTAGTCCACTCAAAGGACGCCACACCTCGCTGTTACCGATGAACACAGGAAAAAAAGTCAACAAAATTGTGAATGACAACAAAGTGAAGTTGAACGAGTTAGATTAGGCTGCAAAGATATTAAAGGAAAGTATTGGACATATCGTGCTTCAATATTTCAATAGTTATGCGAAATCGGTCAAACATAACAACGAATTGATTCTGAAAATTGTTTGACAATAAAAATCCGAATTTTTGAGTCGATATGTGACAATCGATGAAAGATGGCTATAAAATTTTACGTAAGTATCGAAATAAAAGCCTTTTATTAATTATGATTTGGAAATAGAAATAGAAAAAAATAATCGTTTAAATCGCTTATTTCACAAGAAAAACACGTCAGTAGCACTACCATATAGAGCAATAAAAGCAAAAACATGGATTCATGGCATATTCATAAATATGCCATGCATGGATTCTTACTCACGCCTTTTCGAGGGAGATAGAAAGAAATAGCGAGTGAGCGAAGAGAGCATTGCAGTTGTTGTTGTTAAGCATTTGTAAACAAAACCGCATTTGTTTTTTACGTGTTGTTTTATGGTTTGCCTATGGAAAATTCACATGGGTGACGATGCACAGTGGTAGGGGCAACAAAAAAAATTGTTAAACATTGCAATAATTTTTTTTATTTTTTGTAAATTTTGAACAAAATTAAATCAGTTAACAATTGATTTATTCATAAACGGCTATTTATTAATCACGTTTTTAACAATAATTAATTATTGGAATGGAAAAGTACACAACACTAAAATAACTCTGATTTTATATAGAAAAACCGCACTATGGAAACACTGTGTGCAATTTTTATGTAAATAAATTTCATGGGAATTTTTACGTCAGCGAGGGGTACAAAGTCAACTTGCATTTTACTTTATAAATTAACTTTAAATAATAAACAAATTAAGGTATTCTACTTTTTATTTGCATATTTATGGATGGATTGATTGTTTTTCTTTTGTAATTAATATGATGTCATTATTTTTTAATACAAAAAAAGCACAAGTTTTTAATTACTTCAACTTACATGCGAGTGTTTGTGTGTATGGATGTGCAAGTTGTAATTGCTGGAGGGAAACTGGCTAGCGTGTATATATTTTGTTGTTACAAGAAAACAACACAAAGCAACCGATTTCAAATGTTCCCGTACGGAAGTGTAAATGACAACTAAAAAGAAGTAACGGAAAATAATTACAAACAGAACAAATTAATGCACATTGAGCGTGATATGCAAAAAAATATTTGCATGCAATAACCACAGAGAGAGAGAGAGAATTTTTATTGAACTCTTTATTTTTGTTTGTATTTGCTCTTGCGATTTTTCTTATAAGAGCATTTAAGTTTTTGGGGTAGTAAAACAGTGTTGCCGTGTTTGGTTATTTCTAACTAAAACTAGTTATTGTTTTGTTCAATGTTCAGATTTTCTGGATCTTTTAGTTTTTAAATATGTAATTTAATTAACTACTAAATAAATTTAATTTAATTTAATTAATTAACTAAATAAACAAACAATTTAATTAAAAAAAAAAAATTAAAAAAGCTACCTATGTATGAATTTTATATGTTATTTCAGGAGTTAATTACATAATTTTTTCTTATTGGCAACACTGGTAATTGCAAAAATTCGTTTGTTTGTTCGTTGAAAAAAATATTAATTCGCACATTCTATTTTCGTGCCCGATTTATATAAAAAATAAATATTAAGCCTCATCGTCCCTTGAATCCATTTATGGTGATATGTAAAGGTTTTCACCATCCAAGCGTTTATTGGTAGATCCGGATCACGTGACAAGTGATGCTATGAACACATAAGCGGGGCACTAAATGCTGCTTCCTATTTTTGCAATAGATTTTAAGCCAAGTCATCATGCTCTTTAAATTATTTTAAAGGCGGCTGCGCGATAATATAAGTAAAACTAAAATTTTTATTCGCATTTTCAATAGTTATATTGCCTATATCTCTGTATAGCTTTTGAAACCCTCTTGTGTATTGACAATACTAGTCCGCTAATTGCCGTTCAACCTAGTCCGCCGTTATCGACAAAAATGATGTCAGTCTCCGGAGATCAAGCGTAGGTGCATGCTTGCCAACATTTGCTACTATGGTCTCAAATAGCAATTGAGAAGCAGAGACCTCTCTCGTAGGGCAAAACTAATACCCTACAAGACGCTTATTCTCTTCGAGCTTCTTTATGGCACAGAAGCATGTATTTTATGAAACACTGATGCAGCACAGCCTAGAGAGTATTCGAGAGAAAAGAGAGACGTAAGATCTTCGGACTAGTGCGAGTTGGCGATGATTTCCTTATTCGATTCAATAATAAGCTGTAAGAGTTCCTCAACGATGTGGACATTGTTAAGACGCTGCATAACATCCAGTGGCTGCGCTGGCTCGGTCATTTCGTTCGAATAGATGAGGATGCTGCGGCGAGACGGGTATTTGATGCAGGAATTTGCGGAAGTCTGCGAAGAGGACGACCTTGTTTGCATTGGAAGGATCAAGTCGAGGAAGACCTGTCATCAATTGGTGTGATCAACTGGAAGAGATGCCTCGAAAGATGTGCTGAAGCAGGCCGAAATCCGATAATCGGGTTATTAATGGGGTCAATTAAATGAGTAAGTCAGCAAAAATAGTAATTAGCCTAAAGCGCAGTAGCAGCATTGAAGATTGTAGGTGCGCAGCCTTTAAAATAATCATTTCCATATATGTACGCTTGTATTCTATGCTTGCTAGACTGACGCGTAGCATTTGGCGCCTCTTATGTGTTCATAGCAAAAGTCGGATGTAGAATCTTTTCAGCACAGCTGAATCTTAGATTGTCCTATGCACTCACTTCTCGATGACTGTAGTGCTATTCAGGTAGTAATAATATTGTTGATACGCCAATCCGATTTTAAAGTACATCGTATGGTGATAAACATATATTTAACAACTGTATAGCGGCTGTTAGATCCTTAGAGAGTGTGTATAGCATACCTAAGGGCGTCCAAGAATACCTGATGTCTGTATGGTAGATAGCGAGAGATTGACAGTTACCCTTATATGGATTCCTGGAATAGGGGACATTGAAGGTAAGAACTAAACCATAATAGTAGTACAATATATTGGCCTTTAATTCTCTCATAATAACTCTTAAGGTAGAATTAACCGAACGTTCACGGAACATACTTTCTTTTATAACATATTGAAGGCAATTCGAGTGATTATCCAACCGCAGTAATAGTGTTCATGCAACACAAAATACAGAACAGGGACGTTATAGCAAAATTAAAACAAAATTATTGTAATTAATTGTAAATGGAATCAAACAATAAAAACAGACAACCAAACTATGCTCCTATTGACCTCTTATAGTAGTATTCTTGGCACTATAAAATGGAATGAAATATTAACAACAAGTTCAGTCACTTGGAATATATTCGGACCGCCTAAACACATTAAATATTACGAGAAATTAAAACAAACACAAAATAATGGAATTGAAAACTTCACCTGAAATCAAATGTGGAGGAGGACTGATACTGAAATTAGATTTGGGTGAACCCAGTGAAGCTGCCAAAGCCAAGGCTCTAAAGGAATTACGAGAGACATCAGGAAATCGTGAGAATGGTTTAAGGGAATTAAGGCGTTTGCTAGAAGGTTTGACAAATACAGTTCAAAGTTTAATTTTGATTTGTAGTAAACTGTGGACTACCTACTTACAGCTGAAACAAATATTAAAGTGCCCATGACAGACGAATGGTTGATGAAATACTTGAGACGTTGTAAATTTTATCCAGAGAGTGCCAGAGATTTGGTAAGTTTTAAAGTTTTGAAGTAAGATTTTGTCTACTTGCCCACCAAATGTTCCGATATGAACGAATTAGCCTTGGTTTGGCGGTGAAGGATATATGAGGTTCAGAGAAGTTTGATTGTCATCATTTCTACATAAAAAAATGTAAACTTTACGAGAGTGTAACTTCTTTTCGTCACTCTTAATGCGTAAGTGACAATCATCAACTCCGACACAAGTCACGTTTATGACACGCGATAAGAATGGGTGTCAATGTCAGTTTTTTTCTATTTTCTAATTACAACTCCGATCCCTTTCGCGCCAATATTGAAGGCGAAACGTATTAATTTTTACCTCCAATCACAGCGATTTTTATTCTATCCCTCCAGGTCATACGTAATTGTAAATTATACGTAAAATATCCAGAAGTTAAAAGACTTTTAACATTGAAAAAATTGAAACACGTTATTTATGATCACAATCAAGTATACATAATGCCTCAACGTGACCAGCATGGTAGGCGCATTATAGTATCATTGTGTGGCAGTAAGTTTTAACATGAAATCCGTGTAACCAATTTTCAAAAATTATTTTCACTCTTTCCAGAGGAATGGGATCTCAAATTCATAACATTTGATGAAACATACAGTGCTAGTACCCTAATCACCGAAGTTGTAAATATGGAACCGGAAACTCAGATAAATGGTCTCGTCTATATAGTCGATATGAGTGACCTGACTTTTTTAAAAACATTACAATTCACTCCCAGTAGAGTTTTGCGTATCCTCGATTTTTTACAAGATAATATACCGGGCCGAGTTAAAGAATTTCATATTGTCAATCAACCGCGTATATTTCAACCGATATTTTCAGCTGCTAAACAATTTTTTACTGCCAAATATGGCCCTCGTATTCATATGCATGGCACGAATTATGAAAGCTTGCATCAGTATATAGCGCCTGAGTGTCTACCGAAACGTTACGGTGGTTTGTTGGATATGAAAGTATCGTATGGCCGTGAAACCTATCAACTGCTGGAGCCTATTGAAGATTATTTCGAGGAATTGCAAACATGCGGCTTTAAATAAGTGAGAACCAGAGTTTATATAGGGGATGATAAGTGGTTAAATCAAAAAAAATAATATATAAATAAAATGTGATCTGTAGACTTTATTATAATATGTTTGTTTTTATTCTAATATGTAAGCAATTCCAATCCGCTGTATATTAATAATGCATGAGACTTGTCTGGCCTCTTTACAAGTTCGTTCATTTTCCTATTTTTCCCTTTGCTTATGAATGAAGTCTGTGTAAGACCATTTCATTGCCCCTTAGGAATGCCAAACTGATGGTGTGAATTTGTTCAAAATAGTATTTGTACCTCGTACTACAAGAGCGTAGTACCTGTCCCATGTTCACTTAAATCCAAATGCCAGTTAATCGTTGGCTATCTCTCTATCTCCCTCAGAGATATGTGGTGTATATACTCTCTAAACACCTATCTAATGCCAGCTTTGCTATCATCAGTCTTCCTGGCTTATTATTTCGACTAGAATTATACCACTGAACTCAAGTAGTTTAAGTGTCAATCTAAGATTAAACTAATCCGAAAAGCTTCCACATCTTGAACTTGTCGTATGATCTTGACTAGTCTTTCAGGCCTATTTGTTATAAAATCAGAAACGAAGATAGGTTCAGACATATAGAACCTGTTAGCAGTGCCCAAGATTGAGGCACGATCACAATTTCTCAAATAGATTTTAAACATAAAAAACATTTTCTTCTTCTGTGGTAACAAAATTTTAATGTAGGTTCCACCCATACCCTCTATAACACCAATATTTCGAATTTTGTTTCAATTTTGTTTAAGGCATCGCCGTGGTCTAGTAGGTAGTGTGTTGGCTTATTATACGAAAAGCCAGGGTTCGAGCCCCAGGCCAGACATCAAAATAAAATACAAAAAGTATTTCTTCGGCGACTTCCTCTCACCAGATTTCTGGCAAAATCTCTGAGAGTAAATAAAATTGCCATGAAAAGTTTCTCAAAAATCTGTCGTTCGGAGTCGACTTTAAACTGTAGGTCCCGCCACTCATGTATAAAATTGACACTCACAATATAATTAGTGTGAGAAACTAGGTCGTAATCCTAACTGAAGGATTGTAATGACGTTATGTACGTAAAGCTTCAGACGAAATTCTTAAAATCACTTGTGACAATCTCAATTTTCGCTTTCCATACTTAGCTAATACGAATCCTGTGCCAGACATTTAAGGCAGGCAATTTTTAACCGTCTTGAAGGTTAGAGGACGCGTACTTGTCAAATGAGACAAGTACAGTATCCCGAGGTCAAGTTGACCCATTGTACAAAAGGGTTTTGAAAGTCTAATCTAATCCCAGAAAATATTGCGTCTTTATTTTCCTTATTTATAGAAATTTACTCGTTTCGATAGTGAATGCCCAAACCGAGTGAAAATAGGTTCGGCCTTAAGGAAGACTAAAGTGCTCTCTATTCGAAAATCTCTAGAACGAATTTTTTTTGAGTGGATGCAAGAAAGAAAAGTTTCTCAAAAATCTGTCGTTCGGAGTCGACTTTAAACTGTAGGTCCCGCCACTAATGTATAAAATTCACACACACAACATAAGTGGTGTGAGAAACTAGGTCGTAATCCTGACTGAAGGGTTGTAATGACCAATTATGTTATGCATGGATACAAGAAACTTTCGGTAATAAACCGAAACAAAGATGCGGCAAAAGAGTGCAACACCTGGAGGTACATTATTCTGCTATTTGAAATATTAAAGCCCTTAAGCCGAATTATTTTGAACCGAAGGGCGATCGATCGATCGATCGATGCCACACCCCAAAACCAACAAGATTCTTGTCTGCACTAAATTGCTCAGTGAGCTCTAAAAACCCCTTTCTTTCTTTAGTATTCTTTGATGTCGGTAAAGCGTCCAATCATCGGCAATATCAGTACATGCGGTATATAGTGCACATCAGACACCCTTTTTTTTATTAACTAATCGCGCCCTATTTCCCCAAACAGTTGTATTTTAATTTTGCTCCACTACAAAACAACCTTGTACGACGCTATCGTTTCAAAGTAAAACTGCAGTTTCATTTCCATTCCAATTTTTTTTTGCTGCATATTACGCATTCGATTGATTATAAATTCGAAAAATTTTGAATATATAATTGAGGCAAAAGAGGTAAAACTGAACATGATATTTTTCATTGTAAGTTTCCAATTGAGTGTCTTTCTGCATTCGAACGTTCATGCAGTTCAACCTAGTTTTGGTTTGTGCAAATAAATCGGCATTAAAAAGGCCAAGGCGGCGATCTTTTCATAAAATGTGTTCAAGAAAGTGTCTCAAATGGAAAATGAAATGCATACGTCGGAAAATTAAATTCATTTTAACGCTATTGGGCCTAAGGCGTAGACGTCGTAATATTTTCCAACCCCAAGCAACTGCACATACATATTAATTTATATAAAACGAAGAAAGAAAGAATTAAAAACCGAAATAAAAGTGATTTTGAAAACAAAATTTTTTTAGTTTTATTTCAATTTTTTTTTTGCTACGAAATGTTTACGTTACGTAATGTCGAAAATCTAACTTAATTTCGAAATTCAGTTCAAATGAGTTAAAAACGCTGTTAAAGAGTAAAATTATTCAAAGAAAATTTTATTATAATATTTTACTGCGTAAATGAGTTTTAAAACCAGCATTACGTAACTTTATAACTTCGTAATTAACACAATTTACAATATTGTAACAGATAAAGAGCTTAATGTCGCTGTAAATAATTAAGAATAAATCTGTAAGGACATTTTGTTTTAATTTATTTACTGTGTTAACAATTCGAATGTATACGTTACGTAACTTTAAAACTTCTAAAATGTATACAAATTTACAATATCACTGTAAAACACTGTAAAAATAAACTTAAAAGTTTATTATTGAATTGAATATTTTTACTGGCTTACTAATTGTAATGTTCACGTTACGTAAGCTACGTAATAAGTAATAAAAATTTACAAAATCATATCAAATGGTTTAACTTTACTGTAAAAATAAAACAAAAAACCTTAAATTACGTTTCGTAACAACTTATTTACTGCTTAAACATAACTGCATTACGTAACTTTAAAATTTATGTTAAAATTAATTATAATTCTAAAAAATTAATCTACATTTCGTAAGACAAGATAATGGAATCAAACACAAGTGACGTTTTATTTCAATTTGTTTACTGCATAAAAGAATTTTAATGGATACGTTACGTTACGTAAGTAGCAAAAGTACATGAAAAGATAAATAAATCTCCAAAAGGAATCTTATATTTTACGAGATATTTGAAAATTAGAGGCGACATTATAAATGTTGAACGCATAATATATGTTCCCTGATTTTGGTTTGAACTTGGTCAGTACAGAGACTGCGTTCACCCGTGGCATCACAATGGGTCGCTATGCGTGCTCTAGTGAGCTTTTTGATATCAAAGCTACCACTCTGACCTAACCTATATATGTTACACTGAGTTACATAACAAGAAAACGAAACAGTAAGTAAGAAAATCACAAGGTTTCAAATACTTACTTACTTACAATTAAATTAACAACCCGATTAACGGATTTCGGCCTGCCGTAACAGGCGCCTTTACTTCCTGCGCGCCTACGCCAGTTGGTCATACCAATCGATGACAGGGTTTCCTCGATTTGGCCCTTCCAACGCAAACAAGGTCGTCCTCTTCGCCGACTTCCGCAGATACCCGTCTCGCCGGAGCATCCTCGTCCACTCGAACGACATGGCCGAGCCAGCGCAGCCGCTGGATATTAATACGCTGCACAACGTCCTCACTGTCGGATCTGATGCGGAAATCATCGCCAACTCGCACTGACGTTTCAAGCACTGCTAAGGTGAATTTAAGGCGAATTGGTGTATTTTGAATTGCGCATTATTCTGAAATTAACCTTGCCGGTGGTAGATTTGTTGTTTTCCATACGGCATATATAACGTAGTCCTGTATATCGAAAATATATGTATCTCCAAATGTCCTTCTGAATATGATAGAGAGACGGTGATTGTTACCTTAACAATAACGATGATGGCACGCTATGTTGCTTCACAAATAGTTCCCTGGTTTTCTCATGTTGCAGTCTAGAAAGCATTATTCTGAACACTATGAAGGCTTTTTCACTGTATCCACCAGACATGTGTACATATGTATCTCCAAACGTCCTTCTAAATATGATAGGAAGACGGTAATTGTTACCTCAATAATGCTGATGATGGCCCACTGTGTTGTTTCACATATGGTATCCTGGTTTTCTCATGTTAATGGTGATCATTGATAATTTCCTTACAACCAGTAGCAGTCTACAAGGCATTATTCTGAACACTATGAAGGCTTTTCCACTGTATTGACTAGACACGTATGTGTATGTAAAGAGGCTTTAGAGATTTCAAAATAAAATTAAAAATAAATATGATAGGAAGACGATTGTTGGGTTGCTAAGGATGATGGCACGCTGTGTTGCTTTACAAATATTACCCCGGTATTCTCATGTAGCTGGTTAACACTGATAGTTTCCTTACAACCAGCCGCAGTCTTTAAAATATTATTCTGAACACTTTGAAGACTTTTCCACTGTATCCACTAGACACGTATGTGTATGTAAAGAGGCTTTAAAGAGATTTCAAAATAAAATTAAAAATGAGTACGATAGGGAGATGGTGATTGTTGGGATGGCGAGCAAAGCATTATTCTGAAAACTCTGAAGACTTTTCCACTGTATCCACTAGACACGTAAGTGTATGTATATAGGCTTTAAAGAGGCTTTAAAAATAAAATTAATTTCTTTTATTGAAATAAGTTTCTTTTATTTGTTGTTTTTATTAATTTGTTTAAATTACTTCTTAATGTTGTCTTTATAAATTCTTTTAATATTTAACTAAAATATTATTTGTATGGTTTTTTTATTTATTATTCAGTAGTTGTTTTGTTTCAATATTTATTATGTTTCTTTGTTTTTGTTTCTTTTCCTTTCTTTTTAGTAGTATTGTCCATAGGTATAAAATGTTAATTGTTAAGTTTTATAGTGTTTTTCTTTGTTTCTTTTTTTAAACTAAACTAATATGTTTAAACATTTCTATATAAGTATTTATGTATATATATTGTGTACATATAAAAAAGATAATAACTAAAGAGAACTTAAACATTACATATACATATAAAACATTTAAAAAACTTGTTTTGTTTTTAAGGAATCTTTTGGGTTACATTTTGACTTTCATAAATTAATATGATATGATATGCTACAATTTACTACACATTCTTTCATTAAATTTTAATAATTTACAATTTTTTTTTGTTAATAATATTTAAATATTGCTCTTCTACTAAATATTTTTTTACTTTGTTTTTGTTGTTGTTGTTTATATAAATTATAAAATAATATTATAAATATGTATTAAATATTGAAATTAAATTCATATTCTTTTTTTTTGCTAATAACAAAATAAGGCAAATATGTGTGTTTACAAATGTTACAAGTTAAAGAGGGGGGGGGGTTCTTGGAAGTAAATTTATGTAAATAACAAAAATATTAAAAATATTTATATAATAACTTCAAATAAATTAAGTACATTAAGTTCCAACATTATGTTTTTCATTCACATCTTGAGGAAAACAATACTATTTACAATACACTGTTATTGTGCTTAGCTGCTTTTGAAAAAAAAAAACGAGGGCTTATTTGGGTTTAATTTTTTCATACATAAACTTTTGTATTTGCTTTTTATCCGGCTGTATTAGACGCCGCTTATTAAATTCGAATTGTGCCAAAGCGAAATTGTATAATTCGGTTTCCATTTGCCATATCTTTGATTTCATAATAATGGCTACAGTCTCATCGCTGGGTAGCTTTTTGTAGGTAGTATGTCTTAAATGGGACTTGTTTGAATGGCGATAGTATTCCGTGAAACCCTGAAACATTCTTTATTACACAGAAGGGAATTAATAAAAAAAATTTTCTTTTTTTTTTAACCAAAAATTATTCCTACCTGGGCAATGATTTTTCCAATAAATCAACAAAATCTTCCATTTGTTCGGTAACGCCCACCAGAAAATATTCATTGACTAAATTTTGTTTGGCCTGTTCTAAGGCCCATTGACTGCCTGGCTCCCAACATTCGGCAGAATGTCCACAAAAGAATGGTATTTGTAGCCACATATTTTTGGGATCACAGTCTGGTTGCTCTTGTTCCACACATTCATCGAATGTCTTTTTAAAGAAAATTAATAATTTTTAAAATAAACTCCAGAAAATATTACATTGCACTTACAATTTTATTACCCGCCTTTTTGCGCACTAAATTTGGACGATAGTTATCACCGTAACGTAAAAAATAATAATAGGAAACAAGTCTATCCAAAGGCTTACGTACTATATTAATGTATATCGGTTTATGGGCTATTTGGAATCTAGAAAATAAAGAAAATTATTAAAGACAGAAGAAGATCATGATCATAAAATTTTTAAAATTTTCACAAGAAAACATTGCAATACAGAGTACTTCAATTGAAAAACGATGCAAAACGCGATTCTTTATGCTTTTAAACTACATTTTGGATGCTTTAACAGACTAATGTTGACAAAAGTGGCATAAATTCAAACGAATCGCTTTCGAATCGAACTTGATCAAACCCTGCATGTGAAAGACAATAGAACTAATATTCCTCATTTTCTAGTAACAGACTCCCTGCTCCAAACAAATCACGGCTTCAATAGTATTATCTTGTCCATAGAATATAGGATTATTCGCGCCCAATACGATTTCAGGACTAGATTGAAGCTAAAATAGAATTCCCTTTGCCTCAGCAAGACAACTCGGAATCCTTTTCAAACCATAATTGGCAATGGTGCAATATTAAGTCGTGCCCTTTCAGTATTGGTCCCAATATGATATCAGGACGACACTAAGTCCTAAATTAAAGTTAGAGTAGAATTTCCCTTGCCCCAGCAAGCCAATTCGGAATCCTATTCAGACTGGAGCTAAAGTCGAACCGTAGATGCAACATACATACAACCCTTCAGTCAGGATTACGACATAGTTTCCCACACCACTTATGTTGTGTTTATTAATTTTATACATGAGTGACGGGACCTACAGTTTAAGTCGACTCCGAACGACAGATTTTTAGAGAAACTTTTCATGGCAATTTTATTTACTCTCAGAGTTTTAGCCAGAAATCTGATGAGAGGAAGTCGCCAAAGAAATACTTTTTGTATTTTGTTTTGATGTCTGGCCTTGGGTTTGAACCTTGGCTTTTCGTCTAATAAGACAACACACTACCTACTAGACTCCGGCGCCTTCTGTAGATGCAACAGGGTAAGTAATTTCTAATAATTCAGAATATACCGCAGGATGTGATTGTTGGGTGGCTGATTGCACTCCATTAATAGTTGTCTAGAGGACAGCACATTAAGCAGCTTCACGGATAGGACTCTGGTTTCTTCATGTATGCGAGCGACCTCTTCTGACAACTTTTTTACTACGATTCGCATAGATCTCTATCACCTTGTATGTCGACAAAGTTACTGTTTTCGCTTCTGTATACACCCAGAAATACAGCCTATTATTGAAGAAACTCCTAAGATCTTACCGTACCGCGGTATGTTATTACCACGGCCATTGAATTTTGGCCTTAATCCTATATATGTAGATGGAGCTATGTAGTAATACTCGGTAGAAAACCCCTACAATCAAAATAATATGACAAAAATAAATTGCTTACTTTGAAAAATCCAAATACGCCAAATGACCATGATAAAGGGCCGGTTTCATTTCATGCCACTTGGTGACGTTACGTACAAAAGAGATCTGCAATGATAAAACAAATATTAAGAAGAACATTAAGGTTATATTTAGCGTGTTACGTTTACCTGATTGGGTAATGAAAGCACATGATTATTGGCTGTTATGTTGATATGCAAAACATGGAAACGATTCTTCTTACACAAATCATAGGCAATATTTACAAAACTTGTTGAGCCTGTCTTGGGCACACGATTGTACAAAACGACCAGCTGTTCCTCATAATCGAAATTATCCAAGGGAGACGCTGCTAAGTCTGATGATACACCCCCTAAGGGGGGATTTTGTGGATTATTGAATTTTGTTAAGGGCTTTATGGCTTTACGGAAGATAAATGGGTGTTTTGATAGATACAGGACCCACTGTGTTTGACAAAGGTTAAGTTAATTTGACTTACCATCTATTTTAACCTCGGAACCAATAAACCAATAGCCCAGGCATACCATTAGGCATAAGACTCCCATCAGAAAAAGCCAGTGTTTTTTTGTCAACAACATCTTGCGGCCGTGTTTAGACAGCATTGAGTCATCTAAAGACTACACGAGCAAGCAGTCAGGAATTTTTAATGGAATTTTGCTTTTCTTCAGTGCTTTAATGTTAATGTTGTTATTGTTATCGTTGTTGTTGTTTTTGCTGTTGTTAAGATTTCTAAAATAATTTTAAAAACCCCAAATGTCTTTGAAATTTTAATTTACACATGTTTTCTTTAATTGTTGAATGGCTAGACAATTTCCTTGTTTATTGCATAAATATTTGTTAATTTTTTATGTAAAAATATGTTGGAATTTTTGTTTGAAATAACAACAAAAAAATGTCAAGACGTGAGAAAAATACACAATTTTTTATTAAGGGGAATATTTCTTTTCTTATTTTCTTTCTCAGTGAAATGAAATGTCAGAAAACATATTTGAGTAGTAAATATACAAAATAAACAAAAAATGAAAATAATGTAAACAATACAGCGGCTTATAAGCCAATAATCAAGGCGAATTCATATATAAGGTGGCCTTAAGCAGCGGTCGGCAGAAAGGGTGCCTAAACAATGACGAATAAGAAATAACGTTTGCAGCTGCCATTGTTCTCGATGTAATATAGATTTTTGAATTTATAGGTGCTGCACTATTACGTAGTTTAGAATGACATAAAAATGTTAAATATTTATAATTTATTTAGTTATTTTTAATTGCTTTTATTAATTTCCTATGGAGGTTTGAGGTTTAATTTTTTGACAAGATGATTGCTGTTTAACAAAAACAAAATGCCTATTGTTTTGGATTGTTGTATTTATTGTCGAGACACGGTCACCTGATAGAATAAATTCGCCTTGGTTTAAACCATTCCATAAACTTTATATTTACAGTTAATGTTAATCATTCCTTGTGAACGTTTAGTATGCCGGTTTATAACAGCTGCCATTAAAAATTAAAACAAACGCAAAAAAACGGCGCCGTATTTTGAGGTTATTGTGTGTGTTTTGTTAAAAAACAGTTATTATTATTTGTATTGTGTGTATTAAAAAAAATTAAAGAATTTTTACAAAATATTAAGGAAATCACATAAATGGCGGCCAATTTCAGTTTCACCAAATTAGCAAATGAATTGTCTCAGGCTGCTGAGGAAGGCCTAAGTTTTGCAGACAAAAATTGCAAATGGAATACAGCCGAAGATGGTCAGTAGAGTTCTTTAAATTTTATATTTTATAAAAATTTAAAATAATTTTTTTTTGTTGTGCAGTAAAGGACATCGTTACTGCCTTGGAAAATCATAAAGTGGTGCATTACCTTAAGCTAGAAGGCAATACATTGGGTGTTGAGGCTGCCGCTGCTATAGGCAAAGCCTTGGAGAAACATCCAGAATTCCGTAAGGCGTTATGGAAAAATATGTTTACCAGTCGCCTGAAAACAGAAATTCCCGAAGCTTTAAAGCATTTGGGCAAAGGTATGGCAGTGGCTGGTGCCCGTTTGACCGTGCTCGATTTAAGTGATAATGCCATCGGTCCTCATGGCATGGCGGGCTTGGAAGAGCTATTACGTTCACCCGTATGCTATAGCCTACAAGAATTACACATGAATAACTGTGGTTTGGGCATTTATGGCGGTCGCATGTTATCCAAGGCCATAATCGATTGCCATACAAATAGTACAGCTGCCGGTACACCACTAAAATTGAAAGTTTTCATTGGCGGTCGCAATCGTTTGGAAAACGATGGCGCCAAGGCTATTGCCCAGATATTTACAACACTTAAGACTCTGGAAGAGATTGTTATGCCACAGAATTCCATCTATCACGAAGGCATAGCCGCTTTAGCGGAAAGTTTTAAGCAAAATACGAATTTAAAAGTATTGAATTTAAATGATAATACAGTGATAAGCAAAGGTGCATTTCATATAGCGGAGGCTTTAGCCCATTTGCCACAGTGAGTATATTTTGTAATACATTTTAAAGCTCTCATTACACGTAGTAAAAAGAAAAAGTTGAAAAACAGTAATAGTTGCTAAGACACTTTTCTATAGAAAGACAGCATATTTTCCACATAGAGCTAGCCCTCCATACCAGTCATGGTGTGTCAGTTCCAATACGATATATTCAATAGGTAGTTTCCTTTGTAAAAGTATTTCCATTACCAAATAATTAATGTCTCTAAATTGAAAAAAGCTAGAGTTTGAGGGGGGTTTGTTTTACACAACGAACGTATTTTTCATACGAACAAAGGCAATCACTTTGTACATAATCCCAGGTTTCCGTAACTTAGCTGAGTCACCTCATTTAGTCACTTTCTGTGAAAGACACTGAAAAATTTCCGTATTTGTATGCAGCGTCTCTCATCGCTTCATTACCAATCGTTTAGCGTTAACCTAAGGGACACATTTTTTATTATTATTAGTCACCATCTGCTTCAGAAATTTTGTAGATGTTGTTGCGATTCAGCTAGGATCTTCCTCTATCTACTTTCCCTACCATTTATTTTCGTGTTTTCCCATTTTCTTTTCAATATTTTCTCTCCAAAATCATTTCTCACATCATCACCCCTCTCGCCCAATTTAGCTTGCATGAGATTAATTTCGGAGATTGTTTACTGAAAACAAATGGTGCGTATCACATCGCCGAAGCTCTAGAAGAAAATCATCGGGAATTGGAAATTTTAGATCTGAGTTTCAACGAGATTGGTCCCGATGGTGGCGTAGTTTTAGCGAAAGCTCTTCAAAATAAACCCAATCTAACCAGAGTGAACTTAGATGGCAATCATGTAAGTCAAAAGCATTTCAAATGAATTTTTTTTTTGTATATTTGGAGTTAATTTCTCTTTTTATTTGGGCGGGCGGTAAAACAAATCTCTTTAGTTTGGCTTTGAGGGTTGTGAACGCATCAAGGAAACCATGCAATGTAGTGCCAATCCGGATGCTTTAGATCCAATGGACGAAGATCAATCAGAGGCTGAGAATGAGGAAGAAGACGATGAAGATGAGTATGATAATGATGACGATGATGAAGACGATACTGAAGATGAAGAAGTCGATGAAGAGAATGAATTGTATGAGGATCATCATAATGATTCCACCGAAGAGGCTGACGAAGAGGAAGAGAATGCCGAAGAAACAGCCTATACTACTTCACAGGCATTTACTACCAAGGTGGGAGGGGATTTTATTTTTCGATTTTACATTTCAGAGCTGAATATAACACACGTTTTTTCCAATTCTCTTAGATGCTTAATGCTAACGAATCGTTTATTTCCACTAAAAGTGTAAACCTTGATACAACGGCCACAAATATTGAGGCCACAGCCGAAAGCTTCTGCCTGAGCCAGCAACCTTGTTCCCTACAAATGTTTGAATCTTTGAAAGAAAAAAATAAGCTACAAGCCTTTAAAGCTATTATTGAGGTATGTTATGAGCGCTTTAAATATTCTATCGTAATCGTACTCTGTGTTTCAACAACCACCATCATTTTTTATTGGTTTTTTTCTTTTCTAGCATTTTTCCGATGACAATTACCTCTTGTTGCTTATATTTACCACCCTTAAATGTGCTCATTTATCGCAGGCATCAAGTGAAGCTTTGGATTTGGCCATCTCTTTGTATGAAATGTGCGTAGATCATGCTGTTAAAACTAAACAAGAGCGTAAAGTTCTCAATTATTTACTCATACAATTGGGTCTAATGCGTTGCGAACAGAAATTTAAAACCCCTTATAACATTAAATCCTGTCAGTATGCCTTAAGGGAAACCCTTAATAAGAAATCTTTGAGAAGTGATTATATGAAAAACACCTTAACAGTTTTCCTAGATCAAATGGGAGTTTAGAAAATTTCTTAAATCGTTAACGACATTCCTACTGAATATGTTCGTAATTGCCATTCTCTACGACTGATCTGTTCAAGAAAAAGGTCAAATTTATATTTGGCCTAAAGTACTCTCACTTTTTATTTATTTTCTGTTTCGAAGTTTGTGTCAAATTCAAAATAAATGTTAAGTTATCGAAATTATAAACAAATTTTTTTTTTAATTTTAAATGTAAATGCTGTAGTTCCATATGGATGAATGGAGTTGGAAGAGGACCAACTTGGGATAAATGGTGACATGAGGTTGCAATGTCTTTTAACTTCAAAATTTTACCGGATTAATGGCTTGGAATTCCTCCACTTCCCATTCTCCCCCCTTTCCTATATCCTCTCCTTTTTTATCCCTCTATTATCCTTCCCTCTTTAAGGACGTTGTACAATGGGTCAATTCGACCTCCGGGTGCTGTGCTTGTCTTGTTTGACAGGTGCACGTCCTCTAACCTAACCTAATCTAATGGCTTGGAAACGCAATTACGACAAAATCCGATAGAAACATATTTCACTTTGGATTTGTATACCTGATCATAAAGTCTTATACACAAAAAAGCTCAAATTAAGTTCTCATCGACCAAGTATCCCTTTGCGAATTACTGCTAAATCGTAACGAAATTGTCCCAATTCCAAAGCATATGGTGGCGATAATGAAAAGTGCGAATATTACGGTCGCGTCAAGCAAAATTTTGTTCAAGAAAGTTTTTCTGTATGTTTGATCAGATTGATAGGTAATCAATCATTTACCACAGTCAATCTGTTGCTTCCCATAGAGTAGGTTATATTGACAGTCATCTTAAGCCATACCGTTGTGACTATCGTATCACCTGTCCTTAATTCCTAGGTGGTTACTCCTTATTGCGATGTGAAAGCAAGTTCGATGCGTAAGTTAAATGCGTTAAGAGTACAATTTAGTACTCCGTATCGCTTACGCAAAAACTTTCGTAAAATTAGTTGAAAATGATGCCAGATTTGCGCAAGGGAATGCGTAAGGAAAATACGAAAGCGCAAGAAAAGTGCCAATTATTCAATTACGAACCATTTTCTTTTCGCATCGCAATAGAGAGTAACCCCCCTGGTCTTAATTTTTTTTTGAATTTATAAAATTAACATGCTTTAAAAAAAAACCTTCCTCTTCAAGTAAGAAAGTCAGCCAGATCCACTTCTTGAGAAAGAGTAGATAGATATATCAGCAAAATTTTCAGGAAAAAATTCGAATCTCAAGTCAAAATTCGTTAGCATTGAACTGCTAGTGTGTACGCTTTTTTATCTTCAATTTCTAATTGCTCAGAAACCCATAAATCGATGAACGTCTCTTAAACATAAACATCCGGTATACTTCAAGGCGATCTAGTAGCCGGGGAAAAATATGAGGCTAGTAGACTACGTAAACTTCTGACAAAGAATAATTGTGACCCTGTCGACCCTATTATTTATTAGGTCTTCTAATAATGTCTCAGAGCTATCTTGAATGAGGGGATTCTCAGAGTACATATGAGTATATTCCTTGCTGTGGAAGGAATATGATTGCAGATCGCCTGTTGGAAGAGCTGGAGCTTTTAATTTACCGGTCTTTATTACATACATACATACATAATTCCTCATTACAACCCTTTAGTCTGGATTACGACCTAGTTTCTCACACCACTAATTACGTTGTGTGCGTTAATTTTTATACCCGCGTGGCACGACCTACAGTTTAAAATCGACTCCGAACTACAGACTTTTGAGAAACTCTTTCATGGCAATAATATTTACTCTCAGAGTTTCTGCCAGAAATCTGCTGAGAGGAAGTCGCCGAAGAAATATTTTTAAATTTCGTTTTGATGTCTGACCTGGGGTTTGTTTGAACCCGGGCTTTACGTCTAATGAGCCAACACACTACATACTAGACCACGGCGACCCTATTATTAGGTCTTCTAGTAATATCGAATGAGCGGGCTCTTAGAGTACATATTCCTTGCTGTGGAATATGATTGCAGAAGGCCTGTAGGAAGAGCCTCGAGTTTTTAATTTAGCCATCTTTAATGGGATTTAATACTCCTTATCCATGAAGTTAAAGTTTTTAATAGTCATTCTGGATATCAGGGACTTCTAGTGCGACAGGGCATAAAGTTACATTGTGACAAGTGTCGTATTTGTCTAGCAAGTACTCTAAATGAAAGTCAATTGTGCATAAGAAGGAAAGCATTTGTAATCTGTATCACAACTGATATCCTTACTTTAATGAGTAGATGTTACTGCGAGATTAGGTCGCTGATGGATACCAGCCGGACTACTGCAGGGTATGTTGCGACGAGGAGTTGGAGACTGTCGAGCACCTCCTCTGTAACTGCCCAACCCTTGGTAGTAGGTTGAGGACCCTTGGCAGGGGCTTCTTCGGGGGTTTAAATTCTGTGTCGAGAGCCGACATCAAGGCTCTCCACAGATTCATTAGTAACTTGAGCTGGTTGAGGAGTGCTAGGGCTTCATCAGTGTAGCCGCGTTCTAACTTTTTGTTTTCCTTGGTCTGTGTAATTCCTTTGCTTCCCATTCTCCCTTCCTACTTCCTCTCCTTTTTCCTATCCCCTCTTTTATACTTTCTTCTTAAGGACGTTTGTACAGTGGATCAAATCGACCTCCGGATACTGTACTTGTCTCAATTGACAACTACACGTCCTCTAACCTAAACCTAATGAAGAGATTTACATTACAATTTTTGTTGAGGGTGAAGCATAAACTCAGGGTATCATCCTGAACTTGTATCAATTGATCTACTGTAGTCGGTGATAATAAAAAGTGCTTTAAAGAGCCCTCTCAGCTAGGGTGTCCCCCCAACTTTGCTTAAGCCCTGTACTTATACTTAAGACTGCTACTGTGTATAGGTTATATAGGTTGGAGTCTTTAATATTTCCCCTGGTTAGACTTTTTCAATTGATTGTGAATAACAACAGGGCGTTTCGAAGATTTTGAATTTATTACTGTTTTTATTTTTATTTAAATTTTTATTTCATATTAATTTTGCCTAAGATTTGCTTAATTTTAAACGATAATAATAGTATACAATATTTGTTTGTTTAATAATTAATTGATAATAATTAAGAAATTATATTAAAATTAATATAAACTAAAGTAAACATAATAATTATAATAATGAACATGTGTTTTAGGGTATTCCATATTGAGTTACGGAAATACTAGGAAGTCGCATTAAAGGTTACAAAGTAATTTAAAATAAAATCGTTAAATAGTTTTATAAAATAATAACAAAAAGAATACTATTTAAAAATCATTAGTATAAGAGAGATGATTTAAGTTTAAGGTTTATTTTTATTTTCTTTTTTTTATCACACAAATGGTCCAGCGAAATAGATTTTACGTTTCGTGGGCAATGGTTTGCTAGTTAAGGAAGTCGTTTCTATGAACTTTTCAAAGTTGGCTAAATTCTTTTTAATTTTCTTTGCCTTGGTAAGGCTCGAAGGATGATTAATAGCTTCACATAATGTATCGTTCATAATGTAATGATTTTTACCAGTAGATTCCTCTTGTTCCATTTCATTTTTATATTCCTCATCGAGATTATATTCATCGGCAGTTGTTATCAGGCTTTCACCATCCTCCTTAATATCCGCCAGCAAAGTAGGCATAACAACGGTGTTTAGATTCTCATTATTTTTATGCAGTTCCGTTTGAGTGTTCTTGCCATATTCAGCATCTAAATTGTACCAATCAAACTCAGCCTGCAAGGGTAAACTGTTAAGGCAGTCTGCATCATTAGTTGAGGATTTATTATACAAACTGGAGGATGAGCAGTTAGAACCTTTAGGTGTGGTCGGCGTTATAGGCGAATTGGGTAGACTTAAACGTTTATTGATTTCCTGTAAAATATTTGGCATATGCTTGCGTTTATATTGTTGCTGATAATTGGCCGAGCTTAACTGGGGCCTTAAAACACTACTATTACAATCCATTTTATTTGCTTTCAATGCAGTATTCGTTAAAATACCATTTATGGGCGATAAGTTTAGTTTTAAAGCCTTGCGATCTGGTTTGTTACTTGGTGTAGAGCTTAATTGCATATTGTTTGTTGTTGCATTACTTGCCGATGTTGTTGTTGTTGTATTATTAGCTTGTGTCAATGCCATAATACCCAATTTGCTGTCCTGTTTGGGTGTCATAATCAAATAATCATTTTGTTTCAATGAAGATTTTGGTGCTATAATTGCTGCCACATTGGGTAACTTTGGTATGTCAGCGAAAATCTCTTCAATTTCTTCAGTCTTATGAGAGTTGGCTTCTGAAATTTCAGTTGCTGCATCTAAATCATTTTCATGCTCTATAACCGATTCTAAATCACGTTCTGATAATGGGGCCCGATGTATATCGGCTCTTATTTGTACACTGGTTATGCCTACATTTACTTCGGATATGCTGCAATAGTCGGGCTCAACTAAAACCTCTGTTGTGTTGTTATGTGTCTCCATCAGCTCATCGGGTGATTCATCCAGTTGTTGCAAGGATTTCTTAAATTTCAATAAATTAGCTGGTTTGGGTGGCAAGGCTGGTGGCAATTTGTTGGCATTGTTTTTGCTATTGTGTTCATTCGTTAAATTATGGGTTTTCGAATTTGAATCCATGTCCACATATAAATTGGAGGAGTTTAATTCGGAGCCTATAGGCTCATATTCATTGCTGTAAATACTTTCATAGTTAAAGGTTTCCAAGCGTTCCGGGCTGGCATGATGGCCTTCCATAACAGGCGAATGTGTTATATATGCAGCGGCGGCGGCAGCGGCATTGGCCATACCCTGATAGTTTGAGATCATGTTTGAGGATTTCAATTCCTCTTCATCTTCTTCGGTTTCATCGTTGCGTGGCACATGCACCATACTGTTCTTGGTGGAAAAGTGTACACGTTTACGTGTCAGTGTGCCACTTCTTGAGCCCGGCAAACAACTATCACTGGCTCGGCTATTGCTACGCTGATTGCGTCTATCACTTAACGAACTGCGTCTGGGTAAAGTGGTGTTGTTGATGGTGTGGTTAGAATTTTTAGGAGTTTGAGATCTTTCTTCTACACCTTCCATACTTTGTTGCAATAGAATCTGATTAACACATTCCAATACAGGATTCACCGCACCCTGGCCATAGGATTTCGATGTTACTGCTGCTGAAGCGGATATTTCCTCATGATCCGAATTACTGGCATACCAATCATCTAGCGAAGTCTCATAGATTTGTTTAGGCGAAGCTTCCGAAAAGGCTTCCAATGCCGAACCTCTAACAGTTTTCAATTTAGTTTCCTGTTTCATTAGCAACTCATCCTCGAAATCTTCATCTTGGGTGGGGGAGAAAATACCATCATCCTCTTCCAGATTGTGGCTAATTTCACTGGCTTTGCTTGTTGCGGTGCTGATGGTACTCTTGGAACTTTTTGTACTGGCTCTGGAGTTGGAACGCGTTATCGAGGATGAACAATCCAAGCCGCTGTGCTCTGAATCACGTTCACTTTCACTTTTAACGCCATGCATACGCTCCATGGTACGGGAGTAGATGTTCAGCTTTTCATAACTTGCTTGGGTGGCATACTCTTCGCCGGCATTGATATCGTTTTCTAAGGCAGGATCGTCTATGTTCATAGCCCTTGAACGCATATAATCACGAAACGTTCCGGAAGTTCGTTTGCTGGTATAGCGTACACTGCGACGGGCTCCAAAAAACGATGATGAGACTGTATCATCACTCGAAGAGCCGTGTTCAGTTGTGGGATCATCTGTGCGGGGTAAGGAATTGAAAAATTAAAATTATTTTCTTTACATTAAGAGAGGCCTACCTACTTACCATTATTTCGTTTGCCATTTGAGTCCTTTAGAGAGTTGGCTCCCTGGGTTTGTGTGCAGTTATCGGTTACTTCAATGTCATAGAATTGCTGTCTACAATTAATGCATTGCAAGGCTTCCAAAACCAAACAGTCTTCGAGTAAATCTTTCAAGTCCTTATCACCATCTTCATTAACATCATCATCATCAGCATCTAAATCATCATCATTATCCTCCACGACGCCTTCATCCTGCACCGATTCTCTGGCTTCTTGCTGCAGCTTGTTTAGCTTTTTGCGCAAAGCTCTGTTTTGCCTTACCAAACGGCAGATCTCAGTGTCTTTGTCCTGTAAACGTTGGTTCACCGCTTTCATGTCGTTTTTTAGCTTGGCTTCGAGACACAACAACGACTTTACCACACAAGCCAATTCCTCGGTGCGTCTGCGTTTCTCTTTGGCCAATTCACGCTGTAGAAATTTATTCTGTTGATCGTAACTGGTCAACATTTGCAAAAGACGGCGTCTTTGAGCCTTTTCAGGTGATGTAGGCGTATTGCTGGTTGCATGATTCTTTGCCGATAGGCATGAGGGTGTTAGTAAGTTGGCCAGCGGCGTCTTCTCCGGCTGTGGTGTCATGGCACCTTTTTTACGTTCTCTTTTACTAAGAAAATCGCCCGTAGACGATGTTGATGAACTGCTGCGTTGTAGTTCAATTGATTTCACTGAGGGTATGATTGATGAGGCTGATAAATTGAGTGTAATCGAGTTATCAGTTGGAACCTGTCAACGACAACAACAACAACAATAACAACATTATAATAATTAGTTTAGGAATTTTAATTGCTTTCAATTTCTTTTTTATATTTTTTTTCTTTTCTCTTCAGATTCTTTTAAAATTGTTCCACGGAACTGTTCTGTTATCTTAAAAAAATTATTGATTGATTGTATGGCAGTGATTTGGTTGGTTTTTTCTTTTGTTTTTTTTTTAATTTTTATTTAAAACTTATCAAGCTGTTACCATTTTAACGTTTAGTTGTTAACTGTTTGGCAAAATAATTGTTAAACGCCAAGAAGTCAAGTCATTATTTGGTTTGATCACCCCTCCCCCATTTTAGAGTTTGTATTGCAAAAAAATATAACAAATAAGGAGGAGAAAGGGCATTTCATTGTCATGTTATCTATTTTTGTTTTCGTATTTGTTTAGCTAGTGAGTGAAGTATTCTTTTTCGTTTTCATTTTATTGTTGCTGTATGCAACACATTTTATCATAGTTTGTTTGGGGATTAATTGTATAAATTTACCACAGTTACGAAGAAATAAATAAATAAAGGGTGATACACCAGACACCTAGGCAACAACGTGAGATACGCAGAAATAATCATAAATTAATATTGAAGGGGAAATCCATACAGTGTCGAACACGATGATAACATTTAATGGCAGAAGAAGCGACAGCGTTGTCAAAACAGCAATGAGGGAAGAAAACAAAATTAAATACAAGAAAAACCATGATACTGAGAATAAATTGGGCTTTCAAAATCTGCAACACTGTCACAGAGGACGTGGAAATCTCTTGCTATTACAAAGAATCTCGAGACTTCTCTACTAACGTTTGGAAACCAAACTCGTTTTTATCGACAGTAAAAAAATGGAATGTTCAGCTCGATCCCTCTCCATGCCGCCAGAAAGTTGTATCAAGGTTTTATGAATTGTTTCTAATGATATTCTATTTGTCACTAGGTCCGGGGTAAATCACCACTGGTTCGTGATTGTCAGAAATCCATTGGATCTGATTGAATATGTCTCTGCCAGGTTCCAGGACGTAGTAGTATATTAAGGAATAAGATGGCGGGTGCTACTGAGAGTGTGAACCTAATAATTTTTGAGTATGTCAGCGAAAATCTCTTCAATTTCTTCAGTCTTATGAGAGTTGGCTTCTGAAATTTCGGTTGCCGCATCTAAATCATTTTCATGCTCTATAACCGATTCTAAATCACGTTCTGATAATGGGGCCCGATGTATATCGGCTCTAATTTGTACACTGGTTATGCCGACATTTGCTTCGGATATGCAGCAATACTCTGGTTGCACTAAAACCTCTGCTGTGTTGTTATGTGCCTCCATAAGCTCATCGGGTGATTCGTCCAGTTGCTGCAAGGATTTCAAACTCGTTTTCAGCTCGAAAACGCCGCCAAAAAGTTGTATCAAGGCTTTATGAATTGTTTCTAAGAATATTTTATTTGTCACTTAGTCTAGGGTAGATCGCGACTGGTGATTGTAAGAAATCCATTGGATCAGATTGAATATGTCTCTGCTAGGTTCCGGGAAATAATAGTATATTAGGGAATAAAATGGCGAATGCTACTGCGAGTGTGAACCTAATGAGCGCTACTTGATGTGACGTATTCATCCTCCAATCTGCTACCTCTATGCTCTTCTTTGAAGATGGGTAAATGAGAAGGAGTAGAAACTTTGGAAGGATAGATCGCGTTATTGTGTGTCCAGCAGTTTATGGCCTTCTGTATACAATGTTCGAACAAGTTTGCTGCTGGGTTTGAATAGTGTATTGGCTTATTAGACTAGAGCCTGTATTTCAAATCCTAGCTCAGAATACTTAAAAAAATTTTCTAGTAAAAACGCGGAGAGTAAATTAAAATTGCCATGAAAATATTATATAATATCAAATATTTTCAAAGATCTCGTTACTTATGGAAAAAATTAATCCACACAACAGAAGTGATGTGAGAAGCTAGGTTTAATCATGACTAAAAAGGTTTGTAACGACCAATTCAGTTAAGTAAGTGGAATGAGGATTATTATTATCATTTCTTTAGTATCTCTAAGGAGCATGTAGAAATATCACAAATAATCTTCATCTCCTACTCCGATTTGTCTACTGTAGCCGTTTCTAGATTGGCAGGGTTGCCATTTATCGTTGCCAAGAAATATTAGTAGATTTATTTCATTTGTAGATACATGAGTTTCAATGTATTTCAGTGAAATACAAATCGAGGCGGCTTAATAATACTCCGATTTGTCTACTGTAGCTGTTTCTAGATTGATAGGGTTGCCATTTATCATTGCCAAGAAACTATACATGTGTATTGGATTAGTATTTTGGATGTAGTAAGCTTATTTCACTTGTAGATACGTGAGTTGCAATGTGTTTCAATGAATTACAAATCGAGGCGGTTAAATAATACTCCAACTTGTCTATTGTAACTGTTTCTAGACTGATAGGGTTGTCATTTATCATTGCCAAGAAACTATACATGTGTATTGGATTATTATATTGGATTTTATTAAGCTTATTTCACTTATAAATACATGAGTTTCAATAAGTTTCAATGAATTACAAATCGAGGCGGTTTAATAATACTCCGATTTCTCTACTGTAGCTGTTTCTAGATTGATAGAGTTGCCATTTATCATTGCCAAAAAACTATACTTGTGTATTGGATTAGTATGTTGGATGTAGTAAGCTTATTTCACTTGTAGATATTTGAGATTCAATGTGTTTCAATGAATAACAAATCGAGCCGGTTTAATAATACTCCGATTTGCCTACTGTAGCTGTTTCTAGATTGATAGGGTTGCCATCTGAAACTATACTTGTGTATTGGATTAGTATTTTGGATGCAGTAAGCTTATTTCACTTGTAGATACATGACTTTCGATGTGTTTCAATGAATTACACATCGAGGCGGTGTGTTAGCTCTGGTCTCTCTAAAACTGCTTTGAAATTCTAATAAATTCACAAAGAATTTAAACGTTCACAGCCATCTAGAGAAAAACTCGAACTTAAAAGACCATGTATAATATAGAAAAAAGAGTCACTGACTTCTTTGTTTTCATTCTTGTTGTAATCTAACGAAATTCGACCTTCTGTTTGGACTTTTTTAACACAATTCAAGTTCAATTCCAATCGAATGTGATATGATTTCGTTAAAAAATATGAAATAAATAATAACAAAAATAAACAATAAATTCAGCAATAAAGTAATAAAACAACTGATAAAGAGAAACAAAAAATCGATTGCCCTACTTCTATAACCCATGTACTACAAAGAAAAAGGGTTTTCCAAATCATCGATAAAAACGTCAAAAATTATTTTCCTTTCCGGCCTTACAATTATCAAATTGTGGTTAAAAAAACATCTGTTTTTTGTTTATTTATTTAGTTGCGAAATCAAATTTTGCAAATAACTTGGCCTTAACTAATTTGCATAATTTCTTATAAAATACTGCTTAATTCCTAATTAAATAATTAATTAGACATTAAGATAGATTTATTGAATGAAAGAAATTCAATTTTTTTGAAAAATTGGAAACGAAACGAGTTTCGGTACATATTTTTTGAACTCCTGTATAATTATAATTAAAATTCAAAATAAATTTCAAAAGAACACAATGCTAATTAAGTGTTGAAAATCTTAAGAACAAAAAAAATTCAGAAGTTTTTTGAAATTAAAAAAAAAATTAAAAATTCATTTAAGTCAGGAAAGCTAATTAAGTGTTGAAAATCTTAAGAAAAATATTCTGAAGTTTTTTTAAATTAAAAAAAAATTAAAAATTCATTTAAGTCAGGAATTTAATTGCCTTTTTAAGGACTGCACAACTGTCTTTAAAAATATTTAAAAAAAATGAAAATGCATTCAGTTCTCACGAGGAACTTGCACAAGTTTAAATGTGACTGAATTCTAAAAACCATGGAGACTCTGTTTAAGGTATGACACGAATAATTATGGGCCATTATGATCGTAAGAAATCTTAAGAGATTGTTCATAATGAGCTTCTATGTAAAAGAGTTGCCATAGTACTGCGATCTATTATACTTCAGGATATAAATCAATAGGGACAATCCCCAACACCTGGTGCTTCTGCAATGTGTTCCTGACTGTGATGAATGTTTTCGAATGATTTATTTTCATCATCATAGAATCAAGATATTGGCTGCGAGACGATCCTCTTTAGGAACTAGTGTACTTTGAGTATACAGTGTTCTGTCAAAAGACCGGTTAATAACCTCAGGTTATTCCTAGGTAGTCGCCGTAGTCTAGTGGGTAGTGTGTTTGCTTATTAGACATAAAACGCGGGTTCAAAAAATATATCTTCGGCGACTTCCTATCAGTAGATTTCTGGCAAAAACTCTGAGAGTAAATAAAAACCTGCCACGAAAAAATTTCTCAAAAATCTGTCGTTCGGAATCGACGGTAAACTGTAAGTTCTGCCACTCACGTATAAAATTGACACACACAACATGAGTGGTGTGAGAAGTTAGGTCGTAATCCTGACTGAGGGGTTGTAATGGCCAATTCTGTATGTATGGATCCCTAGGTAGTCTGGTATATGACTCAAATCCTCTCTTTTTGTAATTTTCCAACAAAAGTATTGTTTGCCTCAAATCCATTTGGTTTGAGAAGAGTTTTTCTTTCCAGTTATCTTCTCTTTCGTTGAGCATACGTTTCCTAACATCTTTGAAGTCGCCATAGCCTAGTAGATAATGTGTTGGCTTATAAGACGGAGGACTGTGGTACAAACCTCAGCTTAGAGTCTTCTGGCAGAAACTCTTTCTCAAAAATCTGTTGTTTTCAGTCGATTTAAAACTGTACGTTCCGCAACTTATGGATAAAATTAACACACACAACATTAGTGGTGTGAGAAACAAGTTCGAAATCCTGACTAAAGGGCTGTCATGATCAATTAAGTAATTAAGTATGTAACATCTGTCCCCACTCTACAGATAGGTTCTGACCCCATCAAGCTCTTCTGCTTGCTCATTGCCATGAATTCCTACATGACCTGTGACTCAGTAGAGGGTCTATAACTGAGAGTGGTTAATTAGAATTGGAGTGATTATTGATCATTCTCCTGGCTGTTCGGGTAAATAAAGAGAATTTCAGCCTCTTAACCTCTGCTGGAAAGCAGTGCAGTGATCAGATAGTGTATACAAAAGTTTAATATCAGAATCATTAAGCCCCGTAGGAATCGAAATTAACCTCACGAAACTCACTTTAAAGCTTTCGATCTTTAGACCAGGAGTGTAGCAAACTATATAATCGATCCGATGTGTATATGTCGTCCTAGAGCCTTACTGTCACTAGTTTAGCGTTCTGCTTCAGTAGAAGGTCAAATGAGTACCAATTGAGTTTAGCAAATAATGCCTTAGACGGAGTGAAACAGAGTACTCTGTTTATTAGGTTAACTTACGGACTGCGTACTCTGTCTATATGAACACCGTAAAGAAAGGGTAATTTTATCATTCCCCGATATTATATAATTGTGGGTCTATCCTTGCAAAGCTTAACATTTCAGAGCTGTTTTGTTGGTTTCTTGTTGAAAAAATCACTCCAAAATCTTATTTTTACTGTCTTATTCTTATTTACTTACCCCATTTTGTTGTTGCTGCTGTTGTTGTTGTTGTGACTGCGTATTACTATCTCCATTTTTCTCTGATTTCGAGTTCTGTGAATTACGACCGCCAAAAGAAAGTCGCTTATAAAGATTCGATGAAGACAATGACGATGAACCACTGTTGCCGCTACTACTGCTGCTGCTGGAATTACCGGTAGTGGCATTGCCATCACTACTGCTATTAAATTCACCCGAACTGGCACCGCTTGAGGCCACTAAAGAATCAACCAATAAATCATGTTCACTTTCGGGTATTTTCTGATAATTCTGTAATGTGGCGGGCGCCTGTTCAACAGTATCAACGGCTAATAAATTCTTGGAACATTTGATAGTCATCTCAGAGTCTTTATTATTGTTGCTGTTGTTGCTATTGCTGTTGCTGTTGTTTACCTTAACCGGTGCATAAAATTCACCATCAAAACTGTGACGATAACTGCCTTGCAGGCAATTAAACGCTGTCAGTTTACTGCCACTTTCGTAATGCAAAGGATCCGAATGACGTTTATTTATGTTGGATGGCGTTGTGTTCTCATTGTTTGCAGGATAGTTGCGATGATAACTTTTTATGGTATCATAGGTAGATTGAAGATCAGTTTTAAGGAATTTCTCGATAAAATTTGTTGGATTTTTTGTTGCTAAAGAAGCAAAAAAACGATGACCCGTATCGGAAACCGATGAATGACTTCTACGATGTGGTGTTTGATAATTAGGATTGCTAGTATTAGTTGGGGTGCTGGTGGTTGTTGGCGTTACTAAACTGTTGGTAATTATAAGATCATGATTATGTACTTGATGCTGTTGTATGCCATAGATTTGTGTGGTATTCAAGAGACCAAACATAATTTGGTGGAACGTAGAAAATGTATAGAGAAGATGGTTTCAGGTATGTTGAACTGTTGAACGAATTAGTTTCTCTTAGCTTAGCTTAAGTTAATAGGTTGGTTCGTTACTTAGCTTAGGTAAAAAAAATAAAATACTGTTTTTAAGTTTGTTATTTAATATTAAAGAGGCCATTGTTTTTTTGTGTAAATTAAACGCAGAATCTGTAAAGAAAAATAAAAACAAAAATATAAGAAATTTGTTTATAAAGAAGTTATAAAAATTATGTAAATGAAGTGTAGGAAAACTTTTGTTTTTTAGTGTATTACGTATAGGAAGTATGCTAATTACCTACTTTGTGAGCATTTCTTTTAAACCTTGTTTATTGCATTATTTTTTATTGTTTCTTTCTGCTTTCCTATGGTATTTTTCTGGTATTGTTTATTGACTTACATACGAGTATATTGTTTTTAATTGTTTATTAATAATTATAAACAATAAAAATATGATATTTGATATGTTTTGCCTTATTTTGCCTTATTTGTCGGTTTTTTTTGTCTCAATCATTATGCAAATATGCAGAGCAAAAGTATTAATTTTTAAATAATTTTTATTGATTAGTCTGGGTCTATGGGGAAGTGAAATTAAAACGTATAGGAAGTTAATTGTGATATAATTTATGATATTTCCTATTTAAAAAGTTAGTTAAATAATTTATTATAAAATTTTTTGAAGTCGCCGTTTTCTAATATGTAGGTAGTGTGTTGGCTTATTAGACGTAAGGCCCGAGTTCAAACCCTAGGTCAGATATCAAAACGAATTATAAAAAAATATATTTCTTCGGCGACTGAGTGTTGAAGGGAGAAGTGTTTTGAAAAATTAAGAAACTATTCTAAAAAATTTGTTGTGTATTCCGGTTAATTTTAAGACAGCCTACGTACATATAACCTTTTGTAATACATTTTCAATGGCAAGAAAGATAAGAGCACATTTGTTAGGTGCAGAAAGGGAGAAATATCTTGAGAAAGACAGATCTCTCAATACAGAGCCTTTCAAATGCAATTAATTCTGTGAACTAGATTGCAGTGGAAGATAAAATAGATTTCCCTATTGCAGTTATTCTTTAGAAGCATGAATGCTTTAAAATGAAGGCATCAACATGCTATCTACAATGTTTATATTTAAGGAAAGTCTATAAACAAAATATCCTAATTGCCATAGTAAAACATATTTAAAAAACATACATACATAATTGGTCATTACAACCCTTTGAGTCAGGATTACGGCCTAGCTTCTCACACCACTTATGTTGTGTGTGTTAATTTTTGTACATGAGTGGTGGGACCTACAGATACGACAGCTTTTTGAGAAACTTTTTCATGGCAATTTTATTTACTCTCAGAGTTTTTGCCAGAAATCTGCTGAGAGGAAGTCGCCGAAGAAATACTTTTTGTATTTTGTCTTGATGTCTGGCCTGGGGCTCGAACCCTGGCTTTATGTCTAATAAGCCAACACACTACCTATTAGACTACGGCAGCCCTTGTGCTGACCAACTTCCTCTTCTTCCCTGGTTTGGAGGAACTGGTTCAGTACAGAGACTGCGTACACCTGTGGCATCACAAGGCCGCTATGCGTGCTCAAGTGAGCTTTTGGTATCAAAGCTACTACTCCAACCTAACCTCACCTAACCCAGCAGGTGAAGGACGGTCTCCCCCCCCCCTCTTCCTCATCCCTGCAGCTTCTACAGAAATCATTAGCAAGGTATCCTAGGCCAATGCGCCAATAATGCAATGCCCCTTAATGACCCCGATAACCTCTGGAGTTTAAGCAGCTCTGATCTACCCCAGTTCGAGGCTGCCCATCTTTAGTTGACGGACTCGACGATCATATTATCAATTATGAGCCTATAGGTTTGAGACTTAGGATCAACTAAAAATCTCATATTGATTTAATGCTAGTAGCGCCATCTGTGTATTAGTCTGCCAACTTTTCATTCCAACTGTTATTGAATTTGAATTTGGCTGACATTGTTTAATAACTGAACCTAGAGCAATAATATTTTGGTTACACAAGCTCTTTGGTTTGCATTATTACAATGCGTTTACTGCCGCTATGTAAACAAAGTCTTGTTAATTTGTAATTGTTACTTTTGCACATTCTTTTCACAGTTATTATTTGCCTGCTTTGTTTACATTCATACTTTGTTTATGTTTTTATGGCACTTGTGTGTGCGTTTTTTTGTTTGTTGTTCAGATTTAAATGAAAACAAAAAAAAAAGAAATGATTATTAATAAAATCAATATTTTATTAAGTCGTTTATACGTATATTTTTATATTTATTTGTTATGATAAACACATTATATGGTGTTGGTGGCATAGAGAAGAAAAATATGTGCGAATATCCCCCTCCTCCCCTGCTAGCCATTAAAATTAAAGTAAATATTGATTTCTTTTGTTAAATATTTGCATAAAAAATATACAAAATGTTGATAAAAAAATTATATCGTTAAAATCAATAGTTATGATTACTTAAAAGCGAAAACAAAAACAAAAAAATCGTATTAAACAGATGATAATATTTTTTGTTTAATTTATTTATTTTTTCTTTTATTTCTTTTTATAATTATTTTATAATACATACTTATTAATGGTTAATTATTGTGTGTATGTGTATGTGTGTGAAAAGTTGTTAACAATAATTATGGTTTTTAAAGCGGCCATTGACTGTTTTTTTTTCTTTTTTTACTGGCATTTTCTTTTCATCTTGCACTCGTAATTAGTTGTTTTTGTCGCTGACGCTTTAACGTCCACATTGTGCGTGCTTAAACTATGTATTTTAACTTCAACTCGTTGTGGCTTGCTTGCCATGCATGCATTCATTATGCTTGATGAATAATAATTAAAAAATATAATAATAAATAATTTTTGTTTAACAATCAATTGTTGCTGTTTTTTTTTTTTGTAAATTATGATTTATAAGAAATTGATAATAGTTTAAAATGTAATTGTGTATGTTAACAATTTCATTTTCTAAAGCATTTCTTTTGATGGTCATTATCATAAAGAAAGTGAAGTGAATTGGCAAAATTTTGTTTAAAGTTTTTTTAATTTTTTTCATTAACAAAAATATTTAAATTTTGTAAATAAAAATATGTTTATGAATATTCATTATTAAGTTTGACGTTCTTACAGAGAAACAAATTTAAATTTATGTGTTCGCTTCAGATCACATACCCATTTATTTGCACGTTTTTAAAATTAAAAAAAGAAAGATTTGTGGATCTTACAATTACAATCACATTTATAAAATCTTTAATTATTCATTAAATTTTAAATTATTAACAAAACGTAGATGAAAACAATGCAGATAATTTGCGCAAAAATAACAATTAAAACATAACAAGATTTTGTTCATATAGCGTGTGTTCTCTACTCCCAGATTTTGTTAGTACTTTCTGGACCAATTTTCATCAAATTTAACGCAATAGATGACATCGCAATGAAGGAAGAATAAAACTCAACTATAACTGTTTTATTAGGGCATCTTCAGTCCTTATTTCATAACTTCTTCTGATGTGGAACGGGATTACCCCCCTTTTGCTATTGTATGCTCCTGTCCTTGATCAAATAATAACTGAAGTATGCATTCCATAAAGGAGAAATGATTTAAATTTTAGATACACATCTCGAAGACTTAAGTTATTCAGCCCATGTCGGCCTCGGCTCTCATAATCTCGTTGATAACTACGATAGAATTAACAAACATAGCATAGGTGGCGTGCTATACTTGGTTGTAGTCCTGACTAAAGTGTTTTAATGACTACAGTAATCCCTCGATTTACGTCGCCTCTATTAACGTTGTTTCGATTTACGTCGTCAAATTTTTTGTTCCCTCTAATTTCAATTTGCGTCGTCATAAGATTTACGTCGCCGTTGGTTCCAAAAAAAGGCGACGAGGGAGACTGTAACTTTTTTATGTTCCTTGTTAAAAACATACTACTTGTAGTATGAGCAATATGAAATTCGATTTACGTCGTTTCGAATTACGTCGCCTTTTTTTGGAACCAACTGCGACGTAAATCGAGGGATTACTGTAATTAATTATACTGTACCTTAGGATACTGCCTGGTATTAGTAAGGATAACTCCAAGCACGTCGTCTGATGATTCTTTCTCCTCTTCGCAGAATCTACATAATCAGCTTTAAGCGATTATTATTTTAACAAATGATTCTTGAATCCACAATGTCTGTTCACAAAGTTGTTTACTGTCTTTAAGCTATATTTGCATGGTCTAGTGAAAGGCTTTTAAAACAATTGAATCTCCAAAATAATGGCGATAAACACAGTCTCAGTACTCATATTTACGTACAGTACAGTGAGATTACAGCCTCAAATTCTATCCCGTGTTTTGTCAGAGATCATGTCATGTGAATGCTGAATCATATGTAACGGGTGTGACATTTTCATTTAATATTTAATTTAATTTGTGAAGAACCGGCAAAGTGTGCCACTTCACTTAAGGGAAAATTGAAATTGTAATAATAGATAATGGGTGTGACATTATTTTTAACATAGGAGAAAAAATATTTGAATTTCTTTAAATATATTGCTAAAGGTTAGTAAATAATGCCTTGCTTAAAAAAACTTGGATTGGAAAATTTAAAGTAACGGGAGTGACATTACTTTTATTACTGTAAGCGATAAAATAAATTAGAATTATTTTAAATAAGTTGTGAATGATCCGTCTTTAAGATAAAATTAGTGGTGAAGTAACGGGTGTGACATTATTTTGGATTTTTTTTTATTTATATATAGTCTTTTATTTTTATTCGAAGACTTTTATTGAAACTTAAGAGAAAAGTGGAGCTGTTACGAGATGTAACGGGTGTGACATGATATTTAAAAAAAAATTCATAAAATGACAATTTTCTTTTAAATGTAAATAAAAATATCCTGAATGAAAAGAAGTATTCGTTAAATTAGTTTACATAACGTAACTTTTATTTTTCAATCAAATCCTTGTATTATTATCAAATAAATTCAATTAATTTATGCAATTACAATTTTATATTTCTGTTGCATTATCAAAAAACCGCCTATTCATTAATTTGTATTATATTTATATTATATATTGTAAAAATTACCAAATGTTGTTTATGTAAATATTTATTTTCATGTCAATTCTTCTTGTTTTTATGTAACTTCTATGATTTCGGCTGATATTTCAGTTTTTTTCCTTCAATTCCTAATTACATGACTTGTATGTTTTGAAAATGATTTTTGAAAAAAAAAAAAAAATTAAAGTTTAATTTAAGTTTAATTAATTGGCCTTCATTTCAAAAATTACGATATCTTTATGCCATTGGTAACCATGAGATTCGAAAACGGAATACGAGTAAATAAACAGAAAAAAGAGATGTTATTACATGATCATTACACAAGCTTAAATAAGATAAATCTATGCTTGTAAGGTTAAACAGCAAGAATAATTTTGTGTAAATATTGTAGCAATTAAATAGTATTCATAACAATGAGGTAATAATTACAAAAAAGTAAAACTGATAAGAAATAATAATGAAAATGTAATTTAGAAGATAATGCAAGAGATAAGAAGACGTAAGAACAGTTACATGATGTGAGGATAGAAACGTTTAGATAGGGTTTCTACGTTTTTAATTTAAAATAATTCACAGTTTTTGAAAAGAATGTAAAATTTTTTTTGTAACGGGCGTGACTCTAAAGTATAACTTTTTTGAAATAAATATACCACATTGTTTATAACAATTCATAACTTTAAGAACATATTGATTATTTTTTATACAATAATTAAAATTATAAACTTAAATGATACGTAACGGGTGTGACAGTTTCTTCAAATTATCGCTACATGTATTATCATTTTGCATTTCTTTAAAAGTATTGCTAAGCAGCCTATAAAGAACACCGGCTTACATAAAATTGGTGCTTAAATGACATGTAATGCGTTTGACATAAATATTGAAGATTGAAATAAACATGAAACGAAGTTATTGTCATGGAACGGGTGTGACATTATGTTGAATATTGAAATAAACATGGAACGTAGGTTAGCATTGTCAAAGGATATTAAATAAATTTTTCTTAAATGAGATCCAGTCCTAAAATGACACGTAACGGGTGTGACATTTACTTTAATATTGCAGCCAGTAAGATGACTCTAAATTTTTGTAAATTGCTCAGCGGTCAGTAAAAAACATCTAACCAAGAGTAAATGGTACAGGAACTGGTATGACTTTTGCTTTAAAATTGTAGCCAGCAAAATAATTTTGAAAATCTTTTTAATATTTTTTTATTGTATTCTGTTCTATTATATGATTACTAAGGTTCATTATGTGCATTCTTAACATGCTTTTGTTTTTTAAAACTGTCTTTCAAATTCATTAAAACAATGAAACAAAATTTTAAATTTATTTAAAATATTTTTTTATTGTTTACATTACAAAAAACAAGCATTTTCATATTTTCAAGTATTAGATTTCACAGAGACAGCATGTTACATACATACATAGGTATAGGGTTACAGAATAACCAAAAAAGGTCAAAAGCCTATTAAATTTATAACCTTAAATTACAAAGAACACTTCACTTACAATGGGGAACTGTGAGGTACTGTGCTGTGTTTTTTTCTCTATAAAGAAATGAAAGATATTTTTTTCCTATCTAACGTATACTTGTATAATAGTTTTTCCAAACTCCTTAACATGCAGCATACAATACCGTTATTGAAATGTAACTGTCAGAAGAAGAATGAAAGAAAACGTTCATAAAATAAACGAATTTATGTTCAAGCCACAAATTAAAAGGCATTTTTTCCTTTACGAACAAAAGATATTCAAAGATCATTGATCGTAAAAAATAAATGTTTGAACAATAGAATTAATAAGGCTTCATTTAACCATTCAATGATTCTATTTCTAGTTTTTTTTTTCTATAAAAATTTAAATTCCAATCCAAATATTTCTCTCAAGTATTTCAACATTTAAGTGCCATGCGTTTTATACACGAAACATGGGTGTTTAGCCATTTAAAATAGAAGAGAAAGCATTACGAATGTAATTACATTCTTTCTTTATGTACAATGATTTCATTAAATTCATTTCATTTCAAAAGTTCTTTCTTCAAAAAAGAAAATAAAGAGCAAATAAAACATCCATTAAACGTTCACGACATTTCGTCAGTTGATTTTAATTGTATGTACGTACAGACTTATTCATATTCATGAAACGAAAGACCAAAATGTTAAAGGTTTCCAGTACAACTACAGTACGGCTGCAAGTGAGCATACAACAGTTATATGTGATATGGTATAGTGTGTTGACAGACTGACCCATTTATTTATTCTTTTTGTTGGAGACCCCTTTTTAAGTGTTTGTTTTTAGAATGAATTACAAAATTTCCTTATGATGGATTGTTTTTCAAAAAAAAGTGGATTAAAATAAAAAAATGCCGTTAGATTCAACGTAATGAAAGAAAAAGTTTTCTTTGTTTGCTGCTCTCCAGTAAACGTGATTAATGAAGTATGAATAAATATACATCCATAAATATGAATGTATGTACTTTAAGATAAAAAAATGTTTGGAATTCTTTTCAGTTTAATCACGCTTTGAATACAATTCTATTTCATTTCAAATTTTCAAATACCAAAAACAATTTTTTTTTCTATTCAAAATTTCATTGTCACCCCCGTTCCATCAGAGATATTTTAAACAGTTAAATTAATCTTATTTTGTCATAACAATATTATTTCTTCCTCTAAAACCCAATATTCGAATTAAAAGCAGTATATTTACAGCAGCTTCTTTTCAGTTAACAATGTATTGTCACACCCGTTACGACAAATGTGCTTTAAGGAATTAAACAACTACAATTATTTTACTCTTTAAAAACTACTACTAAAAATGAAAACAGTATTTATAAACCAGCTTCATTTTAATTATTATAATGCATTGTCACACCCACACAAACCTCCAAATACTACAGAATTAGTTTATTACAATAAAAAAAAAATAAAGTGTATGTCTCGCCAGTTACATTCATATTTTTCTTTATTTTGCTGTACTAAATAAAGTCTTTTTCTTAGAAAAATTCTATGAATATTTAAGTGCATTTTGTATGCATTGTCACACCCGTTACTGTATAGTGTAAGTATCATTTAATAACTTAAAATAATGAAATATTACCTTTCACAAATTAGGAATAGAAAATAGTAATAATCACAATGTCACACCCGTTACAAGGTTTTTGCTTCTTTATTTACTTTTTCGTCTACTACAGTACGAATAGCTCTTAGTAATGTTGTTATTTACTTTTTCTTCATGACAGGGAAGTATGTAATAGGTGTGACATAAAATTAGTTGTACGTTTTATAATCCTCGATTGTAGATTGCAAACTGTTTGAAAGTATATTAACTTTCTTATAAACATCGATTAAGGTTTGTAACGGGTGTGAGCTATACATTTCTTTCAAATTCTGACACTGTGGGACATCAGCTTTGTAATGAAGTTGGAATAGTATAATAATTGGCAGGGCTTGGGGCGAATAACTAGATTATTGATCCTTTAATGGAGTTGCAATAGAAATGTAACGGGTCTAAAAAGACATAAATTAGTGGTCGTTTCAATGCACTTCGCTATTGATGTAACGGAGACAACATAGAAATATAACACATCGTAACGGGTGTGACATTCTCCTGTATGTAACGGGTCTGACACTGTAACTTTATTTAATATGGTGATTATTATACATTAGACATACAATTTATTTAATTTTATTCCATTAAAAGAAGTAATTTAGATTTTCTTTCCTTCCCCTTTTGCCTTACAATTTGAATAAAAATTTTGAAACATCCATTTAATTTTAAACTTAGTTTCGAATCAAACTTCCGTTATAATAATTTTAGGACCCCATCATTTTCTATTTCCACTGTGTATTCTTTCCTCTTGAACTTCCTAAGCCAATGACTTGTTATCTTTTAAATCTACCTGACGTTTTATTTTCTTGTTTTCCCACTTGAAATTCTTAAAAAGTTTCATGTTTTTTGAATTTATCTTTACAAATCTTCGGTCTTATCTTACATTTAATAGCATAGATCTCTAACTGTATAAGTTAGCAGCAGTTGACTAGTGTTTTCTTTTCTTTACAATGAAATTTTCATTGTTATGACACGTGTTTACAATTTAGAGACAGTCCCGACAGAGAGTGCAAGGTGTCAATATTATATTGAGTGTGTGTCTGTTGTGTGTGTGTGTTCAGTGAGTAAGTCAATCGTTGTAATTGTCACTTGGTTACAGTTTTATTATGTTGCATTGAAAGACAACCGTTATTTTGTTGGACCTGATCGTTCGATTTGTTTTTCAGTTTAGATTTCCCCTAGAGAGACGTTGCCTGTACAAGACCACATGCAAGTGCCAATCATTATCGGCTATGCTTCTTATTATAATTCAGTTATAATTTTATTGTGGTTGTTGTTGTTGTTTTATTTTTAGACAATAGTTTTTTTTTTTTTTTTTTGTTGCCATGTCTATATTAAATTACAGAGTGTAATAATAATAATAATTTACGATTAAAAATTAGTTGTGATGTATATTTTGTATAGTTTTTTAGGTTTTCATTTACTATGTGATTGGCTAGACAAAGTATTCACATTCATAGGTAATAGTAGACAGGCATTCTATTCATTCATGCATTGATTAAGTCACACATTCATTGCTTTTGTGAATATTCAAATGAATAATAGGAAATACTATATGTTTTTAGGGAGAGAAAAGGTAAAACGAGAATGTGTCACAAAAGAAGAATTGTAATCAGCTGGATATTTCAAATTATCCCTTCTATCAAGTTTCATAGGAGGAAATGTGTTGCATAATCCAATAAGCCATGTGAGGCAAACAAAAATATTTTCATTCGTAATTTAATTAACATTAACAGCATGAACATACGAATTTTGACAGTTAATAACGGCCATTTTGTTGCAGCTACAGCTGTCAAATTAGTTGCCATTTACTCCCTATGTTATGCTAAATCACTTTGGATGAGTATAACATTCAGCAACTTGTGCAAATAATGAAATTGTTTTATCAAAATGGCTTCTATTCGGGAACATACCGTGCGTTTCGCCCATTTTAGATAGATAAACTCGAGCTCACTGGTTGAGTATACGAAAGACCAATACCCACACGCTGACGAAATGCTAGATCTGTTCGTGAAAGCGTGCAGGAGAATTCGAAGCACATCTATCACAAGATCTAGGCGTATAACACATCACAACTTGATTAATTTTACGTAGTGATTTCAGCCTGCAACCGTACAAAATTCAACTGATTCAGGAACTGCAGTTAAATGACCATAGACATCAATTTGTATTCGTTGAATGGGCTCTAGAACAGTTTCTAGAACAATTTTTATCTACAAATCGTCTTCAGTGATGAGATCCATTTCTGGATAAATGGTACGTGAACAAACGATACCAATCATTATGAGATCCAAGAGCGTCGAATGCATTCCGAAAGACGTCAGAAGAATCCATATTTCTTTTTGCCTGAATTGGGCATTCTGGACGCGAACAGCATGTGGTTTCAACAGGTCGGCTCTACGTGCCACACGCGATCGATTTAAAGGCATGGTCATCTCATGTAGAGTTGATGTGAACTGTTAGACTTCTTTTTGTAGTGTTTTCTTAACACAAAAGTACATGCAAATTAGCCATTTAGCGGCCCTCAAAACCCTGTATACTATGTCGAATTCAGTTTGTTTTATACGCCATAGTCATGGAAAATTGGATACTTCAATGGTTTGAGATCGTTTGGGCATAATCATAGAAGATCTCAAGACGACATCACAAGAAATATCATAAAATAGAATCCTCAGGATAGCTAAAGAAGTAGAATGTCGGGACATATTTGGAAAACGTGAATTGAAGCTGAAAGAAGAACAATTGATGAGCCTTGTGGTGAGGTGAAGATAATGGCTCAGAACAGGATAATATTCACACAATTTGTTGAATCCTTATGCTACTTAAAGGAACGATGAAGTCGCCGTAGTCTAGTAGCTAGTGTGTTGGCTTATTAGACGCAAAAGCCTGGGTTCGAGTCCCAGGCCAGGCATCAAAGACAAAATACAAAAAGTATTTTTTCGGCGACTTCCTCTCAGTAGATTTCTGGCAAAAACTCTGAGAGTAAATAAAAATTGCCATGAAAAGTTTTTCAATAAATAAAAATCTGTCGTTCGGAGTCGACTTTAAACTGTAGGTCCCACCACTCATGTATAAAATTAACACACACAACATAAGTGGTGTGAGAAACTAGGACGTTGTACAATGGGTCAATTCGACCTCCGGGTACTGTACTTGTCTTAATTGACAAGTACACGTCCTCTAACCTAACCTAACCTAAAAGAACGATGGAAAAATATATTGCTTCGCGAACAAAAACAAACTAAACGAAGATAAGTTAACAAGATTAACACACAACAACAAAATACACACATCGTACGGTAAACAGAAAATATGCAATAAAAACAATTTCATGGAAAGATTGCGAAGCTACCAAAGATACAAATAAAGAAGTATCAATAAAACGGAGAACGATGACGAAGTCAGTCAGTGAGGAGATGAGAGCCTGTGATTAATAACCGAAAATTTAAAAATTAACTGTAAAATTACGTAATATTAGGTAATATTTTTGAAAGCTTTTTTCTTTTATATTTTTAACGGAAAATTATTAACACAATAATAATAAAAACTCTTCAATAAATAACTGAGAAACAAAGAAAAGTTTTGCTA
This sequence comes from Sarcophaga variegata, assembly GCA_932273835.1. Lineage (NCBI taxonomy): Eukaryota > Metazoa > Arthropoda > Insecta > Diptera > Sarcophagidae > Sarcophaga > Sarcophaga variegata. The sequence goes on along the minus strand of OW026361.1, from coordinate 15,522,389 downwards.
TGAATTCTTTTTTTATGTTTTTATAAATTGTTGTGGGTTTTTTTTATATGAAATTAATGCAAATTTTTTTTTTAAATTTTGTTTACATCGTATTCATGGTATGTATGGGAATTTCTTTTATTATTAAAAATGATTTAAACTACAAAAGAAGAAAAGTTTAAAAAGATAAAATAATACAAAAAATTATGATGGTCTTCAAAGGTAATTCGAAATGAAAATTATACTGACCTATTTACTCATAGGGAATCGTACTCTACTACTCAACACACACGCAAAATCTTACCTGCAAAGAGAAGAAAACAAAATATGATGGGAATTTAATTAATTTTAATGCTTTTAAAAAATGGAAAAAAAATATTTAAAAAAATAATAACAATAAATAACCATGATTTATGTGGGATTTTATTGGGAAATATTTTTTTATTTTCATAATAATGATGGTGTAGCTTGATTTTAAATAGAAAAAAAAAAAAACGAAGTTAAGCAAATGATTAATTAATGATTAATTAATTACATCATAAATAATTATGGGCCTCTATAATATCATACAAAATGTAATTTGTTATGACCATATTTGCTAAATTTTAAACAGAATTTTTTAAATTACAATAAACTATAAGAACTAAATTTTATATGTAATGGCCTTTAGACTTGTACTCGCTTATTTATTTTTAATTTTTTAGTAGAAATTTGAAAATTCTGCAGGCTTTATTATTGTAATTGTAATAATAATTGTTATCTAATACTGTAAGTCACCGTATTTTATTACGAAGTCTGTTAAACGAGAGCCTGTGGTTCAAATCCCAACGCAAACATCTCGAACAAAGTGATTTTATTAAAAAAAATTTTCTCAGCAAAAACTCTGAGAGTAAATAAAAATGCCATGAAAAGTTTCACAAATCGGCCATTCGGAGACGTTTTTATATCGGGTCCGCCATCTAACGTTTTTTTTTCAACTAGTGCTTATTTCGTGAATGGTAACACTTAGCTCATGTCTGATTTGACAGATAATTAGTTTTATCCTTCCGCTGAACGAATAATTGACCATCCAATGCGTTTTCGCTTCGCTAAGTGGGCCTGCGATCGACTTACAGAAGATGCCGATTTTGGCAAAAAAAAAATTATCTTTTCAGATGAAGCTCATTTTGATCTTGGCGGGTATGTAAACAAGCAAAATTGTCGCATTTGGGGCACAGAAAACCCGCACGCATACATTGAAAAGCCGACGCACCCAAAACGAGTCACTGTTTGGTGCGGATTTTGGTCCAGGGGCATAATTGGGCCATTTTTCTTCGAAAATGAGCAAGGAGTGGCCGTTACAGTCAATGGCGATCGTTATCAGGCCATGTTGAACGAATTTTTGTTCACAAAAATTGAAGAGGAGGATATTGGCATCATTTGGTTTCAAAAGGACGGCGCTACGTGCCGCACTGTCGAAGCTGCACTCGATGTTTTGAAGATCGCATTATCAGCCGCAGAGCTGATGTCGTTTTGCCACCTCGGAGCTGCGATTTGACACCGTTGGACTGTAATTTTTTGGGTGCCGTCAAAGATAAGTGTTACGCCGACAAGCCAGAGACAATTGACGCTTTAAAGGACAATATTCGTGAAGCCATTGGTGAAATACAGCAGCACACAATCGATAATGTGCTTAAAAATTGCACAGATCGTGTAGGCTACTGCATGGCCAGCCGAGGCAGCCATTATGTTGTGTGTGTTAACTTTATACATGGCGGGACCTACATGTTAAAGTTGACTCCGAAAGACAGATTTTTGAGAAACTTTTCATGGCAATTTTTATTTACGCTCAGAGTTTTTGCCAGAAATCTGCTGAGAGGATATCGCCGAAGAAATATTTTCTCATACTTCGTTTTGATGGAGATGTCTGACCTTGGGTTTGAACCGAGGCCCAGCACACTACCTACTAGACTATGGCGACTCATCCACTAAAGTCTAACACAGACAACCAGTGAAGCCAGCTGACCATTGTCAGTGTCGTAGAATTGTTCACTGGGTCCCAGAACTTGAAGCTTTCAATGCTGATTATTCGAACAAATTTTTGTTTAAGGAATGCAGCTCAAAATTGTCGCATTTGGGACATGGGGAACCCAGAATATTTCATCTCGAAAAACTCAGTTTTTGATGTCTGCCGATTTACAATGGGTCAATTCGACCTCCGGGTACTGTACTTGTCTTAATTGAGAAGTACACGTTCTCTAACCTAACCATTGTCTGGCGATATATTTTTTCTTGGGATAAATGACCGTGATAATGGGTCAAGAAAGCAATAACTTAATAACATACGTTTTACATTTGTATGCACAATCGTGTGTTCAATGAATGGACTCTGGAGCATTTAGCAATTGTTTTTAATTTTCACCAAAAAACTTTCTTCAGCGATGAGAATTATTTCTGGATCAATGGATACGTGAACAAACGAAATTGCCGAATTTGAAACGACACCAATGAGTACTTGAGATCCATGCTGGCCACTGGCATCACGAAAAAATCACAAACTTGGATTGGATTTTCTTTGAGAATATCGTAACGTAGCTCTATAGGTCTATGATTAGCAACTTATTATGGCCAGCATGTGGTTTCAACAGGTTTATGCCACATTCGATATTCTACACGAGCAATTTGCAATGGATATGATGTAAACTGGCCACAGAGATTGGTCTAAATTGGTTGATCTGGACTGCATGAATGGCGGGACCTACATTTTAAAGTCGACTCCGAACGACAGAGTTTTGAGAAATTTTTTCATGGCAATTTTATTTGCTCTCAGAGTTTTTGCCAGAAATCTGCTAAGAGGAAGTCGCCGAAGAAATACTTTTTGTATTTTGTTTTGATGTCTGGCCTGGGGCTCGAACCCTGGCTTTACGTCTAATAAGCAAACACACTACCTACGGCGACTTCAACAGGTTTATACCACATTCCATATTCTACACGAGCAATTTGAAGGCATGGTAATCTCAAATGGATATGATGTAAACTGGCCACAGAGATTGGCCTGAATTGATCGATCTGGACTGCATGAATGGCGGGACCTACATTTTAAAGTCGACTCCGAACGACAGAGTTTTGAGAAATTTTTTCATGGCAATTTTATTTGCTCTCAGAGTTTTTGCCAGAAATCTGCTAAGAGGAAGTCGCCGAAGAAATACTTTTTGTATTTTGTTTTGATGTCTGGCCTGGGGCTCGAACCCTGGCTTTACGTCTAATAAGCAAACACACTACCTACGGCGACTTCAACAGGTTTATACCACATTCCATATTCTACACGAGCAATTTGAGGGCATGGTAATCTCAAATGGATATGATGTGAACTGGCCACAGAGATTGGTCTAAATTGGTTGATCTGGACTGCAATAAATGCCAGCATACCTCACTCATGTCGTCGGTTAAGTTCAGCCTGATTTAATGGAAAATTTTGAATGCGCTCCACTCAGAGAAGCCGTGAACACACATACACACTTTTTTTATTTAAATTTAAAGATAGGAAGCACATAATAAAAGACCCTGCAATATATCTCTATCAATGCGCAATATGGACTAAGCATTTACAATAAATAGGACCAATGCGAAAAAGAAAAGCAACATGCCTGCGGAATAATTGTCTCAATGTACCTAATTAGGGACAGAAGACCTGGTCATTTAAAAAGCTGCAAAAATTAGGAAAATAGGTGAAGCAGAATGCATTTAAGTTCAAACCAACAACAAGGAGAATGTAAAAAAGTATTCTCCTTACATACACATACGTACATAATTGGTCTTTACAACCTTTCAGTCACGATTACGACCTAGCTTCTCCTAGGATTCAATAATCTTTAAAGTCCTTAATCGTTGCATGTTATTGGAACCTGTAACACTCCTGTAACAACGTATTGGAGTAACACAATTTATGTACAAAAATTCCTCTCATACAGGTGTCAAAATATGCAGCATATGACCCTTGACCTAAACAATAACACCGCAATTAATTTTGTTGAACACGCCTTTTTTAGCGTATTTTAAAAAATTAACGAGAATTCCTTTAAAAATGTTGTAAAAACAAACAAAAAAGATTTGCACAACAGGAAACCAAAATCTTGAAGAACAAAGAAGATGTTTTCGAATAAAAATAAAAGAAAAATACAGAAATCAAGAAACAGGTAGGATAGTAAGGACCTGTTCTGACTCTTGAAATTTTGAAATTTACCTGTTGAAAGAAAATGTGAAACAAAGTCGAAAAATGTATGAAAACTGATATGAAATCTTATGAATGAAGAGAATGGAAATCATTTTTCAGTTTTTTTTTCTTCTTTTGAAGATAATTTTTTGTTCTCGTTTTTAATGGCCACCCAATTAGTTTTTTGTTTTTATCTTAAAATTTGAATCTTAATTTTCTTTAAATTTTCCTTTTCTTTTCATTTCTTTGCTTTTCATTTTTATGAACTCTGACCTGTTTTACAGTCTTTAAAGTGTCATCGTTATTGTATTCGGATTGTTAATCCCATTGTTTTAAACACGTTTCCAATACAATTAATCTTCCATTCTGTCTTTCTTTTTCTTTACAAATCTGGTTCATACAATACGAAGACAATAGAAAATTTAGAATTTTTGCTTTCACTTCTTACAATCAAAAGAATTCTAATTTCATGCCGTGTTGTGATAATGAAATTCATGATTTCCCGCTGAGCCTGCGACTTACTGAATGGCATCGTAAAGGCGTCAAAGCCTTAAAATTTATTAAAAAAATATTTAAATTAGCAACGATATACATTGGCGGTCACGAAATTGGAAATTTTTGGGAACAATTTTCATTACTTCTCCATAGGTATGTAGGTAGGTAGGTAGAAGTGGCTGTCCCCTCGATGGAGTCATGAGCGGACACACTTAGGCTGCACACAGGGCCCATTGTGATACCACAGTTTTTCATTCTCCCCAATTCCAGGAACCACTTGGAGCTTCCGATGAAGCGACTCAGACTGCCAATATCCATGCATCTAGATCCTCCATGTAGTAGGCATCCAGGTGCCTCTTTCTCCTATCCTCCTCCTATCCATGAGCGGCGGAACCTACATTATAAAGTCGATTCCGAACAACAGATTTTTGAGAAATTTGCATGACAATTTTATTTACACTCAGAGTTTTTGCCAAAAATCTACCGAGAGGAAGTCGCCAAAGAAATATTCTTTCATATTTCATTTAGTTGGAGATATCTGACCTGGGGTTTGAACCAAGGCCTTATGTCTATGAGCCAACACACTACCTACGGGACTACGGAGACTACGTGTAGAATATAAAATCGTTAAAATGTTTGACACTGTTTCTCAGTGTGGTGTGCATCCGGTATGTACAATTTTCCATAATTCTGGCACATAAAATCGTCTGAGTTTGACCCATGGCAAAGGTCAATAATTGCCTTTTGGACTTAAGAAATAATTACAAGAGAAAGCCTAGAGGAGTTATATGACACAATCTCTGAGGCCAGTTCATATCAACCTCCATCTGAGATAATCATGTCCGCAAATTGCACGTGCAGAATATCCAATGTGGCATAAACCTGTTGAAACCAAATGCCTTTGGTGTCCACGAAGCAACTAATTCAAGCCAAAAGAAGATGGTAATCATCGACCTGTAGTGAACGACGATGATAGTAATGGCTTGGCCAACTTCGTTTCCAAAGAAACATGAACTGATGACGACGCTAGCCTATAGTAAAGGGTCCGCCAAATAACTTTTTTTGAAAATGCTTTAAAAAAAACTACTGAATATTTTCTCAAATTTCTGTTCTTATTTGAAAGTACAATCCTTCCGGTTAATAATGGAAAATAATTTCATTCAAATGGCTGCCTCGGCTGGCCATGCAGTGGCCTACACGATCGGTCCAATTTTTAAGCACATTATCGATTGTGTGCAGCTGTATTTCACCAATGGCTTCACGAATATTGTCCTTTAAAGCGTCAATTGTCGCTGGCTTGTCGGCGTAACACTTATCTTTGACGGCACCCCACAAATAATAGGCCAACGGTGTCAAATTGCAGCTCCGAGGTGGCCAAACGACATCAGCTCTGCGGCTGATAATGCGATCTTCAAAAACAGGGCGCAAAACTTTGAACAGCTCCGGCTGTGTGGCACGTAGAGCCGTCCTGATGAAACCAAATGTTGCCAATATCCTCCTCTTCAATTTTTGTGAACAAAAATTCGTTCAACATGGCCCGATAACGCTCGCCACTGACTGTAACGGCCACTCCTTGCTCATTTTCGAAGAAAAATGGCCCAATTATACCTCTGGACCAAAATCCGCACCAAACAGTGACTCGTTTTGGGTGAGTCGGCTTTTTAATGTATGCGTGCGGGTTTTCTGTGCCCCACATGCGACAATTTTGCTTGTTTACATACCCGCCAAGATCAAAATGAGCTTCATCTGAAGAGATGATTTTTTTTGCCAAAATCGGCATCTTCTGTAAATCGATCGCAGGCCCACTTAGCGAAGCGAAAACGCATTGGATGGTTAATTGGCTTCAGCTCCTGAACCAATTGGACTTTGTATGGCGTCATACCAAGGTCTTTAAGCAAAATTCGTCTCAATGATGTCTCCGAAATGTTCAATTGTTGAGAACGACGGTGAATTGATGTTGATGGCGCTTCACGCACCCTTTCTGCCACAGCAGCAATATTCTCGGGTGTAAGCGCTGTTTTTGGCTTTTCACACTTTGGTTTATTGATGAGGATGCCAGTTTCTTTCACTTTTTTCAGAAGATAACGAACATACGGAGTTGACGGTGTTTCTCTTCTTCTAAAATCCGTACGCAATTTTCGCACACATTCTGCAACATTACCATGATTTTCAAAGTAATGTCGCAATATTTCCCAGCGTTTTGTTCAAGCGTATACACAACCATATTCGTTCAGCGGAAGGATAAACCTAATTATCTGTCAAATCAGATATGGCCTAAGTGTTACCATTCACGAAATAAGCACTAGTTGAAAAAAAAACGTTAGATGGCGGACCCGATATAAAATTAACACAGACAACATAAGTGGTGTAAAGAACTAGGTTGCAGTCCTGACTAAAGGATTGTAATGATCAAATTCGCATGATACGTATGATGGAAATCCAAATACAAAATACTCCATAAGCATATCAAGAGCCTTTAATCATCCACATATCAATGTAAACCTTAGAAAATTTTTACTTGAAAAGAATTTACTTGGCCAAAAGAAGAAACAGTGAGCGCCTATAGAATTACAGGAATTGGTTTTTTTTATTTAAAAATTAGTGAGCGACTAGACATAATTTTCCATAATTACACGATAGAAATTTCCATTCAATGTTAACGCCTACTTTTGTTTAAACAACTAATTAGACCATCTTGCCTAATACATACACTGTTGAACATATTTGGTTCAATTTAATTTAAATATTTATTTGAATTATTCAAAGAAAATACATGTATGTACGTCTCGTATTACTTTAACAATAAAAAAATAAAAGAAAAGAAACGAAATAAAAAAAATGCATTTAAATATGGATTTTGTAATAATACTACGAGTGTTTAATTTTTTATTTCTTTTCTTTTCTACATATTTTTCTAAGTAGCTGCTGCAGTTAGTTAAACATGTTTAAAAAAAAGGCGTTTATTTAATTTTTTTATTAGAATTTGACGGACGCTTAGAACGGAAAAGACGACCTTAATTTCCTATATAAATACCGGTGGCACCCTAGCCACATTAAACAAAAACAAAAAAATGACGTCTTAGCAAAGGAAAAGAGTGTAGAAGAGTGGTGTTAGAGATTGAATTAGGAACTATAATAAGAATTAACGCGTTTTATGTGTGAATTGTTTAATTAAATACTCATTTCCTGTTACTACAACGGCTGCTAGTTTTGACTGCAATTAAACTTGCCCGTCTATGTATGCTTTTAAAATTAGTTGCTAGCATTACATTACAGTTGGAAGAGATATGCTAAGGAAATAAAAATTATTGTTAGATTTTATAGTTTTTATGGCAGCTGACTTAAGGTAACTGTAGTTTCAACCTAAAAAAATATTTTAGTTTAGATTTTAAACCCCTTATTAGGCATATTTTAATTGCTGCGGTCGTAGATCTTAGGCACAATAAACATAAGCATATATTCCGTTAATTATAGTTTAGTTTTATATACGACCAACACTAGGGGGATGCCTCCTACTTATGAAGTGGTTTAAAGACCTTTAAAAGAAACGAAACCAACCACTATTGATAAAAGAATCGTGCACTAGTTAAGTCTAGCTTTGTACAATGGGTCAATTCGATCTCCGGGTACTGTACTTGTCTTAATTGACAAGTACACGTCCTCTAACCTAACCTAAGTCTAGTTTTTAGGGGAGTATTCATATTTCTACCCTAAGAAGGCGTAGTAATAATGGTGGGCGTTGGTAACCCATTCCAAGGGTCAAATGTTGACTTTTTGATTTTAGAAAACTCTACAAGAAGAAGCCTAGTGGGGGGTCAAATGCCACAATCTTTGTGGCCAGTTCGTATCACATCCATCTGAGATGATCATGCTCTTAAATTGCTAGTGTAGGATATCCAATGTTGCATGAATCAGTTGAAACCACAAGTCGTTGGTGTCCAGATCATTCAATTCAGGCCATAAGAAGATGATAATCATCGACCTGCAGTGCACGGCGAAGTCAGTGATGCTTTGGCTAACGTCGTTCTTAAAGAAATATGGAGCGATGATGGTACCAACTTAAAATCCATACCATACTATTTTAGGATGCATTGAATGCTCCTGTATTTCATTTGAATGGGTATCTTCCCCAATTTGACAATTTTGTTTGACCTCGTACCCCTTTAGCCAGAAATGGGCCTTATGGCTAAAGAGATGCGTATTGCCCAGTAAGTTGCCCGAAAAGAGCGCTCATTGTGAGAAAACAATTTTATTATTTGCATGTGTTGTTGCATACTATATCCATCCATAGTAATTTGGCAAAACAGACTGAATAAATGGCAACTAATTTGACAGATATACTTTTAACAAAATGGCCATCCATAACTGTCAAAATTTCGGACCTGATATTAGTAGGATTGTATCGTCCTCAGCTGGTCGTTACAACGACTTTTCCGCTTGCAATATATTTTCCACAATCGCTCTCTGGTTCTTCTATTCCCTAGTATGCGACAATTTTGCGTGTTAACGTATCAACAGTATGTTAAAGAGCTTTATCGCTGAAGAAAATTTTGTTCGAAAAATCAACACTGAAAGTCAAACATACATACATAATTGGTCATTACAACCCTTTAGTCAGGATTACGAACTAGTTTCTCATAACACTTATGTTGTGTACGTTCATTTTATACAGTTTAAAGGCCACTACGAACGACAAATTTTTGAGATATTTTTCATGGCAATTTCGTCGAACAAATATTCTTTAATATTTCGTTTAGTTGGAGATGTCTGACCTGGGGTTTAAACCGTGGCCTCACGTCAAATATGCCAACACACGACCTATTAAATCCCTGTTGGAAGATCGAATGCATAAAAAAATTTTAGTCATTTACAACAGCTTGGTGGACTTGAAACAATCACAACTTAAAGAAAGTCACTGCGGTATGATTTTATTGAATGCCTAGTCTGTACAAGTAAGTTTAAAATGTTTCCAAATATTTTAGTTTAGAATACCCACTTAATGAAATGCTAATAACCTTCTGGTTCTGGTTATTAATTTTAATATTTTGTTTTAATAAAATTTCTAATTAGAAAAAAACGCCATAAAATCTCTATAAAATTCAAATCGATGCCATGTGTGACGTTTCTGCATATTTAAAAAAGAGAAAATTGTTGTGAAATTAATTAAAAAAATATTTAAAACCAGAAACAGCAACCCACACAAAAAAAAAAAGAAAAAAAAGATTCGCATCTCTAAACATTAAAAATTATGGGCAGAAAATTAAAAACGTTTAAATATGTATGTTTTTGTTGTTTTTTTTTTTAATCGAAAAAACCTTTTAAAAAATGTGTAATTCTAGAAATCAACAAGAAATCACGTTTTTTAAATTAAAAAATTCGTTTATTTTTTGTTTTTAAATCTACACACGAAGTTGTAAACATATACAGTCAAGGAAAAAAATCTACATACACCATGTGTAAGTAGAAATTTTTCCCGGCGATTTTTTTTTTTTAAATTAAAAAAGATGTTATAGCGTTCTTTAAGGCAGTCAAAATTAAAAACGTTTGAAGATAAAATCGAATAACGGGTGATTTTTTAGCTATTATCTTTTTGGCAACACTGGTTTAAACAGCTCACGCACGTTTCGTGTTTTCTGTCACTGTCAAACATCTTCAGTTTGGTCTATAATTTAACCATGAATCGTCTTACAAACGAACAACGCTTGCAAATCATTGAATTTTATTATCAAAATGCGTGCTCTGTTAAGAAAGTTCATCGCGCGCTTCTTGCATTTTATGGTCAGTTTAATCGACCCACTAAAGTGGCTATTCGGGCTATTGTGACTTAATTTAGCACCAAATTTACATTGTTGGACATTAAACCACCATCACGCTTACGTAGAGTGCTAACTGAAGAAAATATCGCAGCTGTATCGGCCAGTGTTAATGATGACCATCAATTATCGATTCGTCGCCGTTCGCAGCAATTGGTCCTCTGTTACTCAACAACGTGGAAAATTTTGCGGAAGGATTTAGGTGTGAAGCCTTTCAAAATACAACTGGTGCAAGAATTGAAGCCGAACGACCTACCGCAACGCAGAATTTTTGGTGAATGGGCTCTTGGAAGGTTGGCCGAAGATCCACTTCTTTATCGAAAAATTGTGTTCAACGACGAAGCTCATTTTTGGCTCAATGGATACGTAAATAAGCAGAATTGTAGATTTTGGAGTGAAGATCAGCCAGAAGCATTGCAAAAGCTACCAATGCATCCAGAAAAAGTCACAGTTTGGTGCGGTTTATGAGCTGGTGGCATCATTGGACTGTACTTCTTCAAAGATGCTGCGAATCGTAACGTAACTGTGAATGGTGAGCGCTACCGTGACATGATAACCAACTTTTTTTTGCCCAAAATGCAAGAGCTTGACTTGCATGACATGTGGTTTCAACAAGACGGTGCCACATGCCACACAGCACGCGTAACAATGGACTTATTGAGAGACGAGTTCGGTGAACATTTTATTTCATGTTCGGGACCGGTCAATTGGCCGCCTAGATCGTGCGATTTAACGCCTTTATACTATTTTTTGTGGGGCTATGTTAAAGCTCATGTCTATACAGACAAGCCCGCTTCAATTGACGCATTGGAAGACAACATTGAAGCATTTATTCGTGAGATACCGGCCGAAATGTTGGAAAGAGTATGCCAAAATTGGACTAAGCGGATGAACCATTTGAGGCGCAGTCACGGTCAACATTTGCATGAAATAATCTTCAAACATTAAATTATATGGACGTACTATCGATTCAAATAAAGATTTCATGCAATTTTCTGAATTTTATGTGTTTTTTTTGAAAAATTTTCCTATAGCTCTTAAAAAATCACTCATTATAAAAAAATATAATCTAGAAATTATTAGAATTAAGCAAAAAAATTTGCGAGAAAAAAGTTTACATTCGACGGTGCATGTAAATTTATTTCTGTGACTGTATATCTCCAGCAGCAGCACTATAACAGCAACAATAATAATAATAATGCTTATAATACAATACAATTATTTAGAATTTAACATTTTAGCGCTTTATTATGATTTTTAAGAAGTCATCTACGGTTTCTTTAAATGGTCATGTACTTATGTACCTATGTATGTACGTACGCGAGTAGTAGTTTTTATATTCCATTTACAATAATTGCCTCTTTCTTCCTTCTTTGCTAAAGAAGTGTAGAGAATTTGATACGATACGATACGACACCAGCAGCAGACAATATATCGCAGTGTAAGTAGAAGAGATGCGTATGCTATTATTAACTGGGTTTTATTAAATCACAACAATAATAGCACACAATAAAACAACATATGAACGGACAAACGTACAAATAGACAAGAAATAGTCTTACTGTGTGTAGATGAGAGTATAATGAACCATTTAACAAAGAAATTAATGCCAGTCGGTATAGCAAAAAGGAACGGCAAAGCACAAAAGTCTGGTGGAAAAAAAAGCCTAGAAAAACAAAAACTTAAAAACAATGGCAAGACTTTACAATGGAGACCAAATAAATTAACTGTAAATAAGTGCCCAAAGGTTTTGTTATTATTAAAAAAGAAAAAAATGTAGGCACAGATAATGTAAATCAAATCAAATGAGGAAGTTATAGACTGAGAAAGCTATAGCACGTGATAGTTTGACATTGAAAATCGAGTTGCAGCTTGTCTATGTTGCAATAAACGATTCGCACTGTGATATCCTACATCTCGCAAAAGCTATATTGTCCCTATACTTTTTTATTACGAATTTGTGAAGCTTTTTGGAGGCAATATGTTACTCTCAGAGCGTTTGCGAAAAAGAGATAGTTTCGCAACACTGTACACATAATTCCAAGCCTTCAACCACAGGCCCATTTGATCTATTGTGATACTTTGTACAAGAAAATAATGAATAAGAAGGGAAAATAAAGAAGAAGAGAAAGAAGAGGGGAAACCCTTATGGCAGCCATAGATAAATTTTCTTTCCAAAGAAATCCCCTTAACCAGTCAATTCAGTTTATGAATCCTAATAGATTCTCAAATCTGCAGTTCTTCAGATCTACCAGTACCTCACCAAATCGACTACCTAGCCATCTGTGCTTACACACCTGCAAGCAAAGACACTGCCATAAAATATGTTTCACTGTTTCCTTTGCTTCCTCATGTAACCTACAGAAATCATAGGTATTCGTATTCCATTTGCTAACCCTACGTCTAAAGAGGCCATGACTTGATATTACTCCTACAATAACTCTCATTTCCCGCCTACTACGTAGGATTAGTTTTATTGCCATAAGACTGATCTTTGCAACCATACAGCCTGTCCGACATGCCCCTACGCTTTTGCGATTGATTCTTAATAATTGCCAAGAAGAAAGAAGTCTATTGGTGGTCGTACTGACGTCTTCTCTGTTATACATGGCTTCCAAAGCTCCACCTGTTCTTGTCAATTCGTTTGCAAACTTGTTGCCAATGACACCGTTGGCTTATTAAACAGACAATAGGCAAATATCAGCTTACAATTTCTAACAAGTTGTAGTTTATTGAAGTCGCCGCAAGCTCGTGGTTCAAACCACATCTCGAATAAATTGAAATATGAAAAACCACTTCTTCAGCGGTTTGAAGTCGCCGTAATTTAGTAGGTAGTGTGTTGTCGTATTAGTCGTGAGGCCACGGTTCAATCCCCAGGTCAGGCATCTCCAACAAAATAAAATAAGAAAAAATATTTAATCGGCGACTTCCTTTCAGCAGATTTCTGGCAAAAAGTCTAGATTTCTTGCAAAACTCTGAGAGTAAATAAAATTGCCATGAAAAGTTTCTTAAAAATCTGTCGCTCGGAGTCCACTTTAAACAGTAGGTCCCGCCACTCATGTATAAATATAACATACACAACATAAGTGGTGTGAGAAACTAGGTCGTAATCCTGACTAAAGGGTTGTAATGACCAATTAAATAAGTAAGTAGGTAAGAAGGGTTTCAAAGCCAATATGTAGATTCTGTGAGGAGGAGAAACAAATCATGGGAACACATATTTGAATACAATTAGGCTCTTCTGAACTATTAGGGAGTTATCCTTACTGTTACAGGACAGTATTTGGAAGTTTGTCTATATATAGATTGAGTATACAACGATAGATCGTTTGGTTGAAATAGTACCTAGATGTTTATAGTGCCAAGTAACAAATTTATGTTCCGTAATATTTGTGTAACGAAAGGCAAAACGAAGTATGGCTGCCTTCCAAAATGTTAGTTGCTTTGTGTTTAAACATTTCATTAATACATTCATAATGCCGCTGTACAAAATATATATGAAATATGTATTCTATTACAAAACGTCGTCAATGTGTATTTTTAACGCAGTCAAAAAGCAGTCAGGCATCGGATTTATAGTTGATGCATTGTTTGGTTACTTTGCACATCTACATAGTTTATATGCAGTAGTACAACTGCATACAAACTTTGTATTGATACATTTTGGAAGGCAGCCTATATGTTATCGACAAGTGTAGACGTACGACGTATTGGATCTCAGATAACGGCCGATAACTATACTTTCGATATAGTCAAGGAATTTATATATCTTGTCTCCGCCGTTACCACCAAAAATGATGTCAGTCTGAAGACTAAGCGCAGGACCACTCTTGCCAACAGGTGCTACTATGGTCTCAATAGGCAATTGAGTAGCAGAGACCTCTCTCGTACGACAAAATTAATAATCTACAAATCGCTCATTCTCCCCGTGCTTCTTTATAGCGCAGAGACATGGACCCCATTAAGCACTGATGCTGCAGCCTTGAGAGTATTCGAGAGAACAATACTACTTAAGATCTTCGGTACAGTGCTAGTTGGCGATGATTTCCGCATCCGATACAACAGTGAGCTGTATGAGCTCCTCAACGACATAGACGTTGTGCAGCGTATTAACATCCAGCGGCTGCGCTGGCTGGGCCATGTAGTTCGAATGGAGGAAGATGCTCTGGAGGTACGGGTATTTGATGCGGGGATCTGCGGAAGTCGGCGAAGAGGACGACCTTGTTTGCGTTGGAAGGGCCAAATCGAGGTGTGACCAACTGACGTAGGCTCGCAAGAATCAGAGGATGTGTTACGGCAGGCCGAAATCCGTTAATCGGGTTGTTAATGGCCAATTAAGTAGGTTAGGTTAGGTTAGATGACGTGTACTTGTCAATTAAGACAAGTACAGTAAGTACGGAGGTCGAATTGACCTATTGTACAACGTCCTAGTTTCTCACACCACTTATGTTGTGTGTGTTAATTTTATACATGAGTGGTGGGACCTACAGTTTAAAGTCGACTCCGAACGACAGATTTTTGAGAAACTTTTTCATGGCAATTTTATCTACGCTCAGAGTTTTTGCCAGAAATCTGATGAGCGGAAGTCACCGAAGAAATACGTTTTTGTATTTGTCTTGATGTCTGGCCTGGGGCTCGAACTCTGGCTTTACGTCTAATAAGCCAACACACTACCTACTAGACTACGGCGACTTGTGTACAATGTTCCACAGCATTAAAGCAATTGTTACTGTGCTTAAAGGTTAAAAAATAAATTCGAAAAAAAACTTTATTTTAATAAAAAAAAACATGATTAAACTTTTTTTTCTCTAAAGTTATTAATGACTTTCGATTAAATTTCTTTTATTTTTTTCAAAATTTTTTTTGATTAAAAATTACTTGTTAAAATTAAAGCAACACCCACCTTTGTCTAGAAAAATTACGGGCATTAAAAGAATTCTGGGCGTTAAACTAATGAAAGTGAATTGAATACAAAAATTTCAACACAAAATTTTTTCGAATATTTTTTTAAAATTTTTTTATATTTAGAGGGAGGGAGAGGGAGTTTAAGGTAACTTTTTAATTTAAATGTTTACAACGCATTAATTTAAACTCTCTGTTATACGGCTTATTAAAGAAATTAAGAAGTGAAAGATTTTTTTTCATTAAATCTAGAAAAACACATAAATTTCTGTAATAAACACAAGAAGAAAGATAGAAAAAAAGAAAGAAAGAAGAAAGAGAAAAAAATTAAAAAAAAAATTTATTTTTTGGAGAAGAAAAGAAGCAAAAAGTGAAAGTTAAAAACCAAGTTAACAACTAAAAAAAAACGATTTTTTTGGTTTTAAACACAAAGATGTTTCGGTTTTTTCTTGCCAGTAAATCTTCTTTCCAAGATTATTTTCAAAGCGCCAGTTAAATTACAAGTTAAATGAACATCTGTTCACCATCTTAACGAAAACCGAATTGCTGTAGGAATCTTCATGTTACCAAGCAACTCAACTCTTCTTTAAACGCCAGGCATTTAAAATGAGTGCATGAGTGAGTGTTTAACAACACCCACATAAGGTCACTACGTTGATTTTTATTACAAATTTTCAGTTTTCAGGAAATCATAATAATTTCCAGGAAAAAAAAAAGAAAACAAAACAAAACTTAAGGCCATGATTTTAAAAACAAAGCTTAATGTCATCTCCTTGTATTAAATTTTGGGAATATTTCTCTTCATGTGTTGTGTTGCATGCTGTCCATTAGTAAGTTTTTTTTTTTTTGGGGAAAAATAATAATTTGCACTGAAGGTTTTAAGCCACGTTTTTTTAAGCCATGTTTTTTTTTATTTAGTATTTTAAATATCACGTGTTAATGTCTTGTATTGGAATTTGTTTTCTTTGTTTGTTTAACTTTTACCATGACTTGTTGAAAATCCTGGTCATTAATAAACTGACCTTTAGGAAAATGATTTACTGTCTTGCTGCCTTTAAAACACTTTTACAATGAAAGTGAATTTTAAATTCCAATTGAAAAATGAGTTGAGATTATTGCCACAAAAAACAAAAAAAATCTTAAAAATCTTATGTTCAAAAAGAAAGGGAAAATCTGATACTTGATGTAGGAAAAAATGTGAAAAAGGTTAAAAAATTTTTTGAAGTTACATACATTCAAAGGAAAAAGTCTACATATAGCATTGTATGTAGACATTTTTCATGCAAAGTTTTATTTTTCTTCCCAAAAATTTCTGTAAAATTTTTTTCAAATTCGTTTTGAATTCTTGATTGAAAGTGCCTGTTTTAGTTTGATATAAAGTGGCGGGTGTAAGTAGACTTTATTCTTTGACTGTATGTATTTTTGCATTTTTGTTGAAATCATTAGAACGTAACCCGTTATTTCATCAGTATTTTCCTTTCGACATCTCAATATTAAACTAAGGCAATTAGACCACACCACACAAAATAGAAAGCCCCTGGAAATTTCTAGGTTAGGTTAGGTTAGGTTAGAGGACGTGTACTTGTCAATTAAGACAAGTACAGTACCCCCCGGAGGTCGAATTGACCCATTGTACAACGTCCTAGTTTCTCACACCACTTATGTTGTGTGTGTTAATTTTATACATGAGTGGTGGGACCTACAGTTTAAAGTCGACTCCGAACAATAGATTTTTGAGAAACTTTTTTCATGGCAATTTTATTTTACTCTCAGAGTTTTTGCCAGAAATCTACTGAGAGGAAGTCGCCGAAAAAAATACTTTTTGTATTTTGTCTTTGATGCCTGGCCTGGGGCTCGAACCCAGGCTTTTGCGTCTAATAAGCCAACACACTACCTACTAGACTACGGCGACTTCTGGAAATTTCTAAACATGTAAACAATTGCTGAGAATAGCACATTTGATATGAGAATTTCAACTAGCGACTGCTGGTCTAAAGATTTTGAAGTTCCCAGTGGGACGAACCTGGAGATTTATATAGCATCGAAATGGACTTTAAAAGCGGCGCAGAGTTTATTGCGAAGTACCCGGGCTGCACCTAGTGACATCAACATTCGTCGTCGTTCGTGAATTTTGGCGAACTGTTAGAAGTATTCCAGGACACAGAGATATCGTCTGCCGCAGGCGAAATGCAGCTCAAAATCTCCAATATTTTATAGGGCATAGGTGTTCCGATTGCCATACTTAACTTAGGTATTCTTTTCTCGTTTTACAGTAAAATCCAACTTCTTTGTCAGCAGGAAGATGCGTGCAATATTGCTACACTCTGCCAAGACTGTAAATCGCATGGCCATCTCAAACAATTGAGATTGGCGTGGTCCTATGCCCTGTTGGAAAGATTGCCGTTAAACTTGGCATTGCCTCAAATAGCTTTTGCAGAAGTATGAGAAGGAAGGTGAGAGTGTCTTTCACTTCATGTTTCAGTGCTCAGCTTATGGCGCGAAGAGTCCCAAATTCGTTGGCAGCAGGAGGGCACGTGTAATCTTGCTAAACTGTAGTGCATTAAACTGGATAAAAAGAGGATTCAGTTGTATGACGATCCACCTTTCGATTATGATTCTCATAGGCCACTACTATATAAGCAGGTATGCCTGTAGATTTGGCTTTCTAGCGAATTACTTCTGCTGAATAATTTCTCAGAAGAATCCATATCCTATGCAAAGAAAGAAGTTAAATAAGGAACGTAAGACAGCGTTAAATTTACTGAAAGAATAGGAGCAAGTTTTCACAATACTCAAAACAATAACCCACGTCGTTTCTGGGCAACGAGAAGTGGCAACCATATCATTCTAGAACCTGCTAGACTAGATTAACAACTTGTTAATTGCGAACAACTTTTATACTTCCGAATTACTTTAAGGAAACTGAAACCCAACAAAGAATAAAGAAAAATGAAATTCGAATAAAAAGGTGGGTGGATATTTTCGGTAACAGTTTTGTGAGATAGTTTTTCTTAAATCGTCTGAGGTATTTGAATGTTTCTAACTAAGTGCTAGTGCCTAATGATTGTCATATTTAGAAAATTAAAAGCTTTTGTAGCAACAGCAACTACAGGCGGACTGATGCTTTCGGTGACAGTCCTGTGAGGAGGTCAATGAAGCATTTCTTCTGAACAAGTTTACATTGAAAGAAATGACAAAACGAAAGCAAAATCCAAATGAATTCCTACGTGAAATTAACATATATATTTGCAAAGGGGAGTTAGGAAAATTAATCCGCTGTATGAAGTAGTTATAATGGGACAGTGGCCTCTGGAAGCTGGAGATACCTTACAACGACTTCTGTAGAAGCTGTAATGACGAGGAGGAAGAGAAGAACATATTGTTTGTCATTGCCCAGCTCTTGAAACCTTGAAACGAAAGCGTGTTATTGACAGAACCAGAGATTGTTTCATAAAACCATCGGTAAGACGCTGACAGATGCTAGACTGATGTGTTAGTTATAATAGGTCAATCTGTGAGTCCTGTGGGAAAGTCAATGAAGTATTTCTGAAATCATCTTAAACATCTGAGATTGAGAATGTTTCCCAAAAAGTGCTGATTCTAGCAATTCTAATACCTAGAAAATCAAAAGCTTTTGTACCAACATTAACTGCAGCAAACAGTTATTAATGTCACGCTTCTTCAGTGATATTTTCACACTCCATGGAGAATTTCACACTCCACGATAATTGATTTGCTATATGCAAACTTAAGCATGTTTCTAAGCGTATAGAACAGTAATGCCATTAAGTATTCACCCGAGGGGTTAAACTATTTTTTTTGGTTCTCATCGTTTTAATACCGTGTCTATTAAAATAATGTTATATTAACTGGATTTTGTTTCTTGTTTTTTTTTATTCATAAAAACAGTGTAATTTATAACATTTTTTATTTTTCTATTCTTTTGTTATAATTAATCTTGTTTTTTGTTGTTTTTGTTTTTGTTTTGTTGAAATTTAGCCATTAAAATTACCGCTTCGTATTGCTTCATTTGAATATGTTGAGTAATTTTGTTCAGGTATTTTGGTTTTTTTTTCTCTACTTATTCTTTACTTTAATGACTTAAATGTCAATGTCAAGTCTTCTTGAATTCTTTATAAATATTCTTAAACAATCGGGGTTTTTTTCTTGCCAGCACTTGGTTTTCTGCTTAGATAAGTTCATTCCAGTGCATACGCTGCTGATAAAATAGCAAAAAAAAATATGCCGCACAGCAGTAATTAAACGATTTGTTTCACACACCAAAAAAAAAATGTCTCATATTTCACGTTCTTTCTGTCATTATTTCATTGTTAAAATACAACAACAAAAACTACAACAAAAATTATAATAAAGAGAGAGAGAAAAAAAATATGAACAGAAATCATGTCATAACGTTACTCATTCATACATCCGTTATGATGTGTCTTATTTTGCATCATACATGCCAGAACAAGAGCTGAAAAAACATGGCCACCATGTTAATGAAGAGGAGTGACATGGGTTCAAGTTTTAAAGTTTTTAATTACGAGTACGTTTAAATGGAAATTATAATGAAATTAACCTTAGAATTGCTTTTCTTCACCGTTCTAAGTAGAACTAATTCTTGCAGACAACAAGTTGCAAGTAAAGATTATCCCTTTAAGCGCTCCAGCTTGTGAACAGCTTAAGCTATGTTCAGATGATTATCAGATCTTAGAATATTCATTCAAGTGCCTGGGTTTCTTAAAACGATGCAATAAATACTTTACTTCATCTGGTCTCCTTACTATTTTCACCGGTTTTATCTGACCTAAATTGGGATACAACTCTCATGTTGTGCCTGTGCCTCGAAATCTGTTTTGAGGCTTCTCGACCCCATACAGGAAATGGTGAAGGTGCTCGTTAATGAATCCAACTCTATCTCTACACGGTTGCATTGTGGCTTGTAATGGGTGATTTTTTAAGAGCTATAGGAAAATTTTTCAAAAAAAAAAAACACATAAAATTCAGAAAAATGTATGAAATCTTTGTTTGAATCGATAGTACGATCCATATAATTCAATGTTTGAAGATTATTTCATGCAAATGTTGACCGCGACTGCGCCTCAAATGGGCCATCCGCTTAGTCCAATTTTGGCATACTCTTTCCAACATTTTGGCCAGCATCTCACGTATAAATGCTTCAATGTTGTCTTCCAATGCGTCAATTGAAGCGGGCTTGTCTGTATAGACATGAGCTTTAACATAGCCCCACAAAAAATAGTCTAAAGGCGTTAAATCGCACGATCTAGGCGGCCAATTGACCGGTCCCGAACGTGAAATAAAATGTTCACTGAACTCGCCTCTCAATAAGTCCATTGTTACGCGTGCTGTGTGGCATGTGGCCACTTGCATTTGGGCAAAAAAAAGTTGGATGTCATCTCACGGTAGCGCGCTCACCATTCACAGTTACGTTACGATTCGCAGCATCTTTGAAGAAGTACGGTCCAATGATGCCACCAGCCCATAAACCGCTCCAAACTGTGACCTTTTTCTGGATGCATTGGTAGCTTGTGCAATGCTCCTGGCTGATCTTCACTCCAAAATCAACAATTCTGCTTATTTACGTATCCATTGAGCCAAAAATGAGCTTCGTCGCTGAACACAATTTTTCGATAAAGAAGTGAATCTTCGGTCAACTTTCCAAGAGCCCATTCACCAAAAATTCTGCGTTGCGGTAGGTCGTTCGGCTTCAATTCTTGCACCAGCTGTATTTTGAAAGGCTACACACCTAAATCCTTCCGCAAAATTGTCCACGTTGTTGAGTAACAGAAGCCCAATTGCTGCGAACGGCGACGATTCGATAACTGATGGTCATTATTAACACTGGCCGATACAGATGCGATATTTTCTTCGGTTCGCACTCTACGTAAGCGTGTTGGTGGTTTAATGTCCAACAATGTAAATTTGGTACGAAATTTAGTCACAATAGCCCGAATAGCCGCTTCAGTGGGTCGATTAAACTGACCATAAAATGGAAGAAGCGCGCGATGAACTTTCTTAACAGAGCACGCATTTTGATAATAAAATTCAATGATTTGCAAGCGTTGTTCGTTTACAAGGCGATTCATGGTTAAATTATAGAACAAACTGAAGATGTTTGACAGTGAAACAAAACACGAAACGTGCGTGAGCTGTTTAAACCAGTGTTGCCAAAAAGATAATAGCTAAAAAATCACCCGTTACTTACGCCGCTTATATTCGACCTGAAATACAATACAACTCTTATGTTTAAGCCTGTGACTCCAAATCTGTTTTGAGGCGTCTCCAGCCCATACAGGAAAGGTGTTCGTTGATGAATCCAACTCTATTGATTCATTAACACACGGTAGCAATGTGGCACATGTGTGACATTGTTCGCGAAACTCATAAATTCTTACAAAATACTCATCTTTTTCGCAGACCACACCGTTTATGGTCAATTGGTCCACTGGTCGCACTCTGCATTACAAGGAAAATTCATTCTTCAGCCGAAATATTAGTATGTGGGTATGCGGTTATAGCCTGCAGAACTTTTTCCTTTCACTTACAATATAGGGCGAGACTCAAATCTAAAGTTCATAAATACTACTTCCTCTTTTCTCCCACCCTCAATCTAGTTTTCTAATCGACCACAAGATACAGCACGATTACAGCCTACCCATCACAGTTGTATGTAAACTTCCTGCAACCATTCTAGAGAGGTAGTAATATTCTTCACTTTCATTGTCTGATTAGTGCCTGATGTTCTGCAAAATTTTTACATCTCACAATAACAGTGTTGCCAGGTATTTCTTCCTATTGGCAACACTGTTTCAACATAAGTTATCAAAGAAATAAGAAAGTGTGAAGGACCAAATTTCCAAAATCTTGTCAATGTCCTATTGCCCATGGATCTCGAACGTCTCTAGAGAAGATAGTTAGGCATTTGACGATTACGCTCAGGTTTCTAAATCTGTGGACATTCCCGACGTCCTTATAATATGAAATTCATTCATATTACCTATTCTGTAGTTGCGTCAGCGCTAAGAGTATAGGAGAAAAGAAATTCTTTATAAGATTTATGTTCCCATTTATGAAAAGAAATAAAATTCCTAAATTGAAGAGGTCTGCTGGATGAGGTATGATGGACGCAACACATCTTGGATATCTGCATAATGATATGATATCTGCATAACGATATACAGGAGGCTTGCAGAACTATCTTGAAAAGCCACCCAGAGCTATGCACTGGGTGTATACTATGATGGAAAATAAGGAAGAGTTTATCCTCTTACTCAAAGGACGTTTTTGTACAATTGGTCAACTTGACCTCCGGGTACTGTACGTGTCAAGTACAAGTCCTCTAACCTAACCTAAGGAAGAGTTTTAAAAAAGCTCAGATGAAAAAACAGATGAAATCCGGAGCAAGCAAAACCTGCACTATAGCGACGCTAGATACTCTGTTGGATTTATAAGCGTTTCAGATGGCCCCTTTTTGAGGACCAGAGCTATAGAGGCTATATTCAGCGTAAAGGCAAAACAAGTGATTGACATCTCAAACAAATAGAACCACTAAACTCTATGATTTTGAGAATATCTTCACAAGGCGATTGAGTATTAAGACTGAATGCAGCAATTAGGAGGCTCCAAACTCTCTTAAGGAAATTTATATTCTGCGGTATGAAAGGGCAAGGTCGAGGACAGAAATAATGGATGTTCAGTATTCGTATTCCAGGTCATGAGGAGAGTTTCTAAGTCGCTGATAGAGCGAGAGCCGTTTTGTGAGGTGAAAGAGGCATTTGGAAGGGTATATTTGGCAAAAAGGAAGTTTTCTAAGCTAAATTTGGTGATTAATAGGGCTCCGTAAACAGACAGATAGGTTAGCATTATTTGGCTACAGCTGTGAAGTGTATAAACGACCGTACTCTGTACTTTTTTGGTCAAACCATTAAAATTTCAAACATTATTAACGAACTATTCTATCGCATGATATTTAAAAAAATCTGATGATAGGGTTTCACGAATAGGCAGATAGCTTAGCATCATTTGCCTACAGCTAAGAAGGATTGCTTGGGTATATAAACAACCGAATTCTGCTCATTTTTGGTAAAACCTTAAAAATTTCAAACATTATTAACGAATTCTTCTATCACATGATATTTAAAAAAATATCTGATGATTAATAGGGTTTCACGAATAGGCAGATAGGTTAGCATCATTTGGCTACAGCTAAGAAGGATTGCTTGAGTATATAAACAACCGAATTCTGCTCATTTTTGGTAAAATCTTTAAAATTTCAAAACTTATTAAAGAACTTTTCTATCGCATGATATTTAAAACCGTAACATGCTGATTTTAATATTTTAGTCGTGATTAATTTTTGAAAATTATTGCACGGTTATTAATAATTTGATTTTTTATACTCTTTCTTGTTATTTTATTTTATTGCTTGCATTTTTTATTATGAATAACAGTCCTATTGACACATATATAGGGAGGAGGAGGAGAACTGTCAAACTGTTTGTCTGGCCGGTTGTCTGTATGGCACAGTGAGTGTGTTTCTCTGTCTGTGCCTTATTATGACTCATTGTGGTGTTACATTTTACACTTCAGTATTATGTTCATTTGTTGTTGTTGTTTTTGGTGTTATTACAACATAAAAAACAACCGTTTTAAAGCCGTATTAATAACATTATAATGAAAAGTAGTGTTACTTGATTTCTTAGGGAGACAGGCGGCTAGCTAGTGCGACAGCCAGCCAGTTAACAGAGTAGAATTGTGCAGAAATTTTATGTACGTTCACATTTAAAGGCAAACCAAAGCCGAAAAAAGAACAAAAAAACGAGGGCTTGTCAAAGTTTATGAGTCAAACAGGCCATATTTTTTACGATTTCAATTGAATTTAAAAAAAAATTTTTTTTTTTCTCAAATACAAATGCGACCGAGCTAGGCTCTGCTGTGCTGTGATACCGTATTTGCTGGTTACAGAATTTGAAAGGGGGAGACTTTTACCATAAATTGCAAGTATATAAATTGTAAGACTTCAATTGTTGTTGAAAGCCAGGCTAAGACAGTGGAAAAAAACAAAATTTATATGGTAATTTGCTTTAAGCCCAGTTTCTTTATAAAAACACGTGTGTTTTGATGAAAATAAAATCATATTCTGTTACTGTATGTGAATTTTTTTAAATTTTTTTTTTTGATTTCTTAATAACGATTGTAATACAATATTGGAAGAATTTATTAAAAAAAAACTCCATAAATTTTTATGTTTATTTTTATTAAAATTTAATATAATGCACCGGAAATATTCTTTCATCCCCGTATCATAAATTATTCTTTTATTTTTTCCTTTTCAATAAAATTTTTTTCAACTTTAAGAACGCCCGGCATAGCATTATATTGGTAAACCTTCAACTCTTGTTTCCACAGTTTAAATTGAATTTTATTATGTTTTTGCCCGAAAAACTGAATTCCAATATGGAATCTTTTTTTCCTTTTTTTGTAAAAAATTTTTTTAATATTTTTTTCTTCTCTTAATTTTTAAATAAATGCCAATATTGCAAATTCCTTTTAAAATATAATCACAGACAAAAAAAAACCACGAAAATATTTCATTAAATGACAAAAAAAAAAATACAAAAAAAACACACGTAAAAAACACCTCAAAACAACGTCTAAAAAATTAATTTTTTTAAGAAAATACCCACAAATTACATGAAATGAAGTGAATGTATTTTTTTTGTCTGATTGTGTGTGTGTTTTTTTTCGCAATACAGGGAAGTTTTAAAAATAAAATTAAAAACACGAAGAAAAAAAACATACAAAGTATAACCAATTCAGGTACAGTAAGGAGCATAACAAAGGCCATGCTTAAACCAACTTTCTACGTTAATAACCTCATGAAGGGGTATCTTAGAACTGCCATCATGCCATCTGTTGTAGTCATTACAACCAATTGGTCAGGATTACGACCTAGCTTTTCATACCTAGCATTTCATACCATTGTGTGTGTTAATTTATAAAGGGTGATTTTTTAGCTATTATATTTTTGGCAACACTGGTTTAAACAGCTCACGCACGTTTCGTGTTTTGTTTCACTGTCAAACATCTTCAGTTTGTTCTATAATTTAACCATGAATCGTCTTACAACGAACAACGCTTGCAAATCATTGAATTTTATTATCAGAATGTGTGCTCTGTTAAGAAAGTTCATCGCGCACTTCTTCCATTTTATGGTCAGTTTAATCGACCCACTGAAGCGGCTATTCGGGCTATTGTGACTAAATTTCGCACCAAATTTACATTGTTGGACATTAAACCATCAACACGCTTACGTAGAGTGCGAACTGAAGGAAATATCGCAGCTGTATCGGCCAGTGTTAATGATGACCATCAATTATCGATTCGTCGCCGTTCGCAGCAATTGGGTCTCTGTTACTCAACAACGTAGTAAATTTGGTGCAAGAATTGAAACCGAACGACCTACCGCAACGCAGAATTTTTGGTGAATGGGCTCTTGGAAAGTTGGCCGAAGATCCACTTCTTTATCGAAAAATTGTGTTCAGCGACGAAGCTCATTTGTGGCTCAATGGATACGTAAATAAACAGAATTGTCGATTTTGGAGTGAAGATAAGCTACCAATGCATCCAGAAAACGTCACAGTTTGGTGCGGTTTATGGGCTGGTGGCAGCATTGGATCGTACTTCTTCAAAGATGCTGCGAATCGTAACGTAACTGTGAATGGTGAGCGCTACCGTGAGATGATATCCAACTTCTTTTTGGCCCAAAATGCAAGAGCTTGACTTGCATGACATGTGGTTTCAACAAGACGGCGCCACATGCCACACAGCACGCGTAACAATGGACTTATT
The DNA here is from genome assembly GCA_932273835.1 of Sarcophaga variegata. Classification (NCBI taxonomy): domain Eukaryota; kingdom Metazoa; phylum Arthropoda; class Insecta; order Diptera; family Sarcophagidae; genus Sarcophaga; species Sarcophaga variegata. Next base: position 15,496,133 of record OW026361.1, on the reverse strand, counting down.
GAGAGGTGAGTTCGGTGAATATTTTATTTCACGTTCAGGACCGGTCAATTGGCCGCCTAGATCGTGCGACTTAACGCTTTTAGACTATTTTTTGCGGGGCTATGTTAAAGCTCATGTCTATACAGACAAGACCGCTTCAATTGACGCATTGGCAGACAACATTGAAACATTTATTCGTGAGATACCGGCCGAAATGTTGGAAAGAGTATGCCAAAATTGGACCATTTGAGGAACAGTCGCGATCAACGTTTGATTGAAATAATCTTCAAACATTAAATTATATTGACCGTACTATCGACTCAAATAAAGATTTCATGAATTTTTCTGAATTATATGTGTTTTTTTTTAAATTTTCCTATAGCTCTATCACCCATTACATGAGTGGCGGGACTTACAGTTTAAAGTCGTTTCCGAACGACGGATTTTTAAAGAACTTCTCATGGCAATTTTATTCCACTTGCAGAGTCTTTGCCAGAAGGCAACTGGAGTTGTCTGACCTGGGGTTTGAACCGTGGCCTCAAGTCTAATAAGCTAACACAATACCTACTAGACTACGACGACTTCAATGCTTGTAATGTCTCCACCAAACGTATTGCTCTGACAAAGTACAGGTTGCTACGTAGTGAAGTGCAGGTGTTCCTTCCATGATGATGATGATGTTCATTCATCGGTAAGAAAACTAGCCTCGAGACAACCCCCACTCTGAACAAGTCTGATCTGAGATTATAATGCCCTGTCAAAAAACCGTTTACCAACCTCATGTTATTCCTTGAAAGCGTGATGAATGACTCAGATCCCTTTTTCTGATAGTTTACCACCAAAAGTTTTAATTGCCTCGAAACCATTTGATTTAAGAAGAGCCTTTGTACGAGTATTCCTTTCCAAATGTGCGCTGCCACTCTTACAGAACCTCAATCAAGTTCCCACTAACACATCCAAATCATGCGACAAATGTCGAATGTAAAGTCTTTTCCAAGCAGTTGAATCTTGTAATATCTATAACGAATATAATCTGATAAAAAGTCTCAGACCTGCTCTTATTATTGTTTTGATTCCTTTGAACCAATTGGGTTTAATAAGAGACTTTGTATGTTTAAAGTTTTCCAAATATCTGCTCCCACCTCATAGAAAGGTAGTATGCATTAACAGATCCAAATAATACGGCAATGTCGAATGTGAAAGCTTTTCCAAACAGTTGAATTCTATATTGACTATGAGAGATATAAAGGCTGCCGCTATACATATCCATTATCAGAATATATCGAGAGGTGATATACTCCTCTTTACTGACAGAGTAAAACGACCATTAGATCCCTAGAAAAGGACTAAGATTGCTTAAGAATCTGAAGTTTTTCTGGAGGAGATAGCGGAGCATTCGACAGTCACTCTGATATGGGTTTCTGAACAAGTTTACATAAAAACCGACGACAATCCTGAAGCAGTTTTGAAAACAAGTACAACAGAAAATCCAAATGAATTCACATCTGAAATTGATATTGCTATGCAGAATAGCAAATAAATAGCAAATGAAAGTGGAAATATATGACTTATTCATTTGCAAAGCGAAGGTACAAAAGTTAACATGCTTGTATGAACCAGTTATAATGGGTCACTGACCTAAAAGCGCATACGTCTGAAGACTGGGAATACCTCACAACGACTTCTGTAGAAGCTGTAATGACGAGGAAGAAGAAAAGAACATCTTGTTTGCCATTGCCCAGCTCTTAAGACTTTGAGTTGAAGGCGTTTTGGGTAGCCAGTTTTCTCCCCCACTGTTATACTTATTTGTTATTTTTAATAAAATTTCTGTTTAAATCCCTCGATAACCAGTTTATTGCCAGTGTCTACAATCGATAACTTGTAATAACAAATTACCAGCACACCGTTAAACAGGCAAAATTAAATAAAAAAAAATTAAATTTAAATAAAAAACAATTAATTATTGGCATTAATGTTAAAAAGGAAAATAAATTGATTTTTACATTTAAAAAAACCAGGAGATAAAATTAAACATTTTTAAATAATTTTTAACAAAAAATTTTTTTTTAAAGCTGTAATCCTTATGATGCATCATAGTATTACAATGAGATTGGATAGGATTCAATTCATGCATACCTTACTTACGGTAAAGGGTTACGCATTTTTAGGTTTCAAAATTAAATTTAAACTCAATAAGCGTTAGACTTTGATTTCGATGAAATATTTATTTTAATCCGCCTCTGGATTGATTGACTACTTTCGTCCATTTCTGACGATAGCTCAGTGAATACTCAACGAATATTGGTTTCTAAAGTTAAAGGATTCTTGGTAACTGAAAATATTTAACGGGTCACACATACATACATAATTGGTCATTACAACCCTTCAGTTAGGATTACGACCTAGCTTATCACACCACTTATGTTCGGTGTGTTAATTTTATACATGAGTAGGGGGGCCTAAAGTTTAAAGTCGACTCCGGACGACAGATTTTTGAGAAACTTTTTCATGGCACTTTTTATTTACTCTCAGAGTTTTTGCCAGAAATCTGCTGAGGGGAAGTCGCCGAAGAAATACTTTTTGTATTTTGTTTTAATGTTTGGTTCTGGTTTTTTCGTCTAATAAGTCAAAACACTACCTATTAGACTACGGGGGCTTTAACGGGTCAAATTGCATAATTTTGGCAGCCAATTGACCCCGCTAAAACGTGAAACAACTCTTCCGGGAAACTCTTCATGCAATAAAGCAAAAATCGTTTGTTTTGTATGATTCGTGGAATCGTTTTGTTGAGATCACAGTTCATAATCTTCAATCATACGGACATAGGACTTTTACTAAGTCTCCGTAATCTAAAGGGTCCGCCAAATGACTTTTTTTTTGAAAATGCTTTAAAAAAAAACTACTGAATATTTTCTCAAATTTCTTTTTTTTATTTGAAAGTACAATCCTTCCGGTTAATAATGGAAAATAATTTCATTCAAATGGCTGTCTCGGCTGGCCATGCAGTAGCCTACACGATCGGTCCAATTTTTAAGAACATTATCGATTGTGTGCAGCTGTATTTCACCAATGGCTTCACGAATATTGTCCTTTAAAGCGTCAATTGTCTCTGGCTTGTCGGCGTAACACTTATCTTTGACGGCACCCCACAAATAATAGTCCAACGGTGTCAAATCGCAGCTCCGAGGTGGCCAAACGGCATCAGCTCTGCGGCTGATAATGCGATCTTCAAAAACAGGGCGCAAAACATCGAGTGTAGCTTCGGCTGTGTGGCACGTAGCGCCGTCCTGTTGAAAGCAAATGTTGCCAATATCCTCCTCTTCAATTTTTGTGAACAAAAATTCGTTCAACATGGCCCGATAACGATCGCCATTGACTGTAACGGCCACTCCTTGCTCATTTTCGAAGAAAAATGGCCCAATTATGCCTCTGGACCAAAATCCGCACCAAACAGTGACTCGTTTTGGGTGCATCGGCTTTTCAATGTATGCGTACGGGTTTTCTGTGCCCCAAATGCGACAATTTTGCTTGTTTACATACCCGCCAAGATCAAAGTGAGCTTCATCTGTAAAGATGATTTTTTTGCCAAAATCGATCGCAGGCCCACTTAGCTAAGCGAAAACGTATTGGATGGTCAATTGGCTTCAACTCCTGAACCAATTGGACTTTGTATGGCGTCATACCAAGGTCTTTATGCAAAATTTGTCTCAATTATGTCACCGAAATGTTCGATTGTTGTGAACGACGGTGAATTGATGTTGATGGCGCTTCATGCACACTTTCTGCCACAGCAGCAATATTCTCGGGTGTACGCACTGTTTTTGGCTTTTCACGCTTTGGTTTGTCGATGAGGATGCCAGTTTCTTTCTCTTTTTTCACAAGATAACGAACATACGGAGCTGACGGTGCTTCTCTTCTTCCAAAATCCGTAAGCAATTTTCGCACACATTCTGCAACATTACCATGATTTTCAAAGTAATGTCGCAATATTTCCCAGCGTTTTGTTCAAGCGTATACACAACCATATTCGTTCAGCGGAAGGATAAAACTAATTATCTGTCAAATCAGACATGAGCTAAGTGTTACCATTTACGAAATAAGCACTAGTTGAAAAAAAAACGTTAGATGGCGGACCCGATAGTAGGTATTGTGTTGGCTGTTTAGACGAGAGCTTGTGGTTCAAACCTTAACTCAAACGTCTTTCACAAAACGAAATACGAAAAAAATATTTCTTTCGGTGACGGCTTTCTTTTAGCAGTGTTCTGGCAAAGCTGTGGTATTAAATAAAATTGCCATGTAAAATTGCTTAAAAATCTGTAGGTCCTTGCAGTTCATGTATAAATTTAATACTCTACATGGGTGGTATGAGAAGTCAGGTTGTAGTCGTGACTAAAAGGCTGTGTTACCAATTAATTAAATAAGTGTTGTTCTTGCAGGTTTTTGACAAATATGGCTCAATGTCTCAGCCACACAATGACTTATGCCAAACAGGGTTCCTCGGGCCCTATAGGCGTCAAGTTTGCTTCTCTCTAAGGAAAATGTTGATCGAAAAATACACCTTGAAGGCCTTTTGCTATAGAACTCAACCGGCATATATTCAACAGCATTATGAACGGTTAGTCAACTTTAGTGGTTGCGAGAGCTGGGCTTCATTTGAAGAGAGGTGCAGTTCTTAAGGGAAAATATACCATAATGTTCCATGGAATGGCTAAATTCGAATTATCCGCCACACTTTCTTTACCAGAAGCGATATTTTCGAAAGTGTGTGTTTTGCGATGATGCATCATTCTGAGAGATATTTAACAGCAGAAAACCTTGCCATATTATAGAACCACTAATTAGATAACTCAGAGACAGGTTTGTATGATCCCCTATATTTTGCAATAAAAACAATAAGAAACCGTGGAACTCTATTAATCTGAGATATGTTTAAAAATAGCTCGGTTCTCATTAGAAATTGTAAACCAAAAATTTTTCTAAATTTTTCCCATTTTTTTCTTATGTATGTACGAGTATGTGGTGATGAAAATGTTGAAATTTTCTCTCATATTTGAAATTCATTTATTCCATGAATGATATTTTCTTGTTTATTGTTATTGTTTGGTGTCTCTACATATTTAAAAAATTTTTTTTCTTCTTATTTTTCTTTCGTATTATTTTTCTGTTTTGTTTGTAATTTAAACAAATATTTATTTAGAAAGTTTTATTTGTACGTATACACAGTCAAAAGAAAAGCCCATAAATTCTCATTGCAGCTCAGCAGTATTCTTACAAATGCTGGCAACATCTAAGGAAAGTTATGTTGAAAGAAAAAACATTTTTCTTCTGTTGTCATGACAGATGCAGACAAAGATGAAATAGTCATGCTGCTGTCATATGCAATACAAAATATCAAAACAAATAAAGAAAACTAAAACTTGTAATTAAAATTTTACACTTTTTAAGGTTTTTTGTTGTTGTTGTTATTTTAATGGTAAAAAGAAGGGTGTTGTAACGACGCTTAAGTAAATTATGGCTCTTAATGGCTGTGTGTGGAGAAAGAAGAAATCGATAGGAAAACCTAAATAAACAAAAACCATCTCATCTAAGTGTTGTTTAATGGGAACATTGTTGATAAAATATTGTTTTTCTTAAACAAATAGATTCCATAAATTCTTTTTAAAAAAATTTTTAAAAATGTTTAAACAAAACACAAAAAGAATTTCTAGGGCTTACCTTAGCATAAGATTACTTGAGGAAAGTTGCTTCACATATTTAAAATAGTTTAGTATTCCTTGAGTTCGTAGTAAGTCTGCAAAGAAAAAAGGAATGAAATTATTACATACATACATACATAATTAGTCATTACAACCCTTTAGTCAGGATTACGACCTAGTTTCTCACACCACTTATGTTGTGTGTGTTAATTTTATGCATGAGTGGTGGGACCTACAGTTTTAAAGTCGACTCCGAACGACAGATTTTTGAGAAACTTTTCATGGCAATTTTATTTACTCTCAGAGTTTTTGCCAGAAATTTGCTGAGAGGAAGTCGCCGAAGAAATACTTTTTGTATTTTGTTTTGATGTCTGGCCTGGGGCTCGAACCCTGGCTTTACGTCTAATAAGCCAACACACTACTTACTAGACTACGGCGACATCAAAATGAAATTATTATTAACAATGTAAAAAAATGTAATTAAATTTGTTGCCAAATCGATTAAATTTTGTTGTCCATTCAATTAAAGTTTTGTTAAAAAATGTAATCAAAGTGATCATACAGTTCAATCAGTAATAATAATTGTTAATAAAAATCTTATTTTCATAAAATTTATTTGAAAAGAATTCTCAATTTGATGAAATCTTTAATCGAATTAAATAAATTTAAGGCAATTAATTCAGAAATTAATCTAAAGATTGATTTTCATAATTTCTTCATAAGGTTATATAAAATTTTAATCAAATTGATGAAATTTTAATCAATTTATGGATTAATAATTGAGATTATAATTACAACCACAGTATTGGTTGTAATTACGTATACAAAAATCAATCAATAAAAATCAACGCTATTAGATAATAGGAAAGGAGGCAGCGGCATACATACATACATTACTTGCCACTACAATCTCTAAGTCAGGATTACAGTCTAGCTGCTGATACTATCTACGTTGTGTGCACTTAATTTTATTCGTGAATCAAGCGTTTTGTATTTTGATGGCGAACCATAGTGCAGATGTCAATTAATCGCACTTCATGGTTTTGAGAGGATGTCATCGACAAAAAAGTTTTCATATTTTTTCTTCTGAACTCTCAAACTCTAGTAAGCGAAAAAGAGGTGCTGTTTTGTTAAAATGAAGGCTCACTAGAGCACTCATACCATATGAGTTGGTGCTGCAAAGCCAACTGATAAGTCTTGATAATCAGCCAAGTCTTGATAAAGAGCACTACACAATTACAATAAAGCTGTAATCCAGCTGGAAAGTTAATTGAATTTAGTGATCAAATAATGATCACATGATAGTCCTTATTATCGGGCAATAGCATCCAGGGATTCGCTATTAAAAACTGTGCTAGAATGTAAGACGACGATTGACAATCAATCGGTATGCTTGCTATCCAAATTAGTCCAGGTGGGTCTAGCTATGTATGCAAAATTCTTCGCCAGTCTATGATTTGTCACCGACCAAAAAACCTTTATATAATGCATAGCACAACGTATTTGCATAGAGATGGACATTTCTTAGTACTGTGCTCTCTCTAATAAGTCCATCAGCTAAACAATTATTCGGAACCCATATAAGATTGACCCAACAGCATATTTCCTTTGGTAGTGTGCGCAAGCTTTGTATAATCTTTCAAAATATACTTCTACAAATTTCGACGTTCACATTCGATGCAAATGTCAAGTAGTTTAGACCAAAAAGAAATCTGTTTGTCGTTTGGCAACTAAAGAAGTACTTGTAGTTGGAGATCGCTTACTCAGGATTAGTTACGCAGTGTGATTTAAGACCAATACCTTGTCATGAAGTCACCGTAGTCTAGTAGTTAGTGTGTTGGTTTATTAGACGTGACGACCCCAGGTCAGACGTCTCAACAGAACGAAATAGGTAGAAATATTTATTCGCCGACGTCTCTCAGCAGATTTCTGGCAAAAACTCTGAGAGTAAATAAAATTGCAATGAAAAGTTTCTCAAAAATCTGTCGTTTGGAGTCGACCTTGAAATATAGGTCCCGTTGTAATGACCAATTATGTATGTTGTTATGTATGTATGTACACAGTCCTGCAGTAATCAGGGGAAGCGGAAAGATATTCTAGACGCAAGTTTAGAACCATCCGTGTAGACCGCCACAGAATGTACGAAGTTGACCACGTTACAGGACTAGCCTTCTCTTGTTGAAATGTGGTGTGAAATCTCGTCTGTGATAGACTGAGGCAACCAATTCACAAATGGTCCAAGCATTAGAATGAAATCATAGCCTTGTGTTATGCGAATAATGGATAACATACGACCTTTAACCCTTAGAATAAAATGGAATGATTACAGCGAGTACTTGTAAAAATTGCTTCATCGATGACTCACTGCTTTAATTCCTTGTAAATTGAAATGAAATTATAATTGAAATTCTGTAAGACTACAAATTGTCTCTCTCCCAGTCGCCGTGTATAATAATTGAAAAAGGTTTCTTTTGTTCTTTGGAAAGCATAAATTAAAATAAATCCTTCATTTCATGTCTTGTTTTCTCATTTAAACAAATAACTTCCGCTTTTTATTTTATTACGTTTTCTGTCTTTGTCTTTGTCTGTGTTTCTGTTTCGTTCTCCCTCTCTTGCAACTACTGCTTAAACGGTTTGCCTAGAGAAGTCTTACAAGATTTTTTTTGCTTCTCTAGGGTGTCTTACGTTTATTTTACTTGTTTATTTTGGTAACACAGTACCAATGGACTTTACATACAGCGTGGTTGTTTAAAGCCAGACACAGAAGTGATATATTTCAGTTGTAATTGTCTTTTCTCGCCAAAAAGCCCACAGCTTTGTACTTCCAATGCAAAAACGTAAATTGCATACAAATTAGCAAAGAACGACACAAGCTAACCACCACCACTGGTGACTAGTTTCTGTTTCGTTTTCTTGCTTGATCTCTTGGGTTGTGTATTGTGGCTGTTGTATTCGGTCTGCTATAAACCCTGATTAACCCATTCTAGGGGTATTTAAAATTTGTTTTCTTTTTATTCTCATTCCAATTGTTGTCTTTCCTAGCAATGATAACAGGAGGAAAAAACAGAATTTTGTTTCCATATGGGCGGTAGTTTTTGTTTTCTTTGTTTGTTTGTTTCCATTTTCAATTTTTGCATATTCTGCGGGCCACTAAAATACTAAAATTTCACTCCACACCACACCATTTCCAAGGTTAATAAAGTTATTTAACAAGAAATTGTTTTACTTCATTTACTAAAATTGTCTCATTTTTTTTGTCTTTTCAGAAATGTTCGTGGTTGGAAATGGTGTAGAAGCCACTTCGCTTAAATTAATCACTAAAAGCCTTAACACAACAGTAACACCAGCAAGCAACTTGAAAAAGGTAAGTGACCCAAACGTAGTTGTTATGAAGGCGTTACAAGAGAACGTGATAAACAAATTTAAACAAATTGTTACAGTTCATCTGTATGTGTAGCGAATTAAATTAACTACCGTTGTTTAGATAGGTTATTATGATTTCTGTTACGCACTGTATGAGATTAATGATTAGAGAAATAGGCTTACAACTGTAAAGTTCATGAAAGTGTGAACTTAAAATATCCGCAATTCAATTACAAGCGACCAGACTTCGGCCGTGTTTCCCTTCTTTTACACTGAAAAGGTTTGTTAAGTTTTTTGACAGCATGATCTTTGATAATTCGCAGCAAGTATTGCTCTTCTCGAGAGGCATTTAAATATTTCCTCTAAAGGTTCCTCTAAACGCCTCTCGAGAAATTTATACCATAAGCTGCAAAGCCTCCCAATTTCAAAATTTTAATTTCCTCTAAAGGCTGCTTTAAAATTTTGAAATACGGAGGCTCTATTGCTCATGGTACATTTTTGTAGACCAATATGCTGAAATCTAATAAACCCTAAGTAGAGTATTTAGCACTTGAATTTAAAAATTTTGATATATCGGGATATATCACTACTTTTCCGAAATAAGTATCGGAGTTATCAGTCGCCGTAGTCCAGTAGGTAGTGTGTTGGCTGACGTAAAGCCAGGGTTCGAGCCCCAGGCCAGACATCACAATAAAATACAAAAAGTATTTCTTCGGCGACTTCCTCTCAGCAGATATCTTGCAAAAACTCTGAGAGTAAATAAAATTGCCATGAAAAGTTTCTCAAAAATCTGTCGTATGTGGGAGTCCTTCTCGGATCTGTTATACCAGCACTTTTGATGGTAGTTGTGATTTACGAATTTAGACCGAGTGGTTACTTGTTGTTGAGCAATTTTTCGTAAGAATGTCACGAACGGTGACAATGTGTAGTGATTAGACTATAAACCCTAATAATCCAGATTGGAATACGTTTACAAAAGTAAAAGAAATCTCCAGAGAGGAACACACACCGCTACCTGTAGAGAAAGTGTAAGTTACAATTCAAAAACATTCCCGCCACTAAACTACATACAAACAACAAGGCAGAGTTCATTGTTTCCAATTAAAGAAAGTTGGCAACCCTGTCATTTCAGAACTTGTAACAGTAGACTAAATGCATTCATGAAACTGAAATAAAGCAAAAAAATAAAAAGAAAATGGAGGAGATGCTTTATGGCAGTCCGATGTTACTTAAAAGAACGAAAGAGAATAAAAAAATATCATATCGCTGTGCGTGGTATCAAACGTTTGCGAGCATAGGCAATATCCAGGATAGTACAAAAGCTACATGAATGAGCAAATGGAGAAGCTTTACAGCAGATTCTGTGCAACTGTTTGACTCTAAGAGGTTATAGTAGAATATATTTTTGGAATCACTATTTAGAGCATTTCGTTTGTATTGCAAAAGTGATCTTAAAATCCCTGCAAAAAATATTTCTTTCCGCAATTTACTCTGAGCAGTCTTTTGGCAGACAAATGTGAGAGTCAATAAAATACAATTGCCATGAACAACTTCTGTAGGTTTCGCCACTCATGGCTGAAATTTACGAACTCAACATGTGTGGTGTGAGAAATAAGTTTGTAATTATTTCGCTCCTTGTGCATCTCCTGTCTTCCTCTGGTTAGCGGTTCCATGTATTTGGCTTTCTTTCTCTTATACGGCTTCTCTGTGGGTTCCTGTTGAGGTCTGTGTTGTTGGTGTCTTCCTATAGCTAACTGAAGGTATGCCTAATAAACTTTTACTTCAGATTACTTAGATTAGCAAAGCCTAGCTGTAAGGCTGTCTATACGTCTTAATTGGGGATTCTATTGGTTCAAAGTAACAAACTATTTTCCTCAAACAACGGTTTATAAAAGCCTATAAAGCTTGTACTCCTTTGCTCTATGTGGTCCATGTTTCGTAGCCGTACAGAACAACAGGCTAACTATACGTATTGATTGGGGGTTCTATTGGTCCAAAGCCATAAACTATTTTCCTCAAACAAAGGTTTATAAAAGACTGTAAAGCTTGTAGTTCTTCTCTGTGCATTCCATGTTTCATAGCCATACAGAACAATATGCTAACTATACGTCTCAATTGGGGATTCTATTGGTCCATAGTTATAAAGCTTGTAGTTCTTCTCTCTGCATTCCATGTTTCGTAGCCATACAGAACAATAGGTTAACTATACGTCTCAATTGGGGATTCTATTGGTCCATAGTTATAAAGCTTGTAGATCTTTGCTCTATGCGTTCCATGTTTCACAGCTATACAGAACAACTGAATTGAAGCTTCTGTTATTATTATGTAAAAGGACATCAACATTCATTCTATTCTTACGTTTTTACCTTTTTAAAAACGTTTAAAATATGCGTGTTCGTTGATTGCAAACAAAATAAAAATTAATTTGTGTTTAGTTGCAATTAAACTCTTTATTGTTCGCACTACTTTTATGTGCCACTGTTACAACTTGACAACAATACAACAATAATTGCTTGCTCACTATTCTACTTTATACTTCTGTCAAGCGCACACAGTAACAACTCTGCGATAGGTCTTCACAACCATGGCGGTTTACTTCGCACGCAACGCGTCTTCACACCAGACTGGCTGAATGCTTGCTATACTCGTTCCATGCTTTGTCTTGACATTTTATATGCCCATGCAAACAGTCTAATGAACGTTCTGGAAGTAGCATGTTCGCGGTTTCGATTTCTCAAGGCTATCTATCGCAACTTCATTGTTGTTTGTGTATTTCGTTCACATAGCTTGTTGTTGCGTTCTAGCTTACTAGTCTATCCCCATTTCTTTCACATTTAGGTTGTTAGTTTACTTGCAACAAATTCGTTGTATTTGTTAGTGCAGCATTTTATTGTTAAACCATGGTACACCGTTTACCCTTTTCGTAACACTATGTATGCTTGCATGAGTTCCTTTGGACCATGCTAAGGCGGTACCAAGTGAAAAGTCTTAGAGACTTTTCGGATGATGCTGTATATTCATTAAGTTCTGAGTGTCTAAGGCACTTGACTTAACAAATTACAGCCCTTGTTCCTCCTGATAGAGGCGATTGCATGAGCTTCTATACATCTGATATAATTTCATTGGGAATTCGTTTTTTTTCAATTCAATTATTCTAAACTTATACGATATGTTTTATAACCCGGATTTAATGGCTTCAAAGAAAATTTTCTCATCCTCTTCGCTGTAAGAATGAAAGAAAGTTTTTCAAATAACAACTAAAAAACAGTTTCAAAGCGATTTTTTTTCTTCTTCTAATGGTGAGAAGAAGAAAGACATAAAAAAAGAAAGTGAAGTGTTTTTTTTTATTAATTTTCTAAAACATTTAATTTTGTATACAAGCTTGCCGACAGACAACAATTAAATTGACCCGCTTAACATGAAATCGACATCCATTCAAAATCAAAATGAATTGTAATGAAATTAAAAACTCCGTTTTTTTCTTTAATTAATTCTTTAATCTTCAATGCTTTTTTCTTCGTCTTTTTCTCAATACAACAAACAATTAACAATTGTATGGAATTGGATGTTGCTCTGTAGTTGTTGTTGTTGTCTATTTCTTTTAGTTCATTAAGTTTGAAACTGACAAGCGGCATTAAATTCTTGACATGTTTAGAAACTAATTACTTCGATAGCAGCAGTGGTGAATAGTAGTGGTAAATGGATAATCGAATATACAGTTAGTTACACGAGTATATAGTGCTATTTTAAATTGCTATTGCTATTGCTATTGCTATTATTATTATTGTTGTTGTTGTTGTTATAATTGTAATTTTATTACTCTTCTTTGCCGTGATATCACGTCTCTAAGCCAATACTCACGCTTTAAAATTAATGCCATTACAATGATCATTACAACAATAATGCTAATGATCATAACGATGATGATGATGATGATTTTCAACATGACATTTTCTTCTCGATATTAAGCGTATAACTATTGTGTCTCTTTCTTTCTCTCTCTCAAATCATATCTTAGCCGAGTAATAGAATTTCTATTCAAAAATAACGGGTAATTTTTTAGCTATTATATTTTTGGCAACACTGGTTTAAACAGCTAACGCACGTTTCGTGTTTTATTTCACTGTCAAACATCTTCAGTTTGGTCTATAATTTGACCATGAATCGTCTGACAAACGAACAACGCTTGCAAATCATTGAATTTTATTATCAAAATGCGTGCTCTGTTAAGAAAGTTCATCGCGTGCTTCTTCCATTTTTTTGGTCAGTTTAATCGACCCACTGAAGCGGCTATTCGGGCTATTGTGACTAAATTTCGCACTAAATTTACATTGTTCGGCATTAAACCACCAACACGCTTACGTAGAGTGCGAACTGAAGAAAATATCGCAGCTGTATCGGCCAGTGTTAATGATGACCATCAATTATCGATTCGTCGCCGTTCGCAGCAATTGGGCCTCTGTTACTCAACAATGTGGAAAATTTTGCGGAAGGATTTAGGTGTGAAGCCTTTCAAAATACAGCTGGTGCAAGAATTGAAGCCGAACGCAGAATTTTTGGTGAATGGGCTCTTGGAAAGTTGGCCGAAGATCCACTTCTTTATCGAAAAATTGTGTTCAGCGACAAAGCTCATTTTTGGCTCAACGGATACGTAAATAAGCAGAATTGTCGATTTTGGAGTGAAGATCAGACAGAAGCATTGCAAAAGCTACCAATGCATCCAGAAAAAGTCACAGTTTGGTGCGGTTTGTGGGCTGGTGGCATCATTGGACCGTACTTCTTCAAAGATGCTGCGAATCGTAACGTAACTGTGAATGGTGAGCGCTACCGCAAGATGATATCCAACTTTTTTTTGCCCAAAATGCAAAAGCTTGACTTGCATGACATGTGGTTTCAACAAGACGGTGCCACATGCCACACAGCATGCGTAACAATTGACTTATTGAGAGACGAGTTCGGTGAACATTTTATTTCACGTTGGGGTCCGGTCAATTTTCCGCCTAGATCGTGCGATTTAACGCCTTTAGACTATGTTTTGTCGGGCTATGTTAATGCTCATATCTATATAGACAAGCCCGCTTCAATTGACGCATTGTAAGACAACATTGAAGCATTTATTCGTGAGATACCGGCCGAAATGTTGGAAAGAGTATGCCAAAATTGGACTAAGCGGATGGACCATTTGAGGCGCAGTCGCGGTCAACATTTGCATGAAATAATCTTCAAACATTAAATTATATGGACCGTACTATCGATTCAAATAAAGATTTCATGCAATTTTCTGAATTTTATGTGTTTTTTTGAAAATTTTTCCTATAGCTCTTAAAAAATCACCCATTATTTATGTTTTCAATCGGTCGACATAAATTGTACGTGAGTGTTAGTAACACAATCATACACAGAAAAACGTTATAAAAACACAAGAAAAAATTGAGGTTAAATACGTTAAAATTTGTTGTATTGTGTTGTATTGTTTTGTTTTGTTTGTTGTATTGTAAGTGAAATGAGGAATTACAGTGCGTGTGTCATCATTAACAGCAAGTGTTGTTGTGATAAAACCGAAATTAAAAATTCAAAACATTTCTTTATGCCCGGCAGCTAGTTGCAACGATTTTAATCTTTAAGCCTGGGAAATAAACAAAAAAAATTCATGACGATTTACTCAAATAATTTTCAGACAACACTACAACTTAATCTATTATTAAATTGTTGTTTTTGTAGGAAATACTATACAAAATTGGTTATTGAATGCAAGTAAAAGTGTCATGAATTTTGTCACTTCAATGATTTTCAATCGATAACAATAATTGGAAATTTAAATAAAAAAAGAAAAACTTTCTTTTCAAAAAATAACACTGCTAGACAAAAGTCTACAGAAAGAAACTTCGGTAGCTCTCATTCAAAGAAATTTATTGTATTCGAGTTCAATGCTGTATGCAGGGAGTGAGAAAAACTATTAGGCGTAGTAAAACGAAATCTTTTTTCCAAAAATTACAAAGCCTAATAGCACTTAATAATGATTCCTGGTTGAGAGATTTAACTATTCCATAACTGGCATAGTGGTGGCATACCTTATGATCTAAACATGGTAAAGGCAGATTGATTCGGAAATAGTTGCAACGGGGAAAACCTGAATCAAAGTGAAGCCACAAAAACTAATTAATGTGTTTGAACCCCAATAATCCTTATAGAAACTTTAATATAATAAGTGAGTATGCATTTAAATATGACACCCTCTTGTACAGAATTTGCAGACAATCCAAGTGATTAAATATGTAATACCACATAGAATTCACATTGTTGCCGCGACTTTAATGCATTAGTTTTAAGCCAGTGCTTTGAGTAAAACTTTGTAAAAGTTGAATAGTAATTGTACTTTTCTAATATATAAAATATTACTACTATATACTACTATAAGTGCTCTACTATAATCATTCTACTTTTCTAATATCAAAAATATTACTATAAGCACTCTACTATAAGTGCTCTACTATAATCATTCTACTATAAGTACCCTATTATAAGTACTTTACTATAAGTACTCTAACATTCATTCGTGTCAATTGAGGCATGTAGATAGTAGGTTTACTTTTCCCCATAGGTGATGATATCCTGAATATGGAATAGCATATCATTGTAGCACCGCTAATAAACTATGCATTTGAACATGACTCCCGCCGGTGACTGTGCAAAATCTGACCATTCCATCTGGCGCGGCACCTGATTCAATGCCATGCAGAGTTTACACTTGAAGGAAGCGAGAAAAAAAGTTGTTATCGTTAGAATTTCATTATATTTATTACTATTTTTTTTATTTTATTTATTACTATTTTATTTTATTTATTACTATTGTTATTATTTTTTACTTCAAAGACATACATATGTATATGCATATATAATTGGCCATTATAACCCTTCAGACATGATTACAACCTAGCTTCTCACACCACTTATATTGTGTGTTTAATTTTATACATGAGTGGCGTGACCTACAATTTAAAGTCGACTCTGAACTACAGAAGAAGTAGTAGTAGGAATAGTACTTCTAAATTCAGAATCATTTTATCATGACTATCAATTCAAAGCGACTGGAGGTTTAACTTTCTTCGGAGACAGAAAGAGAATTAGTTTTCTATCAAGCTAACATTTGAAAATCCATTAACTCGATTTCAAGCATCTTATGCATACATCTTATACCTCGAGGGACCTTAAATTAAGTAAGTTCCACAAGTTACTGACAAACATTCGCTGGTGCTGCATTAGTAAGGCGAACTGTATTTTGGTATACGGTTTAGAACATTTTTTTTTGAGAAGCCAACTAACTAGTTAGGTTTTATAGCAAGCATTTTACTACACCTTCTATGTTTTGCTATTATAATTTTAAAACTTTATTGAAAAGGTTTTCACCAAGTGATTGTACCTGTAACAGCTTTAAGTAAAAAAATGTCGAAAGTTTTAAAGAAATCGAGAACAAAAATTTATTTTCAAGCATATTTGGGTTTGTTATGTCTTAATTATGTTTGATTCATAAATTTTTAATTAAAAAGAATAGATTTTCTTTATTTTTTAAGAAATATTGTTATGTTAACGCCAGCTGTGTATATGTTTTCTTTGAATTCTGTCTTTTATAGTATATAGTATATCATATAGTATAGTATGTAGTATAGTATAGTAGTAGTATAGTATAGTAGTAAAGAATGTCCAATTAACACTTGCCTTGGTATACAGCCGGCGGTCAATGCTCCATATTTAAATTCAAAAATATTTGGTTAATTAAGCGTGAAAAATAGTTTTTAAAATTGTTTATTTTATAGAAATAAAATTTAGGGAGACAAAAAAAAAGATAATTAAGACAGAAAATAAACAAATTTTCAATTAAATAAACCATGACTGTGACCTTAATTCCTAAAGAAACAACACAAGTTTACTTTAATATTTTTTTTTTTTTTTGGTTTACAAGTTTATTAGTTGGTTTATTAGTTCTGCTACCATTAAATATTTTTTTTTTTGAAATTTTCTTGTTGAAAAACACAGAAAAAGATTGAAATCTTTAATTGCAGTGGCCCTTTAAATGCAGCTGAACATTATTTTTCTATAATTGTAAAGCCACTATATTTTATTTTCTTGAGTAGTAAGTAACCTTTTCTGTTTTTATGAGATTAATTCGTTAGCCTTGATCTTTCTGTTGGTTTTCTTCATATGTACGTATCACAAACCTACTGAAATCATTCTAAATAAACTTGATTTTTAAAACAAAATTTGTTTTCTTTCATAATTTATTATATTTCATTCATCCTAATGACTACAATGACCTTTTATTCTTATTATGTATTATTATTTTGTTTCTTATATGTTATAACATTAATAATAAATTGTTGTTTTATTTAAATTATATTTTTAGCTGAACTATTGTTGAATAGTTTTTTTTTTCTATCAAACTTCTAAAAATTTGTTTGATTTGGAAACTTGTTTTTTTTGCTATTTTGTTGCTATTTTTTTTTGTCCATATGCTACCTACCTTTAGACTAATTATTTTATTTTTAATAAATTACTCTTTCAAAGTGTATTCAAGTCAGTCAAACAGCGCAAAGTGGTCATTATTTAAATTTGAACTATTGCGCCTTATTATGAAAATTATTAAGGTGGGCTGTTTTAAGTGCTCTATGGTAATAATTTAAAATCATAAAAATTACTAGGAAAAAATTCTTAGTAAGAATCAAAACTCCTACATTGATTTCAAATCAATTGAAACAATATATTGTCAATGACAGTAGTAAATAGTAAAAGTAATAGTAAATAGTAAAGACTTGACATTCCGGACAGTGACTCTTGTTAATGAGTAGATAACAATATGACGAAATTCCTCACCACAAGACGTAATACAACGGAATATGTTTCCACTGATAATCCTGTTACCCTAGAACATGCTAACATCCGTTTACTTTAATCCAGGGATTACCAAAATTTTTTTGGTTGTATATTAGTGAGTAAGAGATCGAGAATAAGTTGAGAGTTTACGTCATAGAAAAGTGTTAGTAAGATACGCTATTTTGATTTTCATTGAGAGTTTACAGTCATAGAAAAGTGTTAGTAATATACGCTATTTTGATTTTCATTTCATCAACATCCTCTTCTACTAATAACCAACCTTTTAATTTTTCTAAAATATTGCTTTATGCCTATAAAAAAAAGTATTTCTCTATTCATAATATTGAAATTATTTATTTGACTATTAAAACAATAAACACTTTAATAAAAGCATTTTTTAACTAAAATTATTTTTTGAGTGTAACCCTGAAAAAAATGTTATACATACATATGTACTCGCCGCAGTCAGATCGACGCACTAAGTGGCATTTACCCTGAAAAGCCGGCAAAAAGGCAAAAATGAATTTTGATTTTTGATTTTCTTAATGGACCGTATGTGATACCTAGGGGCACTTATGATCCGATCATAATAAAATCAGGTAAAATGATTCACATTCATATTAAACATATTCATGTCGAATTTCATCGAGGTAATAAAATTTTTAAGCCAATTGTAATTGCTGAACATATTTTCTTAAGGGGCCCTATTTTGGACCTAGGGACAATTGTGGACCGACCATAACAAAATTTGGTAATATGATTTAGATTTACAAAATAAACGTTCATACCGAATTTCATCACGATACCGATGTTTTTAAGCCATTTATAAGCGCAAACGTGAATTTCTAAAGGGACTTTATATGGGGACTAGGTTCAAATGTAATCCGATTTTTATCAAACTTTACACCATGATTTCTTAGTACACAGAACTTATCCATTCTAAATTTTATCATAATTGTTGCATAATTACCATAATTATGTGTAAATAAGTGCAATTTCGAGGGGAATTTGCATGGGGGCTAGGCGAAATCACGGATCAAGGGTTCATCCTTGGGCCTAATTATCACTAACACTATCAAAAAATTCCAGCCATTAACTCATAAAACACTTCTATTAATTTTGCCCAGGTCTTCAGGCAAAATGCCCCTCTGTGCGACGACTAAATAAAATATCATAAGCAATGTGTGTGAATTCTCTCTGCACAATTGTGCTATAAAATGGTAATTCCTGCTTTAAAGAAACCACGATTGCGGAAAGTGAAGCACACCAAAAAAACAGAAGTGGTAAGAAGTTGAGAGATATGCATGATGACAGACCTGTGTTCTTTGAACGAATTAAAGGGAATAAAAACTGCAGTTTTTTCTTGCGCTTAAGTCTCTTCTATTTTCTTTCATTCTCCTTTATTATTTACTGTTGTGCGATATGTAGTACTACTCTGGACATGTGGCCCTTGTTGCAATCCTAATTAATGACCTGTCACGTTTCACATTATTCCCTCTGGGTGTTCGTCACCTATGCTGAGAGAAATTGTTTTTACCTCGTCCGAACCAACACTAGATAATGTTTCTTATAATTCTGCGAACCTGAGTATTCCGTGAATATTCGGTGTCTGTAAGGAAAGCTATTCGCCTGGCACTTGATAAGCCTTCAGGTATTTCCTTCTGAAACACATTAACGCCGCACTGGATTCATGAACATATTTGGTCAATTCACACAAGCCGTTGTATCGTTGTATTCATTGTATTGTTGGAAGAACATACAACAGAGTATGATTGTTGTTGATATTTTTCATATAAAAATCCGATACACTTATACACATTTTTTTCATATGTTTTTGGAAGTTGTATTGGTTTCGTGCTATCAAAAAGTGTGAATGAAAAAAATGTGTATATGTTTTCATATGTTTTTAAAAAGTTGTGTGGGTTTCGGGCTATCAAATTGTTTGAATGCCACGAGATACACAATACAGCATAGCATTGAGCGTTCACAAACAAACAAATTTATTCAATACAACATACACGATACAAAGTTGTGTGAATTGCCCAATTGTTGTTATTATATAGTACATATGTACATTAGGGTGCTCCTTAAAATTAAAAGTCAGATTTTCTCCAGTGTCACCCCCCATTTTGGTGAATATTGGCAAAAAAAAATTGATATTGTCAAAGTTTCAGATCAATCGGTTGGGGTGAAGACGTGCAGCAAGATCGTTGAAATTTAAGGGGAAACCCTAAAATTTAAGTTTCGTGACTTATAACTTTAAAAATATTAATTTTATTGAAAAATGTTGTACGAGAAAGACGTTTCCTAGAAGTCGCCGTAGTCTAGTAGGTAGTGTGTTGGCTTATTAGACGAAAAGCCAAGGTTCGAGCCCCAGGCCAGACATCAAAACGAAAATTTGTAAAGATTTCTGGCAAAAACCCTGAGAATAAATTTCCCAAAAAAAAAAAAACGTCTGTCGTTTGAAATCGACTTTAAACTGTAGGTCCAGTCAGTCATGTATAAAATAATCACACCCCCCCAACATCGGTGGTGTGAGGAGCTAGGTCGTAATCCTGACAATTATGTGTGTATGATTGACTTATTTGATGTGATTTCATGGTTCAAACCACAGCCCGCATACTCTGAGGGTTAGAAAAGATGCCATTGCTATTTTGAGTGCCCTATTTCTTATCATATTCAGATTGTATAGGTTACATTGGTAGTGAGTTCAATTCTCTACGATTCAACTCGGCAATTACTTGCTACAATTCTGTCTGGTGATTACAAATATTACGCTGTTTCACTATGTTCTTATTACTCTGTGTTTATGGTAGATTTTTTATTTGATTTTCTTGCTCTTCAATAAAGATTTGGAGGCTATACAGATAGTGATTAAAATTGTAAGAGGGACTTAAAAATGTCACTGTGTATGGTTTATAACTTTGAGAGCCAGTTAGCATGCTATTATGTATGGTTTGGAACCATGATTATTGTGGGATTGTGGTGTATGAATATGGTGTTTGAGGTTATGATGTTCTGGTCACTTTATAATACAGGAGTCGATCTATGAACGCCTAAGTATTCAGAAGTCAAAGACATTTGTTTATGAACTTTGGTTTGTAATTGAAAAAAGGTTTAAATTTTAAAATAAAATCATACGAGTATAGATTATATTCCTGGATACCATAAGGTTATGTTTTATCTTCAGTTATGTTTTCTTTTTTCTTTCTGCGATTGCCAGCTGTATTTATAGCCTCATTTTGTAAAATTTCAATTGGAAAGGGAAAAAGAGAGAGAGTGAGACAGAGAGAGTGTTATAGACTGTATATGTTACTTCTGGTGTCCCGCAGGGTAGCCACTTGGGTCCTTTACTGTTTTTATTGTTTCTTAATGATCTTCCTTGTGCTATTTCTGATTGTAATATTCTGATGTATGCTGACGACGTTAAATTATTTTATACTTTTGATGATGATCATGGTCAGGCTGTTCTTCAGCGAAATATTGATTTGTTTGTAACTTGGTGCAGAATTAATTTAATGGATCTTAACTTGAAAAAATGTAAATGCATGGTTTTCTGTCGCGGTGGCGTAATTTCGTCCACTTATGTGAATAATTCTTGCCCTTTGGAAACTGTGACTACATTTCTTGATTTGGGAGTATTATTAGATATGAAACTGTCTTTTATTGGTCGTATTAGTATGATGATTGGCAAAGCTCGGGCTGTTCTTGGTTTTGTGAAAAGATGGGCTAGAGAATTCATTGATTCTTATATAACAAGACTGCTATACATTTCACTTGTTAGACCTATTTTGGAGTATGCGTCTATTATTTGGAATCCATATTATCGTTGTCATAGTGATTCAATAGAGTCTGTACAGAAGCAGTTTTTATTATTCTGTGGCTTAGGATGGGATTGTGCCAATGGGTTTCCGTCATATGAGGCTGGATTAGGTTTGATAAAACTTCCAACTTTAGAACGTAGAAGGGCTGTTTGATTGTGTGATATCGATTCTGAGTTTTTGCTTTGTAACCTGAATTTCAGTATTCCAGCAAGATTTTCACGGCACTATCGTCCTCTTTCTTTAGATTTTTATAGAACGAACTATGGATGTAATTTTCCTTTTCGTAGATTATGTAATGCTTTTAACTTATATTATGATTTTATTGATTTTAATAGTGGTGCTGGCATTAATTTGTAAATTATTATATAAAAATGTATTTTCGTTCTTGTCATAGGTAGTTTCTGTTTATTGTTACTTTATTCAGCTTGTGATTAAGTTCTGTAGCTGACTTATGTTCTAGTTGCCATTACTTTTCCCTTACCCGCTACAGTCCGGACTGTAGTCTGTACGTGTCCCTACGTAATGGGGACGAGCCCTCCGCGGTCGGGTGAGGGTGGGTTAGTGCGGGGCCGGGGACGTTCGAAAATTTCCCAAATCTCATATTTCGCCTGTACAAAATTATTAAAAATATGGCAAAAATATGTCCTTGAATTTTATGCAAAAATAGGGAATTTTCAGTGTAAAATCCTCGGCATAAAATTGAAGAAATAATTCATAAAATCGTAGATAATAAAAATTAATTTAAATTTATATTTTTGGAAAAAACCCTTCTTTTCAAGCAGCTGGTCATTCAAATCCTGTAAATGTCCTGTATGTTACGTGTTATATGTTTCACCATACGACAATAAATTTTATTTAAAATTTTTTTTAAATGCATTTTATTTAAATAAACACGTTTATGTATTACAATTACATGCCAGTTTATTTTAAATTGCGTTGAATTTAATTTAATTTCTGTAACAGTTAATGAAATAAACCTCTAATCCATATAGAAGTTCCAAAAACAAAAACAAAATTTTAATATTTTCAACACGTTGTCATTACAATTGACATTTAGTGTGTATTTGAAATTTTGTTTCTGTTTCTGTTTCGGTTTTTTTTTTGTTGGAATTTTTAACAGTATTTTGACCATAAAGTTGCTTTTAAAAAAATTTGTTTTTTTTTTTTTTGGTTGTCTGACGTAAATGGGTCACACACGATTTTGTGTTGGTTTTTAATATTAAAAACAGTTTTTAATATTAAAAATTTATACACAAATATAGATCATGTTTTTGTTTTTATTTAAGCTTAATTTATTAAAGAAAAAAATAAAAAAATTTACATTTTTCTTTATTTTGGGAAAATGATTTAAAGGGGCAGCTTAAAATCGTGTTTACTTTCAAACGGCACGATTTGGTGAGAAACACAATATGACATGGCGTACAATATGAAACTTAAATTTGAAACAAGAGCGAAAAGAAAAATGAAATGAAAAATGTCACCTAAAATATTGACAATAAATTATTAACGTTTGAATTCATATTTTAAATAAAATTTCGAAACTATATGTGAATAAAGGGAAATGTCTATCGGGTACTTTATGTTCGATCGTACTTTTTCAAGAACGATGAAAAATACATAATTACAGTCAATAGAACAAGGGATCGATTACTGAAAATTAGTTTTTCTAATGATTTTAATGGAAGGTTTTTAAAAAGGTTTTACAAAAAAAAAAAAAAAAAAAAAAAATTGCGGGTACTCTTTTGCATGTAAATAAATTGGTACTTATTTCATTTTTATTGGTACTTTTTGTATACCAAAAAATTGTATCACATTGAAAACAATATCCGTAATGAAATCTTAATTTAATTGAAGGCTAAAAAAGAAAACGTTTTCGAGTACTCTTCTGTAAACAATGTAAACAAATTGTGTAATATGTGTTTTGGTACTTATTTCATTTTTGTGGTACTTTTTGTATACCAAGAAAATGTAACACCATAAAACAATATCCGTAATCTAATTTTACTTTAATTGAAGTCCTTAAGAGAAAAACGTTTTCGAGTACTCTTCTGCAAACAATGTAAACAAATTGTGTAATATGTGTTTTGGTACTTATTTCATTTTTATGGTACTTTTTTGAAACCAAGAAAATTTATTGCCGTAAAAATAATATCCGTAATGAAATCTTGCATTAATTGAAGTCCTTAAGAGAAAAACGTTTTTGGAGTACTCTTCTATAAAAAATGTAAACAAATTGTGTAATATGTGTTTTGGTACTTATTTCATTTTTATGGTACTTTTTCAAAACCACGAAAAATTTTTATCGTAAAAATAATATCCGTAATCAAATCTTACTTTAGAGGCCTTTAATTACACAAAGAAAAATTTTTTTGTAACAGGTTTTAAGTATCATTGGGGAGCAAAAAAGTACCTGAAAAGAGAAAAATGGAGAATATTTATTTTAATTAAAATTTTTCAACTAATTATGATAGAAACTTTAATGTTAAATGCTTTGCTTTCATAAGAAATAAAGAAGGAATAAATAAAAATAATTTTGAAGAAGTGCTTGTAAGAGCTATTGTACTGCTCTTAATCTATATAGGGTATCCCCCATGATATCTTTTCCAATCCCATTATCACGACAAATTTAAGGCTGTTGTTCAATGTTAGTAAGTGTAACTCCTTGCCCATTGCTTAATACATACACAAATGTTGTTTTCTGAGATGCTTTTTACGCCACATAGAGTCCAAAATGTGTTCCGATGATTCAATCTCTTCATCACAGAATCTACATTCTATCCTGAGCAATTGTTTTTTTTTTTGTCTATAGTACCGGTTACTATTTTCAGACTACACCTGAATAATATGACGCACGGCTCTCATTAGCTTAAGGAGAGTTTTCGTCTCTTTTCATTTTTCCTTTCACCAAATATACTGTTTTATTCGGCCACTGAAAAGTTCAGGTGCTATCTGAAGCATGGAAGCTCCTCTCCTTAAAACTTTATTTGCCTGCTAATTGCCATGAGTTCCCACATAAATTGGGAGCCAGCAGATGGTGATCGTGTTCACAGTTGACCCATTTTGTCCCGACAGTCCTATACGATTCTCGAATTAATCGTATATGAATCGAATGACAGTCAGAGTACTGTATTAACCAAGTTGACTTGAGCACTTCTTTTGATTTCTTAAAAGACTTTCGCCGTGGTTTCCGACTGTATACCGCACCTGTCCTACTATAAGTCTTCGATCCTTCCGTATACCACATGTTGGTCCCACTCTGAAAATTGTATTTAGACGTACATTGGCACATTGCTAAGCAGTGATTCTCACCATTGAACAGAAAAACTCGTTTTGTCAGATTACGATGCAGATTCTTCCATTTCGGAAATTTATTCTCTCTACATACATACATAATTGGTCATTACAAGCCTTCAGTCTGGATTACGACTTAGTTTCTCACACCACTTATGTTGTATGTGTTAATTTTATACGTGAGTGGCGGGACCTACAGTTTAACGTCGACTCCGAACGATAGATTTTTGAGAAACTTTTTCATGGCAATTTTTATTTACTTTCAGAGTTTTTGCCAGAAATCTGCTGAGAGGAAGTCGTCTAAGAAATACTTTTTTTCTCATATTTCGTTTTGATGTCTGACTTGGTATACGAACCCGGGCTTTACGTCTAATAAGCCAACACACTACCTACTAGACTACGGCGACTTCGAGTACTTTTCGTAGATAGTACTTTTGTGTTATTTCCCGAAGTGTACCCCACTAACAATCACCACCGACTTACAGTCTTAAGATCACTTTAAATGATGTGACAAAGAGTCCTTTCAAGTTTGCCTTTTGTTGTCAGAATTACGGCTTTGGCACTCTGATACAAAAATTTTTATTTTTAACTAATCTTCTGGTACTTTCTTAATAAGTGTACTTTTACAGGGTCCCCATTTTTGCAATTCGATTCGTTTACTTATAATTTTTTTTATATTAAACTATAAAAAGTACTTTTTTGAAATTAAAACTTTAAAAAGTACTTTTTTGAAATTAAAGCTTTAAAAAGTGCTTTTTTGAAATTAATGCTTTAAAAAAGTACTTTATTGAAATTTAAGTTTAAAAATGTACTTTATTGAAATTTAAGTTTAAAAATGTACTTTTTTGAAATTAAATTAAAGCTTTAAAATGTACTTTTTTGAAATTAATGCTTTAAAAAAGTACTTTTTTAAATTTTGAGTGTATAAAGAAAAGAGTACATTAGTTTTTTTAGGATTTTTAATATTATTTGGAGAGTACTTTTATAAAGGGTCCGCCAAATACCTTTTTTATTGAAAATGTTTAAAAGAAACTACTGAATATTTTCTTAAATTTCTTTTTTTATTTGAAAGTACAATCCTTCCGGTTAATAATGGAAAACAATTTCATTCAAATGGCTGCCTCGGCTGGCCATGCAGTAGCCTACACGATCGGTCCAATTTTTATGCACATTATCGATTGTGTGCAGCTGTATTTCACCAATGGCTTCACGAATATTGTCCTTTAAAGCGTCAATTGTCTCTGGCTTGTCGGCGTAACACTTATCTTTGACGGCACCCCACAAATAATAGTCCAACGGTGTCAAATCGCAGCTCCGAGGTGGCCAAACGACATCAGCTCTGCGGCTGATAATGCGATCTTCAAAAACAGGGCGCAAAACATCGAGTGTAGCTTCGGCTGTGTGGCACGTAGCGCCGTCCTGTTGAAACCAAATGTTGCCAATATCCTCCTTTTCAATTTTTGTGAACAAAAATTCGTTCAACATGGCCCGATAACGATCGCCACTGACTGTAACGGCCACTCCTTGCTCATTTTCGAAGAAAAATGGTCCAATTATGCCTCTGGACCAAAATCCGCACCAAACAGTGACTCGTGCGTGCGGGTTTTCTGTGCCCCAAATTCGACAATTTTGCTAGTTTACATACCCGCCAAGATCAAAATGAGCTTCATCTGAAAAGATGATTTTTTTTTTGTCAAAACCGGCATCTTCTGGTGTAGGCTACTGCATGGCCAGCCATTCTTTTCCATTATTAACCGGCAGGATTGTACTTTCAAATAAAAGAAGAAATTTGAGAAAAAATTCAGTATTTTTTTTAAAGCATTTTCAAAAAGAAAAAGTTATTTGGCGGAGCCTTTATATACATCAGGGTCCAAAGGTTGATTATGAATATGTCGTATTTAATTATATTTTAAGTATTTTATATTCTTCTTTATTTATTCTGGAGTTTTAATTTCCACTCTATTTAGATTTGAATTTTTGGTTCCTTTACCGGAAATCCCTAATTTTATTTGAACAAACCAGAGACTTTCTCTTTTAATTCATGAATTATTAGAATAATTTGGTAATTAACACAGAAATTTATATGATACGATACTATAATTATAGGCAACAACGTTCTCATTAAGATTTTTATTTTATTATTTTCTTCTTAATTTTTCTTTTCTTTTGCTATTACTTTTAAGCAGGAAGTTAGAAAAATGTCGCTCTTTTTCTCTTTGTTTTCGAACAGTAGGTTTTAAAAAAACACAAAAACACGCTATGCGTGCATATGCATGTTGGCTGATAGGTTTCCGTTTTATTTATTTACCATGATTAGCGGGCAAGAAATAGTTTTTTTTGTTCAAATAGACTTTCGCTTAAGATTTTCAATTTTAAATAAAACTACAGGCTCTTGCTTTTAATAATTATTGTGTGTGCACAGCAAAGTATGCAAAAATATTTTAAAAAATTTCCGTGTTATTTTATGTCTTTTTTTTCAAAATTAGAAAGTAAAACAAACTCAATATTGGCTTTGACATTGAAATTGTTTCACTTTAAAAGGCTTAACTAAACGAATTTTAATACAAAAAATTAAAAAAAAAACAAAACTAACAAATTGAAACAAGCTTTGTATTGGGCGTTGTTGGCTAGTGGCTGGAAATTAAACAAAACCACGAATTAGCTACAGTTTCACATGTCTTGCAATTGTTAATACAAGCGTCTTAACAACATACGTACATATGTACATACATAATTGGTTATTACAACCCTTGAGTCTGGATTACGACTAAACTTCTCACACCACTTATGTTGTGTACGTTAATTTCATATACGAGTGGCGGAACCTACAGTTTAAAGCCGATTCCGTACGACAGATAATTAAGAAGCTTTTTATTGGCAATTTTTATTTATTCTCAAAATCTGCTGAGGGGAAGTCGCCGCAAAAATATTTTTTTTATATTTCGTTTTGTTGGAGATTGGCTAACATGGGGGGGAGGGTTTGAACACATGCCTCATGTCTACTGATGATGTGTAATGATGATGATGACTTTGGTAAACTTCATTTTAAGCAGTAAGGGACTATTTTTTCCCCTTTTTGGGGTTCAAGAATTGAGATAAAGCACAGAAAAATTGCATAATTAAAAGAAATCTGCTTTCAAGGCATTTGGTTTCAAAAGATTTCATGGCTATTATAAAGAGTCCGCCAAATAACTTTTTTTTTTGAAATTGCTTTAAAAAAAAACCTACTGAATATTTTCTCAAATTTCTTTTTTTATTTGAAAGTACAATCCTTCCGGTTAATAATGGAAAATAATTTTATTCAAATGGCTGCCTCGGTTGGCCATGCAGTAGCCTTGTGTGCAGCTGTATTTCACCAATGGCTTCACGAATATTGTCCTTTTAAGCGTCAATTGTCTCTGGCTTGTCGGCGTAACACTTATCTTTGACGGCCCCCACAAATAATAGTCCAACGGTGTCAAATCGCAGCTCCGAGGTGGCCAAACGACATCAGCTCTGCGGCTGATAATGCGATCTTCAAAAACAGGGCGCAAAACATCGAGTGTAGCTTCGGCTGTGTGGCACGTAGCGCCGTCCTGTTGAAACCAAATGTTGCCAATATCCTCCTCTTCAATTTTTGTGAACAAAAATTCGTTCAACATGGCCCGATAACGATCGCCATTGACTGTAACGGCCACTCCTTGCTCATTTTCGAAGAAAAATTGCCCCATCATGCCTCTGGACCAAATCCGCACCAAACAGTGACTCGTTTTGGGTGCGTCGGCTTTTTAATGTAGGCGTGCGGGTTTACAAACCCGCCAAGATCAAAATGAGCTTCGTCTGAAAAGATGATTTTTTTGCCAAAATCGGCATCTTCTGTAAGTCGATCGCAGGCCCACTTAGCGAAGTGAAAACCTATTGGATGGTCAATTGGCTTCAACTCCTGAACCAATTGGACTTTGTATGGCGTCATACCAAGGTCTTTAAGCAAAATTCGTCTCAATGATGTCTCCGAAATGTTCAATTGTTGAGAATGACGGTGAATTGATGTTGATCGCGCTTCACGAACACTTTCTACCACAGCAGCAATATTCTCGTGTGTACGCACTGTTTTTGGCTTTTCACGCTTTGGTTTATCGATGAGGATGCCAGTTTCTTTCACTTTTTCACAAGATAACGAACATATGGAGCTGACGGTGTTTCTCTTCTTCCAATATTCGTACGCAATTTTCGCACACATTCTGCAACATTACCATGATTTTCAAAGTAATGTCGCAATATTTCCCAGCGTTGTTCAAGCGTATACACAACCATATTCGTTTAAAAGCTAATTATCTGTCAAAATTAGACATGAGCTAAGTGTTACCATTCACGAAATAAGAACTAGTTGAAAAAAAAACGTTAGATGGCGGACCCGATACAATTTTAGTCCGGATTACAACCTAGCTTATCACACCATTTATGTTGTGTGTGTGTTAATGTTAACCATGAGTTACGGGACCTACAGTTTTAAGTCGTCTCCGGACAACAGATTTTTGAGAAACTTTTCATGGCAAATTTTATTTTACTCTCAAAGATTTTGCCAGAATTCCGTTGAGAGGCGGACGCCAAAGAACTATTTTTTTCATATTCATTTAGTTGGAGATTGGCTGACCTGGGGGTTGAACCGAGGCCTCACGTCTAATAAGCCAACACACTACCCGCTAGACTACGACGACGATTTTATCTGTGCTTGTAATTTCGAAAATGAAAATAATAAGAAGTTTTTAACAGTTTTTGTACACATTTTAACCCATTCGCTGCCAAGCCTAAATTATATGAAGTCATTCCCATTGCCATTTATATTGTGAGTGTTATTGTTTACCAAAACCCTGTTACAAATCCTATCATGAAGATAAGGTATCATAAGTGCTTTAGTTGCTATAAAATTTTGTTATAAATACACGATGAAGTTGAATTTTGCGTGATAGATCATTCTCTATAAGAAATAAAGGATTATGTTTGTGGCTAAAAAAAATTTTTAATTCAAAAGCCTGCATGTTATAATATATTTAAAGTAGGACGAGTATACTCGTCTTGGCAGTGCGGGATACCCTGTCAAAGACGAGTATACTCGTCCTTGGCAGCGAATGGGTTAAGGTACTTATGTTGTGTTATTTTTTTTAAATTTTTTATTTGCTTTTCTTAATTTCAATATCATCACAATTTATGTAAAAAAAATATGAATCTTTTCATTGGTTTAATTTGCGTGGCACCATCAACCTTTTTTTAAAATCTCTTTAGAACTCCCACAACAATTTTCAACAAGTTTTCAAAACATATCTGACCCTTCATCTATTGTTATAGGAATAATAATAAAAATTGTTGTTGTTGTTATTGTTCGATGTTGTTCGATAGGCCAATAGACTATAATTATCATAAACTATTAAAATAAATTGTTTATTATGATTCCGTTTTTCATTTTCATTTCATTCTTAATAGATAAACATAAAACGTACAATATTATCAAGAGTTCCTATTGACCAGGGTCATATTTATATATGAACGTAAAGGCTATAAAACTAACCATACAACAACAACAATAACAATAATAATAATAACAAATAAAATTAAAGACAACTTTCATTAAAACGTTTAATAGTTTTTGTAGGTGAACAAGTCAAATCATACCACTCCACAAAACGCTCCACACCACAAACATTTTCTACTTTAAACTGCCGTAACTTTTTTTGTTTTTCGTTTTTTATTGTTGCTTTCCTTACCATTATTTTTTTTTTTTTGATTTTTTTATTATTTGTTTGGCCAAAAGCCAAACCCATTTATTGTTTTTGGCCAGGTCTTATATTTTTTGTTTAAAATCTTTACAATCTTTATTTGCACAAGCCTTAATGCAAACCGAAGAAAAAACAAAGCCTTGTCCAGATTTTTATTTGCCATAAGATGCAATAGCATCTATAGGGGCACGTATTGCATTGTATTGTAGTTACTTACAGTCATTAAAAGCCATTGCAAAACAAGGCTGTGGCTCTAGTTTTGGGACAGAGAGAGAGGGAGAGAGGATAAAGAATTTTATATTTGAAGATCGTATATTAAAATCAAATTCATTATATTGACGCTATTCAAACAATATATTAAATTTCATTAAAAAAAAAAACGAAAATAAAACTTAAGTTCAATAAATAAATTAATTTTCGATTGTAACTTAGCTAAGACACACATTAGCTAAGACACAATTTGTCTACGATATGGAAAAGTATACATTCATACATACAGAACTGCTAATGAGCTTGTAATGACAAGCCTTCAGTCAGGATTACGTCCTAATTTCTCACACCACTTATGTTGCATGTGTTAATTTTCTACATGAGTTGCGTTGGCTACAGTTTAAAATCGACTCCAAACCACAGATTCTTGAGAAACTTTTTCATGGTAATTTTGTATTTACTGGGTGGCTGATATATAATGCAACAAAGTAAAGCGCTATATTTTTTTAATTTTTTTTTTTAATTTTATTGTTCAAAAGCAAAAAGTGTTGGAAATAACATCAAATTTTAGAATCAGTTTAGATTTGTTCGAATTGGCCACCTTTGGTACGAATTATGGCCTTCAAACGGCCGACAAAGCCATCATAGACTGCACGAAAGTGACTCTGCGGTATTTTGGCCCATTCCCGGCGAAGCGCCGTTTTGAGATGATCGACACTTTGGTATTTTTTTAGTGAGAACCTTACTCTGCAAAATGCCCCAGGCGCAAAAGTCCAACGGATTTAGATCTGTAGATTTTGTTGGCCATTGTGCGGTAGAAATGAAGCGAGGAACCTCCTTTTTAAGCCATTCTTGGTTGACGCGTGCTGAGTGCGGTGGTGCTGAGTCCTGTTAGAATGTTCATGGTCTGCGGCCGAAATGTTTCTCTGCCCAGGAATTCAATACTGTCTTTAAGACATTTTCCCGATAATATTCGGCATTTATTTTGACCCCACTGTTGATGAATACGAGCGGGGAGCGACCATCGGCCGTTACGGCAGCCCACACCATTACCATCGGCGGCGCTTGAGTTCTGGTGGCCAATCGCAGGTGTAAATTTTCAGCTGACCTCTTTGGCAAGTAAACCCGATCATTTTGTTTGTTCACAAACTGCTCAATTTGTAATGGCTTCTCATCGGAGAAAAACAAATTCGGTAACTGGCCACTTTCGTGCAAGCGAAGTAACTCCTTGGCTTTTTCCAATCTAACTTTTTTTGTCCATCGGTGAGCGCTTGCACTTTTTGGAACTTCAATGGCTTTAGTCCAAGCTCATTTTTCAATATGTGTTGCATCCGTTCTCGCGATATGTTCAGCTCACGAGCAATTTTTCTACCACTGCGGCGTGGATTTCGATCAAATCTGGCCTTCACTTTTCGGATCATTTCTGGTGTTGTTACCGTTTTTTTTCGTCCACTTTTTGGACGCGATGCAACACTGCCAGTATCACGGTAATGAGCAATGGTACGAGAAACAAAAGATTTATTCACATTTAAATGCTGGAGGGCTCTAACGATAGCCACCACCTGTGGTTTTCCAGCCAAATATAAATCAATCACACTATCACGCTTGAATTCCATCACGAATAACTTTTTTTCTGATTACAATAGATCAAAATGCTTTTGTAAGCTTGTAAATAATAAAATGAACTGTCACTGGAATAAATCTGTCAGCTGTCAGACGAGCGATTTACAAATGATAACAACCTGAAGTTGGTTGCAATGCATATCAGCCACCCTGTACTCTCAAAGTTTTAGACAGAAATCTGATGCGAGGCAGTTTCCTAAGAGATATTCTTTCATATTTCATTTTGTTGGAGATTGGCTGGCCTGGGGTTTGAACCGAGGTCTCATGTCTAATAAACCTACACACTACCTACTAGACTGCGGCGTCTTCTAAAGTTATGATTTCTATAAAATTCGATTTTTTTCTGACCAAGACCTCTTCAAAGAGGGTTATACACGTAATATCATGGGCATGATACTTAAATGACTGTAATTTGACTTGACTTGATTACAACACGGTAGTTATTGTTTTTGACGCTACGTTACGTTACGTTATTGGTCATTACAACCCTTCAGTCAGGATTATGACCTAGCTTCTCACACCACTTATGTTGTGTGTTAATTTTATACATGAGGGGCGGGACCTACAGTTTAAAGTCGGCTCCGAACGACAGATTTTTTGAGAAACTTTTCATAGCAATTTTATTTACTCTCAGAGTTTTTGCCAGAAATCTGCTGAGATTAAGTCGCCGAAGAAATACTTTTTGTATTTTATTTTGATATCTGGCCTGGGGCTCGAACCCTGGCTTTACGTCTAATAAGCCAACACACTACCTACTAGAACACGGCGACTATAATAACAGCTGTTAAGCGAGTGAAATTTTACTTCACTATGACGAGGCATGACTTTCCTGTGATCTTATATTGATTTGACTACGATTTGACTTTGTAAATGGAAAGTCAAATGGAATGGAGTCCCCTGCTTGCTTTGAACTTGATTAATAAACTGAAAGAAGAAATAAGAAAACCGCGGATCTTCTTTCTGATGATAGGGAATAAAAAGGGCTCTCCTTTAGAATAGAATTGGCGAACCGTAGCTTTAAGGTTTTTCTTTTTTTTTTTTAATTTAATACGGTTTCTTCAAGCAGATAATATTATTCGTTTGCTTAAAAAGCCTGTGAATTGTGAAATGAATTTTAAATAACGTTTTGTTTTCCACCCACCGGTTCTTATCTGTGGCTTTGTTTTTAGAATTGTGTGGCATGTAAATTTTGAAACGTAGACATTAAAATAATTATTTTTAGATTAGAGTCAAGCCAAAATCAAACAAATTAACCCAAATAATATGAAAAGTTTACATAGATAAAAACAATTGAAATTCCATATTTAAATTTTTTTCCTTTTTCTTGTGCAAAGTTTAGTTGACTTGCCAGGCTTATCTTAAAAAAAAAAATACAACAAAATGTGTCATAAAAATTGAAATTTAATTACAAAGCTTAGTAGAAATAAAAGTAAAAAAATTAAAAATTATTTTACAAAAATTCCCTTTAAAACAATTAAGCGTAAATAAACCAACATTTTTTATGTTATCGCTGCACTCATTTCAATTTCAGTTTGTTTTTTAACAACTAAAAATTAAAAATAAATTACAAATTTACGTAAAAAAAAACAATAAAAAAATAAAAAAAATATACAAATACTTTGTAAAGTGGGACAGACACGGCAATTTACACTTGCTTCTTTCGAAAAACTGTCTCATTTTTAATGGTCATCATAAAGTCTCTGGCACACGAAAAAAATTTTTCTGTTTTTTTTCGAATTTTTTGTCACTCTGTTAACACATCACACAATGTGTTTAAGAAAAGCCTGGCTTTAATAAGCTTTTTTTTACTTGGATGAGCCAAAAAACAAAGTAAAAACAACAAGAAATATTTTAAATGACCTTCTCTTCTCTTGTTATACGGGCTGTCTACGTCTATTTAAATTAGTTTTGAAGGGGATTTTTTACAATTTACAATTACTAAGAGCGGATCATTGCAATTTTATGTGCAGTTTTATGTGTTTTTCGTTGCGAAGGTTTTTAAAAACTATTTTCGTCGTCTGTCAATCAAACACAAAATGTGACAAAATAGCATGTCACACATTAAAATGCGTTACAACCCTACAATATTATGAAATATAACGTTTTTCTTTTGTTGTTATGTTTTCTTTTCTGACCGTAAGCGAGAGATCATGCCACTTTTATGACATGTTACGAAAGTTATAATCAACTCAGGGTCATAATATTACACGAAAATAAAATTAGATCAGCCATGGCTGTCATACACAAAGACATTGCCGTGTTATAGTTAATTCATAATCAAATTAATAACAGATCACAGGGAAGTAGCCTCGGCTTAGTAAAGTTAAGTCAAGTCACTTACAAGTCATGAAGTTGCCGTAGTCTAGTAGGTAGTGTGTTGGCTTATTAGACGTAAAGCCAGGGTTCGAGCCCCAGGCAGATATCAAAATAAAATGCAAAAAGTATTTCTTCGGCGACTTCCTCTCAGCAGGTTTCTGGCAAAAACTCTGAGAGTAAATAAAATTGCCATGAAAAGTTTCTCAAAAAATCTGTCGTTTGGAGTCGATTTTAATCTGTAGGTCCCGCCACTCATGTATAAAATTAACACACACAACATAAGTGGTGTGAGAAACTAGGTCGTAATCGTGACTGAAGGGTTGCAATGACCAATTATGTATGTATGTAACAGCTGTTATAATTTGTAGTCAAGTTTTGGTACAAGCTTTACTCCATTTGAAGTAAAACTACCGTGTTGTAATCAAGTCAAGTCAAATTCTGCCCATTTGAGTATCATAGCCCATGACAACCTTACTTTATAGACATTATAGTCGAGGCATTGAAGGGGCTTGGTCATACCTTAATGCCTTAAAGCATAAATTCAAAAATTAACATTCGCCAATTCTATTGTTTAACCTTCTGGGGAGACCCCCTTTTTATTCCCTATCGTCCCTTAAAGATTGTCATCAGAAGGCGAAGATACGCGGTCTTCTTATTTCTTCTTTCAATTTCATTAAAAGAGTTCAAACTAAGCACAGGGGACTCGTCTAGAAGTTAGTTTGTGCGCTAATTAGTTATGAGGCCTCGGTTCAAACTCCTGGTCAAACAAATCTACAACGAAACGAAATATGAATGAATATTTTTTGGGCGACATCCCCTTAGCAGATTTCTGGCAAAAGCTCTGAGAGTGAATAGAAAAAATTGCCATGAAAAAGTTTCTTAAAAAATCTTTAATTCGAAATCAATTTTATATTCTAGGTCCCGCCACGCATGTGTAAAATTAACACACAAAACATACATAAGTGGTGTGAGAAGCTACACTCAGCCACAAAAGTATACATACGGTTGACAAATTTCAGAAATTTTTTAACCAATCCGTTTTCGTTGAAAATCTTTATAATTTTCTGACAACTTTCCTCGATTTTAAGACGGTCTTGGTTAAAAAATTTCTGAAATTTGTTAACCGTATTTATACTTTAGTAACTGTGTGTAGGTTGTAATTCTGACTAAAGGGCTGTATAATGTAAAGAAGTAATCTTTTGAAACTAAATGGCATATTATTATTCCTCTTCATATTGCAAACTTTCTTTGCTTTTGTAAGTCTGGAAATCAAAAAGAGTAGAAAAATACTCCTTTATAGCTTTAAATGAAGGTTACTAAAGTGATCATACATCATAGACTAGACGCCGTAGTCTAGTAGGTAGTGTGTTGGTTTATTGAACATGAAGCCTCGGTTCAAACCCTCAGCATATTTCTGGCAAAAACTCTGAGTAAATAAAATTGCCATGAAAAAGTTTCCCAAAAACTCTGTCGTTTGGAATCGATTTTAAAGTGTAGGTACCGCCACTCATGTATAAAAATTAACACACCCAACATAAGTGGTGTGAGAAGATTAGGTTAGAGGACGTGTACTTGTCAATTAAGACGAGTACAGTACCCGGAGGTCGAATTGACCCATTGTACAACGTCCTAGTTTCTCACACCACTTATGTTGTGTGTGTTAATTTTATACATGAGTGGTGGGACCTACAGTTTAAAGTCGACTCCGAAAGACAGATTTTTTTGAGAAACTTTTTACATGGCAATTTTATTTACTCTCAGAGTGTTTGCCAGAAATCTGCTGAGAGGAATTTGCCGAAAAAAATACTTTTTGTATTTTGTCTTGATGTCTGGCCTGGGGCTCAAACCTTGGCTTTACGTCTAATAATAATAATAACCCAACACACTACCTACGTGACTTCTAAAAAAAAGTACAGTAGATAGTGTATTAGCTTATTAGACGAGAGTCTATGGTTCAACCCCTGTCTTAGACTAAAGTCATCTGCTGTAAAACTATGACGATTTAGTTTTAATTTGATTTTAAAAACAAATTTAAATCCCAGTTTAAAGTTTTCAAAGTCGCCTTTAGTGACCTTTGATTTTCAAAAGCTTTTCTTTGTATAGAAATTCGGATTATAAAAATTCCACAGCTGTTTTCCATTATTTTTTTTTATTGTTGTTGTAATACAATGAAAATATAACCTTTATAACAGGCCATTAACCCAAATATTAAACATGGTTGATGTTATTGTTTAAAATTCCTTTAAAAAAATCTTGAAATATTTTAAAACCTCACACTTGTTTAAATAAAAATACAAATAAAAGGAAAGTCAAATCTAAAAAAAGAAATGCTATGACAATATGGGACAAGTGTTTTATACAATAAAATAAAATTAATTTAAAATTCTATAAAAAAAACACAAGAAAAATATTAACAAGTCTCGTATACGAGTACAACTATTAGGGGCTGTCACTAGGTATAGAAAATTTTTAAAATTTTTTATTTGCTTAAATTTTATTTATTTTCATGGCTTCTAACTATTATTTACTACTGTGTTCAGACAATGTTTGTCTGAAATGCAGTTAGCAGTGAATATCCCTAATGTTTGCTTTAAAATACTTGGCTTTGTTTGCATATTCTTATTTTCATTTCTATTAACGATTTTTGTTTTCTGTTTTTTTTTTATCTTAAAGTATCACAATATCATTTTCATTTGATTACAATACAAGATTTAGTTGTTAAACAAAATGTTTTTCAATCTTGTTTTTTTCTCTATTGTTTGGCCGTCTGTCATTTAATTCTCCCGCATCTAGTCTTTCGTAAACAAATGTTTCTTTTTTTCTGTTTGCCATAAAAATAGTCGCATAGCACACACTTTTTATTTCAGAGATAACACTGCAGCCAACAAATGATCACAGCGTGTCTAGATTCTAAATTTAAATATCAGATGACAAAAAAAAGATAACACAAGGGAATATGTATATAAAAAAGGTTTTAATTAAAAAAATGCAAGAATAGAAACAAATTAAAATGAATTGAAAAGAAAAACGAAAGAAAAAACTTCAAACTTTAATACGATTTTTAAAAAGTCATAAAAAAAAGTCTGGAAAAAAGTTTTGCTTTGGTTATTAAAAAGCTATTTCAGTTAATTATCTTTTAAGGGAAAACAAGTAATTAAAGTGAGTATGCCATACAGTGTTGGAAGAAATAATGGGGACATATTCTTTGCTTTTACATAACATACATACATTGGTCATTACAAACCTTCAGTCAGGATTGCGACCTAGCTCCTCACACCACTTACAGTGGGGAGCAGAAGTGAGTACAAGTTGGTTAACCATTTACTTTAATTTTTATAAAAATGTTACCATTTACTAAATCCTATTTTGTTTTATTTATATATAAATATAGATCAGTTCTGAACAAAATTGCATTTAAATCAAAACCCATAAAGATTAATTTAGAACAGGGTGATCACAGAACTGAAATAAATCATATGTACTCAATTTTGCAACTATGTAGTAATCGCTAGCATATAGGAAAAACAAGTTTTGTTTACCGTTATTTAATTTTTTTGTGTGTTAAGTTCTTGTTATTTACATTATTGGCAGGTAGCATATTAGTTTTGCAAAGATTTTCATAAGTGCTTTTTCCTACAAACAAGAATTATTCACCAATAAAATCATTTTCCACACGCCGAATAAAAGCATGAGGAAACTTTCAAAAAATATAGAGGACCAGATAATTGATTTGACAAAGAAGCCCATGTCATCACGAGCAGTAGCCGAAAAACTCAATATAAGCCAATCTGTCGTCATTAGGGTTTTAAAAAGACGAAATATTCCCCCACAAAACCATCTAAGAGGTCGAAGAAAATTATTGACAGCCGGAGATGCACGTCTTATGATGAGAAGGGTGAAAGCGGACACATTGTTAACACCAAAAGAAGCTTCCCTGACAATAAATAAAAATGTTAGCAGATGGACAGCAAGAAGAGCACTTCAACGTATTGGTCACATAGCAGCTGTAAAGAAACCCAAGCCTGCAGTGTCAAATAAAAATGTTGCGGCTCGTTTGAAATTTGCAAAGGAGCACAAAAACTGGACCGTTGAGGACTGGAAACGAGTAATTTGGTCAAACGAATCCAAATTCAACCGTTTTCAGTCCGATGGTAAACAATATTATTGGAGCCGAGCTAATGAAAATATACAGAGGCATCATGTTAAACAAACTGTGAAACATGGTGGAGGCAATATCATGGTGTGGGGTTGTTTCACTTGGTGGGGTCCGTTGGTCCGTTGCAAAAAATCGAAGGAATTATGAGAAAGGAGGATTATTTGAATATTCAGCAAACCCATCTCCCCAATTTTGTTGACAGGTGCACCTACCCTGAAAATGAAATCATATTTCAATAGGATGGCGACCCCAAACATACCGCAAAAATCGTCAAGGAATAGTTAAATGAGCAGAATTTTCAATTAATGCAGTGGCCTGCACAAAGTCCTGACCTCAATCCAATTGAGAATTTATGGTCAATAGTGAAGCGAAGGTTAGGACAACATCGAACAGCTCCAGCCAATCTAAATGAGCTTTGGGAGCGTGTACATTTGGAGTGGCAGAAAATTCCCGATGAAATAATAAAAAATTTAGTAGAAAGTATGCCTAAACGCATAAATAGTGTGTTAAAAAAATAAAGGTCTTTGGACTAAATACTAATTTTATATTAATTGAATCTGTTTTGCATAAGGTGCAAAATTGAGTACTTATAAGTTTTTTTTTACTTTAGTCTTAATTTTGCAATGAATTTGTTAATTTTTTAATATTTTTAAGTTTAGTTATATTGGAAAGAGAAATATAAATAAAAGCCAATTTAAAAAAATCATATCCCTCCTTTAATATAATATATACGCTCTTATAGGTGCATAATGTACACAAATGTACTCATTTCTGCTCCCCACTGTTTGTTGTGTGTGTTAATTTTATGTATGATTGGCGGGACCTAAAGTTTGAAGTCAGATTTCTGAGAAACTTTTCATGGCAATTTTTTATTTACTCACAGAGGTTTTGTTAGAAATCTGCTGAGAGGAAGTCGCCAAAGAAATATTTTTTCATATTTCGTTTTGTTGGAGATGTCTGAGCTGGGGTTTGAACAGTGGCCTCACGTCTAATAAGCCAACAAATTACCTACTAGACTACGGCGACTTCATTCAGGCTGATAAATTGACTGTATAGATTGTCGCTGTGGGATTCAGCCTGAATAGTACTCAAGCAATCGGGTAGGTGAATGGAATAATTTAAGATTAAGTTGTTCTAAGAAAATTACATATCCAACTCGTGTGATCTGGTTCTATTAGTGAAGTCTTGCATTATGTTCTCTGGGAGGTGTAAACCATTATCATAAAAAAATCGTTCGTTGTAAAACCAAGTCGCCGCAGTCTAGTAGGTAGTGTGTTCGCTTATTAGACGTAAAGCCAGGGTTCGAGCCCCAGGCCAGACATCAAGACAAA
Source organism: Sarcophaga variegata (assembly GCA_932273835.1). Taxonomy (NCBI): domain Eukaryota; kingdom Metazoa; phylum Arthropoda; class Insecta; order Diptera; family Sarcophagidae; genus Sarcophaga; species Sarcophaga variegata. Next base: position 15,455,723 of record OW026361.1, on the reverse strand, counting down.
ATACAAAAAATATTTCTTCGGCGACTTCCTCTCAGCAGATTTCTGGCAAAAACTCTGAGAGTAAATAAAATTGCCATGAAAAAGTTTCTCAAAAATCTGTCGTTCGGAGTCGACTTTAAACTGTAGGTGCCACCACTCATGATAAAATTAACACACGCAACATAAGTGGTGTGAGAAACTAGGATGTAATCCTGACTGAAGGGTTGTAATGGCCAATTATGTATGTAAGTATGTAAATGTGAGTATAGCATCATGCTATATACTCTAATGGCAGAATCGTACAGCGGCAATCTTTATAGTCATGGTTTCAGTCTGAATAGTACTACAGTAGTCGAGTAGGTACATGGGATAATCTAGGATTCAGTTGTTCTAACAAAAAAAACTCCACATCCATCTTATTCGTATGATCTGGATCCATCGGTGAAGTCTTAAGTGGCAATGACGATGGAACTATGAAGATAGCGGAAGATGGACAGCGAGACTTATTCCGGACATAAGACCATGGATTGGTCGGAAATTTGGAGAGGTAAATTACTACGTCAAACAGATGCTATCGGGTCACGGATATTTTGGAAAATATCTGCACAGAATAGGCAAGACCGCCTCCCCTTACCGTCTTTATGAGGAAGGGGAGGTAATTGATGATGCAGAGCACACTGTTTTCGAATGTGCACGCTTGCAGAGCTATCGCTCTGCACTGACGACGATAGTCGGGACGATCACGGCCGGTAACATTGTCGGGGTTATGATCGCGAGTAGGGAAAATTGGACCTCAGTGGCGAATTACGTGGAGAGCATTCTAAGACTGAAGAAGAGGGATCTTGAGGCTGCGGAACATGTGGGCACGCCGGCATAGATGAAACTGGCACACGTGTCAAGCGAAATTCGAATCAGGGACCTGGACGAAAGGAATAGTGGAGACACTTAGATGTCTCTTCAACTTTCGACACGCAATCCGGACGCGAATATGAACACGCAGGGGCCAAAGGGCCAAATGGACTCCACTCCGAAGAAATACCACCGTAGTTCCGTGGGTATTGAGTGGGCACAACAAGTCCACGAGACGAGGGGGGATTTAGTGGGTGAGGGCCTCACAAAGGAGGATGTGAGGACTTCCTCTATGGTGCGGTTAGGTACATTTAACCCTCCTCGGCGTAAAAAAAATCGGTGAAGTCTTGATTGATATTCTCTAGGTGAGGTAAACCATTATCATAAAAAAATCTTTTGTTGTAAAACCAAGATCGAGGGCGCTTAGGTATCGGATCCATTAGATAAGTCTTGCATGATGTTCTCTGGAAGGTGTAAACCAATATCATAAAAATATTTTCGTGGTAAAACCAAGATCGATGGCGTTTAGGTTTTCTCGATAGTCGAAAAAGGAGGGAAAGACGTTCGAATTTTTTTGAAAATTTTTCGTGAAATTTTATTAAAAAAAAATTATAAAATTTCCGTGCTATTTGCTACAGTTTTAAAGAAACTACACCACTGTGCGAAATATAATTAATTTAATTTCATTTTTTTTTATGCAAAAATAAATCCACATGTGAATTGTTATTAAATTATACTGACATTTAACAAAAACAATAAATGATTTGTTAATAGAAAAGAAAAAAAAAAACAATTTAAATAAATTATGAAACAAAAAGCAATAATTAATTATGTTTCTGTTATTTTTTTAAGCCAATTTTTTTGCCAGCCATTCCAACCATCTATTCGTAATGATTTGGCATAAAAATAAATTAAATTTAAAATAGCGGTGATTTAAAAAAACAGCAATAACGACAACGACAAAACAATACAAATTATTTCAAGGAGCGCCTTTAGAAATAATTATTCTTATTATTTTTATTAGATTTTGTTTAAAAAACAACACAGAAAAGAGCAGAACAGAACAGAAATGTGTGGAGAAGAAAAAAGAACATTCAATTGGCGCCACTTAAGGTTTTAAATTGATTTTTACAACGCCAGTTAATGGCGGCTTTTTTTTTGCTTTTGTTTTAGCATGTGTTTGTATACAAATGTAATGTGGCTCATTTGTGCAAAAAAAAAAATTAAAATTCCAATGGAAAATTCTTTAAAAAAACCTTATGTTTGTTCAATAAATATTTTAATATTCCCCTGTTGCATTAGTTAATAGCCCTTACAATCTGTTTTTTTTGCTTAAACCTAAACAAAAAAAACCCAGAAAAATTTATTGGTCTTTTTCATATCAATCATTTGTGTTCAACATATTTTGACCATCATCTTCCTCCTCATCATCATCATCATTATTGTTCTAATGGGATTTCAAAATTCCTCTACCCACAAAACCAAAAACACACCCAGGCAGTCAGGCAGGCCGGCCGGCAACCATACAATCGTTTGACTTTGTTTTACAACGACGCGTGCCCTGTAACATCATCAGACAATATGTTGTCTCTCTGGCTTAGAAGAAAAGGCTAAAAATTCCGCCTTAAGGGTTTTTAATTTTCTAAATAAACAACCACAGCCATAGAACACCCATTGAAAAGAGTGGCTGTAATATAGCCATTCAGCCTTAATAAGAAGCGGCTAAAATGGCAATTAGATGGAATGTTGCTGTAGTTAAGCCCACTGTCATAAAATATATTTTTTTACCTAAAACCTAAGGAAATTTGTAAATGGAAAAATTAATTTTTCATTGACTTTAACTAGGAACATATTTTTGCTGTTTTTCTTAGGGAAATTTCAAAAAATCTGTTTTAAACAATCGATTTTAATTCAAATAAATTTTCTTTCTAATATGTTGCATTGAAAAATAAACAAAACAACAAAGAAGCTATGATAACAAATAATTACAATAACAAAACATAAAAGAAAGTATAAGGATAGGGACAAAGAAAAATAGAATTACAATAACAAATCTACAAACAATTTCTGGAAGTTGCCAGGCTAAAGATAAACGAAGAAGGTCCGCCATCTAACGTTTTTTTTTTAAACTAGTGCTTATTTCGTGAATGGTAACACTTAGCTCATGCCTGATTTGACAGATAATAAGTTTTATCCTTCCGCTGAACGAATATGGTTGTGTATACGCTTGAACAACGCTGGGAAATATTGCGACTTTACTTTGAAAATCATTGTAATGTTGCAGAATGTGTGCGAAAATTGCGTACGGATTTTGGAAGAAGAGAAGCACCGTCAACTCCGTATGTTCGTTATCTTCTGAAAAAAGTGAAAGAAACTGGCATCCTCATCGATAAACCAAAGCGTGAAAAGTCAAAAACAGTGCGTACACCCGAGAATATTGCTGCTGTGGCAGAAAGTGTGCTTGAAGCGCCATCAACATCAATTCACCGTCGTTCTCAACAATTGAACATTTCGGAGACATCATTGATACGAATTTTGCATAAAGACCTTGGTATGACGCCATACAAAGTCCAATTGGTTCAGGAGTTGAAGCCAATTGACCATCCAATGCGTTTTCGCTTCGCTAAGTGGGCCTGCGATCGACTTACAGAAGATGCCGATTTTGACAAAAAAAAAAATCATCTTTTCAGATGAAGCTCATTTTGATCTTGGCGGGTATGTAAACAAGTAAAATTGTCGTATTTGGGGCACAGAAAAACCGCACGCATACATTGTAAAGCCGACGCACACAAAACGAGTCACTATTTGGTGCGGATTTTGGTTCAGAGGCATAATTGGGCCATTTTTCTTCGAAAATGAGCAAGGAGTGACCATTCCAGTCAATGGCGTTCGTTATCGGGCCATGTTGAACGAATTTTTGTACACAAAAATTGAAGAGGAGGATATTGGCAACATTTGGTTTCAACAGGACGGCGCTACGTGCCACACAGCTGAAGCTACACTCGATTTTTTGCGCCCTGCTTTTGAAGATCGCATTATCAGCCGCAGAGCTGATGTCGTTTGGCCACCTCGGAGCTGCGATTTTACACCGTTTAATGTGATTTCTCCAGCTCCTCTGCATGCTCCTGGTTTGTTATTTTTATGTGATTCGCAAGCATTGCTCACAATCTGTTTTACTTGAATACACCTTGAGACGATCCTTCTGATGCATATTCAAGTCGAAGATGATACTTAATAACTGCTGTTATATAATACTGGTGACTACAATATATAGTCGTACTTCAGTGTTTCCTTAATAAAGCTGATACTATTGTGGCTTTGACCTTTCAAAAAAATTTATCAGTTTTAACGGCAGCAGAACGAACTTTGATCTGAAAAAGTTTGCGAAAACTTTTTGACTGCAAGGAGCACCGTTTCAGGTACAAATTCGGTTCTCATAAATTCTGCTGTGAGAAAGAGGAGTTGATGGAGCTTATGATCACTTACTGTGTAGCAATAGGACGCTAAAAATGTTGTTAATCCGATCTACGAGAGGCGGGCAGACAGATTTGAGAAACTTTACATTACAATTTTATTTACACTCAGTCTTGCTAGAGGAAGTCCCCTTATGAAATACATTTTTTTTATATTTTCTTTTGTTTGAAATATCTGAGTTGGGGTGTGAATCGTGGTCTCTAGTCTAATACCTACTCGACTTCAGCGACTTCAATTAGTTTATCTAGAATTTCTATAATTGAAGGTTATCCTTATTACTAGATGCTGATGAGTCTTTAATGTGCAGTCAACGTAGACAAAATATAATGAAGGCTGCTATTTAAACGATGCTTTTACTACAATATGTAGACTGTTTACGTCATCTGCATAGCAAAGATGTGATCCATATCGCTAGATAGCAAAGAGTATTTATCGTACAGTCAACGTAGACAAAATATAACGGAGACTGCTATTTAAACGATGATACCCAGACTGTACATAACATACATACATACATTATTGATCGTTACAACCCTTCAATCAGGATTACGACCTAGTTTCTCACAGGTCTTGTGTGCGTTCATTTTATACATGAGTGGTGGGACCTACAGTTTAAAGTCGACTTCGACCGACAGATTTTTGAGAAAATTTTCATGGCAATTTTATTTACTCTCAGAGTTCTTGCCAGAAATCTGCTGAGAGGATGTCGCCGAAGAAATACTTTTTGTATTTTGTTTTGATGTCTGGCCTGGGAGTCGAGCCCTGGCTTTACGTCTAATAAGCCAACACACTACCTACTAGACCACGGCGATTTCAATGGGTATAATGGAGGGTATAACGGAGACTGCAATTTATTCGATGCTTTTACTAAAATATGTAGACTGTTTACGTAATCGGCCTTGCAGAGATGTGTGAACTGAAGTGATCCATATCGCTGGATGGTGAAAAGTGTTTATTGTGCAGTCAACGAAGTCAAAATATAACGGGGTCAGCATTTTAACCGACGATTTTACTATGATAAGTAGACTGTTTACGTTGTTGGCATAACAGAGATATCGTCTGAAGATACTATGATAGTTAGACTGTTTACGTCATTGGCATAACAGAGATGTGATCTGAAGCCGGATTGTTTATATCGAAGATCTGCAGTGTATTAACCCATTCGCTGCCAAGCCTAAATTATATGAAGTTATTCCCATTGCCATGTATATTTTGAGTGTTATTGTTTACCAAAACCCTGTGTAGACCGTTCGGATCAAATGCTGTCCTACTATAGTGCTATGATAAAAACTCTTCGGTGGTATAAAAAAGTAGCTGTACACATCATTGAAATGGCTGTGCATAATGCATATATATTGTATTGAAACCGAACGCAGAAAAGCAAACATCTCTTCAATTTAGAGAAGAAGTTCTACAATATTGGCTAAATGGAAGCCAAGATGCAGTCATTCCATCTCATCAATCTACGTCAATCATACCCCAAGAGCAAAGTTCCCTCCATTATCTTGATGCTATTCCTCCCACACAACAAAAGAAAAACCCAACTCTCGCAAATGTGGAGTTTGTGCAACGAAAAGCATTCGAAAGGAGACTCGATATTACTGTCCGAGCAGTCCTGATAAACCTCCATTATGTATTGGACTTTGTTACAAATCCTATCATGAAGATAAGGTATTATAAGTGATTTAGTTGCTATAAAATTTTGTTATAAATACACGATGAAGTTGATTTTTGCGTGAAAGATCATTCTCTATAAGAAATCATGTATTATTTTTGTAAAAAATTTTGTTTGTAGTATTTTTCAAGTTTTTTACATATTTATATTATGTTTGTGGCAAAAAAAAATTGCTAATTCAAAAGCCTGTATGTTGTAATATATTTAAAGTAGGACGAGTATACTCTTGTTTGACAGGGTATCCCGCACTGCCAAGACGAGTGTACTCGTCCTTGGCAGCGAATGGGTTAATGTGACTACAGTAAGTAGATTACAGACGTAAACTCGCTAATGGCCATAGTCGTCATTGTAATACCTCTTCAGTCCTTGCACTTAGTAAGAGATTATGACTCCCTCTATTAGCTTAGATGAAAGAAAGGGGGAAAGAGAAAGAGAGAGAGAGAGAGGGAGCGGGAGAGCAGGAAGAAATTCTGATGTTTATTATTACTTTCCTAAGAGGTACAACTTTCTTAAGCATTTTTGGGTGCTTTCTATTTGGCTTCTTTAATTTTAAAAAAGTGAATAAAAATAGTTAAGATTTGAGATTCCTTTCTATTCCTAAAGGGTATCACATTATGTATCCTAACTTCCTTCAAGCTGTTACACCATTAATTTCAATTAATAAATAATGATAACCCTGGGTGCTTAAATTTTTATATAAAATTTATTTCGTTTTTTAATCATTTCTCTTAAATTTTTTTCAAAAAACTTAAAACCACGGAAATAACTCGACTAATTTACATAAACTGCTATTATAAAGGAAAACTATCTATCGATTCAAGCAACTATTTTATCTCTGCTGCTAGAAATATTTGGTAGTTGTTAACAATAACTGACTATTTGTCATTGTCACCTTTAAAGGTTTTTTGTTTTTTTTTTTTTTTTTGGTTTTGTGTTGTGGTTTTTGTCTCACGGCTTTAAATTTAACGATCGATTTTTTAAATTATCGATCAATGACTGACTGTATTCTAACAATAGAAATAAAAGATTTTTTTAGTTTTTATTTCGCTTTGAAAAAAAAAAAACTTATTAACAATACCATGAAATAATATTAAACTGAGATTGTATTTTCTTATGTAAATTTTTTTTTGGCAATCATTGTTAAAAAATTTATTTTTAAAATCTTCACAGATCTGATAATAAAAAAAAGCAAATCAAAGGAAATAACAATACAAGAGAAAACCATAACGAAATTAAAAATAAAAACTCATAGGAAACATTAAAACGAAAGTACTTGGGCCTGCTTTCTCGTCTCCCTTAATAGCCTTCGTATTAATTACCCAAACAAAATTCATATCTCGTTGTATTATTTCTTGTCATTTTTTGAAAAATTATTTTCTCAACACTCTTCCGGCTCTGTAAGGTACAAAAAATTGGTGCCAATTAGCTTATAAAAAGGTACCAACAACAATTGTAGGTCATTTCTAAATTCAACCTTGACTTCAGCAAGCAATAGTGGTAACAACAGCTCAATATTTTAAATAAAAAAAAAAAATAAAAAAAAACTAACAACACAAAAATAAATCCAATAAAAAATAGGTACTCAATACAAATGGTGCAGAAAAAAAACTAAGGTTTAATTGTGTTTTTTTTTGTTACTATTTTTATTTGTTTTTAACAATTTAAATGTTACGTTTTGCAAGCAAAAAAAAAACGAGAGAAAAAAATCAGCTGAGTAAAGCAAAAAAGTAAATGAAATTAACGTGAAACCGTGAAACCCTTATTGAATGAAACAAAACCAATCATACTAATGAGGTGATATTTTTTTCTTACGATAATACAAAAAACTACAACAGAGTGTGGCCAATGTAAAGGCTACTGAACTGTAATAGTAAATTTAGTTGTTTAAAGCATAGAAAATTCATAATTGTTAAGTAAAATTGTTTTGTTTTGCAACAGACAGTGTGAAGCCAATTTAAAGTGGACTTTATTACATTTTATTTTAACTTAAAAAGCACAATTTTTGAAAACATATTGAAATATTGACAGTATTTGGCCTTCGTTGGCATTAATGTTTTCCCACAATTTTTGCATGCATGCCATGGGAAATATAGTTTTATGAGGCCCAATTCGAATACTCTGATCTGAAGTGAAGCATATTCGACCCTAAATAAATATCATCAGGCTGCAATGGCACATAAAGTACCAACAATATATAAATCCCGGTACCATACGGATACATTCTATCGCACAAATTCCAAAGACGTAAATTTCTGCCTGAAAATGGCCCATAACGTACCGCTTGACTATCCAACAATATATAAATTCGGGTATCATTCATTATGCTACGAAAACATCCTACCACACAAATTCCAAAAACATGATTTTCTGCCTGAAAAATCTTCGAGAAGACACCCATTGAAATCGGTGACTACAGGAATTTGAACCCAGGCAACACAACCAGGTCGTAGCGTAATTAATTGAACCTATAATTGGCAGTTAAATAATCCGACTACGGTAGCATAATGGAATGGAAATAATGACTATAAAGACAGACGCTGACAAACTCAGTTATATTGTATAAGAATATACACACATTTATTGATAGCAAACTTACTTAGTTTGTTGTTGCAAAAACCTATAGTCAGGTTTACAATCTAGTTTCTCACAGCACCCAATGTTGTGTGCATTAATTCTATCGATAAGTGGCGGCACCTACCTGTTTAATATCGACTTCGAACGACAGATTTAAAAAATTTTTCATGACTATTTTATTTACTGTTAGAATTTTTTTCCAAATTTCGTTTGGTCAAGATGTCTAGGTTCTCATCTAGACTAACACACTATCTATTAGACTACGGCGACTTCATTACATGATTGTCATTAAATTTCTGAAGAAAGAGATTACGCCCCATTGAAGAAGAGTACTGGGTACTTTCAGAATTTTTGCTAGAAGACTGCATCGTTTTGTTCGAGATGTCGGATCTGAAGTTTAACCAATGGTTCATGTCTAGGCTAACATTCTACCAACTAGACTGTGGCGTCTTCATTACTTATAGTAAAGCGGTCATTAAATTCCAAAATAGAAATGAATAGCACGTCCTATTGAAGAAGAATACTGGGTATCTCTGGGGGAGATAGTAATACAATCAACGGCTACCCTTATGTGGGTTTATAGACAAGGGGACATAGAAGGTAACAGCTTAGCAGAGTAACAAAGTTGTTTCAACTATTAATTGTAACGAATTTCTGTTTTGATGGTCAGGCAAATGATTTAATACAGTTTCCTACACAGTGGCAAATAAAAGATGGGAAAATAGATACACTTGTACAGAGACCACACAAATCTGGCTTTTGACTGAAGAATATGATTTCCGCTAAATCATCATCTTAGGAAATTAATGGCGGTCATAACGAAACACTGACGATTAGGTATACAGTTCTAAAGGCTGAAAAATACCTTGCCATCAAACCTGTAGAAGCAAGGAAATAGTAAAGATTATTGAACCTCTTCTCTGTTATGTTCTGGCATCGATAAAAGATCTTAGATTATGTTAGGTTAGGTTTAATAACTTGTGCTTGCCATTGGGACAAGTACAATACCCAGAGGTCAAAATGACACATTGTAAATACGTCCTGGAAGAGAGGGAGAGAGAGGACGGTGAAGAAGATATGGACAAGGGGAAAGGTAGGAAAGGTAGAATATAGGAAATGGAACAAACAATTTTATGATACATATATTTTATCGATAGAACTTGTATAGTCATTGCTGGCATGGAAATATGCTCAGGTTTTAGAAAAATGGAGAGGAGAGAATGTCAACCAGAAATTGTAGGTAAAATTGGTATTTTAAAGAGATATTTGGTAGAATCTACACACAGTTAGTAAAGAATACATACGGTTAACAAATTACAGAAATTTTTTAACCAATCCGTTTTCGTTGAAAATTTTATAGTTTCCTCCCCTGCAGAGGCCCACAAAAGTATACATCCGATTAACAAATTTCACAAATTTCTGAAGCAATGCAAAAGAACGTCTTAAAATCGAAGAAAGATGTCAGACAATTATAAAAATTTTCAACGAAAACGGATTGGTTAAAAAATTTCTGAAATTTGTTAACCGTATGTATACTTTTGTGGCTGAGTGTATGTGTGCTATGAGTAAAGTAGCTACCAGTATAATCTAATACCAGCTGCATATCTCAATTTTTTTTTTAAATTTCTTGAGTAAAACAGTTTTGTTATAATTTTGCATCATTTTTTATTTTATTTTAATTTTTTTAATTTAAAAAATTTTTTTTTTTTTTTTATTTAAAATTTTTTATTTAAATTTTTTAATTAAAAAATTTTTGTTTTGTTTTAATTTTTTTAACTTAAAAACAAAAATTTGTTTTATTTTATTTTAATTTAAAAACAAAAATTTGTTTTATTTTATTTTAATTTTTTTAATTTAAAAAAATTATTTTATTTTATTTAAAAAAAAAATTATTTTATTTTAATTTTTTTTAATTTCAATTTTTTTTAGTTATAAAATTATTTTTCCCTAACGGAAAGGTTTTTTAATTATTATTTTTTATTTATGGTAGTTTAACACATTTTCAATATTTTTTTTTTTTTTTGTAAAATTGTTTGAAATCTAAGCGCGTATCTTGTTGCTCTGTTTAAAGGTGACAACCAGTTCCAGTTTTACAAACTGTATTAAAAATTATGGATTTTTAATTTAAAATGTATAAAACATTTTGTTGTTGTTGTTGTATTTTTACTACCCAGAGTTTATGAATAGAATAAATTAATGAGCGAGTGATTGAAACTGAGATTGAAGCCAGCCAGCCAGCCATTGGAGGCAAAAAACGTGACTTAAACTCAGGCACGAGATTAAAGCCAATATCAACAACACAGCTTTAGGGGTATTATAACCACTTAAAATGGCAAGAGTTTTTGTTTTAAAACGTTTTGTTTTGTTTCTTGTTTTTTTTCCTTTTTGGAAACCAGATTTGTTTTTTTGTTTTTTGGTCGTATTGAAAAGCGTAAAATTTTAAACTCGTAAATAAAAATTTGAAACGTAATTAAATCAAGGCAGCTAAAAAAAAAGATTTGATTTAAATAAATAAATAAGGCTTTGTTTGTTACATGGCAAATAAATTTATTTTAAATTAAAAACTAATAAAAACAAAGCAAAACAAAATCAAATAAAATGAAAAAACGCGGTTTCTTTACTAAAAAAAAAAGAAAAAAGAAGTGGTAAAGGTTTCTCAATTGAAACTGGTTTAAAAACTGGTCAATTTTGAAAAGAAAACCAAAACAAAACTGATGAATTTAGCATAAAGCAGCTAAACAGCTAAACTAGAGGTTTAAGAAAAAGAAAAATCTTAAAAAAATAAAACAGAAGTTCAAGAAGTAGACAAAAAAAAAGGCCAAAGCAAAACGTATTTAAAGAAAACGCCATGAAAAAAATAAAAGAATCATGAACAAAAACCAACAGCTTCTTGAACTTTTTCCTCTCTTCCTTATAAACGTTACGTTACTTTGCTTTAAGTAACAACAACAAAAAAGAACCAAAAAAAAGTAACCAAAAAAAGTACCCAACAGCTTAGCAAGTATGATAAACGAAAAACCACAGCCGCCAACCTGTTTGCAATTCTTAAGAAAAACGACAAAAAAGAAGAAAAAACAAGCAGAAGAAGAATTAAACTTCTTAATAAAGATTGTAACTGAAAGGAGAAGAAAAAAATGAATTCAAAAAAATTTAAAACAGTTCCTGTTTATTTTCCTTTTAAATTTCAATTTATTTTTTATTAATAAAGAAGGCTTTTTGAAAAGGTCAGATTAACTGCAAAGAACATCATCACAACACACTTCACAGGGTTCCGGTTAATTATGATGAAAAAGATAATTTTCATAGGAGTTGGGAAACCGTAAGAAAAGAATCAAGAAACAGAACAACAACAATAAATTTGACACACTCTTTTGAACACTCGCATAAAATACACTCTCTGACGGCCATAAAGTGTTGTTAAACACACGTAATAAAACACGCACACACACACACACAGAGAATCTTTTGCAAAAAATAAAAAAACGCTTTTTAAGCCCAAGCATTTAAGACTGGCTTGTATTTTTTTATCGCTTTTCTGGTGTATTGGAAAAGTATTCCTTTGTAAAAAGTGTAAAAGCCGCCAAAAACTAAACGTGTGTGTTCTATGGGAGAAGATAGACTTTAAATAAAGGGAACTGATACTGGCTGGTAGAACCAAATATAAAGTATAGTAAAAGGAAATTTAGTACGTGCATACATACATACATAATTCGTTATATAACCCATTAGGCAGGATTACGGCCTAGCTTCTCACACCACTTATAATAGAATGAGAAAAATGAAAGTCGCCGTAGTCTAGTAGGTAGTGTTTTGGCTTATTAGACGCAAAAGCCTGGGTTCGAGCCCCAGGCCAGGCATCAAAGACAAAATACAAAAAGTATTTTTTCGGCGACTGCCTCTCAGTAGATTTCTGGCAAAAACTCTGAGAGTAAATAAAAATTGTCATGAAAAGTTTCTCAATAAATAAAAATCTGTCGTTCGGAGTCGACTTTAAACTGTAGGTCCCACCACTCATGTATAAAATTAACACACACAACATAAGTGGTGTGAGAAACTAGGACGTTGTACAATGGGCCAATTCGACCTCCGGGTACTGTACTTGTCTTAATTGACAAGTAAACGTCCTCTAACCTAACCTAACCTAACCTATAATAGATAGGGAGGTTAAAGTGGTAGCTCACTTGAGCACACATAGCGACCCGTTTTGATGCCATAGCGCAGTCCCAGTAGTACCGAATTCCTTTCACCTAATTGATCAGAACAGAGTCTACACAACCACTTATTTATGTTGTGTGTGTTAATTTTATGTATAAGTGGCAGGGTCCACTACAGCTTAAAGTCGATTCCGAATGGCAGATTTTTGAGAAGCTTTTCATGGTAATTTCATTTACTCTTAGAGTTTTTGCGGAAGTCGCCGTAGTCTAGTAGGTAGTGTGTTGGCTTATTAGACGTAAAGCCAGCTTTCGAGCCCCAAGCCAGACATCAAGACAAAATACAAAAAGTATTTCTTCTACGACTTCCTCTCAGCAGATTTCTGGCAATAAAATTGCCATGAAAAAGTTTCTCAAAAATCTGTCGTTCGGAGTCGACTTTAAACTGTAGGTCCCACCACTCATGTATAAAATTAACACACACAATATAAGTGGTGGGAGAAACTAGGGTCAATTCGACCTCCGGGTACTGTACTTGTCTTAATTGACAAGTACACGCCCTCTAACCTAACCTAACCTAGAGTTTTTGCCAGAAATCTGCTGGAAGGCACATGCCGAAGATATATTTTTTCATTTTTCTTTTTGTTCGAAATGTCTGACCTAGGGTTTGAACCACGATCTTACGTCTAATAAGCCAACAAACTACTAACTCGAGACTACGGCGTCTTTGCTGTTGATCTACGCGAATTATACAATTGTTCTAGAAGTATTCAATTATATTTCAGCAATTCCAAAAATCTGTTTTTCAAAGTTGACATTACACCGTAGGTCCCGCCACTCATGTATAAAATTAACACACACAACACATTATAAAGCCAATATGGACCTACGGCATTCAGCTTTGGGGCAGTGCTTGCGCGTCTAACGTTTTGAAATTACAAAGAAGACAGTCCAAGCTTTTACGACAAATTGTCTGCGCTCCATGGTATATTCGTAACGACAATATCCATAAAGATCTTAACATTCCTACAATTCAGGAAGAAATTAAAAAATTTGCCATAAAATACGACGGTAAACTAACAATTCACCCCAACGCATTGGCAAGGGACCTGCTTCAATTCGATGGCCATCAGAGGTTAAAACGAAGTGACACATTGAGCCTCGCTCCACGGCTGCACTGACCCTAACTTTTAATGTTTTATTATTATAAGATTTGAATACAATATATAGTTAACACGCTGGTGCTAACTATTAACCTTTAAAACTAGCTTTAAGATTTGAAAACTATTGTAAATTTCTTTAATAAAAAAAAAAAAAAAAAAAACACAACCTAAGTGGTGTGAGAAGCTACGTTGTAATCCTGACTGAAGGGTTCTATTAACCAATTATGTATGTAAGCATGTTTGTAAATTATTTCTTTTTGCTACACTTTGTATTTGGTTCTATCAGTTAGCATCAGTTCTCTTTATTTAAGTTCATCTTCTCGCAGAGAACACACACGGAATAGTTTTCTGGTAAATCGAAAATTATTGAACAGAACGTTGATTGTACCTCGGAAGTATGTAGAAGTCCAAATATAATCTTCAAAATGGCAAAACAAGCATTAATCCTCATGGTTTTTGGAATACACTTGCTAGCATACATATGTATGTATGTATGTATTTCTTCTTAGCAAAAATTTGACCCAATTTCCTGACTTCAAAAATGAAACCGCCCTTATTTATAAATATTTCTTTCTCAATTTTTTTTTCTTTTAACCAACACTGTAATTAAAGCAGTCAGTGTTTTAAAAATTTTTTTTAAACAAAAATTTTTTTTTACATTTTTCGTCTGTACTGCTCTAAATGCACCATTGTTTTGTATATAAAACTTGAATTAAGAACATTTTTCCATTCAAAAAAAATAAAAAAGGAAGAAACAGTACAAAATCATAATTTAATCATACAGACAAAAAAAAAACCAGCAGAAATATCACAAGAAAAGTAAAATATTGACGAACAACTTTCTAAAGAAATTTCATGCACAAAAGGTTTAATTACAAAAAAAAAAAAGAAAAAAAATAACAGAAATTAAAAAAAGAAGAAGCAGAAAATAATTTTACAAAAAAGAAATTCAAAAAATATTAACAAAAAAAAACCGAAAGTACTTGTCATTCTGAAACAAACAACACACAGAAAAAAATTGCTTTCAAACCTTAAAAACTGAAACAAAAATAAACAGAAACATGTGTAAGGCACTTATACACACACACACAAGCAAAGTAGGGAGTGAGTGGCGGAGTGTTAACGAAACAGTTAAAAATGTCACACACTTACTAACACAGCTAAATAATGGATTTTCATTTTTATTTCAATAATAAAGACTTTATGTTTGGTTGTGTAAAATATAACAGTGCTGTGATATAAACAAGTGTATGTCTCTGGCTCTCTCTCTCTCTCTCTGTTTCTCTTGTCTTTTTTATTTTCCTTTTTAAATTTCAAATCTTCTGTTATACTAACAACATATGATAATAAAGATAAAAAAATAAAAAAAATTATAAAAATAAATACCGTTTAAGCGGCTTTTATTTGTTGCCCATTTCGTTGATTATTTATAACGACTATTAACGATTAAAGATGGCATGAGCAAACCGAACATATTAAAATAGCAACAAGAAAAAATGTCATGTGGTTTTCGGGAGAGGCCCAATAACACTCACACATATGCAAACAATCCTTCTTGAAACTCTGTGTGCATATAAAAGCTTCCATAGGGATAGCGCGGGTGTTGTTATTGTATTAAGAACTTAATGACATTTTATGTAGAAGAGAGGCAATAATTTATTTCTGTAAACAGTGATGCTGTAGACATGAATTTCCTGTTGGAATAATCAACAGGTGGTTCATCTTTAATCGCTTTGATGAGAGTCATTTGCAATATTTTATCTTTGTAAACAGAGAAAAACTCTTGTAGTCAACTAATTGAAGAAGCTATTTTAGGGCTTAAGAGGATTTTAATTAATAACTTAAATAAGATTTTATATAGGAAATGCACAATAATTTGCACAACATCATTATTTTAACGTGAACACGAATGTAAAGCCGCTTATAAGGAAATGTGACAGTGATGGCAAAGTGATTCTGTTACAGAATTTAGAAAACTGTGCGCGGAATATGCCACCATCATTCGATAAAATAATATTTACACTCAAAATACTAAACGAGTCTAAAACTTCTTGGTTGGTCATTACAACGCTCTTATCAGGTATACGACCCAGCTTTTCACACCACTTATATAATTATGAGTTAATTTTATTCATACAGTTTAACCCATTCGCTGCCAAGGACGAGTATACTCGTTTTTTTTACTTTCAGCGTTTTTGCCAGAAATCTGCTGAGAGGAAGAATACCGAAGAAATTTTTTTTTCATATTTCGTTTTGTTGGAGATTTTTGACCTGGGGTATGAATCGTGGCCTGACGTCTAATAAGTGAATACTCTACCTACTGGGCTACAGTATCTTGACTGTAGATCTTATACTGGAATTTTATAATCAATGTAATGTCTGTCTGTCAATCCAAATCTCTATAAAATGAATATTCCCAACTCCTGCACTGGAAATACTTTTCCACACCAGTATCGACCCTCCCCCAGACTCAGACCGTAGTCTGAGTGTTGATTTTCTTCGCTGGTGATCTTCTGCTCGAATTTTATAATCAATGTAATGTCTGTCTGTCAATCCAAACCTCTATAAATTGAATATTTCCTATTCATGCACTGGAAAAAGTGTTCCACACCAGTACCGGCCCTCCCAGTATTTTCATTCAGTATTTCATATTCAGCTTTCCATCTGATCCAAGAGTGCCTATATACATACATAGGTACTGCTGCAGATCAGCTCAAATATGCTCAAATATTTTTGCGAACACTCTGTATTTAGAAAAAATTTATTTGACAATTGTTTAAGTTTTTATAGACACTTTTTATAAGAAATTTCACGTAAAGTTTTTAAATTTTCTTTTTTCTTAAACAATTTTTTATTACAATAATATAATATTTAATATGCAGTCATATTTCACAAATATTTCATCAAAACATGTAATTGCCTTTGTTTTATTAGCAGTGTGATATACACACTGTATTTGGAATTTATTTTGATTCAACACACTCCACTTAAATATACATTCAGTTAGTCAGTCATACTTAATTTAAATACAATTTAAAACAACAACAAATTGTAATAAAATAATTATGCAAATTGTTGTACTTTTTTTCCTTTGTTTGTACTTTTTGTACTTTCTTAATGCAATAAATAATATTCGTTTTTAATGTGTTGTTTCAGAAACGTTTATTTAAACAAAAAGTACACCCTACATACGGAAATATTGTGAATTAAAATTCGAAATACAGTGGACAGCAAAAGTCTTAGTACGGCAATATATTTTGACAAAAAAGGTCCCCACAGGCTTAATACTCTTGTATAAAGTGCCGATATGACTTCAAGAGAGTATTTAGAACCACATTTCAAAGAACGGTTACGTAATCGCTAAACGTGAAACATGGTGCCACCAGAAAACACTAAACAAAACTTGTACATTCAATTCCAAATGGGTTAAATGGAGTGTTTGACCTTAAGGGATATTCTACTAAATACAAGGTATAATATTTTCACATATTTGGAATCTTTGAATTTTAAATTTACTCAGGGTTCTCCTTGGGGGTACCTATGGAGTCATCTGAAACTTTTCTTTATTTTTCTCTTGTTTTATGAAAAACGTTAAAAAGGTGTATTGTTTTATAATAAAACAGAAATAAATTAATAAAATAAATATATAAACGATAAATTTTTATACAAACTTTTGGCTAAAAATCATGAAATTGCTAAAATATATTGCCATACTAAGACTTTTGCTGTCCACTGTATATGATGCAAATATTTTACTTTTTTTTAGTAAAGAAAAGCCAAATATGCATCAAATGCTACAGAAAATATTTGTGATTTTTACGGAGAGGATTTTTTAATTAGAAAGACAGCGAAATAGTCGCTTAAAATGTTAAAATCTTAACACGCACACAACAGAGTGGTATGAGAAGCTAGGTCGTAATCCTAACTGAAGGGCTGTAATGATCAATTAAATTAAGTTGAATAATCTCAATGAAAGTGGACAGATTTTATCAACCGAAAGGAAATAATTTAAACCGTATTCTGTCATATGCAAAGAGAGTTTGATTGAATAGATTTGATGCATTCCCTATAAAGCAAGGACTTTGCGCCTTTATATTATGATTTGTTTCTATTTCTACAGTACTTTAGTAATGGCCTTATATTAAATTCTTAAGAGACCTGCAAATACTGTTGTTAGAATACATTGTTTCCTTGCATTTTCGCGATTTGTACCACTCAAAATGACGATTTGAAGATTTTTGATTAACAAAATTATAATATTTCAGGTTCCAAGAATGTATTTCAACGATTCATTCTTATTGTTACAGAGTCTACATGCTGGGGTCGAAACAACATCCATTCTAAATATGTGTAATTTGAGTCTACAGTGTTCTATCGAAAGTTTGTTTATTAACCTCAGGTTATTATTGCATAGTCTGATGAATAACTCAGATCTCTTATTGTAATTTCCCAACAAAATTTTTGATTGCTTAAACCCCCTTTTGACTTGAGAAGAATCTTTACTTTTCCATATCTTCTCTTCTGTTGAGTATACCTTTCCAAACATCTAACCAAACTTAACAGAAGGTTTCTGGCGCCATCAACAGCGTGGAAGCTCCCCTTCTCGCAAGCTCTTTAGCTTAATCATTACCAAGAATTAGTAAATGCTTAATTACGTTCGTGAAAAGCCATTTTTAAAGAAGGTCCCACTTACAACCTACATCTGGAGGCATCCCTATCTTCCAAATGTTGTCTGCATTTAAATTTTCTATCTAAGATAGAAATCGCCGTAGTCTAGTAGGAAATGAGTTGGCTTATTCGACATGAGGCCTCGGTTCAAAAACAGACAGCTCCACCAAAACGAAATACGAAAAAATATTTCTTCGGCGACTTCCTCTCAGCAGATTTCTAAGAAAAACTCTGAGTATAAATAAAATGACAATGACAAGTTTCTCAAAAAAATCTGCCGTTGAAACTGTAGGTCCCGGCACTTATGTTTACAATTAACACACAAAACATAAGTGGTGTGAGAAGCTAGATTACGACCTAGCTTCTAACAGAAGGGTTCTAATGTATATAAATATGTATGTATGTATGTATGTATCTAAGATAACATCCTAGCATTTCAATTGGTTAGATATTCTACATTAGGTTCAGATATGTGTGCGAGTAGCTTGCCGTTCACAGACAAGTTCACTTGGCGGCCGATATGGTCTTTTATGTTACCCAGTGTAAGGTAAACCCCCCTTGCCATGATAGATATTCTACATTAAAAAATATTTTTTTTTTATAAAAGAAAATATCAGAAATTAATTGTCGAAAAATTATGAGTTCAACCAAAAAATTTTTTTATTTAAAAATTATGAAAAATTTTATTTTCTTTTTTTTGTATAAAATATAAAAACAGTAAATAAACTCTAGGAAAAATTAAATCTTATTTTTTTGCAGACTCACAATAAAAAATATTCTTTACAGCTGGGGCATTTAAATAAAAATTCGTTACGGTGTAGTATAACCGAGTCACTGTTCTTTCAATTGATCTCTACAGTTAAGACAAAAAGCTTCAACAATAACAACAACAATAAATAAAAGAAGGAAAAAAAAATAACAAATAACAGAAACAAAAAGACGTTTAAAGAGCAAATAAAATACAGACAAAAACAGATACAGCTGGCGAATATAATCAAGAAAAACACACACAGAAAAAAATGTTAAAAGAATTGTGAAAAAAATAAAAATAAATACGGGCAGTTAAAAAAGCAAATATCGTTTGAAAATGAAGTAAAAACAAAAACAAAAACAAATTAAAATTAAAATATATTTTAAACACATTTAACTCACCTTTAACAGTTGAGACACCATAATTAATTAAAAAGGTTTTGTTTTAAACAAAAAAATTTTAATAAAACGAAAACAAAACACAACAAAATTAATCCATTCAACAATAAGGAAATAAAGGCACCAAAAGAGAACACCAAACAAAATATAAATAAAATGTAAGTAAAATATGTTTTATTCTTTATTTTTATATTTAAATAATTATTATTATTATTTTTTTTTCTTTAAATTAACTTTTATGTATTTTGTTTATATTTCTAATTCCTTATATACTTCCATACAATTTTCTTTATTTTTTTAAGATTTTTCTTTTGCAATTTTTTTTTGTTTTTTGTTATTTTTCTTCAAAAGGAAACTTGTTTTTTAAAGGCCTTCTTCTAGCCACTTCTTGATTTTTCTTTTTTTTTTGCATAATATTTCTTATTCTGTTACTTTATTTTTATTGCCCGTTTTTATTTATTTTTTTTTTGCATAAATTCTCTACAGAAGAAAACGTTTCTTTTTTTTTGTTTTTCTTACTATTCTAACAAAAATTTCGCACTTTTTCTTCTTTTTATTCTTCTTTTTCTTATAGAATAGAAATCTTATTTCATAATTAAAAATCTTAATTATTATTATTATCGAACTTAATTATTTATAACCTTTAAAATTTATAAAAACGCGTCGTTGGTTTTTCTTTTCTTAGCATTTATTTCATTTCATTTGATTTGTTTTTATTCCAATTTTTTTTCTTAATTTCTTTACTTAAAATTAAACGTTTTTTAACCACCAACTCGTTCAGCAGTCGTTGAAGAACTAAATCGCTTTCTTTACCAACATCTTTGACTTCCCCCAGAAAACGTCTACAATGCTTTGTCTTTGGGTTTTTGTCTTATTGTCTTTGCCCCTGAACAAAACTAAAAAAAGTTAAAACAAAACCTCTCTCACTCTCTTAAGCATGTGTTTTATTATACTGTCTCTCTTAAATGTTACCTTAAGATACAATATAAGTAATGCTAAAGGTAACAGAAAAAAAACACGTTTATTTAATTAACGTCAGAAATACTTTCACTGTTCTCTGTAAAAACAATACCACAGGGAATGAAAGATTAAGGGTTGGCACAACCAGAGGGGTTTTATCACCACTAGTGTGGAGCTTACTTACTTACTTAATTGGCCATTACATACATAATTGGTCATTACAACCCTTCAGTCAGGATTACGACCTAGTTTCTGAAGTCGCCGTGGTCTAGTAGGTAGTGTGTTGGCTTATTAGACGAAAAAGCCAGGATTCGAGCCCCAGGCCAGACATCAAAATAAAAATACAAAAAGTATTTCTTCGGCGACTTCCTCTCAGCAGATTTCTGGCAAAAACTCTGAGAGTAAATAAAATTGCAATGAAAAGTTTCTCAAAAGTTTTTAATTGGCCATTAACAACCCGATTAACGGATTTCGACCTGCCTTCCAGGCACCTCTGCTTCTTGCGCGCCTACGGCAGTTGGTCACACCAATCGATGATAGGGTTTCCTCTATTTGGTCCTTCCAACGCAAACAAGGTCGTCCTCCTCGCCGACTTCCGCTGATCCCCGCAACAAATACCCGTCTCGACGGAGCATCCGCCTTCATTCGAACAACATGGCCGAGCCAACACAGCCGCTGAATGTTAATACGCTGCACGACGTCTATGTCGTTGAGGAGCTCATACAGTTCACTGTTGTATCGGATGCGGAAATCATCGCCAACTCGCACTGGACCGAAGATCTTACGTAGGGCTTTTCTCTCGAAAACTCTCAAGGCTGCTGCATCAGTCCTTAATAGTGTCCATGCCTCTGCGCCATAAAGAAGGAGGAGAAAGATGAGCGTCTTGCAGAGTATTACTGTGGAGCTTGGTTATAGCAAAACTATGTATCTGAAGCGGGCATTCACTGCCAAGTATATGCAGAAGATATAATTTTGATGGCTGAAGGGGAATTTGTAGAATCTCTTGGCAACTACATTCAAAGAGATCTTGTGATTGTAAATCGATAGAGCATGTCAGTGAGTTTGGGATAGAAGAAGGAGGAACACAACATAAGTGGTGTGAGAAACTAGGACATTGTACAATGGGTCAATTCGACCTCCGGGTACTGTACTTGTCTTAATTGACAAGTACACGTCCTCTAACCTAATCTAACCTAACCTAAGAAGAAGGAGGAAACTTCCTAAATAACAAAAACAGGAGGTAAAATATCATCAAGTCACCGTAGTCTAGTTGGTAGTGTGTTGGCTTATTAGACGTGAGGCCACGGTGTGAACCCCATGTCAGACATCTCCAGCAGAACGAAATATCAAAAAATATTTCTTCGGCGACTTCCGCTCATCAGATTTCTAACAAAAACTTTGAGAGTAAATAAAATTGCCCTGAAAAGTTTCTCAAAAAATCTGTCGTTCGGAGTCGACTTTAAACTTTAAGTCCCGCCACTTATGTATACAATTAACACACACAACATAAGTGACGTGAGAAGCTTGGTCGTAATCCTGACTGAAGGGTTGTAATGACCAATTGCAGGCCAATTGGGCTTGCAGGAAAAGCCGGGGGATGTAATCCAGGAGCTATGAACCAGATGTATACCACAATGTCCTTACCAATCAGAAAAAATTTGAAAACAGTTCTAATGGCGTTGGACAAGGTACAGCGACTGGCGTTTGGCAATGAAATTTGGCCTATAACGGCGCTGGAAGATCTGCACATGTCAGTGAATATCAGGTCTTTGAAAATTTTGGCTGGGAAGACAAGCCTAAAATAAAATTCGTTATTAGCCTTCTTGACCTAATAAATCGAGTGGCTAACAGGTGTCTCCATTTGTTGGAAAATTACAATAAGAGGAAATTTGATCATGCATTAGATTATCCAGTAATGACATGACGTTAATAATCGGTATTTTGATAGGGCGCTTGTACACTCCGTATTTGTTTAGAATGATAATCATCTCCCAAGCAACATGCAGTGACATCCCAGATGCAAACACTTGAATGTAATATCAGGTACTGGGCAGGAAATTGTCCTTATTGACATCGAGCAGCATCCAGAAGTTTATCAATACAAAGTAGCAATAGGTTCCTTAAATGTTTTGTGGTGGATAGATTGCCAAGGTTGCATAAAAATTTGCTTAAAATCCATAGTAGCACGCTTCGCGTAGATGAAGGGGTTCGTACTGTTAGTTATTTCTGCAGGATCTCTAGGATCGAGTCCGTAATATATTGTAGGAGAACCATGCACCTAATCTTATACTATGCAGATAATCTCATTTGATATGTCGATCGATGAAAATCTGCTTAAAATCCAAAGCAGCACGCTTAGTGTAGTTAAAGGGGTTATTACTGTGGGTAGAGGTAGTGACTTTTGCAGGATCTCTAGAATAGAGGACGCGTTATAGTATAGGAGAAGGAAATATCTGATCTTCTGCTTTGATATGTCGATGATATTATTGATACATAGATGGTTCCAGTCTTCTGAAAAATGGACCATATGTGGTCTTAAGTGTGTCTACCATCTTGTGATGACTGTGAACCGCGCTGTCAAATGACAGAAATATGTTAACACATGTCTGAACGACAAGCGACAATGCCCCTTTTGGATTTTGGTCAGCAGAAATAATCATTTAATTTTGCGTTTTTTTTATAAGCGCTTTTCTATTATTTAAACACATGGGCACACTTTTTATCCATGCCAGTGTGTAGTGAAGAGTACTTGCATGAGAGTGCAAGTATCTTATTTGCCATGAGTTATTAACAAATGTTGCTCACCTGAGTTTTATATTTCAAAAGTGTTTTTTTTTGTTTTTATTTTCTGAGTTTCGTTTTGTTTTCTTTAACGTCTGCTGTCTTAAGTTTTTGTTGTTATATGCTGCTGGTGTGGTGTGTGATATGTGTTTTGGTGTGTGTGTTTATCAGTTGTTCATGGTTTTCATTACAATTGATGGGGATCGTATCGGTTCTTATTGTTTTTTCTTGTTTTTGTTTTATTCGTTTATTTACTCGTTTGTTTGATTTTTCTTGTTACACTTTGTTTTTGTTTTATGCACACACATCGGTGGTATAAATGGCTCTATTTATGTGATTTTCTGTCTGTTATTTTCCTTATGTGTTCGTTCGTTCTACTCTTATTTCCGTTCTCTCATCTCACTGCAACCACATATTTCTCTTTTTGGGGTACAACACTCTCGCAGTTAAAATTTTGTTTAAAAAATGAAGGTGAGAATAGTTTGTTTAACTTCTGTTGTTGTTTTATTTTCAAAGAGAAAAAATGAAAGAGTAAAGTGTGTAAGTGTATTGGTGTTAGTGACTGGTTTAATAAGAATTTATGGTGTATTATAAAAGGTGCTTTTTTTTGAAAGAAAAAGTACTTTTTTAGAAGAAAAAAAAACGCTGAATTTACTTTTAAATTTTCAAAATAAATAAAGGATTCCTTAGAACCCCTAAAAATAGAGGCAATTTTCAGTAGCTTGTTAGGAAAGTGATAAAAGTTATCACTAATGCTAGCGTTCATAGACCACACTGTCAAAAAAAGGTCCTTCCAAGAATCTCTTCTTACTTAAGAGCGACGTATTATATCGTCAGATGCTGTGGGTAATTGTTTCGTGCTCCTGTCTATCATTAAAAATTTATTTTTCATTCGCAGTAATCCCTATTAGGCAATGTCTACTGCATTTCGTAGGCATTTTTTAATTACAGGCCAAAACAGAGACGTTCCTCAAGTATAAGTACTCAAATCTGCTATGTTTTTTGCTGCATTGAACTGGCTGTCGAATTCAGTATAGGCTTCGAAGATTTCTTCCGTTCTACTAGGTAGACGTCGGCTGATTCGGCTGATGACGTAGTTGTAAACCTATACCTTTAACACCCAACCTTCACCAATGTGGCCTGCATTTAGGCCCATTTTGATACTACAATTAATATCCAATTTCGAGGTCAAGAACCTTCACCTTATCATGGCGATAACAGGGTACTAAAACTTGAAGTGTAATAAGTCTCTTACTTTTTCTCAGATCCACAGTCTATGCAAAAGTTATTTAGTGGAACGCTAAGTGTATCTGTAAGCCTACCAATACGACAGCCTCTCGTGAGATTCGCTATTATGCGATGGATGACCATATGATTTAAGGACAAAAGTGAACCAGTCCTCTTTTTTAATCCATACAAGTCCACCAGAGTCTAGGGATATTGTATGTAAAGGGTGTTTTTTATAGAGTTATAGAACTTTAAGTTGCAATAAAACAACGATGGATTATTCGATTGACATGAATTTTATTTATCCGAAAGATAATCTTGTGGCATTACATTTTAAATATGATTTCTGGCATATGACCGCCACGGCTGGCGCGGATGTAGTCCAATCTGGACGTCCAATTTTCGATGATTTTTTCCAACATTAGTGGCCGTATATCGGCAATAATACGGCGAATGTTGTCTTCCAAATGGTCAAGCTTTACCGCATAGACCAATGACTTTACATAGCCCCACAGAAAGTAGTCTAGTGGTGTTAAAGCACAAGATCTTGGAGGCCAATTCACAGGTCCAAAACGTGAAAATAGGCGGTCACCAAAAGTGTCTTTCAATAAATCTATTGTGGCACGAGCTGTGTGACATGTTGCGCCGTCTTGTTGAAACCACATCTCCTGGACATCATGGTTATTCAATTCAGGAATGAAAAAGTTAGTAATCATGGCTCTATACCGATCACCATTGACTGTAACGTTCTGGCCACCATCGTTTTTGAAAAAGTACGGACCAATGATTCCACCAGCCCATAAAGCGCACCAAACAGTCAGTTTTTCTGGATGTAACGGTGTTTCCACATACACTTGAGGATTACCTTCACTCCAAATGCGCCAGTTTTGTTTGTTGACGTAGCCATTCAACCAGAAGTGGGCTTCATCGCTAAACAAAATTCGCTTATGAAAATCGAGAACAACGGTAATCTCGTTTTGGGCCCATTCGACGAATCTACGCCTTACTTGATGATCGTTTGGCTTCAAATCTTGCACGAGTTGGATTTTGTAAGCACGCAAACCAAGATCCTTCCGCAAAATCTTCCATAAAGTGGATGGACACAGATCCAATTCCTGTGCTCGATGGCGGATGGACTCATTCGGGTCTTCGTCAATGCTACGCTCTACAGCAGCAATAGCTTCTTCTGTATGCACCGTACAGCGTATCTGGGGATGCGAGTTATCAATAAGAGTAAACGTGGTGCGAAAACGTTCCATGGTTAATCGAATTAACTGCTCTGATGGATGATTTTGTCGACGATAAAATGGACGTAGTGCGCGATACGTTTTCCGCACAGAACCATTATTTTCAAAATAAAATTGCACTATTTGCAAGCGTTGTTCAGGTGTGTGTCTATTCATGATGAATTGCCAAACCAAACTGAGAATAAATCACTTGACAGCTGTTAAATCGGTCGCCATCTTGAAAATTAATGCCAACTTAAAGTTCTATACCTCTATAAAAAACACCCTTTACCATCCGGCTGCTAAAGATGTTGAGCCTCCCTAGAAAACCGGATAAGAATACTTTCTCTGACTGGTCTCCTAGGACTTAATCTCTATGTCTTGGAACTCTTGTAAGAGTTGCCGTTGAAAGATTTGACAATTCCCTGAGAAATATTCGATATCAGACCAGAAGTTCATACTTGGAATTGTAAAATCAAATTCATATTCAGATGAATGTGTCTAAGTCTGTCAAACACTCAGTGTTAATTCTTTTACTTTATATTTCTGATTTCCAAGCTCCTGTTCATGATAGCTTCCTACTACTACATCAGAAAGAATTAATATTTCAGGGAGCTTTTAGCAAATAGATGAGATTACATTTTATAGGCGGCCAAGACTTACACATGAAGAGCTATTTTGTTGTTCTACTCGCCTCTTTCCGTTCAGGGCACATCTGTCTCCCTATGAAAATAGCGATTTGTTTAAGGTCTTCGCGGACGCATTTAAATTGTGATCAGAAATCGGTTGAATGGACAAGTAGCTTAACTTCAAGCTAGTGTTTGAATGGAGTGTCCTCCTAGCCCTTGTTCTGCAGTCTTCACGGCTGGCAACTGAATAGTGTGTTCAAATAGCATCAGTATATCAAACAGTACTAAAGGGTCCGCCAAATAACTTTTTTTTTTGAAAATGCTTTAAAAAAAAACTACTGAATATTTTCTCAAATTTCTTTTTTTATTTGAAAGTACAATCCTTCCGGTTAATAATGGAAAATAATTTCATTCAAATGGCTGCCTCGGCTGGCCATGCCGTAGCCTACACCAGAAGATGCCGATTTGGCAAAAAAAATCATCTTTTCAGATGAAGCTCATTTTGATCTTGGCGGGTATGTAAACAAGCAAAATTGTCGCATTTGGGGCACAGAAAACCCGCACGCATACATTGAAAAGCCGACGCACCCAAAAAAGTCACTGTTTGGTGCGGATTTTGGTCCAGAGGCATAATTGGGCCATTTTTCTTCGAAAATGAGCAAGGAGTGGCCGTTACAGTCAATGGCAATCATTATCGGGCCATGTTGAACGAATTCTTGTTCACAAAAATTGAAGAGGAGGATATTGGCAGCATTTGGTTTCAATAGGACGGCGCTACGTCCCACACAGCCGAAGCTACACTCGATGTTTTGCACCCTGTTTTTGAAGATCGCATTATCAGGCGCAGAGCTGATGTCGTTTGGCCACCTCGAAGCTGCGATTTGACACCGCTGGACTATTATTTGTGGGGTGCCGTCAAAGATAAGTGTTACGCCGACAAGCCAGAGACAATTGACGCTTTAAAGGACAATATTCGTGAGGCCATTGGTGAAATACAGCTGCACACAATCGATAATATGCTTAAAGCATTTGCAAAAAAAAAAGTTATTTTGCGGACCCTTTATAAGTCTTGAATGATGTTTACATCAATTAATGAAATAGCATGACATTCTAATGCGACCTTTACCTGAAGAAATGGTCCTTCGGCCGCTAAGGAAAATCTAGTATCTGATAGACTTTCTAACACAGGTAATAGGCTGGCAATCTTTTCACTTAAAGCTGAGATAGTTCAGTCGCTACTGAAGTTGTATTAGCCTGGATGATAATTTTTCTACACTGTTTCGCCAAGAATGGGTCTAGCTCCGCTACTAAAACTACATGATATCAATCACAGGCATGATTTATAGGATTTATAGAAATGAGTCAAGATACTTGGATTTCATTTGCTGTTCATAAAACTTTATTTCAACAATTTTAGTATGAAATAAAGAGGGCATTGATTTATTTTTCTATCAATGCAGGCATCATGTTCACTTTCTTTTTACACTTACTGTACAATAACTGTCATCATCATTCCCTTATAAGTTTTCTAATACTACAATTGTTTTTATTATTAATTTTTGTTTTTAAATAAATACCAACACATTTTATTTTTTATTATTAAGGGAATAAAGATTTAATTGCATTTAAACAATAAAACAACAGAGTTTTCTTTATCTTTAACTAGTTTTCTGGCAATAAATTTTATAAATTTCTCTGTGATATATCACACACAGTGTGCCTTTTTTCAAATCACTTTTTAGATAACCTTTTAACATAAGATTTTATTTTTTATTATTTTTTTATTTTATTTTTTTGTTATAAATAACTGAGATAAAGTGTTTTTGTTGTAACTATTTACTTAAGGGCATGTGGACAAGTGCACTGGCAAGTGCAAGTGCACAGTTACCACATTTCATCATCTCGTCTATTGCCTTTACTTTTACTTTGATGAGCCATTCAAATGAGTTGCAATAGAGTGCCTAATACAGCAGCCAAGTGCCTGAAAATGCCAAGAGCCATTTAAATAAATTTTTGTGTTTTTAATAAATCTTTTATAAAAAGTAATAAAAAAGTGAATCTTTTTATGTAACATTTCGATAAAAGCTTTAAATGTTGCAATGAGAAGTTCTCTACATTGAAAAATGAGTGAAAGTTTAAAACATTACCGTCATATTTTTGACTTTTTTGTTCAAGAAAGGTCAAGAATACATGGCAGAATTTTTGAAATTTACAAAGAGAAACAATATCGAAATGATTTTTTCGTTTTCGATGTGATAATTTTGATGTTAAAAAGGCCTCTCTCTCTGGTCGAATATTCAAAAACAAAAAAATCAATGAAATCTACAAAAAAAATTATAAAACCGGCACTCAATGAAATAAAGAACACTTCCATTGCAACTCTACATAAATGAAATAAGGTGTTGGATCAACCCAAATATGGTCAGAATTATCTTAACCCTTTCATGCCCGAATTTTTTGGGCCAGAGCTAAAATTTTTTTAAGGACATGTGTTTGTTAGTCATGGCCTAAATAGGAAGTGATAATTAAATTCAGAGTCCTACGTATTCTGGTTTTACACGTTTTTAACCAAGCTTGTTTGCCAAAAAAAAACTTTAAAAAAAAAAAAATTACGGAATTTATGAACAAAAATGTACAATGTTGCCTATAGGCAACATCGGGCATGAAAGGGTTAATCTACGAATGGCTGGGTTAAAGAAAATCCCTCGGCAAGATTATGAATCTCTTGACACAGAAAGTAGAAACAACTTCCTGCATTGTTAGTATCCGTGCGTTGTTTATTACACCTACAGTGAGCGTCAAAAGAAATTGTACATTAAAAAAATATACATTAATACATTACCGTTATTTTGATTTTAAAATTATTTCATTGCCAGTTTTTAAAATTGAAACAAAAAAACAAAAAAAAAATTTACAAAAAAATTTCGAAATATTGTTAAATTTTTTCGGGCACTCTCCTTAACTTGTAAAAGTTGATTTTGGTGATTGTTAGAATTTTATCTATAGCGTACAGTTTCTTTTGACGCTCACTGTACATCGGCGCTGTCGGCGATTCTAACACTTTTGAACAAAATGTTCAGTTCTGCTCTTTCTTTTCTTTCTTTCTGCTGTTTTCTAAATGGTATTTCCTTCAGAGATCTGATCAAATATCGGCAGTACCATTTTCAATACTGGCCTTTTACTCATTCATAATAATTAGCTTCTGTACGTAGTCCACGAAGTCGCATAATAAGCTGACGAAGGTGATCCCACTTCCATGGTAGACATGTAGCATCATTTAGTTGACATTACATTAGCCATATCATGTCGAATGTTGGCCCAAGCCTGTCGCATATGGATGGCTTAATAGAATTCACTAAGGAATCAATAGGGCCTCAGCAAAAAAAATTAATTAAAGCTCAGCTACATTTTTTCGAAGCTCGATGAGACCCGTGGACTATATGTGCTGGGAGTTCCCCTCCTGTCAACGTCCTCTCGGAAGTCACCGTTTGTTGTAAAATAACGCCTCTGATGCTGTAACAGTGTTATTTGTATTTGGTGTTTTGGATAGTGTCGCTTTAGTCTCTACTTCATTTAGTTTCGTCTGCATATTGCACTGAAATTGTGTAACCACGTAATGAAAATTCCTCAAGACTACGGTTAAAATAACAGATTACGATGTAATATACCGAAAAAAGGCTGTCCCTGACAACATTGAAGTGTAAACGCCTTAATAAGTAGGTTTGACAAACTATGCTATGCTCTTAAAAGACCTTTTGTCTTATACTCGTGTGTAATTCGATAGGTTACGTTCCTGTATGGGGATATATGAGCTGCTTCGCTATTCCTCTGTAGCAAAGTTCATTCCATTGGGCAGAACGCCTTCTCAAAACAGTTGCCATCAATATTAACCACAATGGAAATCAGACCTTCTAGCTTCATTCTCATCAAAATAGTTAGTTGCCGGCATTTGTTGGTTCAAGTAAATGAACTTCAACTTTACACGTTCACATGCTCTAGAGACAATGGGCCAACTACTACACTGCCGACTGACATAAGAATGTGGAAATCGAGTTGGTGTAGTCCAGAGGTCAGCAATGAGTATTCAAAACGATGAGTAGATTCCAATCATACTTATAATTTCTCGTACTTATACGCATTCATACTTATTTTAATGTCATACTCATACTACTCATACTCAAAGTTTGAAATACTCATGGTACACATACTTAACAATACGCACGATGTTATTGATTTCGACTCTCCATGATTCATTGCATACACGAATAACAAAATAAGTATGATTCGCGTACGAACACTACAATACTCACAAGAAGGTTGTGTGTTTGCTGTGCTTACTGTCTTTGTCTTTTTTGTTTATGTGTCTTTCTTCTTTCTTTGTAAATGTAACAACAACAACTAAGACTGTAAATTTTGATGAATGATTCGAATCACTCGATTCATTTATGAGTACATATTATAAGTATTTTTCTAAAGTTATGAATCTGGTCTGAGTAGGCATATGAATCAAACATATTTCGAATGTTATGGGTTTGATGTCAACGTTGTACTCATACTCATTGCAACTTGTACTTATGTTGTACAATGTTGTACTGAGTATGAATGAATCAGAATAGTTGGATTTCAATACTGTTGACTCACTCATACCCAAAATTTCATGAGTACTTATGAGTAGCGAAAAAGCGATTCATTTCTGATCTCTGGTGTAGTCACCGTATTCCAGTAGGCAGTGTGTTGGTCTATTAGACATAAGGCTGCGGTTCAAACCCCAGGTCAGACATCTCCAACAAAAAGAAATATGAAAAAATATATTTTCAGCGGCTCACTCTCAGCTGGCAAAAAATCTGAGAGTAAATACGAACTGCCATGAAAAGTTTCACAAAGTTTGAAATCGATTTTAAACTGTAGGTCCCGTCACTCATGCATAAAATTAACACACACAATATAAGTGGTGTTGGAAACTAGGTCGTAATCCTGACTGAAGGGTTGTAATGGCCAATTATGTTACGTATTTCTTTGTCGACTTTGTCTCAGCAGTTTTCTGGCAAAAACTCTGAGAGTAAATATAATTGCCATGAAAAGTTTCACAAAAATCGGAAGTTCGAAATCGATTTTAAACTGTAGGTTCCGGCACTTACGTTTACAATTAACGCACACAACATAAGTGGTGTGAGAAGCTAGGTTGTAATCCTGACTGAAGGGTTGTAACGTATACATGTATTATGTAAGAAAAATGATAAGTCTGCAGTTTCTTCACCCAGGCAGCTCTCCTTTCCCTTTTGATTGGCACCTCTTTCAATTCGCAGCTGGGACTACTTGTGAGTTGGGTCTTTACTGTGGAATGTCTTTAAGCAATTTGAGAGACATTTTATAGGTTAGGTTAGGTTAGAGGACGTGTACTTGTCCTAGTTTCTCACACCACTTATGTTGTCTGTGTTAATTTTTAATACATGAGTGGTGGGACCTACAGTTTAAAGTCGACTCCGAACGACAGATTTTTGAGAAACTTTTTCATGGCAATTTTATTTACTCTCAAGAAATTTTGCCAGAGATCTGCTGGGAGGAAGACGCCGAAGAAATACTTTTTGCATTTTGTCTTGATGTCTGACCTGGGGCTCGAACCCTGGCTTTTCGTCTAATAAGCCAACACACTACCTACTAGACTACGGCGACTTCTAGACATTTTATCGTTACCAGGAACTTTAGTGTTCTCTTTATCCCATTTTCGATTTCAAACAAAATGGTATATTTGGTGATTATATTCTGCCTATCTGCTTGGCTCTGAAACTATGGTATATAATCCGTAATAAATTTACAATAAATTTGAAAAAAAAAATTTAAATTTTAATATTTGGAAAAACTATTAAGAGTACCCCGTCAACATTCTTGGTAATATGAACTTCAACAATCCAAGGAGAAAAAAAAACATTTTTCTTCCATATTGAAAACCAAAGAGAAAAACAAAAGACTTAGACAACAAACTTCTTATTAAAGAGATTGCATTTGTGCTTGCATTACTCATCACTTAGTTTTTCAGGGCATTTCAAGAACTTTGAAAAAAAAACATATCACATCAAATATGCGGGAAAAACTATGACGAAGATGATGCTTGTGATGTTAGTTAAAGTGATAGCCAGTGGTTAAAGCAAAAGGCCTACGTTTAAGCCTTAAATTCAAACAATTTTTTCATGTGAGTCATTGTATAAGAAAAATAAAAGAAAAAATCGTGTTTTATTTACTAATTTACTTTAAACCCTAATTAAGTCTATGGTATGTCTTGTATTAATGAAAACCCTTTTATTTTTGTATTTATTTTCCATTTTCAATAGTGATTAGCTCTTAACGAAATATGTATGTGTGCCTTGGTTGTTTAATGGAAAATCTTTAAACAAAAAAATTTTTTCTTGTATTTTTTTAAAGGTTTTCCATTCGATTTTTTCTTCTTTAAAACATATAAAAACCACAAGCGTTAAAAAATTCACGCTTTACCTCCATTTGGTAATTTTTTGTTTTTTTTTTTCTCGTAAAAGGCCTTTAAAATGTTTGTACATTTTATTTGACCTTTAATCAGACGGCTTCTGATTGTAATTCTTTTGATTAAAGTGTGATTTTTTTTATTATTTTTCTTCAGTTTTGTTTTTATTTTCATTTAAAAGGTTTTCTTATTTATTTTAAGGTCTGTTAGATGTGTTAGAATCATATCAGGAAAAAAATTGTAGCCAGTATTTCATTGATCTTTAGCTGACGTCATGTTCATGTCGGTAAAAAATTAAAAAAAAACGCAGCATCCGGAAAAAAATCTTTGTAACAGCCAGGCGGATTTAATTAATTTCAAAAAAATTCTTATGAATTTTTACACGCCTGGTTGAAATTCAGTAATAATTTTGTAGAATTTATGAACGCATTGTATTTAAATGCACAAAACAAAGAACAAATTTTGATGACATTCAGAAGATTTCTTCTTTTGTTGAAAACCATAAAAAAAAATCCAATTTAATTTCGTTTTTTTTACAGACCAGAGTATAACATGTCATAAGCCTTTCACTGCATTGAGCTGAAAAGTGGGCCTTGTAGGCCGTATTACAACAATACTCTCAGCGATCACGATAAGAGGAAAACCATGAGTATTTTAAGACTTATTAAAGGCGACTCAAGTACATTAATGACAGGACATTGCTCTTTACAAGTACCTCTGAATCGTATTGGTGTGATGGAAAATAGTGAATGTAAGGCACGTGGAGAAGGCATCGAAACCCATCGATTAGAAAAAGTTAAGGAAGTTTCTATAAGATGCAGTCTTCGCTTAGGAAATACGTTTGGTATCCTTAATGGTGAGCTTAGAACAAGACTACTTATTAGCTTAGGCGTATGCCGATAGGAATGAGATCCCTTCTTCAACCTATCTGCTTACTTAGCCAATCCCATTGCAATATCCTCGTCTATAAATCTCGAGAATTTCTGAGAGAAATTTTCCATCCTTCAAGCGTAACTCTTATAATGGTTTTAGGACAAGTAGATATCGCAGCTCATAATCCTCTCCTCCAACCTATGTACCTAACTCTCTACCTATTAAGCTAATCAGACTGCAATGTCCTCGTCTATATATGCCAAGATTTTCTGATGGAAATTTTCCATCATTCAAGGGTAACTTTTATAAGGGTTTTAGGACAAGTAGATATCGCAGCTCACAATACTCTCCTCCAACCTACCTACCTCTTTACTTATTCGGCTAATTAGACTGCAATGTCCTCGTCTATAAATGCCGAGAATTTCTGAGGGAAATTATCCATCATTCAAGGATAATTCTTATAAGGGCTTTAGAACACATGGATATCGTTCGAAATTGCATTGCTGATGAACTGATCAGAGGCAATAGGAAGCTCATAATTCCCAAAGTTTTTAGAGCAGAGGTATTTCGATTATCTCAGTTAGACTAAGTGTTCTTCGCTCGTTTCCTAATTGGTTGGCAGTCGTATGGTACATTTAAAATTGCTAGACTTTGCTGGGCTTGTATAGATAACAAGATTGATTGATTGATTGATTTGATTCTGCCCTTTAATCGCATGGTCCTCCATCGCACAATTGCTGCTACTTTCACGGGTCTTTGTTCTATTGGATGGTAAGCCGATACATTTTTGGTATTTCATCGAAAGACTTTTGCAGGAGCTGTAGGCTGGGACGAAGAGGAGAAAAAAGAAGAGATTATCGGTCACTTTAGACGACAGTGTCCTGTTCTTGACATGAAGTGGCAGAGGTTATTTCTTATATTCTGTCATGCTGCAATGGCAAGATTTAGGTTGGAATCAAGTTGGCCTACTTTAGAAAATAATTGATATACGGGGTTGGTGTTATGGTATCACAATTGGTATAAACTTTGGCCACCTAACCTAAATTTAAAAATTTATGTTTAATTTGCGATTCACTAAAAAAGAGGAATGAAACCAAACTGTTTCGGAAGTTTTTGATTTCGGGCGATAATAGCGTGTGAAAAAAAGCTTCGATGAAGTAAGAAGAAGCTTCGAGGATGGTGACAAAGCATGGATTAAGGACGACTGCTGTGGTTTTTGGCTTAATCGCATGCACCTGCAATGTAAGAAAACACTACAAGAAAAAATCTAACGCAGTTAAATCGGACGATTTCAGTAGACAGTTCATTTCATC
Source organism: Sarcophaga variegata (assembly GCA_932273835.1). Lineage (NCBI taxonomy): Eukaryota > Metazoa > Arthropoda > Insecta > Diptera > Sarcophagidae > Sarcophaga > Sarcophaga variegata. The sequence goes on along the minus strand of OW026361.1, from coordinate 15,420,557 downwards.
TTTGCATCAGATGACCATGGCCTCAAGTTGCTCATACAGAATATTCAATGTGCCATGAGTTGTGCAGTACGTAGCGCTGTTCTGTTGGAATCTTATGTCGTTACTACATAATTAGTCATTACAACCCTTCAGTAAGGATTACGACCTAGTTTCTCACACCACTTATGTTGTGTGTGTTAATCTCATACATGAGTGGTGGGACCTACAGTTTAAAGTCGACTCCGAACGACAGATTTTTGAGAAACTTTTCAAGACAATTTTATTTTACACTCAGAGTTTTTGCCAGATATCTGCTGAGAGGAAGTCGCTAAAAAAATAATTTTTGTATTTTGTTTTGATGTCTGGCCTGGGGCTCGAACCCTGGCTTTCCGTCTAATAAGCCAACACACTACCTACTAGACTACGGCGACTTCTTATGTCGTTAGTGTGTATATTATCCACTTTAGGCCGAAAGAAGGTGGCAATCTACGATCTATAGTGTACGCCGAAGACACTAATGGCCTGGCCACTGTCGTTTTGAGAGAAATATGGCTCAATGATGTCGCCACCTTAAAATCCATCCTCAACAGTAGTTTTTTCGGGATATATTGTATAGTTTAGGACCTCATGTGTACTGGTATCATCTCAAATTTGAGAATTTTGTTAATTCACGACCCATTCATCCTCAAATGAGTGTCATGGCTGAAGATTATTTATTTATTAATTACAATACAATTACAGCCTTTTGATACCGTGCGAGGTTTCAGACAAGGCGACCCCTTATCATGCGACCTCTTCAACTTCGTCATGGAGAGTGTTCTGCGAAAGGCGGGAGTGCAACGCCATGGCACTATTTTTCAAAAAAGTGTCCAGTTGCTTGCGTACGCTGATAACATTGACCTCATAGGGCGTACCAAGCGCGATGTTACTGCTGCCTTTAGTGCTATTGAACGCGAGTCTACTAAGATGGGTTTGGCAGAAAATGAGGGCAAAACAAAGTATATGTTATCGACGAGTAGAGAGGCGCGGCGTATTGATTCTCAGATTACGGCCAATTACTATACTTTTGATACGGTCAAGGAATTCATCTATTTTGGCTCCGCCGTTACCACCAGAAATGATGTCAGTCTGGAGATCAAGCGCAGGATCACTCCTGCCAATAGGTGCTACTATGGTGTCAATAGGCAATTGAGTAGCAGAGACCTCTCTCGTATGACAAAATTAACACTTTACAAGACACTCATCCTACCCGTGCTTGTTTATGGCGCAGAGGCATGGACCTTATTAAGTACTGATGCAGCAGCCTTGAGAGTGTTCGAGAGAAAAGTACTGCGTAAGATCTTCGGTCCAGTACGAGTTGGCCATGATTTCCGCATCCGATCCAACAGTGAACTGTATGAGCTCCTCAACGACATAGACGTTGTACAGCGTATTAACATCCAGCGGCTGCTCTGGCTCGGAGGAGGAAGATGCTCCGGCGAGACGGGTATTTGATGCGGAGATCTGCTGAAGTCGGCGAAGAGGACGAACTTGTATCCGTTGGAAGCACCAAATCGAGGAGGCCCTGTCATCGATTGGTGTGACCAACTGGTGTAGGCGCGCAAGAAGCAGAGGCGCCTGGAAGGATGTGTTGCGGCAGGCCGAAATCCGTTAAACGGGTTATTATGGCCAATTAAGTAAGTAATACAATTACAAATTATATTTAATTATCTACGAGGTGAGTAACTTCGACCATATGCTCGGTGTAGTGTCACAGACCAGAGGATCTGGTGGGAATCCAACCCAGGTCTCTCACGCTAATAGTCCAGCACACTGCCCGTTAGACTTCCAGGGCACCCATGGCTGAAGATTATATTTCGATTAAAATTAGGTTGAGCTGTCAACTGCACTAGAGCCCATATACATATACACTCAGCCACAAAAGCATGCATACGAATAACAAATTTTAGAAATTTTTTAACTAATCCGTTTTCGTTGAAAATCTTTGTAATTGTCTGACAACTTTCCTCGATTTTAAGACGGTCTTGGTTAAAAAATTTCTGAAATTTGTTAACTTTTGTGGGCCTGCAACCGTACGTATAATTTAGTAACTGTGTGTATGTACATACATAATTGGTCGCTTCAACCCTTCAGTCGGGATTATGACCGTTGGGTTAATTTTATAAATGAATGGTAGGACCTACAATTTAAAGTCATCCTTGAACGACAGACTTTTAAGAAACTTTTCATGGCAATTTTTATATACTCTCAGAGTTTTTGCCAGAAATCTGCTGAGAGCAAGTCGCGAAAGAGATGAAGTCACCGTAGTGTAGTAGGTAGTGTGTTGGCTTATTAGACGCAAAGCCAGAGTACGAGCCCCAGGCCAGACATCAAAAACAAAAATACAAAAAGTATTTTTCGGCGACTTCTTCTCAGCAGATTTCTGGCAAAAACTCTGAGAATAAATAAAATTGTCATGAAAAAGTTTCTCAAAAATCTGTCGTTCGGAGTTGACTTTAAACTGTAGGTCCCAACACTCATGTATAAAATTAACACACACAACATAAGTGGTGTGAGAAACTAGGACGTTGTACAATGGGTCAATTCGACCTCCGGGTACTGTACTTGTCTTAATTGACAAGTACACGTTCTCTAACCTAACCTAACCTAACCTAAGTCGCGAGAGAAATATTTTTTCATATTTCGTTTTATTCGAGATGTTTGGCCTGGGGTTTGAACCGAGGCCTCACGTCTAATAGGCTAATACACTACCTACTCGACTACGGCGACTTCAGCGAACACATATCATTGTGTTGTTGAATGCTATATCCGTCATCTATGGTGATTTGGCAAATAAATGACAACTAATTTGACAGCTATTGCAAGATGGCCGTGATTAACTGCCAAAGTTTAGAAGTATGTGTTGAAGGTAAAGGGTGTTTTTTATAGAGTTATAGAACTTTAAGTTGCAATAAAACAACGATGGATTATTCGATTGACATGAATTCTATTTATCCGAAAGATAATCTTGTGGCATTACATTTTAAATATGATTTCTGGCATATGACGCCTCGGCTGGCGCGGATGTAGTCCAATCTGGACGTCCAATTTCCGATGACTTTTTCCAATTTTTGTGGCCGTATATCGGCAATAATACGGCGAATGTTGTCTTCCAAATGGTCAAGCGTTTGTCGCTTTACCGCATAGACCAATGACTTTACATAGCCCCACAGAAAGTAGTCTAGCGGTGTTAAATCACAAGATCTTGGAGGCCAATTCACAGATCCAAAACGTGAAATTAGGCGGTAACCAAACGTGTCTTTCAATAAATCTATTGTGGCACGAGCTGTGTGACATGTTGCGCCGTCTTGTTGAAACCACATCTCCTGGACATCATGGTTATTCAATTCAGGAATGAAAAAGTTAGTAATCATGGCTCTATACCGATCACCATTGACTGTAACGTTCTGGCCACCATCGTTTTTGAAAAAGTACGGACCAATGATTCCACCAGCCCATAAAGCGCACCAAACAGTCAGTTTTTCTGGATGTAACGGTGTTTCTACATACACTTGAGGATTACCTTCACTCCAAATGCGACAGTTTTGTTTGTTGACGTAGCCATTCAACCAGAAGTGCGCTTCATCGCTAAACAAAATTCGCTTATGAAAATCGGGAACAACGGTAATCTCGTTTTGGGCCCATTCGACGAATCTACGCTTTACTTGATAATCGTTTGGCTTCAAATCTTGCACGAGTTGGATTTTGTAAGCACGCAAACCAAGATCCTTCCGCAAAATCTTCCATAAAGTGGATGGACACAAATCCAATTCCTTTGCTCGATGGCGGATGGACTCATTCGGGTCTTCCTCAATGCTACGCTCTACAGCAGCAATAGCTTCTTCTGTACGCACCGTACAGCGTCTCTGGGAATGCGAGTTATCAATAAGAGTAAACGTGGTGCGAAAACGTTCCATGGTTAATCGAATTAACTGCTCTGATGGACGATTTTGTCGACGATAAAATGGACGTAGTCCGCGATACGTTTTCCGCACAGAACCATTATTTTCGAAATAAAATTGCACTATTTGCAAGTGTTGTTCAGGCGTGAGTCTATTCACGATGAATTGCCAAACCAAACTGAGAATAAATCACTTGACAGCTGTTAAATCGGTCGCCATCTTGAAAAGTAATGCCAACTTAAAGTTCTATACCTCTATAAAAAGCACCCTTTAGCTATAAAAGACCCTTCATATTAGTTATACGAGGTGTTTGGTATTTGATTGTTGTAAAGTTTTTTTACATCGATTTTTATGCGTAAGTTGTTGTTTAAAATCTATTTGTTACGGATCATAAATCATTATTATGATGATTGTTAAGACATAATGTGATACATAATAATAGAATAAATAAAAATCTTTAAACAAATTAGTTAATACGAGTAATGTGATTTAATTGGTGATTAAAAATGTTTTTTATTATGACGAATATTCATTTAACACACGTCCATTAATTAAAAACTTTTATTTAATTTTTGTACACCAAAAAATTAATTTCAGAATAGAATTGCTGTGTGGTAATAAAAAAGAAGAAAAAAATTGAGAATAAAATTTCCGGTTAATTAAAAAGACAAAAAATAATGGAAAAAATAATGAAAATAAAAAGAATTCTGTGAAGGCCATTTGAATTAAGACCGTGTGGTCAGCGTCATATTGCTGAAATGTGTTGAAAAAAGGTCATTGGTTTGGTATGAAAAATTGTAAAATAAAAATTAAAATTAATTAAATTTAAAGACTGGCTTTTAAAAGAAAATTGTTAACAATTTAGCAAAATTTGCTTTGTTTTGTTTCTTAATTTAAAGGAATTAAACACGCTTATTTTTTTATTATTTTTTTTTTTTTTTAGAATTTAACTCTTAACATAGAGAAAATGATTTTTGTTTATTTATGTTCATAAGGGGGCCTTAATAATCTGTCAGTTTATTTGAAGATTAAAAATCTCTTTTAGAATATCATTATTATTGCTGTCTCTTAAATGTCATCACATTTTATAGATAAAAATCAACAACATCAACAACTTTATTATCAGCCATAAAAAGAAACAAAGAACTAGACAGACAGACAGACAGTCAAACAGTAAGAGGAGACAACTAACAATGCATTGACACGTAAATAATAAGCCGCCAAAGCAGATTACAACATAATATTTCACAGTCCCTGGCCTGAAAACCAAAGAACAGCTTTTTGACACGCTATTTTATGATGTATCTTGGTTGTTGTTGCTATTGCCAATGCAATTACTTTTTATTGTAATTGTGTGTGATACCTTCAGTCATTCCTGGCCATTCCTGGCCTTCCCTTTTTCCCTTCATTTATTATCTTTTAATGCGTTTTTAAAAGATTTGTTTGGACAGCTTAAAATTTCTTTTTTCTTTCCTAATAAAAATTGATTTTATTGATCCTTTTTCTTCTTCTTCTTCTTCTTCTTCTCTATATCGCTTATTTGTCTTGTTATCATACATATATTCAGATTTATTTATTTATTTTTTTATTTCCTTTTTACCTTGCCCCCTTACTCACTCTATGATGATGATGTATGGTGGTTAAATTTTATGTTACAATTTTATGGTGTTTGTCTTTGCTGCTTTTCTTATCTTAAGAAGATTCTTTTTTAACGATTTTTTTATTTGTTGTTGCTGTTGTTGTTGTTGTTTAATTTCAAGTGCTTGTCAAATATTTGAAGAGGTATTGACGATAAGACCAAACACCAGCGTCTATTTACACAAAATGAAATTTTCTTTAGCATAAGAAAAGCCTATAAAAGTGTACAATGCATGTGGGTTTTAATGCAATGAAGCAGATTGCATTGAAAGAACAACAACAACAACGACAACAAAAACTATTGATTCCTTATAAGCAAGGGTTTAAATGAGCTGGAAAATAAATTAGTTTTCAAGGGTATACCAATCAGAGATCAGCAATGAATCGTTTTTTCGCTGCTCATAAGTACTCATGAAATTTTGAGTATGAGTAAGTCAACAGTATTGAAATCCAACTACTCTGATTCATTCGTACTCACTACAACATTGATTTATAAGTTCAAGTTGCAATGAGTATGAGTACAACGTTCATATCAAACTCATAACATTTGAAATATGTTTGATTCAAAAGCCTACTCATTTAGATTCATAAATTTAGAAAAATACTTATAATATGTACTCATAAATGAATCGAGTGATTCGAATTATTCACCAAAATGTACAGTCTTAGTTGTTGTTGTTGCATTTACAAAGAAAGAAGAAAGACAAATACAGCAAGCAAAGCAAACACACAACCTTTTAGTGATTATTGTAGTAGTCGTACGCGAATCATACTTATTTTGTGATTCTTTGTTGAGTCATGGAGAGTCGAAACCTACAACATCATGTATGGTGAGTACTTCAAACTTTGAATATGAGTAGTATGAGTATGACATTAAAATAAGTATGAATGCGTATAAGTATCAGAAATTATGAGTATGATTCGAATCTACTCATCATTTTGAATACTCATTGCTGATCTCTGATAGTATTATTGTTTTGGAAATCCTTAGAAATTTGCCTAAAGGATCCAAATATTTGGACATTATTGGACATTACAACCCTTCCAGTCAGGTTTTCGACCTAGTTTCTCACACCACTTATGTTGTGTGTGTTAATTTTATACATGCGTGGCGGGACCTACAGTTTAAAGTCGACTCCGAACGGCAGATTTTAGGGAAACTTTTTCATGGCAATTTTATTTACTCTCAGAGTTTTTGCCAGAAATCTGCTGAGAGAAAGTCGCCGAAGAAATACTTTTTGTATTTTATTTTGATGTCTGGCCTGAGGCTCGAACCCTGACTTTTCGTCTAAATAAGCCAACACACTACCTACTAGACCACGGCGACTTCATGGAGTCTAATTTAAAAGTTTGTCTTTTGATTCTATTTCAAAAATTTGAGTAGAACCCACTAATTCAACACCAGTCTTCACAACAAATTTGTAACGCGGTAGAGAACGTTCATCATATCACACCATATTGGAATTGCAGTCCAAAGGACCCCTAATGGAACCCAATTAGTGACTTTTTGAATTCGACTGAATTTTAGGTTGCCACCACCGCCCACCCTCCAAACACGATATAATTTACTTATTATTAAATGATAATGAACTGAATGGGAATTACTTTGTTATTTGTACGAACGACTATTTAATTAACAAAACTCACACACACTCTTATTGATCGTTGATGCTCTTATATAGAAAATAATGTGTGAAGATAAATTCGACAAAAGCCTGTAATGGTACTATTAACAGAGCAATGTTATGTGTTTAACAGAATATACAGTATAACAGAATACATATACACATTGCCACAAAAGTATACATATGGATAACAAATTTCAGATATTTTTTAACCAATCAGTTTTTTTTGAAAATATTTATAATTGCCTGACATCTTTCTTCGATTTTCAGACGGTCTTTTGCTTTGGTTCAGAAATTTGTGAAATTTGTTAATCGGATGTATACTTTTGTGGGCCTGTGCAGGGCCACAATTCAGTTCAATTTCAGAAATTTTTTAACCAATGCAAAAGACCGTCTTAACATCAAGGAAACTATAAAGATTTTTAATGAAAACGGATCAGTTAAAAAATTTCTGAAATTTTTTAACCGTACGTATAATTTAGTAACTGTGTGTAGGTAAATATCATTAGAAATCGGTCGAGGACATATGTGTCTACAACTACAAAAAAAGTTATTCTTCCAACGTTGCAGTGCAATATTATATAGACTCGGTAAAACTATGCTGCAATGCTGTTGCAGATTAAAAATAATTACTAGGACTCTAGACAATTTGCACCAAATAGTCACAAGTAATGGGTGCATTGGCTTCTGTAAGGATACGTGTGGGTTTTCTGAATCTCAAATACCGTAATTTTGCTTATTAACGTACCCAACTAGATGAAAATGAGCTTCATTCGAAAAGATGATTTTTTTGCATCAGCAACATCAGCAAAATCAAAGCTTAGTGGGTTGTGTTTTAGTCCAAATCTCAGCTCTACTGCCTTGAAAAACATAACAAAAAATTCTTTCTTCCAATTCCTTTTTTGTCTGTTTTCTGATAAAAGCCCCGAGACTTACTAATTTCTATACAAAAGTTTTTCTCGTACCTTACATTGGAAATGGCCATTAAAAACTGAAGATCCATTCAATTAAATGAATATTTACTCACAACACAAATTAGCTTTTTTATCGTGCCTAAAAGTTTATAATAATCAACAGTTTTTGGGTGTAATTATTTCCAAAATTGTATATTTTCTCATCTAAAAGAAATAGGTGCAGGTGGTTACCCGGTTCCTGCTGCCTTGGGTGGATAATTTCATATCGAACATCATAGTAAAATCAGTAAGCGATGTTTCTTGAGAAATTGGTTCACTTTACGTTCACAGAGAAAGTGAGTTCTATGCAACCACTGGTAGTATAACATACTCAGGTGCTGCTTCAGAGCAATTGGTATCTTCCCTAGTACAACTGTTGGTAACTTTACTACATTCTAAACTTTCGTGCATATTTCTTAGTTTATGAGACTGGCAGATAATTTGATTTGACTGAACTAAAATATGCCGATACATGTTGGGATTAAAGTTTGCTACTATGAACGGACAAACTTAAAAAAATATGAAAAAAATTAGTATTTTTCAAGTTTACCTCATCAAACCCCATAGCCTATTAAATCAAATAATATATATATGTATATCGTTTTAAAGGCCCATCCCTCTCCTTTCTAATAAGGTTTAAATTTAGCACATCGGTTCAGAAATATTTGTGTAATCAATAAATTTGTGCGTAAAGTCCAAAAATAAGAATATATAAAAAAAGAAATATAAAAAAATATTTTTGTGTTCTACTAAAAAAAACTCATAACTTTTACTGTGTAATTAGCTGGGTGTATTTAATTTTTTTTTATTTTGTCGCATAGTGTTATCTACAGCTTTTAAGATATCTTTTTCAAATACGACATTGGCAAATGAAGTGGACAATACTATCTTTAACCGATTTACAATCTGTGCGGAAGTTATTAGGGTCTCAGATTGCCTCCCCATTACGTAATGACCCACAAGAACAAAAGCCAGAGGCCGATAAGTATTTACGATGCAATTTCTATTCAATGAAAGCCTAACGATGGCAAGTTAACGAGTTCACCGACTACACAAGTATTCTGGAAGATCTTACGATCAGACACCTATACTACATACATACATATATAATTGGTCGTGCAGTCAGGTTTACAACTCATCTTCTCACATCACTAATGTTGTGTGTGTTAATTTTATACTTGAGTGGCAGGACCTACAGTTAAAAGTCGATTCTGAACGACAGATTTTTTGAAAAACTTTTCATGGAAATTTTATTTACTCTCAGAGTTTTTTTGTTAGAAATCTGCTGAAATCTATTTTCAAATTTCGTTTTGTTGGAAATATCTGACCTGGAGTTTGCCTAACATCTAATAAGCTAACACACTGTCTATTAGATCACAGCGACTTCTCATTATATATTCCACCGACATAAAACTGTCTCGAGAGTGGATCATGGGTGTCGCGACATATGACAACTAGCGTAGATGTGAAGATTGAATGGAAAATGATTTAAACCCAGTTTTTTGTTAAAGTGGATCCTTACTCAGGTTCACTACCAGAGGTAAGCAATGAGTATACAAAACGATAAGTAGATTCGAATATTACTTATAATTTCTGATACTTATACGCATTCATACTTATTTTAATGTCATACTCATACTACTCATATTCAAAGTTGCAAATACTCATGGTACACATACGCAATGATGTTGTTGATTTCGACTCTCCATGACTCATCGTATACACGAAACATAAAATAAGTATGATTCGCATACGAACACTACAATACTCACAAGAAGGTTGTGTGTTTGCTCTGCTTGCTGTCTTCGTCTTTTTTGTTTATGTGTCTTTCTTCTTTCTTTGTAAATGCAACAACAACGAAGACTGTAAATTTTGACGAATGATTCGAATCATACGAATCATTTATAAGGATTTTTCTAAATTTATGAATCTTAATGAGTAGGCGTATGAATCAAACATATTTCGAATGTTATGTGTTTGATGTCAACGTTGTACTCATACTCATTGCAACCTGTACTTATAAATCAATGTTGTACTGAGTATGAATGAATCAGTGTAGTTGTAGATTTCAATACTGTTGACTCAATCATACTCAAAATGTCATGAGTACTTATGAGTAACGAAAAAGCGATTCATTGCTGATCTCTGATCACTACTTTACTTGCATGTTGACTTCCTCTGAGGCTCCAGAGCAGACCGTGTCACAGAACAAGTATTGCCTGCTTGGAAATCTAGTATAAAACCTAGTAACAGTAGGTTCAAACGGGGTAGACCTCCTCTCAAACCACAGAGCACACCCTGTCGGAGGACCAGTTTTGCCTGATTCAAAAAATCGAGTGTAAAACCTTCTACCAATAATAGATTCAAACGGGGTGGACTTGCACTGAAACCCTAAAACACACCTTGTCAGAGAACATATCTTACCTGCTGAGAAATCTAGTATAAAACCTCCTAACACGCTAGATTCAGACGGGCTAGACTTCCACTGAAACCCTAAAACACACCTAGTCAGAGGACAAGTCTTACCTACTTAAAAATCTCGTGTAGAAACCTCCTATCAATACCGGATTCAGACAGGGTAGACTTGCACTGAAACCCCAGAGTATACCTTATCAGAGGACAAGTATTGTCTGCTTGCAAATCTATCATAAAACCTCCTATCAACACTAGATTCATACGAAGTAGACTTCCACTGAAACCCCAAAGCATACCTTATCAGAGAACAGCTCTTGCCTGCTTAGAAATCTAGCGTAAAATCTCCTATCAACACTGGATTCAGATGGGGTAGGCCTCCATTGAAACCCCAGAGCACACCTTGTCAGAGAACAATTCTGTCCTGCTTAGAAATCTCGTTTAAAACTTCTTATCAATTCAATAATCATTTCAGGCGAGTTATAATTTATTTCACTTAGAGTCTTGGGGTTCGTTTTATGTTTTTAAATTCATTTCTTAAAAACTTCTGCTGAATATACCGTTTTATTGTAAACTTTTATTTATTTTCGCTTAACCATCATCATCATCAGCCGTGAACATAATTAATTAACGTATAAATATTTGTGACATAAAACAGATGGTTGAGTGCAAAAAGTGTCCATAACAGTTTAACACACAGACACTCACTGATACAAAGCAGAAAACCACAAAGCCACACAGCAATAACAACGGCAAATACAACAACAACAAGAGCAAACACATTTAAATTATTTAACAATTTCCTGTTGTTGAAAACAAAAGAGACTTAAGGCACGAACTTTAAACCACATATACTGCTACCCTACCACACAGGGTATATGCAAAAGCAAAACAAAACAAAACAAAAACAACGAGCTTCATAATCACTTCACTACGAATTTCAGCTTATTTATCTTAAACTTAACCTCAAAATGATTATAAAAAATATTTATAATAAGGCAACTGCCAAAAATTAAGGAAAGAAATCAAAATCAATATTTATTTTCAATTTCATTAAAACCTCCTTCTCCTCCTCTTGCAAAGTATTTTGTTTTTTTTTTTTGTTTTTGAAAACTCTTTATAAAGAGCGTGTGTGTGTGCATTATTTTTTTTTTATAAAAATTGCATCCGTGTTTAAAATGATGTGTTTATAATTGTTTATTATGTGACTAAAAACCCACATTCATCTTATTATTGAATATATGGTGGCTGAGAGGAGGCTACAGCTTCTGGTGCTGATGCTGATGCTATGAAGCTGCAGCAAGCCGTTGTTGATGATCGCCAATGATTTTGATTTTGATTTTTCTTTTTTTTGTTGGTTTTGTTTTACTTGTTGCAATAAAAGTTGTTGTATAGAGCTGAGCTATTTTTAGACGGCAGCAAGAAAAAAATTTCAGCGAAGCTATTGAGTAAAAAAACAAAAGACAGAAAACAGCAGAAGAAAACAAAATAACGACAGATACTACTACCACTCAATAATAATGATGGCATGAAAAATCCATAATAATGTACAGGATCTCTTTTAAAGAGAGTCCAGGATGTAAAACAAGCTAAGGTTTGTGAGGTGTGAGAGGGTTGAGTGACATGACTGTTTACTACACAGGGACGTAGTACAAGTAACAAAAAAATGAAACAAAAAAAAGAAAACGTACTTCGTACTCATACTTATGCTCGGTATATACCATTTAAATTGTACATGATCACAAATCCACTTAAGCTGTCTTAAATCTTTTACATCCCAAGCAAAAAGGCAACCGTATTAAAACGTGATCTTTACTCTTGAACTACTCTACCATAGCCAGCTAGCTTACCAAAAAAATAACAAAAACCAAAAAAAAACAGCAAAAAAGAAGAGGAAAAATTTTTACATAAAATTTAAAACCTGGCCCGTATGCAGGCTTACACTACCACGTTTTTACAGAAAGACATGCTACATACCGGTCAATGAAAGTGGTTTATTGCCACACTACATACATACATTTCAAGTCTTGTCAAGACTTATGGTCCATATGTACATATGTACGTTCAGAAACGTTCAGAGACTAGGCTACAATGATAATAACGAAGATGCTGTTGGTTTTTCTTTTTTTCTTCTTCGTTTATAAGTGTTGGCGTGTTTATTTTTGCGCTCTACTACCTCAACAATTCAACATAAAAAGTAACAAATATACAACAACAACAACAACAACTACAACAACAATAGTTTTTTTTTTCTTGCAATAAAACATTGAACATCCTAGTAGATCCTCTTACCCAGATGCTATTCATAGTCGTAAAAGTCTCAAGATAATCAAACACACAATGGCGTGAACTTTGTAAATTTTCTACAGAAATAAACGAAAATTTAAAACGAAAATAAAATGGCGTAATGAACTCTCTTGTGTAATTTTAATCCCACAGAAAGGCAGATAATAATGCAACATTAACGTTCCTCTCCATTCTCCCATAGCATACCTAGGTTAGGTTAGGTTAGCGGATAGTTTGCATGTTCACTCGCTGGCCATATGGCCCATTGTGTTACCCAGTGTGATGTAAGCCCCCTTGTCATGATTCCTTAGTGGTGGGTTTTAACCATCCCGAGCTTCGGATGAAACTGGCCAGTTCACTTAGTGGCACGGTCTAGCGGGTGGCTTGAAAGTTCACTCGGTCGCTATATGACCCATTGTGTTACCCAGTGTGAGGTAAGCCCCCTTGTGATGATCCGTTAGTGGTGGGTTTTAACCATCCCGAGCTTCGGATGAAACCGGTTCAGTTAGTGGCACGGTCGCTATCTTACCCAGATCTTCAAACGTTCTGTCACAAAAAACCGTTGAAGTTTGTTCTGAAGTGCAGGGCGCTCCCATAAAAGGTGTTCCTCTACGCCATGGCAGCTTCTGCAGTAATCCTGGTGGGGAAGCCGAGCTTGTCAGCGAAATTGCCAACAACGCAGCGTTCTGCTAGAATTTCTAATTCTACACTTAAAGTCTTTCTTTCTTCCTAATTGATCTAAGCCTTGCATGACAATCTCCAACCCAAGGGACAGCATGCTTGCAATAAACCGCATACACTGGCTACCTTCCTAGATGTTTAAGAAGCCTTCGAGAATGTCGAACTAGGCGCTATATCCGGCTCACTAATGATTATGAAAATTGGGTGCACAGGACGCCATGGTGAACTTCCCACTTCATCTTTGATTGAACTCTTCAAAACAACGATTTTCTATAGGGGCTGTTTTATCCGCGGGCTAGATATTGGCATGTGGGCATTACATTGGTCTTAACCACCCTCACCTCTCAAGATGGACCCGCAACCTCACCTAACTTAACCTAGAATTTCTATCAAACATACATACATACTTAATTGGTAATGACAACCCTTTAGTTAGGATTACGACCTAGTTTCTCACACCACTTACATATGTAATGTGAGTTAATTTTTATACATAAGTGGCGGGACCTACAGCTTAAAGTCGACTCCGAACGACAGATTTTTTGAGAAACTTTTTAATGGCAATTCGTATTTATTCTCAGACTTTTTGCCAGAAATCTGCTGGGAGGATATCACCGAAGAAATATTTTTTTATATTTCGTTTTGTTGGACATGGTCTGACTCATAGAAGTTTGCTTAGAAGTCGGGTCAGACCATGTCCAACAAAAAAGGATCTCGAAATGATAAATTTGGTGATGGTGACGACATTCTTGTTCCCTCATAATGACGAATACTTCAGCTTCAATGTTAGACTGATACTTTACTAGAAGAGTTTAGGGACCAAGGCTACAAGCTTTCGTGTTCCCTCACAATCAGGACGTTTGTGAATGAAACTTGATCGTGTTTTTACCAACTACTCCAATCCCATGAGCAAAAGTAATTCTATAATTCTAATAGAGGATAAGTTGGTTTTCTATAATAAACCCCTTCGCCTTTAAACCCCAACTCTTCTTGAAACATGTGAGATATGACGTACAACTTAACCTTCTGTATGACACAGGGTGAACGGTTATCAATCGTAGCTTGTTTAGTCTTAATGAGTTTAATACAGACCTTATTGAATTGAATTGTAACTTCTGTCTTTATGTCCTTTTTGAATTGATATGCTATAGTTTTAATCTAGCAAAAAACAAAAGACTTAAGACACAAACTCTGTGTTGCATTCATTGCTGCCGTGAAATTTAAAAGAATTTTTGCATTATTTTTCATTTTAATTTTTTCATTTGTTGCCATTTATTTTCAATATCTCCCCATAGTGCATAATGACTGACCATAAGTGTGCGACATGTACACAAAACTTCGTTCGTCATTATCATCATCATCATCATCATCAGTATTGTCAAGCAACCCATGCAGCAGCATCCAATGTACACGTCATCGTCTTCATCATGATCATTATTTAAGCCCCCATATGCGCCTACTTTTTGCAATTGTTGCCTTTTGTTGTTTTTATTGTTGCTATTGTGTTGTTTGTTTGTTTGTTTGTTTGGTATTGTAAAAAAAATTATTTTTTTTTTGTATTTGTTTGTAACGATACGTATCGTTGTTTAGACTCACAAAATAAAAAGTTTTTGTGAGTGCAAGTGATGGCGTTTTTATATAGAAGGGCATATTTGGTTCAGCATGATGTTTGTAACAAATAGTAGAGTAAGACTGGCAGTCACTTAGAGAAGGTTAGCAGGTGATTTACATGCACCCACTAGTTATGGCAGACTTATTGACTTCCAGAAGCAGGAGCCAATACTGGAGGCTTCAAAAACATCCAAAATGGTTCTTTTTTACAAGCAAGTATTCTCTAGTGGTAATCAAATGGAAGGAAGTACAATGGAAATGAATAATAATTGTAATGAAGAAGTTCTGGGTCTTTTCGAATGAACATCAATCAGGCATTGACCATTAATGATAGCAATTACTCTGCCCAAGTGGGGTTTTGCGAATTCTATTCAAAGCAAATGGTCTTTTGGGATCGTAGAGAGACCAGTGTAAAGAGATGCCTTGGATCATAGTACCCCCCAAATCTAAATGGTTATTACATCGAACCAAAAATTGATCTATTCAGCTACGAATAAAGCCAGTAATAGTGTTCGGTGTTCCTGGGAAGTCTTAGGAACTTGGTGTGGACAATACAGTCAAATTGCTTCACTTAGGCAAAAGAAATCAAGGAATATTATTTTGATTAACTGAACCCATTAGGAGCTTAAAAGTCTTTACTATTGCCATGATTTTTTAGAAAGTACTCTTCGATACTAACTACCACAGTAAGGAGCCTATCTTAATCTACTCAAATGATCGAGTGATGGTAGGTTGGTAGAAGTGGCTGTCCCCTCGATGGAGTCATGAGCGGACACACTTAGGCCGCACACAGGGCCCATTGTGATACCACAGTTTCACATTCTCCCCTATTCCACGAACCACTCGGAGCTTCCGATGAAGCGACTCAGACTATCAATATCCATGCATGACTGTTCATCTTGGTCCTCCATGTAGTAGGCACCCAGGTGCCTCCTTCTCCTCTGACCCAGTGCCGGGCAGGTGCACAGTAGGTGAAGAATAGTTTCATTCTAATCCTCATCTCCACAGCTTCTGCAGAAATCATTCGCGAGGTGTCCAAGACCAATACGCCAATGCCCCGTAATAACCCCGATAACAGAGCTGAGCCTGCTTCTTTGGAGTTTAAGCAGAGTCGCCGTGCGCCTCCTATCCAGCCTTGGCCAGATTTTTTGCGCCGTTCTGCCCTTATCCGAAGCTGCCCCACCTACTGTTAACAAGATCCACGATTGCATTATCAATTATAAGCCTGCAGGTCTCCAAAGGGATCCCCAATGTAAAGAATTCATCAGAGAGTTCGATGGTCGTGCCCCTTTTGGCCAAATCATCCACTCTGCAGTTGCCGGGAATATCTCTATGTTCCGGTACCCATGTGATACAAACATCATATCGGTTCGCCATCTCATTGAGACATCTGCGACAGTCGTACACCGTCTTGGAGTTTATTACACTAGCATCCAATGCTTTGATGGCCGCCTGGCTATCGGAAAGTGTGGTGATTTTTCGCTTGTGAACATTTTTGTCCATAATATGATCGGATGATACGGCAAAGATAGTTTGAGAACATAAGTTTTGAAACTCAGTTGGCTCTTTAAGTTTACAACACAGTGTAAATCTCTTATGGATTCTAGTGCCATTGGGAGTTATCACACAGAACAACGTCGTACTAATCTTGGTAAGGTCAGATATTTTAGCTTCATTGTCATTCTCATCAAAATATTTAGTTGTGGGCATCTGTTGGCTTCCGTAAATGAACTTGATAGTCTCTGTCTAAGTACTCCTCTGGATCACATGCTCTGGAGACAACGTGCCAACCACTACACTGCCGACTGACATAAGAAACCAGAAATCGAATTGGTGTAGTCACTGTGTAGTCCAATAAGTAGCGTGTTGGCTTATTAGACATGAGGCCACGGTTCAAAATCCAGGTCAGACATCTCGAACAAAATGTAATATGAAAAAAGATTTCTACAGCGACTGCTTCTCAGGAGAGTTTTCTAACAAAAACTAGGAGAGTAAATTAAAAATTCCAATGTCAAGTTTCTCAAAAAATCTGTCGTTCGGAGTCGACTATAAACTGTAGGTCCGGCCACTTACGGATGAAACTAACGCACTCAACATAAGTGATGTTTCCACTCTCTGATTCCAAGTAGGCATGACTGGAATCCTAATACCGTCGTCCCCCCGGAAGTCCTTGATATATATACCGACGGCTCTAAACTCGATAATGGGGTTGGAAGCGGTGTCTACTCTGGGAAACTGAACCTAAATATTTCTCTCCGTCTGCCGTACTACTGCAGTGTGTTTCAGGTGGATGTGATGGCAATTTACCGGGCCGTTCAATGGATCCTCGTTAACGATGCTCCTTTCACTCGCGTCTCGATCTTTTCTGATAGTCAGGCCGCGATAAGATCTCTATCGGGTTTCGTGATTAACTCTAGGATCGTTAGGGAATGTCGCCGCTGAATCGACCTTCTCTCGGGGCGCTTCACCGGTGTCTCTGGTGTGGATCCCCGGGCACAGTGAAATTCCGGGAAACTGTAGAGCCGACGAGCTCGCCAGAGCTGGTGCGCTCCTTCCGGAATCCTCTTCTGTTGAATTGGGTATGCCACTTGCTTCGGTCAAGATGAGCATTGCGCGGAGGTTCTTTCGGGACGCCAACCTATCCTGGGTCAATGAGGAGTCCTGCTCTACCGCTATATTTAACTGAGCAACAGACCTCCAACATTATTACATCCTCTGTTTGAACAACCATAGACGCCAACTTAGTTGAGTGCTTAACTTGTGCTATAGAGTGCCTAATAGAGTGTGTTATAGCATGTTGCCTCCATTTGCGTTTTTTTCTGACAATTTTTAACGTTTTTTTTTTGTTTTTTTATTTGTTTTCAATTTTTCGCTTAGTTTTTTAGCATGTTATTGCTGTTGTTTGTTTTTTTATTCCTGCTCTTTTTTTAACCCTGCACTCTACTTTATGACTCTCTTTTTTTTGTGTGTGTGGTTTATTTTGGGGAGAATATGTGTTGGTCGTATACATTTTCCTTCTTCGTGTTTTCTTTTTTTTTTTGTTTGTTTTTTTGGCTCCATCCTTAATAGTAAGCGTTTTACAAGAGTTAGAGCTTGTGTTTGTGTTTGGCATCAGATGGTGATGGTGATGATGGTGGTGGTGGTACCCTTATAAGCCACATACATAGTTACACTATCACTTGTGTTATGTTTGTGAGTAGTTTATCAGTCTGTGTCACATTTGCAGACAGCTTGAAGTTTAACAAGTTGTCAATGTTTTTGTGTCCTAGTAAAAATAATACAAAAAACAAAACAACAACAATAACAACAACAAAAAACTGAAAAACTAAACAAAAACAATATCAACAATTGTTCATTTTCCATTTTTTTTTTCATTTTTTGTGTGTCTCTTCTTACATTTGGACGCTGCTGCTGTATGATGTTGATAATAATTCTTGGGAAAATTATTTGCGGAATGCAAAAAAAAAACGTTGAATAACAAAAACAACGCCTGGCCTTAAACTTGAGACATTTTCTTTAAATCATTAAATACTACGTTTAAAATTTGGTATAATTGATGCTTTTTTTTAATCATTTCATAGATACTTAAACATTTTTCTTCTTCAGAAAAAAAAACGTACAAAATATTTTGAAAGAACAAGAACAACAGCATTTAAGTGATGATGATGATGGCTCCACTTCACTTACACATTAATTGCAGTGGCTTTAAAATTTTTTTTAAAAGAAATTTTTAAATTTAAAAACAAATTGTTTAAATCGTTAATTGATAAATTAAGAGGGCCTTACTGAAAACCATTTAGTCGTTTAGTTGTTGCTGCATTGGCCTGGATTTTTCTTTAGTTTTTTTATGGCAACTAGAGCCTCATATTGTAAACATTATTTTTTCCCATGTCCCATATAAAAAGGAAAAGAGAAGAATTAATATTTTAACTACAGGGTCTTCCAACAGGCTTTTACGAAATTTCTCTATTGATTATGGTCATTTTGTTGACGATACATTTGTCAAATTAGTTGTCATTTATTCCATCTACCCATATATAACATAATTGGTCATTACAACCCTTCCATCTTTTGTTGCCAAATCAGCCAGGACGACCATAGAGGACAACGTGTGCTTGCTGAATTAGCTCAACTGACACTAATTTTCTTTGAAAAATCATTTTAAATAATGAGGCTGATTTCTTAGGGAATATGTATGTGAATCGAAAAAGCTAACGCATTAAGGACGAAACCAATCCACATAAGATCCAAGAACGTTCAATGTGCATTGCAAAAAACTCACTGTTTGGTGTGGATTTTAGGCTGGTGGCATTATTCGTGGCCATATTTCTTTGAGAAATCACTATCAACAGTGAGCAACCATAGAACGTATTTGATGGAATTGGATGATCTGGATACACCAAACACATATTGTTTTAACAGGAAGGCGCTACATGCCATACAGCTCATGCCACATTGGATATACTGCACGAGCAATTTGGCAACATAGACATCGCACAAGGAGGTGACGTGAACACTGACCACCGAGGATATGCGGTCTAACCCCCATTAGGCTTACATATAGGGTTATCCATTTCGTGGTTTCAAAAGTAAACGTAAATAAAACACATATAAAATATTTTTTTTTCCTGATATTTCTTTTTTATTGTAAAGTTTGAACGTTGACATTATGGGTGAAACACTACATCATTTAAATGACCTCCACGTGCAACCATTGATTCTTTTGAGGTAATTTTCGACCACTTTTTGACACATATTGGGCGGTATCTCAGCCATAACTTGACGAATGTTGGTTTTTAAGTGCTCAAGAGTTGAATGTTTATCTGCATAAACACGTAGCCCCACAAAAAAAGTCTAATGGTGTCAAATCACATGATCTTGGTGGTCAGTTGATATCGCCACGACGAGATATTACGCGGCCAGGAATTGTCTCTTGCAATAAAGCCATATTCGCTCGAGTTGTGTGGCATGTATCACCGTCTTGTTGAAACCACATATTTTCCAAGTCGTATTCCTCAATAGCAGGCAAAAAAAAGTCGGTTATCATATGACCATAACGCTCCGAATTGACGGTGACAGTCGTTCCATCGTCGTTTTCGAAGAAGTAAGCTCCAATCACACCTTCGGACCAAAGAGCGCACCAAACAGTGACTTTTTCTGGATGTAAAGACCTCTCTTCAATTACTTGAGGATTCTCAGAACCCCAACTACGACAATTTTGTTTATTAACATACCCACCGAGTGTGAAATGTGCTTCATCGCTGAAGAAAATTTTGTTCGATACGTGGCTGTGGCAGAATTACCATTTTTGTGGTAGGTTTTGATCATTTTTATGCGTTGTGTGATAGTAAGGCGATCCATTTTCGTCAATGTCAGACTTTCAACTGAAAAGAAAAATTTCGTTTCACAACTTAGTTTGACAGATGTCGAATTCCAGTCCCATACTTTTGAAGCCACGAAATGGATAACCCTTTACATACAGCCATACATGCATACATACATACATACATATATGCATACATACATACATACATACATACATATATACATACATAATTGGTCATTACAACCCTTAGTCAGGATTATGACCTAGTTTCTCACACCACTTATGTTGTGTGTGTTAATTTTATACATGAGTGGTGGGACCTACAGTTTAAAGTCGACTCCGAACGACAGATTTTTGAGAAACTTTTTCATGGCAATTTTTATTTACTCCCGGAGTTTTTGCCAGAAATCTGCTGAGAGGAAGTCGCCGAAGAAATCCTTTTTGTATTTTATTTTGATGTCTGGCCTGGGGCTCGAACCCTGGCTTTACGTCTAATAAGCCAACACACTATCTACTAGACTACGGCGACTTCTCCATTAGGCTTACAGTCACAGAAAAAGTGTACATACACCCCTATATGTAGACTTTTTTCCCGGTAATTTTTTTGTTTTTTGTTTCCAATAAGTTCTACGCTGTATTTTTATATTCGTTTTTGTATTCCAACTTTCCGACATACTACCTACTAGACTATGGCGACTTTACGACGGCCTTTTGGCATAATAAAGGTTGGCCATGCAGTAGCCTACACCAGAAGATGCCGATTTTGGCAAAAAAAAAATCATCTTTTCAGATGAAGCTCATTTTGATCTTGGCGAGTATGTAAACAAGCAAAATTGTCGCATTTGGGGCACAGAAAACTCGCACGCATACAAGCCTGAAAAGCCTACGCACCCAAAACGAGTCACTGTTTGATGCGGGTTTTGGTCCAGAGGCATAATTGGGCCATTTTTCTTCGAAAATGAGCAAGGAGTGGCCGTTGCAGTCAATGGCGATCGTTATCGAGCCATGTTGAACGAATTTTTGTTCACATAAATTGAAGAGGAGGATATTGGCAACATTGAGTTTCAACAGGACTCGATGTTTTGCGCCCTGTTTTTAAAGATCGCATTATCAGCCGCAGAGCTGATGTCGTTTGGCCACCTCGGAGCTACGATTTGACACCGTTCGACTATTATTTGTGGGGTGCCGTCAAAGATAAGTGTTACGCCGATAAGCCAGAGACAATTGACGCTTTAAAGTCGCGAAGCCATTGGTGAAATACAGCTGCACAGAATCGATAATGTGCTTAAAAATTGGACCGATCGTGTAGGCTACTGCATGGCCAGCCGAGGCAGCCATTTGAATGAAATTATTTTCCATTATTAACCGGAAGGATTTTACTTTCAAATAAAAAAAGAAATTTGAGAAAATATTCAGTAGTTTTTTTTTAAAGCATTTTCAAAAAAAAAAGTTATTTGGCGCAACCTTTACGTAGTCTGTGGTTGTGAAAGTATCTCTTCATCGGTTACCGGCATAAATCCTAGTGGGTGCAAGTCTCAAGTTACTGAGGCTTTCAAATGCTGTACATATCATTAAAAAACACATTTCAACATTTAGGCTGTAGAAAACAGTCCGAATTAGATTAAACTCGACAAAATAGAAATCATTTGTAGAATAATGACAATAAAATAGGTTTGTGTCTTAAGTCTTTTGATTACAATGGCCTAAATTTATTGTTTTACTCGTTGGCATTACTATTTATTGTTTGATACGTTAGAAATATTGTACATTTTCTTTAAATTTAATTTTTAAATTTTCACTCGTGGTTTTCATTAAAAAATTTCTTCCAAGTCTCCAGTAGATTTCTAGGCCTTGCCATGACACTTGTGTATAACAATGCGTTCAAACAAAACCATTATTTGAGGAGTTAAGAAACAAAAAGAAATACAAACAAAGAATTCAAATGCAATCTTTATTTATGTGTGTGTTGTTGCTGTATTAATTCTTTATCTGTTGGCATATCAGCAAGAGACAGAAATGTGAACCAGCCTAACGTTGACATTAATTTCTTACAACGCATGTCCATATTTTCTTTTGTTAAAGATTTTATATTCTCTAGTGTTTTATGCGTTTTGTTTTCTTTTTTGTTTTCTTTTTTGTTTTCTTATAAAAGAAAAACACAAAAAACAAATATTAATCAAGCCAAAGGTGTTGTCTCTTATTCATTCTTATTGTATAACGTTGTTGTTGCTGCTGTAGATCTCTAATATATTGAAAATCTTTGCTGTCAACGCTATGCCTTCTAAACATTTATCAAATTTGAAATCAAAGATTCTTCTTTCTTTCTTATCGTCTACATGGTGCTGCAAGCAAATGTGATAAGAAAAAAAAAAGAAAAAACAACTTAAACGTTAATTAAAAGAAGTTTAACTTTAGATTGGTATCCATAGATTAGTTTTATAAATAGATTCCAAGCACATCAATAGATTAATGATCCACTGCGTGTAGATTAAAGACATATCTTAAGTGTGCATTCATAAATTATTTCTCCTTTAAAAGCAAATCAATATTTTTCAATTAATTTTTTGAAAAAAAAAATATTTTAAAAGTTCTGAAGGCAATTTTGTAATGAAATCTTTATGGGAACCAAAGCTTTAATTACAATATTTTAAATGAGTTTTCATTAGACTTGTCGTATAGAATAGATTTGCGTCGGTTACTAAAGATGAGGCCACGGTTCAAACCCCAGGTCAGACATCTCAAAAAAAAAAATGAAGAAATATATCTTCGGCAACTTTCTCTCAACAGATTTCTGGCAAGAAATCTTGTCAAAAAAATGTGTCGTTTGAATTCGATTTTAAACTGTCCCATCACTTACGTATAAAATTAACACACACAACATAAGAGGTTTAAGAAGCTAGGTTGTAATCCTGACTGAAGGGTTGTAATGGCCAAATACGTATGTATGTATACCAATACTACCACCACTTGAATAACCGTCTGCACACTAGGATTACCATGTGTATATTGAACTACATACCAGGAGTGCCATGTGAATAACCATCTGCATATCAAGATAACAAGTCGCCGTAGTCTAGTAGGTAGTGTGTTGGCCCTAGGCCAGACATCAAAACAAAATACAAAAAGTATTTCTTCGACGACTTCCTCTCAGCAGATTTCTGGAAAAAACTCTGAGAGTATATAAAATTGCCATGAAAAGTTTCTCAAAAAATCTGTCGTTCGGAGTCGACTTTAAACTGTAGGTTCCACCACTCATGTATAAAATTGACACACACAACATAAGTGGTGTGAGAAACTAGGTCGTAATCCTGACTGAAGGGTTGTAATGACCAATTATGTTTGTATGAGTGGCGGAACCTACTACTGTTTAAGATCAACACCAAACGACAGATTTTTGAGCAACTTTTCATGGAAATTTTTCTTTTATTCTCAGACTTTTTGTCATTAGACTGCTAGAAGAAATGCTTAATTTCATTCTGTTCCACAAGCTTTCATCTAATAAGCCAACACATACTACCTACTAAACTACGGCGACTTATAGACAAGTTACTGATAACTTCGTCATTTTATGTGGTTCAACAGCGTATTGTTTTTGAAATTCCCCGTTTAAGGACGTCTTTATTGACGATTTAGATTACTAAGAAAGAATGAAGCATTAGCGTGTAGTAATGGAAGAGCTAACACCTAAACAAGCATGTCAAAGGTCACGGTTTTAACTACGAATGGCTTTGATTACTTCTTATCAGAGATCAGCAATGAATTGTTTTTTCGCTACTCATAAGCACTCATGAAATTTTTAATAAAGGGTGTTTTTTATAGAGATATAGAACTTTAAGTTGCAATAAAACAACGATGGATTATTCGATTGACATGAATTTTATTTATCCGAAAGATAATCTTGTGGCATTACATTTTAAATATGATTTCTGGCATATGACCGCCACGGCTGGCGCGGATGTAGTCCAATCTGGACGTCCAATTTTCGATGACTTTTTCCAACATTTGTGGCCGTATATCGGCAATAATACGGCGAATGTTGTCTTCCAAATGGTCAACCGTTTGTGGCTTTACCGCATAGACCAATGACTTTACATAGCCCCACAGAAAGTGGTCTAGCGGTGTTAAATCACAAGATCTTGGAGGCCAATTCGCAGGTCCAAAACGTGAAATTAGGCGGTCACCAAACGTGTCTTTCAATAAATCTATTGTGGCACGAGCTGTGTGACATGTTGCGCCGTCTTGTTGAAACCACATCTCCTGGACATCATGGTTATTCAATTCAGGAATGAAAAAGTTAGTAATCATGGCTCTATACCGATCACCATTGACTGTAACGTTCTGGCCACCATCGTTTTTGAAAAAGTACGGATCAATGATTCCACCAGCCCATAAAGCGCACCAAACAGTCAGTTTTTCTGGATGTAACGGTGTTTCCACATACACTTGAGGATTACCTTCACCCCAAATGCGGCAGTTTTGTTTGTTGACGTAGCCATTCAACCATTCATCGCTAAACAAAATTCGATTATGAAAATCAGGAACAACGGTAATCTCGTTTTGGGCCCATTCGACGAATCTACGCCTTACTTGATGATTGTTTGGCTTCAAATCTTGCACGAGTTGAATTTTGTAAGCACGCAAACCAAGATTCTTCCGCAAAATCTTCCATAAAGTGGATGGACACAGATCCAATTCCTGTACTCGATGGCGGATGGACTCATTCGGGCCTTCCTCAATGCTACGCTCTACAGTAGCAATAGCTTCTTCTGTACGCACCGTACAGCGTCTCTGGGGATGCGAGTTATCAATAAGAGTAAACGTGGTGCGAAAACGTTCCATGGTTAATCGAATTAACTGCTCTGATGGACGATTTTGTCGACGATAAAATGGACGTAGTCCGCGATACGTTTTCCGCACAGAACCATTATTTTCGAAATAAAATTGCACTATTTGCAAGCGTTGTTCAGGCGTGAGTCTATTCATGATGAATTGCCAAACCAAACTGAGAATAAATCACTTGACAGTTGTTAAATCGGTCGCCATCTTGAAAAGTAATACCAACTTAAAGTTCTATACCTCTATAAAAAACATCCTTTATAAGTAAGTCAATAATATTGAAATTTAACTACTCTGATTCATTCGTACTAACTACAACGTTGTTTTGTAAGTACAGGTTGCAATGAGTATGAGTACAACGTTGACATCAAACTCATAACATTCGAAATATGTTATGTTCATTTAGATTCATAAAAATACTTATAATACTCATTAAAATTTACAGTCTCAGTTATTGCATTTGCAAAAATAGGAAAAAGACGAACAAGCAAAAAAGGCAGACCAGCCAGCAGAGCAAACACACAAACTTCTAGTGAATATTTTAGTGTTCATATGCACATCATACTTATTTTGTGATTCTTGTGTAGGTTGAGTTATGGAGAGTCGAAATCAATAACATCATGCGTATTGTTAAGTATGAGTACCATGAGTATTTCAAACTTTGAATATGAGTAGTATGAGTATGACATTAAAATAAGTATGAATGCGTAAAAGTATCAGAAATTATGGGTATTATTCGCTTTTGAATACTCATTGCTGACCTTTGCTTCTTATCTAATTGTAACCCCAAATTCACAGTATCAATACGAGGCATTACTTTTACGTTAGGAACCGTTTCTACGAAACAGTGTCCAGGGAAAAGTATAATTTTTACGTACTCATAGAAAAATTTTATTCGTTCTCTGCTGATTGCGATTGAATTTTACCTCAGTCCATAGATTCTTAAGGTATTCTAACAAAGATATGACAGAACAGTATGAGATGTGATATGAGTGATTCAGAATTAAAAACATTGTTCACTTCCGAATTCCAGAAAAGCAAAAATATTTAAAGTCGTTATATAGAGCAGCGTATTTAATTTTATTTTAATTTAGGAACGAAAACTGTTGTTCGCTCCAAATATAATTTTTTGTTATTAATTTTAGGTCATTAGTAACTAAGTTTTTATATTGAAAACCAATTTATTTTATAACAATTATTATCAGAATGAGGTCATCGTTAGTATTATTAATAAGAAAATAAAAAATAAGAAAATATAAAATAAAAATTAAAAAAAATAAAACCGTAAGACATGTTACCATTTTACACTTGAACGATTTATTCTTTGCGTTTCATGTATAAACGATTTAAAAAAAAAATTTTGAAAAAAAAAATTATTTTTCTTTTTTTGTTAAAAAAAAAACCCCCCAACTTAATCTCATTAACTACAACATAATTTTTTTTTCTAAATTATAGGAAATAAAGTAAAAAAAAAACAAAATAAGCACCAGCTAATTTGATCGAAACTGATAGTAACGGGAGTACAAATTAATTATGAGCGTTTCAACAAAAAAAAAAATTCTTTCAAATTTTTAATAGATTTTTAAACGTTATGCTATGGTTTAAAAATTTTGGTAATTATTCTACAATTTTTTTTTTTTTTTAAGAACAAGAAGAGATAGGAAATGCTCATTATATACATACATACATACAATGTACAGATAAACTTCATGTGTAGGGCATACATATGATACATATGTTCCACAACTTGTAACGACAAAAGGCGGAGACCTTGTTTTTGCCCACACCATATCACTGGATAATATTTTTGATTTGATTCATTGTTCATTTTCTTTTATATTCTTTTTTCTCTATATGAATTATTGTTTATAACAGGCCCCACTGTGCCTAAAATATTTAAATTAATTTTTGTTAAGCTCTTTATGATCTATTTTTAGAAATAGTATTATTCTTTATAACGGTTGTCGTACGACTTACATTTGACTTACAAGACCTCTCTGCTGAATTCAATCGGTGCTTGCTCTCACATTGGTAAGTTGTAGAGTAGGACACAACATGTTTGATGTTCGATCATGTTTGATCTGCTATTCGTTACTTTTGTGTATAAAAGCGAACATGACTTCAGCAGTCGGGGCAGTTGGTGATGAGTTGCTGGTAAAGCAGGTCGATCTTATGACATCGGCTGATGCTAAAAAATATCAAATCACAAGTGGTGTGGTTGTCCCCGCTAGTGAGAGATTTACAGCCAGCAAAACATCGGCAACTGTAACTGGACGGACACCGGAGACCTCAGAATCACAATCATCCTGTGCGTAGGCCGTTTGATTGTCGTTCTGACATCCTCCTCCGGGTAATTTGAGTGACTGGACGAACGAAGGGAGATCTTGGAGCCACAATCACCCTGTGCGTAGGCCGTTTGATTGTTGCTCTGACATCCTCCTTTGGTTGACTTGACTCTAACTGGACGGACACCGGAGACCTCAGAACCACAATCATTCTGTGCGAAGGACCAGACCGAGGACCAGTAGAAACCACAGTCATCCAGGGCGCATGCCGTTTGACTGTTGTTCTGACTCAACCCCCCCCCCATGACGCCTTCGGCAGTATGACTTGACGAACCGTTGTTTGGCCGGCCAAGGGCTTATTAAATAATATTTAACTTAATTCTTCCCTTCATGTAGTTTAGTTCGTAAGTTATGTTACTTATTGATAATAAATAGCATATAATTTACAAAGAAGTGGTTTTTATGTAACCACTGGACGCCCCAGCACCCAAGCGGAAACGTGTCGTTACAAACTTCTTTCACTTTTCGCTTTTATCCTTTGCGTCATGCCGCTGCTACGTAGTCGGCTAGGCTGATGATGGCGTTGGGGTTCCTAGTCAACCGATCATTTAATTTTTAGATTACATAATGTTTGTTTTGAATTAGAGGTCAAGGGCTAAATCTTAACTCAACTTCAATCAGTTATTTGTTCACTATCAAGGCTTTTGAGTGAACCAGATTTGTTGAAAGTTAAAGTGAGTACACTCACACCTCACTTTGCGTCATGGTTACGTTCCAAAAAAACACGATGCAAATTTTTCTTTTAGAAAAAAATTAAAAACCTGAACCCAAAACAACGCACTTCGAAAATCTAGCGAGGCACATTGAAAATTGCTAGTAATTCAGCAGCGACTCAACTTAAAAAAAAACGCAAAACGAAACGACGCAAATCGAGGAATGGGTGTAATCATTATTCACGTACTAGTCTTGATGTGCAGATGGTTATTCACCTAGTACTCCTAACGTACAGAAGGCTATTCACGTGGGACTCCTATTATTTACGTGTACTCAGGATTACGACCTAGCTTCTCACACCACCTATGTTGTGTTTAAAGTCGTTTAGTCAGTTTAAAGTCGATTCCGAACTACAGATTTTTCGGAGACACTTTTTATGGCAATTTTCATTTACTCTCAGGGTTTTTACCAGAAAACTGAGAGGAATTTGTTGAAAGAAATATTTTTCTAACATTTTGTTTTTGTTCGAGATGTCTCAGCTGGAGATTGAACTCCGGACTCTAGTCTTATAAGCCAATATATTACCTACTACGGCGAATTCATAGGTTAGTTTATTTCATTTTATTTTGATTCTAGAATTACTTCGTTAGCCAACAGACGGTTGTTATCATATTTCATTTATGTTTTTTGGAGTTGTTTGAGCTGGGGATTGAACCCGGGGCTCTTGTATAATATGCCTACACCCTATCTACTAGACAACAGCGAATTCATGGGTTAGTTTACTTCATCCTATTCTGATTTTAGGATTACTTTGTTAGCCAACAGATTGTTGTTTCGATATTCCATTTATTTTGGAGTTGAATGAGCTGCGTATTGAACCCAGGTCTCTCGTCTAATATACCAACACATTATCTACTAGACTACGGTGAATTCATCGGTTAGTTTACTTCATCCTATTTTGATTTTAGGATTACTTTGTTAGCCAACAGACTGTTGCTTTCATATTTAATTTTTTTTCGAGTTGTATGAGCTGGGGATTGAACTCAGGGCTCGCATCTGATAAGTCAACACACTCATACTACGGCGACTCATCTACATCATATATACGGCAAATATCTTGCTTTCTGCAAAGTATTTTTAAATGTGTTGTGGCAATTTTTTTCCAGCAGGGGCTTTTCTTTTAAAAGGGGCTTAATAGTATGACACCCAAATAGTAACAAGGCATTGAATCTGAATGGTATTTCTGTTCATTACATCCTTACTCATCAAATAAAAAAAAAATTAAAAGATTGGCCGCATATTTTAAATATTTCTGTTACTTTTTCATGAAATATAGATTAAGTTCGTTGCTTAAAACTTTTTTAATTTCTTTTATTAATTTCTGTGTTTCTTCTTGTAACATTTAAATACATTTCTATTCTAAATATTTGTGCTCTGTTTGATAATTTTAAATGGTGTTTGAAATAACCGTAATTAGTTCATATAATTTAAACATTTTCTCTCTCTCCTCTCTCTCTCTTTCACTATTCTTAGGCTTCGGTGGTGTATTTATCTCAGGCGTCCAACCAGCCATTTGATGAGTTTCATAGTTTTCCTTAATTTGCGTTTGAAAAATTTCCATTTTTTATGCAAATTACTTTTACACACTCTAATTAAATTCAAATGCATACCATGACAAAATAATTCAAGCAAAAGCATTAAACCTGACACACAAAAATAAAAAACGAAAGAAAGAAAGAAAGAAAGAAATTAAAATACGAAAAACCGTAAAAAGAAATTTCAATTACACACACCAAAAGAGAAATGAAAAGAAATGAAAAAGAAAAAGAAAAAAATTATGCGAAGAAAAATTTGTTGGATTTTATTTTCCATTTTATTTTACCTGCCATGGTATAGCCCACTATCAATACAATAAAGGCTCCTTGCAGCATACGCAGATTCAAAGGTTGTATGATTTGCGAATCCTGTGGCTTTTTCATCTCAGCATTATCAGCAGTTTGGCCATTTGCTTCAGTTGATGATGATGAAGTTTCTTCACCTGGATTTGTCTTTACATCCAAGTTATCCTCATTTGATGCTGATGTTTTCTTGCTCAAATCCTTGCCAATCATGCGTGATTGTATTTCATACTCAGCGGTGGTCATTTTATCCAAAATGCCACCTTCAAAGAGATGTATAAGGCTAAGAAATTTAAAAGAAGTTTGTATAATTTGCTAATTTTAATAAAATCTATGGCACTCACACATCATTTAAACTATCCAGAAAAGGACAACCAATTTGTACCGCCACAGCCGAATAGCGGGTATAAAGTTTTTGGCTGAGTTGAAAGGTTTTCGAACCTATTTTTTAATTAAAATTTTATATTTTAAAAAAAATAAATTTTTTTTGTTTTAAATTTCAAAAAAGTTTCAAAACTTTAAATTAATTTAAAAAAAAAATTAATTTTTAAAAAATTAAATTTTTTTTAAATTTTTTTTTAACTTTTAATCCATTTTTTACATTTTTTCAAATGCTTAAAACAGATTTTTTTTCAGTTCTTCGTTTTAATATCTTTTTAATTTATTTTTTAACTAAAAATAAAAAATTAAATTTTTTTTGAATTAAATTTTTTTTAATTTTTTATTTTTTTTTTAATTTTTTTTTAATTTTTTTATTTTTTTATATTTATGAAAAATATTTTTTTTGTTTTAAATTTCAAAGAAGTTTCAAAACTCTTTAAATTAATTTAAAATAAAATAAATTCTTAAAATTCTTAATTTAAATTTTTTGTAACTTTTAATCCTTTTGTTAATTTTGTTTCAGATGTTTAAAAACAGATTTTTTTTTAATTCTTCGTTTTAATTTCTTTTTAAATTTTTTTTAACTAAACATAAAAAATTAAATTTTTTTTAAATTAAATTGTTTTTAATTTTTTATTTTTTTTTAATTTTTTTATTCTTTTAACTTTTAAAATTTAATCCTTCTGTTTTTTTTAATGTTTAAAACAGATTTTTTTTAAATTCTTCGTTTTAATTTCTTTTTCAATTTTTTTAACTAAACATAAAAAATTAAATTTTTTTAAATTAAATTTTTTTTTAATTTTTTATTTTTTTTTTTAATTTTTTATTTTTTTTAATTTTTTTATTTTTTTAACTTTAAAATTTAATCCTTCTGTTAATTTTTTTAATGTTTAAAACAGATTTTTTTTAAATTCTTATAATTTTTAATATTTTTATTTTTTATCTTTTTGTTAATTGTTTTTTAAATGTTTAAAACAGATTTTTTTTAAAATTTTCGTATCATTTTTTTTGAATTTTTTAAACATTCTTTAATTTTTTTATGAATTTTTTTTAAGATTTAATTTTATTTTCATATTTTTATTTTACTTTATTTTAATTTTTTTAATTTTTTAAAAAAAATTTAATTTAATTTTTTTTTTAATTTTAATTTTTTTTTAATTTTTTTTTAATTTTTAAAAAACATTTTTTTTAAATTCTTTTCTCTCACCATATTGTTGTATATTAAAAAACAAAGTCTCACGTCCCCCTAAAACTGCCTTATTCTCCAAACCATCTGCAATAAGTTTTATGCCCGCCTCTACCGAATCAATTAAATAGCCCTCCTCATCAGGATTTTGTAGTTTCATTAAAGCATATAATTGCCGGAAAATTTCAGTGCCGTTCTAGAAATGTTCCCCCATCAGAAACAAAGAAAAAAAAATTAAGAATTCAAAAATTATTTCTCAATATAGCCTCCATACCTCCAACATTTCCAACGAAGAGCTTTCTTTTTCCACAAACAATTGATAGCCATCGTGTATCATGGCTTTCTGTAAGCGATGTAACGTATTAATGGGTCTCTCACGTGCAGGCCTGGCAAATTGTGAAGTTAATTGAGCTGAATAGACATCAGCTAAGACATATGTGGCTGCTATCCAATAGACAGTCATAAGAAACTTGGCTCTGTAGCCATGATATAACTCTTGGCAGGCTAGAAATTACATTTAAACAGATTTTTTGATAAGAATTATTATTTCCAGAATATTTTTTATAAATATTTTGAAACGTCAATGTAATAATAAATTTGATAAAAAAATTAATTGAAACAATTAATTGAAACAATCAATTTTTTAGAATCTACTTTTTTATAATCAAGTATAGCTGGATTTATAATAAATAAAAGTACTGTTTGATTAAGTGAAAGAAGTCGTCGTAGTCTAATTGGTAGTGTGTTGGCTTATTGGACGACAACCCATGATTCATACCCCGGTTCAGTTAGCTCCAACAAAATGAAATATTAAGAAATATTCCTGCCGGCATTTTCTGGCAGAAACTCTGAGAGTGAATAAAATTAACATTAAATTAGTGGTCCCAAGACTTGTGAATAAAATTAACACACACACACAATATATGTGGCATGAGAAGCTAGGTTGTAAACCAATTTAGTAAGCAAGCATAGAAAAGACATAGAAGTAGTAAAAATGGGAGAAAGACAGTTAACAGAGTGCAGAATTCAAGGCAGAAAGATTAGTCTAAACAGCTTAATCAGGAAATTCCGTGCCAGGGTATGTAAACTTCGCTCATAAAGAGCCGAGCAATTACATAGGAAATGCTTTATCGTCTCCAATTGTCCCTCCTCTTCACGTACCCTTGAGTAATCGGACTAAGGGTTATTCCATTTCCCCTTCAGGGACCTGATATCTCAAAGTCCCGTAAGAAGCCCAGTTACTAAGCTCTTGTTGTGATTACCGAGTTCAGGCAACAAGCCAGTTCTGCTACTATCGATAGATGGCCAAAGTCCTTCAGCTATGTTACATTCCCTTTTATCCCTTCTCTGTTTCATTTCTAGTACTCACGTTCATCAACCTGCTTAGAACTCATCACTAAAACTTGGAGTCCAGCGTATAATGACCCGGTCCAGTATGAAGTCTTCTATCGAATCCTTACAGTTATGAACCACTAGCGGCTTACGCAAAACCTGCACCCACGATGTAGCTTGACTGTCAACGAAAATCAATTTAGTTACATACATACATACAAACATAAATTACCGTTACAACCCTTCAGTCAGGATTACGGCCTAGCTTCTCACACCACTCATGTTGTGTGTGTTAATTTTATACATGAGTGGCGGGACCTACAGTTTAAAGTCGATTCCTAACGACAGTTTTTTTTTTTTGAGAAACTTTTCATGGCAGTTTTATTTACTCTCAGAGTTTTTGCCAGAAATCTGCTGAGAAGAAGTCGCCGAAGAAATATTTTTTCGTATTTCGTTTTGATGTCTGACCTGGGGTTTGAACCGAGGCCTTACGTCTAATAAGCCAACACATTGCCTACTAGACTACGGCAATTCTATCAATTTAATTACGGCCTCAAAATCCTTCAAAAACCGCCAATATTTACGACTTCAAAGCCCTGGAGTTGTCATACAGTTTATAAAGAAGCTTCAGTCTGAGATCATCACAAACGAACCCTGCCCCTGGAGAACTGTCGGGTTTCGATGGGAGCATTACAGAACATATTAAGTGCTCTGACCTTGACACTCTGAAAGCGAAGTGTAAAAATATAGCAATTAGAACAGGGAGTCAGCTTTATAATGCTGGCAACATTAACGCGGCAACATTAATGCGGCAACATTACTGGTTAGTGTTAATCAACAGAGGCAGCAAATGAAGCTGGGTATTGGTGATAAAATGCTATCTTATTAACTGAAAAAGATCCTGTCCCATCATGTCCGATAATATCTGAATTGATTTAAGTTTGCAGACAGTCCTATGTATCCAAATTGCCCGGGTTAACTAGAAATAGTGGAACTCATAGCTTTCGAGTTCTACAGATTCGCCAAAGAAGGTGCTGCATTAGATAAACCAATTACCGAGATGTGCCAATCCGCTGTAGGAAGTGGAGCTACAACGGCATTAACAGCTACACGTACAGAATATGACGTTTGAGCCTAGCGCTCTGGACGACCTCTTGACCGCTTGGTTTTGGGAGGATTTTAATGGGTAGAAATTGAAGAGTAAAGGGAGATTTAGACGGTCATACAAGATGTACGTCTTGTCAAGTTTCAGGGCAGAAGATATTTTGTAAACTTAATATGTCAAGAGAGCATACGAAATGGAGAAAAATTATATGCAAAAATCACTCTCAGTGAAGACTCATTTTGATGCAGCAAAACATATGCTTTTTGCTTTCATTTGATATTGTTTTGATGGAAATTTCATACATATTTTTTAATTAAAATAGTAATTAAAACAATTAAAAGAATTAAAGAAAAACTTACATTGTTTCAAAAACAATTGCACCGTAAACCATATGCAACGATTAAATAAATTCGGTGGCAATTCTTGGCACTCATTTCCTTCCTCAATATTATACTCCATTTTGGCCAACCGCCTTTGAAATTGTGTATCCATGCGTGTAATCTCCTTAATATAGGCCATGTAATAGCGGCCATGTTTGATTACATTTTTACCGGGTCTTCTATCACCAGATCTATGCCAACGATAGGGCGTGGCTATAATTAAATAGAAAAAGGGACCTGAAACGATGATGGTTAAAATCAAATAAGGCCAGACATCGGCCTTAAAGGGGCGCATTATGGCCAAAGCTTCATTTAAACGGCGTGGTGCATGCGTAGCAAAGGCACCAGAGTCAGCCAATGTGAAAAAGGAGAACTCAATAGCCTTACGGCGTTCCCAGCTTAAAGAGACATCACCCAAAAAGAAATCAGCAAGCTGGTGAATAAAATGAATAAAGAATTGTTTTTAAATTTGTTTAAAGCAACGCGACTTACCCCCATTTGTAGTAAGCCTATGCCACCAGTAAAGGTGTCATTGGCTTCGTTATCGTTTCTTAAAGAGCCCTGAGTTCGTCCCGGAGCCTCTATGTAGATAAAATCAAAATTCATATGTTTGGCAAGCAATTGCAAGAGGCGATGATCACGGCCTCCAGTGACATTGGCCTCTTTAAACTCAAGCAAGTCTTCTGTTAAATAATTTTCTTCGGATGCATTATAATCCCAGGAATTATTGGCATACGATTCATTGTCATAATTTACCCAAAACCAGGGAGGGGACTTTGTATTTCAAAAAATTAAAATGGCTTTTAAGAAAGTATTTGGAAAACTTACATGAAATACCGGCACACGAAAAACCCGCCGTTGGAAATTCGAATAAACCTTTTTAGCCGAAGGCAATAGAGGCTCCTTACTCAAACCCAAATTATCACCATCATACCAGCTAACCAAAGACAAACGACCCAAGCCATCCGGATAGGCTTGATTATAGTAAATGCGAAAGCTTTAAATGAAAACGATTCTTGAAATACTTTCTCATGTGTTTTAAACAGGTACTCACGCTCTTTGCCTAGGCCTGGTTATAACCACTGCCCTCATGGGTTCCCGAAAACTAACTTCATTACGTTTCGGTAGATATTTGGCACCCCAATAGAATAGAAACAAACTTAAGCGATGTGCCAGTTTACGTTCATGGATTTTATGTATCAAATCATTGGGTTTCCAAAATATTAAATTCACACTCTCTATGGCACCATGCAAGCTGGTTTCGATAAATTGAAAAAATAATTCCTGATCATAGAATATGACCGATTTGAAGCATAAAATATGTAGGCTCCAGAGAAATTCATCGATGTGTGAGTGAAAATTTAAGTCATCGTCGGCAGACAAGCTAGTTGTGCCATCCAAAGAATGGTTGTTCAAGAGTTGCATGGGTCTCACCAGAATGGCTAATTGTGTGGGATGAAGACTTTTAACGATTTGAGAGAGGCCTGAAAAAGAAATGCTTAAGTAAACTTAAAAATGTCATTGGAAGGGTATATTAAAGAAGCGAAAGAAAAAAAAAACGATTGAAATCCTGGGTATTGTTCAAGTCGTTACTAGGTTTGCGTCCGTACTATAAGATGGATGCATAAGAGTTTTCATAAATCATTAATCTCCCCATCTTATACGATTTGAATTTTGTTTTGTTTGAGTTGACAGGACGACATTGTGATGTTGGTTGTTATCTACTCTACTACTACTACCTCTGCTTGTTGTCCGTACTGTATTATTTGTGATCCTCTCGGTGTGGTTTATTTTGGGAGATTAAACTCGGGAAAGTAAAACCATGATGAAAATTGTTTGTCTTTTCTTGTATTCGAACTGGGATACTTGGCCTTTGCCGCCGTAGTCTAGTAGGTAGTGTGTTGGCTTTTTAGACGTAAAAGCCCGGGTTCGAATCCCAGGCCAGACATCAAAACGAAATATGAAAAAAAAACATTTCTTCGGCGACTTCCTCTCAGCAGATTTCTGGCAAAAACTCTGAGAGTAAATAAAATTGCCATGAAAAAGTTTCTCAAAAATATGTCGTTCGGAATCGACGTTAAACTGTAGATCCCGCCACTCAAGTATAAAATTAACGCACACAACATGAGTGGTCTGAGGAGCTAGGCCGTAATCTTGACTGAAGGTTTATAATGTTTCAATGATTTGAAGTTGAACTTCAAAAAGACTTAGTGAGTCACCTAGCAGCAACTCGTTTCCTTGCCGTTCGCATCTTGAGTTTAAATCAAATGCCCACAAACACTACTCCCTCTTTCCACCTTCCTTTAATCTATTTTCCTAAACCTGCACAATGCACTGCGTGAGTAGGGGCCATCCCCTGAAAAATAAAAATAATGGCCAATTATGTATGTATGTATGTATGTATGTATGTATGTATGTATGTATGTATGTATGTACGTATGTATGTATGTATGATACTTGGGCTTCTCTCTGGTCAATAATTGAACAGGATTCTTCTCCTATTATCCAAAGATCTCATCTTATGGCAGAGTCTGCCATTACTTACACACATAAGACAAAAGAATCTGCAAAAGAAGTCTGCAAAGGAAACTGCTGAAGGTAGATCACATCATGAAGGTAAACTTTGTTGGCATGGTCCGTGTCTCTTTTCCATATTGCAGCACCAACTCAACATTGCTGCTAAGTATTCAAGACTTGGTTCCAGTCAGTATATACAGCATGAAACATCCTATACTGCATGAAATATCCCATGTCTTATCCTTTATGTCCCATTTCCTATATCCAGAGAGCAATCAACTGTCGAAATGATAGAGACGGATCGCCAGACCAAAATTAACTCCTGTAGACTGTACCACTCTTTACAAAGTGCTTTTGAAGACGGCGTTATATAAAGATGCACTAATACGCAATACCTCTTCACAGCTTTTCTACCAACAACAGCATTAAAAAGTTGGATATCATTTAGGGCACGACAATTGGCATCATAGTAAAGCCTCCTTATTAAACGCATTATTTTCTACGGAAAAATCTCATACATATCTTAGTAACATCCGGATATCTTAGAGCCAGAACACTTTTTCAAGTCCAGGAATGTGAAATAAAATATTGAACGTATATAAGCGTACTGAAGAGGTTAACATATGATGCTGTGGTTTGAAAAGTTTCCTGCTCTTGCCTTCACAAAGGCATGCCAGAGTGTTGAATTCAGAATACTAGCTCTGCTATGCTTTCGCATATGCTAGGTTTGGTTTTGGGTTAAATTGAGATTCGCTTTTAAAAGCATAGCTTACCTGAAACATATAAAGTCTCTCTGTAGTTACTGCCGGTTGGGAATACCAAACCAACTTGATAGTTTTACGAAGCGATTGATTTATTCCGCTTTATCTTTGGATAGACTTGCTCTGGGTCTTCAAGAACCTTTCGCCTCAGATTTTTCTCATCATTACATCGACAAAAGGTGTTCTGAGGTTATTTACATTCTCCCGGCGCTTGTACTCATAGTCGGTGTCCCTTCTTAACTGCTATGTGCTACTATGGACTATGTTTAACCTTGCGTTCGATAAGATCATCTTTATCGGTTTTTTGGGGATAATAATTGCTTCAATATCTGTTCGTAGTGGGTAATTCACAACCAGAATACACAGAAACAGTATTTAACCACGATTTTCAGCTTCCTTGGTACCATATTTCCTGTAGCAACTGCTT
The DNA here is from genome assembly GCA_932273835.1 of Sarcophaga variegata. NCBI lineage: Eukaryota > Metazoa > Arthropoda > Insecta > Diptera > Sarcophagidae > Sarcophaga > Sarcophaga variegata. Next base: position 15,382,283 of record OW026361.1, on the reverse strand, counting down.
TCTTGGCTACACATAGCAAAGGCTACTTGACTGTCTGTCTCAGCTTTGCCGTTTCCATTAAATCTTTTTCATAAGAGGCCCACCAGCTTTGTCGTTTTCATTAAACGTTTCCATAAGTAACCCATCAATTTGTCGATGCAATGGTTCACAGACAGCTCTTTTGCTCCTGGAGTTTTTCTGCCTCATTTGGTCTTTTTGCAATGCTTAGTTTCCTAGTAATCGAAATAGTGGTCACATGCCTGTACACTTCACTCGCATTCAGTGACATGCATACATAATTGGTCATTACAATCCTTTAGTCAGGATTACGACCTAGTTTCTCACACCGCTTATGTTGTGTGTGTTAATTTTATACATGAGTGGGGAGACCTACAGTTGAAAGTCGTCTCCGATTTTAATCTCAGAGTTTTTGCCAGAAATCTGCCGAGAGAATGTCGCTGACGAAATATTTTTTTCAAATTTTGTTTTGTTGGAGATGTCTGCCCTGGGGTTTGAACCAAGGTCTCATGTCTAATAAACCAACATACTACATGCTAGACTAGGGCGACTGTACACTTCACACTCTTGATAATTTGTTACCACGACGTGGTGCATTTTTTAGATTAAAATTACCACAACAGAATTCTTGCATGTGATTGCCCGCGAAAGCATAAGGGCCATAAAACTATTTACAATTTCATATGTATATTTGGCGTAGATTTTTGTGTTTATTTTTATCTGGTACAGAATAGCTTGAGTCAATCAATCACAAAGCTGTTGAAGAACTTTTCTGTGTCTTTCAAATGCCATCTAGCGTGATACAATAAAACATATATTATATGAGATATGTATGCCTTAAGGCCTAAAACCTATTGATAAATATTATGGCGTTCTTTTTTTTTTTTTTTTTTTTTTTTTTTTTTTTTATTATTAAAACAAAACTCCTTTATTCAATTTACTTATTTAGAGTTAGATAACATTTTTTGAGATTTTACATTAGTATTACAACAATTGTATCATTTGTTTTAGGTATATTATTCTTAGTTAAATATGTAAGTATATCACAGATTAGGGATGAAAAGTGAGGATTTAAAAAACCCTATGAATGATTAATTAATCCATATATGAATGTATTAAATGTTCATTTAACAAAATTTATTAGATAATAAAAAACAGCACACAAACGAACTTTTAAACTAAAATTATTATTATGGCGTTCTTTCTACTGCAACTTTATATAGAAAATATTTAAATAAAATTTATTAACCCTAATCATACCATGATTTTTTTATAAACAATAATCAAACCTTTACTCTGAGCAGTAGTAGGGTTAATGCTTGTAAGCGATTCATTTTAAATAAATAAAATAAAAGATGAAAATAAAAATTTTAATCAATAACTTGAACACACCAGCAAAAGTCATTTGTAAGGCTTAGGGTTAATTGTCACAAAATGTTGTTTTAATCAATTAATCTTCTCAGTACATGCCTCTATACTGTGTGTATTTGCGTATTATTTTCATTTTTTTTTACAAATTATACATACCAATAGACATATCGGAGATATTCTTTTCTGGTTCTAATATTACCATTGCCTTTGCCATTACCATTCCCACAATGTCCAGTGTGTGTAGTAGTGTTCCGTAAATGATTATTAATTTCGAAATATTCATTTTTCTTTGTACCACCTCAAATTACACGTTCCCTTCGAAAATACAAAAAAAATACAAAAAAAATCCCTTAAAGCTGTTCTAAAGTGTCTGGCCAAGATCTTCCTTCGTTTTAAAATACCCGTACCCGTATGAACGTAGGAATAGTACTTGCAGTAGTAGTAGTGTCCAGTAGTTCACAACAAGAATATGAACGAAATGAATGAATGAACACCTGTGCTGTGGTATCATATTTATAGTTCATTCGTCCTCTAAGAATTTCCAGCAACGTAATGCAAGCGTGTATGTGTTGTGTTGTGTTGTCTTGGCTTGGTTGGTATATAGACAGGCTTTTTTTGATAAGCAATTATCCAATCATTTTCATTTTTCATCGCTTCACTTCAATTTTAAATATCACCTGTCATAATTTCTTGTTTAGATTGTGTACATTGTCATGTTGCCTGTCAATTTATGCTGAAATCGTAATAAAAAAAAAAGAATTTTTTTTTTAAATTTATTTCTGATTTCTGATTTGGTTTTCAAAATACATTCAAATTTAAAAAAAAAGATATTGAAAAAAAATACCCGGGTAAAAATGGAATTAAAATAAGGATTTTTAAATAATCCTCAGAGGAATTAAATTTTTTTGAAAATTAAATTTTTTTTAAGAAAAAATTTAGTTGCCGCAACTAAAATTATTAATTGATACAACCAAAGTTTTTAAGAATGTAATGATGTCGGCAGTGGCGTCTTTTTGGCCGCGGAACTTTTCTAAATGAATTCTAGTCTTTCTCTCTCTTCCCCACCTCCTATAATATACCAACCAGTACCCAATTAGAATTCAGAGCATGAGTAGGTGGCAGAGCTATTGTACTCTCCTCAAATTTTATGGGGTATCTCCTTTAATCCTGCATATGTACATAATTGGTCATAACAACCCATGATTACGGTCTAGCTTCTCACACCACTCATGTTGTGTGCTTTCATTTTATACGCGAGTGGCGGCGGGACCTACAGTTTCACGTCGATTCCGAACGACAGATTTTTGAGAAACTTTTTCATGGCCGGTTTATTTACTCTCAGAGTTTTTGGCAGAAATCTGTTGAGAGGAAGTCGCCGAAAAAATATATTTTTTCATATTTCGTTTTGATGTCTGACCTGGGGTCTGAACCCGGGCTTTTACGTCTAATAGGCGAACGCACTACCTACTAGGCTACAGCGACTTAATTGATACAATCATGGTTTTTGAAAATGTAATGATATCAGCAGCGACCTCTTTTTGGCTGTGGAACTTTTCTAAATAAATTATATTCTTTCCTCCTCATCCCCACGTCCTATAAGTTACTTACCAACACTTAATCAGAATACACATCATGAGTAGTGTACAGATCTATTGTATTCCCCTCAAACTTTATACGGGATCCCTATAATATCTCCTTCAATCCCATTGCCGTGACAGATTGTAGCATGCTGCTCGAAGTCAAGAATGTCAATATACTACCGAGCGCTGTGTGACTTCTTGGGATGCATTAATGCCCCACAGGCTCCAAGAATATCTTCCTATGATTCATTATCATTGTCACAAAATCTATATGCTGGATTCGAGAAAACTCCTCATTCTGAGTAAATGTAGCCTGTTATCAAGCTCTGGTTATTTGTCAATAATCGAACGCATGACTGAGATCTCCTTTTAATGTAATTTCTCCACAAAAGTTTTTAATGGCTCAAATTCACTTTTCTTTGCTTCTCTTTATTTTCCCTCTCCTTCAGTATTCCTTTACAAATATTCGCTCCACTCTAAAGAACAGTTCTGGACCTATCAAAGGCTTGGAAGCTCCCTCTTACAAGCTCATCTGCTTGCAAATTATGGGTGAATTCCCTCAAGACCTGGGACCCACCAAAACGTTACCTTATTCTGTCGGTCTAGCTGTGTCACACTTTCTCGATATAATCTCATAAGAGCCGAGTGCTCGAATGACGTTTTTAATATAGTATTGCTAAGTCCCTTCTTTTAAACTTCCTATCCAAGTTGAATTGAGAACATCTTTCGATGGCATAAACTTTTGCTTGAAAGATATCCACTTCTGTCCCAAGACCTATTCTTGATCTACATTTGGCAGGCATGAAGCCTCTGAATAATGAGCAAAGTTCAGTTATCTCGTGCCTTCCAACAGAAACTATCGTACAATGACATCTTGTTGAAACTACATCTGTCAAATTAGTTGCCATTTAGAAGGAAGGATGGACACGGATCAGAGCATAGCTTGTGTTCACTGAATGGGCTCTGGAGTAGTTTGACAACTGACGCTAATTTTCATTGAAAAATCATTTCGATGAGATCTATTTCTACATACGTGGGTACGTGAACTAACGAAGTTATGGAATCTGGGACGACATCAATCCACATAAGATCCCAAATTATCCAATATATCACGGAAAAATCACTGTTTGGCATGGATTTAAGGCTGACGGTATAATCGTTTCATATTTTTTTGAGAACAACTTTTGCCAGGCCATTACTATCGATGTCTAGCACTATAGACCGAAATCTTTTGGCCTGAACTGGATGATATGGACACTAACTGCATGTAATTTCAACAGTATGACGTTACGTAACATACAGCTGCATGCCGCTTATGATATTCTGTACGAGCGATTTGATTGCACGATATTATATACCACACATTAAGGCATCAATAGGTCTTTCAAACAAATAAAAAATTTCGATGATGTTTCACATACACCTTGGTTTAATTTAAAATTTAAAGGTAGAAAGCGTTTAATAAATGAGCTTTTAGCATAGACTTGAGAGCACAAATGAGGGGAGATTGTACAGACCTTGAACTTCTAAGATGTACAGGGTGGCTGATATGTATTGCAACCAACTTCAGGTTGTTATCATTTGTAAACCGCTCGTCTGACAGCTGACAGATTTATTCCAGTGACAGTTCATTTTATTATTTACAAGCTTACGAAAGCATTTTGATCTATTGCATTCAGAAAAAAAGTTATTCGTAATGGAATTCAAGCGTGATAGTGTGATTGCTTTATATTTGGCTGGAAAACCACAGGTGACTATCGTTAGAGCCCTCCAGCATTTAAATGTGAATAAATCTTTTGTTTCTCGTACCATTGCTCATTACCGTGATACTGGCAGTGTTGCATCGCGTCCAAAAAGTGGACGAAAAAAAACGGTAGCAACACCAGAAATTATCCGAAAAGTGAAGGCCAGATTTGATCGAAATCCACGCCGCAGTGGTAGAAAAATTGCTCGTAAGCTGAATATATCGCGAGAACGGATGTAACACATATGGAAAAATGAGCTTGGACTAAAGCCATTGAAGTTCCAAAAAGTGCAAGCGCTCACCGATGGACAAAAAAAGTTAGACTGGAAAGAGCCAAGGAGTTACTTCGCTTGCACGAAAGTGGCCAGTTACCGAATTTGGTTTTCTCCGATGAGAAGCCATTCCAAATTGAGCAATTTGTGAACAAACAAAATGATCGGGTCCACTTGCCAGAGAGGTCAGCTGAAAATTTACACCTGCGATTGGCCACCAGAACTCAAGCGCCGCCGATGGTAATGGTGTGGGCCGTAACGGCCGATGGTCGCTCCCCGCTCGTATTCATCGACCGTGCGGTCAAAATAAATGCCGAATATTATCGGGAAAATGTCTTAAAGACAGTATTGAAGCCCTAGGCAGACAAACATTTCAGCCGCAGACCATGGACATTCCAACAGGACTCAGCACCACCGCTCTGAGCACGTGTCAACCAAGAATGGCTTTAAAAGGAGGTTCATCGCTTCTTTTCTACCGCACAATGGCCACCAAAATTTCCGGATCTCAATCCGTTGGACTTTTGCGCCTGGGGCATTTTGGAGAGTAAGGTTCTCACTAAAAAATACCAAAGTGTCGATCATCTTCGAATCATCTTCGTCTTCATCGCCGGGAATGGGCCAAAATACCGCAGAGCCACTTTCGTGCAGCCTGTGATGGCTTTGTCGGCCGTTTGAAGGCCATGATTCGTACCAAAAGTGGCCAATTCGAACAAATCTAAACTGATTCTAAAATTTGATGTTATTGCCAATATTTGTTGCTTTTGAACAATAAAATTAAAAAAAAAATTTAAAAAAATTAAGCGCTTTACTTTGTTGCATTATATATCAGCCACCCCTAAGGAAGCAATTGTTTTTTCCTATTTTGTTTTGAGTCAAGTGGTAATCCGTCTGTCCTTTTCATATATAATAAAAATATTTTAAGTCTGACTGTATTCAGTGGACAACCACAGGGAAATCAACAGATTGAGGTGGGTTTATAATTTTTTTTTCAAATTTTCTAACAAAATAAAAGCGAATTGATTCCAATTTTCCTTGGAACATGCAATCAATTCCAAAGGAAAACTTTATAATACAAAGCAGAAATTATTATTTTGTATCACTTATTTTAACTACAAAAGAAACGGAAATATTTTATTGTATAATACGTGGGCTATGACTCATTCTTATTAACATATGGTGGTACTTCATTTCTATTTTTTCATAGCATCATACGTTCGTATCTTTTCTTTAATTTTTGCATAACTTTTTTTTTTTAAATCATAATTTCTAAGCATATTTCCGTAATAGCCAAACAATTCCAGTTTTTTCTTCTAGCCGCTTTATTTTTTTTATGGTTTCTTGTCTATGCCCCCCAACATACAATAGAAAAAAAAGAGGCTAAAATGCAGAAAAGCGTAACATAATATTTTATGTTGTTGTTTAGTGTTGTTGTTACAGTTTTTTCTTATATATTTCATACAACTTTTTCTATTTTCTAGCTGAACATAATTATGGGCGCACAATAATAAAAACGAAGAAAAAAAGTCAAAGAAAAAACCCAACAAATAAATGGTAACACATAATGCCACATTATGTTTGTAAAGTTAGATGGTTAAAGCCAAATAAGGCAAAAAGAGTTGAAAAATTTTACAAAAACAACCAAAGCAAATAATTTATCATGTTTTTTGTGTTAGTTGTTGTTATTATTTTCAAACAAAAACTCTCATAATATGCGGGTGTTACACTTAGTATTTCATATTCACCAAAAATACTACAACGAAATTCAAAGCAGACTTAACAAAACCTCCAAAGGTGTTAAAAACAAAAAGGCAATAATTTTTTGTTTTCTTTCTTTCTATCTGTCTTTCTTTTTCTAGTTTTTTTTTTGTTTTTTAATTCACTGAAAAGCAGGAGGAGGAAGAAATCATTGTGTTTCGTTTTCATTTGTAATAATTATTGGATTTTTTTTTTTAATTTTTTGGTTGATTTTAAACAAAAGCAATCTGTTTTGCTTTTCTGCTACCTTTGTTGAATGTTGAAATGATATTTGAATTTCCTTGCAAACAAAACCAAATTTAAACAACAATAATGTTAACATACAGCCAAGTAAATGGCAGCAAATTATGAAATGTATCAAGAAACTCAGCAAAAAAAAACAAAAGACTTAAGACACAAACTTTGCCTTCCAAAGAAGAGATTATCTCAGCTATTAAACGAAAATAGTTTTGCTAAAATGCTATATTATTTTCAAATTAATTATTATTTTTCTTTATTAATTTACTCGCTTTGAATTAAAAGAAAAAAAATAAATTAAAACACTTTCATTTTTAATGTACACTGGTTAACAAAAACTATAATTTTCTTGCCAATAACTTTTTCTTATGCTTATACAATTGAAAAATTAATATATAGGCCTTGTATCGGGTCCGCCATCTAACGTTTTTTTTCAACAAGTGCTTATTTCGTGAATGGTAACACTTAGCCCATGTGTGATGTGACAGATAATTAGTTTTATCCTTCAGCTGAACGAATATGGTTGTGTATACGCTTAAACAACGCTGGGACATTACTTTGAAAATCATGGTAATGCAGAATGTGTGCGAAAATTGCGTACGGATTTTGGAAGAAGAGAAGCACCGTCAGCTCCGTGTATTCGTTATCTTGTGAAAAAAGTGAAAGAAACTGGCATCCTCATCGATAAACCAAAGCGTGAAAAGCCAAAAACAGTGCGTACACCCGAGAATATTGCTGCTGTGGCAGAAAGTGTGCGTGAATCGCCATCAACATCAATTCACCGTCGTTCTCAACAATTGAACATTTCGGAGACATCATTGAGACGCATAAAGACCTTGGTATGACGCCATACAAAGTCCAATTGGTTCAGGAGTTGAAGCCAATTGACCATCCAATGCGTTTTCGCTTCGCTAAGTGGGCCTGCGATCGACTTACAGAAGATGGCGATTTTGGCAAAAAAAAATCATCTTTTCATATGAAGCTCATTTCGATCTTGGCGGGTATGTAAACAAGCAAAATTGTCGCATTTGGGGCACAGAAAACCCGCACGCATACATTAAAAAGCCGACGCACCCAAAACGAGTCACTGTTTGGTGCGGATTATGGTCCAGTGGCATAATTGGACCATTTTTCTTCGAAAATGAGCAACGAGTGGCCGTTACAGTCAATGGCGATCGTTATCGGGCCATGTTTGAACGAATTTTTGTTCACAAAAGTTGAAGAGGAGGATATTGCCAACATTTGGTTTCAACAGGATGGTGCTACGTGCCACACAGCCGAAGCTAGATTCGATGTTTTGCGTCCTGTTTTTGAAGATCGCATTCATAGCCGCATAGCTGATGTCGTTTGGCCACCTGGGAGCTGCGATTTGACACCGTTGGACTATTATTTGTGGGGTGCCGTCAAAGATAAGTGTTACGCCGATAAGCCAGAGACAATTGACGCTTTAAAGGACAATATACGTGAAGCCAGTGGTGAAATACAGCTGCACACAATCGATAATGTGCTTAAAAATTGGACCGATCGTGTAGGCTACTGCATGGCCAGCCGAGGCAGCTATTTGAATGAAATTATTTTCAATTATTAACCGGAAGGATTGTACTTTCAAATAAAAAAAGAAATTTGAGAAAATATTCAGTAGTTTTTTTTTAAGCATTAAAAAAAAGTTATTTAGCGGACCCTTTGCTTATCCGAGTTTAATCTCCCTAAATAAACCACACCGAATGTTCATTGACTCTCCGAGAGGATCACAAATAATACAGTACGGACAACAAGTAGGGGTAGTAGTAGTAGTACAGTAAATCACAACCAACAGCACAATGTCATCCTGTCAAATCAAACAAAACAAAATTCAAATCGTATAAGATGGGGAGTTTAATGATTAATGGAAACACTTATGCATCCATCTTATAGTACGGACGCGAACCTAGTGAAATTTGAGAAAATATTCAGTAGTTTTTTTTTAAAAGCATTTTCAAAAAAAAAGAAGTTATTTGGCGGACCCTTTATGTATGTAGTAAATCGCCTTTTGACAATGCACTACAGTGCAAAAGAACACGTGCTTAGAAGGAGGATTATGTCCAAGACAATATATAAACTATGTCTGATTTTCAAAATGTTAGTTGCTTTGTGTTTGAACAAAGTATAGTGTTTCATAAAGCCGCTGTACAAAATGCGTACAATGTATAATATCAAAACATCGTCAATGTATACTTTTAACGTAGTTAAAAAGCAATCAGGCATCGAATTTATAGTTGATGCATTGTTTGGTATCTTTGTACAAAATTTATATACCTTAGTAGAACTGTATACAAACTTTGTATTGTATTTGTATAAAATTTATATACCGTAGTAGAACTGTATACAAACTTCGTATTGATACATTTTGGAAGTCAGCCTATGTGATGGTGAGAATGAATTAAATCCTCTGAATACACAATTGGAAAGTGTATGGCAAACACTTATTTGCAGGTTCTGGTACTAGGCTCGGATTTTATTTTTTTAAAGAAGTTGTTGTAGGGACACCCTATATAGGGCTGAAGAATGGATCGTATGCTCACAGTAAGAAAATCTTTTCTAAAAATTTAAATTAAATTTTCATTGTTTTGCTTTAAGTTTTTAATTAAATAATGACAGCCAGAACTAAAATTCTAGAAAATTTTAACAGCAAGCCTGTAGACAAGAATTATCATGACAAAGTGTGGAAGTAAAAGCTACAAAATCAAATTAAAAAATCATAAAAGCACAGCTGGATACCACAATCAAATCAATTTCTTGTATTTTATTTTAGATGAGCGCTATTATTTAACGATTAATAAGACAATCGAAACACTGTGTAGATTAATTACACAATCAGAGTATTTGTTAATGATAATTTAAGGCCATAAATTTAAAGCTACTCGCTTTCAAAATCTAAAATTTCAATGAAATTATAGAAGACATTAAAACAGTTGAAATAAGAAAAATAAAAACAACTGGAGTCTGAGTTCTTTAAAGTAAACATAACGATTGAAATTTCAAATGAACAATTTCCTCAATTTAATTTTTTAACTCAGTGATGTTTTATTACGATTGTACATTAAAAAAGTAAAAAAAGTGAAAAATTAAAAAAAACTTTTCCATAATTTGTGGAAATGATTCTTAATAGATCACGATAAACAGCAGCTATAAAAACGCGTTTTTTTTAATAACAATAATTAAAAATTTATGGAAAAAATGACTTCTAATGTTTATTATTTGAAGCTTTTTTTAAAAGATCGTATTTTTTTATAATTTTTTTTTTTTGTAACCAAAAGTGGTTTTTTAACTTTTACTTGCTGAACATAAAAATGAAGAGAGAAAAAAACAAACAAACTTTTCATAGATATTTTTAATCGTGAATGATGTGCTGACTGAACATACCGTTCACAACAACTGAACGTTGCTGTTGCTATTTGAAAGAAGTTGTTGAGAAGAAAGTGGTTCTTGTCTCATGATGGTAATGTTTCACTTAAATGCCAGGGGGCCTGGCCACACAGTCAATATGGCTATAAAGTCTGGGTGTTAATGTAGACTGACTTTACCACACACACTTGTCGTCGGCATTTCTAGACGTCAAGTGCCATTAAAAAGCAAAACAAAAAAAGCATTGCAAATAGAAAACTTTTGCTTTTTATTAAAGAATTTTTTACCATCTTTTTTAACAATTTTTTTCACTTGTTTGCCACACAAAAAAATAGAAATTGTATTCAAGTTTCTTTTTTTTTCATATGAAGTTTTCTGTTTGGTTTTTATTAATGCATGTAGTGTTTTTATATTTTTTTTTTATTAAATATTATCTTTGCAAATATAAGAAAAACAATAGGTTTTCTTAATGGTCTAGTGCTTCACTTTGTTATGTACAAAAAAAAAATTTTTAATGTCTACGTAGCCTGAAACAAATTAATTCGTTTGCTACAAAATTTCCGTTGTAAATAATTCATTTGAAATGCTTTAAATTTAGTTTTAATTTGTTTGTTTGTTTTTTTTTTGTTTTTCTTCATTTTATTTTAAAATAGAAACAGTGTCTACAGGGGTAATATCATCATGCTTTACAATTATTTTCAAAAATAACTCACATAAGCAGTGAGTTAATCGACATTTAACAGGAAAACCATAAACGTACTATGGCACCCCTACATGGTACTGCGACCATGCGATCTATTGTTTCGCCCTCAATTAATACAGGATATCCCCATAATGTTTCTTTCAAGCCTATTACTTACTTGGTCGTTACAACTCTTTAGTCAGGATTACAACATAGCTTCTCACTACAACCATGTTATTGTGGGACCTACTATTCAGATAATCACTTTTATTGAGTCAATATTCGGTTTATTGAGTACAATATTTTAAGTGTTCAGGCATAATTATATACGCAGTTCAGCTGCTTATTCAATACTCATTTGAAAGCTGGTAAACAAAAAAGGTGGTTGTTTCACCGTTTTTTTTTTCTTTTTTTGTTTGTTTGTCGCTGTTGACATTTGAGTTTTCAAATATCAACAGAAAGTGGTGGGTTAACTGCAATATGCTCACTAAGCACACTTATGAAAAATTTTAACATTTTAAGCTTTACGCAATATTATAGCAATTTGCGTATTTATTGTGCAATAATTAATTGAAACTTTATATGAAATATTGAGATCAGTAATGGCGTTTATTGCGATCTACTCAATAAAGATGCATAACTGAACACCGTATAAGATCAACTCCTTACGATAGATTTGAGAAGACTGCAATTCTCTATCCAGCCCAGGTGTTTCCTTCTCCTATGCATTAACGTCGCACTGATTCCAGGTATTTGTCCTAATGAGATATTTTCATTATAACAGAATCCATATTTGGGACTCGAGGCATTCTGTACATCTGCTCTTTCCACCTGCGGTGCCCGGTCATGTATTTTTTTATAATTGGCCGTGACAACCCTTCAGTCAGCATTACGACTTAGCTTCTCACACCATTTACATATGCTATGTGCGTTAATTTCATACATGAGTGGCGGGACCTACAGTTTAAAGACGATTCCGAACGACAAATTTGTGAGTAACTTTTCGTGGCAATTTTATTTACTCTCAGAGTTTTTGCCAGAAATCTGCTGAGAGGAAGTCGCCGAAGAAATATTTTTTTTTGACCTGGGGTTTGAACCGTGGCCTTACGTCTAATAAGCCAAGACACTACCTACTAGACAACGGCGGCTTCATGGTTACTAACCTCAAATTAGTCCCGGATAGTCTGAGGGGTGACTCAAATCTCTTTTTATTGTAATTACTTAATTAAAGTTGAGATTGCCTCAAACATTTTTGGTTTAAAAACAATCTCCCCCTCTTCCTATCTTTACATTCGCTGAGCATATACTCAGTCAATCATCTGTTACTTATTCGCAGAAAGGTTCTGCAATTAGCTTATCTCTCGTAATTACCTTGAATTACCATACCAACTGGGACTCAGTAAAGTGTGATCCTATTTCCCTGCCTAGCTTATACCCAGATGGTCTCATACTACCTTTGATTTAACCTCATAGCAGCCCAGTGTATGGAAGGCTGCCTAACCGTCCTTTGTATTTTCTATATAAGTTAAGTTATTAAGCACATCTTTCAATGGCATCGATTTCTGCTTGGAAACTTTACGCGAGTTTCTCCATGGATTCAGAATATTTGATTTTGGAACCAAAAACTCTCGATCAATCTACATACCACAAAATGGTTTTCTCTCTTAAAATATCATGCAGCTTCCAAATTGCTTCATTCACTTTTATTACAAGTCTCTTGCGAAGCATTTGCCAAAATCAAGTGGAGTCCAGTGATTCTGTCCACGCAACAGTTAGGCAGTAAGCTGTCTACTACTCGATTAATTAAGTTACGAAATTTCCTAATGAATGTTTTGTTAAACTTATGTCCTATTATCCGAAGCATAGTTTCAAAACCTCTGAGCTTCATTAACATGTGCAGGGGATTTAATTAAACAGATTTTCCAGCATTACTGTTGAACAGGTTTTCATTGTCTCTGTTATACTAGCAACCGCTAGCCGCTGTATCTTGTTCAACTCCCTGTCTTTACAAAAACTAAACTTAATCGTAAAATTATTTATTTGGGCACGTATTTACTTCAACGTCACACATTTATCTTCATTCACTTTAATTCTACAAAAATGTATTAATGAAAATGTGTTACTGAAAATACCGGGCACCCTCTCTGGGGATCATCAAGAAAAGTAAGAAGAAAAATAGTGTCATCAGCAGAGGTATGTGAAATGTGAGTTTCAATGCTTAATGGCATGACTGAAGCTTCAATATTATTCTGTCTAGTGCCACATTTTATGTTTTTCCATAACATCTTAACATTTTAAAAATTTTTGCATCAAATTAAGGTCATGGCGGTACCATTTCCCCATATTTTAACATTAGCATGTTGGCCAATGTGGCGGCCCTCCTTAATATTTAAATATAATACCTTTTTATTTAAATCCTTATTATTATTTCCGTCTTTTATTTCTTCACCTTTCCTTCTTAAAAGCCGTGAAATTTAATTTCGTTTTTTTTCTTCTGTAGTTAAAATTGTTATCGTATACTCGTAAATATATTTTCGATTTGCTATTCATGCATTTACACACGGATATTTCCATCTCTTTCGTTTTTTCTTCCTCATCCTTGAATTTATGTTACAAAAATAAACTTCAATTCACTTTTTCTTTCTGTGAAACTGAAAACACGTCGTCAGTATGCTTATGAAAACAAAAAGTAGAAGAAGAAAAATATCTTTTAATGCCAAAAGCCTATTACACAAAACTAAAAAGAAGAAAAAAAACTTATTTTCTATGTACAGCACATTTATTGGAAAGTGGAAATAATTTTCCCAATATTGCAGCTTAGCTGTACAGAAGAAAAAAAAAAAACAAAAAAATTCAAATAAAAAAGCTTTAAACGTTCAAGACTAGACCCCATAATATAGAAGAGACCCACACTAAACAAACAAAAAATGCTAAATAAATATTTGCTATTGTTGTTGTAGTTGCTCTCAAGATCATTACTTATTTACGTTCATCGGTATGTGGCAAGAAAAGATGCCCCAAACACTTACCAAGAAATACCGACCCACAAATACAAATTTTTTGGTGATGGCATAGAGAGGCAGCCACAGCTAAAACTGGAGGCTGTTGTTGTAGCTGTTGCTGTGCTAAAGCAGAAAACAAAAAAAACCAAAAAGAAAAATTCCACAGAAACAACAACAATAAATTGAAATAGAAAAAACTCGAAATTTATAGAAAAATTATCATTGTGTTGATGTAGCCGAACAAGAAGAAGAAAAAAGAAGAAAAGTAGAAATTACACTTCTTTTAATAAACCAGCATCAATTGCATGCCTGGGTAATTGCAATAGCACTCGCATAAGCTTAAGACTTTATACAGTGGCTCAGTAGAATTAAAATTTTAAAATAAAATTCCTTCAAGAAAAATTTGTTATCGAAAATTTTCTATATAGAAAAATTTATTATCGAACAGTTTTCTATAGAAAAATTTGTTATCGAAAAATTTTCTATAGAAAAATTTGTTATCGAACAGTTTTCTATAGAAAAATATGTTATCGAAAATTTCGCTATATAAAAAAAATTGTTATCGAAAATTTTTCTATATAAAAAAATTTGCTGTCGAAAATATTTCTATATAAAAAATTTGTTATCGAAAATATTTCTATATAAAAAAATTTGTTATCGAAAATATTTCTATATAAAAAAAAATTGTTATCGAAAATTTTTCTATATAAAAAAATTTCCTATCGAAAATATTTCTATATAAAAAAATTTGTTATCGAAAATATTTCTATATAAAAAAATTTGTTATCGAAAATATTTCTATATAAAAAAATTTGTTATCGAAAATATTTCTATATAAAAAAATTTGTTATTGAAAATTTTTCTATATAAAAAAATTTGTTATCGAAAATTTTTCTATATAAAAAAATTTGTTATTGAAAATTTTTCTATATAAAAAAATTTGTTATCGAAAATTTTTCTATATAAAAAAATTTGTTATCGAAAATTTTTCAATATAAAAAATTTGTTATCGCAAATTTTCTATACAGAAAAATTTGTTATCGAAAATTGTCTATATAGAAAAATTTGTTATCGAAAATTGTCTATATAGAAAAATTTGTTATCGAAAATTGTCTACATAGAAAAATTTGTTATCGAACAATTTTCTATATAGAAAAATTTGTTATCGAACAATTTTCTATATAGAAAAATTTATTATCGAAAATTTTCTATATAAAAAACTTTGTTATCGAAAATATTTCTATATAAAAAAATTTGTTATCGAAAATTTTTCTATATAAAAAAATTTGTTATCGAACAATTTTCTATATAGAAACGTCTGTTATCAAAAAATTTTCTGTATAGAAAAATTGGTATCTATAAAAAATTTTCTAAAGAAAAGTTTTTTCGAATCCACTGTTCCCACTCATCATTGCTCCAACTTTATTTCAATTCATTTTAGACTATTCAACAGACTTGTGGGTTATATTAGAAAGTTGTGGTCGATTGGCTGGCTTACTCTGTTTGCTTGCCAGCCGACTAGATAGTCTTGTCCATCTTGTCCGTCTATCCAACCATGCCAAAGCATACGGTCTATCTGTTATAGTGACCACTGCCTTGGTGGTGGCATTTTAAATAGCTTTTAATAAATACAAATTTTATTAAGAGCTTTAATAGAGAAGACAGACAGACACAACAGCAGGCAGGCAGGCAGGCAGGCAGGCAAGCGGTCTAGCAAACAGATAGACAGACGGGCGGATAGATGCAATGAAACAATTTGAAATGATTCTTGAAAGTTTTATATCAATAGAGATCAATTTAGAGGCAACAACAACAAGAAGAATTTACGGCAGACTTAGAAATAAGACACGCCAGCCAGCCAGCCAACCAGCCATATGATGATACAGACGATGGTGAAGAGATAAAAATTAAAAAAAAAGAAAACAAAAACATGATGAGAGATTGCGTTGATATAACAGTTTATATGTAACTGGGTGTGTGTGTGTGTGTGTGTGTGTGTGTGTGAGTGTGTTTGAAAGAGAAATTATGTTGCAAGGTTAATAAAAATCAATTCAATATTCAACATAAAGCTGCAAATAAATCGTTGATTTTGTTTTCTTGTTTCTTTAATATGTCCATCTCTCTCTCACTCTCTATTGCTCTGTAAAGCAGAAGTGTTAGTTCCCATGATCTTGAGTGTTAAGGATGAGAGTTTGATGGCGTTGCTGATGTTTGTTTTTTAACGCGATTATTTGAATAATTTTGATGCAAACGTATCACGCTGAGTGTTGTAGAGTTGCTTTGTATGCCGGCAGATGCAGCTGATGATGCCATTATTTAATATGAATTTCATTTTCATGCTCTAAACTAATTTTCTAACATGGTTTAATGCAAGCCAACACTGCTATTACTAGTGTTGCGGTATGTATTTATATACGAATGTACATATGAAGACTTTTCATTTCTATAAAAGCCGGATTGGTTTTATAAATTCACAATTCTGCTAATTTTCATTTTCATCAGCAACAACAAGCAAGCAACAACATCAAGCAACAGCATCACCATCATCATTTTCAGTTTCTTTCCTCAATTAGTGGCAACAACAGGCAACTAAAGCGTTAAATTGATTTTAAAGCTGCTAAAATTGTTGTTTGTACGTCTCTTTAATGTCAAGATCATGTTAGAAATTGTCCATCTAACTTGTATTTTCTTTTTTTTTTCTTGTTTTTTGTTGCATTTCTTTCTATAAAACCTGTGGTATTTGCTTTGCCATCATTTGATGATTTGATGAACGTTTGTTAAGAAAAATTACCTGTGTTTTATGAGGCCACTTTGAAGTCATAAGAATGCTGTGTATGAGTGCCCAGAGATGTGTGTGTTCAAGGAAGTACTTAAGTCCCGGCCATTAAATATAAATATTTAGAAGAAATTGTGATTTGCAAACGAATGTCATTAAGATTTAAATTTAAACTTCACATCAATTACTGGCTGCAAAGTGCTATTTTAATTTAATTGAATGTGAAGAAGATAGACAGAGCACTGAGCAATAAGTTGTTCTTTGTATGAAATGCCATTTGCTGCTACAATGTTGGCGATTTAATTGATTTAAAAAGGAAATTTCAATTAAAAACTTTTAGAAAAATAAAAATAAAAAGGTAGTTAAAGGGTAATAAAATAAATGCTTAAAAAGCTAACCACTTCAGTGATTAAAAAAAGTATATAAAAAATAAACATAAAATAATAAAAATTAGAATTAAAAATAAAAATAAAATGCCTTTAAAATTCTAAACTGAAAAACCAGACGCTGATTTTGATTTTATTAATCTGGACTTTAATTCTCAAACGTAGAAGGAAAGAGAATAGAAATCCTTGAATTAACAGCTTAGACACATTGGATATGTATTATCATAAAGACTCATGACCAGATAGAATCTGTGTAAAGTACTAGTCTCGCACCTTCGCTGCCATTCTCTAACAGATTGTGAGTTCTCCTCTGCAACAGTACTGCACCCTGCCTACTATAGAGTTGGCTAAGCTCTATAACATGGATATCTATCGGCATCTGCCAGGATATTAATGAAAACAATACTGTTCCAGGAGACACTTAAGGTCGAGCGCATGTGCATCTGAAGTCGAATTAGCCTAGTAGGTAGTGTGTTGGCTTATTAGACATGAGACTCCTGTTCTAGTCGCAGGTCAGACATCGCCAACAAAACTACATACCAAGACATAATTCTTCGGCTACTTCCTCTCAGCAGATTTCTGGCAAAAACTGTGAGATTTTATTTACTCTCATGAAGAGTTTCTTAAAAAATCAGTCGTTCGGAGTTGATTTTAAACTGTAGGTGCAGCCAATCATGTGTAAAATTAACACACACAACATAAGTGGTATGAGAAGCAATGACATAATTCTGACTGAAGAGTTGTAATGACCAATTATGTGTATGTATGTAAAGGGTGTTTTTTATAGAGGTATAGAACTTTAAGTTGCAATAAAACAACGATGGATTATTCGATTGACATGAATTTTATTTATCCGAAAGATAATCTTGTGGCATTACATTTTAAATATGATTTCTGGCATATGACCGCCACGGCTGGCGCGGATGTAGTCCAATCTGGTCGTCCAATTTTCGATGACTGTTTCCAACATTTGTGGCCGTATATCGGCAATAATACGGCGAATGTTGTCTTCCAAATGGTCAAGCGTTTGTGGGTTTACCGCATAGACCAATGACTTTACATAGCCCCACAGAAAGTAGTCTAGCGGTGTTAAATCACAAGATCTTGGAGGCCAATTCACAGATCCAAAACGTGAAATTAGGCGGTCACCAAACGTGTCTTTCAATAAATCTATTGTGACACGAGCTGTGTGACATGTTGCGCCGTCTTGTTGAAACCACATCTCCTGGACATCATGGTTCTTCAATTCAGGAATGAAAAAGTTATTAATCATGGCTCTATACCGATCACCATTGACTGTAACGTTCTGGCCACCATCGTTTTTGAAAAAGTACGGACCAATGATTCCACCAGCCCATAAAGCGCACCAAACAGTCAGTTTTTCTGGATGTAACGGTGTTTCCACATACACTTGAGGATTACCTTCACTCCAAATGCGGCAGTTTTGTTTGTTGACGTAGCCATTCAACCAGAAGTGCGCTTCATCGCTAAACAAAATTCGCTTATGAAAATCGGGAACAACGGTAATCTCGTTTTGGGCCCATTCGACGAATCTACGCCTTACTTGATGATCGTTTGGCTTCAATTCTTGCACGAGTTGGATTTTGTAAGCACGCAAACCAAGATTCTTCCGCAAAATCTTCCATAAAGTGGGTGGACACAGATGCAATTCCTGTGCTCGATGGCGGATGGACTCATTCGGGTCTTCCTCAATGCTACGCTCTACAGCAGCAATAGCTTCTTCGGTACGCACCGTACAGCGTCTCTGGGGATGCGAGTTATCAATAAGAGCAAACGTGGTGCGAAAACGTTCCATGGTTAATCGAATTAACTGCTCTGATGGACGATTTTGTCGACGATAAAATGGACGCAGTGCGCGATACGTTTTCCGCACAGAACCATTATTTTCGAAATAAAATTGCACTATTTGCAAGCGTTGTTCAGGCGTGAGTCTATTCATGATGAATTGCCAAACCAAACTGAGAATAAATCACTTGACAGCTGTTAAATCGGTCGCCATCTTGAAAAGTAATGCCAACTTAAAGTTCTATACCTCTATAAAAAACACCCTTTATCTATATAGGGTATCCTCTAACCCAGCTGCACTGATAATTCTAAGGATAAGTATAATTCTTTACCTAGCACTTCATACAGACTCAGGTGTTTCCTTCTAAAACCTAAAAATCAAAGTATGCGATCGACTTATTGGTTCCACTTTCTACAAAATCTTTACATTTGTTTTGCAGCGATTCCCCTTCTGTAAAAATGTTCTTTAAATCTACCATAACCGATCAGAGGACGGATACCCATTCTCAAAATATTTCTATACATTCTGAAGTAAGGTCCAAATCTCTTTTGACTTTAGTTACCTTGAAAAAGTTTAAATTTTCTCAGCCTCGTCTGTACTGAAGGCATTTTCTTCTCTTTCGCCAAGTATATCCATTCATGACCAAGGACGGGTTAGATGTAAGCTATTTAAATTGAATCTTTTCATTTGAATTCAAATAGCTTGACCTGACCTATAATGCTTAAAAGCTAAAGGGTAAATCCCATTATAGTAGACAAGAAATGGAATTAAGGAGACAACGGTGTGTTAGCCCAGCACTTGGGTAATAGCAAAAATTGGTTTAAAAAAATCGGTCATCAAATACAATGATGAATAATTTGAAGGGTATTGAGACATGATTTAGAAGTTAACTTTTACCTTCATTGATTAACATTAGATTCTCAAACAGTTTGCATTATCTGCCCACCAGCCAGAAAGGCTACAGATTAGATTTTTAAACTGTAATCCTAAAATTTTAAAAAATTCCTTTTAAAATATAAAATTTTGTTTCAAAAAATATTGTATTTTTTAATTGAATTTAACTACAGTACAATAATTTATTTTGTCGAACATATGTACAAAGCAACACCTTTCCATTAAACAATAAAAAAAAAAAGTTTGTGTCTTAAGTCTTTTGTTTTTATTCAAAATCAACATTCACATCATTTTCGTTTGTTGTCATTAATTTATTTTCATTCATTCATTTCAATTCTTTTTTTTTTTTGTCATTACAAAAATGCTTTATTCAACTCAGCTTATACAACACCTAACATGTCCTCTCTCTCTCTCCTCCCCCCCTCCCCCCTCCCCCCTAAGTTGCAAATGTTGTTGTTTGTTGTATTAATTTTTTTCTCTTTTTTTTGTGTAGCATCCCACAAAATTAGTTGGTAGCTGTAGCTTAATTTGCTATGGATTTTGGAAAAACATGAAAATGAAAATAAAATTTTTCCAAAAAACAAGGGTAATAAAATGCAAACATTAACAACAACAACGACTACAACAATAACAACAACAGAAAACAATTTATTTTTTTGTGTGTTAAACATGACATGATGATGCTGTTGCTACTATTTCTCTCTCGCTTGGTATTTTTTACCCCCACCGCTCTTTCTCTTCCCACTTTTTGAAGGTAAAGGGTCCACCAAAAAACTTTTTTTTTTTGAAAATGCTTTTCCAATTGTGTATTCAGAGGATTCATTCTCACCATCACATAGGCTGACTTCCAAAATGTATCAATACAAAGTTTGTATACAGTTCTACTACGGTATATAAATTTTGTACATATGCAAAGTTACCGAATAATGCATCAACTTTAAATTCGATGCCTGATTGCTTTTTAACTACGTTAAAAGTATACATTGACGATGTTTTGATATAGTATACATTGTAGGCATTTTGTACAGCGGCTTTATGAAACACTATACTTTGTTCAAATACAAAGCAACTAACATTTTAGAAGTCAGTCATAGTTTACATATTGTCTTGGACATAATCCTCCTTCTAAGCACGTGTTCTTTTGTACTGTAGTGCACTGTCAAAAGCCGGTTTACTACATACATAAAGGGTCCGCCAAATAACTTTTTGTTTTTGAAAATGCTTTAAAAAAAACTACTGAATATTTTCTCAAAAAATTCCTTTTTTATTTGAAAGTACAATCCTTCCTGCTAATAATGGAAAATAATTTCATTCAAATGGCTGCCTCGGCTGGCCATGCAGTAGCCTACACGATCGGTCTAATTTTTAAGCACATTATCGATTGTGTGCAGCTGTATTTCACCAATGGCTTCACGAATATTATCCTTTAAAGCGTCAATTGTCTCTGGCTTGTCGGCGTAACACTTATCTTTGACGGCACCCCACAAATAATAGTCCAACGGTGTCAAATCGCAGCTCCGAGGTGGCCAAGCGACATCAGCTCTGCGGCTGATAATGCGATCTTCAAAAACAGGTCGCAAAACATCGAGTGTAGCTTCGGCTGTGTGGCACGTAGCGCCGTCCTGTTGAAACCAAATGTTGCCAATTATCTCCTCTTCAATTTTTGTGAACAAAAATTCGTTCAACATGGCCCGATAACGATCGCCATTGACTGTAACGGCCACTCCTTGCTCATTTTCGAAGAAAAATGGCCCAATTATGCCTCTGGACCAAAATCCGCACCAAACAGTGACTCGTTTTGGGTGCGTCGGCTATTCAATGTACGCATGCGGGTTTTCTGTGCCCCAAATGCGATAATTTTGCTTGTTTACATACCCGCCAAGATCAAAATGAGCTTCACCTGAAAAGATGATCTTCTGTAAGTCGATCGCAGGCCCACTTAGCGAAGCAAAAACGCATTGGATGGTCAATTGGCTTCAACTCCTGAACCAATTGGACTTTGTATGGCGTCATACCAAGGTCTTTATGGAAAATTCTTGTGAATGATGTCTCCGAAATGTTCAATTGTTGAGAACGACTTTCAATTGATGTTGATGGCGCTTCACGCTTACTTTCTGCAGCAATATTCTCGTGTGTACGCACTGTTTTTGGCTTTTCACGCTTTGGTTTATCGATGAGGATGCCAGTTTCTTTCACGTTTTTCACAAGATAACGAACATACGGAGCTGACGGTGCTTCTCTTCTTCCAAAATCCGTACGCAATTTTCGCACACATTCTGCAACATTACCATGATTTTCAAAGCAATGTCGCCATGTTTCCCAGCGTTGTTCAAGCGTATACACTACCATATTCGTTCAGCGGAAGGATGAAACTAATTATCTGTCAAATCAGACATGAGCTAAGTGTTACCATTCACGAAATAAGCAATAGTTGAAAAAAAAAGAACGTTAGATGGCGGACCCGATATTTGTAAAGCTTTTTTTGTGATGTTATGAAAACAGGGGTTTTCTTATATAGATTTTCGTTTTTGTGGGTGTTTTTGTTTTAATAAAGATTTCTTGAGTGTATATATATATGTATGTCTGCTTGAGAAAATGTTGCATTATTTTGGTTGGCAAATGTTACAACAAACTGAACTCGAAATGGTTTTAACATCAACAATATATTTCAATGGTGACGTTGGCTATGGTGATGTTAATAACGACGATGATTTCGAATGATGAGAATGGATTTTTATCGCAAGAAATAATGAATAGTTTACACTGTTTACCAAAGTAAAGCAGAAGAAAAGCTTCAATCTCTCTCACGACAATGCCTATTGAACTCAAACCTGACAAGAGAGTATAATATCACTAACGAATATAGGTGGAATGTCAGTCAGCACTACCACTTGGAAATAGTAGGACTCAATGAATAAAATTCCTTACTTCTATACACAATTAAACAAACCAATTAGTTTTCACTGACAACTACAAATGGCAATCCTTTTATTCTAGAACTTGCTATAGTAAACCAATCAATTGGTTATTCGAAAATCCTAATAAACGATAAGAAGAAATAAGAAGATTGGGGAGATGATTTGCGATATGATTTGCGATATGCATAGGTTTCTCAAAGAAATAAAAAGAAATACAAAAGTGTTTCGAAAGTTCGAAATGCGCTTCTTTCTACTGTAGAGTCTTTTACCGACATTTTTTATTCAGTTGTAAGACCTACTGATGCCATTATGTGTGGCACATAACATCGTTCAAATGTCCATCACGGCTTTTTTTTGGTAGAGCGCAGCCGAAATATCCAATTTTCCATGACTCTGACGCATGAATCAGGCTGCATATGACTAATTGGTATGGGTTGTGTTGGCTTTGAGCACCACTCTGGCTTGTTGCTTATTCGAATACATCTACGACTTAAAAATACACCCACAAGGAAAAGTCTATCGGGATTAACTCGCGTGATCTTGTTGGCAGAATATAAATTACCTCGACGGGAGATGATAAAGCCCGCAAATGGCTCGAGCAAAATATTCAATGTACCAGGAGATGTATGGTTTCCGGTTGAAATAACATGCCATTGGTGTCATGCAGTTGAGGTCAAAAGAATTCGGTAGGTCGCCGTTAACAGTGGCGGCTTGTTCTCAAAAAATTGTGGAGCGATGACGCCGCCAGTCCAAAATCACGTAAATGCGACAATTTTGTTTGTTCATGTACATCATCATGTATTAGACGTAAAGCCAGGGTTCAAGCCCCAGGCCCGACTTCAAGGCAAAATACAAAAAGTATTTTCTTCGGCGACTTCCTCTCAGCAGATTTCTGGCAAAAGCTCTGAGAGTAATATGCAAATTGCAATGAAAAAGTTTCTCAAAACTCTGTCGTTCGGAGTCGACTTTAAACTGTAGGTCCCACCACTCATGCATAAAAATTAACACACACAACATAAGTGGTGTGAGAAACTGGGACGTTGTACAATGGGTCAATTCGACCTCCGGGTACTGTATTTGTTTTAATTGATAAGCACACGTCCTCTAACCTAACCTAACCTAACCTACATCTAGAAATGGGTCTAATCGCTGAAAATAATTTTCCGAAAATAACAACACAGAACAGCTTGTGTCATTAAATTTTATATCCGTCCATGGTGCCTTGACAAACCATATTAAGTGACAACTAATTTGTAATTTCCGTAGTCTAGTAGGTAATGTGTTGGCTTATTAGACGTCAGGCCTCGGTTCATACCTCAAAATTAAATATGAAAAAAATATTTCTTCACGGACTGCCTCTCAACAGACTTCTGGCAAAAACTCTGAGAGTAAATAAAATTGCCATGAAAAAGCTTCTCAAAAATCTGTCGTTCGGGGTCTACTCTAAACTGTAGGTCCCACCACTCATGTATAAAATTAACACACACAACATAAGTGGTGTGAGAAACTGGGACGTAATCCTGACTGAAGGGTTGTAATAAACAAATTATGTATGTTTGTAAGCAGTACAGAAAATAAAGTCTAAAAATCGTTAGCAATTGGTCCTAATAAACACTGGCCCTGTAGTTCAGTTTACGTGAATATTATAAAGGTCTATTGCACCTAATATACGGCAATATTGAATCTCGTAACGATATACCTATAAAGTCTCCGAAGGTAGTAGGAAATAATACAAGCTTTTATTCTCTCTATCTATCTCTCTCTCTTTCTATATGTATGCATGTTTTGTTTAGTTTAAATACCAATATATGTTTGTCAAGCCTATTCTCTGACAAATTTAAGAATGCTGCGCAGTGTCATCAATTACAATTTCCTACCTAGCACTTGATAAACAGCCTAGTGTATCTGCCTGGAATGCGTTAATGCCCTCAGTTTCCGAGAAAGTGCTCCAATGATTCATATCGATTGTCATATAATGTAAAGGGTCCGCCATCTAATGTTTTTTTTTTCAACTAGTGCTTATTTCGTGAATGGTGACACTTAGCTCATGTCTGATTTGACAGATAATTAGTTTTATCCTTCCGCTGAACGAATATGGTTGTGTATACGCTTGAACAACGCTGGGAAATATTGCGACATTACTTTGAAAATCATGGTAATGTTGCAGAATGTGTGTGCGAAAATTGCGTACGGATTTTGGAAGAACAGAAGCACCGTCAGCTCCGTATGTTCGTTGTCTTGTGAAAAAAGTGACAGAAACTGGCATCCTCATCGATAAACCAAAGCGTGAAAAGCCAAAAACAGTGCGTACACCCGAGAATATTGCTGCGGTGACAGAAAGTGTGCGTGAAGCGATATCCACATCAATTCACCGTCGTTCTCAACAATCGAACATTTCGGAGACATCATTGAGACGAATTTTGCATAAAGACCTTGGTATGACGCCATACAAAGTCCAATTGGTTCAGGAGTTGAAGCCAATTGACAATCCAATACATTTTCGCTTCGCTAAGTGGGCCTGCGATCGATTTACAGAAGATGCCGATTTTGGCAAAAAAAATCATCTTTTCAGATGAAGCTCATTTTGATCTTGGCGGGTATGTAAACAAGCAAAATTGTTTACATACCCGCACGCATACATTAAAAAGCCGACGCACCCAAAACGAATCACTGTTTGGTGCGAATTTTGGTCCAGAGGCATAATTGGGCCATTTTTCTTCGAAAATGAGCAAGGAGTGGCCGTTAAAGTCAATGGCGATCGTTATCGGGCCATGTTGAACGAATTTTTGTTCACAAAAATTAAAGAGGAGGATATTGGCAACATTTGGTTTCAACAGGACGGCGCTACGTGCCACACAGCTGAAGCTACACTCGATGTTTTGCGCCCTGTTTTTGAAGATCGCTGATGATGTCTTTTGGCCACCTCGGAGCTGCGATTTGACACCGTTGGACTGTTATTTGTTGAGTGCCGTCAAAGATAAGTGTTACGCCGACAAGCCAAAGACAATTGACGCTTTAAAGGACAATATTCGTGAAGCCATTGTTGAAATACAGCTGCACACAATCGATAATGTGCTTAAAAATTGGACCGATCGTGTAGGCTACTGCATGGCCAGCCGAGGCAGCCATTTGAATGAAATTATTTTCCATTATTAACCGGAAGGATTGTACTTTCAAATAAGAAAAGAAATTTGAGAAAATATTCACCAGTTTTTTTTAAGCATTTAAAAAAAAAAGTTATTTGGCTGGCCCTTTATATGCTGGCCTCGATGCAAATCCCACTCCACAGCGCCCTGTCTAAAGGCTGTTTGGCAATCATACATTTTTCCTTGATAGTCTAAGGCATGATGAAAATTTCCTTTTATTTTTATATTCCAACAAAAGTTTCGATTGCTTCAAGCCCGCTTAGTGTGAGAAGAGTCTGTGGTTCCCTTAATCTTTCCTTTCTCTTCCGCTCCCATTTCATTTGCTTCATATTATGGAGAATTTTTACATGACCTGGGACCCAGAAGACAGACCAGATAACCTTATTTTCTCTGCCTAGACTCTTTCATAAATTTACTGTTATTACCGTGTTGAAGAAGTTTTTTTATATTTAAAACAAAAGACTTAAGACACAAGCATATTAGTTGGAAAAATTATAAAACTTCTATGGTAGTGCTGTGGTGTTGTCTCTTTATTTGTGTTGTTATTATTGTTATGTAAGTTCATTTACATTTTGTATCGCCTTAAAAAATTACCAGTTCTTTTGACGCGAATTCTTTAAGTTGTCAGAAAGATACCAAAGTCGTCACAGCCATCGGCCATCGTTTAATAAATGTATATTGCAAATGAGTAAAATTTCTAAATAATCTCCAGTTTATAAAGAAGAGATGATGAATACAATACATTTTCTGTTTCCATTTAACTGGAAATGGTGTAATGGTGGAGGATGATTTCTACCATTAAGCTCTACAAACATGATCATTGTTCACCGGCATTGTTTCATTTGTAATTGTCAGTCTTTGTTTTTTTTTTGTTTTTTGGATTTCAAATTTCGTTTTTGTTTTTGTAGCAGAAGAGAAAAAACAACAACAACAACAACAAAACATGCAGTTTTATTAGACAATAAATAATTGTGTTTTTATTGCATATTTATGTTTAAAAACAAAGAAATAATAAAAAACCATGTGAAATTTATAGTTTTTTTTATGGTAATAAAGTCCATAAAGAAATAAGATTTGTGCTCTTGTTTCTTTAAATAGACAAACGAAATAATAATTAAAAAAATTTAATTTTGTAATCTGCTAAGCTTTGCCTTAAAAGCAATAGAAATCATTATTAAAAGTAAAACGTTTTCATTTCAATGTAATATTGCGGCATCATTAGTTGTAGTTGTTGTTTTGAATAATTTATGTTTAACAATTAAGTTTTTCTAGAGCATATAGTATTAAAATTAAATTTTTATTAAAGCATTAACAAATAGAAAACTTTTATGCATGCATGCTTCTAGATAATTTAGATTCAGTAGCAATTACTCTCTTATTTGGATTCAGAGAAATTCGAATTTGAAAATTCAAGATGCAATCCATAAATCTTAGCAGCGCCACATTTGGCGTTAACAGAACAAAATTTGCCCTTAACAGAGCACTGTTAGCTGTTTAACAGTATCCGTCTGAATACATAATTGGTCATTACAACCCTTCAGCCAGAATTACAACCTACTTTCTCACACCACTTATGTTGTGTGTGTTAATTTTATACATGAGTGGCGGGACCTATAGTTTAAAGTCGACTCCGAACGACAGATTTTTGAGAAACTTTTCATGGCAATTTAATTTACTCTCAGATTTTTTGCCAGAAATCTGTTGAGAGGAAGTCGCCGAAGAAATACTGTTTTATACTTAATACTGTTTTCGAGCCTGGGGCTCGAACTCTGGCTTTTCGTCTAATAAGCCAACACACTTCCTATGTCTGAAGAGATTCCAATTTGAAAATTCAAGACGCAATCCATAAATTTTAGCAGCGCCACATTTGGCGTTAACAGAATAAAATTTGCTCTTAACAGAGCACTGTTAGCTGTTTAACAGTATCCGTCTGAACAAGCTTATTTATTTAGAAGCTAATTTTAGGACATATACTGGGTCTATGCATGAGTACCATATCATACTCAAAGGAAGCTTCCAAAGCCGCTTAATATAATCAGCAAAGAAGTCTCATATAAAGTGATATGGTATTGAGAAAATTGGCTTTTAAAATATCATATTTTTTGCTTGAAAATTCTCTAGAAAATCAATGGCCATTTGGGAGCATATAAGAAATAGTACACCATACAGACTATATGCCAATGGGTTCTCTTTCCAATCGTGGTAGTGGGATAGCTGGGAATAATTCTGTCCTTCAATAGTCTGCAATAATTGCAAAGTAGTATAATAATCTACTATTGCCACTGTTAAACAGTTAACAGTGCTCTGTTAATAGTAAAGTTTAGTAAAAGCGTGGGTTTGCGTCTTTGCTTTTTTAAATTCGAATTTATCTTCACATACATATTAATCGGCTGTTGTAATGGCTATAACGAGCTAATTTCTCTAATTTCTAATGCTGAGCGGCAGTGTACGATTTGCTGGAGATGTGTGACCTTTTTTTCACACCGGGGAGGGGTAAATGTACCTAACCGCACCATAGAGGAAGTCGTCACATCCTCCGTGTGTGGGGCCCTCACCCACTAAATCCCCCCCTCGTCTCGTGGACTTGTTGTGCCCACTCCGGAACTACGGCGGTATTACTTCGGAGTGGAGTCCCTTTGGCTCGTTGGCCCCTGCGTGTTCATATCCGCGTCCGGATTGCGTGTCGAAAGTTGAAGAGACATCTAAGTGTCTCCACTATTCCTTTCCTCCAGGTCCCTGCTTCGAATTTCGCTTGACACGTGTGCCAGTTTCATCTATGCCGGCGTGTCCACATGTTCCGCAGCCTCAAGATCCCTCTTCTTCAGTTTTATAATGCTCTCCACGTAATTCGCCACTGAGGACCAATTTTCTCTACTCGCGATCATAACCCAGACAATGTTACCGGCCGTGATCGTCCCAACTATCGACGTCAGTGCAGAGCGATAGCTCTGCCAGCGTGCACACTCGAAAACAGTGTGCTCTGCGTCATCAATTACCTCCCCTTCCTCGTACAGACAGTAAGGGGAGACGGTCTTGCCCATTCTGTGCAGATATTTCCTAAAATATCCGTGACCCGATAGCATCTGTGTAACGTCGTAATTTACCTCTCCAAATTTTCGACCAATCCATGGCCTTATGTCTGGAATAAGTCTCGCCGTCCATCTTCCTCTATCTTCCTCGTTCCATCGTTGTTGCCATTTTGAAATGGTGTTTTCCCTAAAATGAGCGGTTATGTGACTTCCAGCCGATTTCGCCTTATAAATCTCCATCCGCTCCGCTGCTAGCAGATCCACAGGGATAATACACGCTATCACCACTACGGCTGGAGCGGATACCGTACGATATGCCGACGCGATACGCAATGCAGCCGTTCTCTGTACCGATACCAGTGCGAGAGAGTGACCTTGGATTTGAACCGTGGCCTTACGTCTAATAAACCAACGCACTACCTACTATGCTGCGACGACTGTTTAGGACTTTAGGTTAGGTTGTAGTGGTAGCTTTGATATCAAAAGCTCACTTAATGACACCACAGGTGAATGCAGTCTCTGTACTGACCAAGTTCCTCCAAACCAGGGAAGAAGAAGAAGATGGTCAGCTTAAGGACTAAACATTTAAAAAGCACGACTACCCCACATTGGAAAACCAGCCCGAAAGTCTGATAAACGAAGCTATATCCTTGACATCAATGAATGATAGCTACATCAAGCTGACAAGGGTTGGAGAGCCAAACAACCTATATCTGCACCTCGTAAGAGATGGACTTTGGCAAAGAAAGTGGATAAGAGTCTTCTCTTCTTCAGTGGATCTGCACCCACGACAGAAGCCGTTGAATGGAAGTTGCATTCTTTCCGCGTGTCTTCCCATTTCACAATGACCTACGACCAAGTCCAAGTAACTGATTTGTGCGCCTTCTATCCAAGTGAGTCTAGCGGTGGAGTAGGACTGCTCATTAACTCAGGATAGGTTGCCGTCTCGAAAGTATTTTCGCGTAATGGCCAGCTTGACCGAGGCATTATAAGGTAAAAATGAAAAGTAACGTTAGTTATAAAACTACAGATTATTGTCATAAATTTACCGTTATAACTGTATTAAAGAAGTTTTTTTATATTTAAAACAAAAGACTTAAGACACAAGCATATTGTAAAACTTCTGTTATAGTGCTGTGTTGTTGTCTCTTTATTTCTGTTGTTATTATTGTTTTGTAAGTTCATTTACATTTTTGTAGATTTTATTTTAGTTTTTAAACCAATTACTGCATAGAAAAAGCAAAAAAAATAAACGAAAATAAAAACACAAAAATAAATTGTAAATAAGATTTCACTTTTTTTTGTTGTTAGTTTTTGTTGCTTTGTTGCTGTTTGTAAATTATATTTTTAGGAATTAGTTTTTTAAGCATTAATTTAATTTTTATTTTGTTTGTTAATATTTTCGCTATTTTGTTTACAATATAAGAGTGTGTAGAGTTTTTTGTGAAGCTTAATAATTTTCTGAAAGTTTAATACCATGAACTTAATTACAGCTAAAAATAAAATTGAAAAAAAAGAAAAAATCCGTATTTAAAGCATAAATTGAAACATTATTAAGAGCGTATAGCTGAACAGCTGAAACATAAAAATATATTTGTAATAAAATTGTATTAAATAAACATACATATATGTATGTATGTATGTACACATGCATATATTGTATATAAAGACAGTGTGTAGACACTGTTTTCTATATATTAACAAAAAAAAAATTTATTTCTGAAATGTTTAAACAACGCATTTCTGCATTTTAAACTAAATAATGCATTTATGTATGCATTTATCATACCCCTACAATACATACAATACCAGTAGAATACAATGCCGAAAATGAATGCAGGCGTATCAAAACCATAAAATTTGTAAGTTTCTTAAGAAAAAAACTTAAAAATAAAACATTTTTATTATAAAAACCAACGCTAAAGTTAGCATACAAAAGCCCAACCAAACAAACATATGCTTGCTGTATGTGGCTTGTAAACACATGCTAAAATGCAATCAAGTGCATCTAAGCGTGCCATATGAACATGAGTCCAAAAAAAAAAAAACAAAAAAAATCCGAAAGAGAAATACAAAAATTATTCCATTTTATCTACTGCTACTGTAGTTGATGTTTTTGTTGTTGTTGTTGGTTTTTTTTATGTACTTTATTTAATTTGACTTCGTAATATTTAAAGAAGAACAACAATAATGCTTTAAATTTAAGCACAATATGAATGGAAAAAAGTTAAGAAATCATTTGCAGTCTTCTTTGTCTTCTTTTTTTAATACAGGCTATAATTTAATGTCTTTAGGAAACTGTTTTAAAATTGTTTGTTGTTTTTATTTCGTAAGCAATCCATTCTTAAAATCTTTAATTTTGCAATATTTTGCAAATAAGTATTGTGCTTGTGCCTTAAGTCTTTTGTTTTCAATACTCTAGTACAATACATATAAAAAATTTTGATTTTCTTTCTTACATACATACATACATACATACATACATACATACATACATACATACATACACACATACATACATACATACATACATACATACATACATACATACATACATACATACATACATACATACATACATACATGCATA
Source organism: Sarcophaga variegata (assembly GCA_932273835.1). Classification (NCBI taxonomy): domain Eukaryota; kingdom Metazoa; phylum Arthropoda; class Insecta; order Diptera; family Sarcophagidae; genus Sarcophaga; species Sarcophaga variegata. The sequence continues at coordinate 15,350,713 of OW026361.1, read as the reverse complement.
CATACATACATGCATACATACATACATACATACATACATACATACATACATGCATACATACAAACATACATACATACATACATACATACATACATACATACATACATACATACTTCAATACATACATACATACATACATACATACATACATACATACATACATACATACATACATACATACATACATACTTCAATACATACATACATACATACATACATACATACATACAGAATTGGCCATTACAACCCTTCAGTCAGGATTACGCCCTAGCTTCTCACACCACTCTTGTTGTGTGAGTTAATTTTATACGTGAGTGGCAGGGGACTTACAGTTTAAAGTCGTTTCCGAACGACAGATTTTTGAGAAACTTTTTCATGGCAAGATTATTTACTCTCAGAGATTTTGCCGGGAATCTGCCGAGAGGAAGTTGCCGAAGAAATATTTTTTCATATTTCGTTTCGTTGTTGATGTCTGACCTGGGGTTTGAAGCGAGGCCTCATGTCTAATAAGTCAACACACTATCTACTAGACCACGGCGACTTCGGTACAATACATATAACAATTTTTGATTTTCTTTCTTACATACATACATACATATATACATACATACATACATACATACATACATACATACATACATACTTCAATACATACATACATACATACATACATACATACATACAGAATTGGCCATTACAACCCTTCAGTCAGGATTACGCCCTAGCTTCTCACACCACTCTTGTTGTGTGAGTTAATTTTATACGTGAGTGGCAGGGGACTTACAGTTTAAAGTCGTTTCCGAACGACAGATTTTTGAGAAACTTTTTCATGGCAAGATTATTTACTCTCAGAGATTTTGCCGGGAATCTGCCGAGAGGAAGTTGCCGAAGAAATATTTTTTCATATTTCGTTTCGTTGTTGATGTCTGACCTGGGGTTTGAAGCGAGGCCTCATGTCTAATAAGTCAACACACTATCTACTAGACCACGGCGACTTCGGTACAATACATATAACAATTTTTGATTTTCTTTCTTAAATTATTTAAACACGAGATTCACAACAGATGCCAGCCATAGGTTTTGAATGGCAACTTACCCCGAGAATGACACGCATTTGCTTTATGGGAACCCACTTTTAATAGTGTGATGGATATTAATGGGTTAGAAAATACTACATTAGAATAATTCAGCTTCAAAGATTGTGTTGTTAAGAGATAACCGTTGCAATAAGGTGATTGGAAACAGTAGTTTTTATCATACAAGTGCGATATAAGCCGCTTCTATAGTTTATCGTCAACATGTCAATTCTAACCAATTGCATCACTGTGATATCAAATTCGATATTCTTCTTCAAACGGAACCATTGTACTAATGCCATACGGATAACCTAAATACCAAAATGGGCCAAAGGCTGTCTATAAGCTTTCTTTCGTCTTTCTTGATTTACAACTATGCCTTTGTGTTCTAATCTGTTATTGAAGTTGAAAAATTGAAGTCAAAAATTGTGAGAGTAAATAAAATTGAAAGTTTCTCAAAAATCTTTCGTTCGAAGTCGACTTTAAACTGTAGGTCCCACACACAACATGAATTGTGTGAGAAGCTAGGCCGTAATCCTGACTGGAAGGGTTGTAATGCCCAATTATGTATATCTTGTGTCATTGATCATTACAAAACGCTTGATTTCAAATTCTGAAGGTTATTTGCTTCGAAATTTATATGTTGCCATTAAAATGGGAAAAGCGATTAAAAGGGTAATACTTGGACTTATTACAATTATACAAAGGCTTTATAAAAAAAATAATAATCAACTGATCATGATTGTGCATGACAACATGCAGTTGAATTATTTTTTGAAAACCATATCGCACCATACATAATTAAATGTGTAATAAATAAAATTGTGTACGGTTTGTTTTAATATACATAACTCATTAACATTAACAATTTGTTATGTTTTATTAAGGAAAACTCAAACAAAAAAAACAGAAAAACAATCCCTTCAACTAACAATTGCAGTGTGTTTGTTTGTGTTTTTTTAAGGTTTGTGTCTTAAGTCTTTTGTTTTAATTTTTTTTTTGTTTTGCAAAAAAATTTCTTCATTTGTATGATTTATTTGTATTTGTATTTAATTTTTCCTTTATTTTTTAATTTTTTCAAATGAAGTTAAAAATTTTCAAATTTTCTTAAATATAAACGCCAGTGTCAAAATTCGTAATTAATTTTTATGTCTCTATGAAGACATTAATTTTGTTTAAATGTCAACGCAATATATCATATCTTTTTTGTTGTTGTTGTTGTTGTTGTTAATGCTTCATTCACTTGTTTTATTTATTACTTAGTGAAGTTTATTTGTTACGTTTGTTTATTTTTTTTTTTTATTTAAAAGATTTATTTTTATTTGAAACAAAAACAAAAAAACGCAATATTATAATAACAATAGAAATTATAATAACAAAAAAAAATAATACAATTAATTTTATTTTTTTGTTGTTTTTATAATTGAAATTTTTTTTCTTTTGTGAAGCCAGCCTTTATTAAAGAAATAAAATATTTAATTGCAATAAAAAGAAAAAGAAAATTAAAGAAAGTTAGTTAAGTTTTGTATTGTATGGTCTAATGTTAGTATAACTCCTTGTTTTTTGATAGCACACACTGTAAAGATTAAGTTAATAGTAAAATTATTAAAAATTCATAAAAGTTATGCACTTTAAGACTAAGAAAAGTAACAGATGGTAAATACTAATACAAGTAATCTATAGATTCTGCTTTACCGAACGTCAATTGTGATACAAATATATATATACATACATATATACATACCTACATAATTGATCATTACAACCCTTCAGTCAAGATTACGACCTAGTTTCTCACACCACTTATGTTGTGTGTGTTAATTTTTATGCATGAGTGGCGGGATCTACAGTTGAAAGTCGACTCTGAACGACAATTTTTGAGAAACTTTTTTCATGGCAACTTTTTTTTGCCAGTAATCTGCTCGTATCAATTGTTATGTAAAGCAAGCTAAATCACCTTCTGAAGTAAAGGGCCAGCCAGATAACTTTTTTTTTGAGAATGCTTTAAAAAAAACTACTGAATATTTTCTCAAATTCCTTTTTTTTTTATTTGAAAGTACAATCCTTCCGGTTAATAATGAAAAATAATTTCATTCAAATGGCTGCCTCGGCTGGCCATGCAGTAGCCTGCACGATTGGTCCAATTTTTAAGCACATTATCGATTGTGTGCAGCTGTATTTCACCAATGGCTTCACGAATATTGTCCTTTAAAGCGTCAATTGTCTCTGGCTTGTCGGCCTAACACTTATCTTTGGCGGCACCCCACAAATAATAGTCCAACGGTGTCAAATCGCAGGTCCGAGATGGCCAAACTACATCAGCTCTGCGACTGATAATGCGATCTTCAAAAACAGGGCGCAAAACATTGAGTGTAGCTTCGGCTGTGTGGCACGTAGCGCCGTCCTGTTGAAATCAAATGTTGCCAATATCCTCCTCTTCAATTTTTGTGAACAAAAATTCGTTCAACATGGAACGATTACGATCGCCATTGACTGTAACGGCCACTCCTTGCTCATTTTCGAAGAAAAATGGCGCAATTATGCTTTTGGAACAAAATCCGCACCAAACAGTGACTCGTTTTGGGTGCGTCGGCTTTTCAATGTATGCGTGCGGGTTTTCTGTGCCCCAAATGCGACAATTTTGCTTCTTTACATACCCGCCAAGATCAAAATGAGCTTCATCTGAAAAGATGATTTTTTTTTGGCAAAATCGGCATCTTCTGTAAGTCGATCGCAGGCCCACTTAGCGAAGCGAAAACGCATTGGATCGTGAATTGGCTTCAACTCCTGAACCAATTGGACTTTGTATGGAGTCATACCAAGGTCTTTATGCAAAATTCGTCTCAATGATGTCTCCGAAATGTTCAATTGTTGAGAACGACGTGTAATTGATGTTGATGGCGCTTCACACACACTTTCTGCCACAGCAGCAATATTCTCGGGTGTACGCACTGTTTTTGACGCTTTGGTTTATCGATGAGGATGCCAGTTTCTTTCACTTTTTTCACAAGATAACGAACATACGGAGCTGACGGTGCTTCTCTTCTTCCAAAATCCGCACGCAATTTTCGCACACATTCTACAACATTACCATGATTTTCAAAGTAATGACGCAATATTTCCCAGCGTTGTTCAAGCGTATACACAACCATATTCGTTCAGCGGAAGGATAAAACTAATTATCTGTCAAATCAGACATGAGCTAAGTGTTACCATTCACGAAATAAGCACTAGTTGAAAATAAAAACGTTAGATGGCAGACCCGATATAAACCAAACTTTGCCTCCTCGGAATAAATGATACAAACTTAACTTTATTTATCATCTGATTCCTTATTATCTTCTGTCAACTTCCATACATACTATATAATTGGTCATTAATACGTTTTAGCAAGGGTTACGACCTTGCTTCCCACACCACTTACACTGTGTGCGTTAATTTTATATATGAGTGGCGGGACCTACAGTTTAAATTCGATTCCGAACAACAGATTTTTTAGTTTTGCCAGAAATCTGCCAAGAGGAAGTCGCCGAAGAAACATCCGTAATTGATTATTATTACCCTTCAGTCTGGATTACAACCTATCTTCTCACACCACCCATGTTGTACGTGTTAATTTTATTTATTAGTGGCAAGACCTACAGCTTAAAGTCGACTATGAAAGACAAATTTTTGAGAAACTTTTTCATTGCAATTTTTTTTATTTACTGTCAGAGTATTTTTTTTCTTTTTTAGAAACTTTTCATGACAATTTGACTTATCCTCAGAGTTTTTGTCAGAAATCTGCCAAGAGGAAGTCGCCGAAGAAGTATTTTTTCCTATTTTAGTTTATTTGTGTGAAAATAAATTCGAATTTTCACAAAAAAAACTCTACTCACAAAATTAGTTCAGCATATAGCCTGTATCCACTGATCTTCTAGAGAATTTTGCATATATTTTTGGCCAAAAATGGATTTTTCAAAATTGAAAATCTTAACTCACAATTAGTTCAGCTATCCCACTCCACGGTTGGAAAAAGGACCCTCTGGACTATCATTTGCATATAGTCTGTATGGTGTACTATATCTTATATATTAGAAAATGGCAACTGATCGTCTAGAGAATTTTCAATCAAAAATTTATATTTTCAAAGCCAATTTTCACAATAGCATATCACTTTATATGGGACTATATTGCTGGTTGTATTAAGAGGCTTCCAGGACATTACTTTGTGCTGCTACTCAAGCCAGTATATGCTCAAAGACGCAAACCCCCACTTTTAGCTGCGCCACTTCTTGTCTCTAACAGGATAAACTTTGCTATCAACAGAGCACTGTTAACTGCTTAACAGTGGCAATAGTGCATTACTCTACTACTTTGCAATTATTGCAGACTATTGACATAAAATATTGTATAATTCTCATTATGATCATTATTATTAATGAACAAAAGTGTTGAAATGTAAAGGATAGTTGGAGGGTTATCATTTGCGTATATGTAGTCTGTATGGTTTACTATTTCTTATATGCTCCAAAATGGCCACTGATCTTCTAGAGAATTTTCAATCAAAAAGTTTCACAATGCCATATCACTTCATGAGGACTATATTGCTGATTCTATTAAGAGGTCTTGGAACACTCCTTTGAGAATGATATGGTACTCATAGACCAAGTATATGCCATAAAATTAGCTTCTAAACAAGTTAACTTGTTCAGATGGATACTGTTAAACAGTTAACAGTGCTCTATTAAAAGCAAACGGCTAAATGTGGCGCTGCTAAAATTTATGAATTGCGTCTTGGATTTTCAAATTCGAATTAAAGAATATGGATATAAAGAATACGCATCATATAGAAGTAAAATTTCTTATGGCGGGTCGTAACATTACGACCCGCTCTCACCAAAATATTTTTAAAAATCATTTCGTGATGAGAGGGAGGAAGACAGAAGGAAAATGAACACAAACAAAGAGCGTAACAATGTGTTGCTCTCATCCCACGTATGTACATGTGTATGTATTCTTGTGTTTTTTGAATTATTTTCGATCAGACGCATGTGTTGCGGATGCTTTATCATTTTATTTCAGAATAACACTCGAAGAATATTTTGTGTTAAAAATGTTCTATGCCATTAGCTGGGCGTATTTTATTTTTTATTTTGTCTCATAGTATAATTTTTTTAAATGCTTTGGAATGCTCGTTTTTTTATTTTCTTTTAATAAAAAATGGTTTTTTTAATGGCTTTTTATTTTTATTTATCTAAAAAACATGGCCTAATTTTTAAGCCAAAGATGGATAGCTTTATGTTCTTTTAATAATAAAATCGATGTTTTATTTTATATTTATATATCCAAAATTATTAAGCCAAAGATATAGACAGCTTTACATATGTATGTTGATGAAATGAAAATAAAAATAGAGTATATTACTAACACTTTTATATGGCTGTAAATAAATAAATTCTCTCAACTTATTTTCTCTCTCTCACTCACTAATCCATAACCATAGGCATGTGTTAACCTAGAAGAAAATTGTTGGTAATAATTTCAAGTCTACTTATTAACCCAATAATATGTATATGTGAGCGGAAAATATAGAAAAATTGTACTACGCTAAATCCCTAAAGACTCTGTATTTAACTTGGCAAGTATTCTTCCAAAAATCGAAATCATTTCTCATTGATATTAGTGAATACTACTGTGATATTTCTTTGGGCGTATAATTGAAGTCTGAAAAAAGCGACATGAACCTTCTTCTTTAAAAGCTGACAAGATTTTTACGCTCTTTTTAACGAACATTCTTGATGTTCGTGTCCTATGTGTGTAAAAAGCCGAAGATGTTCTTCCCCTGAGGGACATTGGTGCCGACGTCTGTTTTTAACACCAGAAAAATAAATAAAAAGTGGTCAAAAAACAAAAACGCACGATGAGAACAACGCATTGTTACGCTCTTGGTTCCTGTATCATTCCCTTCTATCTTTCCCCCCGCGTCATGAAATTTTTTGTAAAATATTCCAAAATATGTTAAAATGCGCATTCTTTATACTTTATTTTCTTTGTTCGAATTTATCTTCACACACATTTTTAGTTTTGATGTTTGATCTGGGGCTTGAACCGAGACTTAACTTTACTACTTACTAGACTACGGCAACGCTACAGTCATCATTTAATCGATCTTGGAGCTTCAGTTCGAAATCTTTACAAAAAATCCTTACTCAGTACTATCATCCAACTCCGACCTATGCTTGAAGATGAGAGTACCATTCCAACTCCAGTTGGACCAGTTACCATTCCAACTGGACCAGTTACCAGTTGGACCAGTTGGAATGGGGTTGCCACACCATTCCACAATGCCCTATCCGGAATGAAACTCTGCAATCTAGGCAGAAACATCAACTTGGGGGCTATATAATTAATGTTTTTAGTAAGATGTTCAACCTCTAGCGAAAAGAAGATAATCGGAATTACATACATAATTGGCCATTACAACCCTTCAGTCAGGATTACGGGCTAGCTTCTCACACCACTCATGTTGTGTGTATTAATTTTATACATGAATGGCGGGACCTTTAGTTTAAAGTCGACTCCGAACGATAGATTTTTGAGAAACTTTTCATGGCAATTCTTATTCACTTTCAGAGTTTTTGCCAGAAATCTGCTGAGAGGAAGTCGCCTAAGAAATACTTTTTGTAATTTTGTTTTGATGTCTGGCCTGGGGCTGGAACCCTGGCTTTACGTCTAATAAGCCAACACACTACCTAATAGACTACGGCGACTTCGAATAATCGGAATTAGTTATCGTTTATAACGACACATATTTGGTTTAAGGATTTTTTGGATCAACTTTGTAAACGAATTTTCTCAAGAACTCATATTTTTTTAATAAATCTGCAATAAAATTAAATTTTCTTTGAAAGTTTTAAATATTTAAGCATTGATGGTTGTCCTCTTGTATTACGTTTAAAAATACAACAACAACAAATAACACGTAAAAAAAAAAGCTGTTGCTTTTCATAAAATGAAGATGATAAATGCTTTAAGATTAGGAAGAAGAAAATTCGTTGAATTGTTAAACAATTTTGGAACACATATGTACATGCATGCATACATACATATGTATATCCATTCAGAGGCATGTTTGTAGGCTATGAAATGCACAAACTCAAACCCAAGACTCAAACTAGTAACAATTTCACTTTCATGAAGCTTTTTTTTTGATTTTTATTTTCTTTCAACTCTTTCACATTCCTGTAGCAATACAATAATGCCTCCGCTTAGATTAAACTCACAAAATAAATGATGTTACATGTTGCCGAAAAAGACAAGATCATGATCATCACATCGGCCAACAAACAACATGTGAATGTGAAAAACTTGTCTCCTCTTTTTATTTTTATTTTTTTTTTTTCAAAACCATTGGTAAGCGGAGACGTTTTTTCGTTTTTCTGGGAAAAAAGACAATAAAAGTGGAAACAACATTAATTTTATAGGACAACCAGCAAATGCTGTTCATATTAGAAAATCAACGGAAAAAAAAACAAAAGAAAACAAAACAAAACTAATACAACAAATGATTTTCCTTTCTTAATAAAAACAAAAAAAAAAACAGAAAAAAGGCCATACGTTCGTTTGTATAATTGTTAAGACATTTTATGCAGGCAATATGGAAATTAAATGCCGGTTTATTAACAGCAAACTCAAGAAGAAGAAAAAACAAACGGGGTGGGAGCGCGCTATCGAAATGAACAAAAACTGAGTATTTTTTCTCTTTCTCTGTCTTTGGTTTTTTTTAAGGCAAACACATCATCACACACTATTACCATAAGAAAAACATTTGAAAAATGCGGAAAACTTTAGAAAGTGATTGATGTTGTTAAAAAGTTTCAAAAAATTTTTTTACGTTGTATGTGTGTTGATTGTTGGTGTGATTATTGTTGTTGTTGCCTCTACAGGTAATTAAATTATCTATAAAAGGTAGGTTTTGTTATTAAACAAACACTAACGATAATAATAACAATAAATTAAAAAATTATTCAATTTAAAGGTAAAAGGTGTTTTTTATAGAGGTATAGAACTTTAAGTTGGCATTACTTTTCAAGATGGCGACCGATTTAACAGCTGTCAAGTGATTTATTCTCAGTTTGGTTTGGCAATTCATCACGCCTGAACAACGCTTGCAAATAGTGCAATTTTATTTCGAAAATAATGGTTCTGTGCGGAAAACGTATCGCGCACTACGTCCATTTTATTGTCGACAAAATCGTCCATCAGAGCAGTTAATTCGATTAACCATGGAACGTTTTCGCACCACGTTTACTCTTATTGATAACTCGCATGCCCAGAGACGCTGTACGGTGCGTACAGAAGAAGCTATTGCTGCTGTAGAGCGTAGCATTGAGGAAGACCCGAATGAGTCCATCCGCCATCGAGCACAGGAATTGCATCTGTGTCCACCCACTTTATGGAAGATTTTGCGGAAGGATCTTGGTTTGCGTGCTTACAAAATTCAACTCGTGCAAGATTTGAAGCCAAACGATCATCAAGTAAGGCGTAGATTCGTCGAATGGGCCCAAAACGAGATTACCGTTGTTCCCGATTTTCATAAGCGAATTTTGTTTAGCGATGAAGCGCACTTCTGGTTGAATGGCTACGTCAACAAACAAAACTGCCGCATTTGGAGTGAAGGTAATCCTCAAGTGTATGTGGAAACACCGTTACATCCAGAAAAACTGACTGTTTGGTGCGCTTTATGGGCTGGTGGAATCATTGGTCCGTACTTTTTCAAAAACTATGGTGGCCAGAACGTTACAGTCAATGGTGATCGGTATAGAGCCATGATTACTAACTTTTTCATTCCTGAATTGAATAACCATGATGTCCAGGAGATGTGGTTTCAAACATGTCACACAGCTCGTGTCACAATAGATTTATTGAAAGACACGTTTATAAAGAAAATAAAACAAAAGACTTAAGACACATACATAACATAATTGGTCATTACAACCCTTCAGTCAGGATTACAAACTAGTTTCTCACACCACTTATGTTGTGTGTTGGGACCTACAGTTTAACGTCGACATTTCATGGCAATTTTATTTACTCTCGAGAGTTTTTGCCAGAAATCTGCTAAGAGGAAGTCGCCGAAGAAATTTTCATATTTTTGTTTTGATGTCTGACTTGGGGTTTGAACCGTGGCCTTACGTCTAATAAGCCGACACACTACCTACTAGACCACGGCGACTTCCTCCTACTTAGGAAGTACTCTAAAAAACAAAACTAACCACTCTTGATAATAGACCTTTGCTTAGGAAAACTTGAACAATTTGTTTTCCCAATTCAATTTTAACCTTCTTAGGAGAGTATTAATATTTTTACCCTAAGAAGGGGCGATTTCAACTCAAGCCTACTTGAGCTAATAAAAATCGTAGGAAAATAGCTTTCTTTGCGATTGCACATAGAAAACCAAGGAAGTTACACAAAGTGATTTGAGTATCTCCTGATAATACTGCGTACTCATGGATAATACCACAATCTCTGTAGCCAGTGCACATTACTTCCATCTGAGCTGACCATGGCCTCAAATTGTCCGTGCAGAATATACAATGTGGCATGAGCGTGATGGTTATCATCGACCTGTAGTGGTCACCGATGACGGTGATGGCTTAGCCAACGTCGTTCCCAAAGGAATATGAATCGATTTTTTTTGTCCCATTATCACAGTCAGTTTCGAAAAAAATAGGGCTCAAGGGCACCACCAGACCATAATTCGGACCAAACCATGACTTCTTCGCATGCAATATCCTTTCCAAAAACGATTTCTTATCCTGCTTGTCCTAAATAAAAATTGTTGAAAGCCTTAGTCATGTTTGCAGAACAAGAAAGGTACATCCTACATTCCCACCATAAGATATTTATTACTTCGTGGAGAGCTGCTTTCTCCCGTAAAATTTTGCTTCTGTCACTGCAACCTTTTACTCTGCTGTAGAAGAGGAGATTGGTATCTCCTAAAAAAGTCTACCATCCCCTTCATCCATCAATCATTCCCCCTTCATATGACCACCATGAGCTACTACTTCGCGGAAGATTTAAACTTTTCTCGCGTAAAAATTTGCCTCTGCCACTTCAATCTCTGCGGTTCCATCATGACTTTAATCATATGCTAACTACACTCACTCCCATTGTATTTCATATTTCAATATCACCAATAAACTCGAATGGTATGGCAAGTTAACCATTTCCATCTAAATCGAGGGCAACTGAAAACTAAACGTTCCACCTTTCTTCATTCTCATGAATGGATCCATTATGTTCAAATCTGTAGAGAGATTTCCCAAATCAAGCATAACGGATCAAGAACTGTATCACGAATAGGGTCTTTTATGAAGCGATTCCCATGTTTAAATTTATTTAAGATATCGAAATTCTTTGTTTAAAAGGGGATCCCTTTGGATACCTGCAGGCTTATAATTGGCAATGCAATCGTGAACCTTGTCGACAGTACACCTTCGGATAAGGGCAGAACGGCGCAAAAAATCTGGCCAAGGCTGGATAGGAAGCCCACGGCGACTCTGCTTAAACTCCAAAGAAGGAGGCTCAGCGCTGTTATCGGGGTTATTACGGCGCATTGTATTATAGGAACGCATGCGAGGCGTATTGGTCTTGGACACCCCACGAATGATTTCTGCAGAAGCTGTGGAGATGAGGAGGAGGATGAAACTATTCTTCACCTACTATGCACATGCCCGGCACTTGGTCAGAGGAGAAAGAGACACCTGGGTGCTTACTACATGGAGGACCTAGATGAACTGTCGCTTCATCGAAAGCTCAGAGTGGTTCCTAGAATAGGGGAGAATGTGGAACTGTGGTATCACAATGGGCCCTGTGTGCGGCCTAAGTGTGTCCGCTCATGAATCCATCTAGGGGACAGCTACTTCTACCTACCTACCTACCTTGTTTAAAAGGCCTTCTAATGGCATTTTGTGTGGAATATAAAATTGTTCAAATGTGTCCCGCGGCTTCTCTGGGTGGAAAGCAACGGAAATATCCTATTTTCCATGACTCTGACGCATAAATCAAACCCAATTTCGCGGATGGCATGAGTTATGTTGGCTTTGAGGACGACTGAGGTTTCTGTTTTACTTAAATTCACATGCGTCTTAAGAAAACCGCACAAGAAAAAAATCTAACGTGGTCAAATTGCTCGATATCGGCGGCCAGTTCACATCCATCACTTTTACATGAGATGACCTTGTCTTCAAATCACTCGAGCAGTATATCCAATCCACATACCGCCATTCTGTTACAACCATTATGCGTCCTTGGTATCCAGATCATCCAAGCTGCAGCGACAAAGAAGAAGAGGTGCTTGGGAGCCTAGTAAAAAGAAGAAAAGTTCTTGGGTACAAAACATATCTGGCCAAAGACGATTTAAAAAAAATGCATACCTTCATAGGACTTTCGGGATGGTTGAGATATTGCAACCAGAAACTGTAATTCCTTACTTACTTTACTTAATTGGCCATTAATAACCCGATTAACGGATTTCGGCCTGCCGTAACACATCCTTCCAGGCGCCTACACCAGTTGGTCACACCAATCGATGACAGAGCTTCCTCGATTAGGTTCTTTCAACGCAAACAAGGTCGTCCTCTTCCCCGACTTCCGCAAATCCCCGCATCAAATACCCGTCCTGCCGGAGCATCCTCCTCCATTCGAACGACAAGGCCGCGTCATGGCAGCCGCTGGATATTAATACGCTGTACAATGTCAATGTCGTTGAGGAGCTCATACAGCTCAGTGTTGGATCAGATGTGTAGATCATCGCCAACTCGCACTGGACCGAAGATCTTACGTAGGACTTTTCTCTCGATCACTCTCAAGGCTGCTGCATCAGTGCTTAATGGGATCCATGCCTCTGCGCCATAAAGAAGCACGGGTAGGATGAGCGTCTTGTAGACTGTTAGTTTTGTCGTACGAGAGAGGTCTCTGCTACTCAATGGCCTACTGAGATCATAGTAGCACCTGTTGGCAAGAGCGATCCTGCGCTTGTTCTCCAGGCTGTCATCATTTTTGGTGGTAACGGCGGAGACAAGACAAATAAATTCCTTGACTATATCGAAAGTAAAGTTATCGGCCATAATATGAGATCCAATACGCCTCACATCTCTACTTGTCGATAACGTATACTTCGTTTTGCCCTCATTTACTGCCAAACCCATCTTAGTAGACTGCCGTTCAATAGCACTAAAGGCGGCAGTAACATCTCGCTTGGTACGCCCTATAATATCAATGTCGTCAGCGTACGCAAGCAACTGGACACTCTTTTGAAAAATAGTGCCATTGCGATGTACTCCCGCCTTCCACAGAACAAACACTCTCCATGACGAAGTTGAAGAGGTCGCATGGTAAGGGATCGCCTTGTCTGAAACCTCGCACGGTATCAAAAGGTTCGGAGAGGTCCATTCCTACCTTGACGGAGCTGCAGGAATTGCTCAACGTCATTCTGCATAGCCTTGTAAACTGTAATTATATGACGGAATAGGTATATAACGGTGTTATAACATGACCTTATAGAACCCAAATAAGCTGTGCCCATTAAAGCGGCTGCCAGATCAACCTAACCTAACCTATGATGTATTGCACAAAGCTTGCTGACCGAAGATATTAACATAATTTGACATTCTTAACTGTTATATAGTTAGATAGTTATCGATATCGATAAATTATATGCAACAGAAAAAATATCCGGTACAAGTTTTTTTAAGCAAGCAGTATGTCTCTCAAAAACATTAAGCTTAATATCTTAATAAACCGCACTTATAAAATATATAATAAAAGCTCTGATGGCAATATTTTTTATTACTTTCTGACTTTATGAGATTTCTACTCGTAAATATTTTAAATTAAACTTTAAAAATCAAAAACTTTACACTACGATTCTATGCATTTTCCTTCTTCCTTTGTTGTTGTTGGTTTTTTTGTTTCCTATTTAACTACTTTGTTTATAATTTATAAGCAAGCAAGTACTGCTACAAAATAACTAACAGCAGCAGCATCTGTATCTGCATCTTCAACTGCAACTGCAACTGTAGTAGCATCGTAAATGTAATGCAAGAGGTGGTGGTTCCTTTACCATAAAATCTTTCATAATAAATTTTTTTATGACTGAAAGTGTCTCTCCATTTGTGCACGGGCGATGTTTTAATGCCACCACAACGACAACAACAACAGCAAAAGCAACAAAATATGTGGGTTTATGTTACTGTTTATGGGTTACATACATAATTTTCTTTCCATTTCTTTAGACACTTTTCGGGCTGCCAATTTGAGTTGATAATTTTATATCATTTATGTCTGTTTGGATTTTTTTAATTTGATTTATGATCGTGATTTTCTAGAAGGCCTAAATCGATTTCTATGCTTACATACAAAAAAGAAAGACTCTGTTAGAGAAAATCCAATAATTTAATACAATGTTGTGGCGACAAATTGTATGATCAAATTTAAAAGGAAAAAACCGAAATGTTGTTTCTTTAAAGATGCTATTAAAGCCGCTTAATGTTAGTTCACAATAGAAAAAAGTAGTTTATTTTATTATTCAGCAAGCTGAATTTTAAGATTGTGATAATTATAAGGTATTCAGCCAGCTGAATTGTTTTATATGCAAATTTAATTAACTATTCAAATATTATTTTCAATATTTAGCTAGCTGAATGGCCTTATTTATAACTTATAATACGAATTTAAAAATATTTTTTAAAATTCAGCCAGCTGAATTGCATTATTTATAACTTATCACACGAATTTAAAAATATTTTTTGCTTTTTCTTTGTACTGTTATTTATTCAGCTGGGTGAATTGTATTATTTCTAACATTTTTTGTTATTCAGCTAGTTAAATTGTATCTGTGTGATTTTTTCAAATATTTTAGAGACTTATTTGTTGTTCCGCTGAATGTATTCCATTATTTTTAAGTTATGAAAATGTTTTACAAAAGTAAACTTTTTGTTATTCAGCAAGCTGAATTATATTATTTTTAACTAATGATAACATTTCGAGTGTATTTTTTATTATTCAACAAGCTGAATTGTATTATTTGTAACTTATAAAAACATTGTAAATTCATTGTCACGCAATTCTAAACACCAAAATTAACGATTTAACGTTTTAAAAGTTATTCAGCTGGTCAAATATTAATACACAAAAGCCGAGGAATAAAATTATGATATTATGGCTAGATAAAACGTTTATTTTATTTTATTCAGCTAGCTTAATTTAAAAAATTATATTATTTAAATTTTCTTACTTAAAGATCAATAAAATAATCTGCTGAATGTGTATGTTGCTAGGTGCTAGGTTTTTAAAGCTCTATATATATATGATAACAAATATTTTATAGTTTTAAATTTTTAAACATTCTTCATGAACGGTTTCTTTAAAAAAATATATTCATTTGAAGCACTCAGTTTTAATTCAAACGCCTTAACATATGCTAGATACCTAGATACCCTCTGAACCTAATTTGTTGGCAATTTTGTGCCACATTCGTTATACTGTAATAAACATATATCATAACAAACATATATTATCTGTGAACAGTGTTGCCCGAAAATAAAAACATTGTGAAGAAATCACATTTTGTTTCATTTTTCCTTCCTTTTTATTGACTCTACTATCTGACATTGATTATATTCAATCCAGACATAAACCCTACAGTTGGTAATACAGTGTAAATTGGTATTGCGTACATATGGATAATAACATGGGTAATGCTGTAGTAGTAAATTTCACTTTTATTCATCAACCAGACAAACTCACCATATGTGATAAAAACTCACCACTTCGGAGAAACTATTCAATACAACCTAAGCTTAACAACAAAATGTAATTCCTTCCAACTTACCAAAATAGGAAACATCTAAAAATCTGAATTTTTATTATACGTTTGCATAGGTAGTCTCAGCATTAATCTGGCATCACTATAAAGTCCACCTAACGAAAGAGACTTAACGAATGAAAGCAAGCTATTGTTTCGATTTAATCCATATATTTGTCTCTTTCTGCCTGACACTAAAATCGTATATTCCATGATACATCGCCATCAGGCGAAGAGAGAGTAAAACTGTGTGTGTCATCAGTCTTATTTTAGCAGTGGACAAGTGCGAACGGCAGAGAAAATATTCGGCTATTTTCTTAGAATTTCTTTAATAAAAAGCTATAGCATATAATTAAAATCACTTGAAAAAAATTATTGCAAACGTTTAAGAATTAGAAAAACAATAATAATTTATAGAAATATTGAAAAAAGCTATGAATTAAAAGAATTTTAAAGCCTGGAAAAGAAATTTGGCGCCGCCATATTGCTTTTCTTGTCTATTTTAACCGATAGTCATTGTATTAAAGTAGCACAGCAGCAAACATTTTTAAAACAAGAGCAAGCAGTGAAGGGAGTGTTCTATTGCATTCAATATTCAGACGTGTGTGTGTGACAAAAAAAGCAAAACGAAGAAAATTTTCATTATCGTTCACTCGTTCGTGTATCGCTGGCAAAAGAAACTTTACTTAGTCGTCTGTTTCATTTCACAGTGCATTTCAATTAAATTTGCTAGAAAAAGAAAAAACAATAATAGAATTTTTAAGCGGTTGTTAAAAGAAAAAAAATTAAAGCATTTAAAAACAATAACAACTAATCAAAACAATTAGTGCAAAGGAATTTTGCTAAAAGAAAAACCTTAAAAGTGATTGACAAAAAATCCAAATTATTGCGTAAACCTATACAGGTAAAGTATACACGAGATTGTTTATATTATAGACAAAAGCTGAATGTTTCAGTATGACAATTCTCAGTAATAATATTTTGTGTATGCAATAATAATCATTAGTATGTTTTTTAAACAAATTTTGTTATTTTTCAATCTATATATTTAGTTAAATATTTATTTCTTTCGTTTTGTTTAAGTAGCCTTTAAAAAGTTTCCAAAACATTGCATTTTTTATTTCGTAGTTTTTTTTTTCGTTCGGATTTTGTGTCTCTGTCGTCGCCATATTTAAATTGCTTCAGAATTTTATTCCTTCTCTCTTTATATTTCATTTCATATTTTGTTGTTGTTGTTGTTGCTTTGTTTCATTCATTTATTAATTTTTGCATTTCATTTTATTTTTCTATCTCCTCTGTATATATATGTTTGTCTCGTTTTACAAAAAGCGCGCCAGTTGGCAGTACTGTTTTTGTTTTTCTTTATTTTCAACATGAGATGCCAGATTTTTATAGTGTTTGTTTACATTTTGTTTGAAAAATATATTTTTCGTATTGTATTTTTTTAAGGCCTAATGGTTGGCGTGTCTGTTAGTGGGGATGAGTTTAATTCACTTTGCTCGTGATAATTATTGAAAATTTCCATATATAAACTTATTAGACAGATATATGCTACTTTCAAAGGGCAGAAACGTTTGCAGTTGGCGTTTAAATAACTCCATTGGCTGTGGATCAGGCTTTTAGATTTCTGAAATATGTTTGCATTAAACACTGTATTGATTACTCACAAGGGAAGTATTGTACATAAAAGCGCTTGGAACTGCAAGAATATTGATACAATAGCCTTCCATAAATAAAAGGAAGAAAAAATCCTCATATTCGATTCATACCAGTTGCAATTCATTGCTGAAGTCATCCAAATACAGCAGCAGATGGTGAGCCAAAAAGTGGTCAGTTATGACATTAGGAGAAAGCGATCAAAAGACAAACTCGCTGTGCCAGCGTGTATTAAACCTAGATGCTAAGAGCAAAGATGTAATTGTGGAACAATTCACTCATAGGTGATGCCGTATTGGTACCACAGTTGTTCACTTCCCCCAATCCCATAATCTTTTAGAGCCTGACTTAGGCTCCTAATCTTCATTATAGACACATACATAAATCATCTACATAGTAACACCCCCTGGTGTTTTCTCCCTCTCTGACAATATGTGAAGAACAGTTTTCCCATTTCTTCATATCTGCAATAACAGAATTCGTTTGCCATGTGGTGCCCAGTAATGACGCCAATAACCACACTGAGCGCAACCCTTTGCCGCTTGAGCAGGGGGATTCGATACATACATACATACATAATTGGTCATTACAACCCTTCAGTCAGGATTACGACCTAGTTTCTCACACCGCTTATGTTGTGTGTGTTAATTTTATACATGAGTGGTGGGACCACAGTTAAAGTCGACTCCGAACGACAGATTTTTGAGAAACTTTTCATTGAAATTTTATTTATTCTCTCATTTTTTCCCAGAAATCTGCTGAGAGGAAGTCGCCGAAGAAATACTTTTTGTATTTTGTTTTGATGTATGCGCTGGGGCTCGAACTCTAGCTTTACGTCTAATAAGTCAACACACTACCTACTAGACTACGGCGACGGGGGATTCGATAGCTTCCGAAAAATTCAATGCTTGTGCCACATCAGTTCATCTGCTTGTACACGTTAATAGTCACTCACTTCAAATGCTGTTTGGCGTCCAGTATCTAAAATATGTTTGTTTTTATGACACATAATTTTTCGATCGTCTATATAAACTTGTAGAAAATCAATTGTCCTTAGATGTATGATGTAAGATAGATATGATGTAATTACATACATTCATTATGGTAACAAGTTGTGTTTAATAATTTATAATGCTGCATGCTTGGCCTGGACTGCTAAATAAGACCTTAAACTAGAACACGGAAGCTTGTACTCCATTTTCTTACTTCTTTGGCATTCTTGTTTAATATAGTTTTGTATTGAGCTGCTTGCCAGTGTTGCCTGTGTTGTCTATGTTTTTAGACTTTTTTAAACGTTTCATTTGTCCTATTTTTTCTTATAAAACTTTCCAAAAAGAAGTAGTTAAAGTAATTGAGTCCTGTGTTTCCTTTGTATTGCTGTAGAGCATGATCCTTTTTGTTCAAGACTGAAAATAGAGGACATAGGTTAACTTTTATTAATACATAGATTTTGTACTTCTATTTGTCGCACTTCTTTTTTATATTTGAAAACATTTTTAAGTAGCGTTATCATAAAAGAAAAATTGTGTTTTTTTTTAATTTCTGATAAAAAAATTCTTCATGTTTTTTAACTTTATTTTATTGAATATTCTTTTTTCCCGTTTTGTTTTTTTAAATAGAATTTTAATTTTTAAAACTTGATCCTTAAGTTTTGTTTTTGTTTTGTTTGTTTGTTCAAATTTTAATTTCCAGGCACTAAAATTAACCCAAAAAAAAAAAAAAAAAAATATTTGCCATATTTTATTGCTACTATAAACTCCTTTTGACTTTCTCTTTCTTTTTATTCTAGAAGATACTAATTCATCAGATTTGTGTTAACAATGCTACATCATACAAAGTCTAAGGTAATGAATCAAAGAATAGACTTTAATTTCATTATTTTCATTTCAATCAATGTTTTGTTCACTAATTTTGTTTTAATAGATTCCGCTATTTGTGCGTTTTTTTATTATAGAAATAAAACAATAATTGTTTCGGCCACATATTGACATACACATATATATATATATACATAGTGCAAGCGTTCCTTTTAATAAAAATAAGTAGGAAATATCCCTTTTTGCCATATTGAAGTTTTTATTTTTGTCAAAAAAAAAAGAAAGCTAATTAGAAAGAAAGAAATTTTTAATTTACCAACAGGTTCTTGTTTATTATGTATTTTTATTTCATATGTATGCGATTTCTCTTAAAGGAAAAAACTTAATTTGTTTTTTTTTTTTCTGAATATTCCTATTTTTCTAGATTGCTGAAAAAAGGCATTCAAATGATGGAAGATATCACTAAAAACATAATATTCACAAATGCTCTTGGAGCAAATGTTCAGCCAACCGCTATACAGTATCAAACCGCAGACGGAACTATTTTAAAACAGCCCAAAATTGAAGGACAAAAGGATCAGCCCACATTCTATTATACAACAACTAATGTAAGTGGAATTTTGGTTACTTTACTTCTCTAAAAAAAAGGCATATAAATTTCAATAAGTCTTTGGCAGGGTAATGCAGCAACTGTAAATTTAGCACAATTGGCCACAGACGAAAGTAAAACTTGTTATATTGCTCAACCCGTTGGTGGTTACAATTATGCTTTGGTAAATGGCATGCAATTGAATCAACTGAATCAAGGTGGCACTATTGGCATTGCAACTCTAGATTCACAAGGCCGTCTACAAATTGTTAATCAGAATAAACCCTTAGCTGCAGTAAGGTTTTCTAAATTTATAATAATGTCGCCTCGAAAATATGTTTTTAATCTATTGTTTATGTTTTCCATTTGGGGGTTTCAGCAATCCTTGCAGACAATCTCACCCATACAGAATACAATTTCAAATATCAGTTTCAAGTGTGATGTGTGTGGCCTAATGTTTTCCCATTTGGCTTTGTTGAATCATCATAAGCGTATGCATGCTCAGGACGGTGGTGAACAGCATCAGACACAGCAACAGCAGCAGGACTCAATCGTTGTAAACGCCCAAGGTTTGGTACAGACACAAAATATTATAACCGAAAATGGTCAAATGGGACAAATTCAAATTGTAGCTACAGAGGCATTGGAACCAGCATCATCAGTACTTCAACAACAGCAACAGCAGCAACAACAACAACAGCAGCAACAACAGCAATTACAGCAACAGCATCAACAAAATCAACAGCACCAACAACAATCGAGTGACTCAACAACAACAGTAGGCAAATCGTTAAAATTAGAACAGAGTAAGTGTACATCGTGTGGCGTGCAAATCTTACAACCCATTAAACGTAAAGGCTCCAAGGTAAACCGTTGCGATACTTGCCTACATAACGATCAAGCTCAACAGGCTGTTATGGCTGCAGCGCAACAAGTGACTCCCACACAGATATTTGTAGCACCAGACGGTGAAATTAAATTCGAAATGAACGACTTGGCTAGTGGTAATTCAGAATCATCAATGGACTCATTAAACGCTCAAAATATGTTACATAATCACGTGCAATTGCTAGGAAATGGTCAACAACATGCCTGCTCTTCGGGCGTAAACATAAAACGGGAACATACCAACTGTGGCGGAGCATCATCATCATCAAAAAGGAAATTCCCTCAACCCAAAGTGACCAAGTGTAATAAGTGTAATGGCTCTGGTGTAGTATTTGCGGGTTCAGGAGCAACAGCCATCAAGCCAAATACGGCTGCAGTAAAAACAGAGTAAGTTCTATAGATTTTAGTAACTTTTCATATGAATCCTTAACGTTGCCGTAATTTGCGTTTAGAAATCCTAAACCTTTCACCTGCAATATTTGTGGTGGCACTTTTTCCCGATATTCAAGCTTATGGTCTCATAAAAAACTACACAGTGGCGAAAAGAACTATAAATGCAGCATATGTGGATTGGCCTTTGCAAAAGCTGTCTATTTAAAGAATCATGCTCGTATACATACCGGCGAAAAACCTTACAAGTAAGTATTTTTTAAATTAAAATAAAAAAATAAACAAGAATGTTAAATTTACAATGATTTTTCCAATGCAGATGTCAAACCTGTGGCATGCAATTCTCACAATCGCCTCACTTGAAAAACCATGAACGCACGCATAGCGGTGAAAGACCTTATGTCTGTGAGGTATGTGACAAAGGCTTCGCCCGCCATGCTACCTTATGGAATCACCGTCGCATTCATACTGGTGAAAAACCCTACAAATGTGAAATATGCGGTTCGGCCTTCTCACAAGCTGCTCACTTGAAAAATCATGCCAAAGTACATTCGGGCGAAAAACCTTTTAAATGTGATATATGCTCGGCGGCTTTTGCAGATCGTTTTGCATTGAAACGTCATCGTGGCATCCATGAGAAATATGGTCAGACCGCACCACGACAACCTGCTCAAGTGCCACAATCGCAACAACAGAACCAACAAGACAATGCCGACCGTCAAGTAGTTATACAAAAACAAGAACTACCCGATATGGATGATGATGCTCAGCATGAAGTTGTGATATCTGGGTTATAGACAAAATCTTCCAGAGGAGGTGGTTTGTATACGAGAACATATCAACACCATGCTCAAACGCCGCCACAACATCAACAGCAGCAACAGCAACAACAATCAGCACATATAGCGGCAGCACACACCTCTTCACTGACGTCATCGTCGTCAGCCTCTGCAACTTTATCAACAACTGCATCATATTTACATAATTATCATCCAATACATCACCATCATAGTGGTTTTGCTGCACCACCACCACCGCCTGTCTATTATCACCAGCCGAATTTAAATGCCGCCTCCAATATGGCAACTGTTACTGACATGATTTCTATAAATTCTGGCGCGTCCAATACGATTTTAACACCATTAGCAAGGCGATAAAAATTAAATTCAACTACTGATAGAATGAACAACTAATTGAAAATACAAAATAGTATCAACTGGGACATCATCAACAATGCAAACATAGGGGTAAGTGCAGAAATAATTTCTAATTTTTATTTTAAAATTTTTTACGCTCTCAAACGCTCAAACAAAAGTCAAATACTTGAAAATTGAAAACCTTTTGCAATGTGTTTAAGGAAATTTGAAATGAGAATATTTTTATTATCGTTCAGTCAGGATTAGTATTGCAGCATTAGTATTAGCTACTGCTAAGTCAAGTATTTTAAAAAATATCACATAAATTAGACCTTCTTTATATCAAAGCTACTCATGTCTGAATAAATTACCAGTTTATTGGGGAACGATTGCAACAAAATATCACTAAAATGAAAATGAAATCTTTGCAAGAAACGATATCATAGGTTTTCTTCAATTATACGAAAAAACATTTTAAATTTGATTTGTAAATCACTTGATTTGTCCTTTAAAGTTCTGTTTAAACAGAATTGTGCGCACATTAGCTAATTTTTTAGACAACAGTTGCGTTTTTCAAATTCAATTGAATAGGATGGATAGGTAATATCATCATATATATTTGAGTTGGTAACACCTATAATTGCTTTTTGTTTAGTATAACATTTCATTATGGATAGACTTACACCAAAGCAGCAACGTTGCAAATTGTTGAATTTTTTCTTTTTTTTTTACCAAAATTCTGTTCGTCAAATCTTTCGTAGTCGTTCTTCAGAGCGGCTAATTCGAGTAACAAAATAAAGGGTGTTTTTTATAGAGGTATAGAACTTTAAGTTGGCATTACTTTTCAAGATGGCGACCGATTTAACAGCTGTCAAGTGATTTATTCTCAGTTTGGTTTGGCAATTCATCATGAATAGACTCACGCCTGAACAACGCTTGCAAATAGTGCAATTTTATTTCGAAAATGGTTCTGTGCGGAAAACGTATCGCGCACTACGTCCATTTTATCGTCGACAAAATCGTCCATCAGAGCAGTTAATTCGATTAACCATGGAACGTTTTCGCACCTCATTTACTCTTATTGATAACTCGCATCCCCAGAGACGCTGTACGGTGCGTACAGAAGAATCTATTGCTGCTGTAGAGCGGGATTCGGGAAGACTCGAATGAGTCCATCCGCCGTCGAGCACAGGAATTGGATCTGTGTCCATCCACTTTATGGAAGATTTTGCGGAAGGATCTTGGTTTGCGTGCTTACAAAATCCAACTCGTGCAAGATTTGAAGCCAAACGATCATCAAGTAAGGCGTAGATTCGTCGAATGGGCCCAAAACGAGATTACCGTTGTTCCCGATTTTCATAAGCGAATTTTGTTTAGCGATGAAGCGCACTTCTGGTTGAATGGCTACGTCAACAAACAAAACTGCCGCATTTGGAGTGAAGGTAATCCTCAAGTGTATGCGGAAACACCGTTACATCCAGAAAAACTAACTGTTTGGTGCGCTTTATGGGCTGGTGGAATCATTGGTCCGTACTTTTTCAAAAACGATGGTGGCCAGAACGTTACAGTCAATGGTGATCGGTATAGAGCCATGATTACTAACTTTTTCATTCCTGAATTGAATAACCATGATGTCCAGGAGATGTGGTTTCAACAAGACGGCGCAACATGTCACACAGCTCGTGCCACAATAGATTTATTGAAAGACACGTTTGGTGACCGCCTAAACGTTTTGGACCTGTGAATTGGCCTCCAAGATCTTGTGATTTAACACCGCTAGACTACTTTCTGTGGGGCTATGTAAAGTCATTGGTCTATGCGGTAAAGCCACAAACGCTTGACCATTTGGAAGACAACATTCGCCGTATTATTGCCGATATACGGCCACAAATGTTGGAAAAAGTCATCGAAAATTGGAAGTCCAGATTGGACTACATCCGCGCCAGCCGGTGGCGGTCATATGCCAGAAATCATATTTAAAATGTAATGCCACAAGATTATCTTTCGGATAAATAAAATTCATGTCAATCGAATAATCCATCGTTGTTTTATTGCAACTTAAAGTTCTATACCTCTATAAAAAATAGCCTTTACATTACTTTCGGATTACATTCACTCAAAGTAATGATTCTGTTCGTCAAATTTATCGTGCGTTTTATGACGTACATGGTCGCTCTTCAGAGCGGCTAATGCGAATAACAATACATTGCTTTCGGATCACATTACCTTCTTCTACTCACAATGCACATCCCGTAAGATGAACAGTGCAGAAGAAGCCGTAGCTGTTATAAAAAGAAGTAAGCAAATGTTCCTCTACCTTATGGCAGATTTAACAAAAGAATGCTTTCAAGATTCTACTTATGCTGGAATTAGAGTTAAGTTTGATTTACTTAAAGAAACTTTTTTTTGAAAGAGCAATTTAACGTACAAGGCAATTAATTGGCCACCAAATTCATGTAATTTAAGCTCATTTAATTATTTTCTGTGTAAAATCACTTGCCCGTCAGAGAAAATAGAACAACTAGAGATCAATCAATCACTCGAAGAGATATTGGCGGAATATGATAAGAATTCTTCTTCTGATGATTTTTGGTCCATCGCGATGATCATTTTGGCCTCTTATACAGACAATTATTAGTGAAGATTCGCTGTTTAGCTTAAGATGTTAATTTATTAACCCATTATTTGCCAAGCTTAAATTATATGAAGTCATTCCCATTGCCATTTATATTTTGAGTGTTATTGTTTACCAGAACCCTGTTCTTTCTTGGTAAGAGCACATATATTATCATACATAATCATTTACAAGCAGAAAACCAAAGACGAGTGTACTCGTCGTTGGCAATAGGAAGGCAGAAGGACTCGATATTCTTTTTCGTATTTGCGTACGTTTTAGTGGAAAAACAAATAATAAATCACGCAGATGGATAAAATAAAGAAAATGGAATAAAACGAGACACATTGCGAAAATTGGCAACACTTAGAAATTCACTATTGTCGATTACAGTGTCTCAGCACGTTATAATATATTTAAAGTAGGACGACTATACTCGTCTTGACAGTGCGGGATACCCTGTCAAAGACGAGTATACTCGTCGTTGGCAGTACGGGATACCCTGTCAAAGACGAGTATACTCGTCCTTGGCAGTGTGGGATACCCTGTCAAAGACGAGTATACTCGTCCTTGGCAGCGAATGGGTTAACTACGTTTCTCATGTGCAGTAAAATTAGGCTTAACCTTTGGCGTTTTTTTTATACCGGTCTTATGAATCTATTACTACAATATTATTTATTTTTTATCTCTTTTACAGTGCGGTGTCCTCACTTATTTCATCTGCTGGCCAAATCGATGAAATTAACCCTAAGGTGCATTACCCTTTTAATTTTAATTGCTTGTTATACTTTTGCTTTTACCTTTAAACCCAACAAAATGTATATAAAATTGGTAAATACGTTGTGGTACTACATTTTCGGTAGTATCCAAAAAAAACCTATACTTAGATACAAACCCTTTTCTACTGACTGGGGCAATTGTAAATCCTGTAAAATTAAATCTACTACTGCTAATATTACAATTAAACTTAAGCTTAGCTTAGGGTTTCTTTTTTTTTTCTTTTCTTAAATTTGTTTTAATATTTTTTTTTATTAAACTATTCATAAGATTATCACATAGTTTTAGTAATTTATGAACTAAAAAAAAAAGAAAAAGAAAAACAAATTCAGTTGCTTGACAACAACTGTAAATTTAATAACAACAAAAACAAATGAAAGTAGAATAAAAGAAATATCGTATAAGAAACATCTATGCATACATCATTAAACCTTCAATAATAATTCATAATAAAACAATAAACCTTACAATTAAGTACGTACTCTATTACCTTTTAAATAATGTGCATATAGAATAAAGAAAAATCATCATTTTCATAGAAAATTGTGTATAAATAAAAAAGGTAAATTAACGCATGATTCAATTCTTTACCCTCCCTCCCCCCATATACATTAATTTAGAATAATTAAATTTCTCTCGTATATAAGTTTGTGTAAAAAAGAAAACTATTTAATAAACAATACTTATAATATTAAATAAATACGATAATGTAATATCTATCATTTGTAATATGAGAATCCCAAGTGTTTTTTCCTTTATAAAACACTTTTTTTTACTATTCTATTCAGTTTAAAAAAGTTTTTTTTCTTCGTCTGTAAGAAAAAAAAGCAATAATAGTTTTAATAAAAATTTAGCATTAGTTACTATACATACATACACGTATACATACATATAGTATATTTTTGTTAATGACCATAAAACTAGCAAATTAAATAAAATAAAAAATCAAATCAATAAAGAACAAGAAAAATAATATAGTGAATAAGCAACGATTTTGTATAACACATTTAATACTTAAAACATTTAAAATACCACAGCATAAGTATATAAAAAAAAACAAACAAACAAACAAACAAACAATAGAGACAAACAATCTCTAATGTAAATAATCTATCATTAACTTATCGTTTATAATAAATAATTAAAAAAAAAATTAAATGAAGCTTTCTTTATTAAACCCTCTACAGTGTAGTGAAACGAAAATAATGTCCTAAATGGACCTGTAAAAAAATTTAAAGAATGTAATTGTTGTTGTATTTTGCCGCAATGTCTGAGCTCGGTATACCTGCGAAGCTGATAAGGCTATGCAGAATGACGTTGAGCAATTCCTGCAGCTCCCTCAAGGTAGGAATGGACCTCTCCGAACCTTTTGATACCGTGCGAGGTTTCAGACAAGGCGATCCCTTATTATGCGATCTCTTCAACTTCGTCATGGAGAGTATTCTGCGAAAGGCGGGAGTGCATCGCAATGGCACTATTTTTCAAAAAAGTGTCCAGTTGCTTGCGTACGCTGACGACATTGACATCATAGGGCGTACCGAGCGAGATGTTACTGCTGCCTTTAGTGCTATTGAACGGGAGTCTACCTAGATGGGTTTGGCAGTAAATCAGGGCAAAACGAAGTATATGTTATCGACAAGTAAAGACGAGCAGCGTATTGGATCGCAGATTATGGCCGATAACTTTACTTTTGAAACAGTCAAGGAATTTATTTATATTGGCTCCGCCGTTACCACCAAAAATGATGTCAGTCTGGAGATCAAGTGCAGGATCACTCTTGCCAACAGGTGCTACTATGGTCTCAATAGGCAATTGAGTAGCAGAGACCTCTCTCGTACGACAAAACTAACACTCTACAAGACACTCATCCTACCCGTGCTTCTTTATTGCGCAGGGGCATGGACCCTATTAAGAACTGATGCAGCGGCCTTGTGAGTGTTCGAGAGAAAAGTCCTACGTAAGATCTTCGGTCCAGTGCGAGTTGGCAATGATTTCCGTATACGATCCAACAGTGAGCTGTATGATCTCCCCAACGACATTGACGTTGTACAGCGTATTAATATCCAGCGGCCATGTCGTTCGAATGGAGGAGGATGCTCCGGCGAGACGAGTATTTGATGCGGGAATCTGCGGAAGTCGGCGAAGAGGATGACCTTGTATCCGTTGGAAGGACCAAATCGAGGAAGCCCTGTCATCGATTGGTGTGACCAACTGGCGTAGGCGTGCAAGAAGCAGAGGCGCCTGGAAGTATGTGTATTTTACCGCAAAGTCTGAGCTCGGTATACCTGCGAAGCTGATAAGGCTATGCAGAATGACGTTGAGCAATTCCTGCAGCTCCCTCAAGGTAGGAATGCACCTCTCCGAACCTTTTAATACCGTGCAAGGTTTCAGACAAGGCGATCCCTTATCATGCGACCTCTTCAACTTCGTCATGGAGAGTGTTCTGCGAAAGGCAGGAGTGCATCGCAGTGGCACTATTTTTCAAAAAAGTGTCCAGTTGCTTGCGTACGCTGACGACATTGACATCATAGGGCGTACCGAGCGAGATGTTACTGCTGCCTTTAGTGCTATTGAACGGGAGTCTATTAAAATGGGTATGGCAGTAAAAGAGGGCAAAACAAAGTATATGTTATCGACAAATAGAGACGGGCGGCATATTGATGCTCCGATTACGGCCAATAACTTTACTTTTGAAACAGTCAAGTAATTTATTTATCTTGGCTCCGCCGTTACCACCAAAAATGATGTCAGTCTGGCTTTCAAGCGCATGATTACTCTTGCCAACAGGTGCTACTATGGTCTCAATAGGCAATTGAGTAGCAGAGACCTCTCTCGTACGACAAAACTAGCACTCTACAACACACTCATCCTACCCGTGCTTCTTTATGGCGCAGAGGCATGGACCCTATTAAGAACTGATGCAGCGGAGTGTTCGAGAGAAAAGTCCTACGTAAGATCTTCGGTCCAGTGCGAGTTGGCGATGATTTCCGTATCCGATCCAACAGTGAGCTGTATGAGCTCCTCAACGACATTGACGTTGTACAGCGTATTAATATCCAGCGGCTGCGCTGGGTCGGCCATGTCGTTCGAATGACTTTGTATCAGTTGGAAGGACCAAAGCGAGGAAGCCCTGTCATCTATTGGTGTGACCAACTGGCGTAGGCGCGCAAGAACCAGAGGCGCCTGGAAGGATGTGTTACGGCAGGCCGAAATCCGTTAAACGGGTTGTTATTGCCAATTAAGTAAGTAAGTAATTGTTGTTGTAAGTGCTCTCCTATATTTGAAGAAAATATCCTGTCGAACTTAAAACAGGGTTTATTAGTATACCAGTTGATATCTCATTTGGTTTCAAACACAGTTTTGAAACTAAAGCGAGTTGGCCTAGTTAAATGCCTCTAGCTACCCGTAATCGAAGGTGGGTATACATTGAGTACTCTACTGCAACTATGGATTCAATGAGCGTCGATTGATTCAAGACTCGTCACACTAAGCATTTAATATTCACAATCAGGCGACGTAAGGATTAATGTTCTGAAGGTTTACATTAACACGTTGACTGCCGACTACGAGATAACTCGTAGATTGCGTTCCCTTCTAGGGCGCCAAACTACGAGTTATCTCGTACTCACTAATGTGAAAAAATCAAATTGCCGTTTTTTTCAAGTTTTCTGAAAATTGCCGCGTCAGTCAACGTGTTAAACAATAAGTCCAGCGTTAGCAAAGCTGTGAACTAAAGGACAGTTGAATGAGTGTACTATGCAGTGGGGGCCATGAACACAAACAAGACAATGGTTCATGGAGCCAGAAGTCATTCTCTCACGGTAGCAGTTAACTGAATCATCCAGATCTCAACATTGTCGAGATGGAGCTAGTTGGTCTAGGTAGGTATGTAGTTGATTCTAACTACCAGAAATCGCAGGTGGGTATTCATTCAGTATTCTGTTGCAGCTATAGTCGTTCATGGATTCAGTGAACGTCGATTGATACAAGGCTCTCTGATGTTGGTCGGTCACACGGAATAATATCCGAGATGTCTACATTGATACTGAGAAAATCATGCACAACATACAGTGGTGGCCTTATAATTAGAAACGACTTAGCAACATGTATGTTTGTTAATTTGTTTTACAGTATTCACTGTGTACCTGGGATCAAAGGCTTTATTTGGAGGACGTCATACATACGTTTTTTCATCAGAGAACTCTGTTCCTCAAACATCGTTTCTAATCATAAGGTCACCACTGTACATAACATATGTACATACATAATTGGCCATTACAACGCTAACTTTTCACATCACTCATGTTGTGTGTGTTCATTTTATACATGAGTGGCGGGACCTACCACTTAAGGTCGACTCAGGACGACAGATTTTTGAGAAACTTTCCAAGGCACTTTTTTTATTTACTCTCAGAGTTTGCCAGAAATCCGCTGAGGAAGTCGCTGCAGAAATATTTTTTCATATTTTGTTTTGATGACCGAACTGGGGCTTGAACCTTTGCCATACGTCTAATAAGCCAACATGCTACCTACTAGACTACGGCGCCTCATGCGCAACACTCCGAACAATTTGGTTGGTATTTAATATTGAAAATCGGTCGATATCAGACAGAATTACATCTTGATGTCTAAATTAAAGCGAAAAATATCATTCACAACACGGTCGAACTATTTGGTGATTTGGGTGAGTAGACAGATATCATGCCGCCAACACTTTATGTTGCTTGACAGACAGCTTCTTAGTATTCACGTGTAAGTGATTTACGCGTTTGTCATTCCGATATATACGTTTGGCATTCGTAACGCATTGTTCTGGGTAATCTGAAACACTCATGTCTTGTTATTTCAAAAGGGAGCGCCCAAGGGTCATGCTAGATGTTACCAATATCTCGTTATCCATAGCCCGAAATATACCCGCAAGAGGTTTAATTCATTGATTCAGTGTTCTTCTAAACACTTGTTTTAAGTTCTTACTCGGGCGTTCGCTAATAAAATCGTTTTTAATTTTTGCATTCTTGACTCTAAAATTATCCTTTGATGGCGAGATGCTTAAGCTGGTACACAATCTCACCATTCTGACAAAACGTTCGATGTATATACAATGTTTTCCAGAGAGGATTGGATTGGGTGCTCTTCCATAATGAAAATGAGCACTGAGATTATAAGGTGAAAAACCCACAGAAGTCATTCTAGAGAATGTTAAGTCTTATTGGCATGCCTTCCAATTTTACAGTGGTATGTGGAACCGCAATTGTGCGATGAATGGCTATTAGCGTTTTTCTTAGTCATACAAGCTTAGCTATAGTGCACGTACTCTCCTGCAGTCAACGAAGTCGAGCCTCCCTGTAGAACAAGCGAAGAACACCTAGTCTAACTGAAGCAATCGGATCATATATGTGCTATAAAATATATTAGATGCAGATCATTAGCAATGTAATTTCCGATGACAGAGTTTACCGGAATTTCGCTGAAAAATCCTTTATGAACGAGAACGGAGGGGGACATTCGTTGTGGGGTCAATCGCAGTGTGGCTACTTAGGTAGGTAGGTAGAAGTGGCTGATCCCTCGATGGAGACATGAGCGGACACACTTAGGCCGCACACAGGGCCCTTTTTATACCACAGTCTCACATTCTCCCCTATTCCGTGAACTACTCGGAGCTTCGAATGAAGCGACTCAGACTGCCAATATCCATGCATGACAGTTCATCTAGGTCCCCCATATAGTAGGCACCCAGGTGCCTCTTTCTCCTCTGACCAAGTGCCGGGCATGTGCATAGTAGGTGAAGAATAGTTTTATCCTCTTCCTGATCTCCACAGCTTCAGAAATAACTCGCGAGGTGTCCAAGACCAATACGTATCGCATGCTTTCCTATAATACAATGCCCCGTAATAACCCCGATAACAGCGTTGAGCCTGCTTCTTTGGAGTTCAAGCAGAGTCGCCGTGCGCCTTCTATCCAGCCTTGGCCAGAGTATTTGCGCCGTTCTGCCCTTATCCGAAGCCGCCCACCTACTGTTGACAAGGTCCACGATTGCATAAGCCTGCTAGTATCCAAAGGGATCCCCAATGTAGAGAATTCATCAGAGAGCTCGATGTTCGTGCCCCTTCTGGCCAAATCATCCGCTCTGCAGTTGCCGGGAATATCTCTATGTCCCGGTACCTGTGTAATACAAACATCATATAGGTTCGCCATCTCATTGAGACATCTGCGACAGTCGTACACCGTCTTGGAGTTTATTACACTAGAATCCAATGCTTTGATGGCCGCTTGGCTATCGGAAAGTATGGTGATTTTTTGCCTGTGAACATATTTGTCCACAATAATTTTCACCGCAGCCTGAATTGTCGACACTTCCGCCTGAAAGACGCTGCAGTGATCTGGTAGCCTTATGACTTGGATATTCCGATTCATTTCGAATAGATACCAATTCCAACGGCTCCTTCCAATTTGGAGCTATCGGGGTAGATTTAAGCGGTATGCCCCGCGAGATGCGCCGCACCTTTCCTCCAGACCTCCCTTTTCGGAATGGATGTGTGGCCTCTTAAGTAGAGGAATAAATACAAATGTACAGAATTCTGCTAGCGTTGGCATTATTGAACACTTTGGATGAGTAACACATTATGATTTCAGGATATGGGTATTTAAATGAAATTAAATCACTTGCATGCCTTACAGTCGTTCATTTCCATCCAGTCATGATTCGTTTTTCACGTTCCTTGTGATTATAACTAAAAAAAATCCTCTTAACAATATTACCTTTACTATGTTTATGGTTATAAAACTGCATTCGCAAGACCTAGACTTGTAAAGGGTCCGCCAAATAACTTTTTTTTTGAAAATGCTTTAAAAACAAAACTACTGAATATTTTCTCAAATTTCTTTTTTTATTTGAAAGTACAATCCTTCCGGTTAATAATGGAAAATAATTTCATTCAAATGGCTGCCTCGGCTGGCCATGCAGTAGCCTACACGATCGGTCCAATTTTTAAGCACATTATCGATTGTGTGCAGCTGTATTTCACCAATGGCTTCACGAATATTGTTCTTTAAAGCGTCAATTGTCTCTGGCTCTCTCTCTGACGGCACCCCACAAATAAGAGTCCAACGGTGTCAAATTGCTGCTCCGAGG
Organism: Sarcophaga variegata; assembly: GCA_932273835.1. Classification (NCBI taxonomy): domain Eukaryota; kingdom Metazoa; phylum Arthropoda; class Insecta; order Diptera; family Sarcophagidae; genus Sarcophaga; species Sarcophaga variegata. The sequence goes on along the minus strand of OW026361.1, from coordinate 15,317,787 downwards.
TGGCCAAACGACATCAGCTCTGCGGCTGATAATGTGGTCTTCAAAATCAGGGCGCAAAACATCGAGTGTAGCTTCGGCTGTGTGGTACGTAGCGCCGTCCTGTTGAAACCAAATGTGGCCAATATCCTCCTCTTCAATTTTTGTGAACAAAAATTCGTTCAACATGGCCCGATAACGATCGCCATTGACTGTAACGGCCACTCCTTGCTCATTTTCGAAGAAAAATGGCCCAATTATGCCTCTGGACCAAAATCCGCACCAAACAGTTACTCGTTTTGGGTGCGTCCGGTTTTCTGTGCCCCAAATGCGACAATTTTGCTTGTTTACATACCCGCCAAGATCAAAATGAGCTTCACCTGAAAAGATGTTTTTTTTTTGCCAAAATCGCCATCTTCTGTAAGTCGATCGCAGGCCCACTTAGCGAAGCGAAAACGCATTGGATGGTCAATTGGCTTTAACTCCTGAACCAATTGGACTTTGTATGGCGTCATACCAAGGTCTTTATGCCAGATTCGTCTCAATAATGTCTCCAAAATGTTCAATTGTTGAGTACGACGGTGAATTGATGTTGAGGGCGCTTCACGCACACTTTCTGCCACAGCAGCAATATTCTCGGGTGTACGCACTGTTTTTGGCTTTTCACGCTTTGGTTTATCGATGAGGATGCCAGTTTCTTTCACTTTTTTCACAAGATAACGAACATACGGAGCTGACGGTGCTCCTCTTCTTCCAAAATCCGTACGCAATTTTCGCACACATTCTGCAACATTACCATGATTTACAAAGTAATGTCCCAGCGTTGTTCAAGCGTATACACAACCATATTCGTTCAGCGGAAGGATAAAACTAATTATCTGTCAAATCAGACATGAGCTAAGTGTTACCATTCACGAAATAAGCAATAGTTGAAAAAAAAAACGTTAGATGGCTGTCCCGAGTGGAAAATGATAATGCTGAATACGTTAATAAAATAATGAATTACTTACCTGTTTATAAACAACTTTTACTTAATAAAACTTTTATTATTCAATTTATTTTAAATGTTTGGTTTTATTTTTCAATTTCTCTTAACTTAAAAGAAAAGGAATCAAATTTCAATTTTTCTTTTTCATGTTAATGGGTTTTAAATATGGATTTTTCTTTCTTTCCATTCTTTTTTTTTTTTTTGTTTTGTTTTAATAATAAATTTTATAGGCAAACAATTTTTAAATGTATGTACGTTTAATGATTTTCCTTTTTTGGTTTTTTTTTTTATAATGTTTTTAATATTTTAGTATTATAAGTTCCTTGCATAGTTTTTAATGAATTTTAATGCATTTTTTTTATTATTATTTATTTACTTTTTAATTTAATTTGTATATAAAGACGTAGAATTATCTATTTTAAATATTTTTTATTATTATTAATCCGTTATTATTTTTTTAATTATTTTAAAGCATTTTATCAAGTATTAAGTGAAATTGATGAATTAGTTGCTGCGGCATAATGAAAAACACTTTTCTTATGTATAAGATTTCTTTTGTTTTTATTTTATTTTTTTATGTTTTCTGTTAATAACTATCGTATTTGATATAAGACTATTGCTTGAAGTTTTTTTTTTATTATTTTTATACGAATTTTATTTCATTTAAATTTTCATTTATTATACGAGTATTATTTAGTAGATTTAGTTAAAGATTTTTTAGTTACGTTTTAATAAAATTTAGAAAATATATTGACTTAATAAACTTACAACAAGCATACAATAAAACTTAAACTTAAATTAAGCTTAGCTTTTATAAATTTATTTTGCTATATTAGAGAAAGAATTATAAAATTTTGTTTTTTGAACAAGTTTCAATTGCTATGCACATAATAAACGGCTGTTAAATATTTACCAGAGGTCAGCAATGAGTATTCAATCATACTTATAATTTCTGATACTTATACGCATTCATACTTATTTTAATATCATACTCATACTACTCATATTCAAAGTTTGAAATACTCATGGTACTCATACTTAACAATACGCATGATGTTATTGATTTCGACTCTCCATGACTCATCGTATACATGAATCACAAAATAAGTATGATTCGCATGCGAACACTTTTCTTTCTTCTTTTTTTTGCAAATGCAACAACAACTAAAATTGTAAATTTTGATGAATGATTCCAATCACTCGATTCATTTATGAGTACATATTCTAAATATTTTTCTAAATTTGTGAATCTGAATGAGTAGGCGTATGAATCAAACATACATACATATTTCGAATGTTATGAGTTTTATGTCAACGTTGTATTCATACTCATTGCAACTTGTACTTATAAATCAATGTTATACGTGAGTACGAATGAATCAGAGTAGTTGAATTTCAATACTGTTGACTCACTCATACTCAAAATTTCATGAGTACTTATGAGTAGCGAAAAACCGATTCATTGCTGATCTCTGATATGTACATATCGCTACCTTAATGCAGAAAGGCCATTACTAATCGATTTTCATAAAAAAGAAAAATTACGCAATAAAGCTTCAATCGTAAAAGTGATCATCTACGAATATATACGAAAAAAAACTTTGTATGTTCACAAATCTAAGTTAAGACCTTTCCGTATTATAGCAACGATATATGTGTATTTGATATTATATGCCCATTTGCTCCATAACTCATATTTTATAGTCTTTGTAATATTGAAATTTATGTTGGGGGAAATTCTATTCCATAAAGTCTGTCTCATGTTTATTATGGGACAGCTCCAACACGAGACTTGTATGGTAAGAACAATTCTCGAAACACACTACTTTTTAGTGTAAGATTCGAATGAATTTATTTTCAAATCGAAAGACATAATCGCCCCTCTGGTGCCGATCTTAAGTATGAAGTTAGTAATATCAGATCAAATTAAAAAACGAATAATCTGAAACCAACTTTTGCCATGAAAAAGCGTTTAAGAATTTTATCATGGAATATACTTGTAGTAATAGAAACAAACAGGCTTAATTAATTCCTTTTAAGGGTCAGTTAAACCCGGTGACCTGAATATGAGGGGTTATTATGTATTTCGATTTGAAAGATACACAATACTTTACAGCGTGATATTGTAATGAATCGATTCCTTCGCGAAATACATAATAACCTTCCTGTTGAAGTTTAAACAGATATTAGACTCACATTGTTATATTCTGTGAAACAAAAGTCGAACTCATGTCAAGCATAAACGCTATGCTTCTGTCCAAAGAAGAATATAACACACTAATGTAGAGTGGAAGCCACAAAGAAATTAGGTTTCGAACAAGAGTTCGGAAGATCACTTGCATATAACGTTGCAAACCCATGCAACTTGCTAGGGGGTTTGAGTCACAGAACAAGGTTGTTAATTCGCGGTGAATTGATTCTCAGTGCTTAGCGGGACGAACAAAAATAATTTATTTCCTGTTAAGCCAAAACACAGTCTCTACTGTCATTAATTGGAGTGCCTAAAGCAATCGAATTGCCAAAAAGTGGTATTGTATTGTTGTAAGCCATGAAAACTTCCTGATATTGATTTCTTTCAGCATGGCATGCGATTTCCGAAACATGCCTACACATAGATCAGCAGTATTACCCACTAGCATTTGGTTTATTCAAACGACCCTGATCGTATTGTTTCCATACAGAAATAATTTCATTGAATCCTTCTTATAAAAAGATTTTTGCCAACAATTCTCTGCTGTAGTAATAGAATAGTAAATCACAAGTCACATTACGACTATGCTCCAAATATGAAGCATAAAAGAGTTTCATATCCTATCTTCATTAACAAACACTCGCTCTTTTCTGTATGCAGACGAAAAGCTTGTAAACTAACTTCAAGGCACCGGTCTAAACTGGTTGTTTTCAATTTTTTTCGGATATAAGTATAATATCCTGCAGCCTTTGATTGTCTCTTCACTCCCTAATATTTACTCCATTTGTGGGTACAGACGACATATTATTAATGGCAGTCTTCTGAGTCAATGGACAACAAAGAGTCTCTCGCGCATATTAAAATCGAAGTTATTTACTTGATTCCATTCGAAGATTGCCTGTAGGTCGGATGCGAGATTGTCATTTGTATTAAGGATTCGGAAAAATTAGAAGCCAAGACACAAATAAAGGGTGATTTTTTAGCTATTATCTTTTTGGCAACACTGGTTTAAACAGCTCACGCACGTTTCGTGTTTTCTGTCACTGTCAAACATCTTCAGTTTGGTCTATAATTTAACCATGAATCGTCTTACAAACGAACAACGCTTGCAAATCATTGAATTTTATTATCAAAATGCGTGCTCTGTTAAGAAAGTTCATCGCGTGCTTCGTCCATTTTATGGTCAGTTTAATCGACCCACTGAAACGGCTATTCGGGCTATTGTGACTAAATTTCGCACCAAATTTACATTGTTGGACATTAAACCACCAACACGCTTACGTAGAGTACGAATTGAAGAAAATATCGCAGCTGTATCGGCCAGTGTTAATGATGACCATCAATTATCGATTCGTCGCCGTTCGCAGCAATTGGGCCTCTGTTACTCAACAACGTGGAAAATTTTGCGGAAGGATTTAGGTGTGAAGCCTTTCAAAACACAGCTGGCGCGACGCAGAATTTTTGGTGAATGGGCTCTTGGAAAGTTGGCCGAAGACCCACTTCTTTATCGAAAAATTGTGTTCAGCGACTAAGCTCATTTTTGGCTCAATGGATACGTAAATAAGCAGAATTGTCGATTTTCGAGTGAAGATCAGCCGGAAGCATTGCAAAAGCCACCAATGCATCCAGAAAAAGTCACAGTTTGGTGCGGTTTATGGGCTGGTGGCACCATTGGACCGTACTTATTCAAAGATGCTGCGAATCGTAACGTAACTGTCAATGGTGAACGCTACCGTGAGATGATATCCAACTTTTCTTTGCCCAAAATGCAAGAGCTTGACTTGCATGACATGTGGTTTCAACAAGACTGCGCCACATGTCACACAGCACGCGTAACAATGGACTTATTGAGAGGCGAGTTCGGTAAACATTTTATTTCACGTTCGGGACCGGTCAATTGGCCGCCTAGATCGTGGGATTTAACGCCTTTAGACTATTTTTTGTGTGTTATGTTAAAGCTCATGTCTATACAGACAAGCCCGCTTCAATTGACGCATTGGAAGACAACATTGAAGCATTTATTCGTGAGATACCGGCCGAAATGTTGGAAAGAGTGTGCCGAAATTGGACTAAGCGGATGGACCATTTGAGGCGCAGTTGCGGTCAACATTTGCATGAAATAACCGTCAAACATTAAATTATATGGACCGTACTATCGATTCAAATAAAGATTTCATGCATTTTTCTGTATTTTATGTGATTTTCTTTGAAAAATTTTCCTATAGCTCTTAAAAAATCACCCATTATAATATCCAGAACCTTTTGATGTTCTCTTCACTGCCTAATATTTACTCCTTTTGTGGGTACAGACGACAACGAAGAGTCTCTCTCGCGTATTAAAGTCGAAGTTATTTACTTGATTCTATTCGAAGATTTCCTGTAGGTCGGATGCGAGATTGCCATTTATTTGTATTAAGGATTCGGAAAGATTAGAAGCCAAGACACAAATAAAAATTAGGTTTGGAGGTACATAGATATACTTGTGGGTACTCTTTAATTTGACAAGGATTCGTTTAATAGGATTCAATTATACATTGAGGGAAGCCATAGAATATATTAGAAGTAAGTCGCCGTTTATTACTTAAGTATCTAAAGGGTCCACCAAATAACTTTTTTTTTGAAAATGCTTTAAAAAAAAACCACTGAATATTTTCTCAAATTTCTTTTTTATTTGAAAGCACAATCCTTCCGATTAATAATGGAAAATAATTTCATTCAAATGGCTGCCTCGGCTGGCCATGCAGTAGCCTACACCAGAAGATGCCGATTTTGGCAAAAAAAATCATCTTTTCACATGAAGCTCATTTGGATCTTTGGGGCACAGAAAACCCGACGCACCCAAAACGAGTCACTGTTTGGTGCGGATATTTGTCCAGAGGCATAATTGGGCCATTTTTCTTCGAAAATGAGCAAGGAGTGGCCGTTACTGTCAATGGCGATCGTTATCGGGCCATGTTGAACGAATTTTTGTTCACAAAAATTGAAGAGGAGCATATTGGCAACATTTGGTTTCAACAGGACGACGCTACGTGCCACACAGCCGAAGCTACACTCGATGTTTTGCGCCGTGTATTTGACGATCGCATTATCAGCCGCAGAGCTGATGTCGTTTGGCCACCTCGAAGCTGCGATTTGACACCGTTGGACTATTATTTGTGGGGTGCCGTCAAAGATAAGTGTTACGCCGACAAGCCAGAGACAATTGACGCTTTAAAGGACAACATTCGTGAAGCCATTGGTGAAATACAGCTGCAAACAATCGATAATGTTCTTAAAAATTGGACCGATCGTGTAGGCTACTGCATGGCCAGCCGAGGTAGCCGTTTGAATGAAATCATTTTGCATTATTAACCGGAAGGATTGTACTTTCAAATAAAAAAGAAATTTGAGAAAATATTCAGTAGTTTTTTTTAAAGCATTTTCAAAAAAAAGTTATTTGGCGGACCCTTTACTTGTGGGTACTCTTTAATTTAACAAGGATTCGTTTGATAGGTTTCAATTATACATTAAGGGAAGCCATAGAATATATTAAAAGTGACTCGCCGTTTATTACTTAAGTATCTGGGTTTATAGCATAACTGTAACGGCAACAATATGATTATGGTCCAATTGGGCTCAATTCAACAGCAAAGTTAATGGGAAAATAGTTGAAATTCAACATTCGTTTAGAAAATGGTTAGAAGCACTTGGTTAAACATTTAAAATCTAAAAAGAATCATCTTTTTAATGCACTGATCTTTTTCTTTTAATTTATAATTTTCAATTCTTTCCTTTGTTCCTTTGATTTTACAAATTCTTTCAAAACGGGTTAAAAGAAAATAATTTTTCTCTTTTTACGATTGAAATTAAATGAAATATTTAAGCATTGTATTGTAAGTAAAATATTTTAATAATAGTTTGTTTAATAATAATTATAAATGTTTTACTGTGTATTTTCTTTTATACGACTAAAATAAATTTATTTTAATTTAATAAAAAAATATTTTTACTAAATAGGAATTTATATGTTAATGTTAATTGTTAATTCAATTACATAATTAATACAATATTAATTTATAGAATTTATTTATTTTATTATTATAGAATTTTTAAATACCATTGTAAAGCAACAAATTTTTAACAGAAATAATTTGGTTTTTGTTCATTTGTTTTATACGAGTATTGTTTGTATTCAAAGAAAATAAGGCATTTCATACATTTTTTTTGACATTGTATTCGTTTGTAGTTATAAGAGAGAGACACAAAAAAAGCTTAATTTATATACTAAAGGCTTGAATACAGTTACAAAAAATAAATAAAATAAGGCAAAAACTAATATTTTAATTTTAAATTATCGTTTTAACATACAACATTCGAGTGCAGTGTCGAGATTGGCCGAACTAACGTGTGGATGTCAGGAAGTTGCAACTGTCGCTACTTAAAGTAGCATAAGGCCTCAACAAAATTTTTGGAATTTATCCGTGTTTTGTGCTAAGGCCTGTAGTTCTTTCTAACTCTTGCTGGCGCTGGATGATTGTGGCCTCATATCAGTCATAACACTATAAAGAACATAATCAGGGATGTCACAGAATCCAATAATGTCGGAATTGCATTTGAAAACGACACAAAAATCAATTTGGTGTCATACAATTCAAGATTATCGGTTTTGTTATTGGAAATAAACCAAGCAGCTAACAGCTGTCTGTTTGTTATATGATATAAAAACAACTTTAATTTTACTTTACAAATAGCTTTTATTTTACCATCTGCAGACTTCTTCGCCTGTCCTATTCAAAAGCGGCGTCTCTCAATATTGGGAAGAATAGCCAAGTACTTTGAAGTCGTCGTAGTCTAGTAGGTAGTATGTTGGCAGATTTCTGGCAAAGACTCTGAGAGTAAATGAAACTGCCATGAAAAGTTTCTCAAAAATCTGTCGTTCGGAATCGACTTTAAACTGTACGTCTCGCCGCTCATGTATAAAAAGTATAATAGTATGTATATAAGTATAGCCAAGTACCAAGTAATAAGAGAAGATCCTAACTTGAGGAAAACATGAAATACCCATGTTTTTCTATATCGCATTTGCTAATCCTGCTGTTCATGGGACTTTGTGAGACCAGATGGCCTGGCTGTGGTTAGTTGGCTACATCAAGTGGTAGGAATTTACCGGAAGAGTACCCGAAGAAGTAAGATTGTGTAGCGCAGAAGAATGCGAGAAATACATAAGACACACACTTTATTACAAATCCAGAAACATAGCATATGTGCACTGTTAAGCTCAGACTAAAACCTCGTAGTTACCGTTAAAGGAAAATAACATCTTCTGATAAAATCTTCTAGTGACCGAAACTGAAATCAATGGTAGGTGAGGTAAAACTTCTCATCCACTGTTTCTCAAATGGTTTTTGATTGAGTCAATGCTCCTTTCAAATGAATTAGTTGTTGCTTGTACAGGTTTCTCGTAATAGTCTGGCCCGGTTTTAGTAGTTCATAGTGGATCACACACTTCTAATTCCATCCAATGAATATTCTTATTGGCCACAGATTTTGCTTGATGGACACGGTTCTCACACATGATTTTTTGGAACAAACAGCATTCCAGATATGCAAAATTGTCTTTCAAGTCTCCTGGTTTCAGTTGATGTGGTAAGCTGTCTCCGGCAACTCCTGTGGGTTGCTACAATCTCGCAGTATTTGTCTTTTCACCTTTTCTGAACACTCTTCCTCTAGCAACAAAATCTTATTTTTTTATTTATTTATTTAAAAAGATTTATTTTTTTTTTATTAAAAACGCTTTATATTTTGCCAAAAAGAAAATTAATAAAAATTGTAAATAAATATACAAATGTATACAACAGCTGTTTCGAACATCGGTTTTATTTCAATTCGAAAATAACAAAACCGACTTGGTTTTAAGATTTTACAGATCCTAACACAGACAGATTTTTGTTTAAACGCAGAGTCACATACCTCTATCTACAGCCAGGCCTGACAACGAATCGAGCTATAAAGTAAATGAAATGAATTCGCTATCTAACAGTCCTAGTCATGTTCAAACAATTTTGAGGCTCATATGAACACTTGGGCTGCCTTCCAAAATGTTAGTTGCTTTATGTTTGAACAAAGTATCGTGTTTCATAATGCCGCTGTACAAAATATATACAAAACGTCGTCAATGTGTATTATTAACGCAGTCAAAAAGCAATCAGGCATCCGATTTATAGTTGATGCATTGTTTGGTTACTTTGCATATCTACATAGTTTATATACAGTAGTAGAACTGCATACAAACTTTGTATTGATACTTTTTGGAAGGCAGCCTTGATTCTACTTAAGTCCATAGTTGCTAAGTCAACTAAGTTATCCAGAGAGCATCAATATGTTCGTATAATTAGCGGTTTAGTACCTGATTTCGCTAGTCTATCAATACGTATGGCTGTCTGAAAATATTTTGTAATTCGTTACGGTTTTTGTAAGACTTTATTCAGTTTCATTAACGAGGCGAGTAGGTGATTAGTATAGTAACCATCTATTGCTACCTAGATGCGACGATCTGAGTGAAAATGTATTGGATGTGCTGGTGAGACATGCACCATGAGGTGACACTGCACGATTATTTTTTTAATTTTCGCTGTTGATATTGATATTTTGTTAGATCGGCTAATTTTGGGACTACCCTCGTAAATTGAAATTAAACCAAAAATATTTTGAATTAAATTTATACACAACAAAATTTGGTTCCTTAATCTAAAATTATTATTTTAACGCATTACAACATATAACAACTAAAAAATAATTTCTATTCTTTTTTATTGTAATTAATTTAATTTCTTATTATTAATTATTCTTAATTAATGCATTTGTTGTTGTATTGTAAATTGATGTTGTTGTTTTTTTTCTTTTCAAGTCAGGGAATTCTTTTCAAAAAGGTTTAATTAAGAGCATGATCGTAGTTTTATTAGCTTAAAAAAATAAAAAAGAAAAGGGAAGTATAGCCAATTAGTTTTGGAGTTGTTTTGTTTTAATTAATTTAAGTTTTTTGTTTTATTATCAGACAAATGGTTTAATTAATACATATATTAGTATTATTTTATAATGATATTTTCTTTTTTTGTTGTTTTGCTTTTGTTTTAAGTATTCTTTTTGTATTCTTTGAATGGAAGCTGCAGGTTATATAGTCTAAGTTTTTTAAATGATTATTTGAGTTTTTTTTTTCTTTCCTTTTCATTATCTAAGATAAATATGAAATCGTTCATAAAGAGGAAATACAGTGGCTGACAAAAGTTGTACATATAGGGGACATATTTTTTATTTTATCCCTTTGCACTCGGCTGTCCTCTCTGAAGGGACAACGTAAGTCTAGCATATTACTCGGTTGTCCCCTCTGAGGGGACATGATAGTTTGTTAGCGATTACGGACAATGAAATTATTCCACCGCAATTTTTTAAAAAACACGTGTTCTCCTGTAGTCTTCTGTTAAAATGGCACAAAAAAAATTGATCGAAATGTGGTAGAATTAACAAGATGCATGATAAATAAATCGTCCGTTATACACGTCGAAAAGGAGCGTTCACGACGGACTGTACACTTCCCTAATCCGTTGAGCAAATTGTAGATATAGTGGATTAAGCTACAAGGGTGAAACTTGATACGATAATAAAGAAATCCGATAACCGAGAGAAGAAATATACTTACATACATACATAATTGCTCATTACAACCCTTCAGTCAAGATTACAACCAAGTTTCTCACACCACTTATGTTGTGTGTGTTAATTTTATACATGAGTGGCGGGACCTACAGTTTAAAGTCGACTCCGAACGACAGATTTTTTGAGAAACTTTTCATGGCAATTTTATTTACTCTCAGAGTTTTTGCCAGATATCTGCTGAGAGGAAGTCGCCGAAGAAATACTTTTTGTAATTTTATTTTGATGTCTGGCCTGGGGCTCGAACCCTGGCTTTTCGTCTAATAAGCCAACACACTACCTACTAGACCACGGCGACTTCGAGAGAAGAAATATACAAGATCTCAATTCGTATTGAAGCGTATTCTTCAATGTCCACAAATTCATATGAAACAAATTTCATTACAATTCCTTACTTGGTTCTAAAATTATACTGTATAATATCACGTTTCCAGGATGTAGGTTTTCGTTAAAAAGTGGCGTCGAGTTGCTGGTAGGTAACATCCGAAACGGTACCGAGTGCAAAGGGTTAATATTCCTATGTTCCAAAGTAAAAATATTAGGACGTCTTTTCTGGATATGCAGAATAAGATGACCTACGTAGCACTACACCCGACAATTCCGTCTCCACTTCTTTCAAAGGACACAACAACAAAATTATGCCCATTTCCACTTGTGTCCAGAGACATAAGAAAATTACAAGCATAACCTGTAAGATATCTCAGTTCGTATTACATATCCTGATTCATAAGGATCAGGCACTAACTAAAGGACTTATTACAAGTCATTACTTGTTAGGAAGCATGTCTGAGATGTACTTATAAGAGAAACTTACACAGTATTCGCTGTGCGATTTTCAAATAATTTCCGAAGTTTAGGTTCGGTTAGAGGACGTGTACTTGTCAATTAAGACAAGTACAGTACCCGGAGGTTGAATTGACCCTTTGTACAACGTCCTAGTTTCTCACAGCACTTATGTTGTGTGTGTTAATTTTATACATGAGTGGTGGGACCTACAGTTTAAAGTCGACTCCGAACGACAGATTTTTGATAAACTTTTCAAGGCTCTATTTACTCTCAGAGTTTTTGCCATAAATCTGCTGAGAGGATGTCGCCGAAGAAATACTTTTTGTATTTTGTCTTGATGTCTGGCCTGGGGCTCGAACCTGGCTTTACGTCTAATAAGCCAACATACTACCTACTAGACTACGGCGACTTCAAAAAGTGGAGTGGTTGCTGTGATACCAAAAGCTCACTTGACCACGCATAGCGGCCCGTTGTGACGCCACAAGTGAACGCAGTCTCAGTACAGACCAAGTTCCTCCAAACCAGGGAAGAAGAGAAAGTTGGTCAGCGCAAGGGCTGCACACCTGCTGGCTACATGTCAAAAGAGAAAAAAGTACTTATGTAAGGACTTATTACAAGTCATTACTTGTTAGGAAGCATGTCTGAGATGTACTTATAAGAGAAAGAGGAGAAACCTACGTAGGAGAAACCTACGCTGTGCGCTTTCCAAATAATTTCTGAAGCTTTTGCATGATCTTATCAACGGCTTTGGAATGTTGGGGGTCCACTCTAGTGATATATTACGAACAACAGAAGTGCAAGTGTTTGCATTAATGGACTTAATGACCTTCGAATGAATCAGCAAATAATGCGTCTCTCATTCCATTTTGCATGAAGAAACCTAAGCAAACTTTATGGAAAAAGAAATTTTGTGCAAAGCTTTCAAAAAGTCTGGAATTTTTTTTATCTTCCCTGTGAAAATACTTTAAAGCTTACTAACGCTTCTAAAGATGTGCCTACAATTGTTGGTAAAAAGTAAAACTTTAAGAAAAGCATCTTGAGGCTAAAATTTTATTAAAAGCTTTTGTAAAAGTCATTCAAAGGAACTGCAACAAAGACTAAGGAGTATGTGAAAATTGGAACCATGAATGGCTCTCTGCAAGAAACTGCAAAAAAAGACTTTAGCCAAAGCTTTTGTAAAAGACGAACTTTCGAAAATGAAAGCTTTTAAAAATTCAAAATTTCAGAATTGAAGTCATTTAAAAGTTTGTAATTATTTCCCAAAGCTTCCGAGACAAACTTTACAAGTGCAATTATATTAAAAGGTTTTTTTTTCTAAAAATGTCTATAAAGGCTGTACTCTCCCTCTCTGAACGATTTCAATTGCTTTAACATTTCTGACGATATTTTCCAACCATTTTCAAAAAGCTTATTGGCATTATTTCCTAAAAGTTTATTTGGATTATATTGATTAAATAAACCAAAACTTTCTAATATTGCTGCTGTTGTCATAGTGCTGAATAAAAATAAGCTTTTTTCTTCTTCGTTGAAAAGCTTTTGTAGAACGCTTTTATGTGGAAAAGATTCTCCTACAAAGCTTTTTAATCGCATGATATATGTATGAGGAGTTTGTATGATAGATTTGTTTTTGCTTTTTATTAAATATTTAGTTAAGTAAAACCGTTATACAATAATAAAGCATTTTAAGATTGCTTTTGTAAACTTTTTAAAGCTTAATTGTGTATGCTTATGAAATTGTGATGCCTTATGGAACAAGCTCTACTCGGATTTAAGTTAGGTTAGGTTAGTTATGATGTCTAGTAGAGTTATAGGATATACATGTACATGGATGATGTGAAATAGGAGAGAGAGAGGAAAGAATACATAGCGAAAAAGCAAATAATAATGATTAAAAACTAACTTTACATACGAGTACTTTCCAAACTAAAACCCTCCACGGCCGATGTTGAGATGACCGGTGACATCAATTGGGGTGATGGTGAATTTCTACTTTTACTACTGGAATTTGAGCTAGTTTTTCTATGACCCCTACGTGTGGAGGATTTTAATCAACTTGTAACTGTGGTGGTGCGAGTCAATAGCTCATCGTCGTCCAGTTGGGCCAGTGCGGCCGTGGAACCCACATCGATTGTTGTTACCCGATTGCCGCCATCAGCTATGGAAGGTAGTTTAATTATTTCGGTTTCAGACTGTACCGGCATTATGATGCAAACGAAATTTTGCCCTGTATGAGAATCTCGTGGATGCAAAGTGACCGGATTAAATTTATCTGTTTGACCTTCCGTGTAGCTTTGAAGACGTTGGAATATTTCCGGATAATGCTTACGCAGTATAACACCGCGCCTGGATAGTATATCGAGTATATTGGATAAAACGACCTCCCGTTGGGTTGTGGAACTACGCAATTGTGGATTAAAGGTGAGAATTAGAACTTCAGTGGTTGGCTCGGGCACTGCTACAACGGTAACGGGCTGTGGCAAAGGTTGTTGCTGTTGTTCTAGTTCGGCTAATACCGTTTTGCAAAGTTTCAATTTGGCACAACGTGAAACAAGCTGACGTTCCCAACGTACTGGCGCCTGGCCCATGCCCGGAGCTTCGGACACCACGCACACGGCCACATAAACCAACATTTTAGAGTCCGGCCTATATTCCGTGCTCAATTTCAATAGTTCCGAATACAATTCAAGACCCATTTCGGCCGGCATTAAATCCGGCCAACGCACATACGATGCCTCGCCCATACACTGAAAACCGTTCTTAATAAAGCCTTCGGCCGCTTCGGGCGAACGAAAAAGAATCCTGACTACCCCACGCCCCTGTGACAGGAATCCTTTGCGTGCCAATAGACTCAGATGGCGCAAAGAATCGCTGTCATCCTTGCAGGAGGCTAACACTTGGCGGCACAGATTTGAGACACGGGAGTGCAGACACGCTTTACGATGTTTCTCCCAATGGGCTCGGCGACATTCACGCGAACAATATAAATAGGTACAATTGTGGCATGACTTGTAATACTTTTTGGCGTCGGCGGGCGTGGCAGTGCGATCGCACTTGTTATTGCGGCACTTGATCTGCAGCTCATTAGACGCGCTGGCTGTTCGATTATTCGACTCTGAGGAGTCACCGAGCGACACACGCCGGGGAGGCAAGAACGTGGCCGTTCCACCACCTGCATGGCCATTTGCCGTCGTATTGGTGTTGGTGACGGCGGTGATTGTATCACTGGCATACGTTTTGGCATTTGCAGCAACATATTGGGATTTTTGCTCGAATTGCTGCTGTTGTTGCTCTTCGTGTTGCTGTTGTTCTTGCTGTTGCAATTGTTGCTGCTGCTGTTGTTGTTGTTGTTGTTTCTGCTTCGTTGCCGCATCTCCTTCACTGCGTCGGCGCAAACGTTGTTGTTCTTCTTTCGAAATGGCAAGTAAATTTTCTTTGCCTTGTTGGTATAAAGGTTGTTGTTGTTGTTGTTGCTGCTGTTGTGGCAAAGGTTTTTGGGGCATATGATGATGCTGCTGCTGCTGTTGTTGTTGTTGTTGGTTTAGTTTATTGGGCGTGTGATTAGACTCACTAACTAAAACGCCTCCTGTTGAATGAGAGTTTTTGCAATTTTTTTTTGTAAAAATTAAAAAAGAAGAATGTTTTAATAATTTAATTAAAAAGTAATTTAAAGTTCGTTAATTAATTTTAATTTAAAAATAATTTCTACACAACATCAAGCATTCCCTTTTTCTAATAAAAGTTTTTTATTTTTTTTTTTTTTTTGTAAAATTTTAAAAAATTATTTTAATTGTTTAGCATGCTAAAACTCTTTTAAAATAAACTATAATTTAAACAAATTAATTAATTAATTAATTAATAACGCGTTTAAAATAATTTTTTTTTGTTTCTGGCTAAATTAACAACCATTTGCTGTGGCTTACATAGCTAAAAAGACAAGCATAAGGAACAAAATGTTTTTGTTTTTATAAAATAAACTAAAATTTATTGACATTTTTTCTCAGTGTAATTTACGTAATTTTTCTTTTAACTGTAAATAAATACTAAACCTACATTTAAATTAAGCTTTCACTACGTATACTAGATAGCCCACATACATATGATATTTACATAAGACTTGCACGAATGTTACTTAAAAACCAAGCTTACATACTATCTTAGCCTAAAATGTTGCATGTATTTGTCTTACCTACATATATATTGTATATATATAAACATACATATATATGTACATCTGAACAGAAAAAAACTTGTGAACGTAATACTGGATTAACCATCCATTTAGTATTTCCGAAATCACTTGCATGACAGTTCATTGTTAAATATCTTTCAACTGAACTATCGGGTCCGCCATGTAACGTTTTTTTTTCAACTAGTGCTTATTTCGTGAATGGTAACACTTAGCTCATGTCTGATTTGACAGATAATTAGTTTTATCCTTCCGCTGAACGAATATGGTTGTGTATACGCTAGAACAACGCTGGGAAGTATTGCGACATTACTTTGAAAATCAAATTGCGTACGGATTTTGGAAGCAGAGAAGCACCGTCACCTCCGTATGTTCGTTATCTTGTGAAAAAAGTGAAAGAAACTGGCATCCTCATCGATAAACCAAAGCGTGATAAGCCAAAAACAGTGCGTACACCCGAGAATATTGCTGCTGTGGCAGAAAGTGTGCGTGAAGCGCGATCAACATCAATTCACAGTCATTCTCAACAATTGAACATTTCGGAGACATCATTGAGATGAATTTTGCATAAAGACGTTGGTATGACGCCATACAAAGTCCAATTGGTTCAGAAGTTGAAGCCAATTGATCATATAATGCGTTTCCGCTTCGCTAAGTGGACCTGCAATCGACTTACAG
This sequence comes from Sarcophaga variegata, assembly GCA_932273835.1. Classification (NCBI taxonomy): domain Eukaryota; kingdom Metazoa; phylum Arthropoda; class Insecta; order Diptera; family Sarcophagidae; genus Sarcophaga; species Sarcophaga variegata. The sequence goes on along the minus strand of OW026361.1, from coordinate 15,301,293 downwards.
AAGATGCCGATTTTTGGCAAAAAAATCATCTTTTCAGATGAAGCTCATTTTGATCTTGGCGAGTATGTAAACAAGCAAAATTGTGACATTTGGGGCACAGAAAACCCGCACGCATACATTGAAAAGCCGACGCACCCAAAACGAGTCACTGTTTAGTGCGGATTTTGATCCAGAGGCATAATTAGGCAATTTTTCTTCGAAAATGAACAAGGAGTGACCGTTACAGTCAATGGCGATCGTTATCTGGCCATGTTGAACGAATTTTTGTTCACAAAAATCGAAGAGGAGGATATTGGCAACATTTGGTTTCAATAGGACGGCGCTACGTGCCACACAGCCGAAGCTACACTCGATGTTTTGCGCCGTGTTTTTGAAGATCGCATTATCAGCCGCAGAGCTGATGTCGTGTGGCCACCTCGGAGCTGCGATTTGACAACGTTGGACTATTATTTGTGGGGTGCCGTCAAAGATAAGTGTTACGCCGACAAGCCAGAGACAATTGACGCTTTAAAGGACAATATTCGTGAAGCCATTGGTGAAATACAGCTGCACACAATCGATAATGTGCTTAAAAATTGGATCGATCGTATATGTTACTGCATGGCCAGCCGAGCCAACCATTTGAATGAAATTGTTTTCCATTATTAACCGGAAGGATTGTACTTTCAAATAAAAAAAGAAATTTGAGAAAATATTCAGTAGTTTTTTTAAAACATTTTCAAAAAAAAAAGTTATTTGGCAGACCCTTTAGTAGGTAGTGTGTGTTGGCTTAAAGTCGCCGTAGTCTAGTAGGTAGTGTGTTGTCTTATTAGACGTGAGATCACGGTTCAAACCCCAGGTCAGACATCTCCAACGAAACGAAATATCAAAAAAAATATTTCTTCGGCGACTTTTTCTCAACAGATTTCTGGCAAAAACTCTGAGAGTAAATAAAATTGCCATGAAAAGTTTCTAAAAAAGCTGTTGTTCGCAGTCAATTTTAAACTGTAGGTCCCGCCACTCATGGATGCAATTAACACACACAAAATGTGGGTGGTGAGAGAAGCTATGTTCAAACCCTGACTAAAGCGATAAAATTACTAATGATGTATGCATATATGTGTGTTGGGTTACTAGACCAGAGTCCGTTAGGTCACACTAATGCTAGTCATCATTGGTCGAATGTCAGGCTAGCTCATTCGACGAACAACTGAGGCAAATCCTGGAGAAAATGTTTGACTATGCAGTCGATACATCGATCATCTTTTTACCGCCTTTAAATAAGCATATGATTGCATAAGCAATGATAAGATTTTAAAAACTACGGAAGTGTTTTATATCCCAGCAAAATTTATCAAAACTGGATGCTGGAGAAAACAAAGTACGGCTGCCTTCCATAATGTTAGTTGCTTTGTGTTTGAACAAAGTATCGTATTTCATAATGCCGCTGTACAAAATATATACAATGTATTCTATTTCAAAACGTCGTCAATGTGTGTTTTTAACGCAGTCAAAAAGTAATCTGGCATCGGATTTATAGTTGTTGTATTGTTTGGTTACTTTGCATATGTACAAAATTTATATACCGTAGTAGAACTGCATACAAACTTTGTATTGATACATTTTGGAAGGCAGCCTATGTGTGTGAGAAAGGTTATGAGAATGGGAGATGCACTGTGGTTCTCGGCTGCCTTCCAAAATGTATCAATACAAATACAAACTATGTAAGTATCTATGCAAAGTAACCAAACAATGCATCAACTATAATCCGATGCCTGATTGCTTTTTGACTGCGTTAAAAATACACATTGGCGACGTTTTGTATATATTTTGTACAGCGGCATTATGGAACACGATACTTTGTTCAAACACAAAGCAACTAACATTTTGGAAGACAGCCTTCATTTGTATAAGAATGTAGCGGTTTCTAGAGAACTAAAGGTCACGGCCGCTAACATTGTCGGGGTTATGATTGCGAGTAGGGAGAATTGGACTTCAGTGGTGAATTACGTGGAGCGTATCCTAAGACTGAAGAAGAGAGATCTCAAGGCTGCGGAACATGTAGGCACGCCGGCATAGATGATACCTGTACACGTGTCAAACAAAATCCGACACAGGGACCTGTACGAAAGGAATAGTGGAGACGCTTAGATGTCTCCTCAACTTTCGATTGACAATACGGACGCGGATATGTACACGCAGGAGCCAAAGGGCCAAAAGGACTCCACTCTGAAGTAATACCACCGTAGTTCCGGAGTGGGCACGAGTACACGAGACGAGGGGGGATTTGGTAGGTGAGGGTCCCACACACGGAGGATGTGATGACTTCCTCTATGGTGCGGTTAGGTACATTTACCCCTCCTTGGCGTAAAAAAAGTTAGGGCGATAGTGAGACCTGCCAGTGTAAGTTATCTGAAGTGGCTTCAAAGAAGAGGTCTGTTTGCATGTTGCGTTGGACTGATGCTGATAGCATTATGGGAGTACAGCATGCAAATGGAAGATCTGGAGAACATGGGTGGTTGAACCCAGTAACTGTCTGTAACGGCTAGTCAAAGTAAAGCAAAATAGTTTAGGTTAGATTGAAGGAGAGGTTTAGTTTAATGTGCCATAAAAAGTACTTTCTATGTATTTTATACAAACTTCTTTGTCTTGTTCCAAACTGTTGGGATTGGAATATTGATTGTTTCACTGCTATTTTTCTGTTCACATGTGTAAATTTTAATTTTGATTATTTTCTTATTTTTAATATTATACACACTAATTTAATTTAATTACTCTGTAATAACTACTATTAGAACCCTGTTTGTTTTTGTTAATTTGGTTAGCACGTTGACTGCCGTGTCAGAAAACTTGCCAAAAAACGACAATTTGATTTTTCACATTAGTGAGTACGAAATAACTCGTAGTTTGGCACCCTAGAAGGGAATGCAATCTACGAGTTATCTCGTAGTCGACAGTCAACGTGTTAAAAAATATCTAAAAATAAATTATAATGTATGAATATTTTTCCTAATGATATACGTACTACAACAGAGAATAGCGATATATTGGAAATATTATGAATTATAAATCAAATCTTTTTTTGTTCTAAAACTGGAGCTTAAATTACTTTTTTAAACATTAATAATAATTGTTTGAAGGAAATAATACTAAGGGCCATTATTACAACTTCCCGTTAACTAAAGGGAGGATTTTAAAGGATAGATAAATTGTTTTTCGTTATTATGAGTACCCAATAAGATAGAAGTGATCGTTAAGCTAAAGGGAGGATCATCCTACCTTTAACATTTAAAGGTCACTTTATGTTTGAACTTGCCATATTATATGTTATTTTCAATATGGCAACTTCAAATTTAAACAAAATGAGCATATACAACAAAAAAACGAAGCCCGTCATTACCACTGCGTTAAAAAAACTTGTTTAATTTGAGCAGTTTTATCGACATTTCTCCGGCACTGCCATATTTTTGAAAAATTTTATAAATAAGTTAAAGGTAAATTTACAGTTCCCTTTAGCTAAAGGTACCTTTAACTAAACCCAAGTTTAACGGCAAGTTGTAATAATGGCCCTAAAAGCAGTTAAAGTTTATAATAAAAATTCATTTGTTAATAAAGTCACGTATTTAACTCATCATTTTCTAGTGACATCGTGCTATTATGTTTCTAAAATTTTAAAATTTTCATAAATTTAACAAGGTTTTTAATTGAAAAAACAGTTATGGATCAAAATCTTTGATAACCCTGTTTAAACATACGAAGTGCATACGATAAAATTTAACCATTTGCACTCGATTGTCCCCTCTGAGGGGACATGATAGTTTGTTAGCGATTACGGACAATGAAATTATTCCTCCGCAATTTTTTAAAAAACACGTGTTTTCCTGTAGTCTTCTGTTAAAATGGCACAAAAAAATTGATCGAAAAGTGGTAGAATTAAGAAGATGCATGATAAATAAATCGTCCGTTCTACGCGTCGAATAGGAACGTGCGAAGTACGTTCACGACGGACTGTACACTTGCCTGATCCGTTGAGCAAATTGTAGAGATAGTGGATTAAGCTACAAGTGTGTGGCTCAATGAAGTGGGAAACTTGATACGATAATAAAGAAATCCGATAACCGAGAGATGAAATATACATACATACATACATACATAATTGCTCATTACAACCCTTCAGTCAAGATTACAACCTAGTTTCTCACACCACTTATGTTGTGTGTGTTAATTTTATACATGAGTGGCGGGACCTACAGTTTAAAGTCGACTCCGAACGACAGATTTTTTGAGAAACTTTTCATGGCAATTGTTATTTACTCTCAGAGTTTTTGCCAGAAATCTGCTGGGAGGAAGTCGCCGAAGAAATACTTTTTGTATTTTATTTTGATGTCTGACCTGGGGCTCGAACCCTGGCTTTTCGTCTAATAAGCCAACACACTACCTATTAGACCACGGCGACTTCGAGAGAAGAAATATACAAGATCTCAATTCGTACTGAAGCGTCGAATAGAAAACATTTTTGATATTTTTTTGTAAATATGTATTCTTCAATGTCCACAAATTCATATAAAAGAAATTTCAGCACAATTCCTTACTTGGTTCTAAAATTATACTCACCCTTATTCTGGTTGTCGTCGTCGACGCAAGACGACGTCGACACAGTACTGTTACAGAATACCAAAACAGTGTCGACGTGATGTCGACGACGATAGAAAACGATGTCGACTCAAAAACGACGACAACCAGAATAAGGGTGACTGTATAATATCACGTTTCAAGGATGTACGTTTTCGTTAAAAAGTGGCGTTGAGTTGCTGGTAGGTAAAGTCCGAAACGCTGCCGAGTGCAAAGGGTTAAACATACACGATTACTTATAAGCGTAATACTATCTTCATTCCATTTTTCTAACTTCTTCCAAGCTTTGGCTCTATTAGCCAGACTATTCGACTCCTTATTGCCAACCGTTTCATATAGTGTGTACCGTTCGGTGCCTGTAATAATTTTTATTCGCTGTTTTACATTGCAGGATAGTCCTTAATCCCGCATTCCTGGATGTTATTGTCTTAATTGTTATTTAATTATCGGTGGAGATACATATTTTTGAATCCCTACATACCAAACAGTCGCCGTAGTCTAGTAGGTAGTGTGTTGGCTTATTATACGTAAAGCCAGGGTTCGAGCCCCAGGCCAGACATGAAAACAAAATACAAAAAGTATTTCTTCGGCGACTTCTTCTCATCAGATTTCTGGCAAAAACTCTCGAGAGTAAATAAAAATTGCTATGAAAAGTTTCTCAAAAATCTGTCGTTCGGAGTCGCCTTTAAACTGTAGGTCCCGCCACTGATGTATAAAATTAACACACACAACATAAGTGGTGTGAGAAACTAGGTCGTAATCCTGACGGAAGGGTTGTAATGACCAATTATGTGTGTATGTACATACCAAGTTTAACAATTTATCATTAGCACAGATCTAACATTCTCTGATCGCACAAAAAAAAATCAATCTGCTACATATGCTCAAAATAAATTAAATTGATTGCGTCGGAAACTTTCGCGTCAAGCACTAATCAGTCTGGTATCCGAATTATGCTCTGGTGATACGATTCATGGCTCTAGTTGATCCATTCCCCCAAAAACTGAAAATGGTCCTGTACGTGGTTACATTTAGGCCCCTAGGATGCAACCAATGGTGGGATATATTCAGAGCGTGTTGCTCCCGCCTTTCGCATTCTTACCCCTTAACACATCGTCTGCATGAGAAGTGGTGATTCACATAAGATATGCCCTCCAAGAGTGTTCCCCTTTTCATATTCTTATGTCGTATGTACTGCAATTTATCCACCTAAACATTAACATATCGGCAATCCATTAAATCAGTGCATGGATCACCTGAAATCCGTTTAAAGATTGGATTATTGCATCGGTTTAAATGCTACTAAAGGCCCCACAAATGGCAATGCATACTGCAAGAGAATAAAGGAATGTCTTTATAGTGTGAATGACTTCGTGTAGGACAGCGTCTTCTGATCTTCCTTTCATGTATGTGGTATGTTGTTAAACATCAGACTTTCATCAGATATTTTATTCTTCCATACAATATCGACAATCCGTTCCATAGTTTTCAGTAGAAAGAAGGGGTTACGTAGCTATCTGCCTAAGGTTTAGGTATGAATTCCCATCTTGCTTTCTGCCAATTTTTGGGGCTGTGTGTATAGGTTAGGCAGTGATTGTAAATTCATACAAATTCAGACAATATGAATTGAAACGATATCGAGCTAATTTTGTAGAACTGTTAAGAATATTCCAGACTTTGTAAAAATGTAAACTTACGATGCCCGCGCGTTAAATATTAATTCAAATGGTTTCTAATTTAAATTGTTTCTTTTATGAACAAGAGAATGGGGTTTTAAAAGTTCACTAATTTTACGAATTATTTAGAAGGCCATTATAATTTGATCTGTTATAATGGTGTTTATTTTCTAAATTGGACTCCTAGTTTTTCTAATTTAAAATTTTCTTTTATATACATTAAGTGGCAATACATTAAAAACGCTAAATATGCATTACTTTTTGAAAAATAATTACAAACAAATTTAGTGTTATTTCTTTCTGCATTTTTGCGAAGTCGTCGTAGTCTAGTAGGCAGTGTGTTGGCCTATTAGACGTAAAGCCAATGTTCAAACCCAGGTCAGACATCAAAACGAAATATGAAAAAATATTTCTTCAGCGACTTCCACTCAGCAGACTTCTGGCACAAAGTCTGAGAGTAAAATAAAATTGCCATGAAAAGTTTCTCAAAAATCAGTCGTTCGGAGTCAATTTTAAACTGGAGGTCCCGCCTCTCATGTATAAAATTAGTGCACTCGACATAAGTGGTGTGAGAAGCTAGGTCATAATTCTGACTGAAGGGTTGTAATGACCAATTATGTACGGATGTTTTTTTTTTTGAGAAGAACGTAGGCCAGTGCATCACTGTCAAGGGCAAGTATTATAGGTCCTTGATTATCAAATTTTTTTTGGCCTGCATTGGATGATCTGGACATCAACTATATGTGGTTTGAATGGGACAATGCCCCGTGTACCACACAGCTTATGCCACATTGGATATTCTGCACAAGTAATTTGATGATTTTATGCGCAGAATCATGGAAAATTTGACTTTTCAGATGCGTTCTACCCAGTGAAACCGTGGTGGGCATTTGAGAGATATTACATTCTACGCTTGAAGTCGCCGTAGTCTAGTAGGTAGTGTGTTGGATTATTAGACGTAAAGCCAGGGTTCGAGCCCCAGGCCAGACATTAAGACAAAATACAAAAAATATTTCTTCGGCGACTTCCTCTCAGCAGATTTCTGGTAAAAACTCTGAGAGTAAATAAAATTGCCATGAAAAGTTTCTCAAAAAAAAATCTGTCGTTCGGAATCGACTTTAAACTGTAGGCTCCACTACTCATGTATAAACAATTAACACACAACATAAGTGGTGTGAAAAACTAGGACGTTGTATACTGGGTCAATTTGACCTCTGGATACTGTACGAATGAAATTAAATCGTGAACATTTTAGTACGATTATTTTTTACAACTTTCGACGTGGATTGACTCAACAACAGTGTATCGATGAACTTAATTAAATTTTTGGCGATGAAGCTCCATCAGGACCAGTGTTTATCGATGGTATGGTGAATTCAACCGAGGTGGTAGTTCACTCCAAGACGAATTTCGTGAAGGTCGTCCAAAATCAGCTTTTGTTCCGGAAACCATTGATGCTGTGCGCCAACTGATATTGCAAGATCGTCATGTGACCTATCGTGAGATTGAGACAACCTTAGGCATTAGTGGAACCAGCATACATTTCAATATTGCATGAACATTTGAATGTCAAAAAAATTTGTTCGCGTTGGATCCCAAACAATTTGTCAATCGCTGAAAACAAGGCTCGCGTCGATTGGTCGAAAGAAATGCTCCAAAAATACGATCGCGGTGCTTCGAAACACGTCTATGACATCGTGACAGGTGATGAATCGTGGATTTACGTGTATGAGCCCGAAAGTAAACAGCAGTCAACTGTATGGGTGTTTCAAGATGAGCCAAATCCAACAAAAGTTGCTCGCGCACGAAGCACTTCCAAGCAAATGATTGCCTGGTTTTTCGGAAAAACTGGACATGTCGCAATCGTACCACTAGAACAACGCAGAACAGTCAATTCTGAGTGGTACACAACCATTTGTTTACCAGTTGTCTTCCAAGAAATCAGGAAAACCAACCGCCGAAGACGGATCACTCTTCACCACGACAATGCGAGCTTACACATCGGCTCAAACAACTGCATTTTTGAGCACTCAAAACATCGATTTGATGAGTCATTCGCCTTATAGTCCTGACTTGGCACCGAAAGACTTCGTTTTATTCCCGTATGTAAAAAATAAAATGAGAGGTCAACGTTTTTCGGCACCTGAAGAAGCGGTTGATGCGTTCAGAATGCATGTTTTGGAGATACCTCAATCAGAGTGGCAAAAGTGCTTCGACAATTGGTTCAAACGCATGCAAAAGTATATAGATCTTAATAGGGAATATTTTGAAAAACAATAAAACGATTTTCGATGATTAATATTTGTTTTTGTTCTCTAATCCCGAAATATAAAAGGCAACCCTCGTACTTGTCTTAATTGACAAGTACACGTCCTCTAACCTAACCTAACCTACATTCTACGCTCAATGGCATCAATAGGTCTTTAAAACTAATGAAAAATTTCGAAAATATCAATACAGGCATTCTGTTTTATTTAAATTAAAAAATAGGACGGATATAAAATATGTATAACTTGAATTTGGAATGCGTCAATGTTTTAGTCAATGTATTGCCACTTTAAATATCATCTAAAAAACTAATTTAATTAATTTATATTTAATTAATTATAAATTCAATTATTTAATAATTTCTCTATAAAATCTAAACTAAAGCACTCTAAAGCTATGTGTTCATTTTGTGTACATAGTATTTTAATTATTAATAAATAATAAATAAATAGTTAAGCACAAGAAAAAAACATAATAAAAATTTTTGTATAGAAGCTATAAATGCTTGTATAATATTATTAAAGAAAACTTTATAAATATATTGCATTTAAATTAACAGAGAAAACTTGAAATATTTAATTAAAATTCATAATTTTACAAGAGTAATGAAAAAAATTTTTGTTCTTTTATAATAGTTCTGTTCCCACATTTTATATACACTCAAAAAAAATGGAAAAAATTATAATAATTATGGTAAAAAAGAAAACATTTATTTTTCTTTTCCATTTAAACATTTGCTTTGAGTTGCATTTTCTTTTTTTCTTTTAACACAAATTTTTTTTTGTTAATTTTGGTTTGTTTTTTTAACGCTTTTTGTGGAACAAAAACTTACAGGTGCATACCTGTGCTGGACCTAGCGTATGCATCACTGACGTTGGCTCCAGTATGATGTGTTGGCAATCCTAATAGGGAGGCTAAAACATCTTCTAGCGATGCGTTACTCAGGGAACGTTCTAGATTGCCAGGCAGTATTCATGTTTTTTATTTCGGTTTTTTTTTTTGTTTTTTTTTTTTTTGGTAGGGGAATATAAATTAAATAAACACAAAAAATTGGAGAAAAACAATTTTTTGGAAAGAAATTAAAGTTGGAATAAAAGAAATAAAAAGAACATGTATAAAAAATATGTTCATCATTTGTTTTTTTTTAAATAATTTTTATTTAAAAATAAATCACAATTAATTAGAATTGCATTTACGTTACAAAAAAAAAAATTGTACATTGAAGCTTACAAAATTATGTCAAAATTACACTGAGAATATATAATTTCTTCGGTTTTTTTTTAATTAAATTCGTTCATTTTATTTGAAATAAAAAATAAAAATATTTTGTGAATAAAAAAATTGTGCAATAAAGTGCATTAAAGTGACAGAAATTTGAAAAACAAATTTAATAATTCCAATTCAATGTTTCCATACATTATTTAATTAAATTAGAATGTTATAAAAAAACAAAAAAAATAAAACAAAAATTAATGTCCAGTAATATTGTGTGTAGTCAGTGTGAGGTTTCAATTATCTGTCGTGACTGTGTGTTTTTGAAATATAAAACTCATTTCATTCGAAATATCCATCCCAAACGGGGGCAACATTAGAGTAATCTCCCTAATGCGGTGGTATAAGCTTAAATTTACAAGCTCCATCAAACCATATCCCGATTGTTTTGTCATGAGGTCCGTTCGTAATATCATTTTACCTTCTATGTTATCATATATGTACATATTTACATATACTTGGCAAGAATTTCCGATTCATTTCCACCTTTAACTGGAAAAGTTCTGTCGATAAATTCTAAGTGCCGAAAAATCTTTCGTTTCCTAAGTGCCATAGAATTACTGAGAAGATGTTTTGTCAACTTGTCTTCTTCTTCGTCATAGCATCTTGTTTATTTTTAAACTTTAGCGGTGTTCATTCAGGGACCAGTGTTCCAGAGCATTGAGCTTCCTAATATTGATTATGAGTACATAGATTTATTTTATCAAGTTTCTACACAAGTCTGTGAAGGAAACTTTGGATCTTCTTGTGGACACCCACTTTCCACCAGGATAGGGTTCGGATACGCGAACAACTGTTTCGGAGAGTGAATCACAGTGGAACTACTGTTCGATCATGTCTGCGGACGCGATAAAATGGGCGATAGACGGATTTAAACCGTTTAAATCTCCGGGACCGGACGGAATATACCGGCCCTGTTGCAACGTCTGAAAATGAAACACATTGGAATGCTTGGGGCGATGTTTGTAGCCAGTATTCGGATGGGCCATGTACCGTCGGAATGGTGTAAAGTGGGGGTAGTCTTCATACCCAAGGCTGGAAGAAACTCTCATACTACACCCAAGGACTTCAGACCCATAAGTCTATCCTCCTTCTTATTGAAGACCATGGAAACACTCGTGGATGTGAATCTATATCAGACCTTGGATGGAAATCTCCTTTCCAGGGGACAACACGCATACAATAAGGGAAGGTCTGTTGAGACTGCCCTGCATAGCCTGGTGTGCAGAATAGAGAAATCGCTGGCACAGAAGGAATACACTCTGGCTGCTTTCCTGAACATCGAAGGAGCCTTCAATAATGTGGAACTTTGCGCTATATCCAGGACGCTGGCAAGGCTAGGTGTACAGACCACTATGGTGAACTGGATATCTAAGCTACTTTGTGGGAGAACAATCTACCCCGCACTTGAGGGCTCAAAAACGACCAGGGCTATAGGGAGGGGAACTCCACAAGGTGGAGTACTCTCCTCGTTTGTGGAATCTGGTGACGAATTAGCTACTAATGACACTGGAACAAAATGGATGTGAAGCAATTGCCTATGCGGATGACATTGTTCTTGTGATCTCCGGAAGATTTGTCGACACTATCAGAGATAGGATGCAACTGGCTCTGAGGAGTGTCTGCGTGTGGGCATCTGATCGTGGATTGGGTGTTAACCCGGTAAAAACGGAAGTAGTACTTTTCACGAGAAGGTACAAGCCACCGACTTTTCGTCGGTGTAGTAACGAGCTAAGAGCACCAGACATTGTCTGAAATGTCTACTTTCAATGTGACACCACTCTCATAATACGTTCACATAGGAATTGATTGAAAGTATTGAATATCCACTCTTTTTTCAAAAAATACGTATTGCGCGAATCAAATCGCTCCTTAAGAAGTACGCCTAATAATGATATCTATCCAAGGCATTATTATGAGTAATAGAAAGGTTAGAAGAAAAGTTTCACCAGGCCTAATTGGGATAGAAAGCATACCTATCAACTACTTAAATTCAATTGTAAGGATCTCTTTGTAGCTGCCTTCCAAAATGTATCAATACAAAGTTTGTATGCAGTTCTACTACTGTCTATAAGCTATATAGATATGTAAAGTAACCATACAATGCATCAACTATAAATCCGATGCCTGGTTGCTTTTTGACTGCGTTAAAAATACACATTGACTACGTTTTGAAATAGAATACATTTTGTACAGCGGCATTATGAAACACTTTACTTTGTTCAAACACAAAGCAACTAACATTTTGGAAGGCAGCCTGTTACTGTATCTAATCTAATTGCATAATTAACATTAACATTAATTACTAGCAAATTTCTTTAGAGACTAAAGATCGCTTGGAGAAGAAGAAATTATTGTCCATTTTATTTGCCTATATCCGCCGGCTCTATCTTAGTGCAGACTTCACTCACTTAGCTCACCCTTTCGCCATAATCTAACAAAGCTTATGTAAAGATTTGATCATTAAATTCATTAAACATTCAAGCTGGTTGTCAACTTGAATCAAAAGGGGTTCTGCTTTAAATGCTAAGCTCTGTTGCAGATTGTCAGTACTTGCCATATGATATCACAACGAGTCTCTATGTTTGCTTAAGTAAGCTGCTGCTCCCTCCCATACTATCCTGCCTAAATAATCGCTATAATCTAACAGAGTTTATGTATAGGTTCACTCACTGAATTCATTAAACTTTCAAGTTCAAAGCTTTGAATTCGAAGTCCTGTTGCAGATTCATATCTACATGTATTACCATAACGAGCCAATATGTATACCAGAGATCAGCAATGAATCATTTTTCCGCTACTCATACATAATAGTACTCATGAAATTTTGAGTATGATTCGAGTCAACAGTATTGAAATTCAACTACTCTAATTTTTCGTACTCACTACAACATTGATATATAAGTACAGGTTGCAGTGAGTATGAGTACAACGTTCATATCAAACTCATAACATTCGAAATGTGTATGTTTGATTCATAAGCCTACTCATTCAGATCAGAGATCAGCAATGAATCGCTTTTTCGCTACTCATACATAAGTACTCATGAAATTTCGAGTATGATTGAGTCAACAGTATAGAAATTCAACTACTCTGATTCATTTGTACTCACTACAACATTGATTTCTAAGTACAGGTTGCAATGAGTATGAGTATAATGTTGACATCAAACTCATAACATTTGAAATATGTATGTTTGATTCATGAGCCTACTCATTAAGATTCATAAATTTAGAAAAATACTTAGAATATGTACTTATAAATGAATCGAGTGATTGGAATCATTTATAAAATTTACAGTCTTAGTTATTGTTGCATTTACAAAAAAAGAAGGAAGAAGAAAGACAAAGCCAGCAAACAAAGCAAACACACAATCTTCTAGTGAGTATTGTAGTGTTCGCATCCGAATCATACTTATTTTGTGATTCTTGTATCGGGTCCGCCATCTAACGTTTTTTTTTTCAAAATAGTGCTTATTTCGTGAATGGTAACACTTAGCTCATGTCTGATTTTGACAGATAATTAGTTTTATCCTTCCGCTGAACGAATATGGTTGTGTATACGCTTGAACAACGCTGGGAAATATTGCGACATTACTTTGAAAATCAAATTGCGTACGGATTTTGGAAGAAGGGAAGCACCGTCAGCTCCGTGTGTTAGTTATCTTGTGAAAAAAGTGAAAGAAACTGGCATCCTCATCGATAAACCAAAACATGCAAAGCCAAAAACAGTGCGTACACCCGAGAATATTGCTGCTGTGGCAGAAAGTGTGCGTGAAGCGCCATCAACATCAATTCACCGTCGTTCTCAACAATTGAACATTTCGGAGACATCATTGAGATAAAGACCTTGGTATGACGCCATACAAAGTCCAATTGGTTCAGGAGTTGAAGCCAATTGACCATCCAATGCGTTTTCGCTTCGCTAAGTGGTCCTGCGAACGACTTACAGAAGATGCCGATTTTGGCAAAAAAATCATCCTTTCAGATGAAGCTCATTTTGATCTTGGCGGGTATGTAAACAAGCAAAATTGTCGCATTTGGGGCACAGAAAATCCGCACGCATACATTGAAAAGCCAACGCACCCAAAACGAGTCACTGTTTGGTGCGGATTTTGGTCCAGAGGCATAATTGGGCAATTTTTTCTTCGAAAATGAGCAAGGAGTGGCCGTTACAGTCAATGGCGATCGTTATCGGGCTATGTTGAACGAATTTTTGTTCACAAAAATTGAAGAGGAGGATATTGGCAACATTTGGTTTCAACAGGACGGCGCTACGTGCCACACAGCCGAAGCTACACTCGATGTTTTGCGCCCTGTTTTTGAAGATCGCATTATCAGCCGCAGAGCTGATGTCCTTTGGTCACCTCGGAGCTGCAATTTGACACCGTTGGACTATTATTTGTGGGGTGCCGTCAAAGATAAGTGGTACGCCGACAAGCCAGAGACAATTGACGCTTTAAAGGACAATATTCGTGAAGCCATTGGTGAAATACAGCTGCACACAATCGATAATGTGCCTGAAAATTGGACCGATCGTGTAGGCTACTGTATGACCAGCCGAGGCAGCCATTTGAATGAAATTATTTTCCATTATTAACCGGAAGGATTGTACTTTCAAATAAAAAAAGAAATTTGAGAAAATATTCAGCAGTTTTTTTTAAAGCATTTTCAAAAAGAAAAGTTATTTGGCGGACCCTTTAAATGTTGAGTAAAGGAGAGTTGAAATCAACGACGTCATGCGCATTGTTAAGTATGAGTACGATGAGTACTTCAAACTTTGAACATGAGTAGTATGAGTATGATATTAAAATAAGTATGAAGGCGTATAAATATCAGAAATTATGAGTCTGATTCGAATCTACTCATTGCTGATCTTTGATCTGTATCTGGATTTTTTTTTTTCAAAAATTACTCGTTCGATTGGAGGGAGATTCTCCAGCAAGACGGGTATATGATGCAGGGATTTGCGGATGTCGGCGAATAGGATATTGTTTGCGTTATTAAAATAAGTATGAATGCGTGCGTATAAGTATCAGAAATTATGAGTATGATTCGATTCTACACGTATTTTTGAATACTCATTACTGATCTCTGATGTATACTCAAGTGAGCTTTGATTTTACAAAACTGCGACTCCTTCTCAAACTAAGAAAATATTTTTGGGTAGAAAGACTCGTGTTGAATACGACCCTTTTTTGGAAGGGATCCAATGGGTTCTTATTAACGCTTTAATTTTGTTTGTATTGTTGGATGTTTTAAATGAAAAGCATATGAATTGTATGAGTCTTTAAATGCTAAATAATGAAATGAAATGAAAAAAAAAATTAAAAAATTCAAAAAGGAAATAAAACAGTCATAAATTGTTTTTGTTTTGTTTAACATAAAATTATTTCTCGTTTTTTATTAAAATAAAAAAAAGGAAAAACAAACAACTTATAAAATAAAATTCGTATCATAATAATGTTGTATGTAGATATGTATGCATATATATGTACTCAATTGTTTCAATTGTTTGTTAATTAATTTGTAATTCTTTTTTATTTTTAATTAAATTATTAAAAAAATAAATTGTGATTAAATAATGATAAATATATACGGGGGATATAATTAAAAAAGGAAAAATAAATTTATAATATATAATAATAATCATAATGATTTGATTTTATAATAAAATATATGAATAATACAAATACAATACAACAAGTATTAATTAAATGTGTAAAATACATACATACATATGTATGATTGTATTGTATTGTATTGTATTGCATTGCATTGTATTTTTAATCATAATCTATATAAAAAAATAATAAATACAATAGTTTTGTTGCTATAAATATTATTCAAATGATTTCAACTTAAAACAATTGTAGAGTTAGGCAGGCAAAAAAAAATTAATTTTAAATTTTTAAAACTAAACTATAAAGTGCAAAACTTTTTATTATTAAAAAATAATAATTTACGTATTAAAGACATTAATTCTTAGACTCTTTTTTTAACAATTATTGTCCAATCAAGCAGTTTGTTTTTGATTTTTTCAATTTTTTTTTATTTGACTTTAAAAAATAATTTTTAAAACTAAAAAATTTCTTACAATACAAAATAAAATGTGAATGACAGACAATGACAACAATTTTTGGGGGAGTGGGATTCTAATGTTTTACCATTTAAGCACTTGTTTTTATTAATAAATCGTTCGTTTTTTTCTAAATTATATGTGAATTGTTCTAATTTAAAAACAAATCCTAAATAGAAAATTCTAACAAAATTTTTTTGTCTTTCCAAAAGATGCCAATTGACAAAAAAATTTTTTTTCAAAATGTTGTAAAGTAAGTCTTGGGAAGGGTTTAGAAAACAAAAACTTTTCATAGGAAATATTTGAAATTTTTATTTTCTCTGGCAAGCTTTAGGGGAGTTATTTAAACTCCCCTTTCAGGCTTAAATTTATAAAAAATATACCATTTTTTGACCACTTAAAAGGCCTTTAAAGTCCTATCCCGAATAACTATACAGTGGGAGTTTTTCCCCTTTTCCGTTTCTCCTATTATGAATACAAATTTTCCATTAAATCTTTCGTTTTTGACTTTTAATTGGAGTTATTTTTCTCGAGAAAACAACAGTCAAAGAAAAAAGTCTACATACAACGGACTTTTTTTTACCGATAATTATCATTTTGTTTCCCAATAATTTCTATGTTATATCCGTTCGTATTCCTCTTGCTCTGCAAACATTCTATACGCTATAACAACTTTTTTAATTTAATAAAAATCAGCGGTGTATGTAGACTTTTTTCTTTGACTGTATATTCCGTGGGTTAAAAAATCCTAGGAAATATTCTTGATTAGGCTGTATTATTACACTTCCTTTCAATAAATAAGAATGTCCCAAAAGTACCGTAGGTTAGGTTAGGTTCGGTTAGAGGACGTGTACTTGTCAAATAAGACAAGTACAGTACCCGGAGGTAGAATTGACCCATTGTGCAACGTCCTTGAAGAGGGAAGGATAATAGAGGGATAAAAAGGAGAGAGAGGATGTAGGAAAGGGGAGAATGGAAAGTGGAGGAGAAAGTACCATAATTAACATGAAAAAGTACTTCTGCCTTCAGCATCATATTTCCTTTGCCCTGCATTCCCAATTCCCAAAACTTTATTTTAAAATTTTCAAAATTTTTTAAATTTTATTTTTTTTAAACAGAAACAAAGTGCTTTAAATAGTTTATTTTAGAAATAAAAGCAATAAAAAGAAAAAACTATAAATACGTCATGTCATGTCACTTTACTAATATTTTTTATTGTTTATATCCGGGATGATAAATAATTTACAAAATTTTTTAAATAAAATTAAAATAAATTTGTTTTTAACTTAAATGAATACAAGCCAAGATTTTTATAAAAACAAAAAAATTTTAAAATAATTTAAAACATCTTTAGGATAGGGTGTGCCATTTTAAAAACATTAAAGCAAAAGATTACAAAACATATTGCAATTGAAATAATGATGATAAGCAAAAAGAAAAGAAAACTTTTTCAATATTTTTTTTGAAGAAAATCGTTTTAATCGTTATATTCAAAACATTTTTAAAATTTTTGTTTAAACTTTCTTCTTTTTGAAAGAAAGGCCCACTTAAAATCCGTAACCTTATTTTAACCGGCTGTATTTTTGAAAAAAGCGCAATGTTTCGAGCGCTTTAAGACAAAAGTATTAACGGAGCAGCAAATGAATTCACTAGAAATCGCTATATCTTCATCCCGATATCGATAGCCTTAAGCATCTCTCCCTGCATATATGCAAAATTACTTTTAAGCAGCCTTGGCTATATTCCCAGAGATACACTGAGCGCCAAAAAGTGAGTAAACACCACTGAAATAATTAATTTTCTTAGGATAGCGAGAAAACTAAATGGGAATAGTCGAATAAATTTCCAAAAATAAAAACGTTTATTTATTACTTATAAAATGTTAAAACAAAAACAACAATTCATGATAAAGGGAACTTTTTTTATACTTAAGAACAAAACTTTTTTATACTTAAGAACAAAAGTGTTGACTCACTTATGGCGCTCAGTGTATATGGAATGGCTTAATCTTGAACATAATATATCGCGAGTTTATCTAATGATAACGCGGTAGTTTATTTATTAGAATACAATAATAATAACCTTAGTCTCCAGCGGAAACTGGACCCACTACACTACCAGAACGCCCAAAGCTGTAGTTGTGGCTGAAGTTCGTTTGTATACAAAAAAACCCATTTTAAAGATTATTTTATGTGACTCAAAATCTAACAAACAAATCTCAAGTCAGAAGCTGTTCTCCTATAAGTCATAAATTAAAATCAAATTTTTTTCTTTCCCTCCTTAGGTTTACATATATACAGTGGTGGCCTTACAATTAGAAACGATGTTTCCGGAACAGAGTTCTCTGGAGTGACGAATCTATGTTTAATTTGTCTCAATCTGATGGAAAAACGTATGTAAAACGTCCTCCAAACAAAACCTTTGATCCCAGGTACACAGTGAAAGCTGGAAAACAAATTAACAAACATACAGGTTGCTAAGTCGTTTCTAATTGTAAGGCCACCACTGTAAGTATGTATGTTTATATAATTATGTAATACAGAATTTAATCACCTAAAACTCTTTAATTAGGGTTACAACCTAGCTTCTCGCACTACCCATGTTGAAAATTAATTTCATCCATGAATGGCGGTACCTCATTAGGAAAATTTTTCATGACAATTTTATTTTATTCTCAAAATTTTTACCGGAAGTTTAATTAAATGAAGTTGTCGAAAGAAAATTTTTTTCGGCGACATAAATCGAAACGACGTAAATCGAATTTTATATTGCTTATACTACAAAGTACATAAAAAAGTTACAGTAATCCCTCGATTTACGTCGCAATTGGTTCCAAAAAAAGAGCGACGTAAAGCGAATGACGACGTAAATTGAAGTTAGAGGGAACAAAAAATTTGATGACGTAAATCGAAACAATGTTAATCGAGGCTACGTAAATCGAAGGATTACTGTACTATTTCATTTTGTTCGAGATGTCTGAGACAGGGATTGAACTAATACACCAATGCACTACCAACGCAAGGAATACGTCAACTGTGACTTTGATAGCTTGATAGTAAGCATATAGTAAAAGTCGTATTATTACTTAAATTTCAAGTTGAATCATAAGGATTTCATTACTTTTTTTTAACCTAAACTAACATAATCGGTCAACTCACACGACTTTGTATCGTGTATGTTGTATTGAATACACTTGGTTGTTTGTGAACGCTCAACGCTATGCTGTATTGTGTATTTCGTATTCCAAATGTCTTCTTCTTATTCTTCCTCATAACTTTTGGCATTCATACAACTTTTTAAAAACATATGAAAAATTTGTGTATAAGTGTATCAGATTTTTATATGAAAATTATCAACAACAAGCATACACTGTTGTATATTCGCCCAACAATACACTCTCAATACAACGATACAGCGGCTTGTGTGAATTGACCAAATATTGTTCGTTGTCAATCACTAAAATTGTCGGTAAAAAAAACGTGCGAAGCTATCTCTCTAAATTAAATAGCAGGTTTTTCTTTTGTTATGGCTTAAAAGGCTGATCCTTAAAAAATAAATGCTGGCTTGTGTTCAAAATTTTCCAGCCAATAACTTATTGCCGGGAGATGCTGATAAATACAGCAAAGTGTGATGTCACACTAATACTTCAAAGCTATTACTTCTGATAGCAAAGCAAAAGGGAGGAAAACCCTGTTATAAAACCAAGTTAGTTTCATTATCTTAAAAGCAATATGTAAAGAAGCAAAGTTTTATAATTTTCTATGGAATTAATATACTCGTACTTTTCTCATAACGATAGAGTTACGTACAGTGGTGGCCTTATAATTAGAAACGATGTTTCTGGAACAGAGTTCTCTGGAGTGACGAATCTAAGTTTAATTTGTCCCAATCTGATGGAAAAACGTATGTAAGACGTCCTACAAACAAAGCCTTTGATTCCAGGTACACAGTGAAAACTGTAAAACAAATTAACAAACATACAGGTTGCTAAGTCGTTTCTAATTATAAGGACACCACTGCAAGTGATTTTTGAATTGTTAAAAAAAACAATTCAATTTACTGGAATAGATTTAAATGGTCCCCACCTTTAAAATTAAAGGAAATGAATGAATATTTCGAAATCGAAATCCAAAAAATATATTGAAAAAGTTTTCTTCTCTTAAATAAAAACTAATGTAAATTAATTTCTAAAAATCGCTTGTAATTATAATTTACAATGTTTATGTTTCTCTATAAAATAAAATCGAGTTTTCTTTCTTTTTTTTGATTTTGTAAAAATTTATACAAAAATTTCTAACAAAGAAAGGCAAAAAACGGATTGCATTCATGACAAAACAAACTACATTTAATTAAAAACGTAAAACGAAAAAGTTAAAAGCTTTTATAATTTAATTTAAAATTTTTTCTCAACTATTTTAAAAACTACAGACTAAATATTAAAAAAATAAAATACAAAATAAACTCGAAATCAAGGCTTAATTATAATGAAATTACAATTTAAAAAAAAATAAAAATTTGATTGCATTTCGTATGGGTTTTTTGTTTTTGTTTCTAGCACTCTTGTATTTTTTGTAGTTGAAAAATAGTTTTTCTTTTGGACTCACCAACTCCTAAATTAACACCACCACCGGCACTACTACTACTAGTACCGTTATTAAGACCACCGTTCATACGGTTTAATTGCAGATCATTGCCTGCCGCCGTAAATGTTGACAAATTTAAACTTCTGCCATTAGCATCCAATAAATTATGATTGATGTATTGTAGATTATTGTTGTTATTGTTGATAGTGTTGTTATTGTGATTGTTTAATACAGCAGAAGGCGGCCTAAATGTTGTTAGCGTGGGTATAGAGCCAATAATACCAATACCTGCACCTGCACCGGCACCAGCTCCACCACTAGCTTGGACAGCAGCTATTAAAGGTGTATTCTCGATAATTGGTGTCTGTGGTGAGTCCAAGGGACGTATGCCAACAAATGATGATTCAAGCCAACATTTTCTAGAACAAAAAAAAACAGTGGAGAGAGAAATAGAAAGGAAAGCGAAAAAAATTAATCAATAATGTTATGTTTTTGTAATATTTATTCATGTTATTTATATTTTTATTACATATGCTGCTTAAAAGGATATGTTTTTTTATTCTTCTTTTTTTTTTAATATTCTAGTCAAGCATCTCATTTGTTTGTATTTTTATTACATACTTAAGGCTTTTTTCTTTATTTTTTATTTTATCTCTTGGATGATGAGTCATGTAAAAAGAAAATCTTAATAATGTTTGTATATATTTTACATAATATGGTGCCAGCCAAAACCCCAACAAACTGCCTTATACAGTAGCGAGAAGAAAAAAATACAACTCGATGCCATAATATGTTCAACACCGTGTCTTGTCTTATTTACAGGATTGATCACCCACCATGTTTAATGAATGGTCCGTCATCTAACGTTTTCTTTTTCAACTATTGCTTATTTCGTGAATGGTAACACTTAGCTCATGTCTGATTTGACAGATAATTAGTTTTATTCTTCCGCTGAACGAATATGGTTGTGTATACGCTCGAACAACGGTGGGAAATATTGCGACATTACTTTGAAAATCATGGTAATGTTGCAGGATGCGTGCGAAAATTGCGTACGGATTTTGGAAGAAGAGAAGCACCGTCAGCTCCGTATGTTCGTTATCTTGTAAAAAAAGTGAAAGAAACTGGCATCCTCATCGATAAACCAAAGCGTGAAAAGCCAAAAACAGTGCGTACACCCGAGAATATTGCTGCTGTGGCAGAAAGTGTGCGTAAAGCGCCATCAACATCAATTCACCGTCGTTCTCAACAATTGAACATTTCGGAGACATCATTGAGACGAATTTTGCATAAAGACCTTGGTATGACGCCATACAAAGTCCAATTGGTTCAGGAGTTGTAGCCAATTGACCATCCAATGCGTTTTCGCTTCTCTAAGTGGGCCTGCGATCGACTTACAGAAGATGCCGATTTTGGCAAGAAAAATCATCTTTTCAAATGAAGCTCATTTTGATCTTGGCGGGTATGTAAACAAGCAAAATTGTCGCATTTGGGGCACAGAAAACCGGCACGCATACCCAAAACGAGACTGGTGCGGATTTTGGTCCAGAGGCATAATTTCACCATTTTTCTTCAAAAATGAGCAAGGAGTGGCCGTTACAGTCAATGGTGATCGTTATCGGGCCATGTTGAACGAATTTTTGTTCACAAAAATCGAAGAGGAGGACATTGGCAACATTTGGTTTCAACAAGACGGCGCTACGTGCCACACAGCCGAAGCTACACTCGATGTTTTGCGCCCTGTTTTTCAAGATCGCATTATCAGCCGCAGAGCTGATGTCTTTTGGCCACCTGGGACCTGCGATTTGACACCGTTGGACTATTATTTGTGGGGTGCCGTCAAAGATGAGTGTTAACGCCGACAAGACAGAGACAATTGACAGAGGCCAATATTCGTGAAGCCATTGGTGAAATACAGCTGCACACAATCGATAATGTGCTTAAAAATTGGACCGATCGTGTAGGCTACTGCATGGCCAGCCGAGGCAGCCATTTGAATGAAATGATTTTCCATTATTAACCGGAAGGATTGTACTTTCAAATAAAAAAAGAAATTTGAGAAAATATTCAGTAGTTTTTTTTAAAGCTTTTTCAAAAAAAAAAGAAAGTTATTTGGCGGACCCTTTATGTTCAACACCGTGTCTTGCCTTATTTACAGAATTGAAACCCCCACCATGTTTAACAGTTGGCAAGTGATATTTGGCTGAATATCATTGTTTTGGGGGCCAACGAATGTAATTTAACCCATCGGAGTCAAATAAGTTAAACTTTGATTCGTCGCTCCACAAAACTTTAGCCCACTGACCCTTTTGACGAATGCGTATACCGTCTGGCAAAGTCAAGCCTTACTTATAAGTGGCTTCTTGGCTGGTCTTTTAGCTCATAAATTTGCCTTTCTTAATCGGCCTTTGGCTGTGTGAACGCCAATAGAAACCCCCCTAATTGCTAGTTTGCATAATTAGTAACATCTACTGCCCTTTTTCTTGGCGGACAGTAGATTTACGAGGTCGACCACTTCCTGGCTTTCTTTCCATGTTATTTGTTTGATGATATCGTGTTGAAATCCGACAAACCGTTGATTTCTTGATAATAAATTGATGATCAACTTTATTCATTGATTTCAAAACCCTTATAGCAAATTTGCTGTTTCTATTTTAAAATTCACAATTTTGCAATTTTTGACGCGTAACGTTAAATTGTAAAAATTTACTTTGAAAAACTAGAAATCTGTTCGCAAAATATTCATTGGTCAACGTAATCGGCACAGAATGTAAGGCATTCGTGTAGTAATTGATCGTTTTCGATTCAAAACCATCAATACGACAAAGAAATGTGCATACCGAAGAAAGTACTACTGCTGTAGCACAAATACTGGAAAGACTCGTCGAAGTTTGACAGTTGATAACAGCCACCTTGTTAAAGTTACCGCTGTCAAATTAGTTGTCATTTACCGTGGTATCAATTCACCATGGATGCATTGACATGAACCATAGACAACGGGCAAATTGGGATTTGGAGCAGTTGGCAATTGACCTTAATTTCATTAAAAACACAGGCTGTGGCGGAAATTCATAAGGCCACAAATATCTATGGAATGGATATTACCATACTTTCTGATAGCCCTGCGGCTGTCAAATCACTGGATTTTGATGTAAGGTGCAGTATAGTCGTCAAAGATATCTCAGCGAGACGTAAAATAACGGCATGTGGGTATTGTGCCATAGGATATTCCAGGTAGCTGTAGAAAGCACTGAATATTGATGTAAGGTGCAGTATAGTCGTCAAAGATATCTCAGCGAGACGTAACGTAACGCCGTAAGGTAGTTGTAGAACGGTTGAGCGTATTCTCCGATGAGTTCTCTACTTTTGAAACTGTTTTAAAGACCTTTGAGCTTATAATTGAAAATGCGGTTATAGATTCCGTCGGCGCTGGATAAGCGGCTTAGGATACGGTCAGCTGGATAGACGGCTCACAAAAAGTCTGCTTGGACTCCAAAGGTGTATACTATGTACAGTTGTTGGAATAATTACTGGACATTGTATAACGTGCACTCATATAAAGTGCATTGTTTTTGGACACTTTGCAAATGACTTCTGCAGGAGATGTTGAATTGATAAAAAGAATGAAACGACTTAGCAACATGTACATATGTTTGTTAATTTCTTTTACAGTTTTCACTGTGTACCTGGGATTAAAGGCTTTTTTTGGAGGACGTCTTACATACGTTTTCCCATCAGATTGGAACAAATTAAACTTAGATTCGTCACTCCAGAGAACTCTGTTCCAGAAAAATCGTTTCTAATTATAAGGCCACCACTGTATACATACATAATTGGCTATTACAACCCTTCAGTCAGGATTACGGTCTAGCTTCTCACATCACTCATGTTGTGTGGTTTAATTTTATACGTGAGTGGCAGGACCTACAGTTTAAAGTTGACTCCGAACGACACATTTTTTTTGAGAAACTTTTCATGGCAGTTTTATTTACTCTCAGAGTTTTTGTCAGAAATCTGCTGAGAGGAAGTCGCCGAAGAAATACTTTTTTTTCATATTTCGTTTTGATGTCTGACCTGGGATATATAGTCACCACTATGTAGGTGAAGGACATTGGACATCATAAGTTGATTCATTAGAAGCTTCGAATTTCTTAAGACTAGAAGAAAATGGGCCTTATATGGCTGAACTGTCTTTTCAATTTCATTGGGTGGGAGCCACCTCTATCTACCCATCATTTTCAAGGTGTTAAACAGAAGCTACAGTAATCCCTCGATTTACATCGCAGTTGGTTCCAAAAAAAGGCGACGTAAATCGAAAGGACTAAATCGAATTTCATATTGCTCATACTACAAAGTAGTATGTTTTTAACAAGGAACTTAAAAAAGTTACAGTAATCCCTCGATTTACGTCGCAGTTGGTTCCAAAAAAAGGCGACGTAAATCGAATGACGACGCAAATTGAAGTTATAGGGAACAAAAAATTTGACGACGCAAATCGAAACAACGTTAATCCAGGCGACGTAAATCGAAGGATTACTGTATTCGGAGAAATCGCAAAAAACCGTTGGCAGAAGGATGATATATTTAAGCTATACTATGCGCTGATGAACAAACGTGCTGTAAGAAGACTAAAAGCCTCCTACAACAGCTCGGATAAAAGGAAAATCACACAAGTGTCACCTACACCCCATAACAAATGTGTCTGCGCCTTATATGGCGACAGTATAAGGAGAATAAGCAATTGTTTATGCGAGAATATTACACAACCTAAGACAACTTTTCATAAAGAGGCGACATTTTTCTTCCTTCTTTTTATTGTTGTTGTTTTTTTTTCCTGGTGTTAGTACTTTAGCACCACATATTATATGTATGATGGCAGTAGCACTTATAGTGTTTTTTGTTTTTTTCTTTATAATAATAAGTGTTGATATTATCTTCATGCCCATATAAATATAAAGTTTTTCTTCTTCTTCTTCTGGTAATGTCTTATATAATTGTAGTATTTATACTACGATATACGAACCAATACATGTACCAGGGTACTGTATTATATGAACTAGATTTTATTTGTGCATGGTAGTGCGTGAGTGTGTGTGTGTGCACTGTTGGTACATTTTCACAAGAAATTAGAGCATAAGTTTAAAAAGTGAAATCATCATCGCCAAGAACAACATCATCGTTGTCACCATCGTCATCATCATCGTCAACAACAACATCTACAACAGTAAATGAAATGAAATACCGTTCTTTTTTTATTTTGTTTAACTAAACAAAACTTAAAACTCAAATAGAAAATCCACAAAAGAATGAATGAATCTTCCTTCTGTAGAACAACAATAAAAGTTTTATCCCGAAAGAATCTTAATTTTTACGAGGAGAGATTTTTATAGTTACAGATTAAAATGAAAATTATTTTGCCATGACGTTATATTGTAATTTTTTTCTTTGTAATAAATGCTGTGCTGTTTTCTTTTTTTTTTTATAAAAAAAGAAGGAAATAAAAATGATTATTTAATTTGATTTTTTGCATGCATGGTTGTCCTTCTTTTAGGACTACAAATTGTTCTCAATTGGAGGAGAAAAAGAAAAAGGCCCATTGAATCCCTTCCAAAAAAAGGGTCGTATTCATCACGAGTCTTTCTAACCAAAAATATTTTCTTAGTTTGGGAAGGAGTCCCAGTTTTGTAAAATCAAAGCTCACTTGAGTATACATCAGAGATCAGCAATGAGTATAAAAAAATACGTGTAGAATCGAATCATACTCATAATTTCTGATACTTATACGCATTCATACTTATTTTAATATCATACTCATACTAGTCATATTCAAAGTTTGAAGTACTCATCGTATTCATACTTAACAATACCCCTGATGTTGTTGATTTCGACTCTTCTTTACTCAACATTTAGAAGAATCAGAAAATAAGTATGATTTGCATGCGAACACTACAATACTCACTAGAAGATTGTGTATTTGCTTTGCTTGCTGTCTTTGTCTTTTTCTTTCTTCTTTTTTTTGTAAATGCAACAACAACTAAGACTGTAAATTTTGATGAATGATTCGAATCACTCGATTCATTTATGAGTACATATTCTACGCATTTTTCTATATTTATAAATCTTAACGAGTAGTCTTATGAATCAAACATACATACATATTTCGAATGTTATGAGTTTGATGCCAACGTTGTACTCATACTCATTGCAACCTGTACTTATAAATCAATGTTGTAGTGGGTACGAATATATCAGAGTATTTGAATTTCAATACTGCTGACACAATCATACTCAAAATTTTATGAGTACTTATGTATGAGTAGCGAAAAAACGATTCCTTGCTGATCTCTGGTACCTACATATAGATGGTATAGAGAAACTGTCGCGCATTGGCATTAGCAGTCTGAGCCGCTTCGAGTATTTACGGGATAACGGAGAACTGTGTGTGGTAGCACCAGGAGCCCTATTTGGTCTAAATGTGTCCATACATCTCGACTGCCTAGCCGCTTCTGGCGGAGTGTTTTCACGTGGAGTTCATATTGAAATCGACGCAATGCTGTTTAGATGCTGGATTTTTTTTTTAGATAATAATTTACTCGGTCAGCTAGGCTGCAATTCAGAGCCTAACGAGTGCCACCTTGACATCCGTTTTCGTCCATAAATGCCAATATGTTCTCAAGGAAATTTCAAATCATTCAAAGGCAACTCTTATACAAGTTCCTGGATATCGTCGAGAATTGCATTCTTGGTGAACTGGCCAGGGACAGTACGGAGCTCAGAATCTCCGACATGTGATAAGGCATAGGTGTTTCGATTAATGCAAAATCAAACAATAAAATTAGAACAAAATCGGCGAAGCAGTGAAAGAAAAAGAAGGTCGAGGTCTAAACTAATTTACGATATACAGAGAATTGAAGAAAAAGAAAGTCGCCGTGGTCTAGAAGGTAGTGTGTTGGCTTATTAAACGAAAAGCCAGGGTTCGAGCCACAGGCCAGACATCAAAATAAAATACAAAAACTATTTCTTTGGCGACTTCCTCTCAGCAGACTGAAGGGTTGTAATGGCCAATTATGTATGTTATGAAGAAAAAGTAAACATGGCGACGTAAATTTTTATATAACACAGCTGCTCTTAGAACAGGTGTTACTTCGTAAAATATTTAAGCAGAATGAAAAAATTTACTCCACCATAATGTACTTACAAGGGATAGGAGTTCATTGAAGTGGAACACACCTTTAGTAAGTGGAACTGAATGACCTCAAACTCTAGAAAATATTGGTACGGATGAGAGGAGAAGACATCTGGAAATGTGTTGCAAATTGTTGTGCTAAACTACAAAAGTACGAAGAAAATTTAACTTGACAGGATGTGAATGCAATATAGAGCCAAAGATTTCAAGTAGAAGCCACCTCGAAGCACTGTGGAAGCAATGTGAAAGCAGTCCCTAGGTGGCCAAATTTTCAAAGGAAAGAGTGCTGATTTTTAGCCAGTTGATAGAGACCGACTGCACAGAGATTAATATCTGAATAGAGAACAACATACCATACAGTATGGGAGCCGGCTGTAAAAATCGTTTTATGAAAGCCCTCGATAGACCGTCAGGTGGAGAAACAAAACAAGACATTTGCGAAAAGGCAGGCCCAACAATTAAACTCACTTCCCTATGAGGCAATAAAAGTAGCTATCTTACGAGAATAGAACGGAGGGTGGAATAGCAAAAGAAAAGCAAAGTGGTTGGTTAAACTAATTCGAGAAAAAGTAGCTGATGACGTAAATTTTTACATAACACAGCTTCATTGACGTAGAGCAGCAGTCAGTCAGTGTAACACTGAATGCAAAAAGGGTAGAAAGGTACCTCAAAACTAAGCGTTAGACCTCTTACACCAAAAAACATCATGAAGTGGAAGAGAACTGGAAATGTTCGTGTGGCAAAATAAAAAAAATGTGGGAGCCATTTCCAAGCAATGCGAATGCGGTCTCGAGCTTACCAAACTTCCAGAAGAAATGAGGGTGATTTTTAGTCGGTTATACGTCGTAGTCCAGTAAGTAGAGTGTGCTGGCTTATTAAACGTAAGTCACAGTTCAAACCCCAGGTCAGGCATCTCCAACAAAATGAAATGTGAAAAAATATTTCTTTGGCGACTGTCTCTTAGCAGATTTCTGGCAAAAACTCTGAGAGTAAATGTGGTAAATGCCATGAAAAGCTTCTCAAAAATCTGTCGTTCGGAATTGACTTTAAACTGTAGGTCCTCCGTTACTCATGTGTAAAATTAACACGCACACAACATATGTGGTGTGAGAAGCTAGGTCGTTAACTGAAGGGCTGTAATGACCAATTGTGTATGTATGTAATCGCCGTAGTCTGGTAGTGTGTTGGTTTAATAGAAGTGAAGCCTCGGTTCAAATCCCAGGTCAGACATCTACAACGAAACGAATTATGAAAAAAAATATTTCTTCGACGACTGTCGAGAGACTACTGAGAAGTAGCCTTCTGGCAAAAACTCTGAGAGCAAAATGAAATTGCCATGAAGAGTCTCAAAAATCTGTCATTCGAGACTGACTTTAACCCTTATCCTGTATTAATGGGTCAAAATTGCCCAAACCGTTTTTATTGCCCATTTATTCTTGAAATACTTAGCGGATTTTTTTGAAATTTTTGTACAATTATTTTTTTAGGGAATACTATTAAAATTTAAAATACAATTTTTGTAGATCGTTTCACAAAGCGTATGCAAAAAAACTTACGCAATTGGTACTTTTGGGTCAAAATTGCCCAATGCAACAAAATAAATTTACGCATATAATACGAGCTTAGTAACAATTTTGTGTGCATTTACAACATCATAACTAGCAACAAAACAAAAAAAAAAAATAAGTAAAAGGGCAGCTATTTGATAATAACACTCAAGTGTTTTTTGGCGTTTGTGTTGTTTAGAACGGTATTCCAAACTGCAACAAAACCAAAAAAAGAGAATAAGTAGTATAAATATTTCATTCGTTTATGTGTCTTTGAATTGAATATAAGTGACAAAATCTTTACTTATTTTGGAACAATGAAACCATAAGAGATAAGAATTTTTCTTATGCAATCAGACTCAGGCGATGTAAGACCCCAGGACACATCAAGTGGAGATGAAAACGATCTCGTTTCTGAACCTGCATCTGACTATGACCCCAACTCCTCGTCAGGCGCTAGCATTGACATTTCCGAAATTCTCGATCAAACTACGGATGAAGTTTTAATGTATCCATCCAAAAATGGGAAATATTTATGGTGAGAAACATCAACAATAAACAAACTCGGAAGATTTTCTAAACAGGACATAATAAATTTGACTCCAGGCCCAACGCGTTATGCTATTTCAAGAGCTGATAGTATAAAATCTTTTTTCTGTTATTTTTGCCCAATGATAATATGAAATTATTTGTTGATATGACTAATTTACAAGGTGACTATAAATGGTAATGTATTTATAAGAGTAAAAGTTATTCAATCGGCTCATTTAGGTCAATCTGTATTTCAAAAAATAATTGGATTGCGACATAACAATTTAAGCATATTTCGGGCTACTTTTGTTGGCGGGAGTATTTAGATCTCTCGGTGAAGCTTTAGAATCTCTATGGGACGACCGCAAAGGCAGACCGCTTTTCAAATCTATCATGAGTTTGCGCCGATTTTAAAATATATCTTGAGTAAAATGGTTTGATAAAAAGTCAGACGGGAGCGAAAGACGATTCCGTGACAAACTTGCTCCCATAAGAAATTTTTGGAACCGTTGGGAAAAAAGCCAAAAAGCCAGAAATAATTCATTTCTATAATGAAGCGAAATCAGGGGTCGATATATTAGATCAACGTATAAGAACTTACACATGTAAAAGAAGAACTAATCGATGGTCTCAAACACTGTTTTACAATATGTTGGATATATCCGCCTATAATGCCTATGTAGTTTTTCTAAAAATTAATCCACACTGGAATGAAAATAAGAAATATAATCGACGCATATTCTTGGAAGACTTAGGCATGGAGCTTATTAGCGGAGAAAGCCTTCAAAAGGATTCTGCTGAGGTTCCGCAAGCAAAAAATTTAAAAAGAAGACGTTGTTAGTTTTGTCCAAATCGTTCTAACAGCATCAAATATGAAAATAAATGTTCCGAATGTCATAAATTTATTTGCAAAAAGCATTCTGAGAATAATATTATATGTAATGAATGTAAAAAAATAAAAAAAACTGAATATATATTATAATTTTTTGTATTGGGCAAATTTGACCCACTAATGTCATATGCGTTTTATTTTTGAAGTACAGGATAAGGGTTAAACTGTACGTCCCCCCGTCACTCATGTATAAAATTAATACGCACACCACATAACTGGTGTGAGAAGCTAGGTCGTAATCCTTAACTGAAGGGTTGTAATGACCAAATATGTATTGTACAGTGGTGGCCTTATAATTAGAAACAATGTTCTGGAACACGGTTCTCTGGAGTGACGAATCTAAGTTTAATTTATCCCAATCTGATGGAAAAACGTATGTAATACGTCCTCCAAACAAAGCCTTTGATTTCAGGTACACAGTGAAAACTGTAAAACAAATTAATAAACATACATACATGTTGCTAAGTCGTTTCTAATTATAAGGCCACCACTGTATGTATGTATTGTTAATGGTTTTTACACCTTTGCCAGGAAAAAAATAAAATTTTTCAACGAATTTTTTCGACTTAAGCTACTTTTGTTATGTAGTCATAGTAATTGAAAAATAAATGTTGAAAAAAATGCAAGTTTTTTTAAAAAACTTGTTCAGTTTAAAAATCATCCAAAAAAAATCATCCAAAAAGTTAAAAAAAAATTTAATTTTATATTAATTTTGCATTGATGTAGACTTAAGCCAATTTGCTTTGTAACTACGCTTACTTATGGAATATTTATCTTACAATATAAAATGATTTTCTTTTGAAGAGCTTGAAGGATTTTCTAGGACTTATGATTCATGATTCATCTCAATGACTCAGAGAGTCTGTCTACATAACGTCGTGCAAATAAGAAAACGAGGTGTGTTATGTTTTCTTTCATAACCTAAGATAATCATTCAATAAATTTTATAATTTTTATGCGGCCTGCGAATATTTAAACATTTATTCTGTTGTAATTCAAAATTACCTTCATGGAAATACTTTTCAATTAGCACAGAAACTCATATGTACACGGTATTATTGCTTTCAGTTCTTCAAAGGGGTGCCCTCTGCTAATTAAGCCACGTTTTTTCCGTAATATGCACTTTCTTCTGCACTTTTTTAATTCAAAATTTCTTTTAAATAACAATCAAACGGCTTAATTTAATAAAACTTTTTGCTTTAAAACACATACATATACACACAACATACACGATTTTAGTTTTTTATTCTCTTTTGTTTGTTGAAAAGAGAATTACGATTGAAAAAATACTGGAACAGAACACGTTTAATTTAATTAAAAAAGTTTTCTTCTACACAAACACATAAATCAGAGAGTTAAATAACTTGTTTCGATTTGATTGTTTTTATTTTAATCTCCTCCTGTATTCTCCACCAATATTTCACTTTATTTTATTATTTATTTAATTCTATTTTATTTTATTTTATTCTTATTTATTTACTCTTCTTATTTTATACGTCTTTATGGTAGCACGCTGTGAAAAGCAATGAAATTGTTCAAAGGAAAATACACGATTTTAAACGCAGCAACATAGCCTAATGACCTGACTGGCTGCCTCGTTGGCTGGCTCACTGACTGGTTGCGTTGACTTTGTATACCGTACGACTGTAAGCTCTATACATACACATACAAAGGCAATAAAAATATGTGACAGTGTTTATTAACCCCTTAAATGGTAAAAGAAATTTTCGTATATCTTTCCTTACTCTTTTTCCTAAACAAGTATTCTCATAAATTTATTATTGAATCTGGGCTCAAAACTAGGTTAATTCCAAAAGTTAAGGCTTATGTAACATCTGATTACACACCACTATTGGTATAGAAGATTCGCAGCATTTCTCTTCATGAGAGATACATACACACATAATTACATTACATTACAACTCTTCAGTCAGGATTGCGGCCTAGCTTCTCACACCACTTATGTTGTGGCTTAATTTTTACACATGAATGGTGGTACCCACATTTTAAAGTCGATTCCGTACGACCGATTTTTGAGAAACTTTTCATGGCAATTTTATTTTACTCTCGGAGTTTTTTCCAGAAATTTGCTGAGAGGAAGTCGCCAAAGAAATTTTTTTTATATTCCCTTTAGTTAGAGATGTCTGATCTGTGATTTGAACCGTGGCCTTACGTTTAATAAGCCAACTCAATACTTACTAGACTACGGCGTTTAACCGACTAAAAATCACCCTCATTTCTTCTGGAAGTTTGGTCAGCTCGAGACCGCATTCGCATTGCTTCGAAATGGCTCCCACTTTGTTTATTTTGCCACACGACTTTTTCCGCTTGCAGTTAAATCTGCTTTTCATACTCTGCAAGAGATCATCTTTCATACTTTTCACAAAAATTTTCCACACATTTCTCTCTTCTTCTTTCTCTTCTACTTCACGATGTTTTCTTTTGGTGTAAGAGGTCTAATGCTTAGTTTTGAGATACCTTTCTACCATTTTGCCTTCAGTGTTACACAGACTGACTGCTGCTCTACGTCAATGAAGCAGTGTTATGTAAAAATTTACAGTGGTGGCCTTATAATTAGAAACGACTTAGCAACATGTATGTATGTTTGTTAATTTGTTTTACAGTTTTCACTGCGTACCTGGGATCAAAGGCTTTGTTTGGAGGACGTCTTACATACGTTTTTCCATCAGATTGGGACAAATTAAAATTAGATTCGTCACTCAAGAGAACTCTGTTCCAGAAGCATCGTTTCTAATTATAAGGCCACCGCTGTAATTGGCCATTACAACCCTTCAGTCAGGATTACGGCCTAGCTTCTCCGCACCACTTATGTTGCGAGTGTTAATTTTATACATGAGTGACGGGGGACCTACAGTTTAACGTCGACTCCGTACGACAGATTTTTTTGAGAAACTGTTTCATGGGACTTAATCCCGAGAATCATGTAACACTCGTCTTTCTCGGCTAGCACCTATGTCTGTGGTCGATTGCCCAGTGGATCGCACACTGCATTACAGACAAAATTTGTTTTTTAGCTGGACTATTTGTATGTGGAACTCCCTTCCTTCCTCCCTCCCAGTAGGGGCCATCCCCTGTGGATGGATTCCCACTTTACATATACGACGTAAAGTCGCCGTAGCCTAGTAGCTAGTGTGTTCGCTTATTAGACGTAAAGCCCGGGTTCAAATCCCTGATCTGACATCAAAACGAGAATTTGAAGAAAATATTTCTTCGGCGACTTCCTTACAGCAGATTTCTGGCAAAAACTCTGAGAGTAATATGCAAATTGCAATGAAAAAGTTTCTCAAAAATCTGTCGTTCGGAGTCGACTTTAAACTGTAGGTCCCACCACTCATGTATAAAAATTAACACACACAACATAAGTGGTGTGAGAAACACGGACGTTGTACAATGGGTCAATTCGACCTCCGGGTACTGTACTTGTCTTAATTGACAAGTACACTTCGTCTAACCTTAGAAGCTAGGTTGTAATCCTGACTAAACAATTAATTAAGTAATGAACGGAGTTGCTAACGAAGCGCGATCTTTTCGGAATTGACGTTCTTTTTAGAACCACAATAATCTCCCATTTACCACTACAGGGTTAATATTTTAAGTTTTTTGTCGATTGTTGTTATTTTAGACTAAAAGTCGTCGTCGTTTGTCTCGTTCGTATGACTCGTTTTGTCTACAGCTGTAAATTTGCCACTGTTCGCAAGTATGCGAAAGCAGAAGTGTGTATGTGTGTGTGTGAGAGAGAAACGAGTAAGTGAACCCCGATTATATATAAAAAAGAAAGAAATATCGGCTGTTAGTATTTGTTAACTGTAAATACTGCTGCCAATGGCCAAAAATATAGTGGCAGCAGCAATCATGCTTGTGTTCCTGGTAAATGCAATTGAAAAAGTAAGAACAAAAACTAAAAGAAAAATGCACAGAGAAGTACAAGACACTAAAACGTTAAAATTCACACACCAAAGAGCAAACATAGAAAGGCACACACACGTACAGAGTGGTGGAAAAATAAAACCAAAATAACGGGGTGAGTTTATAGACACGCTTTCATAAAAACGAGAGGGTGCACAACACATACATACATACATACATAGATAGGCGCCATTATGCTGTGTACTATTTCTCAACACTCATATACACATGCACAGACACTCTCTTGCTTATAAACAGTATTTTAGTCATCACATGCATATATTTTCTATCATGATGATGATGATGATGATGAAGCTGATGACGAGCACTATGATGATGGCAAACTATACGAACGGGGGTCGTTGTTTTCAGGTTTCCGGTGGAGAGTTCAAGTAAAATCAGCACAATATATGTATGAACGAAGCAAGAGTATGCAGCAGTTGCAATTGCTGTCATTTTTTGTTGAAGTTTTTCTCGGTTTTTCTTTTTTTGTATTTTTTTCTTCGTTCTTAAATTGTATTTTTAACTTGTAAAAGAAAGGAGGGTATATGAAAGCCAGGGTTGATTTGCAATTTTTGGCAATTTTAAAATTTTTTCTTTTGCAAAAAAAAGTTTTTCTTCGTTTTCAAAACAATGTGTCACTTTTATCGCAAGTTTTTCAACATTTTTATTTGTGAAGTTGAGTGGCTATTTTGTTTTAAAAGAACAATTTGATTTTCATTATATTTTTAGAAGGAGAGAATTATTAAAATTTTATTTTAAAAGAAGGCTATGGAATGTTGTAAAGCTTCAATAAATGCCAAAAAATCTAAAATCATTTTGAATACATTTTATCAGTCGAAAACTGATATAAAGAAAGCAATGAAAAGGAAAAAGAGTATCCCAGGAAATCACTTGAATCATTAGAACTCAATACATGCATACATAATTGGTCATTACAACCCTTTTACTCTAAGGGAACTTTATGAGACCCGAGTGCATACATTATCGTGGAGATTATGTTAGGATAGGTCAGAGGACGTGTACTTGTCAATTAAGACAAGTACAGTACCCGGAGGTCGAATTGACCCATTGTACAACGTCCTAGTTTCTCACACCACTTATGTCGTGTGTGTTAATTTTATACATGAGTGGCGGGTCCTACAGTTTAAAGTCGACTCTGAACGACAGATTTTTGAGAAACTTTTCATGGCAACTTTATTTACTCTCAAAGTTTTTGCCAGAAATCTGCTGAGAGGAAGACGCCGAAGAAATACTTTTTGTATTTTATTTTAATGTCTGGCCTGGGGCTCGAACCCTGGCTTTTCATCTAATAAGCCAACACACTACCGACTAGACCACGACGACTTCTACAACGCTGGAGAAAAAAAGAACGCCCTTAGTTTCAATTTCAATTTGACATCCATTGTGATATTGTGAGACAGACCCCAATTAAACAGTTTCCACCACAGAAGCAACAATGCTCTTCACAAAATTTAAAATACCCCCCAGTTACAAATCTAAAACACAATTTGTATCAATTTTCACCAGGCGAATGACAGCGAAACTAAATCAACTCAAGGTACTCTATCCTTTACTCCCCTCCGCAACTGCTTAGTAATCGTAATGCCTGACACCCAAGCGCTAGTCATATGCCCCTATTAGACAATGTCCGGTAATCACCGATACCGGAGTCTATTCATTCTCAAAAAATAGCTTGTGCATCCACTTACAAGAGAGGGCCATAAATGTCGGGCTGTACGACAGTTATTTCCATACGCTAATCTGTTATTTGCAGCCTACATACATATACAGTATCACGTCATTGTTTGAATTTGCATGGAGAGAACAGGCACATATATATAAATTCGTTGGAATCCGTAAGGGGATTTCAACCAAGGCATGTCTATATGCCTTTAAATTCCCACGTATGTTTCTGCCATTTGATTATTAAGCTGTTCAGTCATCTCTTTAAGAGCCGATCAACAGTAGAGGTAGTTCAAAAGCTTCAACAGCGTCCACTTACAAGAGAGGGCCATAAAAGTCTGGCTATACGACAGTTATTCCCAGCCTGTCATCTATTATATGCAGTCTAAATGCACAGCATCAAGACGAAGTTTAATAGGCGTACTGACATGCATGAACTGCCTTTTAAATTCGTTGGAGGTATCAGCCTTAACATACTCATAAGGGCCCTTAAATTCTCCCGTATGTTACTGCCACTTGCGCCCTTAATGCATGAACTGCCTTTTAAATCGTTGGAGCCTTGACATACTCATAAGGGCCCTTAAATTCTCCCGTATGTTACTGCCACTCGCGCCCCTAAAGCATGAACTGCCTTTTAAATTCGTTGGAGATATCAGCCTTAACATACTCATAAGGGCCCTTAAATTCTCCCGTATGTTACTGCCACTTGCGCCCTTAATGCATGAACTGCCTTTTAAATCGTTGGAGCCTTGACATACTCATAAGGGCCCTTAAATTCTCCCGTATGTTACTGCCAGTCGCGCCCCCCCTTTGCATTAACTGCCTTTTCAATTCGTTGGAGGTATCAGCCGTGACATACTCCTAAGGGCCCTTAAATTTACCCGTATGCCACTCGCACCCCTAATGATTCGATTATTAATCTTGTCAGTCATCTCGTTAAGAGACGACTAACAGCAGATGGAAGCCGTTCTGCCTTATCCAGATTGCAGTCTCGTTGATTGTGGGGAATTTTGCCAGTTAAACGTTGCCAAGATCTGAAAGCTAGCTTGTTGTGCTCAGTAGTCCTCCAAACTATTAACACTATCTAGGGCAGTGTGTGGATCGGTAACATCAGTGTACTTGCTCAAGAACGATTAAAACACGAACGTTAGCCTCAATGGGGCAATTCACCGCGCGATAAGTGATTTATTTTTTTAAGCAAAATGGAAAAATTGAGCTTGGTTGACAGGTGGCTTAATCAAGGCGATGTCACATCCAAAAAGGAATGCAATAACATGAAGTGGCGAGTTTGGTAAGCAATTAATCTTACATTTTAGAGCAGTATACTGGCCCCGCTAACATCATGCGATTTGACCAACACTAAACTATTTTTATGGGGTAAGTCCCTCACGGTACGACAATTCTGTAAACGTTAAGATTTTATATGAAATGCAGGTGAAAACAATCCAATATTGTAGCGCATGGTAGAACCACATAAACACGCCGTACGTCTAGTAGATAGTGTGTTGGCTTATCAGACGTAAGGCCAAGGTTCAAACGCCAGGTCAGACATCAAAACGAAATATGAAAAAAATATTTCTTCGTCGACTTCCCCTCAGCAGATTTCTGGCAAAAACTCTGACAGTAATATGCAAATTGCAATGAAAAAGTTTCTCAAAAAATTTGTCTTTCGGAATCAACTTTAAAATGTAGGTCCCGCCACTCCTGTATAAAATTAACACACACAACATATGTAAGTGGTGTGAAAAGCCAGGCCGTAATCCTGTGTGAAGGGTTGTAATGGCCTATTATGTATGTATGTTATGTATGGTAGAACCACATATGCCGTAACCAAGGGCAATATTTACATGAAATGATGTTTAGAAAGCCGAGGACAGGTATTAAATAAATATTCCTTTAATTTTTTATTTTTCAATTTTCAAAACCCAACCCGTTTTTAATGGCATTAAATTAGCGCTCCAGTAAAGGCCAATTTGATTGACATTAAAAGTAATTTTTATTGATTTGAATATAAGTCCATACACCTTCAAAGAGCCATCATACATACTTACATATGTACATATATGCAATCCTTTTTGATTTTTATCGATAAATAATTGCCTGAAGCAAAAACAGCAAAAAAAAAAAGAAAAGAAAGAAAGTGTATCACTTAGTCATGCTTGGCGGTGCAAAACGTTCGTTATTTATTTCTCGTCATTTAAATTTCATTTGTGACTAGTTTTTGAAGAACATTTATAAAACTGTCATATTTATTCTTACGTTCTCTTTCCCCCTTTTCGAGTTTTCTGTGGCATTTTTTATAATTCTAGTCCCAGGACAATGTTGATAGTTTTCCCTTGTATTTCATTTGTATTTCGTTTGTTTTTTTGTGTCTTTTACTTGCAAAATATTTCCTTTAGGGAAATTCAAGTATATTGTATGACACAGAACGACATACAATTTATAACAGAAGAATACATGAGCAATTCATTCTCATTCGCATACGATTCTTTATTAAATTTGGCCTTTTTCCCTATTTACGTACGTATGTACGAGTACATTTGAAATGATTTGATATGTACTGAGCAAGCTTAAGCAGAGCTACGGTAAAGTACTTTACCTTGGCTATTATAATAGCTATGGCCTGCCTTTCCCTACCCCACCACATTTTCGTTGTGTTTTCTGTATCACAAGGTAATAGTAAGTAAATTAACAATGGTGGATGATGTTACAAGACATACATTCTGTAAAGGGTCCACCAAATAACTTTTTTTTGAAAATGCTTTAAAAACAAAACTACTGAATATTTTCTCAAATTTCTTTTTTTATTTGAAAGTACAATCCTTCCGGTTAATAATGGAAAATAATTTCATTCAAATGGCTGCCTCCGCTGGCCATGCATCACCAGAAGATGCCGATTTTGACAAAAAAAAATCATCTTTTCAGATGAAGCTCATTTTGATCTTGGCGGGTATGTAAACAAGCAAAATTGTCGCATTTGGGTCACAGAAAACCCGCACGCATACATTGAAAAGCCGACGCACCCAAAACGAGTCACTGTTTGGTGCGGATTTTGGTCCAGAGGCATAATTGGGCCATTTTTCTTCGAAAATAAGCAAGGAGTGGCCTTTACAATCAATGGTGATCGTTATCGGGCCATGTTGAACGAATTGTTGTTTACAACAATTGAAGAGGAGGATATTGGCAGCATTTGGTTTCAACAGGACGGCGCTACGTCCCACACAGCCGAAGCTACACTCGATATTTTGCGCTCTGTTTTTGAAGATCGCATTATCAGCCGCAGAGCTGATGTCGCTTGGCCACCTCGGAGCTGCGATTTGACGTCGTTGGACTATTATTTGTGGGGTGCCGTCAAAGATAAGTGTTACGCCGACAAGCCAGAGACAATTGACGTTTTAAAGGACAATATTCGTGGAGCCATTGGTGATATACAGCTGCACACATTCGATAATGTGCTTAAAAATTGGACCGATCGTGTAGGCTACTGCATGGCCAGCCGAGGCAGCCATTTGAATGAAATTATTTTCCATTATTAACCGGAAGGATTGTACTTTCAAATAAAAAAGAAATTTGAGAAAATATTCTGTAGTTTTTTTTAAAACATTTTCAAAAAAAAAAGTTATTTGGCGGACCCTTTAGTAAATTAACATGGTGGTTGATATTACAAGACATACATACATATATACATTCACAGATGCTTATACATATGTATGTATGTACAGAAAAAAACAAGAGAAATAGTAATAAATCGATAATTTTATTATATGACCACCATATGAGCCAAGCCAAGCCAAATAAATTAAATTCCATACCCCCTCCCCCCCCAAAATAACTGCTGTTACTACTATTTGATGAATATTGCCAATCACATACGCGCTGATATTGATGGTCTGACCTGAGTTGTTTGGTCTTTTAATTACATTGTCTTTCATTTCATTACATTACTTACATTACAATTCAATTCAATTGGATTTTATTTCATATGCAAACCATAGTCTAAGGGGAGACAGACTATGTGTTATGTGAAGGCCTTAAGGAGGCGAGGGAGGGAAGGTGTAGTGTTAGTTAAAGATTTATGCAATAAATTTTCTTTCTTTACACCACACTTAACATGTAATATGTATGTATGCTTAGTTATCGTGTACAAAAGAGTGTTTTTTTTATAAGATTTAGAAAAACTAACATAGAAGACTACTCTTATGAAATTTCAATATATTCGTGGCTATTTGCTAGTCTTATATATGTAAAGTGAAGTCGCCGTGGTCTAGTAGGTAGTGTGTTGGCTTATTAGACGAAAAGCCAGGGTTCGAGCCCCATGCCAGACATCAAGACAAAAATACAAAAAATTATTTCTTCGGCGACTTCCTCTCAGCAGATTTCTGGCAAAAACTCTGAGAGAAAATAAAATTGCCATGAAAAGTTTCTCAAAAATCTGTCGTTCGGAGTCGACTTTAAACTGTAAGTCCCGCCACTCATGTATAAAATTAACACACACAACATAAGTGGTGTGAGTAACTAGGTCGTAATCCTGACTGAAGGGTTGTAATGACCAATTACGTACGTATATATGTAAAGTTTCCAACAACACCGCATTCTCTATAAATGATCAAAATATAGTGAATGTCAACAGCATCACATACAGTGGGGTGCACAAATGAGTACATGTTTGTACTTTGGACGCTTTTTATTGAAAAAAAAAAAGGAAAAAACCTGCACTTTCGGCTAAAAATGTAAAGGCACGGTTAAAATTCGCCAGAGAACAAAGAAATTGGACAGTGGATGACTGGAAACATGTGATCTGGTCAGACGATTCGAAATTCAACGGCTTTCAGTTCGATGGTAAGCGATATTGCTGGTCCCGCCATGGGGAAAGAATTCAAAGGCACTATGTTAAGGAAATGGTGAAACACGGTGGAGGAAATGGTATGGGGTTACTTTACATGGTGGCATCTCGGATCAATGCAAAGAATCAATAATATTATGAAAAAAGAAGTTTATTTGATAATTTTGCAAAATTTTCAATTAGTACAGTAGACAGCACAAAGTCCCGACCTTAATCCGATTGAGAATTTGTGGTCAATCGTGAAGAGACGGTTGGGACAGTACCAATCAGTCCCAACCAAGCTTTGGCAATGGATTCATCGGGAATGGACAAATATGCCGAAAGAAATTATAGAGAACTTGGTGGAGAGCATGCCAAGTCGCGTAAATGAGGTTTTAATAACAAGGGTCTTTAGACTAAATATTAAAAATACTCGTATTCCCTAAAATTTTGGAATGGTGCAAAATTGAGTACATCCGAGTTATTTTCCTCTTGGTTTTTTTTTAGTTTTGTATTGAATGTTAAGTACTAAATACTAAATAAAAAACGAAAAAAAAAATTTTGGAATTACTTTAATACTTTCCTTTTTATGCCATTGAAATTGTCTAGAGTACAAACATGTACTCATTTGTGCACCCCACTGTATATTCCGGTCTTTCAAACATGACATTTAAGATTGATAACGAAGGACGCCTTCGTTATTTTCCAAGGTACGAAATATAACAAACTTTTAGTGTCCATTCAAGCGATCAGTATATGCTTCTCTAAGGCTAGATAATATAGTTCAAGGCTGCGATAGGTGAAGTGGCTGTCTTCCCGAATTGCAGAGCTTTATAAACCTTCCTATACATACATACATGGCTCCAAACTGGAAGGAGCCGTTGGAATTGGTATTTATTCGGAATCAATCGGAATATCCGAATCTATAAGGCTATCGAATCACTGCAGCGTCTTTCAGGCGGAAGTGTCAGCAATTCAGGCTGCGCTGAAAATTATTGTGGACAGAAATGTTTACAAGCGGAAAATCACCATATTTTCCGATAGCCAGGCGACTATCAAGGCATTGGATTCTAGTGTAATACAACTCCAAGACGGTATACGACTGTTGCAGATATCTCAATTAGGTGGCGAACCGATATGATGTTTGTATCATATGGCTACCGGAACATAAGGATATTCCCCGCAACTTAAGAGCGGATGAACTGGCCAGAAAGGGCACAATCATCGAACTCTCTGATGAATTCTCTATATTGGGTACTCCCTTTGGGTACCTGCAAGCTTATAATTGACAATGCAATCGTCAGATCTTGTCAACAGTAGGTGGGTATAGCGGCGCAAAAAATCTGGCCAAGGCTGGATAGAAGGCGCACGGCGACTCTGCTTAAACTCCAAACAAGTAGGCTCAGCACTGATATCGGGGTTATTACAGGGCATTGTATTATAGGAAGGCATGCGAGGCTTATTGGTCTTGGAAGCCTTGCAAATGATTTCTGCAGATGAGGAGGAGGAGGATGAGACTACTCTTCACCTATTGTGCACATGTCCGGCACTTGGTCGGGGGAGAAAGAGGCACCTGGGTGTCTACTACATGGAGGATCTAGATGAACTGTCATGCATGGATATTGGCTGTCTGAGTCTCTTCATCGGAAGCTCCGAGTGGTTCCTAGAATAGGGGAGAATGAAAAACTGTGGTATCACAATGGGAACTGTCTGCGGCCTTAGTGTGTCCGCTCATGACTCCAACGAGGGGACAGCCACTTCTACCAACCTACCTACCTACCTACAATCATCATGTCCTTCTAAAAATCTACAACCCATCTGCCCTAACATAACTTGCCTTAAAATAAATCACAACAAAAATATTTTTCATAGCTGCGCTTTCATTGATATACACTCAGCCACAAAAGTATACATACGGTTAACAAATTTCAGAAATTTTTTAATCAATCTGTTTTCGTTGAAAATCTTTATAATTGTCTGACAACTCGATTTTAAGACGGTCTTGGTTAAAAAATTTCTGAAATTTGTTAACTTTTGTGGGCCTGTGCAGGTTTGTTTCTTTATAATTGTCTGACATCTTTCTTCGATTTTAAGACGGTCTTTTGCATTGGTTCAACAATTTGTGAAATTTTTTAATCGGATGTATACTTTTGTGTGCCTGTGCAGGGCCACAATTCAGTTCAATTTCAGAAATTTCTTAACCAATGCAAAAGACCGTCTTAAAATCGAGGAAACTATAAAGATTTTCAACGGAAACGGATTGGTTAAAAAATTTCTGAAATTTGTTAACCGTATGTATACTTTAGTAACTGTGTGTACATCCTGTGTGTTAGCAAAAAGCCTTTAAAATTTTGAAGTTGTATTTACATGCCGTTGCATGTGCATACGCCCTTCAATAAAGCAGAATACAAACAATATGAAGGCACTCCCAGGAACTTAATGAAACATTTTCATTTTTTTTTCTTTTTTTAAAAGAGTAACTCTCTTTTCATTTCAAACATAGAGATGTTTTTAATTAAAATCTCTCTTCTTTAATTATTTGGTTTGTACTTAAAAACCATTTCATTCATTTCATTTCATTTCAATCGATTGCAAAA
The DNA here is from genome assembly GCA_932273835.1 of Sarcophaga variegata. Lineage (NCBI taxonomy): Eukaryota > Metazoa > Arthropoda > Insecta > Diptera > Sarcophagidae > Sarcophaga > Sarcophaga variegata. The sequence continues at coordinate 15,257,617 of OW026361.1, read as the reverse complement.
ACAATTGAAAAAAAAATATTAATTTAGGCCATCTGCTGTATAATTGTTTCATTTTAAATATAAAAAAATATACTACTACTTAAGGATAACAACAGCAACAACAACACCAACTATTATAATATAACCAACATCAACACCACCGTCCGTCCACCACTCAACCTTAAACTCAGCTTTATAGGCCACACACCATGTGCTTTTGCTATGGTGTTTGGCCTTATCATGCCAAACATGCCTGTTTGTTGGTTATTTTTTATTCATTCGGTTGCAGCAATTTGTTGTTGTGAAGTACAAACGATGATATTTTTTTCGGTATACATACGTACAAAAAAATATTTTGTCTACATATAGGTTAGGTTTATATGTACAGGGTTACACAAAAGTAATGTCATTTTTGTTAGAAATCGAAATAAGCTTCACTGGTCATTATGATTTCATGTGTACAAAATCAGAAGTGTTTCCCATTTAAAAGAGTCTGTAGGGAGAGTGGCAGACAACAGACAAGATTTTGCGGTATATCTGTGAGCTTTATGGAGGGATGGAATGCATGCAAACAAGGTAAAGTTTCTGACTGTGGTGAACGTGGCGACCACCAGGACGATCCTTGTCTTGCTATATTCAAGTTGACACGCAGAGTCCTCCTCGTGGCCCCTCCTGGATGGCATTCTAGCACCCGCTAGATGTTAACTAATGCGTGCAGCAAAGTCCAATCCTCTGGACGTTAAATTTGGGTTGTGCGTAGGGCTTGGAACTCATACATATATACATAATTGGTCATTACAACCCTTCAGTCAGGATTACGACCTAGTTTCTCAGGGCTTGGAACCCACCGCGTAAAAATTTCCTCCAATGAAAACTAAAACAAAATCCAACAGTGAGCTGTATGAGCTTCTCAACGACATTGACGTTGTGCAGCGTATTAATATACAGCGGCCGCGCTGGCTCGGCCATGTCGTTCGAATGGAGGAGGATGCTCCGGCGAGACGGGTATTTGATGCGGGGATCTGCAGAAGTCTGAGAAGCGGACGACTTTGTTTGCTTTGTAAGGACCAAATCGAGGAAGCCCTGTCGGCGATTGGTGTGACCAACTGGCGTAGGCGCGCAAGAAGCAGAGGCGCCTGGAAGGATGTGTTGCGGCAGGACGAAATCCGTTAATTGGATTGTTAATGGCCAATTGCTTAAGTAATTAAGTACTGTGAGATTTATTGTGTAACGTTTCTAAAGATTTCTGATGCCCAGATGCTTTAATAGCGCCTGATAGTAATTAAGCTCGTATGCAACAAATTTAACGTGTTTATATTCGACGAAATAGGCTTTCAACTGAAACCTTCCAAAGGGGAAAACACTCACTCAAAATATGCATTCTTGCCCCAGTCCTTTGATGTTCGTCCTTTCAGAATTAATGATGAACGTGATCAATAAATAAATAAAATGAGGAACAACAAGTTGTTGCGCATGAGTCGACGGAGGTTTCTAAGTTGGTGCGATTAATTTCCGATAGATGGCACCACTGAAAATTACTCAAAATGAATTAAATCGTAAGCTGTGATATGATCATGATATGATCTTTAGCAAAGTTGTTGCGCATGAGCCGACGGAGGTTTCTAAGTTGGTGCGATTAATTTCCGATAGATGGAGCCACTGAAAATTACTCAAAATGAATGACAAGCAATTGGTCGACCTACACCTCAAGCACGGAAGTAAAGAGCATTACGAGCCTCAGAGTCAAACGAGCAACGAGCATTGAAACTGGAAAATCTTCGAGTACATGCCGCTGAGGCGACCTGTACGCATGAATCACATGAACAACGAGAAGTGAGATTAGAAACTGATCAAATGCGTACTACTACTCAGGCCCTTTCGTCTGAATCATCTAGAGCAACGGGAAACAAAATCAATAAAAATGATTCAAAATTAATTGGACATTTGTGTAATAATGTCTTTACTTCAAAATTTATTTTAGTTAGCGCCGCAGCAACGCGTGCAGGGTACTATTGCTAAAGGATCCGCCAAATAACTTTTTTTTGAAAATGCTTTAAAAAAACTACTGAATATTTTCTGAAATTTCTTTTTTTTATTTGAAAGTACAATCCTACAATAATAGAAAATAATTTCATTCAAATGGCTGCCACGGCTGGGCATGCAGTAGCCTACACCAGAAGATGCCGATTTTGGAAAGAAAAAATCATCTTTATCGAAGAAGCTCATTTTGATCTTGGCGGGTATGGAAACAAACAAAATTGTCGCCTTTGGGGCACAGAAAACCCGCACGCATATATTGAAAAGCCGACTCACCCATAATGAGCCACTGTTTGGTGCGGCATAATTGGGCCATTTTTCTTTGAAAATGAGCAAGGAGTGGCCGTTACAGTCAATGGCGATCGTTATCGGGCCACGTTGAACGAATTTTTGTTCACAAAAATTGAAGAGGAGGATATTGGCAACATTTGGTTTCAACAGGACGGCGCTACGTCCCACACAGCCGAAGCTACACTCGATGTTTTGCGCCCTGTTTTTGAAGATCGCATTATCAGCCGCAAAGCTGATGTCGTTTGGCAACCTCGGACCTGCGATTTGATACCGTTGGACTATTATTTGTGGGGTACCGTCAAAGATAAGTGTTACACCGACAAGCCAGAGACAATTGACGCTTTAAAGGACAATATTCGTGAAGCCATTGGTGAAATACAGCTGCACACAATCGATAATGTGCCTGAAAATTGGACCGATCGTGTAGGCTACTGCATGGCCAGCCGAGGCAGCCATTTGAATGAAATTATTTTCCATTATTAACCGGAAGGATTGTACTTTCAAATAAAAAAAAGAAATTTGAGAAAGTATTCAGTAGTTTTGTTTTTAAAGCATTTTCAAAAAAAAAGTTATTTGGCGAACCCTTTAGTTTTCTATAGAAATTAAATATTCATTTCGTTTTATTTCTTCGAATTCAATGCATTTCATTTCATTTTGTTTCATTTCTCTTTTAATTTTGCCGCATTTTTCAATGGCATGAATATAATATTTGTTGTTGTTTTTGTTGTTGTTGTTATTGTTTTTGTTTTCTGATTGTATTGTAATGAAATTTTTGTTGCCTGAATGAATATTGTTTGCAATTAAAAGTAATTTTTTTTGGTTTCAAAGCTTTCTTTTTTTTTGCATTTTGTTTGCATTTCTTTTATTGTGTTGCATTTTAAATGCAACTGTCAGGAACAGACAAACACACAGATGTATACATACATATATATGTATATAGATTTACATTGTATTGTTATATGCTGCTGGCATACAATATCCTTTTTTCCAAAGTTGTTGTTGTTATTTTTATAATAACATTTTATTGTAAATTTTCACAATTCAAATTCAAACAACAAAGAAGGCAAAAACAAAAAAAAAAAGATGGAAAATTTTGTTATAAAAATTCCAATTTATATTTCCTGTATTCCTGTATTCCTGGTTTTGCCTTTACCTTGTGCCTGCCTTGTACCATATACTACTACTTGCTCACTCCCTAGGCTTTGCCTATATAGAGGAGACTACAACAATAAATGCAGACACAAACCACCATGCATGATGTTATTGTTGTTGTTGTTAAACATGTTGTCTATTTATGAAAATATTCAAACAGAACTTATGTTATGTATCCTGCATAAGAGAAATAACATGCAAACTACCAAACTGTGTTCAAGTGTCTCGAAATAAAACCCCGAAAAAATAGAAAAAAATTTTGAAAAATAATTTGGAATTTTGCCAGTTTGCTGTTCTAAACATTTCTTGGCAATTGTTTAAACAAATTTTAAAGGTTTAATTAGTAAACAATTTAAAATTCTCGTGAAAACAAAAATAAATTCAGAAAACACAGGGTTCATAGATTCATGATTTTCTGAAATGGATTTGAGACAAAGTTTGATTTTTGCATCAAACCCATTCAGCAAAAGCCTGAGAATGATAACCGGGCTACCAACAGGACATTATAGACAACATAACATAACATAATTGGTCATCACAACCCTTCAGTCAGGATTACGACCTAGTTTCTCACACCACTCGTACAATGGGTCAATTCTATCTCCGGGTACTGTACTTGTCTTAATTGACAAATACACGTCCTCTAACCTACTCACACCACTTATGTTGTGTGCGCTAATTTTATGCATGAGTGGTGGGACCTACAGTTTAAAGTCGACTCCGAACGACAGATTTTTGAGAAACTTTTCATGGCAATTTTATTTCCTCTCAGAGTTGTTGCCAGAAATCTGCTGAGAGGAAGTCGCCGAAGAAATACTTTTTGTATTTCGTTCTGAAGTCTGGCCTGGCTCGAACCCTGGCTTTACGTACGTCTAATAAGCCAACACACTACCTACTATACAACGGCGACTTATAGACAACATTTATAATAAAAAGAAATTGATTCGAGCCTAATGTTTAGAATTTGTAATGAGGAGGACAGAAGTCGCCGTAGTCTAGTAGTCCAAATAAGGCTGGCGCATAGAGTTACGTATCACACTGTGACCACTGTTCACCGATATAAAACTAGAGTTGATGGTAGCGCCACGGGAAAATGATCCCCGTTGCGAGACACTGGGCGATGTTTGTGATGAATTCAAATGTGAAGTGGACCAACGTGAAAATGCACCACCACTGGCTGTTGTTGCATTGCCATGCACTTGACTATGATGACCATGTCCGCCTTGCTGTGCCGACTGGCCACCATGATGGCTATGTGCCGAGGGACTTAATAACAAGGGACTACGATCGGATCTTTGGGAACCCAATGAGCTGAGTGATGTTGTTTTCGAATTCAAGCCCACCCATCGACCAGAGTCATGTGTACGTTTGCGTGTAGTTGGCTTATTAGACGAAAAGCCTACGTTCAAACACCAGACTACATACTTTCTACCAGTACGGCGTTAATGGATTTCAGAAGGACGCACCTGATTGTATATTATGTACAAGACAAGAAAATATTCTTACTGAAGCCGAACAGCATCCTAATGGTCTTCAAGACAACAAAGGGCATGACATACATACATACATAATTGATCACTACAAACCTACAGTCAGGACTACGACCTAGCTTCCCACACCGCCTATATTTTGTGTGTTAATTTTTTACATGAGTGGCGGGACCTACAGTTTAAAGTCGACTCCAAACGGTAGATTTTTCAGAAACCTTTCACGGCAATTTTATTTACTCTCAGAGCTTTTGCGAGAAATCTGCTGAGAGGAAGTCGTCGCCGGAAATATTTTATTTTGTTTGAAATGAATGAAAAGGGCGAACACCAGAACACATACTTTCAACCAGTATCGCGTTAATGTATTTCAGAAGGCAGCACCTGATTGTTTATTACATACTGGGCATCCTAATACATAATTCATCACTGCAAACCTACAGAAAGTCGATTTCCAATATAACTTTTCTTTTAACTTCAGAGTTTTTGCCACAAATCTGCTGAATGGAAGTCACCGAATGTCTGTGTTAATTTTATACATGAGTATCGGGACCTACAGGTTAAAATCGACTCCGACTACGACAAATTTTTGAGAAACTTTTCATGGCTATTGCATTTACTCTTAGAGAAATATGTTGAGAGGAAGTCGCCGAAGAAATTTTTTTCATATTTCGTGTCGTTGGAGATGTCTAACCTGGGATATGAACCGTGGCCTTACGTCCAATAGGCCAACACACTACCTACTAGACTATGGCGACTTCATCAGCAATTTCAGCGATCAAAACAGCACATGCTTGGTTAAAACGTTCGTTCAGTTCAACGACAATTTGTTAATACAAGCACCGTTGCTTTAAATGGAATAACTTTAGTCTTTGGATAATGCCTGCAGTATTATATGTCCCGTGTGGGATATGGTCTCTAACATGCTACGTGCATGCAACTGCACATGAATGTGAGCAATTTAGTTCTCTTAAAGAGCACTTCAGAAGTCTTTGTGTAGAAGACTGGAAGTGTTTTTCAATATAAGAAAAATGTGTTTTCGTTTTCGAAATCCGCTTAGCATTGAAATTTAAATAAATAATACTATCAGGTCCCACATCTAACGTTTTTTTTTTCAACTAGTGCTTATTTCGTGAATGGTAACACTTAGCTCATGTCTGATTGGATAGATAATTAGTTTTATGCTTCCGCTGAACGAATATGGTTGTGTATACGCTTGAACAACGCTGGGAAATATTGCGACATTACTTTGAAAATCATGGTAATGTTGCAGAATGTGTGCGAAAATTGCGTACGGATTTTGGAAGAAGAGAAGCGCCGTCAGCTCCGTATGTTCGTTATCTTGTGAAAAAAGTGAAAGAAACTGGCATCCTCATCGATAAACCAAAGCGTGAAAAGCCAAAAACAGAGCGTACACCCGAGAATATTGTTGCAGAAAGTAAGCGTGAAGAGCCATCAACATCAATTCACCGTCGTTCTCAACAATTGAACATTTCGGAGACATCATTGAGACGAATTTTGCATAAAGACCTTGGTATGACGCCATACAAAGTCCAATTGGTTCAGGAGTTGAAGCCAATTGACCATCCAATGCGTTTTCGCTTCGCTAAATGGGCCTGCGATCGACTTACAGAAAATGCCGATTTTGGCAAAAAAAAAATCATATTTTCAGATGAAGCTCATTTGGATCTTGGCGGGTATGTAAACAATCAAAATTGTCGCATTTGGGGCACAGAAAACCCGCACGCATACATTGAAAAGCCGACGCATCCAAAACGAGCCACTGTTTGGTGCGGATTTTGGTCCAGAGTCATAACTGGGCCATTTTTCTTTGAAAATGAGCAAGGAGTGGCCGTTACAGTCAATGGCGATCGTTATCGGGCCATGTTGAACGAATGTTTGTTCACAAAAATTTAAGAGGAGGATATTGGCAACATTTGGTTTCAACAGGACGGCGCTACGTGCCACACAGCCGAAGCTACACTCGATATTTTGCGCCCTGTTTTTGAAGATCGCATTATCAGCCGCAGAGCTGATGTCGTTTGGCCACCTCGGAGCTGTGATTTGACACCGTTGGACTATTATTTGTGGGGTGCCGTCAAAGATAAGTGTTACGCCGATAAGCCAGAGACAATTGACGCTTTAAAGGACAATATTCGTGAAGCCATTGTTGCAATACAGCTGCACATAATCGATTATGTGCTTCAAAATTGGACCGATCGTGTAGGCTACTGCATGGCTAGCCGAGGCAACCATTTGAATGTAATTATTTTCCATTATTAACCGGAAGGATTGTACTTTCAAATAAAAAAAGAAATTTGAGAAAATATTCAGTAGTTTTTTTTTTTAAGTATTTTCAAAAAAAAAGTAATTTGGCGGACCCCTTATGTCCCATATGGGATATGGTCTCTATCACGCTACGTGCATGCAACTGCACATGAATGTAAGCAATTTAGTTCTCTTAAAGAGCATTTCAGAAGTCTTTGTGTAGACTGGAAGTGTTCTTCAATGTAAGAAAAATGTGTTTTCGTTTTCGAAATTCGAAACTATAAACGTGGCAAAGCTTTGTAACCTCCGTTTGGCTACTTTCTTATACAATCTAAAATAGTTTAGCATTTCAAAAGAAATTTTCAAATTTTAAACTTATACTCTAAGCATGCATTAATAAATCTAATGAATCTCTAATGTTTACTTAATAATAATACGTAATAAATATTCTGAATAATATTTAGAGAATAATTTTTTTGCGAAATAAAATTCAAAACTTAAATTTAAAAATAAAAGAAGAAGAAAAATTAATTATTTAAAGAAAACTTACCTTAAATTTTAACGAAAATGAAAAAAGGAAATGATAATACGGCTTTTTGTATGTACAACAACAAAGTAGATGCACAACATTGAAAATAAAATATTGTATGATGATGCGATGATGCATCCCAAGGATAGTAGAGATTTTTGGTATGTTTTGATATGTTTTTTTTTGTTTTTTGTTTAAACAATCAAATTTAAAATCAAATCAACAGTATTTTGGTAACGGATTTGTATATTCGATTTACGATTTACGGGATTTCAATGGATGATGAACGAGAAGTAAAAAACTCAAACATTTAAGAAAAAAAAAATTCAATTTTGATTCAAACAGTGCAGCAAAGAAATTGAAAATTAAAATTTTTTTTGAGTATAACGAATGAATTGATTCATAAGTAGCTAAATAAGTTGAACAAAATAAACGAAAACATAATAAAAAAAAAAAAGAGAAAAAGAAGAAGAAAAAAATCAACATTAAAACAGAAATTGTGCAAAATTTTTAAAAATTAAAAAAAAAAATTAAGTAAGGATTGGAGTTTTGGTTTGTGATGTGAGTTAAATAATGATTTGTGCTCTAAATACACGTAATATTGAGTGTGCTGTACATAGAAAAAAACGTAACGTAACGTAATGTAACGCAAAATGGTTTAAAACTTCGCTAAACAAAATACAACACTACACACAAACAAAACTTGAACGTAACATTAAGGGGAGGGAGTTTTTTTTTTGTAAAGAAAGAATGTGAAGAAAATAAAAAACAGGGGAAGAAAGTTTTCGTTTTAATCAGAGGGGGGAAAGCTATTTAAAGCTGGCATTTAATTAACCAGCCTACCTCGAATTTGGACTCGTTGATCTACTGCGCTGTTGATTTGTTTGATCGTTAACATAATGTACTATAGCCGAGGTAACCTCTTTAATTGAGGTTTGTATCTCGGGTGTAACGGGTAGTAATTTCGTTTCATTGGTTGCTGTTTCTGTTGCTGCTGCTGCCGGTAACGTTTGTGTTGTAGGCGATGTGCGTTGTTGCTGTTGAGACAATAAAGATGAAGCCAATCTGTAATAAAAACAAGGAAATTTAACTCAAATTAATTACAAATTCCATCCACACACACACACACTAACCTTTCATGAGCTGTTCTTTGTGACAGTTTTTCTTGGCTACGCCAGCCCAAATAAGGCTGGCGCATAGAGTTACGTATCACACTGTGACCACTGTTCACCGATATAAAACTAGAGTTGATGGGACCGCCACGGGTAAATGATCCCCGTTGCGAGACACTGGGCGATGTTTGTGATGAATTCAAATGTGAAGTGGACCAACGTGAAAATGCACCACCACTGGCTGTTGTTGCATTGCCATGCACTTGACCCTGATGGCCATGTCCGCCATGCTGTGCCGACTGGCCACCATGATGGCTATGTGCCGAGGGACTTAATAACAAGGGACTACGATCGGATCTTTGGGAACCCAATGAACTGAGTGAGGTTGTTTTCGAATTCAAGCCCACCCATCGACCAGAGTCTTGTGTACGTTTGCGTGTAAAATTACCAGGTTTATAGACTGTCGTAGCACCTGTGCCAGCAGCACCTTCGGGAGATTTTTGATTTTGATTGTATTGTCGGAACCAATCGGGTATATTGAGACGTTGTAACGAGGCTTGTATACGTAATTGGTGTTCACTTAAGGCGGCCGGATTGTGATCGTGGGATTTTTGAAGCTCATTTTCAGGGGGCTGAAATGAAAGAGAAAAATGACGAAAAGAAGTGTTATTAGTTATTGGTAAATAAGGAGCAATATTTTTGATATAAATTACAACAAAAAACAAAATGAGATTTGAGGTAATAAAATGTTATGTCCTAACAAGTTTAAATAGATGTAGTTTGGATTAGATTAATAGCTCGGCCAATACCTGGGGGCTTCATTATGATACGAAGTGATTCAAGTGTAATCTATGAAACGAATAGCAGCGTGACTATCCACAAGAATATCAATCACCAGTGAGTCGTGCGTAAAATTGAGAAAAAGTTCTCAATATTGACAACAATGCTCCAAGTGTCTTTGGATCTCCAGTATATATTGAAAGATTTTACTGAGATTTGGTTTAAGGCTGAGATAACATTTTTCATGATGAACGAACCACAGTGCAAACATTCAATCATCGTACATACCCTAGTTGTCTCACATACATACATACATACATAACATAATTGGTCATTACAACCCTTTTGTCGGGATTACGACCTAGTTTCTCACACCATTTATGTATGTTGTGTACGTTAATTTTTATATATGAGTGGTGGGACCTACAGTTTAAAGACTTTTTGGGAAACTTTTATTTACTCCCTCAGAGTTTTTGTCAGAAATCTGCTGAGGATGTCGCCGAAGAAATATTTTGTCATATTTCGTTTAGTTGGAGCTTTGAACCGAGACCGCACATCTAATAAGCCAACACATTATCTATTAGACCACGGCGGCCTTTGAAGATATCATGTAAGAACGATATTTGTACATGATATTAAAGGACATTGTCTAGTGGGTAGTGTGTTGGCTTATTAGATGTGAGGCCACGGTTCAAACTGCATCTCCAACAAAACACAATTTTAAAAAGTATTTCTTGGGCGACTTCCTCTCAGCAGATTCCTGGCAAAAACTGTGAGAGTAATTAACACACATAATATAAGTGGTGTGACAAGCCAGGTGGTAATCCGGATCTCCTTATGAAAACGGATAGGTTAGGTTAGGTTAGAGAACGTGTACTTGTCAATTAAGATAAGTACAGTACCCGGAGGTCGAATTGACCCATTGTACAACGTCCTAGTTTCTCACGCCACTTATGTTGTGTGTGTTAATTTTATACATGAGTGGTGGGATCTACAGTTTAAAGACGACTCCGAACGACAGATTTTTGAGAAACTTCTCAAGGCAATTTTATTTTACACTCAGAGTTTTTGCCAGAAATCTGCTGAGAGGAAGTCGCCGAAGAAATACTTTTTGTATTTCGTCTTGATGTCTGGCCTGAGGCTCGAACCCTGGCTTTGCGTCTAATAAGCCAACACACTACCTATTAGACTACGGCGACTTCTGAAAACGGATACTCGTGTGATTTCTATATCTGACTGGAATTCTCAATTTTATCAGACCTCAGAGGGCTTTTTGCTGGTTGAAAAGGTATTAAAGATTCCCGAACTGTTTTCAAATCGGATCAGGAGATCGGTCCACAACAAAAGTAATTCATTTTGCCATTGAAAAAAATTTTTCCCTGAGGGCATCTAGAAATCTTGTGTCCTAATAGGCGAGAATTTAAATTTCGAGGCCTCACAACTTTTTGACAATTCCTTGTGAAAGCAAGAGGCTTAGTTTAGAAAATAATTCATTGAAACGCAAATCAAAATATTGTATTTACAGAAACTATAAATTTTATTTATGAAATGAAAAAAAGGAAAACAGTGTTCTTAAATCTAAACACTGGTATTTGAAGGCCATTCAATTCCATCAAATATGCGTGTATAATAAAAAGCTTAAGAACTTATTTAAGATTAAAGTGCTACAGATTTATAATCCACTAAGGCGTCTAGCACGGTATTCACATGCTTGTTGCAGCTATTCAAACAGACTTCAGCATAACGACCCAAAAAGTACATGTAACGCTCCAATTCTTCTGCACTGCAATTCTTAAAGTTATCCTTGCAACCAATCTGGCTGATGTTGCTGACAATGTTTTTGAGTTCTTGCGTGTATTGGGGCGTGCCTTCCAAAGCTTCCAGATTTTCTTTAGTGAGATGGGAAAATTTTAAATTCGAGAGATATTCTTTCGTCGTATTTAGATGTTGTTTGCCAGTTTGCACAAGGTTGATCAAGTTGTCTACAGACGATGAAGTTGGTGGCGGTGGTGGTGGAGGTGAAGCTGTATCAGGCGGAGAGGCCGGAGGAACTGTATCAGGTGGAGTTGGAGCTGTATAAGGCGGAGGAACAGGAGGTTCCAATTTGTTGTTTGTTTGAGGCACGAGATTATCTACAAAAAGCTGCTCGAAAGGTTCATTTTCTAAATCCAAATTCAGTGGTGCTGGTGGAGGTGAAGCTGTATCGGCCAGGGGTGGAACTGTATCAGGCGGAGGCGGAGCTCTATAAGGCGGAGGAACCAATTTGTTGTCTGTTTGAGGCACGAGATTATCTACAAAAAGCTGCACCAAAGGTTTACTTTCTAACTCCAATTTCAGTGGTGCTGGTGGAAGAGAAGCTGTATCGGGCGGAGCTGGAACTGTATCAGGCGGAGGTGGAGCTCTATAAGGCGGAGGAACCAATTTGTTGTTTGTTTGAGCCACGAGATTATCTACAAAAAGCTGCTCCAAAGGTTTACTTTCTAAATCCAAATTCAGTGGTGCTGGTGGAGGTGAAGCTGTATCGGCCAGAGGTGGAAGTGTATCAGGCGGAGGCGGAGCAATATAAGGCGAAAGGATAGGAGAATCGAATTCAAAAAGCTGCTCCAAAGGTTTACTTTCTAAATCCAAATTCAGTGGTGCTGGTGGAGGTGAAGCTGTATCGGCCAGAGGTGGAACTGAATCAGGAGGAGTTGGAGCTCTATAAAGCGGAGGAACCAATTTGTTGTTTGTTTGAGCCACGAGATTATCTACAAAAAGCTGCTCCAAAGGTTTACTTTCTAAATCCAAATTCAGTGGTGCTGTTGGAAGAGAAGCTGTATTGGCCAGAGGTGGAACTGTATCAGGCGGAGGCGGAGGCGGAGCAATATAAGGCGAAAGGATAGGAGAATCGAATTCAAAAAGCTGCTCCAAAGGTTCACTTTCAAAATCGAAATTCAATACGTCTTGACTATCACGTGGCGCGGCGAGATCCTTATGCTCCAAACTGGAGAAATCGTCGTATTGATTGCTGAATGGAAATGCTGAGAACGATAAACGATTACCATCAATTTCCTCAAAGTTAAGCTGATCAATTTCCGATTGATCACTTATGGCAGCCGGTTTGCTGCTGCGGGGCCAGGCATATTTGCTGCGTTCTTCGTGGCCATCATTTAAACCCGATTGTAGACCCACCAGCATGCTGTATTGGCTACTTACGGAATAATTTGGTGATTGATTCCAAAATTCTGATACTTTTGAAAATTCCACATGATCCACACCAAAACGCATATCAACGTTTTCCTCAATGTTCTCCTTTATAAAGCCGAATAGACGTTGTATCTTAGCCGGACTTATGTGCTTGCCACTGAAGGGCATAGTCAAGCCACCGGTGGAAAACCAATAATGGGAAAACGTCTTGGATTGTGTTGCAAGATTATTAACGATTTGAACTGGATGATGTACTGAAAATTTATAATTGTCGATGCCGAAATGTAGATCCTTGGTTTCACAGCTGGTCTGGCCAAAGATTTTGTATAGCAGACGCAGTTTATCATGATCAAGATAATCTATGTCCAAAGCTATGGTCAAATCGTCACATTTAATCCAAAATTGGGAACATTCTCGTGGAGCGTTGGCCTTTGTTGGCTTTACTTGGGCAATTGGCTCAAAAGGCTGATCTTCTTTGATTACCTGCATGCCGAAAGAGCTGCGACTTAAGTCCATATCATAAAAAGAGCGACGGCGAGCTTTATGGGCTTTGATGGAGGGACTGTATAGTATTGGTTGCTGTCTGGCCGTATAGTAAGAATCTATGCTTTCGCAGCGGGAACCCGTAGAAGCTCTGGCAATAGGACTAAATGGCTGTAGTCCAACATTAGAGGTGTTACCAAATTGGTAGCCGCTTTTACCTTTAATGGGCGTTGAAAAACCGAAATTGTTGTTCATGGAATTTCTAGATGATTGGACCGATTCACGTCGCAAGCTGGGCCAATAATTGGGCGCTGGATTGTAGAAGTCTAGTGAGTCATGTGGTGTACATGCAGGCGTTTTTAAAGTTGGAACGGGTTCTGGGAGAATAAAATTGACTGAAGAATTTCTAGCTGATTGAGCAGACTCACGCCTGGAGTCTGTTGTTTTCATTTTGTTAGAATTTAAAGAGGTACGGCTTGCAGGTGCAGGCGCAGTAGGACTAAACAGTTGTTGTCTAGCAGTTGAGGTTTTAAGAGGCGTTGAAACCACCCCCATATTGGGTTTTGGAAAAGACAAACGCCTTTGGCTTCCCATATAGCGCAGTTCCGGTTTTGCAAAATTAATGGAAGTTCTGGGTGTGCTTATCGGCGTTTCTAAATCGTTAATCGTTAAGGTGTAGGCTGATTTAACTCTATTGGGTGAATTGATTTCCTTCAACAAAGCTTGATCCAATTCTTCAAAGTGTTCCTCAGCTGCTATGGCTTTAACCATATCCGTGGCTTCTTGCAGGTTTTGTTTATTTTGCTCTTCTGCTGTTTGGGGGCTGCTGGTATCCTTGTTAGGCGATTTCCTTTTACGCAAAGGCTTTATGGGTTTATCGTGAACATTACCTGCTGTATTGTTGTGGACTTCTATTTGTGCTTCGCAACTGTGTTTGGTTATGCTAGCTGCACTTTCTTCCGCTTCACATTTTCGTGAACAGAAACCGGATGACGATGGCTTTGGCTTGTCCGGGTCTTCCACCGTGTGTTTTTCTTTGTCTAGGCTTTCCAATTTCGCTATGGCATCCTCTAGCAGACGATCGATTGCAGATTTTTGCTTGTCTTCATCCATTTCAGATTGATTTTCTGAATTATTAGCCGAACTATTGTCATGTTTCTCCTTAAACCAAGAGAAAAACAACTCCTCCATTTGTTCACAATTGCTTAGTACTCTATTGCCCTCCTCCAATTCCTTGTCTTTGCAAGCTAAATCTGCAAAAGTACTGATGGTAGAGGAGGTTTTGCGTTCAGCACAGGCTTTCTTCATGGAATCTAATCTTTTTAAAGCATTTTTATCCGGCTTTTGTATGGGAAATACCGTATTAAACTCAAGTTCCTCTAATATGGACTTAACGGTGGCTTGAGCTTGTTTTTTATTCTCATGGAAATGCAATTGCTTTTTTATTTCACCAAAACGGGGATTCTTTTTGCACATTTCCTCTATGAATTGATTGTAAAATTTGGCCTTGTCCTTGACACTTAATTCGGCAAAAGCATCGGCGGCTACAATACTAGCCGGGCTGCTATTTGTTGCTTGTTTTAGGAAATGTTTATAACGGGGACTGGGTACAGGGCTTTTCGCCTTGACATAAATAGCTTTAGGCCTGGGTTTTGGTGGTGAAGATGATACCGGTTTCAAATGTTGGACGTTCTCTAATTTGGCTTTCGTCGCAACGGGCTTCAAATGTGGTGAACGATCATTGACCAAAGCATTGTACTTAACCTCCTCCGCATCGCTACGTTTAATAATTTTCGAAAATTTGTAGTTAAACATGGAGGCAATTCGCCTAACTTTGGATTTTTTCAGCTTCTTCGATGGCGCAGGAAAGAGATCTTCTGTTGTTTCGTCACCTTCCAAGGGTGTGTCGTATTGAGTTCTCAGATCGTCTGTGGAACGGTGTTTGACGCATAATGCCTGTTGCGACACATCCGCATTGAATACCATTTTCAACATTACGAAGAAATAAAATTCAAACTTTTTAAAATAAACACTTCAACTGTATATGAATACTACGGCAGCAAAAAATATTTTCTGAAATTGTACTCCTTAACGTCTGGAGTTAAGAATTTGTACTGAACATCCTTAAGGCTGAATTGATAGGTATTTATATCAAACACACTGTCTCAAAGCCGACAAGACAAACTGTCTATACAGGTAGATTTGCATCTAAGAGTGTCACAAAAGGGCCCTATATACAAGCCATAAAACTTTGAACTATTGTGTACAACAGGTACTTAATTTCTCAGCAAGATGCTTATGATGTGATGCATGTACTCGTATGTATATGGTGTGGTACAGTTTATTGTTTCAGTTCGCGCATTGAGCTGAAATTCGTAGAAATATTGAGCACAGGCAGATACAGATACAGGCAGGTTATTTGTTAATCCTTAATTAGTCAAAATTCATATGTAACATACCCGGACATTTAAGGGACATTTATTGCATGGATTTAAATGAGCAGCTGTTTGAAAAGAAGGGTTTTATTCTTCCCAAGAAATATAAATTTAATATAATTTTTATTACCTACGATTTTAGGAATTATTTCTTAAATTTTATGATGGGATTTTACATTGAAAATTTCCTATTTTTGCATAAAATTCAAGGACATATTTTTGCCATATTTCCAATGATTTTGTACAGGCAAAATATGAGATTTGGGAAAATAACTTAATTAAGACTCTCTTTGTCTCTGTCTCACTCTCACTCTCTCTCTTTTTCCTTTTCCAATTAAAATTTCAACAAAATGAGGCCGTAGAAACAGCTGGCATTTGCAGAAAGAAAAAATAACATAACTGAAGATAAAACATAGCCTTATCGTAGCCAGGAATTTAATCTAGACTCGTATAATTTTATTTTAAAATTTAAACCTTTTTTTCAACTACAAATCAAAGTTCATAAACAAATGTCTTTGACTTCTGAAGACCTAGGCGTTCACAGATCGACTCTTGTATTATAAAGTGAACAGAACATCATAACCTCAAACACCATATTCATACACCACAATCCCACAATAATCATGGTTCCAAACCATACATAATAGCATGCTAATGGCCCTAAAAATTATGAACCATACACAGTGACATTTTAACACCCTCTTATAATTTAAATTTTTATATCTTTATTGAAGAGCAAGGAAGTCAAATAAAAAATCGACCATAAGAACAGAGTAGAAGAGCGTAATATTTATAATCACAAGACAGAACTGTAGCAAGCAATTGCCGAGTTGAATCGGAGAGAATTGAACTCACTACCAATCAATTTGCATGACCCAAATATGATAAGAAATAGGCCACTAAAAATAGCAATGACATCTTTTTTCTCTGAGTTTGCGGGTTGTAGTTTGAACCATGAAATCACGTCAAATAAGTCAATCATACGCACATAATTGGTCATTACAACCATTTAGTCAGGATTAAGACCTAGCTCCTCACACCACTGATGTTGGGTGTGTTTATTTTATACATGAGTGGCTGGAAATACAATTTAAAGTCGATTCCAAACGACAGATTTTTGTTTTTTTAAGAAATTTACTCTTAAGAGTTTTTGCCAGAAATTATTAAAAAAATTTCGTTTTGATATATGACCTGGGAATTGAACCAAGGCCTCACGTCTAATAAGCCAACACGCTACTTACTAGGCTATGGCGACTTTTCAATCAATCTCTATTTCATCAAATAATGACATCTATCAACCATATTTTATGAAGATGTGAATTCTATGTAAATCATATTTGACTAGACACATTCTGCTAATAAATACTGGGTGCCCAAGAACTCTGCTTTTTAGGTTACCGGACAATGACAGAGAAGATATTCAAAGGCCCTCTCTTCTTCCGGCACACTTTTTCTGCAGAATACTCGTACATTCTGAGACATTCCCAGCCTCTAAACATGCTTTTTACTCTAAGGGAACTTTATGAGACCCGAGTGCATACATTATCGTGGAGATTATGTTAGGATAGGTCAGAGGACGTGTACTTGTCAATTAAGACAAGTACAGTACCCGGAGGTCGAATTGACCCATTGTACAACGTCTTAGTTTCTCACACCACTTATGTTGTGTGTGTTAATTTTATACATGAGTGGTGGAACCTACAATTTACAGTCGACTCCGAACGACAGATTTTTGAGAAACTTTTTCATGGCAATTTTTATTTACTATCAGAGTTTTTGCCAGAAATCTGCTGAGAGGAATTTGCCAAAAAAATACTTTTTGTATTTTGTCTTCATGTCTGGCCTGGGACTCGAACCCGGCTTTACGTCTAATAAGCCAACACACTACCTACTAGACTACAGCGACTACATCGTGGAGATTAGTGGTGTAATAATTCGTATCCTAATATACCAATAACGCGGAAACTTATTGATGGGGATAATTTCCATAAAATCATGGGCGCCAGGTCGAAAGGAAACCAAATTAACTGGGTATGTAATGCAATACAAGCCTATTATAATTGTCGTGAAAATGTGTTTTAGTAATACGACGACCACTGCCCTCAAAGTTTATACGGTATCTCTATAATGTCTCCTCCAAGCCTGCAGAAGATATGTCTTCATACATTTAAATGTTTGCCTCTGCATACAAAAATTGTTTAATCTTCACAGGGGAATATAAAATCTAACCTTTTGAACGATTGCAAGACTTGGAAGGCTTTTCGTGAACCGATGTCGTGTACTCTGTACTCGGAGAACATGCTCACAAATCCTATCTGTTATTGAAGAAAGGAAATGAAGATCGCCGTGCTGTTAGAATTCAAAAAATATATGTAAAACAGAAGAAGGGGACATCTAGGTTATACGTGAACAGAGAGAAGAAAAAGCTAAAGAAGAAATGTTATTGAAGTCATATGCATCTTATAGTTACGAAGGGACCTTCTTTTTAGTCTTCACTTGATCAGTAGCTTTTTAAACCTCTATAAAATTGGAGAGAAAGAGAATGTTTATGAGAAAGAATTAATAACAACTGAGGAGTATATTTCAGGGATGACACCTACTTATATGAGTCGTTTATTTTGAAAGTGGTTTAAGTCCATTTTTTCTTATATTGAGATATTTAAGGGTTTGCGTTTGAACTGTTTCAAAAATATTGTTAACTGGTATTAAATTGTTTTTATGGCTATGAGACTTTAAACATGTTAGAATATATAACGTAATACGTTTTGTAAACTTTACTAGGAAAATAAGCTGTGTTTCAGAACCTCTAATGGACTTAAACCACTTTCAAAATGAATAAAATGACTTTTTGTTTGTGAAAACGAATAAGTCCACTTTGTATTCTTTGTTTAATATTATTATAAGTTAATTTTTTCACTTAAAGTTACTCCACTAGTGATAGTGATGCCTCGAAATAATTATCCTTATACTTAGGAGTTGGAATGGGACGTACATTTTTGTATAATGGTGTTAATTTTATTTTTCTGAATTTCCTTGGTCTTCCTCGACAAGGTAATAAATCAAATATTTTGAACTCTGTTTCCACTTCGATAGAATCTTTATAAATCATTTTAAAGCGTTCACGTTTTATAAATCGCATCCAACATATCCTTAGCCAATTTACAGGTTCGCCACATTTTTCCTCAAAGTCATTTTTATCACTCCAAAATCACTATCATTTTGGCGAAAATGAATGTCCTGTAGGTAAAAACTTATGGTCAATAATATCTGCATTATTTTCTGCCGATTGTACAATTTTCAACCATGTTACTGCCAATTTTATGGATTTCAATGGACTTAAACCAGTTTCAAAATAAATTTTTATGCATTTCGTTAACTAGATCATTTTTAAGTCCCCCAAATCATAGCGATTTTAATGATATTAGACTTAAATTGTTTATTAAAAAAGATTATATAGGATTGTGATTATTGTTATCATTAACTAGTTTTTTTTAAAAATGGACTTAAACCACTTTCAAAATAAACGACTCATATAATGTGTTCTGTTAGCATTCAAATGATTAGAGTGTGGCAAAATTATATTTTTTGAAGTCGCCGTAGTCTAGTAGGTAGTGTGTTGGCTTATTAGACGTAAAGCCAGGGTTCGAGCCCCAGGCCAGACATCAAGACAAAATACAAAAAGTATTTCTTCGGCGACTTCCTCTTAGCAGATTCCTGGCAAAAACTCTGAGAGTAAATAAAATTGCCAGGAAAAAAGGATTCTCAAAAATCTGTCGTTCGGAGTCGACTTTAAACTGTAGGCATAGCTGCCAGATCAATGAGGCACCAAATCGTCAAATATTTAAGAAAAAATCGTCAAAGACGTTTATTGAAATCGTCAAACAATCGTCAAAAAAAATAAATAAATAAATTAAAATTAAGTCAATGTATGTGCATATCTGAGTTCAAAAATATAACAAAAAAAAATAAATAATAAAAAAAATTTGTTTGAAGTTAGACGCTAGCCTCCCTCATCTTCATTTATTAATTTTTTTTCCAAAAATGGAGAAATATTACTTCATTTATTTATTTATTAATTAATTACAATACAATTACAAATTATATTCTAATTATATACGAGCGAAGTAACGGAGACCATATTGCTCGGTGTAGTGTCACAGACCAGAGTCTCTGGTGGGAATCGAACCCACGACCCTCACACTAATAGTCTAGCACACTACCCACTAGACTACCAGGGCACCCAAATATTACTTCATTTCCAGGAAAAAATTGTTCAAGGTTTAAACAATCTATCCCAGTGTTGTTTATTGACACATAAGCGCAGACGGTAGTGTATCCAATTCCATTGAATCATTGGAGCATCGTTGCAATATGGTTTGTGTTTCACTGTTCTCATGCTACTATAAAAGGAATTTGCTCAAACGAAATGAGGTGACATTTTCCCGAAAATCATATGTTACTACGTAACGCTCGTCTTTCTCGGCCAGCACCGTATGTGGTCGATTGCCCAGTGGATCGCAAACTGCATTACAGAAAAAAATATATTTTTTAGTCGGATTATTTGTATGTGGAACTCAATTAATTCAGAGGTTTTTCCTGTTACTTATGATATAAAAATATACAAGCCTAGTGCCTATTAACACTGTTCTCTCTTTCCTTCTTCCCATAACATATTTTCATAGCTTCAAACACAATGCCATCCATCCCCTGTTGGTGTTGGTCGTACGAAAAAAAATAACGGCGCTTGCCTTTGTTCTTCCGATGGTAATATTAGAAGCTATACTCGAATTTTTAAAATTATTTGCAACGACAAGTGGTAAATTATTCTCAACTACGAGGTTATTTAGAAATTCTAATTGTTTGGTTTTAAAGGGGTTAAAAAGGACTACACTACAGAAAAATCATCACAGGTATTCGAAAGTAATTTAAAAATATAATAATTTATTCCCTGTTTTAACTAACATAAATTTCCAATAGTAACAATTGCAAAGTAAATGCAAAGCTTAAAGTGGCTTTTAATATATTAAAATAAAGAATATGACGTAAATTTTCATTTCCAAAAATCGTCAAAATAAGGGCATAAATCGTCAAATCGTCAATATGATATTTTTGGAGCTCAAAATCGTCAAAATGACGATAAATCGTCAAATCCGGCAGCTATGACTGTAGGTCCCACCACTCATGTATAAAATTAACACACACAACATCCCAGCGGTAAATAAAACTAAGTACTTAGACAATATGCGATGACGTAAGTATGATATTCTAAGCGAGCGATCTAAGTACTTAGAGTATAATCTATGCGTAATCCAATATATAATGATATTTTTATGTTATGTTTTGTTTTTATTTAAAGAAAAATTATAAAGAACCGTTTGTTTTTTGTGAAAAACAGTCTGTGAAATATATGTCTGTTAATAAATATAATAATATTATAAATAATCAAAAAACCTTATTAGAAAAGATGGAAAAAATTGAAAATGAACTGGATAAATTAAAAGGTATGTAATTAAAACTAATATAATATACATAGCTAATAACAGAAAGAGATAACCCAAAACGTCCTAACTCACATTTACATACTTTCACAGAAATATTAAAACGGCTGGAATATTTCTAATCGCATTTTAGATTTTTATACTGAAATTTTAGAAATAGTGA
The DNA here is from genome assembly GCA_932273835.1 of Sarcophaga variegata. Lineage (NCBI taxonomy): Eukaryota > Metazoa > Arthropoda > Insecta > Diptera > Sarcophagidae > Sarcophaga > Sarcophaga variegata. Next base: position 15,236,220 of record OW026361.1, on the reverse strand, counting down.
ATTTATATACAATTTTCATTATTTTTTGAATTTTTAACATCTTGTTATTAACATATGTAAAGAGTTGGAACGTTTTGTATTTTAGGAACTGATATACAAATGGGAGAATTATTAATTTTTAAATACATAAATATTATTTATTTCAGTTGATCAAATACAAGCCACTACAATAATTAAACAACTTTTAAAGAAACATACATGTGGAAATTGATTCAGATTTTCCTATTTTAAATGTTGAAGACATAAAAATAGTTAACAGGTTAATTTCTGCAGATCCAGAATCATTCTGGAAAATCATTCTTAAAATCAAATAACAAAAACCATTAATCTATAAATATATTTCTTATTAGAGATTCCAAAAATAAAGACAATTTTGAGAACAGGGGGCTGAGAAAAAAATTTTGACAAAATATTGGATAAAGATGTAAATATATCATTAAATTATGATGTTTAATAGTTAGTATTTATTTAATTTAATTTTTGTATTAATAAAAAATATTTTTCTTTTAATAAAAAAGCCTATTTGCTGGCATTTTAACTTACAAATGCAAGTAGGACTGTAATGTACATACAACACTTTCTAATTTGCAAGTCTATATAGGCTTCTCATCAACATCGCTTAGAACTCCACTTATTATATAAGTGAAGTGTTAATAGAGCCTAATGATATTGTGGCTTACATTCTAAGCGAGAGCACACTGGTGTGGCAGCCTATGACACTTTTATATTAAATCTAAGTGGGGAAATAAGTGAAAGCATCACCACTGACTGACACGAAATATGGCTTAGATAAGCGAGTACATAATGGGTATTTTTACCGCTGGGATAAGTGGTGTGAGAAACTAGGACGTTGTGCATATGTTGTGTGTAGATGGCAGATGGTAACTTTAATGTTCAGTTAAATTTAAATGTTCAGTTAACGTAAATACAGAGAGCTTAAATTAAGTTTATTTTTTTAATTTAATTAATTAATCCCCCTTTGAATTCATAATCGAAATATCCTTCTAACATAAAAACTGATCTTAATAAATTCATTTCAGATTTTGTTTTATTTTTTATATTTTTTTTGTGGTTTTATTTTTTATTTTTTTTAATTTTAAATCTTAAAGACTAAATATAAAATAAAAGGTAAATAAAAGGTGAAACATTTTGAAAGACCAGTTAATTGACAAGTTGTTGAACTTTTTTGTCCATGAGAGCATCTAAAACTTTGTCCATATGATCGCTGCAATCATGCAAACATATATCGGCATAACGGCTTAAATAGAACATATAATGCTCCAGTTCCTCCACGGTGCTATTGTTAAAGCCGGTAGTATTGCTGATTTGCAATATATCGGTGACTATACTCTTAAGTTTCTTAATATATTCGGGGGTACCCTTAAGGGCATCCAAGGCGTCATGGGTGGTGGTCTTATTGATAGGTTTACAATAGATGGAGAGCCTTTCTTTAACGTCCGACAAACGTTGCTGTTGAGTTTTTAAGGTGCACAACATTTCTGGTACTTTGGTTGAGGTGGTGGTGGTTGAGGTGGAGTTGGACTCATTGTTGTCTGTGATTTTCTCTTGAGTATTATAATTCTGTGCAAATAGCTGATCTAAGGAATCATTTTCAAATGACATGAGGAAAGTATCGGGAGTTTTAATATCATCACTACGGCATAGCATAGAGGTAGCAGCTTCTGGATTTATGTTCGCAAAATCATAGGAATTATTGCCAAATGGTGAGAAAGACAAACGACAGGATTCGTTCTCTTCAAAGTTCTGCTTATCATAATCAACGGATTCATCCAAATCGGTGACCTTAACAGAACGTCTACTGGGCCAAGCAAATTTGCTGCGTCCTTCAAGGCCGTTACTATTGCCGGATTGTAGACCCACCAGAATGCTGTAATTGCTGTCCATTGAAAATCTGGGTGCTGGACTCCAAAACTCAGGCACATTGCTGAACTCTACATTATCCACACCAAATCTTAAAATGCCTGTTTCCTCGACGCTCGCTTTAACAAATTCGAACAGGCGTTGTATCTTTTCAGCTTCCATAATTTTGCCGCTAAAGGGCACAGCCAAGTCGCCCGATGAGAACCAATAGTGTGAACACTCCTGATTGTTAGGCAAACGTTTAAAGATATTCTCTTGATCTTCACCATGTTGTAGGGAGAACTTGTGATCGTCTATGCCAAAATGTATGTCACGTGATTCAAAGCTTTTCTGGCTAAAGATTTCATACAATAGACGTACACGTTCGGCGGTATTGTAAAAAATATCCAAGGAAATACAGATACCGCCAGATTTAATCCAAAATTGAGAAGTTTTACCAGCATTAAGGTCCGAGATATTGGTAAAAGAAGAAGAAGCGGGAGCATTTGTGTTGTTAAGTTTGACAGGTGAAGTTATTTCATGATGTTCCAACATCTGGTCCTCACGTATTACTTCCATAGTGTTGTAAGTACTGGGACGTGGCTCATTGTCGTTAGTAGTACATCTGCGTGTACGTGTTTTTAAAGGCATAGTAATGGGACTGATAACTTGTTCCGGCTGAACTGCTGCTAGTGAGCAAGCAAAGTTATTGGCCTTGTTTGTGTGACCCTTAATGGGTGTGGAGAAGCCCGAAGGAGTTTCGTTTGTTTTACCTTCAAGCCGAGGAGGCAATTGTATGAAAAGTGGTTCCACTTTTTCGACTTCAAGTTTTTTCACCTGATCTGATTTCCTGGGTGCCCTTACGGGACTATCCATGTCATTAGTGCCCGTTTCAAAACCTTGATCAATAAAACTGTCAGTCATAGAAAGGCTGTCTTCCTTGGTTGGCGTATCTATAGTATGATCTGCTGCCTCAGTATTTGGCGGTAGAGTGGTTTCATTAGTGAGTGTACAATCCAACTCGTCATTACTAGGCGGCTCCTCCTGCTCCCCAGGTGGAGGTGAGCAAACGGTTAAAGTGTAGGCGGATTTAATTTTACTGGGCGAATTCATTTTCTTTAGGAAACTCTTATTCAGTTCCATAATACTTGCTACTCTTTTAGAATCGTTTGCACTTAAGGGCACAAGTGAGGAGTTCTCTGTCTGTGTTTGGGGAGCTTGCACGTTGTAGATCAGTTTGTTCTTGGCTTTAGTTTCCTTTAATTTGGAATCGGAATCAGAGTCCGTAGAGCCTTGGGGACGTGCTTCTTCCATGGTAGCTTCCTTTTTCCAAGCTAAAGTACGACGCAATTTCTTTTTACGCAAAGGCCTAAGATATTTGGAGGCTAATAAATCCTTTTCCGTGGCTTCGCTTTTCTTTTCTCGATTATCCGTCGCTTGAGATTCTTCGCTGGTAATCTAGAGGGGAAAAGATGAAGAAAGAAAAATTAAAAATTTTATTTTCGTAACAATAAGTTATGCAAAGTTATACTTACTTTGGCTAGCGGAGTTATACCGGATTCAGTTTCCTCGGTTTCGGAAGGTTTGCTACTAGATGAGGTGGAAATGTATTCTTTCTTATCTACGGACTCTGTAGGAGAAGGAATATGTGGTAGAAGGTTTTCCTCAAGAGTTTCCAATTTGTCAATGGTTTCTTCCAAGAGTTTGTCTATCGTAGAGGTCGACTTGGTTTCCAAATCTGATTGTGTTGTTTCCTCTTCATTATCTTGTTGCTTTTCATTTAACCAAGTATAGAATAAGTTCTGCATGTGCTGCTCTTTGGCGGACGTTTGCGTGGATAATACTTCGGCACGTGTACGTCTGATCTTTTTGGGTGGAGCATAAGCCTCAATGGGCAAATAAGTACGCATTTGATCATTAGGCCGTTTAACTGGAGGTTCAATTGTACTTATCTCCTTAAGCATATGCTCGTCTTTAACATGACACCTAGGCAAAGATCTTGCACGGCGTCTCACTTTTTTAGTTTCACCAGCAGGGCGGCTAGGCTGTAGATTGAAACTCAAAGTAGCCCGAAGGGGTTTATCTTCATCATCAGGTTGTTGTTCAAACAACTTTTTAGAGGCATCAACCTTCGTCTCCTCCAGTGTATTGACATATTGCAAAGCCAAGGGCGATACAAACTGCTTGGGAAAGCTACATCTGGCTTCCAGTTCTTGTAGCAAGTCTTTAACCGTGCTTTGTTTTTCATCAATCACTTCAGCTCTATTGATTTCCTTTAAAACATCCGCTTCCAATATCTTGGCATGTTTAACAAATTTAGGATTCCTTTTGGTCATATCGCCAATGAATTGTGTATACAGTAGAGCCTTATCCTTGACACTCAACTTGGCAAAGTGTTCTTCAACCGCAAAATATGCATTTTTGTCAGGAATCTTAGCCTGGATTTTAGTTCTAGGCCTAGCTATAGGTGGCGATTCCTGGCAGCTATTTGCTCTAGGCATAGGCCAAGGTTTTGATGGATCAGCTTGAGGTTCCAACTCAGTTTTTGGCATGGCTATGGGTATTTCTTCTTTGCAGCTATTTGCTCTAGGCAAAGGCCAAGGTGTTGGTTGATTAGCTTTACAATCTGACTTTGTTCTAGACCTGGCTATGGGTATCTCTTCTTTGCAGCTATTTGCTCTAGGCATAGGCAAAGGTTTTGGTTGATTAGCTTTACAATCTGACTTTGTTCTAGGCCTGGCTATGGGTGTCTCTTCTTTACAGCTATTTGCTCTAGGCAAAGGCCAAGGTTTTGGTTGATTAGCTTTACAATCTGACTTTGTTCTAGGCCTGGCTATGGGTGTCTCTTCTTTGCAGCTATTTGCTCTAGGCAAAGGCCAAGGTTTTGGTTGATTAGCTTTAGGTTCCGTCTTTATTCTAGGACTGGGCACAGGAGATTTTTCTTTGTTGTTATTAACTTCGGGCATAGGCCAAGGTTGGGGTAGATCACATTTAGTTGGTGACTTAGCAGCATCCGGAGATATCTTGTGGCGTTTGTAAGACTCACGTTTTATAACAGCGTTAACTTTTGAATTAAACATGGAAGTTATTTGCTGGACTTTGGAAATTTTTGCTAGCCCATCGGTTTTATCCACTCGCGTTTCTTTAGCTTTAATATTGGACTCATATTTCTGTTTTAATTGCTCAAATGTGGGAGTAGTTTCACGATTACCCGTTATAAGGGGCTCATATTTTTTTCGTAATTCTTCGACACTAGGGCGTTCAGAAGCTGAATACTTTTTGCGCTCCGCTTTAGGCGGGTAACACGTTGTTTTCAATTTTGTAACAGGGGAGCTCATTTTCAAAGATGAGTTAAATGATGTTGAAAAAAATTTGACAATTTTTTAAATTTCAGTTTTACGGAGAAAATCTTTTTAAACAAGTTAACACGGCACAATGTAGTTAAAAACTGTTTTCAGTTTAAGATTTTCATATGGCTTATATACTCGAGGACGTTAATGATTTTCGTTGTAAATCCTTAAGCACTTTATTCCCCAGGTACCTGCCGCTCGCGCATATGCTAATTAAAATAGGATGTGGACTGACTTGGCCAAAATGTGTTGCATTTTCAAATAATCATGCTTGACACTTATTATTACCTGCTACTGGGGTATAAAGGGTCTTTAATTTTTGGAATTACAATGCAGCTGAAGCTGTTAATTAACGATTATGAATAGTGTTTGGAAAGTAACGCTATAAAGTTATAAAAAAAATTCAAAATTCTATGAAACCTTTCGCAGGTAATAAATATTTCATATTATTTCTTAAATTTAAAAATAAAAATGAAGTAAAATTTTAAATTACAATTTTCATCAAAATCTAAGCATCCTAGCCAACGCTCAAAACGCTTCTGTTTTAGATTTTCCGATATTGATTTGTGCTCTTTCAGTCGTGCTCAATCCGACTCATGTGTCTCTGTGTACTCATTCGAGTTTTTTCAGTTTTGCAACTTTGGCAGAAGAACGTCACTAAACCTGTGAATAAGTTTGTAGTTTTGCATTGAACTTTAAAATAAATTCAGGTACTGACAAGTGTGCGTATAATGTGAATTATTGTAATGCAATAGCAATAAATAAAATGTCTACAATTCCACATATTCTGTGAAGTGATTAAAACACTTCTAGTATTATAAAGGGCACAGCACAAAATAAACTCAAACAACATAACCTCAAACACCTTAACCTCAAACACCATATTCAGACACCACAATCTTTAAACCATGGTTTCAAACCACCAGTTACCATGCTAACCATTTCTCTTGAATTAAAAATCATAACACTGACATTAAACAATTCCCAAGATACGGTTCTTTTGATCTAAATTATACTTGTGGACGGACAATAAGCCTTGCAAACTTTTATTATTTCACATTGTCAATAGACTACTATTGCTACCTCACACGATCTATTAAGGTTAGGTTAGGTCGGAGTGATAGCTCTGATTTCACAAAGCTCACTTGAGCACGCATAGCAGTGAACGCAGTCCCTGTACTGACCAAGTTCCATCAAAATCAGGGAAGAGGAAGAAGTTGGTCAGCGCAAGGGCTGCACAAAGCATTAAGCTATTCCTACAATTTCTCTTCCCACCCTGTTGCCCTGTCGACATTCATGATGTTATTGAGTTTTAGTCAAGACAATTCCCTGGCTACTATTAGATAATCGCACATTCGGTGATCTGCCCCAGTGACCTGTTTTCCTTATTACAAAATCTACAAATTAATCTGAAAGCGGTTCCTATTCTAAGCAACAGTTCTTCGAGCCTGCAAGTGTCAGCTTAGGAGACCTGTGGGATTCTTGGCATAAATTGTTTCGTATTGGAATGAAGCAGCAAAAGTTTAGATTTTCAGCGCCATGGACACATACATACATACATAATTGGTCATTACAACCCTTCAATCAGGATTAGGACCTAGTTTCTCACACCACTTATGTTGTGTTTGTTAATTTTATACATGAGTGGTGGGAACTATAGTACAAAGTCGACTCCGAACGACAGATTTTTTGAGGAACTTTTCATGGCAATTTTATTTACTCTCAGAGTTTTTGCCAGAAATCTGCTGAGAGGAAGTTGCCGAAGAAATACTTTCTGTATTTTGTTTTGATGTCTGGCCTGGGGCTTGAACCCTGACTTTACGCCTAATAAGCCTACTAGACGACGGCGACTGCGACACACTCTTGTTCAAAAACCCATCGACCTGCTAATTTCCGTAAATTCCCCTCTGACCTCGGAGCCAGCAGAGGATGATCCTACTTCGCCTATCCTATCCTCAGCTCACAGTCAGATAATAACGTTGTTCCCGGTCCCACTAACGACCAACAAAAGTGGATCCTATTTCGCCTGTCATATTCTCAGCTCACTGTCAGATAATATCGTTGTTCCCCGTCCTCCTATTGACCTCGGAGCCAGAAAGGTGGATCCTATTCTCAAATCCCTCTCAGATAATATTGTTGTTTCCTGTCCTATATATCTCCTATCGACCTCGGAGTAAGCTGAAGATGATCCTACTTCGCCTGTCCTATTCTCATCGCACTGTCAGATAGTATCGTTGTTTCCCATCCTCCTATCGATCTCGGAGCCAGCAGAGGATAATCATACTTCGCCAGTCCTACTTTCAACTCACTGTCAGATGGTATCGCTGTTTCCCGTCCTTTATATCTCCTATCGACCTCGGAGCCAGCAGAGGATGATCCCACTTCCCCTGCTCTATTTTCAACTCACTTTCAGATATCGCTATTTCCCGTCCTTTATACTTCCTATCAAAGTGGAATTGAACACATTTCCTCATAGGCATGATTTCACATTAATTCTTTCCCATTGGGAAACCATTTGGTCAGTTATTGAAATACTGAACCGCATATAGAGTGAGTGCATATGGATGATTGGTCAGACTGATGATTGGTCTGAAACAGATTTCAAACAATCTTTCCCTAAGGCCGATTTCAATTATAGAAAATGAAGAGACCTTATTTCAATTCCAAACAGTCTATTCAAAACGCTTCTGAGAGGCTAATCAGTCAGGATTACGACCTAGTTTCTCACACCACTTATGTTGTGTGTGTTAATTTTATACACGAGTGTTGGGACCTACAGTTTAAAGTCGACTCCGAACGACAGATTTCTGAGAAACTTTTTTCATAGCAATTTTATTTACTCTCAGAGTTTTTGCCAGAAATCTGCTGAGAGAAAGTCACCGAACAAATACTTTTTGTATTTTGTCTTGATCTCTGGCCTGGGGCTCCAACCCTGGCTTTACGTCTAACTACCTACTAGACTACGGCGACTTCGAGCCTAAAACATCCGTAAAAATCACTTGGCATGAGCCGAACGATATGCCAACATCATCAGCAACCTCTCTAATAGTGATACGACGATTATCCAAAATCATTTTCTTCACTGCTTCAATGTTTTCAACGGTTGTTGACGTGCTCGGGCAACCAGGACGAGCATCGTCATTGACATCTTCTCGGCCTTATTTAAACCGGTTATACCACAATTGAACTTGTGACTCGCCAAAAGACGCAGTCAACATTTCATAATGTCCTAGGACATTTAATTTCATTTTTTACACAAAACTTAATACAGCTTCTTTGATCCATTTTTTTTCGAAGGTAGTGTGTTGGCTTATTAGACGAAAAGCCAGGGTTCGAGCTCCAGGCCAGACTTAAAAAAAAATAATACAAAAAGTATTTCTTCGGCGACTTCCTCTCAGCAGATTTCTGGCAAAAACTCTGAGAGTAAATAAAATTGCTATGAAAAAAGTTTCTCAGAAATCTGTCGTTCGGAGTCGACTTTAAACTGTAGGTCCCACCGCTCATGTATAAAATTAACACACACAACATAAGTGGTGTGAGAAACTAGGACGTTGTATAATGGGTCAATTCGACCTCCGGGTACTGTACTTGTATTAATTGACAAGTACACGTCCTCTAACCTAACCTAACCTATACTAAATGTTATTAAAATCATAAATGATGAATCCTAAAATGTCTGGTATTTGTCTGATCAACACATGATCAAGTGCATAGTTTACGATTCTATTCATTTTGAATAATTCTCAGTAGCGCTATCTATCGAAAATTAATCGCACTAACTTAGAAACCTCCGACGACTTATGCGCAACAGCTTTGCTAAAGTTCATATCATATCACAGTTTACGATTTAATTCATTTTGAGTAATTTTCAGTGGCGCCACCTGTTGGAAATTGGTCATACAAACTTAGAAACCTTCGTCGGCTCATGCGCAACAACTTTGCTAAAGATCATAACATTTTTAAATGCACAGTTTACGATTTAAATCATTTTTAGTAATTTTCAGTGGCGCCACCTGTAGGAAATTTATCATACCAACTTAGGAACCTTCCTCGGCTCATGCGCAACAAGTTTTCTAAAGATCATACTATGATCAAATGCATAGTTTACGATTCTATTAATTACATATAAACATTTAGATATATGTATATATATAGATTCATATATTCATATGGGAAGTGCCACGCCCCCTATTGCTAGTCAGTCCATTTTTGTCTAAAATATTCATATTGATACTAAAGTGGTTTCGACAAAATGTTAGGAGTCTAATTGTTATATATTCTTAGATATACTAATTTAATATTTTTTATATGGGAGGTGACACGCCCGCTATAGCCAATCAGCCCATTTTGGTCATATAAAGCCATCCAAACAAAATTTGAGAACTCTAGCTGTTGCAGTTTATGAGATATGCGACATTAAATACTTATTGGGTATGTGGGCGTGGCACATCACTGTCACTTCCAGACATACAGGAAGGTACTGTTAAAATTTCAAGAAAATCGGTCCAGCCGTTTAGCGGCCCATAGACTTCAAACAAACAAACAAACCCACAAACAAATAAACACACATTCATTTTTATATATAAGAAGATAGATTAGAATACAAATTAATTAACAAGTTGTAATTATTACCAGCTGAAATCGCCATAGTCTAGTAGGTAATGTGTTGACTGGGTTCAAACCCCATGTCAGAAATCCCCAACAAAACGATATATGAAGAAATATATCTTCGGCGACTTCCTCTCAGCAGATTTCTGGTAAAAACTCTGAGAGTAAATAGAAAATTTGCCATGAAAAATTTTCTCAAAAATCTGTCGTTCGAAGTCGATTTTAAACTGTCGGTCCTTCGCCACTCATGTATAAAATTAACACACGTAACATAAGTGCTGTCGGAAGCTAGGATGTAAGCCTGACTAAAGGGTTCTAATGACCAATTATGTACGTACATATGTATGTTGCGAAAGAGTAAACAATTTTTTTTATTGGAGTTTCTTTTACTAAAAAATTTCAGTTTGTGTTTTGAATTTTAACTGAAAATTAAAATAAAATAACAGGATTATTTTCTTTTCGACCCCCAAAGGTCAAGTATTTTATTTTTTAATTCATTTCTATACTTAAACACTAAAAATAAAATTAAAAATTAAAAAAAAAATCCAATTTGTGATAATAAACTGGAAAACTATGTTTTCTAGTCAAATTTTAATTTTGAACCGGCAATGTGGTACGTTGAGTTAAGATCACCTCCATTATCTGTTCAATGTGGTGCGTACAACTGGCCAAACAGAGATCAGCATAGCGGCTTAAGAAGAACATGAAACTTTCCAATTGTTGTAAGGTGCACGTATTGAAACCACAATTATGGCCAATATTCTCTATGGCTGTAATAGCGCTGCGCAATTTGCGCATTAATTCCGGTGAATTTTGATTCAAGTCTTTAAACTTTTGCATATCCAACGTAGACGAAGAACAGTGTTGCATGCGATCCTCAAGAGTTTCCAATTTAGATTTTTGATTTTGTAAAGTTCTCAACATATCGGGTACGGTTAGCTGGGCTTCCAAGGCCAGTTTATCGGTTTCAGATTTGGATAGATTTAATAGCTTGGCATCGGATAAAATCTGTTCCATACATTCGAGAGAACTGCATTCTGGTTGACTTTTCAAAGAGACTAAATCGCATTGCTGGCCATTTAAGGCAGAAAACGTAAGACTGGGATCAAATTCCGCAGAATCAAAATCAGAAGCATCCAGATCGCTGGTTTTTATGGGTGATGCTGTTGGTGTTGCTGAACCATTAAGGCCATAGAGCATGGAATTTAAATTTAAATGCTGCAGTAGATTGTGTTCTTGACCAATGGAAAACTCATAGGCATCGATGCCGAATCTTAAAGATGACTTAGTATCGGACATAAAGCTGCGTATGTAGTTAAAGAAATTTGTAATCTTTTCCGGTGACATTTCTTTACCACTGAAAGGTATCAGGGTATCGTTAGTGGCAAACCAATATTGTGAGCAATTTTCCACACTAGGCACACCCTCTAGCAGCATATCATCTAGTTTAGCTGTACCATGCCAAGAGAATTTTTGCTGGTCAATGCCAAAATCAATTGCATGATCTTGCGAAATTTTTTGTGCAAAAATATTGCTAAGCAACATTAAATGTTCGGCTTCATAGTATTCTATGGCCAAAGCAGCTGTGAATTCGCCACATGTCACCCAAAATTGTGAACAGTTAGGCAGTGTATACGTAGCTGTTGTTTGCTGTTCGATAATGAATGTGGCACTTTCATTTACCTTTTCCAAGCCTTCTGTAGAATTATGTTCCTGAATGACTGTCATGTTTAGGTTTGAAGGTTGTCGTCGTCTTGAATTGTTATGACGACGTATGGGACTGAGAATGCTATCATCATTGGCATTAAAGTTTTGTTGTAAGCTCTGGGTTGTATTAGGCGTAGAATAATTCTGGGGATTAGAAGGTTGTTTACTGTTTAATTTCAATGGCGATTCCATATCATTGGAGCCGGTTTCAAAGCCTTGATCAATGATATTATCCCTTAACTGTTTGAGCTTTTCCTGGGCCAATTTACATTCTATTGTTTCTTGTTTGGTGTTATCGTTCTCATCTTTTAAGCGTATGTCCTTGTTTATAATCTCAGCTTCTGTTAAAGAAGGCCAGGAGCGAGAACTTTTCTTAGTGGGCAAATCATCCTCTGAGCTACCACTTCCGGTAGCTGGTGAGGGCGAAGAAATTACGGTTAAAGTGTAGGCATTTTTAATCTTGGATGGTGAATTAACTTTCCTCATCCAGGAGCCATCAAGTTCCACGATGCTTAGCTCATTAGAACATAAGGTAAGATTCTGTTGTTGATCTTTGCTAGGCGAGTCATGAAGCGATTTGAAGATTATCTTCTTGACGTAATTGCCACATTTCGAGGATTTGGGCAAAGTGCAGCTTTGTGGTTGTTGCTGTTGTGTTTGCAATTTCTCCGCTTTAGCATCTGAATCAGAGTCGGTGGTAGTAGTGATAGTGGTAGGGCCTTGGGTAGCAGTTTCTAACATGGAGTTGTTTCTTCTCAAACTCAAAGAACGGCGCAATTTCCTTTTGCGTAAGGGTTGTACAGCATCCTGTGCATTTAAATCTGTTTGGACCTTTTCGCTAGTAGTCTGTAAAGCAGAAAAAATACAAAAATTAATACCGAAATGGTTAATAAAAGTTATATCCGGACTTACCTTCGTTGTATCAGACAACCCCAAGTCTTTATTGTCATCGGATTCTGATTCCTTGTTAGTGATATTCAACGGTAGCTCCAATTCTATAACGGATTTCTCCAAAACTTGTTCATCATCCATGGCATTTTTAATCAAAACTATGGCATCTTGCTGTTCGTCTTCCAATTTATTAATGGCAGCCTCTAGCATTTTTTGAAATTCCTCAGCTGGCAGTACATCATCATCTGCCGAATTGGCGGCCAATATTTCAATGACATTCTGTTGGTTGCCAATGGCGGTAATATCGAATGCCACACCATTTTGTTCTTTAAGCCAGTGATAGAAAAGCTGTTCCAAATGAGTATTTTTGAAAAATATTTTTGGCCGGAAACGATCAGGTTTGGTGCGCCTAATTTTTATGGGCGGTGCCAAGGGTTCAACAGCATTCGATGCGCGTATCAGTTTTTGTAGTCTCTTCAAGGGAGGTGGTGAGCTTTTTACAGCGTCCTCAAAAGTTACATTCTTTTTACCTTGGCTTTCTTTGGCTTTGCGTTTGACTTTCTTTTCATCTTCCGGTGAGTTCCGTAAAACCACTGTCAGGGTAGTGACATGCAAAGGATCATGCAAAGACTCTTCGTCTAGTTCTGGCGATGAACAACTGGAACTTTGCAGAATGTCTTCATATTCCTTAGATTTGGGTGGAATACCTAAAGTCGTAGCGGGTTTGGATTTTTTAAATCTTTGCCAAGTGTTGGTGCGTGCATTTTGGCGTTTAAATTTCGCTTCTATGGAATCACGCAAATACTTGACAGAATTCTGTTTTTCTATGACAACTTCACCACGTTGCATTTCCTTTTTGACATGTGTTTCCAAAGCCTGGGCATGTTTGCCAAACTTGGGATTTTGCTTGGCCATATCCTCAATGAATTTATTGTACAGCAAAGCCTTATCCTTCACAGACAGTTGGGAGAATACGTTTTCGGCTACCAGACATGTAGTGCCGGATTGTTTCTCCTTCTCGAGTTGTTTGCGCCTCATGCGTGGACTGTGGCCGAGTAAAGAACTTAAGCTGGGCATTTTTTTCAGCTTCTCTAACAAAGGATTGGATTTTTTGTCACCACTACTGCTGATGCTGCTGGTCAATGATGCTATGCTGGAGGACTTAGTGTTTAAAGTTTTTCTTTTCACAAGAGGACTGGGCCTGGGACTGGGTATTTTGGCAATAAACTTGGGATACTTGAAGATAAATTTCGATGATTTGGTTTTTAAAGTTGAAGTCTTAATCGGTGACTTTATAGATGACTCCAAGTCGGAGGACAGGGAAGCCGAGGTGCGAGGAGACTCGTTTGTATTCGTTTCTATTCTTTGATGGATTTTGTTGTTAAAAACAGAAGCCATTTGCTTAACCTTGGTTTTACGCAATAGCTTGGGACTTTTAATTTTTACTTTAGGCGGAGAAGGCGAATTGTTAGCCTCCTCCTTGGTTGGTGATTCGTATTTCTTTTTAAGCTCTTGTATATTAGTTGTGGCATTACATTGATATTTCTTACGTTTATTCGGGTGAGGAGAGGATATTGATTTATTTCTACTGCGAAAAGAGGCCACTAATGAAGCCACCTTACCACGGGTGGTCTTTTTAACCGGCGTAGCTTTAGCCGAACTATCGGATGTCACGGGTATATCTTCATCGAAATATTTCATTAGATTCTCAATGCTCTTAACCAAAGCCTTGCGATCCTTAGGTAGCTTGCTGCTGCTAATATAATCGTAGGAAGTATTATGTTCCATAGCCTCCAAATACTTATCATCATCGAGGTTAATAGCCTCAAAGAACTCATCTCTAGTCCGGGTAGCCTTTAAAGTATTGCCATTAGATTTCGTGTGTTTCTGTTTGGATTGTCGTGCTTGCGTACAACGCTCGATACGCTCCGATAAAGTGATATACTCTTCCAAATCTTCACCATTGAAATCCGTGGTATTGACCAACATTTTGACGGTTGATGGCGAGGCCCGTTCATCTTCGTTAAGGGAATTATTTGAGACTACAGTGGAATTGAGTACCATGTTTAAAATTATTTCAACTTCGGAATAAATTTTGTTCACGGTTTGAATGGTTGGCGCACTAAAAAGTAACTATTAGGTTGCGGGTTAAATGAAGGTCTTTATATAGACAAGGAGCAGGCAAAATGATTCTCTTACCATGCGTAGGTAGAAATACTCAATGGCCAATCACATTATGTTCTCATCTAAGCTTAGTTGTAATGGTTTCTTAAAGTTGCCTGGCCGCACATCAAATAAGGGATTCAACTCAACTTTTTTGTTCTTGTATTGCTAGATAATACTATACTCACACATAGAGTTTGAGATGAGTTTGAAGAACTTCAAAATGCATTTGATTTTCAGTACCTGCATTGCAACAACCATACAATGAAGTTTGAAGATACAATTTTGATGTGTCGCCATTCAGCATAAACAGTTCAATAGCTTAATTACATTTTGATCGTTTTTGTATGGCCAATCACATCACTTTCAAACACAAAGGCTCACTTGTAATCACTTGAGATTTATGCAGCTGCTTACACATTCAAATTCGCGGTATCATTAGCGAGCGGATTTTCAAAATTTTCTTTTGCTGGGAAAATCTTGTCATAAAACTTAAATATTTTGGTAAATTTTTTTGGAAATCTGTTTATGGTTTCCTGATAAAGATGGTTTTTTCAAGGCAATAAAATATGAAATTCATACAAAATTCCCCAAAAAAATATGCAAATTTATGGACGGCTTTATGTACCTAAACAGGAATTTTTGTGAAACGTTTTTGGGACAAGGATAATAAATTTGTGCTATAAACGCGATATATAATGAATAGTTTTATGTGACAGAACATATAGAACATTTGAACCCTACAATTAAACTACCTGACATCAAACGGTTCTTCAAAACATTTAACAAAGTCCGCATTTTCCAGGAGAGTTTTTTTTTATAAGAAAATGGCTTTATGACTCGTAGTACATCTTTTCAAATGATAATGTTTTTGCATCAAACAAATTTAATCGTTCTTAAATATTAAACTCTGGAAGTTTCTTTGAATTTGGATTGAAATTCCATTCTAGCTAGATGCTAGATTAAGGCGATCTTATAAAATCTGTGTGCAATCTCACGGAAATACAAAATATTAGCCACCACACATGGTTGCATTGTGGCCGCTAGCTAAGGTGAGCTTGAGAAAAACCTCATACAAAAAAAGGAATAACGCCCAATCCATTAGGTTGATTTCTTTAATTTTCATTGTTTCTGTCAATTCCAAAATGGTTGGCCCCTTTTTGACACGAAGAATAGAATCAAAAAGGCAAACCACACATTTTGAATCCAGACTCTCTACCAGAACAAATATTAGAAACTTACTTTATCACGGTCGTGTAAAGACAGCAAAATAAAGCTGTAAATACACTGAGTGCCATAAGTTCTCTGTTCTTAGATATAAAAAAAGTTCCTTTATCATGAATTGTTGTTTTTATTTTAAAATTTTATAAGTAATAAATAAACGTTTTTATTTTTGGAAATTTATTCGACTATTCCCATTTAGTTTTCTCGTTATCCTAAGAAAATGGTGTTTACTCACTTTTGGCGCTCAGTATACTCTGGCAAAATATGGCTCACTTGCGTTGTCATTAACGATAACACACTGTGATTAATCGCGCCATCGTAAATAGCTGCAATATGTGACACATGGCAGCTGTCACGAAAGGTTTAAGGTCCATATTACTATGTTGAAGGCTTCATAACAATCTTTTGTTAAACCTTGATTTCATAAATTTTTGTGAACCTCTTCGCCTAATACTATGTTCAGACATGCACTAATATTGAGTAAATCTCAATAAACGGCATTATTGATCTCAATATTTCATATAAAATGTCAATTAATTATTGCTCAATAAATTCATAAATTGTTATAATATTGATTAAAACTTGAAATACAACACTGTCATAATTACGTTCAGTGAACATATTACAATTTTCCGAACACTTTCTATTCATATTTGACAACTCAAATAGCAACAACGACAAAAAAAGCAATATTGTTGAAACAACCAGCTGTTTTGTTTACTAGCTGTCAAATGAATATTGAATAAGCAGCTGAAATGCGTATATTGTTATGTCTACACACTTAAAATATTGTAATCAATAAACCGAATATTGACTCAATAAAAGTGCATGTCTGAACATAGTATAAGCGTGTTAGAAATGGATACATTGGAATTGTTGCCCAACAAAATTAATTTGAAAGCCGAAATCCGTTTTACATATGGTAACCAGCATTGCATAGAACACTGCTTAAGAAGACTATCAGGGAATATTGCTGCTGTACATTATTCATTATGCTGTACATCATGATCACAGAGATGTTGGAAACCTCGTGTACACATGGAAATGGCAACACGTAGCAGGTAAATATGTGTATAGAAATGTAGGTACCTTCTTTTCCATGTAATCCTATCTACAACCTTTTTTTTAATTTCCGAATAGCTACGTCGATTTGATAGAATTTCTACTACTAGCTGCATCGTTGCCATCTTGATTTTGATTAAAATCTAACCTATCCAGCGCTACTTGCATGACATCCACACATATGTATGTATGACTGCCTTCAAAGGAGTTAACTCTGAGCGAAACGCATGGTTACTTTTCTAAATGTCTACCAGATTACTACAAGTTATGTGGTGACTATTTGCTTTGAATGCCTCAGTGCTAAAGCACGAAAAGTACATTTGAAGGTATAAGGATTACATAAGCTCGCAGACATCCCTGATGTTGTAATATTGTTACTAATCCTGTAATTAATGGCTTACAAACAATAAGACCCAAAAAATATAGACTAGCAAGCCCTACATAAGGTGCTAAAGAGAAGAGTATTCTTTTAAGGAAAACCATAGTTTTAATGATCCAAGAGCATCTAATTCATCTCGGAAAGCTCACTATTTGATAAGGAATTAGAGCTGGCAGCGTCAGCGATTATTTCAGATCGCCGTTGGCCAAGCTACATGCGTAATTGGTAATTACAACCCTTCAGTCGAGCGAAATTTGGGCCGAAATACTGGGTGTTAAGAAGCGGACAAACGCACTGGTATCGGTACAGAGAACGGCTGCATTGCGTATCGCGTCGGCATATCGTACGGCATCCGCTCCAGCCGTAGTGGTGATAGCGTGTATTATCCCTGTGGATCTGCTGGCAGCGGAGCGGATGGGGATTTATAGGGCGAAATCGGCTGGAAGTCACATAACCGCTCATTTCAGGGAAAAAACCATTTCAAAATGGCAACAACGATGGAACGAGGAAGATAGAGGAAGATGGACGGCGAGACTTATTCCAAACATAAGGCCATGGATTGGTCGGAAATTTGGAGAGGTAAATTACTACGTTACACAGATGATATCGGGTCACGGATATTTTAGGAAATATTTGCACAGAATGGGCAAGACCGCCTCCCCTTACTGTCTCTGCGAGGAAGGGGAGGTAATTGATGACGCAGAGCACACTGTTTTCGAGTATGCACGCTGACAGAGCTATCGCTCTGCACTGACGTCGATAGTTGGGACGATCACGGCCGGTAACATTGTCGGGGTTATGATCGCGAGTAGCGAAAATTGGACCTCAGTGGCGAATTACGTGGAGAGCATTCTAAGACTGAAGATGAGGAATCTTGAGGCTGCGGAACATGTGGGCACGCCGGAATAGATGAAACTGCCACACGTGTCAAGCGAAATTCGAAGCAGAGACCTGGATGAAAGGAATAGTGGAGACACTTAGATGTCTCTTCATCTTTCGACACGCAATCCGGAAG
The DNA here is from genome assembly GCA_932273835.1 of Sarcophaga variegata. Lineage (NCBI taxonomy): Eukaryota > Metazoa > Arthropoda > Insecta > Diptera > Sarcophagidae > Sarcophaga > Sarcophaga variegata. The sequence continues at coordinate 15,217,961 of OW026361.1, read as the reverse complement.
CGGATATGAACACGCAGGGGCCAAAGGGACTCCACACCGTAGTTCCGGAGTGGGCGCAACAAGTCCACGAGACGAGATTTAGTGAGTGAGGGCCCCACACACGGAGGATGTGACGACTTCCCCTATGGTGCGGTTAGGTACATTTACTCCTCCTCGGTGTGAAAAAAAAACCCTTCAGTCAGGATTATGGACCTAGTTTCTCACACCACTTGTGCTGGATGCGTTAATTTTTATACATGAGTGGCGGGACCTACAGTTTAAAGTCGACTCCGAACGACAGATTTTTTGAGAAACTTCTTCATGGCAATTTTATTTCCTCTCAGAGAAATTGTCAGGAATCTGCTGAGAGGAAGTCGCCGAAGAAATACTTTTTGTATTTCGTTCTGAAGTCTAGCCTGGGGTTTGGACCATGGCTTTATGTCTCATAAGCCAACAAACTACCTACTACACTACGACGACTTCATAGGTCAATGATTACCAATTTATTTTTGCCTGAATTGTGGATAAGCTGAATACCAACGATATGTGGTTTAAACAAGACGTGCCACACCACTCATGTCACATTGGATATTCTATACGAGTGATTTGTAGGCATGGTCATCTCTTGTGGTAATGATATGAACTAGCCATCAAGATCGTGGGATTTGATCCTGTTAGACTTTTTCTTGTGCAGTTTTCTTAAGTCACAGGTGTACATATGTGGATAAGTCATATATCATAGTGCTCGTCAAAGACACAATAACCCACGCCATCAAACATATTCAGCCTGATTTATGTTCCAGAGTCATGGAATATTAAACATTTCGGATGGGCTTCACCCAGAGAAAACATTTCGGACGTTTAAACGATGTTGTATTCCACACCTTATGGCATCAGTAGGTCTTTGAAACGAATAAAAAATTTGTTTTATTTAAATTCTAAAATACATACATAATTGGTCATTACGACCCTTCAGTCAGGATTACAGCCTAGCTTCTCACACCACTTATGTTGTGTGCGTAAATTTTTATACATGAGTGGCGGGACCTACAGTTTAAAGTCGACTCCGAACGACAGATTTTTGAGAAACTTTTCATGGGAATTTTTTTTTTGCTCTCAAAGGTTTTGCCAGAAATCTGCTGCGAGGAAGTCATTTTGATGTCGGGTCTGGGGGTTTGAACTGTGGCGTTACGTACCTACTAGACTACGGCCTCTTTAAATTCAAAAGTAGCAAGCGCTTATTAAAGCACCCGATACTTAAAGCAACAGTACTTTAAAGCAACAATTCCGAACAAAAACCTTGAAGTAATAACACAGCTTAAATACCTACAAATTGTATAAGATTTTAAGCACGAAAAAGTACCATTCATACGTTGAATTTTCTAAAATTTGCAACAATTTTCTTCTTCCCAACTTTAAGGACTTTTAAAAGGAACGAATGACATGAAATATGCCTACTTTTCCTATACCGAAAATGCAATCCCCTTGAAAATAATAATCTCTTCTTCCAGTAACTAAAGTGCTACGGGAAAGGGAGAAAAAAAAGACAGAAAATCTGAAGTGAACAAAACGTAACGAAATAAGAATTTGAACATTTGGGTCATCATCAGCATAATGAAACGAATTATGCATGCAGTATAGTTATCATGTGCTCCACATTTCAATTTCAAATTCTTTTTATTTTTTTTCCTTTCATTTCATAAGACAAGACAAGAAATAATAGAGAATCATTTCATTTACTATGACGACGACGATGACTACGACGTTTAGCAATAATTTTTGTTTAATTCAGTCGTTTTTCAGCATAAAAATGTTTTCTTTTTTTTTTTGAAGAGCTTCCGCTTTTTCCACCCCCTACGTTATATAGCATGTATACAGTGATGGCCTTATAATTAGAAACGAGTTAGCAACATTTATGTATGTTTGTTAATTTGTTTTACAGTTTTCACTGTGTACCTGGGTTCAAAGGCTTTGTTTGGAGGACGTCTTACATACGTTTTTCCATTAGATTTGGACAAATTAAACTTAGATTCGTCACTCCAGAGAACTCTGTTCCAGAAACATCGTTTCTAATTATAAGGCCACCACTGTATATGTATGTACGATGTGATTCTTTCTATTGCCGTTTTTAAATATCAAACAAATAGAAAAAAAATCCCAGTTTATTGTATAATTTTGTATTTAAAAGGCATATTTATGCTGCAAATGACAGATTTAGTTTATGACATTAATAGGTTAAACAAAACAAAAGATTTCCTTTCTAGAAAACATATGCAGTTTGAAATCAAGTTGAAATTAAGTACTTTTTTGATATCGGAGGGAGAAAGTATGGTAATTTTTTTGATAACTTCTAAAATTTCTAAATAAACCTGTAGGGATATAATTAAAAAAAAATTGAAAGTTTTTTATTCCTTCATCTAAAAATTATTCAACACTTTTTTTTGGTACCTTTTGATATTAAAATGGGTACTTTTAGACCGTACTTTTATTTACTAACTTCTTGGCACTTTTTCAAATATAAACTTTTTCCTAAGCAATATTTTATTGAATTTTAAAAAAACCCTTAAGGAATTTTTTTTGGTACTTTTTGATAAATTTTACTTTTTAAAAAGTACTAAATTTATGTATTTCCACAAAAATAAAAATGTAAAAGCATGCCCAATTTTGAAAACTACCTCCTGAAATTTTTGGTACTTTTTAAAAAGTACTATTTTTTAAGTACTTTTACAAAAATGAAAATGTAAAAACATGTCAAATTTGAAAAATACCTTCAGAAATTTTTGGTACTTTTTGGATATACAGTTGTGTTCATAAAAATAGGAGTGAACCCATTGAAAAACAAAAGCTTAATTTTTAACAAATAAAAAACATGGTTTAATTAATTTTTTTGGTGTAATGTAATGTTGATTCAATACTAAATTATTTAAGTTATTCATTAATTAAATAAAGCTTTCAACAAGTAAGTAACAGAAAGTTTAAAAAAAATATCTTAAAAACTGCTGTTCAAAATAATAGGAGTATTTCAGTTTTCATAAAAATTTACTATTAAAAAAGTTAAAAATGCTTATGACTATAATCAGAAACTTTAAATACGATTAGTGTTTGGTAGAATAGCCTTTACTTTTTATTACAGCAGCACATCTACGAGGCATGGAGTCAACTAAATACTGACATCGTTTTAATGGAATTTTATTCCACCCATCTTGCACTGCAGACCACAACTCAGTTGCATTTGACGGTTTTCTCTCGGCAACATATTTTTTAACATCCCTCATAGATGTTCTATGGGATTAAGATCAGGAGACTGAGCTGGCCACGCCATAACCTTTACCCCATTAACCCGAAACCACTCATTTGCTAATTTACTGGTGTGTTTCGGGTCATTGTCTTGTTGGAATATTCATTTTAGAGGCGTGGAATATGGTAACATCACTTCTCTCAAAATGCTGACATAGACGTTCCTATCCATTATGTGTCTAATTCCATGTATTGGGCCTAAACCATTATATGAAAAACTTCCCCATATCATTAGTTTTGCACCACCATGTTTAACTATCTGTTGTGTATACTGAGCTTTATATCTGGTGTTGGGCGGACATCTAGCATGCTGTCTAGACCCAGTGCCACCAAATAAAACAATTTTGCTTTCGTTGGTCCACAATAAGTTCTCTATTTTTCTTTCGGATATTTTATATGTTCTTGGGCAAACTTTAAGCATGCTGCTGCCTGTTTTGTATGTCAACAATGGCACCTTTTGTGAACATCTTGCGAATAAATTTTTGTCCATCAGACGCCTACGAATAGTAGGGACACTTACGGCAAGATTCACATCCTTTTGAATTTTATTTGAAGACGCTGAAGGATTTATTTTTCTGTATCGCACAATTCGGCGGTCATCGACAGTAGATGTTTTGGCCTTGCGCCCACGCGTTTCCGGTTTTTTTTTATATTTTAATGTATTTGTGATCATTTGATTAAGATTAAGATTTTCTTAGCTTCTTTGTAAGTTTTACCTTTATTTCGAAGATTTTTAATTAGTTTTCTCTTTTCTTCAGTACAGTGCTTTTCTCGTCCCACTATTACAAAAATTTATGTGAAACACTGTAGAAAAAGTTTTAACTACATTTTTTCGTACTTATTTTTCACTTTTTTCTTTAAATTATGTGCTGTTATATTTTTATTTTTAAAAGAACACTCACACTCCTATTTTTTTGATCAACTGAATTCAGGAGCAAACACAAAAATGAATCAATTTCATCGTAAATATTAAAGTTATTACGCAATTCTTTTTTGTATTTTATTTCTCACATATCGTTCTAACTACCATTAAAATATATCATGTTTTGCAAATTGGTAGAATAAAAAATTTTAACTTTGAAAATATTACATGGTAGCACTCCTATTATTTTGAACACAGCTGTATGTACTTTTTAAAAAGTATGTACTATGAAAAGTACAATTTTAAGCACTTTTTTTCAAAAATAAATTACTTCTTATTTAATCGTTTAGGCAATAAATTATTCTGAATTTAAAAAGATCTTTCACAAATATTTCGTACCTTCTTGAAAGTACTATTTTCAAGCCAATTATCAAAAGTAAAATGATTTTTTTTAATCCTTTAGGCATTAAAATATACGGGATTTAAAATCTAGTTTATTCAGTTTTGGCGCAGTGTACTAAAAGTACCTAAAATTTTTGAAACATAAATTACTTTTTATATAACATTTCACGTATTAATATATACATATTCTGATTTTAAAAAATTGTTTCTTACATATTTGGTACTTTTTAAAAACATTTCAAATTTGAAAAATACCTTCAGAAATTGTTGGTACTTTTTGGAAATTTGTACTTTTTAAAAAGTACTATGAAAAGTACAATTTTAAGCACTTATGTTTCAAAAATAAATTACTTATTTAATCGTTTAGGCAATAAATTATTCTCAATTAAAGAAGATCTTGCACAAATATTTCGTACCTTCTTGAAAGTACTATTTTAAAGCAAATTTCCAATAATATAATGATTTTTATTTAATCCTTTCGGCATTAAAATATGCTAGATTTAAAATCTAGTTTATTCAGTTTTGGTACTTTTATGAAATTCGTACTTTTCACAGAGTACTAAAAGTACCTAACATTTTTGAAACATAAATTACTTTTTATATAACCTTTCACGTATTATTATACTTATATTCTGATTTTAAAAAATTGTTACGTACATATTTGGTACTTTTTTGAAATTCGTACTTTTTAAAAAGTACTTTTTTCTGAAAATTTTTCCAATATAAAATTCCCTTTTACATAACATTTTGGATGTGAAAAAACATAAAACATTTTCTTTGTAAAATTTTAAATATAAATTTAAGGTTCCAATAAATTCATATGCAATATTTAATTAACAATTATTAGATTTGTCTTTTAACACACAATTAATTTAATTAATTAATTTACCTGTTTACATTCCAACATTATTTTTGCTGTTACTGTGTTCTCTGCAACCAACAGCACCACCCTGTTGTCTGTTTCCTGTTTAATTATTTACACTTGTTGTTGTAGTTGTGTAGTGTTGTTTTGCGGGTTTGTTAATTTCACGTACTCATTATTTTTAATTAATAAATACAATAACAATAATAAAAACACAACAAAAATTTATTGTTATTTTTCACTTATTCACACACACTTTTGTTGAATTTTTTTAATTGGAAAGCACAGACTTTTTTCCACAAATTGAATTCCTTTCCATTATTTATTTAAATACTTTGTAGCAATTCTTTTTTATTATTACTATATTTTCTTTGTTTATTAATAAATAATAATTAATTTAATTAAAAAATTAAATGCTTTGATTATTTCATGTATCAAAATAACTTCACAATACTATTGGAAAAATAAAAACGCTGTGCTAAAAACAAAGTCAACGAAAAAGAAAAATATACGGGGCTTGTTTTGTGAAATTAGAAGTGTCAGGTAACTGCCATACGATAGGTTTTTGATCCATCACTTATAAGATATTTTCTAAAAAAAATCAAGCTTCCTGGCTTCTCACACCACCTACGTTTGTGTGTATTAATTTTATACGTAAGTTGCCCAACCTATAATTTAAAGTCGACTCCGAACGATAGATTTTTGAGAAACTTTTCATGGCAATTTTATTTACTCTCAGAGTTTTCGCCAAAAATCTGCTGAGAGGCAGTCGCCGAAGAAATATTTTTTCATAAAGGGTCCGCCAAATAACTTTTTTTTGAAAATGCTTTAAAAAAAAACTACTGAATATTTTCTCAAATTTCGTTTTTTATTTGAGAGTACAATCCTTCCGGTTAATAATGGAAAATAATTTCATTCGAATGGCTGCCTCGGTTGGCCATACAGTAGCCTACACGATCGGTCCAATTTTTAAGCACATTATCGATTGTGTGCAGCTGTATTTCACCAATGGCTTTACGAATATTGTGCTTTAAAGCGTCAATTGTCTCTGGCTTGTCGGCGTAACACTTATCTTTGACGGCACCCCACAAATAATAGTCCAACGGTGTTAAATCGCAGCTCCGAGGTGGCCAAACAACATCAGCTCTGCGGCTGATAATGCGATCTTCAAAAACAGGTCGCAAAACATCGAGTGCAGCTTCGGCTGTGTGGCACGTAGCGCCTTCCTGTTGAAACCAAATGTTGCCAATATCCTCCTCTTCAATTTTTGTGAACAAAAATTCGTTCAACATGGCCCGATAACGATCGCCATTGACTGTAACGGCCACTCCTTGCTCATTTTTGAAGAAAAATGGTGAAATTATGCCTCTGGACCAAAATCCGCACCAGTCTCGTTTTGGGTATGCGTGCCGGTTTTCTGTGCCCCAAATGCGACAATTTTGCTTGTTTACATACCCGCCAAGATCAAAATGAGCTTTATTTGAAAAGATGATTTTTTTTGCCAAAATCGGCATCTTCTGTAAGTCAATCGCAGGCCCACTTAGCGAAGCGAAAACGCATTGGATGGTCAATTGGCTTCAACTCCTGAACCAATTGGGCTTTGTATCACGAAATAAACACTAGTTGAAAAAACACGTTAGATGGCGGACCCGATATTTTCATTTGTTTTGTTGGAATGTCTGACCAGGGATTAGACTACGGCTGCTACATGTTACAGTCTTATATTATTTAACATTGTGCTGAAAAATATCATTGCAAGAGTCTTTCAGTCTAGTCTAGTTGAGCTGGTAATTGATAAAAATTGGCAGATTCTAGGATAGTAGGGTTGCCATCTTTCGTTGCTTAGAAATAAAACGCAAGTGAATTTCATTTTTTTTTTTGGATTTTATTGACCGCAGTGGTGAGTAACTTTCGAACAAGTAAATGGAATTGCATTGGACCGTCGTTACGTTAGCCTAAAAACAACATAGTTCAACTGATGTGTATTGGAATTACCCTGATGTCTATGAAAGCAGTGGTGTCTGCTTTACGCGTAGAAAACAGATTAAAAACGAAAAAGAAAAACCAGTTAACACGAAAAAAAGGTGAATATACAGTCACACAGATAATTATACGTACCCCCCTAAAAATTATTTTTTTAAATGATAATATACGGACAAGTCAACTGATATTTGCGCCAAATTTTTTGTTTTCCGTCACAGCCGAACAAATTATATTTATTCTCATAACTAAATATTACATTCGCCCAAAAATCAGTTGACTTGTCCATATATTATTGGGCAAATTCCAATTCATGGCTTTTTTCTCGGCACTCGGCTGCGGAAACTGCAGTCACAAATAGATTTTGGGAATCTTTTTTCTTTATTTAAGTAAATGTGTTGTTACAGACGCTAATGTAAAGAAATTTTAGATTAGAAGTTCATTACTTTAAAAAACTGGTTTTTAGGGGGGTACGTATAATTATCTGTGTGACTGTATGTTAAGAATATAGCAGAGGGCACATTAAGGCATACATATGGACAAAAACTGACTAAATGGACTGCCTCTAGTAAGTACATTACATGAAAAAGGCTTTTGAACCTCCCTCTCTCATAAACCTATTCCTGTGAATTTCTTTTTACAAAAGCCTATGGTTGAAGGGAAAATATTTATTAATGCACCCCCTTCTTTGGTAAGTGTAACGGTTCACTTCTTGATTACGAAATGGGTTTAAGAAAATTTACTGTAAAACATATTTCTTAAATAGAAAAGGAATTGAAAATTTATTGGCATTCTTTTATTTGATTAATATGAGTACTTTATTGTTTAAAGCTTTAGATTTTTTAAAAAATTGTTTTTCCCAAGTTTTATTTTTAATCAAATAAAACAGAAAAGAAAAACATATTAAAACCCTTCAAAAGGAAACAGAGAGACCATTAATAACGCCTCTAACAAACACTGTGTGTAGTCCTACACTTTACAACACTACAAGGAGAGTAAAGCAGTAGAAAAAAGAAAACGGTAATATTACATGCTAATACACATACTCTGATAATTCAATTAATGTCAGTTTAATATACACCCACAGGCATAAATAAAAAAACAGAGACAACCACACTACCTACCTACCTCTCCTCTAATGTGTTTGTTTTATACAAAGTAAAATTGAATTAAATGCCAACAAAAATGTAAACCAAGTAGGAACCAAAAAAAGAAAAAAACAAATAGAAAATGAAGTGAAATGAAATGAAATAGAGGGGTTAATACACTTTTACGAGGTTTAAAGGTCAAATGGTTTAAATTTCCCAAAAAAAATACACAAAAAGAAACGAAGCGAGATATTGAATTTTGATATTCTTTTTATTGGCTTAACAACAATTAATTGAATTATTTTGCTTTTTTATCTGTTTTAGTTTTGTTTTTATAATTTAATTAATTTTGTTCATTTCTTTTGAAACAAAAAAAAATTATTTTTTTATCTTGCTTGTGTTCGTGTTAAAGGAACATTTTATTTCTATAACGACGTTTCTCTTCCTTTTTTCTTGATATTGTATGTATGTACGTGTCATATACCATTTGTTGTTGCTGCTATTTTACAGTGACCTTAAAAAGTCGTCAAAGTATGGCAGTACACAATACAACACCGTACACACACAATATTTTAATAAAAGAAATAATAAAAGGGAAAAACAATGATGTCAACTCTTGGTTATTGAAAGCGCTTAAACGTGTTTGAAAGTGTTAGTTGCAAAAGGATTAAATAAAGAAGACAACAACAATTTAAACAAATTTTTAATTGATTCCTGTTCTAGACTTAAGGCATAATGTTAGGTTTAGAGAACGTGTACTTGTCAAGTAAGGCAAGTATAGTACCCGGAGGTCGAATTGACCCATTGTACAAGGCATAATGCTACAATATCACGGATTTTCTTTGCAGTTTAGAGATGCAATGATATAGTGCTTAAAGTGCTTGCTAAGCGCCCTAAAAGACAACAAATTTTCCATCACAACTTTTCGAACTAAGAAAAAGGAATAACAGGCTCAATTCTCTCATTTAAAAATCCCTTGATCTCCTAGATAGTAATTATCACCAACAAAAATGATAATAAGATCAAGCAGCACAACCTCGAATGAAAGATCAACGAATAAGATTTCATTACATTAACGCATTTGAAGTCGCCGTAGTCTAGTAGGTAGTGTGTTGGCTTATTAGACGCAAAAGCCTGGGTTCGAGCCAAAGGCCAGGCATCAAAGACAAAATACAAAAAGTATTTTTTCGGCGACTTCCTCTCAGTAGATTTCTGGCAAAAACTCTGAGAGTAAATAAAAATTGTCATGAAAAGTTTCTCAATAAATAAAAATCTGTCGTTCGGAGTCGACTTTAAACTGTATGTCCCACCACTCATGTATAAAATTAACACACACAACATAAGTGGTGTGAGAAACTAAGACGTTGTACAATGGGTCAATTCGACCTCCGGGTACTGTACTTGTCTTAATTGACAAGTACACGTCCTCTAACCTAACCTAACGCAAAGCGTAGTAACAGTTGGCAACTCTGTCATTCTAAAACCGGGGGAAAAAACTTGTTAACTTAACAGAAACAGTGTGAAACAAATGAAAACCGAATAAGAGATTCTTCTGGAGCTAAACTAAAGGAAAAATAATGAAAAGTTTGGGGTGTTAAAACTTAACTGACTTTGTAACAGACTAATAAGGTATCAAAGATACAATGTTCGCAGCCAAGGTGGAGGGGAGTAGACCAATCCAATGTCTAATGTCATCACGTAGTAGGCTTGTTGTGGGCTTACTATTAAAGAGTACAAACGTTACTTTCTATAGGAAGTTTCTACAAGATATAGCATAACTTTTTCCAGTCCATTCCTCTGAGATGAGTTATGTCTGGCATGTTATAATCATCAAACTATTTGGATTTTTAGCTTAACGAAAGCTGAGCAATGGCATAAAAACTGCTTTTAGTCGTTTTGATATCTTCACCACAAGCTCTACATAATTTTCCATCACGCCAATACGGTTAAAGTATACATGTAAGGCAGAGTGTGCCCTGAGTATGCTCATAAGCGTAGACAAGTCACCTTTATTCAATCTTAATTCACTAAGTAAAGGCGACTTCCTCTCAGCAGATTTCTGGCAAAAACTCTGAGAGTAAATAGAATTGCCATGAAAAGTTTCTGAAAAATCTGGCTTCAAATCTTGCACGAGTTGGATTTTGTAAGCACGCAAACGAAGATCCTTCTGCAAAATCTTCCATAAAGTGGATGGACACAGATCCAATTCCTGTGCTCGATGGCGGATGGACTCATTCGGGTCTTCCTCAATGCTACGCTCTACAGCAGCAATAGCTTCTTCTGTACGCACCGTACAGCGTCTCTGGGGATGCGAGTTATCAATAAGAGTAAACGTGGTGCAAAAACGTTCCATTGTTAATCGAATTAACTGCTCTGATGGACGATTTTGTCGACGATAAAATGGACGTAGTGCGCGATACGTTTTCCGCACAGAACCATTATTTTCGAAATAAAATTGCACTATTTGCAAGCGTTGTTCAGGCGTGAGTCTATTTATGATGAATTGCCAAACCAAACTGAGAATAAATCACTTGACAGCTGTTAAATCGGTCGCCATCTTCAAAAGTAATGCCAACTTAAAGTTCTATACCTCTATAAAAAAACACCCTTTACCTTAATAAAGCGACAGTATTGCCACTTCAATCTGCATATCTTTATGTTTATTACAGTGATAGTAAAAAACAGTGACAATTCAGTAGATTTATTATAAGTAAATAAATTGGTGCTCTAACCTTCTTTCTTATTATTCACATGCATCCGTCACCTAATAAAGACCTCTAAGAAAAGATATCCATTAAGAGGCATTCATTGGCAAAGGTAAGATAGATTAAGAACCCGATTATAGAGATACCAGACAGATCTGAACCGCTAAGTTTATATGCAGAACAGAATTTACATTAAACCTATCAAGATTGAAGTCGCCGTAATCTAGTAGGTAGTGTGTTGGCTTATTAGACGTAAAGCTAGGGTCCGAGCCCCAGGACAGATATCAAGACATAATACAAAAAAAGTATTTTTCGGCGACTTCCTCTCAGCAGATTTCTGGCAAAAACTCTGAAAGTAAATAAAATTGCCATGAAAAAGTTTCTCAAAAAATCTGTCGTTCGGCGTCGACTTTAAACTGTAGGTCCCACCACTACTCATGTATAAAATTAACACACACACAACATAAGTGGTGTGAGAAACTAGGACGTTGTACAATGGGTCAATTCGACCTCCGGATACTGTACTTGTCTTAATTGATAAGTACACGTCCTCTAACCTAACCTAACCTAATAATAAATAATAAATGACATTCCACAATTATGGAAGACTGGAGGCGATAAGTTGGTAGGCTCGTGTATTAACTTGGTTGGAAGAACGCTTATTGAATGATTGGATTTTCAGTGTTTTATATCCCGCACATAGACTTTTTTCAATTACAAGTCACTTTCCCATAGAAATAATAAAACCAAAAGTGAATATATAGCACTTGGTAGTCTAATGGATTTAGGGCTTGCTTGCTAAATGGTAGCTCTGAGTTCAAATATGAGTACTAGGTTAGGTTAGGTTAGAGGACGTGTATTTGTCAGTTAAGACAAGTACAGTACCCGGTACCCAGTATGTTGTGTGTGTTAATCTTATACATTAGTGGTGGGACCTACAGCTTAAAGTCGATTCCGAACGACAGATTTTTTGATAAACTTTTTCATGGCAATTTTATTTACTCTCAGAGTTTTTGCCAGAAATCTACTGAGAGGAAGCCGCCAAAGAAATACTTTTTGTATTTTGTCTTGATGTCTAGCCTGGTGCTCGAACCCTGGCTTTACGTCTAATAAGCCAACATACCACCTACTAGACCACGGCATCTTCATATGAGTACTAACATCTTGAAAAAAAATATGCCTTACGATGACCCCTTTCAACAGTTTTCTAGCAAAAGGTATAAGAAACTAATTACTCTGAGAAAACTTACCTAACCTAATACAAACACACACCATGAGCGGTGCGACAAGCTTGGCTTTTAACCTTTCTAGAGCGTTTTAATGGCTAAAGACATATTATGTATGTGAATGAAATAATTGAATGATCTGATTAGATCTGAAATCTATCACTGACTAAACATTTATATAACGACAAACTCTAGAAGAGACTATTCATTAAAAACAAATCGCCACATGTCATCTACAATTTGTGACTCAAAGAGCGGCTTTTGATCTTTTAAGGTTTTTAGTTATACGCCACAATGATACACTGAAAACAGAAACTGTAGAAACAGGGCGTTCGATTCACTAAGTAAAATTGCTAAAAATCCCAAATTAGGGTTTAAAAATAATTTCATTTATCAGCTAAAGTGATGTTATATCCACTTTAGCGTTTTAAGCAGTTAAAAACCTGCTAAATTGGCAACACTGCAGCACAACAAGAAAGGGAAAATAAAACTGTCACAAACACTTCGACACGCATACTTATGCATATTGTAATAATAATTATTATTGTTGCTGTTCTTGTCGCTTGTCTTTTTTGTTTGTTTTTGTTTTTGCTTTATTGTACATTCCTTTTAATATAAAACACATTAACGACACGCAAAAAAAAAAACAGCAACAAACAGACACACAAACGCACAAGTTTACTTCCCTATACGCACCCATGGGAGAAAAAGTAAAAAAAAAACATTTTAAGAGAAAAATTAGAACAGGAAGTTTTTAAAGAAATAAAACAACAAAACAAAACGGGAACTCTTTCTCTCCCTCTACTTAGAGTGTGTTTCGTTTATACAGTTTGAAAAATACTTATGTGTGTGTACATTCAATTAAAGATTTGTTTTCACTTTTTTAAGGAAAATATTATAAATAACGGCTTTAAATTAATATTTTTTCTTGCTTAGCTTTAACACACATACTGTGATAAAGAATACGTTCATATGTTGTGTATGGAAGCAACAACAAATGTTATCATATTGAGTAGATTTTAAGGTTTATAACAAGAACTGTAATACACTCACTACGCTTGTAGGTGCTTCATGGTATACTTTTATCTTTTCTTTTAATAATTATTTTTATTGTGTGTTCTTTTTTTTATTTATTTTATAAGGAAGAACTTTTATTAACACACTTATACACACACACAATTATAAACTTTTTAATACCAAAAAAGCACAATTTTTTTTTTCATTAAAAAAATAAAATTTTTATTTTTCTTTCACTTTTTAACTTTTCTTAATACCGTTATAATATTAATTAATTATATTTTTTATAATTATTTTTTTTAATATTATTTTTTATTATTATTATTAATTAATTATTTGTATTTTTTTTACTTTTTTAATAATAAAATCTATGATAGATAGAGACTCGTTACGCTCGCTTGTGTTCATATTCGTTCGTCCGCTCGTTTAAGAGTTGTGTATTGGTATTGGTGGTACTTTTTCTCTATATAATATTTTTATATTTGGGTGATATGTTGCTGTTGCTGTTGCTGTTGTTAATAGTGGAGTGAGCCTGAAGTTTTTTTTTTCTTTTTTTAATATTTCTTTTACGTTTTTAACTTAATTTTCTTCATTTTTCTTTTGCTTTTCAACGTTATTTCATTTCTTATTAAGCCAACCAATACCATTACACAAACATTAACACAGCACAACACATTTGTTAAGCAACATTATTATTTCTACACGATAATATTGAGTAAGGACTTTTTACCGTTAGTTAAAATACAGTACAATACAATACCATATAGATTGTAATAAACAACAACAGATTGTTGAAAATGAGATAAAAAAAATTTATAAACAGAGAGTAAGAGCCCCTAAAAAAGTAGAGTAATATTCAGAGAGAGAGAGAGAGAACTCTCTCTCTCTCAGTATAGGTGTAAAAGTATTTAAAAAAGAAAGCTTTTCTTTATACTCATAATTGTATTGAAAGTCCATACAAAAGGGAGGAATAAAAGATAAACGTCAATTGAAATGAACAAAACAAATGAGCTTAACGTAGTAAAAGCTTTAAGCAAAAGAAAAAGCTTTCTTGCTATTTAACCTTTAAAAGACTTAAATATTTTAAATTGATAGTTTCAATACATATTTAAAATAAGTACTCACTCGACAAAATACCAGAATATTAAAAAATTTAAGCCAACATACCTGAAAATAAATAAAAAAAATGTTTAATTAATTAATTTATCAAAAAAAAAAAGTATTTAAAAAGTATTTGTATTAAATTACGTAATATATACACATAATTGGTCATTACAACCCTTCAGTCAGGATTACGACCTAGCTTCTCACATTACGACCTAGCGTGCGTTAATTTTATACATGAGCGACGGACCCTACAGTTTAAAGTCGACGCCGAACGACAGATTTTTGAGAAACTTTTCACCACTATTTTATTTACTCTCAAGAGCTTTTGCCAGAAATCTGCTGAGAGAAAGCCGCCGAAGAAATATTTTTCATATTTCGTTTTGATGTCAGACCTAGGGTTTGTACCGTGGCCTTACGTCTAATAATCCAAACACTACTAGATTACGGTCACTTAATTTTAACAATTAATGTCGCTAAAGCATGACATAAGGTTATGTTGGTACAGGAAACCTTTTGTAGGACAAAGTCTCACTTAGACCTGGTTTTAGGTCCATTGTGATAACGTATTAGTATCCAAATAATAATACTTTTCCCTTACCCGCTACAGTCCGCACTGTAGTGTGTACGTGTCCCTACTTAAGGGGGATGTGCCCTCCGCGGTCGGGTGAGTGTGAGGCCGGGACGTTCGAACAAAAAAAAAACCGGGGATCAAACACTCCCTAAAGGAAATCAATCTCGCACCATAGTAAATCTTGTTAACACAGCAATTTTTGAAGAGAAGTACTGAGACAATCGAAATATCTATGTCATGTATTCCGGGGGGTTATGACCTCCGTACCAGTCCTCAATAGTTCATTAGGAGTGAAATTTTCGACGATATTCTTATGTCCTGGATCTCATTTAAGTGTTATCGTTGATTGCTCGGTAATTTCTCTGAGAAATTCATGGCAGAGAGCAGACCTCAAAAGGATGTAATCAGAGCAATTTAAGAAATTTTCAAGAATAATCCCGACACTCAACTAAAGGGTCCGCCAAATAACTTTTTTTGAAAATCCTTTAAAAAAAACTACTGAATATTTTCTCAAATTTCTTTTTTTATTTGAAAGTACAATCCTTCCGGTTAATAATGGAAAATAATTTCATTCAAATGGATGCCTTGGGTGGCCATGCAGTAGCCTACACCAGAAGATGCCGATTTTGGCAAAAAATATCATCTTTTCAGATGAAGCTCATTTTGATCTTGGCGGGTATGTAAACAAGCAAAATTGACGCATTTGGGGCACAGAAAACCCGCACGCATACATTGAAAAGCCGACGCATCCAAAACGAGTCACTGTTTGGTGCGGATTTTGGTCCAGAGGCATAATTGGGCCATTTTTCTTCGAAAATGAGCAAGGAGTGGCCGTTACAGTCAATGGCGATCGTTATCGGGCCATGTTGAACGAATTTTTGTTCACAAAAATCGAAGAGGAGGATATTGGCAACATTTGGTTTCAACAGGACGGCGCTACGTGACACACAGCCGAAGCTACACTCGATGTTTTGTGCACTGTTTTTGAAGATCGCATTATCAGCCGCAGAGCTGATGTCGTTTGGCCACATCGGAGCTGCGATTTGACACCGTTGGACTATTATTTGTGGGGTGCCGTCAAAGATAAGTGTTACGCCGACAAGCATGAGACAATTGACGCTTTAAAGGACAATATACGTGAAGCCATTGGTGAAATATTGCATTGTTTTCATAATGCCTACAAACACAGTCGTGGGTCACTGCAGTGCACAGACAGCCAATAAGAAAGTTTAATGTCAGGTAGTGTGTTGGCTTATTAGACGTAAAGCTCAGGTTCGAACCCCAGACCAGACATCAAAAAAAAAAAAATACAAAAAGTATTTCTTCGGCGACTTCCTCTCAGCAGATTTCTGGCAAAAACTCTGAGAGTAAAATAAAATTGCCATGAAAAGTTTTTCAAAAATCTGTAGTTCGGAGTCGACTTTAAACTGTAGGTCCCGCCATTCATTTATAAAATTAACACACACAACATAAGTGGTGTGAGAAACTAGGTTGTAATCCTGACTGAAGGGTTGTAATGACCAATTATGTACGTAGATATGTAATGTCAGAACCCTTAAATCTGTTTACAATTTTGCAGCCTTCGATATAAACCTTAAGAGTCCCACTAGAACCTTTGGATCAATAAATAAAATCTAAAAATCTCTTATGGGAATAATTTAATCGGTCTAGACGAGTTTGTCCCCTTCAGACTATCTGCCCTTAATTATATTGTGTCCATAGTCCAGGTTGGAAAGCCTGTTACTATAACAATCAGCATATCTTTGGTGTTGTGAAGGGCCAGTCAGCTGTTGTTGCGTGAGTTGGATTTCATATTGATGGAGTTGCAAAGCGAAATGCAAAAGAACGCGATCACTGTGGAGTCGATAAATTCGTATTCGTATCTACCACGCTTTTCTTATCAGAAAGGAGATTTGACCTTCAATCAACAATCTTAAAATTTATTGTCAATTCCTTACAAAGTAGGTCAATTTGGATGACCATAATCACGGCTTTATGCTCAAAAAACTGAAATGTTTACATTTTAAATGAAGTCCTAACTGTAGACGCTTTATTTATTAACAAATAAATACAGTTAATCCTGTTTTTCATTGAAATCAATGACATTAATCATGTCACTACAATAACAAAACAATCATTCACCACTCTCCATCTCTCTCTCTCACTATTTTTGATTGAAATCAACGTGCTATGCTGACATGTTTTGTGTATGTTTTGCTATTTAGTGTTTACATTTGTATTTGTCTTGTAATTTTGTTGTTATTTTCTAAAGTGGTGTTTAATGTTGACAATACAATAACAATTTACAAGTATTCTTCAATTACTTCTTTCTCGCATCTAATGCCGTTATTTATGCATAAACAAATCAATTTGTTTGTGTTCAATTCAATTGAAAATAACCTCAGTTTACTTTCAATTTTTTTGGTTTGTTTTGTTTTTGTAAACAAACAAACTAATTATGTAAAGAAGTAGTAGTGGTGGTGGTGGTGGTCGTGATTTCCTTTTGTATGTTTATGTCAAATATGACATGACACTTGTTGATTAGTACCAGAACAACAAGAACAACACAAGAAAAAACCTAAAACTAAATGACACGCACAAAACAAATGCCATGGCCTTTAGATGTGTTAATAATTAAGTGGGAGTAAGAGGTTTATTGTGTGAGAGAGTTGTGAGTGAGTACAGTGCATTAGCTTAAGTGGTTAATTAATCTCAAGTGTTGAAAGAGTTTTAAGTAAACAAACGTAAATACCTACACACATTGAATGTCTGTCTACATGGATGAAAGGCTTGTACTTAAAGTTTCTTAAATAAACAGAATAGTGACGGCTGCGACGATTGTATTTTATTCTGGCGACATTTGTTCTTAGTCTCTCAATTGCATACTTACAACTTCCCTGTGTTACCATACTTTCATGGGAGTTAATGTATGGTTTTGAATAAACTAAACCAGTTTTTTCATGTTTTGACATGTCGAACTGTGTATCAATGTAAAAAATGTAATGACAGTATTTGAAGTTGCATCTGCCGTTTACATTTTGGCCATATTTTTTACAGCATCTTTTAAATGAAGTTGCGGAAAAACACCCCCATATCATTATCGACCCTCCACCATGTTTGACTGTCTTTTTATATATTTTGGGTTAAATTTACAGGAATAAAACTGGAATAATGTACTGTGGTCAGACGAAACAAAGGTTAATTTGTTTGGTTCGGACGGAAAATCGTTCGTACGTCGTCCTGTAAATACAGAATTTAACCCAAAATATACAAAAAAAAGACAGTCAAACTTAATAGGGGCATCTGGCGTTGGCCCTATTGTTTGGATTCAGGGAAAAATGTGTGCAGCTGACTACATAGATATTCTACAGAATAAAATGCTTTATGCAAGACAATGATCCGAAGCATTTCGCTAGAAGCGTCATAGTGTGGTTTCAACAGAATTAGATGCCTGTAATGATGTGACCGTCCCAATCACCGGACTTAAACCCCATTGAACACCTCTGGGGAATCCTAAAAAATAAAACCGGCAACTATAAATCAAAAAATAAACAGGAATTGTGGGGAAAAATTTGAGGAGACATGGTATACAATTCACCCTGACGTCTGTGCGAATCTTGTGGGATCTATGTATCGTCGCTGTCAGGAGGTAATAAAAATGAAACGTGCTTCAAACAAATATTGAAATAATATCCGAAAATGATGGTAATGTTTTAACAAAATATACATATTTTTAGCATAACATAAAGTGTCCCTATTATTTTTTCCAAACCTTTTTCAAATAAATTATATTTTTTTAAGAATTTGACAGAACTAGTCATTTATTTTTATTTTATTAGTTAAACTATTTGAAGACATTTAATTTAATGTATATACTTTGTAATATTTATGGAAAAGTAAATAAAAATATAAGAATATATTGAAAAATTTAAGTGTCCCTATTATTTTTTCCAACACTGTATGTGGTACTTTTTAATTACATTTGATTAAAAGATGACAAGAATTTGATAACTTTTAATATTTATGGTACTTTTTGCATTATTTGGTTCATAGAAGTCATTTTAATTAAAACATGAAACATTTTCTCATATTTACGGTACTTTTTAATTACATTTGATATTTTGATTTGATACATAAAAAGGACAAAACCTTGGTACTTTTCTTACATACTTTTGATATTGTTTAGAAAGTAGTGCTAATTTGTAAATATTGTTGCGAAAATGGAAAAATCTAGATACTAGTGTTTTGCTTTTACATCGTTTAACATTAAAATTATAAACAAAAGCTACAAAAACAATGAACTTGTTTACAAATTATCGCACTGCGTAATATAACAACAAACACCAGCATAAAAAGAAAATGATAAGCAAATAAACAAAAATATACCAACAAATACCAGCTTAAAAAATGACAGACAAGTAAACAAAAATACAACAACAAACATTGCAAGAATAAATGTAAACAAAATACACAAACAACAATAATGAAACAACGATGATTAGGTTAGGTTAGGTTAGAGGACGTGTACTTGTCAATTAAGACAAGTGCAGTACCCGGAGGTCGAATTGAACCATTGTACAACGTCCTAGTTTCTCACACCACTTATGTTGTGCGCGTTAATTTTATACATGAGTGGC
Organism: Sarcophaga variegata; assembly: GCA_932273835.1. Classification (NCBI taxonomy): domain Eukaryota; kingdom Metazoa; phylum Arthropoda; class Insecta; order Diptera; family Sarcophagidae; genus Sarcophaga; species Sarcophaga variegata. The sequence goes on along the minus strand of OW026361.1, from coordinate 15,198,228 downwards.
GGTGAGTGGTGAGTTTAAAGTCGACTCCAAACAACAGATTTTTGAGAAACCTTTCATGGCAATTTTATTTACTCTCAGAGTTTTTGCCAGAAATCTACTGAGAGGAAGTCGCCGAAAAAATACTTTTTGTATTTTGTCTTTGATGCTTGGCCTGGGGCTCGAACCCAGGCTTTTGCGTCTAATAAGCCAACACACTACCTACTAGACTACGGCGACTTCAATACAATAACAAACATTGCAAGAATAAATGTAAACGAAATACACAAACAACAATAATGAAACAACAATGTTTACATTTATAGAGATCTCGAGAAGGCGAAGTCACGAACATTCGCCTTCAAGAACATTCATCAGACTGTTTACGTTGCAATTTAAAAGGATCTTAAGACCTTAAAGCAAGCAACAGAGTTAGTAAAAGTTCCGTCAGTCTTGTGTGAAAACACGGTGAGTTTAAAGAGAGTAATCGTGGTTTGAAGATCGTCGTTACGAACATTTATCGAGCAATTTTCAAGTAATTGTTACTGTTTACTTAGAAGAAACAGAGGAATAACAAACGAAGCAATTGTTGTTGTTACATCAAGTTGTGAACAGTGGCACATAGAATTGTGCGAATAATAATAAGACTTTTAATTAAAACTTAACACAAATTTATTTTATTTTATTTGTACTCTACGTTTTTAAAAGGTAAAAACGTAACAATATTTTAATGCCAGACAATAAAAAAATACAATATTTTTCAAATTTCAACACAATTTATTTCAATTTTAATTACATTTTATTTCAAATTCATTTTCAAATAAAACAAAATGGATGGATTCATAAATCTAACATAAGAAAATTATTCTCAAAATAGTATAAAAAAAGAAAACTTATTAAAAAAAACTTAAAAAATAATATTCCTATATCACTAAGTCCCTAATTAGATGAGGGATATCTTATGCTGTTCGCTGGGCGCAATCACATAAAAGCTCACAAAGTCAGATGGCGCATGGCCTTATTGACGAACTTCTCTTCGGCATGCGATGAATTATCGGATTTCATCGATTTCTTAAAGCAGCGCAAACGAGATTTGTCTTTGTTGATCGAAGTGTTATTGGCAAATTGTTGCTGTATAGCATCGTCTACTACACGATCATATATAGTGCTCTCCTCCAACTCCTCACCATAAGTGGTGGAGGACAATAGATCCGCGGCCGGGGCTTGTGGCTGTACGTATTGTTTCTTCATAATCATGGAAATTAAACGTGACTTTAACGACTTGTTTTTGGGTTGAGTAATCACTTCTGTGCGTTGCCTGATGGGTGAAACGGCATTGATATCTTCATACACCGGCTCCTCGTTGGTCTGGGTGCTATTGTTACAGAAAACCCCAGATTCTTCGGATTCTGAATTTATAGTCTTCAAAGTCTCCGTAGTAATATTGCAATACAAAGCGGATGTTTGTGGTCTTTGTTGGATGACATTATAATAGGTTTCATCATATGAATACTCTGAATACTGCGTGGTAAAATTACTACGGCTATCGTCCTCATCCAAACACGTGATAATATGTTTTGATCTTTCAAAAGACTCTTCATGTTGTTTTATCTTAAGACTTAAACGCCGTTCATATTTGGCCTTCTCCAAGCGTGCTATGGTCTCCAAACTATCCACAAATAGTTGAAGATCTCTGGGCGAAAAATCATCAGTATTGACAGTCTCCTCCTCTGGTAATGCTGTGGTGATGACGACGTCGTTTTCAGAGTCCTTCTTGCACTCGTTAACTTGCATTGCTGGTTCACATACGTAGGCGTTATCACAAATGTCGCTCATTTTCGTGGAGTTTTCTGTTTTCGGAATGTTGCTGTCCTTAGGAAAGTCACTGTTCAACTGCTGAGCACATGTGAAGTGAAAATGTTTTTAAAGGCTTAGTAGGTAGCTTGCTTGCACGGTTTTATGGCGGTTCAATTGGGAAATCCCAGTTGCAGCTGTCAAATATTTCGCGGGTACCTGCTCAATTTTCGCGGATCAGGCAGTCAGTTTTTGTGTGTGCATGTGTGAAGTTTACATATGTAAAAAAGGACCCTTTTTCCTAGAATCGTATGTTCTAATGTTGATGACACATATGGCAGGACATTACAAGTTTGTTAAGCAAAAACAGGGACGGTCTGGGTTTTCCCCTTTCAATAATCGCCTTAAAATAAGACACAATCTGTCAACGTTTATTATAATTCCGGAAAATCGAAATCTATTTCGCCGACAAAGCCTTTATTGCCATTCGCTTAAATTTTCTCCAGTTCTGGGAACTGAGCACTGTGACCTGATTATGGAATTGCAAGGAACAAAAAAAAAGGTGAGCAGGTGAAGCATATTTTTCTGTAATTCCCACAATTTTTTTCTTCTTCTTTCAAATTGAGAACCTCCATGTGGTTCGCATGAAAACATAGTACATTTCATATTCCACTCGGGCTCTGTCATTTCTGTTGCTTCTTGCCAGGACATCACAGAGGCAGAACGGAAACGAGAAGGCAAAGCGTGCATAAGGTATGGTTGACGTGGCATAATCTTACTCCTCAAATCTTCACATCTGAGATTCGAGTATTCAAGAATACGAATGTCAAGTTCATAACGTAGTTTTTGGGTAAGAAATTGGAAATACGGCGCGAATCTTTTTTTAATTGTAGTCTTTGCAGAATATTGGAAATTTTTTTCTGGCATGGGGTATTAGAACGGAGGATGGGCAGTGCATTAATTGGAAAGCCGAAATCCACAAATGTATGTGACATTGGTCACAAAGGAAACAACCACTAAGTAAAATTGTAAGTACAGTCCTAGATTTTAATCGTCAAAATCAATAACATGTTTGGCAGACGATTTTCCATAAAAGAATTTCTTGTCTTTTTTCGTAGAGAGAGGATGGTTCCCCATTAGCTTTATCTGGACAAAGCCAATTCAATCCGGTTATCATTACTTGGAAATTCTTGTAAAGGGTCCGCCAAATAACTTTTTTATGATTTAAAAAAAACTACTGAATATTTTCTCAAATTTTTTTTTTATTTGAAAGTAGAATCCTTCCGTTTAATAATGGAAAATAATTTCATTCAAATGGCTGCCTCGGTTGGCCATGCAGTAGCCTACACGATCGGTCCAATTTTTAAGCACATTATCGATTGTGTGCAGCTGTATATCACCAATGGCTTCACGAATATTGTTATTGTTAAAGCGTCAATTGTCTCTGGCTTGTCGGCGTAACACTTATCTCAGACGGCACCCCACAAATAATAGTCCAACGGTGACAAATCGCAGCTCCGAGGTGGCCAAACGTCATCAGCTCTGCGGCTGATAATGCGATCTTCAAAAACAGGGCGCAAAACATCGAGTGTAGCTTCGGCTGTGTGGCACGTAGCGCCGTCCTCTTGAAACCAAATGTTGCCAATATCCTCCTCTTCAATTTTTGTGAACAAAAATTCGTTCAACATGGCCCGATAACGATCGCCATTGACTGTAACGGCCACTCCTTGCTCATTTTCGAAGAAAAATGGCCCCAACTATGTCTCTGGACCAAAATCCGCACCAAACAGTGACTCGTTTTGAGTGCGTTGGCTTTTCAATGTATGCGTGCGGGTTTTCTGTGCCCCAAATGCGGCAATTTCACTTGTTTACATACCCGCCAAGATCAAAATGAGCTTCATCTGAAAAGATGATTTTTTTTTTGCCGAAATCGGCATCTTCTGATGTAGGCTACTGCATGGCTAGCCGAGGCAGCCATTTGAATGAAGTTATTTTCCATTATTAACCGGAAGGACTGTACTTTCAAATAAAAAACGAAATTTGAGAAAATATTCAGTAGTTTTTTAAAGCATATTCAAAAAAAAGTTATTTGTCGAACCCTTTATTACTTAGAAATTCTTGTAGGTACTACAGTTAGTTATTGAATACAACCCTGTTTTGATTTATATCTTGGCGGCGGCAAACTGTCTTCAAATTTTCACTTTATTCTCACATTTCGCTTCAAACTGGAGAAATTTATAACTTTATTAGGGTACTTGTGAATACATTCCGGAGTATTATGGACATAATTCAAGCATGTATCGCTATATAAAGCATTTACTTCAGAGGTTAGCAAATATTTTTTAAAGGCAACTTGTGTAACGTCACCTATAGGACACTGTGCCCTAGGTTTTATAGCTTTCAAGTCCGACTTGATTGATTCAAAAATCTTAGTTTTAGGTTAGATTAGGTGAGAGGACGTGTACTTGTCAATTAAGACAAGTACAGTACCCGGAGGTCGAATTGACCCCATTGTACAACGTCCTAGCTTCTCACAACACTTATGTTGTCCGCGTTAATTTTATACATGAGTGATGGGACCTACAGTTTAAAGTCGACTCCGGACGACAGATTTTTTGGGGATCTTTTTCATGGCAATTTTATTTATTCTCGAGAGTTTTTGCCAGAAATCTGCTGAGAGGAAGTCGCCGAAGGAATACTTTTTGTATTTTGTCTTTGATGCCTGGCCTGGGGCTTGAACCCAGGCTTTTGCGTCTAATAAGCCAACACACTACCTACTAGACTACGGCGACTACAGTGTTTAATAAAGATCAAATCTTTAAAAAGTATTTTTTCGGCGACATCCTCAGTAGATTTCTGGCAAAAACTCTGAGAGTAAATAAAAATTGCCATGAAAAGTTTCTCAATAAATAAAAATCTGTCGTTCGGAGTCGACTTTAAACTGTAGGTCCCACCACTCATGTATAAAATTAACACACACAACATAAGTGGTGTGAGAAACTAGGACGTTGTACAATGGGTCAATTTGACCTCCGGGTACTGTACTTGTCTTAACTGACAAGTGCACGTCCTCTAACTTTCAAATAAAAATAGAAATTTGAGAAAATATTCACTAGTGTTTTTAAAGCATTTTCAAAAATAAAAAGTTATTTGGCGGACCCTTTAATAAAGAAACATGCATTCTGAGTAAGTAGTTGAGACGAAATTCGTGAAAAATATGTTCCTAAATCCACAAGTAAATGTATCCTAGCTTGATAACACATCTGAGACTATCTTTCTCCATTGAAAGATGCAAAAAAGAAATAAATAATTGCAAGAGAATATTTAGTTTAGTTTTCTTATAAAATATATTAATTTATTTCAGTTCATTATTCTATTCTAATACATACAGTTCATTAATTTAAATTTATTACACTTTAAATGTTTAACATATCGCTGGTTTCAAAAATCCATTACAAATCCTTAATATTGGCAACGCATAACATGTTTAGACTTGAATCCATACTTCGTTTCTAGTTTACAGAGTCAAATACCGCAAAGCCTTGTCGAGAAAACGCACTTCCGGTGTTTCCTCGGTATAGATAATGCCATGACGAGATTTCCTTTTCAAGCTTAAAGTAGAGAAAAACGTACACTTCTCTGTGCTGTGAAGCATTTCACTTTGTAGCATTGCTTCTGGTTGCGGTTGCTGCGTCAACTCCTGTTGTTGTTTCTGTTCCAGTTCGTACATCTCGAGAGTTTCATATTCGTCTAAATGGCGATGCGAGATAAGTATTATCGCAGACGAGTTGTTGGTTTCCCTTTTCTTCAGAAGATTTAAAAGACGGGAACGTCTAGATAAGGATCTGGTTTTTGTGATAAGCTTTGAACGTGGTCTCATGGTTATACGGGGTGATTCGTTGACATTGCCGTGGGTCTCTGTTTCTGTGGGGAATACACCCGATTCCTCAGAGTCGGAGTTGGTCAGCACGGAGAATGTAGAGGAGCTGAACTTATTGTTCAATTGCTGTTCATGATTGTCACTACTGCGTGGCGAGGATTGATTGCTACTGGGTGCTGAGAAATAACACTCATCAAAATCAGTGTCGTCAGTTCGTAAACTAATAGGTGAATCGTGCAGTTTTATCTTTTTCGTCACTTGCTCCTCTCTTTCCTCCTGCTGTTGCTCCTCTTTCTCCTCCTGTTGCTGCTCCTCTTTCTCCTCCTGCTGCGGCTCCTTTCTTTCCTCCTGCACTTCTTCTTCAGTTTCTTCCTTCAGGGAAGTACTTAAATTCAACGTTTTTATCGAGCCGATTCGTGGAATATTTAAGAATCTCCGTTTCGAGCCCTTGAATTTATGTAGTTTCTGTTGCTCTTTCCGTGCAACCTTTTCACGTTCCAGGCGTGTTATCGTTTCCAAACTCTCCACAAACAAAGACAAGTCCTCTGGCGAAAAGTATTGCGTGTTAATACGGAATCTAGAGGCTTCCACTATCGTTACATTCAAGAACGAGCTATTGTCCATTTTTTTTTTTTGTGTTAAAAATTCTTTGCGTAATTTGTTCAACTTTGAAATACAATGTGTAGTAATGTATGCGGCTGTTAAATTAAAACTGTCACGAAAGTGCAAGTGCCGCTTGGTTTTATACTCAATTTCTGGGCTGCGCAGGTAACAAAAGATGCTGTATCCGAAATATTAATGATTCCGTGTTAATCCATAATCTCATATTCATTTTTCGCGTTTACTACCTGTTTTTAAATCCTTTTTGCTTTGTAAGTGGCCTCTTTTTTTACGCGTATTAGAGACACCGTGACCGTGACCGTTCTTTTCTATTTTCCCCGGCTACCTATGAAATGTCATTTTGTCTTCCAAGTGTCATAAGTGATCTCATAAATCTGCAAAACGATTTTGGAAAATTTCTTTAACGAGTTTTCCCGGAAGTAAAATCGTAAAAATGTTTTCATTAATTTAGGTTTTCAGATGAAATTTTTTCCGCGCTGCCATAAAATTCTTCAAACAGATGACCGTTTCACGCTTTGGTTAGCGCTAATTAACACGTGGCACCACATAACGCATACAGACTTCCGGGATACGGCTGGCTGCTTAAGTATATCTCGTTAGCGTTTCTTGTTAATATTTCTTAAGAAGACCTTGATGCTGAGATGTATAGAAACACACGTACCAGACTGAAATTGCCTCTCTAGGAATTTTGCAATTCTCCATGCAAAATAAGTGCTGCATTGTGATTAAGTATGCTAATCTTGGAAGCCTACACACGTCTACAATAAAGACCAAGCGTGTCTGGATTAATTGAATTGCTTTACCGCTCAAATCAGTTGACAAAACTGCTTAGGCAGCAGCTTTTAAGGACTGAACAGTCTCCATATCGTCACAGTAATGACAATGGACATTAAAATGGAAGCCAATTCGTCGGGCAACAGTCGCAAATTGATCAGAGACTGGTAAGTATAGGCATCGTTTGACATACAAATGCGCCATAGTCTAGTAGGTAGTGTGTTGGCTTATTAGACGCAAAGCCAGGGTTCGAGCCCCAGGCCAGACATCAAAGACAAAATAAAAAAAAGTATTTTACGGCGACATCCTCTCAGCAGATTTTTGGCAAAAACTCCGAGAGTAAATAAAATTGCCATGAAAAAGTTTCTCAAAAATCTGTCGCTCGAAGTCGACTTTAAACTGTAGGTCCCACCACTTATGTATAAAATTAACGCACACAACGTAAGTGGTGTGAGAAACTAGGACGTTGTACAATGGGTCAATTCAGCCCCCGGGTACTGGCACTTGTCTTAAATGACAAGTACACGTCCTCTAACCTAACCTAATGCGCTCCTGTTATCTCTAGAGCCCCTTATATCATATTCAGGTCAAGTAAGCCATGAGCATTAAATAGGACTCCACGTTCAACTTGCCCTATTCAAGCAATAGTAGAAAATACTTCTTTTAATCGTCCCTAAAATTAACTACACCGAGATCGTATAGTGGTAACACGAGTTAGATCTAGAGCGGAAGAATTTGTCAGCTTATTCCTTACATTCAAACCTCGGAGACCGCCGTATATCGCTTCGGTCGTTAAAGGATACGAGTTTATGTAACTCGTTCTCTCTTCTTAATCAAAATATGCAATTACTTGGCTGTCAACGCATATTTAGATGAGTCCATGGTGCTTCAATCTTACGCTGCAGTCAGTAAACTTCCTAAGTGGCCAAGATCTTCGTCTGAAAGACAGTTAAGCAATGCTTCAGCTTGGTTTCGACTGAGAAAATACCACAATTCGTCTTTAATCCAAATTAAGTGCTCACAAGTTATCATTTTTGACAGCGAACGACAGCGACTATGTGACCATGCAGCTGCCCTTCTAAGACCAAACTTTTATGAATTATGAACGATTTTTTGCCTGAAGTAGTCAATCCGTCACAATCCCCTTTGGCCATTAGAGAAAGCATTTTGTTACATCAGGACACTGCCGCCAGCCGAGACTATGGTTGGAAGTTTTTTATGCACCCTCTGGGCAGGGGTTTCAAACATAGGCGCTCTCCACAATTCGTTTGAAACCTCGGAACTTGAGTTGGAATTCCTTATACACCTGAAGGGCATGTGGTTTTAAGAAACCGAATTAAGGGCAAGGGCTTTAAGAATAGGCGCACTCCTATACAATTTGTTTGAACTTCCGCGTCTATGGTTGGAAGTTTTTTTTTTGTGCAACTTAAGGGCAAAAGTTTCAAAGATAGGCGCACCTCATTATAATATGTTTGGGACTTTGGTTGCAGTTTCTAATTTACCTAACGTCACCCGATCCTTTTGATACGTTTCTAGCAGCAAGAGAATAGACAGAGGGGCCCTCATGCTTGGAAATCGGAATCTTGAAAATCGAATCTAACACTCCTTGCTTACCAGCTCTCCCAGGCAATGGATATTTGTCCGCAGATCAAGGGTTTCAGAGAAAATGGCCCTTCAGTGTAGCAATGCAGTAATATTGTTGATGTCAAATTTACACTCAGCCACAAAAGTATACATACGGATAACAAATTTCAGAAATTTTTTAACTAATCCATTTTCGTTGAAAATCTTTGCAATTGTCTGACAACTTCCTCGATTTTAAGACGGTCTTGGTTAAAAAATGTCTGAAATTTGTTAACTTTTGTGGGCCTAATGTACACTTTTGTGGACCTGTGCAGGATTTCAGAAATTTTTTAATTAATCCGTTTTCGTTGAAAATATTTATAATTGTCTGACATCTTTCTTCGATTTTAAGACGGTCTTTTGCATTGGTTCAGAAATTTGTGAAATTTGTAAATCGGATGCATACCTTTGTGGGCCTGTACAGGACCACAATTCAGTTCAAGTTTAGAAATTTTTTAACCGATGCAAAAGACCGTCTTAACATCAAGGAAACTATAAAGATTTTCAACGAAAACGGATTGGTTAAAAAATTTCTGAATTTTTTTAACTGTATGTATACTTTAGTAAATGCGTGTATACACTCTGCAGTTGACTCCATAAAAGGGGGAACTTTTAGACAAAAACTCGACTTTTACACATTTTTCTAAAAGAAAAAGTGTTCCACAAATGGCTAAATCTGGGTATAAACTTATAGGAATGGAAGTTTCTAGGTTTACGCCTTTCATAAATTCCCTAAATGACATTCGGACACCTTTGACCTCATAAAATATGCAATATTTGAAGGAAAAAATAGGATTTTTACAAAATTTTCTTAAAGAAAAATTATCAAATGGCGTCAAAGATGTGTACCGCGAATATGAGAGCTATGATGGGGTAATTGTGTTGTAAAAGTTTGAATATAATGCCTACCTGTCTTGTGTTAATCAAACAAAATTGGTTTGTATGATTTTTTTAGAAACTGAGAATATGTGCATACTTCTTATCATTTTATTTTGTATCTAAACTGCAACCATAACAATTAAGACGTCAACCATGCCAGCATCAAGCGTAAAACCAATTGTCTGTATGCACCCAATACTACTTGTCAGTGTCAATACACAATATTTTGACATTTTTCTGATGTTCATACATGTGGGTAGGTGAGCAATTGTGACATTTTCGAAATATTTACTTTATTATGACAGATTTTCATTGCACATACAGCCAAGAGAAAAGTGCAATGTATTCATTATTATTTATACTGTATATTATGTGTGTACATATGTACATACATATGTATGTATGTACATGTGCGAAATTAAGAAATTAAATGCCAAAGTAATTTAAAAATAAAAAATTTAAATAAATAATTGAACATAAAACAGACAGTCAAGCACATTGATAGGCAGCAGATAGGGACATATGTATAGCAATAAAATAAATAAAATACAACAACAACAAATATTGATACAGAATATAATTTTTTTTATTTAAACAAATAAATAAAACAAAATGTAACCCTAAACAATTGATTATAATAATATTTTATTATGCAAAGTAATCAATTTATTTCATTCTATTTATAAACAATGCCATAATGCTACACATAAATAATAAAACAAAGAAAAACAAAAACAATAAAAGTTGTTGACACTTTAATATGATGAAACGCCCTTTATTTCTATGTTTAAAAATAAGTTTTGTAATGCACTGCTACATTACATTCCTGTTGACTTTAACATGCTCTGTTATTTAATGACACCAAAAACAAAACTATCAAATGAGTGTTAAAAATAGAAGAAAAAAACTGTTATACCTAACGCATTCCAATAACAGCATGAAATCAAAACAAATTATTTCCATTCTTTGCTCAAAACCCTACACAATTACAGCAGCAGAACACAATAATTGTCTTTGTATTAAACAACTACTATTGATGAATACTGAGAAATCCGTTAGAGCCATGAGAGAGATGGATGTGCAAACAAAAAGCACGATGTATGTATGTACATATTTAGCTGTGTTACACAAAAAGAACGAAAATTAACGAAGATGGAATTTTCTCTGGCTTGTGGCACACAGACAGTAGTGTCTAGCAGTAGTGGTGTTAGCAACTGTTGTCCCTTAAATTCTATTCTTCATTATATTTTACATTGTAGTTGTTATCACTTTATTGTTAGTGCAACAGTTAACATTATGCCGACTAGACAAAAGAAAACACTGAGAACACAAGGATGAGTAAGAGAGCGAGTGAATGTAGCAGCAACATGAGTTCATACACTCTTTGTTATGAAAGTTGTTCGTTTTTTTCTTCTCTTTTTTAACTGAAGGTTATTGAGTTTTAAGAATCTGATTTAATCGAATCAGAGGAGGAAAGAACGATAAAAAAGAAATTGATAAGTGAAGTGTAAATTGTTGTTTGTTACTGTATATGTTACTCAATTGTTAACAAATATGTATGTATGTATGTAGATCTGGAGATAGTGACAACACAACGAAACATAATTGAGTGAAATAAAGCCAAGGATAGCTGTTCTTTTGTTTGTGTACAGTTGCTCATTTCAAATGACTCGAAGAAAGCAATTGAACGGTTTATAAAAACAAGCTTAAGGTACTGGAGCGAGATTAAGTAAAAGAAAAAGCATGAAAACATTGCAATTATTGTAAATAGAAATGGAAAATGGAGGAAAATCAAGAGAGTTTATCCGTTTAAAACTGATGAGAATAGATTTGCCCAAATAAGTTTGTCTCGTATTCGTTGTTGCTCATTTGAAGTTACTTGAAAACAAATGAACAGTTTATAGGATAGCTAAAGAAATTGAGAGAGAGAGAGAGAGAGAAAGAGAGGGAGAGAGCAAAATAAAGACAATATACGATGGTACCCTGTGCGTATAATCGATTGCTTTGTAAAAGATTTGCATGTGAGCAGACGTTGGCACAAAGAGAACATGTTAAAAATGAACACTGTATTTGTGGGAGGCATGTGTATAACCCAGAGGAAAATTGTTAGTAATATTTTCAACTGTAACCTAATAATATGTATGTATATGTAGTGGAAAATATAGAAAAAATGTACAGCGCCAAATCCCTGAAAACTGCGTATTTAACTTGACTAATATTAGCCGTAGTCTAGTGTGTTGGCTTATTAGACGTAAGGCCACGGTTCAAACCCCAGGTCAGAAATCAAAACGAAATATGAAAAAATATTTCCTCGGCGACTTTCTCTCAGCAGATTTCCGGCAAAAACTCTGAGAGTAAATAAAATTGCCATGAAAAGTTTCTCAAAAAATCTTTAAACTGTAGGTCCCGCCACTCATGTATAAAATTAACGCAAACAACATGAGTGGTGTGAGAAGCTAGGCCGTAATCCTGACTGAAGGGTTGTAATGGCCAATTATGTAGTATTCGTACAAAAATGGAGATAATTTCTCATTGTTTTTAGTGAATCTCATTGAAAATGAGTGAATCATATCGTAATATTTCTTTGGGTGTATAATTGAAGTCTTCTTTAGAAGCTGACAAGCAACTGAATGCATTTTTACTCTCTTTTTAACAAACATTGTTGATGTTCGTGTCCTATGTGTGTAAAAAGCCAAAGGTGTTCGGCCCCCGGGGGCTATTGGTGCCGACGGCTGCGTATGACAGTGTAAATTGTTCTTCACAATAATTTTTTATGGTTGTAGTTGCACAATAACAACACAAAATATAGGTAAGTGAAGTCTCAAATTACTGGTAAATAATTAAACAGTTATTAATACCCTGTTTCTGTAAGACGCATGGTTTCAGACGAACGTCTGTCATGTGTGGAAAAACAAACTCAATTTTATTTAAAAACACTAAATTTTGTTAAAAAAAACTGGATTTTGTTTCTGTTTGCCATACAAACAGACGTTCGACCCTAAAAGCCGACTACGATTTACTGAATTTGCCGAGAAGAAAAGAAAGTAGAAGTGTGTGAAAACATTGCAGTACCTTGTACCAGTTAGAAACAGAACGAAGCAAAATATGAAATATAAAGCAAGATCACGAGAAATTTTCATAATGTAAACTGTAAAAACCTAGTAACACGTAGGCCAATAGTTCGTGAGTGAGTGACCTTGTGTTCGTGTAGTGTAACAGATTCACGGCCCTCACACTATACTACCACCAGAGCACCCAAAATGTTAACAGAAGTCAACTTAGAGATGACTGTTCATCGGTTCATCCATTTAATAATTTTAAAACCTAACACTTTGGCAAGGCTCTCGGTTGTTGAATCGCTTTCATCTGAAATGTTATGTTATTCATCGAAGACATTGACTGTACCGTTATTATTTTAAAACTTAAAAAATACTTTGCTAGGCTATGAGTGAGCACTTACACTGCACACGCAGAAAAATGAAAAACAAAAATTATGGACAACTCATCGCAATAAAAAATTACTGTTTTTTTCAAAATAAGAAGAAAACACATACAACAACAACAACAAGAAGAAAAATGCAAACATTTTTGTAAACAATAAAAACGTGTATTCGTTTAAATTTTAACACACACAAAATATTTCCAAGCAACAAACGAGCAGAAAAAAATTATAAGAACAATGAATGCCTCTTTTTGGTTTTAAAATAGTCAGAAAATAACAACAGCAACAAATGAAAACAAAAAAAAAAACTGTAAAACCGCTTGCATTTTAAAAAGAAAAATATTTTGATTTTGTTTTTCCATTTTTTTATTGTGTGTGTCTGGCATTTCTTCTTCTTGTTCCTGCACTCGCATACAAAACACACACATTGTTTTACAGACAGACAGGCGAGCAATTTTTCTTAAGGGTCATCATCATTTTGAAAGAATTTAATTCTTCTCTATAGAAAATAAATTACAATCCGCGTTCTTCCTCTCTCCTTATAAAAAGGAGAAAAACAACAAAAATACCGACACACTTCTTGGTATCGGCCTTTAAGAGACAGAAAGAAAAAAAAAACAAAACAAAACGAAGCTTCTTTATTTTTTTCCCTTAAAATTAAAACATTAAATTGAGTGACAGCCGCAAACAGAGGGGAGAGGGGTGCATGTATAACAGCTAGTGCGTGAGTATGTATGTGTGTACAAAATACCATAAAGAAGAATCATTTGAATTTCAATTAATTCCAATGAGATTAAACAATTATTCAATAGACGAGAGAGATCTAAACGAACATTAACGACTTCAAAAAGAATTTTACATATGCACCCATACCCATACATACACACGTGCACAATATGTTCTTATATGCTTATTCACAGTAATAATCAAGATGAGTGTGCTTAGGGAGAGAAGTCTTTCTCTCTTTCCCCCTCTCAAACATTAATTGATTCAAGTGTTGTTGTTTGTTGTTTTTTTTTTCGATTTAAGATGTGGGCTGTTTGTTATTGTTTTTATTTTCAATTTTCTTAAGAGTTCTTAAGTTCATTTTCGTTCAATTTGTACAACAATTGTTGTTGCGTTGCATTCAATTGTGTTCAATTTATTTTAAGAAGTTTAAATATTTTTATTTGATGTTGTTGTTATTGTTGTTGTTCTTTACTTATTTAAAGTGCAATTTGTTTTATAACACAATATTTTTCTCGAGTGTATATTGTATTCTAAGGGCTATTTACTCATTAAATACCCGTAGGATTTTGTACAAGTAATGTAAACAACATTTCTACTTGAAGAGGAAGAGAGAGAGAGAGATTAACAATGTTTTCTTGTTGACCAAGCGAAGATTATTTTGTAAGCTGAGTTGCATTTTTAGGTGTGTTTTAAGAGGAAAGCCAGTAAAGGAGGTTAATTCTGTGATTGAAACTAAGTTCAGTTATTCTTAAAACAAACTAGACATCGCCCAAATCGAAATGAAGATGAGATTTGTACAGTTCGAGCGGAGGTAATTTACTTTGTGGGTGTCATAAGTAAAACCAAAGAAAATAAAGTATAAAGAATGTGCATTTTAACATATTTTGGAATATTTTTCAAAAATATTTCATGACGCGGGGGGAAAGATAGAAGGGAATGATACAGAAACCAAGAGTGTAACAATGCGTTGTTCTCATCGTGCGTTTTTGTTGTTTGGCCACTTTTTTTATTTATTTTTCTGGTGTTAAAAACAGACGTCGGCACCAATGTCCCTCAGGGGAAGACCATCTTCGGCTTTTTACACACATAGGACACGAACATCAAGAATGTTCGTTAAAAAGTGCGTAAAAATCTTGTCAGTTGTTAAAGAAGAAGGTTCATGTCGCTTTTTTCAGACTTCAATTATACACCCAAAGAAACATCATAGTAGTATTCACTAATATCAATGAGAAATGATTTCGATTTTTGGAAGAATACTTGCCAAGTTAAATACGGTGTCTTAGTGTCTTAGTGGAGTACAATTTTTCTATATTTTCCGATCACATATACATATCATTGGGTTAATAAGTAGACTTGAAATTATTACTAACAACTTTCCTCTAGGTTAACACATGCCTATGGTTTTGGATTAGTGAGTGAGAGAGAGAAAATAAGTTGAGAGAATTTATTTATTTACAGCCATGTAAAAGTGTTAGTAATATACTCTATTTTTATTTTCATTTCATCAACATACATATGTAAAGCTGTCTATCTTTGGCTTAATAATTTTGGATAAATAAAAATAAAATAAAACATCGATTTTATTATTAAAAGAACATAAAGCTATTCATCTATGGCTTAAAAATTAGGCCATGTTTTTTAGATATATAAAAATAAAAAGAATAAAAAAAACATTTTTTATTAAAAGAAAAAAAAAACGAGCATACCAAAGCATTTAAAAAATATATACTATGGGACAAAATAAAATACACCCAGCTAATGACAGAACATTTTTAACACAAAATATTCTTCGAGTTATTCTGAAATAAAATGATAAAGCATCCGCAGCACATGTATTCTTGTCGCAGTCTGATCGACAACTAAATCAAAAACCACAAGAATACATACACATGTACATACGTATGATGAGAGCAACACATTGTTACGCTCTTTGTTTGTGTTCATTTTCCTTCTGTCTTTCTCCCTCTCATCAAGAAATGGTTTTTAAAAATATTTTGGTGAGAGCGGGTCGTAATGTTACGACCCGCCATAAGAAATTTTACTTCTACATGATGCGTATTCTTTATATCCATATTATTTGCTTTGACGTAAACATACATAGAAGTCTAGTGGCTTAAAACCACATGATTGTTGCTGGACAATTGACGTTACCAAACCGTGATATTATTCTTCATGGAAACTTCTCATGCAATGAAGCCAAATTAAATTGTGTTATAATTGCAGACCAAAAAAGTGTGCTAATATATGTACATTCGTACAATGGGTCAATTGGACCTCCGAGTACTATACTTGTCTCAATTGACAAGTACACGTTTTGAATTGACGTTAATATTTCTTGAAAAGTCATATTCGAACATATATAGCCCAGTTACAACTCTAACCGAATGCAATGGCTCTTCCACGATCACTTCATAGTTCTATGAGGCCCATATGAGATCATTCTGCTTTCTAACGTAACAATCGTGTGAGAAATAAACGAAATTATTTATGGATGCAGATGCTTTTCCACAATCACGTCACCGGTCTCAGAGCCTCATGTGAGACAACTTTGCTTGTTGACGTAAGCATCCTGTGAGAAATAATCTTCATTACTGCAGAAAATTTTATTGGAAAAATAAAAATTGAGATTCTGCTGCTCTAACATCCAATCACCATACTATACGGCGTTGTAAATGGTCAATCAGCTTAAAGGATTGCCTTAATTGGACTTTATATGGATGGAGAAGGAAATCCAGATGCAAAATACGCTATTAAGAGCTGTAAAATAGGCCCAATTGCTGAGAACGTTGTGGAATTGACAAATTTGAACACACTTTCTGTGATATTTTCGGCAGTAAGTACATTGAAATGATGCCCAGTCCTGGCGAAATCTGTAACGCGCTACCAATGACATCAAATTTCTTGTCAATTTCTTGCAGTATAAGTGAATTCTGGTAACCATAATTGACTCCACTTGATTTCATTTGTCGGATTTAGTAGAAAATGCTTTCCAAGTTTTACATAAAATGGTAAAGGGTCCGCCAAATAACTTTTTTTTTTTGAAAATGCTTTAAAAACAAAACTACTGAATATTTTCTCAAATTTCTTTTTTTTTATTTGAAAGTACAATCCTTCCGGTTAATAATGGAAAATAATTTCATTGAAATGGCTGCCTCGGCTGGTCATGCAGTAGCCTACACCAGAAGATGCCGATTTTGGCAAAAAAAAAAAACATCTTTTCAGATGAAGCTCATTTTGATCTTGGCGGGTATGTAAAGAAACAAAATTGTCGCATTTGGGGCACGCATACATTGAAAAGCCGACGCACCCAAAACAAGTCACTGTTTGGTGCGTATTTTGTTCCAGAGGCGCAGAATTGGGCCATTTTTCTTCGAAAATGATCAAGGAGTGGCCGTTACAGTCAATGGCGATCGTTATCGGGCCATGTTGAACGAATTTTTGTTCACAAAAATTGAAGAGGATATTGGCAACATTTGGTTTCAACAGGAAGGCGCTACGTGCCACACAGACGAAGCTACACTCGATGTTTTGCGCCATGTTTTTGAAGATCGCATTATCAGCCGCAGAGCTGATGTCGTTTGGCCACCTCGGAGCTGCGATTTGACACCGTTGGACTATAATTTGTGCGGTGCCGTCAAAGATAAGTATTACGCCGACAAGCCAGAGACAATTGACGCTTTAAAGAACAATATTCGTGGAGCCATTGGTGAAATACAGCTGCACACAATCGATAATGTGCTTAAAAATTGGACCGATCGTGTAGGCTACTGCATGGCCAGCCGAGGCAGCCATTTGAATGAAATTATTTTCCATCATTAACCGGAAGGATTGTAGTTTCAAATAAAAAAAAGAAAGTTGAGAAAATATTCTGTAGTTTTGTTTTTAAAGCATTTTCAAAAAAAAAAGTTATTTGGCGGACCCTTTAGTTATGTTTAGCATTGTTTTCTAAATGTTTCTTTAATGTTTTTATCATTAATTTCTGCTAAGGCTTAATGCATTAGAAAATAAATTTTTTATACGTTTTTTTTTATAAAAGCTGGCTTCCCCCTTTGGCAAAATATTTGATAAGTTATCATGCCAATGGCCCTGCTTTTAAATGCCACAAAACAGTAATTTATCAATTAAAAAAAAAATTAAATTATCATGTAATAAGTGGTCGTAGTGGTGGCCTGCCGG
Organism: Sarcophaga variegata; assembly: GCA_932273835.1. Classification (NCBI taxonomy): domain Eukaryota; kingdom Metazoa; phylum Arthropoda; class Insecta; order Diptera; family Sarcophagidae; genus Sarcophaga; species Sarcophaga variegata. Next base: position 15,180,334 of record OW026361.1, on the reverse strand, counting down.
CTGGCCTTGACTTTGAAGGCGATAACAAAAAAATATTTAAAAAAATAAACATGAAAATAAAATGAAATAAAAGCAATTGAATTTTAAATTTGTATTTTTAAAAAACTTTATAAAAAAAAAGAATTGTTTTTATAAAAAATATTTAAAAAAATGAAATGAAATTGGCAATTTACCAAATTTTTAAAAAAAAATTTACTGAAAATAAATGTTTAATAATAATTTCTTAACAGAAACAAAACTTATTTCTTTAATAAATTTTCTTTTAAAATCTTCTTTTATTCTTTTTATTAATAAAAAGGTGGCCGGCCGCACTTAATTGAATTTAATTTTTATCAATAATTTTAATTTAAAATTATAAATTCTCATAAAAATCTATTAAAACAACCCACACTTTCCTGTCTGAAAGTGTGTTTCTATGCCAAAGACATGGGCTGTTCTTTATTTATTTTTTTAATTTATTTTCTGTTTATTTTAATCTCCAAAAGTCACTCATCTTTTTAGAATTTATGCAAATATTTATTAAAAAAAAAAACTACTTCCTAAAGTAATTTTTCAATTGATTTTTTTTTTATATTTTGTTTACCATACACACTCACTCACTTTAAATAATTCTTTTAAATTTATCATTATATTCATTCTTGTCAATCAAAACCCACTTGTTCTCTAACATTCAGAGACATTTATTTGCGAAATAAAATCCCACACTTCTATTGTAAATAATTTTATTGCTTTAAAATCCATAAAAGAAAAATGATTTTAAAATTGAAATACGTTTTTTTCAGTGTAATAGAGGGTGTTTTTTATAGACGTATAGAACTTTAAGTTGGCATTACTTTTCAAGATGGCGACCGATTTAACAGCTTGCAAGTGATTTATTCTTAGTTTGGTTTGGCAATTCATCATGAATAGACTCACGCCTGAACAACGCTTCCAAATAGTGCAATTTTATTTCGAAAATAATGGTTCTGTGCGGAAAACGTATCGCGCACTACGTCCATTTCATCGTCGACAAAATCGTCCATCAGAGCAGTTAATTCGATTAACCATGGAACGTTTTCGCACCACGTTTACTCTTATTGATAACTCGCATCCCCAGAGACGCTGTACGGTGCTTACAGAAGAAGCTATTGCTGCTGTAGAGCGTAGCATTGAGGAAGACCCGAATGAGTCCATCCGCCATCGAACACAGGAATTGGTTCTGTGTCCATCGACTTTATGGAAGATTTTGCAGAAGGATCTTGGTTTGCGTGCTTACAAAATCCAACTCGTGCACGATATGAAGCCAAACGATCATCAAGTAAGGCGTAGATTCGTCGAATGGGCCCAAAACGAGATTACCGTTGTTCCCGATTTTCATAAGCGAATTTTGTTTAGCGATGAAGCGCACTTCTGGTTGAATGGCTACGTCAACAAACAAAACTGCCGCATTTGGAGTGAAGGTAATCCTCAAGTGTATGTGGAAACACCGTTACATCCAGAAAAACTGACTGTTTGGTGCGCTTTATGGGCTGGTGGTATCATTGGTCCGTACTTTTTCAAAAACGATGGTGGCCAGAACGTTACAGTCAATGGTGATCGGAATAGAGCCATGATTATTAACTTTTTCATTCCTGAATTGAATAACCATGATGTCCAGGAGATGTGGTTTCAACAAGACGGCGCAACATGTCACACAGCTCGTGCCACAATAGATTTATTGAAAGACACGTTTGGTGACCGGCTAATTTCAACGTTTTGGACCTGTGAATTGGCCTCCAAGATCTTGTGATTTAACACCGCTAGACTACTTTCTGTGGGGCTATGTAAAGTCATTGGTCTATGCGGTAAAGCCACAAACGCTTGACCATTTGGACGACAACATTCGCCGTATTATTGCCGATATACGGCCACAAATGTTGGAAAATTGGATGTCCAGATTGGACTACATCCGCGCCAGCCGTGGCGATCATATGCCAGAAATCATATTTAAAATGTAATGCCACAAGATTATCTTTCGGATAAATAAAATTCATGTCAATCGAATAATCCATCGTTGTTTTATTGCAACTTAAAGTTCTATACCTCTATAAAAAACACCCTTTATTATTCAAAATAAACCGTCATTAGAATATTAAGTCATATGAAAGAGAGAGAGAGAGAAAAAGAGATTATTGCACCTTAATAAAGCGACAGTGTTGCCACTTCAATCTGCATATCTTTATGTTTATTACAGTGATAGTAAAAACAGTGACAATTTAGTAGATTTATCACAAGTAAATAAATTGGTGCTCTAACCTTCTTTCTTATAATTCACATGCCTCCGTCACCTATTAAAGACCTCTAAGAAAAGATATCCATTAAGAGGCATTCATTGGCAAAGGTAAGATAGATTAAGAACCCGATTATAGAGATACCAGACAGATCTGAACCGCTAAGTTTATATGCAGAACTGGATTTACATTAAACCTATCAAGATTGAAGTCGCCGTAATCTAGTAGGTAGTGTGTTGGCTTCTTATTAAACGTAAAGGCAGGGTTCGAGCCCCAGGCCAGACATCAAGACAAAATACAAAAAAGTATTTCTTCGGCGACTTCCTCTCAGCAGATTTCTGGCAAAAACTCTGAAAGTAAATAAAATTGCCTTGGAAAAGTTTCTCAAAAATCTGTCGTTCGGAGTCGACTTTAAACTGTAGGCCTCACCAATCATGTATAAAAATTAATTGATACAATTGAGAAACTAGGACGTTGTACAATGGGTCAATTCGACCTCCTGGTATTGTACTTGTCTTAATTGACAAGTAGACGTCCTCTAACCTAACCTAACCTATCATGATTCCATCTAAGGAAGCTCTTAGCAGTGACACTGGCCTCTAGAGACTACAGACTCACGCTAGAAGACTAGGAATATCACATAATAATTTCTGCAGAAGTAGCAAGGACGAAGAATGAGAGCACAGAACATCTTCTCTGTCATTATCTCGCGCTTGGGACCCTAAGAAGGATTCTTGAACACTCAGAAATTAGTGAAACACGTTTCTAACCAAAGAAAAAAATTTAGACAAAGAAGAATGAGACCACGGAACATCTTCTCTGTCATTGTCCGGCGATTGTGAACCTAGGAAGAAGAATTCTTGTACAACCAGAAATAAGTCGCAACACTTGTCTAGACGAAGGAGTTTTGAGAAAAATCCTTTGCCGATTTGTCAACCAGGAGCTACAATTACAGTAATCCCTCGATTTATGTTGCAGTTGATTCCAAAAAAAGGCGACGTAAATCCAAACGACGTAAATTGAATTTCATATTGCTCATACTACAAGTAGTATGTTTTTAACAGTAATCCCTCGATTTACGTCGCAGTTAGTTCCAAAAAAAGGCGACGTAAATCGAATGACGACGCAAATTGAAGTTAAAAGGAACAAAAATTTTGACGACGTAAATCAAAACAACGTTAATCGAGGCGACGTAAATCGAAGGATTACTGTATATGGCGGAATTAGTAATATCGGTGGTTCAACGGATCCTATAATACCAAAGTAAACTGTGTCCTATCAGTTTAACCTAACCTAACCTAAGCAGTCCCTAAAGCCAAGATAATCCATGTCATTAGCCAAATTCCACCAGATTTATGCGCCAGAGTCATGGAATATTGAACATTTATTATGTGATCGACCCAGAGGATGCCCTGGCGGACATTAGAACGATAGAACATACCTACGTACATAATTTGTCATTACAATCCTTCAGTCAGGTTTACGATTTAGCTTCTCACACCACTTACGTGAGTGGCGGGACCTACAGTTTAAAGCCAACTCCAAACAACAGATTTTTGGGAATCATTTCATGGAAATTTTTATTCAATCTCAGAGGAAGCCGGCGAAGAAATTTCTTTTCATATTTGGTTTTTTTTTTTTTTTTTATTGGTGTCTGACCTGGGGTTTGAACCGCAGTGTCACGTCTAAACAATACCTACTAGACTACGGCGACTTCATGTTCATATTCCACACCCAATGGCATCCTTCAAACGAATAAAAAAATTTCGATAAAATCTCACACCTACGCTGAATGAAAGACTCGCTATTTGACGCAATCGAACTAAAATAGTCAAATACTATGCACTTGCACTTGTGCCCTTTTACGCCCTTTGAATTCCATGAAATATGGCAAGACTGTTCTGATTACTAAAGCCAGCGATCAGACTTGTTCGATGAATGGAGTCTTATTGTTTTTCTAAAAACATTACAAAATAAATTGTGTACAAAAAAAAAAAAATTAAATACCTAGTAATGCATGCTTCTTCTGCTTTATTTATTAATCAAATAAATTTTTATTATTTTAACCCATTTGTTTAGCATTTGTTCTATAAATATGTATGTAGTATATGTGCACATAATTTCTCTTCGTATTACACTTTTAACACACAAATTATTATAATTGTTATATGAAACGCATTTGAGTGAATATGCATACTAACGTGTGTATGCATACAAGTATTATACACACTAAAACAAAAAAAAATAAATGAGTTCATTGAACGCCATGTTGCTTAATTATAATAAGAACATCAGCGAAAAAAACACAAAAACAACAACATTAATTGTAGTGTGAAGAAGAAGAACTATGCAGACCAATTTACTACCGACACAGCAATTTTTATTTTAAACACTATTTTTGTATTTGTTTTTGTAAAGAGAAGCAACAAAAAAAATTACGACAGAAAAGAAAAAAATTGTTTTAAGCACAGCGACGAGTAAATCTTTTGTTTTTTTTTTCAGCATGTAAATGTGTTATAAACACAACACACACACACACACACATTTTTACAATTTATGTTCATCTCTTTTTAAATTATGTTTAATAAAGAAAATGATTATCATTTAATAATGATAATATGCGTTATATGACCATAGCATAGTAAAATTATAAAAGAACAGTTAGATCATCATGTCTACAGACAAGACAACTAACAACAACAACAACAACAACACAACAACCAGATTACATATATAAAATTGTATGTTTACATTGCTAGCATATGAGATCATAGTTGTTAAAACTCTTTTTATCCCTCTCTCTCTTTCATATTTTGTGAGTGGCGTTATGAATACAATGTTGAAAACTGTTGTTGTTCTTTAGAAATAAAACAATGGATGCTTATTCTGTGCAGTTGTAAAAGCATTGTTGATGATTGTTTTTTTTTTCTTGTTCAATATTTTCTTAGTAAATCTTAACCACAGATGTTTAGCCGGTCATAAGAATGAATTTATTTAATGTTTATGTTTAAATTCTTAAATTTTTAAGAAAATTTCAATACAATTTAAATAAAATCATGGAATTTATATCAAATTCTCAGTAGAAGAAATCTTTGTGTTACAGAGAAATAAGACATAATATGTATGTACGTAAGAGGGTTGCCAGCTGTTTACTATTTATTGAAAGATCTAAACACTCCAGGCTTAAGCTTCTGCAATCTTACTTACTTATTTAATTTGTAATTACAAGCATTTAGTCGGTATTACAACCTAGCTTTTCACACCACCCACATTATCCATGAGTGCCGGAACAAGCAATTTAAAGTCGACTTTGAACAACAAATTTTTTGGGAAACTTTTCAAGACTTTTTTATTTTATTTTCAGAGTTTTCACCAGAAGATTTCCTCCTTACTGTCGAGATTTCTAAGCCGGATTTAAACCACAGGTAATAGCTATAAGTACATTCGCCTTCAAGATCATTCATCAAACTGTTTACACTGCCATACAAAAGGCAACGCAAAGCAGGCGAGTGAGTCAGTGAAGTTCAGTCACTTTTGTGTGAAGACGCGGTGAGTTTGAAGAGAGTAATTGTAGTTTGAAGATCTCCGTTACAAAGATCTGTGGTATAATTGCCTAGTAATTGTTATTGTTTATGCAAAGGGTGTAAACAGAGGAATAACAAAGAAAGGCAATTGTTGTTGTTTACATCAAGTTGTAAACAGTGGCGCACAGAATTGTGTGCAAATAATAAAGAATTTTAATTAAAACTAAATACAAATTTGTTTTTATTTTATTTACAATCTACAAGCTCATATTTTAAACGTTCTTAAAAGGTAAAAACGTAACAATATGGAAACGTTTTTTGAAGCATTTAAACATGCAGCAAGCATAGCCTGTCAATGTCAAATTTGGCTTCGAATATGTTTGCAGGCGAAAGGCGTCATATTTCCACTTAAGGGGTTAAACTGTGATGGATATTCAATAGTTGAAATAGTTATTAAAGGAGAAATAAATAAAGAAATAGAGAAGAGAAGAGAAAAAAGCGATTAAAAATGAACTTAAACTTTTTCAATATTCAGTTTTTTTATGGCTTTGTTTACCGATGATAATAAATATTTAAATACACGATTAATGCGGATTGTTAAATAAAATAAAATATTTATGATCATAAATCAAATTCAAAAAAGTCAAACTGTCTCTCTCTCTCTTTATCCCTGACCTCTTTGGGAATGAAGGAATGAGTGAGTGAATGAGTGAATGAATTGAATGAATGACATAATTTTTGTTTTAAAGCTGGTTATCCATGCTATTGTCGACAAAATAATGATGATGATGATGATTCAGAAAACAAAAGTTTTAACTGAAAAAAAAAAAACTACGAAAAATAATATTGAAAATGAAAACTTCAAAAATAATTGTTGAAATGTGACTGACGCTAGCTAATTATAAATGTCAGAAGTCAGCAACAAAAATTATAATTTTTTTTTAATTATAATAATTATTTCAAACAAAATTACTGCCATCATTAATATTTGTAAAGGGTGCTTTTTATAGAGGTATAGAACTTTAAGTTGCAATAAAACAACGATGGATTATTCGATTGACATGCATTTTATTTATCCGAAAGATAATCTTGTGGCATTACATTTTAAATATGATTTCTGGCATATGACCGCCACGGCTGGCGCGGATGTAGTCCAATCTCTGGACGTCCAATTTTCGATGACTTTTTCCAACATTTGTGGCCGTATATCGGCAATAATACGGCGAATGTTGTCTTCCAAATGGTCAAGCGTTTGTGGCTTTACCGCATACACCAATGACTTTACATAGCCCCACAGAAAGTAGTCTAGCGGTGTTAAATCACAAGTACTTGGAGGCCAATTCACAGGTCCAAAACGTGAAATTAGGCGGTCACCAAACGTGTCTTTCAATAAACCTATTGTGGCACGAGCTGTGTGACATGTTGCGCCGTCTTGTTGAAACCACATCTCCTGGACATCATGGTTATTCAATTCAGGAATGAAAAAGTTAGTAATCATGGCTCTATACCGATCACCATTGACTGTAACGTTCTGGCCACCATCGTTTTTGAAAAAGTACGGACCAATGATTCCACCAGCCCATAAAGCGCACCAAACAGTCAGTTTTTCTGGATGTAACGGTGTTTCCACATACACTTGAGGATTACCTTCACTCTAAATGCGGCAGTTTTGCTTGTTGACGTAGCCATTCAACCAGAAGGGCGCTTCATCGCTAAACAAAATTCGCTTATGAAAATCGGGATCAACGGTAATCTCGTTTTGGGCCCATTCGACGAATCTACGCCTTACCTGATGATCGTTTGGCTTCAAATCTTGCACGAGTTGGATTTTGTAAGCACGCAAACCAAGATCCTTCCGCAAAATCTTCCATAAAGTGGATAGACACAGATCCAATTCCTGTGCTCGATGGCGGATGAACTCATTCGGGTCTTCCTCAGCGTCTCTGGGGATTCGAGTTATCAATAAGAGTAAACGTGGTGCGAAAACGTTCCATGGTTAATCGAATTAACTGCTCTGATGGACGATTTTGTCGACGATAAAATGGACGTAGTGCGCGATACGTTTTCCGCACAGAACCATTATTTTCTAAATAAAATTGCACTATTTGCAAGCGTTGTTCAGGCGTGAGTCTATTCATAATGAATTGCCAAACCAAACTGAGAATAAATCACTTGACAGCTGTTAAATCGGTCGCCATCTTGAAAAGTAATGCCAACTTAAAGTTCTATACCCCTATAAAAAACACCCTTTATAATAACAACAAAAAAACCGAAAATTTAGAAAATACTTTAATTTGCTTTCATATTAATTTAGGAGTTAAAAAAAATTGATTCATTTTGAGTTTCAAAGTCTAAGTACTCATGACCAAATCAAAACGAATGGCGAGTGTTGGCTGTGGTATTAAACTGTCTCGTAGGCTATCTCACTCTAGGCGGAGGTCATGGCTATTTCGAAAGCGGCGCAATGCTTATTGTGCAGCGGGATTTTCCCCAAAAAATCAATTGGTTTACTTGGACAATCAGAGAAGCGGCGATTAAATACCCCAAACTTCTCTGAGAATTGTATTCAATTTTTAACTACTCCTACTGAAAGGGTCCTTGAGAAGGTGAAATTGTGATTCGGAAACTATCACGGAATGAAATCTTAATTGGCTAGAGTGAAGGACTCAATGAATACTGTGCAGTTAAGGCTGTTATAGGTAAGTGACAGGGTCTTCACCTACGTATGTACAGACACTTTGAAGACGTCGAGTTGCTGGATAAGGTTTAAAAATATATTTTTGCAATATCGTAGAAATGCTTATGCTAAGGGTGTAAACAGAGGAGTAACAAAGAAGAGCAATTGTTGTTGTTTACATCAAGTTGTGAACAGTGGCGTACAGAATTATGCAAATAATAAAGAATTTTAGTTAAAACTAAACACAAATTTATTTGTATTTTATTTGCAATCTACGAGCTCATATTTTAAACGTTTTTAAAAGGTAAAAACATAAGAATATTTTTTAAAATTCAAAACCCACTTTCTCTCATAACAAAACTGAAAACATTTCTTAACAGGACTTACAACTTAAAGTGGAAGAAGAAGCATATATAACTTCTGCGGCATTTAAGTCTTTAAGTATCCCCCCTCAACAGATGTTGGTTTTCTTTGTGAAAACGATTTTTATTTGCAGTTGAAAAAAAAGGGAAAGAAAAACAAATTTAGGTTACCAAATATTGTGAGTTGTTGTTAAAGCTGATAGTGATGCTGTTGCTGACGAGTTGTGTTCTATTTTGGCCCATAAAAGCCAATGAACTAAAACAGCCTCAAACTTTTACCAGCATCACCACCACCAGAGCACCACCAACGAATAAACGCAATGAAAATGATAGCCAGCGTTGCCAAATGTAGGCTGGCTGGCTGTCGTCGTCTAAGGGGCCTCAAAGCAAAGTAAAAAAGAAATAAAAAAACGAAAAGAAACTTTAGTTTTTGGGCTCTATTGTTTAGTCATGTTAAAGATATTTTTTTATTTAAATAGACAAAAAAAATGCAACAACCACAGCAACATCAATAACAAAACTAAACATATTGTTTAGCCAACTAAACAAATTGCCAAAATAAAGAAAACAAAAGCAACGCAAAATTTGTTTAAAAAATGATTCACTTTTGCAAAATTACACAATAAAAGTTCCCATTATGGTGTGGCCTAACTGGGTCCAATTAATTTTATTTAAATATTTTATTCAACCTTAAATTGCTTGCCATGAAACGGCCATACGTTTAAAGTTTCCAAATAGCAGTGGAGACCACAAAACTCAACGTGAATATAACTGCAGAACGTCTACTTCGACAGATTTATGATGAGTTCAACAAAAATCCGAAATACAATAAAAAAAATCATTAGAAACTGAATATTTCAGTTCTAACGGCCAATGAATCGAGAAACTGATCCCAGATATTGAAAGTTGGTTTAAATAAAAGTTATGAAGAAATTGGTCCAATGTATTCTAATCCAGATCTTGAAAAGTTAGGACGCTTGCAAAGATTACAAACAACGCTTCAGCCAAGGCATTTCACCTAAGAATATGGAATGAAAATGAATTCCGCGAATCTGCCTGTCGGTAGGGAATGTAACGGGTGATTTTTTAGCTATTATCTTATTGGCAACACTGGTTTAAACAGATCACGCACGTTTCGTGTTCTGTTTCACTCTCAAACATCTTCAGTTTGATGTATAATTTAACCATGAATCGTCTTACAAACGAACAACGCTTGCAAATCATTGAATTTTATTATCAAAATGCGTGCTCTGTTCCATGCACTTCTTTATCGAAAAATTGTGTTCAGCGACGAAGCTCATTTTAGGCTCAATGGATACGTAAATAAGCAGAATTGTCGATTTTGGAGTGAAGATCAGCCAGAAGCATTGCAAAAGCTACCAATGCATCCAGAAAAACTCACAGTTTGGTGCGGTTTATGGGCTGGTAGCATCATTGGACCGTACTTCTTCAAAGATGGTGCGAATCGTAACGTAACTGTGGTGGCTACCGTGAGATGATATCCAACTTGTTTTTTGTCCAAAATTTAAGAGCTTGACTTGCATGACATGTGGTTTCAACAAGACGCTGCCACATGCCACACAGCACTCGTAACAATGGACTTATTGAGAGGCGAGTTCGGTGAACATTTTATTTCACGTTCGGGACCAGTCAATTGGCCACCTAGATCGTGCGATTTAACGCCTTTTAGACTATTTTTTGTCTGGCTCATGTCTATACAGACAAGCCCGCTTCAATTGACGCATTGGAAGACAACATTGAAGCATTTACTCGTGAGATACCGGCCGAAATGTTAGAAAGAGTATGCCAAAATTGGACTAAGCGGATGGACCATTTGAGGCTCAGTCGCGGTCAACATTTGAATGAAATAATCTTCAAACATTAAATTATATGGACGGTACCATCGATTCAAATAAAGATTTCATGCAATTTTCTGAATTTTATGTTCTTTTTTGCAAAATTTTCCTATAGCTCTTAAAAAATCACCCATTATTAGAGACGGTAGATTTGTCCCCCTTTTGATTGTAAAGGATTTCCCGCACAGAGCAGTATTGAAAGAAGCTACTTTCGCAATATTTTCTAAGATGATTGTGAGAAAGTGCTGGCATCCATATAACGACTAAAGTGGAAATTGATTTGGTATAAAAAAGATAGGGCTACTCCCCTTTTTCCAAACTATTATCCAGGATTACAGAATGAATTCTTTCAAAAAAAAAACTCTTTTAAATAGACTTTCCTTTCAAGCGTTCTAAATTTTCGAATTAAATCGTGCCGTCTCGGAATATGTTGAATGTTATTAGATGCAAGTCCGTGGTTAGTCCTCTGCTCGGCAATCACGAAGTGAAATGTGAAGAAAATATTTCTTTGCCGACTTCTTCTGAACACCATTCCGACAAAAACTCTGAGTAAATAAAACTAGCCATGAAGTTTCTCAAAAATCTGCCGTTTAGAATATACAGTCAAATTTAGGTTTAGGACCTCATGGATAAAAATTAACACACACACACACAACAGGTGTGGTGTGAAAAGTTAGGTTATAATCCTGACTAAATGACCAATCAAGTAAGAATTGAACGAAATTTTAGGGGACATGTACTTTTATTGAATCAATATTCGGTTTATTGAGTGTTTAGACATAACAATATACGCAATTCAACTGCTTATTCAATATTCATTTGACAGCTGGTAAAAAAACAGCTGGTTGTTTCATCAACATTGTTTTTGTTTTGTTCGTTGTTTTTTTTTTTTTTTTTTTTTTTGTCGTTGTTGCTATTTGAGTTGTCAAATATCAATAGAAAGTGTTCGGAAAATTGTAATATGCTCACTGAACGTACTTATGACAGTGCTGTATTTCAAGTTGTAGTCAATATTATAACAATTTATGAATTTATTGAGCAATAATTAATTGACATTTTATATGAGATATTGAGTTCAATAATGCCGTTTATTGCGATTTACTCCATATATGTAAGTGCATGTCTGAACATAGTATAAGTCCCACTTCTTTTTAATTTAATTTCTACTGAAATAGAGGGCCACTGTTGCCCTGCTTGCCCACAATATTTTATATTCAAACTCAAACTGTTATTTAAGATGATGCCGAAGTGGTATCACTAGTAACCTTCCTTTCTTCCATACAGACAGTAGATTTTGTATTGTACGAGCATCATTGTGGACATGATTACTTGCACTCATGCGAATAGACAAGCGTTGTCTAGTCATTATTTCTTATTTAACGTATGATATTATAACAATGAAATATAAAAAACCGATAAATTCTAGAACTATGTATTAGTACTTACTTGTATAATTTTAAGTATTTATTTAAAAAACAAATGTACGTACCTGAAAATAAAAACAAAAAAACAAAAAAAATTAATAAAAAATTACTAAAAAAAATTTAAAAGAAGCATAAGAAAACAACTTTTAAGAAATATTGAAAAAAAGTACTATTTATGGTACTTTTTTATAAAAAAAAAATAAACGCAACAAGAAATTTGGTTGTATTTATTGAATAATTTGCATGTAATTAATTATTAATTAAAAACTAATTTATTACTGTGCTGAACAACGAAATAATGATGATGCATTTATTAAAACAATTTCTAAACAAATTCTCTTCATCCCATAAACAAAAAAGGGGCCACCACCACTCTATTATATGCTCACACTGTATATAAACTATTACGCAAGATGTCCCCCTATTGATGCAATTACACTAAGGTCTCGTTATATTGACTTCTTAGTTCACTCACTATTTATAAAGGGTGTTTTTTTTAGTGCAATTTTATTTCGAAAATAATGGTTCTGTGCGGAAAACGTATCGCGCACTACGTCCATTTTATCGTCGACAAAATCGTCCATCAGAGCAGTTAATTCGATTAACCATGGAACGTTTTCGCACCACGTTTACTCTTATTGATAACTCGCATCCCCAGAGACGCTGTACGGTGCGTACAGAAGAAGCTATTGCTGCTGTAGAGCGTAGCATTGAGGAAGACCCGAATGAGTCCATCCGCCATCGAGCACAGGAATTGGATCTGTGTCCATCCACTTTATGGAAGATTTTGCGGAAGGATCTTGGTTTGCGTGCTTACAAAATCCAACTCGTGCAAGATTTGAAGCCAAACGATCATCAAGTAAGGCGTAGATTCGTCGAATGGGCCCAAAACAAGATTACCGTTGTTCCCGATTTTCATAAGCGAATTTTGTTTAGCGGTGAAGCGCACTTCTGGTTGAATGGCTACGTCAACAAAAAAAAACTGCCGCATTTGGAGTGAAGGTAATCCTCAAGTGTATGTGGAAACACCGTTACATCCAGAAAAACTGACTCTTTGGTGCGCTTTATGGGCTGGTGGAATCATTGGTCCGTACTTTTTCAAAAACGATGGTGGCCAGAACGTTACAGTCAATGGTGATCGGTATAGAGCCATGATTAATAACTTTTTTATTCCTGAATTGAATAACCATGATGTCCAGGAGATGTGGTTTCAACAAGACGGCGCAACATGTCACACAACTCGTGCCGCAATAGATTTATTGAAAGACACGTTTGGTGACCGCCTAATTTCACGTTTTGGACCTGTGAATTGGCCTCCAAGATCTTGTGATTTAACACCGCTAGACTTCTTTCTGTGGGGCTATGTAAAGTCATTGGTCTATGCGGTAAAGCCACAAACGCTTGACCATTTGGAAGACAACATTCGCCGTATTCGTATTCGTCATCGAAAATTGGACGTCCAGATTGGACTACATCCGCGCCAGCCGTGGCGGTCATATGCCAAAAATCACATTTAAAATGTAATGCCACAAGATTATCTTTCGGATAAATAAAATTCATGTCAATCGAATAATCCATCGTTGTTTTATTGCAACTTAAAGTTCTATACCTCTATAAAAAACACCCTTTATAACGCAAGATGTCCCCCTATTGATGCAATTACACTAAGGTCTCGTTATATTGACTTCTTAGTTCACTCACTATTTAAATATTAAAAAAATTGTCTTTTATTTAAAGCTTTTACTGTTATAGGGTACACAATAATAACAACAATAATTCATGTTATAATCCAATAAATAAATGAATATTAATTACTATTGTGTGTGGTATTGTATAGAAAAACTTTACAAATTACATTCTTAAGGAATTTATTGTTTTTTGCCCAGTAGCAGTATGTGTTCGTAATTCAATGTAAATTTTTATAAAAATTTATGGACCAAATTATTGCACTGAGAGTACTGAGTGTGCCAAAAGTCAATTAGAAATTAATTTTTAATTACCAGCCAAGCCAAGTCAAGTCAAGTCAATTTTAATTGGCAAATACGTAATGGAAGTGGCCTTTTCGAAATAATTGCAGGAATATTTCTTGTATCGATTAAAAATTTACATGTCCATTTACATATATATACAGTGTGTAACAAAAACGAAAAATACAATAACTTTTATAAAGGGTCCGCCAAATAACTTTTTTTTATTGAAAATGCTTAAAAAAAAAAAAAAACTACTGAATATTTTCTCAAAAATTTCTTTTTCTATTTGAAAGTACAATCCCTCCGGTTAATAATGGAAAATAATTTCATTCAAATGGCTGCCTCGGCTGGCCATGCAGTAGCCTACACCAGAAGATGCCGATTTTGGCAAAAAAAAAATCATCTTATCAGATGAAGCTCATTTTGATCTTGGCGGGTATGTAAACAAGCAAAATTGTCGCATTTGGGGCACAGAGAACCCGCACGCATACATTGAAAAGCCGACACACCCAAAACGAGTCACTGTTTGGTGCGGATTTTGATCCAGAAGCATAATTGGGCCATTTTTCTTCGAAAATGAGCAAGGAGTGGCCGTTACAGTCAATGGCGATCGTTATCGGGCCATGTTGAACGAATTTATGTTCACAAAAATTTAAGAGGAGTATATTGGCAACATTTGGTTTCAACAGGACGGCGCTACGTGCCACACAGCCAAAGCTACACTCGACGTTTTGCGCCATGTTTTTGAAGATCGCATTATCAGCCGCAGAGGTGATGCCGTTTAGCCACCTCGGAGCTGCGATTTAACACCATTGGACTATTATTTGTGGGGTGCCGTCAAAGATAAGTGTTACGCCGACAAGCCAGAGACAATTGACGCTTTAATGGACAATATTCGTGAAGCCATTGGTGAAATACAGCTGCACACAATCGATAATGTGCTTAAAAATTGGACCGATCGTGTAGGCTACTGCATGGCCAGCCGAGGCAGCCATTTAAATGAAATTATTTTCCATTATTAACCGGAAGGATTGTACTTTCAAATAGAAAAAGAAATTTGAGAAAATATTCAGTAGTTTTTTTAAAGCATTTTGAAAAAAAAAAGTTATTTGGCGGACCCTTTACCTTGTCGTAGAAGAAACTATTAAAAGAGTGACATCGTGCGAAATTACAGCTGAATTGAAAGGCGGTGTCATGAGAACCCCCAACTAAATTATTTCTTGATTAAAATAAAAAGCTAGTAAGCCATAGATACCCTCCGAATGAAAACACCTGTCTCTTTAGCCATATTGGGTGCCTTTAGGAGCACTTCTCATACATACGTATGTACATCCATAATTGGCCATCATAACCCTTAGTCAGGATTACGGCCTGGCTTCAAACACCACTCAGAACTACAGATTTTTTTTGAAACTTTTCATAGCAATTTTATTTCCTCTCAGAGTTTTTGCCAGAAATCTGCTGAGAAGAAGTCGCCGAGGAAATATTTTCTTCATATTTCGTTTTGTTGTCTGACCTGGGCTTTGGACCGTGGCCTTGCGTCTAATAAGCCAACACACTACCTACTAGACTACGATGACTACGTAGTCTAAGACGCTGAGAAAAATGGAGGAAATAACGAACGTAGCAGTTGAAAAAGTTAAAGTATGGCTTGATGGAGCTGGCTTGACATTTAGTACACACAAGACTGAGGCCTCACGTCTAATAATCCAATACACTACCTACTAGACCACGGCGACTTCATTCAGTTACAATTAAATGCAGCTGGGGAGCTGAAGAATATTGTGGGATAACAAGATTTCCTTAAGCACGATTATAGTCGAGGAGACTGCTTTAAATTGTCAGATTGTTCGTATACAGGGCACTGTGAAATTAACTTTTTTAGGATCTTTGAAAGAGGTCTCACCAGAATGAAGGAGTTGAAGCAGCTTAAAATTTTAAAGCAAACGATTTGAGTATATACACGAGCCTTTCAGTCCAGTTTTAGCGGAATATATGGTCAGAATTGCGATTTTTGAAATATCCTCTCTGTGTTACGGACAATAACACGCAGCTAATAAAGCCTCGATCACAAGGTCAGCCAAGAGCGTATTTTATTTTTGTAGACAGTTAGGCTTGACTCTAAAGGCAATATATAGGCATAGCACTAGCTGGAGTGCAGTCTCCATCTGTGATAGGGCACTGCGACATTAACAGAAAAGAAATCGTGAAGTAACTGTAAAGAGTGGACCGAGTGAAATGAGTTGCTCTAGCTAATGACCACATTTTTAATGTTATCGATAAATGGCTCAAACAAAGAAGATACATATGTATGTGTCATGGAGAAATATGGGAGATTGTGTAATCTGCTGGCAACTATGGCCCAGACTGGACTGTTGTAGCCTATGTGGGGAAAGCATATTATGGCGTTAATAAAAATATGAATAGCGTGCAAAAGGCGAGTTCTTGTACAAGGGAGACATGTATATCTGTTTCCTGCAAAACGGGGGTCTAAGACGGTCGAACATCAGTCTCTCAGCTTCAGCGTAATAAGCAAACCTATCCTCTGTCAGGTTTGTTAACCTGGACAAATTCGTTCTTTTTCAGTTTCTTCTACTTGTGGTTTCTAATCACTAACCTAACCTAACATAAAAGTAATCCAAAAAAAAGCCCCAAAAAGGGCTTTAAGTGTGCGAATTGTAAACCAGTTGGACCAAAATTATTTTCCGCTAGTTTTGAAATGCAATCGCGTAATACCGACGCTAGTAGTTGCTGTCATTAGTCAAAATCAATACTACAAAAAACAGAGTTGTGTGTACTAGAATCAAAGATAGTTTAACGACATTAACAATAGGTAGGGTGCCGTGTATATGCAACAGTCACTTGGTGCATAACAGCGGCTGATGTCATGTAAATATGGCAGCTACATATTGGTCCACAGAAGCCAGAGAAGCCGTGTTTAATCGGCAGTTGTGTATACCTGAATCACAGATACCTTAATGAACCTAACGCTAGATAAAATACCGCGTATATAACGGGTGATTTTCTTTAGCTATTATCTTTTTGGCAACACTGGTTTAAACAGCTCACGCACGTGTCGTGTTTAGTTTCACTGTCAAACATCTTCAATTTGGTCTATAATTTAACCATGAAACGTCTTACAAACGAACAACGCTTGCAAATCATTGAATTTTATTATCAAAATGCGTGCTCTGTTAAGAAAGTTCATCGCGCGCTTCTTCCATTTTATGGTCAGTTTAATCGACCCACTGAAGCGGCTATTCGGGCTATTGTGACTAAATTTCGCACCAAATTTACATTGTTGGACATTAAACCACCAACGCGTTTACGTGGAGTGCGAACTGAAGAAAATATCGCAGCTGTATCGGCCAGTGTGTAATGATGACCATCAATTATCGATTCGTCGCCGTTCGCAGCAATTGGGCCTCTGTTACTCAACAACGTGGAAAATTTTGCGGAAGGATTTAGGTGTGAAGCCTTTCAAAATACAGCTGGTACAAGAATTGAAGCCGAACGACCTACCGCAACGCAGAATTTTTGGTGAATGGGCTCTTGGAAAGTTGGCCGAAGATCCACTTCTTTATCGAAAAATTGTGTTCAGAGACGAAGCTCATTTTTAGCTCAATGGATGCGTAAATAAGCAAAATTGTCGATTTTGGACTGAAGATCAGCCAGAAGCATTGCAAAAGCTACCAATGCATCCAGAAAAAGTCACAGTTTGGTGCGGTTTATGGGCTGGTGGCATCATTGGGCCGTACTTCTTCAAAGATGCTGCGAATCCTAACGTAACTGTGAATGGTGAGCGCTACCGTGAGATGATATCCAACTTCTTTTTGCCCAAAATGCAAGAGCTTGACATGCATGACATGTGGTTTCAACAAGACGGTGCCACATGCCACACAGCACGCGTAACAATGGACTTATTGAGAGGCGAGTTCGGTGAACATTTTATTTCACGTTCGGGACCGGTCAATTGGCCGTCTAGATCGTGCGATTTAACGCCTTTAGACTATTTTTTGTGGGGCTATGTTAAGGCTAATGTCTATACAGACAAGCCCGCTTCAATTGACGCATTGGAAGACAACATTGAAGCATTTATTCGTGAAATACCGGCCGAAATGTTGGAAAGAGTATGCCAAAATTGGACTAAGCGGATGGACCATTTGAGGCGCAGTCGCGGTCAACATTTACATGAAATAATCTTCAAACATTAAATTACTCGTATATGGACCGTACTATCGATTCAAATAAAGATTTCATGCATTTTTCTGTATTTTATGTGATTTTTTTTGAAAAATTGTCCTATAGCTCTTAAAAAATCACCCATTACGACAGTAACTTGGTACATCACAGCGGCTGATGTCATGTAAATACGGCAGTTACTTATTGGACCACAGAAGCCAGAGATGCCGCGTTTAATCGGCAGTTATTTATTTCTTCAATATGGTCAGTCGTGCCTTCGTGAAAAGTGGCAAAGCACAGTACTGGTGTGCCATCGCTAGAGGGTTAATAAATGAATCTAATGGGCCCAATGAATCGTTAAAAAATTGCAATGCTTTCCTTAGCCTTATAATTAGAAATAAATTCAATTACTTTTTTCGTTGCCTAATGTCTATTGTATTTCACAATTCGAGCTTCCCGTTTCCTTTCAATCTCTTTTTTTTCGATTAAAAATAAAAAAGTCTTAGAGGTTGCACTGGTTGTTGCTTCATTCATAACCAGGAAATGGTAATTATTTGTAATCATATGACTGACTATGGTGTACCATTGAGCATAAAAATACAATAAAATCAACGTTTACCTTTTTTGTTCTTGTAAGAATGATGAAAAATTATAAAAAAAAAAATTTCCAACACAGAATTTAATTGAAATTAGAAAGACGACTGTAACAGAAGTGGAAGAAAATTATTTTCAGAATTTTAATAGAAAACCTCTACGGCCTTATATTAAATCAATCTGGAAGGAAGAAAGGCTGTTTCCAACTTCGTTTTATGATTGACGAAAAATGATGACTTAAGAAAGCAAATTCGTAGAGGAATTAGTCTGCTTCACAACCTATAAAGGGTCCGCCAAATAACTTTTTTTTGAAAATGCTTTAAAAACAAAACTACTGAATATTTTCTCAAAAATTTCTTTTTTTTGTTTGAAAGTACAATCCTTCCGGTTAATAATGGAAAATAATTTCATTCAAATGGCTGCCTCGGCTGGCCATGCAGTAGCCTACACGATCGGTCCAATTTTTAAGCACATTATCGATTGTGTGCAGCTGTATTTCACCAATGGCTTCACGAATATTGTCCTTTAAAGCGTCAATTGCCTCTGGCTTGTCGGCGTAACACTTATCTTTGACGGCACCCCACAAATAATAGTCCAACGGTGTCCATTCGCAGCTCCGAGGTGGCCAAACGACATCAGCTCTGCGGCTGATAATGCGATCTTAAAAAACAGGGCGCAAAACATCGAGTGTAGCTTCGGCTGTGTGGCACGTAGCGCCGTCCTGTTGAAACCAAATGTTGCCAATATCCTCCTCTTCAATTTTTGTGAACAAAAATTCATTCAACATGGCCCGATAACGATCGCCATTGACTGTAACGGCCACTCCTTGCTCATTTTCGAAGAAAAATGGCCCAATTATGCCTCTGGACCAAAATCCGCATCAAACAGTGACTCGTTGGAATGCGACAATTTTGCTTGTTTACATACCCGCCAAGATCAAAATGAGCTTCATCTGAAAAGATGATTGTTTTTTTTTGCCAAAATCGGCATTTTCTGTACGTCATCATATGTTCATCTGAAAAGATGATTTTTTTGTCAAAATCGCCATCTTCTGTAAGTCGATCGCAGGCCCATTTAGCGAAGCGAAAACGCATTGGATGGTCAATTGGCTTCAACTCCTGAACCAATTGGACTTTGTATGGCGTCATACCAAGTTCTTTAAGCAAAATTCGTCTCAATGATGTCTCCGAAATGTTCAATTGTTGAGAACGACTGTGAATTGATGTTGATGGCGCTTCACGTACACTTTCTGCCACAGCAGCAATATTCTCGGGTGTACGCACTGTTTTTGGCTTTTCACGCTTTGGTTTATCGATGAGGATGTCAGTTTATTTCACTTTTTTCACAAGATAGGAGCTGACGGTGCTTCTCTTCTTCTAAAATCCGTACGCAATTTTCGCAGACATTCTGCAACATTACCATGATTTTCAAAGTAATGTCGCAACATTTCCCAGCGTTGTTCAAGCGTATACACAACCATATTCGTTCAGCGGAAGGATAAAACTAATTATCTGTCAAATCAGACATGAGCTAAGTGTTACCATTCACGAAATAAGCACTAGTTGAAAGAAAAAAACGTTAGATGGCGGACCCGATACAAGACCGTCCTTTCAATCATAGTATAAGGAAGACTTCAAAGCAAAATATAGGAACAAGTTTAGGTTTAGGTTAGGTTTGAGGCGTGTTAGGTTTGGCGTGTACTTGTCATTGGGACAAGTGCAACACCCTGAGGTCAAGATGACTCACTGGAAATACGTATGTATGTCCTAGGGGATAGGGTAATTGAAAAAGGAAAAGGAGAATAAAACAGACGAAGGAAAACGGATAGATCCCAAGCACACAAGGGAGCTCGACTACAATCTTGATGCCCTAGTACTTCGCAACCAGCTTAACCTATTTATGAATCTATGGAGCGAATTAATGTCGACTCTCGACAAAGAGTCCAAATCTTCAAAGGGTCCTCAATCTCTGTACAGTTGCAGAGGAGTTGTTAGATAGTTTTCAACTCTCCCTCATCGATATATACCCTGCAATAGTCCAGTTGGGATCTGTTCCAGTTCCTTGTAAGCGTTCTAATTTTGCTGTGCCCTGTATAGAAATAATCTGACAAAATTGGTCTCTCGACTGGGACACACATACATACATATACACATACATACATACATAATTGGCCATTACAACCCTTCAGTCAGGATTTCGGTCTAGCTTCTCACACCACTTGTGTTGTGTGTCTTAATTTTATCCGCAAGTATCGGGGCCTTACAGTTTATAGTCGACTCCGAACGTAAGGTTTTTGAAAAACTTTTCATGGCAAATTTTATTTGACTGTCAGAGTTTTTGCCAGAAATCTGCTGAGAGGAAATCGCCGAAGAAATAGTTTTTCATATTTCGTTTTCATGTCTGACCTGGTATACGAACCCGGGCTTTACGTCTAATAAGCCAACACACTACCTACTAGACTATGGCGACTGGGACGTAAGCGTGAACCTTTACGCCTGATGTCATATATTCGTGCTTAAGGAAATTCTGTGATCCCACAATATTCATCAGTTCTCCAGCTGCATTTAATTGTAACTGAATGAAGTCGCCGTGGTCTAGTTGGTAGTGCATTGGATTATTAGACATGAGGCCTTAGTCTTGTGTGTACTAAATGTCAAGCCAGCTCCATCAAGTCATACTTTAACTTTTTGAACTGCTACGTTCGTTATTTCCTCCATTTTCCTCAGCGTCTTAGACTACGTAGTCGTCGTAGTCTAGTAGGTAGTGTGTTGGATTATTAGACGTGAGGGATCGGTTCAAACCCCTGATAAGACATCTCCAACGAAACGAAGTAAAGACAAATAATATTTCTGCGGCGACTTCCTCTCAGCAGTTTTCTGACAAAAACTCTGACAGTCAAATAAAATTTGCCATGAAAAGTTTTTCAAAAATTTTACGTTCGGAGTCGACTTTAAACTGTAAGGCCCCGATACTTGTGGATAAAATTAACACACACAAAATAATTGGTGTGAGAAACTAGGTCGTAATCCTGACTAAAGGTTTGCAATGATCAATGTATGTATGTGTCGAGAATAACTTAATTAACTGCCGCAGACTGGCAAGCGTTCTCACAAGTCAGATCCTAAACTGGCCAACTTCTGGGCCCGTTCAATACGTTGTCGCCAAGTGTCATCTGAAAATCAAATGATTTTCTATCACAAAATCATTGGATTTTTTGGATAATTTTTAATATTTTTTGAATTTCAATTTAATTGTATCTGTTCGAGCAATTGCGTTTTCATATTTGCTGGCGTATGACGTAATTTGTCTACAGGTAAATAACGCTACGCTACGTGACCATTATAATTACCGGATAAAAGTTTATAAAAAAAAACAAAACAAATTCTATGGTAATTAAACGATTATAAATAATAGTAAAAAATTAGAAAATATAGTGGGTAACAAAATTATGTAAACAAAAAATGAATATTCAATAGGTACAGTGAGTGACACGCCCACAGTTCTAAGCACAGTTTTAATATAATGAACTCGTAACATGTTTAGAAAATCGCATAAAATGAGACTTTAATTCTGAAGCTTACGAATTATAAGACAAACTAAAAAAGTACCTTTCGAGGTACCTTTTTAAAAGTACTTTTTAAGTACTTTTTTAGAAGTTTACTAAATCAATCGATCGATGATGTGCCCTAAAAAAAGCGTAAAATGAGATTTTAATTCTAAAAATTAGTGCAACATTATGAACCTAAAAAAGTACCTTTTGAGACACATTTGTTTAAAGTACTTTTAGGGTACTTTTTTCAATAGGTTACAAACTCAATCGATTAATGCTGTACCATAACAAATGCATAAAATGAGATTTTAATTCTAAAAATTAGTGCAACATTATGAACCTAAAAAGTACCTTTTGAGGCACATTTTTTTAAAGTACTTTTGAAGTCTTTTTTTTTATTAGTTTACTAAATCAATCAATCGATGCTGTGCCCTAACAAAAGCGTAAAATGAGATTTTAACTTTAAAAATTACTGCAACATAATGAAGCTGAAAAAGTTCTTCTTGAGCTACATTTTTTCGAAGTACTTTTGGGGTACTTTTTCAATAGGTTACTAAGTCAATCGATTAATACTGTGGCCTAACAAACGCGTAAAATGAGATTTTAATTCTAAAAATTATTGCAACATTATGAACCTAAAAAAGTACCTTTTGAGGTCCCTTTTTTAAAAGTACTTTTGGGGTAATTTTTTCAATAGGTTACTAAGTCAATCGATTAATGCTGTACCATAACATACGCGTAGAATGAGATTTTAGTTTTAAAAATGACTGCAACATTATGAAGCTGAAAAAGTACTTTTAGGGTACTTTTTTCAATAGGTTACTAAGTCAATCGATTAATGCTGTACCATAACAAACGCCTAAAATGAGATTTTAATTTTAAAAATGACAGCAACATTACGAACCTAAAAAAGTACTTTTTGAGGTCCCTTTTTTAAAAGTACTTTTGGGGTACTTTTTTTAAAGTACATTTTGAGGTACCTATTTTAGAAGTACTTTTGGGGTACCTTTTTTAAAAGTACTTTTGGGTACCTTTTTTTAAAAGTAATTTTTTTAGGTTACTAAGTCAATCGAAATCTATTATTAAAACGCAACTTTGTTTTCAATTAAATATTCTCTGTACACAACAGTTTGAAATGAAATCTTTCAGGCCATATTGGTGGCACATACATGCGGCAACAGAGACAGTGCTTGTGACGCTAACAACACACCTTAAATTGATTTTCAAAATCCATATTTGTTGCAGCATTAGAAAACTATTTGCGTTAATACGCTTCCTCTTTCCCCTCTGGCTCACTACTACTCGCATATAAACAATTACGCTGCTATTAAATGTATAAAAAAGTAAGAAAATAAATTTTAAAAAAAATTAAAAAAAATTGTTTGAAATTATAAATAATTTGCCAAAGAAAGTGTTGGTTGGTTGGGCTGTGTTTGTTTCGTCTTTGGCGTTGTAAAGCGATGGTGGTGTTGTTATTTAAGGTACGACGACTGTCATTAATACACTGAGCACTGAACAGACACTGGCAGACAACAATTGTGTCACACACGCACGCACGCTCACGTCTGTTAACTGTGGAGGTACTACACCCTGTTATACTAAATAGTAAAGATTGACATGCCAGTTAATGGGTTCCATTACAAATACGAAATCATTCGTGGTTTGTTTGAAAAACATCTGGCAAATAGTTTTTGTTTTTTGCAATTAATAATCAATGAATTCCATATTAGTAATGGTAGCCAGGAGAAGGAAAAAAGTGAAAAAGCGAACTGATTGGAAATAGAAATTGAATAAGAAATTTTTTTACTTGTGTTCAAATATAGTTTCATTGCAAATTTAATTGATTTGTTCATCCGAAAAACAGATATTTTTACGAAAAATGAAAACATTAAAATTATAAACAAAAGCTACAAAAACAAAACAATACACTAAACGAACCTGTTTACAAATTATCGTACTGCCTAATATAACAACAAAACCCAGCATAAAAAAATGGTAAACAAATAAACAAAAATACACCAACAACACTACAATAATAAATGTAAACAACGATGTTTACATTCATAGCGATTTCGAGAAGGCGAAGTCGTGAACATTCGCCTTCGAGGACATTCATCAGACTGTTTACTTTGCCATCTAAAAGACAAGGCAAAGCAGGCGACTGAGTGAGTGAAGTTCAGTCAGTCTTGTGTGAAGACGCGGTGTGTTTGAAGAGAGTAATCGTGCTTTGAAGATCTCCGTCAAAAAGATCTGTCGAATAATTGCCTAGTAATTGTTATTATTTATGCAAAGGGTGTTAACAGAAGAATAACAAAGAAGAGCAATTGTTGTTGTTTACATCAAGTTGTGAACAGTGGCGCACAGAATTGTGTGCAAATAACAAATAATTTTAATTAAAACTAAACACAAATTTATTTTTATTTAATTTACAATCTACGAGCTCATATTTTAAACGTTTTTAAAAGGTAAAAACAGTATTCTCATTTGACAACAGATAATTCACAATTACTTTGAGGTTTCACGCCGATTGCAGATAACAAATATAGAGCGATGCGTAATTGATCACGATATGGGTTTAAGAGCTTCAGAGGCAGCCCGTGAGTTCCTGTTATAACGTCGACAGTACCTACATATTACATAATTGGCCGTTACAACCCTTTAGTTAGAATTGCGACCTAGCTTCTCACACCACCTATGTTGTGTATGTTAACTTTGTACATAAGTGTCGCGACCTACAGTTCAAAGTCGATTCCAAACGACAAACTTTTGAGAAACTTTTCATGGCAATTTTATTTATTCTCAGGTTTTTTTTGCCAGAAATCGGCTGAGAGGAAATCGCCTAAGAAATATTTTTCTAATATTTTCGCTTTGATGTCCCACCTGGGGTTTGAATCGCGGCCTCACGTCTAATAAGCCAACATACTACCTACTAGGATACGGCGATTTTGATAGTATCTATTGCGCCATATAATTATAGGCCCTATTAGGTATCTCCCAACCCTTCCGAGAATGTGTGAATTTTTTCTAAATCGCCTTTAACTAGACATGTTCTGTCTCTAAATTCTGGGTGTCCAAGAGTTCTACTTCTCAGTTACCCAAGCGCCGAATAATGACAGAGAAGATGCTCTGTGGTCTCTTCTCCGTCCTCGTTGTTGCAGCTTCGGCAGAAGGCCCAGTCTGCAGGCTTGAATTTCCAGAGGCCAGTGTCTCATTATCACTGCTGTGAAGTCCCTTAGACGGAATCTTGATACGTTCAAAGTAAATTCTGTTCTGCATATACCCGCATCGGGTCAGATCTGTCTGCTGGCTCTACAAATGGATTCATTATCCCATCTTACATTTGCCAATGAATGGAGCATCTGTGAGACCATTTGTTTGCCTCTTAATGGATAACTTGGTTAGAGGTCTTTTTCGGGTGTAGAAAACATGTGGATTATAAGAACGAATTTATTTACTTGTGCTAAATCTACTGAATTACCGCTGTTGTTACTATCACTGTAATAAACGAAACAATATTCATGTTGAAGTGGCAACACTTATCGCTTTATTAAGGTGCAATATTCTCTCTCTCTCTCTCATTCTCTCTTTTTGCAGAGAAGCGCCTATCTCATGTAGCAATTCATTTGAATTTTCAGTGTTGCCAGATTTAGCAAGTGCATCAGCCTTGTTTATTACCTTCAAGGTCCCCATGTCCAAGAACAAAATACAAGTGTAGAGACACCTCCGACGTTCTCTGACATTCTTGGATGCACACACTCTCTAGGGATTTAGGCTTTACTGTCAGTGTATACGTGTATATCTTTACACAATATACTCTGACACCGAATTCGCACGAAGGCGAATTATTTCAGCCTGTAAAGTACCACAATAATCTGGTAGTGCTTGGGACGATCTAATGTTCAGTTGATCTGAAAAAAGCCCACATCCGCGTTTATTGCGTAGTCCGGATCCATCAGTAAAAACCTGTATGATGTTTCCTGGTAGGTGCAAACCATTATCATAAAAGGATCGATCCGGTATCTGAGTCGCAAAAATTCTGTACTACCATGCTCTTATGATGCTCAGTCTCATTGCAGCGGGTGCAGCCACTTGTATCGCGTTGCAAAATCAAGATTCAGGTAACGTGTAGTCGTGGCATGAACCTAGGTTCTGTACTTCCATGCTCTTATGACACTCAGTCTCATTGCAGCGTTTGCAGCCACTTGTTTCGCGTTGCAAAACCAGGATCCAGATATAGTCATGGCATGATTCCATGCTCTTAAACCGCTCAGTCTCATTGCAGCGTTTGCAGAAACTTGTTTCGCTTTGCAAAATCAGGATTCAGGCATAGTCGTGGCATGAACCTAGGTTCTGTGCTTCCATGCTATAATGACACTCAGTAGCATCGTAACATTTGCAGCCACTTGTTTCATGAACATATCTGGTGGTAGCCTGTTAAGGTTGGTAAACAATGCCCTGGATGATGTTGTTTGACATCCATACTGGTGCGATCAAAAGAAACATGAGAAATGCGAACATTTATCAGATGCCAGATTGCATCTTGATTTTAAAATCAATATTGGACAACAGAATTTATTCCCTTAGGGTCACGCTACATACTAGGTAGAGATCAGCAATGAGTATTCAAAACGATGAGTAGATTCGAATCATACTTATAATTTCTGATACTTATACGCATTCATACTTATTTTAATGTCATACTCATACTAGTCATATTCAAAGTTTGAAGTACTCATCGTACTCATACTGTACAATACGCATGATGTTGTTGATTTCGACTGTTCTTTACTCAACATTTACAAGAATCACAAAATAAGTATGATTCGCGTACGAACACTACAATACTCATTCAATCGTTACTACATTACTAAAGGGTCCGCCAAATAACTTTTTTTTTTGAAAATGCTTTAAAAACAAACTACTGAATATTTTCTCAAATTTCTTCTTTTTATTTGAAAGTACAATCCTTCCGGTTAATAATGGAAAATAATTTCATTCAAATGGCTGCCTCGGCTGGCCATGCAGTAGCCTACACGATCGGTCCAATTTTTAAGCACATTATCGATTGTGTGCAGCTGTATTTCACCAATGGCTTCACGAATATTGTCCTTTAAAGCGTCAATTGTCTCTGACTTGTCGGCGTAACACTTATCTTTGACGGCACCCCACAAATAATAGTCCAACGGTGTCAAATCGCAGCTCCGAGGTGGCTAAACGACATCAGGTCTGCGGCTTATAATGCGATCTTCAAAAACAGGGCGCAAAACATCGAGTGTAGCTTCGGCTGTGTGGCACGTAGCGCCGTCCTGTTGAAACCAAATGTTGCCAATATCCTCCTCTGCAATTTTTGTGAACAAAAATTCGTTCAACATGGCCCGATAACGATCGCCATTGACTGTAACGGCCACTCCTTGCTCATTTTCGAAGAAAACTGAACCAATTATGCCTCTGGACCAAAATCCGCACCAAACAGTGACTCATGTTGGGTGCGTCGGCTTTTCAATGTATGCGTGCGGGTTGTCTGTGCCCCAAATGCGCTAATTTTGCTTGTTTACATACCCGCCAAGATCAAAATGAGCTTCATCTGAAAAGATGATTTTTTTTTGTGCCAAAATCGGCATCTTCTGGTGTAGGCTACTGCGTGGCCAGCCGAGGCAGCCATTTGAATGAAATTATTTTCCATTATTAACCGGAAGGATTGTACTTTCAAATAAAAAAGAAATTTGAGAAAATATTCTGTAGTTTTTGTTTTAAAGCATTTTCAAAAAAAGTTATTTGGCGGACCCTTTACAGTTCTCGTTATCATTCGAATCATTTATGAGTTTTATAAGTATTTTTCTAAATTTATGAATCTGGTCTGAGTAGGCGTATGAATCAAACATAGTTCGTATGTTATGAGTTTGATGTCAACGTTGTACTCATACTCATTGCAACCTGTACTTAGAAATCAATGTTGTAGTGAGTACGAATAAATCAGAGTAGTTGGATTTCAATACTGTTGACTCACTCATACTCAAAATTTCATGAGTACTTATGAGTAGCGAAAAAGCGATTCATTGCTGATCTTTGATACTAGTCCCCTATAATAATAATGAAAACGTTGAGCGCCTAAAAAACTTTGAATTAAAATTTCTCTCTCAATTTAAAACGTATTCTAGCGTTTGCTGCACTTTAAGCTGACTTTTGGTCTAGACCTTCTTCAATTAATCCAATTTATTTCTAATCACATTCAATCTCTATTAAATTATCAGAAGAGGTACTCCCCCCTCCCATTCCTCTAACATGATATGATTTCCCTAAGCTCGTGCCAGTCAGTTTATCTAGACATTATTTTTGTTTGTTTGTTTTGTGTTGTCGTCGTCGTCGTCTATTCTATTCGAATTCATTTTATTTTATTATCTTCAATTGTAAAATGAAATTAGTTTTGAGCATGCAATTCATATTGAATTTTTAAATTATAAATTATTGTCATATTTTTTTCCGTTGTTGTTTTTATTGTATTTGTTTATGTCACCCATAAAGTTTCTAACAACCTGCCTGCATATGAAAATTCCTTTCTAATGAAATGGTCTCGAAAAAAAAACGAGGCAGCCAGGCAGTAAAAAAATATGGGGGAAAGCAAACCGACTCCATTATAATGAATGGATTTTCATTTTCTTAAGCAAATTAACTTTCCAGGGGTGAAGTTCAAAGTGAAAAAAAATTGTTTTTTTTTTGTAGACAAAAACCAAACCAAAGAGTTATAGAAGCGACATACAATAATAACCCAGCGAAATTTGTGGCTTCCAACTATAAAATAAGAAAACATATAAAAGAAATAAAATATTGGTGATATTCGGGGTGAAATAGGCGACTTCCTGTGAATGGTTTTGGACTCTACTCGAAAGCCGACGCACCCAAAACGAGTTACTGTTTGTTGCGGATTTTGGTCCAGAGGCATAATTGGTTCATTTTTCTTCGAAAATGAACAAGGAGTGGCCGTTACAGTCAATGGCAATCGTTATTGGGCCATGTTGAACGAATTTTTGTTCACAAAAATTGAAGAGGAAGATATTGGCAACATTTGGTTTCAACAGGACGGCGCTACGTGCCACACAGCCGAACATACACTCGATGTTTTGCGCCCTGTTTTTGAAGATCGCATTATCAGCCGCAGAGCTGATATCGTTTGGCCACCTCGGAGCTGCGATTTAACACCGTTGGACTATTATTTGTGGGGTGCCGTCAAAGATAAGTGTTACGCCGACAAGCCAGAGACAATTGACGCTTTAAAGGACAATATTCGTGAAGCTATTGGTGAAATATAGCTGCACACAATCGATAATGTGCTTAAAAATTGAACCGATCGTGTAGGCTACTGCATGGCCAGCCGAGGCAGCCATTTGAATGAAATTATTTTCCATTATTAACCGGAAGGATTGTACTTTC
Organism: Sarcophaga variegata; assembly: GCA_932273835.1. Lineage (NCBI taxonomy): Eukaryota > Metazoa > Arthropoda > Insecta > Diptera > Sarcophagidae > Sarcophaga > Sarcophaga variegata. Next base: position 15,150,518 of record OW026361.1, on the reverse strand, counting down.
AAATAAAAAGAAGAAATTTGAGAAAATATTCTGTAGTTTTTTTTTAAAGCATTTAAAAAAAAAAAAGTTATTTGGCGGACCCTTTATTACACAGCCATTATGGTTATGGTCTGAATCGCTATAAGACTTCATAATATGGAACGTGCAGCACAACACCTCACGGCGAAATATATTATTATACAGGTCCTGAATCGTTGAGAGTACTTACAACAACGTTTAGATCGAATTAAATTAACACATAAGTCCTATGCGTCCAAACTACTCGCATAATCTTGCAACTGCGAAACACTTAACCTTCAAGTGCAACTGATCACGCAAAAAGTAACGTGCATTAGAAGATGTCTTTGGTTGCCGGCCATTTGTGGCAAATGTCGCGCTGCAAAAAAAAATTACGCGCTACAAATGGCACAGTGATAAAATCCTCTGTTGAAACAATGCAGCGCTGCTAAAAACGCCGTGCTGTAAATGCCGAACTGTATTATTTCCACATACAGAGCCTGTATGTTTGTGGGTGCTTGGAACAATAACTGAATCGTTTTAAACTAACAGATAAGTCCTACGCGCCCAAATTGCTCACATAAACATGAAACAGTGAAACATGTAACGTTCAAGGGCGATAGATTATTGAAAAGTAACGTGCTTAAGAAGATGTTTTTGATTGCCGATAATTTATAGCAAATGTCGCGCTGCAAAAAAAAGACGAGTTAACAAAATGCAGTGTTGAAACAATGCAGCGCTGATGAAAAATGTCGCGCTGTGAAAAACGCCGTGCTGTAGATGCCGCGTTGCAAAAAATTCCGTGCTGCAAACATATTGGAGCAGTACCAGTGAAACTGTTCCACTCAGGAGCATGTCAAGTGCGACAGATTATTGAGAAGTAACGTGCATTAGAAGATGTCTTTGGTTGCCGGCCATTTGTGGCAAATGTCGCGCTGCAAAAAAAATTACGCGCTACAAATGGGACAGTGATAAAATACCCTGTTGAAACAATGCAGCGCTGCTAAAAACGCCGTGCTGTAAATGCCGAATTGGATTATTTCCACATACAGAGACTGTATGTTTGTGGGTGCTTGGAACAATAACTGGATCGTTTTAAGTTAACAGATAAGTCCTACGCGCCCAAATTGCTCATATAAACATGAAACAGTGAAACATGTAACATGCAAGTGCGATAGATTATTGAATGGCAACGTGCATTAGAAGATGCCGACCATTTATGCAGCAAATATCGCGCTGCAAAAAAAAATGACGAGTTAACAAAATACCGTGTTGAAACAAAGCAGCATTGATGAAATAAACCGCGCTGTGAAAAACACAGTGCTGTAGATGCCGCGTTGAAAAAAATTACGTGTTGCAAACATATTTGGGGAGTACCAGTGAAACTGTTCCACTCAGGAGCGTGTCAAGTGCGACCGATTATTGAACAGTAACGTGCATTAGAAGATGTTTTTGGTTGTCCACCATTTGTGGCAAATGTAGCGTTGCAAAAAAATGACGCGTTACAAACGGCGCATTGACAAAAGACCGTGTTGAAACAATGCAGCGCTGAAAAAAAACGTAGCGCTGTTAAAACCACCGTGTTGTAAAGGCCACGTTTCAAAAAAATCCGTGCTGAAAACTTTTTTGAGGAGTACCAGTAAAATTGTTCCACTCAGGAGCGTGTCAAGCACGACAGATTACTGAAAAGTAATGTGCATTATAAGATGTCTTTGGTTGCCGGCCACTTGTGGCAAATGTCGCGTTGCAAAAAAATGACGCGCTACAAATGGCGCATTGACAGAATACCGTATTGGAACAATGTAGCGCTGAAGAAAAACGTAGCGCTGTGAAAAACGCCGTGCTGTAGATGCCATGTTTCAAAATAATCTGTGCTGCAAACTGTTTGAGGAGTACCAGTGAAACTATTCCACTCAGGAGCGTATTATGGCTATACTTTTTGCGAGGTTCCATGCTCTGATTTCGTATATTTGGGTAATTACCTTCATATCCATTTTTTTCCAACTTCTGTTAAAATCTTCACTTAGGTCTGTAAACTTTAACATTGGCTCTGTTAAAATTTGTCGGTTTTTGTCTTTGCTAATTAAATTCGAGTCGCCGTAGTCTAGTAGGTAGTGTGTTGGGTTATTAGACGTAAGGCGACGGTTATGAAAAAATATTTCCTCGGCGACTTCCTCTCAGCAGATTTCTGGCAAAAACTCTGAGAGTAAATAAAATTGCCATGAAAAGTTTCTCAAAAATCTGTCGTTCGGAGTCGACTTTAAACTGTAGGTTCCTCAACTCATGTATAAAATTAGCACACACAACAGAAGTGGCCGTAATCCTGACTGAATTAATCTTCATACACATGATTGAGGTTCTAATAGAACGTTAAAGACACGATCGTTAATAGAGGCCCATAAAGTTCACTTACGGGAATATTGGTAATGCAGTCCAAAAACTGAGAATATGGGTGAATGTTTTCATCCTCTTCAACTTCAATATTTCTACTGCAAGTTCTGTTAAGAAAGACCAAGTTTTCTATGCAAGACAAAGGGCAATGATGACCCCAACTGTCCTCATGGCTTCTGTCGAAGTTGGTCAGTACCGTGTTAAAGAATAGCAATGGAGGGTCAATAAAATGATCAGTATTTAAGGTCGCTGAGTTTCCTAATATCTCCTTCCGTCAGATCTGTGAATTCAACTGCTCGTAGAAGGCCAATTTTGGGCGCCTATATAAAAATTTTTGCGGGGCTTGCAATACTTAAATGTTCACTGGGTTATTAGTAGCTCTCTATTTACAAAAACTTCAAATTTCCTATACAAAGGCAGACAGACAGACAGACAGACAGGCAAACAGTCATGCTTTTCATATGAATTTTACAAGTATAAGGGCACCACCATCATCACCACTAGAGAGTCTACAAAAATCCCCAATTTTTTTTCCGTTTCTTTTCAATTTATTATGCCAGCATATATGTTTATGCCCCTTAAACATGCAACATTTAGTGTGGCAAGCAAGTAAAAATGCATTTGTTTGTTGGTTTTCCAGTGAAAACTTTTTGAACTTAATAAAAATGACCTTTTGCACGATGAAAGGTCAATGACCAGTACCCTCCCTCCCTCCCTCCTCCTGTTCCTAAGCTCACGATGAACTCTTTTGCTGGTTTTTTTTAAATTCATATTAAAAATTAAAATAGTTTTTTCATCCGTTGTTGTTGTTGTTAATTTTTTAGGCTTTTTAAAGCAACAATTTCATTTCATAGGAGAGGTAGGGAGAGAGAGGCCATTAATAATGATGAGCAATTTTTTTACAGGCATGTTAGCACAGACAGACAGACAGACGTGAATGGATTTGAAAGAAAGCGAAAAAAAAGAAACATTTCTGGTTCAATGGTTTCCACATATGGGTGGAGAAGGAAAAAAAATTAGAAGAAACAAAAACTGATTTTAAAGATTGGAATACAGTGGTAGACAATCGTTTGTACGCATATCAACCAATATTCTTTTTCTAATTCATGCTGTTTATATACACTAAAGAGAGAGAGTAACTCAGAATGGGTACCGTTAGGCTTGTAACTGTTTCTAAAAACAAAATACACTTGTTGGATTATAAAAACAACATATTTCAGTAAGACAATCGTTTGTGCGCAGTGACAAATGAGATTAAATTGTCAGCATTAAAGTTTATTCGAGGAAATTTTTATCAAAAATAAGGTGAGCTAAATTGTATTAAATTTAATAACTACAGAAAAATTAATTTCTATTGACATTTTTATAAGAAATGGGCTCTGCAAAACGTTTAAATAAAACGGAAAAGAATTTAATTGATACCTTAAAAAAAATGTTATTCAAATCGGGAAGTTGCTTGTATTATAAATCGTTCTGAGGATGTCATCCGAAATTACCTTAAAAAAGGCCAGAAATATGGAATAAAAAATATAAAACAAAAGGAAATACCAAACTATCATTGCGTCAAAAAGGTAAAATACGGCATGAAGCTTTAAAAAATCACCTCTCCTGTAGGGAAATCAAAGAAAAACTGCAACTTCCAGTAACTCACCACCATAGCACGAGTTTTAAATGCGACTCCATCCATAAAATGGGCAAAACTCAAGCCAAAGCCTCAGCTATCCTCACTGCATAAGGAATGTCGTCTGGAGTTTGCAAGAAGTCACATGTCTTCGAAGGAGGAGTGGAAACAAATAATTTTTTCTGATGAAAAAAGTTCAACTTGGATGGTCCTGACTGCTACAGTTGTTATTGGCACGATTTAATCCAACATAATGTTGTTAAATCGAAAAGGAATTTTGGTGGAGGAAGTCTTATGGTGTGGGGAGCTTTCTCATACGATTTTAAGCTTCCTATTTGCTTTATATCTACCAAAATGAATTCCGAAATGTACACAGAACTGCTAGAAGACGTTCTGTTAACACAGTTAGATGAATATCCTGATAAGAATTATGTATTACAACAGGATAATGCAGCAATACATGTATCTAAGCACAGTAAAGCTTGGTTTTCGGGAAAAAGATATAGAGGTAATGGGATGGCCGGCTTGCAGTCCTGATTGCATTCCAGTGGAAAACCTATGGGGCATTCTTGCATCCCAGGGTTTATGAAAAAGGAAGACAATTTTCAAGTGTAAATGAGCTAAAATATACCATAAAGGAATGTTGGCAGGATATTCGCATACAAACTATTCAAAATTTGATAGAGTCGATGCCAAACAGGATTTATTCAGTCATATTGAATAAAGGTGGCCATACAAAATACTAGAATTAATTTTTTTTTCTTAATTTTTAATGAATTCGTTAGTTTTTTTAACATGCGTACAAATGAATGTCTAGCCATATTTGAAATATTTTTTTTTATTTTATTTTATTTTTTTTAAATATTAGAAAAGTCAATTTTTTTTTTAATTTTGTATTTTTATATTTAAACTATAAAAAAATAAATAATATAGTGAAAAAAATATTTGCAAATCCTCTCCCTTTTTTTAATAAACTAAAAAAATATGTTGCGTACAAACGAATGTCTACCACTGTAGGCAAGGAAGCATTATGGATTAGAGAAGCCTTTATAAGGAGAACAAAAAAAAATTATGGAAAATGTATTAAAGCAAGTTAGTCAAGGTGGAAAGCATAGATCGTCTTATAAACTCTTGCAGAAGTATAGATAAACTTAATTTCATTAAGTAGGAACCTTAATAATACGATTTGTTTGCAAAAATTAATTATTTGTTCCATCGGAAGGCCTATTTCAGCTGCTAATTTAATAGCCTGATGGGAAATGCTAACAAAGATTGCAAAGATTGCACATCAGGATGAGGGTGATGGGAATATTTTTAACACTTTATTTGCTGCCGAGCATCTCTGGCTAGACTTTATCTGTGGCTAGACTTTTATCTGTCTCTTTCTCTTTCTGTCAAATAGCGTGAATATATGTATATCTTTACACGATATACTCTGATACCGAATTCGCACGAAGGCAATTTTAATAGCCATTATTTCAGCCTGTAAAGTACTACAATAATCTGGTAGTGCTTGGGACGATTTAGTGTTCAGTTGTTCTGAAAAAAGCTCACATCCGCGTTTGTTGTGTGCTCTGGATGTTTCAGTGAAATTCTGTATGGCGTTTCCTGGTACGTGCAAACCATTATAAGAAAAGGATCGATCCGGTATCTGCGTCACAAAACCACAACTCAGCTAACGTGTAGTCGTGGTATGACCCTAGCTTCTGTACTTTCATGCTTTTATGGCGCTCAATCTCATTGCAGCGTTTGCAGCCACTTGTGTCGTTTTGCAAAACCAGGACTTAGGTATCGTGTAGCCATGGCATGAACTTAGGTTCTGTGCTCTCATGCCACTTCTTTCCCGTTGCAAGACCAGGATTCAGATATAGTCATGGCATGATCCTAAGTTCTGTGCTTCCATGCTCTTATGGCACTCAGTGTTATTACAGCATTGTTTCGCAACCCTTCAGTCAGGATTACGACCTAGTTTCTCACACCACTTATGTTGTGTGTGTTAATTTTATACATGAGTGACGGGACCTACAGTTTAAAGTCGACTCCGAACGACAGATTTTTGAGAAACCTTTCATGGCAATGTTATTTACTCTCAGAGTTTTTTGCCAGAAATCAGCTGAGAGAAAGTCGCTGAAGAAATCCTTTTTGTATTTTGTTTTGATGTCTGGCCTGTGGTTTGAACCCTGGCTTTACGTCTAATAAGCCAATACATTACCTACTAGACAACGGTGACAATCACGCACTAAGTAGTAACTAGCAGAGATTAAAACGTCGTCCAGGAGCTGGCGATTGCAACATCTAGAACTTCAATCACAATTTATTCATCTTGCTCTTCTATTATTCTTCTAGCCAGAGCATAGCATTGGAAGCCTTTGACATCCTAACCTATGCAACTTAAGCACACATTTTTTTTTTAATTAAACGTGATTTTATTTATATTTTCTTTTCAATTCCCTGTTCCTTAGTATTCTCCTTTATTTTTTATCATTTTTTTTGTATTTTTTAATAAAAAAATTAAAAAAAGTTTTGCGATTTCATTTCACGTTTCATAGAAATTTTCATATGGAACACCTGCTGCATGTTTAGATGGTACGCCATGGCAATTTAACAATAATTTGAATAGGGTTTCATCATTATATTATAAAACACACACACACAGACACACATATAATGAAAAACCAGCTAATGAGCCTTAAATGCTCAGATTACAAGGAAACACCAGGGCCTTGTTTAAATAACAAAATCTAAAAGCATACAGAAAAATTTTAATTAAGGCCGTTAAACAAGTGTTCAGTGTACCACCATTTGCATGTTGTGTTCTCATTCTTTTGTTCCACATGTGTGGCATAAAAACATGCGTTTTATTCCACTTTTTCTATGCCTTTGTCTGCTTCGTTCGGTGTTTAATGACACGCCGATGTTGATGTTGATGTGTGTTGTTCGCCTGCCTATCATCTTTAATGGGGATTGTATGGCAGCTACTGCAATTGCTGTCAGCGTTAGTGTGTGCGTGTGCATATGTTTTTTTTTCAACGCTACACTAATGTGCACTTCCGTTTTCCGTTTTGAAATTCAAATAATACCAGCCGCCTAGTGTTCGCACAGTTACACAATCACACTTGCTTGCTCGCTCGCTCGCTCGCTTGCCTGCTCTTTGTGGTATTTTGTTCGTAAAGCATTAATGGCATGAGATTTGTTCTAATTTAGGGGAACAAAAAAGTATTTTTGCTGTTTTTAAAGCATATTCTCTTGTGTAAAAATATATTTTTTTAAATGACAATTTAGTTGTCAAAGCGAAAAAAAAGTAACTAATGAGCGAGAAAAAGTGTATACATACGTAGAGGAACTGCCTGTTGAACTGCCTAGGGCGAGTAAGAAGCATGCAAAATTTACCCATCATAGGCGTTCCGATTGTCTAGATTTGATGTTTTTAAAAGGTTCAACTTCAGTGACATGAAGACGCTTGTTGTATTGCTAGGCACTGCCGGACTTACATGGATAAGAATAAAAATAATTGAACATTGCCAATTACAGGACTTTTGCGGTTCTCCCAGGCCACTATGCTATTTGAAGTAATGCCAATGTATTCGCTGCTATTTAGGATAGTAAACCACTATGCACCTCACATGACAGTGCCCAACTCTTACCATGAAAGTCGTCAACCCTTTAGTCAGGCTTACGACCTAGTTTCTCACACCACTTATGTTGTGTGTGTTAATTTTATACATGAGTGGTGGGACCTTCAGTTTATTCGCCTTGCAGTTTTTCGAAATACTCTTCACTGAGTTTAAGCTTCGTGTCACATATCCTTAGGTTAAGTTAGGTTTGAGGACGTGAACTTGTCATTAGGACAAGTACAATACCCAGAGGTCAAAATGACATATTACAAATACGTTCTAAAGGAGAGAGAGCGAGAGAGAGAGTATAATGAAAGAGATAGGGAAATTGGAAAAGGAAAAGAGCTAGGTAAGGGAGGTTAAAGAGACGGAGGAAAGAGTCACAAGAGAATGCGACTACAACCTTAAAGCCCTAGCATTTCTCAACCAGCTCAACCTATTTATGTATCTTTGGAGAGCCTTAATGTCGCCTCTCGACAAAGAGTCCAAATTTTCGAAGAAGCCCCTGCCCTGGGTCCTCAACCTGGCTGGTCAGTTGCAGATGAAGTGTTGGATAGTCTCCAACTCCTCCTCATCGCAACATAACTTGCAATAGTCCGGCTGTAATCTAATCCAGGTCTTTGTAAGCCATCTAATGTCGCAGAGCCCTGTAATGAAACCAATAAGCAATCTCAGACTGGCCTTAGCTATCTATCACTGACTATAGCAGGCCATAGACATATAACATCTCGATCCATTTCCCCAAAGCCTCTGCTCTTCCCTCCTGACCCATCCAGTGATGAGGCCCAAGAGGTGGCAGATTGGATGATCAGGACCATATATCATTAATGGCGGAAAAGATGACTACTAGAACTTGCTGGAAAAAAGTGTCATCTCTGTGTTTTTACCGAATTGAGCTCCAAGCGGCGACCAAATGCTAAATTTCGGCAGATCAAGTTTCATCCCGTTTTTAATAGGTTGTACAAATCCACTAGAAATTGTTACGGTTACAGCTCACCGACACGAAGGTGGTGGAGCTGTTCATTTGCAACGTAATGTACAAAAATATTATTCACATTTTGTAGTATTTCGACCCATAGTGCAAGACACATTTTTTATCTTTGTTTTACTTGCACTTAAGATGCAATATTGCTGTTCATATCGTAACTAAAAATAATTGATAATTTTTATTTATTGTTATTGGCTTTTGTAAATATTGTTGTAGCACTAGTTGTTGTTGTTGTTGTTGTTGTTTATTTATTTGCTTTTCTAACATACTTCTACTAATTAAGACAACCTTGTTTCACCATGAATATCGACCATCATATGAACACGAGGAGTAACAACAATAAATTGTGTTTGTTTTTGTTATTGTTATGCTTTTAGCAATTGTTGCTAATTTCTTTTTGCCATTTAATAATAATATTGCTGTTATAAAAACAATAAAAATCAAAAAAAAATTGAAAAAATAAAACAAATTTGTGTCAATTGCCTAACCAAGCCAACCAACAAACCAATCAATGATTGTGTAATAAAATCAGCAACTCTACGGCAATGGCAACACTCAGCCAGCCAGCCAGCCAGCATTACAATTTCAAAAATAGAATTTCTAGTTCAAATTACTGTGTTTTTGTTTACGGGGTTTTTGTTGTTGCTGCGAACCCCGTTATAAAATGTTTTGTATTTTCTTTTTTCAAAATCGGTCGTCAACAAGTCAAGGTGCCCATAAGCAACGTATCGATGATAGTGTTGTTGTAATAAACAAACAAAACTTTTGTTTGTGTTGCATTCATAATCTTCAATATTTTGTTTTTTTTTCATTGCATTGTTGTTCTTGTAACGTTAGAGGGTTTCTTGGAATACCAATACGTATGTATAAAACAGAGAGAGAGAGAGAGAGAGCGATGTTGTTGGCAAAAGATTAGAGACAAGGTTGTAGAAATTTACTAAAAATAAAATAAAAAACAATCCAGGGCCAAATATGTTTGACGGTTAAATGATTATAAGCGTGATAGTGTGCACAAGGTAGTATCACTGAGGGAGGCTTGTTGTGGGGAATTGTTAAATTTGTATTCAAAATATAGAACTTGTAACCGATTTTCTATTGATTAAATGCATGTATGCGCGTTTAACAAAAGAAATGCAATAAATATACTCAGCCACAAAAGTATACATACGGTTAACAAATTTCAGAAATTTTTTAACCAATCCGTTTTCGTTGAAAATCTTTATAATTGTCTGACAACTTTCCTCGATTTTAAGACGGTCTTTTGCATTGATTCAGAAATTTGTGAAATTTGCTAATCGGATGTATACTTTTGTAGGTCTGTGCAGGGCCACAATTCAGTTCAATTTCAGAAATTTTTTAACCAATGCAAAAGACCGTCTTAAAATCGAGGAAAGTTGTCAGACAATTATAAAGATTTTCAACGAAAACGGATTGGTTAAAAAATTTCTGAAATTTGTTACCCGTATGTATACTTTAGTAACTGTGTGTACATAAATATAAAACAAAAGTATGTATTTAAATATTTGGCTCAACAATAAAATTAAAAATTTGCAAATTTTTCCTTTTGAAGACCTGTTTATTTATCGAGCTAAAAGCCTTTGAGAACGACTTTCTCTTTTCATATAAAATCCTTAAATCATAGAGGAAATTTTTGAAAGACTAGGGTAAACTCAATTACTTACATGGATGCATACATAATTGGTCATTACAACCCTTAATTTTTTTAATTTAGATTACGATCTGGTTTCTCATACCCCTTTGTGTGGCGGGACCTACAGTTTAAAATCGATTTCGAACGACACACATTTTTGAGAAACTTTTTCATGGCAATTTTATTTCCTCTTAAAGGTTTTGCCAGAAATCTGCTGAGAGGACAAGCCCTGGTTTATTGCACGGGGCAATGAAGCATTTGGCTTTAGCTAGGGAGCTCTCTAATCTGATAGAAGACGAATATTAGAAAACTCTGGAACTTTATTTTGAGCTTCGGTTAAATTTAGGCATCAGGAGAAGAGACTTATTGTGGCAAATCGAAAGATCCTAATGGCCTGTCTTTAAAAATCCTTTCTAATTGTAACCATCAAAAGGAAGGATCAAAAGAATGGACAAGGAAGTGGAAAAAATAATTCTTCGCCTACTGGGTACCAGCCCTGGTTTATTATACGGAGTAATGAAGCACAAATATTTGGAAGACTAATATTAGAAAACCCAATAGCTTTATCATGAGCTCCGCTTAAATTTTTGCATCAAGAGAAGAGACTTATCGTGGCATATTGACGGATGGTAATGCCATGCCTTTGAAAATCCTTTTCACTTGCGTACCTATGTAACTATTAAAAGAAAAGCAGTAGTTAAGAATCTAATGGCAATTCAAAATTCAGAAACAGATGCTTGCGATGAATTAAGGAAAATATTTTGCCCGTTCACGATCTCTAAACCTAAAGGGTCCGCCAAATAACTTTTTTTTTTTTGAAAATGCTTTAAAAAAAACTACCGAATATTTTCTCAAATTTCTTTTTTTTTATTTGAAAGTACAATCCTTCCGGTTAATAATGGAAAATAATTTCATTCAAATGGCTGCCTCGGCTGGCCATGCAGTAGCCTACACCAGAAGATGCCGATTTTGGCAAAAAAAAAAAACATCTTTTCAGATGAAGCTCATTTTGATCTTGGCGGGTATGTAAACAAGCAAAATTGTCGCATTTGCGGCACAGAAATCCCGCACGCATACATTGAAAAGCCGACGCACCCAAAACGAGTCACTGTTTGGTGAGGATTTTGGTCCAGAGGCATAATTGGGCCATTTTTCTTCGAAAATGAGCAAGGAGTGGCCGTTACAGTCAATGGCGATCGTTATCGGACCATGTTGAAAGAATTTTTGTTCACAAAAAGTGAAGAGGAGGATATTGGCAACATTTGGTTTCAACAGGACGGCGCTACGTGCCACACAGCCGAAGATACACTCGATGTTTTGCGGCCTGTTTTTGAAGATCACATTATCAGCCGCAGAGCTGATGTCGTTTGGCCACCTCGGAGCTGCGATTTGACACCGTTGGACTATTATTTGTGGGGTGCCGTCAAAGATAAGTGTTACGCCGACAAGCCAGAGAGACAATTGACGCTTTAAAGGACAATATTCGTGAAGCCGTTGTCGCAATACAGCTGCACACAATCGATAATGTGCTTAAAAATTGGACCGATCGTGTAGGCTACTGCATGGCCAGCCGAGGCAGCCATTTGAATGAAATTATTTTCCATTATTAACCGGAAGGATTGTACTTTCAAATAAAAAAAAAGAAAATTGAGAAAATATTCAGTAGTTTTTTTTTTAAAGCATTTTCAAAAGAAAAAAAGTTATTTGGCGGGCCCTTTAGTTAGTTTAGACTGCAACATACTGTTAACGTTGCCTATTTATACATAATTGATCTTCAGTCTGGCAACTTCTAGAATACCAGTGCTGATTTGTTATTGTTATTTGTTTCTTTTCTATCATTCATGGCCTTTCTAAATTGTTTTGCTAACAAAACTATAAGAAAAATGTCAAAAGTTATTGCAAAAAACTCTTCGTTTTTTTTTTTATCATTTAAGGGCCTATTTTCATTACTTTTTTAAATCTTTTCAATACACGGTTTAAAGTAAAAATAAAAATGAATTGCTTTTCATTAAGTTAAACAGTTAACTGCTCTTCATTTTAAAAGCCTGTGTAAGCGTGTAAATAGGTGCTTGGATTCCTTTATATTCCTTAAAGGATTCCATTTTTAAATTGCCTTGACTGTTAGACAAGACAAAACCAAAGTTCTGCTACTCTTTCATGTAATTAACAACCGTATGGATGAAAAGATGAATAAGTGAAAAGTATGAATAGATGAATACATGATGAATGCCTGATGAATGGATGACTGAATGCATGAATGTAAGGAATAAAATATAATTTAACCCAATGACACATTATCATGAAAAAAATTTCTATGAAATCAACAGCAACACTCTCCTATAAAATCCATAGAAAACAAAAGCCTGTACTCAGGCAAGGACACAAAAACTCTCCTGGCTGATGATGGTGCTTAGCTCCACAACACCTCAAACAACAGAATACTGTTCTGTGATTAAGGCAAAGAGAAGAAGAAAAAATATATTCTCATTATTTTCTATCTCTTTTACACAATTTTTCGCTTTATTTTAATCCTCTAAACATTCATTATTCATCATCACCAGCCAACGTCATCATCGTCAGTGGCATCAGCAGCAGTGGAGAGACGTTTCTGTTCCCAGAATGTTTTGTATGTCATGTTAAATACGGAAGTATTTGTTGTGTACGCAAACAACGAGAGGTTAAAGTACCCACTTTTAATTCCACATCAATTTGTTGTTCGTTCTCCTCTCCTCTCCTCTCCTCTCCTCTCATGCTCGAAATAAACAGACAAAACAGGACTCACAGAGGACTTTTTTATTCTCTTTTTTGGTGTGCTTTTTTCTAGGCGGGTCTTTAGCAAGCACTCATCGTGTTGAATTGCTTTGAACTACATACACGCAGTGAGTGAGTGAGTGAGTGAGTGAGTGAATGAGTGAGCGAGTGAATGAGTGAGCAAGTGAGTAAATATTTCATTTCATCCAGCTTCTGGGCCAGTATGTTGAATTGATAAATCTGTTGGCAACCATATACGTACATACGAGTCATTAGTAAGGGACAGTAACTGGTAACTGTTGTGGAGATACTATCATGTCATGACATAAATTTTATTTAAGATGCGCGTAGAGGATATGACAAGTATGTGTTGTGCAGCAAGACGAATCTAACTAACTAACTGACTGACTGGCAGACATTTGCTTCAAAGATGACAAGTGAGCTGAAAAATCACCAGCCATAGCAATGTTGTCATATGCCGAGCGCATATTAATAGATGGCAACGCATGGAAATGGCAGACATAAATTGAAAGATAAATGGAAGTTAAAAATTGAGCAAAAAGTTTTTAGAGACTGACATAAATATGTCAAGAAATCAATATTCTGGAAAAATGTTAAGTAACTTACACGCATAAAAAAAACAGAATTTTTTTTCAAATACTTTCTTGCATAAATGGCAAGACATAAGACATAAACATCAAAATTTTATGATGTTATCAGAATTACTTACTTAATTAACAGGGTATTACAACCCTTTATACTATGTTCAGATATGCACTTTTATTGAGTCAATATTCGGTTTATTGAGTACAATATTTTAAGTGTTCAGACATAATAAAATACGCAGTTCAGCTGCTTATTCAATATTCATTTGACAGGTGGTAAACCAAACAGCTGGTTGTTTCAACAACATGGTTTTTTTTTCTTTTTTTTTTGTCATTGTTGACATTTGAGTTGTCAAGTATCGACAGAAAGTGGTCGGATAATTATAATATGCTCACTAAACACACTTATTACAGTGCTGCATTTTAAGTTTTATTCAATATTATAACAATTTACGTATTTATTGCGCAATAATTAACTGAAAATTTATATGAAATATTGAGCTCAAAAATGGCGTTCATTGCGATTTACGCAATAAAGGTGCATGTCTGAACACCGTATTAGTCTAGTTTACAACCTAGTTTCTCATACCACCCATGTTGTGTGTGTGTTAATTTAATGCATGAGTGGCTAGGCCTAAAGTTTAAAGTCCACTCTGTATGACAGATTGTTTGAGAAACTTTTCATGGCAATTTTATTTACTCTCAAAATTTTTGGCCAAAAGACTGCTGAGAGGAAGTCGCCGTGGGAATATTTTCTTCACACTTTGTTTGTACGAGATATCCGAGCAGGGGACTCTCGTCTTTCAAGTCAACTTCTCATACACTGTGTTAGTCTTTTGAAATTTTCTCTTTGATCCTTAGGGAAACACTGATAAATTGCGGTTAGGTTAGGTTAGAGAACGTGTACTTGTCGATTAAGACAAGTACAGTACTCCCCGGAGGTCGAATTGACCCATTTTACAACGTCCTAGTTTCTTACACCACTTATGTTGTGTGTGTTAATTTTATACATGACTGGTGGGGCCTACAGTTTAAAGTCGACTCCGAACGACAGATTTTTGAGAAACTTTTCCAAGGCAATTTTATTTACTCTCAGAGTTTTTGCCAGAAATCTGCTGAGAGGAAGTCGCCGACGAAATACTTTTTGTATTTTGTCTTGATGTCTGGCCTGGGGCTCGAACCCTGGCTTTACGTCTAATAAGCCAACACACTACCTACTAGATTACGGCGACTTCATAAAACACTGTGTTAGTCTTTTGAAATTTTCTCTTTGATCCTTAGGGAAACATTGATAAATTGCGGTTAGGAAATCTTATTTCTGGACTTGAATTGTCTCTTTTGAACGTAACATTAAGGTCTGATGAAGTCGCCGTGGTCTAGTAGGTAGTGTGTTGGCTTATTAGACGCAAAAGCCTGGGTTCGAGCCCCAGGCAAGGCATCAAAGACAAAATAAAAAAAAAAGTATTTTTTCGGCGACTTCCTCTCAGTAGATTTCTGGCAAAAACTCTGAAAGTAAATAAAAATTGCCATGAAAAAGTTTCTCAATAAATAAAAATATGTCGTTCGGAGTCGACTTTAAACTGTAGGGCCCACCACTCATGTATAAAATTAACACACACAACATAAGTGGTGTGAGAAACTAGAACGTTGTAAAATGGGTCAATTCAACATCCGGGTACTGTACTTGTCTTAATTGACAAGTACACGTCCTCTAACCTAACCTTAAGGTCTGAAAATCTGAGAAGTCTATGGTATTATGATGCTTCTAACACTGCTCGACATTCCAATTGTTATCAAATCGGGATTATTTTGGTGCACTGATGAATTTCATAAACGAGAACTCCATAAGTTGTTTGACGTCGTTTAGGAGTTCTGAGAAAGTTGGAATTCAAACTCCATACCCAGAAACGAAAAAATTTCGGAGCACAGGTGTATTAGGGTTTAGCTAAGGTTCCAGATTTCATAGGATAACTCAACTCGCAAGACAGGATATCTTCGCTTATACCACAGAGTGCTGAACACTTTTACCATCCGGATTAATAATCAAAACAAAAGTCCACAAGGCTATCTAGTGAAATGAGGACCCACGGAATTTGGCGGAGTACAGAACACTTATACCATCGGGATTAATAATCAAAACAAAAGTCCACAAGGCTATCTAATGAAATGAGAATCCACGGAAGTTATTGTGTTCAAAGAACCAACGAGAAGCTTAGAGTCAAAACAGATTTTAAAGCGCGAATGGTGATGAGTAAAATCCCCTGATGTTATCAGCAACAAAGTCATCAGTTACGATCTGTGAAACCACAACTCTATATACATGAGACTTCAAGTGTAAAGGCTTTGCTAGAAATTGTTTTAAGTTGCAAAAGCCTAACCAGAACATTTCAGGCAAAACTTGTGCTCTAGAAGGAAATCCCTCAGTAAGCTCACTCAGGAGGGTCCACAGAGTAGCCTACGTGTCCATCTTCGAATATATTATGAATCGAATCAATTTCAACCGAAAACTCGTATGAAGCCAGTGTAACTGAATTTAAATTCGTTTTCTACCTATGCTAACTGTTACTCTCTTCTTTTTTAATTATTTTTTCTTGTTTCCCTTTTAGTCCCCTTTTTTTTAAAGACGTTTCCCTACATTTAGTTGTTTAAATATGGAAATAATGTGGGTTTTTGTTCCATTCAGGCAGACAAACAGACAGACAGAGTTCTCCTATTAAATCTAGAGAGAGAAAAAAGTGGAGAAAAAAATTGGAAATAAAGGTGAATTATGTTGCAGACCTTTTGACTTTTTAGTTCCTCTTTTTTGTCTCCTATTCTTATTCTATTCCGCTTTGTATTCCCTTCTTTCTGGTCATTGTTTATAAATAACCTCCATTAACTTTAATAAGACTGAAATGACGGCACCCTTTTCTTTTTGTTTGTTTTTGTTTTTGTTTTAAATCAACCAAAACTTTTAACACCAAAAACCTGGCAGACAGTTTTCCAAAACATTAACTTTTTCGGGGGGTGTGTGAGTGTAAAAAGGAAGTGGCTTTGAAACCGGAAATAAAATGTGTGTTGATTTAACCCCAAGTCGCCTTCGTGACCATTAGGTGTGATGGCGGCAAACAATATTTGACACTTTTAAGGGCAAACGGGTTTAAAGGCTTTAAGCAGGAGTTTATCAGATGTTCAAGCAAATCACAACTACTGTTCACCCTCCATCAGCCCCTGGAACCTAGGTTCCTGCCTGGCTATTGGTGTGGCCCCTTTGGGAGCATCGTGGTGGCTCTGGTTTGGACCCAAATCGCGGGAAGAGTCTAGTCAGTAGGCTCGGTGTGAAGTTGCATTTTCAACCGGGTGCCGTGACCCAAAGATCGGAAGGAGCTTTAGATAGGCTCCGCTCCTAACCAAGGGCGGAAACCATGTCCAAATACATGGTTTCGAATTGGTACTCAGGTGTAGCAGTCTGTTACATCTAGGGGCGTTGGTAGACGCATTGTATTTCACCCTGTGCGAAGAGCACCATGGGATTAGATCCACGCGGACAGGTACCCATGTAAAATCCATCGTCGTTGTTCACCCTCCATTGCGAGTAATCAAGAGGTTTCCAGTGTTCCAGGAAATTACTTTACCTATCTTTTTTACGCCTGGGACTATACGTCTTAAGTCGTGAAAAACCAAGCAGAGGAAGATTTGCAGTCGTCGCAGCCTAGTAGGTAGTGTGTTCGCTTATTAGACGTAAAGTCCGGATTCAAAATCCAGGTCGGACTTCAAAACGAAATATGAAAAAAAAGTATTTCTTCGGCGACTTCCTCTCAGCAGATTTCTGGCAAAAACTCTGCGAGTAAAATAACAACTTACCATGAAAAGTTTCTCAAAGAAGCCTCCAACGGATAATTTCTTTAGCAATTGCACAGATGAGAAGCAAAATTGCAATTTTGAAAGTTTTGCGAAAATAATTCGAAACTCCAAGAAGACTTTAACCCATTCGCTGCCAAGCCTAAATTATATGAAGTCATTGCCATTTATATTTTGAGTGTTATTGTTTACCAAAACCCTGTTATTTCTTGGTAAAAGCACATATATTATCATATATAATCATTTACAAGCAGAAAACCAAAGACGAGCATATTCGTCGTTGGCAATAGGAAGGCAGAATGACTCGAGGCAACACTTAGAAAAAAAGCCTGCATGTTATAATATATTTAAAATAGAACGAATATACTCGTCTTGGCAGTACGGGATACCCTGTCAAAGACGAGTATACTCGTCCTTGGCAGCGAATGGGTTAACGACATACATACAACAAGTTACACCAGATAAGGTGTATTGGTTCGGGCCCCAGTCCAGACATCAAAGACAAAATACAAAAAGTATTTTTCGGCGACTTCCTTTCAGCAGATTTCTGGCAAAAACTCTGAGAGTAAATAAAATTGCCATGAAAAAGTTTCTCAAAAAAATCTGTCGTTCGGAGTCGATTTTAAACTGTAGGTCCCACCACTCATGTATAAAATTAACACACACAACATAAGTGGTGTGAGAAACTAGGACGTTGTACAATGGGTCAATTCAACCTCCGGGTACTGTACTTGTCTTAATTGACAAGTACACGTCCTCTAACCTAACCTAACCTAACCTAACGTATCCGTCTTTGGACCGGCGAAGACCTCTCTCATTTGGCCCAGTCTTTCGCGATAGACTGATTTTCAGCTGGATTCTAAGGAAGTTCATGATTTAAATGCAAAACCCTGATGTTTTGATTACTAAGAACGGTTAATCGGGGCTCGTCACTTAGTTCTGTCAGTCGTGAATGGTTAAGCGATCTTTGCCGTCTCTCCCTTTTATCTTATCATAAGGACGGAGAATGGTGGAAGGAGGACAGGAAGCAAATTTAAACATGATTGCTAACTAGCTTATAATCAACCCTGCAAATTACAAAATGAAATCTTTAGGATAAGACCATTACTGGCAAAATATAGATTTCCTGACTTAACAATAGTTGCACAATTTCGAACAGATCATCCAAATATTTATTGACGGATTCAGATCACTCAACATTAGCCGATTACTGCAGAAACGGGTGATTTTGTTTAGTTATTATGTTTTTGGCAACACTGGTTTAAACAGCTCACGCACGTGTCGTGTTTTGTTTCACTGTCAAACATCTTCAGTTTGGTCCATAATTTAACCATGAATCGTCTTACAAACTAACAACGCTTGCAAATCATTGAATTTTATTATCAAAATGCGTGCTCTGTTAAGAAAGTTCATCGCGCGCTTCTTCCATTTTATGGTCAGTTTAATCGACCCACTGAAGCGGCTATTCGGGCTATTGTGACTAAATTTCGCACCAATTTTACATTGTTGGACATTAAACCACCAACACGCTTACGTAGAGTGCGAACTGAAGAAAATATCGCAGCTGTATCGGCCAGTGTTAATGATGACCATCAGTTATCGATTCGTCGCCGTTCGCAGCAATTGGGCCTCTGTTACTCAACAACGTGGAAAATTATGCGGAAGGATTTAGGTGTGAAGCCTTTCAAAATACAGCTGGCGCGACGCAGAATTTTTGGTGAATGGGCTCTTGGAAAGTTGGCCGAAGATCCACTTCTTTATCGAAAAATTGTGTTCAGTGACGGAGCTCATTTTTGGCTCAATGGATACTTAAATAAGCAGAATTGTCGATTTTGGAGTGAAGATCAGCCAGAAGCATTGCAAAAGCTACCAATGCATCCAGAAAAAGTCACAGTTTGGTGCGGTTTATGGGCTGGTGGCATCATTGGACCGTACTTCTTCAAAGACGCTGCGAATCGTAACGTAACTGTGAATAGTGAGCGCTACCGTGAGATGATGTCCAACTTTTTTTTGGCCCAAAATGCAAGAGCTTGACTTGCATGACATGTGGTTACAAGAAGACGGTGCCACATGCCACACAGCACGCGTAACAATGGACTTATTGAGAGGCGAGTTCGGTGAACATTTTATTGCACGTTCGGGACCGGTCAATTGGCCGCCTAGATCGTGCGATTTAACGCCTTTAGACTATTTTTTGTGGGGCTATGTTAAAGCTCATGTCTATACAGACAAGCCCGCTTCAATTGACGCATTGGAAGACAACATTGAAGCATTTATTTGTGAGATACCGGCCGAAATGTTGGAAAGAGTATGACAAAATTGGACTCAGCGGATGGACCATTTGAGGCGCAGTCGCGGTCAACATTTGAACGAAATAATCTTCAAGCATTAAATTATATGGACCGTACTATCGATTCAAATAAAGATTTCATGAATTTTTCTGAATTTTATGTTTTTTTTTGAAACATTTTCCTATAGCTCTTAAAAAATCACCCAGTATTATAACGGCTGAAACATTGGTAAAAGACCGTATTCAAATATATTTAGCGGAGATATACGCATATTTACTGACAGCACAGCGAAAATGAGATCCATAGAGAGTGGGTACATGCATTACTATCATGGACTTACTTCGCTATCTACGATTGAGTCAATAATTCCCCATTCAACAATTCCTAGCATATGCTTCGTATAGTAAGCTTAGTTCAAAACGATTATAAAACAATTTCATGATTCTTTTTACTACACAAACGACATTCTAATTTTAAACTATTCCCTCTGCATTCCGTATAATCCTTGAATTCTATTAAAACTTTAAATGAAATCGTATTTCCATGAAATTTGCTCCATGAAATCCTTTTAAATTTCTATATTTACAATACATTTGCGCTGTCTTAACAATCCTATTTAAAGAAAAAAAAAAAGAAAGCAAGCACAGATGCTTCATTGAAAATATCTGTCTCTGACTATCTCCCTACCCTACCCTGTCTATGTGCGCTGGTTATTTTTAAATTCATCTTCAAGTACGTGCTTGGCATCACGTATGTTCTGGTTTATAAATTTACTTTATAACCCCTCCCTCCCCTCCACTCTTTTCACTATTTTTCCCCTGAAAAAAAAAAGACAGGCATTTGCTTTGTTCCAAATCTAAGGGAAAGATTGGATTGGGGATTGTCTACATGTATGTATATGGGGAAGAATAGAAAGAGTCAAAAAAAACTAGAAGAACTATCTAAACCAAGTGGAAATCATGTGGAAAGAAACTTAAATGAGAAGACAAAGGCAACGACATTCACAATAAAATACAGAATATTTGTTTAAATTATCAAATAAAACAAATCATCACTAAGAAAATAAGAAAGAAAAATTGCAAGAAATTACAAGAAAATTATTTCAATTTCTCTAGTTTCTAGCAATTGAATGCTTGGGGAAAATAAAGGGTCCGCCAAATAACTTTTTTTTTCTTGAAAATGCTTTAAACAAAAAAACTACAGAATATTTTCTCAAATTTCTTTTTTTTATTTGAAAGTACAATCCTTCCGGTTAATAATGGAAAATAATTTCATTCATCTGGCTGCCTCGGCTGGCCATGCAGTAGCCTTCACGATCGGTCCAATTTTTAAGCACATTATCGATTGTGTGCAGCTGTATTTCACCAATGGCTTCACGTATATTGTCCTTTAAAGCGTCAATTGTCTCTGGCTTTGTAGGCGTAACACTTATCTTTGACGGCACCCCACAAATAATAGTCCAACGGTGTCAAATCGCAGCTCCGAGGTGACCAAACGACATCAGCTCCGCGGCTGATATGATAATGCGATCTTCAAAAACAGGGCGCAAAACATCGACTGTATCTTCGGGTGTGTGGCACGTAGCGCCGTCCTGTTGAAACCAAATGTTGCCAATATCCTCCTCTGCGATTTTTGTAAACAAAAATTCGTTCAGCATGGCCCGATAAGGATCGCCATTGACTGTAACGGCCACTCCTTGCTCATTTTCGAAGAAAAAATGGCCCAATTATGCCTCTGGACCAAAATCCGCACCAAACAGTGACTCGTTTTGGGTGCGTCGGCTTTTCAATGTATGCGTGGGGTTTTTCTGTTTCCCAAATGCGACAATTTTGCTTGTTTACATACCCGCCAAGATCAAAATGAGCTTCATCTGAAAAGATGATTTTTTTGGCTAAAATTGGCATCTTCTGGTGTAGGCTACTGCATGGCCAGCCGAGGCAGGCATTTGAATGAAATTATTTTCCATTATTAACCGGAAGGATTGTACATTCAAATAAAAAAATAAATTTGAGAAAATATTCTGGAGTTTTTTTTATAGCATTTTCAAAAAAAAGTTATTTGGCGGACCCTTTATAACTTCATATGTGATACTAAAGTAAGGACTTTAAAAGTAAAGTATGCCATGCTTTGTCCTTTTCTCGCTACTTATATTAAGTTATTACGATAACTTGCACTCTAAGAATCTCGGTTTCAGTCTTTTAAAGTGCCCTGCAAGTTATAAATGATGAGATACTTGCAATGGCAGAAATTTGAAAATCAAACTCCGTACTCGGTGCTATATTTTGTGCCTTAAAACATGTTTAAAGTACCTCTTTAATGTGTTATTTAAAAGAGGACTTTATCGCACTTAAAAGGGGATTTTACATACATAATTGGTCATTACAAACCTTCAGTCAGGATTACGAACTAGCTTCTCACACCACTTATGTTGTGTGCGTTAATTTGATACATGAGTGGCGGGACCTTCAATTTAAAGTAGACTCCGAACGACATATTTTTGAGAAACTTTTCATGGCAATTTTATTTACTCTCAGCGTTTTTGCCAGAAATCTGCTGAAAGGAAAATCAAACTACGTACACGATACTATATTGTATGCCTTAAAATATGTTTAAAGTACCTCTTAAGTGTGTTATTTAAAAGAGGAGTTTATCGCACTTAAAAGTGAACTTTATCGCACTTAAAAGAGGGACTTTATCGCACTTAAAAGGCACTTAAAAGAGGACTTTATCACACTTAAAAGCCTCTTAAAAGAGGACTTTATCGCACTTAAAAGAGGGACTTTATCGCACTTAAAAGGCACTTAAAAGAGGACTTTATCACACTTAAAAGGCACTTAAAAGTGGACTTTATCGCACTTAAAAGACACTTAAGAGTGAACTTTATCGCACTTAAAAGAGGACTTTATCACACTTAAAAGGCGCTTAAAAGAGGACTTTATCGCACTGTAGTCTGATCCTTCTCCATTTGATTTCCATCATATCAATGTTTGTTTTTAAAAAATTTTAAATTATTTTAAGCTGAATTGGCTTGCCGATTTGGAATAAGATAAGTATCCCTATTCCTTCCCTTTAAATTTTATCGGGATTAATAAAAATCAACAAATACTTACTCGTCTCTTAAAGTGCCCTGCAAGTTATAAATGATGAGATGCTTGCAATGGCAGAAATTTGAAAATCAAACTCCGTATTCGATACTATATTGTATGCCTTAAAACACATTTAAAGTACCTCTTAAGTGTGTTATTTAAAAGAGGACTTTATCGCACTTAAAAGTGAACTTTATCGCACTTAAAAGTGGAGTTTATCGCACTTAAAAGGCACTTAAAAGAGGACTTTATCGCACTGTCGTCTGATCCTCCTCCATTTGATTTCCATCATATCAATGCAGGCATACGGTAGCCTTAAAACATATTTAAAGTACCTCTTAAGTGTGTTATTTAAAAGGGGACTTTATCGCACTTAAAAGTGGACTTTATCGCACTTAAAAGGCACTTAAAAGAGGACTTTATCGAATTTAAAAGGCACTTAAAAGAGGACTTTATCGCACTTAAAAGGCACTTAAAAGAGGACTTTGTCACACTTAAGAGACACTTAAAAGAGGACTTTATCGCATTTAAAAGGCACTTAAAAGAGGACTTTATCGCACTTAAAAGGCACTTAAAAGAGGACTTTATCGCATTTAATAGGCACTTAAAAGAGGACTTCATCGCACTTAAAAGAGGACTTCATCGCACTTAAAATGCACTTAAAAGAGGACTTTATCGCACTTAAAAGGCACTTAAAAGAGGACTTTAGCGCTCTGTGGACTGATCCTCCACCATTTGATTTCCATCATATCAATGTTTGTTTTTAAAATATTTTAAATTATTTCAAGCTGAACTGTCTTGCCGATCTGGCATAAGATAAGTATCCTTATTCCTTGCCTTATCCCTTTAAATTTTATCGGGATTAATAAAAATCAACAAATACTTCCTCCTGAAATAGTGTCAGTAGAGAATGGCAAGCAATCCAAGTTCAGACCTGGAGTTATGCAGTCGTACTGCAAACCATGGAAACGATGTGTGCAATATTAACTCCAGAACAAACTCGGCTTTAGAACCTTCGGAACACAATTGTAGGCTTTACATATAGTATAGTACGCTCCTTCAATGTTTGGTTACAATAAGAAAGCTGCACATGTTTACATAGAATGAAGTCGCCGTAGTCTAGTAGGTAGTGTGTTGGCTTATTAGACGTAAAGCCAGGGTTCGAGCCCCAGGCCAGACATCAAGCCAAAATATAAAAAGTATTTCGTCGGCGACTTCCTCTCATCAGATTTCTGGCAAAAAGTCTGAGAGTAAATAAAATTGAAATGAAAAGTTTCTCAAAAATCTATCGTTCGGAATCGACTTTAAACTGTAGGTTCCACCACTCATGAATAAAATTAACACACACAACATAAGTGGTGTGAGAAACTAGAACGTTGTACAACGGGTCAATTCGACCTCCGGGTACTGTACTTGTTTTAATTGACAAGTACACGTCCTCTAACCTAACCTAACCTTACATAGAATCAACGAAATATGAAAAAATATTTCATAGGCGACTTTCTCTCAGCAGATTTCTGGCAAAAACTCTGGGAGCAAATAAAAAACTGCCATGAAAAGTTTCCCAAAAAATTCTGTCGTTCGGAATCGACTTCAAACTGTAGGTCCCGCCACTCATGTATAAAATTAACATAATAATCGTAATCCTGACTGAAGGGTATGATTGTCAGCATCATAACATTCTACAGTCGCCTTAGTCTAATAGATATGCTGGCTTTATTAGACAAGAACCCGTTGCTCAAACCCCAGCTCCGACAACTCGAACAGAACGAAAAAATATTTCTTTTGGCGTCTTCCTCTCAACTGCCAGTCTTCCGGTAAAAATTGTGACAATAAAATAAAATTGCCAAGAAAAGTTTCTCAAAATTCTGTCGTTCGGATTCGACTTTAAACTGTAGGTCCTACCATTTACACACACAATATGGGTGGTGTATGAAGCTAGGTTGTGATCCTGACTAAAGTATTGCAATGATCAATTAAGTGAGATTGTCAGGCTCAATTTGTAAAGGGTGTTTTTTTTATAGAGGTATAGAACTTTAAGTTGCAATAAAACAACGATGGATTATTCGATTGACATGAATTTTATTTATCCGAAAGCTAATCTTGTGGCATTACATTTTAAATATGATTTCTGGCATATGACAGCCACGGCTGGCGCGGATGTAGTCCAATCTGGACGTCCAATTTTCAATGACTTTTTCCAACATTTGTGGCCGTATATCGGCAATAATACGGCGAATGTTGTCTTCCAAATGGTCAAGCGTTTGTGGCTTTACCGCTTAGACCAATGACTTTACGTAGCCCCACAGAAAGTAGTCTAGCGGTGTTAAATCACAAGATCTTGGAGGCCAATTCACAGGTCCAAGTGCGCTTCATCGCTAAACAAAATTCGCTTATGAAAATCGGGAACAACGGTAATCTCGTTTTGGGCCCATTCGACGAATCTACGCCTTACTTGATGATCGTTTGGCTTCAAATCTTGCACGAGTTGGATTTTGTAAGCACGCAAACCAAGATCCTTCTGCAAAATCTTCCATAAAGTGGATGGACACAGATGTAATTCCTGTGCTCGATGGCGGATGGACTCATTCGGGTCTTCCTCAATGCTACGCTCTACAGCAGCAATAGCTTCTTCTGTACGCACCGTACAGCGTCTCTGTGCGTGGTGCGAAAACGTTCCTTGGTTAATCGAATTAACTGCTCTGATGGACGATTTTGTCGACGATAAAATGGACGTAGTGCGCGATACGTTTTCCGCACAGAATCATTATTTTCGAAATAAAATTGCACTATTTGCAAGCGTTGTTCAGGCGTGAGTCTATTTATGATGAATTGCCAAACCAAAATGAGAATAAATCACTTGACAGCTGTTAAATCGGTCGCCATCTTGAAAAATAATGCCAACTTAAAGTTCTATACCTCTATAAAAAACACCCTTTATATTTAACACCCTAGTTCTTCGATTCTTTAATCAGAAATACTGACCAACCGAAATGTAGTCTTGTAAGCTTCCTCTTATACAGTAGTGATGGACGATATACATCAACGAGACGGTCCTTAGGACCTGCCTTCAAATATTTTTCACTAGAATCCTGTAAATTCTTGGGAAAACGATATATTCTCTCAGCTTTAATTTCTAATCTTTTCTGAATTATTTTTCTTTAATTTTTCTGTGGATTTTTAAGCTGTTGTTCAAGGAAAACCACAGATTTCTTGGTTCTTTTTTTTTCTTCTATTTTTGTGGTTCGTTTTCCACAAACCAAAAGCTGTAACACTGAGTGACATAGAAAATTAGCACACAACTGCCAGAGGCCACAAAGACCAACAGAAACACTAAGGAAAAGGGGAGAATAAAAGGGAAGTAGCAACAGCAACATAAAAAACTGCATGGCTGACCATTATCAACACCTGACTCGAGGCGTTTAATAAAAAAAAGAAAATGCCAGCTGCAGGTTGTTGTTGTGTTTTTTTAGTTTAGTTTTGTTTTGTTGCAATTCAGTTCACATAATCACAGCCCTAAGCTTAGAGGGCACTCACTCACTATTCATTGTAAACATTCAATACTTTGAATGACAGCATATACATACATATGTACATATGTATGTATGTATGTACGTATACCGGAACGAGCTTAAGATGTAAAAGAACGACGATGGTTGGGTTTTTTAATGGAAAAATGCGACACAAACAGCAAAAGCAAAAAAATCTGTGTTAAATTCATTAAAAGACTGCATTACAATGCATGGAATGGATGAGTGAATGACTGAATAGATGGATGGATGGATAGATGGTTGGATGATTGGATGACTGAGTGTGTGAACTTCTGTTCATACAATACGATAATAAATCACATAAAATGGCTCATTGAGTTTGTAAGTCTCTGGCGTAATTGTGCAATTCATTCATATTTTATTCAAGTTTTTTTTTTTATTTAAAAAATATTCAATAATTTACACAGCAATTTAATTTAAATCACTTGAGAAGGGCAAAATATTAACACACACTAACAACAATAAAAGTGTTGACATATAATCGAGTGTCTAGACTAAGCAAGGTTATAAACCATTAACACTATAATTTGCAATAGCTACAGAGAAAAGTACTGGTTGGCAAAATAAAACAAATTGTGGAGGAAAATTAAAAAAAAAAATATGGAAAGAATAATTCGGACGTAAAGGCCTCTATAAAATTGCATTTTTAGTTTAAAAATCGTTCATACTTATCTTAAATGCTTATTTATAGTACAAATAAATTCATTTGAAATCATCTGAATACATACCTGAAATGAAAGAAAAAAACAAAATTATTAAAAAATTAGTTTCAATAAACTATATTTTATGGAATATTTAATTATAAAAATTAGCACTTATAAATAAAAATTAAATTAAAACTTATTAAAATCATGAGTTCTTTTTCCATAAACATGACACCTTTCCAACAACAGTCAGCGAAGAACAAAACCTAACAGTGAAGGGCTCTCAACTAGCACATCCATTACTATGAAAATCATAGAAAACGCAAGAACTAAGAAATATACAAAGAATTTATCAAAAACTTCTTTAAAAAATATATACAAACATACATGTTCTATTAAAAATGATATTTATCGCTAAATATTACACTAAAAATTGTGTTTTCTATAGAAAATTGTAGTAAGCGATACATTTATCGATATAAATATGTATGTACATACATAAAGGGTGTTTTTTTTATAGAGGTATAGAACTTTAAGTTGGCATTACTTTTCAAGATGGCGACCGATTTAACAGCTGTCAAGTGATTTATTCTCAGTTTGGTTTGACAATTCATCATGAATGGACTCACGCCTGAACAACGCCTGCAAATAGTGCAATTTTATTTCGAATAATAATTCTGTGCGGAAAACGTATCGCGCACTACGTCCATTTTATCGTCGACAAAATCGTCCATCAGAGCAGTTAATTCGATTAACCATGGAACGTTTTCGCACCACGTTTACTCTTATTGATAACTCGCATCCCCAGAGACGCTGTACGGTGCGTACAGAAGAAGCTATTGCTGCTGTAGAGCGTAGCATTGAGGAAGACCCGAATGAGTCCATCCGCCATCGAGCACAGGAATTGGATCTGTGTCCATCCACTTTATGGAAGATTTTGCGGAAGGATCTTGGTTTGCGTGCTTACAAAATCCAACTCGTGCAAGATTTGAAGCCAAACGATCATCAAGTAAGGCGTAGATTCGTCGAATGGGCCCAAAACGAGATTACCGTTGTTCCCGATTTTCATAAGCGAATTTTGTTTAGCGATGAAGCGCACTTCTGGTTGAATGGCTACGTCAACAAACAAAACTGCCGCATTCGGAGTGAAGGTAATCCTCAAGTGTATGTGGAAACACCGTTACATCCAGAAAAACTGACTGTTTGGTGCGCTTTATGGGCTGGTGGTATCATTGCTCCGTACTTTTTCAAAAACGATGGTGGCCAGAACGTTACAGTCAATGGTGATCGGTATAGAGCCATGATTACAAACTTTTTCATTCCTGAATTGAATAACCATGATGTCCAGGAGATGTGGTTTCAACAAGACGGCGCAACATGTCACACAGCTCGTGCCACAATAGATTTATTGAAAGACACGTTTGGTGACCGCCTAATTTCACGTTTTGGACCTGTGAATTGACCTCCAAGATCTTGTGATTTAACACCGCTAGACTACTTTCTGTGGAGCTATGTAAAGTCATTGGTGTATGCGGTAAAGCCACAAACACTTGACCATTTGGAAGACAACATTCGCCGTATTATTGCCGATATACGGCCACAAATGTTGGAAAAAGTCATCGAAAATTGGACGTCCAGATTGGACTACATCCGCGCCAGCCGTGGCGGTCATATGCCAGAAATCATATTTAAAATGTAATGCCACAAGATTATCTTTCGGATAAATAAAATTCATGTCAATCGAATAATCCATCGTTGTTTTATTGCAACTTAAAGTTCTATACCTCTATAAAAACACCCTTTACATTGTGTTGTTATAGCTGTATTTTTAAACAAAAATTTAATTTATCGATAATTATGTTTCAATTTATAAAATTATTATCGATAAATTTACTATTGCTATCGAATAATTTACTATAGTTGCAATCAAACATCGATAATTATGTTTCAATTTATAAAATTATTATCGATATATTTACTATTGCTATCGAATAATTTACTATAGTTACAATCAAACATTTTATTTGTCAATAAAGTTCCTTTTGAATGAAATTATAAGCATCTATCTTATCTAGTCGATAAGTTTTCTTTAATAATTTCAAGTAGTTTCTATTTTATATAAAATATCGATAAATTTTAGGTAACATTAAATTGTAGCTACTCGATAAATTTGTTGTACAATATTCTGTTATGGATAAATGTGTTTTCAATAAATTTGTTATCGATAAATTTGTTATCGATAAATTTGTTATCGATAAATTTGTTATCGATAAATTTGTTATCGATTAATGTGAACAAATCTATTGCCTTGTTCTGGGTTAGTTTCTTTACTACAAACATTTTCAATTCCCAAGTAACGATGGCAACACTAAAACATTAAAATGCAATTATTTCATATTTTTATAAATTAAATATGTATGTATTTAAAAATTTTAAATTGCTTCAAAATAATTAAATTTTATTTCATTTTCTATATTTTCTTTTCAAATTGTTTATTAGTCATGCTCTCTATAGAATTCTTCAAAACAACTCATAAACAAAAATTTTATTTTCCATTTTATGATACTTTTTATAATGGCTGCTGTTTTCTCCTGCAATTATTGAGTCATCCACTACTGCCTGTGCAAACAACAAAACATGGATGCTTTATATACATGTATCTATACAAGTATGTGTTACTTAAGCTCCCACACTCATTTAATATTTTGTTTTTGTATTTTTCTTTAATCATAATTTTTTTTTGCTTTATTATGATTTTTAGTTGTTTCCAAAGAAAATACTATGTACAGCGACAATAACAAAGAAAACTTAATAGAGAAATATTGTTGCCCGTAAACATTATGAGCAGGGCTCTAATAATAACAACAGCATCAGCAGCAGCATTAAGAAAAAAACATGGAGAAAAAAGAGCAACATGAATATATGAAAAGCATTACAAACAATTCTTTGTTTATAAACAGTAACTGCACAACAAGAAAAATAAAAACAATGCATAGTAATGAGTAAAAGAAAAATAACAACAACAGCAATATTGTGAGTATACACATTTTTTTTTTTTTTGTAACTACAAATACTCCATGAAAATACTTCTCTCTCGGTCTCCCATTCTTGTGTTTAATAATGGCTCCCTTCCATTTATTTGCTCGCAACACCCTAAAACAATGGTTTTTCTTCTTGTGTATAGAAATAATATGCGTGTGAGTACCCGAAGGAAAGAAAACATGTGTAATAGACAATCGTTTTCAGCAGCAGCAGAGCTTTTACTCTGTACGCAGCAATAAAATAAACGTGGCCGTATGAAATAATAACTAAATAAGGGGAAGGGAAGGTTATTTTAATTTGAAAAGTTTAAAAAAAGTTTTTCTTTTGCATAAAATCAAAAGAATTCAAAGTATTTTTGTTATTGTTTTCTTGCAAGAAATAGCAAAACAAAATGTTTTTAATAATTTTAAGTGTTTTTAACACGAAAAATTTTAAAAATTATGACACTTTCAAAGAAATTAAAAACTTTTTTGTTTGGATTATACAAAATCTTTAATTGGAAATTTAAAATCTCCTCTCCATTGTTCAAAACACATATTTGAGGCGAATTTTATACAAAAACAATTGATCGTTAAATCACGCCTCAGGAAATGATAACAAAACTGTGTGAAAAGCAATTACTGGTTTTAATCATGGTTTTCGAATAAAAACAACTTAAAAGCTGGTTTAATTCGCCACTAAATAATCAATTTTAGCAGCTCTTTAACCTCCCAACAACAATAACAATGATAATTAATGTCGTAGAAGGTCAGACAGTGTTATTTCTTGAGAAAGGCCACAGTTTCAACAATACAATACATTTTCATAGAGCGAGTTGCTACTAAATATGACAGTTGGCAACTCTATCGTCCTAGAACTTGCTATAGTTGCTTAGCAGCTGCAGAGAGCAAAAAACTAATAAGAAAATGGAGGAGATGCCGTATATTTCAGTCTTATGTTGTTTCAAGGCCTGAGGTTCAATTTTCTTCCACTTTTAAGATAATTTTTCCTTCTGTCATGATTTGTGCAACAAACTGTTACAATTTTTTACAATAAAGTTATTACAGGTTGTCAGTTCTTTACTTTAAACTGGATGCCTAAAAACTTTACTTTTCAATTCCCAAAGCTTTCTGACTAATCATTGAATTAATAAATTTTACCAGCTTATGTCGAAGCGAATTTTTTCCCGAATAAAATTATTCTCCTTAGAAAGCAGCAACTCAGAATCACTTGAGAGGCTATAACACCGCCCATAGCAAACTTCCAGAGCTTGAACCTAGACCTAACTGTAAAAGAGCAGCCCAAAGGAAATAATTGCCCGATAATCCTTTAAGACCCTGCATAAAATCTTAATGTTATTGACTATGGAATCATTTGTCATGGCTTAACACGATTTTTCCACATCCTGGCTTTGTCGTAAACGATTATTTTACCACCAGTCAACATTGTCTACAGAAATTCATATGTTAATATTATACATGACGTGTTTAGCGTGAATATGGAGGATAAATGCTTACATATCCCGCACTATTGTAGTCTTCTCTTATTCGAGATCTTCAAAATGGTATATAATGGATATTTTCAATATAAAATCAAAATTTCCATTAAAAAAAAAATTGAAAAACTATTAAACGAAACAGTATGTTGTCTAAATTTATAATTTGATATTAACAATAGTAAACTTAATAAAGGAAAATTTTTAAATTATAAGCAGATTTCAAAGAAAAGATCTCAAAAATTCATAATTTTTCAAATATTCACACAGTTTCCAACCATTAATTCATAATATCCAGCTCTGCTAAACACAACGTAGACACTATTTCCCATTTATGATTAGAAAAATAAAGAGAATTAAGCTCTATTTAT
Organism: Sarcophaga variegata; assembly: GCA_932273835.1. Lineage (NCBI taxonomy): Eukaryota > Metazoa > Arthropoda > Insecta > Diptera > Sarcophagidae > Sarcophaga > Sarcophaga variegata. Next base: position 15,118,601 of record OW026361.1, on the reverse strand, counting down.
ACAATATGATATAATTTACACTCTCTGTTTATATTTCATTAAATACATACAGAAGAGAGATCATTTAAAACTCTCTCTGAAGTGTTTCTATTCCATTTTAAGTTTAGTAATTATGCTGCTGGAACAATGTATAACACAGTGGATATGACACAATGTTTATAAACAAAAGAGATCATTTCATATATAAACTCTCTTTGGTGTTTCTATGCCATTAGGTTTGTTATGTTTCATGTGTTTATGTTGCTGGAAATATGGTAGTGAAACTAAAACAACAACATTATTTCGATAAAATATTACCAACTTGTTCTCACTGTATGGCACACACAATCTCTTCGGTGTTTCTATTCTACTTTATTTGTTTTGTTGCTGAAATTAAAGCAACATTGTTTCCACTGTTTTGCTTACAATCTCTTCATGTGAGTATCACTGTGTTAGTTTGTTATGAAGGTAAACATAATAATGCTAGAAATATGTACGTTTGGAATTGGAACAGTTGTAGCTCTTTGTTTTTAACCAAAAAGATCTTTTTATGTTCTCAGTGTTTCACAAACTCACACTACTTCCCTCTCCTTGTTTGTTCCCCTTATTAGTTTCAAGTACTTATGCTGCTGGAAATTAAAGTGAAGTTGAAAAATGTTTGTTTTACTCAAGTGAAGTCAGTTAACCAACCTTGTGTTGGCAAATCTCAGCTGAAGGGGAATTCTGTGGTAAAATGAAACATTTTAAAGATCTTTTTACACTATTTAAACGATTAATGATTACTTGTTTACACTTTTTGTGTTGTTTTTAATAATTTTAAACTAATTGCTGATGATTTAAAAAAAAAATACCGCTTATGGTGCGTTAAAAACAGAAAAAAAATTTTCTTTCATTATTTCTTCCTGACACAAACATTGTTTCAATGAAATTAACCACCATAAATCGGTGTGTTAAGGAAATAATGAAAAAAATTGCTTCCTTAACCATAAAACCATTCTCCATTTAAGGTATGAAATAATTTTTCTTTCATTTTTTTTTAAACATTTATTGACAGATTCAAAGTTTTATACCTGTTTACTGTCACTTTACCTTTAGATGTGTGTATGCGAGTAGCCAACTTTTTTGAATTTTTTTTTCTATTTTTTCTCTATCATGCTGTCTATTAAATGTTAAAAGCGAATGTTAACGTTTTTGTTGGTTTATATCAATGCCAATATGTGTGTATTTATAACACAATATTTAAAAGTTTAAAACAATTTTTTTTTGTACAGAAAAAAACTTTTGCTATTCTTGTTTACATTTACTCATACATTATGTTTTTGATTGCTTTTCTTTATTTAAAATTTTTGTATTTATTTGTGGAATTTTATTTGTTATTTGCTTATTTCAGCAACAATTTGTGCAAAATTTATAAATAAATTGAAAAATATTTACAAATTCTCTTATTGGCAAATCCATTTGATTGCATATCATTGACCATGGCAACACAAGGTGTAGTAAAATGGTTAATAGTACTATTCTGCCTCCTGCTCCCTGCTTTACTGCGTCCTTTTAGAACTGCACGGTATTGTTAACTTTTCTACAATCTGAATGAGGCAATCCCCCATGAGAGATGGGGGTTAAGTCGGAAATTTGAAGAGGTGAGTACTACACTTCACAGATTCTGTCTATCGTGTAACGAATATTTTAGAAAATTCATCACAAAGAGCATCTCGCCTTATTCTCTTTACGATGACGCGAGCCTCACCCTTATATTGCTACTGTTCGGAAATAATGTACGCAGTCGGAGGGATCATGGTCGATAACTTTATACTGGTATACAAGGTGTTTTACCACCTCTACATACATATGACCAGAACATTACTATACTGTGATCGTTCCAAAACGTCGGGAGCTTCGTTGTATCATTTTTAGGCATCCATGTTGTAGGACCCGTTTGTTCACATCTATGGTGACAAGTTCGCTGATGAAAACCGAAGCCTCCGTTTTTCTTTTCTTCTGCAAACGGCAACAGAAGGCGCATGAGCTCAATTGCCTTGAAAATAGCAAGAAGAAATCGTAGAAAGAAATCTACAGTAAGGCGCATTAGTTATGCTATTACCAAGTATACGAATAAACTCAGGGTGGCAAAAGAACACTAAAACCTGAGGATAGGTTAGGTTAGGTTAGAGGACGTGTACTTGTCAATAAAGACAAGTACAGTACCCGGAGGTCGTCCTTACAGAGGAAAAGGATGGTGTTTACATAGCGTCCCCATTGATTAAAAGATGTCGAGAATTTCTTAATTCTAACACAGGGAAACTAGTTCTTTAAATAGTCATGCGAGATATAAGAGAAACGTAATCCCTGATAAGTCAGCTAATCAGTCATTAAGTTGCCGATCACCATCATTGACCACATGATTGGTGTTGTTTTCTTGTCGCTTAACACTGAGACAAATAACGCTCTGCGGAAAGTGGCGCAGGCATATGAGAAACTGACGCTCAATTTGACAGAATGTGTCAGCTCTAGCAGCTATATGACCATTAAAAACCATTTGTTTTCATTAGAATTGTTGGTCACAATCTAATTCGTGTTCATTCCGGAGACTAAGTCTTCTGCATGACAATATTTTTAGAGGCTATAATCGCGAGAAGGAAGACGAAACTAATATTCACTTTCTTTTCATTATTAAGCAATGACAGTAAACAGAAAAGTGTTCCTGCAAGACTTTTTCTGTATAGCATAGCCAACGGCGTATGTCTATTGACGTTGACCGTCTTTCTAACGGCTGACTGACTTCTTCGTAACCTCAATATGGACAAAATGTTGTTGTTAAAACATGTCTCTGCACCCAAGTGGGCACATTCACATACGTTGATCTGTTAACCACCAAACCTAATCCAAATCTAACGTAACCTATCCTATCGCACAAAATGAAGTGCATTTAATCCTGAATATGATCATTTGAACTGTGCATATAACTTCTTTACTTAAAGTCAGGTCACATTAAGCAAATATTTGGTGAAAAAAAGTAATGAATACGGACAATTTTTTTTATAACAATTTGATAAGACCTACCAAGAGTAATTCGTCTTTAGATGTTCAATTTTGTATCAATTAAAGTTTGGGACAAAATGTTTTTATTTTCTTTGTTTAATGTGAGTGTTCTTGGTAAAAAAAACTGTTATGACATTTTTTATTTAAAAAAGAAAAAAAAACGAAACAAAAATTAAAATTTATTAAATAAATTACTTGGATGAATATGCCTTTTTGCATTTAATTTATTTAATTTTTTTAACTGCCTTTGTAGATAAAAGCTGATGTCACCTTATATAGAGACAAAGTCTGGTTTATTTAAAAAAATATATAATTTTTTCACATACAAAAACAAGTTTTTTTATTTATATTTATTTAATAAGGCATACAACTCATTTAGGCAATTAATTTTTCTATGAAAATAATAAATAAAAAAAATTCCTTACAATTGATAAATGTGAGAAATTTTAAATAAAAAAATAATAATAAAAATTGTTTGCACGTTTTTTTTATATAAAAATGCATTTGAAATATTTAAAAATTGATGTCATGTTTATTAAAATTAAAAACAAAAAATAATAGTTAACGGGCGGCCATTTATTTAGGTTTACAAACTGAAATCAATCAATATACATCAGCCGTCGTTAATTGTTTGTTGTTATGCAAAACAATTGTTTGCAGCAATTAGAAATTGCGTGTTAATTTCGCATGCCACACCAGATGGTTGGTAAGGAGAGGAGGCTACATTGAAAAATCAACAATCAAAACAATAACAAATCTTACACACACCCAAACATACGTACACAAGCATATGCTCAGATTTATAGAAAGAGAGGCATTTGCAATCCAAATTAACAGACAACAGTAGTGGTGGTTATAAAACAAAAACAACAAATACTCTGATAGGGTTTTGTAACCCAAATTAGCACACACCAGTTAGCAAAATTAAAGAGAGCGGGTGATAATGAACAAGAGAAGAGAGAGAGAGAGCGAATGTAAGAATTAAATAAATCGTGATTGTTTAGGCAATTTTTTATTTTTCAAAAATTAGAAAGTTTTGTTTCGCATTATATTCTGTGTTTGAATGTGTAAATTAACTTAAAATGTAACAATTTTTTTTTTGGTTTTTTTGTTTTGTTTTTATTTTTCCCACATTAAAGTTTGTATGTTTTTTTAATACTTTTTTTAACATTCTTGGTTTAAATTTTATCATAAAATTTATTTCCAAAGAAGAGAGCGGATTTCGTATTCCGTTTACTTTTTATTGTTTGGAAAACATTTTTTATTATTAAAGGTGCCCCCTTTTTTTTATCGAGGGCTTAAAAATTGTTTTTTTAAAAAGCGTTTTTTAATAGTGAGACTTAAAGAGACTTATTGTTTAAGGTTTTCAAGTAATAAATCTTTTATAAAGTAATGGGAACTTTTGTAAATACTGAAAAGAAACATAAAATTCAAACGAATTTTTTTTTTCAATTAAAAACAAAACAATTTCTAATACCTCTATTGAAAAAGGAAATTAGAGTCGAAAAACTTTTCAAATATTTGAATTAAACGGTTTAATTGTAATTACAGCATATTTTGTACATTTTTCCTAGTGGCAACACTGTTTAAAATACATGGAGTGTGTAGAAAGTCAGCAACCATTTAAAGTTCGTGTGAGAGACATTTTGTTTACAACCTCAACTGCATGGGTGCATCATTATTTGTTTGCTTCTTCCAGGCACCATGGGTAAGATGTGCTTGATGAGTTTTACCACAGAAACAGCTTGCATACTTACAACCCTTTAGTCAGGAGTATAACCTAGTTTCTCCCAAAACCCATGTTGTGCGTGTTAATTGTATACATGAGTGACGGGACCTTCAGTTTAAGGTCGACTTTAAACGACAAATTTTTGACAAACTTTTCATGGCAAATTTCTTTTTAATCCCAGAGTTTTTGTCGAAGACTGCTGGGAGAAAGTGGCCGAAGAAATTTTTTGTCTGGACTGGGGTATGAACTACGGTTCCGCGTATAATAAGCCGACACAGTACATACTAAACTACAGCGACTATAAGAGGGTTACAGTAACAGATTATTATCCCCAATTTTCGGAACAATTTACTGTCAAAAAAGCGTTCCTGAAATCTCCTAATTGCATGGCGAGACGTTCTAATGTTATTCTTGCTTGATCGTCATCTCAACCACAGTGGCCGTGCTTACAGGTCATTGCGTTATGGGTAGATACGCGGAGAGAATGAGGCTCCCATTTAACGATTTCTGCCGTGGATGCAGATCCGCTGAGGAAGAGGAGACTGTTATCCACTTTCTTTGTCAGTGCCCGTCTCTCGCTAGGTGTAGATATAGGTTATTTGGCTATCCATTTCTTGTCAGCTTGACGGAGCTATCATCTATTGATATCAAGGATATAGCTTCGTTCATCAAACTTGCTGGCTGGTTTTCCAATATGGGGTAGCCGTGCTTTTGACCTAACCTAACACAGATAAAATCCTAACCTAACACAGATAAAATCCGACAATAATCAAGCAATCACGAGCATTGGCCACATGATTGTGTCTTCACTTAAAACTCATGTATATCGCGCGCTTCGGCAATTACCGCAGGCTGGACGAGAAAACCCTGGTAGAAATCACGACAAATATGGCTGTTTTACGATCAATTGACCCGAATTCATAAGTACATCCCTAAGAATAACTACCTTATTGGTGCTCAGGTCAGAATACTAGTTCGTGTACAGAAAGATCTTTGTAGGATCTGCAGTCACATGCAAATGTCTTCAAGTTCTTCTATAATTTTGTCCAGCATAAACAGAGAATGGTAGCTGGATAGACTCTATGAGGATAGCTTAACTGAACTAGCATCCAAGGTACATGGAAACCTACACAGTTTCTCTTCATCAAAATTGTTTAAAAGTGTGACCAGGTTTATGTATTGTTAGTTAATTCCTATTTTGTTAGGCTATGGCTTTGAATCTTGAGACAGGTTTTGGCAATTTCCCGATAACACCACAGTCACCGTAGTCTAGTAGATAGTGTGTTGGCTTATTAGACGTAACGCCGAGATTCAAATCCCAGGTCAGACATCAAAAGCAAAATACAAAAAGTATTTTTCGGTGAATTCCTCTCAGCAGATTTCTGGCAAAAGCTCTGAGAGTAAATAAAATTCCCATGAAAAGTTTCTCAAAAAAATCTGTCGTTCGGAGTCGACTTTCAACTGTAGGCCCAGCCACTTATGGATAACATTAACACACACAACATAAGTGGTGTGAGAAACTAGGACGTTGTACAATGGGTCAATTCGACCTCCGGGTACTGTAGTTATCTTAATTGACAAGTACATGTCCTCTAACCTAACCTAGTTTATTCCAACTTTGTTAGGCTATGGCTCTGAATCGTGAGACAGGTTTTGGCAACTTCCCGATAACACCACTGAAAAAGTATGAGATAAACAAACTCCTAAAGAAGTTAAAATAATAAAGCATTACAATAACAACTCTATAAAGGATTTACAGGAGTGCAGGAAAACAAAGATTAACTTACAATAACAAAACTACATAGAAGGATAACAATAACATATAAACAGCAGGGTTCTAGAAGTTGACAAACCAAAAATAAATGAAATATAAACACAGCTAAAGGTAATGTTGCCAGTTAGTACACGTAGTACGTAAGATGTGTATGCAGTAAGAAGTTTTAAATCTGTGGAAGTATCGTGTAATTTGATAGCTCGGTGTTATTAATTAAAGTGTGTTGTTATAAATCCTTTATTTATTTACGTAAATGAATACCCTATAAGAATATGTTATCTGGCAACACTATTTTCCTTCATATTCTCAAATATCAATTCGTTTTGTCTCCCTTATTCCCGTTAAGTAAGTGAATTGTGTTAATTTGTCAACACATTCTTAAGTGCTACTGTAGTTTTTATTTGCCACAAACACTCGCTATTTAGAGAGAGAGAGAAAGAGAGAGAGAGAGAGAACAAAAACCGAGGGGGAATATGTATAAATTTTAACTAATCGTGCATAAATTAATTGCAATACAAAGACAATTTTTTTTAATCCACTTAAATGGAGGACAAAGAGAAAACATCAAAAGCAGAGAACGAAAAAAAGGGGGGAAGAAAAGAAGACTCGCTTTTAATAAATTTTATTTCCTGTTGCTGCCATATATTGAGTGAAATACAAACTAAATATGAAGTAATACCCTTTAGAGTTGCTTTGAAAAGGGAGGGGAGACCAGTGTTGTAACAAACCGCACAATTTATGCAATTGGGTGTGTCATATTACCACCAACTGTTTTCCCAATTCATATATGCAATCAACCTTCGTTCAAATGATCCTTTAACATACTAAAAATGGAAGAAAAAAGAATACGAGTGGATTGGGATTGTTGAGTAGAGGAAGTTTGGTATAAAATTTTAGTAAATAAAGCACTTGGTTTTTTTTTCCTAGTTGTTGTTGTTGTTATCAAATACCGACAAAAGACCAGAATAACAGACCCCCACGTGTACAATGATGACGTTATGTTTGCAACACTCCCTGTTTAACTAGCAAAGTGGCACCAGCTGCCTTTGTTTGCTGCTGGTGGTGATGATGGTGGTGGTGGGCATATGGCTGGCTGGCTGGCTGACTGGCTGGCTGAAATTGGTTGCAAAAATATTTTTACTCTTCAATTAATTACATTTCCTAACATTGTTGCTGTTGGATATCGCATTATAGCCAGCCACTAATTGCTATTGCCCCCCCTTCCCCTTCCTTACTTTCAAGTAAGTGAGTCCTTGGATTTAAAAGGAATTTGGTTTTATGAGTTCACACTATAAATACCCACACGGCTCTGTTTGGTCATAAGCTGTCATAATTTATGGGGTCCTGCTATTTCTAAGAAGCAGAACAAGAAGAAGCTGTATGGAATGCTATAAAAATATATGTATGTATGTATGTATGTGTGGAATGGCTGTAAATAACAGATTTATGCCCTTGTTAAAAGAGATGTTTTTTGTGTTGTTTTTGGTGTTTATAAATTCTTAAAAACTTTAATCTGCAGCATATCTCTTATCACATAAATTAATGAGGTTATGATATAATGAAAGGCACTTCAAAGAAAAGCTCGCCCTTCCGTGGCGAGTGCTGTGTATTTATGGCACACACTTGGTGCATTACAGCGACATACGTCGTGTAAATACGGCATTTACTTATTGGTCTACAGAGGCCGATGCCGTATATACACGGCAGTCATTTATTGCGTTTTCACGAACGGGTGACACAGTTATGGTCCGTCGCGCCGTCGTGAAAATTTCTCCAGTCATGGAGAAGACAATATTGAGTTCCAAATTTGGCATACTTTTCCCGAGCATTTCATCCCGAATCTTACGAATGAAAACTTTTAGCTTGTCTTCCGGGCCTAGAATTATGACAGACTTCATGCATTTTGACAAAAAGTTGTCTAAAAACGCATGATTTTGGCGACTAATAAACTTATCTACACTTTACTACACCCTTTAGTTAGAATTAAAGTCTGACTTCTCACACCATCCATGTTGTGTGTGTTAATTTTATCCAGGAGTGATGGGATCTACAGTTTAAAGTCGACTGTGAACGACAGATTTTTGAAAAACTGTTCGTAGCAAGTTTATTTACTCTCAGCGTTTTTGCCTGAAGACTGCTGAGAGGAAGCCGCCGAAATTTTGTTTATATTTAATTTTGTTCAAGATATTTAGGCTGGGGTTTGAACCATGTCCTCTCATCAAATAAGCAAACGCACGTCACGTCAAATAACCGACGATGCTAATTCTTTTTTTTTTTTGTCAATGAGCAAAAAAGCTTTATATAAATCGGTCAAAATCGGATGAAAATGGTCTTGTGGGGCACATGGAGCAGTGGTCTTGATAGCCATGGTATCTAGGATTCCAGAACAGGCTTCCATATGGTCGGGTGTTATTTGGTACTGGAGATATAGAGGCCAAGAAGTAAAATTTTCGTCAAATTAGCAAGAAAAAAAATCGAGTTTTCTATATAACTCGGTCAAATCGTATAAAAATGATCTTGTGTGGGAAATGGAGATAGAGTTCTAGGTAGCCGTGGCATTTAGGATTCTAGAACAGACTTCCTTACCGTCGGGCATTATTTGGTACCGGAGATATAGGCAACGAAGCTAACTCTTCGTCAAATTAGCAAAAAGAAAAGGTGCTCTTTAGAAATCGAACCAAATCGGATAAAAATAAACTTGTGGGGGAAATGGAGCTATAGGTCTAGATGGCCATGGTATTAAGGACTCCAAAAGAGGTTTCTTTATTGTCGGGCGTTATTTGGTACCTGAGATATAGGCAACGAGGCTAACTCTTCGTCAAATTAGAAAAAAAAGTGCTCTATATAAATCGGGTCAAATCGGATATAAATGGACATGTAGGGGAAATGGAGCTAGAGTTCTTGATAGACATGGTATCCAGGATTTCAGAACAGACTTCCCTATGGTCGGGTGTTACTTGGAACTGTAGATATAGGCGACGAAGCCAATTGTTTTCTTCAAATGATTAAAAACAAGTGCCCTGTTTAAATGTTGCTAAATTCGATGAAAAATGGACTTGTGGGGAAAATGAAGCCTGTGGACCAGATAGCCATGGTATCAAGGATTTCAAAACCGTTTTCTTTACGGTTGGGCGTTACTTGGGACCGGAGATATAGGCGACGAAGCCATCTTTTTGTCAAATTAGAAACAAAAAATGTGTGCTCTATATAAATCGGTCAAAATCGGATAAAAATGGATTTGGATTCGAAAACAGTTTTCCTTACGGTTGGGCGTTACTTGGGACCGGAGATATAGGCAACGAGGCTAACTTTTTGTCAAATTAGCAGAAAAAAAAACAAGTTCTCTATAAAAATCGTTCAACACCAAATAAAAATGGACTTGTGGGGGAAATAAAGATAGTGGTCTGGATAGCAATGACATTCAGAATTCCAGAACAGGTTTCCTTACGGTTGGGTCTTACTTTTGACCGGAAATATAGGCAACGAAGCTAATTGTTTTCTTCAAATGAGCAAAAAAAAGGTGCTCTGTGTTTATCGGATGAAAAATGGTCTTGTGGGGGACATGGACTGGATAGTCAGGGCATCAAGGGTTCCAAAACTGTCGGGCGTTACTTGGGACCGGAGATATAGGCAAATTAGCAAAAAGAAAAAGTGCTGTATATAAATCGGGCTAAATCCGATATAAATGGACTTGTGGGAGGAATGGAGCTGGAGTTCTTGATAGACATGGTATCCAGGATTTCAGAACAGACTTCCCTATGGTCGGGTGTTACTTGGAACTGTATATATAGACGACGAAGCTAATTGATTTCTTCAAATGAACAAAAAACAGTGCCCTGTATAAATGGGGATAAATCGGATGAAAAGGGACTTGTGGGGGACTGGATAGCCATTGTATCCAGGATTCCAAAATAGGTTTCGTTACGGTCGGTCGCTACTTGGGACTGGAGTTATAGGCATTGAGGCTAAGTTAAGTTACCAAGTGAAAAGAAAAAAGTGTTGGGCGTTACTTCGGACTGGAGTTAAGGGCGTCGAAGCATAGTTAAATTATTAAGTGAGAAGAATAAAGTGTTGGCCGTTACTTGGAACCAGATATATAGGCGACGAAGCCAATTGATTTCTTCAAATGAGCAAAGAAAAGGTGCCCTGTATGAATCGGTGAAAATCGGATAAAAATAAACTTGTGAGGGGAAATGGAGCTAGAGATCTGGATAGCCATGGTATGCAAGATACCAGAACAGGTTTTATTACGATCGTGCATTACTTGAGACTCCAGTTAAGGGCGTCGAAGCTAGGTTAAGTTATCAAGTGAGAACAAGAAAAAGTGTGGCTTCATGTTAAATAAGCACCCACAAGAGATTCGTATTCGTATTTTATATGGAAATAAACGTGCGTATAGTGAGTGTATGGTTTTAAAAGGTAATTTTTTTTTATTTGAATTCAAATTTTGTTTACAAAACGTGATATTTTAGAACGGAAATCCAGTTTTTTTTTGGTGGTTTGGTTTTTAAATTTGATAAAAACAAAAGAATGAAAGAAAGAACAAATAAATTTTTATCAAATGAAGAAAGAAAAAAAAAGGAAAATAGAATAGAATAAATTAGTAAAGAAAAAATAAATAAATATTTATAAGCAAATAAACAAAGAGAAACGAAAAGATTTTTAATATTTACTTTAAGAAAAATACTCATAAATAAATAAATTTTTATAAATCTTGTAAATATTTAAAGCATGTTTGAAACAAAACTTTTGTAAATAAAAGTTAAACAATGCAGCTGTACAACAATACAATTTTATTTTATTTTTTTAAATTTTTTTCTTTTTTTTTGAGATATTTTTCATATGCTTTCTTGGCATAGAGGGAAGGTTGGCAGCTTTACCACCCAGCATTACAAATCATATATGATTTGTTTATAGTTTCTTAGGAAAAGTTTGAAATTAAGCACATGGTTTTTAATTGTTTAAAAGAAATGCGTTTAATTTTTATTTCTTAAAGCTAATTAAAGTCAAAAAAATGCGCTTTTATCAAGTTTTCGAAAACCACTAAAAAACAAATCCAGAATTTCAAAATCAAATCATTCAAAAGAAAAAACCACAAAAACTTACATTTTTGTAGAAGGAAGTAGAAATTGTATTCAAATCACATGTAACAAAGACGTCAGAGAAATATAATTTCTTTAGAAAAAACCACAAGAATTAAAAAAAAGAATTCAAGTACTTTTCAAAGAACACGCATTTAAAATTAATTTTTAAAATGTCTGAACTTTTTATTGACCACCAAAAGTCGCACGTAAAACAACCGGAAGGGAAGTTGGTAAGAAACAGAATAAGATGAACAAAATTTTTGTACTCTAAAGCCATCATATCGAGTGGTATTGCAATCCAAACTTCTCAAATCGAGAGCACAGAATGACAGGCTGAAATTTAGGCAACGAGACTATGTAAAGGGTGTTTTTTATAGAGGTATAGAACTTTAAGTTGGCATTACTTTTCAAGATGGCGACCGATTTAACAGCTGTCAAGTGATTTATTCTCAGTTTGGTTTGACAATTCATCATGAATAGACTCACGCCTGAACAACGCTTGCAAATAGTGCAATTTTATTTCGAAAATAATGCTTCTGTGCGGAAAACGTATCGCGCACTTCGTCCATTTTATCGTCGACAAAATCGTCCATCAGAGCAGTTACTTCGATTAACCATGGAACGTTTTCACACCACGTTTACTCTTATTGATAACTCGCATCCCCAGAGACGCTGTACGGTGCGTACAGAAGAAGCTATTGCTGCTGTAGAGCGTAGCATTGAGGAAGACCCGAATGAGTCCATCCGCCATCGAGCACAGGAATTGGATCTGTGTCCATCCACTTTATGGAAGATTTTGCGGAAGGATCTTGGTTTGCGTGCTTACAAAATCCAACTCGTGCAAGATTTGAAGCCAAACGATCATCAAGTAAGGCGTAGATTCGTGGAATGGGCCCAAAACGAGATTACCGTTGTTCCCGATTTTCATAAGCGAATTTTGTTTAGCGATGAAGCGCACTTCTGGTTGAATGGCTACGTCAACAAACAAAACTAGCGCATTTGGAGTGAAGGTAATCCTCAAGTGTATGTGGAAACACCGTTACATCCAGAAAAACTGACTGTTTGGTGCGCTTTATGGGCTGGTGGAATCATTGGTCCGTACTTTTTCAAAAGCGATGGTGGCCAGAACGTTACAGTCAATGGTGATCGGTATAGAGCCATGATTACTAACTTTTTCATTCCTGAATTGAATAACCATGATGTCCAGGAGATGTGGTTTCAACAAGACGGCGCAACATGTCACACAGCTCGTGCCACAATAGATTTATTGAAAGACACGTTTGGTGACCGCCTAATTTCACGTTTTGGACCTGTGAATTGGCCTCCAAGATCTTGTGATTTAACACCGCTAGACTACTTTCTGTGGGGCTATGTATAGTCATTGGTCTATGCGGTAAAGCCACAAACGCTTGACCATTTGGAAGACAACATTCGCCGTATTATTGCCGATATACGGCCACAAATGTTGGAAAAAGTCATCGAGAATTGGACGTCCAGATTGGACTACATCCGCGCCAGCCGTGGCGGTCATATGCCAGAAATCATATTTAAAATGTAATGCCACAAGATTATCTTTCGGATAAATAAAATTCATGTCAATCGAATAATCCATCGTTGTTTTATTGCAACTTAAAGTTCTATACCTCTATAAAAAAACACCCATTACATGGCCTTACGATAACAAAATTATCTTTAAAATATTTTTTCAATTTCTTAAAAATCTCAAGTAAATTATTAAGTGAAACGTGAGATCAATTCTTCGTATAATTTTCATTTAAAAATGATTTTCTATTTTTTAAATATTTTCGCATACACTTAGGCTAGCATTTTAGTCTACTGATCTCTATTATATTTTACCTTCTAAATTACATTTTAAGTAAAATTTGGTTTTATTTTCTCTTTTGTTTTTGGTATTCATAATCTCATTAAGGATTGTGGCATAAGATATTGTGCCTGTCCCGTCTGTCTGCTAAGGGAACAGGTAGGTATAGAATAAAGTGTGGCACTTGCAACATTGAAAATAAACAGAAAACTGCGTGTACTGTACGGTGTCAAGGGAATATTAAGTGGTCTTATGCATGAGTTATAATACTAAACAATTTAACCGCCGCCATAGTGTTTAGATTATTTTCTGTTTTTATGGTTGTTGCTTTGAGATAAAAATCTCGACAGAATTTTGAGGTTATGCTAATCCCTACATAACCTCAAAATTCTATAAACATAAACAAAGTGAAATTAAGGTTGACAAGGCTGTAAAGGGACATTTAATCTTGGCAAAGCTTAGGGAATAAAGAAAATAAATTGTTTTTTTTTTTTTAAGGCAATAATACATAAAGAGAAAAATCTTTAAAATAAAATGACAAAAATTGTGGACAAGACAATGGAAAATATTTTAAACGTAAAATGACAGATTAATGGCCATTAATTTTGATTTAATTTTTTTGTAGTACAGTGAACCAAGCAAAGATGCCAGATTTCAATTAATTTTTGTAAGCAAAAATATTTCTTGTTTTTTTTTTTCAATTAAAAAACTTTTTTTTTTGTTTTTAATTGGTTTAGAAAGTATGTTAAGATTTTTATTTTAAACAATTATTTGTTTACTTCCGTTTTATTATATTCTTTTCTTTCTATTCATTCATAAATTAAAGCAAGAAAAAAATCTTCTTCTTTCTCTAATAGCGGATATAAAAACCTCTTATTGCTGGCCGTATATGGCCACCCATGTTAATTTTACTTTTTGAAATTTAAATTAAATTTGAAGAAAAAAAAAATGTGTTAATGTTTATGTTTAAAAAGCAAAAAACCAAAAAAAACACAAGGTTTCACCTGACGTTCGTTTAATAACTGATTAGAAATTTTCAACACGTTAAAATGTTGATACTAAAAACATGGAAAATCATAAAACTTTTTTAATTGAAATTAAAAGTGATTAAAACTTGTATTTAGCCAGGTTAATAGGATATACATAAAAAAATGTACAATAGTTGAGTAATTTGTTAAATTACTTACATTAACAGAAAATTAATTTTAAAAATATTCAAAATTTGCCACAAAATAAACAAATTTAGGCAACTTATTCTCTTTAAAACCTGTTGCACTGTTCTTAGACACACCTTGCTTAGAGTAAGAACTTAAAATAGCCATTACACTCAGACTCTACTTCGAACCATTTTGGTCATTACAACCCTTCAGTCAGGATTACGACCTAGTTTCCCAGACTACTTATGTTGTGTGTGTTAATTTTATACATGAGTGGCGGGACCTAAAGTTTAAAGTCAATTCCGAACGGCAGATTTTTGAGAGACTTTTGCATGGCAATTTTGACAGTCTTTTTTTGTATATTTTGGGTTAAATTACAGGAATAAAACCGGAATAATATACTGTGGTCAGACGAAACAAAGGTTAATTTGTTTGGTTCGGACGGAACATCGTTCGTACGTCGTCCTTCAAATCCAGAATTTAACCTAAAAAAGATAGTTAAATATGGTGGAGGCTCGATAATCCTATGGGGGTGTTTGTCGGCATCTGGCGTTGGCCCTATTGTTTGGATTCAGAGAAAAATGTGTGCAGCTGATTACATAGATATTCTATAGAATAAAATGCTTCCGTTTGCCGAGGACGAAATGTCACTTAAATGGGAATTTATGCAAGACAATGATCCGAAACATTCCGCTAGAAGCGTCAAATTGTGGTTTCAACAGAACGAGGTGCCTGTAATGGAGTGACCGTCCCAATCACCGGACTTAAACCCCATTGAACACCTCTGGGGAGTCCTACGAAATAAAATCGGCAACTTTAAATCAAAAAATAAACAGGAATTGTGTGAAAAAAAATTCAGGAGACGTGGTATTCAATTCCCCCTGACGTCTGTGCGAATCTTGTCGGATCTATGAATCGTCGCTGTCAGGAGGTAATAAAAATGAAAGGTGCTTCAACCAAATATTGAAATAATATCTGGAAATGATGGTAATGTTTAACAAAATATACATATTTTTAGCATAACCTAAAGTGTCCCTATTATTTTTTCCAGGCCTTTTTCAAATAAATTATATTTTTTTTTAAGAATTTGACAGAACTAGTCATTTATTTTTTTTTATTAGTTAAACCATTTGAATACCTTTAATTTAATGTATATACTTTGTAATATTTATGGAAAAGTAAATAAAAATATAAGAATATATTGAAAAATTTAAGTGTCCCTATTATTTTTTCCAACACTGTAGCTGGATCAACTCAATCCCATACTATTGACTGTTCTAATGTCAATAAAAAGCCTGATTATTACTGATTATTACTTTGTATTAGGGTCCGCAAGGGATCTAGCTCTCTGAAGATCGTAATATAGTGAACAGTTGTTGTTGTTGTTGTAACAGTTCTGCTATTGTCTCCGGAAGTATCTCCCTAGAGAAAAACTTTCGGTTGATACAGCTTTCGCTAGTTTGACAATCCTTGGCCGATAATAGATCGGGTCGTTCCGGAGCGTGGATCCGATTGTAGTGGGAACGATCGTGAATATATTTTTGAACACCACTGTCGTTTAATACCTGTTTTCCAACCGTTAGTTTCTTCATATCGTTGTAAGTGATAAAACAAGGAAATCATATTATTTGACAGAAATAGGTTTGGTGATCTGGGGATTGAAGATCTGATGGTTTATTTATTATACTCTTACAAATTTTTTTAAAGTAATAATAAAGAATAATATTTATAAATAAAATACTTTTCATATTAAAAATAAATAAAAACGTCCCCTATTCACCTTGTCTTGCCATGCACAATAAACTGAACAATGGCAACACTTATGAAATAAAAGCACTTGCATTTTACATTACATTTCATGCCAAGAATTTATGGCACTCCATAATTCATTCATTTTCTATATGTACAACAACCTCGCACTGCTTTTAATTAAATTTTTCATAAATTTAATTCATTTATTAAATTTTTTCTTTCTTAATTTGTGTGTTTTTTATTATTTCTTTAATTTTGTAATAAATTTCAATAATAATTTTCATTTTTAAGCTAAAAATGTATACAATGAACAACAGATTGACCTTTTGTTTGAGTGCTTACTTCACAGTTATTTTGTGTTATTGTTGTTGTTGTTGTTTTTCATTATTATTGTCTGTCATTCATATTGTTTATTGTCACTTCTGTTTAAGTAGCTTACAAATATGTTCACACATCATCATTATAAAACAACAACAACAACAACAACAATCATGAGAACAACAATGATAATAATAAAAAGCGGCAATGATAACAATCAAAAAATTTAAAAAAAAACATAAACACTTATGCACACATACACACACACACAGAAGCTGACAAAAAAATAAACTGTACTAAGGGAGAGCAGCATACTTTATGTATGGATGTGTACCAAGAGATTGTTATTCTCTAAGCTGCAGTCAATTATGACCAAAAAATAAAAATAAAAAATGGTAGGGAGGGGAGAGAGTAACAAAAGAGCATTAAAATCCTTTTGTTATATATTTTTTTTAAATTTTTTCAATAAAATAAACTGATTTCATATATTTTTTTCAATTTTCAGTTATTTAGCTTTGTATTAAATTAATTAAAGGGCGTTAAAGGTTAAATTATTGTGTAATGATGATAAATGGCTTTTGACTGCGAATACTAATTGCAGAGATACAAAGAGAGTGAAAGTGGGAGTTATTTACGGTGTTTGCTGTAACATGAAAACAGAATGAAAGCTATAAGCGATTTTTCCTGTACATTGAAGTTTAATTTTATTAAGTAAAAAAAAAATAAAAATTTTTTAAATGGATTAACAATTTTTCACTTTGAAAAATATATGTATACGAGAATATAATTTAAATAAAACTTATTATTTCATTATAATGCTTGAATCTTGCACTTTATAGGCGAAATAAATGCTAGTCAATCTCTTTAAGGTAATTTTTAACCTCCTTTTTTCCACATTTCAGCCAATACCTCGGCTATAACTTGACAAATTTTGATTTTCAAACATTACAATATTAGATAGTTATATATGTGGACACGGGCTTTGTTAGAGCTACACAAAAAATTCTCGACATCAAATCATATGATCTTTGTGGTCACTTGACGTTGCCAAAAGCGAGAAATTACTCTTTCTGGAAACTTCCCAAGCAATAAAGTCAAAACCGATCGTGTTTTATGTCTTGTGGCATTGTATTGTTGTATCTACACACCGTCCACTTTCATATATACATATATACACATATAATTGGTCGTTACAACCATTTAGTCAGGATTACGACCTAGCTTCACATACCAGTTTTGTTGTGTGTACTAATTTTATACATGAGTGACGGGACCTACAGTTTAAAGTCGACTCCGAACCACAGATTTTTGAGAAAATTTGCATGACAATTTTATTTACTCTCACGGTTTTTGTCAGAAATCTGCTGAGAGAAAGTTGCCGTAGAAACATTTTTCATATTTTGTTCGAGATTGTCTTATCCAAACAGCCATTATTTCTGAATGCAATGGCTTTTCTACAATTACTTCTGCTAAAATTATGCTACAATTTTGCTTGTGGTGTCAACCATCGAGTAAGAAATGAAGAACGTGTTGTTCGACAAATCCGCAGTGAAAACCTATTGCTCGAGCATCTAATCAGCATAGATGCGGCATTGTGAATGCTTTAAACCGCCTAAGAGGCGAAAAACCCTCTTAGATGCCGTTCGAGTTGAATTAATGAATCGGGTAGCATCTGAGAGGCGCCGTTTGGATCCAAAGGATTAAGTACCTTTGGTTTGACAAGTTTGAAATTAAATTAAGTTTGGCCAAGTGGCTTGCACTCTCATGCAAATATTTTCATTTTAAAACTAATAAAAAATAGTATTAAAAAGCCACTTGTGTAGCCTGTCGCATTAATTATGGCTTTTGCTATGCTTCAAACTCTTTTTAAATCCATTCATTAAGCATTTCGAGAATAAAAAACAATTCTCTTATCATAATTTTTAAGGATTTGAAGGTGTTGAAAAGCGATTTTTTTTTGTAAACATTATTTTCCTATTTCTTAACCCTTTAATTAAGTCATTACATTACGCTGGGTTGTGTTCTGCTAAATGACAATCATTATCATGATGATGGCAAACAAAAACAAACCAGTCAACCGTTACCTCCAAAAACAGCATTTATTCATTAAGGGTTTGTTGGGAATTTTTTTGTTTATATTGCACAAGAGTATTTGTATTACAGCCTGTGCCAATATAAAAATTTGTGTTGTTAAATAATAACAACAACAATAACTACTTCCTTGTGTTCTCTTGCAGTACAGCATCAAATACTTTTACACTCTCTAACTCTGTAGCACACAAACTCTCTCGCTCTCAGACTCCTAGTAAGTATACCACCGCGCCCCACCTTAATAAACGAATGGTTGTTGTTTTTGGTTATTTTTTTTCTTCTGTTCCTCTAACAAATCTAAATATACGAGAACAGTAAAGCATTGTTAACGAATAGAGTTGCCTTCGTTGAAAACGAAACACAAAAGGATTAAAGTTTTTCTGTTTTAGAAAAAACAAACACCTTGAAATACTAATGGTTTCTCCTGTGTGTGTGCAACTAAATTGTTAGGTTAGGTCTTATGGGTCTTATGCTTTTTCTATAAAAATATTTTTTCGTTTTTGTTGTTATTGTTGCGTGTGTTCATAAAGAAACGTGTTTGTTTTATTGTTATTTTGCCTTAGTTTTCTCTTCATCATTATTTTTATTATTTATTTTATGTGTTTGTTTTGATAATTTCATTTGTTTTTCCTTTCTTTTCTTTGAAACTTATTTCATAAATTTTCTATTTGGGTGGGTATCTTCGAATGAATTGGGTTAAAGGAGAGGAACTTTCAATGTTTGTGATTTGGAATAAAATTTAAAATTTAATTTATATGAAATGGAATACAAAACTTTGGCCACATTTTGAATCACATTTCCTTTGGTGGTCTATTTTGCAAACAAAGTAGCATTTACAGTGGGAGATAACAATTGTTTACAAATTCTTTGCAACGCATTCAAACTTAGTTTTAAGTTGTGAGGAAGTCAACAATAAAAGGTCTCTACCTGACTACATAATAGTAACTACAGGGGCAAACTTTCAAATAAAAATTAATTTACAACGCAGCCCCTTTCAATTACAGGTGGTGCCTTTAATAACTAGAAAATAATTTCCATAAATGATTCTCTCTCTTATAGATTCTGAACGGGACGAGATCATTGCAGGCTTAACACAGAACATGCTTGGAAACAGGTCAATAAATTGTAGCCAAAAGGAATGCAATTGCATGAAAACGATCTTTACTTAGAGGATTATATTCACACTACAATCGAAACTTGGGAAATGCTTTGAAGACTTATGGGGCCTACAAAGATATACTCGTTGGTGTACTTGCTGAGTTGCTGATAACGTTTCTACAATGGAATTTTGGGAACTGAATTCTTCAAACTTTGAACCGTTGCTTCAAAGTAAGACTAGTGTACTAGAGTACACTATACTCGTTGAGTTGCTCAACATATTTCTGCAGTAGTAGGACGTTTTAAAACAGAATGAGGAAGCGATGGTGTAGCAAAAAAATGTAATTTCAGTAGTGAGGATTTGTGAAATCTTGTAACAAACAGGAACCTTTTTTAATTGAGCCATAGAGGCAATTTCCTATAAGCACTGCAACTCATGGTTCAGAAATGAGACGCACTGTTTGGTATGAATGTTTTAAATAGGAGGATATAAAAGATGCTCTTGCAAGGAAGACTGAAATAAATGAAAATCTCCAAAAATCGTCTGTAATCAGTGCAAATCATGCTGGACTTAAAGGATTTGGAGGGATATAAGAGATGCTGTGGAGAAGCTACTGAAGTATGTGAATTTTCTGTAAACACTCCGTGTTCATTCTCTTTAAGTGAGAGAAACTCTAAGATATCGGATATGGAGATATGAGACGCTGTGATGAAAGAAATTAACACAACGAAGGTGCATAGATGCGGAAGTCGCCGTAGTCTAATAGGTAGAGTGTTGGCTTATTAAACGCAAGGCTACGGTTCAAACGCCAGGCCAGACATCAAAACGAAATATAAAAAAAAATATTTCTCTGGCGACTTTCTCTCAGGAGATTTCTGGCAAGAACTCTGGGAGCAAATAAAAAAAAACTGCAATGAAAAGTTTCTCAAAAATCTGTCGTTCGGAGTCGACTTTAAAACTGTAGGTCCCGCCACTCATGTAACACACACAACATAAGTGGTGTGAGAAGCTAGGGCGTAATCCTGACTAAAGGGTTGTAATGGCCAATTATGTATGCATGTATGTATGTATGTACATAGATAGATGTTGACGCAAAAGACGATAAAACAAGTGAAACTTTACAAGAATTTCCTGTAAACAATTCAACTGATGTTATCGATATGGGTCAAGAGGCAAGGAATGGGATATGGAAATATAGGCAAGGCAGTGGGGAAGTTGTATGCACCCAAGAGGAGACTGAGTAGTACCTTGTAACCGTGTACTCATCTCACAAAGGGCACAGCCTTAAATGTCTGGGTGATTATTATTTTTAAAATCTTGAGAGTGCTGCAAGGATTGATTACGTGTTTGAAGGGATTAACAGGGAATGCCCTATCAACAATTACATTGTCTAAGGAAAGAAAAGTGGAAATGAAATGATTGGAAATGACATCAAACAAAGAAGCTTAGAGTAAAGCTCTTTATACCAAAGCAATATAAGCCTATGAGGACAAGAAAACTGAGAACTATACTCCCATTCCTATTAACCTCTGTTTCTCTAGTTGTGCGCCTAATAAACACCAGCTTACTGTTAGGAAATGTATTGTACCAGCTTACACTTAGGAAATGTGTTGTACCAGCTCACCCGGGTTTGATTGTGTCTGAAATTTTAAAGTTTTTATAACCTGGATTTAGGCAACACTCCCAAAAAATTTACAATCTTGAAAACCCAACTACTACGGTGTCACCACGAGGTTGTAAGAAGTTGTTTTCAGGATTAGTGGATCATTATGCTAACCTTAGCTGAACTGCCTTCAAAATTGCAAAACTTTGGTTTTGGCATCAGGCAAAACAGTACATATTTCACACGGGTTAAGCAAAAAGTAAAGAATTTTTTATAATTACACGCATTACAATCTTTTCGTAAGGATTTCCACACAAACAATGCAGTGAGTGTTAACTTTATCCATGAGTAACTGAATCTACAGTTTAACCTCGAATTCGGATAAAAGATTTGAGAATTTTTTCGTGGTTTTCTATGATAAACTCCAGAGAGAAAGAAAGAAATGTTTTTTTTTTTTGTATCACTGCTGAGGAGTCCTGGTCTAGTACGCTAAAACACTAACGTGTTGATTTAAAAATAAAATTTTTCATTTTATAGTACAAAAGTCGAGAAGAATTTTTGGAAAAGTGGAAAAAATTTCAGGAGAAAAAATCACAACTTGCTTCGCTAATTAAGGAGAATCTCTTGAGTATCACTTTCATTTTGTATTTTTCTCTTATCATTTCATTCATAACTTTTAATTTAGTTATGCACCCTCGTACGTTACTTTTTCCTTTTCTTTTTTTAATAAATTTTTGAAATTCTTATGGGAACTTGTGACAAAAAAAATTCTTTTTAACTCTTGCCTTAATCTAATTAGAAATTCATAAAGAGAGGACGACATGCATACATATGTATATGACACAACTATTTGCCAAGAGTGCAAACATAACAGCTATATGTGTGTGTGTGTGTGTGTTATATATTTAGTTGATATTTCATACATAGTATTTGACATTTACTTACCATAACATCCTTTTGATTCTCTTTATCCAATAAAAATTCCATACTCTTGTGGGGACGACGCACAGAGGCAATTTGGGCTGCCTGCGATGCCGGTGATGAGTTATCATTGGAGCCGGCATTTTTAATAACAACAACAGTGCCATCGGGACGTACAATCACCTCATCATCATCATTGTCATCGTAGCCTTCATCATCGGCATTCGGCTGATGCAAATGATGGTGATGATGGTGATGATGATGATGGGCGTTTGTAATGATATTATTGTGATGGCGTTTATTACCGGCCGAACGCAATTGCTGCTGCTGCTGCTGCTGCTGCGGTGCGATATTTATGAGAGAACGCGTTTTACCGGTTATTATTGTTTCATGAGTATCGAGATTTGTTTCGATTAAACCGATTTTCGGTTGCGTACTATTACACGTTTGACGCGACAGATTATTAAACATTTGGGTCTTTTGCGAAACACTGGCACGCGATGGTGAGGAGCTAAAGTCGTAATTTGAATTACTACTACTATTATTATTAACGGCCGTCATTGTTGTTGTTGTTGGTGTTGTTACACTAAAACTATTTTCTTGATTATTATTATTGGTGGTGCTGCTGCTGTTAAGCGATTGATTAATTTCCACATTTTCTTCGTTAGCGTTGTTTAGCGTAAGAGTATGGTTGTTACACGACTGCTGCTGTTGCTGTTGCGGTTCCTGTTGTTGATTGTAAAAACGTTCCGAGTTGAGGAAATCTTGCGTAGAAGTACGGGGGTTATAAACACCATTCGAGATGGTACTCGTGTTGTTAGTTTCAGTGTAGAAACGGCTTAAACCAACTTCCACTAGAGGCTGTTGTGTTTGTGTTTGTGTTTGCTGCTGAGAGGATTGTGCGCTTTGCAATTTTTGCATGGTGGGTGGTATGGGTGGCTTGCCCGTTACCTTTTGTGGCTGTTGTTTATCATTTGTATTCATCGTAGCAGTAGTAGTACTACCAGTACTACTGGAGATTTTAGCGCCTTTTTGTTTTTTATTTAAAGCATTGCCGTTCGTTTGTTGAGTGTTGCCATTGTGTTGCTGCTGGTGTTGCTGCTTATTTAGAGGACCCTTCAATGGTATGTGTATGAAATCCTGTTGTTGTTTAATATTGTTTGGCAAAGATTTGCTTTTAGCTTGACCGCTTAAACTGTCATCCGTTAATTGATTCTCCTTTTGCTGTTGTTGCTGTAATTTTTTCTTATTTCTACGCAATGAAAATCGAAAACCATTTGCAAATCTCGACAAGAAACCCTTGGAATTGGGATGTTTTTCTTCATGTTTAAATTTCGTTTTCAACACCTCATTATTATTGTTTAATTTGTTATTGGAGGTCGTTTGTAGCTCTGCTGATAAAGAGTTATTAGAGGCCATTTTTTGTTGCTGTTGCTGTTGTTGCGTAGATGTTAGATTATAGGTCGATTGGGACTTGAAATGTTCGTATTGTTCGTGTTCTTGTTGTTTTTGGAAATTATCCAACATTTGTTGACTGGCATAGAGTATATGATGGGCCCGATTTATAGGTGGTTCACTTAAAATTGGCAATTGAATGCTTAATGGTCTGGCCACTACCACAGTAGGTTTATTGATATTATTGTCACGTTTATTTTCACTTAAATTTGTATCGCTTTTATCGTTTTTATTGTTATTATTTTGCGCGTCCACTTTTAATGTTTCATTGTTTACGTTCGTTGCTAAACTAACTGTGTTTAATGTGGCTGACAATAATTCACCGCTAGATTGTTGTGTTTCTTTGAATACCATTTGTTCCCCTTCAGCTTGTTTTTGTTCGCTCTCTTTAACAAGTGTTTCATTTTCGTTTTGTTGCTCGTTTGTTGTACTCTCCTCTGATGATTCATTTTCATTTGTTTCTTTCCCCAAATTAGCGATCATTTCATTTTCATTGTTGCTGTTCTCGTTGGGTTGCTGTTCTCTTTTTAAACTCTCTTCATTAAATTTAGCGGCTATATTCTCATTCTCTTTGGTATTATAAATTACAGTAGCATCTGCATTATCTAACAATTCATCTTCACTTTCTTCATCCCTGTTTAGTAATTCCTGTGAGCCCTCATTACATTCCTCTGAAGATTGCTCTTGCCAGCAGTATTTGGATACGACAGGACAAAAGGAAACCTCTTTACCAAATGATGTACGTGATCCAGCCGGCAATAAGATACCCAAAGGCTTTTGGGTTTGACTCAATGGCAATTGATGCATGGAAGTATGGGCACTGGACACAAATAAATCATCTTCGATATCCTCCTGCTCAAAGGCATTTAGATTG
Source organism: Sarcophaga variegata (assembly GCA_932273835.1). Taxonomy (NCBI): domain Eukaryota; kingdom Metazoa; phylum Arthropoda; class Insecta; order Diptera; family Sarcophagidae; genus Sarcophaga; species Sarcophaga variegata. Next base: position 15,093,904 of record OW026361.1, on the reverse strand, counting down.
GGTGTACTGGAAACCAAACTCTTCTTTTTATTGGCCGAAGCCTGGGACTGAAAACGCCTTTTGGGCATGGTACGGGCACGTTGTAAATCTTGTGTGCTGGACAGTTCCTTACAATCAAAATTACATTTTTCCAAACTTTGCGCATAACTGGTTTTCAATATGGTGGGATCTTGATCAAAGGTTTTACCAACTCCACCTTGACCACCACACTGCATAATGGCATTAAAGGTAAAGTCCTGAGTCAAACTATTTGCTTTTTCGTTATCCTTATTACGTTTTTGCCGTGCAGGCGGCTGGCGTATAACCAGTTGGACATGTTGTACGTGTTCTTCTTTAGCCTCAATCTCCGCCGCCTCAGCTTCTTCTTCAGCTGAGGAAGAATTACTAAGGTTAAGTTGTACATTTTCTGTTACATCCTCCTCATCCAGGGGTTTATCATTTAATATCGAGGCAGTTTTATCAAAATGGGCCGACAGCTCATCTAATAAGAAATTATTTTTACAAACTATTTCCGTTTCATAATCCGAGGATAAGCGTTTTTCCGCCATTCTTTCGTTTTCCTCTTTCGTTAAGGCAGTCAGATTGTAATAGGAGCGATGCAATAAACCCAAATTTTTGTTATTGTCTTCAGTCTTACCGACAAGCTTTTGTTTGCTGCTGTTCAAACCGTGCCAACTGGAACTTTTTTTAATATTTAAACTTTCACTAAACAAATCTTCCTGCGCAATCACTGCCTCATTATCTGGGTGTTGGTCTGGGTGGAGGAGGTCTTGGTTATAGGTGGAGGAGTAGCTGTGTTGAGGTTTTTTAGTTTTCTTTTTGCGTCCTATGGTATTTAAATCATTTGGCACGCTGCACGTTTTTAAAGGCCAACTCGGCATTAAACTATACAGCTGGTAACGTTGCAGGCCCTTAAAAGGTAAAGAATCTTCTTCGTTCGCCTTACAAACGTAATTGAAATGTTTCGTTTTAGGTGATGCACCACAGGAACTATAATCCTTTAAGGAATTTGTTTCGGAATTTTCAAAATCTTTGAAATTATCGCACAATTTATTATTACGTTCTAAAGAGTCTATTGGAAATTCACCATCACGACCACTACCACCATGAGCATCGCTGAGTATTTGTAACTTTTTACGCACTCTCTCACTGAATTCATACAATGTTTTATTCTCCGAAATATATTCACCACAATTTGGACAATTTTCTTTTTCTACTATTTGCTGTTGCTGTTGTTGTTGTTGTTGTTCTATGTCTAGTGGATTTTGATTTTTATTTTTAAAATTGTTTTCCTTACATTTTTGGCATTTGAAAGAACTCCCACAAATATTTTCACCACACTTACGGCACGTTTTCAAAAGAGAGGAGCTCGCTTGTTGTTGCTCTGCATAAAAGTTTTCTTTTAAAAGTTTTTTACACTCTAAACACTCGCCGCCGTTTATATTTCTATTTAAATTTCCACCGAAATGTTGAACGTTTTCCTCGCTGGTTGTTTCCGCTAGACGTAGATCGTTTATACTAATTTGTGTTGGCTCTGCTAAACAAGCTCTGGGAGACGGCACTTCCTCCTCGTCGTCGCCGTCGTCGTCTACTACACACGACGATGGTGATCTATTTAAGGGGGAGGCGGTGCAGTTGTTTGTAGTGGAGGTTATTAGCCAAGTGAATGAGGCCTTCGATGCGCATGTCGTGGCCGATGATGTTGATGACGCTGATGACGACGACGACGCTGAAGACGACGCCGTAGAAGCAGTTGATGCCGATGATGATGATGATGATGATGCTGAAGAAGAACAAGAGGTTCGCGAGTTTTGGGATGATGATGTCGACACTTCTGAGGAGACCGGTGATGGTGAATGTGTTTCATGGCGTTGTTTATGCCTTATGAACTCAAGTTGAGGCGAAAGAGGCGGTGATTTTATGTTGCCACTGCTGCTGTGGCTGTGGCTGTTTTGTTGTTGTTCTAGTGTACCGATATTTTTAAATTCATTTAAATTGTCTTTATAGTTTAAAGATTTATTCTCCATCATTTCTTCTTCCTCTTCGGAAAATTTCTCATAGTTTTTGATTAATGTTTGCGACTTTGTTCGGCGTAAACCAAATGCCATGGCCGGTTCACAATAGCCCGAATCTTCGGAGAGATTTTCTGCAGAGCTTTTGCCTTTTTTGCTTTGTAAACTATTTAAACGATTGAATTTGTCGGTGTTTTCCTCCTTCAACAGAACACTTCTAGGCCTTGAGTTAAGCTCTGAACTTTCCGAAGAAGAACCTTCAGAATCGGATCTCAATTCTGCCAGGTGGCTGTTTATCTTCATGTTACAGTTTCTTGAAAAACTGTCTGTGCCAGCACTATGTACCACCTGCATATCATCGAAATTCAATTTATCCAAATCATAATAAGTCTGATGCAAACGGCCATCCAGTGACTCATATTTCTTAAGCAAAGAGGACTGTGAGCCTCTACGGCTATTATTGCCCGAATTATTAGCCGAATGATTAGAATTCTTAGCTTGTAAATCCTCTTGATTTTGCATATCAAAACTCAGCAATGAAGGTGAGGAATTGCCCAAACTAGTCATGCTGGCATGTTGTTCTTGCATAAGCAATTGCCTTTCCAGAGACTCGAATTGTATGAGACTAGAGGAACGACTCAAGGAATTGTAGGATAATGAATCCGAATCTGAATAGAAATCATCATAACCACCTCTGCGTGTACTGCCCAAACTGCTGCGCTGTTGACTTTGATTGCCCCAAGAGTCACGTGAAAAGTTTTCATAGTTTAAAAATCTTTCCAAGCTATTGTTCTTTAAATCACTGCCATAGCCCACAGGGCGGCGTAGTATGACCTCCTCTTCGTTAATGGCATCATCGCAACGTCTGGCTCGCTTGGCCGGACACAGGAAATCCCGTTCAGAGTGAGAATCATTATCTAAAAAAAAGAAAGGGATTTTAAAAATTTCTTGCTTCCTCACTTAGAACATATAAAAAACCTACCTTTAGTTACTTCGATTCTAATCACAGATCCTGTATCCGATTCAGCGGAACTCCAAAAACTATTGCCACCATTACTAATACTAGCGCCACAGGTAGAATCACCTTCTGTTACATTGCCCTCAGCATCACTGGCCGACTGATCATACTGATGCCAAGAGTTCATAGCACATTCTTCATCCTCTGAAGTCTCTTCCATAATGGGTTCCAGCATTTGCCGGGATGAAGACAGGAATAAAGCATCTGTAAGTGGAAAAAAAACAAAGAAAACTTAATTATTTTAACGCATTCCTTATTGTAAACAATTGCAAGGATTCGGTTTTATTGCCTTTCTTGATGTAAACAATTATCCTGCATTTATTACGCATTTGTTTAGGGACTAGACCAGAGAGACAGAGAGCGCAAGAGAGTGTGTGAACCTTCTTAATGTGATCTTATTTATAAACTATCGTTTAGTTTTTCTTTGAAATTCTTTTCAAGATAATGTTGGACCATCATTTGCCTTTTTTATGTCTTTTTTATGCTTTTTGTCTAGTCCTCTTTGTTTCTGCCTCATCTTGTTTGTGCTGCCTCTTGTTTGTGGTTACTATTCATTAATTCTCTCTAGGATGATTGTTATCTATGCAATAATAATTATTATGACGTTAAGTTTCGCGGGCATACATACATGTATACATACATATGTACGTACACTCTTACATACTCGTTTATATTCATAGATTTCGTAATTTTGCTTTTGAACTCATTTTGAATATGATTCATTTCGTTTTTCTTCTTTTTCACATCTCGAGACATTCATTCATTCCATTAATGCTGCAACAGTTGCCCCAGCATTAATGGGAAGTATAACCAATTAAAGATTTTGGAATGGAAGAGAAGACAAAGTTGGAAGAACTGAATAAACGAATGCAAATTAGATGATATAAGGAATCTTGTAAGCAATTCAGTGACCAAATTGAGAGCAATCACTACTCTGGATATGAACCAAGAGGCTAAATACTCTGTTAAAAGACGGATACGAATTAATTGAACACAGATATCGGTACCGGAACGGCAGGTTTCGATTCAAGAGCGAAATATTACTAGCTTAAGGCTACTCTAGCGGATATCTTTCAAGTCTACCCCACCAAAAGATGTGGAGATGAAATACAAAACACAAAGGACAAGACATAAGAAGCCTATCTGACGGCCGGGGCGTCAACCGTGCATTCCATTATTTCGAGGTTAACTCGAAAGTAGTACGGAACTGCCTGGAGAAGCTACACCAACTACATACATAATTGGTCATTACAACCCTTCAGTCAGAATTACGTCCTAGCTTCTCACACCACTTATGTTATGTGCGGTAGTTTTTTGTACATGAGTGGCGGGACCTAGAGTTTAAAGTCGACTCTGAAAGACAGATTTTTGAGAAATTTTTCATGGCAATTGTAACGGGTGATTTTTTAGCTATTATCTTTTTGGCAACATTGGTTTAAACAGCTCACGCACGTTTCGTGTTTTGTTTCACTGTCAAACATCTTCAGTTTGTTCTACAATTTAACCATGAATCGTCTTACAAACGAACAACGCTTACAAATCATTGAATTTTATTATCAAAATGTGTGCTCTGTTAAGAAAGTTCTGAAACGGCTATTCGGGCTATTGTGACTAAATTTCGCACTAAATTTACATTGTTGAACATTAAACCACCAACACGCTTACGTAGAGTGCGAACTGAAGAAAATATCGCAGTTGTATCGGCCAGTGTTAATGATGACTGACCATCAATTATCGATTCGTCGCCGTTCGCAGCAATTCGGCCTCTGTTACTCAACAACGTAGAAAATCTTGCGGAAGGATTTAGTTGCGAAGCCTTTCAAAATACAGCTGGTGCAAGAATTGAAGCCGAACGACCTACCGTAATGCAGAATTTTTGGTGAATGGGCTCTTGGAAAGTTGGCCGAAGATCCACTTCTTTATCGAAAGATTGTGTTTAACGACGAAGCTCATTTTTGGCTCAATGGATACGTAAATAAGCAGAATTGTTGATTTTGGAGTGAAGATCAGCCAGTAGCATTGCAAAAGCTACCAATGCATCCAGAAAAAGTCACAGTTTGGTGCGGTTTACGGGCTGGTGGCATCATTGGATCGTACTTCTTCAAAGATGCTGCGAATCGTAACGTAACTGCGAATGGTGAGCGATACCGTGAGATGATAACCAACTTTTTTTTGTCCAAAATGCAAGAGCTTGACTTGCATGACATGTGGTTTCAACAAGACGGTGCCACATGCCACACAGCACGCGTAACAATGGACTTATTGAGAGTTGAGTTCGGTGAACATTTTATTTCACGTTCGGGACCGGTCAATTGGCCGCCTAGATCATGCGATTTAACGCCTTTAGACTATTTTTTGTGGGGCTATGTTAAATCTCATGCCTATACAGACAAGCCCGCTTCAATTGACGCATTGGAAGACAACATTGAAGCATTTATTCGTGAGATACCGGGCGAAATGTTGGAAAGAGTATGCCAAAATTGGACTAAGCGGATGGACCATTTGAGGCGCAGTCACGGTCAACATTTGCATGAAGTAATCTACAAACATTAAATTATATGGACCGTACTATCGATTCAAATAAAGATTTCATGCATTTCTCTGAATTTTATGTTTTTTTTTGCAAAATTTTCCTATAGCTTTTAAAAAATCACCCATTATTTACTCTCAAGAGTTTTTGCCAGAAATCTGCTGAGAGGAAGTAGACGAAAAAATAATTTTTCATTGTTCATTATGTTTGAGATGTCTGACCAGGAGTTTGAACCCTGGCCTAACGTCTAATAAATCAAAATCACTACCTATTAGACTACGAGGACTTCAACTACACCAAGGTGAGAATTTGCGACAATAAACAGACAGATGAGCTTATGAGGTGAGGAGCTTGCACGCCACTAGTGAAGCCAGAACCTTTCCATAGAGTGGGAACCGATATTCGGAAAGTTATACTCAACGAAAAGTAAGATAAACAGAGGGAAAAACTAGTCTACGATTCGTCAATCCTAATAAGACAGAACGATTGATGATCTTAATTTCAAGCCACACGTGATCTGTGTTTACAGAAAGCAAAAGAAAATTTCAAATGCCTCGTCGCGAATGATGAGAAATGTAGGATAATGTAGGCTGAGACAAAGATAAGTAACTCAATTGTTGTTGTTGCAACAACTCTGTTGCTCATCCCGGACTTGGAAAAATTTTACCGGTTGATGTAGCTTCCACTGGGACTGGCAATAATTGGCCGAATTGTATTCCAATCGTTCAATAAAGTAAATTAGACTGCCGTGGAAACAAATTCTGAAAAAGGAAAGGAATTTAGCGATGAAACTCATTCCCTCCCCTGGTGTTTAGGTCAACAAATAAAATGGTCGCATAAGGCATTCGGAAGCTACTTATTTAATTTCACATTTTACTTACTTCTCTTAGACGACCTTCCCTTAACCTTTCTGCACTATTTATTCTCCTCTTCATTGCGCACACACGTTCCGATAGTAGAGCCTCTCTACCCATTTAAATGAAATCAAAAGCAACAACAACTACCAACAGCAGCATGCATGCATGAGTCCCTTATAAATTAAATTTTTCCATTTTCTTGAACTGTGTGTGTTTAGTTGTTGTTGTTGTTGTTATTCTACTTCTTAAGAACATGCCTTTGAAGATGACAATAATGCTGATGCTCATGCTGATGCAACTGCTGCTGCTGGTAAATGCAGTCATTAGTCTGGTTGGTCATAATGTTTCCAATAATTAAGTTAATAATGATTATAATGATCGTGATGAGGCAAAAGTTGTTTATCTCCACACTTTTTTTGTGTTTTTTATTTTTAGTTCTCGTTTTTCGTTATTATTGATGCAGTTGTTCATGCTGCTGCCGCTGATGCCATTACAACAGCAGCAATATTGTCTAATAACGTTAAGCTTTTGCAATTAATTTATTAATACAATAACAAAAACACGAAAAATAATAAAAAGAAAAAACTATAAAAATAAACTAAAAAAACACAAGTAAACGAGTATACACTGGAATGCCCATCTACAGCAAGCAGGCAGTGAGTGCTCCAAGTAAAAAAGACGAAGAATAAAAAAACGAAAACAATGCACGAGTTCATCTTTTTTTAGAATCTCATCTCCCTGCTTACTCTCCCAACACATGTCACATACGCACACACACAGTGTTTTTATTGCTGTTGTTTTTATTTTATAGTTGGAAGAAGAAGAAAACATTCTTCTCATTACTGGAGAATAAATAGAAATACAACGACAACAACAACAACAGTGGCAGCAGCAACAACTTTGCTGCCCCAATGTTGTCTAAAAGGAATGCTTCGTTTTAAAAAGAAGAAGACTCAATCAAAACAGAGAGTAAGAAAATTAATTTCTATGTTTTCTGTCGTTTTTCTAAAAGGGAGAGGAATTCTTTGATGCCCATTTAAAAACAAAGAAAATAAAATTAAAAGGGGGAATTGATTAAAAGAAAAATACAATAAATATGCGAAGTTAATTGAAAATGTGAAGCGTAAAGAAAGGAAAATTATAAAGAATTAAAAATAACTCGGGTTTAAAATAAAGTTCCTTGCAAATCCGTATTGCTAAGTTGTATGCAATTCATGGCGAAAGCTTTCTGATCATTATCTAAGTTAGGCCAGCGGATGTAGTGCAATATTGTATTTAAGTTCCTGTCGCCATCGAAGTTGAGCCGCTTGGTAAAACTAGCGGAGAATACCTAGTCTATTGAGACAATCGCTATAACTATGCCCTGTATTATGTCGGAGATTTGGAACTACGTACCGGCTCTGGTCAATTTCATTAGCAATGAAATTCAGAGGTAAGAATTTGCCTGAGAAATCCTCGGCATTCATGCACGAGGACGACGTTGAAAAAAAATTTTCGTTAGGGAAATAGGAGTACATTAAGAGATTTTCACAGCAAATTCTACCTACTTTGACAGTCTAGCTGTAACTCCAAGAATAGTGGAGTGAAACTAATTCCTCCCTTCCTTATACACCTCGAAAATATTTGATCTACTACGTTAAGGGGACCTGTAAATATGATCATCACCAATTGGGCCTATCTGGCAGCTCATTAGGTTTATTTATATTTAGATTTGAATTAATGAATGTGTAAAGTCCAGCTCTATTGCTACAACAAAAAGCAAAATTATCGCATATGGGGCTTGAAGTGATTGTACACAAACAATTGCAGCCAGAAAGTGTCTTTTTTGTTACGCATGATGGTATTGTGACATGGACTAGGTCATAACTAACAACAAAAGCTTTTAAATTTAACAAAAATTCCACATTTTTAAACGGTTTGGTATCGTTTAGTAATAAATTGTTTTAATTCCTTTCAAAAAAATCATGCATCACAATACCTTACAGACGATTAATAAATCAGAAGCATTTTTATCAGTTTTGTTATCATTTTGACGTTTTTAAACTTACCTTGTTGTTCGAATACTGGCAGATTCCATTGCGGTGGTGTTGTCAACACTCCAGCTAAATCCAAATGATCCATGTTTTGTTTTGTTTTGTTTTTTAATGAGAAATTAAACAATCTTCTCCCATTCAATTGGTATACAATCGCGTTAAATTACACACAATTTGAAATGCTTGCTGCTGAGTGAAATGCCAAAAATTATTGTTTAAATGCAATAATTTATTGAAATATTTGCAAACGTTCGTTGATTGTTGTCATTAAAACAAACCAACGTAAATGAGAAACCCTTATCTTGGTTAAATATTACGGTTGTTATTGCTATTGCTGCTGCTGCTGCTGCGATTGTTTACGATTATTGATACTCGTAAAGAGGGAATGTATGAGTATGTGTTGTTATTGTTGTTGTTTAGCACCTTTAATATGAAAAGTAATTGTAGAGCTGAGAGTATACTTGAGTAATGGTTGAGTATGTATGTATGAGTAAGAGAGGGAGTTGGTTTGTTTACTTTTATTATTTTAGCGTTTTTTGTTTTGTTTCTTTGCTGTTTTTCGTCGTTTTTTCTCTTCATTTATATACAGTTATTAATTCATTGATAATATATTCGTTAGCGAAAATGATATCTGTAAATAGAAACAAAAAACAAAGAATGATAAAATAAGTAATGAAAGAGAAATTTATTAAATAATAAAGAGTACATAAAAAGCTGTAACTGTTTATTAAATTAATTATCAAAAAGAGAGTTATAAGGTAAAGAGCAGTGACCTTGAACTTTTAATTCATTAAACAGCAATATTGTAACACTGACTTAAAAATCAAAGTTGATTAAACGTAACGGCGTAAGCTAAACACTTTAAGCGGCCTTTGTGTAATAAAAAAATCGTTATTTTGCGTATTTAAACTAAAACATTAAATGAATTTATTTTAAATACGGAAATTTTAAACGTTAAATAAAATATTGAAACAAAATTAAAATTTTTCCACATTTTCCATTATTTGTTTAAATAAAATTCATATACTTTCTGTAATAAAAAAAATAAAACAAAAATATAAGGCAACTCAATAAGAAAATCAATTCTTACTGCTTAAGCGTATGGATTTCAATGAATTAAATATTCTTTATAAATAGCCTTGAGTATATTTGTACTTTATTAATTGTTATTTTGTAATATTTACAAAAACAATAAAAAAAGTCTGGAAAAAAATTACAAAACACTTGAAATCTCGTAAATTTTTTTTAAAGATTTCAAAATTCTTTGGTACAGAAAAAAAATTTATATTTTTTCTTTAAGTCAGGGAGGAGCAGAATGTAAGAAAATTTACTTGTTTATAATAAATTTCAAAAAATATCGATAATGAAACAAAAAACATTGAAATTATTTAGCCTTGAAAATAAAATACAATTTTTTTTTATAAAAAATTTGATATTGTACAGGCTCTTTTAAATATGAATTTCTTTTCAAAAACTTTTCTTTGATGGAATTTTTCTTCTGGTACGCGTTAATACTGAAGGTAATTATCTATTACTTAATCCCCTTTTTCAGGTAATTTGGACTCTTGTAATCAGAAGTCTTATGACCCCACCTAATACACCATTATCTTGGCGTCATGACTATTCCGCTTTGGTATTGCCTTGCTGGGTTGAATGAGCTTCACATATGAATTCTAGAACTTGAGGTAGTCATACTACTTTAACGGCTTCTAGCAATTCTACAAGTTTTTCAGGAGTTTGGCAAGAATTTTCGGAGTGTAATTCTTTCAAGTCATAATCATTTTCAAACTTTTTTCACAGTCCTCATCTCTCGCACATTGAAGTCTATTAAGCATAATCGGTATAAGCTTTTTTGATCAATTGAGGTGCTTTCACTGCACTTTTTTGGGTCACTGACTTGCCGAAAGTACATAGTAAAAGCATCAATCGTGCAATTGCACAAGCCGAGAAAAGCTTCGAAGAATATCAAAATTAGGAAATCGAGCAACGCTTAGAACTAATAATCCCATATTTAATCAGATTGTGGGAAAATGTATTAACAAATTTGACTCATAAATGAAACCGAACCATCAGTAATGGCAAGCATTCTTAAATTCCATTGCAAAATAATTAAAAAAGAAACGGTTTTCCTACAAATCTTGAGTTTCTCTTAAATATCTACACTGAGACCCTTCTCAAAACCTTTTTCGGATTCGATATTCAATGGTAGGTACTGCTATTCATGAAGAAATTTAAGACACAACATATGCTGGTGTAAGAAGTTAGTCCCATATTCCTGAAGGGTTGTAAAGGTAAATACGGTAAGTACAGGGTGGCTGATATGTATTGCAACCAACTTCAGGTTGTTATCATATGTAAATCACTCGTCTGACAGCTGACAGATTTATTCCAGTGACAGTTCATTTTATTATTTACAAGCTTACAAAAGCATTTTGATCTATTGCACTCAGAAAAAAGGTTATTCGTGATGGAATTCAAGCGTGATAGTGTGATTGCTTTATATTTGGCTGGAAAACCAAAGGTGGCTATCGTTAGAGCCCTCCAGCATTTAAATGTGAATAAATCTTTTGTTTCTCGTACCATTGCTCGTTACCGTGATACTGGCAGTGTTGCATCACGCCCAAAAAGTGGACGAAAAAAACGGTAACAACACCAGAAATGATCCGAAAAGTGAAGGCCAGATTTGATCGAAATCCACGCCGCAGTGGTAGAAAAATTGCTCGTGAGGTGAACATATCGCGAGAATGGATGCAACACATATTGAAAAATGAGCTTTAGTCCAACCATTGAAGTTCCAAAAAGTGCAAGAGCTCACTGATGGACAAAAAAAAGTTAGACTGGAAAGAGCCAAAGAGCTACTTCGCTTGCACGAAAGTGGCCAGTTACCGAAGTTGGTTTTCTCCGATGAGAAGCCATTCCAAATTGAGCAGTTTGTGAACAAACAAAATGATCGGGTTTACTTGCCAAAGAGGTCAGCTGAAAATTTACACCTGCGATTGGCCACCAGAACTCAAGCGCCGCCGATGGAAATGGTATGGGCCGCCGTAACGGCCGATGGTCGCTCTCCGCTCGTATTCATCGACCGTGGGGTCAACATAAATACCGAATATTATCGGGAAAATGTCTTAAAGACAGTATTAAAGCCCTGGACAGACAAACATTTCGGCCACAAACCATGGACATTCCAACAGGACTCAGCACCACCGCACTCAGCACGCGCCAACCAAGAATGGCTTAAAAAGGAGGTTCCTTGCTTCATTTCTACCGCACAATGGTCACCAAAATCTCCGGATCTTAATCCGTTGGACTTTTGCGCCTGGGGCATGTTGGAGAGTAAGGTTCTCACTAAAAAATACCAAAGTGTCGATCATCTCAAGCCACTTTCGTGCAGCCTGTGATGGCTTTGTCGGCCGTTTGAAGACCATAATTCGTACCAAAGGTGGCCAATTCGAACAAATCTAAACTGATTCTAAAATTTGATGTTATTTCCAACATTTTTTGCTTTTGAACAATAAAATTTAAAAAAAAAAATTAAAAAAATATAGCGCTTTACTTTGTTGCATTATATATCAGCCACCCTGTATGGGAATAATAAAGGGTGTTTTTTATAGAGGTATAGAACTTTAAGTTGCAATAAAACAACAATGGATTACTCGATTGACATGAATTTTATTTATCCGAAAGATAATCTTGTGGCATTACATTTTAAATATGATTTCTGGCATATGACCGCCACGGCTGGCGCGGATGTAGTCCAATCTGGACATCCAATTTTCGATGACTTTTTCCAACATTGGTGGCCGTATATCGGCAATAATACGGCGAATGTTGTCTTCCAAATGGTCAAGCGTTTGTGGCTTTACCGCATAGACCAATGACTTTACATAGCCCCACAGAAAGAAGTCTAGCGGTGTTAAATCACAAGATCTTGGAGGCCAATTCACAGGTCCAAAACGTGAAATTAGGCGGTCACCAAACGTGTCTTTCAATAAATCTATTGTGGCACGAGCAGTGTGACATGTTGCGCCGTCTTGTTGAAACCACATCTCCTGGACATCATGGTTATTCAATCCAGGAATGAAAAAGTTTGTAATCATGGCTCTATACCGATCACCATTGTCTGTAACGTTCTGGCCACCATCGTTCTTGAAAAAGTACGGACCAATGATTCCACCAGCCCATAAAGCGCACCAAACAGTCAGTTTTTCTGGATGTAACGGTGTTTCCACATACACTTGAGGATTACCTTCACTCCAAATGCGGCAGTTTTGTTTGTTGACGTAGCCATTCAACCAGAAGTGTGCTTAATCGCTAAACAAAATTCGCTTATGAAAATCGGGAACAACGGTAATCTCGTTTTGGGCCCATTCGACGAATTTACGCCTTACTTGATGACCGTTTGGCTTCAAATCTTGCACGAGTTGGATTTTGTAAGCACGCACACCAAGATCCTTCCGCAAAATCTTCCATAAAGTGGATGGACACAGATCCAATTCCTGTGCTCGATGGCGGATGGACTCATTCGGGTCTTCCTCAATGCTACGCTCTGCAGCAGCAATAGCTTCTTCTGTACGCACCGTACAGCGTCTCTGTGGATGCGAGTTATCAATAAGAGTAAACGTGGTGCGAAAACGTTCCATGGTTAATCGAATTAACTGCTCTGATGGACGATTTTGTCGACGATAAACTGGACGCGATACGTTTTCCGCACAGAACCATTATTTTCGAAATAAAATTGCACTATTTGCAAGCGTTGTTCAGGCGTGAGTCTATTCATGATGAATTGCCAAACCAAACTGAGAATAAATCACTTGACAGCTGTTAAATCGGTTGCCATCTTGAAAAGTAATGCCAACTTAAAGTTCTATAACTCTATAAAAAACACTCTTTATTTGCAACAAATACGGAAACAATTTGGGATCTTTATATGTATCTTTCTCAACAAAGACTTTACTTCGATAAACCAGTCCTTCTCGAGAACATTCCAGCTTGAAATTGCAAGAATAAGTCCTGTATTATGCCAAAATATCACGGGAAATACTAGTAAAAGTAAGCTCCAAAAATCCTCAAAACCAACGATGATGAATTTCCCTTCAAATTGCCGACATCTTTAATTTAAAACGCTATTCAAACTGGAAATACCCTCGATTACTTCATAAAAAACAGCTTAACTCAATATGTACTTTGTTAACAAAAACAAACAAAAACAAAAAAACAATTAAATATTACTTGCCTAACGTTTAACAAATAAATCAATCTAATTTGGTTATAAAATTGAAAAATAGATTTTATTTTTTTTTTGAAACATTTTTCAATACAATAACACACGGAATTCATTTAAATTTTGATTTTTGTATGCCACACAGAATAGAATCTAAAATTTGCCCGTCATTTTTTTCGGTCAAATCTTAAAAATACACACAAAAATTAAAACAAAAACAAACAATTTTTTTCTGTATTTAAACAAAAAAAGGTGTGGTGTTTAGGCCCTCATCTTTAACGCCACTTCACTTTGCTGTTTTCTGCTCTCTTTCTGCCTTCGAATGCTACTCAAAATTTCAATTGTACGCGTACAAACGTACGTACGCGTATGAACGTGCAGATACAAACATATTTTTTGTGCGTTTTAAATGCGGAAATTTCAATGAAAAATATTTTTTTTATTTCTGGGTGAATTGTAGGCTAATTTGTGTAAATTTAGTGGGCCATGTGTGTGCTCGCTTGTATTTCAAATGGAGTGCGTTTTTTGGGGAAACATGGGAGCAAAATAAGTTCAAATTATTTTTAGCAAAATTTTTAAGAAAACGAAAGAAAAATTTTAAAGAAAATTCTTTAAATGTCTTCTAAACTGACCTATAACTTGTTAAAATAGGTTTCGAAATGCAGAAATAGTTTTAAAAGGGGCAGTTTTAGTTTTATATGGGGCATACGTCCTTTATATGGACTGAAATTGGCAGAAGTATTGTTTAAATATCAAAGCCGATGCAAATTAACGGCGCCACAGAGAGAAGTAGCACTTTAAAACTAAAATTTGTTGTTTTGTTGCCAGTGGGAAGAGATAAAGCTCAAAATTTATGTATGTTCCAGTGTTGAAAAATTCAGTACTTTGGTACTTTTTTCAGTACTTTTTCATTTCAAAAATACCACAGTACCCCCTCGGCGTTTTCAGTACTTTTTTATTATTACAAATTTTATGTCTTGCGCTTTTCAACAATTAATGCATTAGCAACATGTTAATGCTAAAGGTAGAATCAGGCTTTAGCCCCGGTTTGTCAAACGTTCACGGAACATACCTTCGTTTTTAGAATACGAAACGCAATTAAAACGCTTGCAGAACTGTATTGTTATATCGGTAAGCATTTGCAATGCTCTTCATATGCTAACAGTCTAGTAGGTAGTGTGCTGGCTTACTAGACATGAACCCACGGTGAATCATCTATTAGAGACTTAATGCGATACATTCATTCTTTGAATTTGCCTTTCTTCACCTTCTAGCAACAACTCTGAGAGTGAATAAAATCTGGCGTTCATAATCGACGTTAAATTGTTAAGCTACTATTGCATAAACTTTATAATCCGGATTAAAAGTTTGTAATGATTAGACATCTCGGCGACTTCCTCTCAAAAGTCTTCGTGAATAAAACCCTGAGAGTAAATAAGATTGTCAGGGAAAATTTCTCAAAAAAATCTATCGTTTGAAGTCAACTTTAAACTGTAGTTTCCACCACTTATGGATAAAAATTGACGCACACAACGTGGGTGGTATGAGAAGCTTGGTCGTAATACAGGCTAAAGAAGCACGTTGAACGTCTTTGTTGAAGGCATTATTATACAGTGCGTTCTGTATAAGCAAGGGAGAGCGCAAAGGCCAATCCTCATCGATTCAAATACAGCAGAATGCAAACAACTAACACACACAACATAAGTGGTGCTAGAAGCTAGGGCGTAATCCTAACTGAAAGGTTGTAATGACCTATTATGTATGTATGTATGTAGAACCAATATATTTGTCATGAGTTTCACACTTTTCAATTTTAAGACATAAAAAAGTTAAGTGGCTTACTCCACAGAAAACTTTTGATCTTCTATATAGGATATCATCAACAAAGAACATCATCAGAAGATCTAGCAGCGCCAATAAGTAAATTCACCACAGTCTAGTAGATAGTGTGTTGGCTTATTATACGTTTCCAACAAAACGAAAATATTTCTTCGGCGTCTTCCTCTCAGCGGATTTCTGGCAAAAACTCTGAGGGTGACTAAAATTGGCATGAAAAGTTTCTCAAAAATCCTTCGTTCTGAGTCGACCTTAAACAGTAGGTTCCGAACTTCATATATAAAATTAACACACACAAAATAAGTGGCGTGAAAAATTAGGTCATAATCTTAATTGAAGAGTTATAAAAGTACCATTTGATGCAAAAAAGTACTCTTTCAGCTATAGTTTAGTACCATTTCAAAATTCCAATTTTGCAACACTGGTATGTTCTAGAGGAGATATAGGACAAAAAGAAAGAGAGAGAGAGAGAGAGAGGCAAATTACACTCAAAATCGTCTTTAAAAGAATTTCTATTTAAAAAAGATAGAGAGCAAGCACTAGATTAAAGAAGGGAAAAGAAAATGTTGTTTTATTTCTTTTGAGAAGGATTATCAATTTATCCTTAAAATTATTTTGTGGGAAGAGTTAGAAAGGAATTGACACTGTGCTCTGCCTGACTCCGCTTGACTTGTATGTCAGGCGGTATGCAGCGCGTAGTGCCATACGCCTGAGGGAATCGGGTTGCTGGAAACAGTGTTCGATAGGTCACTCCAGAGTTCTGAATGTCGTCTTTCCTGATGGAAGATATGCGCTTTCAGAAAAAGCCACTGATTATATTGTGCCTGAGGCTATGTTCCTGCCTGGTTTAAGAATACTTATAACGGATAGGGCACAATGGAATAGTGGGGTACTCCAGGGGTAGAGTGGTATACCCATCTTCACAGATGGGTCTAAGTTAGGTGGACGTACAGGTGTTGGGGTTTTCTGCAGGGAACTCGGTCTTGAACTCCACTTCAGGTTGAATGATGACTGCAGCATTTTTCAGGCGGAGATTTTCGCAATTTTGAAGGCTATTGGGGCAATAGCTGGTGGCCCAGCTTCGGATTCCGGATCTTACATGATCTTCGTTGAGAAACTTTTTCATGGCAGTTTATTTTACTCTCAGAGTTTTTGCCAGAAATCTGCTGAGAGGAAGTCGCCGAAGAAATATTTTTTTTTTTTCATATTTCATTTTTTTGATGTCTGACTTGGGATACGAACCCGGGCTTTACGAATAGTAAGCCAACACACTACCTACTACACCAGGGCGCCACTCACGTATAAAATTAACGCACACAACATGAGTGGTGTGATAAGCTAGGCCGTAATCCTGACTGAAGGGTTGTAATGGCCAATTATGTATGTATGTATGTATGTACATGATCTTCGTTGACAGTCAGGCTGCCCTTAGGGCCATTGCGTCGGTCTGGTGCAAATCACGGCTTGTTCGCGAGTGCAAGGAGTCCTTGAGGACTTTTGGACCGGACCGTATCCGTCTATGCTGGGTTCCGGGACATAGCGGAATACTGGGCAATGAGACGGCGGATGGCTAGGTTCGCTTTCAGGGGGCGATTTGATGGTTGGTCCTGACCCCCCAGTCTGCCACCTCTATGGCCTCATCAATGGATGGGAGAAAGAGCTGAGGCGTTGGGGGAACGGATCGGGTTGTTTTGTTTCTAGGTGTCTATGGCCTGCTGTAGACAGTAAGAGAACATGTTGGTTGCTGGGCTTGGATAAGGCCAGCTTAAGATTGTTTGTCGGTTTTATCACGGGGCACTGCGAGATTAGGTCACTGACGGGGATCTGGAACAGATCCCAGCCGGACTATTGCAAGGCGTTTTGCGATGAGGAGGAGTTGGAGACTATCGAACACCTCCTCTGTAACTGTCCAGCCCTTGGTAGATTGAGATTGAGGACTTTTGGCAGGGCCTTCTTTGGGAGCTTGAATTCGGTGTCGAGAGCCGACATCAAGGCTCTCCACAGATTCATTAGTGGCTTAGGCTGGTTGAGAGGTGCTAGGACTTCATCGGTGTAGTCGCGCTCTCCCATCCTTTTGTTGTGTCTGGTCTGTGTGATTCATCCGCTTCCCACTCCCCCCTTTTCCATATTCCCTCCTTTCATCCTATCCCCTATACTATCCTTCCCTCCTTTAGGACGTTGTACAATGGGTCAATCCGACCTCCGGGTACTGTACTTGTCTTGACTGACCGGTACACATCGTCTAACCTAACCTACCTAACCTAGAAAGGAATTTACGAAAAGAGGGTATAAGAAGATGCGGAAAGCAATTGATAAACAGACCGAATGTAAAACTACTCTCACAGCCTAAAATTGTTATGGTACTTATTATGGGAACTGACAGACTGGTGAGAAAAGTGAGAATGCCTAAAATTAATGTGAGACCAGCTAGAAAGCAGGTGATGAAGAGAAAATGCGAAGTTAAGCACCTATTACAACAGCGCATTACACTTGCTGTGGAAAGAGAAGAAAGCAAAAGTAAAAGTACTCTCACAGTCTAAAATTGTAGTGGTATTTATTACGGGAACAGATGGAGAGTGGTTATGAGAAGGGGTAGGTAGCAGTGGATAAGAGAGAAAGTGTGCAATTACACTTGTTGTGGGAAGAAATACAAAGCGATTGAAAGAGAAGAAAGCAAAAGTAAAAGTACTCTCACAGTCTAAAATTGTAGTGGTAGTTATTACGGGAACAGATGGAGAGTGCTTATGAGAAGGGATAGGTAGCAGTGGATAGAAAGTGTGCAATTACACTTGTTGTGGGAAGAGATAAAAAGCGATTGAAAGAGACAAAGAAAAATTAAATTACTATCACGTCCTGAAATTGTTGTGGGAAGAAATTGGAGAGCGAAGTTTGAAATTACACTCAACACCACTCATGTAAAAGAAATTCTTTTGGAAAATTGTTAAAGAAAACAAGAGAATCTTCTAGAATTATTGCTTTAAGCGCAAATTACACGATCGAATTTCACCGGCAACGTCTTTTCCATCTTTGTTTC
Organism: Sarcophaga variegata; assembly: GCA_932273835.1. Taxonomy (NCBI): domain Eukaryota; kingdom Metazoa; phylum Arthropoda; class Insecta; order Diptera; family Sarcophagidae; genus Sarcophaga; species Sarcophaga variegata. The sequence continues at coordinate 15,075,363 of OW026361.1, read as the reverse complement.
CTCCTTCGCAGGGTCGTTAAATGTAAATTGAGATCAAACGATTAAAAGGTTGTCATATCCTCTTGATTCGATTTCCAATACCATTGTAAAACCAACTTTACTTATTATAAAGTGGTCTAAATAGTGAAAAAATTGCCTGCAGTGGCTCGTTAATACGTAACGTGGACTTATGTATTAATGAAGATGGTCAATCCAATCACTCCTGCCCGCATAATCCAGATCGTTTAGGTTTCTAAGCACACTACAGTTTATATTTTTGCCATCCAGCATTACTTTAACCATGAAATCATAGGAGGTGAGGATAGCATGGAATAAAAGATTCTGCAGATTGCCTAATAATTGAATTAGGGGAATTAGCTTTGCCGCTGTAGACGATCATACATGCCATGTAAAGGGTGTTTTTTATAGAGGTATAGAACTTTAAGTTGCAATAAAACAAGGATGGATTATTCGATTGGCATGAATTTTATTTATCCGAAAGATAATCTTGTGGCATTACATTTTAAACATGATTTCTGGCATATGACCGCCACGGCTGGCGCTTTGCGTATGTGGCTTTACCGCATAGACCAATAACTTTACATAGCCCCACAGAAAGTAGTCTAGCGGTGTTAAATAACAAGATCTTGGAGGCCAATTCACAGGTCCAAAACGTGAAATTAGGCGGTCACCAAACGTGTCTTTCAATAAATCTATTGTGGCACGAGCTGTGTGATATGTTGCGCCGTCTTGTTGAAACCACATCTCCTGGACATCATGGTTATTCAATTCAGGAATGAAAAAGTTAGTAATCATGGCTCTATACCGATCACCATTGACTGTAACGTTCTGGCCACCATCGTTTTTGAAAAAGTACCGACCAATGATTGCACCAGCCCATAAAGCGCACCAAACAGTCAGTTTTTCTGGATGTAACGGTGTTTCCACATACACTTGAGGATTACCTTCACTCCAAATGCGGCAGTTTTGTTTGTTGACGTAGCCATTCAACCAGAAGTGCGCTTCATCGCTAAATAAAATTCGCTTATGAAAATCGGGAACAACGGTAATCTCGTTTTGGGTCCATTCGACGAACCTACGCCTTACTTGAAGATCGTTTGGCTTCAATTCTTGCACGAGTTGGACTTTGTAAGCACGCAAACCAAGATCCTTCCGCAAAATCTTCCATAAAGTGGATGGACACAGATCCAATTCCTGTGCTCGATGGCGGGTCTTCCTCAATGCTACGCTCTACAGCAGCAATAGCTTCTTCTGCACGCACCGTACAGCGTCTCTGGGGATGCGAGTTATCAATAAGAGTAAACGTTCCATGGTTAATCGAATTAACTGCTCTGATGGACGATTTTGTCGACAATAAAATGGACGTAGTGCGCGATACGTTTTCCGCACAGAACCATTATTTTCGAAATAAAATTGCACTATTTGCAAGCGTTGTTCAGGCGTGAGTCCATTCATGATGAATTGCCAAACCAAACTGAGAATAAATCACTTGACAGCTATTAAATCGGTCGCCATCTTGAAAAGTAATGCCAACTTAAAGTTCTATACCTCTATAAAAAACACCCTTTATCTTTATATTGCTTAAACCTTTAAGAAATATCAATAACAGCATACATTGGCAACCCTAAAATCATTCATATGAACTGTTCATCATCATCGTGGAATGACAAAAATACTAGTGGAAACCGCAACAAAGTGTGATTATTTACAAATTCCTAACAAAACAACAACAATAATACGACAATAAAAACAAAAACAATTCACATAAACAACAGAGGCTATAGAAACAAACAATAGCAGAAAAAACCATTAAAAACTGACAGTGAGAGTAATGTTAAGTACCGTTTAATTGAAATTCTAAAACAAGTAAAAGTGATGCCAAGTTTTGATGTTTGAAAATACACTAGAAAGCAAAAACAAAAGCTTAAAAGAGTCATATCAAGTAAATTTAGGAAAATTAATTTAAAATTAAAAGAAAAAAGTTGTAAGAAAGGGAGAAAAATACAAAGTTGAACGTTTTTAAAAACTTAATCATGTTTTTTCACACGCTATTTAAAAAAAAACGTTTCTAAATCTGCTTTTAATTTAAACAAAAGCATACCAAAGAAAATTTCGTTCTTAAAAAAGTTAATCTAAATAAATTTTTTAATCTAACGAAATTAAATTGTAAAACAAATTAAATTTTATCTTTTTTTTCTCTTTTTTTTTAACATTAAATTAGTCAAGCGCAGTTCAATTTTGTGCTTGAACAGTGACTCAAACTGAAAACGTCCAGCTGTGTCTTACAATCTATAAATAATGGTAACAAATGAAACAAATCAATGATTATTTAAGGAAAACTGTATTTAATTTGATAAACTATGGTGTTTTAATAGCATACAGTAGTAAAAGCGATGAAACGAGGGTCGTCTAAAAAATAGAAATTAGACTCATAAACAGATGAAAAGGGTTTTCCCACGAAGTCGGAAGTAGACTTGTATTCTTTGAGTCTGATGAACTCCCGTAAAGAGTAAATACGCCATATAAAGACGGCAATTCAAGCCACACATTTCAATATAGAAATAATGTGTATTTGGGTGTCCTAAATAGGATGTCAACGTTGTCTTCAGTGCCACAGAACGGTAGTGTGCCAAAGCAGTATATGCCTGGCAGTGAATAGGCACAAAATGAAGTATATTTTGCCGACAAGTAAGAAACTTCGGCGTATTAGTTTCTATTGTGTATCAGAAACCTCTCACACGCAACGAAGTTAATACTCCTCAAGTAGCTTGTCCTGCCTGTACTGTAACACAGTTGCCTAAGAAATATTTCAGAGGAAACTGCCCGCCTTAATGACGTGGACATTATTCAGAATATTATCATCGGATTTGTTTTGATTGGATGGAAAAGTGTGTTCCAGCGAGATGGGTATATGTGGGCAGACGGCACTGCCTACGATAGAAGTATCAAGAAATTCGAAAAACATGGTATTAAGGCCAAATAATTAAGCAACAGGTGGAAAATATAAAAATGTTTGGAAGGCCAAGATCATAGACCAGTTGTAAAGCCGCCTTATAACGAAAATGTAGTCCATCACAATCGTAGGATCAATTATCGTTGGAATAATGGTAACTTCATTCCTGTTTGGGATCATATTGCACAAATGTGAACAGCTTTGGTTTCTAGGCAACCTTAGATGGCAACCCTGTCTTTCTAGAACCTGTTACAGCCGAGCAACTGTCAGTTTTACTGTAAAGTCTGGTTTATCATGCCAAAACTGAAACAAATGAAAAGGAATATAAAAATTTATGATTTTAAAGTGACACATCCAGTGTGTAACCCACTGTAGCTGACTAACATGTAAATCTGTGTAAAGAAATGCAAAAAAAAACATGGGTTTTAGCACTGTTTACAGAAAACAAGAATTCATTTCTTCCACACCTTGTAGGGTGTCTTTAATCTCTATGGAAGAAAAAGAAGAAAAGGATTGCGAAATTCCTCATGTATTAGCTAATTTTTAATAGAAACGACATACACGTATGCACGCACGTAGCTATTTTCTGGTTGGGAAAAAAACAGAATTACAATTGTTTATTTCTTTTATTTCTTATATTATTTTTGTATTGGAAATGTATGGTAGGTATACGATTTTAAGCAATTTCTGTTTTTACACCCTTCTGTTTTTTTTTTCTTGCTGTAGACCACAAATTGTTTATGGTTAAATGAACGTTTCTAATCAATGTTTATTATTTCACACTATTTTTCTGCTTTAAAGGAAATAAAATTTGAAAGAAAAAAACTTCAAATATTTTGTGCGTCATTTGAGTAGAACTAAATACGTAAAAATGTATTAGAATTACAAAAATCAGTATATTTTTACAAAAATAATGTTTAATTAAAACACAATGGTCTAGACAATGTTTTAAATTGTATTATTAAAACGTTTATGTATCAGAAACAAACAAAAAATTGATAATTCTGTGTTGTTTCAAGTGTTTAAAAATCTGATAGACCTTCCTTATCTGTTAACCTAGATAGTAAAACAATTTTAAAATTAACAGCGAATTGAAAAAAAAATTTTGATAAGAATTGTAAAAACAAAACTTTACCTTAGAAAATTACAAGCAATATTTAAAAAAAGAAAGTAACTAGCAACACGGAACAGTTATTGACAAAGTGGAGATCATTATTTAACTTTGTTCGTTAAATTAGCATCACTGCTTTCTGTTTTATTCTATAAACACAATAAACGCAACGCAGCAAAGACAGCAATTTTGCAACAACAATTTGCTTGTTGTCGTATTGTCTTTAAAATAATCACTTCCATATACATTCACGTATTCATACTAGTTTTGGGAGATTGCTGTGTTTGCCGCGTTGCGTTTATTGTGTTTATAGCATTACTTTGGTGGTAGGAAGACAATGTTCTTAGTGTTACGAAAAGTAAACAATGCTCACACAAGACTTTATGCTCTCAGTACTTCGTTTATCTCTTGTGCAATTAGCATTGAGAAGATATAACACTTGTTAGAAAATTCAATTTAGAAGAATTGAAGAGAACATGTTATTGCGTTAAACAGTGTCCTTGAACGAAGCAAATGTAAACAAAACACAGCATCATTTTCTGTATTTCCAATGTAAGCGCTCACATAAGCTTCACGAGAGTCTTTAACTCTCTTTGTAAGTCTCACGTATGTTAAGCTCAATTTTATTCTTGAGAAGAACTAAACAAAACACAACTGCGTTTTATGTTTTTAATGTAAAACATGCACTCACGAATGTTATATACGCGAATGGATTTGTTTCGTACATTAAGTCGTTACTGAGAAGAGACAACACACTTGTTACAACTACACACACAGCTGCTTAAGTAACACATTGTCCTTGAACGAAAATAATGTAAACAAACAAAACGGTTTTCAATGTAAAAACTACTCACACGAAAATTAATTCTCAACTCTGTTTTATTTGCCTCCAAGTAGAGTTGTTACTGAGAAGGGATAATCACAATTGTAATGAGATGATCTTATGAGAGCAGATGATTAAGTAAAACAAATGTAAACAAACCATAGATTTGTTTGCTATTTTGTTTTTGTTTTGCAAAGAGAACAGAGCATATAATTTCAATAACATTAACGAGGAGAGATTAAAACTAAACAGAAAACAAAACAAACTAATTTGTGTTATACAGAGAACATTATGAGAATGAGATGAATAAGCAAAACCATGTCCTTGAATGAAACAATTGTAAACAAAGCGCAAATTTATTTCTCTTCTTACTTTATGCTCTTTATAAAGTTATTATGGAGAAGAGTTTAATGCTAAACACAGAACAGTGAGCAGTTAATTTATATGTAAACATAGAGATGAGTTTGGTACAGAGATTAGAACAGATAGAGTTTAATGCTAAACACAGAATAGTAAATTTTAAATGTTAATATTAAGAAGACTTGATTGTTAAACACTGCACACCACAATTAAGAGCACATATTATTTAAAGGTAATACTAAAAACCTGCATGGCTTAGGTAATTTATCTTTTTGTTGAAAACAAATTACTTTGATTGCTACAAGCCAATGTCCTTGAGAAGTCAATGTAAACAAACTTTCTCACGGGTATGAAATGTTGTTGTGGTTTTTTGTGGTTTCTTAATGCTTTGTTTACAGTGGTGGTTTTTTGATTGTAAAGAAAATTTCCTTAAGAAAGTATAACAACAGTGTTGACCACCAAAAAAAAAACTCACCCTTTTTTAGTTTTCGCTGTTTTATAAAAATCGTTATTTCGTTGTATTTTTGTTTTTTCGTTGTATATTTCCAAGTTTCATTGATTTTTTTGTAAAACAAATTCTAAAAATATTTCCAATAAAATCAATAATTAATATTTAATAGCATGTAAAGCTTTTTTTTATTATTTTCAAAACACATAAAAAATTAAGAAATTCTTTCTTTTTTTTTTAATAAAAAAATTGATTACAAATAAATAAAGGAAATTTTGTATATTTGTTATCATTTATGAACACTAATAAACAAATGCAATTATTTTTTATTTATATTGGCAACAAACACACAAAAAAAAAAGAAAAATTTATTGTATAAACGCCTCTTATTTCAATAACTCTTTACCACCGGTGGCCTATAAAATAAAAATTAACGTAAACAATGTCAAAAGCTGGACCGCAACATAGAAAAACCTTTAAAACACTAAAAATAACAATAATAATTAAAATTTAATGAAAAAAATTAAAAAAAACTACGGCCAACCACCACCGCATTCTGAGAGGTGAATTTAGGTACTGATCGTCATCATTACCGAAAGTGCTTTTTTTTTGCAAAAACAAAAAAAAAACACAAAAAATAACAAAGTATAATAAAAGAAAAAACAAAACAATGACAACAATTGCACATATACTCACACAAACAGGTTTAAAACGTAGGGCGTCATAACGACAACAACAATACAGATAAAAGCTTTTTGGACACATGGTTTTTGTTTAAGGAGACTCTAGTGACACTCACCACACACCACCCACAAAACAATTGTTCAACACACACACACACACTTCCATATAAAGTATTTGCCTTATAGAAAACGAAGGAATCAATTTCGGAGGAATGCAATTTTATTGGGAGAGTGCAATTATGATTTAGAAGATGATTTAATTGGATTTTGTTTTTGTTTGTGTTTTTTTTTTGCTTTTTTCTAAAGATAAACAAAGAATACAAGCCAAAAGCAAAACTGAGACAACAGCGTAAACAGATTATTTATTTGTTTTAATAAAAATTAGTCATAAATTGTGTTAATTTTATCGCTTTTAAAGGGTTTTTTTTTCTAAAGTGCTAAACAAAAAGTAAAACACACACCTTAAAAAACTAAATTAACCCATTGAGGAAAGAAAATAGACATCAAAATTCAATAAAAATGCTTTTAAACAAACAAAAAAAATTTACAAATTTAAAATAACCGGGTAACCTATTAAATGCAACCTACCTAATGCAACCAGCTTAAACAAGAAAATTTATAAATATTTAAAGAAATTAAATATTGAATAAAAATTTTTTAAATGACAATCATAAATTAAAATAATCGGATAACCGAATAAATTTAACAAACAACGAAAATGAATTAATATTAAATTCAAAATTTAAAAAACAATGCCCTATCTGTAGATAACCCCATAAATAAACCTAAAAAATAATGCCATATCTGTAGATAATCCCATAAATATACCGAGTAACCGAGTACTAGTCGCCGAAGTCTAGTAGGTAGTGTGTTGGCATATTAGACGTAAGGCCACGGTTCAAACCCCAGGTCAGACATCAAAACGAAATATGAAAAAATATTTTTTCGGCGACTTCCTCTCAGCAGATTTCTGGCGAAAACTCTGAGAGGAAATAAAATTGCAATGAAAACTTTCTCAAAAATCTGTCGTACGGAGTAACGAGTAGGTCCCGCCACTCCTGTATAAAATTAACACACACAACATGAGTGGTGTGAGACGATAGGCCGTAATTCTGACTGAAGGGTTGTAATGGCCAATTATGTATGTAACCATGTAACTGAGTAACCGATTAAATCTCTAATGTATGTAGTTATTAGGTTAGGTTAGGTTAGAGAACGTGTACTTGTCAATTAAGACAAGTACAGGACGCGGAGGTCGAATTGACCCATTGTACAACGTCCTAGTTTCTGACACCACTTATGTTGTGTGTGCTAATTTTATACATGATTGGTGGGACCTACAGTTTAAAGTCGACCCCGAACGACAGATTTTCGAGAAACCTTTTCATGGCAATTTTATTTACTCTCAGAGTTTTTGCCAGAAATCTGCTGAGAGGAAGTCGCCGAAGAAATTTTATTTTGATGTCTGGCCTGGGGCTCGAACCCTGGCTTTACGTCGAATAAGCCAACACACTACCTACTAGACTACGGCGGCTTTATAAAGTTATTACAAGCAACAAATTGTAATGTCCCAGAAATTGCAAAATTACAAATTTAATGTAAAAAGTTAACGGTTAACCAAATAATTTAAACGGGTACTTGTGTTAAATCAACAAAACATGCTATTATTACCATATTCTCCAGAAATATTAAACCCTTTTATCGAATGCAAAACATAAAAACGACTAATCGATTAAACATAAGGTAAACAAATCTGAACAGTTAACGGATACCCGCCGTTTGCATTGAAGGAAAAAACAGTTGAAATTATTCGACAAAGTTCTTAACTTTTAAAAATTAAAGGCAGAAAAGAACCGGTTACTTGGCAATCATGCAACCGGATAATCGAATAACTTTTTTTAAATTTTAGATATAACCATATTTATATTTTTAATTGGTTAACCAAACAAAATCTTCATAGTTATTAACATTAAGGTTAATATTAATGGTTTAAGATATTAAATATTAACGGGTACTTGCGTATAAATATAGTCAAAAATAATCAAATTACTTAAAATTTGTTTGCTGTGTAAAGAAATTGAGCTTTGTTGCAATTTTAAATGGAAAATGAACCGGTTACTTGACAAGCGAGTATTCGGTTACTCGAATAATTTTTTCAAAAACATAAAATTTTAAATATTATAACAAGTTTAATGAATATTTTAAAAGGAAAAAACTTACAAACTCCTATTGGTTTTCAAGCTATACGTACCTGCAAAGAAAAACAAAAATAAACAATATTCCATTTAGTTTTATGGTTTCAAAGAAATCGTTATCTATTATTTAATGGAAAACTTTAGCAATTCTTTTTTTTACATTTTTATTTTATCTTTAAAACAAATAAATAAATACAATTATTACAGTGGTTACTTTAAAGTATATGTAACACTGATAAAGGCAAAAAGCTATTGCCTACCGCAGGTAGTATATAAAAATTGTTAAAAACAATTAAATTGAAAAGATTTAAACAATTTTCTTTAATCAATTCAAGGTTTATGTTTAAAAACTGTTGCTCCAACGAAAATTGTTTCAAAATGGATTTGCATAAAATTTTAAGGGGTGTGTTCAAACACGATTCGAATACGGATAATTAAAGTATAATTAATTGCATGTTTTTTTAAAGCTCAAAATTAATTTCTTTTTTCTCTCTGTTCCTCTTTCTCGCTTGCTTCTAATGATATGCCATAGCGAATAAATTCAAATTGTTTTTGTGTATTGCTTTTTAAACAAAATGTCAGTTACACACACAAACTTCCTTAAGACGCTTGACACGAGCAGTAAATGGAAAACTAAAGGAAAATAAAATTAAAAGCAGAGAAAAATAATGAAAACAGAAAATTTAAATAACAATAACGAGGAAATTGTTCACAAGAAAAAAGAAAATATTTTGTATGAAATTTGTTCAAAAAGAAGAAAGAAGGAAATTACTAAAGCGGAATATGACATTTTTTTGTAGCGAAAAAAATGTATTTTAAAACGAAACACGGTTACTTTTAATGTAATCGATTGCATTTATGAGTAGCATATATATGTATTGTAACAAAGAAATCACGTCTGTTACATTTCTGTACTAACAAAATGAAAATTTTGAAAATTATTCGGTTACCCGAATAACTTTTGTAAGTAACCGGATCATGCGTTGGATATATTCTACGGTCATCGAATCCAACTTTTTATACGGTGTTGCTTTCTGGTGGACTGCTCTGGACAGACAACACAACGTCAGACTTCTTGACAATGTCAGAAGGTCTGCGGCCATTTATATGACTGGCGCTCTGCGCACCAACCCCAAGAAAGCCTTGCAATGCTGGCTTCCTACTGGCTTCCTACTGTGCCTCTCACTAAGCAGGCGGCTAAGTTTGCTGCGACTAGACTTAATAACCTGTCTCGTTGGCACATTGTACCTTCTGGTCACTCCACTATTCTGGAGGTTGATCCAGTGGCCCCCGTAAATATTGACTATCTCCCTGCTGAATATTGTCTCGATAGAGGCTTCCACTTTCTGATTCCGAGTAAGGACGACTGGAATCCTAATACGGTTGTCCCCCCGGAAGTCCTGGATATACATATATACCGACGGCACTAAACTCGATAATGGGGTTGGAAGCGGTGTCTACTTTGGGAAACTGGACCTGAACATTTCTCTCCGCCTGCCAGACTACTGCAGCGTGTTTCAGGCAGAGGTGACGGCAATTTACCGGGCCGCTTAATGGATTCTCGTTAACGGTGCTCCTTTCACTCACGTCTCGGTCTTTTCTGATAGTCAGGCCGCGATAAGATCTCTAACGTGTTTCGCGAATAATTCTAGGATCGTTAGAGAATGTCGCCGCTGTCTCGACCTTCTTTCTGGGCGCTTAACCAGTGTCTTACTGGTGTGGGTCCCCGGGCAAAGTAACATTCCGGGAAACTGTAGGGCCGACGAGCTCGCCAGAGCTGGTGGCCTCTTCAATTGAACTGGGTATGCCACTTACCTCGGCGGGAATTCTCTCGGGACGCCAACCTATCCTGGATCATTGAGGAGTCCTGCTCCACCGCTAGACTCACCTGGCCCTTAATGGATAGAAGGAGTACCAACCAATTACTTGGTCTTGGTCGTGACGTCATCTCAAACACAGTGGCCGTGCTTACAGGTCATTGCGTTATGGGTAGACACGCGGAGAGAATAAGGCTCCCATTTAATGACTTCTGCCGTGGATGCAGATCCGCTGAGGAAGAGGAGACTGTTATCCACTTTCTTTGACAGTGCTCGTCTCTTGCTAGGTGTAGATATAGGTTATTTGGCTCTCTGACCCTTGTCAGCTTGACGGAGCTATCATCTATTGATGTCAAGAATATAACTTCCTTCATCAAACTTTCTGGCTGGTTTTCCAGTGCGGGGTAGTCGTGCTTTTGATGTGCAGCATCTGCGCTGAACAACCTCTTCCTCTTCTCTGATTTTGGTGGAACTTGGTCAGTACAGGGACTGCGTTCACCTGTGGCATCACAACGGGCTACTATGCGTGCTCAAGTGAGCTTTGTGATATCAGAGCTACCACTCTGACCTAAACCTAAACCGGTTACTTTTTTTTTACTATGAAGCTGAATTATTTTTATATTTTCTATGAAATTAACAGCGATCTTTTCGTATTACTTTAGTTTTTGCAACATACTTCCGTTCTCCATTTGAATATGCAAAATTTTGTTAGAAAATCATTCATTTTTTTTGCAATAATTAACGCTAAACACTAGCAAAAAACAACAACAACAACCATAATAATAAAAAATTTAACAAATCTCTAACAATGCGCAATAAATTTAATTTTATGCGAAAATAAAAACAAACAAAATTTTCACACCAACACCATTACCATCACTACCAAAAACAACAATAATCGTTTGAAAATGGTTTTTTTTTTGTAACCGAAAATAAAATTTCAAAATCTAATTACGAAAAATAACAAAAACAAGAAAATAAAAAAATAATAATAATGATGATGATGATGATGATGATATTATTCTCATCATACAACCATAACAATAAAAACTTTAAAGAAAATAGACCATAATCATAAAAATAAATGCAATTTTAACAATAAAAACCGCGGGGTAACGAAATATAGTTCCCATCATAAATTCGGTTTTAATTTTTATTTTGGCAAAAAGAAAACCAAAACAAAAAAAAGAAACCGGGATCTTAAAGTTTGGTTAAAAGTGAAAGTGTTGTATATTTTTTTTAATAACAATAATAACGAATTTAATTTTTTTTTTATAATTTAATTTCAATTAAACGAAACGAATAATAAAGTTTATAACGAATAAAACCAGCAGATTTTTGTAAGTTTTTGTCAAAAGTTTCATTAAAATTATAGAAACAAACAGAAATTAAATGTGAAACAAAAAAATTAAATACCCAAAATTTATTCGAATAAAAACCGGTTTGATTTATGAAAAAGGTTTAATCTATTAAAAGTTTTACTATAAAAATTATAAAACAAAAAATAAATAAAAAGAAATACAAAACCAAAAAATTATTCGTTTAAAAAAACCGGTTTTTCTCCAAGAAAATTTTTTTATTCGTTCCAAGTTTTATTATAAAAAATGTAAATACAAACAAAAATTAAAATTAAAAATCAAGAAAAAAGGGACAAATGAAAAATACCAAATAATTATTCGATTAAAAAAACCGGTTCAAAGAAAATTTAAAATCATCTAAAACCTAATTATTATTTGACTATCTGTGAAGATATTCAAACCCCTTTATGTTACTTTTACGAAATTAACACAGGCCCAGGTTATTCATATCGTAATCGCTCATCGCTGGTAAATAATCGGTTCTTTAGGCGGAGTTATAGGGTGGGCATTCGATTTATTCTATATAGTATGGAGTCAAGACCTATCTTTATGTTTAGAGTCATCCGTGTAGCACAGTCGCTAGTTGTCCTAATGTCCCAGAATAGCAGAGAACTTGCCGTAGTCTAGTAGGTAGTGTGTTGGCTTATTAGACGTGAGGCCCATGTCCTACATCTCCAGCAAAATGAGACAGATTTCTAGTAAAAACTATAGAAAGTAAATAAAATTGTCATAAAAAGTTTCTCAAAAAATTTGACGCCCGGAGTTGACTTTAAACTCATGTATAAAAAAATTAACACCCATAACATAAGTGGTGTGGGAAGCTAGGTCGTATTCCTGACTGAAGGCTTATATATTATACGATTATTACCTCTATTTTGTCCATTTTTCCATTGCATAGACATCAGAGGCCATAAGTGCGCCTCATATTCAAATCTTATTTAAGTCGGATTGATGAAGACTATTGTTCCCAATGGTCCTTTATGTGATATTCTAATGCAGCATTTTATATACAACACACTACTGAGACCTAAGTTAATATGGGTAGAATTACGCTTCTGTACAGCCAGTATATCATTCACGGAATGAGACTCCAATTATATGTAAGTACTTAGCACTATCAATGGGGGTTTTGTTGCTCTATCCCCCAGATTTAGTCTCTATTTTAATTTCCTATTCAGAAAAGCGCCCAAGTATAGTTGGAAAACTGTCATAATAAATGATCTTCTTTGCCCTTGGGAATAAGCAAATTTCATTTTTATCTGGGTTCTGTATTTTACCCCTCGCACGACAAGTATTTTTAATGGCAATTTATCAATATTTTAATACCAATAAAATATTTTAATACCACTATTAAAAAAAGAAACTTATCTTAAGTCAAATTTAAGTCTCGATTTAAAAAAAATGTTTTTCTTACAAATCATGGCCTTTACTTCCAGGAAAAAAAAACAAACGAACAAATTAAACATTTTAAATCGCAATTTATAACACCAATCATTAGGCGATTATTTATCAAATTTATTAACACCAATTGTTAAATAAATTATAATCGAACAGCAAATGCCCATAAATTATGCCATAAAAATCATACTAATTTATGCTAATATTTACAACAAATACGCAAAACAATGAAAGCCAAACCAAAAAGAAAAATGAAAATCAAGGCATATTTATATCAGGTAACCGCAAGAATACAACAAGTACAACAATGCAAAAACAACAGGCATTTTGTTTTTGTTAAAGAGTACACGGAATGTCAAAAACAGCTTCATAACTGACTGCCGAATAACAATAGAAAGAGAAATGTTAAAAAAATTTATAAAAATGGTTACAAAACACTAAATAAACAACAAAATTTTGACATTCTAAGCCTCGTCAGCTGTTGAATTGCGGTTACCTGATATAAATATGCCATGATGAAAATATTATTTTTATGTGCGCTGAAACCCTAACGTCACGAAACTCATGCATATAGTACACAACCCATGCACACGCACACGCACACAACATAAGAATGCAGACAGCTGTTATTGTTAAGAGGTGGTGAATTTGACAGTTTGCCTACCATTAACCGGTTACTGTTTATTGTCAATTGTTTTGTTTGTTTCTGTATAGAAGGAAAGGAAAACAAAACAAAACAAAACAAACATTTAACGCCTACACGATGTGGCCAAAAATAAAAACCCAAGAAATGTGGTTTATTTAAATAAAACAACTACAATAACAGCACAGAAGAGCACATATAAAAATCAACGAAAAAATTGAATGAATTTTTAAACTGAATTTAAATACACATTTATATTCAGTGTGTGAGAGTGAGAAGGAGAGCGCTTTTGTGTTTAGTTTTTATAATGGAGCATGGCGACACATCGAATTTAACTGATCAAATTTGTAAAGGGTGTTTTTTAAAGAGGTATAGAACTTTAAGTTGGCATTACTTTTCAAGATGGCTACCGATTTAGCAGCTGCCAAGTGATTTATTCTCAGTTTGGTTTGGCAATTCATCATGAATAGACTCACGCCTGTGCAACGCTTGCAAATAGTGCAATTTTATTTCGAAAATAATGGTTCTGTGCGGAAAACGTATCGCGCACTACGTCCATTTTATCGTCGACAAAATCGTCCATCAGAGCAGTTAATTCGATTAACCATGGAACGTTTTCGCACCACGTTTACTCTTATTGATAACTCGCATCCCCAGAGACGCTGTACGGTGCGTACAGAAGAAGCTATTGCTGCTGTAGAGCGTAGCATTGAGGAAGACCCGAATGAGTCCATCCGCCATCGAGCACAGGAATTGGATCTGTGTCCATCCACTTTATGGAAGATTTTGCGGAAGGATCTTGGTTTGCGTGCTTACAAAATCCAACTCGTGCCAGATTTGAAGCCAAACGATCATCAAGTAGATTCGTCGAATGGGCCCAAAACGAGATTATCGTTGTTCCCGATTTTCATAAGCGAATTTTGTTAGCGACGAAGCGCACTTCTGGTTGAATGGCTACGTCAACAAACAAAACTGCCGCATTTGGAGTGAAGGTAATCCTCAAGTGTATATGGAAACTGACTGTTTGGTGCACTTTATGGGCTGGTGGAATCATTGGTCCGTACTTTTTCAAAAACGATGGTGGCCAGAAATCATATTTAAAATGTAATGCCACAAGATTATCTTTCGGATAAATAAAATTCATGTCAATCGAATAATCCATCGTTGTTTTATTGCAACTTAAAGTTCTATACCTCTATAAAAAACACCCTTTATATATGTGGGTAATATTTGTTTGCTTAGACGCCTTTGAGGAAGTCGCCGTAGTCTAGTAGGTAGTGTGTTGGCTTATTAGACGTAAAGCCAGGGTTCGATCCCCAGGCCAGACATCAAGACAAAATACAAAAAGTATTTTTTCGGCGACTTCCTCTCAACAGATTTCTGGCAAAAACTCTGAGAGTAAATAAAATTGCCATGAAAAAGTTTCTCAAAAAAATCTGTCGTTCGGAGTCGACTTTAAACTGTAGGTCCCACCACTCATGTATAAAATTAACACACACACAACATAAGTGGTGTGAGAAACTAGGACCCATTGTACAGGTCAATTCGACCTCCGGGTACTGTACTTGTCTTAATTGACAAAGTGCACGTCCTCTAACCTAACCTAACCTAGACGCCTTTTGCACGTTCAAAGTACTTTGAAAATTAGTTTGACAAACTCTTTTGCATTTTCTTTTAAACTTTGTTTCGATTTTGCACGTTCAAAGTACTTTGTAAATTAGTTTGACAAACTCTTGATATTTTGTTGTTGTGTATACAACCATCGGTAGCCGACAATCGAAGAACAAAGCAAATTTGCGAGTACAGCAAACTGAGAACTCAGCCCCGCTCGTTTTTCCCCTCTCTCCTACAAACTCAAGAGTTTTCAAGGCTAGGTTAGGTTAGAGGACGTGTACTTGTCAATTAAGACAAAGTACGGTACCCGGAGGTCAAATTGACCCATTGTACAACGTCCTAGTTTCTCACACCACTTATGTTGTGTGTGTTAATTTTGTACATGAGTGGTGGGACCTACAGTTTAAAGTCGACTCCGAACGACAGATTTTTGAGAAACTTTTTTATGGCATTTTTATTTACTCTCAGAGTTTTTGCCGGAAATCTGCTGAGAGGAAGTCGCCGAAGAAATACTTTTTGTATTTTGTCTTGATACCTGGCCTGGGGCTCGAACCCTGGCTTTTACGTCTAATAAGCCAACACACTACCTACTAGACTACGGCGACTTCCATTTCAAACTTATTTGCAAACTAATTTGAACGTGGAAAAGGCGTCTTAGCACAGCAACAAATAAAAATTGTACCTTCAAACTTCATTGTGTAGTTGATGTGAAGAAGAAGAGAACACATGATTTATGCAATGCAGGCCTATACATGTGAGTATTATTTATCAACAAAATAACAAAAAAGTTGAATTTCATCTATTATTTGATGTGTGGCCGGGCGGCTTAAAATATACATACATATGTACATAGAGGTAAAGTTGTCATATCAACTTGTCACTTGATATGTGAAGTAGTCACTCAAACAATTCATTTTTAAGTGCTTTTAACACACCAACTATTGAAAATTGTCCAAATCTAATCAAATTTAATACAAATTTAGCTGTGATTATTTTGATAGCTTTCGTCATAATGACGATTTGTTAAGATTGAAAATGATGTATGAAATGAAACAATAAATAAAAAATGTGTATGAAATGAAAGGTGAAAGTTTTCTTTTTCGATGGCCATTATCTTCTTAGTGTCATGTAAGAAAAAAAACAAGATATGGGCGAAATCCAAAAGTAGACAATTGACAGAAGTTAAAAAAAGAAAGAAAGAAGGAGAGATTATGATGGTTATTTACTTTGAATAAATTGTTGATTGTTTACTCAAGAGCTATAAAAGATAATAACTTAGGAAGCATTATTGATAAAGAAAGATTAAAAGTCTATAGGTATCATACGGAAACAATAATTCGCTTTAGAAAGAACCGTATAACTTTTACTTTTTGACAGAACTGCTTTATTTTAGGTTTTTAGGTACTTTTTAGTTAATTTTAAAAAAGTGGTCACTTTTACAAACCCCAGCAACCGATTGCTTTCTAACAAAACTAAGTTATTTTATATGCAATTTAGATAATTTTCAAAAATTTGTTACTTTAAAATACTCGAGTAAGCTCTAATTTTTATATACGTAAATTTTAGATTCTCTTCAATAAATAGTCACTTCTGGATACTCGTTACTCCCGGTTACTTTTTGATAGAAGAGATTTACTTTAGTTTTTATGTGCAGTTTGTGTGCATAAATAAAAAAGTAGTCGCTTTGAGTAATTTAACATAACCATTCGTGCACCCTGGACATTGTTAAAAAAAAAAAGTTGTCGTTTCCATATACTCGAGTAACCGGTTAATTTTTAACAAAACTGTTTTTTTTTTTTTTTTTTTTTTGTAAAACCAGCGCTCAGGGGATGGCCCCTACTCATGCAGTGCATTGTTCAGGTTTAGGAAAATAGGTTATAGGAAGGTGGAAAGAGGGCGTAGAATTTGTGGACATTTGATTTAAACTCAAAATGCGAACGGCAAGGAAACGAGTTGCTGCTAGGTGACAATATAATGGCCAGTGCTATACCTTCACCATTAGACAGTCTACAGCAATCGTCCCCAAGAGCCCGCATCTTAAGGTTATTTGAGTTCAAAAATGAAATGAATGAAAGAACTGTTTTATTTATTGGATTTATATGTTTATGTGGGTTACGTCACGGATATATTAAAAAATCGTACCACCAGAGTACAATTGAGATACTGGACGGGTACTCTCTTAACGCAGAGATATCTGACAAGATGGCTGACGTAACAATCGAGTTCAATCATGCTGCTACCAGTTCGATTTTCTTGGTCAAACAGATCCACTGTGTAGAAATTCGTACGGACTTGTTGCTGCATGGATGTTACTAGACATGGAGATGACAGAAGCAGAAGAAATTATGCCTCTGGTATTTTGGTGAACTTGTCATATACGTATTTAAATATTTCCGCTGCTACTAAAAAAGCAATAAAGGCAGTAGGATCGAGCGTTACGAAATCAAGGACTGTCATGATATGTACAACGCAAGACATGCCACGGTATACATTATTTGGATAGCGATTCGTCAAAGAGTGATCGGAAGTGAGGAAGCGAATATTCTGGCTAACAAATTCACCCTTATTCTGGTTGTCGTCGTCGACGCAAGACGACGTCGACAATTTAAAATTAGTATTCTGTTTGTCCTTATTGACAGTTATCGATGACTGTCGACACACATTTGGTATTCGGAAAGTCAATACTAAGTCGATATTGTGTTGTGTCGACTCTGATATTGTCGACATCATTTTTGGTAACGACAAGCATTAAAAAATTAACTCTTGTGGTGAATTTTTATTGTCTTACGTTTTTCTTCCTTAGTGCAATAGCGATATGGATCGCCCTGATATCCATAAATACAGTTACACGTCGCCAAATGATTTCTAAAAACACATTCGGCATTCTGCCCACAGGTACCAGGAAATGGGTTTTTTACATTTCTCATTAACACATGCACTGTTCGACGGGCAGTCGGAATCAAACATTCCGGTCGATAATCTTCATAAGAATTGCCAAATTAATCAGGTAAACATTGACAAGATGCAACGCCATTTTGTTGGCGACATTGACCATAGGGTCCACAAGGCGATGGATTGTAAGGGTCGACAACTTTAGGTGGATTTTGTTGTATGGGAGAGCATAGCACATATGAATTACCAGTATAGCCAGACTCACAATAACACATTGGAGTGTGGCTATTAACACGACAAACTGCACTTTGGTCACAAAGTTCTGAGCAGGGATCCTTACACTTCTGATTAATTAAAGGTTTGTTGCGAGGGACATTCGGAGTTTGTAACGCATTCAGGGCGGCAATTAGGTGGTTGTCCTGAAGGTGTTGTCCCTATATCCTTACAGATGCTATTTAGACCACACGGTGAAGGTTGACAAGGATTCGAAGCAACAACATCCTTTTGAGGTTCAACTACAGACATTAAAAATCGTATTAATAGCTAAGTTTTCGCAGCAATTGTAATCCTATCAAACTTACTCATTCTTTGGCACTGAACAAATGAATTTCCTGTATAGTCTTGAATACAAGTACAGAACGGACTGTGGTTTACAACATTGCAAAGCGCAAAACGGCCACATATTCCTGGACATGGATCAATACATCGCTGATTTTGACAGGTCTGATGATAAAAAACTTTTTTTATTTCTAAATAAACCATAAAGTGAATCGGCTGACTTAAATATTAGAGATGTGTGTTTTGTGTTATTACAATTTTCGATAAACAGTCGACGTCCACACAGTACTGTTACAGAATACCAAAACAGTGTCGACGTGATGTCGACGTGATGTCGACGACGATAGAAAACGATGTCGACTCAAAAACGACAACCAGAATAAGGGTGATTGGCGTCATTATAACGGAACACTCTTTATATCATTGTGCAGCCTTCGTAAGCCCGAGATTCCTACATTTTAGGGAAGATACTATATTCAGAGGGGTGGACTGGTATTAACTACAAACTTCCTATACAAAGTATAGTTGGTAGTCACTTCCTTTTAAACCGAGTAACCGGTTACTTTTCTTATGAACTACCAAATTTCATTACTCCCTTTGGCTTTTGTTAACTTATATGACTTCATAGCGATGATTAATAACCCTTTTCAGCAGTCATCTTCAAAATTTCAATGCATTTTTTTTTTAATCGTCTGTAATAAAGTATTTAAAATGCGCATGGGTTACTATTTCTTTCACCACGTATAATAATGATAAACAATTCTCGAAATTCATTGCTGAATTCATTGTTTATTAAACATGCTTTTTTTTTTTGTTAATTAAAAAACAACCATAAAAAAAACTGTTTTTGAATAATTTTTTGTTTGCAAATCGTTGCAAAAATCTTGATTTTTTTCTCCTTTTTTCGGTTTTTTGCAAATAATTTTTTCATTGTTTATGATAATAACTCTCATTCAGGTAGTTGAGTAGAAATCATAATGAGTTACTTATGTTTTGTTTTGAATGGTAGCTAAATGTTGAGTTTTTTTTTTCGTTTTTAAGTAAAAATAAGGTCGATTGTTTTCCAATACCCACCCTTGGGAGACAGACTTCGGCAAGAAACTTAACAAGTCATGCGGGCGTTTGAAAGAATAAAAATTTCTTTTTATTGATGGTTTTTTTATAAATAAAGGGTCCGCCAAATAACTTTTTTTATTTGAAAATGCTTTAAAAAAAACTACTGAATATTTTCTCATATTTCTTTTTTTGTTTGAAAGTACAATCCTTCCGGTTAATAATGGAAAATAATTTCATTCAAATGGCTGCCTCGGCTGGCCATGCAATAGCCTACACCAGAAGATGCCGATTTTGGCAAAAAAAAATCATGTTTTCAGATGAAGCTCATTTTGATCTTGGCGGGTATGTAAACAAGCAAAATTGTCGCATTTGGGGCACAGATAACCCGCACGCATACATTGAAAAGCCGACGTACCCAAAACGAGTGACTCGTTTGGTGCGGATTTTGGTCCAGAGGCATAATTGGGCCATTTTTCTTCGAAAATGAGCAATGAGTTGCAGTCAATGGCGATCGTTATCGGGCCGTGTTGAACGAATTTTTGTTCACAAAAATTGAAGAGGAGGATATTGGCAACATTTGGTTTCAACAGGACGGCGCTACGTGCCACACAGCCGAAGCCACACTCGATGGTTTGCGCCCTGTTTTTGAAGATCGCATTATCAGCCGCAGAGCTGATGTCGTTTGGCCACCTCGGAGCTGCGATTTGACACTGTTGGACTATTATTTGTGGGGTGCCGTCAAAGATAAGTGTTACGCCGACAAGCCAGAGACAATTGACGCTTTAAAGGACAATATTCGTGAAGCCATTGGTGAAACACAGCTGCACACAATCGATAATGTGCTTAAAAATTGGACCGATCGTGTAGGCTACTGCATGGCCAGCCGAGACAGCCATTTGAATGAAATTATTTTCCATTATTAACCGGAAGGATTGTACTTTCAAATAAAAAAAGAAATTTGACGAAATATTCAGTAGTTTTTTTTAAAGCATTTTCAAATAAAAAAAAGTTATTTGGCGGACCCTTTATTTTAAATAAAAAATAATAACATTTTATTTATGTATGTGGTAAGTAACCATAATGAGTCACTCTGTTGAAACAGCGAGAGAGAGAGAGAGGTTTAGTTAAATTTGTAATTTTTCTTCAAGTAGGCGATTTATTCTATTGTAATCACTGTTTGAGGTTTTAAGGCGTTAAAACAATACTTTTTCGGTTTTTCTTTGTTGTTATTTATGCAACAGTTTTTTAGGTCAAGCCTTTAAGCCGTATTACGTTTATATTTTCTAGCCAATGTATACTTTGGATCAAAACATTAAAACAAATGCAATTTGCTAAGACAAAAATCAAAATAATCTCTAGAAACAACCGCCTAAAAAACGCTACAAGGCAAATACTAGCATTGAATAGAATGTTAAGAAATAACAGAAGTAATTAAACAAGCTTAAGAATTGGTAACACCTGATAGTGATTGACTTAGTGTTGCCACTGCGTTAACAGCTTTAAATAATAGTGTAACATATCTTTTAACAAAGAAAAGACTTCTTTAAAAAGGATTTTATTTAAAAAATCTTACTCCCGTCAGTGAATTAGAGCGGCAAGCTCTCATGGCCATATAATTTGCATGGAGAACTGAAATAATGCGGCGGCAACGCAGCGGCAACTGTTTGCAGTTGGAAAATTCGATTTTGACATAGCGTTTAATACTGAAATCACCGTAGTCTAGTAAGTAGGCTGCCTTCCAAAATGTTAGTTGCATTGTGTTTGAACAAAGTATCGTGTTTCATAATGCCGCTGTACAAAATATATACAATGTATTATATTTCAAAACGTCGTCAATGTGTATTTTTAACGCAGTCAAAAAGCAATCAGGTATCGGATTTATAGTTGATGCTTTGTTTGGTTCCTTTGCATATCTACATAGTTTATATACAGTAGTAAAACTGCATACAAACTTTGTATTGATACATTTTGGAAGGCAGCCTACTATGCACTTTGACAAAAAAAAAGCAAAGTTTACTTGAGTCAAACTCAAACAAAATGACGCTGATTGTTCAAATTTTGACAGGCGATTAGGGCCCTTTAATCCCTGGCTAGATAAATTCTGTCAATAATTTTTGAGTGACCATTAATCTTTTGGCTCCGGATCCCAAGTGCCGGATAAAAGCTGAGAAGATGTTCTGTGATGTCATTCTTTGCTACTGAAACCTCTGTAGAAGTGGTTGTATTTTATTTTCAGCCCTGGGATAGGGTAAGCCTACTAGCCGGAGTCGCATTATAAATGAACGTGTTCTAAGATAAAGAGCACATAGTAAACCCTATCCCGTATACGTGCGCCCATTTTTCTTTTGAGAACATGTGTCTTTTAGTTTATTTAAGACCCTCAAAGAAGGAATTAATTCAAATAAGTGTATGGCTTTTCACAGTACGTCAATTATGTGTTGCCAACAGGCTCAGAAAATTTTATGAGGACCTCATAATCACCTTTAGAGATTCCCGATATTCTTGGTCAATCTTCAGGGTAAAGTATAGCGAATTGCGTTCAATCACCCAATATATAGTATGTACACAGTCTTTAGAATTAAAGTCTTAGTTCTTTTACTATTCAACTAGACAAGAGTGATTAGCTAGGCATAGAGCTAGGCTAGTGTGAATACATATCGATATTTGAAAAAGTTCTAATATAATGGTCGCCATTTAAGATATGTTAGGATCGGTTCTAGTGTTGGCTTATTAGACACCTTGGCTCAAACATTTAAAAGAAAAGCAAAATAGCTCACCAGAATAGCTTCCGGCAAAAGCTCTCAGTATAAATACAATTGCCATGAAGAGCATTTCAAAGCTTTCGTCCACTATAAAATGTAGGTCCCCTCAACTCATGGATAAAATTAACAAACACAACATCGGTGGTATGAGAGAAGATAGGTCGTCATCCTGACTAATGCGGTCCGTATACGTTACGTTTAGTTGTCCCACATGTTGAATCAATGGTTGAATGTGAATCAAAAGACGACAAACCAACCACGAAATAATAATGTTGTACAGCCAGCTGCAACGTGTGGAGGTGGCATTAGGGGTTGTAATGACCAGTTAAGTAAGTTTAATAGTGAAGTTGATTGCAAACGACAATAAATGTACACGAGAAAAAAAGACGAGAACAATAAATATTTTTAAAAATAAAAAAGGTTGTTAAATATGTTTCTTAATAAACTTGTTTCTATCGATTTCACGTAAATTTGCCGCTTTTATTTTGGCGGCTTGATATAGTGACCAAAGAACTTGCCTAAAAGCCAAGAAATTCAGGTTCGATTCCAAATGGAGAAACAAAAGCCGTGGTTCGAATCCCACTGGTAAAAAGAACCATTCATTATGGTTTTCTAATTTTAAATTAAGTGGCTTCTTCCGCTTATAATACAATCTACAGTTACACAGATAATTATACGTACCTCCCCTAAAAATCATTTTTTTTTAAATGATAATATATGGACAAGTCAACTGATTTTTGCGCCAAAATTTTTGTTTTCCGTCACAGCCGAACAAATTATATTTGTTCTCATCACTAAATATTACATTCGCCCAAAAATCAGTTGACTTGTCCATATATTATTGGGCAAATTCCAATCGTGGCTGTTTTCTCGGCACTCGGCTGAGGAAACCGTTCTTTCTCAAAACACTTCGAACTGTTTCGGAATGCACAATAACACTGTGATCACTTTCCGCGGTATTTCGTATTTCTACGGCTGTAGTCCTAGGATTTTTATCCACAATGCCTTTTATATACCGGGCTACCCTTGGAGGAATTTTATACGAAATATACGTCGTACGTATAATTTTCTGTGGTGCCATATTGGTTTTAAGCAAACTGCAGTCACAAATTCATAGATTTTGGGAATCTTTTTTCTTTATTTAAGTAAATGTGTCGTTACAGACGCTAATGTAAAGAAATTTTAGATTAGAAGTTCATTACTTTTTAAAAAAATTATTTTTAGGGGGGGGTACGTATAATTATCTGTGTGACTGTTTCTAAGAAACACCCTCACCAGAAAAGAGATAACATCATAGGAAGGTCATGCAGATCGGCTGCCTAGTGGGAGAGAAGGCAGGAATCAACGATTAGCAAAGTTCCCCACCTCTATACCAAATGCTCGAAGTGTGTTCTTTCTAGCCAACGATAGTTAGTAGCCCCATTATCCTAGAGCCTGCTACAGCAGACCAATCGTCTGCTTGGCTATAGCAACAAAAGGATTAAAGAAACGGAAACAATGCAGAATAATACTTTGTGGAAACCATATGCTTCTAAGAGGGGAAATGGGAAAAATACCTGAAGATTATTATTCGTCTCCTCCAAAAAAATGTTGTTTCATTTTCAAACTCCAGTATTTCCGCAATGAGGATGACAAGATTTTTCGTCATGGAAATTTGCCGTAATTTTTTGAATGCATCAATTTGTATGCAGTTGAACAAAAGTTTATTTCTCGGTTAACAGGTTAATAACGTACAAATAAAAGCATAAATTTATTTTTTCAAACTAAAGGGTGTTTTTTATAGAGGTATAGAACTTTAAGTTGGTATTACTTTTCAAGATGGCGACCGATTTAACAGCTGTCAAGTGATTTATTCTCAGTTTGGTTTGGCAATTCATCATGAATAGACTCACGCCTGAACAACGCTTGCAAATAGTGCAATTTTATTTCGAAAATAATGGTTCTGTGCGGAAAACGTATCGCGCACTACGTCCATTTTATCGTCGACAAAATCGTCCATCAGAGCAGTTAATTCGATTAACCATGGAACGTTTTCGCACCACGTTTACTCTTATTGATAACTCGCATCCCCAGAGACGCTGTACGGTGCGTACAGAAGAAGATATTGCTGCTGTAGAGCGTAGCATTGAGGAAGACCCGAATGAGTCCATCCGCCATCGAGCACAGGTATTGGATCTGTGTCCATCCACTTTATGGAAGATTTTGCGGAAGGATCTTGGTTTGCGTGCTTACAAAATCCAACTCGTGCAAGAATTGAAGCCAAACGATCATCAAGTAAGGCGTAGATTCGTCGAATGGGCCCAAAACGAGATTACCGTTGTTCCCGATTTTCATAAACGAATTTTGTTTAGCGATGAAGCGCACTTCTGGTTGAATGGCTACGTCAACAAACAAAACTGCCGCATTCGGAGTGAAGGTAATCCTCAAGTGTATGTGGAAATACCGTTACATCCAGAAAAACTGTCTGTTTGGTGCGCTTTATCGGCTGGTGGAATCATTGGTCCTTACTTTTTCAAAAACGATGGTGGCCAGAACGTTACAGTCAATGGTGATCGGTATAGAGCCATGTTTACTAACTTTTTCATTCCTGAATTGAATAACCATGATGTCCAGATGTGGTTTCAACAAGACGGCGCAACATGTCACACAGCTCGTGCCACAATAGATTTATTAAAAGACACGTTTGGTGACCGCCTAATTTCACGTTTTGGACCTGTGAATTGGCCTCCAAGATCTTGTGATTTAACACCGCTAGGCTACTTTCTGTGGGGCTATGTAAAGTCATCTATGCGGTAAAGCCACAAACGCTTGACCATTTGGAAGACAACATTCGCCGTATTATTGCCGATATACGGCCACAAATGTTGGAAAAGTCATCGAAAATTGCACGTCTAGATTGGACTACATCCGCGCCAGCCGTGGCGGTCATATGCCAGAAATCATATTTAAAATGTAATGCCACAAGATTATCTTTCGGATAAATAAAATTCATGTCAATCGAATAATCCATCGTTGTTTTATTGCAACTTAAAGTTCTATACCTCTATAAAAAACACCCTTTATTTAAAAACAAACAAAGTATAAAAATACAGTTTTAAGATTGTATTTCAATTATTTCTTTTAAAATTTTAGAAGTTAAGAAGGCATTCATCAAGTAATGCTAACAGTAATTGTTATGTAAATAAAAACAATTAGGCAACACTTAAATGGTAATAAAAAAATAAGTTCTATCAAGCCACAGAGGGACAGACAGAGAGAGAGATAGTGGGACAAAGAAGGGGAATACATGTTTGTATTACAGAATACGTTAGAAATTGTTTTGTATTTTAAACAAAATGGTTTTTTTTTTATAATTTTTTTCTTTTTCAAAAATAAAAGTTTATTTTTAATTTAATTTCTGTATACATTTTGCATGTTTATTGCCAGTTTTTTTGTTTGTGTAGAAAAAAAAATTAAAAATAAACTATTGGTGTGGCAAAGTTTACAACAACATGTAGTAGTTGTAATTTGTTGTTGCTGTTGTTTTGTTTTGTTTTAAAGCATTAGCAACCACAAAAATAATTGCAACTGCAATTTTTTTTTATTTCAAACAAAAGCCTTCTGTCATGCGTAACATACATTTTACAAGAAAACAGAAACAAACAAGCAAAAAAAATAAAAACACACACGGAGAAAAAAAATTAAACATTAAAATTAAATAAATTACAAAGAAGACTTGAAACAATACAATAATTTGCAACAACAACAACAACAACAATATAATACTCTAATAATAATAATAATTTGTTTGTTATTGTTTTTGTTTTTACAATGACGTTAAAAATAAAGGTACACACAACAGTCAATGATTTTGGCATACATAGTTATGTATGTATGGATGTATTTATGAATATTTATGAGTACTATTGTTACTACTTTAACTTATAACGTCACTGAAAAATAATTCCTTCTTAACACGAATTAAAAAATGAAAATAAATCTTAAATCAAAACTACAATAATTTAGGAAAAGCTAGACAAATTTTGTACGACAATTTTTTTTTAAGACAGTTTGAATACAGTCGACGTAGTCTAGTAGGTAACAGAAGTCAGCAATGAATCGTTTTTTCGCTACTCATAAGCACTCATGAAATTTTGAATATAAGTGAGTCAAAATTATTCATTCATACTCACTAAAACGTTGATTTATAAATACAAGCTGCAATGAGTATGCGTACAACGTTGACATCAAACTCATACCATTCGAAATATGTTTGATTCATAAGCCCACTCATTTAGATGCATAACAGAGATCAGCAATGAATCGCTTTTTCGCTACTCATCAGCACTCATGCAGTTTTGAGTATGAGTGAGTCAACAGTATTGAAATCCAACTATTCTGATTCATTCATACTCACTACAACGTTGATTTATAAGTACAGGTTGCAATGAGTACGCGTACAACGTTGACATCCAACTCATACCATTCGAAATATGTTTGATTTGATAAGCCCACTTATTTAGATGCATAACTTTAGAAAAATACTTATAAATGATTCGAATCATTCATCAAAATTTACAGGCTTAGTCGTTAGGCATTTCCAAAAAAAAAATAAGACACATAAACAAAAAGACAGAGCAGCAAGCAGTGCGAACACACAACTACTCTGATTCATTCGTACTCAGTACAACATTGATTTATAAGTACAAGTTGCAATGAGTATGAGTACAACGTTGACATCAAACTCGTAACATTCGAAATATGTTTGATTCATACGCCTACTCATACAGATTCATAAATTTAGAAAAATACTTATAAATGATTCGAGTGACTCGAATCATTAATCAAAATTGACAGTCTTAGTTGTTGTTACATTTACAAAGAAAGAAGACCCATAAACAAAAGACAAAGACAGCAAGCAGTCCAAACACACAACCTTCTTGTGAGTATGTAGTGTTCGTGCGCGAATCATACTTATTTTGTGATTCGTGTATACGATGAGTCATGCAGAGTCGAAATCAATAACATCATGCGTATTGTTAAGTATGAGCACCATGAGTATTTCAAATTTTGAATATACGTAGTATGAGTATGACATTAAAATAAGTATGAATGCGTATAAGTATCAGAAATTATAAGTGATTCGAATCTACTCATCGTTTTGAATACTCACTTGCTTGCTTACCTCTGATTCATACTTATTTTGTGATTCGTGCATATGTTGCGTTATGGAGAGTCGAAATCAACAACAGCATACGTGTTGTTAAGTATGAATATGATGAGTGCTTCAAGCTTTGAATATGAGTAGAGGTTCCATGATATTAAAAGAAGTATGAATGCGTATCAGAAATTATGAGTATGATTCGATTCTACTCATCTTTTTGAATGTTCATTGCTGACCTCTGGAGGGTAATATGTTGGCTTATTTGATGTGAGGTCATGGTTCAAACCCTAGGGCAGATAACTCGAACAAAAGAAATAGGAAAATATATTTCTTCGGCGCTTCCCCTCAGCAGATTTCTGGCAAGAACTCTGAGAGTAAATAAAAGTGTCATTAACATACATACATGCATAATTGGTCATTACAACCCTTCAATCAGGATTACGACCTAGTTTCTCACACCACTTATGTTGTGTGTGTTAATTTTATACATGAGTGGCGGGACCTACAGTTTAAAGTCGACTCCGAACACAGACAGATTTTTGAGAAACTTTTCATGGCAATTTTATTTACTCTCAGAGTTTTTGCCAGAAATCTGCTGAGAGGAAGTCGCCGAAGAAATTTTATTTTGATGTCTGGCCTGGGGCTCAAACCCTGGCTTTTCGTCTAATAAGCCAACACACTACCTACTAGATCACGGCGACTTCATGTGTCATTAAAAGTGTCAAGTCCCAAAAAGAAAATCTGTCGTTCGGAGTCGACATTAAACTGTGGGTCCCACCACTCATGTATAAAATTAACAGACAAAACATAGGTGGTGTGAGAAACTAGGTGGCAATCCTAACAGAGAAACTATGCATGCGTTTGCCATTAGAACCCTAGTTTAACTATACATAGACAGCGTTGGCATTTGCCAAGTTCTTCCTTTTTTCCAAGATTTCCCTTTTTTCTAAGTTTTTTGAGATGGAAAACAGTTTTCATTGAATTTCTTTTCTAACAAAATAAGTTTTTTCAACAAATTTAAATTTCTTCAATAAATTCTATAAAAATAACATGAAATATTTTCTACCGGACAAGTTAACAAAGAAACACCAATAGGGGAGGTAACAATGACACTGGACTAAGGTATTTTCTTTTAAAATTTTGGTACTTTTGTAGAAAACAAGTTTTTTTTTTCAGAAATAAAAAGTTTGAAAAAATCTGGCAATGCTGCGCAAGGATAACATCCATTGGACCGCACTTAAATAAAGGGTACGCCAAACAAATTTTTTTTTTTGAAAATACTTAAAAAAAAACTGCTGAATATTTTCTCAAATTTCTTTTTTTTTATTTGAAAGTACAATCCTTCCGGTTAATAATGGAAAATAATTTCATTCAAATGGCTGCCTCGGCTGGCCATGCAGTAGCCTACACCAGAAGATGCCGATTTTGGCAAAAAAAAAATCATCTTTTCAGATGAAGCTCATTTTGATCTTGGCGGGTATGTAAACAAGCAAAATTGTCGCATTTGGGGCACAGAAAACCCAGCACGCATACATTGAAAAGCCGACGCATCCAAAACGAGACACTGTTTGGTGCGGATTTTGGTCCAGAGGCATAATTGGGCCATTTTTCTTCGAAAATGAGCAAGGAGTGGCCGTTACAGTCAATGGCGATCGTTATCCGGCCATGTTGAACGAATTTTTGTTCACAAAAATTGAAGAGGAGGATATTGGCAACATTTGGTTTTAACTGGACGGCGCTACGTGCCACACAGCCGAAGCTACACTCGATGTTTTGCGCCCTGTTTTCAAAGTTCGCATTATCAGCCGCAGAGCTGATGTCGTTTGGCCACCTCGGAGCTGCGATTTGACACAGTTGGACTATTATTTGTGGGGTGCCGTCAAAGATAAGTGTTACGCCGACAAGCCAGAGACAATTGATGCTTTAAAGGACAATATTCGTGAAGCCATTGGTGAAATACAGCTGCACACAATCGATAATGTGCTTAAAAATTGAACCGATCGTGTAGGCTACTGCATGGCCAGCCGAGGCAGCCATTTGAATGAAATTATTTTCCATTATTAACCGGAAGGATTGTACTTTCAAATAAAAAAAGAAATTTAAGAAAATATTCAGCAGTTTTTTTAAGCATTTTCAAAAAAACAGGTATTTGGAGGCCACTTTAATATATACAGAGCTTTGCTGTAATATTTAACAGCGCACTGTTAGGCCAAACCGCTAAATGGACAACACAATACAGTGTTCGCACAGTGAATGCCATTACTTTAAGTAGGCAAAGAAAAATTCATTTTTATTACAATTTATTTAAAAAAATATATAAAATTTTAATTATTAATCATGGGATTACCCATGATTCAGCAAAAACAGAAAATCATTTTAAAAAAAATCTCTTCACTTTTACTTGATTTTTCCTTGATGACATTTTTATTTCGTTTAAAAACCGAAAAATGTAAAAAAAAAATACTTTTGCTTTCCTTTGTTTATATTTATATTTATGTTGTACACAAGTTTTGCAAATTTAGTGTGTATTTTTAACGAAAACAATAAAATCATTAATTTTAACATTTTTTTTTTCCAACATTTAAATACAAAATTTTTTTTGTTTATTCCCACATTTTCACCCAAAAAAAAATAAACTAAAAAAAACTAAAAAATAATTATTTGATTATAACGGAAAAAATGTATACAAATAAATACAACAACAACAATTTAATGTTTAAATAGCGAAAAATTCAGATTTCACTTTAAGCGTCTTATTATACAATTAACTTTCCTTAAAGCAGACACATTATTTCTTTACATTTTTCTTTCATTTTTTTCTTTAGTTTTAGTTTAAAAGAAAAGAAGTCTTTTTTATTTTATGACGTTTGATAAAAAAAAGATTTAAAATAAAATTAAAAGATAATGAATGGAAAAAAATATGAAACAACAACACGTTTTATTTAATTATTTATGAATTTCCAATGAAAATACAAGCAAGGAATGCAAGAGAAAAAAAAGGTTACGAACAGAAATGTTTTATTATGTTGCAAATATTTGTTAATTAATCATATAAAATCCAATGCTATTAAATGTATTTAAGCCTATTAAATAACAAAAAAAAGTCATAGACTTAAACTTAGCTTTACCAATGAGAAAAAAATCAATTTACACTCACATATCCAATCACGCGTTAGATTGTGAAGCCAACTATGGCATCCATAAAGCATTAAAATCATAAAGAGGATCAGTTTGAACGTCTCAAAAATATCTCAATTATAATACAAATCCAAACATCTGCCTTAAGCCTTGGAAACTGTAAGTCCACATGGCCGCATAACATTCCATCAGGGCTTTAAAAGGTGGAGGAGGGGACTGTTGGTAGTTAAACTTCTCAACTTACTTACTTAATTGATCATTACAACCCTTTAGTCAGGACAACAACCTAACTTATCACACCAGCCATGTTAGGTTAGGTTAGGTTAGAGAATGTGTACTTGTCAATTGAGACAAGTACAGTACCCGGAGGTCGAATTGACCCATTGTACAACGTCCTAGTTTCTCACACCACTTAGGTTAGGTTAGGTTAGGTTAGAGGACGTATACTTGTCAATTAAGACAAGTACAGTACCCGGAGGTCGAATTGACCCATTGTACAACGTCCTAGTTTCTCAGACCACTTACGTTGTGTGTGTTAATTTTATACATGAATGGCGGAGACCTACAGTTTAAAGTAGACTCCGAACGACAGATTTTTGAGAAACTTTTTCATGGCAATTTTCATTTACTACCAGAGTTTTGCCAGAAATCTGCTGAGAGGAAGTCGGCGAAGAAATACTTTTCGTATTTTGCCTTTGATGTCTGGCCTGGGGCTCGAACTCTGGCTTTACGTCTAATAAGCCAACACACTACCTACTAGACTACGGCGACTTCTACACCAGCCATGTTGCGTGTTTTAATTTTACGCATAATAGCAGGGACCTAGAGTTTTAAGGCCAAACGCTGCAGTTTTGAAAAACTTTTCATGGCAATTTTATTTACTCTCAGAGTTTTTGTCAGGAGACTGTTGATTCCGAAAGGAATATTTTTTCATATTTCATTATGTTCGACATGTCTGAGTCAGGGGTTGAACAACGGGCTCTCGTCTAATAAGCCAACTCACTACCACTAGACGACGATAACTTCAAATCCTCATAAACTGAAAAGTTTTTCAATGATTTTCGGACTTTGACGGCTTCCATTCTCTCGAAACCTTGCTTTCTCAGAGAGAATAAACAAAAACAACGAACGTAGGTAGTGTGTTGGCTTATTAGACTTAAAGCCAGGGTTCGAGCCCCAGGCCAGACATAAAAACAAAATACAAAAAATGTCTACGGCGACTTCCTCTCAGCAGATTTCTGGCAAAAACTCTGAGAGTAAATAAAATTGCCATGAAAAGTTTTTCAAAAATCTTACGTTCGGAGTCGACTTTAAACTGTAAGGCCCCGATACTTGCGGATAAAATTAACACACACAACATAAGTGGTGTCAGAAACTAGGTCGCAATCCTGACTGAAGGGTTGTAATGACCAATTATGTATGTATGTAACGATCGTAACAGAAATGGCAAGGAATGCCACATTCTCTTGAGAGAGATTAGAACTCATGTAACAAAAAGTTCATCTCTACTATATGCAATACGTATCCCCAAAGAGCGTTATATCTACCTAAGCGGCAGATGAACCTGCTGTTATAGGCTAATCACCTTAGTTGGAGAAATAGAACATGAAAATAACAAGAAAATAGGGATTCACGTTCATCCCGATATTCCAAAAGGGGGGGATTACAAAAGAAAGCGTCGCAATAATTATCAGAAAGAAAAATATTAATTTAAAGTCTTTAGTTAAACTAAAGGCAACTCTGCTAATCCAACGAATGACTCCAGAAATGAAGACGTTATTACTTGAAGAGTAGGCGAGTTTCAAAAGATCATCTGCCGATCATATCGACGCCTCCGTTCTATAACATTCTAAGTCGAAAAAATGTGTCTTTAGTTATGAGCTCTCAAAGTTTTCACGCGACATACGACTATATGTGTATTCTAAGAAGATTTTTCCCTTCCCTATAACTTCGGAACGGATCGGCGCATCTTATCCAAATTTTGACAGTATTTATGTTAGAGAACGTAGAATTTAAAAATGCAAGAACATTAAAAACGTTCTAAGTGTACTTATAGAATGGAGGCGTCGATATAAACACACTGTGAATACGTTATTTAAACAGTATTTTCAACATAAAAAAACGTCTTTCAAACACCGGCTTATTTCTCTTCCTATTCCTTCCTGTTTTGAACTTGATTCCCGAACAATTCTCAATGCTTTTCCAAGCAATCATGACTGCAATCAGAATCTTTGTAAACTAATGTTTCAAATTCATCATCTTCGAATATTATTGGCTGATCGGGACGGACTTCGTTACTAATTTTGAACCGAAAACTATCTCTCGCACGTTCATAGAACATATTCGGCAAAAACCATACTTCATGAGCCGTACAAATTTTGATCCGTATTTTCTTACAATGTCGTACCCTTTCAAAATTCCGTATAAATTATTAAAGACCGAAACTATTTATACGTTATGCGCTCTAAATGAAAAACCGCTAAATTGTTAACATTCTCTCTGGCTAACTAATATTACTCATCAATCACTCGCTTGCTAATTGCGAAATGGTTTATGTCACGGCTAAAGTGTGTTATTATAACAATTCTGAGTTACCAACTATAAAAGGTTTAAAAGGTAAACCTACGGTTTCATTAGTTGTTCACCCCAATATTAATATATTCTGTTTTTTATTTTAAAACCATGACGGTTATAATTAAAACATACTGAAATTAATGGGTTTTTTAACCTGTCACTTAAAAACACGCACACTCGCTCTCTCTCTCTCCCTCACTCACTCTTTTCCTCTGTCATTCCTTCGTTTCTAGTTTTAATTCTTTTGTGTTGGTTGTGTTTAATTCATTCATTAACACTATTCTGGTTGTTAATACGTTATCAATGCGGTTATTATTTGCGGGGAGCATAAGATGAGGAGGAGAGAGAGAGAGTGAGAAAGAGAGCCCTTTAGTTTGTATTCACATTATGGCAACATAACCCAACTAACAGCACACAGTACACAGTGAAGTGAGGCAATTATGTTGTTTACATTTGAAAACAGTGTGGCCCCGTGAATGAGGTTTTTTTTCGTTTTTTAATAAACAAATCTGATGTTCTGTTGTGATATTATTTATGCATGTTCGTGGGAAACTTCTCAAGAATTGTGAGGCAATTTTTATTTTCGTGTGTGGTAAAAATCATAATTTATTACAAAAATAAATACACAAGAATCGTAATTATTATAAATAATTATTGTAAATAATTATTACAATTAAGAAAACCATGTGAAACTGAAGGTTGAAATTTAATTACAAAAAAAAAAAAATAATAATAATAATAAAAAATAAACCAAAATAATTAAGAAATCATCACAATCATTGTAATCAATTACAATTAAATTCGTAAATGGTTTAATAAACTTGTTTTATTTTCGTTTAAAGCCATAACACGCATATTTTTTTGTGGTTTTCTTTTAAAATGCTGTTTACGTAGATTTCTTTGGAATTTTTCAAAGAATTCCATAGAAATACAATACAATTTAAGATGAAAACAGAAAAACCAAACTAATGATACCTTATTATGACTCAAAATACAATATCATTTGAAATATAATAAATTAACCCTTTGAGGGCTTTCAATTTTAAGTATTTAATTTCAATTTGGCAACTATTTACCAACAGCATAAGTGGTTTGAGAAACTAGGACGTTGTACAATGGGTCAATTCGACCTCCGGGTACTGTACATGTCTTAATTGACAAGTACACGTCCTCTAACCTAACCTAACCTTACCAACACCGACGACAAAACAAAACCCCTTGAATAACTTAATTTCTGTTTGTGGAAGGTTTCTTCATAACGTGTTCTAAAGTCTTTGAGAGCTGTGAGCAAGATTTGGGGCCATAGATCTGCCATCACAGAATGAAGCTATAGCGACGCGGTGGATATAACCTTGCTCTACGCTGCTCAACTTTGTTGCACGGTGGGCAAATACCAGTATCACTGAAAAGGCATAAAGAAGAGGAATGTGCAAGCGATCTGCTACACTAATCGCCTGCGCATTCTGTTTCACTTCAAGTAATGCATTATCAGATATAGTCAGACGTCTCCCCTCTGACCCTCTATTGTTCTAAACTAGCCTATAAAATTTATGAAATAATAGCAAGCTGTAGACCAGTTGGGGTTGATTGCATGTTTCATTACAATTTTCTCGATACATACATACATAATTGGTCAGTACAACCCTTTAGTCAGTATTACGACCTAGTTTCTCACACCACTTATGTTGTGTGCGTTAATTTTTATACATCAGTGGCGGGACCAACAGTTTAAAGTCGATTCCGAACGACAGATTTTTGAGAAACTTTTCATAGCAATTTTATTTACTTTCAGAGTTTTTGCCATAAATCTGCTGAAAGGAAGTCGCCGAAGAAATATTTTTTCATATTTCCTTGAGTTGAAGATGTCTGACCTGGGGTAAATTTAATTTAAGGTTTCTATCTAGGCATATCTGGTCTAAAGACCCGGAGGTTCCCGGCTTAGACTTAGACTTTCGCATAGATTGCCTAACTACTACAGCTGGAAAACGCTGCAATGTTTGTAGGACGATGGAACTTTGTTTAAAAACCTCTTTATTT
This sequence comes from Sarcophaga variegata, assembly GCA_932273835.1. Taxonomy (NCBI): domain Eukaryota; kingdom Metazoa; phylum Arthropoda; class Insecta; order Diptera; family Sarcophagidae; genus Sarcophaga; species Sarcophaga variegata. The sequence goes on along the minus strand of OW026361.1, from coordinate 15,039,800 downwards.
ACTTGGACAAATAGATCGCGATTAAGTCTCCAATCCACGTCACTTCAAAATCGGTTTTCTATCATGAATTTTGGTAATTTCTGAGGGATATTTTAAGTGACTCAAAGATAATTCTTACATGGATTCGAGAACACAAGGAAATCGTTGGAATTCGCATTGCTAATGTATTGACTAGGGCTTGTACAGAATCAGTCGTAAAGAAACCCGGCATTCTCGGATCGTTTTACAGGAAGATCTAACTTCGTTGGAAGCATAAAGGTACGCGCATTATTGCTAAGTTTCTGCTGAGCTCAAATGGATGAGAAGAAGACTAATCATCTTCATTCTTTAAAACCCCTGTGGTTCTGAACAGGAGGAAAATACTTGGGAAAAGTCAATAAAAAAATGTTCGAAGGCCTTTCCTTTCACACAAAACTTCAGTTGAAAATGGGTTTTATTGCTGAAAAAGCATCCTTTTGGAAAGTTAACTGAATCGGGTACAGGTTAAAACAATTCTTGCAAATTCGTTTCCTACTGTCTCATGAAATTTTAAGTCTTTGGAAACGATAGCAATAAATGGTTGCAGGTTTTCGGTCGTTTGAATACAACTAACACTCAAACTCCTACGCATGCCTGCCATTAGATAGGAATTAGAAGGATAGTTGCAGTGAGAAAAGAAATATTGAAGTAGCTGTAGTCTAGTAGGTGGTATGTTGGTTTATTGAACAGACATCACGAACAAAACTTATGTATATATCGGGTCCGCCAACTAACGTTTTTTTTCAACTAGTTCTTATTTCGTGAATGGTAACGCTTAGCTCATGTCTGATTTGACAGATAATTAGTTTTTAGTTTTATCATTCCGCTGAACGAATATGGTTGTGTATACGCTTGAACAACGCTGGAAAATATTGCGACATTACTTTGAAAATCATGGTAATGTTGCAGAATGTGTGCAAAAATTGCGTAGGGATTTTGAAAGAAGAGAAGCACCGTCAGCTCCGTATGTTCGTTATCTTGTGAAAAAAGTGAAAGAAACTGGCATCCTCATCGATAAACCAAAGCGTGAAAAGCCAAAAACAGTGCGTACACCCGAGAATATTGCTGCTGTGGCAGAAAGTGTGCGTGAAGCGCCATCAACATCAATTCACCGTCGTTCTCAACAATTGAACATTTCGGAGACATCATTGAGACGAATTTTGCATAAAGACCTTGGTTTGACGCCATACAAAGTTCAATTGGTTCAGGAGTTGAAGCCAATTGACCATCCAATGCGTTTTCGCTTCGCTAAGTGGGCCTGCGATCGACTTACAGAAGATGCCGATTTTGGCAAAAAAAAAATCATCTTTTCAGATGAAGCTCATTTTAATCTTGGCGGTTATGTAAACAAGCAAAATTGTCGCATTTGGGGCACAGAAAACCCAGCACGCATACATTGAAAGCCGACGCACCCAAAACGAGTCACTGTTTGGTGCGGATTTTGGTCCAGAGGCATAACTGGGCCATTTTTCTTCGAAAATAAGCAAGGAGTGGCCCTTACAGTCATCGTTATCGGGCCACGTTGAAAGAATTTTTGTTCACAAAAATTGAAGAGGAGAATATTGGCAACATTTGGTTTCAAGAGGACGGCGCTACGGGCCACACAGCCGAAGCTACACTCGATGTTTTGCGCCCTGTTTTTGAAGATCGCATTATCAGCCGCAGAGCTGATGTCGTTTGGCCACCTCGGAGCTGCGATTTGACACCGTTGGACTATTATTTGTGGGGTGCCGTCAAAGATAAGTGTTACGCCGACAAGCCAGAGCCAATTGACGCTTTAAAGGACAATTTTCGTGAAGCCATTTGTGAAATATTGCATTGTTTTCATAATGCCTACAAACACAGTCGTGGGTCACTGCAGTGCACAGACAGCCAATAAGAAAGTTTAATGTCAGGTAGAGTGTTGGCTTATTAGACGTAAAGCCAGGGTTCGAGCCCCAGGCCAGACATCAAAAAAAAAATACAAAAAGTATTTCTTCGGCGACTGCCTCTCAGCTGCACACAATCGATAATGTGCTTAAAAATTGGACCGATCGTGTAGGCTACTGCATGGCCAGCCGAGGCAGCCATTTGAATGAAATTATTTTCCATTATTAACCGGAAGGATTGTACTTTCAAATAAAAAAATAAATTTGACGAAAATATTCAGTAGTTTTTTTTTTTAAAGCATTTGCAAAAAAAATGTTATTTGGCGGACCCTTTAATATAAAAAAATATTTCTTTCGCCGACTTAGTATCGTACCAGTCTGCTGGTAAAAACTCTTGAGAGTACATAAAGTTGGCACGAAAAGTTTCTCAAATCTGTCGTTAGCAGTCGACGTGACCCGTGGATGGTGGGAGAAGCTGGGTCGTAATCCTCAATAAAGGGTTGTAATGACTATTTTAGCAAGCAGAATGTGGAAAGATGAATAGTTTCTATGGACATTAGATTTAAATGTAATACTATGTTCAGACATGCACTTTTATTGAGTAAATATTCGGTTTATTGATTAAAATTTTTTTTGTTTGTCGTTGTTGATATTTGAGTTGTCAAATATGAATAGAAAGTGTTCGGAAAATTGTAATATGCTCACTGAACGTACTTATGACAGTGTTGTATTTCAAGTTTTAATCAATATTATGACAATTTATGAATTTATTGAGCAATAATTAATTGACATTTTATATGAAATATTGAGATCAGTAATGCCGTTTATTGCGATTTACTCAATATAAGTGCATGTCTGAACATATATAAATCTAATAAAAAAAGACGGGGAAGTGTTTCTGAAGTTAAACGGCGAATTTTGTCTATAATGCCTTATTCAATTCATTGTTAAAAAATCAAATAAAAATTTGAAACAAGTGAAAAGAATTAAATTCGATTTTGTTGTATGTATTACTTATTAATCTTTTCTTTTGCCATTTTAATATCCATAAAGCATAAAACTCCATAAAAAAAAACGGCACAGATCATAAAAATAATTTTCTGTGCCGCCATATCAAAACCATATAAGGATGACTATTAGCGTTCAGCGTTAAGCGTAATGCCAAACCATATTTGTAACAAAAAAAATTAAAAAACAATAATAATAATAAAAATAAAAATTAAATAAATAATAAATAAACGCTATTAAAGCAAAAAAAATCGTTTAATAGAGCACGCTTAAGACAAATTATAAAATCTTAAGGAAAGAGACGTAAAATAAATCACAGTGACGGCCACCACAAATTGTATGAAGAGGTCAAATAACTCCTTTGTAAGCAAACATTTTTCATTTTTCTTCGGTTCCAATCAAACGTGTGTATGTACATGTGTTTAAAAAATTAAAAATAAAAAATAAAAAAAAACGAAATATTTATTTTTAAAATTAAAAGCGTAAATATATTAAAACACATTAAAAGTTTATTGAACTGCATGGCAAAACAAAAATAAAAAAAAAATAAAACAACTGAAGAAACTTAAAGAAAAAAAAAAATTGTTTATACCGGCTTTCAAAACAATTACTTTGAATTTGTTAAAGAAAATATGAATGACGTTTACTTTTTATTTTATTATTATTATTATTATTTTTTAATTAATTAAAAAATTTTAAAATAGTGAAGTCATCAATATTTTCAAAGAATTTTAAATACTTTCTCTTAAAGACAACGTAATATTGTATTATATAAGCACGTTCATTGATTTCTAAGACCCCAGACTCAAAATAATAAGAACGATCATGAATGAGACATTGAGAATTGTGATACATGGTCTCCACTGTAGAAATAAGCCGCATGTAGTGGACATTAAAACATATCTTCAGCAGAGAATGGTATTTCAACAGGGATTATCCCAGCAACACCCGCTAATAAAATAAATTTCAGACGGTCAGAATATACAGTAATGAAATTAGAAAGGTAAATAGTAAGGCTATCGGCGTAATCTAGTAGGTACCGTGATGGCGTATTAGATGCAACTAGCAACACGGACATTTCGAAAAAAAAAACGAAATAAAGGGTGTTTTTTTTATAGAGGTATAGAACTTTAAGTTGGTATTACTTTTCAAGATGGCGACCGATTTAACAGCTGTCAAGTGATTTATTCTCAGTTTGGTTTGGCAATTCATCATGAATAGACTCACGCCTGAACAACGCTTCCAAATAGTGCAATTTTATTTCGAAAATAATGGTTCTGTGCGGAAAACGTATCGTGCACTACGTCCATTTTATCGTCGACAAAATCGTCCATCAGAACAGTTAATTCGATTAAACCATGAAACGTTTTCGCACCACGTTTACTCTTATTGATAACTCGCATCCCCAGAGACGCTGTACGGTGCGTACAGAAGAAGCTATTGCTGCTGTAGAGCGTAGCATTGAGGAAGACACTCATTCGGGTGCCATCGAGCACAGGAATTGGATCTGTGTCCATCCACTTTATGGAAGATTTTGCGGAAGGATCTTGGTTTGCGTGCTTACAAAATCCAACTCGTGCAAGATTTGAAGCCAAACGATCACCAAGTAAGGCGTAGATTCGTCGAATGGGCCCAAAACGAGATTACCGTTGTTCCCGATTTTCATAAGCGAATTTTGTTTAGCGATGAAGCGCACTTCTGGTTGAATGGCTACGTCAACAAACAAAACTGCCGCATTCGGAGTGAAGGTAATCCTCAAATGTATGTGGAAACACCGTTACATCCAGAAAAACTGACTGTTTGGTGCGCTTTATGGGCTGGTGGAATCATTGGTCCGTACTTTTTCAAAAACGATGGTGGCCAGAACTTACAGTTAATGGTGATCGGTATAGAGCCATGATTACTAACTTTTTCATGCCTGAATTGAATAACCATGATGTCCAGGATATGTGGTTTCAACAAGACGGCGCAACATGTCACACAGCTCGTGCCACAATAGATTTATTGAAAGACACGTTTGGTGACCGCCTAATTTCACGTTTTGGACCTGTGAATTGGCCTCCAAGATCTTGTGATTTAACACCGCCAGACTACTTTCTGTGGGGCTATGTAAAGTCATTGGCCTATGCGGTAAAGCCACAAACGTTTGACCATTTGGAAGACAACATTCGCCGTATTATTGCCGATATACGGCCACAAATGTTGGAAAAAGTCATCGAAAATTGGACGTCCAGATTGGACTACATCCGCGCCAGCCGTGGCGGTTATATGCCAGGAATCATATTTAAAATGTAATGCCACAAGATTATCTTTCGGATAAATAAAATTCATGTCAATCGAATAATCCATCGTTGTTTTATTGCAACTTAAAGTTCTATACCTCTATAAAAAACACCCTTTATAATAAAATTTTCTTTCTGCGACTTTCTTTTATCAGTCTTCTGGCAAATAAATAAAATGCCATGAAAAACTTCTCAAATCCGTTGTTCGGACTCGACGTTTAAGCTGTACAGCCAGCTACTCATTGATAACATAAACACACACAATAGGTTGTAATCCTGGCTAAAGGGTTGCTATGACCAATTGAAGTGGTCGTAGTCTAGTAGGTAGTGTCTTAGCTTATTAGCCGTAAGACCACGGTTCAAAACCCCAGGTCAGACATCTCCAACCGAACGAAATTTAAATATTTCTTCGGCGACCTTCCTCTCAGTAGATTTCTGGCAAAAACTCTGAGACCAAATAATTTTGCTATAAAATGTTTCTCAAAAATCCGACGTTCGGAGCCGACTTTATATTGTAGGTCCGGCCACTTACGTGTAAAATTAGGTTAAGTTAAGTTAGAGGACGTGTACTTGCCAATTAAGACAAGTACAGTACCCGGAGGTCGAATTGACCCATTGTACAACGTCCTAGTTTCTCGCCACACTTACGTTGTGTGTGTTAATTTTATACATGAGTGGTGGGACCTACAGTTTAAAGTCGACCCCGAACGACAGATTTTTGAGAAACTTTTTCATGGCAATTTTATTTACTCACAGAGTTTTTGCCAGAAATCTGCTGAGAGGAAGTCGCCGAAAAATACTTTTTGTATTTTGTCTTCGATGTCTGGCCTGGGGCTCGAACCCTGACTTTGCGTCTAGTAAGCCAACACACTACCTACTAGACTACGGCGACTTCATGTATAAAATTAATACACACAACTTATGAAGGTGATGTGAAAAGCTAGGTCTTAATCCTGATTACAGAGTTCTTGTAGTGACCAATTAATATGTATGTATGAAGGTAATAACCACTTAAGTAAGTAAGCTTTGTAACTCATTAAGGTTTCCAGTAAGTGAGGAAGAAACAAAGAAACACGTTCAGATCAAATGCTAGCCATTCGAACAATAAGAAGTGGATATGGAATCCACAATCGACAGCATGTTTTGGATTACAGGTAAAGTGATGTTGGATTTACCCTCCAAATAATTAAAAGGCGATCAAAAGATAGGATCAGAGACACAACTCTACAATTAAGAAGGGTTGTAATTAATTCTCATTTTCGAAGTAATGCCTTAGGTCATGGAATCTTCTTTTTCCTCTGCAGTTTCGTTGCGGATATGCATCTGGCCCATTCTAGATTGCGAGCAGCGATTAATAATTTTTGCCCTGAATTCGTGCTGTTTTTTATTTCAGCATTCACATCCCTAAATTGGAGTAGATGTCATGTTTGAGACCAAAAAAACTTTTTGCGTAACAGTCACGAGTCTCTGTTGGGGATCACCGCTACGACCCTTACTCTAGTACACTACCCACTAGACTATCAGGACACCTAAATACGTATACAATTACAATTAAGGACTGTATGAATTGTGCGATAAATAAGGTCCTGGTATTCTTCTCAAAATATTGTCGATTAAATACCATTTTTTCTTTGCAATATCGTTGTGGATTCGCAACTGATCGTTTCTAGATCACGAGCAGCGATTAATAATTCTTGCCATGAATTCCTGTCCTTTGCAATTTAAGTGGGTCCACATCCCTAAATTGGAGTAAATTTTACGTTTGAAAACTTAAAACTTTTTGTTTAACAGACCAGACCCACGACCATAACACTAGTACACGATCCATCACGGCACCCAAATACTTTTTACTAACAATAAATAACTGTATGAATTGTATAAAACATAAGAATAAATAGTTTTAAAGCTTTTTAGATTAATATGCCACGCCCACTTTATAAATTCTGCGCCTTTTTGCCAAAAGCCGTTAATAAAGGGTCCCCCAAATAACTTTTTTTTTTTGAAAATGCTTTAAAAACAAAACTACTGAATATTTTTTCAAATTTCTTTTTTTATTTGAAAGTACAATCCTTCCGGTTAATAATGGAAAATAATTTCATTCAAATGGCTGCCTCGGCTGGCCATGTAGTAGCCTACACCAGAAGATGCCGATTATGGCAAAAAAAATAAATAATCTTTTCAGATTAAGCTCATTTTGATCTTGGCGGGTATGTAAACAAGCAAAATTGTCCCATTTGGGGCACAGAAAACCCGCACGCATACATTGAAAAGCCGACGCACCCAAAACGAGTCACTGTTTGCTGCGGATTTTGGTCCAGAGGCATAATTGGGCCATTTTTCTTCGAAAATGAGCATGGAGTGGCCGTTACAGTCAATGGCGATCGTTATCGGGCCATGCTGAACGAATTTTTGTTCACAAAAATTGAAGAGGAAGACATTGGCAACATTTGGTTTCAACAGGACGGCGCTACGTGCCACACAGCCGAAGCTACACTCGATGTTTTGTGCGCTGTTTTTGAAGATCGCATTATCAGCCGCAGAGCTGATGTCGTTTGGCCACCTCGGAGCTGCGATTTGACACCGTTGGACTATTATTTGTGGGTTCCCGTCAAAGATAAGTGTTACGCCAACAAGTCAGAGACAGTTGACGCTTTAAAGGACAATATTCGTGAAGCCATTGGTGAAATACAGCTGCACACAATCGATAATGTGCTTAAAAATTGGACCGATCGCGTAGGCTACTGCATGGCCAGCCGAGGCAGCCATTTGAATGAAATTATTTTCCATTATTAACCGGAAGAATTGTACTTTCAAATAAAAAAAGAAATTAGAAAAAATATTCTGTAGTTTTTTTTAAAGCATTTTCAAGTCGCCGTGGTGTAGTAGGTAGTGTGTTGGCTTACTATTCGTAAAGCCCGGGTTCGTATCCCAGGTCAGACATCAAAAATGAAATATGAAAAATAAAAATATTTCTTCGGCGACTTCCTCTCAGCAGATTTCTGGCAAAAACTCTGAGAGTAAAATAAACTGCCATGAAAAAGTTTCTCAAAATTCTGTCGTTCGGAGTCGACGTTAAACTGTAGGTCCCGCCACTCACGTATAAAATTAACGCACACAACATGAGTGGTGTGAGAAGCTAGGCCGTAATCCTGACTGAAGGGTTGTAATGGCCAATTATGTATGTATGTATTTTCAAAAAAAAAAAGTTATTTGGCGGACCCTTTAGTTTCTTTGTTTGGCAATTTTTTCCAACTTTTTTACAGTTACTAAGTCTCTTATAAAAACTAATTTTTAGATTCTTTTTAGGTTTGTCTCAGGTTTTAATTGTATGTATCTCTAGAATGGTTTACGCCAAGGCCACAAACAATCAATTTCCTTTTCATAATGGACAAAAACGTTAAGTCTCAAGCAACCGTTTAAAGGTCACCAAGCAACATAGTATATATAATGTATGGTTTGCCTGTCAATCAGCCGGTCTCTGTTCTCACATGTAATACCGGATTAGATTTAATTTATATTTCAAGCTTTTAATTTAAAAATTAATTATTCAAGTTTTTCTTTCTCACAATTGCTTGGTGTTCTGAACGGATCCATACCAAATAATTAGAACAATCATTATTTTTCTTTTTTTTGCTATTGATTAATTATTTATGCCATAATATTGAATAATTTCAAATACAATATACTATGAAAACGACTTGCCTAATATGGTATTTAATTCAATAATTTATTTCTATTTCTATTTTTTCTTTTCTCACTTGTTTATTAAAACAAATCAATTCAAATATTGTATTTGTTTAGATTTGATTTTTTATAAATATGTATACGTACATATCTGTGTATACTAGAAAAAATTGAGCACTCCCTCAAATCAGAAATATTTGTTCAAAATAATACAACAAAAATAATTCAAAAGTTATTTAAAATATTTACAAAATAATCAATAAAAATAATCATAAGCGTAGACGTGGAAATTTAAATAAGAGGGGGCGATCATAACAAAACAATGATTGACACTGCATTAAGCTTTCAAATGCCTACAGCCTACAGCCTACTGACCGATATGACTAGACTTCAAGGCTATTTTAGCTGAATAAATGGAAAAAATGCCAGCATTCTTAGATTGATAGCAGATGGCCAAGTTAATGGCTGCTGATATATTTTCTCTAGGCATGCGAGTTTTTAAGACAATTTGACTCAAATTGACTACCGTTTTCCATTCAAGATGAAAACCTTAAATAGTTGTATGGGGTTACCTAAATTCATACATCCAATTATGTATTACAACCATAGCTGCCAGATTTGACGATTTATCGTCATTTTGACGATTTTGAGCTCCAAAAATATCATATTGACGATTTGACGATTTATGGCCTTATTTTGACGATTTTTAAAAATTAAAAATTTACGTCATATTCTTTATTTTAGTACATTAAAAGCCACTTTAAGCTTTGTATTTACTTTGGAATTGTTACTATTGGAAAGTTATGTTAATAAAAAGAAGGAGTAAAGTATTATATTTTTAAACTACTTTCGAATACCTGAGATGATTTTTCCGTATTTGGTTCCTTTTTAATCCCTTAAAAGCCAAAAAATTACAACTCCTAAATAACCTCGTAGTTGAGACTAGTTTATCACTTGTCGTTGCTGACATTGCTATTAATTATTAATAGCTTCTAATATTACCATCGGAAGAACGAAGGCAAGCGCCGCTTCTTTTTTTCGTACCACCAACACTCAGGGGATGGATGGCATTGTATTTCGAACTATTAAAATATGTTATGGGAAGAAGGAAAGAGAGAACAGTGTTTATGGACACTGAGCTTGTATATCTTTATATCATAAGTAACAAGAAAGACCTCAGCAGGAATTGAGTTCCACATACGAATAGTCCGAATAAAAAACGTATTTTTTCTGTAATGCAGTGCACGATCCACTGGCAATCGACCACATACGGATGTGTTGGTCGAAAAAGACGAGCGTTACTTAGGAATATATGATTTTTGGAAACAAGTCCCCTCCTTATTTATTTGATGTATTGTATTCTCAGTCGGTTATAAATGGAGTAGTAAGATCAGATGATAAGACTTAAGAAGGAACTGAAGAAACTGAAAAATGTGTCGGTTCCAGCCAACATTACACTGAATTTTCACCTAATATTTACACCGCCCATAGATATAGAAGTATCCGTGGTCTAGTAGGTAGTGTGTTGGCTTATTAGACGAAAAGCCAGGGTTCGAGCCCCAGGCCAGACGTCAAAATAAAATACAAAAAAAAAAGTATTTCTTCGGCGACTTCCTCTCAGCAGATTTCTGGCATGAAAAGTTTCTCAAAAATTGTCGTTCGGAGTCGACTTTAAACTGTAGGTCCCGCCGGTCATGTATAAAATTAACACACACAACATAAGTGGTGTGAGAAACTAGGTCGTAATCCTGACTGAAGGGTTGTAATGGCCAATTATGTATGTATAGATATAGATGATGCAATATTAATGCTGCGCCTGTGTCAATAAACAACTCTGGGATAGATTGTTTAAACCTTAAACAATTTTTTCCTGAAAATGATGTAAAATTTCTCCTTTTTTGGAAAAAAATTAATAAATGAAGATGAGGGGGGACGCTAGCTTTTAATTTCTAAAAAAAATTTTTTAATGTTTTATTTTTGAACTCAGATATGTACATATATTGACTTTATATGTTTTGCTACAATAGAAATAATTTTGGTTTTTAAAAACTTTTAATTCATTTATTTATTTCTTCTGACGATTTCAGTAAACGTCTTTGACGATTTTTTCTCAAATATTTGACGATTTGGTGCCTCATTTATCTGGCAGCTATGATTATTACAACTCTTTAGTGGGGATTACGAACAAGTTTGCACGCCACTTATGTAGTGTGTGTTAATTTTATACATTAGTGGCGGAATCTACAGTTTAAAGTCGAATCCGATTACGGCAACTTTGATTAGCTAGTGAAAGAAATGTGATGGGTCAAAAAGCCGATACTTCTAGCGACAAGAGTAGAGATTCGTGAAAAATTTTTAAATTAATTTCATAGAATAATCATTTGACAACAATTACAATATCCCCAAGAGGAAAGAGTAGTCACTGTGGAGCGGCATATGCATATACCGACGTACTGTGAATTTCGCAGTTTACAATTGCATGGTGAGTTATTTCTTTATAGACAATAGAACCTACAATCAAAGAAAAAAGTCTACATACACCACTGTAAGTAGACTTTTTTCCTGCTGATTTTTCCCAAATAGAAGAGGATGTTACAGCGTTGTTAAAGGCATTTACAATTAAGAGTGTTTGAAGAAAAAGGAAGTTTGAAAATAATAGAGCGTAGAAATTAAATCAGGATTTGAATCAAATTTATTTATCTGCAATTATATTATCTGCAAATTATATTATCTGCAAATGGTCTAAGTATAAATCCCAACAAATCAATGACGTTACTGATTGGAGCACCTGAAAATTTTATCTCGAATCTACCACCAATTCAAATTAATGGATCGAATATAGGATTTGTTAGAACGGCTAAAAGTCTAGGCGTAACTCTGAATAAAGAACGAAATTGGTCGGATCACGTGAAAATGAACTGTGGAACAACATTTGCGACGCTTCGAAATCTCTGGATGTCACAGTATTTTACATCAACTAATATTCGAATGCTATTAGCGAAGACATATTTACTACCGACTCTTATGTACGGATGTGAGCTGTTTGCTAACTGCGATGCAGTTAGTAGACGAAGACTTACAACGCTATAGCACGATACATTTTTGGCATCCGGAGAAATAGTAGCATATCGCATTCCGCCCGACTAATTTATAATGTCACATTTGACAATTTATTGAATTGCCGGACTCTGCTATTTCTACACAAACTTGTATATAGTCGACAGCTACCTTATTTGTATGAGAGATTAATATTTTTTTATTCACTACATTCGTCTCTGGAACCAACTTCCCCTTCAAATACAAATGATCAGCAATGCAAAGTATTTAAAAACTGCCATTTTCAAGCACTTTACTTAGTTAATGTTCTCTAATTTTTGTAAATTTGTTTACCCTTAGTTTTATTATAATTGTGATATTCTTTTTATTTAATACAAATAAATAAATAAATAAAATAAAATTATTGGAAAAAATATGAATATGTAGACTTTTTTAATGTTCATAGACGACAGAGCAACCAATACATCAAGAGAATTCCAACTCAGTACGATAAAAACATAGAAAACGGAACCTATCTGTATACTCTTTCACTCTATTCCAGTGTTCATTCTCTCGCTAACAATGAGAACACTGATGCAGACAATTTTTAGTGATTTCAAATCTCATGTTGTGTGTGTTAAATTTTATACATTAGTGGCTTGACTTACAGTTTAAAGTTGACTCCGAACGACAGATTTTTGTGAAACTTTTCAGGGCAATTTTTATTTACTCTGAGTTTTTGCCAGAAATCTGCTTAGAGGAAGTCGCCGATGAAATATTTATTCATAGTTCGTTTTGATCGAGATGTTTGATTTGGGGTTTGAACCGTGGCCTTACGTCTAATAAGCTACTAGACTGCGGTGACCTATATAATTACAACCTGACATTATTTCAGTAAAGAGCATTACATATTTGAAAACCTATAGAACCTAGTAATGTTTATAGACGACATAGTGACCAACATATCAAGAGAATTCCAATGCAGTAATTTTTCCAAATTCTTGTTAGTGCAGGTTAAAAACAGAGGAAACGGAACACATACACACTCTGTTCCTGTTCCATTCTCACCTCAAACATTGTGAACACTGATGCAAACAATTTTTTATGATCTCAAGGGTGACAAATCTGCCACGGGCAAGTACCCTGAATAATGTGTGATACCTCAACTGGAAATGAGAAGAATCGAGTACCATCTATTGATTGATATTCATCACCACTAATAACTGGATGTCTGCCGTGATTGGTTTGCTTTAACTAGGATACCTCAACTGGAATTAGAAGAATCGATTACCATCTATTGATTGATATTCATCACCACTAACTGGATGTCTGCCGTGATTGGTTTGCAGGATTTTCCGTACTGCTTACATGAATTCGCAAGAATAATAATCGGTATACCTTAAGCAGTTTGAAGCAATAAAAATTGCAAATACTTAAAGAACATGACAGTCATTATTTAATCTAACTTTAATAATCTTGTATATTCATTCAAATGACTTAGAAGCCTCGGTCCAACTCCCATCGTCTATTTAGTTCTATCAGTTTAGATCTCAGTTCAAAACCATGGTGATAGAAGGATATAAAAAAAGTTTTGCAGATCTAGACGGAAAAATAATATTTTTAGAAGAAATAAGAAATAGGAAGGCAGGTTAGGTTAGGTTAGGTTAGAGGACGTGTGCTTGTCAATTAAGTACAGTACCCGGAAGTCGAATTGACCCATTGTACAACGTCCTAGTTTCTTACACCACTTATGTTGTGTGGGTTAATTTTTAAACATGAGTGGTGGGACCTACAGTTTAAAGTCGACTCCGAACGACAGATTTTTATTTATTGAGAAACTTTTCATGGCAATTTTTATTTACTCTCAGAGTTTTTGCCAGAAATCTGCTGAGAGGAAGTCGCCGAAAAAATACTTTTTGTATTTTGTCTTTGATGCCTGACCTGGGGCTCGAACCCAGGCTTTTGTGTCTAATAAGCCAACACACTACCTACTAGACTACGGCGACTTCAATAGGAAGGCAAGTCGCCTATATTTTTAGAATGTGAAATTTGTTCCACTAGTGTGGAGGAGTGACTATACAGTGAGCGTCAAAAGAAACTATACACTAAGGATAAAATTCTAAGAAACACCAAACTCAACATTTACCATTTAAGCCCGAAAAAATTTGACAAAATTTCGAAATTTTTTGTATTTATTTTTTTTTTTGTTTAAATTTTAAAAACTGGCAATGAAACAATTTTTTGAAACAATGTTTTGATTTACGTCGTCAAATTTTTTTGTTTCTTCTAACTTCAATTTGCGTCGTCATTCGATTTTCATCGCCTTTTTTTGGAACCAACTGCGACGTAAATCGAGGGATTACTGTAACTTTTTTAAGTTCCTTGTTAAAAACATACTATTTTGTCGTATGAGCAATAAAAAATTCGATTTACGTCGTTTCGATTTACGTCGCCTTTTTCTGGAACCAACTGCGACGTAAATCGAGGGATTACTGTATATGTTTTTAACACATTTTAAATTGAATGACGCCGGCAATTAGACCATTTTGATGTTACGATATGAATTTTATTTTTTCATATTCATTACTTAAAAACTATGAAATAAAAAAATATAAAAATTTAGATTTCTTTGAAACGAAAACCTAAATACTGAAAACAAAAAAATTTTAACATGAGACTCAAAAAGGAAAACTTTTGCATTATAAACTTACATTTGTTTTGTTTTGTTTTTGCCTTACAGCTTTATATATTTAAATAAAAATAATAATTGCCTGTGGAAAATTGCAGCTGGATACGTTAGATTTCTCCATTTTAGAAATGAATTTGATTCACCAAATGATCATAAAAATATCGCATAATAAATTTATAATAAAATGTTAAAAAAAATAAAAAAAAAATTGCAAAAATGGAAGAAAAATTATAAATTATTTCACTGGCTTATGTCAATTTCCATGTATGTTAATTTGCTAACAAATCATTTGTAAACGACAGCTGTTTATGGCGACTGAAAATCAAATTTTATTAATGGCGTCTACCACAGAAAAAAAAGGCCTCAAAGGAATGAAATCTTTAATAAGAGAAGAAAAGCAATCATTAATAAAGACTTTAAAATATTTTTATGAAAAGCAGAAATTATGACACTTCATTTGTCTTTTATCTCATGGATACTTTTCTTAAAGCAAAGTTTTTTGTTGTCAAAAGTTGCTGACTGATGGCAAGAAAATTACATGAGCAACCGATTAAGGAAAATAACAATAAACTTCCTTTATCCAATATTTTAGTCGTTTATTTTGAAAGTGGTTTAAGTCCATTTTTAAACAAATTTAGTTAATGATAACAATAATCACAATCCTATATAATCTTTTTTATAAACAATTTAAGTCTAGTATCATTAAAATCGCTATGATTTAGGGCACTTGAAAATTAGCTAGTTAACGAAATGCATAAAAATTTATTTTGAAACTGGTTTAAGTCCATTGAAATCCATAAAATTGGCAGTAACATGGTAGAAAATTGTGCAATCGGCAGAAAATAATGCAGATATTATTGACCATAAGTTTTTACAACTGGACATTCATTTTTGCCAAATGATAGTTTTTTTGGAGTGATAGAAATGACTTTGAAGAAAAATAATTTAATGTATGTCCCCCGTGGTTACTATGAAATCATAAAAACATGTCGAAAGAGTAAGAAATATTATATTATGAAACGTGAAGATTTTTTCTACAAAACCTCTGGAAGAAGCAATTCATAAAGGATTAAAAAACTCTAGTGGGGAACCTGTAAATTGGCTAAGGATATGTTGGATGCGATTTATAAAAAATGAACACTATAAAATGATTTATAAATATTCTATCGAAGTGGAAACAGAGTTCAAAATACTTGCAGATTTATTACCTTGTCGGGGTAGACCAAGGAACTTTAGCAAAATAAAATGAACACCATTATACACCATTGTACGTCCCATTCCAACTCCTAAGTATAAGGATAACTATTTAGAGGAATCACTATCACTAGTGGAGTAACTTTAAGTGAAAAAATTAACTTATAATAATATTAAACAAAGAACACAAAGTGGACTTATTCGTTTTCACAAAGTCATTTTATTCATTTTGAAAGTGGTTTAAGTTCATTTGAGGTTCTGAAACACAGCTAATTTTTCTAGTAAAGTTTACAAAACGTATTACGTTATATATTCTAACATGTGTAAGGTCACATAGCCATAAAAACAACTTCATACCAGCTAACAATATTTTTGAAACAATTCAAACGCAAACTCTTAAATATCTCAATATAAGAAAAAATGGACTTAAACCACTTTCAAAATAAACAGCTTATTTTACACTATTACGGATAGATATGTAGATAGACTGCTTGATAGATTGATATTTAAATTACTTTTTACATTCCATTATAGAAATTTTTAATATCAAGGATATTACAAAAAGTCGCTTCAAATCGACTGTAAATTACATGAGCAACCGACACGACATTTAAGGAAAATAACAATAAACTTTTTTATTCAATATTTTAAGTTATTGCGGACAGATTGCTTGATAGATCGATATTTTTTAATTTCTTTTATAGGATAGGTTAGAGGACGTGTACTTGTTAATTAAGACAAGTACAGTACCCGGAGGTCGAATTGACCTATTGTACAAAGTCCTAGTTTTTCACACCACTTATGTTGTGGTGGGATCTACAGTTTAAAGTCGACTCCGAACGACAGATTTTTAAGAAACTTTTCATGGCAATTTTTTATTTACTCTTAGAGAGTTTTTGCCAGAAATCTGCTGAGAGGAAGTCGCCGAAGAAATACTTTTTGTATTTTGTCTTTGATGTCTGGCCTGGGGCTCGAACCCTGGCTTTTCGTCTAATAAGCCAACACACTACCTACTAGACTACGGCGACTTTAAAAACTGGCAAAAACTCTGGTAGTAAATGAAATTGCCATGAAAAGTTTCTCAAAAAATTTGTCGTTCGGAGTCGACATTAAACTGTAGATCCCGCCACTCATGTATAAAATTAACACACACAACATAAGTGGTGTGAAAAACTAGGTCGTAATCCTGACTGAAGGGTTGTAATGGCCAATTATGTACATATGTATGTATGTATTTATGTATGAGGAAAGGATTGCAAATCGGAGCTGAGTGATTCATAATCGAACGAGAAATTGTTGTAGTTCCTTCCATTTGGTGTTGCATAGGAAAGAATTCCAAATCGGTGATGCATTTAATGTGGCCATTATAAGTTTCATAATTGTTCCACATGAGGAACCAGTAAGTGCCTTAAGAACCTTGTTTCTGACCTTAACCGTCCTCCTTATGTACGAGGCATGCAAAGAAAAATTCAGATGGTTATCTAAGACTGAAGTCTCAGTAGTCTAGTAGATAGTGTGTCTTATTAGACGTGGGGCCAAGGTTCAAACACCAGGTCAGACATTTCCAACAAAACAAATTATGAAAAAATATTTCTGCGGCGACTTCCTCTCAGCAGATCTCTGCCAAAAACTCTGAGAGTAAATAAATTTGCCATGAAAAGTTTCTTAAGAATTTGACGCTCGGAGTCAACTTTTACTTGTAGGTCTCGCCTCTCATCTATAAAATGAACAAACACAACATAAGTGTCGTGAGAAGCTAGGTCGTAATCCTGATTGAAGGGTTGTAATGACGATTATGTATGACCAATCTTGTACGACCAACCTTAATACCTTCGAGTGACGGAAATATGCTGACCGTCAGCGGAGATATCATGCTCCATTTTCACCACTTTTATGCACATGCGGTGCACAGTTGCCATAGAGTTTGAGGGAGATAGTTGAAGTTTTCTTTCCTTCAAAAAGTAGCCACATTAGTAACCAGGTATAGAGTGATCTTGGAACAAAACATCATCTGTGTTTACTTCGAATGAAAATGTGGTAACGTGCTAACAGTATATTGGAAAACTTATTCATGGGAATTAATAAACACACAGGGCTGTTGCCAGGAGACTGGTTAGAGAATGGGGGCTTATCAAAAAGAATACATATAGCATTTTGAAAATACTTAAAAAAACTACTGAATATTTTCTCAAATTTCTTTTTTTATTTGAAAGTACAATCCTTCCGGTTAATAATGGAAAATAATTTCATCCAAATGGCTGCCTCGGCTGGCCATGCAGTAGCCTACACGATCGGTCCAATTTTTAAGCACATTATCGATTGTGTGCAGCTGTATTTCACCAATGGCTTCACGAATATTGTCCTTTAAAGCGTCAATTGTCTCTGGTTTGTCGGCGTAACACTTATCTTTGATGACACCCTACAAATAATAGTCCAACGGTGTCAAATCGCAGCTCCGAGGTGGCCAAACGACATCAGCACTGCGGCTGATAATGCAATCTTCAAAAACAGGGCGCAAAACATCGCGTGTAGCTTCGGCTGTGTGGCACGTAGCGCCGTCCTGTTGAAACCAAATGTTGTCAATATCCTCCTCTTCAATTTTTGTGGACAAAAATTCGTTCAACATGTCCCGATAACGATCGCCATTGACTGTAACGGCCACTCCTTGCTCATTTTCGAAGACAAATGGCCCAATTATGCCTCTGGACCAAAATCCGCACCAAACAGTGACTCGTTTTGGGTGCGTCGGCTTTTCAATGTATGCGTGCGGGTTTTCTGTGCCCCAAATGCGACAATTTTGCTTGTTTACATACCCGCCAAGATCAAAATTGGCTTCATCTGAAAAGATGATTCTTTTTTTGCCAAAATCGGCATCTTCTGGTGTAGGCTACTGTATGGCCAGCCGAGGCAGACATTTGAATGAAATTATTTTCCATTATTAACCGAAAGGATTGTACTTTCAAATAAAAAAAGAAATTTGAGAAAATATTCAGTAGTTTTTTTTAAAGCATTTTCAAAAAAAAAGTTATTTGGCGGACCCTTTATATTTTTTATTTCAAAAGCAATAATTTTTTTATATCGAATTCAGTTATAGAATTATGGAATGGAAAAATCAGAAAAATCAGAAAAATTCGCTAGAATTCTTTTGTTTTAATTGCCTTTGTTGTAATATTAATTGTTTTTGTACTGTACTGCGCAAAATTTTGGCAATGATTGAAAAAATAATTTTTTTTTTATTCCTTATCGACACCAAACACTTAATAATGAACTCTGTTTTATTTTTTTTGGAAAAATAAAATTCATTTCATTTTATTTACATGTGCTATAAACATTTGCAGTACATATTCAAAATTTTTTTTAATTAAAATGAAAATAAACAAAAGAATGAAGATTTTTGACGGGCAAAATACCCCCAAAAATGTAAACGTGAACGAAACACACAAATAAAGACGCGGGATATTTCAATACTAAATTAAAAAACAAAAAACAAAAACAAAAATTGAAAAAAAAAAATATGCTCGCAACAATGGGAAAAAAGAAACATTAATTTTGATAATTAAATACCCATACAAACACTGAGGCTACAAGGTCAAACAATTCCAAGTAATTCAAGCGAATTTTATTGGTTTCATAAAGAAGAAGAAGAAATAAAAAAAGAAATTCACAAAAATAATGAATTTTTTTTTTATTTTTATGAGCAACCAACTAAGCAACGCCTCAAACACTTTAGTAGAGGCAGGTTATGTATGTATGGCGCACATAAACTAAGTTGGCTGGCAAAATATGAATCAAAAAAAGTATATGTACACTTAAGAGGCCAAAAATTTAATAAGGAAACGTACGCCAGATTTCGAATATTTATTTAAAAATGTATTTAAAAATGAATATGTATTAAGAAATTTAATTAAACAAAATATTGTTTAAAACACTTACTACACACGATTATTGTTTTGTATGAAAAGCAACAAGAGGTGTTGCATGTATGTATACCAGAGATCAGCAATGAATCGTTTTTTCGCTACTTTATAAGTACTCATGAAATTTTGAATAGAAGTGAGTCAACGATATTTAAATTTAACTACTCTGATTCATTCATACTCATACTCACTACAACGTTAATTTATAAGTACAGGTTGCAATGAGTATGCGTACAACGTTGACATCAAACTCATACCATTCGAAATATGTTTGATTCATAAGCCTACTTATTTAGATTCATAACTTTTCGATTCGAGTGAATCGAAATGAAAAAAGACTCATGTGTTTTGAGTTATGAGCTCTCAAAGTTTTCATGCGATATACGACTATACAGTGGTGGCCACGAATTTAAGACACGACATTTTACTTATATATTTGAGATAATTTTTACATCTTATCAAAAAAATTTTAGGTCCATGATATTTTTCTTAAGATTTTAGTAATATTAGGAAGAAAAATTAATAATATTTTGCTACCTATATTTGGTTAAGAATTTTTATTTACATATTATATAGATCAAGACAAAATGTTAGTCAGGATTTGATATTTTTTTAACACAAGCGGTTTTCGTTGTCCTAGACGAAATATCAATACCAAAATCCAATGCAATTTTATTTTTTATTTTACTTGAGTTCGTGAAAGGATTATTAGCAGCTGCTTTAGGGTATAGTTTTTCGGGCTCTAGGTTGCTGTTTGACATTTTTGGTGGTACCATGTTGCTTGATGTGTTCCAGCGCGTTGTAAATCTTGCAATTAAAACATTTAAGCAGCTTGGATATCTCTATTATTATTTTTCCATCAAATTTTAGTTGTTGGATCAGTTTTCGCTCGGCATCGGTATTCCAAGTACCTCTGGCCATTTACAATTAAATATTTCTATGTATTCCAACATAAAATAAAATAAAACATTCGTTGCTCAACGTTTAGCTTCAAAAAACACCAAAAACTCACTTAAAAACCAGATATTTCTGAAATGTCTTAAATTCGTGGCCAATTTCAAATAAACGTTTTTACAATAATATGATCAAAAAGCAACAAAATGTAAAAAGAAACAAAATAAAATAATGGTACTTTTTCTTAATATTACAGGATACATAGAAGAACAAAGCATAACAAATTTGATATTACAGGATTGCAAATATTATCACAACTAAGTCAGTCATATGTCGTGTCTTAAATTCGTGGCCACCACTGTATGTGTATTCTAAGTAGATTTTTCCCTATAACTTCTGAACGGATCGGCTCATCTTAACCAAATTTTGACAGTATTTAAATTAGAGAACGTAGAACATTAAAAACACTTAACATCTGAGTACACTTAAAACGTTATAGAATGGAAGCGTCAACATAAGCAAAAAAAGACAGAACAGCAAGCAGTGCGAACACACAAACTTCTAGTAAGTATTTTAGTGTTCGTGCGCGATTCATACATATTTTGCAATTCGTGTATACATATGTTGAGTTATGGAGAGTTGAAATCAACAACATCATACGTGTTGTTAAGTATGAATATGATGAGTGCTTCAAACTTTGAATATGAGTAGAGGTTCCATGACATTAAAAGAAGTATGAATGCGTACAAGTATCAGAAATTATGAGTATGATTCCCTTCTACTCATCTTTTTGAATACTCATTGTTGATCTACATATACATATATATAAGTATCAGAAATTATGAGTATGATTCGATTCTATTTATCTTCTTGAATACTCATTATTGATCTACATATATATATAAGTATCAGAAATTATGAGTATGATCCGATTCTACTCATATTTTTGAATACTCATTGTTGATCTACATATATATATAAGTATCAGAAATTATGAGTATGATTCGATTCTATTTATCTATATATATATATATATAAGTATCAGAAATTATGAGTATGATTCGATAGTACTCATCTTATTGAATACTCATTGTTGATCTCTGATGCATACGCAAATGAAGTAAACTCACTTTTGTATTAACTCACCCTAGAAGATTATTATTAGCAAGAACTGTAAGGAACATGATGTTTGACCTGTTGTCGTAATATTTACTTAATCAGTGGTTCTGGTAAGACGATACCATCACCAGATATCGGTTTGATGTTAATAGGGTTACACGATAACTGAGGATTTTAACTACGGCTGCCTTCCAAAATGTTAGTTGCTTTGTGTTTGAACAAAGTATCGTGTTTCATAATGCCGCTGTACAAAATATATACAATGTATTATATTTCAAAACGTCGTCAATATGTATTTTTAACGCAGTCAAAAAGCAATCAGGCATCGGATTTATAGTTGATGCATTGTTTCATTACTTTGCATATCTACATAGTTTATATACAGTAGTAGAACTGCATACAAACTTTGTATTGATACATTTTGGAAGGCAGCCTACTATGCACTTTGACAAAAAAAAGCAATGTTTACTTGAGGCAAACTCAAACTAAACGACGCTGATTGTTCAAATTTTGACAGAAGAAGGCTGTGGACAAAAAAGCCCTTTCATCCCTGTCTAGATAAGTTCTGTCAATAATTTCTAAATGAACAATAATCTTTCGGCTACGGATCCTAAGTGCCAGATAACAGCTGAGAAGATGTTCTGTGATGTCATTCTTTGCTACTGAAACCTCTGTGAAAGTGGTTATATTTTATTTTCAGCCCTGGGATATGTAAGCCAACTAGCCAGAGTTGAATTATAAATGAACGTGTTCTAGGATAAAGAGTAAATAGTAAACTCTATCCCGTCCGTATACGTGCGCTCATTTTTCTTTTGAGAACATATCGATGCCTCCGTTCTATAACATTCTAAGTCGAAAAAGTGTGTTTTGAGTTATGAGCTCTCAAAGTTTTCACGCGACATACGACCATATGTGTATTCTAAGAAGATTTTTTCCTATAACTTCTGAACGGATCGGCGCATCTTAACCAAATTTTGACAGTATTTATGTTAGAGAACGTAGAATTTAAAGTACACTTAGAACGTTATAGAATGGAGGCGTCGACATGTCTTTTAGTTTATTTAAGCCCCTCAAAGAAGGAATTCATTCGAATAAGTGTATGGCTTTTCACAGCACGTCAATTATGTGTTGTCAAAATGCTCAGAAAATTTTATGAGGACCTCGTAAACACCTTTAGAGATTCCCGAAATTCTTGGTCGATCTTCAGTGTAAAGTATAGCGAATTGCATTCAATCACCCAATATATAGTATGTACACAGTCTTTAGAATAAGAGTCTTAGTTCTTTTACTATTCAACTAGACAAGAGTGATTAGCTAGGCATAGAGCTAGACTAGTGTGAATACATATCGATATTTGAAAAAGTTCTAATATAATGGTCGCCATTTAAGCTATGTTAGGATCGGTTGATGTCGCCGTAGTCTAGTAGGTAGTGTGATGGCTTATTAGACGTAAAGCCAGTAAGTATTTCTTCGGGGACTTTCTCTCAGCAGATTTCTGGCAAAAACTCTGAGAGTAAATAAAATTGCCATGAAAAGTTTCTCAAAAATCTGTCGTTAGGAGTCGAATTTAAACTGTAGGTCCCACAACTCATGTATAAAATTAACACACACAAGCATAAGTGGTGTGAGAAACTAGGTCGTAATCCTGACTGAAGGGTTGTAATGACCAATTATGTATGTATGTCGGGCCGGTTCTGGATATTTTAAAAGTAAATAATAGCAGTTGCATCTCGCTTTTAGAACTTTAAATAGAGTTAAGTAAGATTCCTTTTACATCTTCAAAGTTTATGTTAATAAATGTCTTTACAATTTTCTTTTAAATTTGTTTTCTCAAAGTGCGGTCGTTTTTTCTTTACTCCACCAAATTTAAGTCTTTGCAAAGTAAACTCTGAAGGTGTAAAAGGTGTCTGAAATCGCTCTATTTTTTCTAACTAGATTTCTGGTTTCTGGTCCTCACGTTGTAAGCTCTCATATGATTAAAACAATTTTTTTTTTGATTTTTAAAAAGGTGATGAGTTAGAAAAAGCCTGTACAAAATAGCCATGATGACACAATCAAAACGATATTACATACCAGATTATAAGACGCTAAAATGTTGTAATTTTCGCTTTATTTTTCCAATAAGTAATTCGATTAACACATTCCGATAATAAACAATTTTAGAAATTCTATTTATTTATATGAAATTCTTTATTTATTATTTATAATTCTCGCTATGGCCAACGAATACTTGTAATTGTTTAGAAAAATAAATTCACACAGTATTTACACTGCTTGCCAAGCCATGATTCATGCACATATGAAATGCGGTTGAATAATATTGTTGCATTCAATGGAGTAATAAAAAAAAATTATATTACAGATCAGATTATGAATATAAAAACGTTTTGTTTAAAAAAAATATCGAATTTGAATAGTAGAATAGAATTTCAATACTGTTAAATGAATACAATACGAGTACTGCAGATGATGTTTTATTTTTAATGAGAATTGTTTGTTTAAATTAAAAAATAAAAATTATTTCAAATTGTTTAAACAAAACAAAGACAAATAGTATTAAATTCCTTTCAGAAATCTACGTTTTATGGAATGCTACAAACACTACTGCTATTTATAGCATGCTACTGCTATTGTCACTATTAATGCTACTACAACTACACCTAAAGTAAATCGTATTCCACGGAAATGGCGGTTAATCGTAAAGAATAATCGATTCTTTTTATTGGGATATTTTATATATTAGTTGTCGTTCAGAAATCTACGTTTTATGGAATGCTACAAACACTACTGCTATTTATAGCATGCTACTGCTATTGTCACTATTAATGCTGCTACAACTACACCTAAAAGTGAATCGTATTCCATGGAAATGGCGGTTAATCGTAAAGAATAATCGTTTCTTTTTATTGGGATATTTTATATTTTTGTTGTCGTTCAGAAATCTACGTTTTATGGAATGCTACAAATACTACTGCTATTTATAGCATGCTACTGCCATTGTCACTATTAATGCTACTACAACTACACCTACTATATTATATATATATTATATATATTTGTTGTCATTATTGTTTCCACAAATTCAATGCAAAAAATAAAAATAAATCTATTATTCACAATTGTTGTATGCATTTCCATTGTATTGTTTCAATTTTAGTGTCATTAAATTAAACAAAAAATAAATAAAATGTAAATAAAAATATTGATTAAAAAGTAGCAAAATAATATGTTTGTTTTCGGCGAATATGAAGCCCCCTA
Source organism: Sarcophaga variegata (assembly GCA_932273835.1). NCBI lineage: Eukaryota > Metazoa > Arthropoda > Insecta > Diptera > Sarcophagidae > Sarcophaga > Sarcophaga variegata. The sequence goes on along the minus strand of OW026361.1, from coordinate 15,014,833 downwards.
CTATATTGAAAAGTAAAGATCATACATCATCTCTCTAAAACTGAATCTATTTTATAATGATTTGAAAATACTGCAATTCAAAACAGGCCTTGAATTGAACTGAAGCCACAGTCCTAGAGCTCTATTTATCTCTCTAAAGAACATATTGTAAAATGCTGATTACGGTGAAGAGTACGAATGAAACTACTTTAGCCAAAATAAATTACAAGATAAAGTCAGTAAAAAAGGACAATTGGGCTTCAAAAAGACTCCTTTACTTTTGAGCAATATTAGGCTGTCATCATTCTGTTTCCTTATCAAACTATTTCTTATTAAGCAGTTGATTTGCCTACTATAGCATTTGCTAGGATGATAGGGTTGCCATTTTTCATTAACTAGAAATAATCCACTCTATAAAAATGTGTTGTACTTTTCTTAAGAACTGAAGCTATTTAACTTGGCTATGATTTTTGTTGTTGATGTTATTCTCTAAAGCGATCATTCTCATTCCTGGATAGATCATTTTGAGAGGAATAAAACCTCTTCCTTTTAAATCAATTTGAAAGCCGTGAACATTATCTTTTTGTTTTCTGTAATTCGGCCATGTATTACTGAAGTTTCCAGAAATGCCCTTAACCACTCCATCATGATTCCGGCAATAACAGATATGTTCGGAAGGTAGCTTTTCAAAGATCACTGTATTAAGATCAGTTTTCCAGAAGCAGCCTTCTAGGACTACAATTCTAAGAACAGTTTCTTAGAAGAATTGTAATACCAGTTGTAGAATCTCCGTTCCAGAACCTTTGTTCGAGTCCTCTAATCTGTTCAGTGCTCTGCGATTACTGTTCTATAGTCTCTGGCCTTGATATGGCAGCTCAGTATAGGTATGACAGCTATGAAACTACCAAAGCTTAACCATCTGGTAAAAGACAATCGAAATATCTTTAAGTAAACATTGAAAGATTAAAGAACTCTATTCAAAAATGGCAAGGATATTAGGAAAACACTTCAAATATTTGGAAGAACCTATGCGCTTACTACACGGAGAGACTTAATATATGTTCCTCTTACTCCTCTAGGGAGCATAGGGCCGCAGAGAGGCCGGAGAGACTTAAGGTTAAAATTAATTCAATTTGTGACGGATGAATATAGAACTTGCCGATGTTCTTTTAGGCAAGACAATCTCACCAAGAAAGCATCCCTTACAGTTGAAAAAAAAATTCAAGTAAAACTCCTCTCTATAACGACTTCAACAATTTAATTATAGCAGTTAATGAAGTATTGACAACCAGGACTATAACAATAGCCACAGAAGCATGGACTCTATTAACCATTGATGCAACAGCCTTGAGAGTGTTCAAGAGAAAAGTTCTACGTAAGATCTTCGGTCAAGCATCAGATCCAACAATGAGCTGTATGAGCTCCTCAATGACATGGAGCTTATTAACATATACCGGCTGCGATGGCCCGACCATGTAGTTCGAATGGAGGAGTATGCTCCAGCGAGACGGGTATTTGATGGGGTAATTTACGGAAGCCGTTAAAGAGGACGACCTTATTTGCGTTGGAATAATAATGGTTGATTTTTATTTGAATCGATAGTATGGTCCATATAATTTAATGTTTGAAGATTATTTCATGCAAATGTTGACCGCAACTGCGCCTCAAATGGTCCATCCGCTTAGTCCAATTTTGGCATACTCTTTCCAACATTTCGGCCGGTATCGCACAAATAAACGCTTCAATGTTGTTTTAAAATGCGTCAATTGAAGCGAGCTTGTCTGTATAGACATGAGCTTTAACATAGCCCCACAAAAAATAGTCTAAAGGCGTTAAATCGCACGACCTAGGCGGCCAATTGACCGGTCCCGAACGTGAAATAAAATGTTCATCGAACTCGCCTCTCAATAAGTCCATTGTTACGCGTGCTGTGTGGCATGTGGCACCGTCTTGTTGAAACTACATGTCATGCAAATCTTCAGACCTAAATCCATCCGCAAAATTTTCCACGTTGTTGAGTAACAGTGGCCCAATTGCTGCGAACGGCGACGAATCGATAATTGATGGTCATCAATAACACTGGCCGATACAGCGGCGATATTTTCTTCAGTTCGCACTCTACGTAAGCGTGTTGGTGGTTTAATGTCCAACAATGTAAATTTGGTGCGAAATTTAGTCACAATAGCCCGAATAGCCGCTTCAGTGGGTCGATTAAACTGACCATAAAATGGAAGAAGCGCGCGATGAACTTTCTTAACAGAGCACGCATTTTGATAATAAAATTCAATGATTTGCAAGCGTTGTTCGGTTTGTAAGACGATTCATGGTTAAATTATGGACCAAACTGAAGATGTTTGACAGTGAAACAGAAGACGAAACGTGCGTAAGCTGTTTAAACCAGTGTTGCCAAAAAGATAATAGCTAAAAAAATGACCCGTTACATTCAATGTGAGAAAGAGTGAGTAAGAGAGTGAGTATTCGAAAAAACGCAATAATTCTGAAGGCTATGGTGTTGATATTTAAAGTGGCTTTAGCTCATATGAATTGCACGTTCCCAATAAAATCAGGTATAAGGTTAACTTACACCTACTTTAGCAATAAGAAAGAAGTCCAAACGTTAGTCCTTCTAATCTGTTAGAAACAGATGTAAAATTTTTCTCTCAGAACCTCTTTCAATATGAAATACTTTGTGTGTTGAAGTCTAGTAGATAGCGTGCGGGGTTATTAGACGTCGGTCAAACCCCGGCTGCTTCCTCTCAGCAGATTTCTGGCAAAAACGCTGAGACTAAATAAAATTGCCATGAAAATTTTCTCAAAAATCTGTCATTCGGAATCGACTTTAAACTGTAGATCTCGGCACATGCATAAAATTAACACAGGTTAACAGGGTTGTAATCACCAATTATGTATGTATGTACTTTGTGTCTTAAAGGCATCGTTCTTAATCGCAAAGATTTTGAATGCATTTTTATTGGAAATGATTTTAAAATTTTCCCACCCATAACACTGTAGGGTGCATAGTAGCATTGCATATGAAAAACAATAAAATCTACTATGGAAACTGGTTTAAATCAGTTTTTCCTTAGGTTTAGATTAATAATTATTATTTGAAATTTTTTTTTAGCAATTATGACTATAACTACAGAGTTTCGTATCATGGCTAAATGTGTCATCATCAAGATGATGATAATAATGCTGACGATGTCGACTATGATGATGATGACGATGACGATGATATCTTGCATTCATTAATAATTAATTTTGTTATTGTACATCTTTAAGTAAGAAAAGAAAAAAACAAATCATCTTTTGCACGTTTTAGTCTCTCCATAACGAAGTGTTATAAGAAATCATGACATGATAAGAAGAGATTTAAAATGCAATTTCCGGTTTCCTGTCATTAGACAAAGTTAAAATGAGATGAAGTTTCAAGTTTTCAGAAAAAGAAAAACAATGTAATAAACTAGTTAAAGGTATTATAAGGCAATTATTAATCAGGCAAGTCAAAGTGTTGATATCTTTAGATTGGTACAGCAAAGAAAATAATAATTAAGGAAAGAGAAAATAATTTTTTACAAGTTTCTAGAATTTGATTTCAAAACAACAAGGAAGAGCGGACATATTTTCCATATCATTTGCCATATACAGTGGTGGCCACGAATTTAAGACACGACGACATATGACTGACTTAGTTGTGATAATATTTACAATCCTGTAATATCAAATTTGTTATTCTTTATTCTTCTATGTACCCTGTAATATTAAGAAAAAGTAGCATTATTTTATTTTGTTTCTTTTTAAATTTTGTTGCTTTTTGATCATATTATTGTAAAAACGTTAAAGTTTCAACAAAGAATATGGATATAAAGAAAACGCATCATGTAGAAGTAAAATTTCTTATGCCGTCGTAATATTCTTATTTAGGTCGTAATATTACGACCCGCTCTCATCAAATTCATTTCTAGATGAGAGGGAGGAAAACAGAAGGAAAATAAACACAAACAAAGAGCGTAACAATGTTTTGCTCTCATTGTACGTATGTACATGTGTATGTATTCTTGTGTTTTTTTGATTTAGTTGTCGATCAGACTGCGACAAGAACACATGTTTCGCGGATGCTTTATCATTTTATTTCAGAATAACACTCGAAGAATATTTTGTGTTAAAAATGTTCTGTCATTAGCTGGGCGTATTTCTTTTTTTTTATTTTGTCTAGTATAATTTTTTTAAATGCTTTGGAATGCTCGTTTTTTTTTTTAATAAAAAGACTAAAAAAATCTTTTTATTTTTCTAAAAAACATGGCCTAATTTTTAAGCCAAAGATGGATATCTTTATGTTCTTTTAATAATAAAATGGATTTTTTATTTTATATTTATTTATCTAAAATTATTAAGCCAAAGATAGACAGCTTTACATATGTATGTTGATGAAATGAAAATAAAAATAGCGTATATTACTAACACTTTTATATGGCTGTAAATAACTAAATTCTCTCAACTTATTTTCTCTCTCTTACCCACTAATCCATAACCATAAGCATGTGTTAACCTAGAGGAAAATTGTTAGTAATAATTTCAAGTCTACTTCTTAACCCAATGATATGTATATATGATCGGAAATATATAGAAATTGTACTGCACTAAATCCCTAAAGACACTGTATTTAACTTGGCAAGTATTCTTCCAAAAATCGAAATCATTTCTCATTGATATTAGTGAATACTACTGTGATATTTCTTTGAGTGTATAATTGAAGTCTGAAAAAAGCGACATGAACCTTCTTCTTTAAAAGCTGACAAGATTTTTACGCTCTTTTTAACGAACATTCTTGATATTCGTGTCCTATGTGTGTAAAAAGCCGAAGATGTTCTTCCCCTGAGGGACATTGGTGCCGACGTGTATTTTTAACACTAGAAAAATAAATAAAAAGTGGTCAAACAACAAAAACGTACGCTGAGAACAACGCATTGTTACGCTCTTGGTTTCTGTAACCTTCCCTTCTATCTTTCCCCCCGCGTCATAAAATATTGTTACGCGAAGCGAAACGACCTAATATCGTTTAACAATAAAAACGATAAACAAAAGCTACCAGCTACACCAACACAATACACACGACACAAATACGCACTAACACTAAGAATACAACGAACGTGGTGATTATCTAAAGCTGCACACACACACATATGTATCGAACCTAGTAGCGACTGGTACATAACATAAGCGAGTACACAAACAACAATGTACTAGCAATAGAGTTTTCGCGAAGGCGCGTGCGAGAACCTTCCACATCGAGAACGTTCATCGTACTGATTGATACGCGTGTGTGCGGACTATAAAAGGGCTGCACAAAGCAAGCAGCAGTCAGAGTTAATTCAGTCAGCCTGGTGTGAAGTTGCGTGTGAACAAAACAAGTCGTGGTTGTAAAGTGAATAATTGTGTGAACTAATAAAGTGAATAAGCAGATTATTATTGTTGTATCGTTAAGTTCTATACGGTGGCACACAAAAGTAGTGTAATCAATAAAGAGAGTTAAGAAAAACTAAAGACATATTTGTTTTTACTTTGTTGCAATTAACGAACTCATATTTAAACGTTTTTAAAAAGGTAAAAACGTAACAATTGGTGTCAGAAGTGGGATTGCAAAATCCAAAAGTAAAAATAAATAAATAATTAAGAAAGAGAAAATCAAAATCAAAATGAAACTCTCCGAGTTAAAAGTGGAACGGCTTAAACGAGAGTTGGATAAACTCAAACTCTCAACAATGGGCACGAAGAATGAATTGCAGAAGCGGTTAAGGGAACACCTTCAGCTTCAAGACATTGACATCGATTCCTACGAGTTCGAGGATGAAGAGGAACGAGAGGTAAAGGCCATTGCAACCCCTAGCGGTGTTGACATAAATTTGTTGCTAGCTGCTATGATGGAGAAAATGGAAGTAGCAAGCCAGAAGCTATTCGAAGCTTCTAGAACCGAAAATCAAAAACTGCTAGCTGATGTTCAAGAAGCTTCTAGAGCTGAGAACCAGAAGCTATTCGAAGCTTCTAGAACCGAAAATCAAAAACTGCTAGCTGAAGTACGGGAAGCTTCTAGAGCCGAAAACCAACGACTGCAAGCAGCAATTATGTCAAAAATTGAAAAGGAGCTCGAAGCGACAACAGGGAAGCTTGAGGAAATACATGAGTCGGTTAGCAAAAGGATCACTGGTGTCGAGGAAAGGGTGTCACATTTAGAAAAGGCCGTTGACACGAAAGTGGACAATTTGGAAAAGGCCGTTGATAATAAAGTGGACAATTTGGAAAGGACCGTCGGCGGAAAAATCGTTATGATGGAGGAAAAGATCAACAACCTCCAAAGCCAGCGACAGGAACCAGTGCGAGTCGTTTCGGAAAGTACCGGCAGGATAAGAACACCTTGCTTTGATGGTAGCTCACCCCTATCCGTATTCAAATTCCAATTTGAGACAGTAGCCAGCAGAAACGGATGGGACGATGGAGAGAAGGCTCTAGAACTAATTCTGGCGTTAAAAGGTGTCGCAGCTGAGATTCTAGAGACCATGCCAGCCAGCAGCAGAAACAACTACAACGAATTAATGGTGGCATTGCAGCGTAAATTTGGCGATGAGCACAAACGGGAACTATACCGCATGGAGTTGAGATGCCGGGCGCAAAAGGCAAATGAGTCATTACAAGCCTTTGCAATGGAGGTTGAGAGATTAGTGCAGCTCACATACCCAGGAGAAAACCATCCATTGATAGACAACTTTAAGACCGAGGCGTTTGTTAATGGCATACGCGACCCTGACATTAAACTGGCGGTATGTTCTACGCAGAAGGTAACCTTTGCAGAGACCGTGGCCTTCGCACTAGCCCAGGAGACCGCTCGAGCTATTTCCAGACCACAAGTAGGCAAAGTGCGAAGAATGGAAGTCGTGGAGGAAGACGAATGCCTTTTAACTAAAGTTAAGGAGATGGTGAAGCAAGCTATGGAAGAAAACGGACAAAGGACTAAACTTAAATGCTTCAATTGTGGAAAGGGTGGCCATTTCCAAAGAAATTGCAAAGCGCCACGCAAGAGATCAAGATCCGCCTCACCATCAAGGAACAAGAAACGGGCGAACTACCAACCATCTTCACAAGAGTCCCCGTTAAACTAAAACGAGCTAGCACTGAGGGGCAAGTGCTGGCTCCCACAAGCGAGGGCCCCACAATCTCAATATCAGTGATGCAACAGAACAACAACAATCTTACGGCGTGCGGATACATAAACGGCAGACCACATACCTTCACAATAGACACCGGAGCGACGCAGTCTATCATCAGACCAGATGTAGCGAAGGGAAAATGTGAGGCACTTAGCAATGTAAAACTACGGACAGCTACTGGAGAGTGTGCCACCGTCCACGGAAAAACAGAGGCGAAGGTGACTATAGCCAACATTAGTGTAAGTCACATCTTTATTGTTGCCGATATTGTGGACGAGGTTATCATTGATGCCGATTTTATGATAGCTCATGGCATCAATTTGAATATGGGGCAACAGATTATGAGTTGGCGAAATGTAGAGATACCTCTAGACGTGGGGTACAAGCACCAAGTGGACGCCAGAAGGATAGTTGCGGTCGAACAACTCAAATTGCCACCTCACAGTGAATCACTGATATGGGCGCGTATGGAGGGAGATTGTGTGGAAAACCGCTTGTGGGTTGTTGAACCAGCAGAAATACAGACGGATTTAATATCAGCAAAAGCCCTCGTGAAATCCACAGAACATAGAATAGTCCCGGTGAGAGTGCTAAATCTATCAGGCCATGAAAGAGTCGTCTGTAAAAACTCAGAGGTGGGCCAATGTGTTCCAGTAGAGGCGATTATAAACAGCGAGCAAACGCCGCAACCTGCCGATATGTCAGCCAAGGATCGAAAGGGATTTGATGAAAATGTGGAGAAATGGATCACAGGTTTAGCAGCTGCAGAGAAAAACAAAGCCAAAAAGCTGCTAAAGAGGTATGCTTTCGCTTTCACCACGAACAACAAAAGTCAAGGAAGAACAGCCATGGTTAAACATGAAATTGATACTGGCGAAGCGAGACCAATAAAGCAGGCACCCAGAAGCATACCGCTGGCGAAGCGTAATGAGGTCAAGGAGTTAGTCGACGAAATGAAGAAGAGCGGTGTAATCGAACCATCATCGGGTCCGTGGAGCTCACCTATAGTCTTGGTAAAGAAGAAAGATGGCAGTACAAGATTCTGCGTAGACTACAGGAAGCTGAATGATGTCACTAAAAAGGATAGTTACCCGCTACCAAGAATTGACGACACACTCGACACGCTAGCCGGAACAAAATGGTTCTCCACATTGGATCTACAAAGCGGGTATTGGCAGGTGGAGATTGCAGACAAGGACAAAGAGAAAACCGCATTCAGTGCGAATGGCGGCTTATGGCAGTTTAAGGTTATGCCATTTGGACTCTGTAATGCTCCGGCCACATTCGAGCGGCTTATGGAACGTGTGCTAAAGGGACTGCATTGGAAGACTTGCCTGGTGTACCTCGACGACATAATAGTGATGGGCAGAACTTTCGACGAACACCTCAAGAACCTGGGAGAAGTTCTGCAACGAATAACAACGGCTGGACTAAAACTAAGCGTAAAGAAATGTGCATTTTTCCAAAAGCAGGTGAAGTATTTGGGGCATCTTGTCACAGCAGATGGCATATCCACCGATGAAGATAAAATACGAGCAGTAAAGGACTGGCCTCGTCCCCAGAATCTTCATGAACTACGCAGCTTTTTGGGACTATGCACATACTACAGACGCTTTGTGCCTAATTTTGCCAGCGTGGCTGCAAGCTTACATGAGCTCACCAAGAAGTCAAAAATCTATCAATGGGGTGAGCCACAGGAGAAGGCGTTCCAGACACTAAAAGACCTATTGTGTGCTGCGCCAGTTTTGGCGTATCCAGTCCCAGGAGAAAAATTCATCATAGACAGTGATGCTAGCGGATATGGTATTGGTGGTGTACTTTCCCAAGTGGTCAATGGAACAGAGAAAGTCGTAGGCTACTATAGTCGCACATTGTCAAAGCCTGAACGGAATTATTGTGTGACCCGACGAGAGCTACTGGCAGTTCTGGAGTGCATCAAACATTACCATAAATACCTGTATGGCCAAAATTTTCTGCTGAGGACTGATCACTCCGCACTCAGATGGCTGCTACAATTCAAGAACCCTGAAGGACAGTTAGCACGTTGGATTGAACGCCTCCAGACTTACGACTTCAGCATCGAACACCGAAGGGGCATAAAACATGGAAATGCTGACGCTCTTTCACGCCGACCTTGCAATTTGGAGTGTAAACATTGCATGAAAGCTGAGAAAAAGGAATCCATCGTCGATATCCGGCTAACGCGGATTGAAGCCAACGAAGACTGGTCCCAAGCACAAAGAAGTGACCCAATATTGGCGAAAATAATAGCAGCTAAGGAAGAGGACAAACGACCGACCAGAAATGAGATATCCGCAGAAGGTCCTTTTACAAAAGCTTATTGGGCGCTATGGGACAGCTTAAAGATCATAAATGGGTGCCTATATCGACTTTGGGAAAGCGCTGATGGCAAGACCTCATCCAACCTATTGGTAGTGCCTTCCTCCAAAATGAAAGAAGTGTTAAAGGAGTTCCATAATGGAGCCAGCGGAGGACATCTTGGAGTAACCAAGACGCTGGAAAGGCTAAAACAACGTTTTTATTGGGTTGGATGTCAGCAAGCAGTATCGGACTGGATAGCAAATTGTACCCAGTGTATTGCAGCTAAAGGTCCAGTAAGAAGAACTCGAGGTCAGCTGCAACAGTATAACTCAGGCGCACCATTCGAGCGGATAGCGATGGACGTTGCAGGCCCTTTTCCAGTCAGCAATGCCGGAAACCGATATGTTCTCGTTGTGATGGACTACTTCAGCAAATGGCCGGAAGTATATGCCATACCCAATCAAGAGGCGAACACAATAGTTAACGTTTTTGTGAACAACTGGGTATGCCGCTACGGGGTTCCAATAGAACTACATTCCGATCAAGGCAGAAATTTTGAGTCGGCTATATTCCAGGAAATGTGTGAAGTATACGGTATTAAAAAGACTCGAACGACGCCTCTTCACCCACAGTCAGACGGAATGGTAGAGCGATTTAACCGAACCCTGGAGGAATACTTGCGAAAAGTAGTGAGCGAGCAACAGAAAGACTGGGACGAACACATTCCGAGGTTTCTACTGGCGTACCGATCCGCTGTCCATGATTCAACATCTAGATCTCCCGCCAAGGTTATTTTTGGGACTGAAATAAAACTGCCCGGTGACTTAGAGTTTGGCGTTAAGCCCGGCACAGAGAGGGATGCCACATCCACTGGAAAAGATGAAAGCCTAAATGAACTTCATGAGTTTGTGCGCACCCGTATAAAAATGGTCAGTGATAGAATGAAGGCCAGGTATGATCATGCTGCAAACACAGAGGGCTTCCATGAGGGACAAATGGTTCTGCTATACAACCCAAAGCGGAAGAAGGGATTATCTCCCAAGCTACAGACCAGCTGGGATGGACCGTATAAAATAATTAAACGATTAAACGATGTCGTATACAGGATACAGAAAGCTAACAGCCCCCGAGCAAAAATGAAGGTCGTACACATAGAGCGACTGGCAAAATATGGGAAAGGAGATAATGAGCCTATTCGGGACGAACAGGCTTAAGTGGGCGGCAGTGTTACGCGAAGCGAAACGACCTAATATCGTTTAACAATAAAAACGATAAACAAAAGCTACCAGCTACACCAACACAATACACACGACACAAATACGCACTAACACTAAGAATACAACGAACGTGGTGATTATCTAAAGCTGCACACACACACATATGTATCGAACCTAGTAGCGACTGGTACATAACATAAGCGAGTACACAAACAACAATGTACTAGCAATAGAGTTTTCGCGAAGGCGCGTGCGAGAACCTTCCACATCGAGAACGTTCATCGTACTGATTGATACGCGTGTGTGCGGACTATAAAAGGGCTGCACAAAGCAAGCAGCAGTCAGAGTTAATTCAGTCAGCCTGGTGTGAAGTTGCGTGTGAACAAAACAAGTCGTGGTTGTAAAGTGAATAATTGTGTGAACTAATAAAGTGAATAAGCAGATTATTATTGTTGTATCGTTAAGTTCTATACGGTGGCACACAAAAGTAGTGTAATCAATAAAGAGAGTTAAGAAAAACTAAAGACATATTTGTTTTTACTTTGTTGCAATTAACGAACTCATATTTAAACGTTTTTAAAAAGGTAAAAACGTAACAATATTTTTGAAAAATATTCCAAAAAATGTTAAAATGCGCATTCTTTATACTTTATTTTCTTTGGTTTCAACTTGCCACGAAATATCTGGTTTTTAAGTGATTTTTTTGGTGTTTTTTGAAGCTAAACGAATGTTTTATTTTATTTTATGTTGGAATACATAGAAATACTTAATTGTAAATGGCCAGAGGTACTGGAAATTCCGATGCCGAGCGAAGACTGATCCAACAACTAAAATTTGATGGAAGCCCAGTAATGGAGATATCTAAACTTTTAAATGTTCTAGATGCAAGATTTACAACGCGCTGGAACACGTCAAGCGACAACATGGTGCCACCAAAAATGTCAAACAGCAACCTAGAGCCCGAAAAACTACACCCTAAAATAGCTGCTAATAATCCTTTCACGAGCTCAAGTAAAATAAAAAATAAAATTGCATTGGATTTTGGTACTGATATATCGTCTAGGGCGATAAGAAAACGACTAAATAAGAAAAACTTGCGTGGGTGTATTATATATATAAATATATCTTCCTTTTACTCCTCTAGGGAGCATAGGGCCGCAACAAGTTGGTTCCAATGAGCTCGATCGTCAGCGCGGTGTTTCACTTCGTTCCACTGTAGATGTAGTTTGGATAATTCGATTGTGATTTGGCGTTTCCAGGTGTGTGATGGTGGTCCGATGCGCCTGCTTCCCTGGGGGTTCCAATCAATGGCTTTCCTTGTGATGTCATGTAATGGCTTGCGAAGAGTGTGCCCAAGCCAGCCCCACTTGCGTCTTCTTATTTCCATCTCTATTGGTTGTTGGTTTGTATCTGACCAGAGTTGGGCGTTGGATATTATGGAGGGCCAGTAAACACGCATGATTCTGCGCAGGCATTTGTTCACAAATACTTGAATAGACTGGGAATCTCGGGGTGCCATATTCCCCGTTTCGCAGCCGTAAAGTAATGTGGATTTGACGCTGGAGTTGAAAATTTTAATTTTGGTGCGTCTCGATATATTAGATGAAAGCTTTGCGTGCCTTATTAATGCGGCTGGCAATATCTGCTGTTGAACCGCCGGATTTATCGATTATACTGCCTAGATAGCAGAAGGACTCCACTTCATCAATTTCCTTGCCGTATTTTAGGAATTTCCCCGTTGCATTAGCATTTATTCTGAGTGATTTAGTTTTGTGGATACTCATCTTTAATCCCAGCGTGGGTGTATTGCACAACGTAAACCATTTGTGTCAAAAAAAATATCAAATTCCGACTAGCATTTTGGAGAGAACATCCCAATAAACCGATGATATTTTGGAAAAATATACTTTGGAGTGACGAATCGAAGTTTTGCCGCTTCGTCTCTGATGTAAAGCAGTACGTATGGCGCCCTCCAAACCTGGAGCATCACCCAAAGTACACCCTTAAAACGGTCAAACATGGTGGTGGAAATCAGATGGTGTGGGCAGCATTTTCCTGGCATGGTATAGGTCCCATTTACAAGATTAATACTAAAATGGACCAGCACGTTTACAAAAACATTCTAACAGACACTATGCTACTATTCGCTGAAGACAACATGCCCCTAATAAGGCAATTTATGCATGATAATGACCCTAAGCACACCGCACGTCTAGTGAAGAGTTGCTTAGAGGAAAACAATATCACTGTTTTAAAGTGGCCAGCTCAATCCCCGGACTTCAATCCAATTGAGAACTTGTGTAATGATGTTGAGGAACATTTACGAGCAGTAAAACCTAAAAATTTAAACGATTTGTGGGAAGAAATCCAAAAAGCTTGGTATGCGATTCCAAAGCAACATTGTATGGCATTAGTCGAAAGTTTACCCGGGAGATTTGCTGCTGTGATCCAAAATAAATGCCCCTATTGCGGTTGACAACTTTTTTAGTAGTTTGGTCGTCTTTCAGAAATCGGTATTGCCATTCTAAACTTAAATATGCGGTTGACTTTTTGGTTGTGCGGCGGATTTTTTAGTTGTGTTTTATGGTATTGCGGTTCACCACTTTGTATGAGTTTGGTTGACAAAAACGTTAAATATAGACAACTACTTATTAGCAGTTGAGTCTCTATAGAGTTCACTTATGTACATATTTAATACATTTTTTTAAATAATAGAATAAAAGATAAAAATTAGAAAAATCTTAAGTTTTTTTCTGATTAAAATAAATAATTAAATATTCAATACGCAGGAAATTGAAAATAACAACCAAAGTCCAATTTGAGCAACTTACGAAGTTGATAGAAAATAATCCAGAAATTTCTAAAGGAAAGTAAAATTTTGGGAGACCAAATATCAGTGCAAGGCAGCGTGAGAAGGATTTTCTTTAGAGTGGAAATGCTTGGGTCCACCTACAAGAACCCCTTCCGAATGGCAACGTGTAAGCATCTAAAATATTGTAAATAGACATTTTATTAGAATTTTTACTCCTTATAGGTTTGTTTACTACAAAGCAAGTATTAAAAAAAATTGCTAATAATAAAAACACATCCAACACAGCCCAATACGCCGAGAAATCCACATTTTTCAAAAAACCATACTTTGAAAGCATTTGTTTCGTCTTCGATCATTTGTGTTTTTATCCATTTTCTACAAATGCGATCCTCTATTGCTGGTACCACTTCCTTTAAAATAAGGATTGAGCTACTCCAACATAGAAGTCATTTCCATTGCACTTTTGATAGCTTCCGTCAGCCAAAAATCGAAGCTACCATATGCACAGGTCTCTTTAAGTGGTCCTTAATTTCATTCAGCACATAACAAAATGCTTCTTTGTTCAGTCGTAATTAGCTAATAAATCTATAAAAAATCACTTCTTATAAATATTTGTTAATAATTTTGGACATTTCTTATTTCGTGCTGGGTAGTTCAAAAGGATTTGAATCATCGTGTATTTTTCCACGTATACGAAGAACATTTATATTACATGAGAACATAAGAACATGATTCTCATCTTCGAAAAATAAATCCTCACTTAAATCCATTTTTAATATACTTTTATTTCTACAAAAACTTTCCTTTTCTTTTCCTCTACTTCCAAATAAATTTCATGGTGTTACCAACATGAAATTGAAATTTCATATCGGCAACACCATAACAATTACAACTACAAAACGTTGAGTTCCGCAATATCAAAAAATAATTTGGTTGAGCGAAAGTTGGGTTGACTGGCAGACGACCAAACTGAGTTGAGTTGAGAACGGCAATAGGGGCAAAAGGCTTTCCCACCAAATACTAGGATTTTTTATGAAGTTTGATTTTGCCTATGTCTTAAATTCATGACCAGGATAGAATTTGTGTTGATCTATATAATATGTAAATACAAATTCTTAACCAAATATAGGTTGCAAAATATTATTAATTTTTTTTCCTGATATTACTAAAATCTTAAGAAAAATATCATGGACCTAAAATTTTTTGATAAGATGCAAAAATTAAATGTTGTGTCTCAAATTTGTGGCCACCACTGTACATCCTTCGTATTCTAGTGGATTTATAGGCAATTAAGGTAAGTGAGTAGATATACACATTTGACCAGCCTAAAACACTTGTTTTAAATTGCTTTGAAATCAAAAACTAATCCGTATGATATTTTTAAAACTTAAAAATGCATTTTTAAATTATTTGTTGTATGTTATGTTTCATTTCGTAAACAAACCCGCCACCACTAACACCTGTTGTTAAACAAATTTTGTCGTTTTTTTTTCTTACACCGAAACCTACACTTCCGCCTTTAATGAAACCTACACTTCAAGAGATCCGTTTGATTTACGACAATTTTATGGCATTTTTTAAGCCAATTTTGGTGATAATTTTGTTATAAGCTTACATTAAGTGATTGTGGTAATTTAATATTTTTCATATTGTATTTTTCTTCTTTTTTTTCATAAATAATTAAATGGAAAATTAACATAATACTGTGGTGTATTAATAACAAATAAAAAAAATCAGAAATACAAAATCATGACACTTAAAAAGCATAGCTAAGGAAAACAATGAAACAACAATACAAGACTGACTTGTAACAAGACACTGAATGACATAATTAGAAAGAAAATAAATGCATACAAATAAACTGGAAATAATAATTAGAAAATTGTAATTAAATGAGTTGGAAATTATTGAAATTTCACTAAAAAAAAGTGTAAACGATTGAAAGGTCTTATGCTATGTTCAGACATGTACTTTTATTGAATTAATATTCGGTTTATTGATAACAATATTTTTAGTGTTCAGACACAAAATTTATTTGACAGCTGGCAAACAAAACAGCTGATTGCTTCAACAACATTGCTTTTAATTTAATCGCGAAAATTAGTGCCAAAAAAAAAGTGAAAAAAATTTTACATTGGAAAAAGTCTTACTAATGATTAAACGAAACGCCGAGCTGTTGCGGTTAGTAGGGAATATTTCTGACTCCAAAGTGGCATCCTTCTGAGATGAGAAAGAAAAATTTGATAATACTGCATAGCTTGCAGAAAAGAAAGCTTTTGCTTATGGCACTGTTAGAGGAAAATGAAACTCAAAGGTCTTTATTTATTAACTGCTGAATACGTCGTATTTTCCAAATATACCGGTCAGTTAACATATTCTGCATAAACCCGAGGATGAAATTGCGAGAACTGTTATAGGTTATCAGTCAAGACCTAGAAGGTCAGCCATACTTGAAGAAGACAGGTAGAAACAGAAGCTGCTGTCTTCAGAGCAGGAACTGGATTCCCAGTAATATCTCAGTACGGGGTATTATAAATAACTTTTCGAAATAAATTCGAAATTATCATCAAACAATATTGGGATCGAAAGGGGTAAAAATTAAATACGACATCAAGTCTGTGATGTTATTAAAATTCTTTTTTATATGACATCAGTTGGAAATATTTTCTCATTGCTTTCTGCTGACCTTCCATTTTTTGTTTGTCGTTGTTTTGTTTTAGTTTGTTGTTGACATTTTAGTTGTCAAATATCAATAGAAAGTGTTCGGAAAATAGTAATATGCTCACTGAACGTACTTATGACAATGTTGTATTTGAAGTTTTAAGCAATATTATAACAATTTATGAATTTATTGAGCAATAATTGACATTTTATATGAAATATTGATATCAATAATGCCGTTTATTGCGATTTTCTCAGTATACGTGCATGTCTGAACATAGTATTAAGCAGTATAAAATATTATAATGAGCAAAGAGATTAGCGTAGGATTCAATGCATAGTATGTAGGAATACTGTAACGAAGAACGCTAATTTTTTCAGAACCCTTAGTATTGTAGTAGAGGAAATTCTCTTATGAATCAAGAGAATTTGATACTTGGTATACATAACTTGCATGACAACGACGACGAGAAGCCACAACACTAACTTCGTAATTACAACTTTTGTTTAGGAATGCATTTCATTTTCCTTCAGACCCAAATAAAAAGCAGTTTTGTTAATCATTAAGGCAGTGCTCTAATGCATTAATACATCTAATTAACAACGTCCAGCCACTAAATACTACTTTTGCCCTCTCAAATCATCAACCAACACCTCGAGAACCTCAACGATATTGGCGACATAGTTCTACAGCCTCTAGCAAAGCAGTCAGAACTTAAAGATCTTTTAACTGAGACTAAAATTAATAGTAGCTCAAAATCTTATTATTCTAGAACCTGGTTAAAGTAGACTCATCTCAAGTATGTAAATAAAAGAACAGACTAGAGTATGTAGCGAGAATCTAGACCCCAAGCCTTAAACTCACACACGTGCATACCATACTCTAGATACGATATGAGCAACAGATGACGTCTTAAAAACTAAGGCCTACTTACCTATCTAACATGCTAGGTTAGGTTAGGCCGTAGTGGTAGCTTTGATCATGTCACAAAGCTCACTTGAGCACGCATAGCGGCCCGTTGTGAATGCAGTCCCTGTGCTGACCAAGTTCCACCAAAACCAGGGAGGAGGAAGCAGTTGGTCAGCACAAGGGCTGCTCATCAGAAGCACGCTGGAAAACCAGCCAGAAAGTTTGATGAACGAAGCTATCAATAGATGATAGCTCCGTCAAGCTGACAAGAAACGGAGAGCCAAATAATCTATTCCTGCACCTAGCAAGTGACGGACACTGACAGAAGAAGTGGATCACAGTCTCTTCTTCCTCAGCGTATCTGCACCCGCGGCAGAAGTCGTTGAATTGGAGCCGCATCATTTACGCGTGTCTGCCATTAATGCAATGGCCCGTAAGCATGGCCACTGTGCTCGAGATGATGTTACGACCAAGTCCAAGCAACTGGTTCGTACGCCTACTATGCATCAAGGGCCAGGTGAGTCTAGCGATGGACCAGGACTCCTCATTGACCCAGGATAGGTTGACGTCTCGAAAGAATTTCCGCACAATAGCCAACTTGAACGAGGCAAGTGGCATGCCTAACTCAATCGAAGACGATTCCGGAAGGAGTGCACCAGCTCTGGCGAGCTCGTCGGCCCTAACTTGCTAACTACAAACCTTTAGTCAGGATTACAATCACGACCTGTCCTCTTCCAGCCTACAACGACTACCAACTAACGCATACTCACAACTAAGGCATTCTCACATCACACATGGGTGGTGGGACCTACAGTTTAACATCGACTCCGAATGACCGATTTAAGAAAGTTTTCATGGTAATTTTTTCCTGTCTCTCAGAGTTTTCCCCAGAAGACTGCTGAGAGAAAGTCGCCGAAAGAAATACAGTTTTTTCGTATTCTTTTTGTTCGAGCTGTCTAAGCTCTGGTTTGAACCAGAGATCGGCAATGAATCGCTTTTTCGCTACTCATAAGTACTCATGAAATTTTGAGTATGAGTGAGTCAACAGCATTGTAATCCAACTACTCTGATTCATTCATACTCAGTACAATATTGATTTATAAGTACAAGTTGCAATGAGTATGAGTACAACGTTGACATCAAACTCATACCATTCGAAATATGTTTGATTCATACGCCTACTCATTCAGATTCACAAATTTAGAAACATATTTATAATACTTATAAATGTGATTCGAGTGATTCGAACCATTCATCAAAATTTACTGTCGTAGTTGTTGTTGCATTTACAAAGAAAGAAGAAAGACACATAAACAAAAAAGACAAAGACAGCAAGGAGAGCAGACACACAACCTTCATGTGAGTATTGTAGTGTTCGTACGCGAATCATACTTATTTTGTGATTCGTGTATACGATGAGTCGTGGAGAGTCGAAATCAATAACATCATGTGTATTGTTAAGTACGAGTACCATGAGTATTTCAAACTTTGAATACGAGTAGTATGAGTATGACATTAAAATAAGTATGAATGCGTAGAAGTATCAGAAGTTGTAAGTATGATTCGAATCTACTCATCGTTTTGAATACTCATTGCTGACCTCTGGTTTGAACCACAAGCTGTCATCTAATCAGCCAACACACTACCTGCTAGACTACGATGACTACCAACTGAAGCATACATCGTTAAATAAAATCATGTACCAACTTTTCGGGTTAAGGCAACATAATCAAGAAAGTCGACATATTCTTAATTGTTCCCTACTGTACGAGACGTTTGAAGCAGAACTAATAAAGTTTGCTCTGCCTTCACCAATCTGCGTATCATCGGACAATCAAATGAATTGTCGCCTACGTGAAGCGCTTTCTTCTAGTTTGTGCTGCTCCATGGCTGCAAATCGTGAGTGATCAGATCTGAAGTGACGCGTATGCTACAAATATTTAAAAATTGTTGCGTGAGCTGCATATTCCAGATTTATATGGTTCCTTAACTGGCCCCAGGCCTGACATCAAAAACAAAATACAAAAAGTATTTCTTTGGCGACTTCGTCTCAGCAGATTTCTAGCAAAAACTCTGAGAGTAAATAAAATTGCCATGAAAAATTTCGCAAAAAATCTGTCGTTCGAAGTCGACTATAAACTGTAGGTCCCGCCAGTCATGTATAAAATTAACACACACACTGTAAGTGGTGTGAGGAACTAGGACGTTGTACAATGGGTCAATTCGACCTCCGGGTACTGTACTTGTCTTAATTGACAAGTACACGTCCTCTAATCTATCCTAACCTAAGTCCCAATAGAATATGGAACCGTAACAAATGAAGTTTTTTTTTTTTTGTAGCAACGCATTATTTTTAATCATAGCTTTTGACTCGATTTGGCACGAGAGATTAATTTATAAGCTCTTCAAAATGAAGCTTCCAACTTATCTAATAAGAATTATCGAAAGCTTTTTAACTGACAGGTCATTTGTAGTTGATGTTGCTGGAACCCTTTCGGCGGAAAAAGATATCCTTGTTGGAGTGCCACAAGGCTCCGTGCTATCTCCCCTTCTTTACAACCTTTACATATCGGACTACAAAGTACCAACTGGAAATAGCGTGGCATTTTATGCCGACGATAGTGCATTTATTTCTAGTGAAAAAGTGTCAAACGCGATTGTCAAGCGCATGCATAAGGTTCTTATTCATGCCAACGAATATTTTACCAAGTGGAAAATTAAAATCAATAATGAAAAAACTCAAGCGATACTTTTTCCGTTTAATAATTCTCGGAAAAGAATTCCCACAATTAAAATGTTTATAAACGGGACAGAGATACCGTTTTCAAGTTCTATTAAATACTTAGGCGTAACACTTGATAAAAAACTTACATTCAAAGAACATGTGGGAAACATCTGTAACAAAGCTATTCGTTGTGGCCGAGCCTTGTACCCTCTTTTAAATAGAAAGTCAAAACTGACCACCATAAACAAGTGTCTTTTATACAACCTATGTATTAAACCTATTATTACATATGCCTGCGTTATCTGGAAGAAATGCGCAAACTCTCACAAAAAAGACTCCAAATAATTCAAAATAAAAATTTGAAAATCATATACAATTTACCAAGAAGGTTCTCCACTAGAGAACTACATAGAATTTCAGGCCAAAAAACAATTGAAATGCTAATAAACGACTTGACTCAGACATTCTATGACAGATGTAGTAGGTCTACTTTTTCCCATTTGAGAAGTTTGCAGGACGTTAACTAAGTGACTCTATACCCAGGTATAGGTTCTATTAGTTCATGTGTTTAAACTTTTCTAAATTCCCTCTGTGATTATAGATATAGGTTTTTTACTATCTTTTTCCTATAATAAGTTATTCTAATACGCTTATTAATTTATAAAATGTATATATTTGTTGTAATATCCAAAAAGATAATAACTCAAAAATGTAATGTAAATAAGAAACTCAATGATAGTAAATAAAAATAATAATAATAATAATAATCATAACTTTGCCACGTATGTGACTACAAGAGGATATCAACGCAAAGCAAGGAGATGCCAGTATAAATTGCTATGAAGAAATCTATTACGCCTAGCTGAAGTATCCACCAATTTTCTAAAGACAAGGGCTAACAAGAACCAGTTTCAGATGAGCCAGCTTATGTACATGAAACTCGTGCGAAACTTTCAATCAACTTATATTTTTAACTTCGAACTAACAAAACAAGAGACCCTAAATTATTGATTCAAACATCGGGCTTCTGATGATAAACAACAATTTTTTAATTGGGTTTATAAAACTTTTTTTTCTTTTTGGAAACTTTAAATCTTCTTAACTTTTACTAGATACTTGACGAAGATTACACAGAAGCAATGTCATGACGGAAATTGAATTTAATGATTATTTTTTTTAATTCTATTTCTTAAAATAACAATTGCAAAACGAGGTCACTATTTTCGAAAAAAAAATTAGAAAAAACCAGAGCTTAATGAAATAAAAATAATTTTTTTTTATTAAGAGAAATTATTAATACTTTAAACAAGACAAAAAATATAAAAAAAATATTAAAAAAATATAGAAAAATAACATGAAAGAATAGCATTAAAATGGCATTAGAATGATACCAGTAAACAAAACAAAAATAAAAAAAATAGAAATGAAACATCTTTCTATGGAAGAAAGTTTTTCTAACAAGAAAATTTCAAATGAAAAAAACAAAAATTAGAGTATGACTAAAATTTTTTTATCCAACAGACAAGCGATTGACGAACAATAGGCCAATAAAAGCCAAGCCAAGCCAAGCCAAGGCATGGCATGCCATGCAGTCAAGCCATCATAATCAAAACAAAACACAGACTTTGAAGCAAAAAAAAGAAGGTGATTGATGAGGCGTTAAGAAAAGTTATAAAAAATAAAATGAAATGAAATAAAAAAAAAAATCAAAAGAAATAGAAAATGAAATTTGAAATTGTATCGCCTTAAAAATAAGAAAATAATATTGATTGTTTTATATTATACGCTTGACTGATGAAGCTTTTAAATGACGGTAATTAATTTTTATTTTCTTTTTCTTACGGTTTTATTTTACTTGAAAAACTTAAGTTTTTTTTTAAATTTTTTCTTTTTTTTTTTGGGAAATAAATCTAAACCAAATAGAAAGTAAAGTAAAGAAAAAAAAACAAAAGTAAATAAATTTTTTATACAAATTTTTTCTTTTCGATATGGGAAGTTGGTAACGAAAAATGAAATATTAATAATTCAGCAGCATAAATTTACTCTACCCACGTTGTAATATTAACTTAAAACCGAAAATATTTTACTCTTATGCTCATACATTGTCTTGGCAGGCAGGCAACTAACAGTGACAACTGGCCACCGCACAAACGAAATTTTTATGCCACAGGATGATGACAGTACAGTTAAATCCAAGGAATAGAAATTAAATGCGGAAATATTTTTTAAGAATATAATTCAAAAATATTTCATTTAAATAACTCATGTGGTGAAGAAAATTTTTGAAAATCAAAAAAAATTTTAAAGAAAAATTGCTAATGTGAAGACAGAAAAAATTTTCAAAGGCTGTACTTCTTTTTTCCTTTATAAAGTCCACCAAATAACTTTTTTTTTTTTGAAAATGCTTTAAAAAAAAAACTACTGAATATTTTCTCAAATTTCTTTTTTTATTTGAAAGTACAATCCTTCCGGTCAATAATGGGAAATAATTTCATTCAAATGGCTGCCTCGGCTGGCCATGCAGTAGACTACACCAGAAAATGCCGATTTTGGCAAAAAAAATCATCTTTTCAGATGAAGCTCATTTTGATCTTGGCGGGTATGTAAACAAGCAAAATTGTCGCATTTGGGGCACAGAAAACCCGCACGCATACCTTGAAAAGCCGACGCACCCAAAACGAGTCACTGTTTGGTGCGGATATTGGTCCAGAGGCATAATTGGGCAATTTTTTTTCGAAAATGAGCAAGGAGTGGCCTTTTCAGTCAATGGCAATCGTTATCAGGCCATGTTGAACGAATTTTTGTTCACAAAAATTTAAGAGGAGGATATCGGCAACATTTGGTTTCAACAGGACGGCACTACGTGCCACACAGCCGAAGCTACACTCGACGTTTTGCGTCCTGTTTTTGAAGATCGCATTATCAGCCGCAGAGTTGAAGTCGTTTGGCCACCTCGGAGCTGCGATTTGACACCGTTGGACTATTATTTGTGGGGGATGAACTGTCATGCCTGAGTCGCTTCATCGGAAGCTCCGAATGGTTCCTGGAATAGGGGAAATGAGGAACTGTGGTATCACAATGGGCCCTAGGTGCGGCCTAAGTGTGTCCGTTTATGACTTCATCGAAGAGTCAGCCACTTCTACCTACCTACCTAATTAAACCAGAAATTTACGGTGAAATGTGAAGAGGGAGGGCGAAAGGGCATTGTAGAGTTAAGAAATATTTATGCACACTTCAGATCCTATAAGCAGATCCTTTGATGAGAAGAATTAATCACTAGAATCGTACTTGGATCCTGTCCGACGTTAATGCATCCCAGAAGGAAACAACAATATATCTTTACTGACATCGTTCAGCCACCTGTAGTCAAAGGGAGCAGACATTAAGGGGATTATATGTATAAATTGAAGACAGACCGTTGGTGAATGTCTTCACGGTGCTCTAATCACGGTTAAAAACAATGCGTCTACCATCGCTTCCACTCATGCTGATGCAACCACGTGAGAGCCAAAACAAAAGTCATCCATTCGGAGATGTCTTCCCCTTAGTCAAGGGTTATGTTTAGAACGGTTCAAGTGTAACTTTCTGGCCTCATTATCAGTCAATAAGTGAGAGGTGGTGAACTCATACATATTTAGTCATTACAACCCTTCAGTCAGGATTACGACCTAGTTTCTTACACCATTAATGTTGTGTGTGTTAATTTTATACATGAGTGTTGGGACCTACAGTTTAAAGTCGACTCCGAACAATAGATTTTTGAGAAACTTTTTCATGGCAATTTTATTTACTCTCAGATTTTTTGCCAGAAATCTGCTGAGAGGAAGTCGTCGAAGAAATACTTTTTTGTATTTTGTTTTATTGTCTGGCCTGGGGCTCGAACCCTGGCTTTACGTCTAATAAGCCAACACACTACCTACTAGACTACGGCGACTTCAAAATACATAAGTATCGGCATGAAAATAGGTACTGAAAGGTTAAGCAAGTGCCTTAGAGCACTGCCTTAGCAGCAATCCTTTAAATTATTTTTAAATATTGCATTTAAGAGACATGAAGAGATTTACTTGAGAGAAAATGTCTGTTTTATTATATAAATTGCTGTTTATTATGCCTTTAAACAATATCTTTCACTATTTACAAGAAATATAAACGTTTAAAATAGATCGACGCTAGAGAGACCAACCAACCGCTCTTGGCTAATTACCTTTAAACAACGCGGGTATAAAATGAACGTATGTATGCACGTACGCTTATAAACTCTAGGCGAATTAGTCATTTTGTTTTTAAAATTTCATATGAATAATACTTTCTAAATTTATAATGTTTTTGTTTTTGTTTGTTTTTGTGTTTTGTATATGTATGTATATTGTAATTTAGTCTAAGTAGTCTAAAACACGTAATAAAAATAAAATAAAATAAAAAAAAAATATAAAATGATCACACTTACTTATTTAAAACATTATCCAATTAAATATAATGTAAAAAATATCCTTTCACTGATTAATAATATACAGCCAATATAAGATCTTTGTTATCTTATAACCAATTAAGCCACAAACCAAACCTTCTTTAACAGCAACACATTTGTCTTCTTTTTTGCACAGATGAAATTAGTTAAAGACGCCAGTTGATTAGAGTTGAGCGTAGAGTTGTAGTTTATGGCTTTATTTTTAAAATTAGTTTTGGTTTTTTTTTTAAGTTGATTGTGATGATTTTGTTTGGTTTTTAGTAGATCCACATAAAATGTATTCCTTTCAATAATCCTTTAAAAGCAATAGAAGATAATGCTTTCAATTTAAGGTATTATTGTTTAGGAATTCATAAAGTAGAATGAGCTGAGCGTATGTGTTTAATATTAGAGATGAAAACGTGGAAATTTTTTTAAAAAAATTTTTATAATGAAGAGAACAAACTCGTTGGTATAAGCTTTTATTTTTACAAAAAAGAGCACTTTTTTCTTTAACGAACAGCACCGTTTTAATAGATTTTAATTTTCTTTTTTAGTTAAAAAAAATTTAATTTTTACTTTTTAATTTATTTTTTTTTTAAGTTTTTAAGTTTTATAAAAAACTCTACAATTATTTTTTATTATTTTTGTTTATTCACATTTTATCTTTTTAAAATTTATATTTTAGAAATTTCTTTTCATTTATTTTTATTTATATAGTTTTTTAGAATTTCTTTGAGTTTCTTAAAGTTTTATTTTTATGTAAAGATTTTGTTTTAATTTTTCTATTTTTTTGAACACTTTTTGATCTAGATAAAGAAAATAAATTTTTTTTAAATAATTTGTGTTATTAAAACGTGGTTTTATTTCTTAGTATTTATAAGTATTTTATTTTATATGCTTTAAATAATGCGTTTAGATGTTGTATTTTATTAAATTCCACTTTTAACACACTTTATCTTTATTAACCTATATTTAGTTTATTTTTATTTATTTTCTTTCTTTTAATTTATTAATTATTTATTATTTATTTATTTATTTATTTATTATTTATTTATTATTTATTTATTATTTATTTATTATTTATTATTTATTTATTATTTATTTATTATTTATTTATTATTTATTTATTATTTATTTATTATTTATTTATTATTTATTTATTATTTATATATTATTTATTTATTATTTATTTATTATTTATTTATTATTTATTTATTATTTATTTATTTATTTATTATTTATTTATTATTTATTTATTATTTATTATTTATTATTTATTTATTATTTATTTATTACTTATTTATTATTTATATATTATTTATTTATTATTTATTTATTATTTATTTATTATTTATTATTTATTTATTATTTATTTATTACTTATTTATTATTTATATATTATTTATTTATTATTTATTTATTATTTATTTATTATTTATTTATTATTTATTTATTATTTATTTATTATTTATTTATTATTTATTTATTATTTATATATTATTTATTTATTATTTATTTATTATTTATTTATTATTTATTTATTATTTATTTATTCTTTACTTTTTATTTTATTTACTTTGTTTCATTTTCATTTTCATTTGCTTTATTTTTATTTATGGTATTAATTTTTAATTGTTTTATTTTTATTTTATTTGATATTATTTTACTCTATTTAATTTGGATTATTTTAATTATTTTATGATATTTTAAATTGAGTAAATTTCTTATGTGTTTATATTAATTACATTTTTATTTATTTCATTTGTTCTTATTTAATTCCGTATTTCAATAAATATTTTACTTTTATTTTATTTACATTTATTTTATTTAAATTTATTTTATTTTTTATTTCAATTCAGTATTTTTTTATTTTATTTTAATTTAATTTACTTTATCTAAGACTGTTTATCTAATATAATTATAATTTTAATTTTATTTATATTTTAATTTTATTTGATTGTATATAATTATTTATAATAATTAATATGTTTTCTTCTGTTTATTTTATTTTATTTAATTTTTATTACCTTTATTTAATTATTATTATATTTTTAATTTCAAATTAACTTATTTTCTTTTCTTTAAATTACTTTATTTGATTATTATTAAATTTTAATCTTTACATTCAATTTATTGTTATGTCACTCTGTTAATTTTGTTAAATTTTATGCTGTTCATTTTTTCATTTTTATAATTTATTTATAAATTTATTTGTATTTATTGTTAAAAACATTTCTATTTGTAAAATGTATTCGATTAAAATTTTATTTTTAAAGCACTATTTTTATTTATTATTTTTATTACTTTTATTATTATTCTTTTTATTTTATTATTCTTATTTTTTATTATTATTTTTATTTCCTATACACTTTATTATTTAGTATTTTTATTATTTTCAATTTTTATTATTATTTTTAATATTATTATTTTTTTTTATAATTTTTAAAGGTTTATAATTATTTTTATTATGTATTAAATTATTTTTTTTAATGTTTATTTTTTTATATTTTCGTTTTTTCTTTTTTATTTTTTTTTCTTGCATGTTCTTACCTTTTTTAAATAATATTTATAGATTTTTATTAATTTCTTGCTTTAATTTAAAGAATTTTAATTTTTCTTCTGCATTTAGATTTCTTCTTCTTGTTTAATTTTGTAAACAATTTTTCTCTAATTTTTTTCTTCTCCGAATTTATCTTTTTAATCTTAATCTTTTCTTTTTTGAAATTCTTTTGAAACACAACTTTTTCTCAAAATTTTCTTTCCTTTTTAAACACGATATAAATATTTTTAAATGCCTATTCTTTTGTTTTCTTATCTTTTGTTTTTCTTAATTCTTCTGTTTTTGTTGTTACTTTCCTAATGTTAACTTATGTATATACTTATGTATACACTTATAGTTGTTGTTGTTGTAGTTGTATTTATGAAACCGTTAAAATCTACGTCTTATTTACTATTTGCACCTTTTCATCTTAAAACGTTAAAAGTAACTAAAACCACCAATACGGTCTATTACCTGTTTTGAGTCCACCAAACAATCCACGGTTTTCACATCAAACCATCAACACCTTATAACTCAGGTTTAGCATTAGCCAACCAACCATTCAACCAACATCGAACATGTTTGCTAAGATCCATTACGCTCACTTTTAGCTCTGCGCTGAAACAGTGTTGATAACAACTGAAAAAAAATAAAAATAACGGAAACATTTAAATAAATTTCAATACAAAAATAAAACAGTATGTCCACACACATGTGTGTATGTATAGTACGTGTTGCTATATTTCAAAATGTCAATAGAAAGATCGTATAGGGCTTTTCAATAACAAAGTAAGATGCAAAACCGCATTTTTTAAATCACGTGGTTATGATTAAGTCACCAATCTAAGTGTAAGAACAGAATACGAGCGTAACTTTTTTTTACCAGGCGATACAAAATGCCGATTTTAATTCCTTAATAGCATTCAACTATTCCTACCTAAGATTATAATTCTGGATTCTAAACTTTCAGCGAGGGATAGTAAAACTGAAAGGATAAATAAAGCCATTTTGAAAACGACGCATTAAGTAGAGAGATTTTGCCTGAAAATTTTTGATTTACTCTGCTACCTCTCCAATGTCCGTTCGAATCTATGAATGCCAAGGTTTCTCAGAGAAATTTCCGATCATTAAAATGTAACTCTTATATGGCTTTCGGTACAAGGGGATAATGTTGAAAATTGCATTGCTGATGAACAGGCTAGACGCGCTACGGAGCTCGTAATCACAGGCATATTACACGACGTAGATATTCTGAAATATGGTATTATCCGCGTGTTTTAAAGGGAATCTAAATTTCATTGGCAGCGAGAAAGTAGAGGTAAGAGAGGACTGTTTTATTCTCGTCATAAAATCGCACAATTGCGATTCTTATGGCCATTGTTCTATTGGCTGGCATGCTGAGAGACTTGGCATTCCGTCGAATGATTTCTGCAGGAGCTATGCGTCTGTGGAGGAGGAAGAGACTGCCTTTTGCCCTCGTTTACTGACATCGTGTACTAAATTGGAAGATTTGTTCTGGATGCAAATTGGTTTTCTTTAAAGAATATTTTATGACCGAGTTGGATATTAATTTTAATCTAAACGCTAGTCTAAGTGGGACCTTGGCTTTCGTCTTAACCACCACCTAAGCTAACTTTAAATACTTTGACAGTGAGCAACAGACAAATATATATATGTTCCTTTTACTCCTCTAGGGAGCATAGGGCCGCAACAAGTTGGTTTCAATAAACCCGATTGTCAGCGCGGTGTTTCACTTCGTTCCACTGTAGATGTAGTTTGGATAATTCGATTTTGATTTGGTGTTTCCAGGTGTGTGATGGTCGTCCGATGCACCTGCTTCCCTGGGGGTTCCAATCAATGGCTTTCCTTGTGATGTCATGTAATGGCTTGCGAAGAGTGTGCCCAAGCCAGCCCCACTTGCGTCTTCTTATTTTCATCTCTATTGGTTGCTGGTTTGTATCCGACCAGAGTTAGGCATTGGATATTTTGAAGGGCCAGTAAACACGCATGATTCTACGCAAATACTTGAATAGACTGGGAATCTCGGGGTGCCATATTCCACGTTTCGCAACCGTAAAGTAATGTGGATTTGACGCTGGAGTTGAAAGGTCACGAACGTTTTAAATCATCTTCTTTATAACTGAGATTAAAAGGATAAAGGATTATAGTGGACAACAGGTAACAATTTATATTTAAAGGTTTTAAAAGATACATTTTGTTTTCGTTGCCTTTATTTTATGTTTGTTTTTATCTCTAAAATAGCTTCATTGGCATTACTGCTGTTTGTTTTAAACTCTCTTCATTTTAATGATCGCGCGCTCACTCTATCTCTCTCTCCCCGAATTTCACGGTATAAATCTCTTCGAACCTAATGAAATAAAAATAAACTCAAGAAGTTATTCTTTTCAGAAAATAAAGAAGAAGAAAAAACTTATGGAAACTGGTTCTTTTTCTTGTTCGTTTTTATTCTTGTATTTTTTTTTGTTTTTATTGCTGTTCTTCATTCTACCATGTAAAATGTTGTTATTATTATTGTATATACATACAGACATACATATATGTATTGTATGTGTTTTAACAAGCCTGGCTTAAACAGACAACAACCAGAAGAACAAAAAAGGTTTTAAGCTTCTTTTTTTCTCTTCTGCTCCTACCACTTATTATTAATGCAACAGACGTCTTGTTTTTGTTGTTGCATTCGTGCTGTTGTTGTGTGAAGTTTTCGTTTTTTGTTTTTGTTTGTTTGTTTTGCTGTGGGCTTTGAAAAATTAAGTCTATGATGACGACTGACTCCACTTTGCTGCAGTAGCAACACACAGAGGAGTCAATGACAATGTATAGAAATAGAAAAAGAAAAAGAAGCAAAAGAAGATCTCATTAAAATGGTAAAAATAACCTTTTCTTAGCCACTTTTTTTTTTGAAATACAACAACAATAATACATATGAAAAAACAATAAATAAAAATTCGTTATTCATACGTGGTTCGTATTTTTGCTTTTCTCATCACCAGACATTATATGCCCCCAACGCGTATTTTATCGCCTTCTTGCAGGGAATCTCTTCTTTTGATTTTTGGGTGAAGAAGAAAATAAAAACAAAAAACTCCATTTGACATACAAAAATATACATACGAACATATCTATCTCTCTCGCTCTCTCTGTCTCTATTCGTCTATGAAATGATGTTGTTGGTGGCGAATGGTTTTTAAATATGCAGTGTGTATGCGACCAAATTTTGTAAATTTTATTTTAATTCCTTGTCTTGTCTTGTGTCTTGTATTTGTTGTAACTGTTGTTGTTGCTGCTGTTGCTGTTAGTTTTTAAGAATTTATGAACTTAACCCGATTTAAGACATTTTCCGAATTTATAGCTTTAAACAAGCCTGACATTTTAATGTTACACATTCAAAGAACAACACAGAACAACCAAGCAAGAGAGGAATTAAAAGCAAACACGTACCAATTGAGCACATGTTGAGCGTAGAGATGAGTGTTAAATGTCAATTTTTTGATAACTAAAATGTCAAAGATTTATAGGAAAATAAAAAAAACGTTATAAATCTCATACGAAATACTTAATTTTCGTTGATAGCAATCGCAGGAAGAATCAAGTCAGATTTACAAGCCAATACAAGGAACCAACAGGTGGTGAGAGACGTAGTGAATAATTTGGCTTGGGAAATTTTAGGTTCGAAAACAGCTGAATTTTAGCGACAATTAAGCGGATTCATTCCCCCTTTAAATAATCCATTACACTTCAAAACTGGAAGCATTAGCAACAAACATGGAGGGAAGGATAAATAAAGGCACCTCTTAACATAGACTACAACTCAAGAGCGATGTTCATACTTCCCATATAACAACACAAGACTCTATTACAGAGGATTACAATATGTAGGTAACGATATATGACAAACCCAACATTCTAGAACTTGCTAAAGTTGCAAAACACTTGATAAATAATTCACATTGTAGTAGATTAGTTGACTTGAGGCCATGTTTACGGATAAAGATTGATTCCCGTTTTTAGTCCAAATTTTATTTACGATTATGAAGCTCAGGGGCCCATGTAAGCCCATTAGTTAAAAACTGAGCTCTTGTCCTCACGATTTACACAATAATCTTCAGCTTGAGTAGTATACAAAATTTTCGTATAGATCGGCTGAAGACTATAGTAAAGGGTGTTTTTTTATAGAGGTATAGAACTTTAAGTTGGCATTACTTTTCAAGATGGCCACCGATTTAACAGCTGTCAAGTGATTTATTCTCAGTTTGGTTTGGCAATTAATCATGAATAGACTCACGCCTGAACAACGCTTGCAAATAGTGCAATTTTATTTCGAAAATAATGGTTCTGTGCGGAAAACGTATCGCGCACTACGTCCATTTTATCGTCGACAAAATCGTCCATCAGAGCAGTTAATTCGATTAACCATGGAACGTTTTCGCACCACGTTTACTCTTATTGATAAGTCGCATCCCCAGAGACGCTGTACGGTGCGTACAGAAGAAGCTATTGCTGCTGTAGAGCGTAGCATTGAGGAAGACCCGAATGAGTCCATCCGTCATCGAGCACAGGAATTGGATCTGTGTCCATCCACTTTATGGAAGATTTTGCGGAAGGATCTTGGTTTGCGTGCTTACAAAATCCAACTCGTGCAAGATTTGAAGCCAAACGATCATCAAGTAAGGCGTAGATTCGTCGAATGGGCCCAAAACGAGATTACCGTTGTTCCCGATTTTCATAAGCGAATTTTGTTTAGCGATGAAGTGCACTTCTGGTTGAATGGCTACCTCAACAAACAAAACTGCCGCATTTGTAGTGAAGGTGATCCTCAAGTGTATGTGGAAACACCGTTACATCCAGAAAAACTGACTGTTTGTTGCGCTTTATGGGCTGGTGGAATCATTGGTCCGTACTTTTTCAAAAACGATGGTGGCCAGAACGTTACAGTCAATGGTGATCGGTATAGAGACATGATTACTAACTTTTTCATTCCTGAATTGAATAACCATGATGTCCAGGAGATATGGTTTCAACAAGACGGCGCAACATGTCACACAGCTCGTGCCACAATAGATTTATTGAAAGACACGTTTGGTGACCGCCTAATTTCACGTTTTGGACCTGTGAATTGGCCTCCAAGATCTTGTGATTTAACACTGCTACACTACTTTCTGTGGGGCTATGTAAAGTCATTAGTCTATGCAGTAAAGCCACTAACGCTTGACCATTTGGAAGACAACATTCTACGTATTATTGCCCATATACGGACACAAATGTTGGAAAAAGTCATCGAAAATTGGACGTCCAGATTGGACTACATCCGCGCTAGCCGTGGCGGTCATATGCCAGAAATCATATTTAAAATGTAATGCCACAAGATTGTCTCGAATAATCCATCGTTGTTTTATTGCAACTTAAACTTCTATACCTCTATAAAAAACACCCTTTATTTTCCCATTCGAAAGCGCAATGTTGAGTGATAGCATTTTCTCTGGAAATCCTTCACTTTACCTAGACAGCCACAGTGCGATGAATTCTCTCACGAAAGGCACCTCGACATCCATGCTCATATGCGAATGCTGGAGTTTTCTTAGAGAAATTTTGTGATCATTCAAAGGTAACTCTCTTTTTTGGATACCAGAAAATAGGAACGTTTACGAAATTCTATTGTTTTTGAACTGGTCACGGGTGATAGTCATATTATTAAACTGGTTGCAATATTGCTAGGCTCTGGACTGGGCTGATAGGGATAATAGGAGAACTAATTGTCTACTTTTTCAAATTGCACAATAGTCCCTGGCATTATTGGCATGCCGAAATAAATACTTGAAGTTCCCTCGTATGACTTTTCCAAACGCTTTGGATCTGAGGAGGAGGTAGAAACTATCGTTCAACTAATGTTGACTGATTAATAAGGACCGCTTAGTCCAATCTAAAGTGTTAATTTTGTCGCGCGAGAGAGATCTCTGCTACGCAATTGCCTATTGAGACCATAGTAGCACCTGTTGGCAAGAGTGATCCTGCGCTTGATCTCCAGACTGACATCATTTCTGGTGGTAACAGCGGAGCCAAGATAGATGAATTCCTTGACCGTATCAAAAGTATAGTTATCGGCCGTAATCTGAGGATCAATACGCCGCGCATCTCTACTTCTCGATAACATATACTTTGTTTTGCCCTCAAGACACTCATCCTACCCGTGCTTCTTTATGGCGCAGAGGCATGGACCCTATTAAGTACAGATGCAGCGGCCTTGAGAGTGTTCGAGAGAAAAGTACTGCGCAAGATCTTCGGTCCAGTGCGAGTTGGCGATGATTTCCGTATCCGATCCAACAGTGAGCTATATGAGCTCCTCAACGACATAGACGTTGTACAGCGTATTAATATCCAGCGGCTGCACTGGCTCGGCCATGTCGTTCGAATGGAGGAGGATGCTCCGGCGAAACGGGTATTTGATGCGGGAATCTGCGGAAGTCGGCGAAGAGGACGACCCTGCATCCGTTGGAAGGACCAAATCGAGGAAGCCCTGTCATCGATTGGTGTGACCAACTGGCGTAGGCGCGCACGAAGCAGAGGCGCCTGGAAGGATGTGTTGCGGCAGGCCGAAATCCGATAAACGTTATTATATATAATGTTATGGCCAATTAAGTAAGCAAGTAAGTAAGTAATCCAATCTAGGATCTCAATTTGCTATCGCTAGAATCATTGGAGTAGCTCCGATTCTAAACGATAACAACACATATCTTGGAACAATAAAAAATACGGGCAATATACGAACAGAATACGTTCCTCGGGGACATTATCTTTAATAGATTTTTTAATCGGTAAGAACCTAATGCATCCAATAACATTTAGGATCATTATAACGTTCCTTCTGTATAAAAAATGAATCCAGATCGTCAGCCAGTTCATCAGTCCATTGGTAACAAGACAAGTTCGCTTGCAACATATCGTTTTTGCGGCTGTAGAAGGTAGATATTCGTGTCTGTAATACCATATGTATTCTTTTAGTATTTCTCGCGTTTTTAAACAATTTCTTGTTAATTTTTTTATTTGTTTGTTTTCTTTTAATTCTTTTACTTGGAATTCAATAAAAGAAAAGCATTTAATTTTATTTTACCAGTCTTGTTAGACTTGTAATGCAAGTCATTATGCTTGGCCGTCTATAAAATATTTTCAAGTTTTTTTTTTGTTCTTCATACTCTCACATGTAATTCTATTTGGGTCAATTTATTATGACCGGTATTGTATTTGAAGAGTAGCAAATCGGGAATGGAAATGAAACGAAATGGGAAATCATTATTGCCAAAAAGAATTTTCTGTTAATTGTTTAATTGAACATACATACATCAATGAAATGTATAACACAGATATGTAATGGAAAATGTTGAATGGTATATCGGATGCGTTTAATAGATGGTAAAAAAAGCGAAAAGAGGCCAAGGTTAGAGGTTAGGTGGTGCCACCGCACATAAAAATATATGAAGTTGTTTCTTAGGTCAATATATCAGGCTCCCACATTAAATTAAATTGAAAGGCTGAACTAAGAATAGTTTTCGAACCCTAGCCACCTAGACTCACTTACAAACCGAGCAAATTGACAAAGATCGTTCGCGTGAGCGTTGGGCAGGGACACATTAAACGACAAACAGTCTCTTCCTTTTCGCAACGTCTACAGAAATCACACAAAACTCAATATAGAATAATTAACTGTTTCGTCGTCTCTGGGTTCAGAAGCGGCCAGTTCAACTCAACAGTGAAATAGAGGAAGCGTTGGCCTAATCCTTCTAAAAATTTCCAGCCCAATCGAGACTAAGGGGAGTTTTCTGTCTAGTATCTCCGTAACACTGAAGTCAGTAGTCAGTTGAAGTCGCCGTAGTCTAGTAGCTAGTGAATTGGCTTATTAGACGTAAAACCGGGGTTCGAGCCCCAGGCCAGACATCAAAACAAAATACAAAAATTATTTCTTCGGCGACTTCCTCTCAGCAGATTTTTTGCAAACACTTTGAGAGTAAATAAAATTGCCATGAAAAAGTTTCTCAAAAATTTGTTGTTCGGAGTATACTTTAAACTGTAGGTACCACCACTCATGTATAAAATTAACACACACAACATAAGTGGTGTGAGAAACTTGGACGTTGTACAATGGGTCAATTCGACCTCCGGGTACTGTACTTGTCTTAATTGACAAGTACACTTCCTCTAACCTAATCTAACCTAACTCAACAGTGAAATAGAGGAAGCGTTAGCCTAATCCTTCCGAAAATTTCCAGACCAATCGAGACTAAGGGGAACCCTATGCCGAGATCACATAGGAAGTTTTCTGTCCAGTATGTTCGTAACATTGAATTCAGTAGTCAGTTGAAGTCGCCGTAGTCTAATAGGTAGTGTGTTGGCTTATTAGACGTAAAGCCCGGGTTCGTATCCCAGGTCAGGTAGATGCCTGATTTCTGGCAAAAACTCTAAGAGTAAATAAACCTGCCATGGAAGTTTCTCAAAAATCTGTCGTTCGGAATCGACGTTAAACTGTAGTTTCCGCCACTCACGTATAAAATTAACGCACACAACATGAGTGGCGTGAGAGCTACGCCGTAATTCTGACTGAAGGGTTGTAACGACCAATTATTTATGTAGTATGTATGTCCATAACATAATTTCCGGGTAGGCGCAAGGACCCAAAAAACGGAGGCAGTATAATCAGCTACCCTTTCCTGCAGTAATATGTGACATTCATGGACCTGCTTGAATGCCGATATAATGTTCGAAAGGAAATATGTGACAGCCTGGCTATCCGAACATATTCGAGAGATTGCTCTGCACCTACTTGATAGTCTTGAGTGCACTCGTAGCCATAACTTCCACCTAAAAAAGTGGTCTGTTAGACTGCTTGAGGTCCTGATAAAATATAAGATCTCTATATGCACATACCACCCAATTTCCCATCTAACTTCGAGCCAAAAAAGTGTATTCTAGAAAATTCAGAAGCGGATTTGGCTTCGCAATCCAGTAGTCTCTATTTGCGATGACGGCGTCTAAGCACATGTGCAGATAATTATAGGGAATCATATAATCAATCGTGCAGCCCTTGCGCTGACCAACTTCTTCCTCTTCCCTGATTTTGATGGAACTTGGTCAGTACAGGGACTGCGTTCACCCGTGGCTTCACAACGGGCAGCTATGCGTGCTCAAGTGAGCTTTGTGAAATCAGAGCTACCACTCGGACCTAACCTAACCTATATAATCAATCGGTATCGACGAATAACAATCTAGCATGTCCTTGGAGCTGCTTTATCGAGTACCAGCAGTTTATCGAGGGCGATCTAATGTCCTCAAGAGTTTCCTGTCTGTTAAGGAGAAGTTCGGCTAAAGGCCAATATAACATTGTGTAAAATACTCTGGTGTCGTCCTCAGGGTACTACTAATAAGGATGACAGATTGCTTTGTCATGCTGCCTAGAATCTTGCAGTTACAGACGAACGATCCGCTCTGGCAGTTAAGGAAAAACTGGCAATATGTTGCCACTATAAACTAATATCACATACATTACATACATACATAATTGGTCATTACAACCCTTCAGTCAGGATTACGACCTAGTTTCTCACACCGCTTATGTTGAGTGTATTAATTGTATACATGAGTGGCGGGACCTACAGTTTAAAGTCGACTCCGAACGACAGATTTTTTTGAGTAACTTTTCATGGTAATTTTATTATCCTCAGAGTTTATCTGCTGAGAGGAAGTCGCCTAAGAAATACTTTTTGTATTTGTTTTGATGTCTGGCCTGGGATTAGAACAGTGGCCTTACGTCTAATAAGCCAACACACTGCCTACTAGACTACGGCGGAATCAGCGGAATAAATATTCAAAACTGCACCACAAAATTGTGGATATCCCAGCTTCATTTACACTTCGATTTAAAATTCTTAATTGATTTCACCAACAATTAAACACTTTTAAAAGAATTAAAGCCATTAACACTTCAAAGTTTTCCAATAACCAAATGAAATTGTCAAGTTTTAAGACTTCCCAAACAACATAGTTTATGTAACTTGATACATCATCATCATCATGATACTACTTTAACTCCTTGCCTTCTCGTTTCCTGACTGACTTTCAACGACAACAAAAGAAAAAAAGAAAAAACAAACAACAGCAACGATTAATTGCATTTTTCTTTCTACAGAAATAACAAGAAAAAATTAGCATAAGAGGACAAAACTGTTTTAAAATTTTTAAGTTGACTGTCTCTCTTCTCCTTCTTTCACTCGCTAGCTTGCATATGTGCCATGCATAAGATCGGTGGAGAAAAAACATGTTGTTTTTTCTCTCTTTTAAACAATTAACATGGCAACATACAAGTGGTAGTTGTCGGTCGTGGAGCAGAGTATAGAAGCTACATGTGTGTCTACATACATGGATGCATGTGTGCGTGTATGTGTTTATAGGAAGGAATGTAGTATGTATGGTATTATGGATCTTCTCGGTAGACAAGAAACTTCCCTCTACAAATGATACCGGTTTATTGCACATTTCTTCGCATACTTTTAGAAAAACAAAATGAAGAAAAACCAAAAGAAATAATGAAAATTATGCATTAAAAACACTGGAAGAAATAACGGTAGGATCCTCTTTACTAACTTGTCAGTTTGTCCCTTTTAAAGACGATAACCTCCACTGTGCCAGCAGTCTAGAGCGTTAATATACAGCATATACATCGAACAGTTTATTAAATACCATAATCGGAGATGTAGTCCGCTTAACTATCAGAACTAATTTCCCTAAACTCCAGGAATATGGACTCAGCCTACCTTACTTACTTAATTGGCCATTAACAATCCGTTTAACAGATTTCGGCCTGCCTTAACACATTCTTCCAGGCGCCTCTACTTCTTGCGCGCATCGCCAGTTGGTCACACCAATCAATGACAGGGCTTCCTCGATTTGGTCCTTCCAACGCAAGCAAGGTCGTCCTCTGCGCCGACTTCCGCAGATCCCCGCCTCAAATACCCGTCTCGCCGAAGCATCCTCTTCCATTCGAACGACATGGCCGAGCCAGCACAGCCGCTGGATGTTAATATGCTGCACAACTTCTATGTCGTTGAGGAGCCCATACAGCTCACTGTATGGATCAGATGTGGAAATCATCGCCAACTCACACTGGTCCGAAGATCTTACGTAAGAATTTTCTCTCGAATACTCTCAAGGCTGTTGCATCAGTTCTTAATAGTGTCCATGCCTATGTGCCATAAAGAAGAACGCGGAGGATGAGCGTCTTGTGGAGTATTAGTTTTGTCGTACGAGAGAGGTCTCTGCTACTCAATTGCCTATAGAGACCATAGTAACACCTGTGGGCAAAAGTGATCCTGCGCTTCATCATCATTTTTAATGGTAACGGCGGAGCCAAGATAAATAAATTCCTTAACTATATCGAAAGTATAGTTATCGGCCGTTATCTGAGATCCAATACGCTGCACGTCTCTACTTGTCGAGAGAGGTCTCTGATACTCAATTGCCTATTGAGACCATAGTAGCACCTGTGGGCAAAAGTGAGCCTGCGCCGCACGTCTCTACTTGTCGATAACATTGTGTCATGTCATTTACTGCCAGACCCATCTTGGTAGACTCCCCTTCAATTGCACTAAAGGCAGCCGTAACATCTCGCTTGATACGCCCTATGATGTCAATGTCGTCAGCTTTCGCAAGCAGCTGAACGCTTTTTTGAAAAATAGTGCCATTGCGATGCACTCCCGCCTTCCGCAGAACACTCTCCATGACGAAGTCGAAGATGTTGCATGATAAGGGATCGCCTTGTCTGAAACCTCGCACGGTATCAAAAAAAAATGTGAATACACACCGTAAACAAATCCTTATAAATACTGATAACATGCTCCTCTTGACTGTTGTTTTCAGAATTCCTTCACATACTAATGAAGCATACAGCAATGGACTCAGTTTTGTCCTTAGTTTAGTCACTTTTGCGCCAACCAAGGATTGAATTTTTTTGTAATTTTCAGACAAATTTTGGCTAAGAGGACTACTGGGCGCTGATCAAATGAGGGGTTTTATTGTACCCAAACTGGTTATTACGTACTCGCAACTTAGTTTCCCGATATGTCCTGAGCATACTATTTTGCAACGTGGCTGCCTGAGTATATTTCAGGAATTATTTTGCTACTGAGCAGTCATTTATAAGTCATGAACAAAGCTAAAGCTTCGATCGGTAGTCTACATGGCTTATTGATATCCAATGCATACCACATCCTTCTTTCACATCGACAGAAACTAACTCAGTATTACATAATTGGTCATTACAACCCTTCAGTCAGGATTACGACCTAGTTTCTCACACCACTTATGTTGTGTGTGTTAATTTTATGCATGAGTGGTGGGACCTACAGTTTAAAGTCGGCTCCGAACGACAGATTTTGGAGAAACTTTTCATGGCAATTTTATTTACTCTCAGAGCTTTTGCCAGAAATCTGCTGAGAGGAAGTCGCCGAAGAAATATTTTTTCATATTTCGTTTTGATGTCTGACTGACCTGGGGTTTGTTCCGTGGCCTTACGTCTAATAAGCCAACACACTACCTACTAGACTACGGAATGTTATTGTAATACATTCCTCACTTGTTCGGTAAGGCCATACCATACTTCTCTACAGAGATTTATATTTGGGAAATTATTTAAACGTAAAAACCTACCAGTCTTTCCTATCTTTCTAGTAAAAGAAGTGTTGGGCAATCAGAGATGTTAACAGATGTTGTTAACAGCAATGGAAATTTCCTTAAATTTTGAATTTAGAGATCGATTTACTGACTCCTTTAAAAAAAAATTCAAATTCCCTACAGTGTACTCGTATACTATACCCACAACCATATCCATATGTTCACTTAAGAGATTTGATCCAACGAACAACTTTGCAAGCAAGATTATATATCTTTTACTCCATTTTATGCTAAAGGTGAGGGACGGGCGTACGGACGGGTGTATAGAAGTGTGTAAATGCAAGTGAACGAGCCGAACGAGTATTGACGAATTGTATGCGTACTGACTGGATTTTTGTATTTAGAACACACACTCTATGCGAAACGACCAACATACCAACTACCTAAGCAAACCAAACCAAACCAAACGAAACATTCCCTCTGGATAAAGTTGGCCAAACTGACACATGAGAAGTTGAAACAACAAAACGAAATGAAAGAAATAATCAGTATTGCAGTCAAGATTTTTTTTTTTACTTTAGCACTGTTGGGTAGATTATTAATAACTCCAGTTTTTTAAAGCAGTACTCTTACATGACGAAAAATTACAGTGAAGTCTAGAGGAAAAAGTAAGACTTAATAAGCCGACAAACATGACGTTTACTTTGTGCTTTGGAAACGCTGTGATAACCAACGTGTCCAAATACAGTTTCACATTAAAAATATTCACCGTTTATTTGCGTGTGATAGGTTAGGTTAGGTTAGAGGACGTGTACTTGTCAATTACGACAAGTACAGTACCCGGAGGTCGAATTGACCTGATCCATTGTACAACGTTCCAGTTTCTCACACCACTTATGTTGTGTGTGTTAATTTTATACATGAGCGGTGGGACCTACAGTTTAAAGTCGACTCCGAACGACGGATTTTTGAAAAACTTTTTCATGACAATTTTATTTATTCTCAGAGCTTTTGCCAGAAATCTGTTGAGAGGAAATCGCCTAAGAAATAACTTTTGTATTTTGTCTTGATGTCTGGCCAGTACCCGGAGGTCGAATTGACCCATTGTACAACGTCATAGTTTCTCATGCGTGATGAGAACGCGTGACCATCATGTGTGATGGTGACTAGATTTTCTATATCGATTCACACACGACGTCTTATCAAGAATCCTGCAAGGCCCAATTTAGATGTTCTGTTCTGTTCAAATGACCAAGATTTGGTGAACATTATATAGAAATGGTATGCGTGATCGGCTAGATGCGCACTGTTGGCAATAAAATTGAGATGAAGCTATTGTTTAAGAAGAAGAAGGAGAGGAGGAAGAGGAAGATAGTAGAGGAAAGCCACAAGAACATTACTATAACAGAGATCGTGTAAGGAACACCACCAATGGTAGAACGGCCTTGAGATTGTCCAAGCTGAGGAGTAATTCATATGACTGCACTGCGTAGTGTGGTGCAGGAGATGGCGGCGATGTTAGTCCATAAGAATCAGATGTAAAACACAGAACGTAGTGGCTCCAGAAGGTGAAAAAAACTTTATAAATCAATGTCTCTGAAGAGAATTTGGCGGATCTATTGGCGCAATACAATTGTCAATACATAGCCACAGAAATTAGGAAACGAAAATAATAATGGATTGGGAAGAGTTTAAGATAACGGCATTTGAAATGTTAAAAAATTGACTCCACAGGGCAGTCGAGAAGGAGAACAGCCGACACATACTTCAAGCAGGAGAATTGAGAACAATGACTGAGAACAGAATTACGTTGGGCGTAGAGCCTCTTTATTGGATCGATGGGTAAATATCATTGAAATAAATGGAAAAATTTACATCTCCTTATACAGAAAGGCTGTAGCGTATTTCATCTACATCATCAATGGTGCTCGTATCACCCGGATCTCAATCTTCTCTGATAGTCAAGCTGCTCTAAGACCTCTGTCGAGCGTTATGATTAACTCCAGGATCGTCAGAGCGTCGCCGCTGTCTCGACTTTCTTTCTGAACGCTTCAGTTTCTCATTTGTCTGGGTCCCTGGGCACAGTCACATTCCAAGAAATCGCAGGACCGAAGAGCTCCCCAGAGCTGGTACAGTCCTTCCGGAATCCTCGTCTATCGACTTGGGAATGCCATTTCCCTCGGCTAAATTTGCCATTGTGCGGAAATTCTTTTGGGACGTTAACCTCTCCTGGGTCAATGAGGAGCCTGCCCCACTGCTAGACTCACTTGGCCCTCGATGGATAGAAGGCGAACCATGCATTTACTCGGACTTGATCGTAACCTCATCTCGATCACAATGGCCATGTTTACAGGTCATTTTGTTTTGGGAAGGCACGCAGAAAGAATGCAGCTTCCATCTAACGACTTCTGCCGTGGGTGCAGATCTGCCGAGGAAGAGGAGACTATTATCAACTTTCTTTGTCAATGCCCATCTCTTGCGAGGTGCAAATTTAGGTTATTTGGCTTTCCAATCCTTGTCAGCTGGACGGAACTATCGTCTATTTATGTCAAGGACATAAGCGGCTTTGATATGTACAGTGGTGGCCTTATAATTAGAAACGATGTTTCTGGAACAGAGTTCTCTGGAGTGACGAATCTATGTTTTATTTGTAATCTGTAATCTGATGGAAAACCGTATGTAAGACGTCCTCCAATCGAAGCCTTTGATGCCAGGTACACAGTGAAAACTGTAAAACAAACAGACATACATACATGTTGCTAGGTCGTTTCTAATTATAAGGCCACCACTGTATGTATAATAAAGTTTCGGGCTGGTTGTCCAGCGTAGAGTAGTCGTGCTTTCAATGTGCAGCCCCCTTGCGCTGACCAGCTTCTACCCTAGTTTGGTGGAACTCGGTCAGTACAGGGACTGCGTTTACCTGTGGCGGCACAACGGGCCGCTCAAGTGAGCATTTGATATCAAAGCTACCACACCAACCTAGCTACCTATACAAAAAGAAATAAAGGTTGTTTTTTATAGAGGTATAGAAGTTTAAGTTGGCATTACTTTTCAAGATGGCGACCGATTTAACAGCTGTCAAGTGATTTATTCTCAGTTTGGTTTGGCAATTCATCATGAATAGACTCACGCCTGAACAACGCTTGCAAATAGTGCAATTTTATTTCGAAAATAATGGTCCTGTGCGGAAAACGTATCGCGCACTACGTCTATTTTATCGTCGACAAAATCGTCCATCAGAGCAGTTAATTCGATTAACCATGGAACGTTTTCTCACCACGTTTACTCTTATTGATAACTCGCATCCCCAGAGACGCTGTACGGTGCGTACAAAAGAAGCTATTGCTGCTGTAGAGCGTAGCATTGAGGAAGACCCGAATGAGTCCATCCGCCATCGAGCACAGGAATTGGATCTGTGTCCATCCACTTTATGGAAGATTTTGCGGAAGGATCTTGGTTTGCGTGCTTACAAAATTAAACTCGTGCAAGATTTGAAGCCAAACGATCATCAAGTAAGGCGTAGATTCGTCGAGTGGGCCCAAAACGAGATTACCGTTGTTCCCGATTTTCATAAGCGAATTTTGTTTAGCGATGAAGAGCACTTCTGGTTGAATGGCTACGTCAACAAACAAAACTGCCGCATTTGGAGTGAAGGTAATCCTCAAGTGTATGCGGAAACGCCGTTACATCCAGAAAAACTAACTGTTTGGTGCGCTTTATGGGCTGGTGGAATCACTGGTCCGTACTTTTTCAAAAACGATGGTGGCCAGAACGTTACAGTCAATGGTGATCGGTATAGAGCCATGATTACTAACTTTTTCATTCCTGAATTGAATAACCATCATGGTTATTCAGGTCCAGGAGATGTGGTTTCAACAAGCCGGCGCAACATGTCACACAGCTCGTGCCACAATAGATTTACTGAAAGACACGTTTGGTGACCGCCTAATTTCACGTTTTGGACCTGTGAATTGGCCTCCAAGATCTTGTGATTTAACACCGCTAGACTACTTTCTGTGGGGCTATGTAAAGTCATTGGTCTATGCGGTAAAGCCACAAACGCTTGACCATTTGGAAGACAACATTCGCCGTATTATTGCCGATATACGGCCACAAATGTTGGAAAAAGTCATCGAAAATTGGACGTCCAGATTGGACTACATCCGCGCCAGCCGTGGCGGTCATATGCCAGAAATCATATTTAAAATGTAATGCCACAAGATAAATAAAATTCATGTCAATCGAATAATCCATCGTTGTTTTATTGCAACTTAAAGTTCTATACCTCTATAAAAAACACCCTTTAGTATGGTTATGTCTGACATGTGTCCAACTTAGCTGTGACTTCACTGTACATATTTGTATATACTATACGTTTGTAAGTATGCCCACACATACATATTTATGAGTGAGTGAGTGTCTGTTTAATTGTATTTTGCAAGCCGACAACATTTCATACATTTTCTGATTTTTTTTCTTTCTTATGATTTTGAATTTTAGTACCGGAGTTCGAGAGTACGGATACGAGGAGTAGTAGTATCAACGACAACGCTGTTGTTCATACGTTAAATTTACGGTTTAATGTAAAAAAAAATGAAAGAAGGAAAGAAAAAAGTCAACAGAAAACTTGTCTCTTTTTTTATGAGTTTTAAAAGCCGGCTGGTTGCTTTAACCATTAACTCTATTTCTTCTTTTTTTTTATTAATTTTTTTATTTTTATTTTGCAAAAAAAAATAAAAAAGACAGAAAATTAAAATAAAAATTAAAAATAAAGATAAAAAACTGAAAAGAACAATGACACAAGAAAATAACCTGTATTTATTGAGGTGTTTCATATATGTATGTATGTTTATATGCACGTACACATATTAATTCGCCATACATTTGTTCCAAATACTTCTGGAGTGAGTGAATTCACGTTGGTAATATTAATAACAACAAAAAAACAACAACCAACAACAACAACAATAACAAAAATAAACAATTTCTTAACAATTATTACAAAAGTTTGAAAGTTT
Source organism: Sarcophaga variegata (assembly GCA_932273835.1). Classification (NCBI taxonomy): domain Eukaryota; kingdom Metazoa; phylum Arthropoda; class Insecta; order Diptera; family Sarcophagidae; genus Sarcophaga; species Sarcophaga variegata. The sequence goes on along the minus strand of OW026361.1, from coordinate 14,970,326 downwards.
GGTTAAGAAAGTCCAAACGCCAATGCAAAATAGTTTTCAAGGTGATAAACAACCAGCATGATTTTTTTTTAGCTTTCAAATGCAATTTCCCCAAATGTTCCAACAAATACAACAAAGGCATCAACCAGTTTCATTAAGTTTTTTTCACACAAGAATTTATGGAACGATTCTCCATAAATACTGCAAAAGAAGGCTGCTATGCATAAGACAGTAAACTTTATTGACCATCTGAACAGTAGTAGTGGGACTCACAGCATGCAGAATAATCTTGAAAAGAATGCCACAATATTTCAAGTGGAAATCTAGCAACACACTGTGAAATCGACAACATACTCAATATGGTTCGCGCAAGCAATCGCGCAGACCCTATGCTCAGTTTCATCAGCAGGCGCGGGCATAGAACTCCAGGATGAACAGTAGTAGTGGGACTCACAGCATGCAGAATAATCTTGAAAAGAATGCCACAATCTTCCAAGTGGAAATCTAGTAACACACTGTGGAATCGACAACATACTCCACTTGGTTCGCGCAAGCAATCGCGCAGACCCTATGCTCAGTTTCATCAGCAGGCACGGGCATAGAACTCCAGGATGAACAGTAGTAGTGGGACTCACAGCACGCAGAATAATCTTGAAAAGAATGCCGCAATCTTCCAAGTGGAAATCTAGCAACACACTGTGGAATCGACAACATACTCAACAAGGTTCACGCAAGCAATCGCGCAAACCCTATGCTCAGTTTCATCAGCAGGCACGGGGATAGAACTCCAGGATGAACAGGAGTAGTGGGACTCACAGCATGCAGAATAATGTTGAAAAGAATGCCACAATCTTCCAAGTGGAAATCTAGCAACACACTGTGGAAACGACAACATACTCAACATGGTTCACGCAAGCAATCGCGCAGACCCTATGCTCAGTTTCATCAGCAGGCACGGGGATAGAACTCCAGGTTAACGTGAGTCTCGTTATGACGGCATATGCCACGGTGCCCGAACAATGCGTCTACCAACACACAACGCCCCCACACACAATGATGCAACCACATGGCATGCATAAGCATAACACGGATCTTTGATTGTCGGTTTTATCACAGCGTACTGCGAGATTAGGTCGCTGACGAGGATCTGGAACAGATCCCAGCCGGACTAATGCAGGGCATGTTGCGATGAGGAGGAGTTGGAGACTATCGAACACCTCCTTTGTAACTGCCCAGCCCTTGGTAGAATGAGATTGAGGACCCTTGGCAGGGCCTTCTTTGAGTTTGAATACTGTGTCGAGAGCCGACATCAAGGCTCTCCACAGTTTCATTAGTTGCTTAGGCTGGTTGAGAGGCGCTAAGGCTTCATCATTGTAGTCACGCTCTCCCCCTTTTTGTTGTGTCTTATCTGTGTAATTCTTCCACTTCCCATTCTCCCTTTCCTACATTCTCTCTTTTTTAATCCCTCCATTATCTTTCCCTCTGTAAGGACGTTGTACAGTGGGTCAATTCGACCTCCGGGTACTGCACTTGTCTTTATTGACAAGTACACGTCCTCTAACCTAACCTTACCTACATCACGGATCACATCACCATACGTGAGTACCAATTTGAAGCAATGCATTTGGACATGACTTCAATCTTGATTAGGGGTCGGAGACCATCTAAACTCCTTTTAATGCGTTAAGAGCGTAACGCCACACCGAGCTCGCGCACTCTACGCGATTTGGGTTTAAACCACAGCCATCACGTTGCTCTCACAAGGGGGACTCACCAATGCCGAGCAGAGACAAGCGGTACCAGATTTAAGCCTCTAGTCAGGCAAGCACGGGGAGATGATCTTTGCGATTAGGGCAGCACCAACAAAAAACTGTCACCAAATTACTTTGAAATGGGTTTCTTGGATAACGGCCGCTGGCTCTCTGATTAGTCGAATGTCTGCCAAAATATGAACGGATCATCTAGAGTGATAGCCATTTATGTAGACAGTGAGGCTGCCTTGAAGACAACGAGGCTGGTTTAAGTCTGAAGGAAGGCCTTCAGAAGGCTTTTGCAACTGTGGTACATTGTGATTTTGGGGACAACGTAATTGCTGACAAGATGACAAAGAAGGGCTCAACTAAATGCATGGACCTTGTGGAAACACTCACTTAGGCTTCTCTTGCAACACATCTTCGGAACGATCAATTAAAAAATCAGATGAAGTCGAACGAAAGGAAATTACAGAATCTCCAGGCAAAAAAATATTTATCCTGTAATGTTAACCTACCAGTGCCTTAATAAGCTAATTGACAGGGCTTTGAGTTCTCAGGCCGGAAGCCAGTTTGTTAGATTTACGTGCCCTTATTTTCTTAAGGATTTGTCGGACATATTTTGTATTTCTATGCTGACAGGGCAGAGGGCAAGACTGAATACACTTGGAGGTGTTTTCTTTAAAAGCCAAGGAGAGTAAGCTTCTATTAGAATTTCTGATCTGCAAAGTTTAATTTCGAGCCTTTGTTGACTTATGAGATGATTTCGAATTTCTTCATTTCATCTTTAACTGTTCTAGTTATAGCTGTGGCGTTGAAGCTCCCTTTCCAGCGAGCTCATCTGCCTGCTAATAGGCGTTAATTCCCACATGGCCTGGCATTTAGCAGAGGGTGACCCTATTTCATTTGCTATTCAGATATAGCCATACTATTCCCGAGTCAAACTCACATAAAGCATGTGCTTGGATGGTGGCCTGATTGTGGTTGAATTTAGCACATCTTTCGACAATGTAGAGTTCTGCTTAGAAGAAAACCTCTCTTGTATCACGCATTTACTATTCAGGCACACCCTTACTATTTCCGAATCAACCTCACATATAGCATATGCTTGGATGATGGCCTGATTGTGGTTGAATTTAACACATCTTTCGACAACGTAGAGTTCCGCTTAGAAGAAAACTTGCCTTGTATCACGCATTTACTATTCAGGCACACCCATACTATTCCCGAGTCAACCTCACATCAAGCATGTGCTTGGATGGTGGCCTTATTGTGGTTGAATTTAGCACATCTTTCGACAACGTAGAGTTCCGCTTAGAAGAAAACCTGTCTTGTATCAAGCATTTACTATTCAGGCACACCCATACTATTGCCGAATTAACCTCACATCAAGCATGTGCTTGGAGGGTGACCTGATCGTGGTTGAATTTAGCACATCTTTCGACAATGTAGAGTTCCGCTTAGAAGAAAACCTGCCTTGTATAACGCATTTACTATTCAGGCACACCCATACTATTCCCGAATCAAACTCACATAAAGCATGTGCTTGGATGGTGGCCTGATTGTGGTTGAATTTAGCACATCTTTCGACCACGTAGAGTTCCGCTTAGAAGAAAACCTGTCTTGTATCAAGCATTTACTATTCAGGCACACCCATACTATTCCCGAGTCAAACTCACATAAAGCATGTGCTTGGATGATGGCCTGATTGTGGTTGAATTTAGCACATCTCTCGACAACGTAGAGTTCCGCTTAGAAGAAAACCTGCCTTGTATCACGCATTTACTATTCAGGCACACCCATACTATTCCCGAATCAAACTCACATAAAGCATGTGCTTGGATGGTGGCCTGATCGTGGTTGAATTTAGCACATCTTTCGACAATGTAGAGTTCCGCTTAGAAGAAAACCTGCCTTGTATAACGCATTTACTATTCAGGCACACCCATACTATTCCCGAATCAAACTCACATAAAGCATGTGCTTGGATGGTGGCCTGATTGTGGTTGAATTTAGCACATCTTTCGACCACGTAGAGTTCCGCTTAGAAGAAAACCTGTCTTGTATCAAGCATTTACTATTCAGGCACACCCATACTATTCCCGAGTCAAACTCACATAAAGCATGTGCTTGGATGATGGCCTGATTGTGGTTGAATTTAGCACATCTCTCGACAACGTAGAGTTCCGCTTAGAAGAAAACCTGCCTTGTATCACGCATTTACTATTCAGGTACACCCATACTATTCACGAATCAACCTCAAATAAAACGAGTATGGTGGCGTGATCAATTTAGCACATCTTTCGACAGCGTATAATTCCACTTGGAAGAAAACCCCGAATTTCATCATATATTAAGAATACTTCATTCTGTGATTGAATTCAAACTCTCCAGTCCTACCAAGTGGTTTAGAAGAATATTTAAACTTCTTACGAATAAAACTTGTTTGAATACTATTTTTTCCCCGTTTTTATTACTCAAAAAAATTAACATATGAAGCCCTACGGGTCATTAGATTTTAACTCTACGAACACAAAAAAGTTACTTTGTACTCTAAGCCACAGCTTCTTCTGCCAATTAAACTGAGAATTTACTGGCATTTGTTTTTTTTTATTTTGTTGTTGTTGTCTATGACATGTGATTTGTTTAAATGTTAGGATTTTATTGTTGTTATTGTTGTTGGTTTTCAAATGGTATAAATTTCAGTTAAAGATCAGAAGATAATTTATTGTAACATTGTTTCATAAAAAAGAGAAGAATTAAAAAAAATAAAAACGAATACGAATCCAACACCATAATGTTTAAAATGAGTATAAGAGAAGCAATAAAGCTTTCAAGATACAGTGGGCTAAACAAGACAAAAAATACTACGTGCATGAAAATCTGTGGTACATACTTCCTTTCATTTCATTCAGAAAGGCCGTATAATAACAATATTTGTCTACAAATTTGGCATCACTTAACCTATAGCGGTTGTATTTAAGGCCTTCTGTCAATTTTTGGAAACTGTAAAGAACCCTAATGGATTTTTAATTGTTTCCTTTTACGGAATTTAACCTCCCATTAATGACTGATTGTTGACTTTGAAAAGGCTTTTGATACGTTCAACCACATGGCCATATGGAACGCACTGCCTTGCAAGGGTGTCCCTACTAAAATAATAAACTTGATAAAGACACTGTACAACAACGCAACATGCCGCATACTACATGAGAAACAAGTAGGAAAGAGCATCAAATTAAAAACCGGAGTCCGTCAGGGTTGTGTGCTGTTACCACTCCTTTTTAACTGCGTCCTCGATGTAGTAATGCAAAAGTCGCAAATCATATTAGAGGGATTACATTGGGGTCTACAAGACAGAGACTAGAAGACCTGGACTATGCGGATATATATGTTCCTCTTACTCCTCTAGGGAGCATAGGGCCGCATTATTATTAGGTTTCGGTAATAAGAGTTATTTAAGACGTACAGCTTATTAGGCTGCCAACATCGCCTCCAGGCATGCAAATTGCCGGGATTTAAACGTGCAAGTCTTTAGGTTATACCGCCCATGGTCGGTCGTCAGAGCCTCGTCAGCGTGACAGGGGACACCAAGCCCTTGAAGGACAGTGGGTGAGGTTGACATTTGGAAAGGAGTGACTGTGTGAAAAAGAACGTATCTTTTGAACGCTTCACTTTCCCATTAGTCCCCCTATGCGGATGACATATGCTTATTAAGCCATTCTTTCTCTTTATTCTCAGTTTGGTTTGGCAATTCATCATGAATAGACTCACGCCTGAACAACGCTTGCAAATAGTGCAATTTTATTTCGAAAATAATGGTTCTGTGCGGAAAACGTATCGCGCACCACGTCCATTTTATCGTCGACAAAATCGTCCATCAGAGCAGTTAATTCGATTAACCATGGAACGTTTTCGCACCACGTTTACTCTTATTGATAACTCGCATCCCCAGAGAAGAAGAAGCTATTGCTGCTGCAGAGCAGTAGCAATTTTTTTTTTGCTTCTGCAGAGCAGAAGAAGCTATTGCTGCTGCAGAGCGTAGCATTGAGGAAGACCCGAATGAGTCCATCCGCCATCGAGCACTGTGTCCGTCCACTTTATGGAAGATTTTGCGGAAGGATCTTGGTTTGCGTGCTTACAAAGTCCAACTCGTGCAAGATTTGAAGCCAAACGATCATCAAGTAAAGCGTAGATTCGTCGAATGGGCCCAAAACGAGATTATCGTTGTTCCCAATTTTCATAAGCGAATTTTGTTTAGCGATGAAGCGCACTTCTGGTTGAATGGCTACGTCAACAAACAAAACTGCCGCATTTGGAGTGAAGGTAATCCTCAAGTGTATGTGGAAACACCGTTACATCCAGAAAAACTGACTGTTTGGTGCGCTTTATGGGCTGGTGGAATCATTGGTCCGAACTTTTTCAAAAACGATGGTGGCCAGAACGTTACAGTCAATGGTGATCGGTATAGAGCCATGATTACTAACTTTTTCATTCCTGAATTGAATAACCATGATGTCCAGGAGATGTGGTTTCAACAAGACGGCGCAACATGTCACACAGCTCATGCCACAATAGATTTACGTTTTGGACCTGTGAATTGACCTCCAAGATCTTGTGATTTAACACCGCTAGACTACTTTCTGTGTGACTATGTAAAGTCATTGGTCTATGCGGTAAAGCCACAAACGCTTGACCATTTGGAAGACAACATTCGCCGTATTATTGCCGATATACGGCCACAAATGTTGGAAAAAGTCATCGAAAATTGGACGTCCAGATTGGACTACATCCGCGCCAGCCGTGGCGGTCATATGCCAGAAATCATATTTAAAATGTAATGCCACAAGATTATCTTTCGCATAAATAAAATTCATGTCAATCGAATAATCCATCGTTGTTTTATTGCAACTTAAAGTTCTATACCTTTATAAAAAACACCCTTTAATTAGCGAAACCGCAAAGTTAGCTGTATTAAAGATGAGTATCCACAAAACCAAATCATTCAGAATGAAGGCTAACGCAAGGAAATTGATGAAGTGGAGTCCTTCTGCTATCTAGGCAGTATAATCGATAAATCCGGCGGTTCATCAGTAGATATTGCCAGCCGAATTAATAAGGCACGCAAAGCTTTTGCCCAACTTAACCCCGTTTGGAAATCATCTAATATATCGAGACGCACCAAAATTAAAATTTTCAACACCAACGTCATATCCACATTACTTTACGGTTGCGAAACGTGGAATATGACACGCCGAGATTCCCAGTCTATTCAAATATTTGTTAACAAATGCCTGCGTGGAATCATGCGTGGTTACTGGCCCTTCATAATATCCAATGCCCAACTCTGGTCGGATACAAATCAGCAACCAATAGAGATGAAAATAAGAAGACGCAAGTGGTGCTGGCTTGGGCACACTCTTCGCAAGCCATTAGATGACATCGTAAGGAAAGCCAAAGATTGGAACCCCCAGGGAAGCAGGCGCATCGGACGACCATCACACACCTGGAAAAGCCAAATCACAATCGATTTATCCAAACTACGTCTACAGTGGAGAAGTCGCCGTGGTCTAGTAGGTAGTGTGTTGGCTTATTAGACGTAAAGCCAGGGTTCGAGCACCAGGCCAGACATTAAGACAGAATACAAAAAGTATTTCTTCGGCGACTTCCTCTCAGCAGATTTCTCGCAAAAACTCTGAGAGTAAATAAAATTGCCACGAAAAAGTTCCTCAAACATCTGTCGTTCGGAGTCGACTTTAAACTGTAGGGCCCACCACTCATGTATAAAATTAACACACACAACATAAGTGGTGTGAGAAACTAGGACGTTGTACAATGGGTCAGTTCGACCTCCGGGTACTGTACTTGTCTTAATTAACAAGTACACGCCCTCTAACCTAGCCTAACCTAACTCAACAGTGAAATAGAGGAAGCGTTAGCCTAATCCTTCCGAAAATTTGCAGCCAAATTGAGACTAAGGGGAACACTATGCCAAGATCACATAGGGAGTTTCCTGTCCAGTATGTCCGTAACAGAATTTCCGGGCATGCCCAGGAACCCAAATAATAGAGGCCGTATAGTTCACCCTTTCCTGCGTTAATAGGTGACATTCATGGACCTGCTTGAATGTCGATATAATGTTCGAAAGGAAATTTATGGCAGCCTGGCTATCCGAACATATTCGAGAGATTGCTCTGTTACTGACCACCAACTTAATAGCCTTGAGTACACTCGTAGCCATAACTTCCACCTAAAAATGTGGTCTGTTAGCCTGCTTGAGATCCTGATAAGTTCTCTGTATGCACATACCACCCAATTTCAAATCTAACTTTGAGCCAACAAAGTGTATTTCTAGAAAATTCAGAAGCGCATTTGGCTTCGCAATCCAGTAGTCTCTAAGCACATGTGCAGATAATTGTAGTGGATCATATAATCGATCGGTATCGACGAATAAAAATCTAGCATGTCCTTGGAGCTGCTTTATCGAGTGCCAGCAGTTTATCGAGGGCAATCTAATGTCCTCAAGAGTTTCCTGTCTGTTAAGGAGAAGTTCAGCTGAAGGCCAATTTAACATTGTGTAAAATACTCTGGTGTTGTCCTCAGGGCACTACTAATAAGGATGACAGATTGCTTTCTCATGCTGCCTAGAATCCTGCAGTTACAGACGAACGATCCGCTCTGGCAGTTTAAGAAAAACTGGCAATATGTTGCCACTCTAAACTAATAGCAACGAGATAAATATTCAAAAATGTACCACAGCTTCATTTACACTTCGTTTTAAGTGGTATGAGAAACTAGGTCGTAATCCTGACTGAAAGGTTGTAATGACCTATTATGTAATGACTGATTGGCAATGAAAAATTTTGTTTAACTTATTTCGTCTTCCATGCCACCGTTGGCAACATATTTCAAATGCTAGAATAGTTAGAATGTTGATAGTAATTTATACCTTTTCGTATACATATCTATTCAATAATGATCTTTTGTTTTAATAAATGGTGTTAAATGTTGAAAGAATAAGAAAAACTCCGACAAAATAGAAATCATCACCGTTCATTATCAACTTCATCAGCTAAAGAAACCAACAACAACCTTTTCAGGCAATATTAACCGACCATCATCATCATTACAATAAATTCTTTTCAATGATTTCCTTTAAACTCTAGTTTTCATCAAATCATTCCAACTACTCTGGCTGGCAGGTAATTTTAATTCTGTTGTATATCATGAGTAATTCTAACAAGAAAAAAATTATTAAATCAAGTGGCTTAAGTGTTATAAACACTTAGAAAACAATGCATGGCTGTTATAAGCATTTCAAATGTTACGCATTTTGATTTCAATGCTACATACATATGTTAGTGTAAATATTAATATGTTTTAAGAATTCTAGCATTAGAAATATATGCATTATCGTATATACAAGGCAAGAGTTAAATTATTATTCCATTTCAAAACAAAATGATGTTATTAACCTTTACATACCAAAGTAAAGTACGAGAGCAGTTCTTATATTAACTCAATTGGTCAATTCGCACAAGCCGTTGTATCGTTGTATTCATTGTATTGTTGGAAGAACATACAACAGTGTATGATTGTTGTTGATATTTATCATATAAAAATCCGATACACTTATATACATTTTTTCCATGTGTTTTTAAAAGTTGTATTGGTTTCGTGCTATCAAATTGTGTGAATGCCACGAGATACACAATACAGCATAGCATTGAGCGTTCACAAACAACCAAGTGTATTCAATACAACATACACGATACAAAGTCGTGTGAATTGCCCAAATAATAATTATGTAAGTGTATAGAAGACGTATACATCACTCACTGTTATGTATGTACATATGTAAGGCAATACTTTTCTCACTCAAATCTAATATTAAGGTCAGGCCAGTGTAGATTTTATTCTGAAGTAGTCTCTATTCCATTTTTTGTGAATATGGTTAGCAAAGATAACAGGAGGTCATACAAGCTGCCAAAACAAAACTCATAGTAATCAAACAATTGAGGTGCCAATGCCTGAAATAGTTAAGAAATAAATTTAGATGATCGTGGTTAGGATATAGAAGGCAAAGCTGAATTGATAGGTATTTCAAAAAGCGCTATAATAGATGGCATATTGACATAGAATTTGGAGTACAAGTTAAAGGCCGCATTTGCTTCTAATAAATCAAAACAGAAATCGTCCCAGTCTAGTAGGTAGTGCGTTGGCTAATTAGACAAAAGGCTTTGGTTCAAACGCTAGGTCAGACCTCTTCCATATTTCTTCGGCAACTTCCTTTCCGCAGATTTTTGATAAAACCTCTGAGAGTAAATAAAATTGCCATGAAAGCTTCTCAAAAATCTGTTGTTCAAAGTCAACTTTAAACTATAGGTCCCGCCACTTAGTTTAGGTTAGGTTAGAGGACGTGTACCCGTCAATCCAGACAAGTACAGTACCCGGAGGTCGAATTGACCTATTGTACAACGTCCTTAAAGAGGGAAGGATAATAGAGGGATAAGAAGGAGAGGATGTAGGAAAGGGGAGAATGGGAAGTGGAGGATTTACACAGATAAGACACAACAAAAACACAGATAAGACAAACAACAAAAGGGGACAGCGCGACTACACTGATGAAGCACTAGCGCCTCTCAGCCAGCCTAAGCCACTAATGAATCTGTCGAGAGCCTTGATGTCGGCTCTCGACACAGAATTCAAATTCTCAAAGAAGGCCCCGCCAAGGGTCCTCAACCTCAACCTACCAAGGGCTGGGCAGTTACAGAGGAGGTGTTCGATAGTCTCCAACTCCTCCTCACCGCAGCATGCTCTGCAATAGTCCGGCTGGGATACAGACCCCCGTCAGCGACCTAATCTCGCAGTGCCCCGTTAAAAAAACGACAACCAACCTTAAGCTGGCCTTATCCAAGCCCAGCAGCCAACCTGTTCTCCCATTGTCCACAGCAGGCCATAGACATCGAGAAACTTATGTGTAATATTAACACACACAACATAAGTGATGTAAGAAGCAAGGTCGTAATCCTTACTGAAGGGTTGTAATGACCAATTAAGAATGTAAGATTAAAAACAACGCCGATAAGATGTTTCACAATGGCGATATTTGATCGCAATATAGCTGAGTTTATGCATCGGTTCGTAAACGTGAATATGAAATATGGGTCCACTGATTTACGCTTGTAACTAAGATTTCCTAAAAACAGTTGACTGGATTAGAATAATCGTGTCCTAAGCAGAAGACGACAGTTCTATACATATACAAGATTATGACGAGTACTTCATGGAATGCCTTTTTTGCGACCATTTTTATTGATTACCTTCAGAAAGGAAGTCGAGTGTTGTGTCAGAAGTTTCAAATACAACAGGATGTACACAATTTCTATAATTTTCATTGCGTTTCGCTTTGAATATAATTAGAAGCCTTTATGTCCACCTCCACGAAACATCCACGGTGAAGATCATGGAAACTTAAAGCAGTGCGACCTCGTTCGAAAAAATGGGATTCATTGAGCAAAGTTGCCCTTCACTACACACAACAACCCAATACATTGGGACCATTGGGACGAAGTATAGCGACCTTATCAACCTTGGACCCTCTACAAAAAGTTAATTACCTCTTGGCTGGAAAAAATTGATCAACGTAACTGAAGCGAAGTAAATAAATCATAAGACCATGATGCAAATGCCTGCGGCCAGTGCATTGTGTTGGAACGAGGAAAATTGTTTAACCAAGGGTGGAGAAAGAGAGCAGATATTATGAACATTAGATTATTAATTACTGCCCCTGTGCTGTATCTCACGGACTCATCTCACGGACTAAGCAAATAAGGCTAACAGGTCAACAACAATATCGTCAATTGAGGAATACCACTATGCCAGGGGCCACTCAAAAGTTTCTACAACTACTATTGCTATGATCAAAATCAATGAATCGCACTTTACTAATTCAGCTAATCCGCTTGATTTAAATGGGCAATCACACACGAGAACAATTATGCTGGCACAAAATGGCAGCTTGTCGACAAGAGAGGTGAGGAGAGTGGTTTTTTGCTGGCATAATTTTTCAACCCGCTTCTAACCCGCTCAAACCAATACATAAACAACACAAAACGAATACACACACACTTATAAAACAGCAGGTTCAGAAAAAATGTTTGTACAGACCATATTTAGTCTTTTTTTTCGTACATGTATGCAATTTTATGCCAGACGAAATAGTCTCGTGTGATACTGAAAGAACAAAAATTGTGCGGCTTAAAAAATAGTCTCGTGTGTGATAGCACACTCGCACAGATATTTTTCCAAATAAAAAAAACTCGTTTAATGGTAGAAGATTTTCCAACCAATGAGGAGATTGCAATAGATGGGTATGGGAAGCCGCCATAGTCTAGTAGGTAGTGTGTTGGCTTATTAGAGGAAAAGACAGGGTTCAAACCCCAGGCCAGACATTAAAACAAAATACAAAAAGCATTTTTGCGGCGACTTCCTCTCAGCAGATTTCTGGCAAAAACTCTGAGAGTAAAGTAAAATTACCATGAAAAGTTTCTCAAAAATCTGTCATTCGGAGTCGACTTTAAACTGTAGGTCCCGCCACTCATGTATAAAATTAACACACACAACATAAGCGGTGTGAGAAACTAGGTCGTACTCCTGACTGAAGGTTTGTAATGACCAATTATATATGTATGGAACTGTAATTCGATTATGTTGAGAAATGTATCTGCCGTTAGGTGAATAATTTTGGAATCGCCCTCGTATTTGTAATGTAATTGTAATTTATTTCCCTTTGCTATGTTTTAAATGTTACACAACGATTTTATGCTGTAAAATAAGCATTGAAACTAATTAACTTGGCTCGCAGTCGTTTTACACTTCTAGAACAACGTTACTTTTAATTTCTTTTTCTTTTTCATTTTCTTTTTTTTTTTTTTCTTATACATACTCAAACCTCGCATTGAAAAATGTTTAAAGCAGCCCGTGTTGCATTTTATATTTCTTTTACGCTCTTTTTCTTTTTTATTTCTTTTGCTTTTATTTCTTTTTTATTTTGTATTTTTTTGTATTTTTACGTTACCTGTTACAAACAATTATCAAGATTTGTAGGTTTACGCTAAAGTCGTATGTTCATGTGACTCTTAAATAGGGTTTAAATTGATTTATCGCCGTAGATAAGAAAGTTTTCATGGGACAATAGAAATCTCTATGGTTTACACACAATGCGCACATTTTACGTTTCCATTGTAACGGTTTGAACTAAAAAGGTCATAAACATTTCACCTTTTTAATGTTTATAATTAATAAAGTCGATAGGAAGTTAGGAATATTTTTAATATTAAAAATATTTAATTTAGCATATTTAAAAAGGAAATATACTAAACGGTATAACAGAGTAAGAAGTAAATATATTTACAAGTACAAATCTCCGTTGAGTTCTTATAAATATTAAAAACAGGTTGAACCCTGCGCGTGTTGCTGCGCCATCAACTAAAATCAATTTGAAGGAAAGACATTACAAAAATGTCTAATTAATTTTTAATCATTTTATTGATTTTGTTTCCCGACCTCCGTCGACTCATGCGCAACAACTTTGTTAAAGAATGCACAGTTTACGATTTAATTCATTTTAAGTAATTTTCAGTGGCGCCACCTATCGGATATTGGTCACACCAACTTAGAAATCTTCGTCGGCTCATGCGCAACAACTTTGCTAAAGATCATAACGTGATAAAATGCACAGTTTACGATTTAATTCATTTTAAGTAATTCCCAGTGGGGCCACCTATCGGATATTGGTCATACCAACATAGAAACCTTCGTCGGCTCATGCGCAACAACTTTGCTAAAGATCATAACATGATCAAATGCACAGTTTACGATTTAATTAATTTTAAGTAATTTTCAGTGGCATCACCTATCGAAAATTGGTCATACCAACATAGAAACCTTCGTCGGCTCATGCGCAACAACTTTGCTAAAGATCATAACATGATCAAATGCATAGTTTACGATTCTATGAGGTACATACAGACAAACATTCATTTTTCTATGGGTATGTGGGCGTGGCACCTCGCCTACTTGAAATTTTACAATAAAAAGACATACAGGAACAAAGACATACAGGAAGGTACTGTTAAAATTTCAAGAAAATCGGTCTGGTCGTTTAGCCGTCTAAAGACTTCAAACAAACCCACAAACAAATAAACACACATTCATTTTTATACATAAGAAGATGTTTGCAAATACAACACGAGGTACAAGTAGTTAATGAAGTCTTTCCTATACTGTATATAAACAATACATACTGACTTGCTCATCATTTGATTATGAGCTGTCCAGGAACACACTATGTTTCATAGGTTGTCTACATCTTTGCCGACGCTCTACTGTATCTTTGAATTCCCACATGTTATTACACGTTCTACAAAAACCATGCGATATAGTATTTATTTTCTTTAGTATGGATAGTGGGCTTTCTTTGTTTACTATCCCCTTGTAATTTCCTCGCTTAGATTTCCTTGCCTGATCAACAGAAAATAGCTTGAAATGCCTATGCCAGTTTATTTGTTATCAATTTACCGCCGACTCAGATGATACCTGACTAGGACTCGCTGAGGGATATGAACATACCAGATTTCATTAATCAGTTCTTTATTTATTTGCTTTATAATCGACTGACCCTGGTAGGCTTTAGTCAGCTCATTAAGCTTGCAATCAGGTGCTCACCTCAGGGAGAAGACCATACCTTTCTCCTTTCGCTCTTGACCGTAAATGTTGTCCAAAGGAGCCTTGTGGATAAGGATGTTAGGTTAGGTTAGAGGTCGTGTACTTGTCAATTAAGACAAATACAGTACCCGGAAGTCGAATTGACCCATTGTACAACGTCCTAGTTTCTCACACCACTTATGTTGTGTGTGTTAATTTTATACATGAGTGGTGGGACCTACAGTTTAAAGTCGACTCCGAACGACAGATTTCTGAGGTACTTTTCATGGCAAATTTATTCACTCTGCGAGTTTTTGCCAGAAATCTGCTGAAGAAATACTTTTTGTATTTTGTCCTGATGTCTGGCCTGGGGCTCGGACCCTGGCTTTACGTCTATTAAGCCAACACACTACCTACTAGACTACGGCGACTTCTAAGGATGTTAAGGTTTTGTCTTATTCTGTCTAATGATGTTGTTACATGAAGACATTTATTGTCTTCTAAAGCCACACTTCCTCATTCTCTAGACATTTAGCTAGAAAACGCCTGTCGAGGAAAATATAAAGGGTCTGAATGTTTTATACCAGTGTTGCAATATCATAGGAAATTCCCCCCTAGGGCCTTTCATTGGATCTAATCTATGCTTTCAGTTGATGGTCTGGCGTAAAGCACAGTGGTTTACACCTTTGGAGGTTGCTCTTGACACTATTGTCTCTCTTATTTCTCTTGACTTGAAATCGGGCTTGAACACAGTATCCGAGCGGTCACCTCGACATTTTCAATGTTTTTGACCGCTGATGAGGAAAGAACTTATAACCGAACTCACTGATTATGCGTTTTCCCAGGCTGAGTTTATCTCTGGGTTTAGAATTCTCATTCCAGATAGGAACTCGAAGTCGCCGTAGTCTAGTAGGTAGTGTGTTGGCTTATTAGACGCAAAAGCCTGGGTTCGAGCCCCAGGCCAGGCATCAAAGACAAAATACGAAAAGTATTTTTTCGGCGACTTCCTCTCAGTAGATTTCTGGCAAAAACTCTGAGAGTAAATAAAAATTGCCATGAAAAGTTTCTCAATAAATATAAATCTGTCGTTCGGAGTCGACTTTAAACTGTAGGTCCCACCACTCATGTATAAAATTAACACACACAACATAAGTGGTGTGAGAAACTAGGACGTTGTACAATGGGTCAATTCAACCTCCGGGTACTGTACTTGTCTTAATTGACAAGTACACGTCCTCTAACCTAACCTAACCTAACCTAACCTAGGAACTCGTAACTTCACTGATGGTTCAAAACCGGAAAAGAGCACTGGTGGTGGTGTTTTGGTTCACTATTCATCTATTTCCCCTTCCCAGATATACATATGCCTCTTGTACATGCTACCATGACTACACATGTTTGTCCCCCAACCTATTTACCTACATACATAACATACATAATTGGTCATTACAACCCTTCAGTCAGGATTACGACCTAGTTTCTCACACTACTTATGTTGTGTGTGTTAATTTTATGCATGAGTGGCGGGACCTACAGATTTTATAAGAAACTTTTCATGGTAATTTTTATTTACTCTCAGAGTTTTTGCCACAAATCTGCTGAGAGGAAGTCGCCGAAGAAATACTTTTTGTATTTTGTTCTGATGTCTGGCCTTCGGCTCGAACCCTGGCTTTTCGTCTAATAAGCCAACACACTACCTACTAGACTACGGCGACTTCACCTATTTACCTACCTAACACAAAAACCCCTTTTGAGTTGTGGTATTGTGTAGCAATAAGGCCCATCTACCAGTTTAAAATAATAAAAAACCTGTTGATGAACAAAATTCATTTCAAGAAATAATTTAACCATCACGAATGCTACGTTAAGAATGAAGATGAAATGACATGATTTTTTTTATAAATTTAAAAATATTAATTCAGTTTTATAGCAACAACGTTCATTAACGCAAACTTTAATTTACTAACTACATAATCAACATTTCTATCTACAAAAATATGTGCAAAATACCTTTAATCCTCATTTACATCCATTGCATCACTTGTATAGCCACCAATTTGAATTTCATTTTGTGTACCTTTACCACGAAAATCAGTTAAAAGTGCCGGATCAATTAAATTTAAATTTGCATAGACATACTGATAATCGAATTGAGGCATTTCTTTGGCATCTGATTTAATAGAACGCAAACCAATATGAGGCCTTAAGAAACTATCGGCCAAAGGAAACCATTTCAAAAGGATTTCTGGTTTTTCTCCCTTCTCGTTGGCCTCCAATAGACGCTTGCGCTGTTGCATATAAGTAATGCGAAATATTTTAATTTTTTTCGCCACATAAGAGGCGGTCAAACCATGGCCCATACAGGCAGCAATGTCTTCAATGGCAGCATTGCGTAAGGGCCTTGAACGATAATCGGGATCATTCAAGTCCCATAAACATCTATGGACACCATAAAGTCTTAGAAATTTAACAGAATGCTTAAGAGACCATTTGCCTTCTAATAAGTCATCCTCTAGGCCAGGCCATATAAATTTATTTGAACTTGAATCATCATTCTCTTTGGGAAAGGAGGAATTTGTATTGGACTCCTGGGAAATATCCTCATCATCGTTATTATTATGAAACAAAGATTCCATGGCTTCATTCATATTTGACATTGGAGCTACTGAAGGTATGGGATTCTGCAAGAATCTGTTTTCATACTCTTCATCGTCACTGCTTTCCAGTTGTTGGCGTTCTGGTAAAAACATGGATTCCATAAGAACGTTTTCTCTATTTTCTGTTAACAAGTTTGCGTTCTTATTTTGCTTCATTTTTTCAAATAGTTTTTCTGCTTCTGGCCACCATTTATATTGCGGTTGGTAAACGCTATTTTCTAACAGTTTCTGTTTTTCCTGTTCATACGTTTGTTTAAGTATATGCCAACGTTTTTCAATGCTATTGTAAGGATACTCCATTTCCTTGGCTATGGCTTGTAAAGCATATTGTTGCAGTAATTCCAAAGAGTCCATAAAATTTTCCCATAAAACGGAATGATTTTGTAGCAGCTGCAGAAACTTATAAGTGTCTTGCAAACACCAACTGGATTTTTTGAATCCTATAGGCCTCCTCCCATGTTCAGTTTTACGCTTCATCTTTAGCTCAGTTTTAATTGTTTGTAACGCATTATTTGTTTCAATATCTTCATCGTTTGAGGATTCATTACCTTCCACAGGCTCCCAGGCTGCAATTGTAGACTGAGTATCATCATCCGTATAGCCAGCCGCCTTATTTTGAAAGAGACTATCTTCGTTATCTTTACAGTCTAGAGAATTTTCTTCACTATAGTCTTGATCCAGCGGCACCAAAGATTCAGGATTGATGGTGAAAACTATTGTATCTTCTAAATCAGAATCGGAATTAGAAGGGTCCTGAAAATTATGATACAATGAAGAAAAGGGGTTTCAATGTATTTATAGGTTAAGATTATAAGAAAATAACATAAATTTTTGAAATAGGAGGCCTATTTATCAAATTATAAAGGGTTCTGTATACGTAACATTCGCGACCTATCCTCCGCTAATCCTTCTTCCGAAGAGACCATAAGGCTAGCAGACTGAATGATTTGTACTAACTGCTACATTAACCTTAGGACCCAGACACATGTATAATTCTTTTTCTCTGCAGTAGGAATAATACAATTGGAGGTCTTTTTGCCGGATAACAACTTTGCCGGTAAGATATTCAAAATTTTGAAAAAATAATTTAAAATAAATCGTAATTTCCTTACCTCATCTTTTTGACCCTTCTTTGGCACTTTCCTCAAAAAAGCATCGGCCAAAGCGAACCACTTTAGCTTGGTGCGTGCACCCAGACCCCGACGAATCCTTTGCTTTATACGTTTCTTTTCATAACGATAAGTGGCTCTTAAAATGTTAAACTTTTGTGCCACCTGTTCCTTGGACATGCCATTGTTCAAAGCAGCCGTTACGTCAACAAGGGCAGCATGACGCATTTTACGATTGCGATTGTCTTTGCAAGTGACATCCCAAAGGCAGCGATGAGCGCCATATAAACGCAACAAACGCATCAACTGCGACAAAGGCCACTTTTCCACATAGAATTCAGGATTCACTAAATAAGTGGGTTTAATTTCATCGGGTATCTTAACACCAGTGGGCTGTAAAAGAAAAACGGAAACAAAAATTGATTTTCAATTCTTTGTAACGGTAGCCATTTAATTTGCCGCCATTTTCTATACCTTCGATTGTGTACCAAATATTTTCTCATTTTCTTCTTCATCTCGTACATTCCACAAACGTTTATTGCCTTCAAAGGAATACGAAACCATTTTCTTTGTGCAATTAATGGAAATTCTCTTAAAGATGTGCGTTAAGTTTTGTATTTAAACGTTAATAAAAATCCAACTTTATCTCTTCACTTAAGCAAACAATGATAATTGGAATGAAAAACCAACAAAAAAATGCCGACAGTATACAGCTGTTAATAAAATTAGAGTTGCCAGAGGGTAAAAAATAATCTCTACAAAGAAGTACTTTTTCTATTGGAATGAAAAGGTACTATTATGTAGAACAGCTGGCAACAAGCAGTGATACCATTTCCTTATTTGTATACAACATACTTAACTACGTTTTTCAGAAATAGTTTTACTTATGAATTTACCTTAAAGATATTCTACCAGCGACCAGTCTAGCATAAATTAAATCATTTATCCCCAACTCATGGCTTTCTTCTAATTTCTTCTATTTCAGAAAACCTGTAAAGTTTCTCATAGACTCCCTCCTCTGAGCCATAAAAGCCTGTGGATTCTGCATTCTTTCCTGTTCCGCCAGGAAGAAGTGCCATTTCACTCGATCGATTAAACCAATTATAGTATGTTTACCCACTTGTAATGGTTTATTATAACCATTGGCAACTCTGTCGTATATTCCTATTGTGTGTGAGAGAGTCTAATGAGAACAATACTAAAAGAACTGTCAAAAATTTCTGGTTACAAGAGAAAACAAAAGATTTTTTAACAAGAAGTGAAAATTTTTGTTGCTGTTTAAAAAAGACATAAAAAATATATAAAAAAAATTAGTTATAAATAAATAATAAAAATAACATTTAAAAAGTATTAAGAAAAAGTTTAAAATAAAAACAAAGAAAACTATGATGAGGAAATAACAATTAAACAGAACGCAACACTCATGAAAAAATCCACAAAGAAAAAGGCGTCGGATTGTGAACAGCAGAAGAAGAAAAAGAAAAAGGTTGACGAAGACGACGACGACGAGGAGGACAACTTTTGTAATTAAAAAAAGAATTATAACAAGAAAAACGCCAACGTTTATTGAAACTGGAGCTGTTGAATAAAAGAATTAAGACCCATACATTTTAGAACTTCCCGAAAACACCATGGAAAATTTGGCCAAATTTCCAGCCTCCACAGAGGCAGGTGTTTGTAAAAGTGATATTTTAACAAAAGGCTGTACTGCAGCCGGGGGCGCTGAAACAGGTAGTGGTGAACCAACAGCATTGGGTGTTAAGGCAACACCTACAGTTTCGGCTCACACGTCCTCGTGGCTGGCTGCTTTACATGTCAACAACAATAACAATGCGGAGAAGACGTATTCCGTTAATGAACAACAACTGCACAAATGTAATAATGTTGTTAATCCTTTAAATACCTTCAACAACACTACCACAACAAATGCTCCGTGGCCGTGTGATAGCTGTGATACTTATCAAACGATTGGCGGCGGCACGTCAACATTAAATGCCTCTACTCTACTGCCAAGAGTAACATTAAATGAAGAAGACGAAGGAGGTGGCATTGGTGCTGGTGGTGGTAGTAGAGGTGTTAGCAGTGTCGGTGTTGGTGGTATTTCTAATACCAATGAAAAGGTGGGGTTTGTAGTGTTCTTTTATTGAATTGAACAAATGTTTCAATTTAGCTTTGCATGAGTCTTCAAATGACTAATGAATTTTTAATCAGATTTTCACTATGGAAACGACCTTCTTTTAAGGATCTTTACGAAAAGGATTGTTTTTAATTCTTGTAATTGTTACTAAAAAAGCCCGTCTACAAGTATATGTAGAGTGAATATGTATAGAAATTAGGAAATATAGGCTATGTTTACACTTAAAAAAAAACAAATTGAGTCATACCGGCATATCATTGAAATCGATTTTGCTAATAATGCTTAAATTGAAGATTTTTAAAATCTATAGGAATGAATATCTTGTGAATACAATGAGAAAAGTTAACTTAGGTCAAATAAGAACGATTTTCCAATTTACAACTAATTAGAAAGTTATACTCGGCTATTTGAATCTTGTTTTTATAAACAATATGATTCCAAGAGTTAGTAGACCAGTTTAAAAATATTTTTAATTTCGTTTTCAGTCTTTTAAAAGCAAAAACTTTCCAGAAGGATGACAAAGGATTCTAAACTATTACACAAAGAATAGTTGTTAAACTCCTTTTAAAATCAAAATAATGATATTCAGTCAACAAATATCCTTTATGTCTACTCTTTAAACATCATTTATTCACTTTAAATTTCTCCTTTTATTTCAGCTTCCTTTATCATTTAACGGATCTGCTTTAGCTTCGGCAGCTTCCAGTGATATTGATACAACGGCAACTGTAGTAGCAGCAGCTGCAGCGGCTGCAGCTTCCTTTCATCAAACAGAGACTGATTATGATGTTTACGATATGTGCGGTGCAGTATCTTTATCACCACCCCTACTAGAGGATCATTTTGCAATATCAGCTACTGGTGGGGCCGGTATTGGTGGCGGCCATTCGAATCGTACTTCCCTAAATAATTCCACCGAAAATCTTAGTTATATAAGTGATAATTTTTACGGTGATGATCTCATACTGCTAGAGGAAGACATTGATGTTGAGGCCGAGGAACTATCTCTCAATTCTGACGACTGCATCTATGCCTATCGTGGTGAAGGTGCCGATTTTGATTTATCCCTACCGCCTTTGGCTGGTGTGGGTGGTAATTTTGGTTCGCAACATGGCCATAATGCTGCCGATGAAGAGACTGATTTTCTAGAAATGGATTTTGAACCGGATCCTCTATCCGAACTGGAATACAATCAAGCCCAAACGGCTAATAAGAGTGGCGTCGATAAAATCGAAGAATATCTTATGCAAAGAGAATCCTGCCATTTGGTTACGCCTACCCAAAGGCATCAATTGTTTTCATCGCCCATAGACGATTTGCCGCCAGCGCCTAAAGCTTTACAGGCCCAATCTTTATTAACGAAAAATTTTGCACGCATTACTTTACATTTGGATCAAATACAAAAAGACTACAACGACGATCTGAACGATGAGGGTAGAGAGCGTTTGAATTCAGCTTTGGATTCAAGACCTTTGGAAGAGGAATTTGCCAGTGATGTTCTAACAACCGATACCAGTCATTCGCTGCCAAATACTTTACACGAACATTTTACCAATCGTTGTAATTCGGAATCAGCTGTGGTTACCAATATTAAGGACAACACTTTAAATACTCCTTTGCAAACTTTAACCCATAAATCACCTTCAAAAATTACTGGAGCTAAACCTAAACGCTTGTCGACATTTTCCTCAACTTCTTCGACATCTTCGAAAAATTCCTCGAAATCGCGTAATTCTTTAAGGTCGGCTTTTCCAACCACTAACCTTGGCAACAACTCCAGTTTCGATGAGCGCAGTGTTAGCTGTTCCGAATTTCGTACTGAACGTGATCTTACAGCACCGGGAAATATTAACAATTCGAAACCCTGCTTGCTAGCCTCCGCTCCTCATACAGCACCCTCAACTGCTGCTATTTTAAATACAACGGATTTCAATGCATTTTCCGATGAAACTTGTTTGGATTGTTTGGAGAAAGAGTTTCTAGCCAATACCATTGGCAAAGCTTTAGATCCACAAGGCTGTTTAAAATGTCGCAAACGTTTGGGTCATCTGTCACTCTACAATACCCCACGTTCAACCGCGTCTGATCACTCGAGATATCGCAGAAGTGCTTCACCAACCACTACATTCTTTTTTAGCGATCAACCATCACCAACATCCAGGCTGTTCTCATGTGAATTTCTTAATTCTCAGGCTCGCAAAAGGCAAGAATGGGAAAGCTATGTGCAAGAGCACAAAGAAAGTGATTTTACAGCGTCCGTTAAAGCTGCACCAGTGGGCGGCGGCTCAACTATTGAAACGCCTGCAAGCGTAACGAAAGCAACGAAAAGCCAAGTTAAACCGATAGTGGTGGATATTAAGAACTTAAACCAAAGTTTAAAGAATCTAGAAACGAAGGTAAATTTTTTATTTTGAAACTTATTTTCAAAAGAGCTTTTTTAAGGCAATTTTTAAAAGAAATTGAAAATTTTTCAGTGGTTAAATTAGGGTTGGAAAAAATATTATCCCCAACTTGGCTCTAAAATAGATCTATTCGTCTGTAATCGAAGTACTTAAGCTGCGGAACACCAATTGTGTTCGAAACAAATTAATACAAACAAGATAGACTGTTGAAGACAGATTTATTTATGGCCGATGGATTATAATTTTACACTTCCTAATTGATTAGAAGTTGAAATGAATTTATAAAGGCTTTTAGGTTGGACAGTCTATGAAAAAGCCTTCCATCTTCACCTGATAATTCTTGCATGATCATTTTCTAGACTATAAACAGTAATCACGATTAAAACAATGAGTGGATTGCTATTGTGAATACAAGTTTATGAATCTGAATGTTTAGAAGCTCGAGGATCCAAATCTTTTGTGTCAAAGCCCAAGCAAGGGCTTGATTCTAAGCACGTATTCTATCTTCACTTAATGCAAGGCGAATAGTTAAACACGCAGCTAGATTAGCCTCAAAAATCCAGGCCAAAGCCATGTAGAAGGTCTCGCCAAATATTGCGTAGACTTTGCTCAAACCTTAGCCAACTCTTTTCTCCACCCTTGTCGTATTCTCTTGTCCATTCCCCTAATTTAAAAGCCACCACAATCTCTAATCTTTCATTAATACATGAAGTCGTAAAGGGTTATGAATCTGAATGGTGAATGTTTCTTTAGGCAAATAAAGTTAATTTCTGGCCAAGATTTTAGAAATTTTTTTTGCGGCGTCAAGTCGTGATGGCAAGTATAAGTTATCATAAATGCATCGTGGCTAGAAGAAAAGAGAGGACCTCAACATACACTATCCCAGAAAATGCAATCGTCCAAGTACTCCATATAGAGCCTGGATAAATGTATCTTGTTCAAAAATCCTTGGTTATGCCTATTGTTCATCTGCATACGAAAGTGGTAACATATGGTATTCACTTTGATTGTCCTATGTTTATTTAGAGTTTTCAGTGCAACATCGACCATTTTAACTTCATTCTACATTCGGTTTGGACTGTAGAAAATTTAGAATCTTATGGTGTCAAAGAAATTGAACGGCTCTGCTCAATCGAAAGTTACACCAAGGGCATAAACAATTAAGCATCAACCCCCCCCAACATACTCAATTGATTAATTTTTAAACTTTCTTTACTTTCAGTTACTGAAAAACATAAAACCTCCCGATCCATGTACGGTAACAGTGTCCACTTTGAATCTTACCGAGACATGTCTTGTGCAGGCATTGGTAACTATATAATCTGTTATTATGTCTATAACATACCACATACATTCAAACTTTTTTATTTTTAATTCTTTTAGGACAAATTACAAGTCACTTACAATCAAGAGATTTTGAAGAATTATTTCAAAAATTATAATACAAATTATTTCAACAGTTCCTCGACAAATGTTTCAAAAACTTTAAAAGAATTTCAAAATCTTAAAGATTTTCTAATGTATGTCTCCAAGAGACAGGGAAATTATTTAAAGTTACAGAAAATGATAGACAAGGCAACTCAGAAACAAGTCATAGTGCAATTCAAAAAGGTAAGTTAATAAGAAATAGAAAGACATCCAAAGGTTATAACATATCTTATAACAAATCTAAATATAATACAATGATAGGCGAGAATACTAATCACTATACTATCGAGGAAAACTTAATAATTGCCATGAAATTTTTATTGTTTTGCGGAATTATGTTATAAAATTCAGCAGAGAAAAAAATTCTGATGCTGAAATTGCTAAAATGTTAAATTTATGATACACACAGTGTCAGTAAAGCGGCTATTAGATCCCCCTTAGAGAAAGTGTACATCACATTTAAAATTGTCCAAGAATGCTGGGACTCTACAAAGGAGATAACTAGACATTCGGCAGTTATCCTTATATGGGTGTCAGGAAACGGTAACACTGAAGCTAATAACAAAGCTGACACGCTAACAAAGACTAGCACAATAGGAAACTTAAATGAATTCATATACGTCCGAATGACATTCCGTTGTTGAGAGGCACATAAACTGTACTTGCATGTAAGCTAAAGATGGGATAATGAACCTATTCACTGTAGACCTATGCGAAACAGGATTTGTGTTAAATCAACAAAAATATCCAAGACCGCAGAAAGAGTATACAATGACTTCTGCAGAAGCTGTAATATCTGGCAATTGTTATTATGTTTCCCCAGATGCATAACTAAATGCTTCATTTTGTTTAGATTTGTTATAAGAGCCTTGCCGACCTCTAGGTTAAGTTAGGTTAGAGGACGTGTACTTGTCAATTAATACAAGTACATTACCCGGAGGTCGAATTGACCCATTGTACAACGTCCTAGTTTCTCACACGACTTATGTTGTGTGTGTTAATTTTATACATGAGTGGTGGGACCTATAGTTTAAAGTCGACTCCGAACGACAGATTTTTGAGAAACTTTTTCATGGCAATTTTATTTACTCAGAGTTTTTGCCAGAAATCTGCTGAGAGGAAGTCGCCGAAGAAATACTTTTTGTATTTTGTCTTGATGTCTGGGCTGGGGCTCGAACCCTAGGTTTACGTCTAATAAGCCAACACACTACCTACTAGACTACGGCGACTTCGAAGAACAAGATTTGCGTTGAATTAATCAGATTGATAGCAGATATAACAATACATTGGCGTCTGAATATCCAAGACCGCAGACAAGCTGTAATGTCTGGCAATTGTTAATATGTTTCCCACGATGAATAACTAAATGCTTCATTTTGTTTAGATTTGTTATAAGAGCATTGCCGACCTCTATATTTATCATGTTTTCTTGTTTCTAATTTTGATTTTCTAGGACTCTACTATAACCGAACCGGAAATGGTTACTGTTAGAGTTGCTGATATATTATATTATTGGTCTCAAGATAAAAATTTAGAAATCCTTAAGGAAATGGATAAACGCTATCAGGACTCCAATATTTTAGGTAAAATTTTCCTTAATACCTTCACTTAAGCTTTAGCATTAATTACTTTCTTTTGTTGTTGTTTTTTTTTACAGGCAAAGTTGCAAATATTGTAAGACAGGCTCATTTGCGTTCTTCATGTTCATCACGTCGGCCACTACCAGAATTTATTTCCATACCACAGTATTATCCCAGTGGTTCATTGACATTGACTAAACCATGTTAAATCCAAAAACCAATCAACAATCCATTTTAAATCATTATTGTAACCCCCATACGTTTATACAAACAACCAACATACCAGTAGTAAATATAGTACACAGCTTTAGGAAACTTCATATTCATTAAACAATTAATTAAAAAAGAAAAACAAAAGGAAACGTAACGAAATTTATAAAATATGGATAATAAACGTAACGAACGAAAAGTAACACTTTTTTGTAGCACAATTTTCAAATATAATGTGTGTCTGTAATAAATTTATGTGTGTGTTGTAACCAACAAATGGTTAAAAACAAAAGAAGAAGAAAAACAAAAAGAAATTAAGAAAAACAGTCAAATTCATGTTGTATCTCTACAGAAACGAATCGAATCGAAAATAACATTTAGTACTACAAACTTTTTATAGCTTATTATGATAAAGAAGAAGAAAAAACAAAACAAAATAAAATAAATATTACATAAATATTAAAACAATATTATTATAATGAAACAACAAATAAAACATACATATTTAATATTTTTAAGTAGCCTGGTATGCTTTAAACAAACAAACAAACAAACGAAAAACAAAACAACAACAACCAACAACTTTCTATATAATATGTGTGAATGTTAATTATTTGTATAAAACAAAAATTCAAACATAAAAGAAAACAAAAAAAAAAGACAAAATGAAAACGATCATGTAAAACACAATCTGCTGGCTGTTTAATTTGAATTATATTTTCAGCTGTTACTGTCATAAAGAAAGGTCACCTTTTGTAAGGTATAATGAAATAAAAAGAAAAAATATGGTTTAGTTTGCATTCCCTCCTAAATGTGAATTCCCCAGACAATCTCCTTGCATTGTAAGAGCCCAGCATTACTATAAACAACAATCTACTAACTTTTGTTACATTATTTAAGCAATACTGCAAAGAAATGTGGGCAAATAAAATAAGAGAACTTGTTTTTGACAATCGTGATCAGCTAGCCCATGAAACATAAGGCTTTATACAGAGAATTCACTTTTTAGCATTTATTACTTAATATTCCACTTTATTACAATGCCTATGCAAGATTTTCCAATTACTACCATTAGTGTACGCACGTTTATGTGGGTTTAAATACGTGTATAGCCAAAGCGACAATTACAGAGATCATGGAACCCATTGAGTACTTCCTAGAAAGGAGAAATAATTAATAAGCAACTAATTACAGAGAGAAAGAATAAAAGAATTGTGCTGAAAACACAAAAAGAGGGATTAGGCACGCTGAATGCACACTCCTCAACCAGCGCAATACCATTATACGCCACAGAAGAGCCTGAATCTCGACTACCCCATACTGACTTTAAATTCTCAAAGACATCCTTTCCTATGATATCATAAGATAACAGAAGTCGCCGTAGTCTACTAGGTAGTGTGTTGGCTTATTAGACATAAATCCAGGGTTCGAGCCCCAGGCCAGACATCGAAGACAAAATACAAAAAGTATATCTTCGGCGACTTCCTCTCAGCAGATTTCTGGCAAAAACTCTGAGATTATATAAAATTGCCATGAAAAGTTTCTCAAAAAATCTCTCGTTCGGTATCGACTTTAAACTGTAGGTCCCATTACTCATGCATAAAAATTAACACACACAACATAAGTGGTGTGAGAAACTAGGACGTTGTACAATGTGTCAATTCGACCTCCCGGTACTGTACTTGGCTTAATTGATAAGTACACGTCCTCTAACCTAACCTAACCTTCCTAGGATATTCAATAATCTCTTTTAAAGAGTTGTACAGTCACAGAGAAGTTGATCTAACGTTTCCAACTCCTCATGACCACAACACAATCCCAGTCATTAGTTTTACTTCTTACTATTACTGTCAATGGATGATGAAATATTCCTAATATTCATCATCCTTGCGGCTCAGGGTAGCAAATTGAGGGCAGAAACCTTTCAAGCCCTCCCTTTCCCATAAATAAGAATTTACGCAAAGCCGTTCATATTGATATCCCGTAGTACTGCCGATTAATAGGTTTATCTGAAGCAAATGGCTCAATTAGAAGTTTTAAAATGAATGTGGGTTGTATCTATTACGACAGATAAAGAATACAAACATTCATAAGACATTGAAAGAACTGTTTTGTAAGAAAAGAATTTTAAAGAGCCTTTGAGAAGCAAGGCAACCAATTTTTATGGGTAGAATACAGACATAAGCGTTAATTTCTATTATTTTTAGTTTTATTCTAGTTCATATTGGGCATTTCGATGCGAACATACAATGGAATTTCCTTTACCATAGCAATCTAACGCTTTTCTAAAACAATACTTTGTTTTCGTAATTTTAAATTTTCTCTTTTTTATTTATTTATTTATATAAAATACAAAACAAAAAAAAAATTACCTTAATTTAAGAATTTGTTTATTCCTAACATTATTTGTTTAACAATATTTTGCAAGCATACAGAACCTAATAACGTTGACGACCACCACCCGAATAACTGCCCGGTGGCGGAGGTTGATAGTAACCACCACCGCCACCTCTACCTGGTGGCAGGGGATTAGCATCAACACCCGGCGGAGGTGGTGGTGGACCTCCACCACCCATATTTACACCCGGTGGTATTGGTGGCGGTGCACTGGCATAGTGTGAAGGACCGCCATAGGGTGGCAGGGTACCATAAGGCATCATAGGTGGTGGTGGTAGTGGTGGAGGTATAACAGCAGATCCTGAATTAGTACCCGGCACAGTGGGCACCGATGGATGCACATAGCCACCGCCAGGAGGTGGTGGTGGCGCTACAGGTGGATACATTGCATGAATAGGATGTGCGGCCATACCCTGGGGCGCCGAATACATATGATGCGTGGCCGGATGATGATGAGAGTGATGGTAACCACCTGTTACCACACCAGCACTATGTGGGGGAACAGAACTGTGATCTATAGGAGCTGGGGCCGGTACAGTAGTTGCAGTTGCCGGTCCTGATGAAATAGTTTTTATACTTTGTATGTTATTAGGCTCACCACCTACAGTTGCTGAAGCATTTGAGTTGGCAGTAGATGCGGTTGCTTTTGATTTACCAGCCGGTGATCCCGAATGATTAACAACTGGCAATGTTTTCATAGGCGTTGGACTATCAGCTCTACTGGGTGGCTTTTGTGGTGGACTATTACTTTCGGTGTTCTCTTTGGAATTCGTTTGATATAAATCTAAAACCTGATGACATATATCCTCCAAAATATCCATTGTGACATCGGATACAAACATATCCCACCAGCGTGTATGTTGCGGTTGTCTACCTATCCAATCGACCACGGTAAACTTACTTAGCTTTGAAGCCAAGTGTATTAGGGCCACCGCAATTATCTCAGGTTCCCATTGTAGGCACACAACTGTACTTAGAGAGTCATTAACGAAATTCCAAGCCATTTGTACCATTTTCTGTAGTTTCTGTTGGTCACCTTTAAAGCATTTGGCATAACGCAGCAGAAAGGAATATGGATGTTCAACTTGCAAATCAAATTTGATAGTTTGCAAGAGAATACGTTCCAATGTGATGACTTCCTGTTGAGAAATAAAGAGGATGATTACTTTAACGAATTTAAAACCTAATCTTTATTAATAAAATCAATCACTAAATGCCAAATGTTTTTACCGGCACTTTCAATAATTTCATTCCCTAAATCTTTTGGATTTATTTTGATTTGAAGTTTCAATCCACTGTATTAAAATAAAATGCTTTTAATTTCTCTTACCTCCTTCGGTTCCTTGCCAAACGAATAGAAATGATTGTCCGTTAGCAACTGTCTGGCTATCATGATTATATCACGACATTTCTTTGGTGTTTCCTCCACTTTCCCCGCCAACAGTAGACAACAGCATGCAGTCACATAACGCGGAAACTGTTTAAACGATTGAAACATATAGAATCTGTGAAAATATACCACACCCGTAGCCATAGTATTATGGCCGAGACCCATTTGGGTACCACACGTCATAATAAAACGGGCTCCCTCTTTACGATAACGTCTTTCGGTCTCCAGTGGTAGGCCATCACGCACTGAGGGTGTATCACGCAATTCGTTTTTATCATAATACCAACAGGGCATTGCGAATGTAATTTTAATTATTAAATGCAATGGTTATTCCACTTTTATTTTCTTTGCTACAAAAAAATATTTTTGTTTACAAATTGTCGTTTCTTCTATATTTTGACAACCACTGCCTTGGGTGTCTCACAGCACGACACAGAATGTTACACGTTTCTATTTTGATGGTAGAGTTTCATAACCAAAGTTTTACTAATTTAAAGCATTTATTTTATTAATTAACAACTTAATTTAATTAATTCTTATTGTATTTTATATAAATTTAATGGAATTTTTATGAATATTTGTAAGTTTTCGGGCAGAAATGCCGCACTTATTATTTTCTCTCCTTTTTTTCCTGCAAAACTGTCAAAACACTCTATTGTGAATGATTTTGTTTGAGAATTAAAAACATATGTTTGATAATCACAGGGTCGGTTTCAAAGAAAACGTTAAAGCTGTACAGAAACGGCAACGTATACACAATTAACGTTTAACGAAAGCGAGAAGACACCTCTGCCCACACACAAAAAAGGCCTCTTGCGGATTACCCGAAAACGGAGACAGGTCGACCTGCTGGGAGAATTTATTAAAAAAACTTTAATATAGGTCTATGACAGAGTCAAAGAGGAAGAAGATGGGACAAAATAGAGACAAACGAATTGTCTCACCAAGCAACTGATAAATGCCTAAATTCTAACTGAGACTAACTCTTTAAGGTCATTGAAGAAATACTGTCTCAGACTATTGAGTCTCTTAGTCATTTAGTTCTCACTAAATGCGAAATTCAAAACCTTTCAGGGTTGCATGATTATTTACATAAAGTGCTACTTTTAAGCTCCTCGGTATATGTTTCCCGATAAGTCCCACGACCTTAACGACCTTTTAACCTCGACTTGAAAAATATTACAGCCACTATATCTTCCGCTAGTTAACCAATCAAGTTTTTTATTTCAAAAAAATTGTCGTTTAAGGGATTATTATCCTAACATTAATGACTACAGGTTACACGTTGATCAGTCTGAACAAGTTCATAAAAGTTTTCTTTCATATTTGATTCAGTTTCCAGACTCTGGTTGAATATTTTAATATTCAAACGTTGCCTAACGATTTTATGCCACAACCTATTGTGAATGATTCAAATGTCAGTAGAAGGTGAAGGAACGGTTAGAATTTTTGAAAAACAAATATATTTTCATTTATTTATGTGCATAGAAACTGTTTATTAAATGCGAATTAATAAATTATATATTTGTTATTCCATTACCACTCTACTGATTAGTGTTTTCGTCTATAGCCTCATTTATAGCAACATGCAGAATATGAAAAAATTGGAAAGATTAAGAGAAGAGGTAGACGATATAGCGGTGGGTTTCTAAGCATTTAAAAGCTATTTAATGTTCTAAATTAAAAAACAAATTTTAGCAAATGATGTTACAAACTCCTCAGCAAGGCAAAACAGAGCCTAAATATTTGACGGAGTTAATAGACAATTTTTTAAAAAAACGATTGGCTGGCATATGGGATGATTTGTATTCGATTAAAAAACAATTGAAAGGACGTGACTGTGCTGCTAGCATAGCTGCAGCCATAAAGTCCTCGCCTAAAAGTGATGGCGCGGTGGCACAAGCGGAGGAAAGGGTCAATTATGCCTCGGAAGATATGGGTGCCAAAGTAATCGATGTTAAAGCTGAACCAATATGTCCACCTAATTTTTTGAAATCTTGGCTAGGTATGGAATTCGCCACCAATCCACCCATTTATATGCTAAGCAAAAATATGGAACCAGGACGATGTTTTGGTTTTAAAAATAGTAAAGCTGAGGTCATTATACAATTAGCTAATGAGGTTTGTTAACTTGATCAAATTTACGTATTCGTATAATAAAATGTTTAATTACCAATAGGTTTTAATAGACCAAATTGCTGTACAGCACATAACGAAAAATCAATCGCCCTTGGGTGATACGACATCAGCTCCGAAAGATTTTCAAGTGTATGTAAGTTCTTAATAATACATACATACATACATACATAATATTTCTTATTAATCTGTACTTTTCTAAGGGTTTACAAAATAATGAGGAAACCCTTTTGGGTTCATTTAAATTTGTATGTCATATACCTTTGCAAAATTTTAAAGTGCACACCAATCA
The DNA here is from genome assembly GCA_932273835.1 of Sarcophaga variegata. NCBI lineage: Eukaryota > Metazoa > Arthropoda > Insecta > Diptera > Sarcophagidae > Sarcophaga > Sarcophaga variegata. The sequence goes on along the minus strand of OW026361.1, from coordinate 14,938,150 downwards.
AAAATTTCGCCACCTCAAATTCCAATTTGAATCAAATCATGGCCATCCGGAATATACTTGTGTCTATAGGTGAATATATTATTATTAAAAATTTTAAAGAATATTTTAGTTTAAACTATCTCCATTCCTTTTCAGAATCGCTGTTAATGGAAAATTATAAAAAAAATCTATTTTCTCTTAATTTATTTGTATTTATATATGTTAAGAAATTGTGTATTATTTTCTTTTATAAATTTCAACCTACACTCATCATATACGTTTTGCTGTTTATTACGTATTTTCAATGACTAATAAGTATTTAAATAAATTATTTATTTATATTAAAACCATACAAACACAGTGATTTTTTTCTCAACAACAGCTGTTTTCCATTGTGTATGTTTTTATAAGAGACCGTTACTTTTGTACAACAATGCAACTGAAAAATAAAATACCAAAAGAGAGAGAGAAAGAAAAAATGTTTCTTTTAATAAAATAAGCAAAATTAAAGGGAGAAATCAAATCCCGATATTAAAGAAAACGTTATACTTTTTCAAAATCGCCAAGTCATAATGACCGTTAACTTCTATTTAAAAATCTCTAAAAAGTTAACGGAAAGAGAGTAAGAGAGTATTTATTATTTACGAAAGAGAGAGAGAGAGAGAGAAAAGAGTGATATTAGTTTATGGTTGCCATATTTTTAAATTCTATAAATTGAAATTATTTCGTAAAGACGCACTTTTTTGTTAAATCTTTCTTATTAATACAAAATGTCTATTGAATGTGATATAAAAAGCACTTAAATAACTTTTTGTGATTCTAGCAGTTCTTTCCTTGATGCGTTTCATGTTTGGCAGCCGCATTAAAAAATTTTATTATTCAGAAGATAGTCTGAAGCTGGTCGCACGGTTTTCTCTGCATGAGATATTCCACAGGTCATAAATGACATGTGACGCCGTTATATAATACTTTAGTGTAATCATATAGGTACTCCTCGGTACTGTAGTATCACATATATGGTGGATATTCTGCTGGGTGATCATTAATTATTTTATTCATCATGAAAGATGTCTCTCTAGTTTCAGCACACAGGGAGGTTGCCTGTCTTAGGCAACAGTGATATTATTCTATTTATTAATTCCGTATGCAATGCCTCATTTGAGGTTTGATAATAAAATTGTAATAATTCTACGCTCAGCCTAAAGGGAACTAGGTGCTTTACATTTTAAATTTAATTATTTATTAAATTTTTGAACATATTAAACTCTTCGAAATATCCTAATTGTGATTACTACCTTTTTTAGCGTTTTTCTTCGAAAAGAATATCTGGCAGCACTTCTGTTTATACATAAAAATGTTCTATTGTGTTGTTTATTAAGTTTAGCTAAACAACAGTGTTGGAATATTGAAATTTTGAAATAGTACTGAACTATAACTGAAAGAGTACCTTTTTGCATCGAATGGTAGTTTTATAAAAATATATTTATTATACTTACCCATTCCGTACGGTAAGTATACGTATACATATACAAAACAAAAACAGTTGATTCGAAACGTAAGATTTAGTAAAAAATGTCGACGCAACGCATTCTCATTGCTTTTTTTCTAATCTAAAATACAAACGTTGTTAGTAGCCCCTGACCAACCATATCGGTGAATGCCTCCACTAACAGATGTGAAAATTACTTATTCTAGACATGCACCGTCCAAATAACAATATACAGTACATGGATTTAGGGCAACACAGTACCCATTTCGAATAACGGCATTTTGGTGAATTTCGATTTTATTCACCACACCGGATAATTTTCACCAACTTTTGTAAAAAAAACCTCACCACAACTGGTGAATTTCCACACTTCAAAAGAAAAATTAATTAAAAATTAATACTTTTTTTTGCTTTTTCTATCCAAAACAGTTTTTTTTGTTTTCCTTTCTTCTGCCTGGGTTGGATTTGGTTTTTTTACTCAGTAGACTCAGTAGTACTTTTTTCTTTCTAACAAACAAATTTATTTTTTGTTTTCGTTTTGTCTGACCTGGGGTATAAACAGTGGCTTTTTTGAGCGTCTAGCTAGCTACTCTATAACTTGTAAACTACCTACTATTAGACAGACAGGCCACCATATAGTGCAGTAAACAAACGGGGCTTAATTTTTACTTAATAAACCCGGAAACGGAAAAAGAATGTGCGAATTATAATTATTTATTAATTTATTAATTAATTATTTTTTGAAAGAACAAAAACGAATTTGATGAAAAAGTACTAAAAGCTTGGTGCGGTATTTTTGAAATGAAAAAGTACTGAAAAAAGTACTAAAGTACTGAATTTTTCAACACTGCTAAACAATATACAAAGATTTACTCAACCCTTTTATATGCATGTATGTGTATATGAATGTATGCATTCATATGTATCTTAACAATAATAATAGATTGTTGTTGCTGGTGGATTAAAATATGTTTATATTTTTCAAAAAGAAAATCGAAAATAATACAGTAAAAACATTTATTTTCTTGTTGTTGTTGTTTTTACTACTAAAGAAATTACGCTTATACCACTACTGATGCAGTTCATTAAGAAAAATCTTTGAAGAGAATCAGAGAAAGTCATAAACAAGAGAATGTTTGTTTGTACTACGAAAAAAAAATTGACTGGAAAATAACGTACCTTTTGTTATAATGGGTACTATTCTAAAGAGCGCAGTTACATTTTAACTCTGCTCGGTAAAACAACTACAAAGCGGAAGAAATAAAAAGTGTAAAATAAGAAAAATTATATAAAACAAAAAAAAAAAATTGCTGTTATTTGTTGGTGATTTGCAAAAAGAAAGCGGCATTAAATTGTAGTTAATAATTAAATATTTTCATAATTTATTCAAAATTTGAGGCATTATTTTGAAAGAAAGAAAATTTATTTCGAAAAGTTTTAGAATAAAGCTTTTCTAATTCGCATAACAAAAGAAAAAAGCAACAAACAACAAGAAATACATAAACAACGTTAAAAACGCCAATAAAAAAGTGAGAGGAGAAAAGAAAGTCACTAAGTAATATAGCAAAGAAAATCGAGAATTAAGTAAGAAAAAGAGAGGAAAAAATTTACTACGCTTGTTGTAGTTGGTGTTGTGCTAAACTATAGTACAAAAACAATATAAAAAATAACACGGGTTATAAACGTGTGTATACGGTGTTTTTCTTTTCTTCTACAAATAAAATAACAACAATAGCAGCAGCAACAACATTAATAACCACAACATTTATTGATTGTATCTTAAGAAGTTTTTAAAGCAGTGGAAAAAATAGTGAAAAAGGAGGAAAGAGAAAAATAAACAATAATAAGAAAATATAAAGAATAAATTAAAGTATTTGTAGTTGTTTGAAAAAAAGAATAAAAATAAAAATACTTACTTGAAATAAATGTATAATTAAATAATAAAAAATAAGAAATATTGTTTTATAAATAATTGCGAAACAAAAAATAAATTCCTTGAAAGTTTAATCGCTCATTTTGCAAGAGAGTTAAATAAAAATGGTACAAAAATTTCAATCTCCCGTAAGGGTTTATAAACATCCTTTCGAATTGGTTATGAAGGTAAGTGTGTTCGTTCGTTAATCACTGTCAAATTTCTTTCTATTTTTATATTGAAAGTGTGCTTTTCTATTCCACTTTACACCTGTCGTCTATCCCTTGGGAAATTTTTACAAAAAAAAGAAAAATTCTTCTTCTTGTTCTCCTGTTAAATGTGGGTTTTTGATTTCTTACAGTGGTTGTTGCTGGCTGACTGACTGTGTCAGTTAGCGAGTGTATGTTGTCGTTTTAGTTTTTCTTTTAATGTCTCCCTGCTGGGCAAGTTAGATAATTTAACGGTTTTTTATAGCTTTTACATACAAGTAAAGTTTTTAGTTTTGCTTCTAAATCAGCATTTTTTAAGTTTTTTTAAGTTTTTTTTTAGAAATTAAGTATTTGGGTTACCTTAACTTAATACATAAAATTGTAGCTGAGTTTACTGATACTAAAACAAAAGCGTACTTATATGTAAATAGAAAAACGTACACTTATTGGTATTCTTATTGGAAATTGGAGTTTTGTTGTATGAGATAGCGTTAGAATCTAATTAGTCCTCTTACGGATTAAAACAACATTTCTGAATGGCTTCTTGCTGGCGGAATTCATATGGTCTAGTTAGGACGTCATAGATTCTATCAACGGAGTTCGCTAGTAGGTATGTGTTTAGGCGAACTTTTTTTTCTCTAGAGTATATGGAAACCTTGTATACGATATCGGTGTATATGACAGATACATATTTACATACATAATTTGTCATTACAACCCTTCAGGATTACGACCTAGCGTCTCACACCACTTATGTTGTCTGCGTTAATTTTATATATGAGTGGCGGGACCTACAGCTTAAAGTCGACTCCGAACAACAGATTTTTGAGAAACTTTTCATGGCAATTTTATTTGCTCTCAGAGCTTTTGTCAGAAATCTGCTTAGAGGAAAAGTCGCTGAAGAAATATTTTCATATTTTCGTTTAAGTGTCTGGCCTGGGAGGTTAGAACCGTTGAATGACGTCTAATAAGCCAACACGTTACCTACTAGACTATGGCGGCTTCATGACAGATATTTACCGATAACAAATACACCGAGCGCCAAAAGTGAGTAAATACCACTGAAATAATTCATTTTCTTAAGATAACGAGAAAAGTAAATGAGAATAGTCGAATAAATTTCCAAAAATAAAAACGTTCATTTATTACTTATAAAATGTTAAAACAAAAACAACAATTCATGATAAAGGAACTTTTTTCATACTTAAGACCAAAATTGTTTTATACTTAAGAACAAAAGTGTTGACTCACTTATGGCGCTCACTGTATATTCATTACTACAGTATTACTTGGCCCCCAGATAGCTCTTCCAGTTTGATTTTTTTCCGTGCACTTCAATAAATAATTTATTTATCTGCCTATATACAGTGAGCGCCATAAGTGAGTCAAAACCCACTATAATTCTAAATTTTCTGTTATGTTCTTAAGTATAAAAAAGTTCCCTTGTCATGAATTGTTTTTTTGTTTTAACATTTTAAACGTTTTAATTTTTGGAAATTTATTCGACTATTTACTTTTATTTATTATATTTACTTTTCTCGCTATCCTAAGAAGATGAATTATTTCAGTGGTGTTTACTCACTTTTGACGCTCACTGTATCTACCTCTACAACGGCTGTACTTGGGATTTTAGTTAACTGCAGCCAAGTTGTGTCGAACAGTGATCTGGAGAAAACATGGTTGAACCATGAGTATTCCTGATAGTGTTTAGACAAAAAGCATATTGGCTCTCTCTCAGTTAATCAGATCTAACCTGAAATCACAACAAGTTTCAAGTAGCAAGCCGCGAAATGGGTGTAGAGTTCCACACTAAACGTAGTTGAATGTAGGCTTGTCGAACCCTGTTAATGCGGTTCTCTATGCCTTTGCTAGACTCACATTTTGTTGTAAAAATCTTACCAGATAGCAAGTTGTTTGGACATTTTCAATTTTCTTTCAAATTTCATTGTGAAGTTGTTGGTATTTCTCGTGTAAAATGCCATGGCATTGGTTCTGGGCATATATTTTGTGAATTTTCGAAACTTTATGCTAAGAATGGGCATTCTGGGACCTTAAGTTTATTCCAGTCATCCACTCCATTCGGAAAATCGGTCTTTAAGTAACTTCTCTGCAATATCATTCCCAATATAACACGATAGACAGGTATCCATGGAAAAATAATTTCCTGAAATGTTTCGCATTCTTTCACATTCTTTGAAAAGTGTTATTGAGTGATATATATCTATAAAAGCCATGTGGATCCTCTAATAGAATTCTTTAATACGTATTCGAACGACATCTTTTGTTCCGCAGTCTTTTGTTTTCAACCTCTTTGGTTTGAAACATTGCAAATGTTTCCCCTTTTAAAATCGAACAAAAAGTAGGACACCATTCAAAGACCCCACACCATATGCTAAAATATTGTTTTGTTTTGTTTTGTTTGCTATTATTGTTACAATGTGTACACGTGTTCATTCATCCTTGACTTTGATCGTTGAAAATTTGTGTATCTTTTTGCGCTCTTTCAAGGCTATTTTATGCAACAATTTTATTCTTTTTATTTGAGTTTAATAAACTAAAATTACGCAGTAGTATACCATTTACTAATTAGACACTTGATAAATGTGATAAATAATTATCTAAATGATAATTAATAATAAAAAAATTAACAAAAACAACAACACCTTCTAATCAATTTCAATGGAAATTATCATTTTACCATTTTGTATGGCACAAAAACTAAGGAGTATTTTTTATCTACACCCGCTATACAGCTGTGTGAAATATAATAGTAGCGCTGTATATAAAATATTTTAGTTGAGTAAAAAAAATTAATTTTTATTCCAGTTAAAAAAAGTTTGTTATTACATTTTATTACCACCAGTCTAAACTATTGAAAAATAAAAAAACTTCAAGACAAATAATAATTCTCCAAAGAAAATGATGCTAAATTGTTAAAAACTCAAAATATTTGGCGTGCAAAAAAATAGTAGTAGCATTAGAAAACGTATCTGCAAAAAAAATGTTGTCACAAGTGATTACTTTTTTATGTTATTTTGTTAGATAGACCTTAATATTTAGTTGAAAAGCCCTTATTGGCTATTACAACTGCGCACCGCCGAGGCTTTGAGTCAACTAAAGATCTGCACCTCTCGATAGGAACACTTTCCCAAGCTGACCTCACTGACGCCCACAACTGCTTTACATTTCCCGGATTATCTTTAAAACATCTTTTTTACATCGCCCCAAAGATGTTCAATGGGATTTAGGTCTGGGGACTGAGGCGGCCATTCTAATACCTCAATTTTATTTTCAGAAAACCAATTTTTTGGCATTTTACTGGTATGTTTGGGATCGTTGTCCTGTTGGAACACCCATTTAAGGCGGCATATTATATTCTGCATAAGGTAGAATGACAGTTTTTTAAATTTCCGCATACATTGAGGAGTCCATGTTGCCTTTAATTCAAAATATGGGTCCTGTACCATTATAAGAAAAACAACACCAAACGTTAATTTTTGCACCACCATGCTTTACAGTCCTCATGACAAATTTAGGATCGTATTCCTTGTTCTATGGTCTTCTTGAATATTTTCTGGTGCCAGGATTACCCAAAGGAACAACTTTGGATTCATCTGTCCACAGAATATTGCGCCATTTCGTCTGAGGCCAATCAACGTGAAGTCTAGCAAATTTAAGTCGGTTGCGGACATGTCTTTGATTCAGCAATGGTACTTTCCTTATACTTCTACCATATAAATTGTCTTTAATTAGATGCCAGCGAATAGTTGAGGTATGAACATCAAGCTCCAAGTCCTGTTTTATCTTTGTTGAAGTAACAAATGTGTCTGATGATACCATTCGTTTTATTCTTTCTTTTAAGAAAATTGAGGTATTAGAATGGCCGCCTCAGTCCCCAGACCTAAATCCCATTGAACATCTTTGGGGCGATGTAAAAAAAGATGTTTTTAAAGATAATCCGGGAAATGTAAAGCAGTTGTGAGCGTCAGTGAGGTCAGCTTGGGAAAGTGTTCCTATCGAGAGGTGCAGATCTTTAGTTGACTCAATGCCTCGGCGGTGCGCAGCTGTAATAGCCAATAAGGGCTTTTCAACTAAATATTAAGGTCTATCTAACAAAATAACATAAAAAAGTAATCACTTGTGACAACATTTTTTTTTGCAGATACGTTTTCTAATGCTACTACTATTTTTTTGCACGCCAAATATTTTGAGTTTTTAACAATTTAGCATCATTTTCTTTGGAGAATTATTATTTGTCTTGAAGTTTTTTTATTTTTCAATAGTTTAGACTGGTGGTAATAAAATGTAATAACAAACTTTTTTTAACTGGAATAAAAATTAATTTTTTTTACTCAACTAAAATATTTTATATACAGCGCTACTATTATATTTCACACAGCTGTATGTACATACAGTGGTGGCCTTATAATTAGAAACGATGTTTCTGGAGCAGAGTTCTCTGGAGTGACGAATCTAAGTTTAATTTGTCCCAATCTGATGGAAAAACGTATGTAAGACGTCCTCCAAACAAAGCCTTTGATCCCAGGGACACAGTGAAAACTGTAAAACAAATTAACAAACATACAGCTGTGTTCAAAATAATAGGAGTGCTACCATGTAATATTTTCAAGGTTAAAATTTTTTATTCTACCAATTTGCAAAACATGATATATTTTAATGGTAGTTACAACGATATGTAAGAAATAAAATACAAAAAAAGAATCTCGTAATAACTTTAATATTTACGATGAAATTGATTCATTTCTGTGTGAGTGTTCTTTTAAAAATGAAAATATAACAGCACATAATTTAAAGAAAAAAGTGAAATTAAGTATGGAAAAATGTAGTTAAAACTTTTTCTACAGTGATTCACATAAATTTTGGCAATAGTGGGACGAGAAAAGCACTGTACTGAAGAAAAGAGAAAACTATTTAAAAATTTACGAAATAAAGTCAAAACTTACGAAGAAACTAAGGAAATCTTAAGTTAATCCGATCAAATGATCACAAATACATTAAAATATAAAAAAAGAAGCCCGAAACGCGTGGGCGCGAGGCCAAAAGATCTACTGTCGATGACCGCCGAATTGTGCGATACAGCCCAAAAAAATCCTTCAGCGTCTTCAAATAAAATTCAAAAGGATCTGAATCTTGCCGTAAGTGTCCCTACTATTCGTAGGCGTCTGATGGACAACAATTTATTCGCAAGAAGTTCACAAAAGGTGCCATTGTTGACATACAAAACAGGCAGCAGCCCGCTTAAAGTTTGCCCAAGAACATATCAAATATCCGAAAGAAAAATGGAGAAATTTATTGTGGACCGACGAAAGCAAAATAGTTTTATTTGGTGTCACTGGGTCTAGACAGCATGTTAGACGTCCGCCCAACACCAAATATAAAGCTCAGTATACACAAAAGACAGTTAAACATGGTGGTGCAGAACTAATGATATGGGGAAGCTTTTCATATAATGGTTTAGGCCCAATACATCGAATTAGAGACATAATGGATAGGAACGTCTATGTCAGCATTTTGAGAGAAGTGATGTTACCATATTCCACACCTCTAAAATGGATATTCCAACAAGACAATGACCCGAAACACACCAGTAAATTGGCAAATGAGTGGTTTCGGGTTAATGGGGTAAAGGTTATGGCGTGGCCAGCTCAGTCTCCTGACCTTAATCCCATAGAACATCTATGAGGGATGTTAAAAAATATGTTGCCGAGAGAAAACGGTCAAATACAACTGAGTTGTGGTCTGTAGTGCAAGATGGGTGGCATAAAAATCCAATAAAACAATGTCAGGATTTAGTTGACTCCATGCCTCGTAAATATGCTGCTGTAATAAAAAGTAAAGGCTATTCTACCAAATACTAATCGTATTTAAAGTTTCTGATTATAGTCATAAGCATTTTTAACATTTTTAATAGTAAATTTTTATGAAAACTGAAATACTCCTATTATTTTGAACAGCACTTTTTTAAGATATTTTACTTGTTGAAAGCTTTATTTAACTTAACCGAATAACTTAAATACATTACACCAAAAAATTGAATTAAACCATGTTTTTTATTTGTTAAAATTTAAGCTTTTGTTTTTCAATGGGCTCACACCTATTTTTATGAACACAACTGTACATGTTCCTAAGTTGTTTCTAATTATAAGGCCACCACTGTACATATGTATATGGTATAACGGGTAAATTTTTAATCTATAAATATTTAGAATTTCTCGTTAATAAATAATGTATTTTTTTCTTCTTCTTTGTTGTCTTTTTTTAATAATAAAAACAATTTTAAAATTTATACGTTTTCAATTAAAAATACAAACTGGGAAAAGAAACACATTCTTTATGCGGATGAAAACAGCTCCCTATACACACATTACAATATCGGCTGCTGCTGCTGCTACTGTTTCTGCTGCCTGCCTGCTTGATGGCTAAACAAGATCACAGAATAATTCATTCGTTTTGCATTTTATATCTCAAAGATACAATAAAAAAGTACTTCCTGATTAAAATTTAATAATAAAAAAAAAAATAATAAATAAATAATGTGTATATCTGTGCTAAAATGATTATTACACCGCTCGTATAAAGAATGTGTGTAAGAGATCACATGCTAAACGTAAAATACCCGTTCGTTCAATCGTGAGGATAGTCAGTGGCGTAGTGTAAACTGAATGTGTTTTTCAAGTTAAACCCAATTGCTTATGTAAAGGAACCTTTATCGGTAAAAGACATTATTAAAAAAGTTTTCCTAGAAATACATTTTTTAAGTTAAAAAATAACTAACAAGTTCAAGGGGAAGAGACCTACCATAGGGAATCAAGGTTTCAGGTCTAATGACATACATATGTATGCATTGCTATGTTCTCACAATTATAGTAAGTCTGTATCCTGTACAAACTTTCTAGGCACCATTCAGTCCCTTCCTCTAAGACGATTTATGTCTGGTACAGTATCCCCGATCTCGAGCTTACGAAAGCTGGTCTATGACATAGGAAATGGTCCATTGTTTCGATGAACACTTCGCATGCCACGCATTCGTTATTATCGAGCGGGTCTATGAGTTTCAGATATACAGTAAGGCAGAGTATTCCCTAAAACTGATTCATAAGTGCTCTTAAGTATGCTTTACTTAGCCTTACTCGTATATTTCCTTTAATCAAGATCGATCACATACATAATTGGTCATTACAACTCTTCAGTCAGGATTACGACCTAGTTTCTCACACCACGTATCTTGTGTGTGTTAATTTTTATACTTGAATGGTGGGACCTACAGTTTAAAGTCGACTCCGAACGACAGAGTTTTGAGAAACTTTTCATGGCAATTTTATTTACTCTCAGAGTTTTTGCCAGAAATCTGCTGAGAGGAAGTTGCCGAAGAAATACTTTTTGTATTTTGTTTTGATGTCTGGCCTGGGGCTCGAACCCTGGCTTTGCGTTTAATAAGCCAACACACTGCCTACTAGATGACGGCGACTTCAAGATCGATCCAGAGTACAATTTTTCCTGCTATGCCATTGTTCCACAAAAGGCGATGTATGACGTTTCCCACTACTTTCGTAACCTGGTTCTCAATGCTCTAAAATGTTTATGTTTCCCAGTTCTTTTAGCTAGATTATTCATTTCGGATCATTGCTTGACGTGTACATAGATACCTATATAATGCCTAATGTAGCACGCCTTGAAAAATGTTTAATAACCTAAAAAACAATTCAAAACAATGATGAAAAAGCAAGTCATTGATCGATTTACTATAGAATATGCAGGTCATCGATAAATTTTGCTATAGAAAATGCAAGTGATCGACAAATTTACTAAAGAAAATGCAAGTCATCGATTAATTTATTATACAAAATGCAGGTTATCGATAAATTTGCCTAATAAAATGCAAGTCATCGATAATTTACTAAATTAAATGCAAGTTATCGATAAATTTACTATGCAAAATGCAAGTCACCGATAAATTTTCTATAGAAAATTTAAGTCATCGATAAATTTACTATAGAAAATGCAAGTCATTGATAAATTTACTATACAAAATGCAAGTCATCGATAAATTTGCCCAATAAAATGCAAGTCATCGATAATTTCCTAAAGAAAATGCAAGTTATCGATAAATTTACTATACAAAATGCAAGTCATCGATAAATTTGCCTAATAAAATGCAAGTAATCGATAATTTACTATAGAAAATGCAAGTTATCGATAAATTTACTAAAGGAAATGCAAGTCATCGATAAATTTTTATAGAAAATTTAAGTCATCGATAAATATACTATAGAAAATGCAAGTCATTGATAAATTTACCAAAAAAATGTAAGTTATCGATAAATTTATCCCCTATCTCTGGATGATTTTCTAATCGACGTTTGAACATTTAAAAACAGACAACCGCATGATATTGTTCGAAACAATCGACTGCTGTAACCAATTTAGAATGCATTTCTAATGACATTGCATTTTGTACATTATAGCATCGATAAATGGATAACCCTTTATGTAAAATATTTTCTAAAACTTTTCATTGTTTAAAGAAGGAAGAAAAAATGTTTTATCTTTTAAAAAAAAATTTCTTTTTAAAACCCAGTTACTCTTCATTATTCTCCAGTTGGAATGTCAGCTTTGAAAGCTTTGTTTTTGTTGTTGCAATTGCTGTCGTTCTTTTTGTTTTTGTTTTTTGTTTTTGCTGATAAATTTTATTCAAATTTTTATTTGTTCTCATTTTTTCATAAATATTTGAAATATAAAAGACATCCTTATCTGTTTCAAAGTATGACCTCTTTGGGGTAAACAAAAAAAAAAGCAAACAACTTTAAAATACTGCTGACTAGAGCAGAATCGCAGAATCATTGAAAGATGCAGCTGGAATGCGAGAGAGAGGATGGAATAGGATTGGCGCGTTTTTTTTTTTCAAGCTAACTGATTAGAACTAACAAATGTGAAGAGATAATTAAATTGTTTGTTTGTGAAAATAATCAATTAAAAATTGCTAGAATTTAAAAAAATTAAATGGAAAAACTTTAAATCAAAAAATAATGTCATTGACTTGAATTTTTGCAAATTTTTAATACCAGAAAAGCTTTGCATATAGCAACAATATCATAAACATAAAACCCCATTTTAGAATATTTAAAATAACGCCTCTGTTTAGGATTTAAACGCTTAGAATTGAATGATAAATTCATGATAAAAGTTCTGTAAATAACAAAAAAATACCACCACCCTTCGTCAGTTAGTCAAGTGAAAGATATAAAAAAAACCCAACATATTTTCATTCTTTATTAGAATTTATTATTTTATTTGTTATTTTTTTATTATTATTATTATTGCGATATTTATTATTTGAACGTTTTTATTAAATAATGGGAGGAAACATATAATATTCGCGCACTAACCATGTGAATTTGTTTTAATTGAACAAAATTTTTAAGCAATTTGCACAAAACGAAGAAGTGCGATAAAAAAATTTATTCAAATTCGGGCACAATAAAGGTTTTTTTTGAAAAACAATTTTTTTTTAACATAATTTCTCTTTGAATTGCATGAGAAATTGCGTCGCATAAACCCATCCAAAGTAATTTCAACAACACTTTAATTAACATCTTTTCAAATGAACAAATAATGTTCATCAGTATACATACATCCATATGTATTTGCATAAATAAATTGGATTTCTTTAAATTTGAAAAAAAAAATTCAAAAGAATAGACAGACCATAACGCCTAAAATTCCTAAGTGAAATAGAAAATTAAAATTAAAAAAAATATTTTCCATTCATTTCTTCATAATTAAAATTTTTCGTAATAATTTAAATTAAGTAAATATTTCTAAAGAAAATAATTAGATAATTAAGATTTTCCCCATGCTATTATGTTTTTCATTTAAAGCTTTCTATCTTTAAATTTAAAGAAAACAAAGTGTGTAGAAAATATCATTGAAATTTTTTATTTTCTTGGAAGACCAGTTGATGCCATTATGTGTGCCATATAATATCCTTCAAATGTCCGCCGCGTCTTGTCTGGGCGGCGGTCATTCGAAATATCCAATTTTCGCTGACTATGGCACTAACCGCTGTGGTTTGTGGGTAAGAAAAAGTCTACCGAGATCGAATCACACGATTTCTTTAGCCATTTCACACCACCTGCACGTAAGATGATCCTCGCGAATGGGTGATGCGAAAACTTAAGTGTAAGGATGTATTAAGCCGAACTAACGGTAATGATTCAGTCACTACCAACAGGGTTACCCATGTCAGAAGGGTCTAAGCTGAGAACGAAACTAAGAATTGCAACTAGTGTAACTTTTTATCGGTTTTTCTAGTTGGTGTGGCTAATAGGCACCAATCAACAATCCGTTGGCCTTGTGGGTTACTCCATCCGCAACATAAAATTAATTACCGTCTGTACTTAAAGGGTGTTTTTTATAGAGGTATAGAACTTTAAGTTGGCATTACTTTTCAAGATGGCGACCGATTTAGCAGCTGTCAAGTGATTTATTCTCAGTTTGGTTTGGCAATTCATCATGAATAGACTCACGCCTGAACAACGCTTGCAAATAGTGCAATTTTATTTCGAAAATAATGCTTCTGTGCGGAAAACGTATCGCGCGCTACGTCCATCAGAGCAGTTAATTCGATTAACCATGGAACGTTTCCGCACCACGTTTACTCTTATTGATAACTCGCATCCCCAGAGACGCTGTACGGTGCGTACAGAAGAAGCTATTGCTGCTGTAGAGCGTAGCATTGAGGAAGACCCGAATGTGTCCATCCGCCATCGAGCACAGGAATTGGATCTGTGTCCATCCACTTTATGGAAGATTTTGCGGAAGGATCTTGGTTTGCGTGCTTACAAAATCCAACTCGTGCAAGAATTGAAGCCAAACGATCATCAAGTAAGGCGTAGATTCGTCGAATGGGCCCAAAACGAGATTACCGTTGTTCCCGATTTTCATAAGCAATTTTGTTTAGCGATGAAGCGCACTTCTGGTTGAATGGCTACGCCAACAAACAAAACTGCCGCATTTGGAGTGAAGGTAATCCTCAAGTGTATGTGGAAACACCGTTACATCCAGAAAAACTGACTGTTTGGTGCGCTTTATGGGCTGGTGGAATCATTGGTCCGTACTTTTTCAAAAACGATGGTGGCCAGAACGTTACAGTCAATGGTGATCGGTATAGAGCCATGATTACTAACTCTTTCATTCCTGAATTGAATAACCATGATGTCCAGGAGATGTGGTTTCAACAAGACGACGCAACATGTCACACAGCTCGTGCCACAATAGATTTATTGAAAGACACGTTTGGTGACCGCCTAATTTCACGTTTTGGACCTGTGAATTGGCCTCCAAGATCTTGTGATTTAACACCGCTAGACTACTTTCTGTGGCGCTATGTAAAGTCATTGGTCTATGCGGTAAAGCCACAAACGCTTGACCATTTGGAAGACAACATTCGCCGTATTATTGCCGATATACGGCCACAAATGTTGGAAAAAGTCATCGAAAATTGGACGTCCAGATTGAACTACATCCGCGCCAGCCGTGGCGGTCATATGCCAGAAATCATATTTAAAATGTAATGCCACAACATTATCTTTCTGATAAATAAAATTCATGTCAATCGAATAATCCATCGTTGTTTTATTGCAACTTAAAGTTCTATACCTCTATAAAAAACACCCTTTACAATGGACGGCTGATGGTCTGCGTATATTTCTTAAAGAGCGGCAAGTTTAGTAGGCATAAAATGCAAACCACCCATTTCGCTATTATGGAAAAAAAATCACGTCCTGAATATCTGATAAATGGCTTTAGAATTTCTGGTGAACCTTTTACTATAGTAACGGTGTCAGGCGGCAGTTAGTTGAATGTGAATAAATCACAGGTTAGTGGTTAATTGCCACTCCCAAGCCCATAAATTCTCACATTTTGGCTGTCAAGGGTGTTGTAACTAAGTCAACAAGGTGCCAACACTTATGCAGGGTGATCAGTTGAAGAATGATTCGTAAATCTCTCAATCATCTCTAGCGGCCTCAACGGCCCGAAACATTTGGTCAATTCACACAAGCCGTTGTATCGTTGTATTCATTGTATTGTTGGAAGAACATACAACAGTGTATGATTGTTGTTGATATTTTTCGTATAAAAATCCGATACACTTATACACATTTTTTCCATATGTTTTTAAAAGTTGTATTGGTTTCGTGCTATCAAATTGTGTGAATGAAAAAAATATGTATATGTTTTCATATGTTTTAAAAAAATTGTGTTGGTTTTGGGCTATCAAATTGTTTGAATGCCACGAGATACACAATACAGCATAGCATTGAGCGTTCACAAACAAACAAATGTATTCAATACAACATACACGATACAAAGTCGTGTGAATTGCCCAATTATTTCTCCCAAAACACAATAAACCTTCTAAAAGGACTTTCAACACCACCCGTTTCACACTTCTTCAAAATTCTAAATTGGTTAGTTGGTAAATTTGCCGATGAGCTCACAGAGCAGGAGAGAAGCTCTAGTCAGTGGACCAAAAAAGTTCCTGATTGCTCTACTGCTGCAATGGGTTGTCAGCTTAAACAGCTACCCCATAATATAGCGCCTAAACGGCAGCGTTCAGAAAAGGATATCCTTACTGAAACACACCATTCCAAAAATTATGACAATTAGGCCACAAACAAGATCGTAAAAAGAGGTGACAAAAGACAATTTCAATCAATTGGGCGGTCATTGACCGCAATACGAGTGGGGACATTTTAGATCTTATAGTAACTGGAGATTGGTAGAGCATTGTTCGTCTGCCTTTTGGCGTGACATTCATATGTAAAATATTTCCATCGAAGTGTACTCACTCGACGTTTTTTCCAGGTGACTGCTGAGATCAGGTCGCCGAAAGAAATATTTTTTTCCATATTTTGAGATGTCAGAGCCAAGGTTTGATCCTACGAGCTATCGTTTAGTAAGTCTCGTGTAAGTGTACATAAGTTGAAAGGCTTATTACTGGCTGATGCTCAGCTGGCATTGGAAATGGGGTTCTTTTTTTTCAGTGGTTCAACAAAACTATGTTGTATTATGACCTGTAAGTGAAACCGCTCAATCAAACTAACTCAATCTAACCTAATAGGTGACATATTTTGTATAATTTTTAAACTTTAGAAAAAACATTTTTTTTAAATATCATTAAACTTTTCAAATTCGAACAAATTACGTGATTAACTATCTTTTTTTTTTTGTTGCTTTTTAAAACATTTCCTAAAGGTTATTTCTACTACTACTACTGCTGACTCTTATTCATGTGGGTGAGGTTATTTAGCAGTTAAAAATAACGAACAACAACAACAACAACAACAACAAAGAATTCTACAATTGTTATATTTTTGTTTTCATTTGGAGTCTTAATGCCAGTCTAAATGCCACTTAAACCATGAAATGTTTCTTTTATTTGTTCATTCGTTTGTTTAACAAATTTCGTGTATTTGATTTGCTCTTTCTTGCTATCTCTCTCACTCTCTGTGTTTATATTTTATTATTATTGTTAATAAAACAGTAAAAATTGTTTTAACTTTTATTCTCTTTCGTTATAATGTTTACATATCTCTATGTATGTATGCATGTATGTATGCATGATTTTATATGCAATAAACTACAACAATAATAATAAAATACAATTAAAAACCGGTTGTTGTGAACAGAAATTACCTCGAATTTAAAACCGCCACCACACACACACTTGCACACATCATACAATCACTTACACTCTCAAATAACGCATAAAAACTAATTTAAATTGTCACGAATGACAGAGAGAGAGAGAGAGGGAGTCATGAATCTGAATTTGTTTTTATTTTTCTTGTTACGAATCGGAATAAAAACTTAAAATGTCATAAAATTGTACTTAAAAACTGTTTTTGAAATTAAGCATTCAGCGTTCATTACAATTAAAAAGAAAGAAAACAAAAACAAAAACTGAAATTGTTTCATACTGTGAACAATATAATGAAACAGTGACGTCTACATGTATTACGGCAATGATAAATGGCCGCAATGACAGATGCTTTTGGTGGTTTACAGTTGATAAAATCTAAGTTTTTGGGGCTTTAACGTTAGAAGAAGGAAATTTTATTTTCCATGTTTCAGCATTTGGTCCTTATTTTTGATTACCCAGTTTGATTATCTCTTTGCAACCATAAAATAAAAATTTAGGCTAAGTATAGAATGTCAGCTTTGATATTAAATTTTCTAAATTGGTTTCATTCAAAAAAATCTTTGATTTGAATGATTACAATACCAAAAGCAGTTCTTACACTCAGCCACAAAAGTATACATTCGGTTAACAAATTTTAGACATTTTTTAACCAATCCGTTTTCGTTCAAAATCTTTCTAATTATCTGACAACTTTCTTCGATTTTAAGACGGTCTTTTGCATTGGTTCATCGTATTTGTATCGTATGTATACTTTTGTGGCCCTGTGTACATAGCGTACGTGAATCAGATGAATCATTGAACAGAGCCATCATTATTTACATAAACCACAAATGGATTTTATATTGGATGTGATCATCAGCTGTTTCTATATTTATAATGACAGTCTGTATCACCAGCAGTGGTTTTAAAATTAAATTCACCTTAAACGTCTATAAGTAATGGATGTGATGTGAGTGATGTTGCGAAAGAAGCTTAGAAACATAGCAAAAATTGTGTGTGGTAACATCAGCGTTGCCAGTAATTTTTTTAAAAAACTTTTTATTTCTGTTAAAAGAAAAACTTGTTTTCTACAAAAGTTTCAACATTTTTAAAGAAAACACCAGAGACAGGAGCCCTCTATAAAATACTAATAAAATACACAATATTTTACTTAAAAATGTAAATATTTCGTGGTTCGAGCCCCAGGCCAGACATCAAAACAAAATACAAAAAGTATTTCTTCGGCGAATTCTTCTCAGCAGATTTCTGGCAAAAACTCTGAGAGTAAATAAAATTGCCATGATAAGTTTCTCATTCGGAGTCGACTTTAAACTGTAGGTCCCACCACTCATGTATAAAATTAACACACACAACATAAGTGGTGTGAGAAACTAGGTCGTAATCCTGACTGAAGGGTTTTAATGACTAATTATGTATGTATGGAACTGTAATTAGATTATTTTGAGAAATATATTTTTCGTTAGGTGAATACTTTTGGAATCGCCCTCGTATTTGTAAAACTTGAAAAAAAAGGGAAAACTTGGCAAATGGCTACGCTGGGTCACATGCTGATCTGTAAATTCCCAATAATGGAATAGATTGCATTAGATTCCAAGCTTAGTTCTGGATCATAGAATCACAAACTTTAAAGGCTTTCAAGAATAAAGAATATTCTCTTAGTAAACGTGGAAATGAAGTCACTGTAGTCGAACTTCGGTTGAAATGTCTCGAAGAAAATGAAATATGGGTTTTCGAAAGGCAATAATTCTGTTAACTAGGCATTTCAAATGACCTTGAAAATATTTCAAGTGTTTTGAAGGACTATCGGGTCCGCCATCTAACGTTTTTTTTCCAACTAGTGCTTATTTCGTGAATGGTAACACGTAGCTCATGTCTATTTTGACAGATAATTAGTTTTATCCTTCCGCTGAACGAATATGGTTGTGTATCCGCTTGAACAACGCTGGGAAATATTGCGACATTACTTTGAAAATCATGGTAATGTTGCAGAATGTGTGCGAAAATTTCGTACGGATTTTGGAAGAAGAGAAGCACCGTCAGCTCCGTATGTTCGTTATCTTGTGAAAAAAGTGAAAGAAACTGGCATCCTCATCGAAAAACCAAAGCGTGGAAAGCCAAAAACAGTGCGTACACCCGAGAATATTGCTGCTGTGGCAGAAAGTGTGCGTGAAGCGCCTTTAACATCAATTCATCGTCGTTCTCAACAATTGAACATTTCGTAGACATCATTGAGACGAATTTTGCATAAAGACCTTTGTATGACGCCATACAAAGTCCAATTGGTTCAGGAGTTGAAGCCAATTCACCATCCAATGCGTTTTCGCTTCGCTAAGTGGGCCTGCGATCGACTTACAGAAGATGCCGATTTTGGCAAAAAAAATCAGATGAAGATCATTTGATATTGGCGGGTATGTATGTAAACAAACAAAATTCTCGCATTTGGGGCACAGAAAACCCGCACGCATACATTGAAAAGCCGACGCACCCAAAACGAGTCACTGTTTGGTGCGGATTTTTGTCCAGAGGCATAATTGGGCCATTTTTCTTCGAAAAATCGATCGTTATCGGGCCATGTTGAACGAATTTTTGTTCACAAAAATTGAAGAGGAGGATATTGGCAACATTTGGTTTCAACAGGACGGCGCTATGTGCCACACAGCCGGAGCTACACTCGATGTTTTGCGCCCTGTTTTTGAAGATCGCATTATCAGCCGCTGAGCTGATGTCGTTTGGCCACCTCGGAGCTGCGATTTGACACCGTTGGACTAATATTTGTGGGGTGCCGTCAAAGATAAGTGTTACGCCGACAAGCCAGAGACAATTGACGCTTTAAAGGACAATATTCGTGAAGCCATTGGTGAAATACAGCTGCACACAATCGATAATGTGCTTAAAAATTGGACCGATCGTGTAGGCTACTGCATGGCCAGCCGAGGCAGCCATTTGAATGAAATTATTTGCCATTATTAATCGGAAGGATTGTACTTTCAAATAAAAAAAGAAATTTGAGAAAATATTCTGGAGTTTTTTTTAAAGGATTTTCAAAAAAAAAGTTATTTGGCGGACCCTTTATATAATTTTGTTTTTCACTAAAATTTAACGTTAATCACTTGATCTATTTTGAGTTCGGAAAATCGCAGACCATATTAAAAACTTTTTATGGCAATTTCCATTTACTCTCAGAATTTTTGCCAGAAATCTGCTGAGAGCAAGTCGCCGAAGGAATACTTTTTTATACTTCGTTTTGTTCGAGATGTCTGACCTGGGGGTTAGAACCGTGGTCTTACGTCCAATAAGTCAACAGACCTACTAGGTAAACATGTGATCAGTACATGCACTGTACTAAACAGATATAAATTTACTCTTAACACCCCTCCTACAATTGCGTATTACTTTCGTTTGTCTAGAACTTATTTATTAAACATTTTTGTTTATCTTAACTTTGGAAAATTTATTACGTTTTTTTTAATATTTAATCACCTGCGGTTTTATGAGTTTGTTTTCCTTGCGGAAAATGTTCGATTTTCAATAAATTTTCGCCATGCGAAATTGTTGATTGCTGGCAGTTTTCCTTATAAGCAAATGTATGTTTTTTATTGTTATTGTTTATATCCAGTCAATGTGTTGTATTGGCCATAAATTCAAATCAATCAATCACTTACATTTTAAACACTTTCGGTTTTATTTATGGGCAATTGCCAATAAATTCGAAATAGAGAATGTAATTAGAAAAAAAAATTATATTCTCAGGGTTTTATTTTTAGACATTTAGGAGTGTCTTATAACATGACAGGTCAAGATCAGAAATTAAAAATTATAACATTATGAAACCCCTCTATGCTTCGCTGTTACATTGTGTCAAATGAATATTGAATAAGCAGCTGAACTGCGTATATTATTATTATGCCTGAACACTTAAAATATTGTACTCAATAAGCCGAATATTGACTCAATAAAAGTGCATATCTGAACATACATAGTATAAGTTAGTAAGTTTATTGTTTTACTTAGAATATGCTGAGCCTTTAAAGTTTTTTCTCTCTGGTGGAAATGTAACAATTTCAAAAATAACCAAATGTTGCTGTTAATTAGTGACCCTCGTTTTGTTTTCGTTATATTTAACCGCTTAATTATTTATACTTTCCATATAGAAATGTCCAATTTCAAACCCTTCGTATATAATGTTACTCTTACTAAATTAAGCAACACACGCCATCTTGGAAAGGACACCACAAAATTGGCCCTAAAATTATATTTTCATGGAATTAAAATTTGTATTCCTTTGAAACAATAAATCATTGCTGTTTAAACGTTGCCATTGCTGCTGTTACCCCTCATGGTTATACTATTTCAATAACTGTAACCTTTTAATGTGCCTTACCATTTTGGCGAAATGCCAAAAAAAAAGTAAAAAGAAAAAAGAGAAAAAAGAAAAATTTAGGTTATGTTAGCTTAACAGCCCGAAAATATGCAAAACGTAACCACTGAAAAAAAATTTAAATTGTAACAAATATAATAAACAAATACATACCAAATATTTAAATATAAATAAAATGGAAAATATCGTACATTGTAATTGTATTTATAGAAAGGGTGACCACTTTATGGGTTTTCAAATAAAAATCGTAAATTAAGGCGTTTTGGCTTTTGAAAAAATCGATAAATTAAAACAAAAGGGGTATTCGAGTTACTAAGAGACGTTTCGTCCTTGTTTTAATAAAGGGTTCGCCAAATAACTTTTTTTTATTTTGAAAATGCATTAAAAAAACTACTGAATATTTTCGTCAAATTTCTTTTTTTATTTGAAAGTACAATCCTTTCGGTTAATAATGGAAAATAATTTCATTTAAATGGCTGCCTCGACTGGCCATGTAGTAGCCTACACGATCGGTCCAATTTTTAAGCACATTATCGATTGTGTGCAGCTGTATTTCACCAATGGCTTCACGAATATTGTCCTTTAAAGCGTCAATTGTATCTGGCTTGTCGGTGTAACGCTTATCTTTGACGGCACCCCACAAATAATAGTCCAACGGTGTCAAATCGCAGCTCCGAGGTGGCCAAACAACATCAGCTCGGCGGCTGATAATGCGATCTTAAAGAACAGGGCGCAAAACATCGAGTGTAGCTTCGGCTGTGTAGCACGTAGCGCCGTCCTGTTGAAACCAAATGTTGCCAATATCCTCCTCTTCAATTCAACAAAAATTCGTTCAACATGGCCCAATAACGATCGCCATTGACTGTAACGGCCAATTCTTGCTCATTTTCGAAGAAAAATGGCCCAATTATGCCTCTGGACCAAAATCCGCAACAAACAGTGACTCGTTTTGGGTGCGTCGGCTTTTCAATGTATGCGTGCGGGTTATCTGTGCCCCAAATACGACAATTTTGCTTGTTTACATACCCGCCAAGATCAAAATGAACTTCATCTGAAAAGATGATTTTTTTTTGCCAAAATCGGCATCTTCTGGTGTAGGCTACTGCATGGCCAGCCGAGGCAGCCATTTGAATGAAATTATTTTCCATTATTAACCGGAAGGATTGTACTTTGAAATAAAAAAAGAAATTTGAGAAAATATTCAGTAGTTTTTTTTAAAGCATTTTCAAAAAAAAAAAAGTTATTTGGCGGACCCTTTAGAATAGAAGCCACAATTGTCTAAGATGCGCAGTGAGACACGACTCAGGTTTACCCGAGCTCACATGTCATAGACCCATGAATGGAAAAAGTTAGTTTGAAGTTGAAAAACAGGTTTATTTAAATGGTGTAGACTGCTGCAGTTGTTTACAAAGTGGTTTGGTCCAGCAACTGTTGCACTTGAGCAACACACTTGAGCACTCACAGCGGCTCGTTGTGACGCCACAGGTGAACGCAGTCTATGTACTGACCAAGTTCCTCCAAACGAGGGGAGAATTAGAAGTTGGTCAGCGCAAGGGCTGCAAATTTAAAGCACGACTACCCCAAGGTGGAAAACCAGCCAGAAAGTTTGATAAACGAAGCTATATCCTTGACATCAATGGATGATAGCTCCATCAAGCTGAAAAGGATTGGACAACGAAATAACCTATATCTGCACCTCGCAAGAGATGGGCATTGACAAAGAAAGTGGATAACAGCCTCCTCTTACTCAGCGTATCTGCACCCACGGCAGAAGTCTTTGGGATGGGAGCTACATTTTCTCCGCATATCAGTGATGACGAGATGACGTTACAACCAAGTCCAAGTAACTGGTTGGTGCGCCTTCTATTCATCGGGGGCCAAGTGAGCCTAGCTGTGGAGCAGGCTGGGTCCTCATTGACCCAGGATGTGTTGGCGTCGCGAAAGAATTTCTGCAAGTGTTGCATGAACTAAGCGAAATTTTTATGGTGGAAGGATTATACTATAGAGCGCTGCAACTTACAATTTCTAGCATCCTGTTTGCTTTATTCCCACTAGAATGAATTCAGCAATATTTTTGGAATTTCTGAAAGACGTCCTTATAACAAAGTTAGGTTAGGCTAGGGCTTATCATCACGACAAGCACATTACCCGGATGCCAAACGTACATATTATATTTACTCTAAAAATAGATAAGAAAAGCGATAAAAGGAGGAAGAAGAAAGCAAAGAAATGGGAAAAGTAGACAGGAATTCGAGAAAAATTGAGCAAGTCTGACACATTACATAATAGAGCACAGAAAAAGACCACTTTATTGATATTCCAGCACCTCTTAACGAGCTTAATCCCTTTATAAATCTCAGAAGAGTTTTAATGACGGCTCTCGATAGGAAATCTAAACTTTCTAAGAAGCCCATATTCAGGGTCCTACTAAACGCTATAATTCCTCTTCATCGCAGCAAAGCGTGCAATAGTCTAGGTCTAGCGATTTAAACTCTCGAAACTGTCTCCAAAAAGCCAATAACCAATCTCATGTTGGTTTTATCCAAAACTTAGCAGCAAATTTCTTCTATCAATATTTACTGAAGGCCATAGACTCGAGGACACCACCGCCTTGATGTCCTATTACCTCTTAACCAACTTAATCCCATTATAAATCTCAGGAGAGTTTTAATGTCGGCTCTCAATAGAGAACCTTAACACACAAAGAAGTCCATATCGAGGGTCCTCAACTTTATCCTACTAAACGTTGGACAGTTGCAGAGAAGTTGTTTGATGGTTTCCAATTTCTTCTCATACCGTGCAATAGTCTAGTTTTGTTCCGGATTTTTGTCAGCGATCTAAACTCTCGAAACTGTCTCCTAAGTAAGCCAGTAACCAGTCTCATGGTGATTTTATTCAAACCCAGCAGCAAACCTGTTCTAGCACTATCAACTGAAGGCCATGTGCCTGAGGAATCCTTGCAGCTAAGGTTTACGGAGAGGTTTTGTTAGGAATTTTGATTGGGAATTGAAATTCCAAATCAGTTTGCCTATTGTTTTATGTTAAATAATCGGGTTGTTTTTCTTTAAATATTCCATAAGCTGAGGAAAATATTTATTTTGCGTTGTAAATAGATTTTCTGTAAGTCACCATAGTGTAGTTGGTAGTGTGTTGGCTTATTAGACGTAAGGCCACGATTCAAACCCCAGGCCAGACATCAAGACGAAAATATGGAAATACTTCTTCAGCAATTTCCTCTCAGCAGATTTCTGGCAAAAATTCTGAGAGTAAATAAAATTGCCATGAAAAGTTTGCCACAAATTTGTTGTTCGAAATCGACTTTAAACTGTAGGTCCCACCTCTCATGTATAAAATTAAAGCACACAACATGAGTGGTGTGAGAAGCTAGGCCGTAATCCTGACTGAAGGGTTGTAATGGCCAATTATGTATGAGTACTCACCCAACCGTCATTAAAGAGCATATTCACTCTTAGGTCCCGCCACTTGTGAATGAAATTAACACACACAACATAAGTGGTTTAAGAAGCTAGGTCTTAGTTTTGTCTGAAGGGTTGTAATGACCAATTAAGTAAGTTAAGAAGGTATGTTTACCCTTTCATGTAAGCGTTCGAGAAACCTTAAAGTAGACTTGAAATAGACATAGAGGCCAGTGAGAATTGTCAGACAAAAGTGGTATAAATAGTAAGGAAATTAGTGCAGCGTCTTACGAAACTAAAACACTTGAATGACATTTCAAAAATATGCAGGCTCAATCGAACATCGCATTGAATTTTCATACCCAGAACATTAAGTTGCCGTAGTCTAGTAAGTAGAGTGTGAGCTTACTAGGCGACAGCTCATGAGTTCAAACCTCTGCCCATACATCTCGAACGAATCAAAACATGAAAAAATATTTTTTTTGGCAATTTACTTTCAGCGGCCTTTTGGCTAAAACTCTGAGACGAAGTCTAAACTGTAGGTCTTGCCATTCTTGGTTAAAAATTAACATACACATCTTGGGTTGTGTGAGAAGCTAGATTGTAATTCTTAGTAAAGGATTTTAATGACCAATTAAGCAAAGTACATAAGAACGAACACTAAGAACTGCTTTAGTCCCCAATATTTATACCACCCAATAGTTCTTTTGCCTATGAAAACCGATTCTATTCACACGAACTCTATCCACGATTGCCTGTGAATCGGATGCGAGTGATTTATTCAAAATAAGCCATCAAATAAAAGTTATATCCCTCTGAAAGGTTTACCCTTTATAAACAAATGTTGTGTTTAAATAAAAATGAACCGTAATTAATGTTGAACTTGCATGTTTCAGGAAAAGCAAAATCGCTAAATTAAAAACAGCGATAAAACTGTGCGAAATATATATGACAGTGAATATATGACTTTAAAAATTTCGTATTTTTTTTTTCATTAAAATTGACAAGATTTATTAAATCTTTGCTCTCCGATCTCATTCTATAATATTTTTATTTGTAATATTTATTTGAGAATTTACTATGTATTACGAATTTAAGTGGAAATTATTGTTTTTGTTTTCTACAAAATATTCCGAATGCCAATCACAGCAGAGGGCCAGCCGCGTTATTTTTGTTTTTTTGTTTTATTTAATGACTATGCAAAAATATTATGCCGATAAATATCTTGTTGAAAATTTATTTATATTGTATTTATTATATATATACATATATTTTCTTTATTTCTTATTTTTTTATTATTAATATTTTGGCAAACTAAAAAGCAAAATGTGCTAAAAATAATGCATTTCTCCTTGAACTTTCTTCAATGATTTTCAAGAACAACAAATGGATTAAAAATGGCGAAAACAAAATATTTGTTTTTGTTTAAATTTTTATTTTTTTTTAATTTTGTTTAAATATTTATTTGTGCATACCGAGTGTTAAGACTTTTTTGTTTGTAAAGGGTGTTTTTTATAGAGGTATAGAACTTTAAGTTGCAATAAAACAACGATGGATTATTCGATTGAAATGAATTTTATTTATCCGAAAGATAATCTTGTGGCATTACATTTTAAATATGATTTCTGACATATGACCGCCACGGCTGGCGCGGATGTAGTCCAATCTGGACGTACAATTTTCGATGACTTTTTCCAACATTTGTGGCCGTATATCGGCAATAATACGGCGAATGTTGTCTTCCAAATGACCAATGACTTTACATAGCCCCACAGAAAGTAGTCTAGCGGTGTTAAATCACAAGATCTTGGAGGCCAATTCACAGGTCCAAAACGTGAAATTAGGCGGTCACCAAACGTGTCTTTCAACAAATCTATTGTGGCACGAGCTGTGTGACATGTTGCGCCGTCTTGTTGAAACCACATCTCCTGGACATCATGGTTATTCAATTCAGGAATGAAAAAGTTAGTAATCATGGCTCTATACCGATCACCATTGACTGTAACGTTCTGGCCACCATCGTTTTTGAAAAAGTACGGACCAATGATTCCACCAGCCCATAAAGCGCACCAAACAGTCAGTTTTTCTGGATGTAACGGTGTTTCCACATACACTTGAGGTTTACCTTCACTCCAAATGCGGCAGTTTTGTTTGTTGACGTAGCCATTCAACCATTCAGCCATTCGACGATAAAATGGACGTAGGCGCGATACGTTTTCCGCACAGAACCATTATTTTCGAAATAAAATTGCACTCTTTGCAAGCGTTGTTCAGGCGTGAGTCTATTCATGATGAATTGCCAAACCAAACTGAGAATAAATCACTTGACAGCTGTTAAATCGGTCGCCATCTTGAAAAGTAATGCCAACTTAAAGTTCTATACCTCTGTAAAAAACACCCTTTAGAATTATGTTTTTATTTCTTTTTAAGAAATCTTGTGTTAACCACTGTATACCAAATATGTATACACTTTGAAAGAATTATAGTCAACTAGCTGTACCCTGCGCGTGTTGCTGCGCCACCAACTAAAATAAATTTGAAGGAAAGACACATTCCATAAATGTCCAATTAATTTTTAATCATTTTATTGATTTTGTTTCCCGTTGTCCTGATGATTCAGATGAACGGGCGTGAGTAGTACGCATTCGATCAGTTTCTAATCTCACTTCTCTTTGTTCAAGTGTTTCAAGCTAACGGGTTTCAGCGGCATATACTCGAAGATTTTCCAGTCTCAATGCTCGTCTGATTCTGAGGCTCGAATTGCCCTTTCCTTCTGTGCTTGAGATGCAGGTCGACCAATTGCTTGTAATTCATTTTGAATAATTTTCAGCGACGCCATCCATCGGAAATTAATCGCACCAACTTCCGTCGACTCATGCGCAACAAATTTGTTAAAGAATGCACAGTTTACGATTTAATTCATTTTGAGTAATTTTCAGTGGCGCCACCTGTCAGCAACAACTTTTCTAAAGATCATAACATGATCAAATGCACAGTTTACGATTTAATTGATTTTAAGTAATTTTCAGTGGCGCCACCTGTCGGATATTAGTCATACCAACTTAGAAACCTTCGTCGGCTCATGCGCAACAACTTTGCTAAAGATCATAACATGATCAAATGCATAGTTTACGATACTATAAGGTACATACAAACAAACATTCATTTTTATATGGGTATGTGGGCGTGGCACCACGCCTACTTGAAATTTTAAAATAAAAAGTAGCCTATAGTTCCTTCCAGACACGCAGGAAGGTACTGTGAAAATTTCAAGAAAATCGGTCCAGCCGTTTAGACGTCTATAGACTTCAAACAAACCCACAAACAAATAAACACACATTCAGTTTTATATATAAAATTCATCTGATAGTTGAACTTTGATCCCTTAATACTATGAATAAAATACTCACTCACTAGATCATATACCAGTCAATGACGTAGGCAGGCCTACTTTATAGGTTGACCTGTTAACCTCTCATTGGGACCCGTTCTATCTCCTCTTTGGCATATACTGCTGCATATATCGTCTCTCTACAACATCGTACAAGAAAAGAAAAGAAAAGAAGGAATGATCTGAGCTTTCCATGAATTCCCATGAATTTTCTTTTTGAACCTCCCAGCTGTCCAGGCAATTGCAGTCCTCGTACTTCATAAGAAACAGGCCTTTATAGTAACATAGATCCTCACCTGTAGCAGTAGGGATTCAAGTTATTCTCGACAGAGAACACAACAGATCTAACACCACAATTGAGAAATTGGATTTGAACATTTCACTCCGGCTGCCGGACTATTGCAGCGTGTTCCAGGCGAAAGTAATGGCCATCTACCGGACCGCACAGTGGATCCTCACATACGGTGTTCCTTTTACCCGCATCTCGATCTTTTCGGATAGCCGGGCTGCCATAAAGTCTCTGTCGAACATTGCGAATAATTCCAGGATCGTCGGGGACTGTCACTGTTGCCTCAACCTTCTTTCTGGGCGCTTCAGTGTCATACTTGTGTGGGTCCCCGGACACTGTGACATTCCGGGAAACTGCAGAGTCGACGAGCTGGCCAGTGCTGACTCCCGGAATCCTGTTCAATCGACTAAGGAATGTCACTTGCCTGGATCAAACTGGCCACCGCGCGGAAATTTTTCCGACACGCCAACCTATCCTGGATCAACGAGGAGTCCTGCTCTACCGCTAGACTCACCTGGCTCCGGATGGATAGAAAGCTTACCAACCAGTTACTTCGACTTAGTCGCGGCATCATCTCAATCACAGTGGCCATGCTTACAGGTCACTGTGTTATGGGTAGACACGCGAAGAGAATGCGGCTCCCATTTAATGACTTCTGCCGTGGGTCCGCTGAGGAGGACGAGACTGTTATCCACTTTCTTTGTCAATGCCCATCGCTTGTGAGGTGCAGATATAGGGTATTTGGCTCTCCGACCCTTGTCAGCTTGACGGAGCTATCGTCCATTGATGTCAAACTTTCTGGCTGGTTTTCCAGCGCGGGGTAGTCGTGCTTTGGATATGCAGATCTTGCGCTGACCGACCTTCCCCTCCCGTTTAAACTTTAATGATAAACTCGTGTAGTTTCTCAATCAGATTTCATTCCGACTTCGAGAGAACCTTTACCTCGAGTAGTGGATCAAAGTCCCGTATTCCAATGGAACCTATAGTTCAGTCTCAAGTACTGCAAGAATCCAAGCAAGATGATATGCTTTAGGCCTCCATACTTCTAAAGATTTCAGTCACTATTTGGTTCAAGTCGCTGCACGAAGGATACACGTCATACCAATTCGTATAACCTGAGCATGTTATAGAGAGCTTCAGAGGAACATGTGCACATTGTCAATGTGATACTGATGCAGGCCGATCTTTGGTTTCTAAGTGGTAACCTTAGGATTGTGTTTTTGTCCGTGACCCGCAACCACATTAACGCATCTAGGCTGCACTGAACATGGATGTAAGCATGAAGAGTATGAGTACGGATCTCTGACACCAACGGCTATCAAACATTTTGCAATAAGACTTCGTAATAAAACTAACGCTCTAGTGCATCAATATTTTATGGAGAAAGCCGAATAGAGAATTGGAGATGGTCTGACTTGTAAGATCCGTCTACTATTACGAATAACGAGATTCCAGATGCAATAGCGTAAGATTGCGCCTCGAAGTGTGTGAATCTAAGGTTTGAACCGGTAAGAACTCTTTTTTGCCCTGATGAAATCGGGGAGTTTGTAGAATTTGTAGTCCCCATTGTGCCAAAATGAACAGAATAGATTCTGAGTCAATGTGGAAAGCCTTCTGAGATCTTAACAGAATTTCTGGACTAGGCATTGTGATGTAAGAGCAATACCTAGTTTGTAGCACTTAAATATTCCTGTTTGCTACAGATTATGCGGTGCTGAAGGAGAGCCGAAGATGGTCTCTGTACTAATATAAAATCAGATGAAATCGACAGTTTGTAGACAATTTCTAGGCAACTTTGTCCCAAAGTGAAGTGAATTGACTCTGAGTAGGATACCTCTTTAAATCTGACTAGGCATTGCTTTATATGCTCAGAAATCTTTGTTTGCTACAGATTATGCAGCATTGAAAGGGAGCCTAATACTATGTTCAGATATGAACTTTTATTGACTCAATATTCGGTTTATTGAGTACAATATTTTAAGTGTTCAGACATAATAATATACCCAGTTCAGCTGCTTATTCAATATTCATTTGACAGCTCGTAAATAAAACAGCTGGTTGTTTCAATAACAATGTTTTTATTTTGTTTTGGTGTTTTTTTTAGTTGTCAAATATCAACAGAAAGTGTTCGGATAATTGTAATATGCGCACTGAACATACTTATGACAGTGTTGCATTTTAAGTTTGACTCAATATTATAACAATTTGCGTATTTATTGCGCAATAATTAATTGAAACTTTATATGAAATATTGAGCTCAATAATGTCGTTTATTGCGATTTACGCAATAAAGGTGCAAATCGGAACACCGTAGAAGGCAGTCAAACACATCTGGCGCTTCTGCACTGAAATTCAGATACGCAAACTCAAGTTATTCGATTAGGGCTTCTTTAATGGACACATCTCGTACTTTACCAGGCTGCTGAGATGATTTTGTCTTTATTTTTCCTCCGCCTGTGCATTCTTTCACTTTGTCAGGTGTCGTACTAACTTTAAAAACTACGAGAGGGGTGAGCGATATCTCCGCGAAGAAGATTTCCGAATTTCTATATGAAACAATGAACTATAATTTGTATGGAAATGCCATTGGGGTTGTCCTATAAATAGCCATTGAATGCTTTGAATTCAAGGTCTTATATGTATATTCTTTCAAGGCTTTTAAATTATTTAAAATATTTAAATTAATTAAACCCCTAAACCATAACAAGCCAGCATTAAAATAAAAACAACTCACGTGTTTCATGAATGTTTCATAAGGCTCACACAAGGCATTTCAATTGAAAGAACCCTCATTGCAAGAGTCAAGGCTGTTGTTAACCTTGTTTAATAACTTTAGACTTCAAGAATAATATACTGTGTTGTATGTATTGTATGTTATGTGCGATTACATTAAGACATCTATCCATTTAAACCATTTCAATGGAAATGTACACATAATGGCTGTCATAGCTTATGACCAGAATGCTAGAATGTTTTATGGCAGTTACACCTTTTACCCACCCCTTTCCAATTGTTGTTGCAGCAGGTGTAAGTTTAAACGATAGAATTTACTTTTAATGTTTTCCTTTTTTTTTAAAGAAAACAACAATAGAAATAAGAAACACTTTATTAAACCGAGCACAAGTGTTAATAGTTTTATGGGAAATTGTACAAGAGTATCGTACCATAAGAACGATTAGAATAACTAATGGATTCCATAATTTATTAAAAAGTTTAAAAAAAAAAAATCCTTTTAAAAGTAAAACAGAAACACGTACGCAGCCAGCACCACACAATACTTTTTCAAAGAAATTGGTTGATTGGGTTGTTTTAATTTTATAGCCTTTTCAGTGCTATTCAGTTGTTGTTGTTGTTGTTACTAACCCAGTAACCAAACAACCAACCAACCAACTGTTTGTGTTATTGTTGGTTTAATTATTTTTGTTTTTTTTATTTTTTTTTTAGTTTTCCAATATGTTCGTTTGTACTCTATAAACACACATTTGTTTAAAAAGTTGTTTTTCTTTTTCTTCAAGTTTTTTTTTTAAATTTATTTTTCATTTTTATTTTGAAAACATTTTTTACTTTTACTTGTTTTACTCATACACACCAAGTTTCCTTGAACTTAAAACAGAGTTGCGCCAGCCAGGCACACACTAGCAGTGGTGTTTCGATAAATAGCATTCAGTATGAAGTATACACAAGGACACGAAATTTAATGCCAAATAATGGTTGATTTTTTTAAAGCTATGGGAAAATTATTCAAAAAAAAAAACACATAAAATTCAGAAAAATTCATGAAATCTTTATTTGAATCGATAGTACGGTCCATATAATTTAATGTTTGAAGATTATTTCATGCAAATGTTGACCGCGACTGCGCCTCAAATGGTCCATCCGCTTAGTCCAATTTTGCCATACTCTTTCCAACATTTCGCCCGGTATCTCACGAATAAATGCTTCAATGTTGTTTTAAAATGCGTCAATTGAAGCGTGCTTGTCTGTATAGACATGAGCTTTAACATAGCCCCACAAAAAATAGTCTAAAGGCGTCAAATCGTACGACCTAGGCGGCCAATTGACCGGTCCCGAACGTGAAATAAAATGTTCATCGAACTCGCCTCTCAATAAGTCCATTGTTACGCGTGCTGTGTGGCATGTGGCGCCGTCTTGTTGAAACCACATGTCATGCAAGTCAAGCTCTTGCATTTTGGGCAAAAAAAGTTGGATATCATCTTACGGTAGCGCTCACCATTCACAGTTACGTTACGATTCGCAGCATCTTTGAAGAAGTACGGTCCAATGATGCCACACAGCCCATAAACCGCACCTAACTGTGACTTTTTCTGGATGCATTGGTAGCTTTTGCAATGCTTCTGGCTGATCTTCATTCCAAAATCGACAATTCTGCTTATTTACGTATCCATTGAGCCAAAAATGAGCTTCGTCGCAGGAACACAATTTTTCGATAAAGAAGTGGATCTTCGGTCAACTTGCCAAGAGCCCATTCACCAAAAATTCTGCGTTGCGGTAGGTCGTTTGGCTTCAATTATTGCACCGGCTTTATTTTGAAAGGCTTCACACCTAAATCCTTCCGCAAAATTTTCCACGTTGTTGAGTAACAGAGGCCCAATTGCTGCGAACGGCAACGACGAATCGATAATTGATGGTCACCATTAACACTGGCCGATACAGCTGCGATTTTTTCTTCAGTTCGCACTCTACGTAAGCGTGTTGGTGGTTTAATGTCCAACAATGTAAATTTGTTGCGAAATTTAGTCACAATAGCCCGAATAGCCGTTTCAGAACTTTCTTTACAGAGCACGCATTTTGATAATAAAATTCAATGATTTGCAAGCGTTGTTCGTTTGTAAGACGATTCATGGTTAAATTATAGACCAAACTGATGTTTGAGAACCTTTTCATGGCAATTTTATTTTACTCTCATAGTTTTTGCCAGAAATCTGCTGAGAGGAAGTCGAAGAAGAAATATTTTTTTATGTTTTCGGTTTGATGTCTGACCTCGGGTTCGAACTGTGACCTTACGTCTAATAAGCCAAGACACTACCTACTAGAATACGGTGACTTCAGTGCAATAGAACGACGCGTATCCAATAGTTTCATCATTAACGCCAAAACATATCTCTTGAGTTGTTGAAGGCGGCTTGTATGTTGAGTCCTGGACTTCAGAATCTGCGTTTATTGGACTTCTAAGACAGAGAATCTTTGAAAAACTTAACTTAAGGAAGCAACAAAAATTCCGCTCTTAAAGATAGGCAATTTGTCTTATGCAAAGAAACATATTCCTCAGCATGATCAATCATGAAACGTATAGACTAAGAAATTGGCAGCCCGAGATTAAAGTGCGGATGTTGAATTTAGAAACCTACTCCTTGACATTCTGTTTCCATTGGGGTCAAGTCCTCTTTTAAGCATAACTTCTCAATTCGGATAAACTCAAATCTATTACATTACAATATTGGTTCGTATGAACCATTTAAATACCCCCGACCTGATGGAATTATTCGTGCAGGCAGCTAGTTCCAAACCCTAGGTCAGACATTAAAACGAAAATATGATAAAAAATATTTCTTCGTCGGCTTCCTCTCATTAGATTTCTGGCAAAAACTTTGAGTGCAAAAAAATTGCCATGAAAAGCTTCTCAAAAATCTGTCGTTCGGAATCGACTTCAAACTGTAGGGGCCCGCCACTCATGTATTCAAGTAACGCACACAACATAAGTGGTGTGAGAAGCTAGGTCGTAATCCTCACTGAAGGGTTGTAATGACCAAGTATGTATGTAGCTATTTTCAATGCCTGTCTTGGACACACATTTCTCCGCCTGAAGTATTAATGTAATGTGGCGTTTATCCCCAAAATTGGAGAAGCATCACGTATTAAACCAAAGAACTTTAGACCAATTTTTCTCTGATCGTTTCTATAAAAATTTTCGAATGAATTCTTAGGCTTCATATTCAGAAATCAATTAATCCACGTCTGTTATCTGTTTCTCAGTACGCCTACAACGGGCCGCTACGTGTGTTTAAGTGAGATTTGATTTGACAGAGATAACGCGCTTGTCCTATCTTATCATAGTAGTCACGACGTAATTTTAAAATCTTTAGAAAGTCCACGAAAGATCAAATACCGGATCATAAGTCTATATGAAGCAGCAATCTGGTGAATAAGCTACAAAAACCGCTAAGTGGTTTAAGTGTTATAAGGTGTACGCCTGTATGTGTATGTTTTTTTAAAATATTCCTCAATATCGTGAATGCACGTGCACTCGTTGGTTGAAGTGAATAAAAGTTTCTACCACTCTAAAATGTTATTAACGATTCTGTGCTATTATTATGCCCACAACTGTCTGCCATACGCATCATTGACTAATAACATTAGCAGGTTATGATTATAAAACGAAATTTTATTTTATTTTTTTTCTAATCATTCTTTCCCTTCCAATAGAGGACGATGTCGTCTGTCTGTCTCCTGTAATTTGTGCCACCATCTTAAAGGCGCAAAATAAATTGAACTTCAATGGAAACGGAATCGCAAGGAAATTTTCGCAGAAGGACCAACTGTGGGATTAAATAAAACAGTGCGGTTGTTTATAAAAAACCCAAGGACATGTCATAACGTTCTGCACTCGAAAAAGCGAACGAACATCAAATGACAGTTATAATGAGTATGATGAGTAGGAGTATGCTAAAGCAAAGATAATAACGGGTGGGGATACGGTTATAATTTATAGGAAATTAAAGAACCACACTACACTGTACACACCATAAGGCGGCAGACACATGATTATCAAAGAAAAACAAACATTGTATGAAAAAAAAAAAGAAAAACCAATGAGAGCTCCCACGCAATTTTCCTATAAATATATGGGGTTTTTAACAATATACACAGTGCGACAATATTTTTATTTTTTTTTTATAGATATTTATGACTTTCAGTAGTTACTAGCACCGTTATGAATATGTACATACATGTAGAGATTGTAAGTAAGCAATCGACTGGAATAGAGAGAATATGGTTGAAGGAAGAAAGAATAACAAAATATCATACGGCACCCAGTACTACCCACCCAGCCTTTATAAAGTACTTACCCACCCACACAAAATGTGAGTGTTTTTCATTTCTTTTATACCCAGTAAAATGTAAAGGAGAGAGGAAGAGGAAAAAAGAAGCAAAAGAAATCACAGTAATTGGATTTAATGCGAAATAATCGTGCTGTTTGAACATTTTCAACGATTTCTATCTGTTGGGGTGCAGTCACCGTAGTGCCTGCAACTGGTACAGTCTGGCAGTATACACGTGATAAATTTTAAATTAACGTACATATTTATTAGACGCTCTAATGCTATGGAATTATTTGATTAACGGTGTTTTCGTTTTAATTTTGCCCAATTTAGTTAACCTTAACATATAGGGCCTTTAAATTAGGAGTTTCTTTTTAAAGACACAAATTTTGTTTAGTTTTTGGCAGTTGTCAGATAGAAAGTGTAAAATTTTTCAAAAGTAGTTCAGTTTAATTCGATTAGCATAGAGGACTAAAATCTACTAAAAACTGGTGGATCCACAGTTTTGCCTTTTTAATCGCTTAAACAGGTTTAAAATACGGAAGTTATCGCCGCGAAAAAGTTTCTCAAAAATCTGTCCTTCGGAGACGACGTTAAACTGTAGGTTTTTTTTTTTTTTTTTTTCTTAAAACCACCACTCAGGAGATGGCCCCTACTCATGCAGTGCATTGTGCAGGTTTAGGAAAATAGGTTATATGAAGGTGGAAAGAGGGAGTAGTGTTTGTGGACATTTGATTTAAACTCAAGATGCGAAAGGCAAGGAAACGAGTTGCTGCTAGGTGAGTCCCGCCACTCACTTATAAGAATTAACGCACACAACATGAGTGGTGTGAGAAGCTACGCCGTAATCCTGACTGAAGGGTTGTACTGGCCAATTATGTATGTGTATCGCCGGGGTATATATGCAGTGGTTCTTAGCTTATTTCAACCAGCATTTGTATAAACTCTCAACGTTCGTACAAGAAGCATGGGGAGTCGTTAAGGTTTCGTTAGTAATCAGTTTTAAGATACGCTTGCACCAACTAAGAAAACAGACACAGACAATCGGCTCAAACAGAAACATCGCTCTGCGACCACCAAGTGGAGATTTTTGAGCGGACTTGGTACGCTATGTATAAGGATAACATTGGATTCACTAAGTTGTATCGGTCGGAAGCTTTACCTTATCATTACATAGAACAGTTGCCCTCTTGCACCAACTAGGAGAAAAGATACAGCAATTTCCTCTCACAAGAACATCGCTCTGCAACCACCAAGATGAGGTTTTCAGTCGAGTTTGAATGTTATGGATAAGAATGACACTGGATTCACTAAGTTGTGTCGGTCGGAAGCTTACACAGAACAGTTGCCCGCTTGCATCGACTAGGAGAACAGATGCAGCAATCTCCTCTCACAAGAACATCGCTCTGCGACCACCAAGATGAGGTTTTAAGTCGAGTTTATAACACTGAATTCACTAAGTTGTACCGATCAGAAGCTTTACCTTATCATTACATCCCCTATAATGTAAACAAATCGCAGTTTCGAACGACATCGGCACACAACTTCATGGCAGAACTGCAATAATATTCAGTCGAAACTGAGTGTCTGGGAGTCTAAAGCCGTACAACATAACCTACAGATAAATGTACATAAAGCCAAGGCCTACTTCACACCGTAATAGCAGTAGAACGAAAATGTCATGTTATTTTGCTCTCTCCAAGGACCATTATTACAACGAACGGTGGCCTTTGAGAGGATGTTAAAAACCGCATCTATAGGGCCCAACAGATCTACGGACAACTACGCTCTGTGTGGAACTTTCTACGCCTTTCGCGGCAAACTAAACTGAATAGGTTAGGTTAGGTAAGAGGACGTGTACTTATCAATTAAGACAAGTACAGCACCCGGAGGTCGAGAATTGACCCATTGTGCAACGTCCTAGTTTCTCCCACCATTTATGTTGTGTTTGTTAATTGTATATATGAGTGGTGGGACCTACAGTTTAAAGCCGATTCCGAACGACAGATTTTTTTTGAGAAACATTTTCATGGCAATTTTATTTACTCTCAGAGTTTTTGCCAGAAATCTGCTGAGAGGAAGTCGCCGAAGAAATATTTTTTTATATTTTGTCTTGATGTCTGGCTTGTCTTGATGGGGCTCGAACCCTGGCTTTTCGTCTAATAAGCCAACACACTACCTACTAGGCTATGGCGACTTCATATCTGAATATCTTTATAACTTTGTGCAGTCAGTTGCCTTGCACGGTTGCGAATCATAGACCACAAGTCATTATGACCTTAGAACAATTCAGATTCTTGTCAATCGATGCCTGCGACGAACTTAAAGGATTTTCAGCAATTTTCTGCACTTTTCATAAACTGAGCAGGCCCCTATGGAAGACGAAATTCTTAGATGGAAGTGGAATTGGATTGGGTATGTTTTGGGCAGATACAACCATTACTACCATGGATTGGAATCCCCAGGGCAGCTGGCGGAGGGGGTTCTCAGGTCTCTACCAGCATTGGCAGCTGAAAATAAAGGCAGGCGAGTTCTATGTCAATTTATTGCAGCGTTTAAGTGATGAAATTAAGGAAACCAAACGTAGTCTATTTGGTGGGAAAGTGTTGTTTCAGCGAAATTAAGGAAATAAAGTACGACTTACTCTTTAAAACTGACTTTGGTAGTCAGATTCAGCTGCCTCGTAATAAAAATATACCGAACTTGAAGAAATGAATCTTTGATATAAGATTTGCCAACAGTTGATGGCTATTTTAAGAAGCCACACAGATATCGAGATTAAAGGATAACACACGCTAGGGAAAGTGTAAAGAGCAAAGAGAATTACGTTGAGGAATACCGAAAACTTTCTCAAATTTGCTGGGATTTCTTTCTAAAATACATAATTGGTCATTACAACCCTGCAGTAAGGATTACGACCTAGTTTCTCACACCACTTATGTTGTGTATAATAATTTTATACATGAGTGATGCAACCTACAGCTTAAAGTCGACTCCGAACGACAGATTTCTGAGATACTTTTCATGGCAAATTTATTTACTCTCAGGGCCATTATTACAACTTGCCGTTAACTAAAGGGAGTATTTTAATGGGCAGATAAATTGTTTTTTTGTTATTATGAGTACCCAATAAGATAGAAGTGATCGTTAAGCTAAAGGGAGGATCATCCTACCTTTAACATTTAAAGGTCACTTATGTTTGAACTTGTCATATTATATATTATTTTCAATATGGCAACTTCAAATTTAAACAAAATGAGCATATACAACAAAAAACGAAGTCTGTGGTTGCCACTGTGTTAAACAACAAAGAAAAAAACGAAGCCTGTGGTTGCCACTGCGTTAAAAAAAAAACTTGTATAATTGAGCAGTTTTATGGACATTGCTCCGGCACTGCCATATTTTTGAAAAATTTTATCTGTAAGTTGTAATAACGAAAATAAGTTAAAGGTAACTTTCCAGTTCCCTTTAGCTAAAGGTACCTTTAACTAATTCCATGTTTAACGACAAGATGTAATAATGGCCTTCAGAGTTTTTACCAGAAATCTGCTGAGAAGAAGCCACAGAAAAAATATTTAAATTTCGTTTTGTTGGAGATGTCTAACCTGGGAATTTGAACCGTGGCCTCATGTCTAATAAGCCAACACACTATCTACTAGACTACGGCGACTTCCAGATATTTAATGAATATTTAATGAATTCCTCTGTTTTGAACATTTCTTCTGTTTTGCTGCGAAATATTTAAAAGTCATACTTAAGCTCAGCAGTAAATTTTTCTTATTCCGAGTGGAAGTCAAACACATTATTTGTATCTTCTCTTTTGGTTTGCTTTTTTATTGTTTTCCAATAATACTTTCATTACAATTCTTAAGTAGAGAATAAATCATTGGAAAGTCCTTCACCTCACACCATGAAATTGCTAGCAAGGACACAAAACGATTTATTATCACGGACACACTTTCAATTTGGTTCATTGCTTGTACTTAACAAATTGGCAAGAATATCGAAATAAACAAGAGAGAGAGAGAGAAAGAGAGAGAGAGAGAGATACTAGTTGAAATTAATATGTAATTGGAAAATTAAAATTTTGTAAAAAGAAAATTTGCTAATTTGTTTAATTTTGTATGGGTTCCCACTGTATTTTGATGGTTTGTTTAAAGCGGAATTTTTTGGTACCTTTTGTCTGTTCAAATGGTACCTTTTTAGGAACAAATATAAATATGAAAGTACTCTTGAAATTTTTTTATTTTAAACGGTATATTTGTTTTTCTTCTATTTCCAGGCCTACGAGAAACGTTTTCCCACCTGTCCGCAAATGCCCATCGTTTTAGACTGTGAAATCACCAAAGATGAGATACTAGAAAATGGCGCCAAACGCAATACCAGCAGACGCTGTAAATTGGCGGTTGAAGCTCCGTACATTTTCAAAAAGTTAATCGGTGTAGATGTTGTATACTTTATCCAGCAGAATTTTCTCGATTTAGCCAATCGTACGCTCAATATTGAAGCCACCAATGAGACGTTCTCGTCTAGAATTGAAATTTTCGAAAGATGCCGTTATTACGCGCATCCCGATAATCCGGATTGGACCTGTTTCGATCAGACTGCCACCTTGGATATCAAGAATTTTTTTGGTTTTGAACATTCCATGGAGAAAATGGGTATGAAACAATATACCCAGACCACCTTGAAGGGCAAAGAAATCATAGAGTATTTTATACAACAGCTAAAGGAGGAGGGTGTAACCGAAGTCGAACGATGGCAACCACCGCCAGATGCACCGCTATCGCCCAAAACCAGAGAAGAAGAGGAAAGCAATAAGGAAAGAAATGGTGAAAGTCATGATATTCTATTGGATGGTGATTTCATAGCAAAACATTTGGGTCAACTAACACCCATGCAGGAATCTAAGCTATTGGAATTGCGAAAGTTATTGGATGATATCGAGGGTTTGGATAAAATGCCTGATTATCAAACAATTTTAAGATTCTTAAGGGCACGCGATTGGCATGTTAGCCAGGCTTTCAATATGTTAAAGGACTCATTGAAATGGCGCCAGGAACATAATATTGATTCACTACTATCGGATTACAAAATGCCTGCCGTGGTTACAGAACACTTTCCGGGTGGTTGGCATCATTATGATAAAGATGGCCGGCCGATTTATGTTTTAAGGTTAGGCCACATGGATGTTAAGGGCCTTCTAAAGGCCATAGGCACAGAGGGCTTATTGAAATTGGTAAGAATCACACTTTGTTAAGGATTTAAAAACTATTTTAAATGACTTTCTTTTGTTACAGACTCTACACATCTGCGAGGAGGGCATTAAGAAAATCAATGAATCCGCTCAGAATTTAGGAAAACCTGTGTTGGACTGGTGTTTACTGGTGGACTTGGAGGGCCTCTCCATGCGCCATTTATGGCGTCCGGGTGTTAAGGCGTTACTTAACATTATAGAAAATGTGGAACGTAACTATCCTGAAACCATGGGCCGTGTTTTGGTTGTAAGAGCCCCTAGGGTATTTCCCATAGCCTGGACCATTGTATCGGCTTTTATAGGTGAGTTGTGGAAAATGATTTCCATTATCTGCACTTTAATTTTTCTTTTCTTTGCTTTTTTTCGTTAACAGATGAAAATACACGCTCGAAATTTCTTTTCTATGGTGGTCCCGATTGCTTACACTTGCCAGATGGCTTAGAACAGTATATTGACAATGACATTATACCCGATTTTCTGGGAGGTCCTTGCAAGGTGAGTTCGTTTTGTTTACAAAATTTGTCATAAAAAAAGAAAACTTTGTAAATAAAATTAATAATCATTTTTGTTTTTATTTTATTAAATTTAATTTATGCCTTCCAACCAAAACAAAAAAAGACTTCCTTAAACCAACTATTGTATGTGGATCAGATAAATCCAAAATATTTTACTCATTGTTATTTAGCTAAATGCGATTGTGTAAGAGGGGCTAGTTTTTATTTATTTTTGTACAAATTTTAATTTATTTGTTATTTTTCATTTTGTTGTAGTGTTGTATACTGTCCTAGAAGTCCAAGTCCTTATTTATCGATTAGATGTTAGTGGATGTAATACTTCAAACCACAAAAAGTGTTTTTTAAATCACATTTTTGTGTATAGCTTGTGAATTTCACGGTATAAGCAAAATTGTTTCTTGTTTTTCATCTCATGTTGACACACCCTTTTTGAGCGTATGATCACAGGAGCATAAAGTATTCTTTGTTTGTTTCCTGCCGAAAGGTTTTAAGGATTTCTACTAAAAGTCGTATAAGGCTTCATAATGTTTTCTATGTCTCAAATGTTTTATACACAACCAACACTCAGTCGATTACACACTATTCATGCAGTGCATTGTATTCAAATTAGGAAAAATAGGTTATGTTACGGTCTAAGGAGACAGTAATGATTATAGCCATTCGGTTTAAATCCGTTTACATTGCAAGTGGCAAGAAATACTTCTGTAGATATTGCTTTTTAAATATAAACAATAAGTCCCGGTTAGCCAAACGCCCACGGAACGTAACGGAACGTACGTTTGTTTTTAACATATGGAGGGCAATGTAAAACTTACTTACTTACTTAATTGGCCATAACAACCCATTTAACGGTTGCTTTTTGCGCGCCTACGCCAGTTGGTCACACCAATCGATGACAGGGCTTCCTCGATTTGGTCCTTCCAGCAGCCGCTGTATATTAATACGCTGTACAACGTCTATGTCGTTGAGGAGCTCATACAGCTCACTGTTGGATCGGATACGGAAATCATCGCCAACTCGCACTGGACCGAAGATCTTACGTAGGACTTTTCTCTCAAATACTCTCATGGCTGCTGCATCTGTACTTAATAGGGACCACGCCTCTGCGCCATAAAGAAGCACGGGTAGGATGAGTGCCTTGTAGAGTATTAGTTTTGTCGTACGAGAGAGGTCCCTGCTACTCAATTGCCTATTGAGACCATAGTAGCACCTGTTGGCAAGAGTGATCCTGCGCTTGATCTCCAGACTGACATCATTTCTGGTGGTAACAGTGGAGCCAAGACAGATGAATTCCTTGACCGTATCAAAAGTATAGTTATCGGCCGTAATCTGAGAATCAATACGCCGCGTATCTCTACTTGTCGATAACATATACTTTGTTTTGCCCTCATTTACTGCCACACCCATCTTACTAGACTCCCGTTCAAAAACACTAAAGGCAGCAGTAACATCTCGCTTGGTACGCCCTATGATGTCAATGTCGTCAGCGTACGCAAGCAACTGGACGCTTTTGAAAAATAGTGCCAGTGCGATGCACTCCCGCCTTCCGCAGAACACTCTCCATGACGAAGTTGAATATGTTGCGTGACAAGGGATCGACTTGTCTGAAACCGCGCACGGTACCAAATGGTTCGGAGAGGTCCTTTCCTACCTTGACGGAGCTGCAGGAATTGCTCAACGTCATTCTGCATAGCCTTATCAGCTTCGCAGGTATACCGAACTCAGACATTGCGGCAAAAACACGATCCCTTATGGAGCTATCGAAGGCTGCTTTTTGGTTGACAAAAAGATGGTGTGTGTCGACTTGTTTTTCGTGGGTTTCTCCAGGATTCGGCGTAGTGTGAAGATCTGGTCGATGGTGGACTTGCCAGGTCTGAAGCCGCACTGATAAGGTCCAATCAGTGTTTTGACGAGTGGCTTCAGTCGATCACACAATACGCCTGTAAGAACCTTATACGCGATAGGGAGAAGGCTTATACCCCTGTAGGGCAATGTAAAAACTTACCGAAATTCCATTACGGCTCGGTAATCGTTCTCATTGCTTTCCGTAATCTAAAAACATATGTTCCGTGGACGTTTGGCTAACTAGCGCTTGAAGGTCGAATGCTCTCTGTAATGTATGTACTCTACGTGGTGGATAATAATACAGAGAAATTTAGATTTTA
Source organism: Sarcophaga variegata (assembly GCA_932273835.1). NCBI lineage: Eukaryota > Metazoa > Arthropoda > Insecta > Diptera > Sarcophagidae > Sarcophaga > Sarcophaga variegata. The sequence goes on along the minus strand of OW026361.1, from coordinate 14,894,363 downwards.
ATTGAATAACTTGCCTAAACCAAGCTCTAACTGCCTCTAAACTGACAATTTAGATCACAGCACTTCCATCATAGATATTAAAAATATCTTTTGAGTCGTAAAGTACTTAGCGCTTAAGCACGGTCAAGACAACAAGACAATGAAGAATATGAATAAGGATATGAGTACGATTCAATCTTTTGTCAGGCGCTGTCTTCGTAGAATATTGGGAATCTTTTGACATTCACATTTCAGCAGTGAGACGCTCTTGATTGCTACAAACTTACCTACTTATTCTCGTTGAATTGAACATAGCCTCAGTTCATTACATACATACTACATACGTACATAATTGGTCATTACAACCCTTCAGTCAGGATTACGACCTAGTTTCTCACACCACTTATGTTACGTGTGTTAATTTTATTCCATAAGTGGCGAGACCTACAGTTTAAAGTCGATTCCAAAAGACAGATTTTTGACAAACTTTTCATGGGAATTTTATTTCCTCTCAGAGTTATTGCCAGAAACTAAATTTAAATCAAATAAATGTCTATTGACAGGTTATTGATGGAAACACTTATAAATGCTGTGTTTATGTTATTAGTTTGTGTAATGACGTCTTATAGACTTAAAACACCGGTAGAATTTATTTATAATGCTGTTTGTATTGTACTTGTCAATCGTCCTTAACCTCAATTAAAATATACTCTTGCATTAACTAGAGTTCTTAAGTTCATTGTCAGCAAAAGCTTTTAATTTTTCAAAAACCTTTAATCTTTTCTAATTTTAATAACTTCCATTTCTTTTATTTCTACTGTATTTAGAGCCTAATCCATGAAGGTGGTTTGGTACCTAAAACTTTGTATAAAATGAACTCTCTGGAAGAGGAAGATCATACCGATCATGCAGCAGCAAAACGTGACACTACCAATGGCAGTCATGCTATGGGACACCATCAACATTTGCATCAGAATCTCTATAAGACGGTGGAATTGAAAACTGGTTACAGTCATGAAGTGGTCATTAAGAATACAGATCCCAAAAGTGTTTTAACATGGGACTTTGATGTCTTACGCAGTGATTTACATTTTACTTTGTATAGAGTAACACAGGATTTGCCAGAAAAGCAAGGTGAGAGAAGAAAATTATTTTATTTTTTATATTCTTAAAGGAATAAATTATGTTTTCGGTTTATGATAGATTTGGCCATATCCTTCTTTGATATGGCTGACTTGCAAGAAGGCGTAAACTATTTCAAAGAGGAACCCAGTTTGATATGTCACAACAAGGAGAGTGTACAAGGTTCACATGTCATGAATCATGCGGATAATTATGTTTTGCATTGGTTTAGCCCCGGCTCTGGCAGCGAGGGACCAGCCCAATTAAATTATTTCTATGAAGTGTTAAGTTCTGCCAATTATCGCGGCTCAATGACAAGTTTACATTCAGGTTTCTCGTCAAATTCAGCCACCAGCTCTCTACAAAGTCGATGATATGAGGCTAACGGTGATAAGCAAGACAATGATGAAGCCCTTAATTTAACACTTATGTCAGAACATCAACTCAATTCAGGAACTTTAATGGAGAAAAGTCTGAATTAAGAACACCATCAATTATTTTTAGAAAATATTTTTTTTTTAATAATTTAAGAAATTTCCTCACAAATCTACAGCCTAGAAAAAATTGTGATTTAAAGTTTTTTAAGAGTTAGAAAGAGTCCCATTAAAATAAAAATTAAATATTAATAAAAAAAATAATATGCATAAATGACCAAAAGCTACACTCACGGTATATTTATAAAAAAACAAAAATAAAATAAAATAAACTTAAAAAGAAAATTGTTGAAACAAAATTTAAACGCAACTCCCATTAATAAGAAAATGGTTGTAAAAAGTTTTTAAAGCCAAAATAAACAAAAATAATAAAATTTTGAAAAAATATTTTTTTTTTGAGAAAAGAGGTCAATTGTTACAAGAAATAAAAATGCTTTTAAGAAACTGAAAAACAAATATTATGGAAAACAAAAACAAATTTTAAACAATTTTTGCATGATGGCCTCTTTGTGAAATTTTATTTGTAGGCTTTTTCTATATATACAAACATACCTAACCGGTTTTATTAAGTATTACAAAACAAAACAAAAAGAAAAATATATAATTTTATATTTATTTTGCCAATATTTGTTTAATTTGCTTAAAAAGAAACAAAACCTTTAATAACGATAAATCCTAAAGGATATGCTAATCTCAAATAACTTTTAAAAATGCTATAAAATATTTTAAATACATATACATACACACATCTACACAAATATAAAATATTTATATAGTTTTAAATTAATTAAAAAAAATTTTAATTATTTATATATTTTCACACAGTGAATGCAATCTTTTTTTTTTGTATAAAACAATTAAAACAAATAAACTTTATTAGTAAAAATTAATTTAGCTAATTTAAAACTGAATAATAAGATATACATTAACAAATATATTAAATATATAAGAATTTTAATCAAATGTTTCATGTTAATTAAGTGTATAAGTAATAAATTATAAAAACGAATATAAAATATCATTACTTTTTTATTATTTGGCGGAAATACAATAATTATCCCATAGCGGAGTATTTAAATTTAAAATTGATCTGGCATCACTGTTATTCAATGAGAAGAAACACAATAAGGAAATAAAATCAAGTGTAGCTTTTATTGTTTTTCAGTGTTTAGTTTTGAATGGAGAAAAATTCAAAAAAAAGTGTTGACATCTGTTGATGTTCAGAAAATCGCTTGAAATCAAGTCGAATTTTTTAAACATTTTCTCACCATATAAAGCGTAAAACCATTAAATAATTATTTTAAATTAATTAAATAAACCTAAAATCTTCATATTCCTTGGAATTTTATTTAAATTTAACTCCACTTACATATTTATTTAACTCTGCAGCATTTTCTTCCCCCTACACACTTAAATTACATTACAAGTCAGCACTTTTTTCAATTTATTAAAAAGAAATTGGCAGCACTGCGTGAATTGTATGAAATTAAAAGCAACAGTGGAGAAGCAACTGAACAGCTGTACGATGAGAGAGAAAAAGCCTACAACGAATCTGAATAACAAAACAAAACTTTAAAAAACTACTCCAATTGGAGGGGTCGTTGTATGGTTAATAAATTTAACAATGAAATTCTAATAAACTAAGTGAAAGCAACCAACAAATATATAAAAATAAAGTATTACATTCGAACATATTAAACTAGCACTTATCAAAGAAAGCCTACAAAAGCGGAAACCGCAACAACAATTACTTGACGGCCAATAACACTTATCAAGTGAATAAATTTAGCAATTGATTAGATTTTTTAAATAAAAAACAGAAACTAAAACAACAATAACAAATAAAAAAGTTTTACCAAAGCATTGCAAAGTTTATGTGAATGAAAATGCTTATAACCTAATAGATGAGCAAACAGTTTTTCCGTGGCGGTTGGACAAGACGGTATTATTGCAAATAGCTTCTCTTTTAATTACGAACAAAAATCATAGTCAAATATAAAATAAAAAGAATAAAGCAATGGTGCAGTTAAATGATATTGATATGTAAGTGTTGGTGTTGTTATCGTTGATATTATTATGGACATAAGAATACAAAATAATTAAAAGATAGCATTTTTCTCGTTATCACTGAACTTTGAAATACTGAAAGTGCTACATACAACCTATTAACATACCCATCAAATCAGAATGTCTCTAAGTTTAAGACAATTATTAAGTACACACGGTTTGAAAGTACAAAACATTGCTAAAATGTCTACACAATCTAAAAATTCTATGTTCTCATCCTGGTATGAAAATTATTACAATTCCAGCAGTGATGGATCTGAGGTAGCCAAAACAAAACCCCAAAATATTTTGGAGGACACGGCCATATTTCCGGAATTCAAATCGGGACCACTTCAAGTCTATCGGGAAAAGTCATCTTTCTGCTACAAACGCATGAATGTTATCTTGGAAGGCGAGGAACACATCAGACTTAAGGTGAGTTTCATTTGACATCGAATTTTGATTGCATTTTAAAGTTCAAAGTCTGTTTTAAATATTTTGCTTTGTCACATAAACACCATAAACAACAACAAACTAATAAAACACTAAGCGAGAACTTGCTATCGTCTGCACCCAGCGTAGATTCGTGTGTATTTAATAAACGGATTAAATTTTTTGCTGTACTTTAACTCTTTCACCAACTTGTTAATCAATAACGTCTGACGGGACCAAAACGATATGCCCTCAGCGATACCAATACACACTTATCAACAGACTGTTAATCAGTAACATAAAATTGTTCTAAAAATTAATTCTTTGGTGCAAAAAACGTAAACAATATCCAATAACCAAATTAACACTAAATATACGATAGAGTGTTAGAATTAAAATTTAGAATGAGTGGCACTAAACAGCATAGGCGTTTACTGCTTGAGGCCGTCCATAAGAGGCATGTGCGAAGAGTAAGACGACTCATCCAGAACATATAGAATATATCAACTGGAAATGCTTACTTTTTATACGAAATTGAAGGTTTTACTTAAGCATAAGTAGTATGGCGCCCAGTTAGGTTAAAAACGATCTGTTTTATTTGGTTATTTGTTGCAATTATGGTCTGTAGACAGGAATCTGTGTAAGTTTCTTGGTATGGTATATTCCAAAAAGATACCGGAGCTTCAGCCGAGTCACTATCAATGAGCTTAACTTGCTGTCGTCTTGCTCCTTTTCTATTGATCGAAACTGGGTATTTTTGGACACTTGGAACCTTACGCAGTGTAATCGCTAACAATATTCATCTGAATTCAGAGTTCTGCCAGAGGAGAACAGCTTATCATATCTGTGTTTCCCTTAACTAACAACAAATACATGGAAAAACCGTCCTTATCGTTAATTCTGGCTTGTCGACCATTTTCCCCGTCATTGATGCCATTGGCATCAGCCTTCGTCTGCTTCAGTATAGAGTGTTGTTGTTATTAAGAAGCCGTGCAATTTCAAGTGGTCGTGGACAAAGATTTATCGCGTTCAAATTACCAGAGATCTGTAGTTTTAGAATTCCGGGTAGACTTTCACGGTAGGAATTGAAGATAGAACGCTAACCGGATTTTAAATGAACCAGGGTAGCACGTATTTGCCCGGGTGGGAATCTCTCATTCTATGTAATGTCAAGTTACATTTAGGGCTCTGTTGTAACTTCATTCATTCAACTTATTCTATTCAGCCTGTAGTGCAGTTACTATGGGCATTTCAGAAATTGTGCCTGTGATATTATTGGCCGTTTCTACCTTCTTTGTCCATGCTGGTATATAGTTCAAATGCTCCAACCAATTTTGTTCTATGTGGTCACAATTTAATTTAAATCATAACATGTCTCCACATTATTTTAGGCTTCATTAGTGTTAAATAATAAATTAAATTCTTGCGTTGAATTAGACATAACATTTTTTTTTAAATCAATTAAAATAATTTATTTATACAATACGTTCAAGTTTAAAGCTTCAACGTCATGTATACAAAGACTGTATTTACAAAAAATATCGTGCGTTATTTGTGGTCCCCAAGAAGGGACACGTGAATCAATTGTTAAAATCGAATTGTTAATTAGATTAGATTATAAATTTATTATTGATTAGCAACTGTTTTAATTTATCAGAAAAAAATCAACACATTTTAGGCCGTTTGCCTTAATTTTTTTCTACTTTTTCTTTAATATGTTTCCATGAGGAAAAAAATAAGTGCTCTGTATAAATGGAGCTAAATCGGATAAGAAACGGACTTGAGGGGGAGAATGACTTAGTGGGTTGAACAGTTATGGCATCAAAGAGTTCAAATCATTTTTTGTTACGGTCGGACGTTACTTGGGGTCGGAGATACAGGCGTCGAACGAATCTAATATCTTCCTCATCGACAAAAAAAAAAAAAAAATGCAAGTCATCGACCAAAAAATGCAAATCATCGGCCAAAAAAAGCAAGCCATTAACAAAAAGACTGCAATCCGACAATTTTGGTCGACGTACATATATAGAAAACTTTGTGTTGCTCATTTGAGAAAGATAATTAGCTTCGTCGCCTATATCTCTGATCCCAAGTAGCGCCCGACCGTAAGGGACCCCTTTTTAGAATCTTTAGCACCATGCCTTATCAGCCCACTAGGTCCATTTCCCCACAAGTACATTTTTTTATCCGATTTAGCCCCATTTATACCAGAGCACTTTTTTTTTTTGCACATTTGAAGAAAACGACAATACTCTGGTCCGAAATAGCTCCCGACCGTAATAGGCCATTTACACTACAGCGAAATCTAGTACTTATGAGATTTCGAGCCAAATCTAGTTGATTTTAACTAGATTTCCCATACAAAACAAAATCTACTTAGTAGATTTCGGCAAAATCTACTCAAAATCTAGTAAAAATAGAAATGCAACTATGTGTTTTGCCAAATAGTACTTAAAAATACAACGCTGAGCAGGAAAAAAATGGCATTTCAATTTAACCCTAATCATGTCAACATGTGCCTCTCTGACACATATTTCACTTGGTTGTTGTAACTTCCTTAAATATAGGTTCTAGTTCTTACTGCTTCTTGAATTCCTACTTTCAGTTGTTTTATTTAGAATTTACAAATTTCAAGTAGTAATAAATTAATTTCTTTTTATTTTTTATTTTGTTTCAATCAAAAATGTTCTTAATCATGTCAAAATGTGTCTATGAGGCACATATGGGAACGCTAACTATTACTTCTATTGTTGGTGAACAACAAAATAAAATATAATAATGAGTTATAATGAGATACGAAGAGTTCTGGCACCCATTATTTGCCGTAGTCTTCTAAAATTAAATAAAAATAATTTGTCCAATGTTCGGTCCATACAACACGGGGATGAATTCTCAAACCAGCCAAGGCAGACAGATATGCGACGTAGATGTTATATGTGCCCACCGCATTTACCGCAAAAATACTTGCAACGAGCATTGTTCAAAAGTTCTAGTTTGCTTAAAATGCGAAAATAAATAAATAATATTTCATTTATGTAACTGAGAAGAAAAAATTTAATAAAATAAAAATAAGTTAACAAAATTAATACGTAAATTCTTTGTATGTGCCTCTGAGACACATTTTGACTGGATTTGTAAAAAATTTTCCTGGCTTGATTAGGGTTAAACTAAAATATTATTATTTTCTTTTAAATTTCAGTCAGCTGTTTTTGTTATTAAAATGAAATCTTGCTACTGTCAAATAAATACAGTGTAAACGATGTACATTTTGAGCAAGATTTGAAATCTAATCTACTAGATTTCGCTGTAGTGTAAATGGCCTATAAGGAAATCTGGTTTGAAATCCTTCAAACCATAATATATAGTGGGAATACCTGCGGTAAATCCCATTTTTCCACAATATCTCATCTTTCCCAGACAGTGTAACAGAGTGATTGTTTTTTGTTACGACAGTGATAATGAAATTATTTTAATTTGAAGCAGGGATGGAAAAGTTGGTACAATTGTACTTTTTTTTAGCACTATTTGGAAGTCAAAAACACCATAGCACTTCAATGACTTATTTAGCACTATTTAAAATTTTTCCCTATTTTATTACATTACTCAAATATTCTGTCTCATCACTGTATAATTTTTTGTTTCATTTTCATATTGCCACTCGATGCTAGCTTTTAGACCGCTTAAAATTTTTGTTCAGTCAAATAGCTCCCAATTTTATACAAAAAGATACATTAGATGAAAATGATATATTAAAAATTAATATCAATGAAAACAATATTCCTATTGGCGAGATAACATATCCATAAATAATATTGATCACAGTATTATTTTGGAGCTTAAAGAAATAGCAAAGAAATTTTATTTAAAATTCTGTGAAGTTTTAAAAGCAAAAGTTGATTTAAATAATGAAGTGTTACTATTGTTTAAAAAATGTACACCAGAAAACGTTGTTTCAGGTAAAACTTCAAGTATTGTACCGTTTATATTCAAAATGTTTCCCAATGAAATTAAGAATATTGAATCAATAAATAATCAAATTCGTGCGCTATCGGACTTAGAAACTATTAAAGCTTTCAAAAATGAGAGCATATGTACCTTTTTGGTCGAAGGTATCAGAAATAAAAAATTAACTAAATGAACCAATGTTCAATGTCATTTCAAGAGTTATAAAAGGAATATTTTCCATTCCACATTCATCTGTAAATGTAAAAAGGATATTTTCGTACCAAAATTTAATAAAAACCAAAGGGAGAAATAGACTGTTTGCTTCGACTGTCTCCAATTTAATCCAAACAAGGGATTTATTGAAGTCATTTAATTCGTGGTGCTACAATTTTGAAATAACAAATAGTTTGCTAGCAAAGAAAAATATCATAAATAGTGATTTTAAATTTAGATCTCATAAACTTTTGCGTTCCTTTATAGTTAAGTATTAAAGTGAGTTGTTAAGTTTACCTATTATAAAGGGTCCGCCAAATAACTTCTTTTTTTGAAAATGCTTTAAAAAAAACTAAATATTTTCTCAAATTTCTTTTTTTATTTGAAAGTACAATCCTTCCGGTTAATAATGGAAAATAATTACATTCAAATGGCTGCCTCGGCTGGCCATGCAGTAGCCTACACCAAAAGATGCCGATTTTGGCAAAAAAAATCATCTTTTCAGATGAAGCTCATTTTGATCTTGGCGGGTATATAAACAAGCAAAATTGTCGCATTTGGGGCACAGAAAACCCGCACGCATACATTGAAAAGCCGACGCACCCAAACCGAGTCACTGTTTGGTGCGGATTTTGGTCCAGAGGCATAATTGGGCCATTTTTCTTCGAAAATGAGCAAACAGTGGCCGTTACAGTCAATGGCGATCGTTATCGGGTCATGTTGAACGAAATTTTGTTCACAAAATTTGAAGAGGAGGATATTGGCAACATTTGCTATCAACAGGACGGTGCTACGTGCCACACAGCCGAAACTACACTCGATGTTTTGCGCCCTGTTTTTGAAGATTGCATTATCTGCCGCAGAGCTGATGTCGTTTGGCTACCTCGGAGCTGCGATTTGACACCGTTGGACTATTATTTGTGGGGTGTTGCCAAAGATAAGTGTTACGCCAACAAGCTAGACACAATTGACGCTTTAAAGGACAATATTCGTGAAGCCATTGGTGAAATACAGCTGCACACAATCGATAATGTGCTTAAAAATTGGACCGATCGTGTAGGCTACTGCATGGCCAGCCGAGGCAGCCATTTGAATGAAATTATTTTCCATTATTAACCGGAAGGATTGTAATTTCAAATAAAAAAAAAAATTTTGAGAAAATATTCAGTAGGTTTTTTTTTAAAGCATTTTCAAAAAAAAAGTTATTTGGCGGACCCTTTATATACTTAGTGCTTAGTACAAAGAAACTGCAATGTACATTTTTTAATAATTATGTTTTTTACGCATATATGTACATAAATATATGTAAAATGAATTCTCATTTATATATTTATTTAATTTTTAATAAAAAAAAGTTTAAAAAAGAAAAAAAGTGAATTTAGTACAATCGGGCTGAAAAAAGTACAATTTTTTGTGAAAGTTAATACAATTTGTTAAGATCAATTTCCCATCCCTGATTTGAAGACATTGTGCTAAGAAAAACAAAAAAATCGATTATACTTGGTCCAAAAACCTTTTTACAACATTCCACTGCCAACTCAAGCCATTTCCTTCTATTAAGATTTGAAATTAATTTAATTATCGCCCAAAATCCCTTACGAGATCTCAGGCTTAACAAAAAATTTAGTTTAGACTCATTAGAGTGCTCCTCTCCACGGAAATCTTTAGTAAAAGGCGAAAGATTTATTCGACAACTGAAGAGAAGCCAGAGTAACTTTCACTTCATAATAGTAAACAGTTTATGGTAAATATTGTATGAACTAAATGAGAATTATAAGATTTTTTAGAAAATGAAAATGAAATACAAAATTTAGGGGTTGAAATTAGGGTTTCTTAAGAAGAAATTTATAAAGCAGGCAAAGTGTTGTAGTGGAAATGAGTTTTCATTTTGAACACAATGATTTGTTAAGTATTCCGTAGCTTGTAAGGGTTCAAGGTCAAGTATGGTCCACTTTACAGTCTCCTTTCCCCCCTCCCGACATGCAAAACGCTATCATTTTTAAGTTTCTTAACTATTTTTTTATTTCTAATAATTCCGATTATCGTTAATAAATCTTCCTCCGAAAGTTGTCCACTGTTCCCCAAATTAAGGTACACTTTGGTGCAAAGCCGCCCTCAGTATTTACTTTGACAAACTTTTCATATTTTGTTGTTGTGTGTACATTAAAGTGTGTTCTTGCTCCCATTCGTTTTTCTCTTCACTCCAACGACGTTAAGACTTTGCAAAGTAAATTTTGAACGTGTAAAATCCATCTAACGCTCATAATAAAGACGAGATTTGAAAGCAAAATAAGTACCAAATGAAAATAGTTTAAATTATAGGGCGTCTTTTGCATTTTAAAAGTTTACTTTGACAAACTCTTCTACATTTTCTTTTAATTTTTGTTTTGCTTTTGCACTTTCAAAGTTGGATTTTGTTGTTGTGTATAATACTTTGCGAGCATATCAGAGTGTGTACTTATCCGTGCTTGCTTTTCCAATTCTCCCATATAAACTCAAGATTTTGTAAAGTAAACTTTGAACCTGGAAATGCTTCAAATAATAAAACAAAGTATACCCACATATATGTGTAAGCATGCATAGTACCATAAATAACAATTACTCTCACCATAGTGTTTTGTTGTTACAAATATACACAACACACATGCTTGTATTATAAAATGTATACAAATTTTTTTTTTAGTGGTAGTCACTGTTGTATTTTTCTCTTTTTTTTTACCATTGAACTGTGTTATAATTCTCATTGAGTTTATAATATTAATACAATAAGTAATTCTATTTTGGTAGTGTAAAGTTATCGCTTCTCGGCCTTATGGCTAAGATCAAAGTGTAGTATCTGTTCTTATCAGCTTAACATCTGATAGATCCTCCATCGGAGGACAACAAATGTTAAACTGATTTTTGGAAATAGACGGAGTGTTTAGGAGCTTGCTCCACCTCTGTCACGTGTTGGCCCGGTATTGCAGTACCGCCGGGATTTCGGCCCAAATGTAAAAATAAATTTCAAATTTGTTTTAAATCTTTTACCTGTGATGAAGCGGTTAGCGCTATATTGTTGGGTGGAAATTCTGCGCACATTGTGTTTATAGTTTCGCTAAGATTTTGTAGAAGGGTTTGGAAAGGTATATTTGGGGAAATGAGTTTGAGATTAATTAAACTTTTTATAAGAGGAATGTAGAATGAATTATGAACAAATTGTGCAGTGTACCGTGGTGAGGACAGTAAACGAACCTTTGGCCCGGCACTGCAATCTTAAAGAACTCTTGTTCAGAATTAGGGATCGGTTAAAGTCCAATCCAACGAATCACCAGAACACATACTTGGAACCTGAGCAGCTTTAATACATCACAGAGGCAAACACCTTGTATATAAAGGGTCCGCCAAATAACTTTTTTTCTTCTGAAAATGCTTTAAAAAAAACTACTGAATATTTTCTCAAATTTCTTTTTGTATTTGAAAGTACAATCCTTCCGGTTAATAATGGAAAATAATTTCATTCAAATGGCTGCCTCAGCTGGCTATGTAGTAGCCTACACGATCGGTCCAATTTTTAAGCACATTATCGATTGTGTGCAGCTGTATTTCACCAATGGCTTCACGAATATTGTCCTTTAAAGCGTCAATTGTCTCTGGCTTGTCGGCGTAACACTTATCATTGACGGCACTCCACAAATAATAGTCCAACGGTGTCAAATCGCAGCTCCGAGGTGGCCAAACGACATCACCTCTGCGGCTTATAATGCGATCTTCAAAAACATGGCGCAAAACGTCGAGTGTAGCTTTGGCTGTGTGGCACGTAGCGCCGTCCTGTTGAAACCAAATGTTGCCAATATACTCCTCTTAAATTTTTGTGAACAAAAATTCGTTCAACATGGCCCGATAACGATCGCCATTGACTGTAACAGCCACTCTACTCATTTTCGAAGAAAAATGGCCCAATTATGCCTCTGGACCAAAATCCGCACAAAACAAGTCACTCGTTTTGGGTGCGTCGGCTTTTCAATGTATGCGTGCGGGTTTTCAGTGCCCCAAATGCGACAATTTTGCTTGTTTACATACCCGCCAAGATCAAAATGCAGTTCATCTGAAAAGATGATTTTTTTTTGCCAAAATCGGCATCTTCTGGTGTAAGCTACTGCATGGCCAGCCGAGGCAGCCATTTGAATGAAATTATTTTCCATTATTAACCGGAAGGATTGTACTTTTAAATAAAAAAAGAAATTTGAGAAAATATTCAGTAGTTTTTTTTAAAGCATTTTCAAAAAGAAAAAGTTATTTGGCGGACCCTTTACAATAAGTATATCATATATTTGCAGTAAGCTTCGATTAACCAAACACCAACGGAATGCAGCGGAACGTTTTTAGCATATAAAGAGCAATGCAAATGCTTACCGAAATTACATTACGGATCGCTATCGCTCTCATTAGTTTTCTTATTCTAAAAACGAACATAAGTTCCGTTACGTTTCGTGGACGTTTGGCTAACCGGGGCTGTACTCTCTAGCACCTGTACATGACATTAATAATATAAAAAGTTGCTGTGAGAAGTAAACTGCGTATTAGCCTGACATCTATACCTCTCGAGTCAATTATTAGGCTTCCACATGACTCTCCACCAGACCTTTAAAATTTGTTTTTGAACTGAAAGATTTTTTCTCCAAAATTAAATTCAAAACCTTTCCCAATCCTCTAATATTTACATTTCAGCATCGAATTTGGAATTTTATGGAAAAACATGCCGATTTCCAGCGTGAACCTGAAACTCCATCGACAGAACGTCAACGTCAATTGGCCAATAAACGCCAACACATTATATATGGTCAACATTTCTATGGTCTAAATGAATATCTATCCACACCCCATTTGTCATTATCTTTCTCTCAGGCTATGTTCAGTTATGAATCAAGTTTTGCTGTTAAATACTCCCTCTCGAACGGCATGTTCCCCAGTACAATCTTAAGTTTGGGCACAGAACGTTTGAGTAAATATGCGGGTAAAATTGCCCGAGGTGAGATTGTGGGTGCCTTTGCTTTAACGGAAATATCGCATGGCACCAATGCGCGTGGCATGCGTACACGGGCCACATACGACAATAAGACTCAAGAGTTTGTTATACACACGCCTGATTTTGAAGCTGCCAAATGTTGGGTAGGCAATCTGGGTAAGACCTGTACACATGCGATTGTGTATGCCCAGTTATATGTACCTGATGATATGTATGTGGGTTTAAGTGCCTTCCTAGTGCCCATACGGGATGAAAGAACTTTACTGGCCTATCCCGGTGTAACAGTGGGTGATTTGGGTGAGAAGGTGGGCTTAAATGGTATTGATAATGGGTGAGTAATTGGAAACGAGAAACTATTTTTGTGTTGAGGAAATATTTAAATTTGGCTTTTCTTTCTTGTTTAGATTTGTTATGTTCAATAATTATCGCATTCCCAAGGAGAATCTTTTGTCCAAGACTGGTGATATTGATGAGCAAGGCAACTACAGCAGTCCTATCAAGGATAGTCGTAAACGTTTGGGTGCCTCTTTGGGTGCTTTATCTGGTGGTCGTGTTAACATTTGCTCTTTGGCTTATGTGGCCTTAAGCAAGGCCATGGTTATTGCCATACGCTATTCAGCAGCCCGTAAACAATTTGGCCCTGAGGGAACCAACGAGGAATGGCCCGTAATTGAATATCAATCCCAGCAATATCGTTTATTCCCTCATTTAGCCACTACCTATGCCATGCGCATTTTTAGCTTGTGGTTAGGCAAACATAATGTTGATATGAACACCAGATCTATGATGGGTGAGGATACTTCCAATATGGGCATGGAAGTGCATGCTCTTTCATCGGCCGCCAAGCCTGTGTGTGCTTGGGCTGCCCGCGATGGCATACAAGAGTGTCGTGAAGCCTGTGGTGGTCATGGTTATTTGAAATCTACCGGCATTGGTGATTTGCGTAATGATAACGATGCTAATTGCACTTATGAGGGAGAGAATAATACTCTTATACAACAGGCCTCCAATTGGTTGGTTAGCTTGAAGAGAGGTAATGCCAACTTTGAGGAAATATCACCTTTGGATTCGGTTACATTCCTAAAAGATTCGGAACAAATCCTAAAACAAAAGGCTGAAGAGAAAACTCCCGAACAAGCTGCCTGTCCTCACAGTAAGTGTAATCAAATTGTTAAAACCTACGGCAAATGTTAAAATCCCTATCCAATGCTTGTTCCTTTTATAGATCTACTAAAAGCTTTGAATTGGTTAGTGGCCTATCAGCTGGAGGTTACCGTAAAACGTGTGGATGCTTTAAAACGCCAAGGCTTGAATGCTTTTGAAACGCGCAACAACATGCAAGTGTTTAATGCTCAACCCCTGTCCATTATCTACGGTCAACGTGCAATGTACTATGTTTTCTATAAATTCGTTATGAATTTGCCACAATCGAATGAAAAGTCTGTTCTGCTCAAGCTGTTAAGCTTCTATGGTGCCCATTTGGTTACAAAGAATGCCGGTTTGTTCTATCAAGGTGGCTATTTTCGGGCAAATGAACAAATTGAATTGTATCAGCAGGTCATATTGGAGCTTTTGCCTCAATTGAAGAATGAGGCCATATCCCTGGTAGATGCCATAGCTCCCACAGATTTCATTCTAAATTCCCCTCTAGGCATGAGTGATGGCAATGTAAGTTGTTTTGTTTTCTTTTTTGGTTTTCTTTTTATTTCATCAAAAAAATTGAAAATTCTTTTAGATTTACTTACACTTGCAACGTTCTGTTTTAAGTGCTCCCGGCGTTTTTGAACGTCCCGAATGGTGGCGTGAGGTAACCTACAAGGATTATATGCCAAAGGCTAAAATGTAATTTCGCAAGTCAATAGAAAACGCAGTTGTTAACCGCAAATTTTCTTAGAAAATTTTCTGGTTTTCATAGCTAATTGTTGTATGATATTGAAATCATGTGTGTGCTTGTCTTGTGATTGTTGTATGTTTAATTTTTTATATTTAATTGTTAATGTGGTGTTTGTGAAAGCCTTTTTAATCTTAAGTACACATGAAATTTGTTTTAATTTAAAAGAAAATAGTTTAATAATAAATAAACATTATTTTTCTATACAATACATATGAAAAAAACCAAGAACAAGTATTTGTTTTGTATTAGGAGTGAAACTAGCGTATAATAATCCCTTACCATGTAGAATGAGAGATCTGCAGCAGTCCTTATGTTGGTGAAAGTATTTCCAAATTAGAAATTTCAATCACAGGCCAGCTTTGAGTCTTCAATTCCATTATGTTGTTAAGGAAGATGGAACTAAGGCGGGCAGACAACACTCTTGATAGAATGTCATGAATCCTGGCTGCTCTCATGTCCTTTGGGAGACAACCGATTAGGCTTCTAACGCTCATAATTACTGGGGACTTTATATTTGGCCGTAGTCTAGTAGGTAGTGTGTTGGCTTATTAGACGTAAAGCCAGGGTTCGCGCCCCAGGCCAGACATCAAAATAAAATACAAAAATTATTTCTTCGGCGACTTCTTCTCAGCAGATTTCAGGCAAAAACTTTGAGAATAAATAAAATTGCCATGAAAAGTTCCTCAAAAATCTGTCCTTCGGAGTCGACGTTAAACTGTAGGTCCCGCCACTCATGTATAAAATTAACACACACAACAAAAGTGGTGTGAGAAGCTAGGCCGTAATCCTGACTGAAGGGTTGTAATGGCCAATTATGTATGTTATATTTGGCCGTATGTATGTAGATTCTATCACTGCACATGAATCCTGGCTCAAGGGCTGCTCTCATGTCCTTTGGGAGGCAATTGATTAGGTTTATTTATTTACCGGGCATAATTACTGGGGACTTTATATTTGTATGTATTTTTATTAGAACTTATGACTACAGACAAAACTAAAGAGGGTGGATTAACCCTGTGAGGCATTACGTAGAAAATCGACTGCAACAACAACAAATATTAACAATACTCTGCAGTAGTCTTATACTGTCAAATGGGATCAGGTACAGTGGAGGCCTTATAATTAGAAACGACTTAACGTATGTTTGTTAATTTGTTTTACAGTTTTTACCTGGGATCAAAGGCTTTGTTTGGAGGACGTCTTACATAAGTTTTTCCATCAAATTGGGACAAATTAAACTTAGATTCGTCACTCTAGAGAACTCTGTTCCAGAAATATAGTTTCTAATTATAAGGCCACCACTGTATAAATTGTATAGAATAGGAGAAAGCGGCAGTTTTGTTAAATCCAAACTCACTTGAGCATACATAGCGCCCCATTACTAACTCACAACTTCTGATTAATGGCTCCTAACCATCAGTATTATCTCTTAACATTCAAAATTATGCAAAGAACCAGTAGGAAAGTATTTTGAATTTAGTAATCGATCCGGTATCAAGTAGACTATCGAGAAAGTGTGAGTTAAAAGAGAGATGCCTATGGGAATTCCGAGACGGAATCCTTACCTTATCTACTATTTGTACAGAAACCATTTCCAGGTAAACGAAGTCTTTTCATGTGTTTGTGGTCTGTGTTATTCCTCCTTCTCCTTATACTCCCTTTCCTACCTCCTCTCCTTTTCCTTATCACCCTTATTATCCTCTCTCTCCTTTAGGACGTATTACAATGTGTCCGAGTATTGTACTTCTTCTTACATGATCTTGTACTTGTTCTTACATGTCAGTCAGGCTGCCCTTAGGGCCATCGCGTCGGTCTGGTGCAAATCACGGCTCGTTCGCGAGTGCAAGTAGTCGTTGAGGACTTTTGGACTAGACCGTATCCGTCTGTGCTGGGTTCCGGGTCATAGCGGAATACTGGATCTGGAACAGATCCCAGCCGTACTATTGCAGGGCATGTTGCGATGAGGAGAAGTTGGAGACTATCGAACACCTCCACTGTAACTGCCCAGCTCTTGGTAGGTTGAGGTTGAGACCCTTGGCAGGGCCTTCTTTGAGAGCTTGAATTCTGTGTCGAGAGTCGACATCAAGGCTCTCCACAGATTCATTAGTAGCTTGGGCTGGTTGAGAGGCGCCAGGGCTTCATGAGTGTAGTCGCGCTCTTCCCCCTTTTTGTTTGTGTCTGTTTCTTTCTGTGTGATTCCTCCGCTTCCCATTCCCCCCTTACCTACATACCCTCCTTTCATCCTATTCCCTCTATTTCCTTCCCTCTAAGGACGTTGTACAATGGGTCAATTCGACTGTACTTGTCTTAACTGACAAGCACACGTCTTCTAACCTAACCTAACCTATTGTACTTGTTCCAGTGGCAAGTACACGTTCTCTAATCTCTTCCCATGGCCACTCTTTATACAATGGCCCTTGAGAATGCATACAATTTTATATTATGTGGTTAACTGGTCCAATATGGGTCAGGTGAGTTTGGCATTCTATACTATACTTCAGGCCAAAATTTGTCAATGGCCAACAGATATATATAGGCCCGCCTATATTCATGCTTGGTTCGCTAGGAGTGTCTGCTCTATAAAGTTCATCAGCTGCCTAGTTATCCGGAATATTTCTGAAACTAGGGACATACATGTTAGAGTGAGCCAAAGGTGCTACAAGAGACGAGTCATATATCAGCCAGTTTAGACTGGATGGTGTAGTTCTATAGTATAATTTACGGCCATTACCCTGTCGTGAAGCACAACACTGTAGTAAGGAAAGCGGGCAGCTATTCAAAGATTAAGTTCTACCTTATTTTCAAGTTTAAAACCATCCATGTAGACTTCATATATTGAAACCAGAGCAGGCCATGTTAGGGGATCAGTTTTTCCTGAGGACAAAATCTCCGAAAATGGAATTTCTAAAAAATCTTAAGAATTTTAAATACAAACACTTACATTTTAATCAAGTTAGTAAACAATTTATTTGGACATTTTGTGCATTTGTTTTTAAAATTAAATTTATAATTAAAAAATGAATTTTTTTTAAGTTTTTTTAAAATATAGAAAATTCATTAAGAGTTAGTGAAAGCAAGAGAGTTATTGTGCATATAAATTACTATTTATAATGGGACAAAACTGTTCTAATGGGACAGAACTTTTCTTTTAAAATTTTCATTTTCTTTTACAAAAGAATTAAAAACAAAGAAAAAACAATTCACGATTCATTCATGGCAAAACGAAAATCTTTCATAACAATTATCATTAAACACAGATTTGTTGCTGTTTAAAAGCTTTTTAGAAATGTTTTGTGATCTTATTTTCAAGTGAAATAAAACATAAAAGTATTTGAAAATAGTTTTCTAAACTTAAAAATGAGTTTTTCTTAAAGATATGGGTGTATAGATAAAGAGCTTTAAATCTTAAAGTTTAACTGTTTGCTTACATTTCTAATGCGAATTTTTAATAATTAATATTAACAATTAATTAATAAGTTATTGAATTAATAGTAAATATGGTCTAAATAGATATATTTGGTTTAACAATTTTCCTATTTACAAAGTACGTATGGTATGTAATGCTATGTGTTGCTATGGTACATATTGGCTTCTTAACAGTATTCATTTTTGTATGTTTTTTATGAATAAAAATTCTTTTTTTTTTAATAAAACAATCACAGTCAGATAATATTGAAGGAAAACATAACACAAAAAAAATTAATGAAGCACCATTTGTGAAAAAGGACAAAGACCTACTCCAGGGCATATTAAATACCCAAAAGCAGGCCCAACAACAATAATAATAACACTAAAGTTGTATAGCCTACAAAACTTAATATCATACAGGTTATATCCAAGAAATTAAACAAATGCTAGGAAATTTCACCAGAACCCGATTCCGGTGCTAAGAAATCATTTTCACTGACACCATTCACAGATCCTGTTGTCTTTTGGTTTGTACTACTTGTGCTAGGCGTTACTAGTTTATCAATATTCGCTAATGTATGCTCAGTTTGTTCGAGCATAGGGATTTGTTGTGGCAAATCACTGGTAGCCCACAGGTATAAGTCTAAAGTTTTTTCAGTACAGTCTGCTATAAAGCGTATAAAGGGTCGTATATCACCCTCATTGGCTATTTGGAGGTATTGATAGTATTTGTGCCTGAAAAAACAAAAGCAATCAAATTAATAATTAAAAATCCTTTTTTAATATGAACATAACATTGTACCTCTGTTGCTTAGGTATAATAACTGGCGGATAACCAGCTCTCATTAGTAAGGTATTCATTAGTAATCTGGAAGTGCGACCATTGCCATCAATAAAAGGATGTATGTGCACCAATTTATAATGGGCCAAGGCAGCATGTCTATACATTAAAAGAAAAAAATTTCAATTAAAATAAAACCCTTGAACACTTCTGTCCATAATATCTTTACTTAATAGGATGCATGGTTAAAACCTGTTCCGAATTCAACCAATTTTCAAAGTGCCTCATTAATATGGATAAATCCCCTGGCCCGGGTGGCACATGTCCCCCCACATAAACCTGTGTGCGTCTAAATTCCCCTCCTTCTATGGGATCCACATGGCCTAAAACACGTCTGTGTATATCCAATATGTCCTTCAAGGTAATTTCCATTCTATAAACAAAACAAAAACAATACTTTGCTTTAAAATTCTATTTTTCTTTGGGCCATTTTCAAACTTACTTGTTTACTAAGCTGGCATTAATATATTTCATGGCCAAATCTAAACCCAATATTTCATTGTGTTCATCTATGGACTTGCCATCAACCGCTGTGCGTGTTTCCAATATTGAACGTGTTTGTGCCAGAGTCATTGTATTTCCTTCTATACCCACTGAATGGTAAATATGTTGAAAGTAGGCCTCTTTTTTAGCTCTACGCAGAGCAGCATTTGATTCATGTATGCCCGATAGAGCATCACGTTTACGATCCAATTGCCTTAAACGTCCCTCATCAATGGTTTGTACTATGCCAGCTGTACGCTGGCGATTTGCTAAAGCCTCCGAAGAGCTGGGATTAATAGTTAATGCCTAGAATGAACAAAAAAACCGTCTTAAATTAAAAACAATTCAATAACTGCTTAAGTATACACAAAACCTACCTGAAAGTAATATTGATCTGCCAATACAATATCTCTTTGGGAATGTTCCAAATACTCGCCGTAACGCAGTAGCACCTCTGGATGTTTGGGTGCCAAAGCGTAGGCATGTTCAAACAACTTCTGTGCCTTATCCAGTTTACCAGCCTTATACATATCCAATGCAAGTTTTAAAGATCCCAAAGCCTCTTTGATATTGGCATCTTCTGTAGGCACATTGGCGACTGCAGCACCACTTTCACCATAAAATTCTTTCAGAGCCTGACGTTGCAGCTGTTCCGTTTCTTGTGAATAAATCGCAAAATCATCTCTTACTTGTATATAATGAACAGCAGGTAAATGTTGTAATTGTCTGCTATTGCCACCTGGCCAGGGAAAGTGATAATAGACGCATGCCGCCAATATGCCAGATAAGAAAACCACCAAATGATGATATGATAACTTTAAGACCAAAGCATTCTTGGGTTCTGGCTTCAAAACAAACTCATTCATTTCCATTGCATAGGATGGGCGTTTGTCCGAAGAAATGTTGGCTTCTTGATTGGATTCCCTGTGCGAGTGACGTCGTTGCTTTGTCATGTTGGCTTTACTTTTCTTTAAATATTTTTCCTTTAATTGCAAGATTTATTTGATTTCTATTTCTCTTTTAACACATTCCATAGTAATATTGCAGTTTTATTCGTTATTTTCGTTTAATTTTTTTATAAATCATTGTTTAATTATTATTTTAAATTCCGTCTGTAAAAGTTGGCAAATTTCTATGAATTTACAACAAAACTGACGTGTATTTTACAGCTCTACTAACAATTTATATGAGAAAGAGAGAGAGAGAGAAAGAGAATTTTGAACAAACAGCTGTGAGTTGTTATCAGTGCTGTAGTTGTTTTTGTTTAGTGATGGCACTTAAAGACGATACAATTTTGTATGAAAAGAGATGCCAGATGATTCAAAAAAGGTTAAACTGGGAAAGAAACTGGACTATTTCAAATTATTTTTTATCAAGTTCTAATAAAAAAGACGGAATTTCAAAAAATATCAGTTAATTAGGTGGGGAAAATAGTTAAAGAGCCTTCTCTCCTACTATAAAAATACCCGATATAATAAAGGGAAGAGATATCAACGAAGAGTAAAGAAGAATGAAAAAATAAGAAGAAACACAGGCGAACAAGTTATCTCACAAGCAAGCTGAGCTCCAGGGCTGGAGATCTTAATACTAATAATTAAAGGCCTACCTATAAAATCATTAAATAAGTCCTGGCCAAAAAATCTGCAGTCTTTGGACTCCTGACGGACTTCGGCCTCCCTACCTTACTAAAACCTCTCAAATTCCTAATACATTTTCTTTTCAGTTCCAGCACCTATTCCAAACTGGGTCACATAAACCTGGATGTTCTAAATCATATCTTCGTATCACAGTCACATCATCTAATCGTTCAGTTCCACGACCGAACGCTTCAGCGCACCTTCCCTTGCAGCTACATTACCCCACACATAACAATGCCTTGAAACCCAACACATCTTTGTTCATTGTCCAAACTGAAGGCAAGCTCGACTTAAATTAGTGCCTTTAAGGCTGCTTAACTATCCGCACGGATAATTGCAATGCCCTCCAGTGCGGTAAACTCCCGGATCAGCTTTGTCGTTTTGGTGATCACAAAACACGGCACTCATCGTATAGTTTATAGGACTGTTCAACGACGTTCCCATTCCCTGAAAATAGACTCCCGCCTGAATCCCTGAGCCATATGTAGAAGTTGGGCCACCAAGTACACTGCCTGCATCATGCGACTGCTCCCGATTGTAGAAACCATGGAGATTAGTCTGTGAAATCGGGATTCAGCATTCGCATGTTCCTTCAGAATCTTGTCATGTCCAAACTCTCTACCCTATCAATACACCCTTCAAATAACCTATATATGTGCTTTGCCCATTCATCACCGGACGAATACCTAGAATCATTTTCCAAAAGCTAATCAGTGTAAAAGTAAACACTTCTTGGCGGTACAGGGAATTATGTAGAATCTCTGGGTTATTGTGACCCAGGCTTGTCGGTGTTCGGTGGAATTTATAAGGATCTAGGTTCTTAACGTAGCATTGTTTGTGATATAAAGAAATCCCTACTTCCTGCAGGGTTTACTATGGAGAGTAGGTCTTAGTTAGGTTCTCTGATGTTTAGTGTTTTGTGTCCGGTTTTTATTTTTCTCGTCAATCTTTATCCCTTTTTTCTCTTTCACTCTCTCTGACTCTTTCCTCTTCTTAGAATTTTGAAAAAAATCTAGTCTTAATCATTCCTATTGTCTTTCCACTGCTCTTTCATTCCACAATTTTTACAATTTTTCGTGTTCTTTTTTGACAACCTACATAACATACATAATTGGTCATTACAACCCTTCAGTCAGGATTACGACCTAGCTTCTCACATTACTTACATATGTTGTGCGATTTAATTTTATACATGAGTGGTGGGACCTACAGTTTTCATGCAATTTTATTTACTCTCAGACTTATTGCCAGAAATCTGCTGAGAGAAAGTCGCCGAAGAAATACGTTTTGTATTTTATTTTGATGTCTGGACTGGGGCGCGAACCCTGGCTTTTCGTCTAATAAGCCAACATACTAACTACTAGACCACGGCGACTTCTTTTGACAACCTCCGTAATTTAAAAGCTCCCACAATGACCTTTTTCTTGCCTCTGGATGGAGGTGCAGTTTTTCATTCCTGCCTAACCTACTGTACTGTTCCTATATCATACGTATACTGCTTTTATGTCATTAGCTTGCTAGACTTTTACCTCCCCTGTACATTTATTATACCATTTCTATATGAACCCTAAGCCTTCGTTAGCCAAACGTTTGCGGAACGTAACCGAACCTACGTTTGTTTTTGTAATAAAATGTAATTTCGGTGAGCATTTACATTGCTCTTCATATGCTAAAAACGAACATAGGATAGGTAGACGTTTGGCTAACCGGGCCTTTAGAGCAGTCTTCAGATGCTCTTACATCGTTCTAAGAGGACTTTTACACACTTCAGGACTTTACACTTTTTCAATACTATTCTAAAAGCAGTCTTATGCTTCCCTTATACATACATATGTACATGCATACATAATTGGTTATTACAGCCAGGATTACGATCTAGCTTTTCACACCACTTATATTGTGTATGTTAATTTTATACATAAGTGGCGGGACCTACAGTTTAAAAGCGATTCCGAAGGACAGAGTTTTTTGAAACTTTTCATGCCAATTTTATTTATTCTCAGAGTTTTTTTTGTCAGAAATCTGCTGAGAGGAAGTCACCGAACAAATATTTTTTCATATTTCGTTTTGTTAGAGACGTCTGATCTGGGGTTTGATCTGAGGCCTCATGTTGAATAAGTCAACACTACTAAGCCACTGCCTACTATACTACGGTGATTTCAGTTTCTCTTATACTGTTCTTATAGCTTTCTTATACTAATTTTATACCACTTTTACAAGTATCACTTCTCTGATACTCTTATATCACAGATATTCTTATAAATAGAGTGGCCAAGCACTGTGAACAGCTAATTATGCTGCTTTATAGCTGGTAGCGTAAATTTTCATTTTAAATTAAACGTAATATTTCTAAAATTATAATTGATCTATCAAGACGGATTTTACAAACGAAACGAAAACAATAACAAAAAATAATAAATAAGAAACAAAAATAAAAATAAAAACAATCAACAAAAAAAATTGTCTCATTTTAATTTATTTGAATAAGAAATGAATGTGTTTTATTTAAAAAATAAAATCTGAAAACAGGTTTGCACAAACTTACAGTGACGTTTCAATCTTAACAAAATCTAACACGTCACGGTGTGTCATAGCGGATTAGGTAAAAGACAACCTGCTATACAGTGAGTCTCTATACGTACCCAAGTAAAGGTCATTCATTTAATTTTTAATAGAAAAAAATTATTGTTTTTAATGTTTTTTTTTAAATTCATTCATTAAAACAGCATACGAAGAAACAATGATAGTAGAACCTATAATCGCCAGTAACCGGCTTATGATTCACTGTGATATTTTCAAAATTAAACGTATTCTGAGGGGAGATTGGTTAAACCCATTGGAAGACCTGTTTCTTTTGTGTCTTATTCTTTAAATTTATTGAAATTGTTTAGACGTGCTGGTATTATATATTTTTGTTTTTAGTTTAAATTGTTGCTAAAAAACTACAGCAGAATACTTAGTAGGGACATAAATAATGTTACGAACTTTTTTTTGCTATAAAATTAAGTAAAATAGATGACAACAAAGATTTGTTCGGAATGTTCGCACACCCTAACTCCGACTGATCAATCATGAAAAGCCGCTAGCATCTCGTCAATTTAAAAATTGGCCACAGCACGACTCAAAGCTGTCTTAAGAGAATCAATGTTGGGGTAAAACTGTTCGCCATTTGTAGTCCTGCGGTTTCAAATCATGTCTGCAAGATGGCCCTTTTTCAGAGAAGATGCTTTCTGGTACATTGTTTCGAAGCCAGGATCGTATTAGCTTTATAAGCTGGCTCAAAATCATAATGGAAAGACCTCTGCTAGTTTTAGGATATATAATGGTTAAGTGGTTAAAACTTTGACCAACGTTTTGAATCCCTGACTGCAGAAATGCAAGTTAGTGTCCACACATCGTAAAAGAAAATCCACCAAACCATGAGCAAAGCCTTTAAGTTGGCATTACTTTTCAAGATGGCGACCGATTTAACAGCTGTCAAGTGATTTATTCTCAGTTTGGTTTGGCAATTCATCGTGAATAGATTCACGCCTGAACCACAGAATATACACAGAATTGAAACCTTTGACGTTTAAAAACGCTCAAAGCAGCACTTTAACCTACCTCGTAGAGGGAGAAAAAAAATATTTTAATGTTTTGCGAATCAAATGTGTTAGAAGCAACAGATATACAGAGTGAAAACTGGCGGTTAAAGTAGAAAAACTAAATGTAAATAAAGATTTATTTTGTGTTAAAAAGGGATAATTTGGAATATTTTTTAATTTCTTCAATGAAAAGTTTAAAGATTCTTAAATATTTAAATATTAATCGAAATGTGTGTGATTTTCGGTCACAATGAATACAGTTTCTTGTGCAAGATGCAATTAAGAAGCTAAATATTACAAGATCAAAATAAGACGTACTGCTCATAAAAAAATTTTCTTGCTGAAAGTTGCCAATATTTTTTAATTTCTTGAAAGAAAAAGTTAAAGTTGTTATTGTTATTAGTTGTTTTTATTATTTATTAATAGTTTTAGACAAAAATTACATTTTTTAGTAACCCTCGCCAATATAAAAAACCCACCCCGAAAACAAAAAAACATAAATAAACAAAACAGAGTTGCAATCAGAGAGAGACAGAAATACTTTTTGGTAATATTTGCTGTCTCTTTCTCCATGGAAAGTTAAATGTCAAACTCTTGTTTCTATTCTGTGTATATTCTGTGGCCTGAACAACGCTTCCAAATAGTGCAATTTTATTTCGAAAATAATGGTTCTGTGCGGAAAACGTATCGCGCACTACGTCCATTTTATCGTCGACAAAATCGTCCATCAGAGCAGTTAATTCGATTAACCATGGAACGTTTTCGCAACACGTTTACTCTTATTGATAACTCGCATCCCCAGAGACGCTGTAGCTATTGCTGCTGTAGAGCGTAGCATTGAGGAACACGCGAATGATTCCATCCGCCATCGAGCACAGTAATTGGATCTGTGTCCATCCACTTTATGGAAGATTTTGCGGAAGGATCTTGGTTTGCGTGCTTACAAAATCCAACTCGTGCAAGAATTGAAGCCAAACGATCATCAAGTAAGGCGTAGATTCGTCGAATGGGCCCAAAACGAGATTACCGTTGTTCCCGATTTTCATAAGCGAATTTTGTTTAGCGATGAAGCAAAACTGACGCATTTGGAGTGAAGGTAATTCTCAAGTGTATGTGGAAACACCGTTACATCCAGAAAAACTGACTGTTTGGTGCGCTTTATGGGCTGGTGGAATCATTGGTCCGTACTTTCTCAAAAACGTTACAGTCAATGGTGATCGGTATAGTCACGATTACTAACTTTTTCATTCCTGAATTGAATAACCATGATGTCCAGGAGATGTGGTTTCAACAAGACGGCGCAACATGTCACACAGCTCGTGCCACAATAGATTTATTGAAAGACACGTTTGGTGACCGCCTAATTTCACGTTTTGGACCTGTGAATTGGCCTCCAAGATCTTGTGATTTAACACCGCTAGACTACTTTCTGTGGGGCTATGTAAAGTCATTGGTCTTTGCGGTAAAGCCAAAAACGCGAGTACGGCGAATGGTCGCCGTATTATTGCCGATATACGGCCACAAATGTTGGAAAAAGTCATCGAAAATTGGACGTCCAGATTGGACTACATCCGCGCCAACCGTGGCGGTCATATGCCAGAAATCATATTTAAAATGTAATGCCATAAGATTATCTTTCGGATAAATAAAATTCATGTCAATCGAATAATCCATCGTTGTTTTATTGCAACTTAAACTTCTATACCTCTATAAAAAACACCCTTTATAACCACTCGTTGTGCTTAACTTCTTTGGGTGAGAAGGACGGTTTGCACTTCCCTTGTCATCCATATAAAGCTCTGCAGTTTTACTTTAATTTCCTTGGTCACAAGCTGTTATTCAGCCGATCAGGCGCATGTAATTCATGCAGGCATTTGGTGCTGATGCTATTTACATGCCACATCTTTCATAGCGTAGCAAATAGCAAACGCGCCTTTTGCATTCGAACTAGCATATCCTATTTAGCTGTTCCTTTGTTTGAAAGAACTTTGCCCGAATTTGTGGAATTATTGATGTCCGTTCTGTTCTGGCCGTTTAAAAAGTATCGAGCAAGGACCGAAATTTTCATTACGAATAGTCTGCAAATTTAGAATTGATAATGTAGTAATGTATTCCTATTAACTTTGCAAATAATTCTTCGAATGCTACGTCACTGGGTCAGTCTGTTCAAACTTTGAAAGGCATTGGCAAAAATGAAGAGGCGTAGTAAACTGGTGTTAACTTCTTGGGCATATGCTTTGCGTTATGTCGGATGATTTCATTAATTTGTCAAGATGAGGTTGAATATTGACATTCTAAGGAACACTGGATAGTACCAAGACTAGGACAATTCAAAGACAATACATGCATACATACATACATAATTGGCCATTACAACCCTTCAGTCAGGATTACGGCCTAGTTTCTCACACCACTCATGTTGTATGCGTTAATTTTATACACGAGTGGCGGGACCTACAGTTTAACGTCGACTCCGAAAGACAGATTTTTGAGAAACTTTTCATGGCAATTCTTGTTTACTCTCAGAGTTTTTGACAGAAATCTGCTGGGAGGAAGTCGCCGAAGAAATATTTTTTTTTCATATTTCGTTTTGAAGCCTGACCTGGGATACGAATCCGGGCTTTACGTCTAATAAACCAACACACTACCTACTAGACTACGGCGACTTCATAGCAATACATGACCTTAGACTGACAGCTTATTTGAACTTATCTACTTATTACGCTAGTGTTGAAGTCGGTTTCATAGGAACTTCGTATAGCTTATGAAGCGGGCTATATTTGATGCCTTGTTGTGAAATCAATCTGCATAGTATTGATGTCGTCAGTCGGTTCACCTTAAAGTTGGCCTGCCTGCTTATAAAGTGGTTTGATTAAGATTTCTCTTCTCATTCTCAATAGTCCGACAAACGTATGTTAATTTGTATTTTGATGTGCAAATAGATTTTTAAACCAGGCGAAGCTTGAATTAAATGTCGCAAATCTTTGTAAGAGATTAAATGAGACAAAATTTTCTTTCCAGCTCTAGGCGCCTTCCCCTTACATCTTCTTTGTTCTAAGTACTGTTTTACATTAATTTTTATGGTTTTTAGTTTACGTTCTAAGAAAACAAGTTTAAAACTTGATTACTTTTTGCTCTCAAACAACGTATTTAATACTCAAAGAGCATAATAAAATTGTGTTTTTTTAATTATTTAAACAATTATTTTGTACATGATGTTATGAAAATAAAAAAAATAAAACGAAACGAAATTAAACAAATTATCACTTTCTTTCTTTGTCGTTTTTGTCTCCCCCAGAAGACCTTGTAACCTTTACTTCTTCTCTTTTTCTGTTTTATTTTTAAGAATTTGGAATCAAGAATTTAAAAAAAATATATTTTTTGGTTGATTTAATACTGGAAATTGATAAGAAATTTATTGTCTTTTCAAAAGAAATTCAAAAAAAAGTGAAAGTTAAGCTTGTGTTTGATAAGAAAATTTTTGGAAAATAAAATTCATGTTTATAGAAGAGGCATGTTCAACATAGTTTTTCTGAAACAAAAAAGGAAAAATAAATACTTATTGTGTCTTCTTTTTTAGGTAAACTAGCTCCTTAATGAATTACCAGGTTAACCATTTAGTGGTTTTAAAATCAACTGTCAGGAGATAAAAATCTTTCATCTGAAGTCTCATCTACGAATGTAAATCGTTTTATAATTGTAGAACGCTTTAAAATATCTTCTTTAAATTTGAAACGAATCTAGTCTTAATCTTTCTCATTCTCTATTTATCTTTACTGTCCTCTCTTTCTACCCTTTTTTAAATTTTCTTGTTCTTTTTTAACAACCTGCGTAATTCAAAGACTTCCACAATGGACTTTTTCTTGCCTCTGGATTTAAATACACTTTTTCATTCCTACCAAACCTACTGTACTCTTTCTGTATCACACTTATACTGCTTTTACTACATTTATACCTTCCCTGTACTATTATTATAACACTTCTATATGAATATTAAGCCCCGATTAGCCAAACGTCCTCGGAACGTAACCGATTGTACGTTTGTTTTTAGAATACGAAAAGCAATGAGAGCGATTGCCGAACCGTAATGTAATTTCGCTTTAAAATATTTAAAAATTCCTACAAAATTAACGATGAACGTTATAGTCACGTTACTGTGCACGGAATTGTCAAGACTTTAAAGGAATTTAAAAAGATTGATAGCATTACATATGTGTTGAAATTAGCACATCTTCTGCAAAGCACACACATACGTACATAATTGGCAATTACAACCCTTTCGCCAGGATTCCGACCTAGCTTCTTGCATCATCTAAGTTGTGTGTGTTAATTTTATACATGAGTGGCGGTACCTACAGTTTAAAGTCGACTCCGAATAACAGATTTTTGGAAAACATTTTGTGGCAGTTTTATTTATTTATTAATCTCAGAGTTTTTGCCAGAAATATGCTGAGAGGAAGTAGAGGGAGAAATATTTGTTTATATTCCGTTTTGTTGCAGATGTTTGACCTGGAATTTGAATCCTGGCCTCACATATAATAAGCTAACACACTACCTACCAGACTAAGGCGATTTCTAAGCACATACTGTCGATAATAGCGCTTCTGTTAGTGAAAGTGTATCGGATAATTTGAATTTTTTCGATTCCATGCCGTTTTCAACAATTAAACCTATCTTATGACTCATTATGGCGTATTTTGTTATTTTGTTTGTAACTCTATCCGCATAAAGTTCAACACACATGATAATTAAAGCTGTACGACCATTCAAAATCTCCTATTTCGATAGGTCAGGTTAGGTTAGGTTAGAGGACGTGTACTTGTTAATTAAGACAAGTACATTACCCGGAGGTCGAATTGACCCATTTTTCAACGTCCTAGTTTCTCACACTACTTATGTTGTGTGTGTTAATTTTTATACATGAGTGGCGCCACCTACAGTTTAAAGTCGACTCCGAACAACAGATTTTTGAGAAATTTTTCATGGCAATTTTTATTTACTCTCAGAGTTTTTGCCAGAAATCTGCTGAGAGGAAGTCGCCGAAGAAATACTTTTTGTATTCTAGAGACTACTAGACTACGGCGACTTCATTTCGCCTGGTTTTCAATGCAGATTTTGTGAATAAAATTTTTCAGTCGATTTTTGCATCAACAAGTAAAATTTATCGCATATGCGAGGACCTTGAGGATCTAGAAGTGGTTGCCTGAAAAAGCTACTAAATTTGAAGAAAGTGACTGCTATGCACACGAATTCGCATGAGAGATAAGATAGATCGGACCCGATATGTATAACTACAGAATAAAATTTGAGTTAATCACGACCAGATTTCGCCGTAGGTATCTAATTGCAATTATAACGGCACTAGAGGTTCCAGGTGCAAACGCCCTGGCCACAGAACATTTTGTCTATCACTAAAAGAATTCTAGGGCACCCAGAATTTATTGAAAGAACTTTTCATAAAACCACCGAGGTGAGGGCGAGATGTCAACCGGGAATTTTAATTTTGTAACGGAATAATTAATATGGGGACATATGTATATATGACAAAATCTAACCAACATCCATAAAAACTACCCCTCTTTCTATTCGCTACCATAACCTATTTTTCTAGTTGCACTTCAATGCTCGGCAAGAGTAGGGGCAGCAAATAAACATGCAGTCTTGTTTATCGCCGGTAGTCATATTAAGGGCCATTATTACAACTTGCTGTTAACTAAAGGGAGGATTTTAACGGGCAGATAAATTGTTTTTCATTATTATAAGTGGACGCTAAGGTAGAAGTTAATGCTAAGCCAAAGGGAAGATCATCCTACTGGTAACTTTTAAAGTTAAGTTTATGTTTGAACTTGCAATATTATATATTATTTTCAATATGGCAACTTCAAATACAAGCAAAATTAGCATATACAAACAAAAAAACAAAGCCCGTCGTTGCCACTGCGTTTAAAAAAGTTGTTTAATTTGAGCAGTGTTATCGACATTGCTCCGCCACTGCCCTATATTTGAAAAAGTTAACTTTATTTTATCTGTAAGTTGTAATAACGAAAAGAAGTTAAAGCTGACTTTAAAGTTCCCTTTAGCTAAAGTTACCTTTAACTAAAACCCAAGTTTAACGGCGAGTTGTAATAATGGCCATAAGTTGATCATTTATACTGTCTTGTCCCGTTATATCAAGCTTTGATCAAATTTCTTAAATGCGATGGTAGTTTTGAAAATTTTCCTAAATATTATAAAAATATTTAATTCCACAATCAAACCATTTATCATATTGTCTCTTTGCAAGTGTAATTTTGTTTATATTTTAATAATTTAAAAATATAATAAAAACATAAATTTTATTTGTCATCAAATCATCTTTTGCCAAATAAATAACAACTAAATTTAAAACATTTCTGGCACGTGTGAGTAATGCTACAAAAAAAGTTCTTTTTTTGATTTTTCCAAAGGACATCACACATCTTTACTACTGTGGATATAATTATTGTTTTTTATTTTTTGTTTATTTTATTTATTT
Source organism: Sarcophaga variegata (assembly GCA_932273835.1). NCBI lineage: Eukaryota > Metazoa > Arthropoda > Insecta > Diptera > Sarcophagidae > Sarcophaga > Sarcophaga variegata. The sequence continues at coordinate 14,862,826 of OW026361.1, read as the reverse complement.
AATTTAATTTATAATAACCAAACTAATTTGATGTTTATGAGTCTTAAACTGTCTCATTTATTATTAATCAAACGTTTTAAATGCTTTTAACGGGTTAAATAGGCCTCCAAGCGTAAAAATATGTATATATACATATGTACATATACCCAGGGAGCATAGAGCCGCAACAAGTTGATTCCAATGAGCTCAATCATCAGGGCGATGTTTGACTTCGTTAGGGCCATTATTACAACTTGCCGTTAAACTTGGGTTTAGTTAAGGGTACCTTTAGCTAAAGGGCACAGTAAAGTTACCTTTAACTTATTTTTGTTATTACAACTTACAGATAAAATTTTTAAAAAATATGGCAGTGCCGATAAGACTGCTCAATTATACAAGGTTTTTCTTAACGCAGTGGCAATCGCGGGCTTCGTTTTTTTGTTGTATATGCTCAGTTTGTTTAAATTTGAAGTTGCCATAATGAAAATAATATATAATATGGCAAGTTCAACCATAAAGTGATCTTTAAATGTTAAAGGTAGGATGATCCTCCCTTTAGCTTAACGATCACTTCTATCTTATTGGGTACTCATAATAACGAAAAACAATTTATCTGCCCTTTAAAATCCTGCCTTTAGTTAACGGCAAGTTGTAATAATGACCCTTAAATTGTAGACGTAGTTTGCATAGTTCGGTTGTGATTTGGTGTTTCCAAGTGTGTGATGGTCGTCCGAGGCGCCTGTTTCCCTGACGGAATTAAATCTTATTAAAAAAAATCGTACGCTTTGGCACAAATAAACAAATTTTCGATTTTTCTGATCCAACATGCTTTCTGAACTATACCGCTCCGAATCCTCTAAACCAAAGCTTGCTAACGTTATAGGTATTTATCAACCAACCACCGCGCAAGATATTAAATAATATTCTTTAAATGTAGAATTATGGAGCTAGAAAAATACTTTGTAGAAAAAGAATTTTAGGACACATAGAATTCATTGAAAATAGTTGTCATTGAACTATGGGGGGAGTTTTAATATTGTAATGGAATAATTAATATGGCGACATATGTACATATATATATGAAGTCGCCGTGGTCTAGTAGGTAGTGTGTTGGCTTATTAGACGCAAAAGCCTGGGTTCGAGCCCCAGGCCAGGCATCAAAGACAAAATACAAAAAGTATTTTTTCGGCGACTTTCTCTCAGTAGATTTCTGGCAAAAACTCTGAGAGTGAATAAAAATTGCCATGAAAAGTTTCTCAATAAATAAAAATCTGTCGTTCGGAGTCGACTTTAAACTGTAGGTCCCACCACTCATGTATAAAATTAACACACACAACATAAGTGGTGTGAGAAACTAGGACGTTGTACAATGGGTCAATTCGGCCTCCGGGTACTGTACTTGTCTTAATTGACAAGTACACGTCCTCTAACCTAACATAACCTAACCTACATATGTATATAGGACAAAACCTAACCTAACCAACAGCCATAAAAACTACTTCTTCTTTCCCCTGTTTCATAAGATATTTTTCTAGTTCCAACACAATGCTGGGAAAAAGTAGGTGCAAATAAACATGCAGGCTTGATTATCTCCGTTAAGCATATTAAACCAGTCGACATAGTCTAATAGGTAGTGAGTTAGCTTATTAGATGGAAGGCCGTGGTTTAAACTCCAGCTCAGACATCTTGAACAAAACGAAATATGAAAAAAAATATTTCATCGGCGACTTCCTCTCAGCATATTTCTGACATATTTACTCGTATTTACTCTGCGAGTAAATAAAATTGTCACGAAAAGTTTCTCAAAAATCGGTTGTTCGGAGTAGGTTCCACCACCACTCATGGATAAAATTAACACATATAACATGGGTGGCGTGAGTAGTTAGATCGTAATCCTGACTGAAGTGTAGTAATGATCAATTAAGTTAAGTAAGTTAGTTATGTGTTCTATCAACAGCAGATGGGTGGCTTTAGAAGAACGCAAGTAGCGTGGAAAATCTGGCCCAGGCTAAATAAATGGCAAAAAATCTAGTCAAACCCCAGAGGAGTACGTTCAGTACCGATGTCATTACTCATTAGCCTTCAACACATGGCAAATGCCTTCGGCAAGAGATGTAGAGACGAAGAAGAGGAGGAAACTATTTCTTATCTAAGAGTTGGCGAAAGGAGCTTAATATCTACAATAAATTTGAATACTTTGGCAGTATTGGCCTTTAGGAGTCTAAGAAACTTAATTAGAAGCTCAGAATGAATTCAGGACTAGAGGAATTGCTTATCCTTGGTATCACAATGGGTTTTATATGATCTAAGCGCTCATATTCTAACTAAGCCACATAAACAGAAGTTTCGCATGGTTCCAGGACCTGGGAAAAGGCATATCATTGGATTTTATAAGACCTAAGTGTGCATTATTTCAACTTTTTATGTGGATGGCCATCTACCTACTTACCTAAGCAAGGTTCCATTGAGCCTGCCTTTTGCCTAAAAGCTTGACAAATTAATGATTCTAGACCACTGTCGTTTATTTAAAGAATACTTCACTGATGGTTAATGTGTTGGTTTATCGCTCAGTGTAAATAGAAGTTGTTCGAGGGGTATTAAAATGCAAAATGTTAATACGGCTTAGAAATGTTACTTTGTTTTTTTTTATTACTTTTCAATTAAGACCAGAATTTATTTTTATTTATCGGAAATACCAACAAATTAAATAAAAATAATCAGATTTATTGCAAAATGTATGTACACTGACTGCATATCGGTTATTTTATTTTGTTTTCTTTGCAATGGCAAACGATTTGACGAAATTTATTGTCATAAATTGTTAAAATGTTGGTGTTAATGAAATTAAATTGAGTCATTTTATTTTTGCAAAGTAAGATCTTAGATAAGTTTCTCAAGTATTTCTTTTTTTATTTTATTTTTTAATAAATAATTAGAAAAACATATGATTTGATTCCAACACTATTTGGTAGTAGATGGGAGTGGAAGTTATAATTTTAATGATCCATAATAACATGAGATTGATCTGGGTTTTCCACAACAATTTTTTTTCTAAGTTTATAGGAAGACCACAGAATATTTAATAAGTTTTGAAGGTAATGCATTAATATCATTGCATAATGCACAGTTTTGTGCAAATAATCTGTGAATAAAAGAAAAATTCTATTATTTTTGCTAGCAAGGTTAATTTGGTTAAATATATATACGAAGGTGGTTGCAAAAATTTGCCGAACTTATCGAACTTATCAAAACTTATCAAACTTTCTCTCTTTTCAATGGCTTCTATACCCCGTTTATTGTAACAGTTTCCTCCATAAATAATACATACATACCTAATGGTCATTGAAACCCTTCAGTCAGAATTATACCTAGCTTCTTACACCACATATATCGGGTCCGCCAGCTAACGTTTTTTTTCAACTAGTGCTTATTTCGTGCATGGTAACACTTAGCTCATGTCTGATTTGACAGATAATTAGTTTTATCCTTCCGCTGAACGCTTGAACAATGCGTTTTCGCTTCGCTAAGTGGGCCTGCGATCGACTTACAGAAGATGGCGATTTTGGCAAAAAAAAATCATCTTTTCAGATGAAGCTCATTTTGATCTTAGCGGGTATGTAAACAACCAAAATTGTCGCATTTGGTACACAGAAAACCCGCACGCATACATTGAAAAGCCGACGCACCCAAAACGAGTCACTGTTTGGTGCGAATTTTGGCCCAGAGGCATAATTGGGCCATTTTTTCTTCGAAAATGAGGAAGGAGTGGCCGTTACAGTCAAAGGCGATCATTATCGGGCCATGTTGAACGAATTTTTGTTCACAAAAATTGAAGAGGAGGATATTGGCAACATTTGGTTTCAACAGGACGACGCTACGTGCCACACAGCCGAAGCTACACTCGATGTTTTGCGCTCTGTTTTTAAAGATCGCATTATCAGCCGCAGAGCTGATGTCGTTTGGCCACCTCGGAACTGCGATTTGATACCGTTGGACTATTAGTTGTGGGGTGCCGTCAAAGATAAGTGTTACGCCGACAAGACAGAGACAATTGACGCTTTAAAAGACAATATTCGTGAAGCCATTGGTGAAATACAGCTGCACACAATCGATAATGTACTTAAAAATTGGACCGATCGTGTAGGCTCCTGCATGGCCAGCCGAGGCAGCCATTTGAATGAAATTATTTTCCATTATTAACCGGAAGGATTGTACTTTCAAATAAAAAAAAGAAATTTGAGAAAATATTCAGTAGTTTTTTTTAAGCATTTGCAAAAAAAAAAGTTATTTGGCGAACCCTTTATATGTTGCGTGTGTTAATTTTACACATGAGTAACGGGACCCATAGTTTAAAGTCGTTACCGAATTAAAATGTTTTTTTGGAAACTTTTCATGGCAATTTTTTATTTACTCTCAGAGTTTTTCCCAGAAATCTGCTGAGAAAAAGTCGCCATAGAAATATTTTTTCATGTTCTCGTTTTGTTCATGATGTCTGAACTAGGGTTTGAACCCCTACCTACTAGACTACGGCAGTCTCCATAGATTCCTAAAATAGCACCCAACTAAGGCTGCTGTTTTATTGTCAACAAATCTTTTATAACCGCGACATTTTTCAAGTAAAAAAGAAATGCAAGAGAGTTAGATCGAGTAAATATATAGTATGATGAAGCAATTCGACGTTTAAGTGAAATGTACTGGTGCATTGTTTTATTTTTTTTGCTTTGTATAACTTTTCCTTCCTTAAAGAAACACACGTCTGTTACAAATCACCTCTTTAATCTTGTAAGCAGATGATTTCATCCAAATAAGCATGTAATTGCTGTATTGTAGTAGGTTTTAGAATATTAGGGTTGTCATCTGCTTAAAAACAACAACTTCTGTAAAAATAGTTTGATTTGTTGTATTGGGTGTAAGGAATCTTATTAATAGAGCTCCGTTTTTTCCTGATAGGAAGGCTGTCTGACCTCCCTATAACGACTGTTAATGATGTTATTCTCTCTGGGAGATTAGTGTTTATGATTTTCCTGGATGGATTATTTGCAGAATTGGCGGATTAACATCTCTTATTCGCACAACGCCCTCAGTAACATTTTATTTGAAGGTTGGATGGCTTTTGTATTCGTGAGGAATCATGTTAATGGAGTCATATATTTCCTTAAGAGACATTGTTGACTACCCTTTCTGTAATATACGCTACTGTTATTATATTCTCTGAGGAGCCAGGCGGTTTCCTAAATGAGTATTTTTATAATGAATTTTTTGCCTTTGCCTGGTTTGGACAGGCTTGGATACGATATGCTTAAGCAATCATCTGTCTGGTGTGAAGTGAGATGTGTACTAATGAATCGACGGAAAACGTGGATTGATTGCAATGCAACATTGCGGTTTTTATTTTAGAAATTACAGTGAGCGCCAAAAGTGAGTAAACACTACTGAAATAATTCATTTTCTTAGGATAGCGAGAAAAGTAAATGAGAATAGTCGAATAAATTTACAAAAATAAAAACATTTATTTATTACTTATAAAATGTTAAAACAAAAACAACAATTCACGATAAAGGGACTTTTTTTATACTTAAGAACAAAGCTGTTTTATACATAAGAACAAAAGTGTTGACTTACTTATGGCGCTCAGTATATATCACTCGCATCTCATAGGCTTTAGATGAACTCCCTTTGATTTTCTTAAACCATGCCATTGTCTTGAATATACACTTATTTCAAGCGTAAAGCGGTAGACTCGACTATATTGCAGTGAACATTGCTTAACACTTTATTGAAACTTCTTTAAGTTGTTGTTTGCGTCCAGTAAACATGGCAGTAATGTTGCATACAGCTTTCACAAGTCCAAGTTTTCGATCACAAGGTGAATTTCTTAAATGTTTTTGATGCTGCGGTCTTCGCAATTAAACGACTGCCTTAGTGTTCATCTTGGCAGCTTTGACGGCCTCTTCTGAGCTCTTAAGAATTGATATATTCTATTGCTTGAAGTGAGATCTTTTAAGCGATGGTATTGAATGCTGTAACAGAAATCATGGCTATCCTCATGACGATTAAAAGGCAGTTTAGTGGCAAAGTATTCTCTGAGGATATACTGATATATTCGGACAGTCAGGCTGCCATAAAGTTTCATTTGCAGAATGTCGAGATAAAGTTGACCGAACTTTAATCCAAAAAATTTACTATGTGATCTCTCATCCTGTACTTCGCTGATAGAGCATTCTAAAGTTTGGATAAAGGAGTGGGCGGGATATATATATAAAGCTGTCTGGGTGGCTTGGGCTAGAAATATTTTTCTAATGGCTTACATCAGTACATCATTATTAAATGAAATGCGGTAGCCCCATAGGCCTAATGAATTGTGGTTGGTAAATCTGTGAGGTGATGCCACCTAACCTAACTCATTGCCATTAACAAGTTTCTCGTATCTGACGTTCGGTGTGTACTGTATGTACCGTTACTCATGCGTGAAATTTACACACACAAAGTAGGTATTTTTAGAAGCTAATTATTGCACTTGAAATCAAATTGATTTGTATTAACAACTGCCAGGATGTAAAGGGTCCACCAAATAACTTTTTTTTTTGAAAATGCTTTAAAAAAAACTACTGAATATTTTCTCAAATTTCTTTTCTTATTTGAAAATACAATCCTTTTGGCAAAAAATCATCTTTTCAGATGAAGCTAATTTTGATCTTGGCGGGTATGTAAACAAGCAAAATTGTCGCATTTGGGACACAGAAAACCTGCACGCATACATTGAAAAGCCGACGCACCCAAGACGAGTCACTGTTTGGTGCGAATTTTGGTCCAGAGGCATAATTGGGCCATTTTTCTTCGAAAATGAACAAGGAGTGGCCGTTACAGTCAATGGCGATCGTTATCGGGCCATGTTGAACGAATTTTTGTACACAAAAATTTAAGAGGAGGATATTGGCAACATTTGGTTTCAATAGGACGGCGCTACGTGCCACACAGCCGAAGCTACACTCAATGTTTTGCGCCCTGTTTTTGAAGTTCGCATTATCAGCCGCAGAGCTGATGTCGTTTGGCCACCTCGAAGCTGCGATTTGACACCGTTGGACTATTATTTGTGGGGTGCCGTCAAAGATAAGTGTTACGCCGACAAGCCAGAGACAGTTGACGCTTTAAAGGACAATATTCGTGAAGCCATTGGTGAAATACAGCTGCACACAATCGATAATGTGCTTAAAAATTGGACCGATCGTGTAGGCTACTGCATGGCCAGCCGAGGCAGCCATTTGAATAAAATTATTTTCCATTATTAACCGGAAGGATTGTACTTTCAAATTAAAAAAAGAAATTTGAGAAAATGTTCAGTAGTTTTTTTTAAAGCATTTTCAAAGAAAAAAGTTATTTGGCGGACCCTTTATAAGTTAGAACAATTAAAATTCAGAACGGCCATCGTTCCTCTTAATTCCTATTGTTTATATCTTAACTTTTCTATGTAGTGAGTTTATTTCTTTTTTTATTAAATCACTCACATAAAGTATTTGATAAATGACATCGGCGGTTAATTATTGATTTTATTATAATGAAAATTAACAGGAACGCTTAACCACGCAAAAGCGTTAAATTTTAAATGAATTCATAAAAAAGAAATGTTTTTTTAAAGATTTTTTTCTTAATAACTCCATTCTATTTGTATTTCATTAAAATGAAAGACAAGCCTCAAGAGTTTTTTTTACCAATAAATTAAAAAAGAGAGAAAAAAAGTAGAAGAGATTCTAAGAAATTGAAGCAAAGAAAAAAACTTCTTAAAAATCTAAAAATGTCCAAGAGAGTGTTTATTTAAGTTTTTAATAATTTATGCATGAATATTAAATAATAAATAATAAAATAAATAAATTAAATTTTAAATAACACAATCGATAGAACGATAGAAAGAATGAGAAATAAAAACCAGTTTAAAAAAAAATTGTTTAAACAATATTGAGTAGAAGGAAAAATCAATAAAACTCTCAATAGAATACAATGATTGGCATCAATTTATTTAAACAAAAAAACAACAAAAAAAAATATTACAAATTAATGACTAATTATTTGCAAAAAACAAAAGAAGTTTTAAAATTATATTCAAAAAACAAAAACATTTTGAATCATTTGAAATCATTTTGAATTTCTTTTGAACTTCTGAACAATAACAATCAAATCATCCACCACCCACTTGTTTGTTCAACAATTGTAAATTTTACATAAACATTCTGTGTTTTTTTCTCAGTGTAGGTGTTGGTGGTAATCTGACATTTAACGACACATCAATCAAATTATTGTAACTGTCTCTGTTAAAATATATGCCCTACATTCATTCATACATACATAATTGGTCATTACAACCCTTCAGTCAGGATTACGACCTAGTTTCTCACACCACTTATGTTGTGTGTGTTAATTTTTATACATTAGTGGCGGGTCCTACAGTTTAAAGTCGATTCCGAACGAAAGATTTTTGAGAATGTTTTCGTGTTCAATTTTTTTTACTCCCAGAGTTTGTGTCAGAAATCTGCTGAGCGGAATTCGCTGAAGAAATATTTTTTTCATTTCGTTTCGAACCAAGGTCTCACGTTTAATAAGTCAACACACTACTAAGTTTGTAAAACACAATAACACTTTTTACGCTGTTAAAGGTAATAGGTTATCCATTGAGTGGTTTCAAAACCGCTGCTTAGCTTTTGAATTTTTTTGTGAAAGGCTTGGTATTACATACATACATAATTGGTCATTGCAACCCTTCAGTCAGCGAAATTTGGGCCGAAACACTAGATGTTAAGAAGCGGGCAAACTCACTTGTATCGGTACAGAGAACGGCTGCATTGCGTGTCGCGTCGGCGTACCGTACACTGTCCGCTCCGGCCGTACTGGTGATAGCGGGTATAATCCCTGTGGATCTGCTGGCGCCAGAGCGGATGGAGATTTATAAGGCCAAATCGGCTGGAAATCATATAACCGGTTACTTCAGGGAAAACACCATTTCAAAATGGCAACAACGATGGAACGAGGAAGATAGAGGAAGATGGACCGCGAGACTTATCCCGGACATAAGGCCATGGATCGGTCGGAAATTTGGACAGATAAACTACTACGTTACACAGATGCTATCGGGTCACGGATATTTTAGGAAATATCTGCACAGAATGGGCAAGGCCGCCTCCCCCTACTGTCTGTACGAGGATGGGGAGGCAATTAATGACACAGAGTGTGCACGCTGGCAGAGCTATCGCTCTGTACTGACGTCAAGAGTTGGAACGATCACAGCCGCTAATATTGTCGGGGTTATGACTGCGAGTATTGAAAATTGGACCTCGGTAGTGAATTACGCACACATTCTGAGACGGAAGAAGAGAGATCTTGAAGCTGCAGAACGAGTAAGCATGTCGGCATAGGTGATACTGTTACACGTGCCGGGCGTAGTGGAGACGCTTAGATGCCTCCTCAACTTTCGATTCGCAATCCGGACGCGGATATGCACACGAAGAGGCCAAAGGGCCAAAAGAACTCCACTCCGAAGTAATACCACCGTAGTTCCGGAGTGGGCACAAACAAGTCCACAGGAGACGAGGGGGGGATTTAGTGGGTGAGGGCCCCACACACGGAGGATGTGACGACTTCCTCTATGGTGCGGTTAGGTACATTTAACCCTCCTCGGCAAAAAAAAGAAAAAAACGCCTTCAGTCAGGATTACGACCTACTTTCTACCTAGCTTGGTATTGGATCGTTTAAAAACCGAAAAGTGCGTTAAATTAGTTAAAATTTTCCACAAGATTTGTAATTCAAACGTGGTCAGACTTGGTCGTAAGGTTTGGCGGTATTAAGGTCGTCGTAATCGAAATACTGTGCAAGGAATTGGCAAGTTTATAAAGAATTTTGAAGAGTCTGGAAGCATTACAGATATGATCTGGCCTATGTGCCATAAATACTGCTTCTCTTAGAGACAATGTGTCGGATAATCAGAGTTCATCGTTCCCAGCTATCGGACCAAGCAGATTTTTGCGAAACTTTTAATGGCAATTCTATTTACTCTCCGAGTTTTCGCGTCAGAACTATTTTGGGAGGAAGTCGCCAAAGAAATATTTTTTCAAATTTCATCTTTGTTGGAGATGTCTGACCTGGGGCTTGTCTGACCTGGGGCTTGTCTGACCTGGGGCCTCACGTCTAAAAAGCCAACGTACAACTTACTAGACTACGGCGCCTACATTGGCTGGCATTGGACCAAATTTCATTGAGTTATTAAGAAACGCCTTAAAAATTATTATAAGTCGTTGTATATTACTAGAGTTAGGTTTACATACATAAATTAATGACTATAGGTTTTACAGCACATCTTTTCACTGGCTTAAGAACTTATATCTTAAAATATAATACACTTACTACACCCCTGGCATTTCAGATTTCATGTAAGCCTCTATGTGCTGTCATTTAAATTAAAAAAAAAATCTTTATTATACAGAGTAATTAGTTATTTTTATATGTATGTATATTAGGGTGGTTTTATCTCATAGGGTAAAAAAAATATGTCAGAATTTTTTTGGGGGCACCCCTCTAGAATGTTTCTTTCTGTCAGATTTTAGGATTGCCAAAGTTTGAGCACAATTGGAAGATGTTAACCCTTGCCACTGGGGCCTCAAAGTTTTGAAAATCTCGATTTTTTTTGGCAGTTTTACGACTTCGGCGATCCATATCTCTGGAACGGCTAAAGCTATTTGCCCGTGTCAGACATCAAATTAAAGGCCATACTGTTTATAATATTTTGTATTCTACACAATAAATACGCAACTAGTACTGAAACCGAAAAATAGAGCCAATGTCCCTAAAAACGTAACCAAAACCTGAGAGCGTTGTTTGTATTATTATTGGTTATTATGGACAAATACTTGTAGTTTGGAATCTCATTTCATTTAAATATGTTTGCTATGGTATACCGTTAATTTTAGACCCACATACTGTAGCACTGACGACCCCAAGCAGTTAAAACCAAACTAGTAGCTACTAACACGTACACTTTGACATTAGTGTGTCATTTCTTCTAGTGAATATTTTTATTTCTCGTAAAAGTGATGAAATTCCTAGAAAAAGGTCTCCCTGCCCTAATTACAAGTGAGACTTATCTGTTGTTCAAAAGATTAAACATTAACACCGAATTTCTGGAAAAAGATCCTGCAACTTGGCCGCAGAACAGCAGCTACCAGGAGGGATCACAGATTACAACCAATTACTTACAAAGGACGAGCAAAAAAAAAAAACAATACGTTCTCCAAGTAGTCAGCAGATGCCGTCAGCTGTATCCAGATAGCTCCAAAACCACATTATGTCGGTCCCTTGAATAAATTTAAATAAGAATAAAATGAAAAAGACAATTATTATACTTCGCTCTTAGGGGTACCTAGTCACGTTCTTATAGACATTGGGTTCATTATCTCGAATTCAGTACTATTTACGTATTTTTTTATTCCATATAAAATATTATAAACAGTATCGATTTCAATTTGATGTATGACACAGGCAAATATATTAAACCGTTCTCGAGATATGGGTCGGCAAAGTCGCCAAACTTCCAAAAAATCGAGATTTTCACAATTTTGAGGCCCCAGTGGCACGGGTTAACATCTTTCAATCATGCTCAAACTTTGACAATCTTAAAATCTAACAAAATGAAACATTTTAGGGGGGTGCCGTCAAAAAAATTCCGACATCGATTTTTTAAAACCACCCTAATGTATATATACCGCTAATTGTTCAATAATATTATAAAAAAAATTAATAAATAAAATATAAAAAGAGTAATAAAAAAGTGTTTGTTTGTGTATTTATGAATCATACGCATGAATGATTGAATTCCCATTCTAATTCATATTCGTTAAGTGTGAGATCCGTTTTGACAATTCTGCGGTGTAAACCAGCTGAAGTCACTAACTGTGTTGCCGTTATGACCGCATTTGTGAAGCTTGTAAGAAATTGTAAAAATTTATAAGAAAAAACAAACGCTTTAAAAATTCTTAATTTTTTTTATTGGAAAGAAAAACATTGTAAAGCAGCGACTCTATAATACTCTACTGCAATGCAAAAATTAAACACAATCATTAAAAATTATAAAGCCTCGACTAATTACTAGACTTCTTTATGCAGAGTGCCCCTAAAATGTCTCCTCCTAGCCTATTGTACCAAAAACCAGAAGCTGATGTTTTTTACGAAATTTAATTTCATTTAAATTATCGCCTAACAGCAGTACCTCCTTTTAATATACTTTTCGATCGATTTCCCGTCGATAATATGACGAATTTTGGTTTTTATATTCTCCAACTATAGTGGATTTTTTACGTCTAGACGTAGCTCCACAAAAAAGTCTAATGATGTCAAATCAGATCACTTTACAGAACGTGAAACTACATACATACACAATTGGTCATTACAGCGCTTCGGTCAGGATTACAACTTAGCTTCTCCCACCACTAATGTTGTGTGTGTTAATTTTATACATGAGTGGCGGGACCTACAGTTTAAAGTCGACTCCCAACGACATATTTTTGAGCAACTTTTTCATGGCAATTTTATTTACTCTCAGAGTTTTTGTCAGAAATCCGCGTAGAGGAAGTCGCCGAAAAATTATTTTGAACTGGCGCCTCACGTCTAATAAGCCAACACTACGGCGAGATCTACTTATGTTGCTGATCTTATTAGGCCAGAATTAAGGGTTATTCTTTTATATTTTTCAAAAACAAAGAAATATTTGAATAGGTTGCAGAATTCCATCTTTTTGAGGGAGTTATCGATCACTTTGATCCACATTTTCAAATACTTCAATGTTAGGATAGACACCGTCTCTGATGTAGCCCCACAAAAAAGCCTAACGACGTCGATTTAAATGATTTTGGTGGCCAACTGATGTTGCCAAAATGTGTCAATTCCTTTGCTTAAAGCCGACATTGATTGTATTTTGCGGTTTGCGGCATTGTCTTGTTGATCAGTTAATGATCTCCAAGAGTAGACTCTCCAACTGTATTAACGAAGGCAAAGGTGCCTGTTAATGGCGGTAGGATATCCAATTCTATTGGTTTATTGGAGCGTCGTTGCAATTAGGCTTGTGTGTCACTGTTCTATCGCTACTACAACGGTTTTTGCTCCAGCGAGATAGATGGACTTGTCAACGAAAATCGTGTGTTCTTACATAGAACAAGTCTTTCTCGCAAGGCAAAATTAATTAAAATTTACACTCTAACTCTTATAACTTCAGAATTCTTAAGAATTGAATAAAAAAAATCGATAAAACTAAAATCCGTGTTTGTGGTTTCCGTGCAAATATACAAATAATACGAAATACCCAGTCAAACTTTAATTTACGCAGCATCTCGCAATTATCACGTTCTGTTTTACATGCAAATGAAAACAAGAAAAAAAAACCTCCTTTAAATTGAAATTCTTAAAAATATTATGTTACAAGGTCAGGTTCAAAATAAAAATCCAAAAAACTTTTTAAAAACAAACTAAAAAAAACTACAAAAAAAAATCTGCAAAAAAATCCATTTTCAAAATCCCATTTTTTTTCTAAAATATTCTCAGAATTTTTGGAACCACAAAACTGAAAAAAAAAACACTTACACACGCACTACAAACAATTTTTCCAATAAACTTTGAAAAAGACGAAAATAAAATTAAAAATAATTAATAACGTTAAACTGATAACCGTTAACAATTGATAATACTGAACGAAGATCTCTCTCTCTCTTTCTCGTTCTCTTGCTGTTCGTTTTCAGTTCATTCGTTTTAAATTTTAAAAATCTTAATAAACAAAGAGATTTCTGAGAAGTGATTTTTAATTGTTATGCTCAACAGATCATCTTCTCTATTTCGTTTGCATGTTGTTCTTCTTGTTGTTGCGTCTAAGTAAGGCGTCTTAGCTCCACAGCAAATCATTTATATTACGGTGAATTTTATGCTGCAGTAAGTTAGTTGAGCTCTAGCTCTGAACGCGTTCACACGGTTTAATTGTATTGGATTTTATATATCTTTTGAAGCGTTGAAGACACTAAATCGCAGTGTTCTTTCAGATTAAGTGATTATTGTGTTGATTTCTATTAAATATCCTGCAGTTTCTGTTAGTGAAACTGTCTTAAAGGATTTATTTTTTTTGCAATTTTTTAATGGAATAAATTAAAATTGAGTGCTTGTGTTGAAGATAATATAATAAAAAAGTGAGTGTTAATTTTTTTTAATAAAAAATAAAATTAATTTAAAAAAAATTAAAAATTTTTTAATAAAAAAAATTAAAAATTTTTTAATAAAAAAAAAAATTAAAAATTTTTTAATAAAAAAGAATTAAAAATTTTTTAATAAAAAAAAATTAAAAATTTTTTAATAAAAGAAATTAAAAATTTTTTAATAAAAAAAATTAAAAATTTTTTAATAAAAAAACAATTAAAATAAAATATTTATCACGAAAATAAAAAAAATTAATATAAAAATGTAAAATAACTTAATAAAATTTTGGACAGCACAAAAAAAAAAAATAAAAAAAAAGTTAAAGAAAAAAATTTTAAATTTTTTCTCATTACACAAATGTTTGAAATATTTTTTAAAAATAAAATAAAAAAATAATAAAAGTTAAAAAGTCTTTTATTATGTAAAATTTTTAATAATTTATTTTAAATTTTTTAATAATTTAAATTTAAACAAAAAATATTTTTTCTGATGTTGCATAATGGCGATGCGATATATTGACATTTCAAACAATTATTTAAAATTGTTATATAAAAAGCCTTAAAAAATATTTAAGCTAATGCAATGGACACTCAAAAATTTTTTCATTTAAAAAATTTTATATTTTTTGAAGCCAGGCTTATTGACCTAAAATTATTTTTAATTGAGTTTAAAACACAACAAAAATTTTTTATTTAAAAATAAAAAATTATTTAACATTAACTAAACTGGAGTCCGGAGTTTCATAATCCAACGTAATAATAATACTCCTATTTCTATTAGGTTCTTCGCAACAGTTTTGAGTCTAATTGCTAAAAAAAGAAACATTCTTAGGATCGGCTATAACGTGTTTTTTTACATTTTCAAGACCTTTTTATGTAAATGTCGGCCGTGTCTACACCACAATCCCAATTTTGGCATATTTTTCCAGCATTTCGGCTGGTATCATAGGCAATGTAGTTTTAATATTGCCTTCTAGGGCTGGAATTAAAGCTGGCTTATTCTAGTGTATAAGCCATTTTACGTATTCCCTTAAAAAAATGGTCTAGTAGGGTAGAAACGCATGATTTTGTTGGTCAGTGGACTGTTTCAAAGCGTGCGAATAAGCTCGTCTGTAAATATAGTTTATGATATCGCGTACCAACCAATATTATGTGACTTGTTGAAACCGTATGTCTTCAATTTTAGGAAAAAAGAAAGAATATTTCAGCACTTTTCATAAGGTATCATGGCATTCAACATAATGTTGCGATTTTCATTATTCTGAACAAAATACTGTCTAATGAGACTGCCAGTCCACAAGTCGCACCAAGCAGTACATTTTTCAGGTAGCACGGGCACCTTTTGAATTACCTCTGGCTGCTGCTCTGAACATCAAACTCGTCTACTTATTAGTCGACGAAAATTATGCGATAATTTTTACGCAATACGAATTTTGATAATAAAATTCAATGATGATTTATGGCATTTATGACTTTATCCCATGTCACGAAGTTTTTTTTATATACAAAAATTTTAAATTCGTATTTAGCATCTTACTTAGGCCATACTGCATCCAATGCATGCCAGTTCAGCATTACTTCTGAACTGAATTTTTGATCTTTAAAATCTTGTCGCTGACAGATTCAATATTTGTTTGGTATTTGAAAATGATAGTTCCAATAGCAGTTAACAAGTCTTATGGAATACAGAACGTGTCAGGCTTTAGATTAGATTGTAGACGACTGCCTTGTATCTGACTCCCTGTTCTAAGTACATTACTGCATCTCAGAAAAATAGATAGGTCTGTGGACGTAAATCGTCATATTGGAAAACCTAAAAAGAGAGCCGAAGCTTATCAAAACAACTTTCTTTGTAATAGAAAGGGGACAGAAACAATAGCAGCTACGTTCAGCTATGCGAGAATAAATCCATAAGCATTAGCCTGCCTGATTCCATTACAAACCTTAAAAAAGCATGATTGTCGGCATCCGAAATAGTTGTATTTTTTCAAACAAATAGGCTGCCTTTCAAAATGTTAGTTGCTTTGTGTTTGACAAAGTATCGTGTTTCATAATGCCGCTGCACAAAATATGTACAATGTATTCTATTTCAAAACGTCGTTAATGTGTATTTTTAACGCGGTCAAAAAGCAATCAGGCATCGGATTTATAGTTGATGTATTGTTTGGTTACTTTGCATATCTACATAGTTTATATACAGCAGTAGAACTGTATACAAACTTTGTATTGATACATTTTGGAAGGCAGCCATACTCTTCCAGGGTAATCAGGATATTTCTCCTAAAAAGAGCAAAGAGTCACAGAAGAGATACTCTGTCATCTTTGTCTCATCTTCATTTCTACATACCCTGCAGATAGATGGCCTAAGGCTTATGGCTTCGTACTATACTGATTTATTCTACCAGGGAATATCCACACATACATACATAATTGGTCATTATAACCCTTCAGTCAGGATTACGACCTAGTTTCTCACACCACTTATGTTGAGTGTGTTGATTTTATACATGAGTTGCGGGGACCTACACTTTAAAGTCGACTCCGAACGACAGATTTTTTGAAAAACTTGTCATGGCATTTTTATTTACTCTCAGAGTTTTTGCCAGAAATCTGCTGAGAGGAAGTCGGCGAAGAAATACTTTTTGTATTCTATTTTGATGTCTGGCCAGGGGCTCGAACCCTGGCTTTTCGTCTAAATACCACTAGACTACGGCGATGGAATATCCATAGGCGTAGCATATTGGAGGATTCATTAAAATATTACCATGATATCTACTTTGGTTAGATGGTTTGCAATATGATGTCATTTAAATTCGTTACAAGTTTTTTTTCTTGATTTTTTTTCGAATAAATTAGAAAATTGTACAAAATTGGAAAATATTTTTCAAATTTTCCTATCAACTGGGGTGGCCAAGGGTTTCTTAAGTTCATTTAATTCAATTTGTTAATTTGAATTCTCACAAAATATTTTATTAAAGTATCTTTCTTCTATTTTAAAAATAATTTATTTAAAGCCTGTTTCCCTTTCCCCCTCCTCCAGATTTTCAAAATATTTAAAAATAAAATTGGGTCAGTTCGAAATTATTTATTTTCAACTTGAAACTCCAGCAGCAAACATTTTTAGGAACGCATTGATTGGAATTTTTATGTTCTTTTTGTCGGAAATTTTGAAATTTCCAATGACATCACTTTATTTTTAATATTCAAATCTTTGACGGCAGACAGAGACACCACTCTCCCTCTCTCTATAGGTGACTAAAAACAACCCACTGCAATGCAGCATTATTGCCTATGAAATGTTCACACACAAACTGCACTCACTTTAATGTGTAAACATTGGATACGTTGTACGTGTTCTGATCTGTTTGTTCTGCCTCTTCGCGCATTCATACAAAGTCATCGAAATGACTGACTGACTGACTAAGTGGCTGTTGTCATTATTTAAAATAAAAGTTCTAATAAAAAAAATTGTTTTTTTTTTTTAATAAAAAGCAGAAGAAAAAAAAACGTTTTTAAATGATGTAAAAATGTGACAGCATTTGAATTTATTTTGGTTTTTCAAATGCACAATAAAACACACCCCATGTTGGATGAAAAAAATAAAAAAAAAATGAAAAAAATGTATAAAAATATAGGAAATAAAGTTTTTAATTTTAATGTTTCATTTTCTTAATCTTTGAATTTGTATTTGTTTTTAAAGATCCTCCAATTTTTTTTGTTGTTTTCTTTTTTTTGCCTTTAAAAATGTCAAGTTTATTGTCATATTTGTGTCGTTGTTTTTATTTCTCTGGTTTAATTGATAATTCAATTGTTTGAGCATAAAATATCAATTATACTATCAGAATTACAACAATAATAATAAATTATTATTATTTTTTTTGTTTTGTTTTGCACAAATCATATTCAAATCAATTTGTCAATTTAAGTGCGTGATCAATTTGTTATTGAATGGAGTTTTTTTTTTGTTTGTTTCTCTTTGAAATTTAAATTAAAATTGAAGGACTTTTTTGCAAATTTGATAAATACGAGTAAATATGAGTTTTTAAATACGATTTTTTTTAAATATTCAATTGACTTCACTTAAGAAACGAAACGTATGCTCAACATTTGTCAAGGTATTGTTTAAACTTTTGTATGAACTTAAACAGTCTTTACATTAGAGAGAGTTAAACTGTTTGTGAAATACAAATTTAATTTAAGAGCATTCCATTCCATACATAATTGGTCATTACAATCGTTTAGTCAGGATTACAACCTTGTTTCTCACAACACTTATGTTGTGTAAGTTAATTTTTATACATGAGTGGCGGGATCTACAGTTTAAAGTCGATTCCGAACAACAGATTTTTTTTATTTACTCTCACTGTTTTTGCCAGAAATCTGCTGAGAAGTTTCCGAAGAATTTTTTTTTCATATTTTCGTCTGATCTTGGGTTTGAACCAACGCCTCACTTGTCTAATAAGCCAACACACTACCTGGTAGATCACGGCGACTTACGTTCCATTCCATTCCAACTCAAAATGCTCGATGAACGACAACAATGAGCTGGCGGTCGAGCCAGAATCAAATGTCCACCATACGGAGCAATTTTTTGACTGGCAGTTCAACATTTTGTTTAATACTTACCTTAAGATTGTTAGGCGATGAACTAAGACGGCAACATTAAACTTTTCGACCGCTAGGATCAAGCATCCAATAAATAGAGCATTCTCTCGATTGGCAATTCAGCACCAGACTTTTTAAAGCCCTTTGAGACTCTATCATTCCGAAGAGAGTGGCGCATATTGTAAAGAGCCTTTACTACGATACTTTCTGGCTGGCATTACATAAGAATCAACACAGTGATACAATTGCTATCAGAAATGACGTGTTATCGTTTGTATTATTTATCACCATCATAGGCAATATTATGGAAATGGTGGGTGTCAGTCTAGTAGCAGCATTCTTTGGGGTCTCCGTGACCGCATGCACATAATCACGCTGACATGCATGAAAAGCTAAGCAAGGTTATGTTTATGTCCACTCAAATGATGTTGAGAATGAACTCTAGTAAAATAAAAATTGTGCTGACAAATCTGGGGTCCACCAACTTGTCTGAAGGCTTTCTTAAAGACGATAATACCTTCACATAGTTCGACTCAAGCATTGCAATAGCAGGTGGCTCTTCTAAAGACATTCAGAATATAATACAAATGGCAAAAGGCCACTGCACCTAAAATCCAAATATTCAATCACAATGTTAATCTTGCGATAAATGAAAAAAGACATCCATAGGATCCAACAGTTAAGATTAACTGTTTTTTTAGAATAATTTTGTGAATCTTGTGACGTTCTAGATTCATATGAAACTAGCAACAATAGAATATATTACAACAACTGTCTTGATTGAAACCCTTAAGGTCAGAGAAGATGAAAGATACGAGCACAAAAGCGAAGGCAGCTATAGAAGAGACTGCTTATTAGACTTCTAATGGTTCGACTTTTTGTATGTGTTGGTAGAATAGCTTGGCCTAAATTTGTTATATGTATAAACAACTGTTCTGAACAGAGTTGTCTAGAATCACTATTATTCGACCAAAGTTAAGCGCTACAAAAGAAAGAAGTAAATTTGATATCGTGATTATAGTTAGGCTAAGGAACTGTATTAAAAAATTTATAAAGACTATATGCTGCTAGGCCTTTGAACGTGAAAGCCATGTCGGAAATATGTATGTGATCCTGATCTTAGCTTATACGAATGTTTTTTTTTTACCACATTTCCCGAGTACACCTTATTACAGGGAATACTAGTATGTTGGTTTGGTGTGATTTTCTGCTAGTATTCAGTCATAGAAGTCAGTGGCTTGTGTTAGAGTGCTTTAAAGTATTTATTTATTTTTTAATAATTCTCAAATTATAACAAACAACAGCCTTTGGTGGAAATTGAACTCACAACCCCCCAAACTTGCAAGCTAAAATGCTACTCACTAGAATTTTGGGTTGCAATATGGCTGATAACATTTAGAAAAATAAATTTAGGTCGCTGTTCCACTTTCACATGTTTGTTAAATATTTGCTAAATGTGGCAATTTTGTTGTATTCGAAATTCTATTCAAATATTGCATATGAAAATATGTTTAATGACCCAAATTTGAATTTTTTTTTTATTACCCGGTGATAATTTTGCACAACCTTCTCTCTGCCTGCACTTAATTGTCTTCCACCGGATATCACCCCAATTTCTTAATTCAAATTTGTCTCAATTTCTTTCATTTTTTTAATATTTTTATACAATAATTATGTCATGTTTCAAATAAATTTTGAACGTGTTTTCAAAAATAATTTTTTTTTGTTGTTTATTTTTTTTTTTCAAATCACCTTTTGAACTTTTCATTACGTTTTTATTAAACTGATAATTTTCGTTTTTTTTTAATAATTTTTTTTTTTATTTTTTTAAATAAATACTTAGAATATAGAATAGATAATGGACAAGATTTTGCCTGTAGTATTTAAAGAAAAAAAAACTGAAATTCATTAAAAAATTTTCTTATCATTTTTCAAAACAGAATATAAAACCGCTACTCTCACGATCGTTTCGTATTAGAGATTATGTAGAAAAATTAGAGCAGTTTTCTAACTAATACATAATCATGAATGGTTTCCTAAAAAATAAAAACAGAAATAAATAAATTTATTTTTTTTGCAAAAAATAAATACAGTATTCCCAGAGCATTGGCACCCCGAATATAATAATTCCCCTCTTACATACATACATAATTGGTAATTACAACCCTTCAGTCAGGATTACTACGTAGTTTCTCAAACCACTTATGTTGTGTGTGTTAATTTTATACATGAGTGGCGGGGCCTACAGTTTAAAGTCGACTCCGAACGACAGATTTTTTGAGAAACTTTTCATGGTAAATTTTATTTACTCTCAGAATTTTTGCCAGAAATCTGCTGAGAGGAAGTCGCCGAAGAAATTTATTATTTATTATGTTCCTCTTACTCCTCTAGGGAGCATAGGGCCGCCGCCGAAGAAATGCTTTTTGTATTTTGCTTTGATGTCTGGCCTGGGGTTTGAATCCTGGCTTTTCGTCTAATAAGCCAAGACACTACCTACTAGACTATGGCGGCTTCCCCTCTTAGTGGCACTGAAACTTAGGCAAACTCGATTTTTGCTTTAAAATATGCAGAAACTACCCGCTTTTAAGCACGAAAAATTGCATCTCATATTTTAAATTTACTTTAAAAAAATTCACCCGCTTTGTAACAATTTTCTTTTCAAAATTGATCCTGTTCTCTAGTTCCCTCGTTCATGCGATTAAACGTTTCTAGATTTCTGGAACTTTTGCAAACCAATATTTACCATTAACGCCATACGGCAGATTTATTCGAAAGAGTAAAATTTAGACAGCGGAATGCATTCGATAGAATGTACCATAGAATGTGTCATTCTGCTTGGCATAACCAATCTCAGATAACACAGCCCTGCATGGGTTTTGCAAATAAGACGGCTCCAGACATTTCCGAAGGCATTTTGCGCGCTGAACATGAATATGGAAATTCAAAATGGCGAATGACGGTCGAGGTTTATAAAAATTAATCAGATTTACTTGACCGCCATATTAGATCCGCCATTTTGAATTTTTTTAAATCTGAATGAAGATCTGTAATCAGCGACCCCAAAAACCCCTGAGTAACAATTTTCAAGTAAATCTGATTAATTTTTAAGGACCTCCGCGATGTGTTTCTTTTTCTCTTGCCCCCCTTGACATAAACCCACCCCTTACTTTAAGGGTGCATGCAAACAATTTGGCTTTGGGCTCATTTTAAAGAGCAAAAAACAATTGTCAATTTCTGACAGTAGCGATGGTTCTAGCTCGTCAGTGTTTAGCTCTACAATTTTTCAAAAATGGCCAAAAACGCTATTTTTAGGGGTTTCAACGCCCTTTTTCTCGAAAAACTGACGTGATGGAAAGTTTTTGAACTCAGATTCGTGTTCAGCGCGCAATATGCCTTCGGAAATACCTGGAGCCATTTCATTTGCACAAAAAAAGTCCAAATTTGCAGGGCTTTGTAATTGATTCCTGATAGAAATCCAACAATCCACCAATGTTCACTTTTCGTAATTTGAAAAGCTCTTCTGCTACTAATCTGGCCTGTTGATGGTCTCGGGCGAGTTAACGGCCTCTTAGTTAAAGCTACAATAGGACTCTTGACTATGTCTATAAAGTCTGCTGTGGTGACCTAGTAAATTACAACTTTGTTCTCCACATCGATCAGACTGCATTCCATCCAATACGAAGTCATTGACCGCAGTGAGACAAATAGAATTCTGTCACCTTGAATGACATGCGGCTATTTGCTCTCAAGTGCAAGATTTCGATATTAGAATTCCCCGCAAGCATTTTTGTTAGCGCTTCTTTCCGGGGCGTACTGTAATCTATACAGATTAGATCTAAATAGATCAGTTTGCCCTAAAGTAGATCTAGTCGGATTCCACTAAATGGATTTGTATGAATTGATTACTATAGTACATTTTTATTGCTCTTTGGAAACCATTTCCTTCGCTTCCCAATCTCCCTTTCTACTTCCGGTCCTTTTTCCCATCCCCTCTTTTATCCTTCCTTCTTAAGAACGTTATATACAATGGGTCAAATCGACCTCCGGGTACTGTACTTGTCTAAATTGACAAGTACACGTCCTCTAACCTAACCTAACCTTGTAAACCATTTTAGAACAGTTTGCATCAAAGTGGAACTCATCGGCCTATAACGAATTTGGGTTAATAAATATTACGATTTCATATTTTTATAACCCTGTACAAATTTTATACAAACTTATTGGATCTATGTGAACCTAATTAAATCCATTTGATCTAAAATGTAGAACTAAATGTAGAACAGTTTGCATCAAAGTAGATCTCATCTGTTTTAAAAAATGTGTGTTAATAGCTACTTATGCCTTTATATTTTTATAATCCTGTACAAATTTTACACAAATTTATTTGATCTATCGAGATCTAATTAAATCTAAACTCATCTAAAATGTAGAACTAAATGTAGAACAGTTTGCATCAAAGCAAATCTCAAATGTTTTAAAAAATGTGTACTTAGGCTTTTAAATTTTTATAATTCTGTACAAATTTTTTACAAGCTTATTGAATCTACCCAGACATAATTAAATATAAACTGCTTTAAAAGGTAGAACTAAATGTAGAACAGTTTGCCTCAAAGTAGATTTAATTTGTCTTAAAAAATGTGGGGTTAATAGCTACTTGTGCCTTTATATTTTTATAATCCTGTACAAATTTTATATAAGCCTGTTTGATCTATCCAGATCTAATTAAATCTAAACTCATCTAAAATGTAGAACTAAATGTATAACAGCTTGCCTTAAAATAGATATCATCTGTCTTAAAAAATGTGTCTTAATAGCTACCTATGCTTCAAAATTTCTATAATTCCGTACAAATTTTATACAAACCTATTTGATCTATGCGGACCTAATTAAATCCAACTGATCTACCGAAATGTAGAACAAAATTATAATTCTTTTATTTTTATTTTCTTTTGCAGTTTTTTTACAAACCTTTGAGAAGCTTTAGAAGTCAAAATGAGAGGCTTAAGCCTTGTTTTAGTTTCAGTAGCTTTGGTACACTGTAGTGCCGGCTATGGTGCCTACAATCGTAGAGCAGTAGAATGTGGTGGCTCATATAGTGCCTGTCCCTATACACCCGGTGGTGGTAGTGGTCACTACTCAGCATCTTATGCCTCCTCTTCATCATCCTCGTCATCGTCATCCTCCTCTTCAACCTCTTCTTATGGTTCCTGTTGTGGTCTAACTAGTTGGGCTTATAGCCACATCGATGACATTAGACAATTTGCCAATCGCTTGAGACAGGAATACAATAGCATGTCTTCGGGCTCCACTTCAGGCTATAGCACCAGCTATACACCTTGGACGGGTAAGTGCAAATGTTGTTTTCTTTTTAACTCAGCCTTCAACAATTTTTTCTTTCCTTTCTTTTTTCAGAAAGCATTATTAGCCTGACTGGCAAGACTTCGGGTGAATTGGATGCCATTTGCCGCTTACAGAGTGAGCAATTGGTCAATGATATGCGCAATGGCTTGGTCACCTATACTACCATTGCCCAACCAAATTTCTTTGAATGGAAATCCTCTGAAATTTTACAAAAATATGTTGGAGGCGGTTTAGACTATGGTCAGCAACAGCAATCTTTGGACCTGAACAATTTCGATAATGTCCAATCCTATAACTACCCTGCCGAGGTAAAGGTGGTTGATGGCAAGACTTATGTGGTGCACAAAAACGAAACCGAGGCCCATAAACGTATGGGTGATGGTACATACGAGAATCCCTATGTAACTGTTGTTAAGAGAAATCGTACTATTATTACCACCAATACAGTGCCTGTATATACTGGCAGTTATGTTACCCCCGCCTATGGTTCCAGCACTTATGGTTCTACGAATAGCGGCTATACTAGCGGTGGCCAAGTTTATGTACCAGCTGGTGGTTCTACCACTGTTACACGCAAGAAGACTATCTACGATTGGGTTAATCAGAATATGGAACCCAGTGTTGTCGGCTATAGTCCCGTGGTTAATGTCAACTCCCATTGGGGTACAAGTTCAAATCTCTACAAACCTCCTGTACATGTGCCCGTAGACACTACTGCCAAATCCGAAGTGGAATCGTTTGATTCAGGTTATCAGCCTCATTATTATGGTCCTGGTTCCACTGTTACCGTTAGACGTTACAATAAAACCATTATAACCAATGCTGATGGTACTGTTGTCTCCGGCTCTGAAAGCCATAAGAAATGGGTCGATGGCAAATTGGTGTATGATACCGAACGACCTTTCGGTGAATGGTCCGTGCCCAGAGATGAAGAATGGAAACGTGAAGAACGTGAACGTTTCTTCTGGTTCTTAACTAGTTCGGGTAATATTACACCCCAACGTTTGGAAGAATGGCAAAGACAACAGGAGGAAAGACTTTTGGCTCTGGCCGAACGTTATCATTGCACCTTGGAAGAGATCCAGGAATGGCATCGCAAAGAATTGGAACGTTATCGTGTTTTATTGGGTCAATATCGTGCCCAAACTACTGATGATACCAACTGGAAACGTTCGGAAAGAGGCCGTTTAGATTGGTTGATCCATCAGAACAGTGTAACCCGCGAGGATTTGGAAAGATGGCAACGTGAGAATAACGATAAATTGGCTCAATTGGCCCGTCAATACCACATTACTGTTGACGAATTGAAGAACTGGCAGATTGAGGAATTGGATCGTCTTTATGTGTACTTTAATGATCAAAACAATTCCATGATTACCCGACCAGCTACTGGTTCCCTAACACGTACCAGCGAACAAGAACGTTTGGAGGAATTGATCAGACAACATAATAACACCATCGATCAATTGCAGAACTCCATTAAAATGGATCAACAAAAGCTGTCTGACTTATCGCTTAAGTATCGTGGTAATGTAGGCGATTTGGAGAAGTGGTTGAAGGGTGAATTGTCGCGTTTGGGTGGCATTATTACCGAGCAACGCAATGAAATGACCCGCATTACCGAATGGCAACAATCGGAACGTCAACGTTTAGAGAATATTGTCAAAAGTCATCGTGGTTCGGTGGGCAACATTGACGAGCAAATGGCCAAAGATCGTATTTACTTGCAAACACTGGCCAATAAGTATCATGTGAGTATTGAGGAATTAGAGAAGTGGCAGAGACAAGAATTGGACCGTTTGCAGAAGGATGGTCAAATGCAGCTCGAATTGGGTATTAAGGAGTGGCAATTGCGTGAGCATGAAAATCTTAAGAAAATTATTGCCCAAAATGATCTTACCCTGGAGGAATTCCAAAGTCAAATCGTTAACGATCGCCACAGATTACAGAACTTGGCCAATACTTACAATGTACAGATTACCGAAATTCAGGATTGGTTGCGTAAGGAAATCAATGAATTAAAGAGTGAAGGTTTCCTCAATGAGGTCAAAAAAGAATTGTTGGAATGGCAGCAAAAAGAAAGAGAGCGTTTAATGCTGATCGTACAACAAAGTCATGCTACCGTACAAGATTTGGAACTGAAGATCAAAACCGATCAAAGCCATTTGAATCAATTGGCTGCCAATTATAATGTCAAGGTTTCCGAAATCGAAGAGTGGCTTAAGAAGGAATTGATGCGTTTGCAAAGCCAAGGTTTGGTTAAGAATGAAGAGTTGCAAGAATGGCAAAAGGCTGAACGCGATCAAATCATTCTACTGTTGCAGGATAATACATTAACCGTTGAGGAATTCGAACGCAAATTGTTATCCGATCGTCAGAAATTGGCTGATTTGGCCAGGATGTACAATGTTAAGACCACCGAAATTGAAACCTGGATTAAGAAAGAAGGTGAACGTTTACAGTCGCTGGGCATGTTGCAAATCCAAGAGCAATTGAACAACTGGCAAAAGATAGAACGTGAACGCCTTATGAATTTGATTCAACAGAACAACTTGTCCATTAAGGAGTTGGAGGAGAAGATCAAGAACGATCAGACTCACTTGTATAGCACTGCCCATCAACATCAAGTGCGTGTAGAGGAGATTGAGGAGTGGATTAAGAAGGAGATTGCCAGATTACAAGCAGAAGGTTTGGTGGAATTAGAGAAATTGAAAGACTGGCAAACCGAATGGAGAGGCAATTTAACCAACATGGTCAAGGAACGTGACTTTACTGTGGAAGAATTCCACAAATGGCTTTTGGAAGATCGTAATAGACTTCAGGCCTTGGCCATGCAACACAATGTTAAGATTGAAGAAATCGAACAATGGGTTAAGAACGAGGAACAAAGATTTGTAGCCATGGGTTTGCTTAAGCCCAATGAAAAGTTAACCAATTGGCAAGAAGTGGAAAGACGTTATTTGGAACGCATTACCCAGGAACAATACCAATCCACCGAACAGTTGGAACAAAGACTCAGACAAGATCGTGAACTTTTGGAAAAATTGGCTCGCGACTATCAAATCCAAGTAGAAGAAATTGAAGGCTGGATGAAGAAGGAATTGGCCCGCCTACGTGATGAGGGTCAGTTGCAAATTAATAACTTGACCTCATGGCAAATAGCTGAACGTGAACGTTTAGATGCTTTGCTTAAGCAAAACAAACAATGGTCCGTAGAGGAATTCGAGCAGGTGTTGAGACAAGATCGTGATCATATGCAAAAGACTGCCTTCCAGTATCACACCTCCGTAGAGGAAATCGAGAAATGGATTCAAAGTGAAATCGCTCGCTTGCAGCAACAGGGTAAATTGAATGTGGAAAAACTCACACAATGGCAGAAAGAGCAACAACAACGCATACTCAGTCTGTTGCAACAGCAGTCTGGTATCACAGTGGAGGAATTTGAACGCAAGGTGCAGAAGGATAGATCCTTCCTTATGAACTTGGCCCGCCAGTATCATGTCAATGTTAACGAAGTCGAGCAGTATGTCCAGAAGGTCATACAAGATCTCAAGGAAAAAGGCAAATTTGAGTTGGAACAGTTGAAGGGCTGGCAATTGGCCGAACGTGATTACATTATCAATCTGATTAAGCAACACAAAAACGAATGGACCACCAAGGAATACGAGGATCGTTTGAGAAATGATCGTGATCATCTTAACCAATTGGCTGATTTCTATCGCATTAGCGTTAAGGAAGTCGAGGAATGGATGATACGTGAGCTTTTGCGTTTGCGCAAAGATTCGGGAGAACAGATTGCCAAATTGGCTGCCTGGCAGGTTTCAGAAGTGGAAAGACTTAAGCAGTTGATTAGAGAAAACAATCGCCTTAACTTGGTGCAATACCAAGTGGAACTTAAGAAACAAAAGGATCACATCCAGCAACTCTCGCAACAGTACTCCATCAGTGTCACTGAAATTGAACAGTGGTTGAGAGAACAATTGTTGAATTTGAAGACCACTGGTGAAGTGCAAGTGGAAAACCTTACCAAATGGCAAGAAGATGAGCAGAAACGTTTAATTGCCTTGTGCTTGCAACAACAGAGAGAAATCAGCAACGAAGAATTTGAACAGCAATTGAGAAGAGATAGGGCACGCTTGCAAAAACTGGCCACTGAATACAATGTGTCCGTGCAACAAATCGAACAATGGATGAAGGATGAATTGCAGAGACTTAAGAACTCTGGCTTGGTGCAGGTCGAGCAATTATCCTACTGGCAAAAGATTGAACGTGAACGTTTGCAAGACTGGTTGAGACAACAGAACAAGGCTGCCACCACCGAGGAATTGGATTCATTCATTAAGCGTGACAAGGCTAGATTACAACGTATTGCCCAGGATTATCATGTTACCGTGGAGGATATTGAATCCTGGGTGGAACAAGAAGGTGCACGCCTTCAACTCTTGGGCATGGTTAAGGGACCCGATAATAAGATCAACGATTGGGAATTCCATGAATCATGGTCCACCACCCAGCCACAACAAAACTGGAATAATCATGGCATGGCTACGGATGAGGAACTCTGGAAGGCACAAACCAAGGGACATTTAGTGGCCACAGCCCAAGTGAAACCCATGACCTGGCAAGAATTCGAACAATATCTTAAGGATGGACGACCACGCTGGGAACAATTTGCCTTGCAACATCATATTACCGTGCAAGATATTGAAACCTGGTTGAGACAAGCTGCCCAAGAATTAGTGCCACAAGGCTTTATATATGGTTCCACTACCGTGGAAGAATGGGAGGTCCAGGAACAGAAACATTTGCAGCAATTAATCAATGATAAATTGCGCAAACAACAACAATGGTCCTTAGAAGAGCTGGAACGCCAGTTGATCAATGATCGCAACTACTTGCAACGTTTGGCCCATCAATACCACTTGACGGTGGAACAAATCACTGAATGGTATCGCCAGGAATTGCAAAAGTTGTTGAACCAAAGGAAAATTGTAACCGAAAATCTTACCGAATGGCAAAAGAACGAAAAGGACCGCCTGTACAATTTGGTCATACGCAATCCATATAAGAACCAACAGCAATGGGAACAGGAAATCCTTAAGGATCAAACTACCTTGAACAGGATCTGTGATCAGTATCATGTAACTATTGAGGAAGTGGAAATTTGGATTAGAAATGAAATCAAGCGCTTGGTAAACTTGGGTTTGGTAAAGAGCATCTATAACCAGGGTAGTGGTAGCTATCCCAACCAATACAACAACTGGCAAGAACAGGAAAGACAAAGGCTGAGAGCCATTGCCCAGGATATACCCATAACCCAGGAAGAATTCTTGGAATTCATTGCCCAAGATGACTATTTCCAAAGACAATTGACCCGCATGTATGGCTGTACCTTGGAAGAGTTGGCTCCCTTCCAAAAGGTGCAAATTTCCATTATGAACGATGAAGGCTTGCTGGACAAAACCCAACTGCTGAAGGTAGAACCCTGGCAAAAGGTGGAAAGAGACCGCCTGTACAGTTTCATTAAGGACAAGAGCTATACTTTGGACAATTTGCGCAATTGGCAGAAACAGGAAATGTTGTTCAATAGCTTGGCTGGCAATATTGGCATTACAGCCCAGGAACTTAAGGATTGGCAAATAGCCGAATTCGAACGCATCCAAAACTTGGCCCAGTACTATCAAATGAATCTCAATCAATTGCAAGATTTCCGTGACAAAGAATTGCGTTACATTACCTATGTAATGCACAAGAAGACATCCTCCGAACAGGAGAAATTACAATGGGGCTCCAATGAGAACAGACGTTATGGTGTGTTGCAACGCAAGACCGGTTTAACAGGCGATAATCTGGTACAATGGCGCCGTAAGTTGTACTTGCTTAGTCAGGCACGTTTGCCCTTCAGTTATGGCGGCCCTGGAGGCTGGGAAAATGGTAACGGCACTACTAGTAGCACTGGCTATCCTAAACCCAATATTTCCAAAGATCGTGGTGACCAGCCACCCAATGTTTTCGAAGAGCATATGGACAATGATGAGCCTGGTGTAGCCGGTGGCAAATATATGTTGCCAACACCACCCATGGCAGCAATGACATTAGAACCTAGCCAACAAACAGGAGGTTATGGTGCAGCTCATAGTAGTTCTCATAGTGCTTCTCATAGTGGTACTCACTATGGTGGTGGTGGTGGTGCTGGTTATAATCAACATTTCAGTCATGGTTATGCTCATGGTGGTGCTCAAGGTGACTATGGTCAGCAGCAACAGCAAATGGAGGATGATTATGGCCAACAAGTGCAAATTGAAGATCTCTCTGGACCCTATGGTTCTGCTTCAGCTTCGGCTTCGTCCTCATCTTCCTACACACATGGCGGCTATGGTCAACAACAACAGCAGCAGGTAGAGGTAGAGGACTTAAGTGGTACTTTTACTCATCGCCAACCCATGGCAAATGAAAAACAAGTTCTAGCTACTGGGGTAAGTTAAAGAATGAATTCATTCCATGAAAATCGAAATTTAACTGTCTTTTCATTTCCTTCCTTTTAGCAAATTGAAGTCCAAGCTGAACCCGAAAGACCTGGTCTCCTTAGCCGTATTAAGAATACAATCTTTGGTTAAAATGCTGCCGCTTTTATGTTTTTTATAATGTTTTGAACGAAATAATACTCTTAAGACTCTGTATAAAATTGAACAAAAAAAAAAAAAGAAATTCAAACAATTTTTGCCATTTTGTTTTGTCGTTAGTTTCCTTAAATTTAAGCTATTTTCGCCATTTTTGTAAACGAATTTTTTGTTTTTTAATTTAATTTTTTTTTTAGTTTTTTTAACTTTAGTTTGTAGGATTGAATAGAAATTTTTATTTGTTTGAAAACGAAAATGCAACGAACAAAATAATTTTTGTATGAATAAAGAAAACGTATATTTAATAATAAATTAATTAATTAATAAATAAAAGTTATTATTTAAATAAATAAAAAATAAATTTTATTTTTTTTTCATAGTGAATGTGGTCTTTAGTGGCATCCCACTGAAAATAGCCTATCTGCGCCTAGCAGCATGGTATTGGTAGTGGAAACTTCTCTTTAAATGAAGACAAAATTGATCGTATTATGACATTTTTGTTGGAATCATATACCATTTAGTCCGTACACTTCAATAGCAGACCGAGCAATATCGATTGTCATATCACTATAGCCCTCTGAGTCGACTCAAACGATTATTCCAGGGTCTTTTATCGAAATATCCCCCAATTACACCTCCAGACCACAATGCTCGCCCAACAATCACTTTTTTCTGATGCAAGGGTTTTTCCACAATCATTTTTTACTTACGAATAAATGCTGAAGAAATCAAGGCCTGTTGTTCTACCAAACAATCAATATATTGTTAGGTTTTTACCTTTTAAAAAGCGTTTAGATTGCATTATTATTCGCGCAGGTCTGTGTTACACTGTTCACAACTTTATGTAAACAACAACAATTGCCTTTTTTTTGTTATTCCTTTGTTTATACCCTTTGCATAAACAGTAACTATTACTAGACAATTATTCGACACAATCACTGTCTTCAAACAAACCGTGACTCCACATACGACTGACTGAACTTCACTTACACAGTCGCCTGCTTTGCCTTGCCTTTTATACGGCAGAGTATACAGTCTGATGAATGTTTTTGAAGGCGAATGTTCATGTTCATGACATCATTGTTTACATTTATTATTGCAGTGTTGTTTGTGTATTTTTGTTTACTTGTTTACCATTTTTTTATGCTGGTGTGTGTACGATTATTTTGTAAACATATTTGTTTACTATATTGTTTTGTTTTTGTAGCTTTTGTTTATATTTTTAATGCTAAGCAATGTAAAAGCAAAACACCAGTATCTAGATTTTACGTTTTCGTAACAATATAACTCGCGTTACAAATGGTTAACCGTCTTATATTGGATTTCATATGTAAAATACACTACAATAAGCAGTAAGTTAAGCTCATTTGCTAAGGAAGTCATGGATTTGAGTAATTCGAATTATCTGCCACACTTTCACTAAGAGAAACGAGTTTTTCGACAGTGCATGCCTTGTTTGGATGCACTTATCTTAACACATCTTTAACTTCTCCCCTCTCTTCAAATTTCCTTTATAATTTAGGCAACTGCAGTAGTGGCTGTCAACCTAAGAGGGTAGGATGGTCAAGATTAGACTATATATGGGCGTTTGAATCCTACAGTCGTTCATTTGGAACCATCCAAAGTTCCTAACGAAGCTACTCAGCTTAGTATGTCCATCCTCAGTGAAAGTGTAGAAACAAAGCTAAGTTGACATAGCGTTTTGGTTGTACCCAATCGATGAAGAATAATTTGCTCTTCTTCCATATCAGCCTGCGCAGCCCTTGCGCTGCCCAATTTCTTCTTCTTCCCTAGTTTGGTGAAACTTGGTCAGTACAGGGACTGTGTACACCTGTGGCGTCACAATGGGTCGCTATGCGTACTCAAGTGAGCTTTTGGTATCAAAACTAATACTCCAACCTACCTAGCTAACTACCCCATCAGCTTGTGGAGCCCATGTGGAACTCATTGGCCATCTGATGAAAACCAATATACATATCTTGCGTGAGTAATGTCAATGTAATCTGCAATAACGACCCCAGCTGCTGCTTTAAAATTACTGCTTTGGAGTTTGAACACACTTTCAGCGTCTTTCATCTATTCTTAGCCAATTTATCTGTGCTAATCCATCCATATTCGAAGTCTTACTTATGGCTTAATCTATCACTGCATTGTCCATTATAAGCTTTTAGGCTTCCCAATGCAGAGAAGAAAAAAAGTTCGATGGTTGCAACAGTTCTTCGATTATTATCTTAAACCATCCTAGAGGTTGTTTAATAATCATCATCGCATGTCACTTATTTCCGTTTGAGGGACACTGTAATCCGTTAGGCTTATTGTATGAGTTACACTCAAGAAGATACCTCCATCGACAGCTTCAACCATTTCGAACCATATGTAGAGATTTTTATGAAATCGTAACCTTAGACCATTCTAGAGGTCGTTTAACAATCAACACCGCAGGCTACATGTCTCTCATATCCGTTTGAGAGACACTGCAATCCGAAAGCCTTATCGAATCAGGTATACTCGAAAGGATGTCTGTAACCACAGCTTCAAACATTTCGAACCATATGCACAGATTTGTATGGAATCGTTCACGGTATGCGACACATCATTTTTCCACTCCCAGCTATTCGGAATTGACGTTCTGAACTTCCATTTGAAGTCATATTCTGAATATTGTCTTGACAGATGTATCCACTCTCTGATTCCAAGTAGGGATGACTGGAATCCTAATACGGTCGTCCCCCCGGAAGTCCTGGATATATATACCGACGGCTCTAAACTCGATAATGGGGTTGGAAGCGGTGTCCACTCTGGGAAATTGGACCTGAATATTTCTCTCCGTCTGCCGGACTAATGCAGTGTGTTTCAGGCGGAGGTGATGGCAATTTACAGGGCCGCTCAATGGATTCTCGTCAACGATGCTCCTTTCACTCGATCCTCGATCTTTTCTGATAGTCAGGCTGCGATAAGATCTCTATCGGGTTTCGTCATTAACTCTAGGATCGTTGGGGAATGTCGCCGCTGTCTCGACCTTCTCTCGGGGCGCTTCACCAGTGTCTCTCTGGTGTGGGTCCCCGGGCACAGTGAAATTGCGGGAAACTGTAGGGCCGACGAGCTCGCCACAGCTGGTGCGCTCCTTCCGGAATCCTCTTCTATTGAATTGGGTATGCCATTTGCCTCGGTCAAGTTGACTAACCGACTACTTAGTCTTGGTCGTGATATCACCTCGACTACAGTGGCAGTGTTTACAGGTCATTGCGTCATGGGTAGACAAGCGGATAATGAGGCTCTCTTTTAACGACTTCTGCCGTGAATGCAGGTCCACTGAGGAAGAGGAGACTGTTGTTCACTTTCTTTGCCAGTGCCCGTCTCTTGCTGATATAGGCTATTTGGCTCCCCATTCCTTGTTAGCTTAACGGAGCTATCATCTATTGACATCAAGGATATAGCTTCGTTCATCAAACTTTCTGGCTGGTTTTCCAGTGTGGGGTAGTCGTGCTTTTGTTGTGCAGCCCTTGCTCTTTCATTTCGTTCCGTATATTCGATTTCGTAACAGTTAGATATTCAAAATAAATTCCGATAATTAGGAAATTTACAAATAAAACAGACTTTAAAAATTTAAACTAAAATATTCTGTTTTTTTATTTACTCTTTCTCCTTATTATTTAATTAATAATTTTATTTTTTTCTGCTTTTGTTTCATAAATATATTCTACATAAGTATGTATATGCCTATGTATTCATGTATGTAAACAATATTTATATGTACTCGTATGTATATAATTTATTTAATTTATTTCATTAATAATTTACATTATAATTACAATATCATCTCATTTTAATTTTGTTCAACTGTGGTGTTTACGACAATAAATTTTTTTTTTTATTAATTTTTAGGACATTTTTTTTAAGTCATAAACGTAATGTAATGAGTCTCAATCTAGTTTTAAAAATTGAAAAAAAAAAAATAAAAATCTGTTGTATATGTTTAGGGGGGCAACTGGAAAAAATGTAGCGTACTTTTAGGAGACTATTAAAGTGACTATATTTTATCGGGCTGCTAAAAGTATCGGTATCAAATCCGTTAGACTAATAAAACTATCAGTTATTAAACAGTTTTCATATGGAGTACCAGTCGACGTAGTCAAGTAGGTTGTGTGCCGGCTTCTTTGACGTGAGGTCACGGTTTAAACCCCAGGTCAGACATTTCGATCAAATCGAAATATCAAAAATATTTCTTCGACGACTTCTTCTCAGCAGATTTCTGGCAAAAACTCTGATAGTAAATAAAATATGCCATGAAGAGTTGATCAAAAAAATCTGTCGTCCGGAGTCGATTTTAAATTGTAAGTCCTGTCACATAGGGAAAGAATTAACATACACAACATAAGTGGATCGTTTAGCAGCAGAAGAATGTGCCCCCCAAAAAGGGGTTTCAAATGTGGCTACTTTTTGATTACTGCGCGCTAATTATTGTCGTAATAATCGGTCTACTGTGCAATGAATGAAAACTATAATAAAAAAGTTTACGGACTCTAGTCAGGTCATTATCAAAATGGACGCATTGCCATAAACATCGTTAATGTTAGAGAATGTATAATGAATAGTCCGAATAAGTCCGAATTAGTGGATTCAGCAGTTGGGTCTAATTTACTCCTAATTATGAAGTATTTTGCATTTACATCTACTCACATAACAATTAAAGTCGTCTGAAACAAGAATAACAATAACAAATCAACATTAAGTTCTAGAAGTTGCCAAACTGAAAATTAACACGGTATAAATAGAGCGGTTGGTGTTACAAGTGTAACGTATAGGCATTGTTGAGTTAAAATAAAATTAATTCGAATACTATCTTTAGGAAATTAGATACGACTCACAGGCAATCTTGAATCTACCATTGCAATATATACGACTTCCCTAAGAGTTATTGTTCTAACGTTGGTAATTGATAAATCTGCCAGTCTAATAAAGCTTTACTTGAATGTTTCGCTTATAAAACTTCTATGGGAGCAACTATTCCTCTTGTCTTCATGTCTTTAATGTCGTTTGGAAATGGATTCATATCCTTTCCTCAGCATATTTTCCAAATTTCAACATCAGGTCATGTAAGTAGAAGTCATCCTCGCACAAAAAAATGTATGTTATGTAGTATTAACCCATTTTATCGAATCCTTTTAGGGTAGCATATTATTTCCCTAGAAATATGTCACATTTTTCGGTCTCCTAAAAATATACTTTATTTTTCAGATGCCCCTAAATATATGCCAATAAAATTAAGAAAAAAATTTATGTTTCTATGTTAGGATATGTGAAGTATAACTCTGTGTGTATTTACTGTTTGAAAATTTAATAGAATAACAATAATTCTTTGGTCCTTAACAGATTTAAAAGCAAAACTAAAAACAGAAAGTTTACAACAAAAATTCTCTTCTTTTTTTATGTTAAACCGGAATGAGGCACTTTTGTATATTTTCAGGGGGTGTGTAGTTAAAATAAATAATTTTTCTACTCTTATGTTCTGTATTTTTCTGTTTGTTTTGTTTAAACATATATACTCATAAGTTTAACAATGATATTTTAATTGATGTATGCAAAATATGTAGCATAGTTTTAGGCTGTTTTTCATTTTTTAAACTTCTTCGTTTAATCAACTATAATTGCCATTCTCACCATCACTATCACCCAATTGAAAACATTTTGTACTTGCATTTATTGTTGTTGCTGTTGTTAATGCCGTTTTTGTTGTTGTTGCAGCTGTTGTGTGTGCCATCATATATTCATAACGATTGGGATCATTATCTAGTATATCATATAACCCTTCACCGGTCTCGTAAAGGACCCGATTTTTTAATTGTTCAATTTGATGCAACAGCTTTAAGGTCTCATGATCCAAATTATCATCTTCCATTTTCAATTGCTGCTGTTGATCCTCATCTATGTCCCATTCTAAGGATTCCGGTGTTGATATATGCGACCAGGAGTTGTGTGAAGAGTTGCGTGTTATGGAACCATTTTTTAAAACACGACTATTCGATTTCAAAAGACTTCGTTTTTCATTTTGTCGTTCTTTTTGTCTGTTCGTTGCACATACAGAATCATTAGTTGGCCCCAAGGAGGTCAAAGAGGCCATTGATTGATCCTCGTCTTGATTCATGTATTGCCAGGACTCATCGGCTGACATTTCATCTCTATTCGTGCAGCTGGCCATCATCATCATACTCAATTGACTGTAGTTTTGTGGTGGTGTTTGCGTGTTTTGTTTTTGCTTAAGCAATTGCTGATTAAACTGACGCATTTGTGTGTATTCATGTTCCCATTCCAGATCCAAGGAAGAACTTGCTCTTGAGCTCGATACTCGACTAGGCAGATAGTTAACTGCGGTTTCTTTCGTATGGCCGGATGTTATAAGAAGATTATTGACATCCAAATTTTGTAGCTGGATGTCGGAGTAACTGAAATAAATAAAAGGAGAAATATTAATGCATACTTTAAGGCGATTATAAAGTATAGTTAAGCAATTTACTAGCCCAAACCATTTGGAAAAACCATTGCATGATTAAGAATGAATAGAATGAATTATCACTGCCTACTTTTAAGGGTTTTTAAACAGCTTAATTAAGAATAAATAGTCATTGCCTGCTTTTAGGCGTTTTAATAATGGAAAATCGTATTCTATAGATCAAAGTCAATGCTTTTTATTCTTTTCTTTATTATTTTAGCCTTCATTATCATAATTGATAGCCTTTGAAATATTCATTTCTTAGTTCTCATTCTTATTCTCATTCAGTCCATTGCACTAACAATATGGCTTTTTATCACTCACCTTTCAACTTGATTTCCATTATTTAATTTGGCATAATTGGTGTCCTGATGCTGCCAAAATTTATCCAAATAGTGTGAAGACTTTTTCTATAAAAAAAGAGAGACAAATAGAAAGAGAGAGACAGAGAATATGGCATGAATCAAAGTCGTATCAAGCCAAAAGCCATTATTGAATAAAGAACGAAATAAAATAAAAAGAGGAGTAAAATATTAAGAAAAGTCATTAGCATTACCTTACGTTTGAAATTCCATATGCGAAATATAATATTTCTTTGTCTATAGGTTGCACTGGTATTGGAGACCAAATCTAAATCCTGTTCATCTGTTGATTGACGCCTAAAAGTAGATCAAAAACAAATACTTGATAAAGAATTCTTGTTAAATAAATAAAAAGGTCTGAATACCTTAGGAATTAAAGTTTTTACAAAGAAACTTATACCTAGAGACAGTAAGAGAAAGACAGAGACAAAGACTAAGAGAGAGAAAAATAGAGCGTAGAACTGCAAAGAACTCATGCATTAGTGTTACCACCCCGAGACATAGTGAAGATATTACGGTTGGTTGTTGTTGTTGTTGTATTTACTCATACGTTAAACGTATTATTTATTTCTTGTTGTTGTTGTTTTCTTTTTTAATAAAAACTATACTCTTTTGCCTTTTGTTTTTGTTGTATACCCTAGACATTTGCTTTCTCTGTGTATTTTTTTTTATTTTTTTGCTTAAGAAACATCATTTAACACTAAAGTACTGAGTACTAAGGAAAATTGTGCAAGCCAGCATACTTTTAGGCTATTGACCTCACATTAGTGGTTGTTTTTTTCATATGTTTTCTGTACTTATTTTTCTGTTGGCTCTAGTTTTGCTGTTTTTCTCACTCCGTTGCATGTTCCATAGTATTTATCTTTGTTTTTTTTCCAGCAAAAATGCATGTTTTTCTTTTAAAATTTTCTTTTTTTATTCACATTATTTTGCCTCAACCACATTGTTGGTTAAACTTGTCGTACAAAGTTGGTAAATAATAATAAAAAAGAAATAGAATATGTGCTAACAGGGAGGTAGTTTATGGGAAGGGAATGTTCTGGAACCCACAACATTTTAGTTCACTTTAAAGTAGACTCTAACTTTCCATGGCCCCTAAAAATATGTTACTGTGTTTTGCTTTATTAAAGGCTATGTTTATAACACCATAACTTATTGAGTAATTAACAATTCGTTTGTAGGATTTTGGCCTGTTGCTTATATGTACGTCCCAATAGTGCAGCTCCCGCTCTGACCAATTCAATATATGAGCTCGATGGAATTTGGTTAGTACGGGGACTGCGCTTACCCGTGACATCACACTTCACTCCACTCCAATCTACCTACCTCATACGTCCCTGCTTTAGGTTAGGTTATGTTAGGTTAGAGGACGTGTACCTGTCAGTCAAGACAAGTACAGTACGCGGAGGTCGGATTGACCCATTGTACAACGTCCTAAAGGAGGGAAGGATAGTAAAGGGGATAGGATGAAAGTAAGGTATATGGGAAAGGGGGGAGTGGGAAGCGGAGGAATCACACAGAGCAGACGCAACAAAAGGGTGGGAGAGCGTGACTACACCGATGAAGTCCTAGCACCTCTCAACCAGCCTAAGCCACTAATGAATCTGTGGAGAGCCTTGATGTCGGCTCTCGACACCGAATTCAAGCTCCCAAAGAAGGGTTCTCAATCTCAATCTACCAAGGGCTAGGCAATCACAGAGGAGGTGTCTCCAACTCCTCCTCATCGCAACACGCCCTGCAATAGTCCGGCTGGGATCTGTTCCAGATCCCCGTCAGTGACCTAATCTCGCAGTGCCCCGTGATAAAACCGACAAACAACCTTAAGCTGGCCTTATCCAAGCCCAGCAACCAGCCTGTTCTCTTACTGTCTACAGCAGGCCGTAGACACTTAGAAACAAAATACGTCCCTGCTTTGCTCGCCATTTTGCAAGTTGGTCACACCAATCGATGACAGGACATATTCAAGTTGGGTCGTTCAACACAGATAAGGTTGTCCTCCATGCAGAAGTCCTCTAATACCTGCATGAAATATTCGTCCAGCCAAAAAGCAGCAGTAACACTGCATTTGGATTGTTAGTGGTATTGCTGTCGTCGATGTATGCAAGATACTGGAAGCTTTTGTAGAAAACAGTATCGTTGTTATGAAATCCTACATTCTACGATGAACTTGAAGAGGACACATGATAAGGGATGGTCTTGTCTGAAACCTCTCATGAAATCCAACAGATAGGGGGACTTTTCCTACATTGACGAACGGCTTCGAAAGTATACCAATCAAGTTCAAATATTACTACAAGAGCACGAATACTGCCTTATGGTCGACAATAATATGGTATGAGTCCACTTTGTTTTAATAGGCCTTCTTCAGGATTTTACGTATGGATGGTGGGCTTATCAGATCTGAATCTGCATTGATAATATTCAATCTGTTTTCGGCGAGTGACATTTATCGTTGATAGATGGCTTATACCTCCGTTGTTAGCGCATATCATGTGATCTTTCTTTTTTCGAACAGGACAAGGAATACCAGGATTCCATTGTTCCATATAACGTACCAGTTTCTTACTTCCAGCCTAAAACAACTAAGTGGGCAGGCCTTCACATACATACATAATTGGCCATTACAACCCTTCAGTCAGGATTACGGCCTAGCTTCTCACACAGGGCCTTAAGTTTTGGGAGTTTGTATCCGGCTTTGCTATCTGCCGTTGCCTAGAAATCTCGACCTCTTTGGAAACATATTGAGTGTAACTTATAAGTAGATGGCGCTGGCGGTTTCTCCTATGTTGTTAGTTATTTAAGTTATTCTGTAGGATTTCAGGGAGCAGGGGGTTCATAGAGGTGATGCCCATGTCCTTATGCTGTCCCTGAAGTGGAGCTCACTCAGTTTAACTGAGACAACCTGTACAACTGTGGCCTGCAGAATGTTGAAGATTGTGACCCCTGTACCATGCCTCGCCAATACATAAGCAATTTAATTTAATATTTAACTTTATTCTTGCAATCCATCCCAGCGTAACCGAAATTTCCCTAAGAAAAGCTTGGCGTACATGAACGAACAACGGGACATTCGTGAGGCACACTTACTAAAATCCATAGAAGTAAAGTATACTTTAAGGCTTCCCTATAATTTAGTATATCTTATAAGTTAAGGCGCCAACTGTTTTCCCATTAATACCCATGTCACGCACCTGTTTGTGTTCCATTTTGTTTTGTTGTTGGTTTTTTTTTCATAATTTTTATGCTTAATGCATATCAAGTAGATATGATTTAATGTCAATAGCGTATAAAATTCGAATAAAACAGGAAAGAAAAAGCAAAAGCAAAATCTAACATCATTCACAGTAAAATAAGGCGTGATTTGGGCCATTTAAGCGGCTTGAATGGTTAGTATATAGTTTATACAGCCATAACACTCCTACTACCTCCACTCAACGTGGTGTGTATAGCATTAGGAGTATGCCTTTAATAAAGAAAGGAAATTATATTTTTGCTTATGCTTCTCTTCCTTTTTTTCATAGCATACAATTAGGCTAAAAGCCAAAATAAAATTCCAACTGCCATACTCAACCATATTCTACGGTTGAGCAGTGTTATAAGAAGAATAACTTTCGTAAGAAAATGGTGGCTTTTGTTGGTGGCAATTTCATAAAGATTTCTTGCTTCCTGGCATTTCAATTTTCAATGAATTTGACCCAATTTATTGGCTAAAACCATAGCCTTGACAATAGTGGGCCCCTCTCTTGCCTCCTTTAGCTAAGACTAAAGCATAATTATTATTGTGGGTGGCTTTATAGTGAATATCATCATGGTTTTGCTTATTTTGCTCAATGAAATACAATAACCGGAATAAAATGAAAACTTAAGAATGAAATGATTAAAAAGCTTAAGCATACTTTAAGGCTTAAAGTCAGCTGAAAATGAAATCTATAGAAAAGTTTAACTAAAGCAATGTTTGAGACAGATTAATAACTGTTATACTCATACTTTTTTGCCAACACCAACAAAAGAGAAAAATAAAATGATAATAAGCAGTTTTCTTATATAAAGCCTAAAATTATGCTTTTATTAATATATACATGCATACATACACACATTCCTCGCCATTATTAGTCAAGTATACTTTAAGAAATGTGAAATGTTTTCAGGCAAATAGCCTATAAGTAGGCAAATAATAATTGTAAGTATTAAAAAAATAGTTTTGTTTCCTTTTCTATTTAAGTAAATGCCTTAAAGTAGACATCACTACTTAATTAGTTTTCAACTTATGCAAAATTTTTGACATTTCAAGGAATAATTATTTTTGTAGTTGTGGTATACTTTAGGGCATAACAACGTTGTTAAGCAAAATTACAGAATATAAAAATT
Organism: Sarcophaga variegata; assembly: GCA_932273835.1. Lineage (NCBI taxonomy): Eukaryota > Metazoa > Arthropoda > Insecta > Diptera > Sarcophagidae > Sarcophaga > Sarcophaga variegata. The sequence goes on along the minus strand of OW026361.1, from coordinate 14,820,828 downwards.
ACGAGTTATTTATGAGAGTCAAGAGAGTCCCTGAAATACCGCGTTTAGTATGCCGTAAGTCAAGGTAGACTTTATAAACGCTTTAATTTAATTAAAGGAGTGTAACATAGGGATACTCTGTGTCATAAATATTTAATAATAATTAAAGAATTTGAATTTTTGTTAGATATTGTCGAAAGTTGATTCACCTTTATGTCTCAAATTCAATCATCCTAAAAATAGGCAAAGGATAGTATAATTTATATTAACCTAAAAGCATGCAATAAAGAATTGCAAAATAAAAGAACCTTATTGGTGTGTTTTTAATACTTTATAGTATGGAAAACTTTTTGGTAGTTTAGGTTATAAACCAATGCATGAAATGGTCTCCAGTTTAATATCTGAAACATCAGACCTATCCTCCAAGAAAGTATACTGGATCAATGACCAAAATCGGTTCTGTACGGGAGGTTATGTTTTGAAACTCCATTTTTAAGCTTTGCAAGCATTCTTTCTATTATTTTTTGAAACAGTTTTATGGCAACATTAACATGTGTAACCGCCTTGAATAGATGCAACAGCCTGCAGTGCCCTGTCAGAAGAGCGAATAGTATTCTCCGACTACTTCTAGACAGTCTAATAAATAAATCATATCTCTTTCGAATGTAATTCCCTATTTGAGTTGAGAAGAGTCTTAGTTTCGTTCCATATTCGCTTGCCTCGAATATATGCTTTAAACATCTGTTCTTGTTCTATCAGCCAGCCCGTCCATCTCATCATTGTCTTAAATTTTTACATACCATGACATCCATTCAACTTGCTCTGAAATTTCATGCTAACGTCGAGCCTGCTGAGTGCTCTATTGGCCGAAAATTTATCAAATAGGAGTGCTACGTTCCAGCCTTTCTACTTCGTGACTTGAGCACATATTACGATGGCGTAGTCTTCCGCTTAGAAAAAATACTTCAGTTTCCCCATGGGTTACAAATATTTCGCTCTTAGACAAATATCCTCGGTTATGTCCCACTAAAGTCGCCGTAGTCTAGCAGCTAGTGTGTTGGCTTATTAGACGTAAAGCCAGGGTTCGAGCGCCAGGCCTGACATCAAGACAAAATAAAAAAAGTATTTCTTCGGCGACTTCCTCTCAGCAGATTTCTGGCAAAAACTCTGAGGGTAAATAAAATTGCCATGAAAAAGTTTCTCAAAAAAATCTGTCGTTCGGAGTCGATTTTAAACTGTAGGTCCCACCACTCATGTTAAATTTAACACACACAACATAAGTGGTGTGAGAAACTAGGACGTTGTACAATGGGTCAATTCGACCTCCGGGTACTGTACTTGTCTAATTGACAAGTACACGTTCTCTAACCTAACCTAACCTATGTCCCACTATCTGGCCGACCTGTAGCCAAAAGGGAAGATATGTCCAAAGGCATGGCTATGATTAGGCACTCGAATATGGCGATGTGACCTTGTGAGGTGTTGCTATATGCATTATATACACTAATGTTTTGATCCCAGTGAGGTGTGCCATCCTGACGATAGCTGGGTAAAGCCTTAGACTAATGGGCCGGTCTGCTCTCTATCTGGCCTTGAGCCATTCACAGACCGCAGTATGGTGTCTCGTTTGAAAGACTATGTAGACTCCAAATTATTCTACTCATTATTATGCAGTTTCATTGCGAAGAATTGTTCAAAACTGTAGAGTTTACAGGTTCTATCCAGAAGGTGAAGTTTGAGCCTTACGTGACCCGTATTTTTTTAACATTTCTTTGGTTGAAAAACTAAATTTTAATTGAAATATTTTCCTTAGAGAAAATTAAATATTAAAACGGAATTTATAGCTTATAAAGGGTGTTTTTTATAGAGGTATAGAACTTTAAGTTGCAATAAAACAACGATGGATTATTCGATTGACATGAATTTTATTTATCCGGAAGATAATCTTGTGGCATTACATTTGAAATATGATTTCTGGCATATGACCGCCACGGCTGGCGCGGATGTAGTCCAATCTGGACTTCCAATTTTCAATGACTTTTTCCAACATTTGTGGCCGTATAGCGGCAATAATACGGCGAATGTTGTCTTCCAAATGGTCAAGCGTTTGTGGCTTTACCGCATAGACCAATTACTTTACATAGCCCCACAGAAAGTAGTCTAACGGTGTTAAATCACAAGATCTTGGAGGCCAATTCACAGGTGCAAAACGTGAAACGTGAAATTAGGCGGTCACCAAACGTGTCTTTCAATAAATCTATTGTGGCACGAGCTGTGTGACATGTTGCGCCATCTTGTTGAAACCACATCTCCTGGACATCATGGTTATTCAATTCAGGAATGAAAAAGTTAGCAATCATGGCTCTATACCGATCACCATTGACTGTAACGTTCTGGCCACCATCGTTTTTGAAAAAGTACGGACCAATGATTCCACCAGCCCATAAAGCGCACCAAACAGTCAGTTTTTCTGGATGTAACGGTGTTTCCACATACACTTGAGGATTACCTTCACTCCAAATGCGGCAGTTTTGTTTGTTGACGTAGCCATTCAACCAGAAGTGAGCTTCATCGCTAAACAAAATTCGCTTATGAAAATCGGGAACAACGGTAATCTCGTTTTGGGCCCATTCGACGAGTCTACGCCTTACTTGATGATCGTTTGGCTTCAAATCTTGCACGAGTTGGATCTTGTAAGCACGCAAACCAAGATCCTTCCGCAAAATCTTCCATAAAGTGGATGGACACAGATCCAATTCCTGTGCTCGATGGCGGATGGACTCATTCGGGTCTTCCTCAATGCTACGCTCTACAGCAGCAATAGCTTCTTCTGTACGCACCGTACAGCGTCTCTGGGGATGCGAGTTATCAATAAGAGTAAACGTGGTGCGAAAACGTTCCATGGTTAATCGAATTAACTGCTCTGACGGACGATTTTGTCGACGATAAAATGGACGTAGAGCGCGATACGTTTTCCGCACAGAACCATTATTTTCGAAATAAAATTGCACAATTTGCAAGCGTTGTTCAGGCGTGAGTCTATTCATGATGAATTGCCAAACCAAACTGAGAACAAATCACTTGACAGCTGTTAAATCGGTCGCCATCTTGAAAAGTAATGCCAACTTAAAGTTCTATACCTCTATAAAAAACACCCTTTATTACTTTACGTTATCACTTAAGTATTTTTTTTTTAGCAAATATTTGCTAAATATGAACGCACCTTAAAGTATGCTTTTAAGCTGATAAATTGCCAACAAACTGGGTTATTTTAAATATTTGTGCTAGACATGATTGTTCACTTGTTTTTATATCGAAATGTATGTTATTAAACAAATATTGTGAAATTATTTTACAATTCTGATTGACCTTTAACCTTAAACTATGTAAGCTTTTAAAATATTTTTCCAATATTACTTAAATTGCTACCGAAAAAAGCCTTTTAGAATAAATAGAACAGTTTTTTTATTATTTGTAAAGCATGTTCTACAGTTTATAGCTACACATTGTAATAAATAACACAAATTCGAAAAAAAAAAAACTGTAGCATACCTAAAAGGGGTAAAATATTTACAGTAAATAACTAAAACATACATATATGGAAGGGATAGCGAATGTATGTAGTATTAAAGCAAATACTACAAATGGTTTTGTGTTTAAGTAAAAAGGATTACAAAGAATTGTAAAAATAAATTTCGAAGAATTTGTAATACAAACATTTTTATAGAAAACATACTTTTAGGTGCTTTAAAAGAAATTAAATTTTATAGAATTCAGTTTTGTTAACATGCTGTGAATCATGTTGTATGGAGGCTTAATTATTTTGCAAAATGTTTAATGCAAAAAACCATTTGTTTTTGTGGCCTAGTTATGGGCGTTAATTAAAACCATATGAAATATATTATATTATATTTTATTCTGCCATGCTATGGACCTTGTTTTTACCCTTTTAAGTGTTTTAAATTTATGGCCTTATATTTTTTTCTTCCATGCATTTAACTCAATTCATTACATTACAATATGTAGTATGGTCAACATCATATTTTTCCACAGTTATTCAAAACAACTGTTGCATACTTATGGTAAATGTTTATGCTATATATGTACATAGAAAAAGCATAGCATACTTTATGGCCTTAAAATGCATTTGTAGTTTAACTCACTTCTCTTGCTTTGTTTCTCATATTTTTTTCTTTGGTGTTTTACAGTTCTATGAATGCTTGTTCATGGCTTTATTAAATAGTGTAGCAGCATATTGTTTAGCGGAGCATATATTTGGCATATTTTTCGGCTTGCTTTTTTTTTGGTCTTACAATGCAATTAAATTGCTGCCTACATTTCGGGCTGTTTGTAAAAAATTCCATAAAAGTTTTTATATTCTAGTTTACATTAATTTCTTTATATGTAGTATTTTTTGTTTTGGCAAACGGAATCAGAAATTCTTTTTTTCTTTCAGTTTATGAATGCACGCTTGAATTGTGGTCTACAGCTGGCTATTCTATTTTTTTATTTCTTTCATTTTGTTACATAAACCACTAGATAAAAAATATTATAAAATACAGCAAATGGCATAAACAATCATTTATTTATGCCTATATATAGGCAACAGATAATTAAAAATGATGGCAAAAATATCCTATAAATTAATGAAATATTGAAGATTCTTGCTTTTGTTGGCAATGAAATAAAAAAATATTGTTGCTTTTTAATGTTCAATCATTTAATGCTTTAATAAATATTGAATGTAAATATCTATAGCATACTTTAAGGCAAAACGAAATCATAAACTGCATTATCATAGAATTTCAAAATGAATTGTAGACGTTTTAGAACCGGTTTTTACTCTGGATTCCAGTATTGCAGTTTTGAAATAAAAGAAAGAAACAGACAGCTGTTCAAAATTTTTCATCTTAAGTATCTTAAGTATGTAATGAAACGTATACGCTTCGGAACATACCTTTTTACATCATGGAAAGGTTATGGTGCCTGTCGTCAGTTTATTTGGCTACTCGTTACCATAAATTTTCATTTATCCAGACAGATAGTGACCATACAGACCACAGCAGAAGCACCCTTACCATGCAGGAGATAAACTCGTACGAACAGAGTGCTCAAATGGCACCTTTTGTGCTTTCTATCCTTCCTAAATTGCGAACAATAAAAGATTAGCAATTAAATAAGAAAATAAAGCTTTATCCCATAGTTCTATGGTCCTTTTGTTTTTTAAGCTGCTCTTTATTATCATTTACAACCTCAATATTCTCCTTAAAATATGCTTTACTTATCAAAATATTATTTTAAACTTTCTCTACATCACTCTGATATTACTTGGTTTCTTAAACAAATACTATAAATAAATTTAATTTCAAATTTTTCTTTGCAGCCTTAAGGTTATGCTACAAAAAGAGAGAGAGAGAGAAAGAAAAACCCAATTTCTGAGAAAAAAGGAGGTTATTTGATTCAATATATTTAATGAATATAAATTTGTTTTTAATGAAGGCCTTAATTTAAAGGAAACAATTTTAATTTGTAATATTTGTATCACTTTTATAAAACCAAAAAGCCAAAAAGTACACTTCAATTATATAATTTATCATATTTTTTTCACTCTCAAAATTAAACAAAATATTAAATTGCTTATTTGATATTGCTTTTAGTTTTCGTTTTAGTTTGAATTTTATGTATAACAATGTAAGACATCATGTTTTGAGTGATTTGACATGTGTGACTGACATATCTCCTAAAAATATGCTACCGTTTTAATTAAAATATTAATATATAAGGCAAACATGCTTATGATTACATAAATTTTAATAAAGGCAACTAAAGTGATGGTTTGTAATACTTAAACTACATTTGAAAGTGTTTAAAAAGCCTTAAAGTAGGCTTTAATATTTAGGTTGTTGAATTTTTTTGTTTGTATAATTTTTAAATAAATTTTGGTTTTAAATTCCTGGTATAAAATATAGTAAGTAATATAATAAGGCCATTTAGTAATGAGGAGCCTTAAAATAGGCTTTAAAATTTTCTCTATTGAAGAAGCAAATTGGGAATTATAATTCTAATAGAAATTTTAAAGAAAATTTTGAGCCTTTAAATAAGTCTTCTTTTATTTTTTATATACTATAATAATATAAATAGTGTTTAAAAGCCTTAAAATAGGCTTTAACATTTTGGTTGTTTTTTCAATAAATTTATTATTTTTACAAAAGGAAATAATGAAAGACATTTAAGTCTTTAAATTAAATTTCTTTTATTATTTGCTGCAAATTAGTCTTTTTGTGTTGCCTATTTTTAGGCAAAATTTGTGTTTTTGTTCCTTAATAGTGTTAGTAGCATGGCTCTCTTATAATTTCAAGTATTTTTACAACTTTAAGAAATTTTGTTTGCAGCCACAAGCTGAGCATGCAATACTGCAGTTATATATTTACACACACCCAACAACTGAGCATTCCATAACAACCCCTTGAAATATGTTATAAAAACCAAAAGAAAAAAAAGAATGAAAGGCTATACAATGCAACAAATAAAAGAAAAAGAAGGGAAAAAACCGAAACCACAATATTGAAACGAAAACCATGTCTAATAATACCATAAAAAACCCAACAAGACACTTAAAAAACCAAGAAACATTTTTTTGAAGAGAGTATAAAAAAATGTCCTTAAAGTAGGCTACAAAGAAATTTTAAAAATACTCAAGACTTAGGCAAAAAAACAACAAATTTTTCTCAAAATAAATTTCATTAAATTTATAAAAACAAACACAAACAATGAAACAAAAATAAACACTGTAAAACAATGAAAATATTTTATTTTTGTTTGACGTGTCGTTTCTTTTTATTGTTCTTGTTGTTTGTTTATAAATATTTAAATTCTCCTAAAAGTATGTTTGTGTGCTAAAGAAAAATGAAACTTTTTCTTGCGTTTCTTAGCTTAGCTTGCATGTTTGTAAAACAATGTTTATATATACACGGCTTATGCAAAAGTATTACAAAGAAAAATATGAAAATAAAGCAACAAAAAAATTCTTTTTGCCACTTTTAAATATTGTAGCATATGCCAAGGGATTTTGTTTTAAATAATATTCAAAAAAACCTTACTGAATTATGTTTTAGCATTACAAGCATAGAAAGAGAAATATTTTCAAGATTTTGAATGACTTTAGTTTTGGTTTCTGTTCCAAATACATTTAAGACTATGCTGCTAGTACTCTAGTTTAAGTAGTCATAACCCCAAAATATATGCTATAATTTGCATAACAAAATATTGAATATATTGTGTTACTTTTTTTTTGGAATACCATAAGCTAAATGGAATGGATGTTGGAATTTTTCTTGTTCTTCTTCTAAAACAGGAAATGCATAACCTGCTTGCAGTAAAAGCATTAAATGCTTTGTTCAAAAATATGTAAAGCATACATTTAGGAGGTGTTATAATATGTATATTCTTGTTAGGTGAGGAAAATCTGTAACAATTCATAAGTAAAACGTATTCCCAGGAATATTTTTGAATCTTTTATTAACATAAATGGGGTTTTTCACATCACAGTTCAGCTAAAGGGACAAATAAGTTCTTTTTTATATAAGCACAATATATCATTAGGAGCTTTTATGTATACATATTTAGTAAAGCCATAAACCTACCGATATCGAGTGTTAGGGGCTCTATCACTCAGAAAGATTTACATTGCACTCGCAATCTTACTTGCATCCATTGCTATGCTCTGCAGAACCAGGCCTGAAAGCAGAATTATTCCGTAACGGAATGCATAATTTGGGGCACACTATTCTTACTTACTTAATTTTACATTACAATCCTTTAGTCAGGATTACAACCTAGCTTCCCATGCCACTCGTGTTGTGTGTGTTAATTTTAAACGTGAGTGGCGAGACCTACTTCCTATTACTAGAAATTTTAAAAACTTTTCATTGAAGTTTTATTTATTTTTCGACAGAAAACTGTTGAAAGGAAGTCGGCGAAAGAATTTGAATTTGGGTTTTGAACCATGGACTCGAGTCTTATCAGCCAACACACTGTCTATCAGACGACGATCTATACGAGGTGATTATGATCGTTATAAATAATCTACTGAGAAAGAAATTTGAATTAAGACTGGAAGAATCACAGATGTAGTTAGGCACGTGCATCGCCGCAATGCTCAGACTGCTGGAAACATTGCTGCTGTTAGAAAAGGTATGGCGGATGATTTGATTTTGTCAATTCTAAGAGAGTATCTCACGGTTTCATAATGCATATCATCCACTTGGTTTAGCATCTCCAAATTTACAAAGTTCAACTCGCGCAACTATCGGGTCCACCATCTAACGTTTTTTTTTTTCAACTAGTGCTTATTTCGCGAATGGTAATACTTAGCTCATGTCTGATTTGACAGATAATTAGTTTCATCCTTCCGCTGAACGAATATGGTTGTGTATACGCTTGAACAACGCTGGGAAGTATTGCGACATTACTTTGAAAATCATGGTAATGTTGCAGAATGTGTGCGAAAATTGCGTACGGATTTTGGAAGAAGAGAAGCACCGTCAGCTCCGTATGTTCGTTATCTTGTGAAAAAGTGAAAGAAACTGGCATCCTCATCGATAAACCAAAGCGTGAAAAGCCAAAAACAGTGCGTACACCCGAGAATATTGCTGCTGTGGCAGAAAGTGTGCGTGAAGCGCCATCAACATCAATTCACCGTCGTTCTCAACAATTGAACATTTCGGAGACATCATTGAGACGAATTTTGCATAAAGACCTTGGTATGACGCCATACAAAGTCCAATTGGTTCAGGAGTTGAAGAGCCAATTGACGTTTTCGCTTCGCTAAGTGGGCCTTCGATCGACTTACAGTAGATGCCGATTTTGGCAAAAAAAAATCATCTTTTCAGATGAAGCTCATTTTGATCTTGGCGGGTATGTAAACAAGCAAAATTGTCGCATTTGGGGCACAGAAAACCCGCACGCATACATTGAAAAGCCGACGCACCCAAAACGAGTCACTGTTTGGTGCGGATTTTGGTCCAGAGGCATAATTGAGCCATTTTTCTTCGAAAATGAGCAAGGAGTGGCCATTAAAGTCAATGGGGATCGTTATCGGGCCATATTGAAAAAATTTTTGTTCACAAAAATTGAAGAGGAGGATATTGGCAACATTTGGTTTCAACAGGACATGTTTTGCGCCTGGTTTTTGAAGATCCCATTATCAGCCGCAGAGATGATGTCGTTTGGCCACCTCGGAGCTGCGATTTGACACCGTTGGACTATTATTTGTGGGGTGCCGTCAAAGATAAGTGTTACGCCGACAAGCCAGAGACAATTGACGCTTTAAAGGACAATATTCGTGAAGCCATTGGCGAAATACAGCTGCACACAATCGATAATGTGCTTAAAAATTGGACCGATCGTGTAGGCTACTGCATGGCCAGCCGAGGCAGCCATTTGAATGAAATTATTTTCCATTATTAAACGGAAGGATTGTACTTTCAAATAAAAAAAGAAATTTGAGAAAATATTCAGCAGTTTTTTTTTAAAGCATCTTCAAAAAAAAAAGTTATTTGACGGACCCTTTATAAACCTGCTGATCAACCTCAATGCCGTAGATAACCGATTGGATGCCGGAACTATTAAAGCCGATTTTTCGAAAATTTTTATAGTTTTGAACCGCATTTCTCTCAAGTGGTTAAATCAACAAACAAAATTGGGCAATAAGAGATTCGAATAACTTAGAAATGAGTGTGGAAAAGATTTTGCATCCGGAAAAAATTACTGTTTAGTACTTGTCATGGTCTGGAGATGTCATTGGAAAGCATATTTCGAAAATTATATGGAAGAAGTCCTGCCGTCAATTCAGAGAGCTATGGCTATTTGATACGTGACTTTTTTCTGACGGTATTTAGTACAGATTTACTTCCTGATCCTGGATGTCTGCACCGACGGCTCCAGACTCGATAACGGGGTGGGCAGTGGAGTATACTCTGGGAAATTGGACCTGAACATCTCACTCCGGCTGCCGGACTACTGCAGCGTGTTCCAGGCGGAAGTAATGGCCATTTACAAAGCCGCACAGTGGATCCTCGCCTATGGTGTTCCTATTCCTTTCACCCGTATCTCGATCTACTCCGATAGCCAGGCTGCGATAAAGTCTCTATCGAACGTTGCGGATAATTCCAGGATCGTCAGAGAATGTTGCTGCCGCCTCAATCTCCTTTCTGGGCGCTTCGGCGTCACACTTGTCTGGGTTCCCGGACACTGCGACATTCCGGGAAACTGCAGGGCCGATGAGCTGGCCATAGCTGGCGTAATCTGGTATCTTCCTCAATCAACTTGGGAATGACACTTACCTCGTTCAAACTGGCCATTGCGCGGAAATTCTTCCGGGATGCCAACCGGTCCTGGATGAATGAAGAGTCCTACTCCATCGCTAGGCTCACTTGGCCCACAATGGATAGAAGGCGTACCAACCTGCTATTTGGACTTGGCCGTAATATCATCTCGATCACAGTGGCCATGCTTAAAGGCTTAAAGGCATCGATATCAAGGACATAGCCTCGTCCTCAAACTTTCTGGCTGGTTTTCCAGCGTAGGGTAGTCGTGTTTTTTGAAAATGTGCAGCCCTTGCGCTGACCAACTTCCCCCTCCTTGGATCGGACGAACTCGGTCAGTACAGAGGCTGCGTTCACAACGGGCCGCTATGCGTGCTCAAGTGAGCTTTTTGGCAAATTAAAGCTACCACGCTAACCTAACCTAACTTAGTAGAGATTCGAACCGAAATGTGTGAAAATCTGGGTAAAAATTGCCTCAAAAGTATGGACTGTTTCAACTACCAATCCAAAGGCAATTATTGAAGTGGCATTATATCCCGTACACTAAATGTTTTTTGCGGCCAATAATAGCGTAACCCTTTTTACCTGAAATTCATATCTCCCTCTCTTTCTCTTTATCTTTTTTCTTAATCAAGCCTTAACATATACTTTGTTTATGGCCCCCTGCAATTCATTTAAAAGTTCATTAACCTTAGCCTAAGCCCTTATAATTTATAGATGTTGTTGTTGATTGTTGTTGTTGTAACTTAAGGCTATTTTAATTACAGCTATGCCTGAAGTGGTCTCTTTAGAACAGTCACACCATAACATATGCTTAATATCTCTTCAGTTTACCATGACAACCTAAAAGTATGCTGTATATAATTTATTTTATTTTATTATACACTCTGTTAGGCGAGAAACAAACAAGAGCAACAACAACAATTTAAATTTGTATTCAATTAAATTCAATGAATTTGTCAATGTTTTGTTGTTACTATTGTTGCTATTTTTATTGAGTTTTTAAAAAAAATTCTCATTTCTTTAAAGGGGGAGTCCCCACTGAGATAGGAAGAGAGAGAGAGAGAGAGAGAGAGAGAGAGAGAAAGTGTGCATTTAAAAGAGAAAATACTTTTAATTTAATTAAATGTTAAACAAAAACTAAATAAAAACGAAATTAGTAATGCTTTTAAACAAACCATAGGCCCCCTGCCTTAAAACGCAAACTGTAGAGACGTGCCTCTTTCCTCACATCCTTTCATATTCTAATTTTTATTAGAAGACAAGACAACAATATTAGAATAAACTAAAACTGATAGAGAGAGAGAGAGAGATAGAGGGGAGATCACTTATAACAAACAGTAATCCAATGTAAATGGAGCCAAGTCTCTAAAGGATTTCGATGGTCAACTAAACGTGGGTAGGGTGTAAAATGTAAAAGTGATTGACTCAAAAGTAATACTTATAAAGGGTGTTTTTTATAGAGGTATAGAACTTTAAGTTGCAATAAAACAACGATGGATTATTCGATTGACATGAATTTTATTTATCCGAAAGATAATCTTGTGGCATTACATTTTAAATATGATTTCTGGCATATGACCGCCACGGTTGGCGCGGATGTAGTCCAATCTGGACGTCCAATTTTCGATGACTTTTTCCAACATTTGTGGCCGTATATCGGCAATAATACGGCGAATGTTGTCTTCCAAATGGTCAAGCGTTTGTGGCTTTACCGCATAGACCAATAACTTGACATAGCGATACATAGCATACAAACGTGTCTTTCAATGAATCTATTGTGGCACGAGCTGTGTGACATGTTGCGCCGTCTTGTTGAAACCACATCTCCTGGACATCATGGTTATTCAATTCAGGAATGAAAAAGTTAGTAATCATGGCTCTATAACGATCACCATTGACTGTAACGTTCTGGCCACCATCGTTTTTGAAAAAGTACGGACCAATGATTCCACCAGCCCATAAAGCGCACCAAACAGTCAGTTTTTCTGGATGTAACGGTGTTTCCACATACACTTGAGGATTACCTTCACTCCAAATGCGGCAGTTTTGCTTGTTGACGTAGCCATTCAACCAGAAGTGCGCTTCATCGCTAAACAAAATTCGCTTATGAAAATCGGGAACAACGGTAATCTCGTTTTGGGCCCATTCGACGAATCTACGCCTTACTTGATGATCGTTTGGCTTCAAATCTTGCACGAGTTGAATTTTGTAAGCACGCAAACCAAGATCCTTCCGCAAAATCTTCCATAAAGTGGATGGACAATCCAATCCAATTCCTGTGCTCGATGGCGGATGGACTCATTCGGGTCTTCCTCAATGCTACGCTCTATAGCAGCAATAGCTTCTTCTGTACGCACCGTACAGCGTCTCTGGGGATGCGAGTTATCAATAAGAGTAAACGTGGTGCGAAAACGTTCCATGGTTAATCGAATTAACTGCTCTGACGGACGATTTTGTCGACGATAAAATGGACGTAGTGCGCGATACGTTTTCCGCACAGAACCATTATTTTCGAAATAAAATTGCACTACACCTAATTCTGTTTTTACACGGTAGATTGGTTCCAGAAAAAACCGTGTAAAAAAAAACCGTGTAAAAAAAGACACTAGTCGTATGCAAAAATAGGTGATTGGTTCCTAATCTCTAAAACCTATTAAAATTAGTGAAAAACAAGGATTTTTTAAGAAGTTTTGTATTTGACATTTTCTTTTAGGGATTCATAAAATATTTAACTAAATTAAAAACATAAATAACTTAATAAATATAAAATATTAACACATTTCAATTGCTCTGACCTTTGTGCTTGTATGCACAAAAAGGGAATTCCCCTAAATTCATGCCATTTACATTTGCTTTGACCAGTAAATTTGCTTGTACGCGCAAAAAGGGAATTCCCTTAAATTTGTGATATGAACATACTTTGCAAAAATTAAATTTGACAAAAAAATTTAAGCACAAAAAATTTTAAATCGTGCAAAATGGAAAAGAATCGTTTAAAAAAAATTAAAAATATTTTATTTTCAAACCGTGTTATATCAAAACCGTGTAAAAAAAGACCGTGTAAAAACAGAATTGGGTGTATTTGCAAGCGTTGTTCAGGCGTGAGTCTATTCATGATGAATTGCCAAACCAAACTGAGAATAAATCACTTGACAGCTGTTAAATCGGTCGCCATCTTGAAAAGTAATGCCAACTTAAAGTTCTATACCTCTATAAAAAACACCCTATACAAACTATAATAACAACTAACAGCTACAATAATAACAACAACGGCAATGTAATAATAAAAAAAATATTGGCAGACAAGTAGCACACTAAAAATAGATTCTTTTTTATTTCCTTTTCGTTTTCTTTTCATTATTTTTCGATAAATTATATTAAGGATTAGGGCGTACAATCAATTAGAATGAGATTGATTTCAGGGGCATACTTAAAATAAGGAAGGCAAAGCAAAAGGTAGAGGGGACACACAAGTAAGATTTTATTTAAGAATGCTTGGAAAACGATAAAAGGAAGATGCTAAGGCAGGCATTTAAAAGTATTAATTGATTAAAATTTGATAACTAGAGCTGAAAATTAATGAAGGAATTAGGCAGCATCCTTCCTAGAGCTTTACGAATGGATCGAAACTAAATGGAGCTGTGTGTGGAAATATCTTTTCAGAATCAGCTGGAATAACTCTTATGCCTTGGCCTTCAGAGTTTTCCAAGTGAAATTATTGACCATAAGGACTGCTTTGATAGATATTGAAAAGAACAGCACCTACAGGAAAGATATTGTTACGTTTTTATCTTTTTAAAAACGTTTAAATATGAGTTCGTTAATTGCAAACAAATTAAAAACAAATGTGTGTTTATTTTCTCTTAAACTCTCTTTATGCTTTACACTTCTTTTATATGCCACCGTATACAACTTAACGATACAACAATAATTTGCTTGTACACTATTCTATTTCACACTTCTGTCCGCGCTAACACTAACAACTGTTCGTTAGATCTTCTCTGCTTACAACATTTTTGCAAGCAATACCACTTGTACGTTCAAACCGCAGCGCGTCTTCACACAAGGCTGACTGAATTATAACTGACTGACTGCTTGCCTTGTCTTGCCCTTTTATATACGCACGTAATCAGTATGATGAACGATCTCGACGTGGAAGGTTCTTGTTCTCGCCTTCGCGAGAGTTCTATTGCTAGTACATTATTGTTTGTGTACCTTGCTTACGTTGTCCATCTCTTTTTGTCACATACATGTTGTCGTTGGTACCAGGCGCAACCAGGTTCGTTGTACATATGTGTGTGTGTGCAGCTTTAGATAACCAACACATTCATTGTATTCTTAGTGTTAGTGTGTATTTGTATCGTGTGGCTTTTGTTTATCGTTTTTGTTGTTAAACGATATTAGGTCGTTTCGATTTGCGTAACAATATTATGATTGCTACGCTATTGGTAAACACTCGGGATTTTTAGATAATAAACCTCGGTTATCTGAACGAATCCGCTGAACACTCAAATTGTCACATCATGTGGGCAAAGATCACTGTGACGAACTAACCAGTTTGAAATGAATTTTCTACATTGTGAGTCGCATTAAGAACCTGTATATTTAGAACTGCCAGCATTAGACATACATGTCCACATGGGTAGCTTTGATTAGGGATAAGACAACAGGATATTTTATAACACATCTTGTCGAAGGATCATTTTTTTTTTCGAACGTCCCCGGCCTCACCCTAGCCCACCCTCACCCGACCGCGGAGGGCTCGTCCCCATTACGTAGGGACACGTACTCACTACAGTCCGGACTGCGCAAGAACAGTCTGCTTAAACTGCAAAAATGGACATTGTATGCGAAGGGGAAATAAAAAAAAATCACATTACCTTCGGCCATGAAGATGTACTAACTGACATGTCGGCGAGAGACGCCAAGAAGCTCAGCGTTTTTTTTCCTAAGCTCCGAATGGTGATTTTAACATCTGCCTGACTCTATACGTTTTACGTCTGAGGCAATAGAGCTGCTCTGATATCCTGAACTTCTTTTCCATAAAAGTTCGAAACGGACTTCTCGATTTCATTACTTACTATATGGTACACGTAGCGATGTTTCTCTCTGGGTTCCAAATAATTCGAGGAACTTTCAAAGTAGACTGATAAACCCATCTTCACTAATGGGACGAAACAGAATAGCAGCACAGACGCTGGGGCTTTTTGTAAGGATCTCGAACTGAAGCTGTGTTAATAATTGGATGATGAATGAAGTTTTTCAGAAGTTGGTCTCTTCAAATACGTGATAGAGTCGGTCACGTATAAGTCGCGACTGGTTTGTGGCTGTAAGAACTCGATAAGTACCTTTAAATCAAATCCGAGCTATCGGGGTTTCAGGACACATTTTAGGTCATCCACTATGAGGGCGTACGTACTTCGGTAGATTGGCGTTAATATGATTAATTCTTATTCTTATCTCACGTCCAATATCGTGCGCTAATCTGCTGTTGTTTTCTAATTTTGCCTGCTTGTTGGAGATCTTGCACTCATAGCTGCCAGATTTGACGATTTATCGTCATTTTGACAATTTTGAACTCCAAAAATATCGGATTGACGATTTGACGATTTATGCTCTTATTTTGACGATTTTTAGAAATTATTAATTTGCGTCATATTCTTTACTTTAGTATATTAAAAGCCGCTTTAAACTTTGCATTTACTTTGGAGTAAATTATTATATTTTTAAATTACTTTCGAATACCTGTGATGATTTTTCTGTATTTTAGTCCTTTTTAACCCCTTAAAAGCCTAAAAAATTACAATCCGTTAATTAACTCTCGTTACGTTAAGCGTCGTTAATTTTTTTCGTGCGACCAACACTCAGGGGAAGGATAGCATTGTGTTTGGAATTTTGAAAATATGTTATGGGAAGAAGGACAGGGAAATTTAAAAGGCTTGTATATTTTTATACCATAAGTGAAAGGAAATACCTCTGCAGGAATTGAGTTGCACATACGAATAGTCAGACTAAATAACGTATTATTACTGTAATGCAGTGTGATTTTAATCACTGGTCAATCGACCACATGTGGATGTGCTGTGCGAGTAAAAAGCGTTACGTCGGAATGTATGATTTTCGGGAAAAATTCCCTTATTTCGTTCGAGCAAAATCCTTCTGTAGTAGCTATAGAACAGTGAAACACAAACCACATTGCACCGATGCTCCATTGATTCAATGGAGTGGGTTACACTACCGTCATTAACGAGCTACTACGGCCTCTCCTGTATACGGTCGAGAAACCTCAAAATAGACGTTGAGGCACCGACCCATACATGAGAGTTGTATTCCATTCTTGGTCGGTTATAAATGGTGTAAACAGATGATAAGATCTTAAGAAGGAACTGAAGGAAATATGTCGGTTGAAGCCAACATTACAATGAATTTTCATGCTCAGAATGTCAAGAGCTTCTGACTCCTTAATATTTATACCACCCTTAGATTGAGATGATGCAATATTATTGCTGCGCTTATGTATCAATAAACAACACTGGGATAGATGGTTTAAACTTTAATCAAATTTTTCCTGAATATGATATAAAATTTCTCCATTTTTGGAAAAAAGTGAATCAATAAAGATAATTTTTAAATGTTTTATTATTGAACTAAGATATGTACATATATTGACTTTATATGTTTTGCTACAATAGAAATAATTTTGGTTTTTAAAAACTTTCAATTTATTTATTTTTTCTGACGATTTTTTGACGATTTCAATAAACGTCTTTGACGATTTTTTCTCAAATATTTGACGATTTGGTGCCTCATTTATCTGGCAGCTATGCTTGCACTAGATGAGACAAGTATCATTTACGCTAACCAAATTCGCCAATTGACGTGAGAGAATCCATGTAATTTATTTTCTCTTTGATCAGACTGCGCTCATAATATCATTCAGCACGATGGCGAATACCTAAGGTGTAAGCGTTAGGAAACTTTAACTGATACTCCTGTTATGAACAACTCAGGGTTCTGTACCCTCCTACACTGCTTTGATGATTTGAGTGCGCATCAGTCATAATACATACGTACATAATTGGTCATTACAACGCTTCAGTTTGGATTACAACCTAGCTTCTTACATCACTTATGTTGTGTGCTTTAATTTTATACATGAGTGGCGGTGCCTACAGTTTAAAGTCGATGGATTTTTGATATTATTTGCTGTCAGTGTTTTTGCCAGAAATCTGCTGAGGGTAATACACCGAAGAGGAAATATTTCTTCATATTTCGTTTTGTTCGTGAATGTATGACCTGGGGTTCGAACTGTGAACTTACGTCTAACAAGGCAACCTACCTATCTACGGCGACTTATGTCATAATGCAACAAAGAATTCTGAGAGGATAAGAAGAATGTTACTAGAAAGGTATCCTTAATACTCCTACGATTCTTTTGGAACTATGAGAATGCAATTTTATTTGGAAGGAGGCAATAGCAACAGCAATCCATGAAGTAATGAACCATGAAGCAATCCGAGAAGTAATGGAAAAAAGGTTAAATCTTGATGTCTAGTCTTTTTTCCCTCCTAAGAACTACGTTTTCAAGTAGTAAGCCCCACTTTTTATTACAATATCATGCTTAAATATTGTAGGCTGTTATTTAAAGCGGGCCTATTTAGTATGACTTTTACTGTCCTTTCTTCTCTCATAAAATATTCAAAATTGTATTGCACTTACCCCAAACATGATGACACCAAACTGGAGACTTTCTTTGTCTTGGAGTTGTGTTGATTTGTTGAATTTCTACCCAGACAGGAACCCATTATAATAAAATTTTATTTTTCTTTTTTTAGACTTTTCCGGACCTACTTCTTCCTCTTCTTCTTTGGCTATTTACATGAGTGTACAGGTCTTTTGTTTTTCAAAGAGAAGAAAAGAAAGAAAATACAAATGCATTCGAAAGGAAAACATATTTTTGTTCATTGTTGTTGTTGTTTTATTGTCTTCTTTTTGTATGTAATTTTATTGTTATTGTTTTGAAAACAAAAGGACTTGTCTGTCGTCTGTGTTGATTTGCCTAAACAATGTGACAATCATACAATTTTTTTAGTTTTTGTTGTTGTTTGCAAAAGGTATGCCTTTTGAACCATGAAAAACATGGGCTATTAAAGTGTCTTTCCGTTTTGCCTTTTTTTTTGGCGGAGGTTTTTTCCAATAGTTTTTAGGTGTTGTTAACAAATTTTGTTGTTGTTTTTAAAGTAACCTTGAGTACAAACAAAAAAAATTTTAAATTTTTTAAATTTTTGTTTGTTTAGTTTTTTTTAGTGTCAAAGGATAACACCAGGAACCAAAACCTTTAAATTGTTGAACAATAGGTCAAGGATTTATACGGTCTAGTATTGCAAAATATTAAGGGAGAAAAAGGGGAAGAAAAACTTTCCCTGACTTCCATATTTCTTTTTGTTTTTTGCTCTGTATTATTGTTTTGTTTTGTTTTCTTTTGTGCTTTATTTTGCATAGGAAAACTTTCACTTTTTACACAGAAATTTTTGTTGTTGTTGTTGTCGTGCAAACTAACGGAATTTCCATTTCATTTCATTATATGGTGGTGGTGCACTCTCTTTATTATAAATTTTCTTTTTATTATGTACATTTTCTTAATAATTTTGAATTTTCTTTCAATTACTTCTAATTTTTTCGTTTATTTTTTTAATTAATTCCACAATTTTTTTTTATTTATTTGTGAGTTTAGATTCCTTTTTTCTTAACACTCTTCTCTCTCTCTCACTCACTCGCACTCACTCTTACTACCATTACATGTCTTCGTGTGTGTTTTTAATTTCATGTAATATTTCCCGTTTGTGTGTCTGTTTTGCTTTTTTGCTTCCTTTCGTTATTTATTATTCACTGTCGTGACTCTTGCCTTAGTAGTCAGTGACGTATGACAGTTTCTGTATGACTCCTGTCTAACTATAGCGGTTGTTTATTCTTATACTCTCACAATTTTATTCAATCACTTACGCACTCAGTCGCCTGCAGCTGTTCGTGCATATGTAAGCGCCATATTGTATATGTTTTGTAGTTTACTACCACTATGAAACATGAGTACAGCTGTTTGTTATGATTAAGCTTTCTCTCTCTCTGTCTCTCAATATGAAATACTCTCTGTTGTTAACTTTTCGAAAGGTGTTGCCATAGTTGTAAAATTAATCAGAAATTTGCAAGATATGTTGGCCGTATTTAATATTATAAAAAAGGAATAAAGTATGCTTTCTGTTGGTAAATTTTATTTTTTGTTTATTTTTTATTAATTTTATCTAATCGACGAAGTCGCCGTAGTCTAGAAGGTAGTGGGTTGGCTTATTAGACGAAAAGCCAGGGTTCGAGCCCCAGGCCAGACATCAAAATAAAATACAAAAAGTATTTCTTCGGCGACATCCGCTCAGTAGATTTCTGGCAAAAACTCTCAAAATTGCCATGAAAAGATTCTCAAAAGTCGTAACCTGTCGTTCGAAGTCGATTTCAAACTGTAGGTCGCACCACTCATGTATAAAAAAATTAACGCACACAACATAAGTGGTGTGAGAAACTAAGTCGTAATCCTGACTAAATGTTTGTAATGACCAATTATGTATGTATTAATCTTGTCTAATCGTTGGTCAATTAAAATTCTTTATTGAAAGATTGAAAAGTTAATTCACATTCCCTTCTTAATAAGCCATTATAATCCATTAGTCGGGATTACAATCTAGCTTCTCTTTCCACTTAAGTTGTGTGTGTTAATTTTATCCATGAGTCGCGTGACCTACAGTTTAACAATTTCGAACGACAGATTAGAGAAACTTCTCATGGTAACTCTACGTGCTCTCAGAGTTTTTGCCAGAAGACTGCTGAGAGAAAGCCGTCGAAAGAAAGATTTTCTTTATATTTCGTCTTGTTAGAGATATCTGAACTGGGGATTGAAACACAGACTTTCCTCTAAATAGTTAATACACTGCCTATGCCTAGACTACGACGGCATCCTTAATAAGCATATGATTTCTGGATTGCTTTCAGCTTTCGCTTCTTTTAATATAAAGGGTCCGCCAAATAACTTTTTTTTTGAAAATGCTTTAAACAAAAAACTACTGAATATTTTTTCAAATTTCTTTTTTTATTTGAAAGTACAATCCTTCTGGTTAATAATGGAACATAATTTCATTCAAATGGCTGTTTTAGCTGGCCATGCAGTAGCCTACACGATCGGTCCAATTTTTAAGCACATTATCGATTGTGTGCAGCTGTATTTCACCAATGGCTTCACGAATATTGTCCTTTAAAGCGTCAATTGTCTCTGCCTTGTCGGCGTAACGCTTAGCTTTGACGGCACCCCACAAATAATAGTCCAACGGTGTCAAATCGCAGCTCCGAGGTGGCCAAACGACATCATCTCTGCGACTGACAATGCGATCTTCAAAAACAGGGCGCAAAACATCGAGTGTAGCTTCGGCTGTGTGGTACGTAGCGCCGTCCTGTTGAAACCAAATGTTGCCAATATCCTCCTCTTAAATTTTTGTGAACAAAAATTCGTTCAACATGGCCCGATAACGATCGCCATTGACTGTAACGGCCACTCCTTGCTCATTTTCGAAGAAAAATGACCCAATTATGCCTCTGGACCAAAATCCGCACCAAACAGTGACTCGTTTTGGGTGCGTCGGCTTTTCAATGTATGCGTGCGGGTTTTCTGTGCCCCAAATGCGACAATTTTGCTTGTTTACATACCCGCCAAGATCAAAATGAGCTTCATCTGAAAAGATGATTTTTTTTGCCAAAATCGGCATCTTCTGTAAGTCGATCGCAGGCCCACTTAGCGAAGCGAAAACGCATTGGATGGTATATATTCGTTCAACGGAAGGATAAAACTAATTATCTGTCAAATCAGACATGAGCTAAGTGTTACCGTTCACGAAATAAGCACTAGTTGAAAAAAAAACGTTAGATGGCGGACCCGATTGTTTTCGACCACACTTTTTCTCACATTTAAGGCAGGTTTTCTTTCTCCCCTGTTATATCGACACATGCTAGTAGTCTCTGTACCTTGTCCAACTCAATTTGACATGCTTTCTGATTTGTTCTGCCTGTCCAGAGCATGGCTGTTTAGGCCACTACCGCTCTAATCCTTATAGACATATATTCCGTGTAATGTCCACCTCAAATAGTTTTGTCAACAGTTCGTCCACAACCAAGCTCTACATTAGTGGGTGAAAGGAATCCACCCTGTGGACATACTCTGCTTAAGCCTCTCCTTATTATTTAATTCCCTGCAGCTAGTATTTATAGTTCCTTTGCCATTCCTTTGGATATAATATTCCTTTTATCTAAAGCCCTATTTAATACCCCATGAGGAATGTTATCAAATCCGTCCTATATGTCAACAAAGTTACACATGGCCATCTTCTTCACGTTCAAGGACTGCTGGATAATCCCATGGTTAGGTTAGGTTAGAGGACGTGTACTTGTCAATTAAGACAAGTACAGTACCCAGAGGTCGAATTGACCCATTGTACACCGCCTTAGTTTCTCACACCACTTATGTTGTGTGTGTTAATTTTATACACGAGTGGCGGGAGACCTACAGTTTAAAGTCGACTCCGAACGACAGATTTTTGAGAAACTTTTTCATGGCAATTTTATTTACTCTCAGAGTTTTTGCCAGAAATCTGCTGAGAAGAAGTTGCCGAAGAAATACTTTTTGTATTTTGTCTGATGTCTGGCCTGGGGCTCGAAGCCTGGCTTTTCGTCTAATAAGCCAACACACTACCTACTAGACCCCGGCGACTTAAGGAAAACTCTTTGCATTCCTGAAATCTTGACGAAAAAAATGTCCATTTTATACTCTCTCCGCTGCGCTGCAACTGCGATAATTAATTCGTATGTTATAGGTTTGTCCGCTATTATTCTCACGACAGCCTGTTACTGCACTTTCTAATTCGCCATCTGTTTAGATATTATCCTCCCGGAATCCATTCTTTGCAAAAGATTTATATACACTTGCTACCTTCGATACAGGTTCTATGCTCTCTCAGAATTTCCTTAAACTACATATAAATGTATACCCCGATATTTAGTATTGAAAACGATAAAAAAAGATAAGAAGTAACATGTTGATATAAATGTTTGTCCCGAGATCAAATAACTAAACAGTGGTAACACTGCTTACTACTATAATAACGAATTACTCTCTGATTAAGCTTACTCCTCTCTCTTTCTCTCTCACATTTGTAAATACTCTTTGGTATTTCCTTTACTAGAACTTACACAATTGTATGAATGTAGTGGTAAGAAGTATAGCAAAAAAATGTATACAATTGTTGTAATTGTTTATGGAAATAATAACAGCTGTTCGCAGGGTTACCATTGTATTTAAATTGCACAAAGAAAGTGATAAATTTGTTTTTTTTATAAAATTTAATACATTACCTTTTTTAAATAAATAAACAAATTCGAATAAAAATAATTGATTTATTAAAGAGTATTAAATGCTAAATAATACAAACATTTCAATAAATCACATATTTAACAGTACAATGGTAACCCTGTTGTTTGTTTATGTACAAGAAAAGCTTTTGCTCACTCTTTCGTTCTTGCAAATGTTTGCCTAGACTTTCTTTTCTACTCGTATTTTTGTCTGTTATAGTAAAGGGTGTTTTTTACAGAGGTATATAACTTTAAGTTGGCATTACTTTTCAAGATGGCGACCGATTTAACAGCTGTCAAGTGATTTATTCTCAGTTTGGTTTGGTAATTCATCATGAATAGACTCACGCCTGAACAACGCTTACAAATAGTGCAATTTTATTTCGAAAATAATGGTTCTGTGCGGAAAACGTATCGCGCACTACGTCCATTTTATCGTCGACAAATGAAGCGCACTTCTGGTTGAATGGCTACGTCAACAAACAAAACTGCCGCATTTGGAGTGAAGGTAATCCTCAAGTGTATGTGGAAACACCGTTACATCCAGAAAAACTGACTGTTTGGTGCGCTTTATGGGCTGGTGGAATAATTGGTCCGTACTTTTTCAAAAACGATGGTGGCCAGAACGTTACAGTCAATGGTGATCGGTATAGAGCCATGATTACTAACTTTTTCATTCCTGAATTGAATAACCATGATGTCCAGGAGATGTGGTATCAACAAGACGGCGCAACATGTCACACAGCTCGTGCCACAATAGATTTATTGAAAGACACGTTTGGTGACCGCCTAATTTCACGTTTTGGACCTGTGAATTGGCCTCCAAGATCTTGTGATTTAACACCGCTAGACTACTTTCTGTGGGCCTATGTAAAGTCATTGGTCTATGCGGTAAAGCCACATTGGAAGACAAAATTCGCCGTATTATTGCCGATATACGGCCACAAATGTTGGAAAAAGTCATCGAAAATTGGACGTCCAGATTGGACTACATCCGCGCCAGCCGTGGCGGTCATATGCCAGAAATCATATTTAAAACGTAATGCCACAAGATTATCTTTCGGATAAATAAAATTCACGTCAATCGAATAATCCATCGTTGTTTTATTGCAACTTAAAGTTCTATACCTCTATAAAAAACACCCTTTATTAAGGAGTTAGGGCTTTGATTTAATGTTTTTTTAATGTTTGTTTTAGTTTGGCTTTAGTGCAAGTTTTTCTGCTTTTAAGCTTAAGAGATGAAAGCTTTTACAAAGTTTTGTTATTAAGTTTTATTTAATAAAAGTTCTAAGCACCTCTTTTAACCTTTAAAGCTTTTGCTCAATTTAATTACAAAATTTTACAACAGGATTTACAAATGAAGTGCGAAAGCAGAGAAAGCTTTACTAAGTTTGTTTACATTTTTACTGGTTGTGGACAGAGTTGTAAAAATAGGCATTAGATTTTTAGGCATGAACTTAAAATCGTTCTTTTTAACCGATTTTTAAAGATTTTTCAATTCCAAAAGTAAGGTTAAATGAAACAATGAAACTTTTATTGCATTATGATGCCTGGACCTTAGTATTTTGTGCAAAATATGAGGTCCTTTAATGAACTTCTTTGATTTAATGTTCAAATCGTGTGATTTTGGAGGCCAATTGACATTGCCGAAAACGTCTAATTATTTTTCCTGGAAACTTCTCACGCAATAAAGCCAAAATGGGATGTGTTGTTCTGCTTCGGCACCATCTTGTTGAACATATATTTTGTCAGGTTCATAGTCTTTAACTGCATGTCAAAAAAACGTGGTTGTGACACGTCTATAGCGCTTTGGCATGACGGTAACGGTTTCTCCGCGATCATATTCGAGAAAATACAGCCCAATGGCACTTCTAAGACCATAATATGTTGCGAATAATTACTTTCTCCAAATATTAGTGGAAATTCAAAAATTAGGAAATCTTCTGAGTTGTATATGTTCAGCCGAATTTAATTGTTGCGAGAGTTGGACTCTACTGGAAGAAGATACGAATCCCACTTCTAAACATGCTATAATAAGCTGTAAGATAAACCCAACAACTGAGAACACTTTGGAATCGATAAATTAGGCAGAAGCGATCTTTTCGGCAGTGCCTACATGGCGATGATGCAAAGGCCAGACCATATTCTTTTTGGGGCGGTTATAATGACAATGACCTCGATTACTTCATTCCTATGTGCATTACTTAGTCTATTTTATGTTTTCTTCCCGTTTTTTATGTTGTCAGTCAGCTTAGCGAGTTCATTTGTATTATCCTGGATGTTTTATGGTCCATGCGAAATGATTTCATTGATTTGTGTTATCATGGATGTGAAATATCCACAATTAGTTTCTTCTCTTTGCATGACTCAAACATGACGTAAATATATGTATATTAACTGACAGTAAACGGTGTTTAGATCTCTAGGGGATGCCTGTTCTTACAACTTCGATTGTTTAATAATGCCGAAGGATTCTAAAGGTGATAGCAGCTCTTGTTTGTGGATTCTGGACACAAATCTGATGTTTTTTCATAGGCTGGTATAAGAGAGGAGAGCGGCAAATAATTTATTTCACATCAAATTTTACTCATTTGCCAAAGAAAAATGGAAAAGTAAACACATTTGGAGTGAAACAAGCTAGAACAGTACATATGCAGAAAAAATTTGACTTTTATGCATCTTAGGAAAGTCATAGCAGTTATAACAGAATACTTGCCTCTGGGTTCAAAGGCTTCTAATACGTATGAATGTCTTAGAAACTATGGATCATCTTCTTTGTCATTGTCCGTTACATGAAAACTTGAATCGAAGGATTTTTAAAGTGCCACTTCACGCCATATGACAGAAAGAGTTATTCTAGAAGCTGTTTACATACATGAAATTCATTTAGAAATGCCAGCCAGAAGTTATAGGAGGGAACGACTGAGGAAATACCATCGATCGGTATTACAACAGAATTAAACTCTTTAGGCTGCTGTCAATTAAATCTAACCTAGATAGCATGACTATATCAAGGATAACTACTAATAAAAGTGGTCAATTATTTAAACTCATCAAATTCACACCTAGACAACGCTTACAACATTTTACTCTCGAAACAATTCAATGTACTGCATATTTTAAATCGATTTACTGATTGTACTACCCTCGTACATTAATTCTGCACTTTTCATTTCCCTATAACCATAAAGGATCTCCAAACCATTTTTAAAATTTAACATAAAAAATATTCCATTGAAAGCCCCTTAACTTAGGCACCATTTTTTTCATTTCAAACGTTTTTTTTTCTCCTTACCTACCCACTTTCACAATTAAAATTTCAACAAGAAATTAAAGCAGAATTAAATAATCCTTGGGAAATACAACCTACACAATTAAATTTGTATTGGGCTGTTACTTTACCATGCCGATAGACCCACTTTTAAAAGAAAAAAATACATAAAAAACTGTCATACATGCGCCTTTTTTAGCCACAGGATGGTGGGTTTGTTTAGTTGAAAATGAAAAAAGAAAACAAGAATCAAGAAAAATCAAGAAAAGCTTTCATATTTAGCTGGTATTGTTGTTTTCTTTTAATTTTTTCTTTTTGTTTTCCTCCGTGGTGTTATTTTTATAAAAAACCTTTAGCAACCCTTAACGTTGATTGGTTACACGATTTATGTATATGTTTTGTTATGCAGAAATGTGTTTGTATGTGTATAAGAGACAAAGCAAAGCAAAAAAAAAAACGGCTCTTTTGGTTGTCCTGTTTTTTTTTACATGATTTTTGATTTACTTTAATTTAAATGCGAGTGTAAATGTAAATGTTGTCATAACAACACTTTTGCTTTGTGATATGAAAACAAAAACAACAGCAACAGCAACAACAACATTGAGGCAAACAGTCATAACAAAATGGAAAAAGCTTTTGTTTACTTATACACACATACACTCACACACTGTAATAAATTTTAGTTAAATTAGAGCTGAAGGCATACAAGAGCGCAGGAGTATTAGGCAGATTAAGTTTCTTTTGAGAGAGAGAGCCGGCATTGTTTGTTGTGAGATAAAGAGAAATAGCCCCTTAAAGTGTCTTTTCTTCTTAAGGCTGAGAGTATATAAAGAAGGGAATTTTTATAGATTCGTTAAGTGAGTGTTATTTTAAAGGATTTAAAGCATTAAACCGTTAATTTGAAACGTTTGAGTAAAGCATGATTCATAAAACATGAGAGCATGATATTGTACATGAGTATTTATGAGGGAAATTTAATTTCCTTTAAAAAAGTTACTGTTTTTATATTTTAATTCTTTATTGTATAAGAAATAGAGAGAGATTTAAAGCTATTTTTATTTGAAAGGAAATAAGTAAAGTAAGTAAAGAATAAAGGGAATTTTTATAGACAAAATTGTTAAGCTTTTTGTAGTACAAAAACCCATTATTTTGAATCGTTAATTTGAATTTGAATATGAATTTTAAAAAAGTTAAATGGAAAGTATGAGCATTGTATTGGAATTTCAAATTTAATATTTAATTATCAAGCGTTTGCTTTAAAATAAATGTTTTTTTTAATTATAAAAAGGGTGTTTTAAGTAAATGAAATAGGAAATAATTTTTAAATAAAGATAATACTATGTTTTTTAAATTTCAATAGAAATTAATGGATTTGAACAGGATCAATCTCCCTCTCAGCAGATTTCTGGCAAAAAATCTGAGAGTAAATAAAAAATTGTCATGAAAAGTTTCTCAAAAAAATCTGTTGTGTGGAGTCGCCTTTAAACTGTAGGTCCCGCCGCTCATGTATAAATTTATAAATGGATGGTGAGAGTCGTAATCCTGCCTAAAGTAATCCCTAATTATGTATGTATGATCACGAATTAAGATGTTACTTTTCACCACAACATCAGTTTTTCCAACATAGAAGCTAAAGTAGCTAAATCTTGCTTTTAGTGGTGACTTTTTGAGATTTATTTTGAATGGTCAACTATACTGAAAGCCTAATTTTTTTCTGTAAGTAAAGCAAGACTGCTATTGCTCTCTATGCTTACTATATAGTATTGGAAAAGACATTCTTTTTTAAATCAAAAGATCTACAAAACATTAATTTAATGTATTCTGACGTACGGATGCTGTACGACGACAAATATAATCGTTATTATTATAATTGTGGAAAAAAGCTGACATTCGATCTATTTTACTCCCCTGCATCTTTATAAGGTTACCCTATAATGGCCTTAGCAAGCTTCAGAATGCAGCTCGGTGTCAATAATGATAATACCTTGCCTAGTTTACTCTGGTTTTTCCTTTTGAGATGCATTAATAAACCACAGGTTCCAAGAATGCGTTCCAACTCTCATTCATTCTCTTCACCACTGTAAAAGTGTACCCTGAGTCCACAATGCCCTGTCAAAGGACCTCAGATTATTACTGTATAGTCTGATGTATGACTCAGAACTCCTCTTATTGTAATTACCCCACAAGAGTTGTAATTGCCTCAAATGCAATTGGTCTGATAAGATCCTTTGCCTCACTTTATCTTCCCTTTTGTTGAGCATAGTTTTCCAAGCACCCACAGAAGGGTTCTGTTCCCATCAATGGCGTGAAAGATCCTCTGCTCTCAAGCCCGTCTGTTTGCTCATTCCTTACAGGCAAATTTCCTGCATTGGAAGATTCATTAAGAATCTGCAACCTTAGAATTAACGATAAGCTAGATAATGGACACATGAAAAGGCTTTCTAAACTCTAAAGAGATCACTAAGCATTGTTCTTTAGTCATTACCGTATATTATATCATATGCAGTCATTTAATGGCTTCTGCTAGCGTATCAAGAACGAGTCAACAAATGAACTGTTTGAACGTTCCAATGGCAATCAGTGTTTAGCGAATTAAGATACATTGGCTACACTGGTTTGGTTATGGTGATCACATGGCAGAGCGTATTTCGGCAAACCAGAGATTTGATGCGAAGATGGGAAAGCCTTTTCTGCTTTGAAACCAACAAATCGAAGAAGACCGTTTACTGACACCCGACTGTCGAAGCTGACTAAAATCTGCATTCGATTCTATTGTTGAGATTATGAGGAGAACCTTCAAAGAGATAAGTGTGTGTCATTAGATTAGCTATTACATACATGAAGACAAACACTTGTCATGGCAATGCAAATTTCATTGGCAATTTGAGTATTTGGCAACGCTAAGACAATGTCGTGACTTCGATTTGACATCATTATTGCTTACAGAATACTCGCTCTGTTCCACTCCGACTGAGGCATTATTTACAGTTAAGTCCGTAAATAAGATTTCGTCGACATCTTTTCTCATCAATGAATGCCAATGATTTATCAAAGATCATCCGATAATTAAAACGTAACTCTTATATGGGTTTCATAACATACGGATGTAGCTGATGAGCAGCTTTGCAGATGAAAAGACTAACGCGGGCATGATGGCCACAATCTCCGTCATTTTACTGGGCATACGTATTTCAATAGTCTGAGTAGGATTACGTATTCCCCGCTTGTTTTACAGAGTACCATAACTCCTTTGACAATAGGAAGTTAAGAACAATATTTCTAGACTTTACCAGACAATGGATAAGAAGAAGACTGATTTATTGAAATAACTTCTGCAACAGCTGTGGATCGGAGGATTAAGAATATATTATCTTTATATATATTATAAGAGGCATAAGCGGCATTGTCTGACTGAACTCTCGAATATAAATATACAGTATAGCAAGATTCGCCGTGGTCTAGTAGGTAGTGTGCTGGCTTATTAGACGAAAAGCCAGGGTTCGAGTCCCAGGCCAGACATCAAAATAAAAATACAAAAAGTATTTCTTCGGCGACTTCCTCTCAGCAGATTTCTGGCAAGAGAGTAAATAAAATTGCCATGAAAAATTTCGCAAAAATCTGTCGTTCGGAGTCGACTTTAAGCTTTAGGTCTCACCACTCATGCATAAAAATTAACACATACAACATAAGTGGTGTGAGAAACTAGGTCGTAATCCTAACTGAAGGGTTTTAATGACCAATTATGTATGTATGTATGTATAGCAAGATTTATTCTGTAGCGAGTTTGGTTTCATTTCCGGAATATTTTGCCCACTGATTGAATATTAATTATGGTAGCGTAATGGGCACAAAAGCTGACCTGTCCATCAAGAAGAATGCTTCTAACATATTCTGAAATAAAAACCTCAATTTTATTATAAATTGAACACGTTTAACAGAATTTAAATGTCCTTCTCTCATATACTATATTCATTAACTAAACCACTTGTGTGTTAAGTATAACGTATGAGTGATATTTAATAAATACGGAAAATAAATACTCATACGCCATGTATCTTTTTAGAATGAAAAAAATAATAAAAAATAAAATAAATTAATAGCACCGACCGCTTCATAATTTTTAATTCAATTATATTCCAAATTAAATTCCATTAATTCATATGATTTAAGCAGTTAAACATTAAAATCCTCAATCTCCTTTACATACTCCGCTTACAGTGTATTGTTTTGGTATTTCCCAAAGGTATCTTAAGTCGGCACCGTAAAATTTCAAATATTCATTGAAGCAATAGAAATAACTGTTAATGCAAAAAAATATATTTTCTCACTGTCATTTGCATACAGCCAACATGCTTTTATTTCTGAAATCCTGTTGTTTATTAGAAATACTTTTAAACTCTTATTTTCTATTGTTTTGCGTATTCCTTCTATCTCTTAAGTCCTTCTGTTGCTCTTAAATTTCAATTTGTAAACAAAACCTCTGTTATGGAAATGTTACTGTTAAAAGCACGTGTTTCTTCATAACAAAGGCGGTTTTTGTTTTTGTTTTTGCTTTTAGTCCGCTCGTTTCATGCAAACTTTACGCTCTTGTGAGTTCTTTCCTAATGCTGTTAACTTGCTATGTTATTAAAAGGTAAACAAAAAGGATTTTCAATAGGAGTACTGTTAATGCTTAAATCAATAACATTTAATGTTAAAACGGTTTTGCTCGTATTGTATGCTTGTATTGGTATGTTTTTTTCTTCGTTAAGACATTTAACATTTGATGTTAATAATGTTTTTGGCTTTAGCCTTATAAAACCAGCAACAACAACAATAAAAGTAACTCTCTTTTACAAACACTTGAACACATGTTCAAATAATAAGGAAAACTGTTGTAGTCGTTCTTTTTTTTTTTTTGTAGGCAAAATGTGTGCGTTCGTAAATTTATTTATGTTGCGTGTGTGTGTTTTTGTTTTTGCTACATTGTAAACGATGACGAGGACGATGGTGATGACGATGCTGATGTTAATGGTATTGGTGGCTGGTATGATGACGATAAAGTCTAAGACTTCCTCTGCTGGCATATAAAAAACATTTCAGTAATAAAACGAACGTTGTCGAACGTGGTTGTTTAAAAACGGCATTAAATACTAAGCAACGGTTGCGGTAATATTTGTTGTTTTTTTTCTGTTTCTATTCTGTGGGCTTTTTAAGCAAAACCGTAGTGGTTTTTATGATGGCTTATAATGGCAAATAAACAAAATTCCTTAGATTTTAATGCGAAATTAATAAGAAGTGGAATATGGGATAAGGAGTAATAAAATATTAAGAATGTGGTTACATTGTTTACAAAAAAGAAATGTATATATTTACATAAAATAATAATAATACAGGAATATAATAAAAACATACATACATATTTTTAATAAAAATATACACAAAATAAAATTTAATTTTGTTATAAAGGGTAAATGACAAATAAGAATATTTAAATATTAATAAAATTTAATAAATCAAAATAAAACTTGTAAAATATAAAGTAAATGAAATATAAGAATTATAAAAATATTTTGAATAAATTGTTAAAAAATAAAAGAAAATATAAAAAATAAAATTTAATGAAATTTAAAACATAAAATTTAAATAAAATATAAAATATAGAAATAAAAAAGAAACCAAAACCAGAATAAAAATAAAAATAATATATAATATAAAACAAGAGAAAAAATAAAAATGAAATATAAAAAAACCTTATAAAATAATTTAATGATTATGTAAAAAAGCATAAAAAGGTAAAATAAAAAAAATTTAATTTAAATTTATTAATTAAAAAAATGAATAATATGAAATATTAAATAAAAAATTGATTTTATATAAAATAAAATAATAAAATATATGACATCTAAAAAACAAAATTGTTAAAAACAAACAAAAAAGAAAAGAAATAAATTAATTAAAAAAAATAAATTTAAAAAATAAAAAAGAATTTTAAATTTAAATAAAAAATAAAAACAAACAAACAAACAAAAAAGAAAATAAATAAATTAATTAAAAAAAATAAAATTTAAAAAATTAAAAAAAAAGAAATTAAAATTTAAATAAAAAATAAAAGATTAAAATTAAACAATAAAAATTTATTAAAAGAAATTATAAATAAATCAAACAATTTACTATTAATATAAAAGTTTCATTTTATGTAATAAAAATAAAAAAATTAGAAAAATTAATAAATAAATAATAATAAATAAAAAATTAATAAATAAATAAAACAATTTAATAATAAGATAAAAATGTAATTTTATATAATAAAAATAAAAAATTAATAAATTAATAAAACAATTTAATAATAAGATAAAAATATAATTTTATATAATAAAAATAAAAAATTAATAAATACAAAAAACTTATGTTATTAAAATAATTTAAAATTATTTAAAATATAAAATAAAAAAATAAAAAATTGGTAAAAATGTATTTAAAAATAAATAAAATAAAAAACTACTATTTCAATCAAAAATAAATTACAATTAAAAAAGTTAAAAATATAATTATAATTACCTAAACTAACTAAGTATGTATTAAAAATAAAAAGTAACTAAAATAATAAATAAATAAAATAATTAAAAAGAATATTATAAAATATAACAGAAATATTGAAAAAATAAAGAAAATAATAAAATGAAAGAACTGAAAGTAAATGAAAATAAAAATAAACATTAATTGAGACAAAAAAAAAACAATAATAAAAAACAAAAAATTAAACCAACCAACAACGTCATAGAAAGTAAAAGAAAATCGTTAAAAATAAATAAAAATTCTATATCGCAGGCCAAAAAATAATTTCATATACATACAAGTAAATTACAAAAAAAAAATGTTTTTAAAAAATGTTAAAAGAAAATAAATAAAAAAATATTTTTTTTTAATTTGAAAATTAAAAATTGAAAAAGTGAAAATAAAATATTTAAATAAAAAAAAATATTTAAAAAAATATTTAAAAAAAAATTAAAATAAATATAAATAAAAATAAAAAAAAAATTAAACAAATGGCTTAAGGTTATTAAAGAAATTAAATTAAAGAAATTGTGTATGAAAAGTGTATAAAATTTAAAAAACTTTGGTTAAATTCTACAAAAGGAAAACATCAGGTGGGGAAAACAATATTTAAAATCATTGTTATTATTGTATTGTAATTTTTTAAAATTATAAATAATACCGTAATTGCTAAGAGAAGAAGTCTAAGAGGTCTAAAGCTCACTGTAATTATACTTTAGTTTGATAATTAAAACTCCATATGGTTTGAAGCTTGTTGGTTAGAATAACATCAATCTTAACTCTGTTTCTATTGGGCTAACTTACTGAATACAGGGATTCATTTTATACATGAGGAACGGAACTTGAATTACAAAGTTCAGCAGCGTTTTCATGGCAAATAGTGACTCTCAGAGTCCAGATGACTTGTAAAATTAAAAAAAAAATTTTTTCTTTCAAGCCAATAGAACTGAGATTTGAACTCGAAGCTTCGTAAAATTACACGGAAAATGTATGTTGGGGTATCATAATTAAACAGTTGCGATTTCATGTGTCCAAGAGCTGGACAGTCACATGGAAAGTGAGGACGGAACTCGAATTACAAAGTTTAGCAGTTTTTTCATGGCAAATAGTGACTCTCAGAGTCCAGAAGACTTGTAAAATTAAAAAAAAATTTTTTTTTCTTTCAAGCCAATAGAACTGAGATTGGAACTCGAAGCTTTGTAAAATTATATTAAAAATATATGTTAGGGTATCATAATTAAACAGTTGCGATTTCATGTCTCCAAGAGCTGGACAGTCACATGGAAAGTGTTCCATTGTTTCAATGAACTCATTACAATATTTTACTGCTAATAAACCAGAAATTACGCGGCCAGGAAATGTCTCCTGTGTGGCATGTGGCACCGTCTTGTTGAAACCACATATTCTCCAAGTCGTATTCTTCAATAGCAGGCAAAAAAAATTCGGTTATCATATGACCATAACGCTCCGAATTGACGGTGACAGTTGTTCCATCGTCATTTTCGAAGAAGTAAGGTTCAATCACACCTTCGGACCAAAGAGCGCACCAAACAGTGACTTTTTCTAAATGTAATGGCCTCTCTTCAATTAGTTGAGGATTCTCAGAACCCCAAATACGACAATTTTGTTTATTAACATACCCACCGAGTGTTAAATGTGCTTCATCACTGAAGAAAATTTTGTTCGAAAAATTGCCGTCCACCGCCTGTTGTTCAAGCAACTACTCCACGTATCTACGACGTTGTGCATGGTCAGCTGGCTTCAATTGTTGCGTGAGCTGGACTTTATATGGATGTAGGTGTAGATCTAAATGCAAAATACGCCATAATGTGCCGTAAGACAGTCCTAATTCCTGAGAACGACGAGGAATCGACACATTCGGGCCTACGGCAACACTTTCACTTACAATAGCAATATTTTCAGCGAAAAGAGCGAAACGCTGATGCACAGGCCTTTTAATGTTTGTAAACACTCCAGTCTCTTCAAATTACTTCACAATTTTGCCAATTGCTTGCGTAGTTGAACGATTATTTTATTGGATTTTTTAAATTAATTTAACCGTAGATCGAGCCTTAAAAAAACTTCATAATTCTAGCTTCTGTATTACTTTTGATACATACATGGAGTACATGGAATTGTCACGATTATTGTAAATATCTTTATGAAGCTTGATTTATATAAACATCCTTAAATTAATTTCCCTAACAATCACTGTAAGTATTCCATCATTATGTATTAAATTTCAATTAAAATCGCTGGAGGTAATTTTCATTTTCCACAATAAAACTAAAAAGTTTTTGAACTCTGTTGCTAAAAAAAATTTTATTTGAGATGAAAATATTCCAAAAAGGAAAAAAAAACATAAGCATCATTATTTAAATATATTTTCTTTAATTTTCATACCTAGGCGAACAAAATATAAAATTTTTAAAAATCTTAAAAAAGGATATATGGGCTGCTCTGAAAGTTTGATAGCTAATTCCAAACTATTTATACAATATTATTTCTTACATAAAACTACAAGTTGTGTGATAAAAGTTTTATGAAAATGATTAAAATTTTCTAAAAAAAATTAAGATAAATTAAGATTTTTTTTTAGAAAAAAAATCCTTTTCATTCGAATTTCAAAAAGGCTTTAAGCATGATTATTAAGGGCTGCAAGACTTTCAGCTCATTTTTCGAAAAGGCGTAATAGCTGTAAATATATCATTACCAAAGCGAATGATTCTGTTATCTCATACGTACTTAGTTGACCGAAATATTATCATCTGTAATAAAACATGGGACGAAACACATTCTTCTAATGTTTGTCTGTCACGTGAGATAAATATGAGAAAAGCAGTAAGAAACTAACTTTTTTATGGAAGTATAGAACTTTAAGTTGGCCTTACTTTTCAAGATGGCGACCGATTTAACAGCTGTTAAGTGATTTATTCTCAGTTAGGTTTGGCAATTCATCATGAATAGGCTCACGCCTGAACAACGCTTGCAAATTGTGCAATTTTATTTCTAAAATAATGATTCTGTGCGGAAAACGTATCGCGCACTACGTCCATTTTATCGTCGACAAAATCGTCCATCAGAGCAGTTAATTCGATTAACCATGGAATGTTTTCGCACCACGTTTACTCTTATTGATAACTCGCATCCCCAGAGACGCTGTACGGTGCGTACAGAATAAGCTATTGCTGCTGTAGAGCGCAGCATTGAGGAAGACCCGAATGAGTCCATCCGCCATCGAGCACAGGAATTGGATCTGTGTCCATCCACTTTATGGAAGATTGTGCGGAAGGATCTTGGTTTGCGTGCTTACAAAATCCAACTCGTGGAAGATTTGAAGCCAAACGATCATCAAGTAAGGCGTAGATTCGTCGAATGGGCCCAAAACGAGATTACCGTTGTTCCCAACTTTCATAAGCGAATTTTGTTTAGCGATGAAGCAAAACTGCCGCATTTGGAGTGAAGGTAATCCTCAAGTGTATGTGGAAACACCGTTGCATCCAGAAAAACTGACTGTTTGGTGCGCTTCATGGGCTGGTGGAATCATTGGTCCGTACTTTTTCAAAAACGATGGTGGCCAGAACGTTACAGTCAATGGTGATCGGTATAGAGCTATGATTACTAACTTTTTCATTCCTGAATTGAATAACCATGATGTCCAGGAGATGTGATTTCAACAAGACGGCGCAACATGTCACACAGCTCGTGCCACAATAGATTTATTGAAAGACACGTTTGGTGACCGCCTGACGGTGACGTTTTGGACCTGTGAATTGGCCTCCAAGATCTTGTGATTTAACACCGCTAGACTACTTTCTGTGGGGCTATGTAAAGTCATTGGTCTATGCGGTAAAGCCACAAACGCTTGACCATTTGGAAGACAACATTCGCCGTATTATTGCCGATATACGGCCACAAATGTTGGAAAAAGTCATTGAAAATTGGACGTCCAGATTGGACTACATCCGCGCCAGCCGTGGCGGTCATATGCCAGAAATCATATTTAAAATGTAATGCCACAAGATTATCTTTCGGATAAATAAAATTCGTGTCAATCGAATAATCCATCGTTGTTTTATTGCAACTTAAAGTTCTATACCTCTATAAAAAAAACCCTTTATTACATATATCTAGAAGCTTCAGAGCATCAGCAACAGGATTATCGATTCAGCATCGAAATTTGACAGTTGATAACGGCCATAGACTATGACGTGTATTCTTTAACTGAGCTCTGGAGCAGTTGGCAAGTAAACCTAGTTTACAATGAAAGATTATCTTCAGCTTTGAGATCCAATTTTTGTGTGACAGGGTACGTGAACAAATAAAATTATCGCTACCAATCCATATGAAAGCCAGACTGTCCAATGCTTCTTGAAAGAATCACTGTTTGCTGTGGATTTTAGATTGGCGGCATCATTGGTCCTCATTTCTTTGAGAACAGCAGTAGGTAGGCCATTACACTCAACGGCTTGCACTATAATTTGATCATTACCAACTTTTTAAGGCCTGAATTGGATGCAGTTTGGGGATGTATGGAGTTAGCGTGAACTGGCTAATGCCATTCTAAAAGAAATGCGGATCACTGAGCCCATGAGCATAAAATCCACACCGCGATCGTGTGCTTTGATTCCGCTAGTCATTTTCTGAAGGGGTTTTCTTAAGTCGTTGGTGTGTGTGGTCAAAGCCAATGCAATCCTTGTCAGCAATTATCTTCAGTTGAATTTAGGCCTCATACTCATGGGAAATTGGACAATT
Source organism: Sarcophaga variegata (assembly GCA_932273835.1). Classification (NCBI taxonomy): domain Eukaryota; kingdom Metazoa; phylum Arthropoda; class Insecta; order Diptera; family Sarcophagidae; genus Sarcophaga; species Sarcophaga variegata. The sequence continues at coordinate 14,783,517 of OW026361.1, read as the reverse complement.
GATGTTATATTACATGCATACATACATTATTGGTCATTACGACCTAGCTTCTCACATCAGTTATACTGTGTGTGTGTTAATTTTATACATGAAAGGCGGAACCTGCAGAAGAAAGGCGAACGACAGATTTTTGAGAAACTTTTCACGGCAGTTTTATTTTCTCTTCGAGTTTTTCCTAGAAAGCTGTTGAGAGCAGGTCACGGAGAAGAAATATTTTTTCTCACCAGGGGTTTAAAACCGAGGTTTCACGTCCAATAAAGCAACACACTACCTACTAAACTACGGCGACCAAACTACGGCGACGATGTTATATTACATACCTCAGGATATCAATAAGACTTTCAAATGAATACAAAAATTTTTATGATATCTTACATACATAATTGCTTATTACAACCTTAGTCAGGATTACGACCTAGTTCCTCCCGTGTGTTAATATATATACACGGAATCTACAGTTTAAAGTCGACTCCGAACAACCGATTTTTAAGAAACTTTTCATATCTCAAACACACATTTATTTAAATTTAAAGATAGGAATCGCTTAATGAAAGACTTGATAATTCCATATATGAAAAATGCTAAGCTATGATGTATTCAATTAACTAGTTGTTGATGCAATTACTTAGCTTAGCAAAGTCCAAAACCAAAGTACTGTCTTGATATCAGAAGAAAACGAAGAACTTTTTTTCCTACTTTTTGTACTCTTTACATAAAAAACGTCTATAAAAATACGATATTTAAGCAAATAACTCAAACAAAAAAGAGCAAAAATAAAAGAAGTTAAACAATTTATAACAACAACAAGAAAAACTTTTTATACTCCTCTTCAACTAATCAATCAATCATTAATTAAACCCATTAAATATATACACACACAAAAAATCATGCAAAAAATTACTGAAGACAACAAAAACAACTTTAATAACACAGCATCATAATAAGAACACAATAAGAAATTTTCTTTAAACAAGTTTTAGTAGAACAAAAAAAAAGGGAGAGAAAGGAGTAAATATTTGCGATAAAAATAAAGAAAGAGATAGTAAGAAAGAGAGAAAGAGAGAGAGAGTGAGTAGTAAATGTAAACAAATTGTAACAGTTAAACAAGCAAAGTGCGCATATTATGGCCAATGATTTACAAATAACAACACAATTTAACATGAAAAATAAACACAGACACAAGGCCCACGCACACTAACTGTAAAGTTATTTGTATTTGTTTTTTTTACAACACAATACAACAAAACTCTCTAAGGAAATTTACTTATTTAGAGTTTTACTTAAAATAACTACAATAACATAACAAGTACTCAGTACTCGCACTCGCACTCGTACTCAGTGTAGCGAAGCCATGACAAAGCAAATAACAACAGCAACAGACACACATACAAATACACTCAAAAGAAATTACTGTGCATTGAATAAAATACTCCAAAGATTTTATAACTTAACGATACGTTGCGATAGAGACTTCTTGGAAATGTGCGTGCGTTTGCTCTCTCTCTCTTAAAACAAATGAAAAAAATCCAACTGTTTTATTTACTCTGCTGTTTTCTCTCGTTTTGTTTTGTTTTTGTTTTTGTATGGTAAATTCCCTATGGTAGTTGGTACTGACATTTTGATACTTCGTTTTTCTTCATTTTTTAATTGCTATTTTACATGTTAATGTAAGAAAAACAATAAAACAGACGTAGAAAACAGTGAAGAACTGTTATAATTATAAACTCAAAAGTAAATGAAATAAAAACACAAAAAAAGAAAAGAAAAGGAAAGGAAAAAAAAAACAAAAGAGAAGTATTCAATAAAATATAATACAAGAAAAGGAAATTCGAATTCGTAACGGTAATTACATATAAGTGAGAAGAGTAGTTATTATTATTATTAAGCAAAGAGCTTATATGCTGAGAGTAAAAGGAGCAGAAAAAATAAGAGTAAGTTTAAGTATGAGAATGAAATGCTAGGAAGACTGTTTAAAAAAAAGGGAAAATGATAACAGAGATATAAAATGTTACCGTTTTTATGATTAACAGTTAAATTTCTCTGAAGTAAATTAATCAGTGTAGCCAAATACGCTTTTTTTAAAGACAAATTGTTTATGATTTTATGAAATTTGACGATTTGTAGGTCGCTTAATAACAGTAGAAAAATTTGTTTTGCAAACATCTTAAGAGATGACCCCTATTTGTGCAATGAAATCTTTTGGAACTAAAAAAATAGGTTATAAAAGGGAGTAGGGAAAGAGTTAGTAGTCTTTGCGGACTTTCGATTTGAATCTCTTCATTATATCTTGTGTCTTATACCGGGTTATACATTTCGTGGTTTCAAAAGTAAACGTAAATAAAACGCAATATAAAATATTTTTTTCATGATATTTCTTTTTTATTGCACAGTTTGAACGTTGACATTATGTGTGAAATACTTCATCATTTAAATGACCTCCATGCGAAGTGTTGCAAGCATTGATTCGTTTGAGGTAATTTTCGACCACTTTTTGACACATATTGGGCGGTATCTCAGCCATAAGTTGACAAATGTTGGCTTTTAAGTGCCTAAGAGTTGAAGGTTTATCTGCATAAACACGTTCTTTCGCGTAGCCCCACAAAAAACAAGTCTAATGGTGTCAAATCGGATGATCCAATGGCCACCAAGCCAGTTGATATCGCCACGACGAGTAATTACGAGGCCAGGAAATGTCTCCTGTGTGGCATGTGGCACCGTCTTGTCGTATTTTTCAATAGCAGGCAAAAAAAGTCGGTTATCATATGACAATAACGCTACGAATTGACGGTGACAGTCGTTCCATCCTCGTTTTCGAAGAAGTAAGGTCCAATCACACCTTCGGACCAAAGAGCGCACCAAACAGTTACTTTTTCTGGATGTAATGGCCTCTCTTCAATTAATTGAGTATTCTCAGAACCCCAAATACGACAATTCTGTTTATTAACATACCCACAGAGTGTGAAATGTGCTTCATCACTGAAGAAAATTTTGTTTGAAAAATTGCCATCCACCGCCTGTTGTTCAAGCGCCCATTCCACGTATCTACGACGTTGTGCATGGTCAGCTGGCTTCAATTGTTGCGTGAGCTGGACTTTATATGGATGTAGGTGTAGATTTAAATGCAAAATATGCCATAATGTGCCGTAAGACAGTCCTAATTCCTGAGAACGACAAGGAATCGACACATTCGGGTCTTCGGCAACACTTTCACTTACAATAACGATATTTTCAGCGAAATGAGCGAAACGATGATTCACAGGCCTTTCAATATTTGTAACCACTCCAGTCTCTTCAAATTTCTTCACAATTTTGCCAATTGCTTGCGTAGTTGAACGATTATTTTTATTGGATTTTTTAAATTAATTTAACCGTAGATCGAGCCTTAAAAACACTTCATAATTCCAGCTTGTGTATTACTTTTGATACATGCATGTAGTACATGGAATTGTGACGATTATTGATAGCAAGCATTACTTCGTAAATATCTTTATGAAGTTTGATTTATATAAACATCCTTAAATTAATTTCCCTAACAATAACACTGTAAGTATTCCATCATTAAGTATTAAATTTCAATTAAAATCGCTGGAGGTAATTTTCATTTTCCACAATAAAACTAAAAAGTTTTTGAATTCTGTTGCTAAAAAAAAAATTTAATTTGATATGAAAATATTCCAAAAGGGAACAGAAAAACAAAAGCATCATTATTTAAATATATTTTCTTTAATTTTCATACCTAGGCGAAAAAAAACTAAAATTTTTAAAAAATCTTAAAAAAGGATATATGGGCTGCCCTGAAAGTATGCTAGCTAATCCCAAACTATTTATACAGTATTATTTCTTACATAAAACTACAAGTTGTGTGATAAAAGTTTTATGAAAATGATTAAAATTTTCTAAAAAAAATTAAGATAAATTAAGATTTTTTTTTAGAAAAAAAAATCCTTTTCATTCGAATTTCAAAAAGACTTTAAGCATGATTATTAAGGGCTGCAAGACTTTCAGCTCATTTTTCGAAAGGGCGTAATAGGTGTAAAAATATCATTACCAAAGCGAATGATTCTGTTATCTCATACGTATTTAGTTGACCGAAATATTATCTTAGGATGAAACACATTCTTCTAATATTTGTCTGTCACATGAGCTGAATATGAGAAGAGCAGTAAGAAACTACTAGATTTTTTCATCCTTAACTACTAAAGGCAGTTTGTTCTGTTCCAATTAGTACCATCTTCGGCGATAAACATTCTGTTGTCATGTTTGTTGCTGCCAATACTATCTCCAGTTCATAAGACGAGCTTTTATTTTCTTCTTCTTCAAAGTCTTTAGCAGCAGGAATATAGAGGTATAGAACTTTAAGTTGGCATTACTTTTTAAGATGGCGACCGATTTAACAGCTGTCAAGTGATTTATTCTCAGTTTGGTTTGGCAATTCATCATGAATAGACTCACGCCTGAACAACGCTTGCAAATAGTGCAATTTTAGTTCGAAAATAATGGTTCTGTGCGGAAAACGTATCGCGCACTACGTCCATCAGAGCAGTTAATTCGATTAACCATGGAACGTTTTCGCACCACGTTTACTCTTATTGATAACTCGCATCCCCAGAGGCGCTGTTCGGTGCGTACAGAAGAAGCTACTGCTGCTGTAGAGCGTAGCATTGAGGAAGACCCGAATGAGTCCATCCGCCATCGAGCACAGGAATTGGATCTGTGCCCATCCACTTTATGGAAGATTTTGCGGAAGGATCTTGGTTTGCGTGCTTACAAAATCCAACTCGTGCAAGATTTGAAGCCAAACGATCATCAAGTAAGGCGTAGATTCGTCGAATGGGCCCAAAACGAGATTACCGTTGTTTCCGAATTTTGTTTAGCGATGAAGCGCACTTCTGGTTGAATGGCTACGTCAACAAACAAAACTGCCGCATTTGGAGTGAAGGCATTCCTCAAGTGTATGTGGAAACACCGTTACATCCAGAAAAACTGACTGTTTGGTGCGCTTTATGGGCTGGTGGAATCATTGGTCCGTACTTTTTCAAAAACGATGGTGGCCAGAACGTTACAATCAATGGTGATCGGTATAGAGCCATGATTACAAACTTTTTCATTCCTGAATTGAATAACCATGATGTCCAGGAGATGTGGTTTCAACAAGACGGCGCAACATGTCACACAGCTCGTGCCACAATAGATTTATTGAAAGACACGTTTGGTGACCGCCTAATTTCACGTTTCACGTTTTGCACCTGTGAATTGGCCTCCAAGATCTTGTGATTTAACACCGCTAGACTACTTTCTGTGGGGCTGTGTAAAGTCATTGGTCTATGCGGTAAAGCCACAAACGCTTGACCATTTGGAAGACAACATTCGCCGTATTATTGCCGATATAGGGCCACAAATGTTGGAAAAAGTCATCGAAAATTGGACGTCCAGATTGGACTACATCCGCGCCAGCTGTGGCGGTCATATGCCAGAAATCATATTTAAAATGTAATGCCACAAGATTATCTTTCGGATAAATAAAATTCATATCAATCGAATAATCCATCGTTGTTTTATTGCAACTTAAAGTTCTATACCTCTGTAAAAAACACCCTTTATATGCAACCACTTTGAATGTTTAGTTTAATTAAAGAGACAAAAAAACAAATAAAGTCTCCTCCAATTTTTCTCACAACAATATTTACAACAAAAATTAAATCAAATCAAAAAAGACAATAAAAATAACACTCATACATCAACAACTTAACTCATGTACGAATAACTGGAGAAAATAACTGTTTATTTAAAAATTTCTTTGACTTGATTTCATATTGCATTGTTGTTGTTGTTGCTGTTGTTGACTTTTGTAATTGTAGTCTGGCTTATCACTCTCAGTAGTTATTAAGGAGAGAGATACAGTCTTAAAATACAAATACAAAGTAAAAAAAAAGAAAAGAAAATCAAAGAGTTTACGGTAAAGAAGAGAAACAAGTAAAGAGCGGCATTGAATGACACAGAGAAGCATAGAAGTTGTGCTTTGCCTCTTTAATTGAAAGGGAAAGGCGAATGAAAAAAGTATGTTGCTTTCATTATGATGATTTGTTTTTCACTTTCATTTTATTTTCTTCTTTTTTGGTTCCTTTTTTGATGGAAGACATTATTTTTTTAAAAAGTAAAAGAAAATTAAAAAAAAAATTATTGTGAAATAAAGTTTTACTTGTTGAAATTAAAAGAAAATTATTCATCAAAATGTACTGAAGATAGGAATTATGAAGACTTGCAAGCACTTGTTCTATTTGAAGTGTTGCAACAGTGAAAGAGATGAGGCCGAAAGAAAACAGGTACACACAGACAGAGAGAGAGAGTGTTATTGTTTCTTTTAAACAATAGATAAAAATCATAATAATTAAATAAACAAATCATTGACCTAAATGTAAGGATTTCTAAAGGAATAAAAAATTCAAAAATAAAAAAACGTATTCTTCGAATTTGAAGAGAGACATCAAAATGAAATCCCAACAAGAAAATTGTATTTATTGAAAAAATGTTCATAGAAAATTATCGATCATTGATAATCGATATAGGAAATTATGGTTACATTGAAAATTTTTTTATTAAGTTCACGCTTTTCAGACTAAATATCTAGAAACCTCAGAGCATCAGCATAACAGGATTAACGATTTAACATCGAAATTTGACAGTTGATAACAGCCATAGACTATGACGTGTATTCTCTAACTGAGCTCTGGAGCAGTTGGCAAGTAAACCTAGTTTACAATGAACGATTATCTTCAGCTTTGAGATCCAATTTTTGTGTGATAAGGTAGGTGAACAAATAGAATTATCGATAGCAATCCATATGAAAGCCAGACTGTCCAATGCATTTTGAAAACATCACTGTTTGCTGTGGATTTTAGATTGGCGGCATCATTGGTCCTCATTTCTTTGAGAACAGCAGTAGGTAGGCCATTACACTCAACGGCTTGCACTATAATTCGATGATTACCAACTTCTTTAGGCCTGAATTGGATAATCTAGTTACCAGAAACATGCGTTTTGGGGGGTATGGAGTTATCGTGAACTGGCTAATGTCATTCTAAAAGAAATACGGATAATTAAGCCCACGAGCATAAAATCCACATCGAGATCGTGTGATTTGACTCCGCTAGTCATTTTCTTAAGAGGTTTTCTTAAGTCGTTGGTGTGTGTGGTCAAAGCCAATGTAATCCTTGTCGGCAATTATCTTCAGTCGAATTTAGGCCTCATACTCATTGGAAATTGGACAATTGATGTTATATTACATGCATACATACATTATTAGTCATTAGGACCTAGCTTCTCACATCAGTTATATTGTGTGTGTGTTAATTTTATACATGAAAGGCGGAACCTACAGAAGAAAGACGAACGACAGATTTATGAGAAACTTTTCACGGCAGTTTTATTTTCTCTCCGAGGGTTTCCTAGAAATCTGCTGAGAGCAATTCACGGAGAAGAAATATTTTTTCTCACCTGGGGTTTAAAACCGAGGTTTCAGGTCCAATAAACCAAAACACTACTTATTAAACTATGGCGACGATGTTATATTACATGCCACAGGATATCAATAGGACTTTCAAATGAATACACACACATGCATAATTGGTTATTACAAGCCTTTAATCAGGATTACGACCTAGTTACCCCCGTGTTTTAATTTTATACACGGAATTTACAGTTAAAAGTCCACTCCGAACAATCGATTTTCGAGAAACTTTTCATATCTCAAACACAAACTTATTTAAATTTGAAGATAGGAATCGCTTAATGAAACGCTTGATAAGCTATGTATTCAATTAACTAGTTGTTGATGCAATTACTCAGCTTAGCAAAGTCCAAAACCAAAATACTGTCTTGATATCAGAAGAAAACGAAGAACTTTTTTCCTACTTTTACTACATACATACATACAATTTTTTCTTAAGAAAATTGTTGTTATCAATAAGTTTTATATAGAAAACTGTTAGAAAATTGTAGTAATCGAATACATAAAACATAAAATAATCGCTTTCGATAACTTTTATAAAACAATGCACTTGTCGGTATATTTTCTATGGAAAAATGAAGTTATCGGTACATTTTCTAAGCAAATCGTTTTCGTAAGGAAAATATTTGATAATCGATAAATTTTCTCTAGATAATAATAGTTATCGATAAATTGATTATATAAAATTTAAGTCGATATATTTTCTATGGAAAAATGAAGTTATCAACACATTTTCTAAGCAAATTTTTTTTCGTTAGGAAAATATTTGATAATCGGTAAATTTTCTCTAGATAATAATAGTTATCGATAAATTGATTATATAAAATTTAAGTAATTAATAAATATCTAGAGAAAATTGTATAAGAAAAATTGTATTTATCAGAGATTTTTTTACTGAAAATTGCAGTTATCGAAACTTTTTTATCGAAAAATTGCCTTAAAGCCTTACAGTCGTCTTAAGGAGATAAAAAACATATCGATATATATATTTCTACCATAAATATTTCAATAACTAAATTTTTCTGTAGAAAATCGATAACTAAATTTTTTTATAGGAAATTTTTCGATAACTAAATTTTTTTTATGTGAAATTTTTCGATAACTAAATTTCTCTGTAGGAATTTTTTCGATAACAAAATTTTTCTACCTTAAATTTTTCGATAACTAAATTTCTCTATAGAAAACTTTTCGATAACCAAATTTTTCTATAGAAAACTTTACGATAACTAAATTTGTCGATAACTAAATTTTTTTATAGAAAACTTTTTTTATCGAAAAATTGCCTTAAGGCCTTACAGTCGTCTTAAGGAGGAGATAGGCTCTTTAAACATAATTATATTTATTGATATAGCAAACAATAGCTATTGAAAAGTTTATTTTATTGAAATATATAATTATCGATACATTTTTTTTTAAAGAAATTGTACTTAAAGAGAAATGGACTTATCGAAAAATATTTTATAGAAAGTGGTATTTATCGCAGAATACTATTAACAGCAAATTTTCTTATGAAATTTATAGTTATCGAAAAATTTTCTTACAAAAATAGTATATATATCGTAAAAAATTACCTAGAGGATATTATTGTTATCGAAAAATTTTCTATGAGTTGTTAAAGCAAGTGTTCAGCGTTTCTTTCGATAATTATTGTTGTCCATTATTTATCTACAGAAAATGCTGTTGTTGAAAACTTTTCAATAGAGAAATTCATTCGCTGAAATGTGTGCTGAAGAAAATTAAAGTTATCTAAAGATTTTCTATGGAAGACTGCAGTAGTCGATTTATTTTCTTTAAAGAATATTGATTATTGAAACATTTGCTGAATCTAACTGTTGCTGAGGATAAGTTTTTTTCTTTATTGAAAATTACAGTTATCGTTATCGAATTTTTTTTCGAAATATTAATAATTAAATTTTGTTTTCTGAAAGATTTCCTATAATAACTTTTAGTTATTAAGAATATTATGAAGAAAAATTTTGTTATCGATAAATATAAAGTTACAGTTATTTTCAAGTAATCAATCAATTTTCTACAGTTTTCCTTAAGTTCTTGAAAGTACATCCAATCTTTTGTTGATAGTTGTGGTTATCGATAAGTATTTTACATGGAATTTTAGCTACTGTATAAATATTTGTCAATCGATAAGTTTTCTATAGAAAATTGCATTTTACTGGAAAATTTCTATGTATAAAATTGTAGTTATCGTTAAGTTTACTGATGAAACACGTTTTTATCGAAAAGAAATTGTCAAAAGTTATATTTATCGGTAAGGTTTTTGTGGAAATATTTTAAGTTAACGTTATTCTGGCAGATTTCTGGCAAAAACTCTGAGCGTTAATAAACCTGCCATGAAAAAGTTTCTCAAAAATCTGTCGTTCGGAGTCAACGTTAAATTGTATGTCCCGCCACTCATGGAGAAAAATTAACACACTCAACGTGGGTGGTGTGAGAAACTAGGTCGTAATCCTGACTGAAGGGTTGTAATGACCACTCACTTTACGTTAAAGTGTAGATACCACCACTCACGTATAAAATGAATGAACACAACATGAGTGGTGTGAGAAGCTAGACCGTAATCCTGACTGCAGGATTGTAATGACCATTTATGTATGTATGACGCTTAAAATATAAAATATTACAATTCATTGTTTGAATTTTATAAAAATATTTTCTTTTTTTTGTCCTTTGCTTTTTGTAGACTTAACTTAGCCGTTAGGTTTGTTAAAGTGTTTTTTCTGTGATCCTTAAATTTCATTGTTTTATAAATTATAGCAGAATATTAATGTCATAACGCTTTTAATTTTGGCGCTCTTTTTTAAATTTTTTTTCTTTTTAAATATTTTTTTTTCGTAGAGTTTTAGTTCCATGGAAAATTTTTAAACAAATTATGATGAGCATAATAGAAGAGTAATAAAAAAGGATATGCATTTAAAACAGGATTATGTTTAACAGAATCAGAAAAAGCAAAAAAAAAAATAAAGACTATGAAAACTTTTCATACAGATTTATTTAAATAGTTTTACGTTTCTTTTGTTTTTTTTTTCTTCTACGATTAATTATTTTATCCTGTCTGCTGTTGTTTTTGCTTTTCTTTTTCTAGAAATAATTCATTTTAATTTAAATTATGCAGGATACGAGTATTCTAATAAGTTCAGTACAATTTATGAAATATGTTCAAATTATTGCATACTTTTGGGGATATTAAAAATATAATAATTTATGTTTAGCTAAGCTAATGAGTTATAAGAGATTAAACTAAATCTAACCATTTATAGGCCATTAATTAAGGATTAAAAAGTTTAAAAATGCAAATAAATTTACTGGAAAATCAATGTCTGTTGAATTAAAAATAAATATATGGCATATGTTTAGGCTTATTTAAATAACAGCCACCATTCGAGAAAAACTTTATTTATTGGTTAGTTTATCATTTTAAATTCTCACTGTCGATAAGTTCTCTTTAAGAACTTGTAGTAGTTGATTCAGTATCTATAGATAAGAATTATAGAAAGTGGTACCTACCAACGTAATAGGAAAGTTGAATTTCGAAAGATTTTCTATAAAAAATTAAATTATTGAAAGATTTTCTATAAGTAATTTAAATATCGAAAGTTTTTTTTATAAATGAAAATAGTTATCGAAAAATATAGTTACCGAAAAACCTTTTATAGACAAATATAGGTATCGAAAAACATTTTATAAAAAAATTTAGCTATCGAAAAACATTTTATAGAAAAAAAATAGTTACCGAAAAACATTTTATAGAGAAATTTAGTTATCGAAAATTTTCTATAAAAAATTTAATAATTAAAAGTTTTTTATAGAATTTAGTTATCGAAAAATTTCCTATAAAAAATTTGTTATCGAAAAAAATTCTATAGAAAAATTTAGTTATCGATTTTCTACATCGAAATATATATATATATATATATATATATATATATATATATATATATATATATATATATATGTTATCGAAAAACCTTTTATAGAAAAACATTAGTTATCGAAAAAAGTTTTTTATAGAAAAATATAATTATCGACAAATTTAGTTATCGAAAAGTTTTCTGTAGAAAAATTTTGTCATCGAGAAATTTTCTATAGAAAAATTTAGTTATCGAGAAATTTTCTATAGAAAAATTTAGTTATCGAGAAATTTTCTAAGAAAAATTTAGTTATCGAACATTTTTTATAAGAAAATTTTGTTATCTAAAAATTTAGTTATCCAAAAATTTTGTATAGAAAAATTTAGTTATCGAAAAAATTCCTATGGAGAAATTTAGTTATCGAAAAATTTCCTATAGAAAAATTTAGTTATCGAAAAAAATTCCTATAGAAAAATTTAGTTATAGGAAAATTTTCTATAGAAAAATTTAGTTATCGAAAAATTTCCTATAAATAATTTGGTTATCGAAAAAATTCCTATGGAACAATTTTGTTATAGAAAAATTTTCTATAAATAATTTGTTCCTACAGAGCAATTTTGTTATTGAAAAATTTATGGTAGAAAAATATGTATGTCGGATATGTTTTCATATTCCCAAATTTTCCTTTGAAAATTATAACTATCGATAAATCTCTTATAAGAAATTCGATAAATTTAAAATAAAATCTTGTAAAATTTAAATAATCAATTAATTTGTAGATTTTTCAGTTATCGAAAGATTTTCTAAATGAAATGAGTTATCGTTAAAATTTTTATGTATTAAGTTGAACCATCATTTTTTTTAAGAATAAAAAAATACCTTAACAAATTTTTATTATTATTTTCCTGGTTCCATGGTTATACTTTTTGCCAGTTAAACTATGTATTAAAGCTTTAACAATAATTAAATTAATGCTTTAGAAATAAACAGAAAATGAAGAAACTTAAAGGGCGAAGGAAACAAGAGCCATTCATTGCAACTGTAACGACAACATCCAAAACTAACCTTGAGAACAGTTTTGTTACAATGAAAACAAACAGTGGCACAGTGGTGGTGAGGGGGGGGGGGGTAGAGATGAACTTAACAACAACAATTTGCAACAATAACAATGTTTGTTTAGACTTTTCCGTGTATACGCTAGTTTACAACGACAACAACGATAACAACATTACAAAATGATAACAAAGTAAACTAACATTAACCGTTGACTTTCTTTTATGAAAATTCTTCGAGGCGTATATAAAGTTAACTTTAGTTAGGTTTTCAACAAATACAAAAAAAGGCAAAAAATTGAGTTTAAGTGCAGTTCTGTGAGCACTTCCTCTCTTTGCTCTTATGTTTGTTTGTTTTTTCTGTATAAACCACTCAAAACTAATGCAAACAAAGTAAAAAGAGAGAGAAATGCGAAAAAAATATGAAAAGTTAGGAGGATATAAACAAATTCATCAAGGAAATATGAATAATACAGTGAGCAAACATAAACAAATATACATATACACACACTGGCATACTTATATATACACACATACACACACTAAAACATAAATGCACATACAAATGTAATTAAAGCATAAAAATAACAATGTCTAATAATAAAGTAAAAGAGAGAGAGAGAAAAAAAACAGAGAGCAACCATCTACATACACTTACAACCCACTCAAGCACACCACTTGCATACATACACTAGAACATAGACTTCCATGACTTTCATAGTAAAAGTTATTGTTGTTTGTAATAATGGTCATAGCGAATTAGAAAAACCAAGAGATAACGAAAAAATCCGAAAGGCAGTGAGAGTATAAAAGCATATGTTCGTAGTAAGTAAGTTATATTATGATAGTTTTAAAAGTATTACAGTTCATCTCATAGTCATTATTATAATAATACTAATGAGTATGTGCATGTGTGTTTGTGGAATATCAATGTTTGTATGAGTCGTTAACTAATTGCCTTCTTTTTCAAGTATTATTCTCATTTAAATACTCACATTTGTTATGATAGTCGTTTGAAAAACTTTTAAGAAGAGAAAGAGAAAATACTCACACATACATATGTACATGCATACATTATAAGTAATTTGTGTAAATTGTATGGTCAATTAATTGCTCATTTGCTATACAATTATACACTCGCTATCTATGATGTACTCTTTTTTACTTTGTTTTTAAAGCCAAACACTGTATGAAAATTATAATAGTGAGAGGGATGTTATCGAAAGAGTTAATTTATTGTCTTTATAAACTTTTCTTTTTTTAAATAATATAAAGGACATACATTAATGGGTGGAGATAAAAAACCTAATTAAAGGAATCTGAGCATATCTTGAGAGGTTATGGGAAAATAAATTATAAAAATTTCTTTGAAGTAAAGTTGAAACAAAAAATAAAATAAGCTAAAGAAGAGAGAGAGAAAAACAGACATTTTATAGAGCGACATGTATGGTGAATCTTCTATAGTAATAATAGGCAAGCAGGATATCACTAAATAAGTCTCACGGGAATCGGTCTGTGGTACTACATAGTAGCTTATCTTTCCTACACAATGTAATGTATATAACCTATATTTGTAGTATAGTAGGTAGTTTACAGGACTATTAGACACGAGCCCGTGGTTCAAACCACTGTTCAGAAGTCTCGTACAAAACGAAATATTAAAAAAAAATATTTTCCCTGGCGATTTCCACTTACGAGTCTTCTGGCAATAACTCTGAGAGAAAATGCAATTCCCATGAAAAATTTCTCATAAATATGTTGCTCGAAGTCGACTTAAAATTGTAGGAACCGCCATATATAGTTTACATTAACACACAGAAGATGGATGGAGGGAAAAGCTAGGATAAAATGTTATCAATTGTAAATATTATTTATATATTTGTTATTGAAGATTTTCTCCATTGACATTGATTGGAAATTGTAGTTATCGAAAATATAGGTTATCGACAATTGTATCTATTCAGAATATTATTTATTTAAGAATTAGTTCTTCGTAGTTTTTGTAGTTATCTACAATTACAATTATCGAAAGTTATCGATAATTTGTTGCTGTCGATAATAGAGGTGATATTTGTTAATAGTATTAGTAGATATCGATAATATTAATTATCGATAATAATACTTTGTATTAATGCTAGTTATCGATAATAGTAGTGATATATAATATTAGTTATCGATAATAGTAGTTATGGAAATTGTACTTAGTATTAATAGTAGTTGTCGATAGTAGTAGTTATTGATAATATTACTTAGTAGTAATAGTAGTAATCGGTAATAGAAGTTATCAATAATAGTGGTTAGTAGTAATAGTAGATATCGATAATATTAGTTATCGCTAATAGTAGTTTTTGATAATAGTACTTTGTGTTAATAGTAGTTGCCGCTAATAGTTGTTGTAGGTAATAATAATGTTGTAGGTAATAAGTAATAGCAGTTAATAGTAATAGTAGTTATCGATAATAGTATTTATCCGTAATATTAGTTATCGATGGTAAAAGTAATCGATAATAATAGTTGGTAGTAATAGTAGATATCAATTGTGGTAGTTATTGATAATAGTAGTTACCGATAATAGTAGTTATCGATAATAATAATAATTATCAATAATAGTAGTTATGTATAATACAAGTTATCGATAATAGTAGTTATTCATAATAGTAGTTAATAGTAATAGTAGATATCGATTGTGGTAGTTATTGATAACAGTAGTTATAGTTAATAGTAGTTATCGATAGTAATAATTATCAATAATAGTAATAATGTCTAATATAAATTATCGATAATAGTAGTTATCGATAATTATAGTTATAGATAATATTACTTGTCAATAATAGTAGTTATCGATAATAGTAGTTACCGATAATATTAGTAACCAATAATCGTAGTTAGTTGTGATAGCAGTTATTGACTGTAGTAGTTGTAACTATCATTATTGATAATAATAGTTATCGATAACTACCATTAACGATAATAGTTTGCTATAACAACTATTATCGATAATAGTTTGCTATAACAATTATTATCGATAATAATAATAATTTATAATAATAATAATATTATCGATAATAGTTTGCTATAACAACTATTATCGATAATAATTGTTATCGATAACTACCATTATCGATAATAGTTTGCTATAACAACTATTATTATTATAGTTTGGTATAACAACTATAATCGATAATGGTAGTTGTTATCGATAACTATTATTATATATTATAGTTTGATATAACAACTATAATCGATAATGGTAGTTGTTATCGATAACTATTATTATCATAGTTTGCTATAACAACTATTATCGATAATAATAGTTATCGATAATAATGGTAGTTATCGATAACTATTCTTATCGATAATTATCGATAACTACTATTATAATTATCGATAAAAAGTTGTTATTAATAGTAATTGTTGATAGTTATCGACAATATTATTTTTCAATAATATTAGTTTATAATTATAGCTTTGCACTTTTAAATTTTACCTGACAAAATTTGAACTTATTGAAGATTCTAATATTGGAAATTGTAGCCGTAGAAAGTTTTATAAAAAATTGTATAATTTATATTTTTTATCTAAAATTTTTGTTAACGATAGTTGAAAAAAATTTCCGTTAATTGTGGTGAAATTTTCTATTGAACATTACATTAATCAATACATTTTCGATAGCTGCCTAACTGTGACATATTTACTACATTCAATTCGATCACTTAGACTGATGTACTTGGCTTATTTATTTAAATTTCTTAAGATGACGAATTATAGAAAATTATATTTTTTTTTTGTAAATTGTTTTATTTTTATTTCGTTCAATTTCTTAAATTGGTTTTTGAATAAATCTTTAATATACTTTCATAAAACCCTTGTTAACATTATAGGCCAACCAACTATCAACCTTTTTAAAATAACCTTGACTTTATAAATATTTAAGCCAAAACAACAAGCCACACTCTGCCAAATATTTTACAAAAAACAGAAAAACAAAACAAAGTCCAGAATAAGGATAGAAGAGTGTAAAACCAAAACCACAAACATAATTTAGAGCACATGTAAAACACTAAAACAACAACAGCAGCAACAAAACAAACATACATATGTATAATACTCTTAACGATTTTATTTTTGTATATTGAAAGTATTACAAAAACAAATATAAAGAGAGAGAGAGGAAAATTAAAAAAAAAATTACAAAAAAAGACAAGAAACGAGGAACGAAAATATTCAAACCAAATTGAGTGCCAAATTTTGCATAAAAAATATTACAACAAATATACAACATTGCAACTGGCATGTGTGTGTGTGTGTGTAAGAGAGTGGAAAATGCAACCATAAATAAAATAAACGGTAATACAAACAAAAACAACAACATAAATTGTGAGATGAAAACAAAAAAACGAAAGGAATTAGAATTTAATGCGGTTTGTATGCATAGAAATGAAAAACATAGAGAATGTGAGTGTAATAGTAACGGCATAAAGAGATTGAGAGAGAGCGAGAGAGAGTGGAAGAGAAGAGAATTCTATTTTTAATATAATGATAGGAAAAATTCAATTTCCATTATTGCAGGGATTAAGACAAAAAAAAAACAATCAAAAGTAATACAAATTGATTGAAATATGTTGGAGAGATGAGAACGAATTGAAGAAGAAAGTGTGGGAAATTTATGATTTTCAGTTAAATTTATTAAAGCATAGTTTTAGGTTTTGTAGAACAGAGTTCATGTTCTTGTAAGCAAATCCTGGATTTTATTCGAAAAATTAATAATGAAGGCCTATTGCTTCGCGTACATAATTGCACACAATCAGCATATTTAGGGCATTGTGAGTGATTTGTCCACTTAGATACCATGCAATTGAATAGAAGGAATTAATTACGAATACTGTGAGGTTGACGAAGTTCCAATATCGAGGAGTATGTTTGAAGAAGCCCTTTGTGAAACCTTTCAAAAGGGACTTGGAAGTTGCAGGTCGATTATATGTTAAAGGAATTCTGAGTTAATCACTACAAGATCAATTTTTACGAGAAAAAGCAAACACTGAATGTGAAGAAACACATCCAAAATTAAGACAAACTATCTGAGAATAGTAACGGACAGTAAATTATCGCTGAAGTCCTTTATAGAGATCATTTCAAAAGCTTGCTCGAATAATAAAGGGTGTTTCTTTTATAGAGGTATAGAACTTTAAGTTGCAATAAAACAACGATGGATTATTCGATTGACATGAATTTTATTTATCCGAAAGATAATCTCGTGGCATTACATTTTAAATATGATTTCTGGCATATGACCGCCACAGCTGGCGCGGATGTAGTCCAATCTGGACGTCCAATTTTCGATGACTTTTTCCAACATTTGTGGCCGTATATCGGCAATAATACGGCGAATGTTGTCTTCCCAATGGTCAAGCGTTTGTGGCTTTACCGCATAGACCAATGACATTACATAGCCCCACAGAAAGTAGTCTGGCGGTGTTAAATCACAAGATATTGGAGGCCAATTCACAGGTCCAAAACGTGAAATTGGGCGATCACCAAACGTATCTTTCAATAAATCTATTGTGGCACGAGCTGTGTGACATGTTGTGCCGTCTTGTTGAAACCACATCTCCTGGACATCATGGTTATTCAATTCAGGAATGAAAAAGTTTGTAATCATGGCTCTATACCGATCACCATTGACTGTAACGTTCTGGCCACCATCGTTTTTGAAAAAGTACGGACCAATAATTCCACCAGCCCATAAAGCGCACCAAACAGTCAGTTTTTCTGGATGTAACGGTGTTTCCGCATACACTTGAGGATTACCTTCACTCCAAATGCAGCAGTTTTGCTTCATCGCTAAACAAAATTCGCTTATGAAAATCGGGAACAACGGTAATCTCGTTTTGGGCCCATTCGACGAGTCTACGCCTTACTTGATGATCGTTTGGCTTCAAATCTTGCACGAGTTGGATTTTGTAAGCACGCAAACCAAGATCCTTCTGCAAAATCTTCCATAAACTGGATGGACACAGATCCAATTCCTGTGCTCGATATCGGATGGACTCATTCGGATCTTCCTCAATGCTACGCTCTACAGCAGCAATAGCTTCTTCTGTACGCACCGTACAGCGTCTCTGGGGATGCGAGTTATCAATAAGAGAAAACGTGGTGCGAAAACGAATTAACTACAAAATCGTCCTTCAGGATTTTGTCGACGATAAGATGGACGTAGTGCGCGATACGTTTTCCGCACAGAACCATTATTTTCGAAATAAAATTGCACTATTTGCAAGCGTTGTTCAGGCGTGAGTCTATTCATGATGAATTGCCAAACCAAACTGAGAATAAATCACTTGACAGCTGTTAAATCGGTCGCCATCTTGAAAAGTTATGCCAACTTAAAGTTCTATACCTCCATAAAAAACAACCTTTATAAAGCAAGCCCCTCTGTAAATACTCCTTTGGATGTATTCCATTACAATTAAACCATTTGTTATCTAAGGAGCCTATATAAATGGGACCAAATTGAATACAACTGAGATGCAACCGTTGCATCTAACACTGAAGATCTGAGCTGTTAAGAAAGGCTGCCAGATCCTCTATTAATTGGACTTTAAACAGCACAACGAGACTCAACCTTGTAGCAGGACGGGGATCTGTATACTTTTCTAAGAGAGGGACTCTACTGTGGTATGAAGATGAATCCAAGACATACAGTTGGACAGAAAAGGGGATATTTGGTCCCACTGAAATAATATCCTTAATTTATGGGGAAGTTTGAAGGTACTTTTAATAGCGGAAGTTGATGCAATCGAAAGATGTGCTCAATTCAAACAGAAGGTTTTAGGTACAAACGATGTCTTAAATTTAATTTTGTACATGACTTTAGACAACAAAAAACCGAGAAATATTCCATATTCCATAACTTGATTAAAAAACATAAAGAATTTAAGCCTTAAATATTTAATATTTTCATTAAAAATTAATTTTTACATTTCAAATCGTATTTATAATCATAATATTCCATTTATTTTTCAAGTTCAAAGCATATTTTCAGGCATTTTTATATTGCTATTTTTAAAGCATACTTTCCAGGGCTTAAATTTTCTTTATTATAAAATTTTTATAATTTTATTTGAAGCATATTTCTAGGCTTTAAGTAAAACGAAACGAAATGAAAGTGTATTTATGATGCTTGAGATGATACGTGTTTTCTAATGTAAATGCCATTGTTAATGTTGTTGTTGTTGTTGTTGTTGTTGTTGCAGACATAGAAAACTGCATTAACTTTGTCACACACAAAGCTGCTGTATTATCCTTTACTTTCTTACTCTCTTTTCTCTTTTTCTATGGCCTTTCCATTTCTGTTTTAACCCAGAGTGTCATTCATTCATTTCTATAGCCGGGTATATGAAATTTTATAAACCTGAGGCTTCTTTTAGCCATTTGTCATTAAAACTAGTGCTTCTCTATATAAAGGGTGTTTTTTATAGAGGTATATAACTTTAAGTTGGCATTACTTTTCAAGATGGCGACCGATTTAACAGCTGTCAAGTGATTTATTCTCAGTTTGGTTTGGCAATTCATCATGAATAGACTCACGCCTGAACAACGCTTGCAAATAGTGCAATTTTATTTCGAAAATAATGGTTCTGTGCGGAAAACGTATCGCGCACTACGTCCATCTTATCGTCGACAAAATCGTCCATCAGAACAGTTAATTCGATTAACCATGGAACGCTTTCGCACCACGTTTTCTCTTATTGATAACTCACATCCCCAGAGACGCTGTACGGTGCGTACAGAAGAAGCTATTGCTGCTGTAGTGAGTAGCATTGAGTAAGACCCGAATGAGTCCATCCGCCATCGAGCACAGGAATTGGATCTGTGTCCATCCACTTTATGGAAGATTTTGCGGAAGGATCTTGGTTTGCGTGCTTACAAAATCCAACTCGTGCAAGATTTGAAGCCAAACGACCATCAAGTAAGGCGTAGATTCGTCGAATGGGCCCAAAACGAGATTACCGTTGTTCCCGATTTTCATAAGCGAATTTTGTTGTTTAGCGATGAAGCGCACTTCTGGTTGAATGGCTACGTCAACAAGTGTATGTGGAAGCACCGGTACATCCAGAAAAACTGACTGTTTGGTGCGCTTTATGGGCTGGTGGAATCATTTGTCCGTACTTTTTCAAAAACGATGGTGGCCAGAACGTTACAGTCAATGGTAATCGGTATAGAGCCATGATTACAAACTCTTTCATTCCTGAATTGAATAACCATGATGTCCAGGAGATGTGGTTTTAACAAGACGGCGCAACATGTCACACAGCTCGTGCCACAATAGATTTATTGAAAGACACGTTTGGTGACCGCCTAATTTCACGTTTTGGACCTGTGAATTGGCCTCCAAGATCTTGTGATTTAACACCGCTAGACTACTTTCTGTGGGGCTATGTAATGTCATTGGTCTATGCGGTAAAGCCACAAACGCTTGACCATTTGGAGGACAACATTCGCCGTATTATTGCCGATATACGGCCACAAATGTTGGAAAAAGTCATCGAAAATTGGACGTCCAGATTGGACTACATCCGCGCCAGCCGTGGCGGTCATATGCCCGAAATCATATTTAAAATGTAATGCCACAAGATTATCTTTCGGATAAATAAAATTCAGGTCAATCGAATAATCCATCGTTGTTTTATTGCAACTTAAAGTTCTATACCTCTATAAAAAAAAACACCCTTTACATACATAAGCACTCTATACAGGGAAGGAATGAAAGAGAGAGTGAATGTGTGACAGTGAGAAAGAGAGAAGAGAGAGAGGTACGTACGTATTGCATGTAGATTTTGCATTCATATGGGGTGTGAAAAATGCTGTTGTGCTGAAAAGTTTATTTTTTTTTTTTTTTTGGTGAAGCCATGAATTATGCGACTTTGTGGTTTTATTGCCAACATTTCTACCGTAAAAACTGTAAAAATGGAAAAACAAAATGACAGTAATAATACATGCAGTTGAACTTTGACTTTTCAGTTTCTCTTCATCTTCTGCTAAAACCCTTTCATGTGTTAAAATTGTGACACACAGAGAGAGCGAGCGAGTGTGAGTGAGAGAAACTCTTTTAATGTGTGTGTGGAGTTAGAATTGATGGCAGTTTTCCGTTTTTTTTTCGTTTTGATTTTTTGGGTGAAACCAGGACAAAGAAATAGTAAAGTTTCGTTTTTTTTGCTCGTTTTAGAAGACAAATAATTTAAATTAGACACTTTGGTTAGAAAAGTAGAGTAATTTTGTGATAAAATATTGCATTAAACTTGTCAAATTTAATGCTGAATGATAGACAGTCATAGTTACCTTGGTGTTGCTATTGCTTTTGTGTATTATAAAGTATTACGACCACACGACATATTATGTCATCAACATACGCTACAATAACTCTCCCTGAACCTTCCCCGACAAACTTCAGCATGCTGTCTAGATTTTGATACACACTTCACTTACTGGGTCATTATAAGCCTTTAGTCAGGATTCCATCCTAGTTTCTCATAACACCCATGAGTGGCGAGCAAAAGCGTTTTGAGAGATCTAAGCTAGTATTCAAACCACGGGCTTTCAATTAATAAATCAACACATTTCCACATAGACTACAATGGCTAAAAATCAAAAGTCTAGTTACTATTCTCAGGTTATTACCTGACAATCGAGGTAGAATCTTCAAATCCCTGTTTGGCTTGCGAATTTTCCTACTCTTTCTTATCTTTCAGCGAGAATATCTTTGTAAGCTACTCTTCTTCTACGACAGAAATTTGCTGACTTCTCCCATCAGCAGAGTGGAAGGCCTATCTATAAAAGAATAAACCTATCTCTCCTGCCTATCTGATAACCCCAAAAGGGTTGCTACATTCTATCCTATGCATCTTATAACCTTCTGTTTGAATTGAGCACATCTTTCGATTGCATTAACTCCCGCTATTAAAATACCGTTGAACTTCCCCACGAATTGGAGATTGATCCTGTGGCCCCACTGAACATCGATTACCTCACAGGGGTTTTCACTTCCTGATTCCGAGCAGGGGCGACTGGCGATCATGACATGATCGTCCCCCCGAAAATGCCGGATGTATACACCGATGGCTCTAACTCGACAGCGGAGTTGATTAGCGAAGTCTACGCCGGGAAGCTGGGCATGAACATTTCCCTCCGACTGCCGGATTATTGTAGTGTGTTTCAGGCTGAAGTAATAACCATCTACCGGGCTGCTCAATGGATCCTCTTCAACGCTTTTCCTTTCACTCGCATCTGGATCTTCTCTGGAAGTCAGGCTGCCATAAGATCTCTGTCGAAAGCTGTGAATACATACAGGATCGTCAGGGAATGTCGCCGCTGTCTCGACCTTCTTTCTGGGCACTTCAGTGTCACACTTATCTGGGTCCTGGGGCACAGGCACATTCCAAGAAACTGCAGAGCCGACGAGCTCGCCAGGACTGGTGCACTACTTCCGGAATCCTCTTCAATCGACTTGGAGATGTCACTTATCACGGTCAAGTTGGCCATCGCGCGGCAATTCTTTCGAGACGCCAACCAATCGCGGATCAATGAGGAGTGCTGCTCCACCGCTAGGCTTACTTGGCCCTGGATTGATAGAAGGCGCACCAACCAGTTACTTGGACTTGGTCGTAATGTCATCTCGATTACAGTGGCCATGCTTACAGGTCGTTGTGTTATGGGAAGACACGCGGAAAGAATGCTGCTCCCATCTTATGACTTCTGCCATTGGTGCAGATCTGCTGAGGAAGTGGATACTATTATCCACTTTTTTGTCAATGCCCATCTCTTGCGAGATGCAGAAATAGGTTATTTGGCTTTCCAATCCTTGTCAGCTTGACATTGATGTCAAGGATATACATATTGTTACGTATTTACCTTTTTAAAAATGTTTAAATATGAGTTCGTTAATTGCAAACAAAGTAAAAACAAATATGTGCTTAATTTCAGTTAAACTCTCTTTATTCTTTACACTACTTTTGTGTGCCACCGAATACAACTTAACGATACAACAATAATAATCTGTTTATTCACTTTACTAGTTCACACAACTATTCGTTTTACACGCAACTTCACACAAGGCTGACTGAGCTCTTAATGATTGCTGCCTGTCCAGCCCTTTTATAGTCCGACACAACCAGTCTAACGAACATTCTTCTCGAGAGCTCTATTGCCAATAAAGGGTGTTTTTTACAGAGGTATAGAACTTTAAGTTGCAATAAACCAACGATGGATTATTCGATTGACATGAATTTTATTTATCCGAAAGATAATCTTGTGGCATTACATTTTCAATATGATTTCTGGCATATGACCGCCACGGCTGGCGCGGATGTACTCCAATCTGGAGGTCCAATTTTCGATGACTTTTTCCAACATTTGTGGCCGTATATCGGCAATAATACGGCGAATGTTGTCTTCCAAATGGTCAAGCGTTTGTGGCTTTACCGCATAGACCAATGACTTTACATAGCCCCACAGAAAGTAGTCCAGCGGTGTTAAATCACAAGATCTTGGAGGCCAATTCACAGGTCCAAAACGTGAAATTAGGCGGTCACCAAACGTGTCTTTCAATAAATCTATTGTGGCATGAGCTGTGTGACATGTTGCGCCGTCTTGTTGAAACCACATCTCCTGGACATCGTGGTTATTCAATTCAGGAATGAAAAAGTTAGTAATCATGGCTCTATACCGATCACCATTGACTGTAACGTTCTGGCCACCATCGTTTTTGAAAAAGTACGGACCAATGATTCCACCAGCCCATAAAGCGCACCAAACAGTCAGTTTTTCTGGATGTAACGGTGTTTCCACATACACTTGAGGATTACCTTCACTCCAAATGCGGCAGTTTTGTTTGTTGACATAGCCATTCAAACAAAATTCGCTTATGAAAATCGGGAACAACGGTAATCTTGTAAAATTGCACTATTTGCAAGCGTTGTTCAGGCGTGAGTGTATTCATGATGAATTGCCAAACCAAACTGAGAATAAATCACTTGACAGCTGTTAAATCGGACGCCATCTTGAAAAGTAATGCCAACTTAAAGTTCTATACCTCTATAAAAACACCCTTTACATTGTTGTTTTTGAACTTTGCTTATGTTCTCTATCACTTTTTGTCACATACAAATTGTTGTTGGTACCAGGCGCAACCAGTTTCGTTGTACATATGTGTGTGTGCAGCTTTAGATAATTAACACTTTCATTGTATTCTTAATGTTAGTGTGTATTTATATCGTGTGGCTTTTGTTTATCGTTTTTGTTGTTAAACGGTAGTAGGTCATTTCGATTTGCGTAACAATATGTATGTAGCTTCGTTCGGAGTAACTTGGTCAGTGCAGAAAGTACGTTTATCTGAGGCGTCACAGCAGGCCGCTATGCGTGCTCAAGTGAGCTTTTGGTACCAAAGCTACCAGTTAATAGAAATCTTTCATATCTTCTACGGGATATTTTTCAAACTCGTGGTATCCCTAAGCATATAAGCAAAAAAGCTAAAAAATTTAAAATAAATTCCCTTTTTTTAAAATTCCTCTTAAATTTCCCTTCTAATTTACTGATTTCCTACATGAAGCCTAACATTTCATTGATAATTGCTTACACTGAAGCACGTATTTCTTTTGTATAAGAGATTACCCATACAACCATACAACATAAGCTCATATAATTGTTGTTCTTGTTGTTGTTCTTGTTGCTGTAAATAATTGTTTGCAAGAAAAAAAGGAAAAACATGTACAATCGTGTTGTTTATTGATGTCTTCCTCTTTGAGTATCATCATTACAACAACAGCAATCGATTGTTAATAAAAATTTTAATACTCTTACAAGTATTTGTTGGGTTTTTCGTCTCATTGTGTGCTCGTGATTGTAATCGTGATTGTGCTCGTAATTGTAGTCGTAATTTATTTGATTCACATTTGTTTTGTTAATTTTATTTCACGATAAAAATTGTAAAATCATCATAAGCTCATTAGCGTTGTATTTTTTTATCTTGTTGTTGTTGTTGCTCAATTTCATGGGTAATTTGTATGATTTGATAGCTGACAGAGCAGAGCAGGGGCAGAGCAGAGCAGGGCACCTTTCATTTCATTTCATTTCTGTTCATTTCATTTCAATTGATTCGCTTTCATTTGAATTTCTTTGTGTTCATTTGCTTTGTTTTGTTTTGGTTTTGGGTTTTTGTTTTGTTTCCAGCCACTTAAGCGTATGTTGAATGGTTTTAGTGCGTCAGAGCGTGTGAAAATAGAATTAAATATTGCGTATACGTTTAGAGGGGGGGGGGAGGACTGGCTTCAATTATAATAAATGGACGCATAAAGGTCACCATGAGTTTGTTTTATCATTGAAAAATATTTCAATTTAATGATGATTGTGTGGGATTTAATAGGCTTAAGGTACTAACTTGAGCACTGTAACAAAAAACCATCAAATAAGAGAGAAAGCATTCCGCATGTTTGATTAGGTTAAATGGGAAGCTGTCCCGTGGTAAATATTAATAGTCCTTATTTCGTCATTCAGTTATTCAATACACAAACTGTCAATACATACTGGGTGTGTCAGAATCCATCGCCTCAAAGTCGCTGAAGAGCCGGCTAAATGCACGCAAGATATTTTGTGCTTTCCTCTCCTTCCTCTTTATTATAGCTACTGCTAATACTACTATTACTACTACGACTGCTACAACTACTGCTACTAATGCTAATACTACTACAACTATATTATACAAAAGAGGAGGGGGAGATTTAGTGGGTGAGGGCCCCACACACGGGGGATAGTGACGACTACCCCTATGGTGCGGTCAGGTACATTTACTCTTCCACAGCGCTTAAAAAAACTATACTACTATTGCTACTACTGTTGCTACTACTACTACTACTACTACTACTACTACTACTACTTTTACCACTGTAACAAATACTGCTACTACTACTATACTACTACTACAACTATTGCTACTACTACTACTACTTTTACCACTGTTACAAATACTGCTACTACTACTATAGTACTACTACAACTATTGCTACTACTACTACTACTTTTACCACTGTAACAAATACTGCTACTACTACTATACTACTACTACAACTATTGCTACTACTACTACTACTTTTACCACTGTTACAAATACTGCTACTACTACTATAGTACTACTACAACTATTGCTACTACTACTACTACTTTTACCACTGTTACAAATACTGCTACTACTACTATACTACTACTACAACTATTGCTACTACTACTACTACTATTGCTATTTCTACTAATATACTACTACTTCTGCTACCACTTCTACTACTGCTACTTCTAGTACTACTACTGCTACTATTGCTACTACTACTACTACTACTCATACTTGTGCAGTATTTTCAGTCTTCGAGTGTATGTACCCAAAGGACACTGTCTTTTATAGCTAATAGATCTTTCATTAAATTCCTATCCATAAAGTTTAAATGAAATAAAGTTTGTAAGGGATATCATTAAAATTATTGATTCGTTTGGAATATCTATTGATACCCTTAAGTGTGGAACGCAATATCCTTCAAATAACCTCCACGGCTTCTCTGGATGGAGCGCCTATGGTTAGTTTGGTGCAATTTGGTCAGTACAGGGACTGCGCTTACATGAGGAGTTATTCGCATGCATTTGCGATTCAAAAACCCACAAGAAAAAATTAAACGAGGTCAAATTGCTTAATGTCTTTAGCCAGCTTAACACAACACCTCCACTTGAGATAATAATAGCATCAAAACGCTTTTGAAGTATACCTAGTACGGCATGAGCTCTACGGCACGTAGCGGCGTCCAGTTAAAATCACATATCGTTGGTGTCCATATCATCCAATTCAGACCAAAAGACCTACAATTCATTGACATTTTGACAATTCGTTGACATGTTCCATGAAATATGGACCAATGACGGCTATAATTCAAATTCCGCAACAAACAGCGACTTTTTTGGAATACATTGTATGCTCTTAGATCTTATATGGATTGATATTATCTCAAATCCGAAAATTTTGCTTGTTCATATACCCATTTATGCAGAAATGTACCCCAATTATAATTATTCGATAAAAACATTGTCTAAAAAACAAAAAAAAAAACAAAAAAAAAATTGGACCTCACAGTACTCACCATACATGGCGTTCTCAAAGAAATACGGATATATGATGCCGAAAGCCGGAAATCCTTGCCAAACAGAAAGTTTTTCAGGCTGACTTGAATACCCTTAGTCTAGTAGGTAGTGTAGTAGGTAGTGTATTGGCTTATTAGACATAAGGCCACGGTTCAAACCCCAGATCAGACATCTAGAACACAACGAATTAGGAAAAATATTTCTTAGGCGACTTCCTCTCAGCAAAATTATGGCAAAAACTCTGAGAGTAAATGGAAATTGCCATGTAAAATTTCTCAAAAAAATCTGTCATTCGAAGTCGACTTTAAACTGTAGGTCATGTCACTTAGGCACGAAATTAACACACACAAGATGTTTTGTGCTTTTCTCTCCTTCCTCTTTATTATAGCTACTGCTACTACTACTATTACTATTGCTACTACTACTGCTACTACTACGACTACTACTACTACTTTTACTATTGCTATAACTACTGCTACTACTGCTACAACTACATAAGTGATGTGAGAAGATAGGTTGTAATGCTGACTGAATGTGTGTAATGATCAATAATGTATGTATGTATTGGATGCTATTGGATCTTATGTGGTTTGATATTGTTTCCAATTCAATAGTTTTGTTTTTTCACGTGGCCATTCATCCAGAAATGGAATTTAGTGCTGAAGTTTGTTTTCCTATGAAAATTAAGGTCAATTGCCAACTGCACCAGAGCTCTTCTTTAACGAACACCCGTTATTGTCTGTGATCATCCTTGGTAATTTAGCAAAGCCGACGTAATAAAGGATTTGCCAGAAGTAGCTTCAACTGTTCTGCAGTCCCTGTTGAAGGACCCTATGTATAATAGTAATTAAATTTTAAGTAAACTTCATAGTTCAAACATATTTTGAGGTTTTCAACAGAATATAATAAAATTTCTCAACTTGATTTTTATGGTTTTTTATGATGAAATTTTATTTAAAAACTAAAAACAATTATTTTTTCCAATTTTTTTTCTGTTGAACTTATAGAAAGATATCGCTGGCTTAGCAAAGAAAGGACTTAATTATATCTGTAGTTAGTTAGTATGGTATTGTATTCTTGTATTTCCACTGATGATCTGCCAATAAAAAATTGAATATTGTTGGCCTCATATGAAATTTCTAAAAAACGCTGTAGAAAATGAAAATAATTTAAAACATTTCTATATTCAAGTGGCGATATGTTTGTATTTGAAAAACAAAAAACACACATAGAGAGATGAAAAATCAATATGTTAACATAATAAAAATTGATAAAATTACTCGGAAAAATAAAAATCATGTCATATCCTGTGTAATATTACATGACAATTTGGAAAAACGAGCAAAACAACAAATTAAAATAGAAAAAAAAATAAATTATTTTTATTACATATGTACGTATGAAATTTAATGCATATTCATGACTAACAAAATATTGTTTGTTTTTCCTCTTGTTTTCATTTTTAATAACAATTTTTTGTTTTGTATTGAAAGCATAAAATTAGAAGTAATAAAATGGAAATCACAACCAGAGAAAAATAAATAAAATTTCAGAAAATTTTAAATCAACCATAAACGTGTTAAAAAAATGTTTATTAAAATATTTCTTTCCTTGTATTTCAACAAAACTTTTATTAGATTTTAAATTTCCAATTTAGGCCGCAATATTTCTTTACAGTTTAAAGGTTAATCGATTTGGGTTAGGTTAAGTAAAGTGGCGTATCTTCCTTAGGTCAGCACTTAAGCCCATTCTAATATGTACATAATTGGTCATTACAACCCTTCAGTCAGGATTATGGATCTAAAGGGTCCGCCAAATAGCTTTTTTTGTTGAAAATGCTTTAAAAAAAAAACTACTGAATATTTTCTCAAATTTCTTTTTTTATTTGAAAGTACAATCCTTCCGGTTAATAATGGAAAATAATTTCATTCAAATGGCTGCCTCGGCTGGCCATGCAGTAGCCTACACCAGAAGATGCCGATTTTTGCAAAAAAATCATCTTTTCAGATGACGCTCATTTTGATCTTGGCGGGTATGTAAACAAGCAAAATTGTCGCATTTGGGGCACAGAAAACCCACACGCATACATTGAAAAGCCGACGCACCCAAAACGAGTCACTGTTTGGTGCGGATTTTGGTCCAGAGGCATAATTGGGCAATTTGTCTTCGAAAATGAGCAAGGAGAGGCCGTTACAGTCAATGGCGATCATTATCGGGCCATGTTGAACGAATTTTTGTTCACAAAAATTGAAGAGGAGGATATTGGCAACATTTGGTTTCAACAGGACGGCGCTACGTGCCTCACAGCCGAAGCTACACTCGATGTTTTGCGCTCTGTTTTTGAAGATCGCATTATCAGCCGCAAAGCTGATGTCGTTTGGCCACCTGGGAGCTGCGATTTGACACCGTTGGACTATTATTTGTGGGCTGCCGTCAAAGATAAGTGTTACGCCGACAAGCCAGAGACAATTGACGCTTTAAAGGGCAATATTCGTGAAGCCATTGGTGAAATACAGCTGCACACAATCGATAATGTGCTTAAAAATTGGACCGATCATATAGGCTACTGCATGGCCAGCCGAGGCAGCCATTTGAATGAAATTATTTTCCATTATTAACCGGAAGGATTGTACTTTCAAATAAAAAAGAAATTTGAGAAAATATTCAGTAGTTTTTGTTTTTTAAAGCATTTTCAAAAAAAATGTTATTTGGCGGACCCTTTTGTTTCTCACACAACTTATTTTGTGTGCGTTACCACAGTTTAAAGTCGACTCCGAACGACAGATTTTTTGAGAAACTTTGCATGGCAATTTATTTGACTCTCAGAGTTTTTGCCAGAAATCTGTTGAGAGGAAGTCGCCGAAGAAATGTTTTTCATGTTTTCGTTTTGATGTCTGAAATGAGGTTTGAACCCTGGCCTTACGTCTAATAAGCCAACACACTACCTTCTAGACTGCGGCGACTTCGTTCTAATACCATAAACAATATTCAACCCGGTCATCAAACATTCCCTAGAGGAAATCAACTTGAATCCAAAATCATTCTCTATATTGCAACAATCCTTATATTAAAGAACTCAGTCACGGATATCAGAAAGTGAGAAGTTAAAAACCTCCGTATTTTTATGATAAAAGCTAATCTCTTCTTCCCCTTTAGATTCAAAACTCTTGCAGAAATCATTTGACGAAATACCAAGTCTTTTAATATGCCTACCAAAAGGACATTAGCTGATAAGAATCGCTAATATGCGATGGATTACTTACTTAATTACATACATACGTACATACATATTTGGTCATTACTACCCTTTCCTCAGAATTACGACCTAGATTATGACACCACTTATACTGCGCATGTCAGTTCTATGCATGAGTGACGGGACCTACAATTTAAAGTCGACTCCGAACGATGAATTTTTTGAGAAACTTTTCATGGCAATTTTTTATTTACTCTCAGAGCTTTTGCCAGAAATCTGCTGAGAGGAAATCGCCGAAGAAATATTTTTCTCATATTTCGTTTTGTTGGAGATGCCTGACCTGGGGTTTGAACCAGAGATCAGCACATAATCATTTTTTCGCTACTCATAAGCACTCATGAAATTTTGAGCATGAGTGAGTCAACAGTATTCAAATCCAACTACTCTGATTCATTCGTACTCAGTACAACATTGATTTATAAGTACAGGTTGCAATGAGTATGAGTACAACGTTGACATCGAACTTATAACATTCGAAATATGTTTGATTCATACGCCTACTCAGACCGGATTTAGAAAAATACTTATAATA
Organism: Sarcophaga variegata; assembly: GCA_932273835.1. Lineage (NCBI taxonomy): Eukaryota > Metazoa > Arthropoda > Insecta > Diptera > Sarcophagidae > Sarcophaga > Sarcophaga variegata. The sequence continues at coordinate 14,752,133 of OW026361.1, read as the reverse complement.
CTCATAAATGATTCGAGTGATTCGAATTATTCTTTAAAATTTACAGTCTTAGTTGTTGTTGCATTTACAAAGAAAGAAGAAAGACGACACATAAACAAAAAAGACAAAGACAGCAAGCAAAGCAAACACACAACCTTCTTGTGAGTATTGTAGTGTTCGTACGCGAATCATACTTATTTTGTGATTCGTGTATACGATGAGTCGTGGAGAGTCGAAATCAATAACGTCATGTGTATTGTTAAGAATGAGTACCATGAGTATTTCAAACTTTGCGTATGAGTAGTATGAGTATGACATTAAAATAAGTATGAATGCGTATAAGTATCAGAAATTATCAGAAGTATGATTCGAATCTACTCATAGTTTTGAATACTCATTGCTGACCTCTGGTTTGTACCGAGGTCTCATGTCTAATAAGAAAATACGTTCCCTACAATTAGCGGATTTTGTCCTACTTTAACTTATTTTTTCAGGCACCTTCGCTTCTTGACAGTCTTCGCCAGTTGGTCACAGTAATCGCTATGACAGGACTTCCTGAATTTGGTCCTTCCAAAGCATACAAGTTCATTCCCTACACCGACTTCCGCTAATCCCCTTATCAAGTTCCCTTCTCGCCGTAGCATACTTTTCCGGTAGCGCTTCACCTACGATATAACGCTGAGGATTAAAACCCTCTTTTTGTCGCCTCCTGCAGAAGTCATTGGCAGTTTGACCAAATGCAATATATTTTACAGCTCTAAATGTTTTCCAGAAATTTAAGCGAACTTCCTCTGTGCTGTATAAATAGGTTTTCAGCGCTATTTGAAGGCGTTAAAATTTTATACGAATTTGAAGGCAATTACATGACTTTAACGGACTCTGTTACTGTGTTATCAGTTCTCAATTTACAGGTTTTTAGTGGGGTTCAGAATGTAAAGAATTCTCTCCTTAGTATTTCGAAATCGCACTATGTTCCGAAACCTATGCGAACTGAAGATTGCGATGCTCTATTATCTCGTTGAAAGCCTTATGGCAGCCGTATTCTAGAAGTCGTAATGCTACAATCCAGTATCGCTCTACCCTCTCGTGGAAATCGTTATGGCAACCGTAGACATATTTTAGAAGTTGTTATGCTACAACCCAGAGTCTTGACAGCTGCTTAGCTAACAGAAAGTAAGATAATATCTTTGCCAGAACCGTAGCTCGTACATCCGACTCTTCTATTTGAAAGGTTGAGCCTTATCGAATGAGTTGTTCACGATAACTCAACCCACAGCTTCATTCATTTTCTAAACATTTGTAAAGATTTCTAACGAATCATTCATGAAGTTCACGTTTTTCTCATTCCCCAATATGCGGGACGGACGGTGCAGTATCACGCCTGAGAGGCCCCAATTATTGAGTGCCCGATATCCTTATCATTATCTACTTGCCCATTAATGCTGACTTATATTACCTGCTGAGTCCTTTAGTAAAGATTCAAAGAGAAGTGATGTAAAATTACTTACGTGAGTGTGCTGTGTAGTGTTGCAATAGTAATGGAAGGAGGCTGATATTTGTATCCATTGTGTCAAGTGGCCTGTCTTTGTTATGCCAATAAATTCCCAGCATATCAGGCAACCGTCATACCAGCAAGGCAATATAGCTCTGACAACTGCTGTTACGATACTACATATGATTCATTTATCCTATCGGGTCCGCCATCTAACGTTTTTTTTTCAACCAGTGCTTATTTCGTGAATGGTAACACTTAGCTCATGTCTGATTTGACAGATAATTATTTTTATCCTTCCGCTGAACGAATATGGTTGTGTATACACTTGAACAACGCTGGGAAATATTGCGACATTACTTGGAAAATCATGATAATGTTGCAGAATGTGTACGAAAGTTGCGTACGGATTTTGGAAGAAGAGAAGCAACGTCAGCTCCGTATGTTCGTTATCTTGTAAAAAAAAGTGAAAGAAACTGGCATTCTCATCGATAAACCAAAGCGTGAAAAGCCAAAAACAGTGCGTACACCCGAGAATATTGCTGCTGTGGCAGAAAGTGTGCGTGAAGCGCCGTCGTTCTCAACAATTGAATATTTCGGAGACATCATTGAGACGAATTTTGCATAAAGACCTTGGTATGACGCCATACAAAGTCCAATTGGTTCAGGAGTTGAAGCCAATTGACCATCTAATGCGTTTTCGCTTCGCTAAGTGGGCCTGCGATCGACTTTTGGCAAAAAAAATCATCTTTTCAGATTAAGCTCATTTTGATGTTGGCGGGTATGCAAACAAGCAAAATTGTCGCATTTGGGGCACAGAAAACCTGCACGCATACATTGAAAAGCCGACGCACCCAAAACGAGTCACTGTTTGGTAAGGATTTTGGTCCAGAGGCATAATTGGGCGATTTTTCATCGAAAATGAGCAAGGAGTAGCCGTTACAGTCAATGGCGATCGTTATCGGGCCATGTTGAACGAATTTTTTTCCACAAAAAATTGAAGAGGAGAATATTGGCAACATTTGGTTTCAACAGGACGGCGCTACGTGCCACACAGCCGAAGCTACACTCGATGTTTTGCGCCCTGTTTTTGAAGATCGCATTATCAGCCGCAGAGCTGATGTCGTTTGGCCACCTCGAAGCTGCGATTTGACACCGTTGGACTATTATTTGTGGGGTCCCGTCAAAGATAAGTGTTACGCCGCCAAGCCAGAGACAATTGACGCTTTAAAGGACAATATTCGTGAAGCCATTGGCGAAATACAGCTGCACGCAAGCGATAATGTGCTTAAAAATTGGACTGGTCGTGTAGGCTACTGCATGGCCAGCCGGGGCAGCCATTTGAATGGAATTATTTTCTATTATTAACCGGAAGGATTGTACTTTCAAATAAAAAAAGAAATTTGAGAAAATATTCAGTAGTTTTTTTTTAAAGCATTTTCAAAAAAGAAAGTTATTTGGCGGACCCTTTAGTTGGATAGGTCGTATGAGTTCATAGAAATTCTTATAGTAATTCAAAGAAGCTGACTTGTATCACGGCTATAGCTTGATCGGCTGATTACTACCTTACTGACTGATCTATTGTTGTTGATGTGAGTATGCCTGGGATCCTTGCCTTTTATATGGCAAAGTAAACAGTCTGATGAATGTTCTTGAAGGCGAATGTTCATGACTTCGGGTTCTCGAAATCTCTATAAATGTAAACATCGTTGTTTACATTTATTATTGCAGTGTTGTTTGTGTATTACTGTTTACTTGTTTGTTTACTTGTTTTTTATGCTGGTGTGTACGATAATTTGTAAACAGGTTTCTTTACTGCATTGTTGCGTTTTTGTAGCTTTTGTTTATAATTTTAATGTTAAGCGATGTAAAAGCAAAACACCAGTATTTTGATTTTCCATTTTCGTAACATTTCTTATCTACGGTATCATTTGCATCCAATCCATGTGGGTATTGGAGTTCCACTCATATTCTTCTCCTGTTCGTCCTGTCTATCCATACATGCATACATACATAATTGGTTATTACAACCCTTCAATGAAAATTGCGACCTAGTTTCTCACACGACTTATGGTGTGTGTTAATTTCATTCCATAAGTGGCGGGACCTACAGTTTAAAGTCGACTCGGAACGACAGATTTTTGAGATACTTTTCATGGCAATTTTATTTCACACTCAGAGTTTTTGGAAGAAATCTCCTGAGAGGAAGTCGCCGAAGAAATAGTTTTTGTATTTATTTTGATGTCTGGCCTGGGGCTCGAACCCTGGCCTTTCGTCTAATAAGCCAACACACTACCTACTAGACCACGGCGACTGCAATCCTATCCTACTCTTATGAAAATTCAATACTGAAAAGCTTTTAAAGATTTTTTTTCCATTTTAATTGCTTTTGTCTGCCGCGAATCATTCGTTTGTTCAACAATATGGTTTAAAATAATTTCATTATTAAATAATTATGATTGAAAAATGAAGAGAGAAGAGAGAGAGAGAGAAAAAAAATTATTAAATTAACTTTATCTTTATTTGTTGCAGATTAATGACAAAAACCAACAACAACAATCAAAAACAACAACAGCGGCGACACATGACAAACCCCAGAAAAACAAAAAAACCAAACCTAGCAGCACATGCTGATACAGATGGTGCCTGTTAAACAATGAATGCCAGCTTAAGTGTGAATGAATGAATGAATGAATGCATGCAGCATAGAGAGGCAAGTGGCATGCAACACATGCATGTATAGATGGCTAAATGGTTAAAAAGCCAAATACAATGGAGGCTGGCATTTATAAGTGACAATGGATTGACAAATATTGCCGCTGATACTGGGGTATTGTTTTAAAACAAAAAAGTGAGAGAAAAAAAAGACGATGAAATTAACAATTAAAAATAATATAAAAAATCAAAAGTACCTTTTCATGTTAATTAATTGATAAAAAAAAAAACAATTAATTATTTAATAACAAAAAACAAAAGCCAAAATAAAAGTTATTATTGAAATTAAAAAAGAAAAAAAAAATTTTTTTATTAAAAAAATAAAAAATAAAAAATAATTAAAAAAACTCGTTTATAGTTAAACAATATTAAAAAAAATATTTTTATTTAATAAAAAAAACCAAAAAAAGAAACGGTTTTATTATTGCAAATTTATCATGGCCTATACATTGTTGAACATTAAAAATTAATTAAAAATACGGACTGCCCAGTTTTTTTTGAATTATTTTCCAAAAATCTTTTCCAATATATTTAAATTACAAAACAAAAACAAAACATACTAAAATTCCTTTAAAAACTACAAGAATTAAGTGAAAAACCAACGCAATTAAATATTTCATCAAATACGTTAATCAAAACAATTAAATTTTTAATCACCAGCAAAGAAACTAAAACAATAAAAACAAATGGAAAAAAATAATTAAAAATACCGTTTATAGTTGAAAAATATTAAAAAATATTTTTATTTAATAACAAATCTCCAAAAATGTTTGGCCTATATATTGTTGAATATTAAAAATTAATTAAATTAAATTCTTTTGAAAATTCTTTTCCAAATGACATTTAATTTAAATTACAATATTATTAACATAAATAAAACACAAAGAAAATTCAAAAATTCCCTTAAACAATACAGGAATTCAGTGAAAAACCAACGCAATTAAACATTTCATCAATTGCGTTAATCAAAACAATTAAATTTTTAATCACCAGTAAAGCATCTAACAAATTCAAGAAAAAAATGCTTAAAAAATCTTTAATGTCTATCAAACTCTCCTCGTTTATCATTAAAATGCCTTTACTATACCACTTGGCCATTATGATTACCTGGTCTTTGCTGGTAATTTGGCATTCATCATCTATACAGGGTGTGGCAGCTGGTGGCAGTACGGCTGCCTCTTCAAGTTCTGTTAATAATGGTAAGTTTAATAAAAAAAATTGTTTTTTTTATTTAAAAGAATTAAAAATACAACAAATTTTTTATAATTAAACATTTAATGTTTGATGTTTAAGCCTATTTAAGCATTTAATTACACCGTGGCTGGTGATTTAAAACTGTTGATGACTACGTATGTATGTTGTATGGTGATTGTGATATTGTTGGCAATCATCATCATTAATTCATATGTGTGCTGATGATTATTTTAATTATTTTCTTTGTTATTATTATAAAAATTGTGTTGATTTTTGTCGAAAACACAAATTAAATGCATATTAAAATAAGCAGCGCAATTAACGGCCCTGTAGGAAATGAGTTGAAAAACATTTACAGCTGGTAACTTGGAGAGCGCTCTAAAGGCTATCACGATGCCTTAGATGTATGCCGATAAGCCATTTTAGTTAGATGATGATCAGTTTTTACGATCGTAGTTATCTTACGTTGAGGAGTTTTAGCATTCGCTACCCAAAATTCCGCTTGTTTCCCACAGTCCTTGAACCAGTTATGTGAGCTACAATTATCGTAGGCTTCCATAAATCCACGTTGTGTTCCGTGATAGTTCACACTTACAGCAGACACTCTTCACTGACAGCCACATGAGCACATATTTCTTATCGTTACAACATTCTGGTCCTCGATGCCTTTCATTTCATTTCATTTTCACATTTCTAGCAGAGTTTGCTTTGATCTGATCTTTTGCAAGCAGCTTGAAATAGTTTCTAGAGGCAATTGCCAGAACTATCCGATTTTAATAACTTCGATTTCCAGTGCCCCAAGAGGATCATTGGTTCTCACGTACAGAATTGTCTGGACTAACTCTCAAATGCAGCCAGTAGTTCATTATCCGAAATTTGATTTTTCCGAACAATCAAGCATAGTGTGCTTGCTTCTTTTGATTTTTATTTCGAACTGCAGTCCATTCTCTGCTTCTGTATTCCTTTGCATCATTCTGAATTCGATATGCTTTACTTTTGTCAGTATCAGGGAAGTGATCCGCCCGTGCGTAACCTTTGCAGGGCTTACACTGGTTCTCATGCATTTTTCTGGTAGCGGTAGTTGCCACCTGTACTATTTTTATCGACATTTTCTGCAGCAGTTGCAACACATAATTAAAATATTTCCTGCACTTTTCTATTTCGATATTAACTTCAGTGTGTAGCAAAAATACAATTACGCTGCTTATTCCTTCAATCTGTACTGTAAAGAGCTATCCATTTCGTGGTTTCAAAAGTATGGGACTGGATTTCGACGTCTGTCAAACTAAGTTGTGAAACCAATTTTTTCTTTTCAGTTGAAAGTCTGACATTGACGAAAATAGATCGCTTAACTATCACACAACGCATAAAAATTATCAAAACCGACCACAAAAATGGTGATTCTGCCACAGTCACATATCGGTGCTTTAAGAGAAGATTATCGTTTACATAATCGTCCAACTACGCAATCAATTGGCAAAATTGTGAAGAAATTTGAAGAGACTGGAGTGGTTACAAATATAGAAAGGCCTGTACATCATCGTTTCACTCTTTCCACTGAAAATATCGCTTTTATAAGTGAAAGTGTTGCCGAAGACCCGAATGTGTCGATTCCTCGTCATTCTCAGGAATTAGGACTGTCTTACGGCACATTATGGCGTATTTTGCATTTAGATCTACACCTACATCCATATAAAGTCCAGTTCACGCAACAACTGAAGCCAGCTGACCATGCACAACGTCGTAGATACGTGGAATGGGTGCTTGAACAACAGGCGGTGGAGGGCAATTTTTCGAACAAAATTTTCTTCAGCGATGAAGCACATTTCACACTCGGTGGGTATGTTAATAAACAAAATTGTCATATTTGGGGTTCTGAGAATCCTCAAGTAATTGAAGAGAGGCCATTACATGCAGAAAAAGTCACTGTTTGGTAAGCTCGTTGGTCCGTAGGTGTGATTGGACTTTACTTCTTCGAAAACGACGATGGAAGGACTGTCACCGTCAATTCGGAGCGTTATGGTCATATGATAACCGACTTTTTTTTTGCCTGCTATTAAAGAATACGACTTGGAGAATATGTGGTTTCAACAAGACGGTGGTGCCACATGCCACACAACTCGAGCAAATATGGCTTTGTTGCAAGACACATTTCCTGGCCGCGTAATTTCTCGTCGTGGCGATATCAACTGGCCACCAAGATCATGCGATTTGACACCATTAGACTTTTTTTTTGTGGGGCTACGCGAAAGACCGTGCTTATGCAGATAAACCTTCAACTCTTGAGCACTTAAAAACCAACATTCGTCAAGTTATGGCTGAGCATACCGCCCAATATGTGTCAAAAAGTGGTCGAAAATTACCTCAAACGAATCAATGGTTGCAATACTTCACGTGGAGGTCATTTAAATGATGCGGTGTTTCACACATAATGTCAACGTTCAAACTTTACAATAAAAAAGAAATATTATGAATTTTGAAACCACGAAATGGATCACCTATTTTAATTCCACGCTTATTTGCAAACTGAATGAGCAGGCTCAACTCTGGTACAGTATTGCCATATACCGTCGATAAAGTAATTCCGCAGTTGCCATCTTGTACTGCGTTTCCATCGGTAGTATTTACAATACCCTCGTGGAAAGTGTTGCCATCTTCATTAGCATTTTGTGAATATTTAGTGACACTGATTCACAAAAGTATGTATTGTAATGATACTCTAATCCTGCATAAATACTCTTCAATTATAGACTATTAAAGCAAAGTAGTTGGCTCTAATTTAAACAGTTTTTCGACATTGAAAAGCGCTGGAAAATATTTCTTTTTTGGAGCTTAGTATAATGAGTTTAATATTTGAAATTCCTAGTGGGTCACTTTGTCTATTTAAATATTTATGAAAATCAACAAACAAATTATAATCACAGTTTTATTTGCCGGTTTTTTTTCTTGTTTGTCCATAATGAATACTTTCACATACAAATGATTGAATTTTAAATTAAAAAAAAAACAGAAAAAAATAATTTAAATGATAGAAACATTATGTGGAAAAACAAATGAGAGAAATTATTTAAATATGCGTAGAAATTTAAAATTTTGAAATTAAATAAAATTAATTCTTAAACTCTAATGCCATTATATTGAACTATCCAAAGCAATGCCAGCAATACACTCAAGCCACACTGTCTTATTCTGTATCTTGCTTGGAATATTACATCAATTTATTATTTTACATCAATTTATTGTTGAGGCATCTACTAATGGATTCATTGGCAATTATATACGAATTTTTAGTCATATCCGTCGATGCTCTGTTCAATAATAATCTCATGTTGCCACAGCCGCAACTTTTCAAAGATCTGACAAAATCTTGTAGAACTAAACGATTATTGTCAGAGGGCTTCCGAACTATGACAGTTGAAGGCGGCCATTTTGTTGAAGCTACATCTGTCAAACTAGTTGTCATTTATTTAGTCTGTTTTGATCGTCATGGGAGAATGTAAAGGGTCCGCCAAATAACTTTTTTTTTTGAAAATGCTTTAAACAAAAAAACTACTGAATATTTTCTCAAATTTATTTTTTTATTTGAAAGTACAATCCTTCCGGTTAATAATGGAAAATAATTTCATTCAAATGGCTGCCTCGGCTGGCCATGCAGTAGCCTACACCATCGGTCTAATTTTTCGGTACATTATCGATTGTGTGCAGCTGTATTTCACCAATGGCTTCACGAATATTGTCCTTTAAAGTGTCAATTGTCTCTGGCTTGTCGGCGTAACACTTATCTTTGACGGCACCCCCCAAATAATAGTCCAACGGTGTCAAATCGCAGCTACGAGGTGGCCAAACGACATCAGCTCTGCGGCTGATAATGCGATCTTCAAAAACAGGGCGCAAAACATCGAGTGTAGCTTCGGCTGTGTGGCACGTAGCGCCGTCCTGTTGAAACCAAATGTTGCCAATATCCTCCTCTTCAATTTTTGTGAACAAAAATTCGTTCAACATGGCCCGATAATGATCGCCATTGACTGTAACGGCCACTCCTTGCTCATTTTCGAAGAAAAATGGCCCAATAATGCCTCTGGACCAAAATCCGCACCAATCAGTGACTCGTTTTGGGTGCGTCGGCTTTTCAATGTATGCGTGCGGGTTTTCTGTGACCCAAATGCGACAATTTTGCTTGTTTACATACCCGCCAAGATCAAAATGAGCTTCATCTGAAAAGATGATTTTTTTTGCCAAAATCGGCATCTTTGGGTGTAGGCTACTGCATGGCAAGCCGAGGCAGCCATTTGATTGAAATTATTTTCCATTATTAACCGGAAGGATTGTACTTTCAAATAAGAAAAGAAATTTGAGAAAATATTCAGTAGATTTTTTTTAAAAGCATTTTCAAAAAAAAGAAGTTATTTGGCGGACCCTTTAGTTGTCATTTATTTAGTCTGTATGGATCATCATGGGAGAATGTATCAACCAAGCACACGTGCAAATAATAAAACATTTTTATAAAAATAGGCGCCCGGTTCGGATAAAGAAGCGGCCGCATAGCGTGTTTTACGATCGTCATAATCGTGCTACCGAGGTGAAATTCGAGTCCACTGTTTTAGCAAACGATCGAGCAATATCCATACGTCAAGGAAACGCAAGATCTATTGAAAACTTTGCCTCTATTCGCGAGAACATGCAATAGAATTAATCGAGTCGCTTACAAGAACTCAGCCGTTTGCAGACCGTAACTTGGCAAATTTTGCTGTTGCCATCTTTGAAGGATGAGCTATCAATGGTCTCGATTTTGTAACACAGGCTGGTTTAGAGGACGTATACTTCCTGTCAATTAAAAATAGTACAGCACCCGGAGGTCGAATTGGCCCATTGTACCAACACAGGCTGCTTTTCATGAAATAATTCCTGACTATTCTGTACTTACTCGGTTGGTCATTACAACCCTTTAGTCAGGACAATAACCTAGCTTCTCGCACCACCCATGTTTTGTGTGGTAATTTTATACATGAGTGGCGGTACTTATAGTTTAAAGTCGACTCCGAATGACAGATTTTTGAGAAACTTTTCATGGCAATTTTATTTACTCTCAGAGTTTTTGCTCAGAGTTTCGCCAAAAAAATATTCAAATTTCATTTTGTAGGAGATGTCTGTCTCACTGATTTGAACCGCCGCCTCTCGTCTAATAAGCGAACACATTACCTACTAGACTACGGCGACTTCATCAGGCAAATGTTAGTATTCTCCAGTATTCCCGGATTTTGACTATTCAGCCCACGAGTATGTAATCGAGTTTTAATAAGTGCTGAGGTATCTTTACGTTCACTTCCATACTAAATTGTTCATTACAATGCTTTAGTCAGGACTCCTGCTTCCATCAAACTCCTATGATTTGTGTTTTAATTTTATCTGCGAGTGGTAAGACGTACAATTTAAATATCGACTCCGAACGACAGATTTTTTTGAGAAACAATTCATGGCAATTTTTGTTACGCTCTCAGAGCTTTTACCGAAAGGCTGCTGAGAGGAAGACGCCGTGAAAAATATTTTTTCCATATTTCGGTTTATTCGAGATGTCTGAGCTGGAGTTTGAACTACAGGCTCTTGTCTAATAAGCCAAGATACTAAATACGACTACTAGACTACAACGACCTCAACGCTTCAATGTTTTTCAATGCTTTGTTCAAATCCCGATCTCATTGATCATTTCTTCAAAACTCCAACGGTGTTTTCCTCGCATGAGCACTCATTTCTGCTTTCCTAGCACTGTGCAATCGAAAGGCATGAATAGTCGTTTGGTTGTCAATACAAATACAGTTGCGTTCATGCATTTTCGCCTCGGAAAGTGGTGAGCATGCAATCTTAAACGCTAAGATCTTCTCCTTAAAGGCAATTGCAGCAACTGTAGTGAAAATTCGCCGGTTTATCGTCACATAAAGAGGAATCCTTTAAGGTTTACAACAAAGCTGATACAATTTACAAAGGCTGATACCATAGAAAACACTGAATGATTCCCTACAAGAGATTGATAGTCTTCTGCAGCGGGGCAAACAAATAATCTCATTGCGGAGTTACTCATATGCAAACAAAGATGGGAAAAATAAACCCAATTGTATGGAAGTCTGATGGAAGTCGGCGCAGTCTTGTAGTTTGTGTGTTGGCTTATTGGATGTGAGGCCAGGGTTCAAACACCAAGTCAGACATCACCATCATAACGAAATATGGAAATAAATGTTTCTTCGGTGACTTCCATTCAGCAGATTTTTGGCAAAAGCTCTGAGAGTAAACAAAAATTGCCATGAAAACTTTCTCAACAATCTGTCGTTCGGAATCGACTTAAAACTGTTGGCCCAGCCACTCATTTATAAAATGGACCCATGAAACATAAGTGGTGTGAGAAGCTAGGTCGTAATCTAACTAAAGGATTGTAATGATGAATTGTGTATGTATGTATGTATGTATGTGTTGAGGTCAGATGAACCTATGAATATCTAACCAGAATTCATCTTAGGAACCTTATTGCATTCAATACGGGCAACTGACCCGTGGATACAGAAGCATCGAGGAAGAGATTTTTGTACATTACTATTGCGGGGTAAAATTTAATCGTTAAAAACCATTATCGCTTAGTCAAATAGGTTGACAAGGCTGTTTGTATGGATTGATTAAAATCTCAAAACAATTGTGAATGATTAAGTGCCCTTCGTATTCAATAAATCTGGCTTAGGTTTAAATGAGGACGAGTGAGGGTGCCCTCTGTTTCAATAAATCTGGCTTCGGATTGTTTGAGGAGGAGTGAGAAATGAGTACTATTCAGAGTCTATTGATATAGAGTTGAGAATGGCTCCAGGATACACAAGCCTAGTGTCTGGGATTATTGTAGCAAACTATTGTAGGGTAATCCTTAGTCGCTAACCACCACTAATGCTGCTTGTTTACTTGTGTGTTTTTTTTGGTAAAATCATTTGCCAATTAATTTAAAATAATTTTATTATACAGATTTGGCGTCTATTTGGCATAATCTTACAAGAATCATTAAAATTTGATTTCATACTTGTTAAACTCACCCGCTCGTTTATTATTTTCACTTTTTTTCTGTTTTGTTTTGTTTTGTTTTCTTTACTTTCCCTTTTTCACTTATAAATTATTCATATTATCTGGCATTTGTTTGCCTTTCTTTTTTTACTAATTTATGCCTCCTGCCAAAAAAGAATACTCTACTAAATTTAACAAGAAACGTGGAATAAAGGTCATAAGGAATTTCTAAGCAGGCTCTTATAAGTACTACTTGCCTTTGCATATGAACTGTGAGGCCCCTGAATATACTCACTTGTATACGCTGGCAAATAAAACACCAAATTTATGTGTTATTTAGTATTGTTGTTGCTTTTTTTTCTTTGGTACTTATAAGGCTCTTGTGTTGCTCTCTTCTTTTTTTGTGTGTGTGTACTACGCCGCCTTTAAAATAAAGCAACAATAATTTTTGTTTCACAATAACAATAACAACAATAGTACTTTAGTAACCTCTTAACATTTATCAAAATAAACACAATAACGGTTATAATTTTATAAGAGCCAAGGACAAAAAACACTGTACACACACAGCAAAAACAATAGCAAAAGAGAGACAGAGACAGAGACAGAGAGCGAAAGCAGAAAACTGGTTGTAAATATCATAAAAATTACACTTAATTTGGCACATGAGTGTTTTTAATACAATAACAGCTACAACTATGTCGTTGAAAAGAAAAAAAAAAAAGACGAACAACAACGAACACATGTAATAATAAAAACACTTACACTTGCACACACACAGACACAATAACATTATTATGCATTGTATTACTACTCGGCTACGAAATAAAAATTAAGTGTTTAGGCTGCTTTTCAAACTGTAAATGTAAATGTGTGTGTGTGCCTGAATGTGTTTGTTTTTATGAGTGTCAACATTAACATGATGTTTAACATTCCATAAGAAATCTTGACATTTTACATGAACAATCTGTTCATTGTTTATTTGCTGTTGTTGTTGTTGCTGCTGCTGTTGTTATTGTTGTTCTTTTGCTTACTACTTAAACGAAAAAGGTATTTTAATGATTATATGGGGAGTGAGAGAGAGTTATGAGATCTTTAAGAATTAATTGCATACTTTAGGGGCTTAGTTAAGTATTAAAAGGGTGGCATAATAAAAAGGCTTTAAATAATAAGTAGAAATTTAATCTTTTTTTTGTTTTAAATATTTAATTGTTTAAATATCTGTATTAAATAATTATATTTAGAAGGTCAAGATGAAATATTTTAATTACAAGTGAAATACTGTCATTTTACCAGGAAATTAAAAATGTTTGTGATTGATTTAAGGTATTAAATTGAAGACTTTACAGCTTAATATTTAGTTTAGTTTTGTTACATGTAGTTTATGGTTTTTGTTAAATTTTTTTATTAAGAAAATCAGTAAAATTTCTTTCTTATAAACCGTGCTTTATTTGGATGACATCTTGAAGGAACAGGTCATTCAGAACATTGCACATCGGAAGCTTTGATTTTTCAATTCTTTTGGCAATTTATGGACACCGTTCCAAAAAAAGGAGAAAACCGTTAATCTTTTGAGATCCAGAACCAGTCCAACCAATTTTTGATACACTGTTCTAAACTTAAACATATTTCAGTGAGAGCGCGCTGCATCGATGACGCCCAGAAATGGTAAGGTCTGTGCTATAAGTCGCCGAGGTCTAGTAGGTAGTGTGTTGGCTTATTAGACGAAAAGCCAGGGTTCGAGCCCCAGGCCGGACAGCAAAATAAAATACAGAAAGTATTTCCTCGGCGACTTCCTCTCAGCAGATTTCTGGCAAAAACTCTGGGAGTAAATTACATTGAAAAGTTCCTCAAAAATATGTCGTTCGCAGTCGACTTTAAACTGTAGGTCCCACCACTCATGTATAAAAATTAACACATACAACATAAGTGGTGTGAGAAACTAGGTCGTAACCCTGACTGAAGGGTTGTAATGACCAATTACATACGTACGTATATGGCAGGTGAGTAAAACACTGTTTACTAAAATAGTTTTCGAAACGTCCTGCAACTGGCCGAGCGTTTTGATGATGGAAAATTATTGACTCGTGTATGGTTGCATATTTAAGACGCCTTTTTTGGCCTTTGGCTTTAAACGCATTAAGTGTTGTCTGTACAGGTCTCCTGTGATAATCTGACCCGGCTTTAGCTGCTAATAATGAATCACACATAAAAAACTTGCTTATTTACTCAATTAATTGGTCATTACAATCCTTTAGTCAGGTTGCAAACCTACTTTCTCACATCACTCGCATTGGGTGTGTTAATTTTGTGCATAAGTGGGATGATCTACAGTTTAAAGGCAACTCTGAACTACAGATTTTTAAGAAATTTTTCATGGCAATTTTATTTACTCTGAGAGTTTTTGACAAAGAAATAATTTTTTTTCATATTTCATTACTTTTAAGCTGTAAAAGCTGGGGTTTGAATCACGGACTCGGGATTATTAAGCCAACTCACTACCTACTAGACTATGAAGACTTTTGTTAGACTAACAGATCATTAAACTCGTCTGCATAGTAGCCACTGACGTCATATCTCCTACACAGCACTGGGTATGTACCACAACCATGCCGCAGAAAGCCGATCCTATGGAGTTGATAGGATGTACATGTGTATTGTCAATTATAAGCGCGCAGATCTTCGAAGGAGTTTGCAAATATAGAGAACTGACTGGAGAGCTTGATGGCTACTCTGGGTCAGTTCATCTGCTGTACTGTAACCTAGAATGTCGTTATGCAGCGGGAACGATACGCTATGTACCGGAGCCGATGCGATATTCATGCCTTATTGAGAGATCTAAGGCAGCTATAAATCACCATGAAGTTTGTTATGCTAGAACCCTTGCATCAAGGGAAGGAATTTACTTAATTCGTCATTACAACCATTTAGTCAGGATGACGACCTAGTTTCTCACAACACCCATGTTGTGGGTGTTAACTTTACCTACATTTTAACGTCCATTAGACTGTGATAGCGAAATTCAAAAAATCCTTCCATGAGCGTGCTTCAAATACCAACATTTTTTAAAGAAATTTTGTAATCATGTCTGCTTTTCCGATAATGTTATTGAAACTTAAATAAACTTTTCATTACGTCGAAAATATTTTTTCCTTCACTCTCCTTTAACATTTTAATTTTAATTTTAATTTGAATTTTTTTTTCATTCTTATCAGATTGTTTTTATTATTGTTGCCTGGAGTATTATTATTGTATTAACTTTTAATAATTACCACAGCAATAAATTTTCTCTCAATATATCGAATATATATACACACACACACACATTCACACGATACACATACGTACATACATACACATTACACTTATGTATAACCACAGGTAACCACATTGTGATATGAGGAGTGCAAATAACGTCATATGTTTTGTGATTTCACTAGGAATACTATAATTAACAGGGTTGCCATAACTTATTAAATTCAAAGATAAATTGGAAAATTACTTGTGGAGCATTCATGGCAAAAATTCTGTGAGAAAATAAAATTGCGATGAAAAGTTTCTTCAAAAATCTGTCGTTCCAAAATCGACTTTAAACTGTAGGTCCGCCGCATAAGTGGCGTGAGAAACTAGATCGTAATCCTGAGTGAAGTGTTGTAATGACCAAGTATGCTGTTTTTTTATAGCTTTACGAGCTAAATGTTGGGAATCTTCGAAAGACATTGGTAGCCCGGCCCACCGATGTGTACGATTTGCCGCAAGACTTACTCTCGGCTTGCTAAACGCATACCGTCACACTTTCAACCATTTGTCCTCCCCGGGATCACAATCAAGTATTACTTCGGTGGGGGGGGGGGGGTGATGATTCAGCGAGTGCTGCCTTCAAATTCCGCTGACCTTGCTCTCTCAGCCAATCTTTGCTGCGTCAATATCTTGCTTGCGAAAACACACACTGCGTTCCAATTGTCATATGAGGTTAACATCAGGTTAACCATATTATCGGGCGTTACCTGGAATCCTATTGTCCTCTCCAGGCAATTTCGTTGAACAACATATCGCGGGCAAGTAAAGAAAACATGCATTCTGGGCATGCCTCGTCTACGTCATGACCATACTTATAGAGATATGCCCTATGACAGCCATGGCCGGTTAGTAACTGTTTCAGGTAGAAGTTCACCTGACCGTGTCCCCGTTTGGTCCATTCGCCTATGCTCGGTATGAGTCTGTAGGTCCATCTTCCCTTGGTAGAATTCGACCAGTCTTGCTGCCATCTATGCATAGCATCATCCACTAACTGAACAGGATTGGAAAGATCCATTCACCTTCTTGTGTCATGTTTCCTCCTCTGTACATCCACTATTAGCCTCAGGGGCATCATCCCCGCAATCACCAATGCTGCATCAGTAGACACCGTGCGGAAGGCAGAAATCACCGTGAGAGCTGATCTCCTTTAGGCCGCTTCTATTCCCGCTCTATAGGTCCTCTTATCCATGGCCCCGGCCCATGTAGGGGCTGCATATATAGCGATCGATGTCACTACCTTCATCAGTAACCATGAGCCATAACCATGACCAAGTATGTATGTATGTATGTATGTATGTATGTATGTATGTATGTATGTATGCTTTTTTTTTTGTCTTGAGCCGGAGGTGGGAATCTTCGAAAGACACTTTTGTTCCAACAAAAGAGTGCACGATTCACCATCACTGGTGCCTACGTACTAAACCCACCCCCTACACACTTCAACCACTCTCCCCCCGAGGGACTGCCGTAAGGTATTACTTCGCGGAGGGCTGGTTAGCTTGAAAGCTTTATCACTTTAATTCAAATTTCGCCTCCGTTCCTCCAGTCTTCGGAGTACTATCAAAACTTCAGCCATTCTATGGCTATATTGACTCCATAGAATCCTACAGTGCAACAGCTCTTCCATTAGCCGGTTTGGTTCCAAATTTGTTTCTCCCGGCCATCTAAATCTGGGACAGCATATTAGAATATGCTCCGCATCTTCCTCCTCATCTACACAGTTTGGGCATATAGGGGAAGTGTCATGACCAAATCTGTGCAGGTACTTCCTGAAGCACCCATGACCAGTTAGGAACTGGGTCACGTAGTAATTCAACTCGCAATGTTCGTTCTTCATCCAAAGGGTTACATCAGGGACAAGACGAAATGTCCATCTTCCCTTTAGACTGCTCTCCCATCTTGACTGCCATTTGTGCATGGAAGTCCTTCGTTCCTCCGCTTTTATAGCCACTTATTTTGTGTGTGCGTGTGTGTGTGTGTATTTTATACATGAGTGACTGGGGACCTACACTTTAAAGTCTACTCCGAACGACAGATTTTTTTTTGGAGAATTTTTTCATGACAATTTTATTTGTAGAGCGGAAGTCGCCGTTACGAAAATGGATACGGTGTAACATCGTTTAACATTAAAATAATAAACAAAAGCTACACAAACAAATACAACGAACTTGTTACAAGTAAACCAACAACATTAGTATGAAAGAAAAGGGGATAAACAAGTAAGCGAGAACACAACAACAAGCAATGTGAAGAAAATATACAAACAACAATGAAGTTGTGATGGAGTTGTCAAGAAAGCGATACCACGAATGTTCCACTTCAAGAACCTTCATCAGACTGTTTACGTGGGCATATAAAAGGGCAAGACAAAGCGGGAAACGAGTAGTAAAAATTCAGTCAGTCTTGTGAAAAGACGCGGTTTGAAGCTCGCCGTTGTAAAGATCTACCGAACAGAAGTGTAAAGAAGTCTAACGAACTAAACAAATTACTGTTATAACACCAAGTTGTGAACAGTGGCACACAAAATAGTGCGAACAATAAAGAATTTGAATTAAAACTAAATACCAATTTATTTTTATTTCGATTGCAATCAATGAACTCATATTTTAAACGTTTTTAAAAAGTTAAAAACCTAGCAATATTTTCGTTTTGGTGTCTGACCTGGGGCTTGACTCGTGCTCTTACGCTTAATAAGCGAACACACTATCTAATAGGCTACGGCTTATTCAGATTGATATCCCTTAAAGTATGTTTAGTTGTGATATCACAGTGCTACTGCATTACCTGATCTAAACTTTATTTTCATATATTATTTATTGAATCTTTTCTTTCGGAATTTACAATAAGTATTCAAATCTTAACCTAAAATAATACAAAAATAAAAGTTGTTATTGCCACTGCAACGTACAACTAAAAGTGCTGATCAAACGTAAATTTTTCTGATCAGATCATTTGTTTGAACCCTTTTGAGACGTCTGTGACCCACGAATACAAATAAGTCTCTTACTAGACGGTTGGGATCAGAGGTCAGCAATGAGTATTCAAAACGATGAGTAGATTCGAATCATACTTCTGATAATTTCTGATACTTATACGCATTCATACTTATTTTAATGTCATACTCATAACACCCATATTCAAAGTTTGAAATGCTCATGGTACTCGTACTTAACAATACGCATGATGTTATTGATTTCGACTCTCCATGACTCATCGTATACACGAATCACAAAATAAATATGACTCGCGTACGAACACTACAATACTCACATGAAGGTTGTGTGTTTGCTCTGCTTGCTGCCTTTGTCTTTATCGCTTATGTCTCTTTCTTCTTTCTTTGTAAATGCAACAACAACTAAGACTGTAAATTTTAATGAATGATTCGAATCACTTGCATCCATTTACAAGTATTTTTCTAAATTTATGAATCTGGTCTGAGTAGGCGTATGAATCAAACATATTTTGAATGTTATGAGTTTGATGTCAACGTTGTACTCATACTCATTGCAACATGTACTTATAAATCAATATTGAAGTGAGTACGAATGAATCAAAGTAGTTGGATTTCAATACTGTTGACTCACTCATACTCAAAATTGCAGTACTCATGAGTAGCGAAAAAGCGATTCATTGCTGATCTCTGGTTGGGATGCTCTGTAATCCTAGAGATGCAATTGACACTTGCTATTTTTTTATTTCCACTCGAACTAAGGACACCTTCAGATCTTTGTGGATGTTACTGTTTCTCATATACCAAGGAGCACCTGTTATTATTCTAAGAAGTCTAGATTGCCGCCTATGAAGCTTCGCTACATTGGATGGTGAGGCTGTTCCCCACAGTTTTATGCCATAAAGCCAAATAGGTTTCAATGCTGACTTATACAAAAGCAGTTTTAGTTCCAAACCAAGGGTTGACTTAAGTCCAATAAGCCAGTAAAGCTGCGCTGTTCGTCGTTTGATCTGGGTAATTTTGGCAGCTATATGGTGAGCCCAGGTAAGGCGACGGTCGAGATGGATGCCCAGATATTTTACACTACTATGTTCTGGTACTGTCACACCATTAATCTTGATGGGCGGACAACTTCCCCTTCTCAATGTAAACGTGATGTGCATGCATTTAGAAACATTGATTTTTATCTTCCATTTCAGCATCCAACTTTCCAAATCACTAACATGAGATTGAAGTCTATGTGACGCAACTGTAGAATCTCTATGAATACTTAAAAACACGTATCATCCGCAAAAGTAGACGTGTGAGTCACTAAACTTGTATGCATATCTGCAGTGAACAATAAGTAAAGAAACGGCCCTAGAATACTTCCTTGTGGTACGCCAGCAGATATCTTTCAGCGGGAATAGGTGACATCTTTTGATTTTATTTGGAAATATCTATTCCATAAGTAACTTTTTAGCAATTTATGCACATTCTTTTTTAGAAACTGCGTGATCTTAAAAAGAAGTCCTTCATGCCAGACCTTATCGAAGGCTTGAGATATAGCAATAAATAGCGCAGAGCAATACTGCTTGTTCTCAAAAGCACGTCTAATTAAATTGGTAATTCTGTGCACTTGCTGAATCGTGCTATGTTTTCGCCTAAAGCCAAACTGATGGTTGGGAACTATGGCGTTGGCATCATCAATATGCGGTATTAAACTATTAAGCAGCAATTTTTCGAACATCTTAGAAAGTATTGCCAGTAAACTTATTGGACGATATGATGATACTTGCGTGATGTCCTTGCCTGGTTTAGGTATCATCACTAAATCAGATAATTTCCAAGATGCAGGAAAATAGCCTGTTCGCAACATAGAATTAAAGATGAACGAAATATAACGCACGACCGATGTAGGCAAACTTTTAATCATTGTCGCAGTTATTTTGTCACAACCAGGTGATTTGTTCGGCTTTAGGCTCTGGATGACGGCTATCACTGCAGACAGCCGGAACTTGACTACTACCAAAGAATATGGATATAAACAATGCGCATCATGTAGAAGTAAAATTTCCTATGGCGGGTCGTAACATCACGACCCGCTCTCACCATTTTTTTTTAAAAATCATTTCCTGATGAGGGGGGAGGAAGACAGAAGGAAAATGAACACAAACAAAGAGCGTAACAATGTGTTGCTCTCATCGTACGTATGTACATGTATATGTATTCTTGTGTTTTTTGATTTAGTTGTCGATCAGACTGCGACAAGAATACATGTGCTGCGGATGCTTTATCATTTTATTTCAGAATAACACTCGAAGAATATTTTGTGTTAAAAATGTTCTATGTCATTAGCTGGGCGTATTTTATTTTGTCCCGTGGTATAATTTTTTAAAATTCTTTGGAATGCTCGTTTTTTTTCTTTTAATAAAAAATGGCTTTTTATTCTTTTTATTTTTATTTATCTAAAAAACATAGCCTAATTTTTAAGCCAAAGATGGATAGCTTTATGTTCTTTTAATAATAAAATCGATTTTTTATTTTATTTTTATTTATCTAAAATTATTAAGCCAAAGATCGATAGCTTTACATACGTATGTTGATGAAATGAAAATAAAAATGGCGTATATTACTAACACTTTTATATGGCTGTAAATAAATAAATTCTCTCAACTTATTTTCTCTCTCTCACTCACTAATCCATAACCATAGGCATGTGTTAACCTAGAGGAAAATTGTTAGTAATAATGTCAAGTCTACTTATTAACCCAATGATATTTATATGTGATCGGAAAATATAGAAAAATAGTACTGCACTAAGACACTAAGACACCGTATTTAACTTGGCAAATATTTTTCCAAAAATCGAAATCATTTCTCATTGATATTAGTGAATACTACTGTGATATTTCTTTGGGTGTATAATTGAAGTCTGAAAAAAGCGACATGAACTTTCTTCTTTAAAAGCTGACAAGATTTTTACGCTCTTTTTAACGAACATTCTTGATGTTCGTGTCCTATTTGTGTAAAAAGCCGAAGATGAGCACACGGAGAACTTTAGGGGAGCCATTGGAGAGCTCTTAGGAGATAGCGCGTCCGTCCGCACTCTGAAGGATATGAGGACAATCGAGATCAAGGACATCGACGAGATCACGGAAAAGGAGGATGTATATGAGGCTTTACGGAAGATTCCAGCCCTCGAGACTTTCGGTAAGCCCGACGTAGTTGCCCTTAGGAGGGCATATGGTGGGACGCAAACTGCCACAGTGAGCCTTGACGCGGACGCTGCAGCTATTCTCCTGAAGGAAGGAAGAATTAGGATCGGCTGGGTCATATGCAGGATTCGCGAGAGAAACATACCGACGAAATGCTTCCGGTGCTTGCAGTTTGGGCACATGGCTCGTCAGTGTAGGAGTAAGGTTGACCGCTCTGGAACTTGCCGTAAGTGCGGACAGGAGGGGCATATTGCCAGAAATTGCGAAAGGGAACCTCTTTGCATGTTCTGCAAAGTGGACGACCCGAAATCCGCCAACCATATCGCGGGGAGCGGAAAGTGTCCGCAATTTCTTAGCGCTCTTAAATCACGTTCTAGGAGATGAGGTTAATACAGATTAATCTGAACCATTGCGAAGCAGCCCAGGACCTATTGGTCCAGAGGGTAAAGGAGGAGAATATCGATGTCGCAATCATAAGCGAACCTTATAGGGTACCGAGGAATAGTACTTGGATCACGGACGGATCTAGTACTGCGGCTATATGGATTTGTGGTTCATTACCCTTCCAGCAAACCTATGCGCGGGACATTGGTTTCGTTATGGCCAGGATAAAGGGAGTTTTCGTCTACAGCTGTTACGCTCCCCCGAGGTGGTCAATGGATGACTTCCAACATATGCTGGAGAGGCTGGCGTCACACGTGCGCTTGAACACCCCCGTTATTATAGGAGGAGATTTCAACGCTTGGGCGACCGAATGGGGTAGTAGATATACTAACGCCAGGGGTCGCTGCCTCTTGGAAACGTTCGCTTCCCTTCCTGTGGCGCTGATGAATGACGGAAGAGAAAGCACATTTAGGAGAGCTGGATCGAGCTCAATAATAGATTTGTCGTTTGTGAGCGATGGCCTTGTTTCGCGGACCGCGTGGAGGCTAACTGAGGACTTCACGAATAGTGACCATCAGGCAATCGTGATGACGGTTACTGGGCGCAACACGAGAGGAAACGGATTGCCGAAGTTTACGGGACCGAAATGGAAGGACTCCCGCTTTGACGAGGAGACGTATAGATTGATGTTGTCGTCTTTTCATACGACTGGCAGCACGGTCGAAGAATTAGTGAGTGGCGTATACCAAATGCTCAACACTGCATGTGATGCTGCTATGCCTAGGAGAACTGTGTGTAGGGGACGTTCCCCCTGCTACTGGTGGAATGACGAAATTCGAAGACTGCGGTCGGCATGCTTTGGGGCGAGAAGACGGGCCCAGCGTACGAGAGGAAGACCGACATGGGAAGCCGAACGGGCTGCCTATGAGGATCTAAGGCATCAACTTAGAAGAGCCATTAAAAGGAGCAAGAAACTATCCTTTCAGCGGATATGCCAGGAAGCTGACATCAATCCTTTTGGGACGGCGTACAGAGTCGTCTGCAAGAGAATCGGTGCTCGAGAACAGCCTAAACTAGGTTGTCCAGTTTTGCTACGGGAGATCATTGGTACATTATTCCCACGGGGCCAGCCCTACACTTTTATAAGTAGGGAGCCGGAGGCCATTCATACCATACCCGAGGTAACAGGAGAGGAGGTACTCGCAGCATGCACTGGAATAGGAGATAGGAAGACACCGGGGCCAGACGGAATCCCAAATAGGGCACTTAAGGTGGCTATCCGGCTCAGACCGGATATGTTCGCCAAGGTGTTCCACAAGTGCTTCGTCGAGGGTGTTTTTCCACGTAGATGGAAGAAGCAGAAATTGGTTCTCATTCCAAAACCTGGCAAACCACCAGGGGAACCATCGTCGTATCGGCCCATCTGTCTACTTGACACGATGGGAAAAATACTGGAGAGGATTATATACAATCGACTACTGACGTGTGCCGAGGCAGGAGGAGCTCTCTCGGACCTGCAATACGGATTTAGGAAAGGACGATCCACTATTGACGCGATAAGAAGAGTGGTCGACATTGCAAGAGATGCAATAGAGGGCGAAAGGTGGAGATTTGGCACCAAGGAATACTGCGCGGTTGTCACACTTGACGTTAGAAACGCGTTCAATTCAGCGAATTGGGGGCGGATTATGAGAGCCCTCTTTAACATGGCTACGCCGCCATACTTAATGGAGATACTGAACAATTACTTTCAGGACAGGAAGGTAATATACCTAACGGATGAAGGAGAGCAGGAATACGTAGTGACGGCGGGTGTCCCGCAGGGCTCTGTACTTGGGCCACTACTATGGAACATTATGTACGATGGAGTACTTCGATTGCGATTGCCGAACGGGACTACAATTGTGGGCTTTGCAGATGACATAGCCATAGTCTCGGTAGCTAAGACAGTAAGGGAAATAGAGGAGAAAACGAACACAGCGATTCGAAAGGTTGGAGCATGGCTGGATGAAGCAGGTTTGAAACTTGCTGCGCATAAAACAGAGGCCGTCTTGATAAGCGGCCGGAAGATAGTGGAGAAGATGGAAGTGACCGTTGGAGGCACAAGGATCGAATCGAAGAGGGCGATAAAATACCTGGGAGTGATTATCAACGACAGGTTGAACTTTAAGGAGCACGTGAAATACATCGGCGAAAAAGCATCTGTAACACAGGGAGCACTGGCGAGGATGATGCCAAATATTGGAGGACCAGGTCCATTCAAAAGGAGGATAATTTCGGCGGTAATAACGTCGATAATGCTGTATGCTTGCCCAATATGGTCGGAGGCACTCTCCGTGGGGACGACAAGGAGGATACTGTCCTCGGTGTATCGTCTAAGCGCGATTAGACGGATAAGTGGCTTCAGGACAGTGTCTGATGAAGCGGTATTGGTGTTGGCAAAGACAATACCAATAGATATATTGGCGGATGAGATGAGGAGGATATACCTTCGCCGTCTCGAGCACCCGGGACGAATAGCAGCTATAAAAGTGGAGGAACGAAGGACTTCCATGCACAAGTGGCAGTCACGATGGGAAAGCAGTTTAAAGGGAAGATGGACATTTCGCCTTATCCCTGATGTAACCCTTTGGATGAATAACAAACATTGCGAGCTGAACTACTACGTGACTCAGTTCCTAACCGGTCATGGGTGCTTCAGGAAGTACCTGCACAGATTTGGTCATGACACTTCCCCTATATGCCCAAACTGTGTAGATGAGGAGGAAGATGCGGAACATATTCTAATATGCTGTCCCAGATTTAGATGGCCCGGGGAAACGAGTTTAGGACCAAACCGGCTAATGGAAGAGCTGTTGAATCGTAGGATTCTATGGAGTCAATATAGCCAGAGAATGGCTGAAGTTTTGATAGTACTCCGAAGACTGGAGGAACGGAGGCGAAATTTGAATTGAAGTGATAAAGCTTTCAAGCTAACCAGCTCTCCGCGAAGTAATACCTTACGGCAGTCCCGCGGAGGGAGAGTGGTTGAAGTGTGTAGGGGGTGGGTTTAGTACGTAGGCACCAGTGATGGTGAATCGTGCACTCTTTTGTTGGAACAAAAGTGTCTTTCGAAGATTCCCACCTCCGGCTCAAGACAAAAAAACAAAAAAAAAAAAAAAAAAAAAAACACATATATACATATAAAAAATACTGTTTAAATAACAACTTAAACATTAACATGTAAATTTATTGAAATCTTTCGACAGAGATAGTCTGAAGAGCATAGAGTAACGGACAGAGAGACAAAGAGAGAGAGAGAGAGAGAGAGAGAGAGAGAGATGTACAGATATACAGAGAATATATGGCTTTAAATGTGTTTATATTTGCTGTCCAATATGTGTTCATTGACTTTTTGTTTCTCTCTCTATATGCATGCATGTGTATGTGTTTCAAAGCATACAACTAGGCGTGTGTGTGTGTGTGTGTGTGTGATATTAAAATGTCAGACAATATGGGGTTTTGTATGCCAGAACATCTCAGTTCATAATAATAATGCAAATGACATAATTTTTATTGCAGATTTAAAGAGTTTAAAGAAGAAAAAAACTTAAATTTTTGGAAAAGATTCTTGAAATGCAGGCAAACTAAGATCCTTAAAAGAGAGTTTAAATGTAAAATTCTTGCTTTAATAAGGCAAGCATGCCTTAGAAGGCTTTTTAAAATATTTTGCCACACAAATGTTATGTCTGTATATACGTACGTAATGATTTTTAATTCAAATAAATCCTATACAGTGTATAACAACTGCAGTTAATTTACAGGGAATCGATTTATAATTGATTTCAGATGTGAAATTAATTTGAAAGAAAAAAATCAAGATCTACATTTTCATATGTAAATGATCGTACATTTCCTCAATAAATTCAAAGAAGATGTCTAATAATGGGTGATTTTTTAAGAGCTAATAGAAAATTTTTCAAAAAAAACATAAAATTCAGAAAAATGAATGAAATCTTTATTTGAATCGATAGTACGGTCCATATTATTTAATGTTTGAAGATTATTTCATGCAAATGTTGACCGCTTAGTCCAATTTTGGCATACTCTTTCCTACATTTCGGCCGGTATCTCACGAATAAATGCTTCTTTGTTGTCTTCCAATGCGTCAATTGAAGCGGGCTTGTCTGTATAGACATAAGCTTTAACATAGCCCCACAAAAAATAGTCTAAAGGCGTTAAATCGCACGATCTAGGCGGCCAATTGACCGTTCCCGAACGTCAAATAAAATGTTCACCGAACTCGCCTCTCAATAAGTCCATTGTTACGCATGCTGTGTGGCATGTGGCACCGTCTTGTTGAAATCACATGTCATGCAAGTCAAGCTCTTGCATTTTGGGCAAAAAAAAGTTGGATATCATGTCACGGCAGCGCTCACCATTCACAGTTACGTTACGATTCGCAGCATCTTTGAAGAAGTACGGTCCAATGATGCCACCAGCCCATAAACCGCACCAAACTGAGACTTTTTCTGGATGCATTGGTAGCTTTTGCAATGCTTCTGGCTGATCTTCATTCCAAAATCTACAATTCTGCTTATTTACGTATCCATTGAGCTAAAAATGATCTTTGTCGCTGAACACAATTTTTCGATAAAGAAGTGGATCTTTCGGCCAACTTTCCAAGAGCTCATTCACCAAAAATTCTGCGTTGCGGTAGGTCGTTCGGCTTTAATTCTTGCACCAGCTGTATTTTGAAAGGCTTCACATATTAATCCTTCCGCAAAATGTTCCACGTTGTTGAGTAACAGAGGCTCAATTGCTGCTAACGGCGACGAATCGATAATTGATGGTCATCATTAACCCAGGCCGACACAGATGCGATATTTTCTTCAGTTCGCACTCTACGTAAGCGTGTTGGTGGTTTAATGTCCAACAATGTAAATTTGGTGCGAAATTTAGTCACAATAGTGGGTCGATTATACTGACCATAAAATGGAAAAAGCGTGCGATGAACTTTCTTAACAGAGCACGCATTTTGATAATAAAATTCAATGATTTGCAAGCGTTATTCGTTTGTAAGACGATTCATGGTTAAATTATGGACCAAACTGAACTGATGTTTGACAGTGAAACAAAACACGAAACGTGCGTGAGCTATTTAAACCAGTGTTGCCAAAAAGATAATAGCTAAACAAAATCACCCGTTAGTAGTTTCATAAACCTCTTCCCTATCAATGATTCAAAGCTGATTACGTTGTCAATCGTAAAAATACTCCCAACAATTAAAGCCAAAAGTGGTCATGTTACGTGGCTCCAGACAACATCTTGTTGAACCAACATACTCTTTAATTCGTAACCTTTAATTGCAGGCCAAACAATAGGCGTCTATTATACGACCCAGCCGCTGTAGCTTAGTATGTAGTGCATTGGCATTTTAGACGCGATTGCGTGGTTCAAGCCCCCCAGCTCTGGCATCTCGAACAAAAGAAAGTATGGACAAATAATTCCGCTGCGACTTCCTCTCAGCTGATTTCAGACAAAATCTCTCGGATTAAATAACAATTGCCATGAAAGTTCCTGAAAAAATCTGTCTTTCGGAGTCGACTTTAAACTGTAGGTCTCGCCTCTTGTGGATAAAATTAACGTATACAACATAAGTGGTGTGAGAAGCTAGGTTGTAATCCCAACTGAAGGCTTGTAATGATTAACTATGTATGTATGTATGTAATGTTGTAATGACCAGGTAGCCATCATTATTTTATTTCGACAATTCGGTATAAGAACGCTTAGCAACCTCTTGAGCCTCAAAACAGATGTGTACTAAAACTATGTTCATTCAGAGCCTCAAGCGTGGCCTAAATATAAATTGTTGTTATTGAGCGCGTATATGTTTCCTCACTAGTTCCGTACTTCTTAAAAAGTCCTAGAGTTTCCAACAGAATGACTTTGTAGTTTCCTAACGTTGGTTCCGTAGCTAAAGACCCCTATGCTTGTAATACCTTACACCTAATGAAGTGCAGGAATTATAGTGCAGGATTAAGTCTTCACTTGGTTTCCAAATTCGATAAAAACTATGGCCATTACAGTCCTTTAGTCAGGATGTCGACATAGCTTCTCTTACTACCCATGTTGTAGTGTTAATTTTATCTATGAATGGCGAGACCTACAGTTTCTTCTTTGAATCACAGATTTTTGGGAAACATTTCATGGCAATTTTATTTTTACTCTCAGAGTTTTTGCCAGAAATCTGCTTAGAGGAAGTCGCCGAAGAAATATTTTTTCATATTTTCGTTTTGATGTCTGACCTAGGTTTGAACCGAGGCGTCACGGCTAATAAGCCAACATACTACCTAATATACCACGGTGTTATACTTCATACCTAATGAAAATACATATGTATTCTAGTTCAGGATTAAGCATACATTTGGTTTCAAATTCGATAAAAAAAAAACTAGGCGTTAGGATATTTGAGTTATTACGCTTAATGGAAGACCCTATAAATAACTGGAAATTGTCATAACTGAAATAGTTTGTATTGAATCTCACATAACTTACTTAAGTGGTCATTACAGAGCTTTAGCCAGTAAGACAACCTAGATTCTCACACCACCCATGAGTGGTTGGACCTACGGCTTAACGTCGATTCCGAACGACAGATTTTTGGGAAACTTTTCAAAGGAATTTTATTTTTTCGAAGAGTTTTTAACAGAAGACTGCTAAGATTAAGTTGCCGAAAGCAATATTTTTTTAATATTTCGTTTTGTTCAAGATGTCTAAGCCGGGTTTTGAACTACTGACTTCCGGCTAATAAGCCAATACACTACCTACCGACTTTTTGCTTATCGTTTATTTCAAATTCAAAGCCATTTTTAAAAGCTTAACTCATCGAATTGTACTTAAATTGTATTCATTTAAAAAATACCGCCTAAAAATACGCTCTTCTTAAATGATTCTCCTGTATATACTCTTTAAAATAAAAGGAAGTTGCCGAAAGCAATATTTTTTCCATATTTCGTTTTGTTCAAGATGTCTAAGCCGCGATTTGAACCATGAACTCACAGCTAATAAGATAATACACTATTTGCTAGACTACGGCGACTTTTCGCTTATTGTTTACTTCAAATTCAAAACCCTTTTAAAAAGCTTAACTCATGCAATTGTACATAGATTTTATTCAATTAAAAAACACCGCCTAAAAATATGCTACTGACTCCCGGCTAATAAGCCAATACTCTACTAACTAGACTACGGCGACTTTTCGCTTATTGTTTACTTCAAATTCAAAACCCTTTTAAAAAGCTTAACACATGCAATTGTACATACTGATTTTATTCATTTAAAAAATACCGCCTAAAAATATGCTCATCTTAAATGACTCTCCTGTATATACTCTTTAAAATATGCACACATAAATGATGGTGCCTTAACGGGTTTTGAACAATAATTCCAATCAAAAGTAATTGACTGCTTACACTACACTACACTACATAGACAATAACAATAACAACTACCATTGCAACAATAAAAGCGAATTTATTTGATGCCATTTTCCACATACTTATTGTAATGCCTTTCACCGTTATATGACTTTTTTTGTCTCTTACTTTCTCTTCATTCCTTCATTACATTTCCTAAATAAAAGTGAATTTTACAATCACATGAAAATTAACGTTTTACCCGATTATTCTCTTCCTCTCCTTATTTTACAATATGTTTGTGTGCATATAAGTGTGTGCCCCTAAGATGTGTGTTAAGGTCTGAGTCTGAATCTTTCTAGTTTTCTCTTTATCACAGAAATTTTATTGTAAACATGCGAGTACACTATTATAAATCTGTATGTGCATGTATACGTGTGTATTTGTATACACTTTCTACTTATTCTGTGTATCGTTTGTACCCGATAATGTTTATAAACAGTTTCGCCTGTAAATGCATGCATGGCTGTGCGTTTGTGTGTCTGTATAAGCATGCACATGACTGTATAATAAACCAGTTCGAGTTATAACTACCAGTACAATTGCAATTCACCTTTTGCTTACTGTTCGTGCATTATACGAACACTCTCTGTCTCCCCCGTTCATCTCTTTGTTTTTGTGCTCTTTTGTTAGTGAGATGCCCTTAGAGTTGTTGCTGTTGTTTTGTTTGTTATAACGACGTTACAGTGACTATTCAATTGTTATCTCGGTTAGCTGTAGTAGAACAAAAGTAATATCAACAACAATAATAACAATAACAACAACAACAACAACAGTGCATGATAAACAATGTTGTTGATATTTCTCTCAGCAATACTTACTTACATGCTGCAGCCATTACTCGTTCAACGTACTTCGTCGACTATTTTACAACCACTCTTGCTAAGTGCATAAATTAGTGCCGAACAGTGGCAGAGCTGTCTCCAAAGGGAAAGCGGGTTTTATGGTTGCAATATGTAGGGGGTATTTCATGCTTACGAATTGAAAAAATATGATCATATTGTGATGCTTATGTGGGGCGAGTTTTGTTGTCTTTAAAGGCTGGTACAGAACTGAATCAAACTGCAGGTCTTACGAAACTAATGCGGTAATGTGCTTTGTGATAATGTGCCAGTCTTTTAAGGAGGGCTTTTCCAATGCGGACTAAAAATATAACATAAATACAAACAATTGCCGCAAAAGTTTTTATGTGAAACTAGCTGTACCCTGCGAGTGAAAGACACATTACACAAATGTCCAATTAATTTTGAATCATTTTATTGATTTTGTTTCCCGTTGTCCTGATGATTCAGATGAACGGGCGTGAGTAGTACGCATTCGATCAGTTTCTAATCTCACTTCTCGTTGTTCAAAAGGTTCAAGCGAACGGGTCTCAGCGGCATATACTCGAAGATTTTCCAGTCTCAATGCTCGTCTGATTCTGAGGCTCGTAATGCTCTTTACTTCCGTGCTTGAGGTGTAGGTTGACCAATTGCTTGTCATTCATTTTGAATAATTTTCAGTGCCGCCATCCATCGGAAATTAATCGCACCAATCTCCGTCGACTAATGCGCAACAACTTTGTTAAAGAATGCACAATTTACGATTTAATTCATTTTGAGTAATTTTCAGTGGTGCCACCTGTCGGAAATTGGTTATACTCACTTAGAAAACTTTGTCGGCTGATGCGCAACAACTTTGCTAAAGATCGTGACATGATCAAATGTACAGTTTACGATTTTATTGATTTTAAGTAATTTTCAGTGGCGCCACCTGTCGGAAATTGGTCATACCAACTTAGAAACCTTCGTCGGCTCATGCGCAACAACTTTGCTAAAGATCGTGACATGATCAAATGTACAGTTTACGATTTTATTGATTTTAAGTAATTTTCAGTGGCGCCACCTGTCGGAAATTAGTCATACCGACTTAGAAACCGTCGGCTCATGCGTAATAACTTTGCTAAAGATCATAACATGATCAAATGCATACTTTACGATTCTGTAAACAAACATTCATTTTTATATGGGTATGAGGGCGTGGCACCTCGCCTACTTGAAATTTTAAAATAAAAAGTAGCCTACAGTTCCTTCCAGACAAACAGGAAGATACTGTGAAAATTTCAAGAAAATCGGTCCAGCCGTTTAGCCATCTACAGACTTCAAACAAACCCACAAACAAATAAACACACATTCATTTTTATATATAAGATAAGTCCCCAGTAACCTAGTTCCCTTATAGAAGGCTTCTGAGAATATTTGTGAAGGCAAAAAATGCACAGGCATTACAACGTGTTTGATCTGACCTCTAAGCAATGTAAATAAGACACCAAAAATGGCTGAGTTAAAGCGGAAACTGCGGCCAACTTTTGCAAGAACTGGTGCAATTAAAATACTCTCCATACATACGTAGCTCCATATCGCCAGTAGGTTAGGTTAGGTTAGAGGACTTGTATTTGTCAATTAAGACAAGTACAATACCCGGAGGTCGAACTGACCCATTGTACAACGTCCTAGTTTCTCACACGACGTATGTTGTGTGTGTAAATTTTATACATGAGTGGTGGGACCTACAGTTTAAAGTCGACTCCGAACGACAGATTTTTGAGAAATTTTTTCATGGCAATTTTTAATTTATTCACAGAGTTTTTGCCAGAAATCTGCTGAGAGGAAGTCGCCGCAGAAATACTTTTTGCATTTTGTCTTCGATGTCTGGCCTGGGGCTCGAACCCTGGCTTTGCGTCTAATAAGCCAACACACTACTTACTAGACTACGGCGACAGTAGGACTAACAAAAGTCCTTTCCTAGCCTGGAACTGGCTAATGGGAGTGACAGCCTTGAAAAATCAAAATATACTTGAGCAAAAAATTGTTGCCCATTGTGATACCATGTGAAGAGCTGTTCTGGAACTTGACTAACAAGTTTGAATCAACCGTGTTTGAGAATCTGAATGACGTCCTTAGAAACAAGCTGAAAACCAGAATGAAAGTTCAATGAATTTAGCGATTGATTCGATATCCACAAACGATGGCGCCCTTAGACTATCAAGAAAGGGCAATCCAATTGGGTTAATTCAAGTTCGAGCCAGAGATGGCTATAGTGAAATAAACAAGACAATATTCTCTTACTCCCCAATCGATAGACAACGTCCACAGAAATCTGTAGTCTAATAAGTAGTGTGTTGGCTTATTGCACGAGCGCTTGTGGTTCAAACCCCAACTCAGACATCCCGAACGAAACGAAATATGAAAAAAAAAATATTTCTTTCGGTGACTTCCTATCCAAGTCGGCGTTGAACTGCAGGTTCCGCCACTCATGGATAAAATTAACACACACGACATGGGTGTTTAGAGAAGCTAGGTTGTAATCCTAGCCGTCGGCAGAAGTCTGCAGTCTAATAAGTAGTGTGTTGGCTTATTGCACGAGCGCTTGTGGCTAAAATTCCAACTCAGACGTCTCGAACGAAAGGAAATATTAAGAAAAAATATTTCTTTCGGTGACTTCCTATCCAAGTCGGCGTTGAACTGCAGATTTTGCCACTCATGGATAAAATTAGCACACACGACATGGGTGTTCAGAGGAGCTAGGTTGTAATCCTGGCTAAAGAGTTGTTATGACCAATTAAATAAGAGTGATATTTCATTTACTTCCTTCGAGATCGAAAGCATTTTCGATGACATTTCAGTGAAACAGTTTTTAGGACTTTCATGACAGAGATGTGTGGTCTGCCATCAGAGCAGTACGTAGTACGTTGGGTTATTAGAGGTGCGGTTACGGTTTAGATCCCAGATAAGACGTCTTAAACAAAATGAAAAAAAAAATATTTCTTTCGGCGACTTCCTCTCAGCCCTCTTTTGTTGAAAACTTTGAGAGAAAAATAGAAAACTGCAATGAAAATCTTCTCAACCCTTGTATATTTTGCTCCTGACGGCATTGTATTCCATATGGAAATGCCCTCATAATTCATTCATGCCACACTCTAGTATCTCAATTGCCATTAAAACTTTACCACAGCCACAAGTGGGACCAAGATGACGTTGCTCAAAACAGTGACTTCTTACCTTCTATTAAATTTAACAAACCAGAAGCAAAAAACCAAAGGAGAAAAATTAAATTCTTAATTTTTGTTTCTTCCTTAAAAAGTTGATACAACAGAGAGCGTAGTTCTTAAAATAAAAAGACGAGGAAGAAAAACAAGAAAACCCTGTAAGAATGAGCCAAATTAAGTGGTTTTTGTTAAAGTAACTTGTAATCTGATATCCCCTAAAATAGGTTAAATTAAGTGGAAAACTTTCTTAACAAGACAGCGACAACAACAACAAGAAAAGTTTAAACAATTTTTGTTTATAAATTTTCGTCTTCTAAATTTTTTTTAAATATTTGATAAGCCA
Organism: Sarcophaga variegata; assembly: GCA_932273835.1. Classification (NCBI taxonomy): domain Eukaryota; kingdom Metazoa; phylum Arthropoda; class Insecta; order Diptera; family Sarcophagidae; genus Sarcophaga; species Sarcophaga variegata. The sequence continues at coordinate 14,718,063 of OW026361.1, read as the reverse complement.
CCGGCACACCAATTTACCTACCTTGAGCTTTACAAAGAGGAAACAAAAAAAGTTTCGTTTTTCATAAAATTAAAGCATACTTTTCAGGGTTGTTTATATTTATTTATATGGTGAAAATTTGCAACAAAAAACGTTACTGTTTTCATTTTTCCTGTTATTTTAAAAATGCAAAGACTTTTTGCATACATTTAGGCTTAAAAAAATGTTATTTGAAACAGCCTATTTTAAGGGGTGGGAGAAAAAATAAATGAAAGTGTTTTAAAACTGCACGAAATGTTGTTTTTTTTGGTTAAAAAAGTTTTCCTTTATGTGTGAAATGGAAAGTTGGTAACATAAACGAAATTGGCCTTGGCCAGTCAAAGCATAAAAGGAAGAGTACTTACAGGTAATTAATTAAAATGGGCATAAAGGCCTCTCCTCTTTTTATTTGACTTTATAATCAAGGAATTAAACTGCATCAAAGGGGATTAAATTTGCTGAAAATGAGAACAAATATGGTTGGTTTACTTAGACCTCAATATACTCACTGTGATGTCAGCCATTCTTCTACGATTAAAATGGAATCAGCCTGTATTTCTTACATAACTGACAAATCTATCCAAGGTCGGATTTAGAACATTGTATGACCTCCAGCTCATATGGAGTTGAACAAGATAAAATGACTGGAATGTGTTGGTATATATCAGAAGCAATGAGAACCTGTCCTACAAGGCCGCTGTAATCTTTGTTCGATGTATGTTGGTTTAATATTGCAGTGAGGACTACAGTCTAGTGCAAGATCATACTATTTTAAGCGTTCATGTATGGGTTAAAAACAGTTATTGAGCTTGGATTGAAAATCTTCCAAGCAAACGGCTACGTTGGACAAGGGGCGGTGGAGCTGGGTGGTGTGTGAAAGGAGAGAGTAGCTGGGGTGAAGAGGGGAGCTGCTTGGGAAATAAAGAAGATGTGGACCAACATTGGATGCGACAAAACGCGGCATTTGAGCGGAAGGAACGGCACGAAGGGTACGTGGGTGCACAGTCGGTTGCACGTACACGGACGGAACAAATAGGGGGCGATGGGGAGCACAATGGAGGATGACAAGATAGCGCATAGAAAGGAAAAGAAGACGGGTGGCGCAGCTTGGGCAAAGAAACAGGCATTGTGAGTGGATGCAAAGGAGGAATCGGGAAAGGCGCGTTTTACACCACCCCAAAAGTATACTAAACATTCTATAATCTTAAATTAAAATTAAAATCTGCAGCATACTTTATGGTGCAAAATTCTACACCACCCAAAAAGTATGCTAAACATTCTATATTTTTAAATCAAAATAAGAAACTGCAGTCTAAAGCTGGTAACATTATAGAACCATCTTTCGTCTTTTTAACGTCAATGAAAAATGAAAATAACACGGGTGGCACAGCTTGAGCAAAGAAACAGGAATTGGCGACGTGTGTGTGGATAAAAAGGCGGAAGCGGGAAAGGCGCGTTTTGCACCACCCCAAAAGTATGGTAAACATTCTATATTTTTAAAGCAAAAGAAAAATCTGCAGCATACTTTATGGTTCGAAAAAAAAAATAAAATTCTACACCACCCTAAAAGTATGCTAAACATTCTATATTTTAAATGAAAAAAGAAAATCTGCAGCCTAAAGCTGGTAACATTATAGAACCATCTTTCGTCGTTTTAACGTCAATGAAAAATGAAAATAAAAGAAGGTTTGCGGCTCCACTAAGGGCTCAATATTTTTCCATAATTTTATTTTCCCTTAAAACTATTTTCTTTAAGAATTGTTAACCCTTTAACGTTGTTTTCTAAACCCTTTATAATTACATGCCATTGAAAGTGTTACCCTAACCCCTATGATTTCCAGTTCAGATGGAGTTGGATAAGATTATGTGACAGGCATCTATTGGCATAGCAGAAGCAATGAGGTATGTGTCTCCACTATTTTCCCTTAAAACGGTATGCTTTAAAGATTGTTAAGCCTTTAACGTTGTTTTCTAAACCCTTTACAATCACATGCCATTGAAAGTGTTATCTTAACCCTGAAAGGAAATAAATAAAGGATCTAAAACGAAAATGAAAATAAAAAATAAGGTTTGTGGCTTCACTATTTCCTTTTCAAACTGTTAGCTTTAACGATTGTTAACCCTTTAACGTTGTTTTCTAAACCCTTTACAATCACATGTCATTGAAAGTGTTTCCCTAACCCTGAGAGGCAATAAATAGAACAGAAACAAATCCTGATTTAAATTCCATTGGCTTCGATTTTTGATGGCCACAAAATGTTTGTGTATTTATTTTTGTTTTTCTCAGAAATGAAACCAAATAATATTCTAATTTTCATTGTTGTTGTTGTTGCATTTGTATTATATTTTGTTGTATTTTTTTCGATTTTATTTCATTTTTATTTGTGATTTTTTTTGTGTCTTTTTGGTTGACTGCCTGGTTGCTGTGTGTGGTAAAACTCCTGCTGGGAGTTGCTAAGCTGAACTGCTGTTGTTAAGCTGCTCATAATAATGTGCACGAAACCCAAAACACATGTTGTCAACAATACAATACATTTTCAAGTGGCTTTAGGGCATTAGAACATGATTTAAACATGAGCAAATATTTTTCGTTTATTTTTTGAGGTTTTTTTTTGTTTTTTTTTTTAGAAAAGAGTTCTTTTTTTTTGCATTATTTTGTGGCTTATACCATATAAAATGGATATAAACATGATAAATGTGATTGAAACCATTAAGGAAAAAAAATCCGTCAAAATATTTTATTGTGTTAAAAGCAATTGAAAAAGAAAATCGAAAAAAATATGCAAAAAAATGTGTTTGTTTTGTTTTCTGAAATCATGTGGAAATTTTTGCATTTATTTTCGCGAAAAATATTAACAATCATGGCTTTTGCATACTAACACACATAAATTATTCAAAATATTCAGAATATTGAGAATATTAGTTGGAGTTTAACTGTTATTGTTATGCATCTTAAAAATTTGCATGAATTAAAATTCATCATAAGCCACAGATGCCACAATATATGTGGCTCATATGGGCAATATAATGCAATTTCCTAAAAATATTTTTAAACAAGTGTTAATTACTCATTCGTGCAATAAAAATAACAATTTTGTTTCAAATTTATTCCTTTAAACATAATTCCCATAAAATATGCTCAAAAAATCAAATAATTCATCATCACCAATTATAGCCTGTACAGTATGCTTTACTTTTTTCTCCCCATTTATTAAGACATTACTAAATAAGAAGTTGCTGAATAAAAGAGAAAACAACAACAACTAATAAAATATAAACAAAATGTTCAAATGTTCACATCCGTCATAAAACACTTACATTTCCCGCAGATAAAGTTTTCAACTTGAAAGCATTTCACTTTTTAAAACATGAAAACAGGCGCATTAAATCTTTATGGCAACTTATCAAATAAAAATGTTGTAAAAGCACAAAAGAGCAAAAAACTATAAAAAAAATTTATTCCCAATGTGTTCAAAATGTTGAGTTTGGCAAATCAAAATTTGGAAAAAATTTTTTTTTCTTTTTATCACATATAGACGCGGCATTAACACTAGGGAATCATTGTTTATGGTATTTCAGACATTTCCACAACAGCGATGGACTTTTTATTTCGTGGGGAACATTGTTTTAAATCACACACGAAAGAAAAATAAGCAAGAAATAGTTGTTGAAGATGTTTGTAAAGCGTTGAATTTATTTAAATCGTGTTTTTTCTTTTGTTTGTATTGTATAAAGAGGGGAAAGTATGCCTAGACATATATTTGAAAGAAAAAAATTAAGAAATTTTCAATAAAAATGAAAAACCAATCTTTTAAGTGTTGTCAACACAAAAGTTGATGAAAAATCGCTTAAAAAACTTCAAGTATTTGTGAGGTTTTTTGTGGTTGAAGCTATTTAATTAAAAATTTCCATGGAAATGGAATGATTTAATGTCCAGAATGGATGCGAAGGGTCGTACAGCGGACGGTACAAAGAGAGGCGGCGGTGAGGATCACAATGGAGGATGACAAGGGGCGAGCATGGCAAGGAAAAGAAGGCGGGAGGCGCAGCTTGGGCAAAGAAAGAGGCATTGGCGACGTGTATGTGAATGAAAAGTCGAAGCGGTAAAGAAGCGTTTACACCACCCCAAAAGTATGCTAAACATTATATAATTTTAAATTAAAATCAAAATCTGCAGCATACTTTATGGAGAAAAATTCTAAACCACCCTAAAAGTATGCTAAACATTCTATATTTTTAAATCAAAATAAGAAACTGAAGTCTAAAGCTGGTAACATTATCTAACCAGCTTTCGTCGTTTTAATGTCAATGAAAAATTAAAATAAAATAAGGGTGAGCATGGAAAGCTAATGAAGGCGGAAGGCGCAGCTTGGGCAAAGAAAGAGGCATTGGCGACCTGTATGTGAATGAAAAGGCTGAAGCGGTAAAGACGCGTTTTACACCACCCCAAAAGTGTGGTAAACATTCTAGATTTTTTAAATTTAAATCAAAATCTGCAACATACTTTATGGAGCAAAATAGTACACCACCCTAAAAGTATGCTAAACATTTAATATTTTTAAATCAAAATAAGAAACTGCAGTCTAAAGCTGGTAACATTATCGAACCAGCTTTCGTCGTTTTAACGTCAATGAAAAATGAACACAAAAGAAGGTTTGCGGCTCCACTATGGATTCAATATTTTTCCATAATTTTATTTTCCCTTAAAACTGTTTGCTTTAACAATTGTTAACCCTTTAACGTTGTTTTCTAAACCCTTTACAATCTTAAGACATTGAAAATGTACTCGAAAATGCACTCCCTTGAAGGACAGCAAGGTTAACCACAAAATCTTGGCGTAAACAAGCTTCCACTGTCACTGCACCGGAACAGTCGAGAAGGCAATTGGGTTCTATGATTTCTTTGTGAATTTTATTAGAGGGAGAATGTATGCAGCTTGGAATGAGGAAAGACAACCAATGGATATATGGCCGCAGCTTAGAATTTAAGTTAGGTTAGGTTAAAGTGGTATTTTTGATACCAAAGCATAGTGGCCCGTTGTGATGTCACAAGTAAGCAGCTTGGATGTAAGTCCATTAAAAATAGAGATGATACGTGCCATTAGAAGGAGTACGCTTATCCACATTTTCCTTCTCTAAATGGGGTGTGAGCATTGGCTTTAAATATAAGGCGACTTAGCAAATGATACTAGTCAGTGACTTTAGGTGTTATAGGCGATCTCTCAAGAACTGGATATCTGGTCGCAGCTTGGTTGTAAATCCTTTCAAAATGGAGATGGTAGTTGTCACTAGAAGGCATACCTTTTTCCACCTTCTTGGCCACTGAATAGTCTGAGTATTGGCTTAAATAATAAGGCGGCTCAGCAGGTAATACTAGGCAGTGACTATAGGCATTATAGACTATCTGTCGTAATTGTGCTGTCTGTGCACAAAACATGTCTGGCAAACAGTTGCCCGGCATTCCACTTCTCACTAGATTGTCATACATTTTCATACTTAGACTTTCAATGATCGGGCTGCAACCCGAAAAATCTCCTCTAATACCTATACGGTGTTCTTCTGTGAATCTTCTTCACTCGATAGTTACATGTAAAGGGTCCCCTAAATAACTTTTTTTTATGAAAATGCTTTAAAAACAAAAAAACTACTGAATATTTTCTCAAATTTCTTTTTTTTTTATTTGAAAGTACAATCCTTCCGGTTAATAATGGAAAATAATTTCATTCAAATGGCTGCCTCGGCTGGCCATGCAGTAGCCTACACGATCGGTCCAATTTTTAAGCACATTATCGATTGTGTGCAGCTGTATTTCACCAATGGCTTCACGAATATTGTCCTTTAAAGCGTCAATTGTCTCTGGCTTGTCGGCGTAACACTTATGTTTGACGGCACCCCACAAATAATAGTCCAATGGTGTCAAATCGCGGCTCCGAGGTGGCCAAACGACATCAGTTCTGCGGCTGATAATGCGATCTTCAAAAACAGGGCGCATAACATCGAATCTAGCTTCGGCTGTGTGACACGTAGCGCCGTCCTGTTGAAACCAAATGCTGCCAATATCCTCCTCTTCAATTTTTGTGAACAAAAGTTCGTTCAACATGGCCCGATAACAATCGCCATTGACTGTAACGAGCACTCCGTGCTCATTTTTGAAGAAAAATGGCCCAATTATGCCTCTGGACCAAAATCTGCACCAAACAGTGACTCGTTTTGGGTGCGTCGGCTTTTCAATGTATGCGTGCGGGTTTTCTGTGCCCCCAATGCGACAATTTTGCTTGTTTACATACCCGCCAAGATCAAAATGAGCTTCATCTGAAAAGATGATTTTTTTTTGCCAAAATCGGCATCTTCTGGTGTAGGCTACTGCAAGGCGAGCCGAGGCTGGCATTTGAATGAAATTATTTTCCATTATTAACCGGAAGGATTGTATTTTCAAATAAAAAAGGAAATTTGAGAAAATATTCAATAGTTTTTCTTTTAGAGCATTTTCAAAAAAAAAAGTTATTTGGTGGACCCTTTAGTATGGCTTATTAGACGTGAGATCATGGTTCAAACTCCAGGTCATACATTATTTCTCACGGTGACTTCCTCTCAGCAGATTTCTGGCAAAAACTCGAAGAGCAAAGAGAAATTGCAATGAAAATTTTCTCAAAAAAAACTGTCGTTCGGAGTGGACTTTAAACTGTAGGTCCCGCCACTTAAAGAATAAAATTAACACGGACACAAAAAAGGTGGTGTGAGAAGCTGGGTCGTAAACCTGACTAAAGGATTCTAATAATCAATTATGTACGTACATATGTATGCATGGGTTATGTTGGCTTTGAGGACCGCTGTGATTTTAGCTTATCGCACAGCAAAAAGTCTATCGGTGTCCCAGTGGCCAGTTTACATCATCTCCATATAAGAGCGTACTATGCCCTCAAATTAAGTCGCCGTGGTCATGTAGGTAGTGTGTTGGCTTATTAGACGAAAAGCCAAGGTTCGAAACTCCAGGCCAGACATCAAAATAAAATACAAAAAATATTTCTTCGGCGACTTCCTCTCAGCAGATTTCTGAGTAAATAAAATTGCCATGAAAAGTTGCTCAAAAATGTGTCGTTCGGAGTCGACTTTAAACTGTAGGTCCCGCCACTCATGTATAAAAATTAACACACACAACATAAGTGGTTTGAGAAACTAGGTCGTAATCCTGACTGAAGGCTTGTAATGACCAATTATGTATGTGTATGCCCTCAAATCGCTCGTGTAGAATGTCTAATGTGGCATGCAATGCGTGGTAAGTAGCTCTGTTCTATTGAAACCAAGTGCTCAGATCATCGAATTCAGGCCAAATGATTTGTCTGTCTATCTAACATAGTAAAGGCGCGGTTTAGCTTCTCAGGTTTACCATTCACTTTCGCGAAGTAATGTTCAAAAGTTAGTCTTACGTCAATCATTACCTTACGTTATTTCGTCTTAAACAATTATACTTTCATTTGCTGCCTTCTGTGCTGCCAATTCAAGGCCATAATTAGCCCACCAGTACCTAACCTAACCTACTAGATAGGCATACCTTCCCTTATTTTGTTTAGTTTGTTTATAAGTTTCCTCGTCCATTTATGTTGCATGCCTCCATCCTATTGTCTGTCTAGTCAGGCCTAGCTTTTCCTCTATAGTCTGTCCCTCTTCCCTTTGTGTAGCAGCCTGAAAATATGTGTGAATATTTTATTTTATTTCATGCGTTACGATCTTGTGTGTTTTTTTTTATTGGTTTTCTGTTTTTATTTTTATTTTATGAGTCCATTTGCTTGTTTAGTCTCTCTATTAAAAGTTTTTAAGGATATGTTTTCTATAGTTGTTGCCGTTGTTGTTGTTGTTGCTGTTGATTTGTACAATTTGTGGCGTTAAAAAGATTTCCTTTTTTATTGTTTTTTCTTTTGTTTTTAGTTTCAGATTTTCAACATGATGTTCTAACCCAATTGTTGTTGTTGTTCGTGGCTATTTTTTCTCTCTTTTTATCAAAAAAAAAAAAAAAAAAAAAAAAAAAAAAAATAGTAAAACGGCCGGAATAAAACAAAAAAATTTGTTAATGCTTCAATGAATTACCCTGTATTGTTGTTGTTTTTCTAGATTTTTATTGTTATTTTTATTACAGTTGTTGATGATGATGTTGCTGCTGATGTTGCTAGTGATGATGATGATGTTGATTTGTATGAATTTGATTGTTATCGGGATTTATTTCTCTATAAAACAATAAATTTCGTATTTCTCCCTTTTTTCGTTTTCGTGTTCATTTTTATTTTCTATTTTTCTGTCGGTCTGAAAAAGATTTTAATTGTAGGAGTTTGATTTCACATAAAATTAAGCATTATTAAGTTAAATGAACCCTAAAAATATGCTTTGATTTAAACAAGCCATAAACTAAAGCCTAAAAGTAGGCTTTAGTTTTTTTCTTTTTCCAAACAAATTAAATGTTTGGTTGTGTTATGTATTGAAATGTTTTGTTTGTTGTTTGTTTTTGGTTTGGGTCTGTGCTTGGAGTAGGAGTAGGATAAATATTAATTCATGCGTAAATATTGCATACTTTTAGGATTATTTTCTACTAAATTTAATAGAAAAATCTTTGTTTTTAGAATAAGTTTTTTCTTTTGTAGTTAAAATAAGCTTTGAATAAAATTTTCAGTTTATTTTTAAAACAACAAAAGGGAAAGAGAATTTATTTTTGTGTACTTATGTTAGATGAGGTGGAGGTAATGTGCTGACTACAAAACTGACCAATACGGCTACAAAGCCAGCTAAAGGTGGAAAAGATGTTAGAATTTTAAAACTTAAGCTGGTTCAATCCCTCTTTATATAATTCATAAAATTCCGAAAGCATGGTTTTCGTATTTACAAATTTAGAGGCTTCAAACCCTTTCAAGTAAGTCGCTCCCAAAAGTTCCCCGATGCCTACAAAGGCAATCATAACAACAGCGAATATCACAGAAAGATCAGGGTGCAATATCTTTTGAACAAAGCTTCTTACCGTTACACTCAATAAGACAAGCCTCAACTTAGGCTAGACAACTGGCCCCATGCCAGACATCAAAATAAAATACAAAAAGTATTTCTTCGGCGACTTCCTCTCAGCAGATTTCTGGCAAAAACTCGGAGAGTAAAGTAAAATTGCCATGAAAAGTTTCTCAAAAATCTGTCGTTCGGAGTCGACTTTAAATTGTAGGTCCCGCCACTCATGCATACAAATTAACACACACAACATAAGTGGTGTGAGAAACTAGGTCGTAATCCTGACTGAAGGGTTGTAATGACCAATTACGTACGTAATATAACCCACAAAGAGCTTTATATTTAGTGGCAACCCTTTTAGTCTAGAACCTCTTACAATTGGCCGAATAGTTATCTCAAGTTTGTCTCATTCGGTGTAAGACTAATTTGTGTTGTAGTCGTCAGCGATTGACTGCAAAATTTTGTCATGAGATGGGATTGATAAACTATCTGAGAAGCTCCATGACCCCACTAAATGTAATATCAACAGGCAACATAAAAAGAAAGTCTGAATAGAACTCTGTGAGTAAAGTTTCTTACCATTACAACTAATACAACAACTGAATATTTACTCACAGAACGCATTGTTTTTATCAACAACATGGCAACCCTATTATTCCAGATTTTCTAACGGTAGGCTAATCATCTGCCACAAACTAATCTCATTCGATAATATGACACGGTCGTATGAACTGCCTTTCAGATTATGTCATGACGGTAAAGAAATTCAGTTCCAGATGGAAGGCTTGACTTTATTGATAACATCCTGGAGAGGCTATTAGAGTCTGCTTACTATTAGGATTTGTTTATTGTACTTAATCGATACACCTTAGTATACTATGCTGTGTCTTTTAGCCTTTGAAATCTTTCGCATCTGAAATCTTTTAGATTCCCCATCTGTAGTTAGAGCTCTCTCATAGTTCAATTTCGATTAGATATTTTGGATCCTCGGAGAACAATGTCTGGGCTTTATTATCCTGAACTTAAGCTGCAGGGCAGTAGGAAAGCTTAATGTTCAAAGAAAAAAATAGAAATTTACTAGCGAGCAGCGTGTTATCGCTTCTGGTCATTCCCTCTATTTTGGGGATCGATCCCGTGTCCCCATTTAATATTGATTATCTTCCTGTGGAATACTGTTTTGATAGGGGTTTCGACTTCCTGATCCCGAGCAGAGTGACTGGACCCCTGGCACGACCGTTCCACCTGAACTCCTGGATGTCTACATCGGCGGCTCCAGACTCGATAACGGGGTGGGCAGTGGAGTATACTCTGGGAAATTGGCCCTGAACATCTCACTCCGGCTGCCGGACTACTGCAGCGTGTTACAGGCGGAGGTAATGGCCATCTGCCGGGCCGCACAGTGGATCCTCGCCTATGGTGTTCCTGTCCCTTTCACCCGTATCTCGATCTACTCCGATAGCCAGGCTGCGATAAAGTCTCTGTGGAACGTTGCAGATAATTCCTGGATCGTCAGAGAATATCGCCGCTGCCTCAATCTCCTTTCTGGGCGCCTCGGCGTCACACTTGTCTGGGTTTCCGGACACTGCGATATTCCGGGAAACTGCAGGGCCGACGAGCTGGCCAGGGCTGGCGCACTACTTCCAGAATCTTCCTCAATCAACGTGGGAATGCCACTTACCTCGCTCAGACTGGCTATTGCGCGGAAATTCTCTCGGGATGCCGACCGGTCCTGGGTCAATGAGGAGTCCTGCTCCATCGCTAGGCTCACTTGGCCCACAATGGATAGGAGGCGTACCAACCAGCTACTTGGACTTGGCCGTAATATCATCTCGATCACAGTGTTCATGCTTACAAGTCATTGCGTTATGGGTAGACACGCGGAGAGAATGAGGCTCCCATTTAACGGCTTCTGCCGTGGATGCAGATCTGCTGAGGAAGAGAAGACTTTCGTTGCCAGTGCCCGTGTCTTGCTAGGTGTAGATATAGATTATTTGGCTCTCCATTTCTTGTCAGCTTGACGGAGCTATCATCTATTGACATCAAGGATATAGCTTCGTTCATCGAACTTTCTGGCTGGTTTTCCAGTGCGGGGTAGTCGTGCTTTTGATGTGCAGCCCTTGCACTGACCAACTTCTTCCTCTTCCCTGATTTTGGTGGAACTGCGTTCACCCGTGGCGTCACAACGGGCCACTATGCGTGCTCAAGTGAGGTTTGTGAAATCAGAGCTACCACTCAGACCTACCTAACAGTGGGTATGCTACAAAACGATCATAAGAGGTGCAGAGAAAACGAACATTACGGACTCATATTATTTAATTTTCGCCTCATTGCAGATTCCCATCCGATAATATTTTTTGAAATCACTAGACCTCTTTGTTGTGGGCGATAATAAAATCAGACTTAGTTTACTGGTAAACTGACTGCTGACTGCTACTGATCTACTCTAATCTCACGCTTGCATTTCATGACAATTTCTGTACCAACCGGCATCCAAACTTAATTTATGGTACTCAAGTTTGCTGTACACTTGGGCGAACATCAGTGTCACAGCAGACTAATAGACTGAGGACACAGGCAGTCAACTGTCCTGGTCGTCAATTCAGTCTCCTCCACTATAACTAAGGCAATATTTTTTATAACCAATTGGCTTTCCTCTGATGTTTCATTCAAGCAGAGGTCTAAGCTGGTTGCAGTAAAGCATAGTACAGACAAGTCCTTGCCTTGCCTAGAATAAGAACAAGACGAAATCCTGGGAAGACATGTACATATCTGGATATATCCAGAAAAAGTTTCTCAAAACATAACCTGTGCTGACATAAAACAGCAACATTTTTATCTGACTTTTAAAGCCTTATTTTAAATCCTCTTTAAATTTTCTATCATATCTTTCTATTTCATTTCTATTAAATTTCATTTAATCCTCCTTTCCCTCTAGCCAAATACTGTCATTAGTCACACTATATCTTTACTTTCACTGTTCATTTCGCTTTTGAAACTACAAGACATTCACAATTAATTAAGCCACATCGTGTAAATGTTGTGAAACTAATCCTTTCCGCAAATACTAACACACACATATACATACACACAGTTGAAATACCAAAACCCAACAGTCAACCATTTTATTGGCTACCAACTGTCTGGCAGTCATTTATCTCGCCTTAAAGGCTTAAATATTTTCAACAACTTTTTGTCTTTTTTTCTTCTTGCTTGCCTGCTTGATTGCCCTTCTAACCACACCTTTAAATGAAGAAAGGAATGTTATAAAAATGTGGGTAAAAGAAAAGCAAAAGTATATATATTGGCAGCCTAATTTTTCTTTTTATTGCCTGCAAATCCCCGCCAATTTAAAAATGTTGAAAGAAATCACAGCCACAAACCCCGCAAAAAAAAAAGAAGAGAAAAACGAGCATATAACGACGGTCATATAATAAATTGACTTTAACACCCAATATTTGGCATTTACAACACTATTACATACAATTACAAAGAATACAAATAACTAAACGATAGAGAAAGAGAGAAATCGCTGTGAAAGTGCCCGCCCTACAGTGGTAAAAGGAAATCACAAATTAAGTACCGTTCCGTATGTATATATGTGTATGCATAAGTTTTATCTTGTTAAATAGAAATTTATATGTTAGCCTATGTATAAGAGCATGCTGTGTATGTGTGAGAGAGGGGGATTATTAGCTTATAAGTATGTATGCATGTATGTGTGTATGCCTTATCGTGATAATTACCCATATTCTTACAGGTCGACAAATCAATTTAAGTGTGTTAATAATGGCAAATAATGTTGTTGTTTTTGTTGTTGTTTTTGCTTTTATTACCATTAATGACGGTAGGGGTACTGTGCTACTGTGGTTATTTTATAAGGAAATATAAGCTTAATGAGGCCTAAGGAAAACAGAATTTGTAAAGACTTTACTCGAAGAATATTTATAAGCAATTTGGAGAGAAAGTTTTCTGATTGTATTGGCTTAAGTTTAACACATCAATATACGGTGGTGAGTTGGATTATTAGACGCGAGTCCGTGATTCAAACATCAGTTAAGATATTTCGAACAAAGAAATATGAAAAGTTTCACGGAAAACTGTCGTTCGGAGTCGACTTTAATCTCTAAGGCTATAGAGCCAGCCACTCATGAATAAAATTAACACGAACAACATGGGTAGCGTGAGAAACTAGGTGGTAAACCTGACTAAAGAGACAGATAGAGATAGCTAGGGAGAGAGAGAGAGAGGTGCTGTTTCGTTCTTCTTGAACCCAGATTCGGTTAGCGGTTAAGTAGATAATCTTTTTTAACCAGGAGAAGATATGTTAGATATGGGGGAGTATTTATTCTAAATTGTATTTTTGCGGGCGGGTCACATAAGGGTTATTGAGGTTGGTAGTCATTCTGGCTAATTTATATGCATTATAACTACTGGCTATGTATCCTATGCCCTTGTACTTAAGTGATAGAAACTCTTCAAAAATCTGTCATCATTTTTTTTTCTACGCCGAGGAGGGGTAAATGTACCTAACCGTACCAATTTAGAGGAAGTCGTCACATCCTCCATGTGTGGGGCCCTCACCCAATAAATCCCCCCTCGTCTCGTGGACTCGTGCCAACTCCGGAACTACGAAGGTATTACTTCGGAGTGGAGTCTTTTTGGCCCTTTTGTTCATATCCGCGTCCGGATTGCGTGTCGAAAGTTGAGGAGACATCTAAGTGTCTCCACTATTCATTTCTTCCAGGTCCGTGTGTCGGATTTTGTTTGACACGCGTACAGGCGCGTTCTGCAGCCTCGAGATCTCTCTTCTTCAGTCTTAGGATACGCTCCACGTAATTCGCCACTGAAGTCCAATTCTCCCTACTCGCAATCATAACCCCGACAATGTTAGCGGCCGTGATCGTTCCAACTATTGACGTCAGTTCAGAGCGATAGCTCTGCCAACGTGCACACTCGAAAGTAGTGTGCCCTGCATCATTAATTACTTCCTCCTCTTCGTAAGGCCAATAAGGGGAGGCGCTCTTGCCCATTCTATGCAGGTACTTTCTAAAATACCCATGCCCCGATAGCATCTGTGTAGTGTAGTAGTTCACCTCTCCGATTTTCCGTCTAATCCATAGCCCAATATCCGGGATAAGTCTCGCCGTCCACCTTCCCCTGTCCTCTTCATCCCATTGGCGTTGGCATTTTGAGATGGTGTTTTACCTGAAGGTGTTTTGGCTTAAGTTTAACACATCAATATTTGATGATGTGTTGGATTATTAAACGCGAGCTTGTTGTACAAACACCAGCGGAGACATCTCGTACGAAGAAATATGAAAAGTTTTAAAAAAATCTGTCGTTCGTAGTCAGTATAAAGCCAGCCACTCATAACACACACACAATATGGGTAACCTTTTCTAATGAGAAGGTATTAGATATGGAGGAGTATATATTCCCAATTGTATTATTGTGGGCGGATCACATGGCCATTCTGGCTAGTTTCTGGGTATAAACTCTATGGCCAGGTACTCAAGTGATGGAAACCTTCAAAAAATCTGTCATTTCTCTGTCATTGACTGCTGTTATGAAGTTGGCAAGTAGCTTTATAGCAGTCTGACTATCAGAATAGATCAGTAAATTCTTATGAAATATTCTGCTACTGATCAGCCCTTTATTATCAGATGAGTAGTCAGCTGAGGAAAGTCTGATTTTCACTATAATAATTCAGCATATATTTCCAGAGAATTTAAAGAGAGATTCCGTTTCTAAATATTGAAACTAGGCAGGTATGTTTGAGGACGTCTATGTACATCTAAGAGGCAAATACAAAGACCAATAAAAGTCCTTGGGCCCATGGTGTTCGTCCTAGAACTGAGAACGAAGTTAAATAAAATATGCAGGATATAGCGAATGAAAAGCGCAGTAAACAAAGCAGAGGAATTCATTAAGTGAGGATCAATTTACACAACTTAGCCTGATTAATGCCACCGCAGTGATTTCCAGGCGAAAGTCATGGCGATTTTGAATACTTGTTAGTTTTTTCCGGAAAAACTTTTGATTTACTCGTTTAGCTAGACTGCAAATAAGTCTTTAATGCACGTTTATTTAGACGTCCGTCTTTGTCGATGTTTTTTCCGTATTCATTCGATTAAATATCAGGTCTATTGGCATGTCTTTCAATAAGACAGTCTGCCAGATCTCCATCAGAGATGTGGTGTCACAATGTAATCTAAAGCAACCAGTCACCGGTTTTACGTTGGGCTGATTGCTTCCAAATCACTGTCTTTATATAGCTTAAGACTTCTAGCTGAAGTCGCCGTAGCCTGCCTACTAGTGTGTTGGCTTTTTTCAGAAGTTAGGCCACGGTTCTAATCCCAGGTCAGACATCATAATGAAATATGAAAAAATATTCCTTGGGCGACTTCCTCTCATCAGATTTCTGGCTAAAACTCGAAGAGTAAATGGATTGCCATGAAGAAGTTTGCTGAAAAAAATTTGTCGTTCGTAGTTGACTTTAAACTGTAGGTCTCACCACTTATGGAATGAAATTAACACACACAACATAAAGCGGTGTGAGAAACTAGGTAGTAATCCTGACTGAAGTGTGGTTGTATGTGTGTTTATAAGGCTCCCAGATATATACCACTTGGATGTAACTTCCTAAGGACTTTGCTCTGCAGCCATCTGAAATTCACTGCAATTGTCATCCAAATTATAACGAAGCTTCAGTTCTGAGATCCTCACCGAAGAAGGCAGACTGTTACGAAGATCGAGCAGTATGGAGAGAGTTCATAGGCCCCAGTTCTCTCCTCACTTTGCTTGAACCTCTCTGGCTTCAAATAATTAAAATTTCGTACTCCTTTTAAACATATTCAACCAACTTGCCAGGTCTTGTGATTTTGCTACACCGCATAATTGCATGAAACCATGGTGACAACCAATGATCGGTTTTTGCAAATTGCAATTCCGAATGACAAGCAAGTGAATGACATTCAACGCTTTCGTTTTTTCTGCTTCTAATAAATCTAGACATGGGGCAACGTTTAAATAATAACGTGTGCACATTAAATACAGACTCATTATTAAATTGAGAGGCAACGAGAGAGAGAGAGCAACCATGAGAGCCACAATATTATCACGGCATGATACACTTGTTATTTACCGTGATTATAAACATGCTACTACAACTACAGCAAAAACAACAACAGCAACAACTACTTGTAGGTGTTCATTTTGTAGGCTACCGTGTGTGTAAGCTCATGGGTTCTAGCAAGTGCAAGTGAGTGTGGCTGCGAGTGTAGGTGCAAGTTATTTTCATTTTGTTTTTCGGTTTTTTTTTTTTGTTGTGGTGTTTTGCTTCGGTCAACAAAACGGAAATCACGGCATATGATGGTTATTTTTTTCTCTCTCTTTTTCTCTTATATTTTTGTTGTTATTTGTTGTGTGTATTTTGTATTTGCTTAGTAGCGGGAATCCTGGTTAACACAAAATAATGATAATTACAGTGGGTATGTAAGCGTATACACACACGTAAGAGTGAGTGAGTGAGTGAGTGAATGTATGTCAGTTTTAAAGTAACACACACACATTAAAACGTGCTGGAAATTATCTTAAGGTACTAGAGAGAGAGAGAGAGAGAGAGAGTGTGAGAGAGTGAGTATAGGAGAATTGTATGTTTATTAACGTTTGGTAACCCACATAATGTAGTGCAAATGTATATGCTTGTCTGTGTATGTGTAGGTAAACAAATGCATTTGTTTGTCCATGCTTTAGAAAGAAAAAAAAATCGTTTTTGCCAACACACCAACATGGGAAGACAAACATTAAAGTATGGAATGCCAGGATAATACAATTATTTTTGTTCTTATATTTTTCCCCTCCTTTTTCTGCTTTTGTTTTGTGAAATGTTTCATATTTAAGGGTAATGCTATTAAGGGTCATTTTACATTAAAAAAAACACATTTTTTTAAATTTTATTTTTATTTCTTCAATATGGTTTAAAAAAATGGATTTTTATTCAATTTTCTTTCAATTTAAATTGTTTTTAATTTTTCTTTTTATCACTTTATTTAGAATGACCCATATACATGCGATATACGACCGTACGGTGTGTGTTTCGTATTACATTATAACCATAGCCGGGTATGTATGCAGTTGTATGTTTAAATATAATTTCTGTAATAAATCCTAGTCCATTATTAAAGTCATAATAGACAAAAGGACCTTGACTTATGGTTACATTTAAATGGAGGACATAAAATTAAGTAAACATTTTTTAAAAAACAACAGTTCAAGCGACAATTTAATATTGAATTTAAAAAAAAAATTGAATTAAAAATGAAAATTAAATAAAAAGGAAAAAAAATATCCTCTTAACATACATACATTACATTACAACCCTTTAGTCAGGATTACGACCTAGCTTCTCACAACACTTACACTGTGTATGTTAATTTTATCCATAAGTGGCGGCGCCTACAGTTTAAAGTCGACGCCGAACGCCAGATATTCTTGAGAAACTTTCACAAGGCAATTTTTTATTTATTCTCAGAGTTTTTGCCAGAAATCTGTTGAGAGGTATTCGGCAAAAAGGTTTCCCTATTTTTGTTTTTGTTGCAGAATTTTTTTTTATATTGTTTTGGTTAGAGATGTCTGAGCTGGGGTTTGAAAAGTGGCCTCACGTCCAATAAGACAACACACTACCTACTAGAGTGCAGCTCATATCAATGAGGATAGCTATGAGGCAATAAAAATATTTGTTAGGAAATTACAACACAGGGAGATCTGAATCATGCATCAATCCATGAACAAATGACGTAAGGTTAGTAATTGGTGGTTTAAGGGCCAGGTAGCCTGAAAGTACATCAGTTAAGAAGTGGTATTGCCTCGAACAGAATATGTGAATTCTGTGATGATGAGAAACAAAGGTCAGAGCACATACTTGCGACCTGTGGTTTTTAATTCACTTAGAAGTTGTCGCTGTTGACAACAAGGATATACTGAAGTTTGTTAGGACAATAGGCTTGGAGAAGATATTAAAGAGCTGTACTATATGGATTGAGGGTACGGTCGTAGTATTATGGCATCTCTACATTATGATAATAACGGGTGATTTTTTAGCTATTATCTTTTAAGCAACACTGGTTTCAACAGCTCACGCACGTTTCGTGTTTTGTTTCACTGTCAAACATCAGTTCAGTTTGGTCTATAATTTAACCATGAATCGTCTTACAAACCGAACAACGCTTGCAAATCATTGAATTTTATTATCAAAATGTGTGCTCTGTTAAGAAAGTCCATCGCGCGCTTCCTCCATTTTATTGTCAGTTTAATCGACCCACTGAAGCGGCTATTCGGGCTATTGTGACTAAATTTCGCAACAAATCTACATTGTTGGACATTAAACCACCAACACGCTTACGTAGAGTACGAACTGAAGAAAATATCGCAGCTGTATCGGCCTGGGTTAATGATGATCATCAATTATCGATTCGTTGCCGTTCGCAGCAATTGGCTCTCTGTTACTCAACAACGTGGAAAATTCTGCGGTAGGATTTAGGTGTGAAGCCTTTCAAAATACAGCTGGTGCAAGAATTGAAGCCGAACGATCTACCGCAACGCAGAATTTATTGGTGAATGGGCTCTTGGAAAGTTGGCCGAAGATTCACTTCTTTATCGAAAAATTGTGTTCAGCGGCGAAACTCATTTTTGGCTCAATGGATACGTAAATAAGCAGAATTGTCGATTTTGGAGTGAAGATCAGCCAGAAGCATTGCAAAAGCTACCAATGCATCCAGAAAAGGTCATAGTTTGGTGCGGTTTATGGGCTGGTGGCATCATTGGAACGTACTTCTTCAAAGATGCTGCGAATCGTAACGTAACTGTGAATGGTGAGCGCTACCGTGAGATGATATCAAACTTTTTTTTGCCCAAAATGCAAGAGCTTGACTTGCATGACATGTGGTTTCAACAAGACGGTGCCACATGCCACACAGCACGCGTAACAATGGACTTCTTGAGAGGCGAGTTCGATGAACATTTCATTTCACGTTCGGGACCGGTCAATTGGCCGCCTAGATCGTGCGATTTAACGCCTTTAGACTATTTTTTGTGGGGCTATGTTAAAGCTATACCTATACAGACAAGCCCGCTTCAATTGACGCATTGGAAGACAACATTGAAGCATTTATTCGTGGGATACCGGCCGAAATGTTGGAAAGAGTATGCCAAAATTGGACTAAGCGGATGGACCATTTGAGGCGCAGTCGCGGTCAACATTTGCATGAAATAATCTTCAAACATTAAATTATATGGACCGTGCTATCGATTCAAATAAAGATTTCATGCATTTTTCTGAATTTTATGTGTTTTTTTTGAAAAATTTTCCTATGGCTCTTAAAAAATCACCCATTATATGGAATCTGTTTTAGTGGCCGATTCAGTGCCCTATTGTGTTATTCAATTCCTAATTGTTGAACGTTTAATAAACTCTTTTCAAATATTTTTATTTTTATCCTTGCAGTTGTTTGCCTACGTTAGTGATTAGTGACTCACACGACATGTTTGACAGAAACACTAAAATATCCGCCATAAAAATTTCATTTCGCTTATTCTTACCTCTTTCTCTAACAAACGTATTCCTTCCCCTGTATATCATTTCTAAGAGCATATATTTTCTCTTCCTTATAAATGCTTATGAATCCTTTATTTTTACTGTTGCTTAGCTCCATACACTCTCTTTATTATAGCAATTCCCTGGCTATGTTATGACTTAAAAAAAGGAAAAAAAATAAAAAATCTGAACCCCTTTTTTTGATGCTGTTGCTTTAGCCATCATTTTTATTTCCAGTTTCAGCAGTTTATGGCCAATTTAATATTTTTTTGTGCGATTTTCTTTGTTTTTTTGTTTTTATGGCACCATTTATCATATGCGAGCGAGAGCAAAGCTTAAACAAGTTATGGGTTTAAGGATCATATAATAATTCATTAAAAGATTTTTCAGATTTGCTTTACTTTTTATGGCAAATTTTCTTCTTCATTTTATTTTTATTTTTCCGTTTTTTCTTATTTATTCCATCATTGGCCTGTGACAACTTCGAGACAAGTGCTGCGCTTTGCTTGTTTAGTTTATTTAGACTGTAAGAAGAAGACCAAGCGAACAACAAATGTTACGTACGTACGTAGTCATGAATAATGAGGATTTGTGAGGAACATAAAGTGTTCGCAGTGTGCACGAGTAGAAGAGTATTAAATTTAAAAATTAAGTGTCCTAATTTATGAGCTTGTTGAGATTCTGTATTTATAGTTATTTTACGATTCATGAGGAATTTTTGGAAGAAAATTTTCTTTTTTCGTTAGTGAAAATAGATTTTCTTAAAATAATTTATAATACAGGAACAATACAGTGACAAATCCTATAATATTGTGTATTCTTTCTGCGAATTAATTGCCATTTATTCAATCCGCATTCGATAACCGCGCGGGAGGGATAAAGCTTTCAACAACAATTGCAAATTATAAAATTACTAGGCTCTGAAGCAATCGTAAACTGAAACTCATTTTCATCGAATAATCATCTTCATCTGTAGTCGCTGTAGTTTAGTTTGTAGTGTGTTGACTTATTAGACGTTGAGGCCACGATTCAAACCTCAGTTCAGATATTCTCCAACCAAAATAAAATAAAAAAATATTGCTTCTACGAATTCCTCTCAGCAGATTTCTGGCAAAAGCTCTGTGAATAAATTAAAAAATTGCCATGAAATGTTTCTCAAAAAAATTGTAAGTTCCACGTCACTCATGTAAAGGGTCCGCCAAATAACTTTTTTTTTGAAAATGCTTTAAAAAAAACTACAGAATATTTTCTCAAATTTCTTTTCTTATTTGAAAGTACAATCCTTCCGGTTAATAATGGAAACTAATTTCATTCAAATGGCTGCCTCGGCTGGCCATGCAGTAGTCTACACCATCGGTCTAATTTTTAAGCACATTATCGATTGTGTGCAGCTGTATTTCACCAATGGCTTCACGTATATTGTCCTTTAAAGCATCAATTGTCTCTGGCTTGTCGGCGTAACACTTATCTTTGACGGCACCATACCCACAAATAATAGTCCAACGGTGTCAAATCGCAGCTCTGAGGTGGCCAAACGACATCAGCTTTGCGGCTGATAATGCGATCTTCAAAAACAGGGCGCAAAACATCGAGTGTAGCTTCGGCTGTGTGGCACGTAGCGCTGTCCTGTTGAAACCAAATGTTGCCAATATCCTCCTCTTCAATGTTTGTGAACAAAAATTCGTTCAACATGGCCCGATAACGATCGCCATTGACTGTAACGGCCACACCTTGCTAATTTTCGAAGAAAAATGGCCCAATTATGCCTCTGGACCAATATCCGCACCAAACAGTGACTCGTTTTGGGTGCGTCGGCTTTTCAATGTATGTGTGCGGGTTTTCTGTGCACCAAATGCAGCAATTTTGCTTGTTTACATACCCGCCAAGAACAAAATGAACTTCATCTGAAAAGATGATTTTTTTTTTTGCCAAAATCGGCATCTTCCGGTGTAGGCCAGCCGAGGCAGCCATTTGAATGAAATTATTTTCCATTATTAACCGGAAGGATTGTACTTTCAAATAAAAAAATAAATTTGAGAAAGTATTCAGTAGTTTTTTTTTAAAGCATTTAAAAAAAAGTTATTTGGCGGACCCTTTATAAAATTAACACACGCCAACATTAGTGGTGTGGGAAGCTAGGTTGTAATCCTGACTGAAGGGAATGTATGTATGTAAACACTGACCAATTATGTATGTATGTAAACGTTGAATGCGAAGGAATTTGTATAACACAATGGGGTACTGAGTTGGCCTCTAAAACGGATGATAATAGATTAACACTCAGTTTTAAAGTTAGTTAAAGCTAAACGTTTCCAATTTTTTACCATATTCCATCCATTGTCGTAATGTAGAGCTGCCATAATACTGTGACCATACCCTCAATCCATATAGTGCATCCATAGAATGTCTTCATCAAGCCTACTACCCTGACAAACTTCAGTATGTGGTCGATGTTAGCAGCGACAACGTCCGGGTGGTTGCTTTTATTACGAATTAATATCCTCAAGGGTGGCAAGTATGTGTTCTCATTTTTATTTCTCACATATTCTGTTCGAGACAATAACACTCCTGATGCCATCAAATCACTCGTTCTCGGTAGCCAGTTCATATCGCCTCCACGTGAGATGACCAGAATATCAAATGTAGTCTGACTTCTACGGCCTTGTCCTGCAGAAACCACATATCTTTGGTATCCAGATGATCCAATTCAAGCCAAAAGAAGTGGGTATTCGTCATCCTATAGTGTTCGTCGTTGGTTGTAATGGCACTGCCAAAATCTTTCTTAAAGACATATGAATCGATGACGCCTCTAGCATGAAATTCACATTAAACAATGAATTTTTTAGGATTCAGTAGACACTCCTAGATCTCATGTGTATCTCGTGAGTATCGTCCCAAATTATACAATTTTTGTATGCTTCTGTAGCAGAGATCAGCAATGAATCGCTTTTTCGCTACTCATAAGTACTCATGAAATTTTGAGCATGAGTAGGTCAACAGTATTGAAATCCAAATACTCTGATTCATTCGTACTCAGTACAACATTGATTTATAAATACAAGTTGCAATGAGTATGAGTACAACGTTGACATCGAACTCATAACATTCGAACTATGTTTGATACATACGCCTACTCATTCAGATTCATAAATCTAGAAAAATTCTTATAATACTCATAAATGATTCGAGTAATTCGAATCATTCATTAAAATTTACAGTCTTAGTTGTTGTTGCATTTGCAAAGAAAGAAGAAAGCCACATAAACAAAGAAGACAAAGACAGCAAGCAGAGCAAACACACAACCTTCTAGTGAGTATTGTGGTGTTCGTATGCGAATCATACTTATTTTATGATTCGTGTATACGATGAGTCGTGTAGAGTCGAAATCAATAACATCATGCGTATTTTTAAGTATGAGTACCATGAGTATTTCAAACTTTGAATATGAGTAGTATAAGTATGACATTAAAATAAGTATGAATGCGTATAAGTATCAGAAATTATAAGTATGATTCGAATCTACTCATCGTTTTGAATACTCATTGCTGACCTCTGGTATACACCGAGTCTAACGAGGTCGAATCACACAATCTCCTTAACCAGCTCACATCATCTCCACGTAAGATAATCTATTGATGTCATCGTTTGAAAGTTCGCCACGACTTCTCCGTACAAAGCGCATTCGAAGTATTAAATTTTCCAGGCATACATTCAATCAAAATTACAACCTAGTTTCTCACACCACTTATATTGTCTGTGCTAATTTCATACATGAGAGGCGAGAACAACACTTAAAAGTTAACTCCGAATGACTTTGACGTATAAATCAGGATGAATTTGATCGAAAGCATGGATTATGTTGCCTTTGGGGACTGCCGTGATTTTTGGCGTATTCGAACACAAGGAAAACTCCACAATAAAAAATCGAACGTTGTAAAATTTCATATTCCCAGGGGTCAGTTTACATTACATCCATGTGAGAGTACCATGCCCTCAAAACGCTCAAGCAGAATATCCAATGTGGCATTGCCCTTAAATCGCTCGTGCAGACTATCCAATGTAGAACGATTGTGTGACTAGTAGCGGCGTCCTATAGAAACCACAGATCGTTGTTGTCCAGATCAGCCAATTCATGCCAAAAGAAGTTGATATTCATCAACTAATAGCGCTTGTCTTTGACTGTAATAGCACTGCCAATGCCGTTCTAAAACATATATGTACTGTTGGTGCCTTTAGCCCAAAATCCATATCAAACAGAGAACTTTTGCTGAATATATTGGGCGCTTTTAGATGTCATGTTGATTAGTATCGTCCGAAATTAGACAACTTTTGGTTGTTCAAATAAAAATAAAAATACACCTCATTCTGAGAGATGATTTTCCGATGAAAATTAGTTTGCTTCAGAGCCTATTCACCGAATCCATGTCGTTATTTATGATAATTTACCTTCAGTTCT
Source organism: Sarcophaga variegata (assembly GCA_932273835.1). Lineage (NCBI taxonomy): Eukaryota > Metazoa > Arthropoda > Insecta > Diptera > Sarcophagidae > Sarcophaga > Sarcophaga variegata. The sequence continues at coordinate 14,694,011 of OW026361.1, read as the reverse complement.
TGTTTCATTTAATTTTTGTACCACAGCAAGCTTAAGTCATGACGTAAAATTCTACAAATTGAGAGAAATTCGAAAGGCTGAGTTTTTGTAAGCCACGCGAAATCGATAACCTCGAATTTTACCGCAACACTCTCAAGGACCGCAGCAATGTTTTCAGCAGATCTTGAGCTTTTTCAACATACGGGTGCTGGTGGATTGGTTGCTGAACCAGTGAACATGAATTTGTCCACCATTTTGAGAATAGTCTTCTCGATAGGACGATTATGGCGAACGTAAAATAAGCGAAGCATGCTTTATGTTTCCCAAACAGAACACCCGTTTTGATCAAATTATTAGCACATGTTATTGAATATTGTATCCATCCATAGTGATTTGGCAAAATTAGCAGGAAAAATGGCAACTAATTTGCCTGATTAAGCTGCTACCAGATGGCCGTTGTCAACTGTTCAATTGTGAAAGTTTCTGTTGAATGATACGATATATTCATTCGTTTTCAATATGTTGGAAGAATTAGGGTTGAAGCCCTTATTAAATATCTTTAAATGCCGGCTTTTGTTATTTGATGTATTGAATGCTTAGAGAAAATTTAATTTCAGTTACTGATGTTAAATGTTTTTACACAATTATTGATTTTCTAACTTTACATTGAGCAGAAAAAGAGAGAAAACTTTTACAATTTCAAATTAAATTTACAAAACATTTCATTTAGATTTGCTTGGCTATTGAATTGTTTGAATAACTCAAACCCCCCGAAAAAAAGCCAGAAATCTGTCAAAACCACTTGTTAGGAGTGAACAGAGAAAAAAACTACTAAAAGAAAAGCAAATAAAATCAAACAAATGGCAATTGAGAATGGAAAAAAGAAAGAAAAAACAAGAAATGAAAAATTAAAAGAACAGAACATTCAGAAAAAAATCCAAAAAAAAAAGAAGAATTAAACTTTGACACCAAAAGTGTCAAACAATTTTAAACAAAAAATCACTAAAAACACACATACACATACACTCTTGTACAGATTCATTTGGTTTTTTTGAAAGAAAAACTCAACAAAAATCAATAGAACCACAAATGTTGGTAAAAGGGCAACAGAAAAAAGTAAAAAAAAATTAAAAAAAACTTGGCTAAGAAATCAAAAACATTTAAACAATCACAGAGAAAACACAAAAAAAAAAAGAAAAACCAGAGAGAGATTTCAATAAAGAGAACAAAACCGGACAAAAAAGAAAGCAGAAAATTAACATTTAAAATAAACAACAACAACAACAACAACAATAGCAACAACAAAACTAAAAGATAACAAAATACTCGGGGAGACCTTTTAAACAGAAAAAACCAACTCTTTACAATTGCTGCGGGTATAAGGCATAAACTATCACTTGAACCTAGACAACAACCACCAGCAACAAGTTAAAATGGTTTCGTTTCCTCCTCCCCCTCTCTCTATGCTTTGTCTTTAAAATGAAAATTCATTGTGTAGAAAATTTACATAGAAATTGGAAATTCTCATTCGTTTCTTCCCATTTCTCCTTTGAAAAAAAAAATGGAATAAAAAATTTAAGAAATTGCTGCATTTAAGCCAGTAAAAAAAGGATTTAAAAAAATTTAAACAGAAATCAATTCATCTCTGGACTTGGTTTTAAATCTTAGATTTCTTTGGATTTAATTTTTGTGGGTTTTTTTTAAGAAATTTTGTTTTTTGCTTTTTAGCTACTTTTTTCGAACGTCCCCGGCCTCGTCCCCATTACGTAGGGACACATACACACTACAGTCCGGACTGTAGCGGGTAAGGGAAAAGTAATGGCAACGAGAACATAAATCAGCTACAGAACTTAATCACAAGCTGAATAAAGTTACAATAAACATGAACTAATAATTTACAAATTAATGCCAGCATATAAGCTACGTTTTATATTACAAACACTACAATTAAAATCAATAAAATCATAATATAAGTTAAAATCATTACATAATCTACGAAAAGGAAAATTACATCCATAGTTCGTTCTATAAAAATCTAAAGAAAGAGGACGATAGTGCCGTGAAAATCTTGCTGGAATACTGAAATTCAGGTTACAAATCAAAAACTCAGAATCGACATCATCTTTAACCAGATTAAAAACAAAACAAACCCCTACAACAGCCCTTCTACGTTCTGAAGTTGGAAGTTTTATCAAACCTAATCTAGCCTCATATGACGGAAACCCATTGGCACAATCCCATCCTAAGCCACGTAAACAGAATAATAAAAACTGCTTTTCTGCACATACTCTATTGAATCGCTATGACAACGATAGTATGGATTCCAAATAATAGACGCGTACTCCAAAATAGTTCTAGCAAGTGAAAAGTATAGCAGTCTTGTTATATAAGTATCAATGAACAGGCTCGGGCCAATCATCATACTAATGTGATCAATAAAAGACAATTTCATATCCAATAATACTTCCAAATCAAGAAATGTAGCCACAGTTTCCAAAGGGCAGGAATTAATCACATAAGTGGACGAAATTACGCCACCGCGAGAGAAAACCATGCATTTACATTTTCTCAAGTTAAGATCCATTAAATTAATTCTGCACCAGGTTACAAAACAAATCAATATTTCGCTGAAGAACAACAGCCTGATCATGATCATCAGCAGCAAAAGTATAAAATAATTTAATGTCGTCAGCATACATCAGAATATTACAATCAGAAATAGCACAAGGAAGATCATTAAGAAACAATAAAAACAGTAAAGGACCCAAATGGCTACCCTGCGGAACACCAGAAGTAGCATATACAGTCTTAGACAATCCATTCCTAAACAATACCCACTGAGTCCTAAGGGAGAGGTTGGAGTCTAGCCAGCGATGAATAATATCAGGAATACTGATTAACGAGAGTTTAAGAAGCAAAATTCTATTACTGAAATCAGTATAAATTACATCAGCCCTGCTCTGGCAAGAAAACCCCTGAAAACATGTGTAGTAAATTCAAGAAGATTAGTGACAGTCGACCTACCTTTCAAAAAACCATGTTGGAAAGGGGATATTAAGGATCTGGTATTAAAAAAGAGATAATCACCAGTCACCAGTTACTCCATCAACTTGGGAATAGCACTGAGCACTACTTTTGCTACTCAGTTAAATCGTCTCTGCACTCCGCTGGCAGCTTCTTTAAGGCAATCATACAGTAGAGGCACACATTATTCGATTTGATTAAGGTTTCGGTGTATTAAGCTTAAAGATGTAGTCCTCGTAGTCTACATATGTACATACATATATAATTGGTCAGTATAACCCTTCTGTCAGGATTACGACGTAGCTTCTTACGACACTTATGTTGTGTGTGTTAATTTGTATACATGAGTGGCGGGACCTACAGTTTAGTCGACTCGGAACGACAGATTTTTTTAAGAAACTTTTTATGGCTACTTTTTATTTACTCCCGTAGTTTTTGCCAGAAATCTGCTGTGGAGGAAGACGCCGAAAGAAGTACATATTTTTCTCACACTTAGTTACGTTGAAGGTGTCTGATCTTGAGTGTGAACCGTGGCCTCACGTCTTATTACCCACTATACATTACCTCCTAGACTATTTCGACTACAGATGAAGATGATTATTTTATGAAAATGAAGTTCAATTTCCAATTGCTCAAAGGCTCAATAATTTTATAATTTAGACGTGTTGTTGAAAGCTCTATACGTCCGGGACGATAATAAAAAATATGAATAAATGACAACAAATTCGGCTAATGTAGCTTTAGCTGTCAATTTAGTTTTGTTGGAGATGTCTGAACTGGGAAATGAACCGTTGACTCATGTCTAATAAGCCAATTAAAGACCCAATACAATATAAATGTAAGATAATGAGATGATTTTGTTCTTTAGAAAATATGTTTTTTTTTGTTTTTGTAAATATTTCCTAGAATTCTTTTTATCCTTTGCGTTGTAATGAATAAATTTTCATTCAATTTAAAGCAAAAAAAAAGAAAAAAAATCCATATTTTTTGTGTCTCTCCCATTCGTTTATCCAATTTCCTAAGATTTCACTTGTTGTTAAAATCAAATATTTAACAAGTGAACAAAGGCCCCATCCCCATCACCACCACAACAAATAAAGTGACATAAATGTAACCTCTTAACGCCCCCCTCCCTAATAGCAAACAGCAGGATAATGTAGAGAAATATTTCGGCTAATAATTGTACTCGTATAAGTAGGTAGGCATCGATAGTTGTCACACAAATTGTGTTGTTTTTATATGAAATAAAAGAAACGGGGAAGAGAGAAGAGAGAACATATTGAAGAGATCCATTTTCTATTTTCACACTAACAATGCTTTTATTGTTGTTATTGCTTTATATCATAGGCTGGCTGGCAAATATTTGAAGACAGACAAACAGACGTTGGCTTGTATGTGTTATTTGTTTAAAAGCAAAGAGAGAAACCAAAAATATTTCGTCTGATAAATACTAGTCAATAAGGATGTAACACAAACACATATAGACATATATACATACATTTATTTGGACATACATACGTGCATACATTCCTACATACATTCCTACATACATTCATTCATAAATAATAATAAAATATGTGTGTCATATGCTGTATAGAATGTTTTAAATGCCAATGTATTGTTCTGACTGTCTGTTGTTATACATACATATGTATTGTAAGATTATTATCGATAACTACTGGTACTGGTAATAAATACAATGAAAATATGTTGGAGCATAATAACGTAACGTATAATTTTCTATACATAAAGAGATAAAAAGAAAAAATAAAAGAAAGAAAGAACGAAAAAAATATTTTATTTCGTAGGAGTTGGCTTTTATTGTCACACTCATAACTTTGGTTTGTTTTTTTCTTTTTTTTTTTGAAAGAGCAAATCTTGACAAGCAGACCAGATCATATATGTACTTACAGTGTGTCACAAATATAGGTGATATAGTACATCTCAGTAATTGGAAAAGACAGGCACATAAGCAGTAAGGACGTTGCTAAAGAGCTAGGCTTTCATTACTAAACAGTTATCAACCACTTGAAGAAATTTGAGAACACGAGAAAGCTCCATATTTGAAGTCGGGTGAGAAAGTATTAGATATGGAGGAGTACTTATTCTCAATTGTATTATCGTGGTAGGATCACATACAGGTTATTGAGGTTGGTAGTCATTCTGGCTAAATTATCCGCAATTTATCTCAAGTGATGGAAACCCTTCAAAGATCTATAATTTCTCGGAAAAAAATAAACGATATTCGTGAACAAGCTTGTTAACATGAAGTTCGCAAGTGGCTTTATACCAGTCTAACTATCCGAGTTGATCAGGAAACAATCTGCTACCGCAGTCGCCGTAGTCTAGTAGGTAGAGTGTTGACTTATTAGACGTGAGGCCACGGTTCAAACTTCTGGTCAGACAGCAAAACAAAAATATGAAAAAATATTTTTTCAGCCACTTTTTCTCAGCAGATTTCTGGCAAAAACTCTGTGAATAAAACCAAATTGCCATGAAAAGTTCGTTATTGGCACACAAGCGCAGCAATAATGTTATGTCATCTATAGCTATGGGTGTTGTAAACATTTGGGAGTCAGAAGCTTTTAATGTTCTGGGTATGAAAATTCAATATGATGTTCGCTAAGATCTGTACATTTTCGAAAGAAGCATTCAAGCGCCATGGTTTCTTAATTCATGATCTCCTTACTATTAACACCACTTGCATCCAACCGAGGATGGAATACAACTCTCAGGTATGGGTCTGTGCCTCAAAGTCTATTTTGGAATCTGTCGACCGCATACAGGTTAACGGTGGGCTATACTCCCTTATCAATCAATTGAAGGGCTGTCGCAATATGGCACGAGTTTCACTGTTCTGTAGCTATTACAATGGATTTCGCTCGAGAGTAGTAAAGGGACTTGTTCTCCCGAGAATTAGACATTATTAAGTAGCACTTTTTTATTCTCACAGCATATCCGATAGCCTAATATAAGTATGCACCAAAGCATGTTGTGTCCAGTGTTTTAAAGACAACAGTATAAATCTCTGGAGTCGCAGTGGAATTTCCAGAGCAGAAGTGCCTATTTTGAATTCTTCAGGAGGACAGACGTAACCATGTAATCGACACGGAGTTGCCTATATCTCCCTAGAATTATAAAATGTAAATAGTCCGGGTTGAGACAATATTTTAACATTATAGTGACTAGGTCGCCGTCTAGTAGTATATTGGCTTATTAGGCACAAGCCCGTGGGTCAAACCCCAGCTCAGACATATCGAGAAAAGTGATATTAAAAAATAACTCTCTCGAAGACTTCTAGCAAAACTTCTGAGAGTGAGCCAGTAAGAGTCGTTTGGAATCAGTTGTAAACTGTAGGCCCATCACATACAACATGGGTGATGTGAGAAACAAAGTTGTAATCCTGACTGTAGAGTTATAATGACCAATTAAGAAGTGGCGAAATTTTTTAGTACATTTTCTAGTGTTTCAAATTATTTTCGGATAAATATTCTTTCGATAAATATCTAGTTATCGATATATATTTATGTTCAAAAATGTTTGTTATCGAAATTCCCGGAATTTTTTTATTTTGTGTTAATAAATATTCTTCTGATAAATATCTAGTTATCGATATTTATGTTCAAAGATGTTTGTTATCGAAATTCCCGAAATTTTTTTATTTTGTGTTAATAAATATTCTTTTGATAAATATCTAGTTATCGATTCTTATGTTCAAAGATGTTTGTTATCGAAATTCAAGGAATTTTTTTTATTTTGTGTTAATAAAATTTCTTCCGATATATATCTAGTTATCGATATTTACAATCAAAAATTTTTGTTATCGAAATTCTTGGACATTTTAATTTTGTGTTAATAAATATTCTTCCGACATATATCTAGTTATCGATATTTACGTTAAAAAATTTTTGTTATCGAAATTCTTGGATTTTTTAATTTTGTGTTAATAAAATTTCTTCCGATATATATCTAGTTATCGATATTTATGTTCAAAAATTTTTGTTATCGAAATTCTTGGATATTTTAATTTCGTGTTAATAAATATTCTTCCGATAAATATCTAGTTATCGATATTTACAATCAAAAATTTTTGTTATCGAAATTCCTTGATATTTTGTATTTTGTGTTAATAAATATTCTTCCGATAAATATCTAGTTATCGATATTTATGTTAAAAAATTTTTGTTATCGAAATTCCTGAATTTTGTTTTTATTTTGTGTTAATGAATATTCTTCCGATATATATATAGTTATCGATATTTACAATCAAAAATTTTTGTTATCGAAATTCCTTGATATTTTGTATTTTGTGTTAAAAAATATTCTTCCGATAAATATCTAGTTATCGATATTTATGTTCAAAAATTATTGTTATCGAAATTCGTGGATATTTTTTATTTTGTGTTAATAAATATTCTTCCGATAAATATCTAGTTATCGATAATTACGTTTAAGAATTTTTGTTATCGAAATTCCTGGATTTTTATTTTTATAGTTTGTGTTGTTTTACAAAATAATTGTTGTGCAGTGGTTACATGCTTACATAAGTATGTTGCTGTAGCAAAATCGCTTTTTACTTCAATGCTTACAGACAACATTGGTCTTATGTGTTCCAGCATTGTTAGTCTCTGGTTTTATATTCTTTATTCTTCTTCTTATTTATCTTATTGTATTCGATTTTAACTAGAGGCGGACATTTTATTTGTACAATTCAATTCCTTCTGTTGCTGCTCTTCCATTACAATTCCATTCTCTGCGTTGCTATTTAAAAAGTAGCAGCATAATATCATTGCCATTGTCCACTCACTGTTGTTGTTGTTGAATGAGAGTGAGGGAGGGCAAGTATGTAAGTGTGGAAGAGAGCTGGTTGTTTCATTTCATGTGTTCATTTTTATACTTATTTTGTGACATTATTGGCATTCAATTTGAATTATCTTTCTGTGCTCTTTTCTTTCATTCGAAAATAAGTTTTATTATGAGCATTTTTATGCTCATTCTTCTCAAAAATCGTATAAAAAAATTGTTATGAAAAGGCATTACAGTTACAGGGGTCTCCCGCTTCTATTTAATTTTTAAGGCTTAAGTGTGCCTGAAAACACAGGCACAAACATACAATGATGGAAGTCTCTTTAAGTGATTGTCAATTCATTCATTGTTGTTTTCCATTCGATAACAAAAACAGAAAAAGTTTCTTTTCTTTTGTACAAACTTTACAGTTTTGCCTTTTTGATCCTTTTGTCCAAAAGTATTTCAGTTTTTTTTCTACTGATTGATTGTAATTTTTGCGCTTTTTAACTTCTTATGGTCATTAGCAAGGGGAAGAATAAAATTAGAATGAAATGTCATGAAATCCTTGGCAATTAAGAGTTCAATAGATCGATTACTTAGTAACGCCTTCTCATATACTAAACTCAAATAATAAAAACCAAAAAACAAATTGATAACTGTGTTCTACAAATAAATTTCGATAACATAATTTTTAGATTCAAGAAATAAGTAAAATTTTTACTAGGTACTAAACATTCCAATTAAATTACAATTTAAATTTGAATTTATCGATAACAATAATTTTTTTTTTGTAATAGGTTAGGTATAGTGGAATTTGCGATCGTCGATAAGTTCTGAGAATAAAGATTATTAAAACAAAAAAGAAAATTTATTTTTATAAACAATTATCGATATAATATAGATAGAAGAAACAAAACCAAAACCAAAATATTAAACTTCTATATTTTAAAATTTCGATAACTAAAACAAATTTAACGATAAGCAAATTTAAAAACATATAAATTATTATTACAAAAATATGCGAAACTTTTTATATAGAAATTTCGATAACAAACCTTTTAATATACACATTTCGATACCAAAAACTTTTTTACACAGATTCCGAATACGATAAAATTTATTTAGAAATTTCGAAAACAAAATATTTATATTGACTTGAATATTGAACAATTTTTTTTTTATTGAAATTTCGATAACATATATGTCCATGTTGATATGTTGATAACAAAAACTTTTATATAGAAACTTCGATAACACGAATTTTTATATGGAATTTCGTAACAAAATTCTCTGTATAGAAATTTCGATAACAAATATGTATACGAGTATGTATATATAAAATTGAATAACAAAAATTTTTATGTAGAAATTTCGATAACACAAAATTTTTATATTGAAATTTATTGAAGTATTTATATAGAAAGTTCAATAACATAGTTCTTTGCACCGATAGCATGTATGTTTGTATAAAAATTTCGATAACAAAAGTTTTTATATAGAAGTTTCGATAACATAGTTCTTTGTATCGAAATTTTAATAGCATATACGTTTATACAAAAATTTCGATAACAAAAGTTTTTATGTAGAAGTTTCAATAACAAAGTTCTTTTTATAGAAATTTTAATGTCAATATGTTTACATAAAAATATCGATAACAAAAAATTTTTAATTGATATTTCGATAACAAAATTCTTTTATTTTTCGATTTAAAAACTTTTATATAGATAACTTAAATTTTTATATAGATATTTCGATAACAAAATTATTTAAATCGAAATTTTGTTAACATTGTTTAAATAAAAATTTCGATAACAAAAGTTTTTATATAGAAGTTTCAGTAATAAAATTCATTGTATCGAAATTTAAATAAGATATATGTTTTCTAAAAGATTTCGATAACAAACGTTTTTTATATTTAAATTTCGATAATAATATTCTTTGTATCTTTATAATAACAAAGTTCTTTCTATCGAAACACATGTATATTTTTATATAAAAATTTTAATAACAAAAGTTTTTCTTTTGAAATGTCGATAATAAATGTTTTTATGTTGAAATTTCGATAAGATATATGTATATTTTACATTAAAATTTCGATAACAATAATTTCGATAAATTTTTTATATAAATTTCAATTTTTTATAGAAAAATTTCGATAACAAAAGTTTTTATTTGAAAGTTTCAATAAAAAAATTTTTTGTATCGAAATTTCGATAACATATGTTATCGAAAAAATTTCGATAACAAAGATTTGTATATTTCAAATTCTTTATATCTTTGTTATAGCAAAGTTCTTTGTATCGTAATTTAAATAGCCTTTATTTTTATATAATAATTTCGATAACAAACGTTTATATATTGAAATATCGAAGATAAAGCTTTTGTATAGAAATTTCGATAACAAAAATTTTATTATTATATAAATTTACATGAAAAGGTTTAAACTTCTTCATGGTCTTCAACTTTTTTTGTTCTTTTATGGTAATAACTGTAAAGTTATGAGAATTTTTCTCATTAACGAAAACAATGATCCGTGTAACCGCAATATTTTCTCTCCAAGGTTGTGTGTGTGCGTTTCTATCTCGACCCTAAAAGTATGTTGCAATTGAAGTTGCCTTAATAGCATACATAAATAATACGGTCATGCTTTTAAAATCTTGATCCACCCTCTGCGGTTTAATTTTCGCGTGTCTATTGAAATGTGTTTTCCTTGAGAAATTTTTTTTGTTTGTAATTTGGCTTGTAAGAGATTCCTTGTTTTCCTTTTTTTTGTTTAAAATTTTTATTTTTAATTTTCTTTCGTTTTTATAATTTTTTTTAGCTGGTGAGGTTGCCTTAAAGCATATGATTTTGTTTTGTGTATCAAAAGGGAATAGAAATTCGCATATTTAAGCGCTTGCCTGTATCTTTTGTGTGCCTTTTGAAAACAAGTGCCCCCAGGAGAACAATTTATTGTATTAACGTGGTAGCAAATAAATTTAATGAGTTCAAGCTGAACCTGCTTTTGATATTCCCGCCCTCAATCCCCCTCAAAAAGGTGTTTGAAATCATAAAACTGCTTAAAGGAGACTGCTAAGACAGTAACAAAGCATTTAATTGCTTAAGCAACCTATTTTCGTAGAAGTCAAGGGAATTTAAAAGTAATTGCCGTTTAACATACAGTTTCTTAAGAAGCCATGGCCCCAGCAATTAAGTAAAATAGATATACGGTCGTTAATATATTTTTTTTCATCTTTAAAAAGTTTTCTTTCCTTTTATGATTCGTCTGTCTTGAAAATACTAAAGAAAGGTACGTTGAAATTTGTTTTTTTATGATTAAAAAAAATCGATAACTTTATAAATATAATTAAAGAAAATATAAAACAAAGAAATCTCGTTTTTTTTAATTAAATTCTAAACGATAAAATAAGGTTTATACTATACAAAGACAATTTAAGCGAAAAATAAATTTAAAATCTGAAACAAAAATTTTCAATTTTTATTTGCATTTACTGCACTCCTCCTCGCTCTCGCAAATATCACACAATTTCGATTGGACTTCATAGAAGGCAGTGGCCTTCTTATCGGTATCATAATAATCGTACAATTTAATGGAGGCAGGCTTTTGCATGGCAACAGCATGGGTTCTAATGGCCTCCACCATTAGGCAAGACTCATCATCCTTGTGCAAGTGATCGAAATAGATCACCAACAAGGAATCGGAATTTTTCAATTCGACATTCTGCAACATGACAATAAAAAAAATATGAATTTTCTCTTTATAAATAATAACAATCGATAACACTTACACTAACGCCCTTAAGTTTGTTCAAATCTTTAACGATTTCATCATCGATAACATAGCCAGAGGGTGTTGAGATTTCCAATAAAGCCATATTGGAAGAGGCTCCCTCGCCCACATAGTTAACACATACCAACATATCCAAATGGGAAGGATTATTCGATTTATCGAGTTTTGTAGTCTTGATGGTGAAACTGGGTTTGGGTTCCTTTTCGAAAATGTTGTATTGATAGGCAATTTGTACTAAAGCAGCACCAGTACCCTTGGCAGTAAAGTCGACAGATTTGGTTTTAGGTGGCAACTGAAAGAAGAAACGGAAAACAATTTAATTTTAAGCAATAAAAACGAAATAATCGATAAAATTGTGTGCTGACGAAAAAAATTTATCGAAGAAAAATTTGAAGTTAAAAAATTATGTAAAAATAAATTATTACAAGGGGATTTATCGATAACTTTAAATTAAAAATAAAAATTATCGAAAACAACAATATTTTTTTAATTAAATAATAATCGATAATTTATCGAAGAAAAATTTAAACTTCAAAAATTATTTAAAAATAAATTATAACAAGGGGAATTGTCGATAATTTAATGAAATAAAAATTATCGATAACATTAAATTTTTTATTAAGAAGAGAAAGTAATCGAAAGCATTCATATTTTTTCATTTAATTAACAAAAATTCTTTCTCGACAATAGAAATATGCTAAAAACTCTTATCGATAACATTAACTATCGATTAAATAATTTTGGCGGTAAAGAGATTAAGATAGGTAATTTATTTTTTATTTTATAAGCGAAAATTAATATTTAAAGAAAGAATTTTATATAAAAAATTATCGATAACTTTGAAACAAATTATCGAAAACATTAATTTTTCTACAAATTTATTTCTTGCAAGAACAAAAACAGTTTACAGAGAATGTCTCTGCAATAATGATTTGTCAAATACCTTTAATCGCTAATATTAATAATCGATAGCATGAAATTGTCGATAAAAAATTCCCAAACAATTTTTTTTTAATTATTTAATTATTTAATTGAAAAACACAAAGTTATCGATAACACTAATTTCTAATTGTTATCGATAACAGTCAGATCTCTGATTATAGAAAAAAAATCCGTAAATATTATTTATGATAATTTTTTTGATTAAAAAATTCTTTAAATAAAAACTTATCGATAACAAAAAGTTTTAAAAATATTAAGAAAAAGGACTCACCTCCACATTCTGGTACAGAATACCATTCTCCTCCGTCAATTTAACGGTTTCCTTTTTGTCTTTCACCTCAATGTCGACCGTCATTTTAGCAGGTTCGTAGTCGGCAAACTGGGCAAATTTAATGAGGGCTGTTAAGCCCACCACAGTATCCTGAGACGAGGCAAAACCACCATAACTATTACGCTGAGCAATCAACCACTTAATAATGGGCAAAATATCATCGAGTTTAGTTGAGTCCTGTTCCAAAAGGGTAAGCAAACCATAGGAAGTGATTTCTACATCTCTACTGAAGACATACCACCACCATCTGAGTCCCCAGGATTGCTTCTTATCCTCCGACCACCACATACGATCTGATTCGGTTTTGGCCAAAGCTTTGAATTTGGACAGTTGCTCCTTAGCGGCATTATGTTTGGCTTTGTTGAGGGTATATGTACCTATGGATTTGGCGTTAAGAGCATCGGTTTTATCAATATTGGCGGCTATATAGTCTACAGCACGTTGGACTTCGGAAGAGTATTTCTGGGCCAAAGTATCATTCTCCAAGAAGGCCAGTACAGCAGCGGATGTCAAAACAATGTCGTTTCTTTGGGCAGCATAGAAATAGTCACCCTTTTCAGTGAAGGAACCATTGGCAGCCTGTTGTTGTTTCAAGTATTCCAAAGAATTATCGATTATTTTGTCATCGATATTGACAAATTCCTTCATACTCAGGAAGGATCTGACAACATAGGCTGTTAACCAAGTTGAACCATTACGGGGCTTGTCCTTGATAATCGATTGACCAAAACTGCTAAAGGAATTGTCATTATGGCGATATCTTAACATATTTTGATAGCCAGTTTCCATATTGTAAAGCAATTTCGTTTTCAAGGCCGGAGTCAAACGTTTGGAGTTCTGGAGATATTTCATTACCAAATAGTTGGGCATGAGAGCAGACATGGTTTGTTCACCGCAACCGGCAGGCAAACGCACCAAGTTATCCAAGTTATTTAGGACAGGACCTAAAATATCACCCACCACACCAACTTCTACATACTCAGAGTCAGGCACCAAGTCTTCGGGTAATTCCAATTCAAAAGTGTTCTTTACCTCGGGCTTTTCTTTAAGGTTAACGAAATAGGCACGATTGGCATATTGGGTAAGACCTTCGGGTACCACTTTCATGGGTTTGTGTATGGCATCACCAGCTACTGGTGAAATGGCAGTGAATTTCAGCATAACATTGCCCAGAGTCTTGGGTCTGAGTAAGAAGGAAACACCAGCAGCGCCATTGGCCGGTACACGAACAGAGTTTGTGCGTTTGGGCTCAGCAATAACCTCATTGCTGAACTCGGTGAATTCGTATTCATCATCGCTATTGTCGAGTGTAACATCGACATCTAAAGCCTTGTCCAAATAGTTGAATACCAAGGCAGGCACATTGATAACCTCACCTGAAAAGGTCAAAGGTTAAAAAAAGAGTTTAAGATTTAAGGAGCGTTTTAAGGGTTTAAAGGGAATTTACCTCGCTTAACGGAATAGGGCAGTCTAACGGATATGAAGAAAGGCAGGAATGTTGTAATTTTGGTAGAGTCTCTGGTGATACCCAAACCCTTGGTGGGATTCAAAGAGAAGGCAGTCAGGACCCAAGAAGTAATAGTCTCGGGGATTTTCTTGCTCCAGGTAAATTCCTTGGCCTCAGTGCTATTTTTTGTTCACGGTTTAGTAAAGGTTTTGCTTTTGATTACAGGAAAATACTTACTTTTCAATATCGGCGAATAACCAGGTCTCCGAGAAATCCTTGCGTACCTGTACACTGTCAGCAGAAACGCCAGCGACACCACCAACGCCACTAGCAGCTGGAGCTGCTTGAGGGCGTAGCGAACCGGCACCAAGCTTTGTTGTCTTAAGAGCAAATGCATCATTATTAATAAAGCCGCGATCAGCAGAAGCAGAGTAGGGCCCTACAAATTTAATGAAAAAATGAATTGTAAACCTACCGTGCTGTAAGACTCTTGCACACCCTCCCGCAACAACTCACTTGACATGTAATCGGGCCTGGTATAGTTATAGAAATAGTTAGCATTGGTCAAAGTAACACAACCAGACGTGGTGCCTGGATAATACGAATAGCCTCCTTGACTGGGCGTATTGGTAGAGTACGAACCCAAAACCCAATTGAATTCATGGGGATTTAAATCGTTATTGCGTCTCAAAAGCAAAACACTTTGATCCACTGCCATTAGGCCGACAAAAGAATTCGGTTCGGTTTGAATTTTAAGAGCCACCTCCTGGCCGGGCTTTACTTGTTCGGCAGCAGTAACATTGATCTGAAAAAACGAACAAAATTTTTTAGTTTTTGTCTTCCGCAGAAAAAGAATCTACGAACTGGAACTCACCTGATTCTGTAGCTCATAGTCAATGTGATATCTTTGCTCGGCATAGTGATATTCACCTTTATCGTCCACATAGTAGGCATAGATTACAAAGTTTGGAGCCCAATTAATGTCCGGTGTTAAGGTTAAATTATGGACTTTGGGTTTGTCGGGTAAGTCAATATGACCGCTCTTCAATATATTGCCACGGCCAATGATATTGTAATCGATATATGGCATGGGTTGACTTGAGTTCAAAGTAAATTCCTCGGCTTTATTCAAATATAATCTGAAATCAAGGCGAATTTAATAAGAAAACTATCTTTTAAAAATCCGTTATCGATAACACAATAAAAAAGAATTATAAAAAATACTAATTTCGATAACACAAAAAATAAAAAAACAAATATCGATTTCACTTACTTCTGATCGTGAGAGTATTTATCCAACAGATCGAAATATTCCTTGGGTTTCTCATCCTTTTCTTTAGGTGGATCCACTTTCTTGGGTTCCCTATGCTGATAAGCGCTATAAATTTCTCTTTGTTCATCCAAATACTTCATTTCCGTCTGATAGTAGTGCGTATAGCCCTCATATTCTGGCAAATCACTTAGTTTAACCAACATGTCAACAAAGCCAGTTTCATTCATATGACCTTTGAACTTAAGCACACGATTTTCGGACATCGGTGCTTCTGTAGTCGTTATCACCACTGTGTCATCATCATTATCACTCAATTCGCGTTGACGATGCCACCAGTGGTTCTTATTCAAAACTTCGGTGTAGATCAACTCAATTTCCGATTTAGTATCCTTGAGCGTAGACCCGTCAATGTATGTGAGCTGGAAGAGAACTTTCATTTCCTTGTCTGCAACAAAAGTGGAACAGGTTTCATACGAGATACACTGCATGCTATAGCGATAAGGATACAGAGTAAATGAGGAAGTGCCATTAATTTTAACACCCGTAAACTGTTCTTCGACGGTGGCTTCAATGCCCATGTATGTGGGCGAGTTCTTATACGGTAAAAATGGTTCATATTCTTTAACATTGAAATCTATTTTCGCTTTGCCTTTAACCATATCAGCTGTTTTAATAAGTGTGGGTGCTGGCTTCTTTTCAGCAGCACTATCGCCATTGCGACTATGATCGTAGTAATAATTATTGCCCATGGATATAATGACGGTAGCTTTGCCATCCAAAGGCTTGCCATAGGTGTAGCTGAAATAATACAAAAACATTATCATTTTATACTTATCGATAACAAACAATATTTGTTATATTATCGATAGCAAAAATATTTCTATAGAAGATTTTTCGATAACAAAACCATTTCTGTAGGAGTTTCTTCCATAAGAAAATTATTCGTATAAAAAATTTGTCGATAACAAACATATTTCTATAGAAGAGTGTTCGATAACAAAAATATTTCTATAGAAAAGTGTTCGATAACAAAAATATTTCTATAGGAAAGTTTCCGATATCAAAACTATTTCTATAGAAAAGTTTTCGATAACAAAACTATTTCTATAGAAAAGTTTTCGATAACAAAACTATTTCTATAGAAAAGTTTTCGATAACAAAACTATTTCTATAGAAAAGTTTTCGATAACAAAACTATTTCTATAGAAAAGTTTTCGATAACAAAACTATTTCTACAGGAAAGTGTTCGATAACAAAAATATTTCTATAGAAAAGTTTCCGATAACAAAACTATTTATATAAAATATTATTCGATATTTAAAATTTTT
This sequence comes from Sarcophaga variegata, assembly GCA_932273835.1. NCBI lineage: Eukaryota > Metazoa > Arthropoda > Insecta > Diptera > Sarcophagidae > Sarcophaga > Sarcophaga variegata. The sequence goes on along the minus strand of OW026361.1, from coordinate 14,677,109 downwards.
CTGTAGAAAATTATACGATAATAAAATTTTTCTGTTTAAAATTTTTCGATAACTAAAATATTCTTATAGAAAATTTTCCGATAACAATACTATTTCTGTAGAAAATTTGTCCATGGGAAATTTTTCGACAACATAACTATTTCCATAGGAAATTTTTCGATAACAAAACTATTTCTATAGAAGGGTTTTCGATAACAAAACTATTTCTATAGATGAGTTTTCGATAACAAAACTATTTCTATAGAAAAGTTTTCGATAACAAAAATATTTCTATAGAAAAGTTTTCGATAACAAAATTGTTTCTATAGAAAAGTTTTCGATAACAAAAATGTTTCTATAAAATTTTTTTCGATAACAAAATTGTTTCTATAGAAAAGTTTTCGATAACAAAACTATCTCTATAGGAAATTTTTCGATAACAAAACTATTTCTATAGGAAATTATTCGATAACAAAATTATTTCTACAGAAAATTTTTCGATAACAAAATTATTTCTATAGGCAATTTTTCGATAACAAAAATATTTCTATAGAAAAATTTTCGATAACAAACATATATCTGTCGAAAAGTTTTCGATAATAAAACTATTTCCATAGAAAATTTTCCGATAACAAAACTTTTTCTGTAGAAAATTTTTCGATAACAAAACCATTCCTGCAGAAAATTTTTCGATATCAAAAATATTTCTACAGAAAATTTTTCGATGTTTCTATAGAAACATATTCCTATAGAAACATATTTCTATTACAATACCATTTCTATAGAAAAGTTTTCGATGACAAAACTATTTTTATAGAAAAGTTTTCGATAACAAAATTGTTTCTATAGAAAATTTTTCGATAACAAAATTGTTTCTATAGAAAAGTTTTCGATAACAAAAATGTTTCTATAAAAATTTTTTCGATAACAAAATTGTTTCTATAGAAAAGTTTTCGATAACAAAACTATCTCTATAGGAAATTTTTCGATAACAAAACTATTTCTATAGGAAATTTTTCGATAACAAAATTATTTCTACAGAAAATTTTTCGATAACAAAATTATTTCTATAGGCAATTTTTCGATAACAAAAATATTTCTATAGAAAAATGTTCGATAACAAACATATCTGTCGAAAAGTTTTCGATAATAAAACTATTTCCATAGAAAATTTTCCGATAACAAAACTTTTTCTATAGAAAATTTTTCGATAACAAAACCATTCCTGCAGAAAATTTTTCGACATCACAAATATTTCTACAGAAAATTTTTCGATGTTTCTATAGAAACATATTCCTATAGAAACATATTTCTATTACAATACCATTTCTATAGAAAAGTTTTCGATGACAAAACTATTTTTATAGAAAAGTTTTCGATAACAAAATTGTTTCTATAGAAAATTTTTCGATAACAAAATTGTTTCTATAGAAAATTTTCCGATAAGAAAACTATTTCTATAGAAAATTTTTCGATAACAAAATTGTTTCTATAGAAAATTTTTCGATAACAAAATTGTTTCTATAGAAAATTTTTCGATAACAAAATTGTTTCTATAGAAAATTTTTCGATAACAAAATTGTTTCTATAGAAAATTTTTCGATAACAAAATTGTTTATAGAAAATTTTCCAATAACAAAATTGTTTCTATGGAAAATTTTTCGATAACAAAACTATTTCTACGGAAAATTTTTCGATAACAAAAACAGTTCTATTTAAAGTTTTTCGATAACAAAATTGTTTCCATGGAAAATGTTTCGATAACAATTTACAATATAAAGATAACTTACTTGGCTCTGACTACAACTTGCATGTCACCATCCTTTACCGATACCGCTTCGGTGGCCTCTACCTTGACCACGTATTTGGGTAAAACATATTTATCCACTTCAAAGTAGACTGTTCTATCGTAACGAGCGCCATTCTTGACACCCAAACGCCAGCCACCGGTTACAGGAAATTCAGAAATTTTAAATTTGCCCGTATGAACACCTTTGGTGACTTTGAAGTCTCTTATTTCCTTAATGCGATTACGTTTGCCATCCTCAATCCAGATGAAAGCATCCTTTTCAGGCTGACCTGGTTTAAGATCTTTGTTCAGGAAGATGACTCTGTAGTTAATTTCATCACCCGGCTTGTAAAGACCCTTATCGGTTTGGATGCGGACGTGATTATTAAATTTCGTGTTATATAGGCGTGTGGAATTCTTGAAGTTATCCAGGCAGTTAACACCCTCAGCGGTGAGATTATAGTCACCCTGTTCTAGTTCGGGTACATCAAACTCGACATGTTTTACTTCGCTAGAGGAGGCCTCTACCACTTTGGTTTCATTGTACAAGGGCCCTGTTATGCCGACTTTTATTTGACAGGGCTGGGCAGCATGATGTACGGCTACGGCGGCTGTATATTTTTCATTCGAATGTATGGTGCCAGGTGCAATAACAGTATATTTTCTGAAATTAGAGGAAGAAGAAGAAGAAAAAATAATGTAAAATTTCTAATCTTATTTAGAGTTCAAATTTATTTGTTCAAAGGTCAACGAGACAAAGCTTATCTTTATGTTTTGAGTTTCCCCTGAAAGCAGACTCGGACAATATTTAAATTGCGGTTCCCATTTGCTGTCTTTCTTATCAGTTGAAATGTATTTTTATTTTTGTTTTTGTAACATACTTGTCTATTGAATAATAAATAATACATACATACATATATAAATAAATAGAGTGCTATTATGCGTTATCACAGATTGTTTAATTAATTTTAAACAAATTGATAAAAAAATTTTTAGAACAAATAATTAAAATTTTTATTGTCTTTCCGAGAGTCAAATAGTTTCGATTAAATTTAGGAACATAAAACGAAAAACATTTCTTTCTATTACGTTTATCAATAGGCCTACTGATAGGTTAGGGGACCCAATAGGAAATTAAATTCATACTAAAACCAGCGTATGTTAACGCCCTGTGACTTTGCTCTTTCAATTTCATTTCGGAGAATTCCATTAAGCATGCGTTTCTCAGTATTTTTTGAGGGAGTGGTGGACAAAATTTAAAAAAAAAATTTCTGCGGCAACGTCCTCTCAGCTGTATTTTAGAAAAACTCTGAGAATAAATAATGTGGGTGATTTTTTAAGAGCTATTGGAACATTTTTCAAAAAAACACATAAAATTCAGAAAAATTCCTCCTCAGAAAAAGTCCTTATAATTTAATGTTTGAAGATTATTTCATGCAAATGTTGACCGCGACTGCGCCTCAAATGGTCCATCCGCTTAGTCCAATTTTGGCATACCCTTTCCAACATTTCGGACGGTATCTCACGAATGAGAAATGCTTCAATGTTGTCTGCCAATGCGTCAATTAAAGCTGGCTTGTCTGTATAGACATGAGCTTTAACATAGCCCCACAAAAAATAGTCTAAAGGCGTTAAACCGCACGATCTAGGCGGCCAATTGACCGGTCCCGAACGTGTAATAAAATGTTCACCGAACTCGCCTCTCAATAAGTCCATTGTTACGCGTGCTGTGTGGCATGTGGCACCGTCTTGTTGAAATCACATGTCATGCAAGTCAAGCTCTTGCATTTTGGGCAAAAAAAAAGTTGGATATCATCTCACGGTAGCGTTCACCATTCACAGTTACGTCACGATTCGCAGCATCTTTGAAGAAGTACGGTCCAATGATGCCACCAGCCCATAAACCACACCAAACGATGACTTTTTCTGGATGCATTGGTAGCTTTTGCAATGCTTCTGGCTGATCATCACTCCAAAATCGACAATTCTGCTTATTTACGTATCCATTGAGCCAAAAATGAGCCTCGTCGCAGGAACACAATTTTTCGATAAAGAAGTGGATCTTCGGCCAACTTTCCAAGAGCCCATTCACATAAAAATTCTGCGTTGCGGTAGGTCGTTCGGCTTCAATTCTTGCACCAGCTGTATTTTGAAGGGATTCACATCTAAATCCTTCCGCAAAATGTTCCACGTTGTTGAGTAACAAAGGCCCAATTGCTGCGACCGGCGACGAATCGATAATTGATGGTCATCATTAACCCAGGCCGATACAGATGCGATATTTTCTTCAGTTCGCACTCTACGTAAGCGTGTTGGTGGCTTAATGTCCAACAATGTAAATTTGGTGCGAAATTTAGTCACAATAGCCCGAATAGCCGCTTCAGTGGGTCGATTAAACTGACCATAAAATGGAAGAAGCGCCCGATGAACTTTCTTAACAGAGTACGCATTTTGATAATAAAATTCAATGATTTGCAAGTGTTGTTCGGTTTGTAAGACGATTCATGGTTAAATTATGGACCAAACTGAAGTTGTTTGACAGTGAGACTAAACACGAAACGTGCGTGAGCTGTTTAAACCAGTGTTGCCAAAAAGATAATAGCTAAACAAAATCACCCGTTAAAATTACCCTGAAAAGTTACCCAAAAATCTGTCGTTCGGAGTTGACTTTAAACTGTAGGTCCCGCCACTCATGTATACAAATTAACACACACAACATAAGTGGTGTGAGAAGCTATGTTGTAATCCGGACTGAAGAATTCTAATGACCAGTGATGTTTTTATGATGCAATGTTGCAGCAATGACTCCAAAGCACCATACTGAGTGTATTCCTTTGGAGTTTAAGCATTAACAGAAGTCGGTGCCCTCTATTAGGCATTTGGCCTATTAGACGTGTGACCTCGGTACATATCCAAGGTCAGATATCTCCGACAAACTGAAATATGAAAGATATTTCTTCGGTGACTACTTCTCAGCAGATTTCTGCCAAAACTCTAATACTCTGAGAGTAAATGAGTGAAAAATGCCATGAAAAATTTCTCAAAAAATCTGCCGTTCAAAATCGACTTTAATCTGTAGGCTCCGCCACTTATGGATAAAATTAACACACACAACATGGTTGGTGAGAGAAGCTAGGTCGTAATCCAGACTGTAGCGTTGTAATCAGCAATTATGCGTGTTATGTTATGTAGGAAGAGCTGGAAGATTCTATTGTGAACTTTTCTGCCAGAAAAAGCCTCGATAACAGAGACTAACGAATTGGAAAATTTTTTTTTTCTAATTTTCCAAAAAGCACCAGAAATTTACAAGAGGTACCAGAAATCTAAAAAAAGTACCAAATTGGAAAAGAAACTTCCAAACTAAGAATTTAAAAAAAAGTACCAAAGTAACAAATTGGAAAATTAGTACCAAACTTTTTCCAGTTTTCTAATGAAAAGTTTGGTACTTTTTTTTTATAAGTTTGGAAGTTTCTTTTCCAATTTTCTACTGAAAACTTTGGTACTTTTTATTAGATTTTTGGTACCTTTTTAAAATTGTCGACATTTTTGTTAAATTCTGACAAACATATACGGTCTTCCCATCGTATTGTTTGGAAAAGAAACTTTGAAGTCTACTGAGAAATTTTGGTATCTTTTTAAGAATTTTGTTAATGGGTCCGCCATCTAACGTTTTTCTTTCAACAAGTGCTTATTTCGTGAATGGTAACACTTAGCTCATGTCTGATTTGACAGATAATTAGTTTTATCCTTCCGCTGAACGAATATGGTTGTGTATACGCTTGCACAGCGCTGGGAAATATTGCGACATTACTTTGAAAATCATGGTAATCATGTTGCAGAATGTGTGCGAAAATTGCGTACAGATTTTGGAAGAAGAGAAGCACCGTCAGCTCCGTATGTTCGTTATCTTGTGAAAAAAAGTGAAAGAAACTGGCATCCTCATCGATAAACCAAAGCGTGAAAAGCCAAAAACAGTGCGTACACCCCGAGAAATTGCTGCTGTGGCAGAAAGTGTGCCATCAACATCAATTCACCGTCGTTCTCAACAATTGAACATTTCGGAGACATCATTGAGACGAATTTTGCATAACGACCTTGGTATGACACCATACAAAAACTAATTGGTACAGGAGTTAAAGCCAATTGACCATCCAATGCGTTTTCGCTTCGCTAAGTGAGCCTGTGATCGACTTACAGAAGATGCCGATTTTGGTAAAAAAAAAATCATCTTTTCAGATGAAGCTCATTTTGATCTTGGCGGGTATGTAAACAAGCAAAATTGTCGCATTTGGGGCACTGTAAACCCGCACGCATACATTGCAATGCCGACCCACCCAAAACGAGTCACTGTTTGGTGCGGATTTTGGTCCAGAGGCATAATTGGGCCATTTTTCTTCGAAAATGAGCAAGGAGTGGCCGTTACAGTCAATGGCGATCGTTATCGGACCATGCTGAACTAATTTTGAATTGAAGAGGAGGATATTGGCAACATTTGGTTTCAACAGGACGGCGCTATGTGCCACACAGCCGAAGCTACACTCGATGTTTTGCGCCCTGTTTTTGAAGATCGCATTATCAGCCGCAGAGCTGACGTGGTTTGTCCACCTCGGAGCTGCGATTTGACACCGTTGGACTATTATTTGTGGGGTGCCATCAAAGATAAGTGTTACGCCGACAAGCCAGAGACAATTGACGCTTTAAAGGACAATATTCGTGAAGCCATTGGTGAAATACAGCTGCACACAATCGATAATATGCTTAAAAATTTAACCGATCGTGTAGGCTACTGCATGGCCAGCCGAGGTAGCCATTTGAATGAAATTATTTTCCATTATTAACCGGAAGGATTGTAATTTCAAATAAAAAAAGAAATTTGAGAAAATATTCAGTAGTTTTTTTTTTAAAGCATTTTCAAAAAAGAAAGTTTTTAGGCGGACTCTTTACTTTTAGTAAATTCCGACGAACATATGCGGTTTCATTGAACCTTTTTTTTCATTTTTTTAAATTTTTGTTACTTTTAGTAAATTCTGATGATTATATGAGGTTGTATTGTAAAATTTGGAAAAAAATATTTTTTTTGCCTGCAAAAGTTTAGTTTTTAATTTTCCATCAAATGATGTTTAAAAATTCCGACTATTTTTTTGATTGTTTTTTTTTTGATTTTTTTTTGTTCACACCTCATAAAACATAAAAAATTATTAGAAATTCCAATTAAAATTTTTTAATTTTTTTTTACAGAATAATAACAATAACAACAAGAAACAAAAAAAAAGAGTAAATAATGTAAAGAAAACATATCATGAAGTAAACATGGAAACAGAATTTATTTTTTTTATCTGCCTCGTCAAGTTCAAGGCAGAGTTCATGTTCAATGTTGGCCATAATTTATGTTTCATAAAATGTTGGTTAAAACCAACAACAACAACAACAACAACAACAACAGCATGAAGAAATGCTTAAAAAATTTAATAAATTTGTGGGTTTTTTTTTGTAAATTTTTTTCTCGGTTTGCGGTTGTTGGTTTTCGGTTGTTAATTTGGTCTTGGTTATGTGGGAGGCAGACTTGTATGTTTAAGCCGGCACTTAATTTATCAAGTTTTTGTTGTTGTTGTTATTAATGTTGACGATGCTTATGTATTAACAGATTTCGTTGTTTTTTTCTGGTTATTTTTGTTTTGTTTTGTTGGTCTTTCGTTTCGTTTTTTTCGTTACTCAAGTTTTTCAGTTTTATTGTTCAAACAAATTTATCGTGTTTTAACACAATTTTTTTTATGAAAATAATGACCAGCTTTTGTTGTCACTTGTTGTTATTTATAAACAGTTTGTTTAAAAGAAAAAAAAAAGGCTTTCGGGGATGGTAAGAAGGTATACAACACATTACCTTGTTTGTATAGCAAAAGCACTATGGGCTGGAGAGGTTAGTATTAACACACAATGTTAAGGAAATGAAATTTTTATTTAATAAAATTTGTATTGAAACTTAAAAAATGTGGTGCTAATATTTGCATTTAATTTTTGCTTCGCCAATGCACAAAGTTCTTTTCTTTCTTTCCACATTTAAGAGCAACTTTGCCTCACAATCATCATAGCTGCCAGATTTGACGATTTATCGTCATTTTGACGATTTTGAGCTCCAAAAATATTGTATTGACGATTTGACGATTTATGCCCTTATTTTGACGATTTTTAGAAATTAAAAACTTACATCATATTCTATACTTTAGTAAATTAAAAGCCACTTTAAGCTTTGCATTTACTTTGCAATTGTTACTATCGGAAATTTATGTTAGTAAAAACAAGGAGCAAAGTATTTTATTTTTAAGTTACTTTCGAGTACCTGTGATGATTTTTCTGTATTTTATTCCTTTTTAACTCCTTAAAAGCCAAAAAATTGCAATAATTTATCGCTTGTCGCTGCAGACAATTTTAAAAATTCGAGTATAGCTTCTAATAAAGGGTGTTTTTTATAGAGGTATAGAACTTTAAGTTGGCATTACTTTTCAAGATGGCGACCGATTTAACAGCTGTCAAGTGATTTATTCTCAGTTTGGTTTGGAACAACAACATTTGAACAACGCTTACAAATTGTGCAATTTTATTTCGAAAATAATGGTTCTGTGCGGAAAACGTATCGCGCACTACGTCCATTTTATCGTCGACAAAATCGTCCATCAGAGCAGTTAATTCGATTAACCATGGAACGTTTTCGCACCACGTTTACTCTTATTGATAACTCGCATCCCCAGAGACGCTGTACGGTGCGTACAGAAGAAGCTATTGCTGCTGTTGAGCGTAGCATTGAGGAAGACCCGAATGAGTCCATCCGCCATCAAGCACAGGAATTGGATCTGTGTTCATCCACTTTATGGAAGATTTTGCGGAAGGATCTTGGTTTGCGTGCTTACAAAATCCAACTCGTGCAAGATTTGAAGCCAAACGATCATCAAGTAAGGCGTAGATTCGTCGAATGATTACCGTTGTTCCCGATTTTCATAAGCGAATTTTGTTTAGCGATGAAGCGCACTTCTGGTTGAATGGCTACGTCAACAAACAAAACTGCCGCATTTGGAGTGAAGGTAATCCTCAAGTGTATGTGGAAACACCGTTACATCCAGAAAAACTGACTGTTTGGTGCGCTTTATGGGCTGGTGGAATTATTGGTCCGTACTTTTTCAAAAACAATGGTGGCCAGAACGTTACAGTCAATGGTATGCGGTATAGAGCCATGATTACTAACTTCTGCATTCCTGAATTGAATAACCATGATGTCCAGGAGATGTGGTTTCAACAAGACGGCACAACATGTCACACAGCTCGTGCCACAATAGATTTATTGAAAGACACGTTTGGTGAACGCCTAATTTCACGTTTTGGACCTGTGAATTGGCCTCCAAGATCTTGTGATTTAACACCGCTAGACTACTTTCTGTGGGGCTATGTAAAGTCATTGGTCTATGCGGTAAAGCCACAAACGCTTGACCAGTTGGAAGACAACATTCGCCGTATTATTGCCGATATACGGCCACAAATGTTGGAAAAAGTCATCGAAAATTGGACGTCCAGATTGGACTACATCCGCGCCAGCTGTGGCGGTCATATGCCAGAAATCATATTTAAAATGTAATGCCACAAGATTATCTTTCGGTTAAATAAAATTCATGTCAATCGAATAATCCATCGTTGTTTTATTGCAACTTAAAGTTCTATACCTCTATAAAAAACACCCTTTATTACCGTCGGACAAAGGCAAGCGTCGTTATTTTTTTTCGTACGACCAACACTCAGGAGATGGATGGCATTGTGTCTGGAACTATGAACGTATGTTATGGGAAGAAGGAAAGAGAGAACAGTGTTTATGGACACTAGACTTGAATATTTTTATACCGTAACTATCAGGAGAGACCTCTGCAAGAATTGAGTTCCACATACGAATAATCCGACAAAAAAACGTATTTTTTCTGTAATGCAGTGTGCGACCAACTGGCCAATCGACCACATACCGCTGTGCTGGCCGGCATAGACGTGTGATATTCGGGAACAAGTTCCTTTATTTCGTTCGAGCGAAATCCTTTTGTAGTAGCGATGGAATAGTGAAACACAAACCTCGTTGTTCCAATGATTTAATGGAGTTGGATACACTACCGTCATTAACGAGCTACTACGGCCTCTCCTGTACACGGTCGAAAAATTTCAAAATAGACGTTGAGGCACCGCCCCATACGTGAGAGTTGTATTACATTCTCGGTCGCTTATAAATAGCGTAAATAGTAAGATCAGATGATAAGATCTTAAGAAGGAACTGAAGGAAATATGTCGGTTGAGGCCAACATTACACTGAATTTTCATGCTCAGAATGTCAAGAGCTTCTGACTCCTTAATATTTACACCACCCGTAGATTGAGATGATGAAATATTATTGCTGCGCTTATGTATCAATAAACAACACTGCCATAGATTGTTTAAACCTTAAAAAGTTTTTTCCTGAATATGATATAAAATTGCCCCATTTTTGGAAAAAAAAATTAATAAGAAGATAAGGGACGCTATCTTTTAATTTCTAAAATTTTTTTTAAAATGTTTTATTTTTGAACTCAGGTATGTACATACTTTGACTTTATATGTTTGTTTTATTACAATAGCAATAATTTTGGTTTTTAAAAACTTGTAATTAATTTATTTATTCTTTCTGACGATTTTTTGACGATTTCAGCAAACGACTTTGACGATTTTGACAATTGTTTCTCAAATATTTCACGATTTTGTGTCTCATTTAAATGGCAGCTATGCTCACAATACTTCTTTTTCAATGTCGTAAAGAGTGCCGTAAAGATCCTCGTTTGTTCATTAAAAGTTATCCTAAATATAACGCATCCATCTCCACATGAAGGAAGGGGTTTCTGAGTTTTAAAACTCAAGAATTTGATTCGAAAATCAAAGACCGTCTAAGGCAGCTAATGCAGCCAAGGCACAAGTTCGAAAATGATGATGATTTGAAGGAATTATTAGAAGAATATTGTTGATAACCACGAGATAAATTCGTAAAAAATATTGGAAGCCACTCAAACAACAAATTTTACATTGAAACGCTCCAGGTGATAACAAATGGATGCCTCGTGACAACCATTAGCTCAAGAAAAATTAGTGGGGATAAGGCCATAATGCCCTGTATTTAATGAAATGAAAGACAACCCAGGTTATATGTTCAAAAGAAGAGTTTCGGCTTAAATTTAATTAAAAAAGGGATTTGAACAGATAGAAGCACAGTTTTCATATGTGCGAGAACTACATTGTGCTGTAGTATTCTTAAGTTAGAATAGGAGGAAGCAGCAGCTTAAACCCACTTGAACGTGATACCACACGATTCAATGTTTCAAGCTAAACGGTTTCAACAGTCAGCATGTATGTCTGGGCTAGAAGCACATACATCACTGGTCATTACAAACCTTCAGCCAGGATTACGACCTAGTTTCTTACACTACTTTTGTTTTGTGTGTTAAGTTTACCCATAAGTGGTGGGACCTACGACCGAACGACAGATATTTGACAAACTTCTTATGGCAATTTTATTTACTCTCAGAGTTTTTGCCAGAAATCTGCTGAGAGGTAGTCGCCATGAGAAATATATTTTATTTTGTTTCGTTTTGTTGGAGATGTCAGACCTGGGTTGTGAACCGTGGCCTCGCGTCTAATAAGCCGGTATACTACCTACTAGACTACGACGATTTTACAGTTTTCTTAATTTCCAGAAATACTTTGGGCTGTACTCTTAGTATAGGTTATGGGGAAGTGGCAGCTTGAACCCAATTGAATGCGATCAATGATACGAATCAATGTTTCAGACTAAATGGTCTCGACAGTCAGTATGTAAGCCATGAGTTGAAGCACTCCTTTTAGATTATGCTGAAAATCAGCCTGAAGTTTGGAAAAAATTTAACAAAAGCTCCGAATACAAGAAATTATAACTCCAACCAATTATTGAAGAAAACTACATCGTACCAGAGAAGTCTGAACGAAGCCGATGAGCCACAAGTCTACTCATTAAAATGACAGAGCTGTCCACAAGCTTCAATTTTGTTTCAATAGGGCACAGCTTTTCATCCATTTCAGGCCAGACAATTTCAGCAGCGAAGCTAGGTTCCTTTTCAGCACAGGATGTATTACCATGCCCTTTATACCCCTGCCTGAAAGGTTCGTACTCGATTGGTATTTGGTGTAGAAGTGTAGCTGTTCTCCAAGTTCTTTACTGGCCCTTTCGACCTCGCAGGCATATGAAATTAACACAAATTGTGACAGGTCCCAACCAACTTAAAGTTGAAAGTAACCCTCGAAAGCCATTTAATGGCCATTTGGGTGTTAGGAACACCAGTTCTTATTGGCAACAATAAAGCCATCTGGGTTTCAAAGGTACTCTAGAGCCGCATTTTGACTAATTGGTGGTAATAGGATCAAAGCAATGCGATAATGATTGTATGCTATTGCACAAGATCTGTCATTCTAAGTTGACTTTAAACTCTAAGTCCCGCCACTCATGTATAAAAATTAAAACACACAACATAAGTGGCGTGAGAAGCTTGGCCGTAATTCTGATTGAAGCGTTGTAATGCCCAATTATGTATGTACATATGTATTGCACAAGATTCTATACATGATAAACACATGGGCGATAGAAGTCGCTGTAGTCTAGTAGGCAGTGTGTTGGTTGAGTAGACGTGAAGCCGTGGTTCAAACCTCAGACCAAACACATTGAACAAATAAAAAATAAAACAAATAGAAAATAAATATCAAAAAATATTTCTTCGGCCACTTCCCCTCAGCACTCTCATAACAAAAACTCAGAGAACTAAATAAATTTGTCATGAAAAAGTTTCTCAAAAATCTATCGACTTTAAACTGTAGATTCCGCCAACCATGGATAAAAATTAACACACTCAACATAGGTGGAATGAGAAGCTAGGTTGTGATCTTGACTAAAGGGCTATAATGACCAATTAAGCGAGGAAGTAAGTAAAGGCTAAGCGTTGAAAACGTATGTACATATATAGCCTTTAAGGCTGAATCATATAAAAAAAGCTGAGAAGTAAATAAAATTATCATGAAAAGTTTCTCAAAAAGTCTATCATTTAGAAGTCGACTCTAAGCTGTAGGGGTCACGCTAATCATGGATAAAATTCCTACTTACAACATAAATAGTGACAGAAGCTAGGATGTAATCCAAACTAAAGTATTGTAATAATGAGAGGTCAGCAATGAGTACTCAAAACGATGAGTAGATTCGAATCATAATTCTGATAATTTCTGATACTTATACGCATTCATACTTATTTTAATGTCATACTCATACTACGCATATTCAAAGTTGGAAATACTCAGGGTACTCATACTTAACAATACGCATGATGTTATTGAATTCGACTCTCCACGACTCATTGTATACACGAATCACAAAATAAGTATGATTCACGTACGAACATTACAATACTCACAAGAAGATTGTGTGTTTGCTCTGCTTGCTGTCTTTGTCTTTTTTTTTATGTGTCTTTCTTCTGGCTTTGTAAATGCAACAACAACTAAGACTGTAAATTTTAATGAATGATTCGAATCACTCGAATCACATTTATGAGTATTATAAGTATTTTTCTAAATTTATAAATCTGGTCTGAGTAGGCGTATGAATCAAACATATTTCGAATGTTATGAGTTTGATGTCAAGGTTGTACTCATACTCATTGCAACTTGTACTTATAAATCGATGTTGTACTGAGTACGAATGAATCAAAGTAGTTGGATTACAATGCTGTTGACTTACTCATACTCAAAATTTCATGAGTACCTATGAGTAGCGAAAAAGCGATTCATTGCTGATTTCTGGTAATGATCAATTAAGTAGGTAAAGATAGTTTGAGCGAATCGTGATGATGAGAACTCTCGGTAACAAATAACTTTGTGCGGATAAAAATTATGTTCAGACAACATGGTTGAATGCAGCTTATGTATCCTTTTAGGATATTCATAATGCCTTCAAAATGCCTATTATAACTGGAGTGAATGACTGGTTTTCTTGCCTTTAAATTAAACCGCTTTCAATCATCAGAATGTCTCACTATTTTATGGGTTTTAAGAGTACGTGTGGGTAAAAATGGGTAAAAAAAATTGTGTGTAAATATTTATAAATGCGATGCTTTTAGAAAAAATCTGTATAATCCGTGGCAATAATATGGAAGAAAATTAACATGCTTTCAATGAAAAAAAAATTTTTTTTCACAGAATTTCGTTTCGTGAACGCAAATGATTATTTGCAGGAGGACATACAAAGAAAAAATGAAAAAACTTGGGTTTCATGTCACTAAAAACAATATCTCATGGCTATAAATCTTGCGTATTTAAACATTAAAGAAAAAAGAAAACATATTAAATTATTTATTTATTTATTTATGCAAAAGCAATCTTATTTAATATTCATTTTTTTATGTCACTTTGTGTGTCAAAACTCGGGTGACATAATATTTTCACATTTTTTTTGTCTTCATATCTTTTGTAAAAAAAAAAAATAATTTTTTTAAGAGAAAATGAACAAAAAAAATTAAATTTAAATCAGGTTTAAAAGTCATTAATAAACGAAGCTTTTTATATAAATAATTGAAAACACAAAAGCACAGAAAAAATCAAACGAATATTATTTCATAATAATTTTTTTGCTTCTTTTTCCTTTTAATTTCAAATTATCATTATCAATGCATTTAAATTAAATAATTTTTTTTATTAGCTTTTGTTGTTGTTGTTGTTTTTGCAATTATTATTAAGCAAATTAAGAATCTCATGATTAGCAAACATTTTTAGAAATTTAAAAACAAAATGAACAGGAATATTATTTGTTTAGTTTCTTGAATTGCATAAATTATAAACAAAGCAGAAAAAACGGTAAATTAATAACAAAAAAAAAAAAAAATAAAAAAAACTTATTTGCATATTTTTACATATGCATAGTAACATATAATTTCGTTAATGAATTTTTTTAAACCACAAAAAAAAAACTGGAAAACAAATCGTCAGAAATATAATATTTTAATGCCTGAAGCCAGAGAAATTTTGTGATTTTGTTGTGACTTGTGACGTCATATGTCATACTAATTAAAAAATTTTTTTTCTGTTTTAAAACAAGATGTTTTCTTTTATTTTAAAACAAGAAAGAAAGTTTCCGAATGATTTCGTTTTTAATAACATAAACAACCTTACAACCTACCGACTGGCTGCTTCTGTAAGGATCTCAGAACTTACGTACGTAATTGGTCATTACAACCCTTCAGTCAGGATTATGACATAGTTTCTCATACTACTTTATGTTGTTAAGTGTTAACTTTAGGCATGCGTGGCGGGACCTACAGTTTAAAGTCGACCCCGAACGAGAAACTTTTCATGGCAATTTTATTTTATTCACACAGTTTTTGCCAGAAATCTGCTGAGAGGAAGTCGCCGAAGAAATATTTTTGTATTTTGTTTTGATGTCTGGCCTGGGGCTCGAACCCTGGCTTTTCGTCTAATAAGCCAACACACTACCTACTAGACCACGGCGACTTCATCTCAGAACTTAAGCTTCATTATAATGTGGATGACAATTGCAGTGATTTTCAGATGGCAACACGGCAAAGTCATTGGGAAGTTACATCGAAGTCCTATATAGCTAGGAGTCTTACATACATATGTACATACGTACATAATTGTTCATTACAACCCCTCAGTCTGGATTACGACCTAGCTTCTCACATCACTTATGTTGTGTGTGTTAATTTTATAAAGACCGGCGGGACTCCAACGCAACAGATTTTTGAGAAACTTTTCATAGATTTTATGGGATTTTTTGTATACATTTTTTTTTAGTATAAAAAGAGATTCGTAGCATGTGGCCATGCAAAAACTGCTCTGAAAAGGTTGTCATTTCACCATGAATACACAAACTAAAGACAACGCTTGCAAATCATTGAATTTTATTATCAAGGGTTTGTTGTCTGTGAGGAAAGTGCTGTGGCTGCCTTCCAAAATGTATCAATACAAAGTTTGTATGCAGTTCTACTACTGTATATATACTATGTATGTAGGTATGCAAAGTAACCAAACAATGCATCAACTGTAAATCCGATGCCTGATTGCTTTTTGACTGCATTAAAAATACACATTGACGACGTTTTGAAATAGAACACATTGTATGTATTTTGTACAGCGGCATTATGACACATGACACTTTGTTCAAATACAAAGCAACTAACATTT
This sequence comes from Sarcophaga variegata, assembly GCA_932273835.1. Classification (NCBI taxonomy): domain Eukaryota; kingdom Metazoa; phylum Arthropoda; class Insecta; order Diptera; family Sarcophagidae; genus Sarcophaga; species Sarcophaga variegata. Next base: position 14,661,076 of record OW026361.1, on the reverse strand, counting down.
TGGAAGGCAGCCTGTTTTAACCGAAAAATGATTTTCAATGACGAAATACATACTTTTTCGACTCATTGGCAAGAACGAAGAGAGAGATTTCTAACACCTTTCAGTAATTCGTATCTGTTTGCCTTTCACTTTCTGGAAATTGTGAGACACTCTAGAGAATCTCTGCTCTCTAGAGATGATTTGAATTTTTTAAGCATTTAAACTACGCCTCTATCCTATTCCAAAAAACATAGTTAAAAGATTTCTTATGGATCTTATGGGTCTAGCACTACTGCTTTAACAGAATTCTTAGGAGCTTTGTTTGCATTTTTGATGCTTCTAACCATGACGATTTTTCAGTTCTAATAGGATTCCTTTATGTAGCGTTATGTTATTCCATAAGTGGCGGGACCCTACAGTTTAAAGTCGACTCCGAACGACAGATTTTTTTGAGAAACTCTTCATGGCAATTTCCATTTATTCACAGATTTTTTACCAGAAATCTGCTGAGAGGAAATAGCCGAAGAAATATTTTTGCACGTTTTCGTTTTGTTGGAGATGTCTAAACTGGGATTTGAACTGTGGCCACACGTCTAATAAGTTAAGACACTACCTATTAGGACTACGGCGACCTAGTAATGGGATTTATATACATATGTAGCGCCATTCTCCAAGGTACGCTGGACTAAAGCGTGATTTTTTAAGAGCTATAGGAAAATTTTTCAAAAAAAAACACCTAAAATTCAGAAAAATTCATTAAATCTTTATTTGAATCGATAGTACGGTCCATATACGAGTAATTTAATGTTTGAAGATTATTTCATGCAAATGTTGACCGCGACTGCGCCTCAAATGGTCCATCCGCTTAGTCCAATTTTGGCATACTCTTTCCAACATTTCGGCCGGTATCTCACGAATGAGAAATGCTTCAATGTTGTCTTCCAATGCGTCAATTGAAGCGGGCTTGTCTGTATAGACATGAGCTTTAATATAGCCCCACAAAAAATAGTCTAAAGGCGTTAAATCCCACAATCTAGGCGGCCAATTGACCGGTCTCGAACGTGAAATAAAATGTTCACCGAAATCGCCTCTCAATAAGTCCATTGTTACGCGTGCTGTGTGGCATGTGGTACCGTCTCGTTGAAACCACATGTCATGCGAATCAAGCTCTTGCATTTTAGGCAACAAAAAGTTGGATATCATCTCACGGTAGCGCTCACCATTCACAGTTACGTTACGATTCGCAGCATCTTTGAAGAAGTACGGTCCAATGATGCCACCAGCCCATAAACCGCACCAAACTGAGACTTTTTCTGGATGCATTGGTAGCTTTTGCAATGCTTCTGGCTGATCTTCACTCCAAAATCGATAATTCTGCTTATTTACGTATCCATTGAGCCATAAATGAGCTTCGCCGCTGAACACAATTTTTCGATAAAGAAGTGGATCTTCGGCCAACTTCCCAAGAGCCCATTCACCAAAAATTCTGCGTTGCGGTAGGTCGTTCGGCTTCAATTCTTGCACCAGCTGTATTTTGAGAGGCTTCACACCTAAATCCTTCCGCAAAATTCTCCACGTTGTTGAGTAACAGAGGCCCAATTGCTGCGAACGGCGACGAATCGATAATTGATGGTCATCATTAACACTGGCCGATGCAGCTGCGATATTTTCTTCAGTTCGCACTCTACATGAGCGTGTTGGTGGTTTAATGTCCAACAATGTAAATTTGTTGCGAAATTTAGTCACAATAGCCCGAATAGCCGCTTCAGTGGGTCAATTAAACTGACCATAAAATGGAAGAAGCGCGCGATGAACTTTCTTAACAGAGTACGCATTTTGATAATAAAATTCAATGATTTGCAAGCGTTGTTCGTTGGTAAGACGATTCATGGTTAAATTATAAGCCAAACTGAACTGATGTTTGAGAGTGAAACAAAACACGAAACGTGCGCGAGCTGTTTAAACCAGTGTTGCCAAAAAGATAATAGCTAAACAAAATCACCCGTTAAAACCTCTGAAAACTGTTGCTTAATACTGATGTATGCTTCACTTTTTATGCTTAGGGTGTATAGGAGTAGGTACTTTGTGGTGTAATTTTTAATCTCAAAAAAAGTATGGTTTTTCTATTGGCATTGTTCTATGAAAGTTTGAATATGTCGTTACTGGAATTTGTGGAGTTGACTTATTAGGCAAAGACATTTCCCTGCCACTGAAGACCAGGGAATGGGTGTCCGATTGGTAATAATTCATGAAAAGTTTGAAACAGTCTTTCAAGAAAGCAAAAGGGGAACAAGGCTAAGGGGCAGGCGATTTCTCAAGTCCTGTTGATCTTTAAAGGAATGCAATATATTGGTTTTGAAAAATCGTTGGATTTTTAAAGCAGATGCCATTTTATTTTAACTACTTTCAGTGGATTTTTTTTCAATTGAATTTAAAATTTTAATCTTTTTTCTCTTTTCTTTTCTTTCAATTCACTATTCCAGTCTATTGATTTTAATCGTATGCATAATTAATATTATTTTTTATTTTTGCTGTTGTTGTTGTTGTTGTTTTTTAAATAAAAACCATTCTAAATTATTCCTGTTCAAATTAAATTATAATTATACAGTGTATTTAGACATGATTTGCTGCAATAAAAAAAAAAAAAACGTGGAAAACGTGTGCTTCAAATTAAGCATTTAAATTCACTTTTCTCCTTTTGTCGAAATGCACTATGGGTCTTTTATAGTTTGCAATATATGTATAGAAGAAAGTATAATAAAATTGCTTTTAAAAAACTAAATTTTTTTATTTAATTTTTATGTGACAAATTAAACGCCTTCATTTTTATTGAATTTAAAAAAAAAAAAAATATCTGATTTCCTTAGGAGCCCATTTAAAATTTTTATGTGTGTTTTTAAATTTAATTTTTTTGTTTTTAAGCCATAAACAATGTTTCAAGCTTAAATATATAAAATAAATATCAATTCAATGTTATTTTATTTAATAACATATTATATTACCCTGGCACGTGATTTTTTAAAAAAAAATAAAATACAAAAAAATTCAATAAAAAAATTGCATTCGCAAAATAGCAACAACAATAGCAAAAAAAAAATAATAAATCTTTAAATAGTTTTATTTTAATAGCGCTTCAAGCCAAAAAAGTAAACAAAAAAAATTATTTTTTGTTTTTGGCTAAAATTACTACAGGTTTTAAAGGTTTTTTTTATAGCTAGAGGGGGATCTTTTAAGTAGTATTTTGGGAAAAAAAAATTTTTTTCTAAGAAAACGAAAAAAAAACTGAAATTTTAATAAGGAATTGTTATCACCTTGTTAGCGGTCATTTGGATTTTATCTAACACTCTTTCCCTTTTGGATCTTTTAAAACAAGTTTCTTTGCCATTAATTTCAATAATAATTTATTATTCTGGTTACCATGGTAGCCTAGTGTTTTGTGTGCTAGCGATGGTCATGTTGTCACTAGAGTTTCTAACCTACTGGCTGGCTGATATGTATTGCAACCAACTTCAGGTTGTTATCATTTGTAAACCCCTCATCTGACAGCTGACAGATTTATTCCAGTGACAGTTCATTTTATTATTTACAAGCTTACAAAAGCATTTTAAACTATTGCGTTCAGGAAAAAAAGTTATTCGTGATGGAATTCAAGCGTGATAGTGTGATTGCTTTATATTTGGCTGGAAAACCACAGGTGGCTATCGTTAGAGCCCTACAGCATTTAAATGTGAATAAATCTTTTGTTTCTCGTACCATTGCTCGTTACCGTAATACTGGCAGTGAGTGTTGCATCGCGTCCAAGAAGTGGACGAAAAAAAAAAAAACCATAACAACACCAGAAATGATCCGTAAAGTGAAGGCCATATTCGATCGAAATCCACGCCGCAGTGGTAGAAAAATTGCTCCTGAGCTGAACATATTGCTAGAACGGATGCAACACATATTGAAAAATGAGCTTGGACTAAAGCCATTGAAGTTCTAAAAAGTGCAAGAGCTCACCGATGGACAAGAAAAAGTTAGACTGGAAAGAGCCAAGGAGTTACTTCGCTTGCACGAAAGTGGACAGTTACTGAATTTGGTTTTCTCCGATGAGAAGCCATCCCCAAATTGAGCAGTTGGTGAACAAACAAAATGATTGGGTTTACTTGCCAAAGAGGTCAACTGAAAATTTACACCTGCGATTGGCCATCAGAACTCAAGCGCCGCCGATGGTAATGGCCGCCGTAACCGCCAATGGTCGCTCCCCACTCGTATTCATCGACGGTGTGGTCAAAATAAATGCCGAATATTATCGGGAAAATGTCTTAAAAACAGTATTGAAGCCCTGGGCAGGCAAATATTTCGGCCGCAGACCACATGGACATTCCAACAGGACTCAGCACCACCGCACTCAGCACGCGTCAACTAAGAATGGCTTAAAAAGGAGGTTCCTCGCTTCATTTCTACCGCACAATGGCCAGCAAAATCTCCGGATCTCAACACGTTCGACTTTTGCGCTTGGGGTATTTTGGAGAATAAGGTTCTCACTAAGAAGTGCCAAAGTGTCAAGACGGCGCTTCGCCGGGAATGGGCCAAAATACCGCAGAGCTACTTTCATGCAGCCTGTGACGGCTTTGTCGACCGTTTGAAGGCCATAATTCGTACCAAAAGGCGGCCAATTCGAACAAATCTAAACTGAGATCTAAAATTTGATGTTATTTCCAACATTTTTTGCTTTTGAATAATAAAATTAAAAAAAAAAATTAAAAGAATATAGCGCTTTACTTTGTTGCATTATATATCAGCCACCCTGTATTGTACTACACTGAGTTTAAGGTCTAAGCTACTTAGCTTATAATAATACAATGGGACTTTAAAGAATGCAAGTGAGCAATGATTTTAGTGCAACTGCCGATTTAGCCCTACCTTATCTAATCTAGAATACTTTCAATACTTTGTACGTCACGTCAGTTGAAGCGAATGTTGTCGTTTTCAAGGTTTCAAAGTGTTGCTGATCAAAATAAAAGTGTGGCTAGATCCTATTGCTAAACTCTAAGTAGACCATGGCTAGACTGTAAACAAACTATGTCTCGATTGTGATTTAACTTTAAGTCGGTTAAAGCTGCTCTATGACAAAACTATGACAAGTGACGTCAGTTTGTTGGTCTAGCTAATAAGTTTGGCTTAAGGCGCAACTGTGTATGATTGCATTGTACAGTGAAGTATCAATACTGTGAGGAGAATGTAACTACTCTAACCCTTAGTTTTGGTAAGACGAATGGTTCTACATACATACATAATTGGCCATTACAACCCTTCAGTCAGGATTACGGCCTAGCTTCTCACACCACTCATGTTGTGTGCGTTAATTTTATACGTGAGTGGCGGGACCTACAGTTTAACGTCGACTCCGAACGACAGAATTTTGAGAAACTTTTTCATGGCAGTTTATTTTACTCTCAGAGTTTTTGCCAGAAATCTGCTGAGAGGAAGTCGCCGAAGAAATATTTTTTTTTCATATTTCATTTTTGATGTCTGACCTGGGATACGAACCCGGGCTTTACGAATAGTAAGCCAACACACTACCTACTACACCACGGCGAACGAATGGTTCTAGGATACGCTTTTTTCCTTAAGGAACTTATAATGTTGGTAGGGTATATTTATCCGTAATCAATCATCAATCAATGTCATTACCTCTTATAGTTTCCGAGTTATAAGCAAAATTGTAAAATTGTTTAACAAAAAACACTTTCTGCTAAATTCTGGTGGCCTGATATTGGCAGAAATTTTTTGAACGAAAAATTTTGACATACACACACACATGCACATGTACAATCGCAAAGCAATTTTAGATTTGTGCGAATATCTCGGAAACTACAAGTGATAATGACAATCAGTTTTCACCATGCGACTGGAAAAAACATCAATCCGTTGCCGTAATCTAGGAAGAAGTGCGTTAGTTTGTTCGACGACAAAATATGAAAAAATAATTCCTTCACGACTGCTTTTCAGCAGACTTTTGCCAAAAACTAAGAGAATAAAACAAAATTGCCATGAAAAGTTTCACAAAAATCTGTTGTTCGGAATCGATTTTAGAGTGTAGGTCCCGCTACTCAGTAATAAAATAAAACTTATACTGCTGCTGCGAGAAACTAGGTTGAAATCCTGACTAAAATGGTTTTAATCTGGATTAAAAATGTTGTTTTAATCAATTAAATAAGTAAGTAAGTTGCGTTGCTGAAAACTTGTGCAATATCCAAGATCCTCTTCCCTAGTTTGTAACGTGAAGTGGGTTTTTCCTGAGAATTGCAAGTATTATCTGAATATGACATACATACATAATTGGTCGTTACAACCCTTCAGTCAGGATTACGATCTAGTTTCTCACACCATTTATGTTGTGTGTGTTAATTTTATACATGAGTGGCGGGACCTACAGTTTAAAGTCGACTCCGAACGACAGATTTTTGAGAAACTTTTCATGGCATTTTTATTTACACTCAGAGTTTTTGCCAGAAATCTGCTGAGAGGAAGTCACCGAAGAAATACTTTTTGTATTTTATTTTGATGTCTGGCCTGGGGCTCGAACCCTGGCTTTTCGTCTAATAAGCCAACACACTACTTACTAGACCACGGCGACTTCAATCTGAATATGAACGAAGAGGAAATTGTCGGACTTAGACACTTTCGTGCATGTCTCTTCTATGGTCTGGTCTGTCACTGATAATTCTTGTTAGTCTTGCCCGGGGAACAATTGGTTGGTTCTTGAGTGTGTTGCACATTTTTTATTATCATTTTTGCGAGAAGAAAACGGAATGCAGGTGGTCGGATAACGCCATTAGCAACATACCCATGTGAAGGGTTCGTTTCTTCGCATCTCTCTTGAATTATAGGTAGGGTAAGGTTTTAATATAGGACAGGACATACATATGAGTGAGCGCATAGAGTGTCCATATTACAACAGTTTGAAGGAGTCGGAAAAAATATCTCTTGACTGAGACATTTCGGTTCTTGTCATTCAGTCCGAAGTGAAAGCGAAATGAGATAAGAATCTGCCTGGGATCTCAAAGTAGGTATAACATCTTTCAGTCTTATTGTTTAATTACTTGGCTTGGGGCTACTCTTGTTTATCACTGGTTGTGCTGAATTCCAACGAAAACCAGTATCAATCAGATATTACTAAGAAAAATCACTGTGAACTTAAAAGAGAATCGGATGTGTGGTTATCAAGTAATTGTATGACTGCGTGAAGTCGCCGTAGTCTAGTAGGTAGTGTGTTGGCTTATAAGACGTAATGTCAGGGTTCTGGCCCCAGGCCAGACATAAAAAAAATACAAAAATTATTTCTTCGGTGACTTCCTCTCAGCAGATTTCTGGCAAAAACTCTGAGAGTAAAAAAAAAATTGCCATGAAAAGTTTCTCAAAAATCTGTCCTTCGGAGTCGACTTTAAGCTGTAGGTCCCGCCACTCATGTATGAAATTAACACACACAGCATAAGTGGCGTGAGAAACTAGGTCGTAATCCTGACTGAAGGGTTGTAATGACCAATTACGTATGTATGTATGACTGTGTTTCAGATTTCACTCCTTCAGGCATCTGATGTCGGCTTTAAAAATTGTATTTCCCTTCGAAAACGAAAACAAAAACTAAAATTTTCAATTCGAGAAGGAAGGAAAAAAGAAAATATTTCTGAACTCACGATTATTTTGCAAATTTTTCAAAACAATGTATACGTATGACAGGTTTGTTTACACCTCCAGTAAATATTTATTTACATGGAAATAAATTTTCATTGGATTTCTTTTTTTCGTTTACTTTGAAAACAATTCGAAAAAAACCCCCCACTTTTTAACACAATTAACATACTTTGTGTTTCCTATTAATTTCACACAATTCTAAGTAAATTGTCGTTTGTCGTCAACACTGTGTTTTAAATGCAATTGTTTGTTTTTTGTTTTATTTTGTTTTTTTAAATCAACGATTAGGGAAATCCCAGTCGCAATACACTTGAACAAATAAAAGCACTTCGTTTATTAAATAAATATTAAAAAAATCAATAAATAGTTCCATGAAAATTGTTTATTTTTTTCTGTTTTGCTTTACAAACTTACCCTTCTGCATTAGCATAGGCGGAGGCAAAAATTTGCATGAAGCAAATGCCAAGACAAACGATTAAACGCATGATGCGTTTGTATATTTTAAATTTAATTCGCCGGCTTAATTATCGTATTAATTGCGTTAATTTATTAGGCACGTTTAAAAACCGGGTTTTTTTAATGTTTTTTTTCGATTTCAACAACTTGTCGTTGCTGTTTTCCTAAAACTGAACTGCTCTTGTGAACAGTCAAGCAGTGACTGAAGTTGATGTGTTTGAGGAGACGTGGTTTAAGAAATAAAAAATTTTTGTTTTGAAATTGAAACTGATCTTTGGCTTAAAATTTTTGTTGTTGTTGTTGTTGTTGTTGTTATCGTTGTTGTTTATATTTCGAAAATATTTGTAGAGTTTTACTCTCGCTGTTTATTATATGCTAAACAGTTTGCTTTTGTTGTTGTTGTTGTTTATTTTTCGAAACAGGTAGAGAAGTAAAAACAGAAACAAAAATCAAAATAAACACAAGATTTTGAGTGAAATACTCTACAGTTTGAATCAGTTGAAGTGTGTTTACTTGTGTTTCGTTTTTGTTATTGTTGTTGCTTTCTTGGGAAATCACAAGAAAGAAGAAGACAAAAAAAACACACACAAATTAATTGTAAACAATGAATATTAACAATTATTTTTGTTGTTGTTGCAGTTGTTGTTGCCATTGCTTCTTTTGATTCATCATATTTGTCAATATAAAGCACACACACACACACACTCTAGTTGTTTAGTTCAGCTGAAGTAAACAATAATGGTAGTTGTTGTTGCGCTACTTACATATAATTTTTTTTGCCATACTTTCATAGACTTTTTTGTTTTGTTTTGATTTTTTTCGTTGTTGTTAGTTTTTTTTCTAAAGGGGGCTTTTGTTGTTGTTGCTTTAGCGTTTTTGTTTTTATTTTAAATTTTTTATTTTTTATTTGATAGCTAGAGAGACAACAAAACCTCATTCAAGGCTTTTTTGTTATTGGTTTTGCTGTCTATGGCTGTGGTTTTAACACACACACAGTGAAATACAAATTCACTTGATCGATTCTTAATTAAACCTTAAACGTAAAGGCGGCGTTATTCAGGCGCCTATATGGTATGTACATGTTAAAGTTAAAAGAATACGAGTACAAAATTTAAAAAATATTTCAAAATTATTTCAAATTTACAGTGCGTAATAAAATTTTTCTTTCAGTAGATTTTTGGCAAAAACTTTGAAAGAAAAATAAAAATTGCCAAGAAAAAGTTTCTCAAAAAAATCTGTCCTTCGGAGGCGACTTTAAACTATAGGGGTCCCGCCACTCATGCATAAAAATTAAAGCAGGCAACATAAGTGGTGTGAGAAGCTAGGTTGTAATCCATGAACCAATTATGTATGTATGTATGCATGTATGTAAGACAAGAAATTGTTTCAAATTTACAGTGCGTAATAAAATTTTTCTGTCGAATTAAATTTCGATCGAATCAACATATAAAGATGGTGGCAGAAATATTATTTAAAAATGTTTACATTGAGTCAAAAGGGCGTAGTCTGACTTTCACTATAATAATTCAGCATATATTGAAGTTGCCGTAGTGAGGTAGGCTGTGTGTTAGCTTATTAGATGTGAGGCCTCCGTTCAAACCCCAGGTGTAATTTCTGACAAGGACTCTGAGAGTCCATAAAATTACCATGTAAAGTTTCTTAAAAATCTGTTGAATTTAAACTGTAGATCCCGCCACTCTTACTTACTTTCTTAATGGGCCATTAACAACCTGATTAACGGATTTCAGCTTGCCGTAGCACATCCGTCCAGGGGCCTCTGTTTCTTGCGCGCCTACGCCAGTTGGTCACACCAATCGATGACAGGGCTTCCTCGATTGGTCCTTCCAAGGCACACAAGGTCGTCCTCTTCGCCGATTTCAGCAGACCCCTGCATCGTGTACACGTTTCGCCGGATCATCCTCCTCCATTCGAACGACATGGCCGAGCCAGCGCAGCCGCTGGATGTTAATATGCTGCACAACGTCTATGTGCTTGAGGATGCGGAAATCATGGCCAATTCGAGCTGGATCGAAGATCTTACGTAGGACTTTCTCTCGAATACTCTCAAGGCTGCTGCATCAGTATAAAAATTAACGCACACAACATGGGCGGAATGAGAAGCTGGGTTGTGATCTCGACTAAAGCGCTATAGTGATGAATTATGTAAAGAATTCAGTAAGGGCTGAGCGATAGCACTTAACACTGAGTCACGTAGAATCCATCATTAGTTGTACGTCGCCTATTTCAATTATCAGCAAAGTAAAAACGTATGAGCATAAAATGAACATTGATTTTGCCTCTACACAGCTCAAAAATCTTAAGACAAGAAAATAAAAGAAACTCGCTATTATGGGTCGAAGTACTAAAGTTACGTTCACATAAAATTGAAAGAAAGTTAGGCGAGGGTGATCAAAAAAATCAACCAAAGTATTCAACTTACTTGGGCTATCACAACGTGCCGCTAAGCAGGCTCAAGTAAGCTTTGGTAATCAAAGTTACCACTTCGACCTAACCTAACCTAACTTAACTTAACCTAACGTACTCAATGGCATTCAAAAATTATTGATCGATAATCGATTTGCCTTTATCGATTGTGTTAACAGAAAATCGAAAAACTCGAAGTATAACCTATGACGGGGTCTTTGTGACTAGACATTTAAGACGCAAACGCTGTAATATGACAGTCACATGCAAGTTTCGAGTTTCGTTTTGTCAATTTCGTAATTTAAATGGAAATTATGAAACAAGTCAGTAAGTTCATAGGTCTGTCGAATACATTGGTTAAATAATGCAATTCGAGTCAGATTTCCTTCTAGGTTTTGCAATTGCGACCCAAAGTGCAGGCTAATAAATTTCAAAACTGTTCAGAAAGATTTAAATACGATAAGGAGACCAGTATGCGTTGATATAATCGATGCAATGATTAAGTGTTCTAATGTGGCGTCGAAGACTGTGCTAGATTCAAGCCGTTTGTGTTTTTATAGAGGTATAGAACTTTAAGTTGGCATTACTTTTCAAGATGGCGACCGATTTAACAGCTGTCAAGTGATTTGTTCTCAGTTTGGTTTGGCAATTCATCATGAATAGACTCACGCCTGAACAACGCTTGTAAATAGTGCAATTTTATTTCGAAAATAATGGTTCTGTGCGGAAAACGTATCGCGCACTACGTCCATTTTATTGTCGACAAAATCGTCCATCAGAGCAGTTAATTCGATTAACCATGGAACGTTTTCGCACCACGTTTACTCTTATTGATAACTCGCATCCCCAGAGACGCTGTACGGTGCGTACAGAAGAAGCTATTGCTGCTGTAGAGCGTAGCATTGAGGAAGACCCGAATGAGTCCATCCGCCATCGAGCACAGGAATTGGATCTGTGTCCATCCACTTTATGGAAGATTTTGCGGAAGGATCTTGGTTTGCGTGCTTACAAAATCCAACTCGTGCAAGATTTGAAGCCAAACGATCATCAAGTAAGGCGTAGATTCGTCGAATGGGCCCAAAACGAGATTACCGTTGTTCCCGATTTTCATAAGCGAATTTTGTTTAGCGATGAAGCAAAACTGCCGCATTTGGAGTGAAGGTAATCCTCAAGTGTATGTGGAAACACCGTTACATCCAGAAAAACTGACTGTTTGGTGCGCTTTATGGGCTGGTGGAATCATTGGTCCGTACTTTTTCAAAAACGATGGTGGCCAGAACGTTACAGTCAATGGTGTTCGGTATAGAGCCATGATTACAAACTTTTTCATTCCTGAATTGAATAACCATGATGTCCAGGAGATGTGGTTTCAACAAGACGGCGCAACATGTCACACAGCTCGTGCCACAGTAGAATTATTGAAAGACACGTTTGGTGACCGCCTAATTTCACGTTTTGGACCTGTGAATTGGCCTCCAAGATCTTGTGATTTAACACCGCTAGACTACTTTCTGTGGGGCTATGTAAAGTCATTGGTCTATGCGGTAAAGCCACAAACGCTTGACCATTTGGAAGACAACATTCGCCGTATTATTGCCGATACACGGCCACAAATGTTGGAAAAAGTCATTGAAAATTGGACGTCCAGTTTGGACTACATCCGCGCCAGCCGTGGCGGTCATATGCCAGAAATCATATTTAAAATGTAATGTCATAAGATTATCTTTCGGATAAATAAAATTCATGTCAATCGAATAATCCATCGTTGTTTTATTGCAACTTAAAGTTCTATACCTCTATAAAAAACACCCTTATATAATAGTGAGCACTAAAATCATGGCGCATCAGAGCCATGGAAATGAAATTCATAAGAAGACATTGTGTTTTGACTAAGTGAGAGGCTGGCAGCTGTGTCCTTAGCTGTTGTATTGACAAAAGTATCACATGCGTACATCACAACGATTCAGTCAGCATTACGACTTAGCTTCCCATTGCACTTATATTGTGCGTGTTAACTTTTACACATGAGAAGCGGGAAATGTCGGTCTTTTGAGATGCATTTTCATGGCAATTTCCATTTGCTCTTAGAATTTTTGTCAGCGATTGGTTGAGAGGAATATTTCGATTTGATCGAGATATCTGATCTGGCGATTGAACCGTGGCTTCACGTCTAATAAGCCAACACACTACCTACTAGACTACGGTGACTTCAACGCTTTCTACTATTGTTAAGCTCTCCTTAGTCGTAGAATAGTCTTGTTAGTCCTGTGGATTTGTTGGATCCTCTTAATGAATATCCCGATATAAGTCAAGTCGATTTAATTTGGGTGCCCTTACGTTTGATTTTGTTATAAATATACTCTCAAAAACACGTAATTTTCAATAGCTTTGCTAAGATATTTTTAAGCTCTGTTTACTTATAATATATTCGCGTTATTTAAATAAATTTTTTTAGACCTTTAAAGGGTTAATTTTAAGTACCTGCAGAACTAATTGCAACTGCAAATAAAAGTCGCAGCTCTTCTAGAATTTGTTTTTTTTTTATAATTAAAAAAAAAATCAAGTAAAAGTGCTAATTTGAAATACAGAAATAACTTCAATAGAATGTTTTTTGGTTTTGGTTTTTTATTTGCCATCAAAATTTCTAATGAAGCTGATCCGTTAAAATACGTCAAACAAAAAGTACCAAGGCTGACATCTTTAATGATTGAATAGAAATGAATTTGGATTGATGGATGAATTGATTTATTGACATTGAAATTATCCAAACACAGTAACAATAATAATAACAATGTATTCATTAGCATTTGAAGCATTTAGATTCTCGTTTCACTTATTAGTTCAAATTGCTTTGGAAGGGTTTGTATAGAACAGTTTATAGGATTCTAAATGGACACCTTAGTCCTTCAAACTAGTTAAGTGGAACAGTGAATATGAAACGTTCTTCAAAAAAATTGGTAATGAACACAATCTAGTCATGAAAAGGGTACCAAAGCCATAAAACGGATACCAAAGCTATAAACAGAGTACCAACGCTATAAAAGGGGTACCAAAGGTATAAAAGGGGTACCAAAGCTATAAAAAGGGTAGCAAAGCTCTAAACAGGGTACCAAAGCTATAAATAGGGTACCATAGATACAAACAGGGTACCAAATTTATAAACAGGATACCAATGCTATAAAGAGGGTACGAAAGCTATAAATAGGGTACCAAAGCTATAAACAGGGTACCAAAGCTATTGTAAAATCTCGGAAAAATGTATCGAACTAAAGAATAAGAATCATATGAGGAAGAAGAAGCATTTCTTTTGAAATAAAATGAATTTACTCTGTTAGATCCATAAATTTTTGGACCGCCCATGCATATACAAAGCGTAGATCGTTGTTGAAGTCGCCGTAGTCTAGTAGGTAGTGTGTTGGCTTATTAGACGTAAAGCCAGGATTCAAGCCCCAGGCCACACATCAAAACAAAATACAAAAATTATTTCTTCGGCGACTTCCTCTCAGCAGATTTCTGGCAAAAACTCTGTGAATAAAAATAAATAAAAAATAAATGTGAAAAAAAAATAAAACTGCCATGAAGAGTTTCTCAAAAAAAAAAACTGTCGTGCGGAGTTGACTTTAAACTGTAGGTCCCGCCACGCATGTATAAAATTAACACACACAACATGAAGTGGTGTAAGAAGCTAGGTTGTAATCTTAACTAAAGGGTTGTAATGACCAATTATGTATGTACAATAGAAAGCGTTGAAATACTTACAACGTTGTAAATCACCAGGCATTATAAGCAATGGAACGTATCTTCAGTCTCATTATGACATAATGTGCCTTTAATCCATATAAAGTTCAACTCATACAGAAATTCAAGTGGGCTTACCATTCATAATGTCGTAGATATGCTGATTGGCTTTCAATGCTAATTTTTGGAAAAAAATTTTTTTTTAGCTAAGAAGCTTATTTACCATTCGATGGTTCTGTCAACAAGTAAAGTTGTTTCATTACCATTGCAACCGGAATAACTGACTGTCCGGTGCACACTATTAAGTGGAGAAGTTAGGCTCATACTCTCTAAGACACTCATCCTCTCCGTGCTTTTCTATAGCACAGAAGCATAAATACCAGACCAGCAGTCTTGAAAGTAATCGAGAGAAAAGTCCTACATAAGATCTTCGGTCCAGTGTAAGTTGTCGATGATTTCCATATTAAACTCAACTATGAGCTGTATGAGCTCCTCATCGAAGTGGACATTGTGCAGCGTATTAATAACCAGAGGCTGCAATGGCTCGGCCATGTCGTTCGAATGGATGAGAATGCTCCAGCGAGACGGGTAACTGATGCGAGAATTTGCAGAAGTTTGCAAAGAGGACGACGACCTTGTTTGAGTTCGAAGACCCAAGTCGAGGAAGCCCTGTCATCGATTGAACCAACTGACACTCAAGAAGCAGAGACTCCTGAAGGATGTGATAAATCAGATCAAAATCCAATAATCGGGTTGTTAATGGCCAATTAAGTAAGTAAATAAGACGGGCACTGCTAAGCTTTTATGGTTCCTCTGGCTAAACACAGATTCAATACCTCAATAATACAATAATAAACGTAAATAACGATGTTTACATCATGAACATTCGTTTTCAAGAACTTTCATCAGACTGTTTACCCTGCCATATAAAAGGCAAGGCAAAGCAGGCGAGTGAGTTTGTGAAGTTTAGACAGTCGTGTGTGAAGACGCGGTGAGTTTGAAGATCTCCCTTACAAAGATCTGTCGAATAATTGTCTAGCAATTGTTATTGTTTATGCAAAGGGTATAAACAGTGGAATAACAAAGAAAAGCAATTGTTGTTGTTTACATCAAGTTGTGAGGAGTGGCATACAGAATTGTGCGAATAATAAAGAATTTTAATTAAAACTAAACACAAAATAATTTTTATTTTCTTTGCAATCTACGAGATCATATTTTAAACGCTTTTACAAGGTAAAAACGTAACAATATAAAGCGTCGTAAGTAGATCCTCGTAAACTCATCTTGATTGGGTTGTTGTATGAAATGAAAATGAAGTCGTAAGAGAAAACCTGTTTCATCTTTTGAAAATTGGTTCAGCTACTCATGGGATGGCACTGCTTAGCATAAAAAATTGAAGTGATTTCCATTTCAATCCAATCTACCCTCTATAGGCGGTATGTTATTCTAAAGAAGCTGTGGGATTTCTTAAATTTTTTTATTTTTATTTTGTATTCCCAAATAGGTTCCGGCAAAGGTAATCACTTTGCTCCACCTCACGTCATAATTAGTTGCAACAATTTAATTTTAATTTCATGCCGGTAATTTAAATTTTAATTTTGACGATGATTCAGTCGTCGAATTATGACAATAACGAATTCAAAACTTGTATGCCAAAGCACGTTTCATTAAATTGCAGGGACTTTTTTATGTTTTTGTTTTATTGTTCTCACCTGTCATAACAATTATGGGGTGGAGTACTTTATTTTGTACACAAAAAATAAAAAACCCGGCAACAATTTTACAGGTTTTTTGTTTGGATTTTCGATGTCAGGTTTTTAGAATTTTTTTGTTTTGCCTCCAAAAGCAATTATTCAGAAAATTATTACAAAAACAACAACTAAAAGCGAAATAAATATCGTAGATGAGTTTTAAAAACACAATCTAAAATTGATCTAATGAATATCCCTATAAATATGAAAATAATTGCTACGAGGGCGGCGATAAAATTTAAAGAATTTAAAAAAAAAACTGGGGAACAAATTTCTTTATCTCTCAGCATTTTTGATTTTCTTTTATCTGGAAACGATATAAAATAGTCTTCAACAGCGGGCTCTATATCACCATATTTGGGAATTCTTATAAAGGGTCCGCCAAATAACTATTTTTTTTGAAAATGCTTTAAAAACAAAAACTACTGAATATTTTCTCAAATTTCTTTTTTTTATTTTAAAGTACAATCCTTCCGGTTAATAATGGAAAATAATTTCATTCAAATGGCTGCCTCGGCTGGCCATGCAGTAGCCTACACCATCGGTCCAATTTTTAAGCACATTATCGATTGTGTGCAGCTGTATTTCACCAATGGCTTCACGAATATTGTCCTTTAAAGCGTCAATTGACTCTGGCTTGTCGGCGTAACACTTATCTTAAAGTTACCTTTAACTAAAGCCAAGTTTAACGGCAAGTTGTAATAATAATTTATATGATAGATCACTGAGATGATTTATTTTTAATAAAACGCCAACCTCTACAAAAAAAAAAAAAGTGTTGCTTTGCTCTTTCTTATAAGGTTGACAATTTTCTACAATCTACCAAAGTCAACAAATTTCGAAACAACCCTCGTAAATACAGCAAAATAATAAAAAAAAATCAGCAAATAAAATCTGTTTGAATAACCAAATTGTCATGTTCCATGAATTATAAATTTTATTGAATGAAAAAATCAAAAAAAAATCAAAAAAAAATCAAATAAAATGAATTAAAACTATAATGAAAATTATCTTTAACATGTATTAAAAATTATATTTAAATTAAAAAAAAATTAAAAAAACAACAGCAAAACTATCTCATTTAAATGATGACGTCTGTTTGGCAATTAAATTTGCATTAATGAATGGGACGGTCTTTCAGCAACATTTTTATTTATTTAAAGGCAGGAAAATTAAATGATTTTTTTGTGAAATTTGTTGTCTATTTTAATAAATAAAACTAATTATTTATGAACGATATTATTATATATACACTGGCAAATAAAATAAAAAAATTAAAAAAAAAATAAAATAAAAAATAAATCGAGAATTTTGCAAAATTTAAGTGATTGTTGGCGTGTTTTTTTTGCCATTTAAATGGGGTTTTTCAAATTTGTACGTATTTAACTTGTAAAATAGAAATTTTAAAACATTTACTTCCCCAAAAAATTGTGATGCGATTACTCATTACCACCTCATTTTGTTCAAGTCCGAGAAAAAAAACCTTCTATTGGCTTCAATATCCAGAAGTTGCAGCCTCCATATATTACTACCATGACTAGTAATACTGAATACTATTCAAATGCCTTTTCTGTCAAAGGTGGGGAAAGATGCGTTGCAATAAAACCTAATTTAAGCAATGCAAGTAGGTCGTGTTAGGAGATTATGTGCTCTGCAACCCGAAGGGTTACTTCGGAGCTACGTTTATCGCCACTAATGGCCACATGTTTCTTTAGCGGATGGAACCCACGTTATTTGAACAGAATGGTTTTTACATAGAAAGCCTTCAAGGTTGTTCATAGTTACATAAGGTATAATAAGATGTTCATTTATATTTTTACTGGCTCAAAACCCAGCTTAAATATTTCGAAATGTAAAAAAAAATATTTTATTTCGTCGTCTTCCTTTCAGTATTCTTTTGATAAAAACTCTGAGAAATTAAATAAATTTGCCATGAAAAGTTTCTCCAAAATCTGTCGTTCGAAGTCGAATTAAAATCTGTAGGTTCCGCCACTTGCCTCTTCCATCTTCGGCATAGTGCAGGTACCAGTGACAACTATGCTACTACTCGAATACACCTGTTCGTTTGAAACGCTTATGTGGTAGACACCAGAGGTCAACAATGAGTATTTAAAACGATAAGTAGATTCGAAACATACTTCTGATAATTTCTGATACTTATACGCATTCATACTCATACTACTCATATTCAAAGTTTGAAATACTCATGGTACTCATACTTAACAATACGCATGATGTTATTAATTACGACTCTCCATGACTCATCGTATACACGAATCACAAAATAAGTATGATTCGCGTACGAATACTACAATACTCACAAGAAGATTGTGTGTTTGCTCTGCATGCTGTCTGTCTTTTTCTTTCTTCTTTCTTTGTAAATGCAACAACAACTAAGACTGTAAATTTTGATGAATCCTTATTTTAATGTCATACTCATACTACTCACATTCAAAGTTTGAAATACTCATGGTACTCGTACTTAACAATACGCGTGATGTTATTGATTTCGACTCCCCACGACTCATCGTATACACGAATCACAAAATAAGTATGATTCGCGTGCGAACATAACAATACTCACATGAAAGTTGTGTGCTTGCTCTACGTGCTGTCTTTGTCTTTTTTGTTTATGTGTCTTTCTTCTTTCTTTGTAAATGCAACAACAACTAAGACTGTAAATTTTGACAAATGAGTAGGCGTATGAATCAAACATAGTTCGAATGTTATGAGTTTGATATCAACGTTGTACTCATACTCATTGCAACTTGTACATATAAATCAATGTTGTACTGAGTACGAATGAATCAGAGTAGTTGGATTTCAATTCTGTTGACTGACTCATACTCAAAATTTCATGAGTACTTATAAGTAGCAAAAAAGCGATTCATTGCTGATCTCTGATACCTACATAATTGGTCATTACAACCGTTTAGTCAGGATTACAACATAGCTTCTCATGAGTGGCATTTTAAAGTCGATTTCGAATGACAGATTTTTGAGAGACTTTTCATGGCAATTTTATTTTATTCACAGAGTTTTTGGTCAAAGACTGCTGAGAGGAAGTCGTCGAAGAAATATTTTTATTCCTAATTTCGTTTTGATGGCTGACCTGGGGTTTGAATCGTCTAATAAGTCTAATAAGTCTACTTACTAGACTACGGCGACTTTACTCTGGAACTCGAAGGGTTTATTGGTCATTAATAACTCGTTTATCGCATTGCAGCCTACTTTAACACACCCCTTCATGCGCTACTGCTTCTTTCGCTGCTTCGCCAGTTGATCACGTCAATCAATAACAGGGCTTCCTCAATTTGGTTCTTCCAACGCAAACAAGGTCGTACTCTACGCCGACAGCCGATTATCCCGGCATTAAATACCCGCTTTGTGGGAACATAATCCTCCATGCGAAAGAGATAGCTGAGTCATCGCAATCGCTGTATGCTAATGCACTGCACAACTCATACAGCTCACTGTTGGATTGAGCGCGGAAATCATCGCCAACTCGCACACAAGGCTGAAGATCTTATGTAGCACTTCTCTATAGAATACTCTCAACGCTGCTGAGTCGATGCTTAATAGTTTCCATGCTTTTGCGCCATAAAGAACACGGAGAGAATGAGCGACTTGTGGAGTTTAAGTATCGTTGTACGAGAGAGAAGTCTCGGCTAATTAATTGCCAATTCAGATCATAACAATAGCATCTGACGGAGCTACAATAGTGACTCAACTGCATTCTTCATCGCCTTATCAGCAGCGCAGGAATACTGAGCCTTGGATTCCTTATGGGGAAATCAATCAAAAGATATTTTATAGTCGACAAATATATGGTGTGTGTCGGCTTATTTATCATGGATCTTCTGCAGAATTTGACGTAAAGTACAGATCTAGTCGATGATGAGTTTGTCAGGTCTGAAGCCGGATCGAAAAGCTCCAATTAGTGTTTAACGAGTGGTTTTAGATGTTCAAACAGTATGCATTTAAGGACCACGAAAGGGAGAAGACTTATACCTTTGTAGTTGACGAATATCGTTGACATACAGCCTCCTCGTGATCCCTCCTGGATGGGTTATTAGCAGATGTTTAGCTAAATGTTACCCAATGCATGCAGTAGAGTCCCGTATTTTGTTTATAAATTTGGGTTAGCGATGGCGCTTAATTTCTGGCTGAATATGCAAAAATTTTTGATTTTGATTGGAACAACACGAATTCATATGAGAGATCCAACAGTGTCCATTGCATTCCGAAAATGTCACTGTTTGATGTGAATTTTAGGCTGGCATCTCTGCCAGTTCATATTTCTTTGAGAATGGCGTTGGCCAGGCCATCACTGTCAACGACAAGCTTTTAAATCGATGATTACACAGTCCTGCAAATTTGGACTTTTTTGTAAAAATAAGATGGCTCCAGGTGTTTTCGAAGGCATTTTGCCTTCAAAAACTTTCCATCACGTCAGGTTTTCGAGAAAAAAGGGGTTGAAACCCCTACAAAATAGCGTTTTTGGCCATTTTTGAAACATTGTAGAGCTAAACACGGACGTGCTAGAACCATCGCTATTGTCAGAAATTAACAATTGATCTTTGCCCTTTAAAATGAGCCCAAAGCCAAATTGTTTGCATGCACCATGCACCCTTAAAGTAGGGGGTGGGTTTATGACAAGGGGTTCAAGAGAAAAAGAAACACATTACGGAGGTCCTCAGGGGTTTTTGGGGTCGCTGATTACAGATCTTCATTCAGATTTGAAAAATTCAAAATGGCGGATCCAATATGGCGGTCGAGGTTTATAAAAATTAATCAGATTTAAATAACCGCCATATTGGATCCGCCATTTTTAATTTTTTAAATCTTTATTTATCTTTAAATCAATTTCAGACAATAGCGATGGAAACGTGATGGAAAGTTTTTGAACCCAGATTCGTGTTCAGCCCGCAAAATGCCTTCGGAAACACCTGGAGCCATCTTATTTGCAAAACCCATGCAGGGCTGTGTTATTAATTTCTTTTTGTCGGATTTGGATGACCTGAACACCAACGATATGTGGTTTCTACAGGACAATGGCGTTATATGCCACACAACTCATGTCACAATGTGTACTCTGCACGAACGATTTGAGAGTATTATTATCTCCTGTAGTCAAGTAGGTAGTGTGTTGGCTTATTAGGCATAAGGCCACGGTTCAAACCCCAGGTCAGACATCAAAACGAAAATATGAAAAAAAATATATTTCTTCCTGAGAGCAAATAAAATTGCCATGAAAAGTTTCCCAAAAAATCTGTCTTTCGGTGACGAAAGAAATTACAGCACACAACATATGTAAGTGATGTGAGAAGCTAGGTCGTAATGACCAATTATGCACGTGTGTATATATCTCCCTTGAAGGTGATCTGAGCAGGCTACCGAGATCAAGTGATTTGACGCCTTTAGAGTTTTTCTTGTGGGGTTTTCTTAAGTCCACGGATGTAGGCGAATTAATCCGATATAACCGAAGTTATCGATCAAATGCAGTCTGATTTGTGCATCACAGTTATGGCAAACTGGATATTTTAAAAGCGTTTCTCTCAGAGAAGTTAGGGCTTCTCTTTACATGCCGACTTCTTTCTACGCTGTGTCAAGGGAAATTAGAAAAAAAGGTATCCTTCAAAAACCAAAAAACCCGGTAATTGTTTTTTTTTCTACAACAGAATTTATTATTTGCCTGAAAAGAGAGAAAGCTTCCTGCGAATCCTGGCTTATTTTGGCGTTGAAATACAAAATAATTGTTTTGCAAGAACTTTTTTAAACATTTTCTTCTGTTAAGCTTATAAAAATTCCTTCAAAGAACATAAAATAAAATCCTTTTGTTTCTTTTAAATCCCTACACGTTACACAAAAGAAAAAAAACAATATTCAACAGACCCGTTTTCTATACATTATGATGTACGAGAATGTCAGGAAGTATTTATTTTATTTATAAACCCCTTTCAGTTTGCTTCTGGTTTTTTGCACAAAATCCTTTCAAATGTTACAAAATGTCATCATATTGTCACAACATAAGGAATCATTTAGATGAACATATTTATGGTCTAAGTGTTGACATTAAATACACACACCCATACTGACACACATACACACACGGTGAGAGAGAGAGAGAGAGAGAGAGAGACATGGAGTCAGACAACAAGTTTCAGAGCCACAGCTAGACAGTTTTATAAAGAAAAAGACAAATAAAATGGAATGAAAAATAAACTTTTGGGAAATGAATGAATGAATGAATGAATGAGTGAATGAATGACAAAAACGACAGAGAGATAGACAAACAAACAGCCACTGATACATTTGCTAATGCAATAACTACTACAACTAAGAGAGAGAGAGAGAGAGAGAGAGAGAGAGAGAGAGAGAACAGACATTGAAACAAAGAAATCAACAAAAAAAATCATTTCAAAAATATGACAGACAGACAAAAAACACACAGAGAAGCAGGAGAGAGAGAGAGAGAGAGGAAGGGAGGCAAAGGAAGAAAGACAAACAAGTACCATTTCCCATAAGCCACTTAAAAGACAAATTTAAACACAAACAGATAACAAATCCCATACAAAAACAACAATAACAATAAAATTAAGTAAAAAAAAAGGGACGAAAGGATCATAAATACACGACTTCCTTAAGTTAAAACACATACACTACTGCACTACCACTCTACCACACACACAAATGCTTAGCTTAAACCCAAGCCCAGAGGAAGTAATATTTTTAACTGTTAGAACGACAGGAGAATAAGAGAGAGATAGAGAGAGAGAGACATAAATTTTCTTTAAGTATTTAAAATATGTTGTCTTGTAACGCATTTATTTTATTGTCTTTTAAATCTTTTCTTCCTCTGTCTCTCTCTCTCTGTCTGTCTCTCTTTGGTTTTTATGTTTACAAGTGTGTTAATATTGTAATTTATTTACGGATTTATTTTTGAAGTTTACCACTCCATAAAAATGTTAATAAACTTGAATGTTTAATAATTTTTTTTTTAGGCAGGAAACACATGACATTGTACTTCCTATTCGGCTTATTTCCCATGGATTTCGTATCTGACATAATGGGGCGTATGATTGTTATTAATTTGTCATTTCAAATGAATTTATAGTGTGTGTGGGTATCAAAACGATGATGATACTTTTCATAATTTAAAGGGGATTTTAGCCGTAATAAAATGAAAAAAGAAATGTTAGGTAAACAGGGGGTGACCTGGTAGTCTAGTGGGTAGTGTGCTAGACTATTAGCGTGAGGGTCGTGGGTTCGATTCCCACCAGAGACTCTGGTCTGTGACACTACACCGAGCAAATAGTCAAGTTACTTCGCTCGTATATAATTAGGATATAATTTGTAATTGTATTGTAATTAATAAATAAATAAATAAATAGGTAAACAGGACTTTTAATGGTTATTACTCCGGATCACGAGGAGGCTGTATGTCAACGATATTCGTCAATTACAAAGGTATATGTCTTCTCCCTTTCGTGGTTCTTAAATGCATACTGTTTGAACATCTAAAACCACTCGTTAAACACTAATTGGAACTTTTCGATGCGGCTTCAGACCTGACAAACCCATCCTCGACTAGATCTGTACTCTACGTCAAATTCTGCAGAAGATCCATGCTAAATAAGCCGACACACACCATCTATTTGTCGACTATAAAGCATCTTCTGATTGATATCCCCATAAGGAATCCATGGCTCGGTATTCCTGCGCTGCTGATAAGGCGATGAAGAATGCAGTTGAGTCACTACCGCAGCTCTGTCTTATGTTATTATTATGATCTGAATTGGCAATTGAGCAGCAGAGACCTCTCTCGTACGACGAAGCTTATACTCTACAAATCGCTCATTCTCTCCGTGTTCTTTATGGCGCAGAAGCATGGACGCTATTAAGCACTGATGCAGCAGCCTTGAGAGTATTCGATAGACAAGTTCTACACAAGATCTTCAGCCTTGTGTGCGAGATGGCGATGATTTCCGTGTTCGATCCAACAGTAAGCTGTATGAGCTCATCAATATCATGAACATTGTGCAGCACATTAGCATACAGCGGTTGCGCTGACTCAGCTTTCTCTTTCGCATGGAATACTATGTCCTCCCAAAACGGGTATTTAATGTGGGGATAAGCGGATGTCGGCATAGAGAACGACCTTGTTTGCGTTGGAAGGACCAAATTGAGGATGCCCTGTCATTGATTGATGTGACCAACTGGCGAAGCAGTGAAAGAAGGAGTAGCGCCTGAAGAGGTGTGTTAAAGTAGGCCGAAATGCGATAAACGTGTTATTAATGACCAATAAACCCTTCGGGTTTCAGAGTGAAGTCGCCGTATTCTAATAAGTAGACTTAGTCATGTGGCCTCGATTCAAACCCCAGGTCAGACATCAAAACGAATTTAGGAATAAAAATATTTCTTCGACGACTTCCTCTCAGTAGTCTTTTGCCAAAAACTCTGTGAATAAAATAAAATTGCCATGAAAAGTTTCTCAAAAATCTGTCGTTCGAAATTGACTTTAAACTGTAGGTCCCGCCACTCATGTATAAAATTAACACACACAACATAAATGGTGTGAGAAACTAGGTCGTAATCCTGACTGAAGGGTTGTAATTACCAATTATGTGTGTATTTATGTATGTAGCTTAGATATCTCTAAAAATGAAAAAAAAAATATTTTATTTCGTCGTCTTCCTTTCAGCATTCTTTTGATAAAAACTCTGAGAAATTAAATAAAATTGCCATGAAAAGTTTCTCAAAAATCTGTCGTTCGGAGTCGACTTAAAATCTGTAGGTTCTGCCACTTGCCTTTTCCATCTTCGGCATAGTGCAGGTACCAGTGACAGCTGTGCTATGTGACCTACATGAATACACCTGTTCGTTTGGAACGCTTATGTGGTAGACACCAGCGGTCAGCAATGAGCATTCAAAACGATGAGTAGATTCGAATCATACTTCTGATAATTTCTGATACTTATACGCATTCATACTTATTTTAATGTCATACTCATACTACTCATACTCAAAGTTTGAAATACTCATGGTACTCGTACTTAACAATACGCATGATGTTATTGATTTCATTTCTCCGAAACATACTTATAATTTCTGATACTTATACGCATTCATACTTATTTTAATGTCATACTCATACTACTCATATTCAAAGTTTGAAATACTCATGGTACTCATACTTAACAATACGCATGATGTTATTGATTTCATTTCTCCGAAACATACTTATAATTTCTGATACTTATACACATTCATACTTATTTTAATGTCATACTCATACTACTCATACTCAAAGTTTGAAATACTCATGGTACTCGTACTTAACAATACGCATGAAGTTTGTTGATTACGACTCTCCATGACGCATCGTATACACGAATCACAAAATAAGTATGATTCGCGTACGAACACTAAAATACTCACATGAAGGTTGTGTGTTTGCTCTGCTTGCTGTCTTTTTCTTCTTTGTTTATGTGTCTTTCTTCTTTCTTTGTAAATGCAACAACAACTAAGACTGTACATTTTAATGAATGATTCGAATCACTCGATTCACATTTATGAGTACATATTATAAGTATTTTTCTAAATTTATGAATCTGGTCTGAGTAGGCGTATGAATCAAACATATTTCGAATGTTATAAGTTTGACGTCAACGTTGTACTCATACTCATTGCAACTTGTATTTATAAATCAATGTTGTACTGAGTACGAATGAATCAGAGTAGTTGGATTTCAATGCTGTTGACTTACTCATACTCAAAATTTCATGAGTACTTATAAGTAGCTAAAAAGCGATTCATTGCTGATCTCTGATAAGGATTAAAACGGGTATATGTATTACAATACAAACCTAGTGAGGATTACAACCTATCTTCCAACACCACTTAAGTTTGGTTGCGTTAATTTCATAAATGAGTGGCGGGACTTAACAGTTTAAACTCAACTCCTAACGACAGAATTTTGAGAAACTTTTCATGGTAATATCATTTACTCTCAGATTTTTCTCAGAAATCTGCTGAGAGGAAGTCGCCGAAGTAATATTTTTTCATATTTTGTTTTGTGGAGATGTCTGACCTGTAGTTTAAGCCGTAGCCCCTGTATTACAATTACAGCCTTAAAGTTTGTAGGTAAAGACGACTGATTATTCGGAAAGATCTTAGATAGACCCAGTTAGGTCATAATGATTGCCATGGTCATCCCCCAGTTCTTCATTTTCCTCCATTCCCGGAACCATTCGGAGCTTTTGATAAGGCTATTCAGAGTGCCAATGTCCATACGTGAAAGTTCTCTTTGATCGCTTTTGGCTTATGGATCGCCAAAATGCCTTTTCTTTCTCTGGCATTTGTGGTGAGCATGTACCAGTGACAGCTGTGCTATGTGGCCTATTCGCATACAACTGCTACTTAAGGATACCCCACATGAAAAAGTCTAACGACATATGATCTCAGTGGCCAGATTACATTACGTTCATGTTATATGACCATGCCCCCAAATTGCTCGTGCAGGGTATCGAATGTGGCATGAGCTGTGTTTTGTGTAGCATTGTCTTGTTGAAACCACAAGCCTTTGGTGACCAGATCATCCAATTGAGGCCAAAAGAAATTGGTAATTATCGACCTAGAATGCTTGCCGGTGACAGTGATGGTATGACCAACGTTGTTCTCAAAGGAATACGGATCGATGACGGCGCCTGCTCAAAATCCACACCAAACAGTTACTTATTCGGTATGGAGGGTATGTTCTTGGACCTCATGGGTGTTGATGTTGTCAAAAAATGAGAAATTTTTTTTGTTTACGTATCCATTCATTCAGAAATGTGCCTGATCTCTGAAGACATTCTTTCGATTAAGGGTCAGATACCAACTACTTCAGAGCTTCTGCAGATACACGTCTATGGTCGTTTACTTTTAGTTTCTGGTATAGTCTTTTGGTCCTGGTACAGTGCTGTGGTCATGGTACAGTCCTATGGTCCGAGTATAGTTGAATTTTGTTTGGCTGCAAGCTCAAGTTACGATTCTAAATTCGTTATGGTTATGGCTTGCGAAAGGCCGAATTTTTTTCAGCGACGTTAAATTGGTTGCCTCGGATTCTCATAGATAGCGGAGATGTTTTAAACAGATCTTACGTTTCATTGACGTACTACTGTTCAATCAATAGTTTACTGAACCAATGGAAGCTAATTTATACACCACATTGCGAATGGTCCTCTCGGTAGGACAATTATGGTGATCGTGAAATGGGTGACGGGCCGGTTGCCCGAACAGAATACTCTTTTTGATAAAACGATCAGGGGTGCCCAATCCATTGCCTACAAATTTGAGTTGTGCGTAGGGCTTGACAAATCATCAGGAGGAAAATTTTCGATTTTGGGACAATTGATATGAGTGACCCGAGGACGTCCAGTGCATTTGGTGCTGGCAAGTTCATCTATTCATTATTTTGATAAAACGATTTGATAAAACGTGCTGTGCCCTTCCACGGTGATTTGTCATAACAAACTGCACAAATGCTGACTAATTTGACAGATGTAGTGTCAACAAAATGGACGTTATTAACAGTTAAATTTCGGAAGTTTCTGTTGAAAGGCTTTTTATTTATGTTTGGAATTCGTTTATCAATCCCTCGGTCATTACGACTGTGTACCCATATGCTCTGCTATTTTCTTAGAGAATGTTAGGCATTTGTAATGCTATTTCTCCAACTGCTTTGAGCTGATGGAAAGGTCATTAGAGATCGTTAGGTACTAGGCATTGTATTTTTCTCCAACTGCTTAGAGCTGATATAAAGGTAAGTTGAGGTATCTGAGCAAATACCCGGTTGGGAAACCTAATATATAGGGTTATCCATTTCGTGGTTTCAAAAGTAAACGTAATTAAAATACATATAAAATATTTTCTTTCATGATATTTCTTTTTTATTGTAAAGTTTGAACGTTGAAATTATGTGTGAAACACTACATCATTTAAATGACCTCCACGCGAAGTGTTGCAAGCATTGATTCTTTTGAGGTAATTTTCGACCACTTTTTGACACATATTGGGCGGTATCTCAGCCATAAGTTGACGAATGTTGGTTTTTATGTGCTCAAGAGTTGAAGGTTTATCTGCATAAACACGTTCTTTCGCGTAGCCCCACAAAAAAAAAGTCTAATGGTGTCAAAACGCATGATCTTGGTGGCCAGTTGATATCGCCACGACGAGAAATTACGCGGCTAGGCAATGTCTCTTGCAATAAAGCCATATTCGCTCGAGTTGTGTGGCATGTGGCACCACCGTCTTGTTGAAACCACATATTCTCCAAGTCGTACTCTTCAAATGCAGGCATATCATTTATCATATGACCATAGTGCTCTGAATTGACGGTGACAGTCCTTCCATCGTCGTTTTCGAAGAGGTAAAGTCCAATCACACCTTTGGACCAAAGAGCACACCAAACAGTTGATATCGCCACGACGAGAAATTACGTGGCCAGGAAATGTCTCTTGTGTGGCATGTGGCACCTTGTCTTGTTGAAACCACATATTCTCCAAGTCGTATTCTTCAATAGCAGGCAAAAAAAAAGTCGGTTATCATATGACCATAACGCTCTGAATTGACGGTGACAGTTGTTCCATCGTCGTTTTCGAAGAAGTAAGGTCCAATTACACCTTCGAACCAAAGAGCGCACCAAACAGTGACTTTTTCTGGATGTAATGGCCTCTCTTCAATTACTTGAAGATCCTCAGAACCCCAAATACGACAATTTTGTTTATTAACATACCCAACGAGTGTGAAATGTGCTTCATCACTGAAGAAAATTTTTTTTAGAAAAATTGCCATCCACCGCCTGTTGTTCAAGCGCCCATTCCACGTATCTACAACGTTGTGAATGGTCAGCTGGCTTCAGTTGTTGTGTGAGCTGGACTTTATATGGATGTAGGTGTAGATTTAAATGCAAAATACGCCATAATGTGCCGTAAGGCAGTCCTAATTCCTGAGAACGACAAGGAATCGACACATTCGGGTCTTCGGCAACACTTTCACTTACAAAAGCGATATTTTCAGTGGAACGAGCAAAACGATGATGCACAGGCCTTTCAATATTTGTAACCACTCCAGTCTCTTAAAATTTCTTCACAATTTTACCAATTGCTTGCGTAGTTGGACGATTATGTAAACCTTAATTTCCTCTTAAAGCATGATACGTGTCTGTGGCAGAATCACCATTTCTGGAGTAGGTTTTGATAATTTTTATACGTTGTGTGATAGTTAAGCGTTCCATTTTCATCAATGTCAGACTTTCAACTGAAAAAA
Source organism: Sarcophaga variegata (assembly GCA_932273835.1). Classification (NCBI taxonomy): domain Eukaryota; kingdom Metazoa; phylum Arthropoda; class Insecta; order Diptera; family Sarcophagidae; genus Sarcophaga; species Sarcophaga variegata. The sequence continues at coordinate 14,631,737 of OW026361.1, read as the reverse complement.
AAAAAAAAATTGGTTTCACAACTTAGTTTGACAGATGTCGAATTCGAGTCCCATACTTTTGAAACCACGAAATGGATAGCTTTAGATGTCAGTATTCTTTCAGCAAAAGCAAACAGGCTTACTTAGAAGATGTTTGCCTCTTTCTATGATTCTGGATCATATTTCTGATTGTGTGTAGTGTAATGATGTTATACAGTTGTGGTATTAGAGATGGAAAGCCAAAAAATGCATCCACCTATGGGTGTCTCCCTATCTTATGTATGAAATGTAGAATTTCATCTCACACAACTCTGCTATTTTTTTAGTATAAAATTTGAATCTCTTATCTCGTTAGCAATTTATTTGAAATTAATTTCTCCTGCTATTTTATGACTGTTGCTTTAAACACTTAAAATTCTGGCTGCTGTATGAGAGACAAACAGTCTTGGAAGGAAATATTTTCGTTTCTTATCTAAATTTAACATATTTTTTCTCGAATTCAAAATCATGCTCCTTCGTTTAACAATATTTGTGGTGGTAAGATATTTAATTTCCCCCCCAAAAAAAAAGAGTATGAAAAGGGAATAAAGTATTGATAAATTTCCGTTCCAATAACAGTAAATTTTTAACAAACATTTACTTATTGGCAAAGTTTCTTCCCCTCGAACCCCTCGTCCATGTGTTTCCAACACATATTGCTTGTCTTAAACGAAATCTCAGTTCAGAATATTCTGACTTGACTCGTGAGTAATAAAATTAAAATGCGGCAAAAGAAAGTTGCTGCCACAACGATTCGCTGTCGTTTTTTTTTTCTTTGCTTTCTTAGGTTTTTGTTTTTCCAGTACTATGGGGAATAAGGGAGCAAGAGAGAAACAAACAAACAAACAAATAAAAAAAGATAAAAACAGCAACGAAAACAAATTGTAAGGAAAACAAAAAAAAGTACAAGCACAAGCAGAAGCATAATTTTTAAGTTCACCACATGCACACACACATACACAAACCTTAGCTCAGCTGTTGTTACGGCAACAGCAGCATCACTTAGAAAACATGCATGTACTCGCACTCGCACTCATACTCATACACTAGCATTTGAATCGAGGATAAAAAGCACCATTTTTATGCATGTCTTCTGTTTTATTTTACACTGATACTCGTATGACTGTGTGTTTGCCTGTGTGTGTGCCTGTGTCAGTTGATTTTTGTATTTGTTTGTATGTTTACCGCTATAATTCATAAAATTATCTGTAGATTTCGTTCTCGTTTCGTTTCTTTTTTCTTCGTGTTATTTTTGAAGCATAAAAGCGAAAATGCCAACAAATTGCCATGTCGCTCCTTGGCTTACGATTGTAACAAAAAGGGAAGCTTGTTAGACAGCCATGACTGTGGTTTCTAAATGTTTTTGTTGCTGTTTAAGTGGCAACAGTTGAATCTTGTTATGATGACTTCATGGAAAATATTTAAATAATGCAATATGTACGTCTAGAACAAGGAATTCCGGATAGTTAAGAGGTTTCCGAAAAGGCCTTGGATCTCCAGCGGCTGCCTCAAAATGCTGGTAAGCTTAGGCTGTGGTATGTATGGTTTATTAAAGGTTCTGACAACTGCAATGAATTTCAAGCGGCCTTATTAAACGTGTGCAATGTTTGGTGGAATCGTCATGGTCGAGTGACATCCTCGTATCGCACGGTATCGACACAAGCTGTCCTAGTTATAGCCGGAATGGTTCCCACAGGCCTACAAGCATATGAGCGCCGGATGATCTTAAACGCCAGGCAAAGTACGACTCAACCACAGAGCATAGAAGCGATAAAGCACGAAGTCTTCCTAAAATGGCAATCTCGCTGGGAAAATAAACAGCATGGAAGGTGGACATATAAACTGATTCCCGAGTTGCAATTGCGGAAAAACAGAAAAAAACGGCGAAGTAGACAACTACATAACTCAGATGCTGACCGGTCACGGTTATTTCAGAAAGAACCTGCATCGCATGGGGAAATGCCGCTCGCCATTCTGTATTTATGAAGAGAAAGAAACGTTAGATGATTGCGAACACACTTTCTTCAGCTGTCGTCGATGGGCCGAAAGCCGTCAGCGACTCGAAGCTGAAATCGGCGTCATTAGCCCAACAAACATGGTGCTGAAAGTGATAAACAGTAGAGAGAGCTGGAACGCAGTAAAACACTTTGTAGAGCACGTCCTGCGAAAGAAGAAATTTGACCTAGGCAAGCGGAATGATAATAGAGCGGAGCCTGGACGCAGGCTGATGATAATGGAACTGGAACATATGCCAGAAAAGGGCTCCACCTCGAAGTAATGCAACCATGGTTCCGAGGTGGAATGATTCCCCGGTGAGGAGACAAGGCGGGTTTTTAGTCGGTATACCCAGTGGGAGAGTCCGACATATCATGTCTGGTGACGACCATCATGAATGCATAAAGCATTTTCCCTCCTTTCCGCAAAAAAAAAGTAGGCAGTGTGTTGGCTTATTAGACGTGAGGCCACGGTTCAAATCCCTGGTCAGACATCAAAATGAAATTTGAAAAAATATTTCTTCGGCGATTTGCTCGCAGCAGATTTCTGGCAAAAACTCTGTGAATAAAATAAAATTGCCATGAAAAGTTTCTCAAAAAAATCTGTCGTTCGGAGTCGACTTAAAACTGTAGGTCCCGCCACTCATGTATAAAATTAACGCACACAACAGAAGTGGGTATGAGAAGCTAGGACGTAATCCTGACTGACGTATGGTTTGTTAAAGGTTCTGACAACTGCTTTGTATTTCAAGCGGAGGTCATGGTCTTATTAAACAGGTTCAATGTTCGGTGGATGGTGCGCCTGATAAACCCAGATAGCCCAGATAGCTGCAATCAAGTCCGGCATCAAATCGTCTACAATTATCAATGCATGCTGGGCCTTTCAATGGACTTTTAACTCTTCTAACTTTTACAAGTCTCCCAAGGCCAATTTACTGATTATCTGATCTGGACGCCTACAAGGTTTACAACACCCAACATGTCACGGCGCAAAGCTGTTTCAATTGCTTCAATTAACCACGATTTTCTCCTGTAATTGTGCAAAGAGACTCTTTGCGCAATAAGCTATTAAACATTGGAGTGGAAATACCTTACTTAGCTTCGATAATAGATTCGATGTAAAAATCTTTGTAATCGTGGAAAACAATCGGGAAAATTCTGTCAATAATTTCGATATCGTGATGTACACAGATATCTTGAAGATGAACTCTAAAGCGTTTCATCAATAGAGCCCAACTGAAGTCATTACTGCAGACTTTTTAAACGCTTAAGTATTATTCCTGGCCATCTGGGATGTCTGCTTATTTCTAGCTTAGGTCAAAGCGAGTGCACGTTTAGAACCAGGTGGCTCTTGTTGCCTTTCGATTGCACATTATCAGTGCGCCAGTAAGAGAGTGCTGGAACGACATATTTTCTCAATCTTCTGTGGAAATGAAAGACACAATGAACTGACCAGGGCAGCGTTTGCTGTGCCTCGATTATAAGAAATATTCTCGACAATTACCTCGAAAACGTAAAATTCCAAGATAAGGGCTCTTAGGTTAGAGGACGTGTACTTGTCAATTAAGACAAGTACAGTAGCCGGAGGTCGAATTGATCCATTGTACAATAAGGCCTCTTAGACCCAAAGATTCTTTGGACTAACATGGCCGAATATGATATCAAGCGCTCTAGTTTACTCAAGACTCTCTACTCATAGTGGAGCAACCGTAACGAATGTTGTTAGTTGTACTTATCGGGCTCTGAATGACTGGAGATCAATACCGAAGGATTTTGTTATAGTTTAACGATATAGAACAGGAAGACACAGTTGATTACTTTCTATGCGGTGATCTTAGTTTTTAAAACAAACCACGGTCCTCGTTATTGATATGAGATAAAATTCATGCACTAAAGCCTCGTAGAAGTAATGTTCGTAGTCGTTCAATACCGTTTACAAACCCTATTGAATCCTCATGCTTAAGCCCCGATCAGCCAAACGTACAAGGAACGTAACAGAACGTACGTTCATACTTAGCGTAGGAAAAGCAAGGAGAGCGATTATAGAACCGTAATGTAATTTCAATAGGCATTCACATTGTTCTTCATATGCTGAAAACAAAAGCATTTTTCTTTGCATTCCGTGGACGTTTGGCTAAGCAGGGCTTTACTGTCTTACCGTCTAACAGTTTACCAGATGGCTTAGGTATGTGAAGGCAAGGAAATTGGCTTAAAATATGATCCACTATTTCTTATGCCTCTTCACAAAACCCACAACATTCCACTTATTAATGTTGTGTCTAAAGCAGCCACCAATTAATATTGTGTTCTTATTACCTTGTACCCACTGTTTCATTTAAACTCTGTATTTTAGAAACTTTTTGTGAAGAAATTCATAATTTTTGTTTTTTCAAAAATATTTTCACTTTTCCTTAGAAAAACTACATTATTATTCTATTAAACAAATGAAAATTGCTTTTCCTTTGCGCATCAGGCAGGTAAGCAAACAAGGAAATTGTTTTTCTATCAAAGAGAAAACGAAAATATTGTTTTGCCAACTTTGATTATTCACGTGTAATAATTAAATAATTTCTCGTATTTTTGTAAGATTTTTTTTTAAGAAATTAAAAATCTATGAAATTTTTAGAAGATATTCTTAAACGTTTTATTTTATTTTTAATTTTTTGGAAGCCAAGCTAATATTTATTCTAGAAAATGAACATAAAAAAATTAGAAATTAATTGTTTTCACGAATTCCAATAACAAAACTACAAAGAATAACCACGAAAGAAAGAGAAAAGCAAAGAATTACAATAACAAATCAACAATGAGTTCTAGAAGTTGCCTTGGTTGGCATGGAGGCCACCAAAACCTTTCAAGAACCCGTACAAAATAAATTTAAGGATAAGCCTGCTTTCAATGTTTGTAATTAACCATCGACAGTGAAGCAAAATCGCCTCTTTAATCTAGTCACAGAGCAGCGTTTGCCTGGAAGTGTGACTTAACACCTCAGAACACTCATTGAATTAAACCAGCAATGATGGGAAATCTTTCAACAGGACAAGATTGTTCAATTTGATACAGCGAATATTATTAATTATCCGCATTATTATTACTCGTACATTGCACACATACAGTCACACAACGTACCCCCCCCCCCCCCCATAAAAATCATTTTTTTAAAAGTAATGAACTTCTAATCTAAAATTTCTTTACATTAGCGTCTGTAACGACACATTTACTTAAATAAAGAAAAAAGATTCCCAAAATCTATGAATTTGTGACTGCAGTTTGCTTAAAACCAATATGGCACCACAGAAAATTATACGTACGACGTATATTTCGTATTAAATTTCTCCAAGTGTAGCCCGGTATATAAAAGGTATTGTGGCTAAAAATCCTAGGACTACAGCCGTAGAAATCGGAAAGTGATCACAGTGTTATTGCGCATTCCGTAACAGTTGGAAGTGTTTTGAGGAAGAGCGGGTTCCGCAGCCGAGTGCCGAGAAAAAAGCCACGATTGGAATTTGCCCAATAATATATGGACAAGTCAACTGATTTTTGGGCGAATGTAATATTTAGTGATGAGAACAAATATAATTTGTTCGGCTGTGACGGAAAACGAAAAATTTGGCGCAAAAATCAGTCGACTTGTCCATATATTATCATTTGTAAAAAATGATTTTTAGGTGGGGGGGGGGGGGGGTACGTATAATTATCTGTGTGACTGTACATACATAACATAATTAATTGGTCATTACAACCCTTCAGTCAGGATTACGACCTAGCTTCTCACATCACTTTATGTTGTGTGTGTTGATTTTTACACATGAGTAGTTTTAATTCGACTGCGAAAGACAACTTTTTGAGAAACTTTTCATATCTCATTTACTCTCAGAGTTTTTGCTAGACATCTGCTGAAAGGAAGTCGCCGAAGAAATATTTCTTTCATACATCGTGGCCATCCAATAAGCCAGCACACCACCTACTAGACTACGGCGACTACAAAGAGTATGTAGAGCCTCTAATTGCTTCATTCAGTCTTAATATTGAAGTCGCTTCTAAACCCAAAATTAAGAATTTCTACTGCTATACACAATACAATTCAGAAGGGAGCTGATTTTTTAGGTCACTATGGCCTCGGATGAATTTCGTGTTAGACTTGTCTCCCATTAGCCCAACTATAGCCTCCATAGCTCTGATGTTCCAAAAGAAATGCAACGGGCCAAAAATTCTATAATGTTTTCAGCGGCAATAACTACCCTCCCTGTCATAGTACCTAGTAAATAATTCTTTGATTACATCTCCATGATTTTACTGCCGGTATTCTGCGTATCATCCTCGAAATGCCGGCTCTGTGGGCCTTCCATGTTAGTTTACTATCCCATAATTACATATATTTTGCCTCCACTTTCGGCGCACATTCATCCAGAAGTTTTTTTTTCTCGTAAATGGTACCACTGTGGTGGTGGCCGGGCTTATGTCCAACCCCACTAACCTGCACTACCGACTTTCCAGCTTCAAGACCTCTGTGAATGATGTTCCAAAGAATTATTTTAATAAGGAGTTCATCCACAGCCAAGCTCCTCAATGGTAGTTAAAGAACTTTGCCTCATGGCAACCTCTGGTTGTACGAACTCTGATCATTTCATTCCCAGAGTTTCTTTACTCACATCATGGGTATGCGACCTCTATCATCCTCTCTACATACGAAGTAGCGTGCATATATTACAAATGTGTGTTTTCAATGTGGAACGTCTTATTTATTGAGACATTTCAATTGTCCAATTACATCATGATAAAGTTGTTGGGAGGCACTCCATACCAAATACACATAAAATTAGGCTCCCCTTAGGCGTATGATTAATATTAATTGATTAAAAATTTCGGAATAACTTTGTCTCCTCCACCAAAATTGTTATAATACCGTGAAATGATACTTATTTTCTAGCTTCTTAACTCCTTAAGACTTCCTGTCCTCCTCTTTTTCCATTTCTTGTTTGTTTCTTAAAATTTTCTTTTCATTTTGAAAATTTTTTGTGTTTCGCTTACGTTTTTTGTACGTGAAAGTTTTTCAACTTTTCTTCAAGTCAAGTCAAGTCTCTTGTATTTCCATTTTTCCATTTTTTTGTCTCCGGTTTTTTGTGGAAATTTGTAACTTTTTATTAAAATTATACTCAAATTTGTTTTTGTTGTTATTGTTGTTGTTGTTGTTTAAGTTGTCTCAAGTTTATTGTTTATTTACCGCGACTTTCTTTCAAACTGACTACAGGGAATACCTAACTGACTGACTGGCTGGAGTGACTTGGTAATGAGAAGTTCATTGACTCTGTTAAACATGATGGCGTTCTTGTTTTATTTTTTTGTTGTTAAAAGTAACTTTCATTTATTGTTGTTACCCCCAGTTGTTGTCGTTACACCGTTAAGAAAATAATTACAATTATTTGATGACTTTTTTTCCTTCTCAAGTTGTAAAGTTGTTGCATGAAAAAAGATGTGAATTGAAGTTTTGCTTCTGATTTGTCTCCAGCTTTTTGAATTTTTCTAAGAAAGTTGGATGGAAATTAAAGCGAAATTAATGGAAAAGTTGTAAAATTTAACAGAAAAATTATATGGAGGGACTCTACGACCTTAGAAGGATGGGCCCCCATCAGAATTGAAAACAGTGCCAACCTCTCGTCGTTTTATAATTCTTTTCTTTCAGTATTACAGCAGTGCGTCCAATTTCATCTTTGGGAAATCACAGAAGCTTCATTTTACAACAACATATCGCTGCCCAAGTACACAATAGGTGAAGAATAGTTTTCTTCTTCTCTTTGGCTCTACGCGCTAGATAACCTGTGCCGATACACTTTACATTTGAGGTCGCCGTAGCCTATTAGGCAGTGTGTGGGCTTATTAGACGTAAGGCCTCGGTTCGAACCCCAGTACAGACATCAAAACGAAAATATGAAAAGAAATATCTTTTCGGCGACTTTTTTCCAGCAAATTTCTGGCAAAAACTCTGAAAGTAAATGAGCCATGAAAAGTTTCTCAAAAATATGTCTTACGGAGTGGACTTTAAATTGTAGGTCCCGCTACCTTTGTATAAAAATTAAAACACACAACATAAGCGGTGTGGGAATCTAGGTCGTAATCCTGACTGAAGGGTTGTAGTAACCAATTATGTATGTTATGTAGTAAACTCTAATGGGAGGCCCACCGAGACAGCAATTCTAGGATAACATACAGAATACCAGCAGAAAAATCTTGGATATGTATTCAAAGAATTATCTACTGAATGTACGTGACTGCTATGGCCAGTTAAAGTCGCTGGAACTCTATTGGAATTAGCCCGTTGTATATGAATTAGAGTATCAGAGCTATGGAGACTATATTTAGGGCAACACGAAATTCATGCCAGGTCATCGTAGCTTAAAATATCAATTGGCTCACAGCTCTCTGCTTAATTGTGCTCTGGACAGAATCAGAAACTCTTAATATTGGTCTGCTCAACAAGCCTGAATAATTCGATTGAATAGAGCAATTTAAAGACTCTACTTATTCTTTGAAATGGTGGATCATTCTACGGTGTACGGATTAGTTAAGGATAGATAAACTGAGAAACAAAAGCGAGAGTGTTCTGTCCCAGGGAAATATTCAGAACTTATGAGGAAACTTGCCAGTACCTTCCTAGCGGATGACTACGTTCATTTCAAATGGGAGAAGAAGTGTAGAAGACCTGTTTTAGCCATGCAATCTAACAGTTAGGGCTTCTTTCGATCATTGGCTTCTTATAAGATTGACTAGAGAATACAACTTACTAAACTAAATCAGCTGGACAGAGGAAGTGGAGTCGGCTTCATTTGAACCCTAAGTTATGTAAGAAAACACGACAATAAGTTGGCAGATCCCTTGCGAGCTTGGCTCATATAAGGCAAGCGTGGACAAGCTCATTCCGTTGGGTAGAGGAAATAGGATGACTTGGATCCTAGGTCATGCGGGAATTTACGATAATATGCGAACAGATGAGCTTGCGATTAGAAAAGCCTTTCTGAAGAGTTGAAAAACAAGTTTGGAAGAGCATTCTGGGCCAAAGGCAAAATGGAGTAAAGCGGAAAATCTTTTCAAATAAAATAGGTGTGAGACAATCAAAACTTTTGCTGGGTAATAACAATACAAAGAGGCTTAAGTGATGCATACATACACATAATGGGTTATTACCACCCTTCAGTCAAGATTATGGAACTAGTTTCTCTCATCACTTACGTTATGTGTATTAATTTTATGCATGAGTGGCGGGAGCTACAGTTTAACGACGGCTCCGAACGACAGATTTTTTTGTGGTTCTTTACATGGCAGTTTTATTTGCCGAAAAAATATTTTTTTATGTTTCGTTTTGATGTCTGACCTGGGGTTTGAACCGTGGCCTTACGTCTAATAAGCCAACACACTACCTACTGGACTACGGCGACTGAAGTGATGCTACAACATAATTCAGAAGCTGCCCGGGAAGAGTAACTGGCCTTATGATTAAGCACTCTGGCTCTAAAAACACTTGTTCATCTTCATGTAGATTTTGTGATGAGCAAAATCAATCACCAGGACACAAACTGAGAAGTGTTAACGCATCTCAGAAGAAAAATCAAGTACTACGCGAGGACCTATAAGTATAAGCAAAGAATATGTATATAAAGAATACGCATCATGTAGAAGTAAAATTTCTTATGGCGGGTCGTAACATTACGACCCGCTCTCACCAAAATCTTTTTAAAAATCATTTCCTGATGAGGGGGGAGGAAGACAGAAGGAAAATGGACACACACAAAGAGCGTAACAATGTGTTGCTCTCATCGCACGTATGTACATGTGTATGTATTCTTGTGTTTTTTGATTTAGTTGCCGATCAGGCTGCGACAAGAATACATGTGCTGCGGATGCTTTGTAATTTTATTTCAGAATAAAAAAATGTTTTATGTCATTAGCTGGGCGTATTTTATTTTGTCCCATAGTATAATTTTTTTTATTCTTTTTATTTTTATTTATCTAAAAAACATGGCCTAATTTTTAAGCCAAAGTTGGATAGCTTTATGTTCTTTTAATAATAAAATCGATTTTTTATTTTATTTTTATTTATCCAAAATTATTAAGCCAAAGATAGACAGCTTTACATATATTTGTTGATGAAATGAAAATAAAAAGGGCGTATATTACTAACACTTTTATATGGCTGTAAATAAATAAATTCTCTCAACTTATTTTCTCTCTCTCACTCACTAATCCATAACCAAAGGCATGTGTTAACCTAGAGGAAAATTGTTAGTAATAATGTCAAGTCTACTTATTAACCCAATGATATGTATATGTGATCGGAAAATATAGAAAAATTGTACTGCGCTAAATCCCTAAAGACACCGTATTTAACTTGGCAAGTATTCTTTCAAAAATCGAAATCATTTCTCATTGACATTAGTGAATACTACTGTGATATTTCTTTGGGTGTATAATTGAAGTCTGAAAAAAGCGACATGGACCTTCTTCTTTAAAAGCTGACAAGATTTTTACGCTCTTTTTAACGAACATTCTTGATGTTCGTGTCCTATGTGTGTAAAAGGCCGAAGATGTTCTCCCCTGAGGGACATTGGTGCCGACGTCTGTTTTTAACACCAGAACAATAAATAATTGTTACGCTCTTGGTTTGTGTATCCTTCCCTTCTATCTTTCCCCCCGCGCCATGAAATATTTTTGAAAAATATTCCAAAATATGTTAAAATGCACATTCTTTATACTTTATTTTCTTTGGTAAAAGTTAGTATGCACTGACACCGAATAACATCTTGAAGTTCATCAGAGCTGCGGTATTGTGGGAGACATTATAGGCATGGCTTATGTAGATTGAAGACCATACAAGAGACCATATGGTCGCAATATTCTAGCAGTACATAGTACATAAGCGACCGGAGGAATATATTTACGCCAAATCTATTAGGTCTTAAGACAATCCTTTTATTTAGTGGGTACCTTTTTAAATTAAAATGTTTTCATTTGTCCGTGTTTCGTAATCTTTCTTATCGGACGTGCTTAGCTTCAAAATTTCCTATAAAACTCATCAAGTTATTAAAAAAAAAACAAACGATTTCTGCTATAATTTTGCCCTTCAGTGTACAATATATCAATTATAAGCATACAATTTCTCTTTCTTTCACTTCTCTCCGCTATTACTACAATTTAAATTTTCCTTTTTATAAGGTATTCGTTAGGATTTATTATACATTCTCTCGCACCTTACTACTCTGTTTGTCTCTCTCTCTCTCATGCCTAAATAATGCCAAGTATATGCAGAGCAGGCAGGTATCTTGTGAATGTCATTAACATTACAAATGGCATTTTTCGGTGAAACCAGACTTTATGGCATGTCGATAAGCTGTGTGTATGAACTTTAATAGACTGAAAGAAGACATTTTTCAAGAGAATTAAAATATTTATTTGCGGTTAAATTGTTCATAACAAATGATTCTTAAAAATACCACACAAACATGACAATCAAATAATTTAATTCGAATGAGTCAAGATAAGTTTTTAGATGCAATTCAACCTATGTCATAAGGTCATAAATAAATAATTAAATTAAAATTCTTGTAAAGCTCTTCATTATTTTCATTCTAAAACTCACTACCAACTCATGAAGTACACACTTTAAGCTCTGACTGTAATTGTTAATAGCATTGCCTAGGACTCATAAATTAATCCAGACTATACTGTACTGTATTGCCTTTTAATCTGCTCATCATGGCTTCGGTCTTTGATTATAAAAAAAAATTATATTAAGGGCCATTATTACAACTTCCCCTTAAAGTTGGGTTTATTTAAAGTTAACTTTAGCTAAAGTGAACTTTAAAGGCATCTTTAACTTCTTTTCGTTATTACAACCTAATGATAAAATAAAGTTGACTTTTTTAAAAATATGGCAGTGCCGTAGGAATGTCAATAAAACTGCTTAATTAAACAAGTTTTTTTAAACGCAGTGTGGGAAGGACAGGCTTAGTTTTTTAGCTTAACGCTTACTTCTATCTTATTGTCCACTTAAAGGGCCCGACAAATAACTTTCTGTTTTTGAAAATGCTTTTTTTTTTTTTTTTTTTTTTTCCTTTAGGGAACGTTTTATATCCGATTTGGATATTAATTTTATTTATTTATTTATTTATTTATTTATTTATTATAATTAACATAACACAACAAGATTTTAATCTTATAAGTTATAGTGCTATGCTTAGGATCAATAAGATATAATACATAAAAAAAAAAATAATGAAAAATTATGAAATATAAGAAATTAAGTAAGACTAACAAATTAATATAAAAAACAAATTAATTAAAATATTAAAATATTAAAATTGAGTAGAAATATAATTTAATTGATTTAATTATTTTAGGAAAATAAAAAATAAAACAGGTAAAAAAGATAAAGAATTCTAAAGATATAAAAAAGAAATATTTACAAAAATTGGTATAGAAAAGTAAGGATAAATATTTAACCGATATAATAAACATGCTAAGAACGTAACAAACTTTTCATTAAGAGAACAATTTAAATAACTCCTTTTTGAACGCGTTTGCATTGCCTAACTTTTGGATGTAGTTTGGTAGGGAATTCCAGAGACTAGTGGTGTGTATAAAGAACTGTCGCTGTGACAGAAGAGTCCTGTAACGTTGTTGAATAATCTTCATGCCTCGGCATGACCTAGCAAACTTAATACGGTCTACTAAATATTCCGGCTGTCCCGTATTAATAATTTTATGGAATAGAATGAGGCATTTAATTTTCAGAAGATTATCAAATTTCACACTAAATATCTGATACGCTAAATGAGAAATATGATCCCGGCGACCTTTAAGAAATACGTATCTTGCTATATTGTTGTATGCCAAGTTTAATTTCCGGTTGTCATTACAAACAAAAAAAACTACTGAATATTTTCTCAAATTTATTTTTTTATTTGAAAGTACAATCCTTCCGGTTAATAATGGAAAATAATTTCATTCAAATGGCTGCCTCGGCTGGCCATGCAGTAGCCTATACGATCGGTCCAACCTTTAAGCATATTGTCGATTGTGTGCAGCTGTATTTCACCAATGGCTTCACGAATATTGTCCTTTAAAGCGTCAATTGTCTTTGGCTTGTCGGCGTAACACTTATCTTTGACGGCACCCCGCAAATCATAGTCCAACGGTGTCAAAACGCAGCTCCGAGGTGGCCAAACGACATCAGCTCTGCGGCTGATAAAGCGATCTTTAAAAACAGGGCGCAAAACATCGAGTGTAGCTTCGGCTGTGTGGCACGTAGCGCCGTCCTGTTGAAAGCAAACGTTGCCAATATCCTCCTCTTCAATTTTTGTGAACAAAAAATTCGTTCAACATGGCCCGATAACGATCGCCATTGACTGTAACGGCCACTCCTTGCTCATTTTCGAAGAAAAATGGCCCAATTATGCCTCTGAACAAAAATCCGCACCAAACAGTGACTCGTTTTGGGTGCGTCGGCTTTTCAATGTATGCGTGCGGGTTTTCTGTGCCCCAAATGCGACAATTTTGCTTGTTTACATACCCGCCAAGATCAAAATGAGCTTCATCTGAAAAGATGATTTTTTTTTGCCAAAATCGGCATTTTTTGTAAGTCGAACGCAGGCCCACTTAGCGAAGCGAAAACGCATTGGATGGTCAATTGGCTTCAACTCCTGAACCAATTGGACTTTGTGTGGCGTCATACCAAGGTATTTATGCTAAATTCGTCTCAATAATGTCTCCGAAATGTTCAATTGTTGAGAACGACGGTGAATTGATGTTGATGGCGCTTCACGCACACTTTCTGCCACAGCAGCAATATTCTCGGGTGTACGCACTGTTTTTAGCTTTTCACGCTTTGGTTTATCGATGAGGATGCCAGTTTCCTTCACTTTTTTCACAAGATAACGAACATACGGAGCTGACGGTGCTTCTCTTCTTCCAAAATTCGTACGCAATTTTCGCACACATTCTGCAACATTACCATGATTTTCAAAGTAATGTCGCAATATTTCCCAGCGTTGTTCAAGTGTATACACAACCATATTCGTTCAGCGGAAGGATAAAACTAATTATCTGTCAAATCAGACATGAGCTAAGTGTTACCATTCACGAAATAAGCACTTGTTGAAAGAAAAAAAACGTTAGATGGCGGACCCGATATAAAAATGAAAAATCAATTTATCTGCCCGTTAAAATCCACTCTTTAGTTAATGGCAAGTTGTAATAATGGCCCTTAGAGTTAAAGCCTATTGGCCATATGGCCACGGACTGAACTTGACTATGAACAAGTAGGCAAGCTACCCGCTAATCTAGAGCCCAGGCGACTACAACCAGACTGATTTTTTCTTGGATTTTTTCGAGATTCGCAATATTGTAGAGAATTATAATGCGATAATTGGAATAACAACAACAAAAATATTGTTACGTAAATGGAAACGGTGTACATCGTTTAACATTAAAATGCGCAAAATCTACTTAAACAAATACAGCGGACTTGTTACAGGTAAACCAACAACATCAGTAGGAAAGAAAAGGGGATAGGCAAAAAGGCGAAAAACTGAACGTTCGACTTCGAGAAACTTCATCAGACTAATTACGTGGGCATATAACAAGGCAAGACAAAGCAGGCAACGAGTAGTAAGAATTCAGTCAGTCTTGTGTGAAGACGCGTTGCGTATGAAGAAAACATAAAGATTTACCGAACAGTTGTTAGTGCTTACGCGAACAGAAGTGTAAAGAAGATTAGCGAACTAAACAAATTGCCGTTGTATACGTCAAGTTGTAAACCGTGGCACACAAAAGTAGTGCAAACAATAAAGAATTGATTTAAAATTAAACACAAATTTATTTTTATTTTGTTTGCAATCAACGAACTCATATTTTAAACGTTTTTAAAAAGGTAAAAACGTAACAATATGGAGAACGCTGTGCTTCCTGAATGACACAGAATTTAAGATGCCGGTGTTAAGTTGGTTGGTAGACCATCAATGTCCATCGCAAGATAGCTCAGATCTATACGTTGGACCCCATATTTCTCAAAGTATTAGCATGGGAGTGGAACAACGTGTTACTGATTTTCTTTGTTTTTTTTTTGTTTACCAGTATCTCTCAACATGTCTATACTAAGGGCTCCTTGATAGGAAACATTGATTGTGTCCTGTGGTATAAGCACTACCCACCGGAATCTTTAGCGGACGGGTAAAGCGCTTCCGCTTCAGGGACTGTTATCAATGCAATGTACTGATACATGTAAAGTCAAAGACTGCATTGTAAATTTCTTTGCAGAGTTTTGGACTACAAAAATCGTTACTGACTTTATAGGCGGATGTGATATGGCAAAGGGAGTACACAGAAACACACCATAACCTGGAATTCTCTTGCCTTTGCTGTGGTATATCATTGCGAGAAAACTTTTGAGGGTGCCATCAAGGATGTGGTTTTAATATCTTTGATTAAGAGGACCTGACGCCGCCGTAGTGTGTTGGCTTATTAGACGAAAAACCAGGGTTCGAGTCACAGTCCAGACATAAAAAAAAATACAAAATATATTTCTTCGGCGACTTCCTCTCAGCAGATTTCTGGCAAAAACTCAGCGAGTAAATAAAATTTCTATAACAAGTTTGCTCAAAAAATCTTTCGTTCGGAGTCGTCTTTAAACTGTAGGTCCCGCCACGCATGTATAAAATTAACACACACAACATAAAGTGGTGTGAGAAACTAGGTCGTAATCCTGACTGAAGGGTTGTAATGACCAATTATGTATGTATGTATGTATGTGATTAAGAGGACCAATGCTTCGGATATTGGCCCTTTCAGCCTTTAAAGCCTACAGCAAAGTCGTGACAATCATGTGGTTTAGGTTTCAATTTCAGGGCAACAGAATTGCTGCTTTTCACCAGACGATACAAGATATATTTTCCAATCCTTCACGGGGTTCAACTATCGACTCTTTCGCCTCGGATTTCCAAACTTGGACATTTTTTTTCTTTTTTTTCGCCGAGGAGTGGTATGTACCTAACCGCACCATAGAGGAAGTCGTCATATCCTCCGCGTGTGGGGCCTTCACCCACCAAATCACCCCCCCTCGTCTCCTGTGGACTTGTTTGTGCCCACTCCGGAACTACGGTGGTATTACTTCGGAGTGGAGTCCTTTAGGCCCCTTGGCCCCTTCATGTTCATATCCGCGTCCGGATTGCGAGACGAAATTTGAGGAGTCATCTAAGCGTCTCCACTATTCCTTTCGTCTAAATCATTGTTTCGGTTTCGCTTGGCACGCGTGACAGTATCACCTATGCCGACATGCCTACTCGTTCTGCAGCTTCAAGATCTCTCTTCTTCCGTCTCAGAATGCGCTCTACGTAATTCACCACCGAGGTCCAATTTCCACTACTCGCAATCATGCGACAATGTTAGCGGCTGTGATCATCCCAACTGTCGACGTCAGTACAGAGCGATAGCTCTGCCAGCGTGCACACTCGAAAACAGTGTGCTCTGCGTCATCAATTACCTCCCCTTCCTCGTAAAGACAGTAAGGTAGATATTTCCTAAAATATCATAAAATAGCCGTGACCCGATAGCATCTATGTAACGTAGTAGTTCACCTCTCCAAATTTCCGACCAATCCATGGCCTTATGACCGGGATAAGTCTCGCGGTCCATCTTCCTCTATCTTCCTCGTTCCATCGTTGTTGCCATTTTGAAATGGTGTTTTCCCTGAAGTAACCGGTTGTATGATTTCCAGCCGATTTCGCCTTATAAATCTCCATCCGCTCCGCTGCCAGCAGATCCACAGGGATTATACCCGCTATCACCAGTACGGCCGGAGCGAACACTGTACGGTACGCCGAAGCGACACGCAATGCAGCCGTTCTCTGTACCGATAAAAGCGAGTTTGCCCTCTTCTTAACATCTAGTGTTTCTGCCCAAATTTCGCTCCCATAAAGCATAATGCTGTTTCCAACATCCATCAGGAGTCTCCGTCTGGCCGGTAGCGGTCCTCCAATATTCGCCATTAATCTGCTGAGCTGTCAACGATCTTCTGGGCCTTGTTAGCCGAGTACTGAATCTGATACGAGAATGTCAGTCTGGGGTCCAGCCTTATTCCCAGGTATTTCACCGAGCTCTCGGTCCTAATTGCCTAATTGACTTAGACACTTGATAAGGGTCATCTTGATAATGGCTAACATCTGTCAAATTAGTTGCCATTTATTCGTTATGTTTTGACAATTAACTGTAGACAACTGTAGAGAAGGAAGTATATTCGCTGAACGGGTTCTGAAGCACAAGAAAATCATCTTCAGTGACGAGGCCCTTTTCAGGGTGAATGGGTACTTGAACGGAAAAAATTGTCAACTGTGGATAAGATACCAATCGACACGAGCTACTAGAGTGTTTAATGCATTCCGAAAAAGTCACGTGAGTCCAGCCACGCGATCACTAGATGATGTAGACAGTGACATTATGTATGTACTTCCAAAAGGATGACGTCATGTGTCACACAGCACATGCTACATTAAGTATTCTGCACAAGGAATTTGGGAACTTAAGCATTTCATGTAGAAGTGAAGTGGTGTTGTTTCTGAAGTTTGGTTTCCATTTTAATCGTTCCCCAAAGATTCCAAATTAAATTATCCTTCCAACTGCCTATCCCAATTGAATCCTTTTAATATTGAAACGGAATTCATAAATCCTTCGATTTCAATCAATAACTTCCAAATCTTACGAACCCCTTTAAAGAAAAATTAAAAGAGAAAAAAAAAATAAAACGTTACTCTTCCTTGCTATCCTTTAAAATCCCAACCACAGATCTTTTGTTGTTTGTGTTTTGTGACATCCCCCCCCTTTGCATCATCAAATGTCAACTTCCTTTTGGTTTGCCAATAAATATTTGGTCCTCAACAATGTCCTGCTCTCTTATGCATTCGGTTTTTCTCTCTCTTTTGGCCATAAACTGGTAATAACTTATAGTCAAACTATAATGGTTCATTAACTTTCAGTTCCTGCAGTTCTTTACTCCCCTGTTACTTGGTTTTCTGTTTTTGTTGTCTTCATATTCTGCTGTTTCAATCAACTTGTTTTGGGGGGAACAAAAAATATTTTCGCAAATTTTTCTTTCTTTCTTTCTGGGTAAAAGCCAAGTTAAGAGACAAATACAAAAACAAACTTCTAAATAACCAACAATCACAACAACAATAACAACAACAGCAAGTTATATATCTTTACAGACTTAAGAAACGTTTACCAAGAGTGGAAGAGCGGCAAGGGGGGGGGGGGTGTAGGAGTGTAGAACAAGGTAATCAAGATGAATGAGCAAATGAGAAGCATGAACTGAGAAGCATGAACTGAAATGAATGAACGAAGCAATGAATGAATGAACGCATGAACGAAAGTCGTAGAAGTCAGGTACGAGAGGCCAACAAGTCTATTAAAAATTTATTTAAACTTTCCCAATATCCGAGGCATTCTACTTCATAACCAAACGTTAAGTTATGAAATATTTTTGTATAAGCCTTCTAAGGTAGGGATGGAGAGAAAGAGCGAGAAAAAGGAAGAAATCATGAATTCTTTTTGTGCCTTAGAAAAAAAGAAAAGAGAAACATGAGTACTTAAGAAAGATTGAAATGAAAAATCTATTGAAAGAAAAACAAAAAAAAAACGAAGAGTAATTAATGAGCCTAGAACAGAGAAAACAGTCAAGACCACTCTTAAAGGGTTAAACATTATATACAAACAGCACAGTGTCCTTAAAAAAGACCGCCTTTGAATTGTTTTAAGGTAGTTTTGGAACACTTTTTTGTATATAACGGGCAGAACTTGGTTAGGTTAGGTTCAGCTGGCAACCGCCTTAATTGGTACAGCATACTTGAGTACAGTTTACTTGGCTACGGCATACTTGGACAAAGTTTACTTGGGCACAATTTATTTGAGCACAGTTTTCATGGACACAGTTTAGTTGGGTACAGCTTACTTGGGAACAGCTTACTTGAAAACAGTTTACTTGGGTACAATTTGCTTGGGTACAGCGTACTTGGGCACATCTTACTTGGGAACAGCTTACCTATGCACAGTTTACTTAAGCACAGTTTACGTGGGCACAGCTTACTTGGGCATAGCTTACTTGGTCGCAGCTTATTTGGGCACAGTTTACTTGGGCACAGCTTACTTGAAATCGCCATAGTCCAGTAGGTAATGTGTTGGCTTATTAGATGTAAGGCGTCGGTTCAAACTCCAGGTCGGATATCTCCAACAAAACAAATTACGAAACAAATATTTACTCAGCGACTTCCTCTTAGAAGATTTCTGGCAGAAACTCTGAAAGTAAGATAAAATTGTCATGGAAAGTTTCTCAAAAATCTGTCATTCGGAGTCGACTTTAAACTGTAGGTGGCGCCACTCATATATAAAAATTAACGCACACAACATAAGTGGTGTGAGAAAATAGATCCATAATAGTGACGAAAGGTTTGTAATGACCAATTCTGTATGTGTGTGTGATGTAGTGAAGCGAAAACGAAACGAATGGTCATGCGGCCTAAACTCTAGAATAATTTGAACTTTGTAAGGCGCCATAACTAGATTTTTCTTCAAAATTCGATGTCAACTGGTGCGTGAAATGTTCAGTTCTTGAGAACGATGACGAGCCACAGCCATAGCTTCGCTCAGCCACTGGTACGAGCACGCTCTAGTCTTGGCGCATCAACAATGAAACCAGTTTCACGAACTTTAGCAATAAACTTGGATATACCGGACACTGTTGGTCCCTCTCTGCTACCAAATTTTGTACGACATTTTCGTGCAATTTCCGATGTAAATATAATTGTCATGAAAAAGTTTCTCAAAAATCTGTCGTTCGGAGAAGACATTAAACTGTAGCTCCCGCCTCTGATGTATACAAATAATAAACACAGCACAAGTGGTGTGAGAAGCTAGGTGGTAATTCTAACTGAAGAGATGTAATGACCAATTATGTATGTAGTAGGGCCCTAAAAGGCTTCGTTATAATACCGTTGCCTACGGTAGGCGTGTTGTAAAATAATGGCTAGAGGCTGGTTGAACCATAACTCGTTGTCTGGAATTATTTTTTATATTTGTAAAACGATTAGGGTTAGACCACGTAACCTGAGATCATTCGCACTGGATATCGATAGTTTTCCAGTTTAAACAATTAAACGGCCTTAGTCACTCTTACGTGAGGTACGTGAAAGTACTTAACACAGCTAGGGAATCACCATATCGAGCCATAACCGCAAAAAAAGCTTAAGCGACATATTTTTCATATATCGTTTTTTGTAATAAATAAATTCATTACCCTCATTTGCATCAGCTATAAAAATTTCAGGGTCACACTGTGCACAGTTATGAATTTATAACAAAAAAGTTTTAACTTAAGTGCACTTTGAAAATTTGTTTGTTTTTTTACGACAGCGACTTGTCGCTTAAGATAAAATTTTCTTCTTAAAAAATTTGAAAAATATATTGTTTTTAAAAATTATAATATACGTTTTGATAGTATTATTTTAATATTCGTATGTAAATCCCTAAAAAATTTATAAATTTTGACAGAGGTGAATAAGGAAGTGTTAAAGTTTTGTTAAAGTTTTGTGTTAAATAAAATTTTTTTTTTCTAGAAGTTTAATAAGCGCTCCCTCGTTCCATACAGCGCTTCAGACACATCTTCTGATGAAGAAGAAACCTGTGTGGAACAGAGAGAATTTAAAAGGCAACAAAAATTATCTTTACGGCTGAAAAATGTAAAAGTTCTGTCTAATCCGTGTAAGAACAAAGAAAATTTCGTTGAACAATTTACGTTCTGCTATATTTGAAAAAGATAACCCGACCATAGGTCTTAAATATGGTTATTTTGAAAATTCTGAAATAATATATTTTGATATAAATTCGATTTCACGATTTAGACGACACTCTGAAATACTAGCCAAGGGACCTGCAGAATTATATAAAAGTCCATTGAAAACTTGCTCTACAAAGTACAGAGATTTAAAAACACTCTGTGACAACAAAATCATACCTGAAAGATTTCACCACGAATTTTTAAATTTACAACATGATCATACCATAGAAGACTTGCTGCCTGAAACCGATTAAGAAGACAATTCCCTTTAGATATAAAAAATAAATAATTGTTTTTTTGAAAATGTTAAGTTTTACAATGACTTTTTTTATTATTTTCTTGTAACCACGTACAGTGTTCATAATGATATATAAAACATTTTTATTTTTCGTTGTTAATAAAAAAAGTTTGAATTAAACTATCTGCATGGTTTTATTTTATATGTTGTAACCTTTAAAGGAAAAGTCTTAACTCTTTTTTTTGTACGCCACAAAAAATCTCTACTTAAAAACTCGAGTTAGGGCCTTTCTAAATTAATGTATACGTAACAAAGAAGGAATTCGAGTCCTTTAACACCTATTTCCCATATTACGATAATAATTCTTACTGTTACACATTCACTGTATTAATTACAAAAATATTTAATTACTAATACAAATAAAAAGCCTTTTATATATAAAAACATAGATTTATGTATAAAATGTTATAATAATGACCTAAAAAGAATTATAGTAAAAAAAAATATTAGTATAGTGAAAAAAAATCCTCCGTCATAAGAATATTTTATCTTAACCGACAAAATTTTTTCCCAGTAGTTAATCAGAATGACAGCAAAAAAAGCTTAAACGCCAAAAATTGCTGTTATTATGCTTATATGCGAAAGCAATTGCATTCATTTTATGCATTGGAACAAAATGTGTCTTCATACAAAATTTTGTTGCTCTAACTTGATTTGAACAAGAAATAAATAATAAAAACCTTCCCCTGTAAAATTTCGTTTTTGTCGCTTGAGCTTTTTTTGCGGTTATGGCTCGATATGTACAGAAAATAAATTTAAAAAAAAAATATTTTATTTCTTTTAACAATAAAGAGAGCTTTTAAATTTGTTTTTTTTTATTTTTTATTTAAAATCTTTCTGAAATAATAGAAACCCTGTCATTTAATTTATTTCTGTAGTTTTCGTTTTTTCTTGTCTGCCATTTTGTTTTAAAAAATTTATAAAATTTTTCGTTTTTTTTTGTTATTGTTTTCCATGATGATTAAATGATTTATTTTATTAAAACGCTTGTTAAACAATGCTCAGCTCATGTATTAGAGATGAACACCAACAACCAGCTACTAGGGTAGCCATTACGACCATTACAACAACTCTACTTGAGTCACTTACCCACTTAAGGGATGAACTGGACAAAAACTCTCCTGATGCGATGAGTAGAAATATTGTAAAAAAAAAAACACGAATAAAAAAAAAGAAAATTCAATTGTTAAGTGCAAAAACAAATACTAAGGAAAATAAAATCAAAAACAACAACAACAACAATAAGGAAAGAAGATGAAGAAGAAAAGTACTAAAGTGACTTGCTGCAGAGTTGCATTAACTTTTCTTGTTTTTTTTTCTTTTATTTGCTTCTCCTCTTTTCACCAACAATTTTTGATATTTTTTTGTTCTCTAAATATCATTGTTGTTATTGTAACTTTTTTTGTTGTTGTTTTTTATTTTGCAATTTGATTTCATGCATCATAAACTAGAAATTCGTAAAAATGCAGCTGCAACATCATCAACATCAATATCACCAGCAGCAACAGCAGCAGCAGCAGCAGCTGATGACCAGTTGAAAGACAAAAAATGAAAAGAAAAACGAGAAAAGTCAAGGAAAAGAATAAATCACACTTTAAAATGTGGAACAAAAGCATTTGATAGAGGCATTGATAGAATGAAAAGTATTTTCAATTTCTTTCCTTGGAACAAAACGCATCTCAATACTCAGACAAAAAGAGTTCAAATTTGTGAAGAAACACTCATGCATATTAGCCCAGCAGGCACTTGGCCGTTCTTGGTTCAAACCCTAGCCTGGACATCTCATACAAAACAAATTAAAACAAAATATTTCTTCTCTCTTCTTCAGGCAAAAACTCTGAGAAGTAAATAAAATTGCCATGAAAAGTTTCTCAAAAATCTGTCCTCCATAGTCGGCATTAAAATATATTTCCCGCCACTAATGTATAAAACTAACACACACAACATGGGTAGAGTAGGAAGCTAGGTTGTAATCCTGACTACAGAGTTGTAATGACCTGCCAAGGGTAATCAACGTCAACCTACAAAGGGCTTGGCAGTTACAAAGGAGGTGCTCGGCAGTCTGCAACTCCTCGTCATCGCAATATACCGTGCAATAGTCGGGCTGGGATCTGTTCCAGATCCCCGTCAGCAGCCTAATCTCGCAGTGCTCTGTTATAAATCCGATAGCCAAACTTAAACTGGCCTTATCCAAGCCCAGCAGCCAACCTGTTCTTACACTGTCTACAGCAGGCCATAGACATCTAGAAACACAACAACCTGATCCGTTCCCTCAACGCCTCTTCTCTTCCCCTCTGACACATCCATTGATGAGGCCATAGTGGTGGTAGATTGGATGTGAGGACTAACTATTAAATCACGCTCAGAAAGCGAACCTAACCTAGCGAGAGCATCCGCCCTCTCATTGCCCAGTATTCCGCTATGACCCGGAACCCAGCATAGACCGGTACGGTCTGGTCCAAAAGTCCTTAACGACTCCTTGCACTCGCGAACGAGCCATTATTTGCACCAGACCGACGCAATGGCTCTTAGGGCAGCCTGACTGTCAACGAAGATAATGTAAGATTCCGAATCTGAAGCGGGGCCACCACCTATGTCCTCAATAGCCTTCAGGATCTCCACCTGAAACACATTGCCATGGCCAGTTAAAGTCGCTGATAACTATATATATCGGAATTAGCCCGTTGTATATGAATTAGAATATCAGAGCTATGGAGACTATATTTAGGGTAATGGGAGACAAGTATAACATGAAATTCATATGAGGCCATCGTGACTTAAAATATCGATTGACTTACAACTCTTTGCTTAATTGTGCAAATTAAACAGTTTTCGAAATGGTCAGGCCTGTGTACCATTACAGTGTATGCTCTGGCAAAAATGTCGCTTCTTTTAAAAAAGACTGGAACGTATAATGTAAATAAAGGGTGTTTTTTATAGAGGTATATAACTTTAAGTTGGCATTACTTTTCAAGATGGCGACCGATTTAACAGCTGTCAAGTGATTTATTCTCAGTTTGGTTTGGCAATTTATCAAGTAAGGCGTAGATTCGTCGAATGGGCCCAAAACGAGATTACCGTTGTTCCCGATTTTCATAAACGAATTTTGTTTAGCGATGAAGCGCACTTCTGGTTGAATGGCTGCGTCAACAAACAAAACTGCCGCATTTGGAGTGAAGGTAATCCTCAAGTGTATGTGGAAACACCGTTACATCCAGAAAAACTGACTGTTAGGTGCGCTTTATGGGCTGGTGGAATCATTGGTCCGTACTTTTTCAAAAACGATGGTGGCCAGAACGTTACAGTCAATGGTGATCGGTATAGAGCCATGATTACTAATTTTTTCATTCCTGAATTGAATAACCATGATGTCCAGGAGATGTGGTTTCAACAAGACGGCGCAAATTGTCACAGAGCTCGTGCCACAATAGATTTATTGAAAGACACGTTTGGTGACCGCCTAATTTCACGTTTTGGACCTGTGAATTGGCCTCCAAGATCTTGTGATTTAACACCGCTAGACTACTTTCTGTGGGGGGCTATGTAAAGTCAGTGGTCTATGCGGTAAAGCCACAAACGCTTGACCATTTGGAAGACAACATTCGCCGTATTATTGCCGGTATACGG
This sequence comes from Sarcophaga variegata, assembly GCA_932273835.1. Taxonomy (NCBI): domain Eukaryota; kingdom Metazoa; phylum Arthropoda; class Insecta; order Diptera; family Sarcophagidae; genus Sarcophaga; species Sarcophaga variegata. Next base: position 14,606,929 of record OW026361.1, on the reverse strand, counting down.
CCACAAATGTTGGAAAAAGTCATCGAAAATTGGACGTCCAGATTGGACTACATCCGCGCCAGCCGTGGCGGTCGTATGCCAGAAATCATATTTAAAATGTAATGCCACAAGATTATCTTTCGGATAAATAAAATTCATGTCAATCGAATAATCCGTCATTGTTTTATTGCAACTTAAAGTTCAATACCTCTATAAAAAAACACCCTTTATATTGCTTTTACGTCGTATTAGTAAATAGGCCTACCTATGGTCCCATTATCGCGTATTTTGCTTTTGTATTTACAAAGTTCAACACTCCCAGCTAATAAGGATGACTGATCATTATTCACAACACCGTATCTACCACAGCAATAGGCTTTCAATGCTGATTTCTCGAACAAATTTTTCTTCAACAAAGAAGTTCTTTTCCACTCAGTAGTTATGGTAGCCAGTCAAATGGTCTGACCAAATGGCCATATGGGGCTCAGATAACACCGAAATGATTGCAAAGAGCAATTAAATTCGAAGATAGTGACTGTATGGTGCATAGAACATTTTATAGGAGTCTTTAGAAATTATTTTTTGACACTGCAAGAGCCAATAGCATTAATTTTAAGCGCTTCAGCTGTGTGGTAATCAAATGTTTTCAGTCTGAAATTAAAGATTATGAATGGTACTGTTTGTGGTTTGGATCAGGCAGCTGTGTCTTTGCGAATAATCCCCTAGCATTGAAGCGCTGAAGAACAGAATTTACATTCAACCTCTTAAGATTCCATGTCAGGAATCTCATAACTTTTATAGCAGGACTGCGTCATAACGACTACTGCAAAAGCTGCAAAGCCGAGTAAGAAGAGGAGAACACAGGACATTTTCTCTGTCACTACCCAGTGCATGGGAACCTAAAAAGAAAAATTCTTGAATATCCAGAATTTGGTGATAAACCATGCCAAGCTAAAGGTGATTTGAAAAAATTCACACATTCATGAGACACTCGGGATGATTGAGAGATGTCAACCAGGAGCTGTAATTATATGATTGCCTTGGTAGGGAATATTGAAAAAGCTCTGGTATACAAACATTACCCACCCTCAGCTCTCGTTAACGTGGATGGATAAGAAGAGGACCGACTCACTTCTATGCAATTCTTACGGGCTAGTGTCTTTTTGGCAGGTTTGCCGAATGCCTTGGCAATCCGTCAAATGACTTCTGCAAAAGCTATGGGTTTGAGGAATACTAAGAAACTGTCTTTCACCTCATATTTCAGTCTCCTGCTCGAATATCTTTAATCTCTCAGTTTTTAACATACCTATACAGTGAAAATGTTTAGTTATCTCTAAAAGCAGAATGGTTTCAGTTATCGATAAATCTATTTTTTCAAATTATTAATACTTCTATGGTTGGAAAGTTTTTTGCTATCAATGATCCTGTGTGTAGAATTTTTCAGTTATCGATATCTTTAAATATTAAATTATTTCAGTTATCGATAATCTTGTTTCTGAAATTATCAATATCTCAACGTTTCGAAAATATTTAGTTATCGAGACTCCTGTATGTAGAACTTTTCAGTTATCGATATCTTTAAATATTCAATTATTTTTATTATTTTATTATTTATTTATCGATAAATCTTGTTTCTGAAATTATCAATATCTCAACGTTTCGAAAATATTTAGTTATCGCGACTCCTGTATGTAGAACTTTACAGTTATCGATATTTTTATATATTTTGAAATCATTCAGAAATTGGTTAATAATATTGAAATTTTATATTTATCGATATCATGAGTTCACAATTTTACTTCTTAATGTGAAAATATTCAGTTGTCGTCATATCAGAATATTTACAACCTAGGCAGTTATCGATTTCTCTATTGAAAGTTTTTCGATAAATATTTCTTTATATAGAAACTTACAGTTATCGATATCAGATATCTGATATCATATCAGAATATTTCCAACCTAGTCAGTTATCGATTTTCTTATTGAAAATGTTTCGATAAATATTTCTTTATATAGAAACTTACAGTTATCGATATTTAAAATATCGATGATTTTTCTTTATTTTGTTGTTATAAAATTACTCAACTGTCGATATTTCCAAGAAATGAAATTTTTTATTGAATTTTCTATTCACATTTTTTGGTTATCGATAATTAATATCGATTTATATTTTTTTAGTTATCGCTATTTCCGTTGAATACTTTCATTTATTAACATTTTCTTTATCTAAATATATTCGATTTATGAACATTTCTATATTAAAAGTTTTTGTGATGTTTAGTTATCGTATTGTTTACTGCGGACTTGTCTCCGTTTTTAACGATTTATTACGCTACTAAATTTTGTCAGCATTTGTGTGTTTAAATCCTAATGAAGTTGATGTGATCCAATTAAAATCTCTTCACAATGATAGCGAAATAGAAAAAAATATTGAAGCAAAACACCCCTACTTAACGTACTTAAATGATGTCTTAAGAACTGTCTTTCATAGTTTTCTTGTTTTTAAGTATCGTTTAGTGGCCGTCCCCCCTTTTTCTTTTATTTTGCAGCACACATACATACATACATACATCATTTAATTTCTTTTATTTTATTTTATAACCCGGGTTGTCATTTGAAACTTTATTATTGTGAGAGAGAGAGAGAGAGTTTTTCTTTCAGTTTTTTTAAATAGACAACCCCTCCTCGTGCAAGCTCCTGTTACCTCCTTTGAAAGTCATGAACAACAACTGATTGTATGAAGCACGAACCAATTTTTTTTTTGCCTCCAACAATTGTTTAAGATTTCTTGTGTCTTCTCTGGTAGAAGAAATAAAAAGTTTAAGAAAAATACAATAAAAATAAATAAAAAAATTGCCAAATAAAAGCATTCAAGTGGTGCTGGATGAGGGGTGAAGGGAGGGGAGGGGGAAAAGGAATTTGGAAGGAATGAGATTGTAGAACGATGTGTTGAATGTTGAAATGACTGCGAAATTGTTGAAAAATAACTTTTTAAGCTAATAAAACTATTTTCAAAAGAATTTATATGAGAAAGTTTTTTGAAAAACAAACAGTAAGTATGTGTGTGTGTATTTCTGTCGCTGTGTATGTGGGGAATTTTTAACAGGGTTTCTCAATAGTTGAGGAAAACTCTACCGGACACTTACTCTATAAATATTTTACACAGAAGATGGAATTTAGGAATATTGTTCCTAAACATTGTTCCTCTACATTGTTCCTCAACATTGTTCCCAAACATTCTTCCTAAACATTGTTTCTAAACATCTAATGCATGGTACTTAAATTGGTTCCAGCTAAGACCCATTTTAGCTTCTTTAATTTGTCTTTTTTTTAAGCGTACAAGCCGCTCTATACGGCTGCTGTACTTAGGGTTACAATCTATATCTAGTCTGGCAACTAAATATGCCGGTTTCCTCTGTCTGAGACGTATTTACTTCCACTTTTCCTTGTAGAGGTTTTGATGAATTTGTTGCTGCTAATTTTTTGATCATAAAGTTACCATGTTACATATAATCCTGGGCCCCAATATATGAAGAATCCTACGAAGACAGTTGTAACTGAAGATGTGTACACTCTGCGTATTCCGTTAAGCCATGTTCTGAGATTCTCATCCATAAACACTTCCAGTCGCCGTAATCTTGTAGGTAGTGTGTTGGCTTGTTAGACGTAAGTCCACGGTTCAAACCCCAGGTCAGAAATCAAAACGGAAATACGAAAAAATATTTCTTCGGCGACTTCCTCTCAGCTGATTTCTGGCAAAAACTCTGAGACTCAAATAAAATTGCCATGAAAAAGTTTCTCAAAAATCTGTCGTTCGGAGTCGACTTTAAACGGTAGGTGGCGCCACTCATGTATAAAAAATTAACACACACAACATAAGTGGTGTGAGAAACTAGGTCGTAATTCTGACTGAAGGGTTGTAATGACCAATTATGTTATGTTCTTTCAATAATCTCTACAGAACAGTTACTCTATAAATATTTTACAAATAAGATGGAATCTCAACAATATTGTCCTAAACATTGTTCCTAAATACTGTCCCTAAACATTGCTCCTAAACATTGTTCCTAAACATGTAATGCAATGGCTTTGGCTGCATGAGTTTGTTGTTTTCTTGAGTATAAATGCCGTTCTTCGCGGCTGCTGTACTTAGTGTTCCAATCTATATCTAGTCTGGCAATTTAAATCTGCCGGTTTCCTCTATGTGAGACGTATTTACTTCTACTTTTCCCTGTAGAGGTTTCAATGAACCTGTTGCTGCTAATTTTTTGACCACAAATATACCCCAATACATATGCTGCTGGGACTCAATATAGGAAGAATCCTACACAGATAGTTTTAAATGAAGATGTGTACGCCCTGTGTATTCCGTTAAGTCACGTTCTGAGATTCTTATCCATAAACCAAGATGACTGCCGCGTTGATATTAAAAAATACTTGTTCTGGTTCTACGATGATTTCCACACAGTATTTAGTCTTCCAACCGCCGTAGTTTATTAGGAAGTGTGTTGGCTTAATAGGCCGCGGTTCAAACCCTAGGACGATTTTCAGTGCCAGGAACAGTATGACTCAGCCACAGAACATAGAAGCGATTAAGCAGGAAGTCTTCCTAAGATGACAATCCCGCTTGGGAAAATGAACAGCATGGAAGATGGACATACAAACTGATTCCCGAATTGTGTAAGAACAGGAAACATGGTGAATTAGATTACTATATAACCCAGATGCTGACCGGTCACGGATATTTCAGAGAGTATCTGCACCGTATGGGCAAATGCCTCTCGCCATTCTGTATCTACGAGGAGAAAGAAGCGTTAGACGACGCCGAACACACATTCTTCAGCTGCTGTCGCTGTGCCGAAAGCCGTCAACGACTCGAAGCTGAAATAGGCGTCATTAGCCCAACAAACGTCGTGACAAAAATGATGAACAGTAGAGAAAGCTGGAACGCAGTAAAACAATTTGCGGAATACGTCCTACGAAGAAAAAAATTTGCCCTAGATGCAGCAGAATAAGGATAGAGCGGAGCCTGGACGCAGGCTGACGATGAACTGGATCACATACCAGAAAAGGGGTCCACCTCGAAGTAATACAACCGTGGTTCCGAGGTGTGATGATTCCCCGGTGAGGAGACAAGGCGGGTTTTTAGTCGGCATACCCAATGGGAGAGTCCGACATACCATGTCTGGTGACGACCATCATGAATGCATGAAGCGTTTTCTCTCCTTCCCGCAAAAAAAAACCCTAGGCCTCCAATTCTAACTAAACGAAATATGAGGAAACGTTTCTTCGGTGACTTCCTCTCGACAGATTTCTGGCAAAAACTCTGATAGTAAAATCAAATTGGCACGAAAAAGTTTCTCAGAAATCTGTCGTTCGGAGTCGACTTTAAACTGTAGGTCCCAGCACTGATGTATAAAAATTAACGCAGACAACATAAGTGGTGTGAGAAGCTAGGTCGTAATCCTGACTGAACGGTTGTAATCACCAATTATGTATGTATGTCCTACGCAAACAGTTGTAAGTGAAGTTGGGTACGTCCTGTGCATTCCGTTGAGTCAAGTTCTGAGATGTCTTCTACGTTTATATATAAAAAATACTAGTATTGGTTCTACGTGTTGTAAGTGTTAGGCTTCAATCATGCAACTGGTAATGTCCGCTATGCAGACCCCACTTTTGTGGCTGTGTTTCCCAGGCAGCAGACTGTTTACTTTATAAAATTCAAGTGCAAACCTTAGTTGTCGTTATATCCAACTTCTGGCCTATGAAGAGAACATCCTCGACCAGTATCAGTTGCCCTTGCATATCGTTAAATGCACGATCAATCAGACATTCAGGAGTGACTATCTGTTGTTTATTCACGAGGGCCTAATATTGACAAGGCTTCCAGTGGCATTTACAAAGAGGTCTCTAGCAGGTGATGGATTGTATGACCAGAATTCGGTTTTCACAGACTATATGGTCATAGTCTGCAACTTCGCCATATTACCCCCCAGAAATCAGCGGGGCAAGGTAGGTTATCTATTTTGGAAATGAACGGAATGAGTGATCGAACTGAAGAGCGATTTTTATTTGCAGCATGAGGGGCAAACACTAGTATGAGGGTCAGGAGCATCAGAGTTTGTTGAGCACATTCTATGTCTCTGTCCTGCTGTGCACAGACAGAAATCAAAATACTTGAACGAAGTTCTTTTACTATCTTCGGTTAGTTAAGCTCTCTTATCTGTCGAACAATTGTTTAGCGATTATTGTTGTTTATGCAAAGAGTGTAAACAGAAGAATAACAAAGAAAAGCAATTGTCGTTGTTTACATCAAGTTGTGAACATTAGCACACAGAATTGTGCGAATAATAAAGAATTATAATTAAAACTAAACAGAAATTTATTTTTATATTCTTTGCAATCTACGAGCTTATATTTTTAACGTGTTCAAAAGGTAAAAACGAAACAGTATGTACTTTTGGTGATACAGTTGCCCTAATCCCTAATGGCATGCATAAGAGAAGGCCAATGTAATTGCAAACAATGACTGGCAGTTCATACATTATTGCTTCACCCTTTCCTTAAGCCTGTGCCTGTTATGTGACCATTAAAATAGATTTTGTTGCTTGGTTTTGTTGAGTTGGTTGAGTTTATTTGTCTTAAAGAAGTTTACGTAGAATTGTTTCTTTTTTTCTTTTGCTTGTTACATGAAATTGTTTAAGTTTTTTTTCTTATTTTCCGGTTGCTTTTGTTAGAGGTGTTAACAACACACCATTAGAACCCTTATTAGATATTAGCCAACATGACTACCAACTTAGTTACTTACACAAACACATGTGTTTTTTGGAAGATAATGTGTTTAATTGTCTGTAAAATGTTGGCACTTAAAATAGTGGCAATAGAAATATTTGCTGTGAGATGGGGTTTTATTAGAGATCTAGAGGGATAAAGTTTTGGAGACGAGGTTTGGGAAACGAAATTTTTTAATGAAAACAAAATTAAATTTTTAATTTCATTTGTTTTTTCTATAGCAGAAGGGTTGCGAAACGTTTGACGTTGTATAAAATGTATAACCCTAGAGTTTTCGGCTTAAAAATCATCACAATTCACAATGCTTTTGTGGCTTCACAACCACGCTACAGAATTTCACTAGAATTTTACTCTTTGAGCGGATCCATTAGCATTAAAGGAAACCCAGAGTTTGTAGTCCTAATTCAATCAATGATAATAAGAGAGGAGACTTACAGCAATTTTTGGAAGATTTTGTGATTAACACGGGCTCATATAAGACGAGCTGGTTTGTAGATAATTGTGTCCATTGATCTCCTAAAGGCCTAGAAGATTTAATTTGCGGTTTTAGGAATACTCATCGGTATGATCCAAACTAAAAGCCTACACCAGAAGATGCCGATTTTGGCAAAAAAAATCATCTTTTCAGATGAAACTCATTTTGATCTTGGCGGGTATGTAAACAAGCAAAATTGTCGCATTTGAGGCACAGAAAACCTGCACGCATACATTGTAAAGAAGATGCACCCAAAACGAGTCACTGTTTGGTGCGGCTTTTGGTCCAGAGGCATAATTGGGCCATTTTTCTTCGAAAATGAGCAAGGAGTGGCCGTTAAAGTCAATGGCGATCGTTATCGGGCCAAGTTGAACGAATTTTTGTTCACAAAAATTGAAGAGGAGGATATTGGCAACATTTGATTTCAACAGGACGGCGCTACGTGCCACACAGCCGAAGCTACACTCGATGTTTTGCGCCCCATTTTTGAAGATCGCATTATCAGCCGCAGAGCTGATGTCGTTTGGCCACCTCGGAGCTGCAATTTGACACCGTTGGACCATTATTTGTGGGGTGCCGTCAAAGATAAGTGTTACACCGACAAGCCAGAGACAATTGACGCTTTAAAGGACAATATTCGTGAAGCCATTGGTGAAATACAGCTGCATATAATCGATAATGTGCTTAAAAATCGGACCGATGGTGTAGGCTACTGCATGGCCAGTCGAGACAGCCATTTGAATGAAATTATTTTCCATTATTAACCGGAAGGATTGTACTTTCAAATAAAAAAAGAAATTTGAAGAAAATATTCAATAGTTTTTCTTTTAAAGCATTTTCAAAAAAAAAGTTATTTGGCGGACCCTTTAGTTCTGAAGAGGACATAATTGTTTCGTAATGTGGACTAACAGACTGTACGGACAATAAACTTAGCTTTAGCCAGCTTTACACCAAAGCTACTGAGATACCAATCACCTTCACTTTCTTAATTCAGGCTCCTGTACTTTGTATGTAATGTCCAGATGCCAGACAGTCATCTATCTCAATCACTTGTGAGCTCTTCTACACTCTAAAGATGTGTTTGCTCTTGGCACCCTTCCAACCTTCCCCTACAACAGAGAAATGAGATGTGGTGGCTAAATAGTTCTTACACAACCAGGACTTGTTGCAATCCTGGGAAGTCGTACACATATTTCGGTCGACTACATGATTTTTAATCATTTTCTTGGCAGAAAATTTGAATCCGGGATATTAACCAGGGACTCGTGATCTATAAGATTGGCATTCCCGGCAATAACCTTAAGGACTTAACAAAGACTGTAAAATGTAGGACTACTATAGTGTCTCTCAGATAGAGATTGAAGAGAGAACAAAGCTGTACCTTGTTTGTTGGGATGGAATTCTCTCAGAAAGTCTACTGATTTACTCGAAGAAGTAGACAACAAATACGAAGGTGACTTCAACATCTTTTCTCCGATGATTTTTCAGCGGAATTATTGAAATGTAGCTTTGATATGTATTCAAGTGCAGAGGGATGTCATCCAAATTCGCATTGCTTATGAACTGGCCAGGTTTGGAACGTAAATCATAATTTCCATCAATTTATAGGGCTGTTGGCTCTGTTAAACTAGTTTTTCTCCCGTCGTTATACAGCAAAGCCCTACTATGTTGACAGGATCGGAACGAATGCAGTATTGCTAAGCTCCGCCGGGCTAATTGTCTTTTTTAGTTGAATTGCATGGCCATCCATTTTACTATTAGTGTTCCTACAGGCCTTTGGTTTGCTAAGAGTCATGTCTATAAATGCCGCATTCATTTGCACGTCTCTTTTGAAGCCTTGGATCTAAAAAGAAGCAGGACAAGACTATCGTTCAACTCATGTATCAGTAACCAGCTGTTGTCATACACATGCAGAGGTTATTGGCCTAACATTTCCTATCATTTCTGTATAAATTTTCTAAAATTCAATGGAATTTCCACTAAAACCAGCATATTTTTCAAGTGTCGAAAGAAGCATACAAAAGCTTCAGCTCCTGTAGATGAGAAATACAAGAAATACTTCAATCTTATTTACACCACTTATATCCGTTCGAAACTGAACTGATCTTTCATGTATGGACTTTTGGTTCGAAGTAAATTGGATCGTTTATAAGAGAGGATAGCGACCCTTATTAGTGACTGCAAGGTATCCACCTCTATTGATTCATTACCTCATAGTAGCAAGGTAGATTACGTTTTCCTGCATTAGCTTAGCTTCAAAGAGAGAAATAATGGAACTCGTTTTCCAAAATCGCAAATTTTTGTGTAATTCAAGTCTTTCCCATTAAACATATCCGATCTTGGTTGATTGGCAACTAGACCTTACAATACATTACATTTCAGCATTTGTTCTTTGTCCGTAAGTGGAACTCTTCTTCTACAAAGGTGGTTCCAGTCACTTGTAATGTGAATAAATTGAGATGGAACTAGCATAAACCTATTTTCCTAGTTGGAACATAATGCAGTGCAGTGTAGTAGGGGCTATTTATCCCCAGACTGTTAGTTGTAAATACAAAAAGAAATTAAAATGATGGACAGTTTCCTGTAGAGAATAATTAATGCCTGGATTAGCATTTGGCTTGTGCTATCAAGGACTTACATAAATTAATCCATACGATTCACATTGTCTCTTATGAAAGTGGCTATTAGAGACATGCAAGGTCTTCTTAATCTAGTAGGTAGCGTGTTGGCTAATTATTAGCCTAGGTCCGACATCTCCAACAAAACGAAATATCGAAAAATATTTCTTCGGCGACTTCCTTCCTCTCAACAGTCTTCACGTAAAAACTCTGAGAAATAATATAAAATTGCCATGAAAAAGTTTCTCAAAAAATCTGTCAATCGGTGTCGACTTCAAACTGTGGGTCCCGCTGCACATACATAAAATTAACACACACAACATAAGTAGTGTGAAAAGCTAGGTTGTAATCTTGACTAAGGGATTGTGATTGCCATCCGTATTAAACACAGGCAACAATGCTAATCTCTTTTCTACACAATATTTTGCCTTTCATTTCGCACTCTACCACTAACTCCGTCTACAGGTTATAAAGGGTGTTTTTTATAGAGGTATAGAATTTTAAGTTGGCATTACTTTTCAAGATGGCGACCGATTTAACAGCTGTCAAGTGATTTATTCTCAGTTTGGTTTGGCAATTCATCATGAATAGACTCACGCCTGAACAACGCTTGCAAATAGTGCAATTTCATTTCGAAAATAATGGTTCTGTGCGGAAAACGTATCGCGCACTACGTCCATTTTATCGTCGACAAAATTGTCCATCAGAGCAGTTAATTCGATTAACCATGGAACGTTTTCGCACCACGTTTACTCTTATTGATAACTCGCATCCCCAGAGACGCTGTACGGTACGTACAGAAGAAGCTATTGCTGCTGTAGAGCGTAGCATTGAGGAAGACCCGAATGAGTCCATCCGCCATCGAGCACAGGAATTGGATTGGATTGTCCATCCACTTTATGGAAGATTTTGTGGAAGGATCTTGCTTTGCGTGCTTACAAAATCCAACTCGTGCAAGAATTGAAGCCAAACGATCATCAAGTAAGGCGTAGATTCGTCGAATGGGCCCAAAACGAGATTACCGTTGTTCCCGATTTTCATAAACGAATTTTGTTTAGCAATGAAGCGCACTTCTGGTTGAATGGCTACGTCAACAAACAAAACTGCCGCATTTGGAGTGAAGGTAATCCTCAAGTGTATGTGGAAACACCGTTACATCCAGAAAAACTGACTGTTTGGTGCGCTTTATGGGCTGGTGGAATCATTGGTCCGTACTTTTTCAAAAACGATGGTGGCCAGAACGTTACAGTCAATGGTGATCGGTATAGAGCCATGATTACAAACTTTTTCATTCCTGAATTGAATAACCATGATGTCCAGGAGATGTGGTTTCAACAAGACGGCGCAACATGTCACACAGCTCGTGCCACAATAGATTTATTGAAAGACACGTTTGGTGACCGCCTAATTTCACGTTTTGGACCTGTGAATTGGCCTCCAAGATCTTGGGATTTAACACCGCTAGACTACTTTATGTGGGGCTATGTAAAGTCATTGGTCTATGCGGTAAAGCCACAAATGCTTGACCATTTGGAAGACAACATTCGCCGTATTATTGCCGATATACGGCCACAAATGTTGGAAAAAATCATCGAAAATTGGACGTCCAGATTGGACTACATCCGCGCCAGCCGTGGCGGTCATATGCCAGAAATCATATTTATTTTATTTATTTTTATTTTTTATTTATTTATTTTATTTGCCTATGGAAAAATTCCTTACAGGCAATTTATTAAAGTTACAATTGTAAATTTAAATTTATATCAATTTTAAATACTATGAATTTAAATATATAATTACATTATTTTTTATAACATTATTTGATGACGAAAAATCTATTAGCATATACAATTTATTAAATTCTTTACACATTCTCCTTATTGGATCAGCACCAGCGTAGTTGGATCTAAAAAATTGTATTGATAATGGGGAAAAATGACGTGACGGACGTTGAGGAACATTAAACGTGATATTATGGATTAAAAAACTGGAGCCTATATCACCAGTAATTACATTGAATATGAATGAGATATTTAACATAGTTCTGCGGCTTTTAAGTGTCGGAAGTTTAATTAAAGCTAGTCTGGCAGAATAAGAAGGTAAACTTGTAGGATTAAAATTCAGTCCTCGGAGACAAAACATCAGAAATTGCTTTTGTACAGATTCGATGACGTCGGAATATTTTTTATATAGAGGATCCCATATTATGGAACCATATTCGAGTATAGGCCTTACAAGAGATGTGTAGAGCGATTTAGTAACATAAGGATCGTTAAATTCTTTTGCCCACCGTTTTATAAAACCAAGAACGCTTCTAGCTTTATTTACAGTCATAGTTATGTGCGGGATAAAATTTAGTTTCGGATCAAGTAGAACTCCTAGATCCAGGAAGTTATCTACAAGCTCAAGCTCGTATCCATCAAAAGCATAGTTTGCAGGAATCGGATTCTTTCTTACAAATCTCATGTATTTACATTTTTTGAGATTAAGCTGCATTAGATTTAAAAGTGTAAAAAAATTTAAAGTGTAATGCCACAAGATTATCTTTCGGATAAATAAAATTCATGTCAATCCATCGTTGTTTTATTGCAACTTAAAGTTCTATACCTCTATAAAAAACACCCTTTACAATGTTTATTTGCCTGCCATTAAAGAAAGAATAAAATAAAGGCAAATGACACTGCATTGAACACTTGGTAATGGTTAAATTAGCATTGTTTGTCTAACGACGATTGGAACAAATGTCTGCACAAATAAATACCTACACTTATACACACTTAAATAACACTACAACAACAGCAGCAACAATAATAATAGAAATAACAACTAAAGTCGAAACGTTTCTAACGATTAAACAAACACAACGAAAACAAAGCAAAACAAAACAAATCCTTTTCTATCAATTACTCTCTCTCTCTCTTTCTTTTAATTCCAAATCTCTCTCTTCTACTACTTGCACTACCCCACAAAACTGTTTGGTGTGGTTTGGTTTGGTTACACTGATTTCTTTCATTCATTTACTCATTCGTTCATTCATTCGTTCGTTTGTTCATTCATTTATTCATTCATTGTGATTCACTCATTCACTCTGCTGAAAGTATTTCATTCCAATTCATTCATTGTTAGCAAGCAACAAAACAATGATCATTTTTCATTGTTGTTTTTTCTTCTTTTTTGTTCTGCTATTGTTTTTTGTTGGTGTTGTTGTTGTTATCGTTGTTGTTGAAATTAAATGCTTGGCTTGGCTTTTAAGTGAAATAAAGTGCCGTTTGCCAATAAATAAACGAACACAACCACTCTTTCAAACAAAACAATACACAAGTTGGGTAATAAAAAGGGCATGAAAGAGAGATGCAAGATGAAACAGTGGTAGAGAGAGAGAAAGGATAAAAAGTTACACACAGGTAAAGAAAAAATTTAGAAAAACTAAATAAAAACTGATTGTTGTGCATGGTTTAGAACAGTGGTGCTCAAACACATACTATCATAGTTTTGGTTGTGTTGGTAAAGCAGCGGAGAACAAAATTCAACTTAATTTTTGAGAATCGTACAGTGGGAAAATAATAAAAAAAATTGGTTTATTGTGTTGCGTGTATTTTATTACATAATGAACTTATGTATGTATGTATATATGTATTGAGGAATATATTGATGTATGTATATATGTATTGAGGAATATATTGATGTATGTATGTATGTATTGATGAATATATTGATGTATGTATGTACATATGTATGTATTGATGAATATATTGATGTATGTATGTATGTATGCATGGCTAGCCTCGTAATGTCTCTTTATAAAAAAAAAGAATTACGACATAAAGTGCGATAACACACAATACATTGTGCATTACCATCTATATTCTCTATAAAAAAGAAATCATATTCCCAATTTTCATCAAACATTTTGCTGCGTGTATTTGAAAAAAACAAAAAATCATTCAGAAAAGTTGCGTAGCGAGATCTTGCCTCATCAAGTGCCAAACATCAACTGAATTGATTTTGTTCTCTGAGTTCAACACAAAACAACAAACAAAGCAACAAACACACGATCATTATAAGAAACCACACAAGTAAGCTTATAGTGTAGGTGTGCCAACGCAGCGTCGGCAGAATTTTCTTTGCCTATCACATGTGATAGGAAATTTGGATTTTCAGCATCACTGGTTTAGAACGACTGTAGGATATCGTACATTGGAAAAGGATTTTTAAAGTAAATATGTACACTGTGGAGCAAGAGTGAGCACTTAGATTAAGTGAAATTGGTAGCAACCTTTCAAAGATACCATTGGAACAGCCTGTATGTCCATATTCCATGGCTGGCAGCCTTTGGGCGTATATATCCAGCGTCCAGTGTTTTGTTATGATCTCTAAGTATTGGGTTCTAGGAAGATTTATTGCGTAGCGTATCCTCCCTGTATTCAGAAAGACTCCCAGACTTGTCTGACCTCTGTAAGAGTGATTAATTTTTCCACTTTTCTTTGAAGAATGGGCGAAGTTTATGTATTTAAATCTCCCAACTGCTTTCAATTATGAATGAATCAGCTTTTGCTAATGTGTGTCAACAATATTCCATTTTTCTTTGACTCCATGGCCAGAAACCCCTGTAAGGGGAATGAATGAATGTCTCGTTGTCTGCTTCTGTGACATTTGGCAAAAGATCTGTAAAAGTAAATGAAATATTTAGTTGCCACACAGAGGGAAAACTGCCTAATAAAATCATGAAGATTTTCTCTACGAAACGTTTTTGGAGTGAGGGGTATTACAGCAGAAAGAAACGAAGATTTTTTCGTAGAGATTTCTTATTATTTTTATGTGATAAATCTTTTTAATTTTCTCAAGACGTAAAACACATACATATAACAAGAAAAAATGTTATTTACCATTTTTTACTCAAATTCCGTCATTTTTGCCACAAAAAACACAATCCATAGAGAAAAACTTATTGATTCTATTGTGTTTTCTTCTAAATTGTATAAAACAAGAATTTCTTATTAATTTCATTGGGCTATCTAATCAATTTTTTCAAAAAGGTTTTTCTTATTGATTTAATTAGGTTTCTATTTGATCATGTGCAAATTATCTTATTAATGTTTTAACAAGAATATCTTCTTGATTATATTAGCTGGCTTGTTAAAAAAAAGTGAACAAGTGGCAAGTAAAGAAGTTGAAAAAAGTAATAAAAATATTACTTCTTAAGAAAAACAAAGTAAAATTAAATAAAAAAATTGAATTGTTTTAATTTCAAAAAAAAAGTGTTATAAAAAACAAATAAAATTTTGAGTAATGACCCAATTTTTAAATCCTGGGAGCTCTGGGATGAAACGTGCAACATTTTTTTAAGTTTTAGAATTACATCAAGAAACATATTAAAAAAATGAAAATCGAAGACGTTGAAAATCTATTCAAGAAGGTGGACCAAAAATATACTGGGGACTTGATTAAATTCAATGCAGGACTAAGGGAATGGAGAAGAAATATTGTTCGTGCAAAATCATTATTAATAAATCAAATATTAAATTAGTTTCTAAGTAAATATATCAATAAAAAATCTATAATAATATCAAGCAAAATCAATAAGTTTTATTTATAAAAATAAATGGATAGTCTTATAAAATTAAGAAGAAAATCTTTTTGAAAAAAAGGGCCTAATAAAATCAAGAAAAAAACCTTTTTGAAAAAACAAAAAGAAAGCTTAATAAAATTAAGGAGAAAACCTTTTTAAAAAAATTAAGAAGACTATCTAGTAAAATCCCTAAGTTTTCTTCTTGATTTTTTTAAAAAGGTTTTCCTTATAAAAATAATAAGAATCTCTTCTTGAAAAAAAAAAAAACCATAGAGAAATCTTATAAACTTTGTTCTAATTTACTATGTATTTATTAGGTTCAGTTTTCTCTGTGCACCATGCCTAACTACAAAGGAAAGCTACCATCATACTTACTTACTTACTTAAGTGGCCAATAACAAGCCTATTAACGGATTTGGGCGTGACTACGCCAGGTTTCCTCGATCTGGTCCTTTCAACGCAAACAACGTCGTCCTCTTCGTCGACTTCCGCAAATCCCCGCATCAAATGCCTTTCTCAGCTGAGTATCCTCCATCATTCTAACGGCATGGCCGAGCCAGCGCATCTGCTGGATGTTAGTACGCTGCACAATGTCCACGTCATTAAAGAGCTCGTACAACTCACTGTTGGATCAGATGCGGAATTCATCGCCAACTCGGACTGGACCAAAGATCTTACGTAGGACTTATCTCTCGA
This sequence comes from Sarcophaga variegata, assembly GCA_932273835.1. NCBI lineage: Eukaryota > Metazoa > Arthropoda > Insecta > Diptera > Sarcophagidae > Sarcophaga > Sarcophaga variegata. The sequence continues at coordinate 14,590,800 of OW026361.1, read as the reverse complement.
ATACCTTCAAGGCGGCTGCATCAGTGCTTAATAGTGTCCATGCCTCTGCCTTCATCGAATTAATATCCCAACTTACGCTTCAATTAAAAAAGGTTATGTTAGGTTAAGTTAGAGGACGTGTACTTGTCAATTAAGACAAGTACAGTACCCGGAGGTCGAATTGACCCATTGTACAACGTCCTAGTTTCTCATACCACTTATGTTGTGTGTGTTAATTTTATACATGAGTGGTGGGACCTACAGTTTAAAGTCGACTCCGAACGACAGATTTTTTTTTTGAGGAACTTTTTCATGGCAAGTTATTTACTCTCAGACTTTTTGCCAGAAATCTGCGGAGAGGAAGTCGCCGAAGAAATACATTTTTGTATTTTATTTTGGTGTCTGGCCTGGGGCTCGAACCCTGGCTTTACGTCTAATAAGCCAACACACCACCTACTAGACTACGACGACTTCACAAAAAAAGGTTAACAATTCAAAAATTTATGCTGATTGAACACTAGAGCAACAGTCTTTAAATTTTTCGGATAAGAAGAGAACCGATTCACTTCTGTAGTTAAGTCCCATGGCCATATATCGCTTAACAGCGATACTTACGGGCCACATTCTTTTTGGTAGATATGCCGATAGACTTGGCATTCTGGCAAATGACTTCTGCGAGGGCTGTGGGTCAGAGGAGGAGGAAGAGACTGTCTTCCACCTCATGTATCCGTTCCCTTTTCTTGTCATGAAAAGATGGAGATTTTTGAACTCTCAGTATGGTATTCTTAACCGAGATCTCTGATACAAAGATTGTAACAAAAGCAAGATTTAGTTTGGACGCGGGTTAGTTTCCTCAAGGGAATGTTTGATCCCCTAGTAGAATTGATCGTGACATCACAATGGGGCTAAATGCTGGCCTAAGTGGGTTCCGCCATGTTACATAACATAACTTAACCTAAGAATATGCGACTGTTTGGTGCGTATTTGGTGGTGTTGGGCCGTATTTGTTCGTAAGTATCCCAGGAAGTATCGTTACAACCACATTAGTGCTCTGTAGTCATATGTTAGCCGAATTTTTTTTTTTTTTGGACTGTAACTAAAGATTTTTAACTGAACGACTCTGCGACGATGCTACGAGCTACACAACATACTTACTTACAGTGCGTGTTAGGTTTATATACAAGTGGCAGGATCTACAGTTTAAAATCGACTTCGAGTAGCAGATTTAAGACTCTTTTCATGTCAATTTTGTTTTATTTCTTCTCAGAGTTTTTGCCTGAAGACCGGTGAAAGTAAGTCGTTGAGGGAAATATTTTTCACAATGTTCGCTCGATATGTCTGAGCTGGGTTTTAAACAGCGGATCGCATTTAATAAGCCAACTCATTACCTTCTACACTACTGCGAATTGTACACATTACAACAGATTTAGGCTATACTATGTGAGAACTTTTCAAATTGTTTTATGAGTCCATTGTTAAAGACCAAGACGTTAAAGCTCAACAGTTGAGAAGTTATCTCCACGATACTGCCTGAAATCTGTGAAATTATGATCGAAAATTACCTGAAAAGTATCAACTGCAGCAACTTTCGTGTATCTTTTCTGGTAAAACGTGGTAAAACATACTAAATACTTGGCATGTGCCTGACTAAAGCGTGTCGATTGTAAAGGAGGCGAAGCAGATGATTTGAAAAAAAAACAATTCTTCTTCTTATCTTGAATCCTTGAATCCCAATTAATAGTTCATACACTAGCCTTGTAGTTACTGATTTTCGCTATTTTTACCAAAGCATTTATGTTCTCAGGCATTTATGTTTTCATCATTGTGTGACGTAGTATGTCATGGAAAGGGTCCGCCAAATAACATTTTTTTTGAAAATCCTTTAAAAAAAACTACTGAATATTTTCTCAAATTTCTTTTTTTATTTGAAAGTACAATCCTTCCGGTTAATAATGGAAAATAATTTCATTCAAATGGCTGCCTCGGCTACACGATCGGTCCAATTTTTAAGCATATTATCGATTGTGTGCAGCTGTATTTCACCAATGGCTTTACGAATATTGTCCTTTAAAGCGTCAATTGCCTCTGGCTTGTCGGCGTAACACTTATCTTTGACGGCACCCCACAACTAATAGTCCAACGGTGTCAAATCGCAGCTCCGAGGTGGCCAAACGACATCATCTCTGCGACTGACAATGCGATCTTCAAAAACAGGGCGCAAAACATCGAGTGTAGCTTCGGCTGTGTGGCACGTAGCGCCGTCCTGTTGAAACCAAATGTTGCCAATATCCTCCTCTTCAATTTTTGTGAACAAAAATTCGTTCAACATGACCCGATAACGATCGCCATTGACTGTAACGGCCACTCCTTGCTCATTTTCGGTGAAAAATGGCCCAATTATGCCTCTGGACCAAAATCCGCACCAAACAGTGACTCGTTTTAGGTGCGTCTGCTTTTCAATGTATGCGTGCGGGTTTTCAGTGCACCAAATGCGACAATTTTGCTTGTTTGCATACCCGCCAAGATCAAAATGAGTTTCATCTGAAAAGATGATTTTTTTTTTTTTGCCAAAATTGGCGTCTTCTGTAAGTCGATTGCAGGCCCACTTAGCGAAGCGAAAACGCATTGGATGGTCAATTGGCTTCAACTCCTGAACCAATTGGACTTTATATGGCGTCATACCAAGTTCTTTATGCAAAATTCGTCTCAATAATGTCTCCGAAATGTTCAATTGTTGAGAACGACGGTGAATTGATGTTGATGGCGCTTCACGCACACTTTCTGCCACAGCAGCAATATTCTCGGGTGTACGCACTGTTTTTGGCTTTTCACGCTTTGGTTTATCGATGAGGATGCCAGTTTCTTTCACTTTTTTCACAAGATAATGAACATAAGGAGCTGACGGTGCTTCTCTGCTTCCAAAATCCGTATGCAATTTTCGCACACATACCGCAACATTACCATGATTTTCAAAGTAATGTCGCGATATTTCCCAGCGTTGTTCAAGCGTATACACAAACATATTCATTCAGCGGAAGGATAAAACCAATTATCTGTCAAATCAGACATGAGCTAAGTGTTACCATTCACGAAATAAGCACTAGTTGAAAATAAAAAACGTTAGATGGCGGACCCGATACTTCACAACGGTATTACTTTACATTGGCATTGCCAACTTTGCATTGAATTATTAATGCCAATAAGGACTGTCATGCTATATTTAAATCAAAAATTTCATCTGCAAGTCACTCAGTGTAATTACCGGTTACAGGCATCAGCAATAACAGCATTGTGGTGGTGTAGTGTTTAACAATAACAAAACCACGGCATGCTTACATTACATTGATTTAAATAGTGAAACAAAAAAGGACTTAGGAGAGTGACAGAGATAGAGACAAAGAGAGTGAGAGAGAGAGGTAGAGAGAAAAACTGTTTATTTTAAAAATATACCTGCTTAAACACACTGTGATTCCAAACATGAAATACAGCCTTAGAAGTGATAGAGAGAGGCAGTTAAACTTTCATGGCAAAACAATTGGGAAATTGTTGTTCTTGTATCCGCAATTATTTCAATTCATGCGTCTGTGTTTGTATTAGTTTTGTAATACCCAAGTGTTTAACAAGCAAATTACAATGGCAAAGCAACAATACGAACGGCTACAACATGGCTGTACATCGTACTGCTCTACACTTAAAAGCAACTCGTATTCGTTATTACGAAAACAAAACGAAACAATGTACGAAAGGGAAAAAGTATAAAAACTTTGTTGTTTTTTTTTTGTTGCTTTTGTGTGGTAATGGAAGATAAATTTTTTTGTGTGCCGTTTACGTATTTACAGTTGGTTTTTGTGATCCTTTTATTTGCCTACTACTCTCTTTCTGTGTGTATTTATTGTTGCTTTTCAACAACTGTTTTACTGTTTACAATAACAATTCAATTTGATTATTTGAGAGAGATTTTGTTTTCTTCTCTTGGATTTTGTTTTTGTTTTTGTTGTTTGTTGGTTTCGTTAAAGTGTGTGGTTGTAGTAGAGTTAATAAACTCGTTAAAATATTCGTTTTTCTCGTTTTGTTTAGCGAAAAGAGAGAAGAGTGTGAGAGAAGACATTAAATGGAGAAGAGAATTACAATAATTGATTAATAATTGATGGCTTAATTAGTTAATATTTGTTAATGCGTCTTAGCTTAATAGAAAGAAATCGACAATTAAAATTAATTATTAACTGGCCGGCTATTCTAATAATAATTGGAAGAGAAAATATTAAATTGAGTAGGAGAGTGGTATTGTGGAAACAGAGAAGAAATTTTATTAGCGAAAGAGGGAGAAAGGACTTAAAATTATAATAATGAATGTCTTGTTTATAGGTTCATAACTTCGATTTAACAGCTGGTATTTCTGTTTAGTTTGGTTTCATTATGGTTAGATATACCCAAACAATGCTGTCAAATGGTTGTTATTTTTGTTTATCAAAATAATATTTCTATTTGTCATACTTATACTTACAGGGTGGCTGATATATGTATAATGCAACAAAGTAAAGCGCTATATTTTTTAATTTTATTGTTCAAAAGCAAAAAATGTTGGAAATAACATCAAATTTTAGAATCAGTTTAGATTTGTTTGAATTGGCCACCTTTGGTACGAATTATGGCCTTCAAACGGCCGACAAAGCCATCACAGGCTGCACGAAAGTGGCTCTGCGGTATTTTGGCCCATTCCCGGCGAAGCGCCGTCTTGAGATGTTAGACACTTTGGTATTTTTTAGTGAGAACCTTACTCTCCAAAATGCCCCAGGCGCAAAAGTCCGGATTGAGATCCGGAGATTTTGGTGGCCATTGTGCGGTAGAAATGAAGTGAGGATCCTCCTTTTTAAGCCATTCTTGGTTGACGCGTGGTGAGCGCGGTCGTGCTGAGTCCTGTTGGAATGCCCAGGGCTTCAATACTGTCTTTAAGACATTGTCCCGATAATATTCGGCATTTATTTTGACCCCACGGTCGATGAATACGAGCGGGGAGTGACCATCGGCCGTTACGGCGGCCCACACCATTACCATCGGCGGCGCTTGAGTTCTGATGGCCAATAGCAGGTGTAAATTTTCAGCTGACCTCTTTGGCAAGTAAACCCAATCATTTTGTTTGTTCACCAACTGCTCAATTTGGAATGGCTTCTCATCGGAGAAAACCAAATTCAGTAACTGGCCACTTTCGTGCAAGCGAAGTATCTCCTTGGCTCTTTCCAGTTTAACTTTTTTTGTCCATCGGTGAGCTCTTGCACTTTTTGGAACTGCAATGGCTTTAGTCCAAGCTCATTTTTCAATATGTGTTGCATCCGTTCTCGCGATATGTTCACCTCACGAGCAATTTTTCTACCACTGCGGCGTGGATTTCGATCAAATCTGGCCTTCACTTTTCGGATCATTTCTGGTGTTGTTACCGTTTTTTTTCCATCCACTTTTTGGGCGCGATGCAACACTGCCAGTATCACGGTAACGAGCAATGGTACGAGAAACAAAAGATTTATTCACATTTAAATGCTGGAGGGCTCTAACGATAGCCACCTGTGGTTTTCCAGCCAAATATAAAGCAATCACACTATCACGCTTGAATTCCATCACAAATAACTTTTTCTTCTGAATGCAGTAAATCAACATGCTTTTGTAAGCTTGTAAATAATAAAATGAACTGTCACTGGAATAAATCTGTCAGCTGTCAGACGAGGGGTTTACAAATGATAACAACCCGAAGTTGGTTGCAATACATATCAGCCACCCTGTATACATACTTATGCATACTTATATATGCAGTACGTACATTTTATGGCTACATAATCGTCCTTCTTACTTACATACATTATTGGTCATTATAATCCTTCAGTCAGGATTACGCCTTAGTATGTTACGTGTGCCAATTTTATACATGAGAGGCGGGACTTGTAGTTTAAAGCCGATTCCGAACGACAGATTTTTTTGAGGAACTTTTCATGGCAATTTTAATTACTCTCAGAGTTTTGGCCTGAAGATTGTTGAGATAAAAGTTGACGAAGAAATATTTTTTCATATGCCGTTTTGGTGGAGATGTCTGATCTGGGGTTTGAACCGCGGCCTCATGTCTAATAAACCAACGCACTATCTACTATACTACGGCAACGTGGTCTAGTAATTACAACCCTGTAGTCAGGATTACAACCTAACTTGTTACACCACCAATTGACAATAAATTTGATCGAAAAATCTTCTTCAGACCCATTTCTGGATGAATGGATACGTGAACGAAGAAAGTTGTACATTGCGTGGCGATACCAATCTGTATGAGATCCAAGAGCATTCAATGCATTCCAAAAAAGTCACTGTTTGGTGTGGATTTTGAAGTGGCTGTCTCATCGGTCCACATTTCTTTCAGAACAACGTTGGCTAGACCATTACAATCAATAGCGAGCACTATATACCGCTAGATACTAACTTCTTTTAGCCTGAAATGGGCTACTTGGACACCAAAGACGTGTGAATTCGAAAGGACATTGCTTCGTTTCACGCAGATCATGCCACATTATATATTCTGTACGAAGGATTTGAGTGCTTGGTCAACTCATGTGATTGCGCTGTTATATAGCTACCGAAATCGTGCGATTTGACCCTGTTAAAATTTTCGTGCAAGATTTTCTTAAGTCGCAGGTAAAGGGTGTTTTTTATAGAGGTTTGGAATTTTAAGTTGGCATTACTTTTCAAGATGGCGACCGATTTAACAGCTGTCAAGTGATTTATTCTCAGTTTGGTTTGGTAATTCATCACGAATAGACTCACAACTGAACAACGCTTGCAAATTGTGCAATTTTATTTCGAAAATAATGGTTCTGTGCGGAAAACGTATCGCGCACTACGTCCATTTTATCGTCGACAAAATCGTCCATCAGAGCAGTTAATTCGATTAACCATGAAACGTTTTCGCACCACGTTTACTCTTATTGATAACTCGCATCCCCAGAGACGCTGTACGATGCGTACAGAAGAAGCTATTGCTGCTGTAGAGCGTAGCATTGAGGAAGACCCGAATGAGTCCTTCCGCCATCGAGCACAGGAATTGGATTGGATTGTCCATCCACTTTATGGAAGATTTTGCGGAAGGATCTTGGTTTGCGTGCTTACAAAATCCAACTCGTGCAAGATTTGAAGCGAAACGATCATCAAGTAAGGCGTAGATTCGTCGAATGGGCCCAAAACGAGATTACCGTTGTTCCCGATTTTCATAAGCGAATTTTGTTTAGCGATGAAGCGCACTTCTGGTTGAATGGCTACGTCAACAAACAAAACTGCCGCATTTGGAGTGAAGGTAATCCTCAAGTGTATGTGGAAACACCGTTACATCCAGAAAAACTGACTGTTTGGTGCGCTTTATGGGCTGGTGGAATTATTGGTCCGTACTTTTTCAAAAACGATGGTGGCCAGAACGTTACAGTCAATGGTGATCGGTATAGAGCCATGATTACTAACTTTTTCATTCCTGAATTGAATAACCATGATGTCCAGGAGATGTGGTTTCAACAAGACGGCGCAACATGTCACACAGCTCGTGCCACAATAGATTTATTGAAAGACACGTTTGGTGACCCGCCTAATTTCACGTTTTGGACCTGTGAATTGGCCTCCAAGATCTTGTGATTTAACACCGCTAGACTACTTTCTGTGGGGCTATGTAAAGTCATTGGTCTATGCGGTAAAGCCACAAACGCTTGACCATTTGGAAGACAACATTCGCCGTATTATTGCCGATATACGGTCACAAATGTTGGAAAAAGTCATCGAAAATTGGACGTCCAGATTGGACTATATCCGCGCCAGCCGTGGCGGTCATATGCCAGAAATCATATTCAAAATGTAATGCCACAAGATTATCTTTCGGATAAATAAAATTCATGTCAATCGAGTAATCCATCGTCGTTTTATTGCAACTTAAAGTTCTATACCTCTATAAAAAATACCCTTTATATGTGAATAAGCTATAAGCTACAGCGGTCCCCAAAGTCACTATAACCCATGCCATCGTTCAAATTTATTACGATTCATTAGGACTTATTCGCCAAAGTCATGGAAAATTGGACATTTTAGATGCTTTCCAGGCAAGGAAGCCGATTCAAATATTATGGCATCTATTGGTGTTTCATAGGAATAAATAATTTCGAAGTTATCTTGAGCACATTTTTTTTATTTTTTATATTTTAAAGATCGAAAATGCTTGATGAAAGACCCGATATGTTTTAGGTTCCTCACACGAGTTTTTTGGATTACAGTTTCCGAGGCATTAAATTGGAATTTTTTTTTGGTACTTTTTTGGTAAAAGGGGTTTAAAAAGCATTTATTTTTGGTTTTTGTGTACATTTTCTGTACCTTTTTTTTGGTACTTTATTTGGTACATTTTTTGGTACCTAGTTTGGTAAAAAGGGTTTAAAAAGCATTTATTTTTGTTTTTAGTAAATTTTTTTTGGTGTTTTTTAGGTACTTTTTAGATACATTTTTTGGTACTTTTTCTGGTAACTTTTATGGTACTTTTTAGGTATTTTTGGTACCTATTTTGGTAAAAAGGGTATTAAAAGCATTTATTTCTGTTTTTATTAAATTTTTTGGTGGCTTTTTAGATTCATTTTTTGGTACTTTTTCTTGGTAACTTATATGATACTTTTTAAGTACTTTTTTAAGTACTTTTTAGGCACCTTTTCTTAATTTTAATTCTAAAAAATAATAATAAAAAAGAACTTAAATTAAAACTTGAGACAGACCTACTCTTATGCATATTTACGCCCATTAAAAACGCCCACTTTAAGCTAAGCCAACAACCATTGCATTGCATGGCCAACTCTGGTTTAATTTATAATTTCATTGCACTTTGCATTCATTAATGTGGCACGACTGCTGCCAACATTTTGTGCCGCACTGTAAAGCATTTCATAAATGTGAGTTGGATCAGCATTCTCCTGTTGGGTTAAGGTATACAACTGTTTTACCGCCTCCAGGTAGGTATCATATTTTAAAGAATTCTCAAAATCCTGCTTAAAGTCATCATACAATTCTTGTATGCGTTTCAAGGGACGTGATGGGGCATCATATAATGAAAGCTCTGCATTAGCAGGCAATTGTTGTTTCCAAATGTCATGCAAATGATCGATGAATTCAAAATTACTAAACAAAAAGGCCACCACCAAGTCAAGGCCCTTTTGTTTTAATTTCTCAAATATTTCCATTAAAGCATGCTGGTCTGTTGAGGAATTCTGCAACAATTCATAGTCCAAAGCCAAATGATTCTGCAAATAGTTGTACAAACGTTGGCGTTTGCTATAGAAGTCTGAGGTGTTGAGAAGATTATCGATTTCAATGCCAATTTTTTGCAAAGCCTCCGAATGGGGTGTAACATCAGCGTCTTCGTTTGTTTGGGGTTGTAAAACTTCTTTTAAGAGTTTACGTATGATGATCAGATAATCGTTAATGACATCGGCACCAACATTTTTCACTTTTTCATACAAATCCTGACCAAATTCTTTGACATTTAGGGAGACTGTTTGGTTGGGTTTTACACCCAAACGATTCATCATGCTGACCATATGCTCCTCACTTAAGGGGGTCAATAGAGAGGGTCGTGTATTGGAATTACTGCTAGTGGATGCTGGATGCTTTCGCTGTTGTACCTTGAATTGTTTGCAAAGATAAAAGTAACGCTGCTGATGGATATCCTCAAAACTATATTCTTGCAGTTCATAGAAGTTGTCCTTGAGTTTTTGCAGAAAGATTACATTCCTCAGGCCATACATATTCTCACGACTGCAATACCTGTGCTCTTCCATATCCAAATATTGTTTGATAAACACTATCTTAGGTTCCAGGCTCTCCGAATTTAAGGCCGCTTGCAATTCATCTTGAAAGCTGTCTTGTACGGAAGCCGGTTTTTTAACGGTTTTTAGAAAATCATTCAAATAAACCTCGGCAGTGCTTTTCATTACGTTTGCAATCTTTTCAAGAAATTCTTTCTGGAAATCCTTGGACGACAAAGAGATCTCTTTGGCATTGGAAAACTAAAAGGAAAGCCTGGTAAATAATTTATTTGTAACAAGACTATGATTCTTACCTCTAAACAGCCTACAAACAAGGCCGCACATATTATCGCATAAAAAATTTTTCCCATATTCTACACCAATTTCGCTGAATTCTTTCTCACGCCACGTCTTATAACACACTGAATACCCAGGCATAAATTGTTTGAAATGGAGGCATTAAATCGATTTAATTTATGCACTGCCATAGGTCAGGGAGGTGTTATCGATTGAATAAAATATTTTACTTTCAGAGAGGCAACAACAACAACAACAATATATTCAAATGTTCAAATATGGTTGTTGTCATGAATATTTATTTTCTTTTGTTTTTCTTTAATTCGCATAAATTTACCAGCGAAAGTGTATAAACAAACGGCGATTTTTGAAGACAACAAATCCACGCTGTTCTATAATGTTCTCTTGAATTGTGGAATACAGTGCGATACAAAAGTTAGGTCAACAAAAGATGGTAAAGGTAAACAAAAAACGTTTTAAAATTTGAGCCGTTTATTTTGAAAGTGGCATGAGTAACTTTTTCAAAAAACTGGAGTTAATGGCAAATGTACATATAATAGAACCGTATCTTTTCATTTCTAAAAAACTGCCATCAATAAGTTGAGAACTATTGAGAATTTCTTTGAGAAAAATATTGGTAATTAATTGTATAACCAACATGTTTATTTTGAAAGTGGCGTAAGTCGCTGTTCACAGGAAGGGCTTAGTGTAAAAGAAATAGAAACTTGTGATTAGCAGTGATGTTTCTTCTGGGCAATTCAGTTGAAATATTTACTTTTTTAAAAAACACCAAATACAATGTTAAAGAAAATAAATGCCCAAAATGTCAGATTTGAAATAATGAAATGCTCAATAATATTGATGTGTATCTTTGTGATGAAACAATAGCATCAAAAGGTTCTCAGGAAGTTACTTCGTGTTATATAAAACATCTTAAGAATGTCACAACTCGATAGCATGTTATTGCATATAGTGACTCATGTACAGGACAAAATCGTTACATAAAACTGGCATTAACTTGGATGAAAATTGTTCAATCTTCAGAAAACGATATTAAAATTCTAGATCACAAATTTTTAATTTCTAGCCATTCATACTTACCAAATGATCGTGACTTTGGTAGAAACGGCCTTGAAAAAACAAATATTTTATACATCCGAAATAATTACTACAGCGTGATAGCCATCTGCTGAAAAAATCCTTCACAGAACACAACATGGAGAAAAAAGATTTTATTTCAACACAATCTGTTTCAATAAGAAAAGTAAATACAAAAAATTTAAAATTCAATGGATACGATTTTACCATGATGTTCCTTATAAAATGTTTTATAAACTAACTTTAGATGAAGAAGATGAATTTCTAACTTTAGATTTGTCACCGAGCCCTAGACGTTATTCACAAATAGGAATGGATCAGTTAGTTATGAACCTCATCCTGTTTCTTCAGTAAAATACAAAAAACATGATGGACTTGATTAATTATTTACCCCCAATATACCACAGTTATTTTAAAAATTTAAAACAAAACACAGTTTGCGAGGACTTAATCACTCTTATTGATAACGAAAATTAAATTTAACTGGTGTAGTTTCATATAAATTACTTATACTTATATACGTTTCAAAATAAAGTAATTTTTTTTTGTATTTTAAGATATTTTAAATAAAAAATACTTAAATCAAACCTATATATTATATATGTTGATGGTAAGAATTATTATTATATACATGTGTAATATATTTAGCAATTTTAGTAAATCACTGCCGTTTCAAAACATTACTTCAGTAAAATACGCCGGATTTAATTGATAAGTGTTAGTCATTTTTCTAAACTATTTATTTTGAAAGTGGCTTAAGTAACTTTACCTTAATGAAAAATGGTGATATTTTAATTTTTATGCGAAATTATTTACACTAAGAAAAATATCAGTGTCATGAGATAACAAATACAAAAAAATCTTACCGAAAGTTAGCGTCCATATTTTTAAATGTGTTAAAACGCAAACCCTTAAATATCTCGACTTAAAAACAAAGTGACTTATGCCACTTTCAAAATAAACGTCTCATTTTATCAAATGTGTTGTCTTGTAGTGAAGCACAATTGTTTCGTTTAGAAATGGAATCTTATTTCATTCATATAACTGCCTCGGCTGACCTCACAGTACCTCATTCGATTGGACCAAGTTCCAAGCACTTTTTCGAGTATATGGGGTCGTATCCCGGCAAATGCATCACGAATGTTGTTGTTCAAATGCTCAATTATAGCTGACTTGGCAGCATAACATTTTTCTTTAACGGCGCCCTATAGAAAATAGTCTAACGGTGTCAAATCGGAGCTTATTGGCGGCGAAATTACATCACCATTTCGGCTAATTAAACGGCCATCAAACGTTTGACGCAATAAATCAATTGTGGCATGAGATGTGTGGCTAGATGCACCATTCTGTTGAAAGCAAACATTGTTCACATCAATACCATGAAGAGCTGGTACACAAAAAATCGGTTATCATGATGCGATAGGTGTCTCCATTGACTGTAATGGTTACGCCGTCCTCATTTTCAAAGAAATATGGGCCAACGAAGACTCTGCTTCACAAGCCTTACCAAATAGTCACTCGTAATGGGTGCATTAGCTTCTGTAAGACCACGTGTGGGTTTTCTGAGCCTCAAATACGGCAATTTTGCTTATTAACGTACACACCAAGATGAAAATGAGCTTCAACCTAAAATATGACTTTTTTTTTTTTTTTAGCAAAATCGACATCACCATGCAGTTTTTCGTTGGCCGAACTAGTCGCCGTCTAGTCTAGTCTAGTAGGTAGCGTGTTGACTTATTAGACGTAAGGCCTCGGTTAAAACCCCCAGGTCAGACATCAAAACGAAATATGATAAGATATTCCTTCGGCGGCTTCCTCTCAACAGAATTCTGGCAAAAACTCTGAGAGTAATTAAAAATTGCCGTGAAAAGTTTCTCAAAAATATGTCATTGGGAGTCGGCTTTAAACTGTAGGTCCCGCCACTCATGTATAAAAACTTAACGCACACAACATAAGTGGGTATGGGAAGCTAGGTTGTAATCATGACTAAAGGGTCTAATAACCAATTATGTATGTGTGTGTGATGTAGTGAAGCGAAAACGAAGCGTATGTTTGCCTAGGTTAGGTTAGGTTAGAGGACGTGTATTTGTCAATTAAGACAATTACAGTACCCGGAGGTCGAATTGACCCATTGTACAACGTCCTAGTTTCTCAAACCACTTATGTTGTGTGTGCTAATTTTATACATGAGTGGTGGGGTTCGACTCCGAACGACAGATTTTTTGAGAAACTTTTTCATGGCATTTTTATTTACTCTCAGAGTTTTTGCCAGAAATCTGCTGAGATGAAGTTGCCGAAGAAATACTTTTTGTATTTTGTTTTGATGTCTGGCCTGGGGCTCGAACCAGGGCTTTTGCGTCTAATAAGCCAACACACTACTTACTAGACTACGGCGACTTCAACCAATTATGTATGTGTGTGTGTGATGTAATGAAGCGAAAACGAAGCGAATGGTCATGCGGTTTGAACTCTTGAATCAATTGAACTTTGTAAGGCGTCGTAAAAAGATTTTTTACCAAAATTTGATGTCAACTGGTGCGTGAAATGTTCAGTTCTTGAGAACGATGACGAGCGACAGCCCCAGCTTCGCTTAGCCACTGGTATGAGCATGCTCAAGGCTTGGCGCATCAACAATGAAACCAGTTTCACGAACTTTAGCAATAAACTTGGATATATCGGACACTGTTGGCCCCTCTCTGCTACCAAATTTTGTACGATATTTTCGTGCAATTTCCTTTCCATTGTCTTTGCTTTGGAAATAAATTTCCAATAAATCCCAAAGTTGCTTAAGTGTAAATCGATTCATTACGTTCAGTGGAGATAATATACTGAATTTTGTTAAATAACCGATGGTTTAAGTTTAAACCGACAGATAGCATTTTATGCTTCAACAGTGTAATGAAGCCGCCGTGGTCTAGTAGGTAGTGTGTTCACTTATTAGACGAAAAGCCAGGGTTCGAGCCCCAGGCCAGACATCAAAATAAAATACAAAAAAAAGTATTTCTTCGACGATTTCCTCTCAATAGATTTCTGGCAAAAACTCTGAGAGTAAATAAAAATTGCCATAAAAAGTTTCACAAAAATCTGTCGTTCGGAGTCGGCTTAAAACTGTAGGTCCCGCCACTCATGTATACATACATAAGTGGTATTAGAAACTACAGTGGTCGGCATATTTATTTTGACACCTGAGAAATTTTATAATTTTGAATTTTTTCAGATTCCCAAAAAATTAATAATTTCAAATTTTTATTGTAATGAAAGTAGCATTTATTTAATAACTAAAAAACATAAAATCATAACTTCTTAAATAAAATTTGCATTCATGCAACTAATTGAAAAATTTCGGGTGGTGGCATAAGTATTTTGACTCTTTAAACGAAAATATCTTATTCCAACTTTTGTAATAAATTTAGATATTTTTAATATTAATAAAACGTGTAGCCGCGTATAGCGGCAATGACTTTCCGGAGTCTTTTAGGAACTGAATCGATCAAGTTTTGAATGTATTTTGTTGGTATGTCCTCCCACAAAGATTTAACCTCTGAAATTGTTCCTTCCCTGGTTCTTGTCAGATCTGCGGTTCTTTGGCGCTTTATATATGACCAAACATTCTCAATCACATTCAAATCCAGACTTTGAGGTGCCCAATCCAAAGTTTCAATGGAATTTTCTGTCAAAAATGTCTTAATCATTTTACTCTTGTGGCAAGGCGCATTGTCCTGTTGGAAAATAAATGACGGTCCAATCATCGTATTCATTTAAAATTGTCAAATATTGGTTCTGGTTCATCGAACCGTCGATGGGAACCAAGTCTCTCAAGCCTTTATATGCTATACAGCCCCAGAACATCACTATGCCACCTCCATGACTAACTTTTTCGACAACAGGTGCAGTTTTTTTTTCGAGTTTTTTGGTCTAGTCTAACAAAAACTTTTTCTTTGACGAGTGAGACTCGAAAGTACTTTCGTAGATCCATAAGACGCTTTGCCAGAATGTTAGGGGCTTGTCCACGTATCTGTTTGCGAATTCTAACCTTTTAATTTGATTCCTTGGGGCTATACATGGCATTGATCTTGCTACATATGTATTAATGTTGGCTTCTTTTAAACGTCGTCGAACTGTTCTTTCGCTTAAATGACTATCAGAGTGCCAATTCCATTCTAACGCAGCGGCTTTGGGTGTCAAACCTTTATTAGATTTAAATTTTCTGATAATTTGTCGATCTTCCGCTGCCGTTGTTTTACGCTTTCTTCCTGTTCGACGCAAATTAATGACAGATTCCGTTTTTTTACATTTATTTATTTGATAATAAACGCTTTGTCTAGGTATATTGTACTCATTGGCAATATTTGTTACAGATATTCCAAGATTATACTCGGTTATAATTTCACTCCTGACGGTGTTAGTTAATTCCGATATTTTTCCCATATTTCCCCAATAGTAATAGCATTTTTTTATTTATCTTTCATCGAATGTTAATATTTAATACTCAACAACGTCCGCTTTGTATTAAAGCTTAACACAAAAAACAAAATGAGATGATGTTATAGAATGTCAAAATAATTATGCCGTTACAAATTCTTGTACCAAATTGCATTTCTCTCTTCAGAATGAGAAATGGGTAAAGATTTTAACAAAATATTTTGCATACGTATGTATACTTAAGAATTAGTGTAAAGTAAATATTATGATAACTGTGCCGTTATAGGAATTTCAATATTAAAAAACAATAAAACAATTCTTCACTATACTTTGTCAAAATAAATATGCCGACCACTGTAGGTCGTAATCCTGACTGAAGGGTTGTGATGACCAATTGTGTATGTATGCAGTGTGATGGATATCTTAGTTCTTTATTCAACTGGTCATTTTAACCCTTTAGTCAGGATTACAATCAAGCTTTTCACACTACTCATGTTGTGTGTTTTAGTTTTATCAATAAGTGCAGGGACCTACAGTTTAAAGTCGACTCCGAACGACAGATTTTTGAGAAACTTTTCATCGAAATTTTATTTTATTCACAGAGTTTTTGGCCGCAGACTGCTGAGAGGAGGTCATATTTAGTTGTATTGGAGATGTCTGAGGTGTGGTTTGAAACAGGGGCTCTCGTCTAATAAGCCAAAATACTACCTAATAGACTATGGCGACTAAACTTGAGCTGATACAGCATTTGCATAATGAATACTGTAGTTAGATGAGTAAGGCTTGATAGTGCCGTCCTAAAAGTTCGAAGGGGATTTTGTGTAGTACACAAACTAGAGTACCATAACCGTAAAGCTTGTCTAGGGGATTGTTATGGGTCTCTAATGCGTAAATAATCTCGGCCAAGCTACCGTATTGGTGGAATAGAGTGCCAAAAATCTGTTGATGGCTATAAATTATATTTCCTCGACTAGCTTACTAGTTCTCTAATCAGGAATTAGAACGTCTCAGTTTTCTTGAATGCCTTGAAGATGCATATGAATTTCGGAATTAATAAAATGGTTAAGGATCTGGAAATAGACTGCTATCTATCTTGAATGTTGTCTAATACTGTGTTCAGACATGCACGTATATTGAGAAAATCGCAATAAACGGCATTATTGATATCAATATTTCATATAAAATGTCAATTAATTATTGCTCAATAAATTCATAAATTGTTATAATATTGATTAAAACTTCAAATGCAGCACTGTCATAAGTACGTTCAGTGAGCATATTACTATTTTCCGAACACTTTCTATTGATATTGGACAATTCAAATGTCAACAACAAACAAAAAGAAAACAACGACAAACAAAAAATGGAAGGCCAGCAGAAAGGAATGAGAAAAGATTTCCAACTGATGTCATATAAAAAAGAATTTTAATAACACCACAGACTTGATGTCGTATTTAATTTTTAACCATTTCGATCCCAATGTTGTTTGATGATAATTTCGAATTTATTTCGAAAAGTCATTTATAATACCCTGAACTGAGATATTACTGGGCATCCAGTTCCTGCTCTTAAGAAAGCAGCTTCTGTTTCTACTTGTCTTCTCCAAGTATGGCTGACCTTCTAGGTCTTGACTGATAATCTATAACAGTTTTCACAATTTAATCCTCGGGTTTATGCAGAATATGTTAACTGACCGGTATATTTTGAAAATATGACGTATTCAGCAGTTAATAAATAAACAGTGCCACAAGCAAAAGCTTTCTTTTCTGCAAGCTATGCAGTATTATCGAAGTTTTCTTTCTCATCGTTCTGAGCTGCCACTTTGGAGTCAGAAATATTCCCTACTAACCGCAAGCTCGGCGTTTCGGTTAATCATTAGTATGATCTTTTCCAATGTTAAATTGTTTTCCATTTTTTCAAAATTTTTTTTGGCACTAATTTTCGCGATTAAATTAAAAGCAATGTTGTTGAAGCAATCAGCTGTTTTGTTTACAAGCTGTCAAATAAATTTGGTGTCTGAACACTAAAAATATTGTTATCAATAAACCGAATATTAATTCAATAGAAGTACATGTCTGAACATAGTATAACTTCTTTGCCGTTCAATAAGGTCTCCCATTGAATGCATTTTACGCCGATTTGGTAATTTTGTTAAGCCGGTTTCATATGATGAAGTTGGTTATGCAAACGTCGCCACAATGCTCCGGTCGAATGCATTTTGCAACTGTTTATTGCAATTTTGGCTTCTCCAACGTCAGTGTCCAGATTTCACGTCTAATGTCTATAAAAATCTCTATAAGTGGGATGTTCTTGTATTCAAGGTGATCGTCTAAAAGTCCTGATTGATATTCTTTAACAGCCCGATAGTTTTATGAAGGTATTCTATCCAAATCACCTTTGGCTTAGCATGTTCTGTCAATAAATTACAGGTTTCCAAGTATCTTTCTAGAGTTGGGTTCTTTAGCTCTTTTCAGTGTTCGCTCTTTCTAGTTCGGCTCTCTGTAATGAACTAGTTCGTTCTTTTAGTTCAATAGTTCAGTTCTCTTAAACAACGCCGCTCTCTTCCTCAATTTGTGTAACTTCTTTATGGCAACGTTCGCTCATTATATTTTAACTGATGTAAACAATACCAATAAAGGAATGAATGTATTCCGTGTAAATTTATCATATTTGTAATATGATTTTTTACTTTAAATAAATTGTGGTATTTAACATTTTTTCATTTTTATTAATTCATTTATGTATGTGCTTGAAGCACTTGAAAAGCATGTGATTTATTTTTAAATATTTAATGAGAATTTCTGTTCGTATTTCTATTCTAAACCATTGTCTTAGTTAAATAGAAAAAATATTTTATATTTATTTGCTTATTTTTGTAAAAATGTTTCCATATGTTCTTTTTTTTAATATGTGGTAACACCGCCACCAGAAGTCGCCGTGGTGTAGTAGGTAGTGTGTTGGCTTACTATTCGTAAAGCCCGGGTTCGTATCCCAGGTCAGACATCAAAAATGAAATATGAAAAAAAAAATATTTCTTCGGCGACTTCCTCTCAGCAGATTTCTGGCAAAAACTCTGAGAGTAAAATAAACCTGCCATGAAAAAGTTTCTCAAAATTCTGTCGTTCGGAGTCGACGTTAAACTGTAGGTCCCGCCACTCACGTATAAAATTAACGCACACAACATGAGTGGTGTGAGAAGCTAGGCCGTAATCCTGACTGAAGGGTTGTAATGGCCAATTATGTATGTGAACACCGCCACCATTCCAATAGGAATGCCACACATAAGAACGATAAACAAAATAATAGAACGAATAAGAATGAAATGAGCGAACAAGTATGAAATGAACGAATAAGAAACGAGAACTATACGAACTACTGAGCTAAAAGAACTGCTGAACTAAACGAACTACTGAGCTAAAAGAATTACTGAACTAAACGAACTGCTGAGCTGAAAGAACTACTGAGCTAAAAGAACTACTGAACTAAATGAACTACGGAGCTAAAATAACTCATTATTATGAGCGGCTCTCTTAGTTCAATTGTGTGAATAGTTCAATTGAAATAGTTCGTTCGTGAACTACACAACTCTATATCCTTCATCTTAAGTACTTAAGCCATTCAGTATCTAATCTTATAATTTTTAATATGATGACCTTAAAATTCTTCTTTTTTTAAATAAAAGAGGCTCTTTTTTAAAGCATTTTAAATTTTTAATTGCCTTTTAATTCATTAGAATTGTTAAACAAATTATAGCCTCCGTATTAAAATAACTTTTGGTTTACATCTGAACCTTTTGACCTTTCAATTCATGGCCGTGCCATTCACTGGCCTCTGTTGTTTGTTTGTCTTCTTGTGTGTGTGTGTGTGTGTAATAAATACCTGTGAGTGTATCATTATCACTTCAATAATTTCATTATTTTATTACACAAACAAATTAATGTTTAATAAAGAAATTTTCCATACAACAACAACTACCACAAGGCACAACATAAAAGAAGAAAACATGACTATACAAATAACAAAAACAATAACAAAAAAAAAACAACAATATGGCCACCAACAAAATAATAACAATCTGCCAACAACATAAAGCGAACGAAAAAGCATGCCAAAAAATTAGTCCTGTTAACTTAATTTGAAAATTTTGGTCGGTTGGGGTCGTCTATAAATACAACAGAAGAACATATGAAAGACAGAGAGAGAGAGAGAGAGAGCAAGTAAGTGTAAAAATGAATGTGTATGAGAGTGCATTTGCTTTTTGCTTGTTTGTTTGAGGCTTTTGTGTGTGTGTGTAAGTGAAAGAAAATTAAACCACAATGTGCACTCATGCATGACTCCACAAACTAGCATTAAATAAACACACACAGACCTACACGCAACACACACGCCTACACGCAAACATAAATGTAAACACAAACACTCAAAAAGACAGTAAAAGAACGTAAACAAACAAGAATAAAAAAAATAAACAACCTCGTACACAGGCTTAGCCAAACACAAATACTCAAAATAAACCAGAAAATAAACAAACTCATGCATATACACTTACATACATTCATCGAACATAACTGTGGTGAATCCACTAAACAAGTCCATTCGTAATATCTAATATGCACACACACGCATACACGAAAATAACGAGACAAAGAGACAGTGTTATTATAACCATTGAGAGAAACAAATTATAACGTTGTTGATTTTAATGTTTAACATTATTTAGTAATGCTCTCTTCTTTTATTCTAACACACACTCTCCCTTTCTCTCTCTCTCTGCCACTCTTTGATGTTACTGTTTACATGTAGTTTTTGCTTTAGAAATTTATGCTTGAACGTTTGCTAGTGTAAGTGTGTGTTTATTTAAGCAACTGGGAGCCTCAAATAGAGACAAAGAGTAAGAATGTATGTGTTTTTCTTTAGACTGTGATAATATTTGTTATTTTCTATTGTATAGGCCTACACATTCCGAAATATGACTGTTTGAAGATGTTTACAAAGAAGAAATAAATACAGTTGCGAGCAAAATAATGCAAATCAAAGAACCTTTTTTTTTATAAAGTGTAGTCGCTGTAGTCAAAAGTCGCCATAGTCTAGTATGTAGTGTGTTGGCTTATTAGACGTAAGGCCGCGGTTCAAACCCCAGGTCAGACATCAAAACGAAATATGAGAAAATATTTCTTTTGGCAACTTCCTCTCAGCACATTTCTGGTAAAAACTTTGAGAGCAAATAAAATTGCCATGAAAAGTTTCTTAAAAATCTGTCGTTCGGAGTCGACTTTAAACTGTAGGTCTCGCTACCTTTGTATAAAAATTAACGCACACAGCAGTTGTAGTTTTAGAAGCTAGACCGTAATCCTAACTGAAGGGTTGTAATGGCCAATTATGTAAGTAGTCGCTGTAGTCCAGTAGCTGGTGTGTTAAGCCCTCGGTTCAAAAACCAGCTTAGGCATCTCGAACATAACGAAATAAAATAAAAAATAATCCTTTTGGCAACTTCCTCTCAGTACTCTCCGGGCGAAAAATTCTGTGCAATAAATATCTGTCGTTCAGAATCGAATCCTGCCACTCATATATAAAATTGCAGCACCCAACATGGCTGGTGCGAGGAACTAGGTTGTAATCTTGACTAAAGGCTTGTAATGTTGAATTAAGTAAAATATTAGCCTCGCGCATGGACGATAACTATACTTTCGTTATAGTCAAGGAATTTATTTATCTTGGCTCCGCTGTTACCACCAAAAACGATGTCAGTCTGGAGATCAAGTGCAGCATCACTCTTGCCAACAGGTGCTACTATGGTCTCAATAGACAATTGAGTAGCCGGGACCTCCCTTGTACGACAAAACTAATACTCTACAGGACGCTCATCCACCCTGTGCTGCTTTATGGCGCAGAGTGATGGACTGATTAACCACTGATGCAGCAGCCTTGAGAGTATTCGAGTGAAAAGTTCTACACAAGATTTTCGGTTCAGTGAGAGTTGACGGTGATTTTCGCATCCGATCCAACAGCGAGCTGTATGAGCTTCTCAACGAAGTGGACGTTGTGCAGCGTATTAACATCCAGCGGCTGAGCTGGCTTGGTCATGTCATTCGTATGTAGGAGGATGCTCCGGCGAGATCGGGGATCTGCGGAAGTCGGCGAAGAGGAGGAGAAGGACGAGGAAGATGATGCTTGCGTTGGAAGGACCAGATCGAGAAAGCCCTGTCATCGATTGGTGTGACCAACTGGCGTAGGCGCGCAAGAAGCTGAGGCGCCTGGAACGCAGGCCGAAATCCGCTAATCGGGTTGTTAATGGCCAATTAAGTAAGGAAGTGATTAAGGTAGCCCCGCATAGGTTCCAACGTTTATTTTCTGACTTTATATGTTTTTCTCATCCAAGAATCTATTGAATTGAAATTTTTTTGAGCTTACTGAGCAGAAGATTGATTGCAATTCTCAGGCGGTTTCTGGACCATAATCTTTAGTCGCTATAATCATTGAATAAAACTTTCGAGTGTCTCAAAATGTCTTTCCTATTGGCTAGATTATCTGCTTATTGTCCTAAAGATGCGGGCATCTGCGGAAGTCGGCGAAGAGGACGACCTTGTATACGTTGGAAGGACCAAATCGAGGAAGTCCTATCATCGATTGATGCGAATAACTGGCGTAGGCGCGCAAGAAACAGAGGCGCCGGGAAGGATGTGTTGCGGCAGGCCGAAATCCGTTAATCGGGTTGTTATGGCCAATGAAGTAAGTAAGTAAGTGTCCTAAAGAACCACTTTACTTAAGATGCGGAAAAATGTGGCCCTATTTCCTCCAATTGACTAATACAGCTTGCCTGGAGAGTTCCACACTATTTGCGAATTCACCTCATAGGAGCCAAATGCTTGTAAGGCAGTTTGATTGGCAGATATTCTTCCAATTTCCCTTCTGACGTATTTTCTCTGTGCAGGTTGAATGAAGCATGAATTCATTCTGATATCTGACATCCTGGGATCTGTCTTCGATCCATTCGATATGTATACAATAGCATTAATCCAGTCACTCTTACGGCAAAGTTTCGTTGTGTAGGATTTCCCAACATCACAGAGTCTTCTGGTTCTGCATTCTGTTCTAGACAGTTAAGGAGTAACCAGTCAGCCAGTCGGTTTATTAAGTGGCAAAGAGGGAACCTCTTGAATTCAGAATCTCAACCAAACGATTGTATTCAAAGGTCTGGTCCAACACTGCCATGAGCAAGGCACTCAAAAACCCAAAGGAACCTCTAGCGCTAGTGTAGCACAGGTTCTCATTTCCCTTTTATATCATCCTGAGCAAGTCTCTGTATCTTATCCAAATAACTTTTTCTTTTTGAATGTGCTTTAAAAGAAAAAACTACTGATAAATTTCTCAAATTTCTATTTTTATTTGAAAGTACAATCCTTCCGGTTAATAATGGAAAATAATTTCATTCAAATGGCTGCCTCGGCTGGCCATGCAGTAGCCTACACGATCGGTCCAATTTTTAAACACTTTATCGATTGTGTGCAGCTGTATTTCACCAATGGCTTCACGTCTGATTGTCCTTTAAAGCGTCAATTGTCTCTGGCTTGTCGGCGTAACGCATATCTTTGACGGCACCCCACAAATAATAGTCCAACCGTGTCAAATCGCAGCTCCGAGGTGGCCAAACGACATCAGCTCTGCGGCTGATAATGCGATCTTCAAAAACAGGGCGCAAAACATCGAGTGTAGCTTCGGCTGTGTGGCACGTAGCGCCGTCCTGTTGAAACCAAATGTTGCCAATATCCTCCTCTTCAATTTTTGTGGAGAAAAATTCGTTCAACATGGCCCGATAACGATCGCCATTGTCTGTAACGGCCACTCCTTGCTCATTTTCGAAGAAAAAATGGCCCAATTATGCCTCTGGACCGAAATCCGCACCAAACAGTGACTCGTTTTGGGTGCATCTTCTTTACAATGTATGCGTGCGGGTTTTCTGTGTCCCAAATGCGACAATTTTGCATATTTACATACCCGCCAAGATCAAAATGAGCTTCATCTGAAAAGATGATTTTTTTTGCCAAAATCGGCATCTGCTGTAAGTCTATCGCAGGCCCACTTAGCGAAGCGAAAACGCATTGGTTTCAACTCCTGAACCAATTGGACTTTGTATGGCGTCATACCAAGGTCTTTATGCAAAATTCGTCTCAATGATGTCTCCGAAATGTTCAATTGTTGAGAACGACGGTGAATAGATGTTGATGGCGCTTCACGCACACTTTCTGCCACAGCAGCAATATTCTCGGGGTGTACGCACTGTTTTTGGCTTTTCACGCTTTGGTTTATCGATGAGGATGCCAGTTTCTTTCACTTTTTTCACAAGATAACGAACATACGGAGCAGACGGTGCTTCTCTTCTTCCAAAATCCGTACGCAATTTTCGTACACATTCTGCAACATTACCATGATTTTCAAAGTAATGTCGCAATATTTCCCAGCGTTGTTCAAGCGTATACACAACCATATTCGTTCAGCGGAAGGATACAACTAATTATCTGTCAAATCAGACATGAGCTAAGTTGTACCATTCACGAAATAAGCACTAGTTGGAAAAAAAACGTTAGATGGCGGACCCGATATTTTCATAATAGTTCTGCCTAACCCAATAGCGCATGGGGCACTATTGGTCTGACTATCACGATATCCTTACAGTGCACAATACCGTAATTTCATCCCCTCGATGATTCGACATTTCTGGACTTTCATGGGGTTATCTCCACATCAGCCTTCCATGTGAATTTACTATTCAGTGATGTTCCTCGACCTTATGTTTCCCCGCCCAGGAGTGAAATATATTTCCAATTAGAATGTTTTCTTTCTATTGTGGTTCATAACCCCGCTGACATTCATCACACATACATACATAACATAATTGGTCATTACAACCCTTCAGTCAGGATTACGAACTAGTTTCTCAAACCACTTATGTTGCGTGTGTTAATTTTATACATGAGTGGCGGGACCTACAGTTTAAAGTCGACTCCGAACGACAGATTTTTGTGAAACTTTTCATGGCAATTTTATTTACTCTTAGAGTTTTTGCCAGAAATCTGTTGAGAGGAAGTCAACGAAGAAATACTTTTTGTATGTTGTTTTGATGTCTGGCCTGGGGCTCGAACCCTGGCTTTACGTCTAATACTATCTCTGAATGCTTTGATTCATGAAAACAAAGTCATTCGCATACTCTCCGCCGTTAATGTCCATGTTCATCCACAACCAAGTGCCATATTAGTGATGAAAGAACTCCTCGCTGTGATTATTGTTTTTATTTCGTTCCTTACATTTGCTTCCGCATGCCGTTATAAATTATGATCCTTAAAATTAGATTTTCCTGCTATATTTTCTCTCACCACTGTCGAGCATATGTTTCAATCTGGCTTTTGTGTTCATGTGCGTTGAAGTGTACTCAAGTGCATGAGTGTTTCAAGATTGCTATGCTAATGCTGACTGTTGACTGCTGAATGCTTAAGATTTTCTTTCTATTTCAACATGTTGTTGTTTTTGTTGTTGCTGGCTGTCTATATATATATCTGTCTGTCTGTCCGTCTGTCTTTGTAACTGTTGTATGCTATGAAACAGTATTTATTTTAAATAAACCAAAATGCCACAGACAGACCAACAAAATGGACAGAGACAGCAAAAGCAATAGACAAACGACCAACAAAGTATTTAAATTCAGATTGTTTTAAAAGCCAAATGTTTTAAATAAGAACAACAACAACAACAACAACAATAACGGTAACAAGAAAACAATTTTCTTAATTAAGTTGCATTCGTTTTAAGCCATAAAATTGGCCAAAAATTGTTTACGTTTTAAGCTGTTGTTATTCGTTTGGAATGAAATCAATTGAAGGAAATTGAAAATCAAAAGAAAGTCAGGGCACTTGAAGACTTGAATAAAGATTAGAAAATTTTATCAGAATAAAGAAAATTATTCGAGATGTTGCTGTGGCAATGAATACAATCCCAAAGGCTATGCAGGATGATGATGGATTTTTGAAAAATATTTACTAAAGTCTACAAGCAATTGTGTAAGCTTATGGCTTAAATGTCATGGTTAAATGGCATTTTGATTTCACTTTAAATTATGGCAACTGAATATGGCGTCTACTTAAACACATCCCTTCCTGGTGCCTCTGCTTCTTGCGACGATATGCCAGTTGGTCACACTAATCAATGGCAGGGCTTCCTCGTTCTGCTCCTTCCTACGCAAATAAGGGGGGCGGGTATGTAGCTATAAGGCAACGCCACTGATTGGTTTCAACTTGATGAAGCCCGGGGCTAACCTTGCAAGTACATGCCAAGCAGCTCACAGCCTCCGTTTCTTAGATCAGGCGCTCTCCGGGTACGGGTAATCAGCATCTGCTGGGTACTTGCTGATGTGAGAAGGCGAGATTGGCGATTCGGCACGACCTTGACTATGTATTGGAAATCGATTTTGAAGATGACGCAAGTGGGCTGACGTTTGTTGCATTCTGTTACCTGAGTACACCGAGTGAAAACCGGTCGAAATGTCTTTCAGGCTAATGTTGCAGACGCCTCCGTTCCGTTAAATCCGTAGCAGGGCTTCGAGTACGTTTGATTATCGTCGCCATTTAGTTGGTGATGCAGGTTTAGTTGAGATGACTCCTAATTAGTGTCCGACCTGGCTCTGAACGCAAACTCCTATGAGGATTTGCGTCAACCCTCGCGAAGACCTCACTGATTACCGTAGGCACCCTCGGGGCCTTTAAGGGACAACCGCATAGTCGATATGAGATAGCGGCTTGAAGATGGAACCCAAAAGAGAAGATGAATGAAAGAATATTGGAAGTGGAAGAGGTGATGCAGGGTAAGGTTGCCTATATGAGCACCCCAAAAATCAGGCGATCGCCGGTCAAGGAATCCGAGACAACGGCGAACTCTCAGAGGAACACTGGGATTGAGAAGGGTGGCACCAAACCTGCGACACCAATATTTGCGCAGGAGAGTGCGCAATCGCATGCACCGCAACCAGTGCGTGGTGGAATAGGGGAACCGTTTTTGGGGCACAGTTCCCCTAGACAGGAGTTCATATGCAAGATGAGAAACTCAGAGGAGGCCAAAGTGTTATCCGCAGGATTAGAGTGGCAATGACGAAGACAAGGAACATCAGCATGAAAGTTCAGAGCGGAGTATCAGAATTAGAGAAGCTCATCGATATAATGAAGAGCTACAGGGGAAACTGGAAGGCGGAAATTATCTCCAACTCGCACTGGACCGAAGATTTTACGTAGGACTTCTCTCTCGAATACTCTCAAGGCTGCTGCATCCGATGCTCCTGTGAATCAAAACGGTTTCCTAAATCCAGGGTAATGTTCCAAATACCTGCAAGATCTTTTGAAGACTGCTATTCAAAGATTTCATTTTATATCCACCTAAAGCTGAAGAGATGCATGCAGCAAAAGCAATATGCTTACAGGAGAAAGTATTCTAGGGGCCTTATACAAGTCTTATGTTATTGCTTAGCATTCAGCACTTTTCTTATTTAGAAATCTCGAATCATCAATCGTCGATATTCCCAGTTCCTCAAAGTTAACCAGAAAATCTCGTTCAAAGGTTTAGAAACTGAGATATCAACACCCCCAGACTTCTTCACTATCATGTGGATATCAACTTAAAACTCGAAAGCTAACGGGGACAAACTTAACTCCGTTAACATTCTGTTATCTCCGTTAACATCCGCTCATATTCCTTGAGTGGACAGCCATTCCCTTCCCTTGCCTTTCAACGAAGTTCGTGCAACAAATTATCAGCTTATAAATGAAAACGATTATCGCCAAGGGGCTTCCGGACTTTAACAGTTGATGGCGGCCATTTTGTTGAAGCTACATCCGTCAAACTGGTTGTCATTTATTTAGCCTGTTTTGACAAATCGTCATGGACGTATAAAGCAACCAATAACACGTGCAAATAATCGGATAAAGAAGCGTAAGCTTCGCCCATTTAAAGGTCGCCATAATCGTTCTACCGCGAGGACGTTTCGCGGTGCGGTGAAATTCAAGTTCACGATCGACAACGTCATCGAAAAGCAAGATCTGCTGAAAACTTTGCCTGTATCCATGAGAATACGCAATAGAAGCCGCATACGCATCGTTTACAAGAACTCGGCCTTTTGCAGACCACAACTTGGAAAATTTTGCTGTTGCCAAAATGGGGGATGAGTCAGCATTGTTCTCGATTTCATAACACAGGATCCCGTTCAGGAAATAATTCCTGACTGTTTAGCACATACTTAGTTGGTCATTACTTTAGTCAGGACAACAACCTTTAGGCAGAAGAACCCTTTGCATTGCTCACAAGAACTCAGGGTTTTGCAGATCACAACTTAACAAATTTTGCTGTGCCCAACTTTGTAGCATGAGTCTACAATGTTCTCGATTTCGTAACATAGATTGCTGTTCAGGAAATAATTCCTGACGATCCCGTACCACCCCCACGAAAGCCTTGTTCGCAATGCTCAACTGGCTTCCTACTTTACTTCTCGCTAAGCAGGCGGCTAAGTTGGCTGCGACTAGACTTAATGCCCTGTCTCGTTGGCACATTGTACCTTCTGGTCTCTCCACTATTCTGGAGGTTGATCTAGTGGCCCCTGTGAACATCGACTATCTCTCTGCTGAGTATTGTCTCGATAGTGGTTTTCACTCTCTGATTCCGAGTAGGGACGACTGGAATCCTAATACGGTTGTCCCCCGGAAGTACTGGATATATATACCGACGGCTCTAAACTCGATAATGGGGTTGGAAGCGGTGTCTACTCCGGGAAACTGTACCCGAACGTTTCTCTCCGTCTGCCGGACTACTGCAGTGTGTTTCAGGCGGAGGTGACGGCAATTTACCGGGCCTCTCAATGGATCCTCGTCAACGCTGCTCCTTTCACTCGCATCTCGGTATTTTCTGATAGTCAGGCCGAGATAAAATCTCTATCGGGTTTCGTGATTAAATCTAGGATCGTTAGGGAATGTGGCCGCTGTCTCGATCTTCTCTCGGGGCGCTTCACCAGTGTCTCACTGGTGTGGGTCCCCGGGCACTGTAACATTCCGGGAAACTGTAGGGCCGACGAGCTCACCAGAGCTGGTGAGCTCCTTTCAGAATCCTCTTCAATTGAACTGGATATGCCACTTGCCTCAGTCAAGTTGGACATTGCGCGGAAATTTTCTCGGCACGGCAACCTATCCTGGGTCAATGAGGAGTCCTGCTCCACCGCTAGACTCACCTGGCCTTTGATAGATAGAAGGCGTACTAACCAATTACTTGGTCTTGGTCGTGACGTCATCTCAACCACAGTGGCCGTGCGTTATGGGTAGACACGCGGAGAGAATGAAGTTCCCATTTAACGACTTCTGCCGTGGATGCAGATCCTCTGAGGAAGAGGAGACTGTTATCCACCCGTCTCTTGCTAGGTGTAGGAGCTATCATCTATTGACATTAAGGATATAGCTTCGCTCATCAAACTTTTTGGCTGGTTTTCCAGTATGGGGTAGTCGTGCTTTTGATGTGCAGCCCTTGCGCTGACCAACCTCTTTTTCTTCCCTGATTTTGGTGGAACTTGGTTAGTACAGGGACTGCGTTCACCCATGGCATCACAACGGGCCGCTATGCGTGCTCAAGTGAGCTTTGTGATAACAGAGTTACCACTCCGACCTAACCTAATTCCGTACTTACATTGTTGGTCATTACAACCCTTTAGTCAAGACAACAACCTAACTTCTCAAACCACCCATGTTATGTGTGTTAATTCTATCCATGAGTGGCTGGATCTACTGGCTTCAAGACGACGCTGAACCATAAATTTGAGACAATTTTAGGGATTTAAGAATCTGTTTGGATCGTATTATTGTAATCCAGAGTGACGTTAGGATGTGCGTCTATTCCGCCAAATGAGATACATTTTTGATAGTCAGCATAAGAACAGTTGAATATATTTTGATATTAACTAGGTCGTCGTTTTGTATGCATTTGTGATGGAGTGAATTGTGTCAATAGCTTCCATTGCTTTCAGCCCAATTCAATGACTGGCCTTAGAGAAGATTATGAAGCTAAGTGTTCAGAAATAACTGCAGTGCGATTTCTCAGAGACTAAAATCGTTGAAGTGGCTTTAGAAGGAGTAACTCAAGGCAATCCTAAAATCCACCTTGTGACCTTGTTTTTGCCCACACCATATCACTGGATAATATTTATAATTTCATGTATTTTCATTTTCTTTCATATTTTTGCTGATGAATTTTTATAAATAAAATTATTGTAAATATTTTAGTATAAGTTTATCACAGGCCCAGCCCCACTGTGCCTAAAATATTTAAATTAATGGTTGTTAAGCTCTTATGATCTATTTTTAGAAATAGTATGATTCTTTATAACGGTTGTCGTACGACTTACATTTGACTTACAAGACCTCTCTGCTGAATTCAATCGATGCTTGCTCTCACATTGGTAAGTTGTAGAGTAGGACACAACATGTTTGATGTTCGATCATGTTTGATCTGTTATTCGTGACTTTTGTGAATAAAAGCGAGCATGACTTCAGCAGTCGAGACAGTTGGTAGCTGGTAAGGCAGGTCGATCTTATGACATCGGCTGATGCTAAAAAAAAAAATATCAAATCACAAGTGGTGTGGTTGTCCCGACTAGTGAGATATTTACAGCCAGCAAAACATCGACAACTGCGACTGGACGGACCCTGGAGACCTCAGAACCACAATCATCCTGTGCGTAGGCTGTTTGATTGTCGTCCTGACATCCTCCTCCGGGTAATTTGACGGACTGGACGAACAAAGGGAGATCTTGGAGCCACAATCATACTGTGCGTAGGCTGTTTGATTGTTGCTCTGACATCCTCCTTTGGTTGACTTGACTGACCGTGCCGGGGTAATAGCAATAACCAGTAGAAACTACAGTCATCCAGGGCGCATGCCGTTTGACTGTTGTTCTGACTCAACCCCCCTTGACGCCTTCGGCACTGTGACTTTACGAACCGTTGTTTGGCCGGCCTAATATTTAACTTAATTTTTCTCTTTATGTAGTATAGTACGTAAGTTATTTTACTTATTGATAATAAATAGCATAGAATTTCCAAAGAAGTGTTTTTTTATGTAACCACTGGACGCCGCTGAACTACCCCAGCACCCAAGCGGAAACGTGTCGTTACAACCTAACCAAGTTCTGTCACCATGGGTCAGCGTTTAAAGAGATTGTGGAATAGCTTCCCTTACTTACAAGATTTCAGTATCCATGAAAGGCTTCAATTGTAAATATCCCGATCAGCTAATAAAAGCTTTGCCAATCAACTGGCCTGTTCAGCAACACAGTAAGAACTAAAACATGTTTTTAAAAGAGAGAAAATATCAGATGGTCACCTTATTTCCTAACCTTTAACTGGCATACGGCACTCATTAATTATTTAAAGTTTATTAAACAAATAAATTTTCCTTTCGGTTCAGGATCATTCTTAAGTTAATAACCCAAAATTCTAAAGTGGATGCTGTGAGGCGTTATTTGTTTGGCAAATGATTTGCCAACGTTAGATATTCTTAATAATAATTGTTGTTATTTCAGTTGTTGTTGTTGTAAATTCACTTTTTATTTCGAGTTCATAGAATTTCACTGCCACAGCCATGCTGCTGCTATGGCTACATTAACAATCATTAGATGCGAAGAGAAATACTTTAGTGTTGTTATTACTATTTTGTGCTGTGGTTTGTATTGTTCAGGGAGCCAAGTTTATATTGGGCCACTAAAGCAATTTCATACGAAATGGGAAAATAATTTCTTTCCCCCTTTTCACCAAGTTTACCTCACAGAAAAATCATTATTTCGGTTGCTATTTGAAATTTAAAATGGCATATATTCAAGACATTCACAGTTTATAGAAAATAATAAAATTAAAGCATACTTTTAGGTTACAAACCTTAAAATATGCTATGATAGCCTTTATGGCAAGCGACACAGCGAGCATACAGCTCATAATTATTATTATAACGAGCAAGAGATAAAATTTATTTGTATTTTATGTGCTACTTCCTTACCCTGTGTCCCCAAGTTCCCTTTCTCTTCCCAGGGGCCATCTCTTTATGGTGGTATGGTGGTATTGTTGTTGTTGTGTAGTGATTTTCTAATTTAGTTTTGATTTTATTTTGGAAATAAAATTACGAAATACACACAGTAATTGTTTTGCCATGAATAGATCGTTCATTGGTTAGATGGTTGAGGTGTTGTTTAGCAATTAAATTTAATTGTTATTGTCTCCATTGCTACACCCCCCCAAAAAAGTAATTGTTTTGTGGGGAGGCAAGGAGAGGCACTAGAGTGTGGCAGCCCCGGATGTAAAACAAAATATGGGTAGGTATGCAACGTTAATATTAAATAAAGTCACTGAAATGTTAATGAAGATTTTAATGAATTAATTACTAATGAAAGAGGGCATATTGTATTGTTGTTTTACTTTTGATAAGAGAAGGTGGGTTTAATTATTTTAAAGAGTTTTAAATTCTTTAATTTAAACTCACTGTTGTTAGAAATTTAAATTTGAAATATTCTTTCTTTTCTTTTCTAGTTGAAACGGAAGATCCCGAATTTACCGATGTCATCGATAATATTACAGTACCTGCTGGTAGGAATATAAAATTAGCCTGCTCTGTTAAAAATCTTGGTTCATATAAGGTAAGCCACACCCCCTTTACAAATATATTAAGAAATTTAAAACATTTTGTAGAAGTCCTTACAGTTGCTAATAAAAGCAGCTCTTAAGAAAGCTTTCAAATAAAGCCTTCTCTTTACATTCTATGCGGAATAGCCTGTAGTTTCGTACACAACTCTATGAAGCTGATACATTATATACATAATTATCCTTCAGTCAGGATTACAACCTAGTTTCTCGCACCACTTATATTATGTGCGTTAATTTATATAAAGGGTCCGCCAAATAACTTTTTTTTTTGAAAATGCTTTAAAAACAAAAAAACTACAGAATATTTTCTCAAATTTCTTTTTTTTATTTGAAAATACAATCCTTCCGGTTAATAATGGCAAATAATTTCATTCAAATGGCTGCCTCGGCTGGCCATGCAGTAGCCTACACGATCGGTCCAATTTTTAAGCACATTATCGATTGTGTGCAGCTGTATTTCACCAATGGCTTCACGAATATTGTCCTTTAAAGCGTCAATTGTCTCTGGCTTGTCGGCGTAACACTTATCTTTGACGGCACCCCACAGATAATAGTCCAACGGTGTCAAATCGCAGTTCCGAGGTGGCCAAACGACATCAGCTCTGCGGCTGATAATGCGATCTTCAAAATCAGGGCACAAAACATCGAGTGTAGCTTCGGCTGTGTGGCACGTAGCGCAGTCCTGTTGAAACTAAATGTTGCCAATATCCTCCTCTTCAATTTTTGTAAACAAGAATTCGTTCAACATGGCCCGATAACGATCGCCATTGACTGTAACGGCCACTCCTTGCTCATTATCGAAGAAAAAATGGCCCAATTATGCCTCTGGGCCAAAATCCGCACCAAACAGTGACTGGTTTTGGGTGCGTCGGCTTTTCAATGTATGCGTGCGGGTTTTCTGTGCCCCAAATGCGACAATTTTGCTTGTTTACATACCCGCCATACGAACAAAATGAGCTTCATCTGAAAAGATGATTTTTTTTTTGCCTAAATCGGCATCTTCTGGTGTAGGCTGGCCAGCCGAGTCAGCCATTTGAATGAAATTGTTTTCCATTATTAACCGGATGGATTGTACTTACAAATAAAAAAAAATTTAAGAAAATATTCAGTAGTTTTTTTAAAGCATTTTCAAATAAAAAAAAGTTATTTGGGGGACCCTTTATATGAGAGTCGAAACCTACAGTTTAAAGTCGTCTCCGAACGACACAATTTTTGAGAAACTTTTCATAGCAATTTTATTAACTCAAAGAGTTTTGCGCCAAAATGCTGCTCGACTTCATTGCCCAGGAAATATTTCTCTTCATATTTCGTTTTGTTCGAGATGTCCGACCTAAGGTTTGAATCGTGGCTTGACTTCCAATAAGCCAACACACTGCCAACTAGACTACGGCGACTTCAATCTATTACATGATCGACTGTCGATTGCAATTACTACCTGATGAGAGAAAGAGAGTATTCTTCGATTACACTATTCACCCCCGTATCAAATAAATTTTGATATTCATCAGGTCAAGTTCGCAAGCGTGAACTTGGCATTATTACACGAGATGGATGGTTGCCTTTTGGTAGTGTTAGCGTACGAAATTCAATCGAGCAACAACCGCTTAGATTAAATAAAAATTGCCATGAAAAGTTTCTTAAAAATCTGTCATTCGGACTCGGCTTTAAACTGTAGGTCCCACCACTCATGTATAAAATTAACACACACAACATAAGTGGTGTGAGAAACTAGGTCGTAATCCTGACTGAAGGGTTGTAATGACCAATTATGTACATATGTATGTAACAAGCGCTTTAGACAATAAACTATGAAAGTGCAACTGAAAATTGTTCATTGTAGAAGATTTTTTGTATGAACATACAACGAGAGAACAATATCTGACTGGGAATGGCGTAACGAGATTCTCTACTATATGGTCTGCACTAATACCAAAGTCACAGTAGTCTAAGCCGAGTTGTCAGTGTTTCAAATGCCACATCAGTTAGCTGGAACAAAACGAATAATTAAAAAGTATTTCACTCAACGACTGCTTCCAAGCAGTCTTTTGGCAAAAACTCCGAGAATCAAATAAAATACCCATGAAAAGTTTGTCAAAACTGTCGTTTGGATTCAACATTGAACCATAGGACCCGCCACTTTCACATCATCCATGTTGTGTGTGTCATTTTTATCCATGGGTGGCGAATATCTACAGTTTAATGTCATCCCCGAATGACGGATTTGAAAAACTTTTCATTGCAATTTCATTTACAGCTTTTGCCAGAGGACTGCGGAGAGAAAATTTCTGAAAGAATTTTTTTGCTGTCAGTTGCTAATAATTGATCGACTAAGAATAACTGCCTGATAGTTGGGTAGTCTATCAAGAGAATAAGTAAAGACGATAGAGCATTACAAGTGACTGTGACTACTAGACACTGTCTGAGTATATGTACAAAACTTTAACGTTTGTTCGTCGCTTTGCCCACAAATATTAGGTTTGCTTATTTTTTCTTTGCTCTACAATGTTAGAACTGTAAGCAAGGTACAGGGGGGGGGGGAAATACTGCCTTTCACCTCATGTGCCAGCTGTCTCTTCTTGCCGCGGAAGTTTCTGACCTATAATTTTCTGATATCGTAGACCGAACTCTCTAGTATAAGGATTTCTGCAATTGAAGTCGCCGTAGTCTAGTAGGTAGTGTGTTGGCTTATTAGACGTAAAGCATGTGTTCGAGCCCCAGGCCAGACATCAAAATAAAATACAAAAAGTATTTCTTCGGCGACTTCCACTCAGCAGATTTCTGGCAAAAACTCTGAAAGTAAATAAAAATTGCCATGAAAAAGTTTCTCAAAAATCTGTCGTTCGGAGTCGACTTTAAACTGTAGGCCCCACCACTCATGTGTAAAATTAACACACACAACATAAGTGGTGTAAGAAACTAGGACGTTGTACAATGGGTCAATTCGCCCTCCGGGTACTATACTTGTCTAATTGACAAGTACGCGTCCTCTAACCTTACCTAACCATTTCTGCAATTAGCCAAATTTATTTAGGACTCGGGATGGTCTTCTCCAAGGAATGGCTGACTACCACACTATGGCCCTAAATGCTGGCCTAAGTAAGACCTCCGCCTTCGAAGGGGATCCGCCACTTAACCTAACCGAACCTAAGCAAAATATGCAACTGTAAGCAGGGTGCTGATAATTACATCTGGTTAGGTACGATGTGCATTATTGGTGTACCTAACCACCTGGGTGTGGAGAGAAATTCCTTCGAGAGAAAATTGCCGTAATAAGCATTGGAGAAAGCTCTCAAATGTCGGATGCACACACTGTGGCACAGCAAGATAGTATGAACAATGTTTAGGACACGAAAAAGTTACTAGGGGTGTTCCTGGTATAAGGAAGGCAATGAAATTGCTACTTTTGGATGAGAGTGTATACTGAGCGGCAAGTCGCCTTAGTCTAGTAGGGAGTATGTTGGTTTATTAGACGTGAAGCCACGGTTCAAACCCTAGGTCAGACATCAAAACGAAAACACATATGAAGAAAATAGATATTTCTTAGGCGACATTATTTTAATCGAGCTATCTTATCTGGCATTTGAATCACCAACTCTCGAACAAGCCAGCTTAGACTATAGTGACTTTGGGACTAGTGCAGATCATATAGTCGAGAATATCGTAACGTCATTCCCAGTCAGATACTGTTTTCTCATTGTATGTTCATAAAAAAAATCTCCTACAATGAACAGGTGTCACGGAAGACAATTGCACTTCCATAGCTTATTGTCTAAAGCGCCTATTATACAATCGAATTTTGACCGCAAACTGTCTAAGGCGGCCATACACCTCGTGTAACAATACAAAATACCTGTTTGCCAACTTGACCTGGTGAATATCAAAATATTTTTATATAGGTGTGAATAGTGTAATAGAGGAATACTCTCTTTCTCTCGTCAGGTAGTGTTTTTAATGACGCCGTAGTCTATTTGGTAGTGCATTGACTTATTAGAAGTGGGACCACGGTTCAACCCCAGGTCAGACATCTTGAACAAAACGAAATATGAAGAAATATTTCTTCGACAACTTTCTCTCAGCAGATTTCTGATAAAAAGTCTGAGAGTCAAATAAAATTGCAATGAAAAGTTTCTAACAAATCTGTCGTTCGGAATCGTCTTTAGACTGTAGGTCGCGCCACTTATGTATAAAAGGTAACATATACTACATAAGTGAAGTGAGAAGCTAAGACGTAATTCCCTGCCTGAAGGTTTATAATGACCAATTGTCTATCTACATGAGAAGGATGTTATGTGTCCTTATAGGGAATTTGCGTTGCATATATCATGGGCCAGTGTTAGATTAATTAGATCCTAGTGTTCAAGGTTACGTATCGCTTTAGTGAGCAGGCAAAAGGTCATAGCTATGGTATATAGCTTAACCATTCGTTTTTGATTATGGTCCCCTCTCTATCAAATTTATTTCTTTACCTAAAAAATTTTTAGTTTTTAATCGTTTGTGATAAAAAAATAAGTTCTATTCCCTTAACTAAATACATAGGCCCTTGACAACAAAATTGTAACAATTTTTATTTAATTATGAAATTATTTGAGGCAAAATTCTGGGAAATATTTTTTGGAAAATAAATAAAGGAAAATTGTTATTAAAAAAATTGAATTCAAGACATAGTTTTTATATGTTTTTATTTTATATTTTAAAACAATAACAAGAATGTAAAATTTTATTTTTTCTAAAATTCCAATAAAATTCTGCATAAGAATTTAAGTCCTTAGAACAATTTATCAATCGATTCTTTTTTTTTTCTCTTTTTTAAGACAAAAGCCATTATAAAGAAAAAAAGAACTATAATGCCTGTCTGTCCATTATAAAAATGTTATCTCTGTCAATTGACAAATTACCAACAACAGAATAATAAAAAAAAAAAATAAACGAAATATAAAATAATTCGAAACATATTTGAAAAATTTTGTGCATTGCAATTCTTTTTTATTTTATTTTGTTATCACAACTCCCCCGTAAAAGTATGCAAATTGTAGAGTAAACTACAAAAAACAGCCTTAACGGTACACTATGTGGCATTTTGCCTCAAAACCTGGCCAAAAGTAATAGAAGCGTTTTATGACTTAATGGCTGGAATTTTTTGATAGTGTTAGTGATAATTAGGCCCAAGGATGAACCCAACTGATTTTGGTTCAAATCGGTCTGTGATTTCGCCTAGCGCCCATACAAATTCCCCTCGAAATTGCACTTATTTACACATAATTATGGTAATTATTGAACAATCATGATAAAATTTAGCATGGATCCGTTCTGTGTACTAAGAAATTATGGTGTAAAGTTTGATGAAAATCGGATCACATTTGACCCTAGTCCCCATATAGAGTCCCCTTTAGAAATTCACGTTTGCGCTTATAAATGGCTTAAAAACATCGGTATCGCGATGAAATTCGGTATGAACGTGTATTTTGTAAATCTAAATCATGTTACCAAACATTGTTATTGTCGGTCCATAATTGCCCCTTGGTCCAAAATAGGGCTCCTTAAGAAAATATGTTTAACAATTATAATTGGCTTAAAAATTTTATTACCTCGATGAAATTCGACATGAATATGTTTAATATGAATGTGAATCATTTATGATCACATTTTATTATGTTCGGATCATAAGTGCCCCTAGGTACCACATACGGTCCATTAAGAAAATCAAACATACATCTCATATTGCTATAATAGTCGATATACATACATATGTAATTAAGTTTTTAAACTTGTATGATAATTAATATTTATTCATAATATTTATTTTACATTATTTAATACTTAAAAAGTGACACTAACTACAATCGTTAAAATCGTTATCATTTTCATCCTCATTGTCAGGAAGGAGTAACTTCATGGTATCTGATGAAAATGCTTTTCTCTTCCTTCGCAATTTTTGTGTACTGCAGCTTATAAAAGGGTCACTGCTTAAAAGTAACCTATTCAGGACATCTCGATTGGTATGGCTTCTAGTAAATTTCCTCGCATTCATTTGAGGATTAAGTCCATATGGCTGCATTGCCTATGGCTTTATTACACTGCGTCTAATTTTTTTCATTTATCAAAAAAAA
Source organism: Sarcophaga variegata (assembly GCA_932273835.1). Classification (NCBI taxonomy): domain Eukaryota; kingdom Metazoa; phylum Arthropoda; class Insecta; order Diptera; family Sarcophagidae; genus Sarcophaga; species Sarcophaga variegata. Next base: position 14,552,394 of record OW026361.1, on the reverse strand, counting down.
AAGTAAAATTTAAAAAAAATCGCCAAAAAAAAATTGCGCAAATTTGCGCAAACTTTTTTTTTTGTTCCTGAATGTAGAGAGTTCGTATTTTCCTGTGGTATATAACATTAAACTACTAAAAACTACTTTCACCTTTAAAATCCTTATCTTTTTTTTGGGTAGGGTAAATAAATGTGAAATTTTTATTATTTTTAAATTTTGAACGAATAATTTTTACATTAATATATGAGCTATATATATATATATAAAACTGAAAGTAGCTGTTGCTCATACCTTTCAAATAAAAAAAATTCAATATAAAATCTCTATTCGTTTCGCCACAAAAAAATTTCATACAAACCTATTAAAATTTCAAAAAAAAAACACCAAAAACGCATTTAATTTTCTTTACTTTCCTGACTTTGACATCGTCTCAAATCTACAAATCTCAACATAAAGTCGTGAAAATTCACTATATAATGCAGAATTTTGTTGTCTATCGAACTGCATACTCAGTTTCTTAAATTTCATAAAATTCATTTTTGCCTTTTTGGCCAGCTTTTCGGGGTAAATGCCACATAGTGCGGTATGCAATAGAAAAAATACAAAAACTAACAATACAAGGCCGACAAATCTTTTTTTTTTTTTTCTAACATACAATACAAGAATAGAATATTTGTTCAACAATGTTAGTTAGAAAAATAATTTACACATGCACACATACATGCATACATACATTCACACAGAGATTGTTCAAAATGTAGCTCGTTTAAGGCACACAGAGAAAAAGAGAAAAAAGGGATGAGTAAAAGAGCCAGAAGTTAACAGTTAACAGTCCTCCTCTCTTTTATGTTTGTGTGTGGTGTGTGTGACTAAACTAACATGACTTTGTTTAAATTGTATTACTTTTATGCCCTACAGGTAATTGCTAAAGACAGCTTTGTAATCGAGCACAATGGGCGGTGGACCAGCTAGTAAAAGTTGAAAATTGCCACACAAGACAGTAAAAAAGAAAAAAAAAACAAACCACATCCACACCCCGCCACATACGAGTGCTAATAGAATAAATTGTAGACAATTTTAGCCATTTTTCCCTCTCTAACTCTTACGGTCTGTCAACACAAATTTTCACAAATAATAAAACGTGACTATGCATGCTAAAATAGCTGCAAAAAGAATGAAGAAAAACTGCTCCATGTAAAGGTATAGAAGCCTACATATGTACTAAGGTCTATCTGTAGGTATGTAAACATATTTTGTTGTATATTTTTAGGCATATGCATGTGTGTTAGTTTGTTTGAGTATTTAAGCTACAGGAGATTGTAGGTTAGGTTATCTCAGGTTAGGTAAGAGAGCTAGTGACGGTTTGAAATCCTTTTTTTCAAATAATGTAGGGAAAAAAGGTTCATCCGGAGTCATTTAAAACCAAAATTTTCTCTAACGCACGGGGCTAACGATAGAAGAGTCGAGTCAGAACAATCCTAGGCAGTGAAAATTGCTTCCACTCCACTGATCCAAAGTGCTACAATATTCCAGAAAGATTCCAACTACCTGCTTTCTGTGCTAATGATGACAGTGAAGCACAACGGGCTTACAAAACATATTCGTTTTTACAGCACATTTCTTCATATGCCACCTTGTTATTGGCTTTATTACGACTGACAACTCTTAATAAAAAATTTACTGGGGATAATTTGTAAGTTTAAAATAATATTGACATGAATTTGATTAAAAATTATTTGACTTGCGATGTTCGTAAAAATAAACACAAAAAATTCAATAAAGAAAAGCATACTTTAAGGCAAATTTAAAATATTAAAGTAATGGAAACAATGTAATGTAATAAATTTGCTAAAGAAAGCAGCTCTAATGGATCAATTTATTTCTAAAAATATAGTTTTTAAATTAATTGTTTATTTACAAAGAAAGAAAAAAACATGTGCTTGTCCAAAGAAATTAAAATGTTTTTATAAAGCATATTTTAGGGCATATTTATTAAAAAAAATATAATAACAAAAACAGAGAAAAGAACTTTTTTGATTCATTAGAAACATTAAAAATAAAAATAAAAATTGATTTAAAGCATACTTTCAGGTGCTTAAGATTTTAATATTTTATAAAATACTTAAAGGTATTAAGCGATAAAAAATAATTTTTAGAAACATATGTAGGCATTCGATAATTTATCTTGAGTTTGATGTAAATTTTCGATCATTACAGGGTTCTGTGATCTAAAAGATCTATTGTATCCATCAGGGATATAGTTTATTAAGGCAATCTACCCCTTTTTAATGAACACTAACAGATTCTGCATTATTATTATGATATGGTAGGACGTTTCTGCCTCAGCCCTTGTAGGGATATACTTATAAAGTCTCCTCAGCATGCCATTTGGTACCCGTAAGCATAACACCCTGCCTAATCTCTAATAAGTCTCCAGGAGTTTTTTTTTTTTTTGAAAAGCACAACACATTTCAAATTTGTATTCTGCGTTTAAATCTGCATATTCGGCTTATTCTGTTCAAATGTTGCTTGAGTTGGAGGGTCGTTTATCATTCTCAGGCTATTCATGGACAGTCTGATGCAAGATTCAATATCGCTCACTGAGGCATTAAGTTTCCCTTTTAATTTCGTCTAAATCTAACAATAACTTCATATTCGAATAATATTGTATGCGCTCAGCAATTTAAGGGGCCTGTGGGCATAATCTGTAATCGCATCAGCCCGATATTATCATTCTGTGTAGACGCGCTCTCAATCCACAATATCTGACCTGCTATAATTGAAAACATCCGTACAACACCAAAGCTGAGAACTGATTTACGCTTTTATTTAATTACCGAGTGAATTAGATCATCTATACAACAATGTCAATGAGACGGCACTGGGTTCAATACAGCTCACGCCACATTTAATTTTTTACACGAGCGATTTGAGGGCATGGTCATCTCATGTAAAAGTGATATGAACTGGCCACCAAGAACTTGCGATTTGTACCCGTTAGCCTTTCTATTGTACAGTTTTCTTAAATCGAATGGTGTATGCGAATAAGGCGCAAAACCACAGCAGTTTACAAAGTCAACATAACCTATTCTTTCGTTCAATTTCAAATTTATGGAAAATTTGACATTTCAGATGCACTCCACCAAGGCAGGCAGAAGTAGATGTTTTGTTCCCCTAATGGCTTTCGAAAGAATACATAATTTCGTTTATATCTCACACGGAAGAGCCATTGCGTATAGGGGGAGACATTGTTTATCTGTAGAGTACTTCAACAGAGATTGTAGATCAGTTAACGCTCGATGTATACTCCTCCCAATTTTTGCCCTTGTTCGATTGGCTAACGGAGTTATCGTTACTCGATATCTGACATACATACACAGATAATTGGTCATTACAACCCTTCAGTCAGGATTACAACCTATGTAGCTTCTCATAACGCTTATGTTGTGTGTGTTAATTTTAAACATGGATGGCGGGAGATCTAGAGTTTATAAAGGGTGTTTTTGATAGAGGTATAGAACTTTAAGTTGCAATACAACAACGATGGATTATCCGATTGACATGAATTTTATTTATCCGAAAGATAATCTTGTGGCATTACATTTAAAATATGATTTCTGGCATATGACCGCCACGACTGGCGCGGATGTAGTCCAATCTGGACGTCCAATTTTCGATGACTTTTTCCAACATTTGTGGCCGTATATCGGCAATAATACGGCGAATGTTGTCTTCCAAATGGTCAAGCGTTTGTGGCTTTACCGCATAGACCAATGACTTTACATAGCCCCCCACAGAAAGTAGTCTAGCGGTGTTAAATCAGAAGATCTTGGAGGCCAATTCACAGGTCCAAAACGTGAAATTAGGCGGTCACCAAACGTGTCTTTCAATAAATCTATTGTGGCACGAGCTGTGTGACATGTTGCGCCGTCTTGTTGAAACCACATCTCCTGGACATCATGGTTATTCAATTCAGGAATGAAAAAGTTTGTAATCATGGCTCTATACCGATCACCATTGACTGTAACGTTCTGGCCACCATAGTTTTTGAAAAAGTACGGACCAATGATTCCACCAGCCCATAAAGCGCACCAAACAGTCAGTTTTTCTGGATGTAACGGTGTTTCAACATACACTTGAGGAGTACACTCACTCCAAATGCGGCAGTTTTGTTCGTTGACGTAGCCATTCAACCAGAAGTGCGCTTCATCGCTAAACAAAATTCGCTTATGAAAATCGGGAACAACGGTAATCTCGTTTTGGGCCCATTCGACGAGTCTACGCCTTACTTGATGATCGTTTGGCTTCAAATCTTGCACGAGTTGGATTTTGTAAGCACGCAAACCAAGATCTTTCCGCAAAATCTTCCATAAAGTGGATGGACACAGATCCAATTCCTGTGCTCGATGGCGGATGGACTCATTCGGGTCTTCCTCAATGCTACGCTCTACAGCAGCAATAGCTTCTTTTGTACGCACCGTACAGCGTCTCTGGGGATGCGAGTTACCAATAAGAGTAAACGTGATGCGAAAACGTTCCATGGTTAATCGAATTAACTGCTCTGATGGACGATTTTGTCGACGATACAATGGACGAAGTGCGCGATACGTTTTCCGCACAGAACCATTATTTTCGAAATAAAATTGCACTATTTGCAAGCGTTGTTCAGGCGTGAGTCTATTCATGATGAATTGCCAAACCAAACTGAGAATAAATCACTTGACAGCTGTTAAATCGGTCGCCATCTTGAAAAGTAATGCCAACTTAAAATTCTATACCACTATAAAAAACGCCCTTTAGTTGACTCCGAAAGACAGATTTTTGCCAAACTTTTCATGGAAACTTTTTTATTTAGTTTTAGTGTTTTTGCTAGAAATCTGACTCGATATATGAGCGATCATTAAATTAAGCTTTCATGCTTTAATGAAAAGTCCTGATACTCACTGTTAAGACTGGATAATCCGGACTTTTCAAGTAGCTTGAAGGCATTCTTTCATGTGTTTCGAGTATGTCTGCTAGGCCTTATTATCCTTATTTTGTGTTCCCTTTAAGGATCGATAAGAAAATATTTTATTCTGAATGAAGTCAATTGCTTATTGCAATTTCACAGTTGTGTAAACAATTTCCTTTATTTCCCACTCTCCCTGGTGGTCTTTAAATTGGTTCAATAAATATTTTTTTAAAAAATATTTCTAAAAAATTTATTGAAATTAATTTGTCCCGTTTTCGTTGGGAAAAACTTTTATTTAAATTTTCTATTTAAACATTGCCTTCCTCCGGAGTCATATTAAATAATGGGAACTTTGCCACTCTGGCTGTGTCGTTCACCATCATTAAAATTTTCCATTTTATTAAACTTTTTGAACTTGAATGGCTCGAAATGATGTTGTCACTGTCCTGGCTGGCAGGCTGGCTGGCTGGCTGGGGTGAATATGCTGAACTTTATCCTCCTGTTACAGTAGAGTTTCTAACGTTTTTTTTCTTCTTTTTCTTCTATGGCAGTATCATTTTCCTATTTTTCTCCTGCTTTTGTTTTTTTTTCAATTTTCATAAATTGTCTCGTGACTTTCTGATGGCTGTTGGTGTGCCTGGCATAGCTGTTTAATGTCATGATACTCTAAAGCTTTAATAGCACGGGTAGTTTATGAAAAAATTGAAAAGTAATTTAAAGATTTTAATTAAAAACAAACGAAAAATGTGGCTTAAAATGTTATGCAACATTGATTTCATACAAAATTTAAATAAAATTCTATTATCCTTTGAAGGTCCTGTCTTAAAACAGCCTTAAAGTATGCATTACTTCGATGTGTTAAGATAATTATGAAATAATTTTATTATAATCACCCAGAAAAGCAAAAATAAATAAATAAAATTAACAATTCGATTAACAACAAAACAATTTAACGACATTAATTCATTTAATTAAGTGTTAAAGCGCCTAAAAGTATGCTTTAATTAAATATGAAACTTTTTTATAACACTCTATAGCTTTAACAATCCTTAATAGCATCTTAAATTTAGGAAAAGAAAATTTCAAGTCACAGAAACCTCTCCATTCAGTTCGTTTTACCAAAAAAAAGAAATCTATTTGCATAGCATATGCTAATAAGGTGGGATTAAAATACTCATACGCTCCGTAGTATAGTTATTGTTAGCAAAGTTGCCAACCATTCAAACCTGTCATGGAAATGACATGATCGTAGAATTATGGAAATGCAAAAACATATTTAGAACTTCTTGTAAACTTTTCCATTTCACCTGATTGATACTGATAGAATATGAAATGTTGCGTGAGCTGTATTGCACGTAGAGCTGTCTCGTTGAAACCACATGTCTTTGGTATCTCGAACATCTAATTCAGTTGGTAATCATCGACATATAGTGCTCGCAGTTGATAATGATGGCCTGGCCAAAGAAATATGGAACGATCAACCCGTCAGTCTAAAATTCACACCAAACAGCGACTTTTCCGAGATTCATTGGATGCATTTGGATTTTGTTTGGTTCGGTTTTGCCTGAAATTCAATAATTTTCATTGTTCACGTGTGTTATAATCCACAATATAAAATTTGCCAAGTTGTAACCTGTGAAAGGCCAAGTTCTTGTGAGCTAGAATATGAAATCGACTGTCTTTGATTCTCCTACATACTCTCATGGACAGTGCTGATGTTTTTGGCAGTCTTTGCGTTTCGTCTACGTTTACTGAACCAATGGACAATTACACAGCCCTGCAAATTTGGACTTTTTTGTGCACATAAGATGGCTCCAGGTGTTTCCGAAGGCATTTTGCGCGCTGAACACGAATCTGGTTTCAATTTCAAAAAATTCAAAATGGCGGATGCAATATGGCGGTCGAGGTTTATAAAAATTAATCAGATTTACTTGACCGCCATATTGGATCCGCCATTTTGAATTTTTTAAATCTGAATGAAGATCTGTAATCAGCGACCCCAAAAACCCCTGAGCAACAATTTTCAAGTAAATCTGATTAAATTTTAAGGACTTCCGTTACGTAAACCACCCCCTACTTTAAGGGTGCATGAGAACAATTTGGCTTTGGGCTCATTTTAAAGAGCAGAGATCAATTGTCAATTTCTGATAATAGGTATGGTTCTAGCACGTCAGTGTTTAGCTCTACAATGTTTCAAAAATTGCCAAAAACGCTATTTTTCTCGAAAACCTGATGTGATGGAAAGTTTTTGAAACCAGATTCATGTTCAGCGCGCAAAATGCCTTCGAAAACACCTGGAGCCATCTTATTTGCAAAACCCATGCAGAGCTGTGTAATTCATCCAGCACATAGTCCTCTCGTTAAGGCGATTTTAATGTCCTTAAAAGGGCAAGGCACACGGTACATTGCCCGAACAGAACACCCATTTTGATAAGAACAATTTTGTTATTTCCGCGTGTGGTTGGAAGTCGCCGTTGGTTTATTAGACGTGAAGACTCGGTTCAAACCCCAGTTCAGACATCTCGAACATAACACAGTGTGAAAAAATATTTCTTAGGCGACTTCCTCTCAGCAGATTTCTGGCAAAAAGTCTGAGGGTAAATGAAAATTGCCATGAAAAGTTCCTCAAAAATCTGTCGTTGAGAGTCGGAATGTTATATTCGTCAATGGAAACTTCTTGACTGATGTGGCCTCAAGAAGCTTGATAACTGTCCAAGTTCACATGTGTGTGTTTCATTGAAATTTGCTTTCGACATCCAAAAACTGGATAACCCCTTATGCTCAATGAATAATTTTTTTTGGTTTTTCTTTTTTTCCAATCATAATCATTAAGTGATTATGACCTTAATTGTTGGCCTTTAAATACATATGTACGTACATGACAATTTAATAATAATTGTTTCTCAATCACGTACAAGTTCAATAGAAATTTTTGTCAAAATTAAAATGTACGCGTATTTGTAATAAAATCAACTGAAGTGGAACATGCATTACGCCTTAAATTATTAATTAGCACAGGCATTAATTATTAGCAATTAAATCTAAAAAGGGTAGGATGATTAAAGCTAAAGTAATGATTTCATATTTTATTGAAGCGTTAATATTGTGAAAAAAAACTTGTAAAATTGTTGCGTCCACAAAATTGTGGCAAATTCTGAAACACAATCAAATTAACTGCCTTCAAAAACATTGCAATGTAAAGCTTCCTGATAAAGTGAGCATATCTGCTCTGACACAAGCTACAAAGTTGCTTTTTGCAATGTCTAATTAGTTTCTATCAAAGAAAATAAAGTACAAAGAATGTGCATTTTAACATATTTTGGAATATTTTTCAAAAATATTTCATGACGCGGGGGGAAAGATAGAAGGGAATGATACAGAAACCAAGAGCGTAACAATGCATTGTTCTCATCGTGCATTTTTGCTGTTTGACCACTTTTTTATTTATTTTTCTGGACGTCGGCACCAATATCCCTCAGGGGAAGAACATCTTCGGCTTTTTACACACATAGGACACGAACATCAAGAATGTTCGTTAAAAAGAGCATAAAAATCTTGTCAGCTTTTAAAGAAGAACGTTCATGTCGCTTTTTTCAGACTTCAATGATACACCCAAAGAAATATCACAGTAGTATTCACTAATAGCAATGAGAAATGATTTCGATTTTTGGAAGAATACTTGCCAAGTTAAATACGGTGTCTTTAGGGATTTAGTGCAGTACAATTTCTCTATATTTCCGATCACATATACATATCATTGGGTTAATAAGTAGACTTGAAATTATTACTAACAATTTTCCTCTAGGTTAACACATGCCTTTGGTTATGGATTAGTGAGTGAGAGAGAGAAAATAAGTTGAGAGAATTTATTTATTTACAGCCATGTAAAAGTGTTAGTAATATACTCTATTTTTATTTTCATTTCATCAACATACATATGTAAAGCTGTCGATCTTTGGTTTAATAATTTTAGATAAATAAAAATAAAATAAAAAATTGATTTTATTATTAAAAGAACATAAAGCTATCCATCTTTGGCTTAAAAATTAGGCCATGTTTTTTAGATAAATAAAAATAAAAAGAATAAAAAGCCATTTTTTATTAAAAGAAAAAGAAACGAGCATTCCAAAGCATTTGAAAAAAATTATACTATGGGACAAAATAAGAAAATGAAATACGCCCAGCTAATGACATAGAACATTTTTAACACAAACTATTCTTCGAGTGTTATTCTGAAATAAAATGTTAAAGCATCCGCAGCACATGTATTCTTGTCGCAGTCTGATCGACAACTAAATCAAAAAACACAAGAATACATACACATGTACATACGTACGATGAGAGCAACACATTGTTACGCTCTTTGTTTGTGTTCATTTTCCTTCTGTTTTCAAAAAGATTTTGGTGAGAGTGGATCGTAATGTTACAACCCGCCATAAGAAATTTTACTTCTACATAATGCGTATTCTTTATATACATATTCTTTGTTTCTATCTAAATTAGTTACTAGCCAGTAGGCCACACTTGTTTTAATAGTAGTAAATGCTTGTGTACTACTCACTCGGAGTACTTCTCTATTCTGTCTAAGAATCGCTAGATGGTAGACACGATTGATGATATATCATCTTAAATTAATCTGTACAAGGGATTTACTACTCAAATTCCAGGTAGGAATGATTACCCTTTAGTCAGGATTTCGACCTAGTTTCTCACACCACTTATCTTGTGTGTATACAACATATTATGTTGTATGAGTGAGGGGACCTACAGTTTAAAGACGCCTCCAAACGACAGACTTCTGAGAAACCTTTTCATGACTCTCAGAGTTTTTGCCAGGAGACTTCTGAGGGGAAGTCGCTAAAAAAATATTTTTCAAATTCCATTTTCTTGGAGGCGTCTGACCTGGGGCTTGAACCGTGGCCTCCCGTCTGATAAGAAAAAAAACTAACTACTAGAATACGGTGACATGATGATTACTGCGCTCAGAAAATCATCTCCAAAGAACTCTGCGGCAGTTCACTTAAACATTTCTAGGCTTGAGAACAGGATGGCAGTGGACTTGTTTTCGAAAGCTTAAAGTGAATCTATCTTTCCGTCTTCCCAAACTCCATTAGCGTTATTCAGGACGGAGCGATGGCGGAATTGATCCTAAGCAAGGGATTTCCTAGCACAGGTACCTCTATCGTCTCTGTCAACTAATCAGCTTCCAAATCTCTCTCAATTGTGACTGTCAACTCTAAAATGTTTGGAAATTTAATGTTTTCCGTGAACTAGTTCTCGTAGCAGCGTGTTTCCTGGTCGCAGGAACATCTTGGGTAAATCAACAGCCATTGATACGTGCTAGAGCAAGCTCACTGTTAGCAAGTACTAACAGGCAAAATCAGGCAAAGCTATGATTTCTATTTGGATAAATCTTGCTTCATTGCTTGACTCACCTAGTTTGACTCAATGGCCTCTCCCTGTATCTGTTTTCGTAGAGAATGGATAGGCATACGGAGAGAAATCGCTTATCTTGCCACTGATTTTTACAGAGGTTGTAGATCATTTGTTGAAGAGGAAAACATAGTACAATTCATATGTCAATGTATGTCTCTAGCTTCTCTCGCACCCATGGCTCATCCTTTCTTAATAGTTTAACGGCGCTATCGTTTATTGACGTCAAATCAGTTGCTTTATTCTAATTAAGTCATTGTTCAAGGAGAAGTCTATGTACGGGTTATTTAATCCCGTTTTTTTTAGAGTATCGCTTCATATGGTAATACAATAAGCTGCTATATGCTCTCAGATGAGTTGCTACTCCTTCACGCTCAATAGAGAGCCTCTTCAGCCTGTTCTTCAGATGAGCTGCTACTCCTAGAGCAACCTCTTGATCCTTTTCTTCATTTTCCTCACATCTAACATATCTTGATCTTTTGGTAACGTAATGAATCATTCAAATCAATTTTCTGCACAGTCGTAACAGATTTCCCTTTTCTCGGATTAAAACCACTGACTTTCATTATAACTTAGGCTTTTCCTCAACCCTTCAGAGCCATTCACTAGCATTTTAAAATTTAACATATGTTCTGGGCATAAAATTTTCCAAATTTTTACTGCATACTTTTAGGCAGGAAATTTAAATGATGAAATGTTTTCATTTTAGTTTGATTGGACATTGTAAACTTTATTTATTTACAATCGTTTATCTTTTAACGCCTCACATCCTCTGCATAATACTTTCATACCATTTGTCTTCAATGTTTCCCTTAGGTTTTTCTGCCATTTGAGTTTAACAACCCGTAGCTTGAATAGTTCTCCAAGCTTATCTTAAAGACTTTGACAGATTTTCTGTTAATTTTTCAATGTCTTCACTGTCTTTACGTGTTAAGTTTTGTTTTGTGTGTCATTTCAACAATATTTTCTACGATTTTCTTGAGTTTTTTCCCCCCTGTTTTGTTTTCGTTTTTTTGTTTCTTCTATTTCATTGGCTTTATAGTTTTTCTCTTAGTTTTTCCAATGCTTCAATAGTTTTTCATTGTTTTACGTTCGTTTGTTCGTTTGTTTTTCCAGCATCATTGCTTAGCTGATTATGTTAAATAAACAACATGGAAAAACATCATGCCAAGGAGAAAGGAAAGCGGAAAAACTCAGTTGGTTTCATTCATTTTCTAGAGTAGCTTCACACACACACACACAGCCATGGATTCATGTTTTGTTTTGTATTTTATTTGATAGGAAGTTTGATTCCTTGCTTAAGATTACACTGTAAACGATTGTTTTTCTATGTGCCCCACCATTTATAAAATAGTTGCAACTATTTTATTTAAAGTCCACGGAGGAGACTTGAATAGGGCCTTTTTAGGAATGCATTTTGAAAAATATTTTTTCTTGGAAAGGTATGTTAGAAGCTGTCCTTAAAAAAAAGACCTCTGGATCCCGCATGCATTACGTTGAGCTACTTGAATTCATTATTAGCGGTTTCAGATCTTTTATTTCATAGGGCCTTCATAGAGTTTCTCGCCTAGTTTTGGAAGATAACTTTCAATGTTATTGATGTCTCAGAACAAAGTCCATATTTCATTTTATTTACGGAGTTTTTGCCGGAAATCTGCTGAGCGGAAGCCGTCGAAGAAATATATTTGTAGATTTCGTTTTGTTGGAGATGTCAGACCTGGGGGCTTCACATCTTATAAGCCAACACGCTACCTCACTACCTGCTAAACTACGGTGATCGGTTGCCAATAAAGATAGCCAATCGACCATGTAGTAACAAAAGAATTCTGTACGGTGTTGGATACTTTATTACCATGAATGTGCACTTTTAACATCTCCTTTTATCCTATATGTTATGTCAAGTAGTAATGCTCAGTATTATAGAACAAGATAGGATTCCTCATAAATATAGCTGTAAAGATCCTTGAAAAGCTTTGGAGACGTTGAGCTAGGGGAAGTTACAAAATAAGACGCAAGGATATGTCTTTTTGTACATTTCGGATGCCTCATGTTTCATTGAAGTTGGTTTAAGGCCCTCTTTAACTGGCATTGTTGGTGAGTGAATTGGCGCCAAGGATATATTTCCTATTATATGAAGGGATTTGGGTAGACAGTAAGGTATGACAGCATTCAAAGGGTTATCTACTTGGGCATACCGTCACTGAGTCCGTGGTTTTCTGATATGTTTCCGACAAGTGCGTCTTTCAAGCAGGGAGCATTCTAGTGGTAAAAGTAGTCTCCTTTATGGTCATGTAATCTTTGGGTATACTGACACTGGGGATGGCATTAAGTTATCATAAAGTCTCCCTGGTTATTCCAGCCTATTGCGGTCTGAAGCGTTTACGACCACCAAGGCGACAGAGATAGTTCGAGAATAATAACACGGTGGTTATATGTTTGGATACTTAAGATGACTTGAAGGAACTGACTAGTTACTATGTTAGCTTGAAATTGGTTTGATTCTGCAGAGAGCCCATCAAAATGATTTTCGACTTCAATAAAATGGTAATGTGTTAGGGAATTGTGAAATAAGCTGGAAAGCACGATGAAAGGCGCCAACCTGATTAAGCGGTTAGTTAGATCATCCCTGTGATACTTATTTAGGTTGATAAATAAGGTTATGAAACGGGAAGGGGACTCGTCATGGTGAAAAAAGGCAGATTGCAGGTTTTTATGGCCCAAGTTTGGCAGTTCTAAAACGAAATATATCCTCAAATTGAGGAGGCAATTTATTAAAATCATGATAAGCGAATTGGATTTGACGACAAGAGTAGGTATGCACGGCAGAAGAGATCCTCCTTTTTGCATGGTTTGTGATAATGTGGCTGTGACGTAGTCTATTGACCATGTCCTGTGTCTCTGTCTGGGAATGCAGAGGCTAGATTTTAGACTTAGATTTCTTCAGTTTTATTGGTGAGTTTGTCGTTGCTAGAATATCTAACACTAAGATTTTTACATCTAATATTATCTGGATTTTATTCCTGTTCTTGATCAATCGTTTAAAGTAATAATCTGCCTCGAGCTTCTAATTCAGTTATTAATCTAATATATATTAATAATTAATACACGTTTATGATAGATTACGCCAGTGAACCTTCGAAGACTACGAAAGTCCATTGTCTTTAGTAAACCTATAATTTCCTTATTTTTATATCTAAATAGCGCCCCCTTTAATAAACCTCTTTTCTATCTGACTTGTATTGCTTTGCCTGCCCTGTCAGTATTTTAAAAAACATTCTCTTCTTGTGTCATTACTTCGGCATATAACAGGGCTTAGATTTGTTCGAACAGCAGCAGTAGTAACGATAACATGAGTCATGTTTAATGTAAAACAAAAACTAAAAACAACAACAACAACAACAAAAACATAAAACACAGAAAAACATTCTAAAAAAGAAGAAGAATGGGAATAAAAAAGAATTAATGATCTGTAGTTTATCTACTCAGACAACCATAACATTTCAGTGCTAAAACAATAAAAAACAATAAAAAAGAAACAAAAAAAAAAAAATAAAAAATTCTATAAAAAATTCTATAAAAAAAATTATTGAAAGCAAATAAAAATTAAAAACAATAAAAATAAAACGAGAAATAGATTACACAGCAACGGGCAGAAAAAAATAAAATGAAAAAACAAAAGAAAAGGCTGCAGCAGCATAATAATAATGAATTTATATACTCTACATATTACATATATACAGTGAGCGTCAAAAGAAACTGTACACTAAGAATAAAATTCTAAAAAACATCGAACTAAACTTTTACCACTTAAGGAGAGTACCCGAAAAAATTTTACAATATTTCAAAATTTTTTTTGTAATTTTTTTTGTTTATTTCAATTTTAAAAACTGGCAATTAAACAAATTTAAAATAAAAATAACGGTAATTTATTAATGTTTCAAAAGTGAACGTAAATAAAACACATACAAAAATATTTTTTTTTCATGATATTTCTTGTTTATTGTAAAGTTTGAACGTTGACATTATGTGTGAAATACTACATCATTTAAATGACCTCCACGAGAAGTGTTGCAAGCATTGATTCTTTTGAGGTAATTTTCGACCACTTTTTGACACATATTGGTCGGTATCTCAGCCATAACTTGACGAATGTTGGTTTTTAAGTGCTCAAGAGTTGAAGGTTTATCTGCATAAACACGGTCTTTCACGTAGCCCCACAAAAAACAAGTCTAATGGTGTCAAATCGCATGATCTTGGCGGCCAGTTGGTATCGCCACGACGACAAATTACGCGTCCAGGAAATGTCTCTTGCAATGAAACCATATTCGCTCGAGTTGTGTGGCATGTGGCACCACCGTCTTGTTGAAACCACATATTCTCCAAGTCGTATTCTTCAATAGCAGGCAAAAAAAAAGTCGGTTATCATATGACCATAACGCTCTGAATTGACGGTGACAGTCGTTCCATCGTCATTTTCGAAGAAGTAGGGTTCAATCACACCTTTGGACCAAAGAGCCTACCAAACAGTGACTTTTTCTGGATATAATGGCCTTCCTTCAATTACTTGAGGATTCTCAGAACCCCAAATACGACAATTTTGTTTATTAACATACCCACCGAGTGTGAAATGTGCTTCATCGCTGAGGAAAATTTTGTTCGAAAAATTGCCCTCCAGCGCCTGTTGTTCAAGCACACATTCCACGTATCTACGACGTTGTGAATGGTCAGCTGGCTTCAGTTGTTGCCTGAGCTGAGCTTTATTGTTGCCTGAGCTGGACTAAATGCAAAATACGCCATAATGTGCCGTAAGACAATCCTAATTCCTGAGAACGACGAGGAATCAACACATTCGGGTCTTCGGCAATACTTTCACTTACAATAACGATATTTTCAGTGGAACGAGCGAAACGATGATGCACAGGCCTTTCAATGTTTGTAACCACCCCAGTCTCTTCAAATTTCTTCACAATTTTGCCAATTGCTTGCGTAGTTGGACGATTATGTAAACCATAATCTCCTCTTAAAGCACGATACGTGGCTGTGGCAGAATCACCATTTTTCTAGTAGGTTTTGATAATTTTTATGCGTTGTGTGATAGTTAAGCGATCCGTTTTCGTCAATGACAGACTTTCAACTGGAAAGAAAAAAATTGGTTTCACAACTTAGTTCGACATTAGTCGAATTCCAGTCCCATTCTTTGGAAACCACGAAATGCATAACCCTTTATATATATATTTTTTTTAGTTGTACAGTTTCTTTTGATGCTTACTGTACATACACATGTGAAAAAGGTTGCTAGAAAATAAATTTTTATAATCGTTTTAATGATAAAAAAGCAACAAAAACAAAGAAGGATTTTTAATTAAAAAACCTCAACAAATATTTTTTTAAATGACTTTTAAACGTTACAATTCAAGCAATTTTTCTAAAATATTTGCTTCAAATTTTTTTGCGGCATATCATGCACAAAATTATGGGGAAAAATTTGTCCCCGCCAAAGTTCTTTCATTAAGCACTTCTTAATCTAGGATCGTTAGGGAATGTCGCCGCTGTCTCGATCTTCTTTCTAGGCGCTTCGCTAGTGTCTCACTGGTGTGGGTCCCCGGGCGCAGTAACATTCCGGGAAACTGTAGGGCCGAAGAGCTCGCCAGAGCTTGTGCGCTCCTTCCGGAATCCTCTTCAATTGAATTGGGTATGCCACTTGCCTTGGTCAAGTTGGATATTGCGCGAAAATTCTTTCGGTACGCCAACCTATCCTGGAGGAGTCCTGCTCCACCGCTAGACTCACCTGACCCTTGATGGATAGAAGGCGTACCAATCAATTACTTGGCCTTGGTCGTGACGTCATCTCAACCACAGTGGCCATGCGTACAGGTCATTGCGTGGGTAGACACGCGGAGAGAATGAGGCTCCCTTTTAACGACTTTTGTCGTGGATGCAGATCCGCTGAGGAAGAGGAGACTGTTATCCACTTTCTTTGTCAGTGCCTGTCTCTTGCTAGGTGTAGATATAGGTTATTTGGCTCTCCATTTCTTGTCAGCTTGACGGAGCTATCATCTGTTGATATCAAGGATATAGCTTCGTTCATCTAACTTCCTGGCTGGTTTTCCAGTATGGGGTAGTCGAGCTTTTGATGTGCAGCTCTTGCGCTGCCCAACTTCTTCCTCTTCCCTGATTTTGGTGGAACTTGGTCTGTGCAGGGACAGAGTTCACCCGTGGCATCACAATGGGCCGTTATGCGTGCTCAAGTGAACTTTGTGATATCAGAGCTGCCACTCCGACCTACACCTAAACCTAAGCAATTCCAAACTTTAAATTAAAATAAAACATAGAGTGTGTAAGGTCATCGTAGTCTAGTAGGTATTGCCTCCCTGCTTGGAAGAAGACAGTGTCTGTAGATTCAGTGCTCTTCAACCTCCCTACCTACCAGACCCCTTCAAATAATAGTAAATAATTCCTTGGCACCAATTCCTTTGTCCTGGAACCAATTCTAATGAAACCTTAGGCACCAAAAATTTTCAAAAAGACATCTTTGCGCCTTATCATGCAATTTCCTCTGCCTTAATTTCTCCAAAGCTTCCCATGGTTCCTCAAATGGTGTGAGAAACAAGGTTGTAATCCTGACTGAAGGGTTGTAGTGACCAATTATGTATGTATGTTATGTATAGCGTGTGTGAAATGTCATTGAAATATTTAAATTCATTTCAAAGACCTAGTAATGCTATTACGTGTGCATACAACATGCGTCCAAATATACGCCATAGCTTCCTTAAGTAAAGCGCATTCGAAAGATCAAATTTTCCGTATTCCTGATGCATAAATCAGGTTGAATTGAATCGATGGAATAAGTCATGTTGGCTTTGCTGACATCTGTGACATAAGAAAAACCCCACAAGAAAAATTCTAACGGGGTCAAATATTAAGATCTTTGTGGAATGACCATGGCCTCAGATCTCTCGTGCGGTATACCCAATTTGATGTGACCATAGAAAACTGTCCTGAGAGACCTTGTTTGCTTGGAGAATTATACAGTGAATATATACATACATACATACGTACATACATAATTAGTCATTATAAACCTTCAGTCAGGTGGTTACGACCTAACTTCTCGCACCTAGTTAATGTTGTGTGTGTTAATTTCATATATGAATGGCGGGACCTACAGTTCAAAGACGATTCTGAGTAACAGATTTTCGAGAAACTTTTTCATGGCAATTTCCACTCACTTTTAGAGTTTTTACCAGAAATCTGCTCAGAGGAAGTCGCCGTCATATTTCTCCTTGTTAGAGACGTCTGACCTGGGGTTTGAACTGTGGCCTCACGTCTAGTAAGCCAAAACACTACCTACTAGACTACGGCGACTTCAGGTGTGTACGCTTCATGATATACACAGTGAATCGGGTAGTTTATGCGTTTCATAAATGGCGCCCAAAAACAAAGAGCATTCGGAACAATCAAAAGATTTTGAAGACCATAAATTGGCAGCATTTGATTGTCAGTAGTCAGATCAGATGCAAGAAGAGGTTGCACGATCTTTAAGCGGTACTCATGACTACTACAAAGAGTTCATAAGCAATAGGATTGATTCACCATCTGAGACCACATGACCTAGAGACGTTAAAAAATAATTGTGCAGATCTGAAATGCTTTTTGAACACTTAAAAATCAATCAAGAAATCATTTTTCGTTCGAATTATGACTGGCAACGACAAATCAATTCCTTACGACAAACCCAAGCGCAAGAATGCCTACGTTTCTCCAAGCAAAATCTACGGCCTTAATAGGCTGCCTTCCAAAATGTATCAATACAAAGTTTGTATGCAGTTCTACTAATGTATATACATGAACTATGTAGATATGCAAAGTAACCAAACAATGCATCGACTATAAATCCGATGCCTGATTGCTTTTGGACTGCGTTAAAAATACACATTGACGACGTTTTGAAATAGAATACATTGTATATATTCTGTACAGCGGCATTATGAAACACGATACTTTGTTCAAACACAAAGCAACTAACATTTTTGGAAGGCAGCCATACTCTGTGCTCGTCATTAAACCACTTTAGTCAGGATTACAACCTAGCTTCGCATACCACCTATGTGGTGGGGGTACCGAACAACATCAGTTTTTTTTTGGTAGAGTTCTAAAGAGTGTTTTTTACAAAGGTATAGAACTTTAAGTTGTAATAAAACAACGATGGATTATTCGATTGACATGAATTTTATTTGTCCGAAAGATAATCTTGTGGCATTACATTTTAAATGTGATTTCTGGCATATGACCGCCACGGCTGGCGCGGATGTAGTCCAAACTGGACGTCCAATTTTCGCTGACTTTTTCCAACATTTGTGGCCGTATACCGGCAATAATACGGCGAATGTTGTCTTCCAAATGGTCAAGAGTTTGTGGCTTTACCGCATAGACCAATGACTTTACATAGCCCCACAGAAAGTAGTCTAGCGGTGTTAAATCACAAGATCTTGGAGGCCAATTCACAGGTCCAAAACGTGAAATTAGGCGGTCACCAAACGTGTCTTTCAATAAATCTATTGTGGCACGAGCTGTGTGACATGTTGCGCCGTCTTGTTGAAACCACATCTCCTGGACATCATGGTTATTCAATTCAGGAATGAAAAAGTTTGTAATCATGGCTCTATACCGATCACCATTGACGGTAACGTTCTGGCCACCATCGTTTTTGAAAAAGTACGGACCAATGATTCCACCAGCCCATAAAGCGCACCAAACAGTCAGTTTTTCTGGATGTAACGGTGTTTCCACATACACTTGAGGATTACCTTCACTCCAAATGCGGCAGGTTTGTTTGTTGACGTAGCCATTCTACCAGAAGTGCGCTTCACCGCTAAACAAAATTCGCTTATGAAAATCGGGAACAACGGTAATCTCGTTTTGGGCCCATTCGACGAATCTACGCCTTACTTGATGATCGTTTGGCTTCAATTCTTGCACGAGTTGGATTTTGTAAGCACGCAAACCAAGATCCTTCCGCAAAATCTTCCATAAAGTGGATGGACAATCCAATCCAATTCCTGTGCTCGATGGCGGATGGACTCATTCCGGTCTTCCTCAATGCTACGCTCTACAGCAGCAATAGCTTCTTCTGTACGCACCGTACAGCGTCTCTGGGGATGCGAGTTATCAATAAGAGTAAACGTGGTGCGAAAACGTTCCATGGTTAATCGAATTAACTGCTCTGATGGACGATTTTGTCGACTATACAATGGACGTAGTGCGCGATACGTTTTCCGCACAGAACCATTATTTTCGAAATAAAATTGCACTATTTGTAAGCGTTGTTCAGGCCTGAGTCTATTCATGATGAATTGCCAAACCAAACTGAGAATAAATCACTTGACAGCTGTTAAATCGGTCGCCATCTTGGAAAGTAATGCCAACTTAAAGTTCTATACCTCTGTAAAAAACACCCTTTATTAGAGTTTTGTCGGTCAAAGAAATATTTTTTTACTTCGTTTTGTTCGAAGTTTGAGCTGGGGTTTGAAACACAGGCCCTCGTCTAACAAGCTAATACCCTATCTACGCGACTACCTCTAGATTACTGCGACTACACTATGTGTGAACTTTTATGAAACCGGAACTATCACGACATACACATCTGTACAGACAATGATTATTTATTTTAAAGCAAGGATTGGTCGAAAAACTTCCCGAATTCGATTTTCCATCGAGACAATGTTCAGCCACCTACTGCTCTGCCTTTCAAAAACTACTTGGCAAGCAGTGAACTAAAAGTTTTACCTCAACAATCGTTTAGCGCAGATCTGACCCCTTCTGCCTTCCATTTCTTTCCAACGATACAGAATGCTAGGACTAGAAAAGCAGAGTATTAAAAATAGGTTCTATTCTTGTTTGGCCTCCAAAGACAAAAGGGGTTTTTTTCCGGAAAGAAAAACTTAAATTGCCAGAAAGAGAGGGAACAGTTCATGACATTTTCTCTAAAAAAAAACTGCCTTAATAAAGCATTTATTTCCAATAAAACTTTTACCAGCAATAAAGCAATTTTTATTGCTCTTTCAATAGTGCCTTAATCTGTCTTCAACTCATATGTACATATTTAGGGAGGAGAATTGCAAAATATGCCACAGTATTTAAGGAAAATTAAATCAATTTTCATACTTAGTATTTGCATTGGCAGAAGCAAATACGTGCCTAGAAATTATTTTCAAATCCATTTACTTTCACTAAGAAAGTGACCCCCTTAAAGTATGCTAAAATATTTTCTCTGGCTTTCTCTCTCTCTCTCTCTCTCTCTATGTTTACATGAAGAGACTTGCAATGCATGTTCTTATCTTTACATCTGCATTGTGTTATTATCATACAACAACAACAAACAAAAACTCTTTTTAAAGTTTTATTGGATTTGCTTTTTCCATCTGACATTTGCTTCTGTTATTGAGTTTTCCGTCTGTCCACACACTTTTTTTTTTGTAGACTTTCTGGGTTAATTTTTATTTGAGAGTGTTTTCTCAAAATGTTGCCTATTTTTAGGTAAAGGAAAGGAAGTAGTAGGGGAGTAAGGCAAGTGTAAAACTAATTCTAATACTAATAAAATTAATTAGCCTTGCCTTGTGTTATAATGAACACCACAACGACACCGACTTTATTTAGTTTTTGTAGCCTGAAAAAAAAGACTTTTCTATGCTATTATGTGGTTAAACTCCAACACACACGTACAGACAGACACCTACACCTATAAGCATGGCTAAATACTTTGGCATACCACACACACATACATACACTTACCCACACACAAGCATAAATATATGAATTTTTCGAAATTTAAACCCAAGAGTCATAGAGTGTAAGTGATGCCTTGTGGTAAGTGCACAAAAGTCGTCTGGTTAATTGTGACAGCATTTAACAGCCTATAATAACTAATTAGTAATACTTAAATCATATAAGAATTTCATTGTATGTTTACTACTCTAATTACCTTTGCTATAAAAGTTCACAGGCCTCTAATGTTGTTGGCCGGTTGGTTGGCTGTGCTACTGCTCCTGCTAAATATTATTTGAGTTTCGTGTTAAGCCAACTTATGCCTTTCATGTGATTTGCCTTTAACTCTCTCTCCTCTCGAATGCAAGCATTTATTATCCACTTTAAGTAGTTTAAATAACATGGCAATTATTTGATTTTTGTCACTTTATATTTGAGGTTAAAAAGTTTACTTTGCTTAGCATACTTTTAGGCTTGTAATGTCAAGTATTTAGTTGCCTAAGTAGTGGCGTAAAATGTTTTTTTAATGAGCCCGAATGGACGGCAGTGATTAAATGAATTGAAAAATATACTTTTAAGTTGTTAAATAAAGCGCTTCAGTAGAGCAGGGAAAAATTTTTAAAGTCAGATGTTAAATGGCAATAAAAGTGTTATTTTTACAGAAGAAAATTATGTGGTACTCTTGTTTAAATGTAAAAAATGTAAAGAAAAGTTTCCCTTCAATTTGTACAGACTCTTTAAAGCAGTGCAATTACTAATACTGAATTTTTTTCTGTTGCCCGTTGTTATTTTCACATATATTTTCTACATCAATCACCTGTGCTGAGACTTTTCGAAAAATTTCAATTTAAAAGAAGTTTTTTTTGTGTATACTTGAAGCGATAATTTTTCCATTATTTTGAAAGATTATTACACGATGGAAAGATTGATATGCGGCTAATATTGTTACAAACAAATTGGATTATAAAAAAATAAAAATTTTTTTTGGGAATAAAATTTTCAACTAAAAAACTCCATAAAATCATAAACAAATTGAAAAAGTTTTCCGTTTAAGAAAAGAAAAGAAGAAGAAAACAATTTTTTTTCAGTTTGACTGCAACTCGCTTATACATATATGTATGTATGTATGTATGTATGTTGAGGTGCATGGTAAAATGTCATCATAGTCTTAAGGTAGCAAGAGAGTTGTTGTTGTTGTAATTGTTAGTTTTCGATTATATATTGTCAGCTGAAAATGACTTGTTAGCAATTTATGGTGGTATTTTTGTTGTGTAGAAAAAAATATGCAGTTTTTTTACAGTGTAGTTTAGAAATGGAATGGAAGGATTACATGGTTCTTTTCATGTCCCGATAATCTACTAATAAATTACTACTACTATTACTACTACTATTACTACTGCCACTACTATTACTGCAACTGCTACACTTTACTACTACTATTACTACTACTATTACTACTGCTACTACTATTACTACTGCCACTACTATTACTGCAACTGCTACACTTTACTACTACTATTACTACTACTACTGTTACTACTACTACTACTATTACTACTCCTATTAATGTTACCCCTACTACTGCTATTACTACTACTACCACTATTACTACAACTACTATCGTTACCAGTGCCACTATTACTACAACTGTCAGAAACAGATATACTCTTGACTTTCTCAACCAATATATAACATGTGTAGAAATTACTATCCAAACAGCTAAAAATCCCATTCATTACACAATGATCCATAAGAATAGATACAGGGAAAGAGAAGTCCTTGCTATTCAATTTTACAATTTGAATGGCATACTTCCCTTTCAATTTAGTTCATGCAGATCATGCAATAAAGCAATATTCTTCCTTATCCCTTGATTTAATAGCAATCCTACTAGAGATCAGAGGCATACCTATAATATATTCGTGAGCTTATTAGCATTCGGAAGAAGTGTGTCTGTTCTAACAACTTCAGTTGCCCGGAATATCTCTGTGACCAGGAATGTATATAAGGCTGATAAAAATCTGCCGCGAGAGTCGAATGAAAATCTTATAAGTGAGGAGAAAGAAACCTCTCTTTATGACTACCCTTAACGCAATAAACTGTGAGAATAGATGACAGAGAAGTCCCTATGATTTCATTAAAAAAGCTCACTGGTTGAGTCTGTGCCAGAAACTATGATTCTTCCTAGACCCAGGATTTGTCCGCCTAATGACAATTACTACTTAGGCAGTCTAATGGCGGTACGCAATTGGCAATTGGCGATTTAACATTGGTCTCGTATTGGCGTGGTAGTGGGTACATTAGGTAACTGCAACAACCACAGCATATTCGGCCAAGTGTTGGAGACGAAATTTCACAAGACTAGAGTTTTAGAGACTGTTGAGCGGTGAGAGTTAAACAGGGGCTGTAGAACGGAGGCTATATACCACAGCGACTACAGACCACAGAAACAATAGACCATAAAGGTTGTAGACCACAGAGGGTATAGACCACAGAGGCTATAGACCACAGAGGCTATAGAAGGCGGAGTCTATAGACAACAGTGGCAATAGACCACAGACGCTATAGACTACGGAGGCTATAGACCATACAGGCTAAAGACCCCAGAGGCTATAGACCACAGAGGCAGGTATTATAGAACACAGAGGCTACAGACAACAGAGGCTAAATACTCAAGAGGCAATAGACCACAGCGGTTATAGGCCATAGAGGCTATAGACCACAGAGGGTACTGACCACAGAGGCTACAGATCATAGAGGCTACAAACCACAGAGGCTACAGACCATATAGGCTACAGACCACAGAGGCTATAGAGGACCATAGAGGCTACAGACCACAGAAACTATAGAAGACCACACAGGCTATAGGCCACAGAGGCTACAGACCACAGAGGCTATAGGCCACAGAGGCTACAAACCACAGAGGCTATAGGCCACAGAGGCTTCAAACAACAGAGGCTACAAACCACATAGGCTATAGACCACCGAATTTTTAGACCACAGAGGCTATAGACTATAGACACTCCTAGACTACAGACAGTATACCGAGTTTGTAGCATAGAGCTCTTAAATTTAAACCTAAAATCCGATTTTTGGAAAAAAGAAACATAAGCCAAAATCTTTTTCGGCAAACCCTCCTCAAAAGCTCTGGGGGTAAAACAAATATTGTGATGAAAAGCTTCTCAAATCTACCGTCCAACGTCGGCATTACACTGTAGGCCCCGTCAACCATGGAAATAAGTAACATCCACAACTTAGGTGATGTGAAAAGCTAGGTTGTAATCCTGACTAAAAGTTTGTAATTTCCAATAAAATAAAGTACGAACAGATAAGAATTCTGAGACATTAAAGTATTAATTATGGTATGCCTGCGATTCATCACTTTTGCCTCTGACTGTTCATATAATTTCATATTCTGTCTGCTCAGGCATTGTCATTTGATATGAAGACAACCAATATCAGCAAGTGTATCACCACCTTTGGCATCATATTAGTGAAGTTGTTGTAAAATAAACTTTTTTCCCATGTGTCAGGGAATGAAACTTTAGATTTTTCTTCCTTTCTTTTTTTGTTTTGGAGAAAATCTTTAGTTTTTCTATTCCTGAAGTAATCTTTCACAACAACAGTAAAATTGATGATTTTCTCACAAAACACAATGTAACTTGTGTTCGTTTGTTAACAACGTTATATAGACGATGAAGTTTTTGACTTTAGCAGAAGCAGTAGCAGCATCACTACAACAACTACTTTAATGGCAACACATATGACATGTATTCACACTCAAGTAGAGATGTAGAGGAACTGAAATATTGTGCCATACCCTAGACACCAAATACAAAAGAGAGAGGAGAGTGGAGAGTGGAGGGGATAGGAAAATAACATATTTGTCATTAAATGTCATAGAATAAGAGAAACTTTTCTTTGTCAACTGCCTTTAAAATTAATAACATACTGAACTTTAAGCCGTAAAATTTTGTGGCTCAAAAAAAAAGCCAAAAAGTATACGAAAAATTATCAGGACAAAAACCACAATTTTCCACAAACGTGATGAAAATTTCTAACAAAAAAAAAACAGGATATTGCCAGGACATAAATGTCTTCATTGTATACGATTTCTATGATGATGGCAAATTAATGAAAGAAATTATAAGTTTTTTTTTGGGCTTCTATATCTGCTGGCAGCAATAAATAAAAACAATCCCGCAAGACACAATTTATATCGATTCTGTTAATAATTCTTTCCCAATTTTGTTTTTGCTTTTGCAGGTGGCGTGGATGCATTTCGAACAGAGTGCCATATTAACAGTACACAATCATGTAATTACCCGTAATCCTCGCATTAGTGTGACACATGACAAGCATGACAAGCATCGCACCTGGTTTCTGCACATTAACAATGTCCAGGAGGAGGATAGAGGACGTTATATGTGTCAAATTAATACAGTGACAGCTAAAACCCAGTATGGTTTCGTTAAAGTTGTTGGTAAGTCGCCATTTTAACTGTTATTTTTTTTGCTGATTGTTATTGTAAATGAAAAGAAATTAATGGCTGCGGTAAATGTAAGAATGACATAAAAATTTTTTATCATGAAGAATATTTTGGACCCGCCTCTATTTGTCCAAATATTCTGTGTTTCTATATTTTTTTGAAAAAATTTATTTTGTGGGCGTTGTATAGTGATGGGCGTTGTTGGCTTGAAATTAAGATTTTTTAATCGCACTTTTTTTTGTATAAAATTCATCACAAATATAGGGTTATCCATTTCGTGGTTTCAAAAGTAAACGTAAATAAAACACATATAAAATATTTTTTTTTTTCATGATATTTCTTTTTTATTGTAAAGTTTGAACGTTGACATTATGTGTGAAACACTACATCATTTAAATGACCTCCACGCGAAGTGTTGCAAGCATTGATTCTTTTGTGAGGTAATTTTTGACCACTTTTTAACACATATTGGGCGGTATCTCAGCCATAACTTGATAAATGTTAGTTTTTATGTGCTGAAGAGTTGAAAGTTTATCTGCATAAACACGGCCACAAAAAAGTCTAATGGTGTCAAATCGCATGATCTTGATGGCCAGTTGATATCGCCACGACGAGAAATTACGCGGCCAGGAAATGTCTCCTGCAATAAAGCCATATTCGCTCGACTTATATGGCATGTGTCACCACCGTCTTGTTGAAACCACATATTCTCCAAGTCGTATTCTTCAATAGCAGGCAAAAAAAATTCGGTATCATATGACCATAACGCTCTGAATTGACGGTGACAGTCGTTCCATCGTCATTTTCGAAGAAGAAAGGTCCAATCACACCTTCGGACAAAAGAGCGCACCAAACAGTGACTTTTTCTGGATGTAATGGCCTCTCTTCAATTACTTGACGATTCTCAGAACCCCAAATACGACAATTTTGTTTATTAACATACCCACCGAGTGTGAAATGTGCTTTATCGCTGAAGAAAATTCTGTTCGAAAAATTGCCGTCCACCAGCTGTTGTTCAAGCAACCATTCCACGTATCTACTACGTTGTGCATGGTCATCTGGCTTCAATTGTTGCGTGAGCTGGACTTTATATGAATGTAGGTGTAGATTTAAATGCAAAATACGCCATAATGTGCCGTAAGACAGTCCTAATTCCTGAGAACGACGAGGAATCGACACATTCGGGTCTTCGGCAACACTTTCTCTTACAATAGCGATATTTTCAGCGGAACGAGCGAAACGATGATGCACAGACCATTCAATATTTGTAAACACTCCAGTCTCTTCAAATTTCTTCACAATTTTGCCAATTGCTTGCGTAGTTGGACGATTATGTAAATCATAATCTCCCCTTAAACCACGATACGTGGCTGTGGCAATATCACCATTTTTCTAGTAGGTTTTGATAATTTTTATGCGTTGTGTGATAGTTAAGCGATCCATTTTCGTCAACGTCAGACTTTCAATTGAAAAGAAAAAAATTGATTTCACAACTTAGTTTGAGAGATGTCGAATTCCACTCCCATACTTTTGAAACCACGAAATGGATAACCCTTTACAATTAAATTAAGATTGTGCAGGATGAAAGAACGTTATGTCGGTGCGAAATTATCAGCACAAAACCAAAGATTTCTTTCTCTTGGGTCTGCCCAAAATTTTGACAGTTGATGACAGCCATCTTCTTGATTACATTGAAGTTCTTTACAACTTTTAGTGCGGCTTAAATCCCACTTTCCTACAGCACTAATGTTGTAGGTGTTAATGTTTATCGATGAGTGGTGGAATTTACAGTTTAATATCGGCTGCGAACTATCAACTCCTAAAGTTTTCAATTTTTTAATATTTCGTTTCCTTCAAAATGTGTAAATTGAACGCTAATAGGCCAACACACTACCTACTAGACTGCGGTGACTTCAGTCAAATTAGTTGTTATTTTTTCAGTCTGTCTCAGTCAAATCTCCATGGACGGATATTGTATTCAACAACACATGAAAATAATAAAATTCTACCGCTCTTTTCACCCATTTTAGAGTGACCATACTCATCCTGCCAATAGATAATAAACATTGGTCCACTGGCTTACTAAGCGAGCGACCAACACCGGTACGTTGATGAAACTCAATGTCTGACGAAAATACTAACGCTGGTCAATAGACTGCGTACGAGAATCCAAGGCAGTCAGGTCAGGAATCTCCAACTAAACCAATTATGAAAAAATATTTCTCACGGCGACTTCCTCAGCAGATTTCTGGAAAAAACTCTGAGACTAAATAAAATTGCCATGAAAAAGTTTCTCAAAAATCTGTCGTTCGGAGTCGATCTTAAGCTGTAGGTCCCGACACGCATGTATAAAAATTAACGCACACAACGTAAGTGGTGTGAGAACTAGGTCGTAATTCTGACTAAAAGTTTGTAATGGCCAATGAAATAAAGTAGAAACAGATCGGACACAGACTCCTAAGGCATTAAAGGATGTATAATGGAATGAAGGCCTTTAAAATTTTTTTTGAGTGGTTGCTGCTATTCATCATCTTTGCCTCTGGCTGTTCATATAATTTCATATTGTGTCTCCTCAGGCATTGTCATTTGATATGAAGACAACCAATATCTTTGGGTCTTCCAAAAGGGACTGTGAACTTTGATAGTTGTTGACGGCTATCTTGTTGAAGCTACCATCAATCGAATAACTTACTTACTTAACTTAATTGCTCTTTACAAATTCCAGTTCCTTACAGCATCCATGTTGTGTGTGTTAATTTTATCGATGAGTGGCGGAACCTACAGTTCAAAGCCGACGCCGAACGACTTTCTCCTTTCAGAGTTTTTGCCAGAAATCTGCTGGGAGGACATCGCTGAAGAAATTTTTGTTCATATTGTTCGTTTTGCTGGAGATGTCTGACCTGGAGTTTGAAATACGGGCATACGCATCTAATAAGCCAATATACAGCCAACTATACTACGATTGCTTCCGTCAAATTTGTTGTCATTTAGTCAGTTTGTTTGGTCAAATCTTCTCGGTTAGATGTTACATTCAGCATCACGTGAAAATACGCGTGAGCTTCACCCATTTTACAATGGCTAATAATCGACCTACCGCAAGGAATGTGGTGAATAAATACGTGTCCACTGGTTTAGTAAGAGATCAACCAATACCGCCTACATCGATGAAACGCAAGATGTGCCGAAAATATAGTCTTCGGTCTTGAGAGGGTGGAAGGTAAGTCAGAGAAAAATGATTTCGCGTCGATCACAAGTACAAAAAGTTTCACTCACCACAAATATTGTGTCGTGCCTTGGGCCTGTACGCGTATAAAATTTAACTGACTTTTGAGTAAAAAGGTAAACAACCACATATAACGACGTGTGTTCGCTGAATGAACTCTAGAGCCGTAGGCAATGGAATTTAATTTTCATTGAAAAATTATTTTCGGCTATGAAATCTATTTCTGGATGGATGGTTACGTAAATAAATCAAACAATGTTGTATTGATGGACAATACTGAATCACAAGAGAGCCAAGAGCATGCATTCCTAAGAAGTTTCACTTTGGTGTCGTTGTTGCAATGACGTTGTGTTCGATTCATATTTCTTTTAGGCCGGCATTGGCAGGGTTATCACTGACAATGGCAAGAACTATTAATCGATGATTACCATCATATTCTGGCCAACCATCTAGATGACCAACGACATGTGATTTCATGCTATGTGCCACATATGTAGCTCAAGCCACATTGAATATTCTGCACGAGTGATTTGAGGGCATGGTCATCTCACATGGAGGTTATATAAACTAGTCATTGAGATTGTTCAGTTTGACCCATTTAAGCCTTTTCTTGTATGGTTTTCTTACGTCGCCGATGTATGTAAATAAACCTCACATTACAGAGATCCCAGAAGCCATCGATCAAGCCATGCCATTGAGCAAATTTAGCCTGATTAACGCGTCATAGTCATGGAAAATTGAACATTTCAAATGCGCTCCATTTAGGGACGCTCCTGCTCCACCGTTAGACTCGCCTGACCCTTGATGGATAGAAGGGTTGCCAACCAATTACCTGGTCTTGGTCGTGACGTCATCTCAACCACGGTGGCCATGCTTACAGGTCATTGCGTTATAGGTAGACACGCGGAAAGAATGAGGCTCCCATTTAACGACTTCTGCCGTGGATGCAGAGATCCGATGAGGATCCGCTGTTATCCACTTTCTTTGCCAATGCTCATCTCTTGCGAGGTGCAGATATAGATTATTTGGATCTTCATTTCTTATCAGTTTGACGGAGCTATGTCAAGTACATAGCTTCGTTCATCAAACTTTCTGGCTGGTTTTCCAGTGCAGGGTAGACGTGCTTTGGATGTGCAGCCCTTGAGCTGACCAAATTCTTCCTCTTCCCTGATTTTGGTGGAACTTGGTCAGTACACGGACAGCGTTCACCCGTGGCAAAACAACGGGCCGCTATGCATACTCAAGTGAGCATTGTGATATCAGAGCTATCTCTCCGACCTAAACCTAAACCTAGGGACGCAGTGGTGGACACTTATTTTACCTAAATTTAAAGAAAGAAAGTGCTTTACAAAGTACCCTGTATTTATTTAAATGTTTTTAAAAAATTCTGTGAAATAGTAACCTAGTCTGCTGTGCTGCTTAAAGGCATTTTCAGGTTTTCTTATGTTAAAAAATCAAAGAAAATGAGTCTCTAATTAAGAGATAAGGAAATAAGACATCATTCCTCATAAATAAGGAACATCGGGAGTCCATCATGTGTTAAACAAAATTTATGATAAAATTCATTATCATTTAAGGACCTTCAAAGATTAAAGTCCATAATGAAAAAGGCATTTGCTTTTGATAAACATTCTACAAAACTAAGTAGTCTTTACGATTTAAAAAAAGAAATAACTTCAGGGCTTTTTTAAATTAAAGCCATTGTAAATACTTCATAATCGTTGTCTCTTACGATAATCATGCTTTTTATCTTTGAAATGGAAGGTA
This sequence comes from Sarcophaga variegata, assembly GCA_932273835.1. Lineage (NCBI taxonomy): Eukaryota > Metazoa > Arthropoda > Insecta > Diptera > Sarcophagidae > Sarcophaga > Sarcophaga variegata. The sequence continues at coordinate 14,521,785 of OW026361.1, read as the reverse complement.
ATTTCTAAAGGAATTTTACAATTATTTGAACTTGTAGCAACGCAATCTGCGAGAAAGATGATGAAACATATAAAAAAATATACGTTAACCATGACAAGGCATTCATGTAAACAAATGCTGCAATTATGGGTATAAACGCTTGAGTAATTTTACATTGAAAAAGTATCGCAAAAAGGAATATTAAAACACTGGAATTTATAATTCGTTTCAAGCGACTACACCGGTTTAGTATTTATTTTATGGACTTATAGTCCAAGTAGGCATTTTTCTTAATAATAAGTCGAAATATGATTCTAAATTATTTTAGCATGCTACCAGTAGTTGTGAAATGACCCGCTTTATACCCATAACAGCCGCAGCGAAACCTTTAGCAAATAGCATCAACGTTGAAAGAGCTGTGTTGGTAGAAAGAAAAAAAAAATACAAAAGTAAACGCATATAAATTGCATTTATGGCATATTCTTTCTTTTCTTTCTAGTACCCTACACTCGATATTAGGTCATTGGTTGTTGCGTTTGTAACACCAAAGAAAAAATTAATTTGGCCTTTGCTTCAATTATTCCAATCCATGCAGCACTTTCGATGAGTGAAGCACTTTCAATCAGTTTACAATTCTGCCACATAATCCAGGAAACACTGGAAAAAAATGTCTGGAGTATAGTAAGGAAGTAAAGACCAAATCTTTGTTATAGTAAACTGACATGAGAGGCTCATAAACAGAACATTTTAAGGTAGACCTTGAATGAAAGTCATAATGATATGCAGGGGATTTGCAAGAAACCTTAGAACTATGCACTGAACCTATACCAACTGACCATCATCATGTTTTCGACCTATGGATCCATTGTTTAGGTTGAAAGAATGAACTTGAACACAGTTTGGATGGAGTTCAAAGAAGCACCACACAACAATTTCTAAAAACATTATTACACATACAGTGAGCGCCAAAAGAAATTGTACACTAAGCATAAAATTCTAACGATCGTCGAACTCAACTTTTACCACTTAAGGAGAGTGCCCGCAAAAATTTGACAATATTTTAAATTTTTTTTTTAATTTTTTTGTTTCAAAACTGATAATTAAACAAATTTAAATAAAAATAACTGTAATTTATTAATGCATATTTTTTTCTAATTGTACAGTTTCTTTTGGTGCCCACTGTACATACATAATTATTGCTTACAACCCTTCAGTCAGGATTACAACCTAGTTTCTCACACTACTTTATGTTTTTAAGTGTTAATTTCAGACATGAGTGGTGGAACCTACAGTTTAAAGTCGACTCCGAACGTCAGATTTTTGAAATACTTTTCATGGCAATTTCCATTTACTCTCCGAATTTTTGCCAGAAATCTGGTGGGAGACAATCGGAGAAAATTTTTTTTCATATTTTGTTTTACTGGAGATGTTTGATCTGGAAGTTTGAACCGCGGCCTCACGTCTGATAAGCCAACACACTTCCTACTAGACTACCTCGGTGACGTTATTATGCAGCAACGAAATCCTCATGCCGTATACAGAGCACAGCTCTCTCTTAACAGCTGTTCACTGACTTCCTAGTATTCATGACGAATTTTTGTTTTTTATCTATGAAGAGTGATACATTATTTCCATTTCTTAATTATGAAGTCATTTTTATTGATTTTTAATGTAAGAAAACCTGATAATGCCTTTAAACAGCATGAAGTTGTTGAGAAGCCCTTGCGCTGACCAATTTCCTCTATGAATTCGGTGGAATTTGGTCATTACGGGGACTACATTTACTCACTGGCGTCACAAAGGGCCGCTATGCATGCTCAAGTGCGCTTTTGGTATCAAGGCTAGCACTCCAATCTAACCTACGACTGCGTTACTATTTCACTGAAAATTTAAAAAATATTTTGAATAAGGTCTGCCTAATAATCTGCCTTTAAATTTAAATACGACATCAACAAAATTTTTATTCATTTGAATTCCTTATTAATGCCAAGATACGCCAGAGTTTCTCTGGATGGAGCACATCCAAAATGTACAATTTTCTATGACTCTGGCGCATAAATCAGGCAGAAGTTGATTGATAGCACACGTTTGTTGGCTTTGAGAACCCCTGAGGTTCATTGCTTATACGATTGCGCGTACGACTTAAGAAAAACTTACAAGAAAAGACCTAACGGAACTAAATCGCATGATCTCGATGGATAGTAGAAGTTTATATCACCTCCAAGGGCGATGACCATGCCCTCAAATCGCTCGCGCAAAATATCCACTGTGGCAGAAGGTGTGTGACACGTAGTGCTGTCTTATTGAAACCACATAACGTTGGTGTCCAGATCATTCAATTCAGGTCAAAGGAAATTGGTAATCATCCACTTATTGTGGTCATCATTGACAGTGGCCAACATGGTTCTCAAAGAAATATGAACCAATGATGTCGTCAGCCCAAAAAGTTCATACCGCACAGTGAATTTTCAGGGATGCATTCTATGTTCTTGAATATCATGGGAATTGGTATCGTCTTGAATACGGCAATTTTGTTTTATTCGAGCACCGATTCATCCAAAAATGGGTGTCATCGCTGAGGATGATTTCGCGATGACTACGTTGTCTGAACACAATACCCATATTAATCAAACAATTTCATAATTTGCTCAGGTTGTTGTATCTTCTAGCTCTCCATGGTGATTTAGCAAAGCGAATTGAATAAACGACAACTTATTTGACAGATCAAGCTTCAAGTTGATGGTCATTATCGGCTTTCAAATTTCAAAAATCCCTAGTGATAGGCTCAATATAATCTCTACTAGAAAGTGCCGTATAAATTTACAAAACGTATGGAACAATGTAGTCGTATTTGATGACATGTCACGGTTTTATAGTCTATTTTTTACAAAACTGAAAAGAAAGAAGAAAGAAAAAAATGTCACACAAAACATATGAAATTGTGTAAAATGTTTGAATGAAAAAAAAGACAGGAGACACAAACGCAAAATATGTTTTGTGTTGCATTGAAAAGTCTTATGACGACAAATAACCAGGCACATATGTTGACTTTCAAAATAACGTGGATGAATTGTTAAGGAACAAAATCATGTGATTTCTGTACAAATAAAAATTTTCTTTTCAACACTTAAGTAGTCATAATAGTTTAATCTGCCTGCGTAATATATTTACGAAAATGAATAATTTAGATACTGGTGTTTTGCTTTTACATCGCTTAAAATTAAAATTATAAACAAAAATCCAACAAAAAAAAAACAATACAAGTAAACAAACTTGTTTACAAATTAGTGTACTGCTCAATACAACAACAAACACCAGCATCAAAAAATGGTAAACAAGTAAACAAAAATACAACAAAAAACACCAGCATTAAAAAATGTAAACAACGATGTTTGCAATTATAGAGATTTCGAGAACGTTCGCCTTCAAAAACATTTATCGGACTGTTTACCCTGCTATATAATGGCTATTTTGGGCCAAAAAAAAGTTGAAATTCATCCCACGGTAGTGCTCACCATTCCCAGTTACGTTACGATTCGCAGCATCTTTGAAGAAGTACGGTCCAATGATGCCACCAGGCCATAAACCGCACCAAACTGTGACTTTTTCTGGATGCATTGGTTGGCTTCTGGCTGATCTTCATTCCAAAATCGACAATTCTGCTTATTTACGTATCCATTGAGCCAAAAATGAGCTTCTTCGCTGAACACAAATTTTCGATAAAGAAGTGGATCTTCGGCCAACTTGTCAAAAGCCCATTCACCAAAAATTCTGCGTTGCGGTAGGTCATTCGGCTTCAATTATTGCACCGGCTGTATTTTTAAAGGCTTCACATCTAAATCCTTTCGCAAAATTTCCCACGTTGTTGAGTAACAGAGGCCCAATTGCTGCGAACGACGACGAATCGATAATTGATGGTCAGTCATCATTAACACTGGCCGATACAGCTGCGATATTTTCTTCAGTTCGCACTCTACGTAAGCGTGTTGGTGGTTTAATGTCCAACAATGTAAATTTGGTGCGAAATTTAGTCACAATAGCCCGAATAGCCGCTTTCGGGGGGTCGATTAAACTGACCATAAAGTGAAAGAAGCGCGCGATGAACTTTCTTAACAGAGCACACATTTTGATAATAAAATTCAATGATTTGCAAGCGTTGTTCGGTTTGTAAGACGATTCATGGTTAAATTATGGACCAAACTGAAGATGTTTGACAGTGAAACAAAACACGAAACGTGCGTGAGCTGTTTAAACCAGTGTTGCCAAAAAGATAATAGCTAAACAAAATCACCTGTTAAAAGGCAAGGCAAAGCAAAGCAGAGGAATGAGTTAGTGAGGTTCAGTCAGTCTTGTGTGAAGACGCGGTGCGTTTGAAGATCTTCGTTACGAAGATCTGTTGTATAATTGCTTACTGATTGTTATTGTTTATGCAAAGGCTGCAAACAGAGGAATAACAAAGAAGAGCAATTGTTGTTGTTTACATCAAGTTGTGTACAGTGGCACACAGAATTGTGCGAATAATAAGGAATTTTAATTGAAACTAAACCAAAAAATTTATTTTTATTTTATTTGCAATTTATGAGCTCATATTTTAAACGTTTTTAAAAGATAAAAACGTAACAATATCATCGGCAACTACAATTTAATTGCCTTCTGAATGTGACCACTCGCTCGAGCGTTTAACGTCGGCACGTAAAGAATTTCATATCAAACGTAAAACACATGTTAAAGTGAAAACATTCAACGCAAATACAATTTAAAGCAACAGTTTAGTGGGAAATATAAATACCAACACACACACACACTCATACATATGCATATACATGTACACTTACACAGATTTATATGTATTCCTTAAAGGACATATGTATGCAACGAATACACACAAACGAACAATTTTAAATGTTTGGGGGGGGGGGGGTAATAGAATATGAAAATATTTGCAATTCCTCAAGGCTATTTGCATGTGTGTAGAGGTTAAAACCGAGCAACGGTTTTTATAAATTGCGAATGCGAATGCCTATGTGTGTGTGTGTATTTGGTTACGTTTTTGGTTTTTGTTTTAGAGCCTCAGTTATGACAATTTTTTGGTTTTGCCAATCATAGCTCGCTATGGTTAAACACACACACACATCTATACATACAAACGCAGATAATAAAACAAAACAAAAAAACAAACGAAAAAAAAATGGAAATAAAATCTGTCAGACAATTTTTTATGGGGTTCGTTCTCCACAATAGTAATAAAAAAAATATGAAAACTATAGCCGGTCAAGGTTAGCTAGTTTTATGCCTTACACTGTGCCACTGTAATGGTATTATTTGCTTTAATTAACTGTAGTAAGACAGCTAAGGAGTCTTGTTATTAGAATTCGTTCAGGTAGCCTGTAAGCTTCCATCCCTGTAAGTTTGTCTGTGTGCCTTTTCTGGTGGATTTCCACATTACTGAATCCTGTTTACTTTGCTTGCTCGAACAGCTTCACATTATTCCCGAGATAAAATCATAAGTGCTCGATTGGCGGTCTGTCCTAAAGTATTGTATTGCAGCGGACAACGAAGCCTGGAAACATGGTGTGACCCACCTCGCAAAGGACTCCGTGCAAATTTACACCTGTAGCGACTTTCAGGCTGCGGCGAGAATTATTGGGTATGATAACGTCTCCAAGCGAAACATTATCATAATTTCTGATAGCCAGTGATCAGTGCTTTCAACTCCAATGTAATGAAGTCCAAGACAGTATACGGCTGTCGCAGATATCTCAATGAAGTAGTGGAACAATATGATGCCCATATCATATGGATACCGGGGCACAGTGCTATTCCGAGTAACTGTAGAGGTGATGTACTGGCCAGGCGGGACAAGACCATTTGACTATCCGATGACTTCTCGACTCTGGGCATCCCTATGAGAACCTGTAGGATAATAATTGATAATAAGATCGTCAATTTCGTCAACAACAACGACCTCGGGCATGGGTAGAACTCCGCGAAACATCTGGCCAAGGCTAGAAGAACGGCGCTCGATAGGTCTGCCTTAACTCTAGAGGGGCGCGCTTAATATAGTTGGCGGGGGGTCATAACGGGACAATGTATTATGAACACGCATGCGAGGTGTATTGGTCTTGGACAACTGCAACTGGTCTTGATTTCTGCATAAGCTTCAGGGATGAGAAAGAGGAGGAGACTGTCCTTCACATGCTCGGTACATGCCCGGTACTTTGGCAAAGGAGAAAAAAGTACTCTGGAGGAACTCTCACAGATAGACATTGGGAGTTTAAGTAGCTTCATCAGGAGCTCCGAGTGGTTTCGAAACTAGGGGATAACTGTGGTGACACAATGGGCTCCATGTGCCCTAAATGTGTCCATCTGACTCTCTTACATGGACAGCCACCTCTACCAACCTAACTACGATTCCTAACACATTGTGCACAAGTTGACTTCAGTACACCTTTCGTTAGCATATCTTAGTTTGGAAGATATCCATGAGTTTTCTCATGGCTTAGCAATATTTCACTGAACCCGTCCTTCCCATGTACATCTATGTGTTCTGGACTTATCGGTATGTCACAAAGTGGTGTCATTAACTTTTATTTTTTGCCTCGTTGAGATGAGTTTTCAAATCATAGAGTTTAGTTCGCTGTACAGCTAAGGAGGGGACTGGCAAAAACTGCATTTGTCATCATACTTGCTTCCTATAATAAATAGCCTCAGAAATCCAGCAGAGTCCGCAATGCGGGTCAAAGGCAGATGCTCCTTTCCCTGGTTATACCAACACATGCCAGTTTTATTTTTATTATTGGCAACATAATGATGAACCCCGAAAGTCATACATTGCTCATGTTTTTGTTCTTAAGCCTGCATCATAGCCTACTCTATTGCTGTATTAAGCATCTAATCAAACAGTGTAGGGTATCGAATCGGATAAAAACGTTTTAATTTAACACCGCAGATTTGGTTTTTGGTTTTTCCCATGTATTTTTAACCAAAAATATCACATTTTTCTTACGTTTCATTTTTTAACAGCATCAGCAAACAACAAAAAAAAACAGAAAAGAAAAACAAAAATTTCGTTACAATACCATGGCATTTCCAACAAATTTCTCTCTTTTTTGGTCTCGAGAGAGAAATATGATGGGCCTAGGCAAGTCAAATACAACCAAAAGTGCATAAAGCTTGCATAAACAACAACAACAACAACAACTAAATAAAAGGCATCTACAACAACAATTTCTATTTCAAAACACACTACACAAGATTAATTGTCAATGTGGGGATTTGGTTAAATGGTAAAATGTGCACAGGAAAAAGAGTTTTTTTTGGGAGAAAAAAATTTTTTTTTTCATTTTCTAAAATCGGGGAAAAAATATGAAAAAAGGAAGAGAATCTAATAAAAAAAAAGGATCATAAAACATATTTTTTTTGTTTTCGGGGTTTTCATAAATTTGTCAAGAAAGCCTAGAATGTTTATGTTTTCACTGGCAATAAAATACAATTTTTTTGTCTCCGTAAGAAATGTGAAATTTTGAAAAAAAACTACGAGAAAATTTATTTTTTCATTTATTTTCAACATACATTCATACGTAATGGGTCATTACAACCCTTCAGTCAGGATTACAACCTAGTTTCTCACGCCACTTATGTTGGTATGTGTTAATTTTATACATAAGATGCAGGACCTACAGTTTAAAGTCGACTCCGAGCGACATATTTTTGAGAAACTTTTCATGGTAATTTTATTTTATTCACAGAGTTTTTGCCAGAATTCTGCTGAGAGGAAGTCGCCAAAGATTTATTTTTTCATATTTTCGTTTTGATGTCTGATCTGCTGTTTGAACCGTGGCCTTACATCTAATAAGCCAACACATTACCTACTAAACTACGGCGAATGGAGAAACAGAATGGATAAAAAACGATACCTTAGGTACCGGTAGGTAGGTTGTAGTGTTAGCTTTGATGCCAAGAGCCACAGGTAGACGCAGTCCCTATACTGACCGATTCCCACCAAACTAGGGAAGATGTTGGTCAGCGCTAGGACTGCACATTAAAATCACGACTACCATACGCTGGAAAGTTAGGTTGAAGTGGTAGCTTTGATATCAAAAGCTCACTTGAACACGCATAGCAGCCCGTTGTGTCGCCACAAGGGAACGCAGTCTCTGTACTGACCAAGTTCCTTCAAACCAGAGAAGAAGAAATTGTTGGTCAGCGCATGGTCTTAACATTTAAAGCACAACTATCCCACGCTGGAATACCAGCCCGAAGATTTGAAAGGCGAAACAATATTCTTGAAATCAATTAACGATAGCTCCGTCAAGCTGACAATAATTGGAGAGTCAAATAACCTATATCTGTACCTCACAAGAGATGGGCACTGACAAAGAAAGTGGATAACAGTATCCTCTTCCTCAGCGGATCTATACCCACGGCAGAAGTCGTTAGATGGGAGCTGAAATCTGTCCGCGTGTCTTCCCATAACATAATGACCTGTAGGCACGACCACAGTGATTGAGATGATGCCACGACCAAGTCCGAGTAACTGGTTGGTGCGCCTTATATCCATCGAGAGCCAAGTGAGTCTAGTGGTACGTTACATGGTCTGGTGAGTTATTGTGAATTGCAAATATAGGAAGTTGTTATTGGCATAAGCCATAAGCCTTACCGTATTGATCACTAATCGTGACAATCATTTACGGATGTGTTTTCATATTGTTACGTTTCTACACAATACATAATTGGTCATTACAACCCTTCAGTCAGGATTACGACCTAGTTTCTCACATCACTTATGTTGTGTGCGTTAATTTTATACATAAGATGCAGGACCTACAGTTTAAAGTCGACTCCGAGCGACAGATTTTTGAGAAACTTTTCATGGCAATTTTTATTTACTCTCAGAGTTTTTGCCAGAAATCTGCTGAGAGGAAGTCGCCGAAGAAATACTTTTTATATTTTATTTTGATATGTGGCCTAGGGTTCGAACCCTGGCTTTTCGTCTAATAAGCCAACACACCACCTACTAGACCACGGCGACATTTATAGCCTTTGCATAAACAATAACAATTACTAGACAATTATTCGACAGATCTTTGAAACGGAGATCTTCAAAATACGATTGCTCTCTTCAAACACACTGCGTCCTTACACAAGACTTACTGAACTTCACTATGTCACTCGCCAGATTTGCCTTGCCTTGCCTATTATATGGCAGGGTAAACAGTTTGATGAATGCTCTTGAAGGCGAATGTTCGTGACTTCGCCCTCTCGAAATCTCTATAATAAAAAAATCGTTGTTTCATTATTGTTGTTTGTGTTTTTTGTTTACATTTATTATTGTAGTATTGTTTGTGTATTCTTGTTTATTTGTTTACCATTTTTTTATGCTGGTGTTTGTTGTTATATTAAGCAGTACGATAATTTGTAAAGAGCTTTGTTTACTGCATTGTTTTGTTTTTGTAGTTTTTGTTTATAATTTTAATGTAAAAGCAAAACACCAGTATCTAGATTTTTTTTTTAATTTTTCTATTTAACATCAGTGTTTAAGACGCATATCTTTTGATATTCATTTCATGATGGCTGTGCTTAGAAATATTAATTTCAATATTTTTCTTTTGCAAGACACAATTAATTCGCGTCAAAAACTTAACTCATTTGCAAAACGGAGAAATAAAACTTATCATACAAATTAGATTCGATATACGAACAGATATTAGAAAATCTTCTCGTACAACAAATAAACAGAGCAACAAACGAGCATCAAACTGGAGAGATGCATGACATCTCTTAAGCTGATGTGTTATACAAGCGCTTAATATGTTGTCTTAGGCAGCCTTAGCCAGCCAAACAGCTAGCCTGGCCAGCTTATGGTGGCAAAAAGTGATTTTCTTAATTAAATTGTATGTCAAAAACTTTTCCAGTAAAAACTAACACGACCAAGAAGAAGCCAAGACAAAGAAAACGAAAACGAAAACTTTTACCACCATATTGGACGACCATAGAAAAACAAGAAGAAAAGAAAGAAAAAAAAGTTGTTGGAATCAAAATCCATAAGCCTAAAGCTTAGAACAGCTTAAATCATTTGTCGACATCTGCGGAATATCAATGAAATATTGTGTCTTTAACACACACACATACACAAACAAATACAGAAAGAACAGAAAAAAAATTGTTTTTCAAGAAAAATTGTTTTAAGAAGCGGGGGAGCCAATGAAAAGCAAAGGAGAAGAAAAAAATTATAGAAAAACTTTTGTATGCAATAAGTCAAACTAACACCACCAAATGAAGGCAACTGAAGCAAGAAAAAAATCGCAAAAAAAATATTTATTACCGTACGAGCAGAATGGGGGAAGAAAGAGACCAGCAGCAGCAACGGCAGCAGCAGGCCAGCAGGCTACAAAGCCATTCACAACCAAAAATCCATGTAATGACAGTTGACAATATCTTTTTAGTTGTCATACACATACAAAGAAAAAAAATTGAATACAAAACCAAGGCTGCCAAAGTAGTAGGAGAACTAAAGCAGTTCATGGTCTAGCTGACCAATATGGCATGAAAATTTTATGCCACTTTTTTCTTTCTTTCCTTCTTCCATTCTTTCTTTATCTTTCATAGATTTCTTGCAAAAATTTCCAGTTGTTATGCAGGACACACAACTTCCTTTAAAGCTTAACGCCATCATCACGCTCAGGCATACCAAAAAATAGCAAAAAGAAACCGTGTGTGTGTGTGTGTGTAGAGAGCATGTCAATGTGGACAACAAAAGTTATCACAGAAAATTAATAGAAAAAGTCAAAAATTGTTTTCGTTTTTTGTTGTTGTTGTTGTTGTTATTTATTTATAATATGTAACTTGGACATTGCATTTGACGTTTTTCGTCATCCCATCATGTAGTTGTTGTTGTTAACACTTGCATTCATGCTAAATATGTACATAACATGGACGAAGATTTGGGAAGACAAAAACAATTTTTTTCTTTAAATGCTTTTAGTTTTTCCAATATCTTAAAGCATAAAAAATGCATAAAAAAATACGAGGGTATGTTGTGTGCTGCTCATATCAATTTCCGGTAATAACGGGTGATTTTGTTTAGCTATTATCTTTTTGGCAACATTGGTTTACACAGCTCGCGCACGTTTCGTGTTTTGTTTCACTGTCAAACATCTTCAGTTTGGTCCATTATTTAACCACGAATCGTCTTACAAACGAACAACGCTTGCAAATCATTGAATTTTATTATCAAAATGCGTGCTCTGTTAAGAAAGTTCATCGGGCGCTTCTTTCATTTTATGGTCAGTTTAATCGACCCACGGAAGCGGCTATTCGGGCTATTGTGACTAAATTTCGCAACAAATTTACATTGTTGGACATTAAAGCACCAACACGCTTACGTAGAGTGCGAACTGAAGAAAATATCGCATCTGTATCGGCCAGTGTTAATGATGACCATCAATTATCGATTCGTCGTCGCCGTTCGCGGCAATTGGGCCTCTGTTCCTCAACAAAGGGGGAAATTTTGCGGTAGGATTTAGGTGTGAAGCCTTTCAAAATACAGCTGGTGCAAGAATTGAAGCCGAACGACCTACCGCAACGCAGAATTTTTGGTAAATGGGCTCTTGGAATGTTTGCCGAAGATCCATTTCTTTATCGAAAAATTGTGTTCAGCGACGAAGCTCATTTTTGGCTCAATGGATACGTAAATAAGCCGAATTGTAGATTTTGGAGCGAAGATCAGCCAGAAGCATTGCAAAAGCTACCAATGCATCCAGAAAAAGTCACAGTTTGGTGTGGTTTATGGGCTGGTGGCATCATTGTACCGTACTTCTTCAAAGATGCTGCGAATCGTAACGTAACTGTGAATGGTGAGCGTTACCGTGAGATGATATCCAATTTTTTTTGCCCAAAATGCAAGAGCTAGACATGCATGACACGTGGTTTCAACAAGACGGTGCCACATGCCACACAGCACGCGTAACAATGGACTTATTGAGAGACGAATTCCGTGAACATTATATCTCACGTTCGGGACCGGTCAATTGGCCGCCTAGATCGTGCGATTTAACGCCTTTAAACTATTTTTTGTGGGGCTATATTAAAGCTCATGTCTATACAGGCAAGCCCGCTTCAATTGACGCATTGGAAGACAACATTGAAGCAATTATTTGTGAGATACCGGCCGAGTATGCCAAAATTGGACTAAGTGAGTGGACCAAATGGAAGAGGCCATCTTTAAACATTAAATTATATTGACCGTACCATCGATTCAAATAAAGATTTCATGCATTTTTCTGAATTTTATGTGTTTTTTTTTGAAAAAATTTCCTATAGCTCTTAAAAAATCACCCATTAAACGGCACGACAAAGCAAGCGACCGTAGTGAGTGAAGTTCAGTCCATCTTGTGTGAAAATGTGATGCGTTTTAAGAGAGTGATCGTGGTTTGAAGATCTTCATTACAAAGATCCGTCGTATAATAGTCTAGTAATTGTTATTGTTTATGCAAAGGGTATAAACAGAGGGATAACAAAGAAAAGCAATTGTTGTTGTATACATCAAGTTGTGAACAGTGGCACACAGAATTGTGCGAATAATAAATAATTTTAATTAAAACTAAACACAAATTTATTTTTATTTTATTTGCAATCTACGAACTCATATTTTAAACGTTTTTAAAAGTTAAGTACGTAACAGTATGCATATATTGAAGTCGTCGTTTTATAGTAGGTCGTGTGTTGGCTTATTAGACGTAAAGCCAGGGTTCGAACCCCAGGCCAGACATCGAAACAAAAATACAAAAATTATTTCTTCGGCGGCTTCCTCACAGCAGATTTCTGGCAAAAACTCTGAGAGTAAATAAAAATTGCCATGAAAAAGTTTCTCAAAAATCTGTCGTTCGGAGTCGACTTTAAACTGTAGGTCCCGCCATGTATAAAATGTATAAAACTAACACACCCAACATAAGTGGTGTGAGAAACTAGGTCGTAATCCCGACTGAAGGGTTGTAATGACCAATTATGTGTGTATGTATGTATTTCTAACTTTTTTTAGAGACAATCTTTTCCAATATACAACAAGATGTTCTGCCATACTGTTCGGCTGTAGGAAAGAACCTTAAAAAGCCAGAAACTTATCACGCGTCCCCAGATTTCTTGGCAAAAGTATGCATGTTTATGAACATAAATACATATCTCAAACGTGCATGATTGTATGTATGAGTTTAATAAGATTTCACATTATCAAACAGCCGGAGTTTATTGTCTAAGCTGTCAGTGTGGTTTCATCGTTGTTGTTATCTTTTATTTCTTCTTCTGCTTCTTCTTTAGTTAGCTGTTGTCAGAAAACGTTTATTAGTTTTGTTTTAAGAAAACTTTTTTGGCAGTTTTGTTGATTTTTTTGTTGTTGTGAGTTTTATTAGTTTCGTTTCAATGCGTTTGCTCTCCCGCTGTTTCTCTCTCTCTCCCTCTCTGCTGTATTAGTTTTCTGATACTTTTTCCCCCATTTAGTTAAGCGATGATACGTTTTTCTTATCTGCTGTTTTAAAAACTAAAACAGCCAACGATGGCAGCAATGTTCGAAGCAATGTTTGCAAAGATAGTTGTCAACATATTGACAATCTTGTTGGTTTCGTTAACTAATTGCTTATTGTTGTTGTTGTTGCTGTTGCTGTTGCTATCTCGAGTAAGAAGTAAGAAATAAAGCTTAAAGCACTAATAGGGATAATTAAGACAAGAGCTAATGATTGAGAGCAGCAGCATAGTAAAGCAATAAAGTAAAGCAATGTAGAGGATTATTAAAGCAAAAGAAAAATAAAACGATTTAGAAAAGACATCTTCAAATGCCATAAAAGGGAAAGTAAAATAAACCTTGGGAATGTAAAGAAGCAATAAACAACATACCTTAAGGTATACTTTATATTCTCAATCAGTTCGTAGAAGAAAAGTGATAAAAATAAAGAGAAAAAAGGAGATTTAAAGATACTGTAGAGTAAAACTAAGAAACATTTATGGAAAGCAGAGAATTCAAAATAGAAATTTTAATATTTCTTATAATACAATATGAGATAAGGATGAGCAATTCCTTAATTTCTCACAATTCTAAAGGGTCCGCCAAAAAACTTTTTTTTTGAAAATGCTTTAAAGAAAACTACTGAATATTTTCTCAAATTTCTTTTTTTATTTGAAAGTACAATCCTTCCGGTTAATAATGGAAAATAATTTCATTCAAATGGCTGCCTCGGCTGGCCATGCAGTAGCCTACACGATCGCTCCAATTTTTAAGCACATTATCGATTGTGTGCAGCTGTATTTCACCAATGGCTTCACGAATATTGCCCTTTAAAGCGTCAATTGTCTCTGGCTTGTCGGCGTAACACTTATCTTTGATGGCACCCCACAAATAATAGTCCAACGGTGTCAAATCGCAGCTCCGAGGTGGCCAAACGACATCAGCTCTGCGGCTGATAATGCGATCTTCAAAAACAGGGCGCAAAACATCGAGTGTTGCCTTGGGTGTGTGGCACTTAGCGCCGTCCTGTTGAAACCAAATGTTGCCAATATCCTCCTCTTCAATTTTTGTGAAGAAAATTCGTTCAACATGGCCCGATGACGATCGCCTTTGACTGTAACGGCCACTCCTTGCTCATTTTCGAAGAAAAATGGCCCAATTATGCCTCTGGACCAAAATCCGCACCAAACAGTGACTCGTTTTGGGTGCGTTGGCTTTTCAATGTATGCGTCCGGGTTTTCTGAGCCCTAAATGCGACAATTTTGCTTGTTGACATACCCGCCAAGATCAAACTGAGCTTCATCTGAAAAGGAGATTTTTTTTGTCAAAATTGGCATCTTCTGTAAGTCGATCGCAGGCCCACTTAGCGAAGCGAAAACGCATTGAATGGTCATTTGGCTTCAAATCCTGAACTTTAGGTTTTTATAAGATAACGAACATACGGAGCTTCTCTTCTTCCAAAATCCGTACGCAATTTTCGCACACATTCTGCAACATTACCATGATTTTCAAAACAATGTCGCGATATTTCCCAGCGTTGTTCAAGCGTATACACAACCATATTCGTTCAGCGGAAGGATAAAAATAATTATCTGTCAAATCAAACATGAGCTAAGTGTTACCATTCACGAAATAAGCACTAGTTGAAAAAAGAAACCTTAGATTGCGGACCCGACACGTAAAATCCTTAAATACTTCAAGTTCACGCATAATATATTGAGCATGTATGCATACATACCCACGCTACATAGATGACTAGTTTTCTGTTTTCCAGAGGCCTCAATACTCATTAACTGTATCGAGGTCCTACCGATTAAAACCTTTTCTAAACCATTTCTATTACCACACTTAACAGTCACGCTGTAGTACCTCACGTTACGTTCTTCCATTAGTATATCTCTTTTTCACGGGCAATAAGGGTCTCGAGAATTTTATTCGCTATTCGCAATACTCCATTGAATGCGTCCCTATCTTGTTCGATGGTATCACCTCCATTATATTGTTTACCATTACGAACTGGCTGATGATGATGATCTTTAAGATGTTCGAATCCAATACATTCAGTAGATTTGTTTTCATTTGAAAATTCAGGACATTTTAGTACGATATCGGATCCAATGCGCTAAAGGTAGCCACCGAAACCTTCATATCTTGTGAAGAACAGGCTCCAAAGGCCGATATCATTAAAAAAGATCTTATTTTTCATTAAATACATGACTATCCGAATATTAAAATCTCACATAATAGCCTGAAGTCACCGTGGTCTAGTAGGTCGTGTGTTGGCTTATTAGACGCAAAGCCAGGGTTTGAGCCCCAGGCCAGACATCAAAACAAAATCCAAAAAGTATTTCTCACGGTGATTTCCTCTCAGCAGATTTCTGGCAAAAGCTCTGAGAGTAAATAAAAATTGCCATGAAAAAGTTTCTCAAAAATCTTTCGTTCGGAGTCGACTTTAAACTGTAGGTCCCGCCACTCATGTATAAAATTAACACATACAACATGAGTGGTGTGAGGAACTAGGTCGTAATCCTGACTGAAGGGTTGTAATGATCTATTCTGTTCAAATTAGAGATCAGCAATGATTCGCTTCTTTGCTACTCATAAGTACTCATGAAATTTTGAGTATGAGTGTGTCAACAATATTGCAATCCAACTACTCTGATTCATTTGTACTCAGTACAACATTGATTTATAACTACAGGTTGCAATGAGTATGAGTACAACGTTGACATCAAAATTCGAAATATGTTTGATTCATACGCCTACTCAGACAAGATTCATAAATTTAGAAAAATACTTATAAAGGGACTTGAAAAAGACACATAAGCGAAAAAGACAGAGCAGCAAGCAAAGTAAACACACAACCTTCTAGTGAGTATTGTAGTGTTCGTACGCGAATCATACTTATTTTGTGATTCGTGTATACGATGAGTCATGGAGAGTCGAAATTAATAACATCATGCGTATTGTTAAGTATGAGTACCATGAGTAATTCAAACTTTGAATATGAGTAGTATGAGTATGACATTAAAATAAGTATGAATGCGCATAAGTATCAGAAATTATAAGTATGATTCGAATGTAGTCATCGTTTTGAATACTCATTGCTGACATCTGGTTCAAATATAGAATCATTGTGCTCTGTTATTAATAATAACATACTTAACTTAAAATTAATAATCGTACTTAAGTGGTTCTTGGCTTTACTATCTCTTAGACGCCCAGTGTGTTTTCACGATTGAAATTATTGTGTCGTTGAGGTAAATTTTTAACCCACCAAGTTTTTTTCAGGTTAATTTTTGTGGTTCTAAAGCCACATTTATTGGGTAGATTATGTGACCCTTCATTTCCTACCTCTACCAAGTGACTAGGCACTTAGGTAAAGTATACTATACTTCGCCTAGAGGAATCGTTTCCCATTTTGTTGCAATTAAAAAAAGTTCTAAGATTTCTGTGTCCGGACGCCAATGTTATTGTTGCCATTTGATTCTCGTTGAAAATATTTTCGAACCAAATCGAATCAAATTTGCTTTGATTATGAAAGCCCGGGCCTCCTTATAATATATCCACGATATCATACTAATTATCAAATAATATTGGTGTTCCTATAAATTTTTTTCATATTTCAAAATGTTTAGCAATATAGAAATTTGTTTTCTTTCTTTCGTATTACAAAATATTTACAATCTAGTCTTTGAGACGTATACGTAATATTTAATTCGTTAAACAATATTCGTCATACGCATCAACTATTCCATGTTACAAAATAAAACCCAGTGTTTGATACGTATACTTGATATTTAATTCATTAACGAATATTCCTCATACGCACCAATGTTCTTCAGTTTAGTATGCCACTGCAACAAGTCCCATGGAAATGTTAAAAATTTTGATTTTTAAACGAAAACTTCAGAAAATTAGAAATTTAAAAAAAAAATTTTTTTCTTTTAAATTTTTAAATTCAAGGCTAATTAATAGGAAATTAATTATTGGAAAATAATTTTTTTCCCACAATTTTTCACACCTTTAATTGCCTTTAAAATTAAAACAAGACATTTTGAAAATATGTTTTATCACACATACATGCATATTTTAATTAAATTATAATTATTTTAATTTAATAACAAAATGAATTGTTTAGTTTTTATAATAAAAATCCAATTTAGTTGTCACTATTTTCAATTTTTTTTTAATTTTTTTATACGAGAGAAAAAAAAGCCGGTCATGGCAAAAAGTTAACATATTTGAAAAATAGAATTTTTATTTCATTCGTGTTTAATGTTTTTTTTATTTTTGTCTTAAATAAGTTTAAATATAATTATAATTTTGTTATATTTTTATTAAATTAAAATAAAACCATCGTGTTTTTTTTAATTTTTTGTTGTATTTTTACTGGCAGCCATTATCAAATTAAATTTGATTGTATTCTGTTTCTCTCTCTCTCTCTCTCTCACCCTCTCTCTCTTTTTATGCAATATTATAATGCGTCGAAACTATAAATGCTGACTTTTTGTTTAGTACGGTATTAGGTGAGTGCAAAAGCATACTAGAATGTCTCTTTATTCCTCTTAACGAAATCGCTAGCAAATCATCAACACCAGATCCCTGAAGGTGGTGTAAGGGAACTTATTCCATGGTATACATGTTGAGTTCTTGTTAAAATCATTGACTTTAGCATAATTAAGAATCAAAGTATAATGTTAGCCTACCAACCAAATATAGGGTTATCCATTACGTGGTTTCAAAAGTAAACGTAAATAAAACACATAAAAAAATATTTTTTTCATGATATTTCTTTTTTATTGTAAAGTTTGAACGTTGACCTCCATGCGAAGTGTTGCAAGCATTGATTCTTTTGAGGTAATTTTCGAACACTTTTTGACACATATTGGGCGGTATCTCAGCCATAACTTGACAAATGTCAGTTTTTAAGTGCTCAAGAGTTGAAGGTTTATCTGCATAAATACGGTCTTTCGCGTAGCCCCACAAAAAAAGTCTAATGGTGTCAAATCGCATGATCTTGGTGGCCAGTTGATATCGCCACGACGAGAAATTACGCGGCCAGGAAATGTCTCTTGCAATAAAGCCATATTCGCTCGAGTTGTGTGGCGTGTGGCACCACCGTCTTGTTGAAACCACATATTCTCCAAGTCGTATTCTTCAATAGCAGGCAAAAAAAGTCGGTTATCACATGACCATAACGCTCCGAATTGACGGCGACAGTCGTTCCATTGTCGTTTTCGAAGAAGTAAGGTCCAATCACACCGGTGGACCAAAGAGCGTACCAAACAGTGACTTTTTCTGGATGTAATGGCCTCTCTTCAATTACTTGCGGATTCTCAGAACCCCAAATACGACAATTTTGTTTATTAACATACGCACCGAGTGTGAAATGTGCTTTATCGCTGAAGAAAATTTTTTTCGAAAAATTGCCCTCCACCGCCTGTTGTTCAAGCGCCCATTCCACGTATCTACGACGTTGTGAATGGTTAGCTGGCTTCAGTTGTTGCGTGAGCTGGACTTTATATGGATGTAGGTGTAGATCTAAATGCAAAATACGCCATAATGTGCCGCAGGACAGTCCTAATTCCTGAGAACGACGAGGAATCGACACATTCGGGTCTTCGGCAACACTTTCACTTACAAAAGCGATATTTTCAGTGGAACGAACGAAACGATGATGCACAGGCCTTTCAATGTTTGTAACCACCCCAGTCTCTTCAAATTTCTTCACAATTTTGTCAATTGCTTGCATAGTTGGACGATTATGTAAATCATAATCTCCTCTTAAAGCACGATACGTGGCTGTGGCAGAATCACCATTTTTGTAGTAGGCTTTGATAATTTTTATGCGTTGTATGATAGTTAAGCGATCCGTTTTCGTCAATGACAGACTTTCAACTGAAAAGAGAAAAATTAATTTCACAACTTAGTTTGACAGATGTCGAATTCCAGTCCCTTACTTTTGAAACCACGAAATGGATAACCCTTTATTTTAAACGATTTTAAAAGGTAAACACATAACTAGAGTCTTTGACAGGCACTGCAATATGTAGCTGAGCGTTTTCACGAAAGAAATTTGTAGTCTGTATGTCTGGTTGCATATCCATTGCGTGCTTCGTGAGCCAATGCTCACTTCAAACGAATTAATTGTCATCTATACTGGTCTAACGATTGGCTAGCCCTGCTTTATCATCTTATAATAATCAGTTGCATTCTTCTGATCGCACCAAATACACTGCATTGCCTTGGCGCAATGGATTTCCTACTCGATTGTAGATTTTGCTTGCTGCCCACTTTTCACATATAATTTTTTGCGTTTGGGTAAAGAATCCAATTTTTGTTGCCAGTAATTCTAAGTAAAAATGACTTCCGTTGATGCAAGGAAAAAGCATTTCAGGCATACAAAGTCATCTCTCAACGTCTATCATCCTCAGATGATGTACCACCAAATTTCTTTGCTTTTGAAAAAATCAAAACTCATCTGCCTGTTGTGTTCAAGCCTAAGAATTGCCGTGAGACATGGAATCCAGCACTAGGTTACCCTATTCCTCTTGCCCAGTGTATTATTGATTATCTAATTGTGTTAGTGTGCCCCTTGTAATCGTGTACTTACTGACCCAGTTGAATTGAGTACATCGTTCAATGGCTTAGACTTCCGATTAGAGGGTTTCCAATAGTTGCCCCATAACCTTAGAATATTTCACTCTGTGAGCGAACTTACCTGCTTCTGTTCCTTTCTTCAAAGCGCTCAGTTTACTGTTATTATTTAGCCTTTGTGTGCAACATTTTCCAAAAACTATAAAGTGCACTGGCTTTGTATAGGGGCCAGTTAAGTAAGGAACAGTCAGCACCACATTTTTCAGATCAGAATACCCCCAAATGAGTATCTACCGCATCTTACTATATTCTCATAACTTTCGCTACCTTACACGGCGAACCTAAATCCAACAGATCCCCTGCTGTATGCCAGATTCTCATTGCCAGGGGTATACGAAAACATGCCAATCTCTGTATCTTATTCAATTCCGTCTTAGCTGATAAATTTTGTTATGCTGATACTTACTTGCTGTAGTCGCCGTAGTCTAGTAGGTGGTGTGTTGGCTTCTTAGACGTAAAGCCAGGGTTCGAGCCCCAGGCCAGACATCAACACAAAATTCAAAAAGTATTCCTTCGGCGGCTTCCTCTCAGCAGAATTCTGGCAAAAACTCTGAGAGTAAATAAAAATTGCCATGAAAAGTTTCTCAAAAATCTGTCGTTCGGAGGCGACTTTAAACTGTAGGTCCCGGCATTCATGTATAAAATTAACACACACAACATAAGTGGTGTGGAAACTAGGTCGTAAGCCTGAATGAAGGGTTGTAATGACCAAATATGTATGATACTTACTTACTTAATACGGCTTCAGAAGCCTCTGTCAGCTTTACAACCTAGCTTCTCATGCCACTCTTGTTGAGTGTGTTCATTTTATGCATGAGTGCCGGAATCTGCAGTTTAAAATCGACTCCGGACGACAGATTTGAGTTACTTGCCATGTTTAGTTTATTTACCTTCAGAAATTTTGCCAGAAGACTGCTGATTAGCTACTAGACTAAGACGACTTGCTTTACCAACTTGCAAATGAAAATGAATTTTTTTGCAAAGGAAAAACACTTTCTCCCTTTACAAATATGATTACTAACCGCACATTCTAATAATCAAATGCAATAAAACGAATGTTTTTTTTTTAAGTTCAACTAGGCCTTGTAATAATAGCTACTTTGTAATTAAAATATATAAAAAAACGAACATTTAATACATGCTCCTATGTACACACATACAGTCGCAAATAATGTGCTCTGCTGTAAATATAAATCCCCTAAAGTATGCTGCCAAATATGCTTTAATAGGCAATATAAACACAGGACAAAATGTTAAATACTCTCTAAATTGCTTATGTATTCATATATGTATGTACGTAAGCATAAGCATGTGCATGTGCATGTGCAAGATGCATGAGTATTTGCATGTAAATGTAAGTATGTATGCATGTACATATGTGGATAAGTGTTACTGTGTTGCCTTTTTAATGTCATCAAAATAATTGAATTTAATAAATTGCCTCATTATGCTGAATTTAGCAAAATGAACAAAAGTTACTCTCTGCTGATCTCTCTCTACCTCTCTCTCTCTCTCTCTCTCTCTGTCTTTTATACACGTTAAACATCACATGAAAATATAACAACGTGAACAAATTAAAAATTTTTATGAAAAACAAACAAAAAATTCAGGCACGCTGTCATACCACCGATACCCAAAGAGGTGGTTATAAATAGAAAGCGAGAGATAGAGCGCGTAATACAAAATATTACCCGCAGAGAATTTCCGTTATATAGGGCCTTTACAAAGCATAGAGTGAAAAAAAATTGCCAAATAATGTTGATTTTTATTACATACACTTGACCACCAAAGGCACAAACAAAAAAAAGGGAGCGGGAGAGCGAGGCAAAAAAAAACCCATAAAGCAGGGTAATTTACGTTTTTGTAACAACAAAAAAGAAATTGTTTTTGTTTTTTGTTTTTTTTTTTTTAATTCTATAGAGGGTTCATACATGCATGTTCCATTTACTAATACAGATGCTTTTAAATTCTCTTACATGTGCACACGTACAATATACTCCTAGTGATGTCAGGCTTAACGGCAGGCGCAATAAGAAAAAAAAAAAAAAAAGAGATGATCACATACACACACATACACACACACGCTCAAACAAATGTTTTAAAGTGCATTTACGTTGTCAGCATTAAAATGTTGCCAGTCATTTATTTGTTTTAATATTTTAAAGCACAATGGGCTGTTGTAGCGCAAAATAAGAACGAAATTTTCAAAGGGGGCTAATGGGAATAATGTAGTCGCCATAGTCTAGTAGGTAGTGTGTTGAGTTATTAGACGTAAAGCCCGGGTTCGTATCCCAGGTCAGACATCAAAACGAAAATATGAAGAAAATATTTTTTCGGCGACTTCCTCTCAACAGATCTCTGGCAAAAACTCTGGCAAAATTGCCACAAAAAGTTTCTCAAAAATCTGTCGCTCAGAGTCGACTTTAGACTGTAGGTCCCGCTACTCATGTTTAAAATTAAGACACGCACACCAGAAGTGATTTGAGAAGCTAGGTTGTAATCCTGACTGAGGGTTTGTAATGACCAATTATGTACATATGTATGTATGTATGCTAATGGCGTTAAGAAGGGTTTTGAAAGAGAAAGTTTTCTATGAAGAAAAGGTTCGTATGCGAAAAGCTTGAACTTCAAAATCATTTTCATTTTTTTTTTTAAAGAAAAACGCTGGCAAAACACAGTCCATTATTGGAGCGGGTTTAAGGGGATTATGTTAAGTGAAGACAATTTCTATCGCCGTTGTTGTAGTATAGAAATACCATAGTACAACGACCAAACAGCCTGTTGCATTATAATGCCTTATCCCAGCCTATTGGCCTGAAAAACTTCGGTATGCTGCTCGATGTCAACAAAAATGATTCTCTGGCCAGCACCTAACCTTGGGAGCATACCCAAATGTTTTTCTTCCGACGGTATGCATAAATGTCTCAAAGGTTGCATTGTGATGGTTCATATTCATCATCACCAAACCTACATATTGGTTTAGGGACTCAAATTTATAGGTCCACCGCACCTTGTACTCGATATCTTACTCACTTACTTACATAATTGGCCATTAACAACCCGATTAACGGATTTCGGCCTGCCCTAACACATTCTTACAGGCGCCTCTGCTTCTTACGGGCCTACGCTAGTTGGTCACACCAATCGATGACAAGACTTCCTTGATCTGGTCCTTCCAACGCAAACAAGGCCGTCGTCTTCACCGACTTCCGCAAATCCGCATTAAATATCCATCTCGCCGGAGCATCATCCTCTATTCGAACGACATGGCCGAAGTCGCTGGATGTTAAAACGCTGCACAACGTTCATGTCATTGAAGAGCTTATAGAGCTCACTGTTGGACCGGATAGGGAAATCATTGCCAACTCGCACTAAACTAAAGATCTTAAGTAGGTCTTTTCTCTCGAATACTCGCAAGGCTGCTGCATCAGTGCTTAATAGCGTCCATGCCTCTACGCCATAAAGAAGCACGGGTAGGATGAGTTTCTTGTAGAGTATTAGTTGAGACGTACGAGAGAGATCTCTGCTACTTAATTGCCTATTGAGACCATAGTACCACCTGTTAGGCAAGAGTGATCCTGCGCTTGATCTCCAGACGGACATCATTTTTGGTGGTAACGGCGGAGCTAAGATAAATAAATTCTTTGACTATATTGAAAGCATAATTATTGGCCATAATCTGAGATCCAAAACGCCGCACGTCTCCACTTGTCGATAACATATACTTCGGTTTGGCTCTCATTTACTGTCAGAGCCATCTTAGTAGACTCCTGTTCAATAGCAATAGTTGTACTCGATATCTTCAACTTCAAGTAGCCGTAACGAATCCAAATTCTGTTGCCTCCATTAATTTGATACAAGATTGTCTTCTCTTTATAGCGTTCAATTCGCCTCTCTTCAACTGCTTCTGGAGTGACTGCCCATGATTTTTCAAATTTTTTTGGATTCCCTCATAGTAATCTTCTAGCTTTAATCACCTGATAAGCTAACCCCCCATCCAAGCGATAAATTTTCAATATTTTCGCTTTTAATAACCATCAATCATGCCTACTTCCCAATGCCGTGCTGCTCATTTTATTTAATTTGTGAGTGGCATTAAGGTTTCAGCATCGTTTTTAAAGCCCATTGTTAAGCTCTTTGAATAAATGACTGACTGCAGTTGCCTAAAAATTTGGGAAAAAAAAAACAACAGCAACAACAACAGCTAAAAATTGCACGAAAAGCCTTTCAATGTGTCGAAATATGAGCCATACTAACGTGGGTAGTTTTTAAAATTATCCAAACTAACAAAAAAAAAACACACAATTTTGGATAAGAATGGCTTCAATAGGGTCGTTCTAAAGTATCTCGGCAAAATCTATCGTCATCAAAAACTCCGGGATAATATACGAAGTCACGAAGGACAATTCCCTGCCTATAGCTTGAGAGAAGTTTCCCTCTTTAAGATTTATGCTCCCTAGTTAAGTTTACGGCATACAATTAAGAGCTGTGAAGCTCAAGCTTTTCAATGCAGTCGTCAGAACCAGTTGTCTGCCACCTTGCTTCGGTAGAACATTGGACTAAAGTTGGAACGATATAGAGGAGATTAGTGTGGCCGCTGCGGA
The DNA here is from genome assembly GCA_932273835.1 of Sarcophaga variegata. Taxonomy (NCBI): domain Eukaryota; kingdom Metazoa; phylum Arthropoda; class Insecta; order Diptera; family Sarcophagidae; genus Sarcophaga; species Sarcophaga variegata. The sequence goes on along the minus strand of OW026361.1, from coordinate 14,497,047 downwards.
CGGGATACAGGCCTACAGCTTGACACCAATATATGTAGATGCTTACTCTTAATGCCCAGCACAGGGTATGTTCTGTACTTCCAGTCCATTTTACTTGTCACTGAAATCCAATTCTGAACAAGTGTACAGTGCTCATGCGCTGGTAACTAACATCAGGTTTTTCGTGGATGGTTGAATTCTTGACTCAAATCTCAATTACTGAACCAAACTTTGGATTGCTTAAACCTTAAACGGCTTGTGAAGAGTTTTCCTTTCAAACTTTCCCTTTCAAACAACCTACAGAAAATTTCTGGCCTGATTAGCCGAATGGAACTACACTCCTCGCCAGCATAGTCTCACAAGAAAAAGTGTAACAAGATCAGCTCACGATTTACATTATCATCACGTAAGATGACCATGCCCACAAATCACTCGTGCAGAATATCCAATGCATGTGGCATGAGCTGGTTTCATGGCCACAAATCGCTCATGCATGGGCATGAGCTATGCGGCCCATAGAGCTGACCTGTTGAAAAAAACATTGCTTTGGTGTCCAGATCATCCAATTCAAACCAAATGAAGTTGGTTATCATCAATCCAGAGTGACCACATTTGATAGTGATGGCCTTGCTAACATTATTCTGAAAGAACTATGGACCGATGGCGTCCACAGCTCAAAATCTATAACAAACAGTGACTTTTTCAGAATGCATTGGACGCTCTTGGATTTTATGTGGATTGGTATCGTTTCTAATTCGACAATTTTGTTTGTTCATGTAGCCACACAACCAGAAATGGACCTCCTTACTGAAAAAGATTTTCTGAAGAAAATTAGGGTCAGTTGCCGACTGCTTTAGGGCCCATTAAACGGACAAACGTCATTGTATAAGGTCGTTCACCTTCAGTCCACAGTGATTGGGAGAAACTCAATGAATAAATGACAATTAATGTCACAGATAGCCAACGTGGGCTAGTAGGTAGAGTGTTAGCTTATGAGACGTGAGGCCACGGTTCAAACTCCCAGATCAAACATCTCCAACGAAACGAAAAAAAAGAAATATTTCTGCGGCAACTTCTTCTCAACAGATTACTGGCAAAAACTCTCAGAGTGAAGCAAAAAATTATCATGAAAAAGTTTCGCAAAAAATCTGTCGTTTGGAGTCGACTTTAAAATGTAGGTCGCGCCACTCAGGTATAAATTTAACACACAGGATAAGTGGTGTGCGATACAGGACTAGACCTGAATGATGATTCTTCGGCGACTTGTTCGGCAGGAGTAGAACTGAATGATGGACAATCTATATTCAGCTTCGTAAGCATTCCGCCACCGAAAGTGCAATGGAGGAAAAGGTACGGCCATATAATAACCCGGCTACCCTACAGTAATAGGTGGCCCACTCAGCTCTTCGCTACACCTAAGATCTACACAAGATGGTAGAAGAATACAGGGTCTAAAAGGGAAGCAATCCATCCGAAGCTTTGTTGAGTAATTACAATGACAAGTGATTAGATAGCCTTAGTTTAGGAAAGGGTTCTTATACCCGGCACTTTATGCTCAAAGAATAAGGATCGCTTCGAACTCAATATATGGATTCAGTTTTGAGGCTAAAAATACTTAGATCCAGTGCGGCGTTGATGTATCTCAGGGGAATGCAGTTGAGTGCATATGAAGCACTAGGCAGTGAGTTATTCTTGCCGACACCGAGCAGCATCTAAGGATTGATAGACACAAGACGTTGAAGGCAATGTAATTGATCGTTCTGCGGCATCTAGTTGCCGTAATCTAGTAGGTAGTGTATTGAGTTGTTAGACGTGAAGACATGATTCAAACCGCAGGCCAGACATCTGCAACAAAACGAAATATGACAAAGAATATTTCTTCGGCGACTTCCTCTTAGCAGATTCTTATAAAAACACTGAAAGTAAAATAAAATTTACCATGAAAAGTTTTTCAAAAATTTGTTATTCGGAGTTGACTTTAAACTGCAGGTCCCGCTTCTCATGTTTAAAATTAAGACACGCACAACGTAAGTAGTATCGAAACTAGGTTCTAATCCTGACTGAAGGGTTGTAATGACCAACTATGTATGAATGTATATAGTTTGACAGATGCATGTAGTTTGACAGATGCATGTAGTTTGACAGATGCATGTAGTTTAACAGATGCATGTAGTTTGTCAGATGCATGTAAAGGGTCCGCCAAATAACTTTTTTTTTTGAAAATGCTTTAAAAAAAAACTACAGAATATTTTCTCAAATTTCTTTTTTTATTTGAAAGTACAATCCTTCCGGTTAATAATGGAAAATAATTTCATTCAAATGGTTGCCTCGGCTGGCCATGCAGGCAGTAGCCTACACCAGAAGATGCCGATTTTGGCAAAAAAAAAATCATCTTTTCAGATGAAGCTCATTTTGATCTTGGCGGGTCTGTAAACAAGCAAAATTGTTGCATTTGGGGTACAGAAAACCCGCACGCATACATTGAAAAGCCGACGCACCCAAAACGAGTCACTGTTTGGTGCGGGTTTTGGCCCAGAGGCATAATTTGGCAATTTTTTCTTCGAAAATGAGCAAGGAGTTGCCGTTACAATCAATGGCGATCGTTATCGGGCCATGTTGAACGAATTTTTGTTCATAAAAATTAAAGAGGAGGATATTGGCAGCATTTGGTTTCAACAGGACGGCGCTACGTGCCACACAGCCGAAGCTACACTCGATGTTTTGCGCCCTGTTTTTGAAGATCGCATTGTCAGCCGCAGAGCTGATGTCGTTTGGCCACCTCGGAGCTGCGATTTGATACCGTTGGACCATTATTTGTGGGGTGCCGTCAAAGATAAGTGTTACGCCGACAAGCCAGAGACAATTGACGCTTTAAAGGACAATATTCGTGAAGCCATTGGTGAAATACAGCTGCACACAATCGATAATGTGCTTAAAAATTGGACCGATCATGTAGGCTACTGCATGGCCAGCCGAGGCAGCCATTTGAATGAAATTATTTTCCATTATTAATCGGAAGGATTGTACTTTCAAATAAGAAAAGAAATTTGAGAAAATATTCTGTAGTTTTTTTGTTTTTAAAGCATTTTCATAAAAAGAAAGTTATTTGGCGGACCCTTTAGTTTGACGGATGCATGTAGTTTGACAGATTCGTGTAGTTTAACAGATGCACCCTCAACAAGATGGCCTCTATCAATTGTTGAAGTTAGGAACACAGCAGAAGATGCTTTGGAGTCTGAAGAAATCATCGTACATCAGTTCATTTACATATTTTGTAACATCCCTCGTATTTTTCTTTTTTTTGTGTATGATTGTTTAAGTATATGGATGAGTGTGCATAGCAATTTTTATGCATTAAGTCTGTGTAATAAATTTTCACGCATTTATATAATATTTGTTGTTGTTGTTGTTGTTGCTTTTGTTGGGGGTATTTTGTTAACGTGGTTTTAATTTTGTGTACATGTTGCAATGATTTTGTGTACATTTTTAATTGTATTGCACAGTTTTTGGCGGGGGGGCTATAGGGAGGGATAACGTTACAGTAATGAACCAAAAAAGAGGCAACAAATGGAAGAGAGAAGGAGAGCAAAAGAGATAGAGAGAACAGAGTTGATATATTAAATAAAATCCCTAGAGTTTATGAGTGCATGCATGCCTCCAATGTATAACAGACATGCAGCAACAAATTAAAATAAAATATTTCAGTCATTTAGTGCTGTTGCTGGTGGTTCCTTGAATTTCAAAGTGACAGAGGTGGTTAAGGGGTATATAACCCCCACCTAAAGTTTTTTATTTTTTTAGTTTAGTTTTTAATGATTTATTATTTGTTGTTTTTTCCACCAAATTTAAACTTATTTTTTTATAATCATAACCTCCACAGACTAGCAACTTTCAAAAAATGATAATTTTCTGTCACAATATGCTCTTGTTTTTTTTTGCTGTGTTTGCTAAATAAGTTTTAAATTTTTATGGGAATTTATTTTATTGTGGCAGAAAAAGCGTGGAAAAATAAAACCAAATAAACTTGCAACCACAAATTAGTGTGTGGGGACTTTCCTAAGGGATATCACAAGTGATAGTTGGCATATAAAATTTTGATAATTATTGCCAGGATTCATGGTCAGCGTTATGTTTACAAATTTATAGTTTTAATAATTATGATTTAAATGTTAAATACTACTCGTGGTAAATAAATTATAAAACCAACAACAATTATTTTAACACGGAAATTAAATGAATTCTATTTTACAAAGAAAAGTGAAATCAGGATACAAAACATTCTTCTTCATTGTGAGCGCATTTAACATATTGTACGTCTTCTTGTCAGTTATAAACTTATTTCCGTGTAGAGATGTCATACATACATACATAATTTGCTCAGGATTACAACCTAGTTTCTAACATCACTTATGTTGTGTGTGTTAATTTTATTCATGAGTGGCAAGACCTACCTACAGTTTAAAGTCGACTTTGAACGCCTGCTTTTGACAAACTTTTCGTGGCAATTTTATTTTATTAACAGAGTTTTTGCCAGAAATCTGCTGAGAGACAGTCGCCGAAGAAATATTTTTTTCGTATTCCGTTTTGTTGCAGATGTCTGGCCTGCGTTTTGAATCGCGCCAACATACTACCTACTAGACTTGCTGCCATTGAACGATCAATTACATTGCCTTCAATGTCTTGTGTCTACCATTCCTTACATGCTGCTCGGTGTCGGCAAGAATAACTCCCTGCCTAGTGCTTCATATGCACTCAACTGCATCATATCAACGCCGCACTGGATTTAAGAATTTTTATCCTCAAAACCTGAATCTATATATTGAGCTCGAGGTGATCCTTATCCTAAGCAATTGATAGGATATGATTTTGTTTGCGCCTGTAGTGCCGGACGTTTCCTAAACTAAGGATATTCAATCTCTTGTCATTCTGATTACTCAACAAAACTTCAGACGGCTGCTTTCCCTTTTAGACCCTGTGTTCTTCTATCTTCTCCTGGGGTTAATATCTTTTGTAGGTCTTGGATATAGCGAAGTGCTTAGTGAACCACCGATTGCTGTAGGGTAACCGTCTTATTATGTGGCCGTACCTTTTCCTCCATTGAACTTTCGGTCTCGGAATGCTAACGAAGCTGAATATAGATTGTCCATCATTCAGGTGTACTCCTGCATACATACATACAACCATAATTGCTCACTACAATCCTTTAGTCAGCTTCTCACACCACTTATCTTGTGTGTGTTAATTTTATACATGAGGTCTCCTACATGTCAAAGTCGACTCCGAACGACAGTTTTTCTGAGAAACTTTTTCATGAGAATTTTTTCTTTTACTCTGAGAGTTTTTGCCAGTAATCTGTTGAGTACAAGTCGCCGAAGAAATATTTCTTTTCATATTTCGTTTTGTTGAAGATGTCTGATCTGAGGGTTGAACCATGGCCTCACGTCTAATAAGCCAACACACTGCCTACTAGACTATGGCGTCGGCAAGTCTACTCCTACACGTTCTTAATTCCAACTGATGTAGCTGATGCTATAGTTGATCACAGACTTAGGGCCATTATTACAACTTGCCGTTAAACTTGGGTTTAGTTAAAGGTAACTTTAGCTAAAGTGAACTTTAAAGTCAGCTTTAATTTCTTCTCGTTATTACAACTTAGAGATAAAACAAAGTAAACTTTTTCAAAAATATGACAGTGCCGGGGAGCAATGTCAATAACACTGCTCAAATTTAAAAGTTTTTGAAACGAAGTGGCAACTAAGGGCCTCTTTTTTGTTGTATTTGCTCATTTGGTTTATATTTGAAGTTGCCATATTGAAAATAATATATAATATGGCAGGTTTAAAAGTTATCTGCAGGATGATCCTGCTTTAACTTAACGCTCACTTCAGCCTTATTGGCTACTCATAATAATGAAAAACAATTTATCTGCCCGTTAAAATCCTCCCTTTAGTTAACGGCAAGTTGTAATAATGGCCCTTAGTATGTTAGAGAATCTAATGAAAATCTTTCGATGTAACCACACTCGATCCGGGTTTTGGAACGGACGTCATGAATAGATCTGATTATATAATGGCTTACAATACCCAGAGATTGTCATCTAACTTTCTAACATAAGATTAAAGTTTTCGAACTTATGGTTAGGGTAAGGGGAGTCTAGTCTAAAACGAGATTCATTACAGGACTTCCACACCTAATAAATAGATTGGCTGACAGTTCCCTTCTTAACTTTCCTTGTTTGTTTGAATTCTACAGACGGCTAAACGGGTGGAACGATTTTCTTGAAATTTTCACATTGTCTTCCTGTATGCTGTATGTTTTTAATTTAGTATTTAAAGTAGGCGGGGAGCCACGCCCACATACCCAATAAGTATTTAATGTCGCCTATCTCATAAACTGCAACAGCTAGAGTCGTCAAATTTTGTATTGGCGACTTTGACGTATACACGTATGAACAAAATGGGCGGCTTTGTTATACTGGGCGTGTCACCTCCCATAGTCTATACATGTATATAACAATGAATGTTTGTTTGTATGTACCTTATAGAATCGTAAACTACGCATTTGATCATGTTATGATCTTTAGCAAAGTTGTTGCGCATGAGCCTACGAAGGTTTCTAAGTTGGTATGACGAATTTCCGGCAGGTGGCGCTAATGAAAATTACTTAAAATCAATTAAATCGTATACTGTGCATTTGATCATGATATGATCTTTAGCAAAGTTGTTGCGCATGACGTTGGTATGACCAATATCCGACAGATGGCGCCACTGAAAATTATTAAAAATGAACGACAAGCAATTGGTCGACCTACACCTCAAGCACGGAAGAAAAGAGCATTACGAGCCTCAGAATCAGACGAGCATTGAGACTGGAAAATCTTCGAGTATATGCCGCTGAGACCCGTTCACTTGAACCACTTCAACGATAAGAAGTGAGATTAGAAACTGATCGAATGCGTACTACTCAGGCTCTTTCGTCTGAATCATCTGAGGCAACGGGAAACAAAATCAATAAAATGATTCAAAATTAATTGGACATTTGTGTAATGTGTCTTTCCTTCAAATTTATTCTTGTTGGTGTCGCAACAACACGTGCAGGTTAGCTGTAACCTTGTATTCTTATAAAAGTGGGACAATTCTGTATTAAAAATATTTAAGGATAAAAAATTTTGTAACAAGACAATATAGTTTTTGGTCCTAGAATGAAATATTATGCCTCTTTCCGGCTGAAGAAGGACTGAAGTACAAACGACGGATCGTAGCAATACTATCTGACAGTCAGACTACTATAAAATTTCTCAAATTGTAAGAGCTTAACTAGAAACAAATATGGGACTGTCCGGAGATGTAAGATCAGCTAAACCATGAAAATAGAGTCATGGTTAGTCATGCGCCGTTAATTACCTTTCAAGTCATATGGGAATTGAATGCAATAAGCAGTCAGCTAATCTTGCGAAGAGAGTAATATCCATGCCGATAATAGCTACAGAAGAGAAGAGAAAAAAGACGTTTAGAATGGTATTCTCGGGAGAAGAGAAAACGGATAAAAGCAGAAACTCTTTACAATCTAAAGGGGGGTTTGAGACATTACAAGTTTTTGTTGGGTAATTACGATGAAAAATTCTTGGACTACGCATTAAACTATCCGAAAGCAAGCTGATGTTAATAATCGGCCTTTTGACCGGCTACTGTAGACTCAAAAAACCTGACGCCAGCATAATGATTTTGTAACGAGGGAATATAATTACAGTGGATAAAGTAAAGGGTCCACCAAATAACTTGCTTTTTATGAAAATGCTTTAAAAAAAAAAACTACTGAATATTTTCTCAAATTTCTTTTTTTATTTGAAAGTACAATCCTTCCGGTTAATAATGGCAAATAATTTCATTCAAATGGCTGCCGCGGCTGGCCATGCAGTAGCCTACATGATCGGACCAATTTTTAAGCACATTATGGATTGTGTGCAGCTGTATTTCACCAATGGCTTCACGAATATTGTCCTTTAAAGCGTCAACTGTCTCTGGCTTGTCGGCGTAACACTTATCTTTGACGGCACCCCACAAATAATGGTCCAACGGTGTCAAATCTCAGCTCCGAGGTGGCCAAATGACATCTACATCAGCTCTGCGGCTGATAATGCGATCTTCAAAATCAGGGCGCAAAACATCGAGTGTAGCTTCGGCTGTGTGGCACGTAGCGCCGTCCTGTTGAAACCAAATATTGCCAATAGCCTCCTCTTCAATTTTTGTGAACAAAATTTCGTTCAACATGTCCCGACAACGATCGCCATTGACTGTAACGGCCACTCCTTGCTCATTTTCGAAGAAAAATGGCCCAATTATGCCTCTGGACCAAAATCCGCATCAAACAGTGACTCGTTTTGGGTGCGTCGGCTTTTCATTCGTATGCGTACGTGGTTTTCTGTGCCCCAAATGCGACAATTTTGCTTGTTTACATACCCGCCAAGATCAAAATGAGCTTCATTTGGAAAGAAGATTTTTTTTGCCAAAATCGGCATCTTCTGTAAGTCGATCGCAGGCCCACTTAGCAAAGCGAAAACGCATTGGATGGTCTATATTCGTTCAGCGGAAGGACAAAACCAATTATCTGTCAAATCAGACATGAGTTTAGTGTTACCATTCACGAAATAAGCACTAGTTGAAAAAAGAAACGTTAGATGGCGGACCCGATATTTTTAAAACTTGACTTTGGAAATTTTATAATCTCATTTCGGAATTAGAAGCCCTCGTGTAATATATGATGCAACTTTAACAAAAAAAAAAAAAAGTTTTTAATTTCATTAAAGGATCTTTCTCTTCCTTTTTTTCATTAAAGGAATAAATCTATCAATTTGTGTTTTAATCTTTTTTTTTCTTTCAATTCTGTTTTGCTTTTAATCATTTGAATTATTTTCTCCGTGTGTTTTTTCCTGTTGTCCTTTTTCTGTTGTAGTATCGGATACCTTTTACATTCCATTGGCTTTGCTTTATAAAATTGCTGAATTGAATTTTATTTTTGCTTCTTCCTATGTTTTATTTTTTATTTGCGTTCGTTGGTTGTATAACCTTTTGTTAAATAAATCTTATTTTCAAATCTCTTTATTACACTAGAAAACAATAACAGGAAATAAAAGGGTGTGGCAATTACAGGAAACCATTCTAAGCATGTAGTGTAACATTATCGCCACTGGAACCCACTAGCAATTGATTGTTAGTTTTTGCTTTATGAATACCTCTTTCAGATGCCTGATTATAATATTGATGGCAATCCACAATGGATGCATAAGAGTCGTCTTTCTAAGATGCGGTAATATTTGCTACTCTTAGGGCCATTATTACAACTTGCCGTTAACTAAAGGGAGGATTTTAACGGGCAGATAAAGTGTTTTTCATTATTACAAGTGGACAATAATTGAGTAAGAAGTGAGCGTTAAGCTATAGGGAAGATCATTCTACTGGTAATTTTTAAAGTTAAGTTTATGTTTGAACTTTGCCATACATATATAATATTTTCAATATGCCACTGCGTTTAAAAAATTTATTTTTAATTTGAGCAGTGTTATCGACATTGCTCCCCGGCACTGTCATATTTTTGAAAAAGTTCACTTTATTTTATCATTAGTTTGTAATAACGGGAAGAAATTAAAGCTGACTTTAAAGTTCACTTTAGCTAAAGTTACCTTTAACTAAATCCAAGTTTAACGGCAAGTTGTAATAATGGCCCTAAGTCTGTGATCAACTATAGCATCAGCTACATCAGTCGGAATTAAGAACGCGTAGCAGTAGACTTGTCGTCGCTATAGCCTAGTACGCACTGTGTTGGCTTATTTGACGTGAAGTAATGGTTCACACATCACATCAGACATCTCAAAGAAAACGAAATATGATAAGAAATATTTCTTCGGCGACTTGCACTCAACAGATTACTGGCAAAAACTCTCAGAGTAAAAGAAAAAATTATCATGAAAAAACGTCTGTCGATCGGAGTCGACTTTGACATGTAGGAGACCTCATGTATAAAATTAACACACACAAGATAAGTGATGTGAGAAGCTGACTAAAGGATTGTAGTGAGCAATTATGGTTGTATGTATGTATGCAGGAGTAAAACTGAATGATGGACAATCTATATTCAGCTTCGTAAGCATTCTGCCACCGAAAGTGTAATGGAGGAAAAGGTACGACCACCTAATAACCCGGTTACTGTACAGCAATCGGTGGTCCACTTAGCCCTTCGCTACACCTTAGATCTACAGAAGAAGGTAGATGAATACAGGATTTAAAAAGGAAACAAGCCATCTGAAACTTTGGTGAGTAATTACAATGGCAAGAGATTAGATAGCCTTAGTTTAGAAAAGGGTCCTTAGACCCGTCAATACAGGCTCAAAGATAAGTTGCTTAGGATAAGGACCGCCTCGAGCTCAATATATAGAGTAAGTTTTGAGGCTAAAAATACTTAGCCGCTTACTTAGCGGCGTTGATGTATCTCAGGAAAATGCAGTTGAGTGCATATGAAGCACTAGGCAGGGAGTTATTCTTGCCGACACCGAGCAGCATCTAAGGAATGGTAGACACAAGACGTTGAAGGCAATGTTATTGATCGTTTTATGGCATCTAGTCCAGTAGGTAGTGTGTTGGCGCGATTCAAACCGCGGGCCAGATATCTGCAACGAAACGAAATATGAAAAAATATTTCTTCGGCGACTGTCTCTCAGCAGATTTCTGGCAGAAACTCTGAGATTAATAAAAAAAATGTCATGAAAAGTTTCTCAAAATTCTGTCGTTCGGAGTCGACTTTAAACTGTAGGTCCTGTATAGGTCATGTAGGTCATGTATAAAATTAACACACACAACATAAGTGGTGTGATAAGCTAGGTCGAAATCCTGACTAAAGGGGTTGTAATGACCAAATGTGTATGTATGTATGTACTAGTGCAGTAATTGTTCTTGCCATTTGGCTGCTATGAAGAAGTCGCCGAAGAAATAATTTTTCATATTCTGTTTCGTTCGAGATGTCGGAGCTGTGATTAGAACCACGGGCTTGCATTTAATAAGAGAACTCTTTGCCTACTCCTTCGTATTGTAAAGACGCTGTTGTCCTCTAAGGCAACAGATTAGCTGCCTATGTCTTTCACTTTTATATCGAACTGCTTAATACAGCAGCCGCACCAACAAGGAGAACAGACGCTTCAATCGTCTGTTACTAATACTTGCCATTGATTGATGGGTAACAATAATATCGCCCAGGATTAACCACGTAGAGGTTTATGAGTCGACTTGGAATGTATTGAACATTGATTAGCCAGGATACACTGCCATTGGTTGTTATGTATCAAGAACATCGCCTAGGGATAGCCACATAGAAATTTGTGAGTTGACTTGGAATGTATTGAACAGGGATTACCTTGGATACGCATCTCGCATTCGCACCAACTAGCAGAAGAGGCGATTTCAGCGTCTCACTACTTGCTGACGGTTGGTAGGTATCAAGAACATCGCATAGAGACAACCACGTAGAAATTTGTGACTCGGTTTGGAATGTGTTGAACTGGGATTACCCTGGATAAACAGCTCGCAGTCATGCCAAAAAGGAGAGCAGAAGCTGCAATCGTCTGTTACTACTTGCCGTTGGTTGATAGGTATCAAGAACATCACCCAGGAATAACCACGTAGAAGTTTCAGAGACATGCAGCTCGCCGTCACACCAACAAGTAGACATACGCTTCAATCGCCAATTACTACTTGCCGATGGTTGAAAGGCATCAATAATATCGGCCAGGATTAACCACGTAGAGGTTTGTGAGTCGACATATGATGAACAGGGAGTACAATGGACATGCAGCTTGCAGTCACGTCAACAAGTAGAACAGACGCTACGTTCACCTCTTATAAGTCGTCAATGGTTAATAGGTATCACGAACATCGCTTAGGGATAACAACGTTGAACTTTCTCCATCGACCTGGAATGTGTTGAACATTGATTTGCCAAGATACGTAGCTTACAGTAGCATTAACATGTAGGACAGCTGCTGCAATCGTCTGTTACTACTGGGCGCTGGTTGATATGCATCAAGAACATCGCCAGGACTAATAAACATACTTAGCTTGGAATATCATGATGAACAGAGATTACCCTGGATGCTCTAATTTGTACCGATCACAAGCTCTGTCTTACGATTACAACCTCTGACCACCATAAGACCCTACAGCTGTTGCAGGAATGACGGAACCTTTTGAACAACAAATCGGTTGTCTTTGCTGAAGGTTTAGCACTAAACATGTAGTTTTTTTTCTCCTACGGCTTCTCTTCTTTTACGGCTGAAGGTTTAGAACTGAGCACCTAGTTTTCTTCTCTTAAGGTTCTTATGCTTATGCACAGTGGGAACACTAAATTGCAGGTACCACTGTGGTAAAGAGTACTTTAAGTTTCTGATGACGGAGGTATTCATACACTAAAGGAGGACTAAACCGTCCTCGATTTCACTGAGTACGTGGGTAGACCAATACATATTTGCTTTGCTTACAAACTGATTTTGTCCTTTAAGTCATGCTTTCCTGATTTTCTTGGACATTTTAAATGTTTTAACTGCTGCTAGACAATCTCTTCCCGCTTTTCTAGGGCACTTTATAACGTTTCACCCTTTAAAACAAAGAAACGAATGAAAAAGAAAAATAAAATCCTTTAAACTCTTGCCTTAATTTTTAGCACATAAACAATATTTCTTTACTTGTTGTTGCTGTCGTTGTTATTATTACCAAGAGAGAGAGGAAAATCTAAAGAAACAAGAGCACAAAAAAGAAAAAAGGAAAATAACAAACACAGTGAGAAGACAACATTGAGAGAGAGAAAAAAACAACACATACCGTGTAATAATTGAGCAGAAACATTTGCCGCCCACTCTGTCTAGCAAAAGAGACTCAGTCAGCAAGCCACACACATACACACACACACCCATGTATTCTTTGAAGCAAAGACGCATTTAAGCCGGTATTATTTGCTATGCATGAAGAGCATAAAAAATCATTTTTTTTTTGTTTGTTCTTGTTTTGCATGCCAGTGTAAGTAAAGATTCATTGTCTATGGCGTAGTGTGTGTTGTGTTGGTCGTTGGTTGCTGGTGGTGGTGGTGGTGGTGGTGGTTAGTTAGTTGGAGTCAAGTGTAAGCAACTTATAAGAGGAGACAAAACAAAAAAGCGCCATCAACCATAAAATAGTGCACTTCCGTTTTTAATGTCATGCTTATAATTTGTCTTTCCCTCCAAACCCCTTCCCCCACCATGCTTTTCTATTTCCCTTTAACAATTTCTTTCTTTTTTTCTGTTTTTGTTGTTTGTCAAGTAAAAATTATTTTTTATGGTTTTCGGTTTCTGTTGTTGTTTTTTTTTTCCCTTTGGAGAGTTTCTTTTTTTCCAATTGTTTTGGAGTCATTTATTGTACTGAAGTAGGGACAGTTTCAATTTCTTTTTCATTCCATTTTTGTTCTTCTTCTTTTTTTTAATCTGAAGTATCAGGTCTTGAAAAAAAGACATGCAAAAACAACAACAACCTAGTTAAAGTAGTTGTTAAGAAAAACAGTTTTTCTTTTGGAAAAAAAGACAGAAAAGAAAAAAGTTCAAATATGACCTGAGATTGGATGAAAAATTAAGTCTTTTGTAAGAGAAAAATTCAAAATTTGTGGCATTAAATAGGCCCCCTTATGTAAAAGACAAACATGAGTCTCTGTTGCATGATAGTCAACCCAAAAGGTAGGCGGGAAGTAAAGGGTCCGCCAAATAACTTTTTTTTTGAAAATGCATAAAAAAAAACTACTGAATATTTTCTCAAATTTCTTTTTTTATTTGAAAGTACAATCCTTCCAGTTAATAATGGAAAATAATTTCATTCAAATGGCTGCCTCGGCTAGGCTGCACGATCGGTCCAATTTTTAAGCACATTATCGATTGTGTGCAGCTGTATTTCACCAATGGCTTCACGAATATTGTCCTTTAAAGCGTCAATTGTCTCTGGATTGTCGGCGTAACACTTATCTTTGACGGGACCCCACAAATAATAGTCCAACGGTGTCAAATCGCAGCCCCGAGGTGGCCAAATGACATCAGCACTGCGGCTGATAATGCGATCTTCAAAAACAGGGCGCAAAACATCGAGTGTAGCTTCGGCTGTGTGGCACGTAGCGCCGTCCTGTTGAAACCAAATGTTGCCAATAGCCTCCTCTTCAATTTTTGTGAACAAAAATTCGTTCAACATGGCCCAATAATGATCGCCATTGACTGTAACGGCCACTCCTTCCTCATTTTCGAAGAAAAATGGCCCAATTATGCCTCTGGACCAAAATCCGCACCAAACAGTGACTCGTTTTGGGTGCGTCGGCTTTTCAATGTATGCGTGCGGGTTTTCTATGCCCCAAATGCGACAATGTTGCTTGTTTACATACCCGCCAAGATCAAAATGAGCTTCATCTGAAAAGATGATTTTTTTTTTGCCAAAATCGGCATCTTCTGGTTTAGGCTACTGCGTGGCCAGCCGAGGCAGCCATTTGAATGAAATTATTTTCCATTATTAACCGGAAGTATTGTACTTTCAAATAAAAAAAGAAATTTGAGAAAATATTCCGTAGTTTTTTTAAAGCATTTAAAAAAAAGTTATTTGGCCGACCCTTTATAAGCTTTCCTATATGTACTTGATTGGTCATTACAATACTTTAGTCAGGTTTACAACCTAGCTTCTCACACCTCTCACGGTGGAGTGTGGTCTACAGTTTAAAGAAATATTCTTTTCATATTTCATTTTGTTCGAGCTGTCTGGGCGGGGAGCTGGCCTCTCATCCAATAACGCATTAAATTGAAGTTCCCATCACTCATGGATAAAATCAACACTTACAATGTGAATGGTCTGAACAGATAGGGGTTGTAATCCTGACTAAAATACTTGCAATAACTAAGAAAGTAAGTTAAAGAGCTTACCGCTCAATACAAAAACAGATGACCGCTGCCAACCTTCCTAACTAAGAGAACAGATGCAGAGATCGCCTCACAACTTGCTGTTGCTTGAAGGGTTTTAAGAACATTGTCCAGGGATAATCAAAAGAAGGTTTCCGACTTGAAATGTGATGAACATGTCTCACTGGGGCTGCACCAATTGAAACCGATCACAAGCTTTAATTTGTCATTACACTCTTTGGTCCGCATGAGAGCTAATGCTTCTTGCAGGAAAGACGGGAACTCATGTTATCAGATACATGAGTTGCACTGCTCAGTCCCATTCGTATTAAAACAGGGCTGCGCCTACTAATCTTGAATGCCTCAGTCGCTGTGGATGTGTTAGAAAGTGAGAGGAGCGGAGGTATACCCATTTGTTATTCTATGGAATGTGAGCGGTTCGATATTAGGCATGTTGACGGAACACCTCTCGGATTGTCATACAGGCAGAGATTAAGCCGGATTGTTAAGGAATTCAATTTCCAAACTTTGACAGTCGATGTATGTGGTTAACATTGCTGTGATCAGTGCTCTCATTAACAAAGTAAAGAGATCGAAGTGTCTCCTATGCTGCATCTGCTCTCTAGTCCAGCTTAAACGACATCGTAACGAACTGTTATGGGCTATTAGGGGAGCGGACGGATCCCCCAATATCTAGTCTGAACCCATGGGATTGTAATACATTAGAGGGTATGTTGAGCTGCGGAATCTGTTCATTCAGCTGAGGTACCGTAAATCTTTATTTATGGTTTGAAGA
This sequence comes from Sarcophaga variegata, assembly GCA_932273835.1. Lineage (NCBI taxonomy): Eukaryota > Metazoa > Arthropoda > Insecta > Diptera > Sarcophagidae > Sarcophaga > Sarcophaga variegata. The sequence goes on along the minus strand of OW026361.1, from coordinate 14,481,334 downwards.
CGGCAACAACGGAAGTCGCCGTAGTCCAGTAGGTAGTGTGTTGGCTTATTAGACGTAAAGCCAGGGTTCGAGCCCCAGGCCAGACATCAAAGCAAAATACAAAAATTATTTCTTCGGCGACTTCCACTCAGCGGATTTCTGCCACGAAAAGTTTCTCAAAAATCTGTCGTTCGGAGTCGACTTTAAACTGTAGGTCCCAACACTCATGTATAAATTAACACACTCCACATAAGTGGTGTGAGAAACTAGGTCGTAATCCTGACTGAAGGGTTATAATGACCAAGTATGTATGTATGTGTAGTACCAGGTATTTATTCTCATGAACATGACCTTCCGGATATTATTAAGGCAGATCCCTAAGGAATTGAATCTCATAACTTTGGCAGTCGATGCGTAGCATTGCGGCGATCGGTACTCTCATTAACATCGTAGAGATGAGATGAAGTTGTATTCTATGCAACAAATTGGCCTCATTTGGCTGACAACATATCAAACTGACACGATTCTTAGTTTTTCGGGCATCCGAGGGAATGCTGTTGGCAGCAAGTGTACAACTAGGGTGTCGTCCCCTTGGAGTGGCTGTTATATGAGTTGATCCCTTTGACGGCTCTGCTGAACTTGATAGAATGAAGAAAATGAAAATAACGTGGACTGTTTTGTTGTTTGAGAGAGAGAGAGAGAGAGAGAGAGATAGAGGAACAGAATTCGGCTTATTTACTGACCACCGTGTTTCAGGCGTATGTCAGAATGTAGGGGTTATCCGTATTAAATTGTCATAAGAGTTGTCGGGTCCTTATGATTGTCTTGCTCTGCAAGCTCTAAAAACTTGGATCCCTTGAGTCGTGTGAAATTCACAAAACGAATAAATTTCTTAAAAACAGTCTCTAATAGATAGTTAGGTAGAAGTGGCTGTCCCCTCGACGGAGTCATGTGCGGACACACTTAGGCCGCACACAGGGCCCATTGTGATACCACAGTTCCTCATTTCCCCTATTCCAGGAACCATTCGGAGCTTCGGATGAAGCCACTCAGACTGCCAATATCCATACATGACTGTTCATCCATATCCTCCATGTAGTAGACACCCAGGTGCCTCTTTCTCCTCCGCCCAAGTGCCGGACATGTGCACAATAGGTGAATAATAGTCTCATCTTCCTTTTCATCTCCACAGCTTATGCAGAAATCATTTGCAAGGTGTCAAAGACCAATACGCCTCGCCTGCGCTCCTATAATACAATGCCCCGTAATAACCCCAATAACAGCGCTGAGCCTACTTCTTTGGAGCTTAAGCAGAGTCGCCGTGCGCCTCCTATCCAGCCTCGGCTAGAACTTTTGCGCCGCTCTGCACTTATCCGAAGTTGCCTACATTCTGTTGACGAAATCTACGGTTGCATTGTCAATTATAAGTTTGCAGGTCCCCAAGGGGATCCCCAACGTAGAAAATTCATCAGAGAGTTCGATGGTCATGCCCCTTCTGGCCAGTTCATTTGCTCTGCAGTTGCCAGGAATAGCATTACGTCCTGGTACCCATGCGATACAAACATCATATCGGTTCGCCACCGTCTTGGAGTTTATTAAACTGGAATCCAATGCCTTGATAGCCGCTTGGCTATTGGAAAGTATGATGATTTTCCGTCCGTGAACATTTTTGTCCACAATAATTTTCACCGCAGCCTGAATTGCTGACACCTCCGCCTAAAAGACGCTGCAATGATCTGGTAGCCTTATAAACTTGGATATTCCGATTGATTCCGAATGGATACCAATTCCAACGGCTCCTTCCAGTTTGCGGCCATCGGTGTAAATTTGTGCGGAGCCCCTTGGGAGGTTAACTGAACCACTCCTCCAGTCCTCCCTTTCCGGAATGGATGTCCTAAAGTTCATTGAGAAGTCATATCGCGGTGTCATGTAATCATTGCCTCAGACAATATCAATTTCTGCCAGTATTTTTGTATGGCCGATGCATGCCATTGTCCAGTAGCCCAGAGACGCCGGCTAAACTTTGCCACCACGCTTCTGCAGTAGAGGTCAAGCGGCAGGAGGTATAAGATTATCTCCAGAGCGATTGTTTTGATCGTTGTAACTTGCGTACAAGGCTCAAGTTCGTTGTCCTATTCAGGGATTCCCACCACACACGGCATTCATAGGTAAGGATAGGTCTGACCACCGCTGTGTAGAGTCTCTAATAAATCTGATCAGTTTTGTGAAGAGTACCGTTTAGTTCTTCTGGAGACTACGTAGCTTACGGTTTCCGATTTAAGAGAGGATAAGAAGCATATGGTCTGATATCGAATCTGGTAGAAAATCCCTGATGTTCTTGTCTGTTCTTCAGGCAAGGTTTGAAACTAAGCTTCTCATGGGTGTAGTTACTCGTTAAATTTCTATTTTAATTCTCCTCTACTAAAGCATATGTTGCACAAAGTTGGTTACATTTATGGCCATAATTTTGTTAAAAAAAAAAACAAGTTTTTTTTGTGTTGTTTTTATCCTCTTTTCTACATGTCCGGTACATGTCCGAAACAATCCACTTCACTGACCAGCACAATGTTTTTGCATTTGTTTTTATTGTTTTATTTTATTGTGTTGTTGTTGTTGTTTTTTTGGGGGTTTTGTTCAAACATTTTGTTGTACATTCTCTCCACTTCATTATATCTCCGCGGGGTATCACTGTATCTCGCTTTATCTCACCGTCGTCTGTAAAATGTTACATTTTCTTTAAATTTCCTCGTGTTCACGGTGTTCCTGGCGGTTTATTTTCCTGTTTCTTATTTTGTTTTTCATTCATTTCTGTTACGATTTCAATGCAGAGATTCAATTTCAATTCTACAGTGTCCGCATGTGTATATCTTTTGCTTGGCTTTTATTTTTTTCCATTTCACAACCCTTTAGAGGATAAGTTACTCGTCTGTTTTTGGTTCTTTCCTTTCAAACAGGGCCATGGCTTTTTTAACATTTGGTTTACGTTTTTCATTTTCCATTTTTGTAGCCCTTAAGGGTCCACAGTTTTAAGAGCCGCCGGGCTTTTTTCTTCTCTTGCTTGCATTTCCTACTGCTGTTGGTTTTTTGTTTTTGTTTTTTTTTTGTTTTTGCTTTTAATGTCAGTGTCGTGACTTGTACTTGTTTTAAGAGAATGTCAGCGAAAAACAAACAAAAAGGAGCACAAAAGAAGTAAAAAAATTTGCATAGTTTCGTGTGACAAATAATAAAATTTTATAAAGAATGTCAGACATTTAATGCTGGCAACTAAAGAATGGAGACACAGTGACTATTGTCCTTTTCATAATTTTGTCCCTGGGAGCAGAATCTCTTAGAGATTTGCCATACATTTCCAGTTCTCTTCTTTTACTGCGATCTTCTCCAAAACATTTTCTGGCATTAGAGCTTCAGTTTCTAGTTCCATGGGTTATTGATCACTTTGCCATCAGTTGCTTTGAGAGATGATAAGCTCTCAGTCGCTTCAGGAGTATTTTAAATCCTAACTGCCTTATTCATATATACATAACAACCCTTCAGTCAGGATTACGGCCTTATTAGTTCCCTTAAACTAACCTTCTTAATTTTGTTGATGACGTTACGAATAGTTTTTCAGCTTCTGTCCTCGATCCATATGGTATCAACGTGTTGTTCCATAATTTGAGACATTTTCGCCTCTCTTCAGGGCTAAAGTCGTTTCATTTGTATACGACTTCTTTCCCCATATTCTTTGTCCTTATATTCGGTATCGCTCTGTTACAAGTATCCATGGTAGGGTTAGTATTCATGGTACTCTTCATTTCTAATCGCTATTTAGTCTTCTTTATTTATACGAAGGAAATAATGGCTGATTTTTTAAGAGCTATAGGAAAATTTTTCAAAAAAAAAAACACACATAAAATTCAGAAAAATTCATGAAATCTTTATTTGAATCGATAGTACGGTCCATATAATTTAATGTTTGAAGATTATTTCATGCAAATGTTGACCGCGACTGCGCCTCAAATGGTCCATCCGCTTAGTCCAATTTTGGCATACTCTTTTCAACATTTCGGCCGGTATCTCACGAATAAATGCTTCAATGTTGTCTTCCAATGCGTCAATTGAAGCGGACTTGTCTGTATAGACATGAGCTTTAACATAGCCCCACAAAAAATAGTCTAAAGGCGTTAAATCGCACGATCTAGGCGGCCAATTGACCGGTCCCGAACATGAAATGAAATGTTCACTGAACTCGCCTCTCAATAAGGCCATTGTTACCTGTGCTGTGTGGCATGTGGCACCGTCTTGTTGAAACCACATATCATGCAAGTCAAGCTTTTGCATTTTGGGCAAAAAAAGTTGGATGTCATCTCACGGTAGCGCTCAACATTCACAGTTACGTTACGATTCGCAGCATCTTTGAAGAAGTACGGTCCAATGATGCCACCAGCCTATAAACAGCACAAAACTGTGACTTTTTCGGGATGCATTGGTAGCTTTTGCAATGCTTCTGGCTGATCTTCACGCCAAAATCGACAATTCTGCTTATTTACGTATCCATTGAGCCAAAAATGAGCTTCGTCGCTGAATACAATTTTTCGATAAAGAAGTGGATCTTCGACCAACTTTCCAAGAGCCCAAAAATTCTGCGTTGCAGTAGGTCCTGCGGCTTCAATTCTTGCACCAGCTTTACACCTAAATCCTTCCGCAAAATTTTCCACGTTGTTGAGTAACAGAGGCCCAATTGCTGCGAACGGCGACGACGAATCGATAATTGATGGTCATCACTGGCCGATACAGCTGCGATATTTTCTTCAGTTCGCACTCTACGTAAGCGTGTTGGTGGTTTAATGTCCAACAATGTAAATTTGTTGCGAAATTTAGTCACAATAGCCCGAATAGCCGCTTCCGTGGGTCGATTAAACTGACGATAAAATGGAAGAAGCGCGCGATGAACTTTCTTAACAGAGCACGCATTTTCGTAATAAAATTCAATGATTTGCAAGCGTTGTTCGTTTGTAAGACGATTCATGGTTAAATTATGGACCAAACTGAAGATGTTTGACAGTGAAACAAAACACGAAACGTGCGTGAGCTGTTTAAACCAGTGTTGCCAAATAGATAATAGCTAAAATATCACTCGTTACAAAAAGTAGTGATAATTGCCGCTCATACATATCTGTGATGAGGAACTTCCAGTTACTATCTGGTTGGTGAAAAATTCAGAGACTAGGGTTATGGCCGGTTGAAGCCGCCTTAATCTAGTAGATAGTTTGATCAGACATCAAAATGAAAATAGGAAAAAATATTTCTTCGGCGACTTCCTCTCAGCAGATTTCTGGCAAAAACTCTGAGAATAAATAAAATTGCCATGGAAAGGTTCTCAAGCAATATCTGTCGTTAGGAATCGACTTTAAACTGTAAGTGCCGACACTCACGACATCAGTGGTGTGAGAAGCTAGGTCGTAATCCTGACTATAGGGTTGTAATGACCAATTATGTGTGTAGGGTTATGTCCGAATTTTTAGGTGGGTCTCCTGAAAGTAATAGAAATTTGTGATGCAATTCTTATAAGCTTCCAGCCTCATGTGTTTTTTGTTTGAGAGTCCCATTCCAAGAACTGAAATTTTCTGTCACCACAAAGCCTTCAGCAGTTAACCTCTTCACGTCGTCAAATCGCATCAAGTTTGCACTGAAATCCTCTACGATTTTGCTTTAAGTAGAGTAGCAGCTTATAAGAAAACGGTCGTCGAGCATATATCAGTGGTTCCAGCATGGCCGACGAATCAGTGACAATCTGTCGACTTCGAATACTCTTGACTGATGACTACAATAACTGGCGCTTACTTCAATGCTTTCTGATAGAGAGTTTTGGAAGCAGATACTGATTAAATCAAATAATCACGCTCTCTAAGTTATGCACGGATGTGGCATTCCTACCGAAAAGACTATTCGGTAGTAAACGTTTGATCAACACCCGCACGTCGACAAAACGCTTGATATGCGGAAAATATTGCCGCTGCAGGTGGGAGTATGCAGGAGAATCCGGTAACTGCAGGTAACTCGGCCTTTCGTAGACTACATATATACATACTGTTACGTTAGATTGCAAATAAAATAAAAATAAATTTTTATGCTTAGTTTTAATCAAATTCTTTATTATTCGCACAATTCTGTGTGCCACTGTTCACAACTTGATGTAAGCAACAACAATTGCTTTGCTTGTTATTCCTCTTTGCATTCATTGGCATAAACAATAATAATTATTAGTCAACTATTCGACCGATCTTTGTAACGGAGATTTTCAAACCATGATTATTCTCTTCAAACAGTCCTCATCTTCACACAAGACTAACTGAACTTTTACCAACTCTTCTCCTTCTCGTTTACTTATAATTTTTTTACGCCTGTGTTTTATTGGTATACTTTTGCTTACTTGTTTATCATGTAAACAAGTTCATTGTTTTTGTTTTTGTAGCTTTTGTTTATAGTTTTAATGTTAAACGATGTAAAAGCAAAACACCAGTATCTAGATTTTTCCAGCCAGGGTTACGATTTAGCTTCTCACATCACTTATGTTGTGTGTGTTATTTCCACACATGAGTGGCTGGACCTACAGTTTAAAGTCGACAGATTTTTGAGGAACGTTTTCATGGTAATTTCATTTACTTGCAAAATTTTTGCCAGAAATCTGTTGAAAGGCAGTCATCGAGGAAATATTTTTTCATATTTCGTTTTGTTGGAGATGTTTGACCTGGAGCTTGAATCGTGGCCCCACGTCTAATAGGCCAACACACTACCTACTAGACTACGTCAACTACTGGGAATACGGCCACTTTATTCGTAGACTACACCTTGTACCCGTATAAAATTCATCTGTTTAAAGAGCTGAAGTTTAGCAACCAAAGATCTTTATGTATATACGTTGTCGGAGCTCTGAAGCTGTTGGCAGCTGACAATAATTTTCATCGAGAAATCATCTTCAATGGTGAAATCCATTTCTGTATGAATGGGCACGTGGACATATGAAATTGTGGAGATTATAACTCCACAGGATATCCAAGAGCATCCAGAAAAAGTCTTTGTTTGGTGCTAATATTGTTCTGGCGGAGTTATCGATCCATATTTGTTTGAGAACAATATTAGGCAGGTCATCACTGTTAACGGCAACCAATACAGCTCGATGGGTTCGAACTTCTTTTGGCCTGAATATAATTGGATAATCTAGACACCAAAGATGATACGTGATTTCAACGGGACGAAGCAATGTGCCACAGAGCTTCTGAGAGTAAATAAAATTGCTATGAAAAGTTTCTTAAGAAATTTGTCGATCGGGATAGACATTCAACTGTATGTTCCGTATGTGAGAAACTAGGTTGTAATCCTGACTAAAAGATTGTAATGACCAATTAAGTAAATGAGGTGATCTTGGTTTTATTTAACATTTCCATTGAATTGAAAATAATAGCGAACAGACCTTTTTAAGGTTTCTTAACACACACATACACAGGCACAGACCCATACAAAGCAAACAATAACAATTTATCAGCTCTATAACGGTTTGTTTATGTAAAATTCGTTTTACGGTCTTTTCATATTTTCCGCTCTAGATCTCTGTCTTACTCTTTCTCTCTCTCTCTCTCTCTCTCTCTCTCTCTCTCTCTCTTCTATTACTTTCTGTCTTTATGTATATATGTATGTTAGTATGTGTGTGTGTGTGTGTATGTGTGTTTATTTAGATTTTTTTTTCTCAACTTTACAGAAGATAACGTAAATGGAAAATGACAAAGTAATTAAGGGTCAGAGTTGGAAAAGGTTGCAAGCTTTGCTTTGCTTGTTTATTTTTTTTTAGTTTTTTTTTTAGTTTTTCTGTGATTCTTTTGCTTTTTTTCTGTTGTTGTTGTAACCAACCACTTTGAATTTTTTTCACTCTTGTTGTTGATGTTGTTGTTATCATAGTTGTTGGCATTGTTATTATTTACATGCTATTTGGCTTTACTGCTGTTGTTTGTTTGTTATTTTTAGCCCAAAAGAGTCGAGTAGAGTAGAGAGTTGTTACTGCCATCAAAAACGCAGCAAAAAAAAGAGGAGAAAAAAAACAGAAAATAAGTCGTCCTGTGTAATAAAAATTTGGGAAAATAAAAACTGAAACTCAATTTTATTCTATGCAGATGACAAATATTTATTTTGATTTAAAAAAGAAATTTATGTTGTGGCACCAACAAAAACATCTATTTCAACATTTCCATTTTCACTCTCTCTCTCTCTCCCTTCCCTAGTATTATTTCATAATGTTTTTTATTTTTTTTTTTTTTTTTTTTTTTTGAAAATCTAACCAAAATACAAAGTCAATTTGGATTTGTCAGGAATAACAGTCCAAAAATAAATGCAAAAAATAAAATTGCAAATAAAAGTAACACACAATATTTTCCTGTTGATGACTAGCAGGACAAAAAAAAAAGGAGAAAAATTTGTAACCAATTTTTAGTTACACAGAGAAGAGACAACCAAATTCCATTTTGAAAATCTTGGAAGTTCATTAAAATTTGTTTAATAGGGCTCAGCAGAAATTCCTGTTACCTTAGGTTAGGTTAGGTTAGGTCAGGTTAGGTTAGAGGACGTGTCCTTGTCAATTAAGACAAGTACAGCACCCGGAGGTCGTATTGATCCATTGTACAATGTCCTAGTTTCCCAAACCACTTATGTTGTGTGTGTTAATTTTATACATGAGTGGTGGGGCCTACAGTTTCAAGTCGTCTCCGAAGGACAGATTTTTTTTTGAGAAACTTTTTCATGGCAATTTTATTATTTACTCTCAGATTTTTTGCCAGAAATCTGCTGAGAAGAAGTTGCCGAAGAAATACTTTTTGTGTTTTTGTCTTAATGTCTGGCCTGTGGCTCGAACCCTGGCATTACGTCTAATAAGCCAACACGCTACCTACTAGACTACGGCGACGTCAACAATCAACCAACATAGCCAACCAATAAAAATAAGTTTATGGTCAGTTTTAATTAATTTTCTTATTGTTATAACAATTCTGTGTGCCACTGTTTACAACCTGATGTAAACAACAACAATTGCTTTGTTTCTAATTCTGCTTTAAACTCGTTTGCGTAAACAACAACAATTGTTCGATCGATCATTATAGCGGAGATCTTCAAACCACAATTGTTCTCTTCGAACGCAACGCGTCTTCACACAAGACTGACTGAATTTTTACTGACTTCGTTGCCTGCTTTGTCTTGCCTCTCATATCACAAAGTAAACAGTCTGATGGATGCTCTTGAAGGAGAATGACTTCTCATTCTCGAAATCTCTGTAAATGTAAACATCGTTGTTTCATTGTTGTTTGTTTATTTTACATACATACATACATACATACATACATACATAATTAGCCATTACAACCATTCAGTCAGGATTACGGCCTAGCTTTTCACACCACTCATGTTGTGTGTGTTAATTTATTATACATGAGTGGCGGGAGAAACTTTGAGAAACTTTTTCATGGTAATTTTATTTACTCCCAGAGTTTTTGCCAGAAATCTGCTGAGAGGAAGTCGTCGTGGAAATATTTTTTCATATTTTGCTTCGATGTCTGGCCTGGGGCTCGATCCATGGCTTTACGTCTAATAAGCCAACACACTACATACCTACTAGACTACGACGACTTCTACTTGTGTATTTTGTTTACATTTATTCTGGTAATGTTTGTTGTTGCTTCTTGTTTATCCCCTTTTTTTTGTACTGATGTGGTTGCTATATTTTTGTTTATTCGTTGATCATGTAAACAAGTCCATTGTTTTTGTTTTTTGTAGCTTTTTTTTATCCATTTCGTAACAACTTTATTGCACTCGTAGCTGATATAAATTGCATCACAGCAAGTGGTATAATGTTGTCGACAAATTCTAGGTGCTAAATCAGGCAACCTTAGGTTGATTTTGTGTCTTGCAATGTTGATTGATATGCCAATAGAAATCTAAGTCATCAGGCAACCTTAGCTTGATTTTGTGTCCTGCAATGTTAATTGTTATGCCAATAGGAATTGTAGGATTTGCTATGTGCACTCTTTGGGCGATCCATTTCCCACCTTCTGCTGATAATCCTCCACAGTGCAATTGAATCATTCTTCCAGTGTTTGCAGCAAAAAGGCCGCTGGTCCTAACACTATCCGTTTATATGGTGATGCAGAATTGTTTTGCTGAAACTATCCTCGGCACATAATTACTGAGCACCTTCTTGCTGACCAATTCTCCATTTGGTTTTGCATAATCATCATGCAAATAATCAAATTCTTTATCAAAATTGATGTCCCATTCTGACCCTTATTTTCATAGAAAAGTCATCGTCATGAGATCCAAGGGCATCCAATTTATACCGAAAAAGTCATTGTTTAGTGTGGGTTTTTGAGAACGACATTGACCAGGCCATTAATGTCAACAGCGAGCACTATGAGTTGATGGTTTCCAACTTCGTTCGGCCTGAATTGTATGTAATGGACTACAACGGCATTAAGTGACACACAGCCTATGCCACAGTAGGCAACGTTTTGGAAAATTTAACATTTAGGGATGCACTCCAGCCAAAGCAGCTGTATTGGTCGAAGTTGTATACCACACGCACATACATACGTACATAAATAGTAATTACAACCTTTCAGTCAGAATTACGACCTAAAGGGTCCGCCAAATAACTTTTTCTTTTTGAAAATGCTTTAAAAAAAACTTCTGAATATTTTCTCAAATTTCCTTTTTTTATTTGAAAGTACAATCCTTCTGGTTAATAATGGAAAATAATTTCATTCAAATGGCTGCCTCGGCAGGCCATGCAGTAGCCTACACCATCGGTCCAATTTTTAAGCACATTATCGATTGTGTGCAGCTGTATTTCACCAATGGCTTCACGAGTATTGTCCTTTAAAGCGTCAATTCTCTCTGGCTTGTGGACGTAACACTTATCTTTGACGGCACCTCACAAATAATAGTCCAACGGTGTCAAATCACAGCTCCGAGGTGGCCAAACGACATCAGCTCTGCGGCTGATAATGCGATCTTCAAAAACAGGCCGCAAAACATCGAGTGTAGCTTCGGCTGTGTGGCACGTAGCGCCGTCCTGTTGAAACCAAATGTTGCCAATATCCTCCTCTTCAATTTTTGTGAACAAAGATTCGTTCAACATGGCCCGATAACGATCGCCATTGACTGTAACGGCCACTCCTTGCTCATTTTCGAAGAAAAAATGGCCCAATTATGCCTCTGGACCAAAATCCGCACCAAACAGTGACTCGTTTTGGGTGCGTCGGCTTTTCAATGTATGCGTGCGGGTTTTCTGTGCCCCAAATGCGACAATTTTGCTTGTTTACATAGCCGCCAAGATCAAAATGAGCTTCATCTGAAAAGATTTGAATGAAATTATTTTCCATTATTAACCGGAAGGATTGTACTTTCAAATAAAAAAAGAAATTTGAGAAAATATTCAGTAGCTTTTTTTTAAAGCATTTTCAAAAAAAAAAGTTATTTGGCGGACCCTTTATAAGAAGATGTATGCATTGTGAATGACGGGAGAAGGTCCTTGAACAAAAAAGTCCTAATTAGGCAAGGATTGAGGCCCATAATGACACTCTTCAAGGCCTACAATACCACAATTTTATTAAATTTTGAAAAAAAAAAAATTTTTTTTTTAAATTTTAATTTCTACTTTATTACTACGGGCCTATTTATGTGATTGTTTTTACTTCAATTACCTGTTTAATATTCAATTCAGCGTCATAAATAATGTATGTATGTATTGTCAATGAATTTAAATATCCTGTAATTAAATTTCTTGAATTTCATGTGTCTCACAGGGATTCCTTTCCTTTCTGCTGTTCTTCTTTGGCATCACGTTTGAAACTTCTCAACAAACTGCTGCTGCCACACGAATCACACAACAACATTCTTTAAATAAAAATTCATATTCAAAATTAAAAAAAAAATCGATTATTTTTTAATATTTTTTCCTTCTTCTTCTTCTTCTTCTTCTTCTTCTATCCTGAGGTTTACGTTGTTCTTGCTGCATTTTTATTTTCTCATTTTATTCCTTTCGATATGTAAATATTTTTCTAGAACACAAATTTGAATATCATTGAATGCATCGCTCGCATCATATGCTGCCATTGCTGCTGCGCTGCCATTGCTAGCTGATACTCTTTTTTTTTTTGCTACACTGTAAAAAAAGAAGTGAAAAACGTTAGGAAAAGAAAATAAAATGCATTGATTTAAATCTTAAAAACATAATAATACTTATACACATACACTTACACACACACACACTCTCATACTCATACTCACCCAAACATATACAAACACAAACACACCAAGTAGTTATAAATATTAGCACAGATAGAGCACAGAAAACTTTTAAACTGTGGTGGTTAGACAGTTTGGAAACGTTTTGAAAGAGAGAAGAAAGAAAAAACAAAAAAAACGAATTTTAAACAGCATTTAAGATTAAATATTGATAAGGGAAAGACAAGTAAGATATAAGAATTTAAAAAAAAAAAACAAGGATTTACGATCAGGGGATTTATTTTCATTTCTTAGGAAATGTTGAACTTGCACTTGATGAACGGAGGTGGCGTAATGTATCGATTAAAGTGTTCGATCAATCCAGGTTCCAACACACAGGGTGGCTGATATATAATGCAACAAAGTAAAGCGCTATATTTTTTTTTAATTTTTTTTTTTAATTTTATTGTTCAAAAGCAAAAAATGTTGGAAATACCATAAAATTTTAGTGAGAACCTTACTCTCCAAAATGCCCCAGGCGCAAAAGTCCAACGAATTGAGATCCAGAGATTTTGGTGGCCATTGTGCGGTAGAAATGAAGCGAGGAACCTCCTTTTTAAGCCATTCTTGGTTGACGCGTGCTGAGTGCGGTGGTGCTAAGTCCTGTTGGAATGTCCATGGTCCATGGCGGCCGAAATCTTTGTCTGCCCAGGGCTTCAATACTGTCTTTAAGACATTTTCCCGATAATATTCGGCATTTATTTTAATCCCACGGTCGATGAATACAAGCGGGGAGCGACCATCGGCCGTTACGGCGGCCCACACCATTACCATTGGCGGCGCTTGAGTTCTGATGGCCAATCGCAGGTGTAAATTTTCAGCTGACCCCTTGGCAAGTAAACCCAATCATTTTGTTTGTTGACCAACTGCTCAATTGGGAATGGCTTCTCATCGGAGAAAACCAAATTCGGTAACTGGCCACTTTCATGCAAGTGAAGTAACTCCTTGGCTCTTTCCAGTCTAACTTTTTTTTTTGTCCATCGGTGAGCTCTTGCACTTTTTGGAACTTCAATGGCTTCAGTCCAAGCTCATTTTTCAATATGTGTTGCATCCGTTCTCGGCTCACGAGCAATTTTTCTACCACTGCGGCGTGGATTTCGATCAAATCTGGCTTTCACTTTTCGGATCATTTCTGGTGTTGTTACCGTTTTTTTTTTCGTCCACTTTTTGGACGCGATACAACACTGCCAGTATCACGGTAACGAGCAATGGTACGAGTAACAAAAGATTTATTCACATTTAAACGATGGAGGGCTCTAACGATAGCCACCTGTGGTTTTCCAGTCAAATATAAAGCAATCACACTATCACGATTGAATTTCATCACGAATAACTTTTTTTCTGAATGCAATAAATCAAAATGCTTTTGTAAGCTTGAAAATAATAAAATGAGCTGTCACTGGAATAAATCTGTCAGCTGTCAGACGAGCGGTTTACAAATGATAACAACCTTAAGTTGGTTGCAATACATATCAGTCACCCTGTACTTACTTACTTACTTAATTGGCCCCATTAACAATCCGATCAATGGATTTCGATCTGCCTGAACACATCCTTCCAGGCGCCTCTGCTTCTTGCACGCTTTCGCCAGTTGATTACACTAATCGATGACAGGGCTTCCTCGATTTATTCCTTCCAACGCAAACTTCTGCAAATTCCCTCATCAAATACACGTCTTGCCGGAGTATCCTCCACCATTCGAACGACATAGCCGAGCCAGCATAGCCGCTAGATGTTAATACGCTCCACAGCGTCCATGTCGTTGAGGAGCTCATACAGCACACTGTTGGATCGGTTGCTGAAATCATCGGCAACTCGCACTGAACCGAAGGTTCCATCGTAGTTATCGAAATTTAAAACTTGGGACTATTTAAACTCACAACAATTATCCCGTAAGCCATTGCCATCTGATCGCAATATAGAGTTTAAAGGCAGCAACCATAATTATAACCAGATCAGGCAATGCCTCCTCTTTTATAGAAAAGGAATAGAAATCATTGAGCCAAAATTGTCACAAGGGAAACTAGGGCTCATCTCTTGAACGAAAGCAGTTCTCAATTCAACTCTGAAGTGTAATAAAGAGGACGGGACACAGCAACTCTATATGACCTTCAAACTGCAACCGAATGCAACGCTGATCTGTGTGGAAATGTTTGAGCAAGCATAACCAGCTGAATGGTATTGCAATTCTCGGAAATTAGTAGGCAGATGAGTTTGGAAGGAGGCGGACGGGCTTCTACGCTACAATACTAACAGAGCCAAAAACTTTCTGTTGAATGTGAAGACTTGCGTGGAAAGCTATACTTAAGGGAAAGAAAAGATAAGGCAGAGACCAAACGTGACAATTAAAACTTCCGTTTTTTAATTATAATCGAAGGAGATTTACATACATACATACATACATACATACATAATTGGTCATTACAACCCTTCAGTCAGGATTACGACCTGGTTTCTCACACCACTTATGTTGTGTGTGTTAATTTTATACATGAGTGGCGGGACCTACAGTTTAAAGTCGACTCAGAACGACAGATTTTTGAGAAACTTGTCATAGAAATTTTATTTACTCGCTGAGTTTTTGCCAGAAATCTGCTGAAAGGAAGTGGCCGAAGAAATACTTTTTGTATTTTATTTTGATGTCTGGCCTGGGGCTCAAACCCTGGCTTTTCGTCTAATAAGCCAACACACTACCTACTAAGTCATGCAATAGATTATCCAGGAATAACCTGAGGTTAGTGAGTGACCGGCCATTTGACTGGGCACTGTAGAAGCAAAGAACACAAAGCAAAATTTTTCAGTCGTGTTGTCAGAACAAGGATTGGTACCAGGGAAGATGTATACCTGATGGAATATGAAAGGAAATTGTTCATTATGAAGTCGAAGTTGTTGAAGTTGAAGTCGCCGTAGTCTAGTTGGTAGTGTAATGGCTTATTAGACGTGAGACTGTAGCTCAAAGCCCAGCCCATACATCTAGAACATAACGAAATATGAAAAAAAATATTTCTTTGGCGACTTCCTCTCAGCAGATTTCTGGCAAAAGCTCTGAGAGTAAATAAAAAAATTTCGATGAAAAGTTTCTCAAAAAAATCTGTCGTTCGGACTGTAGGTCCTGCCACTCCTATATATAAAATTAACACAAACAACATAAGTGATGTGAGAAACTAATTAGGTTGTAATCCTGACTAAAGGATTATAAAAATCAATTACATGTAATGGCTGATTTTTTAAGAGCTATACGAAAATTTTTCAGAAAAAAAAACCTAAAATTCAGAAAAATGCATGAAATCTTTATTTGAATCGATAGTACGGTCCATATACGAGTAATTTAATGTTTGAAGATTATTTCATGCAAATGTTGTCCGCGACTGCGCCTCAAATGGTCCATCCGCTTAGTCCAATTTTGGCATACTCTTTTCAACATTTCGGCCGGTATCTCACGAATAATTGCTTCAATGTTGTCTTCCAATGCGTCAATTGAAGCGGGCTTGTCTGTATAGATATGAGCTTTAACATAGCCCCACAAAAAATAGTCCAAAGGCGTTAAATCGCATGATCTAGGCGGCCAAATGACCAGTCCCGAACTTGAAATAAAATGTTCACCGAACTCGCCGCTCAATAAGTAGCTTGTGGCGCTGTCTTGTTGAAACCACATGTCATGCAAGTCAAGCTCTTGCATTTTGTGCAAAAAAAAAGTTGGATATTATCTCATGGTAGCGCTCACCATTCACATTTACATTATGATTCGCAGCATCTTTGAAGAAGTACGGTCCAATGATGCCACCAGCCTATAAACCGCACCACTTTTCCGGATGCATTGGTAGCTTTTGCAATGCTTCTGGCTGATCTTCACGCCAAAATCGACAATCCTGCTTATTTACGTATCCATTGAGCCAAAAATGAGCTTCGTCGCTGAATACAATTTTTCGATAAAGAAATGGATGTTCGGCCAACTTTCCAAGAGCCCATTCACACAAAAATTCTGCGTTGCGGTAGGTCGTTCGGCTTCAATTCTTGCACCAGCTTCACACCTAAATCCTTCGGCAAAATTTTCCACGTTGTTGAGTAACAGAGGCCCAATTGCTGCGAACGGCAACGAATCGATAATTGATGGTCATCATTAACACTGGCCGATACAGTTGCGATATTTTCTTCAGTTCGCACTCTACGTAAGCGTGTTGGTGGTTTAATGTCCAACAATGTAGATTTGTTGCAAAATTTAGTCACAATAACTCGAATAGCCGCTTCAGAGGGTCAATTAAACTGACCATAAAATGGAAGAAGCGCGCGATGAACTTTCTTAACAGAGTACGCATTTTGATAATAAAATTCAATGACTTGCAAGCGTTGTTTGTTTGTAAGACGATTCATGGTTAAATTATGGACCAAACTGAAGATGTTTGAGAGTGAAACAAAACAGGAAACGTGCGCGAGCTGTTTAAACCAGTGTTGCCAAATAGATAATAGCTAAACAAAATCACCCGTTATGTATGTAGTAATCGGCCATTTGACAGGGGACTGGCTGTAGACGTAAAGAACACAAAGCAAAGTTTGACAGTTGTTGTCAAAACTACTGGTACCAAGCAAAGCGTTTGCCTGGTGGAATATGAAAGGGAATTGTTCATTATGAACTTCAAAAGCAATTGATTTTAAGTTCTATTGTAAGACAGTTGGATTGAAGCAAGAAATCGACCAGAATCCCTCAACAGAAAAGGTGTTGTGCTCCATCATGTTAACACTGGATCACACATAAATCTTGGCATACAGTTTTGATGCATTCAGTATACACCGCTTGCATGTTCAGTTTTTTCCGATGAGGATTTCTTTCCCCGCCGGCGACGATATAGAGCAATTCTGCAATATCGAATTGTTGTCTATATGCCACTGAAATGTTCTCTGGGCAATGATAATTTAAGTATTGAAAGACCAAAATGTATTGCGACCGTGACTCAATTAAAGGACAAACAAGTAGTTCACTCAAATTCAATATTAATACTAACTTCTTTATTTTAAAATCCTTTACTTAAATCTATCGGTTACAATGTAAAACATAAGCCCACTGTTGTTGTTGCTATTATTTGTTTCTCGCTTCCAATGTACCAATTCATTTGTTCCTATTAAACTTTACGCATAAAAAACTTTACATATGTAACTGAAAGAATATTATTGGAAATAAATAATACCATTGTAACAAGAACAACAACATTATAAATATGAAAAGAATGTAAGTGAGAAACAAATAATAGAAGCTAACGGGTTACAACCAAACTAAGCTTAGCTTAAACAAAATATAATCAAATTACAGTGGGCTAAAGCAGCAAAAAATATAAAATATAAAATGTATTTAAATGGAAATCTGAATGGAGTTTAATAAAAAATATAATTAAAGACTTTAAATGCAATTAATGAGCAAAGCAAATGAAAAATTAATGAAAAACAAAACTAATACAAATTCAAAAATGGATAATATAATATAATATAATATAATTATATATAGATTTATGCGGTGACCTAACATACCGGCCCCATTGAAAGGACCCTTTCAAGAAGATAGTAGAGCTAGTCTGTGGATAGGGCGACGCATGGTTCCCTTTGTAGTTTTGATGTCGACAACACGGACGCGGTTATCTCTTCCACGTATGATATTGATGACTTTGCCCATGACCCATTGTTGTGGGGGAAGGTTATCTTCTCGAACAATAACTAGCGCACCAGGGTTGACATTAGGGTTGGATGCAGTCCATTTATTGCGGGTTTGGAGCTCATTAAGGTAGTCGTGGGACCACTTTTTCCAAAAACTCTGTTTGATAGCGCTTATTCGAGCCCAGTATTCTAGGTTGTTGACTTCTTTCGATAGGACATCACGTTCTGGCAAACTTCGCAGGGGAGCGCCGATCAGAAAATGGCCCGGCGTAAGGGCCTCAAAGTCACTGGGATCGGATGATAGAGGTGAGATTGGCCTCGAATTTAAAATGGCTTCTATTTCGACCATTGCGGTTGATAATTCTTCGTAAGTCAGCCTAGTGTTGGATAGAGACTTTGTCAGATGACCTTTGGCTGACTTGACGGCCGCCTCCCACAATCCGCCAAAATGTGGTGCCCTAGGGGGAATAAAACGAAAATTTATAAATTGATTTGAGCAATAATTTATAATAGAATTAGAGTTTTTAGGATCAAAAAGGAACAATTTTAATTGTGCCAA
Source organism: Sarcophaga variegata (assembly GCA_932273835.1). Lineage (NCBI taxonomy): Eukaryota > Metazoa > Arthropoda > Insecta > Diptera > Sarcophagidae > Sarcophaga > Sarcophaga variegata. The sequence goes on along the minus strand of OW026361.1, from coordinate 14,462,850 downwards.
CTTAGAATTTGCTCCAACGAAATTTGTAGCATTGTCACAGAATATATCTGTGGGCAAACCTCTGCGTCCAATCAACCTTTTGAGAGCAGCAATAAAGGCGTCAGTTGATAGGTCCGAGACAACTTCGATATGGACTGCCTTGGTAATAAGACAAACGAACACTGCGATGTAAGTTTTATATGGAACCTTTCCTCTGATTCTTAAGTAAGTGTTGACAGGTCCACAAAAATCGACAGCACATCTAGCGAAGGGCCTTGAGGGGTTGAGTCGTTCTACAGGCAAATTTCCCATCATCTGGTTCAACAATTTCGGGCGATAGCGAATGCATTGTGGGCAGGAGTTGACAATTCGACGACACAGGTCTCTTGAATTGATAATCCAGAATCTTTCACGAATTAGTGCCATTAGAGCCTTAGGTCCAGCGTGATAATTTTGGAGATGTAGATGGCGAACAAAACAAGTGACGAAATGATTTTTCCTAGGCAATATGATGGGATGCTTCTGACCTTCAGAAATAGCTGCGTATTCTAGGCGTCCACCGACTTTGAGCAAATTGAAAACGCTTGATGAGTCTATGAAGGGGTTGAGACACTTCAGAGCGCCTTCAGGATGTTTTTTCTTCAGAGCTCGATCTATGTCATCTTGAAAATGTTGCTTCTGGATGTTGAAGACAACACGAATCAAAGCATTTTCTAATTCTTGGGGCTGTAAACAGTCAGTATTAAAAATATTAGTTCTTGGTTTTTGAGCAAAACGAAGCATCCAGGCGACAACACGAATGATTTTCAAGTAGGAGCCATATTTTTCGATACAATCCAAGATGTAATTCGATCTGACTTCAAGGCAAAGGGCAGTTTTGCGTTTTTCTCTGTTGATTTCTTGTTGATTTTCTTGCGGAAGCTTATCCATTTTGTCAGGCGGCCATTGAGCAGGATCGAAAGCGAGAAATTCTGGCCCGGTGAACCAGATGGACGAGGAAAGTTCTTTTACAGAAGAACCACGAGAGACGATATCAGCAGGATTGAAATGTGTTGGGACATGACGCCAAACACAGCCACTAGTGAGATCCTGTATTTCTGATACCCTGTTGCCAACAAAAACGGATAGAGTTGAGGAGTGCTGCTTAAGCCAAAGAAGAACCAATTGAGAATCCGTCCAGAGAAATACTTCGTGATCTGGAATCGAGAGCAAGTTTTTGATTTTGGAGTACAATTTTGCCAGAAGTTGAGCTCCACACAATTCGAGTTTGGGTAGCGATTGTCTTTTTGTAGGTGCAACACGAGATTTAGCAGTGAAAAGGCGGACAGAAACCTTTCCAGAAGAAGTTTTCACACGTAAGTAAAAACAGCAGCCATAAGCGCGAACTGACGAATCACAAAATCCATGTAGTTGAGCTGATTGAGTATCAGGAGCAAGACAATAGCGAGGTATTTTGATCGAGCTTAAAGTTCTGAGATCTGAGACGAAATTTTCCCATGTCGATTGCAGTTCTTGGGGAATAGATTCGTCCCAACCAATTTTCAGAATCCATAATTCCTGCATGATGATTTTCGGTTTTATAAGAATCGGAGCCAGCAGTCCAAGGGGATCAAAAAGAGACGACGAGAGCGACAAAATAGTACGTTTGGTGATTTTTGCATCGATTCGAGACTTAGGTGAAAACGAGAATAGGAAAACGTCTATTTGTTGATCCCAAGTGATACCAAGAGCATTGGTTATAGCATGGTCGTCGATATTCAAATCTTTTATAGTATTATCATGTTGGAAGTCTTTATGATTCGAATGCCACTTATCCAATTCGAAGCAGCCACGACTGAGAACTTCAGTCACCTCTCGCTTTATTTGAGCCAATCCTTCTAGCGAGTCTGCACCACCTAGAAAATCATAAACGTAAAATGATGATTTGATCGTTTTTGAGCCCAGTGGAAATTGCTCGGTATATTGATCTGCGAGATAATGAAGACTTCGAATGGCGAGATAAGGGGCAGACGACATTCCATAAGTGACAGTATTAAGTTCGTACGTACGAATTTCCTCTTCTTCCGAGTTTCTCCACAAAATGTATTGGAATCTTCTATCACGAGGATCAATCAGGACCTGACGATTCATTTTAACTATATCCGCTGTTAGAGCGTAGCGATGAAGGCGAAAGCGAAGTAGAATCTTGTAAAGTTCATCCTGAATTGTTGGACCAACCATTATGATGTCATTTAATGATTTCTGTGAAGATGAGGGACACGAGGCGTCAAAAACAACTCGTAGCTTAGTTGACGTACTGTTGAGCTTAAATACGCAGTGGTGAGGTATGAAATAATGGGGCTCATCCAAGCGCGGGCTTCGAACTAGGCTCATATGTCCACAATCTTCATACTCCTTCATAAAAGCAACGTATTGTCTTTTCAGATTGTTGTCACGAGCAAAGCGTCTTTCTTGAGATGAAAATCTCTTAAGAGCCATATTCCTAGAGAGACCTAAAGTTTCAGCAGGTTGCTTGAAGGGCAATTTGACAACAATCCTACCAGAAGATTCACGACTTACGGTGTTGTTATAAAATGATTCACAATCATTTTGTTCGGGAGTCAGCCCATTTGAAGCAGATTGGATTTCTTCTATTTCCCATAAGCGTTGCAACTTCAAATCGACCTCTTCTTCTATTGAAAGCATGCCAGAAGATCTAGAGCCATTAGATAGATATCGACCTGCTATGATCCATCCAAAAAGTGTTTTATGTAATTTGGGCAAATTAGGACCAAGTTTAACTTGACCAACTGACAAAATACCGAAAAATGTTTCAGTACCAATGAGCAAATCGATACGTTTGGATTTGAAAAAATTTTCATCAGCGAGCTGGATATTTGGAGGCAAATTCCACGATGAGACATCTAATTCAGAGTCGGGTTGATACGAGATATGAGGCGTCACACAAACCGAGAGCGAGACTTCAAAATCGGTAACTCGAGACTTGACATTTGTTGACGACCTATATCTGCTTTTACTGTGAGCATTTCCAATACCAGCGACCTCTGTAGTTTGTTTGGTGCGGGGCAAATGTAGTTTTTGAGAAAATTCGTCAGTCATGAAATTCAATTGGGAACAAGAATTCAACAAAGCGCGTCCCAATTGATAGCAGCCAGTAGAATCACGAACCAGAATCATGGCTGTAGCAAGCAATACCTGTTCCGGCGAGGATCTTTCCACATGGGTGTGGACCGCGGAGGGAATTTCATTCGAAGTGGCACGAGAGGGTGGTTCAGCAGTAGGGGACGAGGGATTTGACGCAGACTGAGACCGATGAAGCATGCTGTGATGCAAACGAGAACAAGATTTGCACTTGAATGAAGAGGAACAGTTATTAACATGATGCACTTTCGACAAGCAATTGAGACAAAGGCCAAGCCGTTTCACATTTTCAAAGCGTTGACTGACATCCATTTCTTTAAAGCGAGAACAACGACTAATTGTGTGATCAGATTTTGAGCAGAGTGGACAAGCACGGTTGGACACAGAGAAGCTAGAGCCAGATTTATAATTTTTATCATTGGACTTACCAGACTGTTGATGACCAGACTTACGAGGAGCCACATGAGTAGTATGGCTGCTTTCGACCGATTCCAGAAATTGGCAATGTCTTTCCAGAACCTTAGAGCAATCGTCCCATGATGGCAGTTTGGTAAAGTCCAATGAATCTTTCCATTTCCTTTTAGTTTCATCGTCAACTTTCTCCATTACTATGTAGATCAGCATTGACTGTGCGATGTCACTGTGGGAGCCAAGAGACAGCAGAGAGCTGTAGAGGGCAGAAACATTATCGACAAGACTACGAAGCTGTGTGCAATTGTGTTTCGACATGTTGGGAAGTTCAAAAAGAGTACTAATATTTTCCATAAATATGAGTGAGCTGTTGTCATAACGTGTCTTCAGCCTTTCTAGAGCCTTCGGGTAATTCTCATTTGTAATCTGGAAAGCCTTGACCGTTTCCAGTGCCTGTCCATGTAGGCAGTTAAGCAAATGATTAAACTTTTCAATGTTAGAAAGGCCAAGCTCACGATCGATCACTTGCTTGAACGAAGTTATAAAATTTTTATACTCACAATTTTTGCCACTAAATGTGGGCAATTTAAGTGCAGGTAATTTGTGGCTGGGCGCTGGGAAACAAATCGTAGAGTCAGAAATTGTTGTGTTGTGGACATCCTCGCTAAGCTGAGACTGGATACTTATTTTTGCTGCAATGTACATATCCTCAATTTCAGGCCGACCATTATCCTCTGGATCAAGTTTCTCAATTTGGGTTTGGAACGACAGGATTTGTTTAAAGTACGACTCCAGAATCTCCAAACGGCACTTGAGTTCCGCGGAAGAAAGCGTTTTCCCTTCACCCCTTGCATTAGCCTCAACCTGATTCTTGATACGGGTGATGCTCTTCTTAGTGTTCGCCCGTTGCTGCTTTGCTTCTTCAAGAGTCATTATAGAACCACAAAACTGTTTTTAAAAAAAATCACAGAACAAGTGAATTGGATGACCAATGAGCCAAAAACTTTCATCAAAAAATTCCAAAAATCTTTTAAAAAAAAAACACAATTTTGTTCCACACTGTAGGTGACGCCAAAATTTTTTCGCCAAAATGAACGGTATACAATGTTTATATTATGTACTTAAATACATATATACTGAAGCAAAATAAAGCGCGGAAAATTGTATGTATTTTTTATGTAAAAGAATTAGCGGTAAAACCAGAATCACAGTTTTATTTTATTTAAAATATATTTTTTATATACTTCTCTGCAGAACCAAAAATGTTATGTATTTCCGTTAAAAAATACTTCTCTGATGAGCCAACAAATTTTTTAATTTTTGTTTTAAAGATAGTTGCTCCACAATAATTTTTAAAAGTATTTGATGCACCAAAAGAATTGTCTTTTTTGTTTGCTCACAAGGAGTCTTTAAAATAATTTTTCAAAACGATAGTTTTTGTTTTCCGCAAAATAGATCTTTATTTTCACAATACGACCGTCTACTTGTTGTAAGTAGTACCACGACAAAGCTTAGTATTTTTTTTCTACTATACGACCTGTGCACTTGTTGAACGTAGCACTTCGACAAAGACTTTGAGGTTTCCACGGACCGCACGACAAAACCAAAACGAAATTTAAATTATCGTGCCCCACGTTGGGCGCCAAAATGTACGATGAGGAGCTTTTTCCCCGCCGGCGACGATATAGAGCAATTCTGCAATATCGAATTGTTGTCTATATGCCACTGAAATGTTCTCTGGGCAATGATAATTTAAGTATTGAAAGACCAAAATGTATTGCGACCGTGACTCAATTAAAGGACAAACAAGTAGTTCACTCAAATTCAATATTAATACTAACTTCTTTATTTTAAAATCCTTTACTTAAATCTATCGGTTACAATGTAAAACATAAGCCCACTGTTGTTGTTGCTATTATTTGTTTCTCGCTTCCAATGTACCAATTCATTTGTTCCTATTAAACTTTACGCATAAAAAACTTTACATATGTAACTGAAAGAATATTATTGGAAATAAATAATACCATTGTAACAAGAACAACAACATTATAAATATGAAAAGAATGTAAGTGAGAAACAAATAATAGAAGCTAACGGGTTACAACCAAACTAAGCTTAGCTTAAACAAAATATAATCAAATTACAGTGGGCTAAAGCAGCAAAAAATATAAAATATAAAATGTATTTAAATGGAAATCTGAATGGAGTTTAATAAAAAATATAATTAAAGACTTTAAATGCAATTAATGAGCAAAGCAAATGAAAAATTAATGAAAAACAAAACTAATACAAATTCAAAAATGGATAATATAATATAATATAATATAATTATATATAGATTTATGCGGTGACCTAACAGCAGAACCCTCTTCATAACGTATTCCATTAAGGCCTACAAAATAGAATTGAATCGTTTTGCCGCTTTAAAAACCTAAAAGTTCTACACAACGTAACCGTAAAATATTTAAAATCGAATTGCTTTCGAACACCAATATTTTCAGTTTAATTGCTTAACTTTGTACGTGAAGATCAATGTAAAGTTCAAATAAATTTTACTACCGCAGTTTGTAAAATGTAAACTGGGTATGGCATTTTTACATTCTAACGTATAGGAAACCCGTTTTTGTTTAAATGCAATTGACAGCGTACAGAGAGAATCACACAATTTGTGTTGAATTGTGCTCAAAGGGCTTCTCTTTTCTGTTGCCTTTTTGTAGAATTGCTAAAGCAGCAGCAATATTATGGCCATCAGTCTCCGCGCATTATTTCTCATTAAAATATTTGTTTTTGTATGAAAAACCCGACAGCAAAGGCAATAATAAAAACAAAAATACAGAAAAAGAAAGCAAGAAAAAAATTGCCATCAAATACAAGCAACACATCTGTTGTTTGCTTTGGTATCAGTCACGCTCAATTTGCAATATTCCGCCAAATATGTCAGACATAACCCAGCAAACATTTGCATAATTAACAATTAATTTCAAAGAATTTCGGTTTTTCTTCGTATTGAATTTAAAAAAAAATTCAATGCAAACTCTAAACCCAACTTGTTTATTTTATAGTGGCCCCCCTTAAAATGTTTGCTGGGTTAACCTAGGAAATAATATTAAGCTCTCATTTATGCAGTATATGTATATTGTGTATATTTAATATAAAAAAAAAAACATTTTATTTCACGTTTTTTTTTCTGTTGTTGTTGTTGCTAGAGCTGACATAATATCACGTATTATGAGTATTTTTAATATTAAACGTACAATCGACTAAACGACTATGTGTTCACACATACTAGGCCGTGAGTGTTTGTGTCAGTGTTAGTGTTTGAGTGTAATTTTAACATGCACATGATTGTACATGGTGAGATCAATAACACATGGCGCTAAAAACCCTCTTATTGTGTACGGAAGCAAAACAAAAAAAAGTTATCATCAGTAGCAGCAGAATTATTGGTGTGATGCTATCAAAAGTAAATAAATGTGTGTACGAAAGTGTTGCATTAAATATGATGATTAAATTTGTATTATTCTTAAGCTTTTCCACCTTAAATTTTGTATAAATTTGGAACATTAAATAACCCTTCCTTAATGACTATTCAGCTGGCTGAACTAGGCCAAGAAGTAGATTATAAAACTTATCAAAACATTCATTCAGCTTGCTGAATTGTATGAAAATGTACATTTTTACAAGTATAACATTAACTTCTACTTGGAATCGTTATAAAATAGCAATTCAGCTAGCTGAATTGCAATTTAAGCAGCATTTTATTAAGAAATATTTCTTATCTCTCCATAAAACTAACTTTAAGACTTATTCAGCAAATTACCATATAATAAAAAATTAATTTTAATCAAAATTTAATATTGCTTTTATAAAATACATATCAAAATAACTATTCAGCTAGCTGAATTGCCTTAGAAGTTATGTTTTTATAAAACTTATATTTCATTTTCCCTTAATTCTTTATAAAACACCTATACGGCTGCTGAATTGTATTTAAAGTTGTGCCTTTAAGAAAATTAGAATTTATTTCCTCTTAGTCCTTTATAAAACACCTAATCTGCTAGCTGAATTGCATTAAAAGTTATGTTTTTATAAAATTTATATTTTCTTTGACCTTAGTTCTCTAGAAAACACCTATTCAGCCAGCTTAATTGTGTTGAGGGTAATGCTTTTATAAAAATTATATTTTATTTTTCCTTAATTCATTTCAACACACCTATTCAGCTAGCTGAATTGCATTGAAATTAATGTTTTTATAAAAAATATTTTTTCTTTTCCATATTCAGCTAGCTGAATAACGGTTAAATGAGATTTTAATAAAAACTGATTTTTATTTTTAGTTTTATATAAAACCTTACAAATTGCCTATTCAGCCAGCTGAATTGGTACAAAAACTAGATTCAAATTAAAAACAATATGTTATATCGACGGCTCCGTTCCATAGCATTCTAAGTCGAAAAAGTGTGTTTTGAGTTATGAGCTCTCACTACATGCAAATACACTTAGAACGTTATAGAATGAAGGCGTCGATATGATCATAAAATAATATTATACTTATGTTCAGCTAGCTGAATTGCAATAGGACATAGTTTTTAATGAAAATTTTCCTTTATTTTTACAGACTACGATACAGAACACATATCCAGCAAAGCAAATTTGTCAAAGAAGAAAGTTTTTTAACCAAAAAGCGATTTTCAATGCCTATTCAGCTAGCTGAATTGCATTTTAAATTATGCTTTAATAAAACTTATAATTTCTTTGACATTGATTCACTACAAAGTCACCATTCAGCTAGCTGAATAACTACAAAAGGCGATTTAAATTTTTTCTTTGTATTTTTAATTTACCTAATACATTATAAAACTCATATTCAGCTAGGTGAATTTAATTAAGTATTAGATTATAATTTAAAAAAATTTTAAATGTTCATAAAACTCTATTAAATATCTATTCAGCTAGCTGAATTGCAAAAGGCAGTAGAAATAATAGACAGCTTTATTCCGTTTTTATATAATACGGTACAAAACTTATTCAGCTGCTTTAAATTGACCAATAAAGTCGATTTTATTTAGAAAATAATTTTTTTTTGTATCAAACAGGCTTAAACACCTATTCAGCTAGCTGAATTCCAATTAAGACTATTTTAGATATATCGTACTAAGCGAAATATTAAAAAAAAATTTCGGAGACGTCCTATCATCATAATTCTGTTAAAAAGTCTGGAAGTGAAAAAAATGTTCAGGAAAAGTTTCTAAAAAATATGTCCTACGGAGTGGACTTTAAACTTTAGGGAATTTAGAGTCATGGATAAAATTAACACACACACAACATTAGTGGTGTGAGTAGCTAGGTTGTAGTCCTGACAAAAGGGTTCTAATAACCACTCAAGGTAGTATGTTTTTTTTTTTGTTTTAACATAATGTCGTTACGTAGTAGGCTTAAAACATTTCCTCAATCCTGCGACACCTTGAGTTGGCATTATTCCTTTAAATATTTAGGGCCATTATTACAACCAGCCGTTAAAGTTGGCTTTAGTTAAAGGTAACTTTAGCTAAAGTGAACTTTAAAGGCACCTTTAATTTCTTTTCGTTGTTAAAATAAAATAAACTTTTTCAAAAATATGACAATGCCGGAGCAATGTCGATAAAACTGCTCAATTAAAAAGTTGTTTTTTAAAGCAGTGGCAACGAAGGGCCTCTTTTTTTGTTGTATTTGCTTATTTTGTTTATATTTGAAGTTGCCATATTAAAAATAATATATAATATGGCAAGTTCAAACATAAACTCAACTTTAAAAGTTAAAGGTAGAATGATCTTCCCTTTAGCTTAACGCTCACTTATAATGGGTGATTTTTTAAGAGCTATAGGAAAATTTTTCAAAAAAAAACACATAAAATTCAGAAAAATTCATTAAATCTTTATTTGAATCGATAGTACGGTCCATATACGAGTAATATAATGTTTGAAGATTATTTCATGCAAATGTTGACCGCAACTGTGCCTCAAATGGTCCATCCGCTTAGTCCAATTTTGTCATACTCTTTCCAACATTTCGGCCGGTATCTCACGAATAAATGCTTCAATGTTGTCTTCCAATGCCTCAATTGAAGCGGGCTTGTCTGTATAGACATGAGCTTTAACATTGCCCCACAAAAAATAGTCTAAAGGCGTTAAATCGCACGATCTAGGCGGCCAATTGACCGGTCCCGAACATGAAATAAAATGTTCACCGAACTCGCCGCTCAATAAGTCCATTGTTACGCGTGCTGTGTCGTATGTGGCAGCGTCTTGTTGAAACCACATGTCATGCATGTCATGCTCTTGCATTTTGGGCAAAAAAAAGTTGGATATCATCTCACGGTAGCGCTCATCATCAGTTACATCATCAGTTACATTACGATTCGCAGCATCTTTGCAGAAGTAAGGTCCAATGATGCCACCAGCCTATAAACCGCACCAAACTGTGACTTTTTATGGATGCATTGGTAGCTTTTGCAATGCTTCTGGCTGATCTTCACTCCAATATCGACAATCCTGCTTATTTACTTATCCATTGAGCCAAAAAAGAGCTTCGTCGCTGAATACAATTTTTCAATAAAGAAGTGGATCTTCGGCCAACTTTCCATGAGCCCATTCACCAAAAATTCTGCGTTGCGTTAGGTCGTTCGGCTTCAATTCTGGCACCAGCTGTATTTTGAAATGCTTCACACCTAAATCCTTCTGCAAAATGTTCCACGTTGTTGAGTAACAGAGGCCCAATTGCCGCGAACGGCGACCACGAATCGATAATTGATGGTCATCATGAACACTGGCCGATACAGCTGCGATATTTTCTTCAGTTCGCACTCTACGTAAGCGTGTTGGTGGTTTATTGTCCAACAATGTAAATTTGTTGCGAAATTTAGTCACAATAGCCCGAATAGCCGCTTCAGGGGGTCGATTAAACTGACCATAAACTGGAAGAAGCGCGCGATGAACTTTCTTAACAGAGTACGCATTTTGATAATAAAATTCAATGATTTGCAAGCGTTGTTCGTTTGTAAGACGATTCATGGTTAAATTATGGACCAAACTGAAGATGTTTGAGAGTGAAACAAAACACGAAACGTGCGTGAGCTGTTTAAACCAGTGTTGCCAAAACGATAATAGCTAAACAAAATCACCCTTTACCTTATTATCCACTTATAGTAATGAAAACCAATTTATCTGCCTGTATAAATCCTGCCTTTCGTTAACGGCAAGTTGTAAAAATCGCCCTTAAAGATTTAAAATTTTAACTTAAAATCCAACCGCCATGACTTTCCGTATATTTCTGGGTTAACGCTTAGTCCTCTTCATATGTGTATCTGGCCACCTGTTTCTTTATCTGCAAGCGCTTTATCACGTTATCGCTATGCCAGTAGACCTACTGCAACGAAAATGTTCATCTGTTTTCAAACAATCCGATATCAAATGCTTACTCAGCGATCTCTTCTTACTCAGATAAAAAAGATTTTTTTGTTTGTTATGATGATGAGTAACCAAAAAAATTTTGTTTGAACAACTGAATCAGTATTTTGGGCGAAACAAACGATATGATATCACACTCACATACATATTTTAGTTTTAATTTTAGATTTAAAAATAATAACAGACAATGGAAAATTCTCAATGAATTGAATTGAATTCATAAGAAAAAGCACTTTTTATTCTCCTTAAAAATGATTCAATCAGCTGAGTAATGACGGAATGTTCAATTAGTCAGCTAAATGGGAATATCAATACGGATATTAAAAAAACTATGGAATCAACATATAGGACAGTGCATTGCTAACCTGGTTTCTTCATTAGATTACCTTCATTGGACGCTTGCTATTGCCGAAAACAACTAGACCTGAGGACCAGTAACCAATATCTGTATGTCCCATATTTTCAAATTTCTGAAAAGCATTACAGTTTGACTTAGAATTTCGTGGGCTAACATAGAAATTTTTTTATGGCACGATTTGTCTTTAGCCCTAGAAGAACACACAATCCGAGTTACTGCCTCTTCACCAGTATTAAATCGTTTTCAGTGAGCATTCTGTAGTGGCCTGAGAACAGAAAAAAATTTTTGGTCGCCAAATCCGAAAATAATGCGAAATCTTATTCATGAAATTTTGGAGCCGTTCTCATTGGCATGTGCTCCAAGGCACATTTCCCTGCACAAACAGTACTTTCAGTAAAAATTCTGACAGTCTTGTGTGAAGACGCGTTGCGTATGAAGAGAATACGCAGTGTTTGAAGATCTTCGTTATAAAGATCTGCCGAACAATTGTTAGTTATTACGCAAAAGAGTGTAAAGAAGAATAACAAACAAAAAGCAATTGTTGTTGTTTACATCAGGGTGTGAACCAGAGGTCAGCAATGAGTATTCAAAACGATGAATAGATTCGAATCATACTTCTGATAATTTCTGATACTTGTACGCATTCATACTTATTTTAATGTCATACTCATACTACTCATATTCAAAGTTTGAAATACTCATGGTACTCATACTTAACAATACGCATGATGTTATTGATTTCAACTCTCCATGACTCATCGTAAACACGAATCATAAATTAAATATGATTCGCGTACGAACACTACAATACTCACAAGAAGGTTGTGTGTTTGCTCTGCTTGCTGTCTTTGTCTTTTTCCTTTCTTCTTTCTTTGTAAATGCAACAACAACTAAGACTGTAAATTTTAATGAATGATTCGAATCACTTGCATCCATTTATGAGTATTATAAGTATTTTTCTAAATTTATGAATCTGGTCTGAGTAGGCGTATGAATCATACATATTTCGAATGTTATGAGTTTGATGTCAACATTGTACTCATAAATCATTGCAAATTGTACTTATAAATCAATGTTGTACTGAGTATGAATGAATCAGAGTAGTTGGATTTGAATACTGTTGACTCACTCATACTAAAAATTTCATGAATACTTATGAGTAGCGAAAAAGCGATTCATTGCTGATCTGTGGTGTGAACAGTGGCACACAGAAATGTGCAAATAATATGCAATTTTAATTAAAACTAAACACAAATTTATTTTTACTTTATTTGCAATTTACGAGCTCATATTTTAAACGTTTTTAAAAGGTTAAAAACGTAACAATTGGGTGGCAGATTCTCTTGAATTTTATGTTGATGTTTTCTTCTTTGTAAGATACTCGATAATCTATCCTGATGCCAGACTTTGCTGAACGACTATTACTTGTTTCCACGGTTTGGTGTCATTTCACCACAAATAGTCCACAAAAATGGCGAAATGGTAGAGCCATGTTACAAGCATATGTGCAATTCCAGGTATGTTCCTAGAATAAATCCGTTTTTTTTTCCCCAACCAATCCCAGTGGTAGGTAAGAAAGACAAACTAGAAGAGACCAACCAAATGTTTCATGTTCTCATGACTATCGGCATACATCTAAGCCATTAAGTAGGCTTGTTGCGCGGGTACTAACCATAATTGTCTGCATCCTGTACGCACATATTTAACTTCTTCCAGCTCACTTGTCTGAAATGATTTATGTCTGGTATAGATCTTACCCAAAAAATATTTGGATTTTCTCGATCTTATGAAAGTTGGACAATGACTTAAAAAGTGCTCTACCGTTACGACATGCTCACCACAAGCCTTCTATTCATTGTTATCTACCACATACACCCGATTTAGGTGTACTTTTAACGAGTAAACAAAATTGTGTACAAAACAAATTGTGATTCCCTTCAATTTATGCCTACTATTAAGCAGTTCAGCTAGCTGAATATGATGAAATAAATTTTTCTTTAAAGATTCGTTATTAATCTCAGCTGTCATGTGATTTAAAGTTAATTCAGCTGGCTGAATTTCATCCAAATATAATTATCTACAGAGTTAATTTTATCATTTCGGCTTGAGTTGGATTTTAAGCCAATTCAGCTAGCTGAATATCATTGAAATAGGATTATCTATAAAGTTAACTTCCTATTTTCATAGTGCATTAAATGTGAAGCCAGCTGAATTGAAAGGAAATAACAACTGATACAAAATTTTGACTTAATTGGGATATATAATTTATTTAAAGCTAATTCAGCTAGCTGAATTTCAAGGTAAATCCTATTAATATTAAATTTACTTGTTAATATTAAAAGATTTTGGATTTCAAGCTAATTCAGCTAGCTGAATTGTAAGGAAATAATATTTGAAATAATATTATAACATAATTTTAATGTATAATTTATTTAAAGACAATTCAGCTGGCTGAATATCAAAGTTAAGCATTATTATTATTAAATTTACTTGTCAGTTTTAAAGGATAATGGATTTCAAGCTAATTCAGCTAGCTGAATTGTAAGAAAATTATATTTGAAATAATATTATAACGTAATTTTCATATATAATTTATTTAATGCCAATTCAGCTGGCTGAATATCAAAGTAAATCATATTATTATTAAATTTACTTCATAAATTTAGAGGATCTTATATTTCAAGCTAATTCAGCTAGCTGAATTGTAAGAAAATGACAGTTGAAATAAAATTGTGAATTAATTTTAATACACAATTTCTTTAAAGCCAATTCAGCTAGCTGAATATCAAAGTAAATCATATTATTATTAAATTTGCTTCATAAATTTAGAGGATCTTATATTTCAAGCTAATTCAGCTAGCTGAATTGTAAGGAAATTACATTTGAAATAATATTTTAACATAATTTTCATATATAATTTATTTATAATTTCATATATAATTTATTTATTGCCAATTCAGCTTGCTGAATTGCATAAGCTTTTAATATTTTCATTTATTTTTTTTTGTGTATTATTACAGTTCCTCCAAATATTGATGATTCCTTGACCTCCAGCGATGTTATTGTTAGAGAAGGTGATAATGTTACTTTAAGATGTAAAGCGAAAGGTAGTCCTGAGCCATCTATACGCTGGAAAAGAGATGATGGTCTTAGAATTGTTGTCAATAAATCCTTAGAGGGTAAGGGTTTGAAAAGAAAATTAAAGAAAGAAAAAAACAACAAATAAATCTTTTTGACTTTATTTTAGTGCCCGAAGTTGATGGTGACGTTTTGGAATTGGAACGAATTTCGCGTTTGCATATGGGTGCCTATCTATGCATAGCGACAAATGGTGTGCCACCTAGTGTTTCAAAACGCATCAAAGTCAGTGTCGACTGTAAGTACAGCTTGTTTAAAACTGTGGAATTTAAAGCATTCTATGCATTCATCGAAATAAACTTCGGAATTTGCATTTATTTGCAATTAATTACAGCGTCATTACACTTATGCTTACAATTTTTTTTGTTTCGCTTTTGTTTTTAGTTTCACCGATGGTATCAATACCTCATCAGCTGGTTGGCATACCCATGTATTTCAATATTACATTGGAATGTTTCATAGAAGCTAATCCCACTTCGTTAAACTATTGGACGAGAGAAACCGATCAGATGATTACAGATTCAAACAAATACAAGTAAGTTGTTGGAGAAAAAAAAACACTCGATTTTCATATTTAACTCAACAATTTACAATTTTTTTCTGTTTAAATGGCTTTTAAAAATTAACTCAATTGTCTTTAGAGTGTCTTAATGAAAATCTCATAGACTCATCGATATTCTCACAACTGCATGTTTCTTTAATTGTTTATAAGAGTACAGGGGAAAAAAAACTCAAAAGATTTCATTTAAATTACGCTCACGTTCCAAATGTTTAACTCTTTAATGTGAAGGAAAAAATACTTTTGGTTAAAATAATTTTGTAAAAAGTACTATTTTTTAAAGCACTTTTCTATTTTCATATTAAAAGTTATCATAAAAAACTCAAAAGATTTCATTTAAATTGCGCTCACATTCCAAACGTTTAACTCTTTAATGTTGACGTAAAAAGTACTTTTAGTTCAATTGAGGTTGTAAAAAGTACTTTTTAAGGGATTTTTTCCGTATTAAAAAGTATCACCTGTTTTGGTATCAAATACGATTTGAAATCGTTTTTCTAAATTAAATGAAATTTTTATTCAACAAGTTATTTAATAATTTGGTACTAAAAAAAGTACTTAAAATTTTGGTACCTTATAAATGAATACAGAAATCAGAAACAAAAGCATAAAAACCAACTTTTCAATATTAAATCCATATTAAAAAAATAAGATCTTTTGAAAGCCATAAAAAGTACTATTTTGCAGTAATCCTTATTTTATTTAAGTACTATAAAAAGTACCCAACTTTTTGGTAGCATTTACATTAGAAAATAAAACAAAAACAGTGCAACAAATTGATTTCCTACAGTGATTCTAATCTCTAAGCCAACAAAAATTCTCGTAATCCATTTTGGTACCGAAAGAGGTACTAAAATTAGAAACTTAGTACAGAAACTTATTTCATAATAGGAATTAAAGTTTTGTACAAAAAAACCAAATTTTAGGTACCTAATAAGCAACAAAAATAGCAAATGGATTTATAGTATATAAAAAAAGTACTTTTTTCAATGGTACTTTTTTATTTTAAATAACTTTTTTAAAAAGTCCTAAAATCAAAAACTAGATCTTGATTTATTGGTTTTAGTTTAATTTGGAAGAAAAAAATTTTTTTATCATAAGAAAAGTTTTGTGGTACTTTTTTAAAATTATGGTACTTTTTTAAAATTTTTGGCACTCATTAGCTTCTTGATATCGTGTAATTTCCATGCAATTTGATATGTTTTCAAGTATTTTTAATTTTTTATTTTATTTATTGGTACTTTTTTACAACTTAAGTACTTTTTGTACATTTATTAAATTATTTAAACTGAAACTGACTTTTTTAAAATTGTGTAGTACTTTTTTGCTTCTTGAAATCATGTAATTTTAATGGAATTTAACGTGTTTTCTTGCATTTTTACAGGTAAAACTAATTACAAAAAATATTTTTATTGGTACTTTTTTTTACAACTTGGGTACTTTTTGTAAACTTTTTAAATTTATAAATTTATTATCACACTAACCACTAGCCAACCAATTCATTTAATTTTAAAGCAATTTGATATGTTTTCTTGCATATTTTCGAAATAAAAAGAATTCCGAAAAAAATATTTTTTTGTACTTTTTTCAAATTTGGTACCTTTATTAAATTTATTAGAATTATTAAGATTTACAAAATTTTAAGTTCATTTTTTACATGCATAATATTCAGTATTTTTTATAACAGAAGTATTTTTTCGTTGGTAATTTTAAAAAATTTTTTTTTTTGGTACTTTTTTATTTTTTAATGTACTACATGTACTTTTCAAGCAATTTTAAATTTTTTTTTGATTTTATAAATAAATCAAAATTGCAGAAATATATTAACTTGTACTTTTTTTGTTAACTTTGATACTTTAAAACTTTTTATTTTTCCAAATCATATACTTTTAAAGCAATTTTTCTTGCATTTTATAAATAAAATGAATTTCAAAAAAAATTTTTTCCTGGTACTTTTCGTGTGAAATTTTGCTACTTTTTAAAAATTATTTTGGTACTTTTTTATTTTTAATTTACATGTATGTACTTTTAAAGCAATTTTCCATTTTTTTGATTTTATAAATAAATTGAATTTCCTGAAATATATTAACCGGTACTTTTTTTTTGTTAACTTTGATCCTTTTTTAAAAAAATGTTGGTACTTTTTTATTTTTCCAAATCAGATACTTTTAAAGCAATTTTTCTTGCATTATATAAATAAAATGAATTTGAAAAAATATTTTTTCCTTGTACTTTTTTGTGTGTAAATTTTGGTACTTTTTTAGAAAATATTTTGGTACTTTTTTATTTTTAATTTACATGTACTTTTAAAGCAATTTTCCATTTCTTTTTGGTTTTTATAAGTTAATTGAATTTCTAGAAATATATTTACCAGTCCTTTTTTTTTTGTTAACTTTTGTACTTTTTTAAAAAAATTTTGGTACTTTTCTATTTTTTCCAAATCATGTACTTTTAAAGCAATTTTTTTGCATTTTATAAATAAAATGAAATTCAAAAAATATTTTTTCCTGGTACTTTTTTGTGTGTAAATTTTGGTACTTTTTTTAGAAAATATTTTGGTACTTTTTTATTTTTTAATTTACATGTACTTTTACAGCAATTTTTCTTACATTTTATAAATAAAATAAATTTCAAAAAATATATTAAACTAGTATTATTTTGTGTGTAACTTTTTGGTACTTTTTAAAAAATATGTTGGTCCTTTTTTATTTTTGAATTTACATATATGTAATTTTAAAGCAATTTTCCATTTTCATTTTTTTCATTTTATAATGTATAAAATGAATTTTAAGAAATACTTATATGTATGTATATGTATACCGAAGGTACATTTTTTATAAAAATTTGGTACTTTTTTAATTTTCCAAATCATGTACATTTAAAGCAATTTTCCATTTTATTTTGCATTTCCAGAAATATATTTACCGGTACTTTTTAAAAAAATTTTGGTACGTTTTTTATTTTTTAAAAGTACATGATTTTCCATTTTTTTTTTTTGCATTTTAAAAATAAAATTTCAAAAAAATATTTTTGGTACTATTTTGTTTGCAAATTTCTGGTACTTTTTTTTAAAAATTTGGTACTTTTTTAATTTTCCAAATCATGTACTTTTAAAGTAAAAAAAAAAATAAAATTAATTTCAAAAAATATTTTTTGGTACTATTTTTTTTTTGGTAATTTTGGTACTTTTTTAAAATTTATTAAAATTATTAAGAAGAAATAAATAAAATTTCTTTTTCATAACATTATGTTACATTTTTAGTATTATAGTTTTTAAAGGGTTAATGAGACTGTGTTGCTTCCGGCTCAATGTTTAGACATCTGTTAAGCATATTTTTTGTTTTTGAAATTCAACAAAATCTTTTGGTTTACGTTTCATTATCAGTCTGTATTCCACTTTTAAGCTATCAAGTAAGACAAATGCAAGTGAAGCGAAATTTTAAATAAAAAAAAATTAAATTTTTGTTTAACAAAAAACCATGTCTACCAAATATTTGTGGTTTTTAATGAGTTTATATGCGGCTTTCGTCTGTTGTCATATAGTGGGAGAAAGAATGCATTATTCGGTTAATGATGAACAGGAGATTTATATTGCCATGAGTGTGAATAGCTCAGTGGATCCGTGTGATGATTTTTATAGCTATGCTTGTGGTAATTATGCTGAGAATCATCCCGATAACAACTACCAAGAAATCACCAGCTTTATGGATTACCAATATAATCAGCGGTTATTGAACTTAATGGATACATTGTACCAGCAAGATTATCAGGCCACCAATCGATGCCAATCGTTTGTGGAGAAAACCAGAATTTATTTGAAATCATGTCGTACAACAACCGAACGTGATATTAAAAAATATTTCAATGAAATCAAACCAGCTAAGCATCTAGATTGGCCCATATTTCAGCCACAGCAGTGGCGTCAGAGAGGAGCGGCCACTAAACTATTCGATGTATGGTCCTTAGTCGGCCGTATTCAATCGTATGGCCTGAACAATGTGCTAATAAATCAAGAGATTGTAGTGGAAAAAGATGGCACCTTTATTATTATACTGGAGCCACCCTTGCCAGAAGATGGTACTACTTTGCCGGAAACAATGATAATGATTGCTTTGCTTAAGAAGTTGGGCATTGATAGGACTGAAAAGATCATAGCAAATTTAACACAATTAGATGAAAAGCTATTAAAGATCCTTAGGCTGGTGGATGATGAAAATGAAGAAAGCATAACACTTAGCTATGGCCAATTGGACTCGGCTTATCCACAGCTTAATTTAAAGCAATATTTTCGAGAATTATTTCATAAAGAATTGCCAGCAAATACTTTAATTTTCATAAGAAAACCCAGCTACTTACGACAACTCAACGATAATATGTGGCAGATATTTCAAAGGCATACCATGTGCAATTACATGATGTTGAAATTCTTAGTGTATTTAGCCAAGGATAGTGTACCCGAGTTTACTGCCTTGGCCTGTATTAAGGAGTTGAGAAACAAAATGGATGTATCGGTTAACTTTCTGTATAAAGAACATATTTTGCGTAAAGACATGGGCGAGATCACCAAAGATATAAGACAACTGCAGCAGTATATATTGCAAGAATATGACAAGATTTTTGAAGAAAATCATCTTGAATTATATTCCCAGCAATTATTGCTTTTAAGGCAAAAGTTACAGGATGTTACCTTAAATATAGGCAATTTACCTTTCAATTCCACTTATATGGTGATCGAGGATTACTATGACAATGTGCCAGCATTGGATAAAAACAATTACTTTAAGAATCATATGCTATTGCTAAGGCATAGATTTGAAAAGTCATTACTTTATACAGCCAATCAGACCCACTACATAGTGGCCGATAATAGTGTGGGCAGCGATTCGGGTGCTTTGTATGTGCCCACACAGAATATGATCATGTTGCCATTGGGTAGCTTGCAAAGGCCATTCTATCATCTCAACTATCAGCCTCAATATAAATTCTCTCTGTTGGCTTTCATTTTGTCTCATGAGTATACACATGCCTTTGATACCACCGGCTTAAATTTCAATGGTAATGGTGAACAATCCGATGAGGTGGCAGCCATATTAGAAGAATCGAATTTTCAAAACTCTGTCCAATGTTTACAGACTCAACTCTCTACCGATAGTATAGATGAACGCATTGCTGATATTGTAGGTTCACGTGTGGTCTACAATTTGTTTATGAATCATCCAAAGACAAGGGAATTTTTCTGTTCTCCATATGCCACACCAAATAACTGTGATATTGCATGGGCATCATATCGGGATTTCCATCAGAAACAATTCTATCTCAATATGGCGCAATTCTTTTGTGGCAAATCTCAATTGGAATTCATTGATCATGATTCGGATTCGGCGCGTATTAATCAAGTTGCAATAAATTCTGAAGGCTTTGCGAATGCATTCCATTGTCCTTTGGGTAGTAAAATGAATCCAGAGCATAAGTGCCGTATTTACTAGGGTTAAGTGTAATGAAAAAAACAAAAATAATAATAGAAAATAGAAATGAGATTAAAAACAACAACAACATAAAGAAATTGGAAAAAATATTTATTAGAAGACCCCATACATATATGGCAAGTATTCCCAAACAGTTTGAATGAAAGTTACTCAACCACCAAGCGAAATAGATAAAGTAAGGTAAGTCAACTTATAGACCAGCCTCTGATCCATAAAGTAATCATAAATATTTGAGTCTTATTCTAGTAAGCAAGCTGCTACATGGCTCTAATGTGTAGTGCACTGTCAGCCCAAGATGTTCCATTTGGTGTTTAAAGTTGTGTGGAGTCATAGTTTGGTATCATCATGTGTAAAAATATCTCATATTGATTGACTGAGCCAAACAGATTGTCAGGTTAGGTTAGGTCGGAGTGGTAGCTCTGATA
This sequence comes from Sarcophaga variegata, assembly GCA_932273835.1. Lineage (NCBI taxonomy): Eukaryota > Metazoa > Arthropoda > Insecta > Diptera > Sarcophagidae > Sarcophaga > Sarcophaga variegata. The sequence goes on along the minus strand of OW026361.1, from coordinate 14,441,911 downwards.
TCAAAAAGCTCACTTGAGCACACATAGCGGCCCGTTGTGATGCCACAGGTGAACGCAGTCTCTGTACTGACCAAAATCTACCAAAACCAGGGAAGAAGTTGGTCAGTGCAAGGGCTGCACATCAAAAGCACGACTACCCTACGCTGGAAAACCAGCCAGAAAGTTTGATGAACGAAGCTATGTACTTGACATCAATAGATGATAGCTCCGTCAATCTGCCAGCCAAATAATCTATATCTGCAGCTCGCCAGAGATGGGCTTTGACAAAGAAAGTGGCTAACAGCCTCCTCTTCCTCAGCGGATCTGCACCCACGGCAGAAGTCGTTATCCTTTCCGAGTGTCTATCCATAACACAAGAACCTATGAAAGGATTGTCAAGAGATTGCCAAGAATATGAATTTTTTTAACTAAGCCTTGCAGGCTTTAAATCAGAAACTTTACATGACTTCGAATCTATGCTAGCAGATCGTGGCTTATATCACAGACATGTCAACGAAAGCCATGTTGCCATATTCGTATAGCATTATTCCCTTTAAAAATCAATGCACCCTCTCCGATGCGCTGTTCATGCATACCTAATTAGTCATTACAAACCTTCAGTTAGGATTACGACCTAGCTTCTCATACCACTTACGTTGTGTGTGCTAATTTTATACACGAGTGGTGGGACCTACATTTTAAAGTCGACTCCGAACGACAGATTTTTGAGAAGCTTTTCATCGCAATTTGCATTTACTCTCAGAGTTTTTACAAGAAATCTGCTGAGGGGATGTCACCGTAGAGGAAATCTTTTTTCATTTTTCGTTTCGTTGGAGATGTCTGACCTGGGCTTTGAACCGTGTCTACACACTATCTACTAGACTACGGCGATGCCTGATGTGCTGTAAATAGCAGTGGCACTTTTGAAGTCCTTAAGGAAGAATCTAAACTAACATATTAATTGGATAAGACTTCCACACCACAGGAATTTTTAGCTATAGTACCCCACAAACTGAATTATCTGTCATTCGTTCAATTATTTGATATTACCAAGCAAACCTTAAATAAGATGGCCAATCGCTATTCAGTTAGCTTTGCCCAGGTGCTTGCTTATATGTACGTCCAAGGAAGGTAAGCTAGTTGCAAATAGGTTAGCTAAGGCTGATATTAAAAGTGAGGGCACAGTTTCAAGTCGCCTTAGTTTAGTAGGTAGTGTGTTGGCTTATTAGACGTGAGACCGTGGTTCAAACTCCATCTGGAACATAACAAAATATGAAAAACAAGATTTCTTTGACAACTTTATTCTGAAACTAAAACAGAATTCCCATGAAAATTTCCTTAAAAATCAGTTGTTCAGAGTAGACTTTAAACTGAAGGTCCCACCACTCATGGATAAAATTAGCAAATACAACATGAGTGATATTGGATGGTAGGTTGTGAACCTGACTGCAGGATTGTAATGAACAAAAAAACAAGCAAGTTCAGTGGATGACGTTCTAGCAATAAAGTTTTGAAACTCAATTAATAGGTATCAACATAAGCACAAGATCAAGGGGGATCAAAACTTGGTAGGACTGGAAGGTAATCATCTACTATGAACCGTTTCCCGTTCATAGGCTCAATATTCGCCTTCTTACCATCAACACTACAAACATTTCAGAATAGCAATCAGCCACAACGAAGTCTAGTAGGTAATGTGTTGGCTCATTAAATAGGGGGGCACTGTTCAAACCCCAGGTCAGACGTTTCAAACAAAGCGAAATATTTCTTCGGCTGACTTCCTCTCAGCATAACTCTGACCAAAACACTGACAGTAAATAATAAAAAAAAAAAATTTTTTTCGGAGTGGACTTTAGATTGTAGGTCCCACCACTTACATTTATAAAATTAATACACGCAACATAAGTGGTACGATAAGCTAGGTCGAAATCGTTGCTCAAGGGTTGTAATGACTAACTATATTTATGTTTACTCTGCCATATAAAAGATAAGGCAAAGCAGATGACTGCGTGAGTGAAATTCAGTCAGTCTTGTGTGAAGTCGCGATGTATTTGAAGAGAGTAATCGTGCTTTGAAGATCTTCGTTACAAAGATCTGTCGTATAATTGCTTAGTAATTGTTATTGTTTATGCAAGGGGTGTAAACAAAGGAATAGCAAACAAAGCAATTGTTGTTGTTTACATAAAGTTGTAAACAGTGGCACTCAAAATTGTGCAAATAATAAAGAATTTTAATAAAAACTAAACACAAATTTATTTTTATTTTATTTGCATTCTACGAAGTCATATTTTAAACGTTTTTAAAAGGTAAAAACGTAACAATATGTTTGGGCTGGGGTTTGTATCACATCTTATAAGCCAACACACTATCTATTAGACTACCGCTACTTCATCGTTAACAGTGATGGCCTGGCCAATGGCGTTCTCAGTGAAATATGTGTCAACAATTTATAACAAAGAGTGGCTTTTTCGGGAAGCATTGAACACTTTCGGATATCATGTGGTTTGATTTCGTTCCAAGTTGCAAAATTTTATTTTTTTAGGCACAGAAATGGATTTCATCCCTGAAGATACGAAGGTACTGCGTAAAAAGTACGTTGTCCGCAGATGTTGTGTGCATCACTAAGGCAGTAATCGCCGTAGTCTAGTTACATACTAGACTAGACGTGTTGGCTTATTAGACGTGAGGCCTCGGTTCAAACCGCAGTTTTTCCAGAAAAACGAAATATGAAAAAATATTTCTCCGGCGACTTATTCTCACCAGATTTCTGGCAAAAACTCTGAGTGTAAATGAAAATTGCCATGAAAAGTTTCGTATACCACACCGCTTATAGAATAAAATGAACACACACAACATAAAGCGGTGTGAGAAACTAGATCGCAAGCCTGACTAAAGGGTTGTAATGGCCAATTATGTATTGTACTGCGCCACCAGTTAAAATAAATTTGAAGGAAAGACACATTACACAAATGTCCAATTACTTTTGAATCATTTTATTGATTTTGTTTCTTGTTGTCCTGATGATTCAGATGAACGGGCGTGAGTAGTACGCATTCGATCAGTTTCTAATCTCACTTCTCGTTGTTCAAGTGGTTCAAGCGAACGGGTCTCAGCGGCATATAATCGAAGATTTTCCAGTCTCAATGCTCGTCTGATTCTGAGGCTCGTAATGCCCTTCCTTCCGTGCTTGAGGTGTAGGTCGACCAATTCATTTTGAATAATTTTCAGTGACGCCATCCATCGGAAATTAATCGCACCAACCTCCTTCGACTCATGCTCAAAACTTTGTTAAAGAATGCACAGTTTACGATTTAATTCATTTTAGTTAATTTTCAGTGGCGCCACCTATCGGATATCGGTCACACTAACTTAGAAACCTTCGTCGGCTCATGCGCAACAACTTTGCTAAAGATCGTAACAAGATCAAATGCACACTTTACGATTTAATTCATTTTAGTTAATTTTCAGTGGCGCCACCTATCGAATATTAGTCATACCAACTTAGAAACCTTCCCCGGCTCATGCGCAACAACTTTGATAAAGGTCATCATAACATGATCAAATGCATAGTTTACGATTCTAAAGGGTGTTTTTTATAGAGCTATAGAACCTTAAGTTGGCATTACTTTTCAAGAAGGCGACCGATTTAACAGCTGTCAAGTGATTTATTCTCAGTTTGGTTTGGCAATTCATCGTGAGTAGACTCACGCCTGAACAACGCTTGCAAATAGTGAAATTTTATTTCGAAAATAATGGTTCTGTGCGGAAAACGTATCGCGCACTACGTCCATTTTATCGTCGACAAAATCGTCCATCAGAGCAGTTAATTCGATTAACCATGGAACGTTTTCGCACCACGTTTACTCTTATTGATAGCTCGAATTCCCAGAGACGCTGTACGGTGCGTACAGAAGAAGCTATTGCTGCTGTAGAGCGTAGCATTGAGGAAGACCCGAATGAGTCCATCCGCCATCGAGCACAGGAATTGGATCTGTGTCCATTCACTTTATGGAAGATTTTGCGGAAGGATCTTGGTTTGCGTGCTTACAAAATCCAACTCGTGCAAGATTTGAAGCCAAACGATCATCAAGTAAGGCGTAGATTCGCCGAATGGGCCCAAAACGAGATTACCGTTGTTCCCGATTTTCATAAGCGAATTTTGTTTAGCGATGAAGCGCACTTCTGGTTGAATGGCTACGTCAACAAACAAAACTGCCGCATTTGGAGTGAAGGTATGTGGAAGTGTATGTGGAAACACCGTTACATCCAGAAAAACTGACTGTTTGGTGCGCTTTATGGGCTGGTGGAATCATTGGTCCGTACTTTTTCAAAAACGATGGTGGCCAGAACGTTACAGTCAATGGTGATCGGTATAGAGCCATGATTACTAACTTTTTCATTCCTGAATTGAATAACCATGATGTCCAGGAGATGTGGTTTCAACAAGACGGCGCAACATGTCACACAGCTCGTGCCACAATAGATTTATTGAAAGACACGTTTCGTGACCGCCTAATTTCACGTTTTGGACCTGTGAATTGGCCTCCCAGATCTTGTGATTTAACACCGCTAGACTACTTTCTGTGGGGCTATGTAAAGTCATTGGTCTATGCGGTAAAGCCACAAACGCTTGACCATTTGGAAGACAGTATTCGCCGTATTATTGTCGATATATGGCCACAAATGTTGGAAAAAGTCATCGAAAATTGGACGTCCAGATTGGACTACATCCGCGCCATACATGGCGGTCATATGCCAGAAATCATATTTAAAGTGTAATGCCACAAGATTATCTTTCGGATAAATAAAATTCATGTCAATCGAATAATCCATCGTTGTTTTATTGCAACTTAAAGTTCTATACCTCTATAAAAAAAACACCCTTTATAAGGTACATACAAACAAATATTAATTTGTATATGGGTATGTGGGCGTGGCACCTCTCCTACTTGAAATTCTAAAATAAAGAGTAGCCTATAGTTCCTTACACACATACAGGAAGGTACTGTTAAAATTTCAAAAATCGATCCAGCCGTTTAGCCGTCTTTAGACTTCAAACAAACCCACAAACAAATAAACACACATTCATTTTTATATATAAGAAGATGTAGATTTGGCACCAAGGAGTACTGCGCGGTTGTCACACTTGACGTTAAAAACGCGTTCAACTCCGCGAATTGGGGGCGTATTATGAGAGCCCTCTTTAATATGGCTACGCCGCCATACTTAATGGAGATTCTGAATAGTTACTTTCAGGACAGGAAGCTAATATACCTAACGGATGAAGGAGAGCAGGAATACGTAGTGACGTCGGGAGTCCCACAGGGCTCCGTACTTGGACCACTACTATGGAACATTATGTACGATGGAGTACTTCGACTGCGATTGCCAAGCGGGACTACAATTGTGGGCTTTGCAGATGACATTGCCATAGTCTCGGTAGCTAAAACGGTAGGAGAAATAGAGGAGAAAACGAACACAGCTATTCGAAAGGTTGGAGCATGGCTGGATGAAGCAGGTTTGAAACTTGCTGCGCATAAAACGGAGGCCGTCTTGATAAGCGGCCGGAAGATAGTGGAGAAGATGGAATTGACCGTTGGAGGCACAAGCATCGAATCGAAGGGGGCGATAAAATACCTGGGAGTGATTATCGACGACAGATTGAACTTCAAGGAGCACGTGAAATACATCGGTGAAAAAGCATCTATAACACAGGGAGCACTGGCGAGGATGATGCCAAATATTGGAGGACCAGGTCCATTTAAAAGGAGAATAATTTCGGCGGTAGTAACGTCGATAATGCTGTATGCTTGCCCAATATGGTCGGAGGCACTCTCAGTGGCGCCACCTATCGGATATCGGTCACACTAACTTAGAAACCTTCCCCGGCTAATGCGCAACAACTTTGATAAAGGTCATCATAACATGATCAAATGCATAGTTTACGATTTTAAAGGGTGTTTTTTATAGAGGTATAGAACTTCAAGTTGGCATTAATTTTCAAGATGGCGACCGATTTAACAGCTGTCAAGTGATTTATTCTCAGTTTGGTTTGGCAATTCATCACGAATAGACTCACGCCTGAACAATGCTTGCAAATTGTGCAATTTTATTTCGAAAATAATGGTTCTGTGCGGAAAACGTATCGCGTACTACGTCTATTTTATCGTCGACAAAATCGTCCATCAGAGCAGTTAATTCGGTTAACCATGGAGCGTTTTCGCACCACGTTTACTCTTATTGATAACTCGCATCCCCAGAGACGCTGTACGGTGCGTACAGAAGAAGCTATTGCTGCTGTAGAGCGTAGCATTGAGGAAGACCCGAATGAGTCCATCCGCCATCGAGCACAGGAATTGGATCTGTGTCCATTAACTTTATGGAAGATTTTGCGGAAGGATCTTGGTTTGCGTGCTTACAAAATCCAACTCGTGCAAGATTTGAAGCCAAACGATCATCAAGTAAGGCGTAGATTCGTCGAATGGGCCCAAAACGAGATTACCGTTGTTCCCGATTTTCATAAACGAATTTTGTTTAGCGATGAAGCGCACTTCTGGTTGAATGGCTACGTCAACAAACAAAACTGCCGCATTTGGAGTGAAAGTAATCCTCAAGTGTATGTGGAAACACCGTTACATTCAGAAAAACTGACTGTTTGGTGCGCTTTATGGGCTGGTGGAATCATTGGTCCGTACTTTTTCAAAAACGATGGTGATCGGTATAGAGCCATGATTACAAACTTTTTCATTCCTGAATTGAATAACCATGATGTCCAGGAGATGTGGTTTCAACAAGACGGCGCAACATGTCACACAGCTCGTGCCACAATAGATTTATTGAAAGACACGTTTGGTGACCGCCTAATTTCACGTTTTGGACCTGTGAATTGGCCTCCAAGATCTTGTGATTTAACACCTCTAGACTACTTTCTGTGGGGCTATGTAAAGTCATTGGTCTATGCGGTAAAGCCACAAACGCTTGACCATTTGGAAGACAACATTCGCCGTATTATTGCCGATATACGGCCACAAATGTTGGAAAAAGTCATCGAAAATTGGACGTCCAGATTGGACTACATCCGCGCCAGCTATGGCGGCCATATGCCAGAAATCATATTTAAAATGTAATGCCACAAGATTATCTTTTGGATAAATAAAATTCGCGTCAATCGTATAATCCATCGTTATTTTATTGCAACTTAAAGTTCTATACCTCTATAAAAAACACCGTTTATAAGGTACATACAAACAAATATTATTTTTTATATGGGTATGTGGGCGTGGCACCTCGCCTACTTGAAATTCTAAAATAAAGAGTAGCCTATAGTTCCTTACACACATACAGGAAGGTACTGTTAAAATTTCAAGAAAATCGATCCAGCCGTTGAGCCGTCTTTAGACTTCAAACAAACCCACAAACAAATAAACACACATTCATTTTTATATATAAGAAGATGTATGTACATCACGAACGAATATTGATTAGAAGGGACAAACACCATTTTGGATGGGATTACGTTAGTTATAAGTGTTGACCCCGGCAAAAACACATTCATTATCGTTTAATCTATGAGTCACTGCACAGAGTTGATGTTGGCATATTCAAAACGTATATATTTTTAAAGAATATTTGTAAACAAGAAACGAAACCAAGATGGCACTTTGAAAACATAAAAAACAAGTGTTTGAAACGGGAATAGCTGAGCTAACCATAGCTAGAGAGCTGAGGCTGAAAATATATTGGAAATGTAAGTCGAATTTAATGCTAAAAATCAACAGAGATAAAGGAAGAGAACTTATGAGAGACATGCAGAGAGAGAGAGAGAAAAACGTTTTATAAATAAAATTTATTTTGTATTGAATTCTTCTTATCATTCATGACAAGCCTTGCAAATCACCTCCTCAGTTGCATTTTAAGCTTCAAAGTAAAAGCACACAAACAAAAAGAAAACACGTAACGCCGCGGATCATGAAAGCATATAAAAATCTAATCGTGCTCATAGCAATAATCTATACGATCTTGTTAAAAACGGAAATTAGCGGATATTTTCTATTCAATCACTTAATCAATCAAGTGTTGGAAAACAATATAAAAAGATCAATCAATACAACAGCAGATCCATGCGAGGATTTCTATGCATACAGTTGCGGTAATTATAATGGCTATCCGGACAGTGATGAAAATGTACAGGAAATAACACAATACATGGATCAGATATTCAATACAAAATTAAGGCAATTGTTTAAACCAGAAAATTTTTTCAAAAGCCAAACATTTTTTTAGTTTTGGTAAGAAAACCCAAAAAATACGGGAGAAAACCCAGAATTACTACCAGGCATGTGTAGGAGAAAATTCAAAAAATTTTGTGAAATATCTCGAGGAGCTACAAATCAAATGGGCTTTACTGCCCGGAGACTGTGATACATGTTGGGGTATTAGAAGTGAACATTTTTGGCAAATATTAGGCCAATTGCAAGCTTATAATTGGAATAAATTGATAATAAAACATGAAATCACAGCCAGTAAGGATGGCAGTTTAAATATTATTTTACAACCCGGATTTAATAATGAGCAGCAGCCGTCTAATCTACCAGCAGATATTGCCATTGAGGGTATTCTAAAGGCTTTAAAGGTAGACAAGGCCTCTGTCATAGTACAACAATTAAAAGATACGCAACAAAAATGGTTGGAAATATTTCAGAATAATACCAGCAGCAAGGACTCTGACTTAGAATTGTCATTTGAGGAGTTAGCATTACAATATCCTTTTCTTAGATTCTATTTACAAACATTACTTAAACGAATGCATAATAAAATTAACAAAATCTGGTTAAAAAACATTTCCTATTTCCAATATCTCCAGGAAATAAAGTGGCCAACCGAGGAATGGCAACAGCAGTTGAATTATTTAATGTTGCACTTCCTGTTCTATTTGTTTGAGGACAGTACCCAAGAATTCACTGCCAATGCATGTGTGGTGGAGTTAAGAAATAAACTGGATTTGGCTGTTAATTACATGTATTATGATGAAATATTTTTAAAGGACTACACATGCTATCAGGAAGAATTAAAGCCTTTAAATCAACGACTACAAATAACGTTTCAAAATATCTTTGAAGAAAATCAATTTAATCTTACCACCCAACAAGTTGAAGATTTGAAAAGAAAATTGCAAAACATTCAATTTAATCTGGGAAATCTACTAAATCCTGTATCAAATGATGCAATCGAAACGTTTTATGAGGATGTGCCAAATCTAGACAGTGGAAATTATTTTAAAAATCATTTGCTTCTACTAAAACATCGTTTCCTTAAGTCTTTGGTGTACCAAAAAGATCTTAACTTTTATATAACACCCGATAACAGTTTGGCTAGTACCAGTTCTATGTTTTATGTCCCCAAACAAAACCTGGTGGTTGTACCCTTTGCCAGCCTACAATATCCCTTGTATCACTACAACTTCAAGCCTCAATATCAACTGTCCTTAATGGGTTTCCTAATGGCCCATGAAATTGGACATGCCTTTGATACCTACGGCTTAATGGCAACGAACCATAGCTCTTTGTTACAACATGACTTATATAAGAAGTCTGTAGAATGCATGCAACAGCAAAAACCCACTGAAGATATTGAGGAACGTATAGCTGATCTATTTTCAGAACGTGTAGCATACCAGACCTATGAAACATTTTATAGTGCAGTTAACAATACAAATTTGCAACGTCAGTTCTATTTAAATATGGCCCAATACTTTTGTAATAAAGGTGATGTAGAATTCCTAGATCATGATGCCGATAATGTACGTTTACTTCAGATTGTTATGAATTCTAAAGGATTTGCCAAAGCTTTCAATTGTCCATTGGATAGCCCAATGAATCCACAAAAGAAATGTCGTTTGTTTTAATAAATCTTAATATGTACGTATAAAAAATGACGAATTAATTTAACTTTTTTTTTTATAAGAAAAAAGTACTTTTTGAAAAATATTAAAAAAGTACCTCAAGAAAAAGTACTTAAAAAGATTAATAAAAATAATAAAAAAATATTTTTAATTATTAAAGCCTTTGTTTCAACGTTTAATTTTACTTTTTTTATAAGAAAAAAGTACTTTTAGAAACACATTAAAAAAGTACCTCAAGAAAAAGTACTTAAAAATAGTAATAAAAATAATAAAAAAATATTTTTAATTATTAAAGCCTTTGTTGCAATGTTTAATTCCATTTTTTTTATTTTTTTTATAAAAAAAAAGTACTTTTTGGAAAATAATAAAAAAGTACCTTAAGAAAAAGTACTTAAAAAGGGTAATAAAAATAATAAAACAAAATTTCTTAATCATTATAGCCTTTGTTTCAATGTTTAATTTTAAATTTTTTATAAGATAAAAGTACTCTTTGAAAAATATTAAAAAAGTACCTTAAGAAAAAGTACTTAAAAATGGTAATAAAAATAATAAAAAATGTTTTGAATTATTATAGCCTTTGCTTCAATGTCGAATTTTAATTTTTTATAAGAAAAAAGTACTTTTTGAAAAACATTAAAAAAGTACCTTAAAAAGTACTTAAAAAGAGTAATAAAAACAATAAAAAAATACTTTTAATTTTTAAAGCCTTTGTTTCAATGTCGAATTTTAATTTTTTATAAGAAAAAAGTACTTTTTGAAAAACATTAAAAAGTACTTTAAGAAAAGGTACTTAAAAATGGTAATAAAAATAACAAAAAAAATTTTGTTTCAATGTTCATGGTTAACAAGAATATCTTAAAAGAAGCACGTTTTATTTCTTCCAAAATAAATTCCTGCGAACCCCTGCTGATATCGTTTGTATGTTTTTTACTGATCAGTATAAAAAAGTACGCGAGGGAATAACTAATAAAAGTACTTTTATTTCAAACAATTGTTATTATAAAATTTAACTTGATATTTAAGTTTTTTAGCCCAAAATAAGTTTTTTAAGGAAAAGCAAGGTCTTTGTAGAAACAAAATAGTACCACAATCCAAATGTTTTTCATGAAATATTAATTTCTTTGTTTTAAATGAGAAAATTTCGATGTCCAAAAAGGTACCATAATCAAAGTAGTGGATTTCTTAATAAATAAAATATTTCGTTAATCCAAAAGTACTTAGAAAACTGTCTTCTATATTTTATTTTACATGGGATATAGTGTCGCGAAAAAAGTACTTTAGTACTTTAGTAAAAAGTACTTTAGTGAAAGTGCTTAAGTATAAAGTACTTTTGATAAATAGTACATTAGTAAAAGTACTTTAGTAAAAAGTACTTTATTATAAAGTACTTTATTAAAAAGTACTGAATTAAAAAGTACTTTATTAAAAAATTCTTTATTTATAGCAAGAGCACTGCATTCCTCTTTCTCAGAAGTTGGCATGTCTTCGAATAAAACAGTTTCCCGTGATCCTCGCAACTGTGCCATGCGATCTAAGAACCGAAATTAATCAGGTATTTCCATGTTCATACAAATCCAGCCTAGTCTGGCAACATTACATGTACCTTTCTCTTGCCGACAAAGTTTATGTTGCCCTGTTAAACGAATAGAGAATATCCAGTTTAACTGAGCCAAACGGAATATTTATTTCGGTACTATTGTAAGCGCAGTATCGTCCTTGACTAGCTATTTTCGTTAATGTGCCATTATACTGGCTGGAATAATTCGACATCTTTTTTAAAATCCTCGGCAATCATGGACGAGGAAGGACGTTGGTTAATGACTTGTTTGCCGCCTTTCTAAATGAGTAAATCAGGAAACCTTCAGGGCAAATCTCGCCACCCAACAGCCATTGTCATAACCTCTGCCTTAAAAGCTCTGTAGGAGGCAACATATACGAAAGTTTAATATCAGGACCCTTCAAAAAAAATAGGGCAACTCACACTGCCTAGCATTTTGAAGCCATCGGCATAAACCTCAAGGATCCCATTAAGAAGATCCGTATCTTCAGACCACAAGCCTCTACTTACATACATACATACATAAATAATTGATCATTAAAACCCTTCGGCCAGGATTACAACCTAAGCCTCTACTTCGGATTACAAAAATTAAATGCCGTATTTAGAAAGTTACAAGCAATTGAATGTCTTCTCAGAATTTCAGTGTGTCCATAGCGCTGATTGGTCCCGGATTTAATTGCATTGAGCTTTAGCGTCACCATCTTAATTGACTGCTTCCAGAGAAGGTCAGAGGAAAACCAATCGAGTAAAGCAAATAATACGTTACTCAGTGTGCGACACATTCGACTGGCGATCAGAAAGTCTGACTGCCTTCGAACTCTGTCTGATGTTTATACACTAACACCTTAAAATAAGTTTGGATTTACCACGGCTCAATAAAGCCAGTACGTGATGGTGGTTCTAAGCCCCCTGATGATGCCTACGGCTCTTTCAGAGGCGTATAAAAGTATGACTTTACACTCTCTATTGTGTTATACTTGCCTGAGAGTTAAGAATCTGAACTTGAATTCCAACAGAAAGAGAAAATTAGTTGCAGAATACGACACCACGAATGAGAGCTTACAAGAGTACCGAACATTAACTAGCAGTAGTTGTAAGAGTAGTAGAGGGAGAAATGTATTCAAAAATACGGGAAATGTAAGTCAGATTTACAGTTGTGGGGAGGTGGCGACACAGAAAAAGAGAACGTAGGCAAGACTTGCAATTTAATTTCAATTCTTCTTATCACTAATCGATACGATAAGAAAATCAAATCTTTAGTTGTGCTTTAAGTTTCAACGTAAAAATATCAGAAAAAACGAAAACGGATCATGCAAGCGATTAAAAAACATTCCCTCGTTTCGATGGCAATAATTGTGTTCATCTTGTTGAACACTAACATCGCAGGCCGTTATCACTTTAAAGTAAAGGGTTTTCAACACGATGACTTTAATCAGGATTTTGAAAGGAAAATACAACAGTCACTTAACACAACAGTAGATCCTTGTGAGGATTTCTATGCATACAGTTGCGGTAATTATAATGGCTATGCCAACAGTGATGAAAATGTACGGGAAATTACACAATATTTGGATCAAAAATACGATACGAAGCTAATGAAAATCTTTGAACCCAAGCACAGTGTTGACAATAAGTTTTCGAATAAATGGAAATTGCTTATCTACTTCTGCGATATGTGCTTGAATGCATGGGATAATATACGGAATGCATGGCATCATAATTATTACGAAGACAATAAACAAACGTTTCGGGAGAAAACACAAAATTACTACGAGTCATGTATTAAAGAAAATCGTACGAATTTAATGAAATATTTTGAGGAGCTGCAAATAAGGTGGCCGTTATTATCAACACCAGGCGAAACAAATGTGGCATTTAGTAAAGAAGATTTTTGGCAAGCGTTAGGTCAATTGCAAGGTTACAATTGGAATAACCTGATAATAACACATGAAATCACTGTCAGTAAGGATGGCAGTATAGATATTATTTTAAAACCGGCATATAATAACCTGCCAGCAGATATTGCCATTGAAGGTAGTCTAAAGGCTTTAAAGGTAGACAATGCCTCTGTCATAGTACAACAATTAAAAGTTACGCAACTAAAATGGTTGAAAATATTACAAAATGTTACCACAAACGAGTACATTTATACAGGCATCGCCTTAAAGAATGTAATCGCAGAGTATCCGTTTCTTAAATTGTATATGCAACAGTTACTAGGTGTGTCCGTAAATAAAATTAATCGCATTTGGTTAAGAAATGTTTCATTTTTTAATTATTTTCGTGATATTGAGTGGCCCAGCGAAGAATGGCAACAGCAAATGAATTATTTGATGCTCCACTTCCTGTTCTATTTGTTTGAGGACAGTACAACAGAGTTCACTAAGAAATCTTGTGTAAAGGATTTAAGAAATAAACTTGATGTGGCCGTTAATTACATTTATTATAAGAAAAGATTCTTAAGAAAGGAAAGAAACTATGCCGACATGCTCAACCGTTTAATAAATCAAATTTATTTTGTTATTCAGGAACTTTTTGAAGAAAACAAGCTTAATCTTACCACACAACAAGTGAAGGATTTAAAGGATATATTGCAAGGGATTCGCATTAATCGAGGAAATCTGCCTTATCCTGTGTCAAGTGAAACCTTAGATAAATTTTACGAGGATGTGCCAGCTCTAGAAAATGGAAATTATTTTAAAAATCATTTGCTTCTACTAAAACATCGTTTCCTTAAGTCTTTATTATACAAAGAAGATCTCAATTTTTATATAACAGCCGACAATAGCTTGGCTAGTTCCAGTTCTATGTTTTATGCGCCCAAACAAAATCTGGTGGTTGTACCCTTTGCCAGCTTACAATATCCCTTGTATCACTATAGCCTCTATCCTGAATACCAACTGTCTTTAATGGGTTTCCTAATGGCCCATGAAATAGGACATGCCTTTGATAGCAACGGTCTAACGATATCAAATCATTATTCCATCGTAGAACAGGATTTCTATAACAAGTCTTTAGAATGCATGCAACAGCAAAAACCCACTGATGATATTGAGGAACGTATAGCTGATCTATTTGCAGAACATGTAGCATACCAGACCTATAAAAGATTTTATAATAAAGGCCGTAATACAAATTGGCAACGCCAGTTTTACTTAAGCATGGCCCAGTTCTTTTGTAATAAAGGCGAGCTTGAGTTCATCGATCATGATTCCGATGCTGTACGTTTACATCAGATTGTTATGAATTCTCATGGATTTGCCAAGGCTTTCAATTGTCCATTGGATAGCGCCATGAATCCACAAAAGAAATGTCGTTTATATTAAGAAATTGCATGATAATAGAAATAAATTTTTAAAATTTTTTGAAAAAATTTTCTTTCGAGGAATATTGGGGAAGTATCCTTAAGAAAATAATTGAAAATATTAATGTTAATAAAAATTGAAAAAACGGAAAATAATTCATAGCATTTTTTTTCCAAATGGAATACAATGCACTGATGCACTGGTTCGTGTGATTTAAGGCCTCCGGTTGATCTTCTATGCCGGTAAAATATTGAGGCATTGTTAGACAATATACAAGCCAGGATGTATTGGGAAAAGTACTAAAGAATTGCACCTGAACGGACATAAAATAACTGCAGATTATAATAATAATAAAAAGTCGCCATAGTATAGTAGATAGTGTGTTGGCTTATTAGACATGAGACCATGGCTCAAACCCCAGATAAGACATTTCAAATATAACGAAACCGCCGAAATCCTCTCAGTTGATTTCTGGCAAAAGATCTCTGAGAGTAAAATTAAAAAATCTCAAAAATCTGTTGTTCGAAGTCGACATTAGACTGTAGGTCCCGCAATACATACATACGTACATAATTGGTCATTACAACCCTTCAATCAGGATTACGACCTAGTTTCTCACACCACTTATGTTGTGTGTGCTAATTTTATACATCAGTGGCGGGACCTACAGTTTAAAGGTCCCGCAATGCTTGCGTACAATTACGGCACACATCACAACAAGTGGTGTGAGAAGCTAGGTCGTAGCTATGACTGAAGCAACATAGTCAATGACAACATAGTCAATGTTGGAATAATTTTTTTTCTTATTATTCATACACAAATTTGGTCATTACAACCCTTCAGTGAGGATTACGACCTAGTTTCTCGCGCCTAGCTTATTTTGTGTGCAATAATTTTACACAAGCATTGCGGGACCTACAGTTTAAAGGACAGCAGTTTGAGAAACACTTTCAAAAGAAACACGCGATGTAAATAAGTATTCTGTTGTAGATTTCATAGATTTTGTAATTTTTTTCTTACGCGGTTAAAATACATAGGAAAGCAAAGTTTTTTTTTTCTTTTTTTGAAATTGCATCTCCTATAGTAGCTGGTGGTATGCAGTACAATTTTACGTGTTTATACTAAACATTTACGTCTCTTAGCCTGCCATATCAGGCAACGTATCAAGCGGTTGCTAGATTTTCTTTGAATGCATTAAATTCCGGGAATTACAGCGTGAGGAGAGAGAGACAATGTCAGCTAAAAAGAAGAAAAAAAAACTACAAAACTGATAAAGAATCTGATTTTTTGTTTGTTTTTTTTTTTTCGTTTTCATTCAGTTTAGCTTAGATTGCTACTCCATATTAAGAAATGAAATGAAATGAAATTTGAATAACAAAAAAAAAAAAAAAAACATATGAAATCTATTCATAGTACGAGCGAGTATAAATACGTTAATGAAATAAAAAATAAAAAATAAAAAATAAAACCAACAAATTCTGGAAGTAAAAAATCATGAAATGAAACTGAAAAGAAAACTGAAAAGAAAAGAACACTTTGAAATGCAAAATAGAATCTCAAAAATAAAGCCGTGGGTTGGAGACGAAAGTGAAATGAGCTACACATGCTTTATAAAAACCCTATTGTAAGGCTTAATGATAGTAAGGTAGATAAAGATGACTGTCCAACTAAACGCGATTGAACGGACACACTTTGGCCTTATAGGACCCATTATCCCCTAGTCCCGATACCCCTCGGAGCTTCTGATCAAGCGACTCGTATGGACAATGTCAATGCCTGATAGTTTCTCTAGATTGTTTACATACATAGTTGGCACCAACATGCCTTCTTCTTCATATTAGTGCCGGCTATGTACCCATATATATACACACAGTTACTAAAGTATACATACGGTTAACAAATTTCAGAAATTTTTTAACCAATCCGGTTTCATTGAAAATCTTTATAGTTTCGTCGATTTTAAGACGGTCTTTTGCATTGGATAAAAAATTTCTGAAATTGAACTGAATTACTGAATTGTGGCCCCAAATTTCACAAATTTCTGAACCAATTCAAAAGGCCATTTTAAAATCGAAGAAAGATTTCCTACAATTATAAATATTTTCAACGAAAACGGATTGGTTAAAAAATTTCTGAAAATTGTTAACCGTATGTATACTTTTGTGGCTGAGTGTATATACATTCATACCAATTGTTACGTTTTTACCTTCTTAAAAACGTTTAAAATATAAGCTCGTTGATTGCAAATAAAATAAAAATAAATTTGTGTTGAGTTTTAATTAAAATTCTTTATTATTCGAAGAATTCTGTGTACCACTGTTTACAACTTGATGTAAACAACAACAATTGCTTTTCTTTGTTATTTCTCTGTTTACACCCTTTGCATACATAATAACAATTACTAGACAATTGTTTGACTGATCTTTGTAATGGAGATCTTCAAACTACGACTACTCTCTTCAAACACACCGAGTCTTCACACAAGACTGACTGAACTTGTTTTCCTAGTTTCTAACTTCACACTTGTGAAAATTAATTTTATATATGAGTAGTGGAAGAACACTCAGTTTAAAGTCGACCACGAATGACTGATTTTTGAGAAACTTTTCATGGCAATTTTTCTGAGTTTTTGCCAGAAATCTGCTGAGTCTCCGAAAAAATATTTTTTCATATATTCGTTGAAGATGTCTGACCTAGGTTATGAATCGTGGCCTTACGTCTAATAAGCCAACACACTACTTACTAGCCCACGGCCATTTCTTGTAGCCAGCAGGAGTTTCCTCCTCTTTTTCATCTGTACAGCTTCTGCAGAAATCATTAGCAAGTTGTCCAAACCCATACCTCTCGCATGCGTGCTCCTAATGCAATGCCCCGCAATGACAGCGACAAACATACTGAGCGCCTTTCTTTCAAGTTTAAACATACACGTCATGCGCCCTTTATCCAGCGTTATGCCCGCATCCTAGGCCACCTATGTAGTGTTGATGTAATCGAGGACACATTGGCAATTATAAGCTTGTAGGTTTTCAAATTGACTTTGAAAGTCGTGAATTCATAGACAAGTTCGATGGTTGTGCCACACCTGGCAAGTTCATCCGCCCTGTAATTACTAGGAATTTTACTGAGTACTGATACCCATTTGATATGGATATGATGTCATTCTGCAATCTCATTGAGATATTTGCAAGAGCTGTACACTGTCTTGGAGTTAATCTTGATAGCCGCTCGGCTAAGGTAACATCCCGTTTGGGGATATTTGCGTCACCAGTAATTTTCGACACAGCCTTTTCGTTACTTTATAAAGTAAATAAAGTACTTTTTTAAAAAGTACTTTTTTGATATAATGTCTGGGTACCCATAGGACATGGATGTGATATCTTTCTGCAATCTCATTGAGATATCTGTGACAGCTGTACACTGTCTTGAAATTAATCACGTTGGAATTCAGGCCGTGAAAGACGCTACAGTGATGTTAAAAAGTACCTTTTTGCCTTTACTACTTTTCATGTGAAGGTAAATAAAAAATGCGGATTTTTTAAGTATAGCAAGGGTTCGCAGGGATTTTTGTTTAAAGGAAATAAAAAGTACTTCTTTAAGACATTCTTGTTGACCAGAAACATTGAAACAAGGTTTGTAATGATTAAGGCATTTTTTATTATTTTTATTACCATTTTTAAGTACTTTTTCTTAAGGTACTTTTTTAATACTTTCCAAAAACTACTTTCTCTTATAAAAAATTAAAATTCAACATTGAAACAAAGGCTATAATGATTAAGAAATTTTGTTTTATTATTTTTATTACCAATTTTAAGTACTTTTCTTGAGGTACTTTTTTATAATTTTCCAAAAAGTACTTTTTCTTATAAAAAAGGAAAAAATAGAATTAAACATTGAAACGTAGGCTACAATGATTAAAACATTTTTTTTTATTATTTTTATTACTCTTTTAAAGTACTTTTTCTTGAGGTACTTTTTTAATATTTTCCAAAAAGTACTTTTTCTTACAAAAAAAAAAAAATTAAATTAATTCGTATTTTATTTTATGTTCACATTAAGATTTATTAAAACAAACGACATTTCTTTTGTGGATTCATTGGGCTATCCAATGGACAATTGAAAGCCTTGGCAAACCCATGAGAATTCTTAACAATCTGTTTTAAACGTACATCACTGGGATCATGTTCAATGAATTCGAGATCACCTTTATTACAAAAGAACTGGGCCATGCTTAAGTAAAACTGGCGTTGCCAATTTGTATTATTGTCAGGATTATAAAATGTTTCATAGGCGCGGTATGCAGCACGTTCCCCAAATAGATCAGCTATACGTTCATCAATATCATCGGTGGGGTGTTGGTTTTGCATGCTTTCTAAAGATTTCTTATATAAATCCTTCTCTACAATGGCGCCATGGCCTGTGTTGATTAGTTCGTTTTTATCAAAGGCATGTCCTATTTCATGGGCCATTAGGAAACCCATTAAAGACAGTTGGTATTCAGGATAGAGGCTATAGTGATACAAGGGATATTGCAAGCTGGCAAAGGGTACAACCACCAAATTTTGTTGGGGAACATAAAACATAGAACCGGAACTACCGAAACTGTTATCGGCTGTTATATAAAAATTGAGATTTTTTTTGTATAACAAAGACTTAAGAAAACGATGTTGCAGTAGAAACAAATGATTTTTAAAATAATTTCCATTGTCTAGAGGGGGAACTCCCTTATAAAATTGTTCTATGGTTTCGTTGGACACGGGATAAGGCAGATTTCCTAGATTAATTCCAATTCTATTCAATTTATCCTTTAAATCCTTCACTTGTTGTGTGGTAAGATTAAGCTTGTTTTCTTCAAAAAGTTCGTAAAAAAAAAAATAAATTTGACTTATTAAACGGTTGATCATGTCGTCATAGTTTCTTTGCTCTCTTAAGAATATTTTCTCATAATAAATGTAATTAACGGCCACATCAAGTTTATTTCTTAAATCCTTTACACAAGATTTCTTAGTGAACTCTGTTGTACTGTCCTCAAACAAATAGAACAGGAAGTGGAGCATCAAATAATTCATTTGCTGTTGCCATTCTTCGCTGGGCCACTCAATATCACGAAAATAATTAAAAAATGAAACATTTCTTAACCAAATGCGATTAATTTTATTTACGGACACACCTAGTAACTGTTGCAGATACAATTTAAGAAACGGATACTCTGCGATTACATTCTTTAAGGCGATGCCAGTGTAAGTGTACTCGTTTGTGATAACATTTTGTAATATTTTCAACCATTTTAGTTGCGTAATTTTTAATTGTTGTACTATGACAGAGGCATTGTCTACCTTTAAAGCCTTTAGACTACCTTCAATGGCAGTATCTTTTGGCAGCTTATTATATGCCGGTTGTAAAATAATATCTATACTGTCATCCTTACTGACAGTGATTTCATGTGTTATTATCAGCTGATTCCAATTGTAACCTTGCAATTGACCTAACGCTTGCCAAAAATCTTCTTTACTAAATGCCACATTTGTTTCGCCTGGTGTTGATAATAACGGCCACCTTATTTGCAGCTCCTCAAAATATTTCATTAAATTCGTACGATTTTCTTTAACACATGACTCGTAGTAATTTTGTATTTTCTCCCGAAACGTTTGTTTATTGTTTTCGGAATAATTCTGAAGCAATACATGCCCTGCATTCCGTATATTATTCCGTGCATTCCACCACAGACCGTAGACATACGGAAAGAATTTCTGTTTATTTGAAAATTTATTGTCAACACTGTGTTTCGGTTCAAACATATTCATTAGTTTTGTCTCGTATATTTGATCCAAATATTGTGTAATTTCCCGTACATTTTCATCACTGTTGGCATAGCCATTATAATTACCGCAACTGTATGCATAGAAATCCTCACAAGGATCTACTGTTGTGTTAAGTGACTGTTGTATTTTCCTTTCAAAATCCTGATTAAAGTCATCGTGTTGAAAACCCTTTACTTTAAAGTGATAACGGCCTGCGATGTTAGTGTTCAACAAGATGAACACAATTATTACCATCGAAACGATGGAATGATTTTTAATCGCTTCCATGATCCGTTTTCGGTTTTTCTGATATTTTTACGTTGAAACTTAAAGCGCAACTATTGGTTTTGATTTTCTTATCGTATCGATTAGTGATAACAAGAATTGAAATTAAATTACAAGTCTCTTCCAAGTTCTCTTTTTCTGTGTCCCCACCTCCCCACAACTGTAAATCTGACTTACATTTCCCGTATTTTTGAATACATTTCTCCCTCTACTACTCTTACAACTGCTGCTAGTTAATGTTTGGTACTCTTTTAAGCTCTCTTTTGGGGTCTCGTAATTCTGTGTACGTTTCCACAGAACATAGGAGATAATCTTATACTGACAACAACTCTCTTTCTGTTGACATTCCAGTTTGGTAAACAGTACGTTATTATGGATTCCAAAACTCAGGAGAAGATAACATAATAAAGAGACCATAACTCTATATGCCTCTAAAAAGGCAGTTGACAACATTACGGGTCTTAGGTTCTATTGGGCCGTGATGAATCCAAACTTGTTTTACGGTGTTGGCGTGTAAGCATCGATGTCACTTGATAGTGATACTGAGAGACAGAGTTCGAAGGCAGTTAGCCTTTCTGATCACTAGTCTACTTTGTTCCACAGACAATTAAGATGTTGGCGCTAAAGCTCAAAGCAGTTAAATCCGGTTCCAGTCTGCGCTAGGGACACACTGAAATTCTGAGAAGACATTCAATTGCTTGCAACTTTCTAAATACGGCATTTAATTTTTGTAATCCGAAGTAGAGGCTTAGGTTGTAATCCTGGCCGAAGGGTTTTAATGATCAATTATTTATGTATGTATGTATGTAAGTAGAGGCTTGTGGACTGAAGATACGGATCTTCTTAATGGGATCCTTGAGGTTTATGCCGATGGCTTCAAAATGCTAGGCAGTGTGAGTTGCCCTATTTTTTTTTTGAAGCGTCCTGTTTTAAACTATGTTCAGATATGAACTTTTATTGAGTCAACATTCGGTTTATTGAGTACAATATTTTAAGTGTTAAATAGAGTAGAGAATAGAAAGTATTCGGTTAATTGTAATATGGTCACTAAACACGCTTATAACAGTGCTGCATTTTAAGTTTTACTCAATATTATAACAATTTCGTATTTATTGCGCAATAATTAATTGAAACTTTATAAGAAATATTGAGCTCAATAATGGCGTTGATTGCGATTTACGCAGTAAAGGTGCATATCTGAACACGGTATTAGGCTGCCCCCTACAGAGCTTTTAAGGCAGAGTTGGTTGGCGTGATATCGCCTGAAAATATCTTGATTTACACGTTTAGAAAGGCAGCAAACAAGTCGTTAGCTAACGTCCTAATTCGTCCATGATTACCGCGGATTTTAAAGGCAAATATCGGATTATTTCAAAGGATCTCTTTTGTAGAAGCCAGAATTATGGCCAAAAATTGCCAGTCAAGGACGATACGGTACTCACAATATCCGAAATAAATATTCCGTTTGGCTCAGTTAAACTGGATATTCTATACTCGTTTAACACGGCAACATAAACCTTGTCTGCATGAGAAAGTACTAAAGTACTTTTTTCTAAAGTACTTTTTACTAAAGTACTTTTTGCTAAAGTACTTTTTACTAAAGTACTTTTTAATAAGGTACTTCTTAAGAAGTAATTTTTAATAAAGTACTTTTTAAGAAGCAATTTTTAATAAAGTACTTTTTAAGAAGTAATTTTTAATAAAGTAGTTTTTGATAAAAGAAAATCTTGGGTTGGGGTACTATTTTGTTTCCTCAATAACCTAGCGTTTCATTAAAAATCTTCTTTTGGGCTACAAAAATTGAATATCAAGTTAAATTTTATAATGATTGGAAACAATTGTTTTAAATAAAAGTACTTTTCTTAGCTACTCACCACAGTACTTTTTTTCTGAACAGCGAAAAACATACAAACGATAACAGCAGGGATTCGCAGGAATTTTTGTTTAGAAGAAATAAAAAGTATTTTTTAATATATTCTTCTTAACCATAAACATTGAAACATAGCCTATTATGATTAAAAACATTTTTTTATTTATTTTTTATTACTATTTTTAAGTACTTTTTCTTAAGGTACTTTTTTAATATTTTTCAAAAAGTACTTTTTTCTTATAAAACAATTAAAATTATACATTGAAACAAAGGCTATAATGATTAAGAAATTTCGTTTTATTATTTGTATTACTATACTTAAGTACTTTTCTTGAGGTACTTTTTTAATGTTTTTCAAAAAGTACTTTTTTCTTATAAGAAAAAGAAAAAAATAGAATTAAACGTTGAAACAAAGGCTTTAATAATTAAAAATATTTTTTTATTATTTTTATTACGATTTTTAAGTACCTTTTTCTTGAGGTACTTTTTTATTATTTTCCAAAAAGTACCTTTTCTTATAAAAAATAAGAAAAAAAAATAAAATTAAACATTGAAACAAAGGCTTTAATAATTAAAAATATTTTTTTGTTATTTTTATTACTCGTTTTAAATACTTTTTCTTAAGGTACTTTTTTAATATTTTCCAAAAAGTACTTTTTCTTATAAAAATTCTTAAAATAAATTAATTGGTATTTTATGTTAAGTTCTCATTAAAATTTATTAAAACAAACGACATTTCTTTTGTGGATTCATGGGGCTATCCAATGGACAATTGAAAGCCTTGGCAAACCCATGAGAATTCTTAACAATCTGTTTTAAACGTACATCACTGGGATCATGTTCAATGAATTCGAGATCACCTTTATTACAAAAGAACTGGGCCATGCTTAAGTAAAACTGGCGTTGCCAATTTGTATTATTGTCAGGATTATAAAATGTTTCATAGGCGCGGTATGCAGCACGTTCCCCAAATAGATCAGCTATACGTTCATCAATATCATCGGTGGGGTGTTGGTTTTGCATGCATTCTAAAGATTTCTTATATAAATCCTTCTCTACAATGGCGCCATAGCCTGTGGTGGTTAGTTCGTTTTTATCAAAGCCATGCCCCATTTCATGGGCCATTATGAAGCCCATTACAGACACTTGGTAGAGAGGTTTAAACATATAATGGTACATGGGATACTGTAAGCTGGCAAAGGGTACAACCACCAGATTTTGTTGGGGAACATAAAACATAGAACCGAAACTACCCAAACTGTTATCGGGTGTTACGAAAAAGTTAAGATCTTCTTGGTACAGCAAAGACTTACGGAAACGATGTTGCAGTAGAAGCAAATGATTTTTAAAATAATTTCCATTGTCTAGATTGGGAATTTCATCATAAAATTTTTCGATTGTTTCACTTAACACCGGGTAAGGCAAATTGCCCAGATTGATTTGAATGCTACGTACTTTCGCTTGCAAATTTTGTATGCGGTGGAAGGTAAGATTCAAATTATTTTCTTCAAAGATTTGCTGAATTATATTTTCCAATTGCTGGTTTATGCGGCTAAAACCATCCTCATAGAGCCAGTAATCTCGGGAGTAGATTTCCTCATAATACATGTAATTAACGGCCATATCAAGTTTATTTTTTAAATCTATAATACAAGCTTGGGGAGCGAATTTTGGACTACTGTCCTCAAATAAATAGAATATAAAGTGCAGAATTAAATAATTGAATTCCAGATGCAATTCATTGATTGTCCACTGAATTCCATGGAGTTGTCTAAAGAATGAAACATTTTTTAACAGGATTTTATCAAGTTTATAGATTTTTTTGCTGAGCAACTTTCTCAGGTATGATCTAAGAAAAGGATATTCTACTGTTACATCCGTTAAGGACATTTCTGTTTGAATGTACTCGCTCGCGGTAGAATTTTGAAATCTTTCCAACCATTTTTGTTGCGTAACTTTTAATTGTTGTGCTACTTCAGAGGCATTGTGTACCTTTAAAGCCTTAAGAATACCCTCAACGGCAATATCTGCTGGTAGATTAGACGGCTGCTGCTCATTATTAAATCCGGGTTGTAAAATAATATTTAATGTACCATCCTTAGTGGCAGTGATTTCATGTCTTATTAACAGGTTATTCCAATTATAGCGCTGCAGCTTGCCTAACATTTGCCAGAAATGATTACTTCTAAGCCCCCAACATCTATCACAGTCGCCGGGCAGTAAAGCCCATTTGATTTGTAGCTCCTCGAAATATTTCACAAAATTTTTTGAATTTTCTCCTACACATGCCTGGTAGTAACTTTGGGTTTTTTCCCGAAACGTGTGTTTCGATTTGGCTTTAAGTTGCAGGAGCTTTATTAATTTTTTATTGAATTTATAATCCAAATATTGTGTCATTTCACGAACACTTTCTTCATTGCTGTCGGGATAGCCATTATAATTACCGCAACTGTATGCATAGAAATCCTCGCAAGGATCTGCTGTTGTGTTCATTGATCTTTTTATATCGTTTTCCAACACTTGATTTAAGATGTGTGGCACGAAAATGTCTTCTTCCTCAGTTATTGAATTGCATAAAGCTGTGGCGGTGATTTCTTTGTGTAAACAAATGAAACAAATTATTGCCGTAAGAATGAAATGTTTTTTAATGACTGCCATGATCTGTTGTTTATTCTGTGCTTTTGCCATGTAATTTAAAGTGCAACTAAAGCCTTGATTTGTACGGCTAGTCAATGTGATAAGAAGTCTTGATAAGGCAGGGAAATTAGTTTGAAAAATACTCTTCCTCTCTCTATTACTCTCCCTCTCTCTCTCTCGCTCTCTCTCCCTTTCTCTCTCTCTCTCTCTCTACCTCTCTCTCTCTCGCGCTCTTTCGCTCTCTTATAAAAAAGAAAGCCCACTCTATGCTTATCAACAGTTCCGACATCCCTCCCCCCAATATTCTTTTAATGCAACTGGACTGTAGTAAGCCATAACGTTATCTACGGCGAGCGGACGCTTGACTGGTTGCATGAAGTATACCCATATAACCGATAAGGGCGTACGTACGAATAAGTTATCTTTTTTGGGCTCATAGAAGAGCTTCTGTTGCCTTAAATCGTCAAAAAAAATAAAATTTTAAACAGACAATAGGAACAATGACTCGATATCTCTCTACCGAGATACCATATGATCAACTGGTTTACATGCCTGTATTTCCAGCATGTAAACCAAGTCCATTGATCTGAAGATCTGAATATTTTCAGTGTGAAGCGGAAACTTTTGTTCCATTGCGTGACAGCAAAAGCTTGTTGAGTTGTGCCATTTTACCCGAAAATCTCTTAATTCCCTAACGAATATCACTTCGCTGTCCATCCTCGTCCACGAATGCCTAGAATTTAGGAAGGAATTTGCAAGTTTTCTTTTATGGAAGTCAGGTATAATGCCGCACGCTGCATTGCCAGGGCCCTAACGATGCCAACAATCTCTAACATTTTGCACTTCATAAGTATGCCGATGGCCTTTCTTCTCATCTTCCGTGGTAGCCTGAAGGTACGGGCAATTGCATGGATAGCAAAGGCGAAGATAGGCTTGTTGAGTGGCGGGAATTTCCCTTTAAAATCTCTTGATTTACTCGTACAGTCAGGCCTGTGCCAGGGCTTTAACGATACCCACAATCTCCGACATTTTACACAGCATAAGTATGCGGATAGCCTCACTTCAACTTGTTATTCTTCGTTCATCTTCTGTGGTTGCCGGAAAGTACAAGCAATATTGCTAGACTCTGCTAAATTTGTATGCATAACAGAAGCGAAGATAGGCTTGTTAAGTGGCGGGTATTTCCCTTTAAGATCTCTTGATTTACTCGGACAGCCAGGCCTGTGCCAGGGCTCTAACGATACCCACAATCTCCGACATTTTACACGGCATAGCCTCACTTTAACTAGATATTCTTTGCTCATCTTCTGCGGTAGCCGGAAGATACAAGCAATATTGCTAGACTCTGCTGTATTTGTAAGGATAAGGCAAGCGGCGAAAGGCTTGTAGAGTAATGGAATTTTCCTTGAAAATCTCTTGAGTTATTCGAACAGTTAAAAAACGTCTGTCTTTGTCCATGAATGTTGAGGATTTCTCTGAGAAATTTCGGATTATTGAAAGGTAACTCTTATATGGGTTGCGGACCATCGTTGTAAATTGCTCTGCTGAGTTCGCAATTTTCGACATGTTATCAGGCATTGGTATTTCAATTGCTTTTAAGCTAATTTGGATAATGGCTATTCGTTTTACGAGGAAGCCTAATCTCGTTGGCAGTAGGAGGGTACGTGCCAGGGATGCCAAACGGGATTGATTTTTAAAAATCCCGAACCCTAAATCCCGGGATTTTTCGGCATAATTAGGTATCGAAAAATCCCTAAATATTCCGGTAAGCAATATTGCTAGACTCAGCTGAAGTCGTATGGACAAGAAGAGGACCGACTCACTTCTGATTTTAAATCACATGGCCATCCATTGCACAATTCCGATTGTTACAGGCCACTGTCTTTTAGGTAGGCATGTCGAAAGACTTGGCATTCCGGCATATCAATTTTACAGGGGCTTTGGATCTGAGGAGAAGGCAAAGTTTGATTTGCATTTCATTTTCAGTGCTGTACTTTTGTGTTCAAGTGACGAATATTTTCCCCTAAGGATGGCTGCGGTAGCAAGATTTATTTTGGACTCGAGATGGTTTCCTCTAGGATATGTTTGATCCACGGGTAAAATTAATTATGGGCATAAATTGGAACCTCTTCCTTTAAGAGAGGTCAGTCGCCTTGTCTGACCTAAGCTAAGATAATTTTTGATTCCTTTCTGCCCTTAAATCCCATGGTTATGCATCTGTCTTGTTGTAAGGCATGCCGATAAACTTGTCAAATTTTCTATGGTCGCCGTAGTCTAGTAGGTAGTGTGTTGGCTTATTAGACGTAAAGCCAGGGTTCGAACCCCAGGCCAGACATCAAAACAAAATATGAAAAAATATTTCCACGGCGACTTCCTCTCAGCAGATTTCTGGCAAAAACTCTGGGAGTAAATAAAATTACCATGAAAAAGTTTCTCAAAAAAATCTGTCGTTCGGAGTCGACGTTAAACTGTAGGTCCCGCCACTCATGTATAAAAGATTAACACACACAACATGAGTGGTGTGAAAAGCTAGGCCGTAATCCTGACTGAATGGTTGTAATGGCTATTTTTGTATGTATGTATGTAAAATAAACAAACAACAATGAAACAACGATGTTTACATTTACAGAGATTTCGAGAATGAGAAGTCACTCTCCTTCAAGAGCATCTATCAGACTGTTTACTTTGTGATATAAGAGGCAAGACAAAGCAAGCAACGGAGTCAGTTAAAATTCAGTCAGTCTTGTGTGAAGACGCGTTGCGTTCTAAGAGAATAATTGTGGTTTGAAGATCTCCGCTATAATGATCAATCGAACAATTGTTGTTGTTTACGCAAACGAGTGTAAAGCAGAATTAGAAACAAAGCAATTGTTGTTGTTTACATCAGGTTGTAAACAGTGGCACACAGAATTGTTATAACAATAAGAAAATTAATTAAAACTGACCATAAACATATTTTTATTGGTTGGCTATGTTGGTTGATTGTTGACGTCGCCGTAGTCTAGTAGGTAGTGTGTTGGCTTATTAGACGTAAAGCCAGTGTTCGAACCCCAGGCCAGACATCAAAATAAAATACAAAACGTATTTCCTCGGCGACTTCCTCTCAGCAGATTTCTGGCAAAAACTCTGAAATAAAATTGCAATGAAAAGTTTCTCAAAAATTTGTCGTTCGGAGTCGTTGTGAGAAACTAGGTCGTAATCCTGACTGAAGGGTTGTAATGACCAATTATGTATGTATGTTTTCTATGGTCGCCTGACACAACATGCACCGCCTCTTACTGTAGTCTTCTAAACGTTTGGGAGAGACGTAAAAAAACTTTCCGCCTAAAAGACAAACTCTTCTGCTGAATGTAGAGGCCCATTTGCCGTAAGTAGCGAGCTCTTGGGAAACATAAAAACAAAATTTTTCAAGCAAGAGCCAAAAAAACAAACGAATAAAAAAGAAGAGGAGAGAGAAATAAGAAGAAGAACAGAATAAATAATAAAAGACAAGAGATGAGAGCAATTGAAATAGATTTAATAGACTTAGATTCGGATTTGAGAATGAACGTCAGATTAGTTTTAAGCAACAAGTTGTGGTAGGAAGAAAGATTAAAAATTTGTTTTTTTTTTTTTTGTCAAAATCCAAGTGCAATATTTAATTTAAAAAAATAAAAATTTGAAGAAAAACAAAAAACATTTAAAAAATTCTGGGGGCACATGTGCTGATAAAACTGTTGGTGCCTGAAAACCAAAAAACGAAAAACAAACAGAAAAACAAGAAAAAATAAAAGAAACTTAAGGAAACAGAGACGGGACAGACGGAACAGACAATGTTAAAGTTAAGCATTGTCTTTGGCTTGCTGGCGTCCATAATCTGGCGTACAACACCGACAAATTGTCGCCAAACTCACAACCAAACGCAGAACATCAATCAATTGGCTGCCTTGAATATTGAACGTTATACGGATGCAACGGCAAGGCCTTGTGAGAATTTTTATCAATACGCCTGTGGCAATTGGTATCAACAGCATATTGATGAAATGGATTACGGTGATGTCTTGGGCTTAATGGATTATGAATTGAATCGTAAACTGGAGCATTTATTACGTAAGCCTTTAGGCGCACAGCAAACAGTTACGGCCAATCGAACGGAAGAGAACTTGACAGCCCAGTATGCCATGATAAGCAGCAGCTCTACAGATTCCGATGATGGCTCATGGCCAATAGGTGAGACCGCTGGACTATACGATAAAGTCAGATGCTATTACAAGTCCTGTAAGAAGGTAAAACCTTACAATTTGAAAAAATACTTACAACTAGTGCAGCCGGGCAGAGGTTTCCACTGGTATGTGTTGGCCAAACAGGGTGGCCGTAAATGGAATGCCGAAAAGTTTGATTGGCTGGAAACCATAGCCCGTTTACGTTTGTATGGCTTAAATGGTGTCTTGCTTAAGGAACAGGTATTGCCACGCTGGGATGAATCCTCTTCTATGAGCATTTATTTGGATAAACCCGACTTGGCAGAGACTTTGGCCATGGGTGAGGGTGTCATTATAGAACTGTTAATGGATATTGGCCAAACCAAACGGGTGGCCAATGAAATAGCACGCGAAGTTAATCGTTTTGAGTTTCAATTGCACAAACTCCAAGAGTTGGAGGATGAAGAGGGTCCCAAGGAAATGCAATTGAGTTACTTGCAAGAATACATGCCTCAAATCGATTGGCTGGCCTATCTCAAGGAACTTAAGGGACCCGATACCGATTTGGCCACCACTGTTATCATACAAAATATACCCTATATGCGCTCCTTAGTAAAATTACTTAATATGGTAGACTCCTCCACCTTATGCAACTACATAATGCTGAAGTTCTTGCTGTACCTTAAGGCCCAAGGACCGAATGAGATAACGCGTCAAGAATGTATTTCCAGTTTGAGAAGAGCCATGCCCTTGGCCATGAGCTATATAGTGGGTGAACACTACTACAAGGACCAGGAGAAAAATGATTTGCAATTACAACAATTGTTTAAGCATCTGCAGGAGACCTTTCACAATACCATACAAGAAAATCGCTTGCAATTGCCTCAGCCCATTGTGCAAACACAATTACAGAAAATCGATTCCATGAAAATGCGTGTGGGTTTTGCGCCTCGTAATCTCACGGCCACATACTTTGATATGTACTATGAAAGGGTTACCCTGGATGCCAATAACTTTTATGCCAATCAGTTAAGTTTGCTAAGGCTTACAGTGGAGCATAGCCATGAAACCTTAGATCCTGTTAACAATCCTGAGTTATTAGCCGATGAGGCGGTTATTTCTGCCGAGTGGCTAGGCAGCTCTTCCTCGCCACTCTATCTCAAGTCACGCAATGTGGTCATTATACCCTATGGTTTCCTGCATATGCCCATCTATCATCGTAATTTAAAGGACATTTTCAAATACTCCGTGTTGGGTTTTGCCTTGGCCCATGAAATGTTACACGGTTTCGATTCATCTGGCATAGACTATGACAGCATGGGCAATATAATGGGTCCCAGTGAGGAAATCTCAGCAAATCAACGTTTTATGCAAGGTCTACGCTGTATGCAAAATGAATTGGCCACTGGGTCACGCAGTCTCAATGAAAAGTTGTCCGACTATGAAGGCATTCGCTTGGCCTATAATGCCTATTTTAGTTTGAACGCCACCAATGATATCACCCAACATACCGTTAAATCATGGCGCAGCAGATTCTTGGCACAATTTACACCCCAGCAAGTGTTTTTCCTTAATTTTGCTCAATTCTTCTGTGGCAAGGTACATCCGAAATTGACACACTCTGCCTATTTGGATCATGCTTTGGATGAGTTACGTGTCTTACAAACTTTGGCTAATTTTGAGGAGTTTGGCCGCGTTTTCAATTGTGAGAAGAAGGATAAAATGCAGTCCAGACATCGTTGTAGATTGTGGTAGTGTTAGTAAATAATTGAAAAGGAAAGAAATTGAATAAAGAAAATCAAAAAAAAAAAATAATTTTTTTTTGTAAATTCCAGGACATTTGAAATGGAAAAAATGGAGAATTTTTAAAATGTCATTAAATAACCTTCACTAGAGTAAATAGTCCTATACACAATAGTTTTTTTATCGGATTAAAATCACCATATAACGCATTAGAAATATAAAACTTATCAGCTCTATATATTAAGAAAATTTGTTGGCCGACAAAAATTTTTGAAAAAACATTTTTTAAATGACAAAATTCATTTTGTTTCAGCTTTTGGGCAACAACTACTAGATTAGAGAAATAAATCAGCTCGTAAATATTTATTAGTAGAATATGTCGGCCGACAAAATATTTTTGAAAAATGGTTTTCATCTTCAGTATTGTGGGTGACAACATCAGCGAGATTACAAAAATTAAATTTCAATTCATACGTATTTATAGTAAAGTATAAAAAATGTCGGCCGACAAAATATTTTTGAAAAATGATTTTCATCTTCAGCACTGTGGGTGACAACATCAGCGAGATTACAAAAATTAAATTTCAACGCATACATGTTTATAGTAGAGTAAAGTAGAAAAAATGTCGGCCGACAAAATATTTTGAATAAAATTCATCAGCTAGTTTAGAAGATTAAATTGTACCATACCTAAGAGTAAAGTATAAAAAATGTCGGCCGACAAAATATTTTGAAAAGTGATTTTCATCTTCAGCACTGTGAGTGGCTACATCAGCTAGATTAGAAATATAAAATACCAGCGCATACGTATTTATGAGAAGAGTAAAGTATAAAAAATGTCGGCAGACAAAATGTTTTGAAAAGAGTTTTTTTTTGTATAAAACACAGTTTATCTTCAGCACTGTGGCTGGCAACGTCAAAATGCTTAGAAAATTAAAATGTATCACATCTAAGAATGAAAAGCGTCGGACGACAAATTTTCATGCACTCGTTTAATAAGCCAACAAACATGATTTTAAAAGCTTTGGCTTTCTGACTTACGTTATTGGAATAAGAATTTTGGTAGAAGCGTTTGATTAGAACAGTATTTTCATAATTACAAATTTTTAAACTAAAAATGTCGGCCGACAAATATGATTTTACCAGCCTGTGGCTTATACAAAAACTTTCCGCCGACTTTGTTAAAATGCCAGCTTTATTAGAAACAAATTTTGAAACCCCTTTTCACATGACCTAACATTTGAATTAAAAAATGTCGGCCGACAAATATGGTTTTACAAGCGTGTAGGTTATACAAATACATTCCTTTAGCTCATTAAAATTACAGTTTTATTAGAAACATATATTCAAAAACCCTTTTTACGTGACTTAACATTTAAATTTAAATATGTCGGACGACAAATATGGTATTTACCGGACTATTGTTGCAAATTAAAATAATACTTACAACTTCTTTTTTTCATAACTAAACATTTGAAACGGAGACTGTCTGCTGAAAATATAGTTTTACAAGCCCTTTTTTCATGTGCCGGACATTTGAATTTAAAATATGTAGGCCGACAGTTTTGGTTGGAAGGAATATTTCAAATGTTTTTTGCAAAATGCAGGCCGACAAAATCAATTCGATTATGTTTATGATTATTTAAATATTTTTTTTATACAGAATTATGATAAAAATGTCGGCCTACAAATAATGATTTACAAGCCTTTAGCAAACGCAAATGTTTCCTGGATTACCTTTATTGTAATAGCGGCTTAATTTTAAACATACATACATACATATATTGAAAAACCCTTTTTACACGACCAAACATTTTTATTAAAAAATGTCGGTCGGCAAATATTCTTTTAGTATTGAAACAACAGCTTTGATTGAAAGGAATATTGCAAACATTTTTTCATAAATAAACATGAAAATGTCGGCCGACAAAATCAGTTGGATCATATATATGATAATTTGAAATATTTTGTCCACAGCATTTTGGAAAATAGTAGAGCTTTGTAGGTAGAATATATGATTTTTGTGTTCAAAAATGTCGGCCGACAAAATCACGGATCATATATATGATAATTTGAAATATTTTTTTCCACAGAATTATGGAAAATAGTAGAGCTTTGTAGGTAGAATATGTGATTTTTGTGTTCAAAAATGTCGGCCGACAAAATCAGTTGAATCATATAAATGATCATTTGAAATATTTTTTCCAACAGCATTATGGAAAATAAAGAGCTTTGTAGGTAGAATATATGATTTTTGAGTTCAAAAATGTCGACCGACAAAATCAGTGATAATTTGAAATATTTTTTCCAACAGCATTATGGAAAATAAAGAGCTTTGTAGGTAGAATATATTGATTTTTGTGTTCAAAAATGTCGGCCGACCAAATCATTTGGATCATATAAATGATCATTTGAAATATTTTTTCAACAGCATTATGGAAAATATAAAGCTTTGTAGGTAGAATATATTGATTTTTGTGTTTAAAAATGTCGGCCGACAAAATCAGTTCGATTATGTTTATAACTATTTGAAATATTTTTTCCACAGCATTATGGAAAATATAAAGCTTTGTAGGTAGAATATATTGATTTTTGTGTTCATAAATGTCGGCCGACCAAATCATTTGGATCATAAATATGATAATTTGAAATATTTTTTCAACAGCATTATGGAAAATATAAAGCTTTGTAGGTAGAATATATTGATTTTTGTGTTTAAAAATGTCGGCCGACAAAATCAGTTCGATTATGTTTATAACTATTTGAAATATTTTTTCCACAGCATTTTGGAAAATATAAAGCTTTGTAGGTAGAATATATTGATTTTTGTGTTTAAAAATGTCGGCCGACAAAATCAGTTGGATCATATAAATGCTCATTTGAAATATTTTTTCCAACAGCATTATGGAAAATAAAGAGCTTTGTAGGTAGAATATATTGTTTTTTGTGTTTAAAAATGTCGGCCGACAAAATGTTTTAATGAAAAAAATTAAATACAAAATATGCCCTAAAGTTTTGCCACAATTTACTCCGACTTTTACGTATCTTTTCAGTGCCTTAGGCTCATGCGTATTTAAAAAAGAGAAGAAAAGAAAATGTATGAATAATTTTAATTGCCTCTCCCTCGATTGCATTGTAGATTTTAGTCTTAATCATTGATTCCAAGTTTTTCTTTTCATTTCACAATGACTATCAAGGCCAAGGTCATTGAATTGCGTTTATAATCGCATTGTGCTGTCCATTCTGGCGTACAACGTTTAATCAGAGAATTTTTTCTCTGAATTTTTTCTGTATTTTTTTATCTTTGATGTCATCGTTTTATTATTGCGCTATGGATATGGAAACTAAAGAAAAAATGAAAACGAATTTGCCTGAATAATAAAATCGAAGAGAATAGATGAGGTTTTTTTTTGCACAATTTAACCAATTTTTCTCAAGTGGGGATATTTTTTTTAAATGAAATGCGTTAAGAAAATGATACGCAACTCAATACCTACACATGACTTATGGGGCGTTTAAATGGAATTGGAGTGACAATAATAATGATGGCTAAGAGGGTGAAGGGAGGGACGTAGAGTATTCATTTAATGAATTGCAAGAATTTTATTAAATTATTGGCAAACAAGAAAATGCAATAAAAATTGTAAACAATTTAATAAAAGCTTTAAAATATTGGCGATGGGTATGCCCATTACATTGAAAATGTTTGAGAAAAATTCATTCGATTGAAGAATTTTGAAGAAAAAACAAAATCCTGCAAATAAGTTTTTGTTAAACTGTCTGAGGTGGACATTCCGTATCATTCCAAAAGCTGAAATAAATTTGTAGAGGTCCTTAGTGACATCCTGAAAAGGGGTCTTGAAGTTATCAGTCTGTAGAGCTTGCCACATAGGTTAAGGATAAGTCTGGGTAAGGCCACAAGAGCATCATTTTCGTGAAAGAAAAAAATTCCTTAATGGAAAAACTTTCGACTGGTGGATGAGTTAATATCACAGAAACTAAAGGTAAAATTTCAAGGAATATCAAACAATATCCATTGGTTAGTAAATTATGGCATGGAAGTCACATCAATGGCTTGCAGGGAAATTATGGGGATACTTGCAGGAAAATCATGGATAATGTTCATACTTATGGAAGCTGAAAGGTCAGTGTCTGGCCAGACAGAGCAAATTTAAAAACCAGCACAGTTGGAGTTGGACAAAATACAGAGACTTGAGTACAGTAATCCCTCGATTTACGTCGCAGTTGGTTCCAAAAAAAGACGACGTAAATCGAAACGACGTAAATCGAATTTCTTATTGCTCATACTACAAAGTACACTGTTTTTAACAAGGAACTTAAAAAAGTTACAGTAATACCTCGATTTACGTCGTAGTTGGTTCCAAAAAAAAAGGCGACGTAAATCAATTGACGACGCATATTGAAGTTAGAAGGAACAAACAATTTGACGACGTAAATCGAAACAACGTTAATCGAGGCGACGTAAATCGAAGGATTACTGTATGTTGGTATAATCGAACAAAAGGGAACCTAAGCTATAATGACATTGGAGGTTCTGTTGGATTCAAGTTCATTACAAATGGTAGTGAAGAATTGAAGACAAGTACTTCAGTCATGATTACAACCTACCACTTATACTGTGTGTTTTAATTTTATTCATGAATGGCAGGAGCTACAGTTCAAAGTCGACTGCAAACGACAGATTTGTGAAAAGCTTTTCATGGCAATTTTATTTGACTATCAGATTTTTTGCCAGAAATCTGAGAGAGGAGAGGAAGTCGCCAAAAAAATATTTTTTTTTTCATATTTCCTTTGGTTTAAACCGTGGGCTCACGTCTAATAAGCCATAGCACTACTTTCAAGACCACGACGACTTCAATAACATAATAGCATGGTCCAAAATATTGAGCAGCACCTAACAAAGCAGGGGCGACTGGGCCCCTGACATGAGCGTCCCCCCGGAACTCTTGGATGTATACGCCGATGGCTATAAACTCAATAGCAGGGTTGGTAGAGGAGTATACTTTGGGAAACTGGACCTGAACATTTCCCTCCGACTGCCGGATTATTGTAGCGTGTTTCAGGCGGAGGTAATGGCCATCTACTGGGCTGCTCAATGGATACTCGACTACGGTGTTCCTTTCACCCGCATCTCGATCTTTTTCTGATAGTCTGGCTGCCATAATAACGCTGTGAATAACTCCAGGACCGTCAGGGAATGTCGCCGTTAACTCGACCTTCTTTCTTGGCGCTTCAATGTCACATTTGTCTGGGTCCCCGGGCACAGCAATATTTAGGGAAATTGCAAAGCCGACGAGCTCGCCAGAGCTGGTGCACTACTTCCGGCATCCTCTTCAGTCGACTTGGGGATGCCACTTACCTCGGCCAAGCTGGCGATCGTCTTGCTCCACCGCTAGGCTGACTTGGCCCTCGATGGATAGAAGGTGCACCAACCAATTACTCGGACTTGGTCGTAACATCATCTCAATCACTGTGGTCGTTCTTACAGATCATTATGTTATGGGAAGACATATGGACAGATTTCAGCTCCCATCTAACGACTTCTGCCGCGGGTACAGATCCGCTGAGGAAGAGGAGACTGTTATCCACTTTCTTTGTCAATGCCCATCTCTTGCGAGGTGCAGATATAGGTTATTTGGCTCTCCAATCCTTGTCAGCTTGACGGAGCTATTGTTAATTGATTTCAAGGATATTGCTTCGTTTATCAAATCTTCGGGCTGGTATTCCAGCATGGGGTAGTTGTGCTTTAAATGTTAATACCATGCGCTGACCAACAATTTCTTCTTCTCTGATTTGGAAGAACTTGATCAGTACAGAGACTGCGTTCACCTGTGGCGTCTTAAGAGGCCGCTATGCGTGCTCAAGTGAGCTTTTGGCATCAACGCTACCACTTCAACCTAACCTAACCTAACACACAGTTGAGACGGCAGCAAGTGAATTCGGATGTTGATATTTTCCTTATAAAGGGTCCGCCAAATAACTTCTTTTTTTTTGAAAATGTTTTAAAAAAAAATACTGAATATTTTCTCAAATTTCTTTTTTTTATTTGAAAGTACAATCCTTCCGGTTAATAATGGAAAATAATTTCATTCAAATGGCTGCCTCGGCTGGCCATGCAGTAGCCTACACGATCGGTCCAATTTTTAAGCACATTATCGATTGTGTGCAGCTGTATTTCACCAATGGCTTCACAATTATTGTCCTTTAAAGCGTCAATTGTCTCTGGCTTGTCGGCGTAACACTTATCTTTGACGGTACCCCACAAATAATAGTCCAACAGTGTCAAATCGCAGCTCCGAGGTGGCCAAACGACATCAGCTCTGCGGCTGATAATGCGATCTTTAAAAACAGGGCGCAAAACATCGAGTGTAGCTTCGGCTGTGGGGCACGTAGCGCCGTCCTGTTGAAACCAAATGTTGCCAATATCCTCCTCTTCAATTTTTGTGAACAAAAATTCGTTCAACATGGCCCGATAACGATCGCCATTGACTGTAACGGCCACTCCTTGCTCATTTTCGAAGGAAAATGACCCAATTATGCCTCTGGACCAAAATCCGCACCAAACAGTGACTCGTTTTGGGTGCGTCTGCTTTTCAATGTATGCGTGCGGTTTTTCTGTGCCCCAAATGCAACAATTTTGCTTGTTTACATACCCGCCAAGATCAAAATGAGTTTCATCTGAAAAGATCATTTTTTTTTGCCAAAATCGGCATCTTCTGTAAGTCGATCGCAGGCCCACTTAGCGAAGTGAAAACGCATTGGATGGTCAATTGGGTTCAACTCCTGAACCAATTGGACTTTGTATGGCGTCATATCAAGGTCTTTATGCAAAATTTGTCTCAATGATGTCTCCGAAATGTTCAATTGTTGAGAACGACAGTGAATTGGCGTTGATGGCGCTTCACGCACACACACTTTCTGCCACAGCAGCAATATTCTCGGGTGTACGCACTGTTTTTGGCTTTTCATGCTTTGGTTTATCGATGAGGATGCCCGTTTCTTTCACTTTTTTCACAAGATAACGAACATACGGAGCTGACGGTGCTTCTCTGCTTCCAAAATCCGTACGCAATTTTCGCACGCATTCTGCAACATTACCATGATTTTCAAAGTAATGTCGCAATATTTCCCAGCGTTGTTCAACCGTATACTCAACCATATTCGTTCAGCGGAAGAATAAAACTGTCAAATCAAACATGAGCTAAGTGTTACCATTCATGAAATAAGCACTAGTTGAAAACAAAAAACGTTAAATGGCGGACCCGATATATAATTTTTTTCCTCGTTTTCTATAATTTTTTATTCTCAAATTAAAAATATTTTTTTATTTAATTTTTTGTTTGATTTTAAATTAAAAAAAAATTATTTTATTTTTATTTGCTTTTTTTTATTTATTTTTTAATTTATTTCGTTGGCTTTTTTTGGTGTCTGCCTATTGTAACCACTGTTTTGCATGAGAAATAGATAAGAAAAGGGCCATGAAGGGCTTCAGAAAATAAAACGAAATTCTATTGAGAAACTGGGCCATCATTGATAAGACATTGTCTTTAGAAGGGGTTATTAAACTAATTAGAATAAGATTGTATTCATACATTTTTTAAGTATGTATGTATGTAGGTATGTATGTATGTATGTATGTGCCTTTATTATTATAATTAAAACGTTTTCATTAGTTCAAGTATACAACAAAATTTTTTATTTTATTTTCTTTTTTATACCCATAATTAAACAAGTTTTTAGCATGTAATTATCGCTTAATTTTCAGATTTTTTTTGTTTGTTTTTTTTTTGTTCCATTTTTATTTATAATCAAGGATACTGGTTTTTAAGTAATTTAATTAGCAATCATACATACAAAGTATCGCTTGCAAAGATTAATGGCAACAATTTCATATTATTTTACCCTTTTTTGGCCTGTAACTCTTTTCCTGGCACTCGTCCTCTCTTTTCATACTCAATTCCTTTATTTAATATTTATGACCCATTTTGTTGAATACCACTCATGTTTGACAACGTCGTTTGGCTGCTCTGGTGGTGGTGGGAGGGCTGGCAGACTGGTTGCTTGGCTGCCTGTAACCATTGATTGTTTGATGTTGATGACGATGACTTTGTTCATTGTCATACAATTATATTCTTATATGTACATATTCCATGACCTCTGCCCTCCCTGCCTTTTCCTCCACCTTTCCTTTTTTTCCTTTATAAGATTGAAAATGAAAAACTGAATGCGTACATACAAAAAAGTTTAATTTTTTTGGATTTGTTTCTTTACAGAACCGAAACAATACCCGGTAATCCTTCATACAAGGCAACAATGCGTTTACATATAACGAATGTACAGAAAAGTGATTATGGCAGCTACAAGTGTGTCGCCAAAAATCCTCGTGGTGAAATGGATGGTACCATAAAACTTTACAGTAAGTTTTCTTTACTCCTCATACACATATGTATGTACATACCCATCTGTACCAACTGATATGTTAATAATAAAAACAAAAGGACTCAATAAAATCATATACAATTTATTAAACACACACTTACACACACACACTCCCTTACTGCCTTACTCTCTCACTCACTCCTACACTTATGTATACGCACGCTGCTTACATATTCATTTAATATGTCTCCATGTGTATGCCAGCCATTGTCAAAAAGGCAAACTGAATCAAAGGCTTCGTGCAGAAGCTATGCATGCAGTTTGCCCACAGTGTGCCCAGAGTGCAACAGTAAACCAAAAGAAAAGCAAGTGAACAGAATTTATTGAAAATGCTTTACATACATAACGTCAAGTAGAGAAAGATAGGAATTTTAATCATATATTCCGCCGCCAAATTTTTAATGAAAATAAATCCGAATACATACAACAAATTAAGAGCGTGATAATGCATACGCAAGTCACAGTCACAAAGTAAGCTAACGAGTGACAGATAAACGCAATTCGCAAGGAAATTAAAGAAAAATGCATGCCAATATGGCCCACAGGGAAAATTAAAGAGCAAAAGAACAGCAGCTAAAGGGGGATATTTTAAAAAGCAAATAAATATCTTCAAGTACTTTACATTAATAAATATATGTGTGTGACAAAAATTTCGAACAGAATTTTTTGTCGTCCGACAAATTTTTTATGCTAAAAATTTTTTTAGGTCATGCAAATCTAAGGTTAGAGGACGTTTACTTGCCAATTGAGACAAGTACAGTACCCGGAGATCAAGTGGACCCATTGTAAATACAAATCTAAACTATCTAAGAAAATTTGAATTAAATTCCTCGCAGTCCAATAATTTTTTAAATAAAAAATTTAGCAGTCCTAGCAAGTACGGAAAGTGTCTATCCACACTGTTCAACAGCCTACACAATAACTCGTAAGAATATACATACATAATTGGTCATTACAACCCTTCAGTCAGGATTACGACTTTGATTCTCACACTACTTCTGCTAGTATGTGTTAATTTGATTCATAACTGGCGGGACCTACAGTTTAAAGTCGACTTCGAACGACAAATTTTTGAAAAATTTTCATGGCAATTTTTTTGCTCTTAAAGTTTTTGCCAGAAATTTGCTGAGAGAAGGTCGCCAAAGAAATATATGAAGAGTATATGAAGAGACAAAGAAGCCCCTACGATCTAATTTTAGTAGTTGATTGGTATGCTTCCTATCCCATTTAGGGCTAGTAAATCGGACAATAAAGCAAGTTGCTTCCTTAGTTCACCGATTTGCTAATAAATTTTTCAACCTAAAAGACAGCCAAATGGAGGTCAGCGATATATCCTAAAGTTTGTCAGGACGATAGGCTTCGAGGAAACATGATGCGTGATAACGAAATCCCTTAAAATATGAGGAGAGTACAGTGAATCGTATGGTCGCGATCAATGAGTATTCAAAACGATGAGTAGATTCGAATCATACTTATAATTTCTGATACTTATACGCATTCATACTTATTCTAATGTCATACTCATACTACTCTTATTCAAAGTTTGAAATACTCATGGTACTCGTACTTAACATGATTTCGACTCTCCATGACTCATCGTATACACGAATCATAAAATAAGTATGATTCGCGTACGAGCACTACAATACTCACAAGAAGGTTGTGTGTTTGCTCTGCTTGCTGTCTTTGTCTTTTTTGTTTAGGTGTCTTCCCTCTTTCTTTGTAAATGCAACAACAACTAAGACTGTAAATTTTGACGAATGATGCGAATCTCTCGCATCCATTTATGAGTACAATAAGTATTTTTCTAAATTTATGAATCTGGTCTGAGTAGGCGTATGAATCAAACATATTTCGAATGTTATGAGTTTGATGTCAACGTTGTACTCATAAATCATTGCAACTTGTACTTATAAATTAATGTTGTACTGAGTAAGAATGAATCAGAGTGGTTGGATTTCAATACTGTTGACTCACTCATACTCAAAATTTCATGAGTTCTTATGAGTAGCGAAAAAGCGATTCATTGCTGATCTCTGGTCGCGATACTAAGACAACCCTTTACGACAATACATGTATAGTCCCGTAATCAATAAATCTTTTTTAAGCGCTTCCATTTTTGAAATTTAAATAAAACAAAGTCCTTTGAAAGTCCTACTGATGCAATATAGATAGGTAGGTAGCTAGAAGTAGCTGTCCACTTAATGAGAATGAGCAGACGCACTTAGGACACACATAGGACCCATTGTGATATCACAGTTTCCCATTTCCCCCTTATTCTAGGAAACACTCCAAACTTCCAATAAAGCGACTCACATTGCAAAGATCAATGCATGACCGTTCATTCATATTCTCCAAATATTGGCCACCCTCCAGGCATGTACACAGTAGATGCAGAACAATCTCATCCTCCTCCTCACTGCAACTTCTACAAGAATTATTTGCGAGGTGTCCAAGACCAATGCGACTCGCATATATGCCAGTAATGCAATGCCTCGTAATAACCTCGACAACAATACTAAGCTTGCTTCTTTGGAATTTAAGTATGAAATATAACATTGTTCAAGTGTCCGCCACGGCTTTCCTAGGTGAAGTCTATCCCAAATTTTCTATTTTCCATGACTTTGAGGCATAAAACACACAGATTCTGATCGATAACATGAGTTATATATGAAGGCCACTGTGCTTTGTCGCTTATTAGCATACATTTAGGACTTATTATCGTCGTGAAGACGAGCCTTAGAAATGCGATAACGTGATCTATTGCATCCATTTTAACTTTATTTATCTCTCTCCTTCAAACCAATTGCTCTAGCAAATTTCAGGATACTATTCAACGTCAACAATGACAACTTTCTGCCTAGCACTTGAGATACATTCATATGTCCCTTTCTGGGATACATTAATACCCTATGGATTCCAAGAATATGTCGTGATGTTTTATTCCCATCTTCACAGAATCCACACATTTTATTTCACATAACCCTTGAATAAGTAAACCCTGAGTCTATAGAGCTCTGTAAAATGATCTTTTACCAGCGTCTGGTCTGATGCTTGACTCAGTT
Organism: Sarcophaga variegata; assembly: GCA_932273835.1. NCBI lineage: Eukaryota > Metazoa > Arthropoda > Insecta > Diptera > Sarcophagidae > Sarcophaga > Sarcophaga variegata. The sequence continues at coordinate 14,399,126 of OW026361.1, read as the reverse complement.
TCACAATAAAAGTGTCGATTGCCTCAACCCCAATTGATTTGAAAAGAGTGTTTGTCTCTCATAGTCGCCGTAGTCTAGTAGGTAGTGTGTTGGCTTATTAGACGTAAAGCCAGGGCTCGAGTCCCAGTCCAGACATCAAAACAAAATACAAAAAGTATTTCTTCGGCGACTTCCTCTCAGCAGATTTCTGGCAAAAGCTCTGAGAGCAAATAAAAATAAAATTGCCATGACAAGTTCCTCAAAAATCTGTCGTTTGGAATCGAATTTAAACTGTATGTGCCACTACTCATGTAAAAAATTAACACACACAGCATTAGTGGATGGGAAAAACTAGGTTGTAATCCTGGCTTAAAGGTAGTAATGACCAATTATGTATGTATGTATGTATATTAGTCTCTCATTATCTTCCCTTTTGTTGAACATACCTTGACAAACATTCGCTCTCATCGCAAAGAAGGCTTCTAGTGCCATCAACGGCATGAGAGGTCCTCTCTACGCAAGCTTGTTTGCTTACTTGCTGCTGAAAATTCTCATATGATGGGCAACCAGAAGATGATAACCATATTTCCATTACCTAGCCAATTCAGCTTTCTCGGACAGTTTTATATTATTTCCGATTTAACCTTATAAGAGCCGAGTGCCTCAACGGCAACCTAGCAGTCAGATAGAATAGCTGTGTTCTGTCTTTTGTAGTTCTCATCTGCGATTTTAGAAAACTCCACAAGATAAAGTCCACGATCATTGTGTCCACGTGAGGTGATCGTGCCCCAAATTCCTTGAGAGAAATATTCAATGTGGCGTAAGCTGTGTGTGTCATATAGCAACGTCTTGTCGAAACCACATATCGCGGGTGTTCAGATTATACAACTCAGGCTAAAGAGAGTTGGTAATCACCAACCTCTAGTGCTTTCTAAAGATGCATTAGACGCTCTTGGATGTCATGCGTACTTGTAAGTCCAATATTCTATACATTTATTTCTTTACATACCCATTAATCCAGAAATGGGCCTTGTCACTGAAGATGATTTTTCTAAGCGAGCTATTGTCATTTACCAACTGCTCCAGAACTCATACAGTGAATAAATGTCGTTGTATACAGTCATCCATGATAAAACAGAGTTTGGTAATACAGAGTTGATAAATGACATTTGATTTGACAGATGTTGCTTCAACAGTATGGCAGCTGTCAACAGTTAAAGTTTAGCAGTCGCTGTTGTAAGACCATATATATTCGTGAGTTAATTTGTAATTGGAAGAAGTGTGCCTACTCTTAGCTTTACAGTTGCCCGGGGTATCCTTATAATCAGGGTACAAATCCGTTGCGAGATATTAACACCGATAGGAGATGACTTTTTAGTGGACCCTGTGTTCCATTTAAAAACTTAAGCGATAATGAATTCATTAAAATGTTAATTTTCTGTTTAAATTTAAATTTAAAAGAACAAATTAATCTGTTTTGAATTGCAAATTAAGCACGCTTTAAATAGTTTCGATTACAATTATTTCCGTGGTAGTAATTATTTTCATAATGAATTCATAGAAATTTTTAACAAAGTTTTACTGAAAATGTTCAATAAATTGTCGCTTGTGGCATTAAAATGTTTTTAAAAAAAATGTTTCCATAATTTGTTTCATTCTTTTTTTTCACCATTTCCCCAAAACAACTGCGGTATACGGCAAAGGTATGAGTATGGCAATGGCAATGATTGAACCGCAAAAATATAAAAATTTTTCCAGCATATTGAACACTCCACTTGAAGCAGCCCTTTAAGGGTTTTCAAATGAAATACACTCGTACAACGAGAGAGCAGAGCAGGGTTAAATGAAAAAAGTAAAAAAGAAAAATGTTATAAAATTAAACACTTTGTGGTTAATTTGTGAAAATTTAGCAACAATTTAAAAGCCAGTAAACAACACAGCAAATAAAATAAAACAAAAAACACGAGAGGCAGTAGCTACTTTTGCCACTGAAACTGTTGCATGCCAGAGACCACTGTTAGCCAAGGTACTGGCACTGGTGATATTAAAAAATAAAAAAAAATAAAAAGAAAAAATGGAAAAAATTTATTAAAAAATTATGAAAAACTAAAAAAAAAAATGGAATTTAATTAAAAAGTTCTACGGCAACGAAAACGCTGAAACATTTTAATAAACGTTTAAACAGCAAAGACAAGTGGTGCTGCATACAATATAAGTGTGGAATGTTGTTTTGCTGTGCTCTTAAAAAACCTCAGAAATTATTTTAAAAAAAATTGGAAAAATCATCGTAAAAAAGCAGTAAAGGCTTAACCATCTACTGGTTTCAAAACCAACACTAAAAATGCTACTACTTTTCAACCATTGTAGACCGCACTGTATAAGATAATAGCAAGTTTTTAAAGAAATTTCAAAAAAATAAAACCGGTGCAGATACATATTTTTGCAACGTATGCCCTGCCGAAAATATCGCTTATGTTAGAAAAAGTATCACGGATAAGCCGAATTTATAAATTATAAAGAAGCCTCAGCAATTGGTCTTATTTTACGATTTATTTTCGCTTATTTTGCATAAGGATTTGCACCTCCATCTATACAAAAACCAACTTCAGGTCACCGTACTCTACTAGATAGTGTGTTGGCTTATTAGACGTGGGGGCACGAACAATACGAAATATGAAGACACTATTTCTTCGGCGATTTCCTCTCACCAGATTTCTAGGAAAAACTCTGAGAAGAAATAAAAAATTTGGCATGTAAAGTTGTCAAAAAATCTGCCATTAGAAGTTGACTTTAAACTGTAGGTTCCGGCACTTATGGATAAAATTTACACACAAAACGTAAGTAGCGTAAGAAGCAAAGTCCTATTCCCAACTAAAGGGTTGTAATGATCGAATATGTTATGTATGTATAAAGCCATGATTTTGATGAAGTTTTCATTTTACTTTAATGCCTGGACCTGACCACAATGCAGGACATGCAATATGATTTAAATGATCGCCTATGAATTTTTTTGTGATAGTTTTTGAGCTCATTTTCGTCTGTATCAGATTGCATCTCAGCAATAACTTATTCCTATTTTAGGAGATCATTTGATTGTAAATAGTCTTTGACATAGCCCTCCTAATAAGTCCAATGGAATCAAATCGCACTAGCTTTTATGCCAATTGGCTTTACCAAAACCCGAATTATCAACAGATTTGATTTACGTTTGGTTCAGAACTTGGACTACGTGTGTCTTATTTAACTTTACTTTGAAACTGAAAAATGCATAACCCTTTATAAAAAAAAAAAATTTAAAAATATTTAAAATCACAATTTAATAATTTTTTCTTTTTTTATAAATTTGTTAATTTCATAATCAAATAAAAAATGTACGATATATTAATTAAAATTCTGTAATCAGACAAATTAATTTAAAAAAAGACCAGAATTATGCCGCTTGTGTCACAAAGACTGTTTTTTGTGTTTGTTTAGGAATTCCTAATATTTTTAAATTAAAATTTTAACATTAAAAATATTATTTAAAACAAAAAAATCTGCATTTTTTTATATATATGAGACTTTTATATATATGAGACTTATATCTCATGCTATGCTGTATAAATAAAATTTATATCTAATGTTGTGCTATATAAATGAGATTTATATCTAATGCTATTCCATATAAATCAGATATATATATCATGCTATATATATATATATATATATATATATATATACCAATATAATATTATATATATATATATAAACCCAAACGAATTTCTTACATTTTTGAATACAAGTTTAACCCTAAAAAGCATCTCAGAAAAATATATCTGACTGATGAGAATTAATTTTGAATTAGGCATAGAAATCGTCTTAGAATTATCCCGCACCATACAGGCTACTTTAAAAATATAACCAATTGGTATAATCTATTCTTTATACGTCAAAGAGAGACTAGTCCTGATAATGTCGTACTATTATACATACTACTGCCTTGAAACGGTCTTTGTGTACTGCCATACATATATTTAGAGAATTAAACAACACTTGACATTTAGTTTTTAAATGTCAGATAAACAAATAAATATTGCTCATAAATTTCTGGCACTCATCTAAAACTTTAAATGTTTGTCAGAAAAAATACGGAATCTACACTCACACGCATTTGAAAACCAGCAACGCTATGGGTTTCACCTTTTTTTGAAATTTTAAATTTTCTCAACCTATGGAATACGTACAAAGTTATCATCATGATAAAAACCTATAAAACATATTTTTCTGTTGTATGTAGATGTAAGCATACATATGTGTTTGTATACTTTTGTATGTATAAAGCATAGAAGGTTTTACAACGACACGTTGTGGCCCAGCAAAACACAGGCGACACTTAACTTTTGCACGTAAATAACAAAATTTCGTTTGAGTGAATGCATGTATGTGCGTATGAAATATGAGGCAAAATAGAGAGAGAGATAGGGAGTGTGTGTGTGGGTGAGAGAGTGACTCAATGCATGTATGTATTATTGATGTAAACGCTAAGCAAAAAATACATTTTTTGTGAATCATACTTTTTGGCATATGAACACCGAAAGTAAAAATAACATCGATGGCAATTTTATAGGAAAGAACAGAAAAAAACAAAAAATGGAAATAACTGGATATGAATTTCCGCATACAAATTTAAAAAATGTTGTTGTTGGTGTTTTATTTTTGTGTATGGGAAAAAATAATTGCAACAAATTGATAACACGCTATAGCACATGGAAAATATTTAACAAGTAGGCTGTTGATTAAAAGAACACCATGAGATATAAGCCCCTGGCTTATACAGAATAGTAAGAGATATATGTACATCTTTGGTTTATATAGAATAACATGAGATATAAATCCGATTTATATAAAATACCATGAGATATAAATCTAATTGATATAGAATAGCATGGGATATAAATCTAATATATATACAATAGCATGATATATAAATCTCATTTATATAGAATAGCATGAGATATAAATCTCATTTATATACAATAGCATGAGATATAAATCTTATTTATATAGAATAGCATGAGATATAAATCTTATTTATATAGAATAGCATGAGATATAAATCTTATTTATATAGAATAGCATAAGATATAAATCTCATTTATATAGAATAGCATGAGATATAAATCTCATTTATATAGAATAGCATGAGATATAAATCTCATTTATATAGAATAGCATGAGATATAAATCTCATTTATATAGAATATCATGAGATATAAATCTGATTTATATAGAATAGCATGAGATATAAATCTGATTTATATATAATAGCGTGAGATATAAATGTGATTAATATGGGATACCATGAGATATAAATCTGATTTATATAGAATAGCATGAGATATAAATCTGATTTATATAGAATAGCATGAGATATAAATCTCATTTATATAGAATAGCATGAGATATAAATCTCATTTATATAGAATAGCATGAGATATAAATCTCATTTATATAGAATAGCATGAGATATAAATCTCATTTATATAGAATATCATGAGATATAAATCTCATTTATATAGAATATCATGAGATATAAATCTCATTTATATAGAATAGCATGAGATATAGATCTCATTTATATAGAATAGCATGAGATATAAATCTCATTTATATAGAATAGCATGAGATACAAAATTTCATTATAATAAATAGGCCTCTGCTTTAAAAAATGTAGGTGTTTTAAGTTCTAAATATACCATCTCTATCTGTGTAGTCCTTTGCGTAATGAAACATCCTGTATTGTATTTACCCTTTACGCTTCTACCAATAAATATGAAAAAATACTTTTTTGTGAAATAATTTAAAATGAGAAAAACATATTTTTTGTTGGTTATACGCCCCGCAAATAATTTCGCACTTTGTGAAAAAATAAATTATTCTGATACCTTCTTTTCTACGTGTTCGATTTTGGTTTTTCGGCGTTCGGTGTTCATACAGCCATATGTAGACAATCAACTCAATTGATTGGCTGTTATATGTTTTTAGTCCAAAACCAGGTTATTTTTTTTTAATTTCATTTTTCATTTAAAACTCAATTTATAAAATATTGTATAAAATAAAAAACAAAGTGGCCACCTCAGCATATGCAGGAGGAAGACAAAAGGAAAAAATAAAATTAAAATTTTATAGATTAAAAATGAATTGTTCATTTGTCGCAGCGAATTATTTATGGCCATAATATGGCAAAGGAACGCCTCTCTCTCTCTCACTCACTTTTAATGCGATATTTTATAATGAAAAATAAATAAAAAATCGCATATTCAGGCTAATTTCGAAATGAAAATTGAGGCACTTGCTGTAGAATTTATTATACTTTGGCCATTAAGAGTGCAAAAAAAGGAAACAACTAGAGCCTGATTATTTAAGTGTTTATATCACAGCCAAAATTTATGGCCGTTTTTTATAATTTCACAGGAAAAGTTGAAAAAAAAGGAAATTTTTTAAAACATTAACAAGGCTTTTGATTCTGTTGCAGTGTCTGATTATAGTGATTCATGGTTTAGTTTTTATCTCAGACATTGCCAACTGCATCAGAATAATCGTTTTAATGACCTTTCGATATAAAATTTTATTGCATGCGTTAAGAATAAGGCATAACAGATGGATGTGAAAGTAATTTAAAATAAATCTTTTGTGAAACTATGTTGAATCAACTGACCTGTCCCGAATCACGACTGTATTGTGGGACTCAGAGTTGGTCAATTTTGATCATGTTATGCGCATGCGTCCAAACAGGTTATTACGAGCTATTATTCCCATCAATCGCTTTAACTTTTAGCACCTAATATGCGAATTTCTTCACTTGATCGCTAGTTTATCGGCATAGTTTAATGGGCTTAACATGCCCCTATAAAAAGTAATACAAAATTTTTAAATCGCGCGAACAGGGCCGCTTTTGGAAAACAAGCTCCACTAAATTAATTTTGCAATAAATCAGCTGCTAAGCACATTGGATGGCTAGCTTCACTGCCAACAAAAAATATGTTTTTCTCGTTTGAAATTATTTCACAAAAAATGTTTTTTTTTTCATATTTATTGGTAGAAGCGTAAATGGTAAGTGAAATACAGAAAGTTTCATTACACAGAAAACTACACAGGTAGGGATGGTATATTTAGAACTTAAAAGAGTTATATCTTCTAAAGCAGAGCCTTACTTATTATAATGAAATTTTGTATCTCTTGCCAATCTATATAAATAACATGTATATCTCATGCTTTTTTATATAAATCAGATTTAAATCTCATGCTATTCTATAGAAATCACATTTATCTCTCATTCTATTCTATAGAAATCACATTTATCTCTCATTCTATTCTATATAAATCAGATTTATATCTCATGCTATTCTATATAAATCAGATTTATATCTCTTGATATTCTATATAAATCAGGTTTATATCTCATGCTATTTTATATAAATCAGATTTATATCCCATACTGTTCTATATAAACCTGATTTATATCTCATACTGTTCTATATAAATCTGATTTATATCTCATGCTATTCTATTTAAATCAGATTTATATATCATGCTGTTCTGATTTATAACATACATATAACATAATTTGGACCTTCATCCACCTATATTGTAAGTGTGATATTCAAACATGAGTAACAAAGCCCACAGTTTAAAGTTGACTTTAAACGAAAGATTGTTGAGAATATTTTTCATGGCAATTTCATTTACGTTTGGTGTCAGAAATCGGCTCAAAGGAAGTCGCCGAGGATTATTTCGTTTTGTTGGTGATGTCTGACAAGGAGCGTGAACCGTGGTTGCTTTGCTCGCGTATTTTTCAGTTCGTAATAACAATCGCTGATTTGGTGGTTTCAATTCAGATAATGTCGTCCTGTAGCCAGTACCTGTTATCGATCAGAAAGATTTTAACGCGCTAAACAACATTCATATCGTTGAGGAGCTCTTACTAAAGTGCTGTACGGTTTACTTTCGAATAATCCGACGGCAGATTTATCGATGGGAAATATCGTTCGTTACGCACCATTGAGAAGCGGGGACAGAATTAGCAATTTGTAGAGAAACAGTTTCATTACACGAGATGTTGATGGTTTTGAATCGGGCAAAGAGAGCTCATACCAATGTGCTGTATTCGATCAGAACGATATTAATGCGCTGAACAACATTCATATCGTTAAGGAGCCGATAAAAATGTGCCGTATGGTTTTCTTTTGAATACTCTAAAGGCAAATTTATCGGTGCGAAATATCGATATATTACACACTAAAGAGAAGTGCGAAGAAAATGAACGACTTAGAGAGCAAGAGTTTTGTTGTACGAGAGAGGTCTGATGATGCTGATGCTGTTGATGGTTTTGAATCGGGTAAAAAGAGTACATTTTCTAGCTTTCAAGGCCGGTTATGTTGATCGTAAAATGGATGAAGTAGTCTAGAATCTGGCGAACAATGTTATTTTTTTAAAATTAATTTCAATCATTTGAAAGGAACAGGAACTTCAGCATGACAATCTCAGCCGTTAAACCATTATTAGTGTTATCGATAATTCTCATGGCTTATCGATAATTCCGATAGATGAAATTAAATTAAATTTAATTACTTTTAAATGATTGTTAAACAAAATTCCTTTAACTTTAAAGAATAATTTTTTAAATATTTTTTTAAATTTCTTGAATTTTTTATTTTTTTTTTTGTAGTGTCAAGTCCTCCAACAACAATACCGCCACCCACAACCACAACATTGGCGACCACAACAACAACAACAATGCATGAACTGGATATGGATTTCAATGGCATTGAGCCAACAAGCTCCATAATTGTTATCGATAAATGTAAGTTGCAATGATTCGATTTTTTTTGATACATTTTTTTTTCATTTCTTTTGTTATGTGGCAACACATTTACAAGGCAACACTTGAAAAATATTGAAAAACAGAGGAGAAATTCATAAAATTTATTATAATAATGACAACGTTGTTATATGTTTTTAAAAGACTGACATTTATTATTTCATTCATTCATGATTTTATTCAGTCATTCAATCATTTCCTTAAACAGAAGGCAATTATGCATACGGCGAGTTGTTGACTTATATATAAAAGAAGTTGTTTTTTTATCGTTTACAGTGGGCATTAAATATCAATCGAATTTAAATGAAATCGATAAATCCGAACAAAAGCTTATGGGTGGTGGTGATACACCAAAAGGCTATGACTGGTCAAAAGACAAACAATCGACTGCCTCAACATTACAACGGCAACTGCAACTGCATGTGCTACTGCAACAGCATCAACAATATCATGTTAAATACGTTTATACGGCATTCATTTTACTTTTGAGGTTTATTTGGTTGAAATTCTGGAATTTAAAAGAAACGTAAAACGTACGAAGACAGATTATAAGCGTTAAGGCGTTATTAAGAAGCTAACGCTGCTTTACTTACTACGAGTAGTTTAAGTTACAAAAGAAAGAAATAAAAAAATGAAATGAAATGAAAAACCAGAACAACAAACAACCAAGTGAACAAAACTAGTTAAAATTATTATTAGAATTAAATGAACAAAACAAAAACAAAAACAAATCGAAATAATTAATTAATTAAATAAGATATGAAAAAAGAGCTTTTGTTTTTTTTTCTATTAAATGTTGTTTAAATGTAAGACACAAATGAATGGAATTAAAAAAAAAATTAAAAAAAATTCCTGAAAAATGTTGGTTAAGAAAAGAAAAAGTGCCAAGAAATTTAAAAATAAATAAAATATCATACTAAACAAGGTAATAATTTATAAATATAAGATACTAGTTTTATTAACACTTTAATCTTTTGTTTAAGAAAGTAATGGGTCCACCAAAAAACTTTTTTTTTGAAAATGCTTAAAAAGAAAACTACTGAATATTTTCCCAAATTTCTTTTTTTATTTGAAAGTACAATCCTTCCAGTAAATAATGGAAAATAATTTCATTCAAATGGCTGCCTCGACTGGCCATGCAGTAGCCTATACCAGAAGATGCCGATTTTGGCAAAAAAAAAATCATCTTTTCAGATGAAGCTCATTTTTATCTTGGCGGGTATGTAAACAAGCAAAATTGTTTCATTTGGTGCACAGAAAACCCGCACGCATACATTGAAAAGCCGACGCACCCAAAACGAGTCACTGTTTGGTGCGGATTTTGGTCCAGAGGCATAATTGGGCCATTTTTCTTCGAAAATGAGCAAGGAGTGCACGTTACAGTCAATGGCGATCATTATCGGGCCATGTTGAACGAATTTTTGTTTACAAAAATTGAAGAGGAGCATATTGGCAACATTTGGTTTCAACAGGACGGCACTAGGTGCCACACAGCCGAAGCTACACTCGATGTTTTGCGCCCTGTTTTTGAAGATCGCATTATCAGCCGCAGAGCTGATGTCGTTTGGCCACCTCAGAGCTGCGATTTGACACCGTTGGACTATTATTTGTGGGGTGCCGTCAAAGATAAGTTTTACGCCGACAAGCCAGAGACAATTGACGCTTTAAAGGACAATATTCGTGAAGCCATTGGTGAAATACAGCTGCACACAATCGATAATGTGCCTAAAAATTGGACCGATCGTGTTGGCTACTGCATGGCCACCCGAGGCAGTCATTTGAATGAAATTATTTTCCATTATTAACCGGAAGGATTGTACTTTCAAATAAAAAAAGAAATTTGAGAAAATATTCAGTAGTTTTCTTTTAAAGCATTTTCAAAAAAAAAAGTTGTTTGGCGGACCCTTTATTTCCCTTTTTATTTCTTTAAACATGTTTTAATTTTTTTTTTAATTTTTAAAAGAAAAACTGTCTTCAAATTCGATTCAAAATCAAATAATCAGAAGGCCAAAAATGCCACACCATAACCCTGAAAAAGATTACTTCCACTTAAGTGTCTCAAATCTATTTAGACTTTTAAGTAAAGCATTTGTATTTTTTCTATCGAATTTAAACTCTTCATTTTGATCACATAGCCATAGGTTAGTAGGTGGTGTGTTATCTTCTCAAGCAAAAGGTTCATTGCAAATGTTTTAAAGTTCCCTGCTTTAGAGGGGGGAAGGAATTCACATTTCAAAGTCTAGCAGTCAATTGTTCTTTGGGATATTTTTTTCGTCATTTAATTGGCGAACTACGCAGCACTGCAGTCATACAATTTTATTAACAATTAAGGATGATTTCCAGCCAAGTATTATTGGCATATGCAACAATAGATACAATGGTATCAACACCTGCTGCAGTCCTCACCCACAAAACGAAGTAGGAAAAAAGCTATTTCTTTAGCCAACTTCCTCTTTGCAATCTTCAGGCAAAAATTTTTAGAGTAAAATAAAATTTTCATGAAAAGTTTCTCAAAAATCGGTCGTTCGTAGCCGACGTTAAACTGTAGGTCACTCTATTCATGGATAAAAACTAACACACAACATAAGTGGTCAGAAACTAGGTTGTAATCCTCACTAAAGGATTATGATGACGTATATACATAATTGGCCATTGCAACCCTTCAGCCAGAATTACGGTCTAGCTTCTCACACCACTTATGGTGTGTGCGTTAATTTTTATACATGAGTGATGGGACCTACAGTTTAACGTCGACTCCGAACCACAGATTTTTTTTTTAAAATTCCCTTAGTACTGCGACTATACGATCTTCAAAGGGTATCCCCATAACGTGTCCAAAGCTATTTTTCTGACAAATTTCGAAATTCTGTTTAGTGTCAACACAAAGAATTCCCTGCCCCGCTCCTGATTTGCACTCAAATGTGAGGCATTAATAACTCACAGGTTTTAAGAATATGTTTCGATCGTTGATTCTTCCCGAAACCGAGTATATATCTTAAGCCCTAGACAACCATCATTCTTAATTCGTATACTCTGAGTTTACAGTGCTGTGTCAAAAGACCGTTTACCAAGCTCAGGTTGTTCTTGGGTACCATGACACACGACTTAGGACTCCTCCTATTGTAACTTTTCAACAAAGTCCTTGTTTGCCTAAAAACCACTTGGTTTTAGAAGAGTTTTTATCTCTCTTTCTCTATCATCTCTTTCATTGAGCATGACTTTCCAAACACGAATTCTTCCCTGACATGAGATTCGTTTCCATTCCTAGCGATTCAGCCTAGATAGATAGTCCTACACTATCACTGATTTAAAATTGCTATATCCTTGCTTTTGTATCTGCTATCCATGTTCAATCGGTTACATCTTTCGATGTATCTTTTGATATCTTCCGCTTCAAAAAAATATATTAGTTCCTACGTGAACTTGGAATATTTATTCTGGGATCAAAACTTTGTACTTCTGTTCTAAGATCCGTTTTTAATTCATCTGAATTCCATAGAGGGCTTAAGGGGGGCTACCTAGAACGAATATTTGAAGAAGATTGAAGTCTATTAATAATCAAAAATTTGGCAAATTTTTGCGGAATCAAGATTTACCTCATGTTTTAGTATGTGAGTGTTTTTGTAGTCGCCGTAGTCTAGTAGGTAGTATGTTGGCTTATTAGGCGTGAGGCCATGAATCAAACCTCAGGTCAGACATTAAAACGAAAATAAGAAAAAATATTTCTTCAGCGACTTCCTGTCAGCAGATCGCTGGCAAAAAAAATTGCCATGAAAAGTTTCTTAAAAACATCTGTCGTTCGGTCCCGCTACTAATTCACACTTACAGCACAAGTAGTGTCAGAAGCTTGGTCGTAATCCTAACTGAAGGGTTATAATGACCAAATTATGTATGTATCATGTAGACCGCTACTTGAATCATTTATTGAGATCTCTGGAGAACTGTCTTCCGGATGTAAATAACTCCACAGATTTCTGCTGTTTTCAAAATACTTCTTGCAAACATTTATTGTATCACATGTTAATCAGTTTAGACTTGTTTTAGCCAGTCTGCCAATGGTATCATAGAAGGGATGTAAAGTTTTTTTCAAATTCCTTTTTTGTTTCTTTTCGTGCTTTCAACTCCTTTGATTACGTACTTACTTAACTGGCTATTAACAACCCGATTAATGGATTTCGGCCTGCCCTACTAACTAGCCTACGCTAGTTAGTCACACCAATCGAAGACAGGGCTCTCTCGATCTGGTCTCTGCAAACAAAGTCGTCCACTTTGCCAACTTTCACAAACTCCTGCATCAAATACCCGTCTTGCTGGAGCATCATCCTCCATTCGAACAACATGGCCGAGCCAGCGAAGCCGCTGGATGTTAATACGCTGCACAACGTTCATGTCATTGAGGAGCTCGTACAGCTCAGTGTTGGATCGTATTCGGGAATTATTGCAATTATCGCACTGTAGGACTTTTCCCTCGAATACTCTCAAGGCTGCTGCATCAGTGCTTAATAGTATCCATGCCTCTGCACCATAAAAAAGCATGTCTTGTAAAGTTAGTTAGTTAGTTGGTTATTTCGAACGAGAGAGGTCAATTGACTATTCAGACCATGGTGCCATCTGTTGGCAAGAACGATCCTGCGCTTGATCTGCAGACTGACATCATTTTTGGTGGTAACGACGGAGCCTAGATAAATAAATTCCTTGACTATATCGAAAGTATAGGGTCTCCGTAGTCTAATAGGTAGTGTGTTGGCTTAAAGCCCGGCTTCGTATCCCAGGTCAGGCATCAACCCCAAATATGAAATAAAAATATTTCCTAGGCGATTTCCTCTCTCAGCAGATTTCTGGTAAAAACTCTGAGAGTAAATAAACCTGCAATGAAAAAGCTTCTCAAAAAATCTGTTCTTCGGAGTCGACGTTAAACTGTAGGTCCCGCCACTCACGTATAAAATTAACGCACACAACATAAGTGGGTGTGAGAAGCTAGGCCGTAATCCTAAATGAAGGGTTGTAATGGCCAATTATGTATTCATATTGAAAGTATAATTATCGGCCATAATCTGTCGATAACATAAGTGTACTTCGTTTTGCCCTCACTTACTGCCAGACCCATCTTAGTAGGCGGCCGTTCAATAGCACTAAAGACAGCAGTAACATCTCGTTTGGTACGCCCTATGATGTCAATGTCCTCGGCGTACGCAAGCACCTGCTTGCTTTTTTTGAAAAATAGTGCCATTGCGATGCCCACCAGAGATCAGCAATGAATCGCTTTTTCTCTACTCATAAGTACTCATGAAATTTTGAGTATGAGTGAGTCAACAGTATTGAAATCCAAATACCCTGATTCATTCGTACTCAGTACAACATTGATTTATAAGTACAAGTTGCAATGAGTATGAGTACAACGTTGACATCAAACTCATAACATTCGAAATATGTTTGATTCATACGCCTATTCAGACCAGATTCATAAATTTAGAAAAATACTTATAATACTCATAAATGGATTCGAGTGATTCGAGTCATTCATCAAAATTTACAGTCTTAGTTGTTGTTGCATTTACAAAGAAAGAAGAAAGAAAAAGACAAAGACAGCAATCAGAGCAAACACACAACCTTCATGTGAGTATGTAGTGTTCGTACACGAATCATACTTATTTTGTGATTCGTGTATACGATGAGTCGTGGAGAGTCGAAATCAATAACATCATGCGTATTGTTAAGCATGAGTACCATGAGTATTTCAAACTTTGAATATGAGTAGTATGAGTATGACATTAAAGTAAGTATGAATGCGTATAAATATCAGAAATTATAAGTATGATACGAATTTACTTATCGTTTTGAATACTCATTGCTGATCTCTGATGTCCACCCGCCATTCGCAGAAGACTCTCCATGATGATATTCCTTTTATACTCTTCTAATATTTAAATATTTTCTAATTTCCGGCCTTTAAACAAATGAACACAAAAAGCAAAAATTTCCCTTTTGGAAGCTTGTGGAATTTATGTTCATTTTTTATTTGTTTTTCTTTTTTCCTTTTTATTGTTGTTATTATTGTAAATAATTTGTATGCCATTATTTAAAACAATTTTATTAACAATAACAAATAAATATAACAACAAAAAAGCAAACAATGTAAATATTATTAAAAATATTCATGGATTTTTGAGAGAGACGCATACACTTGCATCCACTGGAAATCATAATAAAACAAAGAAAACTAAACAATTGAAATATTTTCATTAAAAATATTCTGAAATACACTGACATACATAAGTATATACACATGCATGCATACATCTATACATACAGAAAACGATAATTATTTGCTGAATTTGTAAAATAAACAAAAAAAATAAAAAGAAAAATAAAAAAAGAATTAAAAATTTCATTTGATTGTTATTATTAAACGGGCAAATAAAAAATAATAATTATCATCATGGTGTTGTTATAACAATAATAATTAAAATAATATTAAAACAACAACAACAAAAAAGATAATAATTAAACAAGGAAAATAAATGAAAAACAAAACAAAAACAAAAACAATTTAAATATCTCATGATAAAATTGCGATAAAACAACATTCCCACGTACAGGCATTTAATAAAGCGTTTAGATACGATTTATTTTTCAGGCTAGAAAAGCAAACAAAACCAAAACAAATTATTGAATTTACAAGCAGGCCAGCAATGATATTCAGATACCCTACACTACAAGAGACGTCTTTCAATAAGCCAGCTTAACAGCTGGTTTTTTTTCAGGTTCCCCCACAAACATTGGGCTCCAAGTGACATACACTGGTATTCTGCATTAGGAGTTTGTTGATCCAACTGAAATACACACAGTTACTAAAGTATACATACGGTTAAGAAAAACTTTCCTCGATTTTAAGACGGTCTTTTGCATTGGTTAAAAAATTACTGACATTTGTAAATTTCAGAAATTTTTTAACCAAGACCATCTTAAAATCGAGGAAAGTTGTCAGACAATTATAAAGGTTTTCAACGAAAACGGATTAGTTAAAAAATTTCTGAAAATTGTTATCCGTATGTATACTTTTGTGGCTGAGTATATACTGAGAACATCTCTGGTTGACTGCAATATGAGTTTGCCGATCGAATCCAATCGGTAAGGGTTTCATGACATAAAGAAACACAAGCAATAGAAGAAAATATTTCTTTATTTCTCCAAAAGAGTTCATTCATCTTAGGATTCTAACCAGCTATTGCATTGAGGAACCTGAGTTCGGATCTTACGAAGCAGCATATGAAATTTCCATTAATAAGTTATCTTTGGTGATATTTTTAAACAGAACATAATGGGCTGGTTTTGGCACTACATAATTGGCCATTACAACCTTTTAGTCATGATTACGGCCTAGCTTCTCACACAACTTATATTGTGTGCGTTACTTTTATACATGAGTGGTGGAACCTACAGTTTAACGTCGACTCCGAACGACAGATTTTTGAGAAACTTTTTCATGACAGTTTTATTTACTTTCAGAGTTTTTGCCAGAAATCTGCTGAGAGGAAATCGCCGAAGAAATATTTTTTTTAATATTTCGTTTTTGATGGCTGACCTGGGATACGAACCCGGGCTTTACGTCTAAGGACTGCCTATTAGACTGCGGCGTCTTGACGCTGCTGCAATCTTAATATTTGCATTAGAACTGGATGTTCACACTGGTGCGGTAGTCTTTTTAAAAGTGAAAGTAAAATAAAATTGTCATGAAAAATTTCACAAAATTCTCTTATACTGACTAGAGAGTTGTAATGACTAATTAGTATGTTAGAGACCCTCTACGTAAGGTGCCTAATAGGTATTGGCCACAAAAGATGGCACCTTTCCATGGCTTATTGAAGACTTTCAATTGGGAAAACTTGTCCCTGCTTTTTATTGCTAGAAGGAATTGTTCCCAGATTGATTGCAATATAGAAGGCTAGTATTTAATGGAATTAGTGTGTCTTCGAAATTTAGGTTCCCAAAGAAATCTTTGTATATACGGAATTGTAATAACGGAATTTGTTTTTGGAGAGTTTCTAAAAAGAGCTACAAGTACGACATTCCTCTTTGGTTGCCTGTTAGGTTATACTTTATGTTCAGATATGCACTTTTATTGGGTCAATATTCGGTTTATTGAGTACAATATTTTAAGTGTTCACGCATAATAATATACGCACATACAGATGGTAAACAAAACAGCTGGTTGTTTCAACAACATTGTTTTTATTTTGTTTTTTTTTTGTTTGTCATTGTTGACATTTGAGTTGTCAAATATCAACAGAAAATGTTCGGTTAATTGTAATATGCCTACTAAACACACTTATGACAGTGCTGTATTTTAAGTTTTACTCAATATTATAACAATTTTCGTATTTACTGCGCAATAATTAATTAAAACTTTACATGAAATATTGAGCTCAATAATGGCGTTTATTGCGATTTACGCAATAAAGGTGCATATCTGAACACCGTAATAGGTTACGTCAAACCAAAGCCCACTTGAGCACGCATAGCGGCCCATTGTGATGCCACAGTTAAGGTTGGTTGCCTCTGGACTTAATTCAAAAAAGTCTTGAGGTTATAAGTCATTGGTTTATAACAGTGGATTAATCCGGGAAAGACGGCAAAGACACTATTTACTTGCTCTGACAAGCCTTCTGGGAAAAACTCTGAAAGTAAATCAAATGGACATGAAAATATTTCTCCAAAAAAATCTGTCGTTCGGCGTTGTTATTAAATTGTAGGTCCCTCCACTTATGGATAAAATTAACACACAAAACATGGGTAGTAAGAGAAGCTAGGTTGTAATCCTAACTAAATGGAAATCAAATCTTTGGAGTCAAGGTAGACAAAAATTTTAAATGTTTGTTTGAAAGATTCTTCTCTTGTAGACAAAAAAATTGTTTTTTGTGTAACATGCTACATAATCACTCAATTGCAATTAATGGGTTAAAATTTAATATAGTAAGACTGCGCTTAACGCGGGGGATACGGTCCAATAAGTTCTAGCGCTAGACGAAACAGGGGTAAACGAGGCAACTAATACATCAACTGTGACACAGGATAGATGCGTTCGTATTGTGATTGCGACTTCGGAAAATACAGTTGGAATCTTTATTCAGAACAGTCTAAGCAAAGAGCGTAGGATAGATAGTATATATATAGTGCACCGCTTTTGGTTGGTGCATAGCTGTTTGCAAACATATACAACAAGTATCAATATAGTGAGCGATTTAGGGGAATCCCAACACTACAGTGTAATACTGAAACAGCGTTAAACGGGGTCTTAGGCTGCCTTCTAAAATGTTAATTGCTTTGTGTTTGAACAATGTATCGTGTTTCATAATGCCGCTGTACAAAATATATACAATGTATTCTATTTCAAAACGTCGTCAATGTGTATTTTTAACGCAGTTAAAAAGCAATTGGGCATCGGATTTATAGTTGATGCATTATTTGGTTACTTTCCATATCTACATAGTTCATGTATATACAGTAGTAGAACTGCATACAAACTTTGTATTGATACATTTTGGAGAGCAGCCTTACTGTATGTTTCCTCTAGCAATATGCCTATGTGCTGTGGTGTAGGGTATTGAAAAAAAATAATAAAATTCCGAATGAAAAACCAAAAAAAATATTTTAAAACTAAATAATGGCAAGCCACTAAAAATAATTGTTAAGCGTAAAAAGCAAATATTGACAAAATGTTTTAAAATCACAACAACAACAACAAATGAATAGATTTAAGCCAAAAAAAAAAAATAAATATTTTTATTTTGGAGTGTATTAAAAATGTGTTTAACAGAAAGAAAGAAAAAAATAAAAAAGAAATCCTTTTGTTTATAAATTAAAAATAAATTAAAATATAAAACAAAAACAACAACAACAAAAAAAAAACGTATTATTTTTTAATAAAATTGTTCAATCAATTGAAGTCACGTACCAGAAAATTTTTTTATGTTTAGAAAAGAGCACAGATTTATGCTTTTTTAAGTTAATTTAAGCAACAAAAATGAGTCAGTAAGTATTTATAATGAAGACAGAAACAAAAACAAACAAAAAAATATTAAAAATCCAGGTGCTTAGTATAAATGTTTAAGAGTACGTACATATATGTATTAAATTTAGTCTGTATTTAATAAAAAAATATAAATAAAAACAAATTTGAAATAAGAAATCAACTAGAAAGACGATGAAAATAAAAAAAGAAAATAATTTTTTAAGTAAACAACTTATAGTATGTTCAGACATGTACTTTTATTGAATTAATATTCGAATTATTGATAACAATATTTTTAGTGTTCAGACACAAAATTTATTTGACGCTGGTAAACAAAACAGCTGATTACTTCAACAACATTGCTTTTAATTTAATCGCGAAAATTAGTGCCAAAAAAAATTTAGAAAAAATGGAAAACAATTAAAAATTGTAGAAGGTCTTACTAATGATTAACCGAATCGCCGAGCTGTTGCGGTTAGTAGGGGATATTTCTGACTCCAAAGTGAGCAGCCACTCTAGAAGGATGAGAAAAAAAAATTCGATAATACTGCATAGCTTGCAGAAAAGGCACTTATGGCACTGTTTATCTATTAACTGCTGAATACGTCATATTTTCAAAATATACCGGTCAGTTAACATATTCTGCATAAACCCGAGGATGAAATTGCGAGAACTGTTATAGATTATCAGTCAAGACCTAGCAGGTCAGCCATACCTGGAGAAGACAGGTAGAAACAGAAGCTGCTTTCTTAAGAGCAGGGACTGCATGCCCAGTAATATCTCAGTTCAGGGTATTATAAATAACTTTTCGAAATAAATTCGAAATTATCATCAAACAACATTGGGATCGAAAGGGTTAAAAATTAAATACGACATCAAGTCTGTGGTGTTATTAAAATTCTTTTTTATATGACATCAGTTGGAAATCTTTTCTCATTCCTTTCTGCTGGCCTTCCATTTTTTGTTTGTTGTTGACATTTGAGTTGTCAAATGTCAATAGAAAGTGTTCGGAAAATAACAATATGCCCACTGAACGTACTTATGACAGTGCTGCATTTGAAGTTTTAATCAATATTATAACAATTTATGAATTTATTGAGCAATTTTATATGAAATATTGATATCAATAATGCCGTTTATTGCGATTTTCTCAATATACGTGCATGTCTGAACATAGTATTATCCTCGACAAAACAACGCTTCAAACAGTGTTGCAAGCATTAATAGCATCGAAGTAAAGAACAATAAATTCTGGTATAAAAAGAAAATATTAAATGTACAGCATATATGTATTATAACAATTTATTTTTATTTTAATTAAAAATTTCTAGTCGACATAATCAATGATAATTGCGGCCGCAGTTCAAACACCAGGTCAAAAATCTCATCCAAAAAAACGAAATATGAACAAATATTTCTTCTGCAACCTCCTCTCAGCAGATCTCTGAGAGTAACTAAAAAAGTTGCCATTAAAACTTTCTCAAAAATCTGTCGTTGGGAGTCGAACTTAAACTGTAGGTCCCGCTACTCATGTTTGAAATTAAAACACACAACATAAGTGATGTGAGAAACTAGATTGTAATCCTGATGATGTAATTATGTAATTATGTATGAATGAACGTCTGCCATGCATCAAAGCAACTGTCGTACCCTCAGACAGTATAACTTCTTCCCTTATTCGTAATGCCCTAACAGGTTGTACGAACTTTCATGATAACTGATGGTGCTGCTCAATGACATCTCATCTCTTTACAAATAATAACGGGTGATTTTTTAGCTATTATCGTTTTGGCAACACTGGTTTAAACAGCTCACGCACGTTTCGTGTTTTGTTTCACTGTCAAACATCTTCAGTTTGGTCCATAATTTAACCATGAATCGTCTTACAAACGAACAACGCTTGCAAATCATTGCATTTTATTATCAAAATGCGTGCTCTGTTAAGAAAGCTTATCGCGCGCTTCTTCCATTTTATGGTCAGTTTAATCGACCCACTGAAGCGGCTATTTCGCAACAAATTTACATTGTTGGACATTAAACCACCAACACGCTTACGTAGAGTGCGAACTGATGAAAATATCGCAGCTGTATCGGCCAGTGTTAATGATGACCATCAATTATCGATTCGTCACCGTTCGCAGCAATTGGGCCTCTGTTACTCAACAACGTGGAATATTTTGCGGAAGGATTTAGAAGGAAATACAGCTGATGCAAGAATTGAAGCCGAACGACCCACCGCAATGCAGATCTTTTGGTGAATGGGCTCTTGAAAAGTTGGCCGAAGATCCACTTCTTTATCGAAAAATTGTGTTCAGCGGCGAAGCTTATATTTGGCTCAATGGATACGTAAATAAGCAGAATTGTCGATTTTGGAGTGAAGATCAGCCAGAAGCATTGCAAAAGCTACCAATGCACCCAGAAAAAGTCACAGTTTGGTGCGGTTTATGGGCTGGTGGCATCATTGGACCGTTCTTCTTCAAAGATGCTGCGAATCGTAACATAACTTTGAATGGTGAGCGCTACCGTGACATGATATCCAACTTTTTTTTGCCTAAAATGCAAGAGCTTGACATGCATGACATGTGGTTTCAACAAGAAGGTGCCACATGCCACACAGCACGCGTAACAATGGACTTATTGAGAGGCGAGTTCGGTGAAGATTTTATTTCACGTTTGGGACCGGTCAATTGGCCGCCTAGATCGTGCGATTTAACGCCTTTAGACTATTTTTTGTGAGGCTATGTTAAAGCTCATGTCTATACAGACAAGCCCGCTTCAATTGACGCATTGGAAGACAACATTGAAGCATTTATTCGTGAGATACCGGCCGAAATGTTGGAAAGAGTATGCCAAAATTGGACTAAGCGGATGGACCATTCGAGGTGCAGTCGCGGTCAACATTTGCATGAAATAATCTTCAAACATTAAATTATATGGACCGTACTATCGATTCAAATTAAGATTTCATGCATTTTTCTGAATTTTATGTGTTTTTTTTTTTTTGAAAAATTTTCCTACAGCTCTTAAAAAATCACCCTTTATTTGTAAGTAATTTTGTCGGCATTCTATGCGTGCTCAATTGGAATTTGGTATCAAAGCTACCATTTCAATCTGATCAATTCTAACCTTGTAATTTCCATAGTCTAGTAGGTAGTGTGTGGGCTAATTAGACCGGAGGACACGATTCAAACACCAGGTCAAACATTTCTAACAAAACGAAATATGAAAAAGTATTTCTTCGGCGACTTCCTCTAAGCTAGGATAGGTATCTAAGATAGTGTTTGTTCTAGTTCAGCGCAAATTTTATCCGGCATTTTATACTTTCAGCCGAGGTCTGTTTGTCATCTCTTTTTTGTCAATAACCAGAGTTGATGTGAGACCAAATAAGTTTTTTTTTTGAAAATACTTAAAAAAAACTACTGAATATTTTCTCAAATTTCTTTTTTTATTTGAAAGTACAATCCATCCGGTTAATAATGGAAAATAATTTCATTCAAATAGCTGCCTCGGCTGACCATGCAGTAGCCTACACGATCGGTCCAATTTTTAAGCACATTATCGATTGTGTGCAGCTGTATTTCACCAATGGCTTCACGTATATTGTCCTTTAAAGCGTCAATTGTCTCTGGCTTTGTCGGCGTAACACGTAACACGTAACACAAATAAAAGTCCAACGGTGTCAAATCGCAGCTCCGAGGTGGCCAAACGACATCAGCTCGGCGGCTGATAATGCGATCTTTAAAAACAGGGCGCAAAACATCGAGTGTAGCTTCGGCTGTGTAGCACGTAGCGCCGTCCTGTTGAAACCAAATGTTGCCAATATCCTCCTCTTCGATTTTTGTGAACAAAAATTCGTTCAACATGGTCCGATAACGATCGCCATTGACTGTAACGGCCACTCCTTGTTCTTTTTCGAAGAAAAAATGGCCCAATTATGCCTCTGGACCAAAGTCCACACCGAACAGTGACTCGTTTTGGGTGCGTCGGCTTTTCAATGTATGCGTGCGGGTTTTCTGTGTCCCAAATGCGACAATTTTGCTTGTTTACATACCCGCCAAGTTCAAAATGGACTTCATCTGAAAAGATCATTTTTTTTGCCAAAATCGGCATCTTCTGTAAGTCGATCGCAGGCTCACTTAGCGAATCGAAAACGCATTGGATGGTCAACTGGCTTCAACTCCTGAACAAATTGGACTTTGTATGGCGTCACACCAAGGTCTTTATGCAAAATTCGTCTCAATGTTGTCTCCGAAATGTTCAACTGTTGATGGCGCTTCATGCACACTTTCTGCCACAGCAGTAATATTGTCGGGTGTACGCACTGTTTTTGGCTTTTCACGCTTTGGTTTATCGATGAGGATGCCATGTTTCTTTCACTTTTTTCACAAGATAACGAACATACGGAGCTGATGGTACCTCTCTTCTTCCAAAATCCGTATGCAATTTTCGCACACATTCTGCAACATTACCATGATTTTCAAAGTAATGTCGCAATATTTCCCAGCGTTGTTCAACCGTATACACAACCATATTCGTTCAGTGGAAAGATAATTATCTGTCAAATCAGACATGAGCTAAGTGTTACCATTCACGAAATAAGCACTAGTTGAAAATAAAAACGTTAGATGGCGGACCCGATAGAAGTAGGTGTAGGTAGCAGACATGAGGCCACATATCAAAGCCCAGGTCAAACATCTCTAACAAAATGAAGCATGAAAAAAATATTTCTGCGGCAATTTCCTTTCACCAGATTTCTGACAAAAAATCTGAGAGTAAATAAAATTACCATGAAAAGTTTGCTAAAAATTTGTCGTTCGGAATCATTTTGTATGTGAATGGGTGGTGTGAGAAGCTAGGTAATCCTGAATAAGGTTAGGTTAGGTTAGGTTAGAGGACGTGTACTTGTCAATTAAGACAAGTACAGTACCCGGAGTTCGAATTGACCCATTGTACAACGTCCTAGTTTCTGAATAAACTAAATTGCAATTATAACGATTCTTTAGTTAGAAAATACTTACAACAATAGAAATGAAGTAGAGAGAGAGAGTCACACATGATTCCAAGTATTTGCGTCCACCATCTACTTAGGATTTGTCAACCAGTTGCATATACAAAATAAGCTACGGCAACCATCACTGCCACGAAGCTTATAAAGAACTTGCAATATGTTTTGCGATCACCCTCACTAACCTGCAACAATAGAAATGGCTGATTCCGTTGATTGCACTGCTTTTATACCCTTTTCAATATGGGCTTTTCCTCATATTAATCAAAGCAAGCGCTGCTAATTTAAATCAAGTTTCAAATTCTCCATTGCAGTGTTGTATTAAACTATTTACAGGGTTGTATCTGAAGAAAGTCACACATGCTAGTGACGTACAATTTATATTACAAAATAATCGGTATACTACATAATAAATATAAGATTCTAATTATCTAAAATATGCTACGTTACACAATGAAGTTATTGTCAAAAATCTGTTTCTTGAAGTCGACTTTAAATTGTAAAGTCCTACCACTCATGTATAATATTAACACACATAAATGATGTGAGAAGCTAGGTTGTTATCCTGTCTAAAGGTTGTAATGACCAATTAAGTAAGTAAGAAATGCAAAGTGTAAGTCGTATGGTGATATACATACGTATATATACCGAAAAGTAAATCGGTCATCCGTAAAGAAAATATAAGGCAGATGTGTACTCGTATACAATGTTGCCCAAAGAAGCCAGCTGCCTCTACAAGACAGATTCGATGCTTATCTTAATGCGACTTCCTTCACAAGGAAATATTTAAGAACACAAAAAAGCTGATGTCCCTGCAAAGGCTAATACAACAGATAATTCAAAGAAATTCATTTGTAAGATTCGCATTTCCCACATATATACATATATACATACATATTTAAATGGTCATTACAAGCCTTTAGTTAGGATTATCGCCTAGTTTCTCATACCTCTTATATGGAAGAGAAGCGTAAACTTTAGGAAATATTCAATAACATTGTCAGACAATCGGGAACCTGAGGCAAAGACATTACAGTTTGTTGGCAGCTAAGTATGGCTAAGAGAAGCCAACCATGAGTTTGAAATTGTTTGACGAAAAATATGGTATGGGTGTTACAATGAGAAGCTATAGGTTCCCAAGTAAGCTATGCCCTTATAAGGTAGGTGTTAAGGATTACACTTTCTTTAAGCTCTTTAGCCAATACTTTTCTAAATGAGTAGGTAGGTCACAAAGGTCTTATTGTGTTACCACAGCTTTTTCTTACATGGCCTTCGTTCCGTAATTGTGGTCTTGACTTATGGAAGGAAACGTTTAGATTTTCAAATATAATCTCAAACACGTCTTTCGTATGCTTTTCTCATGCAAATCATCTCTAAGTAGGTACCCGTATGGGCATACAAGCAATTAATTTCATTCGAATGTAATTTCCCAACTTTATTACCACTTTTGAATGACAAAAAAAATTCCTCTACACTGCCAGCCAGTAACTATAAACAGAAACGAAACTCCAAAGTTAGGCAGACAGTTTTTCTAAACATCTTTCCAGATTAACGGTTACGACAAGCAAAGAAAAAAAAAAGCAAAAATGAACAAGTTTGGCGTTTTTATGGGAATTGTTTGTATTTTTCAAATACTCAACCTTGATGGTGTCTATGGGGATGGGGAATGCTCCGACGATGAACTTTATTACTTAAATGAAGGAATTGAATATGCACTTTTAGAAAACCCTGAGAGGACGGATAGCACCTTGACGTTATTGAACGTTTACCATGACAGATATGAGAATCTGAAAAGGGCCAAAGTATCGGCACCTGCGACACAATCTGATTGTGACAGTGCCAAAAAAACTTTAGAAATGTTCCTCGAAATTGCGTCCGAAATTGAGAATGTAATTGACGAAATGGAAAAGGCCGTGGATACTCTAACCAAAGTGGAATACGATAATGATGCTTCTATTGAACTTAAATACAATGCCCTTTCGATAAAAACGGCGATCAAGTATAGTATGAGCGCTCAAGAGGCTGAAGAGGCTTTGGAAAGATATGAGACATTCAAACAAGAAAACAACATTGTCGAAGATATGTAATATGAAACGATTAATCGTTTCCATTTATTCGAATCGAAAAGTATACGATTCTTAACATATATTTTAACCACACACAATAGTTAAAATAAATATGACGAGCATGTTAAAAACGTATATTTTTGTTGTCTTAATTCTTTACAGTTTACATGTTTCACTTATTGAATAAGACGTTACAATAACCCATTAGTCAGGATATCAATCTAGTTTCTCACATCAACCATGTTGTGTGTGTTAATTTTTTTCTTTTTACTCTGTTGGCTCCGAAGAACAGATTTGAGTACTTTTTCATGACAACTTTCATTTACTTTCCGAGTTTTTGTTAGAAGAAATATTTTTTTCCTTTTTTGGTTTTATTCGAGATTTATAAGCTAGGCTTTCAACCACGGACTCTCATCTATTATACGAACAAACTACAATGCAAACTTTTTTTATAGTTTCGTCGAATGTGTCTCCTACAACTAATTGTAAGCTTTCAAGCTTTGAGAACCGCTATGGTTTGTGGCTTATTCGCGCACAAATGCGGCTTAAGCAGACACCACTAGATAAAATCAAATAGGGCCAAAGGGTTGAAATTTGTTGGCCAATTCACATTGTCATCTTGTGAGATAAGCATGTGCTTAAATTGCTTGTGCAGAATATTCAATGTGGCACGTAATGCCATCCAATTGAAAACACAATTCAAGCCGAAAAAGCGCTTGCCATTGGTCGCGTTGTAGTAATGAGGGATACTTCTGAAGGCTAAACGTATATAGAGCAGGCAGAGAGTAGATAGGTCATGGAAAAAATGAAGGAGATTGTAGAATATCCATACTACTGTCGTCTAGTTGAGTTACTGAACTGCATGGATTCTGAATTTAGATAGGGAGACTCCAAGCATTATGTTCTGATAATGAGTACCAGCATGTAAGGCACATAATTATGATCGCTTCGTGTTGAAGCAAATAGCTATTGTGCCTGTGCTCCGGACTGCAGAAGGACGGAATCTAGATCTTTCACTGTAGCATCTGTTACGTGGAAAGATTCGTTTCGATCATTGTTTCGCTGTTGGTATGACTCATTTTTTTCGGCTTTTTTTTATGCCGCTTTTTTGATTTCCTGAATGAATATTTTTTAAGACTTTAAATGGCCTTCGTTATCCAATTGTTCTCTTGACTTATGGGAGGAAACGTTTAGGTTTTCAAATATAATCTCAAACACTTCTTTCGTATGCTTTTCTAATGCAAATCATCTCTAGGTACCCGTGTGGGCATACAAGCAATTAATTTCATTCGAATGTAATTTCCCAACTTTATTACCACATTTGAATGACAAAAAAAGAAAAAATTCTTTTACAATACCAGCCACCAACTATAAATAGTAACGAATCTACAAAGTTAGGCAGACAGTTTTTCTAAACATCTTTCCAGATTAACGGTTACGACAAGCAAAGAAAGAAGAAAAAAAGCAAAAATGAAGAAGTTTGGCGTTCTTATTGGAATTGTTTGTATTTTTCTAATACACAACCTTGATGGTGTCTATGGGAATATGCAATGCTCCAGCGTTGAAATTGATAACTTAAATGAAAAAATTAAAGATGCACTTTTAGAAAACCCTGAGAGGGACTTGACTACCTTGTCACTATCGGCCATTTACTATGACAGATATGAGAGTCTGAAAATGACCAAACTATCGGCAACTGCGACACAATCTGATTGTGACAGTGTCAAAAAAATGTTAAGAATGTTCCTCGAAATTGCGTCCGAAATTAAGTATGTAATTGACGAAATGGAAAGGGCCGTGGATACTCTAACCAAAGTGGAATACGATAATGATGAACCTCTTGAACTTAGATACAATGCCCTTTCGATAAAAATGGCGATCACGTATAGTGTCAACGCTCAAGAGGCTGAAAAGGCTTTGGAAAGATATGAGGCATTCAAAAAAGAAAACCACCTCGTCGAAGATATGTAATATGAAACGATTAATCGTTTCCATTTATTCGAATCGAAAAGAATACGATTCTTAACATATATTTTAACCACACACAATAGTTAAAATAAATATGACGAGCATGTTAAAAACGTATATTTTTGTTGTCTTAATTCTTTACAGTTTACATGTTTCACTTACTGAATAAGACGTTACAACAACCCATTAGTCAGGATATCAATCTAGTTTCTCACATCAACCATGTTGTGTGTGTTAACTTTTTTCTTTTTACTCTGTTGGCTCCGAAGAACAGATTTGAGTACTTTTTCATGGCAACTTTCATTTACTTTCCGAGTTTTTGTTAGAAGAAATATTGTTTTCCTTTTTTGGTTTTATTCGAGATTTATAAGCTAGGCTTTCAACCACGGACTCTCATCTTTTATACGAACAAACTACAATGCAAACTTTTTTTATAGTTTCGTCGAATGTGTCTCCTACAACTAATTGTAAGCTTTCAAGCTTTGAGAACCGCTATGGTTTGTGGCTTATTCGCACACAAATGCGGCTTAAGCAGACACCACTAGATAAAATCAAATAGGGCCAAAGGGTTGAAATTTGTTGGCCAATTCACATTGTCATCTTGTGAGATAAGCATGTGCTTAAATTGCTTGTGCAGAATATTCAATGTGGCACGTAATGCCATCCAATTGAAAACACAATTCAAGCCGAAAAAGCGCTTGCCATTGGTCGCGTTGTAGTAATGAGGGATACTTCTGAAGGCTAAACGTATATAGAGCAGGCAGAGAGTAGATAGGTCATGGAAAAAATGAAGGAGATTGTAGAATATCCATACTAATGTCGTCTAGTTGAGTTACTGAACTGCATGGATTCTGAATTTAGATAGGGAGACCCCAAGCATTATGTTCTGATAATGAGTACCAGCATGTAAGGCACATAATTATGATCGCTTCGTGTTGAAGCAAATAGCTATTGTGACTGTGCTCCGGACTGCAGAAGGACGGAATCTAGATATTTTAATATAGTTTCTGCCACGTGGAAAGATTCGTTTTGATCATTGTTTCGCTGTCGGTATGACTCATTTTTTTCGGCTTTTTTTATGCCGCTTTTTTGTTTTCCTGAATGAATATTTTTCAAGACTTTAAATGGCCTTCGTTATCCAATTCTTCTCTTGACTTATGGAAGGAAACGTTTAGGTTTTCAAATATAATCTCAAACACGTCTTTCGTATGCTTTTTTCATGCAAATCATCTCTAAGTAGGTGCCCATATGGGCATACAAGCAATTAATTTCATTCGAATGTAATTTCCCAACTTTATTACCACATTTGAATGACAAAAAAAGAAAAACTTCTTCTACAATACCAGCCAGTAACTATAAATAGTAACGAATCACCAAAGTTAGGCAGACAGTTTTTCTAAACATCTTTCCAGATTAACGGTTACGACAAGCAAAGAAAAAAAAAAAAGCAAAAATGATCAAGTTTGGCGTTCTTATTGGAATTGTTTGTATTTTTCTAATACACAACCTTGATGGTGTCTATGGGAATATGCAATGCTCCAGCGATGAAATTGATGACTTAAATGAAAAAATTAAAGATGCACTTTTAGAAAACCCTGAGAGGGACTTGACTAGCTCGTCATTATCGGCCATTTACTATGACAGATATGAGAGTCTGAAAATGGTCAAAGTATCGGCATCTGCGACACAATCTGATTGTGACAGTGTCAAAAAAATGTTAGAAATGTTCCTCGAAATTGCGTCCGAAATTAAGAATGTAAATGACGAAATGGAAAGGGCCGTGGATACTCTAACCACAGTGGAATACGATAATGATGCTCCTCTTGAACTTAGATACAATGCCCTTTCGATAAAAATGGCGATCACGTATAGTAACAACGCTCAAGAGGCTGTAGAGGCTTTGAAAAGATATAAGACATTCAAAAGAAAAAACAAACTCGTCGAAGATATATATTCGTAGAAAAAATGTGAAACGATTAATCGTTTTCATTTATTCTAATCGAAAAGTATACGTTTCTTAACATATATTTAAACCACACACAATAATAAATAAATATGAACAACGGACTCTCATCTATTATACGAACAAACTACAATGCCAAATTTTTTTATAGTTCTTTCAGAACATACATATGTACAGTGGTGGCCTTATAATTAGAAATGACTTAGCAACATGTATGTTTGTTAATTTGTTTTACAGTTTCCACTGTATACCTGGGATCAAAGGCTTTGTTTGGAGGACGTCTTACATACGTTTTTCCATCAGATTGGAACAAATTAAACTTAGATTCGTCACTCGAGAGAACTAATTCATAGGAAACCACTGTAAGTATATGTATGTATGTATACAATTACGAACATAATATTACAGCTAACGAGTATAAATGCTTGGCAAATAAAAAATGTTTATTGTTCAACAGCGTTCTGATAATTTTGAGTTGAATTGAAATGAAAATTGAAGTAATTTAACGAGCAAATACAAATTTAAATAAAAATAAAAATAATTATGAATTTAAATGATAATAAATAAATAAATAAATAAAAAAACAACATATAAATAATTTTAAAATTGTATTATAGTATGAAAATTGTTTATAAAAAAACATTAAAAAATAAATAAGAGTTTAAGAAAATAAAAACAAAATAAATAAAAAAAAATAAAATTCAATAAAAATAAAATTAAAAAAAAAATCAAAAATCAACAACAATTAATTTCATACATATTTTAAGTACATATATTTAAAAGCAAAAACAAATTATATATTTATATTTAATGAATATGTATTTATAATAAAAAAAATAAATTTAAAAAAAAACAAACATAAATGGCATACGAAATAAAAAAAAAACAAAAAATAATTAAAAAAATATCAATTCATATAATATATTTATAATAACTATTAAACTGGCTAACTGTAATTAATATTTATACAAAAACCAAACACAGACAAACATTTACACACACTATTGCAATTATTGCTCAATAAACTTTAACAGTTACTGACAGACATTTAAACTCAAATTAATTCAGAATTTAAACACAATTTAATATGAAAAATTCAAATATACATGAAATGAAATGAAATAAAAAATTAAATTCTTATTATTATTATTATTTCAAGAAAATATTATTAAACAAAACAACAACAAAAACAAAAACATAATAAAACATAAAATAAAATGAAACACAGGAATAAAATTTATAAGAAAATTTGTTAAATAATGATGCCAAACACAAAAAAAAAATATTAAATAAAATAAAAATAAAAAATAATTTAGAAATTAATAAAAATCCAAGCAAAAACAAAAAAAAAAATAAAATAAAATTATTAAAAAAAATAAATCAAGCGTACAATTTTCATTGATATTTATTGATTGAGGTTAGGTAAGTACTGATATTGATTATGCTCTGAATCATTACTGTTCTGAGGAATATAAAGGGTGTTATTTATAGAGGTATAGAACTTTAAGTTGGCATTACTTTTCAAGATGGCGACCGATTTAACAGCTGTCAAGTGATTTATTCTCAGTTTGGTTTGGCAATTCATCATGAACAGACTCACGCCTGAACAACGCTTACAAATAGTGCAATTTTATTTCGAAAATAATGGTTCTGTGCGGAAAACGTATCGCGCACTACGTCCATTTTATCAACGACAAAATCATCCATCAGAGCAGTTAATTCGATTAACCATGGAACGTTTTCGCACCACGTTTACTCTTATTGATAACTCGCATCCCCAGAGACGCTGTACGGTGCGTACAGAAGAAGCTATTGCTGCTGTAGAGCGTAGCATTGAGGAAGACCCGAATGAGTCCATCCGCCATCGAGCACAGGAATTGTATCTGTGTCCATCCACTTTATGGAAGATTTTGCGGAAGGATCTTGGTTTGCGTGCTTACAAAATCCAACTCGTGCAAGATTTGAAGCCAAACGATCATCAAGTAAGGCGTAGATTCGTCGAATGAGCCCAAAACGAGATTACCGTTGTTCCCGATTTTCATAAGCGAATTTTGTTTAGCGATGAAGCGCACTTCTGGTTGAATGGCTACGTCAACAAACAAAACTGCCGCATTTGGAGTGAAGGTAATCCTCAAGTGTATGTGGAAACACCGTTACATCCAGGAAAACTGACTGTTTGGTGCGCTTTATGGGCTGGTGGAATCATTGGTCCGTACTTTTTCAAAAACGATGGTGGCCAGAACGTTACAGTCAATGGTGATCGGTATAGAGCCATGATTACAAACTTTTTCATTCCTAAATTGAATAAGCATGATGTCCAGGAGATGTGGTTTCAACAAGACGGCGCAACATGTCACACAGCTCGTGCCACAATAGATTTATTGAAAGACACGTTTGGTGACCACCTAATTTCACGTTTTGGACCAAGATCTTGTGATTTAACACCGCTAGACTACTTTCTGTGGGGCTATGTAAAGTCATTTGTCTATGCGATAAAGCCACAAACGCTTGACGATTTGGAAGACAACATTCGCCGTATTATTGCCGATATACGGCCACAAATGTTGGAAAAAGTCATCGAAAATTGGACGTCCAGATTGGACTACATCCGCGCCAGCCGTGGCGGTCATATGCCAGAAATCATATTTAAAATGTAATGCCACAAGATTATCTTTCGGATAAATAAAATTCATGTCAATCGTATAATCCATCGTTGTTTTATTGCAACTTAAAGTTCTATACCTCTGTTAAAAACACCCTTTATGATTAGAGTCAGGTCAAACTTCGCTAGCGATCCTAAGTCGTTTTACGACTTCGTTCGAGCTAAACGCAAATCATCTTTGTTTCCCACTGAGATGTTTTATGGGGGCGTATCATCCTCCAGTTACCTTGATATTTCGAATATGTTTGCTAACTTTTTTCAGTCTACTTATAGGCAGTTGGACTCGGGCCCTGATCTGAGTAGCGGCTTTTCGCAGCCTTATTCAGTGGGAAGTATCTCTATTTCTAATATATATTCATTTGATGAGGAGTCTGTTCTTGAGTCTTTGTCTGGACTCAAACTTACATATTTGCCGGGCCCTGACGGGGTACCGGCCTGTATTTTAAGAAAGTGTGCTGTTGTCTTGAGTGGTCCTTTGACCTTTATATTGAATGGGCTTCTGAGGGCTGGTCATTTTCCCATCTATTTGGAGGAGTTCATTTATAATTCCTTTGCATAAGTCGGGTAATAAATCCAATATTTCCAATTACAGGGGTATTGCCAATCTCAGTGCTATTTCCAAGTTGATGGGGAAACTGATGACGGAGATCTTTAATATCCCCTTTCCAGCATGGTCGACTGTCACTAATCTTCTTGAATTTACTACACATGTTTTCAGGGGTTTTCTTGCCAGAGCTGGGACTGATGTAATTTATACGGATTTCAGTAAAGCTTTTGATAGGGTTGATCATAGAATTTTGCTTCTTAAACTTTCATTAATCGGTATTCCTGATATTATTCATCGTTGGTTAGAGGGTATTGTTTAGGAATGTATTGTCTAAGACTGTATATGCTACTTCTGGTGTTCCGCAGGGTAGCCATTTGGGTCCTTTACTGTTTTTACTGTTTCGTAATGATCTTCCTTGTGCTATTTCTGATTGTAATATTCTGATGTATGCTGACGACGTTAAATTATTTTATACTTTTGCTGATGATGATCATGATCATGGTCAGGCTGTTGTTCTTCAGCGAAATATTGATTTGTTTTGTAACTTGGTGCAGAATTAATTTAATGGATCTTAACTTGAGAAAATGTAAATGCATGGTTTTCTCTCGCGGTGGCGTAATTTCGTCCACTTATGTGATTGACTCTTGCCCTTTGGAAACTGTGACTACATTTCTTGATTTGAGAGTATTATTGGATATGAAATTGTCTTTTATTGATCACATTAGTATGATGATTGGCAAGGCTCGGGCTGTTCTTGATTTTGTTGTTTTGTGAAAAGTAGTACACTTAAGTACAGTCATCAGATGGAATATCCACAGGGATTGCATAGGTCCCATACACTTAAACTGCGGAAACACATTCATATAAAAAAAAACGAAACCGTAGGCAGTAAATTTTTAATACCAAGCGAGGTTTCAGACAAGGCGCGATGACTTATCATGCGACCTCTTTTACTTCCTCATGGAGAGTGTTCTGCAGAAGGCGGGTGGGCATCGCAATGACACTATTTTTGAAAAAAGCATGCAGTTGCTGGCGCACGCTGGCGACATTGACATCATAGGGCGTACAAAGCGAGATGTTATCTGCTGCCTTTAGTGCTATTGAACGGGAGTCCATGAAGATGAGTCTGGCAGTAAATGAGGGCAAAACGAAGTACACTTATGTTATCGACA
Organism: Sarcophaga variegata; assembly: GCA_932273835.1. Taxonomy (NCBI): domain Eukaryota; kingdom Metazoa; phylum Arthropoda; class Insecta; order Diptera; family Sarcophagidae; genus Sarcophaga; species Sarcophaga variegata. Next base: position 14,364,892 of record OW026361.1, on the reverse strand, counting down.
GATTATGGCCGATAACTATACTTTCAATATACATACATAATTGGCATAATAGCATCTCACACCACACATGTTGTGTGCGTTAATTTTATACATGAGTGGCGAGACCTACAGTTTAAAGTCGACTACGAACGACGGATTTTTGAGAAACTTTTTCATGGCAGGTTTATTTACTTTCAGAGTTTTTGCCAGAAATCTGGTGAGAGGAAATCGCCGAAGAAATTTTTTTTCATATTTCGTGTTAATGCCTGACCTGGGATACGAACCCGGGCTTTACGTCTAATAAGCCAACACACTACCTATTAGACTACCGAGATCCCATATTTCCGATATAGTCAAGGAATTTATTTATCTTGGCTCCGCTGTTACCACCAACAATGATGTCAGTCTGGAGATCAAGCGCAGGATCACTCTTGCCAACAGGTGCCGCCATGGTCTCAATAGGCTATTAAATAGCAGAGACCTCCCTCGTACGACAAAACTAACACTCTACAAGATACTCATCCTCACCTTGCTACTTTAAGGCGCAGAGGGCATGGGCCCTAATAAGCAATGATGCAGTCGCCTTGAGAGCTTTCGAGAGAAAAATCCTACGCAAGAAGTCGCCGTAGTCTAGTAGGTAGTCTAGTGCCTCATTAGACGTAAAGCCAGGGTTCAAAACCCAGGCCAGATATCAAAAAAAATACAAAAAGTATTTCTTCAACCACTTCCTCTCAGCAGATTTCTGGCAAAAACTCTGAGAGTAAATAAGATTGCGATGAAAAGTTTTCCAAAAATCTGTCGTTCGTAGTCGACTTTAAACTGTAGGTCTCGCCACTCATGTGTAAAATTAACACACACAACATAAGTGGTGTGATAAACTATGTCGTAATCCTGACTGAAGAGTTGTAATGACCAATTATGTATGTGAGATCTTCAGTCCAGTGCGATGATGGCAATAATTTCCACATCCGATCCAACAGTGAGCTGTATGCGGTACTCAACGACATAGACTTTGTGCATCGTATTAACATTAAGCGGCTGCGCTGGCTCGGCGATATCGGTCGAATGGAAGAGGATGCTCCGGCGAAACGTGTATATGATGCGGGAATTTGCGGAAGTCGGCAAAGTGGACGTCTTTGTTTGCGTTGGAAGGACCAAATTGAGGAAGACCTGTCTTCGATTGGTGTGACCAACTGGCGTAGGCGCCAAGGAGCAGAGGCGCCTGGAAGGATGTTGTTAAGGCAGACTGAAATCCGTTAATCGGTTTGTTAATGGCCAATTAAGTAAGTAAGTAGGCAGTAGCCAGCTTAACTAGGGTATGCATATTTTTTCTTTCCTTTCTAAAGTGAAGCATGGTTGTGAATGCTTTCCAGACAAAACTATCTCAGGCAGTCATTAAGTGCCAATCATATGCAGATGATATAGGGCTCAACGTAAACCTGAAGACGCCCACTGCGACATCATTCAAAAAGGTCCTGTGATTATAAGTCGTTTTGTGCATGATAGTGGGCCTCTAGAGTAACCCGTAAACGACTACAACAGTATCATTTACAAGCATAACAAAACTTTCTAAATGGACTCCTGGGTAAGACAAACATCACTGGATGGTAAATTTATAAGGAGGGCTCATATACAAAGCATCTTCGGAAAATCTAGATATGTCATAATGATACGCAGAATGTCTGCAGGATAGTTCTGAGGACCTAGTCCAGAAACAAGGCATTGGACATGTACCATAGTATTGAAAGCAGGCCAAGGTATGGCTAAACAGTACAAATTGGAAAATAGTTCAGATAGGATATGGGTACAGTGACTGACATGAAGTCGCTGTAGACCAGTAGGTAGTGTGTGGGCTTAGTAGACTTAAGGCCACGGTTCAAACCTCAGGTCAGATATCATCAACTAAACGAAACATGAAAAAGTATTCCTGCAGCGACTTCCTCTCAGCAGATTTCTGGCAATAACTCTGAGAGTAAATGGAAATTGCCATGAAAAGTTTCTCAAAAATCTGTCGTTCGGAGCCGACTTTAAACTGCAGGTAAACCGGTAGGACCTGTACGTCTTTCAAGTTTAAGCCTGTTCTATCGAATTCAACTTGGATAGGAAGTACCACAGACAGGGCATAGCAATACTATCTGACAGTTAGGCCGTCATTCCAGCATTCGGCTTTTAAGAGATTTAATCGAAGACAGTATGGTACTGTATGGAGAAGCTAAATCGGTTGAGTAGGGAACCGCCTGCATTCAAATTCATCGGGGAATTCTCGACAAGACAAAGCAGACGAGCTGGTGAGGAAATGAGCTTCCACGCCACTTCTTTGATGTGGAATCGAATATTTAGAAAGGTATGCTCAACGAAAGAGAAGATAGAAAGAAGCATTAACTCTTCTCAAACCAAGTGAGTTTGAGGAAATCAAAACTTTTGTTGGGAAACTATAATAAGAGGAGATCAAAGTCATGCATCAGTCGATGAGGTATAACCTAAGAGCGCCCTGTTGATTCAGGTACATAAATCAGGCTAAAATAGACCAACGGTCTGGGTTATGTTGGCTTTGAGAACCGCTATGGTTTGTGGCTTATTCGCGCACAAATGCGATTTGAGATAAGCACGTGCTTAAAGTGCTTGTGCAGAATATTCAATGTGGCATGTAATGCCATCCAATTGAAAACACAATTCAAGCCGAAAAAGTGCTTGCCATTGGTCGAGTTATAGTAATGAGGTCTACTTCTCAAGGCTAAATGTATATAGAGCAGGCAGAGAGTAGATAGGTCATGGAAAAAATGAAGGAGATTGATCCATACTACTGTCGTCTAGTTGAGTTACTGAACTGTATGGATTCTGAATTTAGATAGGGAGACCTAAAGCATTATGTTTTGATTATGAGTACCAGCATGTAAGGCACACAATTATGATCGCTTCGTGTTGAAGCAAATGGCTATTGTGCCTGTGCTCCGGACTTCAGAAGGACGGAATCTAGATATTTCAGTGTAGCATCTGTTACGTGGAAAGATTCGTTTCGATCATTGTTCCGCTGTCGGTATGACTCATTTTTTTCGGCTTTTTTTATGCCGCTTTTTTGTTTTCCTGAATGAATATTTTTCAAGACTTTAAATGGCCTTCGTTATCCAATTCTTCTCTTGACTTATGGAAGGAAACGTTTAGGTTTTCAAATATAATCTCAAACACGTCTTTCGTATGCTTTTTTCATGCAAATCATCTCTAAGTAGGTGCCCATATGGGCATACAAGCAATTAATTTCATTCGAATGTAATTTCCCAACTTTATTACCACATTTGAATGACAAAAAAAGAAAAACTTCTTCTACAATACCAGCCAGTAACTATAAATAGTAACGAATCACCAAAGTTAGGCAGACAGTTTTTCTAAACATCTTTCCAGATTAACGGTTACGACAAGCAAAGAAAAAAAAGGCAAAAATGAACAAGTTTGGCGTTCTTATTGGAATTGTTTGTATTTTTCTAATACACAACCTTGATGGTGTCTATGGGAATATGCAATGCTCCAGCGTTGAAATTGATAACTTAAATGAAAAAATTAAAGATGCACTTTTAGAAAACCCTGAGAGGGACTTGACTACCTTGTCACTATCGGCCATTTACTATGACAGATATGAGAGTCTGAAAATGGTCAAAGTATCGGCAAATGCGACACAATCTGATTGTGACAGTGCCAAAAAAATGTTAGAAATGTTCCTCGAAATTGCGTCCGAAATTAAGAATGTAAATGACGAAATGGAAACGGCCGTGGATACTCTAACCACAGTGGAATACGATACTGATGCTCCTCTTGAACTTAGATACAATGCCCTTTCGATAAAAATGGCGATCACGTATAGTAACAACGCTCAAGAGGCTGTAGAGGCTTTGAAAAGATATGAGATATTCAAAAAAGAAAACCACCTCGTCGAAAATATATATTCGTACAAAAAAATGTGAAACGATTAATCGTTTCCATTTATTCGAATCGAAAAGAATACGATTCTTAACATATATTTTAACCACGTACAATAATTAAAATAAATATGACGAGCCTTTTAAAAACGTATGTTTTTGTTGTCTTAATTCTTTACAGTTTACATGTTTCACTTACTGAATAAGACGTTACAACAACCCATTAGTCAGGATATTAACCTAGTTTCTCACATCAACCATGTTGTGTGTGTTAATTTTTTTCTTTTTACTCTGTTGGCTCCGAAGAACAGATTTGAGTACTTTTTCATGGCAACTTTCATTTACTTTCCGAGTTTCTGCCAGAAGAAGTATTGTTTTCCTTTTTTGGTTTTATTCGAGATTTATAAGCCAGGCTTTCAACCACGGACTCTCATCTATTATACGAACAAACTACAATGCCAAATTTTTTTATACATTCGTTGTGTAATATCTTCTCATTTTGTTTTACGAGATTTGAGCAAACGTCGAATGTGTCTCTTCCAACTAATTGTAAGCTTTCAAGGTCCCCAATGTAGAAAATTCACTGGAAAGTTCCAGCGTTTAGCCATGCTAGATGACAAAGAAGGAATGTCAAACAGATCTCAGCTGGTTAGACAAAGGTAGGCAGGTGGCCGTCCATTAAGGACAAAATGCAGAATTAAATTTGCATTACACCGGACCGGAGTCTGTCTTAATAACCTTATAGCATCTATAAAGGGCCATTGTCATTTCCAACATCATTGTCAAACAGTTGGGAACCAGAGGCGAAGACGTCACAGTTTGTTGACAGCCAGGTTTGGCTAAGAGAAGCCCCACCCATGAGGTAAAATTGTTTGACGAAAAAGATAGTATGGGTGTTACAACGATAACTTAGAAGACCAGAAGTAAGCTATGCCCTTTTAAGGTTGCTGTTAAGGATTACACTTTCTTTAAGCTTTTTAGCCAATATTTTCTTAGGTGGGTAGCAGAGATCAGCAATGAATTGCTTTTTCGCTACCCATAAGTACTCATGAAATTTTGAGCAGGAGTGAGTCAACAGTATTGAAATCCAACTACTCTGATTCGTTCGTACTGAGTACAACATTGATTTATAAGTACAAGATGCAATGAGTATGAACACAACGTTGACATCAAACTCATAACATTCGAAATATGTTTGATTCATACGCCTACTCAGACCAGATTCATAAATTTAGTAAAATACTTATTGTACTCATAAATGGATGCGAGTGATTCGAATCATTCGTCAAAATTTACAGTCTTAGTTGTTGTTGCATTTACAAAGAAAGAAGAAAGACACGTAAACAAAAAAGACAAAGACAGCAAGGAGAGCAAACACACAACCTTCATGTGAGTATTGTAGTGTTCGTACGCGAATCATACTTATTTTGTGATTCGTGTATACGAAGAGTCATGAAGATTCGAAATCAATAACATCATGCGTATTGTTAAGCATGAGTACCATGAGTATTTCAAACTTTGAATATGAGTAGTATGAGTATGACATTAAAATAAGTATGAAATAAGTATCAGAAATTATCAGAAGTATGATTCGAATCTATTCATCGTTTTGAATACTCATTGCTGACCTCTGGTGGGTAGGTAGGAGGAGGTGGCTAACCGCAACTAGAAGAATTGGGCTCATTGTATTACCACAGTGTTTCCTTAAACACTAGTCTCGAAACCATTCGGCAGCTTTGACTGCCAATGTCAATCCGTGATAGTTCTTTCAGAAGCGAGGCAAATAATAACTTTTTTTTTAATTATCGCTGCAGACCAGTAGGTAGTGTGTGGGATTAGTAGACTTAAGGCCACGGTTCAAACCTCAGGTCAGACAACTAAACGAAACATGAAAAGTATTCCTGCTGCGACTTCCTCTCAGCAGATTTCTGTCAATAACTCTGAGAGTAAATGGAAATTGCGATGAAAAGTTTCTCAAAAATCTGTCGTTCGGAGCCGACTGATTTAAGCTTAAACTGTAGGTAAACCGGTAGGACCTGTTCTATCAAATTCAACTTGGATAGGAAGTACCACAGACAGGGCATAGCAATACTATCCGACAGTTAGGCCGTCATTGTAGCATTCGGCTTTTAAGAGATTTAATCGAAGACCGTATGGTACTGTATGGAGAAGCTAAATCGGTTGAGTAGGGAACTGCCTGGATTCCAATTCATCTGAGAATTCTCGACAAGACAAAGCAGACGAGCTGGTGAGGAAATGAGCTTCCACGTGATGATGATGTGGAATCGAATATTTAGAAATGTATGCTCAACGAAAGAGAAGATAGAAAGAAGCATTAACTCTTATCAAACCAAGTGAATTTGAGGAAATCAAAACTTTTGTTGGGAAACTATAATAAGAGGAGGCTTTGAGAACCGCTATGGTTTGTGGCTTATTCGCGCACAAATGCGATTTGAGATAAGCACGTGCTTAAAGTGCAATTCAAGCCGAAAAAGCGCTATTGGTCGAGTTATAGTGATCAGATATACTTCTCAAGGCTAATCGTATATAGAGCAAGCAGAGAGTAGATAGGTCATGGAAAAAATGAAGGAGATTATAGAATATCCATACTACTGTCGCCTAGTTGAGTTACTGAACTGCATGGATTCTGAATTTAGATAGGGAGACCTAAAGCATTATGTTCTGACTATGAGTACCAGCATGTAAGGCACATAATTATGATCGCTTCGTGTTGAAGCAAATAGCTATTGTGCCTGTGCTGCTGACTTCAGAAGGACGGAATCTAGATATTTCAGTGTAGCGTGGAAAGATTCGTTTTGATCATTGTTCCGCTGTTGGTATGACTCATTTTTTCGGCTTTTTTTTTATGCCGCTTCTTCGTTTCCCCGAATGAATATTTTTTAAGACTTTAAATGGCCTTCGTTATCCAATTGTTCTCTTGACTTATGGAAGGAAACGTTTAGGTTTTCAAATATAATCTCAAACACGTCTTTCGTATGCTTCTCTCATGCAAATCATCTCTAAGTAGGTACCCGTATGGGCATACAAGCAATTAATTTCATTCGAATGTAATTTCCCAACTTTATTACCACATTTGAATGACAAAAGAAAAAAATTCTTCTACAATACCAGCCACCAACTATAAATAGTAACGAATCACCAAAGTTAGGCAGACAGTTTTTCTAAACATCTTTCCAGATTAACGGTTACGACAAGTAAAGAAAAAAAAAAGCAAAAATGAACAAGTTTGGCGTTCTTATTGGAATTGTTTGTATTTTTCTAATACACAACCTTGATGGTGTCTATGGGAATATGCAATGCTCCAGCGTTGAAATTGATAACTTAAATGAAAAAATTAAAGATGCACTTTTAGAAAACCCTGAGAGGGACTTGACTACCTTGTCACTATCGGCCATTTACTATGACAGATATGAGAGTCTGAAAATGACCAAACTATCGGCAACTGCGACACAATCTGATTGTGACAGTGTCAAAAAAATGTTAAGAATGTTCCTCGAAATTGCGTCCGAAATTAAGTATGTAATTGACGAAATGGAAAGGGCCGTGGATACTCTAACCAAAGTGGAATACGATAATGATGAACCTCTTGAACTTAGATACAATGCCCTTTCGATAAAAATGGCGATCACGTATAGTGTCAACGCTCAAGAGGCTGAAAAGGCTTTGGAAAGATATGAGGCATTCAAAAAAGAAAACCACCTCGTCGAAGATATGTAATATGAAACGATTAATCGTTTCCATTTATTCGAATCGAAAAGTAGACGATTCTTAACATATATTTTAACCACACACAATAATTAAAATAAATATGACGAGCATTTTAAAAACGTATATTTTTGTTGTTTTAATTCATTATAGTTTTCCCAACTACCTTACTTAATAAGACGTTACAACAACCCATTAGTCAGGATATCAACCTAGTTTCCCACATCAACCATGTTGTGTGTGTTAATTTTTTTCTTTTTACTCTGTTGGCTGCTAAGAACAGATTTCAGTACTTTTTCATGACAGCTTTCATTTACTTTCAGAGTTTTTGTTAGAAGAAGTATTGTTTTCTTTTTTTGGTTTTATTCGGGATTTATAAGCTAGGCTTTGTACCGCGGACTCTCATCATCCAATAAACTACTTACTTTTGAAGTCGCCGTAGTCTAGTAGGTAGTGGGTTGGCTTATAAGACCAGGGTTCGAGCCCCAGGCCAGATATCAAGCCAAAATACAAAAAGTATTTCTTCGGCGACTTCCTCTCAGCAGATTTCTGGCAAAAACTCTGAGAGTAAAATAAAATTGCCAAGAAAAAAAAAAGTTTCTCAAAAATCTGTCGTTCGGAGTCAACTTTAAAATGTAGGTCCCACCACTCATGTATAAAATTAGCACACACATAACATAAGTGGTGTGAGAATGTAGGACGTTGTACAATGGGTCAATTCGACCTCCGGGTATTGTACTTGTCTTAATTGACAAGTACACATCCTCTAACCTAACCTCACTACCTACTATACAATGACAACTTCTTTTATAATTTCCTTGCGAAATATCTTCTTTTGTTTTACGAAATTTGTGCAAACGTCCAATGTATCTCTTCCAAGCAATTGTAAGCTGGCAAGCTTCACAATGTAGAAAATTCACTGGGAAGTTCTATCGTTGTGCCAAGCCAGATGAGCTTCATCGGGCTATGGTTACCTGCAATAATCGGATTCTTGTTATCTCATTACGTGGTTAGGGAACTAAAAGCTGTACCCGAGTTAGTTGCATTAGAACCCAGTGCTTTAGCAAGCTAGTAGCACTGTGACGCCTACACTTCTAGCTGCCAAGCACTTACAATAAAAAACCAGTGGAAGGAATAATAAAATTACCTGAAGCGCCAATGTAAGTGTAGTATGCAGATTCAAATTAGTTGTTCTGTCGAGGAACTCCCACAGTACTAGGCATCGGCAGGTTAAGAGAGATCTGATCACTGATGTATAGATCCAGTGAGTCATACTAAGTCTCAGTTCAGATCTTTTTCCCAACATTTTGTTATAAACAGAACGTTTTACCCTTTTCAGTGTCAAGAAATGTGTCTTATTCTAGAGTTCAAGATGCGCCACACACTAAATAGGTGAAGAGGCAACGGCTATTGCACCCGTTACAAGCAAACCGCTTCCAGATGCCAACATACTGAAGTTGTTTAAATCAAGTTGCATGCTATACTTCTGGTTGAAGTTCGTACGAACTGAAACTTCAATGGGGATGGGATGGCACGGGGGCAACCCAATAATACCGCAAGAATATAAAACGTATCAAACAGTTAGTCTTACCAGATGCAATATACCTTTCGAGCAAACATTGCTACAATTTCACTTGTCGTTGTATGTTTCGACCACAAAGTGAACTTCTTCATTGAGAAAATCTTGTGTGAAAAATCAACATTTAGAGTAGCTTGCTCTAGCTGCCAATCAGAATAACTATGATGTTGTGGTTGCCAGATGGATAAAATTCAAGCGTGAATTGACTTTTGTGTCAAATGAGCTGTAAGATAGGGTTGATGACTGCGACCAAGGGGCCTAATATATTTCTACAAATAGATTGATGGAATCCTATGCTATACTGATATATTGTTACAAAAATTGAAATGATGTTACATCGTTTAACATTAGAATGATAAACAAAAGCTACAAAAACAAAAACAATGGACTTGTTTACATGATCAATAAATAAACAAAAATATAGCAACAACATCAGTATAAAAAAGCTATAAGCAAGTAAACAAACACGCAACAACAACAACACTGCAGGGACAAATGTAAACAAAATACACAAACAACAATAACGTAAATGTTGGCTCCCATCAATACTATATTAACTTCTATATTAACTAACTATATTTACTATATTAACTTCTATATAAATAATAATACCAAATATCTATAATAATAAAAAAAATGAATTTATAATACAATAATAATACTAATACTAGAAGTAGGAACTACCCTAATGTAAAATAATATAATTAATAAAGTAGCGTTAAGGTAAATGAACAAATAATATGAGATACAGGTAGTCCAAGGTTAGATAAAGCAACGGAGTTGCTGAATACATAATACAGTTAGGATTAAATACATAGAATAAGTTAGATTTAAGAAATATGAAATAAATGAATTCAGTTGAACTAGTAAACTAAACGACTTCGGTTTTTTCATTTAAATTTCGAATATTTTTGGTCTTATTCGCGAGTGTTTTTTTTTTTAAATTCATGAAGTGTCTAATTTTACATTAAATTATAAATTATTTAATTTAATATTCGCCCCTTAAAAAAGATTAAGGGAAAAACATTTTGGCGCCCGAGCAGGGACTTAAGTGAATTTAAAAAATAAGTGATTAATCTTAAATGTAATAAAAACAAAACTTTAAATTCAACTTGATAATTTGTTTCAACTTAATCTCAAAGACCAAAATTCTCGCGGTAAATTTTATAAGATACTTAAAATTTGTCTATACGCGAGTGTAAATTTCATTTTATAAATAAAATTTAAATAAAAAGTTAAACATATAAAACCAAACTTACAATAACACAAAAATATAAAACCAAAATAATATACATATCTACATATTGGTTATTGGTGTAAAATATACAAAATATAAAATTCATAAAAATACAAATACAAGTAAAAGAGACAAAACTCAAAATAAAACCCAAAAAAAAAAAAATACAAAATTTAAAGTGACAAAGTGCTACAAACACAAAAAAAAATAGATAGTTAAAACAAAAATAGTGCACAAATTAAAATATCATAAAAAAAAGATAATATATCATTTTACATAAATTAAAAAAAAAAAAAAAAATAGTGTGAAAATTAAATATCTAACTGAAAATATAAAATATATATATACCTATATATAGAAATATAGAAGTAAAAGAGATTACAAATTAGAAAACAACAAAGTGTAGTGTGGTAAAAAATCAAAAACAGATACCTATAAAATACAAATCACATCATATCAAGAGGACATCAGGCCATCGAATCAACCCTCAACCCACTATTTGAAGGAAGACTTCTAATTTCTGCACAGATGCCCCGTTGCCGCTCTATCATCTGTAAAAAGGAACGCACTTCCGATATTAGTTCCGAATCCGAGGTAACAAGTATAAAATATATTTGTGTTGGTTCCTTAAATTTGCAAGTTACTCAAATTTAAGAGGTTTTTGTAATCTATTCAAAAACTGTTTCGCAACTTGAGTTTGAACACAAATAATATATTTTATACTTTTAGATATTTGAAATTATTCATTTATTTACCTTTAGAATTGAACTTTATATATTTACCGCCCTTATCTTGTGAAAACCGTGTTTTTTTTTTTTGTTGTCGTACACACAATTGCGTATAAATTACTATTCAACGCGAAAGTAATTATTTTAATTATTATTTGTATATATATGCACCGAACTTTCTACCGTCATTACATTTATTTAAAATAATTTACATTTTCTATGAAAATTTTTACGGATATATTCGCGAATTATTTTTACAATTTTTTTATTTTTACCAAATTGTTTTTTCGCTTGTTCTTGTTTTGGTTCGCTGAATATAGATTGCATATGATCAGTGTTCCATTCCGTCGTTCCCTTACCATTCACAGTATATACATTTCACAGCGGCTTATAAATTATATATTGCACAGCTGCTTACAGTGGGACTATTCACACTGTATACGGAATTTAATTTCCAGACAACAATTCGATACAATTTTAGTTAATTGTTTGATTGTTGTTTTATAAAGGAAAGAACAAATTCATCATTTGACTTGATAAATTTTACATTTATCAAAGGCTGTGAGGAAAATATACATATATTGCTATTTAGTTATTTGACTGTGGAACCAGCATCTAGGGAAACCGCGATAACGAAACTAGGATAGAACACAGACCCGAATATTTTTGTAATCGACGAGAGTTTGATAAGTTCGTTAACTCTTCTAGTCCAAAGCAAATCATTCGTCCTTTGGGAATTTCATTTAACCAATAAATTAATTTGGTTTCTTACGATTTGCTTTGATTTCATAAGTTAATTGAAAATGACTAGTAGGAAGAGACAAGATTCTCCCTCCAAATCGGAAAGTTTGGAGAAGTTGATTTCGAAGAAATCGAAAATTGTTGAGAACATAGTTCGAATTCGTCAATCCATTGTGGAAAAGACGATTTCCTTTAATCCAATCGAGTTGGAATGTCGATTGGACATATTGAAAGGTTATATTGACCAAGCTATGAAGCTCCAGTCCGATGTGGATAATTTGGATCCCGAAAACGATGACAGAGCTCAGCTTGAGGACATTTGTGTGACCACTAAATCATTATTTTTGAGCCTCCTGTCTAAGAATAGGCAATCAAATGTGCCAGAAGTGTCCTTTTTCGGACAACCACATCAGTCGAGGCTCCCAAACATGAAACTTCCTAAATTTAGCGGAAAATATTCCGATTATAAAAATTTTATGAGTTTGTTTGAGAATTTGGTCCACAATGATCCGACGTTGACAGACATTGAGAAATTTAATCATTTGATATCATGCTTGTCCGACGAAGCTTTGGGTACGGTAAAAGCTTTTCAGATTACGGAAGAAAATTACCCCAAAGCAATAGCCAGTCTGAAGAAGGTTTATGACAATGAATGTCTTATATTTTTTGACAACATAATTTGCCACAAATTGCAAAACCTTCGGCTAGTGCTTTGCGAAGCATGATAGACACAGTATCCGCGATATACGATTCTTTATTGTCAATTGGTGACGATAAAAAGATTACAAATGCCATCCTTATACATTTAGTGATGTCAAAAGTGGACCCAGTCACCAAATCGAAATGGGAAGAACAGCTTGACTTTGATAAACTTCCCCTTTGGTCAGACTGTGAATCCGCCTTGAACAAACGATATCAGCATATTGCAGCTGATGAGTCTTCAAGTTCAAGGCCGAGGTTTGATAATCAAAGAACTGAACATTTTCCGAGCAGAAATAATAGAGCCTCACTAAATGTATCGAAATCTAAATTGTCTGCTGACAAATGTTTATTTTGTAAATCTGTTCAACATAATATTAATAATTGCCCTTCATTCACTGCTGAGCCAGTAAGTCGAAGATTTGACTTTATTAAATCAGTGCCAGCGTGTATAAATTGTCTGAAAAGGGGACATACAGTAGCGAAGTGTACCTCATCCAAATGTAGAATTTGTGGTAGCTCACACAATTCATTGCTACATAGGTACATTACAAGTGCAAGTTCAAATAACATCTACACTGAACAATCATCAACTTCACATGGATCGGTGAACTATTCTTCGTCCGATGAGAGAGTTATTCTCGCGACAGCAGTAGTCAGTGTAAGAAGTAGCTCTGGTAAATTGATACCAGCGAGAGCACTTTTGGATTCCGGATCTCAACCAAATCTAATAACTGAGGAACTTGCGCAGCTACTTCGTTTAAAAAGAGAAGGAGGCAGACTGAATTTAACTGGCATTGGTCAAGCAAATTCACTTTCGAAATCTTGCGTTAATTTAACTGTCACGTCGAGAGTTAACTCTACTCAATTTAATGCGAAATTTTGGGTACTGAGTTCAATAACTAATTTCCAACCTGATAGTGTTATAAATACAACCGGCTTACATATTCCTAACAATATAAAGTTAGCTGATCCGTGCTTCCATAAACCACGCAAAATTGATTTGCTTATCGGAGCAGAAATCTTCTTCGAGTTAATGTGTGTTGGTCAGATAAAATCTGGCCCGAGCCTTCCAATCCTTCAGAAAACTTCACTTGGTTGGATTGTCACTGGCAAATGCAATCAATCAAAGGGCTCCATTAATTCTAGCGTTTGTCATTTGAGTACTTCGATAGAAAACGAGAGCAATATTGATTCAATAGTTAGGAAGTTCTGGGAACTGGAGGAACTTCCAAATGAATCAAGGAAAATTTATTCAGAGGAGCAGCAACAATGTGAGGATAAATTTAGAAATTCAATACGACGTTTAGCGTCAGGACGATTTGTAGTCTCACTGCCTTTCAAGTCTGATGCAAAAGTGTTAGGTTCTTCGTTCGAAGTCGCGAAAAGACGATTCCTTTCGTTGGAACGAAGACTGTCTAAGGACGACACGATGAGGTATATGTATCATGACTTTATGAAAGAGTATTTCAATTTGGGACATATGTCACTTTTGGATAATATGCCTGTTTCTCCTCACTATTTTATACCCCACCAATGTGTTCTGCGGCCTCAAAGTACAACTACTAAACTTCGAGTAGTTTTCGATGCTTCGTGTAGAACTTCTTCTCATGTATCACTGAACGATTTGTTAATGGTTGGTCCCACCATTCAAGAAGAATTGTATTCTACACTCATCCGTTTTCGGCTTCATCGGTACGTAATCACTGCAGATATCGAGTAAATGTATCGTCAAGTCTTGATCGACGATAATGATAGGAATTTTCAATTAATCCTTTGGAGACAGAATCCATCTGATAGCTTACAGGTGTTTCGATTAAACACTGTGACTTATGGCACAGCCTCTGCCCCATTTCTAGCTATAAGATGTCTGATTGAGTTAAGCGACTTGTACAAAGAGACTTTGCCTATTGGTTCGAAAGTTGTTCGCAGTGATTTTTACGTTGATGATTTGTTAACCGGTGGTGAAAGTTACGAGGATCTGATTACAATTCGTGATCAGGTCACCGAGATCCTAAGTTCAGCTGGCTTCAATCTGGTGTGAAAAGCTATTGCACAGCGATTCCGATTCTGCTAAGGCTTTGGGCTTACATTGGAGTCCGAAGAATGATTCATTAAAGTTTCATTTAGAGAATTCTTTCAAAGATTTGAAAGCTACGAAAAGGAACATATTGTCAGTTTCTTCTCGGTTATTTGATCCTCTCGGACTATTGTGCCCTATTGGTATAAAATCCAAGATCTTACTACAAGAACTTTGGATTCAAAAACTTGACTGGGATGAATCGATTCCCATGAGACTTGATACTTCATGGGAAAATCTCAAATCTAATTTAATGGAGATCGATTCAATAACAATCCCAAGATTCGTCCAAACAACTTCCACAGCAAACATTCAAATACATGGATTTGCTGATGCCTCAATGCGAGCATATGGGTGTTGCATTTACGTAAGAAGTTTCGAATCTGGCAAAGTTACTGTCAGATTACTCACTGGAAAATCTAAAGTTGCTCCACTCAAGACAAAATCTCTTCCGAGACTTGAGCTGTGTGCTGCACACCTATTGGCTAAGTTGTGGGCTCGAATTAATCTCATGTTCAAATTTAAGATCGATCAAGTTTATTTCTGGACAGATTCGGAAATAACTCTACATTGGGTAAAGACCCATCCATCCTCCCTTGCTACTTTTGTATCGAATAGAGTAGCTGAAATTCAGGAGTGGTCAGAAAAAATTTCATGGCGACATGTGCCAACTGACCATAATCCAGCTGATATTGTTTCTCGGGGATGCGACGTCCAGGAATTGAAGCAATCGATCTGGTTTGAGGGACCATCATTCTTATTAGATGACAGTTCTTCTTGGCCTGCTAATAAACATTTCGAGTTAACAGAGAACCAAATACTATTGGAAAAAAGGAAAACAAATGTATTTCTTGCAGTAGAGGATTCACAAAATTGCTTGTTGAATCTCATAGAAAAGTATTCCTCGTATGGAAAATTATTACGAGTCACTGCGTTTGTGGTCAGATTTGTTGACATCCTTAAGAAACGCAAAGTCGTGAAAAATTGTCAACCTACTGCAATCGAATTGAAATGGGCCTTCTTTCGACTTGTAGAAACGATCCAGAAAACTAACTTTTCTGAGGAGATACTTAAGCTTCAGAAATCTCTTGTATTGCTCTCTAATCTCCAGAGGTTAACACCATTTATGCACACATTTGTTGAGGAAGATAAATCGTTTTCATTGATAAGGGTAGGTGGAAGACTGCTAAATGCAGACTTGGGGTATAATACCAAGTTTCCACTATTGTTACCGAAAAGAAATAGCTTTGTCACGCTTTATTTGCGAAACTTACATTTAGAGAATTGCCATGCTGGTACGAAAGCACTCATAGCTCTTTCGCGGGAGAATATTTGGTTGATGAATGCGAAAGAAGAATGCAAGAGGATAGTTAGCAAATGCGTACATTGCTTCCGCTATAAACCGAAGCTTATGTCCCAAATAATGGGAAATTTACCCACTAATAGAGTGAGAGCTTCGCGTCCATTTTTAATAGTCGGAGTCGACTTCTGTGGGCCTATTGACGTGTCTTTGAGAATACGTGGGCGCCCGCCATTGAAAATGTACATAGCGGTTTTCGTTTGCTTCACATCTAAGGCAGTACATTTAGAATTAGTCTCTGATCTTTCCTCTGATGCTTTTCTTATGTCTTTTAAAAGGTTTGCTGCCAGGAGAGGACTACCCAAAGAAATATACTGCGACAACGCGACGAACTTCGTCGGAGCCAGCCGCGTACTGAAAGAGCTGCACCAAGCGTTCGACAAGAGTCGACAGGCCGTCGAGTCGTACGCAGCGTCGTCCGGGGTGAAGTTCAGCTTCATACCACCTCGGGCGCCGCACTTCGGAGGACTATGGGAAGCCGCTGTCAAACAAGCGAAGTTCCTACTTCTGCGAGCCGTGGGCAACATGGCGCTCACGCAAGAAGAGATGGCAACAATGCTCGCAGAAGTAGAGGCGGTGCTCAACAGTCGTCCAATTGCACCGCTGTCTCCAGACCCCAACGACGGAGAAGCCTTAACACCAGCTCATTTACTAATAGGCGAGGGTCTGCGTTCGCTGCCGCCAGAATCCGCAGAAGGCGTGAAAGACAAAGAAGCGAAGTTATGCAAGCGTTGGCGTCTTCTCTGCAATCTCAAGCAGACATTCTGGCAGGCCTGGTCTCGGGACTACATCCTCGGGCTGCAGAGCAAAGCCAAGTGGCATCAAGAAATGCCCAACCTCGAAGAAGGTCAAGTGGTAATCATCCACGACGACAATCGCCCGCCACAGCAATGGGTGACCGGGAGAGTCGTGGCCGTAATCAAAGGCGAAGACGGCAAGGTCAGAGTGGCGGAGGTAAGAACTCGAAACGGCGTATATAAACGTCCGGTCCACAAATTCGCACCTTTACCATATAATTGAAGACGTGAAGTCCTTCAATGGGGCCGGAATGTTGGCTCCCATCAATACTATATTAACTTCTATATTAACTAACTATATTTACTATATTAACTTCTATATAAATAATAATACCAAATATCTATAATAATAAAAAAAATGAATTTATAATACAATAATAATACTAATACTAGAAGTAGGAACTACCCTAATGTAAAATAATATAATTAATAAAGTAGCGTTAAGGTAAATGAACAAATAATATGAGATACAGGTAGTCCAAGGTTAGATAAAGCAACGGAGTTGCTGAATACATAATACAGTTAGGATTAAATACATAGAATAAGTTAGATTTAAGAAATATGAAATAAATGAATTCAGTTGAACTAGTAAACTAAACGACTTCGGTTTTTTCATTTAAATTTCGAATATTTTTGGTCTTATTCGCGAGTGTTTTTTTTTTTTAAATTCATGAAGTGTCTAATTTTACATTAAATTATAAATTATTTAATTTAATATTCGCCCTTAAAAAAGATTAAGGGAAAAACAGTAAACAACATGTTTACATTTATAGCGATTTCGCGAAGGCAAAGTCATTACCCTTCATCATTATTCATCAGACTGTTTACGCTGAGATACAAAAGACAAGACAAAGTAGGCAACGGAGTTAGAAAGAATTTAGTCAGTCTTGCGTGAAGACGCGTTGCGTGTGAAGAGAATAATCGTGGCTTGAAGATCGCCGTTGTAAAGATCTAACGAACAATTGTCAGTGTGTACGCAGAAGGGTGTAAAGAAGAATAACAAATAAAACAAATTGTTGTTGTTTAAATCAATAAAGAATTTATTTCTATTTGTATCGGGTCCGCCATCTAACGTTAGCTTAGCTTAGCTCATGTCTGATTTGACAGATAATTAATTTTATCCTTCCGCTGAACGAATATGGTTGTGTATACGCTTGAACAACGCTGGGAAATATTGCGACATTACTTTGAAAATCATGGTAATGTTGCAGAATGTGTGCGAAAATTGCGTACGGTTTTGGAAGAAGAGAAGCACCGTCAGCTCCGTATTTTCGTTATCTTGTGAAAAAAGCATGAAACCAAAAAGCATAAACCAAAGCGTGAAAAGCCAAAAACAGTGCCTACACCCTGCAATATTGCTGCTGTGGCAGAAAGTGTGCGTGAAGCGCCATCAGCATCAATTCACCGTCGTTCTCAACAATTGAACATTTCGGAGACATCATTGAGACGAATTTTGCATAAAGACCTTGGTATGACGCCATACAAAGTCCAACTGGTTCAGGAGTTGAAGCTAATTGATCATCCAATGCGTTTTCACTTCGCTAAGTGGGCCTGCGATCGACTTACAGAAGATGCCGATTTTGGCAAAAAAAAAATCATCTTTTCAGATGAAACTCATTTTGATCTTGGCGGGTATGTAGACAAGCAAAATTGTCGCATTTGGGGCACAGAAAACCCGCACGCACTGTTTGGTGCGGATTTTTGTCCAGAGGCATAATTGGGCCATTTTTCTTCGAAAATGAGCAAGGAGTGGCCGTTACAGTCAATAGCGATCGTTATTGGGCCATGTTGAACGAATTTTTGTGCACAAAAAGTGAAGAGGAGGACATTGGCAACATTTGGTTTCAACAGGACGGCACTACGTGCTACACAGCCAAAGCTACACTCGATGTTTTGCGCCCTGATTTTGAAGATCGCATTATCAGCCACAGAGCTGATGTCGTTTGGCCACCTCGGAGCTGCGATTTGACACCGTTGGACTATTATTTGTGGGGTGCCGTCAAAGATAAGTGTTACGCCGACAAGCCAGAGACAATTGACGCTTTAAAGGACAATATAGGTGAAGCCATTGGTGAAATACAGCTGCACACAGTCGATAATGTGCTTAAAAATTGGAACGATCGTGTAGGCTACTGCATGGCCAGCCGAGGCAGCCATTTGAATGAAATTATTTGCCATTATTAACCGGAAGGATTGTACTTTCAAATAAAAACGGGAATTTGAAAAAATATTCAGTAATTTTTTTGAAAGCATTTTAAAAAAAAAGTTATTTTAAACGTTTTTGAAAAGGTAAAAACGTAACAATATTGTAGCATAGAAAGGTTGAAATTACATTAACAGCTTTTTAGCCTTACAAGTATGAAAGAAGTTCTTGCTGATGCCCTGACCTATTGAATTTTAAAAGCATGCTGTAATCAAAAACTTTTTTCACTGAAACTATTTCTTAAATGTTATGAATGTAAATATGTCACCAGGTTAATCCAGCATTTCAATTTAACATGAACGAATTCCCTTAAGTGAAGATTTCAGATTTTTTTTCATACTTAATCCCATGGCTTTTTAATATTTTATTTATTTATCATGCTTTTTGCTCTCTTCCCCATGTTTTGTTTTTTTTTTGCGAATATTTTAAGATCCGTACACAAGTGATATAAGAATTAAACATACATACTCTCGCATTGAGTTCTTTATGGCAAACGAAAAGTAGATTTTCGTAATCATTTATACATTCATATGATTCATATGCTGCCTTTACGTACATACATACATACATATACATATGTATTTTGATACTTGATATGATTCCATTACCATTGGAGTGAATAGTGCAATATTGCCGATGACGAGCATATCATTGCAATGGTATCTGAAACGGCTTACGATATAAACGTTACGTACGACATACGTCAATATGTCAAAAATATATTTATTTGCCCACTTAACACATGAAAAAATACTTAAAGCCTAGACTAAGGCACGTAATCGAGCGAATATATGGCAGTACTTTCAATATTTTGTATGTAAAGTGTAACGAAATTTAAGCTGCTGAATTCCCCTAAACGTGGAGAGGAAATAAAAAAAGTTTCCTTTTAAAATGGAATTTATTTCTATTGAAGTAAACAAAAATGTTTAAATTATCAAAATTTGTACCAAGAAATTTTTACAGTTATCGAAAGTTTAAAACAATATTTTTTTGTTATCGATAATTTTTTTATCGAAATTTCTATACGGAAATTTTATAAATATAGTTTTTTATAGACATTCCTTTGCAATCGGAATTTTATTGGTAGCATATTTGATTTATAAATGGTGTTATCGAAATTTGTATATTTAAATTTGTTATTGATTTTTTAGGTAAATTTTTTTAGCCAATTATTTTCAATCGGTTTTATGCTGGTAATATTTTTAATATCGAATTTTTTATAAATATTTTATTGTTATCGAAATTAATTATTACTAATTTTGTTGTGATCGAAATTTCTAAACTGATTATATCCAACTTTTTAGCGAATTTCCTTGTCGAAATTTTAACATCAGAATTATTTTGTTATCCGAATTTATATACAGAAATTTTTATTAATCGAAATTGTTAAATACTAATCTTTTTGTTATCGATATTTTTAAAAGACAAATTTTGTTATCGAAATTTTTATATGATAATTTAGTTGAAATAGAAATTTGTAAATACGATATATAGAAAACACGATGTACTGAACTTTTTGTATTCAAATTATTTGTTATCAAAAATTGTTTTTGAGATTTTTCTTATCGAAATTTTTACATAAGAATTTTTTATACACAAAATCTTTGTTATCGAAATTTTTATATTACATATATACATTTTATATATTTTTCTAAACGGAATTTTAATATAAGAATTTTTTGTTATTGAAATTTGTACACAGAAATTTTTCTGAACGAAATTGTTAAATATAAATTTCTTTGCTATCGATACTTTTTATACACAAATTTTTGTTGTCAAAATTTTTTTTATAATTTTATAAACAGAAATTTCTAAATATGAAATGTAGATTTGTTTAAAGAATTTTTGTTGTTGTTGTAATTATAAAAAAAATTGGTTTTCCGAATCTCTTCTTTTTTTTTTTTATCGAAATTGTTAAGTATGTAATCGTTGGCTTTCGAAATAATTTTTTAATTTAATTTAATATCTTTTTCTAAGAAGATTTTGTTTTCATCGAGTTTTATGCAATTTCTTTTATAACATATTGTTATCAGAAAATTTTTTGATACAAAATTTTTGTTATCGAAATTTCTAAACAGTATAAATTTCAAAAAAAAAAAATTGTTTTAAGTTTTTAAAGTGTTTAGATTAAAAATTTTTGTTATCGAATTATTTATAAGCCCTTGTTTTATGTCGAAGTTGTTAGTATTTCAATTTCAGTTATCGAAACCTAAAAATTAGTAAAAATATTTATCAAATTTCTTTTAAGTTTTTAATTTCAACATTTTTTTTATTTTTTGTCGAAATTGTTAATATATCGATTTCAGTTATCGAAAACTAAAAATTAGTTCAATTTTTATCAAATTTTTTTAAACTTTAAAAATTTTTGTTATCGAATTATTTATAAGCCACTATATTTTATTTTTGGCGCCGTTGTTAATATTTTAATTTAAATTATCGAAACCGAAAAATTAGTAAAAATTTTTATCGAATTTATTTAAAGCTTTTAGTTGAAAAAGTTTTGTTATCGAATTATTTATAAGACGAGGGTTTTTTTTTTTTTTTGTAGACCTTGTTAGTATTTCAATTTAAGTTATCGAAAACTAAAAATTAGGTAAATTTTTATCGAATTTATTTAATTTTAGTTGAAAAATTTTTGTTATCGAATTATATATAAGCCACGGTTTTTTCTTTTTTGTAGACTTTGTTAATATTTTAATTTAAATTATCGAAACCGAAAAATTAGTAAAATTTTTTATCGAATTTATTTAAAGCTTTTAGTTGCAAAATGTTTGTTATCGAATTATATATAAGCCATGGTTTTTTCTTTTTTGTAGACTTTGTTAATATTTTAATTTAAATTATCGAAACCGAAAAATTAGTAAAAATTTTTATCGAATTTATTTAAAGCTTTTAGTTGAAAAATTTTTGTTATCGAATTATTTATAAGCCGCGATTTTTTTTGTAGACCTTGTTAGTATTTCAATTTAAGTTATCGAAAACTAAAAATTAGTGAAAATTTTTATCGACATTTTTTAATGAAAATATATCCTGACTTTCTGATAATTGTTTTAATGCCAATTAGTTATGTTATGTTTCTCTTGTGTTATCGAAACTTATACATATATGGAACATGTTTACATGTAAACATTTTTTGTTATCGTTATATATGAAAATATTACTTTTATATACCAAAATATATCGAAAGATTTTCTCTCAATGAAATTTATTTTTTTATTTTTCTTTTTTATTACTAAAATTTTTTTTGTTTTGTTATCGATATATTCTTTTTTGTTATCGAAATTTCTGTTGGTAAAAGAATTACGTTTTGTATTATTGTAACATTTTTAGGGAAATTCTTTACAGGATCTAAAAAAAGCGTGGTTTTATTTCCTAATTTACCCGGCCTGTCTTTGCTTCTCTTTTTGTAAAGAAAGCCCCAGAAAGGAGAGAGAGAGATGGAGGGAGGGAGGGTTTTTAAATGAAATAAAATTTCTGTATGAAGTTTTTTTTCGCATTTTTATTTTAGTTCTTAATGAAACATGTTTCGCTTTTTCTTGCCATTCGTAACAACAACAAAAAAAAAAAAAGAGAAAATATATTGTAAGTAAAAGAAAAACATGTGGAAAATTCTCTATTTTTTTCCTTTCCAATTGTTATTGTATTATTATTTTTGTTGTTATTGTTGCAATTGTTACTGTTGTTGGTGTTGTAATATTCGTTATAACTATTACGTGATGTGTAAAATACATCTGATGTTGTCAATGCACATGATGTTGATTTTGATGGATATGCAGATAATGTGGTGATATGTACATACACACATGCATGCATACAGGGTCTATAGATGACGATGATGTGGGTGATAAATGAGATGAATGGTGTGGATGGTGTTACACATACATACATATATTTTTATATGCAACATGGGCGATATGAATGCGAGAAAAATTTCTGTAACAAATGCACGACCAAATGTGAAATAAAAAAAAAATTAGATTTTATAAAGGGTCCGCCAAATAACTTTTGTTTTTGAAAACGCTTTAAACAAAAAACTACTGAATATTTTCTCAAATTTCTTTTTTTATTTGAAAGTACAATCCTTCCGGTTAATAATGGAAAATAATTTCATTCAAATGGCTGCCTCGGCTGGCCATGCAGTAGCCTACACCAGAAGATGCCGATTTTGGCAAAAAAAAATATCTTTTCAGATGAAGCTCATTTTGACCTTGGCGGGTATGTAAACAAGCAAAATTGTCGCATTTGGGGCACATAAAATCCGCACGCATACATTGAAAAGCCGACGCATCCAAAACGAGTCACTGTTTGGTGCGGATTTTGGTCCAGAGGCATAATTGGGCCATTTTTCTTCGAAAATGAGCAAGGAGTGGCCGTTACAGTCAATGGCGATCATTATCGGGCCATGTTGAACGAATTTTTGTTCACAAAAATTGAAGAGGAGGATATTGGCAACATTTGGTTTCAACAGATCAGCGCTACGTGCCACACAGCCGAAGCTACACTCGATGTTTTGCGCCCTGTTTTTGAAGATCGCATTATCAGCAGCAGAGCTGATGTCGTTTGGCCACCACGGAGCAACGAGTTGACACCGTTGGACTATTATTTGTGGGGTGCCGTCAAAGATAAGTGTTACGCCGACAAGCCAGAGACAATTGACGCTTTAAAGGACAATATTCGTGAAGCCATTGGTGAAATACAGCTACACACAATCGATAATGTGCTTAAAAATTGGACCGATCGTGTAGGCTACTGTATGGCCAGCCGAGGCAGCCATTTGAATGAAATTATTTTCGACTATTAACCGGAAGGATTGTACTTTCAAATAAAAAAAGAAATTTGAGAAAATATTCAGTAGTTTTGTTTTTAAAGCATTTTCAAAAAAAAAAAAGTTATTTGGCGGACCCTTTACATACACACTGCGACACACACACATGCCTATGTATGTATACCCCTCAGAGAGTAGGAAATGGAGAAATAGTAACAGTTTTTATGAGTAAAAATATTTTTTTATTTTTTATATGTATTCGAACTACATACATATGTTAGTATATGTATGTATGTTAGTAGATGTATGTATTGTATGTACATTGATATAAATTCAAAAAATTTATAAAAAATAGCATATACGTGCTTATTAAATAACATCCATACAGCATACGAACAAATATTGGCTAAGGGTGTAAGTAATTTCTAGTTTATCACAGAAAGCTAGTTTTTAAAATATTCTGATTGTAACCGTACCGTCTATCATTTATTTCATTTGTCCTTGAATAGATTTCTTTACTGAAGTATTATGAAAATTTTGATGTTAAAAGTGCCGTAGTACAATTACCTTAAAATCAATTGTTCAGCTTTCGTCCATGCAATGTATCCGGCAAATCAATGGCCATGATATTGCTGACCAACCAAAAGGATAACATTATGGCTGCTTTAGACCAATTTGTTACGAAAAAATCATTGCCTCTCTCTATCTTTCCCTTCACTGGCTATGTCCTGCCAGACAGTCTTATGTTATTTTTATAAAAACCAAGTACCGACAATGGTGGCTTTACTGTCAGCTAGTAATGCTATGTCCCTTCCTTATTACCTTCTATCCAAAACAGAAAAGAAAAGAGTCTCAACTTCGTTAGAAATAGAAGGCAACGTGCAATTTTGCTAGAGTTTGCTGGACTTGTATGTATAAGAAGAGGCCTGCTTGTCTTTTGACTTTGCCTCGCATGGCAATACGTACATCGCACGACTGTGATTTTACTTTCCACTTTTTTATTAGAAGTTATCGTGATATTCTTGGCATACCATTGAATAACTTTTACAGGAACTGTGGCTATATGAATAAAGGGTCCGCCAAATAACTTTTTTTTTTGAAAATGTTTAAAAAAAAACTCTTGAATATTTTTTAAAATTTCTTTTTTATTTGAAATTACAATCCTTCCGGTTAATAATGGAAAATAATTTCATTCAAATGGCTGCCTCGGCTGGCCACGCAGTAGCCTACACGATCGGTAAAATTTTTAAGCACATTATCGATTGTGCGCACCTGTATTTCACCAATGGCTTCACGAATATTGTCCTTTAAAGCGTCAATTGTCTCTGGCTTGTCGGCTTAACACTTATCTTTGACGGTACCCCACAAATAATAGTACAACGGTGTCAAATCGCAGCTCCGAGATGGCCAAACGACATCAGCTCTGCGACTGATAATGCGATCTTCAAAATCAGGGCGCAAAACATCGAGCGTAGCTTCGGCTGTGTGGCATGTAGCGCCGTCCTGTTAAAACCAAATGTTGCCAATATCCTCCTCTTCAATTTTTGGTGAATAAAAATTCGTTCAACATGGCCCGATAACGATCGCCATTGACTGTAACGGCCACTCCTTGCTCATTTTCGAAGAAAAATGACCCAATTATATCTCTGGACCAAAACACAATTTTGCTTGTTTACATACCCGCCAAAATCAAAATGAGCTTCATCTGAAAAGATGATTTTTTTTGCTAAGTCGGCATCATCTGTATGTCGATCGCAGGCCCACTTAGCGAAGCGAAAACGCATTGGATGGTCTATTGGCTTCAACTCCTTAACCAATTGGACTTCGTATACTTCATACCAAGATCTTTATACAAAATTCATCTCAATGATGTCTCCGAAATGTTCGATTGTTGAGAACGGCGGTAAATTGATGGTGATGGCGTTTCACGCACACTTTCTGCCACAGCAGCAATATCCTCGGGTGTACGCACTGAAGTCGCCGTAGTCTAGTAGGTTCGAGCCACAGGCCAGACATCAAAACAAAATACAAATAGTATTTCTTCGGCGACTTCCTCTCAACAGATTTCTGGCAAGAACTCGGAGACTCAATAAAAATTTGGCATGAAAAGTTTCTCAAAAATCTGTAGTTCGGAGTCGACGTTAAGCTGTAGGTCCCACTGCTCATGTACAAAATTAACGCATACAACATAAGTGGTGTGAGAAACTAGGTCGTAATCCTGACTAAAGGGCTGTAATGGGCAATTATGTATGTAAGTAGATACATCAGAGTAAATATTCAGTGGTAGGCAATTAATTGCCACTGTTGACACTGAGCAGCATCCTGCAATTTGTCAAGGCTTGAGACACCTTAAGGATGCCCTATAAAGTTTGTGAGAATACAACAAAACATAGGGAAACATAGGGAAGCATTATTAAAGTACCTCATCGCGATAAATAGTAATACGGAGTATTAAAAGGTGAGTGGACAACAGATATTTAGCGTTTAGTTTCAAACAACGTTATGAGTGGAGTAAGACTTTTCACCCTACCCAATAACTGTCACTATTTACTGTTGAAAAATCGTATGTTACTTGCAATGTTGCTGTATTTCCTTTGTGTGTGCGTGTATGAAATTCTCTCCGCAACAATATATTTTATCTGCACATGGATACGAGTATGTATGTATATGTGAATATGTCTGTATTTATTTATAATACACAGACATATACATTAAAATATTTCTATATTTTATTTAATATAAAACGACTTTTTTACAAATACCCACACAAAAGGAATTTAAAGCAAACACTTGCATGAAATGCACACATGGATTGTATATGCAAAAAACAGTGGGGCGTACATAAAGCAAACGCCTGGCATATGTAAACTTTCGACTGGTTTTGTTACATTCTTTATAACTAGAGTTTACTGTAATTTGTTTAAAACGGTATGTATGTATGTGTTGGTATATGTTTTGTTGTCGAGTGTTTGTTCATGTCTTTATTTGTGTGATTTTTCGTTCATTATTACCAGAATTTCTGTTCATCATTATCATCATCACTTCGTCTTCATCACATCGTCTTCAGTTTGATAGCAACAGGAGCCATTAACATATACATACACTTGCGTACATATGCATATACTTATATGCTACATACTATACAAGCTTATAAAAGGAATAAAAGAAATGAATTTAAGTTTATTTCTTATTTTTCTGGTGTTGTATTGACCAAAACAAATATTGACTTTCGAACACAGCAACAATAGCAACAACATTGATTGTGTTTTTTATAGCAAAACAAGCTTTTCTTGTTAACTAAGCTGGCCAGTTATATGTATACATGTGTGTGTGTGTGTTTATTATATGGTTTCTCTTTAACATACAATTTGTATCCTTCTTATCCTGTTAACTCAGTTAACAGTTTTCATAAACGTAAGTGTGTTGTGCATTAGTTTGTTAACTCCCTAAGAGTCTTTATAACCAATATTTTCATATTTTAGTAACTTAATATTGGTTAGAAACACTCACACTCACACACACACGCACACACACAACAAACCAAACAACAATATTATATTAACTTTCAATTTTTGTTGTTGTTGTTGTCTTTGAATATCCTTTTAAAGAAGGGCAACTCAATTTAGCAGAAAATTTCATACAAAAACCGTAAAGTTCATATCCTTTTACAGGCCATAATTTTATTTGTTTAAAACCAGGCTGAAATTTAAAACCAATTTTCATTAAGCTGAAGCTACACTGTGATAGAAAGTGGTCCCATAGTACAGCAAACCAAACGATCTATTGTATCTGCTCCCAGGCTATTGCTAAGGACAATTCCTGGTTGATATGCCACCACGTGTTTCCTCCATGGCATGCATTAATAACCTACAGGTCCCAAGTATGTTCATATCTTAACACCTCAAGATATTGTTATGAAAATAAAAATGGTGTTACATCGTTTTTGAAGTCGCCGTAGTCTGGTAGGCAGTGTGTTGGCTTATTAGACGTAAAGCCAGGGTTCGAGCCCCAGGCCAGACAGTAAGACAGAATACAAAAAGTATTTCTTCGGCGACTTCCTCTCACCAGATCTCTGGCAAAGACTCTGAGAGTAAAATAAAATTGCCAAGAAAAAAAGTTTCTCAAAAATCTGTCGTTCGGAGTCGACTTTAAACTGTAGGTCCCACCACTCATGTATAAAATTAACACACACAACATAAGTGGTGTGAGAAACTAGGATTAATTCGACCTCCGGGTACTGTACTTGTCTTACTTGACAACTACACGTCCTATAACCTAACCTAACCCACATCGTTTAACATTAGAATGATAAACAAAAGCTACAAATACAAAAACAATGGACTTGTTTACATGATCAACAAATAAACAAAAATATAGCAATAACATCAGTATAAAAAAAGGATAAACAAGTAAACAAACAGGCAACAACAACACTGCAAGGACACATGTAAACAAAATACACAAACAATAATAACGTAAACAACATGTTTACATTTATAGCGATTTCGCGAAGACGAAGTTGTTCTCCTTCATCAGCATTCATCAGACTGTTTACCCTGCGATACAAAAAACAAAACAAAGCAGGCAACGGAATTAGAAAGAATTCAGTCAGTCTTGTCTGAACACACATTGCATGTGAAGAGAATAATCGTGGCTTAAAGATCTCCGTTAAAAACATCCATTGAGCAATTGTTATTGTTTACATCAAGTTGTAAACAGTGGCACGCAGAATTGCGGGAACAATAAAGAAATTATTTAAAATTAAACACAAATTTATTTTTATTTTTATTTGCAATCTATGAATTCATATTTTAAACGTTTTTAAAAAGGTAAAAACGTAACAATATTTGTTACTGCTCAATACTCCACAGAAAAGCATATCAGAATACACCGTGCAGCAGAATACACAGTCAGGCCAGTTGCCTATTAAACACTGACATACTTAATTGGTTATTACATCCCCTTAGCCGGAATTACTATCTCGTTTCCTACACTAGCCACGACAAGTGTGTCAGTTGTACCCACGACTGGCAATACCTGCAGCTTAAAATCAATTCCAAACGACAAATTGTTGGAGAAATTTTTCATGAGGCTTTTTGCCAAAAGTCGTGGAAAGAAATATTTTTTTTTTAACTCAGTTTCCTCGAGATACCTGGACTAGGGTTTTAAACCAAAGTCTCAGCAGTCTACTGGCAAAAACTCTGAGAGTAAATAAAATTGCCATGAAAAAGTTTCTCAAAAATCTGTCGTTCGGAGTCGACTTTATACTTTAGGTTCCATCACTCATGAACAATTTAACACACATTTAATATGGGTGGTGTGAGAAGCTATATTGTAAGCCTGACTAAGTACAAACTTGTCAAAACATCATTTCATTCCAAGAAAATTATCGTTTGGTTTGGCTTTATAGTGTGGCGGAGTCATTGGTCCCTGGATCTTCAAAGACATTGATGATAAAAAATTTCTCTGTCATTGGTGAACGCTTTTTCGTACCACAATTAACCTTAAACAATTGATCCAACTAATAGGCCACCAAAAATCGAGTGATTTAATCCAATTGGATTATTTACTTTGAGGTTATGTGAACTTACTTGTCTATGTCGATAAACCAGAGATAATTGGATGCCTGGAAATCAATATTTGAAGAGTTATTAACGAATGCACATGACGTAAAATTATTTAAAAAAGGACATTTCAAAAAGTACTTTTTACTGTGGTACTTTTTCATACAAAAAAAATATTTCGAAAGAAAACGTAAAGCCTTTATATTGTTTGCAATTTTATTTCTTTATTCTTAATTTACGAGATTTACACTTCACCCTAGTATATACGGCACTTCGTATGTGGATTCATTTTACTACCCAAAGGACAATCAAAAGCTACTGCAAATCCTTCAGAATTTATAGCAATTTGTTGTAAACGCTGCGAATCCGAGTCATGATCAATGAATTTCAATTCCGATTTGCCACAAAAGAATTGCGCCATACTGAGATAGAATTGTTTCTCATGGAAATATCGTTGTGAGTTATCACACGTATATTGTGAGGGACAGATAAATTCGTTCATTTTTGGTTGAAATTTAAATAAATTATACGCTACTCGCGAGGCCACAATATCAGCCAGACGTTCATCTATACTATCGGTTGGGAGTTGAGTCTGTAAACATTGTAGAGAGTTTTGAAGATTTGATTCTCGCAACAAGGTAGCAAGATCATTCGATTGTTTACCATCGCCATTGAAATTTAAGCTGAAAGTGTCAAAAGCATGGGCATACTCGTGGGCCAAAATGAAACCCAACAGAGAATATTTAAATAAAGGGTGATAGTCGAAACTGTACAAAGGCTGTTGAAGGCTGCCAAAAGGCAAAATGATCATATTCTGCTTGGGCACATAACGAGCACCCGAGTTACTGCCCTCATTATTAAAGGCCACTATGTAGTGGATCTGATTGCCTGTATAAAGTAATGACTTTTCAAATCTATGCCTTAGCAATAGTAAATGATTCTTAAAGTAATTGTTTCTATCCAATGCTGGCACATTGTCATAGTAATCTTCTATTATCATATTAGTAGAGTTTAATGGCAAATTGCCTACATTTAAGGTAAAATTCCATAACTTTTGTTTTAGAAGCTGTAATTGCTGGGTATTTAATTTGAGATGATTTTCATTGAAAATTTTGTCATACTGATGCAATATATCTCGTTGTAGTTTGCCTATATCTTTCTTGATATCAGCCCAAGTCAGTTAACTCGCTTACACTATCCTTGGCTAAGTACACTAGAAATTTCAACATCAAGTAATTGCACATGGTACGCCTTCTAAATGTCTGCCACATATTATCGTTGAGTTGTTGTAAGTATTTGGGTTTTCTTATTAAAATTGAAGTACTTGCAGGTAATTCTTTACGAAATAATTCTCGAAAATATTGCTTCAAATTAAGCTGTGGATAAGCCGAGTCCAACTGGCCGTATTCCAATGTTAAATTTTCTTTACTGTCTTCAGAAAGTGTTAGAATTTTTAACAGATCTTTATTTAATTCCAATAAATCTTCTAAAATCTTTTCAGTATTTCTAATTCCTAAATTTCTAAGTAATATTCTCATCATCATGATATCCGGCAAAGTAGTACCATCTTCGGGAAAAGGTGGCTCCAACATTATACTAAACGTACCAATTTCTTTCACCAAAATGTGTTGATTTATTAGCACATTATTCATGCCATACGAATAAATACGGCCCACTAAAGGCCACACATCGAATAGTTTATCGGCCTCTGCATTAGCTTGCCATTGCTGTGGCTGCCATATGGGCCAATCTAAATGGTCAGCTGGTTTGATTTCTTCGAAATATTTGTTAATGTCACGCTTTTTTGTTGTACGACATGATTTAAAATAAATTCTGGTTTTCTCTAGAAATTTCTGGTGTGTATCGGTGACCTGATAATCTTGCTGATGCAGGTTGTCCATTAAGTCCAATAACCGCTGATTATATTGGTAATCCATAAAGCTGGTGATTTCTTTGTAGTTGACATCGGGATGATTCTCAGCATAATTGCCACAAGCATAGGCATAAAAATCATCACAGGGATCCACTGAGCTATTCATATTCCTGGCTATATTATTAAACTGTTCATAATTTACCGAAAATTGTGGAGTTTCTCTTACTATACGATGGCCGAAAGCACCATATAAACACATTAAAAACCACAAATATTTAGAAATCATGGTTTCCCTAGAAAAATAATAAAAAATTTTATAATTTTTTTTTTTTTTTTTTATTTCTTTCACTTGTATGAATTAGTCTTACTTGATAACTCAAAAGCTGTACATAGACTGAAATGAAATGCTTTAAAATAGATTTTTCTTAATCTGTACTAATAATGCGCTCACAAGACAAAAAAAAAAAAGAAACAAAATTTTAAATGCTGATTAACCCCCAAAAGGGCAAGTTTTGCCACACAACAATAATTTAATTAATAATTATTAAATGGACATTTTAAAAATTGTATGAAATTAAGAAAAAATTATCAAAATTTTTTTTAAAAAAAGTACCAACCAAAAAGTACGAAGAATTTTTTTTCCTTTTTTTTACTAAAAAAACTAAAATTTTTTTAATATTAGAGTTTAAAACCCGTTAGTCAGGATTACAATTTATCTTCCAAGATCACCCATGTTGTGTGAGTTAATTTTATCCATAAGTGGAGTAAAGTTTTAAATCGACTCCTAAGGACAGATTTTTGAAAAGCTCTCCAAGGCAATGTTATTTACTCCAAAGAGTTTTTTCCCTACAACTCAAGTACATATATTATGTGGTTATGAAGTTATCGTCGTGTAATAGGTAGAGCCTTAGCCTAGCGAAATACCGTGGTTAAAATCCCAGCTCAAATATCTCCAACTAAACGAAATATAAAAAAATATTTCTTTTGGCGACTTCCTCTTAATAGTTAACTGAAAAAAGTGCTGAAACGAAATAAAATTGTCAACTTTAAACTGTACGTTACGCCATTCATATATGAAACTAACACACATAACATGGGGGGGAGGGGGGCGTGGCGTGATAAGTTAGGTTGTAATCCTAACTAAATGGTTGTAATCAGCAAGTTAGTCGATGTCTAACGTACATTTATGTCACATCTTGATCAATTGTGAAGATGCCTGTGGATACTTGTTGCTACACGAATGGTTCTTAATTTAAAGATAAAACGGCACTGGACTTCCATATTGAAAAGTATCAAAATACGATTCCTCAAACTTAGTACAATTTAAAGAACTCGACAGACAGAGATTTAAATTCATTTACTCACCTGACAATCAAATGAAATTTAGGGCAACAACACTCGGGGATACGGAATCAAGGGCCATCGTCTAATAGAAAAAAGCGATAAAAAATTACTCAATGTAGGGAATGGTAGACATTATATGTGTACCTAGTCCTCTAGGCACTATTGGTAATAAGGAAAAAGACGATCAAAAATTACACCGTTTATGGAATGGTACGCATTATGCGTGTACCTAGTCCTCAAGGCGTCATCAGTAATGATGAAGTGAATATTCGGGCCAATAACTTAGATAACCCAGTGCATTAAAGACCATGCTGAGATAGTGGACGGAAATGACCAATCAAGTTATATCTTATGGAACAATATGTTCGAAATTAATTAGTTTGAGAATGGCACTTTTTGCAATGGTACTTTTTGTAATGGTACTTTTAGTAATGGTACTTTTTGCACAGGTGCTTTTTGTAGTGGTAGTCTTTGTAATGGTACTTTTTGTAATGGTACTTTTTGTAATGGTACTTTTTGTAATGGTACTTTTTGTAATGGTACTGTTTGCAATGGTTTTTAGGCTTTCAAAGTCATTGACGTAGCTATACAAAAGTTTTAATGATTAAAATGTCTCTGTCGGTGGTAACAGTTTACAGAGATATGATTAGAAATTTTTTCGTACCTCAATTAAACTTAACCATTTGGTCCAATTAATTGGCCACCCAAAATCGCGTGATTTAGGCCCTTTGGATTAATTCCTTGAGGTTATGTGAACTCACTTGTCTATGTCGATTAACTAGAGATAATTGGCCGCTTGAAAATCAGTATTTGCAGATTATTATAAAAAAAATTAAACCCAAAAAGTACTTTTAAAAAAAGTACTTTTCAAAAAGTACTTTTCACTGTGGTACTTTTTATATGTTTTTTATACAAAAGAAAAAAATATTTCGAATGGTAATGGTACTTTTGTTATTGTACATTTTTTATGGTACTTTTTTAATGGTACATTTTGTTATACTAAATTTTGTTATTGTACGTTTTGTAACGTTACTTTCTGTAATGTTACTTTGTGTAATGGTACTTTTTGTAATGATACTTTTTGTAATGGTACTTTTTGTTATTGTACATTTTGTTGTGGTACTTTTTAAATGGTACATTTTGTAATGCAAAATTTTGTTATTGCACGTTTTGTGACGTTACTTTCTGTAATGTTACTTTGTGTAATGCTATTTTTCGTAACGGTACTTTGTGTAATGGTACTTTTAGTGGTTTTACACTTTTGTAATGGTTCTTTTTGTAATTGTACTTTCTACAATGGTACCTTTTGTAATGGTACCTTTTGTAATGGTACTTCTTGTAGTGATATTTTTTGTAATGTTACTTTTGTAATGGTACTTTTTGTAATGGTACTTTTTGTAATGGTACCTTTTGTAATAGTACTTTTTGTAATTTTATTTTTTTTTAATTACTCACTAAAGATCTAATAGAATTTTTTTTATTTTATTTTTATTTTATATTTACATTGAAATTTATTAATACAAACGACATTTCGGCAGTGGATTCATGGAACTATCCAATGTACAGTTGAAAGCCTGGGCAAAAGCTTCGGAATTCATAACAATCTGCTGTAAACGTACGGCATCGGCATCATGATCTAAGAACTCAAGATCACCTTTATTGCAAAAGAACTGGGCCATATTTAAATAGAAGTCGCGTTGCCAATTTGTATTGTTAACTGCACTATAAAATGTTTCATAGGTCTGGTATGCTACACGTTCTGCTAATAGATCAGCTATACGTTCATCAATATCTTCAGTGGGTTTTTGATTTTGCATGCATCGCAGAGACTCCATATATAAATCGTGTTGTAAAATGGAACTATGATCCGTTGTCAGTAGACCGTTGCTATCAAAGGCATGAGCCATTTCATGGGCCATTAAAAGGCCCATTAAAGACACTTGATAGAGAGGTTTAAACATATAATGGTACATGGGATATTGTAAGTTGGCAAAGGGTATAACCACCAGATTTTGCTTGGCGACATAAAACATAGAACTGGAACTAGCCAAGCTGTTATCGGCTGTTATATAAAAATTGAGATCTTCTTGGTATAACAAAGACTTAAGAAAACGATGTTGTAGCAGAAGCAAATGATTTTTAAAATAATTTCCATTGTCTAGAGGGGGAACTGCCTTATAAAATTTTTCTATGGTTTCGTTGGACACGGGATAGGGTAGATTTCCCACATTCAATTTCATGTTAAGCAATCTATTCTTCAAATCATTGATTTGTTGGGAGGTAAGATTCAATTTGTTTTCGTCGAGAAGATCTTGCATAACAGTTTTCATTTGATGGTTTAGACGCATTAGAGCTTCTTTATAGATCCAATAATGTTGATGGCCTATTTGATCATAATAGTACATGTAATTAATGGCCAAATCAAGTTTATTTCTTAAGTCCACAACACATGCATTGGCAGTGAAATCTGATGTACTGTCCTCAAACAAATAGAATAGGAAGTGCAGCATTAAATAATTCAACTGCTGTTGCCATTCTTCAGCTGGCCACTGGATCTCATGGAAATATTTAAAAAATTCAACATTTTTTAATATAATTTTGTCGATTTGATTTACTTTTTGATTTAGCAAATGGTGTAGATATGAACTAAGATAAGGATATTGTCGAGCCACATCCTCAAGCGGCAATTCTGTGTATGTGTCCCCACTGCTGCTGCTGTTGGTATTATTTTGAAATATTTCCAACCATTTATCTTCGCTGCCTCTCAACTGCAGTACTATATCGGAGGCATTGTCAACCTTTAAAGCCTTTAGAGCACCCTCAATTGCATTAACATTCGGAAACTTATTAGGAGCTGCTGGTTCCAATATTATGTTTAGAGTACCATTTTTATCGGCAATGATTTCATGTCTTATTATCACATTATTCCAGTTATAACCTTGCAATTGACCCAAGGCTTGCCAAAAGTCTTTATTGCCAAACGAACATGTTTCATTTGGCTGTAGCAGTAAAGGCCATCTTATTTGTAGCTGCTCAAAGTATTTTACAAAATTTGTTGAATTTTCACTGACACATGCTTTGTAGTAAGTCTGGACTTTTTCTCGAAATGTTTGCTTTACCGTATCGTCAAGACAATCTTTTGCGAAATGAAAACAATTATCATCATCATCACAAATATGTTCTATGGCTGTCACTAGTTTAATTAGTTTTACATTGTATTTGTAATCCAAATATTGTGTAATTTCCTGAACACTTTCATCACTACTGTCGCGATAGCCATTATAATTACCGCAACTGTAGGCATAGAAATCCTCGCAAGGATCTGCTGTTGTGTTGATCGACTGTATCAAATTATATTCCAATGCTTGATCAACAACTGCATTAAAAAAGTCACGCTGCTTTTTGTTACCGTTTACAAAGGCAAAGTAAATTATTGCCATAAGAACGAACTGGATTTTAAATGTTCTCATCATGATCCGCGTTTCTTTAAATACCTTTACGGCGACACTGAAAGTGCAACTGATAAGTGATAAGAAA
The DNA here is from genome assembly GCA_932273835.1 of Sarcophaga variegata. NCBI lineage: Eukaryota > Metazoa > Arthropoda > Insecta > Diptera > Sarcophagidae > Sarcophaga > Sarcophaga variegata. The sequence continues at coordinate 14,328,769 of OW026361.1, read as the reverse complement.
AATTGAATACCAAAATAAATTAAGTTTTGTAAGCCGTTCTTCTCTCTCTCTTCTTCCCTCTCTTCCTCTCTCTGTGTCTCTCTCTTTAGTCTACAAGCCTTGTATAAATCTCCATAAAATTTTTGAACACAATTCCCTCAACTGCTCTCGAAGTCACTGTTTGTAGTTATCAGTTTTCACTGTCTGTTATCAGTTTAAGCTTGCTTTAGCAACCTTTTGCGGTTGCTAGTCTTACTCTTTGGAATTCCAAATGCTTAAGGAGAGCAAATATTTCCGCACTCAGCTCTCTTTCGCTGGTCATAACAAATAAACACGCATTTTGTTAAGGAACATGCTGATAAACACTTCATTTAATTGATATGCGCTCTTTTATAGCTCTACGTTCATATCGGCCACTTATGGACAGCCCCGGCGTGTGCTCAGTGAATAAGCTCTATAGCAATGGGCAATTGACTTTAATTTTCATTGAAAAATCATCTTCAGCGCCAAGCACCTTTGCTAGATAATTTGGTACCTAAAAAGCAAAGAGCATCCAGTGCATCCTGAGTTAGCTACTGTTTGCAATGGTTTTTAGGATTTCAAAGTCATTGGTCCATAGCTCTACACAAACTTTGATAAGCAAAATGTCTCTGTCGGTGGTAAACAGTTTACAGAGATATGATTAGAAATTTTTTCGTACCTCAATTAAACTTAACCATTTGGTCCAATTAATTGGCAACCCAAAATCGGGTGATTTAGTCCCTTTGGATTATTTGCTTTGAGGTTATGTGAATTCACTTGTCAATGTCGATAAACCAGAGATGATGGGACGCCTGGAAATCAATATTTGAAGATTATTATAAAAAAAATTAAACCAATAAAAGTACTTTTCAAAAGTATTTATCAAAAATAATTTTTTTTCAAAAAAGTACTTTTCAAAATGTACTTTTTACTGTAGTACTTTTTATATGTTTTTCATACAAAAAAAAATATTTCGAAAGAAAACTGTATTTTGTTTGCAATTTTACTTCTTTTTTATTAATTTACGATATTTACACTTCACCCTAGTATACACGGCATTTCTTATGTGGATTCATTTTACTACCCAAAGGACAATGAAAAGCTTCTGCAAATCCTTCAGCATTTATAACAATTTGATGTAAACGCTGCGAATCCGAGTCATGATCAACGAATATCAATTGAGATTTACCACAAAAGAATTGCCCTATTTTGAGATAGAATTGTTTCTTAATCATATCATGATATGATGACAACTGAGGACCACAGGTTTCTTGTTCTATGCTGGAAGCATTTACAGGACAGTCAGGCATGTTCTCCTTTGAAAAAATACTAAATAAATTATACGTTACCCGCGAAGCTACAATATCAGCCAGACGTCTATCTATACTATAGGTTGGGAGTTGAGTCTGTAAACATTGTAGAGAGTTTTGAAAATTCGATTCTTTTAATATGGCAGCAATATCATCTGATTTTTCACCATTTCCATTGAAATTTAAGCCGGTGGTATCAAAAGCACTTGCATAGTCATGGGCCAAAAAGAAACCCAGCCGAAAGCGGTTATTTAGAAGACGGAAGCTGTGAATATACAAAAGCATTTGTCGAGCACTCGAGTTACTGCCCTTATTATAATCGGCCACTATGTAGTGGATCTGATTGCCTGTATAAAGTAATGACTTTTCAAATCTATGCCTTAGCAATAGTAAATGATTCTTAAAGTAATTGTTTCTATCCAATGCTGGCACATTGTCATAGTAATCTTCTATTATCATATTAGTAGAGTTTAATGGCAAATTGCCTACATTTAAGGTAAAATTCCATAACTTTTGTTTTAGAAGCTGTAATTGCTGGGTATTTAATTTGAGATGATTTTCATTGAAAATTTTGTCATACTGATGCAATATATCTCGTTGTAGTTTGCCTATATCTTTCTTGATATCGCCTATATTTTTAGATAAAACATGTATCTCGTACAGATAGTTAACCGATACATCCATTTTGTTTCTCAACTCCTTGATACAGCCCAAGTCAGTTAACTCGCTTACACTATCCTTGGCTAAGTACACTAGAAATTTCAACATCAAGTAATTGCACATGGTACGCCTTCTAAATGTCTGCCACATATTATCGTTGAGTTGTTGTAAGTATTTGGGTTTTCTTATTAAAATTGAAGTACTTGCAGGTAATTCTTTACGAAATAATTCTCGAAAATATTGCTTCAAATTAAGCTGTGGATAAGCCGAGTCCAACTGGCCGTATTCCAATGTTAAATTTTCTTTACTGTCTTCAGAAAGTGTTAGAATTTTTAACAGATCTTTATTTAATTCCAATAAATCTTCTAAAATCTTTTCAGTATTTCTAATTCCTAAATTTCTAAGTAATATTCTCATCATCATGATATCCGGCAAAGTAGTACCATCTTCGGGAAAAGGTGGCTCCAACATTATACTAAACGTACCAATTTCTTTCACCAAAATGTGTTGATTTATTAGCACATTATTCATGCCATACGAATAAATACGGCCCACTAAAGGCCACACATCGAATAGTTTATCGGCCTCTGCATTCGCTTGCCATTGCTGTGGCTGCCATATGGGCCAATCTAGATGGTCAGCTGGTTTGATTTCTTCGAAATATTTTTTAATGTCACGCTTTTTTGTTGTACGACATGATTTAAAATAAATTCTGGTCTTATCTACAAATGTCTGGTGAGTATCGGCGACCTGATAATCTTGCTGATGCAGGTAATTATCCATTAAGTTCAATAACTGCCGATTATATTCGTAATCCATAATGCTGGTGATTTCTTTGTAGTTGACATTGGGATGATTGTCAGCATAATTGCCACAAGCATAGGCATAAAAATCATCACACGGGTCCACTGAGCTATTCATATTGCTGATTACATTGTTAAATGGTTCATCATTTATCCAAAATTCCTGATGTTCTCTTACTATACGCCGTCCGAATGCACTGTATAGACACATTAAAAGCCACAAATATTTCATAATCATGGTTTTCCTAGAAAAAAATAAAAATTTTTATAATTTTTTTTAATATTTTTTATTTTTTTTTATTTTTTGATTTAAAATTCCGTTTCACTTCTATTTGTCTTACTTGATAACTCAAAATCTGAATATAGACTGATATGAAAAGCTTCACAATCGATTTTTCTAAAGCTGTAATAATAATGCGCTTACAAGCCATACAATAGCTGCTTAACCCTTAAAAGGTCAGACATAATGACTAAAAAATGATTAATTAATTCATTAATATTAATTAATAATTATTCAATGGATATGTATTTTAAATAATTTAATGAAATTAAGAAAAAAAGTACCAACATCTTTTTTTTAAAAAAAAAAGTACCAACCAAAAAGTACGAATAAAAGTGTTTTTTTTTTTCCTAAAATCTGTATAAAATTTCTTAATAATTTTAACCAGGATTACAACGTAGCTTCTCCCACCGCCCATGTTGTGAGTGTTAATTTTATACATGAGTAAAGGGACCTACAGTTTAATGTCAACTCCAAACGCCAAATTTGAGCAACTTTCCATGGCAATTTGATTTACTTTCAGTGTCTTTGCCCCCAAAGAAACATTTTTTTATATTTTGTTTTGTTTGAGATATCTTAGCCGGGATTTGAACCATGGGTTCCCGTTTAATAAGCCACACAACTACCTACTACATACAATATGTATGTCATTAATGAAAGGCTAAAATATTTTGTACTGCCTGTCAGCGTAGATTTCCTGAAAATAAAAAAATTTTTTTATAAAACTGATGATTAGAATACGATTCCTATTTATATTTTATATCACTTGCATGCATATTTACTTTGTTATTTAATTATTTATTTGTTTTTTACTTTGTACTTGTGATTAATTTGCATTGATTTTAAATTCGATTTTATTTCTTACATCTCTTAACCCTTCAGGTATTTTTTGCTGCCTATTACATGACATGGAATAACTATACATATATATAAAAATTAATGTGTGTTTGTTTGTATGTTTGTATGTTAAAGTTTATACACGACTAAACTATATGCTACTTTTTATTTTAAAATTTCAAGTAGGCGAGGTGCCACGCCCACATACCCAATAAGTATTTAATGTCGTATATCTCATTAACTACAACAGCTAGAGTCCTCAAATTTTGTATGGACAACTTTGACGTACATATGAACAAAATGGGCGGATTGGCTATAGTGGGCATGTCACCCCCCCCATAGTCTATATATATAAGAATGAATGTTTTTTTTATGTACCTTATAGTATCGTAAACTGTGCATTTGATCATGTTATGATCTTTAGCAAAGTTGTTGCGCATGAGCCTACGAAGGTTTCTAAGTTGGTATGACCAATATCCGACAGGTGGCGCCACTGAAAATTATTTAAAATCAATTAAATCGTAAACTATGCATTTGATCATGTTATGATCTTTAGCAAAGTTGTTGCGCATGACGTTGGTATGACCAATATCTGACAGGTGGCGCCACTGAAAATTACATAAAATGAATTAAATCGTAAAACTGTGCATTTTTTAACAAAGCTGTTGCACATGAGTCGCCGGAGGTTGATGCGATTAATTTCCGATGGATGGCGTCACTGAAAATTATTAAAAATGAATGTGACAAGCAATTGGTCGACCTACACCTCAAGCACGGAAGAAAAGAGCATTACGAGCCTCAGAATCAGATGAGCATTGAGTCTGGAAAATCTTCGAGTGTATGCCGCTGAGACCCGTTTGCTTGATCCAACGAGAAGTGAGATTAGAAACAGATCGAATGCGTACTACTCAGGCCCGTTCATCTGAATCATCAGGACAATGGGAAACAAAATCAATAAAATGATTCAAAATTAATTGGACATTTGTGTAAGGTCTTTCCTTTAAATTTATTTTAGTTGGTAGCGCAGCAACACGCGCAGGGTACAGCTAGTATATTTTATAAAATCAAATAATGTCCGGATTTATTATTTATTATTTTTGTTGTAGTTTTTGTTGTTTCTTTTGTTTTTTTTATACTCACTTTATTAAATTTAAATTTTAAATGTAATTTTCATTAAATCATAACAAATGAGAAGAAATTATACGAGATTATTGAAATTGTGTACGTATATTTTCAATATATTACACAAGCTAAACGAGGGTTAACAGAGAAGGTCAAGAAAGTTAGCCAAACTATAATAATTTCACTGAGTGTTACAAACGAGGTCTTGAGTACATTGGCTCCTTAACTAATAAAATATTAACGATCAACGATATTTTTTTTTTTTTGTTGGGGAGTAAATGTTGTCTTGGACTTGGTAGGTAGGTTGGAGTGGTAGCTTTTATACCAAAAACACACAAAACGGGCATGCATAGCACCCGTTGTGACACCACAGATAAACGCAATCGCTGTACTGATCGAGTTCCACCGAACTAGGGAAGAAGTTGGTCATGGCAAGGGCTGCACATTAAAAGCACGACTACGACTACGCTGGAAAAACAGCCTGAAGGTTTGATAAACGAAGCTATATCCTTGATATCAATGGATGATAGCTCCGTCAAGCTGCCAGCCAAATAATCTGTATCAGCACCTCGCCAGAGATGGGCATTGACAAAGAAAGTGGCTAACAGTCTCCTCTTCCTCAGCGGATCTGCACCCCAGGGCAAAAGTCATTAGATGGGAGCTGCATAATGCAAGCATGGCCACTGTGATCGAAATGACGTTACGATAGAGTCTGAGTCGAGTGCCAAGTGAATCTAGCGGTGGAGCAGGACTCCTCATTGACCCAGGATAGGTATACGTCCCAATGGAATTTCCGTGCAATGACAAACTTAACCGAGGTAAATGGCATACCCAAGTCTATTGATGAGGATTCCGGATCCTTCCGGAGTTTGTCGGCTCTGCAAATTCACGAAATATAATTGGGTCCAGGGACCCAGACAAGTAAGACACTGAAGCGTTTAGAAAGAAGGTTGAGACAGCGGCGACACTCCCTAAGGATCTTGGCAATATTCATAATGCTCTACAGAGGTCGTATAGCAGCCTGACTATCAGAAAATTTCGAGATGCGGCTGAAAGTAGCACCATTGATAAGGATCCATTGAACAGCCCGGTAGATGGCAATTACTGCCGCCTGAAACACGCTACAATAATCCGGCAATCGGAGGGAAATGTTCAGGTCCAGTTTTTCTATTGGAGTTAGTTTTAATAGACTTTGAAAAATCGCTTGAAAAACTCAAAGCGTCCTACAAGTATCTTACATTTCATTAGTCATGCTCAATACAAGCGTATAAGGCTAATGCATCATCATCAGAGTACAGCGTAGGTTAGAAGAGGTGTTTTTTTTTTGGATTCTTACCAAACCGGGAAAATTGAATCAAATTGAATTCAAAGCCAAGAGCAGCTGGACCTTATGTAATGAAAAGTATATGCAAAATATATTTCTCCGGCGACTTACTCTCAACAGAAGTCGGGAAAAAACTCTAAGAGTCAATAAAAATTGCCATGAGAAAGTTCTTAGAAATTTGTCGTTCGAAGTCGACTTTAAACTGTAGGTACCGCCACTCATGCATAAAATTAACACACACACAAGATTAGTGGATTAGGAGGAACTAGGAACAATTATGTATGTATTGATGCCATTATGTCTGGAATAGAACATCGTTTAAGTGGCGTATATGTCTGAAATGTTCAAATTTCCATGATTCTGACGCATACATCCGGCATAGTTTATACTGGACTTAAGAGAACACCGCAAGAAAAAACCTGACAGCATCAAATCACAGCATCTCGGTGGCCTATTCACATTTCCTCAATATGAGGGGATCATGCCCTCAAAATGCTTGTGTAGAATATCGAATATATGGCATGAGCTGTGTAGTGCGTAGTACCTTCAGTCATAATTAATGTTTCCCGGGGGTGAAGGGGAAAATTAAACAAAATATTTTAATTTAAGCCGAAGAGAAAAACATATCAAAAATATTAGAAAATATTCATCAAATAATTAAACAATTAATTACAAGGACGTACCTTCGGGTTTGGGGAGGTTCTGACTGGTAAGATTCATCAGCCGAATTTGTTGAATTCTATAGTTTCGTTTTTCAGTCACTTGGACTTGAATGACCAAACCAGCCGGTTCTGGGAAGTCGAAGAAGTTCCCAAATTTAGAAAAATGTCGGCTGAGGACAAATTTTGTGAGGACTCTAGGAATAGAGGGGTCGATATGTGGTTACCCTACCCTTTAGGTTCGAATTTCCGACCAGTTTGAACCTTCGGTTCTCCCGCAAAATAGCCCTCTCGCAGTTCATGAGGAATGAAGCGAGATTACTGAAATCCCCGGATGTTTAGAGTCAATATGAATCGGTTATTGAGTAGTATTTTACCTTGGGTCATATGACAAAGGTCAACGCGGATTTGCCTCATTCTCCCAACTCTAGTTATTACTTGCCACATCACGCTGTTTTTAAACCCGATAGTAAAGGGTGTTTTTTTATAGAGGTATAGAACTTTAAGTTGGCATTACTTTTCAAGATGGTGACCGATTTAACAGCTGTCAAGTGAATTATTCTCAGTTTGGTTTGGCAATTCATCATGAATAGACTCACGCCTGAACAACGCTTGCAAATAGTGCAATTTTATTTCGAAAATAATGGTTCTGTGCGGAAAACGTATCGCGCACTACGTCCATTTTATCAACGACAAAATCATCCATCAGAGCAGTTAATTCGATTAACCATGGAACGTTTTCGCACCACGTTTACTCTTATTGATAACTCGCATCCCCAGAGACGCTGTACGGTGCGTACAGAAGAAGCTATTGCTGCTGTAGAGCGTAGCATTGAGGAAGACCCGAATGAGTCCATCCGCCATCGAGCACAGGAATTGGATCTGTGTCCATCCACTTTATGGAAGATTTTGCGGAAGGATCTTGGTTTGCGTGCTTACAAAATCCAACTCGTGCAAGAATTGAAGCCAAACGATCATCAAGTAAGGCGTAGACTCGTCGATTGGGCCCAAAACGAGATTACCGTTGTTCCCGATTTTCATAAGCAAATTTTGTTTAGCGATGAAGCGCACTTCTGGTTGAATGGCTACGTCAACAAACAAAACTGCCGCATTTGGAGTGAAGGTAATCCTCAAGTGTATGTGGAAACACCGTTACATCCAGAAAAACTGACTCTTTGGTGCGCTTTATGGGCTGGTGGAATCATTGGTCCGTACTTTTTCAAAAACGATGGTGACCAGAACGTTACAGTCAATGGTGATCGGTATAGAGCCATGATTACTAACTTTTTCATTCCTGAATTGAATAACCATGATGTCCAGGAGATGTGGTTTCAACAAGACGGCGCAACATGTCACACAGCTCGTGCCACAATAGATTTATTGAAAGACACGTTTGGTAACCGCCTAATTTCACGTTTTGAACCTGTGAATTGGCCTCCAAGATCTTGTGATTTAACACCGCTAGACTACTTTCTGTGGGGCTATGTAAAGTCATTGGTCTATGCGGTAAAGCCACAAACGCTTGACCATTTGGAAGACAACATTCGCCGTATTATTGCCGATATAGGGCCACAAATGTTGGAAAAAGTCATCGAAAATTGGACGTCCAGATTGGACTACATCGGCGCCAGCCGTGGCGGTCATATGCCAGAAATCATATTTAAAATGCAATGCCACAAGATTATCTTTCGGATAAATAAAATTCATGTCAATCGAATAATCCATCGTTGTTTTATTGCAACTTAAAGTTCTATACCTCTATAAAAAATACCCTTTACTACCACTAAACTTCGGATAGTCTTTAATGCCTCAATTTATACATGACTGATGGGACCTACAGTTTAAAGTCCATTCCGAGCGACAGATTTTTGAGAAACTTTTTCAAGGCAATTTTATTTTATTTTCAATGTTTTTGTCAGAAATCTGCTAAGAGGAAATCTCATTGTTGGAGATGTAAGACATGCGATTTGAACCCTGGCATAGGTTTAATAAGCCAATACGCACCTACCTACCTATTAAAGTGGTGTGTACTACTGTCCAATTGAAATCAGATGTGACCTTGCTGACATCGTTCTAAAAGAAATATGGACTTATAATGCCCCCAACCCTAAATCTACATGAAACACTGACTTTTCTGGATACATCAGATACGCTTTTGAATCTCATAGGCATTGGTATTGCGTTAAAGAATATTTTTAGATTACAAACATAGTTCAGTTCAGCCAACTGCCCCCGAGGTCATTTAGTGAACATACGCCTATGGTCTATGGTTTTCAAATGGAGATTTAACAAGTTTGTCCATTGTTTTGAAGGACCTACCTCGTATATATTATTTCAATTGGATTTCTTCTATTATTTCACACACACACACACACACACACACACACACATCAATATTCATTAAAATTTATAGAATTTAAAACAAAACAAAATACATTCAAAATAAAAACATCAAGTAAAGAATGTAATGATATTTAATGTTTTGTTTTTGTTGTTGTTGTTGTATGAAAAGAATTTGTCAAATAATATATACAGTATGTACATACATATGTATGTAGCATAATGTATGGATAAAATATGTAAATGTATACATACATACCATACGATACATAGCATAAAATAAAATACAACAATAAAGAGTGCCGCAAATTGTATAGAAATATGAAGGAGATCTTATAATAACAGGTTGAAAGGCAGAGAACTTATTCGCTTTCCTTATCAGCCAGATCAGTTGAAACCTCTCTAGGCTTTGGTGTAAGTCTAGGTTAGGTTAGGCTAGAGGACGTGTACTTGTCAATTGAGACAAGTACAGTAACCGGGGGTCGAATTGACTTATTGTAAAGGGTCCGCCAAATAACTTTTTTTTTTTTGAAAATGCTTTAAAAACAAAAACTACAGAATATTTTCTAAAATTTCTTTTTTTATTTGAAAGTACAATCCTTCCGGTTAATAATGGAAAATAATTTCATTCAAATGGCTGCCTCGGCTAGCCATACAGTAGCCTACACGATCGGTCCAATTTTTAAGCACATTATCGATTGTGTGCAGCTGTATTTCACCAATGGCTTCACGAATATTGTCCTTTAAAGCGTCAATTGTCTCTGGCTTGTCGGCGTAACACTTATCTTTGACGGCATCCCACAAATAATACTCCAACGGTGTCAAATCGCAGATCCGAGGTGGCCAAACGACATCAGCTCTGTGGCTGATAATGCGATCATCAAAAACAGGGAGTAAGTGTAGCTTCGGCTGTGTGGCACGCGGCGCCATGTTGTTGAAACCAAATGTTGCCAATATTCTCCTCTTCAATTTTTGTGAACAAGAATTCGTTCAATATGGCCCGATAACGATCGCCAATGACTGTAACGGCCACTCCTTGCTCATTTTCGAAGAAAAATGGCCCATTTATGCCTTTGGACCAAAATCCGCAACAAACAGTGACTCGTTTTGGGTGCGTCGGCTTTTCAATGTATGCGTGCGGGTCTCCTGTGCCCCAAATGCGACAATTTTGCTTGTTTACATACCCGCCAAAATCAAAATGAGCTTCATCTGAAAAGATGATTTTTTTTTGCCAAAATCGGCATCTTCTGGTGTAGGCTACTGCATGCCGAGGCAGCCATTTGAATGAAATTATTTTCGACTATTAACCGGAAGGATTGTACTTACAAATAAGAAAAGAAATTTGAGAAAATATTCTGTAGTTTTTTTTTTTAAGCATTTTCAACAAAAAAAAAGTTATTTGGCGGACGTTTTACAACATCCTAGCTTCTCACACCACTTATGTTGTGTGTGTTAATTTTCTACATGAGTGGTGGGACCTACAGTTTAAAATCGGCTCCGAGCGACAGTGGTGTAAGTCTAAATAAAACTGAATTGAAATCGACATAGCGCAGTAAGCAGTGTGTTGGCTGAGACATCTCCAACAAAACGAAACACGAAAAAATATTTCTTTCCACGACTTGCACTCAGCAAACTACTGGCAAAAACTCTGGGGGTCCAATAAAATCATCATGAAAAAGCTTCTCAAAAATCTGTCGTTCGGAGATGACTTTAAACTCTAGATCCCGCCACTAATAGGATAAAATTAACACACAAAACATGGATGGTAAGTGAAGCTAGGTTGCAATCCTCACTACAGAGTTGTTGAATTTAGAATTTATCGATTTGAAATAGATAGTTGCCATAGTCAAGTAGGTAGTGTGTTGCCTTATTAGTCGTGAAACCTCGGTTCAAACTCCAGGTCAGACATCCCGAATAAAATGAAATATGAAAAATATTTCTACGGCGACTTCCTCTCAGCAGATTTCTGACAATGAGAATAAAATAAAATTGCCATGAAAAGGTTTCTGAAAAATCTATCGTTCAGAATCGACTTTAAACTGTCATTTAAAAAATTAACACCCACATCATAAGTGGTATGGGAAGCTAGGTCTTAATCCTAACTGAAGGGTTGTAATGCGCTATTATGTATGTATGTATATACATACGTGTGTAATCGATTCGAAAATTACATTGTATTCTGGCATTTAAAGCGATCTTTCTTTATTTAACAAAAATTCTATACGTTTTTTTTTTTTTGGTCCATATTTTTATGGCTACACCCTGTTTAATGTAGGCAAGCTATCTGTAAAATATGAAAATAAACAATATTTTGTAGTAAAATTTTAAAGTTGACATGAATATCTCTGTTTAATATGGGGTTTTATTGTTATTTTTTGCAATGTTTTCTTAAGTCATTATTTATTATGTTTACGACAACCAAATAAAATATCAATTGAAACATTAATTGTAAAATATTGCCAAAAAGTAAATAAACACAGCACAACACACACATGCACACATATGTATGTATAGTAAATCTTTCAACTTGGTCCGAAAGTATAATGCGCTGGATATGGCAATACATTCGAACACGCGGCTATTTGTTCGGCAGGGAAGCTATTTCAGTTGGATATGGGAAATAGGTCTTGCAGGTCATTGGGGAGTTTTCAATAGTGATCAAGCAAACGAGCTTGCCCCATCACGTCATTCATATGGCTGCCGCGGCTGGCCTCACAGTACCTCATTCAATCGTCGGACCAATTTTCGTGCACTTTTACGAGTGTATTGGATCGTATTCCGGCAATGGCATCACGAATATTGATTTTCAAAAGCATAATTGTCTCTGATTTGTCGGCATAACACTTTTTTTGAACGGCGCCTTACAGAAAATAGTCCAACGGTGTCAAATCGCAGCTTCTTGGCAGCCAGTTGACATCTGCATTTCATTTAATTAAACGGCCATCAAATGTTTGCCGCAATAGTTCGATTCTGGCATGAGATCTGTGGCCAGTTGCATCATTCTGTTGAAAGCAAGCATCGTTCACATCAATAACATGAAGATCGGGTACCAAAAAATCGCTTATCATAGAGCGATATGGGTCTCCACTGGCCGTAATGTTTATGCCGTTAGGTCTGAATGGTAGCTCTGATTTCACAAAGCTCACTTGAGCACGCATAGCGGCCCGTTGTGATGCCACGGGTGAACGCAGTCCCTGTACTGACCAAGTTCCACCAAAATCAGGGAAGAGCAAGAAGAGCTGCACATCAAAATCACGACTATCCTACACTAGAAAACCAGCCAGAAAGTTTGATCAACGAAGCTATATCCTTGACATCAATGGATGATAGCTCCGTCAAGCTGACAAGAAATGGAGAGCCAAATAATCTATATCTGCACCTCGCCAGAGACGGGCACTGACAAAGAAAGTGGATAACAGTCTCCTCTTCCTCAGCGGATCTGCATCCACGGCAGAAATCGTTAAATGGGAGCGTCATTCTCTCCGCGTGTCTACCCATAACGCAATGACCTGTAAGCACGGCCACTGTGGTTGAGATGACGTCACGACCAATGTTTGTGCCGTCCTCATATTCAAAGAAATACGAGCCAATGATGTCTCCGCTTTACAAGCCGCACCAAACAGTCGCTCGTCAAGGGTGCATTGGCTTCTGTAAGACCACGTGTGGGTTTTCTAAGCCACTAATACGGCAATTTTGTGTGTTAAGGTAACCAACAATATGAAAATAAGCTTCATTGGAAAAGATGATTTTTTTCTTTGGAATAATCGACATCATCGTGCAGTTTCGCGTTGGCCCAATAAACCCCAACGTTGCCCAAGCATAAATCGATTCATTACGTTCAGTGGAGATAATATACTCAATTTTGTGACAGAATAGAATGACATACGTATTGTCAGATTCGCAAGAAAAGATGGTTCAAATTTAAAGCAATAAATGGCCCGATATATTCAATTTAGATTTCACACCAATCATCTAACATTATTACGTGATTTTTTCTCAATTATTTCGTTCGCAGAATATCAACTGAACGTTCAAAATGTCAAGTATTTTGCATGCTTCTATGGCCACAACGAAGTTCAGTAAACCACATCTTTGCAACCCAAACTTTATAGTGCGAAGCTTCCATGATACTCGTATATGTCATGTGTGGCCTTGGTTTCAGTGACGGGTGTTTTTATCAAAAAAATATTTCTAAATGGGCTCATAAACCTTTTTCCTTAAATAACGATGTAAACTGTAATTATTGACTCTCAAACCAAATTGACAGATGTCAAATGGTTTCTTCAAATTTTGACAGAAGTCAACTGACAGATGTCAAATGTCCTGTTGATAGGAGCAGTGTTGTACTTTCAGACTTTTTTTTTCGAACGTCCCCGACATCACGCTAACCCACCCTCACCCGACCGAGGAGGGCTCGTCCCCATTATGTAGGGACACGTACACACTACAGTCCGGACTGTAGCGGGTAAGGGAAAAGTAATGGCAACGAGAACATAAATCAGCTACAGAACTTAATCACGAGCTGAATAAAGTTACAATAAACATGAACTACCTATGCCAAGATCGATAATACATTTTTATATAATAATTTACAAATTAATGCCAGCATATATGCTACGTTTTATATTACAAACACTACAATTAAAATCAATAAAATCATAAAATAAGTTAAAATCATTACATCCATAGTTCGTTCTATAAAAATCTAAAGAAAGAGGACGATAGTGCCGTGAAAATCTTGCTGGAATAGTGAAATTCAGGTTACAAAGCAAAAACTCAGAATCGATATCACCTTTAACCAGATTAAAAACAAAACAAACCCCTACAACAGCCCTTCTACGTTCTGAAGTTGGAAGTTTTATCAAACCTAATCTAGCCTCATATGACGGAAACCCATTGGCACAAACCCATCCTAAGCCACGTAAACAGAATAATAAAAACTGCTTCTGCACAGACTCTATTGAATCACTATGACAACGATAGTATGGATTCCAAATAATGGACGCATACTCCAAAATAGGTCTAACAAGTGAAATGTATAGCAGTCTTGTTATATAAGGATCAATGAATTCCCTAGCCCATCTTTGCCAATCATCATACTAATGTGATCAATAAAAGACAATTTCATATCCAATAATACTTCCAAATCAAGAAATGTAGTCACAGTTTCCAAAGGGCAAGAATTAATCACATAAGTGGACGAAATTACGCCACCGCGAGAGAAAACCATGCATTTACATTTTCTCAGGTTAAGATCCATTAAATTAATTCTGCACCAAGTTACAAAACAAATCAATATTTCGCTGAAGAACAACAGCCTGATCATGATCATCATCAGCAAAAGTATAAAATAATTTAACGTCGTCAGCATACATCAGAATATTACAATCAGAAATAGCACAAGGAAGATCATTAAGAAACAATAAGAACAGAAAAGGGCCCAAATGGCTACCCTGCCGAACACCAGAAGTAACATATACAGTCTCGGACAATACATTCCTAAACAATACCCTCTGAGTCCTAAGGGAGAGGTTGGAGTCTAGCCAATGATGAATAATATCAGGAATACCGATTAATGAAAGTTTAAGAAGCAAAATTCTATGATCAAACCTATCAAAAGCTTTACTGAAATCAGTATAAATTACATCAGTCCCAGCTTTGGCAAGAAAACCCCTGAAAACATGTGTAGCAAAATTCAAGAAGATTAGTGACAGTCGACCATGCCGGAAAGGTGATATTAAAGATCTCGTATTAAAAAAGAGATAATCCGTCATCAGTTTCCCCATCAACTTGGGAATAACACTGAGTTTGGCAATACCCCTGTAATTGGAAATATTGGATTTATTACCCGGACTTATGCAAAGTAATTATAAATGAACTCTTCCAAATAGATGGGAAAATGACCAGCCGTCAGAAGCCCATTGAATATAAAGGTCAAAGGACCACGCAAGACAACAGCACACTTTCTTAAAATACAGGCCGGTACCCCGTCAGGGCCCGGCAAATATGTAAGTTTGAGTCCAGACAAAGACTCAAGAACAGACTCCTCATCAAATGAATATATATTAGAAATAGAGACACTTCCCACTGAATAAGGCTGCGAAAAGCCGCTACTCAGATCAGGGCCCGAGTCCAACTGCCTATAAGTAGACTGAAAAAGTCAGAAATGACATAATCTTGCATAAATAAAAACAGATTTTTTTAATTGTTTTTTGTTTTTTTTTTTAATAAATTAGGAGCCTTAAATACATATTTTTTATTTAAATTTAATTTAAATAATAATAATTCTACCACAGACGACTGTTGCACTTCGTCACCTGCCGTTTGGTGATATTTTTCTGACACTTAAAAATCCCATCAAATTCTGGATGACTAGTGACCACCTTATGTACCCTAAAGGAAGCACCATCATGTGAGCCATCATAGCTGGGTTGAGCTGTGCAAAAGAACTGAGCAAATTTGATGAAAAACAAACGTTTCGAGTGTTCTTTTACTGGATGGCGATGTTGAAAGTACGTATCGTAGGCCAAACGAAAACCACTGATATCGGCTATCATTTCGTCTACACTGACGGGATGCAATTGATGAAGACATGTTAAGGAGTTCATAAATAAGCGCTTGTCCGGCAAAGTTATCATTAACAATGAAGATGGATTACCTTTGCTATCAAACTGCAAGCCATTAATGTCGAAGGCATGCAGCATTTCATGGGCCAAGCTATTGCCCAGTTCTGCATAGAGGAATAGTTTGTTAAAGTCTTTATGGTAAATGGGATACTGGAGATAGGCAAAGGGTATTACAATTAGATTAGTGGCGGGCTGATAGACCGGTGTGGCATAAGGCCAATTTAAATACGAGCGTGTAGGTTCGAACCAGGTACGTTTGACAATGTTAAACAGTTCGGTGTAGCTGTGATGCAAAGCATTTACATGATTCCAATAAAACAAATCACCTCGATACACCTGCCATGACGTAAAATATTCCACATAATAACTGTCATTCGATAACAAAGGCAAATTGCCTATGTTTAGTTGCATTAAGTCGAGCTTGTCGTTGAGAAAATTCCTTTCTCTAAAAGAAAGTTCATTTGAGTGGCTTTTTATTGTTTGAATGAAATTCTTTTTTAGTTTTTTAAACATTTCTTGTATGATTTTATCACTGGCGTGTCTTTCCTTGCTGTAAAGCTGCTGGTCATATATATAATCCAAGGCTAAGGGCACCAACTCTCTCATATGCTGTAAACAATTAACGCCCCCGGCGGAGAAAGGCATTCGTTTCACCATATAGCCAAGGAATTTTAATTTTAAAGTGTGGATTAAAGTCAAAGTATCAGTGTTTTGTAATAAATTAGCCAATTGCTGGAAATAAGCTAAATTAGCCACTTTTAAACGCAACTCGGGTAAAAACTCTAGACCCCATACTGCTGAGAAATATGTTTGGAAGTCAATATTTTTTACTTTCCATTGCAATTCCTTGATGGTGAATTGCTGATAAAAGTTTTCCTGATGCTTTTCATTTAACGAAGACAAGCTTCTAATAAAGTTGGTTATTTTCAAGGCCATCAAACGGGTTTTACTGTCAAAACTATCTTCCATTTCATCCACTAGATATTGTTCATAGGAGCTGAAGCCCAATTGCTGCATTTTATTGACGTACACCAGGAAGTGTGAGGCATTGTACTTTTGCATATCCATGTTCAAAAGAAAACCGTTAAAGCCTATATTTAGCAGTCGGCCCAGTGAATGCCATATATTCCATTTTTCTTCCTTAGGCAACCAATTCTTCCCATCCTCCGGCCATTCATCGTTCTCTGTAGGCTTAATAATCTTTAAATATTCTTTCACTTGAAATATTTTTTGTTCTTTACATGTCTCATAGTATGTCAATACCTTGTTGAAGATGTCATTATTTTTACTCCACTGATGTAGATTTTTTTGCTCCAAAACATTTTTTAATTTTAAATTCATTTTATACTCTGCCCGGCCTATGGTATCGATAAAGTCTCTATGTTCGGATATTTTGTGCTGCCAATTACCACAGGCATAGTCATAGAAATTCATACAGGGATCAGCCTTTTCATTTATAACAGATTTTATGTTCTGCATGACACCATTATAAATACTTCTTTTTTTGGGATGATACGCCTTCGTGGCAGTTGTAAAAATTAGCAAAATAATCCATTTTAATACACACTGTCTCTGCATAGTTTTTATTTTTTTTTTTTAATTTTTTTAATTTTTTTTTTTAAATTTTTTTAAATTTTCTTTAAATTTTTTTTTAAATTTTCTTAAAATATTTTTTTAGATTTTATTAAAAATTTTTTAAATTTTTTTAATTTCTTTCGAAATTTTTTTAAAATTTTTTTAAATTTGTTTTTAAATTTTTTTTAAATTTTCTTAAAATTTTACTTCAGATTTCTTTCAATTTTTTAAATTTTTTTAAATTTTTTTAAATTTTTTTTATAAATTTTTTTAAATTTCTTTAATTTTTCATTTCCGCGAATTTTTTTTATTTCTTATTAAATCGGTTCAACCGTTCAGGTGCCTTTTTACTTCGCTACTAATATAAGCAGAAATATGTTTTTTAAAGAAGCATATCTCACAACCAATATTCTTTCGTTTGAATGCCTTATCAGCCTGCAAGAATCTTCACTCCTTACTGAACTCTTATCAAATGGCCAGCAAAAAAGTCTTTGAACTGATAATAATAATACGGGGAAGTAACCAAAAATACTTTTTAAAATAAATTAAATCTGGCATGTGAAGTAAATAAAGCCATGAGTTTCTAATTTCGAAATACAAAAACCTGTCAAAAAGGTTGATTTATTATTGAAATTATCGTCGGGTAGAGATGCTTTAGTACTGTGACAATATGATTTATTGCACTGCCCTTGATATACACTCATGAGTTTCCTTACGATTGTCATTGGTGCCTCTCTAGCTTCCGGTATAGGTAGGTAGGTACATAGGTAGAAGTGTTTGTCCCCTCGATGGAATCAGGAGCGGACACACTTGTGATACCACAGTTTCACATTCTCCCCTAGTCCAGGAACCACTCGGAGCTTTCGATGATGCGGCTCAGACTACCAACATGCATGCATGACAGTTCATCCAGTTGTTCCATGTAGTAGGCACCCAGGTGCCTCTTTCTCCTCCAACCAAGTGCCGGGCATGTACACAGTAGGTCTCATCCTCCTTATCACCTCCACAGCTTTTCCAGAAATTATTTGCCAGATGTCCAAGACCAATACGCCTCGCATGCATTCCCATAGTACAATGCCTCATAATAACTCCGATAGCAGTGCTGAACATACTTCCTTGGAATTTAAGCAGAGCCGCTGCGCTCCTCTTATCCAGCCTTGGCCAGATTTTCTGCACCGTTCTGCCCGTGTCCGAAGCTGGCCATCTACTATTGACAAGGTTCACGATTGCATTGTCAATTATAAGCTTGCAGGTACCCAAAGGGATCCCAGAGTTCGATGGTAGTGTCCCTTCTGTAGTAGTAGTTCCGGTATACCCCTCATTCTCATCATCACTCAATCCATCTATTTGGGTTCGAAGCCATACCCATTCTGTACTTTCAGTCTACAATGTCCTAGCAAAAGTTCGGTTTACTAACTTATTCCTGTAGTTGCCGTAGTTCCACGGTTCAAACCGCAGATATCTGGCAAAAACTCTGAAAGTAAATTGAAAATTTGCCATGAAAAGCTTCTCAAACATCTGCCGTTCGAAATCGACTTTTAAACTGGCGAGAGGAGACTGCAAAGTTGGTCATTATTGACGGTAGTGTATTCAACTCTATTGATTCATTTTATCTTATGGTTCACTCTCCTATCGCTACTATTACGGATTCTGCTCTAGCGTGATAAAGGCAGCTTGTTCCCGAAAATCGTGTATTATTTTGTAGCACCCGTTTTTCTTGCATGGCACATTCATTTGTGATCGATTTGCCAGTGAACCGCAAACTGTGTTTCTGACATATTTCGTTCTTTAGCCGGACTATCCGTAAGTGGAACTTCTTTGCAGAGGTCTTTTCTGCAGCTTTCAATATAAAAAGATTCAAATCTAATGCCCTCCCTTTCATAATTCTAATAATTCTGATATATCACCTGAGTGTTGGTCTTATTAAAAAAAAGAAGAAAAAATGTTCTACCACTCATTTATAAAATTATTGCACACAACATCGCTGGTGAGAGAAGCTAGGTTGTAATACTGACTGAAGGGTTGTGAGCACCAATTATATATGTATACATATTGTTACGTTTTTACCTTTTTTAAAAGGTTTAAATATGAGTTCGTTAATTGCAAACAAAGTAAAAACAAATATTAAACACATATTTATTATTTTATTTGTGTGCCACCGTATACAACTTAACGATACAACAATAATAATCTGTTTATTCACTTTACTAGTTCTTATCACACAACAATTCGCTTTACAGCCACGACTTGTATTATTCACGCGCAACTTCACACAAGGCTGACTGACTGCTGCCTGCTTTGTCCAGCCCTTTTATAGTCCGACACAACCAGTCTAACGAACATTCTTGAAGTGGAATGTTCGCGATCTCGCCTTCTCGAGAGCTCTATTGCTAATACATTGTTGTTTGTGTACTTTGCTTAGACAACATACCTTTTTATCACATACATGTTGTTGTTGGTACCAGGCTCAACCAGGTTCGTCGTATATATGTGTGTGCGTGTGTGTGCAGCTTTAGATAATCAACACGTTCATTGTATTGTTAGTGTTAGTGTGTATTTGTATCGTGTGGCTTTTGTTTATCGTTTTTGTTGTTAAACGATATTAGGTCATAATTCAGTCTCATCATCACTGAAGGTCGGGCAACTAACTACAGGTTATTTCTGTTGTAATGCATGACTCAAACCGCCTTTTATTTTAATTTCTTAAAAACCGGTTTAGTTTGCTTCAAGTCCATTCGGTTTAATAGAAGTCATTGCCTCTCTTTATCTTCTCTATCGCTAAGTATATGCCTCCAAACAGCTCTTCCCATTGCGTAGAAGGGTACTGATCCATCACCATCGCATGCTCATGTGCCTGCTCTTTATCGAAAATTACCACACTGCTGATTCACATTTCCTTAACATCTTCACGTTAACCTCATAAATGCCGAGTGCTCGGATAACAATCTGATTGTGTGATAGTATTGCAATAAATTGAGCACATCTTTCGGTAAAGTCTCCGTAGTCTAGTAGGTTGTGTCTTGGCTTATTAAACGAGGTTCAGATCCCAACTAAGGCATCTCGAACTTCCGTTGACTTTCTCTCAAAAGTTTTCTGGTAAGAAAAAACTCTGAGATTGAATGAAATTATCATGAAAAGTCTATTAAGTCTGTCATACTACTCATGGATAAAATTAACACACACAACCTAAGTGCTGTGAGTAGCTACGTCATAATCTGGACTGAAGGGTTGTAATGACCAATTAAGTAAGTAAGCAAGTAAGCATACTTATCGATCGCATAGACTTCTGCTAGAAATACAATCGCAAATGTCTGATATATCACAAGAAATAATGACTTTCTGCCCTCGAATTTTGCGTAAGCAAAGCCCCACTAACCAGCAGATTAAATATTAAATTTTTAATTTAATTCCACTTAATTTTGTTTTTTTTTTTTTTGTTTTCTTAGAAATAATTCTCGCTTTTATTGATTAATTTTTGATAAGGCATTTAAAACATTCAAACATTTTTATGTTTATCATCAGCGTTCCCTCAATTATAATATTCATGTTGTTCATGGTTTTACTCAGTAAAAATGATTCAAATTTGTGGCAAGTTTTATAGCTGTTGCAGCACACACACACACTCAGACGTGCAGTCTACGTATACAAACATTTTTCTCTCTTTTAATTTGTATGCCACTCATACCCAGCTCATTACAACATTGTAATTCCGCGTAATAATGTATTCGACTCACATAACGTTTGCCGTTGGCATTTAACAGAATCCTTAAAAATGTTTTACTTTTTCCGCAAACCATCGCCCTCTCCTTTCGCCCGCTGTCTTGTTGTTCTTTCTGTACGTTTGTGTTGTTTTAATACAATAAAGGGCAAAAAAATAGCACAAAAAGTACACAAAAATTCCATTTTGTAAGAAAAACCATTGCACACTTGCTTAAATGGTCATTACAACCCGGCTGCCTTCCAAAATGTTAGTTGCTTTGTGTTTGAACAAATTATCGTGTTTCACAATGCCGCTGTACAAAATAGATACAATGTATTCTATTTCAAAACGTCGTCAATGTGTATTTTTAACGCAGTCAAAAAGTGATCAGTCATCGGATTTATAGTTGATGCATTGTTTCGTTAATTTGCATAATATATATACAGTTGGAGAACTGCATACAAACTTTGTATTGATACATTTTGGAAGGCAGCCCCCTTTAGTCAAGATTACTACCTAGTTTCTCAAAGCACCCATGTTGTTCGTGTTAATTTTATCCTTGAGTAGCGCTACCTATAGTTTAAGGCGACACCGTCCAACAGATTTGATTAAATTTTCATGGCAATTTTATTTAATCTCAGAGTTTTTTAGCAGAAAACTTTTGAGAGAAAGTCAACGAAATGTTCGCGATGCCTTAGTTGGGATTTGAACCTCGTTTAAAAAGCCAACACACATCCTCCTAGACTACGGCAGCTTTACCGGAAGATGTGTTCAATTTATTGCAATACTATCTCACAATCAAATTGTTATCCGAGCACTCGGCTTTTATGAGATCAACTTCAAGATGGTAAGGAAAAATGAATCAGCAAGATATGGTACGTTGCACTCTGTTATTTTGTGGTAATTTTAGATAAACAGCAGGCTTATGAGCATGCGAAGAAGGGCCTGGTTCAGCACAGATGGACCAATACCCTTCTACGGAATGGTAAGAGATGTTTGGAGGCATACGCTCATTGATAAACAAGATAAAGAGTGGCAATGACTTCTATTCAACCGAATAGACTTGAGGCAAACTAAACCGCTGTTAAGAAATTAAAATAAAAAGCGGTTTGAGTCATGCATTAGACCAGGAATAGCCTGTAGTTAGTAGTCCGACCATCGAACCAAAATATTGTTACGCAAATCGAAACGACCTAATATCGTTTAACAACTACAACGATAAACAAAAGCCACACGATACAAATACACACTAACACTAACAATACAATGAACGTGTTGATTATCTAAAGCTGCACACACACACATATGTACGATGAACCTGGTTGCGCCTGGTACCAACAACAACATGTATGTGACAAAAAGGGATAGACAACATAAGCAAAGTTCACAAACAACAATGTATTAGCAATAGAGCTTTTGAGAAGGCGAGATCGCGAACATTCCACTTCAAGAATGTTCGTTAGACTGGTTGTGTC
Source organism: Sarcophaga variegata (assembly GCA_932273835.1). Lineage (NCBI taxonomy): Eukaryota > Metazoa > Arthropoda > Insecta > Diptera > Sarcophagidae > Sarcophaga > Sarcophaga variegata. Next base: position 14,306,058 of record OW026361.1, on the reverse strand, counting down.
GGACTATAAAAGGGCTGGACAAAGCAGGCAGCAGTCAGTAAGAAATCAGTCAGCTTTGAGTGAAGTTGCGTGTAAACAAGTCGTGGTTGTAAAGCGAATAGTTGTGTGATAAGAATAAAATAAACAGATTATTATTGTTGTATCGTTAAGTTGTATACGGTGGCACACAAAAGTAGTGTAAAGAATAAAGAGAGTTTAACTGAAATTTGTTTTTACTTTCTTTGCAATTAATGAGCTCATATTTAGACGTTTTTAAAAAGGTAAAAACGTAACAATATGTAGATTAAGTTGTGATGAGACTGAATTATGAGAATACATACATACATATATATGTACATACGTATATATTTGGGCCTTCAGTCAGGATTACAATCTAGCTTCTCACACCACTTATATTGTGTGCATTAATTTTGTATATGAGTGGTAGAACATTTTTTCTTTTTTTTTTATAAGACTAACACTCAGGTGATGGCCCCTACTCATGCAGTGCATTGTATGGGAATTAGTAAAGTAGATTATGGAAAGGAGCACATTCGAATTGAATCTGTTTACTTATGTATATTGTATGTGGCAGAAAAGTCCTTACTTGCAGACATGAGTTCCACATATGGATAGTCCGGCTAAAGAACGAAATCTGTCAGTAACATAGTGTGTGATTCACTGGCCAATCGACCACAAACGAATGTGCCTTGCAAAGAAGATGGGTGCTACAAAAAAAAATACACTGATTTTCTCTGAGTTTTCGCCTGAAGCATATTGAGAGAAAGTTGTCGAAATAAATGTTTTCTTTATATCAGCGCGGAGACCTTAGTACCTACTTGACTCGAGTAGGTATAACTTGTATTGTGCTATTTTGCTAATCACTACTGTATGTAGTTTTAAATGTTTTTTATTTTTATTTTCCGTTGCTTTTTCCTTCTTGTGTTTACTGTTGACCACAGTGCATGTCTTTAGTTGTTGTTGTTTATTTTATATTTTTATAACATTGTTGTTTAACGGTGTTTAAGTACATGCATTAAATAATTAATTTGTTAATGTTAATTAAAAGGAGTCCCTTTTTTTTAAGCCAACGGCTAAAACAGATTATTTTTTAAAGAAAAACACGGGAAATTCTTTTTATGGGATTTATGGTTTTAATATGCTGCCATGGTTACCAAATAATACAAAATTCATTTTTAATAAGAAATGATTTAAATAGCTTACGGGCTTAGTATGCGAGGGCAGTTGCAAAATTACTGTACCTAACCATTAACGGATTTTTTTTATTGTGTTACTCCTTTCTGCTCAATAAATTTCCGCCTGATATGTTTAATCGCTTTAGAGTATGTGCCCTACCAGCGATTATGGTTCTGTTGTAACGAGTTGGTATAATTTCTCTTTCCTATATTAAAACCTAATAAATTACCTAAGTACGGATCATAATAAGAATGGTAGTTCCAGTGAAAGAATGATTAGCTTCCTAAAATGTCCTATAATCGCTGTCACTACCTAGTCATTACTAGTAAATTTTTAAAATTTTTTTTAATTTTAACACAACAAAATAAGCCCTCGAAGGTAAATACTTTTAGGTTTTTACCTTTTAAAACTTTTTAAAATATAAGCTCGTAGATTGCAAATAAATTAAAAATAAATTTGTGTTTAGTTTTAATTAAATTTCTTATTATTTGCACAATTCAGTGTGCCACTGCTCACAACTTGATGTAAACAACAACAATTGCTTTTCTTTGTTATTCCTCTGTTTACACCCTTTGCATAAACAATAACAATTATTAGACAATTGTTCGACAGATCTTTTTAGCGGAGATCTTCAAACCACGATTACTCTCTTCAAACGCCCCAAGTCTTCACACAAGAATGACTGAATTTTTACTAACTCAGCTGCTTGCCTTGCCTTGACTTCGTAATGGAGTTGCTGATATTTACTTGGCTGTCGGAGGAACGGCAAGAAAAACCTCTTCAGATTACAGTTTTCAATTTGTCCATGACCTTTGCAGTCTATTCGAATGTCTATCCTGACCATGAGAACCTTGGAAGAATTGCAGAAGTTAACCACACATTTCTTACCTTTCCTAAGTTCGTTAGAGTTTTTGTCATTATCAGCCTCATATTTTTGAAGTTTACCGTATTATTACTAGCCCTTTAGCCGTCCTTACATAGTACCAGGGCATGGTACTGATACTGAAACTAACATACATACTTACTTAATTGGTCACTACAACCCTTTAGTTAGGATTACAACCTAGCTTATCACTGCACCCATGTTGTATGCGTTAATTTCATACATGAGTGTCCGGCCCAACAGTTTAAAGTCAACTAAGAACGACAGATTTTTGAGAAACTTTTCATGGTAATTTTATTTACCCTCAGAGTTTTTGTAAGAAGACAGTTTTATATTTCCTTTTATTGTGGATGTTTGAGCTGGGATTGAACCACGAGTTCTTGTTTTACAAGCCTATATGCAACATGCTACACTACGCTGACTTCCCTTTGCCAAGATACGAGCTTATAATTGATAGACAGTTATGGATTCTATCAACCCCACATGGACAAGTTCGCATACAGCCAAGATAGTGTAGTAAATCTGTCAAAAATGTGTGCTTAGAAGGTTTGCTCAAACGCCAAAGGCCATTGCTGGCCATTGCTATATTGACACTCTTACACGATGGATTAGTCTTGGAGGATACATACAACGACATTCTGCGATTCACAGAAGACTTATTAGTCTTGCACACTTGGCAAACGACTTCTGCAGTAGTTGTTGTCTAAGCTGGGATTTAAACATCAGGCTTTCGTGTTATAAGCCTAAACACTACCAACTAGCCAATGATGACTTTAGCAGTGCTGATATGCCCTTCTGCAGTAGTTGTTGTCTGGGCTGGAATTTCAACCTCAGGCTCTCGTGTTATAAGCCTAAACACTACCTACTAGACTATGGTGAGTTATGCAGTGCTGGTATGCCAGCATTACTGATAATCCGAACATAAAAACTTAATTGTGTTCGGGATCCATAAGACAATATGAGTTTTAAATTCGAATTGAGACAACATATGGTATGGTATTAACATCCCTTCAAACGATTTTTTGTAAAATAAGAAGAGTTTGACTCAGTATTTTTTTTTCACGAATATGGAGCGGAGGGTGGTCCATTTTTTAAAGTTAAAGTTTTATGAAATGACCAACCAAATATGTATGTATGTACGAATCAGAGATCATCAATGAATCGCTTTTTCGCTACTCATAAGTACTCATAAAATTTTGAGTATGAAATCCAACTACTCTGATTTATTCGTACTCAGTACAACATTGATTTATAAGTACAAGTTGCAATGATTTATGAGTACAACGTTGAGATCAAACTCATAACATTCGAACTAGGTTTGACTCATACGCCTACTCATTCAGATTTAAAAATTTAGAAAAATACTTATAATACTCATAAATGTGAATCGAGTGATTCGAATCACTCATCAAAATTTACAGTCTTAGTTGTTGTTACATTTACAACAAAAGAAAAAAGAAAAAGAAGACAAAGACAGCAAGCAAAGCAAACACACAACTTTCTAGTGAGTATTGTAGTGTTCGTATGTGAATCATACTTATTTTGTGATTCGTGTATACGATGAGTCATGGAGAGTCGAAATCAATAACATCATACATGTTGTTAAGTATGAATATGATGAGTATTTCAAACTTTGAGTATGAGTAGTATGAGTATGACATTAAAATAAGTATGAATGCGTATAAGTATCAGAAATTATAAGTATGATTCGAATCTACTCATCATTCATAAGCCTACTCATTCAGATTCATAACTTTAGAAAAATACTTTTAATACTTATAAATGATTCGAGTGACTTGAAAAAGATACGTAAGCTAAAAAGACAGAGCAACAAACAGAGCAAACACCCAACCAATTAGTGAGTATTTAAATGTTCGTACGCGTATCATACTTATTTTGTGCTTCGTGTATATGTTGAGTTATGGAAAATCAATCATACCAACAACATCATACATGTTGTTAAGTATGAATATGATGAGTACTTCAAACTTTGAAGAGAGTGTAGAGAGGTTCCATGATATTAAAATAAGTATGAATGCGTATAAGTATCAGAAATTATGAGTATGATTCCATTCCACTCATCTACTCATTTCTGATCTCTGGTACCAATGTATGTATGTGTGTATGTCTACCACTTGTTATTATTATTTTTTTTTTTTTTTTGTTTCTGTTTCAAATCAATTTTAATCCCAAAAGAGAACTTTTTTTGTGGTCTTTTGCTGCATATGCTTACAACAGAACACTTGTGGCCTCTTAAACGATCACTTTAACGACATTTTTATGGAATGTAAAATACAATAAAAAGCAATTTTCCATTTCCATATGCTTTATAAGGAAAAGAATGGAAGAAAAAAAAACGAACAAAAGTCAAGTGCAACTTGGTTTTCTAAGCAAAAAAAAAATTTCTTTATTTGCCTACCAATGCCGTTTGGAATAGACACGAAGCCTATTGGGCCTCAAACTAGCAACTTCAACTTCAAAACTTATTTTTAATAAAAATTTGATTTTCTAACAAAACTTTATGCAAATATTGCATACACACACATACATACATACATTGAAAATGTTTTGCATTTTACAATACACATGTGGTGTGTGTGATAAGAACAGGCATCAACTCTATCAAAACATTCAAGGGATGGAGTAAAGCATGAGCTTTGTAAAGCCTGGCAAAAGGTGTGAAAAGGCCGCAGAAGAGAAAAAAAAGAGTACCTGCTGTAAGCAGTTTTAACCTTTTGCCAGAAGAACTTTTTCAGATTTTTTTTATTTTTATTTGGCGACATTTGCTTTGGTTTTCTTGCAAAAAAACAAAAGAAAAGATTTTTGCCAGAAAGATTGATGATGGCATTGATGAAGACAAAGTAGGTACGGTTTACAATGCTCTGTTGTGCCACAAAAGCAAAAGTTTTGTTTTTGTTGCTTTTTTTTTGCATTTTTGTGGCATGTTGTTGAAATATTTCAGAAATTTTTTTTATTACTGATGTCCTCTGAGCGCCTTTAGTTCTTAACACATTTTATGTTAATCATGGCAGTAACACGTCAATTATTTTCGAATTTATTTTCGAAGAACAAAAAAAAATTTTTTTTAAAGGATATGGTTAAGGCCAAAGCACGGGCCATGTGGTTGGAAATAATTTCAAACACTTCCCCTTGAAACTTTAATTTTGTAGTCTGAACTTTACAACAATACTTTATGCCTCCAAACGTAAAAATAACAACAATAACTTGTCCTCTAGATGGCCAATTGGACTGGGAGGATGTTTTTTTTCCCCGCTGAGGAGGAGTAAATGTACCTAACCGCACCATAGGGGTAGTCGTCACTATCCCCCGTGTGTGGGGCTCTCACCCACTAAATCTCCCCCTCCTCTTTTGTACTCCTCATGCGCACTCCGGAACTACTGCGGTGGTATTACTTCGAAGTGGAGTCCGTCTGGCCATTTGGCCACTTCATATCCACATCCGCGTCCGGATTGCGTAACGAGTTCCGAGAAGGTGTTTAAACGCCCATTCTACTTCTTTCATCCTTGTCCATTTTCTTAGATTTTAGTAAGTCTTCAGCGTATCTGACTATACTATTCCAATTCTCCTTACTGTTCAGAATTACATCGCAGAAGGTTCTCGACAGTACAGACGCTGACTTTAGCCTCAAGATTTCTTCTTTGCAGTCTCTGCATCATCATAGATACAATTTGGTCGTGTCATCTTTCCCATTTTAAGTAGGTACTTACAAAAATAACCGTGTCCACACAACAGTTGTGTCAGATAGTAGTTTCCTCTCCATCCAGCGGGTAATATCTGGAAGAAGTTTAGCCATCCATTTACCACTCGTTTCAGTGTTCCATTCCTCTTGCCATTGTTGTATGGTTCGCTTTCTGGCGTCGTCGACATTTACTGTCTCAGCATTCACGTTTTTAGCCTCCCACATTCTCTTCCGCTCACTTGCCTGTTGACCTATAGGTATTACAGCACTGATTACCAGTATTGCTGACCTAGACACAGTCCTATACGCCGATGTCACTCTAAGTGCAGCGGTTCGTTGTACCGATGATAAGATTTTCCTTCTACGGTCGACTTTCAATGCCTCCGCCCAGATCTCACTGCCGTAAGGGCAGAATAGAGTCCATTATTGCCATCATTAATCTGCGTCTGCTTTGTATAGGACCACCAATATTGGCCAAAAGCCCGCTAAGTAAGGAGGTAACCTTAGCTGCCTTGGTTGCACGCTGCAACACACTGGGAGGATATAGTAGCCGTTGTCTAGCAGGTAGTGTGCTGGTTTATTAGATGTGAGGCCAAAGTTTAAATCCCAGGTTAGACATCAAAACGAAAATTTGAAAAAATATTTCTTCGGCGACTTCCCCTTAGCAGATGTCTGGCAAAAACTCTGAGAGTGAAATAAAATTGCCTTGAAATGTTTCTTAAAAATCTGTCGTAGGGAATTGACTTTTAAACTGTAGGTCCCGCTTCTTATGTATCAAATTAGCACACACAACATAAGTGGTGTGAAAAGCTAGGTTGTAAACCTGACTAATGGGTTGTAATGACCAGTTATGTATGTATGCATGTATGCATGTACTTGTCCTCTAGGTAGCCATTTTAATGGAGATAATGGCTGCCTTATAAAAAAATATTCAATAGTAACCCCTCGCCTTCTTGCTTACTTACTAAATTGGTCATTACAACCCTTTAGTCAGAACTACAACCTAGCTTCTCACACCACCCATGTGCTCACATCACCCATGTTGTCTGTGTTCATTTAATCCATAAGAGGCGTTACCTACAGTTCAGAGACGATCTCTGAAGTACAGATTTGAGATTTTTGAGTTTGTCTGAGTTGGACTTAAAACACGGGTTCTCAACTCATAAGCCTACATTCAACCTGCTAGACTAGTGCACGTCCCTTTGGCAATGTACGAGCTCATAATTGATAATGCAGTTTAGGGATTCTATCAACGCCAAGTGGGCAAGTTCGGAAACAGCCAAGATAGTGCAGCAAATCTGCCAAAGCTAGATAGAAACTGCTTACATGGTTTGCTCAAACTCCAAAGGTGAACGCTCAGTATGATGGTAAGAGTCGTTACTTTACACTGTTACATAGGCAGTCATACAAAACGTATTGGTCTTGGACGCATGTTAAATGACTTCTGCAGTAGCTGTTGAGATCAGTCATTATAATTGCCGCCAAAATCATTCTCCAAAAATTTGGAATCAAAAGCATGTATCAGCTCATGCCCCAAAGTATTGGCCAAGTCACCATACAGCAAGGAAGGCCAACAGCGATGATCATAAAATGGCAACTGCAGATAGGCAAACGGTAAAATAATGAAGTTGGCCGTGGCAAAGTAAAGTAAAAAAGTTGGACATGTGAAGATTGAAATTAAACCAGAAGTCATCAAATTTTGTGGGTGAGGCCAGCTGACGTTGTTTCAAAAAGAAATGCTTCAAGGCTTGTAAGTGATTCACATAGAAATTCTCGGTTAGATTAAGATCCCGTATAAAATTGTGATAAAATTGTTGCGTAGCATTTTTAGGCAAATTGCCTATGTTTAGTTGCACATGCTTTAACTTTTTCTTCAAATACAAAACGCTCTCCAATGGTAATTGCATTTCATTGGAATCCAAAATAAAAGCAAATTTCTCCTTCAGTTCTTGAAAGATAAGCTCTACGACCATATCACTTTGCTGGCGTTTAGGACCATAATAAACCCGCTCGTAGAGATAATTCATGGCCAAAGGAAAGTGCTTACGCATGTGTCTTAAACAATTTTGACTCGATGAACCCTTTTCCACTATATTATGGCTATGCGTCCGCATATAGTTGATGAAACGCGTTACCGCATACAAAAACAAAGTCTTTTGGGAGCTAAGATCCAAGTAATGTTTGATTTTCTTAATATTTTGCAAGTCATTTACATAAATTCGATCTTGTGCAAGTAAAGGGAAATCCTGTAATAAATACTGCCAATCGACACTCGAGTTAGAGGCCATTAGCTGTCCATATGTCAGCCATTGCGACAAATCGCACTCATTATTCTCATCCATAATGGCATTAAGGCAGGAGGTATTTAAAATATTTTCCAAATCCAATTCCAGATTTTTAAAATCATTTTCAATTTCGCTAAACGAGTCATTGGTGTAGATTTTTAAAATCTCATAAATTTCTTGTGTAAACTTTACCCTTTCCATGAGGCAATGGGTATCAATGCTTAGCATAAAGCGTGAGCTATTGAAACGTTCGATTTGCAAAGAAATAAAGAAGCGACTGTTCGAAAACAGATTCAGTTCTCTAAGCGTTTGCAGCCAGTTTGTAGTATTGCTCCAGTGTAGATAACCCTGTGAGCGTAGAGACTTTACGTACTGCAACCAAGAGGCCTTCTCATTAAGCTCACTTTGTAGACACACTCCGTAGTATTTGTTTAATTTTTGCATTATCAAATCGTTGTCGTCTATTAACGAGCCGTGTTCGTTAAGAAATATGGCCTCGTATTTATCGTTTAGTTGTTGTTCGCTTTCGGCCATAACGCTTTCTAAAGGCAATTACATTTCATTATAACAAGAGGGAGGAAGCATCCTGATGTCGACTATGCAAGCGATGTAAATGACGATGTAATGGACATTAGGAGTGTCTGCATATGATTTTAGGACTAGGTGAAATGGGCATCTGTATCTGGTATCACAATATGCAGTAGTGTGTCTCTTCTATCTTCATGGTTTGATAGCCAGCTATGTCTATACACAAATACATACATACATACCAAATACTTATCTCACACCACTTATGTTGTGTGTATTAATTTTATACATGAGTGGCGGGACCTACAGTTTAAGTCGACTCCGAACGGCAGATTTTTTGAGAAACTTTTCATGGGAATTTTATTTCAGTCACAGAGTGTTTGCCTGAAATCTGCTGAGAGGAAGTCACCAAAGAAATATTTTTTCATGTTCCTTTTAGTTGGAGATGTCTGATCTCGGGCTTGAACCGAGGCCTCACTTCTAATAACCCAACATAATACCACTAGACTGCAAACACTTGTAGTTCTACTTTTAACAATGCCTTGTTTCTGATTGCATGTTGCAGGACAACTTTTTCAAGGACTGTGGTTACATTGTTGTGTAGGGCAGGTGTATAACACAAGCTCGGGACCAAGGGTGAAACATATAACATCAGGAGCGGCACAAGGGTTTATCCTCGGCCCCTACCTATGGAACGTCAACTACGATGGAATTCTGAGAGAGGTTATGCCAGAGGGAACTTTTTTGGTTGGATACGCAGATGATATTGCAGCTGTTATCATGGCCAGGAACACGGAAGAGGCACATCAAAAACTGAGACGTGTCATGCTAAGAACGAAAACATGGCTGGATTCCCACGGCCTAGACCTGGCCATGCATAAAACGGAATTACTGCTGATCACTGGTCGTCATATCCCCTTGCAGGTGGACATGAATATTGGAGACGAGGTAATTAGGACCAAGAGCTCGATGAAATACCTGGGAATAAGGCTGGATCCCAGACTGACTTTTTCGTATCAGATTCAGTACTCGGCTAATAAAGCCCAGAAGATCGTTGGACAGCTCAGCAGATTAATTGCGAATATTGAGGGCCCGCTACCGGCGAAACGGAGACTCCTGATGGATATTGGAAACAGCATTATGCTCCATGGAAGCGAAATTTGGGACGCAACGCTAGATGGTAAAAAGCGGGCGAACTCACTTGTATCGGTATAGAGAATGGTTGCATTGCGTACCACGTCGGCCGTAATTGTGATAACAGGTATAATCCCTGTGGATCTGCTGGCGGCAGAGCGGATGGAGATTTATAAGGCAAAATCGGCTGAGAATCACATAACCGGTCACTTCAGAGAAAACACCATTTTAGAGTGGCAACGACGATGGAACGATGCAGATAGATGAAGATGGACGGCGAGACTTATTCCGGACATAAGGCTATGGATTGGTCGGAAATTTGGAGAGGTAAATTACTACGTCACACAGATGTTATCGGGTCACGGATATTTTAGAAAATATCTGCACAGAATGGGCAAGACCCCCTCCCCTTACTGTCTTTACGAGGAAGGGGAGGTAATTGATGATGCAGAGCACACCGTTTTCGAGTGTGCACGCTGACAGAGCTATCGTTCTGCATTAGCGTCGATAGTTGGGACGATCACGGCCGGTAACATTGTCGGGGTTATGATCGCGAGTAGGGAAAATTGGACCTCAGTGGCGAATTACGTGGAGAGCATTCTAAGACTGAAGAAGAGGGATCTTGAGGCTGCGGAACATGTGGGCACGCCGGCATAGATGAAACTGGCACACATGTCAAGCGAAATTCGAAATAGGGACCTGGACGAAAGGAATAGTGGAGACACTAAGATGTCTCTTCAACTTTCGACAAGCAATCCGGACGCGGATATGAACACGCAGGGGCCAAAGGGACTCCACTCCGAAGTAATACCACCAGAGTTCCGGAGTGGGCACAACAAGTCCAGGAGACGAGGGGGGATTTAGTGGGTGAGGGCCCCACACACGGAGGATGTGATGACTTTCTCTATGGTGCGGTTAGGTACATTTGCCTCTCCTCGGCGTAAAAAACAATTGTTGTGTAGGGTACCTATGTATACAGCATGCTGTTCATCATGGTTTCTTACTTGTTTTCTTATGTGTTTCTTCAAGCAAAAAATTTATTTAAATTTCTTTTACACACTCTCTCTCTCTCTCTCTCTCTCTCTCTCACTCTCTCTCTCTCTCTCTCTCTCTGTCTATGTTGTATCTGGCTTTGTGTGTGTGTGTATTATTGCTCAACAAGCAAACAAATGTTTAACAAAAGAAAACAATTTGAAAAATGTTTTTGTTGGACTTTATTGGGGAAAAAATACTCCACAAAATAATGTGTCATGACCAAAATCAATTGGCAAAAATAGAAGAATAATTTTCAAATATCTTTCCTACTCTCTTAACAATGAAAAGAATAAGAAATTCATTTAATAAAAGCAAACAAGCAAGCAACTATGCCAAGAATTTTACTTGAGAAACCAACTCAGCATATAAAAAAATTGTTTTTATTTAAAAAAATTTTTTAATTCAATAAAAAAATCTAAAGAAAATAAAAGAAAATAATTCGTTAATAAATATTTAAGAAATTTCCATTTCTTTTTGTTATAAAACTTTAGCTTTGCAGAAGAATACCTCAAACCTTAATACAATTTGCTGGTGTTTGTTTTAATTCATGAATATTTAACAAAGCCTAAAAGTAGGCTATTGAATTAGCCAAACTAAACCTGAATGTTATAGAAAAAAATGTTTAAAGCTATGTTATACTTTATGTTCTATTCTTTATCATCTTTTTTTCATTTTCAATTCAGCTTTCCTTTTTGTTTAACTGCAATTTTATTTTTTTAATAAAAAAGTTCAACAAAAAGTGTGTACATAATTTCTGTAGCATATTTTTAGGGGCGGCTTTAAGTGTTGAGTGAAAAAACAGCACTTTTGACCTAAATTAAATTTGTGTGGGTGTGTTAACCACTTGGAAATTAAAAAAAATGGAAGGAAATTTAATTAGAAGTTCTCTTCCGTTTTTTCTATTCTTCTTTAGTTAGACAAAGGAAAAGGCTTATGACTGGCGAGACATTCAAAGACCTGTGGGTCCTTACTTACAGCTTTTGCCTTAAGGATATTTAAAGCTATTAAAAAACATTTCATTTTAAAAAACAATGTTGCTTTCCAAGTACATACTTTGACTTTGAGTTGTGGTTGCAAGAAAAGAAAAAAAAAACAGTCAAACAATTTAACGCTTCATGTAGATTAGTTGGGGTACCTTCACAATACTGTTTTCTTTAATTATTTTTCAATTTCAAACAGTCACGCGATAAACAAACTGCCGATCACATGCTTTTTTGATGGGGCGTGTTTTCTTAATAATTACGCTGATCATGGCTTTGTTGCCAGGCTAGCTTTGTTTTTTTTGGTTCCTTAATCTCGAGACTTCTGTAACAAGGCATTTCACGTGTTATCATCAAATAACATGTGAATAATTTTTAAAAATAAATCAACAACGCAAAAAAATTTAGAAATTGTGTTCAAAAAAAGGGGAACAAAAGTCTAAAAAACAATGAGAGCTCCAGAGTTCAACCGGAATTGATTAGTACACTCCTATACTGAACCATGCATACATAGGTATATAGGTAGAGGCGGCTGTCAACTCGAGAAGTTTTCTGTTTCATCTAGTCCAAGGAACAGCTCTTAATGTTTGTTATCTGGAAAACGTGTACATAGTATTGGGTCCGCCAAATATCGCTTTTGTTTGAAAATGCTTAAAAAACTACTGAATATTTTCTTAAATTTCTTTTTTTATTTGAAAATACATTCCTTCCGGTTAATAATGGAAAATAATAACATTCAAATGGCTGTCTCGGCTGGCCATGCAGTAGCCTACACCAGAAGATGCCGATTTTGGCAAAAAAAAAATCATCTTTTCAGATGAAGCTCACTTTGATCTTGGCGGGTATGTAAAGAAGCAAAATTGTCGCATTTGGGGCACAGAAAACCCGCACGCATACATTGAAAAGCCGACGCACCCAAAACGAGTCACTGTTTGGTGCGCAAGGAGTGGCCGTTACAGTCAATGGCGATCGTTATCGGGCCATGTTGAACGAATTTTTGTTCACAAAAATTGAAGAGGAGGCTATTGGCAACATTTGGTTTCAACAGAACAGCGCTACGTGCCACACAGCCGAAGCTACACTCGATGTTTTGCGCCCTGTTTTTGAAGATCGCATTATCAGCAGCAGAGCTGATGTCGTTTGACCACCTCGGAGCTGCGATTTCACACCGTTGGACTATTATTTATGGAGTGCCGTCGAAGATAAGTGTTACGCCGACAAGCCAGAGACAATTGACGCTTTAAAGGCCAATATTCGTGAAGCCATTGGTGAAATACAGCTGCACACAATCGATAATGTGCTTAAAAATTCGACCAATCGTGCAGGGTACTGCATGGCCTGCCGAGGCAGCCATTTGAATGAAATTATTTTCCATTATTAACCGACAGGAATGTACTTTAAAATAAAAAAAGAAATTTGAAAAAATACTCAGTAGTTTTTCTTTTAAAGCATTATCAAAAAAAAAGAAGTTATTTGGCGGACCCTTTAAATGCCCAACTGATTTCTCTAATAGATGAAGAACCGTTTCTTTTTCTTGCTTTTATAGCACCTAAAAACTTTGGTTACCACGTGTCCAATACCCATACACGTCGCATGAATGCCCATAATGCCATGTCTGACACCGTATGTATTTAAATTCCAAAATCCACATCACTATAGTTCCACCCGTTTCTACAATAAAAACTATAATTATTCCATACGATGTACATGCGTATGAAGCCTATTTATCGGCTTAATCGATTTGAGACTATTTCCCATTTCTTTAGTCTTAGCTCTACATTTAACCTGAGACCTTTAAATAACACACGAAAGATTTCTTATGGGTGTCGTTCATTTTTATTACTCAGTCTTTCTGTAAAGCACTCTTCAAAAGCTTAGAGTAAGGCAAACCTCCTTATGACACGCTTTGTATAATCCCTAGCTTCTATACTTCTAGTCTTCACTTTCATATGCATAGAGAATAAATCCAACAAAGGCCCTAGCTCCGCTATAGGACAGGTTTTTATTAACCCGGTTACCACATTAATCTCTGTATCTTATCTAACTACTCCCGAGTTAATTCACGTCCGCCCTATTAATATCCAATGTGACACAAATGATGTGAATGCATCCACTTTACTGTATCCTTTATATGCATTCTTATATAAGATCTTCATAACAATTTACTGCCCACTATTGCATACATACATACATAATTGATCATTACAGCCCTTCAGTCAGGATTACAACGTAGCTTCTCACAGCACCTATGCTGGGAATGTTAATTTTATACATGAGGGTCGAAACCTACAATTTTAAAGACGACTCCGAGTGATAGATTTTGGAAAAACTTTTCATGGCAATTTTATTTACTTTGAGAGTTTTTCCCAGAAATCTGCTGAGAGGAAGTCACCGAAGAAATATTTTCTTCATATTTCGTTTAGCTGGAGATGTCTGACCTGGGGCGTGAACCAAGGCCCTACGCCTAATAAGCCAACACACTACCTACTAGGCTAAGACGACTACCAAGTATTGCAACTTGGTTTTAGCGTCATCGTTATCAGGTTTCACTATGTTTTTTCTAACGCCATATAATTAATAACGAAACACCCTCCAGATAAAGTTTAACGGAGTTAAATCGCATGATCTTGTTGCCCTGTTTATATCACTACCACGTGAGATGACCCTGCCCACAAATGACGAACGGAAAAACGTCGTCCGCCAGCAAAAATTAACCGATGACACCACCTGCCTAAAATCCACACTAAATAGTGAGTTTTTCAGAATGCATTGCATGCTCTTGGATCCCATGTGGACTGGTATCGCGCCTAGTCATTCACAAATGGGCTGACATCGCTGGGTCAATTGCCAACTGATCCAGGGCCCATTTAAAGAACTGTAGTCGTTGTCTTTAGTCGTCCAATGTGAATTGGCAAAACAAACTGAAAAATTACAAACTAATTTGGTAGCTTCAGCATCTCAATTGTCAAAATTTTGGAAGTCTCTGCTGGAAGAACCTGTAGGTAATCTTCTTAGAGGCCGTACAACAAATGGTATTTAGTACTCAAGTACTGTAAGACGAGAAATTTCGGATCATTTGAAAAATATAAAACACCTACATACATAAATACATACATAACTTATAATTAAAACCGTACAGTCGGGATCACAAACTACCCTATCACACTACCTATGTTGTGTGTTACAGTTTAAAGTCGACTCCGAGTGCACAAACTTTCCATGGCAATTTTATTTACTCTCAGAGATCTGCTGAGAGGTAGTCGCCGAAGAAATATTTCTGTTTATGTTTCGTTTTGTGGGAAATGCCTAACCTGGGAATTGAACGGAGGCCTCACTTCGAATAACCCAACACACTAGCTACTAGACTACGGCGGTTTGGAAATTGCTTCATAACGAGAACGTATGTAACAACTTGTGGGCTACGTACTAGAAAAAGTATCATTCTGTGGTATGAAAACTATTCTGTGAGATCAAGGGGTGTTCCAATGCAGAGTAGCCCTGAAACAGTTTTAATAGAAAGTTAGAAAGGACTGTGATAACATGACAACGCCAGCGTACATAAATCTATAGAGATTCACTTAAACTTCAGGTAACTTAAATACAAGGACTGTGATATTATTTTTGTATATTCCGAGTGCCTTATTAATTTTGTTGGAGAATAGAAACTTGACCTCACTACAAAAATAATCATACAATCTATAAAGAAAGTAAATCCTGATTCCGAAAGGTTTCGAAATTTAGGATTATTAAGAGGCTTCAAGTAGGTAGTGTGTTGGCTTATTAGACGTAAGGCCATGGTTCAAACCCCAGCTCAGATATTATAACGAAAATATGAAAATATTTCACCGGCGACTTAGTCTCAGCAGATTTCTAGCGAAAACTTTGGGAGCAAATAAAAATTGCCATGAAAAGTTTCTCAAAAATCTGTCATTCGGAGTCGACTTTAAACTGTAGGCCGCGCCACTTATAGAATAAAATTAATGCACACAACATAAGTGGCGTGAGAAGCTAAGTCGTAATTCTGACTGAAGCATTGTAATGGCCAAATTATGTATGCAAGAGGCTTCAATGCCCTTTAAATAATTCTTCTAGGAGGCCTCTTAAACAACCCGTCAGATAAAAGATTAGAAAGGAATCGATGGTTAGGCCTGTTGAGAAAATTAGAAATACTATTAAATGTGAGGAATATCGCCCGATAAATACCCTGAGAACATGTGAGAAGATTATTGAGAAGATAGTTAAGAACCAATTGGAGGAATATTTTGAGCGACATGACCTAGTATGGAAATATCAGTCAGGCTTTAGAAAGAGATATTCGTGAGATTAACTATGTGATGAATAGATGGAAATTTATAGGAAATGATCGCAAGGTTCTGGCAATTTTTTTTTTTTTGGATTTCAAGAGAGCTTTCGAAACAATAGATAGGGATATTTTGCTTAGGAAACTGTCATGTTATGGCATTAAGGATAAGGAATCGGAATGGTTTAGATCATATCTCACGAGACGTAGACAGATAACGAAGGTAAATGGTGTTGAATCGAGTACTATGGAGAATGATTTTGGTGTCCCACAGGGTTCGATATTGGGGGCTTTATTGTTCATAATATACATAAACGATATTGAGAACGTAATAGGGAAATGCGAGAGAGTTTTATATGCCGATGATACTCTCAGTTTTATTGAGTGTACAACGTGTGAGGAATGTTATGAAAGGATTGGAAAGAATTGAAATGAAAAATTGAAATTGAATGAGAATAAAACAAAGTTGATGGAAATTAATATGCACACTAATAGGTCATTTGGAATAAATAATGTGGAAATTGAAAAGGTCGACAGTATTAAGTATCTAGGTTTCATAATTGATAGGGAATTGAAACTAAAGCAACATTTAGAGTATACATGTTGGAAAATAGGGGAAAAGAGAGGTTTCTTTAAACGGCTGAGAAATAAGGTTTCAATGTTAACATCGATTAACATATACACTGAACGCCAAAAGTGAGTAAACACCACTGAAATAATTCATTTTCTTAGGATAGCGAGAAAAGTAAATGAGAATAGTCCAATAAATTTCCAAAAATAAAAACGTTCATTTATTACTTATAAAATGTTAAAACAAAAACAACAATTCGTGATAAAGGAACTTTTTTTAAACTTAAGGACAAAACTGTTGTATACTTAAGAAAAAAAAGTGTTGACTCACTTATGGCGCTCACTGTATAATACAATGCTGAAGAAGTCGCCGTGGTCTAGTAGGTAGTGTGTTGGCTTATTAGACGAAAAGCCAGGGTTCGAGCCCCAGGCCAGACATCAAAATTAAAATTCAAAAAGTATTTCTGGCAAAAACTCTGAGAGTAAATAAAATTGCCATGAAATGTTTCTCAAAAATCTGTCGTTCGGAGTCGACTTTAAACTGTAGGTCCCGCCACTCATGTATAAAATTAACACACACAAGTGGTGTGAGAAACTAGGTCGTAATCCTGACTGAAGGGTTGTAATGACCAATTATGTATGTGAAGCCGCATCTTGAATATGGATCAACAGTATTATATACATGCTGTACTGAGCAACAATTAACAAGACTCCAGAAATTAGAGAATAAGGCGATGCGTTCTATATTACAACTGAACAGATTTCCACCTTATTTACTACTTTGATGTTAGATGCACTGAGATGGCTTAATGTGCGTAAAAGATTAGAATTGAACACGCTGAATTTTATTCAAAAAATGAAAATTGGAGAAGCACCAGAGTACCTCACTGAACAATTAAAATATGTTGGAGAAGCGCAACCGTACAGACTGAGAAATGCGAACGATTTTAGCCTACAACGAGCGGATACAAGTGCAATGCAGAAATCATTGTATTTACTATAAGGGACTGAATATGCGCAATAAAATGCCAAACTATTTAAAGAATGAGAGAAATATCAATATTTTTATTTTGTTTAAAACACTAGTAGTTAAACTCATAGTTATACTATTTATATAATATTTAGTATTTGTAAAATTTTGTTGTTAAGAAAGTATTTTAAATACTACTAAATAAACTTGAATTGAACTTCATGGGCCCTTTTTAGCCACCTAAAAAGCAAGCCCTTGAAGCCTTCCTTTAGTAAAAATTATTTCATAAAATTTTTTTCTTCCATCCATAGGTGCTATCTCTTAAAATATGAAAGCGGTTGCGTTCTCCCTTGATTTAAAATCAGCCTTAGTTATCTTCATATTCTTCAGGGTGCCTAATACCCCGGACGTTAAATTCAGTGCGTAAGCACTATGGCACAATCTGCCTGTAATAGAGTCACTATCATTAAATTCGCAATGTTGGCATTTATTTTGTGCGTCTGTATGCAGTCTCTCCAGTTCTCGGTATCCAAGTAGATTTTCAGTGGGACTATGCCCTGTGGGATACAATGGAGTGGGGAGCGGATTCCAAGTGGCGTCGAATCTTCCCTGCTGCTGTCTGCCTGATTCAATAATATACTGTGACGTTACATAAGGGCAAACATAACACTCATACGCATTGTGGTTCATGGCCGTGATCTTACCAAACGTGCCAGAACGTGTCCTAACATTATTCTCAGTGACTGGGCCCTGCGGTATTCCAGCTAAAGGCATGTGAGCATATACTTTCTCACCGGTTGCGGAGATCGTCGCAGCAAAACCGGTAATATATTCATACATCGCAAGCGGAATGTTGTGTTCCTCGGCGCTGATGGCTGCGAGTGAGTCCATCTGTGATTGTAGGCCGGGCATCTTTTGTACGTACTTCGCTTGGTGTAATAGATATGCATTTAAAAATTCCCCCATTGCATGCTGGAAAACGGGGAATGGTAACGATCGTGGTATTCTCTGATCTTCTACTGCCATCTGATCGTATAATTGGTGGACCAAGGGCACAAATCCGCTACATTCAAAATTCTGAGCCACCGCCCTAATTTCTGGGTGGCTACCTCTTCTTCCACCGGTATACAGTACTTCATCTCTCGGTGGGGTTTCCGTCGTTGACGGCTTCACCATTGGGGGCGGTCTTAAGCGGGGAGGTCCACGTCGCTCTTGTTTCTCGGGTTTTCCACGAGAAGGAAGTGGGGGCGGGGGTCTACGCTGTGATGACATCGCCTGTTCGTATCTGTCATCTATTTCCATCTGTGCTGGAGGTACAACAATTTGCGTGTGTATATCCCCACAATTTGTGTTAAAAAATTTGAAAATTTTATTATTTTTTAAAATTTTTTTTTTAATAATTAATAATTTGCACTCAAATTGCAAGAATAGGATAGTAAAACAAACAGTAAATAAACAAACATCAGCTGTGTTACTCCAACAAAATACTGGCAGTTAACAGTTCCTGGTGAATTGCAATTTGTAAAGTTCGTTAAGTTGGGTGGGTGGTGGTTGTATTAGCTAAACATTTATTGTTTCAGCTAATTCACCACAACACAAAATACCCAATAGGCAATGGAGGCGACAGATCAAGATAAAGTCGATACACCTCGCAACAGCCTCAGTACTTTCAGGATTACCAAGGTAAAAAAGTTGGAAAAGAGCAACAATGTCAAGCAATTGGAACAAGTGTGTATACAATTGCAAGAGGAAAATATAAAACTGAGAACAATTTTAGAAAATAATTCTGATAATGTTAATTCAGATGCAGGAAAATCCACCCCAAATCAAAATGATATAGTCTTCGAAACGGATAAAGAAGAACTTATCAGGGAAACAGACTGGATACTTCAAAAGAACAAGAAGAAAAAGCAAAATAAGAAAAGGAAAGCTGAATCATCACGCCTGAATGCTCTGGCACTAACATCAAACGGACAGAAGCAGATGTTAACTTACATCAAAAATCAAAAACGCAACGTACGATTGTATCTTTCGAGAGTCGTGGTACAACTCAAGGCAACAACGTTCGAACTGATAAAAATTATAAGGAAAATATAGAATTAAGACCACCTCCAATTGTGGTTTCAAATGTGGACAATTTCCAGGAGTTCCATAGTTATCTAAGCAGAATAATAAATAATAAGTTCCTGATAAAATTGTTAACCAAGGGATCATACAAGATAAGTACTTTCCATTTAGATGATTATAGGAACATTACAAGGTCATTAAATTCGGAAAAAATTGATTGGCATAGTTTTGAAAACAAACAGACAAGACCAATAAAAGTTATGATCAAGAACTTACATTATTCGCATACATCTGATACGATTGTTGCCGACTTGCGATCGCAGCCGTGAATAAATTTCAATGGAAATCAAAAGAACCTCTGAATATGTTCAGAGTATCATTTGAATCCACAGAAGATGTCAAAAAGATATACGGTATAAAGCATATTCTTAATACAAAGCAACAAAGATTAGTTCCACAATGCAGAAATTGTCAATCGTTTGGACATACGAAAAATTATTGTAATAAACAACCGCGTTGTGTAAAATGTGCTGGAAAACATAGCACCCTTGAATGTAATCGCGAAATTAGTCAACCGAAATGCTCCAATTGCGATGGTCCACACCCGGCAACATATCGGGGTTGCATTGTAGCTAAGGAGCTTCAAAAAAGGCGAAATAATAATTTGAAATCCCGTACAACACCAGGTAAGGGAATCTATGAAAATTTTAATTCAAATCGGTTGATTGATGGTAACGACCAACAAGCAAATAAAAGTAGAGAACCACAAAACTTGAGAGGATTGAACAATCCATTTAAACAAACTGGTCAACAGAACAAAGCGGATCAACATTTATCGTATGCGTCTGTTCTGAAAAATCGAAATAGTGAATCGACAAGTAACGGGGCGTTGTCACAAATTTTAAGTAAATTAAGTAGACAGGAAGAGTTTTTCAAAATTATAGAATATCGTTTAAATGTTCTGGAACAGATAACGCAACAAGATTGAAACTTTAATTGAGTTAAAAACTATGTTATGGAATTCTAATGGCCTAATGAAGAACCAAAGAGAGCTAGAAGTAGTTCTGAATAATGAAAAAATTGATGTTTTTACTAGAGATTCTTTTATAAGATTCAGAAATTATGAAGAATATCACACTATTCATCCCCAAAATACAGCTAGAGGAGGAAGTGCGGTTATAATAAGGAAAAACATAAAACATTACGAAGAAGAAAAACTAAGTACTGAAGAATTGCAAGCAACCACAGTTCGATTAACAACAAACTCACAGAAACTGCTGATAACGTCGGTATACAGCCCTCCGCGTCACTCAATAAAGTCAATTGATTATCAAAAATCTTATAGCAAAACATGATTCGAGGTTCATCATGGGCGGAGACTTTAATGCTAAGAATACTTACTGGGGATCCCGTTTGAACACCCCCCAAGGGAATTGAACTATATAAGGCAATTTTGGAAACCGGATGTGAAGTTGTGTCAACAGGTACACCAGAGTATTGGCCAACAGACAGTAGTAAAATACCTGATCTTATAGATTTCTTTATAATAAATAAGATATCAAAGTCGTGTATCAAGTTGGAAAATGGATTTGATCTTAATTCTGACCATTCGCCGATATATATGACTGTTTGTGAAAAAGCTATCTATAGGACAAAATCTCCTTTTTTTGGCGAATAAATTTACAGATTGGCAATATTTTCAGACTGTGCTGCAAAATTCAAACATACCCCCTAATGAACCAGAAACAATTGACGAAATTGAGGAAGACGTTGCGTTTGTTACAAACCTAATTCAAAGTACTGCTTGGGAAAGCACTCCGAACACTCCTGATAAACAACACGTTGTTTCATACCCTGCTTATAAAGGGTGTTTGTTATAGAGGTATAGAACTTTAAGTTGCAATAAAACAACGATGGATTATTCGATTGACATGAATTTTCTTTATCCGAAAGATAATCTTGTGTCATTACATTTTAAATATGATTTCTGGCATATGACCGCCACGGCTGGCGCGGATGTAGTCCAATCTGGACGTCCAATTTTCGATGACTTTTTCCAACATTTGTGGCCGTATATCGGCCATAATACGGCGAATGTTGTCTTCCAAATGGTCAAGCGTTTGTGGCTTTATCGCATAGACCAATGACTTTACATAGCCCCACAGAAAGTAGTCTAGCGGTGTTAAATCACAAGATCTTGGAGGCCAATTCACAGGTCCAAAACGTGAAATTAGGCGGTCACCAAACGTGTCTTTCAATAAATCTATTGTGGCACGAGCTGTGTGACATGTTGCGCCGTCTTGTTGAAACCACATCTCCTGGACATCATGGTTATTCAATTCAGGAATGAAAAAGTTAGTAATCATGGCTCTATACCGATCACCATTGACTGTAACGTTCTGGCCACCATCGTTTTTTGAAAAAGTACGGACCAATGATTCCACCAGCCCATAAAGCGCACCAAACAGTCAGTTTTTCTGGATGTAACGGTGTTTCCACATACACTTGAGGATTACCTTCACTCCAAACGCGGCAGTTTTGTTTGTTGACGTAGCCATTCAACCAGAAGTGCGCTTTATCGCTAAACAAAATTCGCTTATGAAAATCGGGAACAACGGTAATCTCGTTTTGGGCCCATTCGACGAATCTACGCCTTACATGATGATCGTTTGGCTTCAATTCTTGCACGAGTTGGATTTTGTAAGCACGCAAACCAAAATCCTTCCGCAAAATCTTCCATAAAGTGGATGGACAATCCAATCCAATTCCTGTGCTCGATGGCGGAAGGACTCATTCGGGTCTTCCTCAATGCTACGCTCTACAGCAGCAATAGCTTCTTCTGTACGCACCGTACAGCGTCTCTGGGGATGCGAGTTATCAATAAGAGTAAACGTGGTGCGAAAACGTTCCATGGTTAATCGAATTAACTGCTCTGATGGACGATTTTGTCGACGATAAAATGGACGTAGTGCGCGGATACGTTTTCCGCACAGAACCATTATTTTCGAAATAAAATTGCACTATTTGCAAGCGTTGTTCAGGCGTGAGTCTATTCATGATGAATTGCCAAACCAAACTGAGAATAAATCACTTGACAGCTGTTAAATCGGTCGCCATCTTGAAAAGTAATGCCAACTTAAAGTTCTATACCTCTATAAAAAAAACACCCTTTATAAGGGAGATGATAAGAAATAAAAGAAGAAGGTTGAGAAAGATATGGCAACGATATAGATTTCCAGCTGACAAGGCAAGGCTTAATAGAATGACACATGAACTTAGCTTAGAAATCAAAAAGTATAAGAACTCACGTTTCAATAACTATATACAAGGGTTGAGTAATGAAAAAACATCAGACTACTCATTGTGGAAATCAACAAAAAAAAAACTTAAATAGACCCGTAACACAAATTCCTCCCATTCACATGGCAGACGGGAATTGGGCCAGAACAGATAGCCAAAAGGCAGAATTGTTTTCTAACCATGTTGCTGGTGTGTTCTCCATTGATACTGATCCACCATCTATTACACAGGAAGTCAGTAGCAGTTGATGATGATGGTCGAGATGATTGAAGTTTTTAAACAAATCCATTTTAATTTGAAATTAAAGAAATGTCCTGGGTTCGACTTAATAACAACTGAAGTTCATAGACATCTGCAAATAACATAATTCTAAAACTAACACAAATTTTCAATGCTTCATTTAGACTACTTCATGTACCATCGTTTTGGAAAGTCGCCGAAGTGGTGGTAATGATACCAAAACCTGGAAAACCTCCAACTGAAGTTAAATCATATAGACCTATTTCGCTTCTGCCCATATTATCGAAATTATATGAGAAAATATTACAAGGTCGCATTAAACAGATAATTGAACAAAGAAACTTAGTTGCTAAACATCAATTTAGTTTTAGAAATGCACATTCAACAATTGACCAAGTTCACCGCATTACTGATGTAATAGAAAGAGCTTTAGAGGAAAAAAAATGTTTGTACCGCTGTATTCTTGGACGTTTCACAAGCATTCGACAAAGTCAGTCATAAGGGTTTACTCACGAAACTAAACACGCAATTGCCAAGGGCGTACTGTACTTTATTTAAATCGTACCTGAAGGATTGGGTTGTTTCGCGTTAAGTCTGATGACGAATATTCCCAATTAAGGGAAATACAAGCAGGAGTACCTCAAGGAAGCATTCTGGGTTCACTTTTGTATGTTTTATACACTAGTGATATACCAGAAGTTGCTGGAACGACTATGGCTACATTTGCCGATGACACGGCTATTTTGTCAGTTGCCAGAACTGAAAATGAGGCGAAACATAAGTTACAAAACGCACTTACCTCGGTCTTAGAATGGACTAGAAAATGGCGCATAAAATTGAACAGTTCGAAGTCAACACATGTTGACTTTACAAATAAATCAACTATAGGTAGCCCTATATTCATGGACGGTATACAAATACCGTATTCAAATACGGCAAAATATCTTGGTATGACACTGAATGCGAAGTTACGTTGGAATGAGCATGTTAAAATTAATATTATGGAACTACAACTAAAATGGAAGAAGAAGCTAAACTGGTTAATCGGGAGGAAATCCAAACTGTCTATTTGAAAATAAATTGTTAATATATCAATCAAATATTAAAACCTATATGGACTTATGGAGCACAACAATTGTGGGGATGCACAAGCGAGCAAAATATAACTATTATCAAAGAAAATAAAGCACAAAGAATGTGCATTTTAACATATTTTGGAATATTTTATAATATTTCATGACGGAGATAGAAGGGAAGGTTACAGAAACCAAGAGCGTAACAATGCGTTGTTCTCATCATGCGTTTTTCTTATCGTGCGTTTTTGTTGTTTGACCACTTTTTTATTTATTTTTCTCGTGTTAAAAACAGACGTCGGCACCAATGACCCTCAGAGCAAGAACATCTTCGGCTTTTTACACACATAGGACACGAACATCAAGAATGTTCGTTAAAAAGAACGTAAAAATCTTGTCAGTTTTTAAAGAAGAAGGTTCATGTCGCTTTTTTCAGACTTCAATGATACACCCAAAGAAATATCACAGTAGTATTCACTAATATCAATGAGAAATGATTTCGATTTTTGGAAGATTACTTGCCAAGTTAAATACGGTGTCTTAGTGTCTTAGTGCAGTACAATTTTTCTATATTTTCCGATCACATACATATCATTGGGTTAATAAGTAGACTTGACATTATTACTAACAATTTTCCTCTAGGTTAACACATGCCTATGGTTATGGATTAGTGAGTGAGAGAGAGAAAATAAGTTGAGAGAATTTATTTATTTACAGCCACATAAAAGTGTTAGTAATATACTCTATTTTTATTTTCATTTCATCAACATACATATGTAAAGCTATCTATCTTTGTCATAATAATTTTGGATAAATAAAAATAAAATAAAACATCGATTTTATTATTAAAAGAACATAAAGCTATCCATCTTTGGCTTAAAAATTAGGCCATGTTTTTTAGATAAATAAAAATAAAAAGAATAAAAAAACATTTTTTTTAAAAGAAAAAAAACCGAGCATTCCAAAGCATTTAAAAAAAATTATACTATGGGATAAAATAAAATACGCCCAGCTAATGACATAGAACATTTTTAACACAAAATATTCTTCGAGTGTTATTCTGAAAAATAAAATGATAAAGCATCCGCAACACATGCGTTATTGTCGCTGTCTGATCGACAACTAAATCAAAAAACACAAGCATACCTACACATGTACATACGTACCTTGAGAGCAACACATTGTTACGCTCTTTGTTTGTGATTTTTTAAAAAAAATTGGTGAGAGCGGGTCGTGATGTTACGACCCGCCATAAGAAATTTTACTTCTACATGATGAGCATTGTTTATATCCATATTCTTTGCTATTATTCAACGTTTTCAGAACAAAGTACTCAGATGCATCGTAAACGCACCATGGTATATACGCACAAGTGATTTACATCGTGACCTTGGTGTAAATACTGTTAAAAAAGAGATTGAAAACATTGCCCACAAAACATAACATCCGACTCAGAGACCACGTCAATTCAGAAGCATCATCTCTTGCTTGATCCCATTGGTTTGGAACGCAGACTTAAAAGAAGGAAGCCATCCGACCCTAATTAGAAGCTCTCTTTTGGCTTGATGACGTAATATTATCATAAATATATATTAAATTAAAGTTTATGTTTATTTAAATTTGTATTTAATAATAATTTAAATGTATTTAAATGTTGGAAGTAAATTACTTGTTAGTTAGAATAACTAGTTGTAATAATTAATAAATGAGAATTTAAAGAGAAAATAAAAATTTTTTTTTAAATTTTTAAAATTTTAATTTTTTTTATTATGTTAATTTCCACTTAAATAAATTAAATATAAATTAATTAATTAATTAATAATAAAATACCATTTATGTGCTTAAGCTTAAGCAATAACAATTCTTATAAAAACTACAAAAATAATGACCATTTCTAAGTACTTTGTTAGAAGCTTAAGGATAAAAAAGAAAAAAGTACCACAATAAATACGCATGTTAACATTGAGAATACATGTTAAAAATTAAGCACTACAGCTTATGCTACTTAAAATTAATTAAAATTAAATAATAATTAACTTATCTAAACTAATATATAAGTAAGCTTTACCACAATCTACACTTTTCCACGGGATTCATGGGTGAGCCCGGCGGACATTGAAATGCCTCTGCAAATTCCGGCATATGGGCCAAGGTATAGTTCAGCCTTAAACTATCCAAATCGTGTGAGGAATCCTCCAAAGCAAATTGTTCGGCAGGCGAGGAGCCACAAAAGAATTGAGCAAATTGTAGGAAAAATAATTTGCCATTATGCTTCAGGAACGTGGGATCCTTGATAAAGGTCCTCAAAGCCAAATGTGTGCCGCTTATGTCCGCAATGCGTTCGGTTAAATATTTTGTGGGTGTTTTGCTAAGACAGTTTATATTCCTTTGGAAGTTCTTATTATTTGTAATACTTAAAGACTCCTGATCATTATAATTGCCGGCGAAATCATTCTCCAAAAATTTGGAATCAAAGGCATGTATCAGCTCATGCCCCAAAGTATTGGCCAAGTCACCATACAGCAAGGAAGGCCAAAAGCGATGATCATAAAATGGCAACTGCAGATAGGCAAACGGTAAAATAATGAAGTTGGCCGTGGCAAAGTAATAGGGTGTAGCATCTAAATTATCCAAAAAGTTGGGCATGTGAAGATTGAAATTAAACCAGAAGTCATCAAATTTTGTGGGTGAGGCCAGCTGACGTTGTTTCAAAAAGAAATGCTTCAAGGCTTGCAAGTGATTCACATAGAAATTCTCGGTTAGATTAAGATCACGTATAAAATTGTGATAAAATTGTTGCGTAGCATTTTTAGGCAAATTGCCTATGTTTAGTTGCACATGCTTTAACTTTTTCTTCAAATACAAAACGCTCTCCAATGGCAATTGCATTTCATTGGAATCCAAAATAAAAGCAAATTTCTCCTTCAGTTCTTGAAAAATAAGCTCTACGACCATATCACTTTGCTGGCGTTTAGGGCCATAATAAACCCGCTCGTACAGATAGTTCATGGCCAAAGGAAAGTGCTTACGCATGTGTCTTAAACAATTTTGACTCGATGAACCCTTTTCCACTATATTATGGCTATGCGTCTGCATATAGTTGATGAAACGCGTTACCGCATACAAAAACAAAGTCTTTTGGGAGCTAAGATCCAAGTAATGTTTGATTTTCTTAATGTTTTGCAAGTCATTTACATAAATTCGATCTTGTGCAAGTAAAGGAAAATCCTGTAACAAATACTGCCAATCGATAGTAGAGTTAGAGGCCAATAGCTGTCCATATGTCAGCCATTGCGACAAATCGCACTCATTATTCTCATCCATAATGGCATTAAGGCATGAGGTATTTAAAATATTTTCCAAATCCAATTCCAGATTCTTAAAATCATTTTCAATCTCGCTAAACGAGTCATTGGTGTAGATTTTTAAAATCTCATAAATTTCTTGTGTAAACTTCACCCTTTCCATAAGGCAATGGGTATCAATGCTTACCATAAAGCGTGAGCTATTGAAACGTTCGATTTGCAGAGAAATAAAGAAGCGACTGTTGGAAAACCGATTCAGTTCTCTAAGCGTTTGTAGCCAGTTTGTAGTATTGCTGTAGTGTAGATAACCCTGAGAGCGTAGAGACTTTACGTACTGCAACCAAGAGGCCTTCTCATTAAGCTCACTTTGTAGACACACCCCGTAGTATTTGTTTAATTTTTGCATTATCAAATCGTTGTCGTCTATTAACGAGCTACGTTCGTTGAGGAATATGGCCTCGTATTTATCGTTTAGTTGTTGTTCGCCTTCGGCCATAACGGTTTGTTGTTGCGGATGCTGTTGCGGCCAATAGCTGCAGGCATATGCATGAAAATTCTCACAGGGGTTAATGGCACGATTCATGTGGGTGGCTATGTGTTGTAAGTGTTGCAAATTCACGTGCTCATCGCAGTCATGTGACAAACAGGTCTTGTTCACTTGCTCCCAATAGGCCACATCGCCAGCTATTAATGGCTCTGCAGAAAATTTATAAACTTCGCTATTCACTGCCTTTGCCTCTAAGCTGGTCACTGTGAAATCTAGCAAAATGATGAGAAACGCCAGTTTATCTAGCAGCCACATGTTGAATTAAATTTTTTTTTTAATTATTTTTAACACTTCTTTTATTCCTTTTTTTTAATAATTTTTCTAAAATTTCTTTTAAGTTCTCTGTGTATTTTTAGTCAATTGCCAAATCTTTTGTTTTGCCAAAAGCATGTCCATAAAAATTTTAATTTCTTTTTAATTTTTATTTGAATTTCTTTTTTTGGTGTTTATTTATTTTTAATTAAGAATTTTATACTTTTTTTTCAACCGCCACGAATGTCTTATGCTTGGTATTACTCAAATACGACTGATTGTTTTAAATTTCATTCACAAATTGCTTCATGCCATTAAGCTGAGCTTTTAAATTCTGTTTCTTATCACCAGTTTGGCTTGGTTTTTTTCTTTTTTTTTTTTTTTTTGCTAACACTGACAATTAAAATAATTTTTTTTGTTGTTGTAATCCTTATCATTTCAGTTAAAACACTCGTATAATTAATAAAAAAAATTTTGTTAAAACTGCTAAACACTGTAAAAATTTTGCGTAAAGTTTTTAAAACAAAAAATCGAAATTCAAAATTTTATTTCATAATGCCTTGCAATTAGAAATTGCTTAGGCAACTGCTTTTTCGTTCTCATATTTCCGTAGAACAAACTACTCTAACACCTCAAGTCTTTAAAAGACCCCATGACACTGCATACATACATAATTGGTCATTACAACCCTGTAGTCAGGATTACAACATAGCTTCTCACGCCACTTATGTTGTGTGTGTTAATTTTATCCATAAGTGGCTAGGCCTACAGTTTAAAGTCGTCTCCGGACGACAGATTTTTGAGAAACTTTTCATGGCAATTTTATTTACTTTGAGAGTTTTTCGCAGAAATCTGGTGAGCGGAAGTCATTGAAGAAACATGTTCTTCATATTTTGTTTATTTGGAAACGCCTGACCTGGGCTTTGAACCTAAGCCTCACGTCTAATAAGCCAGCATACTATCTACTAGACCACGATGACTTACTTTCAGATCTTTAGCCAGAAATCTGCTGAGAGAAAGTCGCCGTGGAAATATTTGTTCATATTTCGTTTTGTCTGACCTGGGGTTTGAACTGCGGCCTTTCGACTAATAAGCCAACCCACTACCTACTAAACTACGGCAACATCGTACCTCTGCATACCAATATGCAAGCATCTCGCTATGAAACTAGAAATCCAAACAAGAAAACCCTTTCAGAAAAGCTTAAAGTCTTGTGTTATCTTTTACACGATAAGGTTTTAGATATTTTAGATCATTCGGGACAAAACTACAAAATTTTATTGACTTGAATGAAAAACTATGGAACCAAACACTGCCTGCAGAAGTCTTTCTATCACTTATATCGAGATTTCCCATTAAGATACCATGGGAACCCAATTGCACAGTTTGGCACAGTGAATTAAACTTCAGCCTCTTACGAAATGATGTTGCCTTTCAAATCTGAGACATCAGAGAGATCCATGCCACGCTTCTGCTATCGCGAGCAGTTCAGATTACATAGATCATGTTGAACACTTTCCTCTTCAACTACGCAATAGGAGCAGTAGTAGCAGTATCCAAAAATACTGTTCAACAAAGAACCATAAGGCTACCATCGCATCCACGATTAATATTTTCTTGTAACAAACAATAGAGGATATGCGGCGATATCATGACAATGCGTAACATTACAATGCGAGCCTAAGAAACATTTGAAGAAGAAGTCCTAATATTTAGAAGAGTAATAGTCTGCCCTACGCTCTTTAGTCTCAATAAGCATAGAATACTAAGCACTTTGATCGTAAACGCTCTTTACCCAATTTCTCATACCAGACCACCGTATTCTGCGTCTTTCTTTGAATACAAACTCGAAAATCTTCCTCCCAACGACTGCAAGCATTGCTTCCTCTGCCTAAACCATATATTAACATCGAACACTTGACTGAATTTTATACGCGATGAGGAGGGAACTAAGACAAGGTATTCGAAATTGGATAACGGCCATCTTGTTAAAGCTACGCCTATAAAATTAGTTGGAATTTATTCAGTTTTTTTTTTAATAAAATATTGAAATCCCATGAAGACTATCGTATTAAATGAGGCTTAAAGAAAATCGTTTCCATATAATTGGAATTTACTTACGTGGATGCAATTTGAGGGAGACAAAGGAAAAAGTCAAAGGCGTATAGTAGGTCAGAAACTGCATTGTTCGGAAATACTTAGAAATATTACCTGACTGTCAACCCAACACTCAAGCATTTAAGCTCTATAAGGTTAACTCGAAATAGGTTAGGTTAGGTTAGAGGACGTGTACTTGTCAATTAGGACAAGTACAGTACCCGGAGGTCGAATTGACCCATTGTACAACGTCCTAGTTTTTCACGCCACTTATGTTGTGTGTGTTAGTTTTTATACATGAGTGGTGGGACCTACAGTTTAAAGTCGACTCCGAACGACAGATTTTTATATATTGAGAAACTTTTCATGGCAATTTTTATTTACTCTCAGAGTTTTTGCCAGAAATCTACAGAGAGCAAGTCGTCTTGATGTCTGGTCTGGCGCTCGAACTCTGGCTTTACGTCTAATAAGCCAATACACTACCTACTAGACACTACGGCGACTTCAAACTCGAAATAAACTGAACCACATAGGCCGAATCCGATGTCGTGGTACTAAGTAGGCAGATAAGTTCACCAGGTGGGCTGCAGAACTTTTCTGCTGTAAAAGTACAAAGTGAAATTTGGTAAGATACAATCAGTAGAAGTCACCGTAGACTAGTAGGCAGTGTGTTGGTTTATTAGACGTTGTAAGCCTCCGATTCATACCCCAGGCTCAGACATCTCCAACAAAATTTGAAATTTGAATATTTCTTCAGCGTCTTCCTCTCAGCAAATTGCTGGCAAAAACTCTGAGAGTAACTC
Organism: Sarcophaga variegata; assembly: GCA_932273835.1. Taxonomy (NCBI): domain Eukaryota; kingdom Metazoa; phylum Arthropoda; class Insecta; order Diptera; family Sarcophagidae; genus Sarcophaga; species Sarcophaga variegata. The sequence continues at coordinate 14,274,813 of OW026361.1, read as the reverse complement.
AAAATGGCCATGAAAAAATTGCTCAAAAATCGGTCGTTCGGAGTCGACTTTAAATTGTAGATCCCGCCATACTTACTTACTTACTTACTTAATTAATTGGTCATAACAACCCGTTTAACGGATTTCAGCCTGCCGCAACACATCCTTCCAGGCGCCTCTGCTTCTTGCACGCCTACGCCAGTTGGTTACACCAATCGATGACAGGACTCCCTCGATTTGGTCCTTGCAACGGCTACAAGGTCGTCCTCTTCGCCGACTTCCGCAGATTCCCGCATCAAATACCCGTCTCGCCGGAACATCCTCCTCCATTCGAACGACATGGCCGAGCCAGCGCAGCCGCTGGATATTAATACGCTGTACAACGTCAATGTCGTTGAGGAGCTCATACAGCTCACTGTTGAATCGGATACGGAAATCATCGCCAACTCGTACAGGATCGAAGATCTTACGTAGGACTTTTCTCTCGAACAATCTCAAGGCCGCTGCATCAGTTCTTAATAGGGTCCATGCCTCTGCGCCATAAAGAAGCACGGGTAGGATGAGTGTTTTGTAGAGTGTTAGTTAGATCCCGCCATTCATGTCTAAAATTAAGACACACACAACATACATTACAATCCTTTAGTCAGGATTACGACCTAGTTTCCCACACCACCCATGTTGTATGTGTAGTTTTATTTATGAGCCTGGGAGACGACAGATTTTTTCGAAGCCTTTCATGGCAGAGTTTCTTCCAAAAGATCTTGTGATCCGAGATGGGTCTTGTTTGAACTATGGGCTCGCGGCTTCAGTCGATGTATAGCTAACTTAAAAGGCTGTCAGAGCCTTATAGATTCCTCCAGTTGAAAACATCGATCACAATATGATGATTATTAAAAAGAGAAATAACTTCATAAGTGTAGCTAGTATGGCTGACTAGATGACTAGTATTGCTATTATAAATGGCTAGCTCCCACGTATATCTGTAAGAGTGCTAGATTCTTACACTGTCACTGTTCAGCTTTCGTAACATCAAGATACATACATTTTATGAAGGCTATTAAACAGATTAAAACTCTTTAAATAGCAATTTTAACACGAAAATAATGACAATGAAAATAATATACATACATATGTATGTATGTATGTTTAAGAGAACATTAGAATATATTTTTGCCTTTGAATTTTGTCATACAATGATAATTGAATTGAAAGCTTTTTAAGGTCTTGAATATCATTTTGCGTCGAATTTTTTAAGCGTTCCAATCTGCTGGAATTTATAGTCCCTCAACAGAAATGCAAGTCATAATCACTAATAATGAAAGTATACAACGAAAAAAAAACATCACGTGACTGATTAACAATACCTTCTTTACGTCATACAGTGGAGCAAAAGTACGATACTAATTGTAAAATAAGAATAAAAGAGATAAACATAGAAAAAAAGTTCGATTTTATTTGTTTATTTTGAAATCCTAAGAAATGGAGGCAAAAAAGGAATTTGCAGCTACTTTTGGTTTAGTTCGCGTCTTTGATTAGTTTTCATAAAATTGAAGTGATAAAAAGAACCCGTAATAAAGTATAGAAAGTCATTAAAATCGTGAATTTATGTGATGATTTTAAAGTCAGGCACAATGCCAGCATTAGATGGAAACTGATACGGCAATAGATGATAAACCACAATGACCCATAAAGAATATGAAAGTGGCTCTATGTGATCTAACAATGCATATCACAAAAAAGAAAGAAAAAATAAAATTAACCATGAAAAGGTACAGACAGCAAGAGCAACAGCATGGCACCCTACATACATATGTGTTTGGTTATAACATCATTAAAATGTTCCCCGAATCTTCGCCATGGGGAAGTGCATACCAAATGTACACAATTTCCATGTCTCTGAGACATAAATCAGATTGAATTTGACCGCTGCATGTATTATGTTGTATTTGAAGACCATTATGGTTTTCAGTTTATTCATATACACCTGCGAATTAAGAAATCTTTACAAGAAAAATTCTATTGTGAGAATATTCATTGTGGCATGAGCTACATATGTGGCACGTAGCGCCGCCTTGTTAAAATCAAGTGACATTGTTTTCTCAGATCAACTAACTTGGGCTAAGAGAAGTTGTTCGCCGATGCCGAGTACAGCGACTATGATGGTGTAACCAATATTGTTTTAAAAGAAATATAAAAACTGATCTCGCCTGCCCTAAATCCATACCATACAGTGACTGCAAATTGTTATCGCATTAAATTTAAAATTTTTATTTTTTCATTTAGATATGGGGCTCTACACTGAATCATCGTCTATTCAATGAAATTTATTATTTATTTATTAATTACAATACAATTACAAATTATATTCTAATTATATACGAGCGTAGTAACTTCATCATGTGCTCGGTGTAGTGTCACAGACCAGAGTCTCTGGTGGGAATTGAACCCATGACCCTCGCGCTAATAGTCTGGCACACTACCCACTAAACTACCAGGGCACCCTCAATGAAATTTGTTTTGTCAACTACTCCAGGCTCCATTCAGCGAATATACGTCTTTGTCCATGTCTATCCGTCTTATTGTGTTTTGACATAACAGACTGCATAAATGACAATTAATTTGACTATTAACTGTCAAAGTTTCTAAGTCCCTGTTAGAAGAACCTATCTAAGTCCCCTTTTAACATACATACATACATACATACATACATAATTGTATTATTCAGTCAGGATTACGGCCTAGCTTTTCACACCACTCATGTTGTGTGCGTTAATTTTATACATGACTGGCGGTATCTACAGTTTAACGTCGACTCCGAACGACAGATTTTTGAGAAACTTTTTCATGGCAGGTTTATTTACTCTCAAAGTTTTTACCAGAAATCTGTTGAGAGGAAGTCGCCGAAGAAATATTTTTATTTTCATATTTCGTTTTGATGTCGGACCTGGGGATACGAACCCGGGCTTTTCGTCTAATAAGCCAACACACTATCTACTAGACTACGGCGACTTCCCCTTTTAAAGGCATATTAAATTCAATCATAAGTTCTATGTTGTTATAAGGCTTCAGATAACAACAAGATAATAAAGGGAACTTTGTTCTTAGGGTATGATTGACGTACGATTGACGCTCTTACCAAGAAATAACAGGGTTTTGGTAAACAATAACACTTAAAATATAAATGGCTATGGGAATGACTTCATATAATTTAGGCTTGGCAGCGAATGGGTTAATAACCGAGTATACTTCCATTTTTGAGGATAACATCCTTGATGCGACGTGGCATAAGATTTTCGCAGTATTTTAGATCAATTTCACCCCACATTTCATATACTTTTTCCCTGAGATCCTTAATACTTCCAGGTTGTTGTTCAAGACCCCCTAGTTTTCGTTTAAGGATGGCTCACAAATTATTGCTGGGGTTTAAGTCTGGACTTTGTCCAGGCTACTCCATCAAATTGTTGACTTTTCAAGCAAGTTTGAAATAGTTTCGACTTCGGGTTCGAGTTTCGTATTTCGGATCATTATCCTGTTTAAATATTGCATATTCCAACTGTCCTAAAGCCACTGGTAAATCTTCGCACAAGAAGAATAAAAAAGAATGCCAACCTGGCCTCATTACCTACTAGACTACCGCTATGACGTAGAGTTGGAACGTTAAAAAAAATTATTATCATTATGTTTGTGAATATGTGTTCTAATATATAAGAGGCCTATTTAAGAAATTCGTTGTTATTTTTCTTTAAGTGTTTAATAAGATTCTTTTTTTTTCTTTATTTTTTATTTTTTGTTTGTATGCCCCCAAATTAATAGCAATAAAGTATGCCTATATGAAAAATATAAAATTTCATTAAAATTAAAATAAATAAGAAACGTTAATAACCCCTCTGGCAAATTAAATTGTAATAAATTTTTTTTGAAATTTAATCCACGCCATACGATACAAAAAAATTCTTTTTTTTTTTCTCAACATTTTTTTTTCAAGCGATAATTATTATAAACGAAACATATGAGAGAAGAACATACAAAATTTATTGATAAGAATTATAATTTTTGTTGTTGTTGTTGTTGTTGTGTTTAAAGCATATAATATTTCATATGATTGCTGCAAACAAAAAAAATTAAAATAAATATGCTCCGTAAGAGAAAAAGCAGCAAAAAAAAAAACGAAACTTAAATACGAGTTGAAAACTGAAATTGTATGACGCAATAATGGCTTGTAATTTACAGTGAAAGTTCTGTTCTTGTCAGTCATAGAGCTTTAATGCAAAACGACAAACAGAAGATATTCTCAATTACATACCATATACACACACAGGATTGAAATATGATTTTTAAATATGTATAGAGCGAGTGTATGTGTAACAGTAAATGTCTACAGGAAGTCTGGTAGCATGTGAAATGATTGATTGAAGTGTTGTTAGTATTTGACCTTCGAAATATTTTTAGATTCTCTAGATGAGATGTGTTGCTTGAGATGTGCTACTTTTGCTTTTGATTTCAACTGAATATTGATTTTATTTTATTAAATAAAATAAACCAAAGAGATAAGAAACAAAAAAAAGAGAAATTCAATTCAATTCAAGGAAATACGTTTAGAAAATTACAAAAAAAAGAAGAAAAAAATTTACATTTTAATTTTAAAATCTAATTTAACCCTGAGTACATATATCTTCTAATTCCATAATCAAGGCCACACCCTTCCCAAAAAAAAAAAAAAAATACACGCCTTATCAGTATTTGTCAATACGAGAGGTTTTGTTTTAAAAGTTTTAGATTCAAAAAAAAAATTATTTTTTTTTTTCGGAAATGGCTGATAAATTATGATGGGGTTGTCTCGTTTCCTATACAATACAATTCTAAAGGTCAGCCATTTATTATGTATGAAGTCTTCTGACTACACTTTTAATAGCGACAGTCAGCGTATACAACTCGTGCCACATAAAAATTATCGCCTGGTGTGTGTAAAGTTCAACCATAATTTCATCATAAATTTTTTTCGGCGGTTTTTAGAACATGATTTTTATCATGCGTTTTTTCAAAATGTTGTGGTTGAAACAAAAACTATAAAAAATAATAATTAAAAATGTTTGCCCTTAGACCAAGTCGACTAGAGTACATACTATAAATATACATAAGTACATACATAACATAATTGGTCATTACAACCCTTCAGTCAGGATAACGACCTAGGTTCTCAAACCACTTATGTTGTGTGTGTTAATTTTTTATACATGAGTGTTGCGGCCTACAGTTTAAAGTCGACTCCGAACGACAGATTTTTGAGAAACTTTTCATGGCGATTTTATTTACACTCAGAGTTTTTGCCAGAAATCTGCTGAGAGGAAGTCGCCGAAACGAAATACTTTTTGTATTTTTGTTTTGATGTCTGGACTGGGGTTTGAACCCTGGCTTTACGTCTAATAAGCCAACACACTACCTACTAGACTACGGCGAGTGCATACTATAAATCTATGTATATATACAAAAATGAATGTTTGTTTGTATGTAATTAATAGAATCGTAAACTATTCATTTGATCATGCTATGGTCTTCAGCAAAGTTATTGCGCATGAGCCGGGGAAGGTTTCTAAGTTGGTATGACCAATTTCCGACAGGTGGTGCCATTGAAAATCTTTACAGTTAATCTTTACAATTAAACTGAATTGGGGCCCTGCACAGACCCACAAAAGTATACATCCGATTAACAAATTTCACAAATTTCTGAACCAATTCAAAAGACCGTCTTAAAATCGAAAAAAGATGTCAGACAATTATAAAGATTTTCAACGAAAACGGATTGGTTAAAAAATTTCTGAAATTTGTTAACCCTATGTATACTTTTGTGGCTGAGTGTAAATAGTAAACTGTGTATTTGATCATGTTATGATCTTTAGCAAAGTTGTTGCGCATGAGCCGACGAAGGTTTCTATGACCAATTTCCGATAGATGGCGCCACTAAGAATTATTCCAAATGAATTGAATCGTAAACTATTCATTTCATCATGTATTGATTGGACAAATGCCGGACATTTTAGCAAATATCATTTATGATTTTAATAACATTTAGTTCAATTGGATTGAGTACATTGTGAGATTCTAATAAATTTAAACGCAGTTTTCACGTCGTTCCCGTGCAATCATGCCTCCAAAGCGGCAACCAATTGGTCGATATACACCTCGAGCACAGAAGAAGAGACCATTACGAGCCTCAGAATCAGACGGGCTACTAGCATTGACACTGGAAAATCTTCGAGTATATGCCGCTGAGATCCGTTCGATTGAACCACTTGAATAACGAGAAGTGAGATAAGAAACTGATCGCATGCGTACTACTTAGGCCCGTTCATCTGAATCATCAGGACAACGGATAACAAAATCAATAAAATGATTCAAAATTAATTGGACATTTGTGTAATGTCTTTCCTTCAAATTTATTTTAACTGGTGACGCAGCAACACGCGCAGGGCGCAGCTAGTATATAAATATAAAACTCATAAAAATAGTTTAAGAATGCATTAAGACCGTTAAATATGATATGTTAAGTGTTATATTGAGCCTTTAAAAGTACCAGGGGTCTTGGACACTATTTTCCATTATTTTCCATTATTAACCGGAAGGATTGTACTTTCAAATAAAAGAAGAAATTTGAGAAAATATTCAATAGTTTTGTTTTAAAGCATTTTCAAAAAAAAAAAGTTATTTGGCGGAGCCTTTATAAATATAAAACTCATAAAAATAGTTTAAGAATGCATTAAGACCGTTAAATATGATACGTTAAGTGTTATGTTGAGCCTTTAAAAGTACCAGAGGTCGTTCGCATTATTATCCAAATATTGTGCAACATTAGTTGCTTCAAATGTCTTGAATGCCTTTTCCTTGTCAGGAGTTATAATTTCCTGAAAGAGATATTTGAATTTGGATTGTTTGAGCTTGTGTAACTAACGGGTGATTTTTTTAGCTATTATCTATTTGGCAACACTGGTTTAAACAGCTCGCGCACGTTTCGTGTTTTGTTTCACTGTCAAACATCTTCAGTTTGGTCCATAATTTAACCATGAATCGTCTTACAAACGAACAACGCTTGCAAATCATTGAATTTTATTATCAAAATGCGTGCTCTGTTAAGAAAGTTCATCGGGCGCTTCTTCCATTTTATGGTCAGTTTGATCGACCCAATGAAGCGGCTATTCGGGCTATTGTGACTAAATTTCGCAACAAATCTACATTGTTGGACATTATTTTATTTTTTTTATTTGATTTATAATGATCTACATAGCACAACAAGATACTAAATCTTATAAGTGACAGTGCTATGTTTACAATCAATAAGGTATAAAAAATTAACATTAATTAAATATAAAAAATTAGAGAAAGTTATTTTATGTATATAAATATTAAATTAAATTAAGAAGGTAAAGTATAAAAATAATAATAATAATAATAATAAGAATAATAATAATAATTATAATGATAATAATAACAATAATAATGATGACCTAAAAAATTAAATCACAAAATTTTCAAATATGAGAGTAAAATTTTAATTATGAAAATAATTTAAATAACTCCTTTTTGAACGCGTTTGCATTGCCCAGATTTTGGATGTTATTTGGTAAGGAATTCCAAAGACTAATGGTGTGTATAAAGAACTGTCGCTGAGACAGAAGAGTCCTGAATCGTTGCTGTATAATCCCCACACCCCGGTGGGATCTAGCAAACTTAATTTTACAATATAGATACTTCGGCTGTTTCGTGTAAATTATTTTATGAAGTAGAAGGAGGCATCTAATTTTCAGGAGATTATCAAATTTGATACCAAGAATCAGGTAAGCTAAATGAGAAATGTGATCCCGACGCCCCTTAAGGAAAACATACCTGGCTATGTTATTGTACGCCAGGTTAAGTTTCTGGTTGTCATCATAACTGCAATTTGCGTATATCTCACATCCATATAAAAGTACCGGAATCAAGTAAGTTTTAGCAAGTTGCATGCGAATGACAAAAGGAGTTGAATCAATGACAGCCCACAAATTTCGAAGCATGCCATAAATTCTGCCAACAATGACACTTATATGGGTAGACCACGATAATTTGTCATTAAAGACAATACCCAGATTAGTAGCCGACCTGACAAATTCAATTTTATTTCCCCTGATACTCAATTAAACCACCAACACGCTTACGTAGAGTGCGAACTGAAGAAAATATCGCAGCTGTATCGGCCAGTGCTAATGATGACCATCAATTATCGATTCGTCGCCGTTCGCAGCAATTGGGCCTCTGTTACTCAACAACGTGGACAATTTTGCGAAAGGATTTAGGTGTGAAGCCTTTAAAAATACAGCTGGTGCAAGAATTAAAGCCGAACGACCTACCGCAACGCAGAATTTTTGGTGAATGGGCTCTTGGAAAGTTGGCCGAAGATCCACTTCTTTATCGAAAAATTGTGTTCAGCGACGAAGCTCATTTTTGTCTCAATAGATACGTAAATAAGCAGAATTGTCGATTTTGGAGTGAAGATCAGCCAGAAGCATTGCAAAAGCTACCAATGCATCCAGAAAAAGTCACAGTTTGGCGCGGTTTATGGGCTGGTGGCATCATTGGACCGTACTTCTTCAAAGATGCTGCGAATCGTAATGTAACTGTGAATGGTGTGCGCTACCGTGAGATGATATCCAACTTTTTTTGCCCAAAATACAAGAGCTTGACTTGCATGACATGTGATTTCAACAAGACGGTGCCACAAGCTACTTATTGAGAGGCGAGTTCGGTGAACATTTTATTTCACGTTCGGGGCCGCTCAATTGGCCGCCTAGATCGTGCGATTTAACGCCTTTAGACTATTTTTTGTGGGGCTATGTTAAAGCTCGTGTCTATACAGACAAGCCCGCTTCAATTGACGCATTGGAAGACAACATTGAAGCATTTATTCGTGAGATACCGGCCGAAATGTTGGAAAGAGTATGCCAAACTTGGACTAAGCGGATGGACCATTTGAGGCGCAGTTGCGGTCAACATTTGCATGATATAATCTTCAAACAGTAAATTATCTGGACCGTACCGTACTATCGATTCAAATAAAGATTTCGTACATTTTTCTAAATTTTTTGTGTTTTTTTTTTGAAAATTTTTCCTATAGCTCTTAAAAAGTCACCCATTATAAAAAGGGAAAAACAGGTCGAAGGTTTGAAGAGTAGACGTAGCTTTGCTCAGCCAGTGACTGAAAAGTACAGCTTCATTAAACGTGAGCCACATTTTAATTCGATATCATTTAAGAATTTTTTTGAAGTCGCCGTTGCCTAGTAGATAGTGTGTCGGCTTATCATGCGTGAGGCCATCATCGTTCAAACATCTCCATGTCAGACATCACCAGCAGAACGTAATATAATTTAAATTTTCTTTAAATAATTGTTTAATATACTTAACAAATGTTTGTCTTTAGACACACTGATTTTGTTCGATTTCATAAAACTTTCCAAATTTTTTTTCAAACATTATTGTTCGTAAACCCCCAAACATCAGGAGACGTTGTCAAATATTTCCACTGTTAGCGCTGATAATAATTGTTTGAAATGAAATTCCCCTTCAACTATTTCAATTATTATTAACATTTGGTCGTGTCTGACTTATAATTTTTAATAAATTGCGTCATACTTTTATTTATTTCTTTTTTTTTACCCCATAAATCTACTTACTTAGGCAGTGGGGGTATAATGAACTAAATGAAGGTCGGCGAAGGTCGTTCATTGATATGCTATTTCAAATTATATAGACTTTGAAACAGAAATACAATATTTTGTAACACGAGGCCTATTTAGAAAGCTAAAGAAATCTAAATTAAAAATTTATTAATCACTGCTAGAAGGAAGGAAGAAAATAAAAACGACTTTAGAGCACTGTTGCGGCATGATAGGCGACCTATTTTGTTTTACGACTGACAATAATTAACTGGACTGTATTTGATTTCAACACGATTGACACACTCCGATCGATTTTGATGTTATTGCAGGAGAAATTTTCGAAAAAGTTTTCAAACTTTAAGGCAATTTTCAGTTCATAGGCTTTTTTTTGGTGAAATTTATGTCAAAGACCGTGTCAATACGCTAACGTTGCAGTACTTTCAAATCATTTTTAAGAAATTATCACCGATTTACGACCTGAAAATGTTCGTAAGCTACCTTAAAAGTGATCGAATGTTGTAACTACACCAGGCGTGGTCAGTCATTTAAATGACTTTGTATTGCAATCAAAGTGCGAGCCAAGTGCGAGCATTATAATGAAATAAAAATTTTAATGAAATCATGTCTTTCTTTGTGTGTTTTTCTCTCCCTTTTAAATTGAAAAATGCTTCATAAGTTTTAAAGATCATCTGACCATAAGATTTAAGCTTTTGGTCAAACGACACCAGTACCTGTACCAAATTATTCCAAATCTAATGGATATGACATAATGGATATCACATGTTCAAAGCAGGCACTCTGTTTTCGATCGACTATCGGATACAAGATTTATGTCAATAGCTCCTGTAATCAGTACAAGTTCAGAGTAGATTAATTCGTTATTTCATTAACGCCGAAAGTGTTGCTATCCTTAGGATCTTAATTTCTGTGACATATGACGTCATATACGGGTATACATATATTCCAATTTAATTACTTCCGAACAGAAATATATTTTTTTGTCCATTATTCTGTGCTAAAATCTCACCCATATTCCTTCTACGATTTATTACTCTCCATACAGGTTTGTTTTTGCAGAATATTGCGTATAGTGTGTCCTTTCGCAAGGATTATTACGCAGGTGGATGATAGGTTTAGGTTTAGGTCGTAGTGGAAGCTCTGATATCACAAAGCTCACTTGAGCTCGCATAGCGGCCTGTTGTGGTGCCACGGGTGAACGCAGTCTGACCAAGTTCCACCAAAATCAGTGAAGAGGAAGAAGTTGGTCAGCGAAAGGGCTGCACATCAAAAGCACGACTATCCTACACTGGAAAACCTGCAAGAAAGTTTGATGAACGAAGCCATATCCTTGACATCAATGGATGAAAGCTCCGTCAAGCTGACAAGAAATGGGGAGCCAAATAACCTATATCCACACCTAGCAAGAGACGGGCACTGACAAAGAAAGTGGATAATAGTCTCCTCTTCCTCAGCGGATCTGCATCCACGGCAGAAGTCGTTAAATGGGAGCCTTATTCTTTCAGCGATTCTACACATAACGCAAGACCAAGTAATTGGTTGGCAGGCCTTCTATCCATCAAGGGCCAGGTGAGTCTAGCGCTGGAGCAGGACTCCTCATTGACCCAGGATAAGTTGGCGTCCCAAAAGAATTTCCGCGCAATATCCAACTTGACCGAGGCAAGTGGCATACCCAATTTAATTGAAGAGGATTCCGGAAGAAGCGTACCAGCTCTGGCGAGCTCGTCGGCCCATCCATTCCATTCCCGGAATGTTACTGTGCTCGGGGACCCACACCAGTGAGATACTGGTGAAGCGCCCAGAAAGAAGGTCGAGACAGCGGCGACATTCCCTAACGACCATAGAGTTATTTACGAAACCCGCTAGAAATCTTATCGCGGCCTATCAGAAAAGAAAGAGACGCGAGTGAAAGGAGCACCGTTGACGAGGATCCCTTGAGCGGCCCGGTAAATTGCCGTCACCTCCGCCTGAAACACGCTGCAGTAGTCCGGCAGACGGAGAGAAATGTTCAGGTCCAGTTTCTCAGAGTAGACACCGCTTCCAATCCCATTACCGAGTTTAGAGCGTCGGTATATATATCCAGGACTTCCGGGGGGACAATCGTATTAGGATTCCAGTCATTCCTACTCGAAATCAGAAAGTGGAAACCCCTGTTGAGAGGTGGATGATAAGTCTATTTATAAATGGTCAATATGTCGGCTTAGTCTCTATTTCTTGAAACAATTCTATGCGTGTCACTTTTGGCCTGCCAGTCAGCCTCAGTACCGAAATTATGGCTACCCTTCGCCATTAAGTCTCTGAAAATATATTAGACTAGGAGCTCGCATAGGTATAGGAGCTCCTCTAATGCATTTTAAATAAAACTTAATGGCACAAGGTAACCAAAATCGGTTCTGAGGCTGAATGATAGGCTAAAAAGCAGATTATCTCACAACTTTTCCTAAAATTATGAGAACAACGACTTTCTTAAGCATAAGACACCATGCAGGAGCCGCATACAAAAGTTCAGACCCTTCACCATAAGATAAAATCAAGACTTCACTATCAGATCACTGATATCACTCAGCCTCAAAGCAGAAATTTTGGTTACCTTCTGCCATTAAGCACTAAACGAGGTCCTAGTCTAGTGGACATTAAGTTTAATTAAGTCCACTTAATCCAATTAATGAGGTGATCTGATACTGAAGTTATGATTCTTTCCTACTGGGAGTCGACATGCCACCTGATATGTTGTATTCACGTATCCACAACTCCAGCAGAGATGGGCATTGAGAAATTGCAGGCCCCATGCTTTTCGAGAAATTCAAACGACACCAGTACCTTCGTCTTAAGGCTACATGTAGTCCGGTTGATTATCTTCAATTACAGGACCAAATAAGTCGCTTATCATACAGTTTTTTTTTACGCCGAGGAGGGGCAAATGTACCGAGGAAGTCGTCACATCCTCCGTGTGTGGGGCCCTCAACCACTAAATCCCCCCTCGTCTCTTGTGGACTTGTTTGTGTCCGAAACTACGGTAGTATTACTTCGGAATGGAGTCCTTTTGACCCTTTGGACTCTCCATGTTCATATTCGCGTCAGGATTTATCATACAGTTACAGCGATCTAAAGTCGCAGTAGGCTAGTAGGTAGTGTGTTGGCTTATTAGGTTCAAATTTAGTCGGATTTAGACTATATGGACGGTTAAAGCTAAACAATCTTTCTCATTGCCCTCCATTCAACCTGTTGATTACATCCATCGATGCTTACATAAATCCAGCAGCAAACTATTTTAAGTTTAATTTTGTACCTTGGAAGTGCTCTTTAAATTACGTGCTTTTAATCACAGCAAAAAATTGATTGAAAAGTAACTCAAGCACAACAGGCATTGAAATCATCAAAAAGAAAACTGAAAGTCATCTTGCAATACAAATTTTTCCATTTTTAAAGTTTAAAGTTGAAATTGTGAAATTGTGAAATACGAAATGAATTTTCAATTCGCAAAACGCATACGAAATTCCGCATTTTCAAATACTCAACTCGTGGCAAGTAATTGACACATATTTTGATAAACATTTTCAAATGCAAAGACCCCCCTGTTACTTGCATTCATTCATTCATTCATCACATCACATCATACAGAGCGCAGACTAAACCAAACAACAATAACAACAACAATTTCAATAAGAAAAATCTCAATTTAAAATCGGGATTTCAAAGAGTAATTTCGCAATTTAATTGAAATTATTTTGCCTTTCAAACGCAACTCAGCTCAACTCAACTTGTTTGCCTTTTAACCCGATGCGAGAGTTAGAAAATATTTACGTTTTGCTGCTCTACAAAATCCCATCAAAAATTTCAAATTCAACGCGATAATAATCACAGTTCATAGACGATGACGATGATGACGGCGTCTGACTGAATCGTGTAATCAAATTAACCTCACGTGTCAGCCAGCCAGCACTAGTCGGTTTCTCAAAATAATAATCAAACCTGATGACTACGAACATGATTACGATGATGAACATTTTCTAAAGGAATTTAGACTGAGTCGTACAAAATAAATTCAATTTAATGTTAAACAACATGATTTAAATGAGTTTGTAACACACATTTACACGTACTTATGTATGTATGTATGTACATATACATACAAATATAAGTATAAACCCATATGCACATACACATACACACACACACATGAATTTATAAATCATAAGTAGAATTTTTGAGAAGAGATTTTTCTTATACACACACACACATAGTAGCTTATGTAAACACAGATTTATTGACATAAAAGTCTTACCATGCGTTGCTGGTTGAGGGCTAGAAATTAAAATGTGCAACCAACAAGTTTTGAAATGATCTTCAATGCCTGTGGACTCTCCCTGAAGGACAAGAACTCATTGAGACCAACGTTTAGGCCCATTGTGACATCACAATTAATATCCACTCCATGGTCAAATATTCCTTAAAGGAAAGCAGACTGACATCAGCATAAATCTTCCTATTGCAATAATCTTTACCATGAAGGCCACAGTCAAAGATTACGAAGAAAAAATAAGGTTACGAACCTCCACCTCACCGTGACAAGAGAGCGCAGCTTCAGCAGAATTCATTCAGTAGAATACCAAGTCTATTTACAGTGGTGGCCTTATAATTAGAAACGATTTAGCAACATGTATGTTTGTTAATTTGTTTTACAGTTTTCACTGTGTACCTGGGATCAAAGGCTTTGTTTGGAGGACGTCATACATAGGTCTTTCCATCAGATTGGAACAAATTAAACTTAGATTCGTCACTCGAGAGAACTCTGTTCCAGAAACATCGTTTCTAATTATAAGGCCAACACTGCATAGGTCTTTTTATAAGATAGTGTTCCCTTATAATCGCCATTGTGGGATGAAGACGTTAATCAGTCTTCTTCTTATTCATAAAAGTTCATCAGGGTTTTGAAATATTTCATGCAGTTGTTTTTGCTGCCAATGAAGTTGAGCCTCCCTGTATAACGAGCAGAGAATACCTAGTTTAACTAGGGCTATCGCAATACTTATGTGCTGTAACAAGTCGTAATTGCAATTTACGATAATGTCTCTGCGAACCGAAAATCCTATACATTCATGGCCGAGGATGGACATCGAAGAACTGTTTGTTAGGCTCTTATTCGTAACTCGGCTATTCGCGTAAATCTAGGGCTAGCATTGTGCTGCTCCATACATACATAATTGGCCATTACAACCCTTCAGTCAGGATAGTTCCTCATACCACTTATGTTGTGTTTGTTTATTTTATACATGAGTTGCGGAAGCTACAGTTTAAAGTCGACTGTGAACACCAGACGTTTGAGAAGCTTTTTCATGGCAATTTTACTTACGCAGAGTTTTTGCCAGAAATCTGCTGAAATGAAGTCGCCGAAGAAATATTTCCTTCATATTTTCGTTTTGATGTCTGACCTGGGGTTTAGACCGAGGCCTTATGTCTAACGGACTACGGAGACTTTTCCATTACAAACGAAAAAAACCGCAGTTCAGCCAGCCAGAATTTAATATCAGAACCTTAAACATTCCTATCACAGTTCTCTCTCTGTTCAGCAGAGGTATAAACCTCAAGTCCTGGAGCCCAAAATCATCTGGAGCCAGAACGTTATGGATTAGATTACAACTCTAAGGGCGTCTCGCGAAATATTTGTGCGTTTGAGCCCTGCCATCATCTGTTGGCTCCATTGAGCCAAACATGAGCCAACTTTGTTTTAAATTCGACGGACTTTGTAAAAATCCCAGTGTCACATAAAGCAAGCAGCATATTATCCTGCACTATACTGCATTCTTCTTCGCTCAGACTATGGGCTAATTTGCTATATAATTTGGCTCTTCGATGGCTTTATACTCAAGCATTGGGTTAAGCTGGTGCCATTGGGGCTGAATGTAATTCTGTAAACCATAGAAACACTCATTGGTTCCTTATAATTTCGTTGACAGGCTACAACCTTTGGCATGACAATCAGTAGGTTAAAATGCGGTCTATAAATGCATTGCTGATACTGTGAAGGCTGAAGTTCTATTGAAACTTAACTTAAATGAGGATGGAATATGTGTATGATGCCAAGAGTATTTAAATGCCTGCCAGTATGAGTATTTGTGCCTGAGCCTGTTGTTAAATACCCCATGCAAAATGCTTGTAGATATGCTTGTGAAACAAATTCTCACTTTCATTTCCATTTTTTTTCCCCAGAAATGCTTTCCAAATTTCCAAACGCTTTACGAGTGTTGAAGTTCATATAAGGAGGCATGAAGTATGACTAAACTCTGTCGACCTGGCTTCGATAAGAAAGTGACTAACTCGTCTTTTTTCTTTGGAGCGCATGGATGTAATGACTGCAGCCCCTACCGCCTTTTGTCTCATTGGAAATCATACAGACAGAGCTGGCATTTCCTCATACGACTTGTGTGAATCAAAAGAGACTCTTGTTCACCTAATGCGTCAGAGACTAGGTGTGTCTTGCAAAAAAGTAGTTTCTTCCATTTTCTATCATCTTTAGCTGGTGGTTAGTTGATCGTGGACTCCTAAACTTAGATAATTTGTCATTACAGCCCTTTAGTCAGGATTACGAACTAGTTTCTCACACCACTTAAGTTGTGTGCATTAATTTTATACATGAGTGGCGGAACCTACAGGTTAAAAGTTGACGCTGAACGACAGATTTCTTTGAGAAACTTTTCATGGCATTTTTTTATTTACTCTCAGAGTTTTTGCCAGAAATCTGCTGAGAGGAAGTCGCCGCAGAAATATTATTTCATATTTCGTTTTGTTGGAGATGTCTAACATGCAGATGTTTGAACCATGCCCTCACGTCTAATAAGCCAACACACTACCTACTAGAATACGGCGGCTTCTAGACTCTGGACTCCTGTAGGGACTGTTAACTCTGGACTTAGATATTGAGTTGAGCCTCGTCTAGGGCCTTACCTAACCTAATCCAATAAGTTTGGCTCCACTTTGTACTGTCGGAATACAAATTGTTCCCCTCAGAGTCACACAATTCTATGTTTCCCTTAAAAATCACTCTTCTTTCGTGCCAAGAAAGGTTAGGACGGACTACAAGCATATGCTTGCAGACAGTTTATCGTTGATTTTCGAGAATTCTTTTGCTATTCTCACTGACTAGTGCAGTTTCAAGAACAGATGACACCATAACGAATACATACATAATTGGTCATTACAACCCTTTGGTCAGGACTACGACCTAGATTCCCATACCATTTATGTTGTGTGTGTTAATTTTATAAATGAGTGTCGGAACCTACAGTTTAAACTCGATTAACGACAGTTATTTTGAGAAACATTTCAAGGCTCTCTCAGAGTTTTTGCCAGAAATCTGCTGCGAGGAAGTCGCCGCAGAAATATTTTTTCATATTTCGTTTTGTTGGAGATGTCTGAACTGGGGCTTGAACCGTGGCCTCACGTCTAATACGCCAATACCCTACGGCGACTTCATTAAACGACGTCTACATCAGAGGTCAGTAATGAGTATTCAAAACGATGAATAGATTCGAATCATACTTCTGATAATTTCTGATACTTATACGCATTCATACTTATTTTAATGTCATACTCATACTACTCATATTCAAAATTTGAAATACGCATGGTACTCATACTTAAGAATACGCATGATGTTATGGATTTCGACTACCATGACTCATCGTATACACGCGTACGAACTCTACAATACTCACAAGAAGGTTGTGTGTTTGCGCTTCTTGCTGTCTTTGTCTTTTTTGTTTATGTAGCTTTCTTCTTTCTTTGTAAATGCAACAACAACTAAGACTGTAAATTTTGAGGAATGATTCGTATCACTCGAATCCATTTATGAGTATTATAAGTATTTTTTTTAATTTATGAATCTGAATGAGTAGGCGTTTGAATCAAACATATTTCGAATGGTATGAGTTTGATGTCGACGTTGCAACTTGTACTTATAAATCAATGTTGTACTGAGTACGAATCAGTCAGAGTAGTTGGATTTCAATACTGTTGACTCACTCATACTAAAAATTTCATTAGTACTTATGGGTAGCGAAAAAGCGATTTATTTCTGATCTCTGGTCTACATACCTTAAAAGACGGTGGTCCTAAGTTTTAACTTTTTTAATTCAGTGTGGGTTGTAATCGATACGAAGCTAATCAGTTTCACTTTCTAACATGTCTAGCTCTGGACGAAGTCGGAAATTTCTTTGCTGACAGCATGTCTTGATGACACCTCTTGCTTGTTTTGTTGTTATTTGATTTTATTTTCTTGTATTTTCTTGTATTATTTTTGTAACAGTTTTTGTTTTTGTTTTTTTTTTCTTATGTTTTGAAATGAAATGATTTAATTTGAAATTCTTATTTTAACATGTCTCAGATACTCCTCACATGCTCAGATTCTTGGATATTTTTGATTTCAAATAATTTTTATTGCTTTAGTTGTTGTTTTCTCTTTAGTTGTTGTTGCTGTTTTTGGTAAGAATGTTGAAACTGTCAACGAAAGGAATGTTTTTTATTGGTTTTCTATGTCTGTAAACAGAAATGTAAGCATATGTGTGTGTGTCTGTAAGGCCAGTGCAAATGTCTATACTTACACTCTCACAATTAATTTTTTTTCATGTGGTATATACACACACAAACACACACACACACACATTTTCTTTTGCAGTAACACTTGTTTGTAAACGTATTAACCAATTCTCTTTAAACAATTACTCACATACATATACAACACACTCATACATGCTTGAAGTCGTGATAAGAGAGAAAATATTTTTTGTTTGCTTCACTTGTTTCTGTTGCCGTATAGGAGTCCAACGGAGATTTTTTTACTACGTTTTTATTTTGGCAATTTTTCATTGGTAGTGGAAGGCTGCTAGATGCTCTTCAATGCTTAACCAATGTCTAGTGAAGCAATGTTTTTATTCGAGAATTTTATATATAAATATCAAACAAATATAGTCACAGGAAATATTTCAAAATATTGTTACGTTTTTACCTTCTTAAAAACGTTTAAATATGAGTTCGTTAATTGCAAACAAAGTAAAATCAAATATGTGTTTAATATCAGTTAAACTCCCTTCATTATTTACATTACTTTTGTGTGCCACCGTATATAACTTAACGATACAACAACAATAATCTGTTTACTCACTTTACTAGTTCACACAATTATTCGCTTTACAACCACGACTTGTTTTGTTCACACGCAACTTCACCTAAGGCTGACTGAATTTTAACTGACTGTTGCCTGCTTTGTCCAGCCCTTTTATAGCCCGACACAACCACTCTAACGAACATTCTTGAAGTGGAAGGTTCGTGATTTCGCCTTCTCGAAAGTTCTATAGCGACCGTACTGTTCCTTGTGTATTTTGCACACTTGTCCATCCCTCGTTGTCACATACATGTTGTTGTTGGTACCAGGCGCAACCAGGCTCGTTGTACATATATGTGTGTGCAGCTTTAGATAATCAACATGTTCATTGTATTCTTAGTGTTAGTGTGTATTTGTATCGTGTGGCTTTTGTTTATCGTTTCTGTTGTTAAACGATATTAGGTCGTTTCGATTTGCGTAACAATATATACGATCTTTACATAGGTTCTGCCAGCTACTTTTTAAAATTTTCGATGCCAGTTGTCAATTGGGTTACCATTCCTATGGCTACCAAGAGTACTTCGACCTACATTGTCTGGTTTTTTTCATTCATTTTCTTAGCAACCAGCATTTCTGCTTTTTCATTCGAAAGTACAGCCAGCTTGTCCGCGTATAACAGTACCTTCTCAGGAATATACTGCTACTGAGTAGAAATTTTATTATACTAAGACAGCCATGACATTGCAAGTCACCGTCTAGTCTAGTAGGTAGTGTGTTGGCTTATTAGACGTAAAAGCCAGGTTTCGAGACAAAATTCAAAAAGTATTTCTTCGGCGATTTCCTCTCAGCAGATTTCTGGCAAAAACTCTGAGAGTAAATAAAATTGCCATGAGAAAGTTTCTCAAAAATCTGTCGTTCGGATTCGACTTTAAACTGTAGGTCCCACCACTCATGTATAAAAAACATAAGTGGTGTGAGAAACTAGGACGTTGTACAATGGGTCAATTTGACCTCCGGGTACTCTACTTGTATTAATTGACAAGTACACGTCCTCTAACCTAACCCAACCTAACCTGGAGCCATCAGTGCATGTTTCTAGAAAATTTTAAAAAAACATTTCTTCGATGTTCATTCTCGGCCGTGAATGTAGAAGGTTTTCGGTTCACAGAGACATCATCGGTGATTGCAATTACAATCTCCCGCTTGTTACAGGACATAAGTATTGCGAAAACGTAAAGTACCTGCTGCTTCTGCAGAAGCTTATTACGCAGTATGTTGTAAAGTGCCCGTAGGGCCCTAATAATTAGAATGGCCAACAATGCTAACCAAATACCATAGGGGGTGTATAAATTCCAGACCGACACCACGTTTAAATACTGTGACATGTTAACGAGTGTGAAAAAAAAGAAAACATTGAATAGCAAACGCAGAAGAAAACAACACAACAGTAGCAAATCAGGAATCTCAAGATTGAAGGCATTTACACATGAATACGTACATATATACATGCATACATATATACATACATACAGATCACAATACAATAACAAATTTAAAACCAAAAAACCACAAAAAAATTAAGAGAGACAAAAGAACAAGCATATCAAGCAGGATCAAGCCACATCAAGCGTCATCAAGCATCATCAAGCATATGTGAGAAATAAAAATCAACAGAAATTTTTTTAAACTTGAAAATAGTTTCCTTTTTTTATTACGCACCCCTTCCCCCCATTGAAAATAAAACAAGAAAAAAACCTCAAATAAAATCAAAATATCTACACATACATACTTGCAAACAAGCATACGTCACTTACCTTTTCAAAGTAAACAAAAACGCTGTTAAGCTTCAAATAACAGTGCCGAGAGAGAGAGAGAGACAGAGGCAAGAAAAAAAGAAAGAAAAAATGTGTTTGTGTGTGTGTTTGTATAAGTATATGTGTGTTATAAGGGCATTAATGCCAAGCAATGTTTGGTTACTTACCATGATCATGAGCATGTTGTCGTATGTCTGTCTGTCCGTCTGTCTGTCTCCGCAAACATACACACATATTTATTGTATTTATGGTGTATGAATGATAATAAACATCACGTTTTATGGAGTTTTTTTTCCCAACCAAGTGTTAGTAAGCGTATGTATGTGTTTCTGTGTACGTGTTTTTCAAGTGATATACAAAGAATGTTGTGTTGAGCAATACAAAGTCTTCGACAATTATTTCAAAATACCAGCAACCATAACATCAATAACACCAACAGCAACAACAATAACAGCAACATTGAAATGTTAAAGGTTTTAAAAGTTTAAAGTGTTTAAAGAAGATTTCTTCACACTTTCTCTTTACACATACATACATTCATACATACATACCTACATATGTATGTATGTACACATATTCTCTTATTGTGTAAAGGAATTTCTTAAGGGCTTTTGCTCCTTTTTTATTTTCTAAACTTTATTAAAAACTCTCTGAAAAGGTTTTGTTTTTATTAACACACACGAATACATACATAAAGCTTCGCGTGTGCTTATTAATATCCAAGCAAACATTTTAGATGTAAATAAGTCCTTACACGCTATGGTAGACAGCAGTGTTTTTCATCATTATCGAAAAATAAAGGCCCAACTACTTAACATTAAGATAACGCTCTTTACAATAGATTAGATGAGTTTAAATTGGTTCCTCTACAACTATGGCTACTACTTTATTAACGGATCTCATCATTAAGTTAGAGAAAATTGTCACAGGCCAACTCTTCCGAAGCATACTGCAGTACTCGTTATACAATCGAAGTTGCTTAATGAATACTCATGTATATTCATCTTTGAGCCTTCAGCGTTTAAAACAAAGCCTGCGTAGTTCATTATCTGAAACATAAGTCAACAAGTACCTGACTATTTTCTTGTCCTTAAAAACGTCATGCAGTTATTCACTTGACCTTTGATTGTCTCTTAGACTAAAGAATGTCTGTAGTAGACTACAGGATTACAGCAGTAGACTACAGGATTATTGTAGTAGAGTACAGGATTACTACAGGATTATTGTAGTAGGCTAGAGGATTACTACAGGATTATTGTAGTAGACTAGAGGATTACTACAGGATTACTATAGGATTATTATAGTAGACTGCATGATTACTGTAGTAGATTACAGGATTATTGTAGTAGACTACAGGATTACTACAGGCTTATTGTATTAGACTACAGGATTACTACAGGATTATTGTATTAGACTACAGGATTACTACAGGATTATTGTAGTAGACTACAGGATTACTGTTGTAGACTACAGGATTACTGTAGTAGACTACAGGATTACTGCAGTAGACTACAGGACTATTGTAGTAGACTACAGGATTATTGTGTTAGACCACAGAATTATTGTAATAGACTACAGGATTACTACAGGATTATTGTATTAGACTACAGGATTGCTACAGGATTATTGTAGTAGACTCCAGGATTATTACAGGATTATTGTATTAGACCACAGGATTATTGTTGTAGACTACAGGATTACTGTAGTAGACTACAGGATTACAGCAGTAGACTACAGGATTACTGTAGTAGACTACAGGGTTACTAGAGGATTATTGTATTAGAACACAGGATTATTGTAGTAGACTACAGGATTACTACAGGATTATTGTAGTAGACTAGAGGATTACTACAGGATTACTATAGGATTATTATAGTAGACTGCATGATTACTGTAGTAGATTACAGGATTATTGTAGTAGACTACAGGATTACTACAGGCTTATTGTATTAGACTACAGGATTGCTACAGGATTATTGTAGTAGACCACAGGATTATTGTTGTAGACTACAGGATTACTGTAGTAGACTACAGGATTACAGCAGTAGACTACAGGATTACTGTAGTAGACTACATGGTTACTAGAGGATTATTGTATTAGAATACAGGATTATTGTAGTAGACTAGAGGATTACTACAGGATTATTGTAGTAGACTAGAGGATTACTAGAGGATTACTATAGGATTATTATAGTAGACTGCATGATTACTGTAGTAGATTACAGGATTATTGTAGTAGACTACAGGATTACTACAGGCTTATTGTATTAGACTACAGGATTGCTACAGGATTATTGTAGTAGGCTCCAGAATTACTACAGGATTATTGTATTAGACTACAGGATTACTGTTGTAGACTACAGGATTACTGTAGTAGACTACAGGATTACTGCAGTAGACTACAGGATTATTGTAGTAGACTACAGGATTATTGTGTTAGACTACAGAATTATTGTAATAGACTACAGGATTACTACAGGATTATTGTATTAGACTTCAGGATTGCTACAGAATTATTGTAGTAGACTCCAGGATTACTACAGGATTATTGTATTAGACCACAGGATTATTGTAGTAGACTACAGGATTACTACAGGATTATTGTAGTAGACTACAGCATTACTGCAGTAAATTACAGGATCATTGCATCAGACTACAGGATTACTGCAGTAAATTACAGGATTATTGTAGTAGACTACAGGATTACTGTAGCAGACTACAGGATTGCTATAGTAGACTACAGCTTTACTGTAGTAGACTACTGGATTATTGTAGTAGGCTACAGGATTACTGCAGTAGACTACAGGATTACTACAGGATTATAGTAGTAGGCCACAGGATTACTACAGGATTATTGTATTAGATTACAGGATTACTACAGGATTATTATAGTAGACTACAAGATTACTGTAGTAGACTACAGGATTATTGTAGTAGACTACAGGAATATTGTAGTAGACTACAGGATGTCTGTAGTCGATTACTGGATGTCTGTAGTAGACTACAGGATGTTTGTAGTAGACTACAGGATGACTGTAGTAGACTACAGGCTGTCTGTAGTAGACTACAGAATGTTTGTAGTAGACTACAGGATTACTGCAGTAGACTACAGGTTTATTGTAGTAGACTACAGGATTATTGTAGTAGACTACAGGATTATTGTAGTAGATTACAGCATTATTGTAGGTTAACGCTGCAAATTCAAGCTGAAATGACGGCCATAAAGACTGCCGCTATATGAATCCAGCACCAGTATACATCAAATGGTGATATAGGCATATTTACCATTTTAAAGGTCATTAGAGAGAGTGTCTACAGCACAAAAGAGTCGAGTATTTTAACGATTATTCACTGTAACAACAACGACACTTGAAAAGACTGCTACAATAGAAGATTTAATTGAATTCATATGTGGCATTGGCAATGGTCTCCGCAGAGAGGCCTCACAAAAACTAAAACAACTAAATTCACAAATTTTCATAGGAAATAAGGATTGATGAACACGCTTGTGTAGTGTGCAGAAAAATATCAGCCGCTATAAATATATGCACAAGAATATGTTCGTTATACTTAAGCAATATTCGTCTTAGAAACCTCATAGCAGGTCTAATGGGATAATTTCTGTTGAGTACAAAACGCCTAGAGACTACAAAAATATCAACTACTTCTGTAGAAGCTGTAACGACAAGATAGTTGAAGAAACCTTAAAACATTTCCTTTATTATTTTCCGTGACTTGGGTATTTGAGAAGAATGATGCTTGGGCATCCAGCATTTATTGCCAGAACTTGTCTAACCAAGGATAATTTGAATAAACTCCACATTTTCATGTCAGCCAGGAGTAGGAGTTGAATGACAAAACATTCGCTACCGATAGGTAGTAGTCGTAGTCTAGTAAGTAGTGTCTTGGTTTATTCGACGTAAGGTCACGCTGCAAACCCCGGTCAAGACATCTCCAACAAAACGAAATATGAAGAAAATATTTCTTCGGCGACTTCCGCTCACCAGATTTCTGGCAAAAACTCTGAAAGTGAATAAAAATTGCCATGAAAAAGTTTCTTAAAAAAATCGACTTTAAACTGTAGGTCCCCCACCACTCATGTATAAAATTAATGCACACAACATAAGTGTTGTGAGAAACTAGGTTGTAATCCTGAATGAAGGGTTGTAATGACCAATTATGTGGACAGGCACTATCGATATTAAGTAACACCTTTTAAGGTTACTTGTAATAACAAGTTCTAGAAATTCAATACAAATACTCGCTGTGCTCACACATATGTATGAATAGTGAGACCGTGTATGTATTTGCATATGTTAATGTAAATAGAATGAAAGAAATCCGCAAATAATATCATCCTACGGTGTTGTTGTTTTTTTCCTTGCTTTTATTTGTTCGTATTTATTTACTCAAATATTAAAAAAAATTTTCTTTTATTGTTGCATATGTTTACTGTTGTTGCCATTGGAAAACCTTCAAAATGGTTTTTTTATCTCCTTAAGTCTGTCAAAATATTTGAAAATTATTCACTTTAATATGCTGGCATGACATTCTTGTTGATTTTTTGCCTTAAGGCAGGCAATGATTTCTTTTTTTATTTGCATCCTACACTCCTGTAGCTGGTTAGTGGGTTTATTAATGCGTTTGTGTTGGTATTAGAACTATGGTTTCTAAGGGGCACTGATGGATTTATAATTATTGTCTAGCTGAGGAGCATGAGTAAGCTTGAGAAAAATTTTTTCTGAAAACTTAAACATCCTGGCAACCAGATCAGTGTAACAATTTGTGTGAGGCCTCTTTGCGGAGACATGCCAATGCCACGTATGAATCCAATTCAATTTTCTGTTGTAGCAGTCTTTCAAGCATCGTTGTTCCTACATTGTACCAGCGTTATCCTATGACGATAATCGTTAATATATCACTGTCTCTACAAGAAACACTCAACACTTTTGTGCTGTACAGAAGCTCTCTCTCTAATGGCGTACTTAATGTCGGCAATTATGCGTATATTGCCATTCGATATGTATATACCAGATTAGCACAGTGGCCGTCTTTATAGTCATTATTTGAGTCTGAATAGTATTACACCAATCCCGTTGTCGTCGTAGTCTAGTAGGTAGTGTGGTGACTTATTAGACATGAGCAAACAAACATCTCCACGTCAGACATCTCCAAAAAATATGAAATTTGAAAAAATATTTCGCCGCGACTGCCTCTCACCAGATTTCTGGCAAAAGCTCTGAGAGTCATATAAAATTGTCATGAAAAGGTTGCTCAAAAATCTGTCGTTCGAAGTGGACTTTCTCTTGTCCTATCATTTTCAAATTTTTACTGAATATTCTATACCCACTTATGCCATGAATATAAGCTTGACTTAAAGTTGATAGAGTTGGTTCTCTAGCTTTCCTGGTTATTGATAACAAACGCTTGCATTTTTGCTGAGAACAATTCTCGGTGGCATTATGCCATCGCTATTTACGGCCGGTAACTATACTTTGAATATAGCCAAGGAATTTATATATCTTGGCGCAGCCGTTACCATCAAAAATGATGCCAGTCGGTACTACTATGGTCTCAATAAGCAATTGAGTAGCAGAGATGTCTCTAGTACGACAAAACTAATATTCTATAAGACACTCATCCTCACCGTACTTCTTTACGGCGCAGATGTATGGATGATGAAGCAGTCTTGAGAGTATTCAAGAGAAAAGTCCTACGTAAGATCTTCGTTCCAGTACTTATATACCTTGGCGACGCCGTTACCATCAAAAATGATATCAGTCTGTGCTACGTCAGTCGGTACTACGTAAGTCCTACGTAAGATCTCTGTTTCAGTACGAGTTGGCGATGATTTCGGCATCAGCTTTAAAAGTTATGTGCTCCTCAACGACATGAACATTGTGCAGCGTATTAACATCCAGCGACTTTGCTGGCTAGGCCATGTCATTCGAATGGAGGAGAATGCTCGGGCGAGACGGGTATTTGATGCGGGGATCTGCGGAAGTCGGTGTAGAGGACGAACTTGTTTGCGTTGGAAGGATCAGACCGAGGAAGCCCTGTCATCATTTGTTGTGACCAACTGGCGTAGGCGCGCAAAAAGCAGAGGCGCCTGGAACGCAGGCCGAAATCGTTAATCGGTTTGTTAATGGCCAATTAAGTAAGCAAGTTATACCATCCTAATGGAGAATAAAATATCTTTCAAAAACCCTCAAACGAGCATTGATGTAAAGTACTTTTGAAATCAGAAATTTCGTTCAAATTCGGGTTACCAGAACAAGCCTCTTTTCAATCACAATCGAAAATTAACAGCTTCTCAGTTCCAATTTCAAATTCACACGACGTCTTCCTATTTAAGCTTGAATTGTTGGGAAAGGGATTGATTCTTTTGGAAACGCATTGTATTTATTAGGTTTAGGTTTAGGTCTGAGTTGTAGCTCTGATTTCACAAAGCTCACTTGAGCACGCATAGCGGCCCGTTGTGATGCCACGTGTGAACGCAGTCCCTGTACTGACCAAGTTCCACCAAAATCAGGGAAGAGCAAGAAGTTGGTCAGCGCAAGGGCTGCACATCAAAGGCACGACTACCCCATACTGTAAAATCAGCCAGAAAGTTTGATGAACTAAGCTATATCTGATATCAATAGATGATAGCTCCGTCAAGCTGAAAAGAAATGGAGAGCCAAATAGCCTAGCAAGAGACGGGCACTGACAAAGAAAGTGGATAACGGTCTCCTCTTCCTCAGCGGATCTGCATCCGCGGCAGAAATCGTTAAATGGGAGCCTCATTCTCTCCGCGTGTCTACCCATAACGCAATGACCTGTAAGCACGGCCGCTGTGGTTGAGATGACGTCACGACCCAGACCAAGTAATTGTTTGGTACGACTTCTATCCATCAAGGGCCAGGTGAGTCTAGCGGTGGAGCAGAACTCCTCATTGACCCAGGATAGGTTGGCGTCTCGAGAGAATTTCCGCGCAATGTCCAACTTTACCGAGGCAAGTGGCATACCCATTTCAATTGAAGAGGATTCCGGAAGGAGCGCACCAGCTCTGGCGAGCTCGTAGGCCCTACAGTTTCCCGGAATGTTACTGTGCCCGGTGACCCACACCAGTGAGACACTGGTGAAGCGCCCAGAAAGAAGGTCGAGACAGCGGCGACATTCCCTAACGATCATAGAGTTATTCACGAAACACGATAGAGATCTTACCGCGGCCTGACTATCAGAAAAGACCGAGATGCGAGTGAAAGGAGCACAGTTGACGAGGATCCATTGAGCGGCCCGGTAAATTGCCATCACCTCCGCCTGAAACACGATGCAGTAGTTCGGCAGACGGAGAGAAATGTTTATGTCCAGTTTCCCAGAGTAGACACCGCTTCCAACCCCATTATCGAGTTTAGATAATGTATTTATTAGACTCAATGTTAGTTAAAAAGGAAGTCAGTTACGTCAGTAGACTCTTATTGCTTAGGTTTTATGTCCCTAAGTAGAGTCTTCTGACGTGACTGACTTCCTTTGAATTTAACTATCATTGAAACTAAGCGCATTGAGACTTGTTGCTTAGAGTCTACTTAGGGACATAAAGTCTTAACAAGAAGAGTCTATTGACGTACATTAGTGCCCTTAGACGTACAAAAGGGTGCAGCTCGCGAACACTGCACTTCTTTTATTCCTAAAAGTGTCGTTGTGTTAAGTTTCCTTATAGAGTTGATTGCACAAATCACTTGAGAATTTGACCACACTGGCATAGGGCATCGTATAGTCGACCTCCACGACCGAGAGTATGTTTAAAGACTTTTTTCTTTCTTTCATTCGTTTTAATAAAATTTATAATTCAATATGTGTTAAGAACAAGCAGCATATGTTGTCTTGTAAACGTGTGTACATATGTATGTAAGCATATGTGTGTGTTAAGTGTTCGTGCGTGTAGGAGTGCATATGTCAAATATACTTGTATAACAACAATAACAACAACAATATAAGAAAATAATATTAATTTACTGTGGCTTCTTCAATTTGTAACTGCAGGTTATGAATTTTTTATGTCTCTCTTCACAATTTTTTTTATTTTATTTTTTTCTAGTATTTTAGACTTAATTTTCTTGTATTTGTTAAGGATTTAAAAATAAAATCTTTTGTTTTATTTTATTAAGTTTTAAAGTAAACAGGAATTAAATTTTAAAGCCATGGACTTGTTTGTTTTTATTAAAATTTAATCGAAATTAAAAGAGACACACTTTATTTCATATGAAACAAGAATATTATTAAGCCTTGACATAGTAATCGTAGACGGCATTTAAAAAAAAGTTTAAATTAAATGACAAGGTGACCAGAATAGTTTCATTTTTGCTAATTAATATGCATTCAAGGCCACAGCCCTTTAAGGCGGTTAGACCTACTTAAACAACTCTTGTAGGTTCAGTGGATGGCATTCAGAAGTCCTGAGACCTGAAAATCTGTTAACTATCTGCGCACTTCTTGATATGGACAAGCATTCGATAACACTTACTACGTGACCCTAGATAGGGCAGAGAATAGAAGTGTCATAGACCCTATGATATCTAAACAGAGGTCCTTCTTACACGATCTGCAGCGCCAAACGCTGGGAACGATATTATAAGCGTCGGCACAATCAGATGTTGTCCAAAAGGTGGAGTTCTTCTTGCAGATGAAGACTAAAAGTCGCCATAGTCTAGGCGGTAGAGTGTTGGCCGCTTAGACTTGAGACCATGGTTCAAACCACGGGTCAAACACCTCCAACAAAACGAATTATGAAAGAATATTATTTCGGTGACTTCCTCTCAGCCGACTTTGGGGCAAAATCACTGTGAGTGAATAAAAATTGCCATGAAAAATTTCTCAAAAATCTGTCTTTCGGATTCGACTTTAAGCTAAGGGTTCTGACACTTAGTGGTGTGAGAAGCTTCGTTGTAATTCTGTCTGAAGCGTTGTAATGACCAATTAAGTAAGTTAGTAGATGAAGTCTTGATAAAACTGCTTGAGGCGAACATTGATTGCCTAGGATATTCAAGTGATATAGTTCTGGTGGGATCCACGACGGGATCCTGCACGGCCTCTCGTGCCTAGAGACAAATTTGTAGAGACTCTTTCTAACCCCATTAAAATCAGAGATCAGCAATGAATCGTTTTTTCGCTTCTCATAAGTACTCATGAAATTTTTAGTATGAGTGAGTCAACAGTATTGAAATCCAAATACTCTGATTCATTCGTACTCACTACAGCATTGAGTGCAACGTTGACATCAAACTCATAACAATCGAAATATGTTTGACTCATACGCCCACTCATTCAGATTCATAAATTTAGAAAAATACTTATAATACTCATTAATGATTCGAGTGATTCGAATCATTCATCAAAACTTACAGTCTTAGTTGTTGTTACATTTACAACAAAAGAAAAAAGAAAAAGACAAAGACACGACCTTCTAGTGAGTATTGTAGTGTTCGTACGCGAATCATACTTATTTTGTGATTCTTGTCTATGTTGAGTTATGGAGAGTCGAAAACAACAACTTCGTACGTGTTGTTAAGTATGATTACAATGAGTACTTCAAACTTTGAATATGAGTAGTATGAGTATGACATTAAAATAAGTATGAATGCGTATAAATATCAGAAATTATAAGTATGATTCGAATCTACTCATCTTTTTGAATACTCATTGCTGATCTCTGATTCAAATTGGTCTTTAGACTGAAAGTCGATGATGCGTTTTATTGAAGTTAAGGATAAAACC
This sequence comes from Sarcophaga variegata, assembly GCA_932273835.1. Taxonomy (NCBI): domain Eukaryota; kingdom Metazoa; phylum Arthropoda; class Insecta; order Diptera; family Sarcophagidae; genus Sarcophaga; species Sarcophaga variegata. The sequence continues at coordinate 14,244,463 of OW026361.1, read as the reverse complement.
AGTGGCAAGACCTTAATAGTTTTATTTATAGGAAGGAACTCCTACTTCTTAAATAGAGGAACATTTTAATCATGGTTAATGGAATATCATGGTAAATGGAAGGAATATTACTGTAAGTAATACTGAATAGTAAAGTGATGTGAAATGCTCATAAAAGGAGCATGTCAGGAGAGGTCACTCATGCCCTAGTGATATGTTGAAGGCTTGCAGAGAAATCCTACATATGTAACCCAGATATTATGCACTGGAGGTATACCTCAATGGTCAGACGAATAGTGATCTTTGAGGCCATTGTCTAGGTAGACAGTACAAATTGGTTTCGTGGGATACAGAGACTGACATGTGTTGATATAACCGGACCTGTCCTACAGCGGTGCTGTAGCCTCTATTGGATTTGAGCCCGTTGTAGATAATAGTGAGGTCCAAAGCTTGGTAGACAAGTCTAGTACAAGATTCATTAGGGAGCATCGTGAACTGAGAAATCGAGTGTCTGACAATTTCCCTCCTTAAGAGTCCCCTGGACTCTATAATTTTGGGAAACATTGTTCAACGAAACTTAGTAGAAAAAAAGTGAATGGAGGAGGTTACTTATACTTTTTTAAAAGAGACAAATTTCTACACGGACGCGCCAAAAACAGGTATTGATACAGCAGAGCAAGTGTTAGTTGCCAGAGGGCAATATTTCGAACAGATGGGGAGATTTGAGGATATTTTTCAAGCGGAACTCTTCGCCATCGATGCTCAATTCAACTTGGATAGGAGATACAAAAAAACACGGCATAGCAATACTATCTGACAGTAAGTATTTCATTGGATTACTCGGCTCTTATGAAGTTTAATCGAGAATGGTATGACACTGTCCGGCAAAGCTGAATCAGCTGGGCAAAGGAAAAAGCATCATCCTCTGATAGGTCACATGTTATGTGGTAATTCATGGCAATTTATAGGCAGATGAGCTTGCGAGGAGTGCTAATTTGGCCAGAACCTTTCTGTTTAGGGTGAAGAGACATTCGAAAGAGGATACACAGAGAAAGGCAGGATAAAAAAGGCAAAACCTCTTCTTAAACCAAATGGGTTTGAGGCAATCTAAACTTATATTGGATAATTATGACAGAAAAAGATTTGGATCATACAACAGTCTGCCCAGAAGGAACCAAAGAAGAGTAACCTGCCCATTTGAGAGGATATTGTACACTCAAGTAGCTCCTGTTTAGAATGGTGATCACCAAATTTATATTGAAACTGTAGTTCGTTTAGCAACCTTGATACACACATAGATAATTAGGTTAGGTTAGGTCGGAGTGGTAGCTCTGATATCACAAAGCTCACTTGAGTACGTATAGCGGTCATTACAACTCTTCAGTCAGGATTACGACCTAGTTTTTTGCACCACTTATGTTGTGAACGTTAATTTTATGCATAAGTGGCGGGATCTACAGCTTATTAACACTGTCGGACTATTATCTGTGGGGCGCCGTTAAAAAAGGGTCATGCCGACAATCTCTGGTTCGTTTAATTGATCATTTGAACAACAACATTCGTGATCGAATGAGTTGCTCTGAGGCCAGTCGTGGCAATCATGTGAGTGAAATAATATTCCTTTTGTAGCCAGAACAATTGTACTTCACAACAAAAATATAAATTTGGCAAGATTTCAAATCGTGTTCGTTTTATTGGATTTTTAAATTTAACCCTTTAAATGGCTCACCCTATATAGCCCCTTCTTCCTGAGTTCGTTGCCTATGTTTACAACACTAACTCAGAATACCGAATTAAAAAAATGCCAAATACTTGCGTTCAAGTCAATTAAGTTTAGCCACTAAAGCCTTAGTAGGAGTGGAACAGAGTGCCCTGATGATCAGAACGGCTGACTGCTTGCGTACCCTGCCTGTAACTCTACAGCGACATTTTTTAAGCACACCGTCCATTAAACGTAAACAACGTACAGCAAGGTTGGTTACAACACGGCTCAATAGAGCCAGTGTGTAATGAAGTCGCCCTTGCCTAGGAGCTGGTGTGTTGGCTTGGTTTAAACCCCAGCTCAGACGTCTGGAACAAAATTTCTTGTCATCAATTTTCTGGCAAAAACTCTGAAAGTAAAATAAAATTGCCATGAACTGTTTCTGTAAGCTTACTGCTGGTGTGATGTACGCTGGAACCATCACATTTTTCAAGCGTTGAAAGAAGCATTCATGTGCCGCGGTTTCTTAATTCATTTCATATGATTTCCTTACTATTTACACCGCTTATAACCGACCGCGAATGGAATACATCTCTCATGTATGGGCCGTTGCCTCAAAGTCTAATTTGAGACTTCTGGACCGTTTGCAGGAGAGGGCGAAGTGATCATTATGGACGGTAAGGTATCCAACTCTATTGATTCATTGGAGCATTGTCGCAATGTGACTTGTGTTTCACTGTTCTATCGCTACTAATACGGATTTTGCTCTAGTAAGATAAAGGCACCTTGTTCCCGCAAAATCATGTATTCTTACGTTGCACACATCTTTCTCGCAAGGCATATCCGTTTGAAGTCAATTGGCCGGACTATCCGTGTGTGGAAATCCTTAAATGCGGAGGTCTTTTCTGTCACTTAGAATACATAACATAATTAGTCATTACAATCCTTCAGTCAGGATTACGGCCTAGCTTCTCACACCACTCATGTTGTGTGTGTTAATTTTATACATGAGTGGCGGGACCTACAGTTTAAAGTCGACTCCGAACAACAGATTTTTTGAGAAACTTTTCATGGCAATTTTATTTACTCCCAGAGTTTTTGCCAGAAATCTGCTGAGAGGAAGTCACCGCAGAAATATTTCTTGTCATATTTCATTTTGTTTGAGATGTCTGACCTAAGGTATGTACCGGGTTGAGGCTTCTCTAATGCTGGAAAATGTTTTCTTCGCGACCAAATTTAACATGCTCACTCCGGCGCGTATCACCGGTGGCCCTTAGGTTAGGTTAGGTTAGAGGACGTGTACTTGTCAATTAAGACAAGTACAGTATCCGGAGGTCGAATTGACCCATTGTACAACGTCGTAGTTTCTCCCACCACTCATGTTGTGTGTGTTAATTTTATACATGAGTGGCGGGACCTACAGTTTAAAGTCGACTCCGAACAACAGATTTTTTGAGAAACTTTTCATTGCAATTTTATTTACTCTCAGAGTTTTGTCAGAAATCTGTTGAGAGGAAGTTGCCGAAGAAATACTTTTTGTATTTTGTATTTGATGTGTGGCCTGGAGCTCGAACCCTGGCTTTGCGTCTAATAAGCCAACACACTACCTACTAGACTACTTCCTTACTAGACTGCCTAATCGGGCGGCGCGTACCACCGGTGGCCTACACTACACTGCCTTATCAGGCGAAAAAAAAAACCTGAGAGTCACATTACGATAGTGCGAAAAGTATTAAGCGCAGTCGCCCGTAGGCGAAAAGCTCCGGCGTAAAATTGTTAAACAAGTTTAACAACCATTAATTAACCTGGTCCCCTTTGTTTTTAGCAATTTTTAATAAACAATGTCTGTTTATTTTTCCTCTTCGTTTTTCTAATTTTTTTTTATGTTTTTTTATGTTTTTGAGGTGCTTCATATGAGTACTTTGCTACATACTTTTGCTTGTTGCAAATACGTAGTAAAAGTTGTTGTTACAACAGAGGTTACTGTTGCAGCCAGTAGTTGAAAAACTAAATCTTTTTATGTTGCCATTGCTAACGTTGCTGTTTTATGTTGTTGCCATTATTTATAAAATATTTCTTGTTTTTTTTTCTGTTTTTTGCCTTCGCGTATTTATTTATTTGTTTGTTTGCAGCGACTTTGTTGAAAGTGCAGTCATAGCATAGCATAGCAGAGCATAGCCATACTATACGCCACATGCCATTTACAACAACTTCTCCCAAGTATTTATTAGCTTTGGGTACTACTCCAGCGACCTTACAAAAAAAACTGAAAAAACTAAAAAAACTTTTTATGCGAAAACAACAAAAAAATTTGTTGGAAAAATAAAAATTTTATTTCGGATTTTTGTTTTTCGAATAATTTTTTTGAAAAACAAAACGCATCAAAATAAAACTTTACTGCCACATAATTTATTACATGCTGTAGAGAAACAAAAACAAAAAAACTTTTCAAATTTCATGTAAATGGGTATGTAATGTTTAGGGAAAATACGATGAAATTGAATTTGTTTTCATTTTTTTTTTTTCGTTTAGTAAAGTAAAATCGATTTTTCTGCAATTGTTTAATGGTTTGTAACAGTCAGCTTTGCTACTCTTCATTGAAACTTTAAAATTCTGTTGCTATTCTACTTAAATGTCTTAACCGTCTGCTTATATGACTCTCCTCTTCATTACGTTTATCAAACAATTCACTTTCAAATTTACCTTTGAACGCCTCCAATCATTTCATTGAGTTTTTTAAAAATTCCAAGAAAATTTCTTTAAATTCGATTTAAAATTTTAACTCTGGGGTTAATGGAATCAAATTTAAGCGATTAGTTCATGCCACAATGTTTGAAAACTCAACCTGTTATCGTTATCGTTTTTTATTTGCTTTACGTAATGAATGTATGAGTGTGGGTTTAAAGACGCTTAAAGTATTCTTTAAGTAGCCTTTTAATTCTCCATTAATTTATTAAATTTTAAATACACTACACCAGCCGAGTGAGTGCTATAAGCCTAGCTAGGCATTTCGTCGGAGAAATAAAAAATTAAAAACTTGCATTCAAGTTTCTAAATGAAGTCAAATTAGTTACTTAGTATGATGATTTCCACTAGACTATCCCAGACACCAACCTTTAATGTTTTGAACCAGAAAGGAATTCAACTTTCCTTATCTGAAAGTGTAAATTGCCTTGGAACACAAGCTTTCATGAAGTAATAACCTACCAGAGATCAGCAATGAATCGCTTTTTCGCTACTCTTAAGTACTCATGAAATTTTGAGTATGAGTGAGTCAGTGAGTATTGAAATCCAACTACTCTGATTCATCCGTACTCAGTACAACATTGATTTATAAGTACAAGTTGCAATGAGTACGAGTACAACGTTGACATCAAACTCATAACATTCGAAATATGTTTGACTCATACGCCTACTGATTCAGATTCACAAATTCAGAAAAATACTTATTGTACTCATAAATGGATGCAAGTGATTCGAATCAGTCGTCAAAATTTACAGTCTTAGTTGTTGGTGCATTTACAAAGAAAGAAGAAAGACACATAAACAACAAAGACAAAGACAGCAACACACAACCTTCTAGTGAGTATTGTAGTGTTCGTACGCGTATCATACTTAACACGAATCACAAGTGTATACGATAAGTCATGGAGAGTCGAAATCAATAACATCAGGCGTATTGTTAAGTACGAGCACCATGAGTATTTCAAACTTTGAATATAAGTAGTATGAATATGACATTAAAATAAGTATGAATGCGTATAAGTATCAGAAGCTATAAGTATGATTCGCATCTGCACATCATTTTGAATACTCATTGCTGACTTCTGTTACAATGATGCTTTTCACTAGACTATCCTAGACACTAATCTTTAATGTATTGAACCAGAAAGGAATTCAATTTTCCTTATCCAAAAGCGTAAATTGTCTGGGGATCGTTTTGGAACACAAGCTTTCATGAAGTAATAAGCCACCCATGTTGTGTGCTTTAATTTTATTCATGAATGATATAATCTTTCTTTTCTTTTTTTTTATAAGACCAACATTCAGGGGATGGCTCCTACTCATGCAGTGCCTTGTGTTAAAATTAGGAAAGACACCAACATTTAATATATCAACCCAGAAAGGCATTCAACTTTCCTTATCTGAAAGCTTAAATTGTCCGGGTATCGTTTTGGCTTACAAACCTTCATGAAGAGATAACATAATTGATCAGGTTAAGATCCGTCATTGCTTATTTACTTACTTAATGGTCATTACAACCCAGTAGTAAGGATTACAACCCAGCTTCTCACAACACCTTGATTGTTGTTGTTGTGTGCCTTAATTTTATCCATGAGTGGTACAACATTTTTTTCTTTTTTTTATAAGACCATCATTCAGCGGATGGCCCCTACTCATGCAGTGTATTATTGGAATTGGGAAAATAGGTTATGGAAAGGAGGACAGAGGTAGTACGGTTTGTGGACATTAGATTAGATTTGTGGACATATATTATAAGCGGCAGAAAATACCTCCACAGGGAAGGAGTTCCACATACGTACAGTCCGGCTAAAGAACGAATTCTGTTTGTAATGCAGTATGTGCCCTGCAAGAAAGACGGGTGCTATATAGGAAAACATGATTTTGCGGGAACAAGATGCCTTTATCTCGCTAGAGCAGAATCCGCACCACAAACAGATGTGCCCTGCATGAAAGACGGCTGCTACGTAGGAAAACATAATTTTCGGAAACAAGATGCTTTTATCTCGCTAGAGAAGAATCCGTAGCAGTAGCAATAGAACATTGAAACACAAGCCACATTGCGACAATGCCCCAATGACTCAATAGAGTTGGATGCCATATCGTCATTAATGGGCACCTCTCGCCCTCTCCTGTATGCGTTCGAGAAGTCTCAAATTAGACTTTTAGGCACCGTCCCATACATGAAAGTTATATTCCATACTCGTTTGGATATAATTGGTGTACATAGTGAGGAGATCAGATGAAGTGAAATATTTGTTGTACCGCCTGCAGAAACCGAGGCACTTGAAAAAAGTGCTGGTTCCAGCGTACATCACACTTGCAGTTTAAGATCGACTTGGAACGTAAGCTTTCAGAAACATTTCATGGCAATTTTATTTTACTTCCAGAGCTTTTGCCAGAAAATTGATGACAAGAAATTGCCTGTCATCATCTTGTTTCGTTTTGTTTCAGACGTCTGAGCTGGGTTTTAAACCAAGCCAACACGCCAGCTACTAGACAAGGACGACTTCATTACATACTGGCTCTAATGAGCGGTGTTGTACACAACTCTGCTGTATGTTGTTCACGTCTGATGAACGGTGTGCTTAAAAAATGTCGCTGTAGACTCATAGGCAGTGCACTCTGTTCCACCCTCACTAAGGCTTTAGTGGCCATACTTAATTGATTTGAAAGCAAGCATTTTCTTATTCGGTATTCTATTAGTGTTGTAAACATAGGCAACGAACTCATGAAGAAGTTTTTTCAATGAATATTTTCACAAAAGGTGGCACAGGGGTTATATAAGGTGAGCCATTTAAAAGTTTAAATTTAAAAATGCAATAAAACGAACACGGTTTGAAATTTTGCCAAGCTTATTTTTATTTTGTTCTGAAATACAATTGTTCCGTTTAGATATGGAATATTATTTCACTCATATGATTGCCACGGTTGGCTTCACACTACCTCATTCGATCGGACCAATTTCCGTGCACTTTTTCGAGTGTATGCGGTCGTATCTCGGTAATGGCATCACGAATGTTGTTGTTCAAATGCTCAATGGTGTCTGGTTTGTCGGTTTGTCCTTTAACGGCGCCTTACAGAAAATAGTCCAACGGTGTCAAATCTTATCTTCATGGTGGCCAATTGACATCACCATTACGGCTAATTAAATGGCCATCAAACGTTTGATGCAATAAATCGATTGTGGCATGAGATGTGTGGCAAGTTGCTGCATCCTGTTGAAACCAAACATCGTTCACATGAATGCCGTGCAGATTTATCTTGGTGCGATAGGTGTCTCCATTGACCGTAATGGTTGCGACGTCCTTATTTTCAAAGAAATATGGGCCAATGAAGCCTCCGCTTCACAAACCTTACCAAATAGTCACTCGTAATGGGTGCATTGGCTTCTGTAAGACCAGGTATAGGTTTTCCGAACCCGAAATACGGCAATTTTGTGTTTTAACGTAGCCACCACGATGAAAATGAGCTTCATCCGTTAGATGGCAAAATCGATAGTTTTTCAAATTTAAATAAATTGTATTGTAATGTAAATTATATACCAAGCAAAACATATTTAAAACTTCGGAAATTTTTGAGTTTGTTTTGGGTGCCATCCCATTACCATTCATAGGGTACTTTAAGTCTCAAGAGGCTTTTAAAAAAATTATATTTTCTTTTTCTTTTTTGTTTCGTATCTCATTAATTATTTTAAACTGATTTAAAATAAATATGATTGCATTTACTGAAGAATACATAATTCAACCATAAACCCATAAAACTGGCAATTAAAAGTAATGCGTCATATGAATTATTAAAACAGATATTTTTATTTTTTTTTTTATTTAAAAAAAAATGGAAAAGAAATCAAATAAAAAATATTATAATATTAATACATAGCATTTATATTATTTAAATAAAATGTAAACAAATCATAAATTTAAAGGCCCAGCAATTGATAAGAATAAATGAAAAAAAAATTTTAACAAAAAAATGTAAAAATCAGAAATTTAAGGCTCGTCTTTAAGCTTTCTTCTCTCTTGCTTTGAAACCTAAAAATATCATATTAAACTGGGTTACTCTTAACAGATTAAGGGTCATTATTACAACTTTCGGTTAAAGTTGGGGTTTAGTTAAAGGTAACTTTAGCTAAAGTGAACTTTAAAGTCAGCTTTAACTTTTTTTCATTACAACCTAATGATAAAATAAATTTAACATTTTCAAAAATATGGCAATACCGCAACAATATCGATAAAACTGTTCAATTAAATGAGTTTTTTTAAACGCAGTGGCAACGAGGGGCTGCTTTTTTTGTTGCATAGGGTTATCCATTTCATGGTTTCAAAAGTAAACGTAAATAAAACACATATAAAATATTTTTATTCATGATATTTCTTTTTTATTGTAAAGTTTGAACGCTGACATTATGTGTGAAATACTACATCATTTAAATGACCTCCACGCAAAGTGTTGCAAGCATTGATCACTTTTTGACACATATTGGTCGGTATCTCAGCCATAACTTGTCGAATGTTGGTTTTTAAGTGCTCAAGAGTTGAAAGTTTATATGCATAAACACGATCTTTCACGTATCCCCACAAAAAAAGTCTAATGGTGTCAAATCGCATGATCTTGGTGGCCAGTTGATATCGCCACGACGAGAAATTACGCGGCCAGGAAATGTCTCTTGCAACAAAGCCATATTCGCTCGAGTTGTGTGGCATGTGGCACGGTCTTGTTGAAACCAAATATTCTCCAAGTGGTATTCTTCAAAAGCAGGCAAAATAAAGTCGGTTATCATATGACCATAACGCTCCGAATTGCCGGTGACAGTTGTTCCATCGTCATTTTCGAAGAAGTAAGGTCCAATCACACCTTCGGACCAAAGAGCGCACCAAACAGTGACTTTTCTGCATGTAATGGCCTCTCTTCAATTACTTGAGGATTCTCCGAACCCCAAATACGACAATTTTGTTTATTAACATACCCACCGAGTGTGAAATGTGCTTCATCGCAGAAGAAAATTTTGTTCGAAAAATTGCCGTCCACCGCCTGTTGTTCAAGCACACACTCCACGTATCTACGACGTTGTACATGGTCAGCTGGCTTCAGTTGTTGCGTGAGCTGGACTTTATATGGATGTAGGTGTAGATCTAAATGCAAAATACGCCATAATGTGCCGTAAGACAGTCCTAATTCCTGAGAACGATGAGCAATCGACACATTCGGGTCTTCGGCAACACTTTCACTTACAATAGCGATATTTTCAGCGGAACGAGCGAAACGATGATGCACAGGCCTTTCAATATTTGTAAACACTCCAGTCTCTTCAAATTTCTTCACAATTATTCCAATTGCTTGCGTTGTTGGACGACTATGTAAACCATAATCTCCTCTTAAAACACGATTCGTGGCTGTGGCAGAATCACGGTTTTTGTAGTAGGTTTTGATAATTTTTATTCGTTGTGTGATAGTTAAGCGATCCATTTTCGTCAATGTCAGACTTTCAACTGAAAAGAAAAAAATTGGTTTCACAACTTAGTTTGACAGAAGTCGAATTCCAGTCCCATACTTTTGAAATCACGAAATGGATAGTGATGTATGATGATCGTCCATTTAGCTTATTATTCTATCTTATTGTCTACTCATAATAATGAAAAACAATTTATCTGCCCGTTGAAATCCTCCCTTTAGTTAACGGCAAGTCATTTTAATTGTCATAATATTTAAAATTTAATTAATTTTTTGTAATAAATTTTTCCTAAAATAATTAAATTTTTATGATTAGAACGCCTGTAACAATTTTATTGCATGCAATAAAAAAAAACAAAATTTAATTTTAAATCATAATTTTCCACTCATTCAGGGTCAATTGTTTTAAGGGTTTTAAGTGTCGTTGTTAATATGAATATTAACAATAACTTTTGCTCTTTTTTGTTACAAAAACAACAACAACAAAAACTATAAAAAAATTAAATGACCACAACCATAAATTTCCGTTTAAAAACAAAACCCCAATAAAAATTATTTCAACACTTAAACACTTATAAAATCATTATTATTGTTATAATAACTGTACAATATATATGTATGTTATACAGTAATAAAAGCATAAGTATGTTTCTGTGTGTGTTTTATAAGAGCATTTACATGTGTATGGGTTAAACCATCACTTGTAATATGAAAATACTTCAAATGCAATCCATAAATTTTGCAACAATACTTCAACACAACAAATACTTATTCACGCACATTGACACAAACACAGACATACACTTATGCGCATACATAGTTACACTAACACTTTAATATATAAAACCATATGTAAACATAATGCTTACACACACACAGTAGTGCCCTGTAAGTATGCTGTGTATGCTTAAATCACACGCATATTCTTATCGCCCAGTAGATACAATGGAGAACAAAATTGACCGAAAAAAAAATTGTAGAATTATTTTAGTTACTACAGTTTAGCACAGGCAAATAAAGGGTGTTTTTTATAGAGGTATAGAACTTTATGTTGCAATAAAACAACGATGGATTATTCGATTGACATGAATTTTATTTATCCGAAGGATAATCTTGTGGCATTACATTTTAAATATGATTTCTGACATATGACCGGCACGGCTGGCGCGGATGTAGTCCAATCTGGACGTCCAATTTTCGATGACTTTTTCCAACATTTGTGGCCGTATATCGGCAATAATACGGCGAATGTTGTCTTCCAAATGGTCAAGCGTTTGTGGCTTTACCGCATAGACCAATGACTTTACATAGCCCCACAGAAAGTAGTCTAGCGGTGTTAAATCACAAGATCTTGGAGGCCAATTCACAGGTCCAAAACGTGAAATTAGGCGGTCACCAAACGTGTCTTTCAATAAATCTATTGTGGCACGAGCTGTGTGACATGTTGCGCCGTCTTGTTGAAACCACATCTCCTGGACATCATGGTTATTCAATTCAGGAATGAAAAAGTTTGTAATCATGGCTCTATACCGATCACCATTGACTGTAACGTTCTGGCCACCATCGTTTTTGAAAAAGTACGGGCCAATGATTCCACCAGCCCTTAAAGCGCACCAAACAGTCAGTTTTTCTGGATGTAACGGTGTTTCCACATACACTTTAGGATTAGCTTCACTCCAAATGCGGCAGTTTTGTTTGTTGACGTAGCCATTCAACCAGAAGTGCGCTTCATCGCTAAACAAAATTCGCTTATGAAAATCGGGAACAACGGTAATCTCGTTTTGGGCCCATTCGACGAATCTGCGCCTTACTTGATGATCGTTTGGCTTCAAATCTTGCACGAGTTGGATTTTGTAAGCACGCAAACCAAGATCCTTCCGCAAAATCTTCCATAAAGTGGATGGACACAGATCCAATTCCTGTGCTCGATGGCGGATGGACTCATTCGGGTCTTCCTCAATGCTACGCTCTACAGCAGCAATAGCACCGTACAGTGTCTCTGGGGATGCGAGTTATCAATAAGAGTAAACGTGGTGCGAAAACGTTCCATGGTTAATCGAATTAACTGCTCTGATGGACGATTTTGTCGACGATAAAATGGACGTAGTGCGCGATACGTTTTCCGCACAGAACCATTATTTTCGAAATAAAATTGCACTATTTGCAAGCGTTGTTCAGGCGTGAGTCTACTCATGATGAATTGTCAAACCAAACTGAGAATAAATCACTTGACAGCTGTTGAATCGGTCGCCATCTTGAAAAGTAATGCCAACTTAAAGTTCTATACCTCTATAAAAAACACCCTTTATCTGTACCAAACTACTCTTCATGGTATTGATGTGAACGTTGTTTGGTTCCAACAGGATGCAGCAACTTGACGCTCATCTCATGCCACAATCGATTAATTGCGTTAAACGTTTGATGGTAATGGTGATGTCAATTGGCCACGCAGCTGCGATTTGACACTGTTGCACTGTTTTCTGTGGGGCGCCGTTAAAGAAAAGTGTCATGCCGACAAACCAGACACAATTGAGCATTTGAACAACAACATTCGTGATGCCATTTCCGAGATGCGACCGCATACACTCGAAAAAGTGCACGAAAATTGTTCCGATCGAAGGAGCTGCTGTGAGACCAGCCGTGGCAATCATATGAGTGAAATAATATTCCTTTTCTAACCGGAACAATTGTACTTCACAACAAAATAAAAATAAACTTAGCAAGATTTCAAATCGTGTTCGTTTTATTGGATTTTTGAATTTGAACTTTTAAATGGCTCACCCTATGTAACCCCTGCTTCTTGAGTTCGTTGCCTACGTTTACAATACTAACTAAGAATACCGAATAAAAAAATGCCAAATACTTCCATTCAAATCAATTAAGTTTAGCCACTAAAGCCTTAGTAGGAGTGGAACAGAGTGCCCTGATAATCAGAACGGCTGACTGCTTGCGTACCCTGACTGTGAACCTACAGCGACATTTTTTAAGCACACCGTTCATCAAACGTGAACAACGTACAGCAGAGTTGTGTACAACACGGCTCAATAGAGCCACTATGTAGTGAAGTCCCCCCTTTCTAGTAGTTAATGTGTTGGCTTGGTTTCAACCCCAGCTCAGACGTCTGGAACAAAACGAAACAAGATGATGACAGGAAATTTCTTGTCATCAATTTTCCGACAAAAACTCTGAAAGTAAAATAAAATTGCCATGAAATGTAACTGAAAGCTTACGTTCCAAGTCGACCTTAAACTGCTGGTGTGATGTACGCTGGAACCAGCACATTTTTCAATCGTTGAAAGAAGCATTCAAGTGTCGTGGTTTCTTAATTCAATTCATTTGATCTTCTTGCAATTTACACCACTTATAACAGGCTGAGAATGGAATACAAACAACCCTCAAGTATGGGCCGGTGCCTAAAAGTCTATTTTGAGACTTCTCGAACGCATACAGGAGAGGGCGGGAGGTGCTCATTAATGACGATATGGTATCCAACTCTATTGAGTCATTGGAGCATTGTCGCAATGTGGCTTGTGTTTCACTGTTCTATTGCTACTACTACGGATTCTGCTCTAGCGAGATAAAGGAACTTGTTTCCTCAAATCATGCATTCTTACGTAGCACCCGTCTTTCTTGCAGGGCGCATCCGTTTGTGGTTGCTTGGCTAGTGGATTGCATACTGCATTACAAACAGAATTCGTTCCTTAGCCGGACTATCCGCATGTGGAACTCCCTACCTGCAAAGGTCTTTTCTGCCGCTTATAATATAAAAAGATTCAAATCTAATGTCCACAAACCGTACGCCCTCTAGCCTTCTTTCCATAACCTACTGTCCTAATTCCAATACAATGTACTAAATGAGTAGGGGCCATCCCCTGAGTGTTGGTCTTATAAAAAAAGAAAAAAGGTTCTAACACTCATGTATAAAATTAACGTATACAACATGGATAGTGTGAGAAGCTAGGTTGTAATCCTGACTAAAGATATTGTAATAACGAATTCAATAAGTTGAGAATCCCAAGACAAAGTTGGACGTATTGACCTCATTGTCCCGCCACTGTTTGTAATTGAAATGTTAAATTTTTGTTGTCATATTTTATAACAAATAATTTCCCTTTTTCCCCATAACTATCTCCTCTCCTTTAAATGTAAAATTATGCTTCAATAATAAGTCAAAAATCACTTAAAAAAGCAAAGAACGTAAATGAAAATTTCGAAAAAAATACGCTTTTTTGTCTGGTTTATGAACAGCGGCGGGCCATAAAGTGAAATGATTTACAGGAAGTTATACTTTCACGCTCCTTTTTGTTTTTGTTTTATTGCAAAAAGCAGCTGCTATTTGCAAATGCTACTGCTGCTGACTGCCTGCCTGCCTGCCACTTGTGTATGTTCGCCTGCAAGTGCTGTTAGCCTTGGTGTGTATGTGTTGAAAGTGTTGTGTGCACACACAAACCAGACACAAACCAAACGGAAATGCCCATATAAAACCATTGCGGTTTTACAAAATGTCCGTCAACAGGATGTTTTAATGCGTTAAAATATTGTAATTGTATTTTCCGCCACAAATAACTGTACAACAGCAACAACAACAACACAAAAACAAGCAAAAAAAAAAATAAATAAAAATTAAAATGAAAATGAAAAACCAAATAAGTATTGTTGAAATGAAACGAAAGGAAAAAAAGGGAAAAGAAATTGAAGCAAAAAAAATAAAAACTCGTGTGTTTTTTTAATCTCTAAAGGCCAATAAAATTAAAAATGAGCCGTAAAATTAAAATAAAAACAAAAAAATACCAGCAAATTAATGAGCTTTTAATGAACATTAATTTCTAATATTTCTTTAATTTTTTTTTTATTCTTTCTGTCTTTTAATAACAACAAAAAAATAAAAAAAATAAAATATTTACAGGCTTAAAATATATTCCAAGAAAAGAGATTAAATTTAATGACGGACTAGCACTGAAGGTTAATTTAGGCAGGCGTATGGGCGATTTAATTAAAAATATTACAAAAACGTTTAGCTAAACAACACGTGCTGTTGAAGACAATGGATTTCAAGAATCACGTTTGCCATGCTTGCAGGAAATGAAATGAAAATTTGTGAATGGAGAAAGTCCTTTGCAAAACAGAAAACTTATTATCTTTGAAACCTATTATCTGAGCAATTCTAAAAGATTTTAGGGACGTGTATTAGAGTTGACAGTCGCCGTGGTCTAGTAGGTAGTTTGTTGTGACAAAAAGCCAGGGTTCGAGCCCCAGGCCAGACATCAAAATAAAATACAAAAAATATTTCTTCATCGTCTTTCTCTCAGCAGATTTCTGGCAAAAACTATGAGAGTAAATAAAATTCCCATGAAAAGTTTCTCAAAAATCTATTGTTCGACATCGATTTTAAACTGTAGGTCCCACCACTCATATATAAAATTAACACACACAACATAAGTGGTGTGAGAAACTAGGTCGTAATCCTGACTGAAGGGTTGTAATGATCAATTGCGTGTTGAAATCCCATAAAGTATCGGCGAATTTAAGATAGGTCTTGTGTATTATGCATCGATGTTTCTATTTCAACTAAGTATCCTCCGCTTATTTTACATGGGAACTTAATTCCATTGGAATCAGTAAAATTGATGCAATAATGCTAGGCTGTGCTGCACTTGTAGGGATACAAAGAAAGCCGCTTGTCTTCCGTACTTAAATTGCAAGGCCAACCAACGCAAAATAACAATTCTGAGAGGTCACTGTCTAATTGAAAAGCATGCTGATATACCTGACATTCCGTCAAATAAATTTTGCAGGATCTTACGATCTGAGCATGGAGAGAAAACAATATTTTATGATATGTGGTATTGTCGTCATAGCTCTCAAAACCTCTCATGCATACATAACTGGTCATTACAACTCTTTAGCCAAGATTACAACCTAAATTCTCACACCACTTATGTTGTGTGTGTTAATTTTATACAAGAGAGGCGGGACCTACAGTTTAAAGTCGACTCCGAATGACAGCTTTTTGAGGAATTTTTCATGAAAATTTTATTTGACTTTCAAAGTTTTTGCTAGAAATCTGCTGAGAGGAAGTCGCCGAAGAAATATTTTTCATATTTTGTTTTGATGCCTGACCTAGGATACGAACCCGGATATGAACCTATTAGACTACAGCGACGGTATTTTTTGTAATTCATTTTGTTGAAGAGGTCTATTCTGAAGTTTGAACCGAGGCCTCCCGTCTAATACGCCAACACATTACCTACTAGACTACGGCGACTCAAAACCTCTAGTTTTCTGTTATTCTTGACTGAAACTGCTTTAATGGAAAAATATATTTTTGGTTTTCCTTCCTCGAATTGTAGAATGACAATGAGCTTAAACGCTAGTCTAAGTGGGACTACGATCTTCAAGAACCGTTCGCTGCTTAATCCTAATTTAAGCGAACTCTACTCTCAGATGAAAGGAGATAACCTTTGCAAAAGTATCAACGAAGGTGGGAAAACAGTCAAAAAATATCGACGCCTCCGTTCTATAACATTCTAAGTAGAAAAAGTGTGTTTTGAGTTATGAGCTCTCAAAGTTTTCACGCGACATACGACCATATGTGTACTCTAAGAAGATTTTTCCCTATAACTTCGGAACGGATCGGCGCATTTTAACCAAATATTGACAGGATTTAAGTTAGAGAACGTAGAATTTAAAAATGCAAGAACATTATAAACGTTCTAAGTACACTTAGAACGTTATAGAATGGAGGCGTCGATATATCATTCGATAGACGTATATGGTGGGCCATCTATCAATTTAAATTTGAACTATCGGTTATTTCGAATCTGGCAATACTTATGTCATTCTATTCTGTCACAAAATTTTATCTCCTCTGAACGTAATGAATCGATTTACGCTTGAGCATCGTAGGGATTTATTGGAAAAACGAGAAATTGCACGAGGATATCGACTTAGCCAAAAAAGAATCATTTTCTCGAATGAAACTTATTTTCATCTCGGTGTGTACGTTAAAACAAAAAATTGCCATATTTCGGGTTCAGAAAACCTATACCTGGTCTTACAGAAGCCAATGCATCCATTACGAGTAACTGTTTGGTAAGGCTTGTGAAGCGGAGGCATCATTGGAGACCCATACCGTCCTATGATAAGCGGTTTTTTGTACGCTCTCTTCATGGTATTGATGTGAACGATGTTTGGTTTCAACAGGATCCAGCAACTTCCCACACATCTCATCCGACAATCGATTTATTGCGTCAAACGTTTGATGGCCATTTAATTAGTCGAAATGGTGATCTCAATTGGCCGCCATGAAGCTAAGGTTTGACACTGTTGGACTATATTCAATGGGAAGCCATTAAAGGAAAGTGTTATGCCGACAAACCAGACACAATTAAGCATTTGGGGGCGAACATTAGCGAAGCCATTGCCGAGAAACGACACCATACCATACTCATTGATAAACCATAGTGGGGGGTTAGAAGAGGAAACATACAAGACCATGGAAAAGCAGCCTGGCAGCTAAGGAAACCTCTATGTTGTCCTCTATAACAGTTTCTCGGAGTGTGATAATGGCAATGTAAATGCAGCTGACTGCCTGCGTACGCTGTCTAACTTAGTCTCGCTTAAAAAAATTAAAAATTTTACAACAATTTAAGCAGCATGAAAATTTATTTTTTTTAAATTAAATTCGCTTGTGATTAATCTGACATTTTAGCCTGGTCTCACGCAGTCTGTATATTTATCTGCTTAAAAGTTTCACACAGACAGGCAAACTTTATATGCCTTTTAAACAGCATTGATAATTGCAACAATGATAATTAAAATCATCATCATTATCACCATCATTACCACCAGCACCATCACCATCTTAATGAACAACATGAACAGAGTCATTGTGAGCCATTTGCTAAGACTGTCGCCGTTGCTCATTTCCAAAAAAAAAGAGAAAAGAAAACTTCATTAGAGTTGTTGGCATTTCAATCACTCGCTTACCGCCTGCTTGGCGTTCCCTTAGAAGAAGAAAAATAACGGAAAACTCTTATACTTGCGTACCTACATATACTCTGCTGCTGGTATAAGAGTTTTTCTTTTTGAAGTTTGTTTTCTTAAGTTTGTTTTCGTTTCAGCGTGTTTTGTTTTCATCGTTTTATTTTTTTTTTTGTGTTTTGTTTTCCTCTAGTTTTTCTTTAATAAGACATTGGATGACTTAACGAAAAACTTATTTGCGTGCTATTTGTGGTTCTTATGCTTCAAACTCGCTATTTTTCTTTCTGATTTTTTCTCATTCAATTTTTTTCTCTCTCTCGTTCTTTCTTTTTCAATTCTTGTTTGCTGAATTGTTTGTTTGATTACGTGTCGTGGGAAATTCTTTTCAAGAAAAAATGGAAAAAAAAACTTGAATAATTTCTTTTTTCGAGTGTTATTTGGTTGTCTTTTTTCAGTTGTCGTTAATGTTTTCATCTATTTAAAGTGGCATGAATGCAGAAACTTTAAACAAATAGGGATTGTTTTGTAGCGCAAATATTGTGTATAAGTTTTCTTCGGGGAAGCGTGATCTACTAATGTGGATCAAGTAAATAAACTGAAAAGTATCAGTGGGGATATTAAGCGAATGAATTAAATATTTTTGATTGAAATGGAAAACCTTATACACACATACGTATATATGTAAGTGGTCATTACAACCCTTTAGTCAGGATTACAACTTAGTTTCTCACACCACTTATGCTGTGTCTGTTAGATTTATACATGAATGGTGGGACGTACAGTTTAAAGTCGATTTCGAAGGTCAGACTTTTTTTTAAGAAACTTTTCATGGCAATTTTTTATTTACTCTGAGAGTTTTTACTAGAAATCTGCTGAGAGAAAATTGCCGCAGAAATACTTTTTTGTATTTCGTTTCGATGCCTGACCTGTGGCTTGAACCCTGGCTTTACGTCTAATAAGCCAACACACTACCTACTATACTACGGCTATTCGTACATCACCAAACTATTGGAACATGCACATCGGAAATGTCATTGGAGTTGATATGCTTGACTTAAGGCAAAGAATGCTATTGAAATCAATCCATAGGTTAGTGAGAGAAGTGGGCGAGCAGTTCATATGGACAGATGGATTAAGAAAAACTGCAGTGAATAGAAGGTATCGTTTTTATCTCCTGAGATCAGGAAAGCTCTTGAGGTAAATAAAATAGTTGGCGCCTTGGTAGATAGGTAGGTAGCATTGGGTATCAATCCAAGAAGATAATGTATTTTTTTATTTGAGGAGCATAACACAAATATTAAAAAAGGGAATGCCCTGTGTTTACCTCTTATCAAGAAAATTAATGTAAATATGAAAAAGGTGTTGCCAGATCGATAATTTTTCGACTTCATTTTTTGAGCGATTTTTTTATAACCAAAAAAAATTTTTGAATGCAATTTTTTTTATATTACTGACCATGTAGCTTTAATAATGTAATATTTCCTTAAGGTTACTCAACAAAACAATGAAAAAATTAACTTCAAAATTGGATAACGATACCAGGCGACGTTTTTTAAATTTCATCTGGTAGCGCTATAAATAAACAAAATTCATCTGCTTTACAGGGCATTATCAGCACTCTCGATTTATACAGGGCATAAAATGCAATGACCTCCACCCTTGGCAAGTTCGAATTATTTAGAATAAAACATACTACTCTTTTAGAAACAAACACAAAATTGCATTTTTTTTAAATAAAATGCGCATTTTTTGGTAGAAAAGAAAACACCATTAGCCATTAGAGCACCACAGTCATCCATTCTAAGTGCCCTTAATACTGGTTTTTTATAAAGAGAGTTCTAACATTCATTACAAACAGTTCATTTAGATCGTATACATAGTACTCATCAAGGCGTCTTCTCCTCATTCGACATAGACACAGAATACCTTCATTCCCTTCCTCGCCTCTACAGCGCTTGTAAAAGTGATTTTCCGTATGTCCACGAGCGTCCAATATGTCCAGTAATGACTTCAACAACAATGGTGAACGTGCTGCTTTGAAGTTTGAGCAGCCTCTTCGTGCTCCCTCTATAAAGTTTCATTCAAATTTACTACGCTTTTGGGCCGAATTTAAAACCGCTATATACAGATCTTCGAAATGGTGCCCAATGTAGAGAACTCTTGAGAGAATTGGATGGTTTTGCTACGCCCCGCCAGCTCATTGAGAGATTTGCAGCACTTATTATTGGTAACAGGAAGGTCCATGGTAACAGGAAGCTCCGTGGTAACAGGAAGGTCTGTGTAATATTGGTAGACTTTGCTGCAGTTGTGTGGACAAAACCGCGTCTAATTGTCTTCTCGCCTTAAATCGCGTGGCCATTTACTACACAATTCTCACGAGCCACTGTTTTTTTGGTGCCGTGTGCCTAAGGCGGTCTAGTAGGTAGTGTGTTGGTTTATTAGACGAAAAGCCAGTGTTCGAGCCCCAGGTCAGACATCAAAATAAAATACAAAAAGTATTTCTTCGGCGACTTCCTATCAGCAGATTTCTGGCAAAAACTCTGAGAGAAAATAAAATTGCCATGAAAAGTTTCTCAAAATGTCGGAGTCGGAGTCGACCTTAAACTGTACGTCCCACCACTCATGTATAAAATTAACACACGCGCAACATAAGTGGTGTGAGAAACTAAGTCCATAATCCTGACTGAAGGGTTGTAATGACCAATTATGTATGTATGTATGAAGTTGTTAATGAGGTGAGTTATACTCTTTTCCAAAGCTCTATTTCCGAAATGGATGTTCTAAAGTTCCTTGAGATTTTGTAGTGCCGATAATTCATATTTAATATTCAGGATGTTTCAGTGACAATGAAATAATAAAAAAATTAATTTTTCCTTCCAACATTTCCAAGCTTTTGTTATAATTTTTTTTATAAAAAAAAAGTATCATCCTAATGGTTCCTTTCAAAAATTATGCCAATTGTTAACCGTAATAAACTAAACATTTTCATTTCTTTAATATATTTTGTGGTGGAGTGCAGGGGGGTCTATGATAATATTTTGTTTTTGTTTGAAAAACAAATTTTCTTATCTATTTAAGTACACTCTTAACAAATTACCTTAAATGTCAAAGATAATTATTCATCATCATCATAATAATAATCTAAAGCTGTAAAAGACAAGGAGTAGCACAAGAGCAATGAGAAAGAGAGAGAAAAGAAATTTTTTTTTATTATCATGACTTTCATTATCCCTAAAGCCTGAAGAGTAGTGAGTCACAAGCCAATGTCAAGAAATGGAAACTCTGCTTAAAGAAAAGATAAACATCTCAGGGATATCATAGCCAAACACAATAGAAAATTGTGTCTTGCCAGCAAAAATTACAAAATGGTCAGCGTTTTTTCTCTTTCTCTCTCTCTCTCTCTCTCTCTCTCTCTCTCTCTCTCTCTCTTACTAAGTAATAAGAAAGAAAAAATGTCGTCCACAGTTTTTGTTGAATGTCTTAAGGCTGTTCTAAGAAGGATACACAATAAAAACTGTTGACCATTATTGTGTCCGTTTTTTTTTTTGTTTCTTTACAACATTTTAAATAAAGTCAACTTAAGGTGGAACCCATAGAAGAATTTCGTATTAGACACCTTTTGTAATGTTGGATTTATTTTAAGCATGTACTATATATACGAGGTAGGGTTGGTAAAACAAACAAATTCTTTATGGAACAGAATTAAAAAAAATTTTAAAGTTTTTCCTTAAGATACCCTCTAACCCCGGTTTATTTAAAAAATTTATTTCGTTTTTATTCATTTTAACGGGTTCTCCGTTTAGTGGTGGTAAATATTTCTTAATAGAGGGACGCCGTGGTCTAGTAGGTAGCGTGTTGGCTTATTAGACGAAAAGCCAGGGTTCGAGCCCCAGGCCAGCCATCAAAATAAAATACAAAAAGTATTTCTACGGCGACTTCCTCTCAGCAGATTTCTGGCAAAATCTCTGAGAGTAAATAAAATTGCCATGAAAAGTTTCTCAAAAATCTGTCGTTCGGAGTCGACTTTAAACTGTTGGTCCTGCCACTCATGAATAAAATTAACATACATAACCTGGGCGGTGTGAGAAGCCAGGTTGTAATCCTGACTAAAGGATTGTAATCCTAGGTTGTAATCCTGACTATGATAGGAAGCGCTACAGATGTTTCCAGTCCTGTACAATATCATAACATAAGAGCTGCAAAAAAAAATATCGTATCTATTGGAGTAAGTGTAGCGAATGAAGTGAATTTGTCGATTCAACGAAATTCCCAGCAATTGGGCCGAGCTTACAGCTAGGTTAGGTTAGGTTAGAGGACGTGTACTTGTCAATTAAGACAAGTACAGTACCCGGAGGTCGAATTGACCCATTGTACAACGTCCTGATTTCACACACCACTTATGATGTGTGTGTTAATTTTTATACATGAGTGGTAGGACCTTCAGCTTAAAGTCGACTCCGAACGACAGATTTTTGAGAAACTTTTTCATGGCAATTTTATTTTACTCTCAGAGTGTTTGCCAGAAATCTGTTGAGAGGAAGTCGACGAAGAAAATCCTTTTTGTATTTTGTCTTGATGTCTGGCCTGCGGCTCGAACCCTGGCTCTACGTCTGATAAGCTACTATACTACGGCGACTTCATAATAATTAAAGCCGGCTTATAATTCACATCGCCGTAGATTTGTTGATAGAGTACTACAGCAACAGATTTTCAGCATAATTTACTTCAGCGATGAATTTTTCTTACACTCGTTGCTTACGTGAACTTTTTGAAATTGTTGCAATTTGCCCTGAGAACCCAGAAGTAATTGTTGAATAATCCTTGTTTTCAGAAAAAGCGACTGTTTGATATGCGTAATAGTGTGGTGGAGTCATAGGGTTGTACAGTACTGCCCTTAATCTAAATAGGAGGGTATTCCTAATACGTCTCTTCCAACCACAACATTGCCCTGACAAATTCTAGAATGTTCACAAGGACAATTGACTGCGTACAGGCTATCAGGTACAGGCGCTGTTTTCTCTTAGGGTGCATTAATGATTTCTTTAGTCCGGATTAAGATCTGGCTGCTCACATCATCTATTTTTCCTTTTTTCCGTTTACGTATTCCATGAACTTTATCGGGAAGTACGTTGAATCTGAATGACAGACTTGAGAAGATTTTTCTTGTCAATTAATTTATTGTCAGAGCTTTTGAAGGCAGACTACTGAAAAGAGGTCAAGATATTTGAGCTGGGGTTTGAATTGTTGATCTTACGTCTGGTAATCTAACTATTTACGAGACTACAGCGGGCATCTCGCTGAAAGGACCGTTGCAGTGAATTCAGAGCGCTATGGCTGTATGACACTTGACTTTGTTAAGCCTGTACATACTTAAAGATTTTGAAAGGTAAGATATTTTTTTCAACGAAATGGTACCTTAACCCCTTGACGGACACCAAAATTTTAGGAAGCCATCCCGTGGGACACTTGCTGTATCTCCGATTTTATGAAGGAAACAATTTATGACGTGTATACACGTCATGTCCCCCCAGAAACCCTTGTTATGACGTCTATAGACGTCAGTGTCCGTCAAAGGGTTAAGCCATGCGATAGAACCGATTTGGTTTCCACAGAGAGTAAATTAACTTTTTTTGCGACACCAATACGCACTAAGATCATGCGATTTGAAGTCTCTAGACATTTCTACGTGGTTACAAATCTAGGGGGATAATATTTTCACATTGCTTCACGCTTGTCAAGTTGTCGTCGATATACGGCTCGAAAAGTCAGCAAAAATGGTGTGGAACTACCTCCAATGGTTCGACTACTACAATCAATCCTGCAGCGATGATTCAAATGACGTCATATGTCCTACATATTGGTCAAGGTTTCAGCATTAAGATGAAATCAAAATTTCATCGAAATCATGACTTTCTGAGGGTTTTATTTAACTTGTGTTTTGAAACCATAAAGTGGGCAACCCATAACACAAGTTGTATGTGTGTTTCCAAAATTCTAAACCTTCATACTTGACTGCTGCTATTGGTTGCTAATGCTTGTTTATTCAGGAAGCCATAGTGACTGTGGCATAATATTGTTCCTTTAAGACAAAAACAAAAACAAAAAAAACGAATAAAAAAATACAAAAAAACGAGGAGGAACATAACAATTGTTTTCTCAAGTACATGTAACCAGCTAAGAATGGCAGAAAAAAAAGAAAGTGAAGAAGAAAGTAAAAGAAATGAAGAAAAGAAAAAAACTGAAAAGAAATACAACATCACTAACCTGACATTTAAATATTAATAAAATCCAGTCTATTTGGCGCCGTTGGCTATAAAAACATTAGCAAAACACCATCAACGCAACAACAACAACAATAAACTGAAAAATATATTTAAGCATGGCATTAAAAAAAAGTTGGGGTTTTTATTATTTTTTTTAAAGGAACCTGCAAGTGTTTAAACATAGTAAAGAAGGGAAATCTTGAGAAAAAAAATTCAAAAAGTTGTTTCAGACAGCCATGATTAAGAGAATTTGTAGTTTGATTTTCTTAGGGCCTTACATAAAATAATTTAAAAACGAGGGCGTATGTGTAATAAATATGGAAATAATTTCAATCATCGCTTCATACGTATAATGAGACAACCTGTCATAAACTTTTGGATCGTTAGTCTGCGTTCTGATCTTTCTCTCTTCAGCGGCTGCCCTTTGGTACATTTTCGATGAGCATTTTAATGCCTCATTTGACATTTGAAAGACAGGCGCAGAGTTCTATAATGTAGACTGTGGTGAGAATAATGGAATTCAAATCTGGCACTACAGAAATCAGTGGGCATCATAAACTGACAAACCGAATGGATGACAGTTCTCTCCTGTGACAGAAGCAGTAAACTCTATGGTTATGAGAAGTAACGAGAACAAATACTCCAACTCGGAAGCAACGTAACGTTACGAAAATGAAAAATATAGATACTGGTGTTTTTCTTTTACATCACTTAATATTAAAATGGTAAAAAAAAGTTAACAAAAATACAAGAACAAACAACAGCATAAAAAAATTGTAAACAAGTAAACCAAAAAACAACAACAAACACTACAATAATAAATCTAAACAAAATACACAAACAACCATAACAAAACAACGATATTTACATTTGTAAAGATTTCAAGAAGGCGAAGCCAAGAACATCAGACTGTTTACTCTGCCATATAAAAGGCGAGTCACAGCAGGCGAGTGAGTGAGTGAAGTTCAGTCTTGTCTGAAGACGCGGTGCGTTTGAAGAGAATAGTCGTAGTTTGAAAATCTCCGTTACAAAGATCTATCGAACAATAGTCTAGTAATTGTTATTGTTTATGCAAAGGGCATAAACATAGGAATAACAAACAAAGCAAATGTTGTTGTTTACTTCAAATTGTAAACAGTGGCACACAGAATTGTTCGAATAATAAAGAATTTTAATTAAAACCAAACACAGAATTATTTTTATTTTATTTGCAATCTACGAGCTTATATTTTAAACGTTCTGAAAAGGTAAAAACGTAACACTATTATTTCAATAGAATAACCAATATATGGTATACAGAGGGGTTGAAGACTAATAGTGGTTGTTGGGTATTGGGTATTTTCAATTTGCAATTCTATTCCATCAGAAGATGCGCTCCATCCAATTTGGACAACAAGAAGAACAAGGGACGTGATATAGCTATATTATCCGACAGTCAGTTTGTCATACAATCAGTCGGATAACGTGAGTTCGTCTGGAGAATAATGTGAGTCTATCTAGTCGAGCTGAGTCAGCTAGAAAGGGGAGTAAGGTATCTCCCTATTGGATCGTAAGTTATGTGGCAATTCACGACACTTAGTAGGCGGTTGAACTTGTTAAGAGCAGCCAATAGGATCACAAAAAGGAGTGGGAAGAGAAGTCCGAAGGCGTTTACTGGACATAACAGAACACGAAAGAGTCGAAAGCGGTAGTCGCCCTAGCCTAGTAGATAGTGTGTTAGCTTATTAGACGATTCAAACCCCAGTTCGAATATTTTCAACAAAACGAAATATGAAAAAAAAATTCCTTGGGTGACTTCCTCTCAGCAGATTTCTGGCAAAAACTCTAACAGTAAATAAAATTGTCATGGAGAAGTTTCTCAAAAATTCTACCGTTCGGGGTCGACTTTATAATGTAGGTCCCGCAGCTCATATATAAAATTGACACACACAACATAAAGTGGTGAGAGGAGCTAGGTCGTAAACCTGATTGAAGAATTGTAATGACGAATTATGTATGTATGTGTAGTTGCATATTAAAATCTATCATATTTTCGTTTATTATGGACCTTGAAGACTGGAATTGTATTTGCATCGTTTCATCTGCCGATATGTCTATCGGAATTTTTCTTGCCAGGACCATTGCCACTTCATTGAATATCATCCTGTTACCATTTATCAGCCTAATCTCGCTTAGTGCGGATACAACGAAGGCAGTTTATTCATTGTTGCCTTTACAGAGGGCTTTTACGATCATATTTGACCACCATAGCGTTATTATTCTTATTTTCAATGACTTTAGGCCGATAATAAAGGGTGTTTTTTATAGAGGTATAGAACTTTAAGTAGGCATTACTTTTCAAGATGGCGACCGATTTAACAGCTGTCAAGTGATTTATTCTCAGTTTGGTTTGGCAATTCATCATGAATAGACTCACGCTTGAACAACGCTTGCAAATAGTGCAGTTTTATATTTCGAAAATAATGGTTCTATGCGGAAAACGTATCGCGACTACGTCCATTTTATCATCGACAAAATCGTCCATCAGAGCAGTTAATTCGATTAACCATGGAACGTTTTCGCACCATGTTTACTCTTATTGATAACTCGCATCCCCAGAGACGCTGTACGGTGCGTACAGAAGAAGCTATTGCTACTGTGGAGCGTAGCATTGAGGAAGACCCGAATGAGTCCATCCGCCATCGAGCACAGGAATTGGATCTGTGTCCATTCACTTTATGGAAGATTTTGCGGAAGGATCTTGGTTTGCGTGCTTACAAAATCCAACTCGTGCAAGATTTGAAGCCAAACGATCATCAAGTAAGGCGTAGATTCGTCGAATGGGCCCAAAACGAGATTACCGTTGTTCCCGATTTTCATAAGCGAATTTTGTTTAGCGATGAAGCGCACTTCTGGTTGAATGGCTACGTCAACAAACAAAACTGCCGCATTTGGAGTGAAGGTAATCCTCAAGTGTATGTGGAAACACCGTTACATCCAGAAAAACTGACTGTTTGGTGCACTTTATGGGCTGGTGGAATCATTGGTCCGTACTTTTTCAAAAACGATGGTGGCCAGAACGTTACAGTCAATGGTGATCGGTACAGAGCCATGATTACTAACTGTTTCATTCCTGAATTGAATAACCATGATGTCCAGGAGAAATGGTTTCAACAAGACGGCGCAACATTATCAAAATGGTCTCTGCCGCAAGTACAACAAGTGCCAATCCAGCCATGCCAAACCATGCTCGAACTACTCAATTGAAACAAGTGATAAGTGACCAAGTCGCCGTGGTCTAGTAGGTAGTGTGTTGGCTTATTAGATGAAAAGCCAGGGTTCGAGACCCAGGTCAGACATCAAAACGAAAATTTGAAAAAATATTTCTTTGGCGACTTCCTTTCAGCAGATTTCTGACAAAAACTCTGGGAGTAAATAATATGCCATGAAAAGTTTTTCAAAAATCTGTCGTTCGGAGTCGACTTTAAACTGTAGGTCCCGCCACTCATAAAATTAACAGACACAACATAAGTGGTGTGAGAAACTAGGTCGTAATCCTGACTGAAGGGTTGTAATGACCAATTATGTATGTATGTATGTATGTGACTGAACTAGTGCGAATTACTAATAAGCTGACCTTGATAAGATACAGTGGAGTACAATAAGTTCTTGGAGTAGCCAAAATGTTTAAAAAACATTAAATTGGCATGTGATTGATAACTCGTACGTCTGCTATTTGGCTTCAGTTTTTTATGATTTTTTAAAAATTAAATTTTCCAGAATGTTTAGCTAAACAAATTACTCAAATTAAGCACAATGTAACAACCATTCTCCCTCTCTCTCTCTCTCTCTCTCTCTCTCTCTCTCTCTCTCTTTCTTTTGCTCTCTTTTTCTAATATTATGTAGAGAGAATATGTAAGTATTGTTTAAGTGTCTGCCATAAAATTGTAATTTTTTTTAATGGCTCATTAAAAATTAAACGGAATAACACTTAAAGAGAAACAAGAATGTATACGCCTGTGAGTGTGAGTATGCGTAAGTGTAAGAATAACAGTTTATAAGTTAAAGGAAAGCGTAAGTATAAGTGCATGTTAATAGTAATAACAGTACTAGTAAGTGTTGAAGCATAAGTGTATTGGTAAGTATTCAGTACATAAGTGCACGTATACATGTGTGTATTTAATATTTTAAGTAGTAGCACACACACACACACACGCACTTACACATCAAAATGAATCATTCACTCATATCGACAAAGACAGCGACAACGACAACGACAACATCGGCAACATCGTCATTTTCCGAAGCCTTAGCGTCAATATTATTAGAATAGTTCAATGGTTATAGAGAAAAAGGTCTTAAGTACCAAATTAAAATGCTCAAATTGTATTTCCATTGCATACGGTGTCTTTACATACTTACATACATAATTGTTCCTTACAATCCTTCAGTCAGGATCACTTCCTAGCTTCTGGCACCATTTATGTTGTGTACGTTAATTTTCTACATGAGTGGCAGGCCATACAGTTTAAAGTCGCCTCCTAATAACAGATTTTTGAGAAACTTTTTCATGGCAATATTAAGACCGACCTGGGCTTTGAACCGTGGCCTCAAATCTCATAAGCCAACACACTACCTACAAGACTACTGCGACTTCGGAGTCTTTACATACATACATACATACATAATTGATCATTACAACCCTTCAATCAGGATTACGACCAGATTTTTAAGAAACTTTTCATGGCAATTTTGTATTTACTCTCAGAGTTTTTGCCAGTAATCTGCTGAGAGGAAGTCGCCGAAGAAAATACTTTTTGTATTTTGTTTTGATGTCTGGCCTGGGGCTCGAACCATGGCTTTACGTCTAATAAGCCAACACACTACTTACTAGACTACGGCGACTTCGGAGTCTTTAGCTAGCGTGAAGTCATATGATCGGCATCATTGCATCACAGTTTTGGCCTGCACCCGTACAAGATTTAACTGAACCAGATGGAGGTGCTGTCGACTGACCACAGGGATTGTTCGATTTGAGTCCGTTCGACTATTTCTTGTGGAATTTTCTTAAATCGCTGGTGTACGTGAATAAGACAGCGATCGATGTAGTCGTTTAAATTCAGTCTGATTTATGCACTGGAGTCATAGAAAATTTTAGATTTCTGATATACTCCATCCAGAGAAGTCACGGCGGACATTTGAACGATGTTGGAATCATATTGGAAATACAATTTCAATTATATTGCCCACTTACTCACTTACTTAATTGGTCATTATAACTCTTTACACAGGATTACGACCTAGCTTATCACACCACTTATGTTGTGTGAGTTAATTTCATACATGAGTGACTGGACGGACATACAGTTTAAAGTCGACTCCGAATGATAGATTTTTGAGAAACTTTTCATGACAATTTTATTTACATTCAGAGTCTTTTGGCAGAAGGCTGCTGAGAGGAAGTTGCCGAAGAAATATATTGCTGGTGATGTCTGGTCTGGAGTTTGAACCGCGGGATCACATCTAATAAGCCATTACACTACCTACTAGCCTACGGCGATTTCATACACACTTTATTTTATTCGAATTTAAAGACAGATGAAGGAAGCGCTTAATATTAGAACCCATAGTAAAGTTTTCTATTGGAATAACCATGTTCAATGGATTTCATTTTACAACACCTTACGCTTACATACATATCATAGGTTAGCTATGAGTATTCAAAAAGATGAGTAGATTCTAATTGTAAAGGGTGTTTTTTATAGAGGTATAGAACTTTAAGTTGCAATAAAGCAACGATGGATTATTTGATTGACATGGATTTTATTTATCCGAAAGATAATCTTGTGGCATTACATTTTAAATATGATTTTTGGCATATGACCGCCACGGCTGGCGCGGATGTAGTCCAATCTGGACGTCCAATTTTCGATGACTTTTTCCAACATTTGTGGCCGTATATCGGCAATAATACGGCGAATGTTGTCTTCCAAATGGTCAAGCGTTTGTGGCTTTACCGCATAGACCAATGACTTTACATAGCCTCACAGAAAGTAGTCTAGCGGTGTTAAATCACAAGATGTTGGAGGCCAATTCACAGGTCCAAAACGTGAAATTAGGCGGTCACCAAACGTGTCTTTCAATAAACCTATTGTGCCACGAGCTGTGTGACATGTTGCGCCGTCTTGTTGAAACCACATCTCCTGGACATCATGGTTATTCAATTCAGGAATGAAAAAGTTAGTAATCATGGCTCTATACCGATCACCATTGACTGTAACGTTCTGGCCACCATCGTTTTTGAAAAAGTACGGACCAATGATTCCACCAGCCCATAAACGCACCAAAAAGTCAGCTTTTCTGGATGTAACGGTGTTTCCACAAACACTTGAGGATTACCTTCACTCCAAATGCGGCAGTTTTGTTTGTTGACGTAGCCATTCAACCAGAAGTGCGCTTCATCGCTAAACAAAATTCGTTTATGAAAATCGGGAACAACGGTAATCTCGTTTTGGGCCCATTCGACGAGTCTACGCCTTACTTGATGATCGTTTGGCTTCAAATCTTGCACGAGTTGGATTTTGTAAGCACGCAAACCAAGATCCTTCCGCAAAATCTTCCATAAAGTGGATGGACACAGATCCAATTCCTGTGCTCGATGGCGGATGGACTCATTCGGGTCTTCCTCAATGCTACGCTCTACAGCAGCAATAGCTTCTTCTGTACGCACCGTACAGCGTCTCTGGGGATGCGAGTTATCAATAAGAGTAAACGTGGTGCGAAAACGTTCCATGGTTAATCGAATTAACTGCTCTGGTGGACGATTTTGTCGACGATAAAATGGACGTAGTGCGCGATACGTTTTCCGCACAGAACCATTATTTTCGAAATAAAATTGCACTATTTGCAAGCGTTGTTCAGGCGTGAGTCTATTCATGATGAATTGCCAAACCAAACTGAGAATAAATCACTTGACAGCTGTTAAATCGGTCGCCATCTTGAAAAGTAATGCCAACTTAAAGCTCTACACCTCTATAAAAAACACCCTTTACTTATACGAATTCATACTTATTTTAATGTCATACTCAAACTACGCATACTCAAAGTTTGAAATACTCATGGTGCTCGTACTTAACAATACGCATGATGTTATTGATTTCGACTCTCCACGACTCATCGTATACACGAATCATAAAATAAGTATGATTCGCGTACGAACACTACAATACTCACAAGAAGGTCGTGTGTTTGCTCTGCTTGCTATATTTGTCTTTTTTGTTTATGTGTCGTCTTTCTTCTTTCTTTGTAAATGCAACAACAACAAAGACTGTAAATTTTGATGAATGATTCCACTCACTTGATTCATTTATGAGTACATTTTATAAGTATTTTCCTAAATTTATGAATCTGGTCTGAGTAGGCGTATGAATCAAACATATTTCGAATGTTATGAATATGATGTCAACGTTGTACTCATACTCATTGCAACCTGTACTTATAAATCAATGTTGTACTGAGTACAAATGAATCAGAGTATTTGGATTTCAATACTGTTGACTCACTCATACTCAAAATTTCATAAGTACTTATGAGTAGCGAAAAGGCGATTCATTGCTGATCTCTGATACATACATAATTGGTCCTTACAACACTTTAGTCAGGATTACAACCTAACTTCTCACACCACTTATGCTGTGAGCGTTAATTTTATACATGAGTGGCGGAACCTACAGTTTAAAGTCGACTCCGAATGATAGATTTTTTACAACACCTAATATTTTTTTATTTCACGCTGTTTACATGTTGAGGCCTTTTTAACTTTACCCTGTATAAGCAGAAATATGCATGTGGCCTTAAGTCCCATTCATAATGTTTTTCAATAATTTTTTTCCTACCCACACTCCATGTTTTTTTTTCGCCAACTTTTTTTTCCGTTGTTTTAATGTTATTGTTGCACTTTATTAGTATTCCTCCAATTAATGTTTTGTTGTTTTTGCTGTTGTTTATTTATCGCAGTATTGTTTTTGTTATTCTTTGTTTTATTTTCTATTTAGTAACAGAGTATGTTTGTTGGTGTTGGTGTTGTTTTGAAGTTTATTGATTAAATGATTGTTATCGCCGCCATTGAATATTTATACGTTTATATGTATGTATGCGTGTGTAAACATTTACAAAGTGGCTGTTAAGATAATTTGCTTATTTAATACATATTGTATGTAAGCATACACACAAACGTATAGGCACGCATACATACATTTAAACTCATACATCACTTGTAAACGAACTCATAAACAAAAAAAAACACTTATGCTGGGGCTTCACATTAAAACACCCCGAAGAGTAAGTAAATATATTAGTAAAGACGCATACATATACACACACAAAACGGGCACATGTACTGTCTTTAAGTAAACTCTCGCACTTGAAGCATTTAGTATGAGTGTTTGAGTTTTGGTTTAACACCACACTCTCAATCTCTTACACCCACATTGTTGGCGAGTATGAAAGAAAGAAAAAACGTGGAGAATTTTTTTAAATTCCCAAATGCTTTAACTTGTTTCACACTTGAGAGTCTCTAACAAGAGCTCATTAAGTGATGCGAGAGAAGGCGAGAGAGAGAGTGAGGGAGAGGGAGGGAGAGTAAAAGAGCAGTGATTTTGCAAAGAAAAGAAAAATAGCAACAGCTTAAGCAAGCAAAGCAGTAACGGGGAGAAAAAATCTAATTAATAATGCAAATTACTTTTGTTTCCTGCTCTCTCTTGCTCTCTCTCGCTTTCTCTATGCCTTGGAGGTTATATAGCATGACTAGGAGAGATTGAGAGAGCGTAGTAGAATGCGTTTAATTTGAGGACTTTATCATCTTGATTTCAAATCAATGTAATTAAATTCAAAGTGTATGGGTATGTATTTGCATATGAGAGTATGAATAAATTTTGTGTGTTTTAAATGGAAAGAAAAAGAGAGTGGGAGGGAGAGGAATAGACAGCTAGAAACCTTATAATTTTAATTCAAACCAAGAAATTTAAATATTTTCCTTTAAATTTATAACGTTTAAGAGAGCTTTTTTTTTGAAGTATCTTTTCATGGGTCATTGGTGATGAAGTATGAGTAATATTTGCCGGGAAGAAATATTATCCATCATACGTCATATAAAAAATTGCTTTTATTTTTCTTTTTGGCCTTTTAGTATTGATTTTTATATCATTAAATAAGAAATAAAATGCATTAGAAAAACTTTTTTTATGAAACTTATAAAAATAGTTGGAAAGAAGCACTGGTGCTGGAAAAACTTTAGAGATGAGGAGAATTGAAAAGAAAAAAAAAACATTTTTGAATCATAAACGTTGGTTGCTTTAACTAATAATATGTGAGTCATTATTCATCAAACTTGCCTCTCAATGGGATACGTACATAGCTTGAAATGTGGTATGTGGTTGCGGTTTTTTTGCAACCTTATAACAACCAAGTTCAATTTTTTCGTTTCGGTGGGAAAGTGTTACGATTTTAATAATTTTTAGAGAGGTACAGTACAATTACTCTACTGACTCACAAATTGCACCATATAGGGAATCTGTCAGAATATATTGGTAGTTATTTAACTGCCCAACGCATCTAATTCTGTTGAAGGATATAGTTGGTGGGTTTAGCTTGTAGGCACCAAAGATGGTGAATCGTGGACGCATTTTTTGGAACAAAAGTGTCTTTCGAAGATTCCAACGTCCGGCTCAAGACAAAAAAAAAAACATTCATACATACATACATATATACATGCCTCAAATGCTTAGTCAGGAGCTGGATCACGGGAATAGGTCTCAAACTTGCTGATCACAAGGCGGATGTACTACTTGTAAGCAGTAGGAAGCGAATTAAATCAAAGCAGGCGATTAAATATCTGGGAGTAATGATTGATAACAGGCTCACGTTTAGGGAACACCTGACGTACATCGGTGGAAAGTATGCGGCGACATCATGTGCACTTGCCCGAATACTACCTAACCTAGGAGCCCCAAAACAGGAGAGGAGGCGGTTAATGATGAAGGTAGTGACATCGATCGCTATATATGCAGCCCCTATGATAAGAGGAAGGGGCCATCGATAAGAAGACCTATAGAGTAGAAATAGAAGAGGCCTACAGGATATCAGCTCTCAGGGTGATTTCTGCCTTCCGCACAGTATCTACTGATGCAGCATTGGTGATTGCGGGGATGATGCCCCTGAAGCTAGTAGTGGATGTAGAGAGGAGGAAACATGACACAAGGAGGGGAAAGGATCTCTCCAATCCTGTTCAGTTAGTGGATGACGCTATGCATAGATGGCAGCACGACTGGTCCAATTCAACCAAGGGAAGGTGGACCCACAGACTCATACCGAGCATAAGCGAATGGACCAAAAGGAAACATGGTCAGGTGCACTTCTACCTGACACAGTTACTAACCGGCCATGGATGTTATAGAGCATATCTATATAAGCATGGTCATGAGACGGCGGAGCATGTTTTCTTTACTTGTCCGCCATATGTTGTTCAACGCAATTGCCTGGAGGGGACAATGGCACTCCAGGTAACGCCCGATAATATAGTTAGGCTGATGTTAACCTCATGCGACAATTGGAACGCAGTATATGTTTTCGCAAGGAAGGTATTGACGCAACAAAAACTGGCTGAGAGAGCATGGTCATCAGAATTTGAAAGCAGCACTCGCTGAATCTCCACCACCCCCCCGAAGTAATACTTGATTGTGGTCCCGGGGGGGGCAAATGGTTGAAAGTGTGACGAACTAGGCTGGGTTTAGTACGTATGCGTTTAGCAAGCCGAGAGTAAGTCTTGCGGCGAATCGTGCACATTGGTAGGCCGGGCTACCAATGTCTTTCGAAGATTCCCAACCTTTAGCTCGTACGTAACATACATATATACATACATACATTGTATATACATACATATATTGTATATACATACATACATACATACATACATACATACATACATACATATATACATACATACATACATACATACATACATACATACATACATACATACATACATACATACATACATACATACATACATACATACATACATACATACATACATACATACATACATACATGCATACATACATACATACATACATACATACATACATATATACATACATACATACATACATACAACCCGGGAAAAATACTGGAGAGGATTATATACAATCGACTACTGACGTGTGCCGAGGCAGGAGGAGCTCTCTCGGACCTGCAATACGGATTTAGGAAAGGACGATCCACTATTGACGCGATAAGAAGAGTGGTCGACATTGCAAGAGATGCAATAGAGGGCGAAAGGTGGAGATTTGGCACCAAGGAATACTGCGCGGTTGTCACACTTGACGTTAGAAACGCGTTCAACTCAACGAATTGGGGGCGGATTTTGAGAGCCCTCTTTAACATGGCTACGCCGCCATACTTAATGGAGATACTGAACAATTACTTTCAGGACAGGAAGGTAATATACCTAACGGATGAAGGAGAGCAGGAATACGTATTGACGGCGGGTGTCCCGCAGGGCTCTGTACTTGGGCCACTACTATGGAACATTATGTACGATGGAGTACTTCGATTGCGATTGCCGAACGGGACTACAATTGTGGGCTTTGCAGATGACATAGCCATAGTCTCGGTAGCTAAGACGGAAAGGGAAATAGAGGAGAGAACGAACACAGCGATTCGAAAGGTTGGAGCATGGCTGGATGAAGCAGGTTTGAAACTTGCTGCGCATAAAACAGAGGCCGTCTTGATAAGCGGCCGGAAGATAGTGGAGAAGATGGAAGCGACCATTGGAGGCACAAGGATCGAATCGAAGAGGGCGATAAAATACCTGGGAGTGATTATCGACGACAGGTTGAACTTCAAGGAGCACGTGAAATACATCGGCGAAAAAGCATCTGTAACACAGGGAGCACTGGCGAGGATGGTGCCAAATATTGGAGGACCAGGTCCATTCAAAAGGAGGATAATTTCGGCGGTAATAACGTCGATAATGCTGTATGCTTGCCCAATATGGTCGGAGGCACTCTCCGTGGGGACGACAAGGAGGATACTGTCCTCGGTGTATCGTCTAAGCGCGATTAGACGGATAAGTGGCTTCAGGACAGTGTCTGATGAAGCGGTATTGGTGTTGGCAAAGACAATACCAATAGATATATTGGCGGATGAGATGAGGAGGATATACCTTCGCCGTCTCGAGCACCCGGGACGAATAGCAGCTATAAAAGCGGAGGAACGAAGGACTTCCATGCACAAATGGCAGTCACGATGGGAAAGCAGTTTAAAGGGAAGATGAACATTTCGCCTTATCCCTGATGTAACCCTTTGGATGAATAACAAACATTGCGAGCTGAATTACTACGTGACTCAGTTCCTAACTGGTCATGGGTGCTTCAGGAAGTACCTGCACAGATTTGGTCATGACACTTCCCCTATATGCCCAAACTGTGTAGATGAGGAGGAAGATGCGGAGCATATTCTAATATGCTGTCCCAGATTTAGATGGCCCGGGGAAACGAGTTTAGGACCAAACCGGCTAATGGAAGAGCTGTTGAATCGTAGGATTCTATGGAGTCAATATAGCCAGAGAATGGCTGAAGTTTTGATAGTACTCCGAAGACTGGAGGAACAGAGGCGAAATTTGAATTAACGAGATAAAGCGTTCAAGCTAACCAGTTCTCCGCGAAGTAATACCTTACGGCAGTCCCGCGGAGGGAGAGTGGTTGAAGTGTGTAGGGGGTGGGTTTAGTACGTAGGCACCAGTGATGGTGAATCGTGCACTCTTTTGTTGGAACAAAAGTGTCTTTCGAAGATTCCCACCTCCGGCTCAAGACAAAAAAAAAAAAAAAAAAAAAAAAAAAAAAAAAAAAAAACATACATACATACATACATACATACATACATAGATACATACATACATACATAGTTGGTCATTACAACGCTTCAATCAGGGTAACGACCTAGTTTCTCACGCCACTTATGTTGTGTGTGTTAATTTTATACATGAGTGGCGGGACCAACAGGTCAGTGAATCTGGTCAGGTTCATCGAGCCTCTCCTCAAATCGAGGATAGTAACCTCCACAGTGGGGGCCACAAACTATCAGAGAATGGTTCGTAGAGGCACACCGCAAGGCGATGTTCAATCACCACTTCTCTGGAACTTTGCAGTGAACTTACTCTTGAGCGGGCTGGAACACTCTGGTAATGATGCCATAGCTTACGCTGTTTTTATTCCCAATTTTTTTTTCGTTTTGTTGGATATTTTTGACCTGGGGATTGAATCGAGGCCTTCACGTCTTATAAGCCAAAATATCAAACTAAGGCGACTACAATGTACATACATACATATCTATATTGAGGAATAAAAAAATCGTGTTTTGTAAGAATAATTAACTTTTTCGTAAACCTTTGCATCGTTTGCTTCTTTCTATCCATATTTTCTTATAGTATTTCTGATGGCAGCGACTATTCTTTGCATTTTTGTTTGACTTCTAATGATTTCCTCATTTAATCATAATTAAAAATGTTTAATTACTAACGTGGACTTCTTAAAAAAAAAGAACAATCTCAACTTTCTTAAACTCAAATGCTGTAAGAAAAGATATTTGAATAGTTGCGACGTTATCATGAAAAAAATGAAAGAAAAAAAAACGTTTCAAACTTTTACCTGAAGCTGTAGTTAATTTGAAAACTGTCCATATTGAGCATCAGTTTTTTCTTCTTGCTATTCTTCACACTCATCAAAGATGAAAAATTATTCATTAATTTTGTTCTCAATTTACTTCA
This sequence comes from Sarcophaga variegata, assembly GCA_932273835.1. Lineage (NCBI taxonomy): Eukaryota > Metazoa > Arthropoda > Insecta > Diptera > Sarcophagidae > Sarcophaga > Sarcophaga variegata. The sequence continues at coordinate 14,206,536 of OW026361.1, read as the reverse complement.
TTAATCTTGTATTATCAATAATCTTTATCACAGTGTGTTTCTCTTTCTTTCACTTTTTCTTTCATTTTTCTTCTCTTTGTAACTAATTTTGTGTTTCAGGCATCGAGCTTTTTAAGGGCATGTAACCGTGCTCCCTTACTTTGGATTTTTGTTTTCTTTTTTTCAGTTCTTATTTGTTCAGTTGCGCTGTTTTATTAGATTTTAACCTCCAGCTCTGAATGACAACTTAAGAGCTTCAGGTGTTTTTCTTTTTTTTTGTTTTTTTTTTGTTTTTCCTAAGCTGCTGTGTCTTTAGGTTTAAAAGGAACAAAATAGTCACATTGATCTCCTGTATCTTCTTTAAATTTCTTATTGTTTTTCTCTTCTTTTTTTCTCTCTCTCTCCTTTTGTTGTAATTTTAATAGCCTGTTTAACTCTTCAGCATAAACACGGGCAATTGGTTGCAATAATACCCAATAGTCCCAGGTAGTTACGATTTAAAATTGTGAAATTGCCAAACTACTGGCGAAAGAACCACATACCATGCCGTTACGAGAATGGAAATATCGTTTAACATTAACATGATTAACAAAAGCTACACTAACAAATACAACGGACTTGTTACAAGTAAACCACCAACATCGGTATGAAAGAAAAGGGGATAGACAAGTAAGTAAGAACGCAACAATAAGCAATGTGAACAAAGTACACAAACAACAATGAAGTTGCGATAGAGATACCGAACCTTTATCAGACTGTTTATGTGGGCATATATCGGGTCCGCCATCTAACGTCTTTTTTCAACTAGTGCTTATTTCGTGAATGGTAACACTTAGCTCATATCTGATTTGACAGATAATTAGTTTTATCTTTCCGCTGAACGAAAATGGTTGTGTATACGCTGGAACAACGCTGGGAAATATTGCGACATTACTTTGAAAATCATGGTAATGTTGCAGAATGTGTGCGAAAATTGCGTACGGATTTTGGAAGAGGAGAAGCACCGTCAGCTCCGTATGTTCGTTATCTTGTGAAAAAAGTGAAAGAAACTGGCATCCTCATCGATAAACCAAAGCGTGAAAAGCCAAAAACAGTGCGTACACCCGCGAATATTGCTGCTGTGGCAGAAAGTCTGTGTGAAGCGCCATCAACATCAATTCACCATCGTTCTCAACAATTGAACATTTCAGAAACATCATTGAGACGAATTTTGAAGAGTCAGATATTGGTAACATTTGGTTTCAACAGGACGGCGCTACGTGCCACTCGATGTTTTGCGCCTTGTTTTTGAAGATCGCATTATCAGCCGCAGAGCTGATGTCGTTTGGCCACCTCGGAACTGCGATTTGACACCGTTGGACTATTATTTGTGGGGTGTGCCGTCAAAGAGAAGTGTTACGTCGACAAGCCAGAGACAATTGACGCTTTAAAGGACAATTTTCGTGAAGCCATTAGTGAAATACAGCTGCACACAATCGATAATGTGCTTAAAAATTGGATCGATCGTGTAGGCTACTGCATGGCCAGCCGAGGCAGCCATTTGAATGAAATTATTTTCCATTATTAACCGAAAGGATTGTGCTTTCAAATAAAAAAAGAAATTTGAGAAAATATTCAGTAGTTTTATTTTAAAGCATTTTATATGCCGGACCCTTTAAAAAGGCAAGACAAAGCAGGCAACCAGTAGTAAGTATTCAGTCAGTCGTGTGTGAAGACGCGTTGCGTGTGAAGAGAACAGCCGTGGTTTGAAGATCGCCATTGAAAAGATCTGCGTTGTAAGAAAAGAAGCATAGCGTACAAGCAATTATTGTTGTATTCGTCAAGTTGTAAACGGTGACACACAAAAGTAGTATGAAACTAAACACATATTTATTTTTATTTTGTTTGTAATCAACGAACTTATATTTTAAAGGTTTTTAAAAGGTAAAAACGTAACAATACTATGCTCCTGAACTGCTCGGTTCTACAATATGGTGACCGAATTTTTTTTACATCCTGTGAATACATATTCAAATCAATCTCGTTGGATTGGCTTTAACTATTCATTTCAAATTGAATTTCTTTACAAAACTAACTCAAGTAAGTAAGTAAGCTGCTGTCTTGAACTCAAGGTTTATTGGGTACCCTCAGCTATATTAAGTGGTAACCCTGGCAACGCTTGCTCTGAGTTCCTAATCATACGTTTTTTTATTCTCCTTCGCACTTGAACTCATTTAAAACCTTGATGAGTAGTTGAGGATTAAGAAGGGAAAATCAAATGACAAAGACCATAAGGCCACATGAAAAGCTTTAATGGAACCAACTGAAAACTATTGTTGGGTTTTCAAAACGCAATCCTGCACTTAATTTGAATTCGTTATCAGGTTCATCCCGTCATTAATGCTAACAGACTGCTACATTTTTAAAGGTCCTCAAGGATTAAGCAAAACATGAAGATGACTTCATCGCCTTCATACAATTTAAGTGGGAATGGAGGAACAAAGAAAATGACAACAACTTGGTTTGAATTGAACCTCGAATTAGCCTTTAGAGCCCTTGCGCTGACCAACTTCTTCCCCTTCCCTGATTTTGGTGGAACTTGGTCAGTACAGGGACTGCGTTCACTCGTGGCATCATCCTATGCGTGCCCAAGTGAGCTTTGTGAAATCAGAGCTACCACTCAGACCTAAACTAACCTAGCCTTTAGAGTAGCGCACATTTTACAGGACTATCCATAAAGAGAGCACCTTTGAGAGTATTCGAGCGAAAAGTCCTACGTAAGATCTTCAGTGCAGTGCGTGTTGCCGATGTTTTCCGCCTCCAATCCAGCAATGAGCTGTTTAAGCTCCTCAACATCATGGACATTCTGAAGCATATTGAGATCCAGAGGCAGCGCTGCCTTAGTCAATGTCGTTCGAATGGAGGAGGATGCTTCAGCGAGACTGGTATTTGATGCGGGGATTTGCGGAACTCGGCGAAGAGGACAACCTTGTTCGTGCCAAATCCTAGGAAGCCCTGTCATCGATTGGTGTGACCAACTGGCAAAGGCGCTTAAGAAGCAGAGGCGCCTGAATCGATGTTTTAAGGCAGGCCGCAATCCGTTGATCAAATTGTTAATGACCAATTAAGTAAGTAGGTATCCATAAAGATGTCTAACCACAGTGGCCACTGCAATAGAACTTTTTGAGCACGTGTTCTAGATGAAGATTTCTAGTTCAGTTTCATGCCTTGCAATCTAGAACTCTTCTAAGTTTCTTAATAATTCCCTCTGGTTTCTTCTACCCTGGAGTTATACGACTTAAGAGGAGCACAACTTAGTACAAAACATTTGTTACGCCCGTTTTTCTAGGTTAGGTTAGTTGGCAAATCCTCCTTGAATTAAAAAGTTCCACTAAGGTTGGTTCTGATTCCACAATTAATATCCAACCCATGAATGAAACATTTATTAAAGGAATGACACGTTAAGTCTCACAAACCCTGTCTTCCAATAAGACAGCGTGCCTTGAGAATCGCAATTGTGCGGTGAACGGTATGATCAAGAGCGATTCAGCCCTCTTCTTGTCCATGCAAGTAATATTGCACGTAACTTTCTGCTGCCACCGAAATCGTGCCTCCATCTATAATCCAGCGAGCGTGGAATATCTAGTGTAACTGAGGCCATTGGCCTACCTATTGCCCTGTAGCATGTGGAAGATTGCGAGATAGATACCGGCCCTGGCAAATTCATCAGCAATTGCTGTCCTTCGGTCCTGGATATCAGTTAATAAACAGTTAATTGAACCGAAATTCCCCCAAAGAATTCAATACGAACTTAACAACTGTCCAAGCAAATTAAGAGATCAGCATTGTTTCGCTTTCAAAATGGACATGACTCCCGCCTTTAAAACACTAAAGTGCTCAGGCAGTACATATGAAAGTTTAACATCAGAAATCTTAATAAATATATCGCAGCCCACTCTATCCAACATGTTGAAGCCATCGGTATAAACGTCAAGGGTCCTACAGGGAATTTGAGGATCTTACTACAGCCGGCTGAGCCTTCTGCTTCAGTAGAAGATCAAGCAGGAACCAATTAAGTAATGCCTCAATCCAATTGGAAGTGCAGTGGTATTGGTGTTAGCAAACCGTGCAACAAATGTGACAACCGAACCCTTTTCAAGACGTCAAGAGGTAACCATAAGTATCCTTCAAAGGAGGTCTTACTTACAAACAGATAGGGAATGTGATGAGTCAATATCACTAACATTACTCCGTCTCTATCTGAATGATTGTGTACCGTGTTTTTGAATCCAAAAGAACCTTAAAACAGTTTCTATAAGACGAACGTTTTTAGATGAATGAAACGAATTTGTATGGAAAAACACTCAATTACACACATATTTTTGAGTTGTTACCATAGAAATAGACGTTGGTTTTAAATTGTTCGTCTTACGGAAACAAAGGAGTTGTCTTTGATAAGAGTTTTTCCGATACGAAACATTGTGTTGTAAATAGGAAAGAAGCTTTTGGAAAAGGACTGACGAACTTATCTTTTATGGGACAATGGTTAGGCTTTTGAAGAACAAATATTGTACATATGAAAACATGTAGCGAAATGGAGGAATTTACTCTGTAACTCCTCTTATAATTCTTAATCATCGGCATCTCTGTGATGTGCTAAGTGGATGTCATAATATTCGGCAGATTTAGTAGATTCTTTGGGCCCCTCCGGCCCAATGGATGACTCACTGGATCTTCACAGCGGTGGTCAGACCTATCCTGATCTACGGATGCCTGGTGTGGTGGGAATGCGTGAATATGACAACGAACTTAAACCTGATACGCAGGTTACAACGATATGCTTGCATAATTATAAGTGGTGCCCTGCGCACTACTCCTACGATCGCTCCGGAGATGATCTTACACCTTCTACCGCTTGACCTATACTGCAAGGGTGTGGCGGCTAGGGTTAGTAGGCATCTTTGGGCAACTAGATAATGGCATGCATAGAGCATTGGTCATACAAGGATACTTGAGGAAACTGATATTGTCGGAAGCATTGACTATATGACACCGCGATATGACTTCTCAATGAATTTTAGGACATCCATTCCGAAAAGGGAGGACTGGTGGAAAGATGCGCGCGACCTTCGCGGATGATACCGCACAAATCTACAGCGATGGCTCCAAATTGGAAGGAGCCGTTGGAATTGGTATTTATTCGAAATCAATTGGAATATCCAAGTCTATAAGGCTACCAGATCACTGCAGCGTCTTTCAGGTGGAAGTGTCTGCACTTCAGGCTGCGGTGAGAATTATTGTGGACAAAAATGTTCACAAGCGAAAAATCACCATACTTTCCGATATCTAGGCGGCCATCAAAGCATTGGATTCTAGTGTAATAATCTCCAAGATGGTGTACGACTGTCGCAGATGTCTCAATGAGATGGCGAACCAATATGATGTTTGTATCACATGGGTACCGGGACATAGAGATATTCCCGGCAACTACAGAGCGGTTGATTTGGCCAGAAAGGGCACGACCATCGAACTCCCTGATGAATTCTCTACATTGGGGATGCCTTTGGATACCTGCAGGCTTATAATTGACAAACAATTATGGACCTTGTCAACAGCGGGTGGGCAGCTTCGGATAAGGGCAGAACGGCACAAAAAATCTGGCCAAGGCTGGATAGGGGGCGCACGGCGACTCTGCTTAAACTCCAAAGAAGCAGGCTTAGCGCTGTTATCGGGGTTATTACGGGGCATTGTATTATAGGAACGCATGCGAGGCGTATTGGTCTTGGACACCTCGCAAATGATTTCTGCAGAAGCTGTGGAGATGAGGAGGAGGATGAAACCATACTTCACCTACTGTGCACATGCCCGGCACTTGGTCAGAGGAGAAATAGGCACCTGGGTGCCTACAACATGTAGGACCTAGATGAACTGTCATGCATGGATATTGGCAGTCTGAGTCGCTACATCGGAAGCTCAGAGTGGTTCCTGGAATACGGGAAAATGTGGAACTGTGGTATCACATTGGGCCCTGTGTGCGGCCTAAGTGTGTCCGCTCATGACTCCATCGAGGAGACAGCCACTTCTACCTACCTACCTTGGGGCTTACGCTCTCAACGATCAAATTAAAGTTTAGAACAACAACAAACTCTTCTTTTATTCTCTCAATTATATTATCCCTCCACACCGGCCTTTTAAGTTCGATAAACCTCTACAAAACTTAGCTGCAATAGCCACGGTAGCTAACTTTTACTCCAACGAGGAACCCAAATTAACAGTTAAGTTGGTTCCATTAATCCCGCACACATACACACATATTTTCCCATTTATTCTTCCACTTTCTCTACGGTTTTACTTTTATTAGCGCGCATTAAGCTTAAGAATATTGTTCTCCTCGTATAGTTTGCTTCTTATCTTAACATCAGCTCCTCTTAAAAGTCCCTTCACTACATGCTACACTTTTCATTTACAATTTTTACTAATCTGTGGCATATTTTCTTCATTGTTTTGCTGCTGCTGCTGCTGCTGCTGCTACTGCTGCTGCTTTTGTCTGTCTATCTGCCTGGATGCCTGGCTGCCTGACTGCCTGCCTACCTGCATATCTTTACAAAATCTGATTTTGATATTTATGCACCTGAAGGCAATATGGAAGCGTTTTTTTATGTTCGCTTCTAAATAATTTTTCCTTTACTTTACGTTACGTTTTTAAGCGTTAATTTTTCCACCGATTTTCTTTTCCTTTCTTGCTTCCTCTTGCTTCCTCTTGAAGGCAATACTGTGTACCTTGAGTAGTGATTTCTGGAACGTTTTGCAAACAAATTAGAAAATCGTACAACAAAAGGAAATCGTTTCTTAAGTTGTCTTTGGTTTATCGTAAGGGGGGGATGTAAAATAAGAAAAAAAAAAAACGAAAATTTATAAGCAGCAGCCACAACTATTATGCGGGCACCAAAGCAGATTTAAGCGGAAAAGCAAGCGAAAACAGTTGGAAGTTTACCCACGAAAGAGAGAACAAAAAAGAGAGAAAAAACGTAATCTGAACCAAAGATTTGAGTGCGAATTTAACGGTTTTATTGGTTGCCCGCAAGCATCAGCGTTTTAAATGCACTATAAAAGACAAGACACGCAGATATTGTCTCTTTACTCTCCTCTCTCCCTCTCTTTCTGTTATTTTTACTAACACATACACTGTGCGTGTGTCTTTAACACTTAAATGACAAGAAAAAGGAAATTTGTCAGAGAGAGGTTTTGTTATCATCACACAATATTTGATTGTCTTTGGTTTGGTTTTTGTGACAGTATAAGTGAGGAAGCCTTCGGTGTTCACTTTGAAATTTAATATGATTTAAATTATTTTGGATTTACACGGTTATCACAACTAAGGAAGGGAATAACTTTCTAAAATAATTATGATTAAAATACAATCCCATTTGGATTCATGATATCATTTCAATTTTATTTGAATATTCCATCAGTTAAGCCGTTGATGTGACTTACGATTTGGGCTTCTGAATACATTAGCTGGCATGCAAACATCTGATTCAAGTATTTTGAATAGATTAGGGATCCCTTTAAAATTTTAAATGATAGGAATCTAAAAGGCAGAACGAAGTTTATAAAATCTGAATGGAGTCCAAAACAAATGTGAAAAGCAATATTCATATAGAAATGGGCTAAAGAATTCTGCTGAAGTTACAATTGGAAACGATCATAAAGGGTGTTTTTTATAGAGGCATAGAACTTTAAGTTGGCATTACTTTTCAAAATGGCAACCGATTTAACAGCTGTCAAGTGATTTATTCTCAGTTTTTTGGCAATTCATCATCAATAGACTCACGCCTGAACAACGCTTGCAAATAGTGCAATTTTATTTCGAAAATAATGGTTCTGTGCGGAAAATGTATCGCGCACTACGTCCATTTTATCGTCGACAAAATCGTCCATCAGAGCAGTTAATTCGATTAACCATGGAACGTTTTCGCACCACGTTTACTCTTATTGATAACTCGCATCCCCAGAGACGCTGTACGGTGCGTACAGAAGAAGCTATTGCTGCTGTAGAGCGTAGCATTGAGGAAGACCCGAATGAGTCCTTCCGCCATCGAGCACAGGATCCATCCACTTTATGGAAGATTTTGCGGAAGGATCTTGGTTTGCGTGCTTACAAAATCCAACTCGTGCAAGAATTGAAGCCAAACGATCATCATGTAAGGCGTAGATTCGTCGAATGGGCCCAAAACGAGATTACCGTTGTTCCCGATTTTCATAAGCGAATTTTGTTTAGCGATGAAGCGCACTTCTGGTTGAATGGCTACGTCAACAAACAAAACTGCCGCATTTGGAGTGAAGGTAATCCTCAAGTGTATGTGGAAACACCGTTACATCCAGAAAAACTGACTGTTTGGTGCGCTTTATGGGCTGGTGGAATCATTGGTCCGTACTTTTTCAAAAAACGATGGTGGCCAGAACGTTACAGTCAATGGTGATCGGTATAGAGCCATGATTACTAACTTTTTCATCAATGAATTGAATAACCATGATGTCCAGGAGATGTGGTTTCAACAAGACGGCGCAACATGTCACACAGCTCGTGCCACAATAGATTTATTGAAAGACACGTTTGGTGACCACCTAATTTCACGTTGTGGACCTGTGAATTGGCCTCCAAGATCTTGTGATTTAACACCGCTAGACTACTTTCTGTGGGGCTATGTAAAGTCATTGGTCTATGCGGTAAAGCCACAAACGCTTGACCATTTGGAAGACAACATTCGCCGTATTATTGCCGATATACGGCCACAAATGTTGGAAAAAGTCATCGAAAATTGGACGTCCAGATTGGACTACATCCGCGCCAGCCGTGGCGGTCATATGCCAGAAATCATATTTAAAATGTAATGCCACAAGATTATCTTTCGGATAAATAAAATTCATGTCAATCTAATAATCCATCGTTGTTTTATTGCAACTTAAAGTTCTATACCTCTATAAAAAACACCCTTTACGTGTATTTAAAAACTGGCTGAAATCTAAGGGCCATTATTACAACTTGCCGTTAACTAAAGGAAAGATTTTAACGGGTAGACAAATTGTTTTTCATTATTATAAGTGGACAATATGGTAGAAGTGAGCTAAAGGGAGGTTCATCCTACCTAACTTTTAACGTTAAGTTTATGTTTGAACTTGCCATACATATATATTATTTTCAATATGGCAACTTCAAATATAAATAAAATGAGCAAATACAACAAAATAGAAGAAGCCCTTCGTTGCCACTGCGTTTAAAAAAAAACTTGTTTAATTGAGCAGTGTTATCGACATTGCTCCGGCACTGCCACATTTTTGAAAACAGTTAACTTTTTATCTGCAGGTTTTAATAACGAAAAGAAGTTAAAGCTGACTTTAAAGTTCACTTTAGCTAAAGTTACCTTTAACTAAACCCAACTTTAACGGCAAGTTGTTATAATGGCCACAAGAATATTAATCAAACAGAAGCGGTCTCACATAAAACTGGTAGAAGCAATATAAGCTATTCCAGATATCAAGGTATACTTAGGTCTAATAGTATACGATCGTTTAAATTCCCCAGCCACATGGATTATACTGGCAACAAAATTTAAAAATTTCTTGTACAACATTGTAAAATATTATCACCATCAAAGATCCACAGTTACTGGCCATGTAGTACATAAAGTAAGGCAGCATAGCCGACGGTGCTACAGCAAAACAGACTGAAATGACAACGAATTTGACAAAGGAAGCTCCAATGCCATTGCCGCTATCAACTGTTTAATTTAAGAACTCCCTGTTGTAAGACCCTATAGGTGGACAAATCGAAAACCAATTTCCAATAAACCAGTTAACATCGTCTAACTATTTCAGGATAGCATATGGAAACGCATAGATTAACAGGCACTTAAAAATTGTAGCAACTGAGCAACACAGCAGCATGCACCTGACTTACCGTTCTTCATGCCATTAATTAAGTCGAAATGAATTAAAACTGGCTGATACATATATATTATAGCAGGATTCTTATACAGGACGTGGTTCAGTTCAGTTCACTAAGCCGTTATAATTTGCAGGTTCTACTCTGTTATCTGATATGATGATGGTTAAATAATATAACTTAATGTCCCATCGGAACACAAGTTAAACTCTGCATCACGGTCTTGGATCCATGTAATCTAAGAATTGTGGTCTTCCTAGGTAAGCCGAAATTCACATAATTTAAGAGCTACAGAAAGTGCACAGTTGTATCAGGCCGCATTGAAATTACTTCGTATTCGAATTTATTACGACTGATTGGTGAATGCTTTGAGCTTCTTTAACAACCCAAAGCTGTTGCAACCAGCTAAGTTTAGTGAAAGTAAGGTCGAGATTGTAGTCGCCGTAGTCTTTGAAGTACCAAATCGAGGAAGCCCTATCATGGATTAGAGTGACCAATTGACGAAGGCGCGCAAGTAGCAGAGGCGCCTGGTAAGATGTGTTAAGGCAATCCGCTAATCGGATTGTTAATGGCCAATTAAGTAAGGAAAAGTATTTTTACGTGATATGCTTTACAATTGGTCTTTGAATTAAAAAAAAAAGTGCAGATGATACACATTAGTGTCATACCCAAGATTATCTTGATTATGTTCCATTGATTTCAATACAAGAGTGATAGTTTATGCGGGTCAGAAGTGATGATTTTGTAATAGAAGACAAAGGCTACCTAAGTCCAAACAAACAAGTTGGAAGATGAGATGAATATCAAAGTGATCCCTTGAGGAAACCACATTAACTTCTCAAACTAAGGTCCTTAAGATGCTTAAACCATAGTTTTGTGCAGTGAAACTTACCGCGGCTGAAATGGCTAATAAAAACTACTTGCAATGGGAAAAATATGCCTTTGTTAATGACAGGCAATATTTTATTACTCTTTTAAGGTCTGCTATGACTCATAGGGCGGGCTGTCGCATCCTTTTATACGCCTCTGACTCATTTCAGTTTCATACGTCGAGTTTTTATAGCTAAGCAAGTGCTTTTTCTTTAGCTTTTTAAAGATTTTAGATTGACAGTGTTGCCATCTATATGTATGAAACTATATTGGGGCCGTTGCATCTTTTTACACGCTTTTGCGTTGTTGGTCACTCGTTTCTGTTTTATAAATCTAGGTTTTGTGGCTAAGCGCTTGAGTTTTCTTCTTTTTTTAAAGGTTCTAGGTTGACAGAGTTGTCATCTACATGGGTGAAAATATATTGGGGTTGTATTGTATGTAGTCTTGTGGAATCTTGCATATCGATTTCTATTCTTTCTAAAAGCTGGCGTTCTGGTTGCGAAATAAAAACTTTTCTAAATACGCAAACCTTTTAAAATTGTTTGGCAACAGCTGGAAGTAGCCGTAGTCTGATAAGCAGTGTGTTGGCTTATTAGACATAAGGCCACGATTCAACTCCAGGTCAGACATCTCCAACAAAATGAAATATAAAAAAATATTTCTTCGGCGACTTCCTCTCAGCGGATTTCTGGTAAAAACTCTGTGTATGAAATAAAAGTGCCATGAAAAATTGTCTCAAAAATCATTCGTTCGCAGTTGATTTTAAAGTGTAGGTCACGCTACTCATATATGAGTTTCTCAAAAATCTGGAGGTCCTGGCCCTTGTGAATAAATTCAGCTCACACAACATAAGTGTTGTGAGAAGCTAGGTTGTAATCCTGACAGAAGGTTTGTAATGACCAATTAAGGTCGAGATGAACCGTTGGCAGCACATCCTCAGAGTCTTATCCTCGGTTGCTTGAATTGTCACGCCTTTTTCTGATGAAACACGAACACTTATATGTCATCCTTTACCTGCGCGATATCATCGTTTGGAGATGGCAGAATAGAGGCTCTATCTATACGAAATTAACATAAACGCAATTGTTTTACGCTGCCATACCAATTGGCTTTTGTTTCTTTTGATCAGTGCAGGTTGTAAGTACTGTGTAGTGGTTAAGCTACTATTGGTTCCAGTAGCTCGTGCTCTAATTTAAGCTATAGAACGTATCAATTTGAAGCACAGTTGAGCAGTAGGCTCAACTTTTTGTCAGCAAAGTATCTTCAGTTTTTTTTTTTAATTACAACGTCCCATTCACTTTTTCCGTAATTAGATGACCAGAAAGTCACCGTACTGTAGTTGTTTGATTTATTGGATGTAAGGCCAAGGTTCAAACCCTACTACTCCTACTCATGGAGGCTGGAAATAGCATACTCATCTATGAGTCTGAAATCTGGGCTTCTACTTTAGAAATCCGGATCAGGGCTAGAAAACTACTGTCTGCGCAGAGAATAGCTGCATGGTATCGCATACAAGCATATGAGCGCCGGTTGTTCTTCAACGCCAGGCAAAGTACGACTCAACCACATTGCATAGAAGCGATAAAGCACGAAGTCTTCTTAAAATGGCAATTTCGCTGGGAAAATGAACAGCACGGAGGGTGGACAAATAAACTGATTCCCGAGTTGAAAGTGCGAAAGAACAGAATAAACGGCGAAGTAGACTGCTACATAATCCAGATGCTTACCGGTCACGGATATTTCAGGGAGTACTTGCATCGCATGGGGAAATGTCGCTCGCCATTCTGTATCTATGAAGAGAAAAAAACGTTACATGATTCCGAACACACTTTATTCAGCTGTCGTCGATGGACCGAAAGGCGTCAGCGACTCGAAGCGGAAATCGGCGTCATTAGCCCTACAAACATCGTGCTGAAAGTGATAAACAGTAGAGAGAGCTGGAACGCAGTAAAACACTTTGTAGAGCACATCCTGTGAAGGAAGAAAGTTGACCTAGACGCAGTGGAATGAGAATTGAGCGGAGCCTGGACGTAGGCTGACGATGATGGTTCCAGTTCCATGCCTGAAAAAGGGTTCACCTCGAAGTAATATTTTCAACAGTGGTTCCGAGGTGGAATGGTTCCCCGGTGAGGAGACAATGCGGGTTTTTAGTCGGTATACCCAGTGGGAGAGTCCGACATATCATGTCTGGTGACGACCATCATGAATGCATAAAGCATTTTCCCTCCTTCCCGCAAAAAAAATTCAAACTCCAGGTCAGACATCTGGAACATAACAAAATATGAAAAAAATATTTCTTCGGCGACTTTCCACTCAGCAGATTCTGAATTGCCATGAAAAAGTTTCCCATAAAAATCTGTCGTTCCTCGACGACTTTAAACTGTAGACCCTGCAACTCATGCAAAAAATTAACACACACAACATAAGTGGTGTGGGAAGCAAGTCGTAATCCTGACTGAAGGATTGCAATGATCAATTACATATGTATGTATGTAGATCACCTTAAGAGTCCGGTTTTCTTCAATTTAATGTTTTACAAAAACTGTTCAATCTAGGTACCATTTTAGATGTCACTCCAGATTTGTATTGTCTAGTCGCTGTAGTCTAGTGGGTAGTGTGTTGGCTTATTAGACGTAAAGTCAGGGTTCGAGCCCCAGGCCAGACATCAAAACAAAATACAAAAAGTATTTCTTCGGCGACTTCCTCTCAGCAGACTTCTGGTAAAAACTCTGAGAGTAAATAAAAAATTGCCATGAAAAAGTTTCTCAAAAATCTGTCGTTCGGAGTCGACTTTAAACTGTAGGTCACTCCACTCATGTATAAAATTAACACACACAACATAAGTGGTGTGAGAAACTAGGTCGTCATCCTGCCTGAAGGGTTGTAATGATGTATGTCTGTAGTTATCTCGCCATAGAAAAGAAATCAACGAACATTTATTTACCATATAAAATAAGCCCCCATTTCAATAACCGTACATTAAATTTTTTTACTCACTGTACTTGTACTGTAACATTCAAACACTGACACAAACAAACAAAACAAACCAACCAACAGAGGCAAACACGCGTATGAGAAAAAGAATATGCCGGGCATAAACGTGACTTGACATAATAATCTTGACTTGGATTTCTCCACTGCAAGTATGTACGTACACAAGCATTTTGTAACGGATGTGATGGGTGTATATTTCTGCCCACTCGCTGTCTTTCGCTCTCTCTCTCTCTCTCTCTCTCTTCGTAATGCTATAGCGGCTATGTTTGTAGTAGTGTTGGTAAATGTTTATTTTTGTTTAACGTTTCTGTTCCTTGTTTTGAGAGGCACAAAAAAACAACCAAAAAAACTGTTTCATTACAACAGTTGTCGGCGTTTTCGTATTTTTTATGATACTGAGCGACGTACGTTGTTAATTTTGATGACTGTAAAGGGGGGTGAAGAGTTTTTTTTTAATAATTTATCGTCTTGTTTTATGTTTTGTTGATTTTGTTAACATTATAAAACCGACAAAAAACCAAATGAATTTGCTAAAAAAGAAAGAAAACAACAACAGCCAACACTGGAAATGTTCAAGGTTTACCAACCTCCTGTAATGGAAAAAAGAAAGAAAAAAAGTAGTGGGGGCCGAAGGCATGACAAATGAAATGTTTTGTTATTCAAGTCGTTTAAATGTAGGTCAGAGTTATAAATGTTGTAAAATGATTGGGTATCTTTGGTTATATTTCACTACATTTACACTGTAATGCACGTTTGATTTAATCGCTGTAAAATGGATTGTTTCCCCTCTAATGAGGTTTTGCATTTGGCAGCATTATGCCTCTTCAGCATAAGTGAATAAATGATTGTCTGCCTTACTAATTTATTGATTAAGTTAATTGAATATAAAAATTTATTGAAATTAAATTAAATTTCCAAGCTTATGAAATAGCTCATGAAATAGGCCTTTGCCCCAACTCTAAAAATAAGCACAGTTTTGTTATATTAAAACGTGTTAGAAAACAAGATTCTGTTATCGTATAAATTACATTCTTAAGGTTGGCAAGTTTAAATTAAAATACAAACAAAAGAAAATATTTTTTTGCAAATCAAATATTCTTGAAAAGACACGAATTTTTTGGCTGGTTTAACAATCTTCGCAAAATTCAACGAAATGATTACCATTTCAGTAAGTAAACAAAGTTACGTTCGATAAGCTAGGTCGAGAAGTTAGATCGTAATCCTGACTGAAGGGTTGTAATGACAACTTAACTAAGTATGTACGTTAGGCTGTCCCGAAAATTTTTTTTTAGATTTACCCAAACGCAAGACCTCCTAGAATTTGAGTAATTGATCGTAGATTACCAAAATGATTTTAAAAATAAAATGAAACTATATCTTCAGGGTTCTACCAATCTTCAAAGTTTTGAAAAGTATGTAGTTATTTTCATGATTATATTTTGTTATCCTTAATTTCGACACCTAAACTAAATATGCCACGACTATGTATAACAACTACACTACTATGACTACGAATTTGCTAGACACAGTGGAGTTCGTTTATAACGTACACAGTTTATAACGAATTTTTTATAAAAAAAAAAAAAATCTGGAAAAAAATTTTTTCCGCACCCAAAACATTCACTTTCAAATTATAGACCAATTATTACGATTATAGCGGAAAGAAAATTCAAAAGAGGTTGGAGATATTGTTGTTAAAAGCATTCACTTTGATGGACGAAAAGACAAGACTCTATAAATGAGAAAATAGGAGATCGTTGCCATCGCAAAGAAATTTTAGAAGAACCTGAATCAGTTTATTTGGGTCTCACAACGCCAAGTCGTGGCACTGCAAAGGGCATTCTAACTTCGATCACAAATTTATTAGAATATAAATGTTGGAATTTAGATGACATGATGTGCATTGGATGTGACGGAACTGCAACTAATACCGGTTGGAAGGGTGGCGTTATTCAATATTTGGAGGAGTATTTGAAGAGACCGCTACAATGGTGTGTTTGTATGCTCCATGCCAATGAGTTATTTTCGTCATTTATTCTTGACTTTAGATGGTTGCACTTCCGGACCTAGAGAAAATTGTGGACTTATTGGAAAACAACTACCTACTTCTGATAATGAATCAACGGTGTCTTTTTATGCCGTGGCTGGTAATTTGCCCGACTTGCCGAAAAATCGCTATTTTGTCTTTATCTATATGCTCAGATATTCGTCTAATCCTACAGTTACAAGTGTTAAGGATAAACCTCCAAGTGGACCCCCGTCCTGCCATTCCATCTTACTGCTTGACACGATGAGTTAAATTTTTGAGAAGATAATATCTATTAAGCCAAGAGTAGCTCGCAATAGGGAATCTGCAAGGGACGATCTATTTGAGACACAATAAGAAAAGTAGTGGCAGTGTATTCGCCATAGCTTAGTAAGTAGTGGCCGTGGTTCAAATGCCAGCTCAGGCATCTCAAATAAAAAGACAAGAATATTTCTTTCAGCGACTTACCCTCAACAGTACTCTGAGAGTAAACAAAATAAAAAAAGTTTCTCAAATCTGTCATTTAAAATCAAAGTTTATGTCCCGCCCATCATGGATAAAATTCACACATACCATATGGGTGGTGTTAGAAGCTAGGTTGTAATCCTGACTAAAGTAGTTTTATTCACTCTCAGAGTTTTTGCCGGAAGACTTCGGAGAGACGGTTGCCGAAAGAATTTTCATATTTCGTTTTGGTCGAAATGTCTGACCCGGTGTTTGTGTCTAGGCTAACATACTACCTACTAGACAATAGCAAATGTCTACGATTTTTCCACAGCTATCACACATCTACATACACATTTAATTCGCTATTACATCCATTCAGTCAGGGCTACGACTTAACTTCTCACAGCATCTATGTTTTGTGTGTTAATTTTAAGCATGAGTGGCGGGACCTACAGGTTAAAAGTCGACTTTAAACGACAGATTTTTTTGAGAAACTTTTTAATTGCAATTTTATTTCACTCTTGGTGTTTTTGCTAGAAATCTGCTGAGAGGCCGTCACCGAAGAAATATTTTTACATACTTCATTTTGGTTGAGATATCTGAGCTTGGGTCGGAACCTCGGACTCTCGTCTAATAAGTCAAGATACTACCTACTAGACTACGGCGATTGCATACATTTCTTTCTAAAGGGTGTTGTTTATAGAGGTATAGAACTTTAAGTTGCAATAAAACAACGATGGATTATTCGATTGACATGAATTTTATTTATCCGAAAGATAATCTTGTGGCATTACATTTTAAATATGATTTCTGGCATATGACAGCCACGGCTGACGCGGATGTAGTCCAATCTGGACGTCAAATTTTCGATCACTTTTTCCAACATTTGTGGCCGTATATCGGCAATAATACGGCGAATGTTGTCTTCCAAATTGTCAAGCGTTTGTGGCTTTATCGCATAGACAAATGACTTTACATAGCCCCACAGAAAGTAGTCTAGCGGTGTTAAATCACAAGATCTTGGAGGTCAATTCACAGGTCCAAAACGTGAAATTAGGCGGTCACCAAACGTGTCTTTCAATAAATCTATTGTGGCACGAGCTGTGTGACATGTTGCGCTGTCTTGTTGAAACCACATCTCCTGGACATCATGGTTATTCAATTCAGGAATGAAAAAGTTAGTAATCATGGCTCTATACCGATCACCATTGACTGTAACGTTCTGGCCACCATCGTTTTTGAAAAAGTACGGACCAATAATTCCACCAGCCAATAAAGCGCACCAAACAGTCAGTTTTTCTGGATGTAACGGTGTTTCCACATACACTTGAGGATTACCTTCACTCCAAATGCGGCAGTTTTGTTTGTTGACGTAGCCATTCCACCAGAAGTGCGCTTCATCGCTAAACAAAATTCGCTTATGAAAATCGGGAACAACGGTAATCTCGTTTTGGGCCCATTCGACGAATCTGCGCCTTACTTGATGATCGTTTGGCTTCAAATCTTGCACGAGTTGGATTTTGTAAGCACGCAAACCAAGATCCTTCCGCAAAATCTTCCATAAAGTGGATGGACAGAGATCCAATTCCTGTGCTCGATGGCGGATGGACTCATTCGGGTCTTCCTCAATGCTACGCTCTACAGCAGCAATAGCTTCTTCTGTACGCACCGTACAGCGTCTCTGGGGATGCGAGTTATCAATAAGAGTAAACGTGGTGCGAAAACGTTCCATGGTTAATCGATTTAACTGCTCTGATGGACAATTTTGTCGACAATAAAATGGACGTAGTGCGCGATACGTTTTCCGCACAGAATCATTATTTTCTAAATAAAATTGCACAATTTGCAAGCGTTGTTCAGGTGTGAGTCTATTCATGATGAATTACCAAACCAAACTGAGAATAAATCACTTGACAGCTGTTAAATCGGTCGCCATCTTGAAAAGTAATGCCAACTTAAAGTTCTATACCTCTATAAAAAACACCCTTTACAACTATCAGCGGATTTCGTGAGGTTTGATGCCTACAATAACCTACTGGACAACCATTTTGGTTGCAAAACCTGCCTATGGTATTGTGGCCTAAGACAGTGCTAAGAAAAGCTGGTGATGTACCGGTTGAACTGCATCCAACCATTTGTTTTGGCATCGCAGGGACAATGACAAAATGCGTGACTCTGTGGCGACTACATTTGGTATTGACTGCAGTCAAATAATTATCTCACTTTCTCTAATGTGCAGGACAAATCAGTTAGATTCGTAGACATACCCTATCTGTAATCCATTACTGTCTTATGCTTCCAGTACTCATGACGTCACACGTCACAAACTACTGATGAGAGGCTTCGATTGGTTTTATGATGGACGTTTGTGTTAAAAGGTCAATGAGGTCAATGATACTGGGATATTAATAAAGTCTTCATTTCAATAATGATAACGAAAATAAAGATCTGATACCACCAAAGACAAAATTTACACAAAATTACTGCCAAAATTACAGTTTTATTCCCATTGTCTCTAAAAGTTCAATGAAATGCCAGGCCCACATGCAACGTTTTAATAATTCACAAAAAGTTCAATTGTTCCATTGGAAATATTCCAATAACTTTCCAATACCTTCCCCAATTGCGTAAATATTGAACAGTCTTTCAACATACAATTGTATTGTCCAGTAAACGACGTCATAATTGCAATTCAGTTGGTCTGGCCTGGTAAAAATAATTTTTCAAAGTTATGTTCATAACCTTATAATCCATAATAGGAGACGCCTGCCCTTCCTCTCCCCTCCTTTTTTTCGCCTAATTGTCATAGACCTTTCAAAGCGTCTGGTTGGTCTATGGATGAATGAATATGACCTGTTTTTTTGGATTCATTTTGTCCTCATTTTACCTTAATGAGGTTATTATTGCCGCTTCAATAGAAACTGTTTGCGATCATATTTTTCCTCGTATTTTTTTTTCTCTCATTGGATACACAGTATTAATGACAGCCACTCCATGGCAATTAAGCACCATAATATGGTTACAGAACATTTGATCAGAAAAAAGTTTTTTTTCTTTCCGATTTTCAACTTTTTTGTTGTTGTTATTGTTGTTGCTGTTCAAATAAACGCATTGGTAGCATAAGTCAAATATTAAATGACCCACAAATATGTATGAATATGAGTTTAACGTGTATGTGTGTGTGTATAAATGAAACAATATGGAAAGGGAGACATATGACGTCATATGCACTAAATGTGTCCCATGTGCTGTGCATAGAACTAAGCAGTCAATAGAAACTGTTTAATTTCCCATACAAACAATTGCCCAAAAACAAAACCAATATTTGGACTGTGGTCAACAGTGTACAGGCTTACTGAGAGAGAGTAAAGGACACATGAATTATTTACTAGTAAAAGACTATGTTTTTATAAAACATTGTCCCTCCTTATCCCCCTCCTAAATGAAAAAAAAGAAATCTATTGCCGTAGTTTATATCACCAAAAAAAATTTTATTTGCCTCTCATGGAAAATATCGTTGGATTGTTGCGAAACATTTTCGTAATATTACGGGACAAAACAGTGGCGAACGTTTTAAGGCATAACATTTTTATTTGAATAGAAAAAACCTGTCAGAGCATGAAGTGTATGACTTAAAAAAAATGGGAGATTTTGATGGAAAATTTTGGGAATTGTATACATGATGAACTGACGGTGTACGGCTGTCGCAGATATCTCAACGAGATAGCGGAACGATATGACATCCATATCGTATGGGTACCGGGACACAGTGGTATTCCGGGCAACTGTAGAGCTGATGAACTTGCCAGGCGGGGCACGACCATCGAGCTCACCGCTGAGTTCTCGAATCTGGGCATAGCAATGAGGACCTGCAAGCTCATAATTGATAATGCGATCGTCGATTCCGTCAACGACAGGTGGGCGGCCTCGGACACGGGTAGAACGGCTCGTAAAATCTGGCCAAGGCTGGATGAGGGGCGCACAATGAGTCTACTTAAACTCCAAAGAGGCGCGCTCAGTTTAGTTGTCGGTGTCATTACGGGGCATTGCATTATGGGTACGCATGCGAGGCGCATTGGACTTGGACACCTTGCTAACGACTTCTGTAGAAGCTGCAGAGATGAGGAAGAAGAGGAGACTGTCCCTCACCTGCTGGGTACATGCCCGGCTCTATGCCAAAGGAGAAGGAAGTAGTTGGGTACTTACTACATGGATGATCTGGAGGAACTGTCAGAGATTGACATTGGCAGCCTAAATCGCTTCATCGGGAGCTCCGAATGGTTTCGAGACTAGGGGACAACGGATGACTGTGGTAGCACAATGGGCCCAATGCGACCTAAGTGTGTCCATCACCAAGAAAAATTTTTCTTGGATGGGCAGCCACCTCTACCTACCTACCAATATTTTTTAATTTTTCATTTTGTTGAAGAAGTCTGACCTGGGGTTTGAACCATGGCCTTACGTCTAATAGGCCAACACACTGCTTATTAAACTATGGCGACTTCCAGCTGTTGCCAAACAATTTAAAAAGGTTTGCGTATTTAGAAAATATTTCATTTCACAATCTGAACGCCAGCTCTTGACAAAAAATGGGACTCAATAAGCAAGTTTCCACAATGCTGCATACAATACTATCCCAATATATTTGCACACATATAGACGGCAACTCTGTCAACCTAGAACCTTTAAAAGAGAAGAAAAATCACTCGATTTATAAAACAGAAACTAGTGAACAACAATGTAAAAGCCTGTAAAAAGATGCGACGGCCCCAATATATTTTCACACATATTGATGGCAAATCTGTCAACCTAGAAACCTTTAAAAAAGAAGAAAACTCAGCCACAAAACCTCGATTTATGCAAAAGAAACAAGCGAACAACAATGCAAAAGCATGTAAAAAGATGCGACAGTAACAATATATTTTCACACATATAGATGGCAACACTGGCAATCTAGAATCTTTAAAAAGCTAAAGAAAAATCACTTGCTTAGCCACAAAAACTCGTCATATGAAATAGAAACGAGTCAACAACAAGTCAAAGGCGTGTAAAATGATGCGACAGGCCGCCTTATGAGCCTTAACAGACCTAAAAGGAATAATAAAATATTGCCTGTCGTTAGCAAAGACATTTTTCCCATTGCGACTAGTTTTTATTAGACATTTCAGCCGCGGTAAGTTTCTCTGCACAAAATTGTGGTTTGAGCGTCTTAAGGACCTTAGTTTGAGAAGTTAATATGGTTTCCTCAAGGGATCACTTTGAAATTCATCTTATTTTCCAACTTGTTTGTGTGAACTTAGGTGGCCTTTGTCTTCTGTCTTCAAAATCATCACTTCTGAACCGCATAAACTATCACTCTTACATTGAATGGAACATAATCAAGATAACCTTCGATAAGTCAGTGAAGTGTTTCCGCTGCAAATTTTATTTTTTTTTTAAGGGAAGAACTATTGTACGGCATACTATGCAAAAATACGTTTCCTAACACTTACTTACTTACTAAATTAGCCACTAACAACTTGATTGAAGGATTTCGGCCTGCCTTAACACATCATTCCAGGCGCCTTTTCTTCTTTGCGTTGCGTTCTGCGCTTGCCTTTGCCAGTAAGTCACACCAATCGATGACAAGGCTCCCCCTATTTAGTACTTGCAACGCAAACAAGGTCGCCTTCTTCGGAGACTTCCGCAAATTTCCTCATCAAATTCCCGTCTTGCTCGGAGCATTCTGCTCCATTCGAACTGCTTTGCCGAGCCAGCGCAACCGCAGGATGTTTATACAACGTTCATGTCGTTGATCAGCTCATACAGCTTATTGTTGCATCGGATGCTGAAATTATTGCCATTATCGCACTGGACCGATCATCTCTTACGTAGGGCTTCACGCTTGAATTCTGTCAAGGCTGCTGCAGTAGTGCTTAATGGTGCCCATGCCATTGATGTTTGTCGTGTCCATTGTTTTCTATTTTGTTCAATACTTAGAGCCATGTATCCTACCAAATACGCATAAATCATGTGAATCCTACATCTTTAATAATGTAGGTTAATAATGGAAAATAATTTCATTCAAATGGCTGCCTCGGCTGGCCATGCAGTAGCCTACATGATCGGTCCAAGCACATTATCGATTGTGTGCAGCTGTATTTCACCAGTGGCTTCACGAATATTGCCCTTTAAAGCGTCAGTCGTCTCTGGCTTGTCGGCATAACACTTATCTTTGACGGCACCCCACAAATAATAGTCCAACGGTGTCAAATCACAGCTCCGAGGTGGCCAAACGACATCAGCTCTGCGTCTGATAATGTGATCTTCAAAAACAGGGCGCAAAACATCGAGTGTAGCATCGGCTGTGTGGCACGTAGAGCCGTCCTGTTGAAACCAAATGTTGCCAATACCCTCCTCTTCAATTTTTGTGAACAAAAATTCGTCCTACATGGTCCGATAACGATCGGCATTGACTGTAACGGCCACTCCTTGCTCATTTTCGAAGAAAAATGGCCCAATTATGCCTCTGGACCAAAATTCGCACCAAACAGTGCCTTGTTTTCGGTGCATCGGCTTTTCAATGTATGCGTGCGGGTTTTCTGTGTCCCAAATGCGACAATTTTGCTTGTTTACATACCCGCCAAGATCAAAATGAGCTTCATCTGAAAGGATGATATTTTTTGCCAAAATCGGCATCTTCTGGTGTAGGCTACTGCATGGTCAGCCGAGGCAGCCATTTGAATGAAATTATTTTCCATTATTAACGGGAAGGATTGTACTTTCAAATAAAAAAAGAAATTTAAGAAAATATTCACTTTTTCTTTAAAGAATTTAAAAAAAAGTTATTTGGCGTACCCTTTACTACCCTCAACACATTTTCTAAAACCGTGGTTATTATAGCCTTCACTGTATGTTACTAAAAGCATGACATTAACTACATAAATTTTCGAGTACTCGTTGTTATTTGTTACATTTTCATGCTGCATGATGATGATGATGCTACCACTGCATCAATTTTTATGTACTCTTCTATGTACCATTCGATGTTTTTATCGCCCTAATCTAGATGCGAAATGCGAAACGTAGACGAGAGTGAAGTGAAGTAAGTTTTATAATGAGAAAATTATATTTGTTTGCCATCATCAAGCCAGTCCAGCCAGCCATCCAAACAGCTAAGCCATCATCCAGCCAACAAACATAACGAAAGCAATTTCATTCGATAAACCAGTCTCGGGTTGTGTCCCCCAAGTTGCCTTTTGTTTCAGCCAGTATTTGTTGCAAAACAATTGAAAATGTTTTCATTTTAATGCAATTTATCAAACGACAAACTAACTAGACTGAGGAGTTAAACTGCAAACAAAAAAAAAACAAAAAAAAACGTTGAAATTACAAAAAAAGGAAAAAAAAACTTGATATTATTTTAATTGCATGTGATATTTAGTAGATTTTAATCTTGTTTATAAATTTATCACATGGTTAGTTATTGTTATTGTTGTTGTCTTTTTGTTAAACTTTTTTTTTGTTCTGTTCCATTGTAACTTGCCATTGTAATTTATTCAATTTAAGTCCTAGACGACTACAGCATGTAGTAGGTAAGAGAAGTTTAAAAGTGCAAAAACTTACATACATACTTAATTGGTGCTTCTAACTCTTTAGCCACGACTATAACCTAGCTTCCCACACCACTTATGATGTGTGCGTTAATTTTATACATGCGTGGCAAGGCCTACAGTTTAAAGTTGACCTTGAACGCCTGATTTTTGAGAAACTTTTCATGGCAATTTTTTTTTTACTCTAAGGGCCATTATTACAACTTGCCGTTAACAAAAGGGAAGATTTTAACGGGCAGATAAATTGTTTTTCATTGTTATAAGTGGACAATATGGTAGAAGTGAGCGTTAAGCTAAATGGAAGATCATCCACTTGTAACTTTTAAAGTTCACTTTATGTTCGAACTTGCCATACATGTATATTATTTTCAATATGGCAACTTCAAATATAAACAAAATAAGCAAATACAACAAAAAAGAAGAAGCCCATCATTGCCACTGCGTTTAAATAAAACTTGTTTTATTGAGCAGTGTTATCGACATTGCTCCGGCACTGCCATATTTTTGAAAAAGTTAACTTTATTTTATCTCTAAAAGTTGTAATAATGAAATGAAGTTAAAGCTGACTTTAAAGTTCACATTAGCTAAAGTTACCTTTAACTAAACCCAACTTTAACGGCAAGTTGTAATAATGGCCCTGAGAGAAAGTCGAGGAAGAAATATTTTTTTTTTTTAGTAAGGTTTACTATTTAACTTCTCACATCACCTAATTTGAAGGTGTTGATTTTATAAATGAGTGGAGGAGCCTACAGTTTAATGTTGACTCAATACTGCAGATTTTAGAAACTTTGAAAACATGGGAATTTAATTTTACTTTCAGAGTTTTATGCCAGAAGAAATACTCTTTTCATAATTAATTTTGTTCGATATGCCTGAGCAGTAGTTTGAAACACGGACCTACTAGTCTATGGCATGAGTAACACAGGAAGCCATGCTGGCAAGAAGTCTCCCCAAACGAGAAAAAGGAGTTATCTTGATGGAAACGTTGCACAGTGTAGTTGATGATGGTCACTGTATATTGTAAAAGGCTTCAAAAGGGATGTAAATTCTTGTATATTTTGTATTGAAATTTCTCATACCACCCTCGAACAATTTAAATCTAAATTAAATGCTGTCCAAATTACTAGAGTATAATTTATTCATTTTATTTGTTATTCTAATACGTATTCCATACACTTTTAATACACACAAACACCCACAGACATATACACATTTTGATAGAGAACCTACACTATTTAAAACATACTCTCTCTCTTTTTCGCACTCTTTCACTCTCTTTTATTATACAATAACACCCAACCGATTCAAACAAAAACGAAATGCATTTGAAATTATAACAATTTCTTGTATTTATTTGTCTACTCTTGCACTGCTACACTTACATATAGGCTTCACATACACATACACTGTGAAATTCCTACACTCATTGTGGGTATACATATATAGGATGCAAATCATTTTCTTTTTTTCTCTGCAACACACAACAATAAAAACCTAAAAACTTATTGAAAGGCACACATGATGTTTATTTTTACATATGGTTTGTGTGTGGCATGAGAGTAAAATAAATTAAATTTGAGAGGGCGAGCAAGAGAGAAAGAGAGAATCTTGCCTGCATTCGATTTATAGAGCAGCCTAATTGAGTATCCACATTTACATGTAGGGTGGGAGGAGGGTGGGGTTGGGTTTGGATGTGTGCTTGTAGTTGTGTTACTGGTTAATCTACTTTACCTTGTTTTTGTTTACATTTTTGTTTGTTGTTTCTGTTATTCTCTTCAAATAATTTTACTCTTTCTTCTTCGCTCTATATTTTGTTGTGGTTTTTTGTTTTCATTACGAACTATTTTTTTAAATTATGTGTGTGCGTTTGTTATTATTTCATAAAATTTAATTTGTTTTTATTTTTTCTCTCTATTATTACCTTCATTTTTTTCTCTCTCTTCTGTTTGTTCCGCCAAATCATTAGAGATTTGTTTTTCAATCTATATTTATACATACACTCACACATTCATAGCACATACATACATGCACTGTAAAAATATTTTTTTTTTAATTTTACTGCAGTTCCTCAACATAAAGGCTAAATTGCAAACACAATATTGAGTAAATTATATGGCCATATACCTACACTCACACTCATGCACAAATACTTTCTCTTTTGAAAAAAATAGCAATTTTCAATTGAATATTTTGTCGTGGTCATGAACGAAAAAACTCTCCTCCGTTTTTTTGTATGTATTTTAATGCGCTGAGATTTATGGCATTAAAATGAAAATAAAATTCAAATTCAAATGAAATTTCAAATTGAAATTGAAATTCAAATAAACATTTTAAAATTCTATTATTTTTTCCTAATTGCTAAACAATGGCTTTTAAATTGACTTAAAACAACCACACACAGCTATTATTGCCTTGTGTGTTAAACGTTTGATTGTTCAACTTTAATAGACCAGAAAATTTTTATCACAGCATACGTACATACATACATAAATATATAAAATATATTTAGTGGCTTAAAACGTTAGTGGTTTCAATTTTTTTTAATTTTAAATATTTAATGTTTTATACCAATATCTGACCAAAAAAAAAAATATAAAAACTTGTGGAAATATTTGAAGGATGTTCTCCATTTAAGCTCCACTACAGCTAGTGAATGAAAGTTTTATAAGACTACAAAAATACATCTCAAATATGCAATAACTTACGTACATAATTGGTCCTTCCAACTGTTTAGTCAGGATTACAACCTACACTCAGCCACAAAAGTACACATACGGTTAACAAATTTCAGAAATTTTTTAATCAATCCGTTTTCGTTGAAAATCTTTATAATTGTCTGACATATTTCTTCGATTTTAAGACGGTCTTTTGCATTGGTTCAGAAATTTGCGAAATTTGTTAATCGGATGTATACTTTTGTGGGCCTGTGCAGGGCCACAATTCAGTTCAATTTCAGAAATTTTTTAACCAATGCAAAAGACCGTCTTAAAATCGAGGAAACTATAAAGATTTTCAACGAAAACGGATTAGTTAAAAAAATTCTGAAATTTTTTAACCGGATGTATACTTTAGTAACTGTGTGTAGCTCCTCACACCGCTTAATTTTATATATGAATAGGTGGGACTCCGAACAACAGATTTTTGAGAAACTTTTCATGGCAAATGTATTCACTCTCAGAGTTTTTGGCAGAAATCTGTTGAGAATAATAAATCAACACACTACGTAAAAAAATTTCTGTGAAGATTTTAAGTCCTCTGCTAAAACAATTATTCAATTTGAAGATTACCAACCCATAGCAAATTTTTTTTAATTGGTCCTTCCAACCCTTTAGTCAGGATTACAACCTAGCTTCGCAGACCACTTAAATTGTGTGCATTAATTTTTGTAAATGAATGGGTGGGATTCCGATCGAACTCCAATTTTTGAGAAACTTTTCTTGGCAAATTTATTCACTCTCAGAGCTTTTGCCAGAAGACTGCTGAGAGGAAGTCGCGGAAGAAATATTTTCAAATAGTGGTGGTGCAACCTATAATTTAATGTCGATTCCGAACGACAAATTTGGAAAGCTTTTCATTGCAATTTTATTTACTCTCAGAGTGTTTTTGCCAAGAGACTGCTGAGAGCAAGTAGCTGAAAAAAACAGTTTTTTTGCACTTCGTTATGTTCAAGACTTTTAACCACTAGCCAACACACTATCGGCTAGACTGTGCAGTTAGATTAACGAAATTATCTTAAAGGATAATTTTCTGTGGCGATTTTGAGTACCGAAGCAAGGTATCATTGAAACATTTGTCATTTGGCTCATTTTTAAATCCAGCCACCTCTATATTCAATTTAAAGATTATTAACCCCTAGTTAAGCCGCAGTAATCTAGTAGGCAGTGTAGTGGCAGCGTGGTTCAAACCCCAGATGTCTCGAACGAAACGAATTATGAAAAATGAAATGAAAAATATTCCTTCGGCGATTTCTGCTCAGTAGGCTTCTGACAGAAACTCTGGAAGTAAATAAAAGTGCATTGAAAAGTCCCTTAAACCTGAAGTTAAACTGCATGTCTCGCCCCTCATAAATATAATTAACACACACAACATGGGTGTTGTAAGAAGCTAGATTATAATCCTGACTAATGGGTTCCAATGATCAATAAGTAAAGACCCTGGATTAAACTTTTTATGTCGTCCGAAAGTAGTTCTGACTAGAGATTTCACAATAAAAATTCCAAGCAGAGAAGAGCACTGACAGTGACTGTGACAGTGAATTCTCTAGAGCTCTAAATGAATAATTTTAAACTTATGAGCCAGATAGAGTGTGGAATTGTCTGCAAAAGTTTTAAACTTAACATATGGCTCCGACAACCTAACTAGTTTAGTATGACTTATGACCATAAATTACCTTCAGAACTAGTACTGAGTAAGGGTTCTTCTCTGGCGTCCAAGTGGCAGTTACATCTAATACGGTGTTCAGATATGCACCTTTATTGCGTAAATCGCAATATACACCATTATTGAGCTCAATATTTCATATAAAGTTTAAATTAATTATTGCGCAATAAATACGAAAATTGTTATAATATTGAGTAAAAGCATAACTATGTGGAGCTGATGAACATGATGAAGTGAGTCACATTCCTACCGAATGACAATCCATATACGATTTTAGGTTTAACGCTTGCCTCTACTAGAAGAAGATATTTAATGCTCGCCGACAAATCTTAGGCTAATGCAGAGTTTTGTTTCGTTGCTGGGCACATTTGTCCAAAATCTCGATATCTCTTCTCGCGAGCCATTGCGATAAAAGTATGCAGGCGCTGTAAATTCATTTACATGCAAATGATTGTGAGAGTTTACATTATCCTGGTGGTTCAAAGTCCATGGTATGCGAAGCATATAATAAAACTTTTCACTTTTTCTGCTATTCCATCTAAGGTATGTCAGGGCTAATGTTGTTATAATGAAACGATACGCATGTTCTATTGATCATCTCTTGGTTAGCTCGGCCTAATTCCTCAATATGGCGTATTAAACGATTAGATTAGGTGCCAGCAACTCTACAAGGCGTTCATCCTCCCCGTGCTTCTTTATGTCGCAGAGGCATGGACACTATTAACCCATTAATGCCCAAAATTAATTTTTTTCTAACTGTCACCGTTTTGTTTTTTACCCTCAATTTCCTCTCAGAGCATAAAAACTAAGTCAAACTCTGCTGGCAACTTAAGTTGCCTCTGGCCACTAATGGGTTAAGCACTGATACAGCAGCCTTGAGAGTATTCGAGAGAAAAGTCCTACGTAAGATCTTCGGTACGAAGTGCGATAAAGGAAATAATTTCCGCATCCGATACAATAGAGGGCTATATGAGCTCTCCAAAGACGTTGGGCAGCGAATTAACAACCAGCGGCTGCGATGGCTTGGCCATGTCGTTCGAAAGGGGGAGTATCGTCCAGCGAGACGGGTATTCAATGAGGAGATTTTCGATAGTCGGCGAAGAAGACGACCTTGTTTGCGTTGGAAGGACCAGATCGAGGAAGTCCTGTCATCGATTGGTGTGAACAACTGGCGTAGGTGCTCAAGGAGCAGAGTCGCCTGGAAGGATGTGTTAAGGCAGGCCAAAATTCTCCAATCGGGTTGTTAATGGCTAGTTCAGTAAGTAAGTAAGGTTAGGTGCCTTAGTCCATATAAAGTCCAATCCATGGGTAATCCTAGACGTGCTGATTAGGTCGTAGAATAACAGGCTTTCAATGACGACTTTTCGAACAAAATTTTCTTCAGCGATGAAACTCATTTCTCCATCGGCGGTTAGACAGTGTGAACTTGAATAACCAAGAAGTGATTTTTTATGTTAAAGGCCTATTTTTAGCGCTTTATGGATTGTTTTGGAGGCTTTAATTATTTTATTTCCTCTTAGTATTTCTTCTCCAAAAGATTCATGTCTTGACTAAGCCTTTTAATATGTGGATTTAAAGTAGAATCCACTTCAACATCCAACTGTTCTCATATTTACAATCCAGTTTTTATAATACAATACACTTGATACACAATTAACACGTTCCACAACAATTTTAAATACATGGAATCCACTACATCCCAAATTGGATACTGGAACTATTTTAAACTACATTAACAATCAATTTAGTGGAATATAAATGTGGATTTTAAGTATAAAAAATATTTGCGATAAAACCGTTCAAACTATATAACAGGGTGCATAAACAACAATTTATTTCAGTGTTTTGAACTTATAACCCACATTATCCAATACCGTATGACATCGTATTTTGAGAAATTTATTTAATTGTGCTGAGATAATAGAGGGCACTCTCAAAGGCAGTAAAATGATTGCGATAACGCAGTTCATTGGTTGTAACAAAGTAGTCATTGCCACTAAATTGAATTTTATTATTGCGATAATGATGTTCCATTACATGTTAAACAATGTTACAGTTATTAGAATAGTCGGTAAAGAAGGAATCCACTTTGTTCTGACTTGCTCAGGTAATAGTGCACTTTCTCACAGAATGCAGAATGGTTTCCGTATGATAGTTCGATGCCGGTTAATAAGGATTTTATCTTATCTCAGTTTTGCAAAATTGAGTTTTTGAAATACAGTAGAAGTGCATTAGTCCGGCATCCAACAATCCGGAATGCCCAATAGTCCGACATCGCTCCGGAAAATTGTAAAAATTTTAGTTTTCTCCAAAAGTGTGTCTTTAAAGCAAATAAAAACTCTCGAGAGCTATTCGGAAGTTTTCGGGCTAGTTCGGTATCATCCGGAAACTCTCGGTATTGTTCGGAAACAACTAGCGGCCGGCAAGCCTCAGCTGTCACAGCAAATTCAGGTGCAGTGCAGCTCCGTTAATCAATGACGAAGCATCTACGCCATTTTTTATGCGTTGTTGTTTTGCGTCCTTTCACATCGCAGTAGACGTAACTTTTGAAACTGTTTATAAAAAAGTGATTTTCGTTCTAACTGTACAGTGACCATGTTTTCAAAACCTAAGCCATCGAGTTCAAAAGGAGAGAGAAGTGCTGACAATCCCTTGAAAACTTGCCTGAAGATGAGGTAGAGGAGTGGCTTCGAATCGACGAGAATGAGCCTATTGAACAAGAACTAACCGATGAGGACATTAACAACATTGTAGTAAATCCTCAACCTACTCAAAATCTTGAAGAAAGTGACTCAGTAATTCTTCTTATAATTACCGCCCGATAGACCGGAATTTTCGGTAGTCCGGCACTGAGCCGGTCCTGAACTTGTCGGATTAACGGACTTCTACTGTAGTACTGAACTATAACTGAAAGAGCACCTTTTTTGCATCAAATGGTACTTTTATAAAAAAATATTTATAATACACATGCGGAATGGAATAGAAAAACTAACGACTTGGACATGTTTCTCATATACATACAAAACAAAAACATATGGTTGATTCGAAACGTAAAAGTCCCGTTTAGTCAAATGTCGACGGAACGTAATGGAATGTACGTTTATTTCAGCATATGTAGAGCAAATTAAATACTTACCGAAATTACATTACGGTTCGGCAACCGTTCTCATTGCTTTTCGTATTCTAAAAACGAACATACATACGGTTGCACGGACGGTTAGGCTAACCGGGGCTAAGGTCCGTTAGTATTATGTTGAACTGTTGCAACTAACCCCCATTAATAGTTGAAAAGCACAAACCATAAAATCTGTTATAATAAAAAAGTACTGAAAGTATAGTTTTGAAATGGAAAAGTACTGAAACAAGTACTAAAGTACTGAATTTTTCAACAGTGGTGCTTAACATTATTGTATACAATGTTGCCAGGAAATTAAAAATCTGTAAACCAACTTCTGAAAAAGACCAACCAACTTTATGAATTCGTTGTTTTTTTAATAATTTTTCCTGATGTTAAATTTGGATCCGTATATGCCTTTCGAACGAACAAAGCACAAAAAATTATAAATATTTCGACAAAGAATTTCCAATTTGTAGCTTTTTTTGCAGGCATTTCAGATAAAATATAAAAGAAAGAAATTATTCAAAAATTCATATACAAAATAATTTAAATTTAATAGTGTTTTCACACCGAGTGGTTTTAACGCGAAAGCCAAACGTTAAAACCAAAAATAAAACCTATTTTTACCATACAAAATTATTGTCTTAAAACCAAAATAAAACCTTCTTTGAGTTCGTTTTAAGTAGGTCTTATGAAATACAACCTTGTTTTGATGTACTAATTGTACTAAATCAGAGCTACCAGCTCTGAAATCTTGAAAACAGCTGATAAAAACAAAAACAACTGTAAATAAATAAATAAATGTAAATAATCATTTATTTTGTATTAAAAAGGGAAAATTTGGAATATTTTTAATTTCTTCAATGAAAATTTTAAAAATTTGTAAATATTTAATTATTAATCGAAATGTGTGTGGTTTCTGGTCACAGTGAATATAGTTTCTTGTGCAAAAGATAAGTCCGAAGCTTAATATATCACGATAAAATAAGGCATGTTGCTCATAAAATTTTTTTCTCGCAGTCATATATGTCATGAATTTAAAACCAATTTTAATAAAACTTGCAGTGTGAACGCAAAATCAGCTGATTATGGTTTTAATGCTAAAATCAGGTTTTAAATTTTGGTGTGAAAACACTATAAGGCTGCACTTTTCAAAATTTTATTTTTTGAATTTTAAATATAATGACAAAATATGGCAACACTACCTTACTCGTTCATTTTATTCAGTGTTTCACTAATCGAGCTTAATTATCCTTAATCCAAACACAAACCCCACAGTCGTTTGGTAATACAGTGGATAATGGTAAGGAGACATTGCGGTGAATGTCAGTGAAAATTACTTATTCTAGCCACACATCGTTCAACTCACAGCATACAGTACATTGATCTATGTCAATACCGTATAATTTCGAATAACTTCACTTTGGTGAGTTTCGATTTTATTCACCACAACAGATAAATTCACCACACTTTGTAAAAACTCACCACACTGGAAACTCACCACAATAACAAAATTCACCACACTTAAAAAAATTAAAAAAGCTTTTTATTTGTTTAATTTAATTTAATTTTAATTAATCTCCTCCGTCTGTCGTATATAGGCCAAACTCAAAGGACAACGTAGAGCGGGTGCAGTAGCAACACAACCATAATTACAAAAACAAACAACCACCTTTTCCCTTTTGCTCATTTCTTGTAACACCAAACCAGCAACAGACACTCCTAAATGCTTCATTGATCAGAATATCAGGATACTTTCTATGTGATAAGAACTTTTCTTCACAATCTGAGCAATCCCCCTTAACTCTGAGCATTATGTAATATTTCCAAGAAAATGGAAACTTATTTAAATTCAATTGATCTACAACTTAGTAAATTACGAATTGTAAGCAGGCTTAGAAGGCCAAATATCAAGCAAAGCAGGAAAATCTTTATTTTTACTTTAAAAATCCAACTACATTTTAGAATTATTTACGATCAAAACTAGAAATCTTTTTTAAATTCAGTTGCTTTATGCACTTTAAACTACTTTTTTATTCGTTTTATTTCTTAACAAGACAACTTAAGCCACTTCACGCTACTCGAAAAGAATGAACGAACGAACGAACTCCTTCTTTAAGTTTAAAAATAAAAATATTTCTGTATGGACTTCTCTGGTTTGTTTGTTTGTTTGTTTTTGTAGAGATAATAAAACCAAACTGTTAATGACAAGTTAAAGTAAAAAAAACAATGCCCCGCTCTTTCTCCAACTCAAACACTTCAAAATCAAAATGCCATTTCTGCTTATAAACTCTACTGAAGGGAAGACAACAAACTGAAAAGCACTTCAGAAATTGTAATTGAGAACAAGCAGAAGGAGAATACCAAAACAATAGTTGGAGCTCATAATGTTAGAACATTTTAAATCTTGACTTTATAACTATCAAAAGCAAATAATAATTACACTGGACCGCAAAAGAAAATTATGAAGCAGGTTCTCCATAACAAATCACCTGGAAATAATGCCTTCTAAACATACAGACAGTTACTAAAGTATACATACGGTTAACAAATTTCAGAAATTTTTTAACCAAGACCGTCTTAAAATCGAGGAAAGTTGTCAGACAATTATAAAGATTTTAAACGAAAACGGATTGGTTAAAAAATTTCTAAAATTTGTTAACCGTATGAATACTTTTGTGGCTGAGTGTATATTCGAAATGGTGGTGATAAAATTTTAATTCGTCTTGTGAAAAAAGGAGAGGGAAGATAGTAGATGGCAACTTTCTAGATTGATAACATGAAGTGAATTATCGCTTCTTAATAATCTTAGACTAGAGTGCAATAAATCTCGACTTTCAGCAGATAACAGCAGCTGTGCTAGCAATATCGGTAATAAGCCTTAGCTAGATTACTCTGCCTTATATGCCTGCGTGCCATATACAGAGGCAAGTCTTAAAATATAACGGTTTGCCGTTAGACACTCGAAGATAATTCCACAACCAAACTACTCTCAAATATATAACCATCTGTGTGGACTCCTATTGGCAATGTTAGCGGACTAGTGTTTTCTGTTTAGAATACATACATACATACATAATTGGTCATTACAACCCATCAGTCAAGATTACGACCTAGTTTCTCACACCACTTATGTTGTGTGTGTTAATTTTATACATGAGTGGCGGGACCTACAGTTTAAAGTCGATTCCGAACGACAGATTTTTGAGAAACTTTTTATGGCAATTTTATTTACTTTGAGAGTTTTTCGCAGAAATCTGGTGAGCGGAAGTCATCGAAGAAACATGTTCTTCATATTTTGTTTATTTGGAAACGCCTGACCTGGGCTTTGAACCTAAGCCTCACGTCTAATATGCCAGCACACTACCTACTATACTACGATGACTTCCTCCTCCTGTTTAGAATTCTAGTATGAAATCCGGTATCAAGTTTAGTTTCAGGAAAGTTGTAATCAGTTTCTATTGCCTTATTGCGTAAAAATTTACAAGAATTTGTTTTAAGCATGTGAAGAACCTTTGTAGACATAAATCCCTCTCTACGTGTATAAGAAAAAATTTGCGGATATGTCGGCCTGTGCACAAATATCTTCCTGTACTTTCAACTGCTTAAATACTTTTAATTGCTGCGTAACAGAGTTTCCAGCAGCATGTTAAATAAAATACAACCCTGTCGACATGTTGCATACCTGTCCTACAATATTTACTTCGTTGAGTGCCTACTCATAGCTTGTAGTTTTTCGATTAGTTCACCTGAAATTGCATTCATGATCGCTTCATGCTAATGCCTAGACGAAATAGACAAAGTCGCCGTAGTCGAATAGGTAGAGTTTTGGCCAACTAGGCGCAAGTGCCTGAGTTCAAACCCTAGCGAAACATGAAAAAATATTCCTTCCTTCCGACAACTTACTTTCAGTAGTCTTAAGCGAAAACTCTGAGAGTAAATAGAAAATGCCATGAAAAGCTAACTTAACTATACATCCCGAGGCTCATGAACAAAATTAGCACACTTAACATAGATGGTGGGAGAAGCTAGGTTGTAATCGTGATTGAAGAGATGTAATGGGGATCAACATTTCACAGATGGTTTAATGTGATGTATTTATGACGTCAGAACTCAGTTTAAACCATCGTATCGATGGTCTGTTACAATATATGCAGCTGTCCCGAGCATCTTCAGTTGTACTCTGTGCTTCATTGCCTACTTACTTACTTAAATTGGTCATATAAAGGGTCCGCCAAATAACTTTTTTTTTGAAATGCTTTAAAAAAACTACTGAATATTTTCTCAAATTTCTTTTTTTATTTGAAAGTACAATCCTTCCGGTTAATAATGGAAAATACTTTCATTCAAATGGCTGCCTCGACTGTCCATGCAGTAGCCTACACCAGAAGATGCCGATTTTGGCAAAAAAAATCATCTTTTCAGATGAAGCTCATTTTGATCTTGGCGGATATATAAACAAGCAAAATTGTCGCATTTGGGGCACAGAAAACCCGCACGCATGCATTGAAAAGCCGACGCACCCAAAACGTGTCTCTTTTTATTGCTGATTTTGGTCCAGAGGCATAACTGGGCCATTTTTCTTCGAAAATGAGCAAGGAGAGGCCGTTACAGTCAATGGCGATCGTTATCGGGCCATGTTGAACGAATTTTTGTTCACAAAAATTGAAGAGGAGGATATTGGCAACATTTGGTTTCAACAGGACGGCGCTACGTGCCACACAGCCGAAGCTACACTCGATGTTTTGCGCCCTGTTTTTGAAGAACGCATTATCAGCCGCAGAGCTGATGTCGTTTGGCCACCTCGGAGCTGCGATTTGACACCGTTGTACTATTATTTGTGGGGTGCCGTCAAAGATAAGTGTTACGCCGACAAGCCAGAAGCAATTGACGCTTTAAAGGACAATATTCGTGAAGCTATTGGTGAAATACAGCTGCACATAATCGATAATGTGGTTAAAAATTGTACCGATAGTGTAGGCTGCTGCATGGCCAGCCGAGGCAGCCATTTGAATGAAATTAGTTTCCATTATTAACCGGAAGGATTGTACTTTCAAGTAAGAAAAGAAATTTGAGAAAATATTCAGTGGTTTTTTTTAAAGAATTTTCAAAAAAAAAAAGTATTTGGCGGACCCTTTGCAATTCTTCTGTCAGGATTACGACCTAGCTTCTCACACCACTTATGTTGTGTGTGTTATTTTTAAACATGAGTGGCAGGGCCCTAAAGTCAACTAGGAACGAAAAATTTTTGGGAAACTTCATGGCAAATTTTTTTTTCAAACATACAAAGAACTCTAAAAAATTACATGGCAATTACACGGTTTGAGGGCAATTAAAACAATACCAAAAAATTGTTCAAAAAACATTTTATTTATCGATAACTACAACACACTTACACAAGTTACATGAAATTTTATTATTTATGAATGAAAAATTGTTTCCGATAGACCCCATAATTATTGTTATTCATTCATGTTATTTAATTCCTTAATATGCTATCGATAACATCCTTTCTGATGCTAAAACCTTTTCTTTGCATTTTCATCTTTTTCCGTTTCATCACATAAATTACGCTCTTATGGGGTATGTCGACTAAGAAAAAATATAAAATTTCCACCAGACTTATAAGGGAACAGCCAATGCATAAACCAGCTAAACCACCAAAACTGGCTGTAATGAAAACAATTTCAGTTTTTTGTTTCCCTTAGTCTCTCTCCCTAATACTTGCCCATTAAATCCATCCACGTATACAAGACGGTTGTCTTGAAAACCATTAACGAATCCTGTTTATAGAACAACACCAAATCCACAAAACTATTGTTGCTATCCAGTTCCAAATGCGACAAATAAGCCGTATTGACATCACTTTCATAAACTAGAGATTTACAGTTATAATAGCATTCACATTTCATGACATCGGGTAAGATTTCCGAAACATATTCGGTTTCACCGATTTGCTCAAAGTAACGAAGTTTCTCTGTGTAACATAGTGAGTGTAGCTTAAAACATGATTTTTATTGGCAACATATTCTCTCTACTGTTTCTTACCATTATGTTGAAATAGACAAGGATAGTCGGACAATTGACAGGGACGATAACGGCCAGGTGGATAGAATTTGTCAAAAGTACAGTTACAAAATTCCACTAGGTATTCTTGTTGACATTCCGCCTGGCAATTTTCGAACATGTAGGGATGATTTTGTAGGGTTTTGAAATAGACGTTATTGACTTCATCCTGTGGAGAAATTAAAACAAAAAAATATTCATTGGAAGCCTGGCCTTCCATTGTATAGAAGCAGAAGACATTTTGAAGAAATTGGTATCGTCATCTCTAAAGCAAGTACCGAAGACTACGAAATAGACTCGTATTACGCAACCACTTCTGTCAAAAAGAGATTTAAGAAGCCATCGAAAAACAAAGAAGTAGGAAGACTTTATTCATGGCGTTGTCCTTCCTAAGTCCTTCTACGCTTAGTTACCATATTTTGGTAACTGGAACTGGAGCACTTTTTTAAAATTGCTTTCGATTAAATACTGGAAGGACAGCTGCATGAATAAAGTTTGAATTCCACGATCTACCAACAGAAACTTCTGAACTTTGACAGTTGATAGCGGCCATTTTGTTGAAGCTACATCTGTCAAATTAGTTATCAATTTCTCCGTCTGTTTATCCAAGTCAATATATACGACCATACACTACTAAGTGCGTTCTCTAAATGAGCTCTGGAGCAGTTGGCAAGTGGCCCTAATCTTCATCGAATAATTATCTTCAGCGATGAGATCCATTTGTGGATGAATGTATGCGTGAATAAATCCAAGCTCCAAAAGGGTCCAATGCATTCTGAAAAATTCACCGTTTAGTGTAGATTTTTGAGCCGACAGCGTCATTGGGATCATATTTCTTTGAGAATGACATTTCTGTCAACAGAGAGCACTACGGGAAGATGACTTTTTTCAATTACCCCTTCTGGGAGCATATGGCTCCCACAAAGCATTTTCATCTTATCCGGTTGACTGCAGGACGGTGATAACCAACTTCTTTTGACCTGAATTGTATGATGTGGATACCAAAAACTGAAGGTTTCAACAGGACAATGCTACGTGGTAATAATGTGAACCGAAATCGTGAGATGCCCTAGCTAGCGGCGTTGTCGATCCAAATTTTTTTTATACGTTAGCCATGGGTAGAATTTTAACAACTTCTTGGAGTGATCTGAACACGAACATTGAGTCATTATGAGTCACACAGCTCATGCCATATAGTGTATTCCGCACAAACGATTTGAAGGCATGGACAACTCACGTGGAGGTGATGTGAGCGGGTCACAAAGATCGTGATTTTCTCAAGTCGCTGCTGTATGCATTGGTCCTCAAAACCATCATAATCCTTACCATCGATCACATTCAATGTGATTTATATACCAGAAGAAGTCGCCGTAGTCTAATCTTATTAGACACAAAGCCAGGGTTCGAACCCCAGGCCAGACGTCAGAGACAAAATATAAAAAGTATTTCTTCGGCGAATTCCTCTCAACAGATTTCTGGCAAAAACTCTGACAGCCAAATAAAATTGCCATGAAAAAAGTTTCTCAAAAATCTGTCGTTCGGAGTCGACTTTAAACTGTAGGTCCCACCACTCATGTATAAAATTAACACGCACAACATAAGTGGTGTGAGAAACTAGGACGTTGTACAATGGGTCAATTCGACCTCCGGGTACTGTACTTGTCTTGCCTGACAAGTACACGTCCTCTAACCTAACCTAACCCATATGCCAGAATCATGGGAAATTTGATATTTCACGCAAGTTCCACCCATAGAAGCCGTGGCGGCCTTATGAATGGTTTTTCAAACGAATCGAAAA
Organism: Sarcophaga variegata; assembly: GCA_932273835.1. NCBI lineage: Eukaryota > Metazoa > Arthropoda > Insecta > Diptera > Sarcophagidae > Sarcophaga > Sarcophaga variegata. The sequence continues at coordinate 14,167,341 of OW026361.1, read as the reverse complement.
TCTTTGCATATCTCCCAGACACTTTGCTTTAAATATAGGAAGCGATTAATGAAAGACCCGATACACGCTCTATCCTTCATTATTGTTTACTCACCATAAAAACACACTGCCTTACACTGGGCGAAAAAAGTCGCGTATGATTATCGAAAAAATGCAAAACAGCCGATATTGCTATCGAGGTTCTCGTATGAGAGTTCACTTCGATGGGATAGTTAAACCAAACTTCCGGTTCTGAAAGCATGAGCTGAAAGGAAAAGTTTTGTAAATCCAAACAAATAACACGCAATAGATTACCTACCAGTATACCCTTCTTATTGCTAAGCAGGGGAGAGTGTTGATATTCCCTTACATGGACTTTTACTTTGAGACCAAATTTACTGCCCATGTCCTTGGCACGCCAAGGCCAATAGGGATCCAATTTTTGTTTTTCCCTACCATCTGGTGGCTCAACGGTATTAAATGCCAAGCACAAGCCCATTTGTGAGTAACGCTTGAGGAATATATCACAACAGTTGTAGGCCTCATTACGCCAAAAGCAATTCGTTAACATTTCATGGCATTTCCATGACATGAATTCGACTACCAGCGAAAGGTTAACGTAATTCAGTTCCTTGAGCAGGGACGGGGGAACTTTTGTTAGATTTACAAATTTATAAAATTTACCAAAAAGCAAGGTATCATAGGCATTAACCACTTCCCTGAAGATGGCCTCGTATTCACGTTTGTTTAGATGTTCAGGCTTTAAAAACTTCTGTTTGGCCTGCTCATAACGTTGCCAATTTAAGCGATTTTTATTACAGATGGTTACCTCTGGAAAGGGTATTTCATACACAGGCAAATGGGTTGTGGAGACTACTGTTACCAAAGGTTTGGTATTGTATTTGGTGGTTATTTGATGGCTGACATACACCAAAACCATGAGGCATAAAGAAAACACCACAAGCCAGGTAATGCTGTTTGGGGACAAAAAAATTAAAATTTTTGCTTACAGGCCTTGAATAAGTTTACTTACCCTTTTATGCTGTTCAAACTTGTTTTAATAACCCGTTCAAAACCATGTACCGTAAATATATCCATGAAATCAAATAGAACTGCTTTCAGATACTTGAAATAACTTTGCTTGTAGCGTGCATTGGCCGAGGTCGAGTTAGTCTCAAGCCTTTTAAGAGGTTTGTTTACAGGGCGTGGAAACCTTTGTAAACGGCTTAAAGGTCTGGCCTTAAAATGTCTGTAATCCTCTTTTATGAACATGGTTACATGGAGTAATAAACCTTACAATTTCCTTCAAAATCCAATCAACAACTGTTGGCATATCTTAATTAACTGCACGCTTTATACGCTTAAAACTTATTTTTTTTTTTGGTAACAAAAACCTTTACAAACATCACTCAACAAGGGTTTTTTCCCTTTCTTTATTTCCTTCTTATTTGACTTGACAAATGTCAGGTGTTTTGGTTTAATTGAGTGTCAATAAGCAAATAATATAATGCCCTACAGCATGTGCAAGCACAAAGCTTTAAGATTTGAAACATCCACTGTGTTCAGGTCCTACTTTGGGTTTAACAATAGAAATTAAATTTCCAAATCAAAGAAATTATTTTCACTTAGAAGCTGCACAATGGGAAATTTAAGTTAATTGTGATAACAAATTTGTCCGTCTTACTGCTTAAAATTTAAGAATTCCATGCCCTCCTCTAAGAAATTTATAAACGAAATACATTCTTAAAAAAGTACCTGCTCAAACCCTATGAATATCTCAAAAAGTACTTTTTGAATTTTAAATTGTACTTTACGGACTGCTCGAATCATATAATAAGTAAAAGTACTTTTTTAAACGAAATACGTTCTCAAAAAAGTACCTGTTCAAACCATATAAAAATCTCAAAAAGTACTTTTTTAAGAACTAAATGTATTCTCAAAGAAAGTACCTGTTCAAAGTGCTTCTTTTTTAAACGAAATACGTCCTCAAACCATATAGTAATCTCAAAGAGTACTTTTATTTTTAAACGAAATACATTCTCAAAAAAGTACCTTCTCAAACCCTATAAAAATCTCAAAAGGTACTTTATGAGTTTTAAATTGTACTTTACGGCCTGCTCAAATCATATAATAATCACATAAAGTACTTTTTGTATTTTAAATTGTAGTTTATGGCCTGCTCAAACCCTATAAAAATCTCAAAAAGTACTTTTTGAATTTTAAATTGTACTTTAGGGCCTGATCAAACCATATAATAATCACAAAAAGTACTTTTGGAATTTTATATTGTACCTTAGGGCCTGCTCAAATCATATAATAATCACATAAAGTACTTTTTGTATTTCAAATTGTACTTTATGGCCTGCTCCAACTCTATATAAATCTCAAAAAGTACTTTTTGAATTTTAAATTGTACTTTAGGGCCTGCTCAAATCATATAATAATCACAAAAAGTACTTTTTGTATTTTAAATTGTACTTTATGGCCTGCTCAAACCCTATACAAATCTCAAAAAGTACTTTTTTAACGAAATACATTCTCAATGAAAGTACCTGCTCAAACCCTATAAAAATCTCAAAAAGTACTTTTTGAATTTTAAATTGTACCTTACGGTCAAAGAGTCAAAATGTTCAGATATTTACGTACAAATTTATTCATCATTTCAAGAGACTTTTTCATACGTTAAAAACTTGAAAAGAAAACGATTTTATTGTACCTTTTCTTATTTGCATCAATTGTCTGCAAGGCCAAGATGAATAGAATCGAATCGGGTAAGCAAACAGACCAGAGGCGGAAAGTTCGAAGCAGTGGAGTCCAAAAGTTACAGTTCATTCTAACCTTGTAGGGTAGAAATAGAAGCTAGTGAGCCAGCCCTTGTAAATTATGTGGGAGTTATTCAGGAGTTCTTGAATGTCGAGGTGTTGACTATTTAGGTTAGGTTAGGTTAGATTAGGTTAGAGTGGTAGCTTTGATACCAAAAGCTCACTTGAGCACGCATAGCGGCCCTTTATCAGGCCACAGATGAACGCAGTCTCTGCACTGACCAAGTTTCTCCAAACCAGGAAAGAAGAAGAAGTTGGCCAGCGCAAGGGCTGCTATTTAGGTGAGTATAATACGAATCCACAAGCCATAGATAGGGCATTGAACAGAGAGAGTATATGTATATGCCATGATATTCGACTGAATGACAGAGGTCCTATAGATCTGTGGAAACATACTCAGGGGATAAAACCTAAGTTTAACCACAATTTTTTCACCTACAATGTACAGTTTGACACTGAACAATATTTTGAATTTTATCAGAGCAACACATCCAATTTAACTCTACAGGATGCTCAACCTCCGCGTGCTTCTGTATGGCGCAGAAGCATGGACACTATTAAACGATGATGCAGCAGCCTTGAAAGTATTCGAAAGAAAAGTCCTACGTAAGATCCTTGGTCCAGTGCGAGTTGGCGATGATTTCCTCATTCAATCCAACAATAAGCTGTATGAGCTCCTCAACAACGTGGACGTTGTGCAGCGTTTTGTGGGCTGGCTTGCTTAAGTCGTTCGAACTGCTGAGTATGCTCCGGCGAGATGGGTATTTGATGCGGGAATTTGCGGTAGTCGACGAAGAGGACAAACTTGTTTGCGTTGAAAAACCCAAGTTGAGGAAACCATGTCATCGATTGGTGTAACCAGCTGGCGAAGGCTTGCAAGATGCCGAGGCACCTAAAAGGATGTACTAAAGCAGGCCGAAATCCTATAAACGGGTTGTTAAGTACGTAAGTAAATAAGTAACAATATTGTACAGACATTATAGGGATTCCCTGTATAGGTTGAGGGCAGTACTCCAGCATCTATAAGCTGAGCTATCAACCTTAACAACCAGCGTTTTTGGGGGGTACTCTGCTGGCGAGGTATTTCATTTACTTGGGATATTGTCTGGCAAATCTCTGGCCTAATATACACACTTTGGACTGTGCTAAGGCTTAAAAACCGGAAGTAAATTTTATTCTTAATTCTCAGAGAACTGTCCTCCACAGTCTACCTGTTGGGACTAAAAAAATTTAAACAATTTTCTTTGTATTCCAAAATATATTTGTTTCGATTTTTTTATTTCTTTAAAGTGTGACACATTTTTCCAGCATGAAATGAATAGAAACCATGACCCCATTTTGCCTTATGAACTCAACAACCCAAGGGAATTGCTTGTTTACATTTTTCTCCTAACCGGCCCAAACAACACTGTCTAGGCTTTTATGCCGCCTCCCCTTAAAGTCAACTGTGCAGTTAAGATTAATTGTTATTACAATCGATCAGAAATAATTATTTGCCAAGCATTACTGGTTGATAGATACCTTGAAATAATAATGCGAGACAAAAAAAGGCAGCTAATAAGCAGCGTTTAATTTATGTTCACGATTAGTTTTCTTTCAATTTCCGTTGGTTTCAAGTGGTATCCTCTATAAAAATAGGAAAACTCTTTTAAAAAAATCCCCGCTAGTTATGGCCTTTCCCGTATACAAACCTGCCCAGCCTGTGGCTATTAGGCAACTTAATCGCCAATATGAGCTGGAGCACAAAAACAATTCAAAGAGAAAACGTTTTCGTGTGCTATTTAATCAAAAATTTAAAGATGCTGCTGAAAATTTGGCCATCGATTTTGGACGCAAATCGACTATACACGGCATGAGTCGTTTATTTCAAGAGAAGTCGAATAAATATGAGAGGTGAGTTGGATTTGTAATCAGCCTGGTATTTGTGATACACACATGGAATGATTTGGACATACCAGCCAGCGTACCCAGTCAAAGACTTTTTGCACATCAACATGGCCGTTAATAATTGGTCATTACAACCTTTCAGTCAGGATTACGACCTAGTTTCTCACACCACTTATGTTGTGTGTGTTAATTTTTATAAATGAGTGATGGGACCTACAATTTAAAGTCGACTCCGAACGACAGATTTTTGAGAAACTTTTCATGGCAATTTTTTATTTACTCTCAGAGTTTTTACCAGAAATCTGCTGAGAGAAAGTCGCCGAAGAAATACTTTTTGTATTTTGTTTTGATGGCTGGCCTGGGACTGGAACCTTGGCTTAACGTCTAATAAGCCAACACTCTACCTACTAGAATACGGCGAATTCAATCTGCGGCGACCATATCTGAAATGCTAATCAGAATTCTGATTCAGAAACTAACAGTCGTTAAGAAAATGCCGTTCAAGTATCGTAAGTCTCCGCCTCGGAACGCCAGTTCTGAAATACAGAATGTGCTGAAGAGTTTTCTGCTGCCTCACATAGCCACAAAACCTTCAAATTCTGGGAGGTACTTATACCCTGAGATTGAAGAAGTCAGTAAAAATCTTAACACGATCCTAATAGTTTCGCCACCCAGATTTAATACCCATTCTGTTCTAGAAAGGGCGATATTGCGCCATATTAAGCGATATTGCGCCATATTGAGCGATATTGCACCATATTGAGCGATATTGCGCCATAAAGTATGCACTCTCAGTCAGATCACGTAATCGATTACTCCGAAAAAGTGTTCCAGAGAATGTATAAATAACCGCTCCACCAGATCAATATGCATTCGCCAGTTCCTCCATAATCTCCTTGCCTACAACATCAAAGTACCCGCAACCCAGCATAACAGCAACATGTATTTGTCAAAAGGCATCGTGAGGGCTTCCCTATACGGTGAAAGCACCTCTGAGCTGATTATCTTCCGGCAGAAACAATTGCCAGATTACTTTTGCTATCTTAGCGATAGCAAACGCCTTTAAGAGAGTAACACCAACCCCTTAATCAGTGCCTGACTCCTTCTTCCAACATCATTATTTCATATCTAGAAGTGCCATCAAGGGCAGTTTCTATTTTAATTTGTTCTACTTTCAGTTTTCTAAGCCCATTTAATAAAGCAAGCACTTCTACACTTATTTTCCATCTTCTTTCCAGATGTTTTTGGCTATTCACCTTGATTTGTGCTCTCTTGGGTTCCATTTATGTCTGCTTGATTCTCTCACAGCGCTTTAATGCCGGCAGCCTTCAAACTATTGTGGACAGCACCAATAAGCCTGTGTTTCACATACCATTTCCAGAAGTTGCCATTTGTAATGCGAATCATTTGAATTGGGAGCGTTTAGAGGAGGCCAAACATCATTTCATGCCCTACGAAAATGACACAGAAAGGCTGCGCATGTTTGAATTGGTCATTGGTTTGTATGACGGCATAACTTTTGGTGAATTTAAAGGTTTCGAGGCATTAGAGGGACAGCCAATCGAGTTGGTCAGTAATATTAATTTTAGTCTGGTCTATGATTTCACGACCTGGCATTGTGAAGAACTGTTGAGGAACTGCCTTTGGCGTCATTATAAAATGAATTGTTGTGAGATATTTTCCAAGACTAAAGGTCAAGGTGGCATATGTTGGCATTTTAATACCTTATCCAATGAGGTGGGTAGAAACAAACAAATGCTGGATGACAAATATCCCTGGCGAGTGGGCAGTGCTGGACCAACAAGTGCTTTAAGTGTGCGTATCATGATAAACGAAAAGAAACATTTTCGTCATGATAATGAGAAAGGCGTATGGGTAAGTATTATGAAGAAATTAAAAATATTTGATATGAATTTAATTCTTTTTTTTTGTACTAAAGATTTCAATAATGGAGCCAACCGTATGGAATAAGGATCCGTATTGGGTGCCTGCCAATACCGATACTATGGTGGAAATCCAACCCATCATCTATACGTATGACAATGAAACAAGAAGTTTACCTTCACAGCAAAGGCAGTGTCTATTTAATGTAAGTATTTACAGATTTAGAATGAGAATTTCTAAAGGGGGTATATTCCGGACTGCTACCACTTTATTTGTTTAAATTTAACTACAGATTATACTTCACATCATCATACTATCAGTTTTATTACACATCACTTCATTCGTTTTTGTTTTGTGTTTGTCAACTTCTGGAATCTGACTGTTGATTTGTTATTGTCATTTTTCTTTTTTCATATTTCGTCAACTTTCAATGTAGTTTTGTTATTGTCGTTTGACGTTTGTTTATCTCTATTCTTTGTTGCTTTCTTATTGTTTGCTCTTGTCGTTCCTTTTACTGAATATGAATTCTTAGAAGGTATGAGAGCATGTGTCCAGCTATAATTCTGTTATACCGGCAACCATTTTGCAGACCTTGTAAAAGATTACGAGCGCCTATGTACACAGTTAACATACGAGTTTGTCAAGGCTGCCATATGGTGTTATTTATGCTCAGTGTCATAGCCAGGAGATCGGAGTTTGTATAAACGAAATGATCTACGCTCCACCTTATACTCTCAGTGGACATCCTGTGGATGAAACTTGGAGCCCTACTAAAATCCTTTTCAATCATGCCACCTTACGCTGGAGAGTTTTACCACTGCTTACGCAAATTGTGTTACAGTTATGTGAGCTAATGTCTTCGTAGATCTAGCTTCTTCACCATTTATGGTCTATGTGTTAATTTTGATTCAGGAATGGCGGGACCTACAGTTTAACGTCAATCCCCTACGATAGATTTTTTGGGAAATATTTAATAACAGTTTTCTATTTACTACCAGAGTCTTTGTCAGAAGTATGCTGAGAGGAAGGCGCCGTAGAAATATTTTCTTCATATTTCGTTTTGTTCGCGATGTCTAACCTGGGGTATGACCCGTGGCCTCACGTCTAATAAGCCAACACACGACCTAATAGACTACGGCGACTTAAATCGCGTAATCATTCTCAGTTATCATGTTATCTTACGTTGGGGAGTTTTATCACTGATTACCCTCTCTTATCTCTCTTGCATTAGTTTTGCGGGTTGCCTCCTGACGAAGCGGATGCTGCCATGTGAGGAGCTTCAATTTGCACGCATTTCTCCTCTCATGACAGACCAATTATTGATATTTTTCGTTGCCAAATTTCCAGCTAGTTGAAGTCGCCGTAGTCTAGTTGGTAGTGTGTTGGCTTATTAGGCCAGACATCAAGACAAAATACAAAAAAAGTATTTCTTCGGCGACTTCCACTCAGCAGATTTCTAACAAAAACTCTGAGAGTAAAAAAAAAATTGCCATGAAAAATTTTCTCAAAAATCTTTCGTTCGGAGTCGACTTTAAACTGTAGGTCCCACCACTCATGTACAAATTTAACACACACAACATAAGTGGTGTGAGAAACTAGGACGTTGTACAATGGGTCAATTCATTCTCCGGGTACGGTACTTGTCTTAAATGACAAGTACACGTCCTCTAACCTAACCTTTCCAGCAAAGTTAGCACAGATTTGGTTAAACATTCTAGACAGTAGCCTCCATCAGCCTTGCTTATAGCCAATAAACTTTAATGGCTTCGATTTTCACTAACTATAGAGTATCCACCGTCAGCGAACTATACAATATGTCGGGCATATCCGCATCTCAATGTGTTGTTTACTTCTTGCTGCTTCAGTCTTTACTGCTTCTTTTCCACTTAAATCTCCTGTGAAACTTACTAAGGTTACGACGGCTCTTGTTTGAATCTTGAACCTTTCTTTCGAGTATTTTCTTTCCAAAACATTTGGTTCATGTTTTTTACTTCGTTTCAGAACGAGCGTAACAGTTATGATTTCAAGTCGTTGAACGGTTTCGATTACATGATTGAGAATTGCTTGTCTCAATGCAATCAAGAGTATTTACTGCGCTATTGCAACTGTACTGTGGATATCCTATTTCCACCAGGTAAACAAACAACGCCTCACTTCCTTATTAAATGCCTCAATTATTTTTATTTTCAGCGGGTTATAAAGCTTGTCAAATTAAAGATTTCTTATGTTTGGCCCGTTATAACGGTAAGTTGCTAAAAATCATAAGAAATTATTAAACGCAACTAATTATTATGCTTGTGTGCGTGTAGATAATTTCCGTTTTGCTCATCAACCTGGCGCTGAGGACTACTTGCGTAATAACTTCAAAGGTATGGTTTGTAACTGTTTTCGCAATTGTTACTCCCTCAATTATGTAACGGATGTAAGGCCATCGTTTTTGCCCAGGTATATGCGTGCGAATCAAACGTACGTGGATTTAGATGTGCATTTCTGTTCCGAAACAATGATGGTGTATCGTACCAGGCTCGTATTCGGTTGGGTTGATTTGATGGGTAAATAAACGCAAAGAATTTTTTTTTTTAAATGATTATGATTATTTTTTTCCGTCTTTAATTAGTGGCCTTTGGCGGCATAGCGGGTCTGTTTTTAGGTTGTTCCTTAATAAGTGCCATGGAGGTGTTATATTTTGCTTTTGTTGAATTGCCTGTGTTTGTGTTTAAAGAATTTAAAAACAAAGATAATTTGGAGAATGCCAGTAAGCCGAGCACAGAACAGCCGAACAAACAACGTCCTATACGAAGACGCCATTGGGGCCTAAATAATCGCATTATGGCTTCACAACAATTTCAAAATCATGATTTTCCTGCATATAAGAATCAATTCAATCACAGTAATGCCAAGAATGAAATGTTACAGTTGTGGTCCCAGCAATATTTTCAAACAAATAAAAATAATTTTTAAAAGAAATTGAAATAGAAATTCGATTGAAGGGCATTAAATAAATTCTTTTTAATTCCATAAACTATCTAGACTTCGTTTTTAACTAACTAATTGACTCTATAACAAGCAGTCCAAATGATTGCTTTCGATATAAACATACATATGTAATGGGTGATTTTTTAAGAGCTACGAACATAGGAAAATTTAAAAAAAAAGCACATAAAATTCAGAAAAATGCATGAAATCTTTATTTGAATCGATAGTGCGGTACGGTCCATATAATTTAATGTTTGAATATTATTTCATGCAAATGTTGACCGCGACTGCGCCTCAAATGGTCCATCCGCTTAGTCCAATTTTGGCATACTCTTTCCAACATTTCGGCCGGTATCTCACGAATAAATGCTTCAATGTTGTCTTCCAATGCGTCAATTGAAGCGGGCTTGTCTGTATATACATGAGCTTTAACATAGCCCCACAAAAAATAGTCTAAAGGCGTTAAATCGCACGATCTAGGCGGCCAATTGATCGAAAAATGTTCACCGAACTCGCCTCTCAATAAGTCCATTGTTACGCGTGCGGTGTGGCATGTGGCACCGTCTTGTTGAAACCACATGCCATGCAAGTCAAGCTCTTGCATTTTGGGCAAAAAAAAAGTTGGATATAATTTCACGGTAGCGCTCACCATTCACAGTTACATTACGATTCGCAGCATCTTTGAAGAAGTACGGTCCAATGATGCCACCAGCCCATAAACCGCACCAAACTGTGACGTTTTCTGGATACATTGGTAGCTTTTGCAATGCTTCTGGCTGAGCTTCGTCGCTGAACACAATTTTTCGATAAAGAAGTGGATCTTCGGCCAACTTTCCAAGAGCCCATTCACCAAAAATTCTGCGTAGCGGTAGGTCGTTCGGCTGCAATTCTTGCATCAGGTGTATTTTGAAAGTCTTCACACCTAAATCCTTCCGCAAAATTTTCCACGTTGTTGAGTAACAGAGGCCCAATTGCTGCGAACGGCGACGAATCGATAATTGATGGTCATCACTAACACTGGCTGATACAGCTGCGATATTTTCTTCAGTTTGCACTCTACGTAAGCGTGTTGGTGGTTTAATGTCCAACAATGTAAATTTGGTGCGAAATTTGGTCACAATAGCCTGAATAACCGCTTCAGTGGGTCGATTAAACTGACCATAAAATGGAAGAAGCGCGCGATGAACTTTCTTAACAGAGTACGCATTTTGATAATAAAATTCAATGATTTGCAAGCGTTTTTCGTTTGTAAGACGATTCATGGTTAAATTATAGACCAAACTGAAGATGTTTGACAGTGAAACAAAACACGAAACGTGCGTGAGCTGTTTAAAGCAGTGTTGTCTAAAAGATAATAGCTAAAATATCACCCGTTAGTATTTGCCTTTAAAGTATCAGAACCCGTGTTTACATACGTTACGTCGAATCTTAAATTACCCGCTAGGAAGGTGAAGTAACGTAGTGATTCAAATGCATGACTGCAAATCAATGCAGCTTAGATTCATGGACATACAAAAACATTTATTTTTTTATTTTATTTTACAAATTCTAAACCCATACCGACAGATCTTTTAGATTATCTCCATAGAAGACGTACTTACATACATAATTGGTCATTATTACAAGCCTTTAGTCAGGACTACAACCTAGCTACTCACACTACACTATAAGTGGCGGAACCTATAGTTTAAAGTCGACTTCAAACGACAGATTTTTGAGAAACTTTTTTTATTTCATTCACAGAGTTTTTGCCAGAAATCTGCTGAGAGGAAGTCCCCGGAGAAATGTTTTTTCATGTTTCGTTTAGTTGGAGATGTCTGACCTGCAGTTTGAACCGCGACCTCACATCTAATAAGCCAACTCACTACCAACTACCTTGTCCATAGTAGTCAGTGAGATGCTTTCAACTTTCCCCAATGTAGAGCTGGGCATATATTCAATACGTGAAGAACAGTATCCTCCTATTCTTCCTCCGGCAAAATTCATTTGTCATGTGTCCAGGAACCTCACTTAATTTTTTTACTTTTAAATTGGGTTTTGCTGGGCCAGTCTGAGGTTAGTTATTGGCTTCATTACAGTGCCCGGCGAGAGTAGATCGCTGACAAGGATCTGAAACAGATCCTAGCTGGACTAATGCAGGATATGTTGCATTGAGTAGGAGTTGGAAACTGTCGAATATCTCCTCTGCAACAGCCCAAGAGGTTGGGGACCCTGGAGGGGCTTCTTCGAAAGTTTGGACATTAGGGCTCTCCATATATTCCTAAATAGGTTGATCTGGTTGAGAAGTGCTAGGGCATCAAGGTTGTAGTTACGCTAACTTCTGTGTCCATCCTTCGTCTGTTATATCCACCCTGTCCTGTAATAACTCCAACAATCACGCTAAGCGTGCTCATTTGAAGTTTCAGCAAACTTTCCTTGTGCTATCTATCCCGCCTTGATTATGCTGTAATGCCTGTATTCAAAACTGCCCCCTGCTTAAATAGAATGCGAAGCTTTATTGTCAATTATAATCTCGCAGGTCTCAAAATTTGGTTACCAATTCAGAATGCTCTCCAGAGAATTCAATGGCTATACCTTACTTAACCAATTTATTCGCACTGCAGTTACGTAGAATTCTCTCTTTCACGGTACCCATATGATATGCTTCTTACTCACTCAACTGGTGATTACAACCCTTTAGCTAGGACTGCAACCTACAAAACACCACCAAATTATTAGAGAAGTATATACCAACGGCTTAAAAAAGAAGCCCATATTAAACCTATGTGGATATTATTTCTGTATCTATATTAAGATACTCAAGAGCACCTATAGCGCAAACCCCAGATAACATTGCCAAAGACACAGAAATACTAGAACAAAAATTCCAGGTCATAAACCTGACCCAGAAATGATCAGAAGAAGTGTTTTCTTCTTCGCTATTTCCCATTCTGTGTTATAAATTTTATTGAATCTTTTAAAGGATAAGCAAACAAAATTTATTTCAAGAGGCATCTGAAGTTGAATGAGTTTTTCTAACATTTGAATGAAAGTTTAATCCAATAGGTACCGAACTTACGGCCTCCTTGCCACACTTAAGTGCCTCCTTTCATTAATTTCTTAATACCCTGTTGATAATATTCATTCGAATATTAAATATCTTCCTTTGCAGTAACAACTTCTTCCTTTTCATCAAATAAATTATGCTCTTATAGGGTATATCGATCAGAAAGAAATAAACCACTTCAACCAGACTTATAAGGGAACAGCCAATGCACAAACCAGCCAAGCCACCAAAGCCAGCTGAAATTAGAACCAAAATCGTTTAATGAATATTAAAATTTAATTTTCTTGAATCGTTACTCACCCATTAGATCGGTTAATGTATACCGAACCGTGGTCCTGTAAACCACTATCGCATCCTGTTTATATAAAACAGCCAAATTCACAAAGCTATTGTTATCGTCCAATGTTGAATCAGCAAAATTGGTCGAATGTACATCGGACATATAGTTTAGGGATTTACAGTTACGATAACAGTTGCATTTCATGACATCATTTAAGTTTTCCGAAACATAATCGGTTTCACCGATTTGTTCAAAATAACGAAATTTCTCTGTGTTTTTTCGGTAAAAGAAAACTGGTGCTGTGAAATATGAAGGGTTTTGGGGGGAGATTCTTTAGCTTACCATTGTATTGCACTAAACAGGGATAATCGGACAATTGACAGTGCGGATAACGGCTAGGTGGATAGAATATATGGAAAGTACAGTTACAAAATTCCATCATGTATTCTTGCTGACATTCTGACTGACAGTTTTTAAGCATGTAAGGATGGTTCTGTAAGGTCTTGTAATAGACGCTGTTGTATTCATCCTGTAATGAAATAAAAAAATCTGTATTCATTACCTAGCTGCAGTAGGGGCAGAATGGAAATATGAATTTAAGGATTGATGGTCTAAAGAAAACTAGTCGTTGGGGCTAATTGCGGATGTATGATTTAAAAAAAAAAATTTATGAAGATAGGCTGGTTCACATCTTTGCTATTCAGCTTGAATAATTGGAAAAATGTTCAGGCTCAGAATGCATAGTTCTTTCTTTTTCGATTTCAGAACAAACCTTATTTTGTAACAAATTTTCTGGCTCTTGGTGGAAGTTTCTCTCTTACTCACCTCAAACACACACTGTCTCACTGGTGGTGAAAATAACCGCGTATAATTATCGAAAATATGTAAAACAGGAGAAAGTGATATGGAAGTCATGGAATGTGTGTCCGCATAGATTGGTGGATAATACCAGACCCCAGGTTCTGCCAGCATAACCTAGAATATAACAAAAAAATGTTTTTAAGAGTCCAACAAATCGTTGGGTAAATATACAAACCATAATACGTCTCAAACTTAATGATGATTGTTGATATTCTCTGAGATGCACTTGCACTTTAAGACCATTTTGACTATCCAAATCCATTGAACGCCAAGGCCAATAGGGATCCAATTTTTGTTTTTCCCTACCCTCTGGTGATGCGATGGTATTAAAAGCCAAACACAAACCCATTTGTGAGTAACGCTTAAGGAATATATCACAACAATTGTACGGCATATTAAGCCAAAAGCAATGCGTTAACATTTCATGGCATTTCCAGGACATGAACTCCAATACCAATGAGAAGTTAAGATAATTCATTTCCTTCAATAGCTTTGGGGCAACTTTGATTAGCTTTTGAAATTTATAAAATTAACCAAACGTTAGAGTATCATAGGCCGTGAGCACATTCTTGAAGATAGTCTCGTATTTACGTTTGCTTAGATGTTGAGGCTTTAAAAACATTTCTCTCGCCTGCTCATAACGTTGCCAATTTAGGTGATTTTGATTACAGATCGTTACCTCGGGAAAGGGTATTTTATATACAGGCAATTGGGTGTCACCGATAACCGTTACAAAAGGTTTGTCATGATATTTGATGGTCACTTGGTGACTAACATACACCAGTACAGCAACACACAAGGAGAAGCCCAAGAGCCAGATAAGGCTGTATGAAAAGAAAATATTTTTCAAATTTTCATTGAGTATTTAGCAAAGAAACTTACCTTTTTACGCTATGCAAACTACTTCTGATAACACGATCTAAACCGTGCACCGCAAATATATCAATAAAATCGAAAAGAACTCCTTTTAAATACTTGAAGTAGCCTTCTTTATAGCATTCGTTGGTCGAACAATCTTTTTCGTTGCGCTGTAAAGACTTCCTAACAGATCCGGAGAGTCTTTGCAGCCTACTTAAATGTGTTGGTTTAAAACTTCGATAATTTGAGCGTATTAACATGTTTAAGACAGATAAGCCTTGTGATTTCGTTTAAAACCGAATGAGAACTGTTAGGGTGTCTCGCGTAACTGCTTGTTTTATACGGTTTGACCAAAGTTTTTATTTCTTTTGTTTTTTGAGCATTAAAACATGTGCAACAAATGTTTTTATTCTTGTTCTTTAAAATTAACAAATGCCAGGTGTTTTGTGTGTAAACCAGCATGTAATTTATTAGGGTACCCTACAAAAGGTATATGCAGTATACATCTGCTAGATTGAAGACATCTACTTGATTGAAGGAAATTCTTTCGAGATGCTAACCTATCCTGGGTCAATGTGGAGTCTCGCTCCACCCCTAGGCTCACTTGGCCCTCGATGGATAGAAGGCGCTGTTACTCGGATTTGGTCGTGACATCATCTCAATCACTGTGGCCGTGCTTTCAGGTCATTGTGTTATGGGAAGACACGCGGAGAGAATGCCGCTCCCATTTAACAACTTCAGCCGTGGGTGCAGATCCGTTGAGGAATGGCCATCTCTTGCGAGGTGCAGACATATGTAGGTTATTTGGCTCCCCAAACCTTATCAGCTTGACGGAGCTATCGTTCACTGATGTCAAGGATATTGCTTCGTTTGTCAAATCTCTGGGCTGTGCTCTCTTGTGTTTTAGAATGTGCAGCTCTTGCTCTAACCAATTTCCTCACCCCTGATTTGGAGAACTTGGTCAAATGAGCTTTTGGCATCAAGGCTACCACTCTAACCTAACCTAACCTAACCTAACTAGACTGAAAGAAATAAATTCGATTCCGTATTATACGTGACATTAAAAACAACAACAAATTATTTTCGCAGTGGGGTTGGCCAATGATGGTGTTTTCTAGGTGAAAAGCTTAGACAACAACCTGTCAGTTCACCACCGTGACCCCAATTTTGTATTGAAAAATCATTTCGGGCGATGAGAACCTTTTCTGAATGAATGCATACGTGTCCAATCTACATGAGATAGAATCACGTCTAATGTATCCCCTAAAAGTTACTGTTTGTTGAGGTTTTGGTCTAGTGGCGTCATTGGTCCATATTTCTTTGAGAAAGACATTTGCCTGGTTTGTAACTGAGGACTTGCCACAGAAATTGTACCACCGTTAGACTTTTGCTTGTGAGTGTTCCTTCAAAGGTCAAAGGTGTATGCAAATAAGCCGCAAATCTCAAAGAAAACATAAGATAACCAATGACATCATCATCAAATTCCGCTAGATTTATACGCTTGAGTCATAGAAAATTTGAACATCTCAGACAATCTCCATGTAGAAAAGCTGTGTGTCAGAGATTTAGAATATCTCACACACGCTTTATTTTTTAGATTGAAAGCTAGGATAAGAAGCATTTTATGTAGTCCTTGTAGTCTAGTAAGTATTAGATAATAGCCCGTGGAAGTAAATAAAATTGCCGTGAAAGGTTTCTTGAATCGATCGTTAAAAGTTGAAGTTCCGGCACACATTGTTAAAATTAACATGCGTAACATAGGTGGCGTGACAAGCTAAATTGAAACGCTGACTTGAGGGTTAATGAATGAATGACAAACTAAGTGAGTAAGAGCTGAACGAAAAAATTTTTGCATGCCGGCCACGGTATCATTTTCGAACCACAGTGAGAATATAGAGGACCAACGATTAATATAATAGGAAGGCCAAGCAGTCTTACCTCTTGGAAATGAATAGAAGTGTATTAACGGAGTTCGTCACCCCTACAGACAACACATTATCACAGAGTGTTATTTCCAAGCAAGGACAAATGGCAACCCTGTATTTCTAGAATGTGATGCAGTAAATGCAATCTTCTGCTCCTTAGATTTCGGAGACTGAAAGCAAAATATGTAAAAACAAAATAGGAGATCAAAGACATTATCACAGAGGGTGTTGTTTTCAAGCAACGACAACTGGCAACCCTATATTTCTAGAATCTGATACAGTAGATGCATTTCTCTGCTCCTTAGATTTCGGAGACAGAAAACAAAATGAGTACAAACAAAATGGGCGATCAAAACCTTTATCACAGAGGATGTTATTTCCCAGCAAGGACCAATGGCAACCCTGTATTTCTAGAATGTGCTACAATAGATGCAATTCTCTGCTCCTTAGATTTTGGAGACAGAAAGTAAAATGCGTACAAACAAAAACTCCACAAGTATTGTTCGTGGATAAAAAAAAGTAAATTTCTCAAATCCTAAGCTTATCAATTCATCAAGTGATCACAAGCTGGCTTACAATGATAAAAGAAATAACAACGATTTTCACCGTTTACCGTTCTTTTAATGTTATTTTTATTGAGTGAAAACTTCTCCATAGTGTGCATGACCGTTACGATTGAAAATTTGTAAATTTTATCCACACATGAATGTAAAAAATGTTTATTTTTTCTCATGACTTTTAAACACGCACAACACAATATTAAATGGGAAATATACAGAAGATGATTTTGCCAACATATGGAACTATCTTGTCCCTATTAAAATGCATTGATTGACTGTCCATTTAGCACAGACACAATGCGGTTGCGCTCAATTTTATTGTAATGCCGGCGTTGGAACATATTGCTGTCTTTCTTCCAATGTTATCAAATGCTGCATCCATGTGTCTCAGATTCCTTATCTCTTTCTCTTTTCATTTTGTATACGATATGGGAGAAAAAGTTTCGTAACTACATCCGGAACGAATATCATTATAAAGTTAGTCATTCTTTAAGATACATTAGACATTATTTTCCGAAAAAGGCAATTGGCAACCCTATTATACTAGAACCTATCAATATTAATAGCCAAGAAGACAACCATTGACAACTATGGTATACCAAGGAAAGAATTTATTCGTCAATAATTTCAATACACTTACAAATTAAATCAAATGTTATTAATTAATGGTTTGACAAACCAAAATTGTTGCTGAACTCTTTGATTTTATTAATTACCTAACTCCCCATCAATAACATTCATTCGAATATTAAATATCTTCCTTTGTAGTAACAACCTCTTCCTTTTTATAAAATAAATTACGCTCTTATAGGGTATATCGATCAGAAAGAAATAAACCAATTCCACGAGACTTATAAGGGAACAGCCAATGCACAAGCCAGCCAAGCCACCAAAGCCAGCTGAAATTAGAACCAAAATCGTTTAATGAATTTTAAAATTTAATTTTCTTGAATCGGTACTCACCCATTAGATCGGTTAATGTATACCGAACCGTGGTCCTGTAAACCACTATCGCATCCTGTTTATATAAAACAGCCAAATTCACAAAGCTATTGTTATCGTCCAATGTTGAATCAGCAAAATTGGTCGAATGTACATCGGACATATAGTTTAGGGATTTACAGTTACGATAACAGTTGCATTTCATGACATCATTTAAGTTTTCCGAAACATAATCGGTTTCACCGATTTGTTCAAAATAACGAAATTTCTCTGTGTTTTTTCGGTAAAAGAAAACTGGTGCTGAGAAATATGAAGGGTTTTGGGGGGAGATTCTTTAGCTTACCATTGTATTGCACTAAACAGGGATAATCGGACAATTGACAGTGCGGATAACGGCTAGGTGGATAGAATATATGGAAAGTACAGTTACAAAATTTCATCATATATTCTTGCTGACATTCTGATTGACAGCTTTCAAGCATATAAGGATGGTTCTGTAGGGTCTTGTAATAGACGCTGTTGTATTCATCCTGTAATGAGAGAAAACATATGTATTCATTACCTAACTATTGTGACAGAAAGGCATTACGGAGTTAAGGATTGATGGTTTAAAGAAAACTAGGCGTTGGGGCAAATTGCGAATGTATGATTTAAAAAAAAAATTGATGAAGATAGGCTGGTTAACATCTTTGCTATTGAGCTTGAATAATTGGGAAAAGGTTCGGGCCCAGAATTCATAGTTTTTTCTTTTTCGTTTTCAGAACAAACTTTATTTTTGAACAAATTTCCGGTCTCTTGGTGGAAGTTTCCCTCTTACTCACCTCAAACACACATTGTCTGGCTTGCGGCGAAAACAATCTGGTATGACTATCGAAATAATGCAAAACAGGGGAAAGTGAAAAATATGTCATGGAATGTGTTTCCACAACTTCAGGCGACTTATGCCAGACTTCGGGTTGTGCTAGCATAACCTAGAATAATACAAACATATTTTTAAATAGTTTTCAGTTGTGAAACAATTGTTACAAATAAACCTACAATTAGAGATGATCTATTACTGCGCCAAGGCGATTGTTGATATTCCCTTAGTTTGACTTGCACTTTAAGACCATGTTTGGCACCCAAACCCATCGAACGCCAAGGCCAATAGGGATCCAATTTTTTTCTTGCCCTACCCTCTGATGATGCGATGGTATTAAAGGCCAAACACAAACCTATTTGTGAGTAGCGATGTAGGAATATATCACAACAATTGTACGGCACATTAAGCCAAAAGCAATTCGTTAACATTTCATGGCATTTCCAAGACATGAACTCCAATACCAATGATAAGTTAACGTAATTCATTTCCCTAAGCAGGGGTGGGGGAACTTTGGTTAAATGTTCAAAGTTATAAAATTTGCCAACAATTAAAGTGTCATAGGCATTAAGCACTTCCATAAATATGGTCTCATATTCAGGTTTATTAAGATGTTGAGGCTTTAGAAACATTTCTCTGGCCTGCTCATAACGTTGCCAATTTAAATGATTTTGATTACAGATGGTTACCTCTGGAAATGGTATTTTAAACACGGGCAATTGATTGTCAGCGATAACCGTTACAAAAGGTTGTTTATGGTATATGGTGGTCACTTTATGGCTTACATATACCAGTACGGCAATACATAAAGAGAAGCCCAAGACCCAGATAAGGCTGTATGAAAAGAAAATATTTTTAAATTTTCATTGTGTGTTTAGCAAAGAAACTTACCTTTTTACGCTATGCAAACTACTTCTGATAACACGATCTAAACCGTGCACCGCAAATACATCAATGAAATCGAAAAGAACTCCTTTTAAATACTTGAAGTAGCCCTCTTTATAACATTCATTGGCCGAGGAATTTCTCGTATGCTGTAGAGGCTTCCAAACAGTAGAAGGAAATCTTTGCAGTTGACTTAAATGCCTAGGCTTAAGATGTTTATAATCTGATTGCATTAACATGTCAAAAAATAGAATCCTTTACCATGTCTTTCGAAGTCAAAATGGTAACTGTTAGGGTAGCTGGAAAGTCTGTTGGTTTTATATGGTTTGACCATTTGCATCAAACTTAACTCAACCAACCTTTTTTGGAGTGCATAATTAGTATGCCAGGTGTTTTTTTTTTATCAGACGTGCTTGTAATTAGCAGAAGTTATTATGTTATTTGGATACCCTACTAACGGCATTTGAACATCTGCTTATTTTGTGATGTCCACTCAATTTGTATTTCTCTTTAACGTTAGAAACTAAAGGTCAGTAATACCTCAAACGGCAGACAAAATTCTTCGGAGATGTTAAGTTATAAGCACGTGCATCTTCTAGATGTCTCGAGAAGCGGCGATCAATGTTTTGCAATCATAAAGTAGGGTGGCCTTTTATTTGACGTGATTTCCGGATACGATTAGCAATGTTCTAATTTGGACCATTAGTTTTCAAGAAATACCCTGACTATCTGTCGCCTATTGCGATCAAATCTGTAATTGGAATACGTAGAGTTGCATCCTCAGTTGTCTTTGACAATTCTGTCCATTCGTCTGTGTTTATATCGTCGAACGCCACACTTCATTAATACATACTCTTGACTATGCAGTTCCTGCTCGTTGATCAGATGACACCCCCCATGTCGTCTTACGAAGGAAGAATTTTGCTTTCTGCGTGTTTCTGCAGAGGCCATGAGTGCCCATTATCGATTCTGTACCATATTTCGCATTAGAATGTTCCATTACAACCAATAAATCGCATACATACATATGTACATACATACATAATTGGTCATTACAACCCTTCAGTCAGGATGACGACCTAGCTTCTCACACCACTTATGTTGCGCATGTGTTAATTTTATACATGAGTGGCGGGACCCAGAATTTAACGACGACTCCGAACGACAGATTTTTGAGAAACTTGTCATGGCAATTTTACTTTACTCTCATAGTTCTTGCCAGAAATCTGCTGAGAGGAAGTCGCCGACACGCCGCGCCCACATACCCAATAAGTATTTAATGTCGCATATCTCATAAACTGCAACAGCTAGAGTCCTCAAATTTTGTATGGACGACTATGACGTATATATGAACAAAATGGGCGGATTGGCTATAGTGGGCGTGTAACCTCCCATAGTCTACGTATATAAAAATTAATGTTTGTTTGTATGTACCTTATAGAATCGTAAACTAAGCATTTGATCATGTTATGATCTTTAGCAAAGTTGTTTCGCGTGAGCCGGGGAGGGTTTCTAAGTTGATATGACTAATTTCCGGCAGGTGGCGCCACTGAAAATTACTTAAAATGAATTAAATCATAAACTATGCATTTGATCATGTTATGACCTTTAGCAAAGTTGTTTCGCATGAGCCGACGAAGGTTTCTAAGTTAGTAGGACCAATTTCCGACAGGTGGCGCCACTGAAAATTACTCAAAATGTATGAAATCGTAAACTGTGCATTCTTTAACAAAGTTGTTGCGCATGAGTCGACGGAGGTTGGTGTGATTAATTTCCGATGGATGACGTCACTGAAAATTTTTCAAAATGAATGACAAGCAATTGGTCGACCTACTACTCAAGCACGGAAGAAAAGAGCATTACGAGCCTCAGAATCAGACGAGCATTGAGACTGGAAAATCTTCGAGTATATGCCGCTGAGACCCGTTCGCTTGAACCACTTGAACAACGAGAAGTGAGATTAGAAACAGATCGAATGCGTACTACTCAGGTCCGTTCATATGAAACAAAATCAATAAAATGATTCAAAATTAATTGGACATTTGTGTAATGTCTTTCCTTCAAATTTATTTTAGTTGGTGGCGCAGCAACACGCGCAGGGTACAGTTAGCATGATATAAATCCAAGAGACTGCGTAATATTCTTAAATTGTTAGCCAGTTCATGTCTTTCGTACACTAATATATTCCAAGCAATCTAACGTTTGGTGTAGTTTACGCTTATCCGTAGGGTGACAAGTCCTCTTCCACGGTGTAGCTATTAACACGATATAAAAATTTGCAAAAAATTATTTTCAGCCATAATTTTTTCACTTTTTTTTGCAGATTTTTGAAACGATGGCTGTTATGCACGCAATGGAGATACAACCACCCTAGATGGATAGAAAATCTAAGAGATAACAACACTTTACGCTCTTGTCAGTACTTCGCATGATAATTGCTAGTCATTGCTGGTGTTTACTGTATTTACTTAATTTATTAATTATTTTAATTGTGTACATTTAAATACTGTATAAGGGGTAGTAAAATTGAGTCCTCTTTTTTTAGTTTTAAAAATTTTAAGCTTTATTCAGCATGGAGACTATAGCATGGCGTGATTTATCTATGAATGTATAATGTAAACTCCTCGCCTTTGCTTCGCTGCTGTTTTCTTAACGATATTCAACAGCTAAGATATTTTGTTCATATTAAGAACGTATTCATGGTGCTAGTAGTCTAGTAGATAGTGTGTTGGCTTATTAGATGAGAGTCCATGGTTCAAATCCCCGCTCAGACATCTCGAACAAAAATATTTTTTTCGTCAACTTCCTCTCAGCATTCTTCTGACAAAAACTCTGGTAATGAATAAAATTACCAATGAAATATTCTCAAACCTTTGGCGCTCGCAGTCGATTTTAGGCTGTAGGTTCCGTCCTTCATACCTAAAATTAATACACACAACGTGGGTAGCGTGAGATACTAGGTGGAAATCCTGACTAAAGGGTTGGTATGACTAAAGAGTTGTAAAGGAATAAAAACAAAAACTTGGCTTTACTGAAGTGAATTATCGGTCCATTGAGACGTTTCCAAGATTCCGTTTTTGCTGTATTCGAAACTAACGCAGCACCTATCTTGCTTTCGCTTTTTTCCTCCACCAAATTTCTCTTCAGAATTTCAGCTCTCATACGTATGACCTGCAGACAATCTCTGAATACTGTTTTGATGATTTTGTTGGGCGTTACTAGTCTCCTAAAATTTCCGATTGCTGATTTATTTAGGCAGCTTGTATGGTTCTTGATTATATCCTATCCTAGATTCTTTCTAGAGTAGAGTCCAGCTCGGCTTGGTTAGGCATCTTTTCAAATGATGGCATTTAATTGCATAGGTTAGGTTAGAGGATGTGTACTTGTCAATTAAGACAAGTACAGTACCCGGAGGTCGAATTGACCCATTGTACAACGCCCTAGTTTCTCACACCACTTATATTGTCAGTGATAATTTTATACATGAATGGTGGGACCTACAGTTTAAAGTCGACTCCGAACGATGGATTTTTTGAAAAACTTTTTCATGGCAATTTTATTTACTTACAGAGTTTTTTTGCCAGAAATCTGCTGAGAGGAAGTCGCCGGAGAAAATACTTTTTGTTTTTTGTCTTGATGTCTGGCCTGGGGCTCGAACCCTGGCTTTACGTCTAATAAGCCAACATACTACCTACTAGACTACGGCGACTTCTTTTAATTGCATAACGGAGATTAAAATTGTCGTGACTACAAATTCACAGAATATTTTCCCGCGAATATTATCGGGTATGTATTGATTATGCCAATGATGCATTAAAGCCATTACGTGCTAACAAGAAGCATCCTAGCTCAGTCCTCATTGTACTCATCAATAGTAGACTTGTCAGCTGTAAAGAAAGAGTCGATCAAACTGTTTCAGCGTCAGCAGAACTCAGTTTAAATGAAACCTTAGAGCTTGCAAAAGTCCACTCACTTCAAGAAAGGGGAACATTTCTTATGTTAAGTAACAGGGGAAATAAGACCCAACTCCTTAGTGGACCATTCTGAAACTTCTAGCAGTCATCGGTTTATAACTGCAGGTGAATATTACAAGTACGGTCCCACTTTTCATTCCATTTTTAACACACTGCACTACAATTTACTAAAGCTGAATATGAAAATGAAATCAGACTTCTTTTGACTACACCTTATATTTGTCAAGCACACCACTACCACAGCAAGTCATCGGTTTATAACTCCAGGTGAATATTACAAGTGCGGTCCCATTTTTCATTCCATTTTTAACACACTGCTCTACACATTTCTAAAGCCGAATGTGGAAATGAAACAAGGCTTCTTTTAACTACACCTTATATTTGTCAAGCACACAACTACCACGGCAATATGTCAACAGCAAAAGCCACAATAAATTGCGTTTAATTTCTGGCAACAACGGTTAGTTTACATTCGATCAGCTTTCGCTCAAGTGGTATCCCGTAAATGAAAAAAAAAATTATCGTTTTTGGCAAATCATTATGACTTTTCGCGCACACAAGCCCGCTCAACCGTTAGCACTCAGGGAACTTAATCGTGAATATGATTTACGGTCCGGAAATGTATGGCAGAGAAGATTTTTTCGATTACAAATCAATCAGCAATTTAAAGATGCTGCTAAAAGTTTTGTAATAAATTTCGCACGAACTGCTAGCATAGATGGCATGAAACTTTTATTTCAAGAGAAGTCCAATAAATACGAGAGGTAAGTTTAAAATTTGTAAAGTTCTAGAAGATATGGGCGTACAGGATTGATCAAACTTGGAATCTGTTGAGATCAGGGTTTTTAGTCTACAGAAATCTTTCAAATGATAGTTGGCCCAGCTACAAAGTGTAAAAGATATGGTCAAGAAGAAGAAGAAAACATGTGGTACGAGTTTCTGAAATTTTAAGCGTTTTTTAAAAATATTGATGACAGTGTTCTTGACATCGTCTAGCTCTGACATCTTGAAGAAAAGAGGTCAAAAAACAATATTGTCAGATCCTAGATCCAACAAATCATGACTAGAACATAAAATTATTCAAAAGGTTGGTCATCTTTTGGAAGATCTCTACACCGAGAAAAGTTTGAAAGAGCGAGATATTGTGACAGACATGGGCCATGATAAAGCTTTTGCTCCCAAGTCACAACAAACACAATCATTTGACTACTTTTCAGGAGTGTTTGGAGTTGTTCAACTACAATACATACATACATAATTGGTCATTACAACCCTACAGCCAGGGATACTGCCTAGCTTCTCACACCACTTATGTTGTGTGCATTAATTTTATACATGGGGACCATGATGGGCGGGACCTAGCGTTTAAGGACGACTCCAAACCACAGATTTTTGAGAAATTTTTCATGGCTTTTTTATAAACTCTCCCTGTTTCTCCCAGAAATCTATTGAGAGGAAGTCGCCGAAAAAACATTTTCTCATATTTATTTTTGTTTTAGATGTCTGAGCTGGGGTTTGAACCGTGACCTCAAGTCCAATAAGCGAACAGACTACACACGAGACTGCAGACTTCAAGTACAATATGTAACCATGAGCAAAGAAGAGCAAAATAGTTTTGTCAGCCAATGAAGTCTCAAACTTTTTTTGAGACATCCGCGGTAAGTTTGTCTTCACTTTCAAGAAGGCGTATTCATTTCAACTTGATGGATCGGTTAAATGGGGATTTGAAAAAATTGAACGCCTTTGACAAACAAAAAGTCATAATAGACAGTTTTCCGATCAATACTCACTTCAAACGAAACTATGTTTGACACAGATTTTCTATGATCATACCGGTAGTGCGCTGGCTTATTAGACGTGAGACCTCGGTTCAAACCCCAGGTCAGACATCTCCTACTAAACGAAATATGAAGGAATATTTCTTCAGCGACTTCCTGTCAGCAAATTTCTGGCAAAAACTCTGAGAGTAAATAAAAATTGCCATGAAAAGTTTCTCAAAAATCTGACGTTCGGAGTCGACTTTAAACTGTAGGTCCCGCCTATCCAGTATAAAACTAACACACACAACATAAGTGGTGTGAGAAACTAAGTCGTAATCCCGACTAAAGGGTTGTAATGACCAATCACGTATGTATATGTATAAAGAGGTTTCGAAAACCCCCCCGGTCTGGCAAGATTTTCAATAAATCTTCTCTTTTCCAGATGCTTTTGGCTGATCACTTTGATTTGTGCTCTTTTGGGTTCCATTTATGTAAGTTTGATTCTATCCCAGCGTTTCAATGCCGGCAGTCTTCAAACTGTTGTCGACAGCACCAATAAGCCTGTGTTTCATATACCATTTCCGAAAGTTACCATTTGTAATGGCAATCATTTGAATTGGCATCGTTTAAAGGCGGCCCAGCAACATTTCATGCCCAATGAAACTAACGCAGAAAGACTGCGCATATTTGAATTGGTCATTGGTTTATACGACGGCATGGCTTTTGGTGAATTTAAAGGTTTCGAGGCATTAAAGGGACAGCCAATCGAGTTGGTCAGCAATATTAATTTTAGTTTGGTCTATGATTTCATGACTTGGCGTTGCGAGGAACTGTTGAGGAACTGCTTTTGGCGTCATTATAATATGAATTGCTGTGAGATATTTTCCAAGGATAAGAGTGAAGGTGGCATATGTTGGCATTTTAATACACTTACCAGTGAAGAGGGTAAACGCAAGCATATGTTGGATGACAAATATCCATGGAGAGTTTCTGATGCTGGGCCAACAAGTGCACTGGCTGTGCGTGTCATGACGAATGAAGAGAAACATTTTCGCCATGATAATGAGAAGATCATAAGGGTAAGTCGAGAGAAAAAATTATTAAAAATTTCTTTTAAATTTAAAATTTTTGTTTCTAAAGGTTTCAGTAATAGAACCGAACGTATGGCATAAAAAAATGCGTTGGGTGCCTACTAATTCTAAGGTTATTGTGGACATAGATCCAGTGATATATTCTTATGACAATGATACGCGTAGTTTGTCTCCTCAACACAGAGAATGTGTGTTTAATGTAAGTATTTGAAGTAACTTTTGCTGTATTTTCGTAGGAATACCTCAAGAAGATAAAGTAATACGCATCCAGAAAGCTATTTGGTTGTGAGTGTTGAGGTAGTTTAGTTACTTGGACTCCAGTTCAATTATCTGGACTCCAGATAAATTATCGGGGCTCCAGTGCAACTACATGGATACCAGTCCGATTATATGGATTGCAGTCCAATTATCAGTACTCTAGTCCAATTATCCGGACTACAGTCCAATTACATGGACTCTAGCCCTGTGTCTTGACTGTGTCCAGTCTATGTCTTGGCTATGCGCTGCCTGTGTCTTGGCTATATCTTAGCTGTAACCTGTCTGTGTCTTGACTACGCCCTGTCTGTGTCTTTGCTGTGCCCTGTTGGTGTATGAGCTGTGTCTTAGCTTTGAACAGTCTGTGTCTTGACAGAGCCATGTTTTAGTCTTGACTGCGTTTTAGCTGAAACCAGTCTGTGTCTTGACTGCACCCTGTCTATGGCTTGTCTGTGTATTGGCCGTGTCTTAGCTGCAACCAGTCTGTGTCTTGACAGAGCCATGTTTTAGTCCTGACTGTGTCTTAGCTGAGACCAGTCTGTGTCTTGACACAGGCCTGTTGGTGTCTAGGCTATGTCCTGTCTGCATCTTGGCTATACCTGAGCTATAACCAGGCCGTGTCTTGACTGCACCCTGTCTGTACTTTTGCTGTGCCCTGTCTCTGTCCATGTTTTAGTCTTGGCTGTGTTTTAGCTGCAACCAGTCTGTGTCTTGACAGAGCCATGTTTTAGTCTTGACTGTGTCTTAGTTGCAACCAGTCTGTGTCTTGACACAGCCCTGTTGGTGTCTAGGCTGTGTCCTGTCTGTATTTTAACTGTGACCGGTCTGTGTCTTGACAGAGCCCTGTTTGTGTCTTGGCTGTGTCCTATCTGTATCTTGACTGTATCTCAGCTGTGACCAGTTTGTGTCTTGACAGAGCCCTGTTTGTGTCTTGGCTGTGTCCTGTCTGTGACTAAGGTCTACGTCGTGTCTGTGTTATCTTCTTATCTTGCCTTCTCTTCTATATTCTAGGACGAGTCCAAGTATTATCATTTCAAGCATTTGTATGGTCTCGATTATACTTTCGATAACTGTCAATCCCAATGTTATCAGGAGTATTTGTTGCGATATTGTAACTGCACTGTAGATGTCTTGTTTCCAGCAGGTAAAGGCAAAAATCGTCCACAACACTTCATTACGTTATTAAATGCCTCAATTATTTCTTTTCAGCGGGTTATAAAGCTTGTCAAATTAACGACTTCTTATGTCTGGCCCGTTATAATGGTAAGTTGATCCATAACGTTTATGACCATTAAGCTACCGCATAACGGCCATCGTTTTATGGCTAATTTTAGATGAGTTTCGTTTTGCGCATAGGCCTGGTGTAGAGAAATACATGCGTAATACAAATCAGGGTATGGAATGCAATTGTTTACCCAATTGTTACTCACTGAATTATATAACGGATGTGAGGCCTACGTTTATACCACCACATATGCGTAAGTTTAAGGACAGTGTGGAGTTAATGGTGCATTTTCGTTCTGAAACTATGGTAGTTTATCATACTAGTCTAGTATTTGGTTGGGTAGATTTGATGGGTAAGTAAGAAATGGAATACAAAAAAAAAAATTGAAAACTATAACGTTTTTTTCATTTTAAAATAGTGGCATTTGGCGGCATAGCGGGCCTATTCTTGGGTTGTTCCTTAATAAGTGCCATGGAGGTATTGTATTTTATTTTGGTTGAAGTGCCTGTGTTTGTTTTTAAGCAGCTGAAAAACAAAGACAACTTCGAGACTAGAAATCGGCGTGTAAAGCAGGACAAAAGGAAACGTTTTGTAAGAGCAGGCAATTGGGGTTTGAAGAATCGTATTATGGTTGTGGAACCGTATCAAGACAGTGAATTTTCTGTACAGAAAAATCAATTTAATTGGAGCGATGACAAGGAAACAGCTTTGCGGTTGTGGTCAAAACCGTATTCGATATCAAATAAAAATGATTTTTAAAGGACTTAATTAAGCCTTGTTTCTACTTATGTATGTCATGCCTTACCTTTCTGTTCTGTGAATATCTTAATCTCGTTATATTAAAATATTTCTCGTATTAAAACAAATCACTTTTAATTTTTATTCTTTTAACACGACCCAATTGAAAAGTCTTCACACAAGTCCTCTGACTTGTAACAAATACCTCCGTCCCCTGTACAACTACATCTAGTAGGTATCCATTGCATTGCGGTAACCAGAGAGGAAGTTTTAAGAAAATCAAATAAATTGTTGACAATTTGTCACTTGACTCTACATTTTGTTGGTGTTAGTTACTCCCCATCTACTCTTGTCTATCAGTCTTCCTAACTGAAAACATTTCATAGCGTTAAGTTCTGTATTTGTTTGTGTCTGTATGTCTGCATGTTTGTTGATGGATTAGCCAAAGATTGAGTTGTTAAATGATGTCTGCTGGAAAACTTTATCAAAATTAAAATTAACTTGTGATCCCTTATGGCCTTAGGCAGACAAAAAATGCAACTACTAGGACAAGTGTATTTAAAAGGTTGTCTAATAAAAGAATTTTAAATATGGAGGCTATTTAGAAGAAAAAAAGGAAATGTAGTACACAATATGTTTTTCATTTCATTGTCAAATTTCTCAAGGAAAATTCCTTAACAGAAGAAGCAAATGTTAAATAAGATTAGGCTTGTTGCCCTCTATACAAATATATATACATATAAAAACTTTTCTATAGAAAATTTTTCGATAACAAGTAATTTCTATAGAATATTTCTCTATTACAATTTTTCGATTACAGAGATTGTCCATAGAAAAATAACAGTAAATTTTTCGGTAGCAAATATTTTCTATAGAAAATTTTTTCGATAACATATATTTCCTACAGAAAATTTGTCGATAACAAATATTTTCTATAGAACACTTTTCGATAACATATATTTTCTATAGAACATTTTTCGATAACAAATATTTTCTATAGAAAATTGTTCGATAACAAATATTTTCTATAGAAAATTGTTCGATAACAAATATTTTCTATAGAAAATTGTTCGATAACAAATATTTTCTATTGAAAATTGTTCGATAACAAATATTTTCTATAGAAAATTGTTCGATAACAAATATTTTCTATAGAAAATTGTTCGATAACAAATATTTTCTATAGAAAATTGTTCGATAACAAATATTTTCTATAGAAAATTTTTCGATAACAAATATTTTCTATAGAAAATTGTTCGATAACAAATATTTTCTATAGAAAATTGTTCGATAACAAATATTTTCTACAGAAATTTTTTTCGATAACAAATATTTTCTATAGAAAATTTGTTGATAACAAATATATATAGCAAAGTTTTCGGTAACTACTATTTTCTATAGCAAAGTTTTCGGTAACTACTATTTTCTATACCAAATTTTTCGATAACTTCTATTTTCTATAAAAAGATTTCGATAACTACTATTTTCTGTAGCAAAATTTTCAGTAACTACTATTTTCTATAAAAAAATTTCAATACCTACTATTTTCTACAGCAAATTTTTCGATAACTCCTATTGTATTATGTTGATAACTACTATTTTCTATAGCAAATTTTTCGATAACTACTAATTTCTATAGCAAAGTTTTCGATAACTTCTATTCTCTATAAAAAAAATTCGATAACTACTATTTTCTATAGCAAAGTTTTCGATGACTACTATTTTCCATAGCAAATTTTTCGATAACTACTATTTTCTATAGAAAATTTCTCAATAACAAACATTTCCTATAGAAAATTGTTCGATAACATATGTTTTCTGTAGAAAATTGTTCGACAAGAAATAAAAACTTTGTTATCGAAAATCTTTTCCGTAGAAAGTTTTTCGATAATAAAGATTTTCCTTAGAAAACTTTTCGTTAGCTACTATTATCTACAGATTATAATAAAAAAATTTAATTCAACAATGTTTCGGTCTTGTAGTAATATTTTCCAAAGCTCTGAAAAAAACACCCGATACAATATATTTCCCTTTCACTTCGATTAAATTCACTTAAAAAAAAAAAACTTTCAATATCATATTCATATCTTATCGTATGCAAACCATAAATCTTTTTACTCAGAGCACTAGCTGCTCTTAATACAAAGGAAACAAATACAAAAAAAAGTGAAAAAAATTCAAATCGAAATGAAAAATTCCATTTTCATAAATATTTCTTTGTTTCAATAACTTTTCTTTCTCCCTTCAATAGCTCGATTGTCTTTGGTTCCTGTCATTTGTCAAATTTTTGCCAGCATTACTGTCTGTGAATTTCTAGTTCAGGCAAAAGGAAAGTTTTTTCTTTCTATTCTCTACTATTTTCACTTGAAAATGGAAAATCTTTTTCTACTTTTCTCCGAGTTTATAGTGCAAATTGCAATTGAAAAATTTTGCACACATGAAGTATTTTTTTCAACAGAGATTTTAACATTTGCTGGCAGCATGAGGTTATAAGTGTTCGGCAGTGAGAGAAACTCTTTGATTTTTTTTTTTACTCACAGTTAACTTAATATGAGAGGACATCAATTTAACAGAGTACACAGCAAACATTTGACAATAAGACGTGTAACTCATTTATGAAATCATTTCTGAATTGATAAAGGCAGTAAATAGGCCTATGCACTAAACTCAACATTGTTAAACTATAAGCATTTTGAGTGACAAGCATTTGAGTAGAAGGTCTGTCAATATAGAATTCATAATTGAATCTAAAAGAGTTCAACCTCTAACAGTGCAGCTGAATATGGTCTTATCTAAGCAGTTCAGAATAATTTATAATAAATTTTGGAATACATATTTTCAACCAGATAAGGTAAAAATGTTCCCTGGGTTATTTACCGCCTCATAGTGTTTGTAAGTAGCTGCAGTGACAGTTACTTATGCTGACATAAGTAAGCTTTAATGTTTTGACATTTATACACACATTAAATGTGAAAAGTTTTCATCAACTTATGCTTGTCAGCACGTGAGTTTCTTCTTTTTCCCCTTTTTCTTTTTTGAAAAGTTTCCAAAACTGTTTGGAAGAAAGATGATCAGTTTTTAATAAAGGAAAATTGTTTAAGACATTATGCTCCCTTTTTTTCTTGATTGGTTTAAAAAAGAAGAAACGAAACAGAAACATTTTACTTGGTGGCACAAAAAACATGCCAAAAGACAATAAAGTTTATCAAACTTATATGGAGAACTTAACTGCACTTCAATGCTGCACCTTAAACTAACATGAAATTATTGACCCAGTTTTTTACGCGGAAATGAAAGGGGTTTAACCGTAACTGGACAGCATTGTCGGCAAAAGTTAATTGAAAAAGTCAATTCCAACTATAGAAACTTTGTACTGGACTTGAACATATCTCTTTCTACTAATCGTTCACTAAAACAACATAACATCAGGTTTCTATTTTCTATAGAAAATCTTTG
The DNA here is from genome assembly GCA_932273835.1 of Sarcophaga variegata. Taxonomy (NCBI): domain Eukaryota; kingdom Metazoa; phylum Arthropoda; class Insecta; order Diptera; family Sarcophagidae; genus Sarcophaga; species Sarcophaga variegata. Next base: position 14,135,078 of record OW026361.1, on the reverse strand, counting down.
TAATCGAAAAATTTTCAATAAAAAATCTTTGTTATCGAGAAATTTTCTATAGAAAATAGTAGTTATCGAAAAGTTTGCTATGGAAAATAGTAGTTAGCGAAAACTTTGCTATAGAAAATAGTAGGTATCGACATTTTTTTATAGAAATTAGTAGTTATCGAAAAATTTGCTATAGAAAATAATTGTTATCGGCAAATTGTGTATAGAAAATATTTGTTATCAAAAAGTTTTCCATAGAAGAATCGAAAAATTTTCTACAGAAAATATTTCTTATCGAAAAATTTTCTACAGAAAATATTTCTTATCGAAAAATTTTCTACAGAAAATATTTCTTATCGAAAAATTTTCTATAGAAATATTTCTTATCGAAAAATTTTCTATAGAAATATAGAAAATATTTGTTTTCGAAAAATTTTCTATAGAAAATATTTATTATCGAACAATTTTCTATAGAAAATATTTCTTATCGAACACTTTTCTATAGAAAATATTTGTTATCGAACAATTTTCTGTAAGAAATATTTTCTATATAAAATGTTTTGGTTTTCGAAAAATTTTCTATATAAAATGTTTTTGTTTTCGAAAAATTTTCTATATAAAATGTTTTTGTTTTCGAAAAATTTTCTATAGAAAATATTTGTTTTCGAAAAATTTTCTATAGAAAATATTTGTTTTCGAAAAATTTTCTATAGAAAATATTTGTTATCGAAAAATTTCCTATGGAAAATATTTGTTATCGAAAAATTTCCTATAGAAAATATTCGTTATCGAAAAATTTTCTATAGAAAATATTCGTTATCTAACACTTTTCTATAGAAAATATTCGTTATCGAACACTTTTCTATAGAAAATATTCGTTATCGAACACTTTTCTATAGAAAATATTCGTTATCGAACACTTTTCTATAGAAAATATTCGTTAACGATCAATTTTCTGTAAGAAATATTTGTTGTTGATTGTTATCGAAAAATTTTCTGTATAAAATAATTGTTATCGTAAAATTTCCTACAGAAAATATTTGTTATCGAAAACTTTTCAATAGAAAATATTTGTTGTCGAATAATTTTCTATATAAAATATTAGTTATCGAAAAATGTACTAAAAAATATGTTATCGAAATATTTTAGAAAGAAAATATTAGTTATCGAAAAATGTTTTATAGATATTTGTTATCGAAAAATTTTTGTTATCAAAAAATCTTCTAAAGAAAATTTTAGTTATCGATAAATTTGCTAAGGAAAATTGTAGTTTTGGAAAAAAAATTCTTTAGAAATTATTTTAATCAAAATAATTTATAATTAATACTCGTTTGAAAATATCCAATAAGTTTCGATAAAAAATAAAAGTTATCGAATGTACGGCTTATGATTTAATGAACAGAATAAGCATGACAGATGCGTTATGCGTTCGACTACTAAGAAAAGAAACTACCGATATCACATATGGACACTGTAAAAGGGTGAGCAAGCACTTCAGACGAATATGAACTTAGGAACAAAGCCTAATTATTTTGTATCAGCATGTTGTATAAGTAATAAGTGTATAAAAGGGGTATTCCCTGTATGACTATAAGTCTCATTAGCGTTTATCTGTTAATTTTTTATTTATTTATAAAATTATAAATCAATTGCCGATATTGAAAAAACAAACTCGTAATCACTGCTTAGCCATTTTAGTTGAGATTATCAAAATCAATTTAGAAAAAAAAAGTTATCGAAATATAAAAGAATATTCACTTAATAATAATTTTCCCATATCAGAGGTTTTTTCTCTTTTTTTTTGTGGTTACTCTTGCCACATTGATTTCTTTAAACAAAAACTCAATCGTGCATTACTAACAATTTCGTTGTATATTAACGGGTTTGGGTGAGGTAAGGTAGAGTGGCATGGTTAAACGAAACGGATTTTATTTTGGCTACAAACGGATTTCCTTTTGGATGTAAGTAAACTCCTAAAAAGTATTCGCTTTTTAATAAAGCGAGTGTTGTGGTTTTCTTATCACAAAAAAAAAAAAAAAAAACAAAAAAACCTGACATTATCTGCCAGCATATGTTGTGAATTTTAATAAACCCATCATCATCATCGTCATCAGTTTATAAAATAAACAAGACGGCAGGTTGCATGCCACCACAACGAATATTGTAAGCAACGCTTACGTTAAAGGCACCCAACAAGCAATTGGTATTGTATCCCTGTTTTGTAGAGGGATTTTCCAAAAGCAAAAGAGAAAAACGCTATAATTTACCACGTTCAAGGGGAGTCAAAAAAAAAAAAGGAAAATGGAAGTGAAAGAAAGAGGGGAATAAAAACAAGTTGTACCGCAAAATTATATTAAAAATTCATGGCTGTTTATATTTTTCGTTTTTTCTTTTTTGGTTTATTTTTCTGGTGTACCTTGGCATTTTAGCTGTCTTTGTAAGAAAAACGGAAAATAAATAAAAAATTCCATATGATGTTGAAAAAAAAATCAAATCATAGCCCCCCTTATCCTCCGCGATAACATTTCCAATGGCTTACTTATTCCGCCATTAGCATTAAACGTGCCGACAGGTACTGCTATGTATAGTTCCCTTTGGATGTGTTTTAGAAGGCAATTTGGTTTACAAAAATATTTTTTTTTTATTTTTTTTTCTTTACAAAACGGAAACCTGCATATCGTTGAACTATAATTTTTTCTGATTTCATTTCCTTTTATTTGTCTATTCTTGTGCTGAAGGTTTCCTTTCGTTCATTAAAATCTGTAATCGTTAAAGGATTGTTTTGAAAGGCTTTTGATTGAAAATATTTTTGAGTTCCTAAGAAATTATGGGTTTCCTATACTTTCGTTTAAACATGAAGGCCAATTAGAATTAAAAAAAAATCTCAAGTCATACAGTGCATTCCAAAAGCAGATGGATAAATTACCCGCTAGATAGGTGACCTTTGTGTGGCTAATATAAAAGTATGTTGAATGTTTAGGCTAGATTTTAACACCAAATTAGGTGAGTTTCAAAACATGACACCGAAGACGAAGAGAGAAAAACTTGGAGGTCCTTTTGCAAGGAAATAGAGAAGTCCAAAGAGGCTAATAGGTTTTGCAAGATGTTCTTTAAGACCTTCTCAATAGAAGCGAATCTAGAGGGTGTCCTTGATTCACATATTAATTTTGAAGGCATTTGCAACCTCCTTGTAAGGCATCTGCCAAAGAAGTCACCCTTAGCCGTTTGACTGCTAAGCGATTCTGGTGAGAACGTTCGAAAACTGCTCGAAAACTACAATTAATTATAATAAAAAAATCTACAAAACTCTAATAACCTGTGTATAAAGAGAAGACCCTATATCTCGTCTTTTAATTTTATTTTTGCTTTTTGACTAAATTTTTACACTGAAATTCGCAGCACAAATGCGATTTTCGTAACAAATGAACGCAGCGCTTTTGCGCCGCGTAGCAATCAAACGGTTAATCTTCATTCAATAAGTTGCTTCATAAGTTGCCTTAATGTGCTCACATTTGCTGAGAGGCCTTTAAATACCGACGCCGTAGTCTAATAGGTTCGTATCCGGGTTCGTATCCTAGGTCAGGCATCAAAACAAAATACAAAAAACATTTCTTCAGCGACTTCCTCTCAGCAGATTTCTGGCAAAAACTCTGAGAGTGAATAAAATTGCTGTAGGTCCCGCTACTCACGTATAAAATTAACGCACACAACATGAGTGGTGTGAGAGGCCGTAATCTTCACTGCGTAATCCTGAACCCACCTGCAGAGACGCCAGAGACATGAGGCGCGATTCGGATATATACAGATCAAAAATTGCTTTAAACTTGACCAGAGTTCATCACATGAACTGGCCTCTAGGTGCACATATTTGAGAAGAAAGAATTGGTACTAGAAACTAGGGTCATGGGATGCTTGGACTCACGGAATTTCTAGACAGAACGTGACTAGCCTTAGGTGAATAGGAAAGAAAACTATGGAGATGGCTGAGAGGTTGAAATTGTAAGATGGAGTAAAGACTAACACTTATAGACAATGGAATCTAAGTAAATTATGCTTTTAGAAGCGACTAATGCCAATTTAATCTGACTTAACCAGACACCATAGCCTAGTAGTCTAATATGTTTGAAATTAACACACGCAACATGGATCGTGTGCGTAGCTTGGTTGCAATAACCAATTAAATGAAGTCGCAGCGTTCTAGTAGGTAGTGTGTTGGCTTATTAGACGTGAGGCCTGGGTTCAAACACCAGTCGTGAGGCATGTCCAACTAAACGAAATATGAAGAAAATATTTCTTTGTCGATTACCTCTCAGCAGATTTATGGCAAAAACTCTGAGAGTAAATAAAAGTTGCCATGAAATGATTCTCAAAAATCAGCTGTTCGGAGTGAACATTAAATTGTAGATGACGCCACTCATGTATAAAAATTAATGCACACAGTATAAGTGGTGTGAGAAACTAAGTCGTAATCCTAACTAAAGGGTTGTAATGACCAATTTAATAAGTCAGGAGATAGACAGCAGCAGTTTTCACTGTCAAAACATTTAACACACGTTTTACAAACAGACTTAGGGCCATTATTACAACTTGCCGTTAAACTTTGGTTTAGTTAAAGGTACCTTTAGCTAAATGGAACTGTAAAGTTACCTTTAACTTATTTTCGTTATTACAACTCACAGATAAAATTTTTCAAAAATATGGCAGTGCCGGAGAAATGCCGATAAAACTGCTCAATTAAACAAGTTTTTTTAACGCAGTGGCAACGGTGGGTTTCGATTTGTTTGTTGTATATACTCATTTTGTTTAAATTTGAAGTTGCCATATCGAAAATAGTACATGATATGGCAAGTTCAAACATAAAGTGACCTTTAAATGTCTTCTTCTCTTTAGTTTAACGATCACTTCTATCTTATTAGGTACTCATAATAATGAAAAACAATTTATCTGCCCGTTAAAATCCTCCGTTTAGTTAACGGCAAGTTGCAATAATGGCCCTAAGGGGCCTTACCATCCTTGTGGTAACATTCAAAGATCACTTTATGTTTGAACTTGCCATATTAAATATTATTTTCATTATGGCAACTTCAAATTTAAACAAAATGAGCAAATACAACAAAAAAAAACGAAGCCTGTCGTTGCCACTGCGTTAAAAAAAACTTGTTTAATTGAGCAGTGTTATCGACATTGCTCCGGCACTGCCATATTTTTGGAAAAGTTAACTTTATTTTATCATTAGGTTGTAATAATGAAAATAAGTTAAAGGTGACTTTAAAGTTTACTTTAGCTAAAGTTAGCTTTAACTAAACTCAACTTTAACGGCAAGTTGTAATAATGGCCCTTATAAGTTGTAACAAACCATTGGGTACTCTTTTGTGTGACTCACTGTATTTGATTTGCATTTTTTCTGTAAAAATATTCGCTTTACGGTATTTATGATGCGCTCAACTGTCAAATATGAACTCTTAAACTCACCATTTATTATTTCAAAAATAGTTTACGTTTGTGTTTGACAGCGAAAGGGAAAAATATTTCGTGAACATTCCTTAAATGCTTCTTAAACGTAAATCCATCATAAGACTATAAAAAAAGTGAATGTTGCCTTAAGTCTAGACTGCAAAAGCAAGGTGGAAACTGTCAACAAAAAAAGGGAAATAAAAATTTGAAGAAAAAACTGTTGACAGCGAAGACTTTAAACACACCTGTTTGAAGACAGTGAAATGCCATCAAATTCCTTAAAAAACAATAGAAAAATAGTTTTCGTTCAAACGAAAATAAGTTGCAAATGTCAAGTTTAATGCAAAATTAATGGTTTGATGTCGCCTAAGCAAGTAAGACAGCCGTAGATGAAAGGTGAAAGGAAACAAAACAATTTATTAAACAAAGAAACAAAAGAACAAAAACAATAAGAAGAAATATTTAAATAAATTCATAAACAATACAATACTGACGGAAAGAACGGAACATAAACAGAAACAGAAACCTCAATAATTATTTATACCAGTCGATCAAGCCGATCATAGTTGATAGGCCGAAGGCCAAGATGAAACCAAATATAAGAGGACCAATGCTTGCCAATATCTAGAATGATACAAAAATTTATATGCAATACAGTTTCAAATCCATATTTTTTTTCTTCGTTTTAATTACCATGTGCTTGGCTCTTAAATTACCCCAACCGCTGGCATAACTATTGGCCACCGAGCTAACTGGCAAAAAGAATGTCAAACAACTGCTCCATATTATTGGATAAAACAGGGAAGCCGGTGAATTCTCTCCGATTGTTATCTGGGTACTTAATCTTATCATTATTTCGGTTACATAGTTAATCGAACCGATTTGTGTCATTAGCATGGTCATGCAGATTACACACAAGCGTTGCAGCATAAAATCCGGCATATCGATTATATTGTCACCGACAAACATATGCAAAGCCGAGTCTTTCATGGTTAAGCCAATGGCAGCTGTGCTACCAAATGCCCAAATATAACGCCATGGTGTCATCTTGTTAGCTAAACTCCAGGGTAAAAGACTGGGTGCCGTTACATATTCATCAGGTTCTGTAAACGATAAAAAAGAGAACAAATTAATAACCAAAGCTTAGCTTAAAGTTATGACATTTCATCTCACTTGAGCACTTGAAATAGTTACAGAAATCAAAATTCCTGGGCACAACAAAATATAGCAGAGCCAAGAACATGGCACAGGCTGAGATACCCACACGCCTTTTAACGAGAGTGAAAAAAAGTAAAGAAAAACTTTTTTGTTTTGGATTCTAAAAAAAAAAAAATTAAATGTTACTCACATGCCATCAACTTCAAGTGCCAATAGGGCCACTGCCACTACCCCGATCAATGATAGGTAATAGTAAACTGCGGCCTGTATCATATAAGCATCATAAGGTGGTAAATCACCACTTATGGCATCCAAGGCACCCCGTGAGGCTCCTTTGTCATAGGCAATCTGTTGAGCAGCTGGACTTTCTTTGCGTAATAGGCCCATAAATATCAAAAGCAAATAAAGCATGGTAAAAAATAAAAGCAAAAGCGACATCAGAAATGAAATTGAAGCATATTTCATATGAAGATTATCCTTCAGAGCATCCAAAGCTACTGAACAAGTGTCACTAAAAATACAAAGAAAAAAAGGAATTAAATTTTGATAAGAGATTTCTAGGAGACACTTGAAAAGCTTACTTTTCCATAATTGTTCTGAAAACCATGCCAGCATCTTGAGAAACAACGGTACTCATGCTGCCAATATCAATGGCATAGGCAACGCCAATATACATGGCTATAGCGGCCTTGGAAGGATAGGGTAACTCATCGTCTTTAAGTTCAATGGTTTCATTGACATCCTTGCAAACGCTAATGTCATTTAACATTGTCAATATTTGCCGGGTAACAGGAAACATTAAGGCGCTAACAAAAGCCGCCGGCAGAAAGCTGGACAACAGATAGGCAATACTCATAAGCATTATTAAGATGCTGGAGGAAAGAAAAAAAAACAAACCCAATAGGAAAAAATTTCTATTTTCCTTGCCTCTCTACATACATTTTGGGATCCAGTGTCACATGATGCAATAGACTGTAAGCATAGCGTTTAGCCAGATTTGAGTTCTCTATGGTGGCTCCAACAAAAATTACCAACAGCAGTGTTATTTGCGGATCATCGGTATAAGACATGCAAGTCTGAGCTGAACTCTAAACCCCAAAAAGAAAAGAAAGAGAATTACTTTTACTAAATACTGTCTTACTGTATCAAGTGCCTTACCAATACACCCAATATGGGCAAAGCAATAATGGGCAGAAAGGCCACAATGCCACAAGGCATAACCTCTATTGCATACCACATAAAGAGCCATGAAATTAAAAATATTGCACGATATTCCTGTTGGAAAAAAAAACACACCATAATCAATGGTATTAGGGCCCACCGCTTAATACTTACCTTTACCGGTTCCATAAATACCAATGCCAGTAGGACCAGTGGCGAGAAAATATAAAAGTATCCATTCCAATGGATACGAAAACAAGTCGCCATGCGTTCACCAAATCTTTAAATAAAAATAAAAACATTTTTTTTCTTTCTTTTTTAATTAAAAATTAACGAAATTTAGGAAATTTACCCCATTTTTATAGAAAATTTTAAAATTTTTTTTTGTAACAAACAGAAAAAAAAAAATCCGATTTTTTTATGATGTTTTCCGTACGAATGAAAATATTGGAATGTTTTTCAAAATCAATTTGAAAATGTATTTCATGTCATATTTTTCAAGCAAAAAAGGAATTGAAAAAAAATTTGTTCGGTCAGGGTTAGGAATATCTATACTGTTCGAAATAAAAATATTTTTAAAGAAAAACAAAATTTTTTAAATTCTGAAGAAATGTCATGACCACAAGGGTTCTGTTCATGTGAAGTTAATAACGGGTGATTTTGTTTAGCTATTATCTTTTTGGCAACACTGGTTTAAAAAGCTCACGCACGTTTCGTGTTTTGTTTCACTGTCAAACATCAGTTCAGTTTGGTATATAATTTAACCATGAATCGTCTTACAAACGAACAACGCTTGCAAATCATTGAATTTTATTATCAAAATGCGTACTCTGTTAAGAAAGTTCATCGCGCGCTTCTTCCATTTTATGGTCAGTTTAATCGACACACTGAAACGGCTATTCGGGCTATTGTGACTAAATTTCGCACCAAATCTACATTGTTGGACATTAAACCACCAACACGCTTACGTAGAGTGCGAACTGAAGAAAATATCGCAGCTGTATCGGCCAATGTTAATAATGACCATCAATTGTGCGCTACCGTGAGATGATATCCAATTTTTTTTGCCCAAAATGCAAGAGCTTGACTTGCATGACATGTGGTTTCAACAAGACGGTGCCACATGCCACACAGCACGCGTAACAATGGACTTATTGAGAGGCGAGTTCGGTGAACATTTTATTTCACGTTCGGCACCGCTCAATTGGCCGCCTAGATCGTGCGATTTAACGCCTTTAGACTATTTTTTGTGGGGCTATGTTAAAACTCATATCTATACAGACAAGCCGGCTTCAATTGACGCATCGGAAGACAACATTGAAGCTTTTATTCGTGAGATACCGGCCGAAACGTTGGAAAGAGTATGCCAAAATTGGACTAAGCGGATGGACCATTTGAGGCGCAGTCGCGGTCAACATTTGCCTGAAATAATCTTCAAATATTAAATTATATGGACCGCACCGTACTATCGATTCAAATAAAGATTTCATTCATTTTTCTGAATTTTATGTGTTTTTTTTTGAAAATTGTTCTACAGCTCTTAAAAAATCACCCATTACAACATTATATTAAATATCGGGTTCTTTATAAGGCGCTTCATATTTTAAATTTAAATAGGTAGGTAGCAGATATCAGCAATGAGTATTCAAAACGATGAGTAGATTCAAATCATACTTATAATTTCTGATACTTATACGCATTCATACTTATTTTAATGTCATACTCATACTACTCATATTCAAAGTTTACTCGTACTTAACAATACGCATGATGTTATTAATTTCGACTCTCCATGACTCAACGTATGCACGAATCACAAAATAAGTATGTTTCGCATACGAACACTACAATACTCACTAGAAGGTTGTGTGTTTGCTTTGCTTTGCGTATCTTCCTTCTTTCTTTGTAAATGCAACAACAACAAAGACTGTAAATTTTAATGAATGATTCGAATCACTCGAATCATTTATGAGTATACATAAGTATTTTTCTAAATTTATAAATCTGAATAAGTAGGCGCATGAATCAAATATATTTCGAATGTTATGAGTTTGATGTCAACGTTGTACTCATACTCATTGCAGCCTGTAATTATAAATCAATGTTGTACTGAGTACGAATGAATCAGAGTAGTTGGATTTCAATACTCATACTCAAAATTTCATGAATACTTATGAGCAGCGAAAAAGCGATTCATTGCTGATCTCCGGTAGGTAGTTAGGTTGGAGTTGTAGCTTTGATACCAAAGCTCACTTGAGCACACATAGTGGCCTGCGCAATCCTTGACACGACAGAATTTCATCAAATTCATCAAAGAAGTTGGTTTGCTCAGAGACTGCACATTTATTTTAAATAAATATCATGGATTTTTGTTTGTTTTTTATTTGAAAGACCTATTGTTGCCATTACAACCCTTTAGTCAAGTTTACAACCTGGTTTCTCAATCCACCCATGTTGGCTGCCTTCCAAAATGTATCAATACAAAGTTTGTATGCAGTTCTACTACTGTATATAAACTATGTAGATATGTAAAGTAACCAAACAATGCATCAACTATACATTCGATGCCTGTTAGCTTTTTGACTGCGTTAAAAATACACATTGGCGACGTTTTGAAATAGAATACATTGTATACATTTTGTACAGCGGCATTATGAAACACGATACTTTGTTCAAACACAAAGCAACTAACATTTTGGAAGGCAGCCGTTGTGTGTGTTAATTTTATTATTTAGTGCAGGACTTACTGTTTAATTTCTACAACGCACAACAGATTTAAGAAACTTTTCATTTCAGTTTTATTTTACTCTCAATTTTATTTTACGAAAGAAGGCGAAGGAATCTTTTTTTTCATTTTTTGTTCCGTTCGAATTGTCTAAGCCGGGTGTTGAACCTCTTGTTTAATTAGCCAGCACACTATCTACTAAACTACAGTCCCTACATATACTTACATACATAATTAGTTATTACCACCCTTCAGTTAGGATTACGTCGTAGCTTCTTCTGTCTGAACTGGGGTTTGAACCAAGAATTTTAAGCGTCCGCCTCAATCTGGGGTGGAGAGTAAACAAAGTAACCAGTTTTCTACGAGTCTGTCTCATAAATGACGCTGAATTTGATCGAATTTCAAACGTGTTTATATTGATTTTTGATTTTGAAATCGCCGTAGTCTAGTAGTTCATTAGACGGTTCAAACACCAAGTCAGACATCAAAACGAAAATATGAAAAAAAATTCTTAGGCGACTTCCTATCAGCAGATTTCTGGCAAAAACTCTGAGAGTAAAATATAATTGCCATGAAAAGTTTCTCAAAAATCTGTCGTTCGGAGTCGACTTTAAACTGTAGGTCCCGCCACTCATGTATAAAATTAACGCACACAACACAAATGGTGTGAGAAGCTAGGTTGTAATCCTGACTGGAGGGTTGTAATGACCAATTATGAATTTGAATGAATTTCAACCGAGTTTATGTTGACTTTGAGAACGGCTGTGATTTGTGGCTTATACGCATACACCTGGGACTTAGGAAAATCCCACAAACATGTGCCTAACAGAGTCTCATTCCACGAATTTGGTGCCCAGTTCACATCACCTCCACACGAGATGAGCATGCTCCCAAATTGCTAGTACAGAATATCCATTGTGTAGTGAGCTGTTAGCTACAAAGCGCCATTCTGTTGAAACCACATGTCTTTGGTGTCCATATTATATAATGCAGGCAAAAACAAGAAATGGTATTCAACGAGCTACAATGCTCAACGCCGGCAGTGATGACTTGCCCAAGGTTCTCATCATAGTAATGTGGATCAGTGATGCCCCCAGAAAAAACTTCACACCATAGATTGACTTTTTCTGGATGCATTGATTTAAATCACACTATTCGACCACACACTCGCACACGCACGCACTATTTAATGACAACGTATTAGTAGAGAATTATTCCAAAATAGAATTAAATTCAAAGACAATAAGCCTAAGGACTGTATTCTAACTCAAGCAACAAATAATAAAATTATATTATTGGGTGTAGGCATTAGCAGCCATAGTTTTATATTCAGTTTTATATTCAGAATTAAATTTAAAGACAATAAGCTTAAGGACTGTAATCTAACTGAAGCAACAAATAATAAAATTATATTATTGGGTGTAGGCATTAGCAGCCATAGTTTTATATTCAGTTATAATGTGTTTCAAAGTCTTGAGTTATTTTTTTTTTACGTGAGTGTACTTTCCTGTGGAGCCATTTTCAATGTATTCAAAACAAAACTAATTACTTTTTGCCTCAAAGCAAAAGACGCCATAGTCTAGTAGGTAGTGTGTTGGCTTATTAGACGTAGGGCCTCGGTTCAAACCCCAGGTTAGACATCAAAACGAAATACGGAAAAAATATTTCTTCGGCGACTGCCTCTCAGCAGATTTCTGGCAAAAACTCTGAGAGTCAAATAAAAATTGCCATGAAAAAGTTTCTAAAAAATCTGTCGTTCGGAGTCGACTTTAAACTGTGGGTTCCTTTACTCATGTATAAAATGAACACACACAACATAAGAGCTCTGTGAAGCTAGGCCATAATCCTGACAGAAAATTCATTTTAAATGCTTATAAAATTCATACTTCCCCCAGCTAGTTACGCATTAAATAAGCAACATTTGCATTAAACAAGTGACAAATTATGCTCTAAAAAAACAACGAATACAAAACAATACTTGACTATCAAATACTGCCAGCATAAAAAGGCATATTTATACATGCACTCTTAACAATAGCAAGGAAAAAGTAAAACACCAGCACCATTTTGTATTTAAATTTGCATTTTGAATTCATTTTAGAAAACATCAATGCCGTCAAATGTGTAACAATATGTTGAAACATTCGCAAAAGACTACATGGCAGGTTCTACAAGAAGCTTAAAACAAGGAATTCTCAACAAATAACAAGTGATTCTTTATACTTTCTTTTTATAACAACAGCAACAACAACAACAGAAAAAGGAGAAAAGTAAACAAAAGTTGCATACATTTAGGCAAATGCCTTGCTATTCAATATGCATCTGCTACCGTCAAATGATGCTCTTTTGGTACAGAAAATGTAAATAAATTTTTCATACAAGCGCTCAGGGGAATAATACAAGGGAGAGAGAGAGAGGGAGAGAGAGTAAAGAACGACAGTATAAGTTCAAATAATGCATATTCAATTGGAAATAAATACGAAACCTTTAACTATGCTCGTGAGTTTACTTGCACGCTTACACTCCTCTACACTCCTACTCTTGTGTTCTCAATCCTTCTCTTCTCTTCTTGCATTCGCAATGAAAAAACAATAGCAACAGCAGCAGCAAAGCTCAATTGTATTAATGTACTTGTGGTGGTAATTAGTGGCAAATTGTGTGTATAAAATATACAACAACAACAACAAAAACAATATGTTATCTAAACATATACACAAACATGCATTGCATGTGTTAAACTGTACGAGACAGAGAGAGAGAGAGAGTTGGAGTGTATTTTACAGTGGGTTCCAATAGTTCTGTTGTAGAATAGAGGGGCATTAAACAAGGGAAGTCGCCGTGGTCTAATAGGTAGTGAGTTGGCTTATTAGACGTGAGACATCGGTTCAAACGCCAGGTCAGAAAAAACCTGGCAAAAACTCTGTGATTAAACTAAAAAAAGTAAAAGTTTCTCAAAAAATCTGTCGTTCAGAGTCGACTTTAAACTGTAGGCCCCACTACTCCCGTATAGAAAATTAACGCACACAACATAAGTGATGTGAGAAACTAAGTCGTAATCCTGACTAAAAGGTTGTAATGATCAGTTATGTGTGAATATGTACCAGAGGTCAGCAATGAGTATTCAAAACGATGAGTAGATTCGAATCATACTTATAATTTCTAATACTTATACGCATTCATACTTATTTTAATGTCATACTCATACTACGCATACTCAAAGTTTGAAATACTCATGGTACTCGTACTTAACAATACGCATAAAGTTATTGATTTCGACTCTCCATGACTCATCGTATACACGAATCACAAAATAAGTATGATGCGCGTACGAACACTACAATACTCACATGAAGGTTGTGTGTTTGCTCTCCTTGCTGTCTTTGTCTTTTTTGTTTGTGTCGTATTTCTTCTTTCTTTGTAAATGCAACAACAACTAAGACTGTAAATTTTGACGAATGATTGGAATCACTCGAATCACATTTATGAGTATTAAAAGTATTTTTACTAAATTTATGAGTCTGAATGAGTAGGCGTATGAATCAAACATATTTCGAATGTTATGAGTTTGATGTCAACGTTGTACTCATACTCATTGCAACTTGTATATACAAATCAATGTTGTAGTGAGTACGAATGAACCAGAGTATTTGGATTTCAATACTGTTGACTCACTCACACTCAAAATTTCATGAGTACTTATGAGTAGCGAAAAAGCGATTCATTGCTGATCTCTGATATGTATGTGAGCAACGGAATCTAAAGTTATCGTTATTGTTTCCAGAATACCCTGCGTATGAGTAATATTTCCAAGAATTTTTTAATACTCATGCTCTTCATATGCATAAACAGGCCGTGCTCATGTTACACTGCCTTCAAGATAGAATTTAAATAGGATTTCATTGCAAAACATTTTTCATTTCATTACAAATTATTTTCAAAAATAATTTTTCAATCGTCTGAAGACAATTCAGTGTCTGAAGTATAATTTCCCATCCATTGTTTTCCAAATAGTTTTTGACGAGCGTTGCCATGTTAAGAAATTATAGCCAAGTGTGTGATTGCCTTTTCAGAGCGTTTTTTTCATAGAAAGCTTGCATAGGTCTTCCGTAATGGTTTGATGCAGTTTGAGCAGCTTTATAATGGTATAATGATCCCACGAAATACATTTCATTGCCTTATTTTCATGAATATTCTTGTTGATATGGATGCTGGGCAGTAGATTTAGCTTGCGATTTATATGAGTTCTGGCACTTGGGGTTGTTGTAATGAGTCATAATTCGATATAAAAATTATCGTCTTTCAACGTTTTTTGGCTTCAGTTCATGTGGCAGCCACATACATACACTCAGCCACAAAAGTATACATACGGATAACAAATTTCAGAACTTTTTTTAACCAATCCGTTTTCGTTGAAAATCTTTATAATTGTCTGACAACTTTCTTCGATTTTAAGACGGTCTTTTGCATTGGTTCAGAAATTTGTGAAATTTGTTAATCGGATGTATACTTTTGTGGGCCCGTGCAGGGCCACAATTTCGTTCAATTTCAGAAATTTTTTATCCAATGCAAAAGACCGTCTTAAAATCGACGAAACTATAAAGATTTTCAACGAAAACGAATTGGTTAAAAAATTTCTGAAATTTGTTAACCGCATGTATACTTCAGTAACTGTGTGTACATAATTGTCATTACAACCCTTCAGTCAGTATTACAACCTAGCTTCTCTCACCACTTATGTTGTGTGTGTTCATTTCATACATTAGTGTCAGGACCTACAGTTTAAAGTGGACTCACAATGGCAGTTTTATTTGACTCTCAGAATTTTTGCCAACAATCTGTTGAGGGGCAGTCGCTGAAGAAATATTTTTTCCATTTTCATTTTGCTAGAGATATCTGACCTGGGGTTTGGTTTGTGACCATACGTCTCATAAGCCAACACATTACCTACTAGATAGACTACAGTGACTTCAATTCATATCATTTTTCATGGCCACTAATAATTCGATACAAAAATGCGATCAAATAGCTCAGACTAGACGTGCCAAATCGTCTTACAACCTCTTTTGGCTTCAGTTCACGTGATAACCAATTTCCTTCATTACTATTGCTTTTAAACACTGCTTTACTTACATCAGTCTAAGGTAGTATGTCCAGTAGATAGTGTCTTCGCTTAATAGGTGTGAGGTCGTGGTTCAAACTCCAACCCAGACATCTTGAACCAAACGATCAAAAATATTTCCCCAGCGACTGTCTCGCAGCAGATTTCTGGCAAAAACTCTGAGAGTTAATGGAAATTGCTGTAAAAAGTTTCTTAAACATCTGTCGTTTGGAGTGGACTTTAAACTGTAGAGCTGGCCACCTATAAATAAAATTAATACGGGCAACATGGGTCGTACGGAAAGCTAAGTTGTAATCCTGACTGAAGGGTTATAATAACTAAAGGGTCCGCCAAATAACTTTTTTTTTGAAAATGCTTTAAAAAAACTACTGAATATTTTCTCAAATTTGTTTTTTTATTTGAAAGTACAATCCTTCCGGTTAATAATGGAAAATAATTTCATTCAAATGGCTGCCTCGGCTGGCCATGCAGTAGCCTACACCAGAAGATGCCGATTTTGGCAAAAAAAAAATCATCTTTTCAGATGAAGCTCATTTGGATCTTGGCGGGTATGTAAACAAGCAAAATTGTCGCATTTGGGGCTCAAAAAACCCGCACGCATACATTGAAAAGCTGACGCACCCAAAACGAGTCACTGTTTGGTGCGGATTTTGGTCCAGAGGCATAATTGGGCCATTTTTCTTCGAAAATGAGCAATGAGTGGCCGTTACAGTCAATGGCGATCGTTATAGGGCCATGTTGAACGAATTTTTGTTCACAAAAATTGAAGAGGAGGATATTGGCAACATTTGGTTTCAACAGGACGACGCTACGTGCCACATAGACGAAGCTACACTCAATGTTTTACGCCCTGTTTTTGAAGATCGCATTATCAGCCGCAGAACTGATGTCATTTGGCCACCTCGGAGCTGCGATTCGACACCGTTGGACTATTATTTGTCGGGTGCCTTCAAAGATAAGTGTTACGCCGACAAGCCAGAGACAATTGACGCTTTAAAGGACAATATTCGTGAAGCCATTGGTGAAATACAGCTGCACACAATCGATAATGTGCTTAAAAATTGCACCGATCGTGTAGGCTACTGCATGGCCAGCCGAGGCAACCATTTGAATGAAATTATTTTCCATTATTAACCGGAAGGATTGTACTTTCAAATAAAAAAAGGAAATTTGAGAAAATATTCTGTATTTTTTTTAAGCATTTTCAAAAAAAATTTATTTGGCGGACCCTTTACAAAAGTAAGTTTAGTCACGCTTAATAGATTTGCCAGCTTTTCTTATGTCTGACACAAATCTTGGTCTATTTATGGTCTTCAAAGCTTGTTGGCTATTCCTGGCACTCTTTGTCTTTGGTGTCGAAACCACTATTTTTCAGACTTTCTTTGCCTTTGATGTAAAAATAAATTTTTGAATGGCGCACACTATTCGATACGCTCTGTTTTTAATAGAGTGTGCTTACGATATAATTCCATAAGTAAACGATGATTCACACTTTCAGTTTTCTTTGTTAAAAAAGTGACGCAAGAAAACTACTGGCAAGTGCTGTTTTTCCAGGAGTTTGACAGATTTTGCATCGTGAAAAAGGCTTTGATTTACACAATCCAACCAACAATGTTGACTGATTTTGACAGCTCAAGAACATGCATACATAATTGATCATTATAACCCTTCAGTCATGAGTGGCGGGACCTACAGTTTAAAGTCGACTCGGAACGACAGATTTTTGAGAAACTTTTTCATGGCAATTTTATTTACTCTCAGAGCCAGAAATCTGCTGAGAGGAAGTCGCCGAAGAAATACTTTTTGTATTTTGTTTTGATGTCTGGCCTGGGGCTCGAACCATGGCTTTACGTCTAATAAGCCAACACACTACCTACTAGACTACAGCGACTTCAGAACTGCACTTGCAAATAACGACGTATGCCACGGACATCATATGACGAATACATTCTTGATTACAAAACAATGCATAAGCAAATGACGTAAATGACTGTCATCGTTTTAAAGTACTTTCCTTTGTTTTATTTAAAGTGCAGACTTTATTGCTATATTTCTCAACTCATCTGTATTTATCCCGTCTTTAAGCCTCTCTGTATCTGTTTATATTTACTTACAGTTGTAGCTTGTAGCTGATGTTTATGCAAATGAATGAGTGAAAAACCCTTCTGTTTCGGAATTTGTTTTTAATTAGAGAATCCGTAAGAATCTATAAGGGAAACGGAGATCCTTTACGTATAGCTATGGGGGTGGACTAAACAGCAAAAGTGTTGAATTTAAACTAAACGGTAAACTAAATAGACACTTGCTGTACACACACACACAGGCGAATGAACATACGTATATACACAGACATACAGTGGTGGTCTTATAATTAGAAACAATGTTTCTGGAACAGAGTTCTCTGGCGTACCGAATCTAAGTTTAATTTGTCCCAATCTGATGATGGAAAAACGCGTGTAAGGCGTCCTCCTAACAAAGCCTTTGATCCCAGGTACTTAGTGAAAACTGTAAAATAAATTAACAAACATACATGTTGCTAAAGTCGTTTCTCATTATAAGGCCACCACTGTACATATGTATGTGAAATAAACACTCTGTGAACAACTCTAAAAAACATACAAGCAACAGCCAGTTTAATATGATTACATGATGGTTAAGCAAAAGGGCATAATGCTGCCACATGGCATCAACGACACTAAATGTTGCAATACATGTAAAGGGTGTTTTTATAGAGGTATAGAACTTTAAGTTGGCATTACTTTTCAAGATGGCGACCGATTTAATAGCTGCCAAGTGATTTATTCCCTGTTTGGTTTGGCAATTCATCATGAATAGACTCACGCCTGAACAACGCTTGCAAATAGTGCAATTTTATTACGAAAATAATGGTTCTGTGCGGAAAACGTATCGCGCACTACGTCCATTTTATCGTCGACAAAATTGTCCATCAGAGCAGTTAATTCGATTAACCATGCAACGTTTTCGCACCACGTTTACTCTTATTGATAACTCGCATCCCGAGAGACGCTGTACGGTGCGTACAGAAGAAGCTATTGCTGCTGTAGAGCGTAGCATTGAGGAAGACCCGAATGAGTCCATCCGCCATCGAGCACAGGAATTGGATCTGTGTCCATCCACTTTATGGAAGATTTTGCGGAAGGATCTTGGTTTGCGTGTTTACAAAATCAAACTCGTGCAAGAATTGAAGCCAAACGATCATCAAGTAAGGCGTAGATTCGTCGAATGTGCCCAACACGAGATTACCGTTGTTCCCGATTTTCATAAGCGAATTTTGTTTAGCGATGAAGCGAACTTCTGGTTGAATTGCTACGTCAACTAACAAAACTGCCGCATTTGGAGTGAAGGTAGTCCTCAAATGTATGTGGAAACACCGGTACATCCAGAAAAACTGACTGTTTGGTGCGCTTTATGGGCTGGTGGAATCATTGGTCCGTACTTTTTCAAAAACGATGGTAGCCAGAACGTTACAGTCAATGGTGATCGGTATAGAGCCATGATTACTAACTTTCACATTCCTGAATTGAATAACCATGATGTCCAGGAGATGTGGTTTCAACAAGACGGCGCAACATGTCACACAGCTCGTGCCACAATAGACTTATTGAAAGACACGTTTGGTGACCGCCTAATTTCACGTTTTGGACCTGTGAATTGGCCTCCAAGATCTTGTGATTTAACACCGCTAGACTACTTTCTGTGGGGCTATGTAAAGTCATTGGTCTATGCGGTAAAGCCACAAACGCTTGATCATTTGGAAGACAACATTCGCCGTATTATTGCCGATATACGGCCACAAATGTTGGAAAAAGTCATCGAAAATTGGACGTCCAGATTGTACTACATCCGCGCCAGCCGTGGCGGCCATATGCCGGAAATCATATTTAAAATGTAATGCCACAAGATTATCTTTCGGATAAATAAAATTCATGTCAATCGAATAATCCATTGTTGTTTTATTGCAACTTAAAGTTCTATACCTCTATAAAAATCACCCTTTACATGTAAGGGAATACTTATCACACAAGCTGTGTATTTACATGCATGATGTAATGCATTTGTGTGTTCTATTTAAACAAATTAGTTGCTGTTTATTTGATTTGTGCAAAAAAAAGAAGAAAAATCCAAATAAAAACAACAAACAAAACAATAACAAAACAAAACAAAATTTAATATTAAATCGAATGCAAATTAAAACGAATTAAGTTTAAATGCAAATAGAAATTTACATAAATTCTAATCACATATTATATGGTAAATGCAACAATAACAACAAAACGTATTAAAATTTAAATCACACTATTCGACCACACACACACGCACACGCACACGCACGCACTATTTAATGACAACGTATTAGTAGAGAATTATTCCAAAATAGAATTAAATTTAAAGACAATAAGCTTAAGGACTGTAATCTAACTAACTCAAAAAATTATTGGGTGTAGGCATTAGGAGCCATTGTTTTATACGCAATCCTAATGCAATAATTGGTGTTTTTTTTTACTTGAGTGTGCTTTCTTTTCAATGTATTCATCACAAAACTGCTTTTTACCTCTGAATACATAAAGTTTGGTACCCAAAAAAGAGGCAATTGACGTCATATTTTGGTTAAAATTATTTAAGGATCACGCTTCAGCATCAGACGTCATGCTATGGACAGCAGCAAGCACTGCAACCAACCCGCTGATGCATAGAAAGAGCTCAATGACCGCAGAATTCGTTTTCAAATGAAGGTCTCGAATGCCGACTCTATCCAGTCAATACAAAAAAAAATTCAGCGATATCACGGGGCACGATATTTGATATGACATGACCGAATATTCCTTACAAAGCAGCCCCTGTCATATTTGTAGAAGCAAAATAAGTCCTTATGACAACATATCTCCAGAGTAGCTTAAAGCGAATGTTATGTCAAATACACAACTTTTGTATCCACTTATATTAAACTTCAAAACCCTTTCATACTCACTTTTGGCATGAAACAGAGTTTCCTACTCCCCTGTTATTGTTTAATGTTAAATGTAAGGAAACAACAATTGCAGTAGACTCCCATAAAAGAGACTATGACTATGTCCTCTAATCGAGCAGAGTATCCACTGTGGCATTAACTGTGTAGTACGTAGCGCCGTTCTGCTGCAATCACAGACCATTGGTGGCCAGATTATACAATTTAAGCCAAAAAAGTTGGTGCTCGCCATTGGCAGTGGTGGTATTCATGATGATATTCATAGTGAACGTCATGCCACCGGCCTACCAGCCAGTGATTCGGTCAGGCCAGACATCAAAATAAAATACAAAAAGTATTTCTTCGGCGACTTCCTCTCAGCAGATTTCTGGCAAAAACTCTGAGAGTAAATAAAAAAATTGACATAAAAAAGTTTCCCAAAAATCTGTCGTTTGGAGTCGACTTTAAACTGTAGGTCCCACCACTCATGCATAAAGTTAACACACACAACTTGAGTGGTGTGAGCAACTAGGTCGTAATCCTGACTGAAGGGTTGTAATGACCAATTATGTATGTATGTATTGGACGATTTTGGTTAATCATTTGAATTGTTATCGTTCAAAAATAGACAATTTTGATTTCCATGAAAATTAAGCTAAGTTTGCCAACTGCTTCAGAACTTATTCAGAGAACACACGCACGTCGTTTTCTATGGCCGGGTCTGTCATGATGGTTTGGCAAAGCAGACCGAATAAATGTCAACTAAGTTAACGGATGAAGCTTGAACAAGATGGCTGTTAGCAGCTGTCAAAGTTCGCAAGTCTCTGTTGGAATATCCTATACAATGCTATCTTATAGTCAGACGGTCTTCGCAGCACTATATTCTTACGTGGTTAATCAGTTGCTGAATCAGCTGTTGAGTTTCAATTCATGTGAGAATTTACGATAATGAATAGGCACTTGAGTTTGCAATGGAACCAAAACCGCTAATGGAACCAAAACTATTCTGTAAAGTGAAAAGGGTTGTTCCAATAATGGGTGATTTTTTAAGAGCTGTAGAAAAATTTTTCAAAAAAATACATAAAATTCAGAAAAATGAATGAAATCTTTATTTGAATCGATAGTACGGTGCGGTCCATATAATTTAATGTTTGAAGATTATTTCATACAAATGTTGACCGCGACTGCGCCTCAAATGGTCCATCCGCTTAGTCCAATTTTGGCATACTCTTTCCAACATTTCAGCTGGTATCTCACGAATAAATGCTTCAATGTTGTCTTCCAATGCGTCAATTGAAGCGGGCTTGTCTGTATAGACACGAGCTTTAACATAGCCCCACAAAAAATAGTGTAAAGGCGTTAAATCGTACGATCTAGGCGGCCAATTGACCGGTCCCGAACGTGAAATAAAATGTTCACCGAACTCGCCTCTCAATAAGTCCATTGTTACGCGAGCTGTGTGGCATGTGGCACCGTATTGTTGAAACCACATGTCATGCAAGTCAAGCTCTTGCATTTTGGGCAAAAAAAAGTTGGATATCATCTCACGGTAGCGCTCATCATCAGTTACATCATCAGTTACATTACGATTCGCAGCATCGTTGAAGAAGTACGGTCCAATGATGCCACCAGCCTATAAACCGCACCAAACTGTGACTTTTTCTGGATGCATTGGTAGCTTTTGCAATGCTTCTGGCTGATCTTCACTCCAAAATCGACAATTCTGCTTATTTACGTATCCATTGAGCCAAAAATGAGTTTCGCCGCTGAACACAATTTTTCGATAAAGAAGTGGATCTTCGGCCAACTTTCCAAGAGCCCATTCACCAAAAATTCTGCGTTGCGGTAGGTCGTTCGGCTTCAATTCTTGCACCAGCTGTATTTTGAAAGGCTTCACACCTAAATCCTTCCGCCTTCTGCGAACGGCGACGAACCGATAATTGATGGTCATCATTAGCACTGGCCGATACAGCTGCGATATTTTCTTCAGTTCGCACTCTACGTAAGCGTGTTGGTGGTTTAATGTCCAACACTGTAAATTTGTTGCGAAATTTAGTCACAATAGCCCGAATAGCCGCTTCAGTGGGTCGATTAAACTGACCATAAAATGGAAGAAGCGCCCGATGAACTTTCTTAACAGAGCACGCATTTTGATAATAAAATTCAATGATTTGCAAGCGTTGTTCGTTTGTAAGACGATTCATGGTTAAATTATAGACCAAACTGAAGATGTTTGACAGTGATACAAAACACGAAAGTGCGTGAGCTGTTTAAACCAGTGTTGCCGAAAAGATAATAGCTAAAAAATCACCCGTTAATATACACAGCGAAAGTTAGGACAGAGAGGAGGTTTTAGTCATTATTAGTTATATTCCCTATCCGGGAATATTCTGAGGTTAGTAGTAATTGGCAATTTGACAAAACACTGTAAACTCGTTTGATCAAAATGGCGTTGTGTCGAATCCAATATTCTGTCTGAATATATTCAATATTCTGTGGTGACTAGAATGAGTCATAACAACACTTCCAGGAACCTGTGAGACATTAATGTATCCCAAAAGAAAACACTGGACAGAATTGTTTTTGTTGACACTTAGCAACTTAGAAAAATTTATCAGGGCAATTGTTTTGGGGTAAGACAAGTCTCTACAGATTGAGGACAAGTGCAATAGATCGTATGGTTGCAGTAACACAACTCCACACAACAATAATGATAATATGTTTACACGAGGCGGCAACCTATCGAATATGCCACGATTAGAAACTACCGGGTCTGATATAAGTATAGAGGGTAAGCATCGTACTCGACGAGTTTGAGATCCATGTGAGATCGAATATTGAGGAGTATAATAGTCTACATCGATTCTATCTGCCTTTTTTGAATTTAATCCCATTTGTTTATTTTTCCTTAAATACTTTACGGTCCGAAAGCTCCGCAGCTGCTGAACTTGCTCGTGATTCATCCTAAAACGAAAACCATCATTGACAGTAATGGGATCTGATGAAGAGTTTTTCCTCCGCTATATTGTCACGACGTCGATATTTCAATGTCCTATAGTAGGAAGTGTTAGTTGGGTAATTTGCAGAATCTTACTTTCATTCGGCATCATTATTCTTTATTGTTTCAGGAGCTGCATGTAACATTCAATCTTCTCCATTTGAATTGCTGAGCTCTTAAAAGAGTCCATTATTCTCCACCAGTTTAACCTTATGTTTTAAAATCAGTTTTCAGAGTTTGAGAAAATATTTTTCTTCAACTCTTAGAATTGTTTTTATTATTACAAGCCAAAGGATGAAGGTCCTTCAAATCTATTTGGTTTTCTTTTATTTTTTCTTTTTTTTTTTGCAATACAACGGGAATATATTTTCCAAATGTGACCATAATTTAACAAATGCCTGATGTATGGTTAGAGATTTGCATTTCAAAGATTTATTCTGCTAAGCAACCATAAATCCTTTTGGGACAATCTTATAAGAAAACATTCGAAACGAACAAATAAAGGCAACTAGGTTTACTTAAAGAAAAACTATTTTCTTAATGTTGTTTGTTTGTTTGTTTGTTTGTTTTGTGTCTTGTAAAACTGAATATAATGCTTGACTTTTGCAATAATAACAGCATAAATAAGCATAAAAGGATTACAATGCAGGAAAGTAACCTAAGGATCGTAGGAGGCCTTAAATAAAATTGAGATTTTCAAAAATTATTGGGAATACATCCCTATTTTAATGGTTTTCGAAAAGGAGGGTACAAAAATGCATAGCACTGTGCATAATGTTGCATAAAATTGCAATTTAAGTAAAAGCAAACGAATGTATTTGAAATATTCAGAAACAAAAATAAAAGAAAAATCAAAAATAAAATGTTTTCTGTTGCTCTCGAAAGATCATCGTGATACAGAAAAAAAAATTATTTTCCTTTAACTATGCATATGTATGTGTACAGTGAGCGTCAAAATAAACTGTACATTAAAAAAAATATACACATTAATAAATTACCGTTATTTTTATTGTATTTTTTTAATTTTTTTTATTAACATTTCATGTACAACTTAAATCGAAATTCTAATCTTATTGAGTTAAGTTGGCAAACAATTTCATGTACAATTTATTATTAAAATTATGAAAATTTTAAATAAAAAAAATATTTTTAGATTATAAAGTTTTACAATAGAAGTGTTTCAAGATTTTCTGCTGTTTTTTAAGACAATTTTTAAAAGTGGAAATTCTGTTACATGTTTTCAAAATTATAGGAAGGTTATTGTATTCAGCAATACCCATATATTGAATACTTAGTTGCTTAGTAGTCTCTAACCTGCACCTTGATGTCCATACGTTTTGCTGATTCCAAGTATTGAAAATTGTTTGGTTCTGATGAAGTCGAACCGTACAATAACCAATGTTGTACAATGATTTAAATATATACATTAAGACTTGATACTTATACAACCCATGAATAGGCAAAATTGTTTTACAGATGTCACGATAGAGGGATAAAGTTTGGAATCGAATGG
Source organism: Sarcophaga variegata (assembly GCA_932273835.1). Classification (NCBI taxonomy): domain Eukaryota; kingdom Metazoa; phylum Arthropoda; class Insecta; order Diptera; family Sarcophagidae; genus Sarcophaga; species Sarcophaga variegata. Next base: position 14,110,005 of record OW026361.1, on the reverse strand, counting down.
GGAAAATTATATACTGCTTTTAACGATTTATTTTGCAATGCATTGCAGAGTTTTTAACGTTGTAGTGCTTTTGAAGCCATAAATTATAGCCATATAATTTAGGTGGCTTTGAATTAAAGCATGGTATAACAAAAGCTTAGCTTCCTCATTAAGTTTATATTTCTTTTTATATAATATGCCAATAGCTGGAGCAATTTTTGATTTTAGTTCACGTATGTGCAAATCCCATGCAAGATTACTTTGAAGCGTTATTCCTAAACACTTTACAGAATCGGATTCATAAATGATATTACCATCAATGTAAATATTGAAATTATTATTAACAGCATGTGGTCTAAATCTCACTAGTTTAGTTTTATCTGCATTTAGAACCAATTTGTTTAGACGAGCAAACTCAAAAATTAGAGATATATCTCGTTCCATATTTGATTTCAACGATAAATCATATTTGTACGGATAAAAGAGGCACACATCGTCAGCAAACATATACAAACGTCCAGTTAGATCCAAATTACTAATATCCTTTATATAAATTTTGAACAGTAGGGGACCTAAGCAGCTACCTTGTGGAACACTACATTCAACATTTGTCATATCACTTTTACTTTGATTAACTTCCACATACTGCTTCCGGTTTTTGAAATAATTCTCAAACATGTTGAGCCCTTTTTCATCCACACCATAGTATTTCAGTTTTTGTAGCATAATATTATGATCAACTAGATCAAAAGCTTTGCTAAAATCCAGGAATAGGCCTGCTACACCATTAGAACCTGTATCTAATCCGTTACATTGACTACATTCACAACTGCTTTATCTGTTCCGCAACCTTTTTTAAATCCAAACTGTTGTTTGTAAATGTAACTGAACGAAACTTGTTTACCGTAGAAGCATTTGAAACTTTTGGGATGGGTATAATCTTACTGATCTTTAAACAATCGGGGAAAATACCCGAAACTATAATTTTATTAAAAATGTTAAGTAGCATTGGCAAAATAACTACTAATTTAGGTGAAATTCTATCACAGCCAGTAGACTTCTTGGTATCCAAGTTGTTTATGATAATTTCCATATCTTCAACAGTGGCTGCTTTAAAAGAAAATCGATTAGAACTTCTGGGTAGTGTTCTAAGTTGATTACAATTATCATTGTATATGATTCCTCAAGTCTTTTACTGGCTCTACAAAATAGTGGTTTAATTCATTAGCCTTAACCTGATCATCAAGAATCATCGTACCTGCCGACGTCATGAGGTTTACATTATTTTTGGACTCTCTACCAAGTATGTTATTTAAAAACTTCCAGCACTTCTTCGTATCTCCTTTCGTTCTATTCAGATTGTTTGCAATCTTTATAATTTTACTTAACCTTTTCAGCAAGTCGTCGAATTTACAGTATTTGGACTTTCGTCGCTTAATTAGTAGTTTACGCTTGTATAATATCAAATCTTGCAAATTTTTATTCATGAAGTTTTTACAATTGTTTCAAAGCCAGTTTTTAAAATTGAAACCAAAAAAAAAAAATTTCAAAATATTGTCACATTTTTTAATGCACTCTCCTCAAGTGATAAAGGTTAAGTTTGGTGATTGTTAAAATTTTCTCCACAGTGTATAGTTTCTTTTGACGCTCACTGTAAGTGCTTACATACGAGTACTCGTGTAAATATTTTCCAGATTTTATGTTTCATTTGATTTTAATGCACTTTTCACTTACCCGTGTGGAGACAGACACCCTCCTGAATTTCTTATTTTTTTTTTTCATTTGTTAAGAGAGAGTGGACTTTCAGGCAAAGGTTATAAAAGATACAGAAGGAGAAACAAAAAAAAAATGAAATAAAGAAACATAAAGCATACATATGCAGCAGCTTAAATCTGTAATAAAAGAGAAAGAAAATATTTAAGAAAACATTTTCTTTCATTTTTCCTCTGTTTTTCCTCTTCTTTTTTTCAGGGTATTATGTTGACCATATTTACTCATACAAAGTTTAAAACGCATATTTTGTGTTGTTGTCCATGGAAATGGAAATGGACAGTAAATAATCGAAAAAGTCAAGCTGTTCTCTTATGTACGCATGTATTCGTTGTCTCTGATAAATGTGGGTGAATATTTCTTGAATACCATGTGAAATATAAGAAAATTTATTCAAAAAATATACTCTGGAAATACAAAAAAAAAGAAACCAGACTGTCACAATGTATTAAATTTTTAAATATTTTAGGAAAACAGTTGGATTTCTTTGCTTTACTACAAATAGTAAGAAAATGTTGAACTTTGTAATTAAAAACCTCATAAGATGCTGCTGAGTTACATCCACACGTTTAATAAGAGATGGCTTAGATGCGACATATCAGAATCAAAGTTTCTTTGTGGTCAATTGAAATCATCATTTCGGCTTTCAGTAAGTCGCCATAGTCTAGTAGGTAACGTGTTGGCTTATCAAACGTAAAGCCAGGGTTCTAGCCCCAGGCCAGACATCAAGACAAAATACAAAAAGTATTTCTTCGGCGACTTCCTCTCAGCAGATTTCTGGCAAAAACTCGAAGAGTAAATAAAATTGCCATGAAAAGTTTCTCAAAAATCTGTCGTTCGGAGTCGACTTTAAACTGTAGGTCACACCACTCATGTATAAAATTAACACACACAACATAAGTGCTGTGAGAAACTAGGTCGTAATCCTGACTGAAGGGTTGTAATGACCAATTATGTATGTTGTGTGGCAAGCTGCATCATCCTTTTGAAACAAGACATTGTTCACATCAATAGCATAAAGAGTTGATGCAAAACGAATTGATTATCATAGGGCGATATGGGTCTCCATTGACTGTAATGGTTGAGCCGTCCTCACTTCCAAAGAAATACGCGCTAATGATGGCTCCGCTCCACAAGCCGCACCAAACAGTCACTCGTAATGAATGCATTGGCTTCTGTAAGACCACGTGAGGGTTTTCTGAGACCCAAATATGGCAATTTGGCTTATGAACGCAACCACCAAGATGAAAATGGGCTTCATCCAGAAATTTAATTTCTTTTTTTGGTCCAATAAATCCCAACGTTGATCAACTGTTAATCGATTCATTGCGTTCAGTGTAGATAATATACTGAATTTTGTGACAGAATAGAATGTTATAAGTATTGGCAGATTCGAAATAGCCAATGGTTCAAGTTTTAACCAATAGATGGGCCACCCGTTTCAATTTGCGTTCCTGAATTGCTGTATGAAAGCCCTAAAAAGAAATTACTTTTGCATCGTTGGTGGGATCGGAAGGAATTAGTAGGTCGAGAAGGTTTTCATCCATTATGAGGTCAGTCTATCACGGGAAACCTGTGCAGACATTAATTGATACGTTTAAAGCGAACATTGGATGAAAAACGCGCTGAATATGCAATCAGAAATGAGGTCGTAAGTTTCCATCATGCCAATACATCGTCACACATTACGACTCCTGATAAAAACTACAGTAATCCTTCGATTTACATCGCCCCGATTAACGTTGTTTCGATTTACGTCGTCAAATTTTTTGTTCCCTCTAACTCCAATTTGCGTCGTTATTCGATTTATGTCGCCTTTTTTTGGAACCAACTGCGGCGTAAATCGAGGTATTACTGTAACTTTTTTATGTTCCTTGTTAAAAACATACTACTTTGTAGTATGAGCAATATGAAATTCGATTTACGTCGTTTCGATTTACCTCGCCTTTTTTTGGAACCAAATGTGACGTAAATCGAGGGATTACTGTATTTGGAAAACAGTTGACGAGAATCTTTACTTCAACCGCCGTATATCCCAGATATTGCCCGTTCGAACTATCATTTATTTTGAATGCTGCACAACATTTTCACTGTATTACGCTTCACTTCAGAGCTGAGCTTCAGAAATTGCGTTGAATCGATCTTGGCCCCAAAAAGCGAGCGATTTTTTTTAGGACTGCATCGATACGATCCATATGGCAGAGCAGTCATAAAGAAAGCGTTGTACAGATTTCTTCTTTTCTGTATTCAAACAATTCGAATCATAAATACGTTACCGAAATATGCTCAACTATACCGTGCCCAGTAATTTTGGCCACAAAAATCTTAAACGATCTTCTCAAAGATTTGAATCTGAGACCCAATATCCTTGACCATCAACAACAACAACAATTTAACTAAAAAGGAATACATATACCCTATTCGTCACGGTAGTCTAGTAGGTAGTGTGTTAACTTATTAGACGCGAGGCCACGATTCAAACCCCAGATCAGTCATCTTCAAAAAAACCAAGTACGAAAAAATTTTTCTCCGGCTACTTTCTCTCAGTGGATTTCTGGAAAAAAAACTCTGAGAGTAAATAAAATTGAAAAGTTTTTTAAAAATCTATTGTTCGAAGTCCACTTTAAACTGTAGGTCCCGTCACTCATATACAAAATTAACTCACACCACTAGGTTGTAATCCTGACTGAAGGGTGTATGTATGTCTCTCACCCAGGGAAAGGACCAAACCGAACAATTTGAAACCCATATCTGTTAGACATTATGCTGCAGCCCATGTTTGTTCGGTAAGCAAATACAGCGTAGAACACTCCTTTATCCCACTACGTTCGAGTTGAGAGCACTAACAGATACGGTACCGCCCTCTTAGATATCAATACCTACGTACGACATATTAGCCTTCCTAGGACTTATATATCTGCTGATGCAAATTCGTTTAGGCTAGAGATGATATTAGCTACTCTGAACCTCCATATCATAAGTCTGTAGGGGGCATTAGGTTCAGTTTTCCACCATATTACAGGGCTATGATATTATGATGACATTGACTTCTGCATTCTTCTATATCACTAGAGATATTGGCGTTGTTACTCTATTCCTGCTGACTATCAAGAACTTCTAGAATACAGGTGACTTATGGATTGATGTTAAAGAAGAATTAATTAAAATGTACCTGCGCTAGACTAAAAATGATAGCTCTTATTGGTTTATCTCATTCACTAATATTATTAATATAAATATAATATTAGTGAATATAAATCTTTAATAATAAATAGTGAATATAAATCTTTAAACAATAAAAACGTATCCTTCTTTTTTAACTTTAAATCGTCACTAAAGAGCTTTAATATAATTCCATTACAGTGTAACAAAAAAAAATAAAAAACAGACTCTTATAAAATCAATTTACCAACAACACCCTCAGAGGTCCAAAAAAGGCTAAACTTTAATATTTATGACGGCAAATAATCCCATATTAAAACCTCATATGAAAACATAAAAAGCCTAAAAATATGTTTCATTTTCTTGAACATGACCAAAAAAAATGTGCAAATTTGTTGAAACTCTATTTGCCAATTATTGTGGTTCACTGATCTAAAGCAAAACAAAACGAAACGAAAAAAAGAAACAAAGAACATAAGAAATAGAAACAAACAAACCCTGTCCCTATAAATATTTCATTAAATTTGTGAAGGAGAGAACAAAAAACGTTCTCAAGATGATTTTATTAATACGCCAAAAATTATGCAACAAAAAAAGAGCAAAAGTCATGCTTATACGAGTATAAATTGCATTAAATATGATAAATAAAGCAGTGCCCTTAAGGCATTTCTTTACAAGAGATTTTTTTCTTTTTGTTTTCGTTTTTTTTCTTCTTTTTGGAAAAAGGAAAAAATCATCAAAAAGAAAATTTAATAAAATTCATATTTTCACGACTGAAGCTTCATTAAGAAACATGACAAAAAAATGTGAGTAAAAAAATAACAAAAAATCAAGAGACATAATAATAAAGTGTTTCACATTGAAGACAGGAATTTTTTGTAAGAAAAATAAATAGAAATTATGTTTGTAAGAAATTGGCAACACTGTATCCTAGTTGATGAATTGTAATGCCTTATGGTATGTTTTAAGTTTTAAAAAATGTCTCTAAATTACATAAAACTATTTGAATATATTTAGCCCCTTAGGTTATGCTATAAAATTTAAAAAATTGTCTCCAATTTACATTAAAATTTTAAAGCTATTCAAAGCCTTAGGTTGTGCTGTAAATTTTAAAAAATGTCTCTAACTTACCTAAATTTTTTAATTTAACAAAAAACTTTGCTCACGGGTCCTCTGAACTTTGACAATAGATAACGACCATCTTGTTAAAGCTACATCTGTCAAATTAGTTACCTCCTATTAGGTTAGTTTTGCCAAATCACCAGGGATAGATATAGTTCTCAACAACAAGTGTAAATAATAAAATTATTTTATCAAAATAGCTGTGCTGTCGCTATACGTACCGCGTGCATTGTACATTTTACGATCGCCATAATCATCCTACCGAAGGAACTGTTCACAATGTGGTGGAAATGTTCAAGTTCACTGGTTCAGTAAACGATCGACCCACCCGTACATCAATAAAACGCAAGATATGCCGAAAACATCGCCACTGTTCATGATAATGTGGAGGAGAATCTAGTTGATTTTGGGTCACGCGATTTCGGTTTTTGCAATTCACAACTTGGCGAATTTTGCGACTTTACTTGAGCCCACATCTGTATAAAATTCAACTGATACAGAAAGGTAAACGACATGTTCTCTGTATGGGCTCTGGGAAAGTTCGCAGCTCTAATTTTCATCGAAAATCGTCTTCAGGATGAATGTGAACCAAATTTGTGGAATTTGGACGATACCAGTCCACGCTGGCGCCATCACCGTTTCATATACCTTTGATGAACCAAGATAATCCCCTGCTGCAATATTCCAAACACAAATTCAATCAAATCTTTAATAATTTTCCCCTCATTCATGACATTTATTCATTCATCTCCAGCATTACTATCCCTGCCATTGTATTGCTTTTGTTCCACAAAACCATGTTTAACAATAAACTATAGTCTCCCCCCGTGTAATGTGAGTATATTTGTTCTGTTACTGATTGCTTGACGATTATTTGCTTGTTTGGCCTCCTGAGATTATTGCAAACTGTTGTTTAAACAGTAAGATATACGATGTAATTGTTAACGAATTTTAAATTATTTGTTTGAAGTACTGAAATGTAGACGCTTTGAAGCTGTGCGAATTGAAATAATTTTTTGGAAAGAAAGTGGTTTTTACTGTCATTAAACAACGACATTTATAAAATTTTTATTAAAAAAGTTACTTAAAAATATGCACTACATTAAAAGAAAATAAGTTCCTAAAAGTATGCAACATATTTAACTATATTGAACCGTAAATAATATTTTATAGCAAGGAAAGCTAGAATAAAATACAAAATAGGGAAATTATTTTACGTATGGGAGGAAAATAACAAAGGAGAGGAAGGCGCCTTCAACAGTGTTCATTTCAAAGTTTTTATTAGAGCTACGCAATGTTAGCGAAACTATTTTGAAGTTCGTTACGCTATTTTTAATGAAATGATCGTTAGTACCTGCATTGTTAAGGCTAATATGCCAAGGAAAGTGAATCGCGATGTTTTCTCGCTTTTGCTATGAATTATTTTGGTAAAGTGGCTGTTTGAAGACATACAGTGGTGGCTTTATAATTAGAAACGATTTAGCAACATGTATGTTTGTTAATTTCATTGTGTACCTGGGATCAAAGGCTTTGTTTGAAGGACGTCTTACATACGTTTTTCCATCAGATTGGGACAAATTAAACGTAGATTCGTCACTCCAGAGAATTCTGGCATTATTCGCTATTCTCAATTGACTCCCTTCTAACCTTCTATTGAAGCAGAAGGCTGAGATAAAGACAATAAGGCTCAATGTAGTTAAATTCTTCTTTTTCTTTTCAAAAAAGTGTCCAGTTGCTTGCGTACGCCGACGACATTGACATCATTGGGCGTACGAAGCGAGATGTTACTGCTGCCTTTAGTGCTATTGAACGGAAGTCTGCTAAGATGGGTTTGGCAGTAAATGAGAGCAAAACAAAGTATATGTTATCGACAAGTAGAGACGTGCGGCGTATTGATTCTCAAATCACGGCCCATAACGATACTTTTGATACAGGCAAGGAATTTATTTATCTTAGGTCCGCCGTTACGACCAAAAATGATGTCAGTCTGGAGATCAAGCGCAGGATCACTAATGCCAACAGGTGCTACTATGGTCTCAATATAGACAATTGAGTAGCAGAGGCCTCCCTCATACGACAAAACTGATACTCTACAAGACACTCATCCGTCTCGTGCTTCTTTATGGCACAGAGGCATGGACTGAAGAACGGATGCAGCAGCCTTGAGAGTATTCGAGAGAAAACTACTGCGTAAGATCTTCGGTCCGGTACGAGTTGGCGATGATTTCCGCATAAGATCCAACAGTATGAGCTCCTCAACGACATAGACGTTGTGCAGCGTATTAAAATACTGCGCCGGCTCGACCATGCCGTCCGAATGGAGGAGAATGCTCTGGCGAGACGAGTATTTGATGCGGGAATCTCCGGAAGTCGGCGAAGAGGACGATCTTGTGTCCGTTGGAAGGACCAAATCGAGGAAGCCCTGTCATCGATTGGTGTGACCAACTGGCGTAGGTGCGCAAGAAGCAGATGCGCCTGGAAGGATGTGTTGTGGCAGGCCGAAATCCGTTAATCGGGTTGTTATGGGAAATTAAGTAAGTAAGTAAGTAGTTAAATTCTGACCTAAACTGAAGCATGGACTGCTATTCATGGAAGTTCGGGTCGTTTATATGGTTCCCTGCAACTTCCTGAATACGCCATTTGATTTAAGAATTCTGGTTTTACAGATCCGAAGATTTCCAATAAACTGATGAGGTTCATGGCTTAAAGATGCACGGCAGGATCTGCTGTGGTATATTTATTAAGGGTTATGAGCTCAGAATTGCTTATAGTTTGCCAGCCCACTGCAATCCTTTCCAGGCGGAGATCATAACTATTTTGAAAGCGCAGCAATGTTTGTTGGGTGAAGACGTCGAAGAGTCAGGCTGTGATTAAGTTCCGACCGAGCGTATTTCCAACGTCCATCTCTGTTCATAAACATACATACATACATACATACATAATGGTCATTACAACCCTTCAGTCTGGATTACGACCTAGTTTCTCACACCACCTATGTTGTGTGTGTTAATTTTATACATGAGTGGCGGGACCTACATTTTAAAGTCGACTCCGAACGACAGATTTTTTGAGAAACTTTTCATGGCAATTTTATTTTACTCTCAGAGTTTTTGCCGGAAATCTGCTGAGAGGAATTTGCCGAAAAAATACTTGACTACGGCGACTACAACGCCGACGATTTCTCAGGGATATTTCGTATTATTCAAAGTGAACACTTATATGGGTTTCAGGATGTAGGGTTATCGTTGGAAATTATATTGCTGCCCAGGGTCGGAAGGGAGCTTGCAATCTTCAATATGTTACGGGCCATAGGTATTCCGATTGCATCAGCAGAATTAAACATTAATCACTCTTTTTACAAGGTGGCTCAATTAAGTTGGCAGCTAGAAGGTACGTGCAATATTGCTAGACTCTGCTGGAAACGTAGGGATAAGATGTGGACCAACTTATTTCCTTATCCTTAAATCTAATGATCATACATACCACAACAGAGCTTTCTACGGGCCACTGTACTTATGGTAGACATTCCGCAAGACTTGCCACTCCAACAAATGACTTCTGCATATGCTATGGGTAAAAAGATGAAAAAGAGACTGTCTTTCACCGTCTTTCACATTATGTGGCACTGCTCTACTCTTGTCATGAAGTCGCCGCAGTCTAGTAGGTAGTGTGTTCGCTTATTAGAGGTAAAGCCAGGGTTCGAGCTCCAGGCCAGACATCAAGACAAAATACAAAAAGCAGTTCTTCGGCGACTTCCTCTCAACAGATTTCTGGCAAAAACTCTGAGAGTAAATAAAATTGCCATGAAAAAATTTCTCAAAAATCTGTCGTTCGGAGTCGACTTTAAACTGTAGGTCCCACCACTCATGTATAAAATTAACACACACAACATAAGTGGTGTGAGAAACTAGGACGTTGTACAATGGGTCAATTCGACTTCCGGGTACTGCACTTGCCTTAATTGACAAGTACACGTCCTCTAACCTAACCTAACCTATCTACTCTTGTCATAGTTTTGATCTCTCTCCAGAAGTTTTGATCTCTCACTCTCTGGCATCTTTACAAAGCATTCAGGAATGGCAAGATTTATTTTGGCCTCGAATTGGTTTCCTTTAGAGAATGTTTGATTACCGGCTTAAATTTTCATTGTGGCATCACACTGGACCAAAATACCTAAGCGGAACCTGTTTCTTGAAAGAGGAAGCCAAAGATGTGCTCTTACCGTTAATTTTTTACATGTTTTTGCATAGAAAATTATTAAAAAAAACTGTTTCTTTAAAAGCAAAGTTCCTGTCATAATTCATTACATTATTATGACGTCATGTGTCATCAACGTTTAACACAAAACTGCCGTTATTATGCCAACTAATTAACGACCAAGTTAAAAACGGAAACACGAAAAACTATGTGCGTGCATGGGTGTGTGTTTGTGTCTCAAAAGCAACCAAAAATTTTAATGTTAACCAGCCAACCAAACAGTTCCTTATTGCAGGGAAAATGACAGGAAAAAGGAAACAAGAATACTTCTACACGTACACACATGTGTTTTCGAAAATTTTGTACGCCGAACAAAGTTTTATTTCCGTAATTAAATTTAACAGAAAATTAGAGAGACAGAGAGGGAGAAAGATAAAGAGGGAGAGAGGGTCATTTCAATTAATTAAGGATACAAAGGATACATGAAAACGTTATGAACATGAAGCAGTTAATAACGAAAAGGTAATAATTTGATAAGAATTATGGAATGGAAAGTAAGTGAAAAAGGATTCGTCGAAAAACCCCTTTTGCTAAAAAACAGCTTTTAAAAATCCACAATCCCTAAAAAGGCCCCATATTTTCCATGTCATTTGGTAAATTTATTATTCTATTTGCAAAAACCACAATAATTTATTGAACTTTTTTGTTGTAATAGTTGTTGTCGTTGTATTTATTTCCTATCTAATGAACCCATTTGTTTCAAATAATGTTTTGGCTCCCTCAATTTATGTGTAACTGGCTTAAAATTTATGCAAAATACTAAATGACACATGAATTAGTGGAGAGAGAGGAGGAGGAGGATATGGTGGCGAGCATCTAAAACCGTTTTGGGAAAATCCAATTCATTTACCTTCGGTACTCATGCTGACAATATGTTTCACATTAAATTTACATTTTTAATTACAATGGAGACCAAAGTTATCGGCATTTCTATACACATGCATACGTACACAAATACCCTTAACACACATCACCATTAGACAGTAAAACCTGGGGTCACAAATTAGTCAGACATGATTGTGGGGCAAATGTATGCAAATGACTGGCAATGAATTGTAAAATAGCGCGCCTCAATAATGTTATTCTATTAGAGTTTTTGTAATGATTATGAGGACCAAATCAATTACAATTAAAACGAAATTATTAAGAGGGAAAGAAAAATCTCAAAAAATATTCTAATGTGGCAAATAGGAGGATCGTTTTTTTTTCTTTTTGAGGTTATGTCCGGCCACTTTTTGCATATTTTGAGCGCTTTGTCGTTGATAACTTAACAAATGTTGAGTTGCAAATCCTCCTATGTAAAGGCATTATCCGTGTATACGTCCATGACGTCCGTTAATTTTTTTTTTTTTAGGTTATGTCCGACCTTGTTTTGCATATGCGAATGTTGGTTTGCAAATCCTCCTACGTAAAGGAATTATCCGTGTATACGTCTATGACGTCCGTTCAAAGTTTTTTTTTTTTGAGGTTATGTCCGAACACTTTTTGCGTATTTTGAGCGCTTTGCCGTTGATAATTTAACGAATGTTGGCTTGAAAGCGGCCTTCGTAAAGGAATTATCCGCGCATACGTCCATGACGTCAGTTCAAAGTTTTTTTTTTTTTTTTTTTTTTTTTTGAGGTTATGTCCGACCTTGTTTTGCATATTTTGAGCGCTTGGTCATCGATAATTTAACAAATGTTGGCTTGCATTTCCTCCAATGTAAGGGTGAGATCGACGTATTCATCAATGATATGATCAATGATAAGGAGGGTAACGTCTTCACATCCTTTCATGATCTTGGTGTTCCATTGACGATGACGTAAATCGCAAAAGTACTCCGTTTGGAAACTTTACATGGATTAAACTAAAAGTGGTTGTGTTTTGCAGCTCGAGACAACATATTGTAGTACCAACATACTGTTAAATTCATAACCTTCAATTGCAAGCCAAAGAATAGGCGGCTATCACACGATCATAGTTCTCTGAACAGATTTTAAGGGTCTTCCCGAGTAAAAAAATTTTGTGCTTTGATACTCCCAGTCGCTTTATGGGCTCATTAAACACGATACCGTGGTTCAAGCTCCAGCTCAAATACCTCGAATATAACGAAGTATGCACAAATATTTCGGCGGCGACTTCCTCGCAGCAGTATTGTGGCAAAAACTCTGATTGTAAATAAAATTGCCATGAAAAGTTTCTCAAATCTATTGCTAGGAGTCGACTTTAAGCTGCAGATCGAGGCGCTCATGGATAAAATTAACACAGAAACTTAGGGCATACTGGCAGCAATAGTATTGTAAAAGTGTTAGCTAATAAGGTGACAAGATGCTTGGTTTACATCACCTACAAACTGGCTTAGACCTATTCGAGTTCCAATGAATGATGGATTGGGCCATAAGTTAACTGAATTAAGCTGAATATTCAATAAAGCCAAGCCTCTCTCTGATCACTCATTTCAACGTCATAATGCCTACCTACCTTCACTGTCGCTAAGTCAACGCATCTATTCAAAGTGATATTATTTCAAAATCTTTAGCAATTTGTTGATAATATTGGGCCGTCATCGGCTCATATGAAAAGCAAATAAATAATCTGTGAAATCACCGTAATCTAGTTGGTAGTGTGCTGTCTTATTAGACCTGAGGCCACGGCTCAAACACCAGTTCAGGCATCTCTAACAAAACATTATGAAAAACTATTTCTTCCTCTCAGCAGATTTTTGGCAAAAATTCTGAAAGTAAAATAAAATTTGCCATGAAAAAGTTTCTCGAAAAATCTGTCGTTCGGAGTCGACTTTAAACTGTAGCTCTCGCCACTTGTGTATAAAATTAACACACACAACATAAGTGGCAAGAGAAGCTAGGTCGTAATCCTGACAGAAGGGTTGTAATGACCAGTGTATGCATATTTTTTACTTTAGTGTTCAATACTGTTTTCAAAATCAAGTTCATTTACGTTACACTTTAATTTAAATGCCATTCTAGACAATGCTTCATAAAAGCCCATTTAATTTTCCCCTTGCCTTCATTTAGTTTTCCCTTGACCACCCAGTAAAATATCCAAATAAACGCACAAAAAATAATAACCCACTTGAAAGAGTTGAAAAGAAACCCAAAAAAAAAACGGTTTATTAACATCAACATACGGATGTGTTGCATACAAATAGGCGACAAACACGAATTTTTTTCTCCATTTTTTTTTAGCACTTTTTCAATATGTTTTTAAATGAACAAAGGCTGACAACAAAACAATGCTGGGCTCAAGACCAATCTCAAAAAAAAAAAATCACACTAAAAATGGGTAAAAAAAGGGAGAAGAAAAAAAATTTTGAAATATTTTCCATAAAAAAATGGAAGCAGTTCCAGTGGTGACAATACCACTATGCCAACAATAGCAACACTTAACTATTATGTAAACGTTAATAATTATGCCAGCAACATAAACACTGTCAAATATTTTTGTGTGTATTTGGGTCTATTATGTTGCAGGATGGAAATGTGGCAAGAAAAAAAAGTGCTCCACAAGCGACCATTCTTGTGGTTAAGGCCTGATGAAGTTCACAGGACTTCATATGCCTTAATTTTCTCTTCTATTGTTGTCGTTATAGTCGAGGTATTTTTTTTGGTTCCGAGGATACTAATGTATTCTGGAGAGAGAGAATATGGAAAAATATTATATTTCCTGTGATATGGAATGGCGGTAATTAAAATAGAAAAGAAAACATTTACTGAGGATAGAAAATTTTAGAAGTTTTTAAACGAAGAGTAAGTTTCATAAGCTTTAAACGTATTTTTTTAGAAATTTTAAAAATTCAATAATTTCAGTTTTTTGATTTTTATATTTCGACTTTGTAGCAACGTGTATTACAATCCTTTAGTCAGGATTACGACCTAGTTTCTCACACCACTTATGTCATATGTATTAATTTTATACGTTAGTGCCGTTAACTACATGTTAAAGTCGACACCGAACTCCAGGTCGGAGTGGTAGATCTGATATCACAATGCTCACTTGAGCACGCATAGCGGACCGTTGTGATGCCACGGATGAATGCAGTCCCTGTACTGACCAAGTTCCATCAAAATCAGGGAAGAGGAAGAAGTTGGTCAGCGCAAAATCAAAAGCACGACTACCATACGCTGGTAAACCAGCCAGAAAATTTGATAAATGAAGTTATATCCTAGACATCAATGGATGATAGCTCCGTCAAGCTGACAAGAAATTGAGAGTCAAATAACCTATATCTGCACCTCGCAAGTGATAGGCACTGACAAAGAAAGTGAATAACAGTCTCCTCCTCCTCAGCGGATCTGCACCCATGGCAGAAGTCGTTAAATGAGAGCCGCATCCTTTCCCCGTGTCTACCCCCATAACACAATGACCTGTAAGCATGGCCACTGTGATTGAGATGATGCCACAACCAAGTACAAGTAACTGTTTGGTAAGCCTTCTATCCATCAAGGGCCAGGTGAGTCTAGCGATGGAGCAGGACTTCTCATTGACCCACGATAGGTAGGCGTCCCAATAGAATTTCCGCGCAATGGCAAGCTTAACAGAGGTAAATGGCATACCCAAGTCGATTGCAAAGGATTCCGGAAGGAGTGCACCCGCTCTGGCGAGATCGTCTGCCCTGCAGTTTCCCGGAGTGTTACTGTGCCCGGGGACCCATACCAGTGAGTGAGATACTGAAGCGCCCAGAAGGAAGGTCGAGACAGCGGCGACATTCCCTAACGATCCTGGAGTTATTCACAACACTTGACAGAGATCTTATGGCGGCCTAACTGTCAGAGAAGGCCGGTACGCAGGTGAAAGGAGCACCGAACTTCAGATTTTTGAGAAACTTTTCATGACAATTTCATTTACTCTCACAGTATCCGAAAGAATATTTTTTTATATTTTCGTTTTGATGCCTGAACTGCAGTTGGAACCGTGGCATTACGTCTAATAAAACAACACACTACCTACACAACTACGCATGCAATTAGAAAGCAGAAAAAAATATGCAGGCTTTCTCTACACTTTAGCTATTAATCGTAAAGAAATCGCAAGTAGCATTCTTATAAGGGCCCCTGATCAGAATTGATTTAAATTTTGTATAAAAATTGTTTGCAAATTAATTCTGTATTTAACTCCTTAGTTCTTATCTTGTAGAAAATTATCCTCATTACACTTCCCACAAAAGTATGCTACAATTTTCTCTTTAATTTGTTGCCACCAATATATGCTTTATTGCAATTTCTCACATTTTTTGCAGTCTTCTTCTCATATAAAACCCTGGTCGGAATTGAGTTAAATTTTTAATAAAAATTTTTTGGAAATTAATACCACATATAATGCCTTAGTTTTTTCTTATTGAAAATTATCCTCATTACATTTCTCCTAAAAGTAGACACCAAATTTCTCATCAGTACATTACATTCCTAAGTACGCTTTATACCAATTTCTTACAAACAACTCCCTTAAGTATGCTACAAATTTATTACAAAAACTCTCTTAGAGACATTTTAAAATAAATTTTCTAATTTTATTACTTCTTATAAGATATTCCTCAACAGCCAACATTCATTGGCCATTTATAAACATTTGAAGTCATTATCATGTGCTTATAAATGACCATTCGAAAAACCAAATTGAAAAACATCACCAATTAATTTCAGTCTTAAGTGAAATTATCTGAAGTATTAGCCATGGTTTAATGGAGTTTCTTTCGGTTGTTTCGTATTGTCAAAATCGTATTCTGTTCATTGTATTTAAGTCTTTATTTTTGTTGTTTTAATTTTATGCTCTTTAATGGTGTGTTAATGGTTCCATGCTTGTATTTACTTTTCATTTAAATCGTTGTCATCAAAATTCAAAGCAATTATCGTATTGAAAGAAATTAATGGAAAATAAAATGTTGAAGAATATCTAAGAAATTAGCATTTAAATTGCCTAAAATTTATTATTCCATCATTTTTAATACAAATATGACAGAGTAGAGAAAAGTAACAAGAATCCAAACGACTTTGCAGTAAATTTTAGACAGTTAATGCAGTTGAATAATGTTACCGAGGAATTAGTAACGTTTTTATCGGGTCTTTCATTAAGATAAGAAATCCTTTAATTTAAATTAAGATATTTGACGCCATTGTGTGTGGAATAGAATATCGTACAAATGTCCGCCAAGGATTCTATGGATTCTATCTAAAATGCCCAATTTCTCACACCACTTATGTTGTGTGTGTTAATTTTATACATGACTGGCGAAACCTACAGTTTAAAGTCGACTCCGAACGACAGATTTTTGGGAAACTTTTCATGGCAATTTTATTTACTGTCAGAGTTTTTGCCAGGAATCTGTTGAGAGGAAGACGCTGAAGAAATACTTTCTGTATTTTGTCTTGATATCTGGCCTGGGGCACGAATCCTGGCTTTTCGTCTAATAAGCCAACACACTACCTACTAGACCACGGCGACTTTCACGATTAGTCGGTAAAAATTATGGTCAGTTTCCATTGCTACAAAGCCCATTAACCAAACACAAGTCGCTGTCGATGGTTGTTTACCTTTAGCTCATGGGTCTGTTGAATTTTGTAAGAGAGCAGCGCCAAGTCACTAAGCAAAATTCACCAAGTTGTGGTCTGCGAAAGGCCAAGTTCTTGTGAGCAACTTGAAATCAACTGCTTTGGATTTTCCTGTACATTTTCAAGTTACACGTTCGCTTAGCTGTGACCTCACAATGAGCCGCTATGCGTGCTCAAGTATGCTTTGTTAATCAAAGCTACAACAGCGACCTAGCCTAACATTTTTGCGTACATTGGCGGTATTTTCGGCGAATGTTGCATTTCATTGGTGTACAGGTGTTGTACACTGTCGTTTACTGAAGTAGAGGATTCGAATTTATCCGTTGTGCGAACCGAACTCTCATTTTAATAAAACAATTTTATGCCGTTTATAATACCTAGCTTAACTGAGGCAATAGCTATGTATGTATGAAGTCACCGCAGTCTAACAGGCAGTTAATAAAATTCCCATGAGAAAGTTTCTCAAAAAATCTGTTGTTCGTGTGATCGTTCGGTCGTTATCTTGAGTCAAGGGTAGTAAAGACCAATTATATACGTATGCATGTATGTATTGTTGGATGTTGAAGATTGTTAGCTTTGTACCAGTCCTGACCAGTCCATTGAGGATGCAATTTGCGACGATGTCTTTATATTCCGGAACTCATATAAGAGTTATCCTTGAATGATTCGAAATTTCCCTTAGAACTTCTCGACAGTCATGGAAGAGAATGAACATTCGTTAGGTATAAAATCGCAACCTGGCTATCAAAGAATATTCAGTTTAAAGTCGACTCCGAATGACAGATTTGTTGACAAACTTTTTCATGGGAATTTTTATTTACTTTCAGAGTTTTTGCCAGAAATCTGCTGAGAGGAAGTCGCCGAAGAAATACTTTTTGTATTTTGTCTTGATGTCTGGCCTGGGGCTCGAACTCTGGCTTCACGCCTAATAAGCCAACACACTACCTACTAGACTACGGCGACTTCCTTTGACTTGTTTACCATTTTTTAAGCTGGTGTTTGTTGTTATATTAAGTAGTACGATAATTTGTAAACAGGTTTGTTTACTGCATTGTTTTGTTTTCATAGTATTTCTTCGGCGTCTGCCTCTCAGCAGATTTCTGGCAAAAACTCTGAGAGTCAAATAAAATTGCCATGAAAAGTTTCTCAAAAATCTGTGGTTCGGAGTCGACTTTAAACTGTAGGTCCCACCACTCATTTATAAAATTAACACACAAAACATAAGTGGTGTTAGAAACTAGTTCGTAATCCTGACTGAAGGGTTGTAATGACCAATTATGTTATGTATGTATGTAAATAAGTCAAACAAACACAAGTCCACAAACAACACTACAGGGATAAATGCAAAGAAAATACACAAACAACAATAATGAATGTAAACAACGATGTTTAGATTTATAGAGATTTCGAGAAGGCGAAGTCACGAACATTTGTGTTCAAGAACATTCATCAAACTGTTTACCCCGCCATATAAAAGGCAAGACAAAGCAGGCAAGTGAGTGAGTGAGGTTCAGTCAGTCTTGTGTGAAGACGCGTTGCGTTTGGAGAGAATAGTTGTGGTTTGAAGATATCCATTACAAAGATCATTCGAAAAATTGTCTAGTAATTGTTATTGTTTATGCAAAGGGTATAAACAGAGGAATAACAAAGAAAAGCAATTGTTGTTGTTTACATCAAGTTGTAAACAATGGCACACAGAATTATGCAAATAATAAAGAATTTTAATTAAAACTAAATACGAAGTTATTTTTATTTTATTTGCAATCTATGAGCTCATATTTTAAATGTAAACGTATATGCATGTAAAGGGTCTGCCAAATAACTTTTTTTTGAAAATGCTATCAAAAAAACTGCTGAATATTCTGAATACTGAATACTTCGCTGCCTCGGCAGTGCAGTAGCCTACACCAGAAGATGCGGATTTTGGCAAAAAATTATCATCTTTTCAGATGAAGATCATTTTGATCTTGGCGGGTATGTAAACAAGCACAATTGTCGCAGTTGGGGCACAGAAAATCCGCACGCATACATTGAAAAGCCGACGCACCCAAAACGAGTCACTGTTTGGTGCGGATTTTGGTCCAGAGGCATAATTGGGCCATTTTTCTTCGAAAATGAGCAAGGAGTGGCCGTTACAGTCCATGGCGATCGTTATCGGGCCATGTTGAACGAATTTTTGTTCACAAAAATTGAAGAGGAGGATATTGGCAACATTTGGTTTCAACAGGACGGCGCTACGTGCCACACAGCCGAAGCTACACTCGATGTTTTGCGCCCTGTTTTCGAAATTCGCATTATCAGCCGCAAAGCTGATGTCGTTTGGCCACCTCGGAGCTGCGATTTGACACCGTTGGACTATTATTTGTGGGGTGCCGTCAAAGATAAGTGTTACGCCGACAAGCCAAAGACAATTGACGCTTTAAAGAACAATATTCATGAAGCCATTGGTGAAATACAGCTGCACACAATCCATAATGTGCTTAAAAATTGGACCGATCGTGTAGGCCAGCCGAGGCAGCCATTTGAATGAAATTATTTTCCATTATTAACCGGAAGGCTTGTACTTTCAAATAAAAAAAGAAATTTGAGAAAAATATTCAGTAGTTTTTTTTTAAAGCATTTTCAACAAAAAAAGTTATTTGGCGGACCCTTTATATAAACATATTTTTAATTGAATTAATTTTCTCTCCCAATATCCTATTTGCTTTCCCTTTCTATTTAATAAATACTTTACAAACTTGTTGTTGTTTAATGTCTAATTGTTATCATTATTAATCCGCTTACAAATTAATTTCTATTGTCATTTAATCTGAATTGTATGGCAACACATTAACACTTTTCAAACCCTTTTCGACCAATTAACACTTTTGTTGTTAAATCGCCAAAAGAAAAAACAAACGTATCTTTTTATTATAAAAACAAGAACTAAAAATCATGTTTCACTATATTTGAACTTAAATGCACTGTGACTTTACCTGACATTAAAACGCCATTTGCTAACTCGTCAACAAAACGTAGATTTTTGTGTGTCACACACACACAATAATGTATGGAAAATGGGGTAAATGTGCTCATTATTGTGTTAACGGCACACGCAATAACCGTTATAGTAAAATTCTATTGAAACTGTTCAGAAATACGCACGCCAATGTGTGAACACAAATACATGCAAAAATACAACCAAAACTCCGTATTAGAGGAATGGTTGGTATGGTATGGTATGGTATGCTATGGTACGTTGGTAGTGGCAGTGCTTTTAATAACAATAATAATAGTAGTAATATTAACAACAACAACAACAACAACACTGGCAACAACAACATTATGGCCAACATTAAAATTGAGGTTATGTTGTTAGCACACAGGTAAACCCTAGCAAAAGAGCAGCATAGTGTTGTACTACGTAGGCAGGCAATACATGTTTCAACACAATCATTTACTCTGGCTTTTATTTCCATTTTTTGGGGGAACAGGAGGAGTAAGTACATAGACTCACTCCCTCTCTCAGACGCACTTAATTTTTTTTTTTTTTTTGGTTTGTATGATAATGTGACTTTTGACAGCCATAGTGCGTGTCGTTTTCTAACGAACGAAAAGAAAAAAAACAGGGAAAAAATGCTAGAAAATATGCTCATTTTGTAATTTATTTACGAAAAATAATTTCGAAAAGAATTAAATTCACATGCTGTTTGAGGCCCCTATGTTGACGTGTTTACGAGTTATTCTATTCGTATAGAAACATATAAGGCTCTATGTGTGTGTATGTGTTCGTGTATGTGTGTGTTCAAATGATAAAAGTTTATGTCTTCCGTTTTGGCTTAACTTTTGTGCCATAAAGGAAGTTGGCACAGATAGGGCACAGTGAAAAAAAGACTCACAAACGCTTAAAAATCATACATTTCAACTGAATATGCCGTGATTTCTGTAACGTGCTTATGATTTTCAGTTACATTTTGTTGCCTATTTTAAGGGTGGCAATTGCTTGCACGCAATTTTAAATATTTTCTAAACACAACAGTGTTCATATTTAAAGTGTGAGCATCTTAATAAAATACTTTAAAAATAAATGCACATGTCCTTTGTAAATAGGCCCATGTTTGATAAACAGTTTGATGATGTTTAATTTCATTTAAAAATAGAAATGAATTCCTTGGTTGGCCAGTTACTTAAAAACTTAGGGGACTGAAAAGGAATGTCTTCCCTTCTTATGCATTGCTGTGGGTACCGGGACATAATGATATTCCTGGCAACTGCAGAGCGGATGAACTGGCCAGAAGGGCCAATACCATCGAGGTTAGGTTAGATTATGTTAGAGGACGTGTACTTGTCAATTAAGCCAAGTACAGTACCCGGAGGTCGAACTGACCCATTGTACATGTCCTGATAATTTACTAATAAATTACTACTACTGTTACTACAATTATTACAAGTACTACTACTACTACTACTACTACTACTACTACTACTACTACTACTACTACTACTACTACTACTACTACTACTACTACTACTACTACTACTACTACTACTACTACTACTACTACTACTACTACTACTACTACTACTACTACTACTACTACTACTACTACTACTACTACCGTTATTACTACAACTATTACTATTACTACAACTCCTACTATTACTACAACTGCTACTATTACTACAACTGCTACTATTACTACTACTACTAATACTAGTACTACTATTACTACTGCCATTAATATTACTGCAACTGCTACTATTATTACTATTACGATTAGTACTACTATTATTACTACTATTGTTACTACTACTACTGTTACTACTACTACTGTTACTGCTACTACTGTTACTACTACTACATTGTACAACGTCCTAGTTTCTCACACCACTTATGTTGTGTGTGTTAATTTTATACATGAGTGGTGGGACCTACAGTTTAAAGTCGACTCCGATCGACAGATTTTTATTTATTGAGAAACTTTTCATGGCAATTTTTATTTACTCTCAGAGTTTTTACCAGAAATCTACTGAGAGGAAGTCGCCGAAAAAATACTTTTTCTATTTTGTCTTTGATGCCTGGCCTGGGGCTCGAAGCCAACACACTACCTACTAGACTACGGCGACTTCAAATACCATCGAACTCTCTGATTATTTCTCTAAATTGGGGATGCCTTTGGGTATCTGCAAACTTATAATTGACAGTGCAACCGTAGATCTCGTCAACATAATGTGGGCAACTTCGGATAAGGGCAGAGCGGCGCAAAAGATCTGGCCAAGGCTGGATAGTAGGCGTACAGCGACTCTGCTTAAACTCCAAAGAAGTATGCTCAGCACAGTTATTGGGGTTATTATGGGGCATTGCATTATAGGAGCGCATGCGAGGAGTATTGGTCTTGGACACCTTGCAACTGATTTCTACAAAAGCTGTGGAGATGAAGAGGAAGATGAGGCTATTCTTCACCTATTGTGCACATGTCCGGCACTTAGTCGGAGGAGAAAGAGGTACCTGGGTGCCTACTGCATGGAGGATATGGATGAACTGTCATGTATGGATATTGGCAGCCTGAGTCGCTTCATCGGAAGCGAATGGTTCCTAGAATAGGGGGAAATGTGCACTGAGTGCGGCCTAAGTGTGTCCGCTCATGACTCCATCGAGAGGACAGCCATTTCTACCTACCTACCTATGCATTGCTGTATACTCGCGTAGTAACAGTTGATACTTATGCCCACATAATTTAGGATTTTACCAAGAGTCCAATGTCTAGTTGCTTGACGAATCATAGGTTTAGGCTAGAGGAAGTGTACTTGTCAATTGAGAAAAGTACAGCACCCAGAGGTCAAGTTCACCCATTGTACAAACATGCTAAAGGGTAGAGGATAATAGATGGGATAGGGAGAAAGGAGAGGGAGCAGGAAAGGGAGAATGACGGACCATAAGACTTTCAGTATTGTGCTTGTCCAGCTACAGCCAAGTTTGTCTAACGTTTAATACCTACATTACTTGGTAGTATAGCTTAAAATCCGACTTACGCTAGATGACACCACTTGCTAAGGCGTTGTTCTCTATCAATCAAGTCATTTGCGTCGTTTGAAAGAACAATTCTGAAACTATCAAAAGTAGTCAACATTGTTCGGAAAGGAAAACCGCATTTGCGGGAAGTTTTTGTTGGACCACGTTTTTATGAACAAAACTACATGTGAGAGTCATTGGTTGCTTGTGGAATTATAAGGTATACTTACACAGAGCCACTAAAGTATACATACGATTAACAAATCGTTTCGTTTCGATGGAGTTGTCTGGCCTGGGGCTTGAAGCGAAGCCAACATACTATATACTGAACTAAGGCGATTGATGTTGCTTTGGTTATATTATAAATCAATAAATGTATTTAAGTTTGTACAAAAATTGTTTGCAAATTAATTTCACATCCAATCAGCCTTAGTTTGTTTTTGTTAACAATAATCGTCATTAAAATTGTCCCCAAAGTAGGCAACAAATTTCTCTTTAATGCACTACCGCCTATGTATACTTTATTCCAATTTGAAATAAACTACTCCCTTAAGTATGCTATAGATTTATTACAGAAAACAAATTTTTTTTGGAGTATTTTCCTCATATAAGACCCTGGTCGGAATTGGGTTAAATTTTGTACAAAAATTGTTTGCAAATTAATTCCACATCTAATGCCTTGGTTTGCTTCTTATTGAAAATTATCCTCATTACACTTCTCCTAAAAATAGGCACCACTTTTCTCATCAATACCGCACATCTTAAGTATACTTTATTCCAATTTCCTACAAACAGCTCCCTTAAGTATGCTACAAATTTATTACAAAAACTCTCTTAAAGTATTTTAAACTAAATTCGAGAAAATTATCACTTGTATTGTATATTCCATGACATTTTCTAAGATATTCCTTAAGAAGCAACATTCATCTTCACATTATAAACATTTGAAGTCTTAATCAAGTGCTTACGAATGACCCTGCTGCTTGTTAGAGATGTCTTACCAGGGGTATGAATCATGGCCCATCGTCTAATAAGCCAACACACTACCTCCTAGGCTATGGTGATTTCTATTGAAATTACATTTTATCTAGTCAGAGAGTTTTTGTCCCAGTAAAAACCATGTGCTTCGTATGGCGTATATAGATTTTTTACATGAATCGCAGCTATTACTTCGGGGTACAGGCCAGAGATAGCTCTCGAATCTAAAGTCTAGATAAACCATTTTAAAGTCATTTTCAATGATCATCATGGGTAATTTGTTCAATGATAACGGAGTTTATACACTTTTCTTAGCATTGCTGAAGGATAATGACAATTCAGTTTAAAATCTTAATAAAACTGCACCTCAATCTTAGAAACTTCGTCTACTATTGTTCTTTGGATGGAAAGGCATAAAGGCATAAATTATTCAATACAGTGCTGACTAAGTCTATTTTTCCTAATGAATGGAAACTAGCTAAGATCCTTCCCATTCCCAAATCAAACAATGAGTTTAGGCCAATTGCCATTCTTCCTTTTTTGTCGAAGGTAATGGAAAACATTATAGCCAGACGTATCAATGGTTATCTGGAAGGTCATAATTATTTATCAATCAGTCAGTCAGGTTTCATGAAAGGTAGGAGTTGTACTACCGCTCTATTAAATGTAGTTGAGGATCTCAGGTTGGAGCTAGATGTAAATAATGTAGCGTTTTTAGTTCTTCTCGATCACACAAAGGCTTTCGATACAGTCAATCATAAAATTTTATTGAATAAGCTCCGGAAGCTGTTTAATTTTTCTAATTCTGCCGCTAGTCTAATATTTTCCTATTTGTTAGACAGATGTCGAGGGTTCACTTAAATGGGAAGATTTCTGATTCGCTTAATATTTGTAGAGGTGTTCCCCAGGGATCAATACTGGGGCCACTGCTGTTCTGTATGTATATTAATGATCTACCGGATGTTTTGGTTGACTGCCGTGTTCATATGTATGCTGATGATGTGCAGATTTATGCCAGTACTCGTAAGGAGAATATTGATTCTTGTTTACATTCTGTTAACCGTGATTTGGATAGGATTGACCGTTGGGCTTCGGCGAATGGACTGTGTATTAATCCCTCAAAGTCCAAATGTTTACTGCTTTCGAAGACCAATGTTTCGTTTGCCATACCTGGATTGAGTATCAGGGGAAATAAAATTGTCTTTATCAAGTCTGCTACCAATCTGGGTATTGTATTTAATGACAGATTATCGTGGGTGGCCATATAAGTATCGTTGTTGGCAGAATATACAGCATGCTACAGAATTTGTGGGCGGTCATTGATTCAACTCCTTTTGCAATTCGTATGCAACTTGCTAAAACTTATTTTTATTCTTTTATTCTTTATCTTTTTTAACTTTTTTATTTTCTTTTTATTTTTGTAGTATTGTTAGTTTTCCTAAAATAATTCAATAAATTAAATTATATTTCTACTTAATTTTAATATTTTAATATTTTAATTAATTTGTTTTTTATATTAATTTGATAGTTTTACTTAATTTCTTATATTTCATAATTTCTATTATTTTTTTATATCTTATTGATCCTAAAATCTTGTTGTGTTATGTTAATAATAATAAATAAATAAATAAAAATAAAAAATCCTCTTTTGCGGAACTTCATTCTAGTAAGTGTAAAAGCTTTCGTTATGTACAGCTGCGGTAAAAAAAATAACACTAAGGATGGAATAATTATTACGTCGTCAATTTTTCTAACATTTAATTTTGGAATTTTATGTATTAAGTAAAAAGATAACTAAAACACAGTTGTAAGTAAAATTAAAAATACTTCAGACATATTTATTTTAATTTAGTCCAGTGGTTAAACAAAATAAATTTGAAACCTTAACTTTGATCGGTAAAAAAAATAACACTTCAACTAACAGGTACAAAAAAAATAGAAAAATACATTAATTTGAAAAAGAATTTATATGGTCATAATACAGTTTTAAATAGACATTTTAATATTTTGTGGCATGGCCTTTGTTGGCAATAACGGCAGCACAACGTCTTGGCATGGAGTCAACTAGTTCTTCACATCTTTTTTTTGGGATATTGTTCCATGCCTCCTTCACTGTAGCCCATAGTGACTCATTATTGGTAGGTTTCATTTCCCAAACGTATTTTTTAACGTCAGCCCAAAGTCTGGCGACTGCGCCGGTCATTCCATAACATTTATTTTATGTTCGTCGAACCACTTCTTGGCTTTTCGACTGGTGTGTTTTGGGTCGTTGTCCTGTTAGAGGACCCATGACAATGGCATTTCCTCTGAAGCATACGGTAGCATAACATTCTCCAGTATATCAACGTAAACATGTTGATCCATCAATGTTTTGATCCAGTATATTGGACCTACTCCGTAATATGAAAAACACCCCCAAATCATAATGCTCGAACCTCCATGTTTTACGGTCTTGCAGGTGAATTGGGGGTTATATTCAGGGTTTGGTGGTCGTCGTACAAACGCTCGAGAGCCTTTTCCACCATACAAGACAATTTTGCTCTCGTCAGTCCACAAAATGTTTCTCAATTTACTTACGGGCCAGTGTTGATGCTCACATGCAAACTTCATTCGTTTTTTCACATGCCTTGTTGTAAGAAGCGGAACTTTTCTTGGACTGCAAGCTTTTAAATTATGTTCCCGAAGCCGATTTTGGACTGTTTCAACACATGCCGCAATTTGTAGCTCTTTTTTCAACTCCGTTGCAGGCTTAAAAGGATCCTTTTTGCTCTGACTTACCAACCTCTTGACAAGTAACGGGGATATTGCAGGTTTTCTTCCACGTGTTTCGACTTTTTTAGTATAAGTAATGGCATTTCTAATCATTTTGTTTGAGCATTTGAGAAACTGACCAATTTCAGCGTAAGTTTTTCCCTCAGAAATCATTTTTTTAATAATTTCTCTTTTTTCCTCAGAACAATGCTTTCCACGACCCATATTTATTGTTTTTTGCACTTAAATTTTATTTAAACTCCTTTTAAACACTCGCTTCTACAATCTGACTAAATACATAATGTTTGCTTAAAATAAAATTGGAAAAGGAAGATCATGCAAAAACAATGAGAAGTGCTATTTTTTTACCGTTAGATTTCATATGTTACTCTTAAAATTGTTTGATAATAAAAAAAAGTGTTCATATTTTAAGAGAAAAAATTATTATTTCAGAGAGGGCACAAACTGCACTATATCTAGTGTTACCATGAAATCGAAATAAAATATTAATAGGAATTTTATGTACAATGAAATAATATGTGCAGATTTGGTGCTATTTTTTTACCGGCACTGTATACTTGATCTATAATTTATTTTCTTGAAAACCGAATATCTGCGATCATTTTCAGATTTTGCAAAAAAATCTTTCAAGGGTGAAAATATTTTAATTTATTTTTAATAACAAACAGTAACGTTTGTTTTATTTACAGATTGAAAAATACATTTTTTTTAAATACATTGTATTTTTATTTAATTTTAATATGAAATGTTTGTAAACTTTCATCATCTGCTGTAGTATGTGGAATATTTAATTCATATTTTTGTAAGATTACTCATACGCACCATATGTACTCATAGTAAGTGTAAGAGAGGATTACATACCATTTTTTTGTTTTTTGTTCGTATTAAACCCATTGAGCATAATTTAATTTTAATTTTAATTTTCTTTTACTCTTGTTTGTTTCTGTTTTTGTAATATTTTTATTTTACAACAACTGCGTTTTGCAACAAAATTGAATTTTTTTTCTCTTCGCTTCTCTTCTTTTAGAAAATCTCTGTGATTGCAATGGCAAATGGGCTTCGTTTTTATAATACATTTGGGTCACTCACTTAACACATGGTTTGCCATTTCGTACAGAATTTATGCTGCTGCATACAAACGTGATCGTGGTCGCTGCGAAAGGCAGAAAACGTATGTACGTACATAAAATCATCACATACAAAAAGGCAAAATATTGTTTTAAATTACATTTGGGGCCCAGGGACCATTTTAACAAAAAAAAATTGCACGTACACTATTACTGTGTATGGCCAGGCAATGAAATCAGCTGCATATGAGCACTGATACTAGAGGAGGCGTTTAAAGGAAAAACACAATTTAATTGGATAAAGGACCAAGTGTGTAAAGGATTGTCAGGGAAAACTGGAATTGTAATATTTGTTTGAAAAATAAAAAAAATATTGAAAACAAAATTTATTTTGTCACGCTCTTTTTCCAGCTTCTATTCAATGTAACATGACCCACATACAGACCAAAACTATTCTAATTTTCAGTTTTAAAATCGTTCCTAGATTTTGTTTCTTTTTTTTTTTTTTGTTAATAACAGCATAAAACTGTGTTGATGGACATGCATGCTGTTGTTGATTTAAGGACGATGATGATGATGTTGTCCGTTGAACACAAAATGTTATAAAAAATGATTTTCATATGAAAACTTTGTTTAAAAAACAAAATTCCATAACAACTCGGACATCATTAAACATAAATAGTCGTTGTAAAACCTAAAAATAATGACGAGAAAATGGACAGGCATCACAAAAATTTAAATGAGAAAAAAAAAGAAAAAATTTAATTACAGAATACACTTGTAATGACACTCTTTAAATGGACGTCCGTCTTTGTTGACTTTAAAATAAATGGTTTTTATTTCTTTATTACTTACAATACAATTATAAATTATATTCTAATTGAATATACGAGCGAAGTAACGTGATCATATGCTCGGTGTAGTGTGACAGACCACGATCCTCACGCTAATAGTCTAGCACACTACCCCACTAGATTACCACGGGCTCCCAGAAATGCTTTTTGTAAAACCAAAACCAAACCATAAAAATTAGCAACTTTAGCTCTGATAACGCAAAGCTAAAAGTCGTATAGGCATGAATTTTTTTTTAAATCAAGATTAGGGCACCTCTGCGGAGGGCCAATTGATCGCTCACAGAGCTCACTATTCTCAAAGGAAAGAGAACGAAACTGAACGCACTGCCGTAGATACCAGGTAAATCAGTGTGGCCTTATAATTAGAAACGATGTTTCTGGAACAGAGTTCTCTGGAGTGACGAATCTAAGTTAAATGTGTCCCAATCTGATGGAAAAACGTATGTAAGACGTCCTCCAAACAAAGCCTTTGATCCCAGGTACACAGTGAAAACTGTAAAACAAATTAACAAACATACATGTTGCTAAGTCGTTTCTAATTATAAGGCCACCACTGTATGCCGATACATACATTGGTCATTACAACCCAATTTTTTTATTTTATTCTCAGAGTTTTTGCCAGAAACCTGCTGAGAGGAAGTCGCCGAAGAAGTATGTTTTCATATTTCGTTTTATTGGCTTGGGATTTGAACCCTGGCCTCACATCTAATAAGCCAATACACTACCTACTGGATTACGACAACTTTACTGTAAATTAGCCATTGTTAATATGGATAAGTATACATATCAGAACTGTATTGCGATAGAATTTTACAAAACATGTACCACAGCCTCTACTACAATTTGGCTAGAAACACTTCACTTTATGGCTACAGCTTCTTTGTAAGAAAAGAGGAAGCTGTATAGTATAGTATGCAGCTTTCAGATTACTCCGTACATTTTTGTTATTAACTCTCGTTGAGAAACACTTCCCGAAATCAAAGTATATATGTGTACTAGCTGTACCCTGCGCGTGTTGCTGCGCCACCAACTAAAATAAATTTGAAGGAAAGACATTATACGAATGTCCAATTAATTTTGAATCGTTTTATTGATTTTGTTTCCCGTTGTCCTGATGATTCAGATGAACGGGCCTGAGTAGTATGCATTCGATCAGTTTCTTACCTCACTTCTCGTTGTTCAAATGGTTCAAGCGAACGGGTCTCAGCGGCATATACTCGAAGATTTTCTAGTCTCAATGCTCGTCTGATTCTGAGGCTCGTAATGCTCTTTTCTTCCGCGCTTGAGGTGTAGGTCGACCAATTGCTTGTCATTCATTTTGAATAATTTTCAGTGACGCCATCCATCGGAAATTAATCGCATCAACCTCCGTCGACTCATGCGCAACAACTTTGTTAAAGAATGAACAGTTTACGATTTAATTCATTTTGAGTAATTTTCAGTGTCACCACCTGTCGGAAAGTAGTCATACCAACTTAGAAACCTTCGTGGGCTCATGCGCAACAACTTTGCTTAAGATCATAACATGATCAAATGCATAGTTTACGATCCTATAAGGTACATACAAACAAACATTCATTTTTATATATGTAGACTATGGGAGGTGGCACGCCCACTATAGCCAAATACGCCCATTTTATTCATACATACGTCAAAGTCGTCCATGCAAAATTTGAGGACTCTAGCTGTTGCAGTTTATGAGATATGCGGCATTAAATACTTATTGGGTATGTGGGCGTGGCACCTCGCCTACTTGAAATTTTAAAATAAAAAGTAGCATATATCTCCTTCCATACATACAGGAAGGTACTGTGAAAATTTCAAGAAAATCGGTTCAACCGTTTAGTCGTCTATAGACTTCAACAAAAACAAATTCACAAACAAATAAACACACATTCATTTTTATATATAAGAAGATATCGCCTCCGTTCTATAACATTCTAAGTCGAAAAAGTGTGTTTTGAGTTATGAGCTCTCAAAGTTTTCACGCGACATACGACCATATGTGTACTCGAAGAAGATTTTTTCCTATAACTTCGGAACGGATCGGTGCATCTTAACCAAATTTTGACAGTATTTAAGTTAGAGAATGTAGAATGTAAAACTGCAAGAACATTAAAAACGTTCTAAGTACACTTAGAACTCAGCGTTACTTTATCCAGAAATCTTTTAAAAGGAAGTCGTCGAAAAAAATATTTTTTTTCGAATTACATTTTGTTTGAGATGTTTGGGCTGCGGTTTGAATAGTGCCTTCACGACTTATATGCAACACACTACTAACTAGATTACGGCTACAAAACAATACAAAACCTTGACACTTCACAATGAAATTTAGACAAAAAGGATTGGCTACGTCTGGTGCCCTTTTAATTACTTTTTTTGTGGAAATTGTTAAATCCAGTATTGTTGTCACAGCTACTATATATGTATGTATAATTGGTGTAAGTACACCTACCAACGCTGCTGAAACATATTTTAACAATTCAAGTGGTATGCCTGCGCTAGGCTTCCTATTTTTCAGGGTTTTCAGATTTAATATCGTAAATCTTCAAAGGATCTGTGTGTATATCGCATCACTAATTCGATCTTAAGGGCGCCAAAACCATGTAAATGAGATTTTGAAAAGACGTGAAGTGTTAGAAACCACTCATAATTTATTCCAGCGGCTTAGTTGTCCATCAGTTATAGTAAATTCAGGCTCGCTCTTATCGGCTGACTTCCAAAATGTATCAATACAAAGTTTGTATGCAGTTCTACTGCGGTATATACATTTTGTAAATATGCAAAATTACCAAACAATGCATCAACTATAAATCCGATGCCTGAGTGCTTTTTGACTGCGTTACAAATACACATTGAAGACGTTTTGAAATAGTATACATTGTAAACATTTTGTACAGCGGCTTTATGAAACACTATACTTTGTTCAAACACAAAGCAACTAACAATCTGGAAGCCATCCTTAAATGTTTCTTAAATGCTCCTTCTGTTAATTATTTTAAAGTTTTAAATATTTTAATCTTAAATTCGATGATTATAATATTTAAAGTGGCAACATTTCTCAATAAAATCCTTGGAATTTAAATGAAATTTATTTCCAAATAAAATGATTTGTAATGCGAAGTAAAGAATTTTTGTTCTAAATTAAATACGACACTTGTTATAATTTAATATTAATTAATATTTTGTAAAGGAGATACCCACACATCTACACTATATATACACATACATCTTCATACTCCTCAAACCCAACACATGCAAGATATCGACATAATTTCCCAGGCAATTTTGTACGTTCTAGACGAGCAAGAAAAATAAAGAAGAAAGAAAATTACGAACTGCAATGCTCTGGCCAATCTAATGAAAACGTGTTAAAGTACTTCAATTTTGTCGCTCTACACACATAGATACATATACAGAAATACGTACATATGTGTAGGTTCCCATATACAATTAAATTAACTCTCCCCCACCCCCTTTCACCTGATATGCCATGTCTATACAAATAAATACAATTACTGTGAACCTGTTATAAATTGTCAAATGCTTGAAATGCTTGAGATGCTTGGAGTCTGTAACGTTTCACTCTAAGCAGAGGGAGGCAGGCAGGCATATGATGCCTACCAACTGTTGTAAATCTCCATGGCATTTGGCAAAATCAAATATAAGGCCCAGTTTAATAGTTTGTCATTGAGAAAATGTTGGAAATTATAATGCCATAATTAAGCACCTTGTTTGTCAATCACATACAGACAAGTAGTAGATGGAATTGCTACAAATAGCAAATAGACAGACACCCACCATATATATTCATAAACCAAGCCAGCCTGCAAATATGCTTGCATGCTTGCATGCCTAATCCCAGAGCTGGTTAGAGACAAGAGTCTTGTATTTGTATAGGTATAGCAACAGTATTTCAGTATTTCATAAATTCATCAATTCATTGAGACATTTTGAGTGGCTACAAAATGCTTGTGGCTTCGTGTTCTCTATTTTAGTTTTTATTGTTGTCCTTGTCATCATCATCATCAGTATCATCATCATCAATATGATCAGTTTTCATTGTCTGCCCGTTTCAGCTCCAGCATCCAGTATTCGTGTTGAAAGGATGACTTAATTTTCAATAGTTTTTCATTATGAAGAGTACTTCAACGACAAGCTATTGGCAACTTTTCAAACACTCAAATAATAGAAGTATTTTGACACATAACACATACATACATGCACTTTTTGTAGGAATTTCATTCTTTTTTTGTATGTCTCTGTGTGTTTGTATTGCCATTATTGGAGTATGTTGTTCATACAATTAAGTTTTTCAAGATTTTCCAAAAATTTTCATTTCTTTTGTCGTCAATTATTAAATGAAGTATCATTCAAGGCAGAGATGGACACATTAAACTTCCAAATCGAATTGATAATCAAGATTCTGTATTTGATTTACAAGAAAAATACATTGAAAGTCGCCGTAGTCTAGTAGGCAGTGTGTTGGCTTATTAGACGTATTGGTTCAAACCCCAGCTCAGATTCCAACAAAGCGAAATATTTCTTCGGCTACCATCTCTCAGCAGATTTGTGGCAAAAATTCGGAGAGTAAAATAAAAAATTGCCATGAAGAGGTTCTCAAAAATCTGTCGTTCGAATTCGACTTTAAACTGTAGGTCCCATCAATCATGTTTTAAAATAACACACACGACATAAGTGCTGTGAGATGCTAGGTCTTAATCCTAACTGAAGGCTTGTAATAACCAATTATGTGTATTTATGTACATATTGTTACGCAAATCGAAACGAGCTAATATCGTTTAACAACAAAAACGATGAACAAAATCCACACGATACAAATACACACTAACACTAAGAATACAATGAACGCACAACGAACCTGGTTGCGCCTGGTACCAACAACAACATGTATGTGACAAAAAGGGATAGACAACATAAGCAAAGTACACAACCAACAATGTATTAGCAATAGAGCTCTCGAGAAGGCGAGATCACGAACCTTCCACTTCAAGAATGTTCGTTAGACTGGTTGTGTCGGACTATAAAAGGGCTGGACAAAGCAGGCAGCAGTCAGTTATAATTCAGTCAGCCTTGTGTGAAGTTGCGTGTGAACAAAACAAGTCGTGGTTATAAAGCGAATAATTGTGTGAAGTAGTAAAGTGAATAAACAGATAATTATTGTTGTATCGTTAAGTTGTATACGGTGGCACACAAAAGTAGTGTAAAGAATAAAGAGAGTTTAAGAGAAAATAAACACATATTTGTTTTTACTTTCTTTGCAATTAACGAACTCATATTTAAACGTTTTTAAAAAGGTAAAAACGTAACAATATGTATTCCCTGAAGCATTTTCTGTTTTGTAAATATGAAAATATTTCCATTGCATAACTGCCATCTCTGACATCTCTGTCATGCACTTGCCTTGCTTAAAAGAAATTCAATTTTCTTCAAACGTTAAAGACTTTGGGATTTTTCTATCAAGTTTGCTTTACAATACCATGCATTTTATTGATGATGTCATTCATTTCGTTTAGATTTGATTTGATTTGAGTCGATTCATTGCTTTAAATTGTCGTGTGCAAAATTCTTCAATTAATTGTTTGTAAATGAACTTCAAATGAGTGTGTTTGATTTTGTAAAAACTATAACGAGTGAAAGGAAAAATTGATTTTAATTCTGCAAAAAGAAAAAACGTTGAAGTAAATGTAATTAATTAAAGGCCAATTAAACAAAAAGCAAACAAATACATACGAGCATAACATGTATAGAACATAGAAGTAAAGGCTCTGAAAAGTAGGTAAACAGTTGAAAATTTCATTGCAGAATGCTGAACTTATAACGAGAAGTGAAATTTGAACAGAAATACAAGAGTTCTAGAAACAAGATTTATATTGAGCCTATCAGCATATACCTAAGCCATCAAGTTGACTTGTTGTGGCTTCATCATTAAGAGGTACCAGCTATTGGTGTAAGAAGGCTGCAGTTTGTATAAACTTCCTTAGCTACTTCCGGTCCACTCCTCTCAGAGGATATATGTCTTGTGCAGTGTCATCACCACATGCATTGAATTCTATATCATCTGCCACGCCTACATGATTAATAAGCCCCTTAAGTCGTCTTTTATATATTCATGATTTTCCTGCCATCAAGATCTCCCCACAGTATGTTTGCAATTTTCTCTTCTGTGTCATTACTCTACAAATAGGTCAAGTGATGTTTCTACTCACTTTCGTAGCCGGTTTTGTAATGCACTAAAGGGCATGAGATTATTCAAGTAAATGTATGAAATACTGCAGCTCAGTATGTCGTCGTTGATTTTCACAAAGTTCGTCCAAGAGCTCTTCAGTGATATTAAGCTACTGCTTACGTATATATACCTCGTTTCTCGAACCTAAAGTGGAATGAAATTTCGCTAGAAAACAACTGGGTAGTCTTCAGAGACAAGCTGATCTGTCTATTGCTGGAATCTTTGAAACTGCTGTTCGCTTGCGAACACAACAGATGCTGTTTCACGACCTACAGTGGAACAAACGTCACTGGAAAACAACTGGTTAGTCTTCAGAGACAAGCTGATCTGTCTATTAGGTTAGGTTAGGTTAGAGGACGTGGACTTGTCAATTAAGACAAGTACAGTACCCGGAGGTCAAATAGACCCATTGTACAACTTCCTAGTTTCTCACAACACTTATGTATGTTGTGTGTGTTAATTTTATACATGAGTGGTGGGATCTACAGTTTAAAGTCGACTCCGAACGACAGCTTTTTAAGAAACTTTTCATGGCAATTTTATTTACTCCCAGAGTTTTTGCCAGAAATCTGCTGAGAAGAAGTCGCCAAAGAAAATACTTTGCGTCTAATAAGCCAACACACTACCTACCAGACTACGGCGACTTCATGACTCTGTCTATTGCTAGAGTCATGGCGCTGCCGGCTGTTCGCGAACACAACAGCTCTCACTACTTAGTCATCTTTAGAAATAAGTGCGCTATGAGAACTGATTTGAGAATGCAATTCGTTTCAGGTCCCACGCCAGCATTCTGGATCATATAGTTTTGTGTTCCATTACAGACCACTTGAGTCTTAAATTGGTTTGGTAAAGCGGTTTGCACGCTGAAATCCAGTCAGTGTGCTCTAGGATAAAGCTATAGAAGAGCAGAAGGGCGAATATTTTCGGCTATCTAAGCAATATTAAGTGCACTGTATTAGTATTCGATAAAATCGTGGGGTGGGGAACGAATTTATATTTTGCAGGGTTCCTGTTCAGTACCCCTACTGTGATATTAATTGAGCAGAACTCATGTCGAGGGAGAACGCTAAAGGACTGCGAAAGTCTTTTTCCAATGGAAGAGGGCAGTATAAATTAATGAAAGTGAAAATAGCTAAGATAATAAGTCTTCTGTCAAAGCTCTATTACCTGAAATATCATTGCAATTGTTTATATCTTCTAAATCAGACTGAGTGCAGACTATGTCCGGAGCAAGACAAAACCACAGCAGCCATTTTATGGAAATACATGGCGCCTATTAGAACCATATTGGATTCTAAGAAATCAGATCTAGTCTTGCAATTCCAACATTCAACATGTCCTGCTAATAAACCCATGTTTAGACGAAGTTAATTTGTAGATCCACTCTTATTGTAAACGATTTTTTAGAAGAGCTACCTCGCTGTCATATTCTGTCTTTAGTTTCCAACCTGTGAAGATAGTTTCCATTAAACTTACTTACTTACTTGATAGGTTATTACAGCCCTTAAGTCAGGATTACAAGCTAGCTTGTCACACTACCCACGTTATGTGTGTTAATTTTATACAAGAGTGGCCTACAGTCGATCCCGAACGACTGATTTTTGAGTAACTTTTCATGGCAATTTTATTTATTTTCAGAGTTTTTGCCGGAAGACTGCAAGACTGCAATATACTCGAGGAAATCAATAATGGTAGCCACTTCCGGGATTATCCTACCTTTAACTTTTAAAGTTCACTTTATGTTTGAACTTGCCATACATACATATTGTTACGTTTTTTACCTTTTTAAAAACGTTTAAATATGAGTTCGTTAATTGCAACCAATTTCAGTTAACTCTCTTTATTATTTACACTACTTTTGTGTGCCACCGTATAGAACTTAACGATACAACAATAATAATCTGCTTATTCACTTTACTAGTTCACACAACTATTCACTGGATCTTTACAACCACGACTTATTTTGTTCACACGCAACTTCACACAAGGCTGGCTGAATTAACACTGACTGCTGCTTGCTTTGTCCAGCCCTTTTATAGTCCGCACGCACGTAATCAATATGATGAACGTTCTCGATGTGGAAGGTTCTTGCTCGCGCCTTCTCGAGAACTCTATTGCTAGTACATTTTTGTTTGTGTACTTTGCTTATGTTGTCCATTACATATTGGTTTCGTAGCTTGTTTACTTTATGTTGTTGTTGGTACTAGCCGCAACCAGGTTCGTCATACATATGTGTGTGTGCAGCGTTAGATAATCAACACGTTCATTGTATTCCTTGTGTTAGTGTGTATTTGTATCGTGTGGCTTTTGCTTATCGTTTTTGTTGTTAAACGATATTAGGTCGTTTTGATTTGCGTAACAATATACAGTGGTTGCCACGAATTTAAGACACGACATATGACTGACTTAGTTGTAATAATATTTACAATCCTGTAATATCAAATTTGATATTCTTTATTCTTCTATGTACCCTGTAATATTAAGAAAAAGTACTATTATTTTATTCTGTTTCTTTTTACGTTTTGTTGCTTTTTGATCATATTATTGTAAAAACATTTATTTGAAATTGGCCACGAATTTAAGACATTTCAGAAATATCTGGTTTTTAAGTAATTTTTTTTAGTGTTTTTTGAAGCTAAACGTTGAGCAACGAATGTTTTATTTTATTTTATGTTAGAATACATAGAAATATTTAATTATAAATGGCCAGAGGTACTTGGAATACCGATGCCGAGCGAAAACTGATCCAACAACTAATATTTGATGGAAAAATAATAATGGAGATATCCAAGCTGCTTATATGTTCTAGATGCAAGATTTACAACGCGCTGGAACACATCAAGCAACGTGGTACCACCAAAAATGTCAAACAGCAACCTAGAGCTCGAAAAACTACACCCTAAAGTAGCTGCTAATAATACTTTCACGAGCTCAAGTAAAATAAAAAATAAAATTGTATTGGATTTAGTTATTGATAATTCGTCTAGGGCAATAAGAAGATGTCTAAATGAGAAAAACTTGCGTGGGTGTATTGCACAACGTAAACCACTTGTGTCAAAAAAATATCAAATCCCGACTAGCATTTTGTCTTGATCTGTATAATATGTAAATAAAAATTCTTAACCAAATATAGGTAGCAAAATATTATTAATGTTTCTTCCTCATATTACTAATATCTTAAGAAAAATATCATGGACCTAAAATTTTTTTATAAGACGTAAAAATTATCACAAATATATAAGTAAAATGTAGTGTCTTAGATTCGTGGCCACCACTGTATATTATTTTCAATATTGGAACTTCAAATATAAACAAAGTGAGCAAATACAACAAAAAAAAGAAGCCCGTCGTTGCCACTACGTTTAAATAAAACTTGTTTAATTGAGCAGTGTTATAGACATTGCTCCGGCGTTGCCATATTTTTGAAAAAGTTAACTTTATTTTATCAGTAGGTTGTAATAACGAAAAGAAGTTAAAGGTGACTTTAAAGTTCACTTTAGCTAAAGGTGACTTTAAATTTCACTTCAGCTAAAGGTGACTTTAAAGTTCACTTTAACTAAAGGTGACTTTAAAGTTCACTTTAGCTAAAGTCGCCTTTATCTAAAGGTTAAAAAAGTTAAAGTT
Organism: Sarcophaga variegata; assembly: GCA_932273835.1. Classification (NCBI taxonomy): domain Eukaryota; kingdom Metazoa; phylum Arthropoda; class Insecta; order Diptera; family Sarcophagidae; genus Sarcophaga; species Sarcophaga variegata. Next base: position 14,071,633 of record OW026361.1, on the reverse strand, counting down.
ACCTTTAACTAAATCCAACTTTAATGGCAAGTTGTAATAATGGCTTTAAGTCAAGTTTAAATTTCTTTTAAAATTTACTGCCAAACAACTAATAATTCTCATTGCAATGGCTTAATTTTCCATTTGGCTAATTTATATTCAAAATCTGATATAAAATCTGACAATAATTCACAATTTTCTTCGTAGATATGGCTATGAAAAGATATTTTTCCTTAACAGATAATACCCATCAATTATTTCCGCTGTTTGTTTTCGTTTCTTTTCCTTTCTGTTTTTTTTTCTTGACTTCTGAAGATGTTTTATTATCTGCTATAAAAACGTACGTATCACGCAACAAAATAAATCCTGTTCAGGACGTTCTTTTTGCTGACAATAAAGAGGAGAAAAAAAAGTAGAGGAGAGTACGCTCACCTTTTAGGAAATAAATCACTTTTATTGCTTCATCACATACCCATAAGCAGGCGGCGAATGTAAACAGCAATCGACGTAATTTGAGAAACGTTAGATGATTTGAAATCCTTGTCCTTAAACTGTTAAAAAAATAAGAGTCCGGAAGACTTACAAAGACAGGCCGGTCTTAGGTTATGTATTTGGGGAGAGAGAGAGGAGTGCTTTAATAATTTTAGCTGAGGAAGCCTCTGACAGGAAGTGGAAAAGAAAGAAACAAGTTTATGTTTCTTGCTCTCTTGCTTACATTACTTCCGCTGTTGACAAGCTTTTAAATAAATTGAATTTACACAAGTAGCAGGATGTTGTTCTCATTGCTGCTTCTGCTCTTGCTACTGCTCCTGCTGTTGCTGTTGATGTTGATTGTAGGTGTTCAAAAACAGGCGTTCGTTTGCTTGTCAATAACGATACAATAGCAGCAGGTATAGTAGGGTATTGTAAAAGAAATCTTTAATTTTATTTATAACTTCACTTCATTTTTTTCTCTTTCTTCTTTCTCTGTTACAGACCCTTTATTCGCTTGTATAACAATTGTTTGCTACACTTTTTTTCTTGATTGTAGTGCCTTCACAACAAAAAAAAACAAACTCCTTCAATAAAAAGGAAGATCTCTAAGCAATTGCTAGTGAAGGTAAAAAAAATCTAGAGATACTCCAAAATCTTATATGTTTTACACAACCGCAACACAGATTTAAGCAAATATTGACACACACGCATATACAGTGAGCATCAAAAGAAACTGTACACTAACAATCACCAAACTCAACTTGTACCACCTAAGGAGCATCAAAAGAAACTGTACACCATGGATAAAATTCTAACAACCAAAAAACTCAACTTTTATCACTTAAGGAGAGCACCCGAAAAAATTTGACAATATTTCGAAGTTTTTTTGGAATTTTTTTTTTTTGTTTCAATTTTAAAAACTGGCAATGAAACAATTTGAAAATAAGAATAACGGTAATTTATTAATGAATATTTTTTTAATATACAGTTTCTTTTGACGCTCACTGTATACATGCATAAATGCTAATACACCTGAACTATGTCTGACAAATATTGTAAAATAAGTACGGGTACAAAAATTCGTAAACATTTCAATTTTTCTGAAATTTTCACAGTGAAATTGGCAGATTGCAAAAGGCTTCTAACAAATCTCAGTCACTTTTATTTAATTTTTAATTTTAAGGCCTATTTACTGAGCTAGAAACATGCGGTGAGGTCATGCAATTTGACACCCGACGACATAGAAGAGCCAGCTTAGCCGTTAATGTTAATACGCTGCCACAATGTCCACGTCTTTGAGGAGCTCCTGCAGCTCATTGTTGGATCGAATAAATGATCGGAAATCATTGCCAACTATCACTGGACCGAAAATCTTACATAAGACTTTTCTCTCGAATACTCTCAAGGATGCTGTGCGCCATATAGAAGCACGGGTAGGATGAGCGTTTTGTAGAGTATTAGTTTTGTCGTACGAGAGAGGCATCTGCCACTAAATTGCATCTTGAGACCATACATAGTAGCATGTCTTAACAACACACATAATTGGTCATTCCAACCCTTCAGTCAGGATTACTACCTAGTTTCTCCCACCACTTATGTTGTGTGTGTTAATTTTATACATGAGTGGTGGGACCTACAGTTTAAAATCGACTCCGAACGACAGATTTTTTTTTGAGTAACTTTTCATGGCAATTTTTTATTTACTCTCAGAGTTTTTGCCAAAAATCTGCTGAGAGGAAGTCGCCGAAGAAATACTTTTTGTATTTTGTGTTGATGTCTGGCCTGGTCATCACCAACTCATACTGGACCGAAAATCTTACGGAAGACTTTACTCTTAAATGGTCTCACGGCTGTAGATTAGTCTTGTAGTCTAGTTTTGTCAAACCACAGAAGTCCCTGCTACTAAATTGCCTCTTGAGGCCATAGTAACACGTTTTGGCCAGAGTGATCCTAGAACTCAGAGTATGATCAAGTAAGAGACTGTCGCTTGACATTCTATTGTGAAACCTATCGGATTAGGTGAAGTCGCCGTAGTCTAGAAGGTAGTATGTTGGTTTATTAGACGTGAGGCCAGACATCAAAACGAAAATATGAAAAAATATATCATCGGCGACTTCCTCTCAGCAGATTTCTGAAAAAAACTCTGAAAGTAAATATAACTGCCATGAAAGGTCGACTTTAAACTGTAGGTACCGCTACTCATGTATGAAATTAACACACACATCATAAGTGGTGTGAGAAAGTAGGTTGTAATCCTGACTACAGGGTTGTATTGACCAAATATGTATGTATCAGAAGAGGTAGGTTAGGTTAGGTTAGGTTAGAGGACGTGTACTTGTCAATTAAGACAAGTACAGTACCCGGAGGTCGAATTGACCCATTGTACAACGTCCTAGTTTCTCACACCACTTATGTTGTGGGTGGTAATTTTATACATGAGTGGTGGGACCTACAGTTTAAAGTCGACTCCGAACGACAGATTTTTATTTATTGAGAAACTTTTCATGGCAATTTTTATTTACTCTCAGAGTTTTTGCCAGAAATCTACTGAGAGGAAGTCGCCGAAAAAATACTTTTTGTATTTTGTCTTTGATGCCTGGCCTGGGGCTCGCACCCAGGCTTTTGCGTCTAATAAGCCAACACACTACCTACTAGACTACGGCGACTTCCATCAGAAGAGGTATTGATGGCATGATTTGTGCTGGATTTGAATAGCGCTGTGGTTTGTGTCATATTTCCTTACACCTGCAAGAAATAGCCGAATCGGACGGCCTCCTAAATTAAATTCTGATCAGATCTGACACAAATTTTATTGTGCATATATTCAAATCGGGTCAGATCAGTCTAGTCTCTCTACCAGTTGTTGCCGTATTCGATCTTTCGTTTGGAAATGAGTGAAACTTGTATGAGATCATCTGCTTGCAGCTCTACATGGGAATACCAATCACACGTATAAAATTCATTCGAATTATTTGTTGTACTAGCCTTTACAAGTGTGTTAGCTTATCAGACGTGAGGCCACGGTTCAAGCCAACAAAACGGAATTTGAATATTTCTTCGGCGTCTACCTCTCAGTAGATTTCTGGCATAAACTCTGAGAGTAAATGAAAATTGCCATGAAAAGTTTTTCAAAAATCTGTCGTTCGGAATCGACTTTAAACTGAAGGTTCCTTCACTCAGTATAAAATTAACACCCACAGCATAGGTGCCGTGAGAAACTTGATTTTAATTCTGACTAAAGGGTTGTAATGACCACTTATGTATTTATGTATGTATGTATGTATGTAAACTTTTTTTATGGGGTTTTCTTAAGTCGTAGGTGCATGGGTTACTCAAAGTCAACATAGCCCATCCCTCAGATCAAATTCAGCCTGACCTGAATTTTTTTTTTGCCTCAAAAGTTCAGCAAACTACTCCTGTTTTCCAGCTCAAAAATATATTTCAAATTTTATTAACTCAAGCGATTATTTGTAACCACTGTGGCGGTATTTTAAAACAAAAAATCCATTCAATTTACTCCTCCACTTTTGCCAGGTAAAAATTTGTAACGATTTTGGTTTCCATTTTTCTTTGTTTGTTTCAACTACATTTTGTTAGAGCTTCATGTACTTACTTGTGCTCGTTCCTATTTGTTACTGGCATTAAAAACAATTGTTATTGTGTTTGTTGTTGTTGTTGCTCTCATGCTTATAGTAGCTATTGTTGCTATTGTTGTTGCTGTTGTTTTTGTTGTTGTTGGCATTTGAATATAATAACATTTAGAAACAAAAGTGCAAATTGCTATGAAATCACTTAACTGGAAACTTTTATTTGATTGTGTGTTCTTTTCTTTCTTTTCTTTTATTGTTGCAGATTTGTTTTGTTTTTATTGCTTTCAAAATATAGGGTATTCAAGTGATTAACTGTTATGCGGTTAATCGAATATTTTCGACTAAAGCCATTAATTTGAAGCGATGAATCGTAATTTTCTTTAAAAGAAAACAAATCTTTTACAAACCTTTTCTTCAATCAATCATTCAACATTGTAACTGAACTGCCCCCAGAACGATTAAAAAATTAATCCTAGCTCCTGATAGAGCTAGTTTACGTTCTACGTTTAGGATGGAATAGGAGGTAGTGGCAGCCTTATTAAATCAAAGTTCACTTGGGAACACGAAGCTAACCGTTGCAATACTACATGAAGCGATAAGCCAGAATTTAATTGCAAGTACCGATTAACTAGTCTTGTAGTCGCCGTAGTCTAGTAGGTAGTGTGTCAGCTTATTAGACGTAAGACCACGATTCAAACCCCAGATCAGACACCGTCAACAAAGCGAAAATATGAAAAGATATTTCTTCGGCGCCTTCTTCTCAGCAGATTTCAGGCAAAAAATCTGAGAATAAATAAAATTGCCATGAAAAGTTTCTAAAAAAATATGTTGTTCGGAGTCGACTTTAAACTGCAGGTCCCGCCACTTATGTATAAAATCAAATAGTAACACTGAAGGATTGTTATGACCAATTATGTATGTATGTAATTTAAAGCGATGAATCGTAATTTCCTGACCTCCAACTTCAATTCATCATCCAGCATAGTAACTGAGCTTCTCCACAGAACTATTAGAAAATTAATCCTGGCTCCTGATAGAGGACAGTAAACGTTTTAAGTTCGGGATAGGAGAGGAGGTAGTGGCAGCTGTGTTAAATCAGAGTTCATTTGGGAACACCGCTCTTTACAATCAACATTGTGGCTTCACATCTCAAGCTGAAAACCAGTCTAAGACTTTAACGAGTTTAGTGATCTATTCAATGTCTAGTAACGATTGGACTATAAAGAAACTGTACAAATACGCTCGTGGTAAATAAAGTTAACAAAACTATCTTTCTCCTCACCCGATCTACGAACTCAACAAAAGTAATTGTTAGATAAGCGATTCTCTCCCATTGCGCAACGAGCCGTTACAGAGATATCTAGCCAATATCATTTAAGTAATTTATCGGTACGCTGCCTATCCCATTTAGGCAATGTATTGCAATAAACTAAATTCCCTTCTGAGCCTATAATTTGCCAGCGGCCAATAGACAGTCTAACAGATACAACCGAATACCAAGGTTAGAATGTGCCTGTAGGCTACCGCGAATATTTCTGTGATGAAAAATCCATAATAGACTGACAAGTCTATCGCAAGAGGTATACGTAGCTTAAATGAGTTCTCTTAAGAAGAATTTCAAACAAGAAAGGAACATTTTTAGTTGATAAATGCAGTGCTTTTAGAAAATATGTGACTCAGTTTCCGATATGTGCGCCTGGCAATATTTATTTATTTGTTACAAGATGTCAGCGCTTGTTCCCTCTTGCTAACGATGTTGCCATCTAAACAGGAAATGCTGTTAACATCGTCTATTTGGCATCCGTTGATAAAGAACTAGGTTTTAACGTTTGCACTCCACTCACTACGTTTTTCTAAGGTTGCTCTTAAGCCCAGTTTTTATCACAGTTTCCTCAAAGAGTTTCCTCATTCAATGTTTGCATATTCAATGCCATCTACCGATCGTTTTTGTAGTCCATACAAGAAACTTTATTTATTTCTCTTTCTCTTTGGAAGTCGCCGTAGTTTAGTAGGTAGTGTGCTGGCTTATTAGATGTAAAGCCAGGGTTCGAGCCCCAGGCCAGACATCAAGACAAAATACAAAAAATATTCTATTCTACGGCGACTTCGTCTCAGCAGATTTCTGGCAAAAACTCTGAGAGTAAATAAAATTGCCATGACAAAGTTTCCCAAAAGTGGTGTGAGCAACTAGGACGTTGTACAATGGGTCAATTCGACCTCCGGGTACTGTACTTGTCTTAATTGACAAGTACACGTCCTCTAACCTAACCTAACTTAACCTTCTCTTATCGAATTGAAACCCTCTTATTATTTAATTGGTCATTGCAACCCTTCAGTCACGATTACGATCCAACTTCTCATTCCACTTACGATGTGTGTGCTGGTTTTATACATGAGTGGCGGAACCTACCTAAACGACAAACGAACGACAAATTTTTTAAGATATTTTTCTGGAGTTGTTGCCAGAAGTCTGCTGAGAAGAAGTAGCTGAAAGGAATATCGTTTTGAGATGTCTGATCTAAGTAGGCCTTCGCCTACTAGACTATGGTACTTCTTCTGTAACTGTTTTGTAGAGATCTTAGCAGTCATCTCTTTATCCAACTGAAAATTCCCCAGACATTTATATTAGTAGTGAGCTGATGGCTTGCATCGATTTCAGTCATGATTGAACTATTTTGAACTCAATTAAGCCATTATCGTCAAATCGTTCAATTCAATGAGAAAGTTCCTTTTTTTAAGCACATTATCGATTGTGTGCAGCTGTATTTCAACAAAGGCTTCACGAATATTGTCCTTTAAAGCATCAATTGTCTCTGGCTTGTCGGCGTAACACTTATCTTTGACGGCACCCCACAAATAATAGTCCAACGGTGTCAAATCGCAGCTCCGAGGTGGCCAAACGACATCAGCTCTGCGTCTGATAATGCGATCTCCAAAAACAGGGCGCAAAGCATCGAGTGTAGCTTCGGCTGTGTGGCACGTAGCGCCATCCTGTTGAAACCAAATGTTGCCAATATCCTCCTCTTCAATTTTTGTGAAGAAAAATTCGTTCAACATGTCCCGATAACGATCGCCATTGACTGTAACGGCCACTCCTTGCTCATTTTCGAAGAAAAATGGCTCAATTATGCCTCTGGACCAAAATTCGCAACAAACAGTGACTCGTTTTGGGTGCGTCGGCTTTTCAATGTATGCGTGCGGATTTTCTGTGCCCCAAATGCGACAATTTTGCTTGTTTACATACCCGCCAACATCAAAATGAGCTTCATCTGAAAAGATGATTTCTTTTGCCAAAATCGGCATCTTCTGGTGTAGGCTACTGCATGGCCAGCCGAGGCAGCCATTTGTTTGAAATTATTTTCCATTATTAACCGGAACGATTGTACTTTCAAATAAAAAAAGAAATTTGAGAAAATATTCTGTAGTTTTTTTTTAAAGCATTTTCAAAAAAGAAAAGTTATTTGGCGGACCCTTTACATGAGTTGGCTAGCCATTAACCTCAACCCATTACATTAACCTCAATGTGTGAAATACCTGTCTATACAATCAAGTGAGGGTTCTTATATCTTTTCCTCTCATTTAGTATTTCACAAGATTGATATCGTGTGAACTTCATCGAAATCCTTAAATTTTTTGGATCAACTTTAAGGATCGGATTACTACCACGACGTACTCAATACTTCAAGCCCTCAAAATTGCAAATATTTTGGTTTGAAGGACACCAAAAACATCCTCTTCTTCCACTTCATCAAGGATTAATTCGGAACATAATTTTTTCCAATCCATTAAGAATTAATTCGAAACACCATATTCCTGGTCCCCATCAAAAGTCATTTACCTGCATCCCCTATCTTTTGCTCCTACAATGGTTTTTTTGTTGCCAGTGTGCCATAGTTAAACATCCTTTATAACGGTAAGGTTATAAAGCTCACATATGTGTTAAGGTATGTGCATATATGAACTGGCTATACGTACGTACAGTGTATGAATAAATAGTGAATGCTCTCCCTCTCCTCTTTACTGGTTAATGTGTGTGTTGAAATGTTTTGAAATATAAAAACTGTATTCACACATTCAACCGCCTTTTCAATTCAAGGCAAATCTCGTATTTTATAAAAATGACTTTTATTTTTACTCCTCTCTCTCTCTCTCTCTCTCTCTCTGTCTCCCTTGCCGTGGTCTGTCGGTGTCTTTCCTGCTTTGTTGTTATGCCTTTGAAAAAAGAAAAGAAAAGAAACGTAGCATTACCACCAACCAGTGTGGTAATTGTTGGCATTTCAATTGCGGCTAAGAGAGTCATTGAGCTTCTTTTTTTCTCCTGTATTTTTATGGCAGTTTGTTAAGTTTTTATGATCATTGTTAATGTCAATTTTGCTTCTTAATATGCTGTCGTATATCTTCTCTTTTTCCCTTTTTTTGCTTTGGTCCATCCATTAATGTCGAGTTATTATTTTTTAAGTACAAATTGAAAAGAATGAGTTCCTAAAGGGAATTATTTTCCTTTTCCTTTTGCAACACATGAAACGGTTTATCATTAGAAGACGTTTTGTTGGTAAGAGGCTCTTCTATTTAAAAGTTTTTTTTTCTTTTCATTTGAAGCTTTTAGATATGCAAGTAGTATTTCTAAGTGAAGTGGGTCAAAAGTTGTCTTACATTTTTGTGTTGTTGGGACTTGACAAAATATAGGACTTATCTTTGCTTTTGCAAACTATTAAGTCCTATAAAAAGGCTTTAGTATACCAAGATAACATAAGTGTAGTTGCAATTCCATCAGAACAATATGGCTGCCTTCCAAAATGTATCATTACAAAGTTTGTATGCAGTTCTACTACTGTAAATAAACTATGTAGATATGCAAAGTAACCAAACAATGTATCAACTCTAAATCCGATGCCTGATTGCTTTTTACTGCGTTAAAAATACACATTGACGACGTTTTGAAATAGAATACATTGTATATATTTTGTACAGCGGCATTATGAAACACGATACTTTGTTCAAACACAAAGCAACTAACATTTTGGAAGGCAGCCTATATTTGCATGAGAATTGGCACAACCTTACCATTTCACTACGATCATCTAAGCTCAAAAGACGTCTAGCAGAATGAATCTTACATATGAAATTTGCTTTTTGCCTCCGACTTCTATTTCCCTTTGACGGAAAAAAAATACCACAACTGATTGCGAATGAATTTCAGAGCCCAGGTCAGACATTTCCAACAAAACGAAATATGGAAAAATATTTCTTCGGTGACTTCCTTTAAGCAGTCTTCTACCAAAAGCTCTGAGAGTAAAATAAAACATTGCCGGCTTCCGCCGCTCTTGCATAAAATAAGTGGTATGAGAATCTAGATCGAAATCCTGACTAAGGGGTTGTTATGGCCAATTATGTATGTATGTATGTCTAGTATCCATTCTCCAGCCGACTATTTAGGTTAAGCATAAGCATAGTAGGCAAATCACCGAGTAGTAGTAGGTAGTGTGTTGGCTAATTACTGCGCCTTCTTCCGTTATTGTTTCTGAAGGTCATTTCCTTATCCAACTAAAAACCTCTTTTATAATTTTTTACCATTTCTGTGCATCAAGAGTGTTCAGTTAAAACCCGTGATTCATGGTTTCTAACAGACTTGTACTACAAATGAGTTCTATAAACTCTACCGTAGATGGTGTCCAATAACATTTAATTATGTTAGGGAGGCTAATTTACAAAGGCGTACGAGCCAAAGCCCCGAGTATAGTAGGTAGTGTGTTGGCTTATATAGACAAGAACCCGTGGTACAAATCCCAGATCAGACATCTCGAACTAAATGTGCTGTGAAAAGGAATTTCTTTTGGCAACTTTCTCTCAGCAGTCTTCTGTCACAAACTCTGAGATTTGATGTCAACGTTGTACTCATACTCATTGCAACTTGTACTTATAAATCAATGTTGTACTGAGTACGAATTAATCAGAGTAGTTGGATTTCAATACTGTTGACTCACTCATACTCGAAATTTCATGAGTACTTATGAGTAGCGAAAAAGCGATTCATTGCTGATCTCTGATCGGTACTAACTGCCTCATACAGCACATGGACATAGTGCTGCTGCATAAAGTGCGTAACAGTCTACAATCTACAGAAGTCGACTGCTTTCAAAATGAGAGCCACCAACATTCGACATAAAACTCATGAGAGCACTATTTCAGTTCTTAGTTTTTACATGTACTGTAGGCAAGCCAACCCAAGAAGCACCATTATTCGACATAGAACTCATGAGCGCACGATTTATGTCCTCAGCATTTACACCAACTATTGCCATTTGCTGTTTAAAGCTTAAACTCATATCACAGCCATCTGTCCTATCTACCTACGCAGGACAATCGACTCTAATCTGGCCTAATCTCCTCTACATTCTTCGTTTTTCTTTTCTTGAGCAAAAGTTTCTTTTCTTTCATCTCGAAAATTTTTTTTAAAACTCTTTCTAAAGCAAATAATCCTGTTCCTTCTCACTTCCATAATCCTGTTAAACAGAATCTTTCAATAATTATTTCAAATATTTATTCATGTTTTTTTTTAGGAAATATTTTCATCACAAATATTGTCTTTTAATTGCTTTAAAATTGTTTCATAAAATTCATGTCATAAGCACAAAAGGGATAAAATTAAATTGTTTAAATTGAATTAAAAAAACTAGACAAACTTCTCACAAAAACAAAAACAACAACAACAGGATAAAGATAAATAAAAACTATTGTCTGGTATATTACATCAGAAATAAAAAAAATTTTCTAAGAAAATAAAACAAAATAAACAGGAGTCTATAAGACTCCCAGAAAAAATTCTCCAAAGAGAAGAAAATATTAAAGAAATGAAGGACCAGATGCACACAAAAAAAAAAGATTTTTTTTTTTAATTTAAAAACAAAATAACCTCCTGTAGTTTTTCGAGAAGCATTTAAATTTTTTGATAGAAATTTCAATTTTTTTCTTTTTTGGTTTGAGGTCTAGAGATTGTTTTAATACCATTTATTTCATCATTTATTTTATTTTTTAAATTTACTAGCTGTACCCTGCTTAGCAACACGCCACCAACTAAAATAAATTTGAAGGAAAGACATTACACAAATGTCCAATTAATTTTGAATAATTTTATTGATTTTTTTTCCCGTTGTCCAGATGATTCAGACGAACAGGCCTAATTAGTACGCATTCGTTCAGTTTCTAATCTCACTTCTCGTTGTTAAAGTGATTCATGCCAACGGGTCGCAGCGGCATGTACTCCAAGATTTTCCAGTATCAATGCTCGTTGCTTGTCTGATTCTGAGGCTCGTAATGCTCTTTTCTTCCGTGCTCGAGGTGTAGAGCCGACCAATTGTTTGTCACTTTTGAAACGTGATTGCACGGGAACGACATGAAAACTGCGTTTAAATTTATTAGAATCTCACAATGTACCCAATCCAACTGAACCCAATAGAATTTTTAAAAATTTTCCAAAATTAAAATGTTTTAAATTTTACGGGGAGAATGAGTTATACTAAATGTTATTATTAAAAACATAAATGATGAATCCTAAAATGTCTGGTATTTGTCCGATCAACACATGATCAAATGCATTGTTTGCGATTCAATTCATTTTAAGTAATTTTCAGTGGCGCCACTGTTATAATAATTGGTTATACTAACTTAGAAACCTCCGTCATCTCATGCGCAACAACTTTGCTAAAGATCATAACATGATCAAATGCACAGTTTACGATTTAATTCTTACTACTTGAAGGGGGAGGGTTGTCACGCCTATTTTTGTTGGGATTGTCGGTATCGACTCTACGAACTTACCCATTTTATTCGTCTACGATCAATATGTACCTAAATAATCAATTTTAACGATTTGCCACGCCCTCTTAACATTTAGGGATATAAAAAATAGATATATGCAGACAAAATTTCATGAAAATCGGTCGATCCATTTCGGAGGAATTTAACCACTAATACCGTGACACGAGAATTTTATATACGAGTATTAGATTGTTAAAAAATAATTTTAAATTTCGAAATTATGAATTATTTTCCTTCATTTTTCTAATTTTTATTTTCATTTTTTTTTAACTTTCTCGTTTCTCCCCTGAGCTTCTGCCTTGCTTCAGCAAATAATGGAAATTGTATTAAAAAAACCTCTCTTTTTTTAATTTCGCTTTTATACAAAGAAAGTTTGTTTTAATAAATGTTTTATAACATAAACATGCGATTACAAACAGGACAGGAAAGAGCAAAAAAGTAGCACAATATAAAGAATGGAGAAAATAAAAAAGTAAAAACGAATTAACAACGCCTCTAAAGTCCATGAAGCCGACAACTATGAATCTTCTTTCTCCTAATTGGGCATTAACAAACCGTTTAATGGTTTTCGGTGTGTCTTAACACATCATTCCAGGCGCCGCTCCGACTTGCGCGCCTTCGCAAGTTGTTCACACCAATCGATGACACGGCTTCCTCGACTTGGTCATCCGCTTCGCCGACTTTCTCAAATCTTCGCATTAAATACCTCTCTCGCCGGAGCATCCATTCGAACGATATGCAAGAGCCAGCTTAGACGGTGGATGGTAAACGCTGCACAACGTCCAAATCGTTGAGGTGCTCATACAACTCATTGTTGAATGGAATACAGAAATCATCGCCAACTCACACTGGACTAAAGATCTTACGTAGGACTTTTCTCTCGGATACTCTCAAGAGTACTCCTAGTAGGTAGTGTATTGGCTTATTAGACGTAAGGCCACGGTTCAAACCCCAAGTCAGACATCTCCAGCAAAACGAAATTTAAATATTTCTTCGGCGTCTACCACTCAGCAGATTTCTGGCAAAAACTCGAAGAGTAAATAAAAAATTGCCATGAAAAAGTTTCTCAAAAATCTGTCGTTCACGATCAACATTAAACTCTAGATTCCCTCGCTCATGTATAAAATTAACACATGTAATGTGAGAAGCTAGGTCGTGATACTAACTCAAGAGTTGTAATGACCAATTATGTACGTGTGTGTATGTACGTTTTTCGATCAGAATTATAGTCAATTGCCAATCGATCCAAAGTTCATTCAGCAAACACACATATTTGTCTGTGATTGCCCATGGCGATTTGGCAAATGACGAATTTGGAAGAAATGACAACTAATCTTAATCATGATGGCCGTTATCAACTGTCAAACTTCATAGGTCACTGTTGGAAGAACTGACATATGAAAGAATATACATTGTTCGACTAAATTGTTAGTCGCCTTGAAGACAGGGAAGATTCCTTGTAATCTGCTCGTCTTTTTCGATGGCACAGCTTTTGCAAATCTATAATGGGGTAGTACAAGACACAATCCAGGAGTCAGTTGCGTCTACATCCGACTTTTTCGGTTGTTCTGGATTCATAATGGAGTATTCGAATGATGTTCTCCGGGAGATGTCAGATATTATCATATTAGAATTCGTTGGGATTTTCGAAATCAGGTCAACAATGCTCGTGTTGGCGACGCTTGGTCCCAATACTGCGCTCGCACTTTTTGTGTTTCAAGTGGAGAATGCACGATAATCAGTACCCTTACTTTATCAAGATGTTTAGTGAATTAGTTCGAGAATTATTCAATAGATCCAGCGAACAACACTAAAATGAAGTTATCATCGTATACTAGTCGCCCTGCTATGGAAAAATGGTCGCCCAGCCAAGAATTGGGTCAGGAATTACATACATACATACATAATTGGTCATTATTGGTCAGGATTACGACCTAGTTTCTCACACCACTTATGTTGTGTGTGTTAATTTTATACACGAGTGGTGGGACCTACAGTTTAAAGCCGACTCAAAACGACAGATTTTTGAGAAACTTTTCATGGCAATTTTTATTTACTCTCAGAGTTTTTGCCAGAAATCTGCTGAAAGGAAGTCGCCGAAGAAATACTTTTTGTATTTTATTTTGATGTCTGGCCTGAGGCTCGAACCCTGGCTTTACGTCTAATAAGCCAACACCTACCTAGTAGACTACGGCGACTACTGGGTCAGGAATTAGTCTTAGATATTTAGACCTGGGGCTCAAGCTAACCTAAGCTTATTATTTGTGACTTTCCATATATAATAGAAGAAGAAACATCGAAATTGTAGTCCAAACTAATTAATTTTTAAAGGATCTTCTCCGTCACTCTGCTACATATTCCATCATTATTGCAATGAAAAGTTATAATAAATCCGACGGTAATATTTAAAAAGCTTTTTAAAAATTGCAAAAAAACACTGAAACTCCTTCGGGAGATTTGATTGTTTGTATAAGCGCAGGTAGCACATCATAACCTAAGCTGGCTGCGTCTTATTATTTCGAAAGAAAACTGTTCTGCTTGAAACTGTTCGCAGCAAAAAAATATCAATTGCTAACGGTAATAACGCAACAACTACAGCAATAAAAACAATTTTCTTAATAATGAAGGAAAAATAAAGACTTTTCTTACAGATTACTTAAGGTAGGGAAGCAATAATAGAATCAATAAATTCTCTAAAGTATTACAGACAGCGAGAGAGAGAGAGAGAGAGAGAGAGCGTGTATACTTAGCAAGTTTGCAAGCAATTTTTATTGGGATTTTTAAAATTTTTAATATGATTTGCTTGCAATTGCAGATTCAAATAAAACGCCATTCATATTTCATAAGGACTTGCAATTAAAATTGCTTGGTGTAAACACCCTTGAAATAAATATAAAATAAAGTAGCGGGAAATTACAAACAAATAAAGAAAAGAAGAAGAAGAATTTATTGCAAAAAAAATTATTGTTTTTAATACAAGAATATTTAATAATGTTTACTAAATTAAAGCAAATATAAATACTCTCCTCATGAAACACACAAATCCACATGCATTCATACACATGCAATGTTTACTTACCTTATATTCTCTCTCATTCTCTCATTTCAAGTGCTTCTACGAGTGTGTGTGTGTGTGTGTGTGTGTTTTGGAAAGTTAAATACCCAGTAGGGCTATTTTGAAAAGTAGCAGTACATGCTGTTGTTCTTGCATAAGCTTTAATAAAATTGTATTGCATGTGCAATACATATGCCTGCATATGCATGTATGCATGTGTTGTGCATGTTGCTTTTAATATTGTAATAAAATTTTGAAAATGTTAAGCTACTCACACACATGCATATACACATGAGAGATACTCTTTAAATGGCTTAAAAAGCAGTCATCTCCTCTACATGTTGTGTTTGTGCAAAGATATCCGAGAGAAGAAAAACAAAAGTATACACACAGTAGAACAGTAATATTGAAGCATGAGCCAGGGATTTAAACGTATAAATACATACATACATACATATATGCATACATAATTGATCATTGCAACCTTTTAGCCAGGATTACGACCTAGCTTCACGAGTATTATGAGAGGAAATCAATTTGCAAGAAATAAAATTTTTTTAAAGGAAATCGTGCAGGAGTACGTGTCCCAATTATTTCCCTTGATTAAGTGCTTCCTAAAGGGTCCGCCAAATAACTTTTTTTTTAAATACTTTAAAAAAAACTACTGAATATTTTCTCAAATTTCTTTTTTTATTTGAAAGTACAAGCCTTCCGGTTAATAATGGAAAATAATTTCATTCAAATGGCTGCCTCGGCTGGCCTACACGATCGGTCCAATTTTTAAGCACATTATGGATTGTGTGCAGCTGTATTTCACCAATGGCTTCACGAATATTGTCCTTTAAAGCGTCAGTTGTCTCTGGCTTGTCGGCGTAACACTTATCTTTGACGGCACCCCACAAATAATAGTCAAACGGTGTCAAATCGCAGCTCCGAGGTGGCCAAACGACATCAGCTCTGCGGCTGATAATGCGAACATCGAGTGTAGCTTCGGCTGTGTGGCACGTAGCGCCGTCCTGTTGAAACCAAATGTTGCCAATATCCTCCTCTTCAATTTTTGTGAACAAAAATTCGTTCAACATGGCCCGATAATGATCGCCATTGACTCTAGCGGCCACTCCTTGCTCATTTTCGAAGAAAAATGCCCCAATGATGCCTCTGGACCAAAATCCGCACCAAACAGTTACTCGTTTTGGGTGCGTCTGCTTTTCAATGTATGCGTGCGGGTTTTCTGTGCCCCAAATGCGACAATTTTGCTTGTTTACACACCCGCCAAGATCAAAATGAGCTTCGTCTGAAAAGATGATTTTTTTTTTGCCAAAATCGGCATCTTCTGGTGTAGGCTACTGCATGGCCAGCCGAGGCAGCCATTTGAATGAAATTATTTTCCATTATTAATTTTAATTTCCATTATTGTACTTTCAAACAAAAAAAGAAATTTGAGAAAATATTCAGTAGTTTTTTTGAAAGCATTTTCAAAAAAAAGTTATTTGGCGGACCCTTTAGTTACTGTCGTTGTATTAATTTTTAAAGGGAGGGCTTAATAAAATTTAGTACAGATCCGCTATTGTTCTGGCAAACGATCTGTTAATAATCTGCTAACGATTTCGTAATGAACTCCTAACGATCTGCTAATGATCTGCTAAGGTCTACGAACTGATATGAAAATCTGCTGAAGATCTACTGACCTCCTAGTAATGATCAGCCAACCATCTGATTATGATATATTAAGGTAATTTTACTGAACTGCCCAGAAACTAATGACCTGGCATTGATCTGTATCTTATAATGAGTTTCCAACGATCTAGATCTAGAAAATATCGATTAAGAAAAATCTGGGAATTATTTGCTAATGAACTGCTTTCTTTTATACGATGTTTTGTTTATCGGCCATTTGAATATTAGAAAGAAGAAATTTAGAAATTACCTCCGTGAGAGCGTTCTATCAAGGTACTACGATTTTAGGCTGACGTATGTAAGTCCCTTAATGAGAAGGCTCATGAGTACAACAATACATCGTATGGGTAGCAAGCCACAGTGGTAGTCCGCAAAACTGCAGAAAGGATAAGTTGACAAGACTTTGCACAGCTACTTGATTATCGAACGAATTTTAGAAACTCCAATGACACCATTTCATTGACAATTTATTATAAGATTTCCTTAACGCCACGTACAGCAGATGCATATGCAAGGCAACATAAATAAGCACAAATTTCAAAGCAGTACACTCAGCATCGTTTACAGAGTCGTTACCGGAAATTGTATTCTAAGCACCCGTGCTAGACGCTTTCATTATTCATATTCACTGGCCAACGACTATTGAAGAATTTGCAGATATAAGGAAAGAAAATCACACTCTTCTTCATCTACAGGAGAAGACCGACACATCAGCAGCGTAAATGATGCTTGGAAACTAAACATTCATTACCAAAAAGTTTTCAGTGAATGGATCGAATTTCCATTAACGATTGACTGCTAATATGTACTGTACAACACAGAATCATTGCTGAAGCGACCGACTACGGCGGATAAAAAATGGATCACGTTCGAGAATGATGTGCAAAAGTGTGAACGAAGCATGGTAACGTTTCGCATACTGTTTTAGAGCCAGAACTAATGCCAAGAAATATAAGTACTGGGTATCTGAAGTTCACTATAAGCTTTTAAAAACACGTCAAACAATTCATTCTGATCCTCACTGTTAACTGCTCATGAGATTGAAGCAAATAATTCAATAAAAACGCCCAGAGTTGATCAACAGAAAATGTTTTGTATTCCTTTGTGACAACGCTAGGTTATACATACATACATACATACACACATACATACATACATACATACATACACACATACATACATACATGGGGCTTAGCTTCGGGCTACCATGGGGGTCAGTAGGTGGCGGATAACTGAACGGCCTATCCCAGGTAGGCTAGCTGCGAATAACCAATAAGCAGTCCCCGACCAAGAGCGGCAGATACGGAGGCGTACTACAAAAAGGTACAAGTGACCGAAGACGTTATCTGCGACATGGCGAATCGATTCCGCCATTAACTAGGCATCATCCCACAGGGGGTTCCCTCAAGAGATGGGAAAATAGGAGAGTAACGACTCCGTGGTTCCCTCAGTTCCACCGAAGCGGCGAACTACGACGCCCTTGATTGGGGCATTAGAACCGAGCCCGGTAAGGTTCTAATTATGGTATACCGGAAAATGGATTTGAATTGGTGACATAGGCTGACGATGGCAGTATTCCGGCACTTTAGTAGGCGGTGTGATAGCTGGCTGAAATGGCTGTCGGGCTAATGCTGTCATTGCCCCCGCCCCGTTAAAATGATGGCAAGTCTGTCGGTACGTTCCTGATTTATCACCGTTAAGTTGGTGTTGTAGGACCAGATGTGAATCCCTGGTTTACGTCGACCTGGCTCTGAACACGTATTCCCATAAGGTTATGTGTCAACCCTCGCGTGGCCTCCCTGCTTGTGCATAGATAACCACGGGGTCTTTCCTGACGACTACAACGATGGATTAGGATAGCGGCCGGGAGTTGGGGCCCAAATGAAATGAATAGTAACAAAAATAAACCTACAAATAAGACGACGAATGATATGAATACCTTGGAGCTGAACGCTTTCGGGCAGAGCTCAAGGATTCTGAGATCTCCTGTGCGGAATCGGGAAATGAACCCGTTCGGTCAGAGTACGAGGACTCCGAGATCCCCAGTGAATGGAGAATATTCAGGATTGGCGGCATCGGAGTCGG
This sequence comes from Sarcophaga variegata, assembly GCA_932273835.1. Taxonomy (NCBI): domain Eukaryota; kingdom Metazoa; phylum Arthropoda; class Insecta; order Diptera; family Sarcophagidae; genus Sarcophaga; species Sarcophaga variegata. The sequence continues at coordinate 14,052,955 of OW026361.1, read as the reverse complement.
AACCAACGCGAAGCAACCCGACGGCATCGACCAGCGGGGTTTTTGGTCAACTCGGAGACCAAATTAAGAGCTTAGTTGATATGATGGAGGATGGAAAGAGGAGATCAATCCACCAACCAATGAGAGATGCAATTGACTCTATTAAGACCCTATACGACCTGTACGCAGCTGAGTTGAGGGGGCAGTCAATCAATGAGAAGGGTTGCAGCAGTTCTGCAACACAGACTTCGCCCTGGATGAGAAATCATGAGGGGAAGAGGAGACAGGAGGATACTGTTGAGACTCCCGAAGCAAAGAGGAGAACTCCAAATCCTGCACCAAAAGCTTTGGCAAAGAGGACTACTGAGACGACTCTGGGTCGGCAGGTAAACACTCAGGAATCAACTGGAGAACCAGGGTGGCAAAAAGTCACTAAAAGGAAAAAGAAGGAAAAGAAACCTCAGGAGAGGAAAACAAAACCTGATGCAATAATGATAGCAACGAGGGATGACACATCGTATGCTGACATTTTGAGGAGGGTTAAAAAGGACCCTAAGCTTTGCAAATTAGGTGAAAACGTTACGAAAATTCGGAGAACTGTCAAAGGAGAGCTACTACTTCAGCTCGGCAAGAACGGCGAGCGAACGGAGGACTTCAGAGGGGCCATTGGAGAGCTCCTAGGGGAATGCGCGACTGTCCGCACTCTAAAAGAGAGGAGGACAATTGAGATAAAGGACATTGATGAGATCACGGAGAAGGAAGATGTATATAATGCAATACAGAACATTCCAGGTCTTGAGAGCTTCGCTCTTGCCGACATAGTTGGTCTCAGGAGAGCATATGGTGGAACGCAAACGGCCACAGTGAGCCTTAATGCAGACGCTGCAGCTATTCTTCTGAAAGAAGGTAGAATTAGGATCGGCTGGGTCATATGCAGGATTCGCGAAAGGAACATTCCGACGAAATGCTTCCGATGCTTGCAGTTTGGACATATAGCCCGCCTGTGCGAGAGTAAAGTTGACCGCTCGGGAACATGCCGCAAGTGTGGACAGGACGGTCACATTGCTGGGAATTGCGAACGGGAACCACTCTGCATGTTCTGCAAAGTGGACAACCCAAGGTTCGCCAAACATATCGCTGGGAGCAGGAAGTGTCCTCAGTTTCAAAGCGCTCTTAAATCACGATCTAGGAGATGAAGTTAATACAAATTAATCTGAATCATTGCGAAGCAGCACAGGACCTATTGGTCCAGAGGGTAAAGGAGGAGAATATCGATGTCGCAATCATAAGCGAACCTTATAGGGTACCGAGGAATAGTACTTGGATCACGGACGGATCTAGTACTGCGGCTATATGGATTTGTGGTTCATTACCCTTCCAGCAAACCTATGCGCGGGACATTGGTTTCGTTATGGCCAGGATAAAGGGAGTTTTCGTCTACAGCTGTTACGCTCCCCCGAGGTGGTCAATGGATGACTTCCAACATATGCTGGAGAGGCTGGCGTCACACGTGCGCCTGAACACCCCCGTTATTATAGGAGGAGACTTCAACGCTTGGGCGACCGAATGGGGTAGTAGATATACTAACGCCAGGGGTCGCTGCCTCTTGGAAACGTTCGCTTCGCTTCCTGTGGCGCTGATGAATGACGGAAGAGGAACCACATTTAGGAGAGCTGGATCGAGCTCGATAATAGATTTGTCTTTTGTGAGCGATGGCCTTGTTTCGCGGACTGCGTGGAGGCTAACTGAGGACTTCACGAATAGTGACCATCAGGCAATTGTGATGACGGTTACTGGGCGCAACACGAGAGGAAACGGATTGCCGAAGTTTACGGGACCCAAATGGAAGGACTCCCGCTTTGACGAGGAGACGTATAGATTGATGTTGTCGTCTTTTCATACGACTGGCAGCACGGTCGAAGAATTAGTGAGCGGCGTATACCAAATGCTCAACACTGCATGTGATGCTGCTATGCCTAGGAGAACTGTGTGTAGGGGACGTTCCCCCTGCTACTGGTGGAATGACGAAATTCGAAGACTGCGGTCGGGCCCAGCGTACGAGAGGAAGGCCGACATGGGAAGCCGAACGGGCTTCCTATGAGGATCTAAGGCATCAACTTAGAAGAGCCATTAAAAGGAGCAAGAAACTATCCTTCCAGCGGATATGCCAGGAAGCTGACATCAATCCTTTTGGGACGGCGTACAGAGTCGTCTGCAAGAGAATCGGTGCTCGAGAACAGCCTAAACTAGGTTGTCCAGTTTTGTTACGGGAGATCATTGGTACATTATTCCCACGGGGCCAGCCCTACACTTTTATAAGTAGGGAGCCGGAGGCCATTCATACCATACCCGAGGTAACAGGAGAGGAGGTACTCGCAGCATGCACTGGAATAGGAGATAGGAAGACACCGGGGCCAGACGGAATCCCAAATAGGGCACTTAAGGTGGCTATCCGGCTCAGACCGGATATGTTGGCCAAGGTGTTCCACAAGTGCTTCATCGAGGGTGTTTTTCCACTTAGATGGAAGAAGCAGAAATTGGTTCTCATTCCAAAACCTGGCAAACCACCAGGGGAACCATCGTCGTATCGGCCCATCTGTCTACTTGACACGATGGGAAAAATACTGGAGAGGATTATATACAATCGACTACTGACGTGTGCCGAGGCAGGAGGAGCTCTCTCGGACCTGCAATACGGATTTAGGAAAGGACGATCCACTATTGACGCGATAAGAAGAGTGGTCGACATTGCAAGAGATGCAATAGATGGCGAAAGGTGGAGATTTGGCACCAAGGAATACTGCGCGGTTGTCACACTTGACGTTAGAAACGCGTTCAACTCAGCGAATTGGGGGCGGATTATGAGAGCCCTCTTTAACATGGCTACGCCGCCATACTTAATGGAGATACTGAACAATTACTTTCAGGACAGGAAGGTAATATACCTAACGGATGAAGGAGAGCAGGAATACGTAGTGACGGCAGGTGTCCCGCAGGGCTCTGTACTTGGGCCACTACTATGGAACATTATGTACGATGGAGTACTTCGATTGCGATTGCCGAACGGGACTACAATTGTGGGCTTTGCAGATGACATAGCCATAGTCTCGGTAGCTAAGACGGTAAGGGAAATAGAGGAGAAAACGAACACAGCGATTCGAAAGGTTGGAGCATGGCTGGATGAAGCAGGTTTGAAACTTGCTGCGCATAAAACAGAGGCCGTCTTGATAAGCGGCCGGAAGATAGTGGAGAAGATGGAAGTGACCGTTGGAGGCATAAGGATCGAATCGAAGAGGGCGATAAAATACCTGGGAGTGATTATCGACGACAGGTTAAACTTTAAGGAGCACGTGAAATACATCGGCGAAAAAGCATCTGTAACACAGGGAGCACTGGCGAGGATGATGCCAAATATTGGAGGACCAGGTCCATTCAAAAGGAGGATAATTTCGGCGGTAATAACGTCGATAATGCTGTATGCTTGCCCAATATGGTCGGAGGCACTCTCCGTGGGGACGACAAGGAGGATACTGTCCTCGGTGTATCGTCTAAGCGCGATTAGACGGATAAGTGGCTTCAGGACAGTGTCTGATGAAGCGGTATTGGTGTTGGCAAAGACAATACCAATAGATATATTGGCGGATGAGATGAGGAGGATATACCTTCGCCGTCTCGAGCACCCGGGACGAATAGCAGCTATAAAAGCGGAGGAACGAAGGACTTCCATGCACAAATGGCAGTCACGATGGGAAAGCAGTTTAAAGGGAAGATGGACATTTCGCCTTATCCCTGATGTAACCCTTTGGATGAATAACAAACATTGCGAGCTGAACTACTACGTGACTCAGTTCCTAACTGGTCATGGGTGCTTCAGGAAGTACCTGCACAGATTTGGTCATGACACTTCCCCTATATGCCCAAACTGTGTAGATGAGGAGGAAGATGCGGAGCATATTCTTACATGCTGTCCCAGATTTAGATGGCCGGGAGAAACGAATGTGGAACCAAACCGGCTAATGGAAGAGCTGTTGAACTGTAGGATTTTATGGAGTCAATATAGCCAGAGAATGGCTGAAGTTTTGATAGTACTCCGAAGACTGGAGGAACGGAGGCGAAATTTGAATTGAAGTGATAAAGCTTTCAAGCTAACCAGCCCTCCGCGAAGTAATACCTTACGGCAGTCCCGCGGGGGGAGAGTGGTTGAAGTGTGTAGGGGTGGGTTTAGTACGTAGGCACCAGCGATGGTGAATCGTGCACTCTTTTGTTGGAACAAAAGTGTCTTTCGAAGATTCCCACCTCCGGCTCAAGACAAAAAAAAAAAAAACATACATACATACATACATACATACATACATACATACATACATACAATTATGTATTACAACCATTACAACCCTTCAGTCAGGATTTCGGCATAGCTTCTCACACCACTAATGTTGTGTGTGTTAATTTTATACATGAGTGGCGAGAAACTTTTCCTGGCAATTTTTTTGGCTCTTAGAGTTTTTACCAGCAGACTACTGAGAGAAAGTTGCTGAATAAATAATTTTTCATATTTCGTTTTGATGTCTGAACTGGGGTTTGAACCGTGGCTTTACGTCTAATAAGCCGACACACTACCTACTATACTACGGCGACCTCAAGGTGATACACATAATTGCAACTTTTCAATCAGGATTACGACCTAGCTTCTCACTTACGTTGTGTGTGTTAATTTTGTACATGAGTAGCGGGGCCTACAGTTTAAAGTCGGTTCCGAACGATAGGTTTTTGAGACTTCTCAGACTTTTGTCCAGAAATCTGCTGAAAGGAAATCGCAGTGAAAATATCTTTTCATATTTCGTTTTGTTGGAGGTGACTGAACTATGGTTTGAACCATGGGCTCACGTCTAATAAGCCATAACACTACCTACTAGACTACGGCAACTGATCATACACATTTTAAATTAACCAGCAGAATCTGAGAAAGCTTGACTTGGATGCACTTTGATGCATTGCTCATATACCTCGGAGCTTGTGCCTTCAATTTATTTTTCATTACGATCTCTGTCGGACTCTCTTAAGTTATAAATATAAATTCCATAGCGGCCTAAAAATCCCAATTGGATGAGTCTTACGCATACCAAATATAAAACCAAATAAATAATAAGTTTTAGCAAAAAACCATTCCTTTAAAGCACTGCTCTTGATCTATCTGTTCTAAGTATAGATAAACAAGTTAAAGTTAAGATTTATGAAGTGTTTAAATACACAAAGAGGGCGACACTCTATACCACTCTATACACTCCATACACTGTATATAATTTTTTTCTTCCTGTAGAGAAACCAGTGTGTAAATATTGATGTTTTTTCCTGCCATAAAATATAGAAGATTTAGATAAACATTTAGAGTGACTGTGTGTACAAAAGTAGCAAAGAATTAAGTGGTCATAAATAAAATGAACTCAATGTAGTAGAAAACAATGAATGAATAAATGAAATAAATTAAAAAATAAAACAAAAATATAGGGAATCAATACTATTTAAGAAAAAATAATATTTTAAAGCATACTTTCAGTACATTGCGTTAAAAATGGAAAACTAAAGCATACTCTCAGTACATTATGTTAAAAATTGAAAATTAAAGCATACTTTCAAGCTGAAAAAAAGTTGATTTTATAAATAATTCATGGCATGGAATTTATTAACAATTTTAAACGAAAATCATAATTCATTGAGCAGCAGTATGCGTTTATTTTTCCTTTTTTCACTTTCTTTTAGAAGCTTAAGGTTTTTCTTACACGAAAAACTATTTATTTATGCAAAGCACATTGATATCACAGACTTACTGCATGTTTTTCTTTTAATTTTTTTTATTACCATTTCTTGAAAATTATTTTATACTTTTATTCTGGCTTTTCTTCGTTCCAAAAATAGAAAAACAGAAAAAATGCGAAGCAAAACTCATTTTATTAACACTTAAACAACAATGATTAAAGAGAAGGAAAAAAACTGGCTGTCTCGCTTGCTTTAACTATAACAACATCCTAAAAGCAGGCAACAATAAAAAAATAATAATTCAGGTGACATTTTGCATAAAATTTAACAACCACCCGCCCCTATCAAAACTGGTTTCTTTCGAAAATCTCCGTTTTTATTAATATCGAGTGAAAAAAAAGAAAGAAAATCATAAATTTTATTATAAATGTCTGGCAGGAGCAAAAGTGTGACTGTGACTGTGATTTCTTTTTCACTTTTTTTTAACACTAAACGTGCTACTTGTGTGGGTTCTAAGGCAAGGCTGCTTGACGTTTTTATTTTCATTTTTTTTAAGTTTGAATTATTTAACGTAACGTCTGACAAAGAAAAAAAAAAAAAAAAAAAAAAAAAAAAAAAAAAAGTTTATAAATCTAAAAGGTAATGTATATTTTTAGGAGTAAAATAAACATAATCCTTAACTTTCAAAATTTCACTTTGTGGTTTTTGCCAACAAACACTGACATTCCAAAAAAAAAACAGACGAGAACGAAGCGGAAAACGTAAAAGTCAACAACTCAGAAAAGTTGAGGTGAGAATTGTTTGCCTTTGAAGAATTTTTTTTTATTTCTATTTTCCATTTGAAATGTTTAAGGCTTTAAAAGTAGACATAGATAACAGAAATGTACAGATTATGAATATTTAATAAAAAAAAATATATATAAATAAATATGAAAAAAGTTAGCATACTTTGAGAATGCGTAAAAAAGTAATAAATCAAGCCTATGTTTAGGAGTTTGAAAAATTTAAGATTTACAAAAATTTAAGTGAAAAATGAAGTGAAAATAACATTGCATAAATTAACGAAAATGTACAATAATTGTTAAACAATTATATTTTGCGATTTAAAAAATATCTTCTAAAAAAGTAAATTAAAATCGTAAAATATTTACCAATAGCGTAATAACTTAACCCATAAGTTCGGTGAAGCGTTGGTTACTTACTTACATGCTGGGTCATTACACTCCTTTAGTCAGGATCACAACTCGCACCACCCATGTGTGTGTTAATTTTATCGATGAGTAGAGGGACCGTCAGTATAACGTAGGCTCCGAGCAACAGATTTAAGGAACTTTTCATGGCAATTTTATTTTCCTCTCAGAGGTTTTGTCAGAAGAAGAAAAGAAGTCGACGAAGAAATATTTTTGTTTTATATTTTGTTTTGTTCAAGATGTTTGTACCAGGGGTTAAACCATGGGCTCGCATCTAGTAAGACAACAAACTACGACTAAATCAATTTATGTGCTATAAGATCTCTTGTAGGATCGATATTACCCATACCGTCATACAATCATATTTCCTGGTTAGCCATCCGTTTTATGAACGTTTTAAGAACGTGAGTTGTGAGCAAACGAGTGCTTCGTCCCTGGCTACCAAATACCGGACTATGTCAGGGAAAATGTTTAGCGTCACCGTATCCTGGAATGCACATGAGGATAATCGTCGAATGGGTGGATATTTTCGCAAGATACACCCGGCATTCTTAGTAATTTTTAAATGTGGTGTGTCCACTCTTGAGGAATCTAATGACCGCTTTATTGCCTGTATATATACGCATATTAATATTCGATGACCTTCCCCGTGTGGTAGCGGGAATAGAATACTACCACAGTGATCACCATACTTGTCGTACAAGGCTTCTAAGGGTGCTGCTACCAGTCAGGAACTAGTTGGGGTTCAACTGGCAGCAGTCTGGTTTACTTGGCTGCGAAGCCTGACCAGAGGTCTTAATCTGGTGCCACGGGTGCCGGGAGCCCCAGAGACTTGTCCCTGCCCGGCAATGGTGAGGCCCCCTTGTGGGAGTGACGTGGTGGCTGTGGTTTAGACCCTAATCGCGGGAAGTGTGTCAGTACGGTGTGGCGTTACACTCTTAACGCATTGAAGGAGTTTAGATGGTCTCCGACCCCAAAACAAGAGGGAAGTCATGTCCAACACAACATGACTTCAAATTGCTACCCACATTCAGGGTTGCAGCGAGTGTTTGCGGTTTGTGGGGGCGTTGGTAAACGCATTATTTTTCACCCAGTGTGAAGAGCACCGTGGGATTAGGTCCACACGGATAGGTACCCACGTAAAATCTCACACATAGTTATTCGATGACCTTGAATACCGCATTTTCACAATGCAAACCCTCAGCATCAAAAATCCTAATAGAGCCTATATTTGTATGGCCGTTGAAGGAACTCTGACCATTTACTGCAAACCTTGTTGAAAGTTGGAGAGCTTTTGTTCGCTCTCAAAGCACTATCTCTTATTTAAATACTTGCCAATAATCTAATAAATCCTCTACCCATTTTATACCGGCACCAATACATCATTCAATCTCCTCTATACCCCCAAAAATTGTCCAATGTCCGCCTGAAAATCTAATGAAACAGTCAAAAAAAATTATCTGAAAAAATTTAACATATCGCTCCCTCAAGTACTCGTGCTTAGCTACTCTATCTCTTGTCAGCTATATGCCTACATGTACAATAATTTCTGGTCTTCAGTTAATCCTTCTGTCAATCTACGATCTATGGATTCCATTCAAATTGCTTATTGCTAGGCAAGTCATGTTAATAATTTCTAGAATCTTATTACTCAGGTATTGAAGTGTGTCCCAGAAAGGCACTTAGTATTCTTTTCTACTTTCTCATTTTCTTCTGCAGAAGATGTTCTATATTTAGAGATATATGCCCAGGGATTAGTAAACCATTAGGGAGCCTATGAGATTGCAAATCATGTGATTTGTCTATTCTTTGGTTTCATTACTTGTCCTCTTTAAATGATAAGAGAGGAACCTGAAAGCTACGCCTGAAATCTAGAGCATTAGCCATGATGTTAGTCCCACACCTTGGTGTTGCGGATTCCATATAAGATTGTCGCCTTTAGAAACAGCTACCATTATTGATCAGTTTACGATGTGATATACAAATACTTTAAGGATCCTTTTTCTATATATCTTCATGCTGAATTTTTTCCGGAGCAATCAATCTCTTTTCTACCACCTTCTTAAATCCAAAATGTTTACCTTATTTTTCAATATGAATCATCTTCTTTTATCTTTTATTAATATTTCATAAATACATCTCCACATACATTCTATTCTCTCTCTTTCTCTCTGTTCCTATATTTAATTGCTACAACAACAACAACAACAAAAAAGAAGAAGAGTTTCTTTGTTTAAACAAAAATGACAGATTAAGTTTTCCTTTCAGTTCACTTTCAATCTCCGAAATATAAATTCGTAATTTACGCATACGCATGCAAACAAACAAACAAGGGAAAACAAAAATCTACGCAAAATATAAGGATACAAACGCCTAAAGGTATGCCATGATATTTGTATTTACGGAAATTTCAAACCGAAAAACAACAATCTACAGCAGCTACTAGTGTCTCTAGTGTCTCCGATGCTCTGGCATAAAGAGGAAAAAGGTTGACAAATTAAATGAGAGAAGTTACGGCAAAAGGAAAAAACCTAAATGAGACATTTGTAAGCGGTCTTAACAGTATATGTAAGGGCCCTACATGTTTACATTAAGCGTGATTCAAAAAGATTGTGATATTGAAACGTTTATTGTAGACACAAACCATGTACTTTTTGTAGCCTAAAAATATGTGAAAAATTTAAAGTTACTGGGCTGTACGACTAAGAAAGTTAGATTAAACTCAACTTAAAAGCTGCTTAAATTGTTTACAATAATTTAATGGAGTATACTACTTGCATATATCCACATACATAATTGGTCATTACAACCCTTCAGTCAGGATTACGACATAGTTTCTCACACCACTTATATTGTGTGTGTTAATTTTATGCATGAGTGGTGGGACCTACAGTTTAAAGTCGACCCCGAACGACAGATTTTTCAGAACCTTTTCATGGTGTGTACAAAAGTAGCAAAGAGTTAAGTGGTCATAAATAAAATGAAAATGAAATTAAAAAATTATTTATAAAGGGATAAATATTATTTAAGAAAAAATAATATTTTAAAGCATACTTTCAGTACATTATGTTAAAAATGGAAAACTAAAGCATACTTTCGAGCTGAAAAAAATTTGACTTTATAAATAACACAGCCCTGCATAGGTTTTGCAAATAAGATGGCTCCAGGTGTTTCCGAAGGCATTTTGCGCGCTGGACACGAATCTGTGAAGGTTTTCGAGAAAAAGGGGATTGAAACCCCTAAAAATAGCGTTTTTGACCATTTTTGAAACATTGTAGAGCTAAACACTGACGTGCTAGAACCATCGCTATCGTCAGAAATTGACAACTGATATTTCCTCTTTAAAATGAGCCCAAAGCCCAAATTGTTTGCATGCACCCTTAAAGTAGGGGGTGGATTTATGTCAAGGGGTGCAAGAGAAAAAGAAACACATTACGGAGGTCGTTAAAAATAATCAGATTTACTTGAAAATTGTTACTCAGGGGTTTTTGGGGTCGCTGATTACAGATCTTCATTCAGATTTAAAAAATTCAAAATGCCGGATCCAATATGGCAGTCGAGGTTTATAAAAATTAATCACATTTACTTGAAAATTGTTACTTGGGGGTTTTTGGGGTCATATTTCATTGCGCAGCAGTACACGTCTAGTTTTTATTTTTCATTTTCTTTCAGAAGCTGATGTCTGCGCAATGGTTTGAATCACGGCTATTAAGCCAAGACAATGCCTATTAGTCAACAGCGGCTACTTCATATGATAGTTCTGTGAAGTAGAATTTTTTTAGCTTCTACTTTAGAGGCCTATTTTGAACGAAAATCATAATTCATTGAGCAGCTGTACGCGTCTATTTTCCCTTTTTTCATTATCTTTCAGAAGCTGATGTCTGAGCTAAGGTTTGAACCACAGCTATTAAGCCAAGACACTGCCTATTAGTCCAAGGCAGCTACTTCATATGATAGTTCCTTGAAGTAGTTTTTTTTTTTTTTTTAGTTTCTACTTTAGAGGCCTATTTTGAAGGAAAATCATAATTCATTGAGCAGCAGTACGCGTCTGTTTTTCCTTTTTTTCATTTTCTTTCCGAAGCTGATGTCTGAGCTAAGGTTTGAATCACGGCTATTAAGCCAAGACACTGCCTGCTAGTTCACGGCGACTACTTCATATAGTTCTGTGAAGTAGAATTTTTTTTAGTTTCTACTTTAGAGGCCTATTTTGAACGAAAATCATAATTCATTGAGCAGCTGTACGCGTCTATTTTTCCTTTTTTCATTTTCTTTCAGAAGCTGATGTCTGAGCTAAGGTTTGAAGCACGGTTATTTAGCCAAGACACTACCTACTTGGCTACGGTGACTTGATCATATCGACGCCTCCGTTCTATAACATTCTAAGTCGAAAAAGTGTGTTTTGAGTTATGAGCTCTCAAAGTTTTCACACGACATACGACCATATGTGTATTCTAAGAAAATTTTCCCCTATAACTTCGGAACGGTTCGGCGCATCTTAACCAAATTTTGACAGTATTTAAGTTAGAGAACGTAGAATTTAAAAATGTAAAAACATTAAAAACGTTCTAAGTACACTTAGAACGTTATAGAATGGAGGCGTCGATACGATAGTTCCTTCAAGTAGAATATTTTTAGTTTCTCCTTTAAAAGCCTATTTGTTTACATTACTGAATATTTCGTGTCTATATTAACCAACTTCTCTCACAAAAATGCGTATTTACTGTGATATACCCTACAGGGATGTCTATTAAAAAAAAGGAGGAAAGAAGGAGACAGATTTTTGGGGAATAAAACTTTGCAGACAAAACACTTTATTTTATAAATGAGTCAAAAAATCCCTAAAGGCAACAACAACAACAATAACAAACAAACAAACAAACAAACATATAAAAATCATACACAATTGACGACCTTTTCCCATTTAGTTGTGAAGTTTTTTCCGTTTCCTTTTCCTTTGTGTGGAGAACTGAAAGACTGTGTTTGTGTGTGTGAGAGAGAGAGAGTGAAGGAGAGTATTTATAAATATGTTTTTACAGGGATTGTCTGTGTTTTAAATGCAATAATACGAGTGTAACATTTTGTAAAATTACGTACACTGAGAGACAGACAGCCAAACAGGCAATGTTTACCTGTCCCTTAAAAAAACACACACAAAAAAAGGAAAGAAAAAAGTCTAGAGAATGGTGTTATAAAGCTTCTGGCCGGTATTATTTGAAGATGAACTAAATTAAAAACAGACAAAGGCACAGAACCAATACTATACTATACCCATGGATGCCTATTGCATCTGGGATATCCAATGTGTAGTTGTAGTTGTTCTTCCTTTGTTTGTATGTGTGGAAATTTAAATTGTATGTCCTTTGGAAATATTATTGTTACTGAGTGTTGCAGGAGATTTGGTTTTTTTTTTGGTAGACAAATTGTTTATTAAAGTTTTTGTTGGTGGAAATGAAAAGGACATGTCCCTCAACAAGCCAATGGTAAGAGTATATGTAAGGACGAAAATAAGTTAAACGGTTTGTCTAAAGTTTTCCTTTTATTTTAGCTTATAGAGGTATGCCTTAAAACTATTCCATTTCGTATGTAGGAACCCTTTCTTAATTTGATTGAAAGTTTGAGTTGATTAAAAGGATATTTCGTTCAAAAGGTTAAGAATAATTGCTTGGGAAGTCAAGCATATGTAGTTGGCATAATAACTTATTTACTACCATTATTTAGTGACAATAACAACAACAACAATAAAAGAAGGTTCCTTAAAAAAGGATTAAAAGCAAGAACATATTAGTGCCCCTTAATATCGGTTCCGCCATCTAACGTTTTTTTTTCAACTACTGCTTATTTCATGAATGGTAACACTTAGCTCATGTCTGATTTGACAGATAATTAGTTTTATCCTTCCGCTGAACGAATATGGTTGTGTATACGCTTGAACAACGCTGGGAAATATTGCGACATTACTTTGAAAATCATGGTAATGTTGCAGAATGTGTGCGAAAATTGCGCACGGATTTTGGAAGAAGAGAAGCACCGTCAGCTCCGTATGTTCGTTATCTTGTGAAAAAAGTGAAAGCAACTGGCATCCACATCGATAAACCGAAGCGTGAAAAGCCAAAAACAGTGCGTACACCCGAGAATATTTCTGCTGTGGCAGAAAGTGTGCTTGAAGCGCCATCAACATCAATTCACCGTCGTTCTCAACAATTGAACATTTCGGAGACATCATTGAAACGAATTTTGCATAAAGACCTTGGTATGACGCCATACAAAGTCCAATTGGTTAAGGAGTTGAAGCCAATTGACCATCCAGTGTGTTTTCGCTTCGCTAAGTAGGCCTGCGATCGACTTACAGAAGATGTCGATTTTGGCAAAAAAAAATCATCTTTTCAGATGAAGGTCATTTTGATCGTATAGCGGGTATGTAAACAAGCAAAATTGTCACATTTGGGGCACAGAAAACCCGCACGCATACATTGAAAAGCCGACGCACCCAAAACGAGTTACTGTTTATTGCGGATTTTGGTCCAGAGGCATAATTGGGCCATGTTTCTGCGAAAATCAGCAAGGAGTGACCGTTACAGTCAATGGCGATCGTTATCGGGTCATGTTGAATGAATTTTTATTCATAAAAATTGAAGAGGAGGATATTGGCAACATTTGGTTTCAACAGGACGGCGCTACGTGCCACACAGCCGAAGCTACACTCGATGTTTTGCGCCCTGTTTTTGAAGATCGCATTATCAGCCGCAGAGCTGATGTCGTTTGGCCACCTCGGAGCTGCGATTTGACACCGTTGGACCATTATTTGTGGTGTGCCGTCAAAGATAAGTGTTACGCCGACAAGCCAGAGACAATTGACGCTTTAAAGGACAATATTCGTGAAGCCATTGGTGAAATACAGCTGCACACAATCGATAATGTGTTTAAAAATTGGACCGATCGTGTTGGCTACTGCATGGCCAGCCGAGGCAGCCATTTGAATGAAATTATTTTCTATTATTAACCTCAAGGATTGTACTTTCAAATAAAAAAAGAAATTTGAGAAAATATTCAGTAGTTTTTTTTTTTAAAACATTTTCAAAAAAAGAAAAGTTATTTGGCGGACCCTTTAGTTTCACAATTAAAGCCTTCAAAAATCCAAAGCCAATCAATACTCCCTCTTTATTGCATTGCTTCCTAATTTACAGTTAAAAAAGATTTTCTTAAATTATCCTCAAGTCTTTGGCTATAATAGCATACATAAACACACTTACAATATGTTTCTACAAATATCAACAATTTAGTGTGTCTTTAACTTCTAAAGCAGCCAGTGCTACTGCAAAAGAAAACAACGACTAACAACGGCTTTGAAAAAAAAACTTTGATTTTTTTCTTTGTATAACTAAAGGGCTCGACTTAAATTACAAATACAAATACAAATACAATCATTATAATGTCAGTAACTATTGCAACAAAATTTTAGCCAAATACATACTTCAAATACAACAGCGACAACAACAACAACTGCAACTACAACACAATATGAACAAGTGCTCACTTCAATACATTGCATTGAGTGCCTTATACTTGAGCCATTATTCGCGTTATTTGTAGCGAAAATGTTCACTTCGAGAGTCTCTAGTTAAAGTTTCATGAGTTGTGATTGGACAGGGTAATGCAACAGTAAGTGATACTTCAGTTTTTAGAAATTTTCTTTCCTTTTTTTATATCGTCATTCCCAAAGAATATCTTGGGAATCAAATCTTTCTTAGGCTCACATTGATAAGGAATTCTATCTCAATGCTGATCAAGATAGAGAGGATGCTGCCACACTAGGAATATACCTGGGGCCATCAAAAATATTGAATTGGTTAGCATAGCAAGCATACAGGCGAAATCGCATATACAAGACAATATGCTGGATTGGATGTATTGGAAAAGAGTACACCTTGGCGCCTTTGGTAGACACAGAAGGGCGCCTTACATACATAATTGGTCATTACAACCTTTCAGTTAGGATTACGACCTAGCTTCTGAAAGCACTTATTTTGTGGGTGTTAATTTTATATACTGTAGGTCCCAGTTTAAAGTCGACTCTGAATGCCAGATTTTTGAGAAACTTTTTCAAGGCAATTTTATTTACTCTCCGAGTTTTTGCCAGAAAACTGCTGAGAGGAAGTCGCCGAAGAAATATTTTTTCATATTTCGTTTTGTTGGAGATGTCTGGCCCAGGCCAACACAATACCTGCTAGACTACGGCGACTTCAATATGCTGGTCTAATGAAGACTAAAAAAGAGTATATCTTGGCGGCTTTCGTAGACACCGAAGAGCTCGCAATAATATGGGACTGAGCTTTGTAGCGGACTTATTAAGATTGAATAGGCAATACTCTAACAATAGGGGGATATACAGTGGTGGCCTTATAATTAAAAACGATGTTTCTGGAACAGAGTTCTCTGGACTAACGAATCTAAGTTTAATTTGTCCCAATCTGATGGAGAAACGTATGTAAGACGTCCTCCAACAAAGCCAAATCCCAGGTACACAGTAAAAACTGTAAAACAAATTAACCAACATACATGTTGCTAAGTCGTTTCTAATTATAAGGCCACCACTGTAGAAAATAATTTGCAGAAGAACAAATTACCTGCCAGTGGGGACCTCTCTCATTACTAAGAAGATTGAAAAGAGAGCCAATCAAGATGGCGTGCTGTTAACCTTTCTATTGAAAATTACGACGATCGAACTGCTAGTGACGTCAGAAGAGATCATCTGTAGGATAATTTCTTATGCGGGTAATATAGTTCTCGGAAAAATTTATGGATCCCTTCAGGGACAGAAAGAAAGGTCGTTGCTTGAGTGTAAATCCTGGGGAAACGGAGATGCTACTTTTAGGAACAGGCTGTTAGGGACATGCTGCTACTTACTATAAGGAAGGTCGTGGCTTGAGTGCATCACGGGGAAATGATACCCCAACCTCTTTAGTGAGCAGTTTCGGCCACAAAATAGACTACGGGGCGCCAGGTTTGTATCCCCTTCTCGGCTGGCATATTTCATTTATTTCCCCGCAGTGTAAAAACTCCTTGAGAAAGTCAATCGAATCTCGGATAACTCCCAAAAAGGTTCAGATGCAGCAGAGAATGACCGAGACAGCAACATCAGAGGAATTAGCAAGCAGCACTCGCTAAATCACCAATGCCAGAGATACCAGACAAGCGGTTTGGATACAACCGAATGAATAACTTGTTAGAAAGCAATAACGCCACAAAAATTGCCAAACAGTTACTAAAATGTTATTGATTTGATTTAATGGAGCATACAAAAAAGTACCAAATGCAAAAGGTACTATTTTATGAGGCTTAGTTTACATTTATTCCTCCTTTACTACTCTACTCCAGAGATTAATTTCGTAAAGCCTTCGTAAATGAAAATGCAAAAAGTACTATAAATCAGAAAGTACTTTCTGTAGCATTTAATTTAAAATTAGTACCATAATTTACCCATTTTCGATGACAAAACTAAAGAAAACTGAACTTAACTTACAAATTTTCAAAAATAATATTACAACTGATGCTTTTAATAAAGCAAAAAAAGTACTTTTAAAAAAGGTACAATTCTTTTTAAAAAAGTACTTTTAAAAAAATGTACTTTTAAAAAAGGTACTTTTTAAAAAGTACTTAAAAGATGGTACTTTTTTAAAAAAGTATTAATTCAATACAAATCTTTGTTAAATAACATCTACTCCAGAGATTAATTTCGTAAAGCCTTCTTAAATGAAAATCCAAAAAGTACTATAAATCAGAAAGTACTTTCTGTAGCATTTAATTTAAAATTAGTACCATAATTTACCCATTTTCGAAGACAAAACTAAAGAAAACTGAACTTAACTTACAAATTTTCAAAAATAATATTACAACTGATGCTTTTAATAAAGCAAAAAAAGTACTTTTAAAAAAGGTACAATTCTTTTAAAAAAAAAAAAAAAATGTACTTTTAAAAAAGGTACTTTTTTAAAAAAGTACTTAAAAGATGTTACTTTTTTTAAAAAGTACCAATTTAATTCAAATCTTTTTTCAATAACATCTCTTGCCTTCAGACCCTGCTTTATCGCTTATTTACAAAAGAAGAAAAACTGATTGTTTTTATATATCGAATGCACTTGTACTGCTAAAAAGTCCTTGAAGCAGTGTTGTTGTTGTAGTCTAAAGTTGTACTCGATTTGTTATTGTTTTTCTGTTAGTTTTGGTTGCTCATATTATTTCAAGAGAAGTTTATCTGTTGGGTGGTTGGTTGAGAGTTGTGCCCTGTTATTGTTATTTCAGTCAGTAGCAGTTGTACGACTACACAACTATAACTGCCAAAGGCAGGGCAGCCATAGCCATTGCTACGGCAGCAGTATAGCCATGGCTTTTTAACAACAATGGCAGTGGCAGTGGCAGTGGCAGTGATAGTAATAACCATGGCAGTTTGTTAAACTTTAAGTTAAACGGTTTTGTTTAAATGAGGCCAATAAATAAGCGTTTAAATTGAATATGGCACGAAGGAAGACCTGCCAAAATGAAATTTAAAAAGAAATTGTCTTTTGATTTTATTTCCTTTGAATTTTTGCCGGAAAGACGAGAAGAGATTTTTTGCTTTTTAATTAATTTTTTTTCTTTTTAGTTTATTTTGATTAAAAAAAGGAAGAAGACAGCGAACTTTGAAAAACTTTTCTGTCAAAATCTAATTTTTTTGTCTTGATTTTTAACATTTTATTGCTTGATTGTAATCATCTTTTGATTTTCTTTCGATTACTGATAGAGACACTGCACAGCATCAGTATCAATTAAAATGTTTTTAAAATATTGTCGCACAAAAGTTATTCTCTGTTGAAATAAGTTGCATGTCTGTTGTGTTCTTTGATGTTTAGAGGAGGAAGATAAAGTTGAATGATAATGTCCCTTGGCTTTTGTAGTGTATTGGTAATCATAAAGGTTCCGCCAAATAACTTTTTTTTTGTAAATGCTTTAAAAAAAAACTACTGAATATTTTCTCCAATTTTTTTTTTATTTGAAAGTACAATCCTTCCGGTTAATAATGGAAAATAATTTCATTCAAATGGCCGCCTCGGCTGGCCATGCAGTAGCCTACACGAACGGTCCAATTTTGAAGCACATTATCGATTGTGTGCAGCTGTATTTCACCAATGGCTTCGCGTATATTGTCCTTTAAAGCGTCAATTGTCTCTGGCTTGTCGGCGTAACATTTATCTTTGACGGCACCCCACAAATAATAGTCCAACGGCGTCAAATCGCAGCTCCGAGGTGGCCAAACGTCATCAACTCTGCGGCTGATAACGCGATCTTCAAAAACAGGGCGCAAAACATCGAGTGTAGCTTCGGCTGTGTGGCACGTAGCGCCGTCCTGTTGAAACCAAATGTTGCCAATATCCTCCTCTTCAATTTTTGAGAACAAAAATTCGTTCAACATGGCCCGATAACGATCGCCATTGACTGTAACGGCCACTCCTTGCTCATTTTTCGACGAAAAACAGCCCAATTATGCCTCTGGACCAAAATCCGCACCAAACAGTGACTCGTTTTGGGTGCGTCGGCTTTTCAATTTATGCGTGCTGGTGCCCCAAATGCGACAATTTTTCTTGTTTACATACCCGCCAAGATCAAAATGAGCTTCATCTGAAAAGATGATTTTTTTTTTGCCAAAATCGGCAGGCCCACTTAGCGAAGCGAAAACGCATTGGATGGTACATATTCGTTCAGCGGAAGTATTAAACTAATTATCTGTCAAATCAGACATGAGCCAAATGTTACCATTCACGAAATAAGCACCAGTTGAAAAAAAAACGTTAGATGGCGGACCCGATAGTAAATAATTTTTGATTCTCAGATTGCATTGTCATTGGAATTCGAATTTCTTTTTTAATATGAACATCAGAAGTTTTTACTGAATACCCTCGAATAGATTGATCACTATGATCTGAACTATATGAACTCCAAAAACAATACAAACTTTCATTACCCCCATAGATTAAATTATAACTAAGGTCCTTAAAGAGGCTCAATAGAAGCGCTGAGGTACCAAAAGTCTAACAGAGTCTAGCAATACTGCACGTATCTCCTTTTTGCCAAAGAGATAGAGTCTCCCTCCGAAACGATTGGCAAAACTTTAACTGAGACAATCGTTATACCTAATATCTATCAATGGACATCATTGATTTTGAATGGATAGTCAATATCAATTTGGGCTTCACCGAATTGGCGGCTCATACCTTGGTCGCTTGACTTTAATTCTTGCATAAGTTTTTTAGCCAAAATCCTTACGTAAAATTGTAAATAAAGTGGAAAAACACCCACCCACATGCTGAAAACGGAGGAGAATTGATTGTTTTGGAACGTGTACAATTAATTTGGGTCTGCTTCCCTGTACAACAGCTACAGCTTCTTCAGTACGCACTGTTTGGCATCGCAAAAGATGCACGTTATCAGTAAGGATAAAAAAGTGGTACAAAAACTATCAGTCGAATTAACCACTCTGAAGGACAATTATAGTCAAAGAAAAAAGTATACATACATCCGTCTACATTCCTGCTGTTATAGAGTCGTTTAAGGCATTTACAATTAAGAATGTGTAAAGAGTAAAACGAATATGAAAAAAATATAACCTAGAAATTATTGGGAAGAAAAATAAAAGTTGGTTGGAAAAACGGTGTTTGTAGACTTTTTTCTTTGACTGTATATACGTCGGAAAATGGACGAAGTGAACGATGAGTTTGAAGAACAAACAAATGCAACAATTTGCAAGCGTTGCTCTAATCCAGGGGTTACCAAAAATTTTGTGTTTGTTTATTAGTGAGTAAGGGAGAGAAAATAAGTTGGAAGAATTTATTTATTTACAGCCATAGAAAAATGTTAGTAATATACACTATTCTGATTTTCATTTCAATATACAATAAAGTTATCTATCTTTGGCTTAATAACTTTAGAAAAATAAAAATAAAAAATAAGAAACCCATAGAAAAAAGCGAGCATTGTACATATTCCAGCAAATTTATTTCTATACATAATGTAAACTTCTTTCCATCTCTTCCTCTAACAACATTATACAACAACCTACCTGTTACAGTGCTATAAACTGTTTCTAAAGTAAAAATTGACAGTGATCGTTGATATCAGTGCTTTCGTCCAAGCAAAGTGAAAAATTTTCACAATTAATTAATGTTTCCCTAATCTGAGATTCGATAGATGTTCATAACTGAAGAGTGCGACTGGCTACAGTTTTGTCAGATTGTGTTAGAGACTCTATAAATTTTGTATTGTAATTATGATTTTGCTAAATTTTATTTAATAATTATTTAATCAAAACATACATACATAATTGGTCATTACAACCTTTCAGTCAGGATTACGACCTAGTTTCTCACACCACTTATGTTGTGTGTGTTAATTTTATACATGAGTGGCGGGACTTACAGTTAAAAGTCGATTCCGGATGACAGATTTTTGAGAAACTTTTCATGGCAGTTTTAATTACTTTCAGAGTTTTTTGGCAGAAATCTGCTGAGAGGAAGTCGCCGAAGAAATATTTTTTTCATATATTCGTTTTGATGTGTGAACTGAGTTTTGAACCGTGTCCTTACCTACTAGACCACGGTGACTTTACTGTCGAATTATAATCCATAAATATTCTACCTTTTATGACCAGTTTCCTGTCTTCATACCAAAGTCATAAAGTTTAGTGATGATCAAACAATTCTATTTCTCTTGGTGGAGTGCATTCGAAATGTACAATTTGTCATGCATCAGATTGAATTTGACTGATGGCACGAGTTATATTGACCTTGCGAGCCTCTGTGGTTTGTAACTTAATTGCAGTTCCCTGCACCCTTAGATAACCCCACAGGACTAAGTCTAAATGAATCAAATCGTAGGATATCCGTGGTCAGTTAACATCAACTTCATGTGATATGATCAGGTCCACAAATCGCTCATGCAGAGAATTTAATGTGGCTTGACCATATGGAATGGAGCGCCGTTCCATTAAAATCACATGATATTAGTGTCCAGATCAACAAATTCAGGACAAATGAAGTTGGTATTCGGTATGAATTGAACATTCTTTGATGTCATGTGGACTGGTATCGTATAAAATTTGAAAATTTTGTTTCTTAACATACTCACCCATAAAGAAGATGATTTTTCTCACCATATGTCGCCCTTATTATTTGCACGTGTTTTGTAATGTTTTATACCTCCATGGTGATTTGGCATAACAGCCTGAATAAATGACAACTAATTTGACAGATGTAGCTTCAACAAAATGGCCGTTATTAACTGTCAAAATTCGGAACTCGTTGTTGGAGCACACGATATATTTCTAATATCAATGGAAACTTGGCCTTGTTGAATAGGAAATTTCGTGGCATTAAAGTTTAAATATAATTAAGGTTAATTGGCCACCACAGCTGTTGAGGCCAATACAAGGCCCAACTTAGGACAATTTTCTCGACCTTTTCCCATTATATGCGGCCATACGTTGGCAATAATTTTTTGAATGTTAATTTCCAGACGTGCAATTTTCTCTGGCCATTGACTTTACATGGCCAAAAAGAAAATAATCCGATAGGTTTAAACTACGGGATGTTGGTACCCAACTACCAATGGACCATTATGGGAAATAACTTTTTCATTAAAAATTTCTTCATGGTATGTAGTCGCCGTAATCTAGTATATAATGTGTTGAATTATTAGACGTGAGGCCATGGTTCGAACCCCAGGTCTCCTACAAAACGAAATATGAAAAAATATTTCTTCCGTGAATGCCTCTCAGCAGATTTCTAACCAAAACTCTGAGAGTAAACAAAAATTGCCATGAAAAAGTATCTCAAAAATCTGTCATTCGGAGCCGACTTTAAAGTGTAGATTCCGCCACTCATGTATAAAATTAGCACACACAACATTAGTGATGCGAGAAACTATGTCGTAATCCTCACTGAAGGGTTGTAATGATCAATTAAGTAAGTAAGTACGTATGATCGCTTGGTATTAATTCTCGCACAAGTTTTTAAGCCAAAATTCTTTCGTAAATTTGCCAAATAGTGGACTGCAAACAGTCGTGTTCTTGTGAGCGACTCGAAATTGACTGCCTTGAATTCTTTTACACACTTCCACAGGCAACGGTGATCCATATCACCCAACACCCATTGTTGGTTGATCGAATTTATTCATCACACTACAAATAATGGGTCCGCCATCTAACGTTTTTTTTTCAACTACTGCTTATTTCGTGATTGGTGACACTCAGCACATGTCTGATTTGACAAATAATTAGTTTTATCCTTCCGCTGAACGAATATGGACCATCCAATGCGTTTTCGCTTCGCTAAGTGGGCCTGCGATTGACTTACAGAAGATGCCGATTTTGGAAAAAAAATCATCTTTTCAGATGAAGCTAATTTTGATCTTGGCGGGTATGTAAACAAGCAAAATTGTCACATTTGGGGCACAGAAAACCCGCACGCATACATTGAAAAGCCTACGCACCCAAAACGAGTCACTGTTTGGTGCGGATTTTGGTCCAGAGGCATAATTGGGCCATTTTTCTTCGAAAATGAGCAAGGAATGGCCTTTACAGTCAATGGCGATCGTTATCGGGCCATGTTGAACGAATTTTTGTTCACAAAAATTGAAGAAAAATTGAATTGGCAATATTTGGTTTCAACAGGACGGCGCTACGTGCCATACAGCCGAAGCTACACTCGATGTTTTGCGCCCTGTTTTTGAAGATCGCATTATCAGGCGCAGAGCTGATGTCGTTTGGCCACCTCGGAGTTGCGATTTGACACCGTTGGACTATTATTTGTTAGGTGCCGTCAAAGATAAGTGTTACGCCGACAAGCCAGAGACAATTGACGCTTTAAAGGAAAATATTCTTGAAGCCATTGATGAAATACAGCTGCACACAATCGATAATGTGCTTAAAAATTGGACCGATCGTGTAGGCTACTGCATGGCCAGCCGAGGCAGCCATTTAAATGAAATTATTTTCAATTATAAACCGGAAGGATTGTATTTTCAAATAAAAGAAGAAATTTGAGAAAATATTCAGTAGTACTTTTTAAAGCATTTTCAAAAAAAAAGTTATTTGGAGGACCCTTTAGCTTCCTACTACAGATGCTTCTACTTATGTGCTCTGTTGTCATAGAATGCGTATTATCATATTACTTTAGGATAGGTTAGGTTGGAATGGTAGCTTTGATGCCAAAGTTCACTTGAGCCCACACAGCGGCCCGTTGTAACGGCACGGATAAGCTAAGTCCCCGTACTGATCGAATTCCACCAAACTCATCGTAGAAATTGGTCAGCTTAAAGGCTGCACATATTATCACATCAAACTTGGTCAGAAAATGATTCTTTAGCCGCATCGAATTAGCCGCTTTAAAAGACAATTATAAAGGGTGTTTTTTATAGAGGTATAGAACTTTAAGTTGGCATTACTTTTCAAGATGGCGACCGATTTAACAGCTGTCAAGTGATTTATTCTCAGTTTGGTTTGGCAATTCATCATGAATAGACTCACGCCTGACCAACGCTTGCAAATAGTGCAATTTTATTTCGAAAATGATGGTTCTGTGCGGAAAACGTATCGCGCACTACGTCCATTTTATCGTCGACAAAATCGTTCATCAGAGCAGTTAATTTGATTAACCATGGAACGTTTTCGCACCACGTTTACTCTTATTGATAACTCGCATCCCCAGAGACGCTGTACGGTGCGTACAGAAGAAGCTATTGCTGCTGTAGAGCGTAGCATTGAGGAAGACCCGAATGAGTCCATCCGCCATCGAGCACAGGAATTGGATTGGATTGTCCATCCACTTTATGGAAGATTTTGCGGAAGGATCTTGGTTTGCGTGCTTACAAAATCCAACTCGTGCAAGATTTGAAGCCAAACGATCATCAAGTAAGGCGTAGATTCGTCGAATGGGCCCAAAACGAGATTACCGTTGTTCCCGATTTTCATAAACGAATTTTGTTTAGCGATGAAGCGCACTTCTGGTTGAATGGCTACGTCAACAAACAAAACTGCCGCATTTGGAGTGAAGGTAATCCTCAAGTGTATGTGGAAACGCCGTTACATCCAGAAAAACTGACTGTTTGGTGCGCTTTATGGGCTGGTGGAATCATTGGTCCGTATTTTTTCAAAAACGATGGTGGCCAGAACGTTACAGTCAATGGTGATCGGTATAGAGCCATGATTACAAACTTTTTCATTCCTGAATTGAATAACCATGATGTCCAGGAGATGTGGTTTCAACAAGACGGCGCAACATGTCACACAGCTCGTGCCACAATAGATTTATTGAAAGACACGTTTGGTGACCGCCTAATTTCACGTTTTGGACCTGTGAATTGGCCTCCAAGATCTTGTGATTTAACACCGCTAGACTACTTTCTGTGGGGCTATGTAAAGTCATTGGTCTATGCGGTAAAGCCACAAACGCTTGACCATTTGGAAGACAACATTCGCCGTATTATTGCCGCTATACGGCCACAAATGTTGGAAGAAGTCATCGAAAATTGGACGTCCAGATTGGTGCCAGATGCCAGAAATCATATTTAAAATGTAATGCCACAAGATTATCTTTCGGATAAATAAAATTCATGTCAATCGAATAATCCATCGTTGTTTTATTACAACTTAAAGTTCTACACCTCTATAAAAAACAACCTTTATAAGAATGGACAAAGTGCACGATATGTTTGCAAGCTTTGCTCTAATGTAAGACCATCCATAATGAACTTTCAAACCAGATCGAACAAAAAGCAACTAACAACTATCAAAACGGCTGACAAATAAAACAGTGTTGCCAACCTACAAGCATCTGAGAAATATTCAATAATGTCTGTGCTTTTAATTTGTGTTCATTTTCAGAGATTTTAAAAGGCTTTTTATAGCCTGCATATTAAAACCATAAAGACTGCTGGGAAAATTTTGGAAAAAGAATTTTTTTTCTACTTAATCTATGAATTTCTTTGGAAATTTTGCACTTCTATTGTATAATTTCTTAAAATAAATTTTTGCATTTGTCAGTTGTGGAAATATTTCTATTCTTCATTTAATTTTTGGGTCCTTTAAATAAAAAATTTCTTTACCATGAAATTATTTTATCATAAAAGTGTCTAAACTTGCAATAACTACTTATCATTTGCACAGATTTCTTCGAAATGAAAAAGAAAATGAAAAAATTTACTATTAAGGCAGGCAGGCAGGCAGATTGAAGCAGTTTTCTTTCTTTCTTTTCTATTGCAACTCTTGACTTCATTATCATCACAGTGATGTCTTCAGCAAAACTATCTTTATGAACAATTCCTACTCTGGAAGTAGCAGGAAAAAGAGAAAACAACAAAAAAGAGTTGCAATATTGAGGTGGAACAAAAGGCTGACTTTAACGCCTTTTTGCTTGAGTGTTCAATAAAGCAAAAACTGAGTGCCGGTAGTTTTAAGCTGATGACAGAGTTTTTCTTTCTTTTTTTTTCTTTCTTTCATTCTTTCCTTAGTGTTAAGCATGAAACAAAAGGATTTTTTTCATCGTAAGATTTTTAATGAAATCTTAAGAAATTAGTTTCATTTTTTTCTTTTCATTTTACAGGCCTTTTCTTATGGCAAAAACTATTTGATTTTGCTTTTTAGCCTGTTAATAAGGAGCTGCTTAAGTGCAGAAAATGTTAATTAATTACTTTTGCATAAAGGCTGGCATTTTCTAAAGCAAAAACTATATTAAAAAATTCTTTATAGAAAAAGAGAATATACTACGAAGGAATATATGTATGTATATATTAAGCTGTTAAATAAATTAAAAATTTCAACTAAAAAGTGTTAATTTCTTTATTAAGTCCATATTATTAAAAAAAAAAAAAACAAAGCAGCTGCTAAAAAATTTTTTAACTTTTCTTTAATCATTTAATTATTTATGCTTAGCACACCTTAACAGGAAATGCTTTAATACCACTTCCTCGTATTTATTTACTCTCTCTTACTCACTTTCCTTCACTGTTTTTTTTTCTATTCTCTCTTTTGTCTTTGGAGATAATTTTACAATTAGCCTTAGCAATGCATTAGTGTTACATTTTTACGTGACTTGTATGTGTAATTTCTTCTTGTATTCTTTTATAACGGTTTTCTTTTTATTTTGTTTTTAGTTTCTCTAAACATTCTTTGTTTATACGTGTAAGTGTATATATACCGTAGGCATCAAAAGAAACTGTACACAAAGGATACAATTCTAACAATCACCAAAGGAGAATGCCCGAAAAAATTGAACAATATTTTGAAATTTTTTTAATTTTTTTTTATTTTAATTTTAAAAACTGGCACTGAAAGAATTTTCAAAATAAAAATAACGGTAATTTATTAATGTATTGTTACGTTTTTACTTACTTACTTACTTACTTAATTGGCCATAACAACCCGATTAACGGATTTCGGCCTGACGCAACACATCCTTCCAGTTGGTCACACCACGCATCAAATACCCGTCTCGCTGGAGCATCCTCCTCCATTCGAACGACATGGCCGAGCCAGCGCAGCCGCTGGATATTAACACGCTGTACAACGTCCATGTCGTTGAGGAGCTCATACAGCTCACTATTGTATCGGATGCGGAAATCATCGCCAACTCGTACTGGACCGAAGATCTTACGCAGTACTTTTCTGTCGAACACTCTCAAGACTGCTGCATCAGTACTTGATAGGGTCCATGCCTCTGCGCCATAAAGAAGCACGGGTAGGATGAGTGTCTTGTAGAGTGTTAGTTTTGTCGTACGAGAGAGGTCTCTGCTACTCAATTGCCTATTGAGACCATAGTAGCACCTGTTGGCAAGAGTGATCCTGCGCTTGATCTCAAGACTGACATCATTTCTGGTGGTAACGGCGTAGCCAAGATAGATGAATTCCTTGACCGTATCAAAAGTATAGTTATCGGCCGTAATCTGAGAATCAATACGCCGCGCGTCTCTACTCGTCGATAACATATACTTTGTTTTGCCCTCATTTACTGCCAAACCCATCTTAGTAGACTCGCGTTCAATAGCACTAAAGGCAGCAGTAACATCTCGCTTCGTACGCCCTATGATGTCAATGTCGTCAGCGTACCCAAGCAACTGGACACTTTTTTGAAAAATAGTGTCATTGCGATGCACTCCAGCCTTTCGCAGAACACTCTCCATGACGAAGTTGAAGAGGTCCCATGATAAGGGGTCGCCTTGTCTGAAACCTCGCACGGTATCAAAAAGGTCGGAGAGGTCCATTCCTACCTTGACGGAGCTGCAGGAATTGCTCAACGTCATTCTGCATAGCCTTATCAGCTTCGCAGGTACACCGAGCTCAGACATTGCGGCAAAAACGCGATCCCTTATGGGGCTATCAAAGGCAGCCTTATAGTCGACAAAAAGATGGTGTGTGTCGACTTGTTTCTCGTGGGTCTTTTCCAGGATTTGGTGTAGTGTGTTACGTCTTTACCTTTTAAAAAAGGTTTAAAATATTAGCTCGTAGATTGCAAATAAAATAAAAATAAATCTGTATTTAGTTTTAATTAAAATTCCTTATTATTCGCACAATTCTGTGTGTCATTGTTTACAACTTGATGTAAACAACAACAATTGCCTATTTCTTGTTATTTCTCTGTATATACCGTTTGCACGAACAATAACAATTACTAGACAATTTTTCGAAAGATCTTTGTAATGGAGTTCTTCAAACCACGATTACTCTCTTCATACACACCACGTTTTCCCACAAGACTGACTGAACTTCACTTAATCAGTCGCCTGCTTTACCTTGCCTTTTATATGGCAGCGTAAACATACAATATCTTGAAGGCGAAGTCATGAACACTCGAAATCTCTATAAATGTAAACATCGTTGTTTATGTACATTTGTTATTGTAGTGTTGTTTGTGCATTTTTGTTTACTTGTTTACCATTTTCTTATGCTGGTGTTTGTTGTTATACTAAGCAGTACGATAATTTGTAAACAGGTTTGTTAGGTAAGGTTAGGTTAGAGGACGTGTACTTGTCAATTAAAACAAGTACAGTAGCCGGAGGTCGAATTGACCCATTGTACAACGTCGTTAATTTTATACATGAGTGTTGGGACCTACAGTTTAAAGTCGACTCCGAACGACAGATTTTTGAGAAACTTTTTTCATGGCAATTTTATTTACTCTCAGAGTTTTTGCCTGAAATCTGCTGAGAGGAAGTTGCCGATGAAATACTTTTTGTATTTTGTTTTGATGTCTGGCCTGGGGCTTGAACCCTGGCTTTTACGTCTAATAAGCCAACTCACTACCTACTAGACTACGGCGATTTCAAACTGCATTTGTTTTGTTTTTGTACAATTTTTATTATTGCTTTTAATGTTAAGCGATATAAAAGCAAAACACCAGTATCTAGATTTTTCATTTTCGTAACAGTATATTTTTTAATGTAAACTTTTAACGCTCACTGTATGTATGTGTTTGTGTAGAAAACATTAAAAACATTCCTTATGACATTGATGTTGCATTAAAAACTTTTAGTGCATTCTCTTCCTCTCTCTCTCGCCTTCTTTTTATGTATGTATTGCTCATACATATGTACACGCATGCAATCATTAACATCAACACTCAATTGTAGCCATTTATTGTGCACCTATACACTTGCCGTACGTGTTTAGAAAATCAAATTTTATTTCTTTTCTCGCCTTATTATGGATATTCAAAGATGTTGTGTGTTTCAGAGAAAAATACTTTAAAGCATTGCGTATATGGCTTAAAAAAATGTCCTCCACTTCTGTTTTGCATTGTGCGCATCTGAAATTTCTTATGCTTAATTTGAACCAAGGCAAGGGTTATATTGCCTTCCAGGATCACTGTAGTTTGTGGCTTATTCGCATACATTTGTGACTTATTCGCATACATTTGTGACTTAAGAAATCTACACAATCAAAAGTCTAAAGGGATCCGATCGCCTAATTTCGATGGTCAGTTCTCATCACCTTCCAGTAAGATGGCCAAAAGCGATTTGAGCTCTTGCAGAATATTAAACATGGCATGACCTGCGCGGGTAGTGTGTTGGCTTATTAAACGTCAAACCAGGGTTCGAACCCCAGGTCAGACATCAAAACTATAATATGAAAAAAATATTTCTTAGGCGACTTCCTCTCAGCAGATTTCTGGCAAAAACTCTAAGAGTAAATAAAATTGGCATGAAAAAGTTTCTCAAAAATCTGTCATTCGGAGTCGACTGTAAACTGTAGGTCCCGCCACTCATGTGTAAAATTAACTCACACCACTTGGTCATAATTCTGACTGAAGTATTTTAATGACCAATTATGCGCGTATGACCTGTGCGGCACATATGTAGCTCCATCCTGTTGAACCCCCATATCGTTGGCACCCATATCATCCAATTTAGGCCAAAAGAAGTTGATGTATGTAGGCCCATAATGACCAACGGACTAAAATCCCACGATATCGGTGGCCATTATCTCCACTTGAGATAACCTTGCACTCAAATCGCTTGTGCAGAGCCCTGTTAAAACCACATGTCGTTGGTGTCCAGATCATCCAATTCAGAACAAAAGACCTACAGTGCTCTCCGATGAAAGTAAAGGTGTCGGCAATGCCATTCTCTAAGAAATATGAACCAATGACACTGGCAATCCAAGACCACAATAAACAGCGATTTTTTCGTGATGCTTTAGACACTTTTGGATCTCATGTGGATTGGCATCATCACAAATCCCACAATTTTGTTTGTTCATGTGCCCACTTATACAGAAATGGACTTCAACATCGCCGAAGATGATTTTTTTGGCGATAAGATTGTCTGAACAGAATATCCATTTTGTTAAAACAATTTTATTGTTTCCATGTGTTAATGTACGTTTTAACCTTCCACGGGGATTTGTTAGAACACAGTGAACGAATGATAACGAATTTGACAGATGCAGCTCTTACAAGATGGCCGTTATCAACCGTCAAGTTTGGTAAGACGCTTTTGGAAATACTTTTCCTCTATAATTGTTAGGTTGTTGACGTGGTGGACACATGACCTACATATGCAGCCGAAAGCCGGCCTGTTGTGGTCTAAATTTAGACTGTAATTCACTCGCAAGGTGTTTGATGAATATGCGTGCTTTATACAGTGGAAGTCGTCGTAGTGTAGTATGTGGTGCTTTGACCTTTTCAAACCCCAGCTTAGAAATCTCCAACAAAACGAAATATGACAAAAAAATATATTTCTTCGGCGACTTCCTCTCAGCAGATTTCTACCAAAAGTTCCGAGAATAAATAAAAAATTGCCATGAAAAGTTTCCCAAAAATATGTCATCTGAATCCACTTTAAACCGTATGCCCCATCACTTATGAATAAAATTAATTAATGATGTCTGTGTTTATGTAGGGAAAAACCTGCCTGTTATGGTCTGCGTTTTGTCTCTAATGCACTGCAAAGCTTCCAATCAATTTATGCAGCCGAAGTCCGCGTAGTATAGTAGGTAGTGTGTTGGTTTATAAGAAGCGAGTCCGTGGTTCAAACCCCAGCTTAGACATCTCAAACGAAACGAAATATTGAAAAATATTTCTTCGGCGACTATCTAGCAGTCTTCTGGGTAAAAGTCTGAGAGTAAAAAAAAATAAAAATGCCATGAAAAGTTTCTCAAAAAAATCTGACATTCAGAGACGACTTTAAACTGTAGGACCCGCCACATATGGGTAAAATTAATACACACAACTTGGATGGTGTAAGAAACTAGGTCGTAATATTGACTAATACGGTGTTCAGATATGCACCTTTATTGCGTAAATCGCAATAAACGCTATTATTAAGATTAATATTTCATATAAAGTTTCAATTAACAGTAGACCGAGCTTTGTATCAAAAATGATACATTTCAATTTTTGAGACGATATAACTTTAATTCAGAAAAAGTTAGATGCCTGATATTTTTATAATTCGTTAGTATTGTTATCGCCATTATTTTAAAGCAAATAAGAAAAGAAAATTTCAAACAGGGGTTACAAAATTCAAAAACTTCATAATTCTGGCTTATGTATCATTTTTGAGACATAGTTCAAAGTTCAAACCTCAGGTCAGACGTTTCCAATTTAGTATAACGAAAGGTTGTAATGACCGATTATATATTAATTATATATGTAATATTCTTGACTTTGAAGAAGAAGAAAATAGAAGCTTGTCTTATGAACTGAAGAAAGTATTGGCAGCAACAAACATGACAACAGGATGGTACAACTTGGAACAGAACAAACTGGCTTTAGTAGTTTGGGATGAAAAAGTATTACCAATTTTCACGCAGATTGCTAGCAGCTGTTTCCTGAAATGTTGTAGAGTCTTTCTTACTGCTCTTCTCATATTTATCTCACGTGACAGACAAACATTAGAAAAATGTGTTTCGTCCCATGTTTTATTTCATAGATAATAATATTTCGATCAACTACGTACGTATGAGATAACAGAATCATTCGCTTTGATAATGATATATTTACACCTATTGTACAATGGGTCAATTCGACCTCCGGGTACTGTACTTATCTTAATTGACAAGTACACGTCATCTTAACTAC
The DNA here is from genome assembly GCA_932273835.1 of Sarcophaga variegata. Lineage (NCBI taxonomy): Eukaryota > Metazoa > Arthropoda > Insecta > Diptera > Sarcophagidae > Sarcophaga > Sarcophaga variegata. The sequence goes on along the minus strand of OW026361.1, from coordinate 14,021,430 downwards.
ACCTATTACGCCTTTTCGAAAAATGAGCTGAAAGCTGATGCTTAAAGCATTTTTTGAAATTCGAATGAAAGGGATTTTTTTCTAAAAAAAAAATTATCTTAATTTTTTGTTAGAAAATTTTAACCATTTTCATAAAACTTTTATCACACAACTTGTAGTTTTATGTAAGAAATAATACTCTATAAATAGTTTGGGATCAGCTATCAAACTTTCAGGCTGCTCCTTTTTTTAAGATATTTAAAAATTTCATTTTTTATTCGCCTAAAAGGTAAGAAAATTAAAGAAATTATATTTAAATAATGATACTTATGTTTTTATGTACCCTTTTGTTACATTTTCATCTCAAATTAAAGTTTTTTTAACAACAGAATTCAAAAACATTTTAGTTTTATTGTGGAAAATGAATTGAAATTTGATACTTAATGATGGCATACTTATAGTGATTGTTAGGGAAATTAATTTAAGGGTATTTGTATAAATCAAACTTCATAAAGAGACTTATGGAGTAATGCTTGGTATTGATTTATGTTTTCTTTCCTTTTGTTTTGTTTTGTTACCTTTTCAACTCATATTTAATTTTGTCGCTGTAGATTAGTAACTAATTGAATTTGATGGTCGTTATAAATTTCATGGTCCACTGAAGTCGCATGGTACGTGCGTAGCAACTACTTACAGCAGTATTTGGGGAAACCCGTATCCGGGAAACCAGAGAGGAATCAAGGAGAGAGCATTGTTATTGACATAAACGATGTTCTGTTGTAATGGGAAACTTTTTTACCACACATGACGTTGACAAATATTTCTAACGAAATATAACAATGGTTTGTACCATCAGGTTACAGCCAGCCCTCAATCCCATCTAAGCAATTGGAAACTTATAAATCGCCACAAAGCAGGGTGCTAGACGTCAAATCATTACCATTTAGAAAGAAATAAAACCAAGTTGACATGAAGTGCTTGATTTTTATGTAAAAATCCTTGCCAATGTACATCATGTCAAAAATTTTAGCGCAAATTTCATAAAAGTGATAATAAAATGTAATAATAGGGTGTTTTTTATAGAGGTATAGAACTTTAAGTTGCAATAAAACAACGATGGATTATTCGATTGACATAAATTTTATTTATCCGAAAGATAATCTTGTGGCATTACATTTTAAATATGATTTCTGGCATATGACCGCCACGACTGGCGCGGATGTAGTCCAATCTGGACGTCCAATTTTCGATGACTTTTTCCAACATTTGTGGCCGTATATCGGCAATAATACGGCGAATGTTGTCTTCCAAATGGTCAAGCTTTTGTGGCTTAACCGCATAGACCAATGACTTTACATAGCCCCACAGAAAGTAGTCTAGCGGTGTTAAATCACAAGATCTTGGAGGCCAATTCACAGGTCCAAAATGTGAAATTAGGCGGTCACCAAACGTGTCTTTCAATAAATCTATTGTGGCATGAGCTGTGTGACAGTTTGCGCCGTCTTGTTGAAACCACATCTCCTGGACATCATGGTTATTCAATTCAGGAATGAAAAAGTTAGTAATCATGGCTCTATACCGATCACCATTGACTGTAACGTTCTGGCCACCATCGTTTTTGAAAAAGTACGGACCAATGATTCCACCAGCCCATAAAGCGCACCAAACAGTCAGTTTTTCTGGATGTAACGGTGTTTGCACATACACTTGAGGATTACCTTCACTCCAAATGCGGCAGTTTTGTTTGTTGACGTAGCCATTCAACCAGAAGTGCGTTTCATCGCTAAACAAAATTCGCTGATGAAAATCGGGAACAACGGTAATCTCGTTTTGGGCCCATTCGAAGAATCTACGCCTTACTTGATGATCGTTTGGCTTCAATTCTTACACGAGTTGGATTTTGTAAGCACGCAAACAAAGAGACTTCCGCAAAATCTTCCATAAAGTGGATGGACACAGATGCAATTCCTGTGCTCGATGGCGGATGGACTCATTCGGGTCTTCCTCAATGCTACGCTCTACAGCAGCAATAGCTTCTTCTGTACGCACCGTACAGCGTCTCTGGGGATGCGAGTTATCAATAAGAGTAAACGTGGTGCGAAAACGTTCCATGGTTAATCGAATTAACTGCTCTGATGGACGATTTTGTCGACGATAAAATGGACGTAGTGCGCGATACGTTTTCCGCACAGAACCATTATTTTCGAAATAAAATTGCACAATTTGCAAGCGTTGTTCAGGCGTGAGTCTATTCATGATGAATTGTCAAACCAAACTGAGAATAAATCACTTGACAGCTGTTAAATCGGTCGCCTTCTTGAAAAGTAATGCCAACTTAAAGTTCTATACCTCTATAAAAAAACACCCTTTACAAGCATGTATCAAAAGTGATACACGTTGAGATACCAATTCTGACTCGATAAGTTCTGGTGGTTAACCAACAAATTTTTTGAATTTTTTTTGGACTCATAATAATAAATTTAATTTCCAATCATTTTTAAAATATTTTTTTTTTGTTAATTTCATTATTTATTGCCCTCTTAGTTGCTTAAATTTAATCATGTGAAATGATTTTATGGCATTAACAATAATATTCCGTGATACTTTTATGTTTTTGATTGTTTTATGGACTTCAATGAATTTATAACGAATTACTTAACATTTCCATGTAGAAATCTCAAATCAAATTCTTATACAAACGATAACTTTTATTTTAATTTTCCGCATCGAAGCCATAAAACATCCATCCTTTCAACATTTAGAAGGAACACAAGAATTTTGTTAAGAAGTGGAGAAAAAAACATTTTCCTTTTGGCTTGTATTACATGAACTCTGGCTATTATTTAAATAAAAACATTACAAGGTTATGGTGGTGAAAATCAAGTGCCAAAATCACTAACATTATAGCCCATTGAGTAATAGCAATTGATATTGGCCCTGAACTTTAAAAACTGCTTTTAAATGTGCTACGAAATTGGTTGTTTTGGCAAATTTTCTGAAACTTACGTAACCTTATTTAACCCAGAATATATAGTCAAGTCAAGTCCATAAAGTAATTTATGCCCACTCAATATGTTGCGATTACATTCTCTATGAAATTGTTAAAAAGTAGTAGAGCACACATGAGAACACATGGCTAAAAGGCATATGTATGCATGGCATGCATATGCTTGTAAAATGTAATGAATTTAATTCTAACTGAACTCTACTCAAAGAACACAAAAAAAAGAAATGGAATCCTTAGAGACATGTTATGTTACCTCTGAATAGAGAGAACATTTGAATTTTAGTTTAACATTCTAGCCAATCGAAAATGCATGTCATGACCCAGGTAATATGATGTCAATTTTAATGTCCTGCTGAGTGCACCAGTGTTTGTGTGGGTCATGTGAATGTGAACACAAGCATACCAAAAATCAGATTCAATTTTATTGTCCTTCCTCTCTATCTCTCTCTCTTACCCTTCTACATAAACAACAACTAAAATAGTTGCAGCTTTATGTTCTCTGTCTCTGAGTCACATTTATGCACTCAAATATTCATTTTATGTGTGTGTGTGTCATTTGGTACGTGTCTCTGTGTTAAGTTGGTGTTTAGTGTTGCCAATATAAGAAGAGATTTAATCGATTTATCTTTTAGTTTTCAAGATAATGACCAATAAATCGAATTATTCAACACGCTCTCTCTCTCTCTCTCTCTTTCTCTCTCTCTCTTTGGCTAATCAGAGTCATTTAAATGCATTGATTTTCTTATCGAATTTTAAATGATAAAGGACATGCATAACAAGAGAAAAATATTTGAAACTCTAAAGTGCAAGCATAATAAAGGGTTCACCAAACAACTTTTTTTTTTGAAAATGCTTTAAAAGAAAAAACTACTGAATATTTTCTCAAATTTCTTTTTTTATTTGAAAGTACAATCCTTCCGGTTAATAATGGAAAATAATTTCATTCAAATGGCTGCCTCGGCTGGCCATGCAGTAGCCTACACGATCGGTCCAATTTTTAAGCACAATATTGATTGTGTGCAGCTGTATTTCACCAATGTCTTCGCGTATATTATCCTTTAAAGCGTCAATTGTCTCTGGCTTGTCGGCGTAACACTTATCTTTGATGGCACCCGACAAATAATAGTCCAACGATGTCAAATCGCAGCTCCGAGGTGGCCAAACGACATCAGCACTGCGGCTGATAATGCGATCTTCAAAAACAGGGCGCAAAACATCGCGTGTAGCTTCGGCTGTGTGGCACGTAGCGTCGTCCTGTTGAAACCAAATGTTGCCAATATCCTCCTCTTCAATTTTTGTGAACAAAAATTCGTTCAACATGGCCCGATAACGATCGCCATTGACTGTAACGGCCACTCCTTGCTTATTTTCGAAGAAAAATGGCCCAATTATGCCTCTGGACCAAAATCCGCACCAAACAGTGACTCGTTTTGGGTGCGTCGGCTTTTCAAAATATGCGTGCGGGTTTGCTGTGCCCCAAATGCGACAATTTTGCTTGTTTACATACCCACCAAGATCAAAATGAGCTTCATCTGAAAGATGCCAAAATCGGCATCTTCTGTAAGTCAATCGCAGGCCCACTTAGCGAAACGAAAACGCATTGGATGGTCAATTGGCTTCAACTCCTGAACCAATTGGACTTTGTATGCCGTCATACCAAGGTCTTTATGCAAAGTTCGTCTCAATGATGTCTCCGAAATGTTCAATTGTTGAGAACGACGGTAAATTGATGTTGATGGCGCTTCATGCACACTTTCTACCACAGCAGCAATATTCTCGGGTGTACGCACTGTTTTTGGGTTTTCACGCTTTGGTTTATCGATGAGGATGCCAGTTTATTTCACTTTTTTCACAAGATAACGAACATACAGAGCTGACGGTGCTTCTCTTCTTCCAAAATCCGTACGCAATTTTCGCACACATTCTGCAACATTACCATGATTTTCAAAGCAATGTCGCAATATTTCCCAGCGTTGTTCAAGCGTATACACAACCATATTCGTTCAGCGGAATGATAAAACTAATTATCTGTCAAATCAGACATGAGCTAAGTGTTAACATTCACGAAATAAGCACTAGTTGGAAAAAAAAACGTTAGATGGCGGACCCATTAGTTAAAGTGCTTGACTATAAAAATAGATACACAACACTTGTTCACTTGAACCTGATAAAAATTAAAAGGCAATCTCTCTCACAGCCTCTGTCCAAACTATCACACGCCGTTCTTATACCTGCATCTCCTATGAATACTCCCTACTTCATGCAATACAACAACGTAACACAGAGCGCAATAGCCAATTACGAATAGCAACCCAATCATCCAGAGACCACATCCAGAGACTGACATTTCTAATGCCATAACCTAACTACACAAATATTGCCTCTTTATACGTTTTGTATTCGATTCATTCTGGTATATTTGAATCTGGTATGAAATAATCGCCGTAGTCTAGCAGGTAGTGTGTTGGCTTATTACACTTACGCCAGGGTCCGATCCCCAGGCCAGACATCAAGACAAAATACAAAAAGTATTTCTTCGGCGACTTCCTCTCAGCAGATTTCTGGCAAAAACTCTGAGAGTAAATAAAAATTGCCAAGAAAAAGTTTCTCAAAAAATCTGTCGTTCGGAGTCGACTTTAAACTGTTGGTCCCACCACTCATGTATAAAGATTAACACACACTATATAAGTGGTGTGAGAAACTAGGACGTTGTACAATGAGTCAATTCGACCTCCGGGTACTGTTCTTGTCTTAATTGACAAGTACACGTCCTCTAACCTAATCTAACCATGAAATAATGAAGCCATGTTGGATCTATTGCTCCATATTGAAGCATAATTTCGAATTTTTTATGGTGGCTCACTTGAACAGAGTTATCGTATGCATCCTGCGCGATATGCCTAACATATCCTTTGGATATGTAAAGAGTGAAATGCTATCCCGTCAGTATAGCCAGCTGAGTGTAAGCCTTCACACCATGACAAGGAAATTACTCCTTTGTGAAGGTAAGGTCAATGGAAGACAAGTCTAACATAAAACTCTCTTGAGGATTTCGGGACCTAAGGAATCGTTTGGTTGGCAATTCCCTCATATACTTCCCCTGGACAGAACCAATAGACTCTATGATTTTGGAAAACAGTTTGCAACGAGACTTATTGACAAAAATGAATGGAGAAACCTGGATGCTACATACTCTTTTAAAAAAAGACTTATTTTGTGGTCAAGAACGGCTCTTGAAACACTAGCAGGAGCAGCTTAATTTTAGAGATCATGGATAAATTCTCGAGTATATTCCAAGCGGAAATCTATGCCATCGAAGGATGTGCTTAATATATTTTTGGTGGGAAATACAAAATCTATGGCATCGAAAGAACTGCTCAAAATTCAATTTGTATGAGAGCTGCAAAAGACAGGACTTTGCAATACCACCTAACAATCGCACCACCATTCCAGCCCTTGGCTCTTATAAGGTTAAGTTGAAGATCGAAAAAGCAGAATCAACTTGGCAGGCAAAATAAGATTACCCTCTGCTGGGTCTCAGCTCATGGGGGAATTCTCGGCAATAAGCAAGCAACGAGCTTGGGAGGAATTGAGCTTCCATGTCGTTAACAGGTCAGAACACTTCTGTGGAATGGAGGCGTATGTTTGAAACGGTGTGCCCAACGAAAGGCAGAGTGAAAAGAGGTAAAGACTCTTTCCAAACCAAGTGAGTATGAAGAGATCAAAACCTTTGTTAGGAAGTAACCATCAGAAGAGGACTGAATCATGCATCAGACTAAACGGAAATAATATATGATTGATAACCGGTCTTTTGACTGTAGACTCAGAGTAAGTAAGGTCCCAGCTCATGTGGAAATTCTGGGAAATAAAGATGCGACGATATTGATAGGAATCGAACTTCCATGACGTTGAAGGGGCCAGAACACTTCTGTGGAATAGGGCTGGATAATTGAAAAGGTGTGCTCAACGAAAGGAAAGATAAAGAGAGATCAAGACTGTTCTCAAACCGAGTGAGTTTAAAGAAATCAAAACTTTTGCTGGGAAATTACAGTCAGAAGAGATCTGAGTCATGCATCAAACTACTCAGAAATAATATGAGGTTAATAACCGGTCTTTTGAAAGGTCACTATAGACTAAGAGTAAATAAGGTTACCCTCTGCTGGGTCCCAGCTCATGTGGAAATTCTCGAGCTTCCACTCCGTTAAAGGGGCCAGAATTCTTCTGTGGAATAGTGGTGGATGTTTGAAAAGATGTACTCAACGAAAGGCAAAAATAGAGAGGCAAAGACTCTTCTCAAACCAAGTGAGTTTTAAAAAATCCAATTTTTTGTTACAAAAATGCAATCGGAAGAGATCTGAGTCATGCATCAAAATATACCGGTCGTGTGACAGGGCACTATAGCCTTAGAGTACAAAGAATGAGGGTTGTGTCGAACCCAACATGTAGATTCTGTGACGATAAGAGTGAATTCTTACAATCTTTGGATCTTAAACGCATGCCAGGAAAAAATACTTGGCTACATATCAAGTGCAAGGCAAGGAATTGTCACTGTTGGCACAGAGCAGCTGCTCAAATATTTCAGGATAATGGTCTTGAAGGAGAAACAATAGGGATACCCTATAAAGTTTGAAGGGAATACAATCGATCGAGTAGTCACAGTACAAAGGTAACTCTTCACGACAATAAGAACAATAAAGCTGCGCTGCGTTAATCACTCTTGCCAACATGTGCTACTATGGTCTCAATAGGCAATTGAGTAGCAGAGACCTCTCTCGTGCGACAAAACTTACACTTTATAAGACACTCATCCTACCCGTGCTTCTTTATGGCGCAGAGGCATGGACCCTATTAAGTACAGATGCAGCGGCCTTGAGAGTGTACGTGAGAAAAGTACTACGCAAGATCTTCGGTCCAGTGCGAGTTGGTGATGTTTTCCGTATCCGATACAACAGTGAGCTGTATGAGCTCTTCAACGACATGGATGTTGTGCAGCGTATTAATATCCAGCGGCTGCGCTGCAATGGAGGTCGAATGGAGGAGGATGCTCCGGCGAAACGGGTATTTGATGCGGGAATCTGCTGAAGTCGGCGAAGAGGACGACCTTGCATCTGTTGGAAGGACCAAATCGAGGAAGCACTGTCATTGATTGGTGTGACCAACTGGCGTAGGCGAGCACGAAGCAGAGGCGCCTGGAAGGATGTGTTGCGGCAGGCCGAAATCCTTTAAGCGGGTTGTTATGGCCAATTGATTAAGTAAGAAGTATGTTAAAGCTTTACAAAAGGAAGCATCTGGATAACATCCTAGAGTTTTACAGGAGGATATACTGAAAGAAAATCCCATAAAGTTTAAAGCATCAGAATAGATTATATGGGCGCAGTACTCTTCTTAGAGGCCCATTAATCATTTTATCTTGAATATATGAAACCATTTATAATAAATAAATACTTTAACTATCTTCTGTTGAAATTTAACTACCATTAGCAACCTTTAAATCATCTTAAAAATGTTGCTCAAACACTGTCAATCATTGTTATGCCTTCATATCCTTCATAAATTCTCTTTAAACTCTTGTTTTAATTGCTCTTTTATATAAATTGTATATGACTGGTATATCCCATGTAATATTTATTATAACATGCACACATACACACATACAAACACACTAACACACACAAAGACAGACATGTATAAATATTTAATCCTCTTTTACATTTCATTAATACTTAAAGCATAAAGAGACCATAACAAATGACAATAAGATTATGATTTTAGCAGTGAAACACATTGTAACACAGTGTAACTTTCAAAAAGGATACAAACACTCTCGCTCGCTCTCTCTCTCTCTCTCTCTGTCTGTCTTACTGGTAATATTTTGTGATAAATGACTGCAATCATTAGAAATTTCTAACAAGTTAGACAAGAGATAAAAACCACACACATGCAAACCAGAAAACCAGAAATACACTGGGATCATATGAGTCTGATTGTGTGTGTGTGTGTGCGTAATTAAAAGACAAGTTTTCCTAGCGGAAAAGGAAGACAAAACAACAACAGAAAAAATATGAGAACAGAAATTAAGATCAGTTATAAACAAAACCAAAATAACCTCAAGGAATATCTTTGGTTCTAAAAAAAAACCTACTCTATGCATAGGATGGCATAGCATAGCATAGCATACATGAAAGACAAATAGAAACAATATTTTTCCTCTTTTTAACCGTTTTTTTCTACTCATAAAAATATGTATGTATGAAACACAAACACACCCGTGTTTAGCTGTATTTAGTTTATGTTTTATGCGGGGCAAAAAAAAAGAATAATTTTTCATGGAAAATATTTTAAGTAGCTTTCTAAAGCCACTTATAAGCAGTATGAGCACAGTAAACTACTACAGACATAAACGTCATAAATAAATATGGAGAGAGAGAGTGAGAGCGGCTGTGCATTCATATACAAACACAGATTCATTTTGTTGGCATACGCATATGGCAAATAAACACTCATAATTTATCAAATTCATATGAAATGCGATTATACACACACAAACACAAACACACATACTCTCTCGTACCCACTAACTCACTAACTCATACGTATGTTGAAACATTGCTTGCTACATAGTATTAAAATATTAAATAAAGCATAAGCACAGGCTGTTAAGAGGGGTAATTTTTCAAGTACCTTTTTCAAAGTTCTTAACTGAAGTGATAAATGAGTAAATTGGCTTAAAATTATAGGAATACATAGGTACAGGAGAGACAGATAGGCAAAAAAATATAATTCTTTTAAAGCTTTTAATTTACTAAATAGGCCTCGTTAATAAGGCCTATTGTAAGTCAATTCTTTTGATATGGTTTTCGGCCATTTTTACGCATATTTTTGGATAATTTGAGGAATATTGGTTTCCAAATGTTTCAGTAATAAAAGATTATTTGCGTAGACACCAGAGATCAGCAATGAATCGCTTTTTCGTTACTCATAAGAACTCATGAAATTTTGGGTATGAGTGAGTCAACAGTATTGAAATTCAACTACTCTGATTCATTCGTACTCAGTACAATATTGATTTATAATTACAAATTGGAATGAGTATGAGTACAATGTTAACATCAAACTCATAACATTCGAAATATGTTTGATTCATACGCCTACTAATTCAGATTCATAAATTTAGAAGAATACTTATAATACTCATAAATGGATTCGAGTGATTCGAAGCATTCGTCAAAATTCACAGTCTTAGTTGTTGTTGCATTTACAAAGAAAGAAGAAAGACACATAAACAAAAAAGACAAAGACAGCAGGGAGAGCAAACACACAACCTTCATGTGAGTATTGTAGTGTTCGTACGCGAATCATACTTATTTTGTGATTCGTGTATATGATGAGTCATGGAGAGTCGAAATCAGTAACATCATGCGTATTGTTAAGTACGAGTGCCATGAGTATTTCAAACTTTGAGTATGAGTAGTATGAGTATGACATTAAAATAAGTATGAATGCGTATAAGTATCAGAAATTATCAGAAGTATGATTCGAATCTACTCATCGTTTTGAATACTCATTGCTGAGCTCTGATGCACACTATTAAGCACTGGAGCAGCAGCCTTAAGAGTATTCGAGAGAAAAGTCCTACGTGTGAGCCAACAATGAGGCGCATGAGCTCCTCAACGACATGGATGTTGTGCAGCGTATTAACACCCAGCGGCTGTGCTGGCTCAGCCATACCGTTTGAATGCAGGAAAATGCTTCGGCAAGACGAATATTTGATGTGGGATTTTGCGGAAGTCGATGAAGAGTACAACCTGATTTGATTTGGAAGGACCAAATCAAGGAAGCCCTGTCATCGATTGGTGTGACCAACTGGTGAATGCGCGCAAGATGCAGAGGCGCCTGGTAGGATATGTTAAGGCAAACCGAAATCGGTTAATCGGGGTTTTAATGGCCAATTAAGTTAGTAAGTAAGCGTAATAAGGGTGTTTGACATCGAACCACACATGAAAAGTTTACTAAAGTAACTGGAAACATTTCAGGAAATAAGGTGATTGGAATACAATCCATGCTTAAACAAAACCATTAGCATGTCCGAGAAACTTGTCGCCTTAGTCTAGTAGGTAGTGCGTTGGCATATTAGACATGAAGCCTCTGTTCAAACCCCAAGTTAGACATCTCCAACAAAACGACATTTGATTTGATTGATTTCGGTGTCTTCCTCTCAGCAGACTGCTGGCAAACACTCAAAAAATCTGCCGTTCTGAATCGACTTAAAATAAGTGGTGTGAGAAGCTAGGTCGTAATCCTGACTGAAGGGTTATAATAACCAATTATGTATGTATATATGTCCAAGAGATGCCAGCCAGGAATTATAATTCTAAAATTACATGGATGATGATAAACGGGGCAAAAATTACAACAAGAAGATATCTGAGCCTTTCATGAGACTAAACAAGAATAATATGTGGTTGATTCCAGTCTTTTGACTGGGCACTATAGATTTAAGATACACATATTCAGACTAAGGGTTGTCTCGAGCCCAACATATAGATTCTTTAATGATAAGAATGAATCAACGGCCTACATGTGAGAAGAAAAGACCTGAGTTGATAAAAAGATGGCCCTAAAATAGAGTTTCAATCTGAAACATCGGTTATTTCGAATCTGGAAATATTTATGGGATTCTATTCTGTCACAAAATTCAGTATATTATCTCCACTGAACGTAATGAATCAATTTACGCTTGAGCAACGTGGGGATTTATTGGACCAACCAGACTCTGCAAGATGATGTTGATTTTTCCAAAAAAAAAATCAATTTTTCGGAGGATTTCATCCTAGTGGGTACCTTACAGAGCAAAATTGCCGTATTTGAAGCCCAGAAAACCTACACACGGTCTTACAGAAACCAATGCACCCATTACGAGTGACTGTTTGGTGCGGTTTGTGAAGTGGAGGCATCATTAGCCCACATTTCTTTGAAAATGAGGACGTCGCTACCATAACGGGCAATGGAAGCACCTATCACACCATGATAGCCGATTTTTTTTGTACCCGCTCTTCATGCTATTGATGTGAACGATGTTTAGTTTCAACAAGCCACACATCTCATGCCACATCGATTTATTGCATCAAACATTTGATGGAGATTTAATTAGCCGAAATGGTGACGTCAATTTACAGCCAAGAAGCTGCGATTTGATACCGTTGGACCATTTTCTGTGTGGAACTCTGTTAAAGAAAAGTGTTATGCGGATAAACCCGAGACAATTAAGCACTTGAACAACAATATTCGTGATGCTATTGCCGAGATATGACACCATATATTAAAAAAAGTGCACGAAAATTGGTTCGATCGAATGAGGTACTGTGAGGCCAGGCGAGCCAGCCATTTCTAACCGGAACAAGTGTACTTCACAACAAAAAAAGCAAATTTTGCAAAATTTCAAACCGTTATTGTTTGGGGGAATTGAAGTAGTGTTTGAATCTCAAAGTTTATTTGTTTCCCCAAATTTTGTTCCCCAATCATGCGTTGGATATATTCTACGGTCATCTAACCCAACCTCTTATACGGTGTTGCTTTCTGGTGGACTGCTGCTCTGGACAGACAATACAACATCAGACTTCTTGACAAGGTCAGAAGGTTTACTGCCCCCACGAAAGCCTTGTTCGCAATGCTCAACTGGATTCCTACTGTGCTTCTCGCTAAGCAGGCGGCTAAGTTTGCTGCGACTAGACTTAATGCCCTGTTCATTGGCACATTGTACCTTCTGGTCACTCCACTATTATGGAGGTTGATCCAGTGGCCCCGTGAACATCGACTATCTCCCTGCTGAATTATGTCTCGATAGGGGTTTCCACTTTCTGATTCCGAGTAGGGACGACTGGAATCCTAATACGGTTGTCCCCCCGGAAGTTCTGGATATATATGTATAACGACGGCTCTAAACTCGATAATGGGGTTGGAAGCGGTGTCTACTCTGGGAAACTGGACATGAACATTTCTCTCCGTCTGACGGACTATTACTTGGTCTTGGTCGTGACGTCATCTCAACCACAGTGGCCGTGCTTACAGGTCATTGCGTTGTGGGTAGACACGCGGAAAGAATGAGGCTCCCATTTAACAACTTCTGCCGTGGATGCAGATCCGCTGAGGAAGAGGAGACTGTTATCCACTTTCTTTGTCAGTGCCCGTCTCTTGCTAGGTGTAGATATAGGTTATTTGGCTCTCCATTTCTTGTCAGCTTAACGAAGTTATCATCTATAGATATGAAGGATATAGCTTCGTTCATCAAACTTTCTGTCTGGTTTTCCAGTGCGGGGTAGTCGTGCTTTTGTTGTGCAGCCCTTGCGCTGACCAACTTCTTTCTCTTCCCTGATTTTGGTGGAACTTGGTCAGTTCATGGACAGCGTTCACCCGTGGCATCACCACTGGCCGCTATGCGTGCTCAAGTGAGCTTTGTGAAACCACTCCGACCTAACCTAACCTAACCTAACCCAAATTTTAAACATTACTTAAAATTTAAGCCTTCATTTAGATAGAGCCTAGAGTAAGTCTAGTTGTATGAACATTCAGAATGAAAAGACAACTAACTGGAGTGACAAAATTCGATTCAATTTTGCAAGCATGAGACAATGCCTCTAATCAGTCTTTATACCTTCGTAGTAAATACAATGCATTGACACTTCCTTAAAGTTAAAACATTTACCCTCCTACCACGCTACTGTTTCCACGATAAATTCTCCTTTTGAAACTCATCACATGCATCATGAAAATTGAAAGATTATTTGCTACTGAATTTGATAAAAATCACATTCACAGAAATTATGCTTAAGCAGTCGTTAAATAACTACAACGCCTGCACGTATGCTCCATATATTAAATATGAAAATGAAAATCTATTCACACACGCACACATGCAGTCTGTATGTCTGTATTTCATAATTTAACAATTTTATAATCCGGTTAAATTGTTTTCTCCTTCGTACATTTCATTTTTATTTCATTTTTATTCCTCACTTTTCTGCTTTTTAACAAATTTTCCATAATTTTACGCTTCAACGCCTAAAATCACACTCTATGTTAAATATGATTATTAGTATGATGCCAGTAGAAAATGGGGAAAAATTGAAAAAAATGGCACGACGAATAAAGAAAGTCGTTGTATAAAACTTAGATTAGTTTTCAGAGGGAAGCCAAAACCCCCTTAACCCCGAAACCCCTTTTGCTCTGGTAGGGAAAGAATTATGAAACTGTTTGAACAGGTAAACGGAAATACTAACATACTTTTAGGTGCCATGAAGACAAATTTTCAAAGTTTTAACATTCAGCTAGGAAACCTGCTGTTTTTTTGGTTAAATAACAAATTTATGAAATATTCTGTTTTATTATTAACAATTTAACATTGTTATTGTTGTTGTTGTTGTTATTGTTGTTTTTCTTAGGATTGTAGTTGCAGCTTTTGTTTAGGAGTTATTCGCCTAAAACTTGATTATCTTTTGACATGTTTTCTTGCCAAAAAAACACCCAAAAACTACCAGAAGAAGAAGAAATATTTTAAATAATTTATGCTACTTAAGGTGGTGAAAAGGAAGAAGAAATTTGCAGTTGTTGTTGTTGTTGCTGTTGTAAACTTAACCACAGGTGTAAAATATGCCATCAACACACATGTTCCATGTGAGGTTTTCTGTCAGTAGAAGAGAGCGTGCAAATGAATGTGTGTTGAAATTTCTGTGGCATGTATTTCGGTAAACTCTCAAGATAAAGGATGTTGAAGTGAAGATAAATTAAATATTTAAAATTAAGACAAATACGGATATAGTGTAGTCTCTTCATAACACATAGTTAAAGATACAAACTCTCTAGAATATGCTTCTAAAAAAATTAAATTGTAGACTCCTTAAGGTATGCAATAAATTTTAAATTTTACTGAAATAATCAATTTAAAAGCTATCAGACTTTTATGGTGTAGTAATTAAAATACACTATGAACAGTAAGGCATTTACGGCATACAGAAAGAAAAATAACGAATTAAAAAGCATACATTAAGGAATATATTTTTTTTATAATATCCTAAAAGTATGCAATCAAATATTAAGATTTCTAATAACACAGCCCTGCAAATTTTGACTTTTTTGTGCAAATAAGATGGCTTCAGGTGTTTTCGAGGGCATTTGGCGCGCTAAACACGAATCTGGTTTCAAAAGTTTTCCATCACGTCAGGTTTTTCGAGAAAAAGGGGGTTGAAAACCCTAAAAATAGCGTTTTTGGCCATTTTTGAAACATTGTAGAGCTAAACACTGACGTGCTAGAACCATCGCTATTGTTAGAAATTGACAATTGATCTTTGCTCTTTAAAATGAGCCCAAAGCCAAATTGTTTGCATGCACCCTTAAAGTAGGAGGTGGGTTTATGTTAAGCGGTGCAAAAGAAAAAGAAACATATTACGGATGTCATTAAAAATTAATCAGATTTACTTGAAAATTGTTACTCAGGGGTTTTTGGGGTCGCTGATTACAGATCTTCATTCAGATTTAAAAAATTCAAAATGGCGGTTCCAATATGGCGGTCAAGTAAATCTGATTAATTTTTATAAACCTCGACCGCCATGTTGGATCCGCCATTTTGAAACTAGACTACGGTGACTTCAAAAAAAAAGCACTGTTATCGGGGTTATTACGGGGCATTGCTTTATATGAACGTATGAGAGGCGTATTGGTCTTGGCCGCTTTGCAAATGATTTCTGCAGAAGCTGTGGAGATGAAGAGGAAGATGAGACTATTCTTCACCTATTGTGCACATGTCCGGCACTTGGTCGGAGGAGAAAGAGGTACCTGGGTGCCTACTACATGGAGGATATAGATGAACTGTCATGTATGGATATTGGCAGTCTCAGTCGCTTCATCGGTAGCCCAGAATGATTCCTAGAATAGGGCGAAATGGGGAACTGTGGTATCACAATGAGCACTGTGTGCGGCCTAAGTGTGTCCGCTCATGACTCCATTGAGGGAACAGCCACTTCTACTTACCTACCTAAGTTTAAGTGCTCTGCAAAACTGTGTTTTTTCTACAACCTAGTGTATCTAAACATTTTGTCTCTTAAGTATTCCAATCAAAGGCTTTAAGACTTCTGGCAATTTAAGCTAATCAAGCCTTTTAGATTGCCAATTACTTTAAGCAAGCCTTGGTTGGCATTTCATAGATTTAGTCATTGTAATGATGCAAGTAATTTTTGATAAGAAATTTAATTTAAGTTTGCAAAATTGTTTCCTCTGAGCATTTCAATCACTGAAAGTCATTAATTTCACTTTTTAATCCTGATGTTTATTTACGAGCATTTACTTTCTTTCTTTTTTCTATTTTGCTTTCCAAATGCTTTTGTCTTTGATCTTTTCTTCTTCCTTTTTTCTCATAGACTTCTTAGTCATTTTAATTTCATTTTTATTTTTCTTAGATTAACTGACATTTGTCGCAATGATTGTGACTTTCTTTATTTTTTTTTTCTCGTATCGTTTAAGCAAAAGTCGTGAAATACGCAGACTAACCCACCCTCGTTTAATTGAATTTCTTTTTTAAGCCAAAGCAGGACTCGGTATAGTTTTTGGGTGTTAAGAAAAGAAGAAAACATAAGAAAAAGAAAAGAAATTTGCCGGCAATATAAATGATTTTCATTTTAACGTGTTTTTTTTCTCGTTTGCTTATCCTGTATCCTGTAGCCGAAGTTTATTTACTTTGATTGCCGTTGACAATTTGTTGTTGGTGCTCTTCCTTTTAAGACATCATCCTTCATCAGTTTCATTATGTTGGTGTTTGTTAGTCCTTTTTTTATTTTATTTTTTTCATTTTATTCTTTCCATTTTTTAATAAATGATTTCGTTTGTTTTTTTCTTCTTTCTCGTTTTCTCTCTTATTTTTTGATGAGTAGTAGCGAGTGAGTGTATGGTGTTGGTGTTGTTGTCTTGAAATATTTTTTTTTTTTTTATTTTTATTTGTTTAACATACGCTACAATAAATATTTCATTGCCATCAGCACATTTCTCATACGAATTGATGAGTATTTGCACAGGATTTTTATCAATTCGATTTTATCTGTTCTATTCTGTTTTTCACTTCCTTCTTTTTTTCTGTTCTTCTGTTTAAATTTTATTTCCAATTGAAACATTTTCTTTTTCTGATTATTTGGGTATTTATTTAATCCAGCATCAGTTTTAACCATTCCAGGCATTTTAATTTAATTCCAAGAATTAATGAAATTTTTCTATTTTTGAATGGCATAATGAAACATAATGCTGCCTTATAAATAGGCCTGCTATCGTTAAATTCCTTAAATTCCAATTATTGAACATATCTTCAGCATACTGCAACTGTCAACAGCAAATTTTTTTTGTCAAACTAAACAATGTTGTCTTGATAGTATTCTTTCTATACTACTTCACCGCTTGGAAGCGAATTTTACATTTGAGAACACATTCGGTAGCATTTGCAAGTTATTACAAGTCACAATGACCTCCTGTACAGGATAAACATTACCGTTAAAAATTTGAAGTAAAGAAAAGGAGTCAATGAAATCATAACTAACTACGTGGTGCCAATTGCTGAAGTCGACGTTGTCTAATAAGTAGTGTGTTCGCTTATTAGACGTAAAGCCCGGGTTCGTATGCCAGGTCAGCCATCAAAAACGAAATATGAAAAAAAAATATTTCGTCGGCGATTTCCTCTCAGCAAATTTCTGCCAAAAACTCTGAGAGTAAATAAAACATGCCATGAAAAAGTTTCTCAAAAAATCTGTCGTTCGGAGACGACGTTAAACTATAGGTCCCGCCACTTACGTATAAAATTAACGCACACAACATAAGTGGTATGAGAAACTAGGCCATAATCCTAACTGAAGGCTTGTAATGCCCAATTATGTATGTGTGTATGTACGTGGTGCCAATTTAAACTAGATTAGGTTTTATTAAGTTGCCTGAGGTCTAAATAAGCATTTGCAGAGAGCCTTTGATTGTAATACTTAAGATACAAAATGATTAGGTAGACTAGGTTGTAGAAAAAACACACAGTTTTGAAGAGCACTTAAATCTACATCCAGGAAGTTTGCCATGGCATAGAAAAAGTCACTTAAAGCCTTAAGCATATATATTTGGTCTTGCAACAGTTAATTACAACCAACTTTGACAGTTAATAACGACCATCTTTTTGCAGCTACATCTGTCATCTGTTATACTATGTTCCGATATGCACTTTTATTGAGGCAATATTCGGTTAATTGAGTACAATATTTTAAGTGTTCAGGCCTAATAATATACGCAATTCAATATTCATTTGACAGCTGGTTGTTTCAACATTGGTTTTTTTTGTCCTTTTTGACATTTGAGTTGTCAAATATCAACAGAAAGTGTTCGGTTAATTGTAATATGCTCACTAAACACACTTATGCCAGTGCTGCAATTTAAGTTTTACTCAATATTATAACAATTTGCATATTAATTGCGCAATTATTAATTGAAACTTTATATGAAATATTAATCTCAATAATGGGGTTTATTGCGATTTACGCAATAAAGGTGCATATCTGAACACCATATTATTTGTCATTAATTCAGTCAATTTTGCTAAACACAAAACAAAACGAAAAATCATTTTCAGTGATGAGGCATCTCAGTGATGAGATTTAAAAATGGGAATTGCCGAATTTGGGACGGTAACCAAGCCGCATGAAATTCAAGAGTCAAAAGTCACTGTTTGCTATAGATTTTAGACTGGCGGCGTCATTGGTCGTTATTTCTTTGAGAACGATATTGGCTAGGCCATCACTGTTAACGCTGAGCCCTATATGTCGATGATTACTAACTTGCTTTGGGTCAGAATTGGCAGTTCTGGATGCCAACGACATATGGTTTCAGCAAATTAGCGCTACGTGCTTATGCCACATAGGAAACTCTGCTCGATCGTTTCGCAGGCATGGTTATCTCACATGGAGGAAGTTGCCTTTTATTATCCTTAATAAACTCATGATATTCTTATCATCAGGATCTCTCCAGAATAGGTAGGTACCGCAAATCTGCCCAATATTGCAAGAACTACGTCATCTGCGTAAGCAACAGCCCCACAACCAACATGCTCTAACATCACTAGCTGATCGTTCATCACAAGATTCCATAGCAGAGGGGAAGGACCCCACCCTGTGAAGTTCCCCTTTTATCTTTCTAACGATGCACGAGCCCCCTACCGTGGGGTAGATCGTTCTTTCACTGAGTAGTTACGATATCCAGTTCGCCATCTTGTCAGAGCACCAGAAATAGCGCTTATCGCCACATTATTGAAGGCACCCTTCGATGTCCAGGAAAGCAGCCAGAGTGTATACCTTTCGTGCAAGAGACTTCTCTATAGTGCATATTAGGTTAGGTAGTTAAGTAGGGTAGTTTCAACAGACTTCCCCTTACTGTATGCATGTATAAAAGACTGCAATCCAGCACCAGCAGTAGATTTATTTATATGACCCTCTCCAGGATCGCTCCAGAGGTAGATATGTACCCGCAAATCTGCCCGATATAGTAAGAAAAAATATAGCCCTTCCACCAACATGATCTAACATCACTAGCATTTCGTGCATCACAAGATTCCATAGGAGGGAGAAGCATCCCACCCTGTGGAGTTCCCCTTTTATCTTTCTAGCGATGCAGGAGCCCCTTAGTAGTTTCGATATCCAGTTCACAATTGTGTCCTGTATACCCAATCTCTCTAGCACGCAGCAGAAATAGCACTTATCGCCACATTATTGACCACACCTTCGATGTCCCAGAAGGCAGAGGCTTCTCTACCGTGCACGTTAAGCTCTGTAGGGCAGTTTTAACAGACTTCCCCTTACTGTACGCATGTTGTCAATTGGATAAAAGACTGCCATCCAGTATCTGCCGTAGATTTATGTCTATGAGCCTCTCCAAGGATTTCAATAAGAACGAGTCGAGAGTTAGGAGTCTATAATCTTTAAGTGTGGTGTGTGAAATTCTTCACACCTTCGGTATGACGACTATTGGATCCCACCATTACAGAAAAATTAATCTCACAGCTGACTTTGCTAACTTTTCCTATTAATTTTATGATAATTTCTAGAACCATTGTTCCCCGTTTGCCTATGTTAACAATAATCGGGTGTCCAGTCTCCATTAAAATATTTTTTAAAATTCTTAGTTAATAAATAAACTCCAACCACCAAAATAGAAAGTTTCTTTCCCCTGCTAAGCATTCAAATGTCAGTGGTGTTTCTCCCTTTAAATTCTTCAAATCCCAGTAGTGCCATATAATTGTAATTAACATTGCAATTCTTATGTTTTAAACCCACGGCATGGCTTTTTTTGGTGGCCATAAATCAGCTACAAATATATGCTCTTACACTCGTACTAACACTCTGTATATTTTTGATACTGAAATACAAGCTTAACACCCACCTTACCTACGACAACTTGGAAATACGTTACCCTTTTCCTAAATGCCATAGAAAAACGTCATGAATAAATGGTGAAACTGGTAACATAGTTATAATGCAACGAAGAAGAAAAGAAATGAAACCACCCTCGAGGCGAAAAGTGAATTTCAAATAAAGTGCGAAACATGAAATTAAAAGATTAAAATCTCAACACACACACTTACAAAATGCCATTAGAGCGCGAGTTATCGGATGCGAAATGAAAGGAAAATTATTATTTATTTTAAAAATATTTGCATTTGCAGCTTAAACTATTGCAGCAACATAATAACTTTCAGAATACAGGGTGTTACAATGAAGGAAGCCTAAAAGTAGACTTTAAAAATTTGTAAAGTTTATAAAAGTATTCAAGGAAAACCCTTTACATTTTCCCTCATCATTAGTATTCCTGCAAGCTTTTGCAATCGCATAATCTCTATGCCTGGCTTCGTTTATTATTTTACTCCATCCCTCCCCCTGTACATGGTATATGGTCCCTGTGTATGGCCATTCCTTTAACCAAAACTCACAGTATATTTCCTAAACGCATTTATTTTGCATTTTAAGTAGCAACCAAGTTGGAAGCAACACTTTCTAGCACAACACTTTCAGCAAAAGCAAGAAAAGGAAAATAATTGTAAAGGACCTTACAGCCGAGGGGTTAGTTGATGGTTCTGATAAGCTTTTGAAACCGGAGATTTATTTTTTCTTCTTTTCTGCTGCTTTTCTTGTTATTCTATGCAAATATTTGCAATGACACGTACCATTTACACTATTGCATTAAGATCAGCCATAACAGATAGCGAAAACGATAAAAAAGGGTCTCCAAGGAAGGAAAGGGGTGACGGTATAAAATAATGTGCAAGGGATACTAATCTAATTAAAGTGTTTAGAATGAAAACAGTATATGGGGATATGCAAGGAAAGTCAAGAAATTTTAAAATAAATAAAAATTAAGTTTAAAAAAGTGGGGCATATTTAAAGGGATTAACTTTTGATTATTTTTTGTTCTGTTGAAATTTAAAAAGAGAAAACTAATTGAAATATATGTGAGAAAAGCAGTTTCGCAGACTTCGACTCCGAATGAAAATAATCTTAAAACAAATTAAAATAAATCAAATTTAATTTACAAAAGTAAGGCATGCATTTAGGGGTTAACATTCGATTTTTTTTAATATAGAAAATATTTAGAAAGTGAAGTAATTAAGGTTTTGTGAAGTATACTTATAGGTATTATAATTATCACGCTCATGATAACACAGTATTTTTCAGATCGAATTAATTTAGAACAACATATCCGAAATTAGCTTAAATCGCTTTTGAACACTTTTAGAACTGAACCCATGTGTTTCCACATGACATTTTGAGTATGAGTGAGTCAACAGTATTGAAATCCAACTACTCTGATTCATTCGTACTCAGTACAACGTTGATTTATAAGTACAAGTCGTAATGAGTATGAGCACAACATTGACTTTAAACTCATAACATTCGAAATATGTTTGATTCATACGCCTACTCATTCAGATTCATAAATTTAGAAAAATACTTATAAATGAATACTCATAAATGATTCGAGTGATTCGAATCATTCTTCAAAATTTACCGTCTTAGTTGTTGTTGCATTTACAAAGAAAGAAGAAAGACACATAAACAAAAAAGACAAAGACAGCAAGCAGAGCAAACACACAACCTTCTTGTGAGTATTGTAGTGTTAGTACGCGAATCATATTTATTTTGTGATTCGTGTATACGATGAGTCATGGAGAGTGGAAATCAATAACATCATGCGTATTGTTAAGTATGAGTACCATGAGTATTTCCAACTTTGAATATGCGTAGTATAAGTAATACATTAAAATAAGTATGAATGCGTATAAGTATCAGAAATTATGAGTATGATTCGAATTTACTCATTGTTTTGAATACTCATTGCTGACCTCTGATACACACATAATCCATCATTACAATCCTTCAGTCAGGATTACAATCTAACTTCTCATACCACTTAAGTTATGTGTTGATAATCTTATACAGATTTTTTGAGGAACTATTCATGGTAATTTTATTTACTCTCGGAATTTTTGCCAGAAATCTGCTGAGAGGAAGTCGCCGAAGAATTCTTTTTTCATAATTCGTTTTGTTGGAGACGTCTGCCCTGGGATTTGAACCGTGGCCGCACGTTTAATAAGCCATCACACCACCTACTAAACTACTGCGACTTTAAAAGATGGCCAGATAGTAAGGCGGCAATATATAGTAGGTAGTATGTCGACTTATTACACAAGAGCCCTTGGTTTAAACCTCAGCTCAGACATATCGAACAAAACCAATGAATATAAAAAAAAATATATTTTTTCCGGGGACTTCCTCTCAGTAGCCTTCTGGCAAAAACTCTGAAAAATTTCTCAAACATCTATGGTTTGGAGAAGACTCAGTAGGTACCCAGAGTCGTGAACAAAATGAACACACGCAACATTGGTCGTTTGAATATCTAGTTTGTAAATCTGACTAGAGGGTTGTAATTACCAATTCGATAAGTAAGTAAGCCCTAAAAGGGATGTACAAAGCATTTATAATTCCTTTATATTGCTGAGTATCTCCAGAAGAGATAGCAAGATATTAGACGGCTTCCTGGACAAAGGCTCTTAAAATGGAAAATTTAATTGAATTCAAACTTATGATTGGTAGTCCTTTGCAAAGAGGCAAAGTAATAGTCTCTCTCCACATTCAGAGAGACCCGACAGTATCTTGTATGGTACGGTTAAGTACAGAAGAAAATGTGCGTTAAACCTTAGGCATCTCGTAGAAATCATAACAGAACATAGGGGCACTATCGGGTCTGCCATCTAACGTTTTTTTTTCAACTCGTGCTTATTTCGTGAATGGTAACACTTAGCTAATGTCTGATTTGACAGATAATTAGTTTTCTCCTTCCGCTGAACGGATATGAACCATCCAATGCGTTTTCGCTTTGCTAAGTGGGCCTGCGATCGACTTACAGAAGATGCCGATTTTGGCAAAAAAAATCATCTTTTCAGATGAAGCTCATTTTGATCTTGGCGGGTATGTAAACAAGAAAAATTGTCGCATTTGGGTCACAGAAAACCCGCACGCATACATTGAAAAGCCGACGCACCCAAAACGAGTCACTGTTTGGTGCGGATTTTGGTCCAGAGGCATAATTGGGCCATTTTTATTCGAAACAGTCAATGGCGATCGTTATCGGGCCATGTTGAACGAATTTTTGTTTACAAAAATTGATGAGGAGAATATTGGCAACATTTGGTTTCAACAGGACGGCGCTACGTGCCACACAGTCGAAGCTACACTCGATGTTTTGCGCCCTGTTTTTGAAGATCCCATTACCAGCCGCATTGCTGATATCGTTTGGCCACCTCGGAGCTGTGATTTGACACCGTTGGAATATTATTTGTGGGGTGCCGTCAAAGATAAGTGTTACGCCGACAAGCCAGAGACAATTGACGCTTTAAAGGACAATATTCGTGAAGCCATTGGTGAAGTACAGCTGCACACAATCGATAATGTGCTTAAAAATTGGACCGATCGTGTAGGCTACTGCATGGCCAGCCGAGGCAGCCATTTGAATGAAATTATTTTCCATTATTAACCGGAAGGATTGTACTTTCAAATAAAAAAAGAAATTTGGGAAAATATTCAGTAGTTTTTTTGTAAAGCATTTTCAAAAAAAAGTTATTTGGCGGACGCTTTATGACTTCTGCGGAAACTATAATGGCGAGGAAGAAAAAGAAAGAATGTACTCTCAGGCATTCTGCAGCAATTGGGAACCGACCTTGAAATTTCAAAGGGCATATCGTTTCAACAGAATCTTTAAATAACGAACAATACTAATACGACCTCCTAAACATGACCCCTCCCTATGGATTATGGTTTCCTTTAATTTAATTGAAAATAAATATTTATTTTAAATTGATTATAATTAATTATAAATAAATACAAGCTAATTAAACAGTGCCCCTACCATAAAACATTTTAAAAAGAAAACAGATTAAAACAATACCACCTATTGTTATTGTTGTATTTTAAAACAATAGCATACTTTTAGGGTGGTGTGATGGCTGCTATAGCAAGATAAACAGGCGCCTTTAATAATAATAATTATTGTGCATATTTATGGTTGTAATACAAAACTTTCCTGTTGCAAATTAACAAGTAAAGCTACAGTCTTTCATGTTTTTTTTTTTGTTCATGGGGATTTTAATTTGAGGTTTTCTAATTTGAATTTATAATTACGGAATTTTCAATGGCTTGGAGTATTATAATTAATTTACGATAATAGTGCTAATTTAAGACAATAAAATAAACAAATTAAATACAATAATTAGTTTAAATATTGGGGCACTTTCCTTTCACCCGCAAATGTATTTGAAGGGCTGGAAACTTTGTTTTTTTAACAAAATTCAATTAACAACAGGGTACAGAAAAAATATTTCTTTTGCTTGTTAGTGTTACTAAAAGAGCTCAAAGAAGTCTATTAAATTAGTTTCCTGTCTCATGGTTAACTACACCCTACAAGCTTTAATTGCTTCTTATAACATCAAATGCTCATTATAACCTAACCTATACCCTCTCTGTCCTTGACACTCTTCATATTTTCTTGTTAATTTATTGTTTAATTTAAAAAAACCCTTCTACCACCATACATATATGCTAGAAAAACTAAAATTCTTGACTTTAAAACTCTCTTGTATGGTGTTCTCTGTACCTTGTTTGATTGGCTTTATTTAGTTTCCAACGATTTTTTTTCTAACTTTGCAGCCATGGTTTCCTTATTCTTTGTTTTTTTTTTAAATACTGTGTCAAAAACCATAGCAAAAAATTATTCTGTATGTGTCTAAGGCTGTGTGAAAGGAAATTAAAACAAAACAAACAAAATAAACGAAAGAATGTTGAAACGCACCTAAAAGTATACTTTAGTTTTTATTTTTTTACCTTAGACTTGCCAAGCACACAAGCACGCACAAATGTATGCACTTGTTTTAAGAGCACACACCTTTAAGCTACAAAATACCATGTCAAAACCAAACAAATTTCTATACAAGCCTTTCAGAAATATAGACAGGCCAAGTTGTGGAAGCTTAGAGACAATATAAAAGGGTTTGCTGGAAAAAGGTTTCTTATCTTAAATTTTTCCAATTTTTATTAAATTTTCTTCCAAGCTTTAAGCTATGATTTGAGTACGAGTACAATATGAAAGTATTTCATACAACAAACCAAGCTACCATTGTATTAAAATCCTTAAGGACCTAAATGCCACGTTGTATTCAATTAAAAACCTTTAGATGAGTTACTCTATTACGTTAAAGGAAATGAAAGCCAGTTTAAAATAAAACCAAAACCAATATGCATTTAGCAAACAAATAACTAAAAACGGGGCACATATACACACTTATACGTACATACTCAACACACACACAGCCAAATATATAAACAAGCATAGCACACAAATATTCAACAGAGAAACAAACCAGTAAAGCAACGGAGTCCCGTAGAGAACAGGAGAGCTAAAGTTACCATAAGCAACTGGTGTTTTCCACACAAACACACACACACTCTCATACGTTCACCAACCAGTCAACCACTACAGTGTTAATGTGATAGTGACTAACTAGTATTGTAATGTTAGCCTTAACGTAACCATTCATCCTTTACTTGGTTTTTCCTCTTTCGCCTGCCATTCTAAATATAATTTGCATATGAACTGAGAGGTTTATTGTTTAACCATTAAGGTACCTAAGAGAGACAAAGAGAGACAGAGTGCAAAAGTGAGTAGTTGTTGTTCTAACCACCAGTATAAACATGGTGAATGGTTTTCTATATTACAGTGGTTTTCATACAGACTAAACCAAACGACAAACTCATTCAAGGTAAAACTACAAAGACTCACAATAACAACAATTACTAAAACAACAACAATTACCAAAACAACAACTAAACTAGTATAGTGAGAGGGTAATAATTACATTCGCAATAATATTTTCAAAAACAAAAGCCGGCTAGTTTCGTTTAATTTTACTGTTTTACTTGCATTATTAATAATAGAATAACGAAAAAACAGCAAAAAATTTCCCATAATAGAGGACATTTTCTCTCACTTATAGAGAGTGCGAGAGAGTGTTTTTAAAAGAGAGCGTACAATCTTTTCGAAAAGAGCAAGAGCATATATACTATAAAGGGGTTGGAATTAAGGAAATTTCTATTGGAAATATTTCTCCTTAAAGTATGACGTCACAAACGAAAAGAGTATTTTTAGTAGAAATTTTTTAGGGAAATTTTAAAGGAGAAATCGGAATCAGAAAAAGTTGTTTGTATTTAAAAGCAAATAAAATATTCTCACATAAAAAATTAAAATGGAAAGTGCTTGTTTTATTGCACGAGATGTAAATGTATTGAAGAAGGTAATGAACACCAAGGCTTTCTTTTTTTATGGAAAAAAGTGAAGCCAGTTTTTAGGCGCAATTTAGAATTTCTTTGGAATTTTACTGATTTTCTGTGGAAGCTTCATAGGATTTTCTAAAACCATAGGAAATATAAATTTAAACCCCACTACTACAATAGCATATTAAAATAAACATGCAATTACACAGCCCTGCATGGGTTTTGCAAATAAAATTGTTCCTTAGGGGTTTTTGGGGTCGCTGATTACAGATCTTCATTCAGATTTAAAATATTCAAAATGGCAAATCCAATATGGCGGTTAAGTAAATCTGATTAATTTTTATAAGCGTCAACCTCCATATTGGATCCGCCATTTTGAATTTTTTATATCCGAATGAAGATCTGTAATCAGCGACCCCAAAAACCCCCGAGTAACAATTTTCAAGTGAATCTGATTAATTTTTATAAACCTCGACCGCCATGTTGGATCCGCCATTTTGAATTTTTTAAATCTGAATGAAGATCTGTAATCAGCGACCCCAAAAATCCCTAACAATTTTCAAGTAAATCGGATGAATTTTTAAGGACCTCCTTAATGCATTTTGTTTTTCTCTTGCACCCCTTGACATAAACCCACCCCCTACTTTAAGGGTGCATGCAAACAATTTGGCTTTGGGCTTATTTTAAAAAGCAAAGATCAATTGTCAATTTCTGACAATAGCGATGGTTCAAGCACGTCAGTGTTTAGCTCTACAATGTTTCAAAAATGGCCAAAAACTCTATTTTTAGGGGTTTCAACCCCCATATTATCGAAAACCTGACGTGATGGAAAGTTTTTGAAACCAGATTCGTATTCAGCGCGCAAAATTCCTTCGGAAACACCTGGGGCCATCTTATTTTCACAAAAAAAGTCCAAATTTGCAGGGCTGTGTTATTCATAAAGAAAACTTTAATAAGTACTTAAAACTTGTTGGAACCAGCATGTACTGCCATATATGCATCTGAAATCATAAGACTTTCTTGTAGTAAACTTTTTAGAAGCTGTCTAGTGCCTCCAAAAATATTTACATACATAACTGGTCATTACAACCCTTCAGTAAGGATTACGACCTAGTTTCTTACACCACTTATATTGTGTATGTTAATTTTATACATGAGTGGCGTGTCCTACAGTTTAAAGTCGTCTCCGAACGACAAATTTTTGAGAAACTTTTCATGGCAATTTTATTTTACTCTCAGAGTTTTTGCCAGAAGTCTGCTGAGAGGAAGTCGCCGAAGAAATACTCTTTGTATTTTATTTTGATGTCTGGCCTGGTACACGAACCCTGGCTTTTGGTCTAATAAGCCAACGCACTACCTACTAGACCACGGGGACAAAAATATTTATGACGTTTACTACTGAGTGGAGGATTGCTCATTATATGGTCTTCATAGCTCCACCGAAAATTGTGTTCGTGAAACAATTACAACAAAGCTTTCTTTCTTGGCATGCAACAGCATAGGAGGATAACACTGGAATTGGGGTACCAATCACAATTTGGAGAAAGATAAGGTCTTAGTCTAGTAGGTATGCAACAGCATAGGAATTGGGTAGCAACCACAATCAGCGACTTCCTCTCAACAGTCTACTGGCAAACTCTGGAATACAATTGCCAAGAAAAGTTGCTGCAATCTGTCGTTCGGAGTCGACTTTCAATTTAAGGTCCCGCCACTCATGACTGAAATTAATATACAACATTGGTTGCGTAAGAAGCTAGATTGTAATGCCGACTAAAGGATTGTAATGACCAAATACTTGCGTACGTATAGGAAAGCTGTGTGCTATTATTTCTACTATTCATCGTAGGCTTAGACATCTTTATAGAAAATTCTACCGTGGAGAACAACATGGTAATTTCTACAGAAGATTTGAAAACCTGTACTATACTGACGGTGTACTAACTACAACAATATAGAAGCCACAACGCAGAAGAAACTTTTGTAGCGTTCTGCGCAAATATTCAACGGAATCAAGTTATTTATTATTAGCTACTGTGTCGACTTTTT
Organism: Sarcophaga variegata; assembly: GCA_932273835.1. Classification (NCBI taxonomy): domain Eukaryota; kingdom Metazoa; phylum Arthropoda; class Insecta; order Diptera; family Sarcophagidae; genus Sarcophaga; species Sarcophaga variegata. Next base: position 13,992,519 of record OW026361.1, on the reverse strand, counting down.
TCTACGATAGTAAATCATGCAATGCAGTCATTAAAACTGCTCACGTTTATAAAGGTGACTGCCTTTGAAGAATCCAGAAAAATATAGAAGAGACCCTTCTGTGGTACAGTAATCCTTCGATTTGCGTCGCCTCGATTAACGTTGTTTCGATTTACGTCGTAAAATTTTTTGTTCCCTCTAACTCCAATTTGCGTCGTCATTCGATTTGCGTCGTCGCCTTTTTTTGGAACCAACTGCGACGTAAATCGAGGGATTACTGTATACGAATGGATCAAGCACACAAGATATTGAGCCAGGAGCAGTAGTCCAACAGTAAGAAAACTTACGAGTACCTTCCTATCCGAAGTCACATCGAAAGATCTACTCACTCAAACTTGAACAAAAAATAATGAGGATGAGACATGGCAATACTATATGACAGTCAAGCTGTCATCCTATCGATCAGCCGGTTCGTGTGAGGTTGCCTCGAATATAGTAGGGGACTGTCTGAGAAGGCCGAATCATTTAAGTATGGGTTATAGTGCTACACTCTTTTGGAGGCTCAGGTCGAGTTTCGCGAAATTAAACTAGCAAATCACCTGGCGAGGAGGAAAACTTCCACTTTGAACGGGAGACAGAGACTGTGTTTAAGCGATTTGAGTCCTGCATCTGACTATTCGGGAATAATCTGAGGCTAGAAATCCGGCTTTTGACAGAGAAGCGAACAGAAGACAGAGACTGTGTTTAAACCACTAAAATATTTGAATCTTGCATCTGACTATTTGGAAATAACCTGATGCTAGAAATCGGCCCTTTGACAGAGAAGCGAACTGGAGGCAAAGACTGTGTTTAAGCCATTAAAAAATTTGAGTCCTGTATCTGACTATTCGGGAATAATCTGAGGCTAGAAACAAAGACATAGGCGAACGGGAGGCAGAGACTGTGTTTAAGTCACTAAAATATTTGAATCATGCATCTGACTATTCGGCTATAACCTGATGCTAGGAACAGGCCTTTTGAAAGAGAATAGTAAGCTCCCAAAACACTGGTCCAGTAAAGAGATTGTCTCGAAGCCAATATACTGATTATTTGATGATAAAAATTAATCATCAGAATACATACTTGAAAACTGTGGGCTATTAATGCATCCCAGTAGAAAACGCTTGGGTGCCTAGCAGTGCTAGCCATGGAATTGACCTTGTTGACATCGAGCAGTATCCTAAAGTTTGGCAGGGCAATAGGTTTGAAGCCATCTTTATACAGGTACACTATATAATTGAAATTGAAGTGAGAAGTCTAGAAAAAATTTGCCATCCAACAGCAATTTCCTACAATGAGTCTCTTTATAGCCCAGTAATGCTTACAGAAACGAACAATTTGAAATAAAATTTGTTGACAACAACAATAATAAAGAATATGTTGTTGTTGTTGTTGCTGTTGTATGTTTATTTAAAATAACTGAAATAAAATTGTCATTCTGTCCAGTTGACCCATCAAATGGCCAATCGAAACTGTCATTTACATTATATGCAACGTAAGTAATGAAAATGTTAACAAACAGACGGACAATCATACGATAAAAAATGAAAGAAAAAAACGAAAGAAAAATACGAAATGATATCGAAATTTATTTACAATATTTTTCTTTCTTTTTATGTTTTTTTTTTGTCTGTCGCTGTTGCCTGTATGTTTTCATCAATTTATAGTGACAACCTCATTGAAGCACATTGTTCAGAGAGAGAACTCGTGCCAATAAAGCCTGGTCATAAGAATTGAGAAATGGGTGCTGTTGCTGCTGTTGTTGTTGTTGTTGTTGTTGTTGTTACCAGTTCTTCTTCAACAATCTTTTGTTTAACAAATATTTTCCACTTTATCATGTTTTATGGAGACAAGATTGATTTTTAATGCCAATTGCCAATGGTTTGGTCTGATGATATTCCGCTGCTTTTGTTGCAATTGTTGTTGCTGTTGTTGATATTCATCGAGTCACTTTGTTCAATGCATTGTCAAGGGTTCAATTTACATTCCTTTGCATGAATACATGAACTTAATTAACTCAGTTTCAATATAGTTTCCTGCATTCGCCCACTTACTCGCTCTCCTTTTCTCTCTTTCTCTCTATCTCTTATCTTCTGTCTTACTTTGTGTTTATTACAGCAACTCGGAAACAAAGTTTACAAATGCAACAATAAAGTATTAGTGAAGTCCTTTTTCTGTTTTGCTCTCATGGCTCAAAAGAGAATCCATAAAAAGTTGTTGCATATTTATTGATGTTCCATAAAATTATTTACAAATTGTTACATACTTTAAGGATGTATTAATTAAATCACTTTATAGTATACTTTGCTGATCAATTTATTTGATGTCAATATTTAAAGAAACCTGAAAATCGTTTAAAGTTTAATGCATCCGAACAAGCCTGTGACATTAAAAAATTTTCTCGTCAAGAGGGACGTTGACCTCCAAATAGTTAAAATTCAAAAGGAAGACGCACTGAAATAGATGATACCTTGTCTTAAAAACTCGTATTATTACACCAGACTTCCTAGTTACCCTGTTATGTGGCTTGTGTAGATGGTGTGAAACAACACCAGCACTTTCATACCTCAGTAGATCACCTTACTTGATATGGGTGCTGGCGGCTTTAAATATGTTAACTCTCACGCAGTATCGAAAATATTTCTTAATATGTCAAGAAAAATGGTTCCATTTCTCTGCTATGATTATGGCAATGGGGACGAGGGACACCAAGAATAGTTTCTGAGACCGAATTCCCGAGTATGTATTTGAGCAGAATTATGTTAGGTTAGATGGTGGACCCTCCTTGAAGAGCAAGGTCCCACTTAGACCAGCGTTTAGGCTCGTTGTAATAACACAATTAATCTCACAAATAATCTTGCAATAGCCGTATTTATATTGAAAAGCCAAGAAAAGACCTAGGTCTAGGTGGGCCGAAAACGAACTCCGCCTCTTCTTGACAAGGGAAGGACACTGGCACATGAGGTAAAATATAGTCTCTTCCTTCTCCTGGGACCCACAGTTCGTGCTGAGGTCATTTGAGAGAATACCTAGTCTATTGGCATGCCTGCTAATAGAACAGATGCCAGAGCAAATGGCAATTGTGGATAGTCTGATGCTTGACTCTGCTATCCTCTTAAGGTAAAAAGTTTTTATTGCCCCAAAGCCATTCAGTTTGAGAAGAATCTTCTCAGTATTGCACTCTTCATTTTTTTTCTCCCTCCGCAGATAGTTTCTGACCCTAACAATTGCGTGGAAATTCCTCTCCTCGATCACAGTGGCCATGCTTACAGGCCACTGTGTTATGGGTAGATACGCGTAAAGAATGCTACTCCCATTTAACGACTTGTGCCGTGGATGAAAATCCGCCGAGGAGGAGAAGACTGTCATCCACTTCCGCTGCCAAATCCCATCCCTTGCGGGGTGCAGATATAGGTCATTTGGCTCTCCGACCCTTGTCAGTGACGGAGCTATCGTCCATTGATATCAAGGGCATAGCCTCGTTTATCAAACTTTCTAGCTGGTTTTCGAGCGTGGGGTAGTCGTGCTTCCTGAAAATGTGCAGCCCTTGCGCTGACCAACTTCCCCCTCCTTGGATCGGAGGAACTTGGTTAGTACAGAGGCTGCGTTCATCTGTGACGTCACAACGGGCCGCTATGCGTGCTCATGTGAGCTTTTTGGTAAATTAAAGCTACCACGGTAACCTAACCTAACCTAACCTAACCTCTCCTCGCAAGCTCATCGAGCATGCGAATTGCTAGACTTGCGGCAGATATACAAATCTCATTCTATTTACCGAGCTCACCCCATAAGAGCTGAGTGCTCGGCTGGCGTGCAGTCTCTCACATAATATAACCTTATCCAGTCCTTTGCACATTCTACCCAAGTTAAATTGTGACAATATTTCAATGCCACATACCCAACCGTATATTGCAGAATGGTCCCTCTTTTTTAAAGAATATGTAGCCTCTTGAATACGGTCATTCCCTTTTGTTACAAAGTCTCGTTGCTAATCAATTTCCAAAACCATAAAGTTTCATTCTGCTCTGGAGGTAGCTGTCAGCCACTTGATCTGTCTCCCATTATACTAACAATATTTCCAGATACGGTTTATCAGATAGGAGAACTGAGAACCAGGAGCATCTAAAGACACATATCTGCCCTACATCTCCAGCTGAGCTGAGCCTTATTACACATTTAAAGTACATTTTTTTTCTTCTTTTGTTATGTCTTTCACCAGGACATTTGTTTTCCTCTGTAATGTTCAATTAAATTCAGTTTTTCCGTTATCAATTCGGTTTGTATTTAACAACAATTCGCTTGACATGTTTTTTAAAACGCCTAAAGCTATGCAATACAATCTGAAACATTTATTGAAATAATAACAAGCGATTAATTTGATTTTTTTCTCTCTTTTTTCTGTAGCAAAAAACAACTTGTTTTTCATTTCTTTTTTCTGTATTGCGGCCATAGAAACATTAAAAAAATAAAATTAAAAAATTATAGAAAAAGAAGGTAGCAGTAGTAGTCAGAGGAATTTAACAAATAAATCCCAACAACAACAACAAAAAGAACAAAAAAAAAAAACCGAGAAATAATTTTGTCATGGCAACAAATGAGCAGCATCAAAACAAATAAACTCTTCATATACAACAACAACAAAAATAGTAAAGGACAACGAAGATGAAGAGGATGATGATGATGTTGGTGATGCTGATGCTGATGTTGATGTTGATGTTGATGCTGATGACAAATAAACTCCAGGCGTAGTACACTAGAGAGAGACAACATAGTATGATGGACACAATACAGGCGTGTATACATACATAAACATTTAATGAATGAATGTATGTATGTATGAACAAATGATTGAATGACTAAATGAATGAGTGAATGAATGAATGAATGAATGTAGGATGATATGAATGCCATGTATAATGATTGTAGGAGCAGTGTGCAAATATATTTATGCTTCGCTTGATGCCCGGATAGACAATAACCGTAATAACAACAACAACAACACGAAAAACGCATGGTAAACGACTGATAAACCATGACAACTGCTCTCCTCCAACTCCAAATTCCAGCTTTTGCGTTCTTGATTTCTTACTACACGCTGTGCGTTTGTATACCCGAGGATACAACATATAATACAATAGCATAACGAATCACTAAGAGGAACATCATACAGTTGTCAAGGATTAAAAACGGACAAAGGAATTTTTTCAAAATAAAAAACAACAACAGCATTAAGACCAATACCAAGAACAACCAGCCCCAGACAAATACTCAACTATGCTGAGACCAAAAAGGTAGCCAAGTCAGTCGTCCATCAAAGCCGAAACGGGGTAATTGTGTATTTAAACGCACAAACAAAAAGCCATTTTCGAAAATACTACTCATATTTGCTACTGAATATTGGCAAATAAACTGCAATCGAGTGTATGAAACCTCATAAAACAAACAACAACAAGAAAAACAAAACAAAACGAAAAAAAACTTAAGGCTCTGTTTTCTGTAGCATATGTTAAGGTAAACCTATCAGCGAGACAGAGAGAGAGAGAGAGAGAGAGTACGCTTAATAATGCCTCCATATACGTACGCCTGGCAGCGTTTGCTGCTTATTTAAATTTAAATGAAATGTTTGGTTGGCTATTTCACCCAGCGGCATGGGCTGGGTATACATATCAACTCCTTTTGATGTATGAATGCCAGACACAAAATGTCACATTGTCACCGTTGTGCCGTTACTACTTCATGTTGAATGTTGTTGTTGAAATGAAATCAATTATTCATGCACTTAACCCCTAACCATGCTCTCTCTTTTTCTGCATTTTCTCCCTCTTTTTTTACTAAAACACTGGCTAACGTTTGTTAAACGCATCTAAAAGTATGCAAAGTATTTTGTGTTTTTTTTTTGCCAACAGCTTTAAAGGTATGCAACAGTTTTTTTTACACTTTTTTCATGCTCTCTTCATAGGTATGTATGTTAGTGTAGTGAGCAGATTTGTTTGGGAAAAAACAACAAACTTGGGTTTTAACTGTCAGTCAAGAGAGGGAGAGAGAGAGGGAAAGAGAAATGGTCAATTATTGTTGTCTTTGTTGTTGTTGCTGTAGGTCTGTATTTGAATTTGTATATTTTTTAATGGCTCTGCTGATTTAAGGGCAATTTAATTTATTTGAATTAATTTTTAAATAAAAATAAAACACATTAAAGGCGTATCAATTAAAAGACCTTGGAAGCGGTTGCACTCAAAGTGAAGAGTTTAATAGTGAAATAGGCCAGGGTGAGACCTATTTGACATGTTCCTTTTACTTTAGCACTGTATGGTATCACTGAGTTCACTCTACAGTCTTCTTACATTTGGAATTTGTTTTTAAGGAGTTGTAAAGGAGTTAAAATCAGTTCAGTTTTGTTTGAATAGACTTCCAGCTGCTAAAATTCTTTCGCGTCAGATTCTTTCATAACATCAGGCGTATAGTTTTGTTTTTCTTCGTCTTCTACATTTCCTACTTATTATTACTAGTGAATGCTCAGATACACAAACCATTCATCGATAAATTCATAGCATTTGTGTGAGTACCACACAGAATTTTATTCTCGCGTGACTACCGCTCCAAGCTTCCTACACCATCATCCTCACCACTCTGACTCGAAATCTTTCCCTGCAGAACTCAAATTGTATTTCGGAGAGACCATTCCAGTCTTCGAGGTGTTCTTGAAGGCGATTAAATATTATCCTTTCAAGCACCTACTGAGTAAAGCATACACAATGATCTGTACAATGAGGGCTAGACAGGCAGCCTATCAGGCTTAAGAAGAGCACTAATCCCTGCAGCTTCTATCATGCACACATATATACATACATACATACATACATACATACATACATACATAATTGGATTACGACCTAGCTTCTCACACCACTTATGTTGTGTATGTTCGGCTCCGAACGACAAACTTCTGAGAAACGTTTCATGGCAATTTTATTTACTCTTAGAGTTTTTGCCAGAAATCTGCTGAAAGGTAGACGCCGAAGAAATATTGTCATCATATTTCGCTTCAGTTGGAGTTGTCTGACCTAGGGTTTGAACCGTAGGCTCACATTTAATAAGCTAACAAGACTACGCCGACTCTGCAGATTCCATCTCTCTTGAAAACCATCATGTTGCAGGCACCTTTTGTATATTTCCGTAAACATATCCAGCTCAGCCCCTAAGCCTTCTTCAAAATCGACTTTAGGTACCCTGTATAACCTAGGGGAACTTCACATATTGAACGGAGTTATGTTATACAGGTGAGGTACACTGTTTAACCATCTCTTAGCGGACTTTGTAGCCACACTCGAGTTTTCCATCAGTCTTTGACAATTTTTCCTTTGTCATCTCTAGAGCCGATCAATTTCTAGCAGTTTTGCAGAACATTTACTTACCAATTCTGGACAGAATAAATAGAATTTTCGTCTACTTTTTGTAAGTCTATGGGACTCTTAACGTTTAGACAATTAACAATACAGTGTTGAAACTTCATACTGATGCTAGATCCTTAAACTGCCTCTTTGGCATCATAAACCTACAACCACTGCAAAAGTTAATTAATAGTCCCCCTTTGAAAAAAAATTGTTCACCACAAAAAACATCTTCTTTTTTATTAAAAATATTTTCCTAAAAGTATACACAAGTTTAAATAAGAAATTGTTTCCATAGCTTAAAAATAACCCGCCTAAATATAGAAGTCTATAAAGTTCTTTATTTATTTTTATGCCTAAAAGTATACTTCCCCCTTCTCTATGTATACTTCTTTATTTTTATATCACTTCCTTGGAAATCTATAATTTTATTTAATAAGCGGTATTAACCTTTACAATCTAATCTATCAACTTTAAGTAACTTAATATGTTATTAAATCGTATCGTTCAACCCTCTTCTCCCCCACTGTATCTTAAGTGCCACCGTGTGTCTCTATGTTACGGTCTTTACACGTAAATAACATTATGCTTGTGTAGTTTATTTGAAAAACTTTTCAGTGTTTTTTTATTCCTAGCAATGGTTAGGGGTTGTTACCAGACATTCTTTCCTCATCTATGTTTATATGACCACTATGACTGTGATAATAATGATGATGGCTATGATATTTTGTTATGATATGAAGATTATCCAGGGAAAGTATATATTCTATCATATTATATGTGATTAATGTCATGGATGTTATTTATGAAAAGTGATTGATTTGGGTTAAAATGTTCAAAGGGGAAGTAGTTTATATATTGTAGCCTAAAAGTAGTCTATGAAAAAAATGGTATAATGTTTAGCCTAAAGGTAGACAACGAAAAATATGTTGTTTTTTGTCTATTTTTTATAAACATAAGATGACACTGAACTCATGCATGAAGGAAACTATTGGTCAGCTTTATTATTAGCAAAGAGCACTACTAAACACAATCGTGCATAATATGTGTCCATGTTTCAATAACCTAATGCGGCAGATTTACATTGAATGGTTTGAAAAATGCCCTGGGTTAGGTTAGGCTTAATTGGCAGCCGTTTTAAAAATCCTATAGGTCCCGTTTTAATACCGATAACATTAATTCCATCATAAACAATAACTCCTGGATGCCAGTCCTGAACAATCCTAATAGTCCAAAGAAACTGGCTAGACATATTCTGTACAGAATCCTCATCCATTGCCTCTTCTTATTTGGTTTCCTTGAGAAACCACTGGACAACAATTTCATCTACATCATCGAGTGCATATAAATTGAATAAAAATCTTAGGATAGTCAACTGAAAATTTTTCTTTAATTCTGCTTTTCAAATCTTAAAACTTAAATAACTTACTTCACCTTTTTGCCGTAAGTTATGCTTTAAGCTTTTGCCATTTTCTCTTCAGCTTTAAAGTATACTATTATTTCCATTGTTAAACACAATTGAAACCTTGTTAATGTACAGACAGCAAAACAAATAAATTTCCCTTTCGTACTCGAAACTGGTTGACCTAAGCTAGCATCAAGGTTAGCTGGCACAAGGATGATGTAGAATAACGACAATAATAATGATGACGATGATGATGATTCATGTCAAATGTTGAATGAATGGTGAGCATATATTGACAGGCAACTAGACATGATGTCTAGCCGGAAAAACAATGGCATAAGTGCCCAGTTTACAAAAAAAAAGCACAGAAGAGAACCTCTGTCTACATTATTTGAATAGGTTTTCCAAACAAAAAAGTGAGTAAAAAACAACAATCAAATGCTCAACTAGACAAACGCAATCAACCACACATACTCATACTTGATATTTTTAAGTATTATTGTATTATTGGTTAGTTAAGGAATAATACAAAAGGTACAGTATACTTTTAGGCATACTTCAAATAACTAACGAACAAAATTCAAAAGGGTTTTAAAGATAAACGTAAAGGAACAGACAATAGACTTATTGGTCTTATCTTTAGAACGTTTTTTTCTTTTTGTTTTTCTCGTTTAACTCAGTGTCTATTCAATTTAGAGACAATCAAGCGTAAAGTGTTAGATTTGGTTGCACATTTATTAACTCACAATTGATTTTCAAAGTGATTTAAAAATTTAAATTTAAAGAAAAAAACAAACAAACTAAACCCTTCGTTTTAATTATTCTTTTTTGGTTTTTCCATTTATATAACGCCTAAAAGTATGCTACCATTTTACTGTATAATTTATTAAAGCTAATTTCATTTATTGTGGCATTCAACACCCACTCATTTACTGTCTGCTAACATTTCATTTCTCTTGATTTTATGGTAATTAATTGGTATTATTTAAAGCTTTCCTTTTTCGATTATAGAGCTGGCCTTCTCTCCTCCCCCATCTCCACTCCATGGTGCTGTAGTATCTAATGCGTTTGTGGTTCAAGGGCCAAACATTCATTGCATATTTTACGGGGGGTTGTATTATTGTGTAATTAAACGAAATTTCAAGGCAAATAGCATTAGAGAGAATTCTGAATACAAATCACTGCTTTTCTTTGATGTTCGTTACTAAATTGCCAGAGTGCTGGTGTTTAAATGTGAAATGATTTAACAAATGATTGAATAGCAACCATACATTTAAGGGCCATACAATTGGGTATGGAATTAGAATGTAAAAACAGTGCATTTAAAATTAAATAAAGGACAGTTTTAATGGACGTTAAAATTAAAGAAAATTTGGAGGACTATAAAATAAAAATCATTCCCTTAAATGATTGGAATGCTTTCAAGTAAACATAATAAAAAATAAAGCATACTTTTAATATGTTTGCATATGTGTTAATCGTAAAGCATTAAATAGGGAATAGCTTAAGTAACAAAGAAAGCTGATCAAAACAAACCGAAAATCAATGGCTTTAGTTCTAAAATACATTTCTTTCCAATATAATAAAATTATAGTATACTTTTAGGATTTAAAAAAATTATATAGTAGCTATAGATTGTTAATAGGTCTGGTTTAATATCCATATTTATTGTTATACATTTTAAAAAATATACATAATTACCCTTAGCATTTATAAAGTATACTTTTAGGGGTTATATAAATATTTTTATTTAAATAAAAGGATATATTATTCCTCTAGATTTTAAATATAAAATTATTCACATCAAACTTCCAAGCAAATATTCGTTTGTGCAATAGTCTGCATATTTCTTTATTGGATCAAAAGTATGCTTCATTTAATAAAAAAAACAGAAAATATTGTACTTAAAAATCTTTAAGCATTCCTTAGCTCGTAGACTGTACACAGTATTGGTTATTTGCTTATGAAACTGTATGCTCATCAATTATTTTAAGCCTAAAAGTATACCATAAGTATGATTTACTCCCATGATAAATGACAGGTATTATAAAGGATATAAAGTTTGATCTTATAACAACTTTAAAAACATTTTCGTGTATTAATTTTAAATAGCTTGCATTAAGAGCACTTTAGTTTAAATGCTGGTTAAGTTTTCTTTTGATATTCAAAGGCATTAGAATATGTTAGATGGACTAAAGTATGTAAGGATGCATGCTTACTTATAGTAGATGAGCAAGATAACAGTATTTTTTTTCTCTCTAAACTTTTTTTACTAATTACCAGTTTGATATTTATTATCCACATTTACAATCTACTTGCTAATACCTCCTAAAAATATGCTACAATTTTCGTATGCAATTTTCGTAAGCACAAATCTCTCTCTAAAATTTTATCACTCTATAAAAGAAAATAAACAGCAGCAGCATAGAACAACAACAAAAATATCCAAAAACTAGAAATTTAGACAAGCATGCAACAATAATTTAGAGTGGCAGCAAAGGATTGCAAGTGTATAGCCATCATACAACGCAGCTAGCAAGCAAGCAAACAAACAGGCAAGATAGTCCCTGTAATAGATAGACATGCATAGACAATTTGCCTTGGCATTGCAGGGTTTTTTTTTTGGGTAGTAAGTGTATGACTTTATAAGCCATAGTCTACTGTCAACGTGTTACCATATTTGAGTTTGTCACCGTTAAAGTCCACTAGCTAAAAATAGCGGTATTTAGCTATTATTTTTAACAAACCCAAGCATACATCTATGCTTTCACACGCGCACTCAATCTAATGCAGGTTTTAACTACAACATAAGCCATAAAGTATGCAACGTATGTGTTGGTTGGTATGGAACAAAAAAAGTCAGGAGAAATATAAACACAGTACAACAGTTTTTTTGGCCAAGGCTATACACCATTTCTCTTCTAGTCTGTCTTTACATGGCATATTTAAAATTCGTCCGGTTCTTATCTACCCAGAGAGATACCAGGCAAAAACAACAACAACAACCCTTCCACTATACTACTGCTGCTGCTTAACCGAAAATAGCTTTAAAAAATTGTCCTCCTGTATGTATGCTTACATTTACGTGCAGGCTTTAAATATTTTGACGTGCCCTTCTCGCCGCCTGACTAGCATATATGGAAAATGAAGTGACACATTATGTACGAAAGTCTATTCCAAACGGACTGTTTATATTACAACCATGACTCTAATTTTGCAAAATGTTTCAAGTCATACGGAATTTCTGGTATTAAATTTAAGTATCATTGCTTTGTCGTGCACATATGTATGGTATAGTTTTAGGAGAGAAAGTTTTTGTAATTAACGTTCTTTTATGGCTTAAAATAAAACTATTAACAAACAAATTTAATGCCTTAAAGTAGACAATAAAAGAAATTTTAATCAACTAAAAATGCAAATCATAAAATTTTACAATTATAAACGCAATCATAATGAACATTTTGAACCCTGAAAAGTATAATTAAAAAATTTTATTATCCCTTAAAGTATGCAATGGAAAATGAAACATTTTATAAGTTAATAGCATTATGGCTCATAGAGAGTTATCAGACAAAGAAATTGATGGCGGACTTATTTGACAAGATACGTGATTGACGTTGAAGTCGCCGTATTCTTGTAGGTAGTGTGGTGGCTTATTAGACAAGAGGCCATGGTTCGAACCCCAGATGAGACATTTCCAACAAAATAAAATACGAAAAATATTTCTTCGACGTTTTCTTGTCAGCAGATTTCTGGCAAAAACTCTCTGGGGGTAAAAAAAATTGTCATGAAAAGTTCCTCAAAAATCTGTATTTCGGGGTCGGCTTTAAACTGTAGGTCCCACCACTCATGTATAAAAATTAAGGCACACAACATAAGTGGTGTGAGAAACGAGGTCGTAATCCTAACTAAAGAGTTGTAACAACCAATTATGAATACACATATATACACATTAAATAAGCAGGTATATATCATCGTAACTTGAACATCCATCTGAACTGTGGTTTCTAGAAGACAACGAAAGCTTCCAATGCATTACGTCGCATGATAACAAATGTACCTCATCAGAGTAAGAGATTAGAATTGCCATGGGAAGGCTGTAAAGGTAGAAGGAGGTTATAAACCTTCCTAATGAACAAAATTAGAAAGGAGACACTCAGTTGCATCAATGTAGTAAAAAAAATACGGAAACACGGTGCTCTGAGGACATTATAAAATTTCCTTAAATGCTTACAAAATAATCCGGAGACTCCTGGAGAAATTTCTGTGGCAACATGGAAACTGTCAACTAAACCTCCGGGCTAAGGAAAATTCTATGTAATGGTCCAGCTTGGTGTGTGAAATTCTTGAATTTCTTGTGGACATCCACTTTCCGTTATCACAGGACTCGCTGCATGCGATACCTTGAGCACATTAACAGGCGAGTTTGAGATACAATTAATGGCGCGTTTTGGAATGGTCCATCTGCCGCATTTGACACCTACTAGTATGCTTTCTTGTGGAAATACGTGAAGTTGTTTATGTCCAGGCACAAGCCAGCCATAATTCCAGACTTGGAAGCCAATATTACAACCTGCCGTTAATGAAATATCGATCGAAATGCTAGAAAAAGTACGTTAATATTAGGACTGTAGTCTAGTAGGTAGTGTGTTGACATATTAGACAAGAGCTCGTGATTCAAATCCCAGCTCATATATCTGGAGTAAAACGAAATATGAAAAAATATTTCTGTAGGCGACTTCCTCTCAGCAGTCTTCTGGCAAAAAACTGTGAGAATAAAAAAATCAAGCATTCAATTCAATTGTAGATCCCGCCGTTGATTGATAATATTGTTACGCAAATCGAAACGACCTAATATCGTTTAACAACAAAAACGATAAACAAAAGCCACACGATACAAATACACACTAACACTAACAATACAATGAACGTGTTGATTATCTAAAGCTGCACACACACACATATGTACGCAGAACCTGATTGCGCCTAGTACCAACGGCAACATAAGCAAAGTACACAAACAAAATGTATTAGCAATAGAGCTCTCGAGAAGGCGAGATCACGAACCTTCCACTTCAAGAATGTTCGTTAGACTGGTTGTGTCGGACTGTAAAAGGGCTGGACAAAGCAGGCAGCAGTCAGAGTTAATTCAGTCAGCCTTGTGTGAAGTTGCGTGTGAACAAAATAAGTCGTGGTTGTAAAGATCCAGTGAATACTTGTGTGAACTAGTAAAGTGAATAAACAGATTATTACAGTTGTATCGTTAAGTTGTATACGGTGGCACACAAAAGCAGTGTAAAGAATAAAGAGTTTAACTGAAATTAAATTAAACACATTTGTTTTTACTTTGTTTGTAATTAACGAACTCATATTTAAACGTTTTTAAAAAGGTAAAAACGTAACAATATTAACACATACAATATGGGTGGTGTGAGAAGCTAGGTTTTAATCCTAACTAAAGGGTTGTAATGGCCAATTAAGTAATTTCATCATAATCATTTTTAAAATAAAGTAAAAAAGTATATGGCAAGTAAGCATTTTTCAATCAGTTTTAAAAATTTTCTGTTTTTTTAAACTTCATTTAATAAATTAAAATATGCCTTCCTGGCGTATTTTCCAATTTATTATACGTAATATTTCACTGTCTGCTTTACTACCATTAAATTAGTGTGTCTATTAAATTACACTCATCAGAATATTTTCCAAATTAGAATTTAGAATACAGAATTTTATATATAAAAATTTATGAGGCTCAAACTAGACATTTAAATTACGAAAAACATAAAAATGTCATATACTCGTACTCATGCATATATTCACTATAATTTTCAGGAATAAAAAACTGTTTTTCCACCAATATTAGTTGCGCGATAACAACCACTAAATAAACCGCATAACTTTCACCGAAAATTTACAAAAACACAGATAGAGTTACGGATACGGATATGAATACTTTCGTCAGCCTGTTTCACAGACACACACATACACAGTCATTGTTATAACCTTCATCATTTGACAATAATCATAAAAATAAATATTTTAACTGTTGCAGACACATTATGTTTCATTCGTTTGGTACTTTTTTTTCTTTTTTTGTCATTCTTTCCGAATATATTTCTGTTACAGAATTTGCATACAGAACTATACGAGTACATACTACATGTGTATGTATATTGTATGGCAGCAGACTTCTTGTAACGGGTGATTTTTTAGCTATTATCTTCTTGGCAACACTGGTTTAAATAGCTCACGCACGTTTCGTGTTTTGTTTCACTGTCAAACATCTTCAGTTTGGTCGATAATTTAACCATGAATCGTCTTACAAACCAACAACGCTTGCAAATCATTGAACGCGCTTACGTAGAGTGCGAACTGAAGAAAATATCGCAACTGTATCGGCCAGTGTTAATGATGACCATCAATTATCGATTCGTCGCCGTTCGCAGCAATTGTGCCTCTGTTACTCAACAACGTGGAAAATTTTGCGGAAGGATTTAGGTGTGAAGCCTTTCAAAATACAGCTGGTGCAAGAATTGAAGCCGAACGACCTACCGCAACGCAGAATTTTTGGTGAATGGGCTCTTGGAAAGTTGGCCGAAGATCCACTTCTTAATTGAAAAATTGTGTTCAGCGACGAAACTCATTTTTGGCTCAATGGATACGTAAATAAGCAGAATTGTCGATTTTGGGGTGAAGATCAGCCAGAAGCATTGCAAAAGCTACCAACACATCCAGAAAAAGTCACAGTTTGGTGCGGTTTATGGGCTGGTGGCATCATTGGACCGTACTTCTTCAAAGATGCTGCGAATCGTAATGTAACTGTGAATGGTGAGCGCTACCGTGAGATGATATTCAACTTTTTTTTGCCCAAAATGCAAGAGCTTGACTTGCATGACATGTGGTTTCAACAAGACGGTGCCACATGCCACACAGCACGCGTAACAATGGACTTATTGAGAGGCGAGTTCGGTGAACATTTTATTTCACGTTCGGGACCGGTCAATTGGCCGCCTAGATCGTGCGATTTAACGCCTTTAGTTTATTTTTTGTGGGGCTATATTAAAGCTTATGTCTATACAGATAAGCTCTCTTCAATTGACGCATTGGATGAAAACATTGAAGCATTTATTTGTTAGATACCGGCCGAAATGTTGAAAAGAGTATGCCAAAATTGGACTAAGCGGATGGACCATTTGAGGCGCAGTCGCGGTCAACATTTGCATGAAATAATCTTCAAACATTAAATTATATGGACCGTACTATCGATTCAAATAAAGATTTCATGCATTTTTCTGAACTTTATGTGTTTTTTTTTTTTAAATTTTCCTATAGCTCTTAAAAAATCACCCATTATTTGTAGTCGCAGCAATTCATTTTATTTGTATTCATTTTTATACTCAATTTACGAAAAATTCTACCATAAAACATTTTAAAGTGTCTGCGCCCTTGATATGTAAGAGTTTGGGATAGAGTGTCGTACGTATGTATAAATTTAAAAAAAACGTTTACAACGATTTTCGTCCCTTTCTCTTCCCATATGAAAGTTATTGGCAGTTTTAACTGTAACCAATACAAACAATGACAAGTTTATACACTTTTCTGTATGTATGTATGCGTGTATTTGACAAAAAAGTATTTGCCCCAAAGGCCCACTTTATCTTGAGTCATAAATATTCTGTTGCATATGTGATAATGAAAACTGAAATGAAAACAAGTAAAAAAGTTACAAAAAAGAAATCAAGTCGGTTCATATACAGCTCTACACCATACTAATAGAAGCCCTATAATGGCGACTTAAGCCGTCTCCTAAACGATGAAGCCTTAAATCAATCCCAGATATTGAGAAATGGCAAAACAATCATCGTTTCGAGCATAACTTAAAGCGAAACTGCTGCATCAGATATGCTGAAATGCTCAAGTGGGTAGTGTGTTGGCTTATTAGACGTAAAGCCAGGGTTTGAGCCCCACGCCAGATATCAAAGACAAAATACAAAAAGTCTTTTTCGGCGACTTCCTCTCATCAGATTTCTGGCAAAAACTCTGAGAGTAAATAAAATTGCCATGAAAAGGTCTCTCAAAGGGCTGTCGTTCGGAGTCGACTTTAAACTGTTTGCTCCACCACTCATGTATAAAAATTAACACACACAACATTAGCGGTGTGAGAAATATTATGAGCACATATTAATCTTTGTCTATATGAAATTGAAATTTGGTTAGAAAGTGAAAGCTTAGGCCATGAAAGCGAACCGGGCACTGTTACGAGAGTTGAAGCTGTTAAAATATTTACAAAAGCAATTGATATTGGTGTTATTGGGTCAAGATACTAAAGGGTGTTTTTTATAGAGGTATAGGACTTTAAGTTGCAATAAAACAACGATTGATTATTCGATTGACATGAATTTTATTTATCCGAAAGATAATCTTGTGGCATTACATTTTAAATATGATTTCTGGCATATGACCGCCACGGCTGGCGCGGATGTAGTCCAATCTGAACGTCCAATTTTCGATGACTTTTTCCAACATTTGTGGCCGTATATCGGCAATAATACGGCGAATGTTGTCTTCCAAATGGTCAAGCGTTTGTGGCTTTACCGCATAGACCAATGACTTTACATAGCCCCACAGAAAGTAGTATAGCGGTGTTAAATCACAATATCTTGGAGGCCAATTCGCAGGTCCAAAACGTGAAATTAGGCGGTCACCAAACGTGTCTTTCAATAAATCTATTGTGGCACGAGCTGTGTGACATGTTGCGCCGTCTTGTTGAAACCACATCTCCTGGACATCATGGTTATTCAATTCAGGAATGAAAAAGTTAGTAATCATGGCTCTATACCGATCACCATTGACTGTAACGTTCTGGCCACCATCGTTTTTGAAAAAGTACGGACCAATGACTCCACCAGCCCATAAAGCTCACCAAACAGTCAGTTTTTCTGGATGTAACGGTGTTTCCACATACACTTGAGGATTACCTTCACTCCAAATGCGGCAGTTTTGTTTGTTGACGTAGCCATTCAACCAGAAGTGCGCTTCATTGCTAAACAAAATTCGCTTATGAAAATCGGGAACAACGGTAATCTCGTTTTGGGCCCATTCGACGAATCTACGCCTTACTTGATGATCGTTTGGCTTCAAATCTTGCACGAGTTGGATTTTGTAAGCACGCAAACCAAGATCCTTCCGCAAAATCTTCCATAAAGTGGATGGACACAGATCCAATTCCTGTGCTCGATGGCGGATGGACTCATTCGGGTCTTCCTCAATGCTACGCTCTACAGCAGCAATAGCTTCTTCTGTACGCACCGTACAGCGTCTCTGGGGATGCGAGTTATCAATAAGAGTAAACGTGGTGCGAAAACGTTCCATGGTTAATCGAATTAACTGCTCTGATGGACGATTTTGTTGACGATAAAATGGACGTAGTGCGCGATACGTTTTCCGCACAGAACCAATTCATGATGAATTGCCAAACCAAACTGAGAATAAATCACTTGACAGCTGTTAAATCGGTCGCCATCTTGAAAAGTAATGCCAACTTAAAGTTCTATACCTCTATAAAAAACACCCTTTATAACTCAAATCCTTTTATATTGTGGCACGATAAGGAAAATACTACTGAGAGAAAGTAATCGAAAGAAATTCAGTTTTGAGCGAGATATCTTAGCTAGACTATGGCGACTTCAAGTGGAACTTATGTTGTAAGCCGTTGCAAACGTCTACACAAACACAAATAGCATATATAGGTTGATGTAGGGTATAAAAACTCCAATAAAATAATAAACAAAAGGATGATTTGAAGTAAATAAAAAAGGGAGAAGGGAATGTTTGTTGTTTTTTTGAAAGGAGGGGAGAAGAAATTGTTTGTCTCTATTATCTGCATAAAAACTTTTTTAAAGTTTTTTTAACTTTGTATAATTTTTTTAAGAGAAATATGAAGATTTGAAATATAATTTTAGAATCTTTTTAAAGTGTACCTATCCTTCATTATTAATCTTTTTTGTGAGTAAAATTTTTAAAATTTCTTTTCAGATTATCAAGCTTGAATTGAGTGGCAGTAATTACTGTACTCACTCACTGATATTTTTTAAATGTTTTTTTTTTATATGTTTAGTGGAAAAGAAATATAAAAGAAATGTTTGAAATTGTTTAATCTCATGTTATAAGGAAATCTACAATAAATTAATTTGCTATACCAATCCCTTATAAAAAGGGTGGGCCATTTAAAAGTTTAAATTTCAAAATGCAATGAAACAAAAACGGTTTAAAATTTCGCCAAATTTATGCTCTTGTTGTGAAGTACAATTTTCGCGGTTGGAAAAGGAATATTATTTCATTCATATGACTACCGCGGCTGGCCTCATAGTGCCTCATTCGATCGGAGTAATTTTCGTGCGCTTTTTCGAGTGTATGGAGTCGTATATCGGCAATGGCAACACGAATGTTGTTGTTCAAGTGCTTAATTTTCTCTGGTTTGTCGGCATAACAATTTTCTTTAACGACGCCCCACACAGAATATAATCCAACGGTGTCAAATCACATCACCATTTAACTTTTTTTTAACGGCGTCCCACAGAAAATCAAATCGCAACTTCTTGGCGGTCAATTGACATCACCATTTCGGCTAATTGAACGGCCATCTAACGTTTGACGTAATATATCGTTTGTGTCATTAGATGTGTGACAATTTGCTCCACCCTGTTGAAATCAAACACCGTTCACATCAATAGCATGAAGAGCGGGTACAAAAAAATCGATTAGCATGGTGCAATAGGTGTCTGCATTGACCGTAATGCTTAAGCCGTCCACATTTTCAAAGAAATATGGGCTAATAATGCCTCCGCTTCACAAGCTGCACCAAACAGTCATTATTCTAGGGTTTTACGTGAGTATCGCCGCGATGGCTTACCCCACGGTGCTCTGAGCACGGGTGGAAACAATGCGTCTACCAGCGCCCCCACACACAATGATGCAACCCTGCACAATCCCTTATTACATCACCATACGTGAGTACCACTTCGAATCCTTGAATTTGGACAAGACTTCCTTCTTGGTTAGGGATGGGAGACTATCTAAACTCCACTTCTCCAGTGGTTGAGAGTGCAACGCCGCACCGAGCTTGCACTCTTCCCGCGATTTGGGTTTAAACCACAGCCACCACGTTGCTCCCACAAGAAGGCTGCACACCAAACAGTCATTCGTAATGGGTGGATTGGCTGCTGTAAAACCAGGTGTGGGTTTTTTGAGTTCCAAATTCGGAAATTTTGCTTATCGACGTATCCGCCAAATAAGCTTCATTCGAAAAGATATTTTTTTTTTTTTTTTGTAAAATCTACATCATCGTGCAGTTTCTCGTTGGCTCATCTAGTGAAGCGAAAACGAAGCCGACTTTGTAAGACGTCATACCGAGGACTTTTCGCAAAATTTGACGTAAACTGGTAAGTGAAATGTTCATTTCGTGAGAACGATGACGCGTTGATGTTGAAGTCCTAGCTTCGATATTTTCGGGTGTAAGCATTGTACAAGGACGCTCACATCTTGGCGCATCAACAATGAAACCAGTTTCATGAACTTTAGCAATAAACTTGCGTATACGGGGCATTGTTGGTCCTTCTCTGCGACCAAATTTTATACGACATTTACATGCAATTTCCAAACAATTGTCTTTGTTTTGAATTGAAATTTCCAATAAATCCCAACGTTGCTCAAGCGTAAATCGATGCATTACGTTCAGTGGAGACAAAATACTGAATTTTGTGACAGAATGAAATGACATAAGTATTGCCAGACGCGAAATAACCGATGATTCAAATTGAAAGCGATAGATGGCTCACCAGATACATGTTTAAATCGCATATATAAAGGGTCCGCCAAATAACTCTTTTTTTTAAATGCTTTAAAAAAACTACTGAATATTTTCTCAAATTTCTTTTTTTTATTTGAAAGTACAATCCCTCCGGTTAATAATGGAAAATAATTTCATTCAAATAGCTGGCTCGGCTGGCCATGCAGTAACCTACACGATCGGTCCAGGTTTTAAGCACATTATCGATTGTGTGCAGCTGTATTCCATCAATGGCTTCACGAATATTGTTCTTTAAAGCGTCAATTGTCTCTGGCTTGTCGGCGTAACACTTATCTTTGACGGCACCCCACAATTAATAGTCCAACGGTGGCAAATCACAGCTCCGAGGTGGCCAAACGACATCAGCTCCGCGGCTGATAATGCGATCTTCAAAAACAGGGCGCAAAACATCGAGCGTAGCTTCGGTTGTGTGGCACGTAGCGTCGTCCTGTTAAAACCAAATGTTGCCAATATCCTCCTCTTCAATTTTTGTGAACAAAAATTCGTTCAACATGGCCCGATAACGATCGCCATTGACTGTAACGGCCACTCCTTGCTCATTTTCGAAGAAAAATGGCCCAATTATGCCGCTGGACCAAAATCTGTACCAAACAGTGACTCGTTTTGGGTGCGTCGGCTTTTCAATGTATGCGTGCGGGTTTGCTGTGCCCCAAATGCAACAATTTTGCTTGTTAACATTCCCGCCAAGATCAAAATGAGCTTCATCTGAAAAGATGATGTTTTTTTGCCAAAATCGGCATCTTCTGTAAGGCGATCGCAGGCCCACTTAGCGAAGCGAAAACGCATTGGATGGTCAATTGGCTTCAACTCCTGAACCAACTGGACTTTGTTTGGCGTCATACCAAGGTCTTTATGCAAAATTCCTCTCAATGATGTCTCCGAACTGTTCAATTGTTGAGAACGATGGTGAATTGATGTTGATGGCGCTTTGCGCACACTTTCTGCCACAGCAGCAATATTCTCGGGTGTATGCACTGTTTTTGGGTTTTCACGCTTTGGTTTATGGATGAGGATGCCAGTTTCTTTCACTCTTTTTACAAAATAACGAACATACGGAGCTGACGGTGCTTCTCTTCTTCCAAAATCCATACGCAATTTTCGCACACATTCTGCAACATTACCATGATTTTCAAAGCAATGTCGCAATATTTCCCAGCGTTGTTCAAGCGTATACACAACCATATTCGTTCAGCGGAAGGATAAAATTAATTATCTGTCTAATCAGACATGAGCTAAGTGTTACCATTCACGAAATAAGCACTAGTTGAAAAGAAAAACGTTAGATGGCGGACCCATTAGTTGTAAAAGACGTTATCAGTTCTGTGCAGCCAAGTATAGAATAATTGCTTGAAAATTATCATTTAAATTCAATAAACTGTTCATAAATAATCTCTCCTTCTCTCTTTCTCTCTCTTATATGTAAGTACGTATAAAATTTTATTAATTAAGTCAAGCATGTCTTAATTAACACCCTAACTAACTAATGTAAATAAACTTCTTAAATATCTTCTTTAATTTATTAACCTTAACCTTAAAGGAAATCATACGTTAAAGGAAACTTTCTTCAATTTAAGCGGATTACTTTTATTATGAGTGCCATACCCTTTAAAACATATAAAAGATTATATGCTAGGATGTATGTATGTATACATACATATGTATGTAAACTAATTATATTTGCTATTTCAGGTTTCTTTTTTCTCCCTTAATAATAAAAGCTTAAGCAAATCAATAATCATGAAATCATATTTCAAATATCAACTCAAATGAACAGCATCCATCATTACCTGATACGAGACACAAAGTAAGACCTTAAAAATATCACAATCAGTCCCCTCCGATTCAGAGAAGCTTATTAAAGTAGTTTTTTTCTTCTTCTACTACTTCAACAAGGCAGGTGGAAAATTTTCACTTTAATTTCTCTCGTGATTTGTTGAAAAGCAAAACTCTGTATCTGAGTCTGTCTTGCATATCTCGTTAATAAGAATTTCATCATCATCGAGAAAAACAAATCTACGCTATGAAAGTGTATCTACTACAACTGTATCTACAACATTTCATGTGTTATTAATAAATTTGAAAGATACTCCTCTCCCTCCCGTGTTCATGCACGAGCATATCTTCATATCCATGATAGTTAGTTGAGCTTTTGATTTTTCGTTTCGTTTTTCTCTAGAAATTCCTATTTTAAGTAAGAAGCCTGTTGTGCTGTTCACTTTCATGCCATTTTTCTTTTGATTCTCTTCTCATTTTCTTTTTTCTGTTTTTCCACAGACTTATTAAAGGAAAATCCAATTTAATGTTCATGTGAATTTCTTAGACGTTTACATTTGTGTTGGCAGCTAGTATTTGGGTAACTATGACAGCAGACTTTTTGTATTCAGTTAATGCTAATGGATCATATTTTTCCTTGTATTTATAATATGCGAGGGTTGTTTTCATAATTCACCTGCTTTCTTGAATACAAAAAATTTATTTTCTTTAATTATTTTTAGAAAATTTTTCTCAAATTGTTATTGTTTGATAAGATTTTATTTAATTTCGTTTTTGTTAACTTCTTAAACATCCTCCATTGAAATAAAAAGAATATTAAAGAAAACCTATAGAAAATTCAATATTAATGTCTTTTCAATTTCGAGGAATTCTTTGATTTTAAAATTTATTTATTTCAGGAAAATTCAAATTCAAGATCCAACAGGGACTATCGATCGTTGACAGTTATTAACGGCCATTTTGTTAAACCTACATCTGTCAAATTAGTTGTCATTTATTCAGTCTATTTTTGCAAATCATCATGAACGACTATAGGCAACGACAAGTGTTCGCTGAATAACGGTTAGAGCTGTTGGCAGCTGACTCTAATGTTCATCGAAAAGTCATGCGATCCAAGAGAGTACAATGCATCACAAAAGGATCGCTGTTCACGGTATGGATCAAGAGACGGGCACTGGCAAAGAAAGTGAACAACTGTCTCCTCTTCCTCAGTGGACCTGCATCCACGGCAGAAGTCGTTGAAAGGGAGCCTCATTCTTTCCGCGTATTTACCCATGACACAATAACCTGTAAGCACGGCCACTGTAGTCGAGATGACATCACGACCAAGACCAAGTAATCGGTTGGTACGCCTTCTATCCATCTTGGGCCAGGTGAGTCTAGCGGTGGAGCAGGACTCCTCATTGACCAAGGATAGGTTGGCGTCCCGAAAGAACCTCCGCGCAATGGTCAACTTGACCGAGGCAAGTGGCATACCCAATTCAACAGAAGAGGATTCCGGAAGGAGCGCACCAGCTCTGGCGAACTCGTCGGCCCTACAGTTTCCCGGAATTTCACTGTGCCCGGGGACCCACACCAGAGAGATACTGGTGAAGCGCCCCGAGAGAAGGTCGAGACAGCGGCGACATTCCCTAACGATCCTAGAGTTAATCACGAAAGCCGATAGAGATCTTATCGCGGCCTGACTATCAGAAAAGATCGAGACGCGAGTGAAAGGAGCATCGTTGACGAGGATCCATTGAGCGGCCCGGTAAATTGCCATCACCTCCGCCTGAAACACACTGCAGTATTCCGGCAGACGGAGAGAAATATTTAGGTTCAGTTTCCCAGAGTAAGGACAGCGCTACATCCTATACATTTCATGCCACATTGGATATTCTGAAAGAGGGCATGGTGAGCTCACTTGACTAACAAGTTCATAAGATTTGACCGCATTAGACATTTTCTTGGAGGGTTTCTTAAGTCGCAGATATAAGTGAATAAGGCACACACCAAAGCGGTGTTTAAAAGCAACACAACCCAGGCCATCTTTCAAATTCAGTCTGATTTATACGCCAGACTCATGGTAACTTAAACAAGAGGGTAATACACGAATGACTGCTGACCTCTGCCAAGGAAATAGGAGCTCTCTTGGTCCTGCAATACGAGTTTCGAAAGGTACATATGTTTCACAGTTGGCACGATAAGGAACGTAGTGGTAATTTTATTTACTCTCTGAGTTTTTACGAAAAGACTGCTGAGAGGAAAAGACCAAAAAAATACATATTTTTTCATATTACGATGTCTGAACCTGGGGTAGACCCTGGAGTAGACTATGGCGACTGATAGGCATATTTTTGCTTAAAATGTGACCGATATACTTCCACCATCTTGTTGACCCAAACCAAGCTGACCAAGGGAAAATTTTTATGTGCAAATAGCAATCGTGATGGGAAGGCAATTTTTAGGGAAGATAACACATACTGTGAGAGACCAAATACTTTGAGTTGAAATAGGAATTTTGGACGGGTCATGGTTGCATTAGGAAAGGTCTGCACAGATTTAGGCATGATTATCCCAAAAACATACATACATACATACACAATTGGTCATTACACCCCTTCAGTCAGGATTACGACCTAATTTCTCACACCACTTATGTTGTGTGTGTGTTAATTTTATACAAGAGTGGTGGAACTTAGAGTTTAAAGTCGACTCCGAACGACAGATTTTTGTGAAACTTTTCATGGCAATTTTATTTACTCTCAGAGTTTTTGCGAGAAATCTGCTGAAAGAAAGTCGCCGAAGAAATACTTTTTGTATTTTGTCTTGATGTCTGGCCTGGGGCTCGCACCCTGGCTTTACGTCTAATAGGCCAACACACTACCTACTAGACTACGGCGACTTCATATCATCGGTAATTTTGTCATCTTGAATAATATGGCAGAAGCATTGGCGGACATAATGACATATGGAATGAACTGGATATACCTCCGCCTATAGAAAGTAAAGAACAAAGGATACTCATGTAAAAATAGAAGGCACGATAGGAGAACATTTTGAAAGGTTGGCATAAAATAAAACACAAATGTATTTAAACTTCCTTTGAATTTAAATTTAATCTGACTTTTAAAAACAAAATGAATTGAAAATTTAAGCCCACAGAAAGCCAACCAACATGTGTAATTTTATCTTTTGCAAAAAAACTTTAATTAATTTTACTTTGTGTGTGTGTGTCAGATTTCATTACAATTTGTATGAATTCACAATGAAATGAAGTCAGAAAAAAAGTAAAAAAAAAATTAAAAGAATTTAAATTAAAAATAAACGAAATTATTGTAATATCAACAGCATACAATATAAGCAAATATATATTATATATGCAAATACTATATACATATATGAGGATATAAAATATATGAAATCTATATGCTTATAAATGCATTATAAACGCATATACCATACATACATAAATATGCCATAAACTATTGTATTAAATTACAAAGTATACATATGTACAATGAAAATGAAAAGCGGTGAGAAGAAAAGCAATTTTTTTTTCAACTGAAATACGAAATATAGGGTGGGTGATTTAACAGGTTAAAAAATAAAATCGGTTTAAAATTTTGCCAAACTTATTGTTTTGTTGTGAAGTACAATAGTTCTGGTAGAAATGAAATATTATTACACTCACATGGCTGCCGCGGCAGGCCTCACAGTACCTCTTTCGATCGAACCAATTTTCGTGCACTTTTTCAATTATATGGACTCGTATCGCGGTAATGGCAACACAAATATTGTTGTTGAAATGCTCAATTGCCTCTGGTTTGTCGGCATAACACTTTTCTTTAACAGCGCCCCACAGAAAATAGTACAACGGTGTCAAATCCCAGCCTCTTGGCGGCCAATGAACCACCATTTCATTTAATAAAATGGTCATCAAACGTTTGATGCAAGAAATCGCTTGTGATATGAAGTGTGTGGCAAGTTGCACCATCCTGCTGAAACCAAACATTGTTCACGTCGATACCACTGAGAGCGGGTATAAAAAAAATTGGTTATCATGGCGGGTAGTTTAGTAGGTAGTGTGTTGGCTTATTAGACGTAAAGCCAGGGTTCGAGCCCCAGGCCAGACATCAAGACAAAATACAAAAAGTATTTCTTCGGCGACTTCCTCTCAGCAGATTTATGGCAAAACCTCTGAGAGTCAAATAAAAATGCCATGAAAACGTTTCTCAAAAACCTGTCGTTCGGAGTCGACTTTAAATTGTAGGTCCCACCACTCATGTATAAAATTAACACACACAACATAAGTGGTGTGAGAAACTACGTCGTAATCCTGACTGAAGGGTTGTAATGACCAATTATGTATGTATGTATGTATGTATGGAGTCGTATCTCGGTAATGGCAACACAAACATTATTGTTGAAATGCTCAATTGTCTCTAATTTGTCAGCATAACACTTTTCTTTAACGGTGCCCCACAGAAAATAGTACAACGGTGTCAAATCCCAGCCTCTTGGCGACCAATGAACCACCATTTCATTTAATAAAATGGCCATCAAACGTTTGCAATAAATAGATTGTGATATGAAGTGTGTAGCAAGTGGCACCATCCTGTTGAAGCCAAACATTGTTCACGTCAATACCACTGGGAGCGGGTATAAAAAAATTAGTTATCGTGGCGGGATATGTCTCTCCATTGACCGTAATGATTGCGTCGTCCTTATTTTCAAAGAAATATGGGCCAATAAAGCCTCCACTCCACAAGCCACACCAAACAGTCATTCGAAATGGGTGCATTGGCTTCTGTAAGACCAAGTATAGGTTTTCTGAGCCGCAAAATTTTGCCGCCAAGATGAATATGAGCTTCATTCGAAAAGATGATTTTTGTCGGCAAAATTTACATCCTCATGCAGTTTCTCATTGGCCCAACTATCGAAGCGAAAACGAAGCGTAAATCGATTCATTACGTTAAGTGGACATAATGTACTGCGTTTTGTGACAGAATAGAATGCCAAGTCGGGCGCCGTGGTAGTCTAATGGGTAGTGTACTAGACTGTTAGCGTGAGGGTAGTGGGCTCGATTCCCACCATAGGCTTTGGTCCGTTACACTACACCGAGCACTTGGTCTAAGTTATTCAGCTCATAATAATTAGATATAATTTGTAATTGTAATATAATTAATAAATAAATAAATAAAGAATGACAAGCATTGCCAGATTCAAAATAACCAATGATTCAAATTTATAAATGGCCCACCCTATACAACCAGAGATGTTTGTTTTTAAATGAAAACCTGCTAAAAATTATTCATATTTTACACATATTACTACGACTATTTACTCAATATTTATTACACAGTATATTTATTTAATTTCATTTGTTGTTGTTGCTGTTGTTGTTATTTTAGTGTGTAAAATAGTATGAATAAATAAAAAATATTTTATTATTATTTTATTACAATTTAAATTATATTTAAATAAAATTATTTATAAATGGTAGTGTTTATAACAATAATTGAATAGAGTTTCTGAAATTGTGGTCGAAAAACTGAAAACAGTACAGAGTTTCGTTTAATAATTGTGTGGTTAAAGTTGTTTTTATTTATATTTTTAAGGGAAAAACAGTTTTTAACGGTAAACAATTTTATTAAAATAATTTAGGAATAAATTAAGGTGCAGTAATATTCGTATTTGCTCATACGAACTGCCTGGAGTGTATTAGGCTGCCTTCCAAAATGTATGAATACAAAGTTTGTATGCAGTTCTCCTACTGTATATAAACAATGTAGATATGCAAAGTAACCAAACAATGCATCAACTATAAATCCGATGCCTGATTGCTTTTTGACTGCGTTAAAAATACTCATTGACGACGTTTTGAATTAGAATACATTGCATATATTTTGTACAGCGGCATTATGAAACACGATACTTTGTTCAAACACAAAGCAACTAACATTTTGGAAGGCAGCCTTAATAAACTCACTAGTAAAGAGTTACACATCTAACAAATCGTAATCTAATATTCCTTTATTCCACTCTTAAATGATGAAAGAAAATGTTTATCATCTTCTCCTATAGTGATATGTATTTCAATTATCATATTCTGAATTGATCCAGGCAATTATAGCGTTGTATAGGGCGTTATTTTCGCTACATGAGAACTATCAATAACCATGGCTTGACTTCTGAGAATGACAAGTAGTTTTGGTTCAGTTAGTTTTCGTAAAATCACCATGAATCTTTTGCGCTAATAGAGAGAGAGAGAGAGAGTACGTCGTCCATATTACGGTCAAAATAAACGACCTAGTGAGGAAGCAATCCTTCTCGATTTAAAACCATACCATATGCGTACCGAAGAAAATATTGCTGCTGTAGTTGGAAATTTGAAAGTCTTAATTGTTAACCTCCATTCTTAGACTTTATGGAAAATTTTAGTTAAAGATATTAGCTGAGGTGCCCTTAAAATACAGTTCGTACAAGGACTGTACCATGGAGTGGTTGCAGCAGTCTACCCCTCTCATATTTTTGCACATTTGGGTCGGTATTTTGGCGATAGCGTGATGAATATAGGTTTCCATATGGTCCATTATGCTGGGTTTTTGATGCAGATCACATGATCTTGGGGTTCTTTTCTAAGGAAATTTCGCATCAATAAAACTTAAGCCCTGGGTTCTTATTTCCTAGTCTCGGGGACTTTGAAGATAACAATAAGGCAGCTACAAGAGAAACTTCAAATGAATTCTCATGTGAGATAAACATTTCTCTATAGAGAATTAAGCAAATGATTACTCACGAACTATAATTCACTAGAATGAAGACATAAAAATGTGTACCACGATAGTTCATGCAGGGCAAGAATCGCATTAAACTTAATTACAGTCAATTTAGGAAGATAGATAGGTACCTACCACTTCAAACCAGTTTTGATTAGACATGTTCTGGTAGATACCTGCCAATTTAGGAACCCCATAGCAGTTATAACGGAGCACTTCTCTGTATACACACATCTGGAAAAAGCTGTAACAATAAGTTAGAGGCGAAGACCCTAAAGCAACTTTTCCGTCTTTGTCGGGCACTTTAAAACCTAAGAGGAAGGATTCTTGAACAGCCAGAACATGTCTAACCAAAAGTGATTTGAATAGAAACCATTCTCTCATCAAACTGTCAGAATGGTTAGACATGCTGAAATAAGTACTGTCGGTATTACAACGAGACTTTTAGAACTCAAATGTACTATGCCTACCTAAGGCTTTCATTGACGTGTCTAACAAAATTAAAAACAGGTTCGCTTACATACATACATACATACATAATTGGTCATTACAATCCTTCAGTCAGGATAAGAGCTAGGTTCTCACACCACTTATGTCGTGTCTGTTAATTTTAAACATGAGTGCCGGGACTTGAAGTTTAAACGCGACGCCGAACGACAGATTTTTGAAAATTTTTTTTCGGGAATTTTACTTACTCTCGTAGTTTTTACCAGAAATCTACTGAGAGGAAGTCGCCGAAGAAATATTTCTTCATATTTCGTTTTGTTGGAGAAGTCTAACCTGGGTTGTGAACCGTGGTCTACCTACTAACCTACAGTCGACAACAGTTTATTTAAATAAAAAAGAAACCCCATATATATACAGTCAACCCTCCTATTACGCGGTGAGTGCGTAGCGCGTTGTATGGAAACCGCGCTATAAGAAACTCGGATTTAACCATACAAACCAGGGTAATTCGTAGCGCGTTCTATGGAAACCGTCTACCGCGTTTTATGGAAACCGCGTTATAAGAAACTCGGAATTAGTACAAATCACATCGTTCGTACCGCGTTATATGGAGACCAAGACAAGCTAAATTATAAATTATTTTTATTGAATTATGTACTGTGAAAGAGCTCTCTGATGACTGTAATCGATGTTGTATTCGGCTATGAGATAAGTTGGTATGTTTATATAAACATGTTGTTTATATATCTCGGCTATGCTTTTGCGTCGAAAATAAAACTGATATTAAACCCTCTTACAATATCTAATTACTAGCGTCATTTACAGGCTGTGCGGAAGGAACTTATGGGATGTTGTTGAAGGGAAACCGCGCAGTAAGAGTACCGCATTATAGGAGGACTGTCGCAATTTCAGTTCCGCGTTATGTGGAAACCGCGTTATATGGAAACCGCGTTCTCAGAGTACCGCGTTATAGGAGGGTTATCGCAATTTTAGCCCCGCGTTATATGAAAACTGCGTTCTGAGAGTACCGCATTATAGGAGGGTTGACTGTACTTCCTATACTTAAAGCCTGATGAAACCGTGTTGTCTATGACTCAAAAGTGTAATGCACTGTCTCTTTACATACATACATAATTGATCATTACAACCCTTCGGTCACGATTACAACCTAGTTTCTCACACCACTTATGTTGTGTGTAATAATTCTTATACATGAGTGGCTGGGCCGACAGTTAACTGTCGACTCTAAATGACAGATTTTTGAGAAACTTTTTCATGGCAATTTTGTTTGTCTCTCAGATTTTTTGCCAGAAATCTGCTGAGAGACAGTCGCCGAAGAAATATTTTTTCAGATTTCGTTTCGTTGGAGATGTCTGATCTGGGATTTGAACCATAGTTCACTTACTAGACTACATTGGACGACAGTTTCTTAAATAAAAAAGAAATCCCAAAAGCCTGATTCAAAAGAGTAATTCACTGTCCCCTTACATGCATACAACCCTTCAGTCACGATTACAACCTAGTTTCTAACACCACTTATGTTGTGTGTAATAATTTTCATACATGAGTGGCGGGACCGACAGTTTAATGTCGACTCTAAACGACAGATTTTTGAAAAACTTTTTCATGGCAATTTTGTTTGTCTCTGAGAGTTTTTGCCAAAAATCTGCTGAGAGGCAGTCGCCGAAGAAATATTTTTTCATATTTCTTATTGCTGGAGATGTCTGTCCTTGGGTTTGAACCGGGGCCTCATGTCTAATAAGCAAAAAGCACTAGCTTCTAGACTACGGCAGTTACACTGCACTGTCCCTTTATGTAGCTTTATTAGAATACAAGTAAAACGTTAGAAATTTATTCACATACCCAATATTATATTAAATATTGTAACTATTTAAACAATGAAATGCTCTTTCTGTTAATAAACTCTAAACATTTTTAATTTCATTTAGGAAGCTTACACAGAAGCCACCTTTATGGCCATCACACTCGGCCACACGTAATTTATATTTAAAATCACACTCCTTCTGTAAATGTCAATATTGTGCTGCTCTCTTGGTTGGCTTCCCAACCAACCGACTATGTATGTATTTACGATTTAATTTACAACTGTCAGACAGTATTTATTAATGGAATAATATTTGTCGGATTTACTAAATATTTTTTAGTTGTTGTAAATTATTGTTTTTACTCATTATGGCAGTTGTTGTTGTTTCAGTTGTTGTTGTTATTATTATTGTAATTGTTTATGGACAAGTCTAATTCATAATGATTGTCTATTTATTTTCCTGTGGTTGCCAACAAACTAAATAACTGGCAAACTGTTGTAAATATTCCAATAGGAAAATAGAATAGAAAAACAACAACAACACAATAATTTGTATTTAAAAAAAAAAACTTATGCAAATTTATGCACAAACGTTTATTTAAATGGCATAAATTATGAAACACAATAAATTCTACAGAAAAATGTATCGCAACGAGACCCAAAATAGTCCTCAACGTTATTGTAAAATGACCGGGGAAATAAAAATGGGAAAAATGCCAGTGAAAATGTTAACATGTGTTGTGAAAATGCATTGCGGTTAAAAGTAATACTATTGATGGCTCATTGAAAGGGAGAATATTTATGTTGGAGTTCGGTTTTTTTTTTAATAAAACTCCTAAATGTATGCAATATTTTTTGTATATACAAATGGAACTCCTGAAAGTATGCAATATTTTCTGTATGTGTGTTTAAATGATACATGTAAAAGTAGACCTTGTGTTTGTAGGTAAATAAAATGCCTAAAAGTATACAATATGCTATATTCACAATTGGTATTTGTATATGCTTTATAAAAATGTTTTTACATCAGGTTTTTTATTGCAGTGGTTTTCAGCAACATCTTTATAAAGTAACTATTTTGGGTGCACAATAGTAAAGGCATAATGGGTATATTCCTCTATCCTTAAAAATGGAATCAAGTGACGCGATATACATCTAAAGAAAGGAAAATTTATGGTATCATTGGGTCAAAAAGTAACTTCGGTTGTCTCCGTGTACTTTATATTCAAATTATAGTGACTGGCAATAGTGATTGTCTGGGCAAACAGAACAAATCTTACTTCTCACATTTAGTTAAGCAAAGTACCGAAACTAACATGTGATGATATAACAAGGATAATAAAAACTTGGTCTAGAGCGATGCTGACGGCTTTGTTGGACTTAAGTCCATTACAATGGTAGTGAAGACTAGAGGTTTGGAGACTATGGTTAGGATAATGGGATACAAATCTAACACGAGATTCATCAGGGACCTTGTGGCCTTCTTAACCTTCTCCTGATAATGCCTCGCAATGAGAGTTAGTGACAAAACTGAATATGTTAATCCAGAGCCTACATACACTTTCAGAAGAGGCATATTTTTGTAGCGCACGTAGAATCGGTGAAGAACGGACATTGGGACAGAAAATAGAGTTTTAACCTAAGAGTGAACGTATCGGGATTCTTCCAAGCAGAAGTTTCTGTCATGGAAAGATGTTCTGAACCCTACTTGAACAAAAAGTGTAAAATAAGAGACTTTACTAAACTATCTCACAGTGGGACCACCATCCGGGCAAGCCGTGTGCTGTTAATTCGAATATAGTACTGCTGGGGAAGCTCAAACTGCTCTGGGTCTCATGTCGTAGCACGCCTCTGAGTGCGAACAGATGTTTGCAAGGAGTACTCAACGAAAGGGAAAATAAAAAGGATCAAAAACAATTCTGAAACCAAATGGATTTGAGGTAATTTGTACTTTTGTTGAGAAGTTGCAATAGGAGGAGGTTTGAGTCAGGCACCAGACTGTCCAGAAATAAGCTGAGACCAGTACTTTGCCTTTTGAAAGGGCGCTGGAGGCTTTCAGATACGATTTTAAAGCTTTTTTTCAAACAGTCTGTTTTAGACAGCTTTCACTTGGCATCTCTCCTCTCGATATTTCAATTTTTTAATCTTGTGTAACTATACTTATGTTCTACCTCGAATATGAATCACAGTCCACTGTTGGTGGTGGAGGATGGATGGTGTTTCCAACATATTAATTTCATTTTCATATCAATTTCTTATTTGTTTAAATGTTTTTCATTTACGTATTGTAATATGTATTGTTTTTTAACTGTACATTGACTTTATTATTAATATTTACCTTCACATGCACTATACATACATACATATATTTACACCTCGTATATAATAACAGCAGAATATTTTCCATATGCCAGTTGATTTATTTTTTTTTTTCGAGCATATTTATCCTGTTGAGATCTTTATGTTGTTGTTTGCGTTACATTTCATTTGGCTAGATTGTATTTAAAAAAAAAAAATATGCGATGAAATAAATGAAAATATTTACCTTAACTCAGGTGTTTAATTTACTCCATATGCGTTTGTTTTAAACTGTAGATAAAGTTCATCGCATATCTCATATGCCTGCCTGCCTGCATATGTATGTACATATTTTCAAGCAATAAAAAGATAAGCCCATCATTTTCATTTTCATTCTTTTTTTTAATGTTAAGCTTTGTTATTAAGTTGTGTGTGTTAAAATAAAATCTGAATAATATTTTTAAAAATTATTTGAAATAAAACGGAAACTCATCTCTTTTGCATTTTGTTGTTGTTGTTGTAATTCAAATGATTGATGTGCTGTATTTAAAATAAAATCGCTGTAAAAGTAATTTATCAGACATACTCAGCATACTATGAACGAGCATATTCTCGTTTTAATTCTTTTGAAAAACTTTGAAAATGTTTTCACTGATATGCCGCGTATTTATTTTAATTAAATATCACACACGTACACATGCCAGTTCTGGCAGTGGAATACAAAACAATGGGGAAAGTTGTTAAAAACGAAACTCTCCTCAGGGTGGTGTCATAATACCAGTGTTGTGGAGCATTATCGTAAATGAAATCGTTTTCAGAACAGCGTATGCGAAGAACGTTGTGTAAATATATGGATCTGCTATGGATGATCTCATAAAGTCAGAATCAACAGAAAGTATTGAAGATGGTATCGACTTTCTATGCACTGTGATCCAAAATTCCATTAGTTGGAGAACCGAGACTTAATGGTTTGAACGTAGATTTTTTAAAGTAGTCGAGGTACCGGAGTGTCATTCTGGCATTCGAGGGAGATAGAGTGATATTGCTGGCGAGCATGCTACTAAGGAGTCATTAATTGGTAGAGCTCTTCCGAATGAAACATACATCCCCTCTAGACATACATACATACATACATACATACATAATTGGTCATTACAATCCTTCAGTCAGGATTACGACCTAGTTTCTTACACCACTTATGTTTGTGTGTGTTAATTTTATACATAAGTGGCGGGACCTACAGTTTGAAGTCGACTCCGAACGACAGATTTTTGAGAAACTTTTCATGGCAATTTTATTTTATTCACAGAGTTTTTGCCAGAAATCTGCTGAGAGGAAGTCGCCGTCGCAATACTTTTTGTATTTTATTTTGATGTCTGACCTGGGGCTCGAACACTGGCTTTTCGTCTAATAAGCCAACACACTACCTACTAGACCACGGCGAATTCTTCTTGCCTCTAGACATGGCAATACTATTTAACAGTCAGTCCGCCATCCGAACACTCGTCACAATTCCCATATATAGTTTCTGTTAACATGATATCGAATCATCAGAACCCATTTTTGGAACCTATGTGGCATTAGAGCATCTGTGAAGAAATTCGAATGATTTAGAGGAGGCATAGGGACACCAGTCGCCGTAGTCTTGTAGGTAGTGTGTCGTTTTATTAGACGTAAGGCCACGACTCATACCCCAGGTCGGACATAAAAACGACAATATGAAAAAAAATATTTCTTCGGCGACTTCCTCTCAGCAGATTTCTGGCAAAAAAAACTCTGGTAGTAAAGCTTCTCAAAAATCTGTAGTTCGGAGAATTAACGCACACAATATAAGTGGTGTGAGAAGCTAGCTCGTAATCCTGACTGAAGGGTTGTAATGACTAATGACAACTGAGTTGTAGAACTTGACAAGTCACCACTTGCAGAACTTCCATTCTCTGGCATTTTCTATTAATAGAAAGGACTTAAGCTTATCATCAAAGTTGTTTAAATTTGATATCGTAATTAAGGGCTGCGATAACCCCTTCACCAGGAGGTAGCTAGACCGACATAGTCTAGTATGTAGTGTGTCGGCTGGGTTCAAACTCCAGGTCGGACATCTTCAACAAAACGAATTATGAAAAATATTTTTTCGGTGACTTTTCCTCAGTAGATTTCTGGCAAAAACTCGAAGAGAATATAAAAAATTGCCATGAAAAGTTTTTAAAAAATTCCAAAAACTCCAATTTAAGAGTCAGACTGTCATCCGAACACTTGACTCGTATGAAATCGTAACCCGAAAATAGTATGGGAAAGCTAAATGAGCTAAATCAGTGCAAATAGAGTTAACCTCTGCTGTGTCCTAGGTCATGTAAGGAATAGTGGCAATGAGCAGGTAAATGAGATTGTAAGGAATGAAGTTTCCACGCCTGAACCTTTCTGTGGAATGGGAAGAAATTTGTAGAAGCATATACTCAGCGAGAAGGAACGTAGCAAAAGAGACTCATATCGAATAGTTTTGCGGCATTCTTTTGAAGAGTAATTACAATAGAAGGATACTTAAGTCAAGCACACATTATTCAGGAATGATCTGAGGTTAATAAAAGGGGTTTTGACAGAGCACTTTCAGACCGTCTCGAACAAAATACATGCATAGATTCTATGATTATGAAAATGAATCATCAGCACACATGCTTGGAATCTATAAGACATTATAAGATCCCAGAGGTAAACCTCTGAATACTGAGCAGACTAAGCAAAAAACTGTTCTTGCTGAAACGGAGAAGCAATTTCAATTATATGATTACCTTATATAGGTTAAGACATCGCAACTCGTCGACAATGCCCCAATGAATGGTTGGACTAACATCGTTACAAAACATCCAAAATTCTCTGGCCTCTTCTGTTAATGGAAAAAACCGAACCTTGCTTTTATATGTTGAAAAATAATTAATAAGACCACTAACGGACATAATTGTTGGACACAAAGTACAAGTTGACCATATTGTGACCCTTGTGGAAGATATTAAATAGTGGATGGAGTAAAAATCTCACATAATCTAGACCTGGATATGTCCCTAATAAATTTGATCAATTTATTTTTGGTTTGTATTCGCACGATTGCTCCCTGCAGTTTAGTGAGGGTTTTCTTGTTAAACTATCTGGTTTCTCTCATGTTAAGCAGACCGTCCGAGTTTATTCACTAGTTGCATGCGACCCAAGCAACCTAACATAACCTAACAGTCAATCAGAATTCAAACAAAGTCATAATGTGTGACATTGGGATGGAGGAAGAGTATATTTATCAGAAATAAAGTTAAAAAAATTTACCTTTCTTGAATAGAAAACAACGCAACAATCTACCCAACAAGCTAGTCTGAATAAAACACTTCTTTTTTGCATCACGGTAAGTTTAAATATCCAAATCCATGCAAAGATTAAGAGAGGCAGCTGGGGTTGCCATATAATCGATCAGAATACAGGGGTGTCATAATTAAATGGGGTGCTCTTGAAATTACAACATTTTTGACAAATTGTTGGATGTATACCGACTATATCAATAGGATCTATGCTGCCTGACTCTTCAACGATGTTTAGAAGCCGTATAGAAGGAAAGGCGTTGGTGTAGTCTCTATCGGCATGAGAATTTTATCCAATGAAAGTATACGGCTGGTGTGTGATGTGTTCGTCAGCTATATAGATTCATTTCTTTGTGGATGGTACTAGCAACGATTAAGGAATTGGGTTCCTTCGTAGTAACGCTGAACTACATTATGTTTCATATTTTTAAATGCCATGTACAGGCGGTATTACTGTAATGTTGTACCACATGGAATATTATGCAGCGCAAGCATTGGACAATACTAGTCGCTGTTGTCTAGTAGATAGTGGTTTATTAGACCTGAGGCCACGGTTCAAATCACAGGTCCAGACATCGCCAACAAAACAAAATATGAAAAAATATTTCGCCGGCGACTTTCTCTCAGCATATTCCTGCCAAAAACTCTGTAAATAAAATAAAATTTGCCATGAAAAGTTACGCAAAAATCTGTCGTTCGGAATCGACTTTAGGTCCCGCCACTCATGTATAAAATTAGCACACATAACATGAGTAGTGTGAGAAACTAGGTCGTTATTCTGACTGAAGGGTCAAGGACGATTCAATAATTTTTAACAAACACCTCAAACGATCATATATACTAATATTCCAGGGCAGTGGCAAGGTTCGGTTATAAATACCTTAATACCTAAAAAATTTTCGCATTTTAAATTTTCAAAAGTAAAGCAAATGAAAGACCCTTTATTTAAAAAAGAAATTTTGTATTTAAAGTTTCATTTGTTTAAACAATTTTTATACCCGGACAAATATTTTAAATAATAAAATCCTTCAATACTTTTTTGGTTTAATTTCCTCCTCCCTTTAATTCGATTCCAAACAAAAACTTTTTAGCCGCTGAAATAGAAACAAAAGCAAAAAAATGGCTCCTTAAATACAACGGGAATGTATTTAATTTTTCTAATTACATTTCAAATTTATGTCACGAATTTGTTGGAAATTTTTCCTTTTTTCCTTTTCCTTCCTTCTTTATCAGACACTAGATAAACTTTATCCTAAGCCAACTCAAAAAAAACACAAAGTTGTGGTGGCGTTAAAGCCCTTCAAACGAAAAGGAATACCAACATACAAGCCCAAAAAGAAGGAAATACAAATAAAGACAATAAAGTTTTTAGGAAAAGAAAACAAAGAGAGAAAGGCTTAGAAAAAGAGGAAAAGACATTTAAGTTCAAGTTTATTTAAATTTAAATATTGAACTCCACAACATTTTTTTTTATTGAGTGTCGTTGAGTCTGAACCAAGGTCTGGTCTTCCCATAAAATTTGTTAAGCGTTTAAGGAAGTTGTCTGTAATATTTTTCAACTTAAATGGAAAGTTATTCTCTTGGTTTTATTTTTTTTATTTATTTTCACTATAGACTCTCTAATATAAGCCACAATTGCATTTTCAGTTTTCTTAAATAAATTTTCAAAAATGCTAAACTGTTTGGTAAGCTACAGGAAAAAAGGACAGCCTTAGGTTCAACTGGCAATAGCCTAAATGGGCACAGCTTTCTTGGAGTCCTATAAGGTCTCTTAACAAGAACGATTTCAAAAAATGTGGAATAAAAATGCAAAATAGCCCAATATATGGTGTTTAGTAGACACGGGGTTATTATCACTAAGCACCAAACATAAAGGAAAGCAAAAAATTGCAAGAGTCGATACAATCTTTCGGCAATCCTTTAAGTATTCATGGTACTCAGGATATTCATTTTAAGAGGAAGCTGTTAAGGATATATAGAGAAATATATAAAGAAATCTGGCTAGTTTCGTAGCAGCAATTAACCTTACAGTTATCGCAAAATATCGGAAACTCTCTTAATGGTTAGTAAACTTGTAAATGAAACCCTATTCGCCACTGTCAAAAGGAGACGAAACTACCGAACACGGTATTCTAAAATACCCACAATTATTGGAAAGATTTTGCCTGCAAAAGGAAAACTTATCATTCCTACGAATTTGGGAAAAATTATTAAATTAACTTAGGATCATAGTAGTCGAAGACCTATTGTGAAAAATAATTTACACTAACCTCAAAATGTAAGGTGTTTAAGGAATTCAAACACTACAGAGATTTCGAAAAGACCCATTCGTTCAAGTATTACCACAGGCAGTAAAGTACTCTATTAAAAGCGTTAAATCTTCTCGAAAGTAACTTTTTTGAGGTTAGAGTTGTCTGGCCGGCACAATTATATAAGCAAGTACCGACTTTCATCTCCTCTCAGTTCCTTTAGTTTTTTGTAACTTTACAGAATGTTTCAGAACTAATTAGACGCAACTTTTCTCCTCGCTACGCTATCACTCCAACATCCTTCATTCATCTTATTACCCTCAAAGCCCTTACATTCAGAAACTCATACCAACTGTGTTATAATTCCCTCACTAGTCAAGGAAAACTAAGTACTCCCATGCTAATCGCGTTTATCATAGTCGCTTAATGGACTGATGGGCTATGGTACCTCCTAAGGGGATATATATGTATATTCCAATTGCATGAATTACCGGCAGAAAATTGATTGGGTAAATGCCCTTCGGAATCAATTTTCTAAATCTGAATTTTCAATTTGAATTTCGTCCGCTCTTTACTATTTTCCCGGCTTGAATTCATTAGTACATCATAGCTGCGTTCACGTTTCAAAGTTAATAGAACTAACTTTACGATGATTAACAGAACCATTCTTGATGTCATCAGGTCCTCGCTATGGAGTATTACAAGACCAACAACCTATCCTGATAGAGCAGTTTTCATTTCAAAAAATACTGTTTAGTCTCATGATATATTGGTATCCCTGTATTGCAATGCATTCTAACTAATGCGTCCATAGCTAGCCCTTTGTATAGTTTTTGGCCACCTCTTCAAAGACTGATAGGTGATTATGGACTGTACAACAGAAGTACTAGTTCTGAAGTCCAGAAGATAGTTCTGAGATGCAAACCACAAGTCCCATCAAAGAGCATCTTGCAAGCAAAGAATGACATTGTCACCCCTTTGGTATAACCTTTTAAAGTCAGGGATTTCTCCGCTACATTCTCTTTAAGGTAGAAAACTTAAGACTGAAGCTTTTCTTCTAAATGAAAGGCACAAGTGTAATTCTAGATGAGTTAACGAACAATGGCAAGAGGAATGAAACACTGAGACGAGTGGTAGATGGACGGCTAAACTTCTCCCAGATATTACCCGCTGGATGGAGAGGAAATTTAGTGAGGTTAACTACTATCTGACACAACTGTTATCTGGACACGGTTATTTTTGTAAGTACCTATTTAAAATGGGGAAGATGACACGACCAAATTGCATCTATGATGATGCGTCGATTGATGATGCGGAACACACTTTCTTTCATTGCGAGAGATGGAGGCTGCAAAGAAGGAATCTTGAGGCCAAAGTCGGCGTCTGTACTGTCGAGAACTTCTGCGATGTGATTCTGAACAGTGAGGAGAATTGGAATAGTATAGTCAGATACGCTGAAGACTTACTAAAATCTAAGAAAATTGACATGGATGAGAGAAACAGAATGGGAATCTCGGAATTCGGTATGCAATCCGGACGCGAATATGGATATGAAGGAGCCAGATGGACTCCACTTCGAAGTAATACCACAGTAGTTCCGGAGTGGGCATGAGGAATCCAGGACGAGGGGGAGATTTAGTGGGTGAGGGCCCCACACACGGGAGATAGTGACGACTATCCCTATGGTGCGGTTAGGTACATTTACTCCTCCTCAGCGTAAAAAAAGAAAAAAAACTAGATCCGCACACTGTTTGTTTTATACGGACCTTAATGGTATCCTCACATAAATTACGAAATACTTTATCAGGTTAACAGCATCGCCTTGAGTGAAAAAGCCCAACTTCTGGACAAATTCATTTTCATCCATAGAAGTAGCGCTGTTGCAAGACCTAATTTTAAAAGGCTTACGGTGGAACAGGGTATATCTAAGTATTTATCCTTAAAATTTAAATTTTAATAATTTTTTTTAATTATGCGGGTGATATTACTCGCGAGCAGCATATCGTTAATTCGTTGCCTGCTTTCAACTCTTCAAACATTTTCATAGTCAACATGAAACTAAATAAGATGAGGCTTCTTGCAACAAACAGTATTCGTTACAATAGTTTTACTTCCTTGTTGGATTTTCAGTTGAAAGTTTTCCAACAAGAGAACATTTTGAGTACCCTTTCCACTTACACTTTATATAAGAGGTGCTGCCACGCAACACAAATCTTGGTTATGTTGTACGTATGAAACTGTTGTTTCAAGTCAAGTTTGTTGCAAGTAACACAATAGATGCTGATTCTTCTTCTTCACTCATTATGTGCTTCACATAAAGTTAATGCAGCAGTAACAACTTAACGAAATATTTTACATTTCTACTCTACTCTCATACACACACCCTTCATATCATCTTACCACCCCCCTGCCCATTGAACTTCTTTCAACTTTGTTACACCCTCTTGGAATCACTGTGCGTGTGTGTGTGTGTTCTAATGTAAGAGTGTTTGGCGCTTCAATTTGATTATGCCTGGTTGTGCATGAATCTTTTTAGGATATCTTCTCATCTTCTCCATTACAGCCATAGCCCTTTGGCTAAAATTAATGAGGTGATAGATTCTTGTTATATGGCAACAAAATATTCCAAAAAAAAGGAAACAAAAAAGAAAGAAAAAAAGAAAATAAGAGAGTGGCAAGTAAAGGATATCAAAAAAAACGTTGGCTTTTATTGTTTTAAATTCTGTTGAATGGCAAGGAAGTAATGTACAGCGGGCATGTGTAGGGTGGTAATGGTTAACTTAACCAAAATTTGTGTGACTTTTTGATAAAATATTATCGTTTAATTTAGAAATTTTTTTTAATTTCATTTTAAACTATGAAGAGTTGAAATTTATTGTGTAGGAAATTTACAGAGTGATGTTAAAAGTATTTGAAATGTTCACAAGAAAGATGAAGCCATAAAGATTAAAAGCCTTCATTGTTTAAGGAGATTTTATGGTGAGTAAAAGAAGCATGAGTGGATGTACCAACGGCCAATGTTATATTTCTCTCTAGTACTCTAACACTTCAAAATATGACGATTAACACCCAAGGGGACTGACTCGTACTCATGAACTGCACTGTATTACAACTAAGAAAATAGTTATGAAAGAAAGGATAGAGGGAGTAGGGTGACAGAATAAAACTTCAACTGAAAAAGAGTTCCACTATGAAAGAATAGATTCTAATTAAGTGTTCCATTTGCAAATCGACTATGAACATGTTCTACGTAACAGACGTAGGTTACAGGACGAGCACCTGTCAATCAAGACAAGTACAGTACCCGGAGGTCGTATTGACCCCTTGTACAACAACAGATTACGTAAAACATGTAGAAGTAGCGATAAAACTGCAAAACACAAGAGCCTCATTGCGACTGTGCCCCCAATGAATCAATAGACCACCCTACTGTCATTAGTAAGTACCTTCGCCCTCTTCTGTAGGAGGACGAGGAACCCCAAAAATAGACTTCGAAACATCGAAGATTACATGGCAGTTGTATTTTATTTTCAAACGTATAAAGGTAGTGTGACGTATTTCTTGCTCATGAATGTTTCTTTAAAGTCGCCGTAGTCTAGTAGGTAGTGCGTTGTCTTACTAGATGTAAAGCCACAGTTCAAACCCCAGGTCAGACATCAAAATGAAATACAAAAAATTATTTCTTCAGCGATTTCCTACAGCAGATTTCTCTGAGAGTATATAAAAAATTGCCTTGAAAAGTTTCTCAAAAATCTGTCGTTCGGAATCGACTTTAAACTGTAGGACCCGCCACTCATGTATAAAATTAACATACACAACATAAGTCGTGTGAGAAACTAGGCCGTAATCCTGACTGAAGGGTTGCAATGGCCAATTATGTATGTATGTATGAATGTTTCTTTCAACGCTTGAAAATTATGCTGAATATTGGAATAACTTACTTAGTCAATGGACCATTACAATTCTTTAGTCAGAATTACATCCTAGCTTATCACATCATGTTAATTTTATCCATGAGTGCCGTGACATATTTAAGAAGCTTTTCATGGCTCATTATTTACTCCCGGAGCGACTACCAGAAGGTCGCCGAAAAAATTTTTTTTTTTAAATTTCGCTTTCTTTGAGATGTCAGAGCAGAGGTTTGAACTGACGTGCTCTCGTTTAGTAAGCCAAACACTACAGATTAGACTACGGCGGCCAACCCTCTCTAACATAAGAAATAGCGTTGCTGATTTAAAGGCTCCAGTCATAATTCTGTTAGGTATTCTGAATAGGATCTTAGAGCTTTTCGTGAATCCAACTTTACCAGGAAACTCTCTTAGATATTTCACTTTGAGCTTCTACTCCTTATACATACATACATACATGCATACATACATACATGCATACATACATACATACATACATGCATACATACATACATACATACATACATACATACATACATACATACATAC
This sequence comes from Sarcophaga variegata, assembly GCA_932273835.1. Lineage (NCBI taxonomy): Eukaryota > Metazoa > Arthropoda > Insecta > Diptera > Sarcophagidae > Sarcophaga > Sarcophaga variegata. The sequence goes on along the minus strand of OW026361.1, from coordinate 13,948,691 downwards.
ATACATACATACATACATACATACATACATACATGCATGCATACATACATACATACATACATACATACATACATACATACATACATACATACATACATACATACATACATACATACATACATACGGATATAGCGGATGAGGCCGGGATGAATTTGCAGAACTGCGTGAAAGATATAGAAGGTGTAGGACCAGCCTTAATGGGGCCATTGCGCTCAGCAAGAGAAGATGCTACAGGGAAATGTGCGCCGATGTGGACGAGAATCCCTGGGGAACTGGATATAAGGTGGTGATGAGAAAGCTGAACTGCTTCCGACCACCAGCAACGTCATGTGCAGCTAAGCTGCAATCAATCGTTGCGGACCTTTTTCCGCGCAAAGCCGAAATTACATACTGCGTTCGGGATATACGGTCACCGGAGGAAATCCCAGAAGTCAGCAGGCAGGAATTGGAATCAGTCTGTGGGGAAATGAAACTTAACAAAGCACCGGGGATCGACGGGATCCCAAACATTGCGCTTAAGGCGGCCATTGAAAGTAATACTGAGCTGTTTAGACAAGTTTTTAATGCTTGTATTCAGGAGAGGACGTTCCCTAGGATATGGAAGAGACAGAGACTGGTTCTAATTCCGAAGGGTAACAACGCGCAGGATGCATCGGGCTACCGCCCGCTCTGTATGATCGACACAGCTGGAAAACTTTTGGAGAGGATAATTTGTAGGAGACTGGAAGCATTCCTGGGGGCAGAAGGCTTGTCGGATCGCCAATTTGGTTTCCGAAAAGCCCGTTCCACAATAGATGCAATAGAGATGGCTATGACAATAGCAAAGGATGCTATCAGTGGTGAGCGCTGGCTGGAGGGCGATAAGGAGTACTGCGCTATCATCACCCTGGACGTCAAGAACGCATTCAACTCTGCGGATTGGGATGCCACTTTAACAGCCCTAGATGGAAAGGATGTACCGAACTACTTGTTGGAACTTATTAAGGACTACTTTAAGGATAGAGTGCTCTTATATGACACAGATGATGGCAGGAAGACATATGCGGTATCGGCGGGGGTCCCGCAAGGTTCCGTGATGGGCCCAATACTATGGAATGTCATGTATGATGGTGTACTGGGGCTTAGATTCCCTAGAGGTACACATATCATTGGTTTTGCGGACGATATTGCCCTGGTGATAAGGGGAAAACATTTAGATGAATTAGTGAGAACATGTAACACTGCGGTTGGTATGGTCAGGAACTGGATCACGGGAATAGGTCTCAAACTTGCTGATCACAAGACGGATGTACTACTTGTAAGCAGTAGGAAGAAGATGGAATTTATTACACTAACAGTAGGCGACCAGCGCATAACATCAAAGCAGGCGATTAAATATCTGGGAGTAATGATTGATAACAGGCTCACGTTTAGGGAACACCTGATGTACGTCGGTGGAAAGAGTGCGGCGACATCATGTGCACTTGCCCGATTAATGCCTAACCTTGGAGGCCCAAAACAGGAGAGGAGGCGGTTACTGATGAAGGTAGTGACTTCGATCGCTATATATGCGGCCCCTATATGGGCCGGGGCCATGGATAAGAGGACCTATAGAGCAGGTATAGAAACGGCCTACAGGAGATCAGCTCTCAGGGTGATTTCTGCCTTTCGCACGGTGTCTACTGATGCAGCATTGGTGATTGCGGGGATGATGCCCCTGAGGCTAGTAGTGGATGTAGAGAGGAGGAAACATGACACAAGGAGGGGAATGGATCTCCCCAGTCCTGTTCAGTTAGTGGATGACGCTATGCATAGATGGCAGCATGACTGGGTCAATTCAACCAAAGGAAGGTGGACCCACAGACTCATACCGAGCATAGGCGAATGGACCAAAAGGAGACACGGTCAGGTGAACTTCTACCTGACACAGTTACTAACCGGCCATGGATGCTATAGAGCATATCTCTATAAGTATGGTCATGATGTAGACGAGGCATGCCCAGAATGTCCCAATGAAAGGGAGACGGCGGAGCACGTTTTCTTTACTTGCCCGCGATATGTTGTTCAACGAAATTGCCTGGAGAGGACAGTAGGATTCCAGGTAACGCCCGATAACATAGTTAACCTGATGTTAACCTCATGTGACAATTGGAACGCAGTATGTGTTTTCGCAAGGAAGGTGTTGACGCAGCAAAGATTGGCTGAGAGAGCAAGGTCAGCAGAATTTGAAGGCAGCACTCGCTGAATCTCCACCCCCCGAAGTAATACTTGATTGTGGTCCCGGGGGGGGCAAATGGTTGAAAGTGTGACGAACTAGGTTGGGTTTAGTACGTATGCGTTTAGCAAGCCGAGAGTAAGTCTTGCGGCGAATCGTGCACATTGGTAGGCCGGGCTACCAATGTCTTTCGAAGATTCCCAACCTTTAGCTCGTAAAGCTATAAAAAAAAAAAAAAAAAAAAAAAACATACATACATACATACATACATACATACATACATATATACATACATACATACCCTTCAGACAGGATTACAAGCTAGCTTCCTGCATCACTTATGCTGTGTGTGTTTATTCTATACATGAGTGGCGGGACCTACAGGATTCCGAACAACAGATTTTGTGTGTAACTCTTCATGATAATATTATTTACTCTCAGAGTTTTTGCCAGAAATCTGCTGAGAAAAAGTTGCCGAAGAAACATCTTTCATATTTCATTTGTGTGGGGTTTGAACCTAGACATGACGTCTAATAAACAAACATACTACCGACCTACTAGACTATGGCGACTTCTACTCTACATACCTGCGAAAATTTTCATACTCCGTATACTATGGACGTGTAACTAATTTTTATAAGACCATAAACGGATTCTGAATCCAATTTGGAGATTCTAGATCTCTGTACTCTGAATACTACAAATTTTCTTATTATAAAGCAAATTCTATATATGAACCGATACTTCAAAGACTATTTTTAAGCTTCTCGGTCTCGTTGACAATTAGACAACTGTCGCATACCTATTTTAAGCAAAAATTTTAATGGAAATTATGTAGAGACAAGTTCTAGAACTTGACTGCTATTTGTTATTATTTACCGTAGACTTCCTATATAGTTTTGTTATTGTAATTTGATTTTTAGTTATTCCTATTACCGTAATATAAATGTATGATATTTTTCTTGAATAAACATTTTATGTCACAACAGTGTGATAAAAAGGACTCACAATTTTGAACATACATTTCGTAACTGTTATAAATTTATTTCTGTTTGTCTTTTAATAACATCAACAATCTAATGTAAAATTAACAGAGAATTCTATATACGCTATTGCTATTGTGAATTTCTAAAAATTATTTGGAGTCGTTACACAAATACCAGCTAAAAGGTAGAGTAGAATCTCTAGCAAAACTCATATCCCCTTAGTCTATTCAACCCTCATGTACAATTTTGTTAACAACCCTTGTCGAAGGATTCAGTTTTTTATAATCGAATTTTTATAGCACCAGAAAATTTATGGTGAAATATGCAATGACATCGAATAAAACACCGGTATTTATGGAAACCGTTTCATATTCGAAATACTCCGAATAGAATAAAATAATTACGAACTTCGAAATATTGCGAAGGTAGTATAACATTCATATCCTGGTATACAAAAATTCTTTTAACTATTATGGCCGTGTGAAATATATTAATGCAGTAGAAATATTGTGAATGATTCTATGCTGGAAGTGAATGAATTTGCAACATTTTGAACATATGCTTTGAAAGTGTCATGCACAGTAATCATTTAATTACATGAGAAAAAAATAACTGTTTAAAGTTCATTAATTTAATGCATGAGTTCTTTTTCATTTCAATAGAAATTTGTTTTTAATTTTTTATTTAAAATTATTTTCTAATTCAGTGATCAAATACATATGAAATTATGAAGAATATATGATATATACAGTGAGCGTCAAAAGAAACTGTACACTAATAAAAAAATTCTAACAATCACCAAACTCAACTGTTATCATTTAAGGAGAGTGAACGAAAAAAATTGACAAGATTTCGAAATTTTTTCTAATTTTTTATTTCTTTCAATTTTAATATAAAAATAACGGTAATTTATTAATGAAAAGTTTTTTTTTAGTGTACAGTTTCTATTGACGCTCACTGTATGTATGTAAACCGAGTATCAGGTGTAAAGATGTCGAGTTGCCAAAATAGCTGTTATATGTAATATCCAGTGAGAGTCAGTCAGTAATGCAGCAGCAGTTGTCAGTTGAGTTTTCAGTCGATCAGTCGCTAAGCTGTAGTCGCTAATTGTGTGTTAATCGAATCTTAATTTCTATTTTCTATTTCTCTTTTTAAAATTTATTAAACCTTTTAAAATTTATTAATACTTTCGGCGTTATTTACAAAAATTATTCAAACAAATGAATTGTTAAAATAAACTATTTAAATTAATAAAACTGGATAAAAATTCTTACATGTATGTATATCGGCTATTCCAACAGAGACATACGAACTTTGGCAATTTATAACGTGCGTCTTGTTAAAGCTACATTTGCCTGGACGTCCTCAAAAAACTACGTGTATTCGCTGAATGAGCTCTGAAGCAGTTGACAACTGATCATAATTTTCATCGAAAAATTATCTTCAGCTATGAGATCTATTTCTGTATGAACGAATACATTAACAGAGAAAATGGCTGCCTTCCAAAATGTATCAATACAAAGTTTGTATGCAGTTCTACTACTATATATAAACTATGTAGATATGCAAAGTAACCAAACAGTGCATCAACTATAAATCCGATACCTGATTGCCCTTTGACTGCGTTAAAAATACACATTGACGACGTTTTGAAATAGAATACATTGTATATATTTTGTACAGCGGCATTATGAAACACGATAATTTGTTCAAACACAAAGTAACTAACATTTTGGAAGGCAGACAATTGATGAATTTGGGACAATACCAACCCACATAAGGTCCAAGAGCGTCCAATGTATCCCTTAAAAAGTCACAGCGTTATCCGCACATATTTCTTTGCGAAAACGAAAACATTGACCAGACCATGGCCATCAACGACAAGCGCTATAGATCAGTGTTTACCAACTTCTTTTGCCGTTAATTTGGTAAACTGGACACCAACGACACGAAGCGCTACGTGCCACACAGTTCTGTCACATTGGATATTCCGCAAAAGCTATTGAGAGCACGTGAAATGACCACGTGAAGATGATGTGAAATGGCCATCAAGATCTGTGATCTATTTGACGCTGACCTCGTTAGAATTGTTCTTTTGGTGTTTTCTTAAGTCTTAGGTGTAAGCGAATAAGCCACAAACCACAGCACTGCCCAAAGCCAACAATAATCCATGCCATCGATCAAATGCATGGAAAATTTGACATTTCAGATGCATTTCACCTAGAAAAACCGTTGTCGACATTTGAACGACGTTATATTCCACAGTCACCATGGTCTAGTAGATAGTGAGTTGGCTCATTAGACATGAAGCCTCAGTTCAAACTCCAGGTCAGACATCTCGAACAAAACGAAACATGAAAAAAATATTTCCTAGGCGACATCCTCTCAACAGAATTCTGGCAAAAACTGTGAGAGTAAATAAAAAATTTTCGTAAATAAGTTTCTCAAAAAATCTGTCGTTCAGAATCGACTTTAAAATGTAGGTCCAGCTACTCATGTATAAAATTAGCACACCTAACTGTAGTGGTGTGAGAAGCTAGGTCGTAATCCTGACTTAAGCATTGTAATGACCAATTGTGTATGTATACATGTTATCGAACATTACTTTATTTTGCTGGAGTAAGTTAACGTGCTTCCTAAGTCTGGTAGACATCTTAAAGAAAACCTCACTTGAGTTCGAAAAGGTCTCATTGTAATACCGAAAGTACTTATTTCAGCATTCTCAACTATTCTGACATTTTAATGACGGTATGGACTTTATTCAAAACAATTTTGGTTAGACATGTTCTGGCTTCGATGATATCTTTCGATGATATCTCTCACACACCTTGCTTCATTCAAATTTAAAGATAGGAAGCGTTTAAAAAGACCCCATAGAATTCTTTGTATGCGATGTATCAAAGTCGCCGTAGTCTAGTAGGTAGTGTGTTGGCTTATTACACGTAAAGCCAGGGTTAAAACCCCAGGCAAGACATCAAAACAAAATACAAAAAGTATTACAACGGCGACTTCCTCTCAGCAGATTTCTGGCAAAAACTCTGAGAGTAAATAAAAAATTGGCATGAAAAGTTTCTCAAAAATCTGTCATTTGGAGTAGACTTTAAACTGGAGGTCCCTCCACTCATGTATAAAATTAACACACACAACATAAGTGGTGGGAGAAACTAGGTCGTAATCCTGACTGAAGGGTTGTAATGACCAATTATGTTATGTTATGATGTATCAAAGTATGTGCCTTCAAATAAATTTTGCTGAGTGTACGTATGGATTACAGATGTATGTACTAAAAAACAATTTTTGTAATTTCTTATAAATTTTATGATTCCAAGTATAATTTTTTTATTATTATTATTTATACAATAAAAGTTGTTTGTTGTTGTTTTCACAGTCTTTTTCAGTGGCAATTAATTATTCAAAACACGCACAATTCAAACAGAGTTTTGTGTTCTTTGTTCCATAAATCTGTTTATGGGACGCTTCCCCAACGTTAAGTGATTGAAACAAAAAGTGGGTTTGACAACAAATATGGGCTTAAAGCGTTACTAATAATTTATGCAGAATAAAACCTAAACACGTTTTATTTAATTAGAGCTTTAAGGTATGTATTTAGAAAATGCAAACTTTCAATTTCTTTTTCAAATTTTTAATTATTAAACGCCATGTTATGGGTTCAAATCAAAATAACAATTAAAAATCAATTGCATTTTAATCAACAACAACAAAAAACAAATAAAAAAAGCATTTCAATTTAAGTCAAGTTCAATGACTTGATTTACAATCGAACAGTTCAGTCAGCTAGTCTGTCAAACAGGCCTGCTTGTCTGGTCTGGTTATTATTTGCCCCGACCGTCCGTTCGCTGCATCAAGTGTCAATAAAGTTGTTTGTTTATTCACGCACTTTTTGTTGTAAAACAGATTTATTTTTGTTATTGTTGTTGGCTTAAAAAGTATTTCATTTTATTTATATTTACCGTTTAACTGTCATTAAATAAAATACCGGCCTCTGCTGCAAATAAAACAGGAAATGTGATGACCATATATAAAGCCGCTTAAAATGCGTTGTAATTATGGCCAAAGCCTTAATTGAAGATGAATTCTGTTTACGCATACTCAGTTTCTCATTGGGGTATAGAATATGATTGCATCCATGGCAAGCAAAAAAAAAAATTCCTACAATTTATACGCATAAATATTGATTTTGCTCTTCAGGTGGCATTGCTAGCTTGCTAGTGGTTAAGAACAAAAGAATGGCTATAGTAATGACAAAGAGGACAATGATGATATTTAATAAAGGAATTAAATTTATTACTACAGCGTAAAATACAGCCGAGGGCGTAGGTGCAAAGAAATTTAACTATACGCCCCCATTACACAACGTAAGTGAAAATCATATTTGCTTTAAAGGATTATGGCAACAAGAACGACTTTATCGTTAAATATACACACGCCTGTTGATGTAAGGTGTAGTAAAAAGGAATGCATTTTACAAAAAACCAAAAATTGAAAATAACAATTTCTTTATTAGCCACAAGATAATTGAAAAATCAAGTATTTTTTATCAAATATGTCTTCCATAAATCGAGCAAAAATCAATCAAATTTAAAAAGGCATGGTTTTTTAACCTAGTGGGTGGGATAGCTATTACATCAAGGATTCCAAAACAGGTTTTCTTACAGTCGAGCGTTTCTTAAAACCTGAGATATAGGCGGCGAAACCACCTTTTTCTAAATTAGCAAAGTAAAGTGTTCTATATAAATCGAGGAAAATGGGATAAAAAATGAACCTAGTGGGGGGAAATAGAACTTGTGGACTATATAGCCATAGTGTCACGGATTCCAAAACAGGTTTCCGTATGGTCGGGCGTTAGTTGGGATCTGGAGGAATGAGCCAACAAAGTTCTCTATATAAAGCGGATAAAACCGGCGTTGTCTTGCCTTGTTTTGTCGATGACTTGCACTTTTTGTCAGCGGCATTTTTTGGTTGATGACTTGCATTTTCTTTGGTAGATGAAATGCATTTTTTGCGTGATGATGCGTGCTTTTGTTTTGGGCGATGACTAGTATTTTCTTTAGTCGACGACTTGCATTTTTTTCTTCTGGTCGATGATTTGCATTTTTCTGGTCGATAACTTGCATTTTTTTTTTTGTCGATAACTTACATTTTTTTGGTAGATGACATGCATTTTTGCGTGGTGACTAATTTTTTTGCTTGGGTGATCACTTACTTTTGTTTTGGTCGACGACTTGCATTTTTTTCTGGTCGATGACTTGCATTTTTCTGATCGATAGCTTGCATTTTTTGTGTCAATGATTTTAATTTTTTAGTGGATGAAAAAGATATCAGCGCTTTGTCGGCGATATCTGCGGTCCTAAGAAATGTCCGACCGTAACAAAAGCTATTTTAGAATTTTTGATACCAGAGCTATGCACTAAGTCCACAATCCTACAATTTAATATTTTTTATCGTATTCTGACCGATTTATATAGAGCAGTTTTTAGCTCGTATGAAAAAGGTAAGCTTTGCCAGCTTTATCTCCGGTCCCAAAAGTTACCTGACCATAACTAAAACTATTTTGGAATCCTTAATAGCGTGACCATCTGGCCCACTAGATCCGATTTCCCCAACATTGTATTTTAATCCTATTTTTCCTGATTTATGAAGGTTATATTTGATGAAAAGTTCCTGATCTTTCAATTTGATATGAAATATTGTCATCCTGTACATTAGGAGCTGTCCCTACTGGATCATTACACGATTTTTTAAACGCAGGTAAGCGCGTTTAGGCAATTTATGATCTGGACTAATGATAATTTATTAAATTTAGAGATTTAAATATTTTCACAGATAATCCAATGACAATTAGGGTAAAAGCACCCAAGGAGGCACATTACCCTTTATAAGGATACCTAGTTATCAAGGAGTAAGGGGACCAATGTCTTTCAGTGCTTTAAAACCAAGCTGAAAATATGTGCAGAAACATCGCATGGATTATTGTGGAACAGTGACTCAGAAGGAAGAATTACAAAGATACTCTGAAGCAATCCATAAATATTTGAAGACTGAAAAAGGGCAAGACTGAGACTACACTCAGCGCACTCACGACATACTCCGAAACGATCTTTAAATTTATTTTAAAAGTGTACGCCATTTACTGTTTATTTAAATAAAAATTTTCTTACATGCTAATCATAATTCTTCTTAAAACAGTTTTAAATTAAAATTTTCTAATTAATTAAAAAAATTATAAAAATGTATACTTAAGTGTCCTTAATTATTATTAAAAAAAAACTTACTTTTAAAACTTAAACTAGGCAGTCCATCTATTCAATTTTATGAAGCTTAAATTGAAAATAAAAAAAAAATATTAAAATTGTTTAAATCAAAAGTTTTTTAAATTTTCAACTCAATAGCCCTCTATTTCCCGGCAGACACCATAACTATCACGCCTCTTGCCGGGTGCACAACGTTCAATGCCATCGCTTAGCAAAGCTTTGGCCTCACCCTCCAATAGACTGTCATCGTTTAAGGCCAAATCCAAATCATCTTCCAATGGCAAATGGGCTGGTGGTAGAATTATTTCGCTAAACGAAATATCCGAATCCAATGATTGTTTGCTGTCGACCTCTTCATTAGCAGCAGAGCTGGAATCGGTGGAGGGAGAGGATTTTGAACCAAAATTACGGGCAACATGATAACTAAATTGTGGCACATCTAAAGGCGGATACATTTGGGCAGCACCCATCGAAAGTTCCGATCTATAAACCGGCAACTGTTGTCGGCGAAATGATTGAGGATTCAATCGATTCGATGAGGTAACACGATTTGAGTCCAGGAAATTTTCACCCCTTATATAGCGAGCAAATCTATAATAACCGGTATTTTGGCTTTGGGCAGTTTCTAAAGCAGAAAGAAATTTTTGGGAAATATTTTTAAAGTTTTATGCGATTCGAAGTTTTTACCTGCATTCTGCTGCAAACCCAATTCAGAGGGTGGCAATAAAGAAGACTCCGCCTCTAAATGGTAGGGCTTCATTAGGTGCGGATAGGCCAAAGGATAATTGGGTGGCAGAACATCAACCTGTCGGTCGGGATTTAAACGTGGCTGTATTTCCTCATCATTTAAAGAGGATATGTCCACATGATAGGGCGTACGTCCTTCTATAAACTCACCAGGTCTTGAGGCAGATACATGCATTTGATCGGCGGATTTAAAGCCCAAATAATTTAAATGTTTTAAATGCTCTGGTTTTAATGAAGTGGCCGTGGAGTAATGTTTCTTTTTGCCCTTGGACGTATGGGAAGTTCGTCTCAAAGACGATCTGGTTAACAAGTCCAATAGGCCCAAGCCCTCACTGGGTCCGGGTGGTATTAAAACAATCATAAAATTATCCAAATCGGCTCGAATATTATATTGACCCTCCTGGCGTTGATCATAAGTAACCATTCTGCGACTGGGCAAACTGGGTAAATCCACTTCCTGTAAAACGGGCGCCACAGAAACAGGCAGTTCTGATACCACCTCCTCAATTAAATTCGTTTGAGTTGTGGATGAAGATGATGGGGACGATGATGATTCCGAAGATGCTGCTGAAGTAGAGGCTGTTGATGAGCTCGCCGAGGATGGTGATACTTCATCTTCAGTTGAAGTTTCAAATTTTAGGGTTTGCAAATCTGGCTGTAGTGTAGTGCTAGTAGTAGAGGTGGTAGTGGTGGTGTATTTATTTAAACTACCGCCATATGAGGGCGTCTTATAGCCAGATACAGCACTTAAAAGCGCTGCATATAATATCAAGCAACGCATTTTTACTTTTAATTTCTAATTTATGGTTCTGTTTTATTTTTAACGCTTTTTTCTCTTTTCTTTTCTTTTCTTGGCAAACAAATTTCGTTTTAAATAAAAAAATTTCACTGTTTGTTTAAGTTCAATCGAAATCGACTTTCTTTTTTCACAACTTCCAATTCAATTCTTTCTCGCATTCATTTAGCTGTGTTGTAAAACACCAACAACGTTCTTAACTCACGCTCAAGCTGTAACCAACTGAATTGCTCGAGCTGTTGTTAGCCAAGTTAACACTTCGTTTTTAACGTTCTATACTCAAATACACAAAAAGACAAATTAAATCTTGCCCCACAAACCACTGCACGCAATACACTCACTAATCCACTCACTCGCTCACTCATTCATTCATTCATTCGTTCGTTCATTCATTCATTCATTTAGTCAGTCACTCTTTCGCTAAGAGCATCACTAATGTGACCAGGCTTTAAAACGAAAATGTTTATCGAAACAGTGTTTTCTTTTTTTTTGTAGAACGATAAAAAAACTTGACCACTTTAACATGATCTTCACCATCATCATCGTTAGCAGCAGCAGTAACATCAAGCATACGTATGGATTTTAAAAGCCAGGGTTTGCAAACGCTAATAACTCACAAGGGAAATTTTTCAAAGAATTTTTGTCTTTTTTATTTCCAAATAGAGGTCACATTAAAATGGTACTTTTTTGAAAAGTATTTAATAACAAAAGTACTTTCGTTCTTTTTGAAAAAGTTTCTTTAAAAGAACCTTTGTTAACAGTATACTGACAGTGACTGAAAATCTTACTTGCTATTTAAAGTATGTAAAGATACTATTTGAAAAAGGTACCTTCATTTTCAAGGTTACCATTTCAGAAAATAGTACTAAAAATATTATTTTAAAAACACCAAAACTACTGTTAATATCATCTTAAAAAGTACCCACAAATAGTAATATTTTTAACGTGGGATTTTCCACCAGGAACTTCCGTACTTTGACAGTTGATAACGGCCATCTTGTTAAAGTTTCATCTTTCAAATTACACACATAATTGGTCATTACAACCCTTCAGTCAAGATTAATACTTAGTTTCTCACACCATTTATGTGTGTGTATGTGTCAATTTTTATACAAGAGTGGTGAGACCTACAGTTTAATGTCGAGTCTGAACGAAACATTTTTAAGAAACTTTTCATGCTAAATTTATTTGCTCTCAGATTTTTGGCCAAAAATCTGCTGAGAGGAACTCGCCGAAGAAATATTCAAATTTTGTTTGTTTGGAGATGTCTGACCTGGGGTTAAACTGTGGTCTCACGTCTAATAAGCCAACACTCTACCTACTAGACTATGGCGACTATATCATCTTCAAATTAGTTGTCAAATCACCATGGACGCAATTGTTTTCTCATAATAGGTGATCTATACGGGCAACGTACCGCGCGCTTTGCATACGATCGTTATAATCGTCCTACCGAGAGGACTATTGGCAATATGGTGGATAAATTCATGTCCACTGGTTCAATAAACAAGCATACAACATTATTCGTACGTTGATGAACCACAAGATCTCTCTAAAACATCACCGCTGTCCGTGAAAATGTGCAGGTGAATCCCATGAAATCGAATACCTCACAAGAACTCGGCCTTCTGCCGACCATTACTTAACGAATTTTGCACCTCGTCTTGTCTTTCTACTCGTACAAAATTCAATTGACCCAGAAGCTGAAGGTAAACGACGAAAGATAACGACGATGTTCGATGAAAAAGGTCTGGAAAAGAAATCATCTTCTGAGATAAGATCCATTTCTGGATGTATGAAAACAAAGAAGATTGTTGAATTCGGAACCATACCAATCCATTATGAGATCCAAGAGCGTTCAATGCATGCTTAAAAGTCAGTATTATGTGTGGATTATGATGGCTTCAGCTCTAAATTTCTGTGAAAACGACGTTGGCCAGGCCATAACGATCAGCGGCGAGCACTGTAGGTAGATGATAACCAACTTCTTTTGACCTGAATTGGCCGACAAGCACCTGTAGTTTTAGGTCACATTGGATTTCCTGCAATAGCAATATGAAGACATGATTATCTCACGTGGTGATAATGTGAATTACCCAACGAACTCATTCGAGTTGAATGCGTTCGAATATTTCTTGTAGGGGTTTCTTGAGACGCAGGTGTATGTGAGTAAGCCACAAACCACAACGGTCCTCACAGCCAATATGCCTCATGCCAGCGGTTAAATTGAGAAAAATTTATGCGCCAAAGTCATGAAAAATTGGACACTTCAGATGCTCGCTATAACTCTCGATCGCTGTTATATTCCACACATAATGGCATCAAAAGGACTTTCAAATGAATAAAAAATGTCGATGACATCTCACACACGTTTTGTTTGTATTTAAATTTTAAAATAGAAAGCGTTTAATGAAGGACTCGATACAAAAGGCTACTGCTTACTGATGGTATAACATTTGCCTCCAACAAGATGAGGCAATCTGCTAAACATACCGCTAAGCAATCGATTTATGCAAAAATAGTATTTCTCGTACAATTTAGCGCATCTCGATTACTTTTTATGGGACAATGTTAAGTCACTGATTTCAGCAACTTTGGAAGGAGCCACCATTGAGGCATTGCGAACGGGTCGGGAAAAAAAAGTAAAATATTGGGCTCAACGCAGCGATCATACAACTCGTATTCGCGTCGGACATTTGCCAGAAATCATATTTAAAAGGAAAATGCGATGGTATAGCCTTAACCATGGGTTTTATAAAATCACAATAAAACATCAACTATAATGGGAAACACTAACAATAATGACAAGCAACCAGCAACTATTTATTGCTGCTGTCAATTTTTTCGTTTGTTGTTTATAGCTACAACAACAACAAGAACAATTATAACATAAATAAATAAATTCTGTTTGTTTTTGTTTACTTTTTTTGTATTTTTTTTTTGCTTTTTTTGTTTTAATTTGATTTGGTTTTGCTTTGTTGACTTTCGCCGAGTTCTTCTTTTTTTTGTTTACATGTTACGTTATTGTTGTTGTTATTGTTGCTGATATTGGTGGTAACATAGTTATTATTCATTTTAGTCGACATGTTCAGATCGCTGTTGTTGTTCACGACGTTTCTGCTGCTGCTGCTGCTGCTGCTGCTGTTTTTATTGTGTTTGTCGTCACACAATTCATAAAATGCTCAGATTACATGGGAATCTTTTGAAGAAAAAAGCAAAAACAAAACGCTCAAGACTGAAACTTAAGTCAAGACTTTCTTTGTGTTGAAAAAAAGCTGGACAATAATTTTTTTTCTTCTTGTTAAGATTTTTTTGTTGTTCTTGTTGTAGTTATTTTTAACTTCATCTCAGTTGACATGTGCCCATTTCTTGAGGCTTTTGTTTAATTGTTTTTGTTTTTTCGCGAATAATCTTAAAATATTGTGGTGTGTTATGCGAATTTTTACAACATTTTTCTTAAATATTCTTGAAGATTAATAAATCCATGACTTTAAGACGAGACTTGAAACTAAGTTGCCATGCCCACTTTTTTCTTTAGCTTCGTTGTGTATACAATTGTGATAATCTAACAAGTTAGCCATGTAGCGCATTCAAAACCGCCGTTCTGGTAAACCTATCAGCTGTTAAATAGTAAAAACTTGCTGCAATAGTAGTAAGGTAAGCGTTGTTACTTCTCGAGCATTGCGGAGTGATTAAGATTAATAGACCTGCAGTAGAAAAACCGATAAGATTAGAAAGAAATTTTAAGATATTGGCAGCAGTACAGGACAGTTGTGGTGAGGCTTAGGTACGTAAGTAGATACAGGCGACTGTCTACTCAAAGGATTCAAATAAACCCACTTAGGGCCGTCGTCTATCATTGATACATACATACATACATAATAGGCCTTCAGTCAAGATTAGGACCTAGTTTCTCACACCATTTATGTTGTGTATGTTAATTTTATATATGAGTGGTGGGAGCTAGAGTTTAAAGTCGACTCCGAACGACAAATTTTTGAGAAACTTTTCATGGCAATTTTATTTACTCTCAGAGTTTTTGCCAGAAATCTGCTGAGAGGAAGTCGCCGAAAAAATAATTTTTGTATTATATTTTGTTGTCTGGCCTGGGACTCGAACCCTGGCTTTTCGTCTAATAAGCCATCACACTACCTACTAGACCACGGCGACTTCAATCATTGATCTATCATTGTTGTTGTTGGGACAGCAAATATTACCAAAAAGTATTTCTATCCCTGTCTGTTTGCAACTCTGTTTTGTTTATTTATGTTTTTTTAGTTTTCGGGGCGGGTTTTTTATATTGGCGAGAGTTAATAGAAAATGCAATTTTATCTAAAACTATTAATAAATAATAAAAGCAACTAATAGCAATAACAATTTTAACTTTTCCTTTCAAGAAATTAAAAAATATTGGCAACTTTCAGCAAGAAAATTTTTTTATGAGCAGTACGTCTTATTTTGATCTTGTAATATTTAGCTTCTTAATTACCTCTTGCACGAGAAACTATATTCATTGTGACCAAAAATCACACACATTTTGATTAATATTTAAATATTTAAGAATCTTTAAACTTTTCATTGAAGAAATTAAATAATATTCCAAATTTTCCCCTTTTTAACACAAAATAAATGTTTATTTACATTTAGTTTTTCTACTTTAACCGCCAGTTTTCACTCTGTATATCTGTTGCTTCTAACACATTGCACCATTATAACATTTTTTTTCTCCCTCTAAATTTACCTATGCTTTTATGTTATGAAGGTTTTTCATCTGTCAAAGCTTTCGTATCTGTGTGCCTGTGGAATAGACACACGCCTGAACAACGCTTGCAAATAGTGCAATTTTATTTCGAAAATAATGGTTCTGTGCGGAAAACGTATCGCGCACTATGTCCATTTTATCGTCGACAAAATCGTCCATCAGAGCAGTTAATTCGATTAACCATGGAACGTTTTCGCACCACGTTTACTCTTATTGATAACTCGCATCCCCAGAGACGCTGTACGGTGCGTACAGAAGAAGCTATTGCTGCTGTAGAGCGGAGCATTGAGGAAGACCCGAATGAGTCCATCCGCCATCGAGCACAGGAATTGGATCTGTGTCCATCCACTTTATGGAAGATTTTGCGGAACGATCTTGGTTTGCGTGCTTACAAAATCCAACTCGTGCAAGATTTGAAGCCAAACGATCATCAAGTAAGGCGTAGATTCGTCGAATAGGCCCAAAACGAGATTACCGTTGTTCCCGATTTTCATAAGCGAATTTTGTTTAGCGATGAAGCGCACTTCTGGTTGAATGGCTACGTCAACAAACAAAACTGCCGCATTTGGAGTGAATGTAATCCTCAAGTGTATGTGGAAACACCGTTACATCCAGAAAAACTAACTTTTTGGTGCGCTTTATGGGCTGGTGGAATCATTGGTCCGTACTTTTTCAAAAACGATGGTGGCCAGAACGTTACAGTCAATGGTGATCGGTATAGAGCCATGATTACTAACATTTTCATTCCTGAATTGAATAACCATGATGTCCAGGAGATGTGGTGTCAACAAGACGGCGCAACATGTCACACAGCTCGTGCCACAATAGATTTATTGAAAGACACGTTTGGTGACCGCCCAATTTCACGTTTTGGACCTGTGAATTGGCCTCCAAGTACTTGTGATTTAACACAGCTAGATTACTTTCTGTGGGGCTATGTAAAGTCATTGGTCTATGCGGTAAAGCCACAAACCCTTGACCATTTGGAAGACAACATTCGCCGTATTATTGCCGATATACGGCCACAAATGTTGGAAAAAGTCATCGAAAATTGGACGTCCAGATTGGATACATCCGCGCCAGCCGTGGCGGTCATATGCCAGAAATCATATTTAAAATGTAATGCCACAAGATTATCTTTCGGATAAATAAAATTCATGTCAATCGAATAATCCATCGTTGTTTTATTGCAACTTAAAGTTCTATACCTCTATAAAAAACTCTTTACCTACTGTCAATAATTAACAAGCTTGAAGCAAGCAATTCCATTAAGACGGTCAGAATTAATCAACAGGATAGGTGATACATCACGACGATGCCAAACACATTGTTGATGACGTGATCGAACTAAGAGAGCTTGGTGTAAAAGTCTTGATACATACACCATATTGCCCGGACTTGGCAACTTTAGATTACAATTCCCTACAATTCTAGAGACCTCTCTAAATTTAAATTCTGCAGACACCTGCAAACCTAATTGAATCCGTATCGATATGATATTTTCTCTCAGTGTACTTACAACCAATTACCCTCGCCATCTATCACTTACAGTCTAGGTTTTTCCTTTAACATTTCAAATTAAATTCAATTAAATTCATTTCATAACCGGCCAAAAGTAATTTAAACTTTTTTAACATTCACATCGGCATCTAACAATTGCTAGCCAAGAATCTTTCAACTTTAATTGCACAGTCAACACTCCCATTTTTTTCTTTGCAACTCCTAGGATAACTTGTAACGTGAAAGCCAACAAGTTCACTGACTTTTAGCCAAGACATTAAACAACATATACAGGCGATCGAAGAAGAAGAAAATGTTGAAAATTTCAAAATTTTACATTCACTTCACGCTTAAATGACGAAATGAATGGAAATGTTTAGATTTTCCAAAAGCCAGAAGAAAAAAAGTAAGAAGAACCGGCTAAAGAAGCATTAGAAGTTAGAAAGAAGAATGGTATCCAATAGACCTGAAGTGATTGGCCAAGAAAAACAAGTTTATTTGGTCATGATCGTAATCGTAATAAGAAAAATTGTGTAGAAAAAGTTGTACAAAGTTTTATTTTGTTTTGCTTTTCTTGTGAGGCGAACAGGTTAATAAATCAGAATGTGAAGGGAAGGAAAGCTGAAGAAAGTCACGATTTTCTTTTAGAAAATTTCTAATTTAATGGAAAATATCATAAATATGTCTGGGCTTGTCATAGACACGAACAAAAAACATTTAAAAGTCAAATGTATTCTGGAAGAAAAATATTTTATGAGGAAACTGCCGCTGACCTATAAGATACTGCATGTGTGGTCAAATCTTTTAACGAGAGAAGAAAAATTCGAACACATTATTGAACTTTCTTTAGAAAGGAATAGAATTTAAAAAAGGTATAAAGAAACATAGAAAGGGAGGAAAGCTTCAATGCAAATAATATTTCAGGGTTACGTCTTAATTTAGTAAACATCGCCTTCACTGAGCACTGCCCTCAATGTGATTTATTATGCTAGGTTTTCTTGTATCCTTAGGTACCACAATGAAGTCGCCGTAGTCTAGTAGGTAGTGTGTTGGCTTATTAGACGAAAAGCCAGGGTTCGAGCCCCAGGCCAGACATCAAAATAAAATACAAAAAGTATTTCTTCGGCGACTTCCTCTCAGCAGATTTCTGGCAAAAACCCTGAGAGTAAGTAAAACTTGCCATGAAAAGTTTCTCAAAAAATCTGTCGTTCGGAGTCGACTTTAAACTATAGGTTCCACCAATCATGTATAAAATTAACACACACAACATAAATGGTGTGAGAAACTAGGACGTTGTACAATGGGTCAATTCGACCTCCGGGTACTGTACTTGTCTTAATTGACAAGTACACGTCCTCTAACCTAACCTAACCTAACCTATGTACCACAATATAATTTGAAAAAAGTGTCATCGCCACCAGTTCAGTAGAATATCACTCTACGTCCTGCCTAATGCCTTGGAAACAGTCAAACTATACACACTGACAAATGACCGAATACATAATCTACGGAGATTAGTGCCAACTAGAGCAAGCCCTGCCAACTAAATCTGTACCTCTAGTCCCTAGGTAGATTGTTAGATTCAATATACATCACAATACGGTGTTTAAGATAATATTTTGGACTGTAATTCTCAGATGTATCAGCCTTGGTCTGTAAGTAAAATAACGCAGAGGGGAGTATTGAATATAACCTAAGGCTAGCGGATCACTGAAGTATCTGCCAGGCGGAAGTTTCGGCAATACAGGCTGCGGTAAAGATCGTAAATGAAAAATAGTTATAAGATAAGATAGAGGGTATATTAAAATACTTTCTGTTATCCAGGCGTCTATTCAAGCACTGGATTCTTAAGAAATAAACTCCAAGACAGTTTATAAAGGGTCCGCCAAATAACCTTTTTTTTGAAAATGCTTTAAAATAAAACTACTGAATATTTTCTCAAATTTCTTTTTTTATTTGAAAGTACAATCCTTCCGGTTAATAATGGAAAATAATTTCATTCAAATGGCTGCCTCGGCTGGCCATGCAGTAGCCTACACGATCGGTCCAATTTTTAAGCACATTATCGATTGTGTGCAGCTGTATTTCACCAATGGCTTCACGAATATTGTCCTTTGAAACGTCAATTGTCTCTGGCTTGTCGGCGTAACACTTATCTTTGAAGGCACCTCCAAATAATAGTCCAACGGCGTCAAATCGTAGCTCCGAGGTGGCCAAACGATATCAGATCTGCGGCTGATAATGCGATCTTCAAAAACAGGGCACAAAACATCGAGTGTAGCTTCGGCTGTGTGGCACGTAGCGCCGTCCTGTTGAAACCAAATGTTGCCAATATCCTCCTCTTCAATTTTTGTGAACAAAAATTCGTTCAACATGGCCCGATAACGATCGCCATTGATTGTAACGGCCACTCCTTGCTCATTTTCGAAGAAAAATTGCCCAATTATACCTCTGGACTAAAATCCGCACCAAACAGTGACTCGTTTTGGGTGCGTCGGCTTTTCAATGAACACTCCAAAGGAATACGCTCAGTATGGTTCTTGGAGTCATTACTGGACCATTGCAATATAAGCATTCATTCAGGATGCATTAAGCTGTAGAGGCGAGGAAGAAGAATAGAAAACTCTTCTTCACCTATTTGGTACATGGCCACCACGGCCTGAGTGCGTTTATCACAACATTTTCGGCGGACAGCCAGATCTACTTACCTACCTAACATAGTGGGTTCGATGTTGAAGTCGCCGTAGTCTAGTAGGTAGTGTATTGGCTTATTAGACGTGAAATCGCGGTTCAAACTCCAGGTCAGACATTTCCAACAAAATGAAATCTGAACATAATATTTCTTCGGCGACTTCCCCTCAGCAGATTTCTAAGTTAAATTTGTCCCAATCTGATGGAAAAACGTATGTAAGACGTCCTCCAAACAAAGCCTTTGATCCCAGGTACACAATGAGAACTGTAAAACAAATTAACAAACATACATGTTGCTAAGTCGTTTCTAATTATAAGGCCACCACTGTATGTTGTGTGTGCAAATTTTTACATGAATGGCGGGACCTACGGTTTGAAACCGACTCCGACCAACAAATTTTTTAGAAACTTTTCATGGCAATTTTATTTCACTCTCAGAGTTCTTGCCAGAACTCTGCAGAGAGGCAGACGCCAGCGAAATATTATTTCATATTTCGTCTTGTTGGAAATGTCCGACCTAAGGTTTGAACCGTGGTCCCATGTTTAGACTACGGCGACTATTTGTAGGCATACCTTCCCTTTAATGGTTTCAGATTGTGTATGCGATAACTATTAAAGTCTTCAGATTCTCAGCAAACATTTTGATTGAACGAAAAATATTTATCTTTTCAATTATCATGATTATTATGATTAACGTATCGAATGGAAAATACTTCCTTGTTTGATTAAAAATAATTGCATCTTTAATTTCAATGTAAAAAAAAACAAATCATGAATAACAATTTATGAAAAACTTTGAGAAAAAAAAAATCATAAAAAAAACTAAAGTTTAGAAAGTCTAAACAAACTAACTAAGTAAACAAATTCAATTAAGCCAAGTCATAAACTTGATATTTTCTAAATCAATGCTGCGGATGCTGCTGCTGACGCTGATGCTGTGCTAGCTCATCTTTATGGGATTATTATTAAATTATTATTCGATTCCTATTTGTTGTTATTGTACAACAATACATAGTTTATAGTTAAGTTTACCCTGAAAATAAAAAACGGAAATTCTATTGAAAAATCAAATTGAAGTGCATTTCGATAAAAAAAAAATATTAAAAATATTTGAAGATTGAAGATTTGTTTGCTTTTCAAGTTTGAAAGCATACTGCATAGGCCCAAATATGAAAATTAATGTTAATTGATGGCGAGCTAAAAGAGAATGGTTTTCAGCTTGCAACAGGTGGCATCAATCAATAGAATTTTATGATTTAAATTGAATTGATTGTGGTTAAAAAGAACTGGTTCGACAATACAAATGAAAGACCATCATAGTCTGCGTGTTCAGAAAATTAGTATCTGAAGTTTAATTAGAATATTTGATATTAAAATGTCAATCAATGTTAAATAAATTAAAGAAAAAAACATTCAAAATTATATTTTTAGGTCAGAATTATAATGAAGAGATTAATAAAGATTTAGAAGGGATATAATGAAAATATTAGACAAATAAAATAACACAAAAGCAGCATGAAGTTATGTCCGAAGTGATTTAGGCCGTCAATTACCTCTTGACTATATGGGGTCTTTCATTACTCATAAGTATCATCGAAATTTTTTATTCATTTGCAAGACCTGCCATTATCTATGGAATATATCATGTCCGTGTCAAATGTCCATCACTTGCAAATGCAATTCATCGATTTTTGCAAGTTTACTATAAAAAAATTCAAGTTATCGATAAAAAAAACGATTAGAAGAGATTTGCCAAATGACCGAGTTGTATCATATGGTGAAGAGAAACTTAGTAATCATTAAAGGATTTGAAGTCGCAGTAGTCTAGTAGGTAGTGTGTTGGCTTATTAGACGTAAAGCCAGGGATCGAGCCTTGTTTGTTTCATTAAATTCATTATTACTTAATAATTCTCAATATCAATCAGATTTGTATTGACATAATGAAATAAATAATTGGTAAATATTTTCATTTATGCATTAAAATTGCCTATGAATTATAACTGAAGCAAATAATAATTGTGCTAATTAAAAATGAAATTGTAAAAAATTATTTCAATTATTGGATTTCATTAGCATTTACAAATATGCTAAAATTCTATTTTGTCTGGGATTTTTAATTTTGTTAATTGGAACTGATTCTATTTTTACATTTAACCGTAAACATAAATATAATTAAAAGTGGCTTTAATAACTTAATTAAATTACAGATAAAATAGAGACTTTTTCCGATTTGTTGAATACTTTTTAAATAGCTGTGGATAATTGCGAAAATTTAAAAAAAATGTTCAATACATTTAAGACCATTAATACAACTTGCCGTTAAACTTGGGTTTAGTTAAAGGTACCTTTAGCTAAAGGGAACTGTAAAGTTACCTTTAACTTATTTTCGTTATTACAATTTACAGATAAAATTTTTCAAAAATATGGCAGTGCCGGAGCAATGTCGATAAAACTACTCAATTAAACAAGCTTTTTTTTAATGCAGTGGCAATGACGGGCTTCGTTTTTTTGTCGTATAAGCTCATCTTGTTTAAATTTTAAGTTGCCATATTGAAAATAATATAGATGTATGGCAAGTTCAAACATAAACTTAACTTTAAAAGTTACCGGAAGGATGATCCTACCTTTAGCTTAACGCTCACTTCTATCTTATTGGGTACTCATAATAATGAAAAACAATTTATCTGCCCGTTAAAATCCTCCCTTTAGTTAACGGCAAGTTGTAATAATGGCCCTTAAAATACTTACTTAACTTGCTTAATTGATCATTACAACCTTTTGTCAGGATTACAACCTCGTTTCTCACACCACTCACGATGTATGTTTTAATTTTATTCACAAATGGCGGGGCCTATAGTTTAAAGTCGTCTCCGAACGACAGATTTTTTGAGAAACTTTTTATGGCAATTTTGATTTACTCTTAGAGTTTTCGGCAGAAGATTGCTGATTTTCACATTTCGTTTGTCAGAGCCAAAGTCTCTAGTCTAATAAACCAACACGCTACCTTCTATGCAATAATACCTAATATTTGCAATAATTAGAAACGGATGGTAATCATTTGATCTCAGGTCGGGCACGTTAGGTGCCTACGTAGCACCTATACAACTTGGAGCACGCTAATCTTCAGACAAATATTTTCGATTTCAGTGGATTGGTTTAGTGCTAAGAAAAGCTTTTACTCTTCTATTGGTTAAATTTAGCTGTTTGTGAGCGATTGCTACCTTAATTTTAGACCAGATTAAGTACTAATTCAGACACTTCATGGTAGGAAGCGATGTTAAAGGGGATGATATACTACGAATCCCTCCAAATATACAACCAAAGGTTAGCAATGTGTATTCAAAACAATGAGTAAATTCGAATCATACTTATAATTTCTGATACTTATACGAATTCATACTTATTTTAATGTCATACTCATACTACTCATTCTCAAAGTTTGAAATACTCATGGTACTCGTACTTAACAATACGCATGATGTTATTGATTTCGCCTCTACATGACTCATCGTATACACGAATCACAAAATAAGTATGATTCGCGTACGAACACTACAATACTCCCAAGAAGGTTGTGTGTTTGCTCTACTTGCTGTCTTTGTCTTTTTTGTTTATGTCTTTTTTTTTTTTTTTTTTTTTTTGTAAATGCAACAACAACTAAGACTGTAAATTTTGACCAATTATTCGAATCATTTATGAGTATTATAAGTTTTTTTCTAAATTTATGAATCAGAATGAGTAGGCGTATGAATCAAACATATTTCGAATATTATGAGTTTGATGTCAACGTTGTACTCGTAGTCATTGCAACTTGTACTTATAAATCAATGTGGTACTGAGTACGAATGAATCAGAATTGTTGGATTTCAATACTGTTGACTCACTCATACTCAAAATTTCATGAGTCTTTATGAGTAGCGAAAAAGCGATTCATTGCTGATCTCTGTGTACAACAAAATTTGCAAAGCTGTACACATTTGTACACGTTCAACCACGGTCTTCTTTGTTTAACGTGGTCCTTAGATCTATATCACCTCACTTTAGATGAAATAATGATGGAACGACAGATGGTTGTGTTTCAGCCTCTTTCACTGTTTAGTTACGGGGCAATTAAAAAAATGTAAAAAATTAGACGTGTGGCTACGGTTCAAACCTCAGGTCAGACATTTCGAAAATAAATTAAACTTTCCATGAAAAGTTTCTCAAAAATCTGATGTTCGGAGTCGCCTTTAAATTGTAGGTCCCACCACTCATGTATAAAAATTAACGCACACAACATAAGTGGTGTGAAAAGCTAGGTCGTAATCCTTACTGAAGGGTTGTAATGACCAATTATGTATGTACATATGTATGTATGCCACACGAAATTTTGGTAACTAATGTAATCGATTGCTTGCAATACATCAGAACTTTGTATACCGAATATAAAGATCGATGAATGGTGCTTTATCGATATGGCTAAGTATGGAGCAGCGTAATGGCCTTTAACCGACAAATTTTTGTTGAAGTTTAACTGTGTTTATTACTTGTGTCTGCTATAGGTTGTGTCGTATAGAAGTTTAACTTTGTGATTTATAATCATTAGTGCAGTGTTTAGTTCTACAAAAAAAGTTCTCTTTCATATTTTAACGACAAAGGACCCCTTCACTCCTTCATGGCCGATAATAAGGCATTAAATGAAAAGGCTGTCTTAACAATCTAAAATAAATAGAAAATTATCTTCAAGCATCTCTAAAAGATTGAAGGAAGATTTTGCTTACATAAACCAATAAATTACGATCGACTTCAAAAAATAAGCCCTTGAGGACAGACAATTTCTGCGAACGCATTAAAGGCAACAGCATTAGTTTCTTCTGTTGTGGTGTCATCTTATGCCAGGGAAATAGCAAATAAATATCAAAACTAAGCATTAAACTCTGGAAAAAGTAAAGAAGGTATGGATTTCAATTCATAATTTATTTTCCTGGTGAATCCTTACTAACCTCACTTTTAATTTTCTCACCACCAAAGCAGTAGATCATCAATTGCATGGAAACTGCCACCAGGACCATAAAATTAAAAGGCATATTCGAGAAATCTGTATCATTATTCAAAGTATACATGACAAAACACATTTGCAAACAGCTTAACATAACTTCAACCCATAATATGCCACTAAAAATGCCATTAAAGTCCTCAGCAAATTTCAAAACCTTATTGTGATAGAATATCGTGGCGCAAATATCTTGTGTGAAATCATTATAACCGTCCAGGGTGTCTAGTTTTAAAGCCACCACAGCCACTTTGCATCTCAATATACGGAAATGCGCGGAAACATTGTAGATATACCAACCGTAAAGGGCATCTATGCCCACAGTCATATTAAGCAAGGCATAGATAGACACCAGAGATAAGACATAGTTTACGGCAAACGCTAGGGAACCGCCATTATCAAAGGGAAAACTGTAATAAGGCAAGAGAAATTGTTTTCTTTTAATTATTTAGATTCCAATTTTGACTTACTGGACAGCAAACGGCAACTTTTTATTCAATTCCCCGGTCTTACGATAATCGTACCACATATAGCTCAGAGGCACAATGCCCGCACAAGCCACCGCTATCCAGCAGGCATAGAAATACATTTTGGCTATCAATTGTGACTGGCGATTTTCCTCCATCCATTTTTTAAATTCCATGGGATTGGCTATCAAATTAGGGGAAAGCAATTCAAATTTTATTTCATTTCACTTCAAGTCTTACCCACCTTTTTCCGCCAACTGATTCATCTGCTGTATTAAAAGCATAAACTTGTCACCATTAACCAGAAACGTAGTTATTTTCACTAAAATCAAGCAACCCTGATTGAACATGGACAAGGCACCCGTAACCACATGTAAATTGGGCACTGAGTGCACAGCACAACTTAGCAAACCATATTCCAAATAAATGGTACAACTTATAAGACCGAAAAATTTCCAATAATTCTGCAACAATTCGTGACGCTTTAAAGTATTGAAACGAATGCCCATGTTGTGCAGCGTTACTGCTTGTATGGTAAGAAATTCCAAATTTTGTCTATCCGAACTCAAAGACATTTCTTAGGTTTATGGAAAGTTTTTTTAAACAATTTTGCCAATAAATATGAAGATTATCAAGGAAAGGTACAATTAGGAATGGTTGAAGGCAAAACAGTAATTAAAGTTTTCTTTTGGTTTAGATTTGAAGACGTAAAAATACTCGTAAGCCATTAGAAAAAAAATACAAAAAAGTCATCAATTATACACCCTACTTTCGAGTATGTGAGATCAGTTAGATTAGTTATGACAAGGGGAGTTACCCTACCCCACAATGTGTCGTACGGGCCACCGAGTGAACTTGCCCGTGAACGACAAGCTACCGCTAACCTAACCTAAGCTAGGTTAATTTCGTTAGGTCGCATCGCCCCACATTATAATGCGAGGTTTGCACTTAAACCTATTATGCTATCACATTAAAAAGAAGCTGATGTACACAATTAGGAATTCTAGACCAAGTTAACCACACTGTCTTATATACGGAGTAATGTCCAAATATCCGAACTTTAAACAGTTTCGTCAGAAATACTAAAAACGGGGTCCTCTGTATTCTATTTCGCATTCGCCCAAATGTTAAACACTGACACATTAAGTGTCCGTATTCCTCCTCCTCTCCCGCATCGTAACTTCTTCATAAATCACAAAAGAGTACGCCTAGTTGGCGGGCATTCAACCCTTTTAGGCAATGTCTCGTTAGGACAGAAGTCAAGTAGTAAGTGTACAGTAGAGAGAAAAAATAAGCTGCCCTACCGGTAATAAAATTCGGACTCATCAACCCAGCAGTCGAACAAGTACTCTATTCTATCCAAGAAAGAAGTTGCCGTAGTCTAGTAGGTAGTATGCCGGCTTATTAGACGTAAAGACAGGGTTCGAGCCCCAGGCCAGACATCAAGGCAAAATACAAAAAGTATTTTTTCGGCGACTTCCTCTCAGCAGATATCTGGCAAAAACTCTGAGAGTAAATAAAATTGCCACGGATAAGTTTCTCAAAAATCTGTCGTTCGGAGTCGACTTTAAACTGTAGGTCCCATCACTCATGTATAACATTAACACACACAATGTAAGTGGTGTGAGAAACTAGGACGTTGTACACTGGGTCAATTCGACCTCGGGGTACTGTACTTGTCTTAATTGACAAGTACACGTCCTCTAACCTAACCTAACCTTCTATCCAAGAAGTGCTAAGTAAGGAGTGCAATTTATCAATAATTTCTAACCTTATCGTGGGCTAGGGGACTCCCCTGATGCCCCCTGACGCCCCAACTCTAATGTTCGCCAGAGCGTCCGCATCACAGTATCCAAGTAAATATATCCCAATGCTCCAAGAGTCCATATAATGCAGTATATTTTTAGGAAATATTTTGGCAACTGATCAGCCCTTTATTTGTCATGAGAATAGCCATGAGCTTCCCTTTCGACACTGCAGTGATCCATAAACAAGTGATAATCACATATTGACAGTATAAGTTCGAGTTAAAGGTTTTGTTCAGAAACGTTTTCCTTATTGTCAGTATTGACTAAAGATTAAGGTTAGCCCAAGTGAACCACATTTTATCACTATGCGTCTCAACATTTTAGTCGAACTTTTCTTTAAATCGTGTGTTACTGAAATGTTTTCAAATGGGTTCGTGCCCATTGTGCAACTCAAGTGTCCCAAGTTCGAAAGCGTTAGAAAACAAACAATTTTTCATTAGCCTCGATAAGCCTTAGCATTACAGAAGATATCATTAATAAAGAAGATATATAGGGTTTCCTGACAGTCCCATGTTCCTTAAGGAACTAAGGGCTTGGGCAATCAAAAAAAAACTATGCTTG
The DNA here is from genome assembly GCA_932273835.1 of Sarcophaga variegata. Classification (NCBI taxonomy): domain Eukaryota; kingdom Metazoa; phylum Arthropoda; class Insecta; order Diptera; family Sarcophagidae; genus Sarcophaga; species Sarcophaga variegata. Next base: position 13,920,875 of record OW026361.1, on the reverse strand, counting down.
GGAGACAACAGAAAATTAATTTTTTCCATTCAATTACAAGAAAGAGCGAAAGTCTTTCTTAACGAGAGTAGATTTTCCAACTCTTCCGATTCATTAGAACAATTTGTCCTGTGATTTTTTTATCCTTGATAGCGCTCTATTGAAATAAATGGACTTGTTCCTGGTAGTCGTATATTTTTACAAACTACTCCTCATTCTTTATCGATTTTTCTATAATATTGTGTTGCACTATTTGTACGTGGAGAACTTTTGGTCTTTTCAATTAAAAATTTAAATCTGATGTCTGCTAACTAACTAAAGCCAAATAACTTTTTTTTTTTAAAACGCTTTAAAAAAAAACTACTAAATATTTTCTCAAATTTCTTTTTTTATTTGAAAGTACAATCCTTCCGGTTAATAATGGCAAATAATATCATTCAAATGGCTGCCTCGGCTGGCCATGCAGTAGCCTACACCAGAAGATGCCGATTTTGGCAAAAAAAAAAATCATCTTTTCAGATGAAGCTCATTTTGATCCTGGCGGGTATGTAAAGAAGGAAAATTGTCGCATTTGGGGCACAGAAAACCCACACGCATACATTGAAAAGCCGACGCACCCAAAACGAGTCACTGTTTGGTGCGGATTTTGGTCCAGAGACACAATTGGGCCATTTTGCTTCGAAAATGAGCAAGCAGTGGCCGTTACAGTCAATGGCGATCGTTATCGGGCCATGTTGAACGAATTTTTGTTCACATAAATTGAAGAGAAGGATATTGGCAACATGTGGTTTCAACAGGACGGTGCTACCTGCCACACAGCCGAAGCTACACTCGATGTTTTGCGCCCTGTTTTTGAAAATCGCATTATCAGCCGCAGAGCTGATGTCGTTTGGCCACCTCGGAGCTGCGATTTGACATCGTTGGACTATTATTTGTGGGGTGCCGTCAAAGATAAGTGTTACGCCGACAAGCCAGAGACAATTGACGCTTTAAAGGACAATATTTGTGAAGCTGCACACAATCGATAATGTGCTTAAAAATTGGACCGATCGTGTAGGCTACTGCATGGCCAGCCGAGGCAGCCATTTTAATGAAATTATTTTCCATTATTAACCGGAAGGATTGTACTTTCAAATAAAAAAGAAATTTGAGAAAATATTCAGTAGTTTTATTTTAAAGCATTTTCAAAAAAAGTTATTTGGCGGACCCTTTAGTTATGCGCTCTTTCTACCTTCCGACAAATATTTTCTCTGAGTTTTCCTGAATAAAGATCGTACATAAAAATATATACTTCGTTCAAGATTGTAGATAGTGACTAATTCAATATGTAATCGGAGTTATATTCGTTTTTAGAGAGCCTTACAAAACTAGGTAGGTAGGTAGCTAGATATCCACCTAAGCTGTTAAGTAGACTCTCTGCGCGGTCACCAGTAGGGAAGTCCAACCTTAATTCATATAGGAAGTCTTTATTTTGTGGAAATTAGTGGCCATAAGGATAAACAAAAAACTACTTCAAAAGACCTTGAAAGATAGAGAAGGATTACAATAACAAATCAACTGTAAGTTCTAGAACTTGCCAAACCAAAAATAAATGAAGTGTTAATAGAGCAAAAGGTAACATTGCCAACCAGTTGTAGTTGTAATGTATTCTTGTAAATGTTCTTCTTCTTATATATAAAAATGAATATGTGTTTATTTGTTTGTGGGTTTGTTTGAAGTCTATAGACGGCTAAACGGCTGGACCGATTTTCTTGAAATTTTAACAGTACCTTCCTGTATGTCTGGAAGGAACTATAGGCTACTTTTTATTTTAAAATTTCAAGTAGGCGAGGTGCCATGCCCACATACCTATTTAAAGATGAATGTTTGTATGTACCTTATAGACTCGTAAACTATGCATTTGATCATGTTATGATCTTTAGCAAAGTTGTTGGACGTGAGCCGACGAAAATTTCTAAGTTGGTATGAACAATTTAGGATAGGTGGCGCCACTAAAAATTTCTCAATTCTCTCATTTGAACATGATAAGAACTTTAGCAATGTTGTTCCGCACAAGTCGACAGCGGTTTCTAAGTTAGTGCGATTAATTTCCGATACTGAGAAGTATTTAAAATGGATTGAATCGTAAACTATGCATTTGATCATGTGTTGATCGGACAAATACCAGACATTTTAGGACTCATCATTTATGATTTTAATAACATTTAGTATAACTCATTCCCGTAAAATGCCAATCACAAGTTTAAAACATTTTAATATTGGAAATTTTTAAAAATGCTGTTGGGTTCAATTCGATTGGGTACATTGTAAGATTCTAATAAATTTAAACGCATTTTCCACGTCGTTCCCTTGCAATCATGCCTTCAAAGCGACAAGCAATTGGTCGACCTACACTTCAAGAGTGTTAGTGAAAAATCTTCGAGTACAAGCCGCTGAGACCCGTTCTCATGAATCACTTGAACAACGACAAATGAGATTAGAAACTAATCGAATGGGTACTACTCAGGCCCGTTCGTCTGAATAATCTGGACAATGGGAAACAAAATCCATAAAATGATTCAAAATTAATTGGACATTTGTGTAATGTCTGTCCTTCAAATTTATTTGTGTTAGTGGCGCAAAGACACATGCAAACCGCCATAGCTTAGCTAGGATATAATAATTAAAAATTATATTTAATAAATAGGCCCCGTTTAAAGAATATTAACATGCGCTTATAATATTTGAATGCCTTGTTTTCCTACATATCGAAACTAGTTTGCCATTCATAGGATAACATTGCAAACGTTACCAAAATAATTACAATAAATGCTAAAATGTCATTATTTAATTACAGGTCTTCACTGTCAAAACAAAAACTGTGAAATTTTTCCAAAAAAAAAATGTTTTTTTCAATACTTTGAAATCTACTAGTCTTAGGCAAACAGGAAAACCAATTTGTTTAAGCTTTCTAATCATAAGTATTTAAAAATATTTCTTTAAATAACGTTCTCTATAATTAGGAAAGCTTAACATCGATTATTCACTCTACGCCCATTTCAATAAATTGTTGTTGCATTCATTACGAATATCCAGTTTAATAACAGTTTATGGGAAACCATCCAATTTCCAGTTTTTCTTTACGATCAGCCTGTGTCATCAGATTATGTGGTATTGAAGGAAAATTTTTCTTCTTCTTTTTCTGTATAACCAGTAATTGTAACATTTTGCAAAAATGCGGAAGTCTTTGCAATTCTGGAAAGGAAAGAACACTTGTCCCCGTGAAATGCGCAATTGCCATAAAACATAACCCAGTATACCTTTTTCTTTTGATGAATTCTGACCGTATTAACGGAATTATTTCACTCACGTTAGTTGTTTACAATGAAGATCAAAATCATATGTTTAGATAGGGACTATACCCGCAAATACCCACATTGATATCCCGGCAGCAGGGAATGAATCAAATTAAAATGCCATAGAAACAGAATCTATACTAAGGGGATTAGGTCTACAACACCCACTAACCGGGCCCCCGAAAGCGGAAGGCTGCTGTTTTTATTACTTAGCCTTTCCCACTTCAGCTGTGGGCCTATGAGATTTCATTGTACTTCATCGACAGCCAGTTGTTTTAATAAGGTTTCCATATACAGTCTATACCAAAGGCGAGTCGGCGTAGTCTAATAGGTAGTGTGTTGACTAATTAGACATGAGGTCTCGGTTCAATCTCCAGGTCAGACATCTTGAACGAAACAAAAATTTTTTTCTTAGGCGACTTCCCCTCAGCAGATTTTTGGCAAAAACTCTGAGCATAAATACAATCGCCATGAAAAAGTTTCTCAAAAATCTGTCGTTTGAAGTTGACTTTAAACTGTAGGTCCCGCTACTCGTGTATAAAATTAATACACTCAACATAAGTGGTGTGAGAAGTTAGATCGTAATCCTGACTAAAGGGTTGTAATGGCCAATTATGTATGTATGTATATATCATACCAAAACTTGCCTTTTCCGATATTCCCAAACCAAAGCAACATATTCAAGCAACAGTATCCAAGAGGTTTGAGGGACCTAGTAACACTGGATCCGGTTTAAAAAGTAGGTCCTGAAACCAAAAGATTTGAAAAATCTTGAACAATCCTGACAACTGGCGTGTTCACTGGATTAACTTTAGAAATCCTAAAAGCTCAACGAGTTTTAGGAGCATTTTGATAGGGCTTTCTCACATAGGCGATGGTGGCAAGACAACAACATTTGCTAGCTCCTCGTGAAGTTTTTGTAACAATGCTTGCTGACATCTGTATTGAATTGTTTTCGAGCAAGCGTCTGAGCGTTCTAAGACTTTTAAAGAATTTTAGGACTTCTTGGACTTTATCCCAAGATGTCTATGGGAGAATTGCCTTCGATAAAAAATTATACAGGCAATTACAGTAAATCACACTTAAATTTATTCAAATTGGAAAAAAAAATTATTTACTGGGTTAGACTCAACTAAGTACGTTCAGAGTGCAACATACGCCAGATGCTTCTTACATTGTGTTTGAACGATGGACTCTTCAAACAACTTTAAATGCAGTAAAAAAAAGAGTCTCCTATCTCCTGTTTAACGCTTAAACAAGGTTTTTAAGTCCAGAAACCAGTTTTCAATTAAATGTTATGTAATCATTAAATCAAAAAGGAAAAGAACATACTCATCATTGTACATGCCACAGCACAGCACAGCAGAGTACAGACCAGAACAGGTATTATTTTTTTTATGTGGTCTTTCTAAGATTCTTATGTGTACACATACAAAAAACATTCCTTTCAAATATGCAGTTAAATAACTTGGTGTCTTCTTGGATTGGAAACAAAAAATCATTTTCGAAGTGAACGTTTAACGTGAAGGTTCTCTGCTTCTCTGCTTCGCAAAACAGAGCCACAGAGCACACACTATCAAACAAGATGTGTAAATTCAATAATCGTTTATTTGTTTTCCAAATATGTTGTTTGCTGGGTCTACATGCGGTTGTGGTCTTGGCTAAGCCTTTCGAACATCATACAGCCGCCCGTAATGGTGGTGGTGCTTTAACTACATTATTCGATTTAATATCACCACAGGATGTGCATTACGATCAACGACAAAAGGGCGAGGAAAACTATCGCCTTAAATTGGATGGTTTCTTTATAGGTTTGCCGGCAGAGGATAGCACAGCATTGTTATTGCTTACCGATGATATATTCGAAAGTTTAGGTGAGTTAGAGTCGAGTATGTATAACTTTAGAAATATGATTGTGAACTTTTAATAAAAAAAAATACATTCCTTAATAGACGATGAATATCTTGCAGCTTTTGGTAAAAATAAACCCACCGCTGAGCCCTTAGCTGTTTCAACAACCTCACCTTTAACTTCATCAACTTCCTTGGATTCGATTGATGTTAATCCTTCAACAACCGAAAATTCTCTCAATAATTTGCAAGTTAAGGTGGTGGAAATACCAGCCTCGAAAAGGATTTTGGAATACAGGCGCAGTGTGGATTCCGGTTCAAAAACTAGATCCTATATATCGCACTTTTTGAATCTACTTAAGCGAGGTCGCAAATATTAATTTAAGATGCATACATACATATGTACGTAAAATGCATTGTCCTTTTAAAGTTTTTTTTATATAGAAACGCAAATATTTGGAGTAATAAAGACTGTTATTTTTAAGTATTAATTGCCAAGAAAGCTAATAAAAGCATGAAACTTATCCGTAAATAAAATTTTTGGGAATAGAAATGGAAACACAAAAAGGGTCTAAGAAATGGTTTTACGATGAAACGAAATCACAAACTACATGACGAATTCTAACGACATAGAACGCTAGGTTAGTCTGTATTATAAACAACCCAATTATCATAAGTGGTATCAAACCATAATCAGCTACCACTCTAGGCTTGTTAATTTGGACATGTGCAAGTTATCAGGGGTTATCAAGATCAATGAAGAGATGTTCGGCATTCTTTAATCAGGAAGTGGAAGCCTGGCCCTATGAACTAATAATTCATTGGAAAGTTCGATGGTTCGAATCTTATATATAAAAATTAATGTGTTTATTTGTTTGTGGGTTTGTTTGTTTGTTTGAAGCCTACAGACGGCTAAACGGCTGGACCGATTTTCTTGAAATTTTAACAGTACTTTCCTGTATATCTGGAAGGAGTTATAGGCTACTTTTTATTTTAAAATTTCAAGTAGGCGAGGTGCCCCGCCCACGTACCCAATAAGTATTTAATGTCGCATATCTCATAAACTGCAACAGCTAGAGTCCTCAAATTTTGTATGGGTGACTTTGACGTATATATGAATAAAATGGGCGGATTGGCTATAATGGGCGTGTCACCTCCCATAGTCTACATATATAAAAATTAATGTTTGTTTGTATGTACCTTATAGAATCGTAAACTATGCATTTGATCATGTTATGATCTTTAGCAAAGTTGTTGCGCATGAGCCGACGAAGGTTTCTAAGTTGGTATGACCAAATTCCGACAGGTGGCGCCACTGAAAATTACTCAAAATGAATTAAATCGTAAACTGTGCATTCTATAACAAAGTTGTTGTGCATGAGTCAACGGAGGTTGACTGGAAAATCTTCGAGTACATGCCGCTGAGACCCGTTCGCTTGAACCACTTGAACAACGAGAAGTGAGATTAGAAACTGATCGAATTCGTACTACTCAGGCCCGTTCATCTGAATCATTAGGACAACGGGAAACAAAATCAATAAAATGATTCAAAATTAATTGGACATTTGTGTAATGTCTTTCCTTCAAATTTATTTTAGTTGGTGGCGCAGTAACAAGCGCAGGGTACAGCTAGTTTACTATAAAAAAGACAATCATTATCGATAACTTTCAAATTTGCTATAAAAAATGCAAATCATTATCGATAATTTGCAAATTTACTATAAAAAATGCATCTCATCATCGATAACTTGCAATTTTACTATAAAGAATGCATCTCATCATCGATAACTTGCAAATTTACTTATATTTCGGATACTTATATTTCGGATAAATATGACGTCAAATCAATTTTATGGCTTGAATTCACATGAGAGTTGAATTTTAAATAATTATTCTGACTGGGATCCTGCAATTACTCTGGTTAGTTTTCAGAACTATGAGGTCTTTAGTGAACATCCGAAATGTTCAAATCAGGCTGAATTTGACATGAGTTTTGTTGCCTTTAACGATTGCTGTGGTTTATGGTATATTCGCATACCTCTGCGACTTAAGAAAACCACACGAGAAAACGTTTAAAGGGTTCAAATGCACGACTTCAAAGGTCAGTTCATGTCACTTTTATTTGAACTGGCCATACCCTCAAATTGCTCTTATAGAATATCCAATATGGCATGAACTGTGTGGCATGTAGCGCCATTCGGTTGAAACCACATGGCGTTTATGTCCAAATCAAAGAAAATAAAAGAAAGAAAAGAAAGGCAAAAGAAATTTATGATCATCGACATATGGACGCCTCCGTTCTATAACATTCTAAGTCGAAAAAGTGTTTTTGAGTTATGAGCTTTCAAAGTTTTCACGCGACATACGACCATATGTGTATTCTAAGTAGATTTTTCCCTATAACTTCGGAACGGATCGGAGCATTTTAACCAAATTTTGACACTATTTAAGTTAGAGAACGTAGAATTTAAAAATGTAAGAACATTAAAAACGTTCTAAGTATACTTAGAACGTTAGAATGGAGGCGTCGGTATAGTGCTAGCCGTTGACAGTTGCATCCCGATGACGCCGCCATCCCAAAATTCACACCAAACAGTGACTTTTTTGGGATATATTGGAAGCTCTTGGATTTATTGTGGATTTGTATCGTCCCGAAATCTATTAGGTTTGATTAAGTTCAGTTTACAACTGCTCCAGAGACCATTCAGCAAACACTTCGTTGCCTATGGGTTATGTCGATCCATTTATGGTGATTTGTCGAAACAGAAAGAACAAATGAGAGATGTAGCTTGAACAAGATAACCCCAATCGATTGTCAAAGTTCGAAGACAACATATTTTCTAATAAATTAATAAGAAGCAGAATAATTTTTTTCTTTAAATAATTCATTATTATTTTCATAATTATTTTTATTAATATTTACTTTAAGGTTTTAATTTTAAACTTATAAACATCAAAATTCTATTATCATTAATGTTATTATCATATCATATTATTAATAATTTATTCTTCATTAACTACTGATTTTCATAAATGATGTCTTTTAAATTTCATTAATTTGTCTTATATTTTCTTTTTTGTTCATTTTGCTTAATTACAAAAAAATATGTGTATTTATTTTTATTTTGTTTTTTTGTCTTTTGTTTATATCATAATTGTTTTTATAAGTTAGTAATATATGTTATAAAACTATTAATTTATATTGTTTATTTGTTTATTTATATTTTTGTAAGATAAGAAATGTCCTTATTTGTGTGTTTTTCAATAAAAAAATTGACATTTTCTTAAACAAAAACAAAATCGACTTAAAATTAAAAAAAAAAGTGGAATTAAATTATAAACAAATTAAATTAAATAAAAAAAATAAATATTTGTGTATGTTAGTAAAATATGAAACAAAACCTGATATCGTTCTTTTTTTTTAATATTTGGTAGCAAAATATAATATTTCTTTATAATTATGTATGTTTGTGCATTGGTTTTTGTTTGTGTTAAAACATTAGATGATAATAATTGTTTATTAACAAATTAAAAATGTTATTTCATATTGTGTACTATTATTACACACAAAACAACTGAGGTTCATATGGTTATTAAAAATGATTATTGAATGTCTTGTGAAACATGTTGAATGTTGAAAACAATATTTTGGTTTTTAAAAAATACTGAAATAAAAAACAAATTTATGCTTAAAACAATTTCTTTAAATTTAAAATAATGTTTAAATTATATTTTTTAAATAAAACAAAAACTTATTTAATACAGGATGTTTTCTTAGAAATCTATGCAGCTTGAATTTCTCTAAAGAATGTAAAAATTTTGCTATAATTTCGAATACATTGTTCGAAAGTAACATACACTGAGCGTCAAAAGTGAGTAAAAACCACTGAAATAATTCATTTTCTTAGGATAACGAGAAAAGTAAATGAGAATAGTCGAATAAATTTCCAATAATAAAAACGTTATCTATTACTTATAAAATGTTAAACAAAAACAAGAATTCGTGATAAAGGAACTTTTTTTATACTAAAGAACATAATAGAAAATTTAAAATTTTAGTGGGTGTTGACTCACTTATGGCGCTCACTGTATTTTGTAGTTGAGTCTTGTTTCGATAAAAACAACAATTTCAGCTGAACCTCTATTTGTAATACAATCAATAGATTTGGAGGTATTTTCCTTTAAATAAATGTTCATCCGAAATCATTCATCTTACAGAAACAGTTTAATTTCGAAAATTAAAAAATTTTCTAATTTTCATTAATTTTCTTTGATTTTTCAAAAATTTATTTAAGGTTTAACTGCTTTATTTGTAAAAGACAAGTGATTTCTGAAATTAATTTTTTCACAAAAATTCGAACATCTGACAGCGTCACTTGTTCTACAGACACTGACGTTCTACAGATATCAATGTATGTCAATAATATTTCTCAACTGTGGTAGTAAATGATTCGATTCGATTCCTAATAAAAAACTGTTCGCAATTGTTTGTGCCATATATTGTGCTTTAAAAACTGTTTCTTTCGAATGAAAATACACAATAGACGCATTCATAGATCTACTTCACTTGTTTTAATACAGTCAAAAAAGTTTACATACACCATTGCTGTAGCCTTTTTTCCCGTTAATTTTTTTCCAATAATTTCTAGGTTATATTTTTCTTTAAATTCTTCTTCAAACATTCTTAGTTGTAAACGCCTTTAACAGCGCTATAACACTCTTTTTAATTTGGAAAAAACCAGCGGGAAAAAAGTCTACATATAGTGGTGTGTGAAGACTTTATACTTTGACTGTATATACAATAGAATCTCGCTTTGGACACCAAAAGAATAAATCGGTCGTTTGCGCTCTTCGCGCTACCAGTTGTAAGCTCTTTAGGAGCTGTGAAAAACTGTAGTTCAGTAGGCCAAATGGAAAATATCTGCTGCGTGATCCGCACCATTCAAATGCCTCCATAATTCTAGTACAGCTTTCCAGTCCTGTGTGGCTATATACAAAATAATATTGTACTTTGTAGATGCTTTAATAGGAATGCAGAATTAGAATCCATTTCATATAGTTTCTGATATTACAGACTGCAAAGCGTAAACCATGTGGTAATAAAACACTTTCAATGTGTCTGTTTTAAGGTATAATTAGTAGGGCTCGAAATGTTAACATTTGCTAACTCCATACTTCTTCTTTCATTACGTTCCTAACGTTTAATACTATCCTCATGCAGTAGTTAGTTGATTAGAGCACGGTTAGATAATCATCAGACTTCCATATCAGCAACAAATTATCTTTTCTTTTATATAAGAGCTCTGAATTTCGTAGCCAGTGTCATGTTCGAACAGTCAAGCATTTGTTCCTCTATCTAATCCTGAGTGAGCTTGCTTAAAATAGAACGATTACAATGGGTGATGAAAAAGAACCGACAACAATATTCAATCCAAGAAAATGCCAGCCTAAGTATGGTGTCAGTTATGCAAGATTCCACTGTATATACAGTCAAAGCAAAAAGTCTACATACAGTGGTGGATCCCGTTGGTTTTTCCAAACTTAAAAAGATGTTATAGCGTTGTTAAAGACATTTACAACTAAGAATTTTTGAAGAAAAAGCGAATTTGTGAAAAATATAACGTAGAAATTGTTGGAAAAAAATATAAAAATTAGATTGAATGTATACACCACTGTATGTAGACTTTTTTCTTTGACTGTAGCATAAGTATAAACTGTAATAAATTTATATAGCATAACTATTTTAATAAAGTTGTAAATGAATAAAGAAAATATTCGAACATATAAAAAAAACTAAAAAGTAAAAACAATACAATGTAATTAATTTTAAATAATTATTTATAAACAAATAAAGGTCTTTTATAATACATAATCTAACTGACTTTTTGAGTTAACAGTAAGTATATTTCGAATTTTTCGAAATTCAATAAATTAAATCAAAATGCATAATAATTGCTAGGTTTCAAATCAAAACTGCTGCCTTAAATATAAAGCATAATAAAAATTTATATTATTTTTAGCAAATTATAAAATAAATATATATATATGTACGCTACGCTGTAAGCTATAATCTCAAAATATAGCCTCAAAAATACATAACAATCCTGCTGAAGAAAAAAACCATAAATTAATGCATTAGACTTAATTAACTAAAAATATTATTTTAATTTTTTGGACACATCTTCTAAATCGGAAGATGTAGAAGACAACGACGTTGTTGTAGCAGTATTAGAAATATTAGAACTACTTGCTGTTGTTGCTGTTGAAATATTATCACCATTAGCTTTAGGGGAGGTTGTTGGATTCGAGTTGTTGGAAGATGTCGCGGATGTTGTTGGTTGACGCATATGGACACTAAAACAAATGCGATTAAAATGTTCACACATTTGATTCACCACCGATGAACCATAGTGCCAATGACTTAATGTCGTCACTATGAATAGGAAATACAGCATAAAACGTTCTAAGAATGGCAGCCAAATGCCCATAGCAATGCATAAAACATAAATAGGTGTCATCCAATGGAAACTTTCACAGCGTGTATTCGACATTTGTGAAACAATTAAACGGCACTGTAAAATAGAAATTGGAAGCAAAGTTGATTGGTAAAATCTGATTGAGAACATTGCCAAAGCATGGCATGAAGTGTAAATGATGGAAAAAATGTTTAAAAAATTAAAAAAATAAAAAATAACGAAAAAATAAAGAAATGGAAAATATAAAATGAAATATTTTAAAAAAGTGTAAATATTTTCTGTATTAAAATCCAAATTTGTTCTAAAGGGTCCGCCAAATAACTGTTTTTTTTTTTAAATGCTTTAAAAAAAGCGACTGAATATTTTCTCAAATTTTTTTTTATTTCAAAGTACAATCCTTCCGGTTAATAATGGAAAATAATTTCATTCAAATGGCTGCCTCGGCTGGCCATGCAGTAGCCTACAACAGAAGAACCCGATTTTGGCAAAAAAAAAATCATCAATCATGAAGCTCATTTTGATCTTGGCGGGTATGTAAACAAGCAAAACTGTCGCATTTGGGGCACAGAAAACCCGCACGCATACATTGAAAAGCCGACGCCCCCAAAAGGAGTCACTGTTTGGTTCGGATTTTGGAGGCAGAGGCATAATTGGGCCATTTTTCTTCGAAAATGAGCAAGGAGTGGCCGTTACAGTCAATGGCGATCGTTATCGGGCCATGTTGAACGAATTTTTGTTCACAAAAATTGAAGAGGAGGATATTGGCAACATTTGGTTTCAACAGGACGGAGCTACGTGCCACACAGCCGAAGCTACACTCAATGTTTTGCGATCGTTTTTGAAAATCGCATTATCAGCCGCAGAGCTGATGTCGTTTGGCCACCTCGGAGCTGCGATTTGACACCGTTGGACTATTATTTGTGGGGTGCCGTCAAAGACAAGCTAGAGACAATTGACGCTTTAAAGGACAATATTCGTGAAGCCATTGGTGAAATACAGCTGCACACAATCGATAATGTGCTTAAAAATTGGACCGATCGTGTAGGCTACTGCATGTCCAGCCGAGGCAGCCATTTGAATGAAATTATTTTCCATTATTAACCGGAAGGATTGTACTTTCAAATAAAAAAAGAAATTTGAGAAAATATTCAGTAGTTTTTTTTAAAAAGAATTTTCAAAAAGAAAAAGTTATTTGGCGGACCCTTTATTAGGGACTCATTATATAGTCCTTAAGACAACCTATGCTTTTACTAACAGTGTTGTTATTTAAATGAATCTGCAGCTAAGGTTCGGACAAATCAACCGAACACAAAAAGTTACTTTATGCTAACATTAGTTTAGAATAGAGGGATCACTTACTGGCCCATAGTAATACCACATGGAGTAATGATCCAGAACTGACTAAGTCTTGATTACCTCCTCATATGATAATCAGCGTTTAAAATTTAATAATTTTATCGATCGATTTGACATTTCTTAACGATAGCTACGTTAGATGGAGAAAGATTAAAAAGATTAAGCTAATGAGTAGACTGCGTCGAGCCATTTGATATTGGCAAAGAAGTGAAACTTTACTGAAAAAATTTCCTTACTTTTCAGACTTAATCGAGGTAGATAAGGACAGCTTCTGATTCTGGTTTCGTAATTAACCTGCCTGATTATCTGCGAGATAATATTCAAGGCAATATTCTAAGCATTCAGAAGGATATTAGTTACAACCGGGAGCCCTGGCTACATGGAGATTCTCTATTAGGAAGACTTTAAATCGCAAAGACTTGAATAAAGTGCTTCTCGTTGTTTTGGTTTTCGGCCACCTAAATGCTTACAATATGAACTTCGAAGTAGGTATAACCGAAGGAAGACAGGAACTTGGTTTCCAAAAATATAGATAATCTTTTCGCTTCTCTCCCTCTGGACAAATGAAGGTCCATTCAAATCTAAAGCAAACTGCGCTATTAGATGCACCTCACAACGATCAGCCTATAGAATATAGAATATAGAATATATATAAAACCAAATAAAAATCGCAAGTTGGAGGTTATTTTTACATCAGTGTAGTGAACAAGAAAATACAATTTAGGCTAAGGGATGCTTGTAATGTCCTTCAAGCAAAAATATACGCTATTGAAGGTTGAAGTGAGTACGATTTACAAATATTGAAATCCTTTATAGCTTTTAAAGACCTAGAAAGTCTGAACGACATCCATCTATCGAATTTTGGATGTAAGCATTTATTGAAACACAGCCAAGTTGCTGACGAACTAGCAAAGGAAGTCACCAGATTAGCAATTTCATACCTTAACAACACGGTCGATTGCTTTACTGATAATCAAACAGGGTCATGCAGACACAGAGTTTAGTCTATAATACTTCTTAATATCTAATGGATATTGTGTTTATTGCTATTAGAAGACGTTATGAGTTCGTCACTGATCACTCATGTAGTTGTTTTGGGCAGTCTCAATTAGTTTCTCAGAACATGGTATTGGTTAGAGAGTAATTGAGCGTATGAGTTCACTTTCTATCGTCGTAGCATACCTAATCTAAGTATTTTTAAAAACTTTCTTAATGAACTCATTTTATATCTGTGTAACAAGCCCTACAGTTTAACGTCAACTCCGAAAGAAAAATATGAGAAAGATTTTCATGGCAATTATTAACTCCCAGAGCTTTTGCGAGAAGAATGCTGAGAGGAGGTTGCCGAAAAAAACTTTTTTACATTTCTGAGCTGAGATATGATTTCACGTGCACTCGTCTAGTAAGCCAAAACACTACCTACTAGACCACAACAACTCAATACGAAAATTTGATTAGTTCTTAAGAGACACAATGACAATTTCAACAAACTCAATTACTTCTGACGGAAATCAAGATTACATAGTACTTGAGTCTGATAAATTAATAGGAAGAATATTTTTTCTTGGGTTCTCTGATTTTATTAGTATAATATTTGTTCAAAAAAAGGTAGACAAGGTTGGAGTCACAAATATTTTAGCACATGACTAGCTTAGCATTGTTGCCTGTGGATAAAATTATATCAAGTTTTATGCCAAAACATTGAAATATCTTCCTCTTAAACACGATTTTACTAAAGCGAAAAATTTAAAAAAAGGGGCCAACGTTTAAAAACGTCATTTAACTCTTAAAATGATTCAAATTATTCACCATAATCAAGAGGTGTGTCTAGGCACTGTTCTGTCAAAGTATTTTAAACACCAGTCCAAACCCAATATTAATCAATGCACCCCCACGATGTCGGAAACAATAAAAGTTATATTATGGATTATTGTATTACCAAGAAAAGATGCCCACCATCATGATTGCAATAAAATTAAATTTATTTTCAATAGAAATAGAAAAAAACTGATTATTAGGTTGTTATTATTATTGCGAGCCATAAAAGTGTGTCCATAATTCAATTAAAAAAACAATTATTGTAGTTGTTTTCTTTTTTTTTTTTAACCGATAAAAACCGCAAAAAATCGTTAATGTGTGTGCATTTAAAATAAAAATTCTAAATTAATTCCAATTATTAATAATAGAAATACCAACAAATACGATCTGTGAGTCATTGAAACAACTGGCATGTACGGCCAGCTTATCGCTGGCTGAAACAAAAATAACATCATAAAGTTGCCGTAGAAATTATTCATCTAACAAGTGAGAATGTGAATACGCATACATAAGGTGAAAAAACTCGAGCGTATTGTAGAACAACTACATTAGTTTACTAATTAGCTGATAAGAAATCGCTTTAAAAATGAAACCACCAGACAGCAGTTTATAATTATTCAGAATCAAAATACTGAATATCAAATTAAATGCAAAAATAAAAATAAAAATAAAAAAACCAAAAAGGAAAACAAAAAAGCAAACTTACACTGATGTTTGAAAATATAGTGCCGCTTAACATAAACAGTGCACGAGGATCTTTGTTCATAATATCATTGGGCGATATATGTGGCCATATCACCAGCAAAGACATAAACGTCAAAAATGGCCACATAGGCCTAATGGCCTCTCTGAAGCTACGCATTTTACCAGTACGTTCAGCATATGAACTGTAATTGTAAAGAAAATAGTTAAAGAAATTGTTTTCAAATGTTTTTACTTGTAATAACCACTTACTTGTAAACATTTACCACCACCATGGGCATATTGGCCATGGCACTTATATGCAAAACAAATTCAATTGCATTGCCCAGTGGTATACCAAATGGTAATTCACATTTCCAAAATTCATAGCCAAACCACCATGTGATCAGGTACATAGCTGTAGAGCCCCACATGCTCAAATCATAGCCCCAGGGTAAATACAACACACCCGTATTATACTTTTCCCAATGGGACACATAGAAATTGAAGAAGACCATCAAACAAACATAATACATACGCATAGGCGGCACAGAGTATATTTCCGAACGTCCGAATATACTATACAAACATGTGGGTATCAATACAGCTGTATACGAGTCTAATCCATGATCAAACAGCTCACCCAAAGGTCCCGATAAGCCAATACGTCGAGCCTGTTTGCCGTCAATGCCATCCAGAGTATAGGCCAAGAATATGTTTATGGCCGTACACAGCCATACCCAGGACGGTATGGGCGTGGTACCCTCCAACCCCGAACTGGCAAAGAAATTCCAATCATAATAGGACAGCAGGAAAAAATTCATAGCCGTACACAAAAAGCCCAGGAATGTCATAACATTTGGTGCCAGCCATCGTGGGAAAAACTGCAAGCAAAACACAAAGAAAAGTAAAGAAATTTTACAAAAAAAAACCTTTTTTTAATCTAGAAATTGTTTAACGTACTACAATATGAATAATAAATACTTCTACATACTGTATGTATATAAATAAATAATAAAAAAGAATGAATTTATAAAGCAAACGACAATAAGTATCACAAAAATATTGATTTTTTTAATTGTTCTTTCGTTTTTTTGGTTAAAACGGGTTGCTTCAAGTCAAACCTTTATAAACAATAAGGAAAAAGGAAAACAAAAATCTCAACAAACTTTTTATATGTACATAAGTATGTAAAAACAACAAACACAGTAGTGTGGAAAAGAGAAAACCATTCGGTAAATATTTCAAGAGAATTTTAAACATTCTGACCCGTAAAGTTAAACCATCCTGTGTCCAAGAATCATCTATCAAGATGTGATCTGTGGTAATTGCTGCAATTGTAGGGAGGATAAAGGTAGTTGAGAAGTTTTGCTTTACTCGTTTTATAATTCTGACCTTACACCATCCAACCACTCTACTCTTTATATCAATCGATGAGGAACTCTCCCACGGAAATACACAGTTTTAGGTATAGAGAATAGGCCTACTGTGCAAGGAATTGATAGGATTATAAAGAAACTTGAAGATACTGAGAGTGCGGTTAAGCATCATGGCAATGTGAAGTCGCCGTAGTCTAGTAGGTAGTGTGTTGGCTTATTAGATGTAAAGCCATGGTTCGAGCCCCAGGCCAAACATCAAGACAAAATACAAAAAGTATATCTTCGGCGACTTCCTCTCAACAGATTACTGGCAGAAACTCTGAGCGTGAAATGAAATTGCCATGAAAAAGTTTCTCAAAAATCTGTCGTTCGGAGTCGACTTTAAACTGAAGGTCCCACCACTCATGTATAAAATTAACACACACAACATAAGTGGTGTGAGAAACTAGGATGTTGTACAATGGGTCAATTCGACCTCCGGGTACTGTACTTGTCTTAATTAACAAAAAGTAACCTCACCTCATGAAGAACATGGCTGCCGTAGAGAAAATGCCGCAAACAATCCGAATTTTTGGGTTCCGAGTGCACGCAACAAAATTTTTACGACTTGTTATGGTACATTTTGCATTTAAATTTGCATTGCCGTCTATATTAAGTTCAATTTAGGATGGCTGATCATTCCCTACGCCGAAGCTAGGGCGATTGTCTGCTAGAATAAGAATAGGCTTTCAATCCTAATTTATTGAACGAAATTTTTTGCATTCATTTCTGACTTGGAGCAAAATTGCTGCTAATGGAGAGGCTTGTAAAACCAAGAGATGATTGTAGGAAAGCCATTGTATTCCGAAAAAGAAACTGTCTAATGCTTATATTGTCTGGGGTATTACACTGAAATTCAAAGTGCTATGGCATCTAAGAACCGACATTTTGTGGCTTGCAATTAAAGACTCTGAACAGGACAGTATGTGCTGCCACCACTAGACAACAAAATTGTCGCTTATTGGACTGCTCGTCAAAGCTAGAATTGATTGTAGGAAAGCCATTGTATCCCGAAAAAGAAACTATCTAATGCGTATATTGTATGGAGTATTACACTGGAATTCCAAGTGCTATGGCATCTGAGAACCGACTTTTTTTAGCTTACAATTAAAGACTCTGAACTGAACAGTGTGTGCAGTCACCACCAACAGCAAAATTGTCGCTTATTGGACTGCTCGTCAAACTTAGAATTGATTGTAGGAAAGCCATTTCACATCGAAAAAGAAACCGCCTAATGGGTATATTGTCTGGAGTATTACACTGAAATTCAAAGCGCTATGGCAGCATCTGCGAACCGACTTTTTTGGCTTGCAATTAAAGACTCTGAACTGGACAATGTGTGCTGTCACCACCAAACAGCAAAATTGTCGCTTATTGGACTGTTCGTCTAACCTAGAATTGATTGTAGGAAAGCCATTGCATCCCGACAAAGAAACTGTCTAATCCGTATATTGTCTGGAGTATTACACTGATATTCAAAGTGCTATAGCATCTGAGAACCGACTTTTTTTTTTTGGCCCACAATTAAAGGCTCTGAACTGGACAGTATGTGCTGCCATCACCTACACAACAACACCGATTTTGGCTGAATTGCATGAGAAAATTAGCCACTGAAATCATCTGATTTGAAGTCGTTGAGATATTTTTAAGGGCCAGTATTACAACTTATACAACTTATACAACTTACAGATAAAATAAATTTAACTTTTTCAAAAATATGGCCGTGACGGAGTAATGTCGATAACACTGCTCAAATTAAACAAGTTTTATTGTGGCAACGACGGGCTTCTTTTTTTATTGTGATTGCACATTTTATATGGCAAGTTCATACATAAAGCGAACTTTAAAAGTTACCAGTAGAATGATCTCCCTTTAGCTTAACGCTCACTTCTACCTTGTCGTCTACTTATAATAATGAAAAACAATTTATCTGCCTGTTAAAATCCTCCATTTAGTTAACGGCAAGTTGTAACAATGGCCCTAAGAAGGCTCCGTGGCCATGCGGATAATTCCTGAACGTTACAGTATTTAAAAACCGAGACATCGCACGAAATGTGTGAAAAAAAAACACCACATTATAAACGATCAAATAATTTTCATTTTAAAGTAATGGATACACTAAATCTACAGTTGTTTTTAGCTGGATTTTAGGGACAGATGAAGTCGCCGTAGTCTAGTAGGTAGTGTATTGGCTTATTAGACGTAAATCCAGGGTTCGAGCCACAGGCCAGACATCAAGACAAGATACAAAAAGTATTTCTTGAGCGACTTCCTCTCAGCAGATTTCTGGCAAAAACTCTGAGAGTAAATAAAATTGCCATGGAAAAGTTTCTCAAAAATCTGTCGTTCGGAGTCGACTTTAAACTGTAGGTCCCACCACTCATGTATAAAATTAACACACACAACATAACTGGTGTGAGAAACTAGGTCGTCGTACAATAGGTCAATTCGACTTCCGGGTACTGTACTTGTCTTAGTTGACAAGTACACGTCCTCTAACCTAATCTAACCTAGGGACAGATTATTTTCGAAATTTATTTAAAGTGATGTTAAATTTACTGCCAAAAAAAACGGCCCAATTTTTAGTGAAATAAAACGTCTTTAAAGCAATGCATTTCAACAAAAACCATTCACATTTCCATTTAAATCACATAATTTAGTTTTTACCAGCACTTTTCAGCCCACTGTTGATTATTTTCCCATTTTGATATATTTTTTGTAACATGTCAGCCATTCATTATATAAAAGAAGGCTTTTACAAAAGTCCTGCCTGTCATTATAGATTTTTATTGTTGTTTGTTTTTTTTTTCTTTTTTTTCTTTTTTTTTTCTTTTTACAAGGGCTATAAAAGCGAGCCAACCATATTTGTTTAAGCATTACAATTGTACATACATACATGCAGAAGAAAAAAATACAAATATTGTGTATTTCAACTTATGAAACAGCCAAACTATGTATTTACGTTCGTATAAATATACAATTATGTATATCGCTATCTCAAATACAAAAAGACACTTTAATAGAATTAAATTTAAAAAATGAAATCAAAATCTACTTTACGTATTAAATTACTTGGTGTAACGTAATCACAGAAGACTTAAATTAGATAAAAAATTTGGTTTTCTTTAGTAAAACTTTGAAAAGGAAAAGAAGTCTTAGTACGGCAATATATTTTGACAAAAAAAAGTCCCCACAGGCTTAATACTCTTGCACAAAGGCCCGATATGACTTCTAGAGAGTAGTTAGAAGATCATTTGAAAGAAATGTTACGTAAAAACTTGCTCATAGGTTAGGTTAGAGGATGTGTACTTGTCAATGAAGACAAGTACAGTACCAGGAGGTCGAATTGACCCATTTTACAACATCCTAGCTTCTCACACCACTTATGTTGTGTGTGTTAATTTTATACATGAGTGGTGGGACCTACAGTTTAAAGTCGACTCCGAAAGGCAGATTATTTTGAGAAACTTTTTCATGGCAATTTCATTTACTCTCAGAGTTTTTGCCAGAAATCTGCTGAGAGGAAGTCGCCGAAGAAATACTTTTTGTATTTTGTCTTGATGTCTGGCCTGGGGTTTGAACCCAGGCTTTACGTCTAATAAGCCAACACACTACTACGGCGACTTCAAAAAATTTGCTCATGGTACCACCAGAAAACACTGAACAAAACTTGTACATTCAATTCCAAATCGGTTAAATAAAGTGCTTAACATTAAGGAATATTCTACTAAATACAAGGGATAACATTTTCATATATTAGGCCTTTGAATTTTAAATTTACTCATGGTTCTCCTTGGAGGTACCTATGGAGTCATCTGAAACTTTTCTTTATTTTTCTCTTGTTTTATGAAAAACATTAAAATATTGTTTGTTTTATAATAAAACAGAAATAAAATAGTAAAATAAATATAAAGGGTCCGCCAAATAACTTTCTTTTTGAAAATGCTTTAAAAAAAACTACTGAATATTTTCTCAAATTTCTTTTTTTATTTGAAAGTACAATCCTTCCGATTAATAATGGAAAATAATTTCATTCAAATGGCTGCCTCGGCTGGCCATGCAGTAGCCTACACGATTGTGTGCAGCTGTATTTCACCAATGGCTTCACGAATATTGTCCTTTAAAGCGTCAATTGTCTCTGGCTTGTCGGCGTAACACTTATCTGTGATGGCACCCCACAAATAATAGTCCAACGGTGTTAAATCGCAGCTCCGAGGTGGCCAAACGACATCAGCTCTGCGGCTGATAATGCGATCTTCAAAAACAGGGCGAAAAACATCGAGTGTAGCTTCGGCTGTGTTGCACGTAACGCCGTCCTGTTGAAACCAAATGTTGCCAATATCCTCCTCTTCAATTTTTGTGAACAAAAATTCGTTCAACATGGCTCCATAACGATCGCCATTGACTGTAACGGCCACTCCTTGCTATTTTTCGAAGAAAATTGCCCCAATTATGCCTCTGGACCAAAATCCGCACCAAATAGTTATTCGTTTTGGGTGCGTCGACTTTTCAATGTATGCGTGCGGATTTCTGTGCCCCAAATGCGACAATTTTGCTTGTTTACATAACCGCCAAGATCAAAATGAGCTTCACCTGAAAAGATGATTTTTTTTTGCCAAAATCGGCATCTTCTGTAAGTCGATCGCAGGCCTACTTTCTGCCACAGCAGCAATATTCTCGGGTGTACGCACTGTTTTTGGCTTTTCACGCTTTAGTTTATCGATGAGGATGCCATGTTTCTTTCACTTTTTTCACAAGATAACGAACATACGGAGCTGACGGTGCTTCTCTTCTTCCAAAATCCGTACGCAATTTTCGCACACATTCTGCAACATTACCATGATTTTCAAAGCAATGTCGCAATATTTCCCAGCGTTGTTCAAGCGTATACACAACCATATTCGTTCAGCGGAAGGATAAAACTAATTATCTGTCAAAACAGACACGAGCTAAGTGTTACCATTCACGAAATAAGCACTAGTTGAAAAAAACCCTTAGATGGCGGACCCGATATATACAATAAATTTTTAAACAAACTTTTGGGTAAAATTAATGGAATTGCTAATATATGTATGTATATTACCGTACTAAGACTTTTGCTGTCCACTGTAAATGTACGTACATATGCAAATATGAAACTTTATAGGTAACTAGTTCTTGTATTTTACATTACACCACAGAAACCTTTAGCATTGTAGATCACTGTTTACAAATTTATTTTTTTAAATTTTAATTAATTAGAATACTTTACATTTTAGTGGACGATATTAGCGTATATTAGTTGTTTATATTTTGGTGCATTTACCTTGACAGTCCAATTCCAAAAGGGATGCATTACATACACACTCAGCGGTGAAGTATCGCGTGCATTGTACTGTAAAAAAAGAAAATAAAAAAGTTTTTTATTTTTTCTTGATTAATGTTGTTAAATTAAAAAAAAAAACTAAAGATTTTCATTTAGATACACAACTATTCATAACACAAAAGCGTCAAAAAATTCTTCAACATAAAATGTTTGTCTTTATTGTGGATTTATAGAGAAACTAATTAATTTTAATACATCCAGAAGAGGAGGAGGTGGTAAGTAAGGTAGGGTTTTGATTTATTTCCAAAGGACTTGTTAGTACAATAGCAGAAGTAGAAATCTATATTCCGTTCAACATATTATTATAAACATGAAAATAATTTATTATGTAAAACGTGTTATTAACGTACGACGCGTTTTATAAGAAATGTCCTGGTCACGTGTTGTAGCCTTAGTCACGTTAGCAACCAAGGAAAGAACAGCCATTCGATTTTATTGAACATAGTGCGATAGGAACAGCAATGACAAATAAAGTAGAATCCACTAAAAATTTTAATACAAGGCTGGCAATGCACAATAGTGTCTGGGTACAAATCAGCCCAAGTGGAATTAATAGCGAACCTCTCACTTGCCAATTCAACAGTAAAACAAGGCTATTCTGTATTCTTGGTGATAGATAGCATGATAATAGATATGCAAAGGAAAGAGGCAGAGCTAATTTATAATTTTCGAAATCATTCCGATGGATATTGCTTTGGCGGCTACATGAATAAATAAAATAAATTTTTTAAATGCTTTAAAAAAAACTACTGAATATTTTCTCAAATTTCTTTTTTCATTTGAAAGTACAATCCTTCCGGTTAATAATGGAAAATAATTTCATTCAAATGGCTGCCTCGTCTGGCCATGCAGTAGCCTACACGATCGGTCCAATTTTTAAGCACATTATCGATTGTGTGCAGCTGTATTTCACCAATGGCTTCACGAATATTGCCCTTTAAAGCGTCAATTATCTCTGGCTTGTCGGCGTAACACTTATCTTTGACGGCACCCCACAAATGATAGTCCAACGGTGTCAAATCGCAGCTTCGAGGTGGCCAAACGACATCAGCTCTGCGGCTGATAATGCAATCTTCAAAAACAGGGCGCAAAACATCGAGTGTAGCTTCAGCTGTGTGGCACGTAGCGCCGTCCTGTTGAAACCAAATGTTGCCAATATCCTCCTCTTCAATTTTTGTGAACAAAAATTCGTTCAACATGGCCCGATAACGATCGCCATGGACTGTAACGGCCACTCCTTGCTCATTTTCGAAGAAAAATGGCCCAATTATGCCTCTGGACCAAAATCCGCACCAAACAGTGACTCGTTTTGGGTGCGTCGGCTTTTCAATGTATGCGTGCGGGTTCTCAGTGCCCCAAATGCGACAATTTTGCTTGTTTACATACCCGCCAAGATCAAAATGAGCTTCATCTGAAAAGATGATTTTTTTTTGCCAAAATCGGCATCTTCTGGTGTAGGCTACTACATGGCCAGCCGAGGCAGCCATTTGAATGAAATTATTTTCCATTACTAAAAGAAAAGGATTGTACTCTCAAATAAAAAAATAAATTTGAGAAAATATTCAGTAGTTTTTTTTTTTAAAGTTATTTGGCGGACCCTTTACAAGGCTGGCAATGCACAATAGTGTCTGGGTACAACTCAGCCCAAGTGGAATTAATAGCAAACCTCCCACTTTGCCAATTCAGCAGTAAAACAAGGCTATTCTGTATTCTTGGAGATAGAGAGTATGATAATACATACGCAAAAGGAAGATACAGAGCTAATTTGCTATTTTCGAAATCATTGCGATGGATATTGCTTTGGCGGCTACGTGAATACATGTAGCTAAACTAAGTTATTACCCGTTGACTTGACATTCAATCTCAAGAAAGCCAAAACATGGTATATCAATAAAAACATTAGGTTAGGTTAGATTAGCGTGTAGCTTGCCGTTCGCGGGCAAATTCACTTGGGTGACCACAAGGCCCATTGTGTTACCCAGAGTAAAACACACTGATAAGCACTATTTAATAATAAATCAAAATCTTACGTGAATTCTTTCTGTTATCTGTTAAATAAATTATGCTAGCCGTGGGTTGTATGGAGAAAGATCTTCAATATGAAAATCTATCACAACAATTGTTATACGGAAGTGAATAACGGCTTATAAGAAAGGCAAACACACCGAAAATCAAATAGTAATTTTTCTGCGTAAAATTTGCAAGAAAATTTGGCAAAATTCCAACACCTACCTACGAAGGAATAGCAATGAGAGGATAATAAAAATCCAAAGAAAAAAACTATGGAAAGGCATTAGACACATACAAAATCATTACCAGAAAAAAACTGAACAAGTCAAGTAAAGAACTTTCTTTAAAGCATATTTAGAGACAGAAATAGTTGAAAAAATGTTGTAGAAGTCGTAAGCTCCCTAGAAAAGTTATTAAAAGGAAAGAAATCTTCTAAAGATTATGATTCTCTCATAAAAAACTTCATGCCTATTAGCAGAAACCAGGGAGAATCGTTTTGCAAAAGCTTATATGGAGATGAAATCTTTGTCAATGGATGAGTAGAAGCTCTTTACTACGTAAAAATATATTTACGGACAAAAAAAAATCGTAAAACAATTTTGAAAAATTAGTAAAATTTTATAAAATTGTGTTAAATTTTCAACAAACATAACCTAGATGTTGCCTTTTTTGTCCTAGAATCTAACCACATTAAATCTGGCTTTGTGCCACAATTGTATACTTTGATTAATCAATATTTGACTCTTTCTGGGGTAATCAAATACAAAGTTTTGATTGTATTAAATGGGCTATATGTGTGATTACGTAGTTGCCTTATCAAATTTTCTATTGTAAGGCCATTGATTTAAGTTTTATTTAAAAAAAGTCGTATTGTTTATAGTGCGATAAGTTTTGTTTTTGGACAGCATATATAATAAACATGTACAATATAGAAATATTGAATACAAATTGTGAGTATATACATATTATACTCCAGGTGTGGGTATATTTATAATGAAATCCATTGACGTACGACGTTCTACTACAATAATAGTGTTTAGGAATCATTTTAACTTTAAAAAGTATGTTTTTCACTAATCTTGGTCTTTTGCTTTTATTGCAAAATATAGTATTAAAGTACAGGGTGTAATGATAAGAAATCTCTTAGTTATTTATTTGCGCAATGACAAACTATATTATAATTATTACAAACTAAGTAACTTAGACCTTATGCTCGGTGTAGTGTAACAAATCAGAGTCTATGGTGGGAAATGAACTCACTACTTTCACGCTTACAGTTCTAGCACACTACCCACTAGACTAACCACCCAGTTGGGATAGTAATCTCTATTGAGTCAACATAAATGACGCTAGAAAGATAAGATTTTGTACTCGAAACGCTTATTGAACAATTCTTGGTTAGAGCCCACGTCAAATATGCCACCACCAAAATGTTTTATACTTCAAAATGCAGAAATTTTCTGAACAAAGGCAAAAACATGAGGCTTAGTTCATAATCTTATAGATAATGTTCATGATCCTGTTCATGATTCTAAAACACAGTTAGTATTAGTTTCGTCGGTTCCATTCCATTACTTTGAATCTAAAAGGCCAATTGTTGAAATTTTGCATAAAATATTGAAAATCAGCAAATTAGTGGATGGACTTCTCGTATTAAACCAAACAAAGCGCGTGAACTAAATTTCAATCTGCAAATGGCTACTGATTTGCAACCAAATTGTTCCATTTCTGAATCCAATGGTAACATAACGGAAAGTGGATCAAATATGACAATAACAAGCAAAAACATAGGCGATCGAATTGCTAGTACTTGTGACAACCTTGTCTAAATTTGACACATGATGCCTATTGCCAACTATAACACCCACCCTTATTGGAAAACTCTGTTCTGTTTGACACTGAATTTTTAAACATTTTCAATCGCTTACCTTATAATTATCGAATCCATTGAGATGTTCGCTCGTCAAATATTTATAATTTAACAATTCCTCGATTATAGACATAATGACGGTAAAGAGCTACTGGTAACGTTGACGGCAATTTTTTTTTTCTTATAAATATTTGAAGCAAAACATGAACCACTTGAAGGTTAAAGTGTTGTGGTAAAGAGGGGTTGATTTCTTTGATAAGACAGAAGTAAGAAAAACTTTCGTTGACAGGGTGGTGGTGGCGGTGTTGATGATTTTTTCCAAGTTTAACAATTATTTACACTGTTTTATACGTTGTTGTTGTTGATTTTTGATATCTTTTTTCCATTAGACATGTAGAAAATGTGCGAAGTTTTTTATTTAAACGCGATTTTTATGATTAAATTTACTTTAATTTGTAAATAATTGAAAAAAAAGAGATAAAGAAGAAGCAAAACGGTAACACTTTATAAACCAAACGAAGCACGTTGTTGTTTATTATTTAACAACACCACTGGAGAATATGAGAGCAGAGAAAATGAGATCGCAAAGATGAGTATGCTGTTGTTGCTGTTTTTAGTGTGATAGGAATTAAAAATTAGATACATATATTAAATAAATATGTATGTATGCATGTAGTGGCTGAACCAGCAGCAGCAGAGCAGACAGTTGTAGACGCAGCACTTTCAACAGCTTTAACACTTTTAAGCAAGTGGCAGTAGCAGCAACAGAAACAGCAACCGTAATACCAGCAGAGCAGTTAATGTTTGTATATATTGTCACAGAGAAGAAAATCTCACCCACGCAAAAGGGATGTTAAGTGGTTAGCATTTATGATTCTCTTAAAGAGAATGTCAGCAGCAGCTTCAGCGACAGGGTAGGAAAATTGTAGTAAAAACTATGAGTGGCTGTTTTTCAGCTTTAATTCAATACTTTTTCTTTAAAATTTTAACATTTTCACAATTCACCATTAATTTTATTTGCTTAAAACCCGTTTATTTAATTATCTTCTTTTGGATTTTAGTCTTAATACAACAAATTATTGATTTATTTCACAGCCCGTTTAATTTGTATATCAAAATATGTATGTGTACGTATGCAATTATTAAAGAAACTTGCTCTTCACTTTATTAGCAGTTAGTTTTAAATAAATCTGGTTTGCTTTTAGCATATTTTTTGGCCTAAATTTTGGTTCTTTTTTATACAATCATTTTTTATTGTGCTTAATTCTTTTTTATTAATTAATTCTACGAAACGTGCCGCGTTGCCACTAATGGTTCTCGTTTTTTTTTTCAACTACTTTTTATTCTTTCCTTTTTTTCCTCTATGCTCGATGGTCTGCTCTCTGTGTTAGACTCTTCTGCACTGCTGTTATGTTTCAAGAGTTTTTACACGATTTTAAACAACGCTCCTCTTGTTCTTGTTCTTTTTCTTATTTTGTTTATTTAATTTTGCTATGTATTTGTGTGGCAATAAATACTGTTGCCAGGGATGGAAACAAGTATTTATAAAAGGTACTAAATAGCAAATAAGGGGTATCTTTTAAAAATACATTTTAAAAAATCGAATTTGTGATTTAATTGTCTATCTGACTGAAGGGTTGTATTAGATCCCCAAAGTCATCCAATGACATTTACCAGTTCTTCAACAAATCTGCAAATAGGTGGAACAGAGACACTTATTTTTTACATTCTTAACCATCTGTTTGATTTTGTGTCGAAAGGAACCATTCCTTTAGGAACTTGTACGATTGAAGAAATAATAGAAGCTTTCCTCAATAGTTCTCAAGAAATAAATACCCTATCGGTGGTTTGGCCTCCTGTTGTTACTCTCCTATCCCAATATCCAGCATACTCGAAAGCTTGAGATAGTTGTATACATTTCTTTTTATATAAATTCATTCAGCGCTTTAAAAAAATCAAAGAAATGTTATATCATAGCATCCATCCCTGCTACTATAGTGTTTATTTACATTTGCAGAGAATCAAAGAGCGGGATGGTTTAAGAGAAAATAACGAAAACAGAGTTGTTCTCAACCAGTGTTGTCGCTTTCGGTTATTTCTAACCAAAACTGCTTATTTTCTAGATTTTCTGGTTTTGGTTTCTTTCTTTTTTCGTTCAAAAAATAAATATATATTTTAATAAATAATTCACACGTTTCCGGGTTTATTAAGTAAAAATTACGCCCCCTTTGTTTACTGCGCTATGGTGGTCTGTCTGTCTAATAGGTAGTTAGTTACTACTACAAGTAGCCTTAGTAATGACGCTCAAAAAACCCACTGTTTCAAACCCCAGGTCAAGACAAAACGAAAATAAAAAAATTTGTTTGTTAGAAAGAAAAAAGTAGGATTCTTGTCTAGCCAAATCCAACCAAAAAACTCGCCATTCGTTTGAAAACAAAAAACAATTGGTCCCCCTGCTGGTTGGTTGGATAAAAAAGAAAAAAAAAATATTTTTTTTAAATTTTTTTTAAATTATTAATTTTTCTTTCGAAGTGTAAAAAAAATTACCGGTTGTGGTGAGATTTTTTACAAAATGTGGTGAATTTTATCCGATGTGGTGAATAAAATCGAAATTAACCAATATGCCGTTATTCGAAATAGGTACTGTGTTACCATAAATCCATGTACTGTATATTGTGATTTGGACGGTGCACGTCTAGAATAAGCAATTTTCACATCTGTTAGTGGAGACATTCACCGATATGTCTGGTTACTGCATTAAAACAATGTTGCCATTGTTCATTCTATTGAAAATTCTAAAAAAATTAAAATTACAAAAAAATTAAATTTTAATTATTTGTAAATAAATTTTTGAATAATTTCTTTCTTTTAGTTCTATTCCCAAAATGCTTTTTTGCAAATTGGAAATTCTTTGTCGAAATATTTATAAATTTTTGTGCTTTTTTGTTTCAATCGGATCAGGAAAAATTATGAGAATTCATTATTTTTTCTTTTTCAGTCAGTTTCCTGATTTTATGATTGACCCTTTAATAATACAATAGAAGCAAGTCTGAATTCTTAACTTTTGGTAGAAGGTACTAAATATTTCCATTAAATGATAATAATAACAATAATGTTGTAAAAATGTTGTAAAAAAAGTAATTTTAAGGAGATGAAGCTTTTATGGAGTGAAAACTCTTGCTGTTTTCAAGAATTACTTACTTAATTGGCCATAACAACCCGATTAACAGATTTCGGCCTGCCGCAACACATCCTTCCAAACTGCTTCTTGCGCGCCTACGCCAGTTGGTCACACCAATCGTTGACAGGGCTTCCTCGATTTGGTCTTTCCAACGGATACAAGGTCGTCCTCTTGTCTGACTTCCGCCGACTCTCAAGGCTGCTGCATCGGTGCTTAATAGCGTCCATGCCTCTGCGCCACAAAGAAGCACGGGTAGGATAAGCGTCTTGTAGAGAATTAGTTTTGTCGTATGAGAGAGGAATCTGCTACTCACTTGCCTATTGAGACCATAGTAGCACCTGTTGGCAAGAGCCAAGATAAATAAATTCCTTGACTGTATCAAAAGTATTGTTATCGGCCGTAATCTGAGAATCAATACGCCTCACGTCTCTACTTGTCGATAACATATACTTTGTTTTGCCGTCATTTACTGCTAAACCAATCTTATCAGACTCCCGTTCAATAGCACTAAAGGCAGCAGTAACATCTCGCTTGGTATGCCCTATGGATGTCAATGTCGTCAGCGTACGCAAGCAACTGGACACTTTTTTGAAAAATAGTGTCATTGCGATGCACTCCCGCCTTTCGCAGAACACTCTCCATGACGATGTTGAAGAGGTCGCATGATGAGAGATCGCCTTGTCTGAAACCTCGCACGGTATTAAAAGGTTCGAAGAGATCCATTCCTCATTCCTACCTTTACGGAGCTGCAGGAATTGCTCAACGTCATTCTGCATAGCCTTATCTTATAATAAGAAAAACCTTTCCAACAGTATTTTATCATCATTCTTAATTCCCGAGCTCTTGAAAATACTTCATAAAACAGAAAATATGTTGTTTTTGCAAATTTTTATTTGTTTTTTAAATTTTATTTGAGTTTTCATTTTATTTATTTATTTTTGTTTGTTTGTTTGCCTTTTTATTTTTTTAATTTTATCAACTACAATTATATTGTATTTTATTTATTTATTTATTTAGTTTTTATTAATTGTTGCTTCTTTTTAATTTGTTTAATTATTTTTCTAAATTTTATTTTATGGATGGGTAGTTTTTAAGTAACGGACGTTGTTTAACTATATTTTTATTTGTTTTTTTTTTCGTTTTAACTTAATATATTTAAAAACAAAGTGTAGATAGTAAATAATTAACATAACAGCACGCTTTTTTTTATATAAATTAAAAAAAAATATTTTTTTTCTTGTAATAAAAAAATTTAATTTAACAAAACTTGAGTGAGTATTATTAATTAATTATTTTGATTTGTTTGTTTGCTTGAAAGGAACAAAATTGTTAGTAATAAATGTTAAATTAATTTAATCAGATTATAAAAAAATTTTATAAAAAAAATTTAAAATAATTTATTTAATTTAACTAATAAACATATTCATATAGGCTTATAAAAAGTTATATAAGTAGGTAGGTATGCATGTATATAAATGTATAAAACTTAATTTTATAGAGTTGTTTTTTAAGTATAATTTTATAGTTTAGCTTGATAGTTTCTTTTGTTATTTTTTGTTTGTTTTTTTTTTTTCTTTGAATTTAAGCTCAAAAGTTATGCAAAAATTTTATTTTTTAATTTTTTTTCTTTTATTATTAAATATTTAGTTTTAGTTTCAGTTAAAGCCTTTCTTTTGTTTGGTTGTTTTATATAGAAATGGCCTATTTTTGTTTGTCCCTAATTAACTCTGCTGTAGATTTGAGGAAAGTGTACGAGTGATTAACTGATGGAAAATTAAGATCATTTAAATGTAATTATTATATGGGTTCCGGGTCATATGCGATATCAATAGATATTGATTTGTGGATGAACTAGCTAGAACTAGTATCTAGCTTGCAATCTCCTACATGTTAAAGGGTGGTAGGTATTGTGAATACTAAGCTCTTCAGAAGTGGATGGCTTATGTTAGGATGCAGCATCGATTTACAAATAAAAATTTTGATCTTTAAAGTTTTATGGAGTCAGGCTGCCCTTAGGGCCATTGCGCCGGTCTGGTGCAAATCACGGCTCGTTCGCGAGTGCAAGGAGTCATTGAGGACTTTTGGACTAGACCACATCCGTCTGTACTGGGTTCCGGGTCATAGCGGAATACTGGGCAATGAGACGGTGGATGCCCTCGCCAGGTTAGGTTTGCTTTCTGGGAGCGATTTGAAATGGATGGGTCAGGGAGGAAGAGAAACGGATCGGTTTGTTTTGTTTCTCGATGCCTATGGCCTGCTGTGGACAATGGGAGAACAGGTTGGCTGCTGGGCTTAAGGTTGGTTGTCGGTTTTATCGCAGGGCACTGCGAGATTAGGTCGCTGAAGGGGATCTGGAAAAGATCCCAGCTCGACTATTGGAGGGCATATTGCGGTGAGGAGGAGTTGGAGACTATCGAACACCTCCTCTGTAACTGCCCAGCCCCTTGGTAGGTTGAGGTTGAGGACCCTTGGCGGGGCCTTCTTTGAGAATTTGAATTCTGTGTCGAGAGCCGACATCAAGGCTCTCCACAGATTCATTAGTGGATTAGGCTGGTTGAGAGGCGCTTGGGCTTCATCAGTGTAGTCGCGCTCTTCCCCTTTTTGTTGTGTCTTATCTGTGTAATTCCTCCACTTCCCATTCTCCCCTTTCCTATATCCTCTCCTTTTTATCCCTCTATTATCCTTCCCTCTTTAAGGACGTTGTACAATGGGTGAATTCTATCTCCGTGTACTGTATTTGTCTTAATTGACAAGTACACGTCCTCTAACGTAAACTAACCTAACCTAAAGTTTTATGGGCATGTATTCTTCTTCTTTTTGTATTCTGCTTTAATGAGATGGACTCCAAAACATTTTTTTATGTAATGCCTAGCTTTTCAGCATTCAAAAGAATGTTTACAGTATAGTTGGTCTCGACTATTTCTATTATTTTATCGGCATTTTTATAATCAAACACCTTTCGTCTTAGGTCAGCAAGTGCTGGACATATAAAAATGGTTTTCATCTAGCAGCATAGTTAACCAAGTTCCAAAAGTTTCATGTGTTCCTTAAGGTTGCCTATTTTTTTTCTTAAGAATTTTGAGTTTTTAGTTTCAAGAGATTTGATTTGAGTTCGTTAAATAATTATTTTTTTGTTTGTTTTTGTTATTCTTTACGTATTGTATTATAAGAGAAGGCCAAATTGAGGAGTTTCTGCTTTTAATTTCGCTAAGAATCACTTCACTTTAAGAGGATTTCTTGGAACGTCTACGCGAATTACCCGGACAACCGGATGCACTTAACAAGTGCAATTTCCAACCACCATCCAAAGGCAAGTGTACATCATCATGACACAGAGGACATCTTGCAGCACCCGTTTTGAGTTCTTAGAGGTGTACATAAAATAAATGTTAATTAAGCAAGTAAACCAAAAAAATGTACGATAAATACCTCTACAATAGTCTTCCATTTGATGTAAATCATAGAGCTGTTTATGCACCGATTCAGTACATCTTTCGCACATGATATAATTGTCTTTGGCTTCACATTCCTCTGTAAATAAACAAAACAATAACAATTTTAGTACGGTAAGTGAGTAAATTGTGAGTTTATGAAAAAGCAAACGTGAATCTATTATTCGTCTTGACATAATCTAGAAATTTAGAAAAGCAGTAACTGCACAGAAGCTCTAGAAGTGTTTTCAAGCGAAAGTTATATTCTATAGGTTTTTTTTTTTTGCGGGAAGGAGGGGAAATGCTTTATGCATTCACGATGGTCGTCACCAGACATGATATGTCGGACTCTCTCACTGGGTATACCGACTAAAAACCCACCTTGTCTCCTCACCGGGGAATCATTCCACCTCGGAACCACGGTTGTATTACTTCGAGAGGAACTCCTTTTCTGGCATATGTGCCAGTTTCATCATCGTCAGCCTGCTTCCAGGCTCCGCTCTATTCTTTTACTGCGTTCCAGCTCCCTCTACTGTTTATCATTTTCAGCACGACGTTTGTAGGGCTAATGACGCCGATTTCAGCTTCGAGTCGCTGACGGCTTTCGGCCCATCGACAACAGCTGCAGAAAGTGTGTTCGGAATCCTCTAACGTTTCTTTCTCTTCATAGATACAGAATGGCGAGCGACATTTCCCCATGCGATGCAGGTACTCTCTGAAATATCCGTGACCGGTTAGCATCTGGGTTATGTAGTAGTCTACTTCGCCGTTTTTTCTGTTTTTCCACACTTGCAACTCGAGAATCAGTTTACATGTCCACCTTCCATGCTCTTCATTTTCCCAGCGAAATTGCCATTTTAGGAAGACTTCGTGCTTTATCGCTTCTATGCTCTGTGTTTGAGTCGTACTTTGCCTGGCGTTGAAGATCATCCGGCGCTCATATGCTTGTAGGTCTATGGGAACCATTCCGGCTATAACTAGGACAGCTTGTGTCGATACCGTGCGATACGAGGATGTCACTCGTAGAGCAGCTATTCTCTGCGCAGAATATTCTATAGGTAGACATTAATTTATCCTACTTGGCTCTGGTCATGTACTGTTTAATGCATTGTGGACTGCCAGGGGGTTTGTGGGAGTTGTGAGAGCTAGACGTTAATTTCGATGTCTTTCTTCTAAGTTCCATAAAAGCCAGCCTGCCACATAAGTAGTTAATTAAGCATCTCTTATTGCCATTAAGCAGTATAGCCTCCAGGACGTCTTATAGGACTGTTGGGCAATCCAGAGTGCCGAATGCTTTGGACCGATTAAGGGCAGTAACCACTGTTTTTTCGCATGCTCTCCGTTCGTTAAGGTCCTTTACAATATATTTTCATTAGCACTGTTGTGGTACTATTTTCTACGCCTTTTAAATATCGCGCGCTATCAGTTGCACGATCGAGATGATCAAAACTGTCTTCATATATTCCAACACTGTAATCTCCAAACGATCGAGATGATCAAAAGTGTCTTCATATATTCCATCACTTTAATCTCCAAACGATCGAGATGATCAAAAGTGTCTTCATATATTCCAACGCCGAATTGTCCTAATTTTTAAAGGAAGTGAAGCACTGTACTCAGCACAGTAGGTTCTGCTAAGTGGACTAACTACTGCGTAAGACCTTTGTTTGTAGTTCAAAGACAGACTAATGCTAAACCTATAAACATACATACCAACATACATACTATATATCACAAACGATCTTAAGGACTAGTCATCTAAAAGGTACTAAAACAGTTCACTACACATTTAAAACTCAAACGGTTTTCCTTTGATATCCTAAAACTATGAAATGAAATACCAATTAAAAGAAAATCTAAAGTACTTACGCCAATTAACAAGGACTTCTTAACAACTTTGTTTCTATTTCAGATCAAATTTCATTAATCCTTATAATCTTACTCTAAACTTACTTGTCAAATGATAATTTAAAGCGGCCACTTCCAAAACCTGGCTACATTGAGGACATTTGGTTAAAAATGGACATGATTTCCAGTAATGACGATCCAGCTGTGTCTGATCGCCACTTTGTGAGCACCAATCACAAAATGGACAGCGTCTAAAAGTGTAACAGTTCCACAAATTAATTTAAGTTTCATTTTTAAATCCACTTTAAATACTCACATTACATCTACAGCCTCTTCAAATGATTCGGAATTTGAGTTGGAATTTTTCCTTGAACTACTGGCCGATATCATGGATCGCTTTAATTGTTCGTTGTACTGTTGCTTGCCATTGCACTTGGCCATATCTTTGCCGGACATTACATAACCATTGCTCGAGCTGGGGTTGCCTGCCTGTGCCAACATGTGGCCACTTTTACTTTTTAAAATGCGAGTTTCAGATCTTCTCATAGGACTGGATTGTGAATCGGGCGATTTACAACCGAAACTATAGGGACTAGCACGACTATCGGAACTGCCACTGGCTGCTCCACCACTATTGTTACTACCACCGCCGAGTTGTAAATGCTCCACAGCACTGCGATTTGAAGGTGGTGTCTGTGGATCACTGGAACTATGGCCGGCAGCATATTTATTGGCTTCCAACATTTCTGCCTTGCGTTCCAAGTCGAGTTTATCGAATTCCGTAAAGAGTTGGCGATACAATAGATTACGCCGTGTTATATCATCATCAGGCGGTAGCTGTTTACGCACAAGACGAGGATTTACTTTGTAGACTAGCAAAAGTATCCTCTCGGCTACTTTACGCACCGGCTCCGCTGGATGATGTATACCCGAACAGCCACATTCCGAAAGAGCTCTACACGTTAGGCCACTATGCTTGTCAGTGCTTATACCCTGGCCCAGAACCAATTGCTCTAACATTTGCATGCGACTCAAAGCCAAACGTGGATGTGTACCCGAACTCACTGTCCTAGACAAAGCGGGCGCCACCAAATGTTGTTCTTGTACTTCGGGACATGATGCTATGCTTAAAATAGTGTGTTGCGCCAAAGTGTGTATGCGGGCCGAGGGATCTCCTGATTTGGCTAGCAGCTCGGGCAGCAAACGATCCACACATCTGGCGACTTCACTTTGCGATACTCTACCCGGTACATATTCCAAGAATAGTACACGTACTGTTTCGGTAGCTTGATTGAAAACAGAGTAGACCGCATCTCTAACGGCACGATGTAATAGAAATGCAGCACTGCGAGCCACCTTATTAGGACCGGCTGTATTCTCACTGTTTGAATTATTTGCATGTTGAGTTTCGGTTTCTTGGCCTTTTAGAAAATTACGCAGACGCACAAGACCATCTTCACGATCTTGAAATTGTCTGGAATAGAATTGTTCAACCTGTTGATAATTAAAATGATAAAAAGATAAAAAGAAGCGGTGTTAGTGATGAGGAAAAGTGGGAATAGTAAGGTTATACACTCGGGATGCTAAACGGGATAGATTTCTGTATGTATATATCGCGATTTGGAATTCTGGTAAATTTTAATATACAAAATGGGAAGTTTCTTGGTTCGCACGTATCTCGAAGTTACCGTAAAAGGTAGAGAAGGCCTCTGCCTCTAAAGATTGTCAAAAGAGGACAAACTATGGTTCTAAATCACTGGTATAGATTGCATGGGATATATGTAAAGTTATAACTAGGAAGATAAAGTTCGGGTAAAGTCGAGCTTTACGGAAGAATGCACGCCAAACCTCTTATGGGATTAAGGACCTCTGACTTCTGTTCATAGATGCAAACTTCTTGAGTTTCCCTCTGTGATGACTATTATTAATATTGCCGTCGTGTAGAAGTGCGACCGTACGGTCTATTGTGATGGCCTTAATCTTTAGGGAGTATCTTACAACGTCACCTGTAAACCTATCGCCCTGATAAATTGCAGGATTCTGTCCAGTGCCAACAAGAATAACTCGATGTAAAGCGCCTGATATGCACCCTTCTGGAATCCATTATAGCGGCGGAGGTTTCAAGTAAGTGTTTTAATGATTTATTCTCATCGTCACAGAATCTATATGTTGGATTCGAGACGATTCCTATTCTGAAAAAATATTTTTTAGTCCGTTTGACAGAGCGTCAAAAGTCCTAACCTCAGTTTATTCCTGAATAAGCCGATGCTTGACTCAAATCTCCTCCTATTGCAATTTCCCAACAAAAGTAAGGGTGCCTCAAATCCATTTGGTTCGTGAAGAGTCCCCGACTCTCTCTGTCTTCCCTTCCATTTAGTACATACTTCCTAACATATCTTCTTACTCCACAAAAAGACGGAGTTGCCGCGAATTCCCACAGAAAGCCTCATAACATTTTCTAGTTATTAAAAACGACTGGTTGCCTTTTGTCCTTAAATGGCATGGCTATTCATATCACAATTACGATTTCTACGGGCCTTTGTCCATTTGGAATCAAATAAATCGTGCAAAAGCAAGGTTTCTGAAGAGCTGGAAGAGACTGTCTTGTTTTTGCCATGAAGAGTTCTTGACTGGACTCTTTAATATAAAGATTGCAATAGCAAGAGTTATTCGGGAGTCGATTTAATATAGGAAATGGCTGATCTCCGGGTTGGATATTAGTCGTGGCATTAAAATGAGCCTAAACACTGCTCTAAGTTGGGCATTGTTCTTCAATGAGAATGTGAAATCCAACATAATCTCACCTAAGCTATAAGCACAGTATGTATCTGTAACGTAAAGCTGCAACTATACATATAAGATCGAAAGTGGGATCCAATTCAAAATTATTGGCCGGTACCTTAAAATCTATTCCAAGACGTCTTTGTAACGTACCACAATAATCCACAAGCTATACTGCAATAAAGTTTGGTCTAAAACAATCCAATAGTCGTGTTTACCTAGTACTAGCCCCTCTTTTAGAGTACATCAGTTCATTGTCTATTCGATATTAGTGTTATAGTGGCTGGAACCGCTACAGAGAAAATTTGTAGTCCCACTTTTTATATTTGAAAACTTCTTAAATCGTTCCTGAGTCATACAACAAATTTAATACAAGACCGGTTCCAGTCAAATATTCATATTGGAGCCATTCCCAAACAACCAACATGTTAAAAAAAAACTCCACAATGCTTTAAAGCCTTTAAAATTTTTCTTCTTTAGTAAAAAAAACTAAAGAATCCAAACTACTAACAAAAGTTGGTAAACCATCCCGTTAAACATCTCCAGTGTCTTGTTCTTTTTTTATTTTCGTACACATACATACATACTTACCATATCATTGCCGAATACTAAAATTGGTAATGCAGCCTGACGACGTTCACGATCATTTAAACGTGAGCGGCCACGATTTGGATCGGATTCCAATAAAGCGGTACCTTGACACTCTCTTAAAAATTCATTAGTATTCGAACTGGATCATCAAAAGGATTTTTTTGTTTTGTTTGTTTGTGTTTGTTTGTTTTGTTTATAGTACAACAACAACAACAACATTATACATCGAAATGAATTTTTTTGTTTTGTTTTTTACAATTTTATACGAGTTTCAAATGGTAAAAAATAATTTCAAAATGTTAAGAATAGGAAAGTATGGAACCAAGCGAGAGCGAGCATGTTAATGAAGATAAAATAAAAACAAAAATAAACATGGGATCAAAACTAATTACAACTAAATGTTTATAAAAAAAAAATATATATTCTATATTAAAACACTGTGCAACATAACAAAAAAAAAACTGTTCTCTAGAATATAAAATAACACTGTGCTACAAAATTTAAAAAAAAAATTGCATTTGCTCACATATAGAAAATCTAGTTTAATCTCGAATGGATCATATCGACTAGCTAGTCAGTAAATTTAGATTGTTAAAGATAATAGAGCTTTAGCAAAACATTTCCAGTTTGTTCATCAACTGCTCCAGAGTCCATTCAGCGTACCCACTTTTTGTGCTGCGGTCCATGTCTATCCATCAATGGTGCTTTGGCAAAACAGACTGAGCAAATGAAATCGAATTTGACAGATGTAGCTTCCACAAAATGACCGTTAACAAGTGTCAAAGTTCGGAAGCCCCTGTTGGAGGACCAGATATACCAAAAATAGTTGGATTTAATTAGTTATCAGGTAGACCTGGTGTTTACATGACATCTATATGTACATAATTGATCATTACAACCCTTCAGCCAGGGTTACGACCTAGCTTCTCACATCACTTATGTTGTGTGCGTTAATTTCATGAGTGATGGGACCTACAGTTTAAAGTCGATTCCAAACGACAGATTTTTGGAAAACTTTTCATGGCAATTTTATTTGCTCTCAGGGTTTTTGCCAGAAATCTGTTGCGAGGAAGTCACCGAAGAAATATTATCTCATAATTTCTTTTTTATGTCTGACCGGGGGTTTAAACCGTGGCCTTATGTCTAATAAGCCAACATACTACCTACTAGACTACGACGGCTTCAGGCTAGCTCCTTTAGGTGTTTTTAAAGAGCATAGAGCTTTAGCTAAACATTTCCATCTTATTCACCAACTGCTTCAAAGTCCATTCAGCGAACCCACGTCATTTTCTATTTCCTTTGTGATTTGGCAAAACGGACTGAACCAATGAAAACTAATTTAAAATATAGAGCTTCAACAAGACAACTGTTATCAAGTGTCAAAGTTAGGAAGCCGCTGTTGTAGAACCCCATATAAAAATATTTGAATTTGTATGAATAGTTTCAAAATTTTTTGTACAGAGCGACTTAATGGAGATTTGTGGAACCAAATCAAACTTGGCTATGCAAATCAATAACTTATGCAAGTTTTAGAAAAGAAATCAAAGGAAATCGTCGAATCGCCATTGCAGAAGTTGCTAATGAGGTCAACATCTCTGTTGTCTTTGTCACTAAAGAAGTGTCAAGTCAAGAAGTTAATTCCGAAGGTACTTAATTTTAAGAAAAATACCGTTTTTTAAGCTGGACTTGGGAAATCTTGAAAGAGATACGGTTTATTTCAAAACAGAATGTCATTAGGTTGAAGCCATCAAGTCGGCTTGTTGTACTTTCTTGTATAAGGTGTTGGTTATAAAAACTCTGTATTTTGTACAAGCTTCCTTAGCTTCTTCCAGTTCATTTCTCTGAGAAGAGTTACATACGTCTGGTACAGTGTCTTTTCTAAAATATTGGAATCTCTAGCTTATGTAGGTAGTCATTATTATCAACCGTACCTATACGATGCAGCCGTTCGTGTAAAGTGCAGTGTTCCTTAAGTACGGTCAAGTGATAGTACTAGAAAGACCACAAAAGAGTCTATTCACTATTCATTGCAGTGACGTCATGTGTCATTAGGAGCTTTTATCATAAGACTGCATGTTTACAATGTAGCCGGATCACTATTTTTATTTAATTTTGTATGAAAATTGCAGATTGCTCGATCTTTTAAGGTTGTCATTTATTTTAAGTCCCATTAGTGTGTTGCGTAGCACAGTGTTATTATACAAAATAGTAGGTATAGTGTTGCACAGTGTTCTATGTTATTATATTCAAATGTTGTTTAAGGTTTTCTAGGTTGAAAACATGCGATGAATTTTCTGTTTTTCATTAATTTACATGGTATGTATGACTGAGTTTTTATTTTTTTACTAAAACATCCAAAAAGAAATTTAAGTTAGAAATCTAGCTGCAGTTTTAAGTTCTCTCTCTATAGTACATCACTAAAACTAGAGTATTTATTATGGTTATTATTATTGAGAGAAACACATACATACATACTATATTCGTTACATTTTACTTGGGATGTACAATCATTTACTTACTGCCTGAGAGTGGGTATGGCACGATCCTCATATTCTTCATAGGAATTGCGTGGTGCACTTTTATTACGCCTACGCAAAG
Organism: Sarcophaga variegata; assembly: GCA_932273835.1. Lineage (NCBI taxonomy): Eukaryota > Metazoa > Arthropoda > Insecta > Diptera > Sarcophagidae > Sarcophaga > Sarcophaga variegata. The sequence goes on along the minus strand of OW026361.1, from coordinate 13,880,287 downwards.
AGCCCTGATGACTGGACATTGGTGAACTATGGCGACTGGGACTACGTCTCATATTTAGTTTTGGTGACATGGGTATTTCGTCATGTGATTTTCTTAAGCTGGCTGCTGATAAAGTAGAAATATTATCACTCATGCTGTTGCTGTGATTGTTGTGATGTGATGATAGATTGCCGGGAATGCCAGTGGAACTGTTACCATCTGTTGAGGACTTGTCATCTTGAGCACTTTTTGGACTCATGGTGGCGGCCAGATGAGCTTCTGCCAAGGCTTGGGCCACATCTTGTAAACTGGGGGCCACCGGTAGTATGGGTTTGGAGGCATACACCTCGCAGGCCATGTCATTAGCGGCCATCGATTCGCCGTTTTTCTCTAACAACTCATCGATAAGCAAATGTTTAAATACTGAGGATTTGTACATTTCGATTTGTTCCTTTCTCAATTTGGCCGTGGTGAAATCTTCCTGTTGTACTGCTTGACGTTTGGCCAAAGCATATCTACCGAGTCGTTCACCGGCTATGCGCAAAGCACTCATGCAGAGCTTAAGCTTGCGTGCATATTCAAAACGTTCTGTGGCCACTGCTTTGGCTTTACGCTCCTCCATTTCTCTGATTATATCCGCAATGGTTTCCTCTACGTACATAGAAAACAATAAATCATCACACATAGAAGCTAAGGCAGGTTCTACAGCATCTGCTGGCGCTGTTTGTTGTTCAACGCTCTCTTCGTTTTCCTTGGCCGCACCTGTGTTTGTATCCAATTCTTCGCCCAATACATTGACTGCTATTAAGGCAATCTGTTTATCTGTATTGAACTCATTTACATGGGGACCACTTAGCCTCAACTTTAGATGAGTGCCTTTGCGTGGATTAACCGAAACGCTTTGTAACTCGCGTGATTTGTAATTGGTTGCTGCATTGTCTGCTAAGGCCACAAAACCCAGAAAATCAAAGCACTGTGAGGAAGGTGTACTGGGTATACTTTTGGGTGAATAGTGTAACCATAATTCAACTTTTTCGGCTAAAAAAAAAAATACAACAAAGCTTAGTTTTAAATACTTTTTGTGAACAGAAGCCATTCTTGACTTACGTATTAAATACTGGTGGGCTAATAGCTGTATACGACATATTTTCGCTGGTTTATGAAATCTTAAAACAATATCATGCGGCGTTATTGTACTGCCTATAGCACTACGCCAACCGTGCACTGTAGGACCATGTGTATTAAGTTCACTAGCCGGAAAATTGGGATCCTCATCTGTAAGATAAAGAAAAATAAAAAGAGAAGCTTAAGCAAATGTTTAAACTATGTTTTCTCTCAGTGTAGTTGAAATAAATTATTTTCCACTATTTACTCCCTCACATACAAATATTGACAAGCTTCATTGAACCAATGAAAACTTATCAGCATAATTAAATGCGAATGTCATTATAAAAACAAAACCAATATTTAATACAATAACAAAAACAAATAATAAACAATAACAAGTGCTAGAGAACAAAGAGAAGGGAAATAGATTATAAGAAAGTAAAATTAAGGAAGTTGCCAGATGCTAGGGATGCGTTTAGGAATAAATAACATGTGTGTACATCATTTAAATTCCTTTTGTATGCGACTAACACTTAGGAGATGGCCCCTAATAATGTTAGTATGATGTTGGTACAAATAAAAAATGTTTGCAGAAGGGTGGAGACGCTAGATTTGAACTTCTTTATATTGTAAGAGACATTAATTACAGCATGGCAGAGAAACAAATAATTTTTGTTAGATCTCAATTCAATTAGGAACGAATGTACTCTCCAAGAGGAAAACGAGTTCTATAAGCAACTGTATACGACCGTTGAGAAAAAGTCCCCCTTAGAGTACATACATAAATGGCCATTACAACCCTTTAGTCAAGATTACGGCCTAGTACCACTCATGTTGTGTGTGTTAATTTTACACATGAGAGAGGGGACCTACAGTTTGAAGTCGACTCCGAACGACAGATTTTTTGAAAAACTTTTCATGGCAATTTTATTTACTCTCAGAGTTTTTGCCAAAAATCTGCTGAGAGGAAGTCGCCGAAGAAATATTTTTTCGTATTGCGTTTTGATGTCTGACCTGGGGTTCGAACCGTGGCCTTACGTCTAATAAGCCAACACACTACCTACTATACTACGGCGACTTCCCCTTAATTGAGTAACCGATTATTATTATTAATAATCAGGTTTTTCCTATTCCGTATTTGAAAAAGAAACATACATACAAGCGAGGTGCTAGCCCCATATATTATAGTTGGTTTGGTCGAATATACATAGGTGGTGCTGATCACGTAGTGTTTCCTGAGTTCTTTTAAAAAACCAAAACACTGCAGGTCCCAGTGACAAACACATGGGTAAGCATGCTTAGAAAGTTAAAAATTTTGGCTCTCTAATTCAGTTGACTCAGGTCTACCCTAACAAGTCCTAAGGTCATATGTTTACCATCTGTCGTTGTCTATAAACATCTAACCTCGTGGAGGTATATGGAGTTGTATTGGGCGACTGGTGAGAAACGACGCTACAATTCTTTTCCAAGGCATGCCGCCGTCTATCTGGACTGTCGGGAGGCTTCGGGACAGCTTGTGTGGAGGGAAATAAGTATCTCTTAGGTTGGCAGTTGCCATAAAAGTTGGGCATAGCTGGGACAAGGAGACTCCTTTATGCCTTAGAAAAATAAGCTGTTTGTGAAAGTCATACAGCGCTTTACATATTAATGGTCAATGTAATCGGCCCAGTGAGCAAGCAATTAGTGCAGTTAGGTTAGGTTAGAGGACGTGAATTTGTCAATTAAGACAAGTACAGTACCCGGAGGTCGAATTGACCCATTGTACAACCACTTATGTTGTGTGTGTCAATTTTATACACGAGTGGTGGGACCTACAGTTTAAAGTCGACTCCGAACGACAGATTTTTATTTACTGAGAAACTTTTCATGGCAATTTTTATTTACTCTCAGAGTTTTTGCCAGAAATCTACTGAGAGGAAGTCGCCCAAAAAAATACTTTTTGTATTTTGTCTTTGATGCCTGGCATGGGGCTCGAACCCAGGCTTTTGCGTCTAATAAGCTAACACACTACCTATTATACTACGGCAACTTCAAAATTAGTGCAGTTACTGTGCGTTACTTTTCGATTCAAAATTATCAACAAGACAAAGATATGTGTACCGCAGATAATATTGCTACTATAGCGCGGCGTCTCGAATAAAACGTCAAAATGTCGGCCATTTTGCACACGGAATTTGGCTTACATACATATATAATTAGTCATTACAACCCTTTAATCAGGATTACGACCTAGCTTCTCACACCACTTATGTTGTGTGCGTTAACTTTTATACATGAGTGGTGGGACCTAAAGTTTAAAGTCGACTCCGAGCGACAAATTTTTGAGAAACTTTGCTTAGCAATTTTATTTACTCTTAGAGTTTTTGCCAGAAATCTGTGAGAGAAAGTAGCCAAAGAAATATTTTGTCATATTTCGCTTAGTTGGAGATGCCTGAACTGGGGAATTTGGCTTACGAGCCTATAATACACAGCTCTTATGAGCATTGAAGCCAAACTAGCATCGTTTGCGTCATATCTTTGCTGATTGAACTTCTTTGAGGCAAGCAGAAGATGAGCATTTTTTATCAAAGAATTTTGTTTGGTGGTAAAGCTAGCTTTTTTATCAAAGAATTGTGATTGATGGTAAAGCTCTTTTTGGGTTAAATCTCTACATTAGTAAGTGCAGTTAAAGTATTTGAAGCGTATAAATTCCTAAAACCGTTAGCTAATCACCATTACATCCATTAAAATCGACTGTTGGCCAGGGATTGACGACATCATCGCTACTTATATTTTTCTTTCAATGTTTAGTTCAAGCTTAAACCGGAATATTTTCAGAAAAAAAAATTAAACTTTATGTCTCTAACTTCATTACACACACACTGCAATTGAAAAATAGTTTCACAATCGTTCACGTTCAATTTTTAAAACTAAAGCGATTTTAGTACCTCATTTTTGGGTATCCATAATTATATATTGATGTGGCAGCTCTATTGTACACGAGCTCTCTTAAAATAAGTTTATAAGAGATACATAGTTTCGTTTTTCTCTCTTGTATCTTTTTTGTGTGTTTCCAAAACACATTCTACCGGCATTGTATCTCATAACTACACATTATAAATTCAGTATATTTTTAGTTGTTAGAATTACAGGAAGTTATTGGTGCTGAATTTTTCATAAAATTTAAAATAAAAAAAATAAATTAAAATTAATTTAAATAAAACCTCATTTAAAACAAAATGTCTACAACATCTACGGCAAAGATGACTGATAATAACATAAAACCAAAGGTGGCATTTTGGCCACAAATACAAAGTTTACTAAACACCATTAACCACATATTTATTTTACTAGTCGGTGTTTACATTACATTATTGGCCCGCAGTTTAAATTTCCAAGACACTGCCATGCATATGTTTATGACAGTTGTCGGGGTAAGTTCGAAAAGGGAAAAGAGTGTGTTGTGTGTTTGGTAAAAAGTAAAGAAGAGTACACGTCATAGTTTAGTTTAGTGATGTATTGTTGTAGAATTTGTAATTTGTTATTGTTTTCTATTTTTTTTTTGCCGGCATGACAAAACAATTTTTTTTTAAATTATTTGTTGTCAACGATAGCTATTGCTTGACAAAATGATGTGCGATTAATATTGAGCACACATCAATTTGGGTAACAGGTTTTTCGCAAATGACCTTTGAACTAGTATCTATCTAATCAATAGTTATCATAGTTTTATTTTCTAGATTAAGAGAAATGTGTTCGACGATTAAAAATTTGAATTATAAATGTTCATTTAAAACAAATTAATATTCAATTATTCTAAATCAATAATATAGTTTTCGAAATGTTCGAAATTTTCGAACATAATAAAGTAAAGTATAAAGTGTAGCATACACTTCTTAGAGAAGATAATGAATTTTAATTTTTAATCTGAAAAAATTAGAGAGGGTAATATTTACAACGTGGACAATTGGTTTTTTTTTAATTTTTTCGGATTTTGAAAAACTAAAACAACTTCAATGTACTTCGAAGAAATTCTTCTAAAAGTTTACCGAACCCATTAGAAAAGTCTATAGGAAGGTTAAACAGCGCCACTTTATGAGAAAAATTATGAATAAATAATGGGTGATTTTTTAAGAGCTATAGGAAAAATTTTCAATAAAAACGCATAAAATTCAGAAAAATGCATGAAATCTTTATTTCAATCGATAGTACGGTCCATATAATTTAATGTTTGAAGATTATTTCATGCAAATGTTCACCGCGACTGCACCTCAAATGGTCCATCCGCTTAGTCCAATTTTGGCATACTCTTTCTAACATTTCGGCCGGTATCTCACGAATAAATTTTCCAATGTTGTCTTATAATGCGTCAATTGAAGCGGGCTTGTCTGTATAGACATGAGCTTTAACATAGCCCCACAAAAAATAGACTAAAGGCGTTAAATCGCACGATCTAGGCGGCCAATTGACCGGTCCCGAACATGAAATAAAATGTTCACCGAACTCGCCTCTCAATAAGTCCATTGTTACGCGTGCTGTGTGCCATGTGGCACCGTCTTGTTGAAACCACATGTCATGCAAGTGAAGCTCTTGCATTTTGGGCAAAAAAAAATTGGATATCATCTCACGGTAGCGCTCACCATTCACAGTTACGTTACGTTACGATTCGCATCATCTTTGAAGAAGTACGGTCCAATGATGCCACCAGCCCATAAACCGCACCAAACTTTTTCTGGATGCATTGGTAGCTTTTGCAATGCTTCTGGCTGATCTTCACTCCAAAATCGACAATTCTGCTTATTTACGTATCCATTGAGCCAAAAATGAGCTTCGTCGCTGTAAATTTGGTGCGAAATATAGTCACAATAGATTTGCTTTTGTAAGACGATTCATGGTTAAATTATAGACCAAACTGAAGATGTTTGACAGTGAAACAAAACAAGTGTTGCCAAAAAGATAATAGCTAAAAAATCACCCGTTACAAAAACTTACTCACAAAGACTTCGAATATAAAAACACCAATACATTTGCACAAAGACGTTGATTCTAGGCAATGGCAAATGATAGGTCTATTATTCTAGAACTTATTGTCGCAGTAGTCTAACAGGTAGTGTCTTGGTTTACTAGACGTGAGGCCACGGTTCAACCACCAGGTCAGAAACATGAAAAAATATTTTTTCGGCCGAGTAAATAAAATCGCCATGAAAAAGTTTCTCAAAAATCTTTCTTTCAGAGTAGGCTTTAAACTGTAGTCGACTTTAAATATAAGTGGTGTGAGAAGCTAGGTCGTAATCCCGACTGAAGGGTTGTAATGACCAATTATGTATGTATGTACGTATATACTGCAGCGAAACAATAATAAAGCGCTTAAATTTCGCGAAGCACGTATTGAAATTCATAATTTTCTGCAGAATACTTTTAGTTTTAGGCACAAGAATAAGGCTAATGATGCAAATTCCTTTAATATAATGGCGGATGATCTACCACTAGAAGCTTGTCATGTTCGAAATACAATATTCAATGGTTGACCGCCTTCGGATTGCTTCCAGCCGACTATCTTTCCTACATTTCGGTCGGTATCTTGGCGAAAGTTTGACAAATGTCGGTTTTCAAACGACCAGCTTCATAAAAAGTCTTACAACATTAAAATACCGTATCTTGGCAGCTAATTGAAGTCTTTAAAGCGTGAAATTAGTCTCCATGGAAACTTCTTATGGAGTCGTTAGTACTGTGTTGCATGTGGTTCGTGGTTTGATAAAACCAAATACTGGCCTATGCATAATCAATCAAATGTAGGCTAACACAACGGTTTTTTTAAGGCCAGATCATTTTCAATTGGAGATAACGTTTCTTTTAGGTAATCCCCAGTCCATATTGGACACCAAAAATTCACTTTTTTAGAATGCAATGCCTTCTGAGTTCTCCCTTTTATTTACATGTTGAAGAAATCATTGAGCAAGAAAAAGACCTCATCATGAAAGAAAGTTGAGTTCGAAAAGTCAGGATCCAATCGGCATATCAACGTCGTCTGTTACGACTGTTCTGAGAATTGGAGTTTTTATGGACGGAGTTCCAAATGCAAAATACGTGATATTGATCCGAACGATTTCTCTTTGTTTGAACGTACTACTATTCAAAATCAGACTAGCTAAAGGAAACTACTGCTAACGTGAATAGGAGAGGAACCATGTATCATCGCACTAAAGCTAGGCCACAGACGTCGCCTTAAACCAGAATTTTTTTTGAGAAATTTTTAGGCATTCACTTTATAGTCCTTGACAATGGCATTTAGTTTTTAAAGATTATTTCATGTAATCGTTGCCTTCAGTTACGCTGTAGGTGGCCCTTAAATGAGCCCCAATATAGTTGTAACTTTTTCTGCATTTCGGCTGGTATCTCACCATGGATGCAGGGTTGCATTCCAAGGCCGAAATTGTAATCCACTTGTCCCTGATATATTTCGATATTAACATTCCATGATTTACATGGGTTGTTCATTTGCTAGTCTATTCATGGTGAGATGCTAAACTTTAGTGAGCCTTTTTGGGTTTTGACACATGTCACGAACTATTTTTCCTTATAGTGAAACGATGTACATTAAAAAAACATACATGTTAACTGAATGGAAAATAGTTAGGTTATGTTAGGTTAAAGTTTCGTGAATAACTCTAGGATCGTTAGGGAATGTCGCCGCTGTCTCGACCTTCTTTCTGGGCGCTTCACCAGTGTATCACTGGTATGGGTCCTCGGGCACAGTAACATTCCGGGAAACTGTAGGGCCGACGAGCTCGCCAGACTGGAGCGCTCGTTCCGAAATCCTCTTCAATTGAAATCGATATGCCACTTGCATCGATCAAGTTGGACAGTGCGCGGAAATTTTTTCGGTACGCCAACCTATCCTGGGTCAATGAGGAGTCCTGCTCCACTGCTAGACTCACCTGGCCCTTGATGGATAGAAAGCGTACCAACCATTTACTTGGTCTTGGTCGTGACGTCATCCCAACCACATTGCGTTATGGGCAGACACGCGGAAAGAATGAGACTCCCATTTAACGCCTTCTGCCGTGGATGCAGATCCGCTGAGGAAGAGGAGACTGTTATCCACTTTCTTTGTCAGTGCCCGTATCTTGCGAGGTGCAGATATTGGTTATGTGACTCTCCATTTCTTGTCAGCTTGACGGAGCTGTCATCTATTCATATCAAGGATATAGCTTCGTTCATCAAACTTTCTGGCTGGTTTTCCAGTGTAGGGTAGTCGTGCTTTTGATGTGCAGCCCTTGCGCTGACCAACTTCTTCCACTTCCCTGATTTTGGCTCGTTGTGGCGCCACAGGTAAGCGTTAGTGAACGATAGTACTGAAATATTTTGCACTAGGGCAAGAATCCAATTATCAAAAAGTTAAGGCTAAGCTCGTGGATTCTCCAGAATTATTACAAGCTCAGTGATCAAGTCCTTATGATTCACGTAAATGTAACAGACCACAGTCTTTCGTGGAATTGAACTTTCATTCCAAGATACTACCAACCCTTAATAATTATATGCTTCCCTTTTCAGTTCCACGTCTTGTGTGCTGAGGCCTTAATGTCCCACTATCCCTATAATCCCATAACAAATCGTTTCTCACATCGTAACAAATCAAGATTACATGGTATTCTACAAATCATTGGCGGCTCTATGGCCTTATTAGGCGGTTTGGGTAAATACCAAAGCACTGAAATACATTTCACCACCTGGCATGGATGTTTTGGTAAGTTTCAATAACCAAAAACAAAAATATTTTAAGAAAGAAAAAATCAAAATTTTTATTTAATTCCATTCATCATTACAGGTATTGCTGCCAATTTTATGTGTTTTGCCAGTCTTATGGGTGGTCTTTTGAATTATTTCCAACCCAAGTTCATACATAAAATCTATACACCCTCAGAGGTTAAATTCCGTCATAATCTATTTGGCATGGTGACATTTACTTTGGCTATGACCACCATTATTTTGGGCTATTTTACGAAATTCTTTGTTAAATATGTGGATGCCGATATAATACCAGCATTTGCCTTGGCCACTGCATTGGTTTATTTGCTGACAATGATTGCACCGGCACGTTCTTTATTGGACAAATTGAAATACAGAAAGAAGAAATAAATGATGACAAATGATGATGGATTGTGTGTGAAAATTTGTTTAAATAAAACTAAATATTTATTAAAATTAAAACAAATTTAAGGCTCTAAGGAAGAATAGTCTAAGTCAACTTAAGTGAAGGGGTAAGATTAAAGTAAAAGAGTAAGTAAGGGTAGGAAATCCTTTGCAGCACGGGCGCAGCAACGTGCCCGTCCACAACGTGGTAAAACCACACGTCGTACAGAAAAAAAATCCTGCCTGCATAATGCCATCCAGAGTCATACTGCAAATTAAACCTCATTTTCAGAAAACTAAGACCCAAACACTTCGCCTGAAGAAAATCTGCACCAGGTGCATTTATTTCAAGTACGACAATTTTATTCTACTAAGCCACTCAGATGGAAATACGCTTCATTTGAGAAGCTGGCTTTTTATACGAAAAATTAACATTGACTTCAGTTTGCACTAGTACGCACTGAAATAAATACCATCGTTTTCCAGGGACCGCCGATTTGAGCTTAATAAGGTGAATTTTGTACGCGTGAAGTTGGAGGTCAGTGTCAGAACATACAACTATGTGTGGGTTTTACGTGGGTACCTGTTCATGTGGAGCTATTCCCACGGTGCTCTTCGCACAGGGTGAAATGCAATGCGTCTACCAACGCCCCCACACACTGCAAACACTGGCTGCAACCCTGTATGTAGGTAGCAATTCGAAGCCATACTATTTGGGTATGACTTCCCTCTTGTTTAGGGGTCGGATACCATCTAAACTACTTCAATGGTTTAAGAGTGTAACGCCACACCGTACTGACACACTTCCCGCGATTTGGGTCTAAACAACAGCTACCACGTCGCTCCCACAAGAGGGCCTCACCATTGCCGGGCAGAAACAAGTCCCTGGGGCTCCCGGCACCCGTGTTACCTGATTAAGACCTCTGGTCAGGCTTCGCAGTCAAGTAAGACCAGACTGCTTCCAGTTGAACCCCAAAAAGTTCCTGACTGGTAGCAGCACCCTTAGTCGCCTCTTACGCCAAGAATGGTAATCACTTTGGTAGTATTCTTCCCGCTACCATCGGGGATGTCAGGTCCTACAGTTTAAAGTCGATTCTGAACGACAAATTCTTGAGAAAATGTTTCTTGGCAATTTTATTTACTCTTAGGGCCATTATTACAACTTGCAGTTAACTAAAGGGAGGATTTAAACGGGCAGATAAATTGTTTTTCATTATTATGAATACCGAATACGATAGAAGTAAGCGTTAAGCCAAAGGGAAGATCATCCTACTGGTAACTTTTAAAGTTAAGTTTATGTTTGAACTTGCCATATTACATATTAGTTTCAATACTGCAACTTCAAATATAAGCAAAGTGAGCAAATACAACAAAAAAGAAGCCCGTCGTTGCCACTGCGTTAAAAAATAAAACTTGTTTAATTTGCGCAGTGCTATCGACATTGCTCCGCCACTGCCATATGTTTGAAAAAGTTAACTTTATTTTATCTGTAAGTTGTAATAACTTGCAGGTAACTTTAGAGTTCCCTTTAGCTAAAGCTACCTTTAACTAAACCCAAGTTTAACGGCAAGTTGTAATAATGGCCGAAGTCGCCGTGGTCTAGTAGGTAGTGTGTTGGCTTATTAGACGAAAAGCCAGGGTTCGAGCCCCAGGCCAGACATCAAAATAAAATACAAAAAGTATTTCTTCGACGATTTCCCCTCAGCAGATTTCTGGCAAGAACTCTGACAGTAAATAAAATTGCCATGAAAAGTTTCTCAAAAAATCTGTCGTTCGGAGTCGACTTTAAACTGTAGGTCCCGCCACTCATGTATAAAATTAATACACACAACATACATAAGTGGTGTGAGAAACTAGGTCGTAATCCTCGCTGAAGGGTTGTAATGACCAATTATTTATGTATGTGTAATAATGGCGCTTTGAGTATTTGCCAGAAATCTGCTGTAAGGAAGTCGTCGAAGAAATATTTTTTCAAATTTCGTTTTGTTTTCGCATCTAATAGCCCAACACAGTACCTACTAGACTATGACGACTTCGAAGCTGGAGATGTAGTAACTGCTTATAAATTCTAAAGTAAAACTGCAGTTAAACTTGTCTCTTCTTTCGATTAAGTTCAAGCTTTCTTAGGCATAGTTCTGTGCCAGTTATTATAGATGGTATGGCATATAAGCTGTCACGTTTAAGTAGTCTAGAATTAGAAAAACCTAATGTACTGCTCTTGAGAATCCAATGCCATGACGTAGCTATTAAATAATAAAAATAAAATTAAAACTTTTATGTAAGTATGTTTCTGGCCTTTATGGGAGCCTTATAAAGGGTCAGCCAAATAACTTTTTTTTTTGAAAATGCTTTAAAAAAAACTACTGAATATTTTCTCAAATTTCTTTTTTTATTTGAAAGTACAATCCTTCCGGTTAATAATGGAAAATAATTTCATTCAAATGGCTGCCTCGTCTGGCCATGCAGTAGCCTACACGATCGGTCCAATTTTTAAGCACATTATCGATTGTGTGCAGCTGTATTTCACCAATGGCTTCACCAATATTGTCCTTTAAAGCGTCAATTGTCTCTGGCTTGTCGACGTAACACTTATCTTTGACGGCACCCCACAAATAATAGTCCAACGATGTCAAATCGCAGCTCCGAGGTGGCCAAACGACATCAGCTCTGCGGCTGATAATGCGATCTTCAAAAACAGGGCGCAAAACATCGTGTGTAGCTTCGGCTGTGTGGCACGTAGCGCCGTCCTGTTGAAACCAAATGTTGCCAATATCTTCCTCTTCAATTTTTGTGAACAAAAATTCGTTCCAGATGGCCCGATAACGATCGCCATTGACTGTAACGGCCACTCCTTGCTCATTTTCGAAGAAAAATGGCCCAATTATGCCTCTGGACCAAAATCCGCACCAAACAGTGACTTGTTTTGGGTGCGTCGGCTTTCAAATGTATGCGTGCGGGTTTTCTGTGCCCCAAATGCGACAATTTTCCTTGTTTACATACCCGCCAAGATCAAAATGAGCTTTATCTGAAAAGATGATTTTTTTTTTTTGCCAAAATCGGCATCTTCTGGTGTAGGCTACTGCATGGCCAGCCGAGGCAGCCATTTGAATGAAATTATTTTCCATTATTAACCGGAAGGATTGTACTTTCAAATAAAAAAAGAAATTTGAGAAAATATTCAGTAGTTTTTTTAAAGCATTTAACAAAAAAAAGTTATTTGGCGGACCCTTTATGTTTTTTTTTTTTTTTTGGTCTGAAACCATTAGATTTCTCAATCAATAAGTCTACCTAGGTAACAATTTGTTTGCATTTCAAATGGAAATTGTATAGAATTGCAGGATAGTCAGACTGACAGTAATCGATAACTCTTGCAAACTACATACTCAACTAATGAGGCCACTTAAAAGTCTAGCAACGAAAACATTCACGCTTGTTATCACAAAGCGACATTAAACATTTCATGGTAATCTATAGTGGTCATCTACCATAATGTGCTAGAAGTAGATCGTTGAGTTATGGACTCAGGGAGGCTGCTAACAGACGTGAATAACCATCACCAATTGAAACGAAAATGAATATGTTTAAAAGCTCTCTTCTTACGAAACCTCAAGTGCAGTGATGATGGATCCATGATCTTCCAAGAACAATGTAACAATAATTGTAAAGAATTTCTGTTGGCAAACCACTCGCTATAATCTGACCACTTAAATTTTTATTTATAATTGACTACCAGCTCATGATTTATTGGATAAATTGAAAGAAAACAAAGCAGTAAATGACAAGACGACATATAAATAGAAAACGCTTTGCAGTGGAAATAAATTCAGATTTAAGCAGTTCTTCCACAATAACCAGATATGGTTTTCATTTTTTTTTTATAGAGAATTAGATGGGAATATAAGCACCAACAAAAACAATAGTATAAAAGCAATATGATAGCATTTTATCATCAGTATAAACTCATCAACCGATCTGTATAGATACGTAGTGTCGTGACTTTATCCATAGGAACCGGGGAAAAAATTAAATACAAAGTTATTGTTTTAATAAAAAAAAATGGTGATTCAGTGGAGTTCTATAATGTATTTTCCATGCATTTTATTCATAACATATTTAAAACGTGGCCACCTACTACCTAACACTCCCGATTGTAACTGTTTTTATCCGAAATTCGGAGAGGTATGTTAAAGAGCTTAAAAGTGTATTTGGGATATTATTTGATTTTGAAATTTCCTGTCATAAATATTTAAAAATACAATAAAATAAACAAATCCTTGAGGACATTAAAGGATGTGATGTTTATGGATAAGTGGTGCGCTAAGGATGTCAGCAACACTCTTCATTCAACCGATTAAAAACCAGTTTATATATGCGGCCTATGGTACCTAAAGCATGAAGCAATGGATCAACTAGAGCCAAATCTTATCGCCTGAGAATAATTGGTACTCTAACGTATACTTGCTTAATGCGGAAATACCCGACAGAGTATCTAAATACATAATTGGTCATTACAACCCTTCAGCCAGGATTACGACCTAGTTTCTCACACTACTTATGTTGTGTGTGTTAATTTTATACATGAGTGGTGGGACCTAGAGTATAAAGTCGACTCCGAACGACAGATTTTTCAGAAACTTTTTCATGGCAATTTTATTTTATTTACTCTCCGAGTTTTTGCCAGAAATCTGCTGAGAGGAAGACGCCAAAGAAATACTTTTTGTATTTTGTCTTGATGTCTGGCGTGGGGCTCGAACCCTAGCCACTAACTACCACACTAACTACTAGACTACGGCAACTCCGACAAAATATCTTACATATCTAAAAACATATCAACCAATTGCCTATGGGGATTTGTTGGCCGTAAAATTGAGTTGAAAATAAAAAGGCGAGTCCTAATGGCTACATGAGGCATTTGTATAAAAATCTTGTAGAAGATTTTATAAATTCCAGGGACTTTCTTGGGATTGAGTTCAGATACTAGAGCTCTGAATCTCTTGAAACTCAATGTTGAAAAGTAGAATGGGGTATGCTAACCAAATCATAGTATAAATTTGGAATGAAGTTGGTTTTTAAATACCTTTCTCAGCAGCGTTTCTTGCCCAATTACTCTTTGAGTTTCGTAAATAAGGCCGAAATGTTTCAAGCCGATTAAGACTCCCAGTTGCATGCCGAAGTCGCCGCAACCTAGTAGATAGTGTGTTAGCTTATTAGACGTGAGGCCACGGTTGAAACCTTATGTCCGACATCTCCAACAAAACGAAATATGAAAATTCTCTGAGAGTAAATAAAAATTTTCATGAAAAGTTTCTCAAAAATAGCCTGCCGCTCCGAGTCGACTTTAAACTGCAGGTTTGCCACTCATGCATAAAACTAACACTCACAACATAAGTGATATGGGAAACTAGGTCGTTATCCTGACTGAAGGATGGTAATGACCAATTATGTGTGTATGTATGCAGTTGCACCTCACAATAAATAGTTTGACTTTGGTGTAGCAAAATGCAAAATGTGAAGAGAGATTTTTGAAGCTTTTTCAAACGTTTAGTGCATTCCTTAAGCCTTAATTTTATGTAGTCTGTACTATTCCCTTCATACTCCCCTTATTTCCACAAAAAAAAATCTGAATCTGGACGTTAATCGATAACAGAACATGATATTCAAATCCATTTTTGTATCAAATAACACTGGATTACTAACTGTAATAAGTCATCATATCCAGCAGATATATTTGGCTTTGCCTAAAAACATGACTCTAGAGATTTATAGAGACTTGGGTATTGATTCTTTGTAATAGAAAATCTAGGGGGCGGTTAAATCAAAGATAATAGAAAATCTTAATAAATATTATATTTTTCTTACAGTGCAATTGGCCAACACAGCCTGATAACGGCGCAGGCAATACTATTCCAGCAAGTGCTGGTTATAATGTGGTAAGAAAACCAAAAAAAAATTAATTTCAATTTTAAATCCCACTTCGTTTATAACCTCTAATTTAGCCTCATTTGACAAACACTATACAACAAACACCACCCCACAATATACACTCCTATCCGGTAAGTTTAACATTTAATTGAAATTATTATGAAATTGAAAATTTATTTCCATTTAAAGACGTCAAGCCCTGTAATTCCGAGTCATATGCCAAACGTTTTACAACCAACCAATAGTACACATTTAGGAAAGGTGAGATTAAATTAAAGTAAAATAATTTTCAATTTAAAAATCTTAATTATTTAATTAAATTTCCTCTTACAGCGTACTACACCTGCAAGCCGGAGTCATGGCACGGTAAGTGTAATCGCATTTTAATGCTTTCAAGAATCTTTAAGAACCATTTGCCAAATATTAGACATTTCTTCTGTAATTGTCATATATTGTATTATTTCATGTACTATTTATTTATTTATTTTAATTATAAGAAATTATTTTTTTTTTAAATTGTATTTCCCTTAGACACCAAAATCTATAACACCGAGTCGTGGTCCAAAGCAAAACCAACCACCTCATAATATTCACGCGACTAAAGTAAGTTTAAACGAAATTAAATAAATTTTAAATTATGGGCCATTATTACAACTTGCCGTTAAACTTGGGTTTAGTTAAAGGTAACTTTAGCTAAAGGGAACTGTATTTTCGTTATTACAGATAAAGTAAAGTTAAAGTTAAAGTGTTTGAAAACTGCTCAAATTTTTTATTTAAACGCAATGGCAACAACGGGCTTCTTTTTTGTTGTAATTACTCATTTTGTTTATTTGTGAAGTTGCCGTATTGAAAATAATATATATGTATGGCAAGTTCAGACATAAACTTAACTTTAAAAGTTACCAGTAGGATGATCTTCCCTTTAGCTTAACGCTCACTTCTACCTTATCGTCCACTTATAATAACAAAAAACAATTTATTTGCCAGTCAAAATCCTCCCTTTAGTTAATGGCAAGTTGTAATAATGGACATAAACATATTACGGCATTAAATTATTATTTCATTTAAAGCCTTCAACTCCTACAACTGGGAAATCTGTGAACAATCCTAAACCATTAATCCAACCAAATTCTAAGGTGTTTTAATGTACTTTTGTGCTTCAATGGAAATTCATTTAAAATTTGACGTTCGATTTCCCCTTACTAATTTGTGTACTATAGTACGCCTACCATTTGCATGTCCACTGATCTTCCAGAGAATTTGCATGTTTTTGACCAAAAATCGATTTTTTCAAAATTCAATTTCGAATCTCACGGTTGGAAAGAATACCCTCTGAACTACCATTTACATATAGTCGGGTAGGTGTTCTATTTCTTATCCATATGTTCCCAAATGGCCACTGATCTTCTAGAGAGTTTTCCATCAAAAAAATTTATAGTTACAAAGCCAATTTTCACAATACCATATCATTTTATATGGGACTATTTTGCTGATTATATTAAGAGACCTTGAAACCTTCCTTTGAGTATGATATGGTACTCATAGACCTAGTATTTATCCTAAAATTAGTTGGCTTGTTCAGATGGATACTGTTAAACAGTTAACAGTGCTATATTAAAGGTCAAATTTTGTTTTGTTAAGAAAATTTTGCTCTGTTAACGGCAAATGTGGCGCTGCTAAAATTTATGGATTGCGTCTTGGATTTTCAAAGTCGTATTTAACTTCACACACATTATATTAAATGCTTATACATATATTAATTTTCTTTTTTTTTTAGAAAAGTCCGGCAGTAAACACAGCGGCCAAGGTATGTACAAATAATTTTTTTAAATATTATAACGTTTGTTTCTTTAATACATATTTATATGTCTTTATTTTATAGAACTCCATAGAAAATCTTCACTTTACAAATGAAAATGAAACTATTGAGGTAAATTAAAAAAAAACTTGCTTACATGTCACTCATTAATATCTTTTAAACAATTCTAGAGCCCTCTATTGCTTTCATCAGAGGATTCTATAGGCAATTTTCCAATTATTGATTTAATGAATAGTTCCTCCCCTGTAGATACTGTAAGTGAAATACTTTGTTTTTCAGAATTTAATAAAAAAAAAATATTTTAAAATTCATAATAATTTCAGCAGCATAGTGACAACAAAGCCCAAGTAAACTCCAAAGTAAGTTTGAAATCAAAATTTTTAAGCTATGGAAAGATATTTAAATTTGTTTTCATTTTTTTTTTTCTTCATCTTTTTAGAATTCATACCATTTTATAAAATCTGTGCAAAAGAGTGTGGTAAGGGATAATTTCTTCTATAAACATTCTATAATTGATAACGATTTTTTTCAATTAAGGTTTTAATTTTTTTTATTTTTTGAGCTATTGACAGGTTAAAACTCTATTTATTGCAATAAAATTAAACCACAAGTTCTGTACTAAGAAAATATTCCAAATACAATATTACATACACTTAACAATTGGCCTGCGACAAAGAAATCTACTGCCCACAAGCTTTTGTATTTAAAAAAATTTAATTCCTAACCACACTTATCAATAGCGAGTTAGTTGATACACCAAGAATTTCGTATGGATGTTCTTATGCTTGTAACTTATAGTGCAGATATGATAAAAACCGATTTTCATTTGTTCTTGTCTCTGACAAATAATTTTGGTGGCGAAATCATAGGCTTGTGTCAATTATTATTTTACGAGAGCTGAATAATAGAATTTTACCTTCAAAATGCTAACAATTAAGCGAACTAAACTCTTGACGAAGCTTACAAACTTCACTGAAAAATTATAGTTTTTTTTTTCGTTTCATACTTTATATGACTTTTTTGGTACCTTTCTTATACTGAAAGGTACTTTATTGCATGTTTTAGGGCCATTATTACAACTTACCGTTAACTAAAGTAGGATTTTAACAGGCAGATAAATTGTTTTTCGTTATTAGAAGTGGACGATAAGGTAGAAGTGAGCGTTAAGCTAAAGGGAAGATCATCCTACTAGTAACTTTTAAAGTTAAGTTTATGTTTGAACTTGCAATATTATATATTATTTTCAATATGGCAACTTCAAATATAAACAAAATGAGCAAATACAACAAAAAAAGAAGCCCGTTGTTGCCACTGCGTTTAAAAAAAACTTGTTTAATTGAGCAGTTTTATCGACATTGCTCCGGCACTGCCATATTTTTGAAAGAGTTAACTTTATTTTATCTGTAAGTTGTAATAACGAAAATAAGTTAAATGTGACTTTAAAGTTCACTTTAGCTAATGTTACCTTTAACTAAAATCAAGTTTAACGAGGAATTGTAATAATGGCCCTTAAAATTTTTCTCCAAAAGTGTTTAGTTTTTTAATTTTTAATTACTAGAAAATGAGGTACACAATTCGTAAATTAATGCCACTTATTTCTTTAAAAGTCATTGCTTTTAAATATTTGAAAATTCAAATAAAATTTACAAAAATATACTTTTTGGTGGCTTTGATCCTTTGACCTTAAAATATAGAAGTATGAGAAATTTTTATTAATATTTTTTGTTGTTTTTTTTCTTTGCTCCATATTTAATTTATAAATTTTTTATTCTCTTATTTCTTAACATTTCAGATATCGAATAAAGTCTCTACCATACATAATCATCATAATATTCAAACCAAAACCAATTATATGAAGAATCCGTACATTATAGTGGGTATTGTAGCATTGGCTGCAATAGTTCTGGCAATAGTAGTCGCTGGTATTGTGGTACATCACAGCAAGGAAAATTGACCTAAGCAATCTACATACATACATACGAGTACATGCAAATTTGTATTGAAAAGTATAAAAAAGATATAAATTTGTTAATAAATAAACTTTTTAATAAATACTTTTGGTTAAAAAACTTAAAAATTATGTTTTTTGTTTTCAATGTAATGCTAACATCAAAAAAGGATGAAAACTATCGATATCAACAATATGTTTTGCATTCCTGAAGGTTATGGTTGGTAAGTATGATACATCAGCACCTTGTGAAATGTCAGGATTGTTCAATGACAGTAGGTATGTTTGCCCGTAGAGTGATTGATACTATTGCACTTTGAAAGGTCACAATAGTCTATTGATAGGCTTAGTGAGAGTAAGTATATACATATGTTCCTTTTACTCCTCTAGGGAGCATAGGATTGCAGTGTAAGTGAGAGTAAGTGCATGAATAGAATACAATTGTAACGATTTTTCCTTACACATACATACATACATAATTAGTCATTACTCACTCATTCTTATATCACTTATGTTGTGTGTGTTAATTTTATACATGAGTGGCGGGACCTACAGTTTAAAGTCGACTCCGAACGACATATTTTTGAGAAACTTTTCATAGCAATTTTATTTTTACTCTCCGAATTTTTGCCAGAAATCTGCTGAGAGGAAGTCGCGGAAGAAATATTTTTTGTATTTTGTTTTGATGTCTGGCCTGGTTTGAACCCTGGCTTTTCGTCTAATAAGCCAACACACTACATACTAGACTACGGCGGCTTTTTTCCTTATACATTAATTGTTAAAGGTCGTATCAGCATACAGTCTTGAGAGAAGCTGAATAAACCTACACTGAGCGAATAAACGTTTTATCTTGTTTTTGTTCTGTTTTTATTACATGTTATATGACCTCTCTTCGTGACAGGGATAAATTACTCTTTAAGAACAAATCCCAGTTTAAATTAATTTAATTTCATATTTTGTTTGGACAAACTTGAACTGAGCTGTCAATAGGTGACACGTCTTAATGGAAAAATTTTCGATATTTATGAATCGTATTAAAAATAACAATTTCATCCACGTTTAGATTGTATTTGCGTTTTGTAACAGTTTTTCTCTCTTCTCCTGTTTACTTATCTTCTTATTTTTATTCAGTTTGGTATTACTTGCATGGATGAGATCTTAGATCAAATATCTTCTACATAATCTAAATCCTCAAAACAGACATAATTGGTCATTACAACCCTTCATTCAAGATTACGACCCAGCTTCTCACATCACTTATGTTGTTTGTGTTAATTTTAGACATAAGTGGCGGGACCTACAGTTTAAAGCCGACTCCGAACTACAAATTCTTTAAAAAACTTTTCGTGGAAATTTTATTTACTCGTCGTGTTTTTGCCAGAAATCTGCTGAGAAGAAGTCGCCGAAGAAATATTTTTTCATATTTCGTTCTTTTGGAGATGTCCGACCTGGGGTTTGAACTGTGGCCTTACGTCTAATAAGCCAACACACTACCTACTAGATTACAGCGACTTCCACTCCTCGAAAGCATGAGAGAAACTCATATAATTACTCCGCTCTTTGAACTGACTTTGTTCATGATGTCATCGAGCACGATTGTGAACAGTTCAAGTGATAGAGAGAACACTTGTTGTAATATTTGACAGCATGAAAAACTTTTTCGAAATCGATATACACATTGCAGCTAGGCTCAGAGATATAAACTATTGACTGACCCCTAGGTTATGTGTCTAGTTGACCTGATAATGACAGTTTATATTTAAATCTGTTCTAATAATGATGTCTCTCTTTAGCTGCATGTAATTGGACTCAGAAGTATTTATTATTCTGGATCTAATCTAATGCGATATTCACTTTCATCAGCACATTCGAGTTTCCGTTTTCTTTTTAAATGATGCAACATTACTTCGCCTAGCTATTGGCACTAAAAATGTGTATGATTATGCATGGGAGTGGAGGATCGTATTTTCTAAAAAGGTTTTTGTATTTCTAGGTCAGTCTACCTGACAATTTTTCTGTCTTCCAGAGGGAAATGTTTAACATAAAAATCAAGGAATGTGATATGAAATCTAGCGTTGAACGCTACGCAGATTATTGTCTTTAAAGATAGTGTCTGGTGTTCAAATTATTCATGGTAACGAAATGGTTATCTAATGTGGTTAGTCGTCACCACCTGTAAGACCATCATTGCTATAGCATCGAAGGCAATCGAAAATATAAATTTAAACAAGAGGAATAAGGCATAAGAATAAGCACTTAGCACTTCCATCTACAGGATTTGAATTCACAAGGAAGGATGCAGGTAAAAATACGCGGAAGGTAATTTTTTTCGGTATCTCGATTGGTATCTTTTGAAGGCCTCATCAGTAATTTCTAAAGTATTGGAGTGTTTCACGAAAAGTTAATCTTACTAAACGACGTATTTCGAGCGAACTTACTAAGCAAGCTGCTCGTCGAATTATCAAAATACC
Organism: Sarcophaga variegata; assembly: GCA_932273835.1. NCBI lineage: Eukaryota > Metazoa > Arthropoda > Insecta > Diptera > Sarcophagidae > Sarcophaga > Sarcophaga variegata. The sequence continues at coordinate 13,858,929 of OW026361.1, read as the reverse complement.
CAAAAGTGACCAACCACTTCAAATTGTATTTATAACCGACAATCATTTTTCCAACTCATGCTTTACGTCATAAATTTAAAGCTGAAAATCGATGGAAATAAATGATGAGGATGATGTATAATAATATTAAATATATAAATAAATAGAAAATATGCATTTAAATATGCATTAAAATTATAAATAAATCAGTACAATAAGAAAGAATAGCACAAATCAACTTAAAGCGAAATTATTTTCAATATGAGCGTAGATTGCATATTTAGAATTAAAACTGGGGTAAAATTTCATTTAAAACTATTAAAAGCTCTTGGCAAAATGAGACTCAGAGGGAAAGAAAAGCTGCTGTATAATCAATGTAGTAAAATAGGTCATGAAATTTTCATGGATTTACATTGCACAATTTTATTTGCAGAAAATCATTCGACATGTACTTCTACTACCCGAATCAAATTGTAAATGTAGATTCCATTTACAAATGCTTAGACCTCTGGGTCTATTATGCAGCAGGCAATCTTTCTCTCTCTCTCTCTCTATCTCCATCTATCTCTCTCTTTCTCCGAGTTTTGAAATGTCTAATAGCGCCACCCATAGTTGCCACAAGAAAAATTGTCTCTACAATAGGCTTGAAGTCTCCGTAGTCTCTAGTAGGTAGTATGTTGGCTTCTTAGAAATAGGTTCTCAGTTCAAACCCCAGGTCAGACATCTCCAACAAAACAAAATATGAAAAAATATTTCTTCGGCGTCTTCTCAGCAGATTTTTGGCAAAAACCCTGAGAGTAAAAAAAATACGCCATGAAAAAGTTTCTCAAAATTCTGTCGTTCGGAGTCGACTTTGAAAAGTAGGTCCCGCCACTCATGTATAAAATTAACACACACAACATAAATGCTGTCGAGAAGCTAGGTCGTAATCCTAACTGAAGGATAGTAATGAACAATTATGTACATACGTAATCTCTCGCTCTCTTTCTGAGTCTCGAATTGTCTAATAGCGTTCTTGATATCATCCAAAGCTGTCACAAGATTAATTGTCTCTAGTATAGGCTAGGCTCCATTCCCGTTGTATTGACTAAAGGCCGATAACTGCTCTGCTTAATTATAAGATTTGAAGATTTTAAATAATTTTATTTTATTAAACAAATCAGACTTAGGCAGTTCTTGCATACAAAGCGGATATATATTTCTTTATTAAAACTAAAAATGGGAATATAAGCACCAACAGAATGTATAAATGCAATATGATATGCATTTAATCATCAGTATAACTTTGTCAATCGATCTGTCTAGTTACATCGCAACGTGATTTTATTCATTCAAATAAAGGAACGAAGGAAGGAGAAATTATAAATTTATTATTTTAATTAAATCCTTTGATTTTAAGAAGTTCTGAAATGTATTTAAAATATTTAATAATTTGTTTGTATTTAATTTTAAACTGCTGTGCTATGCAACTAATTCATAGTCCAGATCCTCCTTTAAAATATGATTATAACTTGGATAATCATAATAGTATTCGTAGCATCCCTGATTTTAGAAACACAGTGAGTAGCAAAGCATAAACATGTATGTGCTATACAGTCAACCCTACTATAAAGCGGTGAGTGTGTACCGCGTTGTATGGAAACCGCGCTATAAGAAACTCGGATTTAATCGTACAAACCAGTCTAATTCGTAGCGCGTTCTATGGAAACCGTCTAACGCGTTGTATGGAAACCGCGCTATAAGAAACTCGGAATTAGTACAAATCACATCATTCGTACCGCGTTATATGGAGACCAAGACAAGATAAATTATAAATTATTTTTATTGAATTAAAGAGTTCATATAAGGATTGATAAAAAAAAATGAAACAAAAACTAAACTAAAAGACTGTTTTCCATCAAAAATAAAAACTTTGTAAAATTTTGTAATTTTTCGACATTCATCCTCACTGTCAGATATGAGTTGCAGACAAATTTTTAGAAAGACTTGGTCACCAGCAAAACGTATGTACTGTGAAAGAGCTCTGAGATGACTGAAACCGATGTTGTAGACGGCTATGAGATAAGTTAGCATGTTTATATAAACATGTTGTTTATATAACTCGGCTGTGATTTTGCGTCGAAAATAAAACTGATATTGAACACTCTTACAATATCTAGTTACTAGAGTCATTTACAGGCTGTGCGGAAGGAACTTATGGGATGTTGTTGAACAAAAACCGCGCAGTAAGAGCACTACGTTATAGAAGGGCTGTCGAAGTTTCAGTTTCGCGTTATGTGTGAAACCGCGTTATATGGAAACCGCGTTCTGATAGTACCGCGTTATAGGAGGATTGACTGTATATAAATGTATGTGTGTGAAGATAGATTCTAACATACATTATCCTAGACACAAACCCATTCAGTTAATAGGGCTCTGTTATGTTGTTAATATGGCTCTGTTAAACTGGTGAAGAAAAACACGATAAAGTATTCCTGAGTAAAATTGGGTAAAAACCAGAAGCTGGTAAAATTAGTCCGTGGTCAATGATTGTTACAAATTATTGTGCAATAAGAGCTACAATGAATCACACATTTCCGAAAACTACTATAAATCGATTCATAAATAAATCAATATAGGAACAAATCACAATAACATGAGCGGACCAAGTGAATTATTTTTAGCGGATAAAATCAATTGTCCAAGTCATTTTAAAGTCATTTAAATATTTCTATTTTATTTATTTCTTATGATAGGTGGGCCGCCTTAGACGATCTCAAACTGATTTACGAAACCAATTGATGATTTACGAACCCATCAATAGCTTTTCAGAAAATATTGATTTCAATGCGGTAAGCAAAATCAAATGTTTTTATTGGCAAACATTAAGGGCCATTATTACAACTTGCCTTTAACTAAAGGGAGGATTTTAACGGGCAGATAAATTGTTTTTCATTATTATGAGTACCCAATAAGATAGAAGTGATCGTTAAACTAAAGAGAAGAAGACATTTAAAGGTCACTTTATGCTTGAACTTGCCATATCATATACTATTTTCGATATGGCAACTTCAAATTTAAACAAAATGAGCAAATACAACAAACAAATCGAAACCCGCCGTTGCCACTGCATTAAAAAAAAACTTGTTTAATTGATCAGTTTTATCGACATTGCTCCGGCACTGCAATATTTTTGAAAAATTTTGTCTGTAAGTTGTAATAATGAAAATAAGTTAAAGGTAACTTTTCAGTTCCCTTTAGCTAAAGGTACCTTTAACTAACCCCAAGTTTAACGGAAAGTAGTATTAATGGCCTTAAATCTTACTTTCCCTTAAAGCCACAAATTCGTATGACTCGGAACCGTTGGCCAAAAACCAGACAACTGCGCTCTACTCATTATAACAATGCTGTAAGTTTCCTATCAAATCCTTGAACTATTCATAACATATTTCCATTTTCAGAAGCGTAAAACTTCAAATCGTAAGCATGGTCGGGTAAGTTGAAGTTTGTATTTCTATTTTTCCAAGAAACGAAAGAAAGATTTGTTAAAACTGCTCATATTTTTCTTTCTTTCTCTTAGAATCTTGCTGCCCTTTCCATGGCTGTAAGCAAATTGGTCAAGGTATGTGTCGTAATATAATTTGTATTCTGTTTTTTTTTATTCAAAACTGTTTTTTAATATTTTATAGAAATTCAGTAAGAAAGATAACTCAACAAATGTCACAGAAACATCTGAGGTAAATTTTAATAAACAGAATATCTTGCCTCCATAACACTCATGTAAACAATTTTAGAATCCTTTATTGCTTTCACCAGAGAACTCTAAAGACAATGTAACAATTACTGACTTGATAAATAGTTATACCCCTGAAGATAATGTAAGTGAAATACCTTGTTTTCTCAAAATTTAATAAAAAAAATTTTTTTAAATTCGTAATAATTTCAGCAGCATACTGATAACAAAGTCCAAGGAAACTCCAAAGTAAATTTTATATCCAAATTTTTAAGCTATGGAAAGATATTTCAATTTGTTTTTATTGTTTTTTTTAGAATTCAAAACAATTAATATAGTCTGTGCAAAAAGTGTGGTAAGGGATAATTTTTTCTTTAAACATTGCATTGCTATAAAATTAGACCAGAAGTTCAGTACTTATCATCTTATTACCAAAATTTTTAATTCAAACTTATACAATCAACAATTGACCTGCGACAAAGAAACCTACTGCCCACAAGCTTTGGTATTTAAAAAAAAATTAATTCCTAACCACACTTATCAATAGCGAGTTAGTTGATACACCAAGAATTTCGTATGGATGTTCTTATGCTTGTAACTTATAGTCCAGATATGATAAAAATTGATTTTCATTTGTTCTTGTCTCTGACAAATAATTTTGGTGGTGAAATCATAGGCTTGTGCCAATAGCTCCTGCCCGTATTATTTTACGAGAGCTGAATAATAGAATTTTACCTTCAAAATGCTAACAATTAAGCAAACTAAACTCTTGACGAAGCTTACAAACTTCATGGAAAAATTATAGTTTTTCTTTTGTTTCATACTTTATATGACATTTTTAGTACCTTTCTTATACTAAAAGGTACTTTATTGCATGTTTTAAGGGCATTATTACAACTTGCCGTTAACTAAAGGGGGATTTTAACGGGCAGATAAATTATTTTTCGTTGTTATAAGTGGACGATAAGATAGAAGTGAGCGTTAAGCTAAAGGGAAGATCATTCTACTGGTAACTTTTAAAGTTAAGTTTAGGTTTGAACTTGCCATATTATATATTATTTTCAATATGGCAACTTCAAATATAAACAAAATGAGCAAATACAACAAAAAAAGAAGCCCGATGTTGCCACTGCGTTTAAAAAAAAACTTGTTTAATTTAACAGTGTTATCGACATTGCTCCGGCACTGCCATATTTTTGAAAAAGTTAACTTTATTTTATCATTAGGTTGTAATAACGAAAATAAGTTAAATGTGACTTTAAAGTTCACTTTAGCTAATGTTACCTTTAACTAAACTCAAGTTTAACGAGAAATTGTAATAACGGTCCTTAAATTTTTTCTAAGTGTTTTGTTTTTTTATTTTTAGTTCTTAATTACTAGAAAATGAGGTATACAATCCGTAAATTAATGACACTTATTGCTTTAAAAGTTATTGTTTTTAAATATTTGAATATATTTGATCCTTTGGCCTTAAAACATAGAAGTATGAGAAATTTTTATGTCTTTATAGTTTTTTTTTTGCATTATATTTTATTTTCAAATTTTTTTATTCACTTTTTTAACATTTCAGATATCGAATAAACTTTATACCACACATCATCATCATCATATTCTAAATAAAACCAATTATACGATGAATCCGGACATTATGGTGGTTATGGCAGCATTGGCTGTAATACTTCTGGCAGCAGCAGTAGCTTTTATTGTGATACATACACGTGTGCACTTAATAATACATCGAATTTGTTGAGGAAATATTTTTGATTAAAAACTTAAAAATTATTTTCTTTGTATTTTCATATGTTCCTAATGGCTGAACAGATTCGTTTAATAAAAATCCGTTAATATGTTTAACTATGTGCCACTCTATATCTTGAGCTAGGTGTAAATGTTATCACTTTACTATACACAATTAACCAGATATTCACACAAATAATTGGAAAAGAGAACGTCAGAGAAAGTGTCGCCATCTCTGAGATCGAAACGGGCTGAATTTAGGCCTCTCACAAACCCACTAAACACCACATAAATAATGTCCGCTTGAAAGTCTAGCAATCTATTAAATTATAGTCACATACATAATTAATTGGTCATTACAACCCTTCAGTCAGGATTACGACCTAATTTCTCACACCACTTATATTGTTTGTGTTAATTTTATACATGAAGTGACGGGACCTACAGTTTAAAGTCGACTCCGAACGAGAGTTTTTTACAGAAACTTTTTCATGGCAATTTTTATTTACTCTCAGAGTTTTTGCCATTAATCTGCTGAGAGGAAGTCGCCGATGAAATCCTTTTTGTATTTTGTTTTGATGTCTGGCCTGGGGTTCGAACCCTGGCTTTACGTCTAATAAGCCAACAGAAGAATTAATCTTCCTAACTGACACAAGGGTTGCAAAGGTCTACGAATAAGTCTTTTTAACCTTACTTAGGCTTAGACAGACATAGTTGTCACTTATATTTTTATTTATATTTGCCTCTGATGGTACCAGCTCATGCCTTATTGGGTAAATGGAAAAATAAAAAAAAATAATATTACAAGAACGATGTGTAATAATAAATAAATAAAGAACACTTTTAAATAAAAATAAATTGTTTTTTAAAACTATAAATAAATCTGCACGATGAGACAAAATGGCATAAATCAACTTAAAGCGAAAATTGTGAGCAGTCTAGTGGCTAGTGTGCTAGAGGGTCATGGGATCAATTCCAAGCAGAGAATCTCGTCTGTTACACTATACCGAGCATAAGGTCAAAGTTACTTAGCTCATAAATAATTATGACATAATTTGCAATTGTATTGTAATTAATAAATAAATAAAAAACATTTGAAAAAATGAGATTAAGAAAGGCTTTAGAACCATATTCCTGAACTTGGGTAAGAAAAGTTTTGAAATAGCAGTTCTTTTGTGTTTTGAAGTCGCCGTGGTCTAGTAGGTAGTGTGTTGGCTTATTAGACGAAAAGCCAGGGTTCGAGCCCCAGGCCAGACATGAAAATAAAATACAAAAAGTATTTTTTCGGCGTCTTCCTCTCAGCAGATTTCTGGCAAAAACTCTGAGAGTAAATAAAATTGCCATGAAAAGTTTCTCAAAAAATCTGTCGTTCGAAGTCGACTTTAAACTGTAGGTCCCGCCACTCATGTATAAAATTAACACACACAACATAAGTGGTGTGAGAAACTAGGTCGTAATCCTGACTGAAGAGTTGTAATGACCAATTATGTATGTATGTAATTCTTTTGTCTTTAAAAAACGGTTTGAGACAGTTTATAAGGTCGCCGTAGTCTAGTAGGTAGTATATTGGCTTATTAGACATAAGGCCACTGTTCAAACGCCCAGGTCAGACATCTCCAACAGAATGAAATATGAAAAAATATTTCTTAGGCGAATTCCTCTCAGCAGATTTCTGGCAAAAACACTGAGAGTAAATAAAATCGCCATGAAAAGTTTCTCAAGAATCTGTCGTTCGGAGTCGATTTTATTATGTAAGTCCCGTCACTCATGTATAAAATTAATACAAACATACATATATAAGTGTTGTGAAACGCTTGGTCATTATCCTGACTGAAGGGTTGAATTGACCAATTATGTGTTATGTATGATTTATAAGGGGTGAAATATACTTCGTAAAATCAACTCCACTTAGACTGGCCTTCTACTTCATCCCCATTATGCATCTTCTGCTCTTTGAGTAACGTTTTACTAACTAATGCTTTAGTTACCCACACGCAACGTAACGTACCGCAGCGAACGTTCCCTTTTAGCATATGGAAATCAATGTAAATGATTACCGTTAAACGGTAAATAAACGTTCTCTCTCGTTAGCAAAACGGAACGATCTGTATAAAGTGTGAATTAGCCACACGTAACGTAACGTACCGTAGAAAACGTTCTCTTTTTAGCATATGGAGAACAATGTAAACGATTACCGAAACGTTCTCTCTCGTTAGCAAAACGGAACGATCTGTATAAAACAGAATTCTCCCACGTTATTACGTGACATTTGAACATAAGAGAGAAAACATGAGAGAGAGTGCAGTGTTGCCACGAAAAAAAAATATTGTAACCAACATTTGTGAAAAAATCACCAAATAAGGAAAAAATATGATCAAAATTAAATTTGCAGTCCTTTTATTTTACATTTTTTTTTCAAATTTAAATTATAATTGAGAAAAAGAAACAGAAAATAAGAAAACAAAATTATAGTCTCATAATTAATTAATTTTATCAAACAAAACAAAAGCTATTTTTATAAGACAAATAATAAACAAATCCGGAATAATCTACACATTGAACAAAAAGTGGCAACACTGATGATGAGTCTGTATACCAATTTCTATGCATTGTGTTGTGTTCGTTTGTGTGTTGCTTTGTGTTCTGTTTCGTTTTTATTTACATTCTTCGTTGACATATGTCCCGTTTTAAACGTTTCTATAACTACACAAACGTTTTTAAGGCTACGTACGTTACGATTTTACGTTTCTAACGCTTGGGTAACCAGGGCATAACGCTTTCGGTGCAAATATCCAAAAAGACCAATTGTATCTAAACTAGCCCTTAGAGTACATTTAAACAATTCCTTTTATATCGATTAAAAGGCTTGTGTCCCTATTTTGATCTCTCTCTACTGAGAGATGACTAAGAAGTGTTTTTCAAATTTTTTTTCTTTTTTAATTAAACAAATTAGACTTAAGCAGTTTTGCCACAATGACAAGAGAGTGTATTTTTTTCTATTATATGTAACAATAGATCTTTGAGATCTTATAAAAACTATAATATAAAAGCAATTTTATAACGTTTAATACTTTTAGTATAATCTCATCAACCGATCTCTTTGGATATATCGGTTTGTGGTTTTATCGATAAAGAAAAAAGAAAAAAAATACTTCAGTTTATAATTCTTATTCAAAAAATAGTTGATACAGTGGAATTGAAAAATGATTTTTAAATTTTTGTTAATTTATTCGTATTTAATTGTAAACCGCGCTGAATGTGTAGTATTTTCTGCTTCATTTCCGCGCTTAAATTATGGAACTAACATAGGGCCCCAATACAGGGCTCCTGCTTTTAAGAGCACGGTGAGTAAAACTGAATTGAATGTATGTGATGTAAATTGATTTGTGAAAGGTGCCAAAAGCAGAATTATCAATAAAATAGTGCTAAGGGTAGTTTTTGACATTCTGGTTTCTACTGATTAGAGGGCTATGATCATATTTTGAACACTCTGCTAAATTGATAACACATGACTAAGAATTATTTTTTTTTTATTTATTTGTATTGGACTTAAGCAGTTTTTCAATAATGGCCAGATGTGGCATATTTTTTTTTCTTAAATAAGAAACAATAGATCTCTTTGAGAACCTATAATAAATAGAATACAAAAACAATTTTCTAACGTTTAATAATTTAAGTATAGCCAGGTTAACCATTCTCTTTGGATACCTCGTTTTGTGGTTTTACCGATAAAGGCAAAAGAAAAAAATTTATTTCAGTTTATAATTCTTATTTAAGTCAGTTGATTCAGTGGAATTTGAAAAATGTTTTTGAAATTTTTATTAATTTATTCGTATTTAATTGTAAACCATGCTGAATGTTCAATATTGCCACGTTCGCGCCCGAATTTTGCTAAAGGCCTTGGTGCCCGATACATGGTACCTGTTTTTAACAGCAGGGTGAGTAAGAGAATAAAAGTTTTATTACGTTTTTAGAAGTACAACTATTGTGATTCAGGTTTTCAATAAACGTCTAATCAGACTTATGTATAGTGGAAAAATTCACAAGACACTGGATTCTCACCGTGTTGTAGTGAAGATCGAAATTTTGTCTGCAGATTGTTTATACACACCTCTGAGCCCTGCCTTTAATTATGGTGGTGACAAAGTCACCAGTCTGTCTAATTCCGATAACGAAAATAAATCTTGCACTGTATAAGTAGCTTGAATTTCAGCAATATGTGTGTCTTCAACGAGACCTACATATATGCTCAGAATTTAACCGTGAAAGAATTGAAATTTTGAAATGATAACTAAGACATGATAGACAGCATAGTTTGAGGCCAAGAGATCGATCACACTTAAATTTTCTTATGCATGCCTTGAAGTCGCCGTAGTCTAGTAGGTAGTGTGTTGAATTATTTGAAGTACGGCCACAGCTCAAACCCCAGGCCAGACAACTCCAACAAAAGCAAATATTGAAAAAAATTTATTCGGCAACTTCCTCTCAGCAAATTTGTGGTAAAAACTCTGAGAGTAAATAAAAATGCCACGAAAAGTTTCTCAGAAATCTGTCGTTCGGAGTTGACTTTAAGCCGTAGGTTCCGCCACTCATGTATAAAAAAAAACACAAGTGGTGTGAGAAGCTAGGTCGTAATTCTGAATGAAGAGTTGTAATAACCAATCATATATGTATGTAATATTGATAAATTATTGCCGATTTTTTATTTCTTCTGATAGGGAAGCACTAAACTGTTACAGAATAATTTTGGTTTCATAAAGCCAGGAGTTAACAAGCCCATCAATAGCTTTACGGGCAATATTGCAGTTAATGCGGTAAGCAAAATAAAATTCTTTTAATTTAAATACTCAATCCGATTTTGTCTTAAAGCCATTAAAACCTGTAACTACTTGGCCAAACGTCAATACGTCTCCTAACGCAGTAAGTAAAAAACAGAATTTCAATTTGAAAATTTGAAAGACACTAAAACCAATAATAAATCAATTTTCCTTACCTAAAGCCACCTAGACCCTCAGTTTGGAATTCTGTACCGGTAAGTTTAAATTCATTTTAATTCCTTCAATGAAACGAAAGTATATTTATTCTACTAAAAGGCACCAAAACCAGTAGTTAAGAATGATTGGCCATATGCCAGACAACCAGCCTATAATCCACACTTTAAAGTTGTAAGTCCTGATCCGGTAAGCTTGAACTCTTATTAATTTTTTCAATAAAACAAAACAAATTTTGTTTGAACCAAAGAATATGGATATAAAGAATACGCATCATGTAGAAGTAAAATTTCTTATGGTGGGTCGTAACATTACGACCCGCTCTCATCAAATTCATTTCTAGATGAGAGGGCGGAAGATAGAAAGAAAATAAACACAAACAAAGAGCGTAGCAATGTGTCGCTCTCATTGTACGTATCTACATGTGTATGTATTCTTGTGTTTTTTGATTTAGTTGTCGATCAGACTGCCACAAGAACACATGTTTCGTGGATGTTTTATCATTTTATTTCAGAATAACACTCGAAGAATATTTTGTGTTAAAAATGTTCTGTCATTAGCTGGGCGTATTTTATTTTTTTATTTTGTCTCATAGTATAATTTTTTTAAATGCTTTGGAATGCTCGTTTTTTTTCTTTTAATAAAAAATGGTTTTTTTATTTTTTTAAAAAACATGGCCTAATTTTTAAGCCAAAGATGTTCTTTTAATAATAAAATTAATTTTTTCTTATATTTATTTATCTAAAATTATTAAGCGAAAGATAGACAGCCATGTATGTTGATGAAATAAAAATAAAAATAGCGTATATTACTAACACTTTTATATGGCTGTAAATAAATAAATTCTCTCAACTTATTTTTTCTCTCTTACTCACAAATCCATTACCAAAGGCATGTTTTAACCTAGAGGAAAATTGTTAGTAATAATTTCAAGTCTACTTATTAACCCAATGATATGTATATGTGATCGGAAAATATAAAAAATTGTACTGCGCTAAGTCCCTAAAGACACCGTATTTAACTTGGCAAGTATTCTTCCAAAAATCGAAATCATTTCTCATTGATATTAGTGAATACTACTGTAATATTTCTTTGGGCGTATAATTGAAGTCTGAAAAAAGCGACATGAACCTTCTTCTTTAAAAGCTGACAAGATTTTTACGCTCTTTTTAACGAACATTCTTGATGTTCGTGTCCTATGTGTGTAAAAAGCCGAAGATGTTCTTCCCCTGAGGGACATTGGTTTTTAACACTAGAAAAATAAATAAAAAGTGGTCAAACAACAAAAACGCACGATGAGAACAACGCATTGTTACGCTCTTGGTTTCTGTAACCTTCCCTTCTATCTTTCCCCCCGCGTCATGAAATATTTTTGAAAAATATTCCAAAAAATGTTAAAATGCGCATTCTTTATACTTTATTTTCTTTGCTTAAAGCCACCTACACCTGCAAATCGAAATCTTGCTCCAAGCCAACCACAAGCACCCTACAATCCCCATTTTAAGGAAGTAAGTCGAAATGAAATTAAATAAATTGTAAATTAAACAGCATTAAGGTATTATATGTTTGTTTTAATTAAAGCTGTCTGAACATACAACACAAAATTATGGTCCAAACCCAAGACAACCCCTTCTCACCAAGCCACCAAGTTCAACAAACCAAAATCACTTGTTTAATCCCAAACAACCAGCCTATAATTCAGATTTTGTGGTAAGTTTAACATATAATAGAGTATCGAATAAAAATAACAACATTAAAGTCCTACTTTCACTTAAAGCCACCTATATCTACGGCTATACATCGGAATCTTGGTCCAAACCAAAGCCAACCTCCAATTATTCCCCATTCTAAGAAAGTAAGTTTCAACCATAAATCAAAATCGGTAAGACACTAAACCTTTAATTTACTTAAAGGTATCGGGACCAACAGCACTAAACCAAGGTTCAATGCAAAGACAACCACGTCAGAATCCACTAATGCCAGAAATGTCAACAATTAAGAGCCACCTTCTAACTTCCATGTCAACACTCTATCCACTTATGGTACGTTGTCTTTTTTCCTTTAATATATTGATTAAAATTTAAATTAATTTCAGACCACTGCCCAACAAAGTAAAAATGATCTGGGGAAAAACGTGGCATGGGTAAGTACCGAAATTAAGTAAATTTAAATATGTTCGGGAATGACTTCGAGTGAGTTAGTCACGGTAGTAGCTGAAACTTATTAGGACATTGTAAATATTTGAGTTCTTTTTCATTCTATCAAATGGGCGTGGCACATCAGACACCTACATTACTGCTTCCACATCGTCTAGCATGGACGAATACGGACCAGTGTCCACAAAAACCGAAGCAGTAGTAAAACGTCACTTTGAGTTAGTCACGGTAGTAGCGGACGCTCGTTAGAGCTTTACAAATGTTTAATTTTTTCTTTCATTCAAATGGGCGTAGCATGTCATACACCCACATTACTACTCATCGTTTAGCGTTAACGACAGATTTTTGAGAAACTCTTTCATGACAATTTTATCTGCTCATAGAGTTTTTGCCAGAAATCTGCTGAGAGAAATATTTTTAATTTTTCATTTTGTTGGAGATGTCTGAGTTGTGGTTTGACCCATGGCCTCACGTCTAATAAGCTAACACACTATGGCACACACAGGCTATAGCGACTTCAAGAGAGAGAGAGAGAGATTGACTGCTGCATAGTAGACGCCGAGGTCCAAGCATCTGTAAATGGAATTTATTTTATGAATTATTATATCTCGGCTTTGATTCGACGAAATAGAGGTACACATCGAATGATTTTCTGAAAACCAAATCAATGATATGTAATCCAAGAAGATTTCGGCTGCCTTCCAAAACGTATCAATACAAAATTTGTATGCAGTTCTACTACTGTATATAAACTATGTAGATATGCAAAGTAACCAAACAGTGCATCAACTATAAATCCGATGCCCGATTGCTTTTTGACTGCGTTAAAAATACATATTGACGATGTTTTGAAATAGAATTTATTGTATATATTTTGTACAGCGGCATTATGAAACACGAGACTTTGTTCAAACACAAAGTAACTAACATTTTGGAAGGCAGCCTTCATCAGTTATTTTACTACATTGATTCTGCAGCAGCCTATCTTTCTCTCTGAGTCAAAATGCGACAAAAGCTTTAATTGTTTTAAATAAATTTTTTCTCCAGTTTAAGAGAAATATTTTTTCGCATTTGATTTTGTTGGAGATGTCTGAGCTGTGGTTTGAAGCATGGCCTCACGTCTAATTAGCCACCTACTAGATTACGGCGACTTTATTAGTGCCGCATTGCCATTAAATAGCAACGAAAATTCTACAATTTTAATTTTTTTTTTGTTTCTTTTAGAAATTTGCAGGCGTCTTAGGAGCTTTACACACATTTGTGAAGGTATGTGCAATAATATATATATTTTTTTTAATATTTAAAACCTTTTTCTTAATATTTTATAGAAATTAACTAAAAATCATCGTTCAACAAATGTCAAACAAACATATGAGGTAAGTTTTAAAGACACAAAATTGTTATGCAATACTTTCTTCTATGCCACTCATTATTATCTTATAAACAATTTTAGAACCCAATATTGCTTTCACCAGAGGATTCTGAAGACAAATTTCCAGTTATGGACTTACTAAATAGTTACTCCCCTAAAGATTCTGTAAGCGGAAATACTTCTTTTTTCAGAATTTAATATAAAATTTTATTTTCTTTGTTTTTAGAATCCATTCAGCTCAAGGGAATCTTTGCAAAAGGGTTTGGTAAGTAAGAAATTTTGTCTTTATATCATTGAGTATAGTTTCATAACAGTTGGCATAGCTTATACACATGGTTTGTGCCCTTAATAACTTAGAGGGCAGTAAATCACATATTCTCATTTACATTTTATCTTTATCATTACAGATATCGAATAAACTACCTGCTGTACATCGTCATAATCTTGAAACTAAGCAGATTTATAAGGGAAAGCCATACATTTTAGCGGCAATTGTGGTATCGTCTGTATTGGCTATGACAGCATTAACCGGTGGTATTATCTTTTTTTACAAAAAGAAGAATTAATCTAAAGAGAATACTTTTTATATATGTATGTACTATATTAAAAACTATACACATAAAAAAATATTTGTATGCATTGTATGGACAGACTTATTATAAAATCATGTTTTTTTAAATACCATGTTTTTTGTGTCTTCATTTTATTTTTAACGGCTGAACAGATTTGCTTAAACGAAATACAGACTTACAAGTAGAGACTTCTAGAGTTAAACGACGACATATTAAAAACGAAACAAAAGAAAAAAGGGGTTTGAGTATACACTACCCTATGTCTTGGGTTGGACGCAAATAAAATCCTATCAACTTTCGTTTTGTGATAAAGTTTGCTCATAAGTTTTATGAGGCAAATTTTATGTTATTCTCCACTCATTGCTGTTATCAGAAGCATTTTTTAGCTTAAGTCTAGTATTAGTCTAGTAGTAGTTTAGTAGTAGTCTAGTAGTAGTCTAGTAGTAGTCTAGTAGTAATCTAGTAGTAGTCTAGTAGTAGTCTAGTGGTAGGCTAGTAGTACTCTAGCAGTAGTCTAGTAGTAGTCTAGCAGTAGTCTAGTAGTAGTCTAGTAGTAGTCTAGTAGTAGTCTAGTAGTAGTCTAGTAGTAGTCTAGTAGTAGTCTAGTGGTAGTCTAGTAGTAGTCTAGTAGTAGTCGAGTAGTGGTCTAGTAGTAGTCTAGTAGTAGTCTAGTAGTAGTCTAGCATTAGTCTAGTAGTAGTCTAGCAGTAGTCTAGTAGTAGTCTAATAGTAGTCTAGTAGTAGTCTAGTAGTAGTCTAGTAGTAGTCTAGTAGTAGTCGAGTAGTAGTCTAGTAGTAGTCTAGTAGTAGTCGAGTAGTAGTCTAGTAGCAGCCTAATAGCAGCCTAGTAGTAGTCTAGTAGTAGCCTAGTAGTAGTCTAGTAGTAGTCCAGTAGTAGTTTAGTAGTAGCCTAGTAGTAGTCTAGTAGTAGCCTAGTAGTAGTCTAGTAGTAGTCTAGTAGTAGTCTAGTAGTAGTCTAATAGTAGTCTAGTAGTAGTCTAGTAGTAGCCTAGTAGTAGTCTAGTAGTAGCCTAGTAGTAGTCTAGTAGTAGCCTAGTAGTAGTCTAATACTAGCCTAGTAGTAGCCTAGTAGTAGTCTAATACTAGCCTAGTAGTAGCCTAGTAGTAGCCTAGTAGTAGCCTAGTAGTAGTCTAGTAGTAGTCTAGTAGTTATTACAGTCAGGTAAGGTTGGAGGACATGGGGGCACTTAGGCTGGCGTTTAGTTACCTTTGTAACACCGAATAATAAATAACAATCCCCGGTATTAAATATTCTGAAAAGGAAACCAATCAGACAGCAGCATAAATCTTGCTATTGTAGCAATTTTTATATTGTAGAGTTCAATCAAAGATGGCCGAAAATGAGAGTTTAAGAACTTACGCCTCTTTACGGCAAGAGTGGTTGAAAGCAGCTGCAGTCGGATTGAAACCCGGTAAGGCACCGGGGCCCGATGGCATCCCGCCTGAGGTAATGCGGGAGATTGCCAATCAGAGACCGCAATTCCTACTGGGAATGTACAACGCGTGCCTGAGAGAGTGTATTTTCCCCGAAATATGGAAGAGACAACGGCTAGTCTTGATAAATAAGGGAAAGGGCGATCCAGATGACCCATCCGCGTACAGGCCACTGTGCATGCTGGATACGGCGGGAAAGCTGCTCGAGAGGCTTTTGAAGCCTCGGCTTGCTGCCGCGATTGAGAATAGTGGCGGACTGTCTGCTAGACAATATGGATTTCGACCCGGTCGGTCTACAATTGGTGCCTTGAGAGAGGTGACTGAAGCGGCCAGGGTAACACAACGAGGGAGCAAATCTTCGAGGCCTGTGGTACTGCTTGCGACTCTGGACGTTAAAAATGCGTTCAACAGCCTTAGATGGAGCGACGTATTAAATGCTTTGGAGTACAATTTCTCGGTGCCACACTACATCTTGGCCATGATAAGTAGTTATCTGAGTAGCAGACAGCTGGTGTATAACACAAGCTCGGGCCCAAGGGTGAAACATATAACATCAGGAGCGGCACAGGGATCTATACTCGGCCCCGACCTATGGAACGTCAACTACGATGGAATTCTGAAAGAGGATATGCCAGAGGGAACTTTTTTGGTTGGATACGCAGATGATATTGCAGCTGTTATCACGGCCAGGAACACGGAAGAGGCACAACGAAAACTGAGACGTGTCATGCTGAGAACGAAAACATGGCTGGACGCCCACGGCCTGGATCTGGCCATGCACAAAACGGAATTACTGCTGATCACTGGTCGTCATATCCCCTTGCAAGTGGACATGAGTATAGGAGACGGAGTAATTAGGACCAAGAGCTCGGTGAAATACCTGGGAATAAGGCTGGATCCCAGACTAACATTTTCACATCAGATCCAGTACTCGGCTAACAAGGCCCAGAGGATCGTTGGACAGCTCAGTAGATTAATGGCGAACATTGGAGGCCCGCTACCGGCGAGACGGAGACTCCTGATGGAGGTTGGAAACAGCATTATGCTTTATGGGAGCGAAATTTGGGCCGAAACACTGAATGTTAAGAAGCGGACAAACGCACTGGTAGCGGTACAGAGAACGGCTGCTTTGCGTATCGCGTCGGCATATCGTACGGTATCCGCTCCAGCCGTAGTGGTGATAGCGTGTATTATCCCTGTGGATCTGCTGGCAGCGGAGCGGATGGAGATCTATAAGGCGAAATCGGCTGGGAGTCACATAACCGCTCATTTCAGGGAAAACACCATTTCAAAATGGCAACAACGATGGAACGAAGAAGATAGAGGAAGATGGACGGCGAGACTTATTCCAGACATAAGGCCATGGATTGGTCGGAAATTTGGAGAGGTAAATTACTACGTTACACAGATGTTATCGGGTCACGGATATTTTAGGAAATATCTGCACAGAATGTTAAAGACCGCCTCACCTTACTGTCTCTACGAGGAAGGTGAGATAATTGATGACGCAGAGCACACCGTTTTCGAGTGTGCACGCTGGCAGAGCTATCGCTCTGCACTGACGTCGATAGTTGGGACGATCACGCCCGGTAACATTGTCGGGGTTATGATCGCGAGTAGAGAAAACTGGACCTCAGTGGCGAATTACGTGGAGAGGATTCTAAAACTGAAGAAGAGGGATCTTGAGGCTGCAGAACATGTGGGCACGCCGGAATAGATGAAACTGGCACACGTGTCAATCGAAATTCGAAGTAAAGATCTGGAGGAAAGGAATAGTGGAGACGCTTAGATGTCTCTACAACTTTCAACACGCAATCCGGACGCGGATATGAACATGCAGGGGCCAAAGAGCCAAAGGGACTCCACTCCGAAGTAATACCACCGTAGTTCCGGAGTGGGCACAACAAGTCCATGAGACGAGGGGGGGATTTAGTGGGTGAGGGCCCCACACACGGAGGATGTGACGACTTCCTCTATGGTGCGGTTAGGTACATTTGCCCCTCCTCGGCGTGAAAAAAAAAAAAAAAAAAAAAAAAAAACGGCAAGAGTGGTACACGGTCATACTAAGTTTCACAGCTCCTGCAAAAGTCTATCGGCATACCTTCCAATTAGATATGGGCCCGTGAGAATCGCTATTGTGCAATTGATCGCCATGCGATTAAAGAATAGAAGGCAACCAATCCTCTTCTAATCTATACAAGTCGAGCACAATGTAGCAATACAGCACGTACTTCAGAGATCGTAAGATTGGATATGTTTATGTATACCCAAAATGCAGCATATCCATAGTCCAGATTGGGCCAGTCATTGAGCCTTATCGGTATTATCTTAGACCTCTACAGCAGTTGAGGTTTAGAGGTAAACAAATTGAGTTTACCAAATAAGGTTATTATTGGAATGGAATAGAGTCCATTATAACAATCCGCAGTGGCTTAAGTGTTTGTATGCCGTCCACCAAACTCCACAAAGCAACATTGGTAGGTTGAAACCAAACTGTTATGGCAGGTCTAAGCCTCCAGATTACACCTACAATGACGATATTGTCGCTTTCTTTATCCTCTCGATTATATTATACTTCAATGAGACTTTGAGATATTAATGTTGGACTCCTAGAAATTTTCGTGAGTAATTTAAGTGGTCGCCGTAGTGTAGTAGGTAATGTATTTGTTGATTAGACGTGAGGCCGTGGTTCAAATCCCAGGTCAGGCATCTAGAAGAAAACGATATATGAAAAAATATATCCTCGGCGACTTCCTCTCAGCAGATTTCTGGGAAAAACTCTGAGAGTAAATAAAATTGCCATGGAAAAGTTTCTCAAAAAATCTGTCGTTCGGAGTCAACATTAAACTGTAGATCCCATCCTCATGTACAAAATTAGCAAGTGGTATGAGAAGCTATGTCGTAATCCTACTGAAGGGTTGTAAGGACCAATAATTATGTATGTAAGTTTAGGTAGTACATTGGTGCGTAGTTGGAATGCAATTAAATATAGTGAAAGTAACAGAGAACGAAATTAGAATTATGACAGTATGCTAGGCAGATTTTAAACTTCAATGACTTTTATTATGAAATATTCATGATTTATTAAATGTTTCCATAAATAACTGAGTACGAGGTACTGGGTATGAGTAATTGAACTGCAAACGTACATGCATATCAATATGAAATTAAAAATATACAACAACGGAAAAATTCATTGGCAAATAATCAGTTGTAAACGATTTGTTAAGTACGACAGTATAATATATTCAAATGAAAATATGAAATATTTCCAGCTTTTACTCACAGTCACATTTATAACCACATTACTTAGTGCGATAAGTAGTGCGGAATGGTCTATGCTTGACAGTATAGTGAGATTAAAAAAAATATATTTATTTTTGTATTATTTTTTAAACAATTTCTTTTTATTTTATAGATGAAATTTAATTTCAATCCCTTGGAAAGAACATCATGGAATAAAAATAATGAAAAACCAGTTTTTGTATTTTGGTAGCGTAATAAAATTAAAATTTTCTGGAATTTAAAATTTTATTTTTGTTAAGAAAAATAAAAAAGCTTTCATTTAAAATCAAATTAAATAAAAGAAATATACTAATAAAGACATACGATATAAAAATGGATACTCAAAAAGGTGTCAATCGTCATAAACGATCGTTTGACCGCACTTAATTTGTTATACTTATTCGATTGCTATCACAGTTCCTTGAATTTTTTTAAATTTTATTTACATTATAAGGCTTAATAGAGAAAACAATAACAATTCTTAGTAAATACTTATGGATTTACAAACATTTCGATGCTCTTAGTAAGACAATCGTTTGACCGCAATAGTCAAATAGTTCATTTATTTATAATATTCAACGTTTAATTTATAAATTTTATATAAAAAAATAATAAATTAGTTAAAAATTAAAATAAACTGTTTGGAAATGGGTACAGGAAAGCGATTAAATGACACCACAAAGGGCCTATTCAATAATGTAATGCAAAAGGGATATTCTAATAGAAAAATTGCTGAAATAATAATGCGTTTTGAAAGATTGATAAGAAATTACGTAAAACAATTCATTAATAATGCACTTCTAACTTAGCTAACTTTGGAGGATATTTAATACCAGGGGTTGTTATTTATTATTTAGTGTCACAATGGTAACTAAACGCCATCCTAAGTGCCCCCATGTCTTCCAACCTTACCTAACTGTAATAACTACTAGACTACTACTAGGCTAGTACTAGACTACTACTAGACTACTACTAGGCTACTACTAGACTACTACTAGACTACTACTAGGCTAGTACTAGGCTACTAGTAGGCTACTACTAGACTACTACTAGGCTAGTACTAGACTACTACTAGACTACTACTATACTATTACTAGGCTACTACTAGACTACTACTAGGCTAGTACTAGACTACTACTAGACTACTACTAGACTATTACTAGGATACTACTAGAATACTACTAGACTACTATTAGGATAGTACTAGACTACTACTAGGCTAGTACTAGGCTACTACTAGACTACTACTAGACTACTACTAGGCTACTACTAGACTACTACTAGACCTCTACTAGACTACTCCTAGACTACTGCTAGACTACTACTAGACTACTACTAGACTACTCCTAGACTACTGCTAGACTACTGCTAGACTACTACTAGACTAGTAATAGACTACTACCTCATTAATACTGCACTTCTAAGTTAGCTAACATTTAAAATCGGGCTTGAATTCAAACCTAACCTACTTCGATCGTATGCTTTCAACTCTCTTTCCTTTCACTTTGCTAGGACCTCTATTTAGCTTTAAGCAGATTTTCTGTGCCGTTCTGTTCGTATCCGAATACAGCCCTATGGCATTCACAGAATTATTTACTGCCTGTTAAGTCAAATGTGTGAGTCATGCATATTGTGTTCAATTACACACATTTTATGTTAGGTCGGATAAGGTTTAGGCCCATAATTAATATCCAACTCGGATATCAAACATTACCTATAGGCAACTAACCCGAATTCAAAATAAATCTTGCTATTGTAGCAATCTTTGTATAGAAGAGTTCAGTCAAGAATGACCGAAGAGAGATTAAGAACCTCCGTCGCTTCATAACTACAGGTAGAGTAGGACACTGTCACAGGATTTGAAACAGAAATCAGAATCACAGCTCCAGCGGAAGTCATTTGATAGACTGCCAAGTCTAACGGCGTGCCATCCAATTGGACAGTGGCTCGTGAGAGACATATTTGCTTGCGCAACTGATCGCACTGAAATTTAAGGGCAGAAGACACTAAGAACTCTTCTAATCACTACAAGTCCAGCAGAGACCAAGGAAGTTATATTTTCCTATAAAACGAGCGAAGAATAAATAACTAGCATAACTGAGGCAATCGGATTGCCTATGCCATGTTGCATATCGGAGGTTGTAAGGTCCATACCACTTCTGATCAGCTCATCAGCAATTCAATTTCCAATTAAATTACTTTGAATAATTCAAAATTTCACTGAAAAATTCTCGGCATTCATGATGTTCGTTAGAATATTACTTGCAGTCTGGCTCAGCGAGTTAATTAAGAGATTTTCAGGTAAAATACCACCAACCCCTGAAAAACTTGGATATAAATTGGAAATAGTGACTAACGGAACCAAAGACAAGTCTGCTACTGCACATGTGATCGTGAGCAACCTACATGCTGGTGAACTTTCTTTCTAAGGGTTGAGGTACAAAGACCTTAAATGCCTCAAAGTATAGCGTGTTTATTCGCAGAAAAACCTTCTTATTTTTACGTATTTAACATGATTTATTCAATATTTTTTAATTTACATTTATTTGTTGTTCTTTTAATCATTGACAGTGATTCGATCAACCTTTAAGATCATTTTTAAATGTTCTGGCACTATTTATGGCCGAATTTTTGACATTTCTTGCATAATCCTTTATTAAATAAAAAAATTTTATTAAATTTAAATCGTATGAGATCCTTAAAGACCACTTTTCAACTTACAATAGTTTTCTCGTTTCGGCTACTAAGACTAGCCTCCAATTGGCCAACAAGTAAAGCCAAAGTGACCAAAACTAACAGGAAATTAATTACGAGCTTCATACTTAAGGTTTAGAAGTTACAAACAGAAACAAATTACTGAATACAATATCAAGGCTTTTATACTTTTTAAAATGGTTGTTATGGTGGTAGAATGGGAAAAATTCAAGGGGTCTTTGCAATGGCCTGAAAAAGCCGTTACCCTCAATTCAGAGTAGTATGGCCATAAGCGATTTCTTTGGTTTGTAAATGAATAAGGTTTCAATAAGATGATGCCACGAACCATACAATACGACCGGTTTTGCCTGTATTGCATGAGAACTTTCCGGAACGATTAATTTCAGCTTTTGGTGATGTCACTTATCCACCAAGATCATGTGATTTCGCGCTTGTTTTGTGGGGCAACATCTAGGACCATGTCAACGCGGATACTAAGCTAACGTGGAAGCATTTTAAATCTAACAGAAACCATCGAAATGTGTTCAAAAA
The DNA here is from genome assembly GCA_932273835.1 of Sarcophaga variegata. Taxonomy (NCBI): domain Eukaryota; kingdom Metazoa; phylum Arthropoda; class Insecta; order Diptera; family Sarcophagidae; genus Sarcophaga; species Sarcophaga variegata. The sequence goes on along the minus strand of OW026361.1, from coordinate 13,836,424 downwards.
CAATCGTATTAAACTTGTCGAAAATAATTCCAGTAGAGTTCATCTTTTTCCCTTTATCATGTCTCTAAACGGAGGACAGTGTTCATGCTGTCGCTCTCTAAAAGAGCTTTGAAATCTTTGTTTTGATTAGCCTTCTTCTGAGAAGCCTTAAACCAAGGGCTCTCGTCTAATAAGCCAATTCACTACCAACTCAGTAGTCACCGTAGATCACCGGTTCAAATCCCCGGTCATACATCAAAACGAAATATGAAAAAATATTTCTTCGACGATTTCCGCTCAGCAGATTTCTGGCAAAAACTCTGAGAATAAAAATAAAATTTCCATGAAATGTTTCTCAAAAATCTGTCGTTCGGAGTCGACTTTAAACTGTAGGTCCCACCACTCATGTATAAAATTAACGCACACAACATGAGTGGTGTTGAAAAGATAGGCCGTAATTCTGTCTGAAGGGTTGTAATGGCCAATTATGTATGTACTACCAACTCAACTACGATATCTTATACTCTCGCTTTTATTTTTTCGAATTTTAAAGAATTTTTCTTTCCCAAGTACAGTTTATTTCCAATGAAATTAAAGATTTTCCAATGAAACTTGGCGAAAATAGGTGAAAAAGGTCTAAAATACGCTTGCCTTGTAGGTTGTAAAACTAAGCGTGCTAAAATATGACTTTAGTCAGTCTCTAAATTTAAATTGGAATGATTAGAAATCAATTAATCATAGAAAATTTTGCAGTCAATTCATAAATAATCGATAAAATTTCCAAACACTATTGCGTATTAATAGTGCATATCACTACACTTACCAGAGAGCATATTGGATTTGAGCTAATGTTTGTGACTGCATGTCAAACATTGCACCTTTTGGTCTCTGCAAAGAACATGGGGCTGTCACAACAGTCTTCTAATAATTCCTTTATTTGTTTACAGTTTTAATTAATCAAGTTTTATGAGCTAAGCTTACGAGGTGATTGAACCTAGAATGACGGGTTTGCTGTATGTCGTTGCCTAAAAACAGTACCCTCGACGAACATGTGTTGAGTATAGTGGTGAGAAACTTTTGCTAAGTGAGTCCTACATTTCCTAAAGAGATTACGCTGAGTGACAATTCCCTCATGTTCATTATTGATAGGAAGCCAGGTTCAAGGGAACTTGTTGAATGAATAAAATTGAGCACATTGAAGCTTTTAAATTTTTTATATTCAAACACGGTGATTAAAAATTTTTTTGCTGGCTCACTCGCGTTTGTAGCCTACACTATACTACGCCAAATTTTTGGTAGTCCAATAAACTTAAGGCTAGCAGCCAAGTTTAAAAATGTAAGGTTTCAAAATACCTTTATATTACAGTCAAAAAGGTTTAAGACTCTCGACAATCTTTTCTTAAAACACTGACTTTCAATCAGTTTTGTGGAAAAAATGCCAAGTAAATGAAGCGCTGTGCGTGTTGTGGAATTTCTTAAAAATTAATTAAGAAAATTCGCGCAAAACGTCAACAACTAAAAACATTTAACCTAATCGCCCTACTGCCCAGTATAGTCCATATTGCGTACATACATAATTAATCATTACAACTCTTCAGTCAGGATTACGACCTAGCTTCTCACAACCCTTATGTTGTGTCTGTTAATTTTATACATGAGTGATGGGACCTACAGTTTAAAGTCGACTCTGAAAGACAGAAGTTTTTCATGGCAATTTTAATTTACTCTCAGAGTCGCCGAAGAAATATTATTTATTATGTTGGAGATATCTGATCTGAGGTTTGAACCAAGGACTCTCGCCTATTTAACAACACATTATCTACTAGATTATGGCGCCTTCAACTAAATTTAAACGATGAAAATTTTAATATTAAACGGCGGTAAAAACAATTGCCTTTCTCTTGAAGCAATAGCGACTCTCTTATTGTTTGAAATGGAAAGTCTACGTAGCGAGTTTTAGAAATTTAAATGGAATCAATGCAATTACAAATAACAATCGGGCTTATCGGGAGATCGTGTAAGTATGCACCAACTTATGATTGTCTGTACTACTACTGTAATCCATTAACAACAAGATCTTGTCAGGTGGGCCCTTGAAAGCATGGCTTACTTAGGTTCCATAAGGGGGCCTTTGTAATACCGATTGACCGATTGTGCCTGTTTCCTATCTATTTGTAACTCCGAGCTAGAATTTCTCAACTACATAGAGAGTTCAGGTCTAAAAAGCCAGCACTCTACCCACTAGACTACGACGAATTCCGAATAGTCCATATTGGGAGAAGAAATTAGCGCTTTAGAGACGCAAAAATGTAATCGAAAATTTTAACCAAAGAATGAAGCGTATATACAAAGATAACGACCCTCGTATATATACAGTTGATAATAATTATATTTAATGCCCTTTCTAAATGTGTGTTTCGGAAATTGAAGCATCCTGACCTACGGAATTCTACAACCATGCGATTTACCCGATGCTAAAATACATCATTTTATAGGATGTCCCCTAGTTCTTTCGGACCGAATTTGAATTACTCATTTGCGGTTTTTTCACGTAAAAAAAATCTTTACTATTTTATTGCACTATTTTTAATAATAATTTAAAGCCAACTAACTAACTAGCTAAAGTATAAAAACCCGTTAGTGTTGCTTTGGTTCAATATTGTTAAGTTCATTGTGTTATTGATCAGACTGTAAAATGCAGTTTCGAATTTGGACATTTCTGTTCCTCGTTCTAATTATCGTTCTTTTCTGCTTGTCGAACACCATTGAAGCTAAGGGTGCACGAGGTGGTAAAGTAGGAGGAGGAAGACCAGGAGGCGGAAGACCAGGAGGAGGAAAGCCAGGAGGAGGAAGACCAGGAGGAGGAAGACCAGGAGGAGGAAGACCAGCAGAAGGAAGACCAGGAGGAGGAAGACCAGCAGGAGGAAGACCAGCAGGAGGAAGACCAGGAGGAGGAAGACCTGGAGTATTTATACCAGGAAGTGTAAAAGTAATTAATGTAGGACTTGGAGATGCACACCAATTAGTAAGTATAAGTTTAATTTTGAAACAAAACTTAAATTGAAATTACAAAATTTAATACATTTCGTTCGTTGTTTAGTTGTCTGCTGCCAAGCAGGGCTTAGGAGAACTTGCACGTAAAACCGTTAGACAAATATGGCCAGGAGGCCATAAATAAAATAAATAAATGAAAATTAATTTTTTCAAAAGCATTAAATAAAGAATTTATAAAAATTATAATTATAACTCTCGATATATTGGTTCGTACAAGACATTCTCGTTACAATTCTCTTCCTACAGACAATTTCCTACTGGCAAAGCCGGAATAGTCAATTGATAATGATTTTTAAATGCTTATGATTGGGTGAATGGGACCTTAGTTAAGCAAAAAATTAAATCTTTACTCATCACCACCGATATCTTCGTGTTGTAAAAGGTTATTTTGCCTGTAAAGCTAATTCAGTGATTATTTTTTTATATTTTTTGCCGAAGTCGCTGCTATAAACGGCTTAGAGGTTAATAGGCATTTTTTATATCATGTAACTGCGAAGAAAGGTCAAATTGGGTTCAATGTTATCGGTTTTAGTGTTTCACTTTCACTTTAGGCACCTCATAGCAATGAAAACGGAATACCTTGCCCGTATATACACTCACGCGAAGGGCAAAACACTCAACAACTGCTGCAGAAACTGTAATGATGAGAAAAAAATTGTGATTGTCTGGCACTACGGTGACTAGTAGGTAGGTAGCATGTTGGCTTATTAAACGTGAGATCACGGTTCAAGCCTCAGGTCAAGACATCTCCAACCAAACGAAATACAAAACAGTGTTCGGCTACTTCCTCTCAGCAGATTTCTGGCAAAAACTCTTAGAGTAAATAGAAATTGCCATGAAAAAGATTCTCGAAAAAATCGGTCGTTCCGAGTCGTCTTTAAATTGCAGATGCCGCCACTAATGTATAAAATTAACACGCCCACAACATAAGTAATGTGAGAAGCTAGGTCGTAATCCTGACTAATGTATTGTAATAGCCAATTATGTATGTATGTATGTACATATGTATGTACTTGGAAACCCTAAAAAGAATACTTTCTTATTCTCTAGCTGCCAGACAGAAAAAATCCACACCTAATCTACACCAACACTCTGTGTGGCTGAGAAATTCTAGCTAGGAGTTACAAATAGATAAGGGAACAGACACCTTATGGGACCTAAGTAAGCTATGCTTTTAAGGGCCCACTTGACAAGACCTTGTGGTTAATGGATAAAAGTTGATCACAGTGGTAGTTATTGCATTTACAGACAACCATAAGCTGGTGCATACTTACACGATCTCCCGATAAGCCGAATTATTATTTTTAATTCCATTAATTCCATTTAAATCCTTAAAACTCGATACGTAGGCTTTCCATTGCAAACATAAGAGAGTTGCTTCTAGAGAAAGGCAATTGTGTTTAACGGCATCTAATATTAAATTTTTTTTCATTTAAATTTAGTTGAAGGCGTCATAATCTAGTAGATAATGTGTTGTCGATTAGACGAGAGTCCGTGGTTCAAACCTTAGCTCAGACATCTAGAAAAAAAAAACTCGAAATATGAAAAAATATTTCACTCGGCGATTTCCTCTCATTAGAGTCCTAGCAAAAAATCGAAAAGTAAATAAAATTGTCATGAGAACTCTCTTAAGCCTGCCATTTGGAGTCGAGATTAAACTGTAGATTAACACACACAATATGGGTGGTAAGAGAAACTGGGTTGTAATCCTAACTAAAAGGTGGTAAACGACACTTAACCAAACACGTAAGAAATATGAAATTTTATAATTTTTTTATTTATTTAAGAAAATTTAAATTTTACAAAGTTTCCATGATGAAGCCAATTTTCCGTTAATGAATCAAGTATTACTGTTTGATTTTAGGCTTGTTAGGGCCGGATCCTTTAGATGGCTGTTTAAAAAATTAAAATTATTGATATCAAGAAGTTAACAAAGGCTATTAACTATAAACTTACACCCTCTTTACTCAGTTTGGACATATTGCTACCAGCATCTATGGTACCCATAGAAATGGCCAAAATGACCAGAACAAATAGAAAACTGTTAAGAAACTTCATATTCAATTGGAAGTGGAAAACTAACTGAATGAAAAACACTGAATGAAAACTTGTACGTGACTATCAGATATTACTTAGAATTCTTTTATACATACAATATATTTATACACAATGATCGTTTGTTTAAAGGGTTATGCCTAAGAAGATGTATAGATTTAATACAATTTCTGCGGCTTTTTATAAATCGCCATAGTCTAGTAGGTAGTGTGTTGGCTTATAAGACGTGAGGCCTTGGATCAAACCCCAGGTTAAGCTATCTCCAACAAAACGAAATATGAAGAAATATTCCTACGACGACTTTATCTCAGCAGATTTCTAGCAAAGAACTCTGAGAGTAAATAAAAAATTGACATGAAAAGTTTCTCATAAATCTGCCGTTCGTAGTCGACTTTAAACTATAGGTTCCGCCACTCATGCATAAAATTAATACACACAACATTAGTAGTGTGAGAAGCTAAGTCGTAATCCTGACTGAAATGTTGTAAACAACCAATTATGTCTGTATGTAAAGGGTCCGCCAAATAACTTTTTTTTGTAAATGCTTTTAAAAAAACTACTGAATATTTTCTCAAATTTCTTTTTTTATTTGAAAGTACAACCCTTCCGGTTAATAATGAAAAATAATTTCAATCAAATGGCTGCCTCGGCTGGCCATACAGTAGCCTACACCAGAAGATGCCGATTTTGCAAAAAAAAAAATCATCTTTTCAGATGAAGCTCATTTTGATCTTGGCGGGTATGTAAACAAGCAAAATTGTCGCATTTGGGGCACAGAAAACCCGCACGCATACATTGAAAAGCCAACGCACCCAAAACGAGTCACTGTTTGGTGCAGATTTTGGTCCAGAGGCATAATTGGGCCATTTTTCTTCGAAAATGAACAAGGAGTGGCCGTTACAGTCAATAGCGATCGTTATCGGGCCATGTTGAACGAATTTTTGTTCACAAAAATTGAAGACGTGGATATTGGTAACATTTGGTTTCAACAGGACGGCACTACGTGCCACACAGCCGAAGCTACACTCGATGTTTTGCGCCCTATTTTTAAAGATAGCATTATCAGCCGCAGAGCTGATGTCGTTTGGTCACCTCAGAGCTGCGATTTGACACCGTTGCGCTATTATTTGTGGGGTGCCGTCAAAGATAAGTGTTACGCCGACAAGCCAGAGACATTTGACACTTTAAAGGACAATATTCGTGAAGCCATTGGTGAAATACAGCTGCACACAATCGATAATGTGCTTAAAAATTGGACCGATCGTGTAGGCTACTGCATGGCCAGCCGAGGCAGCCATTTGAATGAAATTATTTTCCATTATTAACCGGAAGGATTGTACTTTCAAATAAAAAAAGAAATGTGAGAAAATATTCAGTAGTTTTATTTTAAAGCATTTTCAAAAAAAATTATTTGGCGGACCCTTTATGTTGAATAAATGCATCACTTTATATTGATGATGAGAATCTATTTTATGGGGACCGTCTTTTCTTCTCAAATCCGTTTGATGGCACCAAAGAATTTCTTAACATCGATGAGAAGTAGAGAGAATATATTTTAAAATGGGTAGCCCCATGTTAAACGATTACTAGTAAGCTATGGGCGCAGAATTTTTTTTTTAATATTAAACATCGGAATAACTATTCACGCGCAGGACCATAATTATCAATCAATACACTGCTTACACTTGTTTTGCCTATTAGTTAAGACAACAACCATTAAGCCTCTGTCTCTGTTAAAGAAGCCTTAGGGCCATTATTACAATTTGCCGTTAACTAAAGGGAGGATTTTAACAGGCAGATAAATTGTTTTTCATTATTATGAGTACCCAATAAGATAGAAGTGAGCGTTAAGCTAAAGGGAGAATCATCCTACCGATAACTTTTAAAGTTAAATTTATGTCTGAACTTGCCATATTATATATGATTTTCAATATGGCAATTTCAAATATAAACAAAATGAGTAACCACAACAAAAAAAAAAGCCCGTTGTTGCCATTGCGTTTAAAAAAACTTGTTTAAGTGAGCTGTTTTATCGACAGTGCTCCGACACTGCCATATTTTTGAAAAAGTTAACTTTATCTTATCTGTAGGTTGCAATAACGAAAATAAGTTAAAGATGACTTTAAAGATCATTTTGGCTAAAGTTACCTTTAGCTAAACCAAACTTTAACGGGAAGTTGTAATAATGGCCGTTAATTTCGAAAACCGAATACAAATATTCGTGTAAAGTTATTAAATGTAACCCAAACGGTTGATTTAATTGAAAATGTTTTTATTTTTTGAAATACCCGTTTAAGTTTTAAATATAAGACGCTTGACTAATAAGTGGATAAATTCTTAAAAACCACAAATTATTTATACATAATTTAAAACAAAGACTTTGTAAAATGCATTTAATGACTCAGCTGTAATATTAGATTTGCAAATCCTTAAGATTTAAAAATTATGGAAAAAAGATTGGTAAAGTAAAGCATTACAACCTTTTAGTCAGGATTACGACCTAGCTTCTCACGCCACTTACATATGTTGTGTGTGTTAATTTCATCCATAAATGGCAAGTCCTACATTTTTGAAAAACTTTTCAATGCAATTTTATTTTCTCTTAGAGTTTTTGCCACAAATCTGCTGAGAGGAAATCACCGAAAAAATATTTTTGTTTCGTGAGCTGGGTTTTGAACCACTTCCTTGCATCTAAAACCTGCTAGATTACGGCGACTAGATTTGGAAAGACTCTATTAACAATAGCATTCCATAACATTGAAGATTTTATTTGGCGTCGCTAGATCCTACTCAGTTTAGTTCCGCCAGTTAAGCATATGATTTATCATATGTTCAAAGCGGAGATCTCAAACTCAATATGTAGACGAGAATGAAACATTAGAACACATATTTGGAACCTATAAGGCTGCTAGACATGTCAAAAGTAAACGTCTAAGCGCTGAGTACGGAATTGTGCTTATTGACACAGTACAGCATCCTGAAGTTTATCAGAGCAATACGATTGGAGGTGCCATCATATATACATACATACATAATTGGTCATTACAACCCTTCAGTCAGGATTACGACCTAGTTTCTCACACCACTTATGTTGTGTGCGTTCATTTTTATACATGAGTGGCGGGATCTACAGCTTAAAGTCGACTCCGAACGACAGATTTTTGAGAAACTTTTCATGGCAATTTTTATTTACTCTCAGAGTTTTCGCCAGAAATCTGTTGAGAGGAAGTCGCCGAAGAAATACTTTTGTATTTTGTATTGATGCCTGGCCTGGGGCTCGAACCCTGGCTTTTCGTCTAATAAGCCAACACACTACCTACTAGACCACGGCGACTTATCATAGGGATGTAGAATTTAGATTGAAAGCAAACTAGGCCAATTCTACAACAATAATAATAAATGTTTAAAACTATGCATTGTCTTAAATATTGACTGAGGTTATGGCACCCTTAGCATATTAAAGCATATTTTCAGACGCACAAAAAACATCAATTGTTTACACACAGAGAGAGAATAGCAATAAATCATCGTATTAAGAATACAAAAAACCGATGTTATTTTTAAACCTCATGGGGAAACAGAAAAAACACAAAGCTGTCTTATGTCTCATGGGAAAAACTTGGTCTTAAAAACATAAAATTTATTATCAAGTCATACTCAATATTGGTAGAAAAAAACAACAAGAAATCACTTGTTTTTGGCCGAATTCCAATAACAGTGAGATGAATAAATACGACAAAGTTTTTTGACTCTCCTAGTATTTTTATGAATATGTTTTGTTTTTTAATATGCAAACTCTTAAAGAGATTTTTTTGCTGGGTGGTCAACTTTGTAATATGATTTACTAGCGTTCGGGTCTGCAGTTAAGTTTTCTTTACAAAGGCAATAATATTAACGAAATCCAAACAATTGACATAATCTATGAACTGAGACATAAAGACAAGATCTAAAACTTTTTTATTGAGCAGCCTTAAAATAGGCAATGTTTTTACAACATAAACATCCTAAAAGTATGCAGTAGAATCTTACGAAAATGAAAGACGTGTTAAATGTATTGTATGCATAAATAATTTATTCTTAAAATATTTTCTATTAAATCACGAGTGGAAAAACCCAGTGTATTATTGGCGTTTTTGTAATTGTGGTTTCAAGAAATCGAAATATTTTTTCTTTGTTCTATAAAATATTACTAGACTATAAAATCACAAAGAACTTACTGCAGAGATCTTATTAAACGTTAAAACTTCAAATCGTTAATACTCAGAAATATTTATTACAACAGAAAAGAAAATGCATTTCAGTAAAGTCTTCTTAATATTTTTCATTACCATAGCCTTGTACATAAATTTGTCTGAAGCTGGTCAAAAGTTATCGAAAATGGGTAAAAAACTAGGGCCAGGCGTTGTAGTTGGTGCTCTTGCTTATAACTCAAGTGCAACTGTTCACGTTCACAGTCCACCAACTGGCAAGCCAAGTTCCCCCAAAAAGAGTAAGCACTGAGATGTCTGTTAAGGATTTCTACGGTTCAACGGTTAACTTTATTTCTAAAACAAATATTGTATTTCAAATAATTAAAAAATAAAGGAAAAGAACAGAAAATATTTCAATAGAATGTGTGTTTAATTATTTTAAACAATGGCGCTTTACTGTACCACGCCTTCACCCAAAGGCCCATTGAAAAATTGTGACCCTTTATATAACTGTAAAGGAATGAGGGAAAAAAGGAGAAAAGGAAGAGGGCGGAGACGAAAAGGGCAACAAAATCATATGAAAAAAAAGGGAGAAACAACAATTAGACATCATGGCGGCCATATGTAAATTTTTCCCTCTAAAGATATCCCCCTAGAAAGCTAATCTCTATTATGAACGCTGTTACATCTACAAATTGATAGTCCTTCAGATCTATCAGTTCCTCTACAAATCCCAAACAAGACGCCCTTTAAAATAATCCCAAGAACTCCTTTGTTGCCATCGTAACCTCCATCGGGAGTAGGCTTAGACTTTTACTGCTGACGGCACCCGGTCCTGCAACTTCTTTCGACTCCTTTTCTCCATAGCCTTTCACCATACAGTGCAGTCATACGTGAGAATCGAAAACCTTATATCCTCATATTATAGGTATTAAGCCCGTTTTTCTTTAAGCTTAATTTTCTATCCAAAAATGGCATCAGGGTAGCAAGAGTCCTAGCTTGACACCGTTCAACCGAAACACCACAGTTCTTGTCTGCAAGTGTAAAGGGTAGGGAGACGGTGAACAGACTTTCTTGTCGAAACATGGGAGATTCCAGAATCTTTACGATTTTATGTTCCCGTTGCTAAAAGGAATACGAATAGAAATTCTGGAATGAAAACAAACTCTTTCTGAACGCCTTGTAGTAACGGAGGGAATTCGAAGTCTGTTGAGCATAGCCTGTGCGTGTGTCCTGACGTGTAGACGCGAAAACTTAGAATTATTTTCGAGAGAAAGCTAACGACTTTTTTTGACGGAATAGTGGAGAATCCAGAATCTTAACGGTTTTATGTTCCAGTTGCCATAAGGAAAGGTCCTGAGTGGATATAATAAGATTTTTATGCGTATTTTCGCTACACGTTGCGCCCTGAGAGCCAAGAACCAGTATGGGAGGCAGGAGCAGCCAGCATATTCGGTGCAAGTGTTCTGACGTGTAGACGGCTTTTTTGTCGGAATAGTGGAGATTCCAGAATCTCTACGCTTTTATGTTCCAGTTACTATAAGAAATTGGGGAGTGAAACCAAAATTTTTCTGAACGATAACGGAGGGAAATCAAAGTCTGATGAGCTTATTCTAGATCTGTGTGCTGACGTGTAGAGGCGAAGACTCAGAATTATTTTAGAGATAACTGCTAAGGCCAAATAATATTACATTGGCGGTAGAGGAAACAATATTACCAAGTACTTTTGTCAATTAGATAGTAAACTTCCTCACCCTCAAGGTAGGTTCTGTTTATTTGGTTATCGTAAGGTCGTATGGTTTCAGACACACTTCTGAATAAGGTAAGGACCTGAATTTATTTAAGCAATTGAAGCTGTTGAATACTGATAAATTCATAAGCCTCTAGTGATTCTGTCTTAGCAAGTTGGGGTGATGAACATTCAACTCTATTCCCTGGTGCAGTTAACAATAATATTCATAAGTTCTAGCAGTGGTTGCAAACATTGCCTGTATTTATTGGAAAGTAGTTTCTCATCCTAATTGATCTTGTAATTGATTTATTCTAAGAATTTTGAATTTTTGTAAGGATGGCTTTAAAATTAAGCTCACTTTCTTTCTAGTATCAGAATCATTTAGATAATAAGGAACCTTTTTTATGAAAAACATTTCTTTTCATTCAATTTATTTTGTTTAAAACATTCTGTAAAAATTACATTCTTTATTATCAGTGCTTCTTTTTGCCTTTCGGTGAATTTGGTCCTGACTTATAGCTAATCGAAGGCGGATTGGTATGAATGGTAAGATTATGGGTCTTGTCATGGCTAACAGCAACAATTGGTATTACAGGCAGCTTGCCACCTGCTTTCTTTATGGCATCCTAATTTAAAAATGAAACAAAAAAAAATATTTTTAATTCTCAGAAAATTATTTTAAAAAAAATATTCAACTTACAGCTGCCTTCTTACTAGCAGCGTTACCAGCCTCGCAGAAGCTTTGTAGTAAAGCCGCAGAGATGATTAAAATGAAAAATACGGTTTTAAAATGCATTTTTTTCACTTTTTAGCCGGATAGTTTGCAGTGAATATGTTATCGATTAGAACACTTTATAGATATTGAGTCAGTTAATGAACACTCATAACAATTTATAGTAGAACAGCTGATATAACGAACAAAGACACAATGCGATGCAAATGATACAGAGATTGGTTTAAAACCGCAGTTTTAAAATTATAACTGATGCAGTTCCACAATTATAATCGATGTGGAAAAACACAAACGTTTGCAGATCGAAATGAATTTATTATTAATGGAGTTAAAATATTTATAAACGATGTAGAAAAAAAACATAAACACACTTAGTTAATCAGATGAAATTATAAGGGCTTTAACCATGAGAATCTATTTTCAAAATAATAAATTGCCTAGTGGCTATAGGATAACTCGAGTCACTTTTGTTACAGACCTACGAGATTTTTTTCGTCAGTGTTCCGGATAACTGTAGTCTAAGGAGTATGAATGATGATATATGTGAAGATAAATTCGATTTTGAAAATCCAAGACGCAATCCTTAAATTTTAGCAGCGCCACATTTGGCGTTAACACAACAAAATTTTCCCTTAACAGATCTTATCTGAACAAGCCCACTTGCTTAGGAGCTAATTTTAGAATATACACTAGGTCTATGAGTACCATACCATATTCGAAAGATGGTTCCAAGGCCCCTTAATATAATCAGCAATATAGTCACATCAAAAGTGATATGGTTTGCTTTGAAACTATCAATTTTTTGCCTGAAGAGCCTCTAGAAGATCAGTGTCGATTTTGCAACATATGAGAAATAGTACACCTAAACGACTATATGCAAATAGTAGTCCAAAGGGTCCTCTTTAGAACCGTGGTGCAGCTAAAATAATTTTGGGGTTTGAGAAACTGAATTTTGAAAAAATCGATTTTTGGCCACAAACATGAAAATATGGACGCCCACGCTTAAAATCAGCAAACAAAACAAGATCCAATATTGTTTATGTAACAATTGGATTGAAAATTTCGAAAGCTAACATAGAAAAAAACGCTACAATGACGCTATGTAATAGTCTCTTGACGTTTTTCGCTCCTCAAGATAATCTACGATTCATTTACCACACGCATCTCATAATATTAATGGCATAACCTTGAAAGCCGAATGTTGCGTCTCACAAGGGTTCAGTCCAATCAGATGACGATTGATGGACCCACGTTTCATCCATTGTCATATATCGATGCATAAATACAGTCAAGCATCTTCAAGCACTGCTAAGAATTATCAATTTGTTGATGTTGTTGTTGTTTTTTAATCGATTGAAGGCTCGCGTAGTACTCACTCTGAACATAAAAAAGTTACACAGTTTTACCTCCTGAGTAGGATTCCATCACCTCTAAACCCAATTCATGTTCACAAACGGCGCTCGTTCTAGGCAACGACAGTTAGCAAACATATCATGTAATAACCTGGCACAGTAGACCCAAAACCTATTTAACTTCAAAAGTGTGGTTACATACGTACATAAGCGGTCATTACAACCCTTGTGGGTGTTATTTTTATATATTAGTACCGAGACCTAGAGTTTAAAGTCGACTCCGAACGACAGATTTTGAGAAAACATGGCAATTTTCATTTACTCTCAGAATTTTTACTAGAAATCTGATGAGAAGAAGTCAACGAAGAAATATTCTATTATATTTCGTTTTGTTGGAGATGTCTGACCTGTGGTTTGAACCGAGGCCTCATGTCTAATAAGCCAACACACTACCTATTAGACTATGGCGACTCCCGAGTGGTTGGTAAACTAAACTCAACGGCAAGAAGTAATGAAATCATGGGCCACATGCCTGGTAGCTGCCTTGTGTTTCTTAAAGAAGCGAAAAAAGGATGAGTCCGTGAAATCGTAGCATGCCAAGTAAATATTACGCATACACACACATACATAAAATCGTAGATATTATTATCACTTTATATTTATAATAACAAAAGAATTAATGCGGTTTCAAAAATGTATTAATAATTCCCACTGCAAGATAAGAAATACGCCTTTATTGGTACACATAAGATCATATAAATACCAGACAAATTCATTTTGAGAGCATTAATAAGCTAATAAAATTTCCCGTTGTTGCAACAATAATTTACACGCAGATATTTCAAATGTATTTTACAAAAATCTTCTTCATTTTTGCCGTCGTCCTGGCCATGTATTGCAATCTCTCGGAAGCAGGCCAGCAGGCTACTAAAGTCGTAGGCGTAAGTAATTAATTCTACATTTTATTCGTTGCATTCGAATTTAATTTTCGTTTTTCTATAAAATTTGCAGGCCGCTATTAAAAATGGCGGTAAAAAATTGCCACCCGTTATTGTGGCAGGTTATGCTTCAAATTCAACTTTGAATGTCCACGTAAATACAAAGCCCACTAGCAGACCTAGCTCTCCCAAGCGGGGTTAGATGTATAAAAGTTAAGTTTGTTTGTGCTTTCGTAGTTATGTTTTCAATAAAAAATTTTTGTTAAACCGTATGTAAAATGGGCGTGGCATTAATTACTAAAAGCAACTGTATTTAATTATTTCAATGCTACTACAACGGAATGTGTTCCAGTGAGATAAGGAGACATTTTCTCCAAGATCACATATTATTACGGAACAGTAGTTTGTCTCGTAAAGTTCCTCATTTTGTGGTGTTTTGGGCAGTGGTTCACATACTGCATTACAAAGGCAAGGCGTTTTATAACAGCGCTATATCGGAAGTTGTTCAATTCCTTGATGGGCTACTTGAATATGATGTACTTTTTAGAATAAGTATCCTTCTACCAAATTTCAATCTCCATATGATAATACATACCTCTTACCTCCACTACGCTGTCCATAAGGTAAAATTATTTATTGGTTCTTGGCAAACCTTGGAATAAGGAAAAATCTTGCTTCTTTGCCAGACTCTTCTGACCTAAGTTAGCTTAGGTTAGCAGGGCACTGAGTCATGAGGTGATATAGTTTTTTCCGACCCACAGCTCCTACAAAAATCGTTCGAGAGAATGCCTAACCCATCGCAAAGAGGAGACAATCGTTTTGCCCATATAAGTCGTTCAAAGTGGCGAAATTTTGGAATATACTCCTGCTCTAAACAAACTGACCTATAAAACGAGCTGAAAATACCTAGTCTAACTAAGACCTATAACATATCGGGGATTGTAATCTGATCAGCAATACAAATTCCAGCGTTATCCCTATACCCTGGAATTTATATACGAGATACTTTTAAATTATTCGAAATTTCCCTGAGAAATCCTCGATGATGAACGTCGAAGTGACATTACTTTGAGACCCAATTGAGGTCTGGACGTCCAAGTAAATAAACGCATTTCAGCGCATGCCGCTTTATGTCGCTTTTAATATGATCATAACTTATATCCGGGAAACACTGCTGCGGTCAATTAGAACTTTTAATACATGTACCACATATTGGACTCATCGGTATAAAACTCAGGGGCGCACTGGGAATTTCTGGATTTTCAAATCCGAAGTCCCTCTAAACTAAACTCTGAACTATAAAATCCAATATCCTATTTAGAAAGTTATAAGAAACATATAATCGTAGACATACGTATATGTGCATATAATTGTAGATTTCCATAGTCTAGGTTGGAGCGGGATTTAACTGCATTAAACCTTACTTCAACAAACAAACAAGGTCAAAACTATCTTTCAATTAAAGATATAAAGTGCTATTGAGACTCTCTTTACCTTCTCAATTATGTTGTCACTCCCTGAGAGGTTGGGATATAGAATACGCGCTAGATACTGTAGCGTTTTCGATAGGAATAATCGTCTGACCTGAATTGAATAGAAAGTGTATCAACTGTAAATCGAAGTCGTCGTAGTATAGTAGGTAGTGCGTTGGCTTATTGAACGTGAGGCCACGGTTCAAACCCTAAGTCAGACATTTCCAACAAAACGAAATATGAAAAAGCCAGTGATTTCCTCTTAGCAGATTTCTGGTTAGAACTCTGAGAGTAAATAAAACTGCCATGAAAAGTTTCTCAAATATCTGCTGTCCGGAGTAGACTTTAAACTGTAGATCGCGCCACTCATGTATAAAGTTAACACACACAGCATAAGGGGTGTGAAAAGCTAGGTCGTAATTCTAACTGAAGGTTTGCAATGATCAATTATGCATGTATGTGTGTATGTATGTAAGTATGAAGCAAAACTCCCAATAATGACCAGTTGTAAGGGAAGAAAGTGTTGCTCTCTCATTTGTCAATGTAGGTGTCTGGGTCAACGTCGACCTTGCTCATTGAGTTTACCCTTAACTCGGTAGATTAATAGAGCTTTCGTTAATAGATTTCAGAACGCTCACTAAATTTTCAGACTGGTTTTCAGTGTGATTCTAAAGAAATCCTGCTTTAAATCCAAATTGATGATGATTGTTAAGACCTGTTAATATGGTCTTGTCAGTTACATACATAATTGGTCATTACAATCCTTCAGTCAGAGTTACAACCTAGCTTCTCACACCACTTATGTTGTGTATGATAATTTTAGAGAGTTTTTGCCAGAAACCTGCTGCCGGAGAAATATTTTTTCATATTTTTCGTTATGAACCATGGCCTTACGTCTAATAAGCCAACACACACAACACAACACGCAACGAAACACTATGGCTGACTTCCAAAATGTTAGTTGCTTTGTGTTTGAACAAGGTATAGTATTTTATAAAGCCGCTATACAAAATTTTTACAATGTATACTATTTAAAAACGCCGTCAATGTGTATTTTTAACGCAGTCAAAAACCAATCAGGCATCGGAGTTATAGTTGATGCATTGTTTGGTAACTTTGCATATCTACATAATTTTTATACCGTAGTAGAACTGCATACAAACTTTGTATTGATACATTTTGAAAGTCAGCCAGCATGTGTGCCTAAATGAACTATGATTATCCTATCCAATAAACAAGTTTTCCGCTTTTCAAAAATATGTTCATAACATTCCATGGGGCAATTTGTGTTCAAAAATACGGTTGCTTTCTCTAAGAGATTACATGAAGTAAAATATGTTCTATGCATTTATCAATAATTCCTATCACAATATATTACAGATGCTTAATTAATAGAATTGAAATGAAAAGGAAGCTAAATAAGGAATGAATGAAGAATGCACAGATGACAAGTCTTAATCAATATAACAAAGACGATCTAACTTTTTCAATTACTAAGTAACTTAATGGTTAATCTATTGATAAATGTAAAGATATACCACAGAGATATCTTGTGCGGTTTTAAATTTATTATTAATTTAAACTATATCGATATAAAATTAATATATAAATGATAAAAGGAGCGATTATCACGAAATATAAGCATTTTAAGTTTGAATTCCTTGCAGTTAATACGATAAACACAATCGTTTAAAATGTATCTTACCAAAGTGTTCCTAACATTTATTGTGGTTTTGGCCTTGACTTTCAATTTATCGTATGCTGGTCAAAAAGTAACGGCAAGTTAAGAAATATAAAGAACGCATGTTTTATTTTGCCCCTAATATAATGGATTTTTCTTGAATTTTTAGAAAATGGTTAGAGGAGCAGGACGTATTGGTGTTGGTGGTGTTGCCGTAAATTCTAATTTAAATGTTCACATTAATCCACCGCCAACTAATAAGCCATCTAGTAGAACAAGCTCACCAGCGAAAAAAAGCTCAGCTAAACATTCATCGAAACATAAATAAAATATCATAAATTCTAATACAAATTAAAAAATTAATAAAAAAATAAAGCATTTACTAAAGTTTACTTGAA
Organism: Sarcophaga variegata; assembly: GCA_932273835.1. Lineage (NCBI taxonomy): Eukaryota > Metazoa > Arthropoda > Insecta > Diptera > Sarcophagidae > Sarcophaga > Sarcophaga variegata. Next base: position 13,818,840 of record OW026361.1, on the reverse strand, counting down.
GTTTTTTTTATTGAGACAATCGAATAGTAAATCGTTTAAAGAAAGTTTTTTTCTTTTTAGAAAATCGAAAAGAGAATCAAAATAGTTATAAAGACTGCATTACACAATTTTTTACACACATAATTAGTCATTACAACCCTTCAGTCGGGGTTACAATTTGGCTGGTCACACCACCATATCTATAAGTGGCGGGACCTACAATTTAAAGTCGAATCCGAACGACAGATTTTTGGTAAACTTTTCATGGCAATTTTTTATTTTAGTCTCAGAGTTTTTGCCAGAAATCTGCTGATCGGAAGTTGTCGAAGAAATTTTTTATTGTTTGTTTTGTTGGAGATTACACCTTGTTGGAGATTACACCTTGGTGTCACGTCTAATAAGCCAACACTACTGCCTACTAGACTATGGCAACTTCTACAACTAAATATCTATACTATATGTATATAAGGATTTTTTCACCTGGTTATAGTGCTGAATTTGTTAAGTGTATGAACTTAGATTCGAATTTAAAAATCCAAGACGCAAACCAGAAAATTTTACCAGAGGCATTTTTGACATTAACAACAGTGGCTTATAGTGCTTTATAGTTGTATAATGTTTTACATATGCATAGGACATCGGGTCTATGTAGCTGTACGTAATATGTATATCCCAACTGGCAAAATTGTACCCAAGAGCATATAGTACTTACTACCCATGGAATATTTCGCATAATTTTTGAATTTAAGCAAAATTGATTTTAAAAAAATTGATCAATATCGAGAAGCCTCTACATAGACTTCACATGCAATCGGGCTATACATGGCAGTTGCATTTAATTTTCTTTCGAATATAGGTGTTAATAGTAAGAATATCAAAGGGTCTCTAGTATCTCTTGTGCCATCTTAGGAAAGTGTTGTACTTGAAAGCTTTTATTCGTACTTGCAAAATGTGATTTTTCGTGAAAAATATGCTTCATGAGGCCACGGTTCAAACCACAGGGCAGACATCTCCAGAAAAACAAAATATGAAAAAATATTTCTTCGGCGAATTCCTCTCAGCAGATCTCTGGCAAAAACTCTTGAGAGTAAATAAAATTGCAAGAAAGTCGCCGTAGTCTAGTAGATAGTGTGTTGACTTATTAGACGTAAAGCCAGGGTTCGAGCCACAGGAACATCATCACCATCAGAACAAAATACAAAAAGTATTTTTTTCGTCGACTTCCTCTCAGCAGATTTCTGGCGTAAACTCTGAGAGTAAATAAAATTGCCATGAAAAGTTTCTCAAAAATCTGTCGTTCGGAGTCGACTTTAAACTGTAGGTCCCACCACTCATGTATAAAATTAACACACACAACATAAGTGGTGTGAGAAACTAGGACGTTTGTACAATGGGTCAATTCGACCTCCGGGTACTGCACATGTCTTAATTGATAATTACACGTCCCCTAACCTACCCTATCCTAACCTAAATAAAATTGAAATGAGAAGTTTCCTAAAACTCTATCGTTCGGAATTGACTTTAAACTCCTGGTCGCGATACTTGTGTATAAAAATAACACACACAACATAAGTGGAATGAGAAGCTAGGTCGTAATCCTGACTGAAGGGTTATAATGACCATGTATAATAAAATGATAAATATGAATTTTATTGATGCTTGTATCCTTGCGTATAAGCCGTCAAATGGAAAACCAAGTAATTTTTCATAATTTTAAGCGACTTCACAGATATCAATAGGGGCCTTATGCTATAAAAATGTTGAAAACATTCCTACATTCTATAGATATTTTCTTTAATTATTTGTAATCGAAACGAATCAATCGGTGATTACATCCATTAACAATTGAACCGAAATAACTTTTCTAATCATCAATTTGTTGGGTTTTACCCATTTATAATTATAAAATATTTCTTTATTGCTAGTGTGGTTTTCAGATCTTTTATTAAATAAAACCTGTTCACAAAACTATATAAATTACAATGGCTTTCAGGCAATATATGCGTTTAAAGTTTAATGTTCTTAACGTTAGCACGATAAACACAATCAATTAAAATGTATTTTATCAAAATATTCCTAACATTTGTTGTGGTTTTAGTCTTGACTATCCATCTATCTCATGCTGGTCAAAAAACAAGCGTAAGTTAACACAAAAAAACGAAATTTTTTAATTATTCCGATAACCATTAATTATGTGGGATTTTTATTTTAGAAAATAATAAAAACTGCAGGGGGTGCAGTTGTTGGCGCTGCAGCGGTTAATTCAAATTTAACTGTACATTATCACCCACAACCATCTAGAAAACCAAGCTCATCTAAAGGTGGCAGTTCGTCAAAACATAAATGATTTACAATGTAATGAAATTATTTAAAACAAAATTATTAAGAAAAGCAATAAAATTGCATACAAACAATAAAAATTTATTTTCTATTAAAAAAAAATATATTATCGCTATGTCCTGTACAAAATGCTTTTTTTGTGAAAATAAGTAGGGTACCAGCAGCGTATTTCGGCACTGATTCTGAAGTAATGTTCTTTGGCACTCGTTTGTCCATGTTTGCAGTGCCTCATACTGTGCCTGATTGCCCCTTTTTCCTGGAAATTTCCTATTGTAACTAACGCCAATCCCCAAAAATGGTTCGACTGATAATCCTGAAAACAACTGGCCCCATATATTCTGGACTTTCCGAATTGAAAGTAAAAGTAAATTTCTAAAAATTTAACAACCTAATCAGCCACACGCAGTATAGTTTTCTCAAAGCACGTTCTTCTTGGTGACCTGTGGGCGTAACTCTCAGAAAAGTGGATGGTGGGCACACTAATAGTAGTCTATTGGACCATTGTGCGGACACAATAGCGCAATTAGAATTAAGCAAGACAAAGTGTGCCTGTGTTGGAACAACAGGGGTAATGAAGACCAGAGCTTTGGAAAATATGGTTAGGATAATGGGAGATAAGTCTAACATTAACTTCATTAAGGGATCTCATGGCCTATTGAAAAGAAGCAATAGAGAGCGGGACTCCATGATTTTGGTCAATGCTTAATAACACTATTGAATGGAGTAATCTGGATGCTATATACTCTATTTAAAAAACGGGGCAATTTTGTGGTATATACAGCGTTGTGTAGAGAAAAGAGAGTTTTATGTACCAGAACAAGGTATTCCGCGCCCCTAAAATAACTCGCGCATATATTCTTCCGCATATATTCCAGGCGGAAGTCTATGCTATCGACATAAAATACACAGGAAGGGACATAGTCAGACCGCCATCCAGAGCGGTAAAGAATAGAGAGTTTTATGTCCTAGAATATATTCTAGGCGGAAGTCTATGCTATCGACAGAAAGTACACAGGACCGGACATAATCAGACCGCCATTCAGAGCGGTAAAGAATAGAGAGTTTTATGTCCTAGAATATGGGATTCCACGCCCCTAAAAGAACTCGCGCATATAGTCTTCCGCATATATTCTAGGCGGAAGTCTATGCTATCGACAGAAAGTACAAAGGACGGGACATAGTCAGACCGCTCTCCAGAGCGATAGAGAAAAGAGAGTTTTATGTCCCAGAATAAGGTATTCCGCGCCCCTAAAAGAACTCGCGCATATATTCTTCCGAATATATTCTAGGCGGAAGTCTATGCTATCGACAGAAAGTACAAAGGATGGGACATAGTCAGACCACGTTCCGAGAAAAGATAGTGTGAGACTATCTGGGACGGCTGTATTAGCTAGGTGGAGAAAATAGCGAGCACTCGGCTCTTATAAGCTTAAGTCGTAGATAGTGTGAAACTGTCTAGGGTTGTTATATTAGCTACGTATAGAAAATAGCATTATCCTTCGCTGACTTCCAAATCGTGTAGCAATTCGAGGCAACAGACAGCCAGAATCGCTGATAGGGCCATAAGCTTTTTGTGGAGTAGGGAAAGATACATACGTACGTTTTCAATGCAATTAAAGCGAAGTGGAGAACCGGATCAGAGCGCCCTTGTTATGATGCCTATTTGCCCCTGAAATACAAAACAGCAGTAATGCTGCCTTATTAATTCAGACATCTCCACTGGTTTTGTGTAGAAGAAACAAAACCCATTTCTGAATTATTTTTCAGATCATTCGTAAAGTTCGAGTTAGAATTATTGGTACTAACAAAGTCCACAATTCAGACGACTCTGCTGAGCATCACACTTAGTTCCCTCAATAATGTACTTTGTCCAGACTATTTTTCCATTTTAAGGCCAATCGAAGCTGTCAGTTCTTGATAATTAAAATATTTTTTACAGAAGATTTTTTACCGAAGATTCCATACAAATATTTCTAATATTTTTTAAATAATTTTTAAAAATTTTGAACGGCTTTATTTAAACCTTTACAACAGCATAAAACTTTTAAATATTTTATACACGATACGGCCTGTTAATGTTACCAACACGTACAGTTTCCGATTCTTGTACATTGCCATTGGCATCTGTAATGACAACTTTCGAAATGTCCTTCTTTATATTGCCATATGTTTTGTGGTCCGTATAAGCTTTAACTTTATAATTTTTCTAAAAACAAAAAATATACATCAAGGTTTATTTTTATTTGCTTTAAAATATTTTCATTTTATCTTTAACTTACTTCATCTCTAAAAATACTATTTTTATTTAAAGCATCCAGGATCGTTTGAGAAATCTAGAAATATTATATTCATTAACATTAAAAAAAACACAAAAATTTATACTCTTTTCTTTACATCTTCAGTAGCCATGGCCGATTGGATAAAAAATAACACGGGCGCAGCGATAAGTAGAATTAAATGTAACTTCATGGTGCTTCAGAATAACACTGTTAGCTTAGCATCACTTTCACGCTGATTTTATGGTTGCAATTTAGCAAAACTATTGCGGTTTCAATGTATTATTAATCGTATAATGATTAATATTGCAATAATAAATCATAAGAAATAAACTGAATTAACCTATTAAGGTAAGCAAAGTAAGCTTTAATCATCATGAAAATGAATGAAAAAGTACCACGCCCATAATTTTTATTCTTCTCACATTTTTCTATTCTTATTTTATAAATTTCGAACTAGTAACGCCCAGGCGTAAGGAAACCTGTTTTGAAATCCTTGATACCATGGCTATCCACCCCATTAAGTCCATTTTCTCTACTAGTCTATTATTTATCTGATTTAGCCCCATTTATATAGAGCACTTTTTTTACTCATTTGAAGAAAACAATTAGCTTCGCCATCTATTTCTACGGTCCCAAGTAACGCTCGATCATGAGGAAAAATGTTTTGGAATCCTTGATGCTATGGATATATAGTGGGATATCTGCAACAAGTCCCATTATTCTGCAATATCGATCATCCTCTGCAGATGTTGTTAAAACAAAAAAAAATTTTGTTTAAATTTTGCAAGTTGCAAAGCAATTTGCGAATTACCAGAGAATTTGTCCTAATCAGGATCGTGTGGGTATAATTTTTAATAGATATTCCATTCTCCATAAATATTTGGGTGATTTCTTCCAGGAAATTTTTTGTACCTTCTGTTTAACACTTAAAGTTGTTAGGTAACTTTAACATTGGGTCCGTTGAAATGTTTGGTTTTTGTCTCTGCTATTTACACAAATATCCATAGAAATTACAAAGCAATTGAAGAATACGTGAGATGGGCACTTATTTACCTTTGACGAGATGGAGACAATAAATGTCGCCGTAGTCTAGTGGGTAGTGTGTTGACTTATTAGACGAAAAGCCAGGGTTCGAGCCCCAGGCCAGAAATCAAAACGAAATACAAAAAGTAAAGGGTGTTTTTTATAGAGGTATAGAACTTTAAGTTGGCATTACTTTTCAAGATGGCGAACGATTTAACAGATGTCAAGTGATTTATTCTCAGTTTAGTTTGGCAATTCATCATGAATAGACTCACGCCTGAACAACACTTGCCCAACGAGCCCAAAATGAGATTACCGTTGTTCCCGATTTTCATAAGCGAATTTTGTTTAGCGATGAAGCGCACTTCTGGTTGAATGGCTACGTCAATAAACAAAACTGCCGCATTTGGAGTGAAGGTAATCCTCAAGTGTACGTGGAAACACCGTTACATCCAGAAAAACTGACTGTTTGGTGCGCTTTATGGGCTGGTGGAATCATTGGTCCGTACTTTTTCAAAAACGATGGTGGCCAGAACGTTATAGTCAATGGTGATCGGTATAGAGCCATGTTTACTAACTTTTTCATTCCTGAATTGAATAACCATGATGTCCAGGAGATGTGGTTTCAACAAGACGGCGCAACATGTCACACAGCTCGTGCCACAATAGATTTATTGAAAGACACGTTTGGTGACCGCCTAATTTCACGTTTTGGACCTGTGAATTGGCCTACAAGATCTTGTGATGTAACACCGCTAGACTACTTTCTGTGGGGCTATGTAAAGTCATTGGTCTATGCGGTAAAGCCACAAACGCTTGACCATTTGGAAGACAACATTCGCCGTATTATTGCCGATGCACGACCACAAATGTTGGAAAAAGTCATCGAAAATTGGACGTCCAGATTGGACTACATCCGCGCCAGCCGTGGCGGTCATATGCTAGAAATCATATTTAAAATGTAATGCCACACGATTATCTTTCGGATAAATAAAATTCATGTCAATCGAATAATCCATCGTTGTTTTATTGCAACTTAAAGTTCTATACCTCTATAAAAAATACCCTTTATTTCTTCGGCGACTTCCTCTTAGCAAATTTCTGGCAAAAACTCTGAGAGTAAATAAAAATTGCCACGAAAAGTTTCTCAAAAAATCCTGTCGTTCGGAGTCGACTTTGAACTGTAGGTCCCGCCACTCATGTATAAAATTAACACAGACAACATAAGTGGTGTGAGAAACTAGAGGTAGTGGTATGAGAGGGAGACAACTGATTTCATATACATTTTAAACAAATTAAGAACACTTAAAAACCTGACTCAGAAGTTTTGGAGCAATCAAATATGTATCAACTTGTTTAGCTAGAAGATATGTCAATAAAATCCATACCTTTGGAAAGGTGGTTGCGAAACACAAGTTAGGAATTGTAAACATATGACGAAATAGCTAAAGAGGTATTACAATGTGAGCCAAGTGCGCTATGCTTTAGGGTATTATTAATTTAACCTAACCCAACCTACTCTTAGATACGAAACAAACGGTATGGATGTTGATAAAGTATATGAGAAAAAAGTTTTACGACAGTACCTAAGTGAGTTGTACGTCAAAGCGACCATCAAATTTGTGGACCTCAAGAAGAACGTTAGTTTAAAAAGACGAAACGGTTATCTTTGGTCAACCATAGTCGTTATAAACTTTTATAACACAGTGTAGGAGTTGTAATAAAATACGGGTTTCTTTGTACAACCATATTCGTTTTAGATTTTTGTAGCACAGTGCAGGGGTTGTAATACAATACGGGTTTCTTCTTATAACACAGTACAGGTGTTGTAATAAAACACGGATTTCTTTGTACAACCATATTCGTTGTAGACTTTTGTAACACAGTGTAGGTGTTATAATAAAACACGGGTTTGTCCGTACAACCATATTCTTTGTAGAATTTTGTAACACAGTGTAGGTGTTGCAATACAACACGGATTTCTTCGTATATAGTCGTTATAATCTCTTATAACACAGTGTAGGTGTTGTAGTACAATACAGATTTCTTCGTACAACCATATTCGCTGTAGACTTTTGTGACACAGTGTAAATGTTATAATAAAATACATACAGTTCATTGTTTTTAGAATTTAAGAATTTTGTTTTTAATTTTACAAAATTTTTTAAAGCCAAATGTAAATAAACATTTTAAAAATATTTTTCCAATTTTGAAAAACATATTTCTCCCTTAATGATGACCCTCCTGTATCGTTGTAGTATGCTTTAAAAATTATAAATTAAAAAAGAAAAAAACGTTTACATTAAAATTTTTCATAAATTCACTGCAGTTGTAGACATAACTTACGCCTATTTGGGTTACAACTCTGCCCGTCTTCTTATCCCTGACATATTTATCGCCATTGGTAAAAATTAATACTTGTTGTCGTTCATTATCAACATATTTATCAACCTTAGAACGGAACAGGCAGACCAACAAGGAATTATTATTAATAAAAACTATTTAACACACAAATTTCAATTTCAAATACCTGTCGAGCTTCTATGGAGTGGAAGAAGAAAAATGTACAACAGATGGTTAAAAATAATATGATTAAATTTAATTTCATTTTTTCCGTTTTATTATTATGTTTTCTCTTATTCTTTGAAAGTTTTTAAAAGTCTTGAGATAGCAAAGATTGAAGTTTTATTCTTGCTGGCAATTTATGAAATGAATTAAAAATGAAAGTGAATGTTTCATGCAATGTTGAAAAATGTGAAAAAATGATGTACAGTCAAAGAAAAAAGTCTACATGCACCGCTATTGCAATTAAGAGCGCTTGAAGACAAAAACGAATATAAAAAAATATAACCCAGAAATTGTTGGAAAAAACAAAAAGATTAGCGAGAAAATATTCTACATACTACGGTGTGTGTAGACTTTTTTCTATAACTGTATGTGGTCTTTGGCATTTAATTAAAATTACGATTAGTAATCAATTGCTGTGGCAAATCTAAATCTGTATTAATATAAAATATGTACATATATACATACGTATGTATATAAATTTCTATAAATAATATAATGTTAGCTTGAAGAAGAAGGCTTTATCAAGAATAGTTAGATTAATACCATATAATTAATAGGGATGTAAACACTGTTGCACACATATTATCATATAAAATTAAATACAATAGATGTACTAGAACTGATTTATTGACATACAGTCAAAGAAAACATAATCAATAGCAGATATTTATACGAAAATCCCGTCTTTACCCTTCACGCGTGCCTTAATCAAAGAAAAAGTCTACTTACAGCGGTGTACATACACCGTGTACATGCACCCGTATATGTAGACTTTTTTCTGTGACTGTACATTATATAAATAAATAACAGATATTTACACGAAAAGCCCGTCTTTAGCCATCACGCTCGTCTTAAGTCAGTCTAGCCAATCATCAAAATTTATTTCATATGTCCGCATTTTGGCCTTCAGACATGACCTAAGTTGGACTAGGCAATCATTAATAACCACAAGAACTTTGTTATTTGGAAAATTGGCCACAACACGAATCAAGGCAGTTTGTAGCAAACTATCTTCTTTAGTAGAGTCCACAATTTGTATACTATTGGACCAGAGGGTCTTTCTTCCGAAGAGATCAGTGACGATAAATTACTTCTGCTTAATATATTTATTAACATACATTGTATATATGTATGTATAAATAGCAAATAGGGTTTGGGAAAGTCCGCGTTTGGCCTTTAGGCATGCCCTAAGTCATGCACACATTATTGGTCATTACAACCCTTCAGTCAGGATTACGACCTAGTTTCACACACCACTTATGTTGTGTGTGTTAATTTTATACATAAGGAGCGGGACCTACAGTTTAAAATCGATTCCGAACGACAGATTTTTGAGAAACTCTTCATGGCAATGTTTTATTTACTCTCAGAGTTTTTGACAATAATCTGCTGAGAGGAAGTCGCCGAAGAAATATTTTTTCTTTTCCGTTTTTGTTGGAGATGCCTGACATGGGGTTTGAACCGCGGCCTTGCGTCTAACAAGCCAACCCACTACCTAATAGAAAAGCTCAAATTATGTCCGGATTGTATGTATATATTTTCTTCTCTTGTAATTACCCAACAATAGTTTAGTTTGCCTGATTTCTGGCCTGGGGCTTGATCCCTAGCTTTACGTTTAATAAGCCAACATACTACCTACTAGACTACGGCGACTTCATTGTATATATAAATAGAAAATGGGTATTGGGAAAGTCCGCCTTTAATCTTTAGACACGCCCTAAGTCATACATATATAATTGTATGTATATAAAATGTATGAGAGAAATCAAGAACAAATGGTTGTTTGGAATATTACAAGACGAATATTTTTACCGAAAAATAGTTATTCATCGTTCCTTCTTATTTCCCTCATGGAATTAATGGAAAATCTCCATCCAGTTGTTGATAGCGAGTTAAATCCATTGAAAGAACAGGGTTTTCGTTTATAAGTTAAAACCATATGTCTACTATTAGTCGTTACTTAAAACCGTATTAAGTAAATTAGGATCATGCGAAAGTTGTATAACAGGCCGTTTACTAAGATCAAATTACGCCTAGAGTATCTGCATAGTCAAATTTCGTTCTCTTGTAATTATCAAACAAAACTTCAGCTTATCGCCAACCCATTTGGTTTGTGAAGAGTCTATGCGTCTCATACATACATACATAATTGGCCATTACAACCCTTCAGTCAGGATTACGGCCTAGCTTCTCACACCACTCATGTTGTGTGCGTTAATTTTATACGTGAGTGGTGGGACCTACAGTTTAACGTCGACTCCGAACGACAGATTTTTTGAGAAACTTTTCATGGCAATTTTTATTTACTCTCAGAGTTTTTGCCAGAAATCTGCTGAGAGGAAGTCGCCGAAGAAATATTTTTTTTTCATATTTCATTTTTGATGTCTGACCTGGGATACGAACCCGGGCTTTACGAATAGTAAGCCAACACACTACCTACTACACCACGGCGACTTCGTCTCTCTATCTTCAATTTTGCTGAGTATTAATAGATTATTTGACGTGGGGTTTGTATTTTGTCCATTTCATCCTTGGATTGTATTGCATATTTCGCGGTCTATATGAAACTTTCAGGTCAATTTACTATTCAGATATTATATTTTCAGTTTTTGTGATATAATTTCACCCAAGAGTCGAATACTTTTTTATGGATAATATTGTGATGACGCCCGTTCAAGGTTTATCCATCACGCCATTGACATACACCACCGATTTACAATCTCAAGACCTTTTTGAATGTTGAATTTTCCTTTAGTTATCAGAAATATATTATCTGCAAATCCTTGAATGTTTGCATCAAATAGTTTAATCAAGCCAAGCTCCACATTAGTGGTGAAAAAACCCCGCATTGTGGGTAGTCTTTGATTCTGCCGAATTACATATATTCAGTGGTGTTGTGCTAATTTTTTTTACCGGAACGCGTTCCGGACTCCGGTTCATGGTTCGGAAAAACAAGCCGGTTCGTTCCGGTTTTTGTTCCGGTTCGGGTTCGGTTCAAACCCTTGTTTATAAAAATACATATAAAAATTCAACAAAAATTAGAAAAAAAAGTCAGCAATTCTTTTTAATTTTTTTTTTCAAAACGTCAGCCAATTCCCGTTATCAGAAATCATCTTTAGTTCCGGAACGCGTTCCTGTCCGAAAAGGAAGTACCGGAACAACGTTCCGGAGCGTTCCGGCTCGACAACACCACTGCATATATTATTTTGTGCCCTGCTCATGTTTTACAGCTAATCGGGAAATTGATCGATCAGCTGTAGATAGGTGGGTGGCGACGCTAACTATTGTTGCTTATAAGCAACGCCATTTGTGAAAATGTATTTCGTAGGGTGTATTAGAACGGTAGCTGTAAGGAAATTTGATCATTGTTTCTAACGTTTTCCTTCTCTGAAAATGTATTTTTTTTGCAACTTCTGTTGTATACGAACCACCGCAATCAACAAATAGAAATACATTACAAGATCTAAATTTATATATTTATATGTATATATGTATGTACATATGTACTTTAAATTGTTGTGTAGAGGGGGGGATATACCGCAAAAATATATTTCCATGTATAAATACAGTTTTATTAAAATTATTCACGTTCAGTTGATTCTGTTACTGTGGCTTTATAACATCAGCAGAATGAATTTATTCGGATATATTTTGTTTATATTGATCGGTGTTATTATACACGTTAATCATATGGAAGCGACAAAAGATATTGCTGTGAGTGTATTTTAATTTTTATAAAAAAATGTTTTGTTTTGTTTAGTTTAGTTTCTGAAAAATAATTTTGTTTTTCCTAAGGATAAACTCATCGATGACATTATAAATAATCCTGGCAGTAATGTAAGTAAAGTCAAGTTTGTAAAACAATTCCATTAAAATTTCTTTTTAATTTCATAACATTTTTTTAAGGACAACATCATCAGCGGCAGTAACATTCATAATCGTGTACAAACAAATTCAGATGTTCATATAGAAGGTCTTGATAATCCTTCGAATAATCATAAAGAAATTCATACTTCGAAAACCATTAAAGATATTGAAGTTAAAAACATGGGAATATGGAGCAGACTTATGAATTGGTTTGGTTTCTGAAGTCATTAAATGCTTTTATGCTTTTAATGATTTTTTTCTTTACATTTTTGAAAGTTAATAATTTTATATGCAATAAATAAAGAAATTTTATTAAAAAAAAAAAAAAAAAAACATTATTCTGTAGCTGATTATAAATAGATAAGAATGTTTTTTACATAAAAGATTATGTTTGCTTATTAGACGTGTGGCCTCCATTCAAATTCCAAGTCAGACATCTCCATTAAAACGAAATATGAAAAAATATTTCTTCGGTAACTTCCTCTCTCAACAGATTTCTGGTAAAAACTCCAAGAATAAATAAAATTGCCATGAAAAGTTTTCTCACAAATCTGTCGCTCGGATTCGACTTTGAACTGTAGGTCCCGCCACTCATGTGCCAGAAGCTGGGTTATAATTCTGTCTGAAGGGTTGTAATGACATATGACAGTGAAACCCTGTCCTATAGCGGTTGAGGAAGGTTCTGTTGAATTTAAGTTCGTTGCACATGGCAGTGAAGACCAAAGCTATAGAGGCTTAGGTGAAGATAAGACAAATTAAAATGATGATAAGACAAATATAAGACAAATCTAATAGGAGATTAATCATGGGACTTCCCGACCTAATGAATAGAGTGACTGACGGCTCCCTGTTTAACCTTTCCCTTTACAGAACCAGTAGACTCTATGACCTACAGGCCAAATACTTTTTAAAATGTAACAATTCTGTGGAATCCGGATAAGTAGACAACAAATATTGAAATAGAAGCGGAAGTTTCTAGCTTCAAAGTGTAATACGACGAGCTCAGAGGACAACTTGAGTGTAACTTTCACGTCTATAACATCTTGGACAGAAAGTACAAAATACTATCTGATCGTCATCTAAGCATTCTGGTTTTATGACGTTAACTTAAAAATATTATCTGGAAATACGAAAATAATAGTTTGCTGGCGAAAGCTCTGACTCTGACAGTAAATTTCGGAGCCGTCATTAAACTATAGGTCCCACAACTCACAGATAAAATTAAAACACACAGTATTGGTGGCTCTTCCCAAACCAAATGGGTTGAAGGCAAACTAAACTATTGTTGGGTAATTACAAGAGAAGGAAATATATGTACATACAATACGGACATAATTTGAGCTTAGTAAGCGGCCTGTTATGTATTTAACCTTCGCATGATCCTAAATTTGAAGTAGCCATAGTCTCGTAGGTAGTATGCTGGCTTGTTAGACACAAGGCCGCGGTTCAAACCTCATGTCAGGCATCTACAACAAAAACGGAATGTGAAAAAATATTTCTTCGGCGACTTCCTCTCAGCAGATTTCTGGCAAAAACTCTGAGAGTAAATAAAATTGCCACGAAAAAAGTTTCTCAAAAATCTGTCGTTCGGAGTCGACTTTAAACTGTAGGTCCCACCACTCATGTATAAAATTAACGCACACAACATGAGTGGTGTGAGAAGCTAGGCCGTAATCCTGACTGAAGGGTTGTAATGGCCAATTATGTATGCATGTATGTATAGTCTAGGAGGTGTGTTGGCTTGTTAGACGCAAGGCCACGGTTCAAACCCATGTCAGGCATCTCCGACAAAAACGAAATATTCGGCGACTTCCTATCAGCAGATTATTGGCAAAAACTCTGGGAGTAACTAAAATTGCCATGAAAAGTTTATCAAAAATCTATCGTTCGGAGTCGACTTTAAACAGAAGGTATCTGAAACTAGGTCGTAATCCTAAATGAAAGGTTGTAATGACCAATTCAGTAATACTGAGCAAAAGAACAGAGACTCTTCCCAAACCAAATGGGTTAAAGGCAAACTAAACTTTTGTTGTGTAATTACAAAATGATTACAAGAGAAGGAATATACACACAATCCAGTCACAATTTGAGCTTAGTAAACGGCCTGTTATTTAACCTTGGCATGATCCTAATTTACTTAAAACGATTTTAAGTGACGACTAGTAGTGGACATATGGCTAAAACTTATAATATTACCGGACGGAGATTTTCCATTACTTTCAAGAGCGAAGTAAAAAGAAACGATGAATACCTATTTCTCGATAAAAATTTGTGTCTTGCAACATTCTAAATTTGAGATCACAGCCATCTCTTCTCAACTGCTCCCACACTTATTTTTCACTTTCTTTCCCAACAGTCTTCTTCAATTAGAATTTCTTAGTCATTATTATATTGGCTTTCTAAATAAGCATTTCCTTTGAAGCATTGGCAAAGTCATGATATGTTTTGTTGTTATTATTTCCGCTAGACAGGTCACCATTTCTTAACACAAAATGTTGATCTAAATTGATGCCATAAATTCAAAAAAAAATATGTAAATTATTGTGTACTCTGGCTGCAATGTTGGAGCAAAAAAATAATATACAAAACAAAACTTATTGCATTTTTATTGTAATTTTTAACGACAAGTGCCATTAGTTTTACATTTTTCTTTTTATTATCATTTTTTTCTTCTTCTTCTATTCGTAATTGAATCTGAAGCAATTATTTTTCTTTTCTTGGGAAATTGCACTATTTTTTAAGATTTTTTCAGAGCCTAATAAGAACGGAATTAAAAACCAAAAATATGGTCATTATATAAACATCATTAAATAAAATATTATTTGTAAATAGAATTTGTACTGTGTGTGGGGAAAGCAACAAATAAAATGCGATTTCAATTACTTTTAAAAACCATGCATAACAGCATGTTCCTTTTCTTCCCCTGGAAGTGTGCTACAATAACATGCATATGTAAAAAGCTTTAGGATAATAGCTTTGAAAACTATCGCTAGATATGAATAAATTCCTCAAGCCTTCTAACCCACTAGTTACTTTCGGCCTGCCTTATCATTTTCTCCTTGCGTTTCAGCATCCGAAGTGCCTAAACCAATTGGTCACATCAATCGGTAGCAAAGCTTCTTTAATTTAATCCTTCCAACACAGACAAGGTCGTTCTCTACACCGACGTCTGCTGATTCTCCCTTCAGATACCCGTCACACCGGAATATACTCTTCGATCCAAATGGGTTGACCACTCCAGCGTTAACGCTGGCTGATAATGCGCTGAACAACATGTATTGAACAACGTGTAACGTGTATGTTTAGGAATTCTAACAAATAGTTGGGATGCGCTGGACCAAAGTCTCTGTGTGCAAACTTTCTCTTGAATGCTCTTAAGCGAGCTGCAGCTGGGCGTTACAGAGTGCACGCTTCCGGGTAGAATAAGTGAATTGTATAGCATGAGTTTCGTCACTCAAACGAGATCTCTGCTACTCATTGACTGCCTCACCTAGCTGTACAATTTCTCCTTCTATAGCTTTAAAAACAACGGTACGCTTTGCATAACCAATGAAGTCAATTTCATTGCCTTTTACAAGTAACTGAACACTTTTGTAAAAAAGTATCAGGTTCGTAGAGGTTCTTTTCTGCACTTACGGAGCTGCGGGAATTGCTCAACGTCAGTGCACTGCACAACATTATCAGTTTCGCAAGAATACAGAGCTCAAACAACAATGCCTTATTAGTTTATCGAATGCCACCCTATAGTCGAGAAAAAAAAGGACGGTGTTTGTCGACTTGGTTTTTATGAGCTTTCTCCAGGATTTAACATACTGTGAATAATATGTTATGAAAATGGAAATGGTGTTACATCGTTTAACTTTAAAATGTTAAACAAAAGCTACAAAAACAAACACAATGCATGATCAACAAGTAAACAAAAATATAACAACAATATCAGAATAAAAAAGGGATAAACATGTAAACAAAAAGCAACAACAGACATTAACAGAATAAACATAAACGAAATACACAAACAACGATATTTACATTTATGGAGACCTCGAGAAGGCGAAGCCACAAACATTCGACTTCAAGATTACTCATCAGACTGTTTACGTCGCCATATAAAAGGCAAGGCAAGGCAAAGCAGGCAACGCAGTCAGTAAAATTTCAGTTAGTCTTGTGTGAAGACACGTTGCGTGTGAAGAGAGTAATCGTTGTTTGAAGATCTCCGTTATAAAGATCTGTCCAACGCAGAAGAGTGTAAAGAAGAATAGCAAACGAAGCAAATTGTTGTTGTTTACATCAAGTTGCGAACAGTGGCACACAGAATTGTGCGAATAATAAAGAATTTAATAAAAACTGAACACTAATTTATATTCATTTTTATTTGCAATCTACGAGTTGATATTTCAAACGTTTTTAAAATGTAAAAACGTAACAATATGGTCGATGGTGGACTTAGCATCCAATCAGTGTCTCGAAGAGTAGTTTCAATCGTTCACAGAGAAGGTGCATAACATAGAGTCTCCCTATTTCAGGACGCAGTCAGAGAAGATGGAGATTGGGCATACTTAGGGTTATATAATAATCCCCTTAGACAACCACTTAAATACACTGATATTTGTAGGCCAATTTTTCCTAACCTAGGGCAGTTTCGCTAAGCTATCTTGTTCGTATTCGAAGCTATCCATGTGGTGTTAGCATAGTCTATTGCCATACGTCCCCTATGAGCCTCTCGATGTTAAAAATGTTCCTGTAAGTTCAGTGGTCGTACCATGTTGGACAAGTTAATTATGAGAATGAAAAATTTTAATGGGACTCTTAGAACGCTTAGAAAAGCATTACATACATACATAACATAATTGGCCATTACAACCCTTCAGTCGGGATTACGGCCTAGCTTCTCACACCACTCATTTATTTTTCATGGCAATTTTATTTACTCTCAGAGTTTTTGCCAGAAATCTGCTGAGAGGAAGTCGCCGAAGAAATATTTTTTTTTTCATATTTCATTTTTGATGTCTGACCTGGGATACGAACCCGGGCTTTACGAATAGTAAGCCAACACACTACCTACTACACCACGGCGACTTCTAGAAAAGCATTAAAACAAGCGTAATTAGCCTCACGTTTAATTAAATTCGATGTTATTGTCATTGAAGTCGCCGTGGTCTAGGAGGTAGTGTGTTGGCTTATTAGACGAAAAGCCAGGGTTCGAGCCCCAGGCCAGACATCAAAATAAAATACAAAAAGTATTTCTTCGGCGACTTCCTCTCAGCAGATATCTGGCAAAAACTCTGAGAATAAGTAAAATTGCCATGAAAAAGTTTCTCAAAAACCTGTCGTTCGGAGTCGACTTTAAACTGTAGGTCCCGCCACTCATGCATAAAATTAACACACACAACATAAGTGGTGTACGAAACTAGGTCGTAATCCTGACTGAAGGGTTGTAATGACCAAATATGTTATGTTATTGTCATGGGTCTGCTGCAGTGTGTAGTAGATAGTATATGTTGGCTTACGTGATGATTTCTCGTGAGTTCAAACATCAACAACTGACATTAACATCATCATCTAAAGGCATTTTATGTCATAACAGATATTGAAAATGACAACTCAGCTGCCATGGGAATTAGAAAGATTATATGATTGGAGATTCAACATTCCCGTACTATGAAATTCATTAAAACGAGGATGCATTCCTATGAATTCCTATGAATGAATTTATAAAGTTTTATCGTATGTTGAATGTATGTATTTATTTCGTTCCTGAATAAAATATTTGACCGAAACAAAAATTGTTTTCCTTTGTAGAACAGGATGTGAAAACATAAAACCAGAAAGTTGATGAACTTTTATGCTGCCTTCTATTTATATGCAACTAAAATCCACAATCATGTATCTTTGTATGTATGTATGTACGTAAATAGAATTTAAAGCCCATGGGAACTAAACCCCTGCTGTGAATTATGCACGTGTTTGTAACTGCTGATTGCAACAACCCTCTTATAAGCTACAAACAAAAAGGTGTTAATTTGTAAAAATCACAAAACTGTTGGCTTTTTAAACTTGCAACATACAATCTCAACTTGATGCAGGTATTTTAAACACATCCTTAGCGTACAATTGCGTTGTTGAGTATATAAAAACTTTTAATCTAAAGCAAACGTTTTTTTTTTTGCATTGAAAACCTTTCATACAGACTGAGATTTATCGATTTCTCAAGTACTTTAAAAACAATACAACAACAGTAACAATAACAATTGTAATGATGATAACAACTTAAAAACACCAAAATTCAACAAAGAAAGGTAGGGCCAGGCCATAAGACCCAATTCTTCATACATGACCTTAAAGCCAATATACCATATACTGCCTATAAAATTAAATCTTAATTTATTATTTATTATCTGAAAACACAATCATTGAACGAAAATTGAGAAAAATAAGCAAAAAAAAAAAGAAAACAAACTTACCTGAGGCAAACACCACATTAAAGGGTATCTTCTTAGCCATGCTGAGCATAAAAATGGTTATAAAAGTAAAGGAATTTTATTTTTCTTCTATTTTTGTATTTTTTCTTATTCCTTTTGCTGAAACACTCACACTTTTTTCTTTTGCTTTGCTTTCTTTTCTTAATTTACCACTTATTGTAATTAATTAATGTATTAATTGAATAATTTTTATTGCATTATTAAGACAGGCTTTTAAATTTATCAAACACTTTCCTTTTTTGTAACTTTTTAAAATATTTAAATTTATTTATTTTACTTTTTCATATTTTTTTCCTCTTTTTTTCAATTTTTTTATGCACAATTTCCTTACGACTGGCCAGGATAATCACTACTAGACAACCCCATTATATTACAGCATACAAAATGACAGTTACACCAGTGTCAAACAACTATTTTGACATATAAATCACGATCATGCGCCGTAAATGCTTACACTATGCCACAAAAACCGATCAAAATGTCGAAGATATTATAGCCAAAATATTGAATGGAAAGCTTTAGTTCTACGGATGAAGTTATAATTCCGTTCACTCATTTGCTAGGGACAGACTTGACGTAATAGCAGTTATGACTAAACTTCTGATATACTGGGAATACATACAAACGTCTTCTGCAGAAGCTATAATGCAAGTACTGTTATTGTCCAGCACATGAAAACTTGAGACTGAGGATTCTGGAACACCCATAATTTATTAACAAAACTTATCTATTAGTCAATTAAACTATCGGAATGGCTGAGAGCTGCCAACCACGAGTTCTAATTGTATGACGAAATAGGTAATATCGCTGTTACAACCGAAGCTTATGGAACCCAAGTAAGCTGTGATGCAGATTTGAGAAACGTTTTCATTTCAGTTAGTTATTCTCAGGGTTTTTATCAGACTATTGGCAAGAGATCGTCGAAAGGAAGACTTTTTTATATTTTTTAGGTCCTTGCAGAAACACTTAATCCTTAGAAGCTAAACAGTACCTCTGCTAAATGCTTCCAAGAACGTATCAGAACACATTATCATTCTTATTAGAATCTACACGTTGAGGTCGAGGTCATCTCCGTTCTGAACAGATGTACTACAGGTGTACAGTATACAGTGCCTTCGTTGTTGAGTTTGAACGGACGGAGAAGGGAAGGAAGGGAAAAAAATTAAAATGAAATTAGTTTTTTCTTTTTTTTTTTTTTTGAAGTGTGGCGAATTTTGTTGTTGTGGTGAGTTTCTAGTGTGGTAAGTTCGAATAAATTCGAAACTCACCAAAGTGCCGTTATTCGAAATGGTACTGTATTACCATAGACCAATGGGCTATATATTGTGATTTTGAACGATGTGCGTCTAGAATAAGTAATATTCATAACTGTAACCGGAGACATTCACCTATATGACTGGCTATCATTATTCACTGCATTATCTACGGTGTGGTTTGGGTTTGGATTAAGGGTAATTAATCTCGATTAGTAACGAGTATTGCCATTGTGTCATTCTGTTTAAAAAATTAAAATTAGAAATCTGCATACAAATAATTACATTTAAATTATTTTAAATGAAAAAGACATAGCGAATCTAAATTTAACATCAGGAAAAATTATTGAAGACAACTCTGAGTTGGTTGGTTGTTTCCCTCTTTGGTGATTTCTTTTTCAGAAGTTGGTCATTACCGATTTTTAGTTTCCTGGCAACAAAAATTGGATACAATGTTAAGCACCAGTGTTGAAAAATTTAGTACTTTAGTACTTTCTTCAGTACTTTTCCAATTCAAAACTACACTTTCAGTACTTTTTTATTATTACAGATTTTATGGTTTGCGCTTTTCAACTATTAATGGAGTTGGTTAGCAACAATTCAACATAATGCAACGTATGTATGTCCGTTTTTGGAATACGAAAATCAATGAGAACGGTTGCCGAACCGTAATGTAATTTCGGTAATAATTTAATTTGCTCTACATATGCTAAAATTTCGTTACGTTCCGTCGGGACTTTACGTTTCGAATCAACTGTTTTTGTTTTGTATATGAGAAACATGTATTATAATTCGTTAGTTTTTCTATACAATTCCGTACGTGTATTAAGTATAAATAAATATTTGTTTATAAAAGTACCATCTGATGCAAAAAGGTAGTTTTTCAGTTATATTTCAGTACTATTTCGAAATTTTAATTTAGCAACACTGATGTTAACACAATCAAACAGCTGTTGATAAAGCCGTGTAGGTGCCGTCACGTCACAGTTTTTTTATCAACAATTCTTGTGCATTCCATTAATTAAAGGATTTGTTTAAAGATTAATTACATTAAATATGGAACATAAATACAGCATTTTATTACCCACATACAATGAAAAGGATAATTTACCCATTATAATATGGTTAATTATGAAATATCTGAATGAAAGGTAAAGTTCAAAGAAATATTATGATTAACAACTTGTGTAATGTAAGCCAATGGGTTTGTTTTTGTTTTCTTTTAACCCTAGTGGCTACAAGTTTGAAGTGATTATTATTGATGATGGCAGTCCAGATGGTACTTTGGAAGTGGCCCAAGATTTGCAAAAAATCTATGGAGAAGATAAAATCTTGCTAAGGCCACGTAAGGCCAAATTGGGTTTGGGTACAGCCTATATACATGGTATACAACATGCCACGGGTGATTTTATTATAATAATGGACGCCGATTTAAGTCATCACGTATGTCCCAATTTTATAAACACTAAGATATTTATTAAAAGGCTTTTTTTTGTTTTAGCCCAAATTTATACCTGAATTTATCGAACTGCAAAAGAAGCACAACTACGATATTGTGTCCGGTACTCGCTATAAAGGCGATGGCGGTGTTTTTGGTTGGGATTTTAAGCGCAAACTAATTTCTCGTGGTGCCAACTTTTTGTCTCAACTTTTGTTGCGTCCAAATGCTTCCGATTTGACTGGCTCGTTTAGATTATATAAGAAAGAGGTTTTGGAAAAGTGTATTGCTAGCTGTGTCTCCAAGGGCTATGTTTTCCAAATGGAAATGTTAGTACGCGCCAGACAACATGGCTACTCGGTGGGTGAAGTTCCCATTACATTTGTGGATCGTGTTTATGGCATTTCTAAATTAGGCGGCACGGAAATTATACAATTTGCTAAAAACTTGTTGTATTTATTTGCTACCACATAGATTTTATACACAAATATAATTTTTTAATTTATTTTCACAATTACTTTTTATTTTATGAACCACGAAACTGGAGGGAAGCGTCTATACTAATTTTATGGTAACAGAGTTCAGTAAAAGTACTACCAAGTCGAAGGAAATGGCGATACCTGTAATTACAAAGCCGTTATATTACAAAATAAAATATACCATATTGAATGATTCAGTTTTTAATTAGTCTCGCCTTTAAATTTAGTTTTTCGCCTATTATTGTACTTTTCTATAAGACCAACGTGTATGACATGGATTCCAGTGTAGCAGAAGACATACAACAGTATATATAGATATTATATACGAATCTTGTAAAAGACCGGACAGAAAATTATGTTAGTTTGCACCAATGGCAATATAATAAAAAAATTTATTCCAATTGTGAATCCATTTGAAATAGTTTGCTTACAAGGTAAGGAAGGAAGAAATATCACCTATTCTGTTTAAGTTATTTAGCAACCCCGATTTGATAACAACGAACAGTACTGCCAAATTTTTGTAGAATGGCAAATTGCAACAAATAATGAAAAATCAACAAAGACAATTACTTAAACGTCAAATACGCTGAAGGGAACGAACAACCAAAAAATTTTATTAAAGTTAAAAAGGAAATCTTGAATAATAGACAAAATTAAGCATAAAACTATACAAAATCAATCTATTTAATACACAATAAATTCATAACAACTTTACTAAATTACTACTGCAGGCAGTCAAATTACAGAAGTTAAAAGGCAACATCAACAGCAGCCAATAAGCAGCTGGTGTGTGCGTAGAAAATTCTATTTGGAATTAATTTTAAACATTAATTATTAAATATTAAACTAAACGACTTAACTATCAAAGGCTGGATTAAAATGTCTGTAACAGATTTCATTAAGGGTTTGCCTTGCCATAACGCCGATAACTTTTCGCAATTCAATACGGAGCAGGCAATGCGCACATCACAAAAACGACCATCCGTTTATCTACCCACTGAAGATTATCCCTCGGAACAGCACATAGTTTTGGATAAACGTTCCGTACTGCTGCGCTATTTGACACAGCAATGGGACAAGAAAATTCTACCAAAAAAACGTGATCATGCTGCAGAGGGTGCCAGTTCTGCTAATGGCACTGGCAACAGTTGTAAAAAACGTCCACGTCTAGAGGCCGAATAGATATTAAATTTGATTAGTTTAAAACAAAAAAGAAAAAACCAACAATTGAAAGAGCTTAAAGTCTAATGAATTGAAATGGCAATAGTTTTTAGAACTCTCCTTCCATTAACAACAACAACAGCTCCTTACAATAGACTTTTTGTAAATTGTGTTTTGTGTTAAAAAAATTTCAGTAAAACCCAAGCATTTTAATGTTTTGAATTGTTTTCCATCTTTTTAGTTCAATAGTTTTGCCAGAACTCGTAAATTTTATTTACTACGCGTCGTACAACAGGAATTAAATAAGATTTCGAATTACTTTAATATTTATAATTTTTTTTAATAAAATAAAAAAGAATACAGAAAATGCATTTTTTGCTGGGTTATGGGCATTGAATTTTAAACACTCAAATGGGATTCAAAGCTCAAAAGATGAATGCGTAAGTACTTGAGTACAGAAAATCAAGGATTTGATGAGAGACAAATTAGGGTACGATTCAATTTAACTCCTTTAATGTGAATAGCAATCGAAAGTGTTGACTCTGTAGTGCTGCACAAGCTTGGTAGTCCATTGTTACCGGATTAATTACGATCATTATGAAAATGCTTTTGGACAACCCTATTTGTAGCGTAAATGCTGTCTATACTTCTAATGAGGCTATTTAAGATATCGTCTAAATCCCGAAGAAGATAGTCTTCAAAGTATTTCGATCAACAATTCTCATGACCCGGGCAATCGTACAAAAAAACCTGTGATGCTATGTCAGCTATGTTCGTAAAGTATAGTAACATTTCATTTTCCATAACCGATTAGAGAGCGGTGGCCTCGAGATATGCTTTTATAAAAACTACGTGTCACTAGATTGTGGCCAATAACTAGCCAAGCCGTTTTAGAAACTATTGACAATTCAAATATTTAGCAAACGCAGCACAGGCTGCCCACTTAAAACTGATATTTGCCCAACATTCCAACAAATCTGGTGGATAACCACTATTCACAATCTGTGAATGAATACCTAACATATTACGAATTACTTATCCTGGTTGTCGCATTTTGTTCGTACAGAAATAGAGAAAAAGAAACCTGATATTTTGCATCAAAAAATCATTGACAGATCGAACGTGTATCAAAAATTAAAGAAATATATAAAAAGCTTCATTATTGCATCGGATTTATTGTAGATCTTTGGCAGTCATAAAATACATTAAAGGATATATTGCACTCCATTTGAACAATCGGTTTACTATTGTTTTCTTGTGTTTTATTTAGTATTTTCATATTTTAACTAAAAATAGTTTTTTTTTGGGAACTTCCCCTCTTTCTTGCTCTTCCTCTCTCTGTTTAATGATGTAAATCCTTGGGATCAGGTTTACCGTATTGTTTCTCCCACCAGGCTACATATTCTTTCTTGCGTTGCTCACGCTTGGCAAAGAATTCAGGATATTGAGCCTTTTCCAAAGGATGCCAATAGTCTAACATCCAATCTGGGGGCTCAACGTCACGTTCAAAAGCACAACCACCAGGACTGTTGGCCTCTGCAATACAAAATGATTATGTGTTACAATTTCAAATGAAAACAGATTCGCAAATAACCACTTACGTTTGATGGGCTGGTAATGTTGGGTATTAAACAATTCTTGTTCGCCAGCAGCCAATATTTGAGCGGCTTTGGACATATCATTCACCTTACGATTTTCTTCGAAACGCTGACGCAATTGCACAGCACGATAGCGGTAAATTTCTCTAAAAACAAAAGAAATTTAATTTCATCTTGCCATAAATCTCCAAATTACATAACCTCTGATCCTGAGGAAATTTTAATTTTGTTGCTTACCTACGATCATACCAAGCTTCCAAGTTACGCAAAGCTCTCTTGTACAAGCTTTGCACCTGTCTGGTGTGTGTAACTATACCAGTGGGTATATTCATTTTGTATATTTAGCCAATATTTATTAAATTTTTCTTTTTTCCCCAAGTGAAAATGTTTTGAAAAGCACCAACACTCAGCAAAATGTCAAGCAAAACAAACAGCTGTTGAACAGTGTGGCCAAATTGCACTAAATAATGTAATAAATCGCTAATTTCAACAATAAACAAATGTGGGATAAGGATTGACGTATTCAAATATATTGTTCGAATAAATAAATAAAAAGAAATTTTAAAATTTTTGCAGATTGTTCATAAACACATTTAAAGTAATCGTATACTGACTAGATGAAAACGTTTTTTTATTTAATGTCGCAAAATTTAACAGCAAAAAACGATTACTGAGCAGCATTGGATATTTGACAAGGGTTGCCTAAGCTACTTTTGCTATTTTCTTGTAATACACTTAGTGTGGTGTATTTCAAACACAGAGATGTTAAAGAAATGTAGTGTTGTTTAATACAGTACGTAACGGCTGCGTTGATTTTGACTTGAATTTAAACGATTGTAAAGATTTTTCCGAAAAATTTATCTGTGCTGCAAGCGGGGTTTTTGCTACTGGTGTGTGTGTGTGTGCTCTTATGTGGCTTTGTTTAAACAAAACTTCTAACCTATAGTTGGAAGCTGGCTGCTTGGGATCCATTGTCGAATGGAAAGGATTGAATTATCAATTTGGCCGTAGTAGAGCAACTGGCCATAGATGATATCATGCAAAAGTGTTTATGAATCGAATTTTTAAAATATAGGACTACTATAGAACTCAACTGGTTGATCGTGGATTAACTAAAATTTACTCGATTAGTTCTAAGTCGATTAATGGAGTTGGTGTCAACTTTTACATTATTGGAACACATCAGAAATTGTCTTTCAAACGGAGAAAGAAAGTAATGTCCTTAAGTACAAAGTTTCTAGGCAGTAAACTGGCTGAGTTATAAACAGAATTTAAGGGATCGTATACGCCTTGTAGTATAACTCCATTTTAAGCCTGACTTGTACACCATATAGTGGATTTAGTGAGGCGTTTCTGACGAGCTTTCATCACAGTTTTGTTTGATACAAAGGGTATCTTGCAGAGGTTTGCATCGCTCATCAACGATCGGAGAAGACCTTCTACACTGACTATAAATGCAGTGACTTTAGATAAGCTACTTACAACTAATAATCAGGTGGACAACTTACCATGGTATTATCCATAATATTCTATGCAGTAGTTGTAATGATGTCTAAAAGGAAGGGACTCGATCATTCCCTCCTCGTTAGAATGTTAAACGAGTTGATAAGACTGAGTTCGTTTGCTAAGAGGTGATCTTTTCTAAGAAATAGCTTCGTTGCATTGAATAAACTTATCTCGAGTTACTTTTCCTCGCTCTTCAAGTATAAATTTTGTTGTCTCACAAGCAAAACCAATTTTCAGCCTCTAGTTAATGGAATGCTTATCTATTCTATTATATTAGCCGTAATTGAAAATGTTGAAAAAATCCCATTTTTATTTCCCTGCAATACAGTCCACATATTAAGCAAAAAGCTTACTAATTATTTTCCCTTTGAATATTATTCCTTTTGTACATGAGGCAAATTTAAAATGTTTATTTTTATAGGAATTTCCCTTTTTTAAATGAGATTGATGTCTTCTGTTAAACTAAATTCATTGTTGCCGAAAAATAGCAACACTGTGTTTCAGCTACATTTCACATTAAACTCAACACTTTTTATGTTTATAAAGTTTGTATTTATACAGTACTTGTGCTTATGGCAACATGTTGTGTGTTTATTTGACAACTAAACATACACAAACGGCAAAAAGAAAAAAAACGAGGAAGAGGTGAATTGTAAGAAATTCTTATTTTGTATGTGCAGAAAAATTCCAATTATTCTCCTCTTCTCGTGTGTTGTATATACGCGCAAAAATAAATTTTGGATTTTAAGCTGCGCAAATTGTGAAAAAAAATCAGAAAAAATATAATACACCTCAATTAAATAAATAACTTGAAGAAATAACGTTAAAACGGGTAAGTGAAAAAGAAAATAATTTATAAATATCAAGTGTTTTTCGTTTTGATAAAAATGAAAAAAATTTCACCGCCCTTTTGGCAAAAACACATTTTTTTCATCTTCATTTTGTCTCTTTTGGTTTGGTTTATTGTATGTGCATGTTAAAGGCGGCCATTTTTTCTTTTATTCTTGTTTACACAACGAAAACCGTATTCTCCAAAAAAGGCGTAGTAAAAACAACAAAAAACAAATGACGACAAGTTAATATGAAACAGAACAACAAATATGAAAAAAGAGCATTTCTTTGTTCTGTTTCTTTTTTTTTTTATTAAAAGTTTTTTTTTACTATAAATGTATAGCTGCTAAATGCCACTCCTGTTATTTTTGCGTACCGTAGTTTTTTTTGTGCTCAATATTTTTCTCTCTCTCAGGCTGTGTTTTTATGTTTGTGCGCGAATTTTTTAGCAGTGAATTCTTTTTTATCTTTGTCTTGCTGTCTTTCGTTTGCAGTTCATTCACATTTTGCTTAAATTCTTGCTTGTGTTTATTTTTTTCTATTCTGTTCGTATAACGTATACAGTATTGTGTTGTGTTGATGTATTGTGTGTCGTGTGTATGTTGCAGGTGAAATTATAGTAGTCGCCGTCAAACGACCAACGTCGAGCCAAAAGTCTCCCCTTATAATACTTATTGAGAAGAATGTTAGAAAGGAGGAAGGGGGATCTGTTATTAACATTGTGAAATAAGAGAATAAAAGAGAAGAAACATTTTTAGTTGTGTTGTTTTTTTTTCACTTTGAAATAAAAATACACAAGTGCAGAAAAAACACTAGTGCGTTAAGGCTTTAATGTAAAGACGACTAGAAAAGCGACAAAAAAAAAAGATTATATGTCTTCCTCACCGGCAAACTCAAAATCATCGGTCAAAAATGATTGTAGCCGGTAAGTTTTGTTGTTGTTTTTTTATGTGATAAGGTTAGAAAATGCGTTTGTGTGGTCTTTATGGAAATGTAAGAGAAATCATAGTAGATAAGGGAAATGAAAAAAAAAAATATAACCAAGCATTGCCAGATTAAATAAACTTAAGATTTTTATCAAAATAATGATTAAATAGAGGATATGAATGAAAATATATATATTTTTTTGCTTTGCTTTTTATTTTATGTTATTTACACATTTTCTTTATAAATAGTTTTAATTTTTAAGTTATTTTCTTAAATAAAGAATTTTGTTGACGCATTTTTGTAACGTTAGATTTTGTTAGGTTAGTTTGAATCTTCATATTCATTGCTTCGAGTTATAATTAGTGTTAAAGTTTCTTTGTTACATTTTTTCTTGTTAACTTATCGCATACAAAAATTTTGCCATTGATTGAATTGGCAGCCGCCACAATATGCATACATAATTACTTGGGTTCAATAAGACCCCGTGTAATTCCATCTCATCCATGCTAATAGTGTTATGATGGTGAGAAATCCTGTTCATAACTTAGGCTTCCGACTGCCGAAATATGACGGCAGACGTTCTGTTGCTTCTTATTCCTCGTCGTTCAGAGATCGTTGTAAGTTATTCTAGTCCATGGATATGTCAACCCAGAGGCTAGTGACCTGTTATAACTGCTATGAGGAATCTATTCAGGTTTAATGCAAACTTTATTCTCCATATATCCATATCAGTTCTGTCTGATCTTCCCGCAATTGGGTTCATTATTCCATCTTTCTTTTGCTCCTCTGTAAGGTAGTGTCAATTTCATTTAGGAATTCATGGTATGAATTTTGTTATTTAATCGTGTACAGGAGCCTGAAGGCGTCGAATACCTAGCTGTCCCTGCATTCATCGACAAACTTAGATATGAAGTGCACTTTCTCTAGGAATCTAATGGCATCGCTAAATAGAAAAAAATTGCATTTAGTCCTTGAAACGTATTCATTTTGTATTTCCAGCTCTGACAAAATGCAACCACATAGTCCACCACCGGGAAGTAGTCAAGAATCCCAAAGGCATACTGATACACCATCTCCAACTACAACTTCAACGCCATTATCCACACCGAATTCTTTACATTCGTCGAGTTTTTTACATGATCCAACAACTGGGTCAGCAACGGGTAAACACAAATCTGCCTTTTTACCCTATAGACCACAAGCTAAGGTCTTAACAAATCTCCAGAGAGGTAACACAGAAGCCACATTTTGTCCTGTAGAAGTAAAACTATCGTTTCATGAAAGAGCTGGTCAGGGTGAAGTAACAGAAGAGCAGATTAATCAACAGAAAATTACTAATATTGATGAAAAAGATAGTATGGGTTTTACAGCTTTACATTGGGCCTGTTACTATGGCCAATTGGCCACAGTCCAATGTTTGATTGAGGCCGATGCAAATATCAATGAAGAGGCACCGGAAATGGTAACACCTTTACTATTGGCCGCATCGGGTGGTCATCATGAGGTTGTACGTTTATTACTCGAAAGAGGAGCCAATTACAAATGCATGGATATTGTGGGTAATACAGCATTAATGTATGCTGCTGCTGGTAATCATCCACATACATGTAATGAACTTTTATCCAAAGATCCTGATATGTCCGCAGCTAATGAGAATGGCGATACAGCGTACTCTTTGGCTATAGAGAACGGAGCTACTTTGGCTCAGGCTGTATTAGAACAATACTTGACTTCAATTTTATCTTTATAAATTTTATATTACAAATGGTAAAAAGGTATGTATACAGAATTTTACTCTTTCAATTTTTATTTCTGCAACTTTCATTTTTTTCTTGATAATTTGCTTTGATTTCTTGATTATGTTTAAAAATTTAAAAAAAAAATCCAAGTAAACGAACTCCATTAATACGGCGAGATTAAATAATTCTAACGTTGTAAGGCAATCTCTGTTAAATTTTTTTTTGTTCACGTTGCTTTGGTTTCAAAATTTTACACAACATATTGTATAATAATCAGAAAATTATGTTTCATTTTTGATATTATTGATTAATATGTAATTAGTTAAAGGAAATAGTTTAAATACACTTACTAAATTTCGAATGTTTATAGCAGGTTAATTTCTTTTAAAACAATCGGTTTTATTGCCGAGGATAGAAATATTTAAACAGATCTCCTCTGAAATGTGTAGAAATTTCGCTTAACTGAAGATGGCAGAATCTGCAGGGTTCTATAATTTAAGTTGAATCGTTTCAGGGCGAAATGGGCTTTGAAATTGAAAAGGAAATCTTGATAAGCTTTATGCCGGGCCTTTAAATCCCTTCCTTCAAAATTTTTGACAGGGGTTTCTTCAATGGGTTTGGCAAGTTAGACTCTGTTAGGATTTGAGAGTTTCTCTCTGCCTCCTTTCTTCCCATTTTCTTCTTCATTTCTAGCCTTTGTATGTTTCCATCTTTAACATTTTCCTTTTACTTATTGATTTTATTGGCCCTTTTTGTATGGTTTGAACCTGGTTTCTAGTCTCCGGCTGAATTACCAAACCTAACCTAAACTACCATAAATTAATTTTGCAGAAATTGGCTAATCACTTAAAGCTCTCGGTTAGGTGGTTTGTGAAAAGAATACCTCCAACCAGAGGTCAGTAAAGACTGTTTGCGGTGCTAGCGCAATAATAACACACATTTCATTCAGTTCTTAGAAATGGCATAGAATTTTTCAGCAGACTTTGGAAAAGAATGGAAAACATTACGACCGAGTCATTTTATTTTATTTTATGCCCATTTTCTGTATTCAAAGTTAGTTACATCAAGCTTTTTGAGTTTGACTAATATCAAGTGCGTCTCTGTCACACAATTATTTTAATTTGTTTCAAAGTTAATTTGATAAGTGAATTATACATCAGCGTAAGTGAATATTATTGCACTTTTAAATCAAAAAATAATTTTATTTTAATTAAGCATTAGGAAAAGCTATAAACAGGGTCGCGACTTGGATATTTTAAAGAAATTACGGTTTTGATTTTTTAGGTTAGGTTAGGTCAAAGTTAGCTATAAAATTTTCTCAAGATAATTAAAGTTGTTTATAGCTTTACGCGCTACCTAAGCAAAAAAAGATTTATTTGTTTTGAAAAGAAACGCTTAAGAAGCCGAAATCTTTTCGGGTTACTCATGTACTCACTGATTACGTTATAGCCTTTGCTTTTTATAGCCCATACTTGTGCAATCTATGATTTCAGTTGTCCTTCCAAGGAAATTTAATTTCATTCAGAATTGAAAAGGATGTTGAAATAGGTACTTATAGACTTGTATTCCATTTTATTGCATACTTATTATTTTATTTAATTTTTCTTTGTTTAATAATAGAACACGATGTTCTTTTAAATGATACATTGTCACCGAATACTTACTGGTGATTGCAAATTTTATGGATAAAGAAAAAATTGTATGATGTATTGTAAAAAGCGGCTATAACAACAGCAGTAACAATAAAAATAACCACACTCACATAATAAACTAATAAATTTCCAACAATACAAATAATTCATAAAGTAATACTTCCGTTCTTAAACATGACATATTTTCTTTTTATACTTTGTATGTGTAGCAGCAGCAACAATAAAATGTCTCTGAGATTTTTTATATTTTTTTTGTTTTTGTTACTTTTCATAGTACATACGTATATGCAATACAAACTATGATGATGTACATTCCAATGCATTTCCTTTGAAAAATAAAAACCATATACACACACACACACAAACGAATTGTAAAAGTACAAAAGCAAAATAATAAAAATGTTAAGGAGGAGTGGATGGAGAAGGGAAGCTACAAACGATTCACATGTGTATGCATGTAGACTGACTTGTTATACTGACTGACTGCATTTGTATTCAAGTTAGTATTTTGCATATTGAAATATTCATACATTTGTATCCGTTACTTTACTCATCACATATATCTATATATATTATATATGTATGTATGTAGACTGTATACAACAATGTTTTCATTCATTTAAAACATCAATGTTACACATTTGTCCCCTCTTTTTAACTCCCCTTTCTTGCATACATACTGCTTTCATATTGGTTCGGCGTCTGTTAATGTTACTGCTGGTGGTGGTGGTGTGGTATTTGTTGTCGTAGCTGTTGCTGTTGTTGCTTCTTTTTCTTGTGGGTCTTATTTTTTTTTTATTAATAAATATATACTTTTTTTAATGTTGTTACTGTTGCTGTTAATATTGTTGTTGTTGTTGTTGTTGTTGTTGTTGTTATTATAAACACTGTGGCAATATGTCAATGACGTGTTGGCGTTGTTGTTGATCTCGTTTTTCTTTCATATTTATTTTCATTTCTTTTTTTCTTTTGCTTTTTTTTTTTTTTTTGTATAGATGTTGCATATGTTTTGTTTTTAATATTTTTTTTTCTGTTTGTTTTACATCATTGCTTTACTACTGTTGTTGTTGTTGTTACTGTAATTTGGTACGTACGTAAAACGCCCTCTTCGTTTATGTACATGAACTTCCTGAAGTGCAACATCAACATACATACATTTGGACGTACATAAATGTGTACATACATATATAGCCATAGCCAGAGGAATAACCAACAACAACAGTTGGTTCGTTATTGGTTTTTTTCATACTACGCTGTTGGCTGCATGCATTTCTGCATTTCTCAACAACAAGAACAAAAAATTGTAATTATTGCAAATACTATATGAAATGGTCCACTAAAAGTTCAACACGAAGTGTATGCTGATTAAGAAATGTTAAGCGTTGACCTCGTTTTCCTTTTTTTTTTTTATTATTGCATAAATGTAATTAAAATGGGAGACAGCCAAAAAGAATTTCCGGTTAGAAAGGGAAATCTTCATTAAAAATTTACCGGCTTCTCTCCCTTCTTTTGTTCAAGAAAAAAATGGATTACAATGGTATTCAATTGATTAAAAATTTAACTTTGCAACTCAGTTTTAATTTAATAAATAAATATTGATTTGCTTAAACAGATATACAGATTACATACAGTTGGCAACTAACATTAGGTTAGGGTAGAAGAAAAGCCTCCTAACCAGTCAAACCCTATTAGATTCTCCAACTTACTGTTCTTCATACTCTACCAGTTCTTTAAAAAATCAATTACTTAAGCGCTACTGCCTACGTGCCGGCATACAAGAACAGTTGCATAAAATATGATTCACATTTTCCTCTTCCTATTCACAGCACCTACCGAAATCAGTGATATCCCTGTTTTATATACTAAAGCTTTGTCTAAACGTCTATTATAGATCTTATCTCCCTCCTACTCTTGCTTGCGAATAGTTTCGTACCTGTAGGATTGAATTTTGACCATAAGGAGGCAACCCCAAGCATGAAGATGTAGTCCGCATGCAGGATTGATGTAGGAATTGCACTTTTCGCGTCAATAGTTTCGTAGAGGAAATCTATTGGGATTTTACTGACCTCTCTTCTGTCATTACTTTCATAGTATAACCTAAACTTGGCAGTTAAAGCGCAATTTATTTGTCTGTTACGTCGCAAAAACCACGTACTCAATAAAATCTGATATGATAATCTGACATAAGGCCGATCGTAAAGGTTCCTGCACTCATTAGTTTTCGAAGGTGCTGCACCTATGCTTGCTGAACGAGCTAGAATTTTGTCTCACAACAACTTTGATTTACTTCTTCGCGAATTGTTCTGCATTGTCCAAGACTAGAGAGTGATATTTGACTAGAATTTTTCTTCGTGTGCTGTCCAATATTTAGAACTTGGGAAGACTTTACAAGTTCGTTACAATTTCTAATTCGTTCGCTCGCGTTGGAAGCTTTAGGTTAGAGGACGTGTACTTACCAACTGAGGCAAGTACAGTACCCGGAGGTTCAGTTTACCTATTGTACAACGTCCTAAAGGGGAAAGGATAATAGGGAAGATAGGAAAAAAGGAGAGGAAGTAGAAAAGGGAGAATAAACTTATTTTAATAATCAGTTTAAAAACCAGTGATGAATTGATTGTCGATAAGGCAGTCTCTATTGATTTTTAATGATTTTGAAAGTGCTTGCTGTAGATATTACAATGCAAACATTACTTAAATTCAAGTGGGAAGGCTCTGGATTATAGTACACAAACAATTTCGGGATTTTGTTATTAGAAACGAATGGAATTAAGTTTTATGTCAAACAATTTGCTAAAATTAAGCAAAAAATTATTTAGAAGAACTTATGATACTTTGTTTATTTAAATTTGAGTGAATTTTCAAAACGATCAAGTTCTTAAATTAATTGTCGTTCGAATGAGAGCGGGAGTTAATTGAAAGAATAGTTGAATATCGTTTTTTGTAACAGGACAAACATCCAGAATATTTCTACATGTTCTTATTGCGTATACTTTTAGGCTCAAATAATTCAGTTAAACTGTCTTTCAATATCTATAAATTAAAAGAAAATTGTTATAGAAAGAGACTTGGATGAAATTTCTAAGAAATCAATTGAAATCTGTTCTAAGTCCCACAGTTTTCCAAAGAAAATTCTATGTCTTGTCAACATCTTTTTACTGGGCGTGTCCTTGACCGTCGTCTCGTCAGTTCGTTCGTTTAATTTCTTTTGTTCCTTTTTTTATGTACATAAAACATATCCTCATTTCTCAAATATTTATGTGATAAAATTTTCTTTCTTCCTTTCTTGTACATACAATTTTTCCCTTTTCGCCGTTTGTTTGCAAACCCAATCTCTCAAATCTTAGGGTGGTGGTAAGAAAAGAATAGAAGACAAATACGTACGTACGTACATAGTTATACAAATTTTGTATTGCAAAATAATGTACGCTGGCAGGCTGACTGGCTGGATGTGTTAATGTTTTTTAGGCCACAATTGCGTTTTTGCTTGGTTTATACTTTTTTTATTTTTAATTTTCCTTTACTTAATGATATACAACCAGTGTTGCCAAGGTATTAGTCATACAGACAAGGGCTAACTTCGAATGTCTTGTAATATTATTTAGAAATCCCCGGATTTTCTTAATCGACACGGATATCGTAAAAACTCTTTCAAATGCATTCAAAGCTTATATTAAATCCGAATTGTCGTAATGTGCGTGCTCTAGATAGTACCTTAGCCAATTTACAGACACTGCGGCTTGTATGACATCACTTAAATTATTCTTCATCTCAAAGGATGTACATTGCCAAGCACAACTCAAAATTTGCTTTATTTGCATCCATATACACATGCATTTCGGTGCATAGATCCAGTTATTGCCCTGTAAACAAAACCAGATTATTTTACGCCGTGAGCAATCAATGCTCAATTACTGTGCGACAAAAGTTTCACATCACATCAAACTTAGCTCACCCTATACATAGATACCCAAATTGATGGCATAGGTGGCCTCCAAATCTATCAACCTGCCCACTGTGCTGAAACATTCAAAGGAAGATTCTTCATTAGAATGCTTTCACTGTGTTTAACACGTTTACGCCGACATTTAAAATTGCTAAAATGGCAACACTGTATAAAATAATATTTGTTGAAGGGGGACGACTAAAAAAATGTTCACTGAAAACAAAACAAAATTAAAGGCACAGACATCGCTGCCAGCAAAGGCTGTGGCAGCAAAGTAAATTTACTTTGCAGTAAATTTTAGTACAATGAACTATTGAGCGATTAACATTATGAGAGAGGAGGAATTTTGTTATTAAAATTATAAATAAAGGAAAATAATGTGGCAACTTCATTTAAGGGGTATACGCCGCCTTACTAAATAAGAGCAACTGAACATGGAAGAGAGTTTGAGTTAGAGCGAGAGAAATAACAAGAAAAAAACACTTCATTCTTTGGTTATAAGCTGAGAGCAAGAAATTATTTCGGAATGGAACACGTAATTGTTTTTGTGTAGAGTTAAATGAGTACTAAGTTTTGAAAATATTGCTCGCGGTTGCTTAAAAATGTTTTGCTCGTCTAGAAATTCGTTTGAATCGAACTCTCGATACATCTGCACGTCCGTTTTGTGGTGATAACGTTATTTCTATTGTAACGTCGTCGTGTTGTTTTACCAAAAAATAAGTAAAAGAAGAAAAAAAAAACATCTTTTTGTTTCTTTTTCAATACACAATTTTTTATTTCTTCGAATAACGGGTAGTTTTAAATACAAACAAAATTCATAAGAAAAAAATCTCATTCATTGAAGTGAAGAAACTTTCGTGAGAAAATTAAATGCAAAAAACAAAAATGTTGGAAATAAAATAAATAAAAGCAAACAAACTATTATTTTTTTGAACTTTAGGTGTTGAAAAAAAAGAAGAAATAAAAGAAAAGCAAACTACGCAATAAAGTTTTATAAATTTTCCTCTTTGAAATTGTGTATTACGCTTACATACATACAAAAACATTGAAAATTCCTTTCGTGAAAGTTCTTATTTAAAGGCAAAATAAATAAAACAAAGATATTTCGATTTCCTTCTAAAAAAAAGTAAGTCCACAAAATTTTAAGAAAAAAAAAATTAAGAAATAATTGATTGGTTTGTTGGTGATATTCTTTTCTTATGTACCCTCCTTGTAAAGAATTTCTTCTATATCCTCTATTTTTCCCCCATATATATTTTCAAATACAACAAATATACACTCTTCACACTCATTCATATACGCATACACATATTGACTATACGCAACCAAAGCCAGTCATCATACAAACAAAATTTTTTTTGATATTTTTCCATTTTGTCTTTTTTCCTTCTACATTGCCATACCTTCTCCCCACTTCTCTTCATTCTCTTCTTCTTCAGTATTTCATACTTCCTCTAACAAGAAAACAAAATCCTCTACTTCAAAAAAAAAATGTATTTCAATATGGTCAATAAATTACGCCCCGACGTCTGCAATTGCTGTCTGAGTTTATTTTTTTTATTGTAGTTGTCGTCATTGTTGCGTCTGTCTTTACGACGTGCTGCTAACTTGTCTGTTTTTTTTATTAATATCATCTACTCATTTACTGTATACATGTTTAGTTTTACCGCCTCTCTATTTTTGCTGTACAAAATAAAAAATAATTTTCAAGCATACGCACTCACACGCACACAACAAGGTTTTTGGAACAATTTTTCAAAAATTTTTTTTTTTTTTTTGAAGTCATCCATCCCATCTCTGCAAAACAATAAGAAAAAAGTCAG
The DNA here is from genome assembly GCA_932273835.1 of Sarcophaga variegata. Lineage (NCBI taxonomy): Eukaryota > Metazoa > Arthropoda > Insecta > Diptera > Sarcophagidae > Sarcophaga > Sarcophaga variegata. The sequence continues at coordinate 13,781,955 of OW026361.1, read as the reverse complement.
TGATGCCAAGTTATGCATGTTTAAAATTAGGATATTTTCATATACCACCTTTAAAAAAAGGACAAAATAAAGAGAGCAAGCAATGGTGTCAACTTTGTTCCAGAAGCAATAAGGAGTGATTAAGAGTGTTTATTTTTAAATCTTTTGTTTTATTTAATTTGGTTAGGTATTTATAATATGTATTTTTAAAACTTAATTTGTGTTTCTTTATTCTATAGGTATACATATATTGTTTCTGTATTGTATTTACTTCTATTTATTTATTTAATTCTTTCAATTCTGTTTTTTATATTTTTTCAATATTTTTTATGAAACCTGCTATCTAGATATAGCTTCATACATCAACTTATCAGTAATAATACGTTTTTTTTAAATCTGATCATGTCACCTACATGAACTCTTGTACACCGTTCGTCTAATGCAACAATTTCGGAAAATATCGCTCGATCAAGGCATTTTTCAAGTTGAATGTTGTTTTTTCGAAGCTTTAATTGGGTTTTATTTGTTAGTGTATAGTTTATTTTGAAACAGTTCCCAGTTTTAATACTTTCGCGCAATTTTTCTTTGTAACTAAAAGATAAATTATAAGATAAAATTTAGTTCGTAAATAACCGCTACATAGGCAATAATGCAAATAACAAAAACTACGCAACGCAGAAATATACTGCACACAATCAAAAATAAAACAAAAATAAATTGTCTGCTGCTCTTCTTTTTCTATATTAACACAGAAACAATTTTCTTTTTTTTTGTTATTTTGTGTTGTTGCTGTTTTTCTTGTTCTCAATACCAAAAAAAAAAACTGTCTGGTCGCTACTCATGCACATACCACCACCATTCAATGAATGCCATTAAGTAGTTTTTGTTTTTATACGGTATTTTGCTGAAAATTAACAGCAACAGCAAAAAAGAAGAATGTCAACGTTTGCGTCTCTGTTAGCGTCATTGTTGGTTTCTTTTTGTTTTTTTCTTTTGCTTTTGCAAATAAAAGAAAAAAGAATATAAAAGCAGCGGTTAATGCCTTCTTAACTTTTCCTTTTTATTATTAAATTCCTAGTATAGAGAGCGAGAGATTGTGAGAGTTTTGTATGTAGTTTCTATTTGGGTTGGAGAAATTAACATTCCTATTGAAAAAATCTCTTTTTCCCCGGTTACTCTTTGTACTTGTTTCATTTTATTTCGTTTCATTTTTAATTTCAATATTTCTCTTTGACTTAATGGTGGTGTATTTGTGTGTTACAAATTTTCTCTGTTTCGTTCTGGCTTTGAGACAGTGTGTGCTGTGGTTAGTGTTGCCAACTTATTGCTTTTCGTTTGTTGTTGTTTGCATTGTGCTTTATATAGCAAAGCCGTTATTTTTTTAAGTATTTCTTTTTATTTTTCTTTATTATTACATGAGACACTACTTCTTGCTGTATTGTTTTATTATGCACTTTATTTTGTATTTGTATTTTTTTTTCTTTGCTTTTTTACTATTTCATACGTAGTGTTATATTAGCGTAGGTTAGTTATTTTGCACTCACCACTTTGTGGTAGTGTAAGTGCGTGTGTGTGTGGGCAAATCGGCGTTGTGTTTTATTCCAATTATGTGCTGTAACAAAACAAATCTTTTCTGCTGACTGACTATAACAGCAGCTAGCTATGTTGTCCACCTAAATTCTCCAATATCACATACTTCTCTTGTCGTGAGTTATGATTACTGTTGATTATTTAGAAATGTGCATATACATACATATATACATCGTATTTTCTTTAGGTTCTTAAAATTTCCTTTCGAATTTATTAATTTACCGGATGTTATTTTTACCTTCAATTTTAAACATCTGTCAATTTGTGTTTAAAACAGTTTATGGTACAGTACATATCGAATTTCACATTTTTTTTTTATTTAAAGAAAATGTAAAACTACATATGCCAGTTTTTGTTGTTGTTCCCCATAATGTTAATATTTCATGTCATCTTTTAGTTGGAAGTATTGTTGAGTGAGTTTTGTACTAAACTACAGTACCAGCGTATGTCACAAAATTACAAGCATTTCTGTATTTCCATACAAACAGTCGTTCGCCTGAAATCATTCATCTTTCAAAAACAGGGTATTAAACTTTCTGTAAGAAAATCAATTTTTGAGAATTCAAAATTTGTATAAAATTAACTCAAAAATGTTTGGGTAGTTGAGTGTTTCCAATATAAAATATCGATCGTCTAAATTAATTGTCTTGCAGAACCCCCGGACGTTATATTTTGCCTCTTAATTATACTTTGGATCAGATCAATACCTTGACAGTAATTATACACTGAACGTATGTATACTGCAGTAGTCGTTAGATGCTTTCCAACATGTAGGGAATGTGTTTGATAGAGGCTTATGGAGAACAAATTCTGTCTATCTGTTCGTTTCCATAATGGGTATGTACATACAAATGTTAAAATCTATTCCACATACTACCCGTCTTCAGACGGAACTATGTGTGAGTGGTGTGTACATGACCCATAATTCCGACCATTTAAAATTTATGAACTACTTTTCTATTGGCAAAGTTATAATAAAAATCTAAAAATTGGAAAATTCTACGCAATGGAGACCGAATTTAAAATAAAAAATTAAAATTTAGAAAGTATCCTCCGTGTTTCTATAAGACAAGCAATTTTAGATTAATGATGATATTTAAGTTGTTACTATGCAAACGTTTAAACATATGAAATCGAACTAGTCTTGATTCAAATCTCTTTTTATATTCGAGATGGCTGATTTTTAGGCAAACTATTGACGAATATTTTACAATTTCGTTTAGTAATAAATATCACTATGTCATCATCAATATAAACATGTTTCTTCGGTGAATTTTTCAATGACTAATGTAGACAGACAAACAAATATAAAACAGAATCTGTATTTCTCTAGCGTGTATTTACATTTATTAAATGACTATTTCCGGTTTTCATTTGTTGTTGCTTTAAGCTATTTTAAAACAAAAAGAGCAAAATCATCCTCTTCACAAGCAGCGTCAAATTGTATCTACATACGTTCATACTATTGTGGGTTTTAAATTATTTTTGTTATTTATTTATTTATTACTACTTAGGAAAAAATGCAAAAGAGAGAAATAAATACATGTGTATAGAGGCTAAAAATTTACAACAAAAAAGAAAAAGAAAATTTAAAAAAAATGTGTGTGTGGTATAGAAAAAAATTTGAAACGAATGTTTACTCATATGTGAATTACGTAGTAGTATAGTAAATCATTGAAATTTCATGGAAAAATCTAGGTCGAAATGCCAGCCAGCCAGAGCAGTAGTTCAAAAATTCACACACAGATGTTAGACACAATTTTTTTTTCAACAATTCTCTTCCAAAAACACCACACGAATCTATGTATTACGTACATATAGTAGAGTAGAGTATGTATTATTGTAAAGTATTTTCAAAAAAGAAAAAGAAAAACTACATGTGCAGTCACGCCGGTGGCCGGACGTAGACATAAAACGTCATAAGCATTATTTAAGTCTGTTATTTATTTAGTTTTTAAAATTTTTGTTATAAATACAACCAACATGCTTTCCTTTTTTATTTTAAAAATCAAATCTATTTTCTATTGATATGTTTTCTCTATTCTCTATATGTCAACATACCTACTCCTGTTACTCTAAGGGCCGTTTTTTGAATGCAAGTTTAAACTCGAGATTAAGTTAATCTCCAGTTAAAGTTAATCTCCAGTTAACTCAGTTTTCATTTTTTGAATGCGAATTTAACTGGAGATTAACTTTGTAGAGCTGCCGTATTTATAAGCAAAAATGGCAACATTTTTTCGTTTACTTTGTTCTGTTTACTACTTTTTTGCAAAGTGTTTCACAACAATTTGCTTTTGTATATAACGAAAGCAAACAAACAAAAGCTGAAACTGTTGATATTTATGTAAAAAAATTATTTTCTTCAAATAAATAAATTAAGACTGTCTGTTGTCAATTTGTGTGTTATATAATTCATAGTTACTTAAATATTTGTCTTATTCGACTTCCCCTCACTTAAAAGCTTTTTTTTTTTTTAAAAAATTTGTCAACTACTTAACCGTAAGGTTAAACTCAAGATTAAGTGAATTCAAAAACTGAAAACGGAGTTTAACTGGAGATTAACTTAATCTCGAGTTTAAACTTGCATTCAAAAAACGGCCCTAAGAGCAAATACGAATGTAAAATATTTGAAACGGGTGGTAAGGATGATGGACCCTTGCCCCAATATTATTGGCGTGGAGGTATGAAATATTAGAATTAAATTGCAAACCAAAGGTGATTTGTATTTGGAAACATAGTTGCTTTGTGGTTACATAGTTTGGCTTGTATTACTATGACTTTTTTTTTACTATCTTGCCATTAATATTGGGAATTGAATAAATACTCTCTCAAAAACATGACAATAATAAAGATTTCGACATTAGGACTGAATATTTCTGAAACGTGAGCTAGCAATATTTTATTTGTAGAACGTATTTGTAGAAAGTATAGTAATGAAGTCGCCGTAGTCTAGTAGGTAGTGTGTTGGCTTATTAGACGTAAAGCCAGGGTTCGAGCCCCAGGCCAGACATCAAAACGAAATATGAAAAAATATTTCTTCAGCGACTTCCTCTCAGCAGATTTCTGGCAAAAACTCTGAGAGTAAATAAAATTGCCATGAAAAAGTTTCTCAAAAATTCTGTCGTTCGGAATCGACTTTAAACTGTAGGTCCCGCCACTCATGTATAAAATTAACACACACAACATAAGTGGTGTGAGAAACTAGGTCGTAATCCTGACTGAAGGGTTGTAATGATCAATTATGTATGTATGTATGTATGTATATAGTAATCATTGCAAGTATGTTCAATGTATTCATCCTAGAAAAGGCAAGCGATGCAAAGAGCCAAAGAATTCGAATAGAGAGATACTATCATTCTCCGGGCGCAAACATAGAAGGAATCAGTTACGCAAACTACGACGTACACCTTTCACCCATCTTGATCCCATAAGAAACCTTAAGGGAGTATGGATATCCGCTCTTGAAAACCACGAAAACTCCCTTCTCAGGGTATTTAAAACCTTTTACCAAGAGCCGAATAGTCACAAGATTTTGTCTTCATCTACCACGCAGTAATCAGGATTGAGCTAAAGCTTTTAAGAAGTCGCCGTAGTCTAGTAGGTAGTGTGTTGGCTTATTAGACGTAAAGCCAGGGTTCGAGCCCCAGGCCAGACATCAAGACAAAATACAAAAAGTATTTCTTCGGCGACTTCCTTTCCTCTCAGCAGATTTCTGGCCAAAACTCTGAGAGTAAATAAAAAATCTGTCATTCGGAGTCGACTTTAAACTGTAGGTCCCACCACTCATGTATAAAATTAACACACACAACATAAGTGGTGTGAGAAACTAGGACGTTGTACAATGGGTCAATTCGACCTCCGGGTACTGTACTTGTCTTAATTGACAAGTACACGTCCTCTAACCTAACCTAAAGCTTTTAAAGAACCCTAGCAACGAGCTAATTTTACCACCGTCGATCTATAGCCAACGTCCCGTTGCCCAGCCACTTAATATTCCGACCTATCCTCTCGGCACCACTGCTTCCTCTCTGAACACAAATCTCCATAGCAGATGGGAAAATTGAAATCAATAACCACATCAATAATCGAGTAAGATCTCAATCATAAGAGGAATAAGCCCCGTTCCATTCATTCCCAGGAATATCAGTATTCCTCGGAACCATCTAACCACGTTCGTCCATTTGGATTGGAATTTTCAAAACGGATTGATACATGCCGGTAGTTTTAGTATGTTTTAAGATAGATGACAGACTTTTAGGTATATGGATACAAATCGCATCGACATTAGCAGTTTTCTTTACCACATTCTACTTGATTTAGTTACACCCGCTTAAGGTTAAAGAAAATTTCCTGGGAAATCTGTGAAACCACATTACTTTTTGATCACACCTCTCGTGCAATGTTTTCATTTTTATTAACGATTCTTTGAAAGAAAAGTTTAATTTATTTTTACTAGGAATGCAGTTACAAAGAAAAGTACCGTCTTGTGGTATTAGAGTATGTCACCAATGAAATTATTACCTGAAGAAAATTACACAGCGATTGGTTGTGTGTTCATATTCTTTTTTAAACCGTATATGAACTTGAACCTCTGGGTATTAAATTTATTTTTTTTTTTGTTTTCTTTTTCTTTTTATTATTATTTTTATGAATTTTACAAATAAAGATGTTTTATGACTTAAATTTCATATTTTCTTCATATAACGACCAAACAAGGTGAAACTGCTGGTAAAGACGACGACGGTTGATGACGATCATCACTCTTCAAAATGGTAACAGGTGTTAATTTGTAAAAAAAAAAAAGAAGAATGTTTATGAAAGAAAGATCTTTTAATTTAAGGTACAGTTCTTTTTTTAATATGTATGTTATATTTATTTATTAATGTTGTTGCCGTTGTTGGGTTTTTTTAGCTATGCTTACTCAAGTATGTATGTATATTGTTTATATATGGCTTAAAAATTCTAAGAACGTTGGGAAAATGAAGGAGACGAGCCAACACCATAGGCAAAATATTAAAAACTAAATTAGAAAAAAGCAAAATATGGTTTTCAAGAAGTGGTGTGTACATTACAAAACAGAATACGAAGGACACAAAATAAAAAATAAAAAAAAACATGTATAATAGCATAAATAAGTATGCATGTAGCAGTCTTATGATTTTTCTTTAATCCTAAAGTGATGACTACAGAGAGTGACAGTCAAGTCAGCATTTAGAATACTTGCCACCAGCTCATAATGTCTGTTGCCAGTCTAACTTCATGCAGACTCTTTTTGTGTTCATGATTTGTAAGTCTGATGACCATACAAATTCATAGTAATTACAGTAGAAATGATAACCCTAAATGAGCAATAAGGTGCTGCAATATCTAATCATCCATCGATCGATAATGCTTGCCGTTGGCAGTGATTGAGCCTGGTCAACTCAACGTCATTGTCTAAGAAATATGAAGTGATGACGCCCCGCTAGCACAAAATTCAAACATTTCCTTGCTGGAGGACAATTTTTCGATGAAAATTGGTATCAGTTGTCAACTGCTTAAAGTCCTTTTAGCGTACACATGCCGTTGTCTATGGTCGATCATGTTGATTAGACAAATAAATAAAATAAAAATAAATGACAACTAATTTGACAGATGAAGAAGCTTGAACAACTGTCAAAGTTCGGAAATCTTTATTCAAAAACCCTATAAATATTTAATATTTTCAAGTTCCACATACATTGCAAAATACCTAGTTCCATTTTATTGGGTATTGTCACTACCCCGCAACTTTACTGAATATTTTAAAAATTTTTCATGTTTAAATAATCCACCATTTTGCTTTTAATAAATTTTATTTAACATAATAGTCTGATTTTATTTAATTTGTATATTTTTTTTATAATTTCAAAGTTTAATTTTTATTTTTTAAGCATTCTTTTTATTTTTTATTTATTTTTCATACTAATTTTTATTACCATTCTTTACCTAAAATATTTCATATTACTTTATCCACATTTTTTTGTTAAACCTTTAGGCACTTTTAGTTTTAATTTTTCAACTTAATATCAGTAAAACAAAATAGTTTCTCATTGATTTTTATGTTGGCTGTATAGAAATAAAAACAAACAACAACGGCCACACCATTGTTTCCTACGTCATTGGCCTTACGTTTTTTTAATTTTGTTTTCTTTACTTTGAAATTCTCAATCGGTACAAATTCAAAATCAAAACAAAGCATTAAAATAATTCTCTTTACCAACATTGCATTTTACTCGTTCTGTGTCTCTTTCTCTTTCTGTTCTGTTATATATTGTATTTTTTATTCTTTCATTTCCTGTTTCTTCTAGTAGTAGTTTCCTGTTTTTAATGAGGTTTTTGCGTTCGATTCAGCAAAAGAAGTTCTCTTATATACAGAAGAGTATAAGGAGAAAATTATGTCTGCTTCTAGTTGAATACTCTCCATCTCTCTCTCTTAATTTTCTTTCTCTTTACTAGTATATTGATATATGCGCTGCCTTGTGTTATATCTTTCTATCTCTCTCTTGTCATGGCCATTCATTCTGTTGAGCTCAAAAAAAATTTTTTTGTTTGTATTTTTGTTTTCATTTTCTCTTTCTACACAAGTCTCAGGCACTTGAACGTAGTAGACAGCGGTCGTAGTAGTTTTATAGTATTTTTGTTGTGTACTGTACACATAATAATAAATGAGTATTGCGTTGTTGTTTTTGTTTCATTTCCATTAAAGAAACATAAACATAATACGATATGTTGTTATTTCTTCTTTGTTGCGTTTTTTTTATTATTGTTTCGTTTCTTTTCTGCTATAACATTTACCAACCATATCTTCTTTTTGTGTATTTTTATTTTCAATGCCGGTTCTTTAATTTTTTCTATGTATTGCCTTTCGTTCGTTGCTCATTTCATTTTGTTGTTTTGCTTGTAGTTGTATGCAGAGTAATGCATTGTCTTGTTTATGTACAGTTTTTATTTGTTTTTGTACACACAAACGCATACAACACATAGAAAATTTGTTTTTGTTTACAGTCTATGTTGTGTTGTGGCGCATATTTTTATTTCGATTCTCTTTTATAAACTCGTTTGTTTACGTTTTTAGTGCATTTATGATGCATTTTTTTCTTGTCGTAAAGCATTTTTTATGTTGTATTTGTTTTTGTTTTTATTTTTTATTTTTTTTTTTTATTTTAAAAATTGCATTTCTGGCAAATGCGAAATTTTTTTTGTTTTGTTTTGAGTTTTTGTATATTCTGCGCATTTTTCATGGAGTTTTTAAGGCGGTTTTGACAGTTTCATTGAGGTTAAGTTACCAGACGAGTAAAAAAAAATGGAAGCTAGGAAAAGCATTTATTTTTATACAATTTGTTTTATAATTAAGAAATTTAGTTTAACAATAATTAAATTAAAAATAATAAAATTAATTTAAATAAAATATAAATAAATAAGATAAATTAAAAATAAATTTAAACAATAAAATAAATAAATAACAAATAGGTACCTGTAATTGGACTAAAGAAAATAATTAACTTAAAAAAATACTTGAAAAACAATTAAATTACAAAAAACATTATTAAAAAATAATAAATTTAAAATACCTATTTCATATTAAAAAAATATTAAAAACTTACAAAATTTAAAACGAAAAAAACATTAAATGAAAACCAAATTCAAAATGTGTTAATTGTTCTAAAATATCGTAATTATTATTAAATAGTTTGTGTTTTCTTTTATTTTTAGCCACAACAACCACTTGATTAAAAATCTACTTCCTTCACGGTTCGAATTTATGGTGAGTTAAACAAAAATTATTAAAAAAAAAAAACAAAATACCTACCTAGGTACCTATTTCGAATTTTTTTTTATCAATCATTTTCTAAAATTGCACTTTTTAGTGAAGGCAATTCAGCAAACTGGGGTTTTTTACGCCTACATAAAATTCCCTACATTTTTACCAATTTACAACTTTCTCAATATCGATGTCAATAAGACAGGTAGAAGTCTTGATATCCTACATGAGATGCTTAGGCACCGTAAAAATTGCGAGTCCAATTGGCAATAGATAGATTAAATCTACTTCAGTAAGGGAAGGAATTCAGAAAATTAAAAAAAAAACAAATATTTGAAATTTAGTGGGGTGACTAACCTAAAATCTAATTTAAAAAACTTTTGACGTGACAAGCGCTTTATATTTAACCACCACTTGTAAAATAGTTTTACTGAAACATGTAAAACAGTGTTAAATGGTAATTTCTTTCAGAAACTTTAGAAGTATTTTTTATATTTCACTATTATTTTCTTAGTTATCAAAAGAAGGTATTTATACCGATAAGAGCATTGTCCCCCATTAACGTTTATACGAAATGTTTCCGTTAATTTCAAACGATGTTGATAAAAAAAAATTATTGTTTATCATTATAATACAGAATTCTTAGGAATTCTTTCGAATACATATATTATTTACTTCTTTTTCAATTCTATTAAAAAGTAAGAAAACAATATTTAACATATCCTTAATTCTCAGAAAGTACCTATAATGTACGGTCGAATGTTAATATACAAACATTTAACTCGAGACATATGTACATATGCACATACTACACACTTATAAATAAACGCATGTTAAAACGAAGACCTACTATTAAAAGCTCCTTAACTTTAGCGCCAAAATTCAATTCAACAAATATGCAATCCCATACACTCGAGTATTTGTATATAATTTTATAAAAAAAAAAACGGCGACATCATAAACAACCAAAAGCAAAAACGAATGAACGAAAAAATGTACCATTAAAAACGTAAACAACACAACATTGTTGCGTTTTTTTTTGCATAAAACACCGCTTCAAAAGATCCTAATCGCGGTATAAGGTTGGTTGTGACTTACTTAAAAACAAACAACAACAACAACGTTATAAAAAAAGACTTCTTCTTCCAACCATTCTTTGCCTTTATAAATTTTGCACAAAAACGAACATTGATTTCCTTTCGCTGGTCTGGTCTGGGAATTGTGAACTTGTGAATATATTTTTGTGAATTAAAAAGGAAAACAAAAGGAAAAAAAAACTTCTAAAAATAATCCTCAGCCATATTGCGCTCCTATTACTCACTCGCTCACCTCTCTCTCTCTAACTATATCATACTTATGTGTATACTTTACTCATATCCTCTATGGGGGGATAATTTGCAGTTTATTTTTTTAAGTCGCTGGTTGTGGTTGTTGATCATTTTTCGTCTTGTTTTGTTATTGTTGTTGTTATTTATTTATTTTGATTCTGTTTTTTTTATTATTTCTGTTTTTCTCCGACGTGAAAGCAATGAACTTTAGTTGTTTTGATTCAAAAGAAAAAAAGAAAAGATCCCCATAGTCCTTGAATGTTATTGACTTGTTTACGATTTACCACCATACATACCACGACTCATTCTTGATTTTTGTTTTCATATACTACATACGATGAGTAGACACATATGTATACATACATAGTATATGGGCTCAATATTTTTGTTGTGCATAAAAAACAAATGAAAGAAAATAAAACCTTTTGAAAAATTTGAATTAAAAACCATGATGATGACGATGGCGATGATGTCGTCGTCGAAAATCTAGAGTTTTGGCGCGTAAACTTTTTTATTTATTTTTTTTAACGCTGATTACTTACTTTTGTCGCTGCGGCGGATATTATTGTTGATTTTTTAGGCGGAGTTTATGATAAAGAATTTCGCCAATTGTAAATTCATGTATATATGTATGTTGCATTATATTGTGATAAACAATTTTCAGAATCCAAAACAAAATGTATTGTAAGTAGGAGAAAAAGATTGCGACTGCTCTCTTTATTTATATGCCATTAACCATTTATATCAATTGGTGTTTTTGTTAACTCTAAACGTATGTATATGTGTAGTCGAAAGGATTATAAATTGGTTTTCATCACAGAAATCATGAAAGTCCTATCACATCGTCACTATTTTTATGTTCTCTGCATACATACAGTATATAAAGGAATGTGCCACCAATTACAAGTGCTGTAATATTATAATCTAATGCCCAATATAGCCATGTTTAGCCTATAAAGACTTTAAAAGTAGCTTAAAAGCGATTTGATAGCATTTAACCTTATTTCCAACGTCTTGCAATATTTAATACAGTTTTTTAGTGGTTAGGAAAATGTAAAACTGTGAACATTTAATTGTTAAAATCGTTCAACCGACCGCATCTTATTCAATTATTTTTACAACATCGATGTCTACATTGCCAGGGTTTAAAACCTAAAAGTGCGTTGTGAATTCTGTGGCACTGTAAGTTGCACTGGTTTTCTTCATTTTCAAACGAAAGGAAAATTAAGTTTCGAGGGAATAAATTATTCACTTTTAATTTGTTCACTATTCTACTTCTTATTTGAACTTTTTTTCTATTAGAAAGAGATAAAATAAAATAAAATAGAGATAATGGAATATGACAGATTTTGCGAAAACATAATTCATTTGCTTTTGTCAGTTTTAAAACAATAAATAATATATGTATGTAGGTACTGAGAAAACAAAATTTTTTCAACTTTAATAACTGTTATTATGTAGTAGGTTCCAAGTATACACCATTATATTAGAAATATAGTACCGTATTTGATTTAACTGTCTTTTCATTAACGACAACTTAGAAGCTATATTCACATGTTTAGCGTACTGTGGCCTCTCATCTTTGGTTATGTGGTAATTTGTTTTCATACGAAGTTCATCTTTTTTCCTAAACACTGCTGCTTTTCCCATCTTACAATAGTGTATCGCCTTTGCTGCCAACGCCACCGTCACATTTTTATTTCTTTTATATTTTCTCTCTCCTTTATTTTACTTTTTTTTTTTAATATATTTTACACAGTCACACATACTACGTATTCGATATACATAAACATATCGCATACACATACCATACTCCTCGCTAAAGAGGAAGAGGAATCTTCATCCTTCTTTCAAGAGAGTGAAAATACATATTGCATATGCTTGCTTTTGTTTAGAGGCTATTTGGCATCGTTTTATGTTCTTACGATATTAGTTTCATTTTAACGAGTGTTTAGATTAGTTTATATTTCTTATTTGTGTTCTCAGATCTTTGTGGAAGAACTTAATTTACGCGGCCCGTCCGGTCCTGTTACAAAGTTTAACATTTTTTTTTCATATTTTCTTGTTTTTTAAATATAGAGTGTGTAGTATAATGAAGTCTTGCGTGTTTGTTCCTTTCGATTGAGTGTCTTGTGTCTTCTGTGTGTCTAGATTAAGTGCTATCATAAGTTTGAAATACTTTGGGGAATTTTTAATTGTTGTGTTACAATATTTTTAGAATTTTATATTCTAAAATATTCACCCCTTCTTTCTTTATTAACGTTATTGCATTATAAATATAATTCATTTGCGATCGCGTGCCGCCGTTATTCTATTTAAACGTATAAAAATTTCACTACAATATTAAAAAGACTAACATTTTCCCCCATTTGCTTTTTTCTATTTTAGTTTTTCTTTTATTTTTATTTATACACTTTTGATTGATACTATTAGTTTTGAATTTTGATCAAGAAAAATGAAAACATCAAAAGGGAGTTGGGGTCCCCCTTTTTATTTTATTTATATTTTATATGCTGCTTCAATTATTTTATTCTTTTTTTTTTCTAATGTGGGTATATACAAAAAAAAATTAAATATTGTTTTTATATTGCATCATGGGGGAGAATTTTAGAACTAGAATTACAAAAAAAAAAATTAAACCGTAATTTTATAATACAATACCAAGTAAATGCCTAAAACCTACACCACAATTGCTAGGTAATTTAACAAAATTAACATTTTAACATACAACAAGATTTGTTTCAATTTTAAAATTTTACTGAAATCTAAACGAAAAAGGGGGGGAACTTCATTTCTATCTTTCAACGAAAATATGATTTAGATTTTATAAATACAATTCTAAATTAGATTTACTTCATATGCAGTAGAATTTTTCATACTGGAAACAAAATTAATATAAATATTTTCTTTTCTATGGCATCAGACGAAAGACTGCAATAATGTTCTTCTGTCTGGCTCCGTTTTATGTCATCAGTTTTATTATGTACCAATTTATTCTGCGTTCATTATCATCATTGAATGCTGACTAACCTTGTCTAGTTGTAGTCAGGTCTACTTAATAGCAATACAGCGACTTACAAATACTTCCGGTGAATGTAGTTCCGGTGATATTTGTACTTGTAATTCCAAGTCTCACAACTGTCTGGGAGAAAAACATTTCGTATTTTAGAGAAAGAGCTGATAATGGTTAATTATAATACAGAGCTTAATAAATATGTACATGCAGTGAATGAATTTCATTTGTTGTGCTTATTCCAACTCTCACAACCCCAAAAAACGAATAAATTTCGAATTTTAGAGAAAGTTTCGAACTCGTTCTTAAACGGTGAAGTTTATTTCATTTTGCTGTTCGCCAGTTTTCGCTGTATAATGCTCATCAAATGGCAAATCGAATGTAAAACCTGTGCCTTCCAGTCGATGGTTAATTATGTTGTTTTGTCCCTATTACTACATATTGTCTGCTGCATGACTCACGGATTGAAGTGTCTTTTTTTATCACAGTTAAATGGCTCAATTGAATTCTGACATAACATTTTAATATGATCGATTAATTTTGCTGAAACACCTTCATTTTGCATAAAAAATCTCTTCATAATGGAGCGTGTTATATGTATGTTTCGATAAAGATTTGATATAATGGTGATCGCTATTCTGCTGTGATACTTAAATTGTATTAACTGTTCAGTTCTGAGCAGAGTGATTTGAAATGTGATTGATCTTTCAAAAGATTTGCTGTGAAGATGACTTCTTTTTATACTACATACCTCCCTCCATATATACTTTCTGTGAGATTTTGCTTCTTGGCCAGTTTAATTACGATTACAATACGAAGTTTGGGAGTTCTATTATGGCTTATAGTTGCTCTGATGGTTACATAGGTTTTAAGAATTGCCCGAATACGCTAAATGGATTTGATAATCTCAGCTACTTTTAGACGGTTTGCGATTTCTTGTTTCATGTGAGGAACATAATATCAATAGATATGGAGTTGAGAATACATATGTATGTATGTATATCGGGCACAATATATGATCAAATTGGCAATTGCTAACCCACAGACGAGACACTTTCCGTTGCCGGACTTTTTAGAGGTTATGAGATACACCTCCTCCACATAACGCCTTTTTCAAAAATCTTTCATTGGCGTTCTTTTTTTGTTATTAATCTAAAATGTGCTAAAGCAGTGAGTTACCACCTAACCACGATTATTATAAATTTAATATAATTCTTCCAAAGATATGTATTTGAGAGAAACAACTTCACTGAAGACTTTTTTAAAATATCTTACAGTACATTAGAGTGGCATTTCACCAAAGAATGTCACTTATCTACTTATACACGTAAGCCAAATTGTTGTTGTTGTTGTATATAGTATAGGATAGAAGCTATAACAACAATAACACTAAAATTGTGCCAAAACAAAAATCGATGCTGTTTGTTTTTGAAAGAAATCTATAAAAAGATTTAAAAAATTTTTTTTCTCTGCAGCATATTTTTCTGAAAGACAGTCTTTTTTTTCTACTTCTCTCTTCCTCTCTCAATCTTTTCAACCAAAGGTAACAAGAACAACACTGAAAGGATAACTAGCATAGCATATAACCAAAGCATTGAAAAATAACATTCTTAAAATCCAGAAAGACCAGCTTATTCGTTTCTTTTGTTTTCTTTTTATTTTTGCAACATTCAAAAAAAAAAATAACGAAAAAGGCAAGAACTTCAGTTGGAATGTGGTTGTGAGAGAAGGTATACAAAAATTCTAAGAATTCTAAACCAGTATATAACGTTTACGTTTATAACTTCTTGTATATATTGTTGCACGTACGTACATTGAACTGAACGTTTTTCTTCTCTTTTTTTGTTTTTCTAGAAAACCAAAATAAAAAGAAAAAAAATGAATAAAAAAAATAACTGACTAAACACAACACCAGGCCAGACCAGACCAGACCAGACAGACTAGCCAGAAGAACAACTGCTGCTGCTGCTGCTGCATAAAACATCCTCTTCGTCTTCTCGTCTCCTTCTTAAGCATCTTGAGTCTTATGAAAACTAACGCGCGCAATTTGTTTTACAGTGTGAGAGGATTATAAGAATGCCATTTTAAAATCAACAACGAAAACTTAAAAAGAAGATGACAAGGAGACCAACTTTGATGTTTATAACGATTAGGATGATGATGATGATGATGATGATGCTGTGTCTGTTGCAATAGTAGATAGTATGTGGTTTATTTATGGCGGTATTTATGATCGGATATTAGCAATTAAGGGTGTGTTCGAAAGAAAATTGGTATAATTTTTTAGCGGAATAGTATTTCTTTCATTCACAACTTTAAGTAGTTGTATTTTGAATGGAAATGTACTCTAAAATCAAAAACATTTCTTTATTTACCACCATTAATGCTTGTGGTATATTTCATTGGCGTAAAACAGTTGCGTGGAGTATGCTGTATAGTTTCCTCTTCTACAATATACCGATATTTCTGGTCATTAAGCTCCGAAATATATTCATATGTTCGATCATACGATGACATGTAATGACGTTTAACAAAAGTTAACACTTTGCTTGCCATATAAAGACCCATCGTATCTTGGCCTGAAAGTTGTGCCGTTGTTAACCTGTACTCTGCTTTCCTCTAGCCTTAATCTAATGCCAGCTAGTCGCCCCAGTGATTAAATATTGTATGTTTTTTATATCGTAGATTTCTGCCTGGAATATAGAACAATCGTAGTCTAACCAAATTGATTCAGGAATGCAAACGCCTTTAAACTGGAACAGTATCGGCTTTGTAGTGAGAAGAGATCACAACCGTATGATCGCTGAAAGGCACATTTAATTTCGAACCTTCTATTGCAGGCCTTACGCGGAGAGATGTAATTCGTAGATTCAGTGTGCAATTGATCAGACTGTAACCAAGTAGCCTCTTCAAATCTAACAACAAAGGCTAGGCTTTGCATTATTCCCCACCCTTTCACACTCTTTTTATTTCTGACCCGTAGATCAGAATGGGTTTAACGATTACGTGTTTAACATTTCTATTCCGTAAAAGCTTTGTTTCCAGTATGTCATCCAGATACTGCGACTTTTACGAAAATTCTTGTGTAACGCCTTAAAGAATTGGTCGCCTGGATTTCAGTATTTTTTAATTTCGTTTTTAAATGTATCGTTTGGCTTTCGTTTGCGAATAGTATATATTGACGTAAATCTGTTACAAATTTTCGAACATGGGAGAACTAAAGATAAGATCGATCATTCAACCTAATCTAATGGCTCTATTATGAGCAGTAACGCAAAGTCGATTGCATTCCAAGCTGGCAATCAAAAATTTTTTAATTGTTGATTGTCAGTCTCCATCTGCATGGTATTTTTGACAACTGACATTACAACTGAGTACAGCTGCCGTCCATAATCAAGCCCCGTAAGACAATTGAGATAAAACTAAAATTGTTGTAGTTATTGTCGTACATTTTAATAAATTACTCTTTTTTTTTGACCACAAAGAAAATTTTTATTGAGTAATGAAAAATGTGAATACGTTTTAAACATAATCGTCCTTTTTCCGATTGTCGTATTCTGAAATTATTGTTCGTAATACATTAAAGAGACAACTTTATCTGAATTGCAACTCAAAATTTCTCTGCTCAACCCTCTACTTCAACAAATAAACTACTTTTTACCTGTGTTGTCCGCCATAATGTATACAGCAAGCTAATAATGACTATATTCTTGATGAGATGAGATTACCTCCAATAAAACCGATAATGACGACAACAGTATCAAAATAATGTTTTTTTTTCTATCTTCTACTATGGTATTCTCATCTTAAATGATTGGGCGTTATTTCACTCCTCTCACACTACTATATGTGTGAGCTCTGTGTGGTTTGTTTGGTATGGTAGAAGAAAAAAAATATTTTTGGTATTTAACGGTTTATTTTTCAAGCATCTTCTTTGTCTGTCGTCGTCTAACGTTTTTATGTGTGAAATAATGCCAAGAAGAGAAGAATGAATGTTACAAGAAGAAATTATTGAAATTCCAATGAATATATTGACATATTTAATATTAAAAGAAAACTTTTGTGCATGATGTGGTTTGTTTTAGAGAGGGGACGTATAGAGGAATGAAACGCATTTGTTTATTTGAATTTTACAAGAAGTTGTGAATTGCAATATTGTATGAAATTTAAACAAATTTAATGAATTTTCTTTCAATTCAATTTTCTCTCAATTAAGGTTGAACTACGTACATATTCATAAGTTGTCGATAGTTATTTTCGATTTTATTTTAGAACCACTAATATAAAAGGTTTTTCTAATCAGAAGAATGGCTGAGAGCTGTCTAAAATTTTTACAACAGAGAAATATTTGTGTTCATAGTTCTAAAGCCTTTGGAAGTAAGTAGTGTTTTGGGAATTCATAAAGGAAAGCCGGGCATCTCTAGCTGAAGGATAAAACATTATATTTTAGAATATTGTATCATAGATAGTTCTGATAGCCTAGCAAAGTTAGACGCAAAATCGTTTTTTTTTAGAATTGGTTAATTAATAAATGGGCAGTCTCATTTGCTTCGTTTAAAGTTGAAGTGGAAAAAGCGCTTGGCATAACAGAGGAGCAGGTCGAATAGGTTTTAAATCATACTACTTGCTGCGGAAAATTATATTTAATCTCTTTAATAATTTCCTTTGGAGCAGGTCTAATAGGTTTTAAAGTATACTACTTGCTGCGGAAAATTATATTTAATCTCTTTAATAATCTACTTTGTGTGATTTTTGTGCTATGATTTCCTTGTTTTGTAAGAAAGTTTCTATGTAGAATACTTTTTGAAGGGCTTATTCGTATCTAACTTTAACTAATGATGTCTAATTGGTTCCGGTGCAATCAATTTGTAACTGCCGTTATAAACATACAATATTCGTTTATAGTCGGGAGCGCCGGTGTGCACTTACTCGTTGCCTACTTATGTATTCTACGATGCTTTACGCGCAAATCGCTCGGGATCTTTTCAATTAAAAGCAAAAGAATATCGTTTTAATAAATCTATTAATTTAATTATTGTATGTATTTAACACAAACATTTGTTCCTCCACTCACTTCTTTAGATTATGTTTATACATCCATGCATATTTATCTAGCGAAGCAGTTTTATTTCCCTGGCCCTCTCTATGACTGACTGTAAAACATAATTGCATTTTTATGGTTTTTTTGTTTTTTTTTCTTTTATTTTCACTTTAGTCTTCTTTTTCTTTCTTGGTGGAAATGTTTCTTGTTTTTATAGTTATTTTCTTTTGAATATTTCTGTGTTTATTTTTGTAATATTTTGTTATTTTCCCCTTCTTTATTTGCAGTTTTTCACATTTTCCAACCATTCGCGTGGATCGACGACCGATTGAAAAAGTGAGACACGACGCGATACAGAGAAAGAAATAATCAACCGGGCCAACAACACTATTAAGCACACCACCACATATGTATGTAAGTCAACAATAAAAAAAAAAATATAAAAATAAAAACAACAACATCACAGCAAGTCAACATTAATAATAACAACAACAATATTAACTTGGCTAAAAGCAAAACAACAACAGAATTCAACATAAACGTTGTATAGAGAAAGAAGAAAACGGAGAAAAAAAAACTTGATGTTTTGAAGCATAATAACAAAACACGCAAAACCACAATAACGCCAAGACGAAGTGTATACGACGAGAACCAGAAAACTTAAGCCTTTTTCTTTATTTCTCTATTTAAGTTCTTTTGCTAATTTAGAGGAATAAAAAGTAAACTAGACGACAACGTTTGAGTTTGAGGAAGAGAGAGAGAGAGACAGAGAGAGCGTGATGTATTCTTTCATACCAGGAGCATAATATAACCAAAAGTATAAATAATAACAAAAGTACACACACATTCATATATATATACACACTTATACGAAAAGAGCCCAGGGATATAGTTGGAAAAGTTGGTTATATTTTCAAAATAATAACATCAACTCAACTCCAACGTCTTCGTCTTCGTCTTCGTCGTCGTCTACAATATATTTGGATAATTTCTCAATACCTACTTACTAACTACATACATACATACATGCATGTATGTAATATAGTCAACAAAGCCTAATTCTACTGCGTCTTCTTCCGTGCGGCGGTGGTGGTTTCTGGTTAACAAAAAGTAAAAAAGGCAGGCAGGCTGTTGTATTTTTATACAAAAAGAATGAAAAAAGTTTTTAACTAAAAAGGAATTATAATAAATCTTGTGTGTAAATGTTAAGAAAACAAGGGTATGTAAATAATGTAATTCCAATATTACTTGGGTAAAGTATAATACATACATATGTACATACATACATATAAAGAATTTTTTACATTATTATTATTATTATATTACATTATTAATATTACAATATTTTTATTATACAATATAAAAGTATTTTATTGAAAATTATGCCATAAAGTAAAAGAGGATGGAGGGCAGAGATTATCACAACATAACTACTTAAGGACTTTCAAAGTGTTGTTACACATACCACCAAAGGAAAAGCAGAGTATAAAACTATTGTAATTGAAATTGATAGTATTTTTTAAGATACTATATTGCAATAGCTTCGCAAAAAGAACACCAAATAGAACAGCTCTATCTCTAGCTATGGTCTGTGAACAATTGAGTAAAATTAAAAAAAGGTTTTCTAAATAGAAGTTTTATAGGTTTTCCTTGTCATTATCAAAAAAAAAATTAAAAGCTTTATTGCCGTTATAAGAAGCCTTAGGCTCCAAAAAGGAATCAAACAATCACAAAGAGGTTTCTTCTTTTCTTAATATTTCTAACATTTCCGCTGCTTTTTTCCGTACTTGAAAGAATTTGTTTGGCTGGTACAGTTTTCGCTGAATTAGCAATTCTTGGCCAAATTATATTTGGGTCGTTGCGGAACATAGATCCGATTGCCGAGGTAGTCCAATTGCATTTCTACGACATGTAAAACAGCCTACTATTGGAAAAATAATGGACTTCATTTGTGCTTTGACTATTAAACGACGGACTACCTTTGTATTTAAAACTACTTAGCTTCTGATAGTTTCTGCTATCAAACGATGTTTTCTACATTAATCTTTGTAAAGTACTTTAGTTTAAATAAAAATGTACACAATTAGGTCCAACTTAGTTATGTTATTTTGAACGTGTGAAGCATCATTGTATAGCATAGCAGGCCTTTACTCAGAAAGAATAAAGAAAAGCTAAAAAAACAGAAAAATAATAACAAATTCAAGAAAGAAAAACAAGTGAACTATCCCGCTAACCATTACGCCTCAACAATGATATTATGTGCTTTAGGTAAATATCTAAGCTAGTTTTTGTGCTAAATTTCGCTAATAGTTGATCTTAACGGCAATGATTTATTGGAACTTTCAACTATTGTTCTGAATTTAAAAAAAAATAATTTTATTCTCTTGCAATATTGAATATTCTTTGTACAAAACGAAAAGAGAAAAAATTCCCATGAAAAACTACTTCACAATAAGGAGGAGAATTGATTACCTTTTCATTTTTTTTTTCATTCACGTTTTGGGTGCCTGCAAAAATATGATTCATACTCCAAATATGTATGAATAAAATTCTGTACACACCCATTGATTTAATTTTATTTAAATTCAACCGTTATTTTGCAGAGTTGCATTAAATTTTGCTCAGTTGTGTGGTTTTATTTAAAACAACATATTTCTTAAATACTTATAATAATTTTTTTGTTATTTAATTATTTGGTTATTCAACTTAATTCTGTTGTCTGCTATTGTTGTTGTTGTTTATTCTAAAAAAAATATATATATATTTCCTATCTTTCGATACTTGCCAAATTAAAAAGCAGTGGAGCGATATGTTGTGTGAACTTTGTTTATTTTTTTTTTTTCGTTTTTTTGATTTTAAATAAAATGCTCTTTTTATGCACACACCGTTAAGTCGTGGTTTCTTTATATATATTTTTATTATCAATTTTTGTATGGTGTATGGTATATGTACACTATATATGCAGGCATTTTGTCAAAAAAAAAAAGAAGAAAAAAGGAAAATATATTTTGTGAAGTGGCGCTTAAAGAATATTTATTATTGATTTTAATTTGTTTTTGGCGACAGCTTCTTTATTTTTTTTTTTCTTATTATAATATGCATTTTTTTCCATGGTATAGTATTGATTTACTTGGCATATTATTATCACATAAAATTTTTTTAAGACTTGTATGGCGCCTTCCCCAAAAATATATTTGTTGTTCTTTTTGCATTTTGTTATTCGTATTTACAAGTGATTTTATTCTTATATTTTATTTTGAATTGAATTTAAAGCTTAAATCATATTTTATTGGTATGAAATATTCAAAAATTTCTATATACGATCCACTATTTTATGATGTATTTTTTCTTCATTAGGAAAGAACAGTAGTTAGGTGATGGCGATTTGAGCTTCAATCATTAAGATTGTGGCAGTATTTTCAGTTTTTTTTTTCTATAGCATAAATGTTCATTGAGTGTATTTAATTCGTGGACATCTTTGAGATCCGTCTTATTAGCATATTAACAATATACTCTCATATCCAGAACCTTTATGGAAAGGCCCTCCAGACTCTCTTGATCTCAGTATTCATTTAGTTTAGACGCGTTATTTTCAGAATAATTCTTCGGTATGATTTCAACATCCTTAGCACTGAATAAAGGTTCATTGTCTAGATTGTGAATTTAACGTCATGTTCTTCACCTTATCTAATCTAATATTCTTCAGCTCTTCTGCAAGGTAGTTGCGACATCAGGTTGGGACATAGACTTCTACTGGCCGGTAGCAGGTCATTCTATGACGGCTCATGTTACGTTGTTTTTTGTTTTCTAACAACACTGTTGTTTTCGGCTAGTTTTAAATTGGATGTTGTCTATTGGAATCCTCTCTAGGGTGAAATAGCTTAAATTGGCGCTTGTTTTTCTCAATTTCAAATTGTTTAAAAGAACTGATAACATTTTTGATTTCCCTCAAATTATTTTTGGCGTACGTTGTTTTTTATTATTATTTTTTTCTTTTAAAGTCATTAAACTCTGTTGCCTTTTGACACGGACACACGGTTTTAATATTTAAATTGCCGTTTAATATGCGTTCGAATAAAATACGCAATTTGTTTTGTATTTATTGTTAATAATTTCTCTGATTAAAGACAACAACACCTCTTAATCTTATATTTGTTTAGAATATTTAAATATAATGTCATCATCTTATTTTTCTGAAAGAAAAAAAAAGTACCAAAATTGATCATAACATATATTATTTACTGTATATTGCTGTGTTTTTCTACTTATGCACCTTCTTAATCGATATTTAAACATCGAATTTATGTTCTTTCTTTCTTTTTATACTGTACTTATAACACAATCTATTAATTTTAAATGCAATGATAACAACAGCAACAACAACTATAGTAAATAATGTAAAAAAAAAAACAAAATATTGTTATCACAATATTGCCGTATTCAAATTTTCATTAACAAAAAATTTTTATTCAATGATGAATGAATAGGGTGAACCCATTACTGGTTTTCAATTTGCAATGAATAGATTTTATGAATCTTATTTTATTTAAGAATTTTGAGTGAACAAATTTAGTAAATATTTGTAAAAGAAAAATTGTTTTATTTTTTTTTTAATTTATTTGAAACATTTCATGATTGAGTTTTCTTAAGACACAATGGCTCACCCACCCTATATTTTATAAGCAGAAATCAAATACAATATTTAACTGTGTGTATGTGTTAAATTCTATGGTGTCTCCTTCAAAAGAATTGTGTCATTCTTCAAAGTGGCTGCGAAATGTTTTCTCTTTTAAAATTAATTTTAATATTCATATCACAGCCAGCTTTGAGGAGCGTCACATTTCTTACAATTAATTATAATACATTTTTTTTGTATTTTTTTTTTTATAATAAAAAATTAATAGAGAATAAAAAACGAAGAAAATAATGTGAATTCAAACAAAAAAAAATGAAATGAAAATGAATTGTGTTAGAAAATAATTATATACAGTGTGTTAAGGTATTATTTAAAGAAAAAAAAAACTAAAAAAACAACGAATTGTTAAGAAAATTATATGAAAAAGAAAAATATTCATATACACACTCTTGTCTTGGCCTCACAAAGTGGTTGTGAAATGCTTAAATTAACTTTTTATAGTTCTTTTAAAACTTAAAAATATTGCATATCACAGCCAGCTTTGATGAGCTTAGATTGGATGTCAAGTAAAACAACGTAAAACTATAATAATAATAATAATAATAATTGGGGAACGAACGAGAACCCACTTTACGCCGAGAAAAGCAAAACTATTTTCATTGCCATTGAAAATGTTGCTTATCTAAGCCTCATCAAGTGGTTGTGATATGGATTATTAACGCATATCACAGCCAGCTTTGATGAGCTAGGATAATCAACGGAATCCAGCTAACAAAACAACAAAGAAAATAAGTGTGATTAAAATAAAAATGCATTCATTGTGTTTTTAGTGTAATTTAAAATGGAGGCGGCCTCCTAAGGTGTAAAATTTGTGTTTTTACTTCAGATGTTGAAGAAAATGTTTATATACATGAAGTTTAAAAATCAAATCTCAGCTTTTTGCATAGTTTTGAAACTTGTAAGGGTAAAAAAAAATATTTTTAATATTTTTTTTATTAATAAAATTTTCTTCTGTTTTTCCCCTTTTTAAGTATTTTTTTTTTAATCTTGATAGCAATCTTAGGGTACAAAACATACAAATACATACAAACTAATTAAATATTTTCATTTCAATCGCATATACATTGTGTTCTATAATTTATTATCATTTTGAACATAATGCCAATATGCCCCTCCTCTCATTTGGCTAAAAACTGAAACAATAGATTTTTACAAGTTTCTACTGAGGCTTATCTTTTAACAACAAAATTATTTGAAATAGATTGCAACAGGAGTTAATTACTTGGTGCTAGCTCAGGGGAGTTTATTTTGTATTTCGATTCGAAAGAAAATTTATTCGAATCTTATGTTGTAAAGCACTGAATTTCGAAAAATTCCCCTAGGATTCGAAATACATAATTAATACCTCCCCCTGGTATAGTCGAATCATAAGAGCCACCCAACCAAGCTCTTGAAGTTTCAAATGCATTATTATCGGTGTACACATATGGTAAAAAAGAAAATAGGTGTAAAAAATTTTTTTTCTTTCAACTTTTTAAAAAAATGCAAAAAATTACAACCATGCTAAAATTACAAAATAAATAGCCTGGTATTATTGTTGAGGAAAGAAAAAAAAGGGGAATTTCAGTAAAAATAAGCTTGTCTCAGATAAATAGTGTGGCATTTTTCCTTTAAGTGCGAATTTTACTTGGACAAAATAATAGGTGCGTGATATTTAATTTAGTTAAAATTTGATTTATTGTAAAAAAATTAAAAAAAAGGAAGAAATTAAGTGAAATAATATTAATTAAAAATAAATAAAACATTATATCAGACATAATTAATTTTAAAGATGGGTCGTGGGCACCATTGCAGTAATGAAGAAAGACTCCTCGTTCTTAAACTTCGCGAGCAAGGTAAAACCTACAAATTTAGATGTTTTAAATTGGTCTGAGAATTTTGTAACCAACGCTTTAAAAGAAAAAAAATAACGTTGAAACACGAGGTAGACATAGAAAAACTTCATTAACTACAGACAAACGCATAGTCATACTATCCAAACGGGACCCTTTTAAGTCATCTAAGGCGATTACTGGAGACATTGGAAATATAGTGTCATCACGAACTGTGCGAAGACGATTGCAGAAGGCAGGCCTACAAGGTAGGATAGCTCGCAAAGTCCCCCTCTGTTTCGAAAAAGAATTTAAAGAAGAGGAAAAATTTTGCCTTGCCTCACAAAGATTGGTGTGGAGCAGGAAGAGAAAAAAGTGGCGAAATATCCTTTGGAGCGACGAAACCAAAATCAATTTATTTGGAAACGACGCAGAAAGAAATGTTCGTCGGCCAAAAGGTAAAGAATTCGACAGTAGGTACACAAAAAAGACCATCAAGCATGGAGGAGGCAATATCATGGTATGTGGTTGCTTTTCCTGGTATGGAGTAGGTCCAATTCACCGAATAGAGCAAACAATGGACAGATTTGTATACAGAAATTTGCTAGAGAATGTCATGCTACCCTTTGCCGAGGAAAATATGCCTCTGATGTGGAAGTTTCAACAGGATAACGATCCAAAACACTCATCAAAGTTAGTAAGTGTATGGTTTCGTCAAAGGAAGATAGACGTTATTTAATGGCCTAGTCAGTCCCCCGACCTAGACCCAATAGAAAACCTTTGGGAAGAGTTAAAAAGAAGAGTTTACAAGCTTCCTTGTTGTAATAAAGGCCAATTATGGGAAAACGTTCAACATGTTTGGTACAATATTGGGATAGAGACTTGCCGTAATTTAATTTCGTCTATGCCTCGAAGAATGGAAGCTGTCCTCAAAAACAATGGCAATTATACGGGCTATTAATGATATCATTTAGTTTTCATTAGTGAAAAACAATTTTTAAGTACAAATTTTTCATTAAATTTTAAGTTGTTTTGTATACACCTATTTTTTTTGTCCACATCAAAAGCTGGTCTTTTTTTGAATTCACTTTATTTTAAACATTATTTACTGTTATTTTCCCTTCCTTTTAAATTTTAAGAACGTAAAATAAATTAATTTAATAAAAATAATTGACTAAACTATGACGTATAAATAAAACCGAAAATATATACGGATATAGTTTGCTATATAGTTCACACCTATTTTTTGGCCATATGTGTATGTTTCCTAGCGTTATTTCGCATTTATCGGTCAAAACTGGCTGTTTGTGGGCCGTTTATTATAAAGCATTTCATAAATAATTTCCTGCTGGTCGTAACAAGCACAGCAAGATCTAAAGGTTTACAGCGACTGTTTTCGTTTGTTGTGAATGATGAATTTTTTCATAATCAGTTACAATACACATTTGAAACAGAGTGATCGATTCTTTGTGTGACGTTTTTTGCGTTAATTCTATTGAAATTGATAACTCGAACTCCTTTTCTTGCCCAGTATTAATCAACGAGTTGCATGCAATTGAAGTTGCGAGCATTATAGTCGACAAAACAAAAAATGCTTTCGATTAACTGTTGTTACAATATAATTACTTTAATTATTGCACAATTTCAGACGCTTCGCATGCTGGGATTTTGAAAATGTTTGTTCAGTATGAAAGTACACCCAATTCTGTTTTTACACGGTCTTTTTTTACACGGTTTTGATATAACACGGTTTGAAAATAAAATATTTTTAATTTTTTTCAAAAGATTTTTTTCCATTTAGCACGATTTAAAATTTTTTGTGCTTAAATTTTTTTGTCAAATTTAATTTTTGCAAAGTATGTTCATATCACAAATTTAAGGGAATTCCCTTTTTGCGCGTACAAGCAAATTTACTGGTCAAAGCAAATGTAAATGGCATGGATTTAAGGGAATTCCCTTTTTGTGCATACAAACACAAAGGTCGGAGCAATTGAAATGTGTTAATATTTTATATTTATTAAGTTATTTATGTTTTTAATTTTGTTAAATATTTTATGAATCCCTAAAAGAAAATGTTAAACACAAAACTTCTTAAAAAACCCTTGTTTTTCACTAATTTTAATAGGTTTTAGAGATTAGGAACCAATCACCTATTTTTGCAAACGACCAGTGTCTTTTTTTACACGGTTTTTTTTACACGGTTTTTTCTGGAACCAATCTACCGTGTAAAAACAGAATTAGGTGTATTCATATCTCTTTGCTCTGGCGTCCAATTTTCTTCTTCAATCAAACAATGCCTAGCATGAGCTAATTCTATACATCTTGGTATACAGAAAATCCTTGGTTTTTCTCTTCGGTTTTGTTAATAAGTAGATGTGTGGGTACATTTTATTGAGTTTAAATTTTAAATTGAATTTTCAGCTGCAATTTTTACTTTATTGCCGAATGAAACAATTTATTCACTTTGTGTTTTACATACAAGTCAAATCTTCTATAGACGTCTAAATTATTGTCTATCAAACCAATTAATTGTTGTAATCTTCCTAAGAAAGAATAGCTTGTTTTTTTTATTATTTTTTTCTAAGTAGAAGTGCCTATTATTTGTTTTTGATTTTCTTTGATGTTCTTCATGTGTGTGTCTCTGTCTCTCAGCAGACAGGAAGGAATTGTAAAGAAAGTGCGTAAAATGTTTGTATGGTGGTGGTATATGCGTGATTTTGTCTAGTGTTGTGTCTAGCCTAAAAAAAAAACTAAAAAAAAGATGTATGAATAATTCTAAATTGTTAGACTAACAACGACTACAACTAAAGCAACAAAAACCTGCTATATAGACATGTCTGAAGTGGGTTTTTTTCTTTTCGTAGGCATATAAGTATTGAAGTTAAGATGTTATTAGTTTATGAAATGACATAATTTCCTTGTTTTATTTGATTTTATTTTATTTTTATGTAAATACTGTATGAAATATCTTAATTTGTAATCATTAATACGCAAATCATACATAACATATATTCATAATCATTGAATTACTTGTGAACACAAATGTACCTCGTATCTGTTCAGAATTCTTCGTTGTGTTTGGTCTAATAAAAAAAAAAAAATATAGGCATCTAGGGATCAGTAACCAGGTTTATTTGATACTTTTATAGCCACACGTACAATTATTAAAATTGTTTTTATTAAAATGGGTGTTCCGTTTGTGGAATGTACCGTGCGCTTCATGCTGAGGCCCATTTCTGGATAAATGGATACGTCAACAAACAACGATTGTCGAATTCGGGTCAATACCAATCCAAATCCGGAAAAAAATCGTGGTTTGGTGTCAAATTTGGGCTAACGGCGGTGTCATCAATCCATATATGTATGTTTGAGAATGAATTTGGTCAATCCATCACTGTCAACGTCAAGCACTATAGGGTGGACAATTACAAATTTTTTTTTGGTCTGCGTGAGCCAATTCACACGAGGACAATTGTGCTGGCGTCAAATGATAGTTTGTAGGCAAGAGAGGTGAAGAGAAAGGTTTTTCGATGGCGTAAAGTTTCAACCAGCTATAACCCCTTTTTGAAGTCGCCGTAGTCTAGTAGGCAGTGTGTCGGCTTATTAGACGTAAAGCCAGTGTTCGAGTCCCGGCCAGACATTAAGACAAAATACAAAAAGTGTTTTTTCGGCAGCAGATTTCTGGCAAAAACTGTGAGAGTAGATAAAATTGCCATGAAAAAGTTCTTAAGAAAATCTGTCGTTCGGAGTCGAATTTAAACTGTAGATCCCACCACTCATGTATAAAATTAACACACACAACATAAGTGGTGTGAGAAACTAGGACGTTGTACAATGGGTCAATTCGACCTCCGGGTGCTGTACTTGTCTTAATTGACGAGTACACGTCCTCTAACCTAACCTAACCTACAACACCGCATTACCAGCACAAAACTAATGCATGCACATTTTTAAATATCAGCCAAACATCAAATGAATGCAAAAACACTAAATACATACAAAGCTGTGTATACGTATACATTTCATGTCAAACTAATATTCATCTCGTATGATTTGAAAAGAACAAAAATTGTGCGACTAAAAATTGTTCTCGTGTGAATTGGCTCCATTGGATGATCTTGATATTGATAACATGTGGTTCGAACAATACGGTGCTACGTGGCACATAGATCATGCTACATTGGTTATTCTGTAAGAGTAATTTGTACACATGGCTTTCTATCAAATCGTTGAGTTTTCTTCAGTCGCAGATGTGTGGTCCTCAAAGCCTAACATAACCCTTGCTATTGGCGAAAATAAAACTGTTTTACGAGCCAGAATAACGGAAAATTGGACATTTCGGATGATCTCCACCCAGAAAACCCATGGCATCAATACGTCTGTCAAACAAAAAAAAAAAAAAATCGATGATATCTTAAACAAGACGTGTTATGATAATGATGATAATTTTGTTGATCAGTTATTCTAGTCTAGAAGATTTAATATCAAGCTTTTTTAACGCAGTTAGTTGTTTAGAAAAAATGTACGAAACTGTGGAAATAACCTGAATTTCATGTTTGTAAATAAATTTAAAATTTTTTAAACTTTTTTTTATAGGAAACCTATATATAAATAATGTTTAATTATAAATCATTAATCATGTCTTTAACATTTCAGTAATCAACATTAGAAAATGGGTGATTATTTCATTAAGAACTAATTATGTATTTTGTTTTCCTTTCCCCATACAGGCACGCTCCATCATCATCATCCTCCTTACTACCAAGGAAAGTGAACAGAAATTGATGTCTCATTGACGAGCATCTATATCTTTTGATGGAAACATCATACTACTGGAGTTACTTCATAAAGATAGAGCTTATCTAAGAGAGAGTATTTTTTTAAGTGATAAAAAAAAGAAAATAATTTTAATTAGTTTTTTTTTTTAAATTATTAATTTTTCTTTTTAAATTTAATTTTATTGTGATACATTTTTAGGTGTAAAGAATTGTGTTAAAATTTAAGAAACTATCTCAAAACCATTTTTATTTAACCTTAACAAAACTCAAGTAAATATACCAAATATTGTTAAAATATTTATTTAAAACACGAATATAATCAAACCAATTTTAAGTTATTAACTTATTTATTGAATTCTTAGTCTTATAATAATCGAACTAAACCAAATACATTTTTGTTAAAAAATTTTAAGTAGCACAAGTATCCATAATTTATTAAAACATTTTAATTTTTTATTTATAATTTATAAAATCATTCCACATTTGGACTTATACATATAAATACATAAGTACGTACGTTTTCAATTCCAAAAAAGAAAAGTAGGATAATAATTGAACAAAATGTTCCGTTTAATTAACTTTTTAATGGATTTTAAACCGAAATTCCATTTTATATTTATAAGCTGCCTGCTTTTATTAGTTATACATTTAATGCCGCCCACAACAGCTTGTTCTAGTCGTTCATTGCCCAAACCTAGACCCATTAATTCGCCAACCACAACTAAAGCGCCCACAACCACCACCACTGTTCGTACGACCACTACTACATTGGCAACAACTACTACGACCACGCCCAGACCCAATATAACATTCCCCACATTTAAATGTCCTGCCAATTATGATGCCTGGTATTGTTTAAATGAGGCCACATGTTTTACGGTTAAAATCGGTGATTCCATTATGTATAATTGTGAGTGCGCCATTGGTTTTATGGGTCCACGTTGTGAGTATAAAGAACTCGATGGCTCATATCAACCCAAACGTCCACGACCCATACTCGAAAAGGCCAGTATTGCCAGTGGTGCTACATGCATTCTCTTATTTTTATTGTTCGTTTGCTTAACACTCTATTTGCGTTATGATCAGAAATCTTCAAAGTACATTATGTACGAAGAAGAATATAATGCCGCCACCACTACTGCCATTTGTTATAACGAATGTCGTTTTTGTTCGGATAAACACTGTTATTCGGCTGATGATTCTTATAATGACATGAAGTTTTTATTGAATAATGACAGCAAACATGGCAAAGTTTCTTGGTTACGGCAACATATTGATGCATTTCCCATGGGATTTTCCACAAATCGTTTCAATAAATTGTAAGACGCAGAAAAAATAAGGCAGTTTATATACATAACAATTGTAGGCGGTTAATAGAGGTCGTGTCTTCTGCTATTTGCTAAACAAAAAATAATTTGGAAAATACATTTTGAATTCACTTCACAAAGACGACGAATTAGGCTTATTTTTCTTCAGCTTTTCCGAATTTTAGTACGAAAATTTTTCAATCATAAATTGAGAATTATTAAACGATTTCGAAAAAATTGGCTGAAATCAAAAATCATGTTTACTTAACTTTCAAAGCCATTTTCGAAATGTGTTTCATCACTAATCTTCTTGGATGTGGCATTGCAAGGACTTCTGTTTTTTTTTTTTTTTTTTTTTTTTTTTTTTTTTTTGAATTAGAACAGAAAAGTAAGGCCTCTTTCTAAGGTGGATTTAGGTTTATTACGGGCAATAAATGCAAGGAAAATTTTGTGCTTTTACAAAAAATTCGAAATTCATCTACGATGGTACGGTTAACGTGTCGGTTAAGACTCGAAAGATTTCATGATGAGCTTCAATAAGTGTTAATTGATGTGTTAAAATATTATTTAAACCAGTTTGGCATTACAGTCTGAGTTTTAAAGAATATGAATCGTTTACGAAATTAGCAAATATCAGAAGAACTTATTTTTTTTTTTATAAATTGACGGCAGTGATAAGTGTTTAAAAAATATTCCAGAAATAAACTCAACATACTTAAATCTTGCTAAAAACTAACTGAATATTGCCTTTAAAGTGCTTTAAGAATATTTATTTAGATTAAGAAGCCCTAAAAAATTCCTCATCTGCTTGCAAACATTTTTTATTTTGTTTGACTTGCAAAAAGAAATGAACACAATATATTTTTTAAATGATCTTTAACTCGAATATTAATTAAAATTATTTTTTTTTTATAACTTTTTTTCCATTTTGTTTTAGTTGTAAGTTTTTATTAATTTATTTATTTTTTATACTCTAAAGTATAATAACAATTTTATTCTCACACCACTACTACACAAAGTATTATTTTTAAATATATTATTGATGAGTGCACTTTGCTAAAAAAAAAACAAAAAGAATGTTAAATAAAATTTAAATTTATTAAAAAAAAAAATTACTAAAAATATGATTTTGTGTTTAACTTTTACACGATGGTCAACATGTATTGCAAAGTTTTGTATAAATTAAACACCATAATGGTCCATAAGTGCTTAACAGCCAAACGATGACTATACAGCTTTGTATTAACCATTTAAAATCATTGTAGTGGGCTGCATCCAAGGAATGCTGAAAGAATATGTTCGTATCATAGGCGGTATACATGGTAATCATGGCTAAAGTGAAAGTTATTAAACCCCAGATAGTGTGTGTGGCCTTGTTTAATAGCGGTTGTATATAATCTTTCATTTCATTGGCATATAGAGAGCCCAGACCAGTTAATAGACTTACTAGCAGTATAATGGTTGTAACGAGACCTGAAATATATGTATGTAAGTTAACTGTAATTTAGTGCTTTAAAGGAATCATAATAAAACTTATTTTGCATGCTTTTAGGCATTTTTAAAATATGGTGCTTTCCATTAAAATAAAAAGAATTTATAAATAAAAATATTTTACTTACCCACTAGGCCATGTATCGTATGAAAATGTACATCTTCTATGGAAATCTTGATGCCAATACCTATCAAACCAACTATGGAACCCATTAGTTGCAGTAACCAATGAGCTTTAGTTTTCTCGGTACGATAACACAATAAAGTCCAAGCATTACCACGATAATGTGCTAATAAACCCTCCGACATTAGGCAAACAAACTGCATTCCAAGAAAAAGGAAAGAAAATTAAAATAAAAAACATTTCAAAATATCTATTCTACATACCCCCAAGGTGCATAGAACTGCATGAAACGGTATATCCGTGTATTTTAAACGCAAACACATCCAACACATATAAATTGTTATGAAACCGATTAATAAACGATTTACCGAGATCAATACAAACTCAAATATTTGACATTTTGTTATCGATTTTCTTGTATTACGATTATGATCGTTTTTGTTTGCTGGTTTCTTTTCGACTTTATTTATGATGAATTTACCCGTTTGTCTCATAGTTTCCGCTTTCAAATACAATATGGCACATGACTCTTTAAAAATTCTTTCCTAACTAATCATTTTGTGCTTTCGGAAGCCATCGATTTCATTTAATAATAATTCTTATCGTTCAGTTATTAACATTTTTTTTTCTATATGAGATGTTCTTTTAAGTTTCTAACCGATGTAAATTTGTGTACATCTCGGCAAAGAAATTCAGTGATTTAAAGGAATTAATTCTATAAAATTAAAAACTCATACCCACCACCATATTTGGTTTGATGGGAATGGTTTTGTTTCTAATATCACTGTTTGGAACAGTTTGAAAAACTCATTTAATTAGATTAACCAGGGAACTGCCTCGAACTATAGGGTATTTTTTAAGAGCTTTCTATCGTCAATCATTGAATATTTTTTATCCCTTTGTAAGAGCTATGGATGCCATTATATGTGTAGAACATAAAATCGTTCAATTGCGCGCCACAGTTTCTTTGGGTGAATAAATGAACCGAAATGTTCAATTTTCCAAAACTAGGGCGCATAAATCATACTGAATTAGACCAATAGCATGAGTTGTGTTAGGTTTGAGGACCATACACCTAAGAATTAAGAAAACCCCATAAGAAAAAGTTTAATAAGATCAAATCGTATGATCTTGGTGACAAGGGGCCTGTCCGTAAATGCATTACTGCACACAGTGATGAATTTACGAACAAGGCCAAGTTTAAATCACTTCCACGTGAGATGACCATACCCTCAAATCTCTCGTGCAGAATAGTGATTTGAGCTATGTGACACATATTAGCGTCCTGTTGAAACTACATTTTGTTGGTGTCCCTATCATCCAATTCAGGCTAAAATAAGTTGTTAATCATCGAGTTGCAGTGCTCGCCGTTGTTGGTAATGGCCTGGCCAAAGTCCTTCTTAAAGAAATATGGACCGATGATGCCGAAAGCCCAAAATCCCCTTCAAACAGTAACATATTGTTTGTTCACGTATCCATTCATCCAGAAGTAAGGTTCATTGCTAAAGAAGATTTTTCGATGGAACTTGGCATCACAAGTCGCCGTAGCCTAGTAGAAAGTGGGTTGGCTTCTTAGGCGTAAAGCCACGGTTCAAACCCCAGGTCAGACATCAAAACGAAAATTGAACAAAATATTACTTCGGCGACTTCCAAGTCTCAGCAGATTTCTGGAAAGAATTCTGAGAGCAAATAAAATTGCCATGTAAAGTTTTTAAAAAAAATTGTCGTTCGAAGTCGATTTTAAACTGTAAGTCCCGCCACTTATGTATAAAATTAACACACACAACATAAGTGGTGTGAGAAGCTAGGTTGTAGTCCTGACTGAAGGGTTGTAATGACCAGTTATGTAATACATAATATGTATGTAGGTTAGGTTAGATTAGAGGACGTGTAGTTGCCAATAAAGACAAGTACAGTACCCGGAGGTCGAATTGACCCATTGTACAACATCCTTAGGTTAGGTTAGGTTAGAGGACGTGTACTTGTCAATTAAGACAAGTACAGTACCCGGAGGTCGAATTGACCCATTGTACTATAACGTCCTAGTTTCTCACACCACTTATGTTGTGTGTGTTAATTTTATAAATGAGTGGCGGGACCTACAGCTTAAAGTCGACTCCGAACGACAGATTTTTATTTATTGAGAAACTTTTCATGGCAATTTTTATTTACTCTCAGAGTTTTTGCCAGAAATTTACTGAGAGGAAGTCGCCGAAGAAATACTTTTTGTATTTTGTCTTTGATGCCTGGCCTGGGGCTCGAATCCAGGCTTTTGTATCTAATAAGCCAACACACTACCTACTTGACTACGGCGACTTCAAGATACAACGTCCTTACGGAGGGAACGGATTAAAAAGGAGAGGATGTAGGAAAGGAGAGAATGGTGGGAAGTGGAGGAATTACACAGATAAGACACAACAAAAAGGGGGAGGACGCGACTACACTAATGAAGCCCTAGCGCCTCTCAACCACCCCAAGCCACTAATGAATCTGTGGAGAGCCTTGATGTCGGCTCTCGACACAGAATTCAAACTCTCAAAGAAGGCCCTGCTAAGGGTCCTCAACCTCATTCTACCAAGGGCTGGACAGTTACAGAGGAGGTGTTCGATAGTCTCCATAATATGTATGTAATTAGGATCAGTTGCTATCTGCTTCAGTGGCCATTCGTCGCACCCATTTCGTTAATTACGATCGTTCACGGTGATTTGACAAAATAGACTGAATAAATGAAAACTAAGATGTGGGTTCAACAATATGTCAAAATTCGGAACCTATATTTTCGTATTTAGATCACATATGCAAAAGTCAAACCCAGGATGCTTAAGCCATACTGTTCTTAATGATCGATGGCTACAGTAATCTATCATTTAAATATGGTTGAACCCTTGTTTGAATTATTGGTACTTATTAGAGTAGTCACCGATTTATATTGTTGTCATTACTGTCAAAATGCGATTTCAATTCCTTCAATCAACGAATCTAAATGATATGAATTAAATCATATCAGTTTATTGACAAGATAGTGATCTTAAACATTTTAATAAAATTTCTTTAAATAGAATGTTTTACTTCATTGTTGCCAATGGATTTATAAGCTACCTGTCAAAGAGAACAGATAACACTTGTCAAATGTAAAAAAGAAAAACGATTTAATGTTTCTATTGTGTGTTGAATTCTTTTAAAGTACTCGTCTAATGCTGTCGCTGATTAAATTTTTATCTACAACATTATGATATTTGGTATTGGAGACATGCATATTATCAAACTGGAATAATTAAGTTTTAGACGACATTTCAAATAGTCTTGAAGTATTGAACTTCTTTTTTAGAGAATTTCAAAGCGGAAAATATTTCGTGAGATTCAACATAATGAGTTACAGAAATATTTTTTTATTTTGATTACAAAAACTGTTTAAGTTTTTAAGTCAGAACATTAGTTCTGAACAGAGGTCAGCAATGAGTATTCAAAACGATGAGTAGACTCGAATCATACTTATAATTTCTGATACTTATACGCATTCATACTTATTTAAATGTCTTACCCATCCTACTCATACTCAAAGTTTGAAATACGCATGGTACTCGTACTTAACAATACGCATGATGTTATTGATTTGGACTCTCCACGACTCATCGTATACACGAATCACAAAATAAGTATGATTCGCGTACGAACACTACAATACTCACAAGAAGGTTGTGTGTTTGTTTTGCTTGCTGTCTTTGTCATTTTTGTTTATGTGTCGTCTTTCTTCTTTCTTTATAAATGCAACAACAACTAAGACTGAAGTATTGATGAATGATTCGAATCACTCGAATCATTTATGAGTATTATAAGTATTTTTCTAAATTTATGAATCTAAATGAGTAGGCGTATGAATCAAACATATTTCGAATGTTATGAGTTTGATGTCAACGTTGTACTCATATTCATTGCAGCCTGTACTTATAAATCAATGTTGTACTGAGTAGGAATGAATCAGAGTAGTTGGATTTCAATACTGTTGACTCACTCATACTCAAAATTGCATGAGTGCTGATGAGTAGCGAAAAAGCGATTCATTGCTGATCTCTGGTTCTGAATCATAGCGCAAAGCTTCTTTGTTTTCTTCTTAAAACGGATCTTCAGTAGAAGCTACAAGAGTTTGTGGAACGAATCTTATAATCATGCGTAGCAGGAGAAAGTTTTTGTCATGAGAATTCCTTTCTAGTGGCTCTGGATTAACTAAACATTGGCCAAACGAGTATAGGTAGCCTCGACTTTCCATCATTACTGATATGCGTATATGTTGGTTGGATCTTCAGTAGAAGCTACAAGACTTTGTGGAACGAATCTTATAATCATGCGTAGCAGGAGAAAGTTTTTGTCATGAAAATTCCTTTCTAGTGGCTCTGGATTAACTAACCATTGGCCAAACGAATATAGGTAAGCTCGACTTTCCATCATTACTGGTATGCGTATATGCATGTTGTAAAGACACGGTTTATAATGGATTTATTATCATGATTCCTCTTGAATTGGAACACCCTAAAACAAGATCAATAGGTCTTGATATTAAGTAAAGACCATACAGAACGAACGCTGAAGTAGGCCACGGTTTTTACCACCGGTCAAGAGGATACAGAGCAAGCGTTCGAAAAGTCTCTATATTTTTCGAAGACTGTAAACTGGTAAAATTATAGCACGGATATGTGGATTACATGTGGCCTTTATAAAGCACTTTAAGTACAATTTGTACATCATTTCTGGTAAACCGGATTGCTAAGAGAGAACTGAATTGATACGCTTGTTGTTCCATTTGATCTGCTTAAGCTGGAGTTTAAGTGTGTCTTGAGCATGGGAGTGCACTTAGGGCAATCAATTAAATCCTTCTTTCCTACGACATGTCAAACACAAACTGAAGCGTTTTTCTATATTGATGAGGACACAATAGCTCATTTTCTTCTGAACTGTTCATGACTGGGAAAAGCTAGGTAGAACTCCTAAGTGGAACTACCT
Source organism: Sarcophaga variegata (assembly GCA_932273835.1). NCBI lineage: Eukaryota > Metazoa > Arthropoda > Insecta > Diptera > Sarcophagidae > Sarcophaga > Sarcophaga variegata. The sequence goes on along the minus strand of OW026361.1, from coordinate 13,744,016 downwards.
TGAAAGACGGACCGATATAGCGTTAAATATAAAGGGTGTTTTTTATAGAGGTATAGAACTTTAAGTTGCAATAAAACAACGATGGATTATTCGATTGACATGAATTTTATTTATCCGAAAGATAATCTTGTGGCATTTAAATATGATTTCTGGCATATGACCGCCACGGCTGGCGCGGATGTAGTCCAATTTTCGATGACTTTTTCCAACATTTGTGGCCGTATATCGGCAATACGGCGAATGTTGTCTTCCAAATGGTCAAGCGTTTGTGGCTTTACCGCATAGACCAATGACTTTACATAGCCCCACAGAAAGTAGTCTAGCGGTGTTAAATCACAAGATCTTGGAGGCCAATTCACAGATCCAAAACGTGAAATTAGGCGGTCACCAAACGTGTCTTTCAATAAATCTATTGTGGCACGAGCTGTGTGACATGTTGCGCCATCTTGTTGAAACCACATCTCCTGGACATCATGGTTATTCAATTCAGGAATGAAAAAGTAATCATGGCTCTATTCCGATCACCATTGACTGTAACGTTCTGGCTACCACCGTTTTTCAAAAAGTACGGACCAATGATTCCACCAGCCCATAAAGCGCACCAAACAATCAGTTTTTCTGGATGTAACGGTGTTTCCACATACACTTGAGGATTACCTTCACTCCAAATGCGGCAGTTTTGTTTGTTGACGTAGCCATTCAACAACAACGGTAATCTCGTTTTGGGCCCATTCGATGAATCTACGCCTTACTTGATGATCGTTTGGCTTCAAATCTTGCACGAGTTGGATTTTGTAAGCATGCAAACCAAGATCCTTCCGCAAAATCTTCCATAAAGTGGATGGACACAGATCCAATTCCTGTGCTCGATGGCGGATGGACTCATTCGGGTCTTCCTCAATGCTACGCTCTACAGCAGCAATAGCTTCTTCTGCACGCACCGTACAGCGTCTCTGGGGATGCGAGTTATCAATAAGAGTAAACGTGGTGCGAAAACGTTCCATGGTTAATCGAATTAACTGCTCTGATGGACGATTTTGTCGACGATAAAATGGACGTAGTGCGCGATACGTTTTCCGCACAGAACCATTATTTTCGAAATAAAATTGCACTATTTGCAAGCGTTGTTCAGGCGTGAGTCTATTCATGATGAATTGCCAAACCAAACTGAGAATAAATCACTTGACAGCTGTTAAATCGGTCGCCATCTTGAAAAGTAATGCCAACTTAAAGTTCTATACCTCTATAAAAAACACTCTTTAGAATACGGAGCTTTAAGAGATGAGTGGAGGAAAATTCTATATTAGTTTTTCGTCTTCTTTGATTCGACTTAAAGACATTTGTCGTGACTTTATGTTTCCTTGAAGGAAATACTTGGGATCTGTTGATAACCCCAGCAATGCCACCAAATTTGCCGAAGATTTTTGGCATAACCTTAGTGATTTCTATCTTTACTTTGATTTTTATAATCCTTAACTTTTCATCATCAACCATGTTGGCAATACACGCAGCTAAGAAGGTGACAATAAGTGTCTTAAAAGCATGCATGAATAGAACCTGTGGTTATAAAAAAATGTTGGATGTACATCCAGTACTACTTCTATATCTATATCTGAACCCACATTCGATCTTGGCTTCTTATCAAAAATACCGGATAAATCCTATTACGATAATGGTTTTCGCTTAGAGAACGTCATCCAAGAATTAATGCGATAAATTCAGATTTGGAGCCTTTTCAGCACGGTAGTATCTTACATTGTATGTGAGTATGAACGCTCCGGGGGCATCTGCAGAAGCTGTAAGGGAGAGCAAAAAATGGAGACCATATAACATCTCCTCTGTCATTATATGGCCCTTGAGAACCTGAGAAGAAAAGTTTTTTAGTACCCAGAATTTTTTGACAAAACGTGTCTAGCAAAAGGTTATTTGAATAGAATTCACATCTGCATAAAACTATCGGATTGGCTGAAAGATAGAAGCCGGAAATTCTAATTGTATGATGAAATAGGAGAGCTTTATAGGACCCAACTATGCTGCCGAACCTAGTTTGCTTTCATACGTACATACATTGCCTATTACAACCCTTCATTCTATATTACGAACTAGCTTCTCGCACCTAACTTATGTTGTGTGTGTTAATTTTACACATGAGTGGCGGGCGGTACCTACAATTTAAAGTCGATGCCGAACGACAGATTTCTGAGAAACTTTTTCATGGTATATTTATTTTAACTTCAGAGTTTTTCCCAGAAATCTGCTGAGAGGAAGTCGCCGCAGAAATATTTTATCTTTTTTCATGTTGTTGCAGATGTCTGAACTAAAGTTTGAACCTATGTAGGTCTCATGTCTAATAAGCCAACACACTATCTATTAGACTACGGCAAGTTTGCTACATTTCATTCAAAGTTTCTTTGTAGACTTTGACTAACGAAATGGTTCAGATAGGACATGATTAGAAGCAAAGTGAAGACTGCTGCCACGCTCGAGGGCCGAACGATTTTAGGCTATGATATCGAATAGGTGTATTGAAGTCGCCGTACTCTAGTAGGTAGTGTGTTGGCTTATTAGACGTAAAGCCCGGGTTCGTATCCCAGGTCAGACATCAAAACGGAATATAAAAAAAATATTTCTTCGGCGACTTCCTCTCAGCAGATTTCTGATAAAAGCTCCGAGAGTAAATAAATTTGTCATGAAAAAGTTTCTCAAAAACCTGTCGTTGGGAGTCGACTTTAAAACTGTAGGTTCCACCACTCACGTATAAAATTAACGCACACATCATGAGTGGTGAGAGAAGCTAGGCCGTAATCCTGACTGAAGGGTTGTAATGGCCAATTATGTATGTATGTACATATGTATTGTATACATCGAATGAGTTTTCCAAATTATCTGCAGATTATAGATTAAAACTTTAGAAATCATCTTAAGAGGTATAATCTTCGAGAGGATATATATTCTTAATAATAGGTGCATATGTATGTATATAATAAGCATATAAGCATATAACATTTCGCTTACAAATTTAAAATCAGACTTTATAAATAACACTGTGCTACACTAGGAATATGTCAAGGTTCTTCTATATTTATTTCTCCTTGCTGAACTCCAGAAAATTAGACTTTCTATACGATAACCTCAGTATTTTTTTGTTTGTTTTTTGTTGATAAACTTTTGTAGCACAGTGTAATCGTTTATAATCTGTATAAATGTTCGTAATTTCTTTATAAATAACTGTGTAATGATAAATTATTTTAAAAATAAACCTCTTAACTATAATGTCTAACAATATTCTTTGATCTGTGAAGTAAAGCCTTTAAGGGGCCCAAACAGGACAACACCAACGATATTAGGGTTAAACACTTGATCAGTATAATAAAATCATTGGATGGTGCTCTGCGATGAAAATAACCAGTCTCATAACCATAATATTGAGCGCATAAAGCTAAGGCAAAGGTGATTATGCCCAAAACATTATGGAAAGTTTTATTTAGTAAAGGACTCAAGAGTTTTTTGATTTTCGTCGAAAATAATGCCGATAAACCAGTGACAAAGCTAACACAACACAAAATAAAAGCGGCAAATCCTGTAAAAGAGAAAAAAAGTGGTTTCAAAAAATGTTTAAGAAATATTGTCACACTCCCCAGCTTACCTAATTTGCCATGAACGGAGGATAATAGGAAACTTTTTTGTATGCATTTAATTAAAACACCTGCAATGCCACAGCCTCCGCCCAAGACTTGTAATATCCAGTGTATGGTGGTTTTGGTATTGCGCCTGTAATTAAAGGTCAACACATTGTGGTTGTAATGGCACATAATGGCCTCAGCCATAAGGAATGAGAACTGCAAGTAAAAATATTTATTAATCAGAGAAAAAGCTTTCAAATATCACATGCTCATTGAAGTCTATCTTAAATATGTTCCATCGATTTTAATGTTCGAGGGAGATAGTGATACTTTTGCTATGGAAGGCAAAGACAAATAAAATCAATTCACTGCTTAATACCTGTAATGCTCCCTGATGTATTGTTCTGAAATACACCCTCAGGTTCCAAGAATGTGTTAAATTTTTCAACAAAAGTTTTGATTGTCTTAACCTCTCTTTATATTCCCTTTCGTTGAGTCTATCATTCCAAACAGAGATCAGCAATGAATCGTTTTTTCCTTACTCATAAGTACTCATGAAATTTTAAGTATGAGTCAGTTAACAGTATTGAAATTCAACTACTCTGATTCATTCGTACTCACTACAACATTGATTTATAAGTACAGGTTGCAATGAGTATGAGTACAACGTTGACATCAAACTCATAACATTCGAAATATGTTTGATTCATACGCCTACTTATTCAAATTCATAAATTTAGAAAAATAATTATAATACTCTTAAATGATTCGAGTGATTCGAAGAAAAAGACAGCAAGCAAAGCAAACACACAACCTTCTAGTGAGTATTGTAGCGTTCGCACGCGAATCATACTTATTTTGTGATTCTTCTAAATGTTGAGTCATGGAGCAACATCATGCGTATGCGTTAAGTATGAGCACGATTAGTACTTCAAACTTTGAATATGAGTAGTATGAGTATGATATTAAAGGCGTGTAAGTATCAGAAATTATGAGTATGATTCGAATCTACTCATCTTTTTGAATACTCATTGCTGATCTCTGATTCCAAACATTTGTCCCCACCCCTCACAAACATTTTGTACCTATAAGCGAATTGAATTCTCCCCTCCAAGCGAGCTTGCTTGACTGATCAGGTTGCAAATTTTCACACAGCAGAGGGTAACCATATTCCCTTACCTATTTGATTAGAGTTTACCCAGACAGTTCCATACTATTCCTGAACGGAGCGCCTGACTGTGAAACGCGAGTATTTTCCTAGCGGAAGACTATGCCATCGAAAACTGCGCTTAATTCAACTTCTATAGAAAGAAAGGACGGGATACTAGCACTGACACCAAGCACTCGGCTCTTATAAGATGGGTTCGAAAATAGTACGATACTGTCTTTGAAAGCTGAATCTGCAAGCTAACCTAAATAGGACTGTTCAGGAGTAAAGAGAGGATAGTAACCGGTCTTTGAACAGGGCTCTGAAGGTTCAGGGAACACCTGATCAGAATGAGGAGTGTCTCGAATCCACTTGCAGAATCTGTGACGATGACAATAAATCATCAGAACACATTATTGGAACCTGTGACACATTAATGTACCTTAGAAAGAAACATTTGGGTGCATATCAAAAGCTGGGCATTGAAATGTCCTCGACGATATCAAACTGCATATTGAAATTTGTGAGGGCAATAGGTTTCCGGAAGACACTATCGGGGTAGTCTTTAAAGATTGCAGGCAGCATAATATCTCGTACGTATGGTCCCAGTACCTTCATACCTTTACACGACAATAATAATAATAATGTTTACGTCGAGTTAAAGCTGGGCAGCGAAATGTCCTCCTTGATATCGAACTGTGCATTGAAATTTGTCAGAGCAATAGGTTTATGGAACACACTGTCTGGGTAGTCTATAAAGATCACGGTTAGTACAATATCTCGTACGTATGATTGCAGTACTATGGTACATTTTCACGACAACGATAATGTTTATGCCGAGTTAAAATTTTTTTTTTAAGCCTGTAATGCTTGGCTGATTGCCCCTGTCCGACAGATTTTTAAAACACTTCAGTTTACATATTCTAGCTCTTGTTACAGTTTGAATAACCCTGAACTTGTGCTAACTAATAACGTTAAAAACAAAAACTCAATTTCATTATTCAAAAGTTAGGGGTCTTCCCCCAAAACATTACTTGGAATTTAATTTTCAAAAAAAAAAATTAAACGCAGCCTTCAAAACACAATAAATGCGGAAACATCAAATGTATACTTTTTGATCCGCTCACGTAATGTAAAAATAAAAACTCCTTTAAATAAAGAATTTTCCCCATTTAAAAACAACTTACCCCTATGGTAACTAGCCATGCATGTAGTCCTGTACCAGCCAGTCCAGTTCGTAGACATAACCAACTCATGTAAATTGTAACGAAGCCGATACAAATTTGATTCAACACATTTAGGAAATATTCTAAACGTTGAATTATTTGACGCGACTCACTATTCGGCATTGTGTCCATAGACATTTTTGAAAAACGCGATTTCTTGTAAAGATTTGTGGACGAAGTGTACGGTAAGCTTTGATAGCCAACAGCGTAAGTAGCTGTTGCTGTGGTTGAATCAGTTGTATTCTCTTTATCCAATGAAACGTTGTCGATAGAAATTTTAAACGTTGTGCTACCGTAATCGGTTCGTATGGTACTGCATGTTGTAGTATTCGTTGAGTCCATTTTAAGGCTAAAAAAAAATAAAACGAGAATATGAAAATTTACTCTTATTTTGTGTGTGTTGTTGACGTTGTTGTTAATCTTTTTTTTTATAAATAATTTTATTTTATTACACCCTACCCACACTAGCATTTGCGTTAAGTGTATGTGGAGTTTAATGTAATGTATGTGACACTTAAATTATAGGATATTAAATCTGTTTTATTAGAATGGTGGGGCAAAAGGACATAGTGGGCTGGATAGCCATGGTATTAAGGTTTCCAAAACAGTTTGCGTTACGGTCGGGCGTTATTTGGAATCGGAGATGTAGTCGACGAAGCTAACTTTTTTTTTCTCAAATTAGCTAAAAAAAGTGTTCTTATAAATCGGTCAAAATCGGATAAAAATTAAATTGTGGGAGAAATGGACCTAGTGGGTATAGCCGTGGCATCAACAATTCCAAAGCAGTTTTTGTTACAATCGGGCATTACATAGGACCGGAAATATCGGTGACAAAGTTAATGTAGGCGCTGGAGTTAATATTTTTATCATCGACCAAAAATGCAAGTCATTGACACGGAAAATGCAAGTCATCGACCCAAAAAATGCAAGTAATCGCCCAAGAAAAATGCAACTCATCAACCACAAAGAATGCAAGGCATCAACCAAAACAAATGCAAGTCATCGACCAACAAAATGCATGCCATTAACCAAAAAATGCAAGTAATCACCAAAAAAAAAAAAAAATGTAGGCCCTCGACAAAAAGGGGCAAGTGCCCCAAAAAAATGACGAACACCGACAATTTTGCCGTATTTGTAAAGAGAACTGTCTTTTGCTTCGGCGCTTATATCTCCGGTCCCAAGTAAGGGAAACATGCTTTGGCATCTTAGGTTAGGTTAGAGGACGTGTACTTGTCAATTAAGGCAAGTACAGTACCCGGTTGTCGAATTGGCCATTGTACAACGTCCTACTTTCTCACACCACTTATGTTGTGTGTGTTAATTTTTATACATGAGTGATGGGACCTACAGTTTAAAGTCGACTCCGAACGACAGATTTTTGAGAAACTTTTTCATGTCAATTTTATTTACTCTCGGAGTTTTTGCCAGAAATCTGCTGAGAGGAAGTTGCCGAAGAAATAGGTTTTGTATTTTATTTTGATGTCTGGCCTGGGGCTCGAACCCTGGCTTTACGTCTAATAAGCCAACACACTACCTACTAGACAACGGCGACTTCATAATATTTTTATCATCGACAAGAAAAATGCAAGTCATCGACCCAAAAAATGCAAGTAATCGCCCAAGAAAAATGCAACTCATCAACCACAAAGAATGCAAGGCATCAACCAAAAAAAATGCAAGTCATCGACAAACAAAATGCATGCCATTAACCAAAAAATGTAAGTAATCACCAAAAAAAAAAAAAAAATTGAAAGCCATCGACAAAAAGGGGCAAGTCATCGCTCAAAAAAATTCAGAACACCGACAATTTCGCCGTATTTATAAAGAGAACTATCTTTTGCTTATATCTCCGGTCCCAAGTGACGCCCGATCATAAAGAAATCTGCTTTGGCATCTTTGTAATTATAGTTATCCAGCATACTGGATCCATTTCTCCCATTAGGTCAGTTTTTCAGACGATTTTGCCCGGTTTACATATAGAGCACTTGTTTGCTAGTTTGTTTAGCTTTGCCGTCTATATTTACGGTCTTAAGTAATGCTCAACCATGACGAAAACTGTTTTGAAATCCTTGATCCAAGAGCTATCTAACCTACTAAGTCCGAAAACCGCACCTTTTCAAATTTTATTAAATTTTGTACGGTTTACGGAAGGCATATTTATTAAAAGTCATCGTAGTCTAGTAGGTAGTGCGTTGGCTTACTAGATGTGAGGCCACGTTTAAAACCCCAGGTTAGACATTTCGATCAAAACGAAATATTTTTTCGACGACTTCTGGCAAAAACTCTGAGAGTAAAATAAAATGGCCCTGAATGGTGTCGAAGGTAAAGCTCGTTATTGATAAAAATATTCTATCCAAAATGGGTAGCGTGTTTAAACAGTCTCTGTTGACATGTTACAAAAGTTTCGTATTTGTTTGAATATGTAGGTAATATTGTATTAATGTTTTGTTAAATTTATTTAAATTTTTGTTGTTGGGTGTACTGTGTTTGCACAAAGTTTTCTTATCGCAAACACTGTCTAGTTTTTTTTTAACAATTTTATTCATTTTGTTGTTAAAAATCGTGTACGTTTTTTTTCTCTTGTATTTTGTCTAAGCTTGGGATGAGTGGAGAAGAACAAAAAAAAATTCTTTTTTATTTAGAAAAATAAAATGATAAGAAAAACATGTGCAAAAGACGTTTTTTTTATTATTATTTTTGTTTTTACTATTATTATTATTTAAACATTTAATTTACAATAATAAATTAATATTAATTTATATGAAAAGCATTTGTTTTTGAACAATAAAATTTTATTATTAAACTTTAGAGAGGGAGAGAGACAGATTGTAATAAAACTTATGAAGAAGTTTTGAATTGAGATGAAAAAGTTTAGAAAGCACTTCACTCTGTGGGAGTCAACTTTGCCTATACATACATACATACATAATTGGTCATTACAACCTAGCTTCTTACATGAGCTTTATACAAAAGTGCCGGTACCTACTGTTTAAAGTTTACTCCGAACAACAGAGTTTGAGAAACTATTTCATCACAATTTTCTTTTACTCTCAGAGTTTTTGTCAGAAATTTCCGATTTCGTTTTGTTGGAGATGTCTGACCAGGGATTTGAACCGAGGCCTCCTGTCTAATAAGCCAACACACTACCTACTATACTACGACGACTATCAGCTTCGCCTATATTAGACTTCATTATGTGAAAAATACGTACATAGACCGACTACTTTCGCAAACAACAGATGCCTGGTACAACCAATAGTCTAGGTAGCTACCTAGCAATCACAAAAGGGCATCCAATTAAGAAATTTCAAAGAAAATCTTCGGCATACAATCTTCACACTTTATATAATCCCCAGCATCTATATTATTAAGCGATCTACACGGTTAATAGTTCTACTTTATTCGATTTATATTCCAACCCTTAAGTCAGGATTACAAGCTAGCTTTTCACATCACGTATGTTGTGTGCGTTCATTTTACTCATGAGTAGCGGAACCTACAGTATAAGTCGACAACGAACGACAGGTTTTTTTGAGAAACTTTTTCTTGGCAATTTCAATTACTCTCAGAGTTTTTGCCAGAAGACTGCTGAGAGGATATGTTATTAATCGTTATTAACCCATTCGCTGCCGAGAACGAGTATACTCGTCTTTGACAGGGTATCCTGCACTACCAAGACGAATATACTCGTCGTACTTTAAATATATTATAACATGCAGGCTTTAGAATTCGCAAATTTTTTTGCCACAAACATTTCTAAGTGTTGCCAATTTTCGCAATGTGTCTCGTTTTATTCCATTTTCTTTATTTTATCCATCTGCGTGATTTATTATTTGTTTTTCTACTAAAACGTACGAAAAAGGATATCGAGTCCTTTTGCCTTCCTATTGCCAACGACGAATATACTCGTCTTTAGTTTTCTGCTTGTAAATGGTTATGTATGATAATATGTGCGCTTACCAAGCAATAACAGGGTTTTGGTAAACAATAACACTTAAAATATAAATGGCAATGGGAATGAGGGCAGCGAATGGGTTAATCGATATCCATGTGGCCTATACAATACATCTAAGATAACTGTGAGCAGTAAGGTTAAGACCGGTTTAATCGGAGGCCTAATTGGACATTGTGACAGCCTCTTCCTATGTTCGTAGACAATGTTTAAAGTGCAAGTCATGTGCGAGACCATCGAGATCCTGAAAGTATTAATCTTAAATAACTGAGCCTTCTGCCTTCATTTCACCCGAGCAGTTCCCATAGAAGTCAATCTGTGTGCAGGAATAGTGTCTTACACAAGAATAATGCGATGAAAAAATTAATTATGTCTGTACTGTTTTGTGGAATCCATTAGTCAATTATCGCAATCACGATAAATACATTGTATTGCCCTCAGTCTATATAAGATACCACCACAATGTCTTTTCTAAACCTATTGCGCTGACAAACATCAAGGTGCTGCTCGGTGTCAAGAAGAAGGCCACTTCTTTCCCAGCAGCTGATATACATCCAAATGGATCCTTCTGTGATATACTAACATCGCACAGATTCCGAGTATATGTTCTAATGGCACTTTGTTAAATTCAACAGGTAAGTTATCGATTCCTTTTGCTGCATTATTGTCTGCTTATTTTCGTTTTACTCTGGCGGTGAAGTAGGTATGGTTTAAAGAGAAGTTTAATTAATAGATTGAAGCACAGTTTCTTCCCAGCAGTTGGTATATGTACATCCAAATGTCTCCTTCTGTGGAAACCGCACAGATTCCAAGTATGTGTTCTGATGGTATGCTTTGTAGAATTCAGCGGGCAAGTTATCGATTCCTGCTGCTGTGTTATTGCGTGTTTAATTTCGTTCTGCTCTAACGTTGAAGTAAGTTTAGTTTGGAGAGAAATTGGATCGATAGATTGAAGCACAGTTTCTTCCCAGCAGGTGATATACATCCAAATGTTTTCTTCAGCGATATACTAACACTGCACAGATTCCGAGTATGTGTTATGCTTTGTAGAATTCATCAGGTAAGTTATCGATTCCTGCTGCTGCGTTATTGCGTAATTAATTTCGTTTCTACTCCGATGGTGAAGTAGATAGGGTTTGGAGAGAAGTTGGATGAATGCATAAGGACCTATGATACTAACAATTAGACCATTTCAAATATGGCTACCGTGTGTGTCCAACTGGAGAGAAATTGTGTTCGACAAATACACCAAACAACGGTAGTGATTCCATTGATTCTATGTAAGACTGGTTTTGGACATTTTTTGGCACCTGTTCTTATAAGAAAAATGATTTATAAAAAGCTTTAAACATACAGTTGTCATTGGTAAGAACTGGAAATAATTAAACAAGTGATACATCATTATTTATTACGTATGTATGTATGTATGTATGTATTTCATCAATTGAAACCAGTGCGGAAATTAATATTTAAACCAGTTTTTTCTTTTCTTTTTTTATTAAATTTCTTTGTATTGTTTATGAAATACAGTTTTTTTTATATGAAGTACCGACTAAGCAAGGAAAATTTTCAATTTGAAATTTTTCTTAGAAGCGGCCTTAAAGTTTTTTTTTCTTTAGCGGGCTTCCCCGTTTATTATAATACTTTACATGCATGAAAGAATATGTATGTATGTATGTATTCACCTCTTTTTTTTATTCTTATTAATCAGTCGGTTATATCTGTGAAATTGTTAATTTGTTTTTATTATTATTTTATAAAGAAAAAAAAAATATTTTATTAACACGAGACAATTTTATTTTTGTTGCTTTTAAGCAGAACTGATACACCCTTTAATTCTCGTTTCAAATGCAAAACTGTTGACTGGCAATTTAAAAAATTGCAATCATTAATGAGCGTTTAAATGCTTATTATGATGTTGGTATGCAAAAACACAATGAAAGACAAACAGAGAGAGAGAGAGAGAGAGACTGGGAGAGCGAGAGAGTGAGTTTTATTCTAAGCTGATATTTAAAACAGAGACTTAAATTTTGTTATCAGCAATAGTAACCAATAATAGCAGCTACTTTCGCTACAATCGCTTTAATCTGCCATCTTACTTACTTACTCACTTACTTAATTGGTTATTACAACCCTTTAGTTAGGACTGGAACCTAGCTTCTCACGCCTCCTATGCTGTGCGTGTTCATTTTACCCATGAGTGGTGGGACCTATTATTCCGAACGGCAAGATTTAAGAAAATGTTCATGGCAATTTAATTTAGTCTCAGAGTTTTTACCAGAAATCAGCTGAAAGCCAGCTTGCCGAAGAAATATTTGTTCGAAACGTCTAACCCGGGGTTTGAATCACGGCCTCAAGTCTAATAAGCCACACACATTATCTACAAGACTATGGCAACTTCAATCTCTTCCATCACAATCAGAATCACGCCGTAAAGCAAATACAACTGCATCAGAAAATTAATACATTGGACATTTCTGTATGGACTGTAAAAGTATAACTTTTACCCCAATTGATGTGAATACCTTGTTTTGGGGACTAAAAGTATTATTTTTACTCCAATTTATGTGAAAATCTTTATGAACTCCACGTAAAGTTGCTAAGCAACTTACAGGCTATTGCCGAAGGTTGAACATTGAACACTTGATTGTTTGAATGATTTGTATTATTAATACGAGAGAATTTTGAAAGACTCAGAATCAAAAATATTCTTTAGTTTGATTTCATTTCTTTGCACCTACTTAGCGATCCAGTTGTCGCCTCTAGGTATGATTGGGCCATTCACTTTCTTTGCTATCCTATGGATTCCACTCAAATGCTATGTTATTTGCTATTTTTTCTATAGTGTATCCTAGGCAGTTTCACTTGATTCAAGCTTGATTTGTGGTTGTTTATAGGCCAGAAGGCTATACGATTTCCAGAATCATCTTCAGGCCCTTTCGGTAAACGCTTGAATTACATTTCTGGCTCGGGCATTTAAATTCGTTGTTCCATACCCGTACAATAGGGTCGAATATATAATTTTTTTGAAAGCTTTTCATACTGGGCTCAGAAGAACAAAGAAATGCTGGCACTGGATCCTCCTCTTTTGTCATCAATACTGCTGAGATGGCGGAAATTGTCAACGTCTTTAAGCATGGCACTGTTCATCAGCAAAACTTAATTGTTTTTGGTACATCGGCTCTGCGACATGTCGCTAAACGTATGTGTCGGGAGGAGGCATTGAATCTTTAAGCATGTCACCCTTCATCTGTAGAACTTGATTGTTTCTGGTACATCGGCTTATGGATCTAGGTTCTGTGACATGTCGCTAAACGTATGTGTCGGGAGGAGGCATTGAATCTTTAAGCATGGCATCGTTCATCTGCAGACCTTGATTGTTTTTGGTACATCGGCTTATGGATCTAGCTTCTGCAACGTGTCGCTAAATGTATATGTCGGTACCTGCAAAGGCGGGCATAGTACAAAATTCGTATGAATTCGTACCTGAGATTGACATTCGTCTGGAGAGTAGCAAACTCCATTCATTTGCAAAAGAAAGATGCGATAACGAATCCGCTTGCAAAAAGACCAGACAGATCTGGCGCGATAACGATAAATGGAAAACAAGATTTGCATTAAACCTCACCAGATTTCATCATAGAAACCTCATAGCAATTATAAAAGGATGCAGGCTTCTAGGTACACATTCCCGGAGACTTCAAATAGATTACAACGAATGCTACAGAAGCCAGAAACTGCAATTGGCACTTGGGAACCTGAGAAGAAGAATTTTTGTACAACCATACATACATAATTGGTCATTACAACCCTTTAGTCAGGATTACGACCTAGTTCTCACACTACTTATATTGTGTGCGTTAATTTTTTTTATACATGAGTGGTGGGACCTACAGTTTAAAGTCGACTCCGACCAACAGATTTTAGAGAAACTTTTCATTGCAATTTTATTTACTTTCAGAGTTTTTGCCAGTAATCTGCTGAAAGGAAGTCGCCGAAGTAATATTTTTTCATATTTCGTTGAGTTCGAGATGTGTGACCCGGGGTTTGAACCGTGGCCTTACGTCTAATAAGTCAACACACTACCTACTAGACTACGGCGACTTCTTATGCAACCGTAATTTATTAATTGTGTCCAGCCAAAGATGACTTCATAAAACTATCGGGTCGGTTGAGAGATGTCAGCTAGGAGTTTTAATTGTATGACAAAACTGGTATTAAACGGTGCTACAACGGTGCCTTATAGGACCCAAGTAACCTCAGATGCTTTTTAAGATGGCTGCAAATGTCAGATAACCTGAACTGAAGTGTACAACATGTCTTAAGCGGACATTCAGGCTGCGCTGGCTTGGCTATGTCGTTCGAATGGAGGAGGATGCTCCGGTGAGACGGGTATTTGATGAGGAAGACCTTGTTTGCGTTGTACGGACTAAATCAAGGAAGCCCTGTCATCGATTGGTGTGACGACTGGAAGGATGTGTGACGGCAGTCCGAGACCCTTTAATCGGGTTGTCAATGGCTAATTAAGTAAGTAAGTAAGTTTCTTTGGTAATCGATTAAATAACCATCATACCCAACAGGTAAGTAGTACAGCATGTAGTAAAAATTCTAATATTTTTTATTATTAACGTATTAAAAACCAAATAAAAAGAAACAACAAATAAAATTGTGGTTTTTCTACGAGTATGCATCGTAATGAAAAACAAAAGTGTTCTACAATTACCCACAAACATTGACCTTAAAATGTACAAAAAAAATCATTCAAATTCAAAAGTAAATAAAATCCGATCTTAACACGAAGTTAGAGAAAATAAATGTATGTGCATAATAATACTTACATATGTACATACCCATCTATATGGGTATGTGTCTATGATTTGATCAAAGTAAAAAAATATATGTACATAAATTGTAAGTATTGGGAAATACAAATAATGCAGACAAAAACAAACCAAACTTCACTGCACAGTGGTTACGATACCACAACAAGTGCTGGTCAAATAAAAAAATTAAAAAAAAATTCAAATCAACTCGATAATACAGTGTTGCGGCCTAGTCTTGGAGAAAAGAAATCATTAAACCTAATTGAACCTTTCTCAAAGTATTTCGTGTAACGATAATATGTATTGGTAAGTCGAGTATACATACATACATAATTGGTCATTACAACCCTTCAGTCAGGATTACGATCTAGCTTTTCAAATTTTTATACATAAGTGGCCCACTGTGAATGATAGATTTCCGAGAAACTTTTCATGGAAATTTTATTATACTCTCAGAGTTTTTGCCAGAAATCTGCTGAGAGGAAGTCGCCGAAGCAATATTTTTTCATATTTTCGTTTTGATGTCTGACCTGGGGTTTGAGCCGTGGCCTTATGTCTAATAAGCCAACACGCACTACCTACTAGAACAAGGCGAATTCTTATACTTCTTCGAGTATATGTACGTCTATTTATTAACACATAGGCAAGCTTTAGACCCCTAGAGAATGTGTAACCCGCATCGAAAATTTGTCTAAAACTATTTAGTGGATCTGGTGGAGATAGCTTTCTGTACATGTGGAAGATAAAACCATAACTGACGCTATTGTAAAGGCTGCTACAATGGAAAATTCAATTGAATTCAAAGATGAGATTGTCATTCCTCTGCAGAGGGCTAAGCAGATAGTCTCACTCAAATATTGTTCATTTGAAAAGAGGCCCGACTGATGTGGCCCAATATATGAAACACAAAGTTTGCATTCAACCTCAGCAGATTTCATCATAGAAACTTCATAACAATTATAAAAGGACACTGGCCTCTGAGTGTATACTTTGCGACGAAGACTGAGATTATCTCACAATGACTTCCAAAGAAACTGTAACGATAGGAAGGAGGACGAGACCACAAAACATCTTCTCTGTCATTGTCCGCGTTAGGTTCCCAAACGCGGGAGAAAAATTCTTGTGTAGTTTCGTAAATTGTGATGTTGGAATTGGAGTTAGTTTTAAACGGTAACCAAGGTAAGATTAGGTTAGGTTATGTATCACTGTGAAAAAAAACTCTTCACAATAGAAAACAAAAAATAGAGGCAGATGTTGACAATTAAGAAAGGAAAAAGAGGGAGAGAGAGGTAGAAGAGAAAGAAAAGAGAAATATTTTGTAATCATCACACCCCAAGATAACATAATGCTCCATAGTAAAGTACCATGCAATAGATATCACCTTTGACAGTCAATCCCGTCCGTCAGATATCGTTTTTATTTACGAATCTGTCGATAAGGCAGCGACGTAAAATTTGATCCACTGTATTTTCTGCCTCTTCACATAACATATGGAAATCTAAGATATCCCCATTCCACCTATTGATGCTGTATAGGATGTATCTCATCTTCCCTCTACTCATGCTTAGAATTGGTTTCGTAGCTATAGGATTGAGCTTTGACCATAAGGCTATTGCAATCCTACAGTCCTATCTACATTTCCCTGCAAGATTGATGACTGAAGCTTACCTTGTCTCAATCATTGCAAAGAAAAAGCCTATTTCGGGTTATACTGACCTCTCTCTCCTGTCGTTACTTCTAAAGCTGTTACTGATCTTCACAGTTCATGTGCAATTTCAGTGCAAATTGACCAGATACCCAGCATAATCTAATTCAATAATAGAATATAAGGACGCTTAGCAGCATTTTACACTTTGAGGGCAGATGTTATCTCAAAGTCTTTAGTGTTGCCTGATTTTCTACGTGAATTATTAGCATTGATCTGTTCTATAATTAGTTTCTTGACTAGCTTGGCCTTAACAACTCCTAAAATTTCAATTCTCTGACACCTGTTCTTGTTGTCCTGTTTCTATTATCAGCTTGCCAGGGTATCTAGTCCAGCCATCGAAAAAAAGTTTTAATCGCTAAGATATCCTGTCGCCTTAGTCTAGTAGGTAGTGTGTTGGCTTATTGGAGGTAAGGGCACGGTTCAAGCCCCACGTCAGTCTTCAAAACGAAACATGACTTATACTATGTTCATATATGCACTTTTATTGAGTCAATATTCGGTTTATTGAGTACAATATTTTAAGTGTTCAGACATAATAATATACGCATTTCAGCTGTTTATTCAATCTTCATTTTGACAGCTGGTAACATTTGAGTTGTCAAAAATCAACTGAAAATGTTCGCATAATTGTAATATGCGCACTGAACATACTTATGACAGTGCTCCATTCTAAGTTTTACTCATTATTATAACAATTTGCGTATTTATTGCGCAATAATTAATTGAAACTTTATATGAAATATTGAGCTCAATAATGGCGTTTATTTCAATTTACGCAATAAAGATGCATATCTGAACACCGTATTAGGTGACTTACTCTCAGCAGATTTCTGACTCGGAGAGTAAAATAAAAAATTGACACACACAACACAAGAGGTGGGAGAAACTAGGTTGCAGTCCTGACTGAAGGTTTGTAATGATCGATTATGTATTACGAAAATACACTTTTTAATCATACCTCGTATATCTTTCAAAAAAAAAAGAAAAGTTTAAAACAATACAACAATTGTGTGTTGATTCGTTTTGCCATTGACTTGATTTAGTTGTGCAGCATTGAGAACATTTTTGATGGTCTAGTTAAACTAGCTAACTAGTTAGAGTACTTAGCTTAACTGTAGTTAGATAAACTAAACAAAGACCTTCGATTCCTTTATTAATTTTGTTTTTCGTTTCTTTTTTTAATAATTTTAATTTGTTTTTATTTTGTTTTAAATAAGAAATCATTGAACCATAAAGTTTTATTTCTTTTTGAATTTTCTAAATATAATTATTTATTATCATTTAAAATTTAATTGTTTTTATTTTTCTTTAATGATTCGTTCCAAAAAAAAAAACATTAAGAACCACCTTTAACGCACTTAACTAAGCTAAATTATTGGTAAATTAAAGTAAAAGTAATATTTATTGGCTCTCAGGGTCATACAACAACAAAAATCCAGCTTGTTGTTATTATTGTTTTATAAATTTTAAAAAAGTTTTAAATTATTTTTAAATATTGCAATAATAATTAAGCAATAGCACCTGTTCAGTCCAAACAACTTTCTAGGTTAGGTTAGGATAAGTAGGCTAAGGTTAGAGGCGAAATCCCAAAGGCTTATGTTTCAAGGAAATATTTTCGTAAGCAATCCTTTTGTTCGTTAAGTAATTTAGTCGTAAAGCCAAGCCAGCCGGTATTTCAGAAGTAACAGATAAGCCCGTGCGTTTATACAAGGCTTTACACGTTAGGCTGTTGTGACATTGAAAGTCTTAGGGCCATTATTACAATTTGCCGTTAAAGTTGAGTTTAGTTAAAGGTAACTTTAGCCGAAGTGAACTAAGAAGAAGTTAGGTTAGGTTAGGCAAGTAATGAGGGAAATCAAGTTGCTGATATGGTAGTTAACGCAAGCATTAGGCTGCCTATCAGGGACATTAAACTTTGACCATACATTCTGAGTTTCTTTCTCCCCACTTAACATGAAGATTTTCGTAACGGGATACGAAAATTAGCAGAGGGTAGCTGGAACAGGGAACCTAACTATGCTACAAATCGGCAGTGCTGGCCGCTTTATGTTCATAGATCATCGATCTTCATGCGAGCAGACGGGATCCTTTGCATCATGAAAGTTGCGAGGGCTTCAATGATTTAAAAGAGGATAAGACTTCCGCTTCTTCATCCACTTTCTCAGCCCTTATCCAAAGTTGTATGTACAAAGAAATCATAATTATTAGATCGTGACTAGCTTTTGTGGTACAATAAATTTCTTTCTATCAAATTTTGAATTGTTATTAGGGTCCGGGGTTGGATTCAGCTCTTTTCTGATGATATTTTTGGGTAACGTGAACGGGTCTTTCTTTAAAGAGCTTCCTATTTTTAAAATACAAAATAAAGTTCGTGTGAATTTTTTTTATTCGTTTGAAAGGCCTATTGAGGCCATTGTGTGTGGAATGTTGGCTTTAAAACCTCTGTGGCTTATTAGCTTACAGTTGCGACTTAAGAAAACCCCACAAGAAAATGTCTAACGGGGTTAAATCTTACGATCTTGATGGTCAGCTTACATAATCACCACGTGAGATTACCGATTACCACGGGCACAATTCGTTCGTGCAGAATATCCTAAAGGGGTCGAATCGCACCACCCTGGTGGCCAGTTCACATTATCACCACATGAGTTCACCATGTCATCAAATCGCTCGTGCAGAATATCCAATGTGGCATGAGTTGTGTGACACGTAGAGCTGTCCTGTTGAAACCCCATGTTGGTGGTGTCCAGATCATTCAGTTCAGGTCAAAAGAAGTTGATAATCATTGAACTACAGTGCTTGCCGTTGTCAGTCTACAATCCATAACAAACAGCGACTTTTTCGAGATGCATTGAATGCTCTTGGTTCCCCTAGCTGAAGATGATTTTTCGCACGATACGTTGCCGGAACATACATTATCATTACAACCCTTTAGTCAGGTTTACGACCTAGTTTCTCACACCACTGATGTTGTGTGTGTTATTTTTATACATGAGTGACGGGACCTACAGTTTAAAGTCGATTCCGAACGACAGATTTTTTTGAGACACTTTTCATGGCTATTTTATTTTATGCCCAGGGTTTTTGCCAGAAGTTTCATATTTCGTTTAGTTGGAGATGCCTGACTAGGGGTTTAAACCGAGGCCTTGCGTCTAATAAGCTAACACACTACCTACTAGAACACGGCGGCTTCCATCATTATGGACAGTGTTAAGCGAATTGTCTAATTTAGGAACGGTAAGCCCACAAATAGGTGACTTTGACTTTAAGTGCCTAGACTTTGGGTTACTATGGATCATTATTATCTTAAGTTCAAGATATTGTTTACTTAAGTTGCGATCATGATGTCAAGATAATTACAGATAACCAGGCAATAGGGGATTGATTCTCTTTTTGAGAGAGAGAGATCTGAGTGGTAGTATTCTGCACAATATTTTTAAATGATTCACTGGCATATATTTTGCAACAAATAATCACAAAAATAAAAAAGCTTTCTAAAGCTTTATTTTTTAATTACGGGGGGATTTACTTTGATACGAAACGATCACTTTTGTGACGTTGTCATATAAGCAGCAGGCAAAAATCTTTGGAGTGATTTGTTTTTTGTTTTGTTTGGCTTACAAGCAATTCCAAAAAGGTTTGTAGTTTAAGGTTAAAAGATAAAAGCTTTGTTTTCTTGTTATTTACTCTTAATTCTTGAGAATAAGATTTAATATTCCATTTCAAATCCTAATGCCCAATCATTCGGAAAATCGCAGTCAAAGTGTGCAGTTTGTTTCCATAAAGTTATCGGCGCTTTTAAACAAACGTGCGTAAAATTTAATAAAAAAAATCGGATTTATACGCGCTTTTACTACAAGTGAATTTATAAATAAAAACACTGTTGTAGGTTAGTTTTTAATAAAATTTTTAAAACATTTTTCAATATTAAAAAAAAAAAACAAAAAAATTCTTAAAAAATTATAAAAGTTTTAAAATTCATGATCAAAATTACCAACCATGCCGTAATGAATACATTAAGCCGCCAAAAAAAGAATTAATTTTAATTATTTTAAAAATTTATAAAATAATAATTAAGGAGGCTTTTAGTTGCTTCCAATCTAATAAAATCGTAGGTAAATTTTCTTAAGTGTGCAAAAAGGTTTATTTTGCTTAATCAGCAGCATTGCCAATTTATACCGGAAGTTTTTAAACTCATGTGAATAGTTTTTTTTTTAACTAAAAAAATAAATTTTTTTGAAAACTGAAGGTAATTTTATGTGATATAAGTCGCCTTAGTCTAATAGATAGTGTTTTGGCTTATTAGACATGAGGCCTCGGTTCGAACCCCAGCTCAGACAACTGCAACAAAACGAAATATGAAAAGAAAATATTTCTTCGTTAAGTTACTCTCAGTAGATTTTACATTTCATTGCAAGTAACAACGCAATGACCGGGTACCCAGCATAATATAATTCAATAATCGAATATAAGAACGCTAAACAGCATTATACACCTTGAGGGCAGATGTTACCTCAATGCCTTTAGTATTGCCTGATTTTCTATGTAAATTGTAAGCATTGAGCTGTTCAATAATTGTTTCCTGACTAGATCTGTGGCCTTTACAACTCCTAGAATCTCGATTGCCTGACTCCTGTTCTTCTTCCTCTGTTTCTATTTTCAGCCTGTCAGTGATTCTAGCCCAGCCATAGAAGAATTTTAATCGCTAAGATATCTTGCATAATTACGAAAAGTTACTTTTTAATCATACCTCGTATATCTTTCAAAAAAAAGAAACGTTTAAAAGAATACAACAATTGAGTGTTGATTCGTTTCGCCATTAACTTGATTTACTTGTGCAACATTGACAACATTTTTGATGGTCTAGTTAAACTAGCTAACTAGTTAGGTTACTTAGTCAAACTAAACTGTAATTAGATAAACTAAACAAAGATCTTCAAATATATATTTTTTTCTACTGGAAATCAATTCCTTAATTAATTTTGTTTTTCGTTTCTTTTTTAACTAAAAAATGTAAATTTTTTAAGAATGATGATTTATTAGATGATATAAGTCGCCATAGTCTAATAACTAGTGTTTTGGTTTATTACACAAAAGACCTGGGTTCAAACCCCAGGTCAGACGTCTGCTACAAAACGAAGTATGAAAAAATATTTCTGCGGCAACTTCCTCTCACCAGATTTCTGGCAAAAACCCTGAGAGTATATTAAAAATTGCCATGAAAAACTTTCCCAAAAATCTATCGTTCGGAGTCGACTTGAAACTGTAGATGGCGCCAGTCATGCATAGTGCGAGAGGCTAGGTTGTAATTCTAACTGAAGGGCTGTAGTGACCAATTATGTATGTATGTATGTATATTAGATGATATATTTTCATGAAGTGAAATTTTGAAGCCGCCGTAGTCTACTAGGTTGTGTGTTGGCTTATTAGACGTAAGGCCACAGTTCAAACCCCAGGCCAGACATGAAAAAAATTTTCTTCGGCGGCTTCCATTCAGCAGACTTCTGACAAAAACTCTCAGAGTAATAAAATAACCAAGAAAGATTTCTCAAAAAATCTATCGTTCGGAATCGACTTTAAATTGTAGATGCCACCACTCATTTATAAAATTAACACACACAACATAAGCTAGGTGCGAGAGGCTAGGTTGTAATCCTGACTAAAGGGTTATAGTGATCAATTATGTATGTACATACGTGTACTAGATGATATATTTTCAAGAAGTAAAATCATTGAAAGATTACAACTCTTCAGTCAGGCCTAGTTTCACACACCACCCATATTGTGTGCGTTAAGTTTACCCATGAATGACGGGATCTACAATTTAAGACGACTCCGTAACATTTTTTTCATGGCAACATATTTTACTCCCACAGCTTTTGACATAAGACCGCTGAGCGGAAAACGCAGAAGGGAATATTTAATAAAACTTATCTAAGCTATGTTGACCAATTGACGACTACTGCAGTGAGTTTATTCTGTAATGGGGCTGACAGCAATGTTAAGTCGTTTGCAGTTTTTTATTTTTAAAATTTCATTGAAAAAAAATATTTGAAGACTTAAAAAGTTAGGTTAGGTTAGGTTTGAAGACGTGTACGTGTCATTGGGACAATTTTCATTGAAAAAAATTAAAAAACTTAAAAAGTTAGGTTAGGTTAGGTTAGGTTTGAAGACGTGTACGTGTCATTGGGACAAGTGCAATACTCAGAGGTCAAAATGGCCCATTGTAATGCGTCTTAAAGGAGAGAGAGAGAGAGTATAATAAAGGAGATAGGGAATAGGAGAAGAGATAGGAAACGGAGGAAAAACACAGACCACAAACACACAAGAGAGCGAGACTACAACATTCAAGCCCTAGCACTTCTCAACCGGCTCAACCTAATAACCTATGGAGAGCCTTAATGTATCCACTCGAAAAAGAATCCAAACCTCCGAAGAACCTCCTGCATAGGGCTCTCAACCTCAACCTACTAAGGGCTGGCCAGTTGTAGAGAAGGTATTCGATAGTTAAAAACGTTACGAGTACACGTTCTTTTGTTTATTATAAAATATTTATTTCATATTTAATTATTAAATCAGACTTTCTAAAGCATTTGAATGAATAATAAAAAACATCCGACATCAGCTATCATTACCCATTAGAGTGCATATCTTATGGAATAATGCTTTTAAGGGTCCCCAACATGATAGAAATAGCGATATTAGTGTCAAACATTTCATCAGTATAATAAAGTCTTGGGATGGTGCATCACGATAAAAGAAACCAATCTCATAACCATAATATTGTGCACTTAGGGCCACAACAAATGTGCCAATGCCCACAATACTGTGGAAAGTTTTATTCAACAAAGGACTCAAGATTCTTCGAAGAGTGGTTGAGAATAATGATGCCAAACCGGAAACGAAACTAATGCAGCATAAGATGAAGGCAGCAAAACCTATATAAGAGAAGTTGTATAAGTATTAATGTTTCTCTCTCTCTCTCTCTCTCTCGGTCTCTCTCTTACCTAATTTGGTATGCATATTAAATAAATAAAAGTCATCCTTAATGCATTTAATCAAGACACCAGCTATACCGCAGCCCCCACCCAAAACTTGAAGTATCCAATGAATGGTTGTCTTCGTATTTCGCTTGTAGTTCATGGTCAAGACATTGTTGTTGTAGTGGCACATTATAGCCTCGGCCATAAGGAAACTAAACTGTAAAAACATATAAAAGTTACTAGTTAGAAAGGTACTAATAATCCTGGAAAGAAAGCTGATTGCGTAGAAGAACAACCCTTAGAACACTTATGTATAGTAAAGGGACAAATAAGAATTACTTGGTTAGGTGCAGAAGAGATAATAGGGCAGCCACTTGTGCTTTAAATAGAACTTAATGTGCACCAAGCGTTTCCTTCTCGAATGCGTTAATGCCGCACAGAGTCCAAGTACAAGTTCCGATGATTCATTCTCACCATCATAAAGTCGGCATATGTATTGTATATCCAACAAAAGTTTAGATTACCATAAAGGCTTTTAGTTCCCCCTAAAACACTGAAAGGTTCTTGCCCCATCAGGGGTGTAGAAGCTCTCCTTCTCGCAAGCTCATCTGTCTGCTTTTTATTGCTAATTTTCATATGAGCTGTGATCTAGCAGAGAGTCATGCTGTAAGCACAATGGACGCAACACAGTAAGCTAAATGTCTTTTCCCATTACAACACAGAAAGGTTCTTGCGCCATCAGCGGCGTAGAAGCTCCCCTCCTCGCAAGCTCATCTGTATGCTTTTTGTTGCGAATTTGCACATGACCTGAAACTCAGCAGAAATTCGTGCTAAAAAAACACAGTAGACGCAACAGAGCAAGCGCTGCAATTATGCAACTACAATTTGCTTGTTGTCGCATTGCCTTGAAAATCATAATTACCCTTTACATCCATGTATTCTACTTTTTGAGAGCTTACCGTGTTTGCTGCATTGCGTCTATTGTGTTTACAGCATCACATCCTATCTCGCCTACCTAGCTTCCTTAAGCTTGCCCAAGCTGGCCTTTAATATTTTGGAGTTAACCTCATAAGAGTCAAGCGTTCATAAGGCGGCCGATCCCAATGAAGTGGCTGTAGTCTAGTAAGTAGTGGGCTGGCTTAATAGACGTAAGGCCACGGTTCAAACCCCATGTAAGATATCAAAACGAAATATAAAAAAAATATTTCTTTGGCGATTGCCTCTCAGCAGATTTCTGATAAAAACTCTCTGAGAGCGGAGATAAAATTGCCATGAAAAGTTTCTCAAGAATCTGTCGTTCGGAGTTGACTTAAAATTGTAGGTCCCGCCACTGATGTATAAAATTAAGGCACACAACATAATTGGTGTGAGAAGCTAGGCCGTGATCTTGACTGAAGGGTTGTAATGACCAATTATGTATGTATGTAGATGTAGGAACGGCCGTAGTCTAGTAAGTAGTGTTTTGGCTTACTAGGCAAAAGCTCAAGAGTAGAATTTTATGATATCTTGGAAAAAAATATTTCTTTCGCAGGCCACCTCTCAGCAATCTTCAAGCGTAGTCCTGAGGAAGATTCCTAAGTTTATTAATACCATTCGGTGGTAAACTACAGCTCGCAACACTATTTGTTCATGAAATTAATGAACACAACAAGGCTAGCGTAAGAAGTCCGACCGTAGTCCTGACTAAATGGTTGTAATGTTATGTTAGCCCTTACGATCTGATCCAATTATATACTTGTTGCGCTTACCCCAAATGTTGTCAGCCATGCATGCAACATTGTACCAGTCAAACCCAAACGGAAACACAACCAACTCATGTAAATTGTGACGAAACCGATGCACATTTGATTCACAACATTCAGCAGAAACTCCACATTTTGACAAAATTTACGCGGCGGTGCTTCTCTCTCATCCGATTTCAAATCAAAAGACATTTTAATAAAAATTTTTTTTGTTCTTTTTATTTAAAATCCGTTAACCGCAAAAACACAAATTTTCTTTTTAATTGTTGTGTTAACGAAATCGATTTGACTGGAACTGCATGATAGTGTAAACGCTGTTTATATATTTCGATAACTTTATTTACAAACTCTGTTGGTATTCCATTAATTATGGTATATTTCTTAAAAAATAATTAAGTTTTCATTTAATTAAAGTATTAAAGTTTGTTGTTGGTTTGCACAAACCTTCCTTATCAATGTTTATCTAATATTTACAAAAAAAAGAAGAAAAATTCCAAAATAATTTTTTCTTAACATTTGGTTTGAGTTAGAAACATTGGCATGGATTTGATAGAGTTTTGATAACAAAGTACGTGCATTAGAGGCAATACTTAGTATATTTATATATAAAAAAATAATTAATTTGTTGTCTGATTAAACATTTTTAAGAATTGCAAAGACATTAACATGCCACACTAAGGCAGATATCAAAAAAAATTTTATTTCTTTAATAGTTCTCTTAAGAGTTAAGGTCACATTAGGCAAATATTTATTGAAAAGCAGGTAACCGTTATTTTTTTTAAACATTTATTTGATGTAATAAAGAAACTTTTAATGAAATTTGTTTCAAGTAGCACAGTAAGATGAAGTCGCCGTAGTCTAGTACGTAGTGTGTTGGCTTATTAGACGCAAAAGCCTGGGTTCGAGCCCCAGGCCAGGCATCAAAGACAAAATACAAAAGGTATTTTTTCGGCGACTTCCTCTCAGTAGATTTCTAGCAAAAACTCTGAGAGTAAATAAAAATTGCCATGAAAAGTTTCTCAATAAATAAAAATCTGTCGTTCGGAGTCGACTTTAAACTGTAGGTCCCACCACTCATGTATAAAATTAACACACACAACATAAGTGGTGTGAGAAACTAGGACGTTGTACAATGGGTCAACTCGACCTCCGGGTACTGTACTTGTCTTAATTGACAAGTACACGTCCTCTAACCTAACCTAACCTAGCACAGTAAGATAATAAAATTGCATTTGATACACTTTGCAAATAGGCTTGTTATGCTCTTACCATTAAAGGCTACCAAACACACCCACGTTAGAAAACTCCAAATCCAATACGAAATAAGAAAAAATATTTCCTTGGTGACTTGCTCTCAGCAGATTTCTGGCTAAAAACTCTGAGAGTAAATAAATAATTGCCCTCAAAAAGTTTCGACTGTAAACTTGTGTATAAAATTAACACACACAACATAGGTGGTGTGGGAAGCTAGATCGTAAACCTGACTGAAGGGCTGCAATGACCGATTATTTACGTATGTAAGTAAACACACTTTCTATAGGAAAAATCTGTATCTTGTACAAACGTCCTTAAGTTCTTCCGGTCTAATGACCCCCGAATAAGTATCCGTGGAAACTTAGCAGATAAGAACGACCGAGAATCTGTTAGTAAGATAAGGTTAAACACGATATTTCAAAGTTTTATGTGGGAATTTAAGGAATTAACGCAAGCTATTGAAAAACTTGGTATTTTATTCTTATTCCGCTAAAGAAGAAGAGGAAAAATAATAAATAATAGGTTCTAATGCACACTAGCTCAACAGAAGTTTAATGGATATCGATCGGTAGGAAATGCTACATTAAACTAGTTCAGAAGGTTCAAAGAATATATTATTTTGATGATGATATCACCTACAAAGGCTTTGAAAACAATTTATCGTATTGAGATACACTATCGATATAAGATGGCACTTGCCGAGTATCAGCTCTTGACCAAGGGGAAATGTATTAGCCTGCACCATAAATCGTAGTACCAGAGTGTAATTAGGATATTGAAATGAATACTTGCTTAACAGGCAATTGTTCGACAGAATTTCTAACGTATCAGTCGCGACAAATCACATCACTTTGGTACCAGATCGATAACGATTTTCTTGATAGAATTTAATCGATTAAAGATACGATTTCGATATAAGATGGCACTTGCCGAGTATCATCTCTAGACTAAAGGGAAAATGTATTAACCTGAGCCATAAATCGTAGTACCAGAGTGTAATTAGGATATTGGAATGGATGCTTGCTTAACACGTAATTATTCGACAGAATTTGTAACGTATCACTCACGACAAATCACATCACTTAGGTACAAGATCGATAACGATTTTTTGGTCGAATTTAACCGATTAAAGATACGATTTCGATATAAGGTGACACTTGCCGAGTATCATCTCCAGACTAGGGGAAAATGTATTAACCTGAGCTACAAATCATATTACCAGAGTGTAATTAGGATATTGGAATGGATACTTGCTTAATACGTAATTATTCGACAGAATGCCTAACGTATCTAGATCGATAACGAAGTCCTTGGCCAAAATGGATTCATGGATTGGAACTTCTTGCTACAAGAAAGGCTCTAAACATGAAGACTTGACTTGACTTGCTTTCGGCTACCGCGCCATATTACGGTCTACTAAGTGGAGATACGTGCGATTAAGAAATGTATGATTGGGGCCACCAATAATTTGGTAAGCTTGACATATAGGGTTTTACATACATAAAGGGATTTCAATGTTAGTCAAACGTCAATAAGGACATTAATAACTATCCTGAAGTGTAACAATTATTCCAGTCATAGCAGAGTATGCAATATATGCGTACCTATTAATCAGAGAACGATTGGAAGTGAGAAAAGGAATAACGAATGCATTTGCATGCATTAGAAGCCAATCTACAAAACCGGGCGAAAATGTTCCATCGATTATTGTGAGACAATGACACACAACAAGAAGAATTGCGTATATTAGGTTTAGGTTTAGGTTAGAGGACGTGTACTTGTCAAATGAGACAAGTACAGTACCCGTAGGTCAAGTTGACCTATTGTACAATACGTCCTTAAGGATATACTGTGTGGCAATTCTATATTGAGGCACAATAAAGGCAACCTAAGTACACCGGAATTATGGAACAAATTTCAATTGAACAATTACTTCGGAACCCTTCACTAATAACTGATAATAAATAAAATCGGATCTATTATCGAAATTATCAATATATTAACTAAGTAAAACCACTGCTAAACAAAAAAAAACAACAACAACAACAACAGCTGCAACAATTTTAAAAAAAACTGAAATTATTTCAATGTTTTTAAATGTTTATCTTTTTATTAATAAGACATCACGTACATTGATAACAAGTAAAAACCTTCTCTAACAATATATTGTTTTTGTTGTTGTTGCTGTTGCTGTTGTTGTTGTTATTTTTTTAATACCAAATATAATAAACGATTAATTACAGTGTGAGATAATGAATGGATGAATATACCGGTTATTTGAAGTTCGTAGAACTTTCAAATATATACACTAGTGAACATAAAAATAGTGGTGCGAAAAGCAAAAAAATTCTATGGCGAATTTCGTTAACAAAGAGGAGAGTGTGCTTATGGCCCCGATTAGTATAACGATTGCTCTAGTTTCGGTGTTTTCCGCGAGACAGAAACCATAGCAGGTGCTAGGCTGATAGGGTTTGTAACATTTTGTAACATTGGGTTGTAACATTCTTCAAGGGATGACTTTGATTGACCCATCTATGAGGTTTATTGTTAATGTTAACCTATCTGGGTGGTCAGAGAACTTTTGGATGGATTATTTGGAGAAGGAATGAAGCTTTCTATTTTTTCGTTAATTCGAAACAGGGGTACTTAGATTTGCCAAATATTTTAAGTACTACTACGTATGCTAACGTACGTACGTAATTGGTCACTACAACCCTTCAGTCAGGATTACGACATAGTTTCTCACACCACTTATGTTGTGTGTGTTCATTTTATATATGAGTGGCGGGACCTACAGTTTAAAGACAGATTTTTGAGAAACTTTTCATGGCAATTTTATTTACTCTCAGAGTTTTTGCCAGAAATCTGCTGAGAGGAAGTCGCCGAAGAAATACTTTTTATATTTTATTTTGATGTCTGGCCTGGGGCTCAAACCCTGGCTTTCCGTCTAATAAGCCAACACACTACCTACTGGACCACGGCGACTTCTAACTCTGCTAACTCTGATTTCAAAGAGGCATAACGCTATGGACGATTACCCGGCGGAAATATAGTTTAGCTAATGTGAATGATCGAGTTCAATCATTATGTAAACACTGTTTTAGAAGCCAATAAGCTAAAGCTTTTACAAAATACGTTAATACCACATGGATAAAGCTGTATTCAAAAAATGTAGCTTGAGAGAGTAGTCACACATCAGTTAAAGGTAAAAAGAAACTTTCATAGATCTGCAAAGCGATGATAAATAGGAAATAATACTAAAGTTTCTATAGAAAATGCAAGTTATCGAAAAATTTTTTATAGAAAATGCAAGTCGTCGACAGATTTATTATAGAAAATGCATGTGATTGATAAATTTCCTGTAGAAAATGCAAGTCATCGACATATCTACTATAGGAAATGCATGTGATCGATAAATTTCCTGTGGAAAATGCAAGTCATCGACAGGTTTACTATAGAAAATGCAAGTTATCGATAGATTTACTATAGGAAATGCATGTGATCAATAAATTTCCTGTAGAAAATGCAAGTCATCGAAAGATTTACTATAGAAAATGCCACTCATAGACAAATTTTCTATAGAAAATACAAGCCATCAGCAAATATACTGTAGAAACGATAAATTTTCTGTAGAAAGTGCAAGTCATCGACAAATTTTCTGTAGAAAATGCAAATCATCGACATATTTATTATTAGAAATGCAAGTCACCGATAAATTTACTGTAGAAAATGCAAGTCATCGACAGATTTACTACAGATAATGTAAGTCATCGATAAATTTACTATAGAAAATGAAAGACATCAACAAATTCCCTTTCCATCTTGTCCTGATTATAATGAATAATTTTTTTTGGTTAAAAATTTTTGAATAGTGATTCCCCCAGTTTTGTATAACGATAACAAGTCATCGAACAGAACTTTAATTATTACACTATACCAAATAAAGCCTTAAATTTTATAAAAGGCTGATATTTTGATGTCCTAAATGTTCTTAACAGATTATAGCTGCAGCTTACAAAAGGAACATTATTTTGCTCACAACTGTAGCAAATTATATTGAATTTGAAAGTGTTTAATTTATTGTATTTCAAACTTTTTTTGCAAAAAATATAACATAAAATTTGAAATTATCGATAAATCTAAAATTTCAAATATCGATTATAAATTATAAACAATTAACAGTTGTTGGTAGTTAATCATGTTTAAGTACGAATTCGACAATGAAAGTTAATTACTTTTACTTTTCCATTATAATAGGGCTGTTCGTTCGGTTCAATGTTATAGGAAATGTTTTAATTTTTGTTTTTTTTTAACAATAAATGATTGATAACAAGGTTGTGTGGGAAGGTAGACCGAGATCTCCGGAATACTGCCCAACGACAGCATTATTAGTATGAGTATTATTCACTTTAGGAGTAAGTGTAGGGCCATTCAACTTAAAAGCCCTCAATAAAATTGATCTAATTTCGTAAACCCGGGTTTTTTGTTTGTATTCATATTAAAAAACCACATTCGATGCATTTAAGCTTCGATCATCACTACTGTGATGTCGATTTCAAGCAAAAACCAACAACATTTCAAGTGACAACGGTTTTTTCAGCTGTGACCAAGAACTGTTTACAAAATAAAGAATGGCGCATTGAAAATCTGGACGCTCTATTCTATAATATATATCTCTGTTGGTTAGGGTTTACAAAGATACATACATACATACTAAATTGGTCATTACAACCCTTCAGTCAGGATTACGACCTAGTTTCTCACACCACTTATGTTGTGTGTGTTAATTTTATACATGAGTGGCGGGACCTACAGTTTAAAGTCGACTCCGAACGACAGATTTTTGAGAAACTTTTCATGGCAATTTTATTTACTCTCAGAGTTTTTGCCAGAAATCTGCTGAGAGGAAGTCGCCGAAGAAATACTTTTTTTGTATTTTATTTTGATGTCTGGCCTCGGGCTCGAACCCTGGCTTTTCGTCTAATAAGCCAACACACTACCTACTAGACCACGGCGACTTCAAAGATACACACTCTTGAAATTGATGAGCATGCGTGTATATAATTCTCTTTATCACGTTTTCTTGAACGAGACAAGCGAAAAGATGATCAGTTGCTCTACTCATAAGGGAAAACAAAATAGGTTCGAAATAGATAAGGTAGGCCCATACAATGGTCACATAACCTATTGCAAGATGAAACTTAAAATGGTGACAATTAATGAACAAATTTGCCGATCTAATTAAGAAATATTGATACCAAAATTGTATACCACTGTGCCCGTTAAACCACTTATTAGAGTGCTCTCTAGGAACTTTCTCGCATTAAAAGTTAGCTCTACAGTCTCTTCTACTTACACGTGTATTCTGCAGCATTTACTCGTTATAGGTAACGATTTTCAATGAGGGATTTCTAGATTTGTCGTGGGCATTCGCCTGGCCTTAAAGCCCATCTTTCAGGCATCAAGGACTGAACGGACGTTGACTGCCCGAAAATGATAATGATGTAAAGATAACTATCACGTTCAATTGCCTTCTATTGTATTATGGGGATCACCGTAAACGTATGGTCTACATCGTGAAATTATAAACGATTTACGGGAAGCACTGATGATCCATCTGTATCTGTGAGAAGTTCTTCATATTTAAAGCATACCGGAATGTATTCTATTCCTAGTATCAACCGTCATCACATAGTTTACTTTGAGGCTTATTTACTCCCCCGCATTAAGGACGGTAGAGCAATATCATAACAAGTTTTACGTTTCCCGCCTTTAACAATACCAGGATGTATACAGCCGTTTCGTCTTTATGACATTCTTTTCTCATGTCATTCTCGTTTCATGTCATTCTCTCTTTCTATTTCCCTAATTCCAACACAAACTGCTAGATGAGTAGGCGTTATCTCCCATGGAGAATTACATCCGTAATGAATATCACAGAAAGAGCAAGTAACGCTTTTATTGGCAAGGAATTAAGAGTCAATAAGCACGGTTGCTCACTTCTATACTGTAAGCTATGGTGTACTTTGTCTTTAGTGCTGTTCATTTTTGATGAGTACCTAACCAATGCTGTCAACGTTCATGTCGCCGTAGACTAGTAGATAGTGTGTTGGCTTACTAGACGTAAGTCAACGGTTCAAACTCCAGGTCAGACATCATTAAACTGTAGGTCCCGCCACTCATGTATAAAATTAACACACACAACATGAGTGGTGTGAGAAGCTAGGCCGTAATCTTAACTGAAGAGTTCTAATATCCAATTATGTATTATGTATGTATGTATGTAACCAATGCTGGAGTCTAGCATATAAAAACAAATTCTATTTTTTCGACCCTATGGCAGCATTGCCCAATCAATTGGTGTATAACTCGTATATGTGGACCGTGTAAAATACAATTTCAATCTGAGACCACTAGCTAGTTAAAAAACAAACATACGACTTGTGTTCACATTTTGTTGCGGTCACACTTTAAATTTAACTGTTATAGCATTCTAGATGAGTGTTGAAGCAAACGAAAAAAATTTAAAGCATATCAGTCAGTAAAATTATTCTTAAAATATAGATCAAGATAAACGTATCATATCAAAATCGAAACAGATTTCATTTAAAAGTCGTTTAAAGCCAAATTCGTAAAAATGACTACTGGCTGTGATATTTGTAGCCGTAAGTGCTTTAGCCTAACCTATAATTCAACTTAACCTACAAGTTTCCTTGTGGAAATCTATTTGAAATGTTTGTATAGAAAAATAATTCATTTTCCTCTTTCCCCTTTTGATAGCTGATCCAACGCGTACTAACTTTCTAACATATTACGGTGAAGGTATTATTGGTATATTCGACGATATGCCTGAAATTTATATTGCTCTAATGAGTTCCATCACTCATATAATAACTACGACCTTAACCTGTTTCATGGCCTTTAGATGTTTTCAATTGGGTTTTAGAAAGACTGCCATGCATGCACATCTCTGCACCGTAGGGGTAAGTAATATTGGATTTTAAAATTGAATCACTTAAATATGTACGTATGTTTTAATCTATGGTTACACAGTTTGTGTTTTTAATGTCGGAAGGCTTAATGGTGCGTTGGAAAGGCAATATATTCCACCCATTAATGGGTGACTCTCATCATGCCGTACACGGCTTTTTACAAGTTTTTGGCGGTACTATGGGTATTCTTGGCAGTTTGCAAAAGTATTACGGTAAAGAGGAGAGACATTTTGAATCGACACATGCCAAATTAGGTAAGTTCAACAAAAATTATTGTACAAGCAATCAATATTCTTTGTGCAGCCTTGAGCTGACCAACTTCTTCCTCTTGCCTGATTTTGGTGGAACTAGATTAGTACTTGAAAGTCGCCTTGGTCTAGTAGGTAGTGTGTTGGCTTATTAGACGAAAAGCCAGGGTTCGAGCCCCAGGTCAGACATCAAAATAAAAAAAAAATACAAAAAGTATTTTTTCGGCGACTTACTCTCAGCAGATTTCTGGGAAAAACTCTGAGAGTAAATAAAATTGCCATGAAAATTTTCTCAAAAATCTGTCGTTCGGAGTCGACTTTAAACTGTAGGTCCCGCCACTCATGTATAAAATTGACACACACAACATAAGTGGTGTGAGAAACTAGGACGTAATCCTGACTGAAGGGTTGTAATGACCAATTAAAAAAAAAAAAAAAAAAAAAAAAAAAAAAGATTAGTACAGGGACTGCGTTCACCCGTGGTATCACAACGGGCCGCTATGCGTACTCAAGTGAACTTTGTAAAATCAAGCTATGTGATTAGTTTATCATCATAAAAGTTGAAGCTTAAAAATCCATTGCATTAGGCCTTTAGGAGCTTAGAGAACAAAGTCCGTTTAGAAAAATGCCTAAGTAAGTGCATTGTGAAATCATAATTAAAATCTAATTCGGGAATCAAATATTCGCTATAGGACATCATTGTCATTACAGGATAAGCCTTGCTGTTCCAGAAATCCCAGTCTAAAAAGTTCTGTACGTTCACAATTAACTTGTTTATCATGCTGAGCCGCGTATTCCCATTCCAGTTTTTACGTTTCGTAAGGTTTTTGGGATGGTTCCGGATAGAGGTCTGTGAAATGGTAGGAAACTTTCAAGTCGGCATACATACCATTGACCATCTTTGGCGGTACTGATACTGGGATCTTTTGTGAGGATGACGAACTTAGATTAGATGCTAACTGTAGTCTTTTTTCTCACTTTAATTTGCTCTTTTAAATGCTCTTAAGGCGGCAGCTGGATCCACTATTTCAAATGCAAATCCTTAAGTGATTTTTGTCGACAGTGTGGTGTAACTTACACTTGGTCTCTTAGATCATAATCGGAACGGTTTCTGTTGCAGACCCACGGAAAGAGAAGACTGATACACTTTTGCTAGACTTGGTTCCATTTTGGGGGTGATTTAGTGATTGATCCTAATCCTTTATGGGTTGTTAATATTGTAACTACGAAGTTAAAATCGGATGGTAGCTGGGGTTTGATAAATTCAGTTTCAGGCTTGTGATAGGGTTCCTTACGGGGCATTACAAGGTTAGGTAGCTGACTATGATCTGAAAAGGTGTTAGAGGCTGCAGAATAGTTGGTCTGTAATTGCCCAGTCTTATTACAAGAAGATTTTAGAGAGTTGAAGCTCTTTATTGGTAGCCAACATATACGGGATCTCCTGAAGTTTGTAATGGAGTTGAACTAAGAGGTTCATATTCCGCCTTTTTCTATTAGTCCTTTAGTTTAGCTTAGATTTTTTATTTTTCTCTTGTTTTCGATCAATTTGCCTTAATTTTCTTTTCTCTCGGACGATCACAATCCAACGACTTTTAAGTCTACGGTGAGTGCAATAGACTAGCACCATTCTGGGCTGACCAACTTAAAATGATCAGAAGTTTTACGTCATCTGTACACTAACTGACCTGACCCCTTAAACTAATTTAATTTTTTATAATTTTTTTGTTTATTTATAATCCAAGCTTAATTTAAATTTATTTTTTTTTCTGCATTTAGGTCTGATGGCTTGTATATTTTGCCTTTTAAATTTATTTACTGGCTTTATAACTCTTGCCTATCCATCATGCTATAATCCGATGCATGTCGTTCATAGTGTTTTCGGCATGATCACATACTTTTTAGGTATGTTTGCCCAATTGTATGGCTATTCGACTGGTTTCTTTCATCGGAATTTCATCTATAAAGGCACCTATAAGTTCTGTACATTTGTAATCATGTGTTTATGTGCTATTGGTCCCCTTAAAATCGTTCTAAAACGAGTCCTTGAATACTAGCAAATCTCCTCAGTACTTTTTATAATAAATAGGCTAATGATAATTAATTTTCATTTTTCTTTTTTTGTTATTCTCTTTTTATTTGTATTTTAATGTCGTATTTAATGTTCTCTTAAGGAATAAAAATAAAATAAAAAAACTCCACAACAAATTAAAGATTTTAAGACTTAACGTTATAGTCCAACACTACATATGTTTTAGATTTAAGGCTGATTCTATTGTATTAATAAAGTAACGTTAGAATTCATAAGTTATTTATAAAATTTTTATAATAAATAAATGGCTTTAGAAAAATAAAATTATTTGATATTTAATTGAAACACAAGACATACTTTTAAATGCTTTAACGGACATGGTCTTCGATATATAAGTAGAGCTGGCTATCAAGCCAAGAAGTTGACATAGACGTACTTAGGCCATATAGTCTTCTAGATCTTCTCATGTTGCAACTTAGACTACCAATGTCTATTACAAGCAGATCATTCAAATCGTCTACACAGTAGGCATTAAAGTGCTTCCTTCTTCTCCAACATAACGCTGAGAGATGTATCTTCCCCGTCTCTACAGTTCTTGCAGAAATATCGTTTGTCTAAGACCATTGCGTATCGCATAAGTACCAATAATAAAATGTCTGGCAATGACCCCCACAACCATACCGTGCATGCTCCTTTAAAGTTTGAATTATTTTCAAGTGTCCTCTAACCAGTTTAGGTTGGAATGATCCTACATCTTTACCCAGAGACCCATTAATGCAGTATAACCCACCACCATAAAAGAAAAGGAATGTGAATAAAGGGGAAAAGGGTAAGGCAAGAAAAAGGAGAGAAGGTAAGAATGAAATTAAGAAAACAAAAAGAAAAAGGCAAAAAGATATCCCCCTCACTTGATCCACATATCTACCATCGAATCATCTCTACCAATGCACTTGCAAACAAGTAGGCTGCCTTCCAAAATGTATCAATACAAAGTTTGTATGCAGTTCTACTACTGTATATAAACTATGTAGATATGCAAAGTAACCAAACAATGCATTACTATAAATCCGATACCTGATTTCTCTTTGACTGCGTTAAAAATACACATTGACGACGTTTTGAAATAGAATACATTGAAATAGAATATTTTGTACAGCGGCATTATGAAATACGATACTTTGTTCAAACACAAAGCAACTAACATTTTGGAAGGCAGCCGTACAGTGGCAAAAAAAGATCCAGTTTCCTTTGCTCCTTCACATAGCCTACGGAAATCTGGGACATTCCAATCACATCTTCTGATCTTGTGTCTTAACGGACCATGCCCTCTTTGTATTCCTATAATATAATAGCTCTCACCGCCTGCCTACTTATGCTTAGTATTAGTTTCGTGACCATAGGACTGAGCTATGGCTATAACGACCGAGCAACTCTACAGTCCGCTCTACATCCCCATGCACTGTTTGCGAGTGAATCGAACGATTTCTCCAACAAAAGAAGTCCATTGGTTGTCTCACAGACTTCTCTATTGCAGCTGAGACTGATCGTACCATTTTGCCAGATTTGATGCGCTATTCTGTACATATTCGAAGCAGAATCGTATGGCCTACATTAGTCCAGGGCTTAACGTGCGTATCGTCATGATGGCACAACCCACGGTGCTCTAAGCTCAGGTGGAAACAGTGCGTCTACAAACGGCCCTACGGACAATGATGCAGCCTCATAGTAAGACTACCGCAGATTGCATCACCACATGTGAGTACCAATTCGAAGCCAAGTATTTGGGCATTACTTCCTTCTTGGTTAGGGCTCGGAGACTATCTAAACTCCTTTTTGACAAAAGTTAAAAGTGTAACACAACACCGAGCTTACGCTCTCCCCGAGATTTGGGTACAAGATCCACCACGTTGCTCCCACAAGGGGGCCTCGCCATTGTTGGGCAGAGACGAGTCGCTGGGGCTTCAGACATCCGTGGTATCAGAATTAAGTCCCCGATCAGGCTTCACAGTGCAGTCTGCTACCAGTTGAACCCTAAACAGTTCGGGTCTGGTGACCCTTTAGACACAAGAACCAACTACCAGATGAGCATATGGCCTGCAGTATAGGTTGTTACTAGACGTAACTCATTCAGTCTTAAAACGATAGTAGCTGACACCTGACATTAAGTTAAGCATATCATTCAGGGCCGGGTGAGTAGAGTGCATCTACTGACATATGTGATGCCATCCATACCTGTACTTTAGACAGAAAGTTCCTATGTACCGTGCATCCATAAATGAATTCAATTTACCATAGTCCAGTCCAAAACCCAAGACTATTTTGGATCTCTCCATGACAAATATTTGGCCTTAATCGAAAGTCTTTTGTCTTTCTATCACCTTTTCCTATCAATACATAAAGTACTGAATCTACAATTACTCTGCAATGGCTAGGACTGAAGGTAACCCAAAATTCCTTAGCGCTCTGGAAGGCCCGGCCTAAAATTTATTACCTATTCTATAAAACGACTGTTAAACTTAACAAATTACAAATCAAACCATATGATGGTAAGTGAATATTATTAATTTTTATTTAAATTGAGACGACACATCGTTTGCACACATTGTGTTCCTTTTTCAGGTATGCCACAGATGTCGTACATGGTTAGTTAGTAGATTAACCAATATTTTTGAATATAATATAACAGACTACAAACTGTGTTATGTTGTGAATGAAAGATAAAAAATATTTTGTAATAAAATGAAAATAAAAAAAAAAATAAAAAATTTTTAAATAAACTAAACCAATTCATACAAATCCTTTTGAATAAAAATATAAAGAATATAATTAATTATAAATTTAATGAATTGGATTATATATACTTCATTAAGGAATCTATAAAGTTAGGTGTGGATTCTAAAAGACCCAAACGCCCAAGCATAAAAGAGAAATTAATTTATAAAATATATAGAGATTATATAGATAAATATCGATAATAATAGTAATAAAAACAAATAATAGTACGTATGTATAGTATATTATTTAACGGCCACCACCACGTGGATCAACAGGCATAAGTTCGAGAGCTTCATCTATGTTGCCATTAACAGTCTCCAATAATTGTGTTAACCAAGCGCCTTCATTGCTAAAACCCATAGCCATCATAGCAAGGACAGCATTATTAATGCGTTCATCTGTTCATAATTAATTTAAAAAAAAAACGATCCATTTGTAAATGAACAACTATTTAGCTTAAGATTACGTACCAGCATGATAAACAGGTATGGCACGCCTTTCCTGATTTCTAGCAATTGAAGTGGTAGTACTTACCACTGGCTCAGTTGTATTAGCCGTAGTGGTAGCTTTTACCTGCTCTGCGGCAATGACCTCTGTTGTTGCAACAGAAGTAGCAGTAGTAGCAGCATCAGTACCTTTTGCTGCTTCTTCAGCAATGTGAGCCTTTAAGTCGGCACTTAGCTGGGCAAAATCCATAACATTTGATTTATTCAATGATTGTGGTGGTGTTGTTTGAGCAGAAGTACTAGCTGTAGACGTGTCCGATTTATTAATAGTGGCTTCTTTTGGAGCCTCTAATTTTATAAATGATTCAGATACACTGTCATTCTCGCTATCACTGCCTAAATCCTCAATTTCGACATTGGAGGAAACATCACTTTCAGTTTGTTTGTTTAACTGCTTATTTTCTTCTTCAACGTTAACCACTTTAGTTTGTTGTTTTTCAATTGGTTTTTCGTGTTCGGAATTCTTTTCACTGTTTACGCTATTCAGTTGAGAGGATACAGTGGATTTAGCTGATGCTGTAGAGTTTTTACGCGAGCCATTAGTATTAAACGGACATGAGAAAGAAGATGATGGCGAGGCAGCCTTGTTAGCACTGCCTCCTACTTCATTGTCCAAGGGATCTAACATTTTGGCAAACATGTCGCTAAAATTATTCAAAATCTGTATGCCAGTTTTCATATACTGGGGATCC
Source organism: Sarcophaga variegata (assembly GCA_932273835.1). Lineage (NCBI taxonomy): Eukaryota > Metazoa > Arthropoda > Insecta > Diptera > Sarcophagidae > Sarcophaga > Sarcophaga variegata. The sequence continues at coordinate 13,704,316 of OW026361.1, read as the reverse complement.
AAGAACTGTGTTAGAGCCTCCAAAGATGGTGAACCGGGAACCGAAGTATTGTTCATGCGTGGTGATGTGGTGGCATCAACCTTTAATTGTAGTTAAAAAATAAATTGATTTCAGTTAATAACACTAAAAAAAATTAAAATCTTAGATTTGTTTGTATAGACCAGACATACCTTTTCCTTGTAATTTTTATTGTCCTTATCAGTGGAATTAGCATCAGCAGTGGGTGCTGAAGGTGTAGCAGACATGCTCACAGCGATATTTTTAGCAGCTTGAACTGCTGTTTCATGTGCAACTTTTGCCGCAATTTCAGCAGCCTTAATGGCAGCTTCATGGGCCTTCTGGGCGGCTACTTGAGCATTAGAAATATTTTCATCAATGTTCTTGTCGTTACATGTAGATTGTGTAGTTGTGGTATGAGGACCTATTGTAGTGGTTGTAGATTTTGTTGAGCATGTTGCCGGCTCTTCCTCTTCGCCCATGGCATGTGCAGCAGCGGCTGCACCACCACCTTCAGCCAAATCATGCATCATTTCATATAAATTGTGCAAGAAACTATGACGTGGATGACGTCGATGGTGGTGTCTACGTCCATGATGGCGTTCTTTGCCATTTGAAGGCGTAGCCTGTTCACTGCCTTCACCACCACCACCAACTGCCGGTGAACCTTCACCATCATCGTCTATGACCACAGACAAACCATTCTTGACAAATGGACAAGAAGCTTTAGAACGTTTGCCATGTTTACGTCCCGACGAACGACCCGTTATATATGTTTCAACCACACTGGGACAATTATTAGTTGGCATGCGCACCATCATATGTTCCGAGTGTGTATGTTTCGATTCACAATTCTGACACAAGTCATAATTGGGACACTGTATGCATTTATATCTGAAACCAATTATGGGAGCCATAAGACAGCCATCACATTCGACATTATCATGCACGGCAAACTCATAAGAACCAGCAGCTGGTGGCATCTCGGATTGATTAACGGTAGGAAGCTTACAAGGTTTTTCAACTTTCTCAGCCGCCTTTGCAGTTTCACCATCCGTTTTAACCTTAGCAATATGCAAATGTCGACGATCTACTCCCGATGTAAATGTCTCGTAAGTAAATAAACTTTCTTGATTGGTAATATCAATTTCATCATTTTCGTCGTCTGAAAACCGAAAATAAGAAAAACATGCATTAGCATATGCATTAAACCTTATTTTTATTGTTGCCAGTTATACGCACAAAACAAAAATAAAAAGTTGAGGAGAAGACTGACCTGTTTCTATAATTAATTATAAAAACATTAATTTTATTATGAACAAAATATTTGAAGAGAACATTTTATCATTTATTGCTGTACAATAAAGAGCAAAGTAGGAACGTCATCATGTACCAATTGAACCATTCAAGAAATGTTATCAAATTTAGAGTGTCTAAAACAGGTTGTTAAAGAAATATTCGATAATATACATAAAAAACATACATACATTATCAATTACAATAGAATATTTAATGATAGCAAAATAATGTTTATTAAAGAAAACAAAACGATAAGAGTCTGAGCAGTTATGACTCATAAACAAAGTAATTTTTTAAATTTACTCTGTATGCCTTTCCATAGGCATTTGCATATGGTATGTGTACGGTATGTATGTATGTGGATGGTTGGGTTATCATTGTCAAAGGAGAAAAGTTTGTGTAAGATCACTTGTTCGTTCCTTTATATAGAAATCACAATCTCGACTTCGCTTGTGTGCCCAGTTAGCCAAAGAATAACAAAAGTTTGGACACAGAAACGCTCGCCATTCCTGTACATGAGAAATCTGATACAATGTCTTTGTAATGTGGCATGGCTGATAAGTAGGAAATGGAAGGAAGATCGCACTGCACGGTTTACCGAAATCCGTTTAATAAGTGAACTACAACAGAATTAAAAGGCTTTGTAATTGTATTCTAATTAATAAATAAATAAAAAAAAGGTTCAAAGAAAGCTCTACAAAAAAAAAAAAAATCAGCTGAGTAATGGAAGAATAACCTGAAAGTTGGCAACACTATTAAGTAATGTGTGTGTGATGGTCCTAGATGACTACCGACCCCATTACTATTTAATGTAAATCAATAAGTTTATAACTTAATTATTAACTGGTAGTTCCTGCCAATATTGCAAGGGATATCAAATTATACATTATTCTCATGGTAGAAAAGATCTGTAGAAAATATTGTGTAATTCAATAGCATTTTGGATGATAATAGTGTGCCTATTACATTGATTTTTTCTTTTACAAAAACAAAGAAAACATTTATCTACTTGACAGGCAGTTTATTGAATGTCACATTTATGTATACATTCAAGATGGCGATCTAAGCAGCTGCAGCTGAAGAATACTCAGTTTTTCAACTGGAAAATACTGTTGGACTTTAGTGTTGGCGAAAACCGATTTGTTTGGAACCTGACTCCAATCTGCAGCCATAGGAACATATATATACACACATAATATTCCACCTTATGATGGTAAAATAATTTGTGTAACAAATTAAGGATATTTGTTCCATTTCTTTAATCCATTTCTTCTATTTTTTTAGATTTGGCAACCTTAAACGAAATGTTTTTTTTTCTTTTTAGCAAGAAATACCTACACACACTCTCTTTCTCTCTCTCTGCGTTAAAAAAAAACGAACTTTTTTCTCAAAAATTTTTTTCAAATGCATTTTATGATTGTGAAATTACGCATTTTACTAATGAAGGCTCTCCCGTTCCCTTCCGTCCAATTATAAAGCATATTTATTTTATAAACTTACCAATCCAAAATAGACGAACACCACCATCATGTTCATAGGGGCAATTTTCTAATATTCTCTCCAACATTTGTTGATAAACAGAAGTGAATTTAATATATTTATTAATTTTCGTTGTATCCGTGTGATACGTTACTTTCATCAATTGTCCAGGATTCATTTTTCTTAATATTTATTTAATTTGAAGCAAAATAATAGTTTTTTTCTTGTCTCACTATTTTCCTTTTTTGTATTTAATATAATTGAAAACAATATGTCAGCTTGTCTCTTTGCCTTATTACTTCTTCACAACGTTCTTCGCACAAATTCAACTGAGAAACTAATGAAAAATGTTTGTATAACGTTATTTTATACGGCTGTGAAACCCAAAACTAAACTATATAAAGAAAGACGCAATATATTATATATGGCTACTCTTTACAAAATACCCCATAACTATTTTCTCTCTTGTTAGCGTATAGCTCTCACGACTGTGATATGCTTATTCTCTTCGATTTTATTATTCTTGAATATTCCTTCAATTTTATGCAATTCACTTTGTGGATATGTTTTGATTGAATCACGATTTGTTTTTATTTGTGAAGAAACCCGAACTCAAGCTGAATTGCAGAATTCTTTTGTTGTGAAATACAAAGTCAACCAGCTGATGCATACACAAGTTTTGACGGCGCTCAAATTGCTTGAGTTGACGGCGATAGAGTATAAAAGTTTTCAGGAGTTGATTTCAGATATTTTTCCTTTCTGGCAACACAGGTGGTTGGAAAAATTCGTTTGTGCGTTGAAAAAAATACGGTTAGAGTCCAGATTTGTATAAATCAAAATGAAGCTCGTGTCGTTTAAGAAGAATGTCGTGTTGTTGTGTAGTGTGTGTGTGGGGGTCTTCTAATGAATTTGTGTTGTGCGTCTTTGGTGTGATGTTTCTAATATGGTGGATTTTTAGAAAGTGTGGTGAATTACCAGGATGGTGAGTTTTTGCAATATGTGGTGTATTTGTCGGATGTGGTGAATAAAATTGAAATTCACCAAAATGCCGTTATTCGAAAAAGTTACTGTATTACCATATATCAATGTACTGTCAGTGCCGAATTAATAGCTGTGTGTCTCGAATAAGTAATTTTCAGCTCCATTGGCGGAGTCATTGGATTAAAACAAATCCACCTAACATTAATTGGGGTGCGAAATGATGGCGCTAAAATTGTTTGAGTTAACGGCGTTAGAGTAGAAAAATTAAAATGCAACCTAACATTATTTATCAGCGGCTGATACGAAAAAGTTATATTAACTTATTGAACATGCTAAATAAATATCAATTTGCAGATCAAATTCTTCACGATCACTATTTATGCTTGTTATATATATACAGTGGCGAGCAAAAATGGTGCATATTTTTAATTTTCGCGTTATCTTGTAAAATTTTAATAGTGTGGAATATGATTATTCTTACAGAGGTTTTTTCTTCTAATTTTCATTACTTTTAGTGTATTCAAAATAAAAATTAAAAAAATTTTACCAAAAAGGAATTAATTTAAATAAACGTGTTTGATGTCAATTCTTCCACTTTTGCACGTTATGCTAATTTTTGCGTAAAAGCAAAAAACAATACAAATTAGTGCAAAAAACGATACAAATTCTTTTATTTTCCATTCGATGCATCATTTTAATAATTAGAAGCTGTCAGTAGTGATTTGAACTTAATTATCGTCCCTATTAAGAATTGGTCTTATTATATTAATAAAATGAAAATAATAAGTGTTGAAATTGAAAATAGAATTGTGGTTCTAACAGAAAAAGGTGGATCTGCTAGAAAAATAGGAAAAGCACTACAAATATCACATACATACATAATTGGCCATTACAACCCTTCAGTCAGGATTACGGCCTAGCTTCTCACACCACTCATGTTGTGTGCGTTAATTTTATACGTGAGTGGCGGGACCTACAGTTTAACGTCGACTCCGAACGACAGAATTTTGAGAAACTTTTTCATGGCAGTTTATTTTACTCTCAGAGTTTTTGCCAGAAATCTGCTGAGAGGAAGTCGCCGAAGAAATATTTTTTTTTCATATTTCATTTTTGATGTCTGACCTGGGATACGAACCCGGGCTTTACGAATAGTAAGCCAACACACTACCTACTACACCACGGCGACTTCAAATATCACACTGTGTGGTTTTAAGTGTTCGAAAACGACAAAATGTGCAGCCAGTTTCTACAACTGGAGGTCGACCAAGATGGCTCACCGATGGCGATGCTCGACTTATGGAATTCATGTGTTTACGTACAAATTTCTTTGAGCTAATTAAAAAGAAAGATACGTTATTTATTATAATAAAGTATAATGGCACCGAAACGTAATAGTTGAAGTTGAAGTAAAGTTTAAATGGATAAAATAGTTAGGTTAGGTTAGGTCGGAGTGGTAGCTCAGTTATCACAAAGCTCACTTGAGCACACATAGCGGCCCGTTGTGATGCCACGGGTGTATAGTAAAATAGTACTCTTACTAAATTATAAATAGCTTAAAGTAATTTGGATATAAATAAAAATGAATTGGTATTAAAAGTAGTTGTCGTTTATTTAATTTGGATTAATTATCTTTAAATCTAATTCCCAAAGTTGAAGTTTCTATAAGTTGAAGTCTTTTTCTGGATAATGGTGTTTCAATTTATATAGTTATATTATATAGTTTTATTTATATAGTTTGACTGTACTTTCGATTGGTTTGATCATCTTGGCATGTATAGTGCGAATCTCAGATGCATATGTAAGATTCATAAATATGTCATAATCTTCTTGACTTTCCAAAAGAATTTCATCGTATGAATCTAGAAAATGAGAATACAAATTAACACAAGTATTATGTTTATACTAGTTTTTATTTTATTATGTTTTGCATTATTATAATTTTATGTTTAAAGGCCGAGGCACATATCGTTGGTTTCATGTAGAAAGGATCTAACTAACACTTTTTTCGAAAATGTTTTTTTTTTTTTGTGATTCCAATGCATTTAACACAAATACACCTCCTCACAAAAATTTAATTCGATTTTATCAAAATTAGCGGTTATTCAAGTAATATTCTAAAAAGCCCCAACTTATTTCAAAAAATATATACATATTTTTTCAAAGCCGTATCGTTGTGATACAATTGGAGATGCGCTTTTACCCGGTGTTTGGATAAATATACAATGAATTGCCAATATTTATCTTTTTAAAGTATTTTTGGACTATAAGGGGCCAACGCAATCGCATAAGATGTAATTTTTGTAGAAAATTGGTTAACAAGGTTACCAAAGATGGAATCTCATTACTACAAACGCGATTCAACAAAACTGTACTTCGAAATAGTTTTTTCTTCATACAAAGAAATATATGATTTTACCTAAATGAGTGTGAAACAAACGTGGAAAAAAAGATATGAAATTGTCTTACTCTGTTGTGGTCGAAATATGTGTTTCGTTTAGAAACAAAAATGTGTCAAAAATTTCGAACAAACAATGTAGGGCAGAAATAGAAAAGACGGGGGAAGAAAAACGTACAGATAAAGAAAATACTAAAATGGGGCTGTGTGCGGTGTTTTGTATGGACATGCAAGCATTACAATTAGTGCCACAATTAAATGCCAATTCGGCATACAACAAAATAAAACTTCAAATACACAATTTTACAATTTACAATCTTTTAACACACCAATCGGACAATTTTGTATGGGATGAAACGGCAGGAAACCTTACTGCTATGCCCTGTATAAATCGAGAGTGCTGATAATGCCCTGTAAAGCAGATGACTTTTGTTTATTTATAGGGCTACCAGATGAAATTTAAAAAACGTCGCCTGGTATCGTTATCCAATTTTGAAGTAAATTTTTTCATTGTTTTGTGTCCTTAAGGAAACATTACATTGGCTACGTTCGTAAATGCAGTAGTTGTGCAACATTGCAGCATAATAAAAATCAAATGTTCAAAAATGCAATACTTGGCAGCAGTGACTTGCGTCGAACGTTTTTTTGCAGACAAATGGCAATGCTGTCGCAAATTTTTGCAAATTTAGCAACAGTTTGATTTCAGTTGTTCATAGTTCGCGGTAAACCATTTGTTCGACAACATTGAAGTTTCGTGAAATAGAAGTTATTAAACAAAAGAAAATTTTGCTTTATTTGCAGAAAAATGGAAAAATAATAAAATTTAACCGATATTGTTCTAGAAAATTTTAATTATTTATATTTTTAGTTACGAGGAAGATTTTCAACATACAAAAATTAATAATACGAACTAGACTGAATATGGAGTCGGTCTTCCAAGAAGGGAGAAAGAAGAAGTCAGTATTGTGGGGAAAAATCTTATTAAAAATTAAAGAAATCAAACCGGACTTTGAAATGACAAAAGAACAAATAAGAAAATGGTTGTAGAATACATCATCTTGATACCGGTTTATTACTTCAAAGTCATTTTTTATTTTAGGAATATGCCTTCTTTTTAGTTTTAATTGATTTTTAATAGCCAGAAGTCTTTTAATTTTTTCCTTATTCTTTTTTTTATTATAATTGAATAGAAAGCTCTCAGGTCCACAATCTAAATTTTCAATAATATTTGCTATTTTTAATTTTTAGAACATTTTTTTTTAAATTTTTGCAGAACGTTCTAAAAAGCAAATTCTGTTTGTTTATTGGGCAGTAGCAAGCATCTGCAACAGCTGATCACGCATTAGCAACAAAACTTGGCATTACTGCCGCAGTGGTGCAAAAATTTGCTGAATTTACATTATTAAAGCTACATGGTCAGTAATATAAAAAAATTGCATTCACTGTTAGAAAGAACGGGTGCGTTCGTAAATTCAGCAAATTTGTGCACTATTGCGGCAGTTATACCAAGTTTTGTTGCTAATGCGTGATCAGCTGTTGCAGATGCTTGCTACTGCACAATAAACAAACAGAATTTGCTTTTTAGAACGTTCTGCAAAAATTAAAAAAATGTTTTCAAAATTAACAGTAACAAATATTGAAAAAATTATTAAAAATCAATTAAAACTAAAAAGGAGGCATATTCCTAAAATAAAAAGTTACTTTAAAGTAATAAACCGATCTCAAGATGATGTATTCTACAGCCATCGGTTAAATTTTATTAATCAAAAAATACAACATAAGAAATATAATATTGCTGCATCTATTTTATTTGCGAAAATTGAAATAAATCAGTTATTAGATTCATCTTCGTCATATGATGAAGAAGAATTACTGAATTTATTTCAACGTAGTCAACAGCCGCGTGTAAGAGATTTGTTGAAAATGTCGTCCATGAATTTTGTGACACAAATGTATGTATGTAAATTTAAAAATTTCAGTGCATTCCCTTTTTAATATTTGTGTTATGTTCTACTCAAATAAAAAATTACATTATAACAGGGTTGGTCAACAATTTTTTAACGCACCTTGTAGGAGGGTGACATTTGTAGAAAAGAAAACACCATAAATATGCTCTATACAACATTTTTTCTGAACCTGCTGTTTTATAAATGGATGTGTTGTTTATGCATTGGTTTGTGCGGGGTAGAAGCTGGTTGAAAAATTATACCAGCAAAAAACCACTCTCTTGATTACAAGCTGCCATTTTGCGCCAGCATAATTGTTCTCGTCTGCGATTGCCCATTTTGTTATATTCAGTGGCAATAATCGCCAAAATACCGATAAATCTTTAGGTCGACCAACACTTAATCGGAAGTATGCTGCGATTTTCTGTATACATAAATACCAACACACATACGCAGAAATAAGAAAAAATTCATTTGAACTCACTTTTCATATACATAATTTCTTAAAAATGTATTTTATATCCTTTACTTAATTACACAATATAAGTGATAACTTACGAATCCAATACAGACGCATTACCAAAGGCTGACTACAACTGGAAAACGGTCCATTTTGAAATATTTTATCGTACATTTCTTGATAGCCATGTACATTCTTAAAATATTTATGAATAATTTGTCCTGTATCCTGGTGATACGTTACTTTCAACGGAGCATTACCCATATCTCTTTTTATTTAGTGAACTACAATTTTTATAATCACATGCGGATGCAACTACAAAAGTTTTTGTTATGCTTGAGACTTCTTTACCACCACAGTTATACGAATAATTTGTCCGCTCAAGTTTTAGTCAGATGTATTTCAGTCTACTTCGTACAACACTCTGAAAAGCTAAACGAAAACCATAAATAAATGCCACACAACTCAAATTGGAAGTTAACTTGGGGAATCCCAAAATTAAAACTATATGTAATTGCGTCACTAGTTTGTTTGAGAGAGGTGGAAAGACGAGCGGGAGTGAGTTCACACTTTGATGTACTCGCAAAATTATATTATGTATATTTTCATCATACGTAAATTGGGATGCGAAATGACGGCGTTAAAATTGTTTGAGTTGTCGGCGTTACAGTAAAAAATTAAAATGAAGCCCAATATTATTTAACAGCGGCTGATACGAAAAAGTTATATTAACTTATTGAACATACTAAATAAAGATCAATTTGCAGATCGAATTCTTCACGATCGCTATTTATCCTTGTTATATATACATATGTTTATATATATAACAGCCAATCTGTATGAAAACAACAATCATCACGATCATATTCATTTATACATACGGCTGTAAAACTTAAAAAGGAACCATGTTGACGCAATATACACCAAGACCGGTATTGCGGTTTTAAATTATTTCTAACAAAAACTGTTATATGTTCAATGTGTAGATTTTTCTGGTCATTCTTTTTATTATAAAAATGTAATTTTAATTAATTATTTTAAACATAATAAACAAAAATTAATTAAAAAATATTAACTTTAAAATTAAAACAATTTTTTATACTCAAACTTAAAAAATTTTCTGTTCAATTTTCATATGCTCCACGGCAAAAAATGTCCTCTTTTTTTCAATTCGATAGTAAGCTGGAATACAAATTTTCAATCAGTGGGTAACAGAATGACAGGGCGTAATCAAAACGAATAAATAATCGAATAAAATTAGGTTTTTTAAAGAATTTCTGGGAATAAACATTGAATTCAGTCTGATAACATTGATCGGCTTCTACATTCATCTGGTGTGATCAGCTTGGCATGTATATGGCGAACCTCCAATGTTGAGGTACGCCTCATAAATATGTTAAAATCTTCCTGACTTTCTAAACGAATTTCATCGCATTCGTCATCTAGAAAATGGGAATAAGAATTAACACAATTATTATGTTTATAAATTATATACAATAATTATTGTTCTAAATAGATACATACATATATAAATTGTGTTTAAATTTCAATTCGAAATGTGTGTGAAAATTATTTAATTTGCAAAATTAATAGAGAAGCACAAAATGCAATAGAGCTCTCATGTGAAACACAGAGTGTACGGCTGCTCTCAATAGAATTCCGTTAACCCAGAAACAATGACGTTGACCTGTTACATTTTCTCTCGTGTTCCATCCGCCAATAAGTCGGCGTTGATTCTTCCAATATAAACATTCCGCAAATGATCTTTTGTTTCGTCGAGGTTTTGATTTCGTCCGTGGTATTTGCCTTCGGTCACAAAATAAACGTCTTTTTACTCTTAACGCCTTGTGGAAAGCAGGTATTTTTGGTGGTGTCATGACATGTATATGTATTAGTGTTTCTGCATTCATTTAATGTTTGGTTGATTTTTAAAAATATGCATGCTTAGTTTTGTGCTGGTGATACGGGGTTGTAGCTGGTTGAAACTTTACGCCACCGAAAAACCATTCTCTTCACCCCTCTTGCCAATAAAATATCATTTTATGCCAGCACAATTGTCCTAGTGTGAATTGGCTCAGAGATGGAAAGACGAGCGGGAGTGCGTTCACACTTTACTGTACTCGCAAAATTATATGTATATTTTCACCATACGTAAATTGGGGTGCGAAATGACGGCGTTAAAATTGTTTGAGTTGTCGGCGTTAGAGTAAAAAATTAAAATGAAGCCCAATATTATTTAACAGCGGCTGATACGAAAAAGTTATATTAAATTTTTTTAACATGCAAAGTAAAGTGCAATTTACAGCACCGTATAAACAGTATCGAAACCATTGACGTTTGACAAACGCTCATAGCAGCAAATTACTAGCCAATTTAGAGGGAGAAAAAAAGATCAAAATAAGACGTACTGCTCATAAAAAATTTTTCTTGCTGAAAGTTGCCAATATTTTTTAATTTCTTGAAAGAAAAATTTAAAAATTGTTATTGCTAGTAGTTGTTTTTATTATTTATTAATAGTTTTACACAAAAATTACATTTTTTATTAACTCTCGCCAATATAAAAAAACCCACCCCAAAACCTAAAAAACATAAATAAACAAAACAGACAGACAATCAGAAAGGGACATAAATACTTTTTGGTAATATTTGCTGTCCCTTTCATAATTCGCTGGTAAACGTCAAAATTTCGTTTCGATACTGTTTATACGGTGCTTGTAATATTTAGCTTCTTAATTACCTCTTGCACAAGAAACTATATTCATTGTGACCGAAAATCACACACATTTCGATTAATATTTAAATATTTAAGAATCTTTAAACTTTTCATTGAAGAAAGAAAAAAATATTCCAAATTTTCCCTTTTTTAACACAAAATAAATGTTTATTTACATTTAATTTTTTTGCTTTATTCGCCAGTGTTCACTCTGTATATCTGTTGCTTCTAACACATTCGATCCGCAAACTATTATAACATTTTTTTCTCCCTCTAAATTTACCTATGCTTTTATGTTATGAAGGTTTTTCATCTGTCAAAGCTTTCGTATTTGTATTGCCTGTGTCACAGGGTAAACTTCATATGTTTTTATTATAAATATAAATTATATACAATAATTATTGTTCTAAATAGGTACATATATAAATTGTGTTTAAATTTTAATTCGAAAATGTATGTGAACATTATTTCATTTGCAAAATATCCATTAATAGAGAAGCACAAAATGCAATAGAGCTCTCATGTGAAACACAGAGTGTACGGCTGCTGTCAATAGTATTCCATTAACCCAGAAACAATGAGAATGACGTTGATCGGTTACACTTTCTCTCGTGTTCCATCTGCCAATGAGCCGGCGTTGAGTCTTCCAATATAAACATTCCGTAAATGATGTTCTGTTACGTCGAGGTTTTGATTTTTTCCGTGGTATTTGCCTTCGGTCACAAAATAAACGTTTCTTTACTTTTAATAACGCCTTGTGGAAAGCAGGTATTTTTGGTGGTGGTGCTAATGTATCCACAATATTCCAAATTATATTTTTATTGCACTCAGCTGATATATCTACATTTGGCTTATGGTAGTCGCTCAGTAGGTGAATCTTATGTATGCACTCGCTAAGGTATAATCTCTTTGTAAACCTTAGAAAATTCCGTACTTTAAGGCGACAATGTCCATGAAGATCACAATTGCATATAGAGACTTTAATGACACGAGTGAAACCATCCATAGCTGTGCTACGGAATCTAAAGAAAACATTTCAAATGAATGCCGTTCTTTTATACGCAGTACGTGCTCACACCAATACACGTTTCAATTAAATTCAGGTAGCTGAAACGTAACGCTAAAGAATAATGTTTGGAAAATCCTCTTGTTTCGTAGAAGACATTGAACTTACCTTACCTGTCTATCCCTGTCTCAACAATTTCGTTAACATTTGATAGTGTTTTGTAATGAGTTTGACATCCTTTAAAAGAGAATTCTTCAAGGATTTGTTGCAAAAAATACCTCAGGACTCGAAGAAATAATTTCATGTATTATTTATGGCACTCAAAACAGCGCTTCTCAAAATTTTGTTGAGGATTTAATAATCCTGTCAGCATTTACATCAAATGATACATGAAATGAGGTACCAGAATCTGAAAACTTAGGTACATAGAAACTTAAAATCCGATATTTTTACCTGGAATCTTTACTTGAAACTTGTCAAAATCTTCAATTTTATTTGTTTTGTTTGGTGCTATATTTAAATTTTTATTATTTGTTTAATAACTCATGGGCGTACTAAATCCTTCTAATAAAGACAAGGGACTGAGTTGTTGCTTTGCTGAGTGTAGAAATTTGAAAGTTTAAAAGTACAGATAGGATCTATCTCCTAACGTAGAATGAGAATCCGATATACATACGCGTATCAAGTTTTCCAAATGGAGCTTCAATGGGTACAAAAAGTTGGTCGTTGAAAAGTGCATATGCTATGCTTATCAGCAAAGTCTAATTTAGATTCCTTCTCTGGGACATCAAACTATTGGGTTTTAAGTACATTGGCTTATGCATTTCAACAAGCCTACTCATGATGGCTTAAATATTCCTTTTTCATTAAATATTTTAGTTTTCACTGCTGGTGGGCTTAAGTTTCGTCTGATTTTGGTGGAACTTGGTCAGTACAGACACTGCGTCCACCCGTGGCATCACAACGGGCCGCTATGCGTGCCCAAGTGAGCTTTTTGATATCAGAGCTACCACTCTGACCTAACCCAACGTATAAGACTGGTATATTGGAAGCCATGGTTGGTTGGTGCTCTTGAATAAAAATTAATGACAACTACGACAGTGTGAACTAAAATTGTATGTAGATTTCTATATGGAAGTTGTAACTCATGTATCTTCCTGATCCGATCTTTGAATTCCTAAAATGTTCACCTATTCTTGTTCTGTTTGAACCATGCAACCAACTCAATCGTTGGCATCATACATGTTGACGAAATTAAGGTTGTGGATTAGATTGGCCCTTTGGCAATTACTGCTTTTGACACTAGGTCCCAACGTACTCTCTTGAATTTTTTTGATCACCAAACAGAAACTAAAGACGACATTGTGCTCTACTTTAAAACTGCCAAACTTTATGGCTTTAACTAAAGTGGAAATATCATCTTTTTGCCTTGTATTCAGTGTGATATTGATGCTGACTACAAAAGCATTTAATTTTCATTTTCCATAGGAAGCATAAGAATTACGAGATGGTAACCAGATGATTATGTGGAGCACATCTCTGTACGGGTAAGCCGTGACTCTATTTATAATAATGTTGCTCTATATATCCGTCAGTGTCCATGATCGAATCTATAATAATCCATAGTGTGATGGAAAAGATTAGACAGTTGGCAGTCTCTTTGAATTTGAATGGTAAACGAGCTGATAATTACTTCCGCAGAAATATAAACAGACAAAGATAAAAACACAGTTATAAACAAACTAATGCACAGGTAGATACGCTCATTTACTCACTAAAGTTACCTTGCCACACATCAAATAATGGTTTTTTTGTTAATGTGTTGGTTTAAAAAAATACTCACACGTACAGCTGTGTTCAAAATAATAGGAGTGCTACCATGTAATATTTTCAAAGTTAAATCTTTTTAATGTACCAATTTGCAAAACATGATATATTTTAATGTCGTAATAACTTTACTATTTACGATGAAATTGATTCATTTCTGTGTTTGCCCCTGAATTCAGTTGATCAAAAAATAGGAGTGTGAGTGTTCTTTTAAAAATAAAAATATAACAGCACATAATTTAAAGAAAAAAGTGAAAAATAAGTACGGAAAAATGTAGTTAAAACTTTTTCTACACTGATTCACATAAATTTTTGTAATAGTGGCTCGAGGAAAGCACTGTACTGAAGAAAAGAGAGAATTAATTAAACATCTTCGAAAAAAGGCAAAACTTACGAAGAAATTAAGGAAATCTTAAGTTACTCCGATCAAATGATCACAAATGCATTAAAATATAAAAATAAGCCCGCAACGCGTGGATGCGAGGGCAAAACATCTACTGTCGATGACCGCCGATTTGTGCGATGCAGCTAAATAAATCCTTCAGCCTCTTCGAAAAAAATTCAAAAGGATGTGGATCTTGCCGTAAGTGTCCCTACTATTCGTAGGCGTCTGATGGACAACAATTTATTCGCAAAAAATTCACAAAAGGTGCCATTGTTGACATACAAAAGAGACAGCAGCACGCTTAAAATTTGTCCAAGAATATATCAAATATCCGAAAGAAAAATGGAGAAACCTATTGTGGACCGACGAAAGCAAAATTGTTTTATTTGGTGGCACTGGGCCTAGACAGTATGTTAGACGTCCGCTCAAATATAAAGCTCAGTATACACAAAAGACAGTTAAACATGGTGGTGCAAAACTAATGATATAGGGAAGCTTTTCGTATAATGGTGTTGGCCCAATAAATCCAATTAGAGACATAATGGATAGGAACGTCTATGTTGGCATTTTGAGAGAAGTGATGTTACTATATTCCAGGCTTCTAAAATGGATATTCCAACAAGATAATAACCCGAAACACACCAGTAAATTGGCAAATGAGTGGTTTCGGGTTAATGGGGTAAAGGTTATGACGTGGCCAGCTCAGTCTCCTGACCTTAATCCCACAGAACATCAGGGATGTTAAAAATATGTTGCCGAGCGAACTGAAAACTTTATGAAAACTGAAATACTCCTATTATTTTGAACAGCACTTTTTAAGATATTTTTTTTAAACTTCTTGTTACTTACTTGTTGAAAGCTTTATTTAATTAATGAATAACTTAAATAATTTAGTATTGAATCAACATTACATTACAACAAAAAATTTAATTATACCATGTTTTTTTTTGTTAAAAATTAAGCTTTTGTTTTTCAATGGGCTCACTCCTATTTTTATTAACGCAACTGTACATATAGGCCGAGATAACTTTGAAGAATATCAAAATACTTTTGATTTTTACTACCAGAATTGCATAAATCGGAACATTTGATTTATTTCTTGACAACAACAATACAATGAAGTTTGAAGGTTCAGTTTTAAGCAAAACAAATATTACCAACACACATGCAAATTTAACTGATCAATTACAAAGAAAACTACCCGCCTGCAGTGCAGCGAGGTACTATGCAGTGTTGAGTAATATGCAGTGTTAAGTAATTTCTACTTTTCCCAATCAAAGTTTTGATTCCTTAGAAAGAAGTATGAATACATACTGAGATGACGCCGTTTACATGTCCAAATTAGTTTGCAAATTAGTTTAAATTTGTAGGAGAGGGCGGAAAAACGAGCGCGAATGAGTTCTCAGTTCTCATCTATCGAAAGGTTGCATATACAACAATAAAATATATACAAATATAAAATAAGAGTTTCTCAAACTACTTTTCAAAGTATTTTGAACGTGCAATGGAGAAACAAAGTTTTAATGAAAATGCAAAAGAGTTTGTCAAACTAATTTTCAAAGTACTTTGAACGGGCAAAAGGCGTCGATGATTGCACGTGCGGATCTAATCTTTTACTTACATACGCAATTGGTCATTACAATCATTTAATAGGGTTAACGACTTAGCCGCCCACACCACCCATGGTGTTTTTTTATAGCTATGCGAGCTAAAGGCTGGGAATCTTCAAAAGACATTGTTAGACCGGTCTACGCAATGTGCACGATTCGCTGCAAGACTTACTCTCGGCTTGCTAAACGCATACGTACTAAACCCAACCTAGTTCGTCACACTTCCATCAGGCGCTCCTTGAATGTGAGTCTGTTGTCAATCATAACTCCTAAGTACATGATAGATTGCTTCGATGTTATCCTTTGTTCGCCGACAGTTATGGTGATGTATTCCATTTTCTTCCTACTGCTTACTAATACGACATCCGTTTTATGATCAGCAAGTTTCAGACATATACTCGCGATCCAGCTTCTAACTCTGCTATCTGCCGCATTGGACGTTTGTTCCAATATATCAAGCTGTTTACCCCTCACCACGAGGGCTATATCGTCCGCAAATCCGAATATTTGTGCGCCCGTAGAAAGGCTAAGCCTCAGTACACCATCATACATGGGGTTCCATAGTATTGGGCCCAGCACCGAACCCTGTGGTACCCCTGCTGTTATAGCGTATGACTTTCTGCTCTCGTCTGGGTCATACAAAAGTACCCTATCCTTAAAGTAGTCCACTATAAGTTCCATCAAATATCCAGGTACGCCCCTCTCATCAAGTGCAGCCAGGATGGCGTCCCAATCTGCCGAATTGAATGAGTTTTTGACGTCCAGGGTGATGATTGCGCAATACCACCCATGGTGTGTGTGTGTGTGTTCGTTTCATCCATAAGTGGCGTGATCTACAGTTTAAAGTCGATTCCGAGCGAGAGATTTTCTTATTTCGGGACTATGTCTGGCAATTATTTACAATACTTTAGTTAAAAAACAATTCAAATAAAACTGAATAGATGGAGCACTCAATGCAACATGTTTCTACACATGCTGCAACCAACAATGAAACTTTAAGTGAAACCAGTAAATAAATATCAAAATATTTCGATTTTAATGAAACCTCAAATGGAACCAGAAACGCCAATACACATTATGAAACTAACAACGTTTTCGATACTTTAGTTGAAAAACAATTCAAATAAAACTGAATAGATGGAGCACACAATGCAAAATGTTTCTACACATGCTGCAAACAACATTGAAACTTTAAGTGAAACCAAAAACGCGACTACACATTATAAAACCAATAATGTTTTCAATACTGAAAGCTGAAAAACAATTCATTTAAAACTGAATAGATGGAATACGTGGTATTAGAAGAGCGACCACAATTAAAATTTGTTTTAGAATACGGCTGCCTTTCAGTTAAAATTACAAATTTAAGTTGAAATTTAAGTTAAAGTAATTGAATATATGAAGTTTTTATTAAAGTTGAAACGATTACAAGTGTCTTGAAATGCTACAAATTAAATTAAATAAGAACAAATGATTCCAGGAGATTATTGATTTCGTCACTATTGTCTATATTTTCCGTATTGGCTGGAGAGCAATTCGGACTGTCGTTATTGCTTTCTATATTAGTCTGTTCTCCATCTGAGGAAACATCGGGGCTGTTGGACATTTTATTCTCGTCTTTATTACACTGTAAGGTTTTATGATACTTTGAGGTTGTACAGCAATCATCACTTTCCTCAGCATCAGTTTCCTCATCATCACTTTCCTCATCATCACTTTCCTCATCATCACTTTCCTCATCATCACTTTCCTCATCAGAGGATTCTTCGGTAAGCCATAAGTCGCTATTATAATATTCGGGCTCGTCATAGGAATCAATGGTTTTCCATGAGCAGCTGTCACTGTCCTTATCCTCATCGCTTGTCCACCACATTCTAGGGTTGAATTTAGTAAAACTCCATAACATCTTATGATATTTTGAGATTAAACAGCTATTAGGATTTGCGTTGTTCATATCTTTCTTATCCTCATCAGAGGAAACATCGGAATCATCGGAATCATCAGAATCATCGGAAGCTTCTTCCCATGAGCTGGAAGACTCTTCATCTTCGCTGGCATTATTGCTTACATTACTTTTAATTGAGTTATTCGCATTAACAGGATTCTGAGATGGTGATGATGATGATTTTTTCTTGTTCTCCGAAGTAGATGAAGTTGATGGATGAGCCTCAACTGCACGGGGGCTATTGTTGGTTGAAATCTGTAACATGTCATGATTCATGTGAATCTTGTTTAACACACAATCTTGGCACAAATCATAATTAGCGCACTCCAAGCACTTATACATATGACCCACTATTGGAAACATGTAGCATCCATCGCATTCAATGTTGTCATGCACAACAGAATTATACGATTTGTTAGTGGTTTTTTTAGTTTTTGTATTGGCATTCGATTCGCGGACATGTAAATATTTCGGCGATAATCCCAATGTGTATGATAAATAGCTGTTAAAACTCTCTTTGCTATCGATTACTATTTTGTCCTTTTCTTCATCTAAATAATGAATGGAAATAATTTTCTAAATGATTATACAATACAATATACCGAAGTGATAACTTACCAATCCAAAACATTTCAAGATTGTTAGTTTGATGATTATGCGGGCAATTTTCGATAACCTTCTTCCACATTACATTGTAGGATGCAACAAGTTCGATGTACTTAATCGATATATGACTGTCCAAATGATATATTACTTTAATTAATTGACTTTTATCCATGTTTTCTTTTTCAATTTATTATTTGATTTGTTGATTAATAAAATTATTATATTATTTAATAATTTGCTGGCAATTTAGATGCAAGGTTTTGTGATGTGATGTTTTCTTTCTGTTTTCACTTGATATTTTCCTTAATATTACGGAACTCACACTAGGATGTGCTTTGTTGAAATGTTACTGAAGAACTGTATTTGAACTCATTGCAGGACGTTATTTTATACTCTTACGAAGCACACTAGCTTCATTATTCGGGTGCCAGGTACAGCTTTAATTCCATGAAAAACTTCATTAGTGAGCATATGGACCGTACCTAGTTTCATTTGCAATTGTTGTTGAAATATATAAAGACGGATTTTGAAATCCCATGTCCTTTCAATGCAATAAAATCCATTTTAAAGGAAAATTCTACCTGACTGTCTGCTGATTTAAGCGAACTCGAAACAAAGACCGAATTCGAAGTTACATACTTAATCCCAGAAACAAATTTGTTGTATTGACTCACACTGTAGTGGCAGGTAATGAAAGATTTGTCAATTTTATGATGTCCTTCTGACTAATTTCTTTATCGTTTTATGATTGTTTCTTTTTTGACAAATCTAGTTAACACACACTTTGGAATGCTAGCTTAGATCCCTAACTGAAATGAAAGACACGTAAACAAAAAAATTGTTTCTTAAATTCCTTCAGCATTTTTCATATAGTGGATCACTGGGGCCAGTGGTAAATAAAATTTTTATCAATTCTCCTATAAACTGTACAAGATAAGTAACACATACATATCACTACTTTGCATATGTTTCAGAAAAAGTGACAAACAAAACAGGCAATTATCGATTGGCAGCCTCATTTCGTGAACTTGGCAGATAATGGTTATACGAGAAGTCGCCGTAGTCTAGTAGTTAGTGTGCTGGCTTATTAGACGTAAAACCTGGGTTCGAGCCCCAGGCCAGACATCAAAACAAAATACAAAAAGTATTTTTTCGGCGACTCCCTCTCAGCAGATTTCTGGCAAAAACTCTGAGAGTAAGTAAAAAATTGCCATGAAAATTTTTCTCAAAAATCTGTCGTTCGGAGTCGACTTTAAACTGTAGGTCCCACCACTCATGTATAAAAATTAACACACACAACATAGGTGGTGTGAGAAACAAGGACGTCGAACAATGGGTCTATTCGACCTCTGGGTACTGTACTTGTCTTAATTGACAAAGTACATGTCCTCTAACCTAACCTAACCTAACCTGACACATAAAACAGGAAATAATCCATTGGTAGACTGATATCGCAGATGATGGTTACATGAAATCGCATAGACGTAAATGCTCGATGCTTTCCAAATCCACACGTACAAGTTAACAGAATATAAGCTTTTCGGAACCTCTCAAAAAATCTGATTATTAAGCTGGCAGAATTCGTGAGGTGGTTCGGTTAACATTGTTTAAACAAATGAAATTTATTAAACGGAACTAAGGTTCTTGCCGCCGTAGTCTAGTAGGCAGATGTGTTGGATTATTAGGCCTCGGTTCAAACCTCAGGTCAGCCATCAAAACGAAAATAAGAAAAAATATTTCTGAGGCGACTTCCTCTCAGCAGATTTCTGGCGAAAACTCAAAAATATGTCGTTCGGAGTCGACTTTATACTGTAGGTCCTGCCACTCATGTGTAAAATTAAAGCACACAGTATAAGTGGCGTGGAAAGCTAGGTCGTAATCCTGACCCAAGGGTTCTAATGTCGAATTATGTATGTATGCGTCTTAGAGGGGAGAATTTGTAGAGTTTGCTGATAATGTGCTTGAAAACAGCGTCTGGATGCCGAATTAATAGTTCAATCCACGTAATAGAATTGTTGCCACAGAGTTATGTCATGTTAACCATATTTGTTGTCTTCTTCGAACAAACGAATCATGATAACAAATTCCACTACACTATGAACGGAGAAACATTAAGGGCAAGAATTTCTTGCTATATATCAGGCTTGTTATAGATCTGATTATGGATTGTACAATACAATACGGATAGATAGGTTAGGTTGGAGTGGTAATTCTGATATCACAAAGCTCACTTGAGCACGCATAGCGGCCCGTTGCGATGCCACGGGCGAACGCAGTCCCTGTACTAACCAAGTTCCACCAAAATCAGGGAAAAGGAAGAAGTTGGTCAGCGCAAGGGCTGCACATACAGATAGATAGATAGATCAACATTTTTATTATAAATAGAGTCACTAGTTACCCGAGTTACAGAGATGTGCTTCACATAATCATCTGGTTACCATCTTGTAATTCCTATGTTTACTATGGAGAATGAAAATTAAATGCTTTTGTAGTCGTTATCAATATTACACTTAATACAAGGCAAAGAGATGATGTACAAACATTTTTGGTTAAAACCATAAAACTTGGCACTTTTAAAGTAAAGCAGAATGTCTTTAGTTTCTGCTTGGTGCGAAGGGGATTTCGCAATGGTGATCATAGAAAAAATTCAAGAGAGTACGTTGGAACCTAGTGTCAAAAGCAGTAATTGCCAAAGGGGGCGATCTAATTCACAACCCAAATATCGACAACATGTATGATGCCAGGGATTGTATATTTGAGTTGGCTGCATGGTTCAAACAGAACAAGAATAAGTGAATATTTTCGAAATTGAAAGATCGGATTACGAAGATACATGAGTTAAAATTCGATATAGAAATCTGCACACAATTTTAGTTGACACTGTCGTAGTTGTCATTAATTTTTGTTTTTTTCGAACGTCCCCGGCCTCACACTAACCCACCCTCACCCGACCCAATTACGTAGGGACACGAACACACTACAGTCCGGACTGTAGCGGGTAAGGTAAAAGTAATGGCAACGAGAACATAAATCAGCTACAGAACTTAATCACAAGCTGAATAAAGTTACAATAAACAGGAACTACCTATGACAAGAACGAAAATACATTTTTATATAATAATTTACAAATTAATGCCAGCGTATAAGCTACGTTTTATATTACAAACACTACTATTAAAATCAATAAAATCATAATATAAGTTAAAATCGTTACATAATTTACGAAAAGGAAAATTACATCCATAGTTCGTTCTATAAAAAATCTAAAGAAAGAGGACGATAGTGCCGTGAAAATCTTGCTGGAATACTGAAATTCAGGTTACAAAGCAAAAACTCAGAATCGATATCACCTTTAATCAGATTAAAAACAAAGCAATTCCCTAAAACAGGCCTTCTACGTTCCAAAGTTGGAAGTTTTATCAAACCTAATCTAGCCTCATATGACGGAAACCCATTGGCACAATCACATCCTAAGCCACGTAAACAGAATAATAAAAACTGCTTCTGCACAGACTCTATTGAATCACTATGACAACGATAGTATGGATTCCAAATAATAGACGCATACTCTAACAAGTGAAATGTATAGCAGTCTTGTTATATAAGGATCAATGAATTCCCTAGCCCATCTTTTCCAAGAACAGCCCGAGCCTTGCCAATCATCATACTAATATGATCAATAAAAGACAATTTCATATCCAATAATACTCCCAAATCAAGAAATGTAGTCACAGTTTCCAAAGAATATTCAAGAATATAAATAAAGAATACAAATTAACGAAAACAATCAAAATTAGCACAACCAACCACGGCTTCCACCATACCAGTCTTGTTCCTAAACCTTAAAACAATTGAACAAAATTCCTGAATTATAAAGACGAACATTGAGCCCTATCTATCAGTGAAAACTAAATTATTTGATGGAAATGAAATATTAAAGCCATCATGTATGTACATAAAGCTCAAAAGTTTGATGTCCCGGAGAAGTGATCTAAGTTAGACTCTTCTAAGATACATAGCATGTGCACTTTTCAATGTCAAACTTTCTGTACCCAGTGTAGCACTAACGCAATCTCTTGTCTTCAAAGAAAGACTCAATATCGCGTATTAGTTTTTAAACAAATAATGAACATTTAAATCAGAGTTCTAGAGCTCTACGACATCCAATTAAAAAGAAATCAACGATTTTGACAAATTTGTGATTCCACGCAACTAAAGGGTCTGCCAAATAACTTTTTTTTTTGAAAATGCTTTAAAAAAAAACTACTGAATATTTCCTCAAATTTCTTTTTTTATTTGAAAGTACAATCCTTCCGGTTAATAATGGAAAATAATTTCATTCAAATGGCTGCCTCGGCTGGCCATGCAGTAGCCTACACGATCGGTCCAATTTTTAAGCACATTATCGATTGTGTGCAGCTGTATCGTGTAGGATACTGCATGGCCAACCGAGGAAGCCATTTGAATGAAATTATTTTCCATTATTAACCGGAAGGTTTGTACTTTCAAATAAAATTTTTTTGCCAAAATCGGCATCTTCCGCATGGCCAACCGAGGAAGCCATTTGAATGAAATTATTTTCCATTATTAACCGGAAGGATTGTACTTAATTTGAGAAAATATTCAGTAGTTTTTTTTTAAAGCATTTTCAAAAAAAAGTTATTTGGCGGACCCTTTACATACATACATATACATATATATATATATATACATATATCGGATACTCAGTAGAAATTTTTTCAGACTTTGGTATCTCGTTTCATGCATCATTATCGTATACCTAACGAATATATATTTAATGTAAATAATAATCATCAATAGAAGCAAAATCTTTAAAATTAAACCTCAAAATCGGTAATTGTTTTATATTCACCATAAAGTAGGCAAGAAAAGTCCTACGATACAGTTTGCAACAATTTTGAATCATGACATGAGGGGGGGACAACCAGGTAATAAAAGTTCGAAATAATTAGGCTTGACTCCTAATTATATTGTTATAACCCTTTAATGTGACTTTTCGACTACCTGCGTATATGCGGACATAACGCAAGATCCCCTATAAAAGAGCGGTCATAACTTGTAACGAACATTACATTCGAATTGACTTTCGTAGCATAAAGACACCGTGATCCTCTTTTTTAATCTATCGAGTGAAATAATATAAAATGGACCGTTTTTTGAATTTTGAAGTTTTGAATGATGACGATCGTGAGGAAGACTATCCTGAACTTTGCAAACATTTTGAATGTCAACCGGCATGTAAAAGGCTTATCAAAAGATCATACCTTAACGAGTGTATCAATGACATTTATTTCTGGAATTACAGTGACGAGCCAAATGTAGACATTTCAGCTGAGGAGGATAAAAATGTAATTTGCCAAACCCTGGATACAATACTGGCACCACCGAAATTGTCCACTTTCGTTGCGGCAGTTCAACGAATTAAAAAGCAATTGTTTCGTAAGCCAAGGAAAAATTCACGCAAACGAACAAAGCCACAGCGTCGAGTAACATCATTTACAGAATGCTTCTATCCTAGATATCAACGTCATCTAATTGGTCGTTACAATGTGCGAAGAAATTATTTAAAACAAGAGATCCCATCCATGCAAGATGAACAGTACCGTCGTGAGGCACAGGTCAGGGAGTATTTGGCAGTCAATGAAAACATACAAGACATTGCACAGCAACTGATTGGTCAAGTATATCGTTATCGTAATAATGACAATAGCAACACATATCAACAAGTTATTCAAGTAATCCAAGAACTGAAAGAACTCCAAATGGAACAATATTATCGTGATCGTTTATTGGCCAATGAAAAGTTATCTGAAGCATCCGAACGTACTTCGACGTACCTAAAAGTTCTCATGCGTCTAGTGATTGACTATGATTGAGATATTTGGCAATTTGGAAATTACAACAAAACGAAAAAACACTATTTTTAAGACAAACCTTTTGCAGTCAAGAATTAAAAATTCAAAAAAATATTAAATTTTTTAATAAAAAACTTGTTATAAATTTCATAAAATTTTTTAAAAATAAAAGAAAATTCAAAACAATTAAATTATTGCGTATACATATGTATGAAATAGGAAATAATAGGAATAATTTCTTTGTTTTATCAATTCCTTCAAATTTTGGATACTTTAGCCTTTAGTCAGGATCACAACCAAATTTCTCATGCCATTCGTGTTGTGTACAGTGGTGGTCATATAATTAAAATATTATTTTGGTCTCTCATTTGTTCTGTTTTGTTATCATCTTTTAATTTTTTAACGCGACTTTTGGAATGATAAGTTTGATCTCTTTTACAATTGATTACTTCTTTATTTTCCTATTCTATTCTATTTCCAAAATAAAACGTATAATTTACTATGTACGAATGTTTTAATTATATGACCACAACTGTATGTTAATTTTTTATTTTATTTATTATTTTTTATACATGAGTCGTCTCCGAACGACAGATTTTTGAGAATTTTTTTCATGGCAATTTTATTTTACTCTAAGGGCCACTATTACAACTTGCCACTAAACTTGGGTTTAGTTAAAGGTATCTTTAGCTAAAGTGAACTTTAAAGTCATCTTTAACTACTTTTCGTTATTACAACCTAATGATAAAATAAAGTTAATTTTTCAAAAATAGGTCAGTGGCGGAGCAAAGTCGATAACACTGCTCAATTAAACAAGTTTTTTTTTAAATGCAGTGGCAACTACTGGCTTTTTTTGTTATATTTGCTCACTCTGTTTATATTTGAAGTTGCCATATTGAAAATAATATATATGTATGGTAAGTTCAAACATAAACTTAACTTTAAAAATTACTAGTAGGACGATCTTCCCCTTAGCTTAACGCTCACTTCTACCATATTGGCCACTTATAATAATGAAAAACAATATATCTGTCCGTTAAAATCCTGCCTTTAGTTAACGGCAAGTTGTAATAAGCGCTCTAAGAGTATTTGCCAGAAATCTGCTGAGAGAAAGTGCCCGAAGAAATAGTTTCTTCATATTTCGTCAGGTCAGACATCAAAACGAAAATAAGAAAAAATATTTCTGAGGCGACTTCCTCTCAGCAGATTTCTGGCGAAAACTCAAGTTTCTCAAAAATATGTCGTTCGGAGTCGACTTTAAACTTTAGGTCTCGCCACTCATGTATAAAATTAACACACACAACATAAGGGGGTGGGGGAAGCTAGGTCGTAATCCTGACCTAAGGGTTCTAATGTCGACTTCTGTATGTATGCGTCTTAGAGGGGAGAATTTGTAGAGTTTGCTGATAATGTGCTTGAAAACAGCGTCTGGATGCCGAATTAATAGTTCAATCCACGTAATAGAATTGTTGCCACAGAGTTATGTCATGTTAACCATATTTGTTCTCATTTTCGAACAAACGAATCATGATAACTAACTCCACTACACTATGAACGGAGAAGCATTAAGGACAAGCATTTCTTGCTATATATCAGGCTTGCTATAGATCTGATTATGGATTGTACAATACAATACGGATAGATAGGTTAGGTCGGAGTGGTAGCTCTGATATCACAAAGCTCACTTGAGCACGCATAGCGACCCGTTGTGATGCTACGGGCGAACGCAGTCCCTGTACTAACCAAGTTCCACCAAAATCAGGGAAAAGGAAGAAGTTGGTCAGCGCAAGGGCTGCTCATACGGATAGATAGATAGATCAACATTTTTGTTATAAATAGAGTCACGAGTTACCCGAGTTACAGAGATGTGCTTTACATAATCATCTGGTTACCATTTCGTAATTCCTATGTTTCTTGTGGAAAATGAAAATTAAATGCTTTTGTAGTCGTCATCAATATTACACTTAATACAAGGCAAAGAGATAATGTATAAACACTTCAGTTAAAGCCATAAAACTTGGCACTTTTAAAGTAAAGCACAATGTCTTTAGTTTCTGCTTGGTGCGAAGGGGATTTCGCAATGGTGATCATAGAAAAAAATTCAAGAGAGTACGTTGGAACCTAGTGTTAGAAGCAGTAATTGCCAAAGTGGGGCGATCTAATTCACAACAGAACAAGAATAAGTGAATATTTTTGAAATTCAAAGATCGGATCGTGCAGATACATGCGCTACAACTTCCATATGAATATCTGCACACAATTTTACTTGGCACTGTTGTAGTTGTCATTAATTTTTGTTTTTTTCGAACGTCCCCGGCCTCACACTAACCCAACCGCGGAGGGCTCGTCCCCATTACGTAGGGACACGTACACACTACAGTCCGGACTGTAGCGGGTAAGGGAAAAGTAATGGCAACGAGAACATAAATCAGCTACAGAACTTAATCACAAGCTGAATAAAGTTACAATAAACAGGAACTACCTATGACAAGAACGAAAATACATTTTTATATAATAATTTACAAATTAATGCCAGTATATAAGCTACGTTTTATATTACAAACACTACAATTAAAATCAATAAAATCATAATATAAGTTAAAATCGTTCCATAATCTACGAAAAGGAAAATTACATCCATAGTTCGTTCTATAAAAATCTAAAGAAAGAGGACGATAGTGCCGTGAAAATCTTGCTGGAATACTGAAATTCAGGTTACAAAACAAAAACTCAGAATCGATATCACCTTTAACCAGATTAAAAACAAAAAAACCCCTAAAACAGGCCTTCTACGTTCCAAAGTTGGAAGTTTTATCAAACCTAATCTAGCCTCATATGACGGAAACCCATTGGCACAATCACATCCTAAGTCACGTAAACAGAATATAAAAACTGCTTCTGCGCAGACTCTATTGAATCACTATGACAACGATAGTATGGATTCCAAATAATAGACGCATACTCCAAAATAGGTCTAACAAGTGAAATGTATACTTACTTACTTAATTGGCAATAACAACCCGTTTATCGGATTTCGGCCTGCCGCAACACATCCTTCCAGGCGCCTCTGCTTTGTGCGCGCCTTCGCCAGTCGGTCACACCAATCGATGACAGGGCTTCCTCGATTTGGTCCTTCCAACGGATGCAAGGTCGTCCTCTTCGCCGACTTCCGCAGATTCCCGCATCAAATACCCGTCTCGCCGGCGCATCCTCCTCCATTCGAACGACATGGCTGAGCCAGCGCAGCCGCTGGATATTAATACGCTGTACAACGTCTATGTCGTTGAGGAGCTCATACAGCTCACTATTGTATCGGATACGGAAATCATCGCCAACTCGCACTGGACCGAAGATCTTGCGCAGTACTTTTCTCTCGAACACTCTCAAGGCCGCTGCATCTGTACTTAATAGGGTCCATGCCTCTGCGCCATAAAGAAGAACGGGTAGGATGAGTGTCTTGTAGAGTGTTAGTTTTGTCGTACGAGAGAGGTCTCTGCTATTCAATTGCCTATTGAGACCATAGTAGCACCTGTTGGCAAGAGTGATCCTGCGCTTGATCTCCAGACTGACATCATTTCTGGTGGTAACGGCGGAGCCAAGATAGATGAATTCCTTGACCGTATCAAAAGTATAGTTATCGGCCGTAATCTGAGAATCAATACGCCGCGCGTCTCTTCTCGTCTATAACATATACTTTGTTTTGCCCTCATTTACTGCCAAACCCATCTTAGTAGACTCGCGTTCAATAGCACTAAAGGCAGCAGTAACATCTCGCTTCGTACGCCCTATGATGTCAATGTCGTCAGCGTACGCAAGCAACTGGACACTTTTTTAAAAATAGTGCCACTGCGATGCACTCCTGCCTTTCGCAGAACACTCTCCATGACGAAGTTGAAGAGGTCGCATGATAAGGGGTCGCCTTGTCTGAAACCTCGCACGGTATCAAAAGGCTCGGAGAGGTCCATTCCTACCTTGACGGAGCTACAGGAATTGCTCAACGTCATTCTGCATAGCCTTATCAGCTTCGCAGGTATACCGAGCTCAGACATTGCGGCAAAAACACGATCCCTTATGGGGCTATCAAAGGCAGCCTTATAGTCGACAAAAAGATGGTGTGTGTCGACTTGTTTCTCGTGGGTCTTTTCCAGGATTTGGCGTAGTGTGAAGATCTGGTCGATGGTGGACTTGCCAGGTCTGAAGCCGCACTGATAAGGTCCAATCAGTGTTTTGACGAGTGGCATCAGTCGTTCACACAATACGCCTGTAAGAACTTTATATGCGATAGGGAGAAGGCTTATACCCCTATAGTTGGCGCATATAGTAGGGTCTCCCTTTTTCAGTACAGGACAGAGGACACTGAGGTTCCGATCGTTGGGCATACTTTCCTCTAGCCATATTTTGTAAATAAGCTGGTGCGTGCGCCCTACTAACTCATTACATCCGGTCTTAAACAAATCAGCGGGGAGGCCATCAGGACCTGGCGCTTTATTGTTTTTAAGGCGTGTAATCGCGACTTTGACCTCTTCATGGCTAGGCGGCGGAAACTCCACGCCGTCATCATCGATCGGGTTCGGAACATCATCTCTAAAGGCGGTATTGGTGTCGTCATCGCCTTGTAGCAGAGTAGAGAAGTGTCTCCTCCATAACCTCAGTACTCCCTGCGGATCTGTTACTAAGTTTCCATTATCGTCCTTGCAGGAAGACGCTCCGGGTTTATAACCCTCGGTTAGACGCTTAACCTTTTGATAGAATTTTCGAGCGTCATTCCTACATCTATACATCTCGACTTCCTCACGCTCACGCCTTTCTTGCTCCCTCTTCTTGCATCCCTTCTATTCTCTCTATAGTTCTCGACAATGGCTCGCGTAGCGGCTGACTGCAACGTTTTCTTGTATGCGGCGTTTTTCGCTGCAGTTGCCTCGCGACACTCCTCATCGTACCATTGATTTCGTTGGGGTGGGCGTCCGAAACCAAGGACTGTTTCCGCAGTAGTGCGCAAGGAGTGGGAGATGTTGGCCCACAGTCCGCCAATGTCGTTGAGATTAGATGGGGAACGACGGAGCTTATCCGAGAGTTGAGCGGAGAACGCCTCAGCTGTCCTTTGTGATCGCAGCTTCTTAACGTCCAGCTTTCGCAATGCACTAGAGTGCGCAGACCTCGAAGCGCTAATGCGCAATCGAAACTTGGCTGCGACAAGGTAGTGGTCCGAGTCGATGTTTGGACCTCTGAATGTGCGCACATCTAGTACACTGGATACGTGCCTTCCGTCTATCACAATATGATCGATCTGGTTAGATGTTGAGCGATCAGGGGACATCCATGTGGCCTTGTGAATGTCGAGATGTTGAAACTTAGTGCTACATACTACCATGTTACGCGCCGCTGCGAAATCGATCAGCCTCATACCATTGGAGGTAGTGTTTGCGTGGAGGCTGAACTGTCCGACAGTGGGGCCAAAGATACCTTCCCGCCCGACCTTTGCATTAAAATCCCCAAGGACGATTTTGGCGTCATGGGCCGGGCACTTATCGTATACGAGTTTAGCATAGAAGGCATCATTAACCACATCGTCCTTTTCTTCCGTCGGGGCGTGAGCACATATTAGGCTGATGTTGTAAAACTTTGATTTGATGCGGATTGTGGCTATTCTTTCGTACACAGGTGTGAACCCAGAGACAAGGTGACGAAGTCTCTTATTAATCACAAATCCGCATCCAAATTCGTGCTTGTTTTCATGGCAGCTGTAGTATACATCGCAAGATGCAAGCCTTTTGCATCCTTGTCCTGTCCATCGCATTTCCTGAATGGCAGTGATGTCAGTCCTACATTTAATGAGGGCATCCGCCAGCTGGGCGGAAGCGCCTACCCTGTAAAGGGTGCGGATGTTCCATGTGCCAATACGTAAATCATAGTCCTTTATACGTTTGCCGTGGTCGTCAACTTTTGAGGGGATCTTTTCATAGGATTCTGTCTTGGTTTTCATTGGATATTTGTTTTTACGTGGTGGGTTCCAAGCGCTACGCACAACTCAAATTTAACGTCCAGGGGATTGGACATTCGCTGCACGCATTAGTTAACATCTAGCGGGTGCTAGAATGCCATCCAGGAGGGGCCACGAGGAGGCTGCGTGTCAACTTGAATACAGCAAGACAAGGATCGTCCTGGTGGTCGCCACGTTGACCACAATCAGAAACTTTACCTTGTTTGCATGCATCCCTCCCTCCCTGAAATGTATAGCAGTCTTGTTATATAAGGATCAATGAATTCCCTAGCCCATCTTTTAAGAAAACCAAGAACAGCCCGAGCCTTGCCAATCATCATACTAATATGATCAATAAAAGACAATTTCATATCCAATAATACTCCCAAATCAAGAAATGTTCATGTTCCAAAGAATATTCAAGAATATAAATAAAGAATACAAATTAACGAACACAAGCAAAATTAGCACAACCAACCACGGCTTCCACCATACCGGTCTTGTTCCTAAACCTTAAAACAATTGAACAAAATTCCTGAATTATAAAGACGAACATTGAGCCCTATCTATCAGTGAAAACTAAATTATTTGATGGAAATGAAATATTAAAGCCATCATGTATGTACATAAAGCTCAAAAGTTTGATGTCCCGGAGAAGTGATCTAAGTTAGACTCTTCTAAGATACATAGCATGTGCACTTTTCAATGTCAAACTTTCTGTACCCAGTGTAGCACTAACGCAATCTCTTGTCTTCAAAGAAAGACTCGATATCGCGTATTAGTTTTTAAACAAATAATGAACATTTAAATCAGAGTTCTAGAGCTCTACGACATCCAATTAAAAAGAAATCAACGATTTTGACAAATTTGTGATTCCACGCAACTAAAGGGTCTGCCAAATAACTTTTTTTTTGAAAATGCTTTAAAAAAAAACTACTGAATATTTCCTCAAATTTCTTTTTTTATTTGAAAGTACAATCCTTCCGGTTAATAATGGAAAATAATTTCATTCAAATCGCTGCCTCGGCTGGCCATGCAGTAGCCTACACGATCGGTCCAATTTTTAAGCACATTATCGATTGTGTGCAGCTGTATTTCACCAATGCTTCACGAATATTGTCCTTTAAAGCGTCAAATGTCTCTGGCTTGTCGGCGTAACACTTATCTTTGACGGCACCCCACAAATAATAGTCCAACGGTGTCAAATCGCAGCTCCGAGGTGACCAAACGACATCAGCTCTGCGGCTGATAATGCGATCTTCAAAAACAGGGCGCAAAACATCGAGTGTAGCTACGGCTGTGTGGCACGTAGCGCCGTCCTGTTGAAACCAAATGTTGCCAATATCCTCCTTTTCAATTTTTGTGAACAAAAATCCGTTCAACATGGCCCGACAACGATCGCTATTGACTGTAACGGCCACTCCTTGCTCATTTTCGAAGAAAAATGGCCCAATTATGCCTCTGGACCAAAATCTGCACCAAACAGTGACTCGTTTTGGGTGTGTCGGCTTTTCAATGTATGCGTGCGGGTTTTCTGTGCCCCAAATGCGACAATTTTGCTTGTTTACATACCCGCCAATATCAAAATAAGCTTCATCTGAAAAGATGATTTTTTTTTGCCAAAATCGGCATCTTCTGGTGTAAGCTACTGCATGGCCAGCCGAGGAAGCCATTTGAATGAAATTATTTTCCATTATTAACCGGAAGGTTTGTACTTTCAAATAAATTTTTTTTGCCAAAATCGGCATCTTCCGCATGGCCAGCCGAGGAAGCCATTTGAATGAAATTATTTTCCATTATTAACCGGAAGGATTGTACTTAATTTGAGAAAATATTCAGTAGTTTTTTTTTAAAGCATTTTCAAAAAAAAGTTATTTGGCGGACCCTTTACATACATACATACATATACATATATATATATATATACATATATCGGATACTCAGTAGAAATTTTTTCAGACTTTGGTATCTCGTTTCATGCATCATTATCGTATACCTAACGAATATATATATTTGATGTAAATAATAATCATCAATAGAAGCAAAATCTTTAAAATTAAACCTCAAAATCGGTAATTGTTTTATATTCACCATAAAGTAGGCAAGAAAAGTCCTACGATACAGTTTGCAACAATTTTGAATCATGACATGAGGGGGGGACAAACAGGTAATAAAAGTTCGAAATAATTAGGCTTGACTCCTAATTATATTGTTATAACCCTTTAATGTGACTTTTCGACTACCTGCGTATATGCGGACATAACGCAAGATCCCCTATAAAAGAGCGGTCATAACTTGTAACGAACATTACATTCGAATTGACTTTCGTAGCATAAAGACACCGTGATCCTCTTTTTTAATCTATCGAGTGAAATAATATAAAATGGACCGTTTTTTGAATTTTGACGTTTTGAATGATGACGATCGTGAGGAAGACTATCCTGAACTTTGCAAACATTTTGAATGTCAACCGGCATGTAAAAGGCTTATGAAAAGATCATATCTTAACGAGTGTATCAATGACATTTACTTCTGGAATTACTGTGACGAGCCATATGTAGACATTTGCATTTCAGCTGAGGAGGATAAAAATGTTATTTGCCAAACCCTGGATACAATACTGGCACCACCGAAATTGTCCACTTTCGTTGCGGCAGTTCAACGAATTAAAAAGCAATTGTTTCGTAAGCCAAGGAAAAATTCACGCAAACGGACAAAGCCACAGCGTCGAGTAACATCATTTACAGAATGCTTCTATCCTAGATATCAACGTCATCTAATTGGTCGTTACAATGTGCGAAGAAATTATTTAAAACAAGAGATCCCATCCATGCAAGATGAACAGTACCGTCGTGAGGCACAGGTCTCGGAGTATTTGGCAGTCAATGAAAACATACAGGACATTGCACAGCAACTCATGGGTCAATTATATCGTTATCGTAATAATGACAATAGCAACACATATCAACAAGTTATTCAAACAATCCAAGAACTGAAAGAACTCCAAATGGAACAATATTATCGTGATCGTTTATTGGCCAATGAAAAGTTATCTGAAGCATCCGAACGTACCTCGACGTACCTAAAAGTTCTCATGCGTCTAGTGATTGACTATAATTGAGATATTTGGCAATTTGGAAATTACAACAAAAAGAAAACAACACTATTTTTAAGACAAACCTTTTGCAGTCAAGAATTAAAAATTCAAAAAAATATTAAATTTTTTAATAAAAAACTTGTTATAAATTTCATAAAATTTTTTAAAAATAAAAGAAAATTCAAAACAATTAAATTATTGCGTATACATATGTATGAAATAGGAAATAATAGGAACAATTTTTTTGTTTTATCAATTCCTTCAAATTTTGGATATTTTAGCCTTTAGTCAGGATCACAACCCAATTTCTCATGCCATTCGTGTTGTGTACAGTGGTGGTCATATAATTGAAACATTATTTTGGTCTCTCATTTGTTCTGTTTTGTTATCATCTCTTAATTTTTTAATGGGACTTTTGGAATGATAAGTTTGATCTCTTTTACAATTGATTACTTCTTTATTTTCCTATTCTATTCTATTTCCAAAATAAAACGAATAATTTACTATGTACGAATGTTTTAATTATATGAGTTTAAAGTAGTCTCGGAACGACAGATTTTTGAGAATTTTTTCATGGCAATTTTATTTTACTCTAAGGGCCATTATTACAACTTGCCGCTAAACTTGGGTTTAGTTAAAGGTATCTTTAGCTAAAGTGAACTTTAAAGTCATCTTTAACTACTTTTCGTTATTACAACCTAATGATAAAATAAAGTTAACTTTTGCAAAAATAGGGCAGTGGCGGAGCGAAGTCGATAACACTGCTCAATTAAACAAGTTTTTTTAAATGCAGTGGCAACTACTGGCTTTTTTTGTTATATTTGCTCACTCTGTTTATATTTGAAGTTGCCATATTGAAAATAATATATATGTATGGTAAGTTCAAACATAAACTTAACTCTAAAAGTTACTAGTAGGACGATCTTCCCCTTAGCTTTACGCTCACTTCTACCATATTGGCCACTTATAATAATGAAAAACAATATATCTGTCCGTTAAAATCCTGCCTTTAGTTAACGGCAAGTTGTAATAATCGCTCTAGAGTATTTGCCAGAAATCTGCTGAGAGGAAGTGCCCGAAGAAATAGTTTCTTCATATTTCGTCAGGTCAGACATCAAAACGAAAATAAGTAAAAATATTTCTGAGGCGACTTCCTCTCAGCAGATTTCTGGCGAAAACTCAAGTTTCTCAAAAATATGTCGTTCGGAGACGACTTTAAACTTTAGGTCTCGCCACTCATGTATAAAATTAACACACACAACATAAGGGGGTGGGGGAAGCTAGGTCGTAATCCTGACCTAAGGGTTCTAATGACTAATTATGTATGTATGCATCTTAGATGGGAGGATTTGAACATTGTTCTTGATAATGTGCTTGAAAACAGCGTCTGAACGCCGAATTAATAGTTTAAACCACGTAATAGAATATTTGCCACAGTCATGTCACGTTAATCATATTTGTTCTCATTTTCGAACAAACGAATCATGACTAACTAATTCCACTACACTATGAACGGAGAAGCATTGAGGGCAAGAATTTCTTGCTATATATCAGGCTTGTTATAGATCTGATTATGGATTGTACAATACAATACGGATAAATAGGTTAGGTCGGAGTGGTGACTCTGATATCACAAAGCTCACTTGAGCACGCCAAGTTCCACCAAAAGCAGGGAAAAGGAAGAAGTTGGTCAGCGCAAGGGCTGCACATACGGATAGATAGATAGATCAAAATTTTTATTATAAATAGAGTCACGAGTTACCCGAGTTACAGAGATGTGCTTCACATAATCATCTGGTTACCATTTCGTAATTCCTATGTTTCTTGTGGAAAATGAAAATTAAATGCTTTTGTAGTCGTCATCAATATTACACTTAATACAAGGCAAAGAGATAATGTATAAACACTTCAGTTAAAGCCATAAAACTTGGCACTTTTAAAGTAAAGCACAATGTCTTTAGTTTCTGCTTGGTGCGAAGGGGATTTCGCAATGGTGATCATAGAAAAAAATTCAAGAGAGTACGTTGGAACCTAGTGTCAAAAGCATTAATTGCCAAAGGGGGCAATCTACTTCACAACCTAAATATCGATAACAGGTATGATGCCAGGGACTTTGTACATTTGAGTTGGTTGCATGGTTCAAACAAAACAAGAATAAGTGAATATTTTCGAAATTCAAAGATCGGATCGTGCAGATACATGCGTTACAACTTCCGTATGAATATCTGCACACAATTTTAGTTGACACTGTCGTAGTAGTCATTAATTTTTGTTTTTTTTTTGTTTTTTTCGAAAGTCCCCGGCCTCACACTAACCCACTCTCACCCGACCCCATTACGTAGGGACACGTACACACTACAGTCCGGACTGTAGCGGGTAAGGTGAAAGTAATGGCAACGAGAACATAAATCAGTTACAGAACTTAATCACGAGCTGAATAAAGTTACAATAAACAGGAACTACCTATGACAAGAACGAAAATACATTTTTATATAATAATTTACAAATTAATGCCAGTATATAAGCTACGTTTTATATTACAAACACTACAATTAAAATCAATAAAATCATAATATAAGTTAAAATCGTTACATAATCTACGAAAAGGAAAATTACATCCATAGTTCGTTCTATAAAAATCTAAAGAAAGAGAACGATAGTGCCGTGAAAATCTTGCTGGAATACTGAAATTCAGGTTACAAAGCAAAAACTCAGAATCGATATCACCTTTAACCAGATTAAAAACAAAACAAACCCCTAAAACAGTCCTTCTACGTTCCAAAGTTGGAAGTTTTATCAAACCTAATCTAGCCTCATATGACGGAAACCCATTGGCACAATCACATCCTAAGTCACGTAAACAGAATAATAAAAACTGCTTCTGCGCAGACTCTATTGAATCACTATGACAACGATAGTATGGATTCCAAATAATAGACGCATACTCCAAAATAGGTCTAACAAGTGAAATGTATACTTACTTACTTAATTGGCAATAACAACCCGTTTATCGGATTTCGGCCTGCCGCAACACATCCTTCCAGGCGCCTCTGCTTCGTGCGCGCCTACGCCAGTCGGTCACACCAATCGATGACAGGGCTTCCTCGATTTGGTCCTTCCAACGGATGCAAGGTCGTCCTCTTCGCCGACTTCCGCAGATTCCCGCATCAAATACCCGTCTCGTCGGCGCATCCTCCTCCATTCGAACGACATGGCTGAGCCAGCGCAGTGGTCCGAGTCGATGTTTGGACCTCTGAATGTGCGCACATCTAGTACACTGGATACGTGCCTTCCGTCTATCACAATATGATCGATCTGGTTAGATGTTGAGCGATCAGGGGACATCCATGTGGCCTTGTGAATGTCGAGATGTTGAAACTTAGTGCTACATACTACCATGTTACGCGCCGCTGCGAAATCGATCAGCCTCATACCATTGGAGGTAGTGTTTGCGTGGAGGCTGAACTGTCCGACAGTGGGGCCAAAGATACCTTCCCGCCCGACCTTTGCATTAAAATCCCCCAAGGACGATTTTGGCGTCATGGGCCGGGCACTTATCGTATACGAGTTTAGCATAGAAGGCATCCTTAACCACATCGTCCTTTTCTTCCGTCGGGGCGTGAGCACATATTTGGCTGATGTTGTAAAACTTTGCTTTGATGCGGATTGTGGCTATTCTTTCGTTCACAGGTGTGAACCCAGAGACAAGGTGACGAAGTCTCTTATTAACCACAAATCCGCATCCAAATTCGTGCTTGTTTTCATGGCAGCTGTAGTATACATCGCAAGATGCAAGCCTTTTGCATCCTTGTCCTGTCCATCGCATTTCCTGAATGGCAGTGATGTCAGTCCTACATTTAATGAGGGCATCCGCCAGCTGGGCGGAAGCGCCTACCCTGTAAAGGGTGCTGACGTTCCATGTGCCAATACGTAAATCATAATCCTTTATACGTTTGCCGTGGTCGTCAACTTTTGAGGGGATCTTTTCATAGGATTCTGTCTTGGTTTTCATTGGATATTTGTTTTTACGTGGTGGATTCCAAGCGCTACGCACAACCCAAATTTAACGTCCAGGGGATTGGACATTCGCTGCACGCATTAGTTAACATCTAGCGGGTGCTAGAATGCCATCCAGGAGGGGCCACGAGGAGGCTGCGTGTCAACTTGAATACAGTAAGACAAGGATCGTCCTGCTGGTCGCCACGTTGACCACAATCAGAAACTTTACCTTGTTTGCATGCATCCCTCCCTCCCTGAAATGTATAGCAGTCTTGTTATATAAGGATCAATGAATTCCCTAGCCCATCTTTTCAGAAAACCAAGAACAGCCCGAGCCTTGCCAATCATCATACTAATATGATCAATAAAAGACAATTTCATATCCAATAATACTCCCAAATCAAGAAATGTAGTCACAGTTTCCAAAGAATATTCAAGAATATAAATAAAGAATACAAATTAACGAACACAAGCAAAATTAGCACAACCAACCACGGCTTCCACCATACCGGTCTTGTTCCTAAACCTTAAAGCAATTGCACAAAATTCCTGAATATTAAAGACGAAACTCTTGACCTCACTACCAGTGAAAACTAAATTATTTGATGGAAATGAAATATTTAAGCGATCATGTATGTACCTAAAGCTCAAAAGTTTGATGTCCCAGAGAAGTGATCTAAGTTAGACTCTTCTAAGATGCATGGCATTTGCACTTTTCAATGTCAAACTTCCTGTACCCTAACACAATCTCTTGTCTTCATAGAAAGACTCGATATCGCGTATTAGTTTTTAAACAAATAATGAACATTTAAATCAGAGTTCTAGAGCTCTACGACATCCAATTAAAAAGAAATCAACGATTTTGACAAATTTGTGATTCCACGCAACTAAAGGGTCTGCCAAATAACTTTTTTTTTTGAAAATGCTTTAAAAAAAAAACTACTGAATATTTCCTCAAATTTCTTTTTTTATTTGAAAGTACAATCCTTCCGGTTAATAATGGAAAATTATTTCATTCAAATGGTTGCCTCGGCTGGCCATGCAGTAGCCTACACGATCGGTCCAATTTTTAAGCACATTATCGATTGTGTGCAGGTGTATTTCACCAATGGCTTCACGAATATTGTCCTTTAAAGTGTCAAATGTCTCTGGCTTGTCGGCGTAACACTTATCTTTGACGGCACCCCACAAATAATAGTCCAACGGTGTCAAATCGCAGCTCCGAGGTGACCAAACGACATCAGTTCTGCGGCTGATAATGCGATCTTCAAAAACAGGGCGCAAAACATCGAGTGTAGCTACGGCTGAGTGGCACGTAGCGCCGTCCTGTTGAAACCAAATGTTGCCAATATCCTCCTCTTCAATTTTTGTGAACAAAAATTCGTTCAACATGGCCCGACAACGATCGCTATTGACTGTAACGGCCACTCCTTGCTCATTTTCGAAGAAAAATGGCCCAATTATGCCTCTGGACCAAAATCTGCACCAAACAGTGACTCGTGTTGGGTGTGTCAGCTTTTTCAATGTATGCGTGCGGGTTTTCTGTGCCCCAAATGCGACAATTTTGCTTGTTTACATACCCGCCAATATCAAAATAAGCTTCATCTGAAAAGATGATTTTTTTTTGCCAAAATCGGCATCTTCTGGTGTAAGCTACTGCATGGCCAGCCGAGGAAGCCATTTGAATGAAATTATTTTCCATTATTAACCGGAAGGTTTGTACTTTCAAATAAAATTTTTTTTGCCAAAATCGGCATCTTCCGCATGGCCAGCCGAGGCAGCCATTTGAATGAAATTATTTTCCATTATTAACCGGAAGGATCGTACTTAATTTGAGAAAATATTCAGTAGTTTTTTTTTAAAGCATTTTCAAAAAAAAGTTATTTGGCGGACCCTTTACATACATACATATACATATATATATATATATATATACATATATCGGATACTCAGTAGAAATTTTTTCAGACTTTGGTATCTCGTTTCATGCATCATTATCGTATACCTAACGAATATATATTTAATGTAAATAATAATCATCAATAGAAGCAAAATCTTTAAAATTAAAACCTTAAATTCGGTAATTGTTTTATATTCACCATAAAATGGGCAAGAAAAGTCCTACGATACAGTTTGCAACAATTTTGAATCATGACATGAGGGGGGACAAACAGGTAATAAATGTTCGAAATAATTAGGCTTGACTCCTAATTATATTGTTATAACCCTTTACTGTGACTTTTCGACTACCTGAGTATATGCGGACATAACGCAAGATCCCCTATAAAAGAGCGGTCATAACTTGTAACGAACATTACATTCGAATTGACTTTCGTAGCATAAAGACACCGTGATCCTCTTTTTTAATCTATCGAGTGAAATAATATAAAATGGACCGTTTTCTGAAATTTGAAGTTTTGAATGATGACGATCGTGAGGAAGACTATCCTGAACTTTGCAAACATTTTGAATGTCAACCGGCATGTAAAAGGCTTATGAAAAGATCATATCTTAACGAGTGTATCAATGACATTTACTTCTGGAATTACTGTGACGAGCCATATGTAGACATTTGCATTTCAGCTGAGGAGGATAAAAATGTTATTTGCCAAACCCTGGATACAATACTGGCACCACCGAAATTGTCCACTTTCGTTGCGGCAGTTCAACGAATTAAAAAGCAATTGTTTCGTAAGCCAAGGAAAAATTCACGCAAACGGACAAAGCCACAGCGTCGAGTAACATCATTTACAGAATGCTTCTATCCTAGATATCAACGTCATCTAATTGGTCGTTACAATGTGCGAAGAAATTATTTAAAACAAGAGATCCCATCCATGCAAGATGAACAGTACCGTCGTGAGGCACAGGTCTCGGAGTATTTGGCAGTCAATGAAAACATACAGGACATTGCACAGCAACTCATGGGTCAATTATATCGTTATCGTAATAATGACAATAGCAACACATATCAACAAGTTATTCAAACAATCCAAGAACTGAAAGAACTCCAAATGGAACAATATTATCGTGATCGTTTATTGGCCAATGAAAAGTTATCTGAAGCATCCGAACGTACCTCGACGTACCATGCGTCTAGTGATTGACTATAATTGAGATATTTGGCAATTTGGAAATTACAACAAAAAGAAAACAACACTATTTTTAAGACAAACCTTTTGCAGTCAATAATTAAAAATTCAAAAAAATATTAAATTTTTTAATAAAAAACTTGTTATAAATTTCATAAAATTTTTTAAAAATAAAAGAAAATTCAAAACAATTAAATTATTGCGTATACATATGTATGAAATAGGAAATAATAGGAACAATTTTTTTGTTTTATCAATTCCTTCAAATTTTGGATATTTTAGCCTTTAGTCAGGATCACAACCCAATTTCTCATGCCATTCGTGTTGTGTACAGTGGTGGTCATATAATTGAAACATTATTTTGGTCTCTCATTTGTTCTGTTTTGTTATCATCTCTTAATTTTTTAATGGGACTTTTGGAATGATAAGTTTGATCTCTTTTACAATTGATTACTTCTTTATTTTCCTATTCTATTCT
The DNA here is from genome assembly GCA_932273835.1 of Sarcophaga variegata. Lineage (NCBI taxonomy): Eukaryota > Metazoa > Arthropoda > Insecta > Diptera > Sarcophagidae > Sarcophaga > Sarcophaga variegata. The sequence continues at coordinate 13,663,145 of OW026361.1, read as the reverse complement.
ATTTCCAAAATAAAACGAATAATTTACTATGTACGAATGTTTTAATTATATGAGTTTAAAGTAGTCTCGGAACGACAGATTTTTGAGAATTTTTTCATGGCAATTTTATTTTACTCTAAGGGCCATTATTACAACTTGCCGCTAAACTTGGGTTTAGTTAAAGGTATCTTTAGCTAAAGTGAACTTTAAAGTCATCTTTAACTACTTTTCGTTATTACAACCTAATGATAAAATAAAGTTAACTTTTGCAAAAATAGGGCAGTGGCGGAGCGAAGTCGATAACACTGCTCAATTAAACAAGTTTTTTTAAATGCAGTGGCAACTACTGGCTTCTTTTTTATTATATTTGCTCACTTTGTTTATATTTGAAGTTGCCATATTGAAAATAATATATATGTATGGTAAGTTCAAACATAAACTTAACTCTAAAAGTTACTAGTAGAACGATCTTCCCCTTAGCATAACGCTCACTTCTACCATATCGTCCACTTAGTTAACGGCAAGTTGCAATAATGGCTCTGAGAGTATTTGCTCATATTTGCTTTTCATATTTCGTTTTGTTGGAAATGTCTGATCTAGGATTCGAACCGAGGCACTGTGGTCCAAAACCTCAATCTAGCCGGACAAAAATCATTTTTTTAAATATTTGGGCAATTCACACGACTTTGTATCGTGTATGTTGTATTGAACACATTTGTTTGTTTGTGAACGCTCAATGCTATGCTGTATTGTGTATCATGTGGCATTCAAACAATTTGATAGACCGAAACCAACACAACGTTTTAAAAACATATGAAAACATATATACATTTTTTTATTCACACAATTTGATAGCACGAAACCAATACAACTTTTAAAGACACATGGAAAAAATGTGTATAAGTGTATCGGATTTTTATATGAAAAATATCAACAACAATTATACACTGTTGTATGTTCTTCCAACAATACAATGAATACAACGATACAACGGCTTGTGTGAATTAACCAATTTTAAAAGTAAATTTTTTGTATGGTAATATGTTGACAAGTGTCTAAAGTACATAACGACATATTTTTTTTTCTTTAAACAGTTACACTAGCATTGATATATTTCTTCAAATACAAATAATTGCTTCTTTGCTAAAAAATTCATATCTCAAGTGACATTTAACAGTGCGAGTGAAATTGTCGTGAAAAATTAATAAGAACAATTAAAAAAAATTTGTTCGTGTAATTAATATAACAAAGGTATGAGTAAAAAAATACTGTTTAAATTTTTCATAAAATAAGTTTTATTTATAAATGAAATGCAATTATGTACATGTGTGTTTTAAATGTGAAATTTTTGTTTAATGTCCGAATTCAATTAGAATTTCAAATGGTAATTAATCGTACTTAAGCTTTAGTTTTTATAATTGTTGTCATCTATATATATGTAGCTTTTTAATGTTTAAAAAATTAGCTGCCGGATTTTGCCCAAACGATTTTTATTTCATTTAGAGTTTAACATGTCCATTAGAAGAAAAGAGCTGTATAATACTTGGCGTAATGAAAAAGAACTAACTAAGAAAACTGATGCTGTTGTTAAACACGTTGTTGCTAAGATTAGTATTAAGAATGATGAAACGGATAGCTATTACAGAAAAGTAAGACAATCAAGTGTACATATGCCATGCCATCAAGAAAACATAAAATTCTTATCCATGGTGCCGATATTGTTCAGTGTGCAGCACTTCCTATTCGAATGTTATCGAAGGAAGAAGCTCTTGAATCTAGAAATAAAGATTTCAGAAATATAAGAGAACATCACACAAGAAAAATGTCTCGTGAAAAAACAATGCATGATCTTTTTCATTGTCTTCTGTTATCTTCAGATCCTATTATTCCTCTTTTCCCGCAGTACAGAACCTTTGGATGAAGAAGTTCTTGCCTTGCTATTAGATGCGTCAATGCCAGAGTGGCATCTAGATTCTGAAAGTGAATCAGATATAGATTGAAATAAACATAATGTGTTTCTTGTTTCTTTTTTGTATAATTTTATTAAATATATTAAAATAATTTGAAATAATTGTTTCTAAAGATTCTGCTTTCAATTTAAGTTATAATAATTGCATATAGAGACTAGCTATACTAAAATTAGGTGTTCCCAGATATTCAAGGTTTAGTATCTATGTGATATGGAAGGTGCTACGCCTACAATTGCTAGTCCGCCTATTGTTAACCAAAATATTAATATCGACACTAAATTTCATCATACATGATTTGGGGATCTTGACTGTTATTGTTTTTCCAGACATACGAATTTTAGTATTTTATTTACATGAGAGGTAACACGCCCATTGTAGCTAGTTCAACCATTTTTCCCACAAATGTTTATGTCTATATCAAAGTTGTCCATGCTGAATTCGAAGATTCCAGCTGTTGCAGTTACCGTGATATAAGACTTTTAATACTTAATCCTTAAAGAAGGCGTGGCACTTCATCCATTTAAAACTTTTGAATAAAAATTAGCCTATAATTCCACCCACATATACAGAAATACGGTGTGAAAATTTTAGGAAAATCGGTTCAGTCGTTTTGTCGTCTTTAGGCTTCAAACAGACCCAAAAAAAAAAAACAAATTTACATACATACACACACTCATACACACACATATACATTTGATTTTTTTCTCTCTAATTGTTTATATTGATGAACTCTATAAACGTATCAAGTTTCTTGTCGGTACGGCTTTGCAAAAGCGAGTTATAACTTTTGTCCGTCTAGATTGAGCATTTGGACCACTGTGCGAGGCCTCAGATCTAATAAGCCAACACCTGCGTAAATTTTCACCGATCGAGTGTATCGTACCACCGTAATCCATCCACCTTCTATCTAACTCCCTCTTCAGAGCTTTGTAGCTAGTGTTGTCAAATGTGCCCTCCATGTGTTGTTGTCGTACATCATCGACTTACATACATAACATACATAGTTGGCCATTACAACCCTTCAGTTAGGATTACGGCCTAGCTTCTCACACCACTCATGTTTTGTGTGTTAATTTTATACATGAGTGGCGGGACCTACAGTTTAAAGTCGACTCCGAAAGACAGATTTTTGAGAAACTTTTCATGGCAGTTTTATTTATTCTCAGAGTTTTTGCCAGAAAATCATCATCATCATCATACATCATCGACTCATGAGATAAGCGACGTAAACAGAATAATAAAAACTGCTTCTGCACAGACTCTATTGAATCACTATGACAACGATAGTATGGATTCCAAATAATAGACGCATACTCCAAAATAGGTCTAACAAGTGAAATGTATAGCAGTCTTGTTATATAAGGATCAATGAATTCCCTAGCCCATCTTTTCAGAAAGCCAAGAACAGCCCGAGCCTTGCCAATCATCATACTAATATGATCAATAAAAGACAATTTCATATCCAATAATACTCCCAAATCAAGAAATGTAGTCACAGTTTCCAAAGAATATTCAAGAATATAAATAAAGAATACAAATTAACGAAAACAATCAAAATTAGCACAACCAACCACGGCTTCCACCATACCAGTCTTGTTCCTAAACCTTAAAACAATTGAACAAAATTCCTGAATTATAAAGACGAACCTTGAGCCCTATCTATCAGTGCAAACTAAATTATTTGATGGAAATGAAATATTTAAGCCATCATGTATGTACATAAAGCTCAAAAGTTTGATGTCCCGGAGAAGTGATCTAAGTTAGACTCTTCTAAGATACATAGCATGTGCACTTTTCAATGTCAAACTTTCTGTACCCAGTGTAGCACTAACGCAATCTCTTGTCTTCAAAGAAAGACTCAATATCGCGTATTAGTTTTTAAACAAATAATGAACATTTAAATCAGAGTTCTAGAGCTCTACGACATCCAATTAAAAAGAAATCAACGATTTTGACAAATAAAATAAAAATAACTTTTTTTTGAAAATGCTTTAAAAAAAAAAACTACTGAATATTTTCTCAAATTTCTTCTTTTATTTGAAAGTACAATCCTTCCGGTTAATAATGGAAAATAATTTCATTCAAATGGCTGCCTCGGCTGGCCATGCAGTAGCCTACACGATCGGTCCAATTTTTAAGCACATTATCGATTGTGTGCAGCTGTATTTCACCAATGCTTCACGAATATTGTCCTTTAAAGCGTCAAATGTCTCTGGCTTGTCGGCGTAACACTTATCTTTGACGGCACCCCACAAATAATAGTCCAACGGTGTCAAATCGCAGCTCCGAGGTGACCAAACGACATCAGCTCTGCGGCTGATAATGCGATCTTCAAAAACAGGGCGCAAAACATCGAGTGTAGCTACGGCTGTGTGGCACGTAGCGCCGTCCTGTTGAAACCAAATGTTGCCAATATCCTCCTCTTCAATTTTTGTGAACAAAAATTCGTTCAACATGGCCCGACAACGATCGCTATTGACTGTAACGGCCACTCCTTGCTCATTTTCGAAGAAAAATGGCCCAATTATGCCTCTGGACCAAAATCTGCACCAAACAGTGACTCGTTTTGGGTGTGTTGGCTTTTCAATGTATGCGTGCGGGTTTTCTGTGCCCCAAATGCGACAATTTTGCTTGTTTACATACCCGCCAAGATCAAAATGAGCTTCATCTGAAAAGATGATTTTTTTTTGCCAAAATCGGCATCTTCTGGTGTAAGCTACTGCATGGCCAGCCGAGGAAGCCATTTGAATGAAATTATTTTCCATTTTTAACCGGAAGGTTTGTACTTTCAAATAAATTTTTTTTGCCAAAATCGGCATCTTCCGCATGGCCAGCCGAGGAAGCCATTTGAATGAAATTATTTTCCATTATTAACCGGAAGGATTGTACTTAATTTGAGAAAATATTCAGTAGTTTTTTTTTAAAGCATTTTCAAAAAAAGTTATTTGGCGGACCCTTTACATACATACATATACATATATATATATATATATATACATATATCGGATACTCAGTAGAAATTTTTTCAGACTTTGGTATCTCATTTCATGCATCATTATCGTATACCTAACGAATATATATTTAATGTAAATAATAATCATCAATAGAAGCAAAATCTTTAAAATTAAACCTCAAAATCGGTAATTGTTTTATATTCACCATAAAGTAGGCAAGAAAAGTCCTACGATACAGTTTGCAACAATTTTGAATCATGACATGAGGGGGGGACAAACAGGTAATAAAAGTTCGAAATAATTAGGCTTGACTACTAATTATATTGTTATAACCCTTTAATGTGACTTTTCGACTACCTGCGTATATGCGGACATAACGCAAGATCCCCTATAAAAGAGCGGTCATAACTTGTAACGAACATTACATTCGAATTGACTTTCGTAGCATAAAGACGCCGTGATCCTCTTTTTTAATCTATCGAGTGAAATAATATAAAATGGACCGTTTTTTGAATTTTGAAGTTTTGAATGATGACGATCGTGAGGAAGACTATCCTGAACTTTGCAAACATTTTGAATGTCAATCGGCATGTAAAAGGCTTATGAAAAGATCATATCTTAACGAGTGTATCAATGACATTTACTTCTGGAATTACTGTGACGAGCCATATGTAGACATTTGCATTTCAGCTGAGGAGGATAAAAATGTTATTTGCCAAACCCTGGATACAATACTGGCACCACCGAAATTGTCCACTTTCGTTGCGGCAGTTCAACGAATTAAAAAGCAATTGTTTCGTAAGCCAAGGAAAAATTCACGCAAACGGACAAAGCCACAGCGTCGAGTAACATCATTTACAGAATGCTTCTATCCTAGATATCAACGTCATCTAATTGGTCGTTACAATGTGCGAAGAAATTATTTAAAACAAGAGATCCCATCCATGCAAGATGAACAGTACCGTCGTGAGGCACAGGTCTCGGAGTATTTGGCAGTCAATGAAAACATACAGGACATTGCACAGCAACTCATGGGTCAATTATATCGTTATCGTAATAATGACAATAGCAACACATATCAACAAGTTATTCAAGTAATCCAAGAACTGAAAGAACTCCAAATGGAACAATATTATCGTGATCGTTTATTGGCCAATGAAAAGTTATCTGAAGCATCCGAACGTACCTCGACGTACCTAAAAGTTCTCATGCGTCTAGTGATTGACTATGATTGAGATATTTGGCAATTTGGAAATTACAACAAAAAGAAAACAACACTATTTTTAAGACAAACCTTTTGCAGTCAAGAATTAAAAATTCAAAAAAAAAAATACATTTTTTAATAAAAAAACTTGTTATAAATTTTATAAAATTTTTTAAAAATAAAAGAAAATTCAAAACAATTAAATTGTTGCGTATACATATGTATGAAATAGGAAATAATAGGAACAATTTTTTTGTTTTATCAATTCCTTCAAATTTTGGATACAAGCCTTTAGTCAGGATCACAACCAAATTTCTCATGATATTCGTGTAGTGTACAGCGGTGGTCATATAATAAAAACATTATTTTGGTCTCTCATTTGTTCTATTTTTATCATCTCTTAATTTTTTAACGGGACTTTTGGAATGATAAGTTTGATCTCTTTTACAATTGATTACTTCTTTATTTTCCTATTCTATTCTATTTCCAAAATAAAACGAATAATTTACTATGTACGAATGTTTTAATTATATGACCACAACTGTATGTTAATTTTTCATTTTATTTATTATTTTTTATAAAGGGTGTTTTTTATAGAGGTATAGAACCTTAAGTTGGCATTACTTTTCAAGATGGCGACCGATTTAACAGCTGTCAAGTGATTTATTCTCAGTTTGGTTTGGCAATTCCTCATGAATAGACTCACGCCTGAACAACGCTTACAAATAGTGCAATTTTATTTCGAAAATAATGGTTCTGTGCGGAAAGCGTATCGCGCACTGCGTCCATTTTATCGTCGACAAAATCGTCCATCAGAGCAGTTAATTCGACTAACCACGTTTACTCTTATTGATAACTCGCATCCCCAGAGACGCTGTACGGTGCGTGCAGAAGAAGCTATTGCTGCTGTAGAGCGTAGCATTGGGGAAGACCCGAATGAGTCCATCCACCATCGAGCACAGGAATTGGATCTGTGTCCATCCACTTTATGGAAGATTTTGCAGAAGGATCTTGGTTTGCGTGCTTACAAAATCCAACTCGTACAAGTTTTGAAGCCAAACGATCATCAAGTAAGGCGTAGATTCGTCGAATGGGCCCAAAACGAGATTACCGTTGTTCCCGATTTTAATATGCGAATTTTGTTTAGCGATGAAGCGCACTTCTGGTTGAATGGCTACGTCAACAAACAAAACTGCCGCATTTGGAGTGAAGGTAATCCTCAAGTGTATGTGGAAACACCGTTACATCCAGAAAAACTGACTGTTTGGTGCGCTTTTTGGGCTGGTGGAATCATTGGTCCGTACTTTTTCAAAAACGATGGTAGCCAGAACGTTACAGTCAATGGTGATCGGTATAGGGCCATGATTACTAACTTTTTCATTCCTGAATTGAATAACCATGATTTCCAGGAGATGTGGTTTCAACAAGACGGCGCAACATGTCACACAGCTCGTGCCACAATAGATTTATTGAAAGACACGTTTGGTGACCGCCTAATTTCACGTTTTGGACCTGTGAATTGGCCCCCAAGATCCTGTGATTTAACACCGCTAGACTACTTTCTGTGGGGCTATGTAAAGTCATTGGTCTATGCGGTAAAGCCACAAACGCTTGATCATTTGGAAGACAACATTCGCCGTATTATTGCCGATATACGGCCACAAATGTTGGAAAAAGTCATCGAAAATTGGACGCGCCAGCCGAAATAATATTTAAAATGTAATGCCACAAGATTATCTTTCGGATAAATAAAATTCATGTCAATCGAATAATCCATCGTTGTTTTATTGCAACTTAAAGTTCTATACCTCTATAAAAAACACCCTTTACATGAGTCGTCTCCGAACGACAGATGTTTGACAATTTTTTTCATGTCAATTTTATTTTACTCTAAGGGCCACTATTACAACTTGCCACTAAACTTGGGTTTAGTTAAAGGTATCTTTAGCTAAAGTGAACTTTAAAGTTACCTTTAACTACTTTTCGTTATTACAACCTAATGATAAAATAAAGTTAACTCTTTCAAAAATAGGGCAGTGGCGGAGCGAAATCGATAACACTGCTCAATTAAACAAGTTTTTTTTAAATGCAGTGGCAACTACTGGCTTCTTTTTTATTATATTTGCTCACTTTGTTTATATTTGAAGTTGCCATATTGAAAATAATATATATGTATGGTAAGTTCAAACATAAACTTAACTTTAAAAGTTACTAGTAGGACGAGTAGCTTAACGCTCACTTCTACCATATTGTCCACTTATAATAAAGAAAAACAATTTATCTGCCCGTTAAAATCCTGCCTTTAGATAACGGCAAGTTATAATAATGGCCCTGAGGGTATTTGCTGAGAGGAAGTCGCCGAAGAAATAGTGCCTTCATATTTCGTTTTGTTGGAAATGTATGATCTAGGGTTTGAACCGAGGTCTCAGGTCTAATAAGCCAACACCTGCGTAAATTTTCACAGATCGTGTGTATAGTACCACCGTAATCTATCTCTATATATTCATAGGGTCTATACACCTTCTATCTAGGTTTCTCAAAAATCTGTCTTTCGGAGTCGACTTTAAACTGTAGGTCCCACCATTCATGTATAAAATTAAAACACACAACATAAGTGATGTGAGAAACTAGAACGTCGAACTATGGGTCTATTCGACCTCCGGGTACTGTACTTGTCTTAATTGACAAAGTACACGTCCTCTAACCTAACCTAACCTAACCTGACACATAAAACAGGAAATAATCCATTGGTAGACTGATATCGCAGATGATGGTTACATGAAATCGCATAGACGTAAATGCTTGATGCTTTCCAAATCCACACGTAGAAGTTAACAGAATATAAGCTTTTCGGAACCTCTCAAAAAATCTGATTATTAAGCTGGCAGAATTCGTGAGGTGGTTCGGTTAACATCGTTTAAACAAATGGAATTTATTAAATGAAGCTAAGGTTCTTGCCGCCCTAGTCTAGTAGGCAGATGTTTTGGATTATTAGGCCTCGATTTAAACCCCAGGTCAGACATCAAAACGAAAACATGAAACATGAAATATTTCTGCGGCGACTTCCTCTCAGCAGATTTCTGGCAAAAACTCAAAAATTTGTCGTTCGGAGTCGACTTTATGCTGTAGGTCCCGCTACTCATGTAGAAAATTAACACACACAATATAAGTGGCGTGGGGGAAGTTAGGTCGTAATTCTGACTGAAGGGTTGTAGTGTCGAATTATGTATGTATGTGTCTTAGAGGGAAGGATTTGTGCAGTTTTCTTGATAAAGTGCTTGAAAACAGCGTCTGAACGCCGAATTAATAGTTTAAACCACGTAATGGAATATTTGCCACAGTCATGTCATGTTAACCATATTTGTTCTCATTTTCGAACAAACGAATCATGATAACAGATTCCACTACACTATGAACGGAGAAGCATTGAGGGCAAGAATTTCTTGTTATATATCAGGCTTGTTATAGATCTGATTATGGATTGTATTGTATGAAGAGACGGATAGATATATAGATCAAAATTTTTTTTTATAAATGGAGTCACGGTTTACGCGTACAGAAATGTGCTTCACATAATCATCATAAAATGAAAATTAAATGCTTTTGTAGTCGTCATCAATATTACACTTACGTAATACAAGGCAAAGAGATGATATTTCCACTTTAGTTAAAACCATAAAACTTAACACTTTTAAAGTAAAGCACAATGTCTTTAGTTTATGCTTGATGCGAAGGGGATTTCGCAATTGTGATCATAGAAAAAAAATTCAAGAGAATACGTTGCACAAGCGGTCAAAAATCAATATCTCCAAAACCAAAAAGGTCTTCAAATTTGGTCAGCCCATAGCATGTTCTAAGAGCTTAAAGTATGCAAATTTTTAGGAAAAAATTATAACAACTGTAGCCAAAGTAGCTATTTGATCTCTGAAGGATTAATTGGCTTATAGATTTGTTTTAAGAATTTTTGAAATAAAGTAAAGCTTCGGTTAAAGAATTATCAACTTGCGTAATTTTAGATATTTTACGCCACTTTGTTCTTTCTGAAGACTTGAAAAATTCCTTAGCAGGACGACCACGCTTTTGACTAGGTGCAGGTAGTTCTTTTCCAAGGGATTTTGCTTCTAGCTGAATAGTTTCAAGACATTCAAACCATTTTTTATGCTCCTTCAGAATACTATTTATAATTACTTTGCTTCGATAATTTTTAATCCTTAATTAATTAATTTCATTGTTTTTCAGCCTTCAATTTTTCCTCCATAATTAGAAATATTTTTTTCTTTCTTATGATAATTACCAGCTGGAACTCCAAATATCAAGCACATACATTCTAGAAAATTGGCACTGACAGAATAAACCTTCTATATTAATTTCCATATTGATATTTTTTAAACGTATAACACTGTCGCGAAATCCATCAATTAAATTGCAATATTAAGTTTAAACCAACAATTTCTTAAACAAATGTTTTGTCTTTATTCATAACTGTATCAAATGCAACAAAATTGCAATATAAAGTTTAAAATAACAAGATTTAAAAAAAATTATTTCTCTTTACTCATGTTCTTAAGAAGATATAGTACAAAACAAAATGCGTTTTTTTATTATTTTTCGTAGGATGACTATGCACATCACATCCATATGCGAAAATAATATAATAATAAATATTATTTAATTTAAAGAGGGATAAAAATCTACAATTTGATGTATAATAAGTTGTGGGCAGATGAGGGCCAAATAACTAAAAGTCTACGTGAAAAATTAGTTTTTAAGAAACGTGTGTTTTGAAAAGGTTAAAAAAGTATTCTTCAGGGATTTTTTAATGGGCTTAAATTTTTGCAACTTTTATCATTTAATTTGGTAGAAAACAAGTTAAAATTTAATTTTTGTTGGGTTTTTGGAGACTTCTGCCACAATAACATGAAATTTTTTTTAATTGCTCTTAAGTTTTTTTGTAGGACGATGCGACCACAATAAATGCAATATAAACATACCTCCACTTTCAAATGACGCAAATATTAAATTTCGCAAAAAAAAACAACAAAATTTGTTAGATTCATAAAATTTAGAGTGTTGTCAATAAATTTAGTACAATAACGTTTAGAAAAAAAATTAACTTTTTTTTGATTTTTTGGCCAATGGGGGAAACCAGTGTGCGTTGGAACCTAATGTCAAAAGCAGTAATTGCCAAAGGGGGCGATCTAATTCACAACCTAAATATCGGCAACATGTATGATGCCAGGGATTGTATATTTGAGTTGGTTGCATGGTTCAAACAGAACAAGAATAAGCGAATATTTTCGAAATTCAAAGATCGGATCGTGCAGATACATGCGTTACAACTTCCGTATGAATATCTGCACACAATTTTAGTTGACACTGTCGTAGTTGTCATTAATTTTTGTTTTTTTTTTGTTTTTTTCGAAAGTCCCCGGCCTCACACTAACCCACTCTCACCCGACCCCATTACGTAGAGACACGTACACACTACAGTCCGGACTGTAGCGGGTAAGGTAAAAGTAATGGCAACGAGAACATAAATCAGTTACAGAACTTAATCACAAGCTGAATAAAGTTACAATAAACAGGAACTACCTATGACAAGAACTAATAATTTACAAATTAATGCCAGTATATAAGCTACGTTTTATATTACAAACGCTGCTATTAAAATCAATAAAATCATAATATAAGTTAAAATCGTTACATAATCTACGAAAAGGAAAATTACATCCACAGTTCGTTCTATAAAAATCTAAAGAAAGAGGACGATAGTGCCGTGAAGATCTTGCTGGAATACTGAAATTCAGGTTACAAAGAAAAAACTCAGAATCGATATCACCTTTAACCAGATTAAAAACAAAACAAACCCCTAAAACAGTCCTTCTACGTTCCAAAGTTGGAAGTTTTATCAAACCTAATCTAGCCTCATATGACGGAAACCCATTGGCACAATCACATCCTAAGTCACGCAAACAGAATATAAAAACTGCTTCTGCGCAGACTCTATTGAATCACTATGACAAGGGCCTAACAAGTGAAATGTATACTTACTTACTTAATTGGCCATAACAACCCGTTTATCGGATTTCGGCCTGCCGTAACACATCCTTCCAGGCGCCTCTGCTTCGTGCGCGCCTACGCCAGTTGGTCACACCAATCGATGACAGGGCTTCCTCGATTTGGTCCTTCCAACGGATGCAATGTCGTCCTCTTCGCCGACTTCCGCAGATTCCCGCATCAAATACCCGTCTCGCCGGCGCATCCTCCTCCATTCGAACGACATGGCTGAGCTAGGGCAGCCGCTGGATATTAATACGCTGTACAACGTCTATGTCGTTGAGGAGGTCATACAGCTCACTGTTGTATCGGATACGGAAATCATCGCCAACTCGCACTGGACCGAAGATCTTGCGCAGTACTTTTCTCTCGAACACTCTCAAGGCCGCTGCATCTGTACTTAATAGGGTCCATGCCTCTGCGCCATAAAGAAGCAAGGGTAGGATGAGTGTCTTGTAGAGTGTTAGTTTTGTCGTACGAGAGAGGTCTCAGCTATTCAATTGCCTATTGAGACCATAGTAGCACCTGTTGGCAAGAGTGATCCTGCGCTTGATGTCCAGACTGACATCATTTCTGGTGGTAACGGCGGAGCCAAGATAGATGAATTCCTTGACCGTATCAAAAGTATAGTTATCGGCCGTAATCTGAGAATCAATACGCCGCGCGTCTCTACTCGTCTATAACATATACTTTGTTTTGCCCTCATTTACTGCCAAACCCATCTTAGTAGACTCGCGTTCAATAGCACTAAAGGCAGCAGTAACATCTCGCTTCGTACGCCCTATGATGTCAATGTCGTCAGCGTACGCAAGCAACTGGACACTTTTTTGAAAAATAGTGCCACTGCGATGCACTCCTGCCTTTCGCAGAACACTCTCCATGACGAAGTAGAAGAGGTCGCATGATAAGGGGTCGCCTTGTCTGAAACCTCGCACGGTATCAAAAGGCTCGGAGAGGTCCATTCCTACCTTGACGGAGCTGCAGGAATTGCTCAACGTCATTCTGCATAGCCTTATCAGCTTCGCAGGTATACCGAGCTCAGACATTGCGGCAAAAACACGATTCCTTATGGGGCTATCAAAGGCGGCTTATAGTCGACAAAAAGATGGTGTGTGTCGACTTGTTTCTCGTGCGTCTTTTCCAGGATTTGGCGTAGTGTGAAGATCTGGTCGATGGTGGACTTGCCAGGTCTGAAGCCGCACTGATAAGGTCCAATCAGTGTTTTGACGAGTGGCATCAGTCGTTCACACAATACGCCTGTAAGAACCTTATATGCGATAGGGAGAAGGCTTATACCCCTATAGTTGGCGCATATAGTAGGGTCTCCCTTTTTCAGGACAGGACAGAGGACACTGAGGTTCCAATCGTTGGGCATACTTTCCTCTAGCCATATTTTGTAAATAAGCTGGTGCATGCGCCCTACAAACTCATTACATCCGGTTTTAAATAATTCAGCGGGGAGGCCATCAGGACCTGCCGCTTTATTGTTTTTAAGGCGTGTAATCGCGACTTTGAGCTCTTCATGGCTAGGCGGCGGAAACTCCACGCCGTCATCATCGATCGGGTTCGGAACATCATCTCTAAAGGCGGTATTGGTGTCGTCATCGCCTTGTAGCAGAGTAGAGAAGTGTCTCCTCCATAACCTCAGTACTCCCTGCGGATCTGTTACTAAGTTTCCATTATCGTCCTTGCAGGAAGACGCTCCGGGTTTATAACCCTCGGTTAGACGCTTAACCTTTTGATAGAATTTTCGAGCGTCATTCCTACATCTATACATCTCGACTTCCTCACGCTCACGCCTTTCTTGCTCCCTCTTCTTGCGTCTGAAAAGGCGTCTCTCATCCCTTCTCTTCTCTCTATAGTTCTCGACAATGGCTCGCGTAGCGGCTGACTGCAACGTTTTCTGGTATGCGGCGTTTTTCGCTGCAGTTGCCTCGCGACACTCCTCATCGTACCATTGATTTCGTTGGGGTGGGCGTTCGAAACCAAGGACTGTTTCCGCAGTAGTGCGCAAGGAGTGGGAAATGTTGGCCCACAGTCCGCCAATGTCGTTGAGATTAGATGGGGAACGACGGAGCTTATCCGAAAGTTGAGCGGAGAACGCCTCAGCTGTCCTTTGTGATCGCAGCTGGGCGGAAGCGCCTACCCTGTAAAGGGTGCGGACGTTCCATGTGCCAATACGTAAATCATAGTCCTTTATACGTTTGCCGTGGTCGTCAACTTTTGAGGGGATCTTTTCATAGGATTCTGTCTTGGTTTTCATTGGATATTTGTTTTTACGTGGTGGGTTACAAGCCCTACGCACAACCCAAATTTAACGTCCAGGGGATTGGACATTCGCTGCACGCATTAGTTAACATCTAGCGGGTGCTAGAATGCCATCCAGGAGGGGCCAGGAGGAGGCTGCGTGTCAACTTGAATACAGCAAGACAAGGATCGTCCTGGTGGTCGCCACGTTGACCACAATCTTCTGATCTTTACCTTGTTTGCATGCATCCCTCCCTCCCTGAAATGTATAGCAGTCTTGTTATATAAGGATCAAAGAATTCCCTAGCCCATCTTTTCAGAAAACCAAGAACAGCCCGAGCCTTGCAATCATCATACTAATATGATCAATAAAAGACAATTTCATATCCAATAATACTCCCAAATCAAGAAATGTAGTCACAGTTTCCAAAGAATATTGAAGAATAATAATAAAGAATACAAATTAACGAAAACAATCAAAATTAGCACAACCAACCACGGCTTCCACCATATCAGTCTTGTTCCTAAACCTTAAAACAATTGCACAAAATTCTTGAATATTAATGACGAAACTCTTGAACCTCACTACCAGTGAAAACTAAATTATTTGATGGAAATGAAATATTTAAGCCATCATGTATGTACCTAAAGCTCAAAAGTTTGATGTCCCAGAGAAGTGATCTAAGTTAGACTTTTCTAAGATGCTTGGCATTTGCACTTTTCAATGTCAAACTTTCTGTACCCCAACGCAATCTCTTGTCTTCATAGAAAGACTCGATATCGCGTATTAGTTCTTAAACAAATAATGAAAATTTAAATCAGAGTTCTAGAACTCTACGACATCCAATTAAAAAGAAATCAACGATTTTGACAAATTTGTTATTCCACGCAACTAAAGGGTCCGCCAAATAACTTTTTTTTTGAAAATGCTTAAAATAAAACGACTGAATATTTTCTCAAATTTCTTTTTTTATTTGAAAGTACAATCCTTCCGGTTAATAATGGAAAATAATTTCATTCAAATGGCTGCCTTGGCTGGCCATGCAGTAGCCTACACGATCGGTCCAATTTTTAAGCACATTATCGATTGTGTGCAGCTGTATTTCACCAATGCTTCACGAATATTGTCCTTTAAAGCGTCAAATGTCTCTGACTTGTCGGCGTAACACTTATCTTTGACGGCACCCCACAAATAATAGTCCAACGGTGTCAAATCTCAGCTCCGAGGTGACCAAACGACATCAGCTCTGCGGCTGATAATGCGATCTTCAAACACAGGGCGCAAAACATCGAGTGTACCTTCGGCTTTGTGGCACGTCGCGCCGTCCTGTTGAAACCAAATGTTGCCAATTCAATTTCAATTTTTGTGACCAAAAATTCGTTCAACATGGCCCGATAACGATCGCCATTGACTGTAACGACCACTCCTTGCTCATTTTCGAAGAAAAATGACCCAATTATGCCTCTGGAGCAAAATCCGCACCAAACAGTGACTCGTTTTGGGTGTGTCGGCTTTCCAATGTATGCGTGCGGGTTTTCTGTGCCCCAAATGCGACAATTTTGCTTGTTTACATACCCGCCAAGATCAAATAGAGCTTCATCTGAAAAGATGATTTTTTGCCAAAATCGGCATCTTCTGGTGTAGTCTACTGCATGGCCAGCCGAGGCAGCCATTTGAATGAAATTATTTTCCATTATTAACCGGAAGGATTGTACTTTCAAATAAAAAAAGAAAATTTGAGAAAATATTCAGTAGTTTTTTTTAAAGCATTTTCAAAAAAAAGTTATTTGGCGGACCCTTTACATACATACATATATCGGATACTCAGACTCAGTAGAAATTTTTCCAGACTTTGGTACCTCGTTTCATGCATCATTATCGTATACCCAACGAATATATATATTTGATGTAAATAATGTTCATTAATGGAAGCAAAATCTTTAAAATTAAACCCTCAAAATCGGTAATTATTTTATATACACCATAAAATGGGCAAGAAAAGTCCTACGATACGGCTTGCAAAAATTTTGAATCATGACATAAGGGGGGACAAACAGGTAATAAAAGTTCGAAATAATTAGGCTTGACTCCTAATTATATTGTTATAACCCTTTAATGTGACTTTTCGACTACCTGCGTATATGCGGACATAACGCAAGATCCCCTATAAAAGAGCGGTCATAACTTGTAACGAACATTACATTCGAATTGACTTTCGTAGCATAAAGACACCGTGATCCTCTTTTTTAATCTATCGAGTGAAATAATATAAAATGGACCGTTTTTTGAATTTTGAAGTTTTGAATGATGACGATCGTGAGGAAGACTATCCTGAACTTTGCAAACATTTTGAATGTCAACCGGCATGTAAAAGGCTTATCAAAAGATCATACCTTAACGAGTGTATCAATGACATTTATTTCTGGAATTACAGTGACGAGCCAAATGTAGACATTTCAGCTGAGGAGGATAAAAATGTAATGTGCCAAACCCTGGATACAATACTGGCACCACCGAAATTGTCCACTTTCGTTGCGGCAGTTCAACGAATTAAAAAGCAATTGTTTCCTAAGCCAAGGAAAAATTCACGCAAACGAACAAAGCCACAGCGTCGAGTAACATCATTTACAGAATGCTTCTATCCTAGATATCAACGTCATCTAATTGGTCGTTACAATGTGCGAAGAAATTATTTAAAACAAGAGATCCCATCCATGCAAGATGAACAGTACCGTCGTGAGGCACAGGTCAGGGAGTATTTGGCAGTCAATGAAAACATACAAGACATTGCACAGCAACTGATTGGTCAAGTATATCGTTATCGTAATAATGACAATAGCAACACATATCAACAAGTTATTCAAGTAATCCAAGAACTGAAAGAACTCCAAATGGAACAATATTATCGTGATCGTTTATTGGCCAATGAAAAGTTATCTGAAGCATCCGAACGTACTTCGACGTACCTAAAAGTTCTCATGCGTCTAGTGATTGACTATGATTGAGATATTTGGCAATTTGGAAATTACAACAAAAAGAAAACAACACTATTTTTAAGACAAACCTTTTGCAGTCAAGAATTAAAAATTCAAAAAAAAAAATTAAATTTTTTAATAAAAAAAAACTTGTTATAAATTTTATAAAATTTTTTAAAAATAAAATAAAATTCAAAACAATTAAATTATTGCGTATACATATGTATGAAGTAGGAAATAATAGGAACAATTTCTTTGTTTTATCAACTCCTTCAAATTTTGGATACTTTAGCCTTTAGTCAGGATCACAACCAAATTTCTCATGATATTCGTGTAGTGTACAGCGGTGGTCATATAATAAAAACATTATTTTGGTCTCTCATTTGTTCTATTTTTTATCATCTCTTAATTTTTTAACGGGACTTTTGGAATGATAAGTTTGATCTCTTTTACAATTGATTACTTCTTTATTTTGCTATTCTATTCTATTTCCAAAATAAAACGAATAATTTACTATGTACGATTGTTTTAATTATATGACCACCACTGTATGTTAATTTTTATACATGAGTGGCGAGGCCTACAGTTTAAAGTCGTCTCTGAACGACAGATTTTTGAGAATTTTTTATGGCAATTTTATTTTACTCCAAGGGCCATTATTACAACTTGCCGCTAAACTTGGGTTTAGTTAAAGGTATCTTTAGCTAAAGTGAACTTCAAAGTCATCTTTAACTACTTTTCGTTATTACAACCTAATGATAAAATAAAGTTAATTTTTCAAAAATAGGTCAGTGGCGGAGCAAAGTCGATAACACTGCTCAATTAAACAAGTTTTTTTTTTTTAAATGCAGTGGCAACTACTGGCTTTTTTTGTTATATTTGCTCACTCTGTTTATATTTGAAGTTGCCATATTGAAAATAATATATATGTATGGTAAGTTTAAACATAAACTTAACTTTAAAAGTTACTAGTAGGACGATCTTAATTTTTTTAAAAATAAAATAAAATTCAAAACAATTAAATTATTGAGTATATTACATAATATGTATATATGAAATAGGAAATAAAAGCAAAAATTTATTTGTTTTATCAAGTCCTTCAAATTTTGGATACAAGCCTTTATTCAGAATCACAACCAAATTTCTCATGATATTCGTGTAGTGTATAGTGGTGGTCATATAATTAAAAATTATTTTGGTCTTTCATTTGTTCTATTTTTTATCATCTCTTAAGTTTTTAACGGGACTTTTGGAATGATAAGTTTGATCTCTTTTACAATTGATTACTTCTTTATTTTCCTATTCTATTCTATTTCCAAAATAAAACGAATAATTTACTATGTACGAATGTTTTAATTATATGAGGCGAGGCCTACAGTTTAAAGTAGTCTCGGAACGACAGATTTTTGAGAATTTTTTCATGGCAATTTTATTTTACTCTAAGGGCCATTATTACAACTTGCCGCTAAACTTGGGTTTAGTTAAAGGTATCTTTAGCTAAAGTGAACTTTAAAGTCATCTTTAACTACTTTTCGTTATTACAACCTAATGATAAAATAAAGTTAATTTTTCAAAAACAGGTCAGTGGCGGAGCAAAGTCGATAACACTGCTCAATTAAACAAGTTTTTTTTTTTAAATGCAGTGGCAACTACTGGCTTTTTTTGTTATATTTGCTCACTCTGTTTATATTTGAAGTTGCCATATTGAAAATAATATATATGTATGGTAAGTTCAAACATAAACTTAACTTTAAAAGTTACTAGTAGGACGATCTTCCCTTTAGCTTAACGCTCACTTCTACCATATTGGCCACTTATAATAATGAAAAACAATATATCTGTCCGTTAAAATCCTGCCTTTAGTTAACGGCAAGTTGTAATAATCGCTCTAAGAGTATTTGCCAGAAATTTGCTGAGAGGAAGTGCCCGAAGAAATAGTTTCTTCATATTTCGTCAGGTCAGACATCAAAACGAAAATAAGAAAAAATATTTCTGAGGCGACTTCCTCTCAGCAGATTTCTGGCGAAAACTCAAGTTTCTCAAAAATATGTCGTTCGGAGTCGACTTTAAACTTTAGGTCTCGCCACTCATGTATAAAATTAACACACACAATATAAGGGTGGTAAGACGAGGTACCAAAGTCTGAAAAAATTTCTACTGAGTATCCGATATATGTATATATATATATATGTATATATATATATGTATATATATATATATATATGTATATATATATATGTATATATATATATATATATATGTATATATATATATGTATATATATATATATATATATATATATATATATATGTATATATATATATATATATATATATATATATATGTATATGTATGTATGTAAAGGGTCCGCCAAATAACTTTTTTTTTTGAAAATGCTTTAAAAAAAACTACTGAATATTTTCCTAAATTAAGTATGATCAAAGAATATGGATATAAAGAATGCACATCATGTAGCAGTAAAATTTCTTATGGCGGGTCGTAACATCACGACCCGCTCTCACCAAATATTTTTTAAAATCATTTCTGGGTGAGGGGAGAGGAAGACAGAAGGAAAATGATCATAAACAAAGA
The DNA here is from genome assembly GCA_932273835.1 of Sarcophaga variegata. Classification (NCBI taxonomy): domain Eukaryota; kingdom Metazoa; phylum Arthropoda; class Insecta; order Diptera; family Sarcophagidae; genus Sarcophaga; species Sarcophaga variegata. Next base: position 13,643,166 of record OW026361.1, on the reverse strand, counting down.
GCGTAATAATGTGTTGCTCTCATCGTACGTATGTACATGTGTATGTATTCTTGTGTTTTTGATTTAGTTGTCGATCAGACTGCGACAAGAATACATGTGCTGCGGATGCTTTCTCATTTTATTTCAGAATAACACTCGAAGAATATTTTGTGTTAGAAATGTTCTGTCATTAGCTGGGCGTATTTTATTTTCTGATTTTGTCTCATAGTATAATTTTTTTTAAATGCTTTGTAATGCTCGTTTTTTTTCTTTTAATAAAAAATGGTTTTTTATTCTCTTTATTTATCTAAAAAACATGGCCTAATTTTTAAGCCAAAGATGTTCTTTTAATAATAAAGTCGATTTTTTATTTTGTTTTTATTTATCTAAAATTATTAAGCCAAAGATAGACAGCTTTACATATGTATATTGATGAAATAAAAGTAAAAAAAGAGTATATTACTAACACTTTTATATGGCTGTAAATAAATAAATTCTCTCAACTTATTTTCTCTCTCTCACTCACTAATCCTACTCTAACTTTCCTACTAGTAACTTTTAAAGTTAAGTTTATGTTTGGACTTACCATACATATATATTATTTTCAATACGGCAACTTCAAATATAAACAAAGTGAGCAAATATAACAAAAAAAGAAGCCAGTAGTTGCCACTGCATTCAAAAAACTTATTTAATTGAGCAGTGTTATCGACATTGCTCCGCCACTGCCCTATTTTTGAAAAAGTTAACTTTATTTCAAAGATGACTTTAAAGTTCACTTTAGCTAAAGATACCTTTAACTAAACCCAAGTTTAGCGGCAAGTTATAATAATGGCCCTTAGAGTAAAATAAAATTGCCATGAAAAAATTCTCAAAAATCTGTCGTTCAGAGACGACTTTAAACTGTAGGCCTCGCCTCATATAATTAAAACATTCGTACATAGTAAATTATTCGTTTTATTTTGGAAATAGAATAGAATAGCAAAATAAAGAAGTAATCAATTGTAAAAGAGATCAAACTTATCATTCCAAAAGTCCCGTTAAAAATTAAGAGATGATAAAAAATAGCACAAATGAGAGACCAAAATAATGTTTTTATTATATGACCACCGCTGTACACTACACGAATATCATGAGAAATTTGGTTGTGATCCTGACTAAAGGCTAAAGTATCCAAAATTTGAAGGAGTTGATAAAACAAAGAAATTGTTCCTATTATTTCCTACTTCATACATATGTATACGCAATAATTTAATTGTTTTGAATTTTATTTTATTTTTAAAAAATTTTATAAAATTTATAACAAGTTTTTTTTATTAAAAAATGTATTTTTTTTTGAATTTTTAATTCTTGACTGCAAAAGGTTTGTCTTAAAAATAGTGTTGTTTTCTTTTTGTTGTAATTTCCAAATTGCCAAATATCTCAATTATAGTCAATCACTAAACGCATGAGAACTTTTAGGTACGTCGAGGTACGTTTGGATGCTTCAGATAACTTTTCATTGGCCAATAAACGATCACGATAATATTGTTCCATTTGGAGTTCTTTCAGTTCTTGGATTACTTGAATAACTTGTTGATATGTGTTGCTATTGTCATTATTACGATAACGATATACTTGACCAATGAGTTGCTGTGCAATGTCCTGTATGTTTTCATTGACTGCCAAATACTCCGAGACCTGTGCCTCACGACGGTACTGTTCATCTTGCATGGATGGGATCTCTTGTTTTAAATAATTTCTTCGCACATTGTAACGACCAATTAGATGACGTTGATATCTAGGATAGAAGCATTCTGTAAATGATGTTACTCGACGCTGTGGCTTTGTTCGTTTGCGTGAATTTTTCCTTGGCTTACGAAACAATTGCTTTTTAATTCGTTGAACTGCCGCAACGAAAGTGGACAATTTCGGTGGTGCCAGTACTGTATCCAGGGTTTGGCAAATAACATTTTTATCCTCCTCAGCTGAAATGCAAATGTCTACATATGGCTCGTCACAGTAATTCCAGAAGTAAATGTCATTGATACACTCGTTAAGGTATGATCTTTTCATAAGCCTTTTACATGCCGGTTGACATTCAAAATGTTTGCAAAAATCAGGATAGTCTTCCTCACGATCGTCATCATTCAAAACTTCAAAATTCAAAAAACGGTCCATTTTATATTATTTCACTCGATAGATTAAAAAAAAGGATCACAGCGTCTTTATGCTACGAAAGTCAATTCGAATGTAATGTTCGTTACAAGTTATGACCGCTCTTTTATAGGGGATCTTGCGTTATGTCCGCATATATTCAGGTAGTCGAAAAGTCACAGTAAAGGGTTATAACAATATAATTAGGAGTCAAGCCTAATTATTTCGAACTTTTATTACCTGTTTGTCGCCCCTTATGTCATGATTCAACATGTTTGCAAACCGTATCGTAGGACTTTTCTTGCATATTTTATGGTGAATATAAAATAATTACCGATTTTGAGGGTTTAATTTTAAAGATTTTGCTTCTATTAATGAACATTATTTACATCAAATATATATATTCGTTGGGTATACGATAATGATGCATGACACGAGGTACCAAAGTCTGAAAAAATTTCTACTGAGTCTGAGTATCCGATATATGTATGTATGTAAAGGGTCCGCCAAATAACTTTTTTTTGAAAATGCTTTAAAAAAAACTACTGAATATTTTCTCAAATTTTCTTTTTTTATTTGAAAGTACAATCCTTCCGGTTAATAATGGAAAATAATTTCATTCAAATGGCTGTCTCGCCTGGCCATGCAGTAGCCTACACCATCGGTCCAATTTTTAAGCACATTATCGATTGTGTGCAGGTGTATTTCACCAATGGCTTCACGAATATTGTTCTTTAAAGCGTCAAATGTCTCGGGCTGTTCTGCGTAACACTTATCTTTGACGGCACCCCACAAATAATAGCCCAACGGTGTCAAATCGCAGCTCCGAGGTGACCAAACGACATCAGCTCTGCGGCTGATAATGCTATCTTTAAAAATAGGGCGCAAAACATCGAGTGTAGCTTCGGCTGTGTGGCACGTAGCGCCGTCCTGTTGAAACCAAATGTTGCCAATATCCTCCTCTTCAATTTGTAAATTAAACAGCATTAAGGCATTAAATGTTTATTTTAATTATAGCTTTCTGAACATACAACACAAAATTATGGTCCAAACCCAAGACAACCCCTTCTCACCAAGCCCCCAAGTTCAACAAACCAGAATCACTTGTTTAATCCCAAACAATCAGCCAATAATCCACATTTTAAAGTGGTAAGTTTAACATAAAATTGATTAATTATGGAATTAAAATTAAATTAAAGTCCTACTTTCACTTAAAGCCACCTACACCTACAATTGCAAATCGAAATCTAGGTCCAAACCAGCGACAACCGCCCTACCATCCCCATTTTAAGGAAGTAAGTTGAAATGAAATTAAATAAATTGTAAGTTAAACAGCATTAAGGCATTAAATGTTTATTTTAATTAAAGCTATCTGGACAGACAATTCAAAATAATGGTCCCACCAAGCCATCAAGTTCAACAAACCAGAATCACTTGTTTAATCCCAAACAACCAACCTATAATTTACATTTTGTGGTAAGTTTAACATATAATAGAGTATCGAATAAAAATAACAACATTAAAGTCCTACTTTCACTTAAAGCCACCTATATCTACGGCTATACATCGGAATCTTGGTCCAAACCAAAGCCAACCTCCAATTATTCCCCATTCTAAGAAAGTAAGTTTAAACCATATATCAAAATCGGTAAGACACTAAACTTTTAATTTACTTAAAGGTATCGGTACCAGCAGCACTAAACCAAGGTTCAATGCAAAGACAACCACGTCAGAATCCACTAATGCCAGAAACGTCAACAATTAAGAGCCACCTTCTAAGTTCCATGTCAACACTATATCCACTTATGGTACGTTTTCTTTTTTCATTTAATATATTGATTAAAATTTAAATTAATTTCAGACCACTGCCCAACAAAGTAAAAATGATCAGGGGAAAAACGTGGCATCGGTAAGTATCGAAATTAAGTAAATTTAAATATGTTCGGGAATGACTTCGAGTGAGTTAGTCACGGTAGTAGCTGAAACTTATTAGGACATTGTAAATATTTGAGTTCTTTTTCATTCTATCAAATGGGCGTGGCACATCAGACACCTACATTACTGCTTCCACAGCGTCTAGCATGGACGAATACGGACCAGTGTCCACAAAAACCGGAGCAGTAGTAAAACGTCACGATGAGTTAGTCACGGTAGTAGCGGAGGCATGTTAGGGCTTTACAAATATTTAATTTTTCTTTCATTCAAATGGGCGTAGCACGTCATACACCCACATTACTACTAATCGTTTAACGTTGACGTTAATAATAGGACGAAAGCCTCAGTAGTAAAATGTCAATATTATTATAAAACTAACATGCATAACATACATTCATAATTGGCCATTACAACTCTTTAGCTAGGATTACGACCTAGTTTCTCATACCACCTATGTTGTGTGTGTTCATTTTTTTATACATGAGAGGCGGGACCTACAGTTTCAAGTCAACTCCTAACGACAGATTTTTGAGAAACTCTTTCATGACAATTTTATCTGCTCACAGAGTTTTTTCTTCGTATTTCATTTTGTTGGAAATGTCTGACCTGGAGTTTGTACAGCGATCTAACGTCTAATAAGTCAACACACTACCTACTAGGCTATCGAATTTAAGGCAGAGAAATTTATTTTATGAATTATGATATCTCAGCTTTGATTCGAGGTAGTAGAGGTACAGATCGAATGATTTTCTGAAAACCAAATCAATGATATGTAATCCAAGAAGATTTCATGAACTATTTTACTATATTTATTCTGCAGCAGCCTAACTTTCTCTCTGAGTCGCATCTTGCCAGAAGCTTTAATAGTTTTAAAGGAAATTGTTCTCCCGTTTAAGAGAAATATTTTTTCGCATTTCATTTTGTTGGAGATGTCTGAGCTGTGGTTTGAAGCATGGATTTACGCCTAATTAGCCACCTACTAGACTACGGCGACGTCTTTAGTACCGCATTGCCATAAAATGGTTAAGAAAATTTTACAATTTCGAATTTTTTTGTTTCTTTTAGAAATTTGCAGGCGTCTTAGGAGCTTTACACACATTTGTGAAGGTATGTGCAATAATATATATATTTTTTTTAATATTTAAAACCTTTTTCTTAATATTTTATAGAAATTAACTAAAAATCATCATTCAACAAATGTCAAACAAACATATGAGGTAAGTTTTAAAGACACAAAATTGTTATGCAATACTTTCTTCTATGCCACTCATTATTATCTTATAAACAATTTTAGAACCCAATATTGCTTTCACCAGAGGATTCTGAAGACAAATTTCCAGTACTGGACTTACTAAATAGTTACTCCCCTAAAGATTCCGTAAGCGGAAATTCTTCTTTTTTCAGAATTTAATATAAAATTTTATTTTCTTTGTTTTTAGAAACCATTCAGCTCAAGGGAATATTTGCAAAAGGGTTTGGTAAGTAAGAAATTTTGTTTTTATATCATTGCGTATAGTTTCATAACAGTTGGCATAGCTTATACACATGGTTTGTGTCCTTAATAACTTAGAGGGCAGTAAGTCACATATTCTCATTTACATTTTATCTTTATCATTACAGATATCGAATAAACTACCTGCTGTACATCGTCACAATCTTGAAACTAAGCAGATTTATAAGAGAAAGCCATACATTTTAGCGGCAATTGTGGTATCGTCTGTAGTAGCTATGACATCATTAACCGGTGGTATTATCTTTTTTTACAAAAAGAAGAATTAATCTAAAGAAAATACTTTTCACATATGTACATATATTAAAAACTATACACATAAAAAAATATATGTATATATTGTATGGACAGACTTATTATAAAATCATGTTTTTTGTGTCTTCATTTTATTTTTAACGACTGAACAGATTTGCTTAACCGAAATACAGACTTACAAGTAGAGACTTCTAGAGTTAAACGACGACATATTAAAAACGAAACAAAGGATAAGAGGTTTGAGTATACACTACCCTATGTCTTGGGCTGGACGCAAATAAAATCCTATCAACTTATGTTCTGTAATAAAATTTGCCCATAAGTTTTATGAGCCAAATTGTATGTTATTGTCCACTCATTGCTGTTATCAGAAGCATTTTTTAGCTTAAGTCTAGTAGTAGTCTAGTAGTAGTCGAGTAGTGGTCTAGTAGTAGTCTAGTAGTAGTCTAGTAGTAGTCTAGTAGTAGTCTAGTAGTAGTCTAGTAGTAGTCTAGTAGTAGTCTAGTAGTAGTCTAGCATTAGTCTAGTAGTAGTCTAGCAGTAGTCTAGCAGTAGTCTAGTAGTAGTCTAATAGTAGTCTAGTAGTAGTCTAGTAGTAGTCTAGCAGTAGTCAAGGAGTAGTCTAGTAGTAGTCTAGTAGAAGCCTAGTAATAGTCTAGTAGTAGTCTAGCAGTAGTCAAGGAGTAGTCTAGTAGTAGTCTAGTAGAAGTCTAGTAGTAGTCTAGTAGTAGTCGAGTAGTAGTCTAGTAGCAGCCTAGTAGTAGTCTAGTAGTAGCCTAGTAGTAGTCTAGTAGTAGTCTAATACTAGCCTAGTAGTAGCGTAGTAGTAGTCTAGTAGTAGTCTAGCAGTAAATAATAATAGCAGTAATAAATAACAATCCCCGGTATTAAATATCCTGAAAAGGAAACCAATCAGACAGCAGCATAAATCTTGCTATTGAAGCAATTTTTATGTTGTGGAGTTCAATCAAAGATGGCCGAAAATGAGAGGTTAAGAACCTACGCCTCTTTACGGCAAGAGTGGTACACGGTCATACTAAGTTTCACAGCTCCTGCAAAAGTCTATCGGCATGCCTTCCATTTAGATATGGGCCTGTGAAAATCGCTATTGTGCAATTGATCGCCATGCGATTAAGGAATAGAAGGCAACAGTATAGCAATACAACACGAACTTTCTTGCTGCGAACGAAGTTGAGCCTTCCTGTAAAACAAACTGTAACATGTCAGAAATTGTAAGATTCATAACTCGACTTGGATATGTTTATGTACTGCGAAAATTGCAGCATATCTATACTCCAGATTGGGCCAGTCATTGAGCCTTATCGGTTTGATATCGGTTGAGGTTTAGAGGTAAACAAATTGAGTATACCAAATAAGGTTATAATTGGAATGGAATAGAGTCCATTATATCAATCCGCAGTGGCTTAAGTGTTTGTATGCCGTCCACCAAACTCCACAAAGCAACATTGATGGTTTGAAGCCAAAGTCTTATGGCAGGTCTAGGCTTCCATATACACCTTCAACAACGCTATTGCCGCTTTCTTTATCCTCTCGATTATATTATACTTCAATGAGACTTTGAGATATTAATGTTGTACTCCTAGAAATTTTCGTGAGTAATTTAGGTCGTCGCCGTAGTGTAGAGGGTAATGTATATGTTTATTGGACGTGAGGCCGTGGTTCAAATCCCAGGTCAGGCATCTAGAAGAAAACGATATATATAAAAATATTTCCTCGGCGACTTCCTCTCAGCAGATTTCTGGCAAAAAATCTTGAGAGTAATTAAAAATTCCATGAAAAAGCTTCCCAAAAATCTGTCGTTCGGAGTCAACCTTAAACTGTAGATCCCACTACTCATGTACAAAATTAGCAAGTGGTATGAGAAGCTAGGTCGTTATCCTACTGAAGGGTTGTAATGACCAATAATTATGTCTGTAAGTTTAGGTACATTGGTACGTAGTTGGAATGCAATTAAATATAGTGAAAGTAACAGAGAACGAAATTAGAATTATGACAGTATGCTAGGCAGATTTTAAACTTCAATGACTTTTATTATGAAATATTCATGATTTATTAAATGTTTACATAAATAACTGAGTACGAGGTACTGGGTATGACTAATTGAACTGCAAACGTACATGCATATCAATATGAAATTAAAAATATACAACAACGGAAAAATTCATTGGCAAATAATCAGTTGTAAACGATTTGTTAAGTACGACAGTATAATATACGAGTATTCAAATGAAAATATGAAATATTTCCAGCTTTTATTCATAGTCACATTTATAACCACATTACTTAGTGCTATAAGTAGTGCGGAATGGTCTATGCTTGACAGTATAGTGAGATTAAAAAAAATGTATTTATTTTTGTATTATTTTTTAAACAATTTCTTTTTTTATTTTATAGATGAAATTTAATTTCAATCCCTTGAAAAGAACATCATGGAATAAAAATAAAGAAAAACCAGTTTTTATATTTTGGTAGCGTAATAAAATTAACCCTTTCCGACCGTATTAATTTTATATATGAGTGTCATGCTGGTCGGAATTAATTTTCGTTTCGTTCCCTACTACGTCACTATCAGAACCACTACTGAAAATATTTTTAAAACAAATGTTATCACTTTCTTTATCAAAGTCAGTGTTGAAAGAGTCAAAATAAAATTCCTCATCGCTACTTTCAAGTTCACGGAACACTTCTTTCAGTGAATTTTTCTTTGCCATTTTATTAGAGCATTATTTTGAAATATTTTAAGAAGCGAAATCGCCAAATCTAAGTTAAGCACAGCTTATAAAATATCATTCGATTTCAACGAATTTCGAAAGGTTATTGATTGAGAGCAGACATACGACTAGATCGGTAATAAAGCTTTGGTGGCTGAGAGCAGACAAACGACTGGAATGGTAAAAAAGCTTTGGTGGCTGAGAGCAGGCATACGGTCGCAAAGGTTTAAAATTTGCTGGAATTTTTTTTTTATTTACATTATTAGGCTTAAGAAACAAAACAATAACAATTCTTAGTAAATACTTATGGATTTATAAACATTTCAATGCTCTTAGTAAGACAATCATTTGACCGCAATTGTCAAATAGTTCATTTATTTGTAATATTCAACGTTTAATTTATAAATTTTATATAAAAAAATAATAATTTAGTTAAAAATTAAAATAAACTGTTTGGAAATGGGTACAGGAAAGCGATTAAATGGCACCACAAAGGGCCTATTCAGTAATTTGATGCAAAAGGGATACTCTAATAGAAAAATAGCTGAAATAATAATGCGTTTTGAAAGATTGATAAGAAATTACGTAAAACAATTCATTAATACTGCACTTCTAAGTTAGCTAACTTTTGAGGATATTTAATACCAGGGGTTGTTATTTATTATTTAGTGTCACAATGGTAACTAAACGCCAGCCTAAGTGCCCCCATGTCTTCCAACCTTACCTAACTAGACTACTACTAGGCTACTACTAGACTACTACGAGACTACTACTACGCTAGTACTAGACTACTACTAGACTACTACTAGACTATTACTAGGCTACTAGTAGACTACTGCTAGACTACTACTAGACTACTACTAGGCTAGTACTAGACTACTACTAGACTACTACTATACTATTACTAGGCTACTACTAGACTACTACTAGGCTAGTACTAGACTACTACTAGACTACTACTAGGATACTACTAGACTACTACTAGACTACTACTAGGATATTACTAGACTACTACTAGGCTAGTACTAGGCTACTACTAGACTACTACTAGACTACTACTAGGCTAGTACTAGACTACTACTAGACTATTACTAGACTACTACTAGGCTAGTACTAGACTACTACTAGACTATTACTAGGATACTACTAGACTACTACTAGACTACTACTAGACTACTACTAGGATAGTACTAGATTACTACTAGACTACTACTAGGCTATTACTAGGCTACTACTAGACTACTACTAGACCTCTACTAGACTACTCCTAGACTACTGCTAGACTACTACTAAACTATTACTAGACTACTCCTAGACTACTACTAGGCTAGTACTAGACTACTACTAGACTACTACTAGGCTAGTACTAGACTACTACTAGACTACTACTAGACTACTACTAGGCTACTACTAGGCTAGTACTAGACTACTACTAGACTATTACTAGGATACTACTAGACTACTACTAGACTACTACTAGGATAGTACTAGACTACTACTAGACTACTACTAGGATACTACTAGACTACTACTAGACTACTACTAGGATAGTACTAGACTACTACTAGGCTAGTACTAGGCTACTACTAGACTACTACTAGACTACTACTAGGCTAGTACTAGACTACTACTACACTACTACTAGACTACTACTAGGCTAGTACTAGACTACTACTAGACTATTACTAGGATACTACTAGACTACTACTAGGATAGTACTAGACTACTACTAGACTACTACTAGGCTATTACTAGGCTACTACTAGACTACTACTAGACCTCTACTAGACTACTCCTAGACTACTGCTAGACTACTACCAGACTACTACTAGACTACTCCTAGACTACTGCTAGACTACTACTAGACTACTACCTCATTAATACTGCACTTCTAAGTTAGCTAACATTTAAAATCGGGCTTGAATTCAAACTTAATCTACTTCGATATGTTTTCAACTCTCTTTGGATCAACTTTGTTTCAACTTAGGTAGGTAAGTAGGTAGGTAGAGGTAACTGTCTACCTATTCTTAGGTTACTTAAAGCTCACTGTTAGATCTCAGTTTTACACTCCTCATCTCTGAAATATTCAGAATTTTTATGAAGCAGTTTCGACTACCAATATCAACATTTGATATTAAGGTTTGTACATTAGGACAGTAGATGAAGAACACTTTCGTTCTATATCTCATCTTTACAGCTCCTGCAGAAGTCCTTTGCTAGGACGTCTATTTAGCTTTAAGCCGATTTTTTGTGCCGTTCTGTTCGTATCCGCAGCCAGCCATATGGCATTCACAGAATAATTTACTGCCTGTAAATTAAATGTGTGAGTCATGCATATTGAGTTCAATTACACACATTTTATGTTAGGTCGGATAAGGTTTAAGCCCATAATTAATATCCAACTCGGATATCAAACATTACCTATAGGCAACTAACCCGAATTCAAAATAAATCTTGCTATTGTAGCAATCTTTGTATAGAAGAGTTCAGTCAAGAATGATCGAAGAGAGATTAAGAACCTCCGTCGCTTCATAACTACAGGTAGAGTAGGACACTGTCACAGGATTTGAAACAGAAATCAGAATCACAGCTCCAGCGGAAGTCATTTGATAGACTGCCAAGTCTAACGGCATGCCATCCAATTGGACAGTGGCTCGTGAGAGACATATTCGTGCAACTGATCACACTGAAATTTAAGGGCAGAAGACACTAAGATCTCTTCCAATTCCTACAAGTAAAGCAGAGACCAACGAAGTTCTATTTTCCTATAAAACGAGCGAAGAATAAATAACTAGCATAACTGAGGCAATCGGATTACGTATGCCATGTTACATGTCAGAGATTGTAAGATCCATACCACTTCTGATCAGTTCATCAGCAATTCAATTTCCAATTAAATTACTTTGAATAATTCAAAATTTCACTGAAAAATTCTCGGCATTCATGATGTTCGTTAGAATATTACTTGCAGTCTGGCTCAGCGAGTTAATTAAGAGATTTTCAGGTAAAATACCACCAACCCCTGAAAAACTTGGATATAAATTGGAAATAGTGACTAACTAGCAAAGACAAGTCTGCTACTGCACATGTGATCGTGAGCAACCTACATGCTGGTGAACTTTCTTTCTAAGGGTTGAGGTACAAAGACCTTAAATGCCTCAAAGTATAGCGTGTTTATTCGCAGAAAAACCTTCTTATTTTTACGTATTTAACATGATTTATTCAATATTTTTTAATTTACATTTATTTGTTGTTCTTTTAATCATTGACAGTGATTCGATCAACCTTTAAGATCATTTTTAAATGTTCTGGCACTATTTATGGCCGAATTTTTGACATTTCTTGCATAATCCTTTATTAAATAAAAAAATTTAATTAAATTTAAATCGTATGAGATCCTTAAAGACCACTTTTCAACTTACAATAGTTTTCTCGTTTCGGCTACTAAGACTAGCCTCCAATTGGCCAACAAGTAAAGCCAAAGTGACCAAAACTAACAGGAAATTAATTACGAGCTTCATACTTAAGGTTTAGAAGTTACAAACAGAAACAAATTACTGAATACAATATCAAGGCTTTTATACTTTTTAAAATGGTTGTTATGGTGGTAGAATGGGAAAAATTCAAGGGGCCTTTGCAATGGCGTGAAAAAGCCGTTACCCTCAATTCAGAGTAGTATGGCCATAAGCGATTTCTTTGGTTTGTAAATGAATAAGGTTTCAATAAGATGATGCCACGAACCACACAATACGACCGGTTTTGCCTATATTGCATGAGAACTTTCCGGAAAGATTAATTCCACGTTCTGGCCACGTCACTTATCCACCAAGATCATGTGATTTCACGCTCGTTTTGTGGGGCAACATCTAGGGCCATGTCAAGGCGGATACTCCGCTAACGTGGAAGCATTTTAAATCTAACAGAAACCATCGAAATGTGTTCAAAAACAATCGTATTAAACTTGTCGAAAATAATTCCAGTAGAGTTCATCTTTTTTCCCTTTATCATGTCTCTAAACGGAGGACAGTGTTTATGCTGTCGCTCTCTAAAAGAGCTTTGAAATCTTTGTTTTGATTAGCCTTCTTCTGAGAAGCCTTAAACCAAGGGCTCTCGTCTAATAAGCCAACGCACTACCAACTCAGAAGTCCCCGTAGTCTAGTAGGTAGTGTATTGGCTTATTAGACGCGAAGCCACGGTTCAAATCCCCGGTCATACATCAAAACGAAATATGAAAAAAATTTTTTTCGACGATTTCCGCTCAGCAGATTTCTGGTAAAAACTCTGAAATTAAAAATAAAATTTCCATGAAATGTTTCTCAAAAATCTGTCGTTCGGACTCGACTTTAAACTGTAGGTCCCACCACTCATGTATAAAATTAACGCACACAACATGAGTGGTGTTCAAAAGATAGGCCGTAATTCTGTCTGAAGGGTTTTAATGGCCAATTATGTATGTACTACCAACTCAACTATGAAATCATATCTCGATTTTATTTTTTCGAATTTTAAAAAATTTTTCTTTGCCAAGTATAGTTTATTTCCAATGAAATTAAAGATTTCCCAATGAAACTTGGCGAAAATATGATATTAAAAGGTCTAAAATACGCTCGCCTTGTACGTTGTAAAACTAAGCGTGCTAAAATATGACTTTAGTCAGTCTCTAAATTTAAATTGGAATGATTAGAAATCAATTAATCATAGAAAATTTTGCGGTCAATTCATAAATAATCGATAAAATTTCCAAACACTATTGCATATTAATAGTGCATATCACTACACTTACCAGAGAGCATATTGGATTTGAGCTAATGTTTGTGACTGCATGTCAAACATTGCACCTTTTGGTCTCTGCAAAGAACATGGAGCTGTCACAACAGTCTTCTTATAATTCCTTTATTTGTTTACAGTTTTAATTAATCAAGTTTTATGAGCTAAGCTTACGAGGTGATTGAACCTAGAATGACAGATTTCCTGTATGTCGGTGCCTAAAAACAGTACCCTCGACGAACATGTGTTGAGTATAGTGGTGAGAAACTTCTGCTAAGTGACTCCTACATTTCCTAAAGAGATTATGCTGAGTGACAATTCCCTCATGTTCATTATTGATAGGAAGCCAGGTTCAAGGGAACTTGTTGAATGAATAAATTTGAGCACATTGAAGCGTTTAAATTTTTTATATTCAAACACAATGATCCAAAATTTTTTTGCTGGCTTACTCGTGTTTGTAGCCTACACTAAACTACGCCAAATTTTTGGTAGTCCAATATACTTAAGGCTAGCAGCCAAGTTTAAAAATGTAAGGTTTCAAAATACCTTTATATTACAGTCAAAAAGGTTTAAGGCTCTCGACAATATTTTCCTAAAACACTGACTTTCAATCAATTTTGTGGAAAAAATGCCAAGTAAATGAAGCGCTGTGCGTGTTGTGGAATCTCTTAAAAATTATTTAAGAACGTTAAGAAAAACGTCAACAACTGAAAACATTTAACCTAATCGTCCTACTGCCCAGAGTAGTCCATATTGCGTACATACATAATTAATCATTACAACTCTTCAGTCAGGATTACGACCTAGCTTCTCACAACCCTTATGTTGTGTGTGTTAATTTTATACATGAGTGGTGGGACCTACAGTGTAAAGTCGACTCTGAAAGACAGAAGTTTTTCATGGCAATTTTAATTTACTCTCAGAGTTTTTGCCAGAAATCTGATGAGAAAAAGTCGCCGAAGAAATATTATTTATTGTGTTGGAGATATCTGATCTGAGGTTTGAACCACGGACTCTCGCCTATTTAACAACACATTATCTACTAGATTATGGCGCCTTCAACTAAATTTAAACGATGAAAATTTTAATATTAAACGGCGGTAAAAACAATTGCCTTTCTCTTGAAGCAATAGCGACTCTCGTATTGTTTGAAATGGAAAGCATACGTAGCGAGTTTTAGAAATTTAAATGGAATCAATGCAATTACAAATAACAATCGGGCTTATCGGGAGATCGTGTAAGTATGCACCAACTTATGATTGTCTGTACTACTACTGTAATCCATTAACAACAAGATCTTGTCAGGTGGGCCCTTGAAAGCATGGCTTACTTAGGTCCCATAAGGGACCATTGTAATACCGATTGTGCCTGTTTCCTATCTATTTGTAACTCTTTGCTAGAATTTCTCAACTACATAGAGAGTTCACGTCTAAAAATCGAGCACACTACCCACTAGACTACGACGAATTCCGAATAGTCCATATTGGGAGAAGAAATTAGCGCTTTAGAGACGCAAAAATTTAATCGAAAATTTTAACCAAAAAATTAAGCGTATATACAAAGTATATTTGTTATATTAAGATAACGACCCTCGTATATATACAGATGATAATAATTATATTTAATGCCCTTTCGAAATGTGTGTTTCGGAAATTGAAGCATCCTGACCTACGGAATTCTACAACCATGCGATCACCTGGTGCTAAAATACATCATTTTATAGGATGTCCCCTAGTTCTTTCGGACCGAATTTGAATTACTCATTTGCGGTTTTTTCACGTAAAAAAATCTTTACTATTTTATTGCACTATTTTTAATAATAATTTAAAGCCAACTAACTAACTAGCTAAAGTATAAAAACCCGTTAGTATTGCTTAGGTTCAATATTGTTAAGTTCATTGTGTTATTGATCAGACTGTAAAATGCAGTTTCGAATTTGGACGTTTCTGTTCATCGTTCTAGTTATCGTTCTTTTCTGCTTGTCGAACACCATTGAAGCTAAGGGTGCACGAGGTGGTAAAGTAGGAGGAAGACCAGGAGGATTTAGACCAAGAGGAGGTGTAAAAGTAGTTAATGTAGGAGTTGGAGACGATGTAGTAAGTATAAGTTTAATTTTGAAACAAAACTTAAATTGAAATTACAAAATTTAATACATTTCGTTCGTTGTTTAGTTGTCTCTTGCCCAGCATGGCATAGGAGAACTTGCACGTGAAACCGTTAGACAAATATTGCCAGGAGGCCATTTTTGAAATTTTAAATGAAAATTAATTTTTTCAAAAGCATTAAATAAAGAATTTATAAAAATTATAATTATAACTCTCGATATATTGATTCGTACAAGACATTCTCGTTACAATTCTCTTCCTACAGACAATTTCCTACTGGCAAAGCCGGACTGGTCAATTGATAATGATTTTTAAATGCTTATGATTGGGTGAATGGGACCTTAGTTAAGCAAAAAATTAAATCTTTACTCATCACCACCGATATCTTCGTGTTGTAAAAGGTTATTTTGCCTGTAAAGCTAATTCAGTGATAGTTTTTTTTATATTTTTTGTCGAAGTCACTTCTATAAACGGCTTAGAGGTTAATAGGCATTTTTTATATCATATAACTGCGAAGAAAGGTCAAATAGGGTTCGATGTTATCGGTTTTAGTGTTCCACTTTCACTTTAGGTACCTCATAGCAATGAAAACGGCATACCTTGCCCCTACATACACTCACGCGAAGGGCAAAACACTCAACAACTGCTGCAGAAACTGTAATGATGAGAAAAAAATTGTGATTGTCTGGCACTACGGTGACTAGTAGGTAGGTAGCGTGTTGGCTTATTAAACGTGAGATCACGGTTCAAGCCTCAGGTTAAGACATCTCCAACCAAACGAAATACAAAACAGTTTTCGGCTACTTCCTCTCAGCAGATTTCTGGCAAAAACTCTGAGAGTAAATAGAAATTGCCATGAAAAAGTTTCTCAAAAAAATCTGTCGTTCGGAGTCGTCTTTAAATTGCGGATGCCGCCACTAATGTATAAAATTAACACGCACACAACATAAGTGATGTGAGAAGCTATGTCGTAATCCTGACTAATGGATTGTAATAGCCAATTATGTATGTATGTATGTACATATGTATGTACTTGGAAACCCTAAAAAGAATACTTTCTTATTCTCTAGCTGCCAGACAGAAAAAATCTACACCTAATCTACACCAACTCTCTGTGTGGCTGAGAAATTCTAGCTAGGAGTAACAAATAGATAAGGGAACAGACACCTTATGGGACCTAAGTAAGCTATGCTTTTAAGGGCTCACTTGACAAGATCTTGTTGATAATGGATAAAAGTTGATCACAGTGGTAGTTATTGCATTTATAGACAAGCATAAGCTAGCACATGCTTTCACGATCTCCCAATAAGCCGAATTATTATTTTTAATTCCATTAATTCCATTTAAATTCTTAAAACTCGATACGTAGGCTTTCATTTGCAAACATGAGAGAGTTGCTTTTGCTTCGCAGAAAGGCAATAGCCGCCAAGATCAAGATGAGCTTCATCTGAAAAGATGACTTTTTTGCAAAATCGGCATCTTCTGGTGTACGCTACTGCATGGCCAGGTGAGACAGCCATTTGAATGAAATTATTTTCCATTATTAACCGGAAGGATTGTACTTTCAAATAAAAAAAGAAAATTTGAGAAAATATTCAGTAGTTTTTTTTAAAGCATTTTCAAAAACAAGTTATTTGGCGGACCCTTTACATACATACATATATCTGATACTCAGACTCAGTAGAAATTTTTTCAGACTTTGGTACCTCGTGTCATGCATCATTATCGTATACCCAACGAATATATATATTTGATGTAAATAATGTTCATTAATAGAAACAAAATCTTTAAAATTAAGCCCTCAAAATCGGTAATTATTTTATATTCACCATAAAATATGCAAGAAAAGTCCTACGATACGGTTTGCAAAAATTTTGAATCATGACATAAGGGGGGACAAACAGGTAATAAAAGTTCGAAATAATTAGGCTTGACTCCTAATTATATTGTTATAACCCTTTACTGTGACTTTTCGACTACCTGAGTATATGCGGACATAACGCAAGATCCCCTATAAAAGAGCGGTCATAACTTGTAACGAACATTACATTCGAATTGACTTTCGTAGCATAAAGACGCCGTGATCCTCTTTTTTAATCTATCGAGTGAAATAATATAAAATGGACCGTTTTTTGAATTTTGAAGTTTTGAATGATGACGATCGTGAGGAAGACTATCCTGATCATTGCAATCATTTTGAATGTCAACCGGCATGTAAAAGGCTTATGAAAAGATCATACCTTAACGAGTGTATCAATGACATTTACTTCTGGAATTACTGTGACGAGCCAAATGTAGACACTTCAGCTGAGGAGGATAAAAATGTATTTTGCCAAACCCTGGATACACTACTGGCACCACCGAAATTGTCCACTTTCGTTGCGGCAGTTCAACGAATTAAAAAGCAATTGTTTCGTAAGCCAAGGAAAAATTCACGCAAACGAACAAAGCCACAGCGTCGAGTAACATCATTTACAGAATGCTTCTATCCTAGATATCAACGTCATCTAATTGGTCGTTACAATGTGCGAAGAAATTATTTAAAACAAGAGATCCCATCCATGCAAGATGAACAGTACCGTCGTGAGGCACAGGTCTCGGAGTATTTGGCAGTCAATGAAAACATACAGGACTTTGCACAGCAACTGATTGGTGAAGTATATCGTTATCGTAATAATGACAATAGCAACACATATCAACAAGTTATTCAAATAATCCAAGAACTGAAAGAACTCCAAATGGAACAATATTATCGTGATCGTTTATTGGCCAATGAAAAGTTATCTGAAGCATCCGAACGTACCTCGACGTACCTAAAAGTTCTCATGCGTCTAGTGATTGACTATGATTGAGATATTTGGCAATTTGGAAATTACAACAAAAAGAAAACAACACTATTTTTAAGACAAACCTTTTGCAGTCAAGAATTAAAAATTCAAAAAAAAATTATATTTTTTATAAAAAACTTGTTATAAATTTCATAAAATTTTTTAAAAATAAAATAAGATTCAAAACAATTAAATTGTTGAGTATACATATGTATGAAATAGGAAATAATAGGAATAATTTCTTTGTTTTATCAATTCCTTAAAATTTTGGATACTTTAGCCTTTAGTCAGGATCACAACCAAATTTCTCATGCCATTCGTGTTGTGTACAGTGGTGGTCATATAATTAAAACATTATTTTGGTCTCTCATTTGTTCTGTTTTGTTATCATCTCTTAATTTTTTAACGGGACTTTTGAAATGATAAATTTGATCTCTTTTACAATTGATTACTCTTCATTTTCCTATTCTATTCTATTTCCAAAATAAAACGAATAATTTACTATGTACGAATGTTTTAATTATATGACCACAACTGTATGTTAATTTTTCATTTTATTTATTATTATTTATACATGAGTCGTCTCCGAACGACAGATTTTTGAGAATTTTTTCATGGCAATTTTATTTACTCTCAGAGTTTTTGCCAGAAAATCATCATCATAATCATAAATCATCGAGTCATTAGAAAAATGTTGAAATTTGAGTGCGTCCCTACTATTTCTATCATCACTGTATGTATTTACATATGAAGCCGTCCATGATTTTATAACGGCAATGATTTCGTGGTAAAAAATACAAGACTTAGTGTATACACAAACCATTTTGGTATTGCAATGCAGATAATACTGTTTGTTGTGTTACTATGTTAGTTTAACAGTATTTGCAGGTAATAACGTTTTCAATAACTAAACAAAAAATTACAAAAAAAGGCGGGTAAAATAAATTGCAGATTTTTGTTTGTTTGTTTTTTATTTTTCTATGATAACAAATCATACGCGCAGACTTATTTGTTGTATAAACAAATTATTAATTAAATGATATGAAATTTATTTTAAATCGCCTGTTGTTTTTTTGTTGTTGTTGTTGTTGTTATAAATTATTAAACATTTTTCATTAACAAAGTTTTCTTTCCTTTTTATTTTGTTTTTCATAAAAAAAATAAACCAAAAAAAAACGAAAATAATTTTTTTTATTAAAACTTAAATAAACAGTACCAGGCATATTTTGTTGTGTATAAAATTCAGTAGTGCTTAGCATTTGTTAAGGGTTAAACCGTGTCAAAATTATTAAAAAAAAGATTTTTTTTAATAAAATAAAAAATAAAACAACAATTATTTTTAGTGCTAAAATAGTGTTAATTTCTGCATAATTTTGCTGGCAGACTGATATTATTTATTATCATGTATTCCATTATCAGGTTTGTAATTGTCTTTTGATTTATGGACTTCATTACATTTAATTAATTGGAAGTAAAATACGAGGGCGTTTTTCCATAAATTGTTTTAATTATCTGTATATCGCTTTGCCTAACAGCTATTGGATCATGTAAAGCGTTGTAGTAAAGATAGAACGACTGCTAATGTCTAGCAGTCGCAGTCTGGTAAGCCAATACTTTACTTCCAACACAATAGATTACGGTGAGCATGACTTACAGTACATACGTTTGGTGGACAGTCATTTGCCCTGATCGTGGGTTCTACTCCAATTAAGGCATTATTTGCTATGCCAAATTGACATAGGCTTCTAACATAGAGGGCTAAAGTGGTCAACGCAGTTAACTGCTGCCTCAATCTAGACTGTCGTAAGTCGTAGACACATTCACAGTCGATTACGTACATACATAATTGGTCAGTACAACCCTTCAGTCAGGATTACAACCTAGTTTCTCATATCACTTTGTTGTGTGTGTTAATTTTATGCATGAAGTCGCCGTAGTCTAGTAGGTAGTGTTTTGGCTTATTAGACGCAAAAGCCCGGGTTCGAGCCCCAGGCCAGACATCAAAGACAAAATACAAAAAGTATTTTTCGGCGACTTCCTCTCAGCAAATTTCTGGCGAAAACTCTGAGAGTAAATAAAATTGCCATGAAAAAGTTTCTCAAAAAATCTGTCGTTCGAAGTCGATTTTAAACTGTAGGTTCCACCACTCATGTATAAAATTAACACACAAAACATAAGTGGTGTAAGAAACTAGGTCGTTGTACAATGGGTCATTTCGACCTCAAACACTGTACTTAACTTAATTGATAAGTACACGTCCTCTAACCTAACCTAACATAATTTTATGCATGAGTGGTGGGACCTACAGTTTAAAGTCGACTCCGAACGACAGATTTTTGTGAAACTTTTCATGGCAATTTTATTTATTCTCAGAGTTTTGCCAGAAATCTGCTGAGAGGAAGTCGCCGTACTTTTTGAATTTTGTTTTGATGTCTGGCCTGGGGCTCGAATCCTGGCTTTACGTCTAATAAGCCAACACTCTACCTACTAGACTACGGCGACGACACAGTCGATTACATAGCTTGTTATAAAATTCACGAAAGTATCAGGCTTAGGGTACGGCTCTTGGACTATATATACCGATAACTCTAAAGTGGTGTATGATTCTGACATTAGACTTTCGTATATGCTGCAGTATTCTCCAAGCACAGGTCATGGTCGTATTAGCTGATGGACTTTCCTTAGAAAATCTCTTAATTTAATCGACAGGCAGGCTGCGCTAATGTACTTCGCGAACTTCATCTTAGATTTCATAGGAATTATGGCTGTAGAATTGCATTGCTTATAAGCTGGCCAGGGCTGTTTGTAGAACTTACAATCTCCGATATGTTACAGGACATATGTAAGGCTTGTTGATTGTTTCAGTTAAATTCGTTATTCTAAGGTAATTTTTCAGGGACTCCCAGTTTGTTGACAGCATAAGGACTATGCAAGACTATTAAAGATCTTCTTAAATTGCATTGCACTATTGTGGTTCTCATAGGCCGCTGTCCTATTCGCCGGTTATTTTACAGGGAGTCTCAACTTTATTAGCAACATGAGGAC
The DNA here is from genome assembly GCA_932273835.1 of Sarcophaga variegata. Taxonomy (NCBI): domain Eukaryota; kingdom Metazoa; phylum Arthropoda; class Insecta; order Diptera; family Sarcophagidae; genus Sarcophaga; species Sarcophaga variegata. The sequence goes on along the minus strand of OW026361.1, from coordinate 13,621,874 downwards.
ATGTGTAATGCTGCTAGGCTCTGCAGAACTGATTAAGATCCTCTTTCCTTAAATCGTATTGTTACCCATTGCACTATTATGGCGATTCTAATTGTCATGAAAAACAGACATTTGCAGCAATTCTGGATCTAGTGTATCCAGTGTTCGGCACTTAGTTTACTTCTCCTCAAACTAGTAGAGCTAAATGGGAGCGTACTTTATCGATGTAAAATAAGTTGAAACACGCTTAAAAGCAGTCAGGGAATGGATTTACCCACATATTTTGTATTAATTTTTAAACAAACAACAACAAGTTAATAATAATACTAATAATCCTCATAATAACTATCACTATCATTATCACTATCATTATCATTATTACTATCATTATCATTATCACTATCATTATCATTGTCATTTCCACTATCATTACTATTATCATTATCATTATCCCTATCATTATCATTATTCCTATAATTATCATTACCACTAACATTACTACTATCATTATCATTATCACTATCATTATCATTACCACTAATTATTATTAAATAAGTATTATCACTATCATTATTATTATCAATATAATTATCACTGTCACTATCATTATCATTATCAATATTATTATCGTTATCACTATCATTATCATTATTCCTAGTCTTATCACTATCATTATTATTATCATTATTATCTGTTGAACAATAAGGGACATTCTTTTTAAAGTTTTCATATTCCCATAAGGCATCTCTAGCAGCCTCTATGGTACAGCTTTTCTTTAAATCGACTGTTATGGCATGAGCCCAAAAATAAACATTCGTCGTCAGATGACAATCCATGTATGTGCGTTTTATGTAATCTAAAGCCTGTATCATTCTAGGCACTGTATTATTATAATCCGAAGCAAAATGTTCAAAATTATGAAGAGCTGCGTAGATTTTATCGCAATTAGATATATTAGCTGGGTCCTGTAGAACCGCTTGGGAGAGGATATAATGCCTAGCGTTGAAAACTTTAGTTAATTGGAAATTATCACATGGTTTAACGGGATATTTTGCAAGCGCTTGATAAATCCTCTTATTTAAATATTCCACAACATTGGAAGGACATTGCTGTGATGTATCATTTGATGCCAGTATGTCAGCTGGTAATACCGTGCCATTTGACGTACCCATGGTCGATTCTTCAGCCGTGTCATTTGATGCTGGTATGCCAGCTGGAAGTAGCATGGTAAGAGCAGCTAGTAATGTCGTGGTCAATTTTTCAGCCACATCACCTACGGAGGACGCATCCATGGTCGATTCTTCAGTCGTGTCATTTGATGCCGTCATGTTAGCTGGTAATACCGTGCCATTTGACGTACCCATGGTCGATTCTTCAGTCGTGGCATTTGATGCTGGTATGCCAGCTGGTAGTACTGTGCCATTTGATGTACCCATGGACGATTTCTCAGTCATGGCTTTTGATGCTGGCATGCCAGCTTGTAATAGCTTGGTAATAGCAGTTAGTAATACCGTGGTCAATTCTTCAGCCGCAGAACCGTTATCTTCTGCTTTTGAGGAGACACCCATGGTCGATTCTTCAGTCGTGGCTTTTGATGCCGGCATGTTAGCTGGTAATACCGTGCCATTTGACGTACCCAGGATCGATTCTTCAGTCGTGGCATTTGATGCTGGTATGCCAGCTGGTGGTACTGTGCCATTTGATGTACCTATGGTCGATTCCTCAGTCGTGGCTTTTGATGCTGGCATGCCAGCTTGTAATAGCTTGGTAATAGCAGCTTGTAATGCCGTGGTAAATTCTTTAGCCACAGAACCGTTATCTTCTGCTTTTGAGGAGACACCCATGGTCGATTCTTTAGCCGCAGTACCGTTATCTCCTGCTCCTGAGGACTCTTGTGCTGCGATGTATATTATAAATAATATACCAATAATTGTTCCAAGAATTTTCATTTTGTTTTCTTCAAAAAGCGTTACGCGCAATAATGATTTCCGTTTTGGAAATGTTTTAAAAGAAAACTGTTTGAAAATCTTAAGCATTTCGTTACTATTTATAGAGGATGACATGGGCACATTCCTTTTGAAATGCAAATGCAAAAATAAAAAAATTTCATTATTCAACAGCATACTTCGCATTATTTTGGTCCATTATTATTAGCTGTCAAGTATTATTCGCTAATTAATTAGATTCCACGTATTCCCCTGGGTATGGGGTTTAAAATCATTTTTAAAACTTGAAACGTTTGAATTCATTTATTAAAAATAAAAAATAAATTAAAATAAAAATTAATTAAAAAAGAAATCCGTTGTTTTGCTTATAAATAATCGTTTGACCGCACTCGATTTGTTGTTCTTTATTTGTTTGTTTTCTTCAATTCATTGCTTAGTTGTTAAAATACGTACCAAATTTTAATTTTTTGCCCCATGTCTAGATACAACCATGATTGGAACCATGACATATGACTGGTGAAATTGGCGGGGAAAAGTTCACTGCGTGTCTTAACGAATGTTTGATTCTGACTTCTACTGTCAACAATAAATGAGTTCGAAGTAAACAAATCAAACAAAATGGCCAGAATTAGTCAACAAAAAAAGCTTGCAGAGTTCATTTGGATCAATTATTCGCTCGGAGAACCTAGAAGTTCTCGACTAATCTACACCAAAAATTGGCAAAAGACGTACAAGTGGATTAATTAAGCTCGTTTAAAATATAAGGAAACGGTACTGAGTTTTTGTTCCAATTTGTTGGGTCAACATCTCGTACAAAACGAAATTTAAAAAAAAACATATTTTTTCGGCGACTTCATCTTAGCAGTCTTCTGGCTAAAACTCTGACAGTGAAATAAAATTCCCATGATAAGTTTCTCAAAAGATCTGTCGCTCAGAGTTGGCTTTAAACTGTATCTACCGCCACTCATGAATAAAATGAATACATATGGCTTGATTGTAATCCTGACTAAAGCAAGAAACTAAAGTAACTGCAAGTGCTAAATGTGAAACTGTACTTGCTCTTAACTGCGGGTGCTTTAATAATAATTATAATAACTAATAATTTTAAAATCAAATGTTTTATTTATTGATATTTAAGGTATTGATATTGTTACGTTATTACCTTTTTAAATGTGCCACTTTTCTTATATAGCACTGTTCGAACTTGTACCATGTATATAACAATAACTACAACAATAATCAGTTTATTCGTTATTCTTATCACACAACTATTCGCTAGATCTTTACAAGGGCAATCTTCAAACCACGACTTCTTCACATAACTAACTGACTGAATTATTACTGACTGTTGCCTGCTTTGTCTTGCCATTTTATAGTCCAACACAAACAGTCTAACGAAAGTTCTTGAAGTAGAAGGTTCGTGTTCTCACCTTCTCGAGAACTCTATCGCGACCAGATTGTTGTTTGTTCATTCTGCACACTTGTCTATCCCAAGGCGAATTCATAGGAGGTGACCTTATCTCAACAGCTGAGGAGTTTTGTTTTGTTTTGTTCATTCATTTTCTTATTCTGCGTTTTATATGTCAAAAGTATGTTTATTTTTCTTAGAAATCATTTTCATGTCAAAGCTAAAATATGTAATGTCATACGAATGCAATGGAATTGTCCATACGAGCTTCTATATTTGCTGTTGTAGCCGTCAGACCTTAATAAATGCCCCCAATTCCTAGAAGAATTTTAAGTGTGAGAATAAGAATTTCAATGGTTTTATTCATTATATTCATGGCCAAATGCTAGGTCTTTTCCATTTCCTTACTAGCTTTATTTATAGTTGAGGTTTAACTGAATTATCTCAATTGCTATCATTATGATTTTTTTTTAATTTTACTTTTTAAAATTTTACTTTTTTCCAAATAATTTCATTTAATTTAATTTATAGTAATCATTTTTATAATTTTTTTTTTACATTTTTCTTCCCATTGTTATTCTTCTTGCTGTTTTTGACAAGCCGCGTGCCCTTCTTTGAATTCGCCTTTACATTTTTCTTCTTATTGTTATTCTTCAGTCAGCTGTTTTTGACAAGCCGAGTACTCTTTAACAAAAACAAAATGCCTGTTGTTTTTTCATTGTTGTAGACTTACGGTCACCTACTATGAATTCGCCTTGATTGGGATGTTGCTTTAATTATTGAAGACACTTCGAATATGCTTCTGTCAATTTCTCTCTCTCTCCCTTTATAAAAAGGTTTTATAAATCAATGTATTCCTCATATCATTCCAAGGAATATGCATGCCAACTTTGGGTAATTTTTCCATTACCACAATGAGCACCAGGGTAACCCGCGTCACATAAGGCCACTTATGTTATTTAAATATAGAGAAGTCCAACAAGCACTGCCAAATATTTCATTTTCGCTTTGTTGGCTGTAAGCCTTACTTTGGACAGATTTTAAGAATAACTGTTTGCCTAACTTTAGAAATTCGTTACTATTTATAGGTGAGATGTAATTGTAATTCAAATCAAGTAATAAAGTTTTACAGCTAAAACTTGTAGAAATTTCATGCCCATATGCCCATACGTGTACTTAATTAGAGAAAATTTGTATGAGAAAAGTATTCCAAAGACATATTTACGAAACGTATTTTGAAACGATTTGAAACGCTTTCAGCCATTAATTTCCGACGAATAGTGCAATTGATTAAGAAAACTTATGAAATGAGCACGATTTCATTGAAAGCTTTGGGAAAATTGCTTTGAAATTTTAAGAGATTTTTCCTTGCCGTTAAAGTTTGTGCTCTCTCCAGTGCTCATAGATTTTGTAAATGAAACCAAACTGTCTGCAGAATAAAATTTGCAAGAGCTAGGCATGCATTGCTATCAAATAGGATAATGGCCCATGAGAGTGACAATTGAGTTACGCTACTTAAGGAAACGAATTATTCCTCTTCTTATACTATGTTCAGATATACATTTTTATTGAGTCAATATTCGGTTAATTGAGTACAATATTTTAAATGTTCAGGCATAATATACGCAGTTCAGCTTATTCAATATTCATTTGAGAGCTGTTAAACAAAACAGCTGTTTGTTTCAACAACATTGTTTTTGTTTTTTTTTTGTTTGTCGTTGTTGAAATTTGAGTTGTCAAATATCAATAGAAAGTGTTCGGAAAATTGTAATATGCTCACTGAACGTACTTATGACAGTGCTGTATTTCAAATTTTACTCAATATTATAACAATTTGCGTATTTATTGCGCAATAATTAATTGAAACTTTATATGAAATATTGAGTTGAATAATGGCGTTTATTTCGATTTACGCAATAAAGGTGCATATCTGAACACCAGCAGAATTTAGCAATATTGCGTGTATCTTCCTACGGTCTGTGAGTTTGAGCACCCCTGCAAAACAAACGAAGAATTCTTAGATTAACTAAGGCAGAATACCTTGGAATACCAATGTATTGTAACATGCCGCCAGACTGTGAGCGATACTGGAACTCATCTAATGCATAACTTTGAAGAACCCGATATTTCTTTGCATGAACTACACTGCAGTTTAATGCCACCATTTTGGATATTTGTAAAGAGTGAAAGGGGGTTGAAAAAAAAAGAAATTCAAATAAAACTTTTAATTGTCTGCTAATCTGATTTTAGCAACTAATTTTCTAATTTTATTCTCTGCTGGTGTTAAAATATATATACCCACCCATTTAATTATATCCGGCATTTCATTCAATGCTAATACAATTCATTATCGATTCATTCATTCACATCTATTTTAGTCACTCTCTCTTGTCATATCATTTTAATTTCGGTTGCCCTTTTGTTTTTCAATTTTTAAAATTAAAATGCCATCGTTTTTAATGGCAGTTGCTAGTGACTCACAATGTTAAATGCAATGAAGCCGAACTGATGTTCGAAAATGATGTCTGGCCACAGCGGAATGATGTCAGGTAGAGCTATTCATACCGGCAATGAATGTGAAAATAATTTTAAGTCAAGTTTTGTCATGAAACTTTTCTCAAATCTGTCGTTTGGAGTCGTTATTAGACTGTAGGTCCAGACACTCATGGTTAAAATCGACAAACACTACATATTCGCTTTCGAAAATTCTTCATTAGCTCACTGCTACTACATCAGCAAGAGTTATCTCCGTAGATTTGACCGTCCTATAGGCATAATTACAAGCAGTTTATCAAATCGCTTGGTTGTGAAAACGGTTGCCTTGAAAGATTAGGCGCGGTCACGCGATTTAATGAATTCCAAGTACAGTAGAATGCCAGCTATTGCGAGCTACAGTGTGTTCCCCGTGTAGTCTGTTAATTTTAGAACGACAAATGGGACTAGATTTGAATTATTCTGTGACTATGTTACCAATATCGAAGGATATCATTGCAACCCTTTAGTCAGGATTACAACCCTACAGTTCTGACTCCGAGCGACTGATTTTTGAGAAACTTTTCATAGCAATTCTATTTTACTCTCAGAGTTTTTGCCAAAAGCCTGCTGAGAGGAAGAGAAATATTTTCTTATATTTTGTTTTGTCTGTCCCGGATTTCGACACGTCTTTTAAGCCAACGCGGTACCCACTAGACTACGGTGACTTCTTCCGAAGGACTTATCGTTTTTAAATAAGAAATGATTTCCCCAACTTCCTCTTTGCTAGGGTGATTAACATTTTCTCCAGGCATCGTGCAGTAACCATTATATGTGTACCTAGCTCTCATAAAGTGATTGGAAATGGGGAAATGTACTTGGATAACCGATTACCATCTGACTACAAAAGTGGGCAGAAACGTCACATAAATTATTGTGGAACAACGATACTGCTAGAAAATATGGAAAGATACTAGGGAATGATCTTGATGTGAAGGAATAAAGGCCACTACTGGATATTCTTATGGGACACTATGCCTTACATGTAGATTCGAAACAAAAAAGATGCGAAGAAAACATCGAAACGAGGGAAAACTTCCACGTTATTACCAAAACTTCGCAAGCTTGGGATCCAATTATTTTAGAGAGTATTTTATTACCATCTCAGAGGAGTAAGGACGTAAAACAGTTGGCACTTCTTAATGACATACGCTGATAGAAACGAGATCTTAAATCCTACCCTTCAACCTACGTACCCACTGTTATACTGTATAAGAGTTAATTACATACGTATTTCGAATTTTAACTGTGCTGTTTTGCACTCTTCGTTAAGTTTGGAATTAAATAGAGCTACAAAATTTTGTCTACGGTTGGTACCTTTTAATGGCCTACGCTGATAGAAATGAGATCTTAAATCTTACTATTGATACCATCCCCTTCAACTTACGTACCTACTGTTATACTGTATAAGAGTTAATTACATACGTATTTCGAATTTTTACTGTGCTGTTTTGCACTCTTCGTTAAGTTTGGAGTTAAATAAAGTTAGAAAATTTTGTCTATTATACTGTATAAGAGTTTGATACTCCTCTGGCCAAATGTTGTATAAATTCAAATGTTATATAAATAAATTCTATTGTATTGTATAAGAGTTTTTCATTCCTTCTGGGGCATATGCATTCGACCAAAAACTTGTATACGAAACGTTTGGGTAAACATCAAAATTATTTCTACCATATCATATAAGAGTTTACCATTTTCACTTTTAAAAATCGTTTAAAATTTTCTGTAGTTAAGGCGTATAAGTGTTTGACGCTTCTTGGGAGTAGTAACAAGAAGAGAAGTATTTAACGCATAAGCCTTTAGATTAATGGGAATGCCATGTGCTTAATTTGATTGTCAGCAATCATTTTCTTTATTATTATGTACACCCAGTATAAGAGTTTACCACATCCACTTATACAAACTTTCACTCTTTTAACTTTCTTTGCAGTTTCTGGTATTTTCTTATAATTTTGCTGTATTCTGGCATTGCACATAATGCTCTTGCTGTTAGGCTAGCTAATCAAACACAAGAAATTAAAAATTTTGATGATTTTAAATCTTCAAATTCAATTGAAAATCAAATCATGAGAAGTTTGAAAAGCGCCAAAAAAACTGATTTAATATCGAATGATTATACGGATGACTATGATGACGAGGGTAGTGAGAATGAAGAGGATGGCGGTTTTGAGAATGAAAATGTTGCGGTCGGTAATGCTGGACGCAATGCATCACGTCTAAGGCGTATACATATTTCAAAGCGTGTGGGCATAACTTATGCCTGGGGACGCTGGGAGAAATGGAGTCGATGTTCAAATTCTTGTGTGCAAATACGAAAACGTCAGTGCATTAAAAGGTAATCAAATCAAAGCCGAACATACACAATATAATCCTAATTTAGGGTATTTTAAAGTCTGCTTAGATCATCTTTAAAACTAACCTTTACTGCCTTTTTAACTCATCGTTTAGAATACAAAACTCTACCGATTCCATTGATGCCACTGAAATCACTTTTTATCCGGACTTAAATGCCGAGACCACCGGCTGTTCTGGCATTATGAAAAAGTATCGCCTGTGCAAAGATGAAAAATGCAAATTTAGCAATCGTCAAATGCGCAATGAACAATGCTCGTCGTATAATCGTCATGCCTATAAAGGAAAATTCTATACATGGCAGGGCTATGAAAAGGAGCATAATGAGTGTGAATTGTATTGCAAGCCCATTGATTCGGACATATTCATTAGCATGAATCAGTCAGTAACGGATGGAACACCATGCGAAAAGCCTGCCATTTATTATACCCACTACTATCGGCGTAAAGCGGTGTGTGTGGAGGGCATATGTAAGGTAAGTGTGTACATATATAGGTTTCAGTTTTCTTAAGCCTTTGAATTTTTATTTTGAAATTACGATCGCCATCATTATTATGATTGATGCTGTTGCTAGGCACAGTGGTTTTGATAACAAAAAAAGATGAAACTTATGGCGTTAAAAATAAAAGTCTTCTGCACATGAGAAATACTAAAGTAATACAAAAAGTAAAATTAAACTCGCTAGCTTTATAATAAAACTCGCGAGTTAATGAATTTTTGGATTAAAAATAAAATTCTCCTGCTTATAAAAAATAATTAATAATAAAACTCGCGAGTCTTCATACTAAAAATTTTTATTTGAAATTAATTTTTGGGTTAAAAATAAAATTCTCCTGCTTATAACAAATACAGTTGAAAAAAAATTAAATTAAACTCGCGAGCTTAAAATAAAACTCGCGAGTTAAAAAATAAAACTCTTCATAGTATAATTTTTGTTTAAAATGAATTTTTGGATTAAAAATAAAATTTTCCTGCTTATAAAAAATACTGTTACCAAAAAAAAAAAAAAAAATTAAATTAAACTCGCAAGTTTAATAATAAAACTCCCGAGCTCAAAATAAAACTCGCGAGTTAAAGAATAAAACTCTTCATAGAAAAAATTTAGTTTAAAATAAATTTTTGTAGTCCAATACAGCTCACTCTACATGATATATGATATAAAATTTAAATTCTGCAATTTGTTTGAAATTCAAGGGCTCCACAACATGGGCTCTAGAGCTATTAAACTCGTGGACAAGTTTTTTATGCTGAAGCTGAGAGGAATATGTGTCCCTCCTGATGGTGATGATCAGGACAAGAAATTTCAAAGATTTGATTTAAGTTTCAAATATATATATATTGACCGAGTGGTATTAGACCAACTAAAGTGATTGCAGCATTGGCTGAGGATTATATATGTTCCTCTTACTCCTCTAGGGAGCATAGGGCCGCCTATGAGGATTATTTTATGAATACAACGGGAAATGAATTTTCTATGTAGACAGCGGCAATCATGCATGGCCCTGAATCACAATGTTTGTCTCTAGATTTGACAGATTTTTGTTAACCAGGTAGTTGACAAAGGCAAGACATTCCCGAAAGTCCAGTGCTCAAGCTGAGATCTGTTTTAATATAGTGCTGATTGAGAAACTTGTTTTGAACACAGTCTTTCTTGATATCGTCATTAACGGTTCGACTAGATTAGGTTAGAACTCTTAGTTACCTAGTCATTAGGGTTACTCTCAGCTAAATCTCTGGGCGTGTTGGAATTTACGGCAATTAGCAATCAAATAAGCTTGCGTGTAGGGGCCAGAACCCCTCTGTGGAATGGAAAAAAATGTTTGGAAGGGTAATAAAGAGACTATTCTCGAAGCAATTGAGTTCGGGGCAGTCAAACTTTTGTTTGCAAATTACATTAAGAGGAGACATTAGCCTTGCTTCAGACTATCCAGGAATGACCTGAGTTTGGTAACCAGGTTTTTGGCATAGCACTGTGAATTCAAATTACATTTGTTCAGAATGGGGACCGTTTCAAAGCCAACATGTAGATTCAGTGATGATGAAAATGAATTATCTGAACACATACTTAGGACTTGTAAGGCATCATTGCGTTCCAAAAGAAAACACTTGAGTGCATATCAGGCATTGGAAATCGTTTATTCTTCTGAAATTAAACTTTAAAAGTACTATATTTCTTTTCATATATTTCACACTGTAATCCCACTGTGCTTTATTCATTTCTTTACCTTTTTTTGTTGTATACAAAAAATGATCCTCTAAACATCATTATCATACTCATCACCATCATTATCATGATTTCTATGAAGTTTATGTGAGACTCGTTAAATTTAAACGCTCTTTAAAAGTCCGCTTAATTCTTTAAATTGTTTTACTTTTGTTGTTGTTGTTGTAATCTTTCAACACGTTCACGTTCAATCAACAATTTTTTGTTGTAGTTTTTTTGTCTTTGGCCAGGTGATCTTGCCGTCATGTTCATCCTTGTGGAAGCATGAGGAGTATGATTTAGTTAAAGAGCCTGAATTAAAGCTTGTTGTTTGGTTTTTTTCTTTCTTTTTAGCCGCTTGCTTTAAATGGTCTCTTTAGGAGTTAAAAAGGTGGCAAATGCTGTCCGCATGAAATAATGATCGGAATTAAAAAATATTAAAAGAAGAGGAAAAGAAGAAAATGTTCGTTTTTTTTGTGGCTTTGAAAAGCTTAATAATAAGTGATGACCTATGGACCTCATTGGTAATGATTAAATATTGAATTTGGCAGATTGAACTACGTTCTTTTGAGTGAGGAGGGGAGAAAAGGGAGAATAAGAATTTGAAAAGAATATTGAAATAAAGAGGGATATTCTATCACAAATAAAGGCAACTTACTAAAACAGTACTATAGATTGGGTGAGATTAGATAGTCAATTAGAAAAGATTAGTTAAGCAACTCCTTACTAGAGTGTTCATTAAGTTTTCATACGATCCCTGCCATTATGTAACAAGTACAATGTTATTTAAATGGTTTATGTGTTTAGTCGATCCTTGTAAAGATAGTTCTTGACCCCTTTCTTCACACTTATCAGTGATATCTTGCTGGTGATCAAAAGCTCTCTTGCTAGGGATTTATCCGTATTTACGTTGCTCATCAAGAAAATCTAACAAATCGCATGATATTGGTAGACAATTGGTGAAGCTATCACGTGAAATTACTCCGTCTTGTTTAAGCTACATACTATCGAGTTCATAATCTTCAAATCTGGCCAACAACCCTGTCCTCATATGTGTATATCCCTCTGAATTCATATTCACGATTCTTCCAGAGTAGCCGTAGTATAGCAGGTAGTGTATTGGCTTATTAGACGAGAGGCCCTGACTCAAACAAAACACAAAATATGAAAAAAAATATTTATTTCGGTGACTTCTAGCTAAAACTCTGAGGGTAAAATAAAATTTCCATGAGAAGTTTTTCAGATCTGTCGGTCGAAGTCGACATTGAATTGCAGGTCTCGCCACTCAAGCATAAAATAACACACACGATATGAGTGGTGTAAGAGCTATGTTGTAATCCTGACTAAAGGGTTGCAATGACCAATTGAGTTAGTAAGTAAAACTCTGCCAGGGTTATTTGCAAATAAGCTTCGGCTGAATGTTCATAATTCTTTGACAATCACACAGTCATTGATGTAGCTCCACAAGCAAAGACTAACGGCGGAAAATCAAATATTCTTGGTGGCCAATTGACGTTATGAACACGTGTAATTAATCTTTGAAAAAATCTCTTAAACTATAAAGCTAAAATCGGTTGGGATCTGTGGCATCGTCGACCACATAGTCATCAATTACAGGCTAAAATATTCGATCACCATGAGCTCATATTGCTCTGAATTGTTTTTTCAGGAACATTTTCGAAAGAACAAAACACTAAAATGCGCATCAAGCAATCACTTCTTCCAGATACTATGGCACACACTTACTTTTGGATTTTCCGATCCCCATAAGCAATAAATTTGCGTGCTGAACCATTGAGACGAATACGAACTTCCCCGCCAGAGAAAATTTTATTCGAAAAATCACCAACAGGCTCTTAAACCTAATCGGCATATCTACGGCATTTTAAATAATCAGTGGGTTTTAATTATTGCATGAGTTGGACTTTATATGCTTGGAGGTGCAAATCCAAATACAAAAAAGGTCATAATTAACCGCAAAATAAGTGCAATTGCTGAGAAAGCCGTGGTATCGACAAATTCTGATTATCTACGACACCTTTACTAACAGAGATGATATTTCCGGCAGTACGTACATAGCCAATGATACATAGGCCTAAAAATATCTGCAATGCTTCCAATCTCTTCATATTTCTATAAAATCCTGTTAATCCCTTGTATGGTAGGTCTTTTGTGATCATAATCAAAAGTAGTACAGTAGGTCGACCATATTCATACATACATACATAATTGGCCATTACAACCCTTCAGTCAGGATTACGGCCTAGCTTCTCACACCACTCATGTTGTGTGCGTTAATTTTATACGTGAGTGGCGGGACTTACAGTTTAACGTCGACTCCGAACGACAGATTTTTGAGAAACTGCCGAAGAAATATTTTTTCGTATTTCGTTTAGTTGGAGATGTCTGACCTGTGGTTTGAACCGAGGTCTCACGTCTAATATACTGGAAAAGTGGCCACTTTTAAACCAAAACTTATGAAGTAAATTTTGATTATTTTTTATGTGTTGATGAGTCATATTCGTAAATGGGGTAACCTTGCCTTACTAATGAAAGATTTTTAGCAGCTTGCCAGATCGGCATTTTTTTAAGCCTCCCAATAGAATATTCCAATAAAGGGGAAGAATACAATTTTCAAATAAAATCTCTGAATTCATGCTTGCTGTTAGGCTTAGGAATTCTCTTAAAATACAAACAGAGCAGCCCTCTTAGCTATTGTTTTGCTTTCAATTTCAATGGAATTTATTTTTGACAATGCTACTGCTAATTTGACAATTTTAAGTGTGGGCGTTAAAAAGTCTCAAGTGATGACTTTAAGAAGCCACTTATACGGATTTAAAAGATTCAATGCCAACACTGACAGCTTGAAACGAATTTGAAATTGAAACATTGAAATCTCATACAAAAATCAAAACCATTTGAAGACTGTTAATGAGGTAATAAACGTTGGATTAAAATGTTTCTGTTAAGTGTAAGAATTGCGGAATTTTTTAAGACTTAAAACGTCTTCCCATCCATCGTGTGTGAATATAATTTGCCTTGTCATGTTGCTCTTATTCTGGCTCACTTTATTTTGTTTATTTTTTAATAATTAAAACATTATTTTATTTTTGTTGTTCTTTATGTATTTATTTTTAAAATGTTTGTTTCTTTAAAGTCGCGTTAAGAAAATAAATAGCGATGGTTAATAAGAAACAATTAGGAATAGGAATGGAAATAAAATCAAATTGAAAATGAATTTTAATTCACCTCACACCGACTTACGCAAATACACTACATGTTGCATCAAACGAAACAAAAATTGTTTTGACTTAGAGTAGGTTAATTAACTCCCTTAAAGAAATAACTCTTGGGAATCCCAATTTATCGATAACTCTAAACTCTAAACAAAACACCACACTTCTCAGTTCTTAGTATTATTTATTCTTCGAATAAACATCTCCAAAACCAAAATTATAAGAATCATCACGGCAAATATTCAACAATTGACACTTCGATAACTTTGATGGTACTTTAGGCAACCATGATGAACCACTAGATTATCTCTACATAGTTATCAGTGCTACCCCTATAGCAAACTATTTCAAGAGAGTCTCATTCGTCTATTGGTACCTTCCTATTAAATTTTTACCGTCATACCAGCAACTTCTCCAAATGAATTCAAATAAATTTCTTTGGATACCATTGATACCGATTGAGAACATGCAGCCTAGTCCTAGTCAGCGAAATAAAATTGTACAAAGTGTCTCCTGTGGCTACATCATCTTCTGGACATACCCAGGACTTCATCTCATTCCGAAATTGGGTTACGTGAAGATAATATCAAAATCACACTCCCTATGGGAAATCTACTTTCCCCTCGCAAATATATTTACCTTAGGAAAAGCATCGTATTACCGTTTTCTGGAAGTCCTCTTAAATTTATTGTAGAAAATGCATGTTATCGTTAAAATTGCTGTAGAAAATGCAAGTTATCGAAAAATTTACTGTAGAGAAATTGAGATTATCACCCTTTGAAATGCCTTACTTACTTAATTGATCATATCAAGCCTTTAGTCAGGACTGCGACTTAGCTTCTCATACTGTTGAGAATGTGGTGTGTGTTAATTTTGTATATGATTGGCGGTCCCTGCAGTATAGAGTGACAGTGTTTTTGAGAAACTTTTTATTGCAATTTTTATTTTACTCTCGACATTTTTGCCAAAAGACTGCTGAGAGGACGTCACAGAACAAATCTTTGTTCATATTTCGTTTTGTTTGAGAAGACCTGGGCTTGAAATACTGCCTCGCGTCTAATAAGTCAACACATTACGCGGTAAGCTACGGCGACTGTTTTGATCTGTTCAGTTAATTCCACAATAGGCTCTGAAGCAATAAAGTGTGCTTTGAGTCTCTCCTTTGCAAGTTCATCAGAAATTTCGTGCCTCATGTGCCGGTGCCACCAGCTAATGCAGAACTTTTTTCGCCGCATCAAATTGTTAATTGATATGGGTTAATGTAAATCCTGAATCATATGTATACAGCAACTTAGATTCTGTATACCAGGTTTTGCCTACGGCCAAAGCATACTCGCATGACTTTTACTGATTTTCTAATTACGCAAGAAGTAGGAAATCCTGTGTAGTCCCCTGTCTAGTACAACATCCGTATATTTAACCTCAATGCTAAATGGGTTAATTAGTAGCAATTTACTGTTACAGTTTACGGAGTCTATTTAGCTATATCGGTTACCAGCGCTGTTAAGCATGCTTGAAACCATTACTGCGATACCATCTGCGTAGTTTGCAACGCAAGAACCATGCATATTCAGCATTTCAAGAAGGTTGGGATAATAAGTAGCAGTTTAGTAATATCGGTTACCACTCTGTCAAGCATGCTTGAACCATTACTGCAATACCATCTGCGTAGAACCATGCTTATGCAGCATTTTTAAGAAGATTCTCAATGGCCGGAGACATAAAAATGTGGACAATGCTTGACCTAGAAGACAGCTCTTCTAAGTCTTTATCAAAACAAAGGAATCCATCCCTGCAGCATTTCAAGAAGGTTGGGATAAAAAATAGCAGTCTACTGTGTAAGTCAGAGTCTTTTTAGTAATATCGGTTACCACTCTGTCAAGCATGCTTGAAACCATTACTGAAATACCATCTGCGTAGTTTGCATAAACCATGCTTATGCAGCATTTTTAAGAAGGCTGTCAAATGCCGGAGACATAAAAGTGAGTATAACACTTGATCTAGAAAACAGCTCTTCTAAATCCCTATCAAAACAAAGGAATCCGCCACTGCAGTATTTTAAGAAGGTTGTTAATGGCCAGAGTTTGCAAAAGTGCAGTGTGGTGTATGGTAGGTTGTCCAATAGTCGTTCTTGATGGACTAAATTGTCATTTTTTTTTTTGAGTTTGATGGGCATCTGGTATATTCTTTGATTTTTTTTTGAGATGATGGTTCAAAAAAGCATTTAAGCAGTCATAATAAGTTTTTTGTTTTGACTCTATTGGTACTGTGGTACTTTGGAGCACTGGTATCTGGCGTTATTATGTTCCTTCGTTTTTTACGCTGGCCTATAGTATATGCGAATCCATTATTATTGGTTTTATTAAGGGCACAAACGTATACAGTAACGCATATAATTTTCGGTGTTGAAGAAGAGAGATGAATGGCCGCAGAGAAGATAAAAAAGTGTGGCCAACAATGAATCTGGTACAGTTCGTTTGTTTTTCTTCTTTTTTTTTTTTGGTTCAGGCATCTTATTGTCGAGCAATATAAGAGTATTTCTATTGTTGTTGATGTTGGTGGTGTTGTTGTTGTGGATCTGTTTTCTATTTTATTGTAGTGGTTGTTGTAAATATATTTTGTTTCCGATACGATTTGTTTTGTCAGTGGTAATCATAAAATATTTCGGTTTTAATTAAAAAATTTCTCATTCGTGTGTAAATTGTCAACGTTTCAACAAGACGAAATTTTGAAAAATATATTTAAAAAAAAATTATAAAAAAAAATTTAAAAAAGTTAAATAAAATTAAAAAATTAAAAAAAGTTAATAAAAATTTTTGAAAAAATAAAAAATATTTAAAAAAAAATTTTAAAAATTAAAAAAAAATTTTTAAAAATTAAAAAAAATTTAAAGGTCTTAAAAAAATTTTTTAAAAAATTAAATAAAAATTTTAAAAGATTTTATAAAAAAAAATATTTTTTTAAAATAAAAAATAAACTTTTTTGAAATAAACAATTTTTTAAAATTTTTATTTTAAAACTTAAATTAAAAACAAAAATTAAATTGTAATCTTTAAGCTTAAATAAATTTTTTATCATAATTTTTTTGCTTAAATTTAATCATTTTCTTAACAAGTGCTAAATCGTTTATGATCATTTCATATCGCGTTTATTTTTATTTTCTCTCTTAACTTGTGCGTGTCTTTCGTAATTACCATCATTAAAAGTAACTATATTGTGTGTATGTGTATGCCAATGTGTTTGTTAAAGTTTCCCATAAGACTTAACTTGTGCTAAACAAGTCTTTTATAAGCAATCAAATTAAAGTCTTGAAATCTTGTGAAATTTATTGTGACTTCAAAAAGGATTAGCGAACGCTTCATGTAAACTTTACTTCATAAAATCTTCAAGAAAAAATAAAAGGAAAAGATATGAAAAGATAATGAAAACATCTTAAAACGTATTTCAACAGATTTGTCTATAGAATGTTAAATGATAAGATAACAAAATGTTCAATTATGAACTGAGTTTAAAGCCTAAAGCCTTATATGAAAATTAAAAATTCACAAACATCTTGCCATACCCCATAATCTATATGATTAAAACAAAAAGGAAAATAAATAAATATTGATATTTTTAATTCATTATTATTTTAATTCAATATAATTAGAGGACAATTGAAATAATTTTTTTTAAATTTAATTTTTTTTAAATTTTAAAATTTAAAATTTTTTTATTTTTAAATTTTAAAAAAATTTTAATTTTTAACTCCAACAGCCTTTCTCAGAGGGTATTTGATTTTATTCAAATAAAAAATTTCATTCCAAAAATAGGTAGGTAGATAGTTATTCAAAAATTGTTGCGAAAAACACAAATTTAAGAAAATATTTCGATAACACAGCCACACAGGTGTTTCCGAAGGCATTTTGCGCGCTTAGCACGAATCTGGTTTCAAAAACTTTCCATCACGTCAGGTTTTCGAGAAAAAGGGGGTTGAAACCCCTAAAAATAGCGTTTTTGGCCTTTTTTGAAACATTGTAGAGCTAAACACTGACGTGCTAGAACCATCGCTATTGTCAGAAATTGACAATTGATCTTTGCTCTTTAAAATGAGCTCAAAGCCAAATTGTTTGCATGTACCCTTAAAGGAGGTGGTGGGTTTACGTAGGTCCTTAAAAATTAATCCGATTTACTTGAAAATTGTTACTCAGGGGTTTTTGGGGTCGCTGATTACAGATCTTCATTCAGATTTAAAAAAATTCAAAATGGCGGATCCAATATGGCGGTCAAGTAAATATGATTAATTTTTATAAACCTCGAAACCCATTTTTCTCGAAAACCTGATGTGATGGAAAGTTTTTAAACCAGATTCGTGTTCAGCGCGCAAAATGCCTTCGGAAACACCTGGAGCCATCTTATTTGCACAAAAAAGTCCAAATTTGCAGGGCTTTGTAATCGATCATTTTTATGGGAAATAAATTCTTTACTAAGATAGGTTTGTGAAAGAACATATCATTCGTGGTATTGTTCATCGTATGCTACGACATTTTCCCATCTTTATGATAATTCATGGATTCCATTCCAAGGAAGCCAATTTTTGACAACCTTCTCTCAAGCTTAGTGTAAGCGAAAGAGATCATTCCATCGAAAAGCATTGAAAAACATATCGATTTCCTTTGCGATCCGTTGCATCATCAATCTTCTATCGATTTTCTACGAAATACATCGATTTTAACATTGATTAATTAAAGTTAAAAACAGAATTTATTTATCATTACCTAGAGCTAGAAGAGTACTGCGAACAGATGATTTATTATACTGCCTTCAATCTAAATAAGGTGTCCATGCAAAATCTCTCCCAGTCCTATTGCTGTGACAAACTTCAGCATGCTGTTTGGTATCAATAAGAATAATTGCATGCCTAATACGCGATGGATACTCAGATGTTTCCTTCTTAGATGTATAAACGTCGTACTGATGCCAAGTATTTGTTCTTGTGTTTTGTTCTCCTCATCAGGGAGTCTACATGCTAGGCTAGGATCGATTCCATTTACATTGTAATTATTCAACAAAAATTTGGATCATCTAAAGGTTAGAGGACGTATACTTGTCTATTAAGACAAATACAGTACCCAGAGGTCTAAAAGCCGCTTAACTTTCTTTTGTTGAGTGTACCACAGCAAAATTTTAGCCTTATTAGCAGTAAATTCGAACTTAACCTAGAAACCAATAAGCGGTGATCCTATTTCCCCCTGCCATGTATGGTTTGATTATGTATGGCATGTTGTATGCCATATGCGATGTTGATCCATGAAAAACATTTTGAATTGTTTCGATGTATTGAAGTGTTTTAAAAACACTCCACCACTAGATCGTGCTGCATCGATCGAAAGAAATGTTAGTCAGAAACACCGAGGTCTGGAGTGAGGTAGATCTTTCTCATTCTTTTGATTCGATCAAATACAGCACATTACCTTGACGCACTAGATATTCCGCTTGACGCACTAGATATTCTGCTTGACTGAAGATTTTGTTTATTGCCGGTGCTTCACATATGATATTCTGCGCTTGGGGTTGTCGTAATGAATTCATTTTCCATCGTAAGTAAGAATTCCTTGCAAAAATGATTTCTAGTTAAAGCGATCAAATCTTATTCACTTAATTAGTCATTAGAACCCTTTAGTCAGTATTACAACCTAGTCTCTCACACCCCTCATGATGTGTGTATTAATTTTACTCATGAGTGCGAGGCCTAGTATTTGAATTCGACTGCGAACTACAGATTTGAGAAACTCTTGATGGAAATTTTATTTTAATCTGAGAAGAAGAAGACGCCAAGAGATATGATTTTTTAGATTTCATTTTGTTCGAGCTGTTGAACAACGGGCTCTTTTTTAATATGAAAATACACGTCCTACTAGATTTTGGCGTCTTCAAACAGCAGATTTTGACATGCAAAATATTGTTTCAACTTCTCTTGTGTGCTGTGCATGTGGCTTTTAATTTACAAGCTTTTGAATGAATCGTGTTGCTTTGAAATGGTTGCTAGAGTCACGCCTAATGATTGTGCAAACTGTTCTCTGGTTTGTAGTCTAGCAAGTATTGTGTTGGCTTATAAGACGTGACACCTCATTTTGAATCCCAGATCAGACATCTCCAACTAAATGAAAATATAAAAAATATTTCTTTGGCGACTGCCTCTCAGCAGATTTTAGCGAGAAAATAAAATTGCCATGAAAAGTTTCATGTAAAAATTTAACACACACAACGTGAGTGGCGTCAGTGACTAGGTTGTAATTCTGACTAAAGGTTGTAATTATATTTATATATGTTTGTATGTACCAGAGGTCAGCAATGAGTATTCAAAACGATGAGTAGATACACTTATAATTTCTGATACTTATACGCATTCATACTTCTTTTAATGTCATACTCATACTACTCATATTCAAAGTTTGAAATACACTTGGTACTCGTATATAACAATACGCATGATGTTATTGATTTCGACTCTCCACGACTCATCGTATATACGAAGCACAAAATAAGTATGATTCGCGTACGAACACTACAATACTCACAAGAAGGTTGTGTGTTTGCTCTGCTTGCTGTCTTTGTCTTTTTTGTTTATGTGTCTTTCTTCATTCTTTGTAAATGCAACACCAACTAAGACTGTAAATTTTGATGAATGATTCGAATCACTCGATTCATTTATGAGTACATCTTATAAGTATTTTCCTAAATTTATGAATCTGAATGAGTAGGCGTATGAATCAAACATATTTCCAATGTTATGAGTTTGATGTCAACGTTGTACTCACACTCATTGCAACTTGTGCTTATCAATCAATGTTGTAGTGAGTACGAATGAATCAGAGTAGTTGAATTCCAATACTGTTGATTCACTCATACTCAAAATTTCATGAGTACTTATGAGTAGCGAAAAAGCGATTCATTGCTGATCACTGGTATGTACGTTCTTTCTTCCGACGCGAATTTCGATCGGGTAATGTTTTTAATTTATAGTCTTCAAAGTTTTTTTTTTTTCTATACCACACTGAAATTTGATGTCACAACTCTTGAAATGCACAATTCACTGGATAGGTTGAGTTTTTGATAGAGCGTTCTCACCGTATTATTCCACAAGCAAACAATGTTTCACACGTGCAGTTTTCTTTGTAAAATTTTTACAAGTGCACTCTTACTGCGTAATCCTTTACTTGTCAAGTGAATTTTGTTAATTAAACAATACAATGAAGTTTTAGGTGTTGAGAATTTTGACAGTTAAAATGTCAAATGTTGCTGGTAAATCTGTTTGTAAAAGACCAACTGTTTTAAGCTCCATACAATCGTTATTAATTTACGTGTGATTTCTAAAATTTCGATTGATTGTTTAATTTATTACACACACTGTGTAACTGTCCATATAACGTTACGTGAATTTAAAAATTAAAAAAAAAATGTTTATAAAACATCTTTTAAAGTGACACCAACTACTATAAGTTTCTGGACCAAAAACATATTTAAAGTTAAAAAGAAAAAACACGTTACAATTAAAGGTGACTAAACAAAAAAAAAGGTAAAGGCAGACAGATAGGGGGGACACACACATTAATTACAATTTAAGTCAATGTTATTAGACACTCAACAAATATACATACACAGGCAGACAGACGGGAGAGTCTTTATTTATTGGTAATGGAGATGAAATTTCTTTACTTACTTTGCTTTTATTACCGTTTCTTTGCTTCTTCTTTCTTTTTCATCTGTATTCTGTAATTTGGTTCGTAAAGCTTTAAAATGTAATTTAAGCTGACATTAAATGTTTTAACATGTTACTGCTAAAGCTAGTGTTGTTAGTGCTGCTGCTGCTGCTCCAGACGTATTCACATTTAATGTGGTAACATGGCTTGTTATGGCAATAACATGCAACAACCGGAAATCATTGTCTAATAGGCCATCACTTGGCTTAGAATTTCACATTAAAGGGAAATTTTATTGCCAACATTAGATCATCAAATACAGTCTGTTTACATTTGACACTTTTTTTGATTTGAATATTAAACACAAACCAGGGTTCGCTTCTCTCTTCTCTTCCGCTTATAAGAAATCTATCAGAATAAAATAAGTCTCCTGGTGTATAAGCAATAGGGAAACATTCTTTCCCATACCTTACCTTACTTCATTTTTTTCTTCTTCCTTTGGGTATGAGAAAGTCTAGCCGGTGTTAGCATATCAGTGAACATGATTTTTGAAGACTAGTTGTGCTATTGCTTGTGGCCAAAAATTCATTCACTAACTACAGTCATGTGGCGTCGTCTCGTATGGTTATTGGCAAACGATTCCTTACTAGCAAGTAATACTCCTTGTGCTCTATGTTCGTTTGCATGTGAATTCTGTTTTAATGGTGAAAAGACCTAGTCCATGGAAATCTATGCACAAAGATATCGAACTAAATTAAGAAAAATTTTAAAAGACCCCGGGAATCTATTTACAAAGATTTCGAATTAAATTACTCTAACGATAAGATTGTAAAGGGTCCGCCAAATAACTTTTTTTTTGAAAATGCTTAAAAAAACTACTGAATATTTTCTCAAATTTCTTTTTTTATTTGAAAGTACAATCCTTCCGGTTAATAATGGAAAATAATTTCATTCAAATGACTGCCTCGGCTGGCCATGCAGTAACTTACACCAGAAGATGCCGATTTTGGCAAAAAAATCATCTTTTTAGATGAAGCTCATTTTGATCTTGGCGGATATGTAAACAAGACAAATTGTCGCATTTGGGGTCCAGAGGCATAATTGGGCCATTTTTCTTCGAAAATGAGCCGCTACAGTCAATAGCGATCGTTATCGGGCCATGTTGAACGAATTTTTGTTCACCAAAAATTTAAGAGGAGGATAATGGCAACATTTGGTTTCAAAAGGACGACGCTACGTGCCACACAGCCGAAGCTACACTCGATGTTTTGCGCCCTGTTTTTGAAGATCGCATTATCAGCCGCAGAGCTGATGTCGTTTGGCCACCTCGGAGCTGCGATTTGACACCGTTGGACTATTATTTGTGGGGTGCCGTCAAAGATAAGTGTTACGCCGACAAGCCAGAGACAATTGACGCTTTAAAGGACAATATTCGTGAAGCCATTGGTGAAATACAGCTGCACACAATCGATAATGTGCTTAATAATTGGACCGATCGTGTAGGCTACTGCATGGCCAGCCGAGGCAGCCATTTGATTGAAATTATTTTCCATTATTAACCGGAAGGATTGTACTTTCAAATAAAAAAAGAAAATATTCAGTAGTTTTTTTTAAAGCATTTTCGAAAAAAATTATTTGGCGGACCCTTTACATCAAATCTGCCGATTATACCTTCATCTGGACAAAATAAAATTAGTATGGCAACCAAGGTTAGGTTAAATTGATAACCTCCTCAATCAGCATAGCTTATTTGGGCCCTATAAGGTCCTGTTGTAACTGTTGTTGTGATCATCTCTCAGACATTACGATAGTTTTCTGGACTTTACCCAAATCATCTTTGGCTAGACACTTTCGGTCAATAAATTCTAAGTACCCACGACGAATATATCGTCTCAGGATTCTATGTGCCTCACAATGACAGAGACAGTTTTTTGTGGTCTTCTCTTCTTCTTCGCCATTAGGTACATACTTACGTAACTGGTTATTACAACCCTTTAGCCAGGATTACCACCAAGCATCTCACACTACCTATGTTAAGTTTATTAATTTTATCTATGAGTGGCTGGACCTAACATCAACTACGAACGACAGATTTTTTAAAAAAATTTTCATGACAATTTTATTCTGCTCTCAGGGTTTTTTGACAAAAGACCGCTAATAGGAAGACGCCTAAAGAAATATTTTTTCAGATTTAATTTTTTTCGAGTTGCCTCAACTGGGTTCCCATCTAATAAGCCAATAAGAAGACATGCCATGGCCTTCAAATGAACCTGAAAATGTCTTAAAAATTAAACTAAAAAATATGAAAATCTCCAGTGGTGTTGGAAATGTTTACGACTTCGTTATTAGACCTTCAACCATGAATATAAAATCAAAAAAAATTTAAAATATCCCTACCACCTATGGTGTGGTGGACTATAAAATTGTATTTTTTCCCCGCCTTAAATCCATAAATAAAAAATATTTTTCTGGTTTACATAGTGAAAGTGAAAATTAAAAAGAGGAAAAAACAAATTCATGATCAAAGAAAACATTTTTTTTTAATTTTTTGTTTTTCTTCTTTAAAATGTAATTAAATTTACGCAAAATTAAATAAATTTTCTTTTGTTTAGAAAACAATTTTTTTCATACTGTTGTTGTTTTAAAATAAATATTTTAATTTTATGACTCTCCTGTCTAGCATTTAGTAGGTTTTGTTAATAAATTTTCTTAAAAAGAAAAAAAGAAAATTTTTTTCTTAAATTTTTGTGTCACGTTACTGCATGAATTATTTGGAAATGGTGCGCACAGAAATTGTGTTGACAGTTGAAATCATTTGTTATGGTCTCCTTGATCTTACGGAAGATGTGTATATTAAATCCATCCATGAGTTTATTACACATGCACGGGGATATTTTTCATAAATTTGTTTTCTGCTATAGAAAATCTTGGTACTTTATTTAGTGGCATTTGCGGAAGCCAATTCTGTAACTTATGGAGCAAAAACTATAAACTGTTCTCCCTCACAATGTGTTTAACAGAGACGTAAATCATAGATCTTTAAGAAGGAGGTTTACTATGACAATCTGCTGTATAATTTGATTGGCATTCAATCAATCGAGGTTCATGAACCATCTGAGAGTATCTGGCAAATCAAATAACGAACTCAGATTTTTAACTTCAATCAGCTGCCTCTTTCCAGATGGAATTGGTCTCAAATAATACCATTTTAGAGCGTAAACTAAGGAAGAAGTACAATACAGAGGAAAACCTAATGAAGCCATAACCAAATGTGATGATATTCGCACAAAATCTTCGAAGTCAAATGGTCTTTAAACGGAGTTTAAAAAAATTCAAACACGCGTTTCGCTATCATGATTGGAGTGAATGGGAAATAGTCGTCGGCAAGTTGGCCGTAAGAGTATTAATTAATAGGCCATTTGAAGCATGGAATAAAATGTTTAGAAAAATAATTTCTAATCCTTTGTTTGGAATCCAAAACCAGATTTGAATTTTGCCAATATTTCGGATCGACCTTATAAAGCCATTGAAGATTTTGAAAAGAAATAGTTGCCGTAGGATTTCAGTTTCTCTCTCCTTGAACCCAGACACTTGCTTGGCAGATTCTGTATAGTTTCCTCGTTAAGTCAGGTGCTCAATATGTCACGCCGTAGAATTGCCAACATCAGACTTTACTGTAACCGGTAATAAATCAGATAAGAAGTGGCTTATCCTGCTTAACCAAAGGGGAAGAAATTTCATTGCCAATGGCACCGTCTACAGATGTTATATCAGCTATGCAGGGCAAAAACTATCACTCTCTGATAGGTCCCAGGTCCTAGGAATTCACAACAGTAAATTAACAGATTAGCTTATGAGAAGGAGAGCTTCCATGATCGTAATCGCTGAGGCTTAAAGCGTGGTCATGTAGACACCCACTAATTATGCTGTGGTATTAGATGTAATAAAAAGGTACTTTCCTCCTTCAGTCCAATTTTTGCCTCAATAACTATCTCTGTGTAACCTTCCTATCATGTGATTCTTTGTAGTCAACGTCTCTTAAAATGTTAGAAACATAAGAACAAACTCAATACACCTCCCACTGCATGTACAGTGTTGTGGGTTGTAAAAATATTTTTTGTCTGCCGCTAGGAAGATTAGTATCTTTTGGTTAAAAAACGAAATTAAAATGATAAATTATGGCGTTTATCTATGACGTAGATGCCTATGTAAAAAAAACCAAAAGAATTCTTTACAAAGAGAAAAAAAAGAAAAAAACTTGAAAGAACAAACGAAAGAAAATCATTAAAATGGTATCCAAAATGATAAATACGAGTAGATGACCTTATTATAGCATAATCTATAGCTCACTCTATTAACCCTAATAGTACCAGAGATTCTTTAAAATGTTCACTGAGTCTTTTCAAAGCAGTTGAGTCTTAGAGTGTGCCCTGCACTACCTGATTACTGCTGCTGTGCGAATCCGGTATCAAATTATATCGAACGGAGCTATACGCCTATTTGCCGCTTGCAGAGAGGTCATAGAGGTCAGCCTCGATATGGACATATGAAGAACAAAATCTCAGTAGCCCGTGGATGCACATGTCCTAAGGCTGAAAAGACCTCACAATGATTTTTGCAGAAGCTGTAATAACGAGGAAATCGCCGCAGATCTGTAGGAAGTGTATAATAACTCAAACATCTCGAAAAAACGAAATATAAACAAAAATTTTATTTCGGCGACTTCCTCTCAGCAGTCTTCTGGCATAACACTGAGAGTAAAATAAAATTCCCAAGAAAAGTTCCTCACATCTGTCGTTGGGAATCGATATTAAGCAGTAGGTCCTGCCAGTTATGAATAAAATTAACACGCTCAACATAAGTGGTGCGGGAACATAGGTTCCATATCGTAATCGTGGCAAATTAAGTAGGTGAATAAGGGCGAGGAAGAAGAGGAGACCACAAAACATTTTATCTGTCATTATGTGGCACTTGAAAGCCTGAGACAGTCACGCATTCTTGAGCACCCATCTTTTATGGTCCGAACATGTCTTAAATATATCGTTCAGATTCGACAAACTGCAGGACCCACCACTCACGGATAAAACTAACACGCTAAACCTGAGTGGAATGTGAATCTAGGTTGCAATTCTGATTAAAGGGTTATAATGAGAAGTAAAAAATTTTCTGTCTTCGATCCTCTTGATCGGCATTATCTCTGTTTGAACCGATCAGATCGATCCCGATTAGGTTAGGTTAGGTTGGAGGACGGGTACTTGTCAATTAAGACAAGTACAGTACCCGGAGGTCGAATTACCCACCATACAACGTCCTAGTTTCTCACACGACTTATGTTGTGTGTGTTAATTTTATACATGAGTGGTGAGACCTACAGTTTAAAGTCGACTCCGAACGACAGATTTTTTTTGAGAATCTTTTTTTTTTCGTGGCAATTTTATTTACTCTCAGAGTTTTTGCCAGAAATCTGCTGAGAGGAAGCCGCCGAAGAAATACTTTTTGTATTTTGTCTTGATGTCTTGCCTGGGGCTCGAACACTGGCTTTGCGTCTAATAAGCCAACACACTACCTACTAGACTACGGCGACTTCAAAAATCCCGATCCCGATTAAGTTGTAAACATTTTCACTCAAGAAGGAATACAACTGTTGCCTACATCTAGATTTCACTCCGCTGCAATGGATCAAATATCCTTTCCATGCTTAAATTAAAACAAAAAACTTTCATTCCATTTTCGAAAAATTTAATATTTCGCTATACGCTGATGCTGGTCATTCATAAATTTATGGGCCTACTGCTTTCGCTTTTCAAAATTCTGGAATTTTTTCTTACAACAATTGCGTTATTTTTAGCAACAATTGATTGATTTGCAATTTAAAATCTTTATATGTTGTATGCTGCTCTTTTTTAAAAATTCAATCAATTTGGCCTTAAGCCAACGGAATACCAAAAATAATTGAAAAGAAAAAAAACTCGAAAAGGTGTTCTGGCATATTATTATTGGCGGAGCCACATTATTTTCGTTTTCATGTTATCTGTAGAAAGAAATTTTTAATATTTTAAGAGAAAGAAAATGAAAATATTTTCTACAATGTTTTGACATTTTGACTTCTCTGACATTGTCCAGGAATAAATGACAACTTACGAGATATGCTCAAAACGACACAAACTTTATTGTAAGGCTGCTTCATTTTGACCCACATAATGCAGACGATGTCATCACACATTACAGAATCTGTGGACTGACCGTGATTTGTTCAAAGTTAATATCTCTGCTGATGAATCATGAGTTATGACTTAGTAATGAAATCTAGAAATGAAGTCCGGACTAAATTGGAATTGGTTTAAAAGACAGGCACTGAGAATTAAAGCCCATAATTTGACTCATTGTGTTTTCTGCACTTTGTCACCGTAAACTAGTAGGTGGTGTGTCGGCTTATTAGGCGAGAGTTCGTGGCCCAAGCCCTGACCCAGACATTTTGAACATAACGAAATATTAAAAAATATTTCTTCGGCGACTTCCTCTCAACATGAAAAGTCTAACAAAAATATCGCTCGCAGCTCATCGATAAAATTAACACACACAACATGGGAAGTGCAAGAAGCTGGGTTGTAGTCCTGACTAATTGTAATGACCAATTAATGATGTACGTAAGCGTAACATAATACTGTACGTTTTTTCTTTAAAAAGAGTAAAAGACTCTCTTTTTAAACCCTTGCTCTTTATGTTATATTCTAATTTTATTTGATCATATTTTTTAAAATGCCAGAATTGAGATTTTAATTCAGTGAACTCACCTAGCCAACACACAAACCACTAGACTACGGCTATTATAACTATCATGCGAACCCTCAGAAACTTGAACAGGGAAGTTGAATGACAAATAATGCTGGCATCTAGAAAGAACACAGTTCGAGATTGGAACAAACCTTAAACATACATACACTACACATGATTGGTCATTACTACCTTTCACCGCGGATTATGACTTAGCTTCTCACACCAAATATGTTGCGTGTGTTAATTTCATACATGAGTGGCGAGACCAACATTTTAAAGTCGATTGCGAAAGGCAGATTTTTGAGAAACTTTTCATGGCAATTTTTTGTATTTACTCTCAGAGTTTTAGCCAGAAATCTGCTGAGGGGAAGTCCCGAAGAAATATTTTTTAATATTTCTTTCCTCTACTAAGCCAATATACTACCTACTAGACTACGACGACTGTAAGGAACAACTCTTATAAAATCTTTTATTCAGAACCGTCTGGAACTGTTGTGTAATGTTACCAGATTATCAGCCACTGATTTGACTTACGAGTGTACGGATATTTGCTTGCTTCATCATAGCTTGCTTATAAAGGGTGTTTTTTATAGAGGTATAGAACTTTAAGTTGGCATTACTTTTCAAGATGGCGACCGATTTAACAGCTGTCAAGTGATTTATTCTCAGTTTGGTTTGGCAATTCATCATGAATAGACTCACGCCTGAACAACGCTTGCAAATAGTGCAATTTTATTTCGAAAATAATGGTTCTGTGCGGAAAACGTATCGCGCACTACGTCCATTTTATCGTCGACAAAATCGTCCATCAGAGCAGTTAATTCGATTAACGTTTTCGCACCACGTTTATTCTTATTGATAACTCGCATCCCCAGAGACGCTGTACGGTGCGTACAGAAGAAGCTATTGCTGCTGTAGAGCGTAGCATTGAGGAAGACCCGAATGAGTCCATCCGCCATCGAGCACAGGAATTGGATCTGTGTCCATCCACTTTATGGAAGATTTTGCGGAAGGATCTTGGTTTGCGTGCTTACAAAATCCAACTCGTGCAAGATTTGAAGCCAAACGATCATCAAGTAAGGCGTAGATTCGTCGAATGGGCCCAAAACGAGATTACCGTTGTTCCCGATTTTCATAAGCGAATTTTGTTTAGCGATGAAGCGCACTTCTGGTTGAATGGCTACGTCAACAAACAAAACTGCCGCATTTGGAGTGAAGGTAATCCTCAAGTGTATGTGGAAACACCGTTACATCCAGAAAAACTGACTGTTTGGTGCGCTTTATGGGCTGGTAGAATCATTGGTCCGTACTTTTTCAAAAACGATGGTGGCCAGAACGTTACAGTCAATGGTGATCGGTATAGAGCCATGATTACTAACGTTTTCATTCCTGAATTGAATAACCATGATGTCCAGGAGATGTGGTTTCAACAAGACGGCGCAACATGCCACACAGCTCGTGCCACAATAGATTTATTGAAAGACACGTTTGGTGACCGCCTAATTTCACGTTTTGGACGTGTGAATTGGCCTCCAAGATCTTGTGATTTAACACCGCTAGACTACTTTCTGTGGGGCTATGTAAAGTCATTGGTCTATGCGGTAAAGCCACAAACGCTTGACCATTTGGAAGACAACATTCGCCGTATTATTGCCGATATACGGCCACAAATGTTGGAAAAAGTCATCGAAAATTGGACGTCCATATTGGACTACATCCGCGCCAGCCGTGGCGGTCATAAGAAATCATATTTAAAATGTAATGCCACAAGATTATCTTTCGGATATATGAAATGCATGTCAATCGAATAATCCATCGTTGTTTTATTGCAACTTAAAGTTCTATACCTCTATAAAAAACACCCTTTATATGTTCGTTTTACTCCCCTAGGGAGCATAGGGCCGCAACATCATAGCTTGCTTGCACATGCCGAAAAGTCAAACTTGACAAATCAATTCAATTCACATGACAACTAAGCTGTACACAATTTTTATTTGATATTAATAAATGGCGTTGCCAACTTATTTATTACAATGTAGTTAATTGAATTAAATTAAATCATAATAATGACGGCAACGATGATGATGATGAAATACAAATTAATTAAGCAAACCATGTTTGAATACAAAATGATTTTAACGCGATAAATTAATAAAAAAAATTCGAAAGAAATACAAAAATATTGGCATTGCCAACCTCTAACATTAGAAATAATAGGCCATAATGCCACATTTGGTTTGGCAAACTTTTAATGGACCACACACACACTAGCACAGCAACTGCTTTAGCTTTAGCTGTGCATGGTGCATGGAAGTGAACACAAAACTACTGCAAGCGTACAATGTCACAGGCTTTAAAAGTTTTAAATTTCCTAAAAAAAAAATTTATTTTTTGGAAATGTTGCTGCTCTATTGCTTCAGCTAGAAACAATCTGTGGCAATGGAGGCAGTAAATTTGAAGCATGTTATCAATTATTGTTATTGGAAATTTATTTGTTTCGGGTAAAAATTTAATTTTTTTTGTTGTTTTTTTTTTTGGCAATAAATTTTCATTAAACCGTACAGTGCAGAGCAAAGAGTGTGCAGTGCACAATGGGTATGGGTATGTTAAGGGGATATGCATCAATAATGAACTGACTTGTCGGACTCAGTGACTGACTGACAGTGTGGCAAAGTTTTAAAAATTTATTATTGTTTTCTTTTGTTTTATAAAGCAAGAAAAAACAAAAACCATACTAAAGAGATAATGTTTGTTAATCATTTGTAAGAGCAGGCATAAAGTGCAGTCAATAATTTAAGAAAATTAAGAACTTCTCCCCCTTTTTTGTAACAGAGATGGCAATACATACGTTTTGTTCATAGTTTTTCATAAACTTAATTTTCTGTGAAATCATTTTCATCATTATATGACCCAATTAGCGTACGATATTGAGTTGTGAATAGTATTTTCAAAAATCCATTAGAATTTGTTTTCCTCTCTTGTTTTCTGTTTTGCTTTCATTGTGTTTTGTTTTATTGTTGGGGTGGGTTAAGTCAGTGTTGAAAATTTGTTACACTTGACTACGGCTAGCTAAAAATTTCCTAATTTTTCCTTCTTTTTTTACGTAAAAAAAAGATTAGAATTATAAGAGTCTTTTTTATGGCTTACACATGCTTGTAGTAGACCTACATAAATGACCAGGGAAATTGTGTTAGAAAATGATGGTTTTTTCCAAATAATTTTTATTTATTGTTCCCTCGTTGATTTCTATTTGAATATCATATCATATTCTGTGAATAAATTCTGGATGTCCAAGTTCTCGTCTCAGTTCCCCAAATGTTCATCGAAAACAGAGAAAATGTTTTCCGGTTTTCTCCTCTTCCTTCTCATTATAATTTCTGGCTATACCTGGATATTCCGGGCGTACACTTCTAGAGCCCAGTGTACTGTTAATGCATCAATCAAATTTCTAGGATGGATTCTCATCCGGTTTAACGTAAATTTTGTTCAGCATTCATATCGCGCGAGAACTGTCTGAATTTTCTATAAATGAGTGAAGTTTTTTGCGAAACCAATTGTTTTTTTACCCATCTGTAGAGAAATTCCAATCGTACGTGTGAATTCATTTAAATTTTCTATTGTTCGAGCATTTGCAAGTGTGTCAGCCTTGTTGAGTAATTTGAATCTCACATGTGAACTCATTTTTCTGTTATTCTAGCCTTTGTAGATCCGTCAGCCTTGTTGTTACATTCAACATGCCCGTTTCTAGGAACCTATATGAAGGCAAGTTCTTGTTGTTCATATACATATAGGTATACATACATACATAATTGGTCATTACACCCTTTCAATCAGGGTTACGACCTAGTTTCTCACACCATTTATGTTGTGTGTGTTAATTTTTATACATGAGTGGCGGGACCTACAGCTTAAAGTCGACTCCGAACGACAGATTGTTGAGAAACTTTTCATGGCAATTTAATTTCACTCTCAGAGTTTTTGCCAGAAATCAGAATCGCCGAAGAAATATTTTTTAAAATTTCGTTTTGATGTCTGACCTGGGGTTTGAACCGTGGCCTTACGTCTAATAAGCCAACACACTACCTACTAGACCACGGCGACTACTTGTTTTACATTAATATCGAGCAAGCTGCCGAGGTTGCAAATCTACTGAAGAGGAGGAAACCGCTATTTACTCTCCTTGCCAATGTCCACCTCTTGTGTGGCGCAGATTTAGGTTATTTGGCTCTCCATTCCCTGACAGCTTAATGGAGTTATCATCCATCGATATCAAGGATACAGCTTCGTTCATAAAACTTTCAGGCTGGTTTCCAGCATAGGAGAGTCGTGCTTTAAAGTGTGTAACCCCTGCGCTAACCAGTTTCTTCTATGAGTTCGGTGGAATTTGGTCAGTACAGGGACTGCGCTCACCCGTGGCGTCACAACGGACCGCTATGGGTGCTCAAGTGGTATCAAAGCTACCACTCCAACCTACCTACCTACCTAGCTACCTACCTACCTACCTACATATTGAGCGAGAACTGTCTGTACATACATACATACATAATTGGTCATTACAACCCTTCAGTCAGGATTACGACCTAGTTTCTCACACCACTTATGTTGTGTGTGTTAATTTTATACATGAGCGGCAGGACCTACAGTTTAAAGTCGACTCCGAGCGACACATTTTTGAGAAACTTTTCATGGTAATTTTATTTACTCTCAGAGTTTTTGCCAGAAATCTGCTGAGAGGAAGTCGCCGAAGAAATACTTTTTGTATTTTATTTTGATGTCTGGCCTGGGGCTCGAACCCTGGCTTTTCGTCTAATAAGCCAACACACTACCTACTAGACCACGGCGACTTCAACTGTCTGTATTTTCTATAAATGAGTGAAGTTTTTGCGAAACGATTTTATTTTTTGATCGTCTGTAAAATAATTTCAATCTTACGTGTGAATTCATTTAACAGTTTAAAGTCGACTCCGAATGACAGATTGTTTGCTGAGGAAGTCGACGAAGAAATATTTTTTCTTATTTCGTTTTGCTGTAGTTTCTGACCTGGGGTTTGAACCGAGGCCTTACGTCTAATAAGCCAACATACTACCTACTCATCTTCGGCTCCGATATACTCATCATTTTTTTCTGTGCAATGAGAGGTTATGCAATGAGAGTTATGTCATGTGATCGAAAGTAGAAGGCTAGGCAACGGATGATATCACAATATTTTGATAACCTTCAGCTGCTTTTCCTTTGGGATTATTAATATACTCTATGCCCTGAAATAAATCTTATTAACCAGTATGTCAGTTTATCTTCTTTGTCAGACATTATACGGGGAATACGGTTTGTGAAGCAGAAGCAGATATTCATCGGTTGTTAATGTTCGCATGCATTCGTTAACTGTGCATGTATAGGTATGAATGTATACGCAGACTGTGTATGTATACGTAGACTGTATTCTAAGCATCATTCACATGAGCTTGACAATACATGAGTTCTCTGGAAGTTTTCTGGGAATAAAGGGTGCGAGGCTAGGTTAGATTAGGTTAGGAAGGCTGGTGTACTACTGTGTAATCAGAAACTCAGTCGTTCCATTATTTACGTTTGAAGAGTGAACTGAATTTTTCTTCAATATTTGTAAAGAAATAGGCGATTGGTAGCATTATCGACCTATCTTCTGTTGTTACTTTCGAAGTTGATCCTGATCTGGTCCAGTTCATCTGTAACTTTGTAACGTTACGTCCCAATGACCAGGTTACATAACAAAATCTAATTCGATAAACCTACATAAGGTGGCTTAGCAACCTCTTAGACTCAAAGGTCAGATAAGATCACATCTGTATGCATGCGCCTTTAAAGCATACAATGCTGTCCAATTGTTCACATAAATTTTTGCTCTTGAGCTCTTTGATATACAGTAATCCCTCGATTTACGTCGCAGTTGGTTCCAAAAAAAGGCGACGTAAATCGAATTGTCGACGCAAATTGAAGTTAGAGGGAACAAAAAATTCGACGACTTAAATCGAAACAACGTTAATCGAGGCGACGTAAATCGAAGGATTACTGTATGGTTCCCTGCTAAATGTGGTGGAGTTTCCTGCTAAAAGACACATCATTCCGCTGGAAGACTAAACGATTTTCTGATATTTGTTCCATAAATGAATATACCAGCTTCTGTGGCTGTCTGAATTATGGACCATTTCGTGAATGTAATTCAGTGATCCTAGAGGTTATTCGAGTTTAGTGTGCACTTGGTTTCTCGCAGAAGTAAACTTTGGTGCCCAAGTATATCGTCATTGCGGTAGTCGAAATGACTTGACCTCTCTAATGTAGTTCTTACAGATGTACCGAATAGCCTACCCTACTAAAGATCATCACTGGACCTATCGCATTCAATTTAATTTGGTTTTTAGCTGCCACCTTCTGTAACAGTTTCTCAATCGGAGGGTATATGGACTGTTAAGCATCTTTCGAGATATCACAGAGCGATTGAAAGGAGAGCAACTTGTCTATTTTAGAAACGATTAATTTGGGGTATTTTGCATTAGGCTTAATGATCTTTGAATGACCTTTACTGAAAAAATATTGAACTTTTAATAATCGAGAATAGGAACTAAAATTGAAATTAAATCTCAGGTGCGTTTTAATATCAATCTTTAAATTTTTTTATTTCCATTGGAAATGGTGTAATAATATTAACAGATCGTTAAAAATTTCGGAAACTATAGGAACGTAACTCTAATATGAACGTTTTAAAAAAGTTTCTTTTATAAAAATTTTAAGACAAAATGAAGAATTCGTATAAAATTTGGTTTTTACTATTGGTGGTGAGTATCCTATTCCAAGTCCAAAATATACTCCCCATAATTAAGATTTATGCTAACTTTATAACGGTAAAAATTCCGCTTTCATTTCTTTAAGGCGGTCCATAGTAGTGGTGCTATACGCCCGGCTACAACCAAAGACAGTCAGGAGAAGTGTGGTTCGGTGCTGTGCCGCAAAGTAAGTGAAATATTTTCACAATCGAAATTAAATCACGGTTATAATTATATCACCACCATACCCATGGGGGCCATGAATGTAACGCTAAGGCAATTGGCCAAAAGCAGTAATTTAATAGGTAAGCTTTGATGCCCCGGCTTAAAAGAAAGTAAGGACAGATCTCTTAAGCATTTTTTTAATCCTTTAAAGCTTTAAAAACCACGGACGATATTTTTATAATAAATGGCAATAACAAGGCCTCGGAGGGTGGTATATTCCTTTACGATGATGATGTCTATGACTACAACAAAGAGACCAGTACCATAGTGGCCAAGGGCCCGTTACGTAAGCCAGTCAAGTTAATGGTGAGTCCTTTAAGCCTTTCAACAATCTTGAAATTCAAAAAAAACTTATTTCTTAGCTTTTGGTTCATACTTTAAATCCGGGCATAAGCTATACCTACACTTTGCCTGTGGCCTCGTCATCGATCAGTGAACCTGAAGAGCTGCAAAGCCAGTGGAATGAATTGGGCCAGCCTTTAGATGAAATTGATGAAAATTTGTTGAAACCACCAGGCGGCAATCAAATATCACGTCTTAAGGAAAAGAAACGTAGACGTTTTTCTTGGGAACTATTGGGTTTTGGTCCGTGTAATCGTTCCTGTGGACCCGGTGTCCAAATGCCTATATTTCGTTGCATAAGAGACTCAGCCACCAAAGAGTCGTTGAGCCGTTATTATTCCCCTAAACGTTGTGCTTTTATAGAGAAGCCTCAATTCAGCGAAGATATTTATCATTGCAATAGGGGCCTCTGTCCCGCCTATTGGCGTCCCACCGAATATGGCGAATGTGCGTGTAAGGAAAATGCATCAGAAGGTGTACGTAGCCGTAGCATTGAATGTGTGCAGGAGCAAGCCAGTGGCTCCGTTGAAAAGGTGGAAGATGCTAAATGTTTAAGCGAAAAATTACCCGATCTTAAGGAGACTTGCAATTGCCAGCTTATGGCGAAACGTAAAATTTATGCCCGCAATCCCGATAATATGCCAAAAGTGTATTCCAAACTTATAGGTTCACCTGGCCTTATAAGAAATGTTATGGGTATTTAAAAATCTTTCCTCACCAACAAAATGTTTCCTTTAAAACTTTATTATATTGTTCTAGGTAAACGCCATTTAAACGTCTCTTTGGCACCGCCCCTCAGGCGTTTTCATCGTGATGATCGTTTCGATAAGGCTGGCGTTTGGCTTATGTCCGACTGGACACAACAGTGTTCTCAGAACTGTAATGTTAATCATGAACACCGCACTATATATTGTGATCGTACTGCTCCCTATACCGACCTGTGTGATGCTCGTCTAACACCCGAACAGAAACGCTCGTGCCCAACACGTTCTTGCCGCCAAGGTGTTTGGTTTACGTCCGCCTGGTCGAATTGTTCGGGTGAATGTTTTAATATGCAACGTTCACGTATGGTTTTGTGCATAATGGATGGTTATGTGGTCGATGCCAGTCAATGTACGCCCGAAACGAAACCTTTGGAAGCAGAAAATTGTACTCAACACGATTTAGAGTTTTGTGGTCCCAAATGGCATTATTCGGAATGGTCAGAGGTAAGTTTAAAGAAGTTAAAAAGGAAAATTTAGTATTAATGGTACCCGAGTTTGCAAAAAAGTACTTTTTGTGTACTGATTTTTTTGGTACTTTTTTGGATACAATTTTAATTTTTTTAGAAAATATTTTGTTAACAGAAATTTTTCTACCTCTCAAAAAAATTGTGTATTTTTTAAAACAAATAGTACTTTTTGGTACTAATTTTTGTACCGTTTTTTTAAATAGAAATTTAATTTTATTATAAGCAATGACACTTTATTTTATAAGTTTTTTTTTGGCAAAATTTACTTATTAAAGATAGTTTTTTTTATAAAAAGTACTTTTTGGTACTTTTTTTCTTAACATTTTTGCTACTTTTTTATTATTTGAAAATGTTCAATTCTGGAAATAATAGTAGTTTCTTATCAGACAAATTTTTGCTTTTATTTACTAAAAGTACTTTTTAAAATACAGCTTATTTATCCCCCTTTTCTTATTTCTTCTTAGTGTTCACGCACCTGCGGCGAGGGTGTACAGCGTCGCTATGCAAAATGTCTTGAATTCGATTGGAAACAGAATGCGATGATCGAATCGAATAAGTGTAAATATTTGGCAAGAGAACCCGTCTACGGTGCCTGTACTGTGGCCAAATGCGAAGAAGAAGGTAATCAAATGACAAATACCATAAGGAGAAATAGTAATAGTGGTGGTAGTAATTTATGGAAACTAATAATAATGTTTTTGATTTTCTTCTTCGTATGTTTTTGGTTTTGGAAACTTGTACAGAATTGAAAATCCCTCATCATCATCATCATCATTCGCATGCTGCTGCCGCCAACAGCAACTCAAACGATTACAACGACAATGACAATAACAACGACAATGGCAACGACAACGATATGAAACAATTGCAAAACGACGACACACATTACAGTTACGTTAATGGCATGGATCACATTGATGAAAAGTATCGTGGCATACATGGTGTGAGCAGTAAAGCTGTAAGAGATTTAGCAGCTGGCAAGGAGAAATTGGTAATAGCTGCGGCGCCACAAAGCCTAAAAAATTGTAATGATGAGCTGAATAATTGTAAGCGTATTAATCGTGAACGCCTGTGTAAATTACAGTTTTATAGAACATATTGTTGTCTAACGTGCCATGGTTACTATTAAGAAATGAAATATTTTGTTTGCAATTTGCTAATAAAATTTATAGAATTAAACACAAAAATATATTTTACAAAAGGGGTGGGAATAGGTTTTACCACAGAGGGGGAAGAAATTAAAGCGTTTAAATCCTGTATTTGTTTATAAAAATGGAAATTTAGTTTTATTTCTAAAAAAGTACTTTTTGAATTTGGTACTTTTTTATCAGGGGTTTGATAAAGTAATGCGTGTAAAAAGTGCTTTTCATAAAATTATTTTTATAAAAGTTCTTTTAATGTAAGGGCCTTTCAATAAAAGTATTTTTAATATAAGTGCCTTTACAAAAATACATTTTATCTGTGTACTTCTTATAAAAGTACTTTTGGTAAAAGCATTTTTTATACAAGTATTTTTGGTAAGAGTTCTTTTATTATGAATATTTTTGTAAAAGTACTTTTAGTGAAAGTGCTTTTTATAAAGATGCCTTTTTAAAGGTACTTTTTAAATTAGTACTTTTTAAGAGAATTTTTTTGTGTGAGTACTTTTAGCATAATTTTTGGTAAGAACATTCTTTGTAAAAGTACTTTTAGTGAAAGTGCTTTTTATAAAGATGCTTTTTTAACAGTACTTTTTAAAAGAATTTTTTGTGAGAGTACTTTTAGCATAATTTTTGGTAAGAACATTCTTTGTAAAAGTACTTTTAGTGCAAGTGCTTTTTATAAATATGCTTTTTTAAAGGTACTTTTTAAATTAGTACTTTTTAAAAGAATTTTTTGTGAGAGTACTTTTAGCATAATTTTTGGTAAGAACATTCTTTGTAAAAGTACTTTTAGTGAAAGTGCTTTTTATAAAGATGCTTTCTTTAAAGGTACTTTTTAAATTGGTACTTTTTAAGAGAATTTTTTGTAAGTACTTATACCTTTTACCCTTTTATATAAGTACTTTTTATAAAGTACTTTTTATACTGTATCTTTATGAAAGTACTTTTTGCAAAAGAATTTCTTGTGGACAAATTTTAGTAGAAATATTCTTTATAAAGAACTTTTCGTACCTTTTGTGAAAATATTTTTCCAAAAGTACTTTTTGTTACCGTAACATTTATGAAGTTTTATTTTATCATAGAAAAGTACTTTTTAGTTTGTTTATAAAGTCATCTTTGGAAAGTTACTGTTTGTAGAGAGATTTTTTTCAAATATTTGTGGAAATATTTTTCGTAAAGTAGATATTAAGAAAATAATTTTTGTAAAGTACTTTTTGTAAAGTACTTTCTTGAAAATTATTTTATATATTATGACAAAATTTTCTGTAAAGTACTCCTTATAAAAGTAGTTTTTATAAATATATTTTACGTAACAAACTTTGTGCAACCATAATTTTTACATTTCGGTTTATTGAACAAAGTACTTTTAGTTCTTAGTACTTTTAGTACTTGGTACTTTTAGTACTGGGTACTTTTAGTAAAGCACTTTTTATGAATTACATTTTGTATAAGTTTTGTTTTGTAGAAGCATGTGTTTCTTCCCTTTTGTAAAAGAATTTTTTGTAAAGTACCTTTTCTTTAAGAAAAAGTACAATTTTTATGAAAATTGGTTGCATTAGTAAAAAAAGTACTTTTTTGTTTTTGTTCGAAAAGTAAATTATATATTTTTTTTAAATTTCTGTTTTTATTTCTAAATTAAATTTGAATTGAATTTAGGAAAAGTACTTTGGTACCTTAAAAAGTACCTCAAGTACTAGCTACTTTCAAAGTACATTTTTTAATAGCAATTTACAATATTTTTATATTTATTTTCTAAATTAAAATTGGAACACCAAAACAATACGTAATTTAGGTACCTAATTAGGTACTTAATTTAAAAGTACTTTTTTCGTATGAATTTAATTTAAATTCACTCAAAGTTCTTAAAAAGTATTTTAAAAAAGTTAAAAACTAAATTCACAAATTTATTAAAAATAAATGTTTTAAATATTTCCCAGTGGTACTTTATTTTCCCCCCTTTTAATATTTTTTTATGACATTTTAATTTAATTTTTTATATTATACAATAAAAAAAGAAATTTCACATATTGAAAATGATCTTTTGTGTCAAATCAAACGTGTCATGAATTTTATGTTCATTTCATTAATTTAATCATTTATTTAATGTATTAATGAACGCTGAACATTTATGAATTTTTATTTAAATAGCATTTAAGCATTTGAAATTATTTTTAATCTCTATTCAAATATTGTATGAAAAAAAAACAATTTTTTTTATTATAAAATGACTCACATTTATGAACAATTATGATAACGATTATTAGCATACTTATATACATACATACATACATATATTGTATATACCACATAGAAAAAGAAAAAAAAATATATTTTTTAAATAAAAATTATTACAAACACAACAAAAACATTAAAATACTAATAAAAATAGTTTTCGTTTCGTTTTTGGGTGGTCTTAACCCAAATATCAGGCTTTACTTGTAATTTTAAAATTACTTTTCATTTCATTTCATTTCATTTACCAACTCAAATTGCACTTTCATTTGCTGGTGTGTTGGTTGATACTGAGAAATTTTTAAACCGCTAAATAGAGGAGCTATTAAAAAGGGTATGACAAAAGGGGATGTGATAAAAAGTGTCACTCGCCCTAAGCGCCATACCGAGACCAAAACGACCAAACTCGTTTGTCGATGTAACTCAAGCTCTTCTGCTGTTCATGGAAGTGTGCAGTAGAATCCAAGGCAGTCGATTTCGTATTGCTCACAACAATTTGTCAATTTTGCAGATCACAACTTAGACCAACAAGCGTTCAAAATTCAACTGATTCCGGAACTGAAGATAAACGACCACAGACAACAACGTCTGTTCGCTGAATGGGCTCTAGAGCAGTTGACAACTGCCCTTAATTTTTATCCCATAATCAAGTTCAGCAATAAGACGCATTTCTGAATGAATGGGCGCATGAACACACAAACTTGTCGAGTTTGGAAAGACATCTATTCACATGAGATCCAAGAATGTGAAGATGACGGTGTTAAACATGGCTGACCTATTCCAGGTAATAAGGCCATTAGTTGAAGGGGGAAAGAGCCTCTCCGAATTATGTTTCTTATCCAACGACGCTTCGGACGAGATCTAAAAGCATAAAGAAGCCTACCATTGTTTTTACGCCGAGGAGGGTAAATGTACCTAACCGCACCATAGAGGAAGTCGTCACATCCTCCGTGTGTGGGGCCTTCACCCACTAAATCCCACCTCGTCTTCTGTGGACTTGTTCGTGCCCACTCCGGAACTACGGTGGTATTACTTCGGAGTGGAGTCATTTTGGCCCTTTGGCCTCTCCATGTTCATATCCGCGTCCGGATTGCGTATCGAAAGTTGAGGAGACATCTAAGCGTCTCCACTATTCCTTTCGTCTAAATCATTGTTTCGGTTCCGCTTGACACGTGTGACAGTATCACCTATGCCGACTCGTTCTGCAGCCTCAAGATCTCTCTTTTTCCGCCTTAGAATGCGCTCTACGTAATTCACCACCGCGGTACAATTTCCACTACTCGTAATCATGACCTCGACAATGTTAGCGGCTGTGATCGTTCCAACTATTGACGTCAGTACAGAGCGATAGCTCTGCCGGCGTGCACACTCGAAAACAGTGTGCTTTGCGTCATCAATTACCTCCCCTTCCTCGTAAAGACAGTAAGGGGAGGCGGTCTTGCCCATTCTGTGCAGATATTTTCTAAAATATCCGTGACCCGATAGCATCTGTGTACGTAGTAATTTACCTCTCCAAATTTTCGAACAATCCATGGCATTATGTCCGGAATAAGTCTCGCCGTCCATTTTCCTCTATCTTCCTCGTTCCATCGTTGTTGCTTTTTTTAAATGGTGTTTTTCGTGAAGTAACCAGTTATGTGATTTCCAGCCGATTTCGCCTTATAAATCTCCATCCGCTCTCTGCCAGCAGATCCACAGGGATTATACCCGCTATCACCAGTACGGCTGGAGCGAACACTGTACGGTATGCCGACGCGATACGCAATGCAGCCGTTCTCTGTACCGATACAAGTGAGTTTAACCGCTTCTTAACAGTGTTTCGGCCCAAATTTCGCTCTCATAAAGCATAATGCTGTTTCCAACCTCCATCAGGAGTCTCGCCGGTAGCAGGCCTCCAATATTCGCCATTAATCTGCTGAGCTGTCCAACGATCTTCTGGGCCTTGTTAGCCGAGTACTGAATGTGGTAGGAAAATGTTAGTTTGGGATCCAGCCTTATTCCCAGGTATTTCACCGAGCTCTTGGTCCTAATTACCTCGTTTCCAATACTCATATCCACATGCAAAGAGATACGGCGACCAGTGATTAGCAGTAATTCCGTTTAATGCATGGCCAGGTCTTGGCCGTGGGAATCCAACCATGTTTTTGTTCTCAGCATAAGACGTCTCAGTTTTAACCATCGCATTAAAGAACATGGTGTTAAACATGTTTTACCGATTTCAGGTACTAAGGATATCAGTTGAAGGGGGAAAGAGCCTCTCCAAATTATTTTTCTTACTAAATGGCACTTCAGATAGGCTTCGGCCTTTTGAAGAAAGAATATCTCTCTCGACTAAATGAAATTACTCGGAACGGAACTCTATCTGTGTTGCTACACGACGCAGAAGCGTGGATAGTTTTTCGGGCAGATCAAGTTGAGAACTATAGAGTCAGCGTTGGCGGCAAGCGTGGGCATGGCATTGAATAAACTTTTTAACCCTTAAGCTGGCTTTGACGTTGTTAAACTCATCAAAATCCGTGGACATTTGGTTGGATTTGTTGTGAATATGAATGAAGATGCTCTGGAAAATATGTTCCAAGTTTAAACCCGAGAAATTGAAAGAGCAGCTTGAAGAGGATCTTTTAAAACTGGAGGAAGATAGTATACGATCCAATTGTATACAACAGTGACGAGTTTCTCAAAAATATTTAGTTCGGAGTTGACTTTGAACTGTAGATGCCGCCACTCATGTATAAAATTAACACACACAACATAAGCGATGTGACAAACTACGTCATAACCCTGACAAAAGGGTTGTAATGACCAAGCCAACGAGCTTGGCTCTCTGGAGGCTATTTATTTTAATAATTCGGTTGTGGTGTCGCCCCATATGCGCACATCCTATTGCAAGACACTGTTTTTGGAAACAAAACAAAAATATTTTCAATAATTGCCAAAGCGTGTTAATTGTTTTAAATGAATGAACGAATGATTGACTGAATGAATGAACAAATGACTACTGGAATTGGCTACGAGTATAAATGTTCGAATGAATGCTTGCGCCTGCCAATTTATCAAAATTTTTTTTGTCGCTTCTTTATCTATTGGCTACGATTACGATTAGTTTTGTATTGATTAGATGATGATCATCATGATCATGATGATGGTGATGATATTGCCCAGATACAAAGTGTGTGATGTGTGATGTGTATGTATTTGTATTGCAATTAAATTAAATAAAAATGAAAAGCAACAATTTCTAAAAGATAATAAAATTAAACGTTTAATGATTTAAAATTTTGACCTCATCTGTTGACATCATAGCGACAGCCATCACCATCAAATTGTGTTCAAATGATTGATCATATGAGTGTTGGTGATAACAGGGAATTAATGATAATTTGTTGGTATTGCTTTGGAAATAAAGAAAGATAAAGTGATTTCTTTTTAAAATCGATTACTTTAGACAATTTATTCATCTCTTCCCTATTCGTGGTGTATGTAATCGATTTGTTTATGTGTGTTTGATGGTGTGCAGTAATTTTCTTACTAGGTTAGGTTAGGTTAGGTTGGAGCTTTGATATCTAAGCTGTCTTGAGTATGCACAGCGGCTCGTTGAGAAGCCATGGGTAAGAGTAGTCCCCGTATCGACCAAATTCCACCGAACTAATATAAGAAATTGCTCGGCGCCGGAGCTGCACAATTTTCTTACTAAATTTAGAGGCACTTTTTTCTCTTGCACTGACATCATAATGATGTAATAATGGTTCTCATAGTAAAGCTATGCATTCCGTTAAATTCCCTTTAAAAAGTACTTTTTTTGTTTGTTTTTATTTTATTTTCTGGTTTCTTTTATTATAAAAGCATTTGCAATGAAGTTAA
This sequence comes from Sarcophaga variegata, assembly GCA_932273835.1. NCBI lineage: Eukaryota > Metazoa > Arthropoda > Insecta > Diptera > Sarcophagidae > Sarcophaga > Sarcophaga variegata. The sequence continues at coordinate 13,577,926 of OW026361.1, read as the reverse complement.
AACGTTAAAATATTTTATTTACTTTAGTTTGACATGCTGATGTAAATATTGCCTACATTAAGATAACGTTACTCTTTTGTGCTGTTTTTTCTCCCTAGTTTGGTACATTTTTTTATTGTTGTTAATTTTTGTTGCAGCATAACTACTATGTCTTACAGCCTTGGCTTCATTCAAAGGCAATTTGTTGTTGTGGCAGGAGCAACAATGTTTAGCTCTATTGTTTCTCTTCTCTTCGTTTTTTTTTAACAGAAATTGACAAGAGTATAGCAAATGAACGGTATTTGTGTAAATATTTACAAAATATTCTCCACGTAAAAAAAAATAAATAAGAATGTAACTAAAATGTGCGTAAATTGTGTAAATATTAGTCGTTTATCTTTGAGTTTTTCTTGTTCTTTTTTTTCCACAAAACTTTTCATTGTGCTTTAAAGAGAATAAGAAACTTTGTTCAGATTGCTTTTGAGCAGCGTCACTTGAATTTTGAAATTTTTCTGAAAATATTACCAAATCTCTTGAAAATTAAATATAAGGGAGACTTTTAATTCAACAATAAGGTTAATATGCGTGGTTTGTTTTTAAAGAAAGTGGAATAGAATGTTGTAAGGTAGGCCTAACACCTTTGTCTTTATGGGTAAATGCGATTACCACATCATAGCAGTGACAATTGCTCTCATTTGTTCTACACCTGACAGTAATCAGGCCTTTTTGAAATTTTAAATTCAATGGTAAACACCACAAACGATGCTTAACAGCTTCTTTTGATCTGAAGTGGATGGTCTGGACATCAATTACATGTGGTTTCAACAGGTCGACGCTACGTTGCACACATTTAGTGCCTCAGTGGATATTCTATACGAGCGATTTGATGGCATGGTCACCTCAGGAGAGGTGATGTGCACAGATCACCGCGACTGTTTCTTGACAGGTTTTTGTAAGTCACAAGTTACCGGAACAAACCACAGCAGTTTTTATACCCCAAGTCACCGATCAAACTTAGTTTGATTTATATGCCAGTGTCTTAAAAAATTAGACACTTCCCGTAGGGGCTCTACCCATCAATATATCCTTCAAACGAATAACAAATTTCGATAATACACACTTTGCTTTATTTAACCCATTCGCTGCCAAGGACGAGTATACTCGTCTTTGATAGGGTATTCTACACTGCCAAGACGAGTATACTCGTCTCACTTTAATTATATTATAACATGCAGGCTTTTGAATTAGCAAATTTTTTTTGCCACAAACATAATATAAATATGTAAAAAACTTGAAAAATACTACAAATAAAATTTTTTACAAAAATAATACTTTATTTCTTATAGAGAATGATCTTTCACGCAAATGTATAAGGCAATGGGAATGACTTCATATAATTTAGGCTTGGCAGCGAATGGGTTAAATTTAATGATGGAAAACGCTTAATGAAATACCCGTTAAAGGGTCTTTGAGCCAAAAAAGGGTCTTTACGCCATCAGTTTACGGATACCAATCTTATTGCCGCAAGAGTTACATGCTGCTCTAGGAGAAGATAGGTAGGAAGTGAATTTAGTATTTGTCTGTTTGGTGTCCTACTCAGGGCACTGGTACTAAAGATGGTAAATTGTCTTCTAACGCCGTCTAGTATTTTAACGTTACATTGTTTTGTAGTTAATACGAAATATGTGCGAACCAATACCGGTCTATGAATAATCTATGAATCTGCAGGGTAGGAAAGAAATGGAAAAATGGCGTGGAAGTCCTGGGGGCTAATTCTGGCAGTCGTATACGAATGAATTTTTACTCCAACGTGTGAGTTTTTTAGTTTTGGGATTCCCTTATTCATTATCGAGTAAAGTGTATCGAAATTTCTAATGATTTTCACGTTATCAAATGCCAGCTTGCGAGTTTTAACTCGTAAGCACTAAAGCTTTCGAATTAACGTTTTTCTGTTGTAAAGGACAATATAAAAATATGTAAGTAACAAATTTATAATAATTTGTGAATAAAAAATTTATTCCAGTATTTGTAGATCAAAACTTTACACCCAGAAGGAAATTCTAAGAAATTTCATGGTTAAGCATTCAGAATTGGCAGTGTATTATACTAAATACTTCTCAGGGAAAGGCAGGAGCTAATCAGCAATGGGAACAGCTCACAGCTAAGCTCAATGCTTCCAGCCCACCAATCAAAGATGCAAAAATGTGGCGCAAGGTAGATTAACACACTCTTGTTTAGTTTAAAATTCTTTTGGGTCTTCAAAAACATCAGAAGGCAGCCCCAAAGAGAATTGCTACAAAGAAAATGTTACCCCAACAACATCACCAAAAAAATAGTATTCCAGACGTATCTCCCTGCTGTTTATCGGATTATGAGGAAGACAAAATGGAACCTACCATGTCTTCTTTTATAGAATTTGAAGATGATACTGCAGAAGAAACTTCAGCCTCAGCGAATAATAAAGTAAAACCAAAATATATTGTCCATACGAATTATTACAATTTTAATAAAACTTTTCTTCCTTGGATTAATTAAATTTCTGTTATTTTTGTAAGAAAACATATGTTTTTTGTTTACAATTTTTGCATTTTCGTCATTGCTGTAAAACGAAATATTTAACTCGTTTCACAACACCTAAGCAACAAATCGATTCGTCTCGTATCGAGTAACATCATCAGAAAATTTCTCTCTATCGAATTTATTTTCTATTCGAACGCAATTTCGATCACGAATGCGAGAATTAGACCCCTGATAAGAAATATAACAAATAGCTCACTGTAGACCTGAATTTAAATCAAAATTTTATTTCATTTTCAAATAAAATCCTCAAGGAGGATTTGAATTTTTTTTAAATAACCTTAACACTTATCATATTAAACTGAAAAAAAAAAACGATTGAAGTTTATTAACAGTTAAAATACTTAACATATGCAGCATCTGCTGCATAGATATTCTAATAACAGTTCTCCATTCTAGTGTGACGTCTGTAACATAATGTAATACTTTTTGTATTCTGTTAAATAATCTCCATAAACGAAATGTAATAAGTACTTAACATTAAATCTCATCATACTGTTAAATAACATTTAACACAAGGTAATGTTAAATGCCATTTACTTTTCATCAAATTGCAATGTAACAGTAATTTTGATTTACTTTCAGTATTTAACAGAAATTTACTTTGTTTACATTTTAATTTCTGTGATTAATTTTTATGTTTTGATGCAGAGCAGTTGTTAAGGGTTTTAACATCATGTTATAGTTGCTATACGCTGTTAAATATTACATGTTTAGTTTAAAGTTTCTATTACTTTACATTTTCATGAAATGTAAATGAAATTCAACATTGCTAGCGTGAATTAATGTTAAATAATACTTAACATTTGCTGTTTATTTTCCTCTTATGTTTACTTTGTTTACATTTCCATGCTAATAATTGTTGTTGGTTGTTTTGCTCTAGAAATAAATAAAGTACTGTTAGTGAGTGTTTACTTCACATAAATTATGTTCAAAGAGAACTTTTATTTCATGCATATGCATATCACACACAGTGTGTGTGTCTGTATGTGTGTTGATTTAATGTTTATGTTTTTTGTTACTAAAGCTCTGCTACAGAGTGTGTTTTGCTGCTGCAGCATTACTATTAAGTGCTGCTGTTAAAGTGTTCTGTGTTCGTTGATGGTGGTGTTGTGCGAGTGATGGCCTGTTTGTGTGTGTGTATGTTTACAAACTATTTTGCGCCCAAGTTTTCAAATTATTTTTCCCGCAATTTCAGTTCGGATTTGCGCACGATAACGTTAAGACGAGCTTTGCTAAGCAAAAAATTATAACGAAAATTAAAAAAAAAAAAAGAATTATTTTTTAAAATAAAAAATTAATTACAATTAGATTGTATTAAAAGTTATTAATAAAAAAGTGTTTATATTTTTAAGTTTTTAAATAAATATTCCTGTATTTTTTTTTTGCATAAAAATAAATAATTTTATACGAAGTGTTTTAACAGACGGTTGAAATTGAGAGCTAAGTGTTGTGCATGCCCGTGATAGTGTTTCTAAGTGCGAAAAAAACGTTACTTTTTGTGAAATTCGAAATCAAAATCTGAAAGAAAATAAAATTCAGAATATAAAATCGATAAATTTTTCAAAAAAGTCATAATAAAACAAAATTTATATTAAAAAAAAAGAATTAAAAATACTAATAAATTATTAATATTCAAATAAGTGTTTATTTTATAGTTAAAAGGATTAAATTTTTTTGCTAACCAAGGTAAGACAACTCGAAATATTTTCTGCATACTTTGTAATCTATTAGGCGTCTAGACTTTTGCCTAATAAACGACCCGATGGAGGTAAACTTGTACATACATACATACTTGGTTATTAAAAATTTTCAGTCAGGATTACGGCCTAGCTTCTCACATCATGTGTTGTGTGCATTAATTTTGCATATATGAGTGGCGGTACCTACAGCTTAAAGTCGACTCCGAACGACAGATTTTAGAGACATTTTTCACGGCAATTTTATTTCACTCTCAGAGTTTTTGTGCCAGAAAACTGCTGAGAGGAGAAGTCACCGAGGAAATATTTTTGAATCATGGCCTCACGTCTAATAAGCCAGCATAGTTTTATATATGAATTGGCATTCGGTAGTTGAGAGCTTGCTTTAGGGCTGTCCCTGTGACTTGGAGCTTACATGAAAGTGACATAAAACAGTCGTGAGTGTCGATTTAAGAAATCGGGGTTGACGCCAGCTAACTTATGTACAGTTGAAGTTTAAGCATTGATTGGCAGCGAATTCAGAAATGTTAGTTGCTGTAGATCCCCTACTCAGCATCAATCCTACATTGTGTTTAATAGCCATTAGACAGGCAACATAGTAGCCTAAGAGTCAAGATATCTTAAGGTTAAGTCCTTTGTTAGAAATTTCAGAACCTAACTTGTAGTTTTTACAAGTAGAGCTGCCGTAATGCTGCCACCTATGATATATTCTGCTGCCCTCCATCTATATAGGATATCCCCACAGTATCACTGTCAATCCTATTGTTCTGAAGAGAAACTTCAGAATGTTGTTTGATTTCACTGAGGATAACTCTCCTTGCCTATTATTTGATACGGAAACAAATGATTCCTCCTAAAATGCATTTAAGGTGCTCAGGTTTTAAGTATGTGTTCTGATAACTTATTTCCTTTGCCACAGAATCTCCGAATGGGGGATCGGATGATTCATATTCTGAGTTTTTGGAGGTTACAGTACCCGGTGATTACTAGCCTCAGTCTGCTTTAAATCACTTCTTATGATAATTACACGAAAAAACGAAAAAGTCTAGAGTGCCTCAAACCCATTTGGCTTGAGAAAAATCTTCGATTCGCTCCATATTTTCTTTGCCATTCTACGATAAGTTTTGAGTTCTATCAGTGATATAGAAGCTCTCCTCCTCGCGTAATGCCGTGAATTTCCTTATGACCTGGGATCCTACCACTCGACAGAAAGTTTTGAATCATATCAATGGTATTAAAGTTCTCCTCCTCGCAAATTTATCTGCTTATTGATATGAATTTCGTCATGATCTAGGGTCCAGCCATGAGTGAATATTTTTCGCGTGCCTGGCTGATTCAGTTTTCCCATTTAGTCCCATTTTAGTTGCGACTTGAATTCGCTGTAGTATAGTAAGAGTAGTGTGTTGACTTATTAGATGTGAGTCCGTAGTTCATATCCCAGCTCAAACAAAATGAAATAAAAAATTTTTTTGCGGCAATTTGATCTCAGCAGATTTCTGGCAAAAATTCTGGCATTAAATTAAATTGCCATGAAAAGTTTCAAATATCTGCCGTTCGAACGGAGTTGCTCTATGATCCGGGAATATTTTACTCGGAGAGCAAATATCCCCACCTCTGAGCCACTATCAGACCGCAATGGCTTGTGACCTAGAAGCAAGTGCTTATAATGGATTTGAACGATGGAATTTCTGTTTAAAGTCGTCAAGAGTTAGTTTTCACTTTCTAGTTAATGTAGAAAACATTGGACGTTGACTTGGATATTTAGTTTCGAGAGCAGAATTAGACTTACGTGTTTGGTCTTATCAAACCAGTCGAATCTTTAACTTTTTTCTTTAACAAGCTTAAGAAATTTGCCACTACTCGAATACCCTATATCTCTTTACAAATCGTTACCACCCTATTGCATAAAGTGTGCGTATTTTAACGAATGAAATTAATTCGTTTATCATAATTTATATTTTCCTTTTAAGAATTCGATTTTTTTTTATTAAAAAAATGGAAAATAAAATCTAAATTGTAACTGATGATTGAATAATGATGTGGCAAAAATTCTTCATTATAAAATTACTTTGTTTGTTGCAACATGTCGTACCATGTTTAAAGGCAACAATTTATGAATGAATTTATCAAACGAAAGAAAAGAAAACCAAAATAATTCTGTAATAAATTTATTGTGATCAGGAAACAAGTGTTTTTTGTTAGTCTTAATATAAATAAAGAAAATTTAAAGAACAATCGAAAAAAAAAAATAGGAAAACGACCTTGACTTTTAAACGAAATCCCGGAAGATAGTGATGACGAAATCTTCTGTAAACACATACAAAAAATAAACGAAGTGGGGGTAATAAATCATGTAATGAACCGATATTAAAAAATTAAACGAAATATTTTTTAGATAAAAAAGAAAGCTTCTTGCCATGCGTTGTTTGCTGATGGCTGGAAATTAAAAAGTATAACCAACTCGAACTGTAACACACAAAGAAACCAAAATATATATTTGTGGTTTTCTTTAACGGCGCACCACACAGAAAATAGTCCAACGGTGTCAAATTGCAGTTTCTTGGCGGCCAAATAACATCACTATTCGGCTAATTAAACGGCCATCAAACGTTTGCTGCAATAAATATATTAACGCATGAGATATGTGGCAAGTTGCAACCAAACATCGCTCACATCTATATCATGAAAAGCGGGCTCAAAAAAATCGATTAGCATGGTGCAATAGGTGTCTCCATTGACCGTAATGATTGTGCCAACCTCATTTTAAAGAAATATGGGCCAATAATGCCTCCGCTACTCAAGCCGCGCCAAACAGTCACTCGTAATTGGTGCTTTGGCTTCTGTAAGACCATGTAAGTAAGACTTATTAGACATAAGGCCATGGTTCAAACCACAGGTCAGACATTAAAACAAAATACAAAAAGTATTTTTTCGGCGATTTCCTCTCAGCAGATTTCTGGCAAAAACTCTGAGAGTAAATAAAATTGTCATGAAAAGTTTCTCAAAACTCTGTCGTTCGGAATCGACTTTAAATTGTAGGTCCCGCCACTCACGTATAAAATTAACACACACAACATGAGTTGTGTGATAAGCTAGGCAGTAATCCTGACTGAAGGGTTGTGATGGCCAACTATGTATGTATGTTATGTGTGTGAGACCACATTTGGGTTTCCTGAGCCCCAAATATGGTAATTTTGCTTACTAACGTACCCACCAAAATGAAAATGAGCTTCATCCGAAAAGATGATTTTTTTTGGCAAAATCGTTACGAAAAATTGGTAAAATTTAACTTTGGGAACGTGTACTGCCAAGATGACAAGTACCATTTCACTTGGAGTTCATTTGATCCATTGTGAATGGATCAATAGAAGAGGGATATGTGGTGAAGAAGAAGAAAAAAGATTAAGGAAAAGAAAAACAAAAAAAAACTAAAAATGAAGGCAAAGAGAATAGATAACACGAGACAAAACCTCAAAGAGAGTAGGGATCAGATATGTGAAGATAAACAAGCCTGATGCTGATATAAACACCCGATTAGGGTGACTAGGGTGACTGCTCCCGACACACAAGTCAAATCATTAAAGATTTCCTTGCTCAGGATGTGGCACTTTATCCGAATAAGGGCTGGCTAGTAAACGAGGGGTTGTTCTATAGTTTCTAACTTCTCCAGAATTCCACATACCCTTCAATAGTCCAGTTGAAATCTATCCCAGATATCTGTTAGCGACTTAACCATGCAATACTTAGTAAGAAGCCCTGGAATTATCTAAACCCAGTATTATGCCATTGTCTACAGCAATCCAAAGACTGAATCCCTAGACACACAAAATTTCAATTGATTCTCCCAAAACCTTTTCCTTTTCTCCCTAACCATTCTTTCGATAAATCCATAGATGTAGCACAGTTAAGGCTTATAACCCAATCTAATAACGTTATTTGCTATTTCGTATATCTGGTCAAAAGGATTGTTTTCTATCGCAATTCGGTCTTAACTTACACCAGACTAGATGAATCCATGGATGTAGCACAGTTAAGGTTGTACCCTAATCTAGTAACGTTATTTGCTATTTCGTATATTTATTTGCTATTCGGTATGTCTTTCTGCCTAGGAATCTGGTTAAAAGGATTGTTATTAATCGTAATTCGGTCTTAACTTACACCAGACCAGATGAATCCATAGGTGTAGCACAGTTAAGGTTTATACCCTAATCTAGTAACGTTATTTGCTATTTCGTATATCTGTTTGCTATTCGATATATCTTTCTGCCTAGGAATCTGGTTAAAAGGATCGTTATTATTCGTAATTCGGTCTTACATCAGACCGTTTCTATTGCTTCCAGCGATTAACCGGCTGTCCAGTAAGATGACATAAAATTTTGCATTTGAAAAGGCTGGGCCCAAAAACGACTTCAGAAGCCTTATAGGTATACATATAGGATACTTGAAAGATGCTACAGTTATCATTCAAGCTAAAGTGAAGCTCCAGACGGAGTTATCTACAGAAAAACCCCAACCCCAACCCCAGTGCCATCATCGATACATCTGTGATGATCACAATCATAAAAGCTTTTCTCAACTTTTCTTTGCGATGACTGTAGCAAATTTGATGGAATTTGGTCAATAACTGTAGACTCTTTATTCAACTGACAACATGTGTCTTGGTGCTGCCTGCCTGCCAACCACAGTAGCTGCAATTTACTTACATGAGCAAATTTATACAAAAATTTGTTCGCCAAAAATAGTTTTTATTTGCGGTTTTTCCATTAAATTTCATTTGAAAATTGTCTACTGTTTGTCAAAATTTTGTAGCAATTCTAAGCGATTTCATCTTAATCGTGAATTTGTTTTTATTGTCAAGGAAAAACCTCAAAAGGAATTTGTATTCGAAGGGGGGGGGGGGGAGGGGGGGGCGAAAAAATCACTTAAAATTTCAATGTTAAATGAAGTGTTCAAAAGTGTTCTTTTTTTTTGATACAATTTAAAAGAATTGTTCAATAAATTTTGTATAAATTGTTGCACATTAAGAACAGCAACAAAGCAAAGGGGAAAGTAAATCAAGTCAAATATTTTTGAAGCGTCATGATATGGAAAATTATTGAAAAAAATTTATTTCACACCCCTAACAAGTGTTTGTTGGGAAATTTTTGTGGGCATTCAATAAAAATTCTTTATGTTCAATGGATGATAATATAATATAGGGTGTGCCAAGAGGAGACTACTATTTTATTTATAAATAAAACACTGGCTATTTTCCCATTTAAGGCCTTGTATCTCAATTGTAATCGTGGTTTTTGTTTATTGTCGTTGACTCATGATCTTAGTGAACTTGATGATCAGCTGACTTTCCAATCGCATGAGATCTGGCAACTGTTGCTGGAATAAATTGTATTGTATGGCTGTTTGATGGCTGGCATTTCAATGGTAAACCCTTAAAATACCTGGTGTTTAGCTTATGTTTACAAAAGTTTTCTTCGTTCCTAAGAAAAGCAGAGTGCCACTCAATTTGAGTGCTTCACTCCAGCAATTTTCGAATCAATTTGCCATTTTTATGCAGGAGTTGGACGTTTTGTTATTTTTCTTCCGAGAGTAGGCCTTATCCATTTTCCTTTTGGGACGTATTATTTCATTTGCCATTGGTTTCTAAGTGGCCTGATCCCACAGACTGGTTTTTGTGATCTTACTTGGCCAAAAAATGTTTTGAATTCCTATAATGGCCTTTGGAGAACATCATTGCGAGCAGCATTCTTTACATTTAAGTGAACGAAAAATATTAAATTTTACACGCTTGGATAGATGCATTGACTTTCAATCGATTTTTGAATGGCCAAAGCTCTAACGAGCCTTCTATGCTCTGTAGTCAGTAACTTCGCTCGACTCTCCATCTACTGCTACTCTTGGATGTACTGCCGCCGTGATAGCAAAGTTTGTTGACATCTTCCATCTAGATGTTGCCTATTGTAAATATATCAGGGATGGATGTCTTCATATGTACAATTAAAACGGGCTACCATATCATCAGAATATTTCTCAGGCACTGGTTGTTGAAATCTTGAAGATTCGTTCGTTGCTTCTGCTAGCTTGAGCCGTGATTTCTCATTCGCATTGAATATTCGTATTTTGGTCGCTTCATCAGAGCTTGTGAAAACTATTGTAAACCCCTTTTGCCTTTGCCGTAGTCTAGTAGGTAGTATGTTGGGTTATTAGACGTGAGGCCATAGTTCAAACTCCAGGTACCGGACATCTCCAACAAAACGAAAATATGAAAAAATATTTCTTCTGGACAAAATCTCTGAGAGTAAAATGCAATTGCCATGAAAGGTTTCTCAAAAATCTGTTGTTCGGAGTCGACTTTAAACAGCGGCACCCGCTAGTCATGTATAAAAAATTAACACACACAACATAAGTGCTGTGAGAAACTAGGTCGTAATCCTGATTAAAGTGTGGTAATGACCAATTATGTATCTATGTATGTATGTATGTATGTATGTATGTATCTATATATACATGTATGTATGTATGTATGTATGTATATATATATATATATATATATATATATATGTATGTATGTATGTATGTATGTATGTATGTATGTATGTATGTATGTATGAATGTATGTATGTATGTATGTATATATATATATATATATGTATGTATGTACGTATGTTTGTATGTATGTATGTATGTATATATATTTGTATGCATGTATGTATATATGTATGTATGTATGTATGTATGTATGTATGTATATGTATGGTTATCAACGAAGAGTTGATTATCAGGAAGAGTATTTTAAACGATTTTTTATTAAAAATTGTTCCTCTAAAATTTAAAGTTGCAATCACAACTGTGACCAACTGTAACTTTCTTAGTTTTTCATTAAAAATTTCATTTTTTCTTTTCAAATATTTTCAGGCCCTTTGTTTTCCAGAGAATTTATTTAAATTATTTAATTATAGACCGTGTGCTTCCCTTAAGGTCCTATTTCTATTTATTTAGTTATTAATGATTGTAAATCATATTTTAAAAGGCATTTGAACACCCATTTTGTATAGGCGCATAAGTGCTCTTTAATTTATTTGCTCGTGTTTTAATATTTTTTTCAAATACTTTGTCTTAAATCAATGTACATTTCTATTCTTTATATTGTTGTTGTCATTTTTGTTTTTGTTTTTGTTTTTCTTTTTCATTTTTCTAATGATAAATGTTTTATATTTTATTATTGTAAGTAATTTAATGGTTAATTATAACTCGTAAATGCGGTTCGCTGCTTGAGCTGGTTATTTAAAATGGTTGCACATACATTGCATCTTCCATTACATTTGAGAGACATGCGAGAGATTTTCATTTTTCCCTGTTGCGAAGAAATAAAAATTTTTCAATAACTTTTTCCAGAAACTTGTCGCACGGTGTTCACACTAATTAATGCCTTGTCTTGTATTGTACGAGTATTTTCTGACTGGACGATGGTATGTTTATGGCCTATTTTGTTGGAAGATTAATGATTTGTTTTCCCTTTTGGGAATGGCTATGGGAATTTAGAAATTCTTAGCGGCCTTTGTTTAAAGTTTTTAGAATAACGGTAATACACTCAAAGGTATTAAAAATAAATTTTGTGATAAAAATATTCATTAATTTCGGAAAAAGCTTTTTCGATTATCCCTTTAGATGAAGCAAAATGAGTGTGCTTGCAAGAAAATCGGTTGTTGCATGAAAGAGCCCTATTTGACCCTATCGACATCACTTCGGGTGTACGCATTTCCCATTCTTAGTTCTAAAAGTAATTGACAAGCCTGTTGCCAAACTGGGTCACAGTAGTGACCTTTCCCATGGAAAGTTTCTTAAAAATCTGTTGTCTCGCCAGTAGATCCCGCCAGTCGCTGTTGTCTAGTAGTTTCAGACCCCATTTCAGACATATCGAACCAACTGAAATATGTGGCAAATACTCTGAAAGTATTGCCATGAAATTGCATTGAAATTTGTATTGAAATTGCCATGAAAAAGTTAAAAAAAAAGTTAAAAAAATTTGTCGTTCGGAGTCGATTTTAAACTGTAAGTCTCGCCACTCATTTATAGAATTAATATATGTGCACAACATGGGTTGCGTGAGAACCTAAGTGGTAATCCTAACTAAAGGGTTGTAATGATCAATTATGTATGTATGTCCCGCCACTCATGAATAAACTTAACATACACAGCCTAGAACGTGTGAGAAGGTAAATCGTAGTCGTGAATAAACGGTTGTAATGATCATGGAAGTAAGTAAGTTCCAAATGGGCTACAAAATACAAATTGCGTATCAATGCCAGCTAAAGAAATTTTACTTACCTTGGCAATCAAATCACTCCAGACAATGGTGCTGAAACTGTTATCGAGACTCGACTTGCGAAGGCAAAAGAGGTTCTTAATAGTTTTCACAAACTACGGTGGAGCATGCAAAAGACGGATATTCAATGCGAATGGGAAATCACGGCTCGAACCAGTGAAAGCAACAAACAAACTTTAAGATTTCATTAACAATTGCCAGGAAAATATTCTGTGGATATGATAGCAAAATTTAAGTCTACATATTAACAAATCCATCCCTGATATATTTAAAGGGTCCGCCAAATAACTTTTTTTTTGAAATGCTTCAACAAAAAACTACTGAATATTTTCTCAAATTTCCTTTTTTTATTTGAAAGTACAATCCTTCCGGTTAATAATGGAAAATAATTTCTTTCAAATGGCTTCCTCGGCTGGCCATGCAGTAGCCTACACGATCGGTCCAATTTTTAAGCACATTATCGATTGTGTGCAGCTGTATTTCACCAATGGCTTCACGAATATTGTCCTTTAAAGCGTCTATTGTCACTGGCTTGTCGGCGTAACACTTATCTTTGACACAATACTTTCAAATAAAAGAAGAAATTTGAGAAAATATTCAGTAGTTTCTTTTTAAAGCATTTTCAAAAAAAAAGTTATTTGGCGGACCCTTTACAAAAGACGCCGTGGTGTAGTAAGTAGTGTGTTGGCTTACTATTCGTAAAGCCCGGGTTCGTATCCCAGGTCAGACATCAAAAATGAAATATGAAAAAAAAAAAAAAAAAAAATATTTCTTCGGCGACTTCCTCTCAGCAGATTTCTGGCAAAAACTCTGAGAGTAAAATAAACTGCCATGAAAAAGTTTCTCAAAATTCTGTCGTTCGGAGTCGACGTTAAACTGTAGGTCCCGCCACTCACGTATAAAATTAACGCACACAACATGAGTGGTGTGAGAAGCTAGGCCGTAATCCTGACTGAAGGGTTGTAATGGCCAATTATGTATGTATGTATGTTTACAAAAGACAACATACAGATGTCAAAAAATTTTGCTAACTCGGAAGCATTACAACCAAAAGCAGGGGCTTAAGTGAAGACATTTGCTACAGACTATAGGAAACTTGTCAGAACTTTGGCCCTTTAAAATTCGTTTGTAAAGAATGCTGATCGCAGGGATATTCTGAGCATTTTTTAGCCAAGTAACATCTCAAAAACCAGTCTGTGGAATCATTTGTGGCCATTCAGAAGTCAATACATATGTAGTTGAAAGAAATCTGAAGAAAAGTGAGGAGTGAAAAATTAAGAAAAATAAAGGAAAAGAAGGAGAAACGTCCCATAACTATTATGGTAGAAGGTGACATGATGTCCCATAGATAAATATCATCGGCCTAGCCAGTCAATCCCATTAACGTATCTCCAGGTTACAGTCCTTTAGATGTACCAAGCCCGCAACAAATCGACTACATAGCCATTACTGCCTATGTAGCTGCAAACTAGGACATATATAATTGGTCATTACAACCCTTCAGCCAGAATTACGACCTAGTTTCTGAAGCCATTAAGTTGTTTGTGTTAATTTCATCCCTAAGAGGTGGGATCAGAACGACAGATTTTTGCGAAACTTTTTCACGTCAATTTTTATTTCCTCTCAGAGTTTTTTTTTGCCAGAAATCTGCTGAGAGGGAGTCGCTGGAGAAATATTTTTTCGTATTTCGTTTTATTGGCGATGTTTGAAATGAGGTTTGAACCGTGGACTCACGGATAATAATCCAACACACTACCTACTAGACTACGGCGACTTCCACTGTGTAAAAATTGGTCATTCATTAAATAAGTATACGTTTTTGCCAGAAGAGTACTGAGAATAAGTTGAAAAACGAAAGAGATGTTTGAACCAACAAGCTACCTATTAGACTAAGGCGACTTTGCTGAAACTCCATTGTCAAAGTTCGTGGGATTATAAGTGAATTTTCTTTAGATTTTTGTGAAATCTAGGGTGTATTCGAAAAACCAGAAACAATACCTCACCGCTTCCGAAATTCAACGAATCATTGGTGAGACACAGCCACGTCTCTACAAAAAAGTCATGGCGTGTCATCAGAGCCGTGCTGGTCATTTCCATACTTGATCGTAACATGCCTTCCTTACAAACCATTAAAGAAAACCACGAGTTTTTATTGTGTATTCTTATTGAGGCACGCTTTATAATGCGAATGATTTTGTTTTTTTTTTATAAAATGGTACACAGAAAAGGTATGTTTGTTTGTCACTGTAAACGATTTGCATTCAAAAAAATAATTTTTAATGGCTTTATTAACATTCCCAATTTGTTACTTGTTGTAGTTACGATTTCAAATTAGCCTTTTAAGGGTATGATTTTACAAAACAAAAGAAAAACAATAATAATCTGTACTAATCTATAAAGCCACTAGCGGCTACTACAGTGGATTAGCCAGCGTTTAACTTCCCACTTCAAATTTGTTTGTTTGTTTGTTTGCCTACAACTTTTTTGAACTTTAAGTTCAATTTGTGTTTCTGTATTCGTTTTAGTGTGTTTGGTATTCATTTTTCTTCTTCTTCTTCTTCTATTTTTTACAAAATTGTAACCATGTGTCGAATTTCAAATTCAAAGTTCAAGACGCTTGAAATGTTCGTTTCTATAACTTTTGGAATGGTGGGGGATGGTGGTGGCATTGTTGGTGACGTTATGCTTACTAAACATTACCCAGCCATGCCATGCCATGCCATGTAAAATTGATCTTTTAATTTCGGATTTCTTTCGTTTCTAATCATAAGCTTTGCAATAAATCTTATCGTTTGAAGTCGGAAATAATTTAAACAATTATATAAGTGTGTGCGAGCGTGTGTGTGTACGAGTATCGGTGTGTTTGTATTTTAATTTTATTGTTTTTTTTTATTTATTTTTCTATTTTTTAATTTTTTTTTTCATTCTTTGAAACAAACTGTGTCAATATTTAGTTACAAGAATGAGAATGGTTCTATACAAAAAGTATAGAAATATCGAATACAGTGCGTAATAAAAGTAAATGGACACAAATATAAACAAATTTACATAAAATGTTTAAACACAGTTTCGTACTGCCTTCTAGGGACCATGCCCTCTTGCATCAAAAAATAATTTAACAAGTTAGGTTCGATTAAGCTTCAAGGGTGGCGTACCACTTCTTCGGTTTTACATACATACATACATAATTGGTCATTACAACCCTTCAGTCAGGATTACGACCTAGTTTCTCACACTACTTACGTTGTGTGTGTTAATTTTATACATGAGTGGAGGGACCTCCAGTTTAAAGTCGACTCCGAACGACAGATTTTTGAGAAACCTTATCATGGCAATTTTTATTTACTCTCAGAGTTTTTTCCAGAAATCTGTTGAGAGGAAGTCGTTGAAGAAATACTTTTTGTATTTTATTTTGATGTCTGGCCTGGGGCTCGAACCCTGGCTTTTCGTCTAATAAGCCAACACACTACCTACTAGACCATGGCGACTTTTACACCGAGGCCCAATAATGGTCAAAATAAAAGATAATTGTCAAGATAAAAACAGAAAATAATCAGACGTCAGAGAAAGGAAGAAAGAAAAGCAAAAAAAAGTGAGGAAGGAAAACTTAAGAAAAATAAAAAAAAAACAAAAGAAGGGGAAAAATGTGACATAAGTTGACATGATGTAGTCGTCGTAGTCTAGTAGGTATTGTGTTAGATTCCTAGACGTGAGTCCACAATTCAGACATCTCGATCAAAACGAAATATGAAGAAATGTTTCTCCGGCGACTGAAAGTAAATAAAAATAAAATTGCCGTGAAAAAGTTTCTCAAAAATCTGTCGTTCGGAGTCGACTTTAAACTGTTGGTCCCACCACTCATGTATAAAATTAACAAACAAAACATAAGTGGTGTGAGAAACTAGGTCGTAGTCCTGACTGAAGTGTTGCAATGAGCAATTGCAGTTATCCCTCGATTTACGTCGCAGTTGGTTCCAAAAAGAGGCGACGTAAATCGAAACGACGTAAATCGAATTTCATATTGCTTATACTAAAAAGTAGTATGTTTTTAACAAGGAACATAAAAAAGTTACAGTAATCCCTCGATTTACGTCGCAGTTGGTTCCAAAAAAAGGCGACGTAAATGGAATGACGACGCAAATTGAAGTTAGAGGGAACAAAAAGTTTGACGACGTAAATCGAAACAACATTAATCGAGGCGACGTAAATCGAAGGATTACTGTATGCATGTACGTAAGATGGCATCATGTCCCATCTCCCTAGCCAGTTAATTCCATTTACAAATCTCAAGCTTGCAGTCCTCTAGATGTACTAGTCTCTCAACCAATCTGCTACCTAACCATTTCTGCCTACGTAGCTGCAGACTAGTAAAGTAACATAAAATATGATCAACTGCTGCTTCGGCCTCTTGTCAAAACCTACCCCTGCTCTAACTATTTTACTCTGTGTTTACAACGACGTCTGGATTATCATGCTTAAAATCATTATCATGCTTAAAATTAGTTTCGTAAATGTAGCATTGAGCTCTGATCATAAGATTATTGTGACTCTATAGTTCGTCCTATATCTTAATGTACGATTGGTGAATAAATAGAAGCATGACTCCATTATTTCAAAGAACTAACTTTGTCCTCAGTAATGTTGTAGTGACAACATACCCGGCATAATTTTATTCGATAATTCGGCATTAAATCGCACAGCAACCTTTAACACTCCCGGACTATATGTGGCCTAAAAATCTGTCCCGTAATAGTTTATAGTGTTGCCTAACTATTTACATAAATTGTTAGCGTTCAGATTTCGAGACTAGTTTCATGGTCTATATTTAGAATATTCGACTGGAAAACATTACGTTCCGTTGGAAAACTATATTAACACGTTGACTGCCGCGGCAATTTTCAGAAAACTTGCCAAAAAACGACAATTTGAATTGGTCAATTCACACAAGCTGTTGTATCGTTGTATTCATTGTATTGTTGGAATAACATACAACAGTGTATGATTGTTGTTGATATTTTTCATATAAAAATCCGATACACTTATACACATTTTTTTCATATGTTTTTGGAAGTTGTATTGGTTCCGTGCTATCAAAAGGTGTGAATGAAAAAAATGTGTATATGTTTCCATATGTTTTTAAAAAGTTGCGTTGGTTTCGGGCTATCAAATTGTTTGAATGCCACGAGATACATAATACAGCATAGCATTGAGCGTTCACAAACAAGCAAATGTATTCAATACAACATACACGATACAAAGTCGTGTGAATTGCCCAATTTTTTCACATTAGTGAGTACGAGATAACTCGTAGTTTGGCGCCCTAGAAAAGAACGCAATCTACGAGTTATCTCATAGTCGGCAGTCAACGTGTTAACCTTAACATAGATGAAGACCGTCGAAGAGATATTACCACAGAAGTAAACTTGTGTGGTTGTATAATCAGTTTCTAGTTGTAAGAACAGACCTAATGGCCTATTCACTACAGGCTTCTAGTTGCCATATTCTTTAAATATTCTTCAATCGGCAGTATGGGCTTACATCCAAAGCTGTTTGTGGTGGGTGTATTGGGGACCTTGTAACAGCAACGGAGATACTCCTCAATTAGTCTTTACAACCCTTTAATCGGGCTTGCCAGAGTCTAGTAGGTAGTGTGTTGATTTACTAGACAAGAGCTCGTGGGTTCAAACCTCTACTCTGATAAATATTTCTTCAGGCGACCTCTGCTCAGTAGCCTGCTGGCAAAAGCTTTGAGACAAAGCCTTAATTGTCTTCAAGAAAGGTCATGTTGTGCCTCTGAACTTCTTGAAAATCCATAACAGATTACTTCATTAATCCCTGCTTTAAGTAAAATTAGCTCTCCCAATAATTTTGCCACGCCCCCTTGTTTTACATCTGTATTGTTAAAGCACTTCTTTACACTTCGTGAAAAATAAATTTTTTTCTTTTTTGTTTAATTACTTTTAAAACCCACTGTATCATGTAATAAAACAGAATTCAGTTTATAATTTCCGAAAACTTAATCATGCGTATCGTTATATATGCCTATGGATGGACTACTATACATTGTTGTTGTTGGTTGGTTTATTTTTTCAATTTTTTTTTAACCAAAAATCACATGCGTAATACTCGTTAAATACTTTAGAATTCTATTTTTTTCCAAATTTTTTTTTTCGCAGTTTTTTTTCTTTCAAAGAGTATTTCATGCTGTTTAAGGGTACGGCTTTCGATTTCAAGATGAGTTTCAATTCAGTTTCATTCGTTTATTTTGTTGATTGTTTTGAAATTTTTATGACACAAAAACATCCCAGAGCAAAAAACAAACGAACATCTTATATAACAAGGGGCTTAATCCAGAGAAACATAAAAAAATATATTCAATATACATATGTATGTATGTATGTATGTATGTATGTATGTATGTCTGCCCAAAATGTTAATGACCTTCATGATGAAATAGTTGAACGAGCAGCAGCTCGTTGAATGACAGCTGCAAATAGTTTTCAAATTCAAAATTTAATTATGAAAACAAATGCTTTGAAAATGGATTTTTCAAGAAGTTTTTTTTTGAAAAGCTTTTGGAAAAATAAGTTTCTTTTTTTAAAAAAATTATGCATTTTCATTTAAAATCTTGAAAGTATAAATTTTACACAGACCAGCTATCATCTCCACTCAACTCCTCGCAGCTGAACACATTACTGACCTTACTTTCCTTATTGTTGTCTCCCAATATAAGTGTATCATATGCCCTTTAGTGAGCTCCAGTCTTCCTTAGTTGCATCATGACCTCTACAGTAATTTTCGCTAACATACTTCGTCTTCGTTATATTTTCGTAACCTTGTCTGCTTTTCCTTAAGCCTATGGCATAATCAGGTGAGTGGTAATCCACCTCTTTATATGTGAAATTAATTTGTATGTCTATGCTAATGTGTGTCTATTGTAATGTAAAAAATTCTAACCCCAATCAATGGCGAGAAAGATCCCCTCTTCGACAGTTTATCTATCTGCTCATTTTTGTAATTTCAAACATGACCTGGGGCTTAGCAGCTTCCGAAAACTGTTACATACGCACGTTACATACGTACTTAATAGAATTGGGAGCACAACAAAATGGCGGTTGTGTTATATACTTCTTCTCCAAGCGATTGATTTCGTCCCATATAAGCTTCATTGTGGTCGCCGTAGTCTATCAGGTAGTGTGTTGGTTTATTTGACGTGAGGACCCCGCACAAACCCCTGGTCAGACATCTTCAGCAAAACGTAACATGAAAAACATTTTTTCGGCGACTTCCTCTCAACAGTATTCTTTGGCAAAAACTCTGAGCGTAAAATAAATTTGCCATGAAAAGTTTCTCAAAAAAATCTGTCGTTCGGAATCGACTTTAAAACTGTAGGTCTCATCACTTGTTTATAAAGCAAACCCACACAACATACGTGGTATGTAAAACTACGTCGTAACCCTGACTGAAGGGTTGCAGTGACCAATTATGTATGTACTCGTATGTGGCCATTGTAATAGAATTTTTCCCCATACTTTGCCAAGTTTGTATGCATAGTCTGATTTTGGTTCGTTGATCTATACTGCAACTTTTCTTCTTTTTTCTCTCCTCATGATATGGTTAGGTTAGGTTAGAGGACGTGTACTTGTCAATTAAGACAAGTAAAGTACCCGGAGGTCGAATTGACCCATTGTACAACGTCCTAGTTTCCCACGCCACTTATGTTGTATGTGTTAATTTTTATACATGAGTGGTGGGACCTACTGTTTAAAGTCGACTCCGAACGACAGATTTTTGAGAAAGTTTTTCATGGCAATTTTATTTTATTCTCAGAGTTTTTGCCAGAAATCTGCTGAGAGGAAGTCGCCGAAGAAATACTTTTTGTATTTTGTCTTGATGTTTGGCCTGGGGCTCGAACCCTTTGCGTCTAATAGCCAACACACTGCCTACTAGACTACGGCGACTTCAAAGTCCTCATGATATACATTCGACAATTTTGGTGGGCATAGGTTAATTCGAAAGATGGCGCAAGCGATATCCACAACAACTGGAGGACAGCTTCTTTTTGAAACAGACATCATGGACTTCCTTGTTGTATTCGTTAATGATCCATATGGGTAGTCCATAAGCAAGAACACGATTTGTTACTCGTGAGAACAATTACGCATCTTTCTGTCTGTACTTTCAAGATTTCGTAGACGTCATAGTCTAGTAGGTACTAAGTATGTTGGCTTATGATATGGAAATTTTTATATGAAAAAAATTATTTCTTTCGGAAACTTTCGCTCAGCAGTTTCCTTTGGCAAAATTTCTGGGAATAGTCGACATTAAACTATAGGTCCCATGTATAAAATTAACACACGCAATATGGGTCCTGAGAGAAGCTAGGTAGTAATCCTGACTAAGTGATGACAATAACCAATTAATCAAGTAACTGTTTTACGTTTTGCACTAATATTTATGTGAAAACTAGTGAGGTTATCATGATGACACATGCACTATTCAGTCGGTTTCATATATCATTTTGTTTGAGATGTCTGAGCTGGGGTTTGAACCATTGGAACGAGTATAATAGGAATATGCCAACACACTACCTAGTAGTCTATGGCGACGCAAATCACAGTAAAGAAAAATTAGGGTTCTTAGGAATATTTCGGCTAGGGTCTTAAGGACAACGAGTGAATCCAGTCATGGTGGTTGATAGCTTTTAAAAATGTCTAGTTTTTATGCTTTTAAGAAATATATTCACATGCTTTTTAAAGCTTTAATTATCGTTAGTCTGGGTCATTTAGAATTAAAATTTTAAATTGAGAATATTTATGCTTATTAATCATCATGCTTTTCTCAAACGGCTATTACAATGACCTCACCTTTAAAAACTTTAATTTCTTTTGATAAAAAAAAAACTGTAATAATTAAAGTTTTTATGAAAAAAAACTATTCTTCTGTAACAACAACAGAACAAAATTTTGTTTCCCATCTTATATTTCCCAAACTATTGGGAATACCCTTTGACCTTTAACAGAGAACTGATGGAGCAAAGAATTTTATTTATTATCGTATAAATTTTCTGGATCATTTTTTATTTCTGTGTTGCTGTTAAGCAGACATTTTACTGACAATTATGGAAATCTATTGGACAGTAAGAAAGTTTTTTAACCAACAATTTAGGCTTTCTTACTACTACCACTACTACTACAGACAATTACTTTTACTCGAAAAGAAATCAAAAATAAAGACTGTGTTGCACAATGTCTATAGGTACGTACACCCAACAATATACCACAAGCATAGATAATGAGCTGCAAATGCACTTTGGTGGGTTCAAACCATTAGATATTGAAACACTGACAACAACAGACTCTTAACAGTGCTGTGGTATACAGTGTACAGTGGTGGTAGACTGGTGGAGAGCCAAGTTGCAATCGACAAGCAACGGTTAAATAAACCAAAGCAAAAGAGTTATTGTTACTTTTCATTAGATTTTTGTTGTTGTTGTTTTTTGAAGAAATAATAGAATTGTTGTTTATATTTGTATAAACAATAGACACAAAAACAATATCAGTTGATAGATGCACTCAATAATAATGTCGGAGAGACAATTGCCTTCTATTTTCGCTGTGTTTTTGTTGTAGAAATTCTGTGAAAAGAAGTTGTTGATCAATTTTTTAAAAAGTTTTGATCGACAATATAATGATTTTATAATGAATTTAACAAAATAAACAAAGAAAATTAGAAAATTTGAAATAAATTTGAAATGATTTATTGAAATCAAGTTCCCCTCTTAAGAGCAGTAAAAGTGTTTTAATTGCCTGAAATGTTGCATGCATATGGGAAAATATTCAATGGGAAGAGATTTATTATGCCAAAGGATCAGTAAATATTGTAGTGAATTGCCAAATAAAATGAAAGGACTTTGGTAAGATAGATACGATAAGTTAACCTCTTATAAAGGGTCCGCCAAATAACTTTTTTTTTGAAAATGCTTTAAAAAAACGACTGAATATTTTCTCAAATTTCTTTTTTTATTTGAAAGTACAATCCTTCCGGTTAATTAATAAAAAATAATTAATTAATTTTTCTAATGAGTCGATGATTTATGATATGATGATGATTTTCTGCCAAAAACTCTGAGAATAAATAAAACTGCCATGAAAAGTTTCTCAAAAATCTGTCTTTTGGAGTCGATTTTAAACTGTAAGTCCCGCCACTCATGTATAAAATTAACACACAAAACATGAGTGGTGTGAGAAGCTATATATGAAGCTTATATATGAAGTCGCCGTGGTCTAGTAGGTAGTGTGTTGGCTTATTAGACGAAAAGCCAGGGTTCGAGCCCCAGGCCAGACATCAAAATAAAATACAAAAAGTATTTCTTCGGCGACTTCCTCTCAGCAGATTTCTGGCAAAAACTCTGAGAGTAAATAAAATTGCCATGAAAAGTTTCTCAAAAATCTGTCGTTCGGAGTCGACTTTAAACTGTAGGTCCCGCCACTCATGTATAAAATTAACACACACAACAAAAGTGGTGTGAGAAACTAGGTCGTAATCCTGACTGAAGGGTTGTAATGACCAATTATGTATGTATGTATGTATGTTATATACATATGTATGTATGTCGATGATGTACGACAACAACCCATAGAGGGCACATTTGATAACACTAGCTACAAGGTTTTAAATAGGGAGTTGGATAGAAGGTGTATAGACCCTATGATGATATACAAATGGATCGGTGAAAATTTACGCAGGTGTTGGCTTATTATATCTGAGGCCTCGGTTCGAAACCTAGATCAGAGATTTCCAACAAAACGAAATATGAAGAAACTATTTCTTCGGCGACTTCCTCAGCAGATTTCTGGCAAATACTCTCAGGGCCATTATTACAACTTGCCGTTAACTAAAGGCAGTATTTTAACGGGCAGTAAAATTGTTTTTTATTATTATAAGTGGACAATATGGTAGAAGTGAGCGTTAAGCTATAGGGAAAATCGCCCTACTGGTAACTTTTAAAGTTAAGTTTATGTTTGAACTTACCATACATATATATTATTTTCAATATGGCAACTTCAAATATAAACAAAGTGAGCAAATATAATGAAAAAATAAGCCAGTGGTTTAAAAAACTTGTTTAATTAAGCAGTGTTATCGACATTGCTCCGCCACTGACCTATTTTTGAAAGAGTTAACTTTATTTTATCATTAGGTTGTAATAACGAAAAGTAGTTAAAGGTGACTTTAAAGTTCACTTTAGCTAAAGATACCTTTAACTAAACCCAATTTTAGCGGCAAGCTGTAATTATGGCCCTTAGAGTAAAATAAAATTGCCATGAAAAAATTCTCAAAAATCTGTCGTTCGGAGACGACTGTAAACTGTAGGCCTCGCCACTCATGTATAAAAAATTAACATACACAACACGAATGGCATGAGAAATTTGGTTGTGATCCTGACTAAAGGCTTGTATCCAAAATTTGAAGGAATTGATAAAACAAAGAAATTGTTCCTATTATTTCCTACTTCATACATATGTATACGCAATAATTTAATTGTTTTGAATTTTCTTTCATTTTTAAAAAATTTTATGAAATTTATAACAAGTTTTTTATTAAAAAATTTAATATTTTTTTGAATTTTTAATTCTTGACTGCAAAAGGTTTGTCTTAAAAATAGTGTTGTTTTCTTTTTGTTGTAATTTCCAAATTGCCAAATATCTCAATCATAGTCAATCACTAGACGCATGAGCACTTTTAGGTACGTCGAGGTACGTTCGGATGCTTCAGATAACTTTTCATTGGCCAATAAACGATCACGATAATATTGTTCCATTTGGAGTTCTTTCAGTTCTTGGATTACTTGAATAACTTGTTGATATGTGTTGCTATTGTCATTATTACGATAACGATATACTTGACCAATGAGTTGCTGTGCAATGTCCTGTATGTTTTCATTGACTGCCAAATACTCCCTGACCTGTGCCTCACGACGGTACTGTTCATCTTGCATGGATGGGATCTCTTGTTTTAAATAATTTCTTCGCACATTGTAACGACCAATTAGATGACGTTGATATCTAGGATAGAAACATTCTGTAAATGATGTTACTCGACGCTGTGGCTTTGTTCGTTTGCGTGAATTTTTCCTTGGCTTACGAAACAATTGCTTTTTAATTCGTTGAACTGCCGCAACGAAAGTGGACAATTTCGGTGGTGCCAGTACTGTATCCAGGATTTGGCAAATAACATTTTTATCCTCCTCAGCTGAAATGCAAATGTCTACATCTGGCTCGTCACAGTAATTCCAGAAGTAAATGTCATTGATACACTCGTTAAGGTATGATCTTTTCATAAGCCTTTTACATGCCGGTTGACATTCAAAATGATTGCAATGATCAGGATATCTGATCTGAAAAGATGATTTTTTTGTCAAAATCGGCATTTTCTGGTGTAGGCTGCTGCATGGCTAGCCGAGGCAGCAATTTGAATGAAATTATTTTCCATTATTAACCGGAAGGATTGTACTTTCAAATAAAAAAAGAAATTTGAGAACATATTCAGCAGTTTTTTTAAAGCATTTTCAAAAAAAAAAAAGTTATTTGGCGGACCCTGTACAACTGCACTTGCATGTGATATATGATATGATATTATCACACACATTTACAACCCTTCAGTCAGGATTATGAAATAGTTTCTCACACCATTTATGTTGTCAGTGTTAATTTTATATATGAGTGGCTGGATCTACAGTTTAAAGTCGACTCCGAGCGACAGATTTTTGAGAAACTTTTCATGGCAATTTTTATTTACTCTCAGAGATTTTGCCAGGAAGTCGCCGAAGAAATATTTTTTCATATTTTCGTTTTGTTTGAGATGTCTGACCTGGGGTTTGAACCGTGGCCTCAGGTCTAATAAGCCAAAACACTACCTACTACACTACGGCGACTACAGTGAAGCTTATATGAGACGAAATTTATAACTTAGGCACTATTTTGTTGTGTTCACTGTCCTATTAAATCAAAATGTAACAGCCAGCGGAACCTGTTAGGTCCCAGGTCATGCTTAAAATTATGGCAATGCGCAGGCAGATAAGCTGTCGAGGAAGGAAACTTGGGGTCAGAATTTTTCTGAGATGTTTGAAGGGGTATACTCAGCGAAAGCGAAGATATAATGAAGCGGATCACCTCTGAAATGAAATTATTTTGAGACAGTCAGTAAAGTAAGTAACTGGCTTTTTGACAGCATTCTGTAGGTCAATGAGAACTTGTGCAAAATAGAGATTGTCTTCCAGATAATATGTAGATTTGGTGATGATCAGAACAAATTTTTACAATTTATGAGGCACTAATGCATTCGAAAAGTAAGCACTTGCATGCCTATTAGATGCTAAGTATTCTTGTTGGCACTAAGCGGTGTCTTGACCTCTGTCAAGGCTATAAGTAAGAAGATATTGTAGGGATACTATATTTAGATTGAGGGCAATACAATAGGTCATATGGTCCCTGCACTATTGCACCTCTACAAACCATAATTATTGTAAGCTGCATAAGTTTGATCTTCCAGACCTATCTTTAGTTTCAGCATAATGACAGAGTATCAGAGCTATTTCCTTTACATCATAACAGAAAACCACTTCTAACCTTGTATACTTGACATATTTTAGAGAGAGTGTTTGAACCGAGTGTAGTTACCGTTTGGTCAAATGGTTCATGTCAAGACTAATTAGTAGTATCGTTCGGTCGACCTCAGCTTGTCGTCTAGTCAGTGGGATAGATATCGCAGAAGTCCTTACTGTATACAAGCATCTAAGGAACTTTTCCTATGAAGACTCTAAAAAGGATAATGTTTTTCTAATGACTACGCCTCTGGATAATAGCAACTATTTATCGCAGAGAAATGCAACCAAATCTTGCTAAAATCAAAGGCAATGAAGTTGCAGACGGATATAGACAGGATGCTTACAAAAGTTTGTTAAAAATCAAGTGTGTGCCAACAGATTAGCCTCGTAAACAGGTCCGAATTTTGAGTTCTGTGGCACTTAGACGTCAACAGCGTTTACAAAGGCAATATTTTGAGGCTAGGCAAGTACTTGCACTTTCTAGGGAAAGCTAAAGAGGGCGATATACGAGTTGCTGTAAATACAATGCCATGAGGCGAGATTAGGACTACAGTAAGAACTCCAGCTCCATTTCTTACCTCAGTGACTTGATTTTTTTAGCCCTCTATTTGACTATGAACCACTGCCTTTGGAAAGCAGGATTTTTTAAAAAGTTGTGACATTTTAAGAGAAGGAGGGACTTTTTAATAATTTTTTTCTATGAGGGAAAGGGTATGCTTTGGTTTTGGAAGTTTAGATTTAACCATTCCGATTACCGTTAATATTTTGTTTGTAAAATCATGCTGTAGTGCATTACTAACATTTATATGCCGTTTGTTTGTGAAAAACTGATCAATTTTTTTATTTAATTCTTGATCAGAGACGACCCAGTTTGTTTTAAATTGAAGTGTTGTTGTCTAACAAATTCCACAAACAAATTATGTTGAAATAAATTTCATATTTTACAACAGTAGCTTAAGTACACTCGTTTACGAGGCTGTGAAAGACTCTTCAAAAATCTCTTGAAATTACTTCCAATGAATTTATGACTCGTTGTGTTTCCTTGCCATTCAAATGAAAACGAAAGTTTTCAAAAATATTTTTCATTTTTTTTTTCAATTCAAATGAATATTTCTTTAAAAAAAATTTCAATATTTTAAAGGGTTTTCTTAAGTATCGTGTCAACATGATTTGATTTCTTGTATGAAAACAAGAGCACGAAAAAAAGATTCCAAAACACTTAAAAATCAAGTCAAAATCACAAGGGTTTGGTTAGTTGAAAAAAAATACTTGAAAAACTTTTTTATTATTTGTTTTTGTTGATGGAAGCCTTAAATAATAAAATAAAATTTTGACAATGAAATTTTCGTTATGGAATTTTAATTTTCTTCATCATAAAAAAATATTTGAAAAAAATTTTTTTTTGTTTTTGACCCAAATTTTGTTCAAATTTTTGATTCAAATTTTATTGACTTTTTTATTGAAATTTTGATTCCTTTATATTAAGAAAATTAAATGAATTTATGTTGTTTTACTTGTTAGTCTAAAAATTAAATGCCTGTTGATCTATTTAAGAATGAGTAAAGAATTGATTTAGCAAGGTACAGTGGTATAAAGTGTTGCAAATGAGGTTACATTTTAATTTTAACATTTAATATGTAATTAAATCCAGCTCAGTTTCAAATGCAACCTTTCCAATTTTCTTAGACCTGGAAGCATTCGTAAATCATCTGCATATTAAGAAACCATACACTTTCCTCTCTTATGACACAATGCATATTTGTCCATTCATTAGGTGAAGAATTCGTTTCCAAGTTTCTTCAGTCCCTATAGGAGCTAGAACATCTTGCGAGTGCATCCAAAGTACAATGTCCAGTAACGTCTCGGGCAAACAACTACTCTGATCGCGTTTCTTTGGAACTTATACAGACTTTCCGTCTCGCCAGATTTCCTGCGCTGCCCGCTTCCAAAGCTATCCATGTGGCGTCAATGGAATCGAACGAGTCTTTTTTTAAGAGCTTCCTATCACACATAACATAACATAATTGGTCATTACAACCCTTGTGTCAGGACTATGACCTAGTTTCTCACACCACTTATGTTGTGTGTGTTAATTTTATACATGAGTGGCGGGACCTACAGTTTAACGTCAGCTCCGAACGACAGATTTTTGAGAAACTTTTCATGGCAATTTTATTTACCTTCAGAGTTTTCGCCAGAAATCTGCTGAGAGGAAGTCGCCGAAGAAATATTTTTTCATAATTTCGATTTTGATGTCTGACCTGGGGTTTGAACCGTGGCCTTACATTTAATAAGCCGACACACTACTTACTAGACCACGGTGACTACTTTTAATTATTTCCTATCTTTAAATTTAAATAAAGCACTTGATTAGTTGAAAGACCTATTAATGCCACTGTGCGGGTATATAACATCATTTAAATGAAGGCCACAGTTTCTGTGCGTAGAAATGTCCATTTTTCCATATTACTGCCTCATAAATTAGGCTGCATTTGACCGATGGCATGGATTTAACTGGCTTTGAGAACCGCTGTGATTTGTGGCTATTTCGCCTACGCTTGAGACTTAAGCAAGCCCCTAAAGAAAAAGTCTAATGAGGTCAAATCGCACGATCTCGGTGATCTCTTCACGTGAGATGGCATGGTGATCAAATCACTCATGCAGAATAACAAATGTGCATGAGAAATGTGGGACGTAGTGCCCTACTTTTGAAACCACATATCGTTAGTGTCCAGATCATCTAATTCAGTTCAAAAGAAGTTTGTAATCAGGGGAGTTCCGCGGAGTGTAATGTTGGCAAGATGGAAAGAAACCTACATATCCAACAACTTTAAATTTTTATGTAAAGTTTCCACTTACATACATACATAATAGGTCATTACAACCCTTCAGTCAGGATTAGGACCTAGTTTCTCACACCGCTTATGTTGTGTGTGTTCATTTTATTCATGAGTGGCAGGACCTACAGCTTAAAGTTTCCACTTACAATTCACAAGAAAATAATATTATGCTGTACTCTCCTCTGCCATTCTTTAAACACCTTTAATGTAAGACCCTGTATTTTATTTAATACAACATAATTACAAAAATTTCAATGTAAGACCCTGTATTTTATTTAATACAATACGAGTATAATATTTAAATAAATTTTTTTAGCTGTTTACTTTGCAACGTCATCGTGGGAATGTCATCATTTATAAAAATAATATTAAAAATAAAACAACAACAACAAATTATTTTATTTGGCTACTAAAATTCACGCTTCATTGATAAATTAGAACACATGCAGACCTAGCGTTCATTCACTTTGTTTAGAAAAAAAAAAATCGAAAAAAAAACTGAAAAATAAATCATCATTTGACTACATGCGGTAGAGTAATTGCAGCAGAGTAATTTGTTAATTAAAGTGCTACAGTTTAAAGTTTTTTTTTTCTTTTTTTTTAATTTCATACTGAACCTGACCCTCTATTATTAATAATATTTCTATGACGCCCAATAGGCATTCAAATATGATTTAAAATTTTCAATTTAAAAAAAAACCCGTCTGTTTATTTTCGTATTTTCGTTTGAAGCTTTGTTTTCTAATTTCAAATTCTAATCTCAGTTTTATTTCTTTATTTTTTTTTCTGATTTGTTTTAATTTTTTACGCCCTTTTTCAAAACCCATCCATGTACATAAAGTACGCACAGTTTGTTTATGAGCAGAAAAAGAGAGAAAAAAAGAATTCAAATTTCTAAGCCTAAAGATTAATTAAAGATAAGAACTGCTATTTTTTGCTTATTTAATTAAATCGATTAAAAAATTACAAAAAAAAACAAAAAAACAGAATAACAAACAAAATAAAATTTCTGTTAAAAAAAAAACTGGCAGGCAGTTCTCTTTTTTAATTTCATTAGATGAACCCATGGAGATGTGTAACATGAAATTCATTTGAAAAATTCATAGAATGCTAGTTTGATGAAATTGAGTGTGGAATCAATGAATGTAAATGATCGATCAATATCGAATTTGCCTTGTTGTTGCTGTTGGCAGTTTTAGCTTATGTAGGTACGTATACGAGTATGTCGGAAGTTTATAATCATGATGTAATACATTCATGATGTATGTTTCCACACAGAGAGAGAGAAGACAATAGTGTCTACGCACAATGGGTTTAAAATATCGAATTTCATGAGTGAACTTTAGTTTTATTGGCAGTTGCAATGCCTTGCGATGGTGATTAGTAATGACGATAATATCCTTGATGTCGCCGTAGTCACGATTCAAAACGGAATATCAAAAATATTTCCTCAGCGTCTGCCTCTCAGCAGATTTCGAGCAAAATCTCTGAGAGAAAATAAAATTACACACAATTAGTCATTACAACCCTTCAGTCAGGATTACGACATAGTTTCTCACACCACTTATGCCTTGTGTGTTAATTTTATACATGAGTAGTGGGACCTACAGTTTAAAGTCGACTCCGAACGACAGATTTTTGAGAAACTTTTCAAGGCAATTTCATTTACTCTCAGAGTTTTTGCCAGAAATCTGTTGAGAGGAAGTCGCCGAAGAAATACTTTTTGTATTTTGTCTTGCTGTCTGGTCTGGGGCTCGAACCCTGGCTTTACATCTAATAAGCCCACACTACCTACTAGACGACGGCAACTTCAAAAAAACGGAATATCAAAAATATTTCCTCAGCGTCTACCTCTCAGCAGATTTCGGGCAAAATCTCTGAGAGTAAATAAAATTGCTATGAATAAAAATATTTTGAAAAATCTATGGTACGGAGTCGACTTTAAACTGTAGGTCCCGTCACTCATGTATAAAATTAACATACACAACATGAGTGGTGTGAGAAGATCGATCGTAATCCTGATTGAAGAGTTACAATTTCCAAAAAAAAACTTAGATTGCCTCGTAGCTTTTGGGTTTAATGAGTGCCAACATCTGTCTGGTTCGTATACTTCGTTAATTATAATCTCCACAGAAATGTTCTGACACTATCAGCGGGGTGGAAGTTTTCCACCTAGGAAGCTAATCTGTTTGCTAATTGCCAGAAGATCTGTAACCCAGCAGAGTGTTATCTTATTTTCCCTAGACAGTCCTATATTAAATGCTGGCAACCTGACCTGCAGATAGTTTTGCAATGTTCCGTTCTTTGTATTTTCAGGCCAAGCTGAATTGAGCACAACCTTTGCAAGGCATAGACTTCTGTTTAATTGATAAACTCTAGCTTTTCCATTGGTTCGAAATGGATTTCGGTGTGAGGGTTTTAGGTGGTAATCCGGATTGAAGGATTGTAATGATATATATCTAAATTCATCAGATCTTTTCTCGACAGATATTCATAGAGAGGCTTACATACATACATAATTGGTCATTACAACCATTCAGTCAGGATTACGACTTAGTTTCTCACACCACTTATGTTGTGTGTGTTAATTTTATACATGGCGGGACCTACAGTTTAAAGTCGACTCCGAACGACAGATTTTTGAGAAACTTTTCATGGCAATTTTCATTTACTCTCAGAGTTTTTGCCAGCAATCTGCTGAGAGGAAGTCGCCGAAGAAATACTTTTTGTATTTTATTTTGATGTCTGGCCTGGGGCTCGAACCCTGGCTTTTCGTCTAATAAGCCTACACATTACCTACTAGACCACGACAAGAGAGGTTTACATATCATGCGTTAAAAAAGAATTTTTAAAAGGTCTTTAACCAGAGCTGCAGAGAAATCTGCAGATATCTGGTAAAATACTCTAAAAAGTAAGGCCATAAAGGGGAAAAATAACAAAAGTACTCCTAAGCTTTTGAAAAGTGCAGCCGGAAAGGGAAAGTGACTGTTATGGCTCTCATGAAAAAGGCCTAAAGTCGACAACAACAGTTTTAAATATATTATGCAGAAGGAAACAAAATGCAGAGTAAAAGTTTATTTGAATTAAGAGTCTTAAACTCAGTGTGACTGTCTGAGGCTCTAAAGATATGTAGGAAATCCTAGAACGTACAGCCGAGAGAAATTGGGCGGATAAATTTACATGATAAAATGTTAGAAAACTAGAATTCGGCTTAAAATTTTGCATAAATTGCTTATTAAAATATATTTTTCTTGTTTAATTAAAAATTATTTTCCTCTTTTTCTTTTTGTTACAGCTTAACAAAATCTTAGTTTAAGTTCTAAATGTTAACGATTATATCACATGAAATATATTTCTAAAACCACAAAGTACAAGCAACATGCGCCTGAGAATGGACTTAAAACTCATCTTAAGGTAAGTTAATTGAAACAACCTGTATTACACGTATTCTTTAAGGCCAATTACAAATTTTAATAAAATCGAATTTGATTTTTAATTTTAATTTTCTTTCTTATGAACACTTTTTTTTTAACATTTTTCTCTAACAAAAGTTGAAGTTGTACTAATCTCGTGGGTAGTGTGTTGGTTTATTAAACGTGGGGCCAAGATTCGAACCCCAGGTCAGACATCTCCTACAAAACGAAAATTGAAAAATATTTCTTCGGTGACTACCCCTCAGCAGATTTCTGACCAAAACGTGGAGAGTAAAATAAAAATTTTCATGAAAAGTTTCTCAAAAAACTGTTGTATAAAAATAACCCACACAACATATGTAAGTGGTGTGCGAAGCTTGGTTGAAATCAGAGGTCAATGAGTATTCAAAACGATGAGTAGATTCGAATCATACTCCTAAAGCCGAAAGTCCATACCATGCGTTTTGCATTACATGCATATACCGAAAAAGTAGAATCAGTGTATTTGATTGTGACAAGTTACAGAAGAAAAAGCATAATATGCATAGACGCATACAAAGTAGGATTACTTTCTAATTTCTGATACTTATACGCATTCATACTTATTTTAATGTCATACTCATACTACTCATATTCAAAGTTTGAAGTACTCATGGTACTCATACTTAACAATACGCATGATGTTGTTGATTTCGACTCTCCTTTACTCAACATATACACGACTCACAAAATAAGTATGATTCGCGTACGAACACTACAATACTCACTAGAAGGTTGTGTGTTTGATTGCTTGCTGTCTTTGTCTTTTTCTTTTATCTTTTGTTGTAAATGCAACAACAACTAATACTGTAAATTTTAACGAATGATTCGGCTCACTCGAATCATTTATGAGTATTATAAGTATTTTTCTAAATTTATGAATCTAAATGAGTAGGCGTATGAATCAAACATAGTTCGAATGTTATGAGTTTGATGTCAACGTTGTACTCATACTCATTGCTACTTGTATTAATTAATCAATGTTGTACTGAGTAGGAATGAATCAGAGTAGTTGGATTTCAATACTGCTGACTCGCTCATCCTCAAAATTTCATGAGTACTTATGAGTAGCGAAAAAGCGGTTCATTGCTTATCTTTGGTTGGAATCCTGACTGAAGGGTTGTAATTACCAATTATGTATGTATATATGTATGTATGTAATAACACAAAGTGTATATGAGACCTAATTATGCCATTATGTGTGATATATAACATCGTTAAAAAGTCCGCCGCGGCTTCTCTGGATGAAGTGCATTCGAAATGAACAATTTTTCATGACTCTGGCGCATAAATCTGTCTGAATTTGATCGATGACATGGGTTATGTTGGCTGCAATGGATTGCAACTTGTTCGCAAGAAGCTGGCACTTAAGAAAACTTTGCAAACAAGTTTTAATAGGGTCAAATCGCATAATCTCGGTGGCCAATTCATGTCACATCAACGTATTGATGATCTTGCCTTTAAATCTCTCTTGTAGAACATCCAATGTGGCATGAGGTGTGTGGCACAAGTCGTTGATGTGCAAATCATTCAATTCAGACCAAACGAAGTTGGTACTCAACGACCTAAAGTGCTTATTGTTGCCAATGAGGGCCTGGCCAACGTAGTTTCCACTAAAGAATTTGTATCGAGAAGGCTTCCAGCCTTATTAACAAACAGTCACATTTTTGAAATACTTTAGACGTTTTCTGATCTATTTTGGTTTGTCATCGTTTCAAATTCAACAATTTTATTTATTCACGTACCCATTCATCGCTGCAAATGATTTTTCGATAATAAATCAGATCAGTTAACATCTGCTCCAGAGCTATTGAACGGACATATGCCATTTTCTATAGTCGTCTATAGTGATTTGATAAAACAGACTGCAAGAAGGGCAACTAATTTGATAGATGTGGCTCAAGAACTCCCTATATAAAACCATTTGTCTCTATTGTATGGATCTATCTAAATAGGCCTTCTAATATAAAATAATTAAAAGTTTTTTATGCTTAAAGAGATTATATTTATTTAAAATGGATTGTTATTAAGAATTTTTGTATTTTTTTTTAATTTTTATGTTAGTAAGTAGGCCCACTGTGTGTATATAAAATGCATTCATAAATTTTTGGGTATTATTTTAAATTTTTTTTGTTTCTCTAATAAAATAAGAAATTCTTTTCAATTAATTTTTAATTATCACCAAAACATGGTTCTAATCTTTTATTTTTTTTTTGGGAAAAAAGTGGCTCGAATAACACAAATCGCCTTCTCTATTAATTCATTAAGAATTTGAGAGAATACAATAACCACAACAACAATAAAGTTACATTTTAAGTAGCAATTAAGCCTATTTTATTACCCTCAATAAACCATAAAAAATGAAACAAAAATTGATTTAAATTATGAAACTCAACCAAACCAACCAACGATTCTCTAAGAAAATGTTAGAAATTTTGGAAAACGATGGAGAGAAAAAAGAAGAAAAATAAAATAAAAAGACAGACAAGGCACCAACACCACTTTCAATCAAAAGAATTTAAAAAAATGCTAAAAATTTAAATTTATTGAAAGAAAAAAAAACCAGTGACTCATAGGCTTAAATTCTGGGTACTTTTTAAGAGTACTTTAACCCCCCAAGTAAAGTATTTGAAATGAAATAGAAATAAATGATTATAAATTATTAAATAAACTAATAAAAGCAACTATTTATGACCGAAAATATTCCAATTAAACTGTAAATGAGTGGCTGGTGGCCTGGTAACAAAAAATTTAAGAAAAAATTTTGTTTTCTTTTTTCTTTTGACAAAACTTTCGCTTTTATTTAATTGATACACAGAAAAAAAGAAAAAGTATGGTAAAGAACAAGCATAAAAACAGTTTTAACGTTTAAGTATCTGTATCACTAACACGTATCCAGTTTAGTTTCTAAAACATTGGTTTCATGCATAGCAAGCTGTCTGTATGAAGTCATAGTCATAGGGTGGATCGTATTTCCAAAATATAACAACCAGGCGTATAGCATCACTATTAACGTCATTATTCACCGCCTTCTTCATTGTAAGTACCATAGCTACTGCTACTGCCACCGACACCACTAAAACCGCCACACACGTTGCATTATAATCTATTTTTTTTTCTTGGTCTTGGTGGAATAGATTTTGTAAATAGTCTTGTCTCCTACAATTACATAATCGTACGCAATATCTTTAAGAAAAATCTAATAAAGAAAACCACCATATATACACAAAGAAAAAGTACTTTTTCCTTTTATTGGTACTTTGAAATCAATAAAAGGGTATTTTTATTACCACAAACTAGTAAATAATTTATGGTTGTTTTTGTTTCTTATAGGAGTCATAATATTTTTTATGGTTGTTTGCATTGTAAATTAATGTTTTGTTAAATTTTATAAAATAAAAAGTACGTACTTTTTTTCATAAAAAAAGGGAAATTATGAAATTGGGTCATTAGGTCAGGTTTCCATTGATTGTGCGTACGTTCATACATACACACAGTTACTAAAGTATACATACGGTTAACAAATTTCAGAAATTTTTTAACCAATCCTTTTTCATTGAAAATCTTTATAGTTTCCTCGAGTTTAAGACGGTTAGTTAATTTAATGGTTAAAAAATTTCTGAAATTGAACTGAATTGTGGCCCTGCACAGGCCCACAAAAGTATACAAATTAACAAATTTCACAAATTTCTGAACCAATGCAAAAGACCGTCTTAAGATCGAAGAAAGATATCAGACAATTATAAAGATTTTCAACGGAAACGGATTGGTTAAAAAATTTCTGAAATTTGTTAACCGTATGTATACTTTTGTGGCTGAGTGTACATAATAGGTCATTACAACCCTTCAGTCAGGATGACAACCTAGCTTTTCACACCACTCATGTTGAGTGTGGTAATTTTATACATGAGTGGCGGGGAACCTATAGTTTAAAGTCTATTTCGAACGATAGATTTTCGAGAAACTTTTTCATGGAAATTTTTATTTACTCTCAGAGTTTTTGCATGAATTTTTTCGTATTTTGTTTTGATGAAGTCGTTTGACCTGATGTTTGAACCATGGCCTTACGTATAATAAGCCAACACACTACCTATTAGACTACGACTACATTTGGACGATCAAAAGTCAAAATATCGACCGTGTCGTAGCCAAGATTCGATTATAAATTACCGCTTCTTCTGTGCGAACTGGTTCATTGTGAAAGCTGGAGGTCAATGATCTGCGTAGGTTAGGTTAGAGGACGTGTACTTGTCAATTAAGACAAGTACAGTACCCGGAGGTCGAATTGACCCATTGTACAACGTCCTAGTTTCTCACACCACTGATGTTGTGTGTGTTAATTTTATACATGAGTGGTGGGACCTACAGTTTAAAGTCGACTTCGAACGACAGATTTTTGAGAAACTTTTTCATGGCAATTTTATTTATATTTATTCTCAGAGTTTTTGCCAGAAATCTGCTGAGAGGAAGTTGCCGAAGAAATGCTTTTGGTATTTTGTTTTGATGTCTGGCTTGAGGCTCGAACCCTGGCTTTACGTCTAATAAGCGAACACACTACCTACTAGACTACGGCGACTTCAAGGATCTGCATTCATAATAGCTCTGCATTCAGATAAGCTCCGTTGATTCCCATCCAATATCAATGACATTGGTGAACTGTGCGCCAACATCTCCCACTCCTTGTGCACTACTGCGAAAACAGTGCTTGATTTTGAGCGCCATTCACTAACGAAACCAAATTTACGATGAAAAGTGTCATGAGGCAACTGCAGTGGAAAACACCGTATACAAGAAAGCGTTGTAGGCCGCTGCTACGCGAGCCATTATTGGTAGCACTGCAATGATTATGAAACCCTGCACGACTGTGTAACAAGCCGACGATTTAAACTAGAACAAACAGGCTGACCACATAGAGATACGTACATAACATACATAAATAATTGGTCATCCTTTAGTCCGGAATACAACCTAGCTTCTCATATCACTTATGTTGTGTGGGTTAATTTTATACGTGAATGCGGTACCTACAGTTTCAAAGTCGATCCGAACAATAGATTTTTGAGAAACTTTTTCAAGACAATTTTGTGCCAGAAATCTGCTGAGATGAAGTCGCCGAACAAATATTTTTCCATGCTACGGTTTGTCGCCGTAGTCTAGTAGGTAGTGTGTTGGCTCATTAGACGCAAAGTCAGGGTTCGAGTCCCAGGCCAGACTTCAAAGACAAAATACAAAAAGTATTTTTCGGCGACTTCCTCTCAGCAGATTTCTGGCAAAAACTCTGAGAGCAAATAAAATTGCCATGAAAAAGTTTCTCAAAAATCTGTCGTTATGAGCCGACTTTAAACTGTAGGTCCCACCACTCATGTATAAAATTAACACACACAACATAAGTGGTGTGAGAAACTAGGACGTTGTACAATGGGTCAATTCGACCTCCGGGTACTGTACTTGTCTCAATTGACAAGTACACGTCCTTTAACATAACCTAACCTACAGTTTGTTGGAGATGTTTGACCTGGGTTTTGAACAATGGCCAATTGATTGAAAGACTGATACTGGATAGCTACATATCGTATAAACATTACAAACCTTGGGATAAACTCAACATTTCCCTACTATTTACAATTATGTAGGGTAGTTGGTTGTAATCAATTAAAAGCAAAGAAAAAATTCCAAATTTTTACACGCAATCCATAAGCATACTTCAAATTTGTTTTTTTCTTTTTTGTTTAATTTAATAAATAAAAAAACAATTATAAAACAAATACTATAGATTCCCATAAACAATTGTTATCGATAATAAACGATACACCCACTTTAAATCGTCAAATACATGCCTGCTTCAACGTCCATCCATCATCGAAAGCATTTGCAGGCAGCACTTGTAAAAATTTCAACAAAAGGTCAGAGACTGTTATCACCACTAATGTGCCAGTATGTGAGTGTGTAAAATGAGTGAGTGATTCGAGTGTTATTAATAAAAAAAAATAGTGACGGACAAAAGTGTTGCCACCTGACACTGGCCATTTAAATAAATTACTTTTTTTTCTGTTGTTTTGTTGTTTTGCTTTATAAAATTGACAAATAAAATTTTGTTAACATGTTTTTAGGCTATTGAAAACCCCTCCGCTAGAGCTCTTGGGAAAAAAATAAAAAAATCGAAAAAAATCGAAAATCTTTAAAAAAAATTGCGTGTTTTTGAGGAAACGTACGTATGTACGTGTAAACAAATAAAATCTTTGTTTTTTTTTCTTTATTGTTGTTGTTGCCTATGTTATCAAATGTCATAAGATGTAAATGTGTTTTGTTGTATATGTTGTTGTTGTAAAATTTTGTTTATTTACCAACAAAAAAAAGAAAAAAATTCAATTTAAGTGTCTAAAGATCAATGGACGGATTTCTATCAACACTTTACACAAAAAAATAAAAAAAATTCACACAAAAAAGAAACGACATGATCTTGACTTTTTAACAACAAAAAAAAACAATTTTTTTTAATAAAATTCATTGAATTTGCATGTCAGATAATGACAACTTTTCAAATTTTTTTTTGAATTTTTACATGTCAATAAGTGTTAATAGAGATGTAAGAAATACGATAAAAAATGTATGGGAGTTTATGTTTTTTTCTTAAGGAAAATAAAATATTTTTTAAGTTCATTTCATAGAGTATAAATTCAGAAAATTTTATAAAATTACTTACATATGTATGTATTTAATATGTAGCAGGGCTTGGACTCTACTTCCTAGACCAAGAGGGTTCCATTACATCATTGGAATTATAACCGAGATTTTTCGCTTTGCAACTAACAATTACAAAAGAAGTTTCCGTAGTCTATTAGGCAGAGTGTTGGCTTATTAGACATGAACCCAAGGTTCAAACCCTAGTTTAGACATCTCCAGCAAAACGAAATACGAAAAATATTTCTTCGGCGACTGCCTCTCAGCAGATTTCTGGCAAAAAATCTGAGAATAAATAAAATTTCAATAAAAACGTTTCTCAAAAATTGCCATGAAAACGTTTCTCAAAAATCTGCCATTCGGAATCTACTTTTAACTGTAGGTCCCGCCACTCTTGTATAAAATTAATACACACAACGTAAGTAGTGTAAGAAGCTAGGTCGTAATTCTGACTGAAGTGTTGTAATGACCAATTATGTATGTATGTTGCGTCATCCTGTTGAAACCACAAGTCGTCGATGTCCAGGTTCCATTTTTGTCAAAAATC
Source organism: Sarcophaga variegata (assembly GCA_932273835.1). Taxonomy (NCBI): domain Eukaryota; kingdom Metazoa; phylum Arthropoda; class Insecta; order Diptera; family Sarcophagidae; genus Sarcophaga; species Sarcophaga variegata. Next base: position 13,538,218 of record OW026361.1, on the reverse strand, counting down.
ATCGACCTATGACGACGCCTGCCTAAAATTCACACGAAAAAGTTGCTTTTACGAGATGTATAGGACGCTCTTGGAACTTAAGGGGATTGATATCGCATCCCGAACGGGGTCTAATGGATAAAAATGGGTTTTCGTTAAAAATTCAATTCAGTTGCCCAGTGTTCCAGAGCCCACATGTAACTTTAACAAGATGGCTGTTATGAATTGTGAAAATTTTGAGATTCTAGTTGGAAGGCCCATAAAAATTTTGTAAATGGTTTATAACAAGTTATTGATAAATTGGCCTCTAATGCAAAACTTCTATTTCAGACTCATGAGGTGTCGGTTCAAACCCCAGGTCAAACGTCTGCAACAAAACGAAATATGAACAATTCTTTCTTCGGCAACTTCCTCTCAGCAGATTTCTGCCAAAAACTCTGAGAGTAAATAAACCTGCCATGAAAAAGTTTCTCAAAAATCTGTCGCTCAGAATTGACTTTAAACTCTAGGTCTCGCCATTCATGTATAAAACTTAACACACAACGTAAATTGTGTGAGAAGCCAGGTCGTAATTCTGACTGAAGGGTCGTAATGACTAATGATGTATGTATGTACAGTAATCCCTCTATTTACGTCGCAGTTGGTTCTAAAAAAGGCGACGAAAATATAGACGAAACGACGTAAATCGAATTTCATATTGCTCATACGACAAAATAGTCTGTTTTTAACAAGGAACTTAAAAAGTTCCAGTAATCCCTCGATCTACGTCGCATTTGGTTCCAAAAAAAATTCGAATGCCGACGCAAATTGTAGTTAGAAGGAACAAAAAATTTGGCGACGTAAATCGAAGCAACGTTAATCGAGGCGGCGTAAATCGTAGGATTACTGTATGTACGTGAGTTGTATTCGCATCGATAACCTCTAACGATAACACGCACCTTATTGTTTGGGTCTAGCATACGACGCTTACTAAGTATGACTGTTTATGACGAATATTTTTGTTAAGCATACGTAATCCCATAAGAACCCTATTAGCATTGCGTCTCTTATTTTTATAGAAGCTCTAGCAATTACAAAAAAATGCATTCGCATAGCTTCTACTCAAATGAAGTGTATAATATTGTTTTAAAAAAGGCAAAAATCAATAAATCATCGAAAATCCAAACAGAATTCCAACACTAACCATTGACAACTTAATTGCATACGAAAAAATATGCCCCTTGTTGTATACGCATAGAGCTCTGGCATCTCTTTTAGAAGTGCCGCTTTAAGCATCAGGCCATAAAATCACTTTTTCTAGATATTAAAAGAATTAAAAAAAAAGAAAAACAAACACATGTTTTCTAGATTCCAATTTGTTAAATGAGAAAAAATCATAAAAAATAAAAGAAAAAATTAAAAAGAATTGTTAAAAATGTCCGAAATGTAATGAAGCCGAACAAAAAGCATCAATTTCAGATGCAAATCGTTGAAAACTGGGCTAATGATACTGCAGTTATCGTATTCGTATTTGAAAAGAGGGAAAAATGTCAAGGGGTTGGAAAGAAGTGGAGATAAAATACAATTTAATTGAATTGTTAGAACATGAAATAGAAACATTGTTAAAGAGAATAGAATGAAAGAAGATAAGTCATATGGGGGACCGAGATGTAGAGGAGACTATCGAAATTTTTTTGTTTGGAATATTCTCTGATTTACATAGATTTTTAAAATATTTTTTAAAATTTTTCTTTCTAAATTCCTATTTAATGTTCTTGAATATTTTTGTTTTATACTTTCAGCACAATTTTTATTGTCTGCCTAATGTGTAGCCTAATAACGGCGGATAAAGCTACCATGGAACGAATAAGGGTAAGTTTTTATTATTTTCTGCAGGTTTTTGAACATCATTCGATGCAAAGTTTGGCGTTCTTTTAATTACCATTGCATTACAACCTTTCAGTCAAGATCACGACCTACATAGCTTCTCACATCACTTATGTTGCGAGTGTTAATTTTATACATGAGTGGCGGCCCCTTAAGTTGAAAATCAATTCCGAGCGACAGATTTTTGAAAATCATTATTGACGTAGGAATATTATTTCGTATTTCTTTTGATTGGAGATGTCTGACCTGGGTTTTCGATCAGTCGCCTTCTTAGTGTAGAGAAGGTTTTTTAATACCAACTATATTATGCATTCAGTTCACGCATTATCTGATCGCACATACCTCCGCTTGTAAAACGTTGTTAAGGTCCGGTAGTCGGTTGTGTTCATTTTATCCATGAGTAGCGGGACCTACAGTTGAAAATCAACTCCGGAGAAATTTTTCAATTTTATATTTATTTACACTCAGAGTTTTTGCCAGAAATCTGCTGAAAGGAAGTCGTCGAAGAAATATTTATTCGTATTCCATTTGGTTGAAGATATCTGAGCTGAAGTTTGAGTCGTCGCCTTCTTAGTGTATTGAAGATATTTTGTTTCCAACTAGATTATACCTTCAGTCCATGAAGTCGCCGTAGTCTAGTAGGTAGTGTGTTGGCTTATTAGACGTAAAGCCAGGGTTCGAGCCCCAGGCCAGACATCAAGACAAAATACAAAAAGTATTTCTTCGGCGACTTCCTCTCGGCAGATTTCTGGCAAAAACTCTGAGAGTAAATAAAATTTGCCATGAAAAGTTTCTCAAAAATCTGTCGTTCGGAGTCGACTTTAAACTGTAGGTCCCACCACTCATGTAAAAAATTAACACACACAACATAAGTGGTGTGAGAAATTAGGACATTGTACAATGGGTCAATTCGAACTCCGGGTACTGTACTTGTCTTAATTGACAAGTACACGTCCTCTAACCTAACCTAACCTATACCTTCAGTCCATACATCCTCTGATCGCACATTCTTCTGTTTGAAAAACCGCATTAGTGGCCGTAGCCACAGTTTTGCACAGAAAACTAGACTCGTTCCATCTCCAATTTTCAGAGCCGTATGTGGTACAACAAGTCCCATTTTGCATCTGAGCCATGGATTCGTTTGGCAAAAAAATTGTTTCCTTATCAGAGTGCTAAAATTTAATTGACATCCTGTCGAATAATTTTACTTTAAATGAGTATACGTCCAGTGTCCTAATTATAATCTGGTGAGTATATTTGTCGCTCTGGTTGAACTCATAGTCGGGCAATCAGATGACGCCCAACCCCGTCTATATTGTGGTTGAACAACACGGAACAATCCTGCTAAGTTGTCATACGATTGAGTTTACGATCGATGCCATACGAATAATTTTTTCAATTGTTTTGAGTATAGAGACCACGCCGTAGTTAGTGTGTTGGCTTATTATACATGAGTTAACGGTTCAAACCCCAGATCACACATCTCTAATAAAACGAAGCATGAACATATATTTCTTCGATTACTTCCTCTCAACAGATTTCTGGCAAAAGCTCTGAGAGTAAAATAAAAAATTGCCATGAAAAATTTCTCAAAAATCTATCGTTCGGAGTCTACTTTAAACTGTAGGTCCCGCTGCTCATGTATAAAACTGACACATACAACGTAAGTGGTGTGAGAAGCTAGGTCGTAATCCTGACTGAGGGGCCCATTATGTATGCATGCATGAAGAGACTCGAACAGGGCGTTCAGAATGATCGACTGTTTCCTGCTTGTAAGGTCGCAACGTTGTTTGATACAAACCACTTTTCTCATGGTGCTTTTCTTCGGGTTTTAGCCTAAGAAATAATGCTTAATGAACGTACGAAATTGTTCAAGTTTCTCGTAAAATTTCACGATAGTTTGTTATTGAAGGCAACTGGTTGAGATTTTTACAGGTGTCACTGTCATTTTGACAGTTGTCTGTTGACAAGCACAGTGTTGTCCTTTTAGACCTTGCTGTTCTATGAGAAAATTGTCGTTGTGATATTTCAATTGGCTAGAAAACCAGGTCTGTCTATGGATTTTAGCACTCACATGCTTAACTTTGAATAAAGGATTTCTCCATGTTTAAAGCAATCATTTACATGGTAATCGTGCAACTCATGTGCAACTCTGGAAAGCACTAATCCTTGCTATAATGCCGTTTTTTAATACAGTTATTGTAATAATATTTAACAGAGTATTGGAAACAGATGGAATTGAAACATTTTATTTGATTTAAAATTTTGTTTTTCCAAATTTGTTTCTCAAACTGATTTTTTTTAATTTTTTTGGAAAAACAAAATATTTTGTTAAGGTGTGTTCTTATGAGAACCTTTTTTTTCCATAATACAATGCCACTAAAATGGTTTCTATTTAAAAAAAAATTTCCAAATTTAGTTGAAACTTTATGGATCATTGGCTGTCATCAGTGTGTCATCATCATCATCATCATCATCATTATCATGCATAACAATGGAAGTAAGGCAGTCATTAGGCCTGTAAATTTATTTCTCTTTTTCACCCAATTGTTTACATTAGTCAAGGTTAAATGATATGTTTTACATTTTACATGCAACATACAAACATACATGTATACATACATCCATGTATACATACATATGTATGTATGTATATTTTATAGTTTAATTACAACAAAAAATGCCAAACGAAACGAAACAAAATCTCATAAAAAAATTCCCATTTTAACAACAACTTGTTCTTTTATTGCTTACATGCGTACGGCATACATTCTTTTGTTTTTTTTTTTGAGGGAAACACAATTTAATGATGCATAGCCCGAAATCATTAATTTTATTGCCCCAAAATTTCCCTCCAACTATTCATTGAGGGTGAGATTAATGGCAGCTTGGAAGGCATCATTAATTAATTGGGTGAAGGTTATTCGGCAAAATAGTGTGTCGTGTTGTTGGCCAACAACTCATCCAGCCATAGTGTTAAAAGGAAATGTACTCGTATTCTTCAAAAACTAAAAAAAGATTTTAAAACAATACATGGGTGACGGAACCGGAAACAATGGAAATATTTTGTTATGTTAATAGAAAATTTAATTGAAAAACATTTGTTTGCCTATGTAATTAAATCAACAGGAGGGTATTTTCCACACGAATTCCATTCAATGAGAAATAATTTTCTTCTAATTGTATTAAAAATGTCTAATTGTTGAAGTGATAACTTAATTTCAATGGGATTTAATTAAAAGCAATCCGCTTGAAAGAGACTTCCTCTGCTTCCATCATTGATGGTGGCAATAGATAATTAAAAGGAAGTAACACCCAAATGTGTTCTATCACCCTGCAGCTATTTAATATTGTGAGGGTTATAATCCCTGAATAGCATCATCAAAACTATGTTGATTGCATAGACGATATTTGTCTTTTGGTTCACAGTTTTTTATGCCTAATAAGGTACATACATATAGTGAAGCTGACAGAGGAAATATCCCAAACAAAAACATCTCGGAAAGTATGTGCAATGCAGTATAAAGCAGAGCCATTTGAACTCTGTTCATTACATAACCGATACCTGCCTTTTGGCCCACGATTTAACAGACCACACAAGGGTGAAACTGGTATTAGAATTATGAATGTTAGGTTAGGTTAGGTCGGAGAGGTAGCTCTGATATCACAAAGCTCACTTGAGTACGCATAGCGACCCGTTGTAATGCCACGGGTGAACGCAGTCCCTGTACTAACCAAGTTCCACCAAAATCAGGGAAAAGGGAGAAGTTGGTCAGCGCAAGGGCTGCACAACAAAAGCACGACTACCCCGCACTGTTCCGTTAAGCTAACAAGGAATGGGGAGCCAAATAACCTATATCTACACCTAACAAGAGACGTTCACTGCCAAAGAAAGTGAACAACAGTCTCCTCTTCCCCAGTGGACCTGCATCCACGGCAGAAGTCGTTGAAAGGGAGCCTCATTCTTTCCGCGTGTCTACCCATGACGCCATGACCTCTAAGCACGGCTACTGTAGTCGAGATGACATCACGACCAAGACCAAGTAATTGGTTGGTATGCCTTCTATCCATCTTGGGCTAGGTGAGTCTAGCGGTGGAGCAGGACTCCTCATTGACCCAGGATAGGTTGGCGTCCCGAAAGAACCTCCGCGCAATGGTCAACTTGACCGAGCCAAGTGGCATACCCAATTCAACAGAAGAGGATTCCGGAAGGAGCGCGCCAGCTCTGGCGAGCTCGTCGGTCCTACAGAAATACTGGTGAAGCGCCCCGAGAGAAGGTCGAGACAGCGGCGACATTCCCTAACGATCCTAGAGTTAATCACGAAACCCGATAGAGATCTTATCGCGGCCTGACTATCAGAAAAGGTCGAGACGCGAGTGAAAGGAGCATCGTTGACGAGGATCTATTAAGCGGCCCGATAAATTCCCATCACCTCCGTCTGAAACACACTGCAGTAGTCCGGCATTAGAATTCCAGTCATCCCTACTCGGAATCAGAGAGTGGAGACATCTGTCAAGACAATATTTAGCAGGGAGAATTATGAATGAAACGTTCTAGAAATTATTTGCAATTGGCGCAGGATACATACATACATACATAAATATATAATTGGTCATAACAACCCTTCAGTCAGGATTACAACTAAGCTTCTCACACCATTTATGTTGTGTGTGTTAATTTTATAGATGAGTGCCGGGATCTTTAGACAGAGAGACAGATTTCATCTTTTCATTGCAATATTATTTTACTCTCAGAGTTTTTGCCAGAAATCTGCTGAGAGAGGAAATCGCCAAAGAAATATTTTTCATACTTCGGTTTGTTGGAGATGTATGATCTGGGGTTGGAACCATGGCCTCACATCTAATAAGCCAACACACTAACTACTAGACTATGGCGACTACAGAAACCAATGGCAAACGAAATAAAATGTCCGAAAACGCAAAAACTGGCTCGGAAATAGTGAGAAGCAAAAAAGTAGGATATTTTCACTTAATTTGGGAGGCACTATGCTCTCTTAGGAATGAAGAAAACATTTGTAAACATAAGCATAAGTTGGAGATGTCTGACCTGGTGTTGGAACCGTGGCCTCACATCTAATAAGCCAACACACTACATACGAGACTGCAATAGCTGTATTGACAAGGAAGAAGAGCAGAGAATAATTTCTCTGTTATTGTCCCGCACTAGGGAACCTAGCAAATAATCTTGGATACCCAGAATTTATCGACAGAATATGCTCATGGCGAAGATGAGAAGTAGCCTTGGAAAGAGCTGAAGGAAATCAAAATGACGACTCAAAAGAAGAAAATAAATTAAAATACTGGATTTGCTGCGAAAAGCCGTCGGAGGTATTTAAAGAGCTGTCAATGCTGTATAAAAAATTCGGTGCTTGAAGCGGTTTATGGGCCAACGGATGATTGGTTTGAATTTTTTGAAGAACGACGAAAATCGCAATGTTGCAGTCAAGCAATTCACCATTCGATGACTGCTGAGTTTTGATTTTCACCTACAATGGAAGAATGCGACTTTGTTGAGGTGTGTTTTAAACACCAGTAATATAGGCTAAGCGGAATGCACTACTCTGGACCTATTGAAGGGTGAAATTGTTAAGCTATTAATCTAACCTTTTGGGACAGTCCCATGGGCCAATAAGAAAATGGGCCAATAAGAAAATGTGATTTGAGCCTAATAGACTATCTTTTGTCAAGTCCCACAAGCATTCAATAATTCCAGCCTTGAAAGATAACATTATAGCGGCCATTGGGGCTTTCAGTTGAACTACTTTCGGCGTAGACCAGGGAAACATTTAAAACATAAAAAACAGACACTCATCGCATTGTATAAATATTTTTCTTTACTTTTACAAAAATCTCACAAATTCCGGGAGATCTTCCTTGTCCACAAAGTAATGTATTGTTATACTATGCGAGGGTTCAAGAGCTTAAACTATAGCTATGAGATCTTTCAAACAGAAATATGACAAGAAATAGTTTGTCTTTCAGCGACTCTCTCAGCAATCATCTGGCAAAAGCTCTGAGAATATTGTCAACATCAATGATGTGACTTTCACACAAAGGGACATAGGCTGAGACTGTTTGTCTCACCTAAAGTAAAAGGGTTCGACAGCACCTCATAATAGATGGCTGGTGATATCAAGGCTTTTTTAGAATTTAGAATACTGGAGCACCAATTTTCAATCACAACTTCCGCTGTTTTGCAATATTGACAGTCAACCACTCGCTTCAAACCACAAATAAAGCTGACCGACTCAAAACGCGTTTGCGTTCAATGCTCTTACATTATTTTAAATTCTTGTAATCAAAATTGCAGGCGGATTTAACTGACTCAGTGAATAAGTGCTTAGTTTTGATTTTGTCGCCCCCCCCTGCTGTGAACCCTCAGACTCAGTCTCTTGTACACATTGCTGCTAATGCAGTAGACACAGACAGATATGCGGCGATAAAATTTAACCCAATTTCCACAGGGTTACAGAGTGCGTTAAATTGTCTTTCAAAGTTGGCCTACTTATCTCAAGTGATAAAAAAAAAAACAATTCCACCCACCATTTCAAAAAACACAACAAAACCAAAAATTATTCTTGAAAATCGTGTTTTTCTTTTGGGAAGAAATCGTAAATTTTTTAATTTTTATTTTCGTTTATCAAGTGGCAGTTAAAAACTGTAGAAAAAAAATTTTGTTTTCAACGACAATACCGATGAACTTGAATTTGAATTTTAAATAAAACGAAAAATAAATAAAAATAAGAGGAAAATATTTTTTTTAAAGACTTTAAATTAATTTTTAATATGTTTACTTAAGTTAGACATAAAGGTTAGGCAAACAAAAACAGTCCAAGTAAACTAAACAGACAACTGCTGTTGGTTGCCGGTTGCCGAAACGATTTTAATTTTTTTTATCTGATCGCTTACTAAATTTACAACTTGTTTGCACTGGCAGTAACGCTCCATTTTTTTTAAATCTTTTTGTCTTTTTCATTTTATTTTTTACAGAAACATCAAGAATGGCTAAAGCAACGCAATCAGGGCCGTAATGGTTTACTAGCTACAGCGAAACCTAAGAAATCCGTAGAGTTACTAAACCTATGGAGATTTGATAAGAAAGACGACAACAACAATAACATAAATGAAGTGTATCCAGAGAATGATAATATTTTAACCACTCCAGCTTTAAGTACCAGCACCACAACAACAACGACGACGACGACGACAGCAATTAAAATTAATGCATCCCACACCACAACGTCTCAGCCAGCTACAATTAACACTACACTTCCTACTACTACAACCACAGAAAAAACAACAACACCATCACCTACAACAACAACAACATTACCTCCCATAATAACCACAACTTTAAACTCCGTCATACAACCTTTCAATAATACTTTACCCCAATTCAACTCAAATTTTCATTTGAAATCATTCCCCACGACCAGCACCACCACCACTGTTAGTCCCACCTCAAACGATTGGTTAAGTAATGATATTTTGGAAACCACTACACTACCTTTCACATCTACCACAACGCCCTCTATAACTACGACGACAACTAGAAAACCCAAAGCACGTCCTTATCCTCGCTGGGCCAATTGGGGCGCCTGGAGTGAGTGTTCACGTAGCTGTGGCGGCGGTATTAAATATCAGCTGCGTAAATGCGTAAATCGGTAAGTTTTTTTTATTATTTAACAAAACCATATAATTTCTTAGAAATATTAAAAATAAATTTTTTTGGGTACTTTTAAAAAAGTACTTTTTGTTAACAAAAAAACCTAAAAGTACTTTAGTACCTCATATTTAACAAAACCTTATAATTTCTTAGAAAAATTAAAATTAACTTTTTTAGGTACTTTTAAAAAAAGTACTTTTTGTTAACAAAAACAAATATAAAAGTATTTTAGTACCTTATTATCGTAAACTAAAAATGTTCGATTTGAATTAATGTGCAAATTTGAGTAAAATTTGAAATACTTATCAAAAGTTTTATTTGGCGTACTTTATGGAAAGAATTTTAAAAAATATTTTCAATAGTACTTTTTCGAAAGCATTTTTTTGCTTGGTTTTTGAAGTTAATGATTGCGAATAGTTGTGTACGTAATAAAAATTTTGTTTAGCGTACTTTTTGAAAAGTACTTTTTTAAAAGTACTTTTTTATTTTAAAGCTCCTGTATGGCTTGATTTTTGGGGGTAATTTTGCAAATAATTTTTAAACTTGTCCTACTACTCCGTTCAATGAAAAAATAATACTTTCATGTAAACATAAAAGTTCGTGTTTTTTTACTACATTTCCCATTGTGCAGTAAATAGTTTGGTTGTCTGGTATTCCCCTGAAACTGCAATTATTTGCAAGAGTACCAAAATAATTAAAAATTTTTGTTCGCAAACGCATAGAATTAAAAATAAATATTTTGTGTTCATTTCTAATCTATTGATGGGGAATTATTTTTTAATTACAATTTAAAAAATTATTTTCGGTCAAGGTCAACTCTAAGATATGCTACATCGGAATGCGTTTCTACACTAGCCGAAGTCCTCATTGTGTGATTTGCAATGATGATCAATCACAGCTTCAACATTTCATTGGGAATAGTCGTTAATTTTTCCTTGTTCTGGAACAATTCGAAGCTTTTAATGAAGCCAATTAGGCTTCCACAGTTCAATCTCTGATCATCAGTGAGAAATTGGGAGAAAGCCCAGTTGTTTCCTCCAACCTGTTTGGAAGAAAAGTTTGCACTTCTTTCTTAAAAAAAGCTAAAGCTAAAGTAGCTTAAAGCTACTGCAGAAGTCATTGCCCAAATTGTCAAGACCAGTGTTCGAAATGTCTGACCTAAGGTTTGAACCGTAGCCTTAAGTCTAATAAGCCAGCACACTGCTCACTAGACTATGTCCGCTTCTTATTAATAAATCCGAAAACTATCCTGAGCATTTGACGTTTACTAATCAGTCCGTACGTACTCTAACTTTGGTCCGATTTGCTGCACTATCTTTCCAGCACTGAAAACCGGCAGCGGCGTTGGCGAAGCCAATCATATTTTTACAAGTTTTGAATGAGTTTTCCCATAAAGTTCGACGGTTCAATCATATATGGCCACCACATATGCTCTACAGTTGTTCAGAATACTACTGGGTTCCGGTATCCATACATACATAATTGGTCATTACAATCCTTCAGTCAGGTTACGACCTAGTTTCTCACACCACTTATGTTGTGTGTGTTAATTTTATGCATGAATGGTGGGACCTACAGTTTAAAGTCGACTCCGAACTACAGATTTTTGAGAAACTTTTCACGGCAATTTTATGTACTCTCAGAGTTTTTGTTAGAATCTACTGAGAGGCAGTCACCGAAGGAATATTTTTTCATATTTTCGTTTTCATGTCTGACCTGGGATATGAACCCTGGTCTTAGGTTCTAATAACACTACCTACTAGACTACGGCAACTTCATCCGGCATCCACACGATGTGAATATTTTATCGCGCAGCCATTTCGTTTAGAGGCTTTTGGTTATCGTAGACTATCCTGGAGGTCGTTATTATGTGAGACTCAGTGCCCTGAAAGCATGGATCCTAGTTTCCAGATAGTATACCAATATCTTTCCCTTATTAACTGATCTACAACTATCGGCTATAGGATGTCTCCATCCAATTTAGAGCAATCTGTGAAGCTCTATAACTTCTTATAGAAGAATGAAGGTTTCGAACTGCCTTACCCGGAATGGAGACTATGAACTTCCTCGAGATGTCATTCTCGTGAACCAGAATTCGATCCGTACCATATTCTAGAGGACTAGTATTATCTGCTGAGGCCAGATAAAGATGTAAAATTCTCTCTAGACCTAGTTGTAGTGTGTAATAAATCGGTAATAATGGTGCAGGCTGATCGTTGTATCTGCCATATCAGGTTGAGGTTATGGTTTGTATAGATCCAATGAGCTTCTTAGGGGCGAGACTCTGCAATACTATACTTCAAGCATAGATTGTAATGCAGGTTGGCTTCATCATGTTGAGTATATTCGGTTTCTGGTACAAGGCCTAGACATCCATAAAGAAAACTTTCATGGCTTGTTACGGGATACAAAATCCTTCGTTTATGCCCTCAAAAAATAGTGGAAATTCTAGTGGGTCTAACTATTCCATTCATTAAGAGACAATACGAGTCAACTGCCGACGAGTAGGCTTAATGCTATTCAGATCCAATTATTATCTGTACGGATATGGTACCTGGCTATTGCGGCAGATAATTCAATTATTAAATCCAAGAGGAATTCTGATGAGATATAGATGGTAAGGTAAGGGTAAGGCTACACGCTCTTGTCAGCTTGACGGAGCTATCGCCCATTGATGTCAAGGGCGGTTTTCCCTGGCTGGTTTTCCAGTGCGGGATAGTCGTGCTTTGGATGTGCAGATCTTGCGCTGACCGACCTCACCCTCCTGCGTTCGGTGGAACATGGTCAGTACAGGAACTGCGTTCACTTGTGGCGTCACAACGGGCTGCTATGCGTGCTCAAGTGAGCTTTTGGTATGAAGCTACCATATTAACCTAATCTAACCTAAGACTACACGCTAGTATGGTGGCCCTTTGATGGAATGTAGATGGTGAGCATATGAGCATAGGTTTGTTAGCTGGTATGAGTTCAGTCTAGAATGGTATTCCGCTCATGCAACAGCTTCGATACGAGTGGTAACTCACTTGCTAGTTATTATGCAGTATTGTCTAGGATTTGAGAAAAGTACCAGACTCGATTGAACATTAGTGGACTAGGTAATGATTTGTTTCAGAATTGATTAAGCTTACAGATATGATCAGCATTATTATTATTGTCGTAAAGAGGTGCTAGGGCACTGCGATCATGCTATGTATTGCACTGCGATCATTCTTCTGAGGTGCAATAATGCTGTCTAGGTTCATCTATTCACAGAAACTATATCTTGAGCTTGAGGCGAGGTCTACTCTAAATAAGTGTTCTCCGAGCACAGTTTAAAGGCCAGTTAATATTATCCGGTTTCTCTTGAATAGTTTGAATTTGGACTCAAATCTCTTCTTATTGTAACTGGTTTAACTTGTTCCAAGTTCAATTGACTTGTGGAGAGTCTCCTCTTCTTTTGAGCCTCTATTTCGTCGAGTATTCTCGGCCAAATAACTGTTCCCACTATACCATATAAGTTTGGCCCTAGCAGAGAAGTGAAAGCTCTCCTCCTTGCAAGCTCATTGCTGTGAGTTTCCATATGACGTGGGGTATAGTGATCAGCTGATGTGATCAGTTATTATGAATGTGGCGTAGCTGCATTGCCCATGGCATTTAACTTATGCTAATAGTTTAATTTAATTGGTTTTTTTAAAAACCTTCCATTAACTTGTCTTGATTTTCGTTTTTGACAACTTCTAGTCATGCATGATTGCACTCTTACAGCCAAGGAAAAAAAATTAGTAAAAAGTGATTTTTTTCGAATTTTTTTTTTTTTTTCATTTTAGATTTTTATTTCTAGTAAGTCGGGCTTAAAATAAATAGAAAAAAATATTTGTAGGATTCTTCTTTACGGCCTATAATACTTATGAATATTCGATGTTTTTCTTTTGCAAGAATTCATTCAATTCTTCGTTATCGGTGAAGGTGACCTCTTGTAATACTTTGTTCTTGTCATCGATGCTAACATCAGTGCCCAAAGCGGCATCAGTCTTCTTCTTTAAAGCCTCAATTTCAGTGGCGTATTTAATGTCCTTGTCGTGCAATAGATTCTCCAAGAATTCGGAAATCTTTTGCAATTGACGGGTTACATTGGGCAAAGCGTTCTCCTTAAGGAATGTGGCGAAATCGGCCGAGAAGTCTTTGTTCAAGTTTAAGAATTTCTCTTCTTTTTGTTTCAAATCGGATTCCTTCAAAAGGTTTTCCAAAGTGCTGATGGTTTTTTTGATTTCATCGGCATGGACGGTATCGGCAGTCAACAGGGAATTGTAGAATTCAATGGCATCATGGATGTCATCGTTAACTTGGGCTTCTTCCAATTTGGCACCGATCCATTTGTTGAAATCTTCGGAGAACTGAGAGGGAGCAGAGGTGATAATTTTATTCTTTTCATCGGCCGACTCTAATTTCAAGGCATTCTCGGTAAGTTCAACCAATTTTTTGAGTTCATCGACAAATTTGGCACCATCCGTTTCCTTTTGGAATTTGTCATACAAATTCAATTGCTGGCGTATATTAATGTTCAAGGCTTCGGCTACATCACCGGCTGAGGCAAGCTGAACAAAAAGAAGATTAAAAACAAATTAAATTTCGTATTTAAAAGGCTGACTGCTTTCAAGTGATCGCTTACCTGTACACATGCCACTACAGCCAAGACTGTTAAAATCCATAATTTTGCCATTTTTTGTATTAAAGAAACGTTTAACTAGCAAGCTGGTTTAGTTACGTGTGTTCCGGTTTAGTTTGCTTTACCGACTACTGTTTACCGGCTTTTGTATGGCTTTTTATATTGTTAAGCTTGCCTTATAAAGCTGAGAGTGTTTGTTTGTTTGCTTTTCTCAATTCATAGAGAAAACAGTCAGTTTTATTGTTTATTTAGATTTTGTTTTGGTTTTGTTTTTAATTTTCTTCTTTTTTTTCATTTTTATTTATTTGTTTTCGTACCTTTTTTCTGCCTGCATAACACACGCACGATAACAAAACAAAAAAATCCCAAAAAAAAAATTTTTTTTTTGTTGCAACTTTTACACGGCAAGAAATTTAAAATCTTCCACTCAATTGTTTAACGATTTTGTTGTTTTTATTGTTAGATTTCTATCTAAATTAGCAGGAAATTAAATTACAGTCATTAAACTTTAAATGTAGCATGTAAAGGCATGCCCTGAAGCAGGTGACTAAAAAAGATTTTCGATAAGAAATCACAAATTCAGTATACGACGCTTGTTCGATAAATTAAAAGGCATTTTTGTGTTTTTTTTTTGCATTTCCCTTGTGCTATATCGTTTCATTTAGAATTTAAAAAAGTTCACAATATACGCTTAAACCAACCAGACTTAGTTATAAACACGACAACGTTTCTTGGCCTTAAGTCCGATAACTTATCAGAGATGTCAAGATTGAGGTTTCCAATATAAGTCTTTTCTTTATCCTGCGAGTCGTCCACTCTTGCGGAAGCCATGCAAAGGTAGGACTAGTCCACGATATTTGAAGTCGCCGTAGTCTAGTAGGTAGTGTGTTGGCTTATTAGACGCAAAGCCAGGGTTCGAGCCCCTGGCCAGACATCAACGACAAAATACAAAAAAGTATTTCTTCGGCGACTTCCTCTCAGCAGATTTCTAGCAAAACCTCTGAGAGCAAATAAAAATTGCCATGAAAAAGTTTCTCAAAAATCTGTCGTTCGGAATCGACTTTAAACTGTAGGTCCCACCACTCATTTATAAAAATTAACACACACAATATCAGTGGTGTGAGAAACTAGGACGTTGTACAATGGGTCAATTCGATCTCCGGGTACTGTACTTGTCTTAATTGACAAGTACACGTCCTCTAACCTAACCTAACCTATTGTAATCAATCAATATTAAACAATCTCCCGTGGGCAGACACAGATACCACATAATGAATGTCAGAATTCGTAAGAGCAAAATGGATTGTTCCGTTCTTTCTGCATTTAAATTCGGTTCAACCACACTTACTTCGTTTATAATATGGAATGAAATTTTTCCCAAATGTTCAATCCAATCCTGCACGGATCCACTGTAGTTTCCATTCAGTTCTCCAGGCATTGCATCCCCAACACAATTATGTACACAGGTGTGTCCCTATGCCGAGGGTCTAAAATAAAGGAAATAAAAGCCATTTTCTGTAGAAATAGGTGGCATTCATAAACAAGTTTAGAAATATCCCGCGAGCGCAGATACCTCATAGCAAATATCAATTGAATAGAGAGAAAAGTTTTGTTTCGCACTCTTTGAGTTAAGATTCTATCAGACTTCACTCTTACCTAGCAAGCGTTACTCTGTGTATAACGTAGAGTGGAGTTTTTCCATAATTTCCCGCCTAATCCTCTACGGATCTGATATGCTATTCTCTAGCGTTTCCAGTTTTGATTACTTCAAACCAACTTGGTTTGAGAAGAGTTTTTGTCTCGCTTTATATTCCCTTTCGATCCGTATATTCTTCCACACAGCTCTGCAGAAAGCTTCCCTAATTGCCGAGAATTATCACGTGACCTGGAACACAGCAGAGGGGTCTTTTCACGGGGTCACTTAAGTAGAGAGCTGTCTTTCAATCGCTTCCTTAAGTCACGAAATCTCTTAATAAGTTTCATGTTAGACTTGTCACCCATCAAGCTAACCATAGTCTTCAAAGCTTTGCTTTTCACTACCATGTGACATGGACTTAAACGCAACAGAGCTTCCAGCATTGCTCTAGGTGTCAGGTTCACTTTGCCACTGTTATGGCTACACACTCTAGTCTCTTTAACTCTTTCAACTCCATTTGAGCTATTTTCAGATTTTTTTCTATTTGCTCAGACAACTGTTTCATATGTTACTCTTGGTCTGACCCTCATGGCATGCGTTCGTTGCATAATTTGTGGGTTGCATCCCCAGAATTTCCCAGCAAGCCTTTTGCATACGATTATGACATCTCTGGCCGCTCCTGTTTATACGAGCTGCCCATGTCAATTTACCATCTAGTGGTGCTCCTAGATATTTAACTTTCATATTCTCCGAAATGATCCCATCCAGGAGAAGTATTTTTTTTTTTGGGATTTACTCTGAGTTTTTGCCAGAAATCTGCTGAGGGGAAGTCGCCGAAGAAATACTTTTTGTATTTTATTTTGATGTCTGGCCTGGTGATCGATTCCTGGATTTACGTCTAATAAGCCAACACACTACCTACTAGAGTACGGCGGCTACTCGTGAGGAGTGTTACCAAGAAATCCACACATGGTTACCTCCTTTAAACCCTTTAAAGCTTCTTCATAAAGTTTCTTCAATTTTTTCCCGTGTAATTCAAATTGTTTCTTAACAATGAAAAGAAATTATTTTTTTCAAATCAATTTCTATGAATTTTAAGAAAAACAAAAACAGTGAAACGAAAAATGCTTTTTAGAATAATTAGCACACAATAATTCTGACTAAACACACATCTGGCCGCTAATGACAAACCCAAAAGCAATAACTTTAATCGTGTCTAAATACATGAGATGACCAACAACAACAGCAACAATAACAACAACAATAATCTGAAAGTAATTGTCATTAATAATTAACATTTTAAAAACTTTCTTAATAATTTTGCAATAGCAACAGCCATGGAAGATAGCAACAACACTTATGAAATACATATACTCGTATATTTAAATGAAAACACTTGTAATAAATGAATATTATTATACAGGGTGTTGACAAAAAGACATGAAATTTGTTTAAGAATTCACTTTGTTTTTATAATACGTACTTGAGCTTTGGATTCAGTGTATACACTGTCTCTCCTTAATGTTATTAGGAATGTCTCCTGTAACTAGCCTAAAGTAGTCAATAAAGTAGTGACTATGGCTTTAATTATGCTTGAATCTACGCCAAGGGAGTAACACTTTATAGGAAAATAACCGTTTATGAAATAGCTTAGAAATAAACTATGAAAGTGGCTTGATAAAGTTCAATCAAGCGATTGAAAAATTAAAAAAAGAATTCAATACCGCATTACGCTTTGGCTTACTGCCTACCATTCAGCTATTAAAGGTCAGGCCACTGAAACTAAGCCATACAGTTTCTGTAGATTTTTTCAATAAATATTGGACTAGGACTACAGTTAGAATGGAATTCGAGATTGCGTTTCATAGTTTAGATGCTGATCCGTAACAACACATACATACAGTGAGCGTCAAAAAAAACTGTACTTTAAAAAAATATGCACATTAATAAATTACTGTTATTTTTATTTTAAAATTGTTTTATTGCCAATTTTTAAAATTGAAACAAAAAAAAAAATACAAAAAAAATTTCGAAATATTGTCAAATTTTTTTGCGGGCACTCTCCTTAAGCGGTAAAAGTTCAATTTGGTGATTGTTTAGAATTTTATCTTTAGTGTACAGTTTCTTTTGACACTCACTGTATAGCCATGTCACCTCAAATGTTTAGTATGGTAATTTTCTGCATGAATGGCAGGACTTGGATTGACAGTTTTGACAAGATTTTTTCATTGAAAGTAACATTTACCAGTAGACTGCTAAAAAGGAATAGGCAAATACTAAAAGCCGATGATTTGTAGCCTCCTTTGACCTGAATTGCATGGTCTAGACTTCAAAGACATGAAGTTTATTAGGACAGTGTGTGGCATAGATAGCTCATGCCAGATTGGATATTCTGCATGAACCGTTGAAGTTATGGTCATCTTACATGGGGGATAATGTAAACTCACCAACGAGATCATGCGATTTAACACCGTTGGGCTAATAATTGTGGGATTTTCTTAAGTCCCTGGTGTATGCAAATAAGCTACAAACTATAGCAGCCTTTAAAGCCCTTATAACCCATACTATCGTTTAAATTCAGCCTGATTTATGCGTCAGGGTTATGGAAAATTGGTCACTTCCAATGAGAGCCACCCAGAGAAGATGTAGCAAATATTTTATCGGTGTTATATACTTTGTGGTAGTCTAGTAGGTACATTACAGGCTAGACCGTCTTTGAAGAGCCAGTACATACCCACAATTAACCCATTAGTGCCCAGTGGCAGCTTAAGTTGCCAGCAGAGGTTGCCTTAGTTTTAATGCTTTGAGAGGAAATTGAGTGTAAAAAACAAAACGGTAATCGTTAGAAAAAAAGTAATTCGGGCATTAATGGGTTAATATCTAGCCCGGGAATAAAACATTTCCTATGAGTAACCAACCGAGAATAAATCTATTACAACATATGAAGTCGCCGTAGTGTAGTAGATAGTGTGTGGGCTCATTAGATGTGAGGCCATGGGTCAAATCCCAGATCAGACATCTCCAACAAAACAAAGAGTGGAAAGTATTTCTTCGGCGACTTTCTCTCAACAGATTTCTGACAAAAAACTGGGAGAGAAAATAAAAATAAAATTGCCATGAAAAGTTTCTCTAAAATTTGTCGTTCGGAGTCTGTTTTAAAGTTAACACACATGTTGTATGGCTTGAGAAGCTAGGTTGTAATCTTGGATGAAGGGTTGTAATGACCAGTTATGTGTGTACTCGTATGTATCAGAGATCGGCAATGAGTATTCAAAAAGATGAATAGAATCGAATCATACTTATAATTTCTGATACTTATTTTAATATCATACTCAGACTATTCATATTCAAAGTTTGAAGTACTCATCGTACTCATACTTAACAGTATGCATGATGTTGTTGATTTCGACTCTCCCTTACTCAACATTTATACGACTTACAAAATAAGTATGATTCGCGTACGAAGGCTACAATACTCACTAGAAGGCTGTGTGTTTGCTTTGCTTGCTGTCTTTGTCATTTTCTTTTTTCTTTTGTTGTAAATGCAACAACAACTAAGACTGTAAATTTTGATGAATAATTCGAATCACTCGAATCATTTATGAGTATTATAAGTATTTTTCTAAATTTATGAATCTAAACGAGTATTTCGAATGTTCTGACTTTAATGTCAACATTGTACTCATACTCATTGCAACCTGTACTTATAAATCAATGTTGTAGTGAGTACGAATGAATCAGAGTAGTTGAATTTCAATACTGTTGACTCACTCATACTCAAAATTTCATGAGTACTAATGAGTAGCGAAAAAACGATTCATTGCTGATTCTGGTATGTATGTATGTATATGCCTAATAAAGGGTCCGCCGAATAGCTTTTTTTTTGAAAATGCACGCATACATTGAAAAGACGACGCACCCAAAACGAGTCACTGTTTGGTGCGGATTTTGGTCCAGAGGCATAATTGAGCCATTTTTCTTCAAAAATGAGCAAGGAGTGGCCGTTACAGTCAATGGCGATGGTTATCGGGCCATGTTGAACGAATTTTTGTTCACAAAAATTGAAGAGGAGGATATTGGCAACATTTGGTTTTAACATGACGACGCTACGTGCCAAACAGCCGAAGCTACACTCGATGTTTTGTGCCCTGTTTTTGAAGATCGCGATATCAGCCGCAGAGCTGATGTCGTTTGGCCATCTCGGAGCTGCGATTTGACAATGTTGGACTATTATTTGTGGAGTGCCGTCAAAGATAAGTGTTACGCCGACAAGCCAGAGACAATTGACGCTTTAAAGGACAATATTCGTGAAGCCATTGGTGAAATAGAGCTGCACACAATCGATAGTGTAGAATACTGCATGGCTAGCCGAGGCAGCCATTTGAATGAAATTATTTTCCATTATTAACCGGAAGGATTGTACTTTCAAATAAAAAAGAAATTTGAGAAAATATTCAGTAGTTTTTTTTAAAGTATTTTAAAAAAAAAAGTTGTTTGGCGGACCCTTTAGTATCGGTAGGTCTTTCTAATAAAAAAATAAAATTCCATGATATCCACACACATTTTGTTTCATATAAATGTGAGGATAAGAAGCGCTTAGTGAATGATGCGATGGACTTAAACATCAATTTTATGTCTACTTGCTGAAACACCCTTTATTTTATCAAAACCCCTTCTTATTAAATGGAACAAACAAAACAAGTTCTTTCGAATTTAAAGAAGATTTAACAAAATTTATGTTTATTTTTTCAAAAACTTGACCAGAATAGGAACGAGTAAGTGATTTAAAATGTTTCACACATTCGTGCATTAAACAACAACATTAAACAAGTAAAAATTCAACAATTTTTGTTGATATGTTTATTTTTTTAAAATTAAAACCCGTTTAAAAGTTAATTTTATTGTACCAGTCGGAGAGAGAGGGACAAAGAGAGAGATGCAGAAAATTAAATAAAAATGAGGGTGTCAAGATGACAAATAAAATTAAATATGCCAACTAACCAAGCAATTACTGACAGACAGACAAACAACAGTGACGTTAATATTGCTTTTCTTAAAATGCTAACCTAACCGTTTGATGATCATTATGGTCATTATTATCCGTATTATTGGCCAAGTTAATACAGTTCCATTGAATTGCTTGAAATTTTTGGTTTTCAAATGAAATTTTTTTTTTGGTTTGTTTATATAAAAACAGAATCTTTAAAGAAAATAAACAAAAAACTAAAAAATAAACAATAAAAATAGAAAAAAAATTATTCAAATAAAGGTTTCCCCCAAATATAAAATAAATTTTGAAAATCAATATTTCTATGCTAATAAGTTATGCAAATTTCTTCGATTCGTAACGATTTTACCTCCAGCCAACTAACTGATGATGTTTTCTTAAATTAATTAAAACAAATGAACTGGTTTTGATTGTTGTCTGCTTTAAAGTTAATTTTAATAAAAAAATCAAAATTTTGTCAATCATTTGTTTTTAAATTCACATGCACCAGATGGCCTGATGGAAACTTTTGGTCATAAAATAGTGAAATTTTTTCAACAGTCAACCATGATTTCTTTCAGTGTTAATGAACGTTAATAACAATATTGTTATGAATAACACAGGGGGGGAGGGCGGTGAACATAAACAAAATTTTATTGACAATAAATTTCATATGTTTTGTAACCGAAAAAAGAGAAACGTGAGGTCAAAACAGTTAAAAAGTAATTAAAAAAAATATATTAAAAACTAATATACGAGGGTAGGGCTAACAAAGTATAAACCAAAAAATATAATCTCTCTTTAGCTCCACATAATTTTATTCATTCACATAATTTTATTCATATTCATTCTTAAACAAATCATTAACTGTAGACGCTATATCTGAGGTAGGTAAAGTTAAGTGTTAGACCTAGACCATGCCGGCGTTTAGGCCCACTGTAACATCACAATTGATATCTAACATACATTCATAATTGGTAACTACAACCCTTTAATCAGGATTACGACCTGGCTTCTCACACCACTTATATTGTGTGTGTTAACTTTTATACATCAGTGTCGGGTACAGTTTAAAGTCTATTCCGAATGTCTCCCTCTCAACAGATTTCTGGCAAAAACTCTGAGTGAAAAAAAATGTCATGAATAGTTTCTCAAAAAATCTGTTATTCGAAGTCTACTTTAAACTGTAGTTCCCCGTCCACTCATGTATAAAATCAGCACACACAACATAAGTGGTGTGAAAAGCTAGGTCGTAATACTGACTGAAGAATTGTAGTGACATGGCATTCTCTATATGCGCTAGTTGAGGCAAGCATGATAGAAACGGGGAGGTTTACAACCCGCGCCTCTTGAAGGCAAGAGCTGACACTGACACATGACGCAATCCTCCTCGTCACACCCGCAAATGTCATTCAAGGAAATACCAAATCTATCACCATGCCTTTAAATTAAACAGTAGCCCGTCAGAACTTAAATTGTTTGATGGATGGCCATTCGATTTAACAACAGAAGTGAATCAGAGCTCTTGTTGTCCATACCAGCCCATCAGTGTTTAATAATATGTTACGTATTTGAGCCCCCCCACAAAAGGAGGGGAGAATACCTAATTTAACTAAGGCAAACGAAATGCTTGTGCTTTCTAATGTGCTGGAAATTGTGAGTTTCGCACTGGCACTGGCCTATCTATCAGCATAAGCAATTCCCTACAACTTTCCTTTATCGAGCAACCCATGTAGGCATTACCTTTGAATGACCTTTAGTGTCCCAAAGAAATTCCCTAAATTTATAGAAGGGGACGGAATTCGAGGTGATATGCTATTAAGCGTTTGGCTATTCAAATAAATGGAAAGATTTTCAGGGAAAATCTCTAGACTTAGCAAGTAATGCGGCACTATCAAAATGGTCATGACCTCAGCCTAGAAAACACCAGCGGGAGTCAACGAGACGTCTAACCTGTAGCTAAAATGGGAATTAAATGCTAAAAGAATGAGTCTCGATCGCACTGACGAGTGATTGATTGACTTGTCAGTCTAGTATTAATAAAAATAGTTTTGAATGACCAGGCCAGACATCAAAACAAAACACAAAAAGTATTTTTTAGGCGACTTCCCCTCAACAGATTTCTGGCAAAAACTCTTAGAGTAAATAAAATTGCCATGCAAAGTGTCTTTAAAAATTTGTAGTTTAGAGTCGACTTTAAACTGTAGGTCCCACCACTCATGTATAAAATTAATCCACACAACATAAGTGGTGTGAGAAACTAGGTCGTAATTCTGACTGAAGGGTTTTAATGACCAATTATGTATGTATGTAGTTTTGAAGGAACAGTCTTCTTGTAAAAGCCTTTCCAATACTATTTACCAGTCAGGTCGTCATCCGAGCACAGTTTGTGGAAGTCAGGCAGGAAACTTAGGCTTCCCTCCTCAGATAACTTTGCGAATGTCGAAAACTTTTCTGTGGAGTAGATGAGATGTTTGAAAGGGCATACTCAGCAAAGTACAAAAAAAAAGAGAGACGGAAATTCTATTCAAACCAAATATATTTGAGGCAATCCTGAATTCTTCAGCAACCTATTTAGAATACAGAAATCAAAAGTTAGGCATCCTTGTGTATGTAGTATTCGTCTGATATGTTACATGAGGTGGGTAGTTTATATTGCCAATCAATTAAAGAATTCATTTCATACATAAGACATTATCAACATCACTTTTAAAAGTTCGCTGAATATTTGAATTTAAATTCTTGAAATTTATAACTTAAGAAACGTCCAAATTTCGTGGTCTGATCATTGAAAATGTTCAGGAATTTAAATTTTTCATTTTCATCTTCACTCTTCCGGGCAATTTCAAGTTGTGTATGCAAAACATTAAAATCACGTTTAAATTCTTTGATAGCCTCCTGCTCTTCCTCCAGTTCATTAACAGAATCAATGAATTCCGTTAAAAAATCTAAATGGGCCTTCAAAACAATGTCATGCATAGGCTGGCTATTAAACTCAATTCCATCGATAAGTTATCGAGTATTTCCTCGTACTTCAGTTTTTTCTCTTCTAAACTTTTTAAGGCACACACTGCCTTTAAATCCCGTAAAATATTTTCAAGTTCATCTAACAGACCCAGTTGGTCTAGGTCGTGCTGCATTAACTGTAAATATTTACTGTTTATGCGCATTCTTTGGTCCACATATTGTTTATCGAATTCATCGATTACGTACGTGACAAAATAATCGGGTAAAATTTTATAAAAATTCTCCAACAAATTCTCCTTTTCACACTTGGTATGATTCTTTAAAGACAATTTAAGGGTGGCCTTTAACAATTGCAATTCATGGGTAAATTTGGCCTTTTCATCGTAGACTTGAACCTGATCTTTAAAGTGTTGCAAATTGCTAATAAGTTGAGGGAATTCCTTACCCTTGGCCTGCTGTATTAATTGTATGCGATAGATAAGGAATTTCAATGAGTTATCGATATAAAATTCCTCTTCATCTGGTGTTAAGGGTTCCGCGGAGATCTGTTTAAAGGAGTTTAGCAATATAAATAGCAGTGAAGGATTTGTTTCCATTAAAAGTTTACCTTTTCCAACAGAATAGTTGTCAGGAGCGTATGGAATACGAAATATTTTAAAAACATTTTCGTTAAAATGTTGCCGATGAACTCAAATTTTGAAATGAGTTTGAAAATGATATGCGGCATACACTTTAAAAGTAATTGTTTCAGATTTGGCTAATAACTCCCATAAAGGCAGTTATTAGGGGCATTCACAGGTAATTGAAATGCTTAAAAATTAACTGAGAATACTAAAGTCAATAACAAACTCTGTTTTTGCTACATGTGAACTATCTACAGCGGTAGCTATCGATTTACAATATGGGAATGAGTGAAAATATATCGGGTTATCAATTTAGTGGTTTCAAAAGTACCGGCTAGGCAAACCATTAAGCTGTTAAACAACTTTCATCGGAAGGAGATGAATAAAATAATAAAAGGGGTTCTATTTACGAAAATGGATTGTTTAAGAAGCGAAAAACAAGTAAAAGTTAACACAAAAATGATTATTTAACCATAATCACCCTTCAGTCAGTCAGTCACTTTTGTGTGTTAGGTTTAGGTTGAGGTTAGTGGACGAGACAAATGAGACAAGTACAGTATCCGGAGATCAAGTTGACCCATTGTATAAAACGTCCTTAAGGTGAGAGGATAATAGAGGGGATATGAAAAAGGAGAGGAAGTAGGAAAGGGAGATTAGGAAGCGAAGTAATTACACAGACCACCAAACACACAAGGGAGAGCGCGACTTCACTGATGAGGCCCTACTGCCTCTCAACTAGCCTAAGCCAATAATGAATATATGGAGAGCCTTGATGTCGGCTCTAGACACAGAATTGAAACTCTCAAAGAAGCCTCTGTCAAGGGTCTTCAACCTCAACCTACTAAGTGCTGGGCAGTTAGAGAGGAGGTGCTCGATAGTCTCCAAATCCTCCTCATAGCAACACACCCTGCAAGAGTCCGGCTGGGATGTAGAACAGCGATCTAATCTCGCAGAGCCCCGTAATAAATCCCATAACTAACCTTAAGCTGGCCCTATCCAAGCCCAGCAGCCAACCTGTTTTTACAATGTCTATAGCAGGCCATAGATACCTAGAAACATAACAACCCGAAGCATTCCCCAAAGCCTCTGCTTTTCCCCCCCTATCCCATCCATTGATGAGGCCGTAGAGGTGGAGATTGGAGATTGAAATCGCCCTCAGAAAGCGAACCTAAAGCGAGAGTATCCGCCGTCTCATTACCGAGTATTCCGCTATGACCCGGAACCCAGCATAGTCGGATTCGGTCTGGTCCAAAAGTCCTTAACGACTCCTTGCACTCGAGAACGTGCCGTGATTTGTACCAGACCGACTCAATGGCCCTTAGGGCAGCCTGACTGTCAACGAAGATCATGTAAGATTCTGAATCCGAATCGGGTACACCAGTTATGGCCTCAATAGCCTTCAAGATTGCGAAAATCTCCGCCTGAAACACGCTACAGTCATCCTTTAACCTGAAGTGAAATTTGTGTTTCAATTTTGTACATGAGTGGCGGAATCTACAGTTTAAAGTCGATTCAGAACGACAGATTTTTTGAGAAACTTTTCATGGCAATTTTATTTACTCTCAGAATTTTTGCCAGAAATCTGTTGAAAGAAAGAATTTAAGATGTCTGACCTGGGGTTTGAACCGTGATCTCATGTCTTCAAAAAGTGAATGAGCTTTTATTTAACAGCAATATTAATTTCGAAATATGTGTGTGTGTATAAGGTAAGGTTGGGATACGGCGTGATGTGACGAAGAACTAGTCGTCCCAGCCTTGTTGCCTGGGGAAAAGTTATTTCGTAAGTGTGCCTGATAATCTGTTAAGACCTTTAATTTGCTAACATAAATGGGCAGACAAATTTACCGCGTGAATAGCTTCCCAATTGAATAATTTCCGCCTATGCAATGGAAAATTGGGTAATTATGTACTTGACGTTATTTTAAGTGGTTATTAAAAATAATTTTCATGATAAAGAAAATAAAAAAATTAATAAACAATGTATTTAAAAACTATTTTTAAATAAAAAACTAACATTAGTCTCGTGGCCGATTAACAATTCAAAACTTATTTGGAAAATGATTTTTCAAAATAAAATTTTCATAATTTTTCTCATTTTCTTGGCATTTTATGAGGTAATCTTTTACAGAAAAAGATGTAAATAAAAATTTAAAAAAAAAAAAAAATTATTTTCCAAACAAGTTTGCTGCCTGTGAATCCATTAATGCAGAGGAGCAAGAAGAACTTAGCAATCATGGCCTGTTGCATTATGTCAAGCGTTTTGAAATCATTAACAGCCAAACTCGGGGTAATTTCAGTTCTGAATTTCGTATATTGATTGAGATCTTCAATCAGATTTTGCACAATGCCGGGTTCCAGGAAAAACAACATTTTTATGAGCATTTTTTTGAGACTCTACTACAGGATTTTTATGAATTCTTGCAGCAGGCTTTGCTTAAGCAAGAATTAAATGAAAATATTTTAATGGCCCACGCCTATATTAAGACCATGTTTACGGATTTACATGCCATAAATCTATCCCAAGAGGCTTTAGATGTGCAACAAAAACTTCTTCATATACATGGCCTAACCGATTTAAAGGAAAAACGTTTGAAATATAAAGAATTGCTCGATAATTTGTCGCCGGATTTTAAACAACTTTTAGATGAACAGCCGCCCAATGATATACTGCTTAAGGCTCATTTGAAATGTTTATTACATTTTCTCGTGTATGTATCTGTGTCGTCGGATGAGTCCCCATACTTGCCAGAGTTCGGTGCCTTGGGTGATAAACTTTTTACTGCGCTGAGAGGATCCCTAACTGACAAGGTGATCTTTTTGCAAGCATTCAACGATGAATCTACGAAATTTGGCAGAATGTTGCAACAGCGCTTCATTGAATATAAAATCGTTTATTATGGTCACTAAAGAGCCACTAAAAATGAATTTCAATTGTATTGCGTTTAAAGTTGTAAGAAAATTATCGTAATAAACTGTATTGAGGGAATGGTCTTTGTCGTGAGAATTTTTGGTGCTCAATAACATAAATTCACGATATAGTACATAAGTAATGCTGCTGGATATTCAAGTCATGTCAGATAATTAGGCCCCATTAAGGCGACTAATGTCTTCCAAGACCACAAATAAAGTAGTTTTGGACTGCGTGATTAGAAATCGAATTTTTAAATTCCTGTAATGTTTACATTGTGCTGAGTTCATAGACATTACGGCCAAATTTGAATTCTACCAGCTGTGAACCCTGATCTAACTTTCAAGCCCGACAGGTATTATGAGAGGACGGCAGCAATCGCCGTAGTCTAGTACGTAGTCTGTTGGCTGACCAGGGTTCAAACCCCAGGTCAGGCATCACCAACGAAAATCGAAATTTTAAAAAATATTTCTTCGGCGATTTCCTCTCAGTCGATTTCTGGCAAAAACTCCGACAGTAAATAAAACTGCAATGAAAAGTTTCTCAAAAATCTGTCGTTCGGGATCGTCTTTAAACTATACGTCCCGCCATTCAAGTATAAAATTAACACACACAACATAAGTGGTGTGAGGAACTAGGTCGTAAGCCTGACTGAAAAGTTGTAATGGCCAACTAAGTATGTATCGTGTTGTATAACAATTCGGTTCAAACCTCCTGATATTTCCAACCGTGACACAATCATGAAACCATGAAATCAGAACAAAATCTTTGGTGTTCATGGTAAAAAATTTGGCGTAGTTTCCTTCATTTTAGATCTGCAGGTATCGATTGTCTGAGAAGTAGATTCTCTAATGACTGTTCAATGATTCCCTTTGACAATTCACTCCAGTTTTTATAATTTTCATTCCTTATGAAGTGATGTGGTATTCAGCTTCTATGCCGTTCATACAAGATTCAATCTTATATACATCGCGTCACATTGGTGCGTGTCTAAGATAAAAATGGTTGACAAATCCGCTAATGTAATTGCTAAAAATTTTGTGTCAAAATGCTCAAAATTCAGAGAGAGAGAGAGAGAGAGAAAGAGAGCGAGAAAGAGTGAGAGAAAGAGAGAGAAAGAGGGAGAGAGAGAGAGAGAGAAAGACAGAGACAGATTCCATTGAGTTAGTTAACGAAGTACTGCGAACAGCCAACAAAATTTAGGTGACTGACCATCTCGCGAAATAATCCCTTATGACGACGGTAGATACGGTGTTTACGACGACGATGTTCCTTTTTTGGTAGTCAATAATTTCAAGAACGTTACGCCTTATTCTTCAAGAAACGTATACCAGACTATTAAGGAATGGGTCATCAAATAAGAGTAGTGTTTCTCAGACACCAGAAAATATAGTGGAATCGACAAATTCGAATTATTCAGCACACGGGCTTTCAAACTTTGACGGTTGATAATGACCATCTTGTTTGAAGCTACATCTGTCAAAATAGTTATCATTTATTCGGTGTAGTTTACCAAATCGCTATGGACGACCATAGCGTAGTTGGCAACTGACCTCAA
The DNA here is from genome assembly GCA_932273835.1 of Sarcophaga variegata. Taxonomy (NCBI): domain Eukaryota; kingdom Metazoa; phylum Arthropoda; class Insecta; order Diptera; family Sarcophagidae; genus Sarcophaga; species Sarcophaga variegata. The sequence continues at coordinate 13,509,362 of OW026361.1, read as the reverse complement.
TTTTCATCGCTAAATAATGTTGACGGCACTAAGTGCCATGCAATTTATGGCGCATTGGATGTACTATCTACGTACAAGCGACCTGAAGGCATGATCATCCTGCGCGGAGGTTATGTGAACAGTCCGCTGCAGTGTTTTTTTCTTAAATTTCAGGTGCATGGGAATTAGCCATAAACCATAGCAATCATCAAAGTCAATATGCCATTGGACTAATTCAGCTTGTTTTATGCACCAGTGCCATGGAAAATTTAACATTTATAATGCGGATGGATGCGGGGAATCTTAGTGGACATTTAAACGTTGTTGCCTTCCACACATAATGCCATCAAAACTCTTTCAAACGAATAAAAAAATGTTGATCACTCCATACACACACTTTGTTTTCTTTAAATTTAAGGAAAGAAAGCGTATAAATAAGGACCCTATACACGTTTGAAAAGAAAATCTTTTATCGAAAGAGAGAGCAGGATGGCAATAGTCTACCAATGTGCCAGAATAGAGTTGTATTCATGAGATAATTGCCGCAGTCTAGTTGGTAGTGTGTTGGCTTATTAGGCGTGACGCCACGGTTCAAACCCCAGGTCAGACATCTCCAACGAAAATCGAAATTTTAAAACTTATTTCTTCGGCGACTTCCGCTCAGCCGATTTCTGGAAAAAAATCTCTGAGAGCGAAGATAAAATTGCCATGAAAAAGTTTCTCAAAAATCTATCGTTCGGGGTCGATTTTAAACTGTGGGTCCCCACTCTTGTATGAAATTAACACACACAACATGAGTGATGTGGCCTCGAATTGATTAAACTGGATTTTCTACGCCTCTGTGTTTCATATAAAATTAGGAGAGCAAAGATAGACTTTGAACTATTACCAGTACCAGAGTAAAAATTAGGTTACGTTAGGTTAGAGGACGTGTAGTTGTCAATTAAGACAAGTACAGTACCCGGAGGTCGAATTAACCCATTGTACAACGTCCTAGTTTCTCACACCACTTATGTTGTGTGTGTTAATTTTATACATGAGTATAATTTTATACATGTGACCTACAGTTTAAAGTCGACCTCGAACGACTGATTTTTGAGAAACTTTTAAGGCAATTTTTTATTTACTCTCAGAGTTTTTGCCAGAAATCTGCTGAGAGGAAGTCGCCGAAGAAATACTTTTTGTATTTTGTCTTGATGCCTGGCCTGGGGCTCGAACCCTGGCTTTACGTCTAATAAGCCAACACACTATCTACTAGACTACGGCGACTTCAAGAGTAAAAATTTTTAGAAAATCTTTCTTTTAAATACGAAAAATTTTATTTTCTATTCACCAAATTTATACATTTTAAAATCCACAAAATGTTCATCCAAATAACGTCCAAACTTTGTTGTTATGTCATCGAAAATTTCGATAACATTTTCCTTTACCACCTTCTCTGTACTGGCCAAAGCAGCTTCAACTTTTGCAACCAATTCTTGCAAAGGCTTTTCAAATTCACCACCAACTTGACATTCCTTTAACAAATACTGCAAATACTCCAAATAATATTTCAATTGGGCATTTAATAAAGGCATGGGTTCATCTTCACCATAGAAGTAGGTGAGAAAACTTTCCGATAAATTCTCACCGACATCGGCATAAATATTGAATTTTTTCTCTAAATCATCAGCTCGATAGGCCCCTTTTAGGTCACGTATGATATTGATGACCTCATCGTAGAGATCCTTGGAGAGATGTGGTAGGATTTCATTTAAATACCACGTTTCTATGAGTAAATCCTCATTGATGTATTGCTTATCGAATTCCAAAGCCAAATAATCGGCAAATTCCGGTAATTTAGTTTGCTGATCCAAGAGTAAGGATTTCTCTTTAAAGGAACCTTTGGCTAGAGTGTGCTTAAATTTATTGATCAGTTCTTGTAATTCCCCAGGAAATTTTGCATTTGTAGTCTGGGCCAGCAATTCAATGCGTTTTAAATAGTGTTTCAGACGATTATTCAAGTGATCCTCCTCTTCCTCGGGCGTTATGGGCTGACTGCTGATAAACTAAAGGAAATTCAAATTTTTTAATTGACTTTCTTTCTTAATTTTTTTTCGTTAATAATTTTACCTTAATTAGGCTTAAAATAAGCACAATCGTGGAAAATTTTAAAAACATTTTCAATGAACGATAACGTCAAGTAATCGATAACGTGTTACGTGAAAGGCTTGAACTTTTTTGCGTGCTGAAAACTATTTAAAGGGGTTTTTATAGATTTTTGTTTCCAATAATATAATCGAATTCAATAAATTCTTAAGAATAGTGAGAGTAAATTGAAAATGAATTAAAATCAATTAATAACACTGCATAACAAAAGTCAATGACCATACCTAGATATGTATTACAATCCAGGGTAAAATATTTCGAGCCAATAGGAACGCTCGCGTTTATCTATCAATCAGCAGCTTATGCCATCGAAAGATGTGCTCAATTGAACTTGGAATGAAAAACAAAGGACGGGACCTAACAAAACTAGCTGCAGGTCATTTAGCGTTTAGTATAGAACTGTCTAGCAACCGCTGTTGGGTTTCAGATCATCTGGGAATTCCCAGCAATGACCAGACAGATGAGCTTACCACTGATAGTATCAGAACATTTCTTTGGAGGCTACAATTGACGAAGTATACGATCCAGACAAATGTGGACACTCGTTAAACCCAAAGGTGATACGAGGCCATTTAAATTATAGTTTGGAAATTATAATACGCATGTAAAGGGACATTGCAACCCTTTTGTCAGGATTACGATCTAGTTTCTCACACGCTTATGTTGCATGCGTTGTTTTTATACATGAGTGGCGGAATCTACAATTTAAAGTCGATTCCGAACGACAGATATTTTAGAATCTTTTTCATGGCAATTTTATTTTGATTTCGGAGTTTCTGTGCCAGCAATCTGCTGAGAGGAAGGCACCTAAAAATTTTTTTTAAATTTCGTTTTTAGTTAGAGATGTCTGACCGGCGGTTTGAAGCGTTGCCTCAACTCTAGTAAGCCAACACACTTCCTACTAGACTACGGCGACTTGGAAGTTGTAATAAGAAGTGATAATCTAAGGTCGGTAAACGGTCTTTGAACAGGACACTGAAGACGCAAATTATAGTTGTTTAGAATGGGGAGATCAAACTGAACCCGAATATGAAGATTCCGAGGTGAATGAGAATGAATTATTAGAACACATTATTGGAACCTGTGAAGCATTATCATTTGCTAGGCAGGGAATTTTTTAGTAATTTGTCAGGATAATAGGCATGTAGGTGGGTCGCAGTGCTATTAAATTTTTGAAAAGGGTCCGCCAAATAACTTTTTTTTTGAAAATGCTTTAAAAAAAACTACTGAATATTTTCTCAAATTTCTCTTTTTCTTTTAAAGTACAATCCTTCCGGTTAATAATGGAAAATAATTTCATTCAAATGACTGCCTCGGCTGGCCATGCAGTAGCCTACACCAGAAGATGCCAATTTTGGCATAAAAATCATCTTTTCAGATGAAGCTCATTTTGATCTTGGCGGGTATGTAAACAAGCAAAATTGTCGCATTTGTGGCATAGAAAAAAAGCCGACGCATTCAGAACGAGTCACTGTTTGGTGCGGATTTTGGTGCAGATGCATAATTGGGCCATTTTTCTTCGAAAATGAGCAAGGAGTGGCCGTTACAGTCAATGGCGATCGTTATCAGGCCATGTTGAATGAATTTTTGTTCACAAAAATTGAAGAGGAGGATATTGGCAACATTCGGTGTCAACAGGACGGCGCTACGTGCCACACAGCCTAAGCTACACTCGATGTTTTGCGCCCTGTTTTTGAAGATCGCAATATCAGCCGCAGAGCTGATGTCGTTTGGCCATCTCGGAGCTGCGATTTGACACCGTTGGACTATTATTTGTGGGGTGCCGTCAAAGATAAGTGTTACGCCGACAAGCCAGAGACAATGGACGCTTTAACGGACAATATTCGTGAAGCCATTGGTGAAATACAGCTGCACACAATCGATAATGCGCTTAAATATTTGACCGATCGTGTAGGCTACTGCATGGCCAGCCGAGGCAGCCATTTGAATGAAATTATTTTCCATTATTAACCGGAAGGATTGTACTTTAAAATAAAAAAAGAAATTTGAGAAAATATTCAATAGTTTTTTTAAAGCATTTAAAAAAAAAAAGTTATTTGGCGGACCCTTTACAAAGACAAACAAATTCCCTGAAATATGTTTACTTTGACCATCTTCAATGCCGGTAATTGCCGGATTCTTCTTATCCTTACTTTATTACATACCAGAACGGTAACACAGCTTGAGATGTGTTGAAAGCAGCCGATGGCTATCCGATTACATTTTTGCAAAATTTTGGACGGGCATTACTGCTTCCAGGGAGAAAGATGTCCAGAATAACGTCTGAAAAGATCTGAAACTAGACTTCAAGACTCATATTCAAAAAAAAGTCTTTAGAAAGCTGCGATGTAACCGATCAGACAAGCTTTACGTAAACTGTGCAGAGACGCCTGAATGTAAAAGGATGAAGGTCTGGCAGAGTAGGTGCTTTGCCTTCAAACACTATTTTAGTAACTTATGTATTATGCCACGTATTATTTAATTTTTAATTTTTTAAGTTTTTATAGAATATTTGTGTTTATATGACTCGTCATTTCCTGTCGAACTCTTAAGTAAGAAATAGCTTGACATGCAACATTTCTTTGTGACACCAAAAATCGCTGCATTCGTCTAACACGCAACATTTTCCCGAGACATGATTCTTATTAGAAGTGTTCACATTAAATGCAAATGCTTAGAAATGCAATTTGTTTGTGTGAAATGCTTGATAATATTGGCTGAGGTTTGATTTGATTACTGCAAGCAGCTATAATGTTTGAAGTACAACCATGAAAGAGGTTTCTCCATATAAAGGCAACAATAATCCTTTAACACGGCACCTATACCATACAAAATTTCGAAAATCTTAATGATGGTAACCAATTCAAAGAAATTTCTTTCTAACATGACCTTCACTAATCACTCATATTTTATCAAAATTGGAACGCGAGGTGTTATGAGAACACCCAACAGATACGATTTTTGTAACCCCACGCTAATGTGTTAAATATAAAGAAGATCTGAACATCGATCAGTGTTATCCACCTTCAATGGGATCAGAGATCTAGCTATGTCGTTATGATGCTAGAGCGATAGGGTTACCAACTGTCATTATATCCAAATCAAACCTAAGCGTTTTATTACATAACATAATTGGCCATTACAATCTTTCAGTAAGGATTACTGCCTAGTCTCTCACATCACTCATGTTGTGTGCGTTAATTTTATACGGGAGTGGCGGGACCTATAGTTTACCGTCGACTCCGAACGACAGATTTTTGAGAAACTTTACATGGCGATTTGTATTTACTCTCAGAGTTATTGCCAGAAATCTGCTGAGAGGAAGCCGCCGAATAAATATTATTTCGTTTTGATATCTGACCTAGGGTTTGAACCCTGGCTTAGGTCTAATAAGCCGACACACTACCTATTAGACTACGGGGACTACCTTCACTAATCACTCATATTTTTTTTATCAAAATTAGAACGAAAGGTGCTGTAAGAACATCCATCAGATAAAATTTTTATAACCCCATGCTACAAAGCTGAATATGAGAAAAATTTGAACATCCCGGTTACAACAAATTGGCAAAATTTTAAGCAGTGTTCTGCCTATGTTCCTAGAATGCTAGAGCGATAGGGTTGCCAACTTTCATTACCTGCAATAAATTAAATTGTAGTGTTTTATTCTGTAGTTATTTTCCTTTTACTAAAATGTCTCAGATTTTTTTTGTTCTCAAATGATTCGATCAAGGTTACAATGACTTGGAGAGCCTAGAGACACCCGACGTTCGTGGATAATCTTAGATCAGATGTATAGGTTAGGCCCTTATGCCGGGTAGTGCAAAAGGCAATCGAAGATGCAATTGTTTTGAATATATTCCACATTCGATTTTGTCCCTTAATTTGGATTCGCTACTGAATACTTGGATAAGGCTCTTTAGGTGGTGTAAGCCATTGTGGTAACAGGACATATCATAACCCACATTGAAAGTGCTTCCCGTATCGTTTAAGCGGTAGGCATATTCAGATCAACTATGCTCAAGATTTTTGCATAAACATAGCTTCTATACATTGATGCTCTTGTGCAACTGGATCTCACTATCTCGTTCTTAGCCACTTATTTTGTTAGCATGCAGTTGACTATGCATTCGCCATAGTGGTGACGAACTTTGCTATGTTAGGTTAGGTTAGGTTGGAGGACGTGTACTTGTCAATTAAGACAAGTACAGTACCCGGCGGTGGAATTGAGCCATTGTTCAACATCCTAGTTTCTCACACCACTTATATTGTGTGTGTTAATTTTATACATGAGTGGTGGGACCTACAGTTCAACGTCGACTCCGAACGACAGATTTTTGAGAAACTTTTCATGGCAATTTTTATTTACTCTCAGAGTTTTTGCCAGAAATCTGCTGAGAGGAAATCGCCGAAGAAATACTTTTTGTATTTTGTCTTGATGTCTGGCCTATCTTTGCTATGTTGTTTGTTGACATTATAAGTTTCAGAAGTCAGTGTTATGCTATGCCTGATCTGTGTATGTGTTTTTTTTACATTTCGTTTGAATATATCTTAACGTTCCACTTCAATACACTTCGCTTCAAAATAAATTTATGGTTTTAAGTTAAAGCACGACTTTTGATAAAGTAAAGTGTGAGCAAATGCTGACAGAATTTAGAAATGATTTGAAACATTTTTTTTATTACATATATAGGGTGCTGCTATTAAAGGGTGTAGAATTTCAATAGAATGTTGAAAAATATTTTGAATAATTTTTTTTAAACAATTCAAACCAAATATTGCATTGAACATACATACATACATAATTGGTCATTACAACCCTTCAGTCAGGATTACGACCTAGCTTATGTGTGTGTGTTAATTTTATACATGAATGACGCAACCTACACTTTGAAATCGACAGCGAACATCAGATATTTAAGAAACTTTTCAAGGCAATTTTTTATTTACTCTCCGGGCTCTTGCCAGAAATCTGCATAAGAGGAAGTCGCCTAAGAAATATTATCATATTTTGGTTTTGATGTCTGACCTGGGGTTTGAACTGTGGCCTTACGTCTAATAAGCCAACACACTACGTACTAGACTACGGCGATTGCTAAAGTCCTCTCATAATACCTGTCAGGCTTCAAAGTTAGATCAGGGTTCAGCTGGTAGAATATCGATTTCCATTCACGCTGTCCAAGACGACTTTATTTGTGGTCTTGGAAGATATTAGTCAGCCTTAAAGCGGCTTAAATCTCAGACATAACTTGAATACCCAGCAGCATTACTTATATCGTGAATTTATGTTATTGAGCACAAAGAATTCTTACCACAGAGACCATTCCCTCAATACAGTTTATTACGATTATTTTCTTATAACTTTAAGCGAAATGCAATTAAAATTCTTTTTGGTGGCTCTTTAGTGACCATAATAAACGATTTTATATTCAATAAAGCGTTGCTGCAACATTCTGCCAAATTTCGTAGAGTCATCGTTGAATGCTTGCAGAAAGATCACCTTGTCGCTTAGGGATCCTCGTAGAGCTGTAAACAGTTTATCACCCAAGGCATCGAACTCTGGCAAGTATGGGGACTCATCCGACGACACTTTCACCTGTGGCATCACAACGGGCCGCTATGCGTGCTCAAGTGAGCTTTTTTGGCAAATTAAAGCTACCACGCTAAGCTAACGTAACCTAACCTACTAGACTACGGCGACTTGTTGTGCCGTAGTCTTTGTTCTGTTCATCAAAACAAATGTGATTCAAGAATGCTTAAGAAAAGTAAATAAATATCGTGAACGCTTTTAGTGAAACTGTTTGATTTTCAAACACTGCGCTTGAGCCAATTAAAACCCTCGAATCAGAGCCTATTAGCATTGCATTCGAAGTAATAATCGGTTTTGTTTGCCAACAGATCATATTGCTAATTAATCGGTGCTAGTTGCGTTCTTACAAGCCAGGGTGCGAGCCACAGGCCAGACATCAAAACAAGAATACAAAAAGTATTTCTTCGGCGACTTCCTCTCAGCAGATTTCTGACAAAAACTCTGAGAGTAAATAAAAATTGCCCTGAAAAGTTTCTCAAAAATCTGTCGTTCGGAGTCGACGTTGAACTGCAGGTCCCGCCACTCATGTATAAAATTAACACACACAACATGAGTGGTGTGAGAAGCTAGGCCGTAATATTGACTGAAGGGTTGTAATGGCCAATTATGTATGTATGTATGTTATGTAGTTGCGTTCTTTACTTATGATGGAAGTGCTTGAAATTCTTAAGAAAGCTTCTCTAGTTCCTTGCTTTGAGTTGCCTAACAGCTGTCCAGATGCAATTCAATGACAATCTGTATGTAATTTAAAGATACTATTGGGTACTCCCTAAATATGCATGTTGTTCAATGCAAAACAAATTCTACTCAATGCTGGCTTTAAATCTTTTTTCTTTTTAAGAACAAACACAAAATAATTAATTTTTATTTGTTGATAAGACGAAGAAATAATTACGTTTTTGCCAAACATAAAAATGTTGCGTTACAGTTTCTAGAGCAGGGTCATAATTGAATAAATATTTCCAGCAAAAATCCTGTATAAATAGCAACGAAATTCGTAAGATTTTCAAACAGTTTTCTTAAAACCTTTGAAGACATCCAAACTAACCGAAGAGAAGTAGAAAATGAAGAACATTATCTTATGGTTAATGGGAATTTTGTGTATTTTTTTGATACATAATCCGAGAAACGTATATGCCCAAGACGATACTGACACAACTGTTACAGCTGAACCAGCTATAAGTGCAACACCTAACCCAAATGGAACACCTGACCCAGTTGGAACAACTTCCCCATCTCCCCCACCACAAGAAGGTGCCACAAGTACAACATCTGCCACAACTACCACAAGTACAAGTACATCTGTTTCAAATGTTACACCTACCACAGTCGGACCATCCAACCAAGTACCAGCATCTGTAATTACTTATATAAACAATAGAATTACCCAAGCGCTTGCAGCGAATCCAGAGAGAAATGAACGTGACTTACGTTTAACACTAGCTTTTAATGAACAACGTAGTCTTCTTGCACAAGCATTGCTGCTGCCATCCGCCTCAAGAAATAATGCTTTTATAGCCGAAGAAACCTTACAAATGTTTCTAGACTTTGCGGAACTGTTTACTAGCATAAGTGGACGCCTTAGAACCGCCATAGGCGATCTAAGAAGAATAGAAAGTGATCCTAATCAATCCCTAAGTGTTCGCTTTGAAGCCCTTCGCTTAATAAATCAGCTACAAAATAGCGACACCATAAATAATGCTGAAACAGCTTTACAAAGATATGAGAATTTCAGAAGTAACATACAAACGATTTCAGTCCCTAGCACAACTGTGAGACCGCCAGCAATAACTTCAACAACAGTAAGACCGTCAACTGTAAGTCGTCCCACACTAGATTTTTATCTTCAAGAGATTCTAAGAATTTTAAGAGAAAATGGCATGAATATGGCTGATCCCAATGTTCAGAATCTTTTGCAGCAGCTGTTGAATAGTCCCTCGCAATTGAAAAAGTTAGCGGCTGCCTTACGCGACTTGTGGGACGATTCGGACGATTATGATGAGTGGGATTTTTTCGATTTATTTGATATATTTTCATGGCGTTAGTAAAAAACCAAAAGAGGCTAAACATGGACTGTCTTTACAAATGGATTATGGATTTTGACTTTTATTTTCAATATTTTTTTAAATTATTTTTTTTAAATTATTTTATATTTTACTTGCAAGTAATAAAGTGCCCTGCGTTTATAAAATCAAAAATTTGATATCTTTACTGTGTACAGCGTTCATTGGCTCTAGTGATCTATAACTCGATCGATAGATCGATACCAGCATTTAGCAAATACTCTGTAGTAATAAAAAATTTTCGTTGCCCTTATTAAGGAGACACCTTACATTTCCTATCCATACTTAATCTCCACCCTGTTTGCTTATTGTATGACTAAGGTTATCCTCAGACAGTTAGTATCATAGAATCAGAAGTAGCGAAAATTGGCATCACCTTTAAAATATTTCCATGTGCTCATTAGCAGTCGTACGGTATAACGAATCCTATTGACTGCCTTAAAGGCTTTTTAAGCTTCGAATATTTCATGCGCATGAAACTAAAACTGATAAAAACTACAGGGATTCATCAATAAGGGCCTCTGAGTCATACCCATCTCCAGAACTCAGCCGACAAGGAATCCGGACTGAAGTAAATTAAAAATAAAAAATGGCAGACGACTGGACATACGATCAGAAGCAAGCACTGTAGTATCTACTACAAGAATGATAGAAGATCAAAGGTCACCGTGGATCTGGTGTAGAGTCCTACATCGGCAACTGTAGTCATAGCAGCACTAAACCGGGGAAGATGGATAAGCTTTTTGGAAACCATAAACATGCACGACAGTATATTTAAACAATTTCACGGCAATTGGGTCCGTTTTTAGAGATTTCTTTCGAATGCAATTTATTTCATTTCTTTAGGGAATATAGCAATGCGGATAAGCACCTTATCATTCCTTTCAGATTCATTATACATATATGCAGTCCAGAGGGTGCTCTTTCCAACCGTGGTAGTGGGACAGCTGTACTAATTTTGTGAGTCGAGATTTTCAATTTTCAAAAAAAATCCATTTTTGGCCAAAAATATATGCGAAATTTTCTAGAAGATCAGTGGCCATTTTCGAATATATAAGACATACTACACCATATAGACTATATGCAAATTGTAGTCCGGAGGGTGCTCTTTCCAACCTTCGTAGTGCTTTAATTAACTAAAAGTCGATAACTACATATATATGTACACAAAATAATTGCTCATTACAACCATTCAGTCAGGATTGCGACCTAGTTTCTCAAACCACTTATGTTGTGTGTGTTAATTTTATACATGAGAGACACTTCGCAACCTGTCGTACTCCTAGACTAGTTACAAACGGAAGAATAGTATGAATAGTATGTACTTTCAAAGTCTTCAGAGCTGACTGGACTATTCATATCAATTGCCTGTCTGCGTTATTCGTGGTAACATATGTAGGTGTTGTAGTAAAAATTTAAATGCAAACTTTGCAGTGGAGAGTGGTGTATATAGTGTGGTCTTTACCCTGAATTGCTGATGTGGTGAGAAGTCCACAAATACTGGAAAAGGTACAACGATGTATCGCTTCAGGACCATTACTGTAGCGACGCCTGAGAATTACAGGGAGATCTAACAGAGTTGTTGCATGCGGACTGCGCGTATATGATGAATGCATCGAAAGATCTAAATACTGCGGAATTATTTGCCAAATAAAAAAGCTCCACGGAACCTAAACTAAACACGGACAAGAATGAAATTAGAAAGCTTTACACATTGTCTATCATAAAAGCCAACTATTTTGGTACTTTTCCTATCCTTAAAGGGGTTAAATTAAGAAAACAATTCCTTAATGCTTTTTGAATTTAAATACCTTCAAGGTCTTAAGAAATAACGAGTGATTAGAGACATGCCATGGAATAAAATATAATGATTTGCTAAGTACTCTTATGGGCATAAACGTACCTAATTTTTGTAAGTAATAGAGCAGGTCTGATTATGCATGCCAAGTACATCGTTAAAATACGATACAATAGAGCACCATATTACTCGAGTATATTTAAGCCAAATCAGAGAAGATTTATTCACACAGTTTATCTAAAATCGCTTTAAAGTGTAAGTCTAACGTAATAATGAAATATTTGGACAAAGTTTTCGGAATTTTCTGGATTTTTGTAATACTGCACACGAATAATGGAAAACTTGTGAAAACAAACCATCTAGAGGGAAACCAAAATCCACCACCATGGGCGCCAGTCGAAGGAGGGGGAAACCAAAATCCACCACCATGGGCGCCAGTCGAAGGAGGGGGAAACCAAAATCCACCACAATGGGCGCCAGTCGATGGAGGGGGAAACCAAAATCCACCACCATGGGCGCCTGTCCAAGGAGGGGGAAACCAAAATCCACCACCATGGGCGCCAGTCCAAAGAGGGGCAAACCAAAATCCACCACCACGTGCGCCAGACCAACGAGGGGGATACCCAATTAAACCTCAATGGCCGCCAGCCCACGGAGGGAGTTACCCAATTCAACCTCAATGGCCGCCAGCCCACGGAGGGGGTTACCCAATTCAGCCTCAATGGCCGCCAGCCCATGGAGGGGGATACCCAATTCAACCTCAATGGCCGCCAGCCCATGGAGGGGGATACCCAATTCAACCTCAATGGCCGCCAGCTCATGGAGGGGGATACCCAATTCAACCTCAATGGCCGCCAGCCCAAGGAGGGGGTTACCCAATTCAACCTCAATGGCCGCCAGCCCAAGGAGGGGGATACAAAATCAAATGCAAAAGGCACTACTCATCCAAGGTTTTGAGTAAGACTTAGCGATTTTAGCGCAAGTGCACTCTAAAAAATATACAGTTGCGTTAAGTACAACGATGTTCGGAGTATAAATGATTTCTACATTTGAATTATCAACGAAAAACAATTAATTGGCTTCACAAATTGTCTTCAATTATTTTTTAATTTCTATTCAATAAATTTCAAATTCTTTTATGCTTCACGTGCAAAAAAAATGATACACCAGGTTAAAATAGAAGATTTTTTGCTGATAGTTTTAGTGCTTAAACGATCTACGGACTCTTCAGTATCAGACTGTAGTTCGATTTGCATAGGACCCTTGCTTAACGAGAAATAGAAATTGTTCGAGGGAGTAGCAGTGGGTGAATGCGCTATACTTGGACGGTCGCGCAAATTAGACAACTGAAAACGAGCGTAGAGTTAAGGATTCTTACGCTGTCATAATTGTTTGTAATTGTATGCAGTAGGTTGCCTAACATTGGTTTTTGTTTTCTACTTTTGAATCTTATGATCGCTCATACACAATTGTTATGGCCAGCGCTGGCTAGGATAATGCTTGAACCACGTCATACCATTCAGTTGTTCTAAGATAGGTAGGTACGGACTGAAAACCAATTTCAAATAGCAACTGCTCTGCTCTCTGACATGACCAGTGGCTGCAATCATTATCATCTGATAAACTCTGGGTACTAATAATCAGCTTTATGGCTGCCTTCAACCACTTGGTGAGCAATTCATTACAATCGTCTCAAAATAGAAAGTAATTTCTCTACTTTCCGAATGAATACATTTAAATTTCTAAATACCCCTGGATCCAATTGATTCGAGTTGAAAGAGTGTAATCTGGTTCTAGTCAGGATAACGCCCAACTGCAGAAAATATGCCGTATAGTTCTAGTATCCCAACCACTTATGTTAACCTTCTGACTTCCTCACTCAAAGCACTTCTCATAAAACATTTCTTTTAAGAGATAAGCAGGAAGCATAGTTTCATTATGATTTTAATGGCTGTAGTCGGGCATTTCGACGACATTAAAAACGAAATCAGAAACGCTGGTTAAGATCTTTATTGTGTTGCCTGTCTGTTCTTGGCCTTCCATTATTTTTGACTGAGTTTTTTGGGACTTTCAGATATTTTTTTGTTAATCCACAATACTACGTATACCAACAGAGCTGAGTTCGTTTGAATTTGGCTTGCATGTGTACAATATTAACATTGCGCCACTCTACTGTCTTCTTGCTATAGAGACCAGAGTTGCAAACATTTTATGCTGATTTGAAGATGGTCAGTCTTACTTACAATACATACATAATTGGCCATTACAACCCTTCAGTCAAGATTACGGCCTAGCTTCACACACCGCTCATGATGTGTATGTTAATTTTATACATGAGTGGCGGGACCTACAGTTTAAAGTCGATTCCGGATGACAGATTTTTGAGAAACTTTTCAAGGCAATTTTTTATTTACTCTTAGAGTTTTTGCCAGAAATCTGCTGAGAGGAAGTTGCCGATGAAATATTTTTTCATATTCCATTTTAATGTCTAACCTGGGTTTTGAACTGTGGTCTTACGTCTAATAAACCAAAATATTACCTACTAGACTACGGCGACTTCTTACTTACTATGTCGATGTTAATAGAGCCGCTTGTAATGAAAAAACGTTCTTCTTTTAACCACATGCAGAATGTGTTTGCCATACTAAAATTTGTTGGCGTGTTTCCGAAGATTAATTCTGAACATATTTCCTTGAATTCACAACCTTAAGCTCTTCACAAAAAAGCGATCAATTTCGTTTATTCTCTTCCGATGTCTTCAAAACAAAATAAAATTTTGTAATTGAAATGAAACTGGACATGTGTAGACTGTGTAGACAGTGATTAACAAATGCAGGGCAACGATATTGAATTTTTTGCTCAATCCCAGTAAAAGATATAAGGTTACCTGTATGCCCAAATTTTTTTGTTGGCATTCCTCTTCTTGAACAAATCTAATATTTACATTCAATAATCTGTGGATACTTTAGAGTATTCTAAACATAGTTCTTAACTACTTTAGTTTAATTTCTTCTGTAATATAAATTTTGTCTGACGCCGTCTTGAAAACTTGACAAGACCTAGATGAATGCAACTCTGTTCCTATTTGTCACCGTTGGTTGCTTGCAGATAATGCAGCTGATAGTTACTGATACGCACAGTCTAATTAAAAAAAAAATAATTAAAAAAACTGAAACCAAACAATTATAAACCATTCGTAAAGCCCCAGTTTATATATGATCTACTAATGCCATAGAAATATATCGTATAAATCAAACAGAACCCAATCGTTACATTTTTCACACAAGTCGTGTTTTAATCAAAAAAGAAAGAAAACGTTTTTTTAAATTGTCATGTACAAGGCCTTAAACATTACGATCAATTATGTTCGTACCGTCTTGTCTCACAATTTTAAAAATTCCTTCGAAATATATTTTATATTCATCGCCTAGAGGGATAGGGCCTGCAGGCGGTATAGGTGTGCTTGTTATTGGCAATTCAAACTTGAAATCCTCATAGTTTTGTAAAGCTGTTTCAGCAGTCTTTATGGTGTCACTATTTTGTAGCTGATTTATTAGTCGAAGGGCTTCAAATCTAACACTTAAGGGTTGATTAGGATCTGCTTCTATGCTTATTAGATCCTCTATAGCAGTTCGAAGTTTCTTAGATATGACGTTATATTGCTCCGCAAAGTCTAGAAATTTTTGTAAAGTTTGTTCGGCTTTAATAGTATCGCTCTTTGAGGCGGTTGGCGGTAGTATGACTTCTGCAACACGCCTGCGTAGTTCATTAAAAACTGATGCTAAACGTAAATCACTTTCAGCTTCCTTAGGATACTCGGCAAGGGCTTGGGAAATTCTATGATTTATAAAATTAATAACAGATGGTTGTACGTTATAGGATGCTCTAACTGGAAGTGGATCAGCAGATGCAGGTAATGAAGGAGACCCTGTTGGGGCAGATGATCCAGATGGAGCAGGTATATCAGTTGATTCAAGTGCCGCAGTCGTATCAGTTGAGCCCAAACTTTGTAGATGTCCACCTCTTGGATTGTGTATCAAAAAAATACCCAAAATTCCCATAAGACGCAAGCTTAAGTACTTCATTTTCTACTTCGTGTCGGTCTTCAAAGATTTTAGAAAATCTGTTTGAAATTCGTTCGAATTTCGTTGCTATTTATTCGGGATTTTTGCGGAAATATTTTTTTTAATTATAACAACGTCCTAGAAACTGTAACGTGAAAATAGTTTTCCCCCATTATCTGTAAATTAAAAGTCAAAAATAGTCAAAAACAGTCAAATAAATCAAATAAAAGAAAATTAAATTTTTCTTCTTATCAACAAATAAAATTTAATTATTTCTGTCTGTTGAAAAATATGTTTTCAAGACGGTGTCAGACAAGATTTATGTTACAGAAGTAATTAAATTAAACTAAAGTAATTAAGAACTGTGTTTAGAATACTCTAAAGTATCCATAGATTATTGAATGTAAATATTAAATTTCTTCAAGAAGAGGAATGCCCACAAAAAAATTTGGGCATACAGCTGACCTTATATCTTTGACAGGGAGTGAGCAAAAAAACTTCAATATCGTTACCCATTCATTCGTCGACACATTCATTTCAACTACAAAATTCCATTTTATTTTGAAGGCATCCTACAGCAATCGCGTAATAGAATAAACGAAATTGATCGCTTTTTTGACACTTTCTTGGTCAAGAGCTTAAGGTTGTGAATTCAAGGAAATATGTTCAGAATTAATCCACGGGAATACACCAACAAATTTTAGTATGGCAAGCATATTCTGCATGTGGTTAAAAGAAGAACGTTTTTTCATTACAAGCGGCTCTATTAACACCGACATTGTAGATAAGAAGTCGCCGTAGTCTAGTAGGTAATGTTTTGGTTTATTAGACGTAAGGCCACAGTTCAAACCCCAGGTCAGACATCAAAACGAAAATATGAAAGGAATATTTCATCGGCAACTTCCTCTCAGCAGATCTCCGGCAAAAACTCTAAGAGTAAATAAAAAATTGCCTTGAAAAGTTTCTCAAAAATCTGTCATCCGGAGTCGACTTTAAACTGTAGGTCCCGCCACTCATGTATAAAATTAACATACACATCATGAGCGGTGTGTGAAGCTAGGCCGTAATCTTGACTGAAGGGTTGTAATGGCCAATTATGTATGTATTGTAAGTAAGACTGACCATCTTCAAATCAGCATAAAATGTTTGCAACTCTGGTCTCTATAGCAAGAAGACAGTAGAGTGGCGCAATGTTAATATTGTACACATGCAAGCCAAATTCAAACGAACTCAGCTCTGTTGGTATACGTAGTATTGTGGATTAACAAAAAAATATCTGAAAGTCCCAAAAAACTCAGTCAAAAATAATGGAAGGCCAAGAACAGACAGGCAACACAATAAAGATCTTAACCAGCGTTTCTGATTTCGTTTTTAATGTCGTCGAAATGCCCGACTACAGCCATTAAAATCATAATGAAACTATGCTTCCTGCTTATCTCTTAAAAGAAATGTTTTATGAGAAGTGCTTTGAGTGAGGAAGTCAGAAGGTTAACATAAGTGGTTGGGATACTAGAACTATACGGCATATTTTCTGCAGTTGGGCGTTATCCTGACTAGAACCAGATTACACTCTTTCAACTCGAATCAATTGGATCCAGGGGTATTTAGAAATTTAAATGTATTCATTCGGAAAGTAGAGAAATTACTTTCTATTTTGAGACGATTGTAATGAATTGCTCACCAAGTGGTTGAAGGCAGCCATAAAGCTGATTATTAGTACCCAGAGTTTATCAGATGATAATGATTGCAGCCACTGGTCATGTCAGAGAGCAGAGCAGTTGCTATTTGAAATTGGTTTTCAGTCCGTACCTACCTATCTTAGAACAACTGAATGGTATGACGTGGTTCAAGCATTATCCTAGCCAGCGCTGGCCATAACAATTGTGTATGAGCGATCATAAGATTCAAAAGTAGAAAACAAAAACCAATGTTAGGCAACCTACTGCATACAATTACAAACAATTATGACAGCGTAAGAATCCTTAACTCTACGCTCGTTTTCAGTTGTCTAATTTGCGCGACCGTCCAAGTATAGCGCATTCACCCACTGCTACTCTCTCGAACAATTTCTATTTCTCGTTAAGCAAGGGTCCTATGCAAATCGAACAACAGTTTGATACTGAAGAATCCGTAGATCGTTTAAGCACTAAAACTATCAGAAAAAAATCTTCTATTTTAACCTGGTGTATCATTTTATTTGCACGTGAAGCATAAAAGAATTTGAAATTTATTGACTAGAAATTAAAAAATAATTGAAGACAATTTGTGAAGTCAATTAATTGTTTTTCGTTGATAATTCAATTGTAGAAATCATTTATACTCCGAACATCGTTGTACTTAACGCAACTGTATATTTTTTAGAGTGCACTTGCGCTAAAATCGCTAAGTCTTACACAAAGCCTGGGATGAGTGGTTACCTTTGGATTTGATTTTGTATTTTTGTTTGATAGGCTGGCAGCCATTGAGGTTGAATTGGGTAACCCCCTCCTTGGGCTTGCGGCCATTTATTTTTAATTGGGTAACTCCCTCCATGATCTGGCGGCCATTGAGGTTTAATTGGGTAACCCCCTCCATGGGCTGGCGGCCATTGAGGTTGAATTGGGTATCCCCCTCCATGGGCTGGCGGCCATTGAGGTTGAATTGGGTATCCCCCTCCATGGGCTGGCGGCCATTGAGGTTGTTTTGGGTATCCTCCTCCATGGGCTGGCGGACATTGAGGTTTAATTGGGTAACCCCCTCCATGGGCTGGCGGCCATTGAGGTTGAATTGGGTATCCCCCTCCATGGGCTGGCGGCCATTGAGGTTGTTTTGGGTAACCCCCTCCATGGGCTGGCGGCCATTGAGGTTGAATTGGGTATCCCCCTCGTTGGACTGTCGCCAATGGTGGTGGCTTTTGGTTTCCCCCTAGGTTGTTTGTTTTCACATTATTCGTGTGCAGTATTACAAAAATCCAGAAAATTCCGAAAAGTTTGTCCAAATATTTCATTATTACGTTAGACTTACACTTTAAAGCGATTTTAGATAAACTGTGTGAATAAATCTTCTCTGATTTGGTTTAAATATACTCGGGTAATATGGTGCCCTATTGTATCGTATTTTAACGATGTACTTGGCATGCATAATCAGACCTGCTCTATTACTTACAAAAATTAGGTACGTTTATGCCCATAAGAGTACTTAGCAAATCATTATATTTTATTCCATGGCATGTCTCTAATCACTCATTATTTGTTAAGACCTTGAATGTATTTAAATTCAAAAAGCATTAAGGAATCGTTTTCTTAATTTAACATATTTAGGGATAGGAAAAGTACCAAAGTAGTTGGCGTTTATGATAGACAATGTGTAAAGCTTTCTAATTTCATTGTTGTCCGTGTTTAGTTTAGGTTCCATGGAGCTTTTTTATTTGGCAAATAATTCCGCAGTATTTAGATCCTTGGATACATGCATCATATACGCGCAGTCCGCATGCAACAACTCTGTTAGATCTCTCTGTAATTCTCAGGCGTCGCTACAGGAATGGTCCTGACGGCAGCTATAGTTGTGAAGCGATACATCGTTGTACCTTGTCCAGTATTTTTGGACTTCTCACCACTTCAGCAATTCAGGATAAAGACCACCACTTTCGACTTCAAAGTGTGCATTTAAATTTTTCCTACAACACCTACGTATGTTACCACGAATAACGCAGACAGGCAATTGATATGAATAGTCAGTCAGCTCTGAAGACTTTGAAGGAACATACTATTCATACTATTCTTCCGTTTGTAACTAGTCTAGGAGTACGTAAGTGGTGTGAGAAACTAGGTCTCAGCAGATTTCTGGCAAAAACTCTGAAAGTAAATAAAAATGCCATGAAAAGTTTCTCAAAAATCTGTCGTTCGGAGTCGACTTTAAACTGTGGGTCCCGCTACTCATGTATAGAATTAACACACACAATAAGTGTGAGAAACTAGGTCGTAATCCTCACTGAAGGGTTTTAATGGCCAATTATGTTATGTATACATTCAGAGATGGTAGTAGTTTGTTTTTATTTGTAAAGTACCTTTATAATATGGTACCAATAAATGATTGTCGTTAATTGAACATCATTTATTGCACTTTAATAACAAATTATCAATATTAAGGGTAATCAGGCTATTAAATGGATCCAGTGGAAATCATATTTTTTTGATTCGAACCAAATTTATTTGTAGAACGAAGTATTTGCTGTTTCAACTTGACTTTCAGTCTGCTCTTTCTATTCAAAGAACCGATGAACGATTATGATTAATTTTACTTTACCTAGGTTAGTGTAGTTGTGTAGGGCATTAGAATCAAGGAAAGATTAACCGGTGAGCAGCCCACTAGATTCGAAACATGATCACTATGACCGTTTCTTGAGTTCTAATTTGTGTTATCGTTTATTTAAACAATTTTGAATTAAGCCACCTTAATACGGTGTCCAGATATGCACCTTTATTGCGTAAATCGCAATAAATGCCATTATTGAGCTCAATATTTCATGTAAAATTTCAATTAATTATTGCGCAATAAATACGCAAATTGTTATAATATTGAGTAAAACTTAAAATGCCTCACTATCATAAGTATGTTCAGTGAGCATCAACGACAAACAAAAAAAAAGAAAAGAAAACAGAACAAAATAAAAACAATGTTATTGAAACCACCAGCTGTTTTGTTTATCAACTGTCAAATTAATATTTAATAAGCAGCTGAATTGCATATATTATTATGTCTGAACACTTAATATATTGTACTCAATAAACCGAATATTGACTCACTAAAAGTGTATATCTGTATGTATAAAATAATTAAATTTATTTATAAATAAAAACTAAAACCCAGATAAGTTTAGGCACTCAACCCATTTCAAACGTCATCGTCTTCGCAACAAATTGTGTAAGACCATCGTAGCATTTATTTAATTAATACCATCGCCAATGGGGTCTTAGATATATATACAATGGAGCTACGGTAGACAATTGATTTGACGAAGATTTACTACTTACAGTAGGTTCCGGACCACAATTCTTTTCTAAATTTCGGCGACAAACTTCAAAGGAATCACAATCTTGTAATTCCTTTATGCATTCCTTGGCACGAGATCTAGCAAATTTCATGCACTTAAATTTTCCTTCGATCTGTTGCAGTAGCATTATTTTCGATTCCAGTTGATTGCTTATGGGTTGATACTCAGGCACAAATGCCGTAAATTTTTGTATAGTCACTTGGGCTAGAGTATATTGGACCCATTTGGCTTTTGGCGGTAGCATTACTTGCAAGAGTTGTTTACGTTTTTCATTATAAATTCGATTTAATCGTATGATGGTCTTTCTATTTTCCGGGTATTGGGAACATAGTTGCCGGATTTTTGTATTCGTACTTTCTATTAGATGTGCATCCACTTGATTTGGATTGGTTGCCGCTTTTTGATTATTTGCAGGCGGTGGTGGAGTTGGTGTCTGATTAACTAACTTGTCAACTTTCTCTGTCAAGGCCTTTATTAACTCCTCTAAAGAATTCTCCTCTACATTTGTTTGAGCACTCTGTTTTATTATATTTTCAAGACTTGCAATCACCGTTTTTAGTAAATTCCGAAAATCGCCATTATCATTGCCTTGTTGTCTCTTGTCATGCAATTTGTGTAGATTATCTGCGATATCCTTTAGCAATTGTTGCAAATTTGTCTTGTCTTCGCTATTCACTTCACTATTCGTACTATTCGAGTCCTTTAGTTCATTATTACTAGAGGGCTGAGTAAATCGTTTCAAAAATTTTTTAACCAGTCGTATCTGTTTCTGTGCAGCATCTATGGTATCACAGTCTTCCAATTTAAGTGTTAACTTTAAAGCTTCATATTCATCGAGTGTGCTGAGATTAATAACTTTTTCAAGATCAATTAAGTTCTTTATAAGCTCTTCCACTCTTTCCTTAGCATCGTGATAATTCAGTAAAAATTCATTAAAACTTTTTAGAGCGTTGTCAGCCGTAACACATGCATTTTTTGCTTTAGGTTTCTCTATCAAAGCATTTGAAAGCTCACTCCGCAATTTATTGAAATTCTTATCTAAGCCTAGCTTAGGAGAATCCAGTTCAGGATATTTATTGAGTTTGAGTCGAATTTGATTATTTAAGTATTTCGCTTTACATGGCTCACAAGCTTCGTTAGAGTCCCCTGGGCATTCCCCATTAGATTCGCCATTATTCACGGGCAGCATTACTCAAATACAGAAAATTCTCAAAACTTTTGCAAAATATTTCATTATTTCGTTGGATTTTCTTTTTCGTGCGGTTTAAGGAAAACTAAATAAAACATCTTCCGTGATTTGGCTTAAATATGCTCCGGTAATATGGCGTGTTCTGTGGCGTCGTATTTTAAAATTCAAATTCAGGCAATAAAATTCTCGTAGCATGCCGAGTACCCGCATGCATAATTAGTTCTGCTTATTAGTTAGAAAAATATTCGGTAGCAAATCATTCGATTCTATTGCTTGAATGTAAACATTGCAAGCTTAATGACTTAAGACCTTGAACGTCTTTAACCTCAAAAAGTATCAAGGAATTGCTTAACACCCTGTCACCCTGTCTTGTAAAACAGAAGCTCGTATAATTTTGAGATAATTTTGATTTTTCTTATTGAAAGGAAGACCTGTTCCGATAAAGTATGGAAGAAAATATCCTTCAAGTCGCCGCCACAGTTCTGGTGACAGGTCATATGTCTTTTCGTTAAAATGTTTTAAGCGCTTTTACCCGAGATTTCACAAAACCCAATAAGTAAAAAAAAATCGCATGAGATAATTTATTCTGGACATATTTATTTCACGTAGCTTTGTAGGTAGAACATTTGGCTTATTAGACGAGCGCCTGCGGTTGAAGTGCCAGCTCAGATATATCGAATAAAACTGAACATAAAAACAATATTTCTTTCACGGAGTTACTCTCCGCAATCATCTGGGAAAAACTCTGACAGCGAAATAAATAAAATAGCCATGAAAAATTTCTTAAAATCTGCCATTCGGAGACAACATTAAACTGTAGGTCCCTCCACGCGCATTTAAATTAACAGGCACAACATGGGTGGTGTGAGAAATTGTACATTGTAATCCTGATTAACACACACATAACAGTGTATGTAGGTAGCCTGTCAAGCACTGCTGAAGGGGCATTCCCTCTAGTACGAAAATGTAAGAGATTGTCAAGCATACTTAAATTAGTCTATGCTGGCAATGACAAAGTAGTCATTGCGATGTCACTGGCAATACTGTTGCAAATGGACTGTCAAAAATAATATCAGGGACTAACTTTAGAAAGGAGAGGTAATCACCAAAGAGGTTTCTTCTTCGTGGTTGTCGATATACACATTGAGCGTACATGAGAATATAGATGAGACTGTAGGGTCGCATGATTAGCAAGCGATTGAGAACTATTCTAGTAGTCTTATGAGGAAAAACTCTTGATGCTATTTCGTATCGGGCAGAAATGCCTACGGATAGTAAGCTTGAGAGCGACCCCTTATCATGCGACCTCTTCAACTTCGTCATGGAGAGTGTTCTGCGAAAGGCAGGAGTGCATCGCAGTGGCACTATTTTTCAAAAAAGTGTCCAGTTGCTTGCGTACGCTGATGACATTGACGTCATAGGGCGTACGAAGCGAGATGTTACTGCTGCCTTTAGTGCTATTGAACGCGAGTCTACCAATATGGGTTTGGCAGTAATTGAGGGCAAAATAAAGTATATGTTATCGACGAGTCGAGACGCGCGGCGTATTGATTCTCAGATTACGGCCGATAACTATACTTTTGATACGGTCAAGGAATTCATCTATCTTGGCTCCGCCGTTACCACCAGAAATGATGTCAGTCTGGAGATAAAGCGCAGGATCACTCTTGCCAACAGGTGCTACTATGGTCTCAATAGGCAATTGAGTAGCAGAGACCTCTCTCGTACGACAAAACTAACACTGTACAAGACACTCATCCTACCCGTGCTTCTTTATGGCGCAGAGGCATGGACCCTATTAAGTACAGATGCAGCGGCCTTGAGAGTGTTCGAGAGAAAAGTACTGCGCAAGATCTTCGGTCCAGTGCGAATTGGCGATGATTTCCGTATCCGATACAACAGTGAGCTGTATGAGCTCCTCAACGACATAGACGTTGTACAGCGTATTAATATCCAGCGGCTGCGCTGGCTCGGCCATGTCGTTCGAATGGAGAAGGATGCGCCGGCGAGACGGGTATTTGATGCGGGAATCTGCGGAAGTCGGCGAAGAGGACGACCTTGCATCCGTTGGAAGGACCAAATCGAGGAAGCCCTGTCATCGATTGGTGTGACCAACTGGAGTAGGCGCGCACGAAGCAGAGGCGCCTGGAAGGATGTGTTGCGGCAGGCCGAAATCCGATAAACGGGTTGTTATGGCCAATTAAGTAAGTAAGTAAGTAAGCTTGAGAATCTTATAAGGGGATATGTGAAGGTCATACCCACTATATTTCATTGCCTTTTTCATTTCTCTTACGACATTACGTTTATTTCTTTCTTTGCTTGCTTCACTTGGTCAACTAGGTCTCCGAGATCTCCTAATATATTCTAAACTAAATATCGAGAAGCTGCAACTTAACTTAGTTCAATCAATGCAGTGCTACATTCCCAATTTTATTCTGCTTTACGGCAAGAACTAACTCCATCTTAACAGAATTAATGCCAACACATTTGTTAAATGCCCATGAAGGCATTTCTATAAAAGCGGTCGGAAGAAATTTTCCTCTTTACAAACAAGCTTTTCTCATTTCATTAGCGTCCATTGAGCAAAATTTTTCTCAAACTTTTAACTCAATATAGCAACCGGTTTCTATTGATTTTAGACAAAGAAATATGGCAACTCTATTATTCCAGAACCAGATACAATAAGCCAATCTAGGGCTTAACTAGAAAGACTTACGTTAGCAGAGCAACGTATTACTAACAGAGTAGATTTGATGCTTGATGACATGCCAGTATGCTTGAAAGAAACGAAAAGAAAAAAAAAAATACATTCAAGAGAAATGGCTCTTGGTCTACTGACTCTCTTACTGGCTACTAAATGGTTGAAGAAACGAATCTTGGGTGTATGTGGCTTCAACAAATTACATCCATTCTACAAGGTTTAATACTCTTACTTACAGCTTAAGAATTTATTCGAGCGACATTTGGTCTCGGGAAAAACGCCTATGTTGTTCATTACAGAGAAGTTTCTGGCACTTGCATGGCTACTGCAACTGGTATAAATGTTGCAGTGGGGACCACAGATCAGCAATGAATCGATTTTTCGCTACTCATAAGTACTCTTGAAATTTTGAGTATGAGTGAGTCAACACTATTGAAATTCAACTACTCTGATTCATTCGTACTCACTACAACATTGATTTATAAGTACAGGTTGCAATGAGTATGAGTACAACGTTGACATCAAACTCATAACATTCTCACTCATTTACTCATTTAGATTCATAAATTTAGAAAAATACTCATAATACTCATAAATGATTCGAGTGATGCGAATCATTCATCCAAATTTACAGTATTAGTTGAGACAGCAAGCAAAGCAAACACACAACCTTTTAGTGAGTATTGTAGTGTTTTTATGCGTATCATACTAATTTTATGATTCTTGTAAATGTTGAGTAAAGGAGAGTCGAAATCAACAACATCATGCATATTGTTAAGTGCGAGTACCATGAGTATTTCAAACTTTAAGTATGAGTAGTATGAGTATGACATTAAAATAAGTATGAATGCGTATAAATATCAGAAATTATAAGTATAATTCGAATCTACTCATCTTTTTGAATACTCATTGCTGATCTCTGGTTGGGACAGCTGTTGCCGGTAGGGCAAGTGATCAATGTGGAGCAAGTATTCCAAGTGGAGGCTGATGTTTCACATAGAACAAGCGGCAATAATTTATTGAGCTTTATATCCTGCTATTCATTGCCTTGAGAGGTTTTAGAAAAACTTCTCAAGATTTTAATGGAAAATTTTGTTTATTACAACCCTGCCCTAGACACTGACTGTATCGCAGAAATTATTTCACGATATTCTCTTCAGTCAAAAATAAAACAAATGCTGGAATTAATTTTTTTCAAATTTTTTATCAAACAAACTTTATGTTACAGAAGAAATAAACTATAAAGGTCACGATATTTTCTTGTTCAACTTGCCAAGTGCATCAGCCACCAACTTTAACAACTCTTCTATAGATTCATGCTTTGTTTCACTTGTATTCTGCTTCTTTGATACATTAGCGCTGCCCAAAATCCGATTCAAAAATTCTTTAGTGATTCGTATATCATTCTTAGCAGCATCTACGCTAGCGCTGTCTTCTAAAACCAGTGTTAAACGGAAAGCTTCAAACTTGTCTTTACTGTCTAGATTCGAATTTTTTCCGATTCTCTTTAACTTCATTATCAGGGACTGTATTATTTCCTTTAACCCACTGTACTCCTGCATAAATTGTTGAAATTTTTTCAAAGCTTCTTCAGCCTTAATACATGCATCTTTTGGTTTTGGCTTAGGTATCAAAGCACTTTCAAGTTCGCGCAGCAATCCATTGTAACTCTCATCTAATTCTAGCTTAACGAATGCAATTTTCGGATTTTCGTCTAGCTGGTGGCGAATTTTCTCATTCAAGTACTTCGCTTTAAACGAGTCACACTCATCGTCTATGTACTGTGAACAGGCAGTGTTCAGTATTACAAAAATACAGAATATTCCCAAAAGTTTATCAAAATATTTCATTCCTTTATTGGATTTTCTTTTTCATGCGGTTTAAGAAAAACTAAATAAAATATCTTCCGTGATTTTGCTTAAATATGCTCGGCTATGGGTATGGTGTCCTATTGTGTAGCGTTATTAAAATTCAAATTCAGGCAATAAAATTCCCTCGGTATGGTGTACTTGGCATGTATAATTAGATCGGCTTATTAATTCCAAAAACTTGTATTGTAAGGGCATTGCTTGAATATATAATGATGTTAAGTTTTTGTATAAAATACTCTTTATGACCTTGGGTGCCTTTATAAAAACGTTCTTCTTTTAACCACATGCAGAATGTGCGTTGCCAAACTAAATTTTTTTTGTTTATTTCCGAGGATTATTCCTCAACATATTTCCTTGAATTCGCAACCTTAGGCTCTTGACCAAGAAACTGTCAAACAAGTGATCAATTTCGTTTATTCTCTTCCGGGATTGCTGTAGGATGCATTCAAAATAAAATCGAATTTTGTAGTTGAAATGAAATTTGACAATTTGTAGACTGTGTGGACAGTGATTAACAAATGCAGGACAACGATATTGAATTTTTTGCTTAATCCCTGTAAAAGATATAAGGCAGGAAGCATAGTTTCATTATGATTTTAATGGCTGCAGTCGGGCATTTCGACGACAATAAAATCGAAATCAGAAACGCTGGTTAAGATCTTTATTGTGCTGTCTGTCTGTTCTTGGGCTTCCATTATTTTTGACTGAGCCTTTTGGGGCTTTCAGATATTTTTTTTGTTAATCCACAACACCACGTATACCAATAGAGCGGAGTTTGGTTTAGTTTGAAGAAGAAGAAAGAAGTTCTTCTTTTACCTTATGCAGAATGTGCTTGCCATACTAAAATTTGTTGATGTATTTCCGCGGATTAATTCTCAACATATTTCCTTGAATTCGCAACCTTAAGCTCTTGACAAAGAAATTTTTTTGTGGGCATTACTCTTCTTGAAGAAATTTAATAATTACATTCAATAATCTATGGATACTTTAGATAACAAGAGCAATTATGTAACGAGTCTGAAGCGGGGTAAAGAAATGGTCTTCTTCTGTTCATGACTTTTCATGGTTGAAAGTTGCAATCAAATCGTAATGCCATGTGATTCGTTTCAGTATTTTGAGCATTTGCCACAGGGCATTCGTTCAAGGATTGAGGGATTTTCAAGCAGTCTTGATAAGATTTATTTTCTTCAACTTGTTTAGGTTAGGTTAGGTTGGAGGACGTGTACTTGTCAATTAAGACAAGTACAGTATCCGTAGGTCGAATTGACCCATTGTAGAACGTCCTAGTTTCTCACACCACTTATGTTGAGTCTGTTAATTTTATACATGAATGGTGGGACCTACAGTTTTAAAGTTGACTCCAAACGACAGATTTTTGAGAAACTTTTTCAATGCAATTTTATTTACTCTCAGAGTTTTTTGCCATAAATCTGCTGAGAGGAAGTCATCGAAGAAATACTTTTTGTATTTTGTCTTGATGCCTGACCTGGGGTTTGAACCGCGAACTTACGTCTAATAAGCCAACACACTACCTACTAGACTACAGCGTCTTCATACAGATGATTAGGTAGGTAGGTACGTAGAAGCGGCTGTCCCCTCGATGGAGTCATGAGCGGACATACCTAGGCCGTACACAGGGCCCACAGTTTCACATTCTCCCCTTTTCCAGGAACCACTCTGAGCTTCCGATAAAGCGACTCAGACTGCCAATATCCATGCATGACAGTTCATCTAGGTCCTCCATTTAGTAGGCACCCAGGTGTCTCTTTCTCCTCTGACCAAGTGTCGGGCATGTGCACAGTAGGTGAAGCATAGTTTTATCCTCTTCCTCATCTCCACAGCTTCTGCAGAAATAATTTGCTTGGTGTCCAAGACTAATACGCCTCGCATACATACATACATACATAATTGGTCATTACAAACCTTCAGTCAGGATTACGACCTAGTTTCTCACACCACTTATGTTGTGTGTGTTAATTTTATACATGACTGGCGGGACCTACAGTTTAAAGTCGGCTCCGAACGACAGATTTTTGAGAAACTTTTCATGGCAATTTTATTTACTCTCAGAGTTTTTGCCAGAAATCTGATGAGAGGAAGTCGCCGAAGAAATATTTTTCCGTATTTCGTTTTGATGTCTGGCCTGGCGCTCGAACCCTGGCTTTTCGTCTAACAAGCCAACACACTACCTACTAGACCACGGCGAATACGCCTCGCATGCGTTCCTATAATACAATGCCCCGAAATAACCCCGATAACAGCCCTGAGCTTGCTTCTTTGGAGTTTAAGCAGAGTCGCCGCGCGCCTCTTATCCAGCGTTGGCCAGATTTTTTTCGCCGTTCTGCCCAAATCCGAAGCTGCCCACCTACTATTGACAAGGTCCACGATTGCATTGGCAATTATAAGCCTGCAAAGGCATCCCCAATGTAGAGAATTCATCAGAGAGTTTGATAGTCGTGCCAAACTCAAAACCTATTGAATTGAAAAGATAAAGTGGTCCACATTTGCCTAAATATTCTACTATCTCACTAATTTCTCCATGAACCATCGACTCTCTGCTTGATCTGCAGATCGATTAGCACAATGTAGTAGGGATTCTCTCCCATTATTTTACTTGGAAACTTGTTTCTCTCAATGTCCTAGTTCCTCGTAACCCAGCAGTGTTAAGTATTATTGTGAACAAGAATTACCGTGAGGACCTTGTAACGCAATGACCAGTCAGTGTTCTTATTGCAGCCACAAAAAGTTGCAATAGAGCCCTAAAAAGGGGAATACAAAAGTAGCGGGTCTCTCATTATGTGCTTGCTTTATTAAAACTTAAATAAAATAAAGTGTGTATGAAGTCGCTGTAGTCTAGTAGGTAGTGTGTTGGCTTATTAGACGTGAGGCCACGGTTTAAACCACAGATCAGACATCCCTGTATGCTATGTTAGGAGTGTATGAGATATTATCGTAATTTTCAACACAGTTCTTAACACAAGTTCTTAGTGTAATTACTTCTGTAACATAAATCTTGTCTGACACCGTCTTGAAAACATATTTTTCAACAGACAGAAATAATTAAAATTTATTTGTTGATAAGAAGAAAAATTTAATTTTCTTTTATTTGATTTATTTGACTGTTTTTGAATTTTAATTTACAGATAAAGGGTTAAAACAATTTTCACGTTACAGTTTCTAGGGCGTTATTGTAATTAAAAAAAAATATTTCCCCAAAAATCCCGTATAAATAGCAGCGAAATTGGAAAGAATTTCAAACAGTTTTTCTAAAACCTTTGAAGACATTAAATCAAAACCGAAACGAAAGAAAATGAAGTTCTTCAGCTTGCGATTTATGGGAATTTTGGGTATTTTTTTGATACATAATTCTAGCACCATGTATGCCAAAGGCCAGGACGCACCAGATGAAGTAATAAATGAAACAACTTCCTTAGAAGGCATAAATCCATCAAATCAAACAACGACTCTAGAGGGAACATATGCAACAAATCCCCCAAGTGCAGCAAATCCCCCAAGTACAACAAATCCCCCACATGGAACAGCTGCAACTCCTTCCCCAACTATCCCCGGTGGATCATCCAATCAAGTGCCAGAATCTGTAATTTGTTACATAAACAATCGAATTAACCAAGTCCTTGCAACGAATTCTGAGCGAGATGAACGTGATTTACGTTTAGCATCGGTTTTCAATGAACAACGTAAGCATCTGGCCGAAACCATTCTATCCGCATCCGCCTTAAAACCCGATACTATTTTAGCCGAACAAGCAATACGAACTTTTCTAGATTTTGTGAATCAATACAGCGTCATAAGCAGAAGACTTGAATCTGCTATAGAGGACCTAATAGGCATAGAAGCAGATCCTAAACAACCCATAAGTGTTCGTTATGAAGCCCTTATGTTAATAAATCAGCTACAAACCAGTGATTCCATAATCAATGCTCAAAGAGCCTTACAATGTTATGCGGATTTCAAACGTTACATGCGTATAACACCCGCACTTTTGCCCGCTATAGTCTTTGCCCCCTTGAGTGATGAATATAAAAAATATTTTCAACAGATTTTAGTAACTTTGAGAGGCCAAGGTATGAATATGACTGATTCTACTATTGAAGACTCTTTAGGGCCGCTAGTAACGAGTCCTGAAGAGTTAGAAGAATTAGAGGATGATATTGGTTGTTGGTATCAGCCTAACGTATTTGGTATAATTCCAAGGCGTTAGTAAATATCAAAAGGGACTGAACCTGAAGCGGTCCTTAGTTTTTTTTTAAATAAAGCGCTTCGAAGAAGAAAAAAAGCAAAATTTTTACAAATTTTAATGAAAGTAGGACTGCTACACCCAAAACTCTTTGGAGGGGCATCAAAACGAAATCATAGCCATGTTTGTATCAGTCGATGCTCTTGAAATAGTTTTCGTCCACTTGTTGACATATTTCGGATGTCGTGTAAACGATAACTTGACGAATATTGCGGATTATCACGTAGATATGATCAGTAAAGAGTTTTACGCTTGCCAGACTGCGAAAATTGAACTTGGCCTTGCTTTTAAACAAACGAACACAGTCTCTGGGACCTAAGAAGCCGTATGGTAGTGAAAAACCTATAATTTTTGATATGACCTTAATTTCACTTTATCTCTCTCACTGTGCTGTGCTTTTGTTTTAGAATAGAAATTAACAGTGCTAGGTTACGAGGACCTTTTTTTTTGTTTTTTTTTGGCGTGTGGCGTCGTCAGTTGCGCCGAGTGGGGCTTCCACTAAAACAATTCCTCCTCCTTTTCTGGAGATACTCCCTTCCCGGGACGGCTATCTGCATTACTTCGGGAAGGGTCCAGAACGACGTCCTGTTAAGGAGCGTTGTCTACTCTCCCACGTCTGGGTACGCCATATTTGAAGCCAGCTTCATGCTATTGGCTCGTCTTCTCATGTATCATTCTGTCGTACTGTATCAAGGTCGATCTTCTTCCTGCGGAGTACACATTCTACGCATCTTCTCACAGCGCTCCACTTCGTCTCGCTTTCGAGCATTGCGTCAACAGTGTTGTTAGGTGTGAATTCGCCAATCTGTTCCAGCAACACATTCTTCTCGTCTTGCCATTTGATGCAATGGAAGAATGTGTGTTCAGCGTCGTCACTCATTTCCTCGCAATAAATGCAGCCACAATCATTCACCTTGCCCATGCGGTGTAGATATTGTCGGAAATAACCATGACCCGAAAGAAACTGGGTCAGGAAGTAGTTAATTTCCCCAAAATTTCTCTGTGTCCATGCTTCTATAGATGGAATAAGTCTAGCAGTCCATCTTCCACTTGTTTCATCGCTCCATCTACTTTGCCATCGCCGTATAGTTCGAGATCTTACATCTGCGGTACTAATGGCGAGGTTTTCCCTCTGCGCTTTCCATAATCTTCTTCTCTCGAATGATATCAAGTCGATAGGTGTCTCACCGGTGATCACGAGGACTGCGGCGCCTGAGACCATGCAATAGGCCGAAGCGACTCTTAGTGCCGCTGTTCGTTGCACCGCTGCTACTATTTTCCGCTTGGATTTAAACTCCAACACATCTCCCCATATCTCGCTGCCATAAAGCAGTATCGTGTTAGTCGTTGCCATGATCAATTTGCGTTTGGACTGCGTTGGTCCGCCGATATTTGCCATCAGTCTGCTCAACATGCCCGTTAGTTTTGCTGCCGTGGTAGCCACATGCTGTATTTGGGCCCAGTATAGTCTAGTCTGAGATCAAAGTATCTCACTGCCTTCCTTGTGATCAGTGATACGTCACCTATCTGCATACGTATCTCGAGTGGAATGCGAGCCAATGTCATCAGTATGACCTCGGTCTTATTCCTTGCGAGCTCTAGTCCGTAGTCCTCAAGCCATACGAGGACCTTAAAACTCAGAGAAAAACGAGTCGACCTCTGAATCCAGCAGAGAGTAGATGGGTCTTGCAGAAATAGAGGAGGTTGTAGAATACCCATCTTACTGTGGCCCAAATTAGTTTCTCAATTGAATAGATTTGGAGTCTGGATAGCTTCCTCCTTGCACCTTTAATCGGGTTTCTTACCTAGTATTGTACTTTGAAGAAGAGATCTAGCATGTGAGACACACAACTATACCCGACTTCTGTCGATTATATCATAAGTAAATAGCTTTTATGCCTGTGCGCTAGATTTCAGAAAAATTTACTTTAGGTAGAGGCCGTAGTCTAGTGGGCAGTGTATTGGCTTATTAGATGTGAGGCCACGGTTCAAATCTCAGTTCAGACATCACAAGCAAAGAAACTCTGAAAGTAAATAAAATTGCCATGAAAAGTTTCTCAAAAATCTGTCGTTCGGTGCCCACACAACATAAGTAGTGTGAGAAGCTAGGTCGTAATCGTGACTCAAGGCTTGTAATGGCCAGGTATGTATGTATGTATGTAGACATTGGTCTAAGGTTTCCTTCGCGATGTTCGTGAGATTGCGCCTATCTGTATAGACGGATACATTTCGAGTTTCTCTATCTGTTTTCCCTTTTAAATTTCTTTTGCACTTTATAACTCCATAACGAATATTTTTCCAGTCTTCAGGCGAAAGGTATACAAATTACACGACCTTCGTAGTCTAATTATTGGCTTAAATTATGAAAGAAAACGTTCAACATTTCAAAAATATTGTCATCAGTTAACGTCTTCGGAACGTTTTTCTTAAGCAAATTTCCTGTAATTAACTACCCGTATGGGCATATTTTTAGTTTTTAATTCGATTAGCATTACAAAAGTATTGCTTGATGCCATGGCCTATAAATACCAACGATTTCCCCGGTGTAAAGCTAATAGTTTTTCTTAAAATCTTTCTGATGTAAGGTTTACGCCAAACAATGAACAATTTGTGGGCACTTATTGCAATTCTTTGTGGTTTTCTCGCACACCAGTCTGTTTGTGTCTCCAGTTACGGGCATAAAAAGTGCGATCCCAATGTAGTCGCAGACTTAAAAAAAAGAATGCAGGAAGCCCTTTCAAAATATCCTGAAGTACCGCTGGAAGAATCAAGGTTAACGGTGATCCATAATACGCAGTGTAGAATGCTCTCACGTTATTGTAAAAAGCGTGCTGTCGACAAAGCGGAGTGTGAAGAAATCGAACAATTCTTAGAAGATTTTCTTAGAAATGCACCCGGTAATTATGAAATAATTCCCAAAATAGAACAGGCCGTTAAAGAGCTAGAGGTTATACAAGAAGATCCAGATTTGCCTAAAGAAGTTCAAGCTGATGCTTATAAGCTAAGGGTGAATATGCTATTTAGTGCGACTTCTTCTGAGGCTGAAGAATTCTTAAAAATGTATGAGGATTTTAAAAAAGAACACAATATAGTGCCCTCCGGCGGATAGTAAGATGAGTAATCTGTGAAAGGGGCCGATGAATAATTAACTTATCTTGTGGCAAAAGGCTATGATTTTTAATGTTTATTATCAAAACACAATAAATAATTAAAAAAGGAAGTCGATCATTAAAAAATACATTTCATTTCTCTTCTCATTAGTTTAACAACGATTAACAAGAGCAATTAATGTAACGAGTCTGAAGCGGGGTAAAGAAATGGTCTTCTTCTGTTCATGACTTTTCATGGTTGAAAGTTGCAATCAAATCGTGATGTTATGTGATTCGCTTCAGTATTTTGAGCATTTGCAACAGGGCATTCGTTCAAGGATTGAGGGATTTTCAAGCAGCCTCGATAAGATTTATTTGGTTGAACTTGTTTAATTCTTATTATTTTTACTTCCATTAGGATATGGTGCTTACGATAGTTTATATGTATGTATTTACACGAGGTCAGCAATGAGTATTCAAAACGATGAGTAGATTCGAATCATACTTATAACTTCTGATACTTATAAGCATTCATACTTATTTTAATGTCATACTCATACTACTCATATTTAAAGTTGGAAATACTCATGGTACTCATACTTAGCAATACGTATCGACTCTCCTTTACTCAACATTTACACGAATCACAAAACAAGTATGATTCGCGTACGAACACTACGTACTCACAAGAAGGTTGTGTGTTTGTTTTGCTTGCTGTCTTTGTCTTTTTTTTCTTCTCTCTTTGTAAATGCAACAACAACTAAGACTGTCAATTTTGACGAATGATTCGAATCACTCATCATTCATTTATGAGTATCATAAGTATTTTTCTAAATTAATGAATCTGAATGAGTAGGCGTATGAATCAAACATATTTCGAATGTTATGAGTTTGATGTCAACGTTGTACTCATACTCATTGCAACTGAATGAATCAGAGCAATTGGATTTCAATACTCATTCAAAACTCTCATACTCAAAATTTCATGAGTACTTATGAGTAGCGAAAAAGCGATTCATTGCTGATCTCCGGAAATCTGCTGAGAGGAAATTGCCGAAGAAATATTTTTTTCATATTTCGTTTTGATGCCTAACCTGGGGTTTGAACCGCAACCTTACGTCCAATAAGCCAACGCACTACCTACTAGACTACAGCGTCTTCATACAGATGATTAGGTAGGTAGGTACGTAGAAGCGGCTGTCCCCTCGATGGAGTCATGAGCGAACATACTTAGGCCACACACAGGGCCCATTGTGATACCACAATTTCACATTCTCCCCTATTCCAGGAACCACTCTGAGGTTCCGATGAAGCGACTCAGACTGCCAATATCCATGCATGACAGTTCATCTAGGTCCTCCATGTAGTAGGCACCCAGGTGTCTCTTTCTCCTCTGACCAAATGCCGGGCATGTGTACAGTAAGTGAAGAATGGTTTCATCCTCCTCCTCATCTCCACAGCTTCTGCAGAAGTCATTCGCGAGGTGTCCAAGACCAAAGCGCCTCGCATGCGTTCCTATAATACAATACCCCGTAATAACCCCGATAACAGCGCTGAGCTTGCTTCTTTGGAGTTTAAGCAGAGTCGCCGTGCGCCTCCTATCCAGCGTTGGCCAGATTTTTTGCGCCGTTCTGCCCTTATCCGAAGCTGCCGGTGGTCAGTTGGCAAGGTCCACGATTGCATTGTGAATTATAAGCCTGCAGGTATCCAAAGGGATCACCAAAGTAGAGAAATCATCAGACAGTTCGATGGTCGTGTCCCTTCTGGCCAAATCATCTGCTCTGCAGTTGACGGGAATATCTCTATGTCCCGGTACCCATGTGATACAAACATCATATCGGTTCGCCGTCTCATTGAGACATCTGCGACAGTCGTACATCGTCTTGGAGTTTATTACACTAGAATCCAATACTTTGATGGCTGCTTGACTTTCGGAAAGTATGGTGATTTTTACTTCAGTGTTAATGGAGCAGAACAAAGGCGGCTGGAGGGGGGAATCTTCGTATGGAATTTTGTGATAAACGAACTGCTAATGACGTTGGACCAAGTTGTTTGTGGACCACCAGAGCATGTTAATGAAATATTTTTTTTTTAATTCTAGTTAAATGCGTGCGTTCTATTTGGAAAAGTTAGAGGACGAAATCTAGTAGCCTATTGGGTATGGATCGCAGATAGTCTATCAGACTAATGACCTACAAACCCCAAGAGGCTTATGTATTAGAAAAATTTAAAGACGTGCAATAAGTGCTGCCAAATTGTTAATTTTTTTCTGTGCTTGGCGTAAACCTTGCTTTGGAGAGGTGCTGAGAAAAACTGTTTGCAAAACGTTAGAGATTCATTACTATTTATAGGCCATGGCCTGGATAATAAAATAGTAAAGTTTTAGAAGTAAAGCCTTAAAAATTACCTGTACTCCCATACGGGTAGTTAATTACAGGAAATTTGTTGGAGAGTTCCAAAGTTCCAAAAAACGTTTCTTCTCATAAATTAGCCTACGAAAGTCATGTAAATTTGTATAACTCCGTTATAAGACTGGAAAGGTGTTATCATTATGGACTAAAACCATGCAAAAGGAAAGTGAAAAGTGAAAAAGAATCGTATATTTGTTGAGCCAAACACAAAAGCGAATTAAAGAAGAGGCATGAAGAAACGTGAGTTGTATAAACAAAGAGGCAAAAAATCCGAATCTCATTAACAACGTGAAAGAAACTTTGGAAACCTTTCCCTCTAACTTTACTCGCCTGACCTTGAATCAATACCTAGATTCTGTTCTTTTTAATTATCGAGAGTAGGCGCAAGAATATTTGCAGAAATTGGGCATGGTTGCGTGTCTCACATACTAGCACCTTGTCCTAAGAGTACGCGGGTCAAAAATTCGATTAAAGTTATCAGTGGTTCTGTATTCAGGCTCAGAACCTATTAAATTTAAAAACTAAATTGGACAACGTTAGCCTAAGTCGCCGTAGTCTAGTAGGTAGTGTGTTGGCTTATTAGAAGTAAAGCCAGGGTTCGAGCCCCAGGCCAGACATCAAGACAAAATACAAAAAGTATTTCTTCGGCGTCTTCCTCTCAGCAGATTTCTGGCAAAAACTCTGAGAGTAAAAAAAAATTGCCATGAAAAAGTTTCTCAAAAATCTGTCGTTCAGAGTCGACGTTAAACTGTAGGTCCCGCCACTCATGTATAAATATTAACACACACAAAATAAGTGATGTGAGAAACTAGGACGTTCTACAATGGGTCAATTCGACCTGCGGGTACTGTATTTGTCTTAATTGACAAGTACATGTCCTCTAACTTAACCTAGCCTAAGTATTCTGCCATCTCCCACAATTTCTCCATGAAATTTCTCGTCCTAGGAGTACACGTATCAAAGTCGTGATTAAAGTTATCAGGGGCTCTCTATCCAAACTCAAAACATATTGAATTTAAAAACTAATCTGGGCCACATAAGCCTAAATATTCTACCATCTCACTAATTTCTCCATGGACCATCTACTATCTGCTTGATCTGCAGATCGATCAGCTCAAATGTAGTAGAGATTCTCTCTCATTATTTCACTTGCAAATTTGTTTCTCTCAATGTCCTAGGTCCTCGTAACCCAGCAGTGTTAAGTACTATTGTGAACAAGAATTACAATACAACGACCAGTCAATGTTCTTATTGCAGTCACACAAAGTTGTAATAGAGCCCTAAAAAGATAGAATGAAATTGTACCTGAGGGGAAAACATATGTAGCAGGTCTTTCATTATGTGCTTCCTGTATTAAAATTTAAATAAAATAAAGTGTGTGTGACTGCCTGGTTTAAGGATACTTATACCGGAAAGGACACAATGGAATGGTGGGGTACTCCAGGGGCAAAGAGGTATACCATCTTTACAGATGAGTCTAAGTTAGTTGGATGTACAGGTGCTGTGGTTTTCTGTAGGGAACTCGGTCTTGAACTCCACTTCAGGTTGAATGATAACTGCAGCGTTTTTCAGGCGGAGATTTTCGCAATCTTGAAGGCTATTGAGGCCATCGCTGGTGGCCTAGCTTTGGATTCGGAATCTTACATGATCTTCGTTGACAGTCAGGCCATTGCGTCGGTCTGGAGCAAATCACGACTCGTTCGCGAGTGCAAGGAGTAGTTGAGGACTTTTGGACTAGACCGTATCCGTCTGTGCTGGGTTCCGGGTCATAGCGGAATACTGGGCAATGAGACGGCGGATGCCCTCGCTAGGTTAGGTTCGCTTTCTGGAGGCGATTTGATAGTTGTTTCTGACCTCCCGGTCTGTCACCTTTATGGCCTCATTAATGGATGGGTCAGGGAGGAAGAGCAGAGGCGTTGGGGGAACGGATCGGGTTGTTTTGTCTCTAGATATCTATGGCCTGGTGTGGACAATAGGAGAACAGGGCGGCTGTTGGACTTGGATAAGGCCAGCTTAAGGTTGGTTGTCAGTTTTATCACGGGGCACTGCGAGATTAGGTCGCTGTTCCAGATCCCAGCCGGACTATTGCAGGGCATGTTGCGATGAGGAACACCTCCTCTGTAACTGCCCAGCCCTTGGTAGATTGAGGTTGAGGATCCTTGGCAGGGCCTTCTTTGAGAGTTTGAATTCTATGTCGCGAGCCGATATCAAGGCTCTCCATATATTCGTTATTGGCTTAGGCTGGTTGAGAGGCAGTAGGGCTTCATCAGTGTAGTCGCGCCCTCCCCTTTTTGTTATTTCTTATCTGTGTAATTCCTCCACTTCCCATTCTCCTCTCTTTCCTACATCCTCTCCCTTTATCCTTCCCTCTGTAAGGGCGTTGTACAATGGGTCAATTCGACCTCCGGGTACTGTACTTGTCTTTATTGACAAGTATACGTCCTCTAACCTAAGTGGGTGTGCAGTCGCCGTAGTCTAGTAGGTAGTGTTTTGGCTTATTAGACGTGAGGCCACGGTTCAAACCCCAGGTCAGGTATCTCTAACAAAACGAAATACCAAAAAATATTTCTGTCGGCGTCTGCGGTCTGTCTCGGATTCTGGCAAAAACTCTGACAGTAAATCTGTCGTTCGGTGTCGACTTCAGACTGTAGGTCCCGCCTCTTATAGATAAAATTACAACACACAACTTAAGTGGTGTGAAAAATTAGGTTCTAATCCTGG
This sequence comes from Sarcophaga variegata, assembly GCA_932273835.1. Classification (NCBI taxonomy): domain Eukaryota; kingdom Metazoa; phylum Arthropoda; class Insecta; order Diptera; family Sarcophagidae; genus Sarcophaga; species Sarcophaga variegata. The sequence goes on along the minus strand of OW026361.1, from coordinate 13,470,448 downwards.
CTGAAGGGTTGTAATGACCAATTCTTTATGTGTGGGAGATATTATCGAAATTTTCAATTCGTTGAAAAGACATTTTTATGTCATTATGTTTGTAATACTACATCGTTCAAATGTACGCCACGACTTATCTATGTGGAACGTATTCGAAACGGGCAATTTTCCATGATTCTGGCATATAAATCAGACTAAATTTAAACGATGCGAGAGATTATGGAGTTTATTCACATACATTTGAGACATCAAAAGGAAAGCTCTAACGGGATTTGGTTTCTTTTTACTACACCCTCTTTTTAGGTGCTTTTTACACATTTGAATATTGTAATTGTTTTCGGAATAAAGAGAAGAAAGGATTTAAAATGGCAAAAATAATCTTAAACACGTACTTGAGACTCGTTTATCATACAAATTTTCGTATAAATAAGCAGCCTTATGGGCATGCAAGCAGCTAATTTGTTCAGATTTTAATTCAGGCTGTCATCGCCTATAAGTAGTAACGAATCTCTAACGTTTCGCAAACAGTTTTTCTTAAAATCTCTCCAACCTAAGGTTTATTTAAGGCAAACAAAGAAACAAAAAAATGAAATATTTTACGGCTGTTGTTGGACTTTTTTGTGTTTTTCTCGTACATAAGCCCACTGGTATAAATGCCGAAGGGGAAGACAGCGAATGCAACAGCAGTGTTGCCAATTATATAAATAAAAAGATCAACAAATTATTACAGAAATATCCGGAAAAACAGTTCGAAAATTTAAGACTGACGTTGGCTTTTAATGAAGCCTACCAAAAGCTATCGAATGCCATTTTAAAAGAGGACGAATTAAAACCGGACGATTGTGATGCAGCCGACGAAGTTTCAGAAAGTTTTAAGGACTATGCGCTTAGATATGACGATGCAAGCGCCAAACTGCAAAAGGCTCTCGAATATCTGCATGGCATTGACCAGGATCCTCAACATTCCTCGCAAACTAAACTGAATGCCCTCAAATTGGAAAAGGAAATAATAGCAATCGCCGAGATGGATGATGTTGAAAAAGTCCTAGAAAAATACAACAGTTTTAAAGCAATGCCAGAAGAACCTGAACAAAGTGCCAGCAAAGCTACAGTGGCACAATCAGTACAGAAAAATCAAGCACAAGAAAATGCAGTGGCTGTACAGGATAATTTCAATGACATAAATGAGTCGACCTATAAACATGCTTTCGAACAGATAATGCACATCATAATGAATGTAAAGGAGAAAAATGATGGTAATTCCAATCTGGACGATGACGATGATTTCTATTAAGGCAATCGAAGGTAATTTGAAACGTTTTCAATAAAAATGTGAAATAAAAGTATTTTTTTCCATTCGGTCTGCATTCGTCATCCAATCAAGTTAGCAGCACTGAATCAGAATGAACATAAGCAGGCGAGATAGTTTTTTTTTTCTTAAAAGGATTTTGAATTGTTTCATCAATTTTAATGTCGTTCGATGAACAATAGTCTGCAGCTGTCGTACGAGGTAAGGTTGCATAAATTTAAAGTTATAAGTCCTATGTAGTCTAGTAGAAGTCGCCGCAGTCTAGTAGGTAGTGTGTTGGCTTATTAGAGGTAAAGCCAGGGTTCGAGCGCCAGGCCAAACATCAAAACGAAATACGGAAAAATATTTCTTCGGCGACTTCCTCTCAGCAGATTCCTGGCAAAAACTCTAAGAGTAAATAAAATTGCCATGAAAAGTTTCTCAAAAATCTGTCGTTCGGAGTCGACTTTAAACTGTAGGTCCCACCACTCATGTATAAAAATTAACGTACACAACATAAGTGGTGTGAGAAACTAGGTCGTAATCCTGACTCAAGGGTTGTAATGACCAATTATGTTATGTATGTAGTCTAGTAGGTAGTGTGTTGGCTTATCAAATGTGAGGCCTCGGTTAAAACCCCAAGTCAGACATCTCCAATTAAACGAAATATTTAAAAAAAATTCATCGGCGATTTCCTCTCAGCAGGCTACAACCCTGAGAGTAAATAGAATTGCCATGAAAAGTTTCACAAAAATCTGTCATGCCATTCATGTATAAAATTAACGTACACAACATAAGTGGTGTGAGAAACTAGGTCGTAATCCTGGCAAAAGGTTCGTAATGTCCAATTATGTTTATGTATGTAAGTCTGCTAAGGCTGTGCTAAGTTTACACATACACTTGAGATTCCGAAATAAGTGCCGAATAGCACAGAAAATGCATATAATCAGTCGTATCTATAATGCGTCATTGTGAAGTCGCCGTAGTCTAGCAGATAGTGTGTTGACTTATTAAATGAAAGGGCGTGGTCCAACCTCTGGCTCAGCCATCTCGAACAGAACGAAATATAAAATATATTTCTTCAGGTCTTCCCCTCCGCAATCTACTGACAAAAACTGAGAGACTGATGGTAATTGCCATGAAAAGTTTTTCAAAAAAAAATCTGTTGTTCGGTGACTTCCTCTCTAAGCAGATTTGTGTCAAAAGCTCTGAGAGTCCAATCCATGAAAAGTTTCTCAATAATCTGCCTTCCTTAGTCGGCTTTAAATTGTAGGTCCCACCACTCATGCATAAAGTTAACACACACAAAATAAGTGGCGAGAGAAACTAGGTCGTAATCCTGACTCAAGGGTCGTAATGACCAATTATGTTATGTATGTAGTCTAGCAGGTAGTGTGTGGGCTTATCAGACGTGAGGCCTCGGTTAAAACCCCAAGTCAGACATCTCCAATTAAACGAAATATTTAAAAAAAATTCATCGGCGATTTCCTCTCAGCAGGCTACAACCCTGAGAGTAAATAGAATTGCCATGAAAAGTTTCACAAAAATTTGTTAAATCATATGTGTTGTGAGAAACTAGGTCGTAATCCTGCCGTGAAGGGTTGTAATGTTGTTGTAAACTATGTTACGTTTTTACCTTTTTAAAAATGTTTAAAATATGAGTTCGTTGATTACAATCAAAATAAAAACAAATATGTGTTTAGTTTCAATTAAACTCTTTATTGTTCGCACTACTTTTGTGTGCCACAGCTTACAATTTCATGAGTCCAACAATAATTTGCTTTATTCGTTATTCTTCTTTACACTTATGTTCGCATACACACTAACAAATGTTCGGTAGATCTCTACAACGACGATCATCAAACCACGACTGTTTTCTTCACACGCAACGCGTCTTTACACAAGACTGAATGAATTCTTACTGCTCGTTGCCTGCTTTGTGTTGCCTTTTTATATGCCCACGTAAGCAGTCTGATGAAGTCGAAATGTTCGGGGTTTCGTCTTCTCGAGAACCTCTATCTTCAAACCACGAATGTTTTCTTCCCACGCAACGGGTCTTCCCACAAGATTGAATGAATTCTTACTGCTCGTTGGCTGCTTTGTATTGCCTTTTTATATGCCCACGTAATCAGTCTGATGAAGGTGCTTGAAGTCGAACGTTCGGGGTTTCGTCTTCTCGAGAACTCTATCCCGATTTCATTGTTGCTTGTTGTTGCGTTTTCGTTTACTTGTCTATTCCCCTTTTTTCATACTGATGTTGTTGGTTTACTTGTAACAAGTTCGTTGTATTTGTTTGTGTAGCGTTTGCTCATTTTAATGTTAAACGATGTACACCGTTTCCATTTTCGTAACAATTCGACATTGTAAACCGACAGTAGGTTTTAATTGTTGCATGAGTTGAGCTTTATATGAATGGACTTGCAATTGTAAAATATTCAATAATGAGTCATTAGATGGGCTCGATGTCTGAGGTGACCATGAAATTAACAAATTCGAATGACAGGCAATACTTCCCCCAGAAGAAGCGGTACTTTAAACTATCCATACATTGTAATGTAGTTTAAAGCGAATACTATCTGCCCTTAATGCTCGATGAGTATAACCGAAAAAAATTATTTTTTTTCAATATTTTTTTTGAACTCTTGGCAACTCTATTATTCCAGTACATAAATGAATAAAGCATTGCATTAAAAAGCAATAACCTAAGCTTTGACAGTAGAATTAAGATTGTATTCCTCTCAATCTAGATCATACTACAAGAAGCTCATCTGTAGCAAAGAAATATTAAGTTATCGACCACTATGCTGTGTTCTTTAGTATAGCAATACAAAACCAAAAATATTTTTAATATTAAAATCCATTTATTTTAAAAATATATATCGTTATTAATATTGTATTTATTAAAAAGAAACTTTACAATAATACTACACACCACACACTTCTGTGGTGTCCCAAAATACATACAATAAATCGCTTTAAAGATTTTTAAATTTATTCTACACATACAATAAAAACGTTAAGAATCTCTATCTCAAAGTCATCATTATATCTTCCAAATGCCCTTCTTTAATAGATATTCATTCAGTTTCTTATTCGTATCCATTAACCATTTGGCAACCATCAGTTGATCACGCTGTTTCCTTTGATCATTCTCATCCATGGCCACACAGATGGTATTGAAAATTTCCTGCAATTCATAGGCAAATTCTCCACTGGCATCCTGTAATAGACTGGCGAAAAAGTTACGATATTTTGGTAGACTTTTGAGGGCCTTCTCTATCCATGAACATTTCGGATTGGGCGGCGAAAGTTCATTGTCACTGTAATGACAGTCGGCGGTATCTAAAATAATGAAGGCATAGGAGAGCTAAAAGAAAAATTGATGAAAAGGATGAAAGGATTGAATAAATATTTGCTTTTAAAGTTTAACATAAAAAAAATTAATTTTGTAAAGGAATACCACAATAATACAAGTGGTTTGCAACTTGACTAAATCGATGGTTTTGCCTGCTTTGTAAAGTAAATTAATTGAGGATATTCCTGAACAACTTATGGTATCAACTCATACTTTTCTGGGATATGCAAGTCCAGGTTGCTTATATATTCTCGGAAATTTATACGATGCGGAACCCATATTGTTTGAATGTAAACGATGGAGGAATAAGAGATTTAAATTGTAAGAACCATTTCTTCCTGTAACAGGAAGAAGTGGCGAAGTACAAAAACCATAGCCTGAGATTGAAAACAGAGAATCACAGGGGTTCGGTTGGATGAGAGCTATCCTCAACACCTATCCTTAGTAATGTTTACGCTGTTCTGGCAAAAGAACTTTTACCCAATCATGCCAGACCTGATCATTCCAAGTAATTTTCGAATTCGACGGCTTTCTTTTCCAAGGAACTCAAGTAGCACTGCAACACAGAAGACCTCAAGCAATATTCTGCATACAAAATCCAACAATAATAATGGAGTTACACAGGGTTTTCTCTAAGAACTCGTAGAACCATGTGCTATTGTACCCACAGATAAAGCAGCTAAAAACTGTTTAGGGCAGTTTATGCAAAAAGGTCATCTTTGAACTTGGTAGGTAGAAGAGCAGGAGCTAGGTCTCATGTCTATCATCATACACCTGTGCCATTAAGTCGACTTGTTGTGCTTTGGCAATTAAGGGCTATCAACCATAGAAAGTCTATAGAAAGTCTGTATCTTGTACAAGCTTCCTTGAAGTCTCGTATAGTGTGTTCCCAAAAATATTGGAATCTTAAGCTTAGAAAAGCCGAGCAGTGATAAAAAAAGTGTACCTTCGTACCGGTGTCTTTACCACATGCCTTGTACACATTTTATCCATTACGCCGCTACGTTTCAGGTGTATATGCACCGTAAGTTTGCTCATAAGTGTACTTAAGTCACCTTTACTTAATTTTACAATACTCATGGTTTTCCTCTCATTAGGATTGCGGCAGGGTATTTTCACATACTTGGATAAGTCGAAATCTCGACAGTCGTAATGCTGGCATACGTATGCCAACATTCAAGCTAATGAATGAAGCACTAACAGCTTAGCTGAGGGCCACATTTACAAAATGCGATTAATTTAACGATAGCTTCTCATCTGCTGGGTGTGAAGTCATGTGAGCAATCCATTGCAATGAGCAGGCAGATGAGCTTACGAGGAGGGGAGCTTTCACGTCTTTTTGAAGAGTAGAATAAGACTGTTTGAAGGGTATATTGGGCGAATGGGTTTAAGGCAATCTGAACTTTTATTTGATTAATTACAATGGTAGTATACTTGAGTCAAATATCAAACCATGCAGGAATAACATGAGGTAGATAAGAGGACACTTAAAGAATACTGGTTTAAAACGAACAGAAGTTGTTGTGGTCTAGATATCTCTAACAAAGCAGAATATCTCAGCAGATTTCTGGCAAAAACTCTGAGAGCAAATAAAATTGCCATGGAAATTTTCTCAAAAATCTGTCATTCAGTAGGTCCCGCTACTCATGAATAAAATTAACACACACAACAAAGGTGGTGTGAGAAGTTATAGGTTGTAATCCTGACTGAGGGGCTGTAATGTCCATTTTAGTAAGTACGTTTAATCTCCGGATGATGAGAATGTATTTTGTGAACACATACTTAAAGCCTGTGTGGCATTGTTGTAACTCGGAATGCATTCTGGACAGATTAGAAGTCGCCGTAGTCTATTGGTAGTGTGTTGGCTTATTAGACGTAAAGGCAGGGTTCGAGCCCCAGGCCAGACATCAAAACAAAAAGTATTTCTTCGGTGACTTCCTGTCAGCAGATTTCTGGCAAAAACTCTGAGAGTAAATATAAAATTGCCATGAAAAGTATCTTAAAAAAATCTGTCGTTCTGAGTCGACTTTAAACTGTAGGTCACGACACTCATGTATAAAATTAACACGCACAACATAAGTGGTATGAGAAGCTAGGTCGTAATCCTGACTGAAGGATTGTAATGGCCAATTATGTATGTATTGAATGCGGCGCCCTCTTTCGAATGATTGTTATATGATTATAATAATTTTGTTTTGGGAAATAAGGCATATTAAGGCCACAATAAAGCCTTACTGCTTTACTATGCGTTTGTTGAATTTATGCTGAAAATTCTCGTTTGCCTTAATTTAAAACTTTTCCAGACCACTTGTTGCTGTTGGACTTTAATCGTGTTAATTTCTTTCTTTTTTTAATTTCAAGTTGTAACCAGTTTTCGTAATTTATTATTATTAATATAATTTGTTGTATTATTGTTGTTGTTGTTGTTCGATTTTTCTTATGATTAAAAATTAAATTTTTTTTATTGATTTCAAATCACTCACTTGACTAGCAAATAATGTTATGGCAACACACAGTTTCCAATTAAAGGCCATGATTTTTAAAATATTTTCACGATTTTTTTCAAAATGTAGACAAATGTTGTGTTGTTTTTTAATTTATTTAAAATTGAGGAAAAGGAAAATTTTTATTTTAAATAAAAAAAAGACAATTTTTTTGTATGACTTTAAATATGATGGATTTTCGAACGTAATTGTATGTCGTATTGATCTTAACGGTTAAACAATTGTTTTAAAACTGTTTCGCATATTTTAAATGCCCCGTTTAAGCAGTCTTGCTAGAGTGTTTTTATTTTTTTCAATATTTTTTTTTAATTTTTGATTGTAAAATAAAGGAATTCTTATCAATAATTTATTATTATTATTATATTTTAATATTGTTTTTGTATTTAAATCTGTTCACATATAATCGCTATAGACATAGATTTTACTCCATATATTGTATTGCCTCTATATGTACATACTTACAGACATACATACATATGTAGGAATATTTTAAATGCACATTTTTAAGTACATTTTACTATGAAATCATCGATATTTCAGTTAAATTGGAAAAAAATATCGAATAAATTTTTTTTCTATATTTTTCCTATTTTTTTGAATAATAAAACGTAATAAAACAAATTCAAGACGGCTGGGCTGTCAATGATTTGCAAAAAATAATACAAAATATTATTAAATATAATATGTACATGCATTTGCTTGATTTAATCGTACACATTATATTTATTGTAATATTTTACACAAAAAAATTTCTTAATCAGCTTCCCTTACGAAGTGGGAGCGTTATGGGACAGACAATTTTACAAAAAAAAAAAAAAAAAGAACTCATTATGATGGATTTATGTTTATAAGTCAGGGCCAGTCAAATGGAAAACAAATAAAAAAATTAAAAAAAAATAAATAAAAATTACAAAAGTTTTATAGAAATCTTTTAAAATATGGCAACTCTTTCCTTATTTCCTTATACAGCCGCCCACTCAACGTTTTCAATTTATTTAAAAATAGCATTTCAATTGTCAATTTAATTGGTTTATTGAACCTCTTGGAAAGCCTAGGCAAAGTCAGTAGCCTAGGAATTGAAATTCTGTATTAAAAATAAACAGAGACCCTGAAGTGTTAAACAAAGGTTCCTGTAAGTTTTTTCTTTTTTTTTTCTTCAGTGGCAACAATAATTTTAATATTCTATGGTTACTGATATTGTATTGTATTGTATTAGGCGGTGAAAAAAGTTTGCCTGTAGACAGCTCTGAAATATAATAGGTCTGGTAATATTATTTAGATCAGTCAGATGGATATACTTAATTCGGCCTACTAAATATTCCGGCTGTCCCGTATTAATAATTTTATGGAATAGAATGAGGCATTTAATTTTCAGAAGATTATCAAATTTCACACTAAATATCTGATACGTTAAATGAGAAATATGATCCCAGCGACCCTTAAGAAAGACGTATCTTGCTATATTGTTGTATGCCAAGTTCAGTTTCCGGTTGTCATTACTACGCAGTTTGCAAAAAATTTCGCACCCATACAATAGCACAGGAATCAAATAAGTTTTAGCAAGTTGCATACGAATTGCAAAAGGTGTTGAATCAATGACCGCCCATAAATTTCGTAGCATGCTGTATATTCTGCCAACAAGGACATTTATATGGCCAAACCACGATAATCTGTCATGAAATACAATACCCAGATTGGTAGCGGATGTGACAATTTTAGTCAATTTTATTTCCCCTGATACTCAATCTCAATGGCAAACGAAACATTGGTCTTCGAAAGCATTAAACATTTGGACTTTGAGGGGTTAATGCAAGAAGAATCAATATTCTCCCTGCGAGTACTGGCATAAATCTGCACATCATCCGCATACATATGAACACGGCAGTCAACCAAAACATCCGGTGGATCATTAATATACATACAGAACAACAGTGGCCCCAGTATTGATCCCTGGGGAACACCTCTACAAATATTAAGCGAATCAGAAATATTCCCATTTAGATGAACCCTCAGACATCTGTCCAACAAATAAGAAAATATTAGACTAGCAGCAGAATTAGAAGAATTAAACAGTTTCATGCACATTTTTAAAAATCAAATGAATTCAAAAACACTAATACATACAAAGCTGTGTATACGTATACATTTCATGCCAAGCTAATATTCATTCCGTGTGATTTGAAAAGAACAAAAATTGTGCGACTAAAAATTGTTCTCGTGTGATTAGAGCCAATAAAGAAACATTTAATAGCCTTGCCAGACCGTAGTTCTTAAACCACAACATAGGGTTTCATGTTTAGCCGCATAGATATGGTATTGTAGTGAATACAGTGCTTGGGAAGATCGAACACAGGCTTGAATCCTTTAGAAGCCACACGGTGTTTAAAAATAAAGAAAACTAAAAATATTAATATTTTTACTATTTATTAAATTACATTGTTTTAATTTCAGAAATTTTAATTTGTGAAAGTCTTAATGAGCAAACGATTGGCAATTTCGTCAAAATTTTTGTTCTTTTATTTTTAAGAAGAATATGCTTTTAAAGTTTTTATGTTCAATATTTTTTCTATGAATAGACCTAAAATGCTTTAAAAAATATGATTGTTTTTATGATAAAGTTTTGTGCTAATTTAATGTCTTTATCTGTATATTTTATAAAATAAAGAAGCCGTATTTATTCTCATTAAATGCAATAAAAATATGCAAAATATTTGTGAAAAACTTTTCGAGCATATTTTTTTATTTCTTAAGGCAAAATTTTATTAGTTTTGAAATGGTAGCAGTTGGGGAATTATATTTAAATGCAAATAAGTAAACAAGTTGACAAGTGCGCATTATTTTCATGTCAAAAACTAAGTCAAAATAAAGTGAAACATTCTATACTCTCAGGATACGATAATATTATAAGAGCGTTTGGGATTCTTCCTCTTGACAACTCTTCTGTTGCCCACTTTATTTACTTTAGATTAAAGCAAAGAAAAGCTACCTTCAAATGCCAGTGACTTGTCATTAAATGTAAACAATGCAATTAAAGTTTATAAATGTTTTTGTTTTTATTTTTTCTTTAATAATTACAATAAATATAATCTATAAAGTAAACAATTTTAATTACATTTTGAAAAGTTGATTATGGATTTAATTTCTCCTGCTAAAAGATCAGGGAAAGCCCTCAGTCACATACGCATATATTTTCTACAATAATTTGCATAACTTCCTTATAACGCATGTGAGGCTGTGTTACTCGTAAACAAATTTTGTGGCAAAAAATTCTTTGAATTGAAAATTATGTCACTTCATCATCAGTTTGAAAAACACATGTTGTTGCATGGCGATCATTTTGGCAGTCAAGAACCAAATTAAAGAGAAAATTTTTTTAATGAACTTGACATAGTTTTTTAATAGGACCAGAATCATCATCATCATCATAGAGTGGAATAATTTAGAAATTTAATTTATTTGGCGAATGTTATTTACGAGGGTTGGTTTATTAATTTGTGTAATAAAACAAAGGCTCAATAGACAGTCTACTTCAGATGTATTTACTGGCTTATTTGTGTTTGAAATGAAACTAATTTTCTCTGCATATTTATAGAACAGGGGAAGAGCACGCGTGATGCGTATTTTCCAAGTGTAATATACGTAAACGTTGCTTGTTGACCTAACCACCGAATGGGAATTGAGTTTAATTGCTGAAGAAAATTTTATTCGAAAATTCAGCATTTGAAGCTTGATGCTCTAGGATGCAATCAAATGCAAAATCAAAATACTCCTTAATGGCTCTAATCACACGAGAACAATTTTTAGTCGCACAATTTTTATTCTTTTCAAATCACACAGGATGAATATTAGTTGCGCATGAAATGTATACGTATACACAGCTTTGTATGTATTAGTGTTTTTGCATTCATTTGATTTTTAAAAATGTGCATGTATTAGTTTTGTGTGCAGTTTACGCTACCAAAAAAACATTCTCTTCACCTCTCTTGCCTATAAAATATCATTTTATGCCAGCACAATTATTCTCGTGTATGCCAATGAGCCAATGAGTAGTAAGACAAAACTAATTGCAGAGAATATCATGGTATCGACAAATTCGTAGTTTTCACCACACTACAATAACTATAATTTCACCAGTGCATGCAGTACGAATATGCAAGCCTTACTAAAGCTATAATGCTTCCAATATTGCCAAATAATCTTAATAATCTAGTCGATACCTTGCACAGCAGATCGCGTACAATGATCGTAATTTCTCCCTAATGGCCGAAACGTGACCTTGTTTGAATCAGCTTTTCTATAGTAATTTGCATAATTAAAGAATATTTTAATAAATAAATGACACTTCAAATGCCTCTAATCACACGAGAACAAGAACATGGTTTTTCGGTGGCGTAAAGTTTCAACCAGCTACAACCCCGCATTACCAGCACAAAACTAATACATGCACATACAAAGCTGTGTATACGTATACATTTCATGCCAAACTAATATTCATCCCGTGTGATTTGAAAAGAACAAAAATTGTGCAACTAAAAATTGTTCTCGTGTGATTAGAGCCAATAAAAACATTTAATAGCCTTGCCAGACCGTACTTTCTAAACCACAACATAGCGTTTCATGTCTAGCCGAATAGATAAGGTATTGTAGTGAATGCAGTGTTTGGGAAGACCCACGCAGGCTTGAATCTCACAGAAAACAAAGCCACATGATTTTCAAATTTTCGAAGAAAGACACGTCATTCCGTTTCTCAATAATCTGAACAGAAATCCTTTGACCCCCAAGATAATAACATCAGTAGCTGACATCAGAGTAAGGCTTGGCAATGCCATACAACAATTCAATGAATTTTCACTGACAGAGTTTTTTGTACGCAACAAAAAGAGACAGCCTTACAATTCTAGGATCATTTTCGCAGAGGCAGTTTTTGGGTAAGAACTACATGGAAAAACTCTAACACCGAAGCACCAGTTAATATAGCCCCGCTGTTAAGGTAACTTTAAGAAATCGATTAAAGGCATTGCATTATGCATACTAATATACTCAAGTTGGTCACTATAATCCTTTAGGCAGGATTGCAACCTAGCTTGTCAGGCCACCAATGTTGTTTGTATTAATTTTATATATGATTGGCGCGACCTACAGCATAATGTCCACTCCGAGCGTCTAATTTGAAAACATTTACTATCAAAGGAGGCTGCTGAGAGAAGTCACCAAAAAATATTTCTTTTAATATCATTTTGTACGAGATATCTGTGCTAGGCTTTGAACCAAGAGTTCTCGCATAATAACCCAATATACTACTTACAATACTACAATAATTATGGATTGATTCGGTCCTATATGTATGTTGGTTAAAAAAATGAAAAGCGATAAGTTGTCTTGTTGCATATTCCGAGTATTTTTCTGCCAATACAAACGAATCCTTGTGTTCTATGTCCCGATTTCGGCAGATTCTAGTGGATGAGGACCATCTACGTCTAACGAAGCATTAGCTTGAAGCCATGACTGTTAAGCCGATTAGGTAGAATTAGAATAGGATTTATTGCGCTTTGACTAGTCATTGTGAGGAATTCGTTTTTACATCGAATCAGTACGGGCGGTGAATTATAAGTTTAATACGGCAGTACAACATTAAAGAAACCATGATCGAAGATCCTTTACCCGTAATGTACGATGACAAGGCCATTAGAACAAGCAGTGGCTGTTGCTGTAGCAGTAATAACAGTAGTTATAATGCTATTAGAAATAGCAGTAGCAATATTCGTATTTGAAGTAGTTGTAATAATATCTCTAGTAGTTTATACAGCAGTGATATAGTATTGTTACTTAGTCTTAGAAGTAAGATTTAGTTTTCGGTATCAGGGATTGTAGTACTTTTAATGCTGTTAGAAATATCAAGAATAGTAGCTGAGCTAATTCTATTTGGAGAGTTATTGAAAAGCATTGGTAATGAAAATAGCACAAGTAGTAGTATTTTAATGCTATTTTAATTAGCAACAGCAGTAGTAGTGGTAGTAGTAATAGTAGTAGTATTAGTAATAAGTACTTTCAGTGCTATTAGAGCAGGCAGTGGAAGTTGCTGCAGCAGTAATAGTAGTGGTGCTAATACTATTACAAACTGTAGTAGTAGTTGTCGTGACATTAATAGTATTATTAGTCGCACTTGAAGTAGCAGAAGTAATAGCATAAGTAGTTGTTACAGCAGTGATATAATATTGTTTGTTCTATTAGAAGTAGCAGTAGTAGATTCGCTATTTTAAGATGATAATACTTTTAATGCTGTTATAAATAGTAGCAATAGTAGTAGTGCTAATACTATTTCGAGAGTGAAAATCGCAGTAGTAGTAGCAATAGAAATATCGTTTAGAATAGTATTTCTAGCAGTAGCAGGAATAATTATTGTAGTTGTTATAATACTAGCTCTTATGCTATTAGAAATAGAAATGGTTGTAGTACTGTTAATAGTATTTTAAGTGGTTATAAATATATATTGATGGTAAGCTTCGTGTCACTGTTTCACAATGTGATGTTACAACCTGAATGAACGACCTGAATTCGACGTTGTGCCTCCTAGTTGAAAGACTGACAGGCCCTACACATCTGTCAAGATGTGATTGGGAAATTTTTAGGCCGAATTAACAAACGCTGGCTGTTAGCTAATATACCATTTTCTCTTGCGTAGCGTATACAACAATGATGTATTGTGTGTTGTATTGTGACTGATTCCATTAGACTCATCACACTCATATTTCAATATTTCGTATTCAAATGTGATGACTTTAGCAATAAAATATTTCAACTGGGCGCCAATTTAATTTTCTTTTTTATTTTATTGTTGGCAAAGAAACGAGAAGACCATTAAATTAATTGTTTATAAACATATGCAAAATAGTCTTTTTAATTAATAATTAAAATATTTTCAGAAATTATTTTTTTGCTTTCCACTTTGCAGAAGTTCTTTGACTGGCAAATTACATTTGAGTAAAAATTGCTTAGGCGTCTACAAACATTATCAATTGTGTAATGAACAGGTAATTTATATTATAACTGTTTTTTTAATTTTATTTAAAATTATTTTAAATGTTTTTCTAATTTCCTATTACAGGCCTGTCCTTCCCATCAGAATGATTTTAGAGCCCAGCAATGTTCATCGTACAATAGTGTCGACTTTCAAGGACAACAATTTATGTGGGAGCCGTATATTAAAGGTTGTTTTAAACTTCTTTTATTTCTTCTTTTTGTTTTAATTTAAGAAACTTTATATCGTTTTATTTTTATATTTTTAAAGATGATGCCGAATGTGAATTAAATTGCAAGCCTTTGGGCATGAAATATTTTGCCACCTTAAATGCCACAGTCATTGATGGTACACCCTGTGAAAAACCAGCCGAATATTATCGAACAAATTATCGTGGTCGTGCCATATGTATTGATGGTATTTGTAAGGTAAGTACCAATAAAAATTTATGAAAAGTTTTAAGTGTGAATACAGTCTAGAAATTTGATTTCATATAAATAAGAAAAACAATTTAAACGTATCATTTTCTATTATTTCTATTTCTATGTCAAGCATATAAAAGTCTTATAGATTCAGCATAAGGTGATAGTCCAGACTTTTTGGTTTCCCTTATGTCTGGTAACATTTTTGAAACATACCTGTTCATACAGATTTCTACTCTCCGTTATACTACTACACCCTTACCCTACCACTACTACTGGAAAAGTGCCGTGCTTACACACATACATAATTGGTCATTACACCCCTTCAGTCAGGATGACGACATAGCTTCTCACACCAATTATGTTCCGTGTGTTAAATTTATACATGAGTGGCGGGACCTACAGTTTAAAGTCGACTCCGAACGACAGATTTTTTTGAGAAATGTTTTCATGGCTTTTTTTCATGTTTTACTCTCAGAAATTTGTGAGAGCAACTCTTTATAGAAATATTTTTTCATATTTCGTTTCGTTGTGAATGTCAGACCTGGGTTTGAGGCCCACGTCTAATTGGCCAACACACTACCTTCTACAGAACGGCGATTTCGTAACGAATACAATAGATTCACTTAAAGCCAGCGTTCGCTGAAAACGTTAGGAATGTGCGTCCAAATCAGTAGACTGTCCATTTCATTATGACAAGAAATGACCACACATTACAATACCAGATAAAAACTATAGACTCCTATTTTAAGCGCTTCCTGTTTTTAAATTTAAATAAAGGAATCGATTCGAATCATCGAAATTTTTATTCGTTTGGAAGAGCTATGGATACCATTTATGTATGGAATGTAACACCGTTCAAATGTTTGCCTCGGTTTCTATGGGTATTTTCCCAGACTCTATCAATTAAATCGTATAGAATTTGACCAATAAGTTGCAGTAGTTTAGTAGCTAGTGTGATGGCTTATTAGACGTCAGGCCACGGTTCAAACCACTGGTCAGACATCTCTAACAAAACGAAATTTGGACTTCCCCTGAGCAGATTTCTGGCAAAAACTCTAAGTTTCTCAAAAAAATCTGTCTTTCGGAGTCCACTTTAAACTGTAGGGTCTGGCACTCATGTTTAAAATTAACGCACACAGCATAAGTCGAGAGTGAAGCTAGGTCGTAATCTTGATGAAGGGCTTGTTACGACCAATTATGTATGTATGTATGTGAATTTTATCGATGGCATGGGTGACATTGGTTTTGAATGGCACAGTGATTTGTGGCTTATTCGTCCAAAGCCACAAGATAATGTCTAACGGCACAAAATCGCACGATCTTGATGACCAGTTCACATCACTGCCACATAAGATGACCATGCCTTCGTATCGCTCGTGCAAAATATTCAATGTGCCACGAACTGTGTTGTACGTAGCACTGTCCTATCGAAACCACATTTCGTTTGGCGATTAGATCATACAATTCATGGCAAAACAAATTGGTAATCATAGACCCATACTGTTGACCCATAGTGTCCGACAATACGAAATCCATACTGTACAGCGATTTTTACAGGATGCTTTGGATACTCTTGGACCTCATAAGGATAATTTTGTTTGTTCCGAAATTGGCCGCATCGTTAAAAGGGAATTTAAGGAAAATTAGGCTCAGTTTCCTCCTGCTCCAGAGTCTACTTAGCGTATACATGTTGTTATTTACGGTAATTTGAAAAATATAGCTTCAGCAAGATTGTCGTTATCAACTCTTAAAAATCGAAGGCCCCTGTTGGAAGACCTTGTATTTATACAATAGTGGTTAGAATTTTTTTCTTAATTTGTATTGAATTTTAGGCCATGTAAGGGCCATTATTACAACTTGCTGTTAACTAAAGTGGACAATAAGGTAGAAGTGAGCGTTAAGCTAAAGGGAGGATCATCCTACCTTTAACATTTAAAGGTCACTTTATGTTTGAACTTGCCATATTATTATATTATTTCCATTATGCCAACTTGAAATTTAAAAAAAATGTGGAAATACAATAAAAAAGAGGCCCGTCGCTGCCACTGCGTTTAAAAAAACTTTTAATTGAGTAGTGTTATCGACATTGCTCCGGCACTGCCATATTTTTGAAAAAGTTGAGTTTATTTTATCTGTATGCTGTAATAACGAAAAGAAGTTAATGGTGACTTTAAAGTTCACTTTAGCTAAAGTTGGCTTTTAAAGTTACCTTTTAAAGGTGACCTTTTAAAGTTAAAGCTGACTTTAAAGTTCACTTTAGCTAAAGTTACCTTTAACTAAAGCCAAATTTCACGGCAGGTTGTAATAATGGCCTTAAGAATGCCACTGCGTTTAAATAAAACTTGTTTAATTTGAGCAGTGTATCGACATTGCTCCGACCCTGCCATATTTTTTAAAAAGTTAACTTTATTTTATCTGTCAGCTGTAATAACGAAAATAAGTTAAAGCTGACTTTAAAGTTCAGTGCCAGTAATAATGGCCCTAAGAATGCAAAAAGCGTGCACTATAATACGCCTTATTTTACAACAGGGTAACCAAAAATAATTTTACTCAGTCTGTAGCTTAAAATATATAAATTGTTGCGGAATCTGTCTTCTTTGTAGAAAACTAGGAAAAGGTCATGACTAACGATGGCCAATACTTTAAATAAATTTGTACACAGCAATCTGTTTCTAGTTAAACACACAGTAATTCCATGATATGTTAACACATACTCTCTCTGTTAACTATGCTGTTAAGAACATAGCAGTTTAAAATTAAGAGATCTATAGCATAATTTTAGGCATATAATTGCATAAAATTGCTTAACGTTGAGAAATGTTAATTAACATGTAATGTTAAATGAAATACAATTAATGTTAAAAGCATTTCAACCAATATTAACACTCCGTGTCTAACATTTACTGTTAATTTTTAATATTCCCTGTAAAATGCAAAAGAAAACATAAAGAAAACCGGAAATTTTTAAAAGGCTTTTCAGACTAAATTCTTAATGTAATGCAGGAAAAAATGAGAAAATAAAGGAAAATTACTTTGATGTTGTTGATGTTGTTGTTGTTGTTGTTGTGTGAAGGCATTTACATTTTAAGTGAGTGAGAAATATTGAATTTTTATTTTTTTATGGCTGCTGGCTGCTGACTATAAAAACTTAATAAACTAAACTGGCCAATCAAAATATGTAGTTTAAGTGGAGTTTATTGGCTTTGTAAATACAACAAGATACTAAAGATTAAGTGCTGCTTAACACACGAGGGGGGTAGAGGAGGGGGGAGCGGTAATATTGCAAAATTTATGCAAAAACATGTGTTTTTTATTTGTAAAGAAAAAAGAAGCAAAAACTTTACTAATTATAAACATCTTAAGCATACTGCCTGATGCTGCTGCTGACATATAATATCTGAAGTGCTTCAAATGAAAGTATTACTATTCCTATGATTTATGCTCTATATATGGGCCTTAAACAACACAAAGAAGAAGAAGAAAAATTTAAATGTGTTTTACCATTAACAGGAAGAATTAAGTCAGTCAGTAGTGTATTATGCGGTATAAGTAAGTGGCCTATATATGAGTTTATTTATGGCCAATGAAAGTATCAAATGATTTCTGCACACACACACACACAAAAAAGCCACAATTTCATAGTTGCCTCAACACCTTCACCACCAGGCAGCAGCCAACTGCCAACAGCCAACAGTCACCAGTCGTCACTAGTCATCAGTCAGCCAGCCTGTATTAGTTAAACTGTTGCAAGGCAAAGACTTTACCACACAGTACCGTGTTAGTGATAAAAATTAAAACCTCAAATCGGTAGTTTTCATAAGATCTTATAACATAAACCCAACGACAGCAACAACATTAAGGTCTAAGGCAATATTTGCTTGTGCTGCTGACAACCAGAATGATGGCTTTCGGTTTAAATCATTTGCTATTTAATCTATTAAATTTAGTTTCATTGTTTTACTCTTATACTATATTTCTTAAAATTTTTTTTTACGATTTTTTTCATATACAGCTAACCCTATAAGCCATGTCAATAAGCCATCAATTTCGTTTTTATTATCATTTCCTTGACATTGATAAGTTTATTTGTGTAACACATTTTCAACAATTCTCAATCCCTTAAACGTACTGTGTGTGTTTCTGTTTCTGTAGTCTGGCATAATTTAGTTGTTTACCTTTTGCGACACCTTCAAAATATTATCATTCTCGTGTCAGTTGCAGTAATTTTATTACCCGCCTCTATTTTCATTTATTTTGTGGAATTTGCTGTTCAAAATAGCGGGTGTGCAGTTTTTTGAAAGTTGAAAATGTATTTTTTTAAACGAAAATTGATTCAATTGAGTTTCATAGGCCTCTACTTATGTACATTTAAATTTACATGAAAAAGAGTTCAGCAACAAACGAAATAAAAGATTGTCTGAGGTCCAATATACACGGTAATACTAGAAGCAGTGGTAGTCTAATAGTGAGTGAGATAGTGAGTTGCGTTATTAGACGCAAGACCGTAGTTCTAGGGCAGACATCTCGAACGAAATTATATAGCAAAAATATTAGAGTAAATAATTTCGTTTTCCTGCTGACAAATCAATGGCTAAGCAGATTAAGTATTAAGTAGCTCTAATTGATGTAAATAATTCTTTTAATAATCTATGTAATGAATTCTTTAATAGTAGTAAAAAGCGAATTATGAGAAAAATATATGAAAAAATATATCTTTGGCGACCTCATCTCAGTACATTACTGGCAAAAACTCTGAGAGTAGTAGTAGTAGCAATAGGAGTAGTAGTAGCAGCAATAGGAGTAGTAGCAGTAGCAGTATTAGTAGTAGCAGTATACTACTAGTAGCAGTAACAGTACTTTTAGTAGCAGTAGCAGTATTAGTAGTAGTAATAGTAGTAGTAGTAACAGTAATACTACGAGTAGTAGTAGTAGCAGTATTAGTAGTAGTATTAGTAATAGTACAAGTAATAGTACAAAAATAGTACAAGTAGTAGTAATAGCACAAGTAGAAGTACTAGTAGTAGTAGTAGTAGTAATAGTACAAGTAGTAGTAGTAGTAATAGTACAAGTAGTAGTAGTAGTAGTAACAGTTTTAGTGGTAGTAGTAGTAGTAACAGTTTTAGTGGTAGTAGTAGTAGCAGTAGTAGTAGTAGTAGTAGTAGTAGTAGTAGTAGTAGTTGTAGTAGCAGTAGTAGTAGTAGCAGTAGTAGTAGTAGTAGTAGTAGTTATAGTACCAGTAGGTAGTAGTAGTAGTAGTAGTAGTAGTAGTAGTAGTAGTAGTAGTAGTAGTAGTAGTAGTAGTAGTAGTAGTAGTAGTAGTAGTAGTAGTAGTAGTAGTAGTTTTATAGTAGCAGTAGTAGAAGTAGTAGTAGTAGTAGTAGTAGTTATAGTAGCAGTAGTAATAGTAGTAAAAAATTACCATGAAAAGTTTCTCTAAAAATCCGTCACTTGTAGACCACTTTAAACTGTAGGTGCCGCCACTTATGGATAAAATTAGCTCGCACATCGTATGCCGTAATGTTTCAGCATTATTCGGTCGTAATTCGCTTTGGAAATGATTCGATTCCGTTTTACCAGTGAATAAAGAAACAGAATAAGAACATCTGTCAACACAGTCCAATGGCAATCACTTATTGAAAGGGTTTAAGCCTGAGCTAATAAAAGTTAGCGTCCGATTTTTATTAGTCTACCATAGCAGGTCATAGTAAAGCAAGACTGAAATATTCTAAGCAGAGGATAGCATTGAAAATCAAAAGGAGATTAATTACGGCCGTACAGGGTTATATTAGTAGCTTCTTACTAATTTCGTCTATATCAGAAGTTTCGTTCTGGTTAATTCTGCATCTCTCGCAATCCAAATCTTAAAGGTTATACGGATACAGCAACAGCTGAGTCATTCCTACAAATTCGGGTTAAAAACAGTTCTCAGATGGTAAACAAACAACTCACACTCCCATAGAAACTTCTGGACTCTGTTAGTTGATAACGACCATCTTCTTGACGCTACGTCTGTAAAATTAGTTGTAATTTATTCAGTCTGTTTTAAAAAATCACCATGGATGACTCTAGAGAATGACCTGTGTTCACTGAATGGACTCTAGAGTAGTTGGTAACTGACCCTAATTTTCATCGAAAGATTATTTTCGTCAATAAGGCTCTTTTGTGGATGAATGGGTACGTGATCGATCCAAATTGTCGAATTTGGTACAACATCCATCCTGATGTATGTATGTATGTAGCCATCCTGATGAGATCAAAAAGCGCCCACTTCATGCCGTAAAAATCACTGTTTAGCGTAGATTTTGTACTTGCAGCGTCATGAAATCATTTATGAGAACGACGTTGGCCAGGTCATAATGGTCAACACTATGGGTCATTGATTACTAACTTCTTTTGGTCCGAATTGTATGATGTGGACGACAACGAAATTTGGTTTCTACGGGACGGCGATGCGTACAACACTCCTCGTGACACATTGAATATTCTGCATGAGCGAGACGACGGCATGGTCATCTCATGTGGAGGTGATGCGAATTGGCCACCGAGATCGTGTGAGTTGACCTTGTTAGACATCTTCTTGTGGGGTTTTCTTAAGTCGCAGTCATAATTGAGTAAACCACAAGCCACAGCATGAACTTTTTATATTCCGCAAGCATAATTTTAAGATGAGGAAGCCAATGCTGTTAAGTAGAAGTGGCTGTCCCCTCAATGAAAATATAAGTGGACATACTTAGGCCAACAAGCTGCTTTGCTTAATGCATTCTGATAAATGTTTACGATTTCTGTACTTTTGCTTCCTAAAGTCTCAATCATTTGATTGAAAATATGATCACATATTCTATTTATATAATAACGCTCCAACAAAGTCCAATTTGAAAGGAGCTCTAAAACATCTGCTTTACATTTAGACGAGACTAGACCAGACCATACTATGGGAGACGCTTATGAACCGGCAAGCATTGAGTCACTGCGAATTGTTTAAATTTAATGAATGAATGAATGCATGAATGAATGAATCAATTCAAATTTTAATTTCAAACAATAAAAAGAAAGAAAACAAACAGCGAAAAGCAAAAAAAATCATCACACACAGCAAATGCCAAATTAATTGAGAGCCTACTATTGCTGGCTATATTATCAAGTGAATTGACGGAATTATTGTCAGTCTTGAACGTGTAGTGAATCTTGTTTGATGAAAACTTTATTTGGCTTATCAAATGCCAGAAAGACGATCGGCCAATCGCTTCGGAAATTAAAATAAAAAACAAATCGAAAATTGTAACGTTTTGAACAGTTTTTACGCTAATTTACGCATCTTGATCGTCATACGTTTATTTGAAGGTGTAAATACAATGACAATAACAACAACAACAGTAAATATATAACAATTACAACAATGATATACTTAAGGTTTTTCGAATAACTCTCCGTTCAATATTCCGAGCTGCCATCACACAACACAACACCAGAGCCAAGCAAATATTGTGTCATTAAGCTTGGAAAAAAAGAGCAGAAGAAAAACAAAAACGCTGTCAAAGTTATCAGTCGGTGGCATAACTAATTCGATTTGCTTATTTAATTTGAGTGTTTTTTGTTGTTATGGGTCGGTCTCTCATATCAGAATCTCGTGCGAAATAACGCACCGTGTTTTTTCTTCTATAACATACGGACAGACAGAGATACCTTACCAAAGCTTTAATGTTTATAATTAGGGTGTGCCGAAAAAAGCGTTTTTTTTGTAAGAAAATGTTTCTTTTAAAAGAAAATATTTCCTTTAAGAAAATTCCTTTATTATTATTATTTTCCATTGTTCCACATGCTGCAATTAAGTTGATGTGAAAAAGTACTTTTCTTGAAAAGTACCAATATACAAAAATTGTAGCATTTTGTACTAACCATACTTATTTCAATATAAATTATCATTTTATAATTCGAACATAGAAAAGGGCCAATTTAATAAAGTACTTTTCTTTGAATAGTACCTAATTAAGGCAAATTTCTATTTTGTAATTCTGACGTTTCTTTTCAAGAATTTGAAATTTACTTGAATTTCAATACCAGTTTTATAATTTGAACACAGTAATTTACCAAAAAACGAACCAAGGTACCAAAAAAGGTACCAATTAGTCAAATTTGCAATTTCGGTTTCATAATTTGAACACAGAAGAGTACTAAATTAAAGAATAACATTGTGAATGGAATCAAAATACAGAAAAGTACCATTTCCCTACCATAATCCCTTAATAAAAAAATTATTTCTTTGTATATCATTTTTAGTTTTCAAATATCTATACAAGAAAGTACTATTTTTAGGAAAATACTTTTTTAAAAGTACCATTTTCCAGTACTTAATTTTTGTTTTTACAAGATTTCAATAGGTCTTGAAAGTTCATGTTTCATTCATGAAAAGTACCAGAAGTATTTATCAAAATTAAAAATTATTACGTTGGCTGTTATGGTGTCGAAACTGAAAATCTTTATGCAGAAATATACAAATCTGAGGTGAAATGATGAAATACTAGAGAAATGTTGAAAATAAAGTCAAGAGAGGACTTTGTGCTCTTCTATTGTGTAAACGATCGTTGGTCTCAGTTATTTTCAAATACACGGCTTTTATACTGCGGTTGTTGAACTAATTTTGTGGTATGGATTATCAGAAGGTGATCGATAAGCTGTCCTATCCTTCTATACTGTCTTGTTATAATGTCTAGGAGATGTTCGACTATAGAATGACCACGCGATCTTGTTGACTGCATTGATATGCTCCCGATTATAGCTTTTCTTACACGATTCGATGTATGTATATTCGTGCCTCAGTCGAAAATATTGCGGGCTTGCCATCAAGAAAATTGAGGTCTTCACCGATGGTACCAAGAAGATTTAATATTTTCTCTAGGGACGTGCAGAGTCTGTCTGTCAGTTTATCCCACCATTATTTCAGTCGTAACGGAAGGTGTGACCATCATTTTCTACATTATCCCCAAGCTTTCTTACAATACATACGATAACATTTATCTTAGCCAGCCACAGTTGACTCAGCCTCTTCAAATGCACGATCTTAGGTGATATTCGTTTACAAGCAGGTGCCCTGAGGGCGATTGGGTCGGTACACTGTAAGTCATGACTGATTCGTGATTGTGTGGATTTCATAAGTATATCGGAATATGGTGATAAGCTCGAAAACTGGATGGAGGGTGGTCTCCTTAGATTAGGTTTACAGTTTGAGAGCGGCTTGGCGACAAGCAATTTTTATGGATTCATAGGCAAATGGTTGGAAGAGGGCAAAATCTTTGCGAAAATAGATTGGCATCTTGCGTGTCGAGCAGCCTCTGGTCTAATAGAACAGTTTGCTGGGTTTAAATAAATTCAGTGTGAAGGTAGAATTAGCCGAACGTACTCGTAACGTAATGCAACACACGTTTGTTTTTAAAATGATAAGAACGATTGCCGAACCGTAATATAATTTCGGCAAAAATTTGCTAAAACTAGCGTAGGTTTCGTTATGTTGCATAAATGTTCGGTAATTCTACCTTGAAGCTCGGGGTTTCGGGGCTAAGTTGTTGATGAGGATATGGAATTAGCTCCAGCCGAACTACTGTAATGAGGAGGAGTTAAAAACTATAGACCAACTCTTCTGTAACTGTTCAGGCCTTGGTAGTATGAGGTTAATAACACTCGTCAGAAGATTTTTTAGTGATTTGAACTCTCTGACGTAGTTTTCGTTATCCCCTAAGGCTTATAATGGATTTCGGGAAGCTGAGAAGGGCTTCTTCATCTTTGTATGTCTTCTATTTCCTCTTCTCTCAATTTCTATCTCTCTCCCTTTTCGTTTTGTAACATTTATTCTTCTTCTCCTCATCCGTTTCTTCTTCTCTAGGACGATCACAATGGGTTTAAAGACTTACGAGAAATTGTTCTGATGACTGTGACCGATCTCAAACCTACCTAGACATGGATCATGAACTTTATTTTGCATAATCTCGCATAGAATAAGTGGCAGCATTAAAGTCTTGCTAGGTTTAGTTTGCTACACATTTAGATGGTATTGGGCGAAAAATAGGACCCTGAATCCACCATCTACGATCCTAGGCCTTTTTACGATTACGATACTTTTAAGACTACGATACTTAATACATACATAATTGGACATTACATCCCTTCAGTCAGGATTACGACCTAGTTTCCCACACCACTGATGTTGTGTGTGTGCTAATTTCATGTAGCGGAACCTACAGTTTAAAGTCGACTCCGAACGACAGATTTTTGAGAAACTTTTAATGGCAATTTTATTTACTCTCAGAGTTTTGCCAGAAATCTGTTGAGTGGAAGTCGCCGCAGAAATATTTTTTGTATTTTGCTTGATGTCTGGCCTGGGGTTTGAACCCTGGCTTTACGTCTAATAAGCCAACATTCTACGTACTGGACTACGGCGACTTTAATACTCTTCTGAATGTATCAAAACATTTTTAATATGTATGTTCTTTGACAAAAAACGCTTTTTTCGGCTCACCCTATATCATCATCATCATCATCATCATTTTAACACATATGCAAAGTTATGCGAGCTGTTTGTTGTTGTTATTGTAATTGGTATATTTGTTGCTATTGATGGTGTTGTTGTTGTTGTTGTTGTTATTGTTATTATTATTATTATGTTGTATTTATTTGTATTTGACTGGAGAGTTTGAGCAAAATATTCTGAATATTCAAAATTCAATATTGTTTCAAAGTTGTCAGACATTAGACGTGTGTTGTGTTGTGGTAAAAAACCAATTTTTTTTCGTCGTCTTCAGTTACAAAACGACGACGGTGGCTAGGTTTTCAACAGAATTCGAGTATAAAAAATTTTCGATTTAAAAAAAGTTAAAAAACGGTTAAACGCTATAAAAATCTTTGAAAACAAATCACAAAAATAACAACATCGTAAAAATTAAAAAAATAAATAAAAAAATACAAAAAAAAAAAATATTGAAATTAAAAAAATTTGTTTAAGAAAATACGACAAAAAAACGTAATAAATGAGTGCGTAAGACAAGTGTTTCGAGTGTGTGTGGCTTACAAATTAACAAATTTATTAAAAAAAAAAAAACAGAATTTTTTTTATTCACATTTTTTCTATTTCATGTTTTGTAAGAAAAAAAAACAACAAAATAAACAACAACGTTTAGTATTTTTGTTAATAATTTATTGAAATTTTTATTGAAAGTGTTTTACCGCAAATTTTCAAATATTTTCGCATTTCAAGTGGTTTTAAATTGTCGATTTGTGTCCAATGCACCAATTCTAAAATTGTTTGTTTTTGTTTTTGTTGTTGTTGTTTCTTAATTGATTTATGTCGTTATCAAATTACTTTGTCAATAATTTTTTATTAAAAAAAAAAAATTTTAAAAAATTTGAAAAAAAGAGGAGAGAAAAATTATTTAATTTTTCTTGCCTATTGTGTACACTGTATAGTGCTGCTGCTGTACTAGTCATTAATTTTCATTCTTAATTGTTATTGACTTTATTTATTTTTTGTTTATTTATTCATTTGAACTGATTTTTATTTCAATAAATTTAAATTAATTCTCTCTGTGTGCTGTAACATAAAATATTGCCTCGTAAATAAAATTAAAAAAAGGATTTTTTTGTTTCAATTGAAAACAGTTGAGTATTTGGATTATAAAATTCATGTGATGAATATATACATACATACTTGGTCATTACAACCCTTTAGTTAGGATTACGATCTAGTTCCTCGTACCACTAATGTTGTGTGTGTTAATTTCATACATGATTGGGCGGGGGACCTACAGTTTAATGTCAACTCCGAACGACAGATTCTTGAGAAACTTTTTCATGGCAATTTTACTTACTCTCAGTTGCTAACGACTTCTGCAGAAGCTGCAGAGATGAGGAAGAAGAGGAGACTGTCCCTCATCTTCTGCTGGGTACATGCCCGGCTATATGCCAAAGGAGAAGGAAGTACTTGAGTACTTACTACATGGATGATCTGGAGGAACTGTCAGGAATTGATATTGGCAGCCTGAATCGCTTCATCAGGAGCTCCGAATGGTTTCGAGACTAGGGGATAACGGATGACTGTGGTAGCACAATGGGCCCAATGTGGCCTAAGTGAGTCCATCCAAAAATTTTTCTTGGATGGGCAGCCACCTCTACCTACCTACCTACCTACTTCCTCTCAGAGAGGAAGTCGCCGAAGAGATATTTTTCTTATTTCGTTTTGTTGGACTTGTCTGATCCGGGGTTTGAGCCGAGGCCTCACGTCTAATAAGCCAACAGCAACTACCCACTACACTACGGCAACTTCAACCAACCTATTTGACCAACTTCAGTATACAGCATGATGTCAACAACAGCAATCTCTTATCCTGTATCGGTTTTGTAAGTTTATGTTTCCTTCGCGAATGCATTTATTCTAATCATCGCAAGATTTACATATTGTGTTCGTACCGAGAATCGTTTCTTTATTTTTATGCTCTGTCTAAAGATTTGTTATTAACCTCAGACTGTTCCGGGTAGAATTAATTGTGGTACCACAATGGGCCTAATTGGGACCTCTTCCTTCTTCAGGCTGTCTGGATAATGTGTTTCCCATCTCCTTCTGTTTAAAAAAGGTTAGTTTTCTCTAAATAATTTATTTTGAGAAGAGTCTCCACTCTCTTGAAAGTACAATCCTTCCGGTTAATAATGGAAAATAATTTCATTCAAATGGCTGCCTCGGCTGGCCATGCGGTAGCCTACACCAGAAGATGCCGATTTTGGCAAAAAAAAATCATCTTTTCAGATGAAGCTTATTTTGATCTTGGCGGGTATGTAAACGAGCAAAATTATCGCATTTGGGGCACAGAAAATCCGCACGCATACATTGAAAAGCCGACGCACCCATAACGAGTCACTGTTTGGTGCGGATTTTGGTCCAGAGGCATAATTCGGCCATTTTTCTTCGAAAATGAGCAAGGAATGGCCGTTACAGTCAATGGCGATCGTTATCGGGCCATGTTGAAAGCCCGAAGCTACACTCGATGTTTTGCGCCCTGTTTTTGAAGATCGCATTATCAGCCGCAGAGTTGATGTCGTTTGGCCAAATCGGAGCTGCGATTTGACATCGTTGAACTATTATTTGTGGGGTGCCGTCAAAGATGAGTGTTACGCCGACAAGCCAGAGACAATTGACGCTTTAAAGGACAATATTCTTGAAGCCATTGGTGAAATACAGCTGCACACAATCGATAATATGCTTAAAAATTGGACCGATCGTGTAGGTTACTGCGTGGCTAGCCGAGGCAGCCATTTGAATGAAATTATTTTCCATCATTAACCGGAAGGATTGTACTTTCAAATAAAAAAATAATTTTGAGAAAATATTCAGTAGTTTTTTTTTAAAGCATTTTCAAAAAAAAGTTATTTGTGGACCCTTTAGAATATATGAAGTCGGATACCTGGACAGACCGAACGTAAGTTCGGCAGTGATGCGTTGTTGCATTTTCGTTCTGTGATTTCGGTTGGAGACTGTCTCCGTAGGTTTCATTTTTATTTTTAATGTTTGTCTGCTTTATGTAAAGAATTTTTCGCTTTAGAACGAATAGTAGAGTCTGTCTGATTGATTCTCAGAATGGGTTGCCGAACAAGTTAATTGAGATCCTGGACTAATTCTTAGTTACTGTTCCTCAATCGCCTATCTAACATGAGAGATCCTGTCAAAGACCATATTGCTCTTACTATAAGCCTTCACACCTAAAGCGACTGGTTGTTGCTTCTTGACGATTCAATACTACTTAGAGCCACACTATCATAGCTCTCCTGTACAAAATAGCATTGATGGGGAATAAGCAAAACAGAGATGAAACCGTGCCATAGAAGATATGGTGACAGCGAAAGTATTTTTAAAGGTGTGGTTTTGTCTCGTCCAATCCAATGCATACTATTTTCGCTGGAATATTCGCCGTAGTCCAGTAAGTGGTGTGTTGGCTTATTAGATGTAAAACCAACCATGTCTGGCCTGGGGCAGACATCAAAACAAAATACAAAAAGTATTTCTTCGGCGAGTTTCTCTCAGCAGAATACTGGCAAAAACTATGGGAGTGAAATAAAAATGCCATGAAACAGTTTCTCAAAAATCTGTCGTTCGGAGCCGACGTTTAACTGTAGGTCCCACCACTCTTGTATAAAAATTAACGCACACAACATAAGTGGTGTGAGAAACTAGGTCGTAATCCTGACTGAAAGATTGTAATCACCTATTACGACTTAAATACAGGCTTTGGTCGCCAAAGCTTACTAGGGGTAGCGTACTGATTTCCTAGACGAGAGCTGTTGTTAGTTCAAAAATTATTCATTCGGTGACTGTCATCAGTCAAAACAAAACTCTGATAGTAATTGAAATTATTACGAAGAGATTCTTATGCAGTCTTTCGTTCTTGGCGTTAAAAAATGCGCAGATTTTTCTTTGTTGTCAAATTCGTTGGTATTTCCAACGTGACTTTCCATTACAAGTCTTTCAAATCAATGTAAGAAAAATGATCTGCTATGCTAACATATGTTGCCTTTGTTTTTTTTTTTTTGGCTGAAACTTATCTCTTTCTACCACTTTACATATGTCAACTTTTCCTGCATGAAACTGAAATTTTTGGAAATGAGTCAATAATGACCAAGATATTCTATTTATTTTTAATTATTTTTTTTATAACTTTTTCGTGAAATAGAAAAACATTAAAAACATATTAAATAAACAGAGAAAAAAGTCAACCGCAGAATCCATTTGATCGTAATAAAAACATCGAAATTCATGCTGCTATTGCTGATGATGTTGTTATTGTGGTCGCGGTGAAGACAAATCAGGCTGGTCAAAACAATTTTCCATCTTTTTTTTTTTTTTTGGTTAAAGAAAATTAAATTAAAAAAGAATCGAAATTTTGTTTTTAATTTCATTTTAAAGAGACAATGAAATGCATAAATGGCAGGCAGATCATAAAAATCAAATTTTAAATTGAAAACTTACGCAAAGCGCCACATTAACTTTGTAGCCACAGCGTAACATACATAAATTTTTTTTCGTTTGTAAATTAAATTTAATATTTCTGGTTAAAGACCCTGAATTAATAGGGCTCTTAATGAACCAGAAGAAATCACTCTAATAACAACAAATTCATCGGGTTAATGTATTTCTAAAAGATCGTAAAAAAATTTCTCATTTAAAATGGTTTTGAAAAAAAAAACACAATAAAACTACTTAACGATGATCATAAAAAAACCAAAAAATATATTTTTAAATATGCTTTAATATGTTCAGGTCTATTAAAGAAGTATTAATAAATAAAGTTTATGAGAATCACTCGAATGTACAACAGTTTTATTATTATTTTGATTACACATGTTATGAAAAAAGTAAACACACTCATTTGGTATTCAAAAGAAAAACGAAGGTGTCAAAATAGTTTTTTTAATTTATTTATTTAAATAAAAAGAAAACAAATAAAAAAGGCAATTAAACTACACTTTAAAATTTGTGCTGCGGAGAAGATTTTTTTGTTTTGTCATGTTTTTTTTAATGCCTTTTGAATTGTCTTTCCTAACACTTAAGGCTCGAAGCAGACAGTACAAGGCAAGGGTACTACCGGTTATACAACAGTAATAATGAGATCCTTATCCATTCTGTTGAGGAGTTATCGCACTCCTTGCTATGAGTCGCTCTTTACTATGAGACAGTCTACTCACTGTTAGATTTAAAACCATTCACCTTTATCATCATTTAAAACTGCTGTACATTGCTCGCTAAGTACGTCAGTGCAAGCAGTTTGAAGGTCAAATCGCAGATTATCCGTTTTAATCAGAATTTTTAGATATTACTTGCTGATAGGGGTCATACCCATCACTGCCTATTGAGTGCTCATAAAAGAAGACTTCATGCCTCGAGCAATAATGTAGAGCAGGACCTACATTGTATATCACTGTCCATCGGAGACAAGCAACAGAAAAAGGTTTTTAGAAACTTACTAACTGGTCATTTCAAGGCCCTCAATTCAATTTGACAGAGAGCGCAAATAATGGGATCGCCTTTCAATCATTCTGCTCTTATAAGGTTAACTCGAAACATGACCACTCTATGCGAGGACGCAGGTCATTTACTACAATGATTAGTCAGATGATCTCGAGTAGCATCAAATCTAGTAGGTTGAGAATTTGACCATGTCAGCGACATGGAAGCTCACATCTTCTATGCTTTTACTGTACAACTACCATAGGAGGAGATTTGAAATGTGCATCAGACTATTCATAAATAACCCGAGGACCGTTTGCCCTGGCATTGTAAATTCAAAGTACACTCGAGGATAGACTCGATCCGAACATATAGAGTCTGTGATGATGAGAATGAACCATCAGACTGGGAGTCGAGTAGCATTCTGAATATTGTCGCAGCAATACGATTGGCAAAAACATTATAGGGATCAACTCATTCTCATACTGTTAGTCGATCTGATATTGTAGATATAAGTATCCCTCAGGGCGGCGTTCTGGCACTAATCGGTTAGAGCATGTATGTATATGTTTGGAACATGATCAGTGCATTATAATATAGAGAGTTAGTTTCCTGAATATTGCAATGGTTATCAGGCAATATTAATCGTTGGTATTACTACCAAATATTTATTTTTTTTTTTTTTGCGTGTGAGGTAGAGTTTAAAATGCCTTCTCACTTACAGTGACCGTCGTCAGCAGCGTCGAGTGGGGCTTCCACTAAAACAATCTCTCCTCCTTGTCTACGTCCACGTCTGGGGACGCCATATTTGAAGCCAGCTCATGCTATTGGCTCGTCTTCTCATGTATCATTCTGTCGTACTGTATCATGGTCGACCTTCTTCCTGCGTAATTCGTACGTAATTCGTCATTACAACCCTGTAGTCAGCCTACCTAGCTTCTCGTATCACTTATGTTGTGTGTGTTAATTTGTTGTATATGAGTGGACGGACCTATAGTGTAAAGTCGATTCTGAACGACAGATTTTTGAGAAACTTCTCATGGTACAGCTAATCCAAAGGCCTAAAAGAATTCAGGAGATAAAGGTGGCATGTTTAAAGTTTATGCTTGATTTCCGCCCCCTTTGCGGTACCACAATATAACACCGGGAGATTAAACATTTCCCAGCCAAGCCAATTTCAGTCAGGTATAACAGAAAATAAGTAATTAAGAACCTCCACCTCTTCATGACGCAAATCAAGCGCTGACACATGGACTTATAGAAAGAAGCTTGTTGTCCTTCCTCAGACCCACATGTGTTCTGTATTCCGTAACTTGTGAAAACTGCAGTAGAGTGATGAATATGTATTTTATCCATATCAATCCACTTTACATTATAGCGACTATCATTCTGCTGCCAAGGACGCTGAATCTGCATGTAAAACGACTGAAGAATAATACGTCATGAAAGCCAATAAGAAAATCTCTCTGCATTCATGATCTAGTACTGACGTCGAGGTGACGTTCGTTAGGTATTTCTTCGCAGCCTAGTTATCTGAATAAAGCTGATTGTACACTCTAACAGTCAGAGGTGAATTCTGTAATATGCACACTGTGTTTCAAACATAAATGTCGTGAAGCATGCTCAACCAACCATTGTCCATAGCTTTCTAAAAGGTGTAAAGAAGTATTGTCGCTCTCTTTAGAGCTTTAGACTTGTGATATTTCTCTAGGTAATCAACTATTAAGTCTGAAGAAAATTTAACAACACTGCTCAAGGCTAAGAATCTGTCTGCAGCAGGTATTCCACTACCAGCTCCATTTAATTTCGGTTTTTTTTAATAGAATTTTTTAACAATTTTATTACAAAATTCAATCAATTGTTCTAATTTAAAACTGCATCATAATTATAGTTTTAAGAATTATGATTGAAATTAATTTTTTTCCTTAATTTTTATGGTTTCCAACATAAAATTTGAACACTTTTTTGTACCATTTTTGTATGCTGCCAGCCAGCCTGCTGCCTGGCTGCCTGCCTGCGAGAATAATCTGTTGAAATCTTTATAAAGCGTTTATGATTTTTACCACGAGTATTTTTTTATTTTATTTTGGTTTTTATAGACTATAATTATTTATTTTTACGATTATGATGTTGAAAATGAATGTAATTTATAGAAATAAAGTATCTGCAAAATGGATTTGTTTGCCAAGAAATAATTATAAATAGATTTTGTCTTAAAATGGTCATAGAAAAAGATTTGCGAAATATTTTTTTGAAAACTTCAAATTGAAATATCAAATTGAGGTCGCAAGTGTTAGGCAAATGTAATATAATAAAGGCCCTTCAGGTAGAAAGGGAAGACATTACACTAAGGCTGTCAAATAATTTATTACCCACAAACAAATTGATTTAAAACAAGTCAAAAGCTATAGAGGCTTAAGCTCATTCGGGCTGGATTTTTAAATGTTTTGAAAATTGGAAAAACAAACCTGAAAAGTTGATGGAATATTTAATTGGAGGCATAAACGAATGTCTGTCATTTGCTTTTGAAAAATTATGTCATCCAATTTTTGGCCAGCATTACACCGCAGGTGGTCACCAGAGATCAGCAATGAATCGCTTTGTTGCTACTCATAAGTACTTATGAAATTTTGAGTATGAGTGAGTCAACAGTATTGAAATCCAACTACTCTGATTCATTCGTACTCACTACAACATTGATTTATAAGTACAGGTTGCAATGAGTATGAGTACAACGTTGACATCAAACTCATAACATTCGAAATATGTTTGATTCATACGCCTACTCATTTAGATTCATAAAATTAGAAAAATACTTATAATACTCATAAATGATACGAGTTACTCGAATCATTCGTAAAATTTACAGTCTTAGTTGTTGTTGAATTTACAAAGAAAGGAGAAAGACACATAAACAAAAAAGACAAAGACAGAAAGCAGAGCAAACACACAACCTTCTTGTGAGTATGTAGTGTTCGTACGCGAATCATACTTATTTTGTGATTCGTGTATACGATGAGTCATGGATAGTGGAAATTAATAACATCATGCGTATTGTTAAGTGCGAGTACCATGAGTATTTCAAACTTTGAATATGAGTAGTATGAGTATGACATTAAAATAAGTATGAATGCGTATAAATATCAGAAATTATAAGTATGATTCGAATCTACTCATCGCTTTTAATACTCATTGCTGACCTCTGGTGGTCACCTAAAAATTACTAATTTGGGTATAATTCTTATAGTATTTCGGAGCTTGCATTACGACTTGTCCCTACAAAAAATGATAGAATGTCTAAGACATGTATAACTAGCCACTCGCGAACATTGTTCACATGATTGGTATTTCTTTCGCTTTTCTGATGCAGAACCTAACTGTGCAGACGATCAAAAAGCCTGCAGTCACCAAAATGCTGCAAAAGTAGCAGAATACATTGACTTTCTTCAATTCAGTGTTAATTACATACATACTTAATTGGCCATTAACCCGATTAACGGATTTCGGCCTGCTTTAGCACATCCGACTCTGGCGACTCTGCTACTTGCGCGCCTTCGCCAATTGGTCACACCACAAGGCCGTTCTCTTCGTCGACTTCCGCAAATCCCCGCATTAAATACACGCATCGCCGAAGCATACTCGTCCATTCGAAAGACATGGCCGAGCCAGCGCAGCCGCTGGATGGTAATACACTGCACAACGTCTACATCGTTGAGGATCTCATATAGCTCATTGTTGGATCGTATGCGGAAATTATCGCCAACTCTCACTGGATCGAACATTTTACGTAGATCTTACTCTTCTCTCAAATTCTCTCTAGGCTGCTGAATTTCCAACTCGACATTTTGAGACTCTCTTCCGAGGAGTTTTAGTTCCACTGTCACTGTCACTGTTCCCTATAACTATAGAAGGCATAAGAAATAACACAGCCCTGGCGGACACCAGCTGCAATATCAATACTACTACTCACCCAAACTTGGGTGAGGCTAATGATTTTGGGTATTGGGATCTCTTTAAATTCGAAAAGCCTCCCGATCTTATATTGATATAGTGTCATAAAGGCTTTCTCGAAGCTGATGTATAACAGGCAGGCGTTTTGAAAAACTGATAGTCTACTTAGGTCCCATAATTCCGTCATACATTTATACTCCCTGGTTGAATTTTCGCAGGCATCCTAATGGCTTTATACAGGTGTGACTTCTTTTCAAATCATATTTGGATAGACGCGTTTAGGTTGCAAATTTTGATTACCCAAGAATAATTCTTCTCATGTCTCCTACTAATGAGGTCTCCTCTTCTAACGTGGCTTTACAGCCACTACAGTAACTCTCTCCCAATTTCCGGAAATGTTGGTTATAACTTCAGTAAGGTCCTTAAGATGATGTAAGGTTCCGATCAAGTTTATTGAAAAATTTTGTTCTGTTTGTACTTATATCGGACCAGAACTCTTTCGTCTTCTTACAAGTGGGTTCATTATTCATATCTTTTCTCAGGAAATCTGTGAATTTTTAGGTGAGAACCTCTCACGTATGAATTCAATTCAATTTTTCGTTCTGTCAGCAATTTCCAGAGCGTTGAACTTGTTGTTAACTTCAACCAGTCCGCATTTTTTGCTTTCTCCAGATACTAGACATTCTTCGAGAATGTACTCTCTACGGATCAAATGGCCGCTTTACTGTTGTTATTTTCAATGTCTAAGTCTCCAGGCACCCAGATGAGTTTAACCGGCTCTTGCACAGATATCCGGCAGATACGTACTCTCTAGGGATCGAATGGCATTCAATATATTTTGATTCCAGATTCACACAGCGGCATTAATTTAGTCTAAATAGTCACTGAGTAGTGCAAAGGACTATCAAAGACTCAACTGTTCTAAAAAGATTTCATATCTTACTATGTAGTGTAGTATGGATCTGCCAGTAAATACTTGTATAACGTTGTCTAGCATGTAGAAACTGTTAACATAATAGGAGCTCTTGACGTTCAACCTCATTGCTGCATTTGTAGCCACCTTTGTCGCCAACAGTGCCTTGGATAATATAGTTCTATGAATTTGAAATGATCAAACGGGGGCATGACGTTCACTCTTCTCTAAAGCCAAATACCAAACCGCGACCCCTCCAAATAAAGATATTATTTAATTATGGTTTGATATACGTACACTATTGATGTGTACGCTACACAGGATTTGGAACCGTTAGCCAGATTGTTCGATGTATTGCTAATGATATGAGCGATTACTTTGCTTTCGTGACTAAGAAGAACCTTTAAATCGATTTATAACCCCTTTGTACCACCCCCCTTATTGTGTAGTTAACAATATTTATTGTCCAGTTTATTTAATATTTTACTATCGATAATAATAAATAAAATCTTTTACAATGTTTAAGTCAATTTTCAAAATGCTACCAATAATTTAATATAATAATAAAAAATAACAACAACGAAATCATAAACTATCTATCGTTCGTTATCAAGATCAAATTAAATTAAAAAAAAATTTTTACAATTTCATATAAAATATATAACAAGCTGGCTTCATTTAAATTGCATAAAAAATAAAGAAAGAAAAAATAAACAAATAAATATTTATATGATAATTTTATTATGCTATACATATATAATAAACTGAACAGATATTGATCTGTAATACAATTTAAAAAAAAAACGCAACAGCATTTGACGGAAACCAGCCTGAAACGAAAAAACACAAAATTAAATACGATTATTTATGTGGCATCGGACCACCACCAATGAATACAAAATAATCATAAATTTTTTGTAAAACAATCGAAAACAATCAAAAAAAAAAGAAAAGAAAATATATTTGTGAGACAAAATTATTTGTTGTAAATGGTTTGCTTAGCTAAGTTTTGGAAACATAGTTTGAAAAATTCGAAAGGAAAACGATATCATGCTTTGGAACTTAACACTCAACCCTCGTTTGGTGTTTGTAAAAGCAAATAAATCAATAAAAAAGTAAAATTTTTTTATTTGTTTATTTATCGACTTTGTTGGCTTTTTTTATTTAATATTTTGATTAATTGTTTTCGTTCACAAACTATTGCCAAATATTTTTAAAAATAAACGCAAAATATTTGCACAATCAATTACTCGGTGCGTCAGTGAAAATACACCCGAGTAACTACATAGTCTAACTTATTCACTAGGTTGAGTAGAACTTCTTTTATTTGACAAAAACGTTTTTTTTATCTTTTCACACAAAATTATTGATTATCCAAATAAGTTTAAAATACATTATTTTAAAAATCGAAAGTTTTTTAGAAAAAGAAGAGATTAGCCTTTCAAACGATATATATAAACATTTTGTTCAAACTTATATGCTATGAGATTTGATGGAAAATATTATTTTTTTCTTATTTTTTCAAGTTTGGCCATTCCTTATTGCAAAATTTAATTAAAAAATATGAAATAACTGGAGACATTCTTAAAGCGCATTCTCTTGTCAAGAGTTTGACACTTCGTTTGATAAAATTGGACAAAAATTACCGTAGTTATTATATAAAAAGTATAACAGCTTAGTCATAATTTTTATATATGCTATCTCATCAAATGAACCATCATTTCAAAAATTTTAAAAATTTCTGATGGATCTTGATTGTTTACCTGAGAACTTGATCTTTGCTCAATTGAACGACTACCAAAACTGGTCTAATTTTTCCGTTTTTCGCAAATATTATTATTTCGCTTTGCGCAAACATTACCGAATTGCTGGTAGTTGATCCAACGGAAAAAGGACACATTTTTCAATAAACACTTAAAATCCATCAAAAATTTTGAAAATTGTTATCTTAAAGTTCATTTGATAAGAGAACATACATAAAAAATATGGCTCAGCTGTTATACTCTTTAAATAATAACTACTGTAAGTTTTGTCCGATTTTATAAAATATAGTGTCAATCTCTTCGCAAGAAAATGCACTTTAAAAATATCACCACTTATTTCATATTTTTTAATTAAATTTTTCAATAAGGAATGGCCAAACTTGAAAAAATAAGAAAAAAATAATATTTTCCAAGTTTACCCCATCAAATCTCATAACATATAAGTTTGAACAAAATTTTTATATATATTATTCTAAAAAACTTTAGATTTTTAAAATAGGTTCAAACATATTTGTGTGAAAATAATTTTGTGTGAAAATATTAAAAAAAACCGTTTTTGTCAAATAAAAGATGTTTGGAGGGTTCGAGGAATATAAAAATTTTTTTTTTTGAGTTCTACTCTAACTGAACTGAACAACTTAGACTATGTAGTTACTCGGGTGTATTTAATTTTTTGGATTTTGTCATTTTGCCATAAATTAATGCGTTTCAGAAATTTTTTTCTTGAAAGCCAAACTACTGATATTCGTTTAATTAAACAAGATTCGAAGCATTTAACAAATGAAGTCAGTTAGCTTAGATACGTAGCTCTATTACATACATACATAATTGGTCATTACAACCCTTCAGTCAGGATTACGTCCAAGAAATACTTTTTTATTTTTGTTTTCAACCCTGGCTTTACGTCTAATAAACCAACATACTATCTACTAGGCTACGGCGACTACAACGTGTTGTTAAAAGCTGTAAACGTCCGTAGTGAATTGAACTGAATAAATGCCAACTAATTTGACAAATGTAGCTGCCATAAGATGGCCGTCAAAGTTCGTTGGAACAGCCTACCAGTTGGTTCCAAAAAGATAAGACGACTTGCCATACAGAGCAAATATCTATTTGGTAAAAACTTTTTTCCTATTCACTGGTCACCTAGTTCGTGCGGTTTAACGCCTCTTGATTACTTTCTTGTAATGATATGTTGAGTCATTTATTTATGCCGACAAACCAAATACTCTTGAATAATTGTAAGTAACAATTGAAGACTCTACTGAAACTATAAGGAGGGATTGATTGGAATAGGTAGATAGGTAGGTAGGAGTGGGCCGTACACAGGGCCCATTGTGATACCACAGTGCAACATTTTCCCCTATTTCAGGAACCATTCTGAGGTTCTGATGAAGCGACTCAGACTGCCAATATCCATGCATGACAGTTCATCTAGGTCCTCCATTTAGTAGGCACCCAGGTGTCTCTTTCTTCTCTGACCAAGTGCCGGGCATGTGCACAGTAGGTGAAGAATAGTTTCATCGTCTTCCTCAACTCTACACAGCTTCTGCAGAAATCATTCCCGATGTGTCATATAATACAATGCCCCGTAATAACCCCGATAACAGCGCTGAGCTTGCTTCTTTGGAGTTCAAGCAGAGTCGCCTTGCGCTTCCTATCGTTTTTTGCACCGTTCTATCCTTATCCGAAGCTGCCCACCTACTGTTGACAAGGTCCACGGTTACATTGTCAATTATAAGCCTGCAGGTATCCAAAGGGATCCCCAATACAGAGAATTCATCAGAGAGTTCGATGGTCGTGCCCCTTCTGGCGAAATCATCCGCTCAGCATTTGCCGGGAATATCTCTATGTCGCGCTACCCAATTGATACAAACATCACATCGCTTAATTGGAATAAGCAGTAACATATTTTACGGATCGAATACATCATGTAAATAGTAGATACTCGTACATATAGCGGAAATAAGGTTTAAAAAATAATTGCTGGTTAAATAAAAACAACAGCAACAATACTTTAAGTTCTCAAGCACTTAAAACAACACCCACGTGTTTTTTTTTTTAATTTTTTAATTGCGATCCATTAAAATTTCTTGTAATATTTGTTGATATTTGAATATTTAAGATAAAGAAGTTGATGTAAAGTTAAATGCGATTTAA
This sequence comes from Sarcophaga variegata, assembly GCA_932273835.1. Taxonomy (NCBI): domain Eukaryota; kingdom Metazoa; phylum Arthropoda; class Insecta; order Diptera; family Sarcophagidae; genus Sarcophaga; species Sarcophaga variegata. The sequence continues at coordinate 13,431,101 of OW026361.1, read as the reverse complement.
TTAAATTGTATTTAATTTTAGTATTTAAATAGAAAAAAATAAATATTTTTATATAGTTAAAGCACTATTATGATTTTGTCACAGACGTCTGTCTATAAAATGTCATATCAGTGTTGTCGGTTTTTTTATTTTTTTTTTTCAATTTGATTGAATAAAATTTTTAATGGCTATGCATACTACTTAGTATTTAAGCTGAGATTATGCAAAATACTGATAATGTTTGCTATGCAAAAAAAAAACTAATAGTTTTTGCTCATGTTTTTGTTAAACGCAATTAAATATTTTTAAATATAAAACAAAACAAAATATGTATGAAACTACAATGTTAAGGTTTAAATGAATTTAAAAAAAGCACAAATAAAATATTTTAAATTATCACAAATTCACTATAAAACGATGGTTTTTTTATGAAATTTTATGAAACATAGAAGGGAATTGTTGTTCATTAAATTAAAACAATTTATTTTTATTTATAGTGTTTCTTTTTTTTTATAAGGAGCATGGTATAGTTTTTGAAATTTTTCATTTTATTGCATGATATTTGCATATCTTGATCATTTGATTCTTTCATCACTTCTGTGAAACAAATGTAGTAGACTTGTTTCTCTATTCATATTCAATATTCAATATTGAATTCATATTCAATTATTATTTTCATTTGAATGTAAATGTCAACAAATATGTTCATAAATGTCATTTTCAATTCAATTCATTTTTTTTCTTTGCTTTTAAATGCATAAAAATATCTTTCAAATGAATTGTATTCCAATTTAAAAAGAAAAAAATGTCATACAAGGTAAATGTTATTAAAAAATCATTAAAAATTTTTTTTCTTTATAAAACAACTAGAAATATACCACAATGTTCAATGTCTTTACATTAGTTTTTGATTAACAGAAAACAAAATAATAAGAAGAAATTTATTTTCCTAAAAAAGAAAAAAAAATAATGAAAGGCCATTCAGCTGCAGCCCTATGCCTATATTTTTATAAATTTAACTGTGTTGTTAAGAAAAATAAACAGTGTTTTAAGGGAAACTGCTGATCTTCCAAACTCCCACAATTTATAACGGCTTACTTCCGTAATTGGCCATTTACAACCCGATTAAGGGATTTCGGCCTCCCGCAACACATCGCCTCCGCTTCTAGCGCACCTACGCTAGTTGGACAGACCAAACGATGACAGGGCTCGATTTGGTCCTTCCAACGGGTACAAGGTCGCTCTCTTCGCCGAATTCCGCAGATCCCCGCATCAAATACCCGTCTCGCCGGAGCATCCTCCTCCATTCGAACGACATGGCCGAGCCAACGCAGCCGCTGGATATTAATACGCTGACAACGTCTATGTCGTAGAGGAGCTCATACAGCTCACTGTTGGATCCGATGCGGAAATCATCGCCAGTTTGTACTGGACCGAAGATCTTACGCAATACTTTTCTCTCGAACACTCTCGAGGCTGCTGCATCAGTACTTAATAGGGTCCTTGCATCTGCGCTATAAAGAAACACGGGTAGAATGAGCGTCTTGTAGAGTGTTAGTTTTGTCGTACAAGAGAGGTTTCTGCTACTAGATTGCCTATTTGTACTATAGTAGCACCTGTTGGCAAGAGTGATCCTGCGCTTGATCTCCAGATTGACATCATTTTTGGTAACGGCGGAGCTGTTCAAAAATATAAGTTATCGGCCGTAATCTGAGAATCAATACGCCGCACGTCTCTACTTGTCGATAACATATACTTTGTTTTGCCCTTAGTAGACTCCCGTTCAATAGCACTAAAGGCAGCAGTAACATCTCGCTTGATACGCCCAATGATGTCAATGTCGTCAGCGTACGCAAGCAACTGGACACTTTTTGAAAAATAGTGCCATTACGATGCACTCCCGCCTTTCGCAGAACACTCCCCATGACGAAGTTTAAGAGGTCGCATGATAAAGGGTCGCCTTGTGTGAAACCTCGCACGGTATCAAAAGGTTCGGAGAGGTCCATTCCTACCTTGACGGAGCTGCAGGAATTGCTCAACGTCATTTTGCATAGCCTTATCAGGTATATCGAGCTCAGGCATTGTGGCAAAAACAGGATCCCCTATGGGGCTATCGAAGGCAGCTTTATAGTCGACAAAAAGATGGTGTGTGTCGACTTGTTTCTCGTGGGTCTTTTTGAGCTGGTAGATATTCCTTTGAGAATGAAGTTAGCCAGGCTATCACGGACAACAGCAAACACTCTAGGTCGATGATTACAACATTTGGATGATGGACCTTAAAGACATATGGCCATGGTGGATGTGATGTAAACTGGCCACTGAGATTGTGCTTAAGTCGCCGGGGTATGCGAATAAGTCACAAACCACAGCAGTGCTCAACATAATCCATGCCATCTGTCAACTTCACCGTGATTTATGTGCCAGTGTCATGCAAAATTCAACATTTCAGATGCGCTCCGCCCAGAGGAGACAAGACAGATATTTGAACGATGTTATATTCGCAATACGCACTTTGTTTTATTTCAATTTAAAAATGGAAAGCACTTAAAGAGGCCCTAAGTTCGAAAAAGTTGGTGACAAAAGTTTTCATTTTCATACAAAAAAGTTTTGAATTGATATTCTTCACAATTTATCTGACATTCAATTCCCCTATCACAGCTTCGAAATAAAACCTGCTAAGAGTGTCATTTATCGAGGCTTGACTGTTTGTTTTCTATAATAAACGCAGATCACCAAAATAAATTCTTTTGCGAATTGATTTAATTTCCCATTTTGTTAAAATAGTTTTCAGGTTTTTTATTTCAATTTATTAAAAAATTTCAACTTAATTAAGCTATTAAAACTCATAAAAGCTTAATTAATTTTGTATTCAATGTGTGTTCAAAAATTAAGACGTCAAATATGTTAAAATATTTGAATTTGTATGTGAAAAATTTTATTTTTTCTTTTGCATAAATTGAATTGAATTTGGAATTAAAAGAGAAATCAATTTAAAGACGATTTAAAATTGAGAAATCATGAATAAAAAATTCTAAATGATGACAGGCAATTTCAAAGGACTTTCTAAAAAAAATAAAATTTCGAAACTTTCGAACAATAACAATGGTTTTTGGCATCTTCTAATCACATCTTCTTCTTTTCGTAATACACTCTCAATGACAAATTTGAATTTGTTGTTTAAATATTGGCACAGTGTCAAATATTTGAAAAAGCTTATGAAACAAATAAAAAATTAAAAATAAATAAAAAACGTTTAATTTACACTCTAATGCCAAACGGAAAGTGTAGATATTAACAGGTTGTATGTGTAATTGTTTAAATGCTAGAAATAATTTGTATTTTTTAAGCTTCACTAAGTTTTTTCTCTTTTGAGAGGTGAATACAAACAAAAAAAGAGAAAAACAAAAAAATAAATACAATTAAAATTAAATTTAAATTTAATTGTTTACAAAGTTACAATGTAAAGAGACTAAGAGTCTTACATCAGAGTAGCCTAAGAATAATAACTAGGCTTCTGACCAGTGTTGAAAAATTCAGTACTTTTGTACGTTTTTCAGTCCTTTTTCATTTCAAAAATAGACACTGTACCCCCGTGACGCTTTCAGTACTTTTTTAGTATTACATATTTTATGTCTTGCGCTTTTCAACTATCAATGTCTTTAGGCCTACTTAGCCAAACGTACACGTACGTTCGTTTTTAGAATACAAAAAGCAATGAAAAGCTTTTGCATTGCTCTTTATATGCTAAAGACGAACGTATGTTACATTATGTTCCATCGACGTTTGACTAAACGGGGCTTTTACGTCTTTTACGTTCCGAATCAGCTGCTTTTGTTATATAAATAGTCTAGTAGGTAGTGTGCTGGCTTAATAGACGTGAGCCCACAATTCAAACCCGGCGACTACCCTCTGGCAAAACCTCTGAGAGTAAATAAAATTGCCACGATATACTTTCTCAAAAATCTGGCATTCGGAGTCGACTTTAAACTGTAGGTCCCGCCACTCATATATAAAATTAACGCACACAAAATAAGTGGAGTGAGAAATTACGTCATAATCCTGATTGAAGGGTTATAATGACCAATTATGTCTGTATATATGTGTCTTTTACAAAAGTACTATTTGATTAAAAAAAAGTACTTTTTCAGTTATAGTTCAGTACCATTTAAAAATATCAGTTTTGCAACACTGCTTCTGGCCCTCAATTATATATATAATTCGAATCTGTAAGGCGTAATCCATCTCAGTAGGACACATTTGGGTGCTTATTAGGTACTAGGTAGGATACATACAAAATAATACATGTATACATACATAATTGGTCACTACAACCCTTTTGTCAGGATTACGACCTAGCTTCTCACACCATTGATGCCCGTAGGTCTTCATTGGATGTAATAATAGGCCACTCTATAAGCAAAATATTTCGAAGACAACAATTTATGAATCTCTAGAGAGTCTACCAGTGCTGATGTTATTTGTAAATATTTCTGTGATTATTCTGACACTAGCTGTTAATAAATCACCTGTAATACAGGCTTGCGCTGATATAGCTCTGTTAATTGCATTCAACGTAAGATATTATTCGTTTTGAGGGATTCATGTACTTTTATTGTGTCAATATTCGGTTTATTGATTACAATATAATATAACATAACATAACAATATACGCAGTTCAGCTGCGTATTCAATATTCATTTGACAGATGGTAAACAAAACAGCTGGTTATTTTTAATGTTTCAACAACATTGTTTTTGTTTTGTTTTTTGTTTGTTTGTTTGTCGTTGTTGACATTTGAGTTGTCAAATATCAATAGAAAGTGTTCGGAAAACTGTAATATGATCACTGAACGTACTTATGACAGTGCTCTATTTCAAGTTTTAATCAATATTATAACAATTTATGAATTTATTGAGCAATAATTAGTCGTCATTTCATATGAAATATTGAGATCAATAATACCGTTTATTGCGATTTACTCAATACAAGTACATGTCTGAACACAGTATGAAGTTAACAAATATTTTCAAGATCAAAGTGCTGCTTTTTTGTTCTTTTCTTCACGGCAATGAAAGTCTGTTGGAAATTGTTCGCTTTGCTTTGTGAGGGTGTGTGGTCGTTGAACTGTCATAAAACTTTAAAATTTTTCAACAACACATTTGTAATAGTTTTTTTTTGTTTTATTTTCTTATTAGATTGGCCTTAATTAATAGATCCTCAAAATGAAAGCAACAAAAAAAAACAAGAAAAACTTTAAAAAATGAATTTCGTTGTGTGTTTTTCAATTCAGATGTTCAATATGTTTTCAAGTCCCATTATGACTAATCGTACTGTATGGTATTGAATTGAATTGTATTGAATTGGTGTTGTCAATTTAGTGTTTTTTTCTTTCTTCTTTTTTTTTGTACGCACACACTTCATTGATTGCGTGTGCATTGAATTTGTTATCTTTTAACACAATTATACAGAAATTATGTATGTTGGCGCATTGCTAATTGGCTTATCGTTTACAATTCTTAGAATCAATTTGCCGTTTAAGGAATTTTACATATTTCCAAATGATTTGGAAATGAAATTAAAGCCTCGTGTGGATTACCATATAAGGATTTGATTTGATTTTCAAGCACTTAATTGTTCTGAAAACATTAAAGAAATAAAATTATTTGGCAGAACAACAAATCGAAACTTGATAACCCCAAATATTGCGGTTACATTTGATGTTGGGAGTTGAAGTAAAATAAATTAGATTTGTTTACTTCTTTTGAAACTTGGCCACAGACTAAGTAATAACATCTGACATTTTTTCGACTAATCTAACATTATCTTCAATAGGATCGTGATTTGGGATACTAACAGCCTCAGAACTTTCTTTCTATCTAGATTTCCAGCACCTTTTTTAATGCTTGATAGCCTTCCTATTTCGCTATTTTACCGGGCCTTCAACTTCTTGCTTTTTACTTACTCAAGTGGTCATTACGACGACCTAGTTTCTGCCATCACTTATGCTGGGTGTGTTAATTTTATCCATGAATAACATTTTAAAGTCCTTTTCGAACGACAAATTTCGGGAAGCTTTTTTCTCCGAGAGGGACTTGTCGAAAGAAATAATTTTTTGTACTTCGTTTTGTTCGAGATGTTTGAGCTGTGGCCTGAACTAACACTCTATCTACTAGGCTACGGCATATTTAACTTACATACATATACATATATTTGATAATTCCATAATAATTCACAATTCTAGGCTCGAGGGAAACGAGTCGATCTCTGGATCAAGTAGAGATTAGATGGATCTTATAGGAATAGGGAAGATTGTTACTGTGGCCCAGTCATAGGGTTTCTAAGCGGGTCTAGTATATGGGACACAAAACTATGTCTGATGTCTGTAACGTAAGTAATTGGTCAATACAACCTAGCTTCTCACACCACCTATGCTGTGTGCTAATTTCTACACATGAGTGTCGGGGGACCTACAGTTTAAACTCGACTCCGACTGAGAAACGTTTTCATGCCAATTTTATTTGACTCTCAAAGTTTTTGCCAGAAATCTGCTGAGAGGAAGTCGCTTAAGAAATATTTTTCATATTTCGTTTAGTTGGAGATGCCTGACCTAATAGGCCAACACACTACCTACTGGACTGCAGCGACTACTTTCCTGGTTCTTGGGTAAACGTATGGCTTTGCTAGTTCATTACTTGCAGCGAATATCAATGTAGGTATCCCAAATGACATCGCGAGGAGATATTTTTCCAGTTGAGATGAAGCAGAAGCAAAGATAGGCATTGGGTTTCAGTAATTTTGAGCCAAACAAGCTCCAAAACGGTTAAATTTGCTAGGGTTCTTCAATTGATACGGTTGTGATCCAGCAATTGGATCGTAGAGAGATTTTTACAGAACTGCTGCTGAAGTATTAGGCGATTTATACATCTTTAATCCTAAGTTTGGCTGACTTCCAAAATGTTAGTTGCTTTGTGTTTGAACAAAGTATAGTGTTTCATAAAGTCGCTGTACAAAATGTTTACAATGTATACTATTTCAAAACGTAGTCAATGTGTATTTTTAACGCAGGCAAAATGTAATCAAGCATCTGATTTATAGTTGATGCGTTGTTTGGTAAATTTGCATATCTAAAAAATTTATATACCGTAGTAGAACTGCATACAAACTTTGTATTGATACATTTTGAAAGGCAGCCTTTGTGTTATTAGGCAGTCATTGTAGGGTATTAAATATTCAACCTTTCAACCATGATTGTTTAAATACTTTCGTGTGCCTACATTTGCACGAAGCAAATATAGCCATTCAAACTTCACTTGACCTTAATTGTTTTAAAGTGTTTATTTGCTTACGAGATGCTAAAGAGAAAAAAAGGTTAAAACAATCATTTCTCATGGAGCAACAAGTTCAATGGAAAATTAACATCTCTAGCGTAGATAGCGTTGGTCAGAAACGCAAACTAATATTTACGCAGTTATTGGCTGAAGCGCAAAGAAAAATACTTTCATTCTACAGGAATGGAAGTGCAATAGAAAGCATGGAAATATGAATTGGATTGCCATTAAAACAATTGCATTTAAAATAGAGAAAGAAGAAGTTGTGGTCTAATGATGAAAAGCTTTTAAGATAAGCAGGCAAAGAAAATCTTACAAATCTAAACTTTGACTGGCCGTAAGAAAGCCTTTAAAAAAGGCTTTGCTTTTGGCTATTACTATAGACATAAATAGTATGGGTTTGAATTGTTCATAGCCACAGTAATAATGTTATAAAGTTGTTAAAACAAACGTATTTTTTTGTTCTTTAAATCTTTTCGAAAGATCTTTAAATGAAACTCCTATTTTATGCATATTTAACGGTTTGTTTTTCCTAAACAAATTTCATTTATCTTTTGGAAAATCACCTCAATTATCTTATCATACGATATGGAACACATACAACATAACAGAAGAGAATAACTAACCAGCCAGTTAACCATTTAAGCTAAGCAACCAACTAACCAGCCAATGGAATGACCAGCACATAACATTTTGATAAGATGACAGTTAACAAACAGATCAATGAGTTGATATAATCATACAACAACACCACACTATTAAGTCCAGTGCAGTGTTTAAAAGTAATAAAACATAAAACAAAATACCCACAGCATACGGTAAAACCTCTTAACAATGGTCATGGAGTCATAAACAAATTTTATGACTTTAGAATATCCCCCCTAAAGAGTTGTATGTGTTGTCAACAACACGTATTGTTTGTTTGGCTATGCAATCAAATGTTGTTGTTGTTGCTGCTGAACAAAAAAAGTGATAATAGCTGGGCAATTTACTATGCCATACGATATGCTAAAGACATAAATTATCACATCGTATATTAAATAGACACTAAAAAATAAGAGAAAAAAATTGTAAGAAAACAACACACACTTTGCCATACATTCATGACAAAAAATATGTTTTAAATTCCACTTCGTATTTTTCCTCTCATAGCCCCTTAATGTCTATAAACGTTTGCCATGGCATAAAAATGTTGTTGATGACGGCAGCAACATACGGCAGCAACATACGGCAGCATAAAGCCACTTGTACAATAAACCAAACAGCAGAAGCATCTAAAAGCCATAACAAATGATTTACGAAACTTTTATGTTCTTAAAGAAAATGGAAATAAAAATTATTCGGTGAGCTTTCCTAAAGTACAACCGAATATTTTTAAAAAGATTCACTCTTCGGGTTTTTCCGATTAGACAGCCAGTTTTTGTGCTCTGCCACTGCAACTTTATTTTCCAGGAATACCTTTAGGACGGTATTACAAGTTCTAGAACTTGCCAAAAGTTCTCCGGCTGCTGCAATCAATCGAATTTCTCGATTTCCTTCAGTGATTGGGTCTTCAAAACAGAAGCAATATTCTCTTCTATTAACCAAACAGCAGAAGCTGTTAAAAGCCATAACAAATGATTTACGAAACTTTAACGTTCTTAAAGAAATTGTAATAAAAATTATTCGGTGTGTTTTCAGAAAGTACAACCGAATATTAAAAAAATTTTTTTTTTAACAAAAATAGACTCACTTCCAATTGTACTGGGCTGTCTAGCCAGCTTGTGTCTGCTGTCTACCTTTGCAACTTGATTTCCGGGGGTACACGTTTCTATGGTAGTATTACAAGTTCTAGAACTTGCCAAAGGTTTTATGACTGCTGCAATCAATCGAATTTGATAGATTTCCTGCATTGGCAGCAGCAATATTCTCTCCCCTACCAATTTTTATTTGTTTTCGTATGGATTTGGAAACGACTAATAACGGAATGATGTGTTTGCTCAGTAGGGTTTACATCGGGTCTTTTTTTAGCGCTTACATACATAATTGGTCAATATAACTCTTTAGGCAGTATTACGACCTAGCTTCTCACACGATTTATGTTGTGTGTGCTAATTTTATGCATGAGTGGAGGGACCTACAGTTTGAAGTCGATTCTGAACGACAGCTTTTTGAGAAACTTTTTCAAGGCAATTTTTATTTACTCGCCGGCAGCCCAAAATCCACACCAAACAGTATCTCTTTTTGGGATGCATTGAACGTTTTAGGATCTCATGCGGATGGTATTGTTCCAAATTCAATTTGAGTAGTTTATTCCTCCTATTCTTCCATCTTGAAATGGGCATCATATCTGAAGATAATTTTCTAATGAGAATTAGGATCAATTGCCAACCATTACAGAGCCCATTCGGCGAAAACATGTGGTTGTCTGCAGTCGTCCACGATGATTTGGCACAACAGGTTGAATAAATGACAATCAATTTGACAGTTCAAGCTTTGAAAAAATGGCTGGTGTCAACTGTCAAAGCTTGTAATTTTTTGTTGGATGACACGTTACAACAGAGTTCAAGTCGATCTGAATAGAATATCCTCTGTGGTTTATACAAGACATTTAGAAGAAGTGAACATATTACAGGCACTTTATTATTCCTGTGCGACTGTATACATCGACGAGGGTTGTCATTGACTTAAGATTTACCATCAAGCATGACATTTTACCATCAAGCATGACATGCATGCATGAACTATGACTCTACAAATGTATACGAAATGAGGTTCCCTAACGAGCCCTGTTCACTGATAACTTGCACTTAAAAAGTGCAACTAACCCGATGAAAAAATACAAAACAAATCCGCACCCTACCGAATAATTTATGTTTATTCTGTGGGCCTTTTTAATTGAACGTCAGACTGTGTATGCATGCAAGCATTCTGTAATAGTTTCCATATGCAATTTCGTATCGCCTTTTATTACCCTAAACTTGGAGTGTATAAAAGTATTCTTTGTGTTATGTCGAGTTGTTGGTGTTGCTTTGTTGTTCGCAAGTTTGTTTGTACATTTTTATCGTTGTTGTTGTTTTTTTTTTAATTTTCCCAAGTAACCATGTAAAAAACTTTATCAAAGAGGTTGTTAAAAGCATCGATGAGTGAGCAAACGAAGCGTGTTGACATAAGCGCCGCATGCAAATAGAGTGGCCAGCTGCAGATATTGTTTAAATTCAGAATATGTTGTCAATAACTATAGTTTTAGAAACAACATGGCTTATTAGAGGTGAGGCCACGGTTTAAATCCTAGGTCAAGCAAAACGAAAATATGAAAAAATATTTCTACGGCGACTTCCTCTCAGTAGATTTCTGACAAAAGTTGCCAGAAAAGTTTCTCGAAAAATCTGTCGCTTAGAGTCGACTTTAAGCTGTACGTTCCGTCGCTCATGTATAAAATTAACGCACACAACATAAGTCGTATGAGAAGCTAGGTCGTAATCCTGACTTAAGGGTTGTAAGGATCAAATATGTATGTATGGATGTGTATGACAGGCCTTGGATTCAATAGAACTTCGGTACCCTTTACCAAGTATATGTCCTGAGTCACTCTTAATCGGCCTTGTTTAATTCCTTGTATGTAATAATTTGGAAACTTTTTAAATTGGAGGGTTAACCTGTTTTAAAATCTTACCTACTGCTTATAAATTCTTGTCAATGTTTTTAACATCTGGCCTCCTTATAACTATGCGCTAACATTTCGTTTGTATTCTATGCCCCAAATGCCCATTTATAGCCGTATTTACCATGTGGCAAATATTTGTGCTTCACTATTATTTTGCCTGTCATAACCGATGCCAAAGGGCAGGCTGGTGGTGCGGGTGTTAAGGTCTGGGAATTGCTTCATTTTTATAACATTTTTCCCCTTTCTTTACATTAAGTTGTTGTTGTTGTTATTGTTTAATAATAATAATGTGAACAGGTTTATTCGTTTTAATGTTTTTCGTATCGATTTCATGATTCTCCAGTAAATTCCTTTTGAAAAGAAAACGCAAATATTTGCATGCAATTTGTAGCATCATTTTCCTGCAACTGCGAACGTTGACGCCTATGCTAATGATGATGGGCATGATTATGATGTTGATGCACTGTGACGTTGACGTTAAAGTGTGGCATCAATTTTTAATTGAAAAAGGAAACTGTTGATTACACTTAAAAAATGTCTGTGAATTATTTTTTATTTATTTCTTTAGACATCCTGAGGGGAAAAAATGAAGATATGAAGAGAAGAAATATTTGAAAATTGTTTTATTGAACGTAAAGTCTATCGGCAAGTTTTCCAATATGGCCAATGGATGGCCATGCTTTTTAGGCACAGAAAACAATTATTACAACAGAGTCTGACAAACGGATTTCAATCTGCCTGCAAAACGAGCAGGATTTTTAGCCTTAGTCGCCTAAAACATATAAGTCATCGAACAAAAAATACAAGTTATCGCCTAAAAAATGCAAGTCAGAGACCAAATAAAGCAAGTCATCGACAAACATTGACCAAAAAATTCAAGTCATCGAGCAAACAAATGCAAATCATCGATCAAAAAAACGCTAGTTATCAACCAAAAAAAAATGCGAGTTATCGACCAGAAAAATACAAGTCATTGACCCAAAAAATTCGAGTCATTGACTAAAAAATGCAAGTCATCGACCAAAATCATGCAAGTAATAGACCAAAATAATGCAAGCCATCGACCAAAATAATGCAAGTTATCGCCCAGAAAAATACAAGTCATTGACCCAAAAAATTCAAGTCATCGACTAAAAAATGCAAGTCATCGACCAAAATCATGCAAGTATTCGACCAAAATAATGCAAGTCATCGTCCAAAAAAATTCATACTTTAGTCGACCAAAACATATAAGTCATCGACCAAAAAATAAAAGTCATCAAAAAAAATGCAAGTCATCGGCCACAAGAATGCAAGGCATTGACGAAAAAATTCAAGCCATTTACCAAAAAAAGCATGCCGTCAACCAAAAAAATACAAGTCATACCCCAAGCAAATGAAAGTGCAAGTCATCACAAAAAAAGTCAGAACACCGACAATTTTACCCAGTTTACCTAGAGAATTTACTCAGGCTCATTTGAAGAAAATAATTAGCTTCGACGCCTATATCTCCGGTCCCAAGTATCGTCCGGCTGTAAGGAAACCTGTTTTGGAATTCTTGATTTAATAGCTATGCAACCCACTAGGTCCGACCACCGTACCTTTTTAAATTTTATCGCTTTTTGCGCGATTTATGAAAGACATAACATCAATGTTATTATCACTTAGTCGAATGTTCGTTAAATCGAAAAGGTACTGTTCATCGAAAAACTGTGTATTCACCCGTTCGTTTTTCCCTTCTCTCCTGCAATTTACAGATTCTGGAAAGGAAATTTTTAACACGTAAATGGTGTCTCTGAGAGACCTTTTCAGCGACCTGAATAGTATAACATTAACCGCGTAATGCGAAGAACTCTTCAAGATTTGGGTCTCACATCCGACATTGTTGCGTAACTCTAGATTTGTAACTCGCTTCTCCAATAACTTCTTTAAATATAAAAATTTTTTTAAATTTCTTGTAATTTCCAGTTTTCCATTAAAATCTGCCTTATTTCCGTGTTATCAAAAAAATTATTGAACGTATGCAAATCCCCATTTAAATCATCATCAGTTGCTTGTGAATGAAATCTCGTTTATAATCCCCTGTTAACGCGCACTTCTGTTCTGTTAATTGGATGCGACTATTACAAGTTAAACTTGTAAATTCATTTCTTTCAAAATATTTTTTTTTTTTTTAATATTTACTGGATTATCGTTAATAATTTAAAAACAGCATAATTAATTACTTAATTATGCTAAATAAGTCGGTATTATTTAAAAAAAAAAATTTAAATGACTTTTAACACTTTAGGCAATAAATCAAAATAGGTTAGGGTGGTCCCGCCCGTTCTCTAATAGGCTTAAATTATTCATAACACACGGATTTAAACGTCTTCAAACAGTTTGTGGTAATTAATTAAAAATTCATGATTTTATGGAGATTTTACAAGATTAAACACAAGATAACAATAATTAATTAAGAAGATTAACTAGAGAAAAACAAAAACAAAAGAAAAAACCTTAAATTGTTAACAAAATATGGAATGATATGATGATAACGTTGAGGCAACCATAAATTATAATTGAGGCAGGCAGCAATAAAAATAAAAAATAATTTTTTTCTTTTTAGTTTTCAAATTGTAATGAAAATAATTTTTTAGTTTTTATAGTTAAATTATAATGAAATTTTATGATTTTTAAATTGTGGTTATTAAATTAATGTTTAAAAGAAAAAAAAGAAGTAAAATTATTTACCAACAACCATACCATAAAGCCAGAAGCCAAAATGTTTAATAAATTTTTAATCATTATACTGGTAAGTAATTTTTGTATATGAAATAAATTAAGAAAATCAATTAATTAATTAAAATTATTTACAATTATTTAACCCTTAGCTACTTACTTAAAACTATCGGGTCCGCCATCTAACGTTTTTTTTTTGCTTATTTCGTGAATTGTAACACTTAGCTCATGTCTGATTTGACAGATAATTAGTTTTATCCTTCCGCTGAACGAATATGGTTGTATATATGCTTGAACAACGCTGGGAAATATTGCGACATTACTTTGAAAATCATGGTAATGTTGCAGAATGTGTGCGAAAATTGCGTACAGATTTTGGAAGAAGAGAAGCACCGTCAGCTCCGTATGTTCGTTATCATGTGAAAAAAGTGAAAGAAACTGGCATCCTCATCGATAAACCAAAGAGTGAAAAGCCAAAAACAGTGCGTACATCCGAGAATATTGCTGCTGTGGCAGAAAGTGTGCGTGAAGCGCCATCAACATCAACTCACCGTCGTTCTCAACAATTGAACATTTCGGAGATATCATTGAGACGAATTTTGCATAAAGACCTTGGTACGACGCCATACAAAGTCCAATTGGTTCAGGAGTTGAAGCCAATTGACCATCCAATGCGTTTCCGCTTCGCTAAGTGGGCCTGCGATCGACTTACAGAAGATGCCGATTTTGGCAAAAAAAATCATCTTTTCAGATGAAGTTCATTTTGATCTTGGCGGGTATGTAAACAAGCAAAATTGTTGCATTTGGGGCACAGAAATCCCGCACGCATACATTGAAAAGCCGACGCATCCAAAACGAGTCACTGTTTGGTGCGGATTTTGGTCCAGAGGCATAATTGGGCCATTTTTCTTCGAAATTGAGCAAGGAGCGCAGGAGAGCAATGGCGATCGTTATCGGGCCATGTTGAACGAATTTTTGTTCACAAAAATTGAAGAGGAGGATATTGGCAACATTTGGTTTTAACAGGACTGCGCTACGTGCCACACAGCCGAAGCTACACTCGATGTTTTGCGCCCTGTTTTTGAAGATCGCATTATCAGACGCAGAGCTGATGTCGTTTGGCCACCTCGAAGCTGCGATTCGACACCGTTGGGCTATTATTTGTGGGGTGCCGTCAAAGATAAGTGTTATGCCGACAAGCCAGAGACAATTAACGCTTTAAAGGACAATATTCGTGAAGCCATTGGTGAAATGCTGCTGCACACAATCGTTAATGTGCTTAAAAATTGGAGCTATCGTGTATGCTACTGCATGGCCAGCCGAGACAGCCATTTGAATGAAATTATTTTCCATTATTAACCGGAAGGATTATACTTTCAAATAGAAAAGGAAATTTGAGAAAATATTCAGTAGTTTTTTTTACGCATTTTCAAAAAAAAGAAGTGATTTGGCGGACCCTTTATTTAAACATATGAAAACTTTAGCAATTTTATTGGCTTCAAATTAACTTTTTTTTTTAAGTTTTTGAAATGTTTATTTTTTTGATTTCTTTTATTATTATTGTAATCAACCAGTTTATTTATTTATTATTTATTAAATTTAAATATGATTGAATGCCTAAATGTTTCATCAACACAAAGACCAAACTTTTAAAGCCAGACGAGCGTAGGCTCACCAAACAAAAATTTTTTTTTCATCTTTAACATATGGAATGTTTATTTAGTTACTAGAGAACTAACGCTATCGATAACTATGGTATGACAGCTGAGAGTTGTTATACTGTGTTGACATTTCTATCTAATAAGGTTTGTCAAGTAGTGATGAATCGTTTTCAAGTTATGAAAATTTATTTTGGAAAAAAAGGCTTGTGGAGTAAAATTGCATGATCTTGACTGCCAATGGACGGATTCGATTAAGTTCTTCAGCTCTTTACAAAAACATTCTTTACTTTTAACTCGATAATGCTAAAATTTCTTAGAGTTATTCCACAATTTCAATAACGTGTTTATAATTGGTGATTTTTTATGAGCTATAGGAAAATTTTTCAAAAAAAAAACATAAAATTCAGAAAAATGCATGAAATCTTTATTTGAATCGATAGTACGGTCCATATAATTTAATGTTTGAAGATTATTTCATGCAAATGTTGACCGCGACTGCCCCTTAAATGGTCCCTCCGCTTAGTACAATTTTGGCATACTCTTTCCAACATTTCGGCCGGTATCTCACGAATAAATGCTTCAATGTTGTCTTCCAATGCGTCAATTGAAGCGGGCTTGTCTGTATAGACATGAGCTTTAACATAGCCCCACAAATATAGTCTAAAGGCGTTAAATCGCACGATCTAGGCGGCCAATTGACCGGTACCGAACGTGAAATAAAATGTTCACCGAACTCGCCTCTCAATAAGTCCATTGTTACGCGTGCTGTAGGGCATGTGGCACCGTCTTGTTGAAACCCCAGGTCATGCAAGTCAAGCTCTTGCATTTTTTTGCAAAAAAAAAGTTGGATATCATCTCACGGTAGCGCTCACCATTCACAGTTACATTACGATTCGCAGCATCTTTGAAGAAGTACGGTCCAATGATGCCACCAGCCCATAAACCGCACCAAACTTTTTCTGGATACATTGGTAGCTTTTGCAATGCTTCTGGCTGATCTTCACTCCAAAATCGGCAATTCTGCTTATTTACGTATCCATTGAGCCAAAAATGAGCTTCGTCGCTGAACACAATTTTTCGTTAAAGAAGTGGATCTTCGGTCAATTTTCCAAGAGCCCATTCACCAAAAATTCTACGTTGCGGTAGGTCGTTCGGCTTCAATTCTTGCACCAGCTGTATTTAGAAAGGTTTCACACCTAAATCCTTCCGCAAAATTTTCCACGTTTTTGAGTAACAGAGGCCCAATTGCTGCGAACGGCGACGAATCGATAATTGATGGTCATCATTAACACTGGCCGATACAGCTGCGATATTTTCTTCAGTTCGCACTCTACGCAAGCGTGTTGGTGGTTTAATGTCCAACAATGTAAATTTGATGCGAAATTTAGTCACAATAGCCCGAATAGCCGCTTCAGTGGGTCGACTAAAATGACCATAAAATGGAAGAAGCGCACGATGAACTTTCTTAACAGAGCGTGCATTTTGATAATAAAATTCAATGATTTGCAAGCGTTGTTCGTTTGTAAAACGATTCATGGTTAAATTATTGACGAAACTGAAGATGTTTGGCAGTGAAACAAAACATTAAACGTTCGTGAGCTGTTTAAACCAGTGTTGTGAAAAAGATAATAGCTAAAAAATCACCCGTTATAAGTGTGGTATGTCAGCTGTTGACATTTCTATTCAATAAGGTTCGTCAAGTAGTGATGAATCGTTTAACACCAGAGAAACATTTTCAAATTGAGAAATTTATTTTGTTAAAATAATTCAAAAAACTAAATCTGGCTAGTAGGACACATGATATAGTCATTATGGCTTTAATATATTTTTTTTTCGCTGAGGAGGAGTAAATGTACCTAACCCCACCATAGAGGAAGTCGTCAGTAACCCCCGTGTGAGAGGCCCTCACCCACTAAATCTCCCCCTCCTCTTTTGGACGCTTTGTGCCCACTCCGGAACTACGGTAGTATTACTTCGAAATGGAGTCCTTCTGGCCATTTGGCCCCTTTCTATCTACATCCGCGTCCAGATTGCTCAACGAGATCTGAAAAGGCGTTTAAACATCTATTCTAATCCTCTCATCCAAGTCAATTTTTTTAGATTTCAACAAGGCTTCAGTATAACTGGCTATGCTATTCCAATTTTCTTCGCTATACTTCGAAGTATATCCACTTTGGTCTCAAGATTCGTACTTTCTAAACTCCATCTCTCACAATGAAAGAAAGTGTGTTCCGCGTCATCAATCGGCTCATCATCATAAATGCAATTTGGTCGTGCCATATTCCTCATTTTATACAGATATTTACATAAATAGCCGTGCCCGGATAACAATGTTAAATAGTAATTAACCTCATCAAATTTCCTCTCAACCCATCGGGTAATATCTGGAAGAAGTATTGCCGTCCATCTACCACTTGCTTCAGTGTTCCATTTTTGTTGCCAGTGTTGTATAGTTCGCTTTCTGGCGTCGTCAACATTTACTGTCTCTCCGTGCACGTTTTTAGTCTCCCACACCCTTTTTCGCTCGTTTGCATGTAAAACTATAGGTACCAGTATTGCTGACTTAGATACAGTCCTGTATGCCGATGCCATCCTAAGTGCAGCGGTTCGTTGTATCGATGACAAAATTTTCATTCTGCAGTCTGCCTTTAACGCTTCTGCCCAGGTCTCACTGCCGTAAAGCAGAATAGAGTCTGTAATCGCCATCATTAATCTGCATATGCTTTATACAGGACCACCAATATTGGCCATAATCCTACTAAGTATGCTTATGGCTTTAATATATTGACTTTCGTTATCGCTATAGCACAGAGGTTGAGTTCAAACCCGAGTAATCATGTCCCTGAGAAAGTGAAATATGTTTTCCTCATAATTTTGGGATTTAAAATCTTACATACATACATACATTACATACATAATTGGACATTACAACCCTTCAGTTAGGATTACGACCTAGTTTCCGAATAAATATTTGTTTATATTTCGCTTAGTTGGAGAAGTCTGACCTCGGGTTTGATTCGAGGCCTCATGTCTGATAAGCCAACACTACTACTAGACTACGGCGACTTCCTCTCTTTACTAACTTCAATTTCCCATAGCAAGCTGATTCAGCTACTTCAGACTGTCTTTTAATATTGTATTTACGAGTTAACATCATAAGGCCATAGTACTCGTATGGTAACCGGTCTGACAAATAATATTGCTATGTACCCGTCCCCATACCTTATAGTGAATACTTTCCTTAAATTATCGATAAATTTAAATTCTTTCGAGGGAACAGTTAAATACATCGTTCCCTGTTGATACATCCAACTTTCTGGTATTTACGGGTTGTGTAATAAAAGTCCAGGCTCAGGCAAAAACCTCCAAAGAAAACTCACCTCTTACCCTTCTTCTTTTTATAAATTCGAGTTGGATTGCTTTATGAGGAGTATTGCTAATATGGCTCCCAATTCCAGGACAACAGAACAGTTTTCAATTCAATTCTGACTTCCAATTTTCTATTTAAAAATTTCAAATCATTATGGCCCTGATCTAATCTCGTACGAATTAGGTTAACGTGAGAAGTCTAGTAAGACAATCGCATGGCTAGATACCTACTATATCAACGGTTCATCAGTTTGCAATCACTCAGCTACAGGAGTCCAAAAACAATATTTAATTTGCCTCATTCCAAATTGCCAAATATCCGGCACTGTTACAGAAAATATACCGGGGACCTAAGATCCATAAGACTTTTAATAAAATAACACAAGAACTTTATATGTCTAATTAGCTTAAGACACTTTTTCAAAATCAAAAATGTTTACCGGACCCATTAAATGTACCTGCTGAATACTGATCAAATCATTGCCTCCCCTCTAAAAAGTTTTTCTCATTTTTTATTATCTTTCTAGGCCATACAAGCGAGTGGCATTATAACAGGCCTCTCAGCTAACAGTGGTGCAGTTAGTTGTGGTGGTTTGCTATGTCGGCCCATTACCGGTTTATTCACAAGAGATCCTTTACCCGATGATGCCTACATACATGTGGCCACCATACCAGCAGGGGCTTCAAATATATCCATAACCGAATTGAAGAACAGCATGAATTTATTGGGTGAGTACAAAAGAAGTTCCCGGAACTTTTTTTTTTGGACAACAACCTAACCAAACATTTTACCAAACACTAGTGCTAAGTACGGATGATGACAGTTATATAATCAATGGTGATAACTCGGTATCGGAGAGCGGAGCTTATGAGGCAGCTGGTGCCATATTCGATTATCATCGTTTAGATGGCCTACAAGCACATGCTGAGGGTGTTACCGAGTGGGTTACATGCACAGGACCTATAAGAGATAATGTAGAATTGATGGTGGGTAGAAAATGATACGAATTGACTAGGATTTGTTCTTAACTTTAAAGATTTTATTCTAGATCTACAGTAAAGCCTTGAATCCGGGCATTAAGTATGAATATTTATTGCCAATAACCTCAGATTCCGAAGAGAATGAGGTTTCGTTGGAAAGTGATGGCTTTTTGAAATCGGGCATTGAGGAAACTTCGGTAGGCTCTAGTCAACCCACCAGGCGTAGACGTTACAACTGGAAAGTGGTGGGTTTTAGTACCTGCTCCAAATCGTGTGGGGGAGGTACACAAACCCCTATTATAAGATGTGTGCGTGAGAATCCCTTGCGCTATTATTCACAGCGTAGATGTGCGCATGCAGAAAAACCGGTTATAAATGAGAATCTGTTGAGATGCAATACCCAGCCTTGTCCAGCCTATTGGCGTTTAGATGACTGGAGTGAATGTCGCTGTCAACATGGCGAAGGCTTTAAAGAGCGTGATCTTAGCTGTGTGCAAGAGTTGGCTTCGGGCATTGTGATACACGTTGACAATTCAGCCTGCATGGAAGAGAAACCGGTGGTGAAAAAACCCTGCGATTGCCCTAAAAACCGCAGGCGTTCAAATCAACGTTATCGCTTGCATGGCTTGAGTCCTAATACCAGCCATGCTAACATACGTAAAAATGAAAGAGCCGGCACCTGGCTTATGTCCGATTGGAATCAATATTGCTCGGCAGATTGTGGCAGTGGTGTGGAGTATCGTACGATATATTGTGATCGTTCGAAACCAAATACCGAACGCTGTGACTTCCGTAGTACACCGGAAATTACGAGAACTTGTGAACGTTCAGATGCTTGCGACACAGGAGAATGGTTCTCTGGACCCTGGACCCCATGTAATGGCAATTGTTTCAATTTGACCAGGACAAGACAGGTTTTGTGTATACAAAACCAATTAATTGTAGAGGATGAGGATTGTAAGCCTGAATTAAGGCCAACTAACATGGAGAAATGCTCACATGAAGAAGTAGAATATTGTGGACCCAGATGGCATTATTCAGAATGGTCAGAGGTAAGAAATTTGGTTGGAATTTAAGGTATAATTGGATGTTATTGAAAGTATTTTTTGTTTAACAGTGCACGAAGACATGTAATACAGGCACACAAAGACGCACGGTAAAGTGCTTGGAATATAATGACCATGAGAATGCCTTAAAGGAGTCCAATAAATGCCGTTATTCTATAAGAGAGCCTATTTATCGCAGCTGTAATACGCATAAATGTGAAGGTAAGTCAAGCTATAGAAGAGAGGTCTTGAAATTTTTAATTTCTTTTTCTTTACAAGAGTCCGCCCGCTATGAACGTTTACAAAATGATGGAGCCATGTCCACATGCTCTGATGAAATTGCCAATTGCCAGTGGGCGATTAAAGCCAAGCTTTGTAGTTATGAGTATTACCAACATAAATGCTGTTATTCTTGCAGTATAGCAGGATGAGTTTTAGGCGAGAGAGAGAGAGAGAGAGAGAGCAGGCGGATAAAGAGCCGTGTGATAACAAGAAGAGCAGGCAGCCTAAGCAGAGTATTCGAGAGCATTAATATAGTGGAGTAATTTAATTATTTTAATTTTTATTTTTATTTTCTTTTAATTTTACGTTTTAAGTTTTATTTTTTATGAAGTTTTTCTTTTTTTTTGTAATAATTTAAAGCGAAAACCTACAAAAGCAAGAAATATGAATTTTGTATTAAAAATCAAACTAAATTAATAAATTAAGACAATCTAGAGAGAAAAGAAAAGAGGCACTACTAATAAAACAAATTAAAAAAACAATAAAAAACTAAAAAAAAAATTTTAATTTGTGGAACCAGAGTTCAAATCCTAAGCAATTTTTTTTCTAAAATGTGTGAGATTAAAGTTTAAATTCCCCTTATTCCGCTTTACATTTTATAACCCAGTATATGTAATAACAAGCGCATCGTAAAGAAATACACCATTTCGATAACACCCAAGACACTGAAACCCAAAAATAGACCAGCCGTACCGCCAATATAAACTGAAAAATTTTTTAAAATTAAAAATTTGAAACCCATTTAAGAACCTGACATAGCCATTTACTTACCCAACAAATCGGTGTAGGTAAACAGTATCTGTCTTTGAAAACGTATTGTCGGCCATTCCTTCATGGATAGAACGCAACCTTTGCCACCAAAGAACTCTTTCGTTTTGGTTAAGAACTAAACAAAGAAATTTAAAATCATTTAAGAACCTAAACTATTCTGAAAACCTACCGATATTCTTAAACTGATAACCGATTCCATGCAATTCTGTTCACAATAACAGGGTGCCATATCTTTGATTTGATGATGGCCCTCGGTGCTATACAACTTAAGGAAATAAGCTGAGAATTTTATATAAAAAGTGTGTGTTTAATTGTTTGTTACATGATTGATAACTTACCAGCATTTGGGGGAAAGCATTGCTTAAGGATCCTGTAATCACAAACGGGCTTCTTACGACCAACTGAAAAATTATGGAAAGGTTAAGCGAACTCGAAAATTAAACTTAACATGCCTGGTGTATAATCGTAAGAAATTAAAAAATTTAACGCCGGAAAGGAAATGTGCAACAGGGGTCATGAACTTATTCTCATAATCATTACAGAAATGTCAACGAAAATAGCAGTTAGAAGAGAATTAGCAAAGGGCGTATCATCACGTAAAGTAGTATACATACATATGTAGCAAAAGAAACGCTTATATTCTAGCTAAAACAGAAATATATGTTACCGTTATGTAAAGGTCTACTACTATAATACCTCTCTCTGTCGTGTTGCCCTAACAAACTTTACAATGTCGTAGTATTTCCAAAGTCTGAAATTTCCCCCGAAGTCGCCGTGGTCTAGTTAGTGTGTTGGTTTATTAGACGAAAAGCCAGGGTTCGAGCCCCAGGCCAGACATCAAAATAAAATACAAAAAGTATTTTGTCTCATCCTTTTGGAACCAACTTGTAGGCTGTTCCAACGAACTTTGACGGCCACTTATGGCAGCTACATTTGTCAAATTAGTTGGCATTTCTTCAGTTCAATTCACCACGGATGGATATAGCATTTAACAACACGTTGTAGTCGCCGTAGTCTAGTAGGTAGTGTGTTGGCTTATTAGACGTAAAGCCAGGGTTCGAGCCCCAGACAAAATACAAAAAGTATTTCTTCGACGACTTCCTCTCATCAGATTTCTGGCAAAAACTCCGAGAGTAAATAAAATTGCCATGAAAAGTTTCTGAAAAATCTGTCGTTCGGAGTCGACAATTGTCGAAAATTAACACACACAACATAAGTGGTGTGAGAAACTAGGTCGTAATCCTGACTGAAGGGTTGTAATGACCAATTATGTATGTATGTATGTAGTATTTCCAAAGCATTCAGGCTTCTTCTTCTGGGCTGTATAACACCACACAGATTCTAAGTACATATGTGTTGTGATAGATTTCCTCTTCCTCATCTGGCAAGCGATGAAAAGAGCAAGTGTACTTGGGGCCTATAATATTCCGTCAGAAAGTCGTCATCTGTATTTCCTGTTTAAGTTTAACTCAGCATATCATTCACTCTCTTCCGCTCGTAAGACAAACATGAGTTTCAACATGGGTTCTAAATTCCTAGGTAGTATTTGCTGAGCACTCAGGTGTCTCCTTCTGATATAGATAAGCGCCACACTGATTTCAAGTACATGTATGTTGTTGCGATAGGTTTTCCTCATCGGGGAAGCGATGAAGTGAGCAGCTACGCTTGGAGTCTGCAATATTCTGTACTTCCTGTCTTAGTTTAATACAACACGTCTACCGATTGTGTAGACTTCCGCTCGAAAAACGAGGTCTAAATATTTCACTCTGGCAACCAAGCCCGCCTGTCCTCGTCTGCATAAATATTTTTTTTGAGACCAACTCTCAGGGGACGTCGCCTACATGTGCTGTACATTGTGTGGTAATATAGGAAACAATGAAACTAATTGGGGGTAGTGCGCAACAGTATTTTTTAATGACCAGTGTATATACCTTCATAACTTTTTTTTTTAGGGAATAACTTTGTAATAATTCTCACATTCTTTTTTGTGTTGTAGTTAAGCACATGTAATGTCAGACAAACAATCTGACAATTACAAACAGGCAGAGTCTCTGATGGGAATTAAACATACGGCCTCGGCAATTTCACACTACTAACGACATCTTCAGGGCATCATAGAATGGACCGTTGACTAAAATAATATGAACACTCCAAATTGCTCCATTTACTCTGATTGAGTAACTCAGTCTATTTGCTAAGCACTTTCCAACATTTGAGACTTTACTGGTACCGGCCTTTAATGAATCTTGTGTTAGGCTTGTCTCCTATTATCCTAACCCTTACAGCCATACTTTAACAGATTTGAATACAACGCTGTAAGAGAGGGTGCCTACTTATGCCTGTATCTTCTATAACTCCACAATGCAGTTTTTAATTTCGTCATGCTGGCGTTAGATGCTTAATTACGTGGTGAATAACCCCAACATTTTCCTGCGAGCCTGTTTCAAAGCATTATCGCAAGAGTGGACCTCCTGAAAATGCTTTCTTCTGTTTGAAATGAGAATCTTTCCATGATTCAAATATTTTGTAATCGAACTAAAAAAAAATCAACGTCAACCCCAGGCCACACATCTGCAGCAAAACGAAATATGGAAAATGTCTCCTAGGCGTCTGCCTCTCAGTAGGTTAGGTTAGGTTAGGTTAGAGGACGTGTACTTGTCAATTAAGACAAGTACAGTACCCGGAGGTCGAATTCACCCATGTACAATGTCCTAGTTTCTCACACCACTTATGTTGTGTGTGTTAATTTTATACATGAGTGGTGGGACCTACAGCTTAAAGTCGACTCCGAACGACAGATTTTTGAGAAACTTTTCATGGCAATTTTATTTGACTCTCAGAGTTTTTGCCAGAAATCTGGTGAGAGGAAGTCGCTGAAGAAATACTTTTTGTATTTTGTCTTGATGTCTGGCTTGGGGCTCGAACCCTGGCTTTACGTCTAATAAGCCAACACACTACCTACTAGACTATAGCGACTTCAACCTCTCAGTAGATTTTTGGCAAAAACTCTGAGATTAACTAAAATTGCCATGAAAAGTTTTTTAAAAGTCTATCATTCGGAGTCGACTTTAAACTGTAGGTCCCACCACTCATGTATAAAATTAACACACATAACATAAGTCGTGTGAGAAGCTACGTCATAATCCTGACTGAAGGCCTGTTATGAACGATTATGTATGAATGTATGTATGTATGTAAGACGGCAACAGATGAACCAGAAACTTTATGATGTTTTGGAACTTACTGTGAAAGTAGTTTGAAAACTTTGGACCTAAAAAATTCTAGGGACAAAACGACAGAACCACGGAAATAAAGAAAACAAAGTGCTTTCAAAACCTAGCATAATTAGTGACAGGTATGAATTAAAATTGTTGACTTACAACGATTTGGATAAAAATGCGGTATACACTTGCAAATTTTATACACCAGATTGATGCGACATTCCTGGACACAAAGATTTTTCGTATAAATCGGGAAATGAGTTAAATTGGACTCATGATTGAAGCGACAATTACGCTGGCGCACATTCGATTCGCTGGAAAAGAAAAATTCCAATAAAAGTGGATACCTTTGTGTCTCATGGCATCATCATTTAACATCACATCACATACAGTGAGCGTCAAAAGAAACTGTACATTAAAAAAAAAAATATACGTTAGTAAAATACCGTTACTTTTATTTTAAAATTGTTTCATTGCCAGTTATAAAATTGAAAAAAAAAATTTCGAAATATTATTAAATTTCTTCGGGCACTCTCCTTAAGTTGTAAAAGTTGTGTTTGGTGATTGTTAGAATTCTTTCTTTAGTGTACAGTTTCTTTTGGTGCTCACTGTATAAAAATGTTTAAAATTCTTTTCTTCTTACCTCTCCAAATTTGGTGTTGTAGTTATTTCCGTTGCTATTGGTTCGTAGTATAGATTTTCAACAGTGTAACCGAAATTATTGTCCACCTTCATGACATCAAAAGGACTGTGGCCATAAAACTAAAACGAAAAACTAAACTCTTGAATCCTTCTTTAATTATGGAACCTTATTGCACATACATCCATGGCCGATTGAAAACCGATAAAATTAAAATCGATATATTTATCGGGAAATGAACCCTGTTGCACTTGACGTACTTGGGCCTGTTCTTCGTAAATATTTCTTTCGGGATATTCGCCAAAAATAAAATAACGTGAGGTATACTCCTCCGGCAATATATTATTTGTCATGTAACACAAGCCATATTCCGTTAGAATCTGTCTCGTGTGTATACTGGCACCATTGTCCACCGTGCGTACACGTTGTTTCTCATTGGCATTCATGGTTTCATCGGCTGTTAAATTGTATATCAATTCCATATAGTTTTGGGGTTTAATGTTCAATTCGGCTAAAGTACGTTCAATAGAAGCATGCAACGGTATATCCTGGAAATTGAAATACGTGGAGTTGGCCAAATGTTCTAGGAAATCGAAAAATTCCGTTTTGCGTTCATTAGCTATGGAGTGGGCTCTAGGAAAAAAAATCGATTCTTCTTTTTCTGCTTCTTCTTCTAGAAAATTTATTTCGCTTGCTTGCGGTACTTACTCACAATAATCATCAAATTTCTGTTGGTTTAATCTCTCCATAGGACATATGGTTACACTGGGCAACGTGGTATTCCAATCGAAATAGTTACGTTCTAGGCCAACGTAACTATTCTTTTCGGTGAAACGCATTATCGATTGCCAGGCAATGTAAAAGCATACGTAATGCGATATGGCAAGTAAAATCAACCAGAATAGTCTCTCCAGCAATGTAAGACCATCACGTACGAGGTATACATAACCATGGGCACAACACGATTCCAAATACAGTTTGAAATAGTAGAGGCCAGTTAAGATAGAGTCTTTCACTTTGTGTAGGCATGACTTTGATTTTTTTCTTTCTTTTAAATTCTTCTTTGCAGGCAAATTTTTCCCATAATAGCCATTTAAATGTTGTTGTTGTAAAGGCTTCACTTGTACAAACATTGTCGGTTTTCCTTTAATTTCAATCCTTAACGTTCAAAGGTTTTAAGTGAACTGAACCAACCAATTATCGTTCTAGTGGTTGAATAACGCGACATGATTTGTACACTTGAAATGCATTAAATTTGCTTGTAAAACAAAAAATGTCTCGTTAAAGGTTTGCACGCAATTTGGCACGTAGATTTTTGAAAAGGTGGGACATTTCGTTAAAAGTTTAATTAAATAATAGGTCGTTTCCCTTGCTTTATAAATAAAAAAAAATTCCTTTAGAAACCCTTAAAGCTAGTCTGTACTCTGATCCCCTTTTTGCATTTGAAAACTTCAACTCCAACCAGTTTTAGTAAAAATCAGGGGACACCAATTTCTTCCTACTTATTATGGAGGTTGGTTGCCCCAGCCTTACGACTTCATACTGTTGATTCGATAATCGTAGCTTGAAGGTTCGTAAGATATCTAAAACGATAGGCATTTCAAAAATGCAATGCCACACATTGGCCGAAAAATTCCAAAGGCCTACAATGATCGTATCATTTACCCGAAGGAAAATATGGTAGGGATACCACTGAAGAGAAAATTAACTAAGAAGAGAGGCTAGCTCCGCGATAATGAAATGCAGGGCAATCCTATCATATACACTGGATGTATACGTGGTCTAGTAGGTATTGTGTTGTCTTATTAGACGAAAAGCCAGGGTTCGAGCCCCAGGCCAGACATCAAGACAAAATACAAAAAGTATTTCTTCGGCGATTTCCTCTCAGCAGATTTCTGGCAAAAACTCCGAGAGTAAATAAAATTGCCATGAAAAGTTGCTCAAAAATCTGTCGTTCGGAGTCGACATTAAACTGTAGGTCCCGCCACTCATGTATAAAATTAACACACACAACATAAGTGGTGTGAGAAACTAGGTCGTAATCCTGACTGAAGGGTTGTAATGACCAATTATGTATGTATGTATACCAAAATGGTCAGACCTATAATGCTATAATGAACTAATGAAGCTAGTGAACATCTCTAGCGGCCTTGGAAACACTATTGGAATTATGTCCTCTCCATATATATAGTGTAGACCAGAGTTTTACGTTGTGATAGTAGAAGATAAGTATATCCGGAGATTTCGTGACCTAAATCGAGTGACTGACAGCTCCCCTTAATCCCATGCATATAACCTCTGGACTCTATGATTTTTGATAATGCAACGAAACTTAATATTTAAACTGAATGGAGTAATCTAGACTCTACATAACCTTCTAAACCAGATCTCGTTCTATGGTATAGGCATGATCGTAAACAGATATTGCGACAGGCGCAAGAGTTTTTGGTCTCAGAGTAAAATATTCCTGATCCATGAGAAAACTCTCGAACTTGCTCAACTCAACTTGGGCAAAGAACTGGACATAGAAATACTATGAGACATTTGAGCACGCCGTTGTTGTAAGCTAAACGCTAAAATAGTATAGGTCCGCCTGGGGAAGCTGTTAATAAAAGGTCCGCCAAATAACTTTTTTTTTTAAATGCTTTAAAAAAAAGAACTACTGAATATTTTCTCAAATTTCTTTTTTTATTTGAAAGTACAATCCTTCCGGTTAAGAATGGAAAATAATTTCATTCAAATGGCTGCCTCGGCTGGCCATGCAGTAGCCTACACGATCGGTCCTATTTTTAAGCACATTATCGATTGTGTGCAGCTGTATTTCACCAATGGCTTCACGAATATTGTCCTTTAAAGCGTCAATTGTCTCTGGCTTGTCGCCGTAACACTTATCTTTGACGGCACCCCACAAATAATAGTCCAACGGTGTCAAATCGCAGCTCCGAGATGGCCAAACGACATCAGCTTTGCGGCTGATAATGCGATCTTCAAAAACAGGGCGCAAAACATCTAGTGTAGCTTCGGCTGTGTGGCACGTAGCGCCGTTCTGTTGAAACCAAATGTTGCCAATATCCTCCTCTTAAATTTTTTTGAACAAAAATTCATTCAACATGTGCCGATAACGATCGCCATTGACTGTAACGGCCACTCCTTTCTCATTTTCGAAGAAAAATGGCCCAATTATGCCTCTGGACCAAACTCCGCACCAAACAGTGACTCGTTTTGGGTGCGTCGGCTCCTCAATGTATGAGTGCGGATTTTCTGTGCCCCAAATGCGACAATTTTGCTTGTTTACTTGCCCGCCAAGATCAAAATGAGCTTCATCTGAAAAGATGATTTTTTTGCCAAAATCGGCATCTTCTGGTGTAGGCTACTGCATGGCCAGCCGAGGCAGCCATTTGAATGAAATTATTTTCCATTATTAACCGGAAGGATTGTACTTTCAAATAAAAAAAGAAATTTGAGAAAATATTCAATAGTTTTTTATTTTTAAGCATTTTCAAAAAAAAAAGTTATTTGGCGGACCCTTTATTACACTCTACTCTATCCCAAGTTATTTGTGGCAAGGAAAAGGCAGATCGACTTCTGCAGAGAGGCTCTTTCAAGTCACTGATGGGGAACCACTTTTTGGTCGATTATTTCCACGAGTTTGCTCGATGTTGTCGAAACCTTCCGCAGAAGTGATGCGACATAATCTGTTAGTGCGCCTTTCAAAAGGACAATGGTTCGTGGGAACCCCTATTGAATCTTCGTCTTATGGCAAGAGTAGACTACATGTTGATAAAGTGAATGATAGTCTCTTGACACTCATCAGACCCTGACCTTCTGCAGAAGTGATGCAACAAAACCTATCGGCGCGCCTTCCAAAAGGACAGTGGTTCATGAGAATCCCTACTGGTCGATGGTAGGTCATTGGATTTAAGGATTAAAGTGAAGAAGACTGCCTCTTCTTACTCATAAGAGCTTACGCAGAGTCTAGCACTATTGCACGTACTTTCGTGCTGTAAAAGCAGAAAAGAATACCTAGCTAAATTGAGGGAAACGATATACCTATGCTTTGTAAGAAGTGAACCCTGACCAGATCAGCAATGTAATTGCCGATGATTTACTTACGCCCTGTAAGAAGTCCGGCCCTGGCCAGATCAGCAATGCAATTGCCGACGATTTTCTTACGTCCTGTGAGAAGTCCGGCCCTGACCAGATCAGCAATGCAATTGCCGACAATTTTCTTACGTCCTGTAAGAAGTTCGGCCCTGACCAGATCAGCAATGCCATTGCCGACGATTTTCTTACGTCCTGTAAGAAGTCCGGCCCTTGCCAGATTAGCAATGCAATTGCCGACGATTTTCCAATGTCCCAGAACTCATAGAAGAGTTGCCTTTTAAGGATCTGAAATTTTCCTGGGGATGGAAGTCGGAAAGGCGTTCGTCAGGCACTTAAACGGAGCCTAGCTGTCCGAGTAATTTAAGAGATTATCAGGGAAAATCCCCGCTTTTAAAATGACTATGATCTTCTTATGGAAAATCCTGCAGTTTTCAGGTCAGATGACACCAAGCGACCAGATTTAGTGAAAAAATCAGAGTTGCAGCAGATATATGCTAAGTGTGGTGTGAGAAGCAAGGCAATAATCCTGACTAAAGGGTTTTAATGACCATGCAAGTAAAGTAAGTATTGTAGCTGACACTTGACAGTAGCGAACCATTCAGCAGTATTTAACACTACTGTAGTTATCTTAATAGTTTACGTTGTCCTATTGCATTTACGTCCATAGCTAAGTTGTCTATGTAAACTTATTTAAAATATGCCTCCCCTTACATTAATTATTCATCGAGACCTGCCTCATTGTTATTGAGTTGTCAACAACACTGGTAATCAATGAATTCTAAATGCCCAACTATTTAAAGGCTTCTACGAGCTACTGCTCATAACATTTCATAACAACTTGTTTAAGACTTCAAACGGCAACAGTAACGGTAAATTATTCTATAAAACAAAATGGCCTTTTGGGCTTCTATTGGCAGTAAATCACCACCTTTGAAGATTGCTCCTGTTTTAAATCCAAATCAAAAGCAATTCCTTCAGGATGAGTTAAGATTTCGCGAGAAATTGGATATTTTGGCACGCAGTAGTGCAGGTAATTTGACGGATTATTTTGTGCGAAAGCTTGAGACTATCGATGACCCGGAGTTATTGGAGAAACACGATTCATTCTATCATACAACCAAAAGCCTTCTGGTGCTGTTTCAAATAATGGGTGTCATGCCTATACATCGTAATCCGCCGAAGAAACACTTACCCAGAACTGGCTTCTCCTGGACCTCAAAACAAGTGCTATGGGCCTGTTTCATTTATTGCATACAGACCACGTTGGTAGTATTGGTTTTAAGGGAAAGAGTCAATAAGTTTGTGGTCAATTCCGATAAACGTTTCGATGAGGCCATTTACAATGTGATTTTCATCAGTCTATTGTTTACCAATTTTCTTTTACCGGTGGCCAGTTGGCGTCATGGTCACCAAGTGGCCATATTTAAGAATATGTGGACCAATTATCAACTGAAGTTTTTAAAAGTTACCGGCACGGCGATAGTATTTCCGAATTTGTATTACTTAACCTGGGCTTTGTGTATTTGTTCCTGGGGTTTGAGCATTTTAATCAATCTGTCGCAGTATTTCTTGCAACCGGATTTTGAACTGTGGTATACCTTTGCCTATTATCCCATCATAGCCATGCTTAATTGCTTCTGTAGTTTATGGTAAGTGGAGGAAAATATTTTTTAAAGGAAATTTTTTTGAAAAAGCTCGGCTTCCTTTAGGTATATAAACTGTAATGCTTTTGGCACAGCCAGTAAGGCTCTATTGATTTCTTTGCAAACCACTTTAAAGGGAGATAAGCCTGCCCAAAAGCTAACCGAATATCGCCACTTGTGGGTGGATTTAAGCCACATGATGCAGCAGTTGGGTAAGTCTTTAACAAGCTTTACACTTTGGAAATCCCAAAAAAAAAATAATTTTATTTTTATTCCAAACAGGCCGCGCCTATTCCAATATGTATGGCATGTACTGTTTAGTGGTGTTCTTCACCACCATCATAGCCACCTATGGCTCGTTTAGTGAAATTATTGATCATGGCGCCACCTATAAGGAAGTGGGTCTCTTTGTTATCGTTTTCTATTGCATGAGCCTGTTGTATATCATATGCAATGAGGCCCATTATGCCTCCCAGAAAGTGGGCCTTGATTTTCAAACCCAACTTTTGAATGTCAATTTGACAGCAGTGGATACCGCCACCCAGAAGGAAGTGGAAATGTTTTTGGTGGCCATTGCCAAAAATCCTCCCATTATGAATTTAGATGGTTATGCTAACATTAATCGGGAGCTGATTACCTCGGTAAGTTAGCTTTGACTTGAAAATAAACTACAGTTATTTGACTAAAAAAAATTTATTCACCTTTTCTCCCTTAGAACGTTTCCTTTATGGCCACTTATTTGGTGGTGCTATTGCAATTCAAAATTACCGAGCAGCGTGGCATTCGTTCACGGCAGGCTTTGGCAGCCATGTAGGATTTAGAGCAGGGCCATTAAACTATGCATGGCCCATCTTCACAATTTGCTTGTTTTTGGTAAAACAGTACTTATCATTTCTACTGTTTAAACTGGTTAAAAGCTGTACTATATTAAACAAAATATTTAACAAGGTTTAAGACCTTGCTAAGTACAGTCATGTATGTATTAGTTTTAGTTCTGAATGTGACACAAAGATGCCGCAAGCAAATTGTCTTAGTATCAATACAATTTTTAAATGCTTAACCCCTTGCTGAATAGCTTAATTGTAGCTGAATTAAGTTAAAAATGTATAAGCCATGGCTCTTATTATTTTTAAGCCTTTAAAGCTTTGCTTATTATAGTTTTCTCCCCGCTGAATTAATTTTTACTTCTAAATACCTAATAAAATAATGATTTTATTTTGCTGAATATAATAAAACCCAGCTGAATTTCATTTTCATGTTGCTGAATTAGATTAAAACACAGAAAACTATAAAATTTTTTACAATTATTATTTGCACCCTGCTTTAATTCATATAATGTAATTAATTTTAGCTGAATTAACTAACAGACGTATCACAATTAAGCTGAATGAAGCTTTAATGCCGCTGAATTACAATAAAATAGTAAAAATTATAGTTTTTATTATCAAGATACGAAATCTTAAATTTTTAGCACATAAAGGTTTACATGATAAAAATAAGTTGAACTTAGAACTTATGTTAGCTGAATTTGTTTTAAAGCAATTGTTGTTGATTTCTGTATCACGAATATATATTCTAAAGTAATAATTAATTTTTATAATAAAAATTTATTAGCTGAATATGCTTTTTGGTTAGCTGAATTAAATTTTTTTTAATTTTTTCCTTCTGAATATAACTTATATTAAATGTTTACCTATTGTTGCTTTAAAAAGTTATATTTACGAAAAGAATATATTAGCTGAATAAGGTTTTTGGTTAGCTGAATTATAATTTAACTAAATTTTTCCAGCTGAATATAACTTATATCAAATGCTTACCTATCGTTGCTTTAAAATGTTACATTTACAAAAAAAATTCTAGCTGAATAAGGTTTTTGGTTAGCTGAATTATAATTTTACTAAATTTTTCCATCTGAATATAACTTATATCAAATGTTTACCTATTGTTGCTTTAAAATGTTACATTTACAAAAGAATTTATTAGCTGAATATGTTCTTTGGTTAGGTGAATTAGAATTTTATTACTTTTTTCCAGTTGAATATAACTTATATTAAATGTTTACCTGTTTTTGCTTTAAAAAGTTAAATTTATGGCCTAATAAGACCTGCTGAATAAAGAAACAAGCAGCTGAATTATTTTATTGAAATTGAATCTTATTAATATTTGATTTTTATTGGATTTCAATGAAATATTATTTAATTTTAAATGATTATTGCATTGAAATATTAAAAATATTGGATTTTATTTCGAAGAAGTTGACATCTTCTTACAAATACAGCACAAATGTCCTTATTTCCATGGGACCCAATTCAACCATGAATATACCATCACGTTGCAATTGCGTTTCAGGTATTGTTAATTTCCAATATTTCAATCTTTCTTTGCGCAAGCTGTTCAGTTCCTGGTGTTCCGCATACGGAGAACGACTACTTTCGGCACCCAGATTGCCAATTGGCAGTAATTCCTCATGGCATTCAGTAGAAACCAAAGGCTTATCAGCTTTCAGCAATTGTACATGATCAGCAGATTTAGCATAGACAGCTTCTTCCGGATCCGGTACAAATTCCATGCGACGATTTTCATCTAACCAGGCATTGCCATCCAATGTTGTTTCACGTATATTTGCAATCTTAAAGCCAGGTGATACACCCATAAGATTGAATTGCACAAATTTGGAATATTTGGGATCTTCGTCTTTCTCCAGTATATGTTCGAAACGTACCAGGATTTCATCTTCACGCCATGGTTCAAAGGTCATGAGATGGATATTTTTGGGTAAGGCAACTAAAATAGCAGTGAACTGAAAGAAAAAATCAAATACTGTTGTTAAGCAGTGTACTAGCTTTACTTACAATGTTGACAAAATGTTGCCTCCACTGTTTGTAAGAGAACTGGGTTTCGTTAAAGAATCTCCAAGGCGCCAAAGTTCGTTCCAGTTGTGTGAAACGTTCCACAGATTGTGTGGTAGGGCTATGATTCAATTGCGAGGAACCCATTATCAAATAATGTATGCCCCTAGCAACCCAACCCTGGCCATAAGCGGTACCATTCAGAGACTCATCAACACCAAAGGCATCATCATGAAGTAAACGTCTGTGAATCATGAGTTCCAATGAACCATCCTGCAAAGAAGAGCCTCCTTGAGCCCGATCCGTCAATATAGCCATGCGGGCATTTTTATCTTCTAAAGCAATCTTCGTAGTGATGGGGTAATAATTACCAGCAGCCTTCTCCAATAGCTTTACACGCCAAGTATCACGATGATCCCTGAGACGTTTAATCATTTCACGGCCATTCGAATCGGTATAGAAAATACCCTCCGATTTGATATCAGAATTGAAACGTGTTATAATTTCTTTACCCACACCATCCTCAATGGGTATGGGTCCCACTAGCCATTCAAATTCGGCATAGGGTTTCTTCTTATACACCCTGATCACTTGGCTAATCCAGCTGTTGAATTTCTGATGTACTTCCTCTACTAAATCGCCGCGATAAACAGTGATTTCGGGTGCTACGGTTACGGTACGCACATTATCAGTCTTGGGCCGGAAGATATAAGCGCCCGAGGAACGATTACGGGCTTCTCGATTATTACCAATGGCTGCCTCATAATATAAGAATTCTTGGCTAACCATGCGCGCCATGCCATCTGCTTCAACAACCGACAAGAAACCATTCGTATCGAAGGTCAAGCGAATGTTCTAAACACGAGAAAAAATATGAAAAATTTAAGAATTTAAGAGAGGCTAAGACTTTACCTCATTGCCAATTTCTACTAAACTGGACATATTATCCGGTTCTGGTACTGGTTTCATATGATGGTCATTCGTTTTATTAACGTAGTAGGACTTATAACCAAAAGCTGGCAAATCACTAGCCAAAAATATCAGTTCGTATTTGGCTTGTGATTCGCGGAATGTGAGATTTTGTACAGGTTCGGCTACTGGTACGTATTGTATATCCATAACGACGCCTGAAAAGATATGTAAATTAGTATAAGAAAGGAAAGAAGTTGAGCCATTTAAATAAAGTTCTTAAAAAAGTACTTTTTAAGAAGGCCTTTCTGCTACTGAAAAAAGGACCTAAAAAAAATTACTTTTCCAAGAACAAAGACTTTTTAAAAAAGAACGTAGTAAAAAATACATTTCGAAAAAGTACTTTAACAATAAACATGGGTAGAAAAAATAGAAAAAAGTATTTTTCAAAAATAAGCCCACAGGACTGTCTCTTCTCGAAAGTACTTTTGTATGAAATGGTACTTATTTTTCGAAGCTTACCTTTATAATCCGTGACGACATAATTAACATCAGGTACCGGTAGTCTGACATAATCGAAGGTCGAATGCGACAAGGGATTGTACAACGTCAATACGAATTGATCGCTTTTCTCCGATACTTCACAGCTGCTGATGTTCAGAAGAGCGCAAGTCTTAAATTCAAATCGAAGGGGGCGTGGCTTAGTAGGCCACTTAGGACTTACCCTACCTCCTTGCGTCAAACGATTTAGTACGGCACGAGTGTTAGCGCTGCACGTACGCATGGCAACACTTAAACGTCTGGCAGAATGAAAGGCCACTTTTTGCTTTTCCGTACCAGTGATAGCATCATGATGCTGCATAATACCCATGGTCTCACGCATAAAATCCAAGTTTGATATTAAATCGGGATATAAAAACGGAGCCAAGGAGGTCAATTGTTTGCAAACCTGTAAGAATTGATTGCCCACACGTTCGTAACGCTTAAGAGTGGGTCGTGAGGTAAAGTAACCCGTCCAATAGGCATGAGGATCGGAGGCATATGGGAAGAAATCATCATCTTTAGTGGGCCATGTAATACCAGCATCATGTAAAGATTTCAAGTAACATGAAGGTGTAGAATATAAAAGATTGACATCGGAAGCATTGACCTGGCGAGCATTGGCGTATCTGGAATTGGAAAGATTTAAAGTGGTATTGTTTGTTGTCTGATTGATTGGGTTTCTAAAGATTTAATTTCGATTAAAAACTCACTTAATTAGCTTATCCAAATTCTTATAATCCTCACCCATGGTCACTTATATATGTTTGGTACGATAAGCCTGAGACATTTTGCGTGCAATAGCAATGAATTCGTCGATCTAGAAAATGGTTTCAACGATATAATGGGTCTTGATAAGAAAAACTGTTATCAAGAACTAAATTTAAGGGAAGGAAGCTTTGAATATTTTCTATTTGCATCAAG
This sequence comes from Sarcophaga variegata, assembly GCA_932273835.1. Taxonomy (NCBI): domain Eukaryota; kingdom Metazoa; phylum Arthropoda; class Insecta; order Diptera; family Sarcophagidae; genus Sarcophaga; species Sarcophaga variegata. Next base: position 13,394,508 of record OW026361.1, on the reverse strand, counting down.
TAATTAAAAGCTCAGGAGCTTCTATATGACTTAGCGCCATTATTACAACTTGCCGTTAAACTTGGGTTTAGTTAAGGGTACCTTTAGCTAAAGGGAACTGTAAAGTTACCTTTAACTTATTTTCGTTATTACAACTTACGGATAAACTAAAGTTAACTTTTTCAAAAATATGGCAGTGCCGCAACAATGTCGATAAAACTGCTCAATTAAACAAGCTTTTTTTTAACGCAGTGGCAACCGCCGGCTTCGTTTTTTTAGTTGTAAATGCTCATTTTGTTTAAATTTGAAGTTACCATAATGAAAATAATATAATAATATGGCAAGTTCAAACATAAAGTGACCTTTAAATGTTAAAGGTAGGATGATCCTCCCTTTAGCTTAACGATCACTTCTATCTTATTTGGTACTCATAATAACGAAAAATAATTTATCTGCCCTTTAAAATCCTCCCCTTAGTTAACTGTAAGTTGTAATAATGGTCCTTAAAGTGATAATAAGTTTGGTTAGGTTAAGAAATAAGCTTAACAATAAAGACAACAAAATTTTAAATTTATTAAACTTAAATTGTCCTTTAACCTTAACCTTTAACTCTTGAGTTTTCAAATGTAATTTCATTAAAAATATTTGATTTTCTGATAAGGAGTGGTATGTAACCAAACAAGTCAATGTTTCTGATAGTGGTGAACACTACAGTCTCCCGAATGATCCTCATACTGCTGTATTCGAGTTGACGCTTAAACCATCCTCCACGATAGACCAGCACCCCCTAGATACTAGAATTCTAAACAGCTTAGTGGGTAACATAATTTTGATGCCTTAAAGCCTTTTTACAATTTTCTGTACACGATTTTAATCAAATTTTTCCTTTAAAATCCAATCCAAGCAATCCAAAGAATTAAAATAAGTTTTTTTGTTGTTGTTGTTATTGTTACCGTATTAGTTTATCCAAATTCTTATAATAGACATTAGCATCCTGATAAGTAAAATCACCACCCATGGTTACAATAATATGGTTAGTACGATAATATTTTGATTGTGTCTTAACAAATTCAAAGAACTCATCGACCTACATTTCAACAAAAAAAAATTATATTTTTTTAATTAAAAATTTTACATTCTCAAGCATTAAATAAGCATGATAGATAATCAATCAATCAATCAATCAATCAATCATTACGACACTTACCCTTCGGTTAACATTATTATCTGGTGAATGTTTGCCATCGATTATTGGCTCATCGGCACACAAGATATCGAAACAGAAGCCAGGCGGCGGTTGATACTGATTGTATAGGGCACCTGTAAACAAATGAGCCTTGTCATCTAAATTCGCTGACGCCCTCCAAATCATTTCGGCCTTTTTGTTCAAGAGACGTTCATCTTTATCCTGATAGTCGAGACGGCCAAAGAAGAGACCATCATAACCCATTTGAGCAAACATTGAAGCCATTTCACGTGAATGGCCAAATGGATGGATTTGCCAACCAATGCGTGGACGGCCACATTCGCCAAAGGTGTCGTTAAGGCGCCTGGAAGGTAAAGAAAGTTCAAATTTATAATTACGTTCAGATTTTTAAAATAAATTAAATATGTATTCCGCTTGTTTTTTGTTTAAAATAAGTTTCTTAATTACGTCTGCAACTGCAGTGTTCGAATCAAAAATTTTTTCATAGAATTACGCTTCGCTATGGGTCCACACGCAAGAAAAATGACGTTTACTGAACTTTATAATGAAGGGTGGTGGTTATTGTCTTAGTTGCTAGAGGAATGTAATCGAAAACGTTCCTTATGATCTATTAAATTGCCTATGATTTCAAAATAAAATAACGGATTTTGGAAAATTGGAGTCCGGAACTATGCTGATGTGCCCATGTATTTTACTCTGTTAATAACGAGTTCAATACATTCACCCAAACAATGACGAGGTGCTAGAGGTTCCCGTATTTATGTTCATTCCTAAGTAATGAATTTGCCACTATTAGGTCTTTATAAAAATCTTTAGACCGTATCACTTCAGTTCCCATTGGGTCACGAGGCATTTTTTTTTATTATTTTGAAGAATCTATGACGCCAGTATAAGTTGAATGTAACATCTTTTAAATGTCAGCCACGGTTTGTCTATGTGGAACGTATACTAAATGTCTAATTATGCACGAGTCTGGCGCAGAAATCAGCCAAAATTTGAGCAATGGCATGGGTTATATGGACTTTGGGCACCACTGTGCTTTGTAACTTATTCGCCTTACACCTTAACCGACTTAAGAAACCCTCACAAGAAAAAGTCTAACGGGGTAAAATCGCACCATCTCGGTGGCCAGATCACATAACTTCATGTGTGCCGATCTTGCCTTCAAAACCCAGAGCAAATTATTGCCATTGTGGCACGTAATGCTACCCTGTTTAAACCACATGTCATTGATATCCAGATCATTCAATTCACGCCACAAGAAGTTGATAATCATCGACCTATAGTGCTGGGCTTTGACACACAGGAATATGGACTGATGACGCCCTCAACCCAAACTCCATGCCAGACAGTGACTTTTTGGCGATGCATTGCACGCTCTTGGATCTCGTTGTCTTAAACTTCGACAATTTTGTTTGGTCACACACCCATTCATACAGAAATGGTACTCAACGTTTAAGGATTATTTTTCGATAAAAATTTACGTCAGTTGCCCATTCAGCGAATACAAGTTTTTGTCTATGGTTGGCCACTGTGATTAGATAAAATAAATTTAAGAAATGACAATCAATTTGACAGATGTTGGTTCAACAAAATGGCCGTTATTAACTGTCAAAGTTCGAAAGTTCCTATTGGAAGAGAGGAAGTCCTATACTCGCTGCTGTCATTCAGCAATCACAATGTGAAGCTGTTACTGGGTTCCTTGTGGAAGTTTCTAAGGGAGATCTAGGTTCTCATTAGGCGGGATGAAAGCGATAGAGAATCTCCAGAGTTTAATTGTGATACCACGCCGGCTAAGGAATGTGTTTGTACGTCAATGATGTCCATTTCATAGCAAAATTGTGCTGACTAAAACACACACACTTTTTTCCTTAGTAAATATTAAAAAATTAGCTGGGGTTTGCACGGATGGTGCTAATGTAATGACTGGTAAGTATGAAGGTTTCGTAGGACAGTTGAAAAAAACATGGAATCTCCGTCCATACCTTTCATTGCATTCTTCACCAGACCACCCTAGCTTCCAAATTTTTCCCAGACCACCCCTCTATGAAGACTTCAGAGAAAATAATAAATAAAATACGTAGGGGTCATCATTCACTGATCCATCGGAAATAAATAAAAATAAAAATGCAGCTTACCCCGATCTAAATATGTTTACTGCGGTTCGGTGGTTAAGTCGTGGTGACTGTTTTAATAGATTATATGATTTAAAAGATGATGCACTTCAATTCATAGAAACCGAAAATATGGACAAATTTTAAGTGATAATGATTTTATTTTAGATCTGGCTTCAATTCTTTTTAATAATTTAAATACAAATTTGATTATCCGTGATGGTCGGGACCTGAAGCATTCCGGATAATCGATTTTCCCGGTTAATTGAGTACCAATTTTGGCTAGTTTTTAATAGACATTTTTATGAATTAATAAATGAATATGTACATATTTATATAAAAACTAAATAATTCAAGGATTTCATATGCATACATGTTTCAAAAATATAAAAAACACCGCACTTCTCAAATTTCTAAATTAAACTAAACAGGTTTACATGTATGCTTCTGACTCATCGTATACTAAAGAGGGAATTCCCCTTTTTCGCTTGTTTGTCCATAATAATAGAAATATATATATATAAAATAATTGTTTGCTTATAATCACGGATAATAGAGGTAATCACGGTTAAACGATGCAGAAAAATTTAAGTCGATCCAAAATAAAATTAAGTCGATGCAAAAATTTTCGTTTTTCATCCCGGATAATTGATGTTGCCGGATAATCAAGGTCCTACTGTATTGCTAAAATTTGAAAACAATCTAAAACTCATGAATTACCACTTAATATTCAAAATATTATTTTCCAACTTTGAAGAGAGGTTCCAAGATATTAACAAAGTACAACTCCTGCTTGATCTTTGCAATAATCCTTTTAATTGTGACGTCACACTATGTGGCATTTACCCTAAAAAGCTGGCCAAAAAGGCAAAAATGAATTTAAAGAAATTTAAGAAACTGAGTATGCAGTTCTATAGACAACAAAATTCTGCATTATATAGTGAATTTTCACGACTTTAAGTTAATATTTGTAAATTTGAGACGATGTCCAAGTCAGGAAAGTGATGAAAATTAAATTTGAATTTGAATAGGTTTATATGATTATTTTTTTGTGGCTAAACGAATAGAGGTTTTATATTGATTCTTTTTTATTTGAAAGGTATAAGAAACTGGTACTTTTAGTTTTATATATATATATATATATCTCATATATTAATGTAAAAATTATTTGTTCAAAATTTAAAAATAATAAAAATTTCACATTTTTTTACCCTACCCAAAAAAAAGATAAGGATTTTAAAGGTGAAAGTACTTCTTAGTAGTTTAGTGTTATATACCACAAGAAAATAAGGACTCTCTACATTCAGCCACAAAAAAAAATTTGCGCAAATTTGCGCAATTATTTTTGGCGATTTTTTGAAAATTTTACTTTTTTTTTGAAAAATTAAAAAAATTAGACGCACTCTAATAAAGCCATATGGCGTGCGAATTATGCGAGGAAATTCAGTAGAAGCAAAGAATATGGATATAAAGAATACGCATCATGTAGAAGTAAAATTTCTTATGGCGGGTCGTAACATTACGACCCGCTCTCACCAAAATATTTTTAAAAATCATTTCTTGGTGAGGGGGAGGAAGACAGAAGGAAAATGAACACAAACAAAGAGCATAACAATGTGTTGCTCTCATCGTACGTATGTACATGTGTATGTATTCTTGTGTTTTTTGATTTAGTTGTCGATCAGACTGCGACAAGAATACATGTGCTGCGGATGCTTTCTCATTTTATTTCAGATTAACACTCGAAGAATAATTTGTGTTCAAAATGTTCTATGTCATTAGCTGGGCGTATTTTATTTTGTCCCATAGTATATTTTTTTTAAATGCTTGGGAATGCTCGTTTTTTTTCTTTTAATAAAAAATGGTTTTTTATTCTTTTTATTTTTATTTATCTAAAAAAACATGGCCTAATTTTTAAGCCAAAGATGGATAGCTTTATGTTCTTTTAATAATAAAATCGATGTTTTATTTTATTTTTATTTATTCAAAATTATTAAGCCAAAGATAGACAGCTTTACATATGTATGTTGATGAAATGAAAATAAAAATAGAGTATATTACTAACATTTTAATATGGCTGTAAATAAATAAATTCTCTCAACTTATTTTTTCTCTCTCATTCACTAATCCATAACCATAGGCATGTGTTAACCTAGAGGAAAATTGTTAGTAATAATGTCAAGTCTACTTATTAACCCAATGATATGTATATGTGATCGGAAAATATAGAAAAATTGTACTGCACTAAGACACTAAGACACCGTATTTAAACATTTCTCATTGATATTAGTGAATACTACTGTGATATTTCTTTGGGTGTATCATTGAAGTCTTAAAAAAGCGACATGAACCTTCTCCTTTAAAAACTGACAAGATTTTTACGCTCTTTTTAACGAACATTCTTGATGTTCGTGTCCTATGTGTGTAAAAAGCCGAAGATGTTCTTCCCCTGAGGGACATTGGTGCCGACGTCTGTTTTTAACACCAGAAAAATAAATAAAAAGTGGTCAAACAACAAAAACGCACGATGTGAACAACGCATTGTTACGCCCGCGTCGTGTAATATTTTTGAAAAATATTCCAAAATATGTTAAAATGCACATTCTTTATACTTTATTTTCTTAGGTTACTTTTAAGCAGTGACCCTTTTATAAGCTGTAGTACGCAAAAATCGCGAAGAAATAGAAAAGCATTTTCATCAGATACTATGAAGTTACTCCTTCCTGACATTGATGATGAAAATGATAACGATTTTAACGATTGTAGTTAGTTTCACTTTTTATGTATTTTTTAAGTTAAGTATTAAATAATGTAAATTAAATATTATGAATAAATATTAATTATCATAGAAGTTTAAAGACTTAATTAAATATGTATGTATATCGACTATTATAACAATATGAGATGTATGTTAGATTTTCTTAATGGACCGTATGTGGTACCTAGGGGCACTTATGATCCAATCATAATAAAATGTGATCATAAATGATTTACATTCATATTAAAAAGACATGTTCATGTCGAATTTTATAGAGGTAATAAAAATTTTAAGCCAATTATAATTGCTAAACATATTTTCTTAAGGGGCCCTATTTTGGACCAAGGGGTAATTCTGGACCGACCATAATAAAATTTGGTAATATGATTTAGATTTACAAAATACACGTTCATACCGAATTTCATCACAATACCGATGGTTTTAAGCCATTTATAAGCGCAAACGTGAATTTCTAAAGCGGACTTTATATGGGGACCAGGGTCAAATGTGATCCGATTTTCACCAACTTTTACACCATGATTTCTTAGTATACAGAACTCATTCATGCTCAATTTTATCATGATTGTTCCATAATTACCATAATTATGCGTAAATAAGTGCAATTTCGAGGGGAATTTGTATGGGGCTAGGCGAAATCACGGACCGATTTGAACCAAAATCAGTTGGGTACATCCTTGGGTCTAATTATCACTAACACTATCAAAAAATTCCAGCCATTAAATCATAAAACACTTCTATTAATTTTGGCCAGGTTTTCAGGCAAAATACCACATAGTGCGTCACCAAAAATGAGTTTGAAATCCATGCAGAGTTGATAATACTGCGTAGTGAATTCACCATTAATGAAATTAATATCACCGAATTTTGGCAAAATTTGTATGATTTATTATATCCAGAATTAAAAAAGAATTATCAAAAATGTTTATCATTTTTTCCCTTAACATATCTATGTGAACAGATTTTTTCAGACTTAAAATTCATTGGCTCTAAACAACGTAATAAATTAAATTCCGCACACTTAAAAAATATTCTTTTGCTACGAAACTGTCATAATAGCATTAATGTAGAAAATTTCATTAATGAGAAATAAAATAAATTTTAATTTATCATTTTGTCCGTGAATTTTTTTTTTAAGTATACACAATTTTTCTTTCAGTGCAGTTCTCTTTCTCTCGCCAATACAACTACAGTTTTAGCTTTGGACATCACTGTTGTACGTTCTCCCTTAGCTGATCCTTCTGTTTTTATCTTTCTCAATTCTCTACTTCTTTTTTTTAATTTTTTTTTGGCTTTCCATTTAGAAGAAACGCAACAGGCTCCTCCCTCTATGTCTCGGAGTCTTGTATTGACTATTATGGCCGTTGTCTTTGACGACGACTACTCTATGAAAATCGTAATCTTTCTAGTCATTTAAAACAATGTTTATAAATTTATTTTTATTTGCCAAAAATAGCCGATCTATGTCTTAAATCATTAGACTTTGTAATTTCCCCTCATATTTCACAACAGAACAAATTCAAACAACAAGAAATTAAAATTAAATCCGAGAAATCTTATACTCACCTTAAACCCAAGGAAAATTGATCAATAATACTTTGATAGTGTGTTGTGGCTTCATCGTTCATGCTCCAGGCACCGCCAACAAATTCCAAACGACCTTCATTAACCAACATTTTCACTTGATCCTGTAGCTCGGGTGTCTGATCATTCCACCATGTAAAGAAGAATGCCGACTCCACATAAATAAAACGTTTCTGGGAATCTTTAAGTAACTCTTGGACAACAGAATCCAAAATATATTGAACACCCGCCTTTTGTATGAGTGTTTCACTACCATTATAGTACTGATCGACAATCTTTACAACATCATCATGCGTATGGGGTATTAAGTGGACATTTAACATAAGAGGTTTAGTTTTAGGGCAGCTCTATTAAAAAATAAAAAGAAAATAAAAGAAAAGGAAACGGAAAGGAATTAAATTGTTATTCAAGTCTTAAGTTTTTTTTTTGTATGTTTGTTTAACTTTAGTTGACCTACCGCATAACCGCAGTTTGTGCCCACATTGGGCATTGACTCTTCTGGACACAATTCAGCATTTTTCAAAAGGCACAAAATAATGCAAAGCGTTGCAATTACTTTGGCCACTAAACCGGTTGCCATAATTCACTTACAAGCAGTATTTTTTTATTTAAAATTCTTTCTTTTCTTTCGGGTTTTTTCACTTTTTTCTTCTCGTTTTTAAAGCGCTACTTCAACTTGACGTTCTAAACTACTCGTCTTCATTTCAGGATTTCATTCTATGCACACTCCTTTTATGTATTCTGATGCTCTCAGATTACACTCAGCGTCATTAATTGATGATCAGTTTGAGATTTAAGAATTCACCCGAAATCCCGCATAGATCGTTGCATTAAATAGAGAAGAATAAAAATAAAAGTGAAATACAGACACAGGGAGAGAGAGAGAGAGAGAGAGAGAGGAACTTTCGTTGTAAAGTCTTTTACAACGTTTTCTATGTGTTCGTTTAAAGTGCGTGAGCCACAGAAAGCAAGAGAGCAAGAAAGAGAGAGAAATAGAGGAAGAGTAATTTGGAGAAGTAATTTTATTCTAAGAGCATGAGTTCCATAATTACTCTTAGCGAGCCTACATAGTTAGTCAGGCGTGCTATTACAAATGATAAGAAAAATAACAATTAAAGAAATGCACAGTAAAGAGTAGAATTATAGCGCAACTTAATACAATACCTAGAATACAACACAATATGAAACCTACTGATTATATATCATATCTGTTACTGTCATTCGGATCCAGAGTAACTCCATGAACTTTAGTATGACCAGAAATATATACAGAGACTGGTTAGAATTTCAGAATAGACTGGTATTTGTCTTTAATTCAAATGCTCATGATATGTAGAATCCATATGTATATACGTTTCTGTCCTTTTTATACGACCAACAGTCGGAGGATGATCTTTTCATGAAGAGTGTTCACACATACGAATAGAACGACTAAAGAACAAGTTCTGTCTATAATGGAGTATACGATGCACTGCTCAATTGACCACAAACGTATATGACCTGCAAGAAAGACGGGTGCTTCGTAAGAGTACATGATTTTCGGGCAGAAACCTAGGGCAGAAACCGTAGCAGTAGCGAAAGAACAGTGAAACCCAAGCCACATTGCGATGATGCTCGAATAAATCAATAGAGTTGGATTACCTACCTTCGTTAACAAGCACCTTCGGCCTCTCCTGTATGCGATCGAAACTCCTCAAGATAGACTTCGATGCACCAGTCCATACATGAGAGTTGTATTCTATTCTCGGTCGGATAATGGCGATGTAAATAGTACGGCAATCAGAAAAGGGAAGAACCTTGATGGTGATCTCAAACGATGTCAGGCTCTTTGATAGAGGGAGGTCTCAATCATTTCAACAACTTATATTTAGAGGCAGTTGGAGCTTTTTTAGGACTGTTGCTATAGGATAGGTTGGCTTATTTACTAGCATAGATTTGCTAAAAAAAATCAGGCTTAAGAGGTGCATAAATGTTTTAAACGACTCCGAAAGTGTAAAAAGAATGCCTTCTCCTACAATATATTTGGAAGGATTTCATGTATACAATGTGACGTGGAGTTACTTACTTAGTTGGCTATTACAATCCTTTATAAAGGTTTACAACCTAGCATTTCACGGTTGAATATAACTTATATTAAATGTTTACCGGCTTATAAAAGTTAAATTTTTTGGCATATTAAGCCGTGCCGAATAAAGAAACAAGCAGCTGAATTAGTTTATTGAAATTGAATCTTATTAATATTTGATTTTTATTGGATTTCAGTGAAATATTATTTACTTTTAAATGATTATTACGTTGAAATATTAAAAATATTGGATTTTACTTCATACATCTCTTCCCTGTCAAGTTCTTACAAATACAACACAAATGTTCTTATTTCCATTGGACTCAATTCAACCATAAATTTGCGATCATCCTCGTATTGCAACGGCAATTCAGCTACTGATAATTGCAACAATTTCAATTTTTCCATGCGCAAGCGATTCAGTTCCTGGTGTTCCGCATACAGAGAACGTTTCAAACGATTGCTTTCGGCACCCAGATTGCCAATTGGCAGTAATTCCTCATGGTATTCAGTAGAAACCAAAGGTTTATCAGCTTTCAGCAATTGTACATGATCAGCAGATTTGGCATAGACAGCATAGTTTTCATACCAAGCTTCCTCGGGATCCGGTACAAATTCCATGCGACGATTTTCATCTAACCAGGCATTGCCATCCAAAGTAGTTTCACGTACATTTGCAATCCTAAACCCATGTAATACATCCATAAGATTGAATTGCACAAATTTCGAATACTCGGGATCTTCGTCTTTCTCCAGAATATGTTCGAAACGTACCAAGATTTCGTTTTCATGCCAGGGTTCAAAGGTCATGAGATGGATATTTTTGGGTAAGGCAACTGAAATACCAGTGAACTGAAAGGAAAGGGAAAAATTAAATACTTTTATTAAGCACTGTACTAACTTTACTTACAATGTTGGTAAAATGTTGCCTCCACTGTTCATAAGAGAACTGGGTTTCGCTAAAGAATCTCCAAGGCGCCAAAGTTCGTTCCAGTTGTGTGAAACGTTCCACAGATTGTGTGGTAGGGCTATGATCCAATTGTGAGGAACCCATTATCAAATAATGTATGCCCCTAGCAACCAAACCCTGGCCAAAAGCGGTTTCATTTAAAGACTCCTCCACACCAAAGGCATCATCATGTAGTAAACGTCTGTGAATCATGAGTTCCAATGAACCATCCTCCAAAGAAGAGCCTCCTTGAGCTCGATCCGTTAATATAGCCATGCGGGCATTTTCATCTTCTAAAGCAATCTTCGTAGTGATGGGGTAATAATTACCAGCAGCCTTCTCCAGTAGCCTAACACGCCAAGTATCACGATGATCCTTGAGACGTTTAATCATTTCACGGCCATTCGAATCGGTATAGAAAATACCCTCCGATTTGATATCAGAATTAAAGCGTGTTATAATTTCTTTACCCACACCATCCTCAATGGGTATGGGTCCTACTAGCCATTCAAATTCGGCATAGGGTTTCTTCTTATACACCCTGATCACCTGGCTAATCCAGCTGTTGAATTTCTGATGTACTTCCTCTACTAAATCGCCGCGATAAACAGTGATTTCGGGTGCTACGGTTACGGTACGCACATTATCAGTCTTGGGCCGGAAGATATAAGCGCCCGAGGAACGATTACGGAATTCTCGATTATTGCCGATGGCTGCCTCGTAATACAAGAATTCTTGACTAACCATGCGCGTCATGCCGCCTGCTTCAACAGCCGACAAGAAACCATTCGTATCAAAGGTCAGGCGTATGTTCTAAAGGAGAGAAAAAATATGAAAAATTTAAGATTCTAAGAGCGGCTATAAGGCTTTACCTCATTGCCAATGTCCACTAAACTGGACATATTATCCGGTTCAGGTATTGGTTTCATATGATGGTCATTCGTTTTCTTAATGTAATAGGATTTATAGCCAAAAGCTGGCAAATCACTGGCCAAAAATATCAGTTCGAATTTGGCTTGTGATTCGCGGAATGTGAGATTTTGCACAGGCTCGACTACTGGTACGTATTGTATTTCCATAACGACGTCTGAAAAGATATGCAAATTATAATAAGGAAGGAAAGAAGTTGCGTCATTTAAATAAAGTACTTAAAAAGTACTTTTTAAGAAAGCTTTTCTGCCACTGCAAAAAGTACTCGCTCAAAGCCGACCTTGAAAGAAAAGTACTTTTCCAACAAATTTCTGTTGAAAATGATAGTTTTTCTAAAATTGCTAGACGAAATTAAACAACTTTTTTCACAAATTTTCGGTCGAAAAAAGTACTTTTCAAAAAGTACCTCATAAAAAGTATTTCCTAAAAACTGCTCTTCAAAGAAGTATTTTTCAAGAGTTTCTTTTAAAAATATTTCCAGTACTTTTTTTCAAAAAGTACTTTTTCAAGAAATGGGAAAAAGGCTCATTTTGAAAAAGTACTTTTTCTAAAAATTAAGATATTTTTAAAACCAAAAAATTACTTTTCCAAGAACAAAGACTTTTTCAAAAAGAACTTAGTAAAAAAGTACATTTCGAAAAAGTACTTTTTCAATAAACATGTCTAGAAAGAGTAGAAGAAAGTATTTTTCAAAATTAAGCCCATAGGAATGTCTCTTCTTGAAAGTACTTTTGTATGAAATGGTACTTTTTTCGAAGCTTACCTTTATAATCCGTGACGACATAATTAACATCTGGTACCGGTAGTCTGACATAATCGAAGGTCGAATGCGACAAGGGATTGTACAGCGTCAATACGAATTGATCGCTTTTCTCCGATACTTCACAGCTGCTGATGTTCAGAAGAGCACAAGTCTTAAATTCAAATTGCACGGGACGTGGCTTGCCATGTCTCTTGGGACGTGGAGGATCACCTTGTGTCAAACGATTTAGTACGGCACGAGCATTAGCGCTGCACGTACGCATGCCTACGCTTAAACGTCTGGCATAATCAAAGGCCACTTTTTGCTTTTCCGTACCAGTGACAGCATCATGATGCTGCATAATACCCATAGTCTCACGCATAAAGCCCAAATGGGGTATCAATTCAGGATATAAAGTCGGAGCCAAGGAGGTTAATTGTTTGCAAACCTGCAAGAATTGATTACCCACACGTTCGTAACGCTTAAGAGTGGGTCGTGAGGTAAAGTAACCCGTCCAATAGGCGTGAGGATCGGAGGCATAAGGGAAGAAATCATCATCTTTAGTGGGCCATGTAATGCCAGCATCATGTAGAGATTTCAAGTAACATGAAGGTGTAGAATATAAAAGATTGACATCGGAACCGTTAGCCTGGCGAGCATTGGCGTATCTGGAATTGAAAAGATTTAAAGTGATATTGTTTGTTGTCTGATTGATTGGGTTTTAAAGAGAATTTCGGTTAAAAACTCACTTAATTAGCTTATCCAAATTCTTATACCACATATTGGCATTCTGATAATGAAAATCCTCACCCATGGTCACTAATATATGATTGGTACGATAACCCTGAGACATTTTGCGTGCAATAGCAATGAATTCGTCGATCTAGAAAATGGTTTCAATAATATAATGGGTCTTGATTAGTTCTGGAACTCAAGAACTAAATTTAAGGGAAGGAAGCTCTGAATATTTTCTATTTGCACCAAGTAATTAAAAGGTCAAAAGGTCAGGAGCTTCTATATGACTTAAAGTGATAATAAGTTAGTTGAGGTTAAGAATTAAAGCTTAACAATAATGGCAAAAAAATTTTAAATTTATTGAACTTAAATTGTCCTTTAACCTTAACCTTTAACCTTTGGCCTTTTAATGCAATTTCTTAAAAATAAATTTTTGAATTTTGATAATGAGTGGGTATGTGTCTAAATTAGCTAATGATACTGGTGAACACGACAGCCTTCAGAACGATCATTATATTGCTGCATTCAAGTTGACAGTTCAAACAATCCGCCACGATGAACCAGCACCCGCTAGATTGTTAACCAATATGCGGACTGTCATTCAATAGTCTGGAGTTTAAATTTGGGCTGTACGAAGTACTTGGAACCTACCACCAAAAATATTTTCTACTTTGAAAACTAAAACACAAGCCTCTAACAAAATACGACCATTGTTCAGCACATTAACATCCAGCAGCTCGAATGGAAGAGCATATTGCAGCACGGCGCGTATATGATCAGCGAATATTTGAAGGGGATAGATTACGAAATTGTCTGAGTTCTAAGGTCCAAATTAGGAACTAAGCCATGTCATCTAATGACGTGACTAACAGACAAAGGAATGCATTAACCGACTAATGCATAATAAGGCCAATTAAGTAAGTACTTAAGTAAGTAAAAAAAATAATTATTAGACCATGAGAACGCCGTTCAAACACATTTAAACAGGCATACAGGCATACATACTGAGGGACTGATGCCTCAAGTGAATTCAAAAAACATGCATTAAATAGGAATCGTTGGTCCTATACTCCAAAATGAAAGAGAAATACTGATTCTGTCAATGACCGTCCGCCAGTGGACTGCTATTGAAAAATGCCTGTGTTTGACACCACACGACATACCAAAGTGTGCTAAAACAGAGAGATTTTCAGATTACTCGAATCGTAGTCAAGAAGACCAATATAGGCTTGCCAGCCATTAAATTTAATTTTTTTTTAAATTTCGCTTTTCTAGGATAACGGCTTTGGTTCTAGGAAAACAAAACGAATAGCTTAATAGCTGGATTAGTATCTGAAAACCTGTTGACTTTTGGGACCATTAGACTATTGTACAACTTTCCGAGAGGATATCTAATCCACGATTTTATCTCGAATGTAGTACAGCTTGACGTCTTTATGGATAATTGTCTTGCGGGATCAATAAAGTAGATTTTGAGTTGCTATTACTAGCAGGGAAGTCGCCGTAGTCTAACTGGTAGTGTGATGGCTTATTAGACGTGAGGCTAATATTCAAACCCGAGGTCAGACATGTGCAACAAAACGAAGTCTGAAATAAAACTATTTCTTCGGCAACTTTCTCTCACAGATTTCAGGCAAAACTCTAAGAGTAAATAAAATTGCTACGATAAGTTTCTCAAAAATCTGTCGTTCGGAGTCGATTTTAAACTGCAGGTCCTCCACCACTCATGTATAACATTAACGCACATAACAGGTGGTGTGAGAAGCTAAGCCTTAATCCTGACTGAAGGGTTGTAATGACCAATTATGTATGTACTTATGTATCTATATTTGGAATTAGTATGTGGTTAGTAATCATCGATATTATGTGCGAAAAAAGTTGTGGATTGAAACGATATCATCTTAAATGCCGTATAGCTTGATGACTTTATGAATAAGTGTTGTGTATAATAGCATGGATCAAAATTGACCTTTGACCTGGATCAATTTCAAAAGATTTTACTTTTACTTTCAACAAGAGTAAAAATTTTTCATGGTTTTCTTCAAAAAAGTTTACGACTTGCAAATATTCCTGTAAGAATCCATTCTTGAAATAAAACCTGTTTTGTTAGAGTTTTTGGGGGGATTATTTAGGGCAGATTTAGTACCAATACAGGGTTAATATAGTTCTAAACAGTTTAGTGGGTTACATAATTTCGATGCCTTAAAGCCTTTTTACAATATTGTTACATGATTTTAACCAAATTTTTCCTTTAAAATCCAATCCAAGTAATCCAAAGAATTAAAATAATTTTTTTTGTTGTTGTTATTGTTACCGTATTAGTTTATCCAAATTCTTATAATAGACATTAGCATCCTGATAAGTAAAATCACCACCCATGGTTACAATAATGTGGTTAGTACGATAATATTTTGATTGTGTCTTAACAAATTCAAAGAACTCATCGACCTACATTTCAAGAAAAAAAAATATTTTTTTTAATTAAAAATTTTACATTCTCAAGCATTAGATAAGCATTAGACTAGGCAATGGATGATGATGATGATAATAGATAATCAATCAATCAATCAATCATTACAACACTTACCCTGCGGTTAACATTATTATCTGGTGAATGTTTGCCATCGATTATTGGCTCATCGGCACACAAGATATCGAAACAGAAGCCAGGCGGCGGTTGATACTGATTGTATAGGGCACCTGTAAACAAATGAGCTTTGTCATCTAAATTCGCTGACGCCCTCCAAATCATTTCGGCCTTTTTGTTCAAGAGACGTTCATCTTTGTCCTGATAGTCGAGACGGCCAAAGAAGAGACCATCAAAACCCATTTGAGCAAACATTGAAGCCATTTCACGTGAATGACCAAACGGATCGATTTGCCAACCAATGCGTGGACGGCCACATTCACCAAAGGTGTCGTTAAGGCGCCTGAAAGGTAAAGGTCACATAAGAAAATTAAAAATTTTTAATTACGTTCAGATTTTTAGAATAAATTAAATATGTATGTATTCCGTCTGTTTGTGTTCACAATAAGTTTTTTAATTGCATCTGTGATTGCAGTGTTGAGTCAAGAAATTTAAATAAAATTACGCTTCACTATGGGTCTCTACACTAGAAAAATTATGTTTACTGATCTGTATATTGAAGGGTGGTTGTTAATGTCCTAGTTTTTATAGGAATGTAATCGTAGACATTGTCTATGTTCCATTAAATTGCAATATGCCCTTTCTATGTGTCAGAGTCTTGAATTGGCCATTATGGCCATTGACTTTGACGACAACTACTCTATGAAAATCTGCACTCTACGTTGTGCTAGAAACTACACGGGGAAACTAAAGTTTCAGTAATAGGTGATGGAATCATGTCTGTAAACCATCAAACTGTTTTGCCATTATACAGCTTGACAAGCTGTTATCTTATGAACTGTTGTGAACGTAAAAAACTTTATTAACTTCAATGTAGTAGAGCCCGATGTCTTTATGGATAATTGTCCTGGAGGATCAGTAAAGTAGATTTCAAGTTGTTATGAATTCGATTCGTTTGTCTGTCTGTATTAGAAGTTAGCATATGGGAAGATATCACTGATATTATCTACGAAAGAATTGTGGTCTTGTATGCTTATGCGGAAGATATTGAGAAAAAAAGCGAACAGTTTTGCTATTCGAAGTCCTCCTCTACCACCCAATAGTCTGCCTCATCTCATTGAGATTGTTCCATAGGCAGATAGAATAGGAAATCTTTTATACACACATACTCTTTTTAGTCATTTTTATTTGTATTCTTTCTGTTCATTTCCTGCTAAAAATAGCCAATCTCTTTCATTAGTCATTAGACTTTGTAATTTCGCCTCATATTTCACAACAAAACAAATTCAAACAACAAGAAATTAAAATTAAAACCAAGAAATCTTACACTCACCTTAAACCCCAGGCAAATTGATCAATAACACTTTGATAGTGTGTTGTAGCTTCATCGTTCATGCTCCAGGCACCGCCAATAAATTCCAAACGACCTTCATTAACCAGCATTTTCACTTGATCCTGTAGCTCGGGTGTCTGATCACGCCACCATTTGAAGAAGAATGCCGACTCCACATAAATAAAACGTTTCTTGGGATCTTTAAGTAACTCTTGGACAACAGAATCCAAAATATATTGAACACCCGCCTTTTGTATGAGTGTTTCACTGCCGTAATAGTACTGATCGACGGTCTTTAGCCAGCCCACATCATCATGGGTATGGGGTATTAAGTGGACATTTAACATAAGAGGTTTAGTTTTAGGGCAGCTCTATTAAAAACAAAATGAGAAGAGAATAGAAGAATAGGAAACGATTTAAATAAATTAAATTATTATTCAAGTCTTTAGTTCTTTTTCTTTTTTTGTTTGTTTGTGTTTCAATTGAAATGGAAATTGAATTTCATTTTAGATTTTATAGGCGATAACTTTTGGTTGACCTACCGCATAACCGCAGTTTGTGCCCACATTGGGCATCGACTTTTGTGGACGCAATTCAGCATTTTTCAAAAGGCACAAAATAATGCAAAGCGTTGCAATTACTTTGGCCACCAAGCCGGTTATCATAATGTCTGTTACAATATTCAATTCAATTACAAGCAGAATTCTTTTTTTTTTTTAAATTCTTTTTTTTCTTTCAGGTTTTTTTTCACTTTTTTCTCTCCTCGTATTTAAAGCGCAACTTCAACTTGACGTTCTAAAATACTCGCCTTGACTAAACCGAGTTAAAGAATTTCATTCTATGCACACTCGTTTTATGTGTTCTGCTGCTCTCAGATTACACTCAGCGTCATTAATTGATGATGAGTTTGAGATTTAAGAATTCACTCGAAATCCCGCATAGATCATTGCATTAAATCATAGTTTACCATTTCATAGCACAGTTGTGCAAAGAGAACTCACACGCATTCTTGTGTTTTTTCATTTAGTTGTCGATCAGACTGCGACAAGAACACATGTGCGGAGGATGATTTATCATTTTATTTCAGAATGACACTCAAAAAATATTTTATGTTAAAAATGGGCTATGGCATTAGCTGGGCGTTTTTAATTTTTTTTATTTTGTCGCATAGTATAATTTTTTTAAATGCTTTGGAATGCTCGCTTTTTTCTTTTAATAAAAAAATGGGTTTTTTTTATCCATTTTATTTTTATTTATCTAAAAAACATGGCCTAATTTTTAAGCCAAAGATGGATAGCTTTATGTTCTTTTAATAATAAAATCGATGTTTTATTTTATTTTTATTTATTCAAAATTATTAAGCCAAAGATAGACAGCTTTACATATGTATGCTGATGGAATGAAAATAAAAATAGCGTATATTATTAACACTTTTCTATGGCTGTAAATAAATAAATTCTCTCAACTTATTTTCTCTCTCTTACTCACTAACACATAACCAAAAATTTTTTGACGAACCCTGCATTAAATAGAGAAGAATAAAAATAAAAGTGAAATAGTGACACAGAAAGAGAGAGAAACTTTCGTTGTAAATTCTTTTACAACGTTTTCTATGTGTTCGTTTAAAGTGCGTGAGCCACAGAAAGCAAGAGAGCAAGAAAGAGAGAGAAATAGAGGAAGAGTAATTTGGAGAAGTAATTTTATTCTAAGAGCATGAGTACCATAATTACTCTTAGCGAGACTACATAGTTAGTCAGGCACGACATTACAAATGATAAGAAAAATAACAATTAAAGAAATGCACAGTAAAGAGTAGAATTATAGCGCAACTTAATACAATACCTAGAATACAACACAATATGAAACCCACTGAATAGATATTATATCATATTATTAGTGTCATTCGGATCCAGAATAACACCATGAACTGTAGTATGACCAGAAATATATACAGAGACTGGTTAGAATTTCAGAATAGACTGGTATTTGTGTTTGATTTAAATGCTCATGATATGTAGAATCTATAAGCAAAAATTATAGTGATTTTCATTTACGACCAACACTCAGGGGATGACCCCTGGTTGGCCCTACGCATGTAGTGCATTAGGAAAGAAATAAGTTATGTGAAAGAGGAAAGAGGCAGGCAGCAGTGTTTGCGGACTTTCGATTTGAGTCTCTTTTTATTATAAGTGCCCGGAAAGATCTCTGCAGGAAGGGAATTCTACATACTGATACTCCGACTAAAGAATAAGTTCTGTCTGTACATTATGACTAAAGTGCGATAAACTGGCCAATTGCTCACAAACGAATACACTCTGCGAGTAAGACGCAGAATATGTGGTCCCTTTCATTCGGTGTTGCAAAATCCGTTGTAGTAGATCAATGAACCCTACTGTCATTAAAAAACCGAAGCCGGGACCGACTTCAAATTGTACGTCACTCCACTCATGTATAAAATTAAAACATACAACGTATGTGGTGTGAGAAGCTAGGTCGTAATCCAGACTAAAGTGTTCTAATGACCAATTAGGTAAGTAAGTATGTGAATATTAAGGAGATCAGAAAAGGGAAGAACATTGATAGAGATCTCAAACGGTGTTAGATTCTCTGATGGAGGGAGATGTGAATCCCTCTAACAACTTGCTTTTAGAGGCAGTTGAGAATTTTTTTTAGAATTGTCACTGCAGGCGCTGATAGGTTGGTGTCTGGAAAACAAATGAGCTCAACGATAAAGTTTGTAGCAAAGAGCCCATCAAAGTGGAATCAGGCTTAAGAGATTCATAAAAGACCTCCAAGGCCTTCAGAATTCTAAAAGGAATGCCTTCCCCTACAATATATTTCGAAGGATTTCATGTATACGATGTGACGTGCAGTTACTTAGTTAGTTGGCTATTACAACCCTTTAGTAAGGATTACAACCAAGAATTTCGCACTAGCCAAGCAGTGTGTGTTAATTTTCTCCATAAGTAGCTGGACCTACAGTTCAATGTTGACTACAGACTGCAACTCAATTATAGTAGGACCAGCAGACCTACGTACGTAATTGGTCATTACAAATCCTCAGTCAGGATTACAACCTAGCTTCTCACCCCACTTATGTTGTGTTGTGGGTGTTAATTGTATACATGTTTAAACACAATTTAAAGTCGGTTCCGAATGACAGCTTTTTGAGATACTTTGGCAATTTTTATTTGATTCTCAGAGTATTTGCCAGAAGGGTGTTGATAGGAAATCGCTGAAAGAAATATTTTTTTCATACTTTGTTTAGCAAGGACTTGAACCATGTATTTGTGTTTAATCACCGATCAGTCAGCTAACATTGAAGCGAATTTTGTGTTTTTTTTTGTTTTTAATGAATGCTTTTTATTATTTATTACAGATTAAGGATACAACATTAAACGAAAAAATTATTTTCTTTTAAATTAAAAATCTTACTCGGTTTGCAACTCATTGTCGGTTGCATCTTATCCCAAATAAGGGAGGTAACCGGCAAAATTAAACAATGCATTCAATAGCTCCGAACCATTTGCGGCCAATGGGCGTAAGCGTGTAGGCCTTTGTAAAATATTTTGCAAAAATGATTTCATAACAGGAGCATTCATGTTCATGTTATTTTGTCGTAAAATTCTTAAAATCTCTTCGAAAGCTTGACGCTGCTCTTCAGTTAGTTGAGGACTTATTGGATCTTCGGCTGTCACTACAGGGTTAGGCATTAGATTTTGAATAAAATCGTTATAATTTTGTAAAGCTCTTTGAGCCTCAGCTATGGAACTGCTATATCTGAGTTCATTTAACAACATAAGGGCATTATACATGATACTTAGGGGTTGATTCAGATTCGATTGTATGCGATTCAAATCATTTATAGCTGCTTCGAGACGACCCCTTATATTACTAAATTGCTGCGTAAATGTTCTAAAACTTCTTAAGGCTTGCTCGGCTCTGACATCGTCACCCGTTTGGGTGGTATTCCCTAGAACAGCATTTAAGAGACGTCCACGTTCATCATTGAAAACCGCACTTAATCCTGGTAGTGAACTGATATCTAGTGGGGGATTCCTTGCAAGCTCCAGATTAATACGATCGTTAATATATTGTACTATTTCGGGTGGTGCTGGTGTTAGTTGCAGGTGTACCCCTTTAGGTGTATGCATTACAAAAATACATAGAATTCCCATAAGTGAGGTTAAGTACTTCATATTCTGTTTGTTTTTGACTTTACTTGGCTGTCTTGAAAGGTTTTAGTGAGAACTGTTGACAGTCTTTTGAATTTCATTGCTATTTATTTGAGATACTTACGGAAGTTATTATTTTTTTTAATTACCACAGAGTCATAAAATATGCGAAGAAAATAATTGTTTTTAATTTTTATCTTCATTAATGAAGGAAAACATATTCAAATCTAATGCGGAACAATGTTTTGTTATGAGCTTTAGTTTCTTAAAAGTTACCTCAAATAGACTTGAGATAATCAAATTCCAAAATAAATTATTTTCTACATGAACCACCCCTCAGGGGATAACTGATTCACAAGCTTTGTGTTGTAATAATATCAGAAGCATATGTTGAGGAATGCTTTTCATTACTTTCCTCCCTAGAAGAGTAATGCGCCATTATCTGTATTAGAAACAAGGGGTTTGCTGTCCTACCTTGTAAATTGAAACGAATTTCATAACCGCTCATAGGAGAACACGACTGAATCAAAGTACCTCCCATCTTACATGGTTGGAAGTTGTTATTTTCATGTTGTCTCAGATCAGATTGCACTGTCTTAGCTCTTCAAGCATCATACTTCTCCAGATATTGTTTGGTAGACCGCCCTTACTTAAGCCTTGAGAATTCATCCTCGTTAATTTCCATAAGCACTTTGGACGACCCACTTCCATTTCAATTTTTTTTAATTTTGTGGGTTCCTCGCTGGTAAAGTTCCAGTATTCCATGATATTATTGGTTCAGAATTTCTTGAACATAATTCCGAAAACTTTTGTTGATGGGTGCCAGTAGTTTTTGCATGAAGGTATTTCCAGCGAATGAGGTTTAACTTCCGAACATAGAGTTGGCATTTTGCAAGCGTTGTACGTTCTAAGCTTAGTTCGTCTGATTGAAATCTTGTCTATGCTTCCCTGCCATTATTAAGTCTGATATTTATGTCTTTTTGTGCGTCGCGATTCTTGTTTACTCTACTGCCTACAGAAGTCGTCGTAGTTTAGTAGATAGTGTGTTAGCTTACTAGACGTTAGGCCACGAATTAAACCCCCGGTCAGACATCTCCAACAAAACGAAATATGCCAAAAATATTTCTGCGGCGACTTCCTCTCAGCAGATTTCTGGCAATAGTTCTGAGTGAAAAAAAATTCTCAAAAATCTGTTGTTCGGAGTCGACTTTAAACTGTATGTCCCCCGCCACTCATGTATAAAATTAACACACGTAACATCAGTGGTCTGTGAAGCTTGATCGTAATCCTGACTGAATGGTATATATATGTACATACATATTTACGTCCATTTGTGCGTCGCGATTCATTTTCACTTTCACTTGCCTTAATAAGTGCAGCTATCTACGTACTTCGATGTTTGGCATGTTATCGGTGCTAAAGTCATTATATCTCATTGTTTTTGGTTTTCTTGGTATTTGTTGTCAATTCAACATCATATTAAATATCCTAAGTCTTCTAATTTTGATGGCAGAGTAGACAAATATGATGCGCATAGTCCAAAGCCTAGAGTTAGCCTTTTCGCTGAACATGATGTCACCCGGCATTATAGTAAATAGCTGATATGGTAGAGAACATCCTTCTTGAGGCAAACCAAGAGTTCTGCATTCTTCTAAATGCTTCGAAGGTATTCTTGAAAACTATGAACTGTAATTACTGGGAAGTACGCCATTCTAAAGGTGGACTCTTAGAAAGCTTTATGAACTATTCAAAGATTTGTTACAAACGGTTCGACTCAGTTGATGAACGATGATCACAAAATCATGGGTCTCATGGAAGGCCTTTTGAATAGATAATCTCACCTCCTATCTACAATACGTTTAGTGGGTTCTGTTCTATTGAATGTTTGACTGAAAGTAGACTTAACTTATTCATACCAGCTCTGCCATTACGTTATATAGGAAATCTTTTAGAGCCATGCAAGTAATTTAGCAACTACGACCTATTATTGCTGCTGCTAAGTCTTGATAAAACAATGGCTATAGTCTACAGAGTTTGAAATCATGAAATATTGTTTTAATTCAGAAGAGATGTCTGGGTGCTAAAGAGTGATTTGAAAGCTTAAATTAGTTTTGATAGCCGTAGCCCAGAGAACTTAATGGGTGTGAATGCGCTGGTAAAATGAAAGTGTATTTCAAAAACGTGCATTCCCAGTAAATTTCTTATTGAACCACAAAATTGATTACAGAACAGCGTCTCAGATTAGTCATACAATAATCATCCGAACATAAAATTAATCCATTCCGATGCCTGATTCAAAATAACTACGTAGAGACGACACAAGTAACCACAGCAAGTGTTGTTCGCAAATTAGTAGCAGTCAAGACGAATTTCAAATGAATTGAAGTTAATTGAGAACAAGAAACCAAGAAAGAGCGAAAGTGACATAAAATCTTTTGAATTCAAAGTTTTCTCTTTCTCTTAAACGATTTTACAAGAGTTTCAATGTGTTTCAGTGTGAGAAAGAGAGAGAGAGAGCGATGGAGTAGTTTGGAAAAGTAATTATTCTATGAGTGCCTTCCTAATTAGCCCGTCGTGCCATTACAAATGATAAGAAAAATAACAATGTTTATTAATAAGTACAGGTAAGAGCAACATTATAGCATAGATTTCTTAGAATTTAAATAAATTCCAATATATGTTGTATGTGCAGACAAAAAAAAAATCCCAATAACAGCCTCGATTATTTCCCTGATTAATAACATCGATTATATCGCATTCAGATACAAGTATGTGCTGGGAACGTAACAATTTAGATGCCTCTTCATAAAGAGTAAAAAGGGTAAGAGAATGTCCTACAGGCTGGCTGCCTTCCAAAATGTATCAATGCAAAGTTTGTATGCAGTTCTACTACTGTATATAAACTATGTAGATATGGAAAGTAACCAAACAATGCATCAACTATAATTCCGATGCCGGATTGCTTTTTGACTGCGTTAAAAATACACATTGACGACGTTTTGAAATAGAATATATTGTATATATTTTGTACAGCGGCATTATGAAACACGATACTTTGTTCAAACACAAAGCAACTAACATTTTGAAGGCAGCCCTCTTTCCAAGTAATGATCCCAACCATTATACGTGGGTAAATAACAGAGCCAGGTTATAGCACTCTGGTATGTGCAGCTATTCAAAAAGTATACTCGATGGGTCTCTACTTGGTACAGGCAAAGGACGGAAATCTCAAATACAGCTTGACAGCCAGCTTAACCTGACAATGGTCTTAAATCTTTGTATTTACCTTTCGGTCTATTGTAGCATAAGTCTACAAATTCATGTTTGCATTGCATTCACCTCTTTCTAGATAAGATTTCAAAAGAATCTTTCATCCCATCCAACCAACCTCTAAGGCCTATTTTTTGGGTCCAACGCAATGCACCACTAGAGCAGAAGCCATATATACCTTGCCTTCTGGGCTAGGTACGGGTCGGAAGCTATATACCTTGCTTTCTGGGCTAGGTACGGGTCGGAAGCTATATACCTTGCCTTCTGGGCTAGATACGGGTCGAAAGCTATATACCTTGCCTTCTGGGCTAGGTAAGGATCGAAAGGTAGGTGAGTCATTCTCTCTCGGAGAAAGAGAATAATCGTTGATTAAAAACAAAAAACCTACATTGATAAGAAAAGGAAGAGGAGAAAGAAATAAATCTAAACGTATAAAAGAAAGAAAAGAAAAAGATAGAAAGACTAAGAGGCTTACAGAGACAGCTTATGCCAGAAAAAAGAGTGTCAATAACACAATTTACAAGCAGAGGCTATATCGCTAAGACAGTTTAAGGCAAAGCGGCAAAGGAATCATAATTTTAGGCATCTGCATACCAAAGAAAAGATGCAGGGTATGCTCAACAACCTAACGTTTTTCCACTTGACTACGAAATACTGCAGAAGGAAGATCCAGCATATCTAATGAATTTACAATCTCGCCTATAACGCTAAGAAGAATTCACTCACCGTCTGATCACCTGCTCGTTACAGCGAACGAGTGTAGCGAGATAGGTCTAAACTGTCGATCAATCAGTATTGCGCCCTTTGCTGGTTATTGTGCCCTCATTATCTGCCATATTATAATGAACAGTTAAACAAAATAGTACCTGCTTGTTCTTGTTTAGAAGCATCGTAGGGATCCTGCAGACTGCAGTTAATCTCGAGCTACCCGTACCCCTAGCTGCCTTAGTGATCGCAAACACCTTAACCTGGAATACTAATTCTATAACTCATGCTACTGTGGGGTATATTTTAAATGAAAATTTTGAGTTATTTTGCAATGCTCTGTATTTGATTCTATAAAATCCAAAACATGCATAACGTGAGGATCATTTATATCCGTACCGTTTTGATTCAAAATACCCAAAAGCTCATCGTATTTTTCATCATATTGAGATTGTGAAATTTCAGGAATTTCCGCAATTTCATCTTCGTCATTACGTGCTTGGCTTGAGGTCAAGTTTCGGTAAAAATATTCATAACGTCGTAAAGTTCTTTGAACCTCAACTATGGTGCTGCTATCTCTTAGCTCATTCAAGAATATCAAGACATTGTAACGCACACTTATGGGCTGCTTAGGAATTCACACATATTGCTTATGCTCTTTTATTTAGTTGTCGATCCGACTGCGACAAGCACACGTGTCAGCGGGTGCCATAATATTTTTTTTTTCTTTGGTTCACACTCAAAAAATATTTTATAACAGTAAAGTAAGTAAATAATAGAAATGACAGGGAAAGAGAATAACTTTTTATGGACATAAGGCAATATTTTGGAAATTATTAAAATGTTGGGTATTTATGTTTATCAAATATCTAAAAAACGTTGAGTAGAGGATGTACATATAAATTTATGTATGTATGTTGATGAAATGAAAATCAATATAGGGTATTTTACTAACATTTTTCTATGACTGTAAGCCCTCTCTTACTCACTAATACACAAACAAAAATTTTTTGGTAACCCCTTTGCTGAATAGATCAATTGTAGCTGAATTAAGTTAAAAATGTGTAAGCCATGGCGTTTATTATTTTTAAGCCTTTAACGCTTTGCTTATTATAGTTTTCTCCATGCTGAATTAATTTTTACCTTTTAATACCTAATATACCAATAATATTATCTCGCTGAATATAGTAAAATATAGCTGAATTTCATTTTTATGCTGCTGAATTAGATTAAAACACAGAAAACTATAAAAATTTTTACAATTATTATTTGCATCCTGCTGAATTAAAACTTAACTAATATAATGTAATTAATTTTAGCTGAATTAACTGAAGGACGTATCACAACCTAGCTGAATTACAATAAAACAGTAAAAATTATATTTGTTTGTCATTTTTTAAATCTTAAAGTTTTCCCGATTATATTGTATATGATAAAAACAAGTTATGCTTATAACTTCTGTTAGCTGAATTTGTTTTAAATCAATTTTCGTTAATTTCTGTAGCAAGAATATATAAATTATAGTAAAAATTAATTTACATAATAAAAATTTATTAGCTGAATATGCTTTTTGGTTAGCTGAATTAGAATTTTACTAAATTTTAGCAGCTGAATATAACTTATATCAAATGCTTACATATTGTTGCTTTAAAATGTTACATTCACAAAAAAATTATTAGCTGAATAAGGTTTTTGGTTAGCTGAATTAAAATTTTATTAATTTTTTCCAGCTGAATATAACTTATATTAAATGCTTACATATTGTTGCTTTAAAATGTTACATTTACAAAAAAATTTATTGTCTGAATAAGGTTTGTGGTTAGCTGAATTAGAATTTAACTAAATTTTTCCAGCTGAATATAACTTATATCAAATGCTTACATATTGTTGCTTGTGACATTTTACATTTACAAAAAAATTTTCTAGTTGCATAAGGTTTTTGGTTAGCTGAATTAGAATTTTATTAAATTTTTGACAGCTGAATATAACTTATATCAAATGCTTACATATTGTTGCTTTAAAATGTTACATTTACAAAAAAATTTTCTAGTTGCATAAGGTTTTTGGTTAGCTGAATTAGAATTTTATTAAATTTTTGACAGCTGAATAGAATTTATATGAAATTTTAACCTGTTTTTGCTTTAAAAACTTACATTTATGGCCTAATAAGACCTGCTGAATAAAGAAACAAGCAGCTGAATTAGTTTATTGAAATTGAAACTTATTTATAATTAATTTTTATTGGATTTCAATGAAATATTATTTAATTTTAAATGATTATTGCATTGAAATATTAAAAATATTGGATTTTACTTCGAAGAAGTTGACATCTTCTTACAAATACAACACAAATGTCCTTATTTCCATGGGACCCAATTCAACCATGAATATACCATCACGTTGCAATGGCGTTTTAGATATTGCTAATTTCCAATATTTCAATATTTCCTTGTCCAACTTGCTCAGTTCCTGGTGTTCCGCATATGGAGAACGTTTCAACCGACTACTTTCGGCACCCAGATTTCCAATTGGCAGTAATTCCTCATGGTATTCAGTAGAAACCAAAGGCTTATCAGCTTTCAGCAATTGTACATGATCAGCAGATTTAGCATAGACAGCTTCTTCCGGATCCGGTACAAATTCCATGCGACGATTTTCATCTAACCAGGCATTGCCATCCAAGGTTGTTTCACGTATATTTGCAATCCTAAACGTAGGTAATACATTAATAAGATTGAATTGCACAAATTTCGAATATTTGGGATCTTCGTCTTTCTCCAGTATATGTTCGAAACGTACCAGGATTTCATTTTCACGCCATGGTTCAAAGGTCATGAGATGGATATTTTTGGGTAGCTCGAGTACAATAGCAGTGAACTGAAATAAAAGGGAAAATCAAATACTGTTATTAAGCAGTGTACTAGCTTTACTTACAATTTTGGTAAAATGTTGCATCCACTGGTCATAAGTGAACTGAATTTCGTTAAAGAACCTCCAAGGCGCCAAAGTTCGTTCCAGTTGTGTGAAACGTTCCACAGATTGTGTGGTAGGGCTATGATCCAATTGCGAGGAACCCATAATTAAATAATGTATGCCCCTAGCAACCAAACCCTGGCCATAAGCGGTTTCATTCAGAGACTTATCAACACCAAAGGCATCATCATGAAGTAAACGTCTGTGAATCATGAGTTCCAATGAACCATCACCTAAGGAAGAGCCTACTTGAGCCCGATCCGTCAATATAGCCATGCGGGCATTTTTATCTTCTAAAGCAATCTTCGTAGTGATGGGGTAATAATTACCAGCAGCCTTTTCCAATAGCTTTACACGCCAAGTATCACGATGATCCCTGAGACGTTTAATCATTTCACGGCCATTCGAATCGGTATAGAAAATACCCTCCGATTTGATATCAGAATTAAAGCGTGTTATAATTTCTTTACCCACACCATTCTCAATGGGTATGGGTCCCACTAGCCATTCAAATTCAGCATAGGGTTTCTTCTTATAAACCCTGATCACCTGACTAATCCAGCTGTTGAATTTCTGATGTACTTCCTCTACTAAATCGCCGCGATAAACAGTGATTTCGGGTGCTACGGTTACGGTACGCACATTATCAGTCTTGGGCCGGAAGATATAAGCGCCCGAGGAACGATTACGGGCTTCTCGATTATTACCAATGGCTGCCTCATAATATAAGAATTCTTGGCTAACCATGCGCGTCATGCCATCTGCTTCAACAGCCGACAAGAAACCATTCGTATCAAAGGTCAGACGTATGTTCTAAAGGAGAGAAAAAATATGAAAAATTTAAGATTGTAAGAGCGGCTATAAGGCTTTACCTCATTGCCAATGTCCACTAAACTGGACATTTTATTCGGTTCTGGTACTGGTGTCATATGATGGTCATTCGTTTTATTAACGTAGTAGGACTTATAACCAAAAGCTGGCAAATCACTGGCCAAAAATATCAATTCGTATTTGGCTTGTGATTCGCGGAATGTGAGATTTTGTACAGGTTCGGCTACTGGTACGTATTGTATATCCATAACGACGCCTGAAAAGATATGCAAATTAGAATAAGAAGGGAAAGTAATTGAGTAGCTTTCTGCTACTGAAAAAACGACTCGCTTAAAAACGTCCTCAACAAAAATATGTTGGAGAAGTACTTTTTCCAAAATAACTTGACGAAAACAAAAAACTTTTTTCCCAATTTTTCTGGCGAAAAAAAAAATTCTTTCAAAAAGTACTTTTCCAAAAGTATGTTTTAAAACTACTTTCCAAAGAAGTATTTTTTAAGAGTTTTTTGGGAAAAATTTTTTCCAGTACCTGCTTTAAAAAGTACTTTTTAAAAAATTGAAAAAAGGCTAATTTTGAAAAAATATTTTTTCAAAAAGTACTTTTCAAAAAAAAAAAAATAATAAAAAATAAAAGGTACTATTTAAAAACAAAAAATTACTTTTCCAAGAACAAAGATATTTTCAAAAAGATCGTAGAAAGAAAGTACATTTTGAAAAAGTAGTTTTTCAATAAACATGTTTAGAAAGAGTAGAAGAAAGTATTTTTCAAATATAAGCCCACAGGAATGTCTCTTCTTGAAAGTACTTTTGTATGAAATGGTACTTTTTTCGAAGCTTACCTTTATGATCCGTAACGACATAACTAACATCTGGTACGGGTAGTCTGACATAATCGAAGGTCGAATGCGACAAGGGATTGTACAGCGTCAATACGAAATGATCGCTTTTCTCCGATACTTCACAACTGCTGATGTTCAGAAGAGCACAAGTCTTAAATTCAAATTGCATGGGACGTGGCGAAACAATCGACGCGGGACGTGGCTTATCTCCTTGCGTCAATCGATTTAATACGGCACGAGTGTTAACGCTGCACGTACGCATACCTACGCTTAAACGTCTGACATAATCAAAGGCCACTTTTTGATTTTCCGTACCAGTGACAGCATCATGATGCTGCATAATACCCATGGTCTCACGCATAACATCCAAGTTTGATATTAAATCGGGATATATAAACGGAGCCAAGGAGGTCAATTGTTTGCAAACCTGTAAGAATTGATTACCCACACGTTCGTAACGCTTAAGAGTGGGTCGTGAGGTAAAGTAATCCGTCCAATAGGCATGAGGATCGGAGGCATAAGGTAAGAAATCATCATCTTTAGTGGGCCATGTAATACCAGCATCATGTAAAGATTTCAAGTAACATGAAGGTGTAGAATATAAAAGATTGACATCGGAACCATTGAACTGGCGAGCATTGGCGTATCTGGAATTGGAAAGATTTAAAGTGATATTGTTTGTCGTTGGATTGATGGGTTTCTAAAGATTTAATTTCGGTTAAAAACTCACTTAATTAGCTTATCCAAATTCTTATAATCCTCACCCATGGTCACTAATATATGATTGGTACGATAACCCTGAGACATTTTGCGTACAATAGCAATGAATTCGTCGACCTAGAAAATGGTTTCAACGATATAATGGGTCTTGATAAGCGGTTACCAAAAACTAAATTTATGAATATTTAAGAAATGGAAAGAATCTGTGAATATTTTCTACATGCACCAAGTATGTTAAAGGTCAAAAGGTTAAGAGCTTCTAAATGACTTAAAATGATAATAAGTTAGGTTAGGTTAAGAACTAAATTAAATTCCAATGAACAAAAATAACAAAAATAAAATTGTTAAATTTGTTAAACTTAAATTGACCTTTAACCTTAGTCTTAACCCTTGACCTTTAAATGAAATTTCTTAATTAGAAACTCAAAAATGATAGGAAATGGTATGTAACCAAACAAGTCAATGTTTCTGATAGTGGTGAACTCTACAGTCTCCCGAATGAACCTCATATTGCTGTATTCGAGTTGACACTTAAACCATCCGCCACGACAGACCAGCACCCGCTAGATTGTTAACTAATGTGTATACTGTCGTTCAATTTCCTGGAGTTCAAATTTGGACTTGGAACCTACTCTTAAAATCTTTTCTACTTTGAAAACTGAAACAGAAAACTCTAACAAAATCAGACCATTGTAGAGCCCATTAACATCCTGCAGTTAAACTGTATAACGTTGGAATGGAAGACGATATTCCAGCGTGACGAGTATTTAATCAGCGGATATTTGAAGGGGTAGAGAACAAAATTATCTGAGTTTAGGGAAACAAAGTCTTAACGAATAGCTTAAAAGCTGGAATTGTATGTGAAAACCTGTTGACTTTTGGAACCATTAGGCTGTCTAACTATTGTACAACTTTCCGATAGGATATCCGGTATACGGGATTAAAACTAATCCACGATTTTATCTCGAATGTAGTACAGTTTGACGTGTTTATGGATAATTGTCTTGCGGGATCAATAAAGTAGATTTTGAGTTGCTATAACTAGCATGGAAGTTGCCGTGGTCTAGTAGGTATGCTGTTGGCCTATTAAACATGAGGCCAAGGTTCAAACTTCAGGTCAGACATCTCCAACAAAACGAAAGACGAAGAATATTTCTTCGGCTTCTTATCTTCTCATAGATTTCAGGCAAAATCTCTAAGAATAAATAAAATTGCTAGGATAAGTTTCTCAAAAATCTGTCGTTCGGAGTCGATTTTAAACTTTAGGTCCCCCACCGCTCATGTATAACATTAACGCACATAACAGGTGGTGTGAGAAGCTAAGCCTTAATCCTGACTGAAGGATTGTAATGACCAATTATGTATATATGTACGTATGTATCTATATTTGGAATTAGTATGTGGTTAGTAATCATAGATAGAAAAAAATTGTGGATTGAAACGATATCATCTTGAATATAGTATAGCTTGATGACTTTATGAATAATTGTTCTAAATAGTAGCATAGATAAAAATTGACCTTTGACCTGGATCAATTTCAAAAGATTTTACTTTTACTTTCAACAAGAGTAAACATTTCTCATGGTTTTCTTCAAAAAAGTTTACGAATTGCAAATATTCCTGTGAGTATCCATTTTTTAAATAAGACCTGTTTTGTTAGAATTTTTTGGGGGGATTATTTAGGACAGATTTTAGTACCAATACAGGGTTAATATAGTCCTAAACAGTTTAGTGGGTTACATAATTTCGTTGCCTTAAAGCCTTTTTATAATTTTCTGTACATGATTTTAACCAAAATTTTCCTTTAAAATCCAATCCAAGCAATCCAAAGAATTAAAATAATTTTTTGTTTGTTGTTGTTGTTATTGCTACCGTATTAGTTTATCCAAATTCTTATCATAGACATTAGCATCCTGATAGGTAAAATCACCACCCATGGTTACAATAATATGGTTAGTACGATAATATTTTGATTGTGTCTTAACAAATTCAAAGAACTCATCGATCTACGTTTCAACAAAAAAAAAATATTTTTTTTAATTAAAAATTTTACATTCTCAAGCATTAGATAAGCATTAGACTAGGCAATGGATGATGATGATGATGATAGATAATCAATCAATCAATCAATCAATCATTACGACACTTACCCTGCGGTTAACATTATTATCTGGCGAATGTTCACCATCGATTATTGGCGGCGGTTGATACTGATTGTATAGGGCACCTGTAAACAAATGAGCTTTGTCATCTAAATTCGCTGACGCCCTCCAAATCATTTCGGCCTTTTTGTTCAAGAGACGTTCATCTTTGTCCTGATAGTCGAGACGGCCAAAGAAGAGACCATCATAACCCATTTGAGCAAACATTGAAGCCATTTCACGTGAATGGCCACCAAATGGATCAATTTGCCAACCAATGCGTGGACGGCCACATTCGCCAAAGGTATCGTTAAGGCGCCTGGAAGGTAAGGAAAGTTCAAATTTTTAATTACGTTCAGGTTTTAAAATAAATTAAATATGTTAGGTAAGGTTAGAGGACGTGTACTTGTCAATTAAGACAAGTACAGTACCCGGAGGTCGAATTGACCCATTGTACAACGTCCTAGTTTCTCACACCACTTATGTCGTGTGTGTTAATTTTATACATGAGTGGTGGGACCTACAGTTTAAAGTCGACTCCGAACGACAGATTTTATTTATTGAGAAACTTTTCATGGCAATTTTTATTTACTCTCAGAGTTTTTGCCAGAAATCTACTGAGATGAAGTCGCCGAAATAATACTTTTTGTATTTTGTCTTTGATGCCTGGGCTGGGGCTCGAACCCAGGCTTTTGCATCTAATAAGCCTACAGACTACCTACTAGACTACGGCGACTTCTAATTAAATATGTATTCCGCTTGTTTTTTGTTTAAAATTAAGTTTTTTTAATTACGTCTGTAACTGCAGTGTTCGAATCAAAAAAATTTAATAGAATTTCGCTTCGCTATGGGTCCCTACGCAAGAAAAATGACGTTTACTGAACTGTATAATGAAGGGTGGTGGTTATTGTCTTAGTTGCTAGAGGAATGTAATCTAACACGCTCCTTAAATTGCCTATGATTTCAAAATAAAATAACGGATTTTGGAAAATTGGAGTCCGGAACTATGCTGATGCACCCATGTATGTTATTCTGTTAATAACGGATTCAATACATTCACCCAAATAATGACAAGGTGCTAGAGGTTCCCGTATTTATGTTCATTCCAAAGTAATGAATTTGCCACTATTAGGTCTTTATAAAGATCTTTAGACCGTATCACTTCAGTTCCCATTGGGTCACGAGGTATTTTTTATTATTTTGAAGAATCTATGACGCCAGTATAAGTGGAATGTAACGTCTTTTAAATTTCAGCCACGGTTAGTCTATTTGGAACGTATACTAAATGTTTAATTATGCACGAGTCTGGCGCATAAATCAGCCAAAATTTGAGCAATGGCATGAGATATATGGATTTTGGGCACCACTGTGCTTTGTAACTTATTCGCCTTACACCTTAACCGACTTAAGAAATCCTCACAAGAAAAAGTCTAACGGGATCAAATTGCATCGTGTCGGTAGCCAGCTCACATAACTTCATGTGAGCCGATCATGCCTTTAAGTCCCAGAGCAAATTATTGCCATTGTGGTAGGTAATGCTATCCTATTGAAACCACATATCATTGGTATCCAGATCATTCAATTCACGCCACAAGAAGTTTTAATCATCGACCCATAGTGCTGGGCTTTGACACACAGGAATATGGACTGATGACGCCCTCAACCCAAACTCCATGCCAGACAGTGACTTTTTGGCGATGCATTACACGCTCTTGGATCTCGTTGTCTTAAAATTCGACAATTTTGTTTGGTCACACACCCATTCATACAGAAATGGTACTCATCGTTTAAGGACCTTGGATCTCGTTGTTTTCAAATTCGACAATTTTGTTTGGTCACACACCCATTCATACAGAAATGGTACTCATCGTTTAAGGATTATTTTTCGATAAAAATTTACGTCAGTTGCCCATTCAGCGAATACAAGTTTTTGTTTAGGGTTGGCCACTGTGATTAGATAAAATAAATTTAAGAAATGACAATTAATTTGACAGATGTTGGTTCAACAAGATGGCCGTTATCAACTGTCAAAGTTCGAAAGTTCCTATTGGCAGACAGACAGACTCGCTGGTGTCATTCAGCAATCCCAATGTGAAGCTGTTACTGGGTTCCTAATGGAACAGAATTATTTGAAAACTTAAATTCTTTATCGGAAGCCAATTTTCTGAATCTCCAGAGTTTAATTGTGATATTACGCCGGCTAAGGAATGTGTTTGTACGTTCTCCCTTAGCTGATCCTTCTGTTTTTTCTCTTTTTTCCTTTCGAGCTGGTATCTGATGAATTGCACTGAACGTAATAAACGTTATTAATTTCAATGTAATAGAGCTTGATGCCGTTATGGATAATTGTCTTGCAGGATCAATAAAGCAAGTTTCAATTTGCTAATGGCTTCGATTCGTTTCTCTATCTGTACTAGGAGTTAGAGAGTGGGAAGAAATCTACAAAAAAAAACTGTTGTCTTGCAGCGAAGGGTATTGCCATTATTGAAGGCAAATCGAGAACAGTTTTACTATTTGAACTTCTCCTAGAATAGCAAATCCTTTTTACACGGCTAATCTTTCTAGTCATTTAAAACAATGTTTATAAATTTATTTTTATTTGACAAAAAATACCCGATCTCTGTCATAAATCATTACACTTTGTAATTTCCCCTCATATTTCACGACAAAACAAATGCAAACAACAAGAAAATAAAATTAAATCCGAGAAATCTTATACTCACCTTAAACACAAGGAAAATTGATCAATAACACTTTGATAGTGTGTTGTGGCTTCATCGTTCATGCTCCATGCACCGCCAACAAATTCCAAACGACCTTCATTAACCAACATTTTCACTTGATCCTGTAGCTCGGGTGTCTGATCATTCCACCATTTAAAGAAGAATGCCGACTCCACATAAATAAAACGTTTCTTGGGATCTTTTAGTAACTCTTGGACAACAGAATCCAAAATATATTGAACACCCGCCTTTTGTATGAGTGTTTCACTGCCGTAATAGTACTGATCGACAGCCTTTAGCCAGCCCACATCATCATGGGTATGGGGTATTAAGTGGACATTTAACATAAGAGGTTTAGTTTTAGGGCAGCTCTATTAAAAAATAATATGAGAAGAGAAAAGAAGAAAAGGAAACGGAAAGGAATTAAATTGTTATTCAAGTCTTCAGTTCTTTTTTTTGTTTGTTTGTTTGTTTAACTTCAGTTGACCTACCGCATAACCGCAGTTTGTGCCCACATTGGGCATTGACTCTTCTGGATGCAATTCAGCATTTTTCAAAAGGCACAAAATAATGCAAAGCGTTGCAATTACTTTGGCCACTAAACCGGTTGCCATAATTCACTTCCAAGTAGAATTCTTTTTTTATTTAAAATTCTTTCTTTTCTTTCGGGTTTTTTTCACTTTTTTTCTTCTCGTTTTTAAAGCGCTACT
This sequence comes from Sarcophaga variegata, assembly GCA_932273835.1. NCBI lineage: Eukaryota > Metazoa > Arthropoda > Insecta > Diptera > Sarcophagidae > Sarcophaga > Sarcophaga variegata. The sequence continues at coordinate 13,358,421 of OW026361.1, read as the reverse complement.
TCAACTTGACGTTCGTTCGCCTTCACTAAACCGACTTAAAGGATTTCATTCTATGCACATTCCTTTTATGTATTCTGATGCTCTCAGATTACACTCAGCGTCATTAATTGATGATCAGTTTGAGATTTAAGAATTCACTCGAAATCCCGCATAGATCGTTGCATTAAATAGAGAAGAATAAAAATAAAAGTAAAATACAGACACAGAGAAGAGAGAAACTTTTGTTGTTAATTTTTTTACAACGTTTCCAATGTGTTTGTTTAAAGTGCGTGAGCGACAGAGAGCAAGAGAGCAAGAAAGAGAGAGAGGGAGAAATAGAGGTAGAGTAATTTGGAGAAGTAATTCTCCTCTATGAGTACCATAATTACTCTTAGCGAGCCTACATAGTTACTCAGGCGTGCTATTACAAATGATAAGAAAAATAACAATTAAAGAAATGCACAGTAAAGAGTAGAATTATAGCACAGATAAAATAATTGGTTATTACAACGAGCGCTAGGACCACAACTACCGCCAACCGAAACCTAACTTCAGCAATACCCAACTCAATACAATACCTAGAATACAACACAATACAATAACCACTGATTAGACGCATTATCTGCAACTGCCATTCGTAGCTCCATAAATTTTAGCTTCAAGAGATATACATATGTACAGAGACAGGTTAGAATTTCAGAATATACTGGATTTGTGTTTGATTCAAATGCTCATGATATATATAATCCATATGAATATATGTACGTTTCTGTGCTTCTTATACGGCCAACACTCAGGGGATGGTTTGAATTAGGAAAATAGGTTATGCGAAGTAGGAAAGAGGGAGCAGTGTTTGTAAACATTCCATTTGAATCTCTTTATATTATAGGTGACCCGAAAGTGTTCCACATACGAACAGTATGGCTAAAGAACAAGTTCTGTCTATAATGGACTGCTCAATCGACCATAAACGGATGTAACCTGCAGTTCTTTTATTTCACAAGAGCAGAATCCGTAGTAGTAGCGATAGAACAGTGAAATACAAGCCATATTGCGATGATGCTCAAATGAATCAATAGAGTTGGATTCCCTACAAGCACGTTCTCCCTCTTCTGTATGCGATCGAAACTCCTCGAAATAGACTTCTATGCACCAGCCCATACATGAGAGTTGTAGTGCATTCTCGGTAGGAAAATGGTGACGTAAATAGTATGGCGATCTGAAATGGGAAGAACATTGATGGTGATCTCATAAGGTGTCAGACTCTATTGACGGAGGGAGATCTTAATTGCTCTTAAAACTTATTTTTAGAGGCAGTTTTTTAGAATTGTTGCTATAGGTGTAGATAGGTTGACTTACTTACTAGGACAGACTCCATCAAAAAAAAAAAAAAAAAAAGATCTGGCTTAGAAAATGCGCAAAATGTCTCACACGACTCCCGAATTCTAAAAGCAACGTCTTCCCTTACAATATATTTGGAAGGATTTCATGTATACAGTGTGATGTGGAGTTACTTACCTAGTTGGCAATTACAACCCTTTAGTCAGGATTACAACCTAACATTTCACACTAGCCATGCAGTGTGCGTTAATTTTATCCATGAGTGGCGGGACCTAGAGTATAATTTAGACTACAGACAGTGCTTTAATTATAGTAGGAGCAGCAGAGTTACGTACATATTTGGTTCTTACAAATCCTCAGTCAGGATTACAACCTAGCTTCTCACACCACTAATGCTGTGTTGTGTGTGTTAATTTCATTTGGCGGGACCTATAGTTTAAAATCGACTTCGAACGACAGATTTTTGAGAAACTTTCCACGGCAATTTTTATTTGTCTCTCAGAGTTTTTGACAGAAGACTGCTGGGAAAAATATATTTTTTTCATACTTTGTTTACCAAGGACATGAACCATGTATTCAGTCAGCTAAAATTGAAGCGAATTTTGTTTTTTTTTGTTTTTAATTATTTACTACAGATTAACGATACAACAATAAACGAAAAAATTATTTTCTTTTAAATTAAAAATCTTATTCGGTTTGCAACACATTGTCGGTTGCATCTTATCCCAAATAAGGGAGGTAACCTGCAAAATTAAACAATGCATTCAATAGCTCCGAACCATTTGCGGCCAATGAGCGTAAGCGCGTAGGCCTTTGTAAAATATTTTGCAAAAATGATTTCATAACAGGAGCATTCATGTTCATGTTATTTTGTCGTAAAATTCTTAAAATCTCTTCGAAAGCTTGACGTTGCTTTTCAGTTAGTGGAGGACTTATTGGATCTTCGGGTGTCACTACAGGGTTAGGTGTTAGATTTTGAATAAAATCGTTATAATTTTGTAAAGCTCTTTGAGCCTCAGCTATGGAACTGCTATCTCTGAGTTCATTTAACAACATAAGGGCATTATACATGACACTTTGAGGTTGATTTGGATTCGATTGTATGCGATTCAAATCATTTATAGCTGCTTCGAGACGACCCCTTATATTATTAAATTGCTGCGTAAATGTTCTAAAACGTCTTAAGGCTTGCTCGGCTCTGACATCGTCACCCGTTTGGGTGGTATTCCCTAGAACGGCATTTAAGAGACGTCCACGTTCATCATTGAAAACCGCACTTAATCCTAGTAGTGAACTGATATCTAGTGGGGGATTCTTTGCAAGCTCCAGATTAATTCGATCGTTTATGTATTGCACTATTTCAGGTGGTGCTGGTGTTATTTGCAGGTGTACTCCTTTAAGTGTATGCATTACAAAAATACATAGAATTCCGATAAGTGAGGTTAAGTACTTCATTTTCTGTTTGTTTTTGACTTTACTTGGCTGTCTCGAAAGGTTTTAGTGAGAACTGTTGACAGTCTTTTAAATTTCATTGCTTTTTATTTGAGATTCTTACGGAAGTTATTATTTTTTTTAATTACTTCAGAGTCATAAAATATGTGAAGAAAATAATTGTTTTTAATTCTTATCTTCGTTTATAAAAGAAAACATATTCAAATCTAATGCGGAAAAATGGTTTGTTGCGACCTTTAGTTTCTCAAAAAGGCAGCTTAAATTGACTTGAGATAATCAAATTCCAAAATAAATTATTTTCTACATGAACCACCCCTCAGAGGATAAGTGCTTCGCAAGCTTTGTGTTGTAATAGTGTCAGAAGCATATGTTCAGGGGGAACGCTTTGCTTTACTTTATCTCTTAAAAGAGTAACAATAATAAATTAAAAGAATACGTACATAATTGCTCATTACAACCCTTTACTCAGGGTTAAGACCTGGTTTCTCACACCACTTGTGTTGTGTTGTGTTAATTTTATCCATAAGAGACGTAATCTACAGCTTAAAGTCGACTTTAAACGACAGATTGTTTTGAGAAACTACTTACTAGACTACGTCGACTACTAGTTATCTGTAATAATAAACACGTTGTTTGCCGCACTAACTTGGAACGTGGAATATAATACAAAGTACGATCCTTCTGGTTAATAATGGAAAATAATTTCATTCAAATGGCTGCCTCGGCTGGCCATGCAGTAGCCTACACCAGAAGATGCTGATTTTGGCAAAAAAAAATCATCTTTTCAGATGAAGCTCATTTTGATCTTGGCGGGTATGTAAACAAGCAAAATTGTCACATTTGGGGCACAAAAAACCCGCACGCGTACATTGAAACGCCGACGCACCCAAAACGAGTCACTGTTTGGTGCGGATTTTGGTCCAGAGGCATAATTGGGCCATTTTTCTTCGAAAATGAGCAAAGAGTGGCCGTTACAGTCAATGGCGATCGTTGAACGAATTTTTGTCCACAAAAATTGAAGAGGAGGATATTGGCAACATTTGGTTTCAACAGGACGGCGCTACGTGGCACACAGCCAAAGCTACACTGATGTTTTGCGCCCTGTTTTTGAAGATCGCATTATCAGCCGCAGAGCTGATGTCGTTTGGCCACCTCGGAGCTGCGATTTGACACCGTTGCACTATTATTTGTGAGGTGCCGTCAAAGATAAGTATTACGCCGACAAGCCAGAGACAATTGACGCTTTAAAGGACAATATTCCTGAAGCCATTGGTGAAATACAGCTGCACACAAAAAATACCCGATCTCTGTCATAAATCATTACACTTTGTAATTTCCCCTCATATTTCACGACAAAACAAATGCAAACAACAAGAAAATAAAATTAAATCCGAGAAATCTTATACTCACCTTAAACACAAGGAAAATTGATCAATAACACTTTGATAGTGTGTTGTGGCTTCATCGTTCATGCTCCATGCACCGCCAACAAATTCCAAACGACCTTCATTAACCAACATTTTCACTTGATCCTGTAGCTCGGGTGTCTGATCATTCCACCATTTAAAGAAGAATGCCGACTCCACATAAATAAAACGTTTCTTGGGATCTTTTAGTAACTCTTGGACAACAGAATCCAAAATATATTGAACACCCGCCTTTTGTATGAGTGTTTCACTGCCGTAATAGTACTGATCGAAAGCCTTTAGCCAGCCCACATCATCATGGGTATGGGGTATTAAGTGGACATTTAACATAAGAGGTTTAGTTTTAGGGCAGCTCTATTAAAAAATAATATGAGAAGAGAAAAGAAGAAAAGGAAACGGAAAGGAATTAAATTGTTATTCAAGTCTTCAGTTCTTTTTTTTGTTTGTTTGTTTGTTTAACTTCAGTTGACCTACCGCATAACCGCAGTTTGTGCCCACATTGGGCATTGACTCTTCTGGATGCAATTCAGCATTTTTCAAAAGGCACAAAATAATGCAAAGCGTTGCAATTACTTTGGCCACTAAACCGGTTGCCATAATTCACTTCCAAGTAGAATTCTTTTTTTATTTAAAATTCTTTCTTTTCTTTCGGGTTTTTTTCACTTTTTTTCTTCTCGTTTTTAAAGCGCTACTTCAACTTGACGTTCGTTCGCCTTCACTAAACCGACTTAAAGGATTTCATTCTATGCACATTCCTTTTATGTATTCTGATGCTCTCAGATTACACTCAGCGTCATTAATTGATGATCAGTTTGAGATTTAAGAATTCACTCGAAATCCCGCATAGATCGTTGCATTAAATAGAGAAGAATAAAAATAAAAGTAAAATACAGACACAGAGAAGAGAGAAACTTTTGTTGTTAATTTTTTTACAACGTTTCCAATGTGTTTGTTTAAAGTGCGTGAGCGACAGAGAGCAAGAGAGCAAGAAAGAGAGAGAGGGAGAAATAGAGGTAGAGTAATTTGGAGAAGTAATTCTCCTCTATGAGTACCATAATTACTCTTAGCGAGCCTACATAGTTACTCAGGCGTGCTATTACAAATGATAAGAAAAATAACAATTAAAGAAATGCACAGTAAAGAGTAGAATTATAGCACAGATAAAATAATTGGTTATTACAACGAGCGCTAGGACCACAACTACCGCCAACCGAAACCTAACTTCAGCAATACCCAACTCAATACAATACCTAGAATACAACACAATACAATAACCACTGATTAGACGCATTATCTGCAACTGCCATTCGTAGCTCCATAAATTTTAGCTTCAAGAGATATACATATGTACAGAGACAGGTTAGAATTTCAGAATATACTGGATTTGTGTTTGATTCAAATGCTCATGATATATATAATCCATATGAATATATGTACGTTTCTGTGCTTCTTATACGACCAACACTCAGGGGATGGTTTGAATTAGGAAAATAGGTTATGCGAAGTAGGAAAGAGGGAGCAGTGTTTGTAAACATTCCATTTGAATCTCTTTATATTATAGGTGACCCGAAAGTGTTCCACATACGAACAGTATGGCTAAAGAACAAGTTCTGTCTATAATGGACTGCTCAATCGACCATAAACGGATGTAACCTGCAGTTCTTTTATTTCACAAGAGCAGAATCCGTAGTAGTAGCGATAGAACAGTGAAATACAAGCCATATTGCGATGATGCTCAAATGAATCAATAGAGTTGGATTCCCTACAAGCACGTTCTCCCTCTTCTGTATGCGATCGAAACTCCTCGAAATAGACTTCTATGCACCAGCCCATACATGAGAGTTGTAGTGCATTCTCGGTAGGAAAATGGTGACGTAAATAGTATGGCGATCTGAAATGGGAAGAACATTGATGGTGATCTCATAAGGTGTCAGACTCTATTGACGGAGGGAGATCTTAATTGCTCTTAAAACTTATTTTTAGAGGCAGTTTTTTAGAATTGTTGCTATAGGTGTAGATAGGTTGACTTACTTACTAGGACAGACTCCATCAAAAAAAAAAAAAAAAAAAAGATCTGGCTTAGAAAATGCGCAAAATGTCTCACACGACTCCCGAATTCTAAAAGCAACGTCTTCCCTTACAATATATTTGGAAGGATTTCATGTATACAGTGTGATGTGGAGTTACTTACCTAGTTGGCAATTACAACCCTTTAGTCAGGATTACAACCTAACATTTCACACTAGCCATGCAGTGTGCGTTAATTTTATCCATGAGTGGCGGGACCTAGAGTATAATTTAGACTACAGACAGTGCTTTAATTATAGTAGGAGCAGCAGAGTTACGTACATATTTGGTTCTTACAAATCCTCAGTCAGGATTACAACCTAGCTTCTCACACCACTAATGCTGTGTTGTGTGTGTTAATTTCATTTGGCGGGACCTATAGTTTAAAATCGACTTCGAACGACAGATTTTTGAGAAACTTTCCACGGCAATTTTTATTTGTCTCTCAGAGTTTTTGACAGAAGACTGCTGGGAAAAATATATTTTTTTCATACTTTGTTTACCAAGGACATGAACCATGTATTCAGTCAGCTAAAATTGAAGCGAATTTTGTTTTTTTTTGTTTTTAATTATTTACTACAGATTAACGATACAACAATAAACGAAAAAATTATTTTCTTTTAAATTAAAAATCTTATTCGGTTTGCAACACATTGTCGGTTGCATCTTATCCCAAATAAGGGAGGTAACCTGCAAAATTAAACAATGCATTCAATAGCTCCGAACCATTTGCGGCCAATGAGCGTAAGCGCGTAGGCCTTTGTAAAATATTTTGCAAAAATGATTTCATAACAGGAGCATTCATGTTCATGTTATTTTGTCGTAAAATTCTTAAAATCTCTTCGAAAGCTTGACGTTGCTTTTCAGTTAGTGGAGGACTTATTGGATCTTCGGGTGTCACTACAGGGTTAGGTGTTAGATTTTGAATAAAATCGTTATAATTTTGTAAAGCTCTTTGAGCCTCAGCTATGGAACTGCTATCTCTGAGTTCATTTAACAACATAAGGGCATTATACATTACACTTTGAGGTTGATTTGGATTCGATTGTATGCGATTCAAATCATTTATAGCTGCTTCGAGACGACCCCTTATATTATTAAATTGCTGCGTAAATGTTCTAAAACGTCTTAAGGCTTGCTCGGCTCTGACATCGTCACCCGTTTGGGTGGTATTCCCTAGAACGGCATTTAAGAGACGTCCACGTTCATCATTGAAAACCGCACTTAATCCTAGTAGTGAACTGATATCTAGTGGGGGATTCCTTGCAAGCTCCAGATTAATTCGATCGTTTATGTATTGCACTATTTCAGGTGGTGCTGGTGTTATTTGCAGGTGTACTCCTTTAAGTGTATGCATTACAAAAATACATAGAATTCCGATAAGTGAGGTTAAGTACTTCATTTTCTGTTTGTTTTTGACTTTACTTGGCTGTCTCGAAAGGTTTTAGTGAGAACTGTTGACAGTCTTTTAAATTTCATTGCTTTTTATTTGAGATTCTTACGGAAGTTATTATTTTTTTTAATTACTTCAGAGTCATAAAATATGTGAAGAAAATAATTGTTTTTAATTCTTATCTTCGTTTATAAAAGAAAACATATTCAAATCTAATGCGGAAAAATGGTTTGTTGCGACCTTTAGTTTCTCAAAAAGGCAGCTTAAATTGACTTGAGATAATCAAATTCCAAAATAAATTATTTTCTACATGAACCACCCCTCAGAGGATAAGTGCTTCGCAAGCTTTGTGTTGTAATAGTGTCAGAAGCATATGTTCAGGGGGAACGCTTTGCTTTACTTTATCTCTTAAAAGAGTAACAATAATAAATTAAAAGAATACGTACATAATTGCTCATTACAACCCTTTACTCAGGGTTAAGACCTGGTTTCTCACACCACTTGTGTTGTGTTGTGTTAATTTTATCCATAAGAGACGTAATCTACAGCTTAAAGTCGACTTTAAACGACAGATTGTTTTGAGAAACTACTTACTAGACTACGTCGACTACTAGTTATCTGTAATAATAAACACGTTGTTTGCCGCACTAACTTGGAACGTGGAATATAATACAAAGTACGATCCTTCTGGTTAATAATGGAAAATAATTTCATTCAAATGGCTGCCTCGGCTGGCCATGCAGTAGCCTACACTAGAAGATGCTGATTTTGGCAAAAAAAAATCATCTTTTCAGATGAAGCTCATTTTGATCTTGGCGGGTATGTAAACAAGCAAAATTGTCGCATTTGGGGCACAGAAAACCCACACGCGTACATTGAAACGCCGACGCACCCAAAACGAGTCACTGTTTGGTGCGGATTTTGGTCCAGAGGCATAATTGGGCCATTTTTCTTCGAAAATGAGCAAAGAGTGGCCGTTACAGTCAATGGCGATCGTTGAACGAATTTTTGTCCACAAAAATTGAAGAGGAGGATATTGGCAACATTTGGTTTCAACAGGACGGCGCTACGTGGCACACAGCCAAAGCTACACTGATGTTTTGCGCCCTGTTTTTGAAGATCGCATTATCAGCCGCAGAGCTGATGTCGTTTGGCCACCTCGGAGCTGCGATTTGACACCGTTGCACTATTATTTGTGAGGTGCCGTCAAAGATAAGTATTACGCCGACAAGCCAGAGACAATTGACGCTTTAAAGGACAATATTCCTGAAGCCATTGGTGAAATACAGCTGCACACAATCGATAATGTGCATAAAAATTTCACCGATCGTGTAGGCTACTGCATGGCCAGCCGAGGCAGCCATTTGAATGAAATTATTTTCCATTATCAACCGGAAGGATTGTGCTTTCAAATAAAAAAAAGAAATTTGAGAAAATATTCAGTAGTTTTTTTTTAAAGCATTTTCAAAAAAAAACGTTATTTGGCGGACCCTTTACAAGTGTTGTATGGTCTAAGTTTAGTTCGTAGGTGAGTCATTCTCTCTCGGAGAAAGAGAATAATCGTTGATTAAAAACAAAAAACCTACATTGATACGAAAAGGAAGAGGAGAAAGAAATAAAGAAAAGTTATCTAAACGTATAAAAGAAAGAAAAGAAAAAGATAGAAAGACTAAGAGGCTTACAGACATATCTTACGAGCCAGCTTATGCCAGAAAAAAGAGTGTCAATAACACAATTTACAAGCAGAGGCTATATCGCTAAGACAGTTTAAGGCAAAGCGGCAAAGGAATCATAATTTTAGGCATCTGCATACCAAAGAAAAGATGCAGGGTATGCTCAACAACCTAACGTTTCCCCACTTGACTACGAAATACTGCAGAAGGAAGATCCAGCATATCTGATGAATTTACAATCTCGCCTATAACGCTAAGAAGAATTCACTCACCGTCTGATTACCTGCTCGACACAGCGAACGAGTGTAGCGAGATAGGTCTAAACTGTCGATCAATCAGTATTGCGCCCTTTGCTGGTTATTGTGCCCTCATTATCTGCCATATTATAATGAACAGTTAAACAAAACAGTACCAGCTTGTTCTTGTTTAGAATCATCGTGAGGATCCTGCAGACTGGAGTTAATCTCGAGCTACCCGTACCGTACCCAGCTGCCTTAGTGATTGCAAACACCTTAACCTGGAATCCTAATTCTATAACTCATGCTACTGTAGGGTATATTTTAAATGAAAATTTTGGGTTTTTTTTGCAATGCTCTGTATTATTTGTTAAGTTCAAAACTTAATAGAATTTTAATTTGATTCTATAAAATCTATAACATGCATAACGTGAGGATCATTTATATCCGTACCGTTTTGATTCAAAATACCCAAAAGCTGTTCGTATTTTTCATCATATTGAGGTTGTGAAATTTCAGAAATTTCCAGAATTTCATCTCCATCACTACGTGCTTGGCCTGAATTCAAGTTTCGGTAGAAATATTCATAACGTTGTAAAGTTCTTTGAGCCTCAACCATGGTGCTGCTATCTCTCAGCTCATTCAACAACATCAAGGCATTGTAACGCACACTTATGGGCTGCTTGGGATCAGCTTCAACATTTCGTACACATTGTATGGCTTCTTCCAATCGACGGCTTACTTCATTGAATTGAATCGTAAAAAAATGAAAACGTAGCAGGGCTTGCTCTGCTCTGACATCATCACCTGATTGAGCGGGTTCATTTATAGTGGCATCAGCGAGGCGTTTACGTTGATCATTGAATGCCGCATTGAGTTTTAAAAATCTGGCATCTCTTTCCGGATTTGCTGTAAGCTCCAGATTAATTCTATCGTTGATATATGCCACCACTTCGGGTACCGGTGGTACTGATTTCAGATACACTCCTTTAGGATGATGTATTGCAAAAATACATAGAATTGCCATAAGAGAGCTTAAGTGCTTCATTTTCTGCTTTACGATCTCAACAAACTTCAGAAAAACTGTTTGAAAATCTTTTGAATGTCGCTGCTATTTATTTGAAATTTTGTTTTCTGGAAGTTATTTCATTTAATTAGAAGAGAGCCACAAAAATTCGCAGGTTAAAACAATTATTTTTATCTGGTCTTGTCTTAATTTATGGGAAAAAAATTATTGAAATCCATTAGGGAAGAGTGATTTATTGTGTACAAAAAAAAAAAAAAAAAAAAAAATCAGCTATGGGGCACATTTCTGGATGAGAGGGTGCGCTAAGAAACAAAATTATCGAAATTGGGACGATTAGGGATAATGAAAAATGTTTTAAAAATCAAAAAGTCCAATGAACAATCACTGAAGGAAAGTCAAACAATGCCTCCTCTTAGGCATGATTCAGACTCAGTAATCGAATTTTCTCACCGGTGCACCCAATTCAACAACCCCGTACTATTCTTTTGCAATTCACTACATTACTCACCGTCTAAAAGGTCCTGTTAAGGCTAGGGAGGATCTGTTTACAAATCCATTTAGAGAGATGTGATCTTGCAGGCAAAATCAAAGGTCATAAAATTTGAGCAGAAATTTTTACAGACTCCTATGAAATTAACTAAAATAAGGGCTCAATAGATGGCCAATATTACCTTGGAAACTATACTATACTATACTATACTATACTATACTGTACTATACTATACTATACTATACTATACTATACTATACTATACTATACTATACTATACTATACTATACTATACTATACTATACTATACTATACTATACTATACTATACTATACTATACTATACTATACTGTACTATACTATACTATACTATACTATACTATACTATACTATACTATACTATACTATACTATACTATACTATACTATACTATACTGTACTATACTATACTATACTATACTATACTATACTATACTATACTATACTATACTATACTATACTATACTATACTATACTATACTATACTATACTATACTATACTATACTATACTATACTATACTATACTATACTATACTATACTATACTATACTATACTATACTATACTATACTATACTATACTATACTATACTATACTATACTATACTATACTATACTATACTATACTATACTATACTATACTATACTATACTATACTATAGTATACTATACTATATTATACTATACTATACTATACTATACTACACTATACTATATTATACTATACTATACTATACTATATTATACTATACTATACTATACTATACTATACTATACTATACTATACTATACTATACTATACTATACTATTCTATACTATACTATACTATAGTATACTATACTATACTATACTATACTATACTATAGTATACTATACTATACTATACTATACTATAGTATACTATAGTATAGTATACTATAGTATACTATAGTATAGTATAGTATACTATAGTATAGTATACTATACTATACTATACTATACTATACTATACTATACTATACTATACTATACTATACTATACTATACTATACTATACTATACTATACTATACTATACTATACTATACTATACTATACTATACTATACTATACTATACTATACTATACTATACTATACTATACTATACTATACTATACTATACTATACTATACTATACTATACTATACTATACTATACTATACTATACTATACTATACTATACTATACTATACTATACTATACTATACTATACTATACTATACTATACTATACTATACTATACTATACTATACTATACTATACTATACTATACTATACTATACTATACTATACTATAATATACTATACTATACTATACTATACTATACTATACTATACTATACTATACTATACTATACTATACTATACTATACTATACTATACTATACTATACTATACTATACTATACTATACTATACTATACTATACTATACTATACTATTCTATACTATACTATACTATACTATACTATACTATTCTATACTATACTATACTATACTATACTATACTATACTATACTATACTATACTATACTATACTATACTATACTATACTATACTATACTATACTATACTATACTATACTATACTGTACTATACTATACTATACTATACTATATTATACTAAGTATAGTATAGTATAGTATACTATGCCATACTTTCCATGTCAAGAAGAGTTCAAATAGTTGATTATGATGATAACAACAGTTACAATCATATTAAGAACTAGCTAAGAACAGCAGCTAGTCTTCAAATATTGAAATATATTGAACACATTACACTCAGCCATTGCTTAGATATTTTGGGGTATTGATAGACTTTAAGTTAAATTTCAAAGCTTAGGGCTTATGATGACACGCTCTAGTGGATACTGCCTTATCTCTCGATATGATTAACATAAGAGGACCTAATCAAAGCCTAAGGTTATTATTAGCAAAAGTTCCTCAATCTGTGTGGAGACTAGTGTTGAGTAATAGAATCCTCTAGTTCTGTTAGTACAACTCCACACGATATAAAGTCTGCCTGCATCTGAATGGCTATGAACCTTTAACAACAGTCGATTGACAAGTCTGCTGGGATACAGCAAGAATTGGGACTTATCCGAAACGTTCAAACGTTTATTATGCCTCTCAATAAGCCTGTGTACAATACTTGGCTTGTTTAGTTCTGATCCCAATCGATATTTAAAGGGGGTAACTATAGACAGTTCAAATTCTGTAATCTATGGTTCAATCAGGTGGTTGATTGATTAGCAGCAGGATACGGGTAATGTTGCTAGACTGTGGTGGCTTGATGTGGATAATGGTTATTGACCTCTTTCCATAAATTGATTGGCCATTGTGGTTCCCACTGGCCACTTTAAGTAAGCCAATAGGTTTGGTATTCCCTCAAATAATATATGCAGGAACTGTGGGCTTGAGAAGAAGGAAGGCAGCAACCATCAATCACCTCATCAATCAATCAGATCATCATCTCAGCTGTAGTAATTAAGAAACGAAGGTTCTTAAACTTTTAAAATCGAGAATACACAGGAGCAGATCACAGGATTAATAGATCTTAAGAATACATACACTCAGCCACAAAAGTATACATACGGATAACAAATTTCAGAAATTTTTTAACTAATCCGTTTTCGTTGAAAATATTTATAATTGTCTGACAACTTTCTTCGATTTTAAGACGGTCTTTTGCATTGGTTCAGAAATTTCTGAAATTTGTAAATCGGATGCATACCTTTCTGGGCCTGCCTGTGCAGGGTCACAATTCAGTTCAATTTCAGAATTTTTTTAACCAATGCAAAAGACCGTCTTAACGTCAAGGAAACTATAAAGATGTTCAACGAAAACTGATTAGTTAAAAAATTTCTGAAATTTGTTATCCGTATGTATACTTTAGTAACTGTGCGTATACGTTGGAAGAATTGCTCTGGACTACACATACTCGTACATAATTTGTCATTACAAGCCTTCAGTCAGGATTACGACCTAGCTTCTCATACCACTTATGTTTATTAATTTTATACACGAGTGACGGGATCTACTGTTTAAAGTCGACTCCTGACGAAAAATTTTTTGAGAAACTTTTCATGGCAATTTTATTTGCTTTCAGAGTTTTTGCCAGAAATCTGCTGAGAGAATGGCACCGCTGAAATATTTTGTATTTTTTATTTTGTTGGAGATGTCTGACCTGTGGTTTGAACCGTGGCCTCATGTCTAATAAGCCAACACAATACCTGCTAGACTACGGCGAATAATATTTAGAATTAAAAAAATTGCATTTTTTCCATTCAAACGATATTGTCCCATAAGTCTGATTAGATAGTTTTCTTAGCTTTTATTTTCATTATAAAAATTTCTGGGGGTTAAACTACAATAAAGGATTCAAATTGTAGTTTAAAACCGGTTTTAAAACATATTTAAGTACCTTTATTACTATAATTCTCTTCTGTACTGTACGACACTTCTCGTCTATTTTTTGCTGTCTTGCACTCAGCTACTATATTTAGCTCTCTTGTTAGTTATTTTCAATCCATTTTTTTTCTTTTGTTTGCGGCTGGTTCTTATAAGTGAATCTCTTCGTTTTTCTTATAAAATAGTCATCGTTCTACGAACCCATTACTCACTCATACATAAACAGAGAAAACTTGTGAGTGAATTTATTTTAAATATGAGTAGAAAATCATGAAACCGGCTTTAGTTTATTGGCTTCAAGTGTAATGACAAGTTCTTGAAAAAAAGGAAAAGTTTGTTTATTTTTCCTTAAACGCAGAAAGAACCTTAAAAGAGTGCTTTCGTTGAAACAAAGTTTTGTGCGGTATTAAACTATAATTTATAACTGTTTTATATGGAATCTCGATTAAGAAATTTATTTACAATGAATACGTGATAAGAACAGCGTTATTGGTAAACAAATAATTTCATTATAAACGAGTGTGCTATGATTTATATTGAGAGATAGCGATGGTGAAAATATTTTGGTTTTTTTTTTTAATAGAAACCAAGTGCATGTAAAGTTATCTAGAAGGAAAGCTAGAACTACTCGACCCATATGGTAAACAAAATATGGACTTTGAAATCGTATTTCGTTATATTGATAACAATAGGCTTGCAATTCCAAATGGATTCTATTAATGAACAACATCTGTAGTTTCGCGAAAGTATTAAGCAATTGCTTATAGGCATACCGAAGGCATACCTTATACGAACCATAGAGGAATCTCTCTGTGAGTGAATTTATTTTAAATATGAGTAGAAAATCATGAAACCGGCTTTAGTTTATTGACTTCAAGTGTAAGGACAAGTTCTTGAAAAAAGGAAAAGTTTATTTATTTTTTCCTTAAACGCAAAAAGAATCTTAAAAGAGTGATTTCGTTGAAAGAAAGTATTTTTAGCGGTACTTTTTTTTGTAATTATAATTTATAATTATTTATACAGAAATACGATTAAGAAATTTATTTGTAGTGAATACGTGATAAGAACAGCGTTATTGGTAAACAAATAATTTCATTATAAACGAGTGTGCTATGATTTATATTGAGAGATAGCGATGGTGAAAATATTTTCTTTTCTTGAATAGAAACCAAATGCATGTAAAGTTATCTAGAAGGAAAATATAGAACTACTCGACCCATATGGTAAACATAATTTGGACTTTGAAATCGAATTCCAATATTTTGATAACAATTTCCAAATGGATTTTTTTTAATGAACAACATCTTTAGTTTCGCCAAAAATATGAAGTAAATGGTGGACTTGACGACTACTATGGGCATACCGAAGTTAACATAAACGAGAACATCTTATGAGGATAATAAGTTAACAGTAATTTCAATTCCTACGTGATTATTGTAATTATTGATTCCCTCATCACGGAATAGGACTGCTGGCCTACACAAATGAATTCTATTGAAGGCTGTAGAGGAGATGAAAATTCATGAAATTTTGCTTGTGTACAGATTGCATCACATTGATGTATTTTCCTTTCCATTACTTTCCGCTGAAATGCTCAAATAATTTTTTTCATTACCAAACACCTGTAGCAACTGTTAGGCATCAAGGTTTCTGATTTTGTAGGCGTCTAAAATTCTTAGGAATCCGAGAATCGGGGTTTTTGAGTGTGCAGCAGTTTTCAGGGCTTTGGAATTGCCTAACAATGTCTTTAGTTCTTCGATGTAATGAAGTAAAGCTGCTCAGTTATCATAATATCATTTGCGTAATGTGGTCTCCACACCAAAAAGTTAGTCAGCTAGTTCGTAAGACCCGATTTGTAACCCTATGACTGCCGCCGTGCAGAAAATTAGCAGGTATTCCCTTGAAGAAGAACAGATGGAGTACCATCCAAAACTTTTAAGCAAAACTTTCTTAACAAGACACTAAAACTAGTACCCTGCTGTTTTATTCTGAGCGAGAATGTCCAGATGTAGCACTAGGATTCCTTCGATTTTTATTCAATTGTAAACAAAAAAGCATATGAAAACCTGTCGGAACCACATGTTAGAAAGACTACCAACTATTTGAGATGTCCCCATACCGTTTGCCACTCACAGTTACAAGCTTATCATCCACCATTTCGAAGGCATATAGACCAATGACACCGTCGGCCCACAATCAAACAATAATTCGCTGTGGATGTAAATGGTGTTTCAATGAAAGCTTGTGGATTATCGTAGCTCGAAATGCGACAATTTCGCATATGAATTCCATGGCAGAGACGAAGATTATATTCGACAATCATTAGCTTCTCTAAAAAACAGGACAATTTCTATCGTAAAAAATTGTTTTCCCGCCTAATATCTTATAATCGCAGTAGAAAGGTACCTCTTCACTATAATTTCTATTTCGCTGCACGTCTAATTTCATTCCTTTGTTCATTATGTATATACAGACATACATAATTGATCATTACAACCCTTCAGCCAGGATTACAACCTAGTTTCTCACACCACTTATGCTGAGTGTGTTAATTTTATCCATAAGTGGCGGACCTGTAGTTTAAAGTCTACTCCGTGCGGTAGATTTTTGAGAAGCTTTTTCATGACAGAGTTTTTTCTCAGAGTTTTTGCCAAAAATCTGCTGAGAGGAAGTCGCCTACAAAATATTTTTTTTTTCATATTTCTTAAGTTGGATATGTCTGAACTGGGCTTTACACCAGGTCTCATGTCTAATAAGCTAACACATTATCCAGTAGACTACTGCTACGAGTCCTAATCATTATTCATCATATTTTACTGTTAGTTCCTGCTCTATAAGTTCTTCAATGAAATATCATCCTAAGTACTCATTATAGTGCCGCCAAAATGCTAATATAGGACAATATTAACACTTCTGCATACATACGTACATAGTTGGCCATTACAACCCTTTAGTCAGGATTACGGCCTAGCTTAACACTTCTATGGTACGTAAAAATGATGATTTGCTGCACTCTTCCAACTGATTTGAAGTATCATCAATCATCAATCTTTATTCAATCAGTCATTCATCAATCTTTAACATTAACTTAATGGAAGTGTTGATGATTTGCTGCACTCTTCCAAATAATTAGAAGTATCATCAATCAATCTTTCTTCAATCAATCATCAATCTTTAACATCCACTTAATGGAGGTATTGATGATTTGCTGTTCTCTTCCAACTGATTTGAAGTATCACCAATCATCAATCAATCTTTCTTCAATCAGTCATTCATCAATCTTTAACATCCAATTAATGGAAGAATTGATGATTTGCTGCACTTTCTAAATAATTTGAAGTATCATCAATCAATCTTTTTCAATCAATCATTCATTTTCTTTAATATCCACTGGATGGAAATAATCCGTTTGCAAGTGGAAGACTTATTCTTATAATGTATATTATTCTCTCATTGAACTACTCGGTATTTCAATCGAAATTCTATTTCCATCTGGTTAGGCTGAAAAATAATCAATCAATTGTTTAGTCAAGCAGTAGTAGCACAAGTCAGTAGTAGAAGTGTTGTAATCAGTACCTTATAAGCAGACTTTTATGAGCCTCTACGCTTGACAACTGCTTTAGTTTGTAGTATTTTGTTGTTTACTTCCAGAAAGATGAAATGTGACAACCCAATTTTACTCTCTCCAAAACCACTTGACTTGTGGATCCCCCTAAAAAACCCATTCTAATCTAATTTTAATAAATTTATTGCACTTTAATAACTTCGATTACTCACTTACTCCTTAATTTAATTAAATTTTTTATATTCTCTTCAATTTTTTTTTAGACAAAACAAACTAAAAAATTATCAACGTTGTGATAAGATTTTAAACAGAATTCCATAAAGAAACCAGAAACCTTAAAAATTCGCAACCAACCAGCCACCGATAACTACAGATCATAAATTCAATGCGTTTTATCAGCATACCTGCGAAATATATTGAATTTTCAATTTCAAAAGTTAGAATACAAGGCGCGGCATTTTTCACACGCTTATCATTTGTCAAAAAACAACAACAACAACAACAATACTAACAGTATTTTCTTCCCTATTTCTTCTATTCCACAGAACTTGAGTTCCACTCAACACCGTGATATTCTCTTATCAAAATTTTGTTTACGAATCTAACTGTAAAAAAAACCTATAAAGCCTTCGCAATTAATTGAATTTCAATCAGTCGAAATTGAAAACGAGTCAAAGTGCTACTTAGTCGGAATAGTTGAAAGAGAAAAAGAATCGAAATTTTAAAAAACAACGAACAGCTCTTTTGCTGCAGACAAAAGTGAAATGAAGTGCGTAGTGTTTATAGCGGCCTTAGCCGTGCTATTTGCATGCGTGGTTTCCAATGAAGCGGCCTGTGGTTATAAGGTAAGTTTTGAAGTGGGAAGTTGTGGAAATCTGAATAAATGAAAGGACATGAAAGTAATTTGAATTAAAAATTTTTAAAATTCGAAAAAGCCAGTGAATTCTTGATAATCGGGTGAGCTTAGACTACTACCCAACAATGGTGCCGCGGTGGTCCATTCCATAAACTGTAGTTTCCATATTTTATAAAGTCCTCGCTTAAATATTTATGTTTCGGAGGGTCTGTTTTGTTTTACTGTCGATGAAACGGGCTTAATTCGATAGAAAATTTTCTGACATTAATGTGACCAATTAATTGGCTCATCACGTGAAGTAACTCTGTATTCAAAAGCATGTACCTCCGTTCTGTATTGATATATATTGGATATATTGGATAGATTAATACTAACTATTTGAGATACGAAATATTTTTAGTTTTGCCCCAATACATTCTTACCATCTAAGTTTTCGAAGACATAAACCAATTATACCGCCGGTCCATAACCAATCAGTAATTCCCGGCGGATGTAAATGGGGCTTCGGTAAAAGCCTGTGGATTATCGTAACTCCAACTTCGAGAATTCAGCTTATTTACGCACCCATTCAACCAAACAAGTGTTTCAAGGGAGAACAAATTTTTCTACAGGAACTGTGGGCTTGAGGGGAAGGAAGGCAGGTACTAACAATCACCTCATCAATCAATCACATCATCATACCGGCTGTAGCAATTAAGAAACGAAGGTTCTTAAAATTGTAAAATCGAGAATACACAGGAACACTAGCCAATTTGTTAAGGTGATCCAATGGATTAATAGAGCTTAAGAATACATATATGTTGGAAGAATTGGCCGGGACTACCGAGTACACACATCCTCGTACATAATTAGTCATTACAACCCTTCTGTCAGGGTTACAACCTAGTTTCTGACACCGCTTATATTGTGTGGGTTAATTTTATTCATGAGTGACGGGATCTACAGTTTAAAGTCAATTTAATGGCAAATTTTATTTACAGGCAGAGTTTTTGCCAGAAATCTTCTGAGAGGACGTCGCGGAAAAAATATTTTTTTGGTTTTTTGGAGTTGTCTGACCTGGATTTTGAACCAAGGCCTCATGCCTAATAAGCCAGCACACTGCCTACTAGACTACGGCCACTTCAGCTTATTTGCGTAAACTTGCTTTGTTTCTCCTTAATATATCCCTTAACATATTAGTGGCTTAGTTAGGTTAGGTTAGAGGACGTGTACTTTTCAATTAAGACAAGTACAGTACCCGGAGTACGAATTGACCCATTGTACAACGTCCTAGTTTCTCACACCACTTATGTTGTGTGTGTTAATTTTATACATGAGTGGTGGGACCTACAGTTTAAACTCGACTCCGAACGACAGATTTTTGAGAAACTTTTCATGGCAATTTTTATTTCATTCTCAGAGTTTTTGCCAGAAATCTGCTGAGAGGAAGTCGCCGAAGAAATACTTTTTGTATTTTGTCTTGATAACTGGCCTGGGGCTCGAACCCTGGCTTTACGCCTAATAAGCCAACACACTACCTACTAGACTACGGCGACTTCAGTTGATTAGTTACTGGTAGGGACTTCGGTAGAAATAGCGTTGCATTGCGCGATTCATTGGCCAAACGACTGTGATAAAATTCTTTCTTTAGCGGAACTATTCATATGTGAAGTACTCTACTTGAAGAAGATTTCCTTGTTAAATTTGACTTCCACAAATATTACTCTCACTTTCTTTCTTCCTACAACCCATATTTGCGGTTCCAATACAATGCACTGTATGAATAGGTCAATTCCTCTGAGAGCAGATTCCATAAAAAAATTTTCTATCAGCCGAAGAGTAGATCAGTTTTTAAGTTAAAGACAGATGATCGTTAAGAAAATTAATAAAGAATTGAAAGTAGAACAGAACCTTGCGGTATCCCTGAATTTATTACCAACTAATCTAATTCGTATAATCCGATCTCCCTGAGAAAGTTTAACATAAATCGAGAGAAGTGACTATCAGCACTACATGAGAGGAGTTTCGATAAAAGTGTGTCATGCCATACATCATATGTTTTCGTTTGACACTAATGTTTCATTCCTTTTGATCAATATTGAGTAACTTATTGAGTTACTTACTCAATTATTAGGTCATTACAACCCTGTAGTCAGGACAACAACCTATCTGTCTGTGTTAATGTTATACATGAGTGGTGAGCATTACAGCTTACAATTAGCTCCGAATGACAGATTTTAGAGAAACTTTTCTTGACAATTTTTATTTGACACTCAGAGTCTTGTGCTGTTGTCGAGTTATCTGAGAATTTTATGTTGAAATTGAAAATAGGCGTGCATGCTAGGTAACTCAAAAATAACTTTTTATGGCAATTTTTATTTCAACTGCCCTAATAAATTAATCACTAACATGTTTTATTGAATCGTATATCATTATGTTATGCTATCTGTACCCTCTAAATGTGAAAACAGCTGATAATTATTTTCAAAGTGGTTCTTAGAAAAATTGATTGTTGAGACTGATAAACAATGTTTTTTTCATAATGATTGTTATCATAACGTGTAAACACCTCTTATCTTTGTGTTAAATTTTAGGCCTGCCCTGCCGCCAAGTCCAATATGATAAATATTCATTTGGTGCCCCATTCCCATGATGATGTTGGCTGGTTGAAAACCGTGGATCAGTATTATTATGGCAGTCGCAATAACATCCAACATGCCGGTGTACAATATATTCTCGACAATATTGTTGTGGAACTTTTAAAAGACAAATCGAGACGATTTGTTCAAGTGGAAACAGCCTTCTTCAAAAGATGGTACGACGAACAGACCGCTGCAGTGAAGACAAATGTCAAGAAATTAATAGAGGAAGGACGTTTGGTAATTGTTGGTGGCGCCTGGAGTATGAACGATGAAGCGGCTGCACATTATCAAGGCATTATCGATCAGTTTACTGTGGGTCTAAAGTAAGTAGAGCAAGGAAGCTTGAGGATTGCAAATAAATTTTTATGAAATTCTTGTTTTATTTCCAAAGATTCCTAAGCGATACTTTTGGCGCTTGTGCTCGTCCCCGCGTGGGCTGGCAAATTGATCCTTTTGGCCATTCCCGTGAAATGGCTTCCATTTTTGCTCAAATGGGCTATGATGGCCAGTTCTTTGCCCGCATGGATTGGAGAGAGAAGAATGAACGTTTGTTGAACTTAACAGCTGAATTTAATTGGCAAAGTTCCGATAGTTTGCCCGATAGTGAGTTATTTACAGGCGTGCTGTTCAATCATTATTCAGCACCGCCTGGCTTCTGTTTTGATAGCTTGTGCAGCGATAAACCGATTATTGATGGTGCCAGTTATGACAATAATGTCAAGGAGAGGGTAAGTTATCGATTTCTCTGCACATGGATTTTATAATATCTTGTATTCGTTATTTAAGGTTGATGAGTTCATTGCATATATCAATCGCATGGCCAAATATTATCGTTCCACACATTTAATGGTGCCCATGGGTGATGATTTCAATTATGAAAATGCCAATATGAACTTTAAAAATATGGACAAATTGATCAAGTAAGTGCGGCAGCTAGTTTTCTTGAACATTTTTTATTTACTCAACCTCTTGCAGATACGTCAACCAACGCCAATTGCAAGGCTCTAAAATCAATGTGTTTTACTCCACACCCGATTGCTATTTGAATGCCTTACACGAAAACACGAAATTGACTTGGCCCAAAAAGACTCAAGATTTCTTCCCCTACAGTACCGATAATCATACCTACTGGTCGGGCTATTTCAGTTCTCGGCCTACCCAGAAGAGATTTGAACGTGAAGGCAATCACTTCTTGCAGGTTGTCAAACAACTAACCACTCTGGCCAATCTAACCACAACAGCTGCCACTCAGAATCTGGATAAGTTAAGGCAAGCCATGGGTGTAATGCAACATCATGATGCCATTACCGGTACCGAGAAACAACATGTTGCTGCCGATTACGATCGAATGTTAACAGATGCGATTATTACTGCCCAGGAGAACACCCGTTTGGCTTTGCAGAAGCTTACCAATCTCACGAATGGTGAATTTGCTTCCTGCCTACAGCTGAATATCAGTGTATGTGAGTTTACCCAGAAATCGGCCAATAATGTTGTGGTGACCGTGTTCAATCCTTTGGCAAGGCCTGTAAGGCAATATGTTAGAGTGCCCGTGTTGAATTATAATTACGTGGTCACCGATGTTAAAGGAAAGGAAATGAAACATCAAATTGTCCCCGTGCCCACAGAAGTCTTGGCAATGACCAATTTGCGAAACAATGCCACCCAACATGAATTGGTATTCGAGGCCTATGTAGAGAAACTGGAGAGCTACTATATCAAGATCAAGCCTTCGCCCAAGTATTACGAATATGATGTGGTCAACAGTGATAATGAGGTGGTGAACAATAGAATGTCAAGATACCAGAACTTGAGAGCTAGTCCTTCCAGCTTAGCTCAGAGTCAAGAGGTACAAACCCAGGCTGCAGGCGATGTTATAGTAGAGAATTCGGTAAGTCCAGGAATTTAAATTCACACCTCTAACCTTGTATTAACTTTCTTTACTTTTTCTGTAGGTTGTCAAAATGACTTTCAACAACAAGGGCCTTTTGTACAATGTCCAGATGAATGGTGTTTCCGAGAATATTCAACAGCAATTCTATTACTATAAAGGAGCCTTGGGCAATAATGGCAAGCCCCAGAATAGATCCTCCGGTGCCTATATCTTCCGCCCCAATGGCACTGAAATCTTGGTTAGCCCTTCGGCCACAATTAAAGTGATCACCGGTCCTTTGGTTAAAGAAGTGCATCAACGCTTCAGTGATGTTGTCTCCCAAGTCATACGTTTGTATGAGGGCAAGAGTTATGTAGAATGCGAATGGCTTATTGGACCCATACCCATTCAGGACAACATAGGCAAAGAATATATTACACGCTTCATCACTAATCTCAAGACTAAAGGTGTTTTCTATACCGATGCCAATGGCCGTGAAATGCTTAAACGTCAACGCAATTTGCGTGAATATTTCAAACCCGACTTAACCGAGAAACAATCCAGCAATTATTATCCCATAACCTCACGCATTGCCATAGAAGATGAAAGTTCCAAGGTACGTGTAGCTGTGTTAAATGATCGTGCCCAAGGTGGCTCTAGTTTACAGGATGGTTCCGTGGAATTAATGTTGCATCGCCGTTTATTACACGATGATGCCTTTGGTGTGGGTGAAGCCCTTAATGAGACCTCCTATGGCAAAGGTTTAATAGCCAGAGGCAAAGTCCATCTTAGTCTCAGTAAGTTGACCAACAAGCCCACTGTTGCTGAACGTTATGATGCCCAGGAGATGCTCTTACCTCTGTGGAAATTCTTTAGTTCAGCCTCTAAAGCCACCAACAAGAAGGTTCCCAAAATGCCTGTGTTCTCGTACTTGCCAGCCGGTATTGAAATTCTTACTTTGGAACCCTACTCCATCAATGAACGTCTCTTACGTTTGGAGAGCTTTTTGGATAAGAATGAAACTTCTGCCGTTAACTTCAATATTCGCTTGCTTTTCGATTCGCTGGGTGGTGAGGAAATACGTGAAACCACATTAGATGGCAGCATGAAATTGTCGGATCTGAAGAGATTTAAATTCCAACCTGATGGCACTGTACCCAAAAAGGTAGAATACTTTACTCCTAGACATACCCCCTTAGCTGCCAAGAAGAGTGATGGCATTAATAAGTTCACCATTTCCATGTTACCCATGCAAATACGCACCTTCATTGTTAAATGGAAATAAAAGGCCACGGATATTCCGAAATTATTAGAATTAAAAAAAAAATTTAAAGAAAAAACTTAAATTTTAAATAAAAAATATTTTGTTTTTGAAAATAATTTCAGGAATTTATTTATTTTTTTGGCAGCAAGTATAATAAAGGCACGCACTGCCAAGACACTGGGTGCCAAGTCAGTCGGAAATTCACAGCCATGAGCAAATAGATCTGGGGCCTCTGATCGGGTCAGAACTTTTCCGAAGGGATATTTAGAGAGTGTACTCAGCTAAAGCGGATATAGAAACGGATCAACGGATATTCATCTCAAACCTATTAGGTTTGAGGTTTGTTGGGCAACTGGCAATGAAAGAAGATTTGAGTCATGCTTCACATTATCCAGGCTTAATTTGAGGTAAAAAACCGGCCTTTTGACAAGGCACTGGTTCAGAATGAAGATCGCTTCGAACCCAATAAATATACAGGTTCTGTTATGGTGATAATGACTCTTTGTGGACACCGCACTGCTTTCTGAAGTTTGTTAAGGCAATAGGATTAGAGGAGACTTTATAGCGATACTCCATATAGGACAAGGATACGCAGGACTTTGGCACCTTTATACAACAATGACAAGAAATATTAAACTGGTGTCAGCAACTAGATCGTAATATATGTATGTATGTATGTTATGTTATGTATCAACTCACATGAAATCCAAAAGTGTTCAATGCATGCCAAAAATCTCACTGTTTGATGAAAATTTTGAGCTGGCAACATTATCGAACCAAGTTCTTTTGAGAACACCATCAACTACGAGCATTATAGAGCGCTGTTGATTTACCTTATTCCGTCTGGATTGGGTAATTACATGTGGTTTCAAAACGACAGCGCTACGTACCACACAGTTCATATTATGTTGGATATTCTAAACGTACATTGCTAGTTGCGATATGCGGCTTTAAATTTAAAATCCTTCCTATCCGTGTTAACTGCTTAGCCGCCATTTGGATGGTTCTCGTCTCTAATACAAGGAGGATTGTGACAAGTGACGTCAACGTATACCGAAATGCCGAACTTAGTGTGTTATCGAACCGAATTGCTTATAGAACACAATCACATAGGGCAATTTTGATCTACTTTATTCCATCTAGATTGGGTAATCAGCTTACTAAGGACATGTGGTTTCAAAAGGACGGCGCTACGTGCCACACAGTTCATGTCACAAGAGATTTGAAGGCAAAATCATATCTTCGTTTGAATTTTCGTTGTGGAGATTTCTTAAGTCGCAGGTGTGTTTAAATAAGCCGTAAACTATAGCGCCAACATAACCCATGTCATGGAAAATTGGATATAACGGATAAGCTCAACTAAGAGAAGCTGTGGTGAATATATGATCAATGTCATCAATAGATCAAGGAAATATCAATGTTATCTCGCAGACATACATACATACATAATTAGTCGTACCAACCCTAGATACTCCCACCACTTTTGTTCATTTTATACATGAGTGGCGGGACCTACATTAGTTCAGGGCTTTACATGAGTATCTTTTCATGGCACATCCCACGGTGCCTTAAGTACGGGTGGAAACAATGCGCCTACCAATGCCCCCAGCACAATGATGCAACCACATGGTATGCATAAGCATATCATGGATTGCATCACCATACGCGAGTACCAATTCGAAGCCATGCATTTGGACAGGACTTTCCTCTTGGTTAGGACACGGCGATTATTTAATCTCCTTTGTGAAAGTTCTTAAGAGTGTAATGCCATACCGAGCTTGCGCTCTCCCCGCGTTTTGAATATAAACCACAGCCACCACGTTATTCTTACAAGGGGGCCACACCAATGTCGGACAGCGACAAGTCTCTGGGGCGCACGACCAGAATTAAGGCTTCGCAGTCCAGTCTGCTAGCACCCGGGTGGTGGGACCTACAGTTTAAAGTTAACTCCGAACGACAGATTTTTGAGAAACTTTTATTTGCAATTTTATTTTACAATCAGAGTTTTTGCCAGAAATATACTGAGAGGAAGTCACTGAAGAAATATTTTTTTCATATTTCGTTTTGTTGGCCGGTCATTTTGATATGGGCCTAATTGCTGAAGATGATATTTCGATAAAAATTTATTATTTACCTGTGTCTTGAATGTTATATCCGTCCATGGTGATTTGGCAAAACACACTGAATAAATGACAACCAATTTGACAGATGTACGTACGTAATTGGTCATTACAACCCTTCAGTCAGGATTACGACCTAGTCGCCGTGGTCTAGTAGGTAGTGTGTTGGCTTGTTAGATGAAAAGCCAGGGTTTGAGCCTCAAGCCAGACATCAAAATAAAATACAAAAAGTATTTCTTCGGCGACTTCCTCTCAGCAGATTTCTGGCAAACTCTCAGAAAATAAATAAAATTGCCATGAAAAGTTTCTCAAAAATCTGTCGTTCGGAGTCGACTTTAAACTGTAGGTCCCGGCGCACATGTATAAAATTTGACAGATGTAGCATCAACAAAATGGCCACTGTTAACTGTCAAATTTCGTAAGCCTGTGTTGAAATTCGAATTAAATAACGGAATTGATTTGTTTTCAAGGCTTTTATTATTTTCAAAAAATATTCACTAAATTTGATTTTAACTACAAATATATTTAAAAAAATCAGAAACAACAACACTAATATTAAAAGGAAAATAGATTCACTTACATACGTATGCCAAAAGCTATTAATGAATGCATTTTGCATTTTATGATTACAAAAAACAAAAACAAAAACGCTTAAAAAACTAGTTTAACTACAGATTTTATAAAAAAAAACGAAATTTGAGCAGCACACTCTCAGTGTAATTTCAGTTTTCTTTAAGGCACTTAAGTTTAAATTTTTAAATTTTTTTTCCTCATGAGCAAATTTAAGCTAAGAAGGGCTTCATAATGCCCTATGACTTACAAAATCTAACAACTAAAGCGATAGGAGAAAAGGAAAAAAATGCTTAATATTAATATAATATTTTTTGTTTGTTTTGGGATAAGTTTTTAAGGATATTTTCATATTCATAATAATGTTAGTAGAGTAGGGAACAAAGCCCAGGCACTTTAGGTTTTGTTATACAAACAAAAAGGAAACGAAAAAGAAAGAAATTTTAAAAATCCGCATCCCAGCCTGATAACTCATCGGGTGGTTCATTGGGATCACAGGGAAATCGATCAAAGTAACAGGTATCTGTGTTATGAGCAATAGGCCTTACAAAGGGCGGTATTAGCAGTTGACTCTGTAAGCCATCCCAATCAAAGCCTAGGAACCATCTGCAAGTAAAAAAAAATTTTTTTTTTAATTTAAAAAAAATATTCTTCAAGCCATGTTGTAAAGCCAACCACTGCCACATACTTGTGTTTTTTAATATCTTGTATGCCACCCTTTTGATAGCCCAAACGTTCTGCCGGCACATCGCGGCATAATTTCTTAATCAATTGTACAGCCGATCTTGAGATGTGCTTGGGAAAGTCAATCATATCAATGCCTTTTAATATAATATTGTAGGTTTTCATAGGATCATTGGCGGTAAAGGGAGGCCTATTTTATAAAACCAAAAAAAGAAAAAAACATTTTTAAAGCATGTTGTTAAGAAATTCAAAAAAATTTTGAAAAACTTACGTGCCATTAAGCAGCTCATGTATTAAAATACCCAAAGACCAATAGTCCACAGCACGATCGTGGCCCTTATTCAAAATAATCTCTGGAGCCACATACTCCGGAGTGCCACAAAATGTCCATGTCTTGCTGCTATTGCCAATATACTTGGCAAAACCAAAGTCCACCTTTAAACAAAGAAAAACATCTCGTACTATTGGCTCTTTAAGAAATAAATTTCCCTTCCCCTTTACTTACCAACTTAACATAGCCTCTCTCATCCAACATTAAATTCTCCGGCTTCAAATCCCTATAGATTATGCCCCTGGCATGTAAATACTCAAAGGCTTGCAGCACACAGCCTATTATGAATTGGGCAGCATTGTCAGCAAATGAACCACGATCTCTTAGCATGGTCCAAATCTCACCACCCATACAGGCCTCCAACAGCATATAGACATACTTTTCATCACGGAATGTACGATAAAGACGGCAAATAAATGGTGAATCACAGGACAACATAATCGTTCTCTCGCTAAAGACATGTTCTTCCTGTTTGGTATCCACAATATGGCGTTTCTTTAAACATTTCAAAGCAAATATGTCCACACGATTCTTTTGATAGGCTTTGACCAGTTCCACGCGGCCGAAACCTCCAATACCCAAAGTGGCAACAACTTCCAAATCGGTCAAATGCATGTCAGGAAATTCTGGAAAAACAAAACAAATTTATTTTTTTTTTGGTACTTTTTTGGTACTTTTTCTTTGGTACTTTTTTTGGTACCAAAAACGAAACTTACCTTGCTTAACATTGGCCCCAAATATCTCATTAGTTTTCTCTGAGTATTTCATGGCCAAAACACGATTTTCATCGCCATAGTTTTTCTCCTTCAATTCACACAGATCGCCTATCAGATGGGTAAAGGACTCACGATCCAGGGTTAGACATTCCACTCCAGGAGCCATGGCTATAATATTGGCAGTACGTTTGTCTTCATTTATTAAGGCCTGCTCACCGAAATAGTCTCCCATTTGCAAAGTACGTATTTCCTTTTCTTCCGAGGAAGGTATTAACTTTTGGGTGACCTTAACCGAACCCTGGGATATTAAAAAGAATGTATCACCACTAGCGCCCTGGCGTATAATATAAGTACCGGCTGGATAAAATTCCTAAAAACACAAGAAAAAAATTTAAATTGTTCTGCAGCCTTAAGGATTTCTTAAAGGTTTCTTTCACTTACCACTTCCAAAACATCCGCAATTTTGGCCAACACCTCCACACTGAGATTCTTTAGCAAGGGAACGGATTTTAGGAAATTAACGCTATTCTCTATGCGTTGCATGCCTGTTCGCATCATGATCTGTTGGAAAATTCTTCTATCCAATACCCATACCCTGGCATCGGACAAAACCCGTATGGAAGCGGTACGCGTGCAATTATACAAAATGGCCAATTCACCAAAAGCCTTGCCAGGGCCCATAATACCCAAAACTTTGCCATTCTTTTCGACTTCAAATTCACCCTCGGCCGAGACATATAAATGAGCACCTACTTCTCCTTCTCGTATTACAAATTTTCCCTTCTCTATGCTTAGAGAATACATAGAGTCCACCAGTTCCTTTACCTGCGAGGCATCGATATTCTTAAGGAAATCATTATCCATTATGGCCTCCTTAATCAATTGCTTACTGCTGTAGTCCTTCTCATACTTGGGTATGGGAATGTTAATCGATTGTTGCATGGAAATCTCACAACTTTCACCGGACACGCCCTGTTTCTTGAGCACTGGGTGATTTGGATTTATGGCCTTTGGTCTTGCCGCACCATTTGTATCCGCTGCGGTATCAGCTTTAGCCGATTCTTTATTATCACCATCTTTATCACCCGGTGCCCAGGTTTCAGAGGTATTACCAGTGGAAGCTGAACGTGAATTACACGATTGATATTGTTCGGATATGGTGGAATCTATGGAACTGCCATTACTGTCGGGTGTGACTTTTGATTCACTGCTGCTTCTTTGTTCTGGTATGGGGGATATGCGATGCTCTAAGAGTTTTTTGCATTTCTCACAAAGTTTCTCCTGGGAACTGGTAATATCCGTACACTGTAGAGGCATTAGGAAGCGATTGTTAGCCGTGTTGACAGTAGGCGAAGGAGGTTGTAATAGTTCATCATGGGCCAGCGGTATATGATTGGTAGTCTGCTGTAGAACACTCTGTAGGGAGAGAAAAAATTATGAAAATTAGTGAGGAAAAGAAATAAATTTGTTGAGATGTCAAGAATATTGTGGTACTAATCTCTTGGTACTTTTTTAAGTACTTAATTTTTAAAGTACCTAAAAAAAATAAAATTTAAATCGCGCCCTATTGGTGGCCACTTCACAGCATGACCATGCCCTGAATCGCTCGAGCAATATGTTTAATGTGGCATGAGCTGTGTGGCACAGTACCTAAAAAAAGAAAATTCAAATCGCGCCCTATTGGTGGCCAGTTTACATCACAACCATGCCCTCAATCGCTGGAGCAGTATATATAATGTGGCATGAGCTTGTCGTTAGGAAACAGATTATTCAATTCAGATCAAAATAAGTTGATAAACATGAGCCTATAGTGCCCGCCGTTGACAGTCATGGCCTGTACAACGTCGTTCTCAAGGAAATATGAACCAATGAGGTTGCCAGCCCAAAATCCACATCCAACAGTGACTTTTTCGGATTGCATTGGGCGCTCTTGGATCTTATGCTGATTGCCCCTTTAACAGCTTCAATAATTTCATTTATTTACGTATCCATTACCCAGAAATTTGTCTATGTATGCAAATGTGTACAGCGGGATTTTTTAATGAAAATTGGGGACAATTGCCAACTGCTCCTGAGCACATTCAGCGAACTCATATCTATGATCGTTGGGCTGTAGCTTCAATAAGGTTTTCGTTTTCAAACGTCTAAGATAGGAAGATGTGTATTGAAAGACCCCATATTTTTGGTGTCAAATGGACTTTTAAAAAAGTACCCAACATTTTTAGAAAAGTACTTTTTAATATAAAGTATTAGAAAAGTACTTTTTTACAATCTTTTTAATACTTTTTTTAGTATTTCTCCCCATATTTTTGGTGTCAATTGGACTTTAAAAAAGTACCCAAAATTGTTAGAAAAGTACTTTTTAATAATAAGTATTAGAAAAGTACTTTTTTTTAAATTTTTTTAATACTTTTTTTGGCATTTCTCTACAAAACTAACAAATGTTTTGGTTTCGTTAAGTATTTTAGTAAGAAATACAATCAACAATATTTTTCGTCCAATGGAAGCATAAAAAAGTACCAAAAGGTTTCAAAAAAAGTAAGGAGAAAAAAAGTACTTTTTTATGTGCTAATTTTAATACTTTTTTTCATTATTTCTGTGAATAACAAAACATTTAGTGGTCCCAAGAAGTATTTTTATAAGTACTATTGTAATCAGTACAAATAATGGTACGATAGGTGGTGGTTTTAATAAGTTTGTCGTTATGTTGACAGTAGTTTAAGGAACCAGGGCTACGCTAACCTTTGATTATGTTGCTGATCTTAAAATATTGATTTACGTCGAATTGGTCAATTATTTTTTAAATATTTTGTGGAATTTTTACTGCTAAGGTCCAAGAGTAATTCCTATTTCTATTGCAGGCACAATTTGGAGAATTTTTTTCGGCACCTCTATGCAAGAGTAAAAAGTGTGCCTTTAGTGTTCTAACCAACATAACATAGCCTCTCTCATCTAAATTCTCCGTCTGTAAATCCCTATAGAGTATGCCCCTGGCATGTAAATACTCAAAGGCTTGTAGCACACAGCCTATTATGAATCCCTTAGCATGGTCCAAATCTCACCATCATTATCCTCCAATAGCACGTATACATACATACATACTTTTCATCACGGAATGTACGATAAAGACGGCAAATAAATGGCGAATCACAGGACAACATGTTCTAAGGTTTACGGCTGTCTTTCGAAAAAGATTTTCGATTTTAAATCGTTAAAATTTTAGTCTTTATTTAGGAGAACATAGGGCCTGTTTCTGTAAGACGTTTGAGTTCCTTATATTTTTCATACAAAAAGAACACTGAAACCATTCGTCTTACTGAAACTTAATACTGGAAACTTTTCTTAGAGCACCATGAAGTGTTTTAGAAAATAGTTTCCTTCCTTTATCTTTTTATTTTCAGCAACCTTTGTTTGGTTTAAACCAAACCTAGTCTTTACAACATGTTCTAAGGTTTACGGCGGTCTTTCGAATAAGATTTTCGATTTTCAATCGTTAAAATTTTAGTCTTTATTTAGGGGAACATAGAGCCTGTTTCTGTAAGACGTTTGAGTTGCTTGTGTTTTCCATACGAATGGACGTTGGTCTGAAAATCAAACGCCTTACAGAAACAGGTTACTAGAAACTTTTCTCAGAGCACCACGTAGTGTGAAAGGAAATAGTTGCCGTTCTGAAGTTTGTCGTCTTTAGCAACCTTTGTTTGGTTTAAACCAAACTTAGTTTTGTTGGTCATTTTGGGTTGTTGCCTTAGCTATACTGTTGTCATGTGTTGGTATTTTTCAATAACTTGTTTTAATTTGATAATAATTGCGGTTTGTTTATTTATTTTTAAATTATTCTGTTTTTATTAAAAAATTGTATATGATTTATTACCTTAATTTCTCCTTTAAAATCTTTTAATTCGAAATGTTCCTTTTTTTTTATTATTTTTTGCAATTAAAAAAACATTAAAATTCGTTACGAATAAAAAGATGAAAAATACGAGTAGAAAAGAGAGAAATTTAGAAAGAAAAGAAATCGTCAGACTTTTAATTTATTTATAAATATAATCAACAGTATTAATAAATAAATAAATACTATAAATGAGTATATAAATATTGTTTATAAAAAATAATAAAACAATGGCAACAACAACAACAGCAACAATGGCTACAAATTAGCAGTAAATTAGAGGCAAAAAAAAACAAGAAGATAAACACGGTGATAATTATGAAAAAACGTTTCATTTCATACGAATACATGAGCATACGAGTAAATTAAACAAAAAGTCACGTGCACAACTGTCATATAAAAATTTAAAAATTATAAACAAATAAAAAATGAAAAAAGCAAATAAAAATAGATTATAAACAAATAAAAGAAATGCATTCAATCTATATATACATGTAAGGTGTAGTAGAAAGAAATCCATGATTGGCTATATGCTAAGATAATATAAGAAATATTGCTTTGATAGTTTCCTGATTACTTGACTCTGTTTTGTTTGAGATCGGCTCAAAGTATAATACATGTAGGGTGTCCTGGTAGTCTAGTGGGTAGTGTGCTAGACTATTAGAGTGAGGGTCGTGGATTCGATTCCTAACAGAGACTGTGGTCTGTGACACTACACCCAGCATATGGTCAAGTTACTCCGCTCGTATATAATTAGAATATAACTTGTAATTATATTGTAATAAATAAATAAACTAATATAATACATGTAACCTAAAAAACAGTATGGGGTCTTCCAATAAGTGCCTATTATTTTTACTCTCAAGAAAATCAACTGCATGTGCGAGATATAGAAGTCACCGTAGTCTAGTAGGCAGTGTGCTGGCTTATTAGACGTGATGCCACGGTTCAAACCCCAGGTCAGATATCTTCAAAAAACTGAAATACAAAAAAATATTTCTTTGGCGACTTCCTCTCAACGGATTTCTGGCAAAAACTCTGTGAGTAAATAAAATTGCCATCAAAAAATCTGTCGTTCGGAGTCGACTTTAAACTGTAGGTCCCACCACTCGTAAATAAAATTAACCCACACAATTGACATAAGTGGTGCCAGAAGGTAGGTCGTAATCCAGATTGAGTGAGAGTTGTAAGTAGTAAGTAGTACTTTGGCTTATTTGACGTAAAGTCTCGGTTCAAACCCCAGCCTAGCCAGCAATAGAAACGATTACAGAAAAAATGCTTTTTGACATTTTCCTCTCAACAGTCAGATATCTCAGCGGTGAGATATCACCGAAATTTTTTATTCGTTTGAAAGGCCTCTAATAGTGGAATATAACATCGTTAAAATACCCGTCAGGGTTTCTCCGGGTAGAACGTCTACGGAATGACCAATGACCATGACTCTGGAGCTTAAATAAAGCTAGATTTGATCAATGACATGAATTATGTTGGCTTATTCGCATATATGTACATGCGAATTAAGTAAGCCCCTCATAAAAGATTTAATTGAGTCAAATTGCAAGATCTGTTGAAACCACATCTCTTTCATGCCCACATCATACAAATCAATCTAAAAGAAGTTGGTAATCATCGACATATCCTGTTTGCCGATTTACGGTATATGTAGTTATGCTCTGGTCAACATAAAAGAAATTTGAACCGATGACGACTTCAGCACAAAATTCACAGAAAACAGTGACTTTTTGGAATACATTGGACGCTCTTGGATCTCATGTTGATTAGTATTGCCTACAGACCGACAATTTTCTTTGTCCACATCCCCACTCATCTAGAAAAGGCTCTCATCGCAGAAAAAGGTTTTAGGGATTTAGGATTCCATTTACCCAACACAAAGGCTGCCTTCCAAAATGTTTGTTGCTTTGTGTTTGAACAAAGTACCGTGTTTCATAATGCCGCTGCACAAAATATATACAATGTATTCTATTTCAAAACGTCGTCAATGTGTTTTTTTAACGCAGTCAAAAAGTAATCAGGCATCGGAATTATAGTTGATGCATTGTTTGGTTACTTTGCATACCTACATAGTTTATATACCGTAGTAGAACTGCATACAAACTTTGTATTGATACATTTTGGAAGGCAGCCACATCGTTGTCTATGGTTGTTTTCCTTCAGTTTCTGAGTTAATTATAGTTGGAGTCAAAATTCGCTGTGGTTTCAGGAAGATCGAGTGTGCGTGTACGGACGTGTACATAATTGGCCATTACAACACTTCAATCAGTATTACGGCCTAGTTTCTCACACCACTCATGTTGTGTGTGTTAATTTTATACATTAGTGGCGGGACCTACAGCCATTACAACCCTTCAGTCAGGATTACGGCCTAGCTTTTCATACCACTCATGTTGTGTGTTTTAATTTTATACATTAGTGGCGTGACCTACAGTTTAAAGTCGACTCCGAAAGACAGATTTTTGAGAAACTTTTCATGGCAATTTTATTTTTATTTACTCTCAGAGATTTTTCCAGAAATCTGCTGAGAGGAAGTCGGCGAAGAAATATTTTTTAAAATTTCGTTTTGATGTCTGACCTGGGGTTTGAATCGTGGCCTTGCGTCTAATAAGCCAACACACTACCTACAAGAGTACAGCGACTCCGTGCGTGTACGTAGATTGGCGTTGTTTTCGGGAGATCTTGCGTTTCATCGACTTACTGGTGATAAAGTAATTTTATTATTTGACGCGTTACTGAATTTCCGTTCATAGAATGTGTGGCAAAGCAGACTAAATAAATGATAACTAATTTGACAGATGTAGCTTTATAATGTCTAGGTTAGGTTAAGGTACGTGTGCTTGTCAATTAAGACAAGTAGAGTACCCGGAGGTCGAATTGACCCATTGCACAGCGTCCTAGTTTCTCACCCCACTTATGTTGTGTGTGTTAATTTTTATACATGAGTGGTGGGACCTACAGTTTAAAGTCGACTCCGAACGACAGATTTTTTGATAACGTCTATATCAACGATCAAAGTTCGGAAGCCCCTAATGGACATAAATAAGGCATCAAAGTTATTGAATGTTGCTAGAAAAAGTGTGTCGCTGTAAATGGGATATGAAGTTGAGAAATAAATAAATTTTCTTCCAGGGTTATTGATTTCTTTGCAATCTGTTAATTCTAGGACTGCCCTCATAATACTA
This sequence comes from Sarcophaga variegata, assembly GCA_932273835.1. Taxonomy (NCBI): domain Eukaryota; kingdom Metazoa; phylum Arthropoda; class Insecta; order Diptera; family Sarcophagidae; genus Sarcophaga; species Sarcophaga variegata. The sequence continues at coordinate 13,322,184 of OW026361.1, read as the reverse complement.
TTCCAAGTATTTTTTGATTAATGCTGACATTATGGTTGCCTACTACAATTTCTCATGATTAGATCAAAATACTCAACAAAAAGTTTAAAAAGTTTTCTTAAAACCAGTATGTATTTGAAGCATTTGATTACATGACATTAAAATCCCAAATTATTTTTTTATCATTGAAAGTTGGCAACCCTCTAATATCAAAACAACACACACAATGCAATACTTGGCTATGCAAATCTACTAAATTAAGTAATTGTCGCCGCTAGTCATAAGAACAAGAGCGACAACAAGAACAACAACAACAATTACAAAAAAAACTAAAAAAACATGATAACAAATGAATTGATATTCATCAACAACATCTATCTCCCTATCATTATATCTTATTATTGTTATTTTTTATTGTTGTTGTTGTTCTTTTTTTTTTACTATTCCACGAGTGTGAGTAGATTTTGTTTATTTTTGTTTTTCTTGCCATCTTGTTATATACGACGTATACGTATTCATTGTGTTGTAGTTCTACACGGTAAGATGTCATCAGATGTCAAATAAACAAAAAAAAAAAAAAAAAAAAAAAAATACAAAGAAAAATAAAAAGAAGAAGCAAATATCTACACGAATATAAACAAAACTTAATTTGAATTTAAATTTATTTATAAAAAAAAATATTTTTATTTACACATAAAAAAACACAATAAGATTTGTGATGTTTTTGGCTGTCAAAAAGAAAAATATTTTTTTTTCGTCGACCCTTTAATAATTTGAATTTGAATAAAAAAATATCGTAACGATCAGTATTTTGTTAAAAATAATAAAAAAATTTTTTCAAAATATTTTGCTTTGTTGGTTAAAGAAATTGTATCTGTTTTCCATTGCTAATATCGATCGATGCTAATTTCTAGACTCAATTCTCAATTAGCATGTAATTTAGATTTTTGTATGCCCCGCGGTGTACTTAGCATAAATATCCGGGGAAATTATACAAGAAAAAAAAGAAATTTTATTACGTTTTTAAATGTTTACTTATGCAGTTGACATGGCAGTAGCAATTACAGGCAAAGTATGCAAAATTACTTTCGTAAATTACTAACGAAATGATGAAATCAACAATTGTTGACTGGGAATGAACCCAACCAAGATAAAGTCCCTCACTTTGTTACTCGTTGGAGTAGCACTTACTCTATTTCATACGGTCAAATATTTATTTATTAATTACAACACAATTACAAATTATATATTAATAGTGTCACAGACCAGAGTCTCTGGTGGGAATCGAACCCTCGACCCTCACGCTAATGGCCTAGCACACTACCCACTAGACTACCAGGGCACCCCATATCAAATATCTTGGAATCATATTTGGACAGCAAAATAGAACGCAACATCAATACACAATCCTGAATCAATAAAACGATAACTGTTCTTTACTGTTAAAAGAGAACCAAAGGCCTGAATTCGATTGTAAGGAATATCTTAACTAATTAACACGTTGACTGCCGCGGCAATTTTCAGAAAACTGGCCACGAAAGACAACATTGACTTTTTGTTCTTTTCCCAGAAGCCATTTATCGATACTAGCACTGATATAATACGATTTTATTCGTAGCTACACAAAAATGGCAGGTTTAGTGAGTACGAGAAAACTCGTAGTTGACTCCCTAGAAGGGAACGTAATCTACGAGTTATCTCGTAGTCGGCAGTCAACGTGTTAACGAACTTGGATTAGCTGTTATGGGTATTGAATGTTTTAAACAAAACTCTCTTCATTCATAACTTACATATGTACGTACATAATTGATCACTACAATCCTTCAGTCAGGATTACAACCTATCTTGTCACACCACCTACATATATGGTGTGTGTTAATTTTATACATGAGTGGCGTGGGACCCACAGTTTAAAGTCGACTACGAACCACAGATTTTTAAGAAAATTTTCATGGCAATTTTTTATTTACTTTTAGAGTTTTTGCCAGAAATCTGCTCAAAGGAAGTCGCCGAAGAAATATTTTTTCATATTTCGTCTAGTTGGAGGCGTCTGACCTGGGGTTTGAACCTAGGCCTCACGTCTAATAAGCGAACACACTAACTACTTTTTTATTGTAAGAGAGGAATAGAACTGCATTGCGGTATGACTTTGTAATCAAACCAATTTACTGCGCTGTGGTTGGAATCTCCTAGTATGGCAAATGCTCTATTGCTGTAAGAGAACAATAGGCCTGTATTGAATTATTAGAAATAGTTGGGTTAGCCGCTATTGGGATTTAATGTTTTAAGCAAAAGTATCTTTCATATTTTTTGAAATTTTTTTCCTTCACTTTAAAGTTTTTTCTCCTTAAATTTTCAATTACTTATGACGAAAATCTCTTTTCGGTATTCGAATCATATAATTCTCTCTTGTGTAGATTCCGTGTGATTCCCCTTACTACCAATAATTTCCGTTATTGAGGACTACGTGCACAGTTATGACTTAGCCTACAGGCAACTCAAACACTTTGCCACATGCCGGCTGTACAAACGATACTTAAACCGGTTGTGTTTGACAGTGTAGCTCTCTGATGGGAAGCAGCTACGAGAATTGTACACATCATGTCATCTTTATTACTAGTGCCCTTAGCGTCCACTAAAATACTTTACGCTGTAAAGAATTGGTTTCCTACCGAGGTTTTACCGGTGCAAGAAACATTTTTTTCTGCTATCCACTTTATGGTCGATTGTTTCTAGGTAGAACAAGATATCTGCTCGACTAATAAATTTTTCTGGTTGAACTTTGACCCAGCAAGAACAAAACAGAACTTAACCCCTTATTTTACAAGGAAGATATGGGATACACCCTTTAATAATAAGGGGTTGCTACTCCTAGAGAACATCATACAGAACTTCACTTACGGATCACATACCACATAAAGTCGAATGTGGAATCTTTGTTGGACTGTCCGTATAATTTCTATACATGCGACTACTAGACGAATCCACATACTTTTATATCGGATGGAGATTATTTGTATCGTTGTGGGAAGGTGCCTTGGTACTAGTACCATACGATCTATTGCACTCCCCTAGTTGAACCCTATAATATCTCTTTCGAGCCTAGTTCCCACACAAATTTCAGGATGCTAAACTAGCAACTGATATTCAACCAGGTGATACATTCTATTTAAGCTTAAGCTGATTCTACAACGTCATGTCGAAGGACCAATCTTAGATTATTCCCGGATAATCTAATGCATGAATCAGCTCTCCTCTTATGGCAATTTTCTAAAACTAGTTTTCATTGCCTTCAGAGAAAAGAAGAGTCTTTGCTTCTCTTTATTTTCCATTTGTTGAGCAAACCCTTTAAAACGTTCACTGCCACAGAATGGTTTTGACTCAATTAGGGAAGTGGAAGTTCCGCTTCTCGCAACCTCGAATGAAAATAGTTGTATATTTACGGACAGTAAAGTAGCATAGAGAGTGCGTTTAACACATTTAATAAAGCTTAAGAGTTCCGGGTGTCTCTGTAGGAGATAGCGAAACGGTTACACCCGTATGGCTTTCAGCAAATGGGGGCATTAATAGTAACAACATAGTTATACCCAGAAACGGGGAATACATGAATACAAGGTCGAGATCACAGACCATCTTCCCCATCTTTGTTCCGAGAAGGAAAGCTGTTGGGAAGCCACAATTTTTTGTCAACACAACATAATCTTTGTGTATCAATTATCCTCTGAGAAGTGATTCAAGAATAGAAAAATAACCTTGAAATTGATAACTTAAGCGACTTCAAATACTGCAGCGAAGTTGTTAGGGCCTCTTGCTGTCTTTTAAGGCTCTGAACAGCATCATGAACAGACTTTTTTATTTTGCTTTACAAATCATTTTTTCGTGTCGGATTTTAATATGTTTTTCAACCACGAATAAAGATAAGAAATAAAAATAATTAATTTAAACAACAACAACATATATTTCATGACTCTAAGGTAATTGGAAAAAAATAAAATTTCCGTAACACAAATTTCAAATAAATAGCAAAGAAATCCGAATGATTTTCATACAGTTTTTCTAAAACCATTCCAGGCTGTAAGGCAAAGCAAAGTAAAGCAGAAAATGAAGTATTTAAGCTCGCTTATGGCAATTCTGTGTATACTTGTAATAAATACACCTAAAGGAGTATATCTGCAAGAAACAGGACTACCATCACCTCTTCCACCAATATCAACACCACCACCTCTAATACCACAAGAAGTAGTGGCATATATAAACGGAAGAATTGATGCAGCGCTTGCAGCAAATCCGGAAAAGGATTCCACCGAAATATTATTTACGGTTTTCAATGCCGAACGTAGACGTCTCTTAGATGCTCGTATAGGACAAATCGTGCAAGCAGGTGATGATGTCAGAGCCGAACAAGCCTTACGAAGTTTTAATAGATTTGTTGTTGAGTACAATACTATCAGGAGTCAATTGCAAGCAGCCGTAAATGATTTGAATCGCATTGAAACAAATCCCGATCAACCCATAATTGTCAGGTATCAGGCGCTGGAGTTATTAAATGCAATCAGAGATAGCAATTCCATAGCGGATGCACAAAGAGCTTTACAAAATATTAACAATTTCAAGCAAAACTTAACGACTAGCCCTGAAGGGACCGCAGTAACACCGGTGACATCAACAACAACGGTAACTACTCCCATACTACCTCCACTATCTGATGAATATCGCCAATATCTCGAAGAAATTTTAAGAATTTTAAGACAATTTGGCATGAATGTAAATGATCCAACAGTCCATTCGTTTTTGAAAAAACTTTTACTAAGGCCCGCAGACCTTAAAGCATTGGCTGCAGATGCCGGCAGATTACTAAGACGTTTCTTACAGTTTTTGGGATAAGATGCAAGGGTTACTTTCTAACATACCCAATAACACTTTGAACAGATCCAATTACTTGTTGTTTTAATATGTATTGCAATTTTAAACATTAAGATCGTTTAGGAATTCTTTTAAAAATAATTTTCAAATTGTTTTTTTTAATACAAAATAAATTAAAATTTCCGCCGCTAATAATGTAACTCTAATGCGTATGAAGTTAACGGGAATACTAATCAAATTGAATATTATTGGCTGCCTTAATTGACTCAATTTAGAATACAATAATAGAGCATGCGCTCCTGTATCCATTGGTAAATAAATTTTCAACTCCTTCATCAAATAAAACGTAATTTTTCAAATGCTAATAACGTGTTAAGAAATTTTAATTGAAATTCAAGTTCAATACTTCCTTAAGGACTTTGCTCAATTACAAAAACAATAAATAATAACTATTGGCAATACAATAATAAAACAAAAAAGGTTATAAAATTAAAAGACAAAGAGTCGCCTCGAAATTAATTACTTTTTCTTAATAGTTGAAGGACGGACAAATTAAACATTAAAACCACCATTTGACTATTTTGGCAGGGTCAAGGTGAATTTATTGTAACTGTTTGGCATGCCCTTTAGTTGTTAAATATCTTCTGGAAACTTTGCTAAGTTTAGTCCAAAAATTTTAGACATATATTGCAAAAGCGGTAATACTATGTTCAGACATGCACTTTTATTGAGTCAATATTCGGTTTATAGATGTATTGTAATTGTTTAGACATAACAATATACGCAGTTCAGCTGCTTATCAATATTCATTTGACAGCTGGTTGTCGTTGTTGATATTTGAATTGTCAAATATCAATAGAAATTGTTCGGAAAATAGTGATATGCTCACTGAACGTACTTATCACAGTGCTGTATTTCAAGTTTTATTCAATATTATAACAATTTATGAATTTATTGAGCAATAATTAATTGACATTTTATATAAAATATTGAGATCAATAATGCCGTTTATTGGGATTTACTCAATATAAGTGCGTGTCTGAACATAGTATAATTCTATCGAGGCCACTTTTCGATGGTGATTATGGGGCTACAGAACCGATTTATTGTACAAGAAAATTATAAGGAGTCGCCATAGTCTAGTAGGTAGTGCGAAGGCTTATTAGAAGTAAGGCCTCGGTTCAAACCCCAGGTCAGGTATCTCCAACTGAACGAAATATGAAAAAATATTTCATCGGCGACTTCCTCTCAGAGTAAATAAATTCCTCTCCTCTAAGAATAAATAAAATTGCCATGAAAAGTTTCTCGAAAACTGTCGTTCACATTAGACTTTAAACTATAGGTCCTGCCAGTCATCTATAAAATTAACACACACGCAAGAAGAGTGCTGTGAAAAGCTAGGTTGTAGTCCTGATTGAGGGATTGTAATGGCCAATTATGTATGTGAAAATTACAAAATTGAGCAGAAACTTGGAAAGTCTGAAAGCATCACGGATATGTCCAGGCCTATGCATTATCAAAATGTACGCCCATAATGTTCACTTCTGTTAAAGAAAGTGTGGAGAATAAAGCAAATTTTTCGATTACAAGACATTCTCATCCCCATTATGGCGTATTTTGTATTTGTATCTGCTCATTCAGTCATATAAAGTTAAACCCTCGAGGCCTGAAATCCGATTGATGATTCAAAATTGCCAAGATATGCGGTTTGGGTAACAGAGCAATAGAGTAACTAACGGTTTAATGCTCCTTATGCTCTGAGGATGTCATTAGACTGCCTTTTTTGACTTTCAACTGAAGATTATGTCCAAAACTATATGTGTTTTCCAAAAGACGCTGCCTACGGTTAGAGTAAATACAATTTCTTATGCAAAGTTTCTCCAATCTGCCGGTTGGAGTCGACATTAAACTGTAGGTCCCGCCAGTCAGGGACAAAATTAACACACTTAAAGTAGGCGGTGAGGGAAGCAATTGAAACTGTTCAATGAAAAGTTACTCAAATCTGTCGTTCGAATCGACATTCAACTGTAGGTCTTGCTACGCATGAACATAATTGACACACTCAACACAGGTAGTGTGAGAAGAAAGGTTGTGATCCTGGCTAAAGAGTTATAATGAGCAATTCAATTCCTTTAAATAAATTCCTTTCGTACATATTGACACGTCCTTATATTTATTAAAAAAGATAAATTGCTAGAGAGACTAGTTTAGTAGGTAGTGAGTTTGTATATTAGACGTGAGGCCACGCTTCAACCCCTGGGTCAGACAGCTCGAACAAATCAAATAGAATATTTCTGGGACGACTTCCTCTAAGCAAAATTCTAACAAAAACTCTGAGAGTAAATTGCCATGAAAAGCTTCCCAAAAATTTGTCGTTCGGAGTCGACATTATAACTGTAGGTCCCGCCACTCATGTATAAAATTAAGGAACACAGTATAAGTGGTGTGAGAAGCTAGATCGTAGTTCTGACTGAAAGGGTGTAATGACCAATTATGTATGTCTGTATATATTCCCAAGTGAATGGAAACCGAACTGATTAACGATCAGTATATACTTAAGGGGTAAAGAAGATCAGAACAGAACACTGAAGCTATTGAACACTGTAGCAGAAAGGTTGATTCATGAAATACTAGTCACTGAATCGGGTTTATGACAAAATGATGACACTACCTTGTAACGTCATCGCTAGGGAATATCTGGCTAGGGGAGAACCTATACAATGTGTTTGTTTGTTTCTGTGAATAAATGATTTGGAGAAATGACTCTTACACCTTATCTTTCAAGTTGAACACAACAAACGTAAGCTGTTTGGATTTTATAAAGTAAGAGCTGGAAATTCTTCAAAGAAATTTATTCTAACAAAAGTCTGTTGTTGTCTAATGACAGTTGGAACAAAAATTCTTTGACGTCAAACTCTTAAGCTGCGGTGTTTTCGATCGAACGATGAGACAATACAAGGTTACCACAAAATTAGCAAATTGCTCCTCAACAACAGAACGAAAATGGTTCAACGAAAACTATCACTCGGAGTGGTTGAAACCCAACAATAACGGATCATGACAAGGGGCTAACCTCACACAGGGTAACACAATGGGCTATATGGCTACCCGCTAATATAAACACAACTACCCATACGGCTACCCACTTGCCTAACCTACAGCCATACCTACATACATAATTGGTCATTACAACCCTTCAGTCAGGATTACGACCTAGTTCCTCACACCACTTATGTTGTGTTTGTCAATTTTATACATGAGTGGCGGGACCTACAGTTTAAAGTCGACTCCGAACGACAGACTTTTGAGAAACTTTTCATGGCAATTTTATATACTCGCAGAGTTTTTGCCAGAAATTTGCTGAGAGGAAGTCGCCGACGAAATACTTTTTGTATTTTATTTTGATGTCTGGCCTGGGGCTCGAACCCTGGCTTTTCGTCTAATAAGCCAACACACTACCTATTAGACCACGGCGACATCACTTGCCTAACCTATCACTTATTAATGTTTAAAAATGTATGACCAACATAACCTTACTTTTCGGCCACCTACTATTTTTTTATTTAAATGAACTTTTCAATGAAAAGTTTACAATTGAAAAATGCAATAAAAAAACATACTTTTAAGTGAATAATTAAGTAAACATCTCCTTTGTTTAAAGAAAATATGACACAAGAATTTGTCATACATTTTTAATTGTTTAAAAAAATTTCAATTAATTTCGGTTTCTCTAAATTAAAATTGTTTGTTTAAGGTGACCAACATTTTTTTTTTGAACTACTGACTAATAGTTTACACATTTAGTGACCCAGATTCAGAATTTAATATTTTAAAATTCCTTGCGATAAATTTTATTATTTATTTACTTAAGTTTGTGGAAATAGGCCGTTGTTTCGTTTTCTTTTTGGAAAATTTTTCATTAAAATTACGCCCGTAATAGATAATTACAGTTTAAGAGTTTAACCTTGCTAATGTAAAGGATGGTTGTTATAAAGACTTGGTTATTGCTGTTGATTGTCTTTTATTGCTTTTGATAATAAAGTGTTACAAAATGAAATGAAAAAAAATGTTAATAAATCTACAAAACGTATAACATTAGAAATGTTTTGCTAGGTTTTTTATTTATTTTTTATCAACAAATTAGTACTTTTAAATGGAGTATACTTTTAACAAAACAAAATTGAAAAAAAGGAAAAATCACAACTTAAATAAATAGACAAACAAAAAAAAATAGCAAAAAAAAAATAGCAAAAGTGACAAAAAGTGCTAAAAGAATAATTAAATATTTAAATATTCTCGTTCAGACATGAAATTTTTAGCAAAAAACCTAGGAAAATAAAATCATACTCTTCATATTCTTCAATTATAAAAATGTACTCTTAAATAATCAAGAAGGAAAAATAAACTCTCTTAACATTCTATTTAAGGTGGTGGTTTGACAGCTAGGTTAAGGAAAGGAGCTAAGAGCTATCAAGTCTGCTTGCTATTGAGTGACACCAACCACTTTAAGATTTCATTCGCCTAAGCTAACAAGTCAGCTTGTACGTACGCTCACTATTTAGTGCCACCTACCAGAATTTCTATAGGAAGTCTGTATTCGGCACAAATTTACTTAATTTCTACCAGTCCGATCCTTTGAAATGACTTATGAGTCCGGCACAGTATACTTCCACAAATATTGAAATCTACAGCATACTAAAGCTAGGCAACAAAGAGGCTGCCGTCCAAAATGTTAGCTGCTTTGTGTTGGAACAAAGTATCGTGTTTCATAATGCCGCTGTACAAAATATATACAATGTATTCTATTTCAAAACGTCGTCAATGTGTATTTTTAACGCAGTCAAAAAGCAATCAGGCATCGGATTTATAGTTGATGCATTGTTTCGTTACTTTGCATATCTACATAGTTTATATACAGTAGTAGAACTGTATACAAACTTTGTATTGATACATTTTGGAAGGCAGCCAGATAGTCTTATGTGATCAACGTAATCGCCGTAATCTAGTAGTCTAGTGTTTTGGCTTATTTGACATGAGGCCACGGTTAAAGCCTCAGATCAGACAACTCCAGCGAAAAGAAATACAAAAAAAAAATACCTTCGGCGTCTGCCTCTCAGCAGATTTCTGGCAAAAAAAACTCTGAGAGTAAATCAAATTGTCATGAAAAGTTTCTCAAAAATCTGTCGTTCGAAGTCCACTTATGGATGAAATTTACACACGCGCACAACATAAGGGAAGTAAGAAGCTAGGCTGTAATCCTGACTGAAGAGTTGTAATGATCAATTATGTGTGAGACAGAGGCCAGCAATGAGTATTCACAACGATGACTAGATTCGAATCATACTTATAATTTCTGATACTTATACGCATTCATACTTATTTTAATGTCATACTCATACTACTTATGTATATTCAAAGTTTGAAATATTCATGATTTCGACTCTCCATGACTCATCGTATACACTAATCACAAAATAAGTATGATTCGCGTACGAACACTACAATACTCACAAGAAGGTTGCGTGTTTGCTCTGCTTGCTGTCTTTGTCTTTTCTTTCTTCTTTCTTTGTAAGTGTAACAACAACTAAGGCTTTAAATTTTGACGAATGATTCGAATCCCTTGAATCATTTATGAGTATTATAAGTATTTTTCTAAATTTATGAATCTGAATTAGTAGGCGTATGTATCGAACATATTACGAATGTTATGAGTTTGATGTCAACGTTGTACTCATACTCATTGCAACCTGTACTTATAAATCAATGTTGTAGCGAGTACGAATGAATCAGAGTAGTTACATTTCAATACTGTTGACTCACTCATACTCAAAATTTCATGAGTACTTATGAGTAGCGAAAAAGCGATTCATTCCTGATCTCTGGTGTGTATGTATGTTATGTAATTGAACTGCCCATGTTAACATAACTTTTCATTGGAACAGATTCCCAGAAGAACCTTGTACGTTGGATTTCCCAACAATGGTTGAAAATCTATTTAAGTGCCACGGAGAATGCTGATCAACTGTTTACTAGACGGCTATTGTGCACACACGATGTAATCGAGAGAAAATTTAAGGCCACTGCAATGACTGGATCTACAAAGCCCACTTGACCTGCAATTAAGAAGACTATAAAAAAAACTAGAGAGATAATGGTCTCTAGCGAATAAGACGTTTTGAGCATAGTTAGCTGGAAGGCCACCTGACGTAATATTTGATACACTGCATCGTCAAATACCAGAGGGATTTTGGTGAGTCCCACACCAACTGAGACTTTCAGCTACGTTGTATCTCGTCAAAAAAAAGCTAGTGCACTAATATAGTCTTTTGTACAATGGGTCAATTCGACCTCCGGGTACTGTACTTGTCTTAATTGACAAGTACACGTCCTCTAACCTAATATAGTCTTATGGCTTCTCATTGGTGTAGCTCCAGAGTATGTTTGTAATTTTTTCTGTTGTGTTATTACTTTACAATGGAATTACATGGAATTAGTGGCGCAGGTTGATCCATTCCCCGATAACCTACAAAATTGGTCATTACCACACTTCAGTCAGAATTATGACGTAGTTTCTCACAGCACTTATGTCGTGTGTATTAATTTTATACATGAATGGCGGAAACCTACAATTTAAAGTCGACTCCGAATGACAGATTTTCGAGAACCTTTTTTTCATGAGAATTTTTTATTTAACCTCAGAGTTTTTGTCAGAAATCTAATGAGAGGCAGTCGCCGTAGAAATGTTTTTTCATATATCTTTTGCTGGAGATATGTGATCTAGGGTTTGAATCGAGGCTTCATGTTTAATAAGCCAACACACTATTTACTAAACTACGGCGACTTTTATGCCCCCAACTGTCGTCTCATATCGATTCCGTATCTCAATCGGTTGGATAAAGACAATTGTTTTCAATGCTCTGATGGGTGATATTCTCATAACGTCACTTATTCCTAAACAACACATTCTTCCAACATTCTGTATTATTTCAATGTATCGTTCCTATCTATGGCCGCCTCACTATCAGAGAATATGTTAGTGTAGGTCTATCTATCTATCTTTATTAAAAATTAAAAGTCTTTGAAATTAAAACAAAATCTCTTATCGAAACAAAACTGTTCTCTTAAATTTTTTGAAAAAAATCTCATGCAACAAAAAAAAATCTCATGAACTAAAAAAAAAATTAATAAAAGAAGAAGAAGAAACAAAATCTTAAAAATATTAAAAATCTCTCACCTTCAATTTGTGTATTTCTCTACGTAATTTCGTTATTTCAGCATCTCTCGACTTGATAACATCTTTAAGGGATACAATTTCCCCTTGTAAAGCTTTAATTTGAGCATCCTTATCGTCGACCGCCAGACAACTCTGTGTAGTCATATTCGGACTGAAGCCACACTTGGTGGCCATGGTATGTGGTGATTGTGGTGAGGGTGGTGAATATATTAAAGCCGGCTGAGTTGTTTGTTGCATATTTGTTGCTGATGTTGTGCTTGTCGTAGTCAAATTCGTTTGAAGTTTTAAGCCACTCCGGGTGGGTGATGATAAAGCTGGTGTGCTAGTGCTTGTTACAGAATTTTTACTCATAACCGTTGCATTCGGATTATTTGTATTATTGGCTCGAAATATCATGGAAGTTTTGCGGATCTAATGAAATGTAAAAAAAAAAATTTGAAGGAAATGTTAGGAAATATAAAAAAAAATTGTTTTACAAGTAGTTATGACACAATTTTAGTCAGGATCACAACCATTTAGATATGACTACGACCTAGCTGCCTACAACACCTATGTTTTGTGTGTTAGTTTATTAACAAGTGGCTATTTAGAGTGATAGATTTAAGATACGCTACATCTGACTAAAATTGTTTCGATAAGAAAAATATTTGAATTCATTAATCCAAATAATTTCCTAAAATATAAAGCTTTGTAGAGCCTTTCTTAAGCTTTGTATAAAGCTGATAGGGTATAAAGACATTCATTCTTTCATTCATTTATCGCTACGTGTGATAACTTTGCCAAGCATATACAAACAAGGACAGAAACCAATGTAAATCAAAAGTAATAATTTGAAGTCAAACGATCAAACTTGTTATCAAACTAGTTACAACTGACTTTCAAACATATCAGTAGAATTTAGCGAGGCAATTGACGTTAAACAACAATGTTAAATAGAAGAACGATCCATTTGAAGATCTATTGAGGATAGCACCGTTTTAGCAGAGACAGAAACCCATATATATCAAGAGCTTATTTTTACTATTTGACTGGGACTAGAAACAGTTGAAGAGAAAGAGAAGAATGCTGGGTTTTCTGTCTTAATCCTGACCAATCAATAAAGATTTTCAATTGCTTGATAGTGGCAGAAAATTTAACACAAATCGCTTAGACTGTATTAGTATAGTTTCAAACCCAAAATTGATTTATAAAGGATGGCAACATTATTTAATATCATATGGCTGGGAGTTTTATTGACTCCCAAACATTTCTTAAACCAAACAGAGTCATCAGTTTTCGAAAGATTAGCCAAATTTGGAAAACAACTTTGCACGAGACTCCATGGCTATGGCAATCGGTTTCTGACTTTGAACTACTAAGCGCTCATATGATTTAAAATCTTAGGTTTAATTTAACAAAATTTTGGACCTTGAAAGCCTTATAATATTATTTGTTTATATGCGTAGATGGCTAAGCGTAACAAAAACTGACCCACACTATTTATTGCCTCTGACTTCATAAATTTTATGAAATTCTTATCAAAAAACCTCCTCCAAATTTTTGTAAACATTGATAAGAAATTTTTTGAATTTTTGTTTTATTGTTCCTAAATACAGTCTAGCCTCCATAACATGAAGCATATGCATTCCACTTTAAAAGCTGGCTCTTAACTGAAGGATAAATTTGAATACTTTTTTAAACAAATAAAAAATGGGACCTGGGCCTTATTGTTTTAAAAAATTTGTCTTTGAAAATTTAAAGTTATGCAGGTTTTACTGTAGAAATACTTTTTTCCCTTCCTAAATAGCAGACCAATTTTTTAAAAAATTTTTTATTTTTCTTGGACTCACCTGTTCTATAACATTTGCATCCTGTAGAGCCTTCGATGTCTTTCTTATCAAATTACTGGACGTATGCACTGGTCCTAGAATACCACTTTCAGCGAAATATTTTTGTGCAGCATCAAAATTGGCATCATTATTCAAGCTGCTTGTAGATTGACCCGGCAGCAATTTTGTTGCCAGCAAAGGACTTGTATTTAAAGGTTTAACCGTATGCTGTTGTTGTCCAGCCTCCACGGGTGATTTTACATCCAACGACTTTTCAGAACCCGATGTTGAACCGCCCGAGTCAATTTCATGAGATCTTTGCAATAGACGTCTACGTTGCGCGGTGGAACGTGTGGATATTGGTGTGGGTTGACGGCGATTTTCACTGAGTGGTGAATGCTTAGGTGAAATTTTCACTACAATGTCAGGGTGTACAGCTACATCCAATACCTGATAGTGTCCTATATTAGGCGAAGAGGATCTCTTGGGTTGCTTAATTTCCACTCTACCGCCACGCGATGTTATAATCGTTTCCTGATTGTGTAACTGTAGTGTGTGCAGTAAAGACAGAGATTCACGCGAGGGATGTTTATTTTCATCGGTGAAAATAAAGTCGGTATCGGGATGAGAATACGATTGAAAGAGTTTTTTTGCCACCGGTTTTTGTAATACTTCCGAGCGACGTGCTACCGGTAAAGGTGATGTTCGGCTTAAGGATTTTGCCGAGTAGGTTTCCAACGGTGTAGGTGAAGTGATACGCGGTATTTGTTGAGCTTTTGTACGTGCTGTTGGTGGCGCAAGTTCCGTTTCTTGACTAACCGTTGTTTTAGCTAACGACTCGTTAGTAGCTGTTGAAGCGACTGAGTGTGCCAAAAGTTTTGTTGTTTCTGTGGCTGTGCATGGTGGTGGTAGTGGTGGTGGTGTTTCAGTGGGTGAGAGTAATTGAGTATCAAAGCTTGCGGTTAGACTCTCTTCTCTAGAGAGATAAGCCGAGGTGGCCGATGATGTTTGTGTGGAGAGTGAATGAAAACCCGAACTGGCTGTGAGTTTCGTTGCTCCCTCTGATATCGAAGAGGCCAAAGAGAGTTCGGTATTGGAAGAGGGCGATATGGATAAATGAAAACTTTGTTGCTGCTGCTGTTGTTGTTGCTGTAGATTTTGATTATGTATCATGACTTGTGTTGTTGTGGTTGTTGCCATCGACAATGTTGTTGGCTTTGCTATTAAATTAGTGTAAGGCGTACTGTTATCAATTGAGCCAGCACGTGAGCTATTTAGCTGACTTGTATCGATTAATTCTGGTGAATTTGCAGCATCGTTTGTGGTGCCACAATTGCATTTTGCAAATAAACTGCCACATGTATGACTTTTACGGAATTTCATGCGAAAATTTATTGCTCTCGAGGCTCCCAAGGTGCTTATATTTGGTCTGGGATGATTACTATTCAACTTGTGAAACGATATGGGCGATACACTGCCATACTGTTGTTCTTTTATATCCTCATCATCTTGTGATTTGGATATGCCCAGCTTTATCGTTTGTTGTTGACCGGCTGGTTGATGCGTTTCATTCGTTAATTTCATCATTTTGGGAACTTGCAATTGATTACTGCTTCTGCTGCTTGTTAGTGGCAATTTCGGTTTAGTTTCAGAGCCATAATCTTTGGTCTGTTTTTGGCTCTCGATGACCTCTTTAAATTGACGCGAATCTTCCATTAGGCCGGTAACTGTTGATATGAGTGTTTCAGTGGCAGTAACTGCTGATTTCATAGCCATTGCTGGAGGGAAAAACTAAAGGAGCTAAGAAGCGTTAGGCAACATCTGAAATTAAAAAAGGAGAGACGGACGGATTAAGTGGATTACAGGAATGAAATGAAAGCTTAAATAAATAAAATCATATAATTTCTTAATAATTTGTTTCTATCGAAGGACAAATGATAATAGCAACCAAAACATGCCGATAGACTTGGTGTTCCCTCATACGGAACTTTATATGACCTCCTCTTGCCATGAAGAGGGGCATACTTACTTATTATTGACGCATATAAGTGCCTTAATACTGCGACCTTATACTCCACGCAATCCTAATAAGGCCTAATGCCTAATGATAGCAACAATGACAATTCTTGTCGTAGCGCGTGATATGCTCCCAGGTGTATTAATGACCCACAGGTTTTAAGAATATGTTTCGATGATTCATTCTCACCGTCATAAAGCCTACTAAGGATAACCTCCTTTCTGAAAAGGAGTACCCTGAATCTGCAGGACCCTATTAAAAGCCAGATTACCAACCTAAAATTATTCCCGAGTAGTCCAGTGCACGACTCATTGGCTTACTCGCCTTAAACCCTTTTGGTTTGAGAAGAGTTTGTGCCCGTCTTTATTGATTTTATTGAGAATTTCCTTCCAAACCATTGCTTTCACCCCACAGAAGGGTTCTGATCCTATCAACGGCGTAAAAATTCCTCTCCTCGCAAGCTCCTCTGCTTGCTCTTTGTCGAGGACTCTTGTATCTTACATACCTAGCTGATTCAGCTTCCCCAGACAATCCCATACTGTCTTTGATTTATTCTTATAAGAGACGAATGCTCCAATGTCAGTTTGACTGTAAGATAGTTACCCTATGTCCTGTTTTTTGCACCTCCTATCCAAGAGGAATTGAACATACCTTCCGTTTACATAGATTTCCGTCTTGAAGACTGCCACGAGTTTTCTCATGGGCTTAGAATATTTCATTCTTAAACCAAAGAACACCAAGAACAGTGACCTATATGTGTGCCACAAAAGATTTTCTCTTTTCAAAGAGTATGTAGCTTCTCCAATTCATTATTTTTAGTCTCGTAGCAAAGTATATACATACATACAACCCTTCAGACAGTATTACGACCTAGCTACTCACGCTGCCCATGTTGTGGGTGTTAATTTTTTATACATGAGTGGCGGGGCCCACATTTTAAATCCGACTCTGAACGACAGATTTTTGAGAAACTTTTCATGGCAATTTTTATTTATTCTCAGACTTTTTGCCAGAAATTTGCTGAGAGGGTGTTGCCAAAGAAATATTCAAATCACGTTTCGTTGGAGATGTTTGACCAGGGTTTTGAGCCGTGGCCTCACGTCTAATAAGCTAACACACTGCCTACTAGACTACGACGACTTCGTTGACAAGTACTTCCTAAAATCGTAGAGTCTTTTGATTAAAATTTTCTGAAACATTGAATTTTCTGAGGAAGCTGGCCGTCAATCAATTACTTATACGGTGTTCAGATATGTACCTTTATTGCGTAACTCTTAATAAACGCCATTATTGAGCTCAATATTTCATATAAAGCTTCAATTAATTATTGCGCAATAAATACGCAAATTGTTATAATATTGGGTAAAAATTAAAATGCAGCACTGTCGTATGTAGGTTCAGTGCGCATATTACAATTATCCGAACACTTGTTGTTGATATTTGCCAACTCAAATGTCAACAACGAGAAACAAAAAAAAAATGTTGTTGAAACCACCAGCTGTTATGTTTACCAGTTGTCAAATGAATATTGAATAAGCAGCTGAACTGCGTATATTATTATGTCTGAACACTTAAAATATTGTACTCAATAAATCGAATATTGACTCAATAAAAGTGTATATCTGAACATGGTATTAGGTCACATTACCCCCAGAGGAAATTCATGCTTGCCTGTTTTTAATCAATCTAATAATAGTCTTCAAAGTTTTGGTCCTTACCAACATGTGTAGAGACGTACATTCTTAAGCTCTCATTTTCTGTGAGACTAAATTGAACAAAAAGTCGCCGTAGCCCAGTAGTTAGTGTGTTGGCTTATTAGACATGAGGCCTCGATTCAAAGCACAGGTCAGACATCTCCACCAAAACGAAATACGAAAAAATATTACTTCGGCGACTTCCTCTCAGCAGATTTCTGCCAAAAACTCTGAGAGTGAAATAAAATTGCCACTAAAAAGTTTCTGAAAAATCTGCTGTTCAGAGTCGACATTAGCACGTTGACTACCACGAGCGTCTACAGTAGAATCTCCTTTAGCCCATGCGTATCGCTGCACGCAAGTAGTCAAATAAGCTTCACCCCAATACGGTTGATGCGGCCCGATCAGGAACTTTACTGCCACCCGAATATGGGTGACGTGGCAGTCAACATGTTAAACAGCAGGTCTCGGCACCCATGAATAACATGAACACACATGAATAGTAGGGAAAGCTAGGTTGTAACACGGAGTCGGTAACATTAATTGAACTCTTAAATATAAATAGTGCTGGAATAGGAGGATTTATGTTGTAGTTGAGTAGGATTTCCATTCCAATATTTGATTCCGGATTGCGGGGTATCACAAAGAGCATAAATGAGAGCACCTAACTAAAGCTCGTTGTAGAAAGCTTTCAGAAGACTTAGGTGGATTATTAAAGCTTGTGTTTAGATTTTGAAAGAATTCTTCTTCACTTAATTGTAAAACCCAGCCTGTTTGATAAATTTAGTTGTCGTAAACCACAAACCAGTCATGGTATTTAAGTTTCTCTAATACGTACGTACCCCTAAATGACGAAATCAAATAAAAAAATTTCAGAAACCAATCTCATTTTCTATTTTTAGATTCAAAATTAATTTAAATTTTTAGTTTTTTTTTTGTTTTTGGTGTTTTTGTCGTTTGTTTTTTTTTATATAAAATTCTACATGTATTTTAAAAAATTGATTCAATTTAAAATTCGCATTTTAAATGAGTTTGAGATTCAGATTCTTCTGTGCGGCTGTGTTGTGTAGTTTTTTGTTCTCGTCTCTAAATATGGGGGTCGTTTCTTCAACTTAGAAAAGGAAACAGAAGAGAAAAATTCTGGTGAGACATTTTGAGTTCGTATACTCGCATATGTTTTCTAAGACGAATGCCTAAGTTTTTAAATAATAGTGTGTGTGCTTTGTAGGTGTATGTGTGTTTTATTTTGTTTATATTATTTGATTTAATTTTTTGTTGTTTTTGTTTTTATTAAAATTTTTTTTTTTAATATTTTGTCAATTAATTAACATACGTGTGTTATAAATGCGAATTTTTTTTCTTTCAATTTCTATCACTTTTTTATGGATTTTTTTCTCTGCTTTAAATTTGTTTAAAACTTTTATTTATTTTCTATGCCCGTTTAAGTCTGACTTTGTTATTTATTATTATTAGGTTTTTTAATTCTTTTTTTATGAAAGAATTATGGGTTCAGAAATAGAGAATGAAAATTAATTTATGATTTTGAAATATATTTTTTTTAATTAATTTATAATCGGTCAACGAATACTAGGGATTAGTGACTCTGCTTATCAATTAAACAGACAGAATTATGAATAAACTTATACTATGTTCTGATATGCACTTATATTGAGTAAATCACAATAAACGGCATTATTGATATCAATATTTCCTATAAAATACCAATTAATTATTGCTCAATAAATTCATAAATTGTTATAATATTGATTAAAACTTCAAATACAGCACTGTGATAAGTACGTTCAGCGAGCATATCACTATTTTCCGAACACTTTCTATTGATATTTGACAACTCAAACATCAACAACAAATAAAAACAAAACAACTACAAACAAAAAATGGAAGGTCGGCAGAAAGGGATGTGAAAATATTTCCAACTAATGTCATTTAAAAAAGAATTTTTATAACATCACAGACTTGATGTCGTATTTAATTTTTAACCCTTTCGATCCCAATGTTGTTTAATGATAATTTCTAATTTATTTCGAAAAGTTATTTATTGTACTCTGAACTGAGATATTACTGGGATTCCAGTTCCTGCTCTGAAGAAAGCAGCTTCTAGTTCTACCTGTCTTCTCCAAGTATGGCTGACCTTCTAGGTCTTGACAATCTATAACAGTTCTCGCAATTTCATCCTCGGGTTTATGCAGAATATGTTAACTGACCGGTATACATATTTCGAAAATACGACGTATTCAGCAGTTAACAAATAAAGAACTTTGAGTTTCATTTTCCTCTAACAGTGCCATAAGCAAAAGCTTTCTTTTCTGCAAGTTATGCAGTATTATCAAATTTTTCTTTCTCATCCTTCTGAGAAAAGCCACTTTGGAGTCAGAAATATTCTCTACTAACCACAACAGCTCGGCGTTTCGGTTAATCATTATTAAGACCTTTTCCAATGTTAAATTGTTTTCCATTTTTGCTAAAAATTTTTTGGCACTAATTTTCGTTTACCAGCTGTCAAATAAATTTTGCGTATATTATGTGTCTGAACACTAAAAATATTGTTATCAATAAACCAAATATTAATTCAATAAAAGTACATGTCTGAACATAGTATTAACATCATTAATAAATTATACCCATGTCATATAAAGAGATCAAAATAAGGTCTCTGGTATAAGAAAAGGGCATTATTTTACCTGGCATGTGACTTTTTTGTAGGTCTTGGATTGTAGCTTCCAGAATAAAATTTTTGCCGTAGTCTAGGAGGCAGTAATAGAGGCATATTAGATGTGAGTCCACGTTGCAAATCCCAGGTCAAACATCTTAAACATATCTGGTCTTTACAACCAGTTGCAACGCACGAAATTTAAACACAGCCTTAAGCACCCTGTTGGCCGTATTTCGAACTCAGCTGAGGCATTCAAACAAAACGAAAAATGAGAAAATATTTCTTCTTAATGTTGGAACTTGGTCAGTACAGGGACTGCGTTCACCTGTGGCATCACAACAGGCCGCTATGCGTGCTCAGGGTAGCTTTGTGATATCAGAGCTACCACTCCGACCGAAACTTAAATCCTCTCAGCAGCTTTCAGCAGAAATTGCCATGAAAGGTTTCTCAAAAATTTGTCCTACAGAATCAGAAATTTAAACTATAGGTCCAGCCAGTCATAGATAAAATTAACACAACACGGGTGGTGAGAGAGGCTAGGTTGTAATCCTGACTAATGTAATGACCAATTATTTATGCATGCACATATGTATGAAAGTCGCCGTAGTCTAGTAGGTAGCAGAGATGAACTATCAATCGCTTTTTTGCTACTCATAAGTACTCATGAAATTTTGAGTATGAGTGAGTACGAACAGTATTGAAATTCAACTACTCTGATTCATTCGTACTCACTACAGCATTGATTTATAAGTACAGGTTGCAATGAGTATGAGTACAACGTTGACATCAAACTCACAACATTCGCAATATGTTTGATTCATACTCCTACTCATTCAGATTCATAATTTTAGAAAAATACTTATAATATGTACTCATAAATGATTCGAGGGATTGTCCCAGGCCAGACATCAAAACGAAATATGAAAAAATATTTCTACGGCGACTTCCTCTCAGCAGATTTCTGGCAAAAACTCAGAGAGTAAATACAATTGCCAAGAAAAACTGACAAATTTGTCGTTCGGAATCGACTTTAAACTGTATGCCACTCATGTATGAAATTAATACACACAACATAAGTGATGTGAGAAGCTAGGTTGTAATCCTGACTGAAGGGTTGTAATGATCAATTATGTATGTATGTACGTATAACATTTTGGTCATTCATTTGAGTACTAAAAACCATAATTATCTAAGAGTCTGCGTAAAGGAACGCTAAACATACTAACATACGGGTAAACATACTCAAAGCACCTTCTATGACATCATAGAGAAAACAAAGGCCAGACAAGAGAAAAGTGCCCAGGCAGTTTAATTGAGAGTGTGATTGAAACCAATGGGACCAAAGCAGATTTATTGCACTCTTAAACTTAGGCTTTGAAAGCAACCAAGTACTATTCGTAGTTTTGTGTTCCACTACTTATGTTACCCGGTAAGCCCGTAAACCAAAAAATGTTAATGCTTGATAAGTACATGAATAATTACTTGCAGGGAACTAAAGATGGCAGCACTTGGTAGCTTTTCTCAGAGGAGTACTGCAATGAGAATATTTCCAACTTCAAACATCATCAAGACATCAAGTCTTGGTTTGTTTTTAGACTGTCGGGGAAAACAAACTTGATGACACTAATTAGGTAGGATTGGTTGGATTTAATACCCGATATTTGTACAAAGGGTCAACTTAATCTCCGGGTACTGTACTCTCTAACCTAACACGAGAATAAGCTCTGAACTTTTTGACGGCTGCTATATTATTCTAACCTAAGCTAACTTCTCGTCGCTGTAGTCAAGTAGTAAGTGGTCGTAATTATGTGTGTATATAAGCTAACACCCTAATGGAGGCTGTGAACGAATATTCGTGTATGAACTCGACGAAAATATTTGCCATTTTCCATTCTGCTGGAGTAATCTTCAGAAAATTACAACTCTGGACACTTATCCCAAGTCAAACGATTTGTATGATTTCAAACCGTCTATTTTATTTGAGATCAAGAAAAATTGAAGTATCTGAATTTGAATAAAATATTTACGTCTTTACGATGACTGACTTCTCGGTTTAAGAACCGTGGTAATCATTTCTGTTTATAATGTTGAAAGAATTTTAATTTTCGCACATAAACACTTTGCCGTGGCAAGCCTTTATTCATTTTTTATTACCATTAAATTAATTTTTGCACCCTAAAGTATACTTTATTTTGCCTAAGTGTTTAATTGAGGGTTTTCATTTGCATGATTTGGTTTTCACTGTGCAATAACGTTTCAGTTTGAGTGATAATGTTAAAACACGATGCCATTTGTGCCATTATATCTACAGATGTGGAGAAAATGCAATTTAAGCAAGGCAGTCTGATAAAAATTCAATTAATTTTTGCAATTTTTAATTGGAATATCAATTAAATTCTTTCCTTTTTAGTAGTAGAATAGCAAGAAAAAACTAAATTAGGATTACTTTTTTGTTTTTTTTTTTTGGATTCTATTGTTTTCGTTTGAATCCTGTAATCCAATATCCTGATTTGAAATTGTTATTTTAAAGGATAATTAAGGATGTTTTGAATGTATTATAAGACAAATAATTTAAATATTAACGATTTTCTATATAAAATTTAAAATTTTTATTGAAAATTAAAAAAAAAAATTCAAATGACGAAATACACGGCAAAATAATTTTTTTGTCCAAGAAAACTTAAAAAAAGTTTTAAAAAATTTTATTAATTTGCAAAAAATTATAAAACATTTGCTAGGTTTATGTCACAATAGCTAATTATACCATGTGGCCTTGAAATTTTATTTTTTTTCTGCAAAAAAAATTTAAAATAAAATCGTCAGTAATTTTGCAAAATTAATGCGCTTATCCAACTAAAAATAAATTAACAAAACCTTCAGAATTTTTCTTTTAAATTTCTTGTCCAAACATTTGTTAAACAGTTTTCCTTAAACAGCGAGCAACCATCATCCATCATTCAAGTAACAGGCGACTGACTATTCAGCTGACACGTGAATACAAATATTGACCTGGGCCTTCAATATTTTATGATGGAATTAAGGTTTGCGTGACAAGGCATTGTAATAAATTTTGTTAAGCTTTCACTTTTCAGTTTTTTTTTGGCACAGGAGGTTAAATCAATATGGACAAGAAGAATGCATAAAATGCTATAGTTTTAGCCATGATAATAAAAGCAATATTGCCCAAGTGTCTATAGGCACTTGTCATTCAAAAAAAAAAACGCAGAAAATTATTTACCTTTGAAAGTGAAACGCACGATATGACCAGCTGTTTTAATTTGAATTGTTCTATAAACTCTTATTGTTTTATTAATAGTTCCAATTGCTTCCAAGGGAATGTCCCCTTACCGGGGGATAGGGCCACTATAACTACGACTATAATAATTTAATATTTTAGCTCCCATGTTATTTTTTAAAATTCAATATATCCTCCAGTTTCTGCGTGGACAATGATGACTCTTTCCCTACATATGCCTTTTATTACTAGTTACTTCACTAGTCCCTAACCGCCCACTAAAAGACAATCTCCTTTTTTATCTGTTAATATGAGAAATGTGAGTTTTAGAGCGCTTCTTCTATACTCTGCATGTTGTGCCACAATAATACATAGGCAGTTTATATGGTGGACATACGGAGTCTGAATTTCCTGTCTAAATGGTGGTGTAAAGCTGTCCGAAAAATTTAGCATGTGATTATTAGCTATCCTTGGCTATTAGGTTAGATTAGGTTTGAGGACGTCTACTTATCATTGGGACAAGTACAATACCCAGAGGTCAAAATGAGAAATTGTAAATACGTCGCAGAATTGAGAAAGAGAGAGAGGATTGAAAAAGAGAAGGTGTAGGAAAAGGAAGTCGCCGTGGTCTAGTAGGTAGTGTGTTGGCTTATTAGACGTGAGGCCTCGGTTCAAACCCCAGGTCAGGCATCTCCAACTAAACGAAATATGACAAAATATTTCTTCAGCGATTTCCTCTCAGCAGATTTCTGGCAAACACTCTGAGAGTAAATACAAAATTGCCATGAAAATTTTCTCAAAAATCTGTGGTTCGTAGACGACTTTAAACTGTAGGTCCCACCACTTATGCATAGCAATTAACGCACACGACATAAATGGTGTGAGAAACTAGGTCGCAATTCTTACTAAAGGGTTGTAATGACCAATTATGTATGTATGTGTGTAGGAAAGGGAGGATCGACCACAGACACACAAGAGAGCATGACTACAACCTTAATGCCCTAGCACTTCTCAACCGACTCAATCTATTTATGAATCTATAGAGAGCCCTAATGTCGGCTCTCGACAAAGGGTTCAAATCTTCGAAGAAGCCCTTGCCAAGGATCCTCAACCTCGATGGCTGAACAGTTGCCGGGGAAGTGTTCGATAGTTTCCAACTACTCCTGGTCGCAACATACCCTGCAATAGGCCGGCTGCGTTCAGTTCCGGATCCTTGCCAGCAATCTAATCTCGCAGTGCCCTTTAGTGAGACCAATAGCTAATCTAAGACTGGTATAAACTAAGCCCAACAGCAAACCTGTTGTAGCACTGTCTGTAGGAGGCCATATATATGTAGACGAATAACATTGTTATCCACCTCCCAACGTCTCTGCGTTTCCCCCCTGACCCATCTAGCGATGAGGCCATAGATGTGGCAAACTGGAGGACCAGGACCACCTATCAAATCGCCTTCAGAAAGTGAACGTGATCTAGCGAGAGCAGCTGCCGTTTCATTATCGAGTATACCGCTATGTGCCGCAACATAGCATTGAGGGATTCGATCTGGTCCAAAAGACCTTAAAGGCTTTTTGCAATCACGAACAAACGGTGACTAATACCAGATCGACGCCATGGCCCTTAGGGCAGCCTAAGAGTCAATGAAAATCATACAAGATTCTGAATCTGAAGTGGATTTACTAGCTACGGCCTATGTTAGGTTAGGTCGAATGGACCCATTGTAACTACAACGTCCTAGTTTATCCCACCACTTATGTTGTGTGCATTAATTTTTATACATGAGTGGTGGGACCTACAGTTTAAAGTCGACTCCGAACGACAGATTTTTGAGAAACTTTTCATGGCAATTTTATTTACTCTCAGAGTTTCTGCCAGAAATCTGCTGAGAGGAAGTTGCCGAAGAAATACTTTTTGTAATTTGTCTTGATGTTTGGCCTGGGGCTTGAACCCTGGCTTTACGTCTAATAAGCCAACACACTACCTACTAGACTAGGGCGACTTATACTACGGCCTACATAAACAGCCTTTAAGATAGCAAAAATCTCTGCCTGAACCATGCTACAGTCACCCTTTAACCTAAAGTAATGTTCAAGACCGAGATCTTTACAGAAAATCCCAGGACGTGTGACTCCAGGCACTAGGCACTAACTTCGCCCCATGATGGGTACACCTCTCTGTCCCTGGAGTACCCCACCATTCCATAGTGCCCTAATCCGTGACCATTGGAAATTCGAAAAGTGACACAAGTTTGTAAATATTAGGGTGGTCGATAGACCTCTTTTTTCTCTTATTTAGCCCACTGTACGTATCTAACAATAATAACAACTCCAATTGACGTTCATTGCAAAAAAATTAGAAAAAATCTGTCGTTTTTTTACCGCGTCATTGGTGGGAGAAGGAAATTAATTATATTCTAATACATTAAGACATTAGAAATGCAATACAAAGTACATCTCTATACATACATATGTACGTATGTATATAATGGCTAATATTGTTGTTCTTAAATAAAATCCAACTAAAAAAACCATAAGAAATCTTTGTCAAAACCTATAAAAAAAAAGTTTCTTAAGTAAATACACCGAAAATATTTATTATTTTTTGGCATTTTTTTATGATTTCCTTTGTGATTTTCTAAATAAAAAAAATAATAAATTTTTTAAACAATTTCAATGATTCAATGAACATACCCTGACGTTTAGCTAAAGATGAAATAGAAGTGAATAAATTCTACGCAAGAAAAAAAAACAAGAAAAACAAAAGCAATAAAAGCAAATAAATTCAATTTAAAAATAATTTTTTTAAATTAAAATTAACGCAAAACTAAATACGAAAAAAAAGAGGAAAGAATCTCTAAAGATTTCAACATATTCACATAGGCATGATCTATACGCTCATACAACTTGGTCATCTCAATACGACAGAACGACTGTAGTGAGTGAATACAATACGAAATAAATCAAATAAATTTCCTTAAAAATAAATCACTTGAATGAACTAAAAAACTAAAAAGAATTTCCACAACAGTGTTTAGTTTAAGCAACTAAAACATATGTAGACTCTTATACACAGAAAGAAATTTTAGGGGATAACAAAAGAAAAACTTTTTTAAATCCATTGAAGGGCTTAAAATCCCTTCTTCTCTACCTTAAAATTAAAAAAAAAAATTTTTTTTTTAAATAAAATATCTTTAAATTTTTTTCTCAGTATACCCCTACTATACCATATTGTAGGCGGTGTATTCTTCTATTAATCATAACAACACGAATGTAATCACAACAATGAAGTAAATGTCAGGGTAAAGTGAAGAAAACTATAATTTTTGCTTTTTACTCACTAAGCAAACCGTTAATGAATGGGGCGATTAGCAGCTGCAGCATCACATTCAGAGACTTTGGAGATCTCATGTACATGTCTGTCACTCTAACAAATTCAATTAATCAGTCGTGTTTCCTCAAATGCTAGAAATTTTCAAAAGTGTAATAAACTAATCAAATAAAAACAAATTTTAACGTAGAATATACTATAAGAGGCTAAATATTGGGTGTTTAAATAAAAAAATGTGGTATTCTTTTCAGCTAATTCTGCCGCGGCAATTTTCAGAAAACTTGCCAAAAACGACAATTTGATTTTTTCACATTAGTGAGTACGAGATAACTCGTAGTTTGGCGCCCTAGAAGGGAACGTTATCTACGAGTTATCTTGTAGTCGGCAGTCAACGTGTTAATATCGTGTGAGAATTTCTCGAAAATATTAATTTTTTCTCAAAATTTATCTTCACATTTTAGCCAAACCTTGTACACAATTTGATATTCTTTTCTGGCAAACCAAAGTTATCGTTATCGATAATTCTCATAGAGCTAAAGAAAAGCAATCCATTAGCTTAAATTGCATTAGGTTAGGTTAGGTTAGAGCAGGTGTACCTGTCAATTAAGACAAGTACAGTACCCGGAGGTCAAATTGACTCATTTTACAACGTCCTAGTTTCTCACACCACTGCGTGTTAATTTTTATACATGAGTGGTGGGACCTACAGTTTAAAGTCGACTCCGAACGACAGATTTTTGAGAAACTTTTTCGTGGCAATTTTATTTACTCTCAGAGTTTTTTGCCAGAAATCTGCTGAGAGGAAGTCGCTGAAGAAATACTTTCTGTATTTTGTCTTGATGTCTGGCCTGGAGCTCGAACCCTGGTTTTACGTCTGATACAAAATAAAATTTGAAAAGTCAGATGTAAAGTACATGTCTGTATTTTTACCCATTTTCTGCAGATGAAGCATAGTATTATTCTACACGAAGTGGAAAAATTTTACTTTGTAAAAGTCAGATGTAAAATACATGTCGTTCTTGTCATTGGTAGTTCCTGTTTATTGTTACTTTATTCAGCTTGTGATTAAGGTCTGTAGCTGATTTATGTTCTCGTTGCCATTATTTTTCCCTTACCCGCTAAACAGTCTGGACTATAGTGTGTACGTGTCCCTACGTACGGGCACGAGCCCTCCGCGGTCGGGTGAGGGTGGGTTAGTGTGAGCCCGGGGACGTTCGAAAAAAAAAGAAAAAATATTTTGTACCCTAATTTAAAATTTTAATCGTCTTTTATGGGTGAAATCTGTCATTCTGTAAACGTTGACAGTATGCACGGGTGCCCTGGAACTAATTCACATGTCCAGATTAGCCCGTTTTAACGATCAGCGTCAGAACTTCGCTTTTCAAGCATGATTCGCATATAATCAAGCAGAAAAGCAGTCTAAAATTTTAAATTATTAAGTGGCCAATTCGATATCTTGCAACGATAACTCCGTTCACCATATAAAGTAAAAAAAATATTTCTTCGGCGACTTCCTCTTAGCGGATTTCTGGCAAAAACTCTGAGAGTATATAAAATTGCCATGAAAAGTTTCTCAAAAACCTGTCGTTCGGAATTGACTTTAAACTGTAGGTCCCTCTACTCATGTAATAAATTAACGCACACAACATAAGTAACGTGAGAAACTACGTCATAAGCCTGACTGAAGGGTTGTAATGACTAAATATGTATGTATGTATGTATGTATGTATGATCCGAGCCTTTACGAATTAATTGTAGACTTTTAGGTGAGTAAAGTCTCTTCGCATGCATATCCAATGACTCGCTAAGTCATTTACTTTTTAACCTTTTACTAAAGAAATGTTTTGCAAGTCTGATGACTAGTACATGACTGTATTCTGTATTCCTGTTATTCTTCTTTTACAATTGAAATGTTTTGTTAGCTCTTAACGAAATTTATATATTTTCCACTGTTAAACTAGATAAGTCAGCAGTAAAATACATGGCTGAATAGTATTCCCATTTTCAAGTCAGATGACAAGTCAGATGTAAAGTACATGTCCGTATTTTATTAATTTTTTTTTGTGGGTTAAAAGTAGTGTTAGTTTTACATGAAGTGGACACATTATAGAGAGTAAAATTTCAAAAGTCAGATGTAAGGTACTTTGCACCCTGTTTAAACTTTTTATCATTTTTCACTCATGAAATCTGTTATTAATTACATACGAAATGTACACATTGTACCGTAAAAATGGCTGATAGGACCCATATAAAATACTTGACTGTATTTTATCACTTTTTATAAAAACTTTTCCAGATGAAATGTGTTGTTAGTCTTATACAAAATGGAAACATCTTACAGTATAACACATGACAAGTTAGATGTAATTTACATGTCTGTATTTCTTTAAAATTTTAATTGTTTTAATATCGTCTTCTTATGAAATGTTTTGTTAGTGTTACATGAATTGTAAACATTTTACAAATCAAAATTTTGCAGGTCATATGTAAGATACATGTCAGTATTTTACACTTTAAGTCAGATGTAATGTACATGTGTGTATTTATTACATTTTTGAAAAATTTTAGGTTTGTTTACATATGAAATGTTTTGTTAGTGTGGCATGAATTGTACACATTTTACAAAACCAAATTTGTCAAGTCATATGTAAAATACATGCCAGCATTTTAAACTTTTTTTTTAAATTTTACACTAAAATTTACACACCAAAATAAATTTTTTTTTAATTTTCTGCACTTTATTGTTTGCATTTGAAAATAAAAAGAATATTTTTTTGGAATATTTTTATTGAAAAACCTGTTCATTTTCGTTTTATTTCGATTCAGATGGTAAATTCGAGTAGCTAGTATTTTTTCTGGATCCTTTGTTTAAAAACTTTGTATTCCTCTAAAATCTTCTTGGCATAACCAATCGTATCACACTCTAGTATGGCGTTGATTAGCCTTTGGGCATCATACAAGTTATATGATGACATGGAAGCCTTGTTATATATACGGTCTAAATCATATAAAGCCTCAGCTAATTTTGTATAGATATCCCCGTACAGACGCACTAAACGTCTAAAATTTATTAAAGCTTTTGCGGCATTTGACTGATTAAGTTCCGGGTTGAGTGTAATTAATTCAAGCTGGCGTTCGAGTTCTTTACGTTTTTCATTGAAATCTTTTCCTATTTTTAGGTTAATATCCTTCTTTTCAGGATTTTCTGCAAGCACTTGTTTAATTCGTTCAGTGTAGTCAATTTCAAAATGGGTAGTCGTCTCTTCATCTTCTGGTGGTGTTTCGGTAATCGGTTCTTCGCTGGCCATTTCTTCCAGCTGCACTGTTTTAGGATTATTTATTATGAAAATGTATAAAATTCCTAAAATTCCAAAATATTTCATTATTTTTACGTCTATTTTAGGCTCTTAATAACGATATTCACTTTAGCAACGCTTTTAGAAGAAATTTTTAAAAATCTTCTAATTTCGGTACTATTTATAGGCGGCAGTCAACTTTTTAAAATTCGAATTATTTTTCCTAATTATTACCTTTTAATTTGCGTTACTAATTAAACAATCGTATGCTTTAAACGTATACGTATGAAGTTGTAATATATAGTTAGAAAAGTATAATAAAAACTAATATTTTCTACTCTTTAAATAAAAAACCGTGGCAAACATGTACTTTTTTGCAGTTTAAATGTTTTCTTTTGCTTTCTAACAAACCCAAAATAAAAGTGCTTAAAAAGGTTACGTTACACGGACATAAACAAACTGAACGAAAATAAGCTGTCAAGACAAACAGACAACAACAAAATACACACATCTAACGGTAAATGGAATTACACAAGTAAATATATTGGAATTTATTAAAAGGGAACAAAACAAGGAATAAAAAATCTCACAATTTCATAGCAAAGTAGTCAAGTTACCATACATAAATAACTAAACTAGAGTGTGATTAATAACCGAGAGTTGTATTAAAAAGTGCCCGTTAAGCACAGTGGCATTGAACACAAAAAATTTTGATATTCATTATAAAGGATCGTGAATAAAATTTATAGCACAGCGTTATGAGTTGAAGAGTCTTTCTAAAAAAATGTTAAAAACTTTTTCCAGATTCTACAATATAGTATACGTTCCTATTTGTGCCAAAAAGGCAATAAAAAAGTACCAAAGTGCCTTAATAAAGGGGTTTCATTGAGATCAAGATCAAAAACTGTAAGTGAAGTATATATATGTACATACATAATTGGTCATTACAACCCTTCAGTCAGGATTACAACCTAGATTCTAACACCACTTATGTTGTGTGTGTTAAATTTTTATACATGAGTGGCGGGACCTACAGTTTAAAATCGACCTCGAACGACAGATTTTTGAGAAACTTTTCATGGCAATTTTTATTTACCCTTAGAGTTTTTGCCAGAAATCTGCTGAGAGGAAGTCGCCGAAATATTTTTTCATATTTTGTTTTGATGTCTGGCCTGGGGCTCGAACCATGGCTTTACGTTTAATAAGCCAACACACTACCTACTAGACTACGGCGACTTCTAAAGGTGAAAGGTATGACAAATCGAAATCTCTATTAGTAGGAAAAATCTAACAGGCACTATTCTTTACCTGAAAGCACTTTTTTGTGGTACGAATAGTACCAAATGTTCCTAATTTAAATGCCCAAAATGGAATTTAAAATAGTTTTGAATCAGATATGGCAGTGCAGTTCAATTGTGCAGAAAAACCTCTTAGACTCTATAAAACGAAGACAAAGTTAAAGAGCGTAGTTCAGATCAACTACAATTTTGATTTTTTTGGTAAGGATTCTGTTTTTAAACAAGGACTGCCTTCCAAAATGTTAGTTGCTTTGTGTTTGAACAAAGTATCGTATTTCATAATGCCGCTGTACAAAATATGTGCAATGTATTCTATTTCAAAACGTCGTCAATGTGTATTTTTAACGCAGTCAAAAAGCAATCCGGCATCGGAATTATAGTTGATGCATTGTTTCCTTATTTTGCATATCTACATAGTTTATATACAGTAGTAGAACTGCATACAAACTTTGTATTGATACATTTTGGAAGGCAGCCAAGTTGTGCAGAGGAAAGAAAAAGAAACTTGGAATGCCTTTACACGATAGCAGAAAGTAGGACAACTAAGTTTTTTTTGCGGCAATACTTATAGGAAAATATCCTCAGTTCGCTTATAAATTCAAACATTGAAATTTGCACCCACAGTTAACTTTCGGCTCATGCGATTAGCAAAACTAATTTCAGAGCAACTTACTTAGTCACAATTACGACCTAATTTTTCAAACCATCCATGTTGTGTGTGTTAATTTTATTCATGAGTGGGGAAACCTACAGTTTTCTTTCGACTCCGAACTACAGATTTTTGAGAAACTTTTCATGGCAATTTTATTTTACACTCAGAGTTTTTGCCAGAAGACTGTTAAGAGCGAGTCGTCTCATGAAATATTTCGTTTTGTTCTAGATGTGTGAGATGGGGTTTGGAGCATGGGTGAATTTACCGTCTAGAGATATTAAATACAGTGATTGACATACATGCATACATTGTAAAACATTTTTAGTGTGGA
The DNA here is from genome assembly GCA_932273835.1 of Sarcophaga variegata. Lineage (NCBI taxonomy): Eukaryota > Metazoa > Arthropoda > Insecta > Diptera > Sarcophagidae > Sarcophaga > Sarcophaga variegata. The sequence goes on along the minus strand of OW026361.1, from coordinate 13,289,779 downwards.
TTAAAACCTAGCTGCTCGCACCACCAATAGCACGAATGACAGACTTCGGAAGCGTTTTTATGACAAATGGATATTATCGGATAGAACTACTTTTTATCCTATAATATCCGATAAATATTCGGTTTATTGATTACAATATTTTCAGTGTTTAGACATAACAATATACGCAGTTCAGCTACTTATTCAATATTCATTTGATAGCTGGTAAACAAAACAGCTGGTTGTTTCAACAACTTGTTTTTGTTTTGTTCGTTGTTTTTTGTTTGTCGTTGTTGATATTTGGGTTGTCAATTATCAATAGAAAGTGTTCGGAAAATTGTAATATGCTCACTGAACGTACCTATGACAGTGCTGCATTTCAAGTTTTAATCAATATTATAACACTTTATGCATTTATTGAGTAATAATTAATTGAGATTTTATATGAGATATTGAGATGAATAATGGCGTTTATTGCGATTTTCTCAATATAAGTGCATGTCTGAATATAGTATTAAGCACGCATAGCGTCGCGATATGATACAACATGAAACTAGGCCCCAGAGTTAATTAATGACTAAATGGTAACGACAATCAATAACAGAGCTTCTTATTACTATCAAGCTGAAGAAAAGCCTGAAAGCTTAATAAAATTTGTAATCAATTTGATATCAAATAACATTAGCTTTGTTAGGCTATTGAGAAATGGTGAAGAAACTGTGTGAAGTCTAAGGCGATGCTCAGTCAGACAGATCTTGGATTACAATCTCTATAAAAGTCATTTGCAAGTTGCTTTTATGGTCTTTGCTTTGTTTAATTCTTCAAGTTTTTGAGTAAATGTAGCATTTTTTTTACCTCATTTTGTATTGCTAAGGCCCACTGTTTTTTTTATTGTTTATTTGTTTATTTTTCATTGGTCACATGCATTTTTTGGTTAAATTGTAAGATTTTTTTTCATTTTTGTTTTATTTTGGGACTCTTTTTTATTTTTATTTTATTTTTGAAAATTAAATAACTTTTCCTTTTCCTTTTGTTTTATTTTCGATAGAAAATGATTCAAGAGAACAAATATAAATAGATGCAGCAACAAAAACAAACAAAAAAAATGCTTAAAAAAGTAAACGTATTTCAAAAAGTCACTTGACTTTAAGTACCAACAACAAACACCACACAGGGTAATTAAACTAATGAAGGCATTAGAGAACACAAAAAATAAAATAAAAAAATAAAAAAAATTTAAAAAATAAATAAACGTTTAAATAAAAAGATTTAAATAAATAGAAAAAAATAAAAGAAAATATATTTTAACAAAAGCCTTAAAATACCTCACATAAATCTACGAATATTAAGCTGGAAAATTATGGTTCTGAACAAAAATTGTTCGGTGTCTCACACTCTGTTATAATTTATTCAAGTTAGGTGAAGTGAAGCTATGTGCATAAAATTTAAATATTGGGTGTTCGAAAAAGTTCCGCTAAAAATAAATAAACAAAAAACGTCGCAATGAGCCCAATATATGCCATTTAAATCGATAACATTTTGCAATGTTTGATGAAAAAGTATCATTCAGTCAAGGCTGAATATCAGAGTTTTCTAAACGAAAAACTGATTCCATTTCCTTCTGCGGATTTCTACGGCATTTCAATTTACAGGATTAAAGTAGTTCAGCAGAAATCACATAATATTATGATAAGAAAGTCCATACATACATAGTTCGGCCTGCATAAATATATACATAATTGGCCATTACAACGCTTCAGTCAGGATTACGGTCTAGCTTCTCATACCCCTCTTGTTGTTTGTGTTAATTTTATACATGAATGGCGGGACCTACAGTTTAAAGTCGACTCCGAACGACAAATTTTTGAGAAACTTTTCGCGGCAATTTTATTTTCATTTATTCTTAGAGTTTTTGCCAGAGATCTGCTGAGAGGAAGTCGCCAAAGAAATATTTTTTTTCATATTTCGTTTTGATGTCTGACCTGGGGTTTAAACCGAGGCCTTACGTCTAATAAGCCAACACACTACATACTAGACAACGGCGATCGGACTGCGTACATACTTCCTAGTAAAGTTTGACCAGCTTATGACTGATTGTCAAAGATTTGTATTGTCTGCAGAGATTTATGGTTCGGTTCTAGTAAAGCTCATTCAGTTCATGCCTGATTGCCAAAGATGTGTAACCTCAGGCGTTGTCATTGTGGAGTACAATACTTCCTTTGTTGATCATAGGTTATGATTGAATTGCTTGCTTCAAGCCTAGTTATTGTTGACAGTGTATATCACAATTGGTTCAGAAAACATTTTTTTCAGAGGGGGAAACGTCCCCTCCTTTCCTAGCATAAAGAATCATAAATTTTACATTTTTTAATTTAAACATTGTGCTTAATCAAGCAAAGACGATGTGTACCATTCTTCATAGGGAAGATTGTAGAACACTTAGGTTATTGTGTCCCAGTTATAGGGTTTCTGACCGAGAATTGTATTCTGATGGATATGTCTAGTATAGGAGATACAAAACTATATCCGATGTAATGTATGTAATTGAACACTACAACCCTTTAGTCAGGACTAGAAACTAGTTTTCCACACCACTTATGTTGTATGTTTTAATTGTTATCAAAGAGTAGCGGGACCTGCAGTTTAAGGTCGGACCAGAATGATAGTTTTTTGAGAAAATTTTATTGGCAATTTTTATTTTACTCTTAGAATTTTTGCCAGAAATCTGCTGAGAAGAAGTTGACATAGAAATATTTTTTATATTTCGGTTTGATTGAGATGTCTGACCCTGGGTTTGATACGTGGCCTGACGTCTAATAAGCCAACACACTGCCCACTAGACTACGGCCTCTTGCTACAATAGGGAACCATAAATTTTACATTTAATTTTGAGCATTGAGCACAATCAGCCAAAGAGGACGTGTCCTATTCACATTACAACCCTTTAGTCAGGATTACAACCCAGCTTCGAACACCAACCATGTTGTGTGTATTAATTTTTGATCAATGAATGGCGTGATCTGCAGGTTGAAATCGATTCCGAAAGACAGTTTTTGAGAAACTTTTCTTATAAATTTTTATTTTACTCTCAGAATTTTTGCCAGAAATCTGCTGAGAGGAAGCTGACGTTGAAATTTATTTTTATGTTTCGATTTGATCTGACCTGGATGTGTCGTATTCTATCCTGTATTACACATTACAATTCTTTAGTCAGGATTACAACCCAGCTTCGAACAACAACCATGTTGTGTGTGTTAATTTTTATCAATGATGGGCAGGACCTGCAGTTTTTAAGTCCGACAGCTTTTTGAGAAACTTTTCATGGCAATTTTCTTCGGAGTTCGACAGAGATTTTCTTCCAGAAGTCTGCAGAGAGGAAGTTGACGAAGAAATTTTTCTTCATATTTTGTTTTGTTCCAAAAGTCTGATTTGGTTCTTGAGCTCCCAAAACACCAGCTACTACACTGCGCCGACTTCACTTCGGTGCTTAAGGCTCTCTTTTTATTTAAGTGTTGCATCTGGTAGTGAAGACCAGATTCATGGAAACTACGGTTAAAAAAGGGTTATGAGTTGAAGACTAGATTTGTTGGAAGGCATTGTGATCTGAACTATAAAGTTCCAGATGGTTTCCTGCTTAGAACCAGTAGACCTTATAATTTTGGCAAATCTATTCATTTATATGACAGGATCTGAGCCATAACGAAGCTGAAGCCTAGAACCAGTAGACTCCATAATTTTGATAAATCTGTCCAGCTATCTGACAGCCAAGCTGTCATACCAGTATTTACTATTTGAAATTTATTAAATAAATCCTTTTTACTACACCTTATACTTAGACAAACTGCAGTGTAGGGTATATGTATGCAATTGATTGTTTTTATTATTTTTTTATACTTTTTGTATAACAAACTTACTTAATATTGTTTAATAATGTTTAAACAACTGCCTTGAATAGTTAACAACCATATGATGGCCTGTATGACACATTTGTCATCATTATTAACGCGATACAATTTCATCATTTCATTTGTTTTTTTTACCTTTTCTGACAATTTAATGAAAAAAAAAGAAGAAGACGAACAATTTTATCATTTAATATTCATATTTAGTGCAAATGCTCTGCAAACCCTCAATAATAAGATTGATTGCCTTTAATGATGATGACATATGGTAGGGCATTGTAACTAAATTTAGTTACAATACGCAATCGATGAAATACCAATAAAATGCCATACAATACCTATGTACATACATACGTGTAGAACGTATCGAGCAAGGGAATACAAAAATAGTAAATTTTTTTATATTTTTAGAATTGATTTAATCAAACCACAAATACAAATACTCAGAGGCAGAGAGAGAGAGAGAGAGAGAGAGAGAGAGCGGTTCGTATGTGATATGAATGATATTCTCGTATAATTTAACCAAAAACTACCTGAATTAGAGACAATGAAATCAAAATGAAAAAAACAAAAATACGGGTAAAGAAATCAAGGCATAAAAAATAAATAAATAAATGACACTTAGATACGGCGTAAATAATAAATTTAATTAACATACAACAGTCAAAAAGAATCAACATTTTTCTTTTCTTTTTTTTGATATTAAATTTCATTTTGTATACCCGCTTGCTCTCATCATCGTTTAATGGTGATGAACAGTGGTTAACCAGCAATAGTTTTTATAGGCACTTTAATATTGCATTGTATTGCACACGAAAAACTTAAGCTTCTGGTTCTCTATGACAGACGATTAGATAAGAAATTAACATAGAACGATAGAAAATTAACAACAAAAACCAAACATTTCTGTAATAAATTTTCAATTGGCTGGCATCACTGGACTTCTGGAAGTTGTATTAATCTCATTTGAATCGAATAATCTTACCAGAGTCAATTAATTGGTCAATTCACACAAGCCGTTGTATCGTTGTATTCATTGTATTGTTGGAAGAACATACAACAGTGCATGATTGTTGTTGATATTTTACATATAAAAATCCGATACACTTATACACATTTTTTCCATATGTTTTTAAAAGTTGTATTGATTTTGTGCTATCAAATTGTGTGAATGAAAAAATGTGTATATGTTTTCATATTGTTTTAAAAAGTTGTGTCAGTTTCGGGCTATTAAATTGTTTGAATACCACGAGATACACAATACAGCATATCATTGGGCGTTCACAAACAAACAAATGTATTCAATACAACATACACGATACAAATTCGCGTGAATTGCCCAAATATTTTATGAGAAATATGTTTTTCGCTTGTCACTTCTCCATAAATCATCAATTACTTTTGAATTTTTCTTATAAATGTATTAATTTTTGTATTTAAACTCTTCAATCCATACTAATTTAAGTAGTCATTACACCTCTTTAGTCGGGATTACAACCTAGCTTCACACCTCAACCCTGTTGTGTGTATTAATTTCATCCTTGAGTGTTTAAAGTCTAATTTATTCTCAGAGCTTTTCCCTGAAGACTGCCGAAGGGAAGCCGGAAATAATATTTTAAAATTTCGTTTTGTTCGACGTATTTGAGCTAAGGTTTGAACCTCGGGTTCTCAGTCAACATACTGCCTATTACACTACGGCGACTCTTTAATCTAGACTTAGCTATACATTCTATGCAATCCCTTTTAGAACAGTGAGACAGTCAGATAATTTTCAGTGTTTAGAAATTATTTGCACCGAGATGTCTTACTTCACAGTAGGTTGAAAACCTTCCTCCCATCTTGAATATATGATAGGAAGCAACAAGTAACTCTTGCATCAATCCGGCTGAACTCTTTGAACTGCTGGTTTAAGTACAGCCTTGCATGTGCCGGGTTCTTAGATATCAATTTCACGGAACTAATATGGTCTCCTGTAATTGTCTAAACAGATGCTTGGATACCATTGTGCTAAGTAGAGGCGACTGAAAAGGGAAGATATATATCCTCCACTCGGGAAACGTATACCGAGGTCTAGAAATAATATTAGAAAAACGGGTTGTGGTCTTGGATATGAGACAATTACACAATTTTCCACATCACTACAGTGGAAATTTCAGGCCAAGGTCAAGGCTATCATCATGGCGACTACGTGGCAGCATATTGACGCTGATCTACTCGGATAGTTAGTCATGTCGATTTGCAAGCATGTCATGCTGGTCTCCTACTTCTTCGGGAAACAAATTCCGACAAATTTTTCAAAGATCTCTTATTGTTATCACCTCTAGCTATTGGGATATATTGGGAAACTCTGTAGCGCATGAAATGGCTGGGATTCCATAGAAAATATTTCATGGTTGGTAGAAAGGACCTTATCGTTTGTTAGGGTAAGAATTCCAGAGAGACAGAAACAGTTTATTTTTCTCTCTCGATGTAGCACAGACTACGTAGTCCCTGTTTTTACGGAGACTAACTTTCAGTGCACGTACTCCCGTTGGTTATCATCGTTGCAGCTCTGAAGAAAAGGAAGAAATTGTCTACAACGTAAAATGTGTCTGTCCACATCTGGCCCGGTATGGTAAGCAGACAAAAATTTAATTTAACTCTAATCAGAGTTCTCTTAAAGAGCTAATGTTAGTTAAAAAGGGACTATGATCTCTAGGAGAACACGTTTGCAGTCTGGGAGTACCTTTCACCAACTTCCGTAGAAGCTGTAATGACGAGGAAAAAGAGAACATCACGGAAAATCTTTTCAAGCCTTGTCCAGCACTTGGAAATGTGAGGCAAAGCATTCTTGAGCACCCAGAATTTTTTAACAGAACGTGCCTAGTTAAAGGTGATTATTTTTGCATTAGCAATCAGTACTCAGGGGATAGCCCCTATTTATGCAGAGCATTGTGTTGGATCTATGACAATAGGTTGAGGGCCGGAGGAAAGATTTGTACAGAATTAATAAAACTAGCGGGTTAGGTAAGAGATGCTAGCCCGGAGTTATAATTGTATGATAGAATGCTTAGGTACCTATTGATGTTATAATGGAAGCTTATGGAACAAAAGTCAGCTGTGTTCTTCGAGGTTACTGTCAATTTAAACAAACCTAAACCTCCTACTGAAGTAGAGTACTCAACTTAATGCAAAATATTCACTATATTCGCAACTAAATAATCGGTTGTACAAGATAGAAAAGTCGTCGTAGCCTAGTAGGTAGAGTGCTGGTTTATTAGACGTGAGGCCGTAAATGAAATACGAAAATATATTTCAGCGGCGTTTTCATCTAAGCAGATTTCTGGCAAAAAATCTGTCTTTTGGACTCGACTTTAAACTGCATGTCCCGCCACTTATGTATAAAATTAACACGCACAACATAAGTGGTGTGAGAATCTAGGTTGGAATCCTGACTAAAGGGTTGTAATCATCAATTAGTTATGCTGTGTATGTACAAGATAGACGTTTAAGGTTTTCAATTCGACGCCTCCATTCTATAACGTTCTAAGTGTACTTAGAAAGTTTTTAATATTCTTGCATTTTTAAATTCTATTTTTTTTCTTTAACTTAAATACTGTCAAAATTTGGTTAAGATGCGCCGAGCCGTTCCGAAGTTATAGGTAAAAATCTACTTAGAATATACATATAGTCGTATATCGCATGAAAACTTTGAGAGCTCATAACTCAAAACACTTTTTTTCGACTTAGAATGTTATAGAACGGAGGCGTCGAATTATAAAATGTCAGATTTTCATTCGAAGAGCTAACTTTAATAACTTTTGTGAACAATATCGACCATAATATTGAGCACATTTCTGCATATTCGTATTAAAATCGTGTCAAATATATAGTTTTATGACTGTATTGAGGCAAATGTGATCATCAAAAGAATTTTTTCATTAAATTTGCCTCCAAAAATAATTTGTTTTTTGACAGCTAGACTTCAATAATCTTTAAAGTTTTAAACAAATAGTCGGTGTAGGTGTTGTATTTCAGGCATTGAAATAGATTTTGTGGGTGTTATATTAGAATTAATTAGAATAACTTTTCAAATTGGATGATGCCTGCGGTAGATTTTTTGTTTGTTTTTGATTAATTAGAATATTAGTTGATATTTATCGTTGAGTCTTAATAATATTTTAATATTTTGTTTTTAAAAAACAATAAAAAAGAAAGCCGAATTCAATGATATTGTTTAAGTACGAATACAAATCCGTCTACATCTGTACAACATCTTATTAATTGTTCTAATGTCAATATTTGCTGCAATAAAAGTTTTATTTAAAAATTCATTAAATTCATCTAAAAATAGCTCAGCTTTAAACAGCTTTAAATAGCGCTCTTATCTTAAATACAGTTAATAAGGTATGAAGTACAATTCATGGTGAAATTATTGAAAAATTTAAAACAATTTTTTTTTGTTTTGTTTTGTTTTGTTTACTCATCTGTATTTATTTAAATTAATAGCTTTTTAACAATTCATTGTAATTGTAACAAGTTTTAATTTGTTTGCCAATTGAAAGCGATTTAAAAAGATTTTTAATTATTTTTTATTATTTTTTTGTTTAATTATGCCTTTACAGGGTATACAATGCAGGGCCACAAAAAGTTGAAGGTTAAAAATTTCTTTAGAAATATGAAAAATTATGAAATAATCTGCTACGTCGCCTGCAGTTACACGCTTTCATTATAATTTCATTTTTATTTTTAGTTTTATTTTCAAAAACAAAAATATTTTTCCATTCTTAACAATTATTGTGTTTTTGCTATCATCTGTCTCTAGTATGTACATATGTACGTATTTTTATCTAAATTTGTTATTTTCCTTAGTTTGTTCCTCTTTTTGCTTGAATAATATTTTCCCGTCTGTATTTTAATATTTTTTTATCACAATTTTTTTAAAACCTTCATTTCAGCAGCGTGTTTCTTTCATTGTTTTTTAATTCATAAAAATGATAAACATTCCCCCACATATTCCACTGTACAATAAATAGATAGGCATTCTAAATAATATTTGACTGCGTTTTTTCTTTCTCTCTCCCCATTTAAATAGAACTAAGATAAGATTCTGTTCTTACTGTTATTCTTATTGAATAAATGATTGAAATCTCTATTTTTTACAATAAATTGCACCAAAATATTATCTTAAAAAAATTGGACGGTTTTTGAAACCTTTATGGAAACAGTTCTAGAAGTTACCATATATTCAGAGAAATTTTGTTTCATCGTAAAATACATAACAAAGCGGCCTGTGCTGCTTACTACTGCAGTAGAGCAGTTGGATCCGGATGTGATCTCAGCCCAAGTGTCATGCGCTGGATTTATTCTAAAGTTATTTGAAGTCGCCGTAGTCTAGTAGGTAGTGTGTTGGCTTATTAGACGCAAAAGCCTGGGTTCGAGCCCCAGGCCAGGCATCAAAGACGAAATACAAAAAGTATTTTTTCGGCGACTTCCTCTCAGTAGATTTCTGGCAAAAACTCTGAGAGTAAATAAAAATTGCAATGAAAAGTTTCTCAATAAAAAAAAATCTGTCGTTCGGAGTCGACTTTAAACTGTAGGTTCCACCACTCATGTATAAAATTAATACACACAACATAAGTGGTGTGAGAAACTAGGACGTTGTACAATGGGTCAATTCGACCTCCGGGTACTGTACTTGTCTTAAGTGACAAGTACACGTCCTCTAACCTAACCTAACCTAACCTAACCTAACCTAAACTAACCTAACTTATTCTGAAGTCAATCTCCTATACGGTGTTGCCTTCTGGTAGACTGCTCTGGACAAGCTGCATAATGTCAGACTCCTTGACAAAGTCAGAAGGTCCGCAGCTATTCGTATCACTGGTGCTCTACGCACCACCCTTTGGCTTCCTACTGAGCTCCTCGCTAAGCAGGTGGCTAAGTCCACTGCGACAAGACTCAATGCTCTGTCTCGTTGGCGCGTCGTCCCCTCTGGTCACTCCTCTATTTCGGAGATTGATCCTGTGGCCCCACTGGATATGGATTATCTCCCTGTGGAATATTGTTTTAACAGTGGTTTCAACTTACTGATTCCGAACAGGAGCAATTAGGCCTCTGACACCATCGTCCCCCCGGAACTCCTGGATGTGTGTACCGATGGCACCAAACTCGATGGCGGGGTGGGTAGCGGAGTCTAATCTGGGAAACTGCAACTGAACATTTCACTCCGGCTGGCGGATTATTGCAGCGTATTTCACGCCATTCAGGAATTAATGGCCATCTACCTGGCCGCTCAATGGATCCTCGTCTATGGTGTACCTTTCACCCGCATCTCGATCTTTTCTGACAGTCGGACTGCCATAAGATCTCTGTCGAATGTTGTGAATAACTCCAGGATCATCAGGGAATGTCGCCGCTGTCTCAATCTTCTTTCGAGGCGCTTCAGTGTCACACTTATCTTTGTCCCCGGGCACTGTGCCATGTTTCCGGGAAACTGTAGAGCCGACAAACTCGCCAGGACTGGTGCACTACTTCCGGAATCCTCTTCAAACGATTTAGGAATGCCACTTAACTCTTTCAAGCTGGCCATCAAGCGAAAATACTTTCGAGACACCAACCTATCCTGGGTCAATGAGGAGTCCTGCTTTACCGCTAGGCTCACTTGGTCCTCAATGGATAGAAGACGCAGCAACCAGTTATTTGGACTTGGTCACAACATCATCTCGATCACAGTGGCCATGCTTACAGGTCCTTGCATTATGGGAAGATACACAAAAAGAGAATACGGCTCCCATCTAGCGACTTCTGCCGTGAATGTAGATCTGCTGAAGAAGAGGAAACTGTTATCCACATTCTTTGTCAATGCCAATTTCTTACTAGGTGCAGATAGAGGTTAATTGGCGCTCCATTAAGCTTAACAGAGTTATCGTTCATTGATGTCAATGCTATAGCCTCGATTATTAAACTTTCAGGCTGGTTCTCCAGCTTATGGTACTCCTGCGTTTAATGTACAACCCTTGCACTGATCAACTTCTTCCTTAGTTTTTTAGAATTCGATCAGTGCAGGGGCTGCGTTTATCTGTGGCGTCACAAAGCTACCACTTCGACCTAACCAGAGTAACCTGACCCCGGATTTGAACCATGAGCCTACCTACTAGACTACAGTGAGTATACTTTTGTTCAATACTGTATTTAAATATGAATAAGTATAATTAAATTGATCATTTCGATAATTTCATTTTGGGAAGTTATTTTTATTTTTATTTTAAATAAAATTTAATTTTATTTATAAACAACTGGCAGATAATAGACATTTGATTGGCTTCAATATATGATAAGAATGAATTCCGATTATTACTGAATTCGGGGAACCATTATTGAAATTTAAGGCAGAAACTATAAGAATGGTTTTAATCAGAAAGAAATGAAGAATATTATTAAATGTTTTCAGTTAATAATTAAAAAAGCGATTTAAATAAAATAGTTTTAGATTATAAGGGTACTACGAATTTTTTTTGTTATAAAAAGTCACCCGGAAAGCTCTATTAGGAGATAAAATTTGTTGAAGAATAACTCTGCCATGAACTGGTAAATTCTAATAATATTCGACGCCACAACCATGTATGTTTATTGACTTAAAATTATTCATTTTGTTAAAATGAAGACCAGGAGAATACTTGTATACGAGTATAAAAAAATAAAATTTTGGGTAGGAGTCGTAAATTATCACGCTTATGGCTGGGTTATGGCCAAATATAAGACTGAACATAAACAGTAGAAGACACCGTCCTTATCTATGGTTATAAAACAAATAAAACAGGGAGTTAACATAGTAAAAAAACAAATAAATAGCAAATAAAAACATAAATAATCAGATCAAATAATAAAAAGCAAATTCAACACAGAAAAGCAACGTTTATTTCTGTTTTTAGAGTGAAGGAAAAATTTCACAAGATGCTTAATTTAAATAAAAAAAGGAAAGAAGAACAAAAATTCAATTCTCGTTAATTCAAAATGGAATGGTGAAATTTAAGAACTTACAGTGGTAAGTGAGATGCTGGCCGCATTGCAATATCCGCATTGTAATATCGTTTACATTAGAACGCACTAAATTTTTTTCATGATAGTTTCGACATGAAACGATTTCCCTAAGCCATAACTTATTTTCAATTAATTATTTTATATGCTATACCTATGCTTCATCGATTTAGAGAGTGTCTTTGACACCATTAAATACCACAAACATATATACGCTACTATACTATATTATATTATACTGTACTATACTATACTATACTATACTATACTATACTATACTATACTATACTATACTATACTATACTATACTGTACTATACTATACTATACTATACTATACTGTACTATACTATACTATACTATACTATACTATACTGTACTATACTATACTATACTATACTATACTGTACTATACTATACTATACTATACTATACTATACTATACTATACTATACTATACTATACTATACTATACTATACTATACTATACTATACTATACTATACTATACTACACTATACTATACTATACTATACTATACTATACTATACTATACTATACTATACTATACTATACTATACTATACTATACTATACTATACTATACTATACTATACTATACTATACTATACTATACTATACTATACTATACTATACTATACTATACTATACTATACTATACTATACTATACTATACTATACTATACTATACTATACTATACTATACTATACTATACTATACTATACTATACTATACTATACTATACTATACTATACTATACTATACTATACTATACTATACTATACTATACTATACTATACTATACTATACTATACTATACTATACTATACTATACTATACTATACTATACTATACTATACTATACTATACTATACTATACTATACTATACTATACTATACTATACTATACTATACTATACTATACTATACTATACTATACTATACTATACTATACTATACTATACTATATTATACTATACTATACTATACTATACTATACTATACTATACTATACTATACTATACTATACTATACTATACTATACTATACTATACTATATTATACTATACTATACATTACTACGACTGTGTGGCGCATACATACACACATACATAAATGGTCATTACAATCCTTCAGTCACGGTTACAACCTAGCTTCTCACACCAGTTATGTTGTGTGTGTTAATATTATACATAAGTGGTCGGGAACCTAGAGTTTAAAGTCGACTCCGAACGACAGTTTCATGAGAAACATTTCATAGCAATTTATTTACTCTCAGAGTTTCGCCAGAAGCCGCTGATGAGAGGAAGTCACCGAAAGAGGCATTTTTTCATATTTAGTTTTTGTTCGCGTTGTCTGAGCTGAAGGTTCATCCAGTGCTGTCGACTAATAAGCCAACACATTGCCTATTAGGGTATGGCGACTTCTATTCACCCGTTTTTACTGATTGTTCTTGCGAATTCTTACAATCTTTTGATTTTATTTTTGATTATAAAATTGGTTGATGCCGAACTATAGAACATGGGAGAATAATTTGCAATTCTTTAATAGAAAGTAAATAGTAATATAATACCATTTTCTTTTTCTAAAATTATTTTAATTAATTTATCATATAAAGGAGCCGCTTCTTTGTATCTTTTTGATAAACCTTTAATAAATATTTGTAGGCTGGCGTTGATAAAAAAATATTTTTTAATTGCATTTTATTTTTAAACCACAAAGAAATTCTGCTGTTTCTAAAGCAATAAAATTCCTTTTATTTCAATATTTTTTTTTAATAAATTCTACACAATTTTTAATTGTTTAGTTACTCATATGCGGTATGTGTCTGGGATTTATTTTATTTTATTTCATACATTATTTCCATTTTCGAATAGCGCGTGTCTTGAGTCATATTTTAAATGCCAAAAAAAAATTAAAATTTTAGTACCAAAAAAATTACTTTTTTTTAAATCTTATTGTTACGAACACATGCCACGATGTTTTCAAGTAATTGTAGGGAAAACTCTAAGATAAGTTTGTTAAATAAGAAAAGAATTTAATCAGGTTTTGTAACTTATATTGACATTTGATATCCGCTTTTTATTGCGATTTAAGAAATAAAAAAATAAAATAAAATAATTCGTAACTAAACTGGTTCAACATACAAGGTCAGGAAAATTACAAAACAGGAAAAAGTTTTCCGCTAACAAAACAGCGCAAATAGGAAATCTTGTAGTGGAAAACATTTAAAATTTTTTTATTTTTTTTTGACAGAAATCATAACAAGTTTAAAAAGGGCAATTAACCCTTAAACGTGATTTTTTTTTCTTTTAAACAAAAGAAAAAGACAAAAGGAAACTAAATTGATACTTCAGCTGAAGAATTTTTTAGCAGCTGATACTAAAACAACTGAATAATTAACCTTGTACTTTAAGGAATTGAATTGAAATCCAAAATAAGTTACATTCACGGGAAAGTAAGAGATTTTAGCATTAAAGCAGTGACCATTAAAAAAATTGAAGTCAATCGTTTTAGATTTTGTTTTATCCTTCATAATCATAATAATTACATACATACATAATTGGTCATTACAACCCAAAATCACCATTCAAAATGGAATGGTGAAATTTAAGAACTTACAATGGTAAGCGAGGTGCTGTCCGCATTGCTATATCGTTTACAGTAGAACGCACTAAATTGTGTTCATAATAGTTTCGAAATGAAACGGCTTCCCTAAGCCATACCTAATCTTCAATGAATTATTTAATATGCTATACATATGCTTCATCGATTTAGAGAGTGTCTTCAACACCATTATTTATCGCAAACGTGTATACTATACTATACTATACTATACTATACTATACTATGCTATACTATGCTATACTATACTATACTATACTATGCTATATTATACTATACTATACTGTACTATACTATACTATACTATACTATACTATACTATGCTATACTATGCTATATTATACAATACTATACTATACTATGCTATATTATACAATACTATACATTACTACGACTGTGTGTGGCATACATACACACATAAATAACTGGTCATTACGATCCTTCAGTCAGGATTACAACCTAGCTTCTCACATCACTTCTTTTTTGTGTGTTAATTTTATACATAAGATTACATTATTTAGAGTTTAAAGTCGACTCCGAACAACAGATTTTTGAAAAACTTCATGGCTATTTTATTTACTCTCAGAGTTTTTGCCAGAAATCTGCTGAGAGGAAGTCCCCGAAGAATTATTTTTCCATATTTCGTTCAGTTGGAGATGCCTGACCTGGAGCTTGAACCGAGGCCTCACATCTAATAAGCCAACACACTACCTACTACACCACGGCGACTTCACTTCTTATGATTGCTTAACGAATTTTTTGTTTAAGAATTTTTTTTCTTCTTCTCTTGCTTACTTAATTGTATTTTTTGAATTATAAGTTCTATTCATTTTTATTTAATCGCCGCTATTTTTTAACTTTAAGTCCAGCTTTTCTACTATTTTTTGCACCCAATTGCTAATTTATTGCACAAAAATGCGATAAAATTTTTAAATAAATATTTCTCAAAACATATAATTAGTTGATCATGTATACGAGGGTAGTTAGATAAAGTTTCACAATCAGCAGATGTATTAAAATTGTTTATAGATTTGCTTAAAATAATGCACTCAGAGTACAATCAATAGTTTGGCAACCTATCAAAATCCTGACAATTTCGCAAGCCAAGTTCGGTACTCTAAATGGAACCAGGTCCAAAATAGCATAGAGATTTTGTAATTTCTCCTATTTCGTCATAAAATATTCACAATTGCTTTGATCCTGTGATTGAACAGACCAAAATGTGCACAATCTAACATAAATCTTCAGATTTGCGCATTTCGCCGTAACCTGTTTTGCTAGTTCGTCTCTGCAATTTCTTACAACTCAACGTTGTTGCAGTGCTTTGGCACACAGCATACTTTTTTACCATATATTTATACGTATTAATTAATTGATCATTAATACACTTCAGTCTGGATTACAACCTGGCATCTCACACCAATTATATTGAGTGTGTTAATTGTATCCTTGAGTGGCGAGACCTACAGTTTAAAGTCGACTTTGAACGAAAGAATTTTGAGAAACTTTTCATGGCAATTTTGTTTTACTCTCAGAGTTTTTGCCAGAAATCTGCTGAGAAGAAGTCGCCGAATAAATATTTTTTTTATATTTCATTTTATTCGAGACGTTTGAACAATGGCCTTACGTCCGATAAGCCAACACTCTACCTACTAGACTACGGTGACTTCTATTTTCTATCATATCTAGCCAAGAGCATTGTGAGGTCTTTTCTACATACTGTAACTAGCCTTTGGTTGAAATGATTGCCCAGTCAGTGCTCACAAGGCAACAGTTCCAGTATCTTATTGATCGCCTACAATTCAGTCTGAAAAACACTGGAAGACACACGTAATTAAAGTTATTGGACAGCTTGGTACAATTCCTATAATAATATTTCTGAGCCGGTCTCTTTGTTTATTTTCAAGCCATTGATAAAAGTCCTATGACTGCCGAACAAACTATCTACACTTGACCATACAGCAAGTTAAACTTGGAGTCAGAGACATTGAAATCCGTATTCTTTATCGTCCAGGCATGTCTGAATATCTGGGAATGTTCAATCTAGCCTAAAAGATCTTTCTGCCGCCATTCCTTTTAGTAAAATCTATGAAAAGTAACTACGAAGACGCAAAAAGTCATGAATTCACTTCACCAGTCTCGGTTGAATGTCTCATCTTCTACGCATCATAGTAAAGCACTATGAACAGCATAGTAGGTCTTGAGCCTCTTTTTAAACTTTTCTAATGCATTCTCAACATTAGGCTCATACCAAAGGCAGCAATGATACTTAGATTACTTGGCCAGACTTATCTCAATGCCATAAAGTGTAGGCATTACGAAATTCTCGAATTTATATCTCTTCATTGTATTGGTAGTGTATTGGTTTATTAGACGTGAGGCCACGGTTCAAGCCCCTGGTCAGACGTCTCGATCAAAATGAAGTATGAATAAATATTTATTAGGCGACTTCCTCTCAGCAGATTTCTCGCAAAATTACTGAGGGTAAATACAATTGCCATGAAAAGTTTCTCAAAAATCTCTCGTTTGGAGTCGACTTTAAATTGTGGGCCCCGCCATTTAGGAATAAAATTTAAACACACCACATCAGTAGTGTGAGAAGCTAGGTTGTAATCCTGACTGAAGGGTTGTAATGACCAATTATGTACTATACAGGTCTGCCTAGTCCTTCTACGATTTAGATGCTATCTGTAGTTGTCTAGAAACAATTCCCATTTGGTTTAGGGTCTTAAGGAGCTTTGTTTATTGAGTGTTAATCTTTTTCTAATCTTTTGCGGGATGAATTTAAGTGGATCATATGCCTGTCATCGTATTTTCATGCATGACTAGGCTACCAGTAAAGTAAAGGGGCCCTGTTTAGATGTAAAATACATTTGTTCAATTCATTTCAAAATCTTTTACTACCTTTTGTAACTAGAGCCATATTAAAATGCTTCATTTCACACTTCATTTAGGTATACAATTAATAATTATTAGTTTATGAGCAATACAGCCGCCTATCTGATTTCAATTACCAATAATTATTCATTTTAATTTGTATAATTTAAAGAAAAATTAATGAAAATTTTATGAAAATCGGTGGCTGATTATATTAAATCACCTGTAAATTGTTAAGCACGCTTACATGTGCTGCAATTTTTACAAATTAATTAACTACCTGTAGAACTATGAAGTTTTTCTGGTAAAGTAGGGCTTTAGGTTGTCCCCTAAATATAGAAATGTTATGAATTTTTTAAATATTTTTTTTTCCAAAAATAATTGTTTAAAATTTCTTTCTTTCTAAGAATTGTTGTTTATTTTTTTTTTATTTAAAATTATATTTTTGTGGAACACCCTATAATAGTGATCTTTGTCTTAATAACGTCATTAATTTCCTTTTTTAATTTTTTTTAATTTTTTAATGCCAATATGCTTGTACATACAGTTGTTTATTGTTATTGGGTATGTTTTTTTTATTCTGTTTTGATTAAAAAATTTAAATAAAAAAAATTATTTTTTTTATTTTTCTTTCAATTTTTATTCAACAGTATTTTTGTGTTGACTTATTTGTTAACGTCATAGTGCCACTGTTTTTTTTAGTGCATAAAGTACAATAAAAAAAAATTTAATTTTTCTGTAAACAAATTGAAGTCATAGTTTAGTTTACAGAAATAAAAATAAAAATAAAAAAAAAAAGAAAATGTTTTTAATTTTAATGAATCAGCAGGTATTTTTTATTATAAAATTTTCAAGCTTTTATTCTCCAAAAACTTGCTCCAATTAATGCCTAGTAGATCATATCAGTTGATGTGTTAAATATTCAACAGTTTAAGCTGCTGATAGTTACTGGGTGGGGCAAATATAACATCGCAATGCAAATGAACCAAGGGCCTTTTTATTTATAATGCACATGCACTAGACCTATGTTTTATTACACAATACTTTAGGCTTGTCAGTTTTTAACTAAATTCCATAAAAGTATTCTGATTGACACTAAACCGGTTCGCCAAACTTCATATTAAACTCTGTACAATAATTATGGAATCGAGTTGGTCAGACTTGAATCGATATATTGTAGTCTCACCTAACATTACATACATATACAGTAATCCATCGATTTACGTCGCCTCGATTAACGTTGTTTCGATTTACGTCGTCAAACTTTTTGTTCCCTCTAACTTCAATTTGCGTCGTCATTCGATTTAAGTCGCCTTTGAAGGAACCAACTGCGACGTAAATCGAGGGATTACTGTAACTTTTTTAAGTTCCTTGTTAAAAACATACTACTTTGTAGTATGAGCAATATGAAATTCGATATACGTCGTTTCGATTTAAGTCACCTTTTTTGGAACCAACTACGACGTAAATCGAGGGATTACTGACATAATTGCTCATTACAACCCTTCAGTCAGTTTTTATACATGAATGGCGGGACCTACAATTTAAAGTCGCCTCCGAATGGCAGATTTTTGAAAAAGTTTTCATGGCAATTTTATTCAGACTCAGAGCTTTTGCCAGAAATCTGCTAAGAGGTAGTGACTTTGAAGAGATATAAATTAGAGAATTTCGTAATGCCTAGACTTTATGACATTGAGATAAGACTGGCTAAATGACTTAAGTGTCATGCTGCCTTTTGGTAGGAGACTGATGTGGAGAATACAGTAGTAAAGTTTAAGAAGGAACTCTTGACTGTGCTGTTCGTAGTGCTTTACTATGCGTGGAAGTTGAGGCATTCAAATGAGACTAATGATAAGGATTTATGACTTCGACATCTTTCGTAGTTAGTTCTCATAGAGATTTAACAAAAGGGAATGACAGCAGAAAGCTATTTGAGGAGGTTTGAATATTTCTGAATAATCAGACATGTCTAAACCTTAAAGCATGCCAATTTAAGGGTTCCTTAAACTGAGTTAAATAGCTAAATGATCAGGTGTATGTAGCTTGCTGGACGGCCTATGGGACCTACAGAGAGACTCTTCATGTCAATTTTGGTTTCTCTCAGTGCTTTTGCCAGAAATCTGCTGAGAGGCAGATGTCGAGAGAAATATTTTTTTGTATTTCGTCTTATTGGTAATGTCTGACCTAGGGTTTGAACCGAGGACTTGCGTCTAATAAGCCAAACACCCTACCTATTAGACTATGGCGACTTCAAAGCATTTAAATTTCAATTTTTTTTACATGTTTTCCTCAATTTTCTTGAATATAAAATTAATCATGGCCTTACGTGTAAGAAGCCAACACACCACTTACAAGACTACGGCGACTTCTGCAGATGGGGATGATAATTAAATTAAATTTTAAAATAAAATAAATTATGATCATAAATGGTTTATCTCCCATAATATTCGAACCTGAGACACTAGAATCACTAACGAAATATATCGGGTCTTTCATCAAGTGCTTTCTATTTTTAAACTGAAATAAAACATCGTGTGAAGTTTTTTATTCACTTCAAAGGCATTTTAGTTCCACTGTGAATGGCATATAACATCGTTCGAACGTACTTCTAGGTGGAGCTCATCTGAAATATACAATCTCTGGCGCATAAATCACTCGGAATTATGATTTTTTTGATGGCTTATTCGTATACGCCTAAGACTTAAGAAAACCGCACTAGAAAAAGTTTAGCGTTGTCATTTCGCACATTGTCGGTGGCTACTTTACATCATACCAACTTGAGATGGCCTTGCCCTCAAATCGTTCATACTTAATCATCGTGCATGTAGCAATCTAAACTTTATCTAGGGACTTTCGAAAGCATATTTGCTTTGTAAGGTACTTCTATATATTTTCGCTTGTAGCACAGTGTAGGCAATTTAAAAATATTTTTAAACTATTAAAGCAATTTTAGAAGGAAATAAAAACCATTAACCGACGTAATAAAACCAAAAATAATTTATAAATTAAAATTAATTTCGTTTTTTAATCGTTTTAATCAAAAGAAGAATTAAACGTTTGTAGAATATTTAAAAAAATCTTTTTTTTTGTGTTTTTTTTTCTTCTCAAGAAAATCATTTGTTTCATAAACAATAACACGCGTTTAGTTAAAAAAATAGCCACTGTACCTTAACAATAAAATGATGACAATGAAAGCATAAAAAGGAAAAAATTTATCGTATTTACTGGCAATGATGGAAAACAAATGGCTTATCGATTAGCCCACGTTTAGAGATTTGCAAAAGACTGTTGATTAACTTTAAAATCTTTTTATTAAGTTTTTCTTTTTTTCTCTTGATTTAATGGTTTTACAAACATCATCAAAAGCGACCCACATTCAAACATCTGTTGTTAATAATAAAAAAAAATTTCCGAACCCCTATTATTTGTTATATTTACTGGCTTAATTAAAAAAAAAAAAATACAAAAAAAAATTCACTTTTTTTCTTGCATTTTTTTAACAACTTTTTTCAATCAATTATTGACCGATAAAAAGCGTGTCTACACATAAATCAGAGCGCAATGGAAATAGAAAAAGACAACAAAAAACAACTAAAAAAATCTCACATTTTCATGCCATTAACTTGGTTTTTAGCGTATTTTTTTTGTCCATTTTTTGTTGGCCAACAGAACTCTATTTATTTAGCCATTTAGCACGTGTATGAGAATTTAATTTTAAATACATCATCATCGTTTTGGGAAACATTAAAATTTTTTTCTAAATTGTTTAAATTAAAGCAGGTAAAAAACTTTTTAGCCTGTAGGTGGTAGCAAAATGTTGTTTATGTGGATCAAAATTTTTTTGAAAAGTTTAAAAAAACAAAAACAAATAAATTTGAAAAAAAAAATAAATGAAGTTTTTTCTTTTAATTTCTAATACCAATATTTATACTAGGAGCGTTAAAATAAATTATGTTTTAAAACTTTTCATATGAGGTATTAGAAGAGTTGAATCGTGTGGCAATACGTATGTAAATCGTGTGATTTTCAACAGACGTCACAGTAATTTACTTCACCTCGCTTCATTATAGCATACATATACGGTTTGAGAACTTAAAATGATAAAAAGGATGGCTCTGAAGTAGATGAGTCCCATCTCTGAATGAATGGCTAGGTAAGCAAACAAAAATGGTATGGTACTAATCCATATGAGATCCAAGAATATCACTGTTTGGTGTGAATTTTTGATAGCTAATGCTCAAGCAGTGCATTAAATAGGATCTAGGAAAATAGGTTGAAATATGCAGGATAGATGGAGTACTGATTATGGACGTTAGATTTAAATCTCTCTGTATAGTAAGAGACAGAGCGTTGTATATACGAATAGTTTGGCAGAAACAGCAATTTTCTTTGTAATGCATAGGCCAATCCGTCAGCTAATCGTAGTCTAGTAGTAGTGTAGTAATAATCTAGTAGTAGTCTAGTAGTCATCTAGTTTAGTAGTGGTTTAGTAGTAGTCTAGTAGTAGTCTAGTAGTAGTCTAGTAGTAGTCTAGTAGTAGTCTAGTAGTAGTCTAGTAGTAGTCTAGTAGTAGTCTAGTAGTAGTCCAGTAGTAGTCTAGTAGTAGTATAGTAGTATAGTAGTAGTCTAGTAGCAGTCTAGTAGTAGTCTAGTAGTAGTCTAGTAGTAGTCTAGTAGTAGTCTAGTAGTAGTCTAGTAGTAGTCTAGTAGTAGTCTAGTAGTAGTCTAGTAGTAGTCTGGTAGTAGTCTAGTAGTAGTCTAGTAGTAGTCTAGTAGTAGTCTAGTAGTAGTCTAGTAGTAGTCTAGTAGTAGTCTAGTAGTAGTCTAGTAGTAGTCTAGTAGTAGTCTAGTAGTAGTCTAGTAGTAGTCTATTAGTAGTCTAGTAGTAGTCTAGTAGTAGTCTAGTAGTAGTCTAGTAGTAGCTCAGAGGGAAAGAGGAATACTACATATAAATACATAATTTTCGGTAAAATATCGCTTTACTTTGCTGGAACTGATTGCGCTATAGTTTATAAAAAAAAAAACAGATAACACACACAGCATTAGTGGTGAGAAAAGCTAGTTCGTAATCCCGACAAAAGGGTTGTAATGACCAATTATATAGAATACTGAATCACTGGTTAAAACGATATGAAGCCATGGTCAGTTCAAGTAGAGTTTGATGCACTATTCAGATCCCATTTTACCTCTCATCTTGTCTCTCACACCGAATTGTCGTTTTTGCATTCCTTTATCTTCCCTTTCGGTGAGCATACTGTTCCACACTCTGCCGAAAACTTTCGCGTGACCTTAGACCTAGCAAGGGAAGTTCGTGTTCCGAATTCTAGGATATGAATTCGTGAGTTTTTTTTTGGAAATTTAACATGAAGATCGATTTTATGCATTTTCTTCTCAACTAATCTGCTATCAATGGCTCTCAAATCCAAACTATAAGACGAAGTTTGTTTAAATTTGTTTAGGCACCTACCACGTAGAAAAAATCTGTTGTCAAAAGCTGTGTTGCTTTTGAGTTAAGAGGCGAGAAATTCTAACAGTCACCCCATAATTGAGAGAAATCACATAAGAGCAATGAATACTTAAGCCACTGAAATCATTTTGAAAAATTATCTTTCTAATTTGATGTAAAAAACTGGAAAAGACGGGGATACGTTGATGTGTTCAATTTTGACATAAAATACATTTTTTTAGCTGCACAGTATGTATCATATAGTTCAAGTAGAGGCGATATCAACTTGTTACCTAGATCGTGCCATTTGACTGCACTGTGATTCATGTGCCAGATTAGAACTTATATTTTGAATTACCATAACGTAATCTCCTTCATATGGCCAGATCCTGACATATGCCCAGATAGAAGAGACACGATTGATTGGTATTTCGCGGATAATGTTGCTTTAGTGCTTATTTTAGGCATTAGACTTAGAAGTTCTTTAATTTAAATGAAGATTGAAATAATTCTGCATTTAAATTTAGTTTTTATTAAGAAAAGTAGACATACAAGTTTTTTCGTGCACACTCCATAAGTAATATTTTTTCATAAATTCTTTACATTACACATACATACATACATAATTGGGCTTTACATTTCAAATTAAAATTAAAATTAAAAATTGCTTGGTGCCATGATTTTTTCATTGACCGAAAATTTTGTTCATTCTACCCTTTAATAATATAGCATAGTTTTGTTAATTTATTTACATACATACGTACATACAGACATATAAATTGTAAGTTTTTTTTTAATTATTTGTTTATATTTTTTCATTATGAATACAATATCACGTGTGTCTGTCTATAAGTCACAGTTAAAAACCTGTTAAAAAATATTCAGTAAAGTTTTGTTTCTTTTTACCAGACATTATTTAACATTTAAAAACGAGGGTTGTATGAGTATGAGCCATTTCACATTATAAATATGCAGCGTGTTTTTTTTCAATGTTTTAAAAGTGGCCTTTAAGAGTTTTGCATATTTTGTGACACTTTCTTTGTTTTTATTTTTAATTCATAAACTTACTAAAGGATTTAAATGCCTTGCTGGGATTTGACTTAACAGCCTGCTTTAATTTATGTTAGAACGTGGCCATTAACAATCGCCACTTTATTTGCATAATGGCAACAGAAAAGAAAAAAGCATACATTGTATATAGTATTAGGAAAAGGTTATATTTGTATGAAATATTAGGGTGGCGCATATTTCTAAGTTACATCACACTTCTAAAGTAAAATTAAACTTTTCCCCAAGCTATTTACGTAAAGTTTAATACAAACTCCTGTATATAAATAGATTTCTGCGTACAATCTTCATAATAATTATAATAAGTTTTATTTGAATTTAACCTTTGACCTTTGTTATATATTCGTTTAAAAATATTAACATTTATTATTTATTGTGGCCTTAACAAAACGCTTTTTAAATTAAGTTCCTTTAAAGTTTGTTATTTTCAATAGTTTCAGTTGCAGGTAATTGACCTCTGACCTAATTAAAGGTTATGTTTTTAGTACCCTTTTGGTATTTAATTAAAAATTCATTGGCATTTAGCCAAAAATATGAAATTATTTGTTGAAAATGCAAACGTATTCCACAAAAGGTTAATTTTAAATGTCACTCTTAAAAATAGTTGACATCAAGTCAAACTGCATTTATTTAGTACGTGTGAAAGCCATTATAAAATCGAGTTAAAGTTGGAAATTCTAATATTGAAATCACATTGTAATTCTTTTTTGTTTTTGTGGAACTAAAACCTAGTCAGTCTATGTTTTGTAATCAAAAAAGGTTTTCTAGTTTGTAGCGGGTGGGCCATCTATCGGTTTAAATGTGAACCATTGATTCTTTCGAATCTGACAATACTTATGTCATTATATTCTGTCACATAATTCAGTGTGTTATTCCACTGAACGTAAGGAATCGATATGCGCTTGAGCAACATTGGGATTTATTGGGCCAACGAAAAACTGCAATGTGATGCCGATTTTACCAAAAAAAATCTTTTCGAATCAAGCTCATGGTGGGTATGTTAATAAGCAAAATTTCCGTATTTGGGGCTCAGAAAACCCACATACATACACAACATAATTGGTCATTACAACCCTTCAGTCAGGATTATGACGTAGTTTCTCACACCACTTATGTTGTGTTGTGTGTGTTAATTTTATTCATAAGTGGCAGGACCTACAGTTTAAAGTCGACTCCGAACGACAGATTTTTCATAAACCTTTCATGCCAATCTTATTTACACTCAGAATTCTTGCCAGAAGCCTGCTGAAAGGAAGTCGTCGAAGAAATATTTTTTCTTATTTTTGTTTTGATGTCTGAATCTAGGGCTAATAAGCCAACACACCATCTACTGGACTACGGCGACTTCTGTAGATGGAGGTGATAATTAAATTAATTTTTAAAATAAAATAAAGTCATGATTATAAATTGTTTATATTCCATAATATTCGAACCTGAGACACTAGAGTCACTAACGAAATACATATATCGGGTCTTTCAACAAGTGCTTCCTATTTTTAAATTGAAACAACTACTGAAGCTTTTTATTCATTTGAAAGACTTTTTAGCTCCACTGTGGATGACATATAACATCGCTCGAATGTACTCATAGGTGGAGCTCATGTAAAATATCCATGACTCTGGTGCAAAATTGGGTTGAATTTGACTGATGGAGTGCATTATGCCTTCCTTTGGGGACCGCTGTAGTTGGTGGCTTATTCGTATACGCCTAAGACTTAAGAAAACCCCATAAGAAACAGCCTAGCCGTGTCATATCACACGATCGCGGTAGCCACTTCACTTTACCTTGGGAAGAGATGACCATGCCCGCAAATCGTTCATACTTAAGAAAAGAACACATTCGAAAAAGTCTAGCGTTTTTAAATCGCACAGTAGCGGCGGCTACTTTACATCATTCCGAAATAAGATGATCTGGCCCTCAAATCGTTCATATTTATACAATACTCGTGGCATGAGCTGTATGACACGTAACGTCGTTCTAGCGAAACTACATATTGTTGGTGTAGACACCTAGATTATATAATTCAAGCCCAAAGAAGTTTTTGCCATTGACAGTGATTACGTTTTGGTCCCAACAAAATATGTATAGATCACGCCAAATTATGACTTTTTCGGTATGTCGTGAATGCTTTTCGATTTTATATGGATTGGTATTCTTCTAAATCGTACAATTTTCTTAGTTCACGTATTCATTTATCCAGAAATGGGCGTCATCGTTGAAGATAATTTTTCGATGAAAATTAGGCTCAGTTACCAACCATTCCAAAGGCCATTGAGAGAACACACGTCCTTATCTATAATGGTCGATAGCAATTTCGCACAACATACTGAATAAAGGATAACTAATGTGATATATGTAACTTTCCAAAGATAGTCCCTTTCAGTGCAGCCCTTGCGCTGACCAACTTCCCTCTCCTTGGATCGGAGGAACTTGGTCAGTACAGAGGCTGCGTTCACCTGTAGCATCACAACGGACCGCTATGCGTGCTCATGTGAGCTTTTTGGCAAATTAAAGCTACCACGCTAACCTAAGCTAACCTAACCTAGTCGCTTTCAGCAGTCAAAGTTCGACAGTTCCTGCTGGAAAGCCCTTTACGTATGGCGATCGAAAATATCTCATTTCTGAGTGAGTGTTCTATAGTGCCTTAAAAAAAAAAAGGATTTTATTTCCGGATAGTCGGATAAATAATTCAAATCTCCTTCTGTTGTAATTACCCAACAAAGTTTAGATTGACGCAAATCCATTTGGTTTGAGAAGGTTTCTTTATACTTCACACTGTTTAAAATTCAGTCAGTCTTGTGTGAGAATGTGCGGTGTTTGAAGATCTCCGTTGTAAAGATCTGTCGAACAATTGTTATTATTTACGCAAAAGAGTGTAAAGAAGAATAACAAACAAAGCAATTGTTGTTGTTTACATCAAGTTGTGAACAGTGGCAAACAGAATTGTGCGAACAATAAACAATTTAATTAAAATCAAATACAAATTTATTTTTATGTTGTTTGCAATCTACGAACTCATATTCTAAACGTTTTTAAAAGCGTAAAAATGTAATAATTTTTGTAATGAAAAAGCATCAATATGAACAACCCTAATATTTTCATATGGGCCACATAAACCTTATGTCATTGTTGCTTATTTGACCCAGAAGGGAAACGAAAACAAAATGACGATTCAAAAAAAGAAGGACAATTATTTATGGGGGGCCATAATATGTGACCAAGAAAATAGCTGAAATGGGAACAAATTTTTTTTCAATATTCATTTGACATTAAAGGCTGGAAAGGGAACAAAATACAACAACAATAGAAAGCACAATATGTATAGTAGTTGACCTTGTTTCCTTAATATAATAATACTGAAAAAAATTAGGATTTATTTATAATTTATAATTTGCAATGAAATACTTACATAATCTTATACTAAAACAGCTGAAAGTAATTTTGTTTTGTTTTTAAATTTCAATTCAAATCGATTATCAATTTAGAACCCTTTTCACGTCTTTTGGGCTCTTTAACATCCGTATATCATATGGTTTTCATTTGTTGCTGCTCACACTTACGCGTATCCTTTTGCTCTTTTATGTGCAACAAGAAATTTTGTTCGCGATCATAGTCTGTCCAGATTTTAAAATTTTTATAAGGCACTGCCACTGTAGTTGTAGTAACGGTAGACGTTACTGGATCTTTGGCCGGCCTCAAGGCTCTTTCAGTTGTTGTGGTTGATGTTATGGATTTTTGTTTGGAATTTTTTATGATTGTTGTCTTCGAATCGGGACTTTCAATTTCGATTTCTTGGGGTTCCTGAAAGGTAATGATACGCCGCCTTGTTTGTGTCAAGGCCAAGTTGCGACTTAAACGTTTCGTATGCTCCTCTACAATTGTTATGCTCAAATCATGCATGACCACGGTGATTAACAGTTAAGTGTGATTGTTTCTTTGGTGTTGAGAAGATTTTATTCGTTTTTCAAAGGAAATGTTGTTGACGGTTCTCATATATTTTTATGGAATTTTATTTTCATATTCTTTTGTTAAAGAATTTTTAAAACATTTATTTGTATGTCAGGGTATTTTGTTAAATTTAATTGTATCTACAATTAGATTCTCGTTAATTTTTTTTATTTATTTAAAATATTTTTTATTTAATATTTTTAACACACCAAAAATTTATAGAATTTCGCTTTCAAATTTCAGAAAAGTTGAAAATTTATGAGGCTACCATTAAAATTTAATTCGAAATTATTAAAGGCCTTTAATCGCTTTGTAAACCGTTCAGAATCAAGCAACTGAAGATGACTAAGATTATTTTTATTGTCATGAAAAGGTGACGCTGTACTGTAAACATACGGCCTATTGTACTCCTCTCAAACTTTATAGGGTGTACCTATAATGCCTATAATGTCTCTACTGTCCTGACAAATTTAAAGATGCTTCTCTGAGTTAATAATTCCAATTTGCTACTGAGCATTTGACCTGCAGCCAACGGCCTCTTTCGGGGATGCATTAATGCATCACAGATTCCAGATTTGGGAACAATACCCGCCTTGAATAAGTGTACGGTGTGTCTACAGTACCCAGCCAAAACACAGGTCACTTACTTTCAGAATAGTCTGAGGAAGTCACCGTAGTTTAGTAGATAGTATGTTGCCTTATCGAAGTCGCCGTGGTCTAGTAGGTAGTGTGTTGGCTTATTAGACGAAAAGCCAGGGTTCGAGCCCCAGGCCAGACATCAAAACGAAATACAAAAAGTATTTCTTCGACGACTTCCTCTCAGCAGATTTCTGGCAAAAAATCTGATAGTAAATAAAAATTGTCATGAAAAGTTTCTCAAAAATCTGTCGTTCAGAGTCGACTTTAAACTGTAGGTCCCACCTCTCATGTATAAAAATTAACACACACAACATAAGTGGTGTGAGAAACTAGGTCGTAATCCTGGCTGAAGGGTTGACCAATTATGTATGTATGTATGTTGCCTTATTATATGTGAGGCTTGTGCAGTCCTTGCGCTGACCAACTTCTTCCTCTTCCTTGATTTTGGTGGAAATTGGTCAGTACAAAGACTGCGTTCACCCATGGCATCACAACGGGCCGCTATGCGTGCTCAAGTGAGCTTTGTGATATAAGAGCTACCACTCCGACCTACCCTAACCTAGATGTGAGACTGTGGTTCAAACCTCAGATCTGATATTTCCAACAAAATGAAATGCACAAAAATTATTTCTTCGGCGACTTCCTCTCAGCAGATTTCTGACAAAAACTCGAAGAATGAAATAAAATTGCCATGAAAAGTTTTTCGAAAATCTTTCGTTCAGAGTCAACTTTAAACTGTAGGCCCCGTCGCTAATGTATGAAATTAACACAATTGTGTGGATGGTTAGACAAGCTAGGTTGTCATCCTAACTAAAGGGTTGTAATGAGCAATTAAATAAGAAAGTAAGTTGAATGCATTACTCAGATCTCCTCTTATTGATTGCTTTACACCAACTTGGTTTGAAACGCATCTGTGCCTCTCTTTATCTTCCCTTTCCAAAAATCCTCTCCCACTTCACAGAAGGGTTTTGGTCCCATAAGCGGAAAGTCTTCTTCTCGTTAGCTTGTCTGCTTGCTTATTCCCATGAATTACCACAAGACCTTGGCTTTAGCAACGTTTGTTCAAAATTGGATGGTAGACTACTGATAGACATCTGTTACCGAAAGTTTTCAAAGAGATACCTCATTAGGTTAAGTGGCGAACACCCTTGAAGAAAGAAGCTTTACCTTGGCCAACATTTAGACCCTTTGTGATAGCACAATTAATTGAGCCTGGCGTTCAACCATTCTCTAGAGAAAACCATCCCATGTACAAAATAAACCTTGCTATTGCAGCAATCTTTATATTGGGAAGCTTGGTCAAGGATGTCAGAAAATGAGAGATCAGAAACCTTTGTCTCTCTATGACAAGAGTACGACACTAACACATGAGATGAAAGGCAGTCTCTTGCTCTTTCTCAGAGCCACAGCTCTTGCCGAATGTCAGAATACCAAGTCATTCGGCATGCCTACCAAAAGAACTGAGGCTATGCGATTTATGGACAGAAGTGAGTCGGTCCTCTTCTTATCCATGTCCCAGCAGAGTCTGGTAATATTGAATGAACCTTCCTGCTGCCCAATGTTTACCCCGTACTTGAGAGAGATCATAAAAAAAGATAATGAATCCATTAACGTCGTTTTAAAAGTTATCTTTTTAAACTTAATCAAAAAAGTGGGAAAGACGCAGTTAGGGTCGAGCGTTCAATTTTGAAATAAAAAATTCTCATTCTTTTTTAAATTCACAGTGTATAATACAACAGTGGTTATAAGCATTGTGTTTTTAATACAAATCGCTAGCAACATTACCTCTTTAGTTATACTATCAACTTTCTGTCTGGCAACTTCTAGAATTACTGATCTTTCTATGTTGTTTTGTTAGTGTAATTTGACATGACATGTGTGGTAATGTATTTAATGTCTTGCTTTTCTGAACTGTTTAGTATTCACCCTATATCTTCCCTTTGCCCTCTGTCTGTTATGTCGGCTGGTTTGGGAACAGCCCCCAATGTAACTCTTATATGTTAGAGGCTGTAGGGTGAACAAATTTCAAAATTTTATTCTCAATCACTTAGGTTTACCAGTTTTGGTTTACCAGTTTTGTTTGACAGTGTTACTCTTAATGTCAAACGGTGTAAAAACCTTTAAAGTAAATGATTATCACTCGTGCTTAAAACGATTTATTCTCAAATTTAGCAATTTTTCAATAAACTTTTGTTAGACTTTAATACACAAAATTTTAATAGGAAAGAAAAGAAAACATTTATAATTCGTTTATGACCGATGGAAAAATTCTAAACGAATTTTTGCGTACTACGGTTGATTAACACTTGATTAAATATGTTGAATGAAAGAAAGAAAGAAAAAAATGGCATAAACAAATTGACAATAATAATACAATTTTTTTTAAATTTATTTAACAACTCATTAGAATTGTTTCCCTTTTTTTTGCAAAACTATTTTTAGTGACAAACGTCTTAGTTGAAGTCAAAGTCATTATTTTGGTTTTCAGAAAACCTTTCCTAACAACAGAGATTAGTCAACCTCGAAAACAATTATCAATTCTTAGACAAAATTGTTGCTATAAATCATTTTTAGCCCTTTGTTTTTTCTATTGTTAGTGAAATATGGTCTCAATTTCATATTTAATAAACACTGCTGCACTTTTGTGTTTTTTTTATTACAATGCTTATCTCTCTACCTTTTTTTCCCAGGCAATGTTGCACTCAGTATCTGTACAGAAAAGAACATGTGCTAAAATACATATGATACACACCCGCCTCTTTTTTTGATAATAGCCTTTAAGCCCTTTCGCCTCGAAACGTTTTTGTGTGTGTGTGTGTTTATTATTGAACGTTTAAAATACCGCAGGTTTAATTTTGTTTTTCGAGAGAGGTCTTCATTACTTTTTTACAGGCATATCGAAAAACAAAGTCTAAATAAATAATACCATCGTTATTAAACAAAATCTATCTACCCCAAAAAAATATATTAAATATTGTAGTTTTTTTTTCTACATAGTTTTTGTTGTTTTTGTATAAGAAAATAAATACAAAAAAATAAATGCACAACAATAATAACAACAAAATGGCCTCTATAATCGCTAAGATAAATACAAGCAAATAAAAAAAAGAAATATTTGGAACTGATAAAAGCCGAATGGGTTGAATAAATAAATTAAAACGGATTCAGTATTAAAAAAAAATTGGCACAACAACAGAACAAAATAAAAGTTCAATACCAAAAATACCACCGACAGGAAAAGAAGAACAATAACTAAAGCCCACTTCACACGGTAATACTTTACGTACGTAAAGTCTAATGAAAATGTAAAATGAAATTCCATCCGTATGACAAAAAAGAGAATAAAAGTCGTATGATTTATATTTTTTGCGTTTACACGATCGGTACAAGACAATAACAAAGTAAAATGAAAACAGCTGTTACACTTTTTTTATGTGTTTACATAAAAATACGTTCCTGATCTAATGTGACTTGCTTGTTTTTTGAATCATTTCAAAAAATGAAGAGAGCCATACGACTGTCAAACTTTTCATCCGTATTTTCTCTCAATGTGTGATGGTTTCATTACATAGTACATTTAGACGATCACATCCGTACTCTTCTGCACAAAATTTTGACAGATCATATTACTTGTGGGACCGTGTGAAGTAGACGTAATCAACACTAAATTCTAGAACTTGCCAGATCGAAAAAAAAGTAAAAAAGTATAAACAGACCTAAAGGTAAAGTTGCCAGTGGGTTGTATTAAAATAAAGCGACATAATAATAATAATGATCACCAAAGACATCATAGACAGGAAAAGAGTAACAGTAACAAATCAACACTTAGTTCTAGAAGTTGCCAGATCGAAAAGAAATGAAGTATAAACAAGGCGAAAGGTAAAGTTCCCCGTAAGTTGTATTAACAAGTGCGACATAATAATATGTAGTGATCAACAAAGATACCATAGACCGGAAACTATCAAAAATAACTAATCAATACTAAGTTCTAGAAGTTGAAATTGAAAATAAATGAAGTATAAACAGACTGAAAGGTAAAGTTGACAGTGAGTTGTACTGAAAAGCACGATAATATGCTGTACTGCAGAGTTTTAAAATTGTGAATATGTAATCCTTGTAGTTAAATGATGTGGTAGTATAATTGATAGGGCAGTGACATCAGTAAAAACATGTTGTTAAGTTTAACTAAACCTTGTATTTTAAGTACAAATTGCTATTCTCGTATTCTTAGGAAATGCTTAATTAAAGTTTAACTTTAAAATGTAAAATTCACAACAACTAGAGTATATTTTATACCTGGTTTATGTCTTCAATAATTTACGTGGCATTTAAAAGCGTTAAGATCACTAATTCTCACTTAGTCAGTGAAATAAAGCATCATCCAAGAGATTTGCTTGATTAATTTAAATTTTCTTTAAAAAATACTCAGGTGAAGCAGATTTACTTGCGAAATACTGTTTGTAAAGCGTGGAAAACCCACTGTGAAGGATGAGATCCCACTTGTGTTAGAGATTAAACGTGTTGTGATACTACAAATCAAAATCAAACCCGAGGATCAAAGGCTTCCTACAGGTAACCGCTTCGGTTACAGGATAACTCTCGTTTTTTTTTAAGAGTTCAATGAAAGACGATAGAAAATGAGAGGTAAAGTGAGACATAAGAGTCGTGTACTGACACTTGAGGTGAAACTTAGTCTTCTTCTACTCTTCAGATCGATAGTTCCTATGGAAGTCATTCGAGAGAATTCCAAGTGTTTCAGTATAATTGGCAATAGGGCAGTAGAATACATACATACATAATTGGTCATTACAACCCTTCAGTCAGGATTACGACCTAGTTTCTCACACCACTTGTGTTGTGTGTGTTGTGTTTATGTTACTCTCACCGTTGCTACCAGAGATTTACTGAGAGGAAGTCGCCGAAAAAAATTGTTTTTCGTATTTCGTTTTATTGGTAATGTCTGACCTGGAGACCTACTAGACTACGGCGACTTCTCGAATTCAAGATAACTGTTGTTTTTTTTAAGACTTCAGTCAAAGGCGATAAAAAATGAAAGGTCAAATTAAGAGTTGAGCACTGACATTTAAAATTAGTCTCCTCTTATACCTCAGATCCATAGTTCCAGCAGAACTGATTCCAGATAACTCCAAGTTCCGGCGTGATTTTCAATAGGACAGTAGACTGTTAAAACCGAACTATTACGGTGAATTACCATGCAATTGAAGTCGCCGTAGACTAGTAGGTAGTGTGTTGGCTTATTAGACGTAAAGCCAGGGTTCGATCCCCAGGCCAGACATCAAGACAAAATACAAAAAGTATTTTCTTCGGCCACTTCCTCTCAGCAGATTTCTGGCAAAAACTCGGAGAGTAAATAAAATTGCCATGAAAAAGTTTCTCAAAAATCTGTCGTTCGGAGTCGACTTTAAACTGTAGGTCCCACCACTCATGTATAAAATTAACACACACAACATAAGTGGTGTGAGAAACTAGGACGTTGTACAATGGGCCAATTCTACCTCCGGGTACTATACTTGTCTTAATTGACATGTAAGTGTTCTCTAACCTAACCTAACCTAACCTAACCATTCAATTGAAGGTATGAAGACAAACAGTCCACCAGATCCTTGTAATACTGCACGAGGCTTCAGGCGGCCAACAAGAATAAGCCTCCTAGTACAACAAAACGAGAATACTCAAGTAAAGCCTGGCAGCAGCTCCAGTCACATGGCGGAAATTGTGATTTCTGTACTATCCTTGGCCCGTTCATCAGCAAGATGTGGTGGTTAAAAAGTGAAGAAGCACACAAAGAACAGATCAACAAAAAGAATATTGGGAGATGATCTAAACCCATTGGAGATCTGATCTCCAATTAAATTGAATCATTTGATGAGGGGATGATTGGCTAAATTCACGGCATTTTATAACAAATAAAAAAGGCTTAATCATGACATCATGACAATTCAAGACTTTTTGAAAGCTATTTCAGTAATAGTGGGAGGGAAAGTTATTGTCATCAGTCTAGAACTTGTTCTGTCCGGCTAATATAGGCTTTAAAGATACACACGTTAGAGCCCATTATAAACTTTTAGTCAGGATTAGGTATTGATTTCGCACATCAGTCATAACTTTATCCTTGAGTGGCACTAGAGATAAACGGATTTATTTGACTGCGAGTTTTTATCCATTTTTTTATACTGATTGATAGCCTTTGAAAATAGGCGTTCAATTAAAATAATTCGGATTATATGAAAATATTTAATTAGTATTCGCTTTGATGAAGGCTATGTAAATAGGCCACTTAGCAAAAAAAAATAAATTTTATTGATTTGAAAAAATACCTGGAATTTATTTCTTAGTGTTCAAACAATTAAAATATTGTAATGTTTATAGTATACATAGTAAATAGGCCTCCCTATTAGAGTGTAGGGCATAACTTGAATAAGATTAAATTGTGTAAATAAATATTGAACATGTCTCCCCCACATATTGCAATAAACCAAAAACAAAAAGGCGAAAAAAATTAGTATTGATTACAATATTTGTTATTTTTTTGTTGTTGTTGTTATTGTTATTGTTTTAATAACCCATAAAAATGGCAGGCAGCCCTAGAAGGTTATACACAAAAATGCAAAACGAAATTTAAAACCCATCGCCTTTGGTTGGTTGGGTGCCGTCAAATAAAAACCCAAATAAATAATTGCAATTTGAATCATAATTATTAACAATAAAAACCCCAACAATTTTTTTATTACCCGCGTACCACTTAATTTAATTGAAAAATAAAGAAGACTTAGACAGTGTGTGAAAAGAAAAGAAAAAAAATGTTTAAAAATCTTAGGCACGTTAAAAATGTTAACATGAATTATTAAAGTTTAACCTTAATTGTTTAAAACAAATAAAACAAATGAAATGAAATTATTAAACTTTACTTTACAGTTAGTAAAGCTTAAATAATAGCTTTAATAATAATAAAGTTATAAAAATTAAAACTAACGACGTGACCAGTAGGTTTCTTTCTTCGCTGTAACGTGATATAATTAATTTGTATGCCTGTGTAAAAAATTTTGCAAAAAAAATAAAATTTTTTTTATTCATTTATTGTATTAAAACGTGTAATGCATTAAGAATTAATCTACGAAATATTGTATTACAAACCAAAATTACACCCACGGAAAATTTTTGTAAATTAGTAAATAAGGCCTATCACAGATTGCTTTTTGGATTCCTAATAACCTAATAACTCTCCTAATAACTAGAAGTCAGGAAGCCAGGGTTCGAGTCCCAGGCTAAACATCAAGACAAAAGAAAATCCAAAAAGTATTTCTTCGGCGACTTCCTCTCAGCAGATTTCTGGCAAAAACTCTGAGAGTAAATAAAATTGCCATGAAAAAGTTTCTCAAAAATCCGTCGTTCGGAGTCGACTTTAAACTGTAAGTCCCACCACTCCTGTATACAATTAACACACACAACATGAGTTGTGTGAGAAACTAGGACGTTGTACAATGGGTCAATTCGACCTCCGGCTACTGTTTTTGTCTTAATTGACAAGTACACGTCCTCTAACCTAACCTAATCTAACCTAACTCTCCTTAAAAATTCAGATTAAACAATTATAAGCAATCCAGTATTATAGAAATTAAGTAGGGCTCTCCACCGATGCTTTTCTTGCCTGTTTCGAGCGGTTCACAGGACGAAGAGGCATTCCTAAGACTATGTATTCAGACAATGGCAGAAATTTCGTAGGCGCAAGTTACGCTTTTATAAAATGCCACAACGAGATTTTAAAATCAGCTGAAAAGGCTTTAATCGTTGGGCTTTAAACCCAACGCATTGGGTTTTACCTGGTTCTTCATACCGCCGTATGCACCTCATATAGGTGGCCTTTGGGAAGCTGCAGTCCGTAGCATGAAGTCTCATTTTAAAAAAATCGCCTCAATCTTATCATTTACTTTTGAGGAATTCACCACACTTCCCGTGCGTATTGAAGCTGTACTCAACTCGAGGCCACTCTCACTCATCACTGAAAATCCTAACGAACGTTTGCCTCTAACGTCTGGTCATTTTCTGAGAGGAGCCCCAATAACTGCGTTAACAGAAGTCCCTCTAGAACCTTTGCTTGAAGAAATATCATATTTTAAACGTTGGAAGCAATTGACGGCGTTACAGCATATTTTTGCACGCCGCTGGAAATCGGAATACATTACCGAACTTCAACGACGTTTCAAATGGAGAACCGAACGAGAAAACTTAAAGAAAGATGATATCGTTGTAATTAAAGATGATTCATTCAGTTGGTGGAATGGCTTCTGGGCAGAGTTACCAATGTAGTCTATGGGGGTGACAGTAAAGTACGAATCGCCGAATTACAGACCAAAAATGGCACTATCATACGACCGGTGGTAAAATTATGCGTACTACCCGCTGGTAACCATGTCCCGAATGAAAAAACATTATAATGATCAAAAAAAGAAATCTATAACCCATTTTTAGAGTATATAAAATTGCCATGAAAAAGTTTATTAATAATCTGTCGTTCGTAGTGAACTCTATTACTGTAGGTCCTGCTACTCATGGATAAAATTAACACACACGACATAGGTGTTGTGAGAAGCTAGGTTGTAATCTTGACTAAAGGGTTGCAATGATCAGTTATGTAAGTGTTACTACTTATTCCGATATGGCAGCCATCCCCAAGAGTGATACATCGCAATTCAAATGTATTGGTTTTGTTTTATCTATTTGTGGTTATCACAACCACAATTGCATATTTATGAAAGCGTTTATTTTAAATTATTTTTGCTACAGTTCCACCCAGAGATCAGCAATGAGTATTCAAAAAAATGAGTAGATTCGAATCATACTCATAATTTCTAATATTTATACGCATTCATACTTATTTTAATATCATACTCATACTACTCATATTCAAAATTTGAAGTACTCATGGTACTCGTACTTAACAATACGCATGATGTTATTGATTTCGACTCCCCACGACTCATCGTATACACGAATCACAAAATAAGTATGATACGCGTACGAACACTATGTACCCACAAAAAGGTTGTGCGTTTGCTTTGCTTGCTGTCTTTGTCTTCTTCTTTCTTCTTTTGTTGTAAATGCAGCAACAACTATGAATTTAAATTTTGATGAATTATTCGAATCACACGAATCATTTATGAGTATTATAAGTATTTTTCTAAATTTATGAATCTGAATGAGTAGGAGTGTGAATTAAACATGTTTCGAATGTTATGAGTTCGATGTCAACGTTGTACTCATACTCATTGCAACCAGTACTTATAAATGAATGTTGTAGTGAGTACGAATGGATAAGAGTAGTTGGATTGCAATACTGTTGACTCACTCATACTCAAAATTTCATGAGTACTTATGAGTAGCGAAAAAACGATTCATTGCTGATCTCTGGTTCCAACTATATTCTACCACTTGCGTATCATTTTTCTTTTTTTATAAGAATCGAATCTACAAGATATCGACGCCTCCGTTCTATAACATTCTAAGTCGAAAAAGTGTGTTTTGAGTTATGAGCTCTCAAAGTTTTCACAGGATATACGACTATATGTGTATTCTAAGTAGATTTTTCCCTGTAACTTCGGAACGGAAATTTTTACAGTATTGAAGTTAGAGAACGTAGAATTTAAAAATTCAAGAACATTAAGTGTACTTAGAACGTTATAGAGTGGAGGCGTCGATATTATGTAGGGATCTACGGCTATAACTTCAAGAAAGCTTAACTCAAACCAATTACATGCGAAATAATACATTAAAAGGATTTTGTCAAAAATAATTTTTATTGTAAAGTAGACAAAAATTACTACTGTCAATAAATTTCTAAAATAATTAAAATCCCCATACTTTTCCAGAATTTTTAATCGAAAATATTGAAATTGAAAAAGTTAAAATCTTTTAGAAATTTTGTCTCCCCTACTCTTTATATTTTTATCTACTTTGCTATACATGTACATATATACATATGTGTAGTATATGTATTTATTGTTTATATTGCTATTGATAGGTTTGTTTAATAAATTATTTACTTTAAATCTCTCAATAATTGCTAATAATACTCGTACTAATTGTCATTATAAGCCTTTTTCGTTTGTTGTTTTTGGCATTAAATATATTTAAAATTACAATCAATTAATATTTCATTGTTATTTTTTAATAAACAAATAAAAAACAAAACAAAACAAAATTAAAAAACAAACACCAGCAGAAAAAATTTTTTTTAAATAATTTTTGTTTCTGTCAACAGTAGCAGACAGACCGGCCAGCTTATAAACGAACGTATAAATTGTTTTAAATTATTTAATAGAATTACAACAAAAAGATTAATAACAATAACAATGCAACAACAATAATAATACAATTAATTAAGCTGAAATTATTAAAAAAAAAACAAAAAAAAAGTAAAGACCTGAAGCGGCTTTTATTATCATTAAAAAGGCATAAAAATGGAAAAAATTAAAAATTAAAAATTTAAAATTTAAATCATTTGTAATTAAAACAGAGGCGGAAGGAAATATTTTAAATGCTTTACTATGCGATGAATGATGGCATTAAAAAAATCCGATATAAAATTGTAAAAAGAGAAAAAAAGATTTCAAAGTTGCCCTACCAGGCAATTGTATTAAATTATAATCGATATGCAGGTCAATATATCGATTAAAAGCTCAAATAAATTTACGAACATTTGCTCCATAATAACACTTGTTTACTCCTTTACTAGATCGCCAACATGGAAGCAATTCTAGAAGGTTAGGTTAGGTTAGGTTAGAGGACGTGTACTTGTCAATTAAGACAAGTACAGTACCCGCAGGTCGAATTTACCCATTGTACAACGTCCTAGTTTCTCACGCCACTTATATTGGGTGTGTTAATTTTATACATGAGTGGCGGGACCTACACTTTAAAGTCGACTCCGAACGACAGAATTTGGAGAAACTTTTTCATGGCAATTTTATTTACTCTCAGAGTTTTTGCCAGAAATCTGCTGACAGGAAGTCGCCGAAGAAATAGTTTTTGTGTTTTGTCTTTGATGTCTGGCCTGGGGCTCGAACCCTGGCTTTTGCGTCTAATAAGCCAACACACTACCTACTTGACTACGGCGACTTCAAGCAATTCTAGACGATTTGGAATGATTAACAAATAATACTGAACTGGAGGTTAATAGCAAGAAAACCAAAGTCATGAGCATTAAAAATATTAGCACCAACAACATGAGGCCACAAGACCAACCAGTAGGTTATGTAGACAGCTTATATAGGCAGTACAGTGTCAAAGAAAGGCAGCAGAGAACCAAATGTAAATACCAGGCACAATGCATCGACTATAGCATTCGGACTACTGCAATGGATTCAACTTAGTATGGAGAAATTCAAAGTTTGGAATATCCAGAGCATGTGTAACTCTGTTAACTCTTTTGAACGAAATGAAAACCTGATTAGTTTTGAAAGTCATCACATAAAAGCTATAGATATTCAACAGGAATTTAGCATCAACTTCCTTCTGCAAAATTAATAGCGAAGAAGCCCTAATAACTCACACCAAACTTGGGAAAAGCAAGTAAATAGGCCCTTAGTTAATATTAAAAGGCCGGCTGCTGCTAAAGTGAAAGCAGGGAGGGTTCACGAATCCAAAAAACACTTGAAAATGTGCGATTTTTTAAGAACTACATTAGAGCCATGCAAAGGCTTATTGGAAGCGAAATGCTCTTCAAAGGTGTAATGGAAAAAATAAATTTTTGGTTTGTTAAAGACTACGACAGTTTTGTCGCTAATAAGCCAAATTAAAACTCAGGAAATGGAAGTGAATGGGCACTTAAATATGAAGGTAAGGACGGATGCTGATAAAGTGCCATCAGGAAGGGTTCAGAAGGCTATAGAAAACTAAAAAAACACTTAGAGATGTACGTTTCTTCTAGAATTAAGACATTGCTATGCAAACGCTTTCTGGAAGCGATATGCTCTCAAGAGGTGTAATGGTGATGGCTACGACAGCTTTATTCTGAAACTGTGATCCAATAATCCTGTAAGCCTAGATAAGCATCGAAGTCGCCGCAGTCTTGAAGGTAGTGTGTTGGCTTATTAGACGTAAAGCCACGGTTCAAACCCCAGGCCAGCCATTTGCAACAAAACAAAAACCGAAAAAATATTTCTTCAGCAACTTCTCCTTCTGGCAAAAACGCTGAGAGTGATTAAATTTGCAATGAAAAGTTTTTCAAAAAAACGTTCTATATTACAGTGGGGTACAAAAGTGAAGTCCATATTGTGTATATTTTAGGAAAGTAATTCTCTTCTGAAGTCGACGTAGTCTAGTAGTTAGTGTGTTGGCTTATTAGACGTAAAGCCCGGGTTCATATCCCAGGTCTGACATCAAAACGAAATATGAAAAAAAAAATATTTATTCGGCGACTTCCTCTCAGCAGATTTCTGGCAAAAGCTCTGAGAATAAAGAAATTTGCCATGAAAAGTTTCTCAAAAATCTGCCCTTCAGAGTCGATTTGAAACTATAGGTCCCACCTATCATGTATAGAATTGACACAAAAAAACATGAGTGGTGTGACAATTTAGGTTGTAATCCTGACTGAAGGTTTGTAGTGGCCAATTATGTATGTATACATCAACTGGTTTATTTTATATCATAAACTGTGCTACAGTCGGTAGGTAGGTTGAAAGGAATCAAAACAACCATTGGGGTTTAAGATCTCCCGCCTATCGCCGTATACCAAAGCCATCAAGTTACTGGCTTGAGTATAGACACAAAGAATTGGTCATTACAACCCTTCAGACAGGATTACAAGCTAGCTTCTCACGCCACTTATGTTGTGATTTTTAATTTTATACATGAGTGGCGAAACATACAGTTTAAAGTCGACTTCGAACGACAGATTTTTGAGAACCATTAGATTTCAATTTTATTTACTCTCAGAGTTTTTGCCAGAAATCTGCTGGCAGAAGAAATATTTTTTGTATTTTGTTTTAGTGTCTGGCCTGGGTTGAGTGCTCACCATTAATTGGCAACAACGCTGTTTTGTAAAGAAATTCTGTGTCTTGCGCAAATTTTTCTTAGCTTCCTCCAGTTTGAGATGCGTTATGTCTGGTAGAGTGTCTGTTCTAAAATATTAGGATGTCAAGCTTGCACATTCTGGGCAACGATATGTAACAATTGGGTTAACGATCTTGTTTTTGGGCTGCCTGTAATTTGATTTAATTTGTAAAAATTAAGGCACATTTTTATTAGGAGATTTCTACTGCCACACCCAGTCTTATTTAAAATACACTACGCTCAACAGTAGGGCGTAAAGCAACAAGAGCAAACATTTTTTTTTATTTCTCTACAGCACTTTTTATGTTTTTTTTGATAAATTGCTTGTCATTTGTTATAATTTTTGAAGTATTTTGTATTCCATACTTATTAGTTTTTATAAAAAACATGAACAGTTTTATTTAAATAATACTAAACAGAAAAAACGGTCTATATTACAGTGGGATACAAAAGTTTACGACTCCATAAATTTAATATAAATAAAGTTTTGAATCAGAAGTGTCCTCTAGAAGTTTTGATCTCTCCTTTAAAATTCTAATCATTGTATACTAAAACAAAATAACTTTTCAATATGAGAACCCTCTGGACATTACTTTTGTAGCTCAGTTGCATAAGCAATTATTTTGAAATTTAAAACTTAAAATTTGTAACACAAAATAGCTTTTCATTTTTGTATTTACACTCAGCCACAGAAGTATACATACGGTTAACAAATTTCAGATATTTTTTAACCAATCCGTTTTCGTTGAAAACCTTTATAATAATCCGACATCTTTCTTCGATTTGAAGACGGTCTTTTGCAATGGTTCAGAAATTTGTGAAATTTGTTAATCGGATGTATACTTTTGTGGACCTGTGCAGGGCCACAATTCAGTTCAATTTCAGAAATTTTTTAACCAATGCAAAAGACCGTCTTAAAATCGAGGAAACTATAACGATTTTCAACGAAAAAGGATTGGTTAAAAAATTTCTGAAATTTATTAACTGTATGTATACTTTAGTAACTGTGTGTACTTAAGAATATTTTTTTAATTAAATTTTCTTTTCTGCAAAATTGTATAATGAGGTTAAAATTAAAAAAAAAAACATATTTTGGAAATTTGAGCAAATCATCTTCTGTCAAAAAATGATTTCTGACAGATTCCAAACACGTGCCACTGATTATAAGATTTGCAGAAGACAAAAAACAGAAAAAAAGAAGAAACGAACATAAATTCAAAGAAAACAGTTTTTCTTATAAATTTAAATGCCTATTCGAAGCCATCTAAAAAGAAATTTCTCAGAATTTATTGCCGTTTAATGTTACTCATAAAAAATTCAATTAATGTATTGGCGATAAATTAATTCGAATTAAAATCGAATCGATAACCATATAAATCAATCAATAAAGGAGGGTACGTGGTGTAAAAACAAAAAAATAAAAGTTTTTTCTTTTCAAATATGATGCGTGGGTTTAAAACTGGTTGATAATATCGGGGAATTTTTAATTCCCAATGTTCCACTAACAAGAGTGGTTGCTTACATGCATACCAGAGATCAGCAATGAATATTCACAAAGATGAGTAGATTCGAATCATACCCATAATTTCTGATACTTATACGCATTCATACTTATTTTAATATCATACTCATACTACTCATATTCAAAGTTTGAAGTACTCATCGTACTTATACTTAACAATACGCACGATGTTGTTGATTTCGACTCTCCTTTACTCAACTTATACACGAATCACAAAATAAGTATGATTCGCGTACGAACACCACAATACTCACTAGAACGTTCTGTGCTTGCTTCGCTTGCTGTCTTTGTATTTTTCTTCCTTCTCTGTTTGTAAATGCAACAACAACTAAGACAGTAAATTCTGATGAATGATTCGAATCACTCGAATCATTTATGAGTACATATTATAAGTATTTTTCTAAATTTATGAATCTGAATGAGTAGGCGTATGAATCAAACATATTTCGAATGTTCTGAGTTTGATGTCAACGTTGTACTCATACTCATTGCAACCTGTACTTATAAATCAATGTTGTAGTGAGTACGAATGAATCAGAGTAGTTGAATTTCAATACTGTTGACTCACTCATACTCGAAATTAGTACTTATGAGTACTTATGAGTAGCGAAAAACGATTCATTGCTGATCTCTGATACATACTCGTACATACGTACATAGTTGGTCATTACATGGTTGGTCAGGATTACGACCTAGTTTCTCACATGCCTTACGTTGTGTTTGTTAATTTAATACATGAGTGGCAGTACCTACATTTTAAATTTGATTCCGAAAGACAGAGTTTTCGGAAACTTTTCATACACACATACATAATTGGTCATTACAACCCTTCAGTCAGGATTACGACCTAGTTTCTCATACCACTTATGTTGTGTGTGTTAATTTTATACATAAGTGGCGGGACCTACAGTTTAAAGTCGACTCCGAACGGCAAATTTTTTAGAAACTTTTCATGGCAATTTTATTTACTCTTTTATTTACTTTATTTTTGCCAGAAATTTTCTGAGAGGAAGTCGCCTAAAAAATACTTTTTGTATTTTGTCTTGATGTCTGGCCTGGGGCTCGAACCCTGGCTTTATGTCTAATAAGCAAACACACTGCCTACTACGGCGACTTCAGAAAACAACTAAAAAAATTAAAATTATTCTGAGGGATGGCCACATTCCTTTTTGTTACTTTGAGGATCTCTCGTTTTTATGGCCTTTACTTTGTCTTTGCTTTGTTTTAGTTTACTTTATAATTTTTTTTTTACTGTAGCAGGGTCTAGGATTTCTGATATTGATCGACCACAACAATAATTTTCTTT
This sequence comes from Sarcophaga variegata, assembly GCA_932273835.1. Taxonomy (NCBI): domain Eukaryota; kingdom Metazoa; phylum Arthropoda; class Insecta; order Diptera; family Sarcophagidae; genus Sarcophaga; species Sarcophaga variegata. The sequence continues at coordinate 13,245,357 of OW026361.1, read as the reverse complement.
AAATTTTTTATTTTATTTTTTTATTTTTTTTATTAAAGAATTTCTCCTGATAAATGGACATTGGTAAGCACTCAGTAATTATTATTTTAATTAAAAAAAAAAAAATTTTATCAGAATTTTTGGTGTGTTAAACAATATTTTTAAATATTTTGTCACTTACTATGCAGAATACTTTTTAGTTTAATTTATTTTTCTTTTATTTTGTTTTATGTGTGTTAAAAATTCGTACTAATTTTTGTTCATTTTTTTTTTTTCAAAAAATTTTTTTTATTTATTTTACGTGTGATTAAATATTTGTAGTAATTTTTATTTATTTTTCTTGGCTCTTATTTTTTTTTCTTAAAATTTTTCTTAAATTTATTTTTAAATTTATTTTTTCTCTTAATTTTCTTTGCCTTTTTCCTTTTAAATCTTTTACTTGACACTCTTCATTAAGAACTAATTGAATTCCTTAAATTCTGCACATATTTAAACTCCTTTAATGCTATTATTGCACCACATATTCTCCACTAAGGGTACTCAAACACACACATTCTCTAATTTTCTAATTGTGCAAAAGGATTTGCAAACATTTGTAACAGACACACACTCATCGATACACTTATAAACACACTTTTGACACCATAAATCTTAGTTTCCTTTGCTTCGTTTCGTTACGTTTTGCCATTGTTTCGTTTTACAACTTCATTATCCTTGAGTCGTTTGCATTGTTTCGTTTTTTAATATTCTTCTAACGGTTAAAATATTTAAATTTCATTTGAATTTTTCACTTCCGTTGTCAGCATTTTAATGGCATTGCCATCATATTTTTTCTTTTATTTCTCACTTTAGTGCTCTCCCGCTCTCGATTTTCATTGAATGAAATTATTTTTTGTTTTTATTTTAATTTGCCACTGTTTTATTAGAGAGTTTTCACATTCAATTATTGTTGTTAACTTCGTTTTACGTGTCGTTAAGAATTTTCTTTCCCGTTTCACGAACTCAATTCTCATGACATCTTGACACATACACTAGCGGCCAACAACTGATTTGGTTTTTTATCACAATTGTTTAGCTAACAGGTGTTAAAAGTGGAGACCAGAAAGCTTTTGATTTTTTGAAATTTTCTTCAAACTGTTAAAAACATAACAAACTATGGAATTAGTTAACAGTGAATCATATAACATAATACTGTTAATTAACATCACAGTGTTTAACTGAAAGCTTTTACTGTATTTCTGTTGAGAATTCTTAACAGAATATTTATTTGACACTGTTATACACATGGGTCTGTGTAAATAACAGAGTGAGACCGTTCTTAAGGTAAATGTTAACAGCAGCTGTTAAGCAGTGTTTGAAAGTTGAAATACCACAATAGAATGTTTATTTAAAATTAAAAACTTTTGGAAAAAAAATTCTTAAAAATTTCTGTGATAAATAATTGAAAAATTTTAATAAAAAAAATATAATTTCGTGAGAGAAGGCCAACCAAGGGTCCTCATATTAATTCGAATACACTTATGCCATAAAGTAGGCTGGTTGTGCGCCCAACAATACTACAGCAACAGTACACTGAAACAAAAAGTTTAACAAATTTGAAAAGTCTGACCTAGAAGTAGAAATTTTCTTACCACATATTGTTATGTGGCCAGGAATCCTTGGACATATAGTGGTGGCCTTATAATTAGAAACGAACTTAGCAACATGTATGTTTGTTAATTTCTTTTACATATTTCACTGTGTACCTGGGATCAATGGCTTTGTTTGGAGGACGTCTTACATACGTTTTTCCATCAGATTGGGACAAATTAAACTTAGATTCGTCACTCCAGAGAACTCTGTTCCAGAAACATCGATTCTAATTATAAGGCCAATACTGTATATTGAATGTGATAGATCTAGTTAGCTATTGGGAAAACGAAAGTTTTTCACAGAAGCTCTACAGCTATGCATGTGAAAACCTGTACGAACAATTATTTGTTTTGCCCTTTCAGCAGTGAGATTATGCCAACTGAACCTTATAGTCGAAGAGGTCCTCTTTTTATTCCCCGTAACGTTAGGCAAGTGCATGGTTTTCAATAACAACTCAAATATGTCGCCATAGTCTACGAGACAGTGTATTTGCTTATTAGATGTGAGGTAACACTTCAAACCACACGTCAGATATTTCCAAAAAAATAAAAAAAAAATATTTCCTCAGATTTCTGACAAAAACTCTGAGAGCGAAATTAAATTGCCGTGTAATAGTTTCTCAAAAATCTGTTATTTGTAAACGACTTTAAACGGCGATGTATAAAATTAACTCACACAACATAAGTAGTGTGAGATACATACATAATTGGTCATTACAACCCATCAGTCAGGAATACGACCTAGTTTCTCACACCACTTATGTTGTGTGTGTTAATTTTTATATGCGAGTATTTTTGAGAAACTTTTCATGGCAATTTTATTTACCCTCAGAGTTTTGTCAGAAATCTGCTGAGAGTAAGTCGCCGAAAAAATACTTTTTGTATTTTGTTCTGATGTCTGGCCTGGGGCTCGACCCCTGGCTTTACGTCTAATAAGCCAACACACTACCTACTAGTGTGAGATGCTATGTTGTAACCCTGACTGAGAGGGTGTACAGACAAATTATGTATGTATGTATGTTACGTTTGGCAATTTCCAGTTTAATCCTAGTCAAGAATACTTCTGTCAGTAGATCACATAGTGGGTTGTTAGTGTGATATGCATCCGCTCTGGCCAAAACGTGAGCAACCCAGTTTTTGGGTGTGCTTAGGGAGCCAAATTAGTGATACCTTAGAATAATCCGCCATTTTTTGGTGCAATAGGCGACATTAATGAACAATCTTAAATATTGATGTGACGTTCGAAAGGTAATTTCACAGCCTTGCTTTTTTTGAGTACATCAGTACATAATCAGGGTAGTCCAATATACCCTGTTATTAATGGTCATGCAATGAGTATTCAAAACGATTAGTAGATTCGAATCATACTTATAATTTCTGATACTTATACGCATTCATACTTATTTTAATGTCATACTCATACTACTCATATTCAAAGCTTGAAATACTCATGGTACTCATACATAACAATACGCATGCTGTTATTAATTTCGGCTCTCCATGGCTCATCGTATTCACGAATGACAAAATAAGTATGGTTCGCGTACGAACACTGCAATACTCACAAGAAGGTTGCTTTGCTTGCTATCTTTGTCTTTGCTTTCTTCTTTCTTTGTCCATGCAACAACAACTAAGACTGTAAATTTTGAGGAATGATTCGAATCACTCGAATCATTTATGAGTATTATAAGTATTTTTCTAAATTTATGAATCTGAATGAGTAGGCGTATGAATCAACATATTTCGAATGTTATGAGTTTGATGTCAACCTTTTAATCATACTCATTGCAACTTTTACTTGTGAATTGATGTTGTACTGAGTACGAATGAATCAGAGTAGTTGGATTTCAATACTGTTGACTCACTCATACTCAAAATTTCATGAGTACTTAGGAGTAGCGAAAAAGCAATTTATTGCTGATCTCTGCTACTGACATCGTAGTGACTTGGAAGTTTTGCATAAGTTCCTGTTATCAAAAATCTGTCGTTCGGAGTCGACTTTAATATGTAGGTGAGCGGCGGCATACAAAAAATTAACATGGATAACGTGAGTGGTATGGGAAGCTAGGTTGTAATCCTGACTGAATGATGTATGTACATACATACATATATACCACACTCTGTTTTCCATTCAAAGTAGAGCTATTTGTGTATATTTTCGGAGAATTTTGAATAATTCGAATATGGAAGTTCACGGTTTTTCCAAAGAAAAAAAAATCATTTTTCTAACATTGAAATTTTTTGTATAAAATTGTCATTAAGTCAGCCAGAATGTGATTTAAATAATTGATTTTTCTTTTGAAAATTTCAAGAAAAAAAAAATAAAACAAAACGAAAGGGAAGACTAAATGTCTCCTTTAATTTTTGATTTGGCTAAACGTACTTTGTATTCCTTTGTATTCCTTAGTATAGAATACTACTACTGCTACTGTTTCCTTTTAAGGCTTTTATTCATTATTTTTATTCCTCCTCAATTTCTATTCTATATTCCGTTAGGTTTTTCCGTTATGCTCTAATAGCTGTTTTGGCCAGATTTTGTTTTACATGGTAATTGTTTATGAGCCTTTTTGGATTTGATGGCCTAACAATCAAAGCAGCTGTTTCAACACTTTAGACCATCACTCACAACCGTCCGTTCGTTGGCTAGTCACTGTTTCTAAATTTAACTGACCTTTCATTACAAAAAAAAAAAACAAAAACAAAAAGAAGAATATTTCGTTCAATAAACTGTTTTTTTGTTTTTTTTCAAAAGTATTGTAATGAACTTCGTCGTTACACTTGAACTTTTTTGGCCTTCCAAATGTCTTGTTCTATTACTTGGAAATCCTTAAATATTTAAAGTGTACTGGGTATACTGGTTGGTGGTCGTTAAGAAATAAATCCCTTTTGCATGTCTAATGATGAAATTCCTTTGGACAGCTTAAATGTAAAAGGATCTTCGTTTCGTTTTTCCTTGGTATGGAATGGCAGATATTTATACAAATTGAGTGTGTATTTATTTTTAGATTAGAGGTCAGATTAGTAGTTAGAAAAACAACAACAATAACAACAACAATAAAAGAAATCAACAGTAATAGAAAACCAAACTTCAAGGCCTCATAGGTTAGCTTAGGTTAAAGTTGTAGCCTTGATCACCAAAGCACACTTAAGCATGCATAGCGGCCTGTTATGATACCACAGGGCCCCATATTTAACTAAAGTGTGACATTTAGTCAAGGCGAGTTTTGTTAAAGTGAGGTTTAGGATTTGTTCAGCCCAATTGCTTAAACTCAATTGGTTTCTTGAGAGTATCACAGCGATGGTAGTCGGATATTTGGAAGTCTCTGTCAACTCAAGAAAATTAGGGGACATATTTTATATGCCATGACCAGTATTAGCTACAATCGCTTTGCTGAGCAGATTTTCCATGCCCCCTCCTTGTATCCATACTCAGATTAGCTGCACTATCTTGTTCACATGTAAAGCTAATAGAATCCATTACTGCGGTATTAAACAGTAGGCTCGTCAGAATATTTGATGATTGTGCCCCATCTAGCCAGCTTATCAGCTCTTCAGAGTCATGGAGTATCACTACTCCCTGGTACTCATATGATGTAAAGGTAATACTGTTCTACTCCCTCATTGACATATTTCCGGCAGCCACAAACCTTCTTAGAGGTCGTTACTTTATTTTTTACGGCGAGGAGGAGTAAATGTGCCTAACCGCACCATAGAGGAAGTCGTCACATCCTCCGTGTGTGGGGCCCTCACCCACTAAATCCCCCCTCGTCTCCTGTGGACTTGCTAGTGCCCACTCCGGAACTACAGTGGTATTACTTCGGAGTGGAGTCCTTTTGGCACTCTGGCCTCTCCATGTCTATATCCGCGTCCGGATTGCGTATCGAAAGTTGAACATCTAAGCGTCTCCACTATTCCTTTCGTTTAAATCATCATTTCGGTTTCGCTTGGCACGTGTGACAGTATCACCTATGCCGACATGCTTACTTGTTCCGCAGCCTCAAGATCTCTCTTTTTCCGTCTCCGAATGCGCTCTACGTAATTCACCACCGAGGTCCAATTTCCACTACTCGCAATCATGGCCCCGACAATGCTAGCGGCTGTGATCGTTCCAACTATTGGTGTCAGTACAGAGCGACAGCTCTGCCAGCGTGCACACTCGAAAACAGTGTGCTCTGCGTCATCAATTACCTCCCCTTCCTCGCAAAGACAGTAAGGGAAGGCGGTGCAGATATTTTTTCTGTGCAGATATTTTCTAAAATATCCGTGACCCGATAGCATTTGTGTAACGTAGGAATTTACCTCTCCAAATTTCCGACAAATCCATGTCCTTATGTTCGAAATATCTTCTATCTTCCTCGTTCCATCGTTGTTGCCGTTTTGAAGTGGTGTTTTCCCTGAAGTAACCAGTTATGTGATTTCCAGCCGATTTCGCCTTATAAATCTCCATCCGCTCCGCTGTCAGCAGATCCACAGGGAGGTCGTTACGTTAGAACACAGTGCTTTCACACCGCATAGGTATTATAAACTATTTTAATACCATTTTCAGAAATATTTTCATACTTAGTAATCCTTACTGCACTTCGTATGATCTATAATAACATTAGGGACGCGTCAAATAAGTCTGCTTTCGATTTCATAGAATTTCTTTACCCAACGCTAAATTCACATCGTCAGTGATTTCCCTGAAGTTGTAGAAGTATATTTGGAAGGTACTAAGATCCTGTTTATAATCCAACCTGACGGCATACAATTACCGAGTTTTATTGGTGACTATTGACTCAACTAGAAGCTTCAACATTTCAGAAGCTAAACCATTGCCAAGTCGTTCGCGAGTAATGTTTTCTTTTTGTGAAAAGTCTTTAATTGCTAACACCCGCAGATATTCCATCAGTTCTGCAAGTTAAAAAAGTATTCTGAGAGAACTCAACGTAAACAATTCTTTTGAATCGATCCATTACGTAATCTGCTCATCGCTGCACAACGTACTCGTAACTATGTTTTTTGGCATCGTAACACCAATTATTAGCGATGCGAATATGTAGCCGTAGTCTAGTAGGTAATGTGATGGCTTATTAGACTTGAGGCCTCTGTTCAGTCCCTAGGTCTCAGCAGATTTCTGGTAAAAACTCTGAGAGTAAATAAAAATTGCCATGAAAGTGGTTCTCGGAAATCTGTTGTTCAGAGTCGATTTTAAGCTTTAGGTCCCGCCACTCATGTATAAAATTAACATACGCAACATAAGTAGTGTGCGAAGCTAGGTCGTAATCCTGAGTGTAGTAATGACCAATTATGTATATATGTGAATATAGCTGCACTGGAATGTATTGTTTATCTGGTGAAATCGGTAAAGTTTACCAATTTTCTGTGAAATCGGACTCAGAGCATTAAATGCTTTCCTGTTTACAATCTGAGCGATTGAAAAAATCATTTTTTGGATGGACGTGCACTACCGACAGCTCTATAGTAAAATGGGAAAAGTTTCACATCGCCTGTCCCTATCATTCTTATCTCTTCAACTGCGATAGAAATTGTAAAACCATACGCCAAAGCATTAATGTCCGATGATCATGACAAAAATAAGTCAATTATTATTTCATTAGAGCCTGGTCACCGAATGATCCGTGTGTCACGATTTGATTGATACTTCGGACACACAGAACTATGGTGAGTCACTTTTAAGAAACAATTATTTTACAGTACTGTTCCTTTGTGGCACATTCTTTCTGCTGAATAGGTTTTCTGTCTCTCACAGTGTGTACAGATTCAAATTAATATTCGGTTTGTGTTCCCTTTCGAATTCCAAGACAAACCTCTGCATAGGAGGCATTCAAATTTCCTTTTTAAAGGCTTAACATGGTAGGGGCATGATTCAATTTATATTTTATGAGTATGTATGTATATTATGTTGTTGTTGATTTGTGTCATTTTAATTTAATTTAATTTATGATTGACTTATTAAAAAGCAATTGTGTTCCACAACGCTTATACGCCCAAATGGCTGATCAATTTTGTATGACTACTTAAGTATAAGTAAATACAAAATTACGTATACGCTGGAGTGTTCCTCTATTCGAAGTACAGGGTGTTGCGAAAGTAATTTAATATTAGTTTAGATTGACTGAGTGCAAAGCAAATAATTTCAAAAGCTTACAGATTATGTCAATAGGTTGGGAATTCAAAGTTGTTCTTAATCTTATTCATGTTGTGATCAGATAATGCCAATTCTCACCTTACAGCTCTCGTAAATGAATAGAATACCGGACTATAAATTATTCAAAATTAATTTGAAAACAGATGATGTATAGTTTGATAAAATACCGGAATTGTCAGGCATTGTCTGAAGTCTTCGTGGTCTAGTAGGTAGTGTATTAGCTTATTAGACGTGAGGTCATGGTTCAACTAATTCGAACATTCGGCTCTTAGAAGGTTAAAACGAAGATAGTGAAGGACTGTCTAGGTCTTTGGATCTACTAAGCCCTAGATTATATGGGAATTGACGTCAATACGCAAGAGGAAAATAAGTCGTCGTGGTCTAGTAGGTATCGTGTTAGCTTATGAGACGTGAGGTCACGGTTCAAACCGCGGTTCAGATGTCTCCAACATAGCGACAGATGAAAAATATTTCATCGGCAACTTCCTGTCAGCAGATTTCTAGCAAAAACTCTGAGTGTAAATAAAATAGTCATGAAAAGTTTTCTCAAAAATCTGTCGTTCGGAGTCACTCATGTATTAAACTAAAACACAACATAAATGGTGGGAGAAGCTAGGTCGTAGTCCTGACTGAAGGTCTCCAATATATTGTGGTGATCAGATAGTTGAATAGGATTGGTGAGACCCTTAAGTCTCAGAATAAAATGCTTAGAACTTTTGGAGAATCTAGCTCTTACCATTAAAGAGATTTTATGCAATTCGAAAATCAATTTAACTGGGACAGCATATATAGGACATAGCAATATTATCTGTCATCCCGTCATCAGAGCATTCAGGTACTATGAGGTGGATTCCAGATTAGGTTAGGTTACGTTAGAGGACGTGTACTTGTGAATTAAGACAAGTACAGGATCCGGAGATCGAATTGACCCATTGTACAACGTCCTAGTTTCTCACACCACTTATGTTGTGTGTGTTAATTTTATACATGAGAGGTGGGACCTACAGTTTAAAGTCGACTCCGAACGATAAATTTTTGAGAAACTTTTCATGGCAATTTTATTTACTCTGAGAGTTTTTGACAGGAATCTGCTGAGAGGAAGTCGCCGTAAAAATACTTTTTATATTTTGTCTTGATGTCTGGCCTGGGGCTCGAAACCTGGCTTTACGTCTAATAAGCCAACAGACTACCTACTAGACTACGGCGACTTCAAAAAAGTGGGATTATTTAAGAAAGTTGACTCAGGAGAAATAGGTAGAGCCGCTGTTGTAGCTCTCAGAATTCTATGCAATGTGCTGCCAAGTGAATTTACGGGGAGGGGAAGCTTCCACGCCGCTGATGGGATAATCTTTCTAGGTAGTAGAAGGAGGAATATGGAAAACATGGTGAAAGTTTTCTTTAACCAAACGGCTTTAAGACAATTTGAACTTTTGCTAGGTAATCACAGGGAAACACTATTTAAGTCATGCATCAGACCTTCCTCAAAGCAGACTCAAAAAACACTTGCTTATAATAAGAATCGATTCAAGCGTAATAGGTAGATTCCAGAATAAGGATAACGAAACACATGCTTGGAACCTGTGTACATAAAATCATGTCAAGGGAATATACTTGAATGCTTTTCAAGTACTAGGCAGGGAGTTACTCTCAATGACGAGGAACGGCATCTTAATGATTATCACGGCAACAGATTTCGGAGAGATATTAAATGGATACCCTATATAAACTAAGGACTGTGAGGTAGTAAGTCACCACACCCAATATAGACAGCTCAGCACCGATATAAACACTTGAGAAAAGCCACTATATGCGGCAGATAACACAGGTTAATAGGTACTCCATGTTAGGACTCTCCAACGCATAGAAAACAGTGTCAGAAGAGGCGATTGTTGTAATATCAAGGAAGATTCTGATTCATATCCTGAGCAAGATAGCTCAGCCAACTTTGTAATATGTAAGGTTCAGCAAATGTCAAAGGAATAGAAACCAGAAGAGTGTACACATTTTCCTATAGAATGGAGGAAAAATTGTGAAACTTATGTAAAAATGCCGAACTGGGTTATTATTTTACTTAGCTGGCAGATGGTGTTATGTGTACAAATTTCCTAGTTGAACTTGAATCAGTAGAACAATGAGTTTTCGATTGCTTCAGATGCATCATAGAATACCTATCACAATGGGCCTAAATACTGTCCAAATTTTTCAGCTGAAACAGTAGAACAACGAGTTTTCGACTGCAACAGATTGATCAAAGAATAGCTATCACAAGAAGCCTGAATGCTGGCCTAAGTGGCATCGTTTTTTACGAAGGGTTCCGCCACCTAACCCAACCTACAAAGTGATTTGGAAAATGTTTTTGGTTTGCAGACCAACTGCTGTAATCCTAATTACCAAGAAGTGCTGATAGAATGGCAAGTGAATGAAAGGAAGATGATAAACGTACAGAGAGAACTTAAATATGGGTTATAGGGTGGAAGTCTATCACTAACTGAGACTTTCAATTGCTTTACAACAGGGTAGTAACCCGATTAAATGAGGGTGTATGTGGCGAGTAGTCGCCGTAGTCTAGTAGGTAGTGTGTTGGCTTATTAGACGCAAAGCCACGGTTTAAATCCCCGGTCAGACATTAAAACGAAAATATGAAAAAATATTTCTTCAGCGACTTCCTCTCAGCAGATTTCTGGCAAAAACTCTCGAGAGTAAATAAAATTGCCATGAAAAAGTTTCTCAAAAATCTGTCGTTCGGAGTCGACTTTAAACTGTAGGTCCCACCACTAATGTATAAAATTAACACACACAACATAAGTGGTGTGAGAAACTAGGTCGTAATCCTGACTGAAGGTTTGTAATGGACAATTATGTTATGTTATATGGGTAGAGGCGATGAAAAAAGATTCCTAAAGTGTGTATTTCCATAAACAAAATTTTCCTTTCGAAGCACCCTGTATATGGAATGGTAAATTTAAATATTACGTATACGTTTAGGTGGTGCATCAATCACAAAAATTTTTTTTAAATACTTGTTACGTAGCCGTTTCTACAGACATGGATCCGATACTTTGGAGTTGTACAATTCTATCACATTTACTTTATTTACAGTTATTGCAGAGGTTTATTAATTAAAAAATTTAATCAAAATTTACTTACCTTTACCTTGGCTTTGATGAAATAATCCCATAGATTTAGTTGCACAATAAATTGATTTTTTTTTATTTTATTTTTTAATCAATTACACTTTATTATTCATATATTATCTGATAATTTCAATGTATAATATTTTAATTATTAAAATTTTATTCAATATTTTCTTAATTTTTTTCTTAATTTTTTTTAAATTTTTTTTCTCTTTTTTTCTACACTTTCTAGCAACTTAGTTCCTTCAATCACCGCGTCTATTTGTAAACTAAACTCTGTTTATTTTGTTGTTATTCAGTTTGTTTTTGTGTTTTATAAAGAAAACAAATAAAAAAACCCAAAAAAAGAACAAAAACAAAAACTAGAAACAAATAAAAAAAGTTAAGAAACAATGTTAAATTACATGTAATGAAGTAGTAGTCACCCCGTATATCCTTCCATTTAATCTAGACAAGCAGTGTGTAATGTTTGACATGGAACAGTCAGTGTAAAGTTAAGCACTCGATAGTGAAAAACAAAACAAAAAAACTATGCCTAGGCTTATTGAAGGTAATTTATGGCTTTGTTTTCATGAAAAATGATACTAAATGCCATTTTATACAATTGTTGTTGGAGAATTTTGGGGAAGTAATTTCAAAAATATTGGCAATAAAATGTGACGATCAGAAAAATACGCGACCAGGGGTAAGGAAAGTTTTTAGAGCAATGATTAATGGTCTTCCCTTACAGAGTAAAAAGTTTTATTCGTATAATCCAGTCCGAGACAGTACAGATACGGTAAAGGGCAAGTTGGTTTTGCCAATGTTGGTTGACCTGTTATGAAAATATTGAAATGGATATTGGAGGCTTTCAACAGAAACCTCTTCTATGTGTGCGTGATATGGAATACTATCATGCAGATATGGCTGAATGCCTAGAGGCTAATATCATTACTGAGGGTTGCATCTGCGTGCAATAAGTTGTCAAGGCTAGCTGAGGAAAATTCAATATAAGGCGATAGATTTATTGATACCATGAATGTTTTAGCCATGAATGTTTTAGCCATGAATGAGGGATCGTAAAGTTAAAGTCGACTCCGAACATCAGATATTAAAAAGTCTTTTAGTAATTACTTTTAGTAATTAATCAGTGCGTAGCCATTGCGCTGATCAACTTCACCGATAAGCTTGGTGGAACTGCGGTAACCTAGGGCATCACAACGGAATGCGCTGTATGCACGAGTGAGCTTCCACTTCAACCTCACCCAGTTGCTGTCAGAGGTTTTGCCAGAAACCTACTAATAGGAGGTGATCAAAAGAAATTTTTTTGTTTAAGATATCAGAAGTTAGGTTTGAATTTGGACCGTAATACACACATACACAATTGGTCTTTACTACTCTTCAGTCAGGACCACACCATTCATATTGTGTGTTAATTTCATACATGAGTGGCGGGACCAACAGTTTAAAATCGATTCCGAACAATAGATTTTTCTGTGGAACTGTTCACTGAAATTTGCTGATTTCCTTTCGCCGAAGAAATATTCTTTTCGTTTTGTGGAGATGTCTGGATGTTCACTGGAACCAGCATATATTTTGAAAGTGTCTAAAAAACTGTTCAAATTTCTTAACATGATGCATGAAATAATTCATTTCGTTGGATGTCCTTACCCTTTACACCACCAACACCCATCCGAATATAGACTATAACTCTCATGTAAGGGCTGGTATCTCAAAAAATATTTGGAAGCTTCTTGATAGCCTATTTAATCTCAGAGTTTTTGCTAGAAATCTGCTGAAAAGAGAGAGGAAATTTTCACATCATATGGAAACTAATAGAACCTGTGGCATAATAACTAGGTAAGCCATGAGACAGGAAGAAACGTTAAAAACTACTCGAGAGTTAGGCAGGATGAAAGGAGTTTTAAAGCCATTTTGAGACATGGTGTATAATCCCTATACAATACATATCTTGATTGCACTCGTAGACCTAGGAAGTGTGATCAAATTCCCTGCATACATCACACACATTTCTAATAAATACACTTCTGCTTGAAAAACCCTTCAACCTTTCAGTCAGGATTACTACCTAGCTTGTTACACCACTTATGTTGTGTGTGTTAATTTTTATACATGAGTGGCGGCACATTTTTGACGGACTTTTCATGGCAATTTTGTTTTTCACTCTCAGAGTTTTTGTCAGAAATTTGTTGATATTTGTTCGTATTTAGTTTTGTAGGGGATGGTCAGACCATACGGAGACTAACTGAACCGTTGGCGCACTAAATAGTTAAATCCGTGAAACATGGAGAACATTAACTACTACTGGTGACCCTAGCCAGTATCAAAGAAGTTTTAAAGCCATTTAGAGACATAGTAATCATGATAAGATACGTGCCTTTATTGCGCTCCTAGACCTTGTAAGTGTGATAAAAGTAGCGCCTCTACACCCATCGCACCTTTCGAATGTGTAGACTTCTGCTTGAAAAATAGAAACGAGTTTGGCAATGAGATTCGAATATTTCATTCTGGGATCGAACACTTTCGCTGCAGTTCTTTTATCTATTTTAAAAGGGTATTTAGCATCTATTCACTCTTATAACTCGGTCTAGTGGTGAAACATTCTCCAAAATCATGAAACTTATGGATTCCATCTACGGGAGAGAGAGAGAGCTATCAGTCACTTGATGTTGTTGACGAGACCTTCTGATCAATCTCATGCCAGATTTGTTTTTTTATTGAAATCATAGTCTCTGTAGCTCTGGCTGCCACTACCATATTAAAGGGGATTTAAGTCCAATACAGCCACCAATGCCTCTGTAGAAAAGGTTATCATTGCCGCAATTATACTTTAAAAGTTCACCTGCAATTCCAAATATTGGCCTCATAGGTCACATTTATTTTGACGATCTTGGCTTACATCATAAATCTCATTATGCAGGCTCCAAAATACGTATTTAATTTTTTATTCACGTATCGTAAAAATGTCTTTTAACCTCTTTTTCCCTTAAACCGCGTGTAGGGAGTATGTATGAGTGTGTTTTCGTTGTTGCCTCCACTTCCTTACACTTGTTTTTGATGTTGTTCCTCTGCAATTTTCTTTTCTTTACTGCAAAAGCAAAACCAATTTCGATTATTTTACAAAACCTTTGATTGTGTTTTTCCCCCATTTTCATTGTCATTGATAGGTACGTATATGGAACTGAATGAGTCTTGCCTTACTTGTAGGCCTAATGCATTGTAGTGTAGCTTCAATTGAAATCAACTGACTTTTGTTTTTAGGGGGTCTGTGGGTTTCTGTGTGTGTTTTTCTGGTTTATTGTTCAAACATGGTTGGATAATTGCAAACAAAAAAGCATACGTAACACGTGCCTATAATGATTTTTAAAGGTTCTAAGCAAATACTTTTAGTTTTTTTGTTTTTGTTTGTGTTTCAAAGTAAAATAAAAAATAAAAATAAAAACAAAAACCAAATCAAAAAATTCATCGCAACAGCGTCGTAACTGAATTGTTTTTGTGTTTAGAAATTCCGTACTAATTATACGTTTAGGTGTCTGTCATTACGTATTCGCCATTAAGTATACGCCTTAGGCGTATACATATGGGCTTATTTAAACGTACATTGATTATCAATTTTAATTGCCAACCAATAATTTTCATAAGGGATTTTCCAAATAAACAAAAAGCAATTGAAACATGACAATCAGGGTAAATACAATAAATAATTAATACGTAGTATCCACCAAATATTGACGGAATAAACATACATAATTGGTCATTACAGGCTTTCAGTTAGCTGCTCACACCACTTATATTGTGTGCGTTTATTTTGAACATGAGTGGAGGGACCTACAGTTTAAAGTCCCTTTGGAACGATAGATTTTTGATAAACCTTTTCATGGCAATTTCATTTCACTCTCAGAGTTTTTGCCAGAAATCTTCTGAGAAGAAGTAACCGAAAAAATATTTTTTCAGATTTTGTTTAGTTGGAGATCTCTGATCTGGGGTTTAAACCACAGTCTGGCAGCGAATAAGTCAACCCACTAGGTACTAGACCACGACAACAGGGAACTCATGAAAAAAGGTTAAAAATTCCAGAAGTCCACATTGGTTCCTAATAGGCCATTAGCTGTGTAGTAGAGCTATCTCAGTGCAAAATTTGGGGGCTAACCGCCGCCATAAAACTGATGCATAACCATGACGAGTCACTAAGACCAAGGAAATGTCAAAGAAGTGGATCTCAGGTTGAAAATACCATTTCTACAGTGCCATACACTTTCATCCACCTTCATCCAAGGTCATGGCTGATTCCCTCTGTTGGGAATCTTTTCTTATTTTTCAGTGAAAAGCTAATAATCTAACAAGACTGAGTATTATTGGCAACATAACTTAAAACTTGATTTCTTACCTTGAAAGCACCACTACATTAGATGGCAACACTTGCTTGTGCATTGTTTTATATTAGTTATCTAAACATAGTTTGAAAAAGCAGGTCTTGAGCTGTCACAATCAGACAACTTGTACCAAGCAGCGATTTGAAAGCATTTAAAAACAGCAGGATTTATTCGAAAGCAAGAAAATCAGTTACTAAATGAATGTCTGAAATGCTGTCCTGATCGAATTATTATTGACGATGGAAAATGGAATTCATTGTGATATCTCCAAGAGCAAGAAATCTGATTTGAAGCGCAGTCAATGACAAAAGTCTACGGCCAAATTGAATAACCAATTCGGCAATTCTTTGTATTTGGTGGGATTAGAAGTATGTGATCCATTGTGAGCTGATAAAACCGTGCCAGACTATCACAGAAGACCAATACAGATAATAATTAATTGGTTTAAAGCTAGAATTAGGAGAAAGACGCTCTGGCTATGTAACTAGATAAGCGACCGTAATTTTCAGCATGACTACACTCGGCTACATGTTACGGCGCCGAACAGAAACTATTTGGAAAACAGTGAATAATGAGTTTTGCTGCTGTATAGCCTCGAGCTTGTCCATTTTGATTGAAGCCGAATTGTCTTCTCCGGCGACTAAGCGTCACCTAGTTCTGAAACATAGAGGTATGTATTAGTTTGTAAATACCGCGGTCAATGCTATGGTAAACACATCCTATTGATGGAGAATGCTCTCACTGCAGTACATTTCACTTTAGGGCATATTTCGCATGTCTCTCTGTTCGCAAGGTAAGGCACCTGCTAGTGCTGTGTATTGCGTTGGAACTTGGAAAATAAGTACTGCAGGAAGGAAAGGGACGTGGTGTTATGGATATTGGAGTCCGGTTATTTTCTAAAGGAAGGACCCCTGCAAAAAGGCAAAGAATAGTGCAACTGAAGTGTGAATTTTCTCTGTAATTCGTTGTGAATTTCTTTAGCTAATCAGCCACGAACGGAAGAACAATAAAAATGTGTGATCTTCAGACTGAAATTCTATCATTTCGTATTGAGACGGCGTTCTTTTGAATCCCACTGTCAGTAAAGTGAACCTTCACCTTTTCCTGTGTTCGATCAAGAAGACTTAAAGTAGCACCTAACGTTGCATGAGAGTTGTATTCAATTTTTTGATGGATAACATGATGTGAATAATATATTATATGTACCGTCTTAAGAAACTTTTCTTCGACTCTTTTAAGTATGCTGGATACAGAAAATATTGCATTGGATTTTCAAACCCGGAACATTGAAGTCGGCGTAGTTTAGTAGGTAGTGTGTTGACTTATTGGCCGTAAGGCCACAGGCATCTCATCAGCAAAACAAAATATACAAAAATATTTCTTCGACGACTGCTTCTCAGCAGATTTTTGGCAAAAAACTTCTGAGAGTGAAATAAAATTCCCATGAAAAGTTTTTTTTAAAACTTTTAAAACATTTTAAACTTTAGGTCCCGCTACTCATCTATAAAATTAACACATGCGTTATAAGTAGGGTAAGAAGTGTTGTAATGATGTATATATGTATGTATTATGGACCAGTACTTAAACACTATCTGATCCAGAAGACTTGTATATATTGCGAACATCAAGGGATTGCAATAAACCTGTTGATAATGAAACTTTATAAATCTGTACTGAAAAATTATTATCTGATCGAGGCAGCAGAAGAACAATAGCCTACATTGCTGGTGTAGTAAGTTCATTATGCTTGTAAGGAGTTTGCATTCCTTCTATATTTCTCAGCTGATTGCTGGCAAAAAACTCTGAGAGTAACTAAAATTGCTTTGAAAGGTTTCTCAAAATATTTGTCGCTCGGAGTCGACTTTAAACTGTAGGTCGCGCCACTTATGTATACAATAAACACACTTAACATAAATGAGAAATTACATCATAACTCTGTCTGAAGGGTTGTAGTAATCAATTATGTATGTTGTATACGGCTTAGAGTAATAATGGTATGAGGATAAGAAAAATTAAAGTAAAGTCCTGGAAATTTTTCATCTGCATAGTGGGTGGTACAAGAACTATTTAAGGAAGGGAAAGCCTAGGCAAATTAGGTGGTTTAAGAATTATTTATGTAAGGGAAAGCCTAGGCAAATTAGGTGGCTTAAGAACTATTTATGTAAGCGAAAGCCTAGGCAAATTTAATTAATTTTTTGTTGGTCTTTTTAACTTAAAAATTAATTTAAAAAATTTATGAAATAATCATCCTTACATACTACAACTAGACATTTAACAGAAACTAGGGCTTTAAAATTAAAAATAAATTAAAATCTAATTTTAAATACAATATTGTGCTTAAAAACTAATGTTTTATTTTCACAATTTGTTTGTATAGTTTTTTTAATTTTTTTTTGTATATTTTTTGCCGTAATTGTAGTTGATTTAAAAATTTTTTTTCATAGCAGCCCAGTGCTTTATTTATTTGTTTTTCCGCATTTAATGACCCTTAAATTATAAATAATTTTTGCCACTGTCTGCATGCAATTTTTGTATGATTTTTACGGCTTTCATGCCACGATGTATAATTTTTTTCTTTGTCCGCTATTGTCTTTGTTGTCGCCTGTTTTAAGGCCCCTTTTTTGTTGTTTTTTTTTCGTTTTTTGTTCTATAAATTGTTGTGTTTATTTCGGTTTTAACTGCTTCCACTTGATTTACTGCGTTTTAAGTTGCTGTTGAGGTTGAGTTTGGGTTTGGTTTTGGGTTTGGGTTTCTCTCTCCACCCCTAGTTAAAAATAAATGCCGCAAAAACAAAAAACAGAAAAATAGTTTCGTTTGTAATTATTTGCTGTTGTGGCGAAAAAATATAGAAAATCGCCATAGAAAAATAGAAAAACAGAAAACTGTGTGTTGATATGATTTTATTAACCTTGCTTGGTCTGCCTAGTTTAGACTTGTTAATGATGTTGATTGTTGACTGTTGACTTAATGGCACAAGCCTCTGCTCTGGCGTATGGCGTAAACTTTTTTATGGCCTGTTAAATAGAAAAAACAAACATTAGTAATCATTTCGATTTTATTTTTTTGAATGAAGGCTTATTATTTGCATTAGAAAATAAAAACGGAGTTGTTAATAAAAAATCATATTTAATCTTCAGTTATTTTTGTTTTGTTGCCATAATTAGAAGAGACAACATTAAAGTGTGACCACAATAACAACTGAACGCTACAGTTTGCTTATTATACGAGAGATGATATGGTAATATGACGAAATAAAATATTGGGTGTTCGAATAGTTGCAAACAAGTTTGAAAAAATGTTTTCTTATGACATTGTAAAGCCCCCTGATAAAGTGATCAACGTATACCTAGAGACTCTGGATCAGAGATCAGCAATGAATCGCTTTTTCGCTACTCGTAAGTACTTATGAAATTTTGAGTATGAGTGAGTCAACAGTATTAAAATCCAACTACTCTGATTTATTCGTACTCAATGCAACATTGATTTATAAACACAAGGTGCAATCAGTATGAGTACAACGTTGACATCAAACTCATAACATTCGAACTATGTTTGATTCATACGCCTACTCATTTAGGCTCATAAATTTAGAAAAATTCTCATAATACTCATAAATGATCCGAGTGATTCGAATCATTCGTCAAAATTTACAGTCTTAGTTGTTGTTGCTTTTACAAAGAAAATAAGAAAGAAAAAGACAAAGACAGCAAGCAAAGCAAACACACAACATTCTTTTGAATATTGTAGTGTTCTTACGCGAATCATATTTATTTTGTGATTCGTGTATACGATGAGTCATGGAGAGTCGAAATCAATAACCTCATACGTATTTTTAAGTATGAGTACCATGATTATTTCAAACTTTGAATATCAGTAGTATGAGTATGAGATTAAAATAAGTATGAATGCGTATAAGTATCAGAAATTATATGTATGATTCGAATCTACTCATCGTTTTGAATATGCATTGCTGATCTCTGCTCTGGATACAGTAAGACCCCGCTTAATGCGGTGGCATACGTTCCAATAAGTTCCAGTGCTAAACGAAACTTCGTTAAGGGAGAAAACTAATGCATTAATTGTGTCGCAGGAAAAAAATGCGTTCGTACTGCGGTTGCGACTTTGGAAAATACAGTTGGAATCTTTATTCTGGACAGGCTAACAAAAAAGCGTTGAATAAGACTCATAGTATATATAGTGGACCGTCGCTATATAGTGAGCCGTTTTTGCTTGGTGCACGGTCGTTTCATTTGCGAACATATGTATACAACAAACCAGTATGAAATTTTGGGGAATCCCAATACTAGCGCGTAATACTGAAACAGCTTTAAGCGGGGCAGCGTTACTATAGAGTAATCCTTCGATTTACGTCGCCTCGATTAACGTTGTTTCGATTTACGTCGTCAAATTTTTTGTTCCCTCTAACTTCATTCGATTCATTCGTCATTCGATTTACGTTGCCTTTTTTGGAACCAATTGCGACGAAGATCGAGGGATTACTGTACTTCAATTGAGTAGCTCTTGAAGTATCCAGAGCACAGTATAGTGAAACTGATATGATAATATGATGAAACATAATATTGGGGGTTCGAAAAAGTTCAAGAAATTAAAAAAAAATATTTTCTTATGAGATTGTGAAACTCCTTGATAAAGTGATCAAGATCTGTTGCAAGATAGATTACGGGTGCTTTGCGAACAGTTCCTACAAAGGTTGTTTTTGTTATGCTTTTATTGACCAGATAACATGACGCACTTGTCCCAATAAGGTTTAATGTATTGTCGTGCTGAAAGATAATCTCTCTGGGCACTCCTCTATCATCATATTTAGCCATCTGCAGGCTGTAAGTTAAATTGCATAAACTTTGTTTGAATCTGATCTTGATGAGGGATTTTACAATCCAAAGACTTGTCCTCCAGTACTGTGTACACCAAATTTTCTGTGACAGAACCTCCTGTTTAGGTTCTCAACTTTAGAATACGTTAAGCTGTGCAATTTTTAACGAAAACATTATTAATCTAGGCATTCCTCTATCATCATATTACGTATCCCTAGGCTGTGAGTGAAATTGCATGAAGTTTGTTTGAATTTGATCTTGATGAGGGATTTTACAATCGAAAGACTTGTCGGGATACAACGAAATTTCTGTGCCAGATCCTCCCGTTTAGATTCTAAACTTTAGGACAAGCTAGAGTGTGCATTTTTCACCCAACAGCTTAATCTGAGGATACTTGTCCGCCTTCCGAGGCTACTGCAGTGTGTTTCAGTTCGCGTTAGCAGCAATTTTGTATTCTCTGGCGATCAAGTGTCAATCAGTTCTGCAACAGGCAAGTATAAATGTGCTTAACCTTAGGATATCTGCCCACCTCCCTTACTACTGTAGAGTATTTCAGGTAGCATTAGCAGTTTCGCATTTTTAACTTCTCACACGGCCAAGCGTCAATCAGTTCTGCAAAATGCAGGTGTAAGTGTGCTTAACTTTTGGATATCTATCCACCTCCCTGGCTACTGCTTTGTATTTCAGTCTGCGTTAATAGTTTAGCATTTTTGTCTTCTCTGGCGGTTAAGCGTCACTCAGTTCTGTTGCATGCAGCGGCAGCCTAGTCTTCTGACACGGTCGACACCGTTTAGGTTCTAATCTAGGTTGTGAAATTTTCACCGAAGAGACAAAGTGCTTAACCTTAGCAAATCTGTCCGGAAACTAGCAGCCAAAGGCCAAATGCAACATGTAGATATAAATTTGCTTAACCTTGGAATATCTGTCGGCCTTACTGATTTCTACGCGGCGTTAGCAGTTTAGCATTTTTGTCTTCTCAGGCGGCCAAACGTAGTTCTGCAACATACAGACACAAATTAGTTGGTAAATACCACGTTCAACACAATGGAAAAATATTATCCGCGAGAATTCTTTCTATTGTCTTGGGAGCAGAATATTTCACGTTGGCAGTGCCGACGTTTTTAACATTGCCTTGGCGACCTACACACGGTAAGATAACGCATAGAAGTTGAATAGTACTGAGCGTCAAACCCAACACAATGGATTTCGACAAATCAGTGTCACCGTATAGATCCAAAATATGGGCCACAACGAGTGCCAATACCAAAAATCTCAAGCATTTGAAAACAACGGAAGAGCTTTTGATGCAAGTATATAACAGACCAATCGGACATCAATGGACGAAAATCGTTATCAAATGACCACATTCAAAAAGAGAGGACTCGACGGCCACATCCCTAAAATCACATTACAGTGAAATCTACAACGGAAGACCAAGAAGACAGTATATTACTTGGATTAGATCTATCAGGATCCATCAAGAAAAGTGAGTTACAGCAGTAGGCAAGGAGGGAGTAGCAAGCGGTAAGTTGTAATGGACTAAAGTCCCTGTTGTCTCACGAAACCACACCCAGTTGGGTTTCTTATACGAATATGGAAACTGTGTACATCGTTTAACATTAAAATGAGCAAAAGCTGCACAGACAAATACAACGAACTTGTTACAAGTAAACCAACAACATCAGTAAGAAAGAAAAGCTGATAGACAAGTAAGCAAGAACGCAACAACAAGCAATATGTACAAAATACACAAACAACAATGAAGTCTCGCTAGAGTTCTCGAGAAGGCGAAACCCCGAATGTTCGACTTCAGGAACCTTCATTAGACTGATTACGTGGGCATATAAAAAGGCAAGACAAAGCAGGCAACGAGTAGTAAGAATTCAGTCAGTCTTGTGCGAAGACGGGTTGCGTGTGAAGAAAACAGTTGTGGTTATGAAGATTGGCGTTTAAAAAATATAACGAACAGTTGTTAATGCTTACGCGAACAGAAGTCTAAAAATTGTTGTTGTATACGTCAAGTTGTAAATCATGGCATACAAAAGTAGTGCGAACAATAAAGAATTTTATTGAAACTAAACACCAATTTATTTTTATTTTGTTTGCAATCAACGAACTCATATTCTAAACGTTTTTAAAAAAGTTAAAAACGTAACAATATTGTGTGTAGTGGAATAGCATCTTGTATTTATAAATCCTAGCTGAATTTCTTATAATATTCGCTGAGTATGTTAACTTCTTGAGTGCATCAGGAATCTCTTAATTTAAAAAAGTGGAAAAATTTTATAACTGATGGTACTTACATCGTTTTCTGCATCATCATTTTGTAATCTAGAATTTCTTAAAATGTTTAAAATATTATTTAATTAATAATTAATTTAAAAGGTTCAAATAAATAGAACAACACTGCATTACCTTAATTGTATTGTGTTAAGTTAAAATGATTGTGTTCATCCAAACAAGTATGCTAGAATTTTTTCGCTTTTTTTTTATAAAATTTTTTTAAAAAATTTAAACTAAAACAGAAACTTTAAAAATATTAAAAATAAAAAGAAAAAACTTTAAAGTCTCAGTCCGAAGTCGTGATATCTAATAATTGAAGATTTTTTCATACAAATTTTTTCTTTTTTTTACATTTTTTCATACCAACGTCGATGACAAGGCCGTGCTTTTTATATTTAAAAAAAACAGAATTTTTATGTAAAATCTCCTAAGTAAAGAATTGCTTTTAATTCAGTGCAGGAAAAGAAAAGTTGTTAAAGGACTGAGTGACTGATTGACTGATTGATTTGATTTCTAACAACTTTTTTTTGTAGCTGAATTGAAATTCATTTCGGTGTGCAATTCTTTTTAAGAGATTTGTAAAGGGAATAAATGGGGAAAATTTAGGAGATTCGGGATATGTAGCTGGTTTAGAGGAACTACCTTTAATGAATTTTTTTCTTTTTGTTTTATTATGAGCGCGATTCCAAAATTAGCCGGTTTGATGTACAGTTGGCGACAAAAAAAAACTACCTGGTAAAAAATTTTGTTTTAATGTAAACGGCGTCACTATGCCAACAAGAAAAAACGATCCTAGCGATTTTGTAAACATAAGATCAACACTTTTACCTTATATAGGGTCTTTCAACAGGGACTTGGGACTTGATACGTCTGTCAAATTATTTGTCATTTATTAAGTCTGTTATGCCAAGTTACCATTGATGGATACTTAACAACAATTGCTGTTAATAAATATTTTTATCAGAATGCCTCACTCAATGTTACTAACAAGACGACATATTACGACCGAGATCGAAATGAATATAGGCGACTTGGTTATCCCTACGAAGAGATCGATTAAATACCTTGGGATTAGACTGGACTCGAAACTGACCTACTCAGAGCCGATAGAGTGTGCAACAGCGAAAGCAGCTAGAATAACAACACAGCTGAGTAGACTGATGGCAAATACTGGAGGACCACTCCCAAGCGGGAGGAAGTTACTCATGGAGGCTGAAAAAAAGTATACTCCTTTATGGCTCTTAAATCTGTGCTTCCACTTTGAAAACTCGAACCAGAGCTAAAAAACCACTATCTGCGCAGAGAATAGCAGCTTTACGGGTCACATCCTCGTATTGCACGGTATCAACACAAGTTGCCTTAATAATAGCTGGAATAGTTCCCATAGATCTTCAAGCAATTGAGCGCCAGATGATTTTCAACGCTAGACAGAGCACGACTCAGTCGCAGAGCATAGAAACGATACAGCACGAAGTCTTCTTAAAATGGCAATATCGCTGGGAAAATGAACGGCATGGTAGGTGGACATTTAAACTGATTCCAGAATTGCAAGTGTGGAAAAACAAAAAAAAAAACGGCGAAGTAGACTACTATATAACCCAGATGCTAACCGGTCATGGATATTTCAGAGAGTACCTGCATAGTATGAGGAAATGTCGCTCGCCATTCTGCATCTACGAGGAGGAGGAAATGTTAGACGATGCCGAACACACTTTCTTCGGCTGCAGTCGCTGGGCCGAAAGACGTCAGGCTGTGCACTATGTTCTGCGAAGGAAAAAATGGCGATGCCAGTTTTTGAGTATTATGTGGTGGTTATGGTTTTATTGAGCAAGAGATTGCAAAAAAAATATAACGAAATTCGACGCTTCTGAAAATATTGGAAGCGTTACAGATGTCATCATCTGTGTGTTTCTTTTACGGAAATTGTGGCGGAGAACCTGAAAAATCTAAAAAAGTCTATAACGTTCTCAGCACTTTATATATGGCTCATTACGTCATATTTTGTAACAAGATTTGCACTTCCATATTGAAGGAATCAAACCAACACAACAATTAAAGCCGACTGACCATTCACAACAATGTAAATATGACGATTTGTGCTACTGCTTTCAATATTTTTCTTCAGCATTGAAACTCATTTCATTTTGTACAATGGGTCAAGTCGACTTCCGGATACTGTACTTGTGTTAATTGACAAGTATACGTCCTCTAACCTAAATCATTTCTCACTCTTTGGTAGGAAGCCATTAGAATTTAGAGGCTTAGGATACTACAAGAGCTAGTACAGTATTTTCTTGAAGAGGAAATCAACAACAAATCACATAATTGTGTAATTATACTGATTTTGTATATTGGGTGTAACTGAGAGGCCTCTCTGCTGTTTGGATGCCAGCTGGTCACCTTATAATGCTCGTTAGTCTGTCTAGGAAGTCTAGGTGTGTGGCGGAATAGAGACTCTTAATTAGATTTGATAATAACATGATAATTCTTTATTAAAACAGTAAAGTCTACGATTAACGAATATTTTGAGAAGTCTATTGAATCGCGTATAATAAATTATTTTTTTTTATTATTTTTTTATTATTTTTTTTTCTTCCGCAGGTCGGCTAATTTTGGAATCGCTTTCGTTACTTAAAAAATATTGTGAGTGTGGGGTAACTTTAAAAAAAATTTTATCATTTTGTTTTTATATTCATTTATTTTATTTTTGAGTTTTTTTTTAATATTTTTTTCTCTCTTGTTTCATTGTTTTAATTATTTTTCTTTATTTATTTAAAACTAATAATATAAACATAATATATAAAAAAATTGTTGTTTGTTTGTTTTCTTTTTTTTTAACAAAAATTTGTTTATTTTTCTTTAAACTACAGTAAAACACCTTTAGGATTTTCTTTATGTTCCTTATTTTTTTGTTTTTGTTTTTGTCTTATTTTTTGTATTCTTACTTATACTGACGATTTGACGTTTAAAAATATTTCGAAAATTTGTGTTATTGCAAGTTATTTTTTGTTTTTGTTTTTTATTTTATTTTTTATTTATTTTTTATTTTAATGATTCAATTGTGATTTGCTGTGACATTTTCTATGTGGTTTTTTTTAAAGACTTTCTTTGTTTTTTATTTATTTTTTTAGATATTTTTTTTTTATTTTATTTTAACTTTTGTGTTTGTTGTGTGAAATTTTATTTTAAATCCAAGTCTTTTTTGTTTTTTTTCATATTTTTTAGTTAAAAGTTTTAATCTTTCTTTATTTAAAGTTTTCCTTTTCTTTTTCTTTTTATTCTTGTTTTATTTATGTTTGGTTTTATTAAATAGAAATTGTTTCTTTTGGTTTCTTTCATTTAAAAAAAGCTATTATTTGTAAAAAAAAAAATATTTTTTATAATCATAAAAAAAATTTAAATTAAATTTTATTTTAATTTTTTTTTATTTTCTTTAAATATTTTAATCTTATTTTATTTTCTTCAATTTATTTACTAAACTTCTAAGACTGGCTTTTAGTCTTTTATTCTTGTTGTTCTTTTATTTGTTCTTTCATCATGTTTTAATTTAAATTTAATTAAATTTTTATTTATTTTTAATTTATTTTTAATTTATTTCTTTAATTCTATATAATTATTTAATTTTATTATTAATTAATTAATTAATCTTAATTAAAACTATAACGACATAAAAAAATCAGCTTTTCTCTTTTGTTTTTGTTTCTTTATTTTTAATTTAATTTTTCTTATTTTTTTAAATGCTAATATATTACCATACTTATGAAGTAAAAATTTTAATTTAAAGTTTCTTGTTTTTTTAAATATATTTTAATTTTTATATTTTATAACTATAATGTTTCATTATATTTAATGATTTTTTCGTATTTATATATGGAAAAAGTCTAAAGTACAGTGTACTTTTAATAATAATAGAACACAAATATTTATTAATAAAATTGTTCCTACAACACATGAAGATAAAACTAAGTTTGATTAAATTAATCATAAAAATTTTCAATTTTCCTATAATTATTACTCTTGTTATTTATAATACTTAAGTCTGGTCACCCTTTCCGATCTCTTTTCAGTGAAAAACATTTTCTTATTGTAATAACGTAATGGAATAAGAATGTGTTTACTTAATTGGTCATTACAACCGATTAGTCGGGACTACAACCTAGTTTCTTACATCACCTATATTGTGTGTGTTATTTTATTCAAGAGGGTCGGTACCTACAATTTAACATTGACTTCGAACGAAATTTTATCTCCTCTCAGAGATGGAATGCCGAAAAAATATTCAGTAGTTTTTTTTAAAGCATTTTCCAAAAAAAAAAGTTATTTGGCGGACCTTTATTATGTATGTCGAGGCGTCTGGTGCGAGTTTCGAATAAAGCACTCATCTGGCAGAAAATTTAACTCATTATTGATAATAACTATGGAAGTTGAGTATTAGTTACGGCATCATTTACAGAATTGTACGTCACTAGAGCAATACATACGAACATAATTGTTGATTATTCAGTCAGAATTACGACCTAGTTTGAGTTAGAGCAAAGCCGAATGAAATATTTGGTCTCTTATGTATGTTTTTGAGAAACTCGACTATGGTAGACTCGGTGACTAGTTTTAAACATGTGCTAGGATATGTAGAGGCCAAGAAAGTATTTAAAGAATGAGTAAGTAAACATCCATAATGGGGCGTATTTTAGCTTGGGAATAAATTAAGAAATATCGAATTAGGCAACTCATATTACAGGCAGCAGATATGAAGTAAATTCCATAAGAAAACAGTTCAGAGGAATGATTAAAGAAACGAGCCCTATTTAAATGGACATTTTTGGTATACCTGGAGGTAATTAGACCAAAAAGAAAATATCGAAGCAAAAAGAATAGGGACAGAGATGAAGTTGCAGATAAAGAAAGAGAGAATAAGAAGATGAGGTACATCTCCTATGTAAGCATCTCCTCTGCTGTATAGTCGTCAATTCCTTACCCTCTTCAAATAGCTAGCAACAATCCATTTACGGCGTACTGCAGATACTTGTCAGCAACCTAAGCCTAATTCAGATATGCACCTTTATTGCGTAAATCCCAATAAACGTCATTATTGAGCTCAATATTTCATATACAATTAATTATTGCGCAAATTGTTATAATATTGAGTAAAACTTAAACTGTAGCACTGTCATAATTTTATTTGTTACATTATCAATTACAATTATCCTAACACTTTCTGTTGATATTTGACAAGTCAAATGTCAACAACGACAAAAAAAAAATTGTTTTTGAAACAACCAACTATTTCGTTTACCAGCTGTCAAATTAATATTAAATAAGCCGCGAAACTGCGAATATCATTATGTCTGAACATGTAAAATATTGTACTCAATAAACCGAATATTGAATATTGAAGAAAATCAATCAACCGTCTTCATACCCAACAATAACCCAATCGGGATTCTTTTCAGCAACCTAACCGTAGGGGACTCTGTCAATTGCCTCACGGTGGAGGCAATCTCCTAATGAGTGTTTGAATGCAGAAGATTGAAGAATAAGAACCAACGACCATAAAAAAGAAAAAGCATACGTAATAGATAATAACTTACTTGGCTAGAGTTAGAGTAAAAACAATCCTGGTTCATGAATAAACTTAAACCTAGAATAGAATAGAATGGTGTACCTTAATGCTAAAGGTACACCCAATGGGCCTTCCTTTGTCTCTGGATAAACATGCATTTCAACTATCTTCACCGCTATAGTATAGTAAAACTGTATAAATATAGAGATGGTAGACCTAAATGAAACCCTACAACCTAACATATATATTTTAATATTCAAATTTGTATAACAAATTTCGTAGTTATTAAATTAAAAAAAAATTACAATTTTATTAATAAATTTTTGTGTCACTTTTTTTTATAAATTTTTTAATTCATAATTCTTTTATTTAAAAAATTTGTAATCTTTTAAATATTTCCAATTTTCTTTAATATTTCTTATATTTTTTTTATTTTTTTAATGAGGAAAAAGTTAAATTTATAAAGAGAATTCTGGTTTTTTTCAATGATTGATTACGTGTTTTTGTGTGTTGTTTTTTAATATTTATTTATTAATATTGAATTTATTTATTTTTTAATGTATTTAGTTTTGAAATAATGAATTTCTTTTTTATATGTTTTCTGGATTTCCTATTAATTTTTTACTATTTTACGTTTATTTTTTAATTTTATATTCAGTTGAATACTAATAAGTTTCAGTGTCACTTCTTCTTACACAGATTTAAAGTTCTTTTTTATTTTTAATACTTAATGGGTTTTAATTTATTATTGCTTTATATTATAATAATAATAATAAAAACCTTTTAATTTTTATGTCTGTGTAATTTATATTTTATTTCAGTTTTTAATTAATTAAAGTCAATTCTTCCATTAATTTACAATTAAAATTGCTTGTAAACTTTTACAATAAATATTCTAAGATTTTTTTTCCATTCTATAGTTACATTTAAATCTCTAGTATTTTTTCATATTGTTTTTCTTTTTATTCATAATAATATTTTTAAATTAATTTAATTTAATTTTTTTTCTATATGTACACCAGTTGCTATATCCTTCCCTTCTAAAGACTTTACTTCCCTTCATTATATTTTTTAACTTAACATTGGTCTTCCTTTCTTAATTTTTTTCCATTTTGTTCACTTATTTTATAATTTAGAATATTATTTACGTTTATTAAAGCCTTGTTGTCTATTGAAATAAATTTTTTTATAAGAAAAATTCATATTTTTTTTGTAGAAAAATTTGAATTTTTCCCGACAACAATTGCTTTTTTGAAAATGCCAACAAAAAATTTCTTTTCTTTCTTAAAAAACCAAATTAAAAATAATTATAAATTAATTATAATATGTTTACCAATACATATGTACAGTATTTGCATTATTTTGTGCGTTATGAAATCCAAAATATACGTTTTTTAATGAAATTTTTTTTTGTTTATGAAATTTGCAAAAAAAAAAATTAAAAATTTTAAATACAGAAAAGTTCTTAAAATATCATTTCACAAATCGAATTTCCAATGTAGCCAACAGATGCAAAAAATGGTAAAAAAAATTGCTTTCAAAAATCAAATTTCGAGACTAGGCAACACTAGAAAGTTTTATTGAATCAAATGCCAAAAATGATCATAAAATTTGTTTGTATTGAAACTACTTTGGGCGCCTCAGGCATAGGCAAAATGGCGGTTAGTGGGAACACAACATGGAGGTATACTCTCGAGTTTGCCTTGGCACCACAAACTTAAAAGGTTACTGAAAATCATGGAAATAATGCGCCTATGCAGATGTCATGGTAGTAATGAATACCTACAGACTAGGATCCAAAATTGATTTGTCAAGTTCTGAAATGTGCTTTGAGATTACAATCGAATAGAAATATGGTCGGGAAATTTACACAAGGGAGACAGAGTTATTTGTAAACACAAGGATTACGTATTGGACAGCAAACTAAAGTGGAACATGTAAGCTGGAAACACTGAAGGCCAAATTACACGACAATGATTTACGTATGTAAGTGCAAATAATGTGGTCGGGAAGTTAACGCTACGGAGTTAAAGTTGGCTATATTCACGCCAATGTATTGAACAGCAAATAAAAGTGGAATGTTAATACGTAAACTGGAACCACTAAAGGCCAATTTACACGATAAGGATTTACGTACATTAAGCAAGAGGGAAAATATCGAAGTAGTTCAACCAATGTGGACGGGAAATTCACACAAGCGAGACAAAGTTATCTGTAATCACAAGAAGATAAAATATCGCCATCGTTTTGGACAGCAAACTAAGAGGCCAATTTGCACGATAAGGATTTACATACGAAGAGTTCCAGAGAAAATAGTGCAAAATTCCATTCGTATTTAAAAAATGAATAAAAATCTTACGACACATTTTTTTGCGTTTACATGATAAGTCAACTACCATACCTGATCACTACATATTGAGGTTACACGATGCTACACGCTTTAAAAAAACGATATATTGTTCGGCTTGTGACCATCTAAAGCAGCAGCAAGCGCTTTGTAGAAAAGAATTCATCTAACCCGGCTTGGACACATTACGAGGCCGGTGAGGGGCAAATTAACTGGAAATCTTAAAACTACCTTATCGATGGCATTGTTTAACCTACATATCTGTCAACTACATTATCGAAGTCAACATATCTGTCTACCCCTAAATATCGTGGTAAAGCACTTGTATCTGCCTATGATGGCATCCGAGTTTATTTATTTCTTTCGCAAATTTCATAAACTTTTTATTGCTTAAATTCAATATCTTAAATCTATTCAAATGGTTTTTTTATTATAAATTATTCAAATTATATTTAGAAAATACAAATAAAAACATATGTTTACAGTACTGAACGTTTAATTAAGACGATCAAAATTTTGAAATTTGCAACGAAGCTTTCTAAACACACTGTGAGAATAGAAATTGTTGAGATATTCCTTAAACTTTGGGGAGAACGCCTCGTTTTCCGTCCTCGTATATGAATTCACGAAATAACTCAGGGAACTTTAGAATTACTCAGAGCTAAATCTAAAATTGGGTCTTGAAAATTGTATTTGTTATGAACCGACCATAGCCATTATGAAGTTCACAATTTTCGATATGTTACAGTATCTATGTGTTCCAATTACCCCGGTTAAACTAGGTTTTCCCAACTTGTTTTTCTAGGAGACTCTACTTTGTTGGCAGCAGGAAGATACGTGTAATATTACTAGATCCTGTTGGACTTACAGGGATAATTAGAGGAGTGGTTGCCTTCTATACTAACATGGATTCCGTTTCTCCTTTGAAAAAACATTCCCTTTTTGAACTGCCCTGCCAAGAACGGTTGTTGTAAAAGTAACAATAGCTTTTGGGCACAGAGTGAAATATTCCGAGACCATGGCAAAACTCACGAGTAGCTTTCAAGCGAAAGCGTATGTCATCGAAACATGTACTCAATTCAACTTGAATAGAAGAGACCTCACGATACTGTCTGACAGTCAGGCCGAGCACTTGGCTCTTATAAGGATAAATCGTAGATTTTGTGAGACTGACTAGGAAAACTGACTCAGCTCCTTAGGTAAATAAGGTCACCCTCTACTGGGTTCCAGATTACATGACAATTATCTGCAATGATCAATCAGACAACCTTGTGAGGTGAGAAGCTTTTACACCATTGATGGGAGCAGGACCCTTCTAAGTACTGGGAACGGAAAGTTAAGCTTAATGAAAGGGAAGATAAAGAGAAATAATGCTTCTTGAGGAACCAAATGGGTTTGAAGCAATTAAAAGTTTTGTGAGGAAATTACATACAAACCTACATACATAATTGGTCATTGAAAACCTTCAGTTTCGATAACGGCCTAGCTTCTGACACCACTTATGTTGCGTTTGTTAGGTTTATACATGAGTGGCGGGACATGCAAATTTTCTCAAAAATTTTCATGGTAATTTTCATTTACTCTCACAGTTTGTGCCAGAAATCTGATGCGAGGAAGTCGCCAAAAGAAATATTTTTATTCATATTTTTGTGTTAATGCCTGACCTCGGGTTTGAACCGCGACCTCATATTTAATAAACCAACAAATTGTCTACTAGACTATGACGACTTTGTTGGGAATAACATGAAATTGGTAACCTGCGTTTTGATAGGTTACTGTAGACTCAGAGTACACTTATTCAGAATGAGGGTTATTTGGAGTATTACATGTGGGTCCTGTGACGTTGAGAATGAATTATCGTAACACATTCTTGCAACCTCATAGTAACTTATTCCTGTAACCTGTGAGGCATTGATACATTCCACAAAGAAACATCGCTATGCATAACAGATTCTGAGCAGTGAATTGTCCTTATTGACTTTAAGCAGCATTGTGATATTTGCCAGCGCAATAGGCTTGGAGTAGGCATTATAGATATATCATACAAAGTCTAAAAGATGGTATGGTCGCAGCGCCATAGTACTTAGTACCTACCTCTTCACGAAAATAATGAAAACAATCAAAACAGCGGTTTGTAACCTTCCATTATCTGTCACTATTGACTGATTTTGCCAAAATAAAGATTGGTACTGTTGGTTTTCTTCATTGAATGTTTGATTGCTGGTTAGCGTTTACCTAACCTAACTTAAGTAAGTGATAGGTGTGAAGTCATGTTAATACTACAACTCTCGAAGAATCATCGCTCTAAGAATAAAGTAAATCTCTGATTGGGAATACAATGTGTGGATACTCTTTGAATTTATCATCCCAGGGTCGGAGTTACGACCTAGCTTCTTACACCACTTATGTTGGTGTATGTTAATTTTAGACATGAGTGGCGGTACTTTCAATTTAAAATCGACAACGAGCGACAGATTAGTGAGAAACTTTTGAATTGCTTTTAGAAAAACTAAATGCACGATTTTTTTTTTGTATCGCCTGTAAACTTTTTTCAGTACTGTAGTATTAGTTGTAGTTTATTAATAATACAAAATCTTATATTTATTATGGATATTTATTTTAATATTAATTATTTTTTTTTATAATATTTTTTAATGGATTTATATATACAATACTTATCGATTTATTATTTATAACAACCTAATGTGCCTTGATTTAGAAGAAAAAAAATTATTATTTACTCATCATCATTGTATTTCATTATGTTTACATATTTACTATGTTTCTCTTTCAAGTTTTTTGGTTTTTATTTCTTATGCTTATTGTTTAAGAGTAGTTTTATAAATTTGAAATTTTCTTTTATGTTTCGAGTGTTAAAAAATAATAAGTTTTTAAGGAAAATGGAAAACTGGGGGGAATGATTGAGAAAAAAAATTCTGATTTTCTATGTTTCCTTTTACATCACTAGTGTAACCAGGAACAGTGGGGTGGTTTATATTACACAATATTTACAATGAAGAAGCTGAATAGCCGTAACTTTAAAATTAAAAATTTATTTACTTTGTGGAAAGAGTTATTCTGACAGACATACTATCAGTTGTAGTGTATGGTGGTGGTAGTAGTGGTGGCATAAATTTTAAATTTCAAAGCTTGTTGTTGTTTGTTTTTTGTAAGTTTGACAGTAAAACTAAGCTTGTTAGGCCAATAACTTCAAAGAAAAAGATTGTTTTACTGCCATATTGTCGTGAAGTGCTTGGAATTTTTGTTGTTGTTGTTGTTAAATGTTTAAAATATTTTATAATGTTGTTGTAAAAAAAAAAATATGTGGAAACAAAAGTAACAGTTTTTTGTTTTTTTCCTTGTTTTAATTTTTTTTTAATTTTTTTTTGTTTAAATTAAAAAAAGAAAATTTTTTTGTACAATAAACTGTTCGATTGTTTTTTGGATTTTTTTCATTAAATTCATAGCGCATAACACCAAAAATTATGCATTTTCATCAACACGCAGATATTATTGCTCGCAGCCACTTTTATATTTTTCATATTCATTGCATATGCATTGCATTTCATTTAATTTTATTTAATTATGTTTCATATTTTTAATTAATTTTATAATTTTTTATATCGATTTTTTTTGTTAAATTTTGGTATTTTTGTTGTGTTTATTTTTGTCAAAATTTTCTTATTTCATGGTAATGCAGTTTTAACTGCCGTTTAAAAAACAAATTGTTTTATAAACATTTTCTTATTTTCCAAAAACCTTTCAATCATGCTTTATTAAAGGTTTTCCATTGAAAATCTTTAAAAATTCTTATTTTTTCTTTATTTTGGAAAATTCCTTTTTCTATGTTTATAAACCATTCGCTTTGTGTCATGAGTTTGAGGTGTAAATCAATTGATTTTGTTTTTAAGTTTATTTATGGCATTTGGTTTGGTAGTTTTTATTTGTTGTTGTTGTTTCATTTTTTTGCGAATCTTTTTTTTTGTTCATAATTTTTGAAACCAATTCCTTTAAAGGCTTTTTCAAAATCAGCCTTAAAATTTTTCTCTTTTTTTTTTGCTTTTGTTTTGGAAAATTTTCTACGGGTTATTCTATTGGTTTTGTAAATAATAAAAAGGGGAATATTTAGTTGCATTTGTTTAAAGGATATTAAAGAAGAGGAAGAACAGGAAAACCTAAAAATATTTTACAATAAAGAAACCGTATTCCTATAAAAAAAATTTTGAGACCCCACATGAGTGTCCAATGTATTTGCAAAAAGTCACTGTTTGTCGTGGATTTTGGGTTGGCGAAGTCATCGTTTCATTTTTCTTTGAAGACAACGTTGGCCAGGCCATCGTTAACACCAAGCACTATAGGTCGTTTGACCTGACATGTGGGTTCAATGAGACGGCATTGAATATTTTGCATAAGCGGTTTGAGCACATGCTTATCTTACGTGGATGAGATGTGAACTGTTCATCAATATTTTGAGTTTTTTATTCTTGTAAGGTTCTCTTAACTTGCATGTGCACAGGAATAAGCTACAAGCCACAGAGGTCTTCAAAGCCAGTATAACCCATGCCGTTGCTCAAATTCAGCCTAATTTATGCGGAAAATAGTGACATTTTCCATTCTGAATTCAAACAAATTCTTCAACAGTGTTGGCAGAGAAACAATATATGATAGGTGTTCTCTTCCTACTCTTCAGAATGGCTTCCAATGGTTTTATGTCTGCACAAACATTTGTCTTTTTTCTTTAGAATTTCTCAAGAAGAGTATAGAGATAGCAACCACGGCATTTTAAATCTTTAAAAACGGCCGCGGGGAAGCTTTGAGCTCGACCCACCATCCCATAGGTGCCATAGGACCATGGCGGAGTCAACCTTATGTACTTTTCGGTGCTCAGCTTTGCTGCAGGGTGCGCAACCGCCAATATATCTGCATACTGATAGATAGAGCACACAGATAAGCAGTCTCTTAATTATCAGGGCACTCTGTTCCTCTCCAACTAAGATGTTATTTGCAGTTAAATTTTAAACCAACCTGATCTTTGGAAATGCGGTCGAATGTATGATTCCTTATAATGTGTTGTTCCTTGAATGTGTTGTTGGAAACTGTATTTCTGATGAGCGGGCTAGACTCGGTATAGAAATCAATACCACTGACATGTTGCAGAGCATAGAAATACTGATTAATTCGAAAAAAGTACTGGAATATTGCCACTTTCTGTTGGACTGATATAAATTAGAAGACGACAAATTGATTGACTATTGCGGTGCTCACAGACCCCTGGATTATTTCAATGCATATTGAATTCAATTCTTAATAATTAATTTTGCTACTGAAGCAATCTTGATTGGTTTCATATGGAGAATGTTTTATATTCCGTTTGGATGTTAATAATGGGTTGAACTCTGACCTCAGTGGGAGCTTAAAATACCAGTAGGGTAAGGTTTATTTACATTTCATAACTAAAGATCGTAAGCTATATTCAAGCGAGTTAAAGATCTAAAATTGGAAAACAGCTACTCTCGGGGTAATGATGATCTCTTTGAATTGGAGGCAATTGTAATCAATAATGTGAAGAAAAACTCCACAATAAATTTTTTACATAATCAAGCAAACTTTTTTGAATGGTGGATTAAAATTCTTAATTTTTAGGGAACGAAATAAACAATTTTGCAAGGTTTTCCTGTCTTCATCCAAGATATTTATGCATTTCATGTTTAATAACCATCAGAGTAAATGGGATTTTGGTTTAATATTAAGGACTGAAGGATTTAAATGATAATTTAAATTTCTTTGGGTAGTTCTCTGGTAGTTTTGTTTTTAATTAAAAATTTTTTTATTTTATTTATTTTAATTTTTTTAATTAAACTTATTGATATTTTATGGCAGTATTTAATTTGTCTTTATTTACTTAATTATTTATTTATTTATTATTTTTTATTTTTAAATTTTTTTTAATATTATTTAATGTTTTCTAAGGAAACCGTGATTGGGATTAAAATTATAAGCAAAAAAAATATTAAAAAAAGAATAAAAAAGTAATAAAAACAATTTCAAGAAGTACCTTTTAAAGTACTTTTTTGGGGAAATTTACAACCAAGTGGCAAAAAACTCAAACAACAGCAAATAATTCCTTTAGAAATAGATTTTATAGTCAAGCGGTTGTGCAGTATTCTGGGCGCTCAAATCCTCTGCTTTATTTAACATTATCAGTTACAATTATACAGTACGGAGAGGTCTAAATGGGAATCCAGTTAATCCATGCTTATTTACAAGAAGTACGAAGATGGCTCATTGGGATAACCAACCGGTGAAATATTTAGATGTTATTCTGTATAGGAAAAGCCAACAGATGCTGGGCTTTAGGTAGGAAGGCCAACCATAGGTATTAAGTGGATTCTCAGACCGATATTCTGACTATAGAAGAGGCAGAAGCGTAATGAGGCATATGCTAATAGCATGCTACTTCAATAGTATGGTGGAAATAATTCAGAACGTTCGTAGCATATGTTGTTAAGCAACAAGCATCGCGATGACAATATCAATATATAATATCACTTAAGATATATCGTCTCTAGACTAAGGGAATATAGATCAACCAGACCCACATACATTTGATTCGTACCGAGTATACAATTGCATCACACTGATACTAGGCTTGTTGTCACACGAATGGCTGTAAGCATGAAGATTGTATGGTACTGAGGTGAACCAGAAATTAAGATATGTCGCCAAGCGGAGACATATGCAATCAGATAGTATATGAGCGGGGCCAGTGATTGTGTAGTAAGCTTAACATAAATGAAGTGATATAAATGTCTTCACTGATAGTCAAATGATAGTTAGAGCAATAGCATACCAGAA
This sequence comes from Sarcophaga variegata, assembly GCA_932273835.1. Taxonomy (NCBI): domain Eukaryota; kingdom Metazoa; phylum Arthropoda; class Insecta; order Diptera; family Sarcophagidae; genus Sarcophaga; species Sarcophaga variegata. Next base: position 13,208,209 of record OW026361.1, on the reverse strand, counting down.
TATGGCATCAAGTACTATTCTGGAATATAAAAAGGGGTGGTTGAGTATTAGACGATTGGCATTTAGGGCAAAAGCATCCTAGGGACACACGGAATCAAGATAATAAAATGTAATTAAGGCCGGGCCGGGGGAGAAGGGATTATGGATTCTTATGGAATAAAAGAAGAAACGGTCGGTATTGTGGAAGATTAATCTATCTAACAGAGTTAGAGACTTAGATCTAAAGAGGTGAAGCATAGACATAGACTATTAAGGAAAACTGACACAACAGGGAAAATTGCAAAGATACTCTGAGGCGATACTGATAAAAAGAAATCCATGAAATAAGGACTATCCATTTCGTGGTTTCAAAAGTATGGAACTGGAATTCGACATCTGTCAAACTAAGTTGTGAAACCAATTGTTTGCTTTTCAGTTGAAAGTCTGACATTGACGAAAATGGATCGCTTAACTAACACACAACGCATAAAAATTATCAAAACCTACTACAAAAATGGTGATTCTGCCACAGCCACGTATCGTGCTTTAAGAGGAGATTATGGTTTACATAATCGTCCAACTACGCAAGCAATTGGCAAAATTGTGAAGAAATTTGAAGAGACTGGAGAGGTTATAAATATTGAAAGGCTTGTGCATCATCGTTTCGCTCGTTCCGCTGATATTTCGCTATTGTAAGTGAAAGTGTTGCCGAAGACCCGAATGTGTCGATTCCTCGTCATTCTCAGGACTGTCTTACGGCACATTATGGCGTATTTTGCATTTAGATCTACAACTGAAGCCAGCTGACCATTCACAACGTCGTAGATACGTGGAATGTGTGATTGAACAACAGGCGGTGGATGGCAATTTTTCCAATAAAAAAGTCACTGTTTGGTGCGCTCTTTGGTCCGAAGGTGTGATTGGACCTTACTTCTTCGAAAACGACGGTGGAACGACTGTCACCGTCAATTCGGAGCGTTATTGTGTTATGATAACCGACTTTTTTGCCTGCTATTGAAGAATACGACTTGGAGAATATGTGGTTTCAACAAGGCGGTGCCACAAGCCACACAACTCGAGCGAATATGGCTTTATCGCAAGAGACATTTCCTGACCGCGTAATTTCTCGTCGTGGCGATATCAACTGGCCACCAAGATCATGCGATTTGACACCATTGGACTTTTTTGTGGGGCTACGCGAAAGACATTGTTTATGCAGATAAACCTTCAACTCTTGAGCATTTAAAAACCAACATTCGTTAAGTTATGGCTGAGATACCGCCAAATATGTGTCAAAAAGGGGTCGAAAATTACCTCAAAAGAATCAATGCTTGCAACACTTCGCGTGGATGTCATTTAAATGATGTATTGTTTCACACATAATGTCAACGTTCAAACTTTACCATAAAAAAAAATCATGAAAAAAATATTTTATATGAGTTTTATTTACGTTTACTTTTGAAACCACGAAGTGGATAATCCTATACTTCACTTTAGATGTGTAGCTCAAAGAGTGGTTGATAATAATGAATACATTGCCCAGTTTTCATAAGGCCGAGGTAGGAAATTTTATATTATGGGGGATGTAATACGAAATATGCCTCATTCTAGAGTAGTGAACTGGAAGAAATTGAGGAAGTTCTTACAGGCTACAAGCTGCCTATAGGAATATATGCTTGCTAAAGTTTTTAAATATGAGACCCCCAACAAGCCGATATGATTATTAAGACGTATGGCGATAAGTATGGGACGTTAACCCATATAGTTGAACTTCTGCTCTTTCAATATACATACTTATTTTGCACCTCATTGAATGCAGAGCCTTGAAGTAGAGTTTCAAATAATGCTCGATTTTAAACGCCAGGTAGAGTTTTAATATTATTAAGCAGAGAGTGAAACTCTGTTCTTATTTTCAGCCTTTCTTATCAGAATAAAATATTTCAAATACAATACAAAAATACAATAAAAACAAACAATAACAAAAAAATAAAGAAATTACGGTAAAAAAGAGTTACAGTTATAATATAATAAAAAAAGAATGGTAATAAATAATGAACATATTACAACAAAACTATTTAGAAAGAGTGTAAAAGATAGAACAGAAAAACCCAAATAACAATAACAAATCAACAGCAAGATTCTCGAAGTTGACAAATCTTAAATAAATAAAGTAAAAATAAAGGGTTTGATATATAAACTTAAAAGTATAATAAAAAACAATATTTTTAAAAAATAAAATTCTTTTCAAACATTAAATAATTATTCTGTGAATTAAATTTAAATAATTTTCTAATATTTACAAAACATTTCTTTTCTTTTAATGTTTCTTTTTAATTAAAGTTAATTTTAAAAATGTTTATCTACGGGTGCCTTTTTAATTAAAAACAAATGGAAGAATGTGATTTTCCCAATTTTCTTTCTCATTTTCTTTCTTTTTTCGTTTGTTTTGTTTTAATTAATGGGTATGGGGCATGGAATAGGTTTTCATTAGGATGATGGCATTTTTTTTAAAGGAAAAAAATTAAATTATTTTGTTTTTATTGTTGTAATAAAAAATAAATATTTTTAGTTTTAAGGTTTAAAAGATTATGATTTTAAAGGTTTTATTTAAAGATTTTGGTTTAGTGAATTTTATTTTTAAGTTTAGTTTTAGTTTTTTAGTTTATTTTTTATTTTTTATTTGTTTTTAAGATAATTTATGAAAGAAAAAAAATAATTTTTATTTTTTTTAATTTAATTTTTTACTATTTTTTTAAAAAGGTTTTTTATAATTTTTTTTTAATTTTTTAGTTGTTTTTTATTTAAGTTTTACGATTTTTTTGTTTAATTTTTTTAATTATTGTTTTTAAGCGTGTTTTTTTAAAGATTTTTTTTTGGTTTTTTTTTAGTTTTTTTAGTTGTTTTTTTTTAAATCATTTTTATTTGTGTTTTGTTTTTTTATTTAAAAATTTTCGTTATTAATTTAATAATTAACAAATTGATTTTATGATAAAACCAATAACAATAACCACCTCTCTCATATAGCTACGAGACAATAATATGTGGTGCTGATAGTAGTACAGCTATTGTAGCTAATATTGTGAACATTGTGAATATGATAAGGCACAGTCTGTCAACGACCATAGCGGCAAATTTCCAATCATTGGCTATATCATTTTCTTCATCTCCTTTCCGAAGCTATGTATATTATAATTTCAAATTTATAGAGAATTTGTTTTTTCGAAAGGGTTTTTATGAGTGAAAAATGGTGTTTTGAAGGTGTATTGAATGTACGAAATTTATTTTTTAAGAGTGTGTTTTAAATGTGTGTTAGTTAGTGTGAGGTCAAAGGTCATAAAAAGGAACAAAAAATTCATGGAAATTAAAAAAAAGGAATTAAAAATTGTTTTGAGAGTATAAAACGGAGAAATTGGTGTTAGATTTACAGTTTTTTTTTAATAGAGAAACTATATTCGAAGTTTAAGGTTCAGTTTTACAGTGTCACGGTTAAGCCGAGTAATATTTTGAAAGTTAACTTAGAATTTTTATCAATTTAATAAAAACTTTTTTTTTTAAATGTTGAGCAGATGTGTTTAACACAGGAAGGAAATTGTGTAACAGTTCGAAAAATACAAATTTCTACCCTTGGAACCTTGGAAAATTTCTACTCGAGAACGGAACTCGTAAAAATCCGCGTACGGTTGTTAAGCCGACGCCCGTCTCCACAGAAGAGGGAAATGACTTCGTTGATGCTAAGGCAGACCAAGAACCCAGTACCTCAAAAAACAGTAAACAACAACAAGCCAAAAGCGTCGGCCTTTCCAGAAGCAAGGTTGCTCCAAAAGCCGGACCTTCATCCAGCAAGAGTGACCTTGGTAATGTAAAGTTTGACACGGCTCAGAAAATAAAAGAATCAAAGCAGCGGTACAGGAGCGATTGAGCGCAAAGCGGATTCTAGACCGGATCTCCAAGATCGCAATAGATAACCGCACGCAGCGCGAAGTGCAATCACTGGCCTGGGCCAAGGAAAAGCTCGATGAACTCGATAAGACGTCGACCACGGAGTCGGCTATCAAAAGACAGCGATCTTCTGAAAAAGACGCACCAGGCGCTAAAAACCACGCAGCTCGCATCGCACCAACATCTTACACAGTGAGGTGCTAAAAGACAGCATAGAAATGGCGGTTGTAGATCGCTCAGATCCAGACGGCAGTATTACACCGTCGAACTGGAGACTTGTAGCAGACGTCCTTGCGGACGTCTTTCTAGAAGTAATGGAGGAGAATCCGGGACCAGTTCCATTTTACCAGATGTGTGGCTGGCACCAAGGACACGTAAAGTTAGTAACGCGTTCCGATAAGAGAACCCTGGATCTCTTCTCCATGTGTAGGCGAAATCTGAAAGGGCGCCAAACTAGAAGTAGTGCCCAAGGATGCCATACCTAGCGGAATCAGAAAACGCTCTTGGATACCTTTAACTCCAAAAGAGCCAGAAAAAGTACTTAGATATAGACATAGAGATAGAGACATTGCAGCCTGAATGGCTTCATCAGGAGCTCCGAATGGTTTCGAGACTAGGGGATAACGGATGACTGTGGTAGCACAATGGACCCAATGCGGCCGAAGTGAGTACATCCAACAATTTTTCTTGGATGGGCAGGCACCTCCACCTACCTACCTACCTACCCTTAAAGTGATTACCAAGATATGGCCATTCGACGACATCAGATCTTTTTTTGGGACTAAGTCCAAGACCGTATCTATGTGAATATTGCCTTAACATTGCAGCATTTGCTAAAAAGTTATCCTATCTTAATTTTATTCCCGAAAAAGCAGCTGTGATGATTCCAAGATCTTGCGTACAGTTTATTTCGATTATTACTACACGGTACCAGATACATAATTGGTGATTACAACCTTCCAGTCAGTATTACGACCAAGTTTCTCATACCATTTGTGTTATGTGTGTTAATTTTTATACATGAGTGGCGGTACCTACATTTTAAAGTCGACTCCGAACGACGGATTTTTGAGAAACTTTTCATTGCCATTTTATTTACTCTCAGAGTTTTTGCCAGAAATCTGCTAAGAGCAAGTCGGCGAAGAAATACTTTTTGTATTTTGTCTTGATGTCTGGCCTGGGGCTCGAACCCTGGCTTTACGTCTAATAACCCAACACACTACCTACTAGACTACGGCGACTTCTACCACTTGTGTTATGTGTGTTAATTTTTATACATGAGTGGCGATACCTACAATTTAAAGTTGACTGCGAACGAAGGATTTCTGAGAAACTTTTCATGGCCATTTTATTTACTCTCAGAGTTAATTACATAGAAAATTGCTGAGGGGAAGTCGACAAAAACATATCTTTACATATTTTATTTAGTTCGAGATGTCTGAGCTGGGCTTTGAATCACTGGCTCGAGTCTAATAAGCCTACAGACTACCTAATAGACTAAATGGAGTTGCCGCATCTGTTGTAGAAGCAAGATCTGACATTTACATTGCATTACAACCCTTAAGTTGGAATGACAAGCTAGCTTTCCACACCACCCCGGTCAGTGTTTATCTTAACAAGAAAAATTGCCGCATGTGGGACTCGAGAAACCCCAACGTGTATGTCTAACAATAATTGGGCTATAGACGTGTCATTATCTGTCTTATCCGATTGAAAATGACCTTGCAATGCGGTTAAATTTCAATTTATTGCATGAACTTGAACGTCACTTAAGTTTTGGTGACGTCGATTGGCTACCAAGATATTTACTCCGTCAGAAGTTTTTTGTTTGACTAAGTCCAAGAGCGTGTTTTCATGAATAGGGCCTTAAAAATCGAGTATTTGAGAAAAAAGTTATCGTATCTTATTTTTAGTTATTCCCGAAATAGAAGCTATGGACATGCCAAAATTTTTGCGTACAGTTGATCTCGATGCATTTATTTACTACACGATACCAGTTAGGATTACGACCTAGTTTCTCTCACCACTTATGTTGTGTGTGTTAATTTTTATACATAAGTGGCGGGAACTATACTTTAAAGTCGATTAAGTAGGACAGATTTTTGAGAAACTTTTTTGACAATTTTATTTATTCTCAGGGTTTTTTTTGCCAGTAATCTGCTGAGAGGATGTCGCCGATGAATATTTCGTTTTGTTGGAGATGTCTGATCTAGGATTTGAATTGTGGCCTCACGTCTAATCAATTAACGCTACTACTAGACTGTGATGATTTTCAATGCTTTTACAACGAGGATACCGGATGGATCCTTTTATGATAATCGTTTACAACCCTCTGGGAACGTTGAATACATGAATCACTGACGGAATCAAATCACGAGATAAGGTCGGATAGGGATTCTTTTCAGAATGATTGAATTTCAGAACAATACCTTTTTGCTGCAGACGTATTCCGACTGAAATAATGCCTAAATAGACTGCCGCTGTAGGAAAGCAGTGCAAAAGCATACCGAATGTACTGACTTTAATGATTGTTAAGTGTCTACTAGTTACCTACAGAGTGTTTACGCCACATTTGTATAAGGTTGTCTGAGTATGCTGGCTGTATCATGAAACGTTTTATGGTTACTTTCATATGGGTTTCTTGAATAAGAAACATTGAATTTTATAACAGACTTGCAAAGGTTGGGGTTAGATTAGGTCGAAGTGGTAGCTTTGATTACCACTTGAGCATGATTAGCGGCTAATTGTGATGCTACAGGTAAAGGTTAGGGTATTAACGGGTGATTTTTTAGCTATTATCTTTTTGGCAACACTGGTTTAAACAGCTCACGCACGTTTCATGTTTTGTTTCGCTGTCAAACATCTTCAGTTTGGTCTATAATTTAACCATGAATCGTCTTACAAACGAACAACGCTTGCAAATCATTGAATTTTATTATCAAAATGCGTGCTCTGTTAAGAAAGTTCATCGCGCGCTTCTTCTATTTTATGGTCAGTTTAATCGACCCACTGCAGCGGCTATTCGGGTTATTGTGATTAAATTTCGCACCAAATTTACATTGTTGGAAATTAAACCACCAACACGCTTACGTAGAGTGCGAACTGAAGAAAATATCGCAGCTGTATCGGCCAGTGTTAATGATGACCATCAATTATCGATTCGTCGCCGTTCGCAGCAATTGGGCCTCTGTTACTCAACAACGTGGAAAATTTTGCGGAAGGATTTAGGTGTGAAGCCTTCCAAAATACAGTTGGTGCAAGAATTGAAGCCGAATCGCCCTACCGCAACGCAGAATTTTTGTTGAATGGGCTCTTGGAAAGTTGGCCGAAGATCCACTTCTTTAGCGAAAAATTGTGTTCAGCGACGAAGCTCATTTTTGTCTCAATGGATACGTAAATAAGCAAAATTGTCGATTTTGGAGTGAAAATAAGCCAGAAGCATTGCAAAAGCTACCAATGCATTCAGAAAAAGTCACAGTTTCTTGCGGTTTATGGGCTGGTGGCATCATTGGCCCGTACTTCTTCAAAGATGCTGCAAATCGTAACGTCACTGTGAATGGTGAGCGCTACCGTGAGATAACATCCAACTTTTTTTTACCCAAAATGCAAGAGCTTGACATGCATGACATGTGGTTTCAACAAGACGGTGCCACATGCCATACAGCAGGCGTAACAATGGACTTATTGAGAGGCGAGTTCGGTGAACATTTAATTTCACGTTCGGGACCGGTCAATTGGCCGCCTAGATCGTGCGATTTAACGCCTTTAGACTATTTTTTGTGGGGCTATGTTAAAGCTCATGTCTATACAGACAAGCACGCTTCAATTGAAGCGTTGGAAGACAACATTGAAGCATTTATTCGTGAGATACCGGCCGAAATGTTGGAAAGAGTATGCCAAAATTGGACTAAGCGGATGGACCATTTGAGGCGCAGTCAAGGTCAACATTTGCATGAAATAATCTTCAAGCATTAAATTATATGGACCGTACTATCGATTCAAATAAAGATTTCATGAATTTTTCTGAATTTTATGTGTTTTTTTTTGAAAAATTTTTCTATAGCTCTTAAAAAATCACCCATTACATAATATTTTAATCGATTCATACGCTGCAGAGGGGCATACAAATGGCATCATACAGACTTCAATTGTGTGTAAAAGCAATTGTGTGTAAGGTAATGCATCCATCACAGACGTTATCAAAAAACATACACATTCTGCTTTGGTTAATCTTCTACAGTAAAACTGAACCCTTGTTTTTTTAAATAGAATTTTAAAAAGTTTTCTTATAAAATAATTTAAAAGAAGAAATAAACAAACTTACCTGATCAGTAATGAAGCGTATTTCCTTTAATATTAAACTTAATTCATATTCCGTTTGTGTTTTTATACAGGTATGATGCGTAACAGCATCTGGCATACGGGTACTACCTATGGGACCTATGCTACCATCATCACCTTGTCTATAAAATTTTTATAAAGAAAAAATAAAAGAACTTTAATAACCAAACTTTTTAAAACAAAAATAATCAAGGAAAACAAAATTCGTTTTTTGTTTGTGTTTTTTATACCCATAAACTGTACGATAAAAAGCTGGATTATGAGGCAATGTACCGCCTGGTGTCATGGGTCGTACATTACGAAAATCATCATCAATATCCAAAACATTAGCCAGCAAAGATTTGGAGGATCTACACGTAAAAGAGAAGAAATTTTTTTTTAGAATTTTTTAGAATAAACAGAAGAAAAAGAGAGAAGGAAAACAATGCTTGTTACCGCTCTTTTAATTCCACATCAGATAGTATTTGATGTTTCCGTTCTGATGATGTATCCGAACATGGTGTTGAGGAGAAATCCAATATAATAGGCCGGCCTGGACGATTCATGCGTAAAATCCATGGCAACCAGCATAGAAATACCACTCGAATCTATGCCATGTGTGGGGGTGGTGGTTTATTATTGTTTTTTTTAAGATTTTTATTTTGGTTTTTGTTTTTCGTATTGTTTTTTTCAATTTTAATTGGAATAGTAAACATAGAAATGGATTAGTAAAGTTTAAAAGGAAGAAAATCAAAAGAATTTTTTTTTGTAATTCAAAATGAGTTTTGTTTCTTAAAAAAAAAATGATGATTTTGTAGGTGAATATTTTTTTTTTATTTTTTTAAGCGAAACGCCTTATACTCAGTTCTTAAATGTCGTAGGATAGTTTAAATAGAGACAGAGAGAGAGTCCTTTTCTTGGATTCAGATGTTGCTTTGTTTCAAAATTTGTTTGATAAGCAAGTACGTTAGTTTATTTTTTTTATATTTAAGGCATGCAAATACAGTCTTTTAGAACAATTATATACACATACAAGAAAATTAATCACAAATAATACGTTTAATTTAGCAAAAGGCGTTTGGATTTTTTCTCTAATAAACCGGTTAACATCCTATTATTTAACTTAAGTGGACTTATATTCTTTCTAAACGACAATATTGTTATGGAAATGGAAATGGTGTAACATCGTTTAACATCAAAATGATAAACAAAAGCTACAAAAACAAAAACTATAGACTTGTTTAGGTTAGGTTAGGTAGTAGTGGTAGCTTTGATCATGTCACAAAGATTACTTGAGCACGCATAGCGGCCCATTGTGATGCCACGGGTGAACGCAGTCCCTGTGCTGACCAAGTTCCACCAAGACCACGGAGGAGGAAGTAGTTGGTCAGCACAAGGGCTGCTCATCAGAAGCACGACTACCCCACGCTGGAAAACCAGCCAGGAAGTTTGATGAACGAAGCTATATCCTTGATGTCAATAGATGAGAGCGCTGTTAAGCTGACAAGAAACGGAGAGCCAAATAATATATTTCTGCACCTAGCAAGTGATGGACACTGACAGAAGAAGTGGACCACAGTCTCTTCTTCCTCAGCGAATCTACACCCGCATCCTTTCCGCGTGTCTGCCCACAACGCCATGGCCCGTAAGCATGCCCACTGTGGTCGAGATGATGCTACGACCAAGTCCAAGCAACTGGTTCGTACGCCTACTATCCATCAACGGCCAGGTGAGTCTAGCGATGGAGCAGGACTCCTCAATGACCCAGGATAGGTTGGCGTCTCGAAAATTTTTTCGCACAATAGCCAACTTGAACGAGCAAGTGGTATGCCTAACTCAATCGAAGACGATTCCGGAAGGAGTGCACCAGCTCTGGTGAGCTCGTCGGCCCTACAGTTACAAAGAACTGAAGCGCTCAGAAAGTAGGTCGAGACAGCGGCGACATTCCCTAACGATCCTGGAGTTATTTACAAAACCCGACAGAGATCTTATGGCGGGCTGACTGTCGGAGAAGACCGAGACGTGGGTGAAAGGAGCACCGTTGACGAGGATCCATTGAGCGGCCCGGTAAATGGCCATCACCTCCGCCTGAAACACGCTACAGTAGTTCGGCAGCCGGAGAGATCCAGTTTCCCAGAGTAGATTACGCTTCTAACACCATTGTCAAGCTTTAAGACGTCGTTTCAAGGTGTTCCGGGTGCGCGACCATATTAGAATCCCAGTCGTCCCTGCTTGTTTACATGATCAACGAATAAACATAAATATAGCAACAACATCAGTTTTAAAAAAATGGATAAACAAGTAAACAAACAGGCAAACAACAATAACGTAAACAACATATTTACATTTATAGAGATTTCGCGAACACAAAGTCATTCTCCTTTAAGAGTATTCATCAGACCGTTTACCCTGCAATATAAAAACCAAGACAAAACAGGCAACGGGATCAGTAAAAATTCGACGGGTTGCAAGTGAAGAGAATAATGGTGGTTTGAAGATCTCCGTTATAAAGATCTAACAAACACTTGTTAGTGTTTAGGCAGAAGAGTGTGAAAAAGAATAACAAACAAAGCAAATTGTTGTTGTTTACATCAAGTTGTGAACCAGAGGTATTCAAAACGATGAGTAGATTCAAATCATACTTATAAATTCTGATACTTATACGCATTCATACTTATTTTAATGTCATACTCATACTACTCATATTCAAAGTCTGAAATACTCATCGTACAGTCACAAAATAAGTATGATTCGCGTATGAACACTACAATACTCACTAAAAGGTTGTGTGTTTGCTTGCTTGCTGTCCTTGTCTTTTCTTTCTTCTTTTTTTTGTTAATGCAACAACAACTAAGACTATAAATTTTGACGAATGATTCGAGTCACTCGAATCATATATAAGTATTATAAGTATTTTTCTAATTTCTGAATCTGAATAAGTAGTGTGAATAAGTGTATGAATCAAACATAGTTCGAATGTTATGAGTTTGATGTCAACGTTGTACTCATACTCATTGCAACTTGTACTCATAAATCAATGTTGTACTGAGTACGAATGAATCAGAGTAGTTGGATTTCAATACTGTTGACTCACTCATACTCAAAAATTCATGAGTCCTTACGAGTAGCGAAAAAGCGATTCATTGCTGATCTCTGTTGTAAACAATGGCACACAGAATTGTGCGAATAATAAAGAATTTTAATTAAAACTAAACACAAAATTTATTTTTATTTTATTTGCAATCACGAACTCATATTCTAAACGTTTTTAAAAAGGTAAAAACGTAACAATATATTCTTTTTATCTTAAGTCAAGGCCTTTTGTAGATTAAGGCGAAAACGAAAACGCTTAATATGACCTACAGCAGGGATGGGAAATTGATCTTAGCAGATTGTACCAACTTTCACAGAAAATTGTACTTTTTTCAGCCCGATTGTACTAAATTCACTTTTTTTCTTTTTTAAACTTTTTTGTTACAAATTAAATAAAAATATAAATGACAATTCATTTTACATACATATATTTATGCACATATGTATATATGTGTGTAAAAAAACATAAAAATTAACAAAAAGGTACATTGCAGTTTCTTTGTACTAAGCACTTGTATGTATGTATAATAGGTAAACTTAACAACTTTCTTTAATACTTAACTATAAAGAAAAACAAAAGTTTATGAGATCTAATTAATTATTATTTATGATAAATTTTTTGCTACCAAACTATTTGTTATTTCAAAATTGTAGCAACACGAACTAAATGACTTCAATAAATCCCTTGTTTGGAGTAAATTGGAGACAGTCGAAGCAAACAGTCTATTTCTCCCTTTTATTAAATTTTGGTACGAAAATATTATTTCTACATTTGTAGATGAATGTGGAATGGATAATATTCCTTTTATAACTCTTGAAATGTCATTGAAAATTGGTTCATTTAGTTCATTTTTTATTTCAGATACCTTCGACCAAAAGGTACATATGTTCTCATTTTTTAAAGCTTTAATAGTCTCTAAGTCCGAAAGCACCTGAAATTAGTTATTTATTGATTCAATATTCTTAATTTCAATGGGAAACATTTTTAATATAAACGGTACAACACTTAGAGTTTTACCTGAAACAACGTTTTCTAGTGTAAATTCTTTGAACTATAGTAACATTTCATTATTTAAGTCAACTTTTGCTTTTAAAACTTTAAATAATTTTTTTTTTGCTATTTCTTTAAGCTCCAAAATAATACTGTGTTATTTATTGATATGTATACATCAATTTCTGTTCCACAATATATTTCGCCAATAGGAATATGGTTTTCATTGCTATTGATTTTTAATGTATCATTTTCATATAATGCATCCTTTTGTATAAAATTGCGAGCTATTTGACTGAACAAAAATTTTAAGCGGTCTAAAAAATATGCATTCTGGCATCCTCGGATTGCATTTCTAAATTAATATTGTTAATAATTTTAAGGACATATTGTAAAAATAAAAATATCATTTTATAAAGTGGATTTGAAAGTCCGGATAAAATTGAATTAATTCTACCGTCTTGCAAATCAGCTTCAAAATCGTTGAGTGTAAAATAATATTGAAGTGGCTGCCAATGTTCCAAAATTCTGTTAATTACTTCTTCACGTGACAGCCAAAATGACGTACCAAAATATTCTTGAAATTTGGAGAAGTGATGAGAAAGAATAATTGAGTAATGTAATAAAGTAGGGAAATTTTTTAAATAGTGCTAAATAAGTCATTGAGGTGCTATGGTGTTTTTGACTTCTAAATAGTGCTAAAAAAAGTACAATTGTACCAACTTTTCCATCCCTGACCTACAGCCTATCTCCGAATGGTTCGTGTTAAGATTGAAGGAGCAGCATATTAGTGGCAGTAGGGTATTCAAATATATAGTTTATTAGAATACCACCACAACGTGGCTTATATTTTGCTCTTCTAGCCCAACTTCTACTAAAAGGTGCTTGAAAATCGCATATTTTTATATAATCTACATCGATTAAAAAGTCGCCGTGGTCTAGTAGGTAGTGTGTAGGCTTATTAGACGAAAAGCCAGGGTTCGAGCCCCAGGCCAAACATCAAAATAAAATACAAAAAGTATTTCTTCGGCGACTTCCTCTCAGCAGATTTCTGGCAAAAACTCTGAGAGTAAAAATAAAAATTGCCATGAAAAGTTTCTCAAAAATTTGTCGTTCGGAGTCGACTTTAAACTGTAGGTCCCGCCACTCATGTATAAAATTAACACACTCAACATAAGTGGTGTGAGAAACTAGGTCGTAATCCTGACTGAAGGGTTGTAATGACCAATTATGTATGTATGTAGGTACATCGATTGTAGTCGCCGTAGTCTAGTAGGTAGTGTGTTTGGCTTATTAGATGTGAGGCCACGGTTCAAACCCCACGTCAGACATCTCCGACAAAACGAAAAAGAAGGATATTTCTACGTCAAATTACTTTCAGCAGATTTCTGGAAAAAACTCGGAAAAAACTTTCTCAAAAAATCTGTCATTCGGAAGTCGACTTTAAACTGTAAGTCCCCAGCCAACATAAGTGGTGTCAGAAACTAGGTGGTAATCTTGATCGAAGGGTTGTAATGACTAATTATATATGTATGTATTCTTTAGATCCGAACTATTGGACTCACCCACATCAGGGTTTCCGTCAATCTACGGATAGAATTGTGTTACTTGGATAACTTTTAAGCGCGACTGTAATGTTACGTAATACTATGGTTGGTGTAAGTACTGTAGAAGCTCTTGATATTCTGAAAATTCTTGAAATAACAATGTGACGTTCGCTGGACGCATTACATTGCTCAATTGTCGGAAGAAGCATTCAAGAATAAGAAATACTTCACTCCCTCTGATCTCTTTAGTATTTCTGTTTATAATCAGGATAAACGCAAGAGGGAATATATGGTGCCACCTAAAATAAGCTTATTAATGAGATATTCTTGGCCTTTGCCTTTGAGGTATCACAACAAATTCTATATTTATGTTACCTAGCACAGGGAGGAAAAGCAGTGGCGTTGGGGGAACGGATCGGGTTGTTTTATCTCTAAATGTCTATGGCCTGCTGTGGACAGTAGGAGAACAGGTTTGCTGCTGGGTTTGGATAAGGCCAGCTTAAGATTGGTTGTCGGTTTTATCACGGGGCACTGCGAGATTAGGTCGCTGACGGACTATTGCAGGGCATGTTACGATGAGGAGGAGTTGGAGACTATCGAACACCTCCTCTGTAACTGCCCAGCCCTTGGTAGGTTGAAGTTGAGGGCCTTCTTTGAGAGTTTGAATTCTGTGTCGAGAGCCGACATCAAGGCTCTCCACAGATTCATTAGTGGCTTGGGCTGGTTGAGAGGTGCTAGGGCTTCAGCAGTGTAGTCGCGCTCTCCCTTTTTGTTGTGTCTGGTCTGTGTAATTCCTCCGCTTCCCCTTCTCCTCTTTCCTACATCCTCTTCTTTTTATCATATTCCCTCTATTATCCTTCCCTCTTTAAGGACGTTGTAAAATGGGTCAATTTGACCTCCGGGTATTGTACTTGTCTTAATTGACAAGTACAAGTCCTCTAACTTAACCTAACCTAACCTACCTAGCAATAGTGAGGAGATATATGTGTGTCTACGGGAATACTTTTCCTCATCAAACTCATCAAACCAATATACCGGGTTGCCGAATTTCAAAACTTCTGTTTCCAGCAGTGGACAGCTTGATTTTGACAAGAGAACAGTTTACAGTTATAATAGAAATTCTAACGGGTCGCTTAGCTATTGGTAATTTCGCTGATAAGCTCGGTCTACACCAGAGATCAGCAATGAATCGCTTTTTCCGCTACTCATTAGTACTCATAAAATTTTCAGTATGAGTGAGTCAACAGTATTGAAATCCAACTACTCTGATTCATTCGTACTCACTACAACATTGATTTATAAGTACAGGTTGCAATGAGTATGAGTACAACGTTGACATCAAACTCATAACATTCGAAATATGTTTGATTCATACGCCTACTCATTCAGATTCATAAATTTAGAAAAGAACTAATCATACTCATAAATGATTCGAGTGATTCGAATAATAGTTGTCGTAGTTGTTGTTGCATTTAGAAAAAAAGAAGAAAGAAAAAGACAAAGACAGCAAGCAAACCAAACACACAACCGTCTAGTGAGTATTGTAGTGGTCGTACGCGAATCATACTTATTTTGTGATTCGTGTATACGATAAGTCATGGAGAGTCGAAATCAATAACATCATGCGTATTGTTAAGTATGAGTACGATGAGTACTTCAAACTTTGAATATGAGTAGTATGAGTATGACATTAAAATAAGTATGAATGCGTATAAGTATCAGAAATTATAAGTATGATTCGAATCTACTCATCGACCTATGGTCTGCTCCACCCTGATTACTGCAAAAACTGCCATGATGTAGATGAAACGGAATCGGTGCAACACCTTTTATGCGAGTGCCCTGCATTTCAAAACAGACGTCACAGAACGCTTGAATATCTGGACATTGTGATGAACATGCCACTAAGGGATCTGGCCCGTTTCATACGAAGCTTGGGGTGGTTCAAGCCCATCACTAACGAATCATGACAAGGGGCTTACCTAACAGTAGGTAACACAGTGGGCCATATGGCCACCAAGTGAACTTGCTTGTGAAGGTCAAACTATCTGCTAACCTAGCACTACAAATTTCCAATTTTTTAAGGTAAGTAAGGAAAGAATTTAATTTAAATACAAATGTCCCTGCCCATTCATATGCAAATTAATGGCTCATGGCTTATATCGCTCTTGTATTAACCTTTTTCCTTTTAATAATTTGCACATAAAACCGCTTTTATGAATGAAAACTCTGTTGTTTTTATTATGCAAAATGGCTAAATGAAAATACTGAACATTTTTAAGTAACGTAATAAACGTATTAAAATATAATTTAAAAAATTTTTATATGCCATGTCCATACAATTTTTTTTTTAATTTGACACTCTCCATTAGGCTACAGTCGCTTATGAAAGAAGTGCCATTCACCGCCGACTCAAATGGCGAGTGAGTCTTGTGTTGGTTTTAAACTTTATAAATTAATTTAATTGAATTGAATTTTTGCTTTTTTTATTAAATAAGTTCATACACTGTAGTTACCGTGTGTAATTATGAAAATAAAGAGGATGTGAGTATGACTGTGAGTACTTAAAAGTATATTTTTTAATGGCATTATAAATTATCTGACAGCAAATTATGGCTGACGAAAAAAGAAAAAAAGGAAAACTCATAGTTATAAAATATGAAAGGAAAGGAAAAATTATTAAAAATAAATTGAATTTTTCATCAGTAGAGCAGTAGCAGCAGCTTATAAATCAAAGAACTGCATACAAATACGCGAAATTTAAAGGTAGTGGATGGCAGCGGCATAAAATAATTTAAATCACCGTGTTTGAATAAAATTTTCCATTAAAAACTAATGAACCAGGTCGAGGCAGGCTGTCAAAGTGTTAACCATTAAAAAATTAATTTCATTTCAAGAATTGTTTCTCATTTTATTTATTGAGTTGTCATATCTATGAACCAATAATATATGTTCGATGCCTGGACAAAGCTATTAAAAAATGATCAAATTTAAAACAAGCTATTGCCGACTTATGCTATAAACACAATAAACGCAACGCAGCAAGCACAACAATTTTGCAATTGCTGCCTAAGGTAAGCGGCATGCGTTTTAATTGTAATAACGACAGCGACAGGAAAGCATAATAATATGTTCAGACATGCACTTATATTGAGTAAATCGCAATAAACGGCATTATTGATTTCAATGATTCATATAAAATGTCAATTAATTATTGCTCAATAAATTCATAAATTGTTAAAATATTGATTAAAACTTGAAATACAGCACTGTGAAAAGTACGTTCAGTGAGCATGTTATAAATTTCCGAACACTTTCTGTTGATATCTGACAACTCAAATATTAACAACAACAAACAAAAAAACTACGAACAAAACAAAACCAATGTTGTTGTGCCAACCAGCTCTTTTGTTTACCCGCTGTCAAATGAATATTGAATAAGCAGCTGAACTGCGTATATTGTTATGTCTAAACACTTAAAATATTGTAATCAATAAACCGAATATTGCCTCAATAAAAGTGCATGTCTGAAGAAAGTGTTATGCTGTAAACTCAATAAACGCAAGGCAGCGAGCACAACAATTTTGCAATTGCAGCCTAAGGTAAGCGGCATGCGTATTAATTGGAATCCAGACAGCGGCAGGAAACATACATACATACATGCATACATAATTGGTCATTATAACCCTTTAGTCAGAATTACGACCTAGTTTCTCACACCACTTAAGTTGTGTGTGTTAATTTTATACATGAGTGGCGGGACCTACAGTTTAAAGTCGACGCCGAACGACAGATTTTTGAGAAACTTTTCATAGCAATTTATTTACTCTCAGAGTATTTGCAAGAAATCTGCTGAGAGGAAGTCGCCGAAGAGATACTTGTATTTTGTCTTGATGTCTGGCCTGGGATTCGAATCCTGGCTTTACGTCTAATAAGCCAACACACTACCTACTAGACTACGGCGACTGTAAGGTATCATGTAAGCCTTAAGAAAAATAAAATTTAAAAGGTTTTTTTTTCGTTTTTGACAGTATCATTGTCAACTTTTTTTTGAATCGCTCCCTATACAGGACTAGTATGTGGTCCTCTTTCTTATTTCCATGGCTGCATGTTTAAATATTTCATACGAATTATTATGCACTTTTTGAGTTGTTTTTCGTTTCCTGTCTTCATATTTCCTTTCCTTTCCTATTTTCGATTTGACTTTTTCGTTCTTTATTTATGGAATATTTTCTCCTGTATGTTTCAGTTTTGCCTTGCTTTTCTTTCCGTTTTAATTAGAATTTTTAAAATTTTATTTTTACACACGTACTTTGGGGAGTTCATTGGTCAAAACTTCGTTTTTAGTCATACAATGGATAACAATGGTAAAGAAAAATCGAAAAGAAAATCACAAATTAACCACAGTACTAAAGATATTTGCAGGTGGAGTAATTTTTAAATTATTCAAAATAACTTGAAGCTCTTTGACTAGTTCGGCAGTGGGAGAGACCTTTTAAATTAAAGTATTGCACGAGAAATACAAAACAACAAAGACACTTTAAACTAGGTCTGAGGACATTGTTCGCCGTAGTCTAGTAGGTAGTGTGATTCCTTATGAGACGTCAGGCCACGGTTCAAGCCCCAGGTTAGATATCTCCAACAAAATATGAAAAAAAAAATTTTTCTTTGACGGCTTCCTCTCAGCAGATTTTTGGCAAAACTTTGGGAGTAAAATAAATTGCCATGAAAAGTTTTTTAAAAAAGCTATCATTCGGAGACGACTTTAAACTGTAGGTCCCACCATTCATGTATAAAATTAACACACACAATATAAGTGATGTAATCCCGACTGAAGGTTGTAATGGCCAATTATGTGTGTATGTATGTAATACATACTCTACAGGTCTATTATCAGTTGTAGTTCTCTTTCTGTACGAGATAAAGCCAAGATTACAAGTCCAAATAATGCTCCAAATTGGACTTTGTATTGTATTTGAAAATGCTTCAGTAGTGTTGGTTAGTAACTGTAGCTATCCTCCAATTTTCTATTGTGCTGGATGATTCAATACCTTTCATAAAGAAAAAATCAACTGGAGGAAATAATGATGAGACATGATTTTATTTGCTGTTTAAAAATTGCTAAAGACCTCTCTAAGTATGGCCGACGACAGAGTTGACATTCTGTTTCTTTGTGAGGTATTTCCAAACACCACACCATGTGCACTCAGAGGGCAGTGTGTCATTAGTTACAACAGCAGTTGTGGTATGGGATTCCTTAGATATCGGAGCATATCAGCCTGGACTGTTTGCAAGGGGATTCATTATACCAATTTTCTTTTGATGAGGAATGCCAATCTCACATATGAGTACCTGCCTTTCCAAACGCATTCAGTTGAAAGTAGCTGGATTGATAGGTATGCGACGAATGTCCAATGTTTTGTCTATCGCTCTACTAAGGTTGCCATATGCCACTGGACCCTTGGTAGATAATAGGCTTGGCGTTCTCTTAAAATACTTCTGTTGGAGCTGTGGTTTTGAGGAGGAGAAAGAGACTATTTTATGTATAATGTGCCTAGAAGAGATCGATATTTTTAACTTTCAATTTCTGCAATCTTTGACGGAACTCCCACAAATAAATCTTAATATTGCAGCAATCTGGGTTTGTTGATTTCCTGTAAGGACTGGAATTGGATATTGATTGTGATATCGCAATGATACTAAATTTTGACCTGTGTGGGACCTTAACATTCTCCAAAGATCCTTTAAATATTGGTTGACTGTCTTGGTTTGCTTAAAAGGTTGTTCATTGACGAACTGGCTTGTATTTACTGTTGCCGTGTGGACACCAATCAGTTCCAATGAAAATTTTGGTTGAACCCGGATATAAAAGTCAGAAAATATGTGCCCTATTGGATGCCCTAGTCTAGTGGGTAGTGTGCTTGACTATTAACGTGAGGGTTGTGGGTTTGATTGCCACCAAAGAATCTGGTCTGTTACACTACACCGAGCAATTGGTTGAAGTTACTCCGGTCGTAAATAATTGAATATAATTTATACTAGCTGCGCCACCAACTAAAATAAATTTGAAGGAAAGACATTACACAAATGTCCAATTAATTTTGAATCATTTTATTGATTTTTGTTTCCCGTTGTCCTGATGATTCAGATGAACGGGCCTGAGTAGTACGATCATTCGAGCATTCGATCAGTTTCTAACCTCACTTCTCGTTGTCCAAGTGGTTCAAGCGAACGGGTCTCAGCGGCATATACTCGAAGATTTTCCAGTCTCAATGCTCGTCTGATTCTGAGGTTCATAATTCTCTTTTCTTCTGTGCTTGAGGTGTAGGTTGACCAATTGCTTGTCATTCATTTTGAATAATTTTCAGTGATGCCATCCATCGGAAATTAATCGCACCAACCTCCGTCGACTCATGCGCAATGACTTTGCTAAAGATCATATCATGATCAAATGCACAGTTTACGATTTAATTGATTTTAAGTAATTTTCAATGGCGCCACCTGCCGGAAATTAGTCATACCAACTTAGGAACCTTCCCCGGCTCATGCGCAACAAATTTGCTAAAGATCATAACATGATCAAATGCTTAGTTTACGATTCTATAAGGTACATACAAACAAACATTGATTTTTATATATGTAGACTATGGGAGGTGACACGCCCACTATAGCCAATCCGCCTATAGCCTAAAGTTCCTTTCAGACATACAGGAAGGTACTGTTAAAATTTCAAGAAAATTGGTCCAGCCGTTCGCTATCTATATAGATAAAGATAAAGATTTCCTTTGGTTATTGAACGTATACGTAATATTAATTCGCCTTGAGAAATATTCCTCATACGTATAGGGGTACCTAAGCTATTACTCGTATGGATTTTTGACTAAAGAATTTTCTTTGTAATAATTTAAAAAAATTAACAAAAATTTAACATAACTTGAAGAGATTTTTTTTTTTATTTTTTCTTCTAAATTTTTGCTTTTAAAATATCTTTTCAATTGAACAATAATTGAGCACTTTTCGATTGAAAAATTGAAAAAAAATTATTTTTTTTGGCTTAAACTCCAACAATTGTTAAATGCAGTTTAATAGCAAATTTTTGATTCTTGGTTTTCTTGGAAGAATTTATGCAAATGTTTTGCAAACAGTATAGAAAAGAAAAACTTTTTTAGAAAAACTTTTTATGGCTTGTAAGCAATAAGCACTGCTTTATCCTTACAACACCCTATCCCCTATCCTGCTAAAAACTGATACCAGCATACAAGACTTTACGAGAGTTAAGCAGAATATATGTTTTATAGCCGTGGCATTATTGCAATTGTAATATTCAAATCTTTTGTTACGATTTTGTTATTGTAACCATAGTAATCAGACGAGAGAGTTTTCTAACAAAATGTTTTCATTCTAACAAGTATTTGAAATCAAAATCCTTATCGCGTTTATTACTTAGAAATTGAAACGAAAAAAAATTTTCTTTTTCTTTCCATACTCAGCTGCACAAACATTATTGCATTCACATGATTCACAGACATGCTAAACGGAGTGGAGTGGAGTGAAGTAAAGAGGCGATTGTTATTGGTCTGCCAATACAATAGAAAATCTTATTAGTAATAAATCTTTCTCTCTCTCTCTCTGTGTCTTCTTTCAAAAAGAAAAACGATTTTCCATTTACATTTGCTGTTCGCATGCACAACAATAAAGCAAAAAAATGTTTATTTAGAGGGAGCCCAAGAAGATGTAAGAAAACATAGAGAAAAACTTGTTCAATTTACAAGTTTTCCAAGTACTTAAAATCTTAAGCTTTTTATAAAGTTTCTCCTTCTTCTTCTCTTCTCTTCTTTTCTTTTATTTTTTCTTCCATTATTTTCCATTGAAAGCAATCGTTTGTGGAGCACAAGAAAAAATAAAAACTCCAAACATTGTTTTGTTATCATTATTGCTTTATGGTGATGGTGCTTCTAATGATAACAATCGCTATGAAATTGCATTTTATAGAGATCATTGGGTAAAATTGTAAAGGACAAGATGTAAAAAACCAAAAAGACTTTTTTGTAGTTTCCTTAAATTATTTAGAATTGAAATGCGTTTTTTCTTTTTTAAAGCTTATCAACATGCTTGTTAATTAAGGAATCGAAAATTAATTTGGTCTGCGTAACTTAGATAGGAGGAGGCTTTTAATTTCTCATTTAATTTTATTTCATTAGGAAACAGCCTGGTCTGTGTGTACAAATTCATTTGAATTTTTTGTTGTACCAACCCTTGAAAGTGCATTCATTTGAAAGTAACTCTTATAGGGGTTTCAGGATATAGCTGAAGCAGTGACCCTGGCAGGCATAAATGTTTCAAATACATTAGGTTCACTAAGCCTTCTCTGGTCATTTTACTGAAAGACAAGATTTTATTTGCTACTTCTAGACTTTGCTGGACTGATAAGGACGTGACAAATGTCTTCATTGCAATGTCTTTTTTACGATTGCCAAAGGCCAATATCTCCTTGGAAGACAAGGATAAGCTTGGTGTTCTCTATAAAGATTTCTAAATGAGCTGTGTTGTGTTTTTGAGGAGGAAGAAACTGTTTTTCCCACCATGTGTCAGTGAACAGGCCGACAATCAATTTCTCTACTTATTGATGGAACTCCCCCAAATAATATTGCAGGTTTGTTATAAGGAATGTTTGACTGCTTGTACTGAATATTCGTTTGGCCTGGTTCCACTCATTATCAGTCAACTAAAGGACATTATGTTTAACAATGAATGTAAGGCAAGGGCAACCAAAACCATACCAAACGAACGAAGCGGTCTCTGTTAGCACACTTCACCTCGAATGTATGATATTGAGAGCTCTCATGTCTCCTCTAAATTGCTCATTTGGGAATCCCCAATCCTGGTAGGATTAAATTAGCAACGAATATGGGAAGAATAATATTCAATCGACACAAACTTGCTTATCACTGCACCCACAGAGAACATAGCTTGAAAATAACAACAGATGAGCCTGCTATCATCGTAAGGTGAGCTGTAGTAGACTAATCAACTTCTTGACTGGAAAGACCAAATGAGCGAAAGTGAAATATAGAAAAGAAATAATCAATGGATGGGAGCATATGCTTTGCGACAACTCGTGTGCAACTTGCGAACTGGGATTCTGGAACTTTGACAGTTGATAACGGTTATCTTTTTCAACATACATGTGTCAAATGAGTTCTCAGTCCTTCAGTCTATTTTGTCAAATCCCTATGGATCGGTATAGCAATAATACGCGGTTTGCACGATCGCCATTAACGCCAAGTGTATACGAATAAGTCACAGTGGTCTTTAAAGTCACCATAAGCCATACCAAGTGCTCAAATTCAACCTGATTTATATGACATACTCATAAAAAATTAATGAAGCTGTGTGGACATTTAAAAAGGTTGAGTTTTATTTAAATTTATAGATAGGAAACGTTTATAAGAAGACCATATATATATACATTTATATAACGTTCATGCTGTGAAGTTTCCATAGTCTATTAGGTAGTGTGTTGGCTTAATAGACGTGAGGCCAGACTTCTCCAATAAAAGCAAATATAAAAAAATATTTCATTGGTGACTTCCTCTCAGCAAATTCCTGGCAAATACTCTGAGAGTAAATGAAAATTACCATGAAGAAGTTTCTGAAAAAATTTGTCGTTCGGAGTTGACTTTAAACTGTAGGTCTCGAGACTCATGAATGAAGTTAACAGACTAGAGAGTATAGAGTGTACAGTAGAGTTAACACACACAATATAATTGGTATAAGAAGCTAGAACCCAAGGTATGTAATGGCCAATTAAGTCAGCAAGTTATGCTATAATAATACCTCAATACTCTCTTGTATAAAAGCTCAGTGTCCCAGACAACCAATCAACCTTTAACCGGCCAAACTCGTATAGACTCAAAGCGAATCTAAATGGTATTGAAAAAAGCATATATTTATTGTTTAATTGATAGAGATAAAGATTGAGCAATGAAAACTTTTGTTATACAAGTTACTAAGGGCTCTGCCTTAGCGCTGAGCGTTCAAAATCAAACTCTACAAGAATTAAAGAGAAATCAAAATTTAGAAGTACACTTTAATAAAAATAACTTCACCAAATACCTTAAACATCTTGAAAATCAAATTCATATCCAAATGCATCAGACCGAATACGGCAAATTATCGTGAGCCCCTTCGTTTGGAAAAGAGGGCTACTGCAGGCTAGTCCTTAACGTAATAAGTCGAATAAAAAATAATTAATATTATGAATAAAAATCTTTTGCTTCCGAGACTGGCTAGAATCGAATAACGGTGACTGTTTGTTAAATTTAGGGCCATTATTGCCGTTAACCAAAGGGAGGATTTTAACGAGCAGATAAATTGTTTTTCGTTATTATAAGTGGACAATAAGGTAGAAGTAAGCGTTAAGCTAAAGAGAAGATCATCCTGCCGGTAACTTGTAAAGTTAAGTTTATGTTTGAACTTGCCATATTATATATTATTTTCAATATGGCAACTTCAAATATAAACAAAATGCGCAAATACAATAAAAAAAGCCCATCGTTGCCACTGCTTTTAAATAAAACTTGTTTAATTTGAGCGATGTTAACGATATTGCTTCGGCATTTCCATATTATTGACAAATTCAACATTATTTTATCTATAGGCTGTAATAACGAAAAGAACTTAAAAGTGACTTTAAAGTTCACTTTAGCTAAAGTTACCTTTAACTAAACCCAACTTTAACGGCAAGTTGTAATAATGGCACTAAGACATATAGAAAATAATTAAATTTATGACTAAAATTTATTGGTTCTTATACCGGCTAGAATTTAAATCTGTTTTTTAAATTTAGTATTTTAGTTTCGTTCATTTATTGAAGATGCAATAAATAAAGTATAGTTTATAATATGAGTATAGTTTTGAGTTTTTCATCGTATATTTATTAACTTGATTTAGAAAACAACCTTTATATAAAAGTAGCCGGTATTTTCTCTTTATTTCAATTTTATTTAAATTTTTAAAATTTTTTAAAATTTTTTTTTATTTTATTTAAATTTTTATAAATTCTTATAAATTTTTTTAATATTTTTAAAGCATTTTTTTTGGATTAAAACAAGGAGGATTTATTTGTTTAACAAGTGCCATTTTTAATAATAATAATATTGTTACCATTGAAAATCCAAACGCCTTTGTTTATATTTTATTCATGGAAAAAAAGAGAATTTTAAATAAACATGTTTTTTTTTTGTTTTTTTTTTATACATTAATTTAAATATTAAGCATAGCGAATATTTTATTTTTATTTTTATTTTATTTTTTCCTCAACACACATACACTGTTTGAGAGGCTAGAGAAGTCCATTTTTTATTTTTAAAGCGGCTGTTTATTATTTTCATTTGTTGTTTCTGTTTTTTTTTATTATTTTTTTAATCTCGTTTTTTGTTTAACACACTATGGATGGCCCAACATCAACATTACGATATTTTTCATTACATATTTAAAATGGTAGACGTTGACAACATTTAAGCTCAGTTTAATAGAAAATAAAAATAAAAAATTTTTCACTTTAAAAACAAAAAAAAAAAAACATAAAAAATCGTGATAAAATATTGCGCATCAACTGGAAAAAAAATCGGCAAACAAAACAGAATTTTTAAATAAAAAAATAAAAAATAACAAACCGAAAAAGTTAAACGTTAAAGCTAGCTTTTTTATTTTGCCAAAGCCTAAAAATAGTCTACATATAATATTTGTAATCCTTTTTTTTTGTAAATATCCTGCTTACAACTTTATGAATTTTTTTATGTATTTTTTTTTATTTTTATCCTTTCCGTATGATTATGATGTTGTATCTCTTTATCATATTTTTTTTTTTTTTTTGTTGTAATATTTATATAGAGTAGTATATATAAAATATTTTTTGTTGTTGATTATTTTTGCTTGTTATTATATATGTATAGAAAAACTACAACTGAAAATATAAGAAATCAAAGCAAACGATACCACAAAAAACAAAAAAACAACAAAAATTCAACTGAAAATATTTTGGTAAACATTTAAAAATTTTTTTTTTTGTTTTTTTTGGAATTTAACAAACATACAAAACTATTACATCTATACAGTTAAACAGTTGGGTGTAGTTTTTTTTATTTCGTATCCTTTTTTTACTTTTTTTTTTGCAATAGTTAGACACACATACATACACACATTGTTAACAAAACAACAACAATAAGTTTGTTTTGTGTTTATAAAATTTTGTTTGTTTTGACTGAATTTTTTGGAACATTTTTTTTTGCCAAGCATATACACTGAGGTATGGAAGTTTAAGAGCAGTTACTGAAGTTACATTCTTCTTTCTTTTTAAAGAAGTTTTTCCCAGAATTTTATTCTTATATGAGACATTTTTTAAACACAATAACTTACACAGAGGAATAGCAGCTAGAAACAGCAAAAACTAAAAAATTAATTCGTTCGCTTTAATCATTTCCCTAATATTTCTTCGGCGACATCCTCTAAGCAGATTTCTGGCAAAAGCTCTGAGAGTAAATAAAATTGCCGTGAAAAGTTTCTCAAAAATCTGTCGTTCGGAGTCGACTTTAAACTGTAGTCATATATAAAAATTAACACACACAACAAGAGTGGTGTGAGAAACCAGGCCGTAATCCTGACTGAAGAGTTGTAATGGCCAATTATGTATGTGTAATATAATCAATGCTTCGGGATCGTAAGGAATCTTTTCTGCCCAATTACAAAACAACATAGGGAAGCTGTTACTATTTCCAATAAATACAGTAGTAGTCTAGCTCTTGGGTATGTACTAAGAGCCCGTAAAAGGATGAGGATGGTGTTCAACCAAAAAATGTACAAAAATGGCACTACATACCCATGATCCTTCAAATCAATTCTTCTCTCGTCTTTCATGTATAAAACACTTGTGTACAAATATTTAAATGCAGTAGTCGCCGTAGTTTAGTAGGTAGTGTGTTGGCTTATTACACGTGAGGCCTTGGTTCAAACCCCAGTTCAGAAATCTCCAACAAAAATCTGAAAATATATTTCTTCGGGGACTTCCTCTCAGCAGATTTCCGGCAAAAGCTCTGAGAGTAAATAAAATTGCCATGAAAAGTTTCTCAAAAATCTGTCGTTCGGAGTCGACAGGCCCGCCACTCATGTATTGAAATAACACACTCACAACATAAGTGGTGTGAGAAGCTAGGTCGTAAACCTGACTGAAGGGCTGTAATGACAAATTATGTATGTATGTACCACAACAGCCTAGATAATCCGCTGACAGGGCAGGCAGTTCTACTGAGGCAGCTCTTGTAATTTTAGAGACAACAATTCACAACTTCTTGAATATGAAAGAGGCAACCGTACGTGAATTTACTGGCATAGAGGTTGCATTTGACGAGACTTCTCACGAAGTCATCAATAGGTCTTGGGATGGAAGATTTAAAGAAAGCTATGAATACCAATTTGATGGCACTTGTATGCACACGATCCTTGGAAACATACCGAAGGTACTCACAACTAGGGTATTCTGTCTAAACGGGCGACAACTTCCAAAGAAATGACTTATTGAGACATCGTTCAAAGGGGCTTTAAGATTTTTACTCGTTGGTGCATGATAGTGAGCCTGAGGATAAATCCTAACAAGACCACAATACTACAATTTACAAGAAAGAGAAAACTGCCTAAATAGCTGAATATTCGGCTCCTGGGTGCGATATTACAGAAAATGAAGGTAAAGTATAAAGAGGACGTCATGAGTGGCCAGGTATGCCACAATGGTATGTAGAAGACTTGTTGGAAAACCCTTGGAATGCAACCTAGACATTATATATTGGAAGTGCAGCATGGTGGCTAGGAAAATCCTTGGGACGTAATCAAAGAATTATATGTTGAATGTATAGCATGGCCGGGCAGTTGTCAGAAAATGTGGAACATTGCAGACTATGGTTGGAGGATTTCATGTCCTAATTAATCGATTGTCTGAACAGCTCTCTCCTTAACTGTTGCTTGATAGAACCAATAGAAGCTATTGCTTTGCGACGAGAGAAGATATATGCCCTCATAAAAGAAGGATTATTTTGAGTTTGGGATAAGAGCAGGAGTTTTTGATCCCAGAATGAAATATTCCCGGTCAATGGAGAAATTCTCGGTTATCTTCAAAGTGGAGATCTATGCCATAGAAAAATGTGCTCAACTAGGATAGGAGATGCACAAGAAAGAACATATCCATACTATCTATTAGCCTGTCTTCCATTCGAAAACTGAGCAATTATGAGGCTAAAACGAAGATAGTGCGGAATTTTCCGGGCCTTTGTTTCTGTTGAGTCCCACATCATGTGTGAATTAACGACAATGTGCAAGCAGACAAGCTTGCGAGGAGGTAAGCTTCAATTTCGTTTCCAAAAACGTTTGACAAACCAAGTGAGCTTGAGGCAATCGAAACTTTAATTGGGTAATAGCTATAAAAAAGGAAATCTGAGACATGCATCAGACTATCTATCATTTCCTTTTCAGTGAATTTAAACTGCCTTACCTACGTCGTTTAGTTTAAATCAAATCAGTTTTAAATAGCTTGTGTTACAAATTGATTAAGGCTGATATTCTTATATTTTTTTCAAAATTTTTAAAATCTTAAACTTCCATTTCCCCAGTTATCTGTCGTTTATAGCTTGGCTTAGAGAATATATTCTTTGGGTTAGAAAAGCGTTTTTTTTTATTTTTCTGATCTGATTTTTCTAGCGTATGGAATAATGGTGGATTTGATGAATTGATAGTAAATATATGCGGTTTTTTGTGGGAGAGTTGAGTTTTGAGTTTTTTTTATAAGAGAAGAGTGTCATGTCTAACGTATCGTAACGTAGTATGATAACGTAACGTAACACATAAACTAAACTTACCCATTCGGACATTTCGTGTGTATCGGCATTTCGATGATGATAATTTAATATTAAAATCGTTGACACAACGGATGAGGCTACCATAAACATTATGCAATTGAAATATGTACCTGTTGGTTGGTTGGGCGTGTCATAATATTTTTTTATTTTTTTTTCAATTTTTTTTATTTTTTTTATATAGTATTTTATGATCAAGTATGGGTTTATATATATAATTATAAGGTTTTGTTTTGTAAGGAATTTTGAAGTTTTTTTGTCGATTGATTTTTTGCCATAAAAAAAATTTCAAAATTTTTTTAAAAACAATTGTTGGGGATTTTTTTTCATTGTTTTTTGAAACACACAAATTGGTAATTTTTAATAAAAAAATTAAAAAAAATTTTTTTTTTAATATTTTAATTTAAATTCAAAACAATTAAAACGAATTAATTTAAAAAAATTGAAAATTTTATAAAAATTTAGCAGGTTTTAATTGTAGCACAAGAGAAGTTTATAAGTATGGTTGAGGGAAACGATTTCAAACGGGTTAGTAAAGAAAGGAGTTTACAGAGTAGCGTGTGGTATAGAGTGTACAGTAGAGTTGCATTAGAAGGGTGTTTAAAGGTTGTTGTATATGGCGGTTTTTAATTTTATTAATTATTGTTCATTGTAATATCGGTTTGGTAGAGTAGAGTAGTGATTGATGGTGTTATTAAAAAAGTACAGAGAAAAAAACAAAGAAAAGAAATTTTATAAAAAACAATTGGGAAAATTATATACAGTTTTATTGAATAAAAAATATTTCATTTTGTTTCTTAATTTTTTCAATATGTCAATAAATTTTAATTGAAAATAATTATTATTTATTGTTAATAATTCTTAATTGTAAATAGCAATACATATGTATGTAGTTATAGAGTGATAGTAGGTAAGTTAGTAGGTAAGTAAGTAAGTAAGAAAAACATTTTCAAAGTTATTCAAAATACCACAATAAAATTTAACATATTTATTATATTTATATTATTACAATTAATATTTTCCAAATATTTCATAAGAAACTTCATAATTGATATTTATATAGACAAACAATTAAAAAAATTTTATTTTTAATTTCGTTTAATTATTTTGGTTTAAGGATCATATTTTAATTGGATTATTAAGGGGATTTTGTTTTATTACTGATTGTTTAACATTTAAAATACAAAAAATTGTTTAAATATAATAAGAAATATACAAAAAAAAAACAACATTTTACATTTGCAGCCTAATGATCCTGTAAGGCATTTTGTAAGCCATGAACAGGTCAATTAAAAACTCTTCAAATTAATATTCTTGAATATTTTGTGCATGTGATATAGTTTGACGTCACTTATAATGAACAATAATGAAAAGTATTGTATCGACTTATTATACGTGAGGCCACGTTTCATACCCTAGATCAGATACTTCCAACACACTGAAATATGAAGAAATATTTCTCTCGCCGACATCAAATGTTTCTCAGAAAAATCTGTCGTTCGGACTCGACTTTAAACAATAGGTACCGCCACTCATCTCACACAACATAGTGGTGTGAGTTACAAGGTCATAGTACAGACTGAATGGTGGTCTCTCAATAGAAAATTTGGAAATTCCACAGTTAATAAGGACTATATTGTTGCAGATACATCTGTTAAGTCATTATGTACTACAATAGATACAGTGAGCGCCATAAGTGAGTCAACACTTTTGTTCTTAAGTATAAAACAGTTTTGTTTTTAAGTATAAAAAGAGTTCCTTTATCATGAATTGTTGTTTTTATTTTAACATTTAGTAATAAATAAACGTTTTTATTTTTGGAAATTTATTCGACTATTCTCATTTACTTTTCTCGCTATCCTAAGAAAATTAATTATTTCAGTGGTGTTTACTCACTTTTGGCTCTCAGTGCAACTCCGTATGCTGGCAGAATGGCCTCTGGAGGATTTCATTGACAAATTTTCTTCAGCGATGAGATTAATTTCTGGATGATGGACACGTGAACAGACGAAATAATCGAATTTGGTGCAATACCAAGTTACATTTGAGCCAAAAGCGGCGAATCCAAGTCTCTGGTTGTGACGATATTTCTTTTTGAAAACGACGTTGACCAGGTCATCACTGTATGCCGAATTGAATGATCTGGACACCAACGATATGCGGTTTCATCAGAACGGGTCTATGCTCAATTGGATATTCTGCACGAGAGATTTGAGGGTATGATTATCTCATGTTCAGGTGATGTGATCTTTGAATCGATGTCGTGCTATTTGGCTTTGTTAGACTTTTTCCCACAAGAGTTTTCTTAAGTCGCAGGTGCAAGCGAATTATAACCCCAAGTTCAGTCTGATTTATGCGCCGGTGTATAGTCTTCAGGGCAATAACGTCTAGCAATATGGGGTAAAATACCGTCTTGGAGAATAAAAAATCGATTAACAATTACTCCAGGCATGCAACGATACGCATTATATGACTTTTCATCGTGCGTAGTCATCATGGTGTAATTGGTAAGGAAAAAGCGTATATATTGGCTAATACTGCCAGAGTATTATAGCTTGGATAATCCAATACCCTTCAGTACATTAAAGACCAAACTGAGAAAGTAAGCGGAAACTTTACATCCTTTCCTAAGGAATAGTGAGACAGTATGATGAATTACAAAAATCGTTTGGGACAAGCTTAATGAAGGAAGAACCATGGGTATTTTAAAACTAAATAAGGGCAACCTGAGCACACTAACTAGCGTATTTACAGGACACTTTGTTTTACATGTACCTCTAAATCGTATTGGCGTAATGGAACAAGACGAATGCAGGGCATGTGGTAAAGACATCGGAATGATGCAGCACATTTTTTGTTGTTACCCAGCTTTCGTAAGAGAGAAAGTTCAATATTTTGGGTATGACACTATACCAGACATGAAGTCGCCGTAGTCTAGTAGGTAGTGTGTTGGCTTATTAGACGTAAAGCCAGGGTTCGAGCCCCAGGCCAGACATCAAAACAAAATACAAAAAAAAGTATTTTTTCGGCGACTTCCTCTCAGCTGACTTCTGGAAAAAACTCTGACAGTAAATTAAAATTGCCGTGAAAAGTTTCTCAAACTCTATCGTTTGGAGTCTTAAACTGTAGGTCCCGCCACTCATGTATAAAATTAACACACACAACATAAGTGGTGTGAGAAACTGGGTCGTAATCCTGGCTGTAGGGTTGTAATGACCAATTATGTATGTACTATACCAGACATGGCTCATCTCATAGGAATGAGCTGAAAGAATTTAAGGAAATTTGTAAAAGATACGGACTTCTCATAGAGAGTGAGGTATGTATATCTAATGGTGAGTGTACAACAAGCCTACAAGATGGCTTAGGTGTATGTCAGTTGGCAGGAGACCTTTGGTTGGTTTCCTCTCCTTCAAACTTCCTACCTACCTACCTACGTAATGATTGCTATACGTATGAGAAGAGCGACAAATAAGTGTCTTCGGTTACATAAAAAATTAAGTCGATTGGAGGATAACAGTAAGGGAAAACATGTTAAGAGTCTTTCACAGTGTCAAGAGACTTCATTACTGCTTGCGATATTTGAAGAACGTACTGCTTTAGAAGATGGAAAAGCACGCTGACTATCTTGTCAGCTATTTTGTCTTTCATTTTTCTTTTATCACACGTATGGAATTTGTTCCTTTTTTGTATTTTAATCAGTATTTTCTTTTAATTTTGAATATTAATTTAATTTGTGTTTTTATTAATTAATATTTATGACATATTTAGTATTTTTTACGGTTTTTGTTTTATTTATTTTATTATAAATAAATATTAAAATTGTAAATAAATTCGATATTTTTAAAGGGAATTTTATTTTATTTTTTTTAAATGCGTGCACAATGGAAAAAAACATATTCAAGGTTTTATCCAAAACAAATGGATGGTGTAATGATTAAAATGTCAACAGGAACGGGTAGTTTAAATATACGAATAAAAAATGTTTTTTAAAAACAACTGGTGCAGGGTACTTAGTATAACTGCCATAATATTAGGAAATAGAAAATAAATTTAAAGTTTAAGAAAGAAAAAATTTTATAAAAATTAAATTATTTTTTTTAGTTAATAACGATAGAAGACTAAAAAACTATAAACAAAAAAAATAAATTTTTAGTTTAATTTTTTATGTGTATTAATATAGAAAAGAATTTGTTTTGAAAGAGATTTTCTTTAAGCCCAATTTAAAAGGAAATTTAATTTGAATAAGGAATGTTTGTGAATATAATTTTATTTTTGTTTTTATTTTATTTTTTTTTAATTTTTTATGAGTGCTTCTATAACAATCTAAGGAATTGAGTTCGAGTTTTAATTGCATTTTTTCTTTTAATTTTCTTTTAGTTTTGATGGCTGTCAGTTATTTTTTGGGTGGTGGTGGAACTAAAACAAATTTCCGGCTAAAACTTTGCCTTAAAGGAACAAGTCAAGCCAATGAAAATTTGTTAAAGTTATGCTGATTCTTCGTTTTTTTTTTTTTTTTTGTTCAGCTGCTCATTAGTTAAACAAACTATTTAAATAACTGACGGAATTTTCGTTTCGTTCACATCGTTTATTGAGTGTCAAAGTTTTAATATCATAAAATCATCATGTTTTTCGTATTTATTTTTTTCTCTCTTATTTTCGTTTTTAATTCGTTTTTAATGTAAATTTTTTTTAATGATTTTTTTATTTATAAATGGAGGATTTTGTTTAATGAAAATGATTTAATGCCGGCCATGTTTTTTTATGGTTTTAATTATTTTGTTGAAATGAGTTTGAAAACGCTACAGTATGATGATGATTAAAAAAAAGTGTTTTCATTTGCTTGTTAAAAACTAAAATGAAATAAAATAAATAAAAAATTCAACATAAAAATTAAACTTATTAAACAACTTAAAATTCGAAAGAAAACCAAAAAAAAAAAATTTCAAAGAAAAATAAAAAAGTTTAGTTTTGAAAGGAAACACAAGTTTTTTTCTTAAAATTTTTAGTTTATATAACAATAACACACACACAGTTATAATAATAATAGTAATTACAGCTAAGCTAAAAGTACAATAAAATACACACACGCACACAAATCAAAAAAACACACACCGATTAAATGTTAACAGACAGAGTACAGTATAGATAAGCGAAAATAAACTGTAAACCATACGAACTTACCTAACAAGGGTACAGCATCCGATGTTGCTGGCATTGTTTCGGCAACCATATTAAGGAAGACCGTTAAAGACAATAAAATAGTAACGCCTAGAAAAGAATACATATCATAAAGAATTAAAAATATTTTTAAATTTAATCTTGTCTACATAAACATAAAATATAACGAACAAATAATAATCATCAACTAAAACCAGATTTAAGAATATGAACCCTAATAAAAGATAATACCGAGGTGCTCGTAAAATAATCGTTAATTATTTGCCAGCGCAGTTAATTACAGTTCTAGAGTCTAAAAGAAAAGTTGAAAATTTTTGTTTATTTTATTTTTAAATAAATTTTTACATATATTTGTATGTATTACTCTCATATGGGTAATAGTGATAATGCAGTTTTGTTATAAAAACCCAAATAAATATGTCGAGATGCCATAAAATATTCGAAATACGGAGTTTGTTTTTAGAGAAAAAATTTTCAAAATTTAAGAAATTGCTATTGTGTGTATATTAGAAAGGATGTGTAATAATGATAATACAGTTTTGATATAAAACCCAAAATAAATATGTCGAAATACAAAATTTTGTTTTTAGATATACAAGTTTGAAAATGTTTTAATGTGTGTTTATATTAGCAAGGATGTGTAATAATGATAATGCAGTTTTCTAATAAAAACTCAAATATATTTGTCGAAATACAAATTTTGTTTTTAGATAAAAAAGTTTGAACATTTTTTATTGTGTCTTTATATTAGTAAGGATGTGTAATAATGATAATGCAGTGTTGTAAGAAGAGTAAATAAATATGTCGAAATACAAATTTTCTCCTTAGATAAAAATAAGATTGAAAATGTTTTAATTTGTGTATATATTAGTAAGGACGTGATGAAACAAAAAAAATGTCAAAATACAAATTTTGTTTTTAAAGAAAAATGTTTGAAAATGTTTTAATATGTTTATATATAAATAAGTAAGAAAGTGTAGTAATGAT
This sequence comes from Sarcophaga variegata, assembly GCA_932273835.1. Classification (NCBI taxonomy): domain Eukaryota; kingdom Metazoa; phylum Arthropoda; class Insecta; order Diptera; family Sarcophagidae; genus Sarcophaga; species Sarcophaga variegata. Next base: position 13,173,269 of record OW026361.1, on the reverse strand, counting down.
AATGCAGCTATTGCAGCAATCTTTATATTCGAGAGCTCTGTCAATGATGTCGGACAATGAGATGTCAGAAGTTTCTGTCTCTTCATGACAAAACCACGAAAAGACAGTCTTATCCTCCATATCAGAACACAGCTCTTGAAGAAATATGTAATTCGTCGGAATACCAGGTCTTCCGGTATGTCCACGAAAAGAACAGTAGTCCGTAAGAATTGCCTTTGTGCAATGGATGGCCATCCGATTTAAAGACAGAACTGAGTCATATGCCTACATACGTGGCCATCAGAGTATATAAATATTGCACGCACCCTCCCCCCGCCAACAAGATTGAGCCTCCTAGTAGCACAAGTGGACAGTATCCATATTTGCTGAAGCAATCGGAATACCTATATATTGTGACGTGGTAGAGATTGTTTGAAGCACACCACGCTGCAATGCTATTTCGTTAGTACATTGATAAGGATAGTTTAAACAGATGCAAAGATTTAATTGAAAGATAATGCAGTGTCAGAAAAGCGAATTTATAACTTTGAAACTCCAATTCATACCGAACAAGCTACTTGATGACGTAGACACCAACGACGTGTGGTTTCAAGATTAAAGCGCTACGTGCCACACAGCTCATGCCACATTTAGCATTCTATAAGAGCGATTTAAGGGCATTCTTAAGTCACAAACTGTAGTAACACAATCGGCCATATGTGGGGTAAACAGCCACCACTACCTACCTACCAAAGTCTCAAATGTCTGCGAATAAGTTACACCTCTTAGCGGTCCCCAAGGCCAATTTAGCCTAAGTGATTGGTCTAATTCAACCTGATTTATGCGTCAGAGTGAGGGAAAATTTAATTTTTCGTATCCGCTGCAGCCAGAAAAGCTGTGGAGGCTATTTGAATGATGTTATGTGCATTATAATGATATTAAAGGGTCTTTGAAACGAATAAAAACCTTCAGTGTTTTATTTAAATTTCCGGATAGGATGCACTTAGTTAAAGAACGGTTAGAAATTCTACAAAGAAGTATACTTTCTTCTTTAAAAAGGCTTTTTGAGATCACACAGATTTCATATCGCCGATAAACATGTTCATGAGCTAATTTGATAATGCAGCGTAATGCAAACGACTGCAATCAAAGTCCAGCAAGAATGTGACCTAAGTCGATGTAAAAATTTAATGATAATGCAGTGTGTTACCATTTATTGTTTGTTTATTAAAACCTTTACTTTGATTTGTTTGTTGAAATGCAGAGAATTAATGATAAAACCGTATGTATATTTTCCTATCTCGCCTTATTTCAATTCATGTTGAAAACTAAAAGAGTTGAGTGGATCATCTGTGTTGGCCTTTTTTCCTACACACATTTCCATACATTTTTCGGCTTTTTTTGTTTTTGAATTCGGATTTGCTCTTCCTATTTGCCTTGTTACTTAAAAGCTTAGAAAACCTAAAACAGATGGAAGCATAATAACTACGAAAACAGAAACAAAAAAAAACTAGATCCGTAGTATTTACGTTGTATTTTTAAGTGGATTTAAATTTACAGTTTTTTTCTATCGCTCTCCTCCTTTGTTAAGTTCATTGTTTGCTCATTGCATAGAAATTTAGAGCTTAAAAATAGAGAGTGCGTTTCATTACTACGGCATACTACGTTTGCCTGGCTGTTGTTTTTGGGGTGTTCGTTTCGTTTTTTTGGTCTCTCTCCCTTGTCGCTTTACATGCTAAAATGCTTAGAAATGCAATTTTATTATGCCATTATTACAGCTGGATTATTTTAAAGTTTTTCTACACGTTATTTTATGCAGCCAAACGGAGAGCGGAGTAGAGAGAGAATGCTAAACGTAAAGTATACATTGTAAATTGACGCAAAAAAGCATCCGTAAAATATACTTTAGTTTTTAGTTTTCAGTTGGTAAAGCTAAAATAAAATTATAGTGAAACGTATGCAGGCAGGCAGGCAAACGAGTCAATAGATTGATTTATGTAATCAATATACTGCTATAATGGCTATACCATAGCGTTAGCTTAAGATGGATGCTTTTAAAATTTGTGAATTGTGAAGAATTTTTTGAATTTTTTTTGCAAGCATCCTTAAAGTATGCTATTGAAGTTGAAAAAGAAAATATACTTAATGTATGCAATAGATTTTGTTGTTTTTTTTTTTGGTTAGAATAACAAAAGTGATTGAAAGTAAGATGGATATGTAACTTTGACTGCCATACAATTAAGCATCAAATCTTTCTTTAATCGGAAGTGCAAATTTACGTTGAGAAATTCGATCAATGAAAAATGGCAAGGGGTTGCGATTTCAACTGTGATTATTATAAAGAACTCGTAGATCAGAGAGCTTAAAAGTTTTTTTGTTTTCTATATTTGTGATCTAAAACGGCCTAGTACTTCAACAGAATTCGAATTTATAAATAACTGTCACATGATACTGCATTATCATTGTTAACTTAGTTGAACCCGTGGTTCAAATCCTTACTCTCAGCAGTCTTCTTTTAAAAGTTCAAAGAGCAAATAAAATTTTAAAGAATAATTTCGAAGAAAAATCTGTCGTTCGGAGTCCAGTTTAAAATATAAGTTCCGCCACTCATGGATAAAATAACACACGGAACATGGGTGGTGTGAGAAGGTAGGTTGAAATCCTTGCTAGAAGGTTATAGTGTCTAATAAAGTAAGTAAGCAAGTTCTAAAACTTACTGCCTTTACTAGACTAGATCATATGGAGCCCCTCCTTGCTGGACTAGACCCATTGAGAATCCCCAATTAATATCCATCCTAAGGAATAAATATTCTCAAAACAAAATCAACGTATAAGTCTTGCAATAGCAGCACACTTTATATGGGGCAACTGAATTACCGATATCGGAATAGTAAATGGTCGTGAGTCTCCGTCTCTTCTTGGCAAGAGCAGAGCAATGACATTAAATATAAGATGGTATCTTCCTCCTCTTGAGGACTACAACTCTTACAGACGTAATTCGTCAGATTGCCAAATCTATTGACATACTTTCCCAGCAGGCAGATGATCCGTGAGAAGTAGACTCCCTGTAAAGCGAACGTAAGGGTTCTGGCCAATTCATTTGCGATGCAATGTGCTGTCTCCGAACCTTCATATAAGGCGCCTGTGAAAAATAAAAAATTTCCTCTAAGAAACCCTAGGGACTTGAGAACGAGGACGGACGTTAAAGAAACGTTCAATAGAGCCTTAATTGCAGCGTGTTAGTCCGTGTAAATTAGAGAAAATCCTGCCACTCAACAAGCGCCACTTTCAATGCACCTGAAAAGCACTGCCTTACCATAACGCAGCAAATAAGAAAGTTTAGTATCTGAACCTGTATACATCTTAAAGGTAATCCTCTGGGAACCTCAAGACCAGAGATGGAATTTTAAAACCAAATGTCCTATTCTGAAAATCTTGGTGAACTAAATAACCGCCACAGATGTGCCTATGTCTTCCCAGAATAATAGTGTATTCAACGAAGAGTATGCATCTTCAATTAATAAGGATGTCAACTGGGGAAGTTATTAAAGCAACTATACGGTAAGGATACTTGGATTGTTTTGGATTGTGTATCAACTGATTTGGACACCATGTTATTCGCCAGTTGCGCCTGCCAGATAGATTAGCTGCGACAGGTTTTTATCTGCCAAACACTGCCATCGATTTCTCTCGAAAGAGTGGCTGAGTTGCTCTGAAAGAATGATGTCAACTGTAGAATACGAGACTAAAGTGTTGGTGTTATTATAGCAGGGATCATGCGTTGGATATATTCCACGGTCATCGAACCCAACTTCTTATACGGTGTTGCTTTCTGGGGGACTGCTCTGGACAGACAATACAACGTCAGAATTCTTGACAAGGTCAGAAGGTCTGCGGCCATTTACATAACTGGCGCTCTGCGCACCACCCCCACGAAAGCTTTGTTCGCAATGTTCAACTGGCTTCCTACTGTGCTTCTCGCTAAGCAGGCGGCTAAGTTTGCTGCGACTAGACTTAATGCCCTGTCTCGTTGGCACATTGCACCTTCTGGTCACTCCACTATTCTGGAGGTTGATCCAGTGGCCCCCGTGAACATCGACTATATCCCTGCTGAGTATTGTCTCGATAGGGGTTTCCACTCTCTGATTCCGAGTAGTGACGAATACATACATACAATCATAATACGGTTGTCCCCCCCGGAAGTCCGGGATGTATATACCGACGGCTCTAAACTCGATAATGGGGTTGGAAGCGGTGCCTACTCTGGGAAACTGGACCTGAACAGTATGGGGTAGTCGTGCTTTTGATGTGCAGCACTTGCTTCTTCCTCTTCCCTGATTTTGGTGGAACTTGGTTAGTACAGGGACTGCGTTCACCCGTGGCATCACAACGGGCCGCTATGCAAATGAGCTTTGTGAAATCAGAGCTACCACTCAGACCTAACCTAACTATAGCGGGGAATACATATGTTATCAATTTCTAGGGAGAGCCTAACCTTCTTTAGTATTAAAGCTATTGAGACAGAGGCTTTTACGCTCATTTTTTAAAGTCAATGCTCCAACTCTCCAATAATTTAAAGCCATCCATTTCATTGTTTTCTTATCCTTAAGTATAAGGATATACACTATAAACCATTGTCAAACATAAGAGGTGAAAATCCCCTTGTGGCTATTCATGTTAACCAAATTCATTTGGTTTTGCAGCAGCTTACTGCTGCCCTGTATGTATGTGAGTCTGAGTGTCGTTGTATGATTTTTGGAAAACATATGCTAACCATACGTAAATAACTTGCGAATCTATCGCAAATTACATTGAAAATTCCAACAAAATTAACCAGACTACATCGAAATCAACACCACCTCCATCTCCACCTCCACAAGGGCACTGAAACACCAACCAAATTGACCACAATGGAGACTCTAAAAATGAAAGAGGAATCTAGTTGGGGGGGAGGTAGTTAGGTGGTAAACTAGGGTATATTTACGCAATTACCAAAACAATATTCAATTAAATGTTGTGTTTAATTAAAATCCATGTTCAAACAATTGCTATGGAAATCAACACAATCGAACACATGTCGAACAATTTTCTACAATCAAACAGCCTATAAGGGTGGTGGCATGGCAAATATGATAACACAGTTGAAATGTTAGAAATTTAAAGTGTTCTTCGTTCGTATTTAAAATTATTTTTATTTAACACTGAAATGCAAATGCATGAATTTCTTGTGAACTTAAACAGCCAGCAGCAGTTTTACTTTGCTTTTCTCAGTGTTTGTTGAAGACAAATTTTGGTTTGAAACTTCTACTTGAGAAAATTCTGTTGCATTGAGCTGAATTCCTGTTTCTTTTTTTGTTTCTGAATTTTAAATCTTGTTTGTCTTTTTAAAACATTTTCTTATTCTGTTTTTTTTTCTTATTGTTTTTGTGTTTAAATTATATGCAGGTCACTCTGGTGCTGGCTTGCTTCTTACAGCGTATTTACTTTGTTAGCCATGACTGTTAGTGCCAGCAGATTTTTTCTTTTCGTTTTGCGGTTTCCTTTTTCTTTTTCTTTTTTTCATTACTTAAGGTAAGGAAACTAAACAAAGTTTCATTTCTTTTATCAAATATTTATCAATGTTGAGCTAATTTAACTAGGAACCTAAAAAGAAAGAAAGAAGTTTTTTTCTTTCTTGTGCTTGCAACAAAAGAAACCTTGACATATTGCATTGCGAATTAGCTAAGGGGCACAAATTGTAATGAGATATTTATCAAAAACATGTCAGGGAAGTTGAAAGAAAAGAATTTTTTTAAAAGCAAATTACTGTCACTCAAAAAAAAAGAAAAATAAATAAATTTAAACATTTAAAAAATGATAATGCAGGGCAACTTAAAAATTTTCTTGGGAAAGCTGCTCTTAAGAAAAGTCCCCAATAATTTGTTATAAAAACAACATTAAATTTATAAAATTTAAGGTATGATAATGCAGTGTTGCTACACAAATTGTCTTCTAATGAGGTATGTATCCTCTTATAGGACATTCCAAAAGAGACTTCCGAACTTTGCCAAATTGTTGGAGATCATCTTGTTAAACCTAAATCTGTGAAATGATTTTTGCTAAGTCACTTTGGATGACCATATGCAACGAAATGGGTTCCCGAAATGCACACTGGAGCAGTTGACAGCTGGCACTACTTTTCATAGAAAAATCATCTACAGCAATGAGGCCTATTTCTGCATGAATCCACATGAGATCCAACATGCATGCCGAGAAGTCACTGTTTTGAAGTGGATTTTAGGCTGTGGTACTATCTTTGACAACGATATAAGCCAGGCCATCACTGTCTATGCTAGGCACTATATGTCAACTTCGTTTGACGTAAATTGGATGATCTAGACACCAACGGCGTGTGGTTTTAATATGGAACGTGGTACATACCACACAGCATATTCTGCACGAGCGATTGGAGAGCATGGCTTTTTAATGATAAGTAAGTTACTTCACGAGCTTTTAATCCAAGACTACTGACAGTGGTTCGCCAAAAGAAAATTATTTATTTTTTATATTCCTCGTTTCGAAAGCCAGCATAGTTAATGATAACACAGTGCTGATATGTTATAGCAGATTGTAATAATTGATTTGATCATCAGAGCTCTGAAAAAACCTTCGAAATAAAAATTGTATGATTACAGTAATGAGATTTAAATCAATGATAATGCAGAGTTACTTATTTATAAATATAAATTGGAGTAAAGTAATTAATGGAATTATTGTCTGAGAGTATGATTTGGGGTAATAAAAGGAACCAATATTTACATACATACGTATGTGTGAAAAATAGTTTGAATAAGTGTGAAAACTGATAAATAATACGGTAATGTAGTACTTGTATAAAAGAAGATAATGCAGTGTAATAACTAATAATTTTATTTCAAGGTTTGCTCAATTTGTGTTGCGAATATTTGAAATAAATTAGTGTTTTTTTATCTAATTACATATGTATATTGTGATGATAATGCAGTGTTATAAATAAAAATTAAAAAGTTTCAAGGTTCATAGATAAGTTTTAATTAAAAAAAAATAAATTAAATCAATTGATGTATGCCTATCGAATTATAAAATATGTATAATGATAATACAGTGTTATAAATAATAAAATAATTTCACAGTTCATAGATCTGTTTTAAACAAAAAATAATAATAAAGTAAATCTATATATGTATGTCCATCTAAATATAAATTATGTACAATGATACTGCAGTGTTGTGTATAAATACATATTGTGTTTGCACTTTGTGTTGGTGTTCACCTATGACTACTACTTACATACAATATGAAATATATATAAAATATAAAACAATAATTGATGATAATGCAGTGTAGTATATATAGTTACCAATTCAATTCGCCCTACAATTTGTTCAGCATTTATTGGATAGTTTCCGAACTGAGATTAATTTCCCTAACTGAGATTACAAAAATGTTTTCTTGGCATAACTTCATTTTCAAGTTCCGTCTCTCAAAACGGTTTGCCAACCCAAGAATTTACTGTACTGTTGTGAAGTAAATTATTGAGTAAACATTTTTATAGCATCAATGGTGAAATATTAGTTACCTTGCAACAAATTCCATAATTTGTGAAAAGTTTATCTGGGGCAAATTTTGTATAAAAAAAATATTAAATAAAACGTTGGGCAACTCCCGGTTGATTTATGATTAAAACTTTTGTATGAATTACTGGGAATTTTTGGGTCTTGTCGGCCAAAGAATAAAATGGCGTTCCGTTACCGTTGTTTGAATAGAAATTTTGTACGGATTTTGGTCAAATTCTTTAAGGACTTGGAGAATTTCCTATTTTACTCACGTTGCTTAATAATTTTAATCATAACCTAAGACGCCAATTGTGATATCTTGAAACGTTAAACTCTTATTTAATTGGAACCGTAACGGTGAAAGCTGTTATTATCCGTAAATGAAATATAATTCTGCTCTTAGTGGTCTGATGAAGTGCAAAATATGAGAACTTATAAGTAAAGTAAGCAAATGGCTTGAATATAAATGCTTCGATGGTTTTGTGAATTGTGTAACTAGAAATACCGCCCTGGTTTGAAAATGTCTTGTCTCTCTCTTACAAAAGTCGGTTTGACTAGTCTGGTTGATACTTCTCCTCTGTGTGATCAGCCAATGCTTCTTAATTTTTAAAATTCAAAAACCTTTCTGACAAAGAAAAATGTTTGTAATTTTGCTGCATATGAATTTCAAGTATTTTAGACACTACATAACGCATCCTCTTTTTCGCTCGAGGCATTCGGACGTTAATGCCAAAGGTGATGAAAAGAATGGTGGATAAGAAGCTTTATCTTATAAGAATTAGGTTAGGTGACAGAATTAAAGGCCAAGAAAACGAAACCCATGAGAATTTACAACGTAATCACCGACAACATCATGCCACGAGGCCAACTAGTCGAATACGAAGATAGCTTCTGCTAAACAGACATAATCAACAGGCTCCCTAAAACGAGAGCGGCATTCGGACAACTATAGCCAATATGGGGAAGCTCACAAATATCCAGATCATCTATGCTCAGAATATTTAATGCATTTGTAAAATCGACATGTTGTACGGAAGTGAAACTTAGTATCGAACACCGTCACGCTAAAACTACAATTGTTCTTCGACAAGTGCCTCTAAATTACATGCAAAATATTCTGGCCTAATAACATCAGCTATAATAATCTCTGGAATCTTACCTACGAGGCACCCTTAATAATGCAAATAAAACGTAAGAAATAGAGGTGGAAGGGTTCAGAAAGAATACTGTTAGTATAACAAGAATGTCACTTGTGTGGAATCATCAATGCTCAAGATCTAGGACAGTACAATCTTACATGGGAAGACGTAAAAATAACAGCAGTCAACCGTATAATATGAAAATGCTTTGTGGAAGCCATACATTTGCTCCCAAGAGACGTAATGGAAACAAGTGGCGGACCCTTCTAAAAGACAAAAACTTTTCAGTCCATTGTGGATACCACTATTGCTATAAACTCTGGAAATCAAACAAATCCTAAAGCAAATCAACCTGCCTCCAAACTAATAATAGAAAATAAGAATTTAAGAGCCTTTGCCATCTAATGGCTAGAACAAGTCAGTGAAAGATGACCTCTTTCTCCTTCCTAGACTCACAAGTACTGCAGAAGTCATTTGATGGAATACTGAGTCTATCAGCTTCGCCTTCCAATAGGACAGTGGCCTGTGATTACCGGAATTCAGCGAATTAAGGACAAAAACGAGCAATCCCTGTTATTATCCCTACAACTCCAGTATTGTCTAGTACTGGTTCACGAACCTTTCTGCTTCCTTGGAAATTAAGCCTAACGTACCTTTCAGCATCAATTGCAATTGAGTCACCTAGATAATACCTAGTTTAACTGGGGTAAACCGTAGATCTGAAACCTGTAACATATCAGACATTGCGAACTTCGTACCGAACCTGACCAATTAATCAACAATGCTATCCCTATGTCCCGGAACTCGTTTAAGAGTTACTTCTGAATAATTTGAAATTTTCCCGAGAAGTTTGCAGTCTTTACTGATAATGACGGATGTCGAAAAGATGTTCGTTTGCAACTTAATTGCAGCCTAACTGTCAGAGTGAAAGACACGTTCGTTTGCAACTTAATTGCAGCCTGACTGTCAGAGTCAGTCACGTTCGTTTGACGACTGTGTTGCAGCTGGTCTGTTTGAATATAGCGAAGGAGGATTATGTCGCGCTTAAAATGACTATGACCCCGGCTGGAAAACACTGCAGTGGCCGAGTTGCAGTAATATCAAGCTCCTTTAGTAAATATTCCACAGTCTACTCTGTCCGAGTTGCATAATTGTTAAGTAATTTGAAAAATTTCATACTTGCTCCTACAAGCATTCCGAATATATTTATGTGTAGCTACACCCCAAAGGTTATTGAAACCTTAATGCCCTCTATTTAACAGTTGTCGCTGGACCTGATCGATATATACCGCTGACGAAAGCAAAATTTCAGCTCAAAAAAAAATAAACCAAAAAGCATCTTAAGGAACATAAAAAAGACAACAAAACCTTTCCTTTTCTAACCAAAAAGTTTCTAATTTTTCGAAAAACGAATAAAAAAAAAATTAAAAATCAAAATGAAAATGAAGAAAAATTTTGAAAATGTTGGCACACGCACACTCGCACACCTAGTAAAAGACTTAAACCGTTTTTACTTACCCAATGATAATTTTTCACCGGAATCTGGTGGCAGTGTAAAACCTAATAAAGCCATTGATGCAATCAGTACACAGGGTATAATTAAATTAAAAAAATAATAAAGAGTCCTTCTACGTATTATAATCGCAAATGTTATATCGATATACGGTTCAGGACAGCAGTTATAATAGATTTCATTACGTTTACCAGGAACACCTAAAGTAAGGAAATACAGGAAAAAAAACAATAAAAAAATATAAAAAAAATAAAAAAAATCGTAGAAAGAAAAAACACAAAAATAATTAGAAATTTTATAAGCTACAGTTATAGGTTTGAAATGAAAAAAATATTCACTTGTTGTTTATTAATTATTTATTATTATTACTGTTGTTATTATTATTGTCTGTAATTATTTATAAATATTTTATAAACATGATATACGTTAGAAAAGTGTATGTATGTGAACATGCCTTCAAAATATTTATAAAAAAAATATTAAATTTTTTAAAACGGAATATGTAAACATGCACTATGAATTACTTCTATGCTTAGCCTTGTGAGTAGGCAATACTTTTCCTTCAACATTCAAGCCTTATGATCTACCACATAATTTTTTTATTTTATTTTTTTTGGTATAAAAAATGCAAGTCTTTTTATTTATTTTTAATTAAAAAAATTTCTTTATTTTACTTCAATTAAATAAATTAAAATATATATTCGTTTATTTTTATTTATATTTGCCTTCGGTTGAATTTTACCTTTACAGTTTTTCAAATGCCAATGCAAATACTCGTAAATATTTTGACAAATATTCGAAGGGGTAAGAGAAAAATATGAAATTATTGCATATTTTTAGGCAAATTTCATACTCAAATACCTGCACATAAGTTAATTGTAATTAAATGTGAATTTAGGAATAATTTTTTCATTTGTTTTTTCATTAAAGCTATCACAATTCGAAATGCAAATAACGGCTGATTTTTAGCAGCACTGGTTTAAACAGCTCACGCACGTTTCGTGTTTTGTTTCACTGCCAAACATCTTCAGTTTGGTCTATAATTTAACCATGAATCGTCTTACAAACGAACAACGCTTTCAAATCATTGAATTTTATTATCAAACTGCGTGCTCTGTTAAGAAAGTTCATCGCGCGCTTCTTCCATTTTATGGTCAGTTTAATCGACCCACTGAAGCGGCTATTCGGGCTATTGTGACTAAATTCCGCACCAAATTTACATTGTTGGACATTAAACCACCAACACGCTTACGTACAGTGCGAACTGAAGAAAATATCGCAGCTGTATCGGCCAGTGTTAATGAGCGATTGTCAATTATCGATTCATCGCCGTTCGCAGCAATTGGGCCTCTGTTACTCAACAACGTGAAAAATTTTGCGGAAGGATTTAGCTGTGAAGCCTTTCAAAATACAGTTGGTGCAAGAATTGAAGCCGAACGACCTACCGCAATGCAGAATTTTTGGTGAATGGGCTCTTGGGAAATTGGCTGAAGATCCATTTCTTTATCGAAAAATTGTGTTCAGCGAAGAAGCTCATTTTTGGCTCAATGGATACGTAAATAAGCAGAATTGTAATTTTGGAGTGAAGATCAGCCAGAAGCATTGCAAAAGCTACCAATGCATCAAGAAAAAGTCACAGTTTGGTGCGGTTTATGGGCTGGTGGCATCATTGGACCGTACTTCTTCAAAGATGCTGCGAATCGTAACGTAACTGTGAATGGTGAGCGCTACCGTGAGATGATATCCAACTTTTTTTTGCCCAAAATACAAGATCTTGACTTGCATGACACGTGGTTTCAACACGACGATGCCACATGCCACACAGCACTCGTAACAATGGACTTATTGAGAGGCGAGTTCGGTAAACATTTTATTTCACGCTCGGGACCGGTCAATTGACCGCCTAGATCGTGCGATTTAACGCCTTTAGACTATTTTTTGTGGGGCTATGTTAAAGCTCATGTCTATACAGACAAGCCCGATTCAATTGGCGCATTGGAAGACAACATTGAAGTATTTATTCGTGAGATACCGAATTTTCACTGGAGATAATTTGTCTCAAGCGAGCATTGGCCGAAAAAGCTATGAATATGCAACCGCTCATGCATAATTTTTCATCACGACAATGCTCTGCACCATATTGGGGTCAAAAATTATTTGCGTAGCCCACACTTTGACTAGCATTTGCTTCGATCGATGCAGAACGCTTTCAGTGAAATAGGCTGTGCTTCAGAGCAGGGAAGCAATTTAAAAATGTGCTTGGAATTTGGAACGATATCAATCCAAATGGGATTTAAGAGGCATCTATATATCTGGCAATAGTTACTGTTTGGTAGGGATTTTGGACTGGTGGCCTTGTCGGCGCATATTTTTTGAAGAAATATATTGGCCACACCAACACTATTAACGACGAGCTCTATAGCTAAATGATTAGCAGTTTCTTTTGGTCTGAATTAAATAAACTGGACTCTAGCTACATGTGCCATACAGCTCACACAACATGAGATATTCTGCATGATCAATTTGAGGGCAAAGACATTCGATGCGGATGTAATATAGCTGGCCACCGCGATAGTGCGATTTGAACCCAGTTAGAGTTCTTCCTGTGGGGTTTTCTTCAGTCGTAGGTGTAAGTAAATAAGCCACAAACCAAAGAGGGTTCGCAAAGCCAACATAACCTATGGAAAATTTTACCTTTCGAATGCGCTTTAACAAGAGAAGTCCTAGTGGACATTTATTATATTTCGCAAGTATTTTCGATGCTATTTCACATACAATTTATTTCATTTAAAAAAATAAAAATCGTTTAAAAAGACCCTGTATTTTGCTATGATGATTTTAATATGATGCAAAATTTTAACGCATAAGAATAGATTTCAGCTGCATTTTAATGGGTTATAGTTGTTCTCAGAGCAGCCAGTACTTTTACTACACGACTGCTGTGTGCTGCTTAATGCATTTTTTTCAAGATATTGGAATATTATTTTGAACTCGAAGCAGTTATCTTGTAAAGCAGCACACTAGACCAACAAGCTTACTACTGTAGCATGTTCTAGAATGATAGAGTTGCCAGCTCTAGTTGCTTAATAATATTAATCTCCGAAATAACGTATTAAGCTGTTTTATTGAGCTCTATTTTTAGGAATTCGTACTCAATGAGTAACTACAGCCTAATTTCAATATATTAGCATAGCGCCCTATGGATGTGTTATTTTTCTTAATTTAAAATAATTTTTTTTGGTTTTTTTCCAAATTTTATTCACTTGTTTTCATTCGAAAATTGGCAATTTATCTGTTAATTTATTAAAGAAAAAAATTACAAAAACATCGAATAATAAAAAGAAAAAGAGTCGAAAAAATATATTTATTTTTGTATAAAGAAAGAAACAATTAAACTGGCATAGTAAATAGTAGCAAATGGAATTTTCGTATAAAAAAAAATTGTTTTAATAAAAAAAGTGTAGAAAAAGAAATACCGAATAAAATTGAAATTTTATTCATTTAAGCTGATACCATGCCATGTACGAGTACATACATATATGTGTAGTTCGTATTTACTTTCACTGTTAATAAAGCGTGAGTGTTTTTCTAGTTGTTGGCAGTCAGTAAATAAAATAAAGCAAAGCACACTTAAGGGCTAAATACACATACACTCACGCACACACACACAATAAGAATAATAAAAACAGCCCCCAAAAATAACTGTGTTGCATAGTTTTTTCACATACAAAGGGCTTTTTGCGATAACTTTGATTACATATAGCGGCTTATCCATATATGGGTTTGAAAACTGACGAAAAGGCTGTCATGGTTTGCCATTTACGAATAGAAGGTAAAGAACGTCTAAAAATAGAAACTAAACCATCTCACTGCTCAGTTAAACCAGAGGCGAATTTCTTAATGTCAGAAATCCAAGCAGAGGCTAACTCACTAAGGTCGTTGAAGGAACCATGTTCAATAATCTTAAATCTATGCCTCTGCACCAGAGATCAGCAATGAGTATTCAAAAAGAAGAATAGATTCGAGTAGATTTCTGATACTTATACTCATTCATACTTATTTCAAAATCATACTCATACTACTCATATTAAAAGTTTGAAGTACTCATCGTGCCCATACTTAACAATACACATGTTATTGTTGATTTCGTCTCTTCTTTACTCAACATTTACAAAAATCGCAAAATAAGTATGATTCGCGTACGAACACTACAGTACTCACTAGTTGTGTGTTTGCATTGCTTGCTGTCTTTGTCTTTTTCGTTTGTTGTAAATGCAACAACAACTAAGACTGTAAATTTTGATGAATGATTCGAATCACTGGAATCATTTATGAGTACATATTATAAGTATTTTTCTAAATTTATGAATCTCAATGAGTAGGCGTATGAATCAAACATATTTCGAATGTTATGAGTTTGATGTTAACGTTGTATGTTAATATTGTAGGGAGTACGAATGAATCAGAGTAGTTGAATTTCAATACTCATATTGACTCATACTCAAAATTTCATGAGTACTTATGAGTAGCGAAAAAACGATTCATTGCTGATCTCTACTCTGCACCCACTCTTGATAAGCAGAAAATACTAAACAGACTACGTCTCCGCTACGTTACCACAAATCACGCAGAAACAATAATCTCTAGTCCTTGCCTTCAAAGCGGAGAGCTGTATGAAAAACCTATAAAGATCCCAATAGATTCCAGCCCCGTACCACAGAAGACCACACCGTTAGCCTCTTTCTTTTCCCAGCATACTCTAGTATTACATCACGTATCTTTCTGCTTCCATAGAAATTGAGCCACCGTGTAAAGCCTAAGGGTGATATCTAGTTTAACTCAGGAGGAATCAGAAAACTGCAGCGTACTCTAGTACCTTTCTCTCAAGTACCTTTCTGCTTCCATAGAAATTGAAACGCCCTGTAGAGCATATTGGAAACTGTAGGCTCCGCCACGAATCTGTGCAATTCACACACATAAAAGTCACGCCATCAAGTCTATGCTCTTTGTCTCTCTTTCTTTTCCCAGTATACAACTCCAACATAGTTTAGTACTACATTACGTATCTTTCTGCTTCCATAGGAATGCTATCATCCTGTAAGGCATGTGGATGATACCTAGTTTAACTGGGGGCAATCAGAAAACCTACACATAACTCGTAATATTTTCAATATTGTAAGCTTTGTACCGGATCTGGCCAATTCACTCACGCTCACAATACACATATCGACCCATCAAGTTTACGCTATGTGCCTCTCTTTCTTTTACCGCCTCAAAAACATACTGAAGATCTGTCTGCAGAATAAAAGCAATCTTGAGCCAATGATTTCAACTATCGGCAAGGATAACGATGGTATTTACAAGCTCAAATCTTTTAAAGACCTGCCTCGCTGCCTAGATGATTGTCTAGACCTCATTCTGGAGTAGACTATGGCCATCAGTAAGCCTAGACAGCCTGCCGAAGATGTCAAGATGTAGGCAACTTGTTGAAGCTGCAAAGCCTTACCATATTTTTCGTTAAACTTGAACTCAGGGTTTGTACACCCAAAGCGAATAAACGGAACTGCTGGCATATGCAAAATCTCCTAATCTATTCAGAAAAAGAACTTGAAAAGCATTTCTGTTGCCGAAAGTGTGGCGGATAATCCGAATTTAAGGATTAAATGTCGTTCTCTTTTCTTCATTTGAATTTGCATTGCCGTCCATTCAAGGTCCACATTAAGCCGTGTGACCATTAATGACGTAGATATGCTTGATCGGGTGCTGGAGCCCATAGGCTTTAAATGCTGATTCTTTTAATTCCAAGCAATATTTTTACTGGTGGAACTGAAAGTACCCTGGAAAATCCTTTGCATTCGTAAAAAGTGGTTGTTTGCTGAGCACTACGGTTTAGAGGGGTCATTGGATTATAATTTTTTGAAAATGCCAAGCATTGCGGTCGTCTGATAAGGGACTTTTGTTAGCCTGCCATTAAAGACTATGAAGTGGACTGTAAGTCCTCTCAATGATATGAATCCATGAACCACACAACACGATCGATTTTGACCTTATGCGAAAATAAGATCTTATTCCTTTTGGTTACCGAGATCATGAAGTTCGACAGCGTTATAGTGTTTCTGTGGGGCTAATACCCTAACGTTGCACCTTTGATAACCTACATCCGTGGTCATCGGGTTATCGCCTGAATTGTGTGAAAAAGTGATTGAAAATCATCACAAAACGGAGAGGAACTTTAATAATCTCTCGTGAGGCAGCCATTGACCTGATATTGTACTTCGAAGCATTTCAACATTCGTCAAATGGTCGCGAGTTACTTTCCGAAATGTGTGTGAAACAGTGATTGACATTCCTACCAAAAGGGTGAGATTGCTGTAATCACTCTAGAGGTAGTGATTGAGCTGGTATTGCATTTCTCAGCGTTTCAACATTCGTCAAGTGGTCGGGGAGTTACCTCCCGAAGTATGTGCAAAAAGTGATTGCAATTCGTCTGAAAATACGGAGGACTGCTGGAGTCCCTCTAGAGGCAGACATTGACCTGGTATTGTATTTCTCAGCATTCCAACATTCGCCAAGCGGTCGCCGAGTTAATTTCCGAAATGTATGTGAAAAAGTGATTGAAATTCTTTCCAAAAAGGGGAAGGGGAGAGACTGCTATAACCTCTCTAGATGCAGTCATTGACCTGGTATTGTATTTCTCAGCATTTCAACATTCGTCAAGTGGTCGCGGAGTTATCATCCTAAGGGTGTGAAAAAGTGATTGAAATTCATCTGAAAAGAAGGGGGACTGCTGGAATCTCTCTAGAGCCAGCTGTTGGCCGGATATAGTAATTCTCAGCATTTCATGGAAATCATGAGTACATACTTATGACACCGAGAAATGGATAACCCTTTACAAACAGTAGGTTTTTATGTTTTTGGGGAGTAAAGCGTTGTATGGCTTATATTCCCTTTATTTAAATTTTTTTTCTTTTAGTGAGTTTTTGTTTGAAATTCAATTTTATTTGCCGTATTGTCTTTATGCTGCAGTTTTTCTTCCGTTTGTGCAACATTTGTTTAGTTTTGTTTAGCAGAGTATATGCTGAAGCAGTTTTTTCTGCCACTTTCCTGCCAAAAATTTGTTTATTTGTTATGCCCCCCCCCCCCCTCGTTTTTAGTTTCTTTGCTTTTTTTGATATATTTTTTTTTTTTTGTATATTTTTAATGCATTTCTGTTTTTGTTGCTATTTCTTCGTTGCTTTTTAATGTTTTTTTAACTTTAATTTGTTAATTGACTACGAAACATGTTTGCAAATGAAAAGTTTTTCCCTTTCCTTCCATGCTTTTTTTCTGTTGGTCGTTTTGAGTTTTTCCCAGGCAGCTGAAGCGGCTGCTTTGGCTTTCTTTAATTTGGTTGCACAATTTGTTGGTTTTTTCCTTTTCTTCTTCTTCTAGATTATATTAAATTGAATTAATTTATAAGTTATTTTAATAGCATTTCATGCTTTTTATTTAAATTAAAAATTTTATGTCAGTATTTTGGGAATACAAAAATAGGTTTTGAAAAAAAATTTTTTTTTTAAATTTTTAAAAACTACTCATTACTTAAAGTTTTCAATAAAAATATTATCTTTAAAAAACTATACTACGGTTGCTTAAAAAAGTGCAAAAAATAAAATAAAAAATAAAGAAAAATCATGCAAAAATAACACACAAATATAAATGCAGTTGTTGGAGTCCATACAGAATAATTTGCTGTATAGGAATGCCAGTATTTATCTTCACATGCACCACAATGTATTTAAAACAGGCCAGTTGTTTCAGAAACATTTTTTACAATTTTCTTAAAAATATAGTAATGAGGGAGCCACTATATTTTTAAAAAAATTATCATATTTTTCTAGATATAATCCAGGATATTTCTTGTAAAATTTTCTCAATTTGATAGAAAATCTCTTAGAATTTTAAGGGCAATATTGCACTTTTTAGGGGCAATTGTGCACTTTTTTTTAATAATTTTCTCCATTTCTCTCATTTCTTCCTGGACATAGAGGTGAATTCGTCAACTTATCTTGAAGACACCACCTTTTCATGCGTCTTATAAAACTTTGTGATGGACAGCTTTTTGCCGATGGCGAGAGTTCATCTGCATTGGAACTATAAAAGTTTTCAGTTGCTTGCATTTGACTACGAGATCGTCATCAGTTGGTATACCAAGCGAAATGTTACTATTGTTTCTAGTGCGGTAGAACAGTAGTCTGCCAAGATGGGTTTGGCGGTATATGAGGGCAACAATCGCATCCTCTCAAGGTTGACAAGAAACTCTGGGCTCTGCTGTTACCAGAGAGATTGAGGGTAGTATAATGGCTTCAATAGGCAATTGACTAGGGGAGGCGAAGAAAATTGTGGCCTATCTAGTGCAAGTTGGTAATGTTTCTCTCAAACAAACCAATAATGAGCTGTAGTCCCTATAGTCTGGTAGGTAATATGTTGGCTTCTTAGATGTTAGGCCACTGTTCAAACTCCAAATTACACAAATTCTCCGACGATTTCCTCTCTTCAGAATTTTTTTCAAAAATTCTCAGAGTAAATAAAATTACCAGGAAATGATTCTCAAAAAATCTGTCGTTCGGGGACGACTTTAAAGTGTAGGTTCCAATTTAGCACACAGAAGATAAATGGTGTAAGAAGTTAGATGGTAATCCTGACTAAATAATTGTACTGACCACTTAAGTAAGTAAGTAATAGGAGGTCTTCGAAGAGAGTCTTTTGAATTTTGGCAGTTGATAATGACCATCTTGTTGAAGCTGCGTCCAAGGGCGACCATAGACAATGATATGTGTTCGATGAATGGGCTCTGGAGCAGTTGAAAACTGGCTCTAATTTTGATTAAAAAATCATCGTCAGCAATGGGTCCGCTTTCCAAGTAAATGGATACAGGAACGAAGAAAATTATCGAAGAGAGTACAATGCATACTGAAAAAATTCACTGTTTGGTTAAGTTTTCCTAGAGTACGACGTTGGCCAAGACATCACTGTCAACAGCAAGCACTATAGGGCTATGATTACCAACTTCTTTTGGACCGAATTGGCTGATATAGATAGCAACGGCATGTGGTTTGAACGGGACACCGTAATGTGCGAAACAGATCATGATTTCAGGGCATGTTCTTCTCACATGAAGGTGATGTAAACTGGTCGCTGAGATCATGCGACTTAACCGTACGACTTTTTCCTGTGGGGTTTTCTTTAGCCGCAGGTATATGGGAATAAGTCACAAACCATAGCGGTCCTTAAAGTCAAAGTAATCCATGCAATCAATCAAATATTGCTTGACTTATGTATAAGCCAAAGTCGTCGAAAATTGCGCATTTCGGATGTCCTGCACCCAGCGCGCAAACACACACTTTGCTTTATGAAATTTAAAGATGGGCAGCGCTGAATAAAATATTCCACATATCAGAGGCAATGGGATAAAAGCAATACTGTAGTCTCTGTTGAATTTATCGTCATTGAATGTGGTAGTGAGGCCTGCTAAGATAAATCTGTTAAGATATTTATGAGGGAGATTGCTAACCAAATAAATGGTGGCTTTTAAGTTTTAGGAAACGATTTGGAACGGGTCTAAATTAGAAGATTGAATGGAGCAATGGACTCAAGTCTATGCTCGTTTTTAGAAGAGTGACCTTTTTGTGGTTTAAGAATAGCTCGAGGGCAGATACTAATATATGAGTAGTAGAAGGACGTTAGATTCCAGAGTGAAATTTTTTAAGACTTCTGAGAATACGTGAGTGCCGCTTAAGCTACTGGAGATAGTAGGCCTTGTGATATATAGCCAGTGTTTCTAAGTGGAGGTAATGGCCATTTTGTACTTGATGCAATGCCTGTTAGACGGTGTGATTATCTTTGAAAAAATTTGAATACACTAGCACAGCCAGGCGGCGATTAAGTCCCTTACGAACATCACCTTACGTCTTGGCTCTACACTCTTTGCAATTGTCAAAAAGGAGTTTAGATAGTCTCAGACTCCTAACCAACAGGGTAGTCATGTCCAAATATATGGCTTCAAATTGGTCTTTATCTTGCAATGAGGTGCATGAGGGCGTTAGTAGACACATTGTTTACATCCATGATTAGACCACAGTGGGGTCGGTGAGTATCATGGCTATACTCCATTATGCCCTGAACCTTGCGTCTGATGCTGCACACAGAAAAAATTCGAGAAAGGTCTTATTATTCCAAGGCGATTCTTATGTAGGTTCAAGGACACAGGGATGTTGTCGGATATAGCACTTCTTATCAATTGGCCGCGGCTGTTACGAAACTCCGACTGTGTTACAGGGCATAGATGTTCCAGTTGCTCCCAAATAATTTTATAGAGGAAGTCAATTTCGTTGATGGATTTAAAATACGTGCAATATTGCTAGACCCTACGGGACTTATATAAATAAGACGACATTGAACTTTATCGAGTGGTAACAGACTGTTAAGACTTCTTGAATTACTACCTCAGTGTGCAATAATTTGTTGACACCATTTCCATTATCAAATTGAGAATTTTTTTCACAGGAAACTTTCAGGATATTTTGTCTGCATTGAAACTGACCCCTGTTTAACTTAAAACTACAGTTATAAGCAGACATACTTTATTAATAAAATTGTTGAGTTTTTATTTTCAGTGTATATTGTTTTTGTTTTTTTCTCATTGAATTTGTTGTTGTGTTTTATTGCTTTTTCGCCTTTGTTTTTAGTTAAATGTTTTCCAATTTATTGTTGTTGTTAAAAAGGAATTCTATTTTAAAGAAAATCTTACCTTTTGTTTCATATTTTTTTTAAATAATTTTTTTGTTCTACGGAGAGAAATTAAATTTTTTCCTTTTTTTTTTTTTGAAATGGGAAAAAATAGAATTTCTCTCCAACTGGTTTATTTTGTTATTCGCAAATCGTTTTCGTTTCGTTTCGTTTTTTTTCTTGTGTTTTTCATTGTTATTTTACATAGTGAAACATTTAAGGCGGATATTTCGGTCTTGTAAAGTTAAAGCGCCCAATGGTATGCAGTGAGTATTTTTTTGCATTTTATGTATTGCGTACATTTTGTAGAGTGTTTTCTTTTAATTTTTTTCTTAAATATTTTATTTGGTATTTAAATACTGGGTGTAGGAGGGTGAGAACACTGGATAAGCAAAGTTTGTGTAGATTTTCGTTTTTTTTATTTATTTTAATTATACATGGGATTTTATTGTTTATATCATGGGTGTAATTAGTTTCATTGAAAAATTTAAGAATAAATTTCTTGATTTCTGATTGAAAAAGATTAAAAAAATTTGATTTTTTTCAGAATCTGATTGAAAAGAAATAGTGAATGGCGTGAATAAAGTCTTTTTGAAGAAAATGATTTTGAAAGTTTTTCGTTCGAATAGTTTTAAATTGAATTGAAATTTTCCACATTTTATTAATTTATCAAATATTTCGTATCAATACGTTTGATTTAATGCTAGTTATGAGATAGAAGAGACAGAAAGTTTAATGAGAATGAAAGAAATGTTGATGTGGACAATAAAATCTGAAACAATTTAGCCTTTAAAAAACCCTACTTGCCTTACAAATCACTTAGCAAATATAAATTCAATGCTCCTCTTATTATTTTCGTTAAACAAGTCTTAAAAAGAACCCGCACAAAAAAAAGAAAAACAAACTTCAACTCAATTGAATATTGGCCACCATAAATCGTTTTGTGGTTAACCTTTCCTTACACTTACAGCATCCTAGTTAAATATGCCGCAAATAAAATATCATCCTTAAAACACCCAACAAAAAAAATTGGTTTTTTACAACATAACCTCTACAAATAGTGTGAAATTTTATTTCACCCGTTGGCCACAACTTCAATTTTGTAAAGAATTCATAGCAAAAAAAAAGGAAAAAATTTATTGGCCCTGCCACAAATGATAAAGATAAATGTGGCTAAAAGTTTTCATTCAAACATTAAATAAAACCTTGGAGTTTCAGTTGTATTTTGAGGTAGTAAATATGGATATGAGGTAGACTGTATAAATCTAAAGTAATATTTGTTTTAAAAACACACACCCAACTGATAAGCTTCAAATAAAAATCGGACTTGTAATCTTATATTTTTAAAGATATGTTTTAAAATGTAATTTTTAAAGAAATTTTAAATTTTCTAGCATGAGAGATTTTTGTAACAATAAAAATATAGCATGAGATATTTTTTTTTTTTTTTTTAGCAATATTTCGACTTTTCTAAGTAAGATTGGCCATCTCATCAGGAATAGATAAACAAGTAAACAACTCTCGCATGAGAGATTTTTCTAACAATAAAAATATACCATGAGATATTTTTTATTTCAGCAATATTTCGATTTTTTCTTGGAACTAACTGCACTGTACGATTAGCTATCTCACCAAAAATATAAAAGCAAATGAACACCTTGTGCGTGAGAGATTTTTCTAATAATAAAAATATAGCATGATATATTATTTTAGCAATATTTTGCACCTAATTGCTCTGAAGACTGGTCATCATACCAAGACTAGATAAACAACTCTAGCAAACCATTGAACTCTATTATCAGTATACTTGATGTGTTTGAATTTATAGCCCAGTTAAGTTCTGTCCTGAATATGCTCCAATTCTGGGAAGACTAGAAACGTCCTAGTTTTTTAGATGGTTCCTTACACCTTCCTAGAGAGGAAATTTGATTTTAGAATTCCGTATAAAGATTTCAAGATTTTCCTTGTGGTGAAGATCGTATATCTTTTACTGTGGAAGAACTATTGACTCAATGTATATCATAATTCTATACAATAATGGCCGGTGGAGCCAATTGCTTGGGCAGATAGAACGAATCTGAATATATATTAAATGGAGCTGGACAAGATACCGACAATACTATTTGTTAGTATAACAAGACCAATCAGAACCTGTTTCACAGCTACACTGGAAGCTGTGTTGCGTTTAAGTCCACTGCACATGGTAGTGAAGACCACAGCTAGGTAGTGGAGAATGTGGTTAGGATGATGGGAGACAATTCTAAAATGAAAGTCAATTAAGGTATAAACAGAACCAGTAGATTCAATGAACTTGGGAAATGGTTTGCAACAAGACTTAGTAATAAAATGAATGGAAGAATCTGGAAGCTGCATACTATTTGAAAAGTGAGACAATTTTGTGGTCAAGAACGGATCGTCAGATTGGAAGAGGAGTTTTTGCCACCAGAAGAAAATATTCCAATCTAATGGGGAAACTTGAAGGTATCTTTTAAGTGGGAGTTTATGCTAGGTCAGGAGGTACAAAATGCACGACATAGCAGTCAGGCTATTATGAGATTCTGTCGAAGATAATATGGAACAACCTGATGCATCTGTATAAGCTTAGAGGAGGAAAATAAGATTACCCTTTACTGGGCTTGGAGCATGTTGGAAATTATCTGGCAGAAGCATAGAGAAGAACTTGCGAATAGGAAAGCCACTGCATCGCTGATACGATGTGTGTGGAGTTGAAGCACATGCTTGGAAGAAGGGTTTAGGGAAATCCAAACTTTTGTCGCCGTAGTCTAGTAGGTAGTGTGTTGGCTTATTAGACGGAAAGCCAGGGTTGGAGCCCCAGGCCAGACATCAAAACAAAATACAAAAAGTATTTTTTCCGCGACTTCCTCTAAGTAGATTTCTGACAAAAACTCTGAGAGTAAATACAATTGCCATGAAAGGTTTCTCAAAAATCTGTCGTTCGACTTTAAACTGTAGGTCCCACCACTCATGCATAAAATTGACCCACACAACATAAGTGGTGTGTTGTAATGACCAATTATGTATATGTATGTAAACTTTTGTAAGAGAAGATCTGAGTCATGCATCAGATTATCCAGCAATAATGAGAGGCTACTGGTAACTGGTCTTTCGAAAGAGGACTGTAGACTCAGACTTTACTTATTTGGAACATGTTGATTCTTTCTCATGCTGAAGTTTGCCAGGGCAACAGGATTGAAGGAGACAATATAGGGACACCTAATAAATAATACTATGAAGAAAATATCGTAAAATGGCTTTATCCTTTAAAAATATCGCATGCTATATTATTTAAAAAATGTTGCAGGTACTATTGAAGAAAGAATTTATTTCAAAAAGAAAATATCACATTATAAATGTGTCTACTACTTAAGATGTCGCTTGCTATAGAAATTATATTATTTTCAAAATGGAATAATGATCTCAAATCTATACTTATTTGTCGCATGCTATATTTTTTCAAATATCTATTATCTGATACAGTAAGCCAGGTAGAGATGATGATTTCATAAATTGCGATTATTGCCACAGTTTTACTAAGGTTCTTTTGGACTTCTTATCGCTTTAAGCTTCTTAATTTAAATTAGAAATTTTTCTTAATTTTTTATTTTTAAATTAAAGAAAATATTATTTCTTGTTATGAAGGTTTTCTTTTTTTTTGTTTAAATAATTGTTTTAAATTCATTTTTTTTAAAGCTTAAATACTGTGTTGCATGTTTTCTTTTAATCTCTTCATTTTTTTTGTTTTGAATTTTTGCAATGTAATGCCTGGCCTTTATTTAGTCATGTGTAAAGCAAAAATATAAAATTCCTAATGGTTTAAGGAAAATGAAATAAACTTTGAAATATTTTATGAAATAAGAAAAGTTTTTATTTTTAATTTTTTATGCCATTTTTTGTATGCAGTTTTATGAGACAACTTTGCTGCACAGAACATTTAGTGCATGTTCTGCCCGATTGCACAGGTAAAGAAAAGTTTAAATTGCATTTTTTCCTTCTCGTTCTTAATTTTTTTTATTTTAATTTTAATTAACACAAAAAGAAAAGAATCTTGTGTTTAAATTGTTGAAGGAAAAAAGGGTCAAATGGAAATTCAAAAACTTTTTATTTTTCATAAAAAATTTAAACAATTTTTTCCCTTGGAATTATGAACCTTAAATCAAATCAAATGTAAACCTTAGTTCCCACCATTGTCTATATTTTATTATTGCGACATATTTGGAGGAGAATTTATATGTTTTTCTACACAATTCATCAGAATTACAAATATTGTTGCATGAGATTTAAATAAATCCGATTTGATAGAATATGCAATATATTTTTATGATTTCTATTCGATTTTATTTTATTTTTTTTAATCCCTTATAAACTGGCTCAAATTGTTTCAGATTTTATCATTCCTTTGTTGAGATTTTTGGTGCATATTTTTCGATTTTTTTTTTTTGAGTTGTTTTCGAAACTTTTGTTCAAAAAATATTTTTTTATTTGTAGTTTTTTTCACATACTTTTATGCCTGTACCCTACACAAAGATGATAGGCAAACAGTATACTACCTATCATACACGTAATATATAGAACAAAATATATATACAAGGGTCTTATAAATCATAGTGAGAAATATGATTCGACATTCGTTGCTGCTAGAAATATGTCATGGAAGAGTAGAAGTATTGAGTCTAAAAAAAGAAGTCATCTTGAACTCGTATACAGCTTCTAATCACGAGAAAACCTCTGGCCTCCACAGAAATCTCTCCATTCAAAGATAAAATAACAATTTTTTTTAGCAAGGCCTGGAAAAACGCTCCTGGTAGATGTAATCTTCTCTCATCTAATGATTTTGAAACAGAAAACTTGTCTCTTTCATGCTAACACGATATCATGGCCTGATATCTCTTAGTATTGACCTCATTATTGGTGGCTTTACTTTCTTCTACAGAGACATTCATAGGTACATGATTAATTCCCGTGATTACTAGACAGAAACTTAAATCGACCACTTGGCAGTAATCTGAAAAACGCTTGTATGTACGTAAGGAACACTACCCAAGTAAAATATTCGAGATGACAGTGAGAAAAGTTTTTCATCACGAAAAGGGAAGATCACAGTCAATGTGACATTGCCGCAGAACAAGAAGTTTTGATATACAGCCCTGGAATTGGTGACATCAATTCCTCTGAAGTTGCCGTAGTCTAGTAGCTAGTATGCTTATTAGACGTGAGGCCTCGGTTTAAATCCTAGGTCAGATGTCAAAATGAAAATATGAAAAAATATTTCTTGGCCTACTTCCTCTGATAACATTTCTGGCAAAAAATTCATTTCTAGGTCGTAATCCTGACTAAAGGGTTGTAATGACCAATTAAGAAAGAAGACAGATTTCCCAGAACTGTAGGACATTCTCAACAGACGGTGAGGTATTGGCAGATCGAAGTTTGAAAGTACGAGAGATTTTGGAAGCCAGACCCGCTATTTTTCACAATCAACAACTCAATCATACTCTCTCGTGTTACAACTTCGTAGGAGTGCTAGGCAGTGTTCAAACATTATATAGAAGAGTTATTGCGCCATTTTGTTAACGTGAATAAAACATGAATCCATTACTACTCACCAGAGATCAAACTACAATCAAAGCAAAAGTTTTCTCAAGGGAGAAACAGCGACAAAAAAGATGGGTTCATCAGCCAAAAAAACTCATGTCAACCTTTTTTGGAACGTAA
This sequence comes from Sarcophaga variegata, assembly GCA_932273835.1. Classification (NCBI taxonomy): domain Eukaryota; kingdom Metazoa; phylum Arthropoda; class Insecta; order Diptera; family Sarcophagidae; genus Sarcophaga; species Sarcophaga variegata. The sequence continues at coordinate 13,146,567 of OW026361.1, read as the reverse complement.
TTTGCCGATCCAAATGGTCTTGTCCAATAGACAGAATGTGACTCGTTCTGTAGAGAATGGCAATAAATTCAATGCAAAGAAAAGAAATCCCGTAGGTAGTATTTTTCTTAGTTTTGTATAAGAAATACCACTTGAAATAAAATATTGAGAAAGAAAAATCTCTAACAGCATCTACCCTGCCTTGAAAGGATTTATCTTATGTGTTCCTGGTTTGATGGTAAATACCTTAAGTTGATACGACAGATATCAAGAATCGATAGCACCATCATGCTGAAGAAAATTGTATCACTCGACACTGTAATGGCCCAGCAGGGCAGTGACATACATCGAGTAGTGGGCGCTTGAAAATAGGAACAAAACTGGGAACTTTCCGGAACGCATTATGACTTATCAGGAATGTGCTGGAGAACCTTTGTGTGGTGTACATAAATAACGACTTCATGTGAATGAATGAACCACGTGTAGGTGTTGACATTATTTTGAAGTCAGAAATTAATGCCACGGAATCAGTGATGCGTCTCCAAGGCGGAAGTGTCGGCTATAGTAGCTACTGTAATTATACCTGAAGAGTTAGTAGCTTACTTTCCGATAACCAGACGGCAGTCGGTACGCTAAGGGCATCGAGGACGGTTTTTAACAAAATGGCAGGGCGATTTAACATTCACAAAATTATTCTTGAATACAGCGGTATGCTTGGCAATTGAATTTTATAGGGAATTTGCTGCATTAGAAATCTGCAAGCTTGGGATAGACAAAATCATAATATTTGCTGTTAGAACAGTATAGGCAGCTTCGGATATATATAAGATAGCTTAACAAATATAACCAATGGTAGGTAAAGGGATTATATCGATTCCAACTCTAAAAGAGTCATTTTAGGAGATTGTTTACTGTACACTCATGCGAAATGCATTGATTTTGGGCACATGGTCAATATCTTTCTACGATGTAGCAGACACGAGAATTTTTCTTCGTATATTTCGTACTTGCCCCTAGAGATATATCGCAGAGGAAGGAAAAACGTGGGCTTTCAACAGGCAGTTGATTTCCTAGACTTGTTCGGGATGAATATAGGGATACTAAGCGGCTTTTATCAGAAACTCCGAATGATTTATGTATGAGAGACAGAAATTACTCACTATCAACCTAGGCTATACCCACACACCTATCCAAAAATATGGTTTTCATTTAGAAAGTTACAGACCTGCAGACGATGACGGATCACTCGTTAGTAAGTTTAAATTATAAAATTTGAGCTTAATATGATAGCTGTATTTGCATCCTTACTAGTACGGATTATTTAGTTCAAAACCGATATAAAGAATGAAGTGAATAAAGCGTAAATCTATGGTTAATTAGTTTGCTACGAACATATTGTGTAGGGTATGGTTTCATATCGAATATGCCAAATATTTTTTGAGTTTCTGGAATTATAGAGTTTCATTAGAGTTTAATGGAGTTTTCTGTTATTTTTTTATTTTTTTATTATATTTTTTATTTTCTTTTAGTTTTTATTTGTTTAATTTGCATTTGTATTTATTTTTATTTTTGTTTTTTATGTTTTGGAAAACATTAATAATTGTAGTCTTGAAAAGCAACATCAACATTTAAAACAACAGCAGTAACATCAACATTTACAACATATACGATTACAACAATAATTACAATAACAATCATTTATAAAATATTTATATTGTTGTACAACAACAATTTGTATATACGTTTTGTTTGTTTTTGTTCAGACATTTACAACAAAAAGACAATTAAAACTACTGTGGATTTACTGAAAGTGGTCTTAACCAATCACAGTGTGGGTGCGTGCCACACAGAATATTATGATTCATTATGGTATTGCAGTGTATTGGTCTGAAGCTTTTGCTTGGTTTTGTTGTTTATTTTTTTTTTATAGTTTTTGAATGTTTTTTTTTTTTGGTAAAGTTTTTGGTCAACTACTCACCCAGTAGTTCCCACTCGCCGTTGAGCACGTAACTGCTGATATCACCGCCAGTTTCATCTTGTAATTGTAAATCCAGCTGTCGAAACATTGATGATGATGAGTTCGTAAAAAAAAATTTGGGTTTTTTTAAATTTTATTTTTTTTTTTGTTTTTGTTTTAAAATAAATGGAAACATAAAAATGTAAACGTAAAGAAATTATGTACAGCAAAAAAATTAATTTTTTTTAACAAATTGGAAAATTTTTTTTTTAATTTTTTCCTTTCTATTTCTTAAAATTATTTTTTCTTTAAAAATATATAAAAAAAATTTTAAATAAAAAAATTATAAAATTTTTTTTCTTTAAAAAAATTAAAAAAAAATTTTTTAAATTTAAAAGAAAATTTATTTCCTTTTTTCTCATTCTTTTTTTCTTCTCTAGTTTCGTTCATTTCTTAAGCACTTGATTTCATTAATTTCATTAATTTTTTTCTTTTGCTCAAGTGCTTTAAGTGTATTTAGCCAAACCTGAAATCCATCATATGTCCAGCTGCCAAATTTCATTTCGCAACGTTGATCATCAAACGGAAACCATGTGATGTCAATTTTACATGTTGACTTAAATATGCCTGGTGGCACATAGAGACAGGAGCCATTATTGCGCACTACCACATTCGTTTGATATGTACCATCGAAACCCTCATCAGCACTATTGTACATCAACACATCCGGTTTCCATATCCGATGTGGCGGTATGCGTAAATCTTTTATGCCACCATAGTCTGATGTATTCCAACGCAAATTCATATCGTTCCATTCCTATTTGTAAGAGAAGAGTATACAACAACATTGTTACATCATAAAAAAAAATGTTTCAGAGCATAAATTAAAAATTTAAAAAAATCAATAATTAATCTGGGAGTCATGTGTTCTATAAAGGCTGGAGAATAAAGGGTGGAGAAATTTATTTAAGAAATGAAAGAGAATTTAGTTGTTATTTGGAAGACAGACTCCTCTCAGAGGATTGGATTGAAAGAAGTTAAAGAAGTTTATAAAAAATTCAGATTTCATTTCGAATGTATAATTGACTTGATGGCTTAGGTAGATATGAGTCACTTGACTGCCTTCCAACTGCCTATCCACTTACCTCGAATTATCGACATCGATAACCTTGATGTGATAACTGGGAATATCAATCAGTATTGATAGTTCTGTTTAGTAATGTTTGGCGTACCAGCATTTAATGCCTCAGTGTCCTCTGTCCTGTCCTAAAAAAGGGAGACTCTACGATATTCGCCAACTACAGCGGAATAACTCATCTCCCTATCGCATATAAGGTTCTTACAGGCGTATTGTGTGAACGACTGAAGCCACTCGTCAAAACACTGATTGGACCTTATCAGTGCGGCTTCAGACCTGGCAAGTCCACCATCGACCAGATCTTCACACTACGCTAAATCCTGGAAAAGACAAACGAACAACAAGTCAACACACACCATCTTTTTGTCGACTATAAGGCAGCCTTCGATAGCCCCATAAGGGATCGTGTTTTTGCCGCAATATCTGAGCTCGGTATACCTGCGAAGCTGGTAAGGCTATGCAGAATGACGTTGAGCAATTCCTGCAGCCCCGTCAAGGTAGGTATGGACCTCTCCGAACCTTTAGATACCGTGCGAGGTTTCAGACAAGGCGACCCCTTATCATGTGACCTCTTCAACTTCGTCATGGAGAGTGTTCTGCGAAAAGCGGGAGTGCATTTTTCAAAAAAGTGTCCAGTTGCTTGCGTACGCTGACCATATTGACATCATAGGGCGTACCAAGTGAGATGTTACTGCTGCCTTTAGTGCTACTAAGATAGGTATGGCAGTAAATGAGTAAACAAAGTATATGTTATCGACAAGTAGAGACGTGCGGCGTATTGATTCACAGATTACGGCCGATAACTATACTTTTGAAACAGGCAAGGAATCTATTTATCTTGGCTCCGCCGTTACCACCAAAAATGATGTCAGTCTGGAGATCAAGCGCAGGATCACTCTGTGATTCTTTATGGCGCAGAGGCATGGGCCCTATTAAGTACTGATGCTGCGGCCTTGAGAGTGTTCGAGAGAAAAGTTTTACGTAAGATCTTCGGTCCTGTGCGAGTTGGCGACGATTTCCGCATCCGAACCAACAGTGAGCTGTATGAGCTCCTCAACGACATAGACGTTATACAGCGTATTAATATACAGCGGCTGCGCTGGCTCGGCCATGTCGTTCGAATGGAGGAGGATGCTCCGGCGAGACGGGTATTTGATGGGGGATCTGCGGAAGTTGGCGAAGAGGACAACCTTGTATTCATTAGAAGGACCAAATCGAGGAAACCCTGTCATCGATTGGTGTGACCAACTGGCGTAGGCGCGCAAGAAGCAGAGGCGACTGGAAGGATGTGTTGCGCCAGGCCGAAATTCGTTAAACGGGTTGTTATGGTCAATTATGTAAGTAAGTAATGCTTAGTAAGTAAGTAATGCTTAGTAAGTTAGTCAAGATTGCCACCTAGCTTCGAACACCACCCATATTATGTGTATGTGTAAGTGGCTGAGAGGTTTTACAGGGAAATTGTTGGAAGCAGGACGTTAAAAGAAATATTTTTATTTATATGTATATTTTTTGAGATGTCAGAGCTGGGGTTTGAACGTTCGAACTGTCGCCTTGTGAGCCAACGCTTGGGTTATTAGACTATGGCGACTAATATATTACCATTACATCCTAATTGTTTGGTGAGCTTGACTGAGGTTGCTGGCGTTAACTGTTTTCATAAGAAAAAGCTGGTCATACGTTGAATGGCGAGCGTTAATGATTTAATTTTTGAATCCATTTAAGTATTTATTAACTAAACAGCAACTAAATTTAGATCAAATACAACTGTGATAATTGCTATGCATTGCACTTACCCATCAACTTACTGCAGAATAAATTTCGTGAAAACTTACTTTCCAAAAATGGACTTGTTCACTGGCCCCCTTGTTCATGCGATTTTAAGCATTCTAATTTCTTTTATGGGGCTATGTCAAGTTATTTTTTTTTTTTTTTTTGAGAAACCAAAAAGTCTTGAAGCATTGTAAGCTATAAGTCAAGCCATAATTGCTGCCATACGGCCATATTTACGGGAAAACGAAATATAAAATGGCACTAATCGAACGGACAACAAATTGTTGTCGTGGCGGATATCATATATAAATTAAAAAGAAAATATATACTAGGTTATGTTACATAAAGGTTATGTTACATTGAAGTCGCCTTATTAGACGTGACGTCACGGTTTAATTCCCAGGACATTCATTCCCGGCGACTTCCTCTCAACAGATTTCTGGCAAAAACTCGGAGAGTAAATAAAGAATTACCATGAAAAGTTTCTAAAAAATCTGTCGTTCGGAGTCGACTTTAAACTGTAGGTCCCACCACTCATCATCTCTTATATATAAAAATGAATGTGTGTTTATTTGTTTGTGGGTTTGTTTGAAGTCTATAGACGGCTAAACGGCTGAATCGATTTTCTTGAAATGTATGTCCTGTATGTCTGGAAGGAACTATAGGCAACTTTTTATTTTAAAATTTCAAGTAGGTGAGGTGCCACGCCCACATACCCAATAAGTATTTAATGACGCATATCTCATAAACTGCAACAGCTAGAGTCCTCAAATTTTGTATGGACGACTTTGACGTATATATGAACAAAATGGGCGGATTGGCTATAGTGGACGTGTCACCTCTCATAGTCTACATATATAAAAATGAATGTTTGTTTGTACCTTATAGAATCGTAAACTATACATTTGATCATGTTATGATCTTTAGCAAAGTTGTTGCGCATGAGCCGGGGAAGGTTTCTAAGTTGGTATGACCAATTTCCGACAGGAGGTGCCACCGAAAATTACTTAAAATCAATTAAATCGTAAACTGTGCAGTTGATCTTGTTATGATCTTATCAAAGTTGTTGCGCATGAGCCGACGGAGGTTTGGAGCGATTAATTTCCGACGGATGGCGTCACTGAAAATTATTCAAAATGAATGACAAGCAAATGGTCGACCTACACCTCGAACACGGAAGAAAAGAGCATTACGAGTCTCAGAATCAGACGACCATTGAGACTGAAAAATCTTCGAGTATATGCCGCTGAGACCCGTTCGCTTGAACCACTTGAACAACGAGAAGTGAGATTAGAAACTTGTCGAATGCGTACTACTCAGGCCCGTTCATCTGAATCATCAGGGCAACGGGAAACAAAATCAATAAAATGATTCAAAATTAATTGGACATTTGTGTAATGTCTTTCCTTCATATTTATTTTAGTTAGTGGCGCAGATATTAATATTTCCGTCTTGATTTATTGTTTTAAACCTTAAGACATTAAGAAAATCATAGCAACAGTGACTTGGAAATGTATGGAGAAAAGTTCACAAATGTGTTCATACTTTTTAATTTTTTTAAAGTATTTTTGATGTTTTTTTAATTCAAGGCACTTTTCTTTCAATGCTTATATTTACCAGAGCATTAGCAACGATTTATCCGATAATTATTGTTTTCTATTTACAGTCTTACAGATAAATCTTAAAGTTTAAGGGTGTTTATGTGATAAAAACTTAATCGTTTAAATAAAATTTAAACTTTTTTTTAAATTGGCAGAATTTATTTCTCCTCGTTTCTCACTCCCTCCTGTTGCAAAAATTATTGATTAAATTTCATTTTATTTTGCTATGACAACCTGCTGTACACCGGCACACATACACACCATAACAATACACCTATACAAGCATATTAAATGATTTCCTGTTTGTTTGTATTTCTCTTCTTCATGTTTTTCTTTATTTTTTTATTTTTTTGTTTTTTAAATTCCATTAATTTTGTTTTTCTTCTTTTTCTTTTTCGTTTACAGTAATTTCTGTGAAGCACGCAAATATGTTTACATTCATTTATTTATGTGTGCTTGTTTAAGGCTATAAATATGTACGTCTGTATGTGTGTGACATCATTACACACACACACACAAATTAAATAAAACAAATATTTATAAATGCGTAAGAGACAATTTCCATTTTATAATTTCCACTGTATTTATTGCATCAATTTCTCTTTCTCCCTCTCCCTCTGTCTCTTCTTCTCTCTTTTCCTGTGTTTAAAGAACCATCAAACCTGCAGGTTGAAATACTCATTCTCACACACAATTTGAGGCGGTTTAAACTCAAATAAGTCTGAATTGTTGGTTGGTTTATTGTTTCTTTCTTGTCTTTCTCTTTAATTTAAATTTTACGTTTTTTTTGTCAAAGTATAGGTGAGTATACGTATGTATGTTAAAGAGTGTGAGCATAAGTGTGAATGTGTTAATGGAATACTGTTATCAATAATCAAATAAAAGAAAACAGAGGAAGAGAAAGAAAAATAAACAATGAGACTGGCACCACATACATACACACATATACACGTTACCGTTACATTTCTATTTATAAAGCCTTTAAAGCATACACGTACTGTAAGAGACTAACTTCTCTACAACACTTGGTTATAAATCTACTGATACAGTGTGTATGTGTTATTTGAGAGAAATTATATGCTGGTTTAAGGTCTTTCAAAGCTAAATTAATCGTCATGGTATTAAGGAACTACATACATACATAACATAATTGGTCATTACAAACCTTCAGTCAGGATTATGGACCTAGTTTCTCTCACCACTTATGTTGTGTGTGTTAATTTTATACATGAGTGGCGGAACCTACAGTTTTAAAGTCGACTCCGAACGACAGAAATTTTTTTGAGAAACTTTTCATGGCAATTTTTATTTACTGTCAGAATTTTTGCCAGAAATCTGCTGAGAGGAAGTCACCGAAGAAATATTTTTCATATTTTCGTTTTGATGTCTGACCTAGGGACTTGATATTAAGGAACTATTTTGACAAAATGGTTGTGGATTTCTCGGTGAAATAAAACACTAATAAAGCTATGATTTCATGAAAATTTTTATTTCATTTTCATCCTTGGAATTTGCTACCCTACATGAAATACAAATCCTTTTAAATGATCGGTATGGTCTTGGATTAGTCGCAGTAGTCTAGTCTCTAGTTTTCAGTCACTTTTTCGTACATTTAAAGTGGTGTATCGGTGATCACATGAAGACTGTTGGATTCAAATGCTTTAACATTAGGAAATCACACGATGTTTAAGTTACTGGTCTTCACCGTGGTCTAGTAGGTAGTGTGTTGGCTTATTAGACGTAAAGCCAGGGTTCGAGCCCCAGGCCAGACATCAAAATAAAATACAAAAAGTATTTCTTCGGCGACTTCCTCTCAGCAGATTTCTGGCAAAAATCTGAGAGTAAGTAAAAAATTACCATGAAAAGTCTTTCTAAAATCTGTCGTTCGGAATCGATTTTTAATTGTATGTCCCGCCACTCATGTATAAAAATTAACGCACACAACATAAGTAGTGTGAGAAACTAGGTCGTAATCCTGACTAAAGGGTTGTAATAATCAATTATGTATGTATGTATGTAATCACACGATGTTGGCGGCTAACTGACATTGGAAACATTTCATGCAACGAAGCCAGAGTTGCAATTGCTAGCCAAAAAAAAACCCCATTATTTTTCTAGAACTATTTCCAAAAAATCTATGCAATCCGGACTGTTTCACCAAACAATTCGAATCCAGTGGCTTATCTACACAATCACTTCGAGGTTTTCCAAGCTACATATGCGGCAATTTTGTTTGTTGACATAACCATTGAGTGATAGATTAGCTTCTGGTCTATGTTCCCGTCTTGTATACGCCCAGTTCAGCATTAACAGCAGCTAGTCCCTAGGGCAGTTGTTACAGGATTTCATATGTTCAAGATTGTCGATCTGGTGTCAGCATGATACGTTCGGTTTTAGAAAATTGGATTACAATTATTGGTAGACAGTTATACACATTCATACATAATTAATTGGTCATTAAAACCCTTCAGTAAGGATTACAACCTAGCTTCTTACACCACCTACATATATTGTGTATGTTAATTCGATACAGGAGTGGCGGAACCTGCAGTTTTAAGTCGATTCCGTACGAAAGATTTTTTGAGAAACTATTCATGGCAATATTATTTGCTTTCAAAGTTTTTACCAGAAATGTGCTGAGAGGAAGTCAACGAAGACATATTTTTCATATTTCGTTTTTGTTGAACATGTCTGACCTCGGTTTTGAACCGTGGCCTCACATCTAAAAAGCCAACATACTACCTACTAGACTAAGGCGGCTTCACATCTAACATATTAGCTGTCATTTATTCAGTCTTTTATACAGAATCAGCATAAGCGACCATAGAAAACAATGTGTGTTCACTGAATGGCCTCTGAAGCAATTGGCTATTGACGCTCATTTTCACTGAAAAATCATTTTCAGCGAAGGGGCCCGTTTCTGATTGAATGAGTACGTCGACACACAAAATTATTAAATTCCGGCTGATATCAATCCACATGAGATTGAAGAACATCTAATGCGTCCCGACCAAGTCACTGTGTGGTGGGGATTTTGCGTTGGCGGTGTCATCCGTACAGATTTCTTCGATGACTACCAACTTGAATTAAATGATCTGAATACAAAACTACATATTGTTTTCCTACTGCTCATGCCAAATTGGACATTCTTTACCAGCGATTTGATCATCTCATGTAGAGGCGATAGGGTCGTGCGATTTGACGCCGTTAGATTATTTCTTGAGGGGCTTTCTTTCGCAATTTTATGCGATTGAGTCACCAACGACAGGGAAGTCAACATAGCACATGTTCTCAGTAAAGTTTAGCTTGATTTGTGTGTTATGGTCATGGGAAATTGAATATGTCAGATGCATTTTGTGTAGAGAACCCATGACGGACATTTGAACGATGTTATGTTCCACAAATTATGGCTTTAAGAGGTATTTTAAGCGAATATAATTTTTTGATGATTACAACCCTTTTGGTCATTACAACTATTTAGTTAGGATTACGACCTAGCTTCTGATACTGCTTATGGTGTGTATTAATTTTATAAATGAGTAGTGGAACCTATAATTTAAAGACGACAGATTTTTGGGAAAATTTTTCATGGCAATTTTCATATACTCTCAGAGTTTTTGTTAGAAATCACACATACACACTTTATTTAATTTAAGTTGAACACGTTAATCGCCACGATAATATCAGAAAAATCACATGGGCTATGGCAACTTTATTAGATAATTTAGTTAAAAATGTATCCAGGAAACTTAATGTATCACGGAATTTTTTTTTCCAAAATTCCCGGAAAAACACTATTTTTTATGTCACTCATATATGACTGACATGGCTCATGTAGAACTTCTTAGCGTCAGACATATGTATCAGAGGTCAGCAATGAGTATTCAAAACGATGAGTAGATTCGTATCATACTTATAATTTGCTGATACTTATACGCATTCATACTTATTTTAATGTCATACTCATACTACTCATATTCAAAGTTTGAAATACTCATGGTACTCTTACTTTACAATACGCATGATGTTATTGATTTCGACTCTCCATGGCTCATCGTATACACGAATCACAAAATCAGTATGATTCGCTTACGAACACTAAAATGCTCACAAGAAGATTTCTTGCTCTGCTTGCTGTCCTTGTCTTTTTTGGTTTATGTGTCCTTCTTCTTTCTTTGCAAATGCAACAACAACTAAGAATGTAAATTTTGATGAATGATTCGAATCACTCGAATCATTTATGAGTATGCATAAGTATTTTTCTAAATTTATGAATCTGAATGAGTAGGCGTATGAAACAAACATATTTCGAATGTTATGAGCTTGATGTCAACGTTGTACTCATACTCATTGCAACCTGTACTTATAAATCAATGTTATAGTGAGTACAAATGAATCAGAGTAGTTGGATTTCAATACTGTTGACTCACTCATACTCAAAATTTCATGAGTACTTATGAGTAGCGAAAAAGCGATTCATTGCTGTCCTCTGATATGTATCGGGTCCGCCATTTAACGTTTTTGTTTTTCAACTAGTGCTTATTTCGTGAATGGTAACACTTAGGTCATGTCTGATTTGACAGATAATTAGTTTTATCCTTCCGCTGAACGAATATGGACCATCCAATGCGTTTTCGCTTCACTTCAAGATGCCGATTTTGGAAAAAAAATCATCTTTTCAGATGAAGCTCATTTTAATCTTGGCGGGTATATAAACAAGCAAAATTGTCACATTTGGGGCACAGAAAACCCGCCCTTTATATGTCTGACATGGCTCACATAGAACTTATTAGCGTCAGACACATATGACTGACTTTGCGATTAACGTGTTAAAGATAGAAAGCCTTTAATGAAAGACGCTATATATAATAAGAGAGGAAGGAATGCATAGAAGCTGCTGACGATGCTGTAATTAGAAAATCAGCTTGTTTTCTATCTGATAAGTTTGATAACTAAGGCGAGCAATGAAATCTTGAAAAACTTGAGAGAAATTGATACATAGGCAGCCTGTACGTTGCTGGGGAGCATCACGCTACAGTTATACGGCAGTGTTTTATTTTCGCTTACCTTTATACGAACATTTTCCAATTAAAATTTTCTTAAATTCTTAAATTTTTGAATATTTTTTTTCATGCAAGTAAACTTACCAACTTCAGCCAAACGTTTGTAACCAGCAATTGATTTTTTTCATCCTGTAAAGATAAAAATAAAAACAAAAGAGAATTTAATCAGTCATTAAACATTATCCAATTACACACAATAAATTCTTAATATTTTCTGTTTTGTTTTTGTATTATTTTGTGCTTATTTTTCAAAATTTATTTTCTCTGTTAAATTTTTTTTATTGACAATCGAAATGATGTGCTTTCCTGCCTTCAAAACAGAATTGATTTTCGTAACAGAAATTTTCAATTTTATTTGTCATATTTTATCCAAAAAATTTTTGCTTCATGGACATGAAATCCTTATGTATTCAAATGGAAAACTTATGACCTAATTTTTCATTTTCAAAATGCCCAGATTTTCTGATTTACCAGAATAATAAAGAACAGGATGAATACAAAGTAAATGTGTGTGTAGGTGTGTGTGTGTAAACATTAAAGGCGAGTAAATATTTACGAGTAAAAGTAGGGGATGTATAATATTACATGTGTAGTCCAATTTATGTAAATACTTGGCTAGAAAGATAAATAACTTATGCTCAAAAGACAGGTGTTCGTATGAATTAAACACGCTCTGCTATACACTTCCATACAAAGATATGGGTTAAGCTAGTTATGTAACATATTCTACGGAGTATAATTAATGTAGCATACTTTTAGGTGGTAATTTATAAAATTCTAGGAATTTCCTTGTCCTCTATGCTCATTATTCAGTGCTAGTTTTATACTCTTTACTGTTTGCATGATAAATTGTTATTTATAAATGCTTAGCACTGGAAAGATATTTAAAGATGCTGGTCTTTATGCCTTTTACGTTTCAAGGAAATAGTTTTTCCTTTTGTATTCGTTTTTTTTTTCAATGTCCTTAGTAACTTAAAACATTTTTTCCTTTAAAATTTGTTTCTGTATGAAATTAAAATAAACTACATACAGAATTTTAAAGTTTTCTAAAATTCAAATAGTATTGCATATTTTAGGGGGTAATATATTTTAATCAAATTATTTCCCTAGAAATCAATTTTTGCTGAATTGATTCTCTTAAAATTTTTTATTTGTTTTTGAAGCAATTTGTCACAATATTTACATAAAATTTTATTAGTTTTGCTTGATTGTTTCTTCTTTTTTTATAAATGTATAAATCGTTTACGAAAATTGTGGCATATATCCAGGCGTTTTATCTGTATATCTTAATGACATTATAATTTTGTTTTTCCCATGAAAATATTTAAAGTTTTTTATCTTGAAATTGAAATCGTAAGAAATAAATTTGAAAAGTTTTATTTGATTTCATCTTCTTTTATTTTTATGAAGAAAATAAAGTGTTCAAAAGGGGATAGAGAAAGCTATGTAGTCATCATTTTACTTTAAATGGCGTTTGTACTGTTTTTGGAAATGACTTTATTTTAACTATCAATTCTATGTTTCAGAGTCATACATACTGGGTTCGACACTATCGCTATTCAGAAAAAGTGTTCCAGGCTGTTTTTGGATAGTCTAATGCCCGAAGTCATCGTAGTCTAGTAGGTAATGCGTTGGCTTATTAGACGTGAAGCCTTTGTTCAAACCCCCGGTCCGCCATCTCGAACAAAACGAAACATGAGAAGATATTACTTCGGCGACTTCCTTTCAGTAGATGTCCCTCCAATCTTTTATATAAAAATGACTGTGTGTTTATTTGTTTGTGGGTTTGTTTGTTTGTTTGAAGTCTATAGACGGCTACACGGCTGGACCGATTTTCTTGAAATGTATGTCCTGTATGTCTGGAAGGAACTATAGGCAACTTTTTATTTTAAAATTTCATGTAGGCGAGGTGCCACGACTACATACCCATTAAGTATTTACTGTCGCATTTCTCATAAACTCCAACAGCTAGAGTCCTCAAGTTTTGTATGGACGACTTTGACGTATATATGAACAAAATGGGCGGATTGGTTATAGTGGGCGTGTCACCTCCCATAGTCTATATACATAAAAATGAATGTTTGTTTGTATGTACATTATAGAAATGCAAACTATGCATTTGATCATGTTATGATCTTTAGCGAAGTTGTTGCGCATGAGCCGGGAAAGGTTTCTAAGTTGGTATGACCAATATCCGATAGGTGGCGCCACTGAAAATGACTCAGAATTAATTAAATCGTAAACTGTGCATTCTTTAACAAAGTTGTTGCGCATGAGTCGACGGAGGAGGTTGGTACGATTAATTTCCGATGGATGGCGTCACTGAAAATTATTCAAAATGAATGACAAGCAATTGGTCAATCTACACCTCAAGCACGGAAGAAAAGAGCATTACGAGCCACATAATCAGACGAGCATTGAAATCTTCGAGTATATGCCGCTGAGACCCGTTTGCTTGAACCACTTGAACAACGAGAAGTGAGATTAGAAACTGATCGAATGCGTACTACTCAGGCCCGTTCATCTGAATCATCAGGCCAACGGGAAACGAAATCAATAAAATGATTCAAAATTAATTGGACATTTGTGTAATGTCTTTCCTTCAAATTTATTTTAGTTGGTGGCGCAGCAACACGCGCACGATACAGCCAGTCATCTATAAAATTAACACACACATCGTAAGTGGTGTGAGAAGCTAGGTCGTAATCCTGACTGAAGAGTTGTAATGACCAATTATGTATGAGTACAATGCGCGACTTAAATATCCTATTGCAATAGGTCAACAAAAGCTCAAAATTGGCTCAATCTCTTTTGTTTTGCGAAGTGTTTCTGCCTCTTTTTGTCTTCCCTTTTGATAAGTATGTCTTCACAAAAATATTTTGGCTCCACCACAACGGCATGAAATCTCCTTTCCTCGCAAGCTTATCTCACTGTTCACATTTTCTTAAATTCTCCAATGAGTTGGAAACCAGCAAATAACCTCAATTCTATACCTAGACGATTGAGCTTCCCCGGATAGTTCTGTAATAATTTCGACCTAACTTCTCAAGACAATCTGACTGTCAGATAGTATTGTTATACGCCGTACTTTTTATTTTCTAAACAGGTTGTATAGAGGATATTTTGGTTGCCATTTTTAACCATGAATTCGGAATCTTTCATCCTGGTATCAAAACCTCACGCTGCTGTTTTAAAATTCATAAAACATACGAAGACCATCGAATACTCCCTCTTTAAAAAGAGTACATAGCTTTAGTTGACTGCAAAGTATTCAGTTGACTTTTACTACTAAGCCTCGTTGCGAAGATTTTCTACTGTAGAGCATAGAGTCCACTGGTTTTGTGTAAGGGAATGTTAGCAATGTAGACCTTAGCCGCTCGATTTATTTGTTCACTGCGTTTCCTGTTGAATTTCGTATTGGATGTCTCTCCTGTTATCCTAAACACAGCCTTCAAAGCTTTGGTCTTGACTATAATTTTTTTTTTAAATTCGACCTCCACCGCTGATATAGGACAGGTTTTCCTTGCCACTGCTGTAAGAACACACGCTGCTTTGTAACTTGTTTAAGCTCAATTGAAGGTTTTTCAATTTATTCTGTCTTAAACATCCAGAACATAATCCTTGGATTGCATCTCACAGATTTCCCGGCAGGTCTCCTGAATACGATTGTGGCGTGTAGGGCCTTTTCTGAAAGTCTCTTTATACGCTAAGGACATTAGACTAACTTCATCTACAGCCCAATATATGTATATTAAGTTACCATACAATATAGCTTTGTTAAGTTATTAAAGTGAAGTAAACGAGTGTAAAAGTTTTTCCTTATTGCAGCATAACTTCAGGCAAACTATTTATATTACTACATGCACTGCATTATCATTAAAAAATTAAATTTTTTTTAAGAAGGATAAGAATAGCGTTTGTTTTCTCCATAAATTTTAATTACACACCAGTTTACTAAAAACATGTGAAGTATGTGCCGTAAAAAACACACCTAAAAGTATACACTAAAATTTCTTCAGCATAACTTTATGCATTTAAATATTGAACATCTTCATACTGATATTACATACTTAAACTTCATATTCGCCAGTATTTCTGCATTTAGTCGTCCTGTTTGGACGCTTTATTAAGTTATTTTTAAAGTGAAGTAAACAAATGTAAAAGTTTTTTTATTGCAGCATAAGTTCAGACAAAATATTTATATTACTATCTACACTGCATTATCATTGAAACTAATTTAAAAAAAAATTGGTAAGAAGGATGAGAAATGAGATGGATGGAGGATGAGAGATGAGCGCTTGTTTTCTCAATAAATTTTAATTACACACCACATTCCTAAAAATATGTAGAATGTGTGCAGAAAAACACCTAAAAGTATGCACTGAAATTTCTTCAGCATAGCTTTATGCATTTAAATATGGAATATCTTCGTACTTATACTACATACCTAAACTTCATATTCGCCAGTATTTCTGCATTCAGTTGCCCTGTTTGCAATTGAAAATATTTAAAGGTCTTCTTCTCCTCGATTGATATTAACCGTGCGATTATTTGCTCTGTGCTAGTATTTGCTAAATTTTCTTAGAATTTCCTTTTTTTCTTTTTTATGCATTTTAAAATATTTTCTTAAATACTTTGCATATATCTATGTATACTATAGTATATGGAATATAAATATAAATTTAGTATGTATATGATATAAACGCCATGATTGAACGATGATAATGGCGTCGATGCCATATTTAGTGTTAGAGGTTGAGTGCTTAACTGGAGAGTGATGGAGTGCTTTTTAAGTTTAAACTGTAAAACATTTATTTCATATGCAAATATTTGCTAAAAAGTATATGCATAAGCGATTAAAACAGAAAAAAGAAAAACGTGGCTTTTATAACAGCCAACAGCCAAAGGTAAAATGTCTGAAATAGTTATGAATGATTATGTACAGTGGGTGGCAAAAAAACATGGCAAACGGAAACTAATATTGGATTTTAAGATGGAAACTAACAGAACTGATTATGGCCTTGAAATATTGAGATTCAGAAGGAGACATAGAAAGCCGACTTTAATGGCTATAGTCCAGGAAAAATTTATCAGCTATGGGTTTGAAACTCAATCTCGTTGGCAGCAGCAGGATACGTGCAATTTTGCTAGACTTTGTTGGCTATGTATGGAAAAGAAAGGTACTGACTTATGTTCTTCATTTTCGTGGCCATCCATCGCACACAATAGCGATGTTTGCGAGCCACTGTGCTTGTGGCAGGCATTCCGAAAGATTTGGCATTCCGACTAATAACTTCTGCACGAGCTGTGGGTCGGAGGAGGAGCAAGAGACTGTCTTTCACCTCAAATGTCAATACCCTGCTCTTGTTTTAAAGAGACGGAGGTTTCTAAGCTCTCATTATCTGAGATCTCCTTCTTGGAGCTCTAATATACAAAAATTTATTTTGAACTCGGAATGGTTGGCTCTAGGGAATGTTAGACCCCCGAGTACAATTGATTGCAGTATCATGATGAGAGACGTCTTCGTCATTCTTAAGGGAATGTTCGACCCCGGAGTAAAATTGATTGTTCGAAGTCGTCGTAGTCTAGTAGGTAGTGTGCTGGGTTATTGGACGTGAGGCTTCGGTTCAAACACCAGGTCAGACATCAAAACGAAAACATGTAAAAATATTTCTTCGGCAGATTTCTAACAAAAACTCTGAAAGAAAATAAAATTTTCATGAAAAGCTTCTCAAAAATCTGTCGTTCGGAGTCGACTTTAAACTATAGGTCCCGACACTGATGTATAAAAAATTAACGCGCACAACATAAGTGGTGTGGCTCAAAGGCTGTAATGACCAATTAGGTTATGTTATGTTTATATCTGCTGGACACGTATGGACAAGAAAAGTACGGACTTCTGTCTCATGTCTATCCATTGCGCAATAGGGATTCTTATGCGCCATTGTCCCTTTGGTAGGCATGCCGAAAGACTTGGCACTGCAGCTAATGATATCTGCTTGAGTTGTGGATCTAAGCAGGTGGAAAAGACTGTCTTTTACCTCATAGTTCCTCATAGTGCCCTGCTCTGGACATAAAGAGATGAACTGGTGTCATTCCGACCGAGCTCTCTAATATAAAAATTTATTTTGAACTCGTGATAGTTTCCTCTGGGGAATATTTGCTCCCAGCGTATAATTGATTGTGGTATCACAATAGACCAAATGCTGGCCTAAGTAGGACGTTTCCGTTCAAGAAGCACCTCTAGAAGTTTTCTCCAGGGAATGTTTGACCCCCGAGTAAAATTGATTGTAGCACCAGAGTAGGTCAAATGCTGACCTAAGTGGAACCTTTTCCTTTAAGGAAGTCCTCCATCTTCCTTAACCAAACTATGCAAGTCTATGCAACTAATTATAGACAGCGTTTCTACATGCCACGGCTACTACAGACATCATAAAGAAAATAAAAAATAACGTGAGAGGTTCTGTAAGTTCTGAACATACATACATAATTGGTCATTACAACCCTTCAGTCAGGGTTACGACCTAGTTTCTCAAACCACTTATGTTGTGTGCGTTAATTTTTATACATGAGTGGTGGGACCTACAGTTTTAATTAGATTCTGAATGACAGATTTTTGAGAAACTTTTCATGGCAATTTTATTTACTCTCAGAGTTTTTGCCAGAAATCTGCTGAGAGGAAGTCGCCGAAGAAATATTTTTTTGTATTTCGTTTTGAACGAACCCTGGCTTTACGTCTAATAAGCCAACACACTACCTACTAGACTACGGCGACCAGTCTAGTACTGAAGCACATTCTTAAAACCGTCCCATTGCTGTGCCTCCCACTGTTTATTGAATATTTTTTGTATGAAACTGTCTATCTAAGCGCAACTGCTTTTACTCTTCACCCGTATACATATAACGATCTATACATAGACAGTCAAACATTTATCTCTAAGAATATATGTATGTATGCATATAAATATTTTAATGTACAGTTATTTAAGGAAATGATTTGCATATGAATTCCATAAAATATTTCAATTTGTCTCTCCCCACCCTCCCCTTCTCACTCCAATGCACTTGCATTTCATTTTTGATTTACTCTGCCATAAATTCATATCAACTGACATGCCGGCAAACTAAACAGAAAGATGTTCGCATATTAATCTCTACAAGTGTAGATGTATGCATGACAACTATGTATACATACATATGTATTTAAGAATGTACTTGTGAATATATGTGTGCGATTGTATGAGTATGGCGAATATTAAATGCAATTGATATGCAAATCTCTTTGTATTTCACTTTATAGTCGTGTTCTCTTTACGAGCACGTTAGACATGGATTACGCACTTCCATTTTGGCATGTTCTTATAATTGTGTGAAGCGGGATTATTAAGTACGTTTGAGTATGGATGAGTAGAAATGACAGAAGAGATAATAAAATTATTTTATTTATGTGTGCGTGTGTGTGTGTCTGTATTTGTAGTTTTAGTTGCAGACAGATTTTATTAAAAGTTCATTTGATTTCATTATTGTTTATAATGATTTAAATGTGAAAATCTGTCACCATAGAAATATAAAAATATAGGAGTACTGTGTTACCAAATATTATTTAAAAACATCTTTTTTGCTTTGGTGGTTTAAAAATCTGATAAGAAGTAAAATAAACCGAAGTAACTGATGAGGGCCATAAGACGAGCTCCATAGCAGCCCTAGCCAGTGCAATCCGACGATATCCTTTTGTTCTGGGTGCCTTTGATTGATCCAATATTCCCCACTGAAATACTTAACGTTCATGGACAGGAATGGATATCGAAATAACATTCGTTAAACGCTTAATCGCACTCTGAGGTGGTCGGTATAAATTAAAAGGTTTTGAAAGCACACCCCAGCACTCTATAAACTCTTTGTCGCTTTCAAGCTGGTCATGAATTACTTTAAAACATTCCAGTAGCCAGTCGTCCTACACGAGAGTTTAATACTAGAACCCTTATAAAGGGTTCGCCAAATAACTTTAAAAAAAATTTACTGAATATTTTCTCAAATTTCTGTTTTTATTTGAAAGTACAATCCGTCCGGTTAATAATGGAAAATAATTTCATTCAAATGTCTGCCTCGGCTGGCCATGCAGTAGCCTACACCAGAAGATACCGGTTTTGGCAAAAAAAATCATCTTTTCAGATGAAGCTCATTTTGATCTTGTCGGGTATGTAAACAAGCATTTGGGGCACTGAGAACCCGCACGCATACATTGAAAAGCCGACGCACCCAAAACGAGTCACTGTTTGGTGCGGATTTTGGTCCAGAGGCATAATTGGGCCATTTTTCTTCGAAAATGAGCAAGGAGTGGCCGTTACAGTCAATGGCGATCGTTATCGGGCCTTATTGAATGAAATTTTGTTCACAAAAATTGAAGAGGAGGATATTGGCAACATTTGGTTTCAACAGAATGGCGCTACGTGCCACACAACCGAAGCTACAATCGATGTTTTGCGCCCTGTTTTTGAAGATCGCATTATCAGCCGCAGAGCTGATGTCGTTTGGCCACCTCGGAGCTACGATTTGACACCGTTGGACTATTATTCGTGGGGAGCCGTCGAAGATAAGTGTTACGCCGACAAGCCATAGACAATTGACGCTTTAAAGGACAATATTCGTGGAGCCATTGGTGAAATACAGCTGCACACAATCGATAATGTGCTTAAAAATTGGACCGATCGTGTAGGCTACTGCATGGCCAGCCGAGCCAGCCATTTGAATGAAATTATTTTACATTATTATCCGGAAGGATTGTACTTTCAAATAAAAGAAGAAGTTTGAGAAGATATTCAGTAGTTTTTTTTAAAGCATTTTCAAAAAAATAAGTTATTTGGCGGACCCTTTATATATATTTCACAGCTTAATCTGTCTAGCATTTTGGAGCCATCAGTGCAAACCTCATGTCTGTCATTGGGAAACTTCGCGTCTTCAGACCGGAAGTTCCCATTTGAAGTTTAAATGTCCTCTTATAAGAAAACATATTACCAGAATTGCTGCTTGTCAATAGTCCAGCTAGGACCAGACTTTAACTGCAGTAATCCTAACTGCAGCCAGGCCAGCCTTCTTGTTCTATTGAAGATCAGAAGAAATTGTCGTCACTTACTCTACAAGTTCTAATCTAAATACTTCTACATTGACACCAAACGCAGTCCATTGTGTTTACCTTCAGAAATGCAGATCAGAATAAAAGAGAGGCGAGGAAAATTATAAGCCCGAGGGAAATAGAGAGCTTGAAGAAAATAAAGAGAATCCACTATTGTCAAAGCAATGTCTAGAATGCCAGTGGAGAGTAACCTTCCAAAGGCGCTGTGCCTCCTCGCCTCTACAGACGAAGATACAAAAGGTGTTCAACAGACCGCAGTTATCTCCCCTTACTACAAATCCTGGAAAAACAGAGACGCCACTATTCTATATGCCAGTCCTTGGTCTCATGACCATCAAAAAACCTCATAAGATCGTAAAAAAATCCCAAGAATCTTGAGCTTTCGCCTCTACGGACGGAGAACAAAAAGTGTTCAACAATCACCGGCTCCCTCACATTACTACAAGTTCTACAGAAGAAGAGGTGTTACTGTCACATATGCTAGTCCTTGCTTTAAGGACACAATGCGCTGTCAAAAAACATCTTGAAATCATAATAAATCCGCTACCCAAGTTCAGAACCCTATGACATTACTAAACTAAAGGTAAAGTATGCAGATTTGATGTAAAAAATAGAAGAAGACTTTTCTTTTTATTTTAAATGCCAACAGGTGGTGGTATAACCTTTTAAGAAAGCAGACCTATATAAGGGCCTATATGGCAGAAATTTTTATGGACTTCTTCTTCTTCTTTTTTCTTCTCAAATCTTATTTTTTTTTTGTTTATTTTTTGAAATTCAAATTGATGACATGCATCTTCAGCCAGTGCTAGTGATAATGTTGACAAAGAAAAACGTTGTTGATGATGAAGATTTTCCATTTAACTGAACTCAGAGTGTGTTGCTGACAACTCTTTTAGTGTCAGTCACAATTTTCTGTTTGTTTCTTTGCCACAACAAAAACAACAAAAACAATTTATTAACCATTGTTTTCATATCATTGTGGCAAATGAAACAAAACTTATCTTCTTCAGATTTCAGACTTTTTTCTTTTTTTTTCGGGGGTGGTTGTGCGTTACACAAACCACATTTCAGAAACACTCAATTCAATTTCTTTTATTTGTTTATTTTTCAATCTTTTACGTTTTTTTCTTACTGCAACTTAAAGTTGATGAAGAAAATTGCATGAAAAACAATCAAATTTTGCGGTTTTATTTATACACAACGGAAATCACTTATATTTTCCTCTTTTCTTATGCTTGAGTTTCCTTATTGTATGTTTTTTTGTCATTTTTTATTTCTTTTCTCCGGCAATACTCATTTCATTTATTTGATCAAACTTTCTTTACCTCAAAACAAAAAATAAAATTCGTTTGGGAAAAAGGAAAACTATTACAATATTGAAAAGGAAAAAAAAAAACAAAAAGCAAAGAAAAAACACAGAAAATGACGAGAAAATTGCATTATTTCCGTCATGGTACTCCAATACAGGACAGGGTTTTTTTCTTCGTTGTTCCTTTTATCAGGGATTTAAAGCCTGGTGCCTTTGTTTCTATGGATGTTGTAGCAGAGAATGTCACAGTAATACCATCGAATGACATGTTACAAATACACCACATATACCAACACAACGATTTTTGTCCTCTATACATACAAGGACACATGTATACACATATTTTGTATATTTTTTGGTGTATACTTTTGTGGTTTAAAAAACAGAAAAAACTGTAGAATACTTTTTGGGTTTTTCTTGCTATGTTTGCCACAGTTTTGAAGAGCGTTTTTTGTTTTTGTTCTTTGTTCCCGGTATTGGCTAGTGTAGCATCATAAAATAACACATTGTTATTACTAGCAATTGCATGTGGCAATGCCACCGTAACAGTTGGGTTACTACAACAAAGCAGAAAAACGATTTCAGTATTATTTTATTGATGTTGTAATCAGGGAATCAAGTTTCCCAAAAAAAAGAAATAAAAAAATCGTAAAAATCAGTAAAACTGTTTAACAGGATATGGCTTTTTAACTGTAATTTTAAGGTTCTATGACTAATAATAATAGGAAGTAAACAAATTAATTTAAGAAAAGAGATTTTTAAGTAAAGTTTTGTTACAATTTGGCCAAAACAATTGTTGAGAGTTGCAAGGCAGAGGAAAAAATACTGATTTGGTCTGTCACAAACAAAAAAATCCTTAAAAACTTCAGGCTTTGTGGTGTGAGATTATACCAATGCATCAGAATTCCTTTTCAATTGTCTCAAGTGCATGGAAGTTCAATTATAGACAGCATATGGTTGGTCAACTGATTGTTTACATTTACAGAACAAACCAAACCAAAAAAAAAACACACTCACACGTTATTATCAATTTTTAAATTAGAAAGCTTCAATTCCCTCCCAACATGCAAAAAAAATAGATTTTTGACCCGTAACATCGTGCAGATATCTGCCATCGCTTCCCTGGTTTCATAAACCGTGACGCAAAAATCAGACTGAATTTTACCGATGGCAGCGGTTATGTAGACTTCGTGGGCTGCTACTAAGTGTGACTTATTCGCATACACTTGCAACTTAAGGAAACTCAATACAAGGGGCAAACGAGGTCAAATTACACGTTCTCATTGACTAGTTCACATCGTTTCTTCAAATCGCTCGTGCAGATAATCCATTATGGCACTCTCACGTAGAGAGGCGATGTGCTTTGAATAGATTTTGGATTACGACGATATGCGAGTGTTGGTCGATCGCTGACTGAACTAGTAGACTTGAACTTATCGACCAGAATGCGAATGCTCCTTTTGGTAGGTCGATTATGGCAATAGTGATAATGCAGAAGCGCTCGGTACGTAGCACGGACAGAACACTCATGTTGTTGACTGGTTTATACGTCCATGTTGATTTGTTAAAACAAACTGAATAAATGGCAACTAATTTGGTACCTGTAATTTCAACACCACGTCTGTTATCGACATCGTAGTCTAGCAGATAGTGTGTTAGCTTATTAGACGTGGGGCCGTGGTTCAAACTGCCAACCCAGTTGTATCGAACAAAACGAAATATGAAAAATATTTCATTCAAGGCTTCCTCTCAGCAGATACTCTGAGAGTAAATAATAGTCATGAAAAGCTTCACAACAATATGTCCTTGGGAGTCGAGTCCTGTTAATCAAGGATTAAAATAATAAGCACAGCATGGGTGGTGGAAGAAACTATGTTGTAATCCTGAATGAAGAATTGTAATGATCAATTATGTAAGGGTGCTATCAAAATTCTAAAGCCTCTGTTGCAAGACCCAGTTGTCTCTTACACCACTTATCTTCGGAAATAATTCTATTCATGAGTGGCAGGACCTAAAAGTGAGGTTAGGTTAGAGGACGTGTACTTGTCAATTAAGACAAGTACAGTACCCGGAGGTTGAATTGGCCCTAAAAGTTAACGCGAATTGAAATAAATTTGCCTGAAGATTATTGAGCGGTAGTAATCAACTAAAATATTTCTTCTTGAGGATATAAGAGCTGAGAATTGAACTCAACTATCAAATTTCTCAAGTCTCTATTGGAGGACCCGACACTTCCTTATACCACTCATAAATAAAATTACTTCCGAACATGAGTGACAGAACCTACAGTTTAATGTGAATTGAAATGATTTGTCTGAAGACTGCTGAGAGGTGGTCAGTGCAGAGAATTGAACTCAGAGCTTCGCTTTAGTAAGTGAACTACGTCTAAAGACGTTAATAAGTTATTATGTTATCATTTACTTATACAAACACAAATAAACACAAGAAATACTTGCAAATTTTCTACGAAATACTAATGAGCTGGGTAAACCAACACGTAAACGAAAAATATTGTGGCATACATTTAGGAGTGATTGAAAAACTTAGGAAATATAAAAAGCACTTTGAAGGATATCTTAATGTCTTCTGGTCTTCTATCAAAGCTTTATATCACGTCTAAGGCCATTTAAATCCCATTCAATAAAGATAAGCATACTTTTAGGAGAATTTAAAAAAGTAAAGTAATTTATAAGGAATCTTAAGAATTATTCAAAGCCCTCTGGAGGACTCATTCTTCCAGTCTTTAGTCATTAAAAGTGAAAAAGGTTTAGACCACATCAGAGACCTTTGAAATCCCAGTCAGTGAAGATAAGCATACTTTTAGGAGTGTATAAAAAAGTAAAGAAATTTATCAGAAATCTTAAGAATACTCAAAGCCCTCTGGAAGACTCTTTCCTCCGGTCTTCTATTATTAAAATACTTCAGCAAATACTGTGAATTGACCACGAATTGACCACAGAAAACTCAGGTTTTTTTATTTCTTCTTTAATGAAACGAACTTAAGGTTCAATTATGATTTGAGTATCTGTATACAGTATTTTTTTTTAGTCAGGCGATTTGGATTAATACAGTGTAGCTTTAAATACAGTCTGTTTTAAAATTATTCTTATGTATTCTCCAACTACATTAAATCCCCTTGCATATCGGGAAGTACAAATACTTATTTCGAGCTTATTTCAACACAACCATTAACTTTTATTTTTTTCTCTCTTACAAATAATCGCCCCTTTTTTGTGTGGAATTTTTGCTTTTTTTAATAAATTACATGAGCAGTTTTACATGCCACATCATTTTTCACAACTGACCAGAAACCAAAAAAAAAACCTTAAAAACAAAATTTAAAACGTAACATGCAGCAACATGCCACAGCATACTAAAAGCATACGTTTTAAATTCTTTTTCTATTTACCACCTCTATGCAGGTGACATTTTTCCATAACGTTTTTGTTTTTGTTCCGTAGATTTTAATCTAATGTATGCCTGGTTTTGCATAGATTTTTGCGATTTGTTTTAGGTTTGTTTTCTTCTTTTTTTTGTTGCCTACATTTAGGCTTTATGGGGTTTAAATTATTAAAGAGTGTTGATAGGAGTTGAGAGCAGGGAGACAGAAGAAGTGGGAGACCCATTATATATTCCAAAAAATATTACTGTTTAGTTACTGGCAACAATTTATGTTTATGGCTGTTTTAACATTTATTATACATGTCCTCACAGTAAACATTGCAACATGCAACATGACATCTAGCATAGTACATGCAAATGCATGTAATTCTGCTTGCCACAAAAATCATGGGTAAAGCAATGCAATCCAAAAAAAAAAAAACAAGAGAGGCAGAAACCTCTTTAATTTTGTGGGCCTTAAAACACAGAAGGTGAAACAGGAAATGTTGCAACTGTTATTTACAAATACATTTGCAAATGCAATGCAATAATTTATTACTGTGGCATGTATGAATTAATTACGTACTACGCGCTCTCTCTCTCTCTTCCTCAACAGTTTTCTGTCCATGCCAACAGTGAGTGGTAGGTAAAGGGAAGAATAAAATAAATTTTTGAAGCGACAATATTTTGTTTTAAAATCTGATAACACAGCAAACGGATATTTGTCATTGTAATTGACAGTAAAATAAGTTGCTTGTTGTTATTGTTACAAATTATTTAAATGCAGCCTGAAATAATATGCCCTGTTCTGTAATTTCGTATGGAGAAAAGGTTTTAAAAAGTTATAGCAAAAACTGCAACCATCAGTAGTCATGAAAGGCTTCCAAGGTAGTATAATCATATCATATCGATTAGAGTATGTATGCCGAGAAGCTACAGGAATTAAATATTCTTCTCTGTATGGGAATTCAAATCAAACGTAAGTAACGTTTACTCTTGGGGACTATTATGTGCAAATTTTTTGAAAGAGCAGAACAATTTAAGGCAGGATTTTCAAGAATTTAATTTGTTTACTCTTTGTTCATAAGAAACACGTGGGCTGTAATATATAGGGTCCTAAAACAAGTGGCTATCGAACTTTGAAAAATAATAACGGCCATGTACGTACACAGATAATGGGTGATTTTTTAAGAGCTATAGGAAAATTTTTCAAAAAAAAAAAACCCAAAAAAGGCAGAAAAATGCATGAAGTCTTTATTGGAATCGATAGTACGGTCCATATAATTTAATGTTTGAAATTATTTCATGCAAATGTTGACCGCGACTGCACCTCAAATGTTCCATCCGCTTAGTCCAATTTTGGCATACTCTTTCCAACATTTCGGCCGGTATCTGACGAATAAATGCTTTAATGTTGTCTTCCAATGCGTCAATTGAAGCGGGCTTGTCTGTATAGACATGAGCTCTAATATAGCCCCATAAAAAATAGTTTAAAGGCGTTAAATCGCACGATCTAGGCGGCCAATTGACCGGTCCCAAACGTGAAATAAAATGTTCACCGAACTCGCCTCTCAATAAGTCCATGTGTGCATTGTGGCACCGTCTTGTTGAAACCACATGTCATGCAAGTCAAGCTCTTGCATTTTGGGCAAAACAAAGTTGGATATCATCTCACGGTAGCGCTCACCATTCACAGTTACGTTACGATTCGCAGCATCTTTGAAGAAGTACGGTCCAATGATGCCACCGGCCCATAAACCGCACCAAATTGTAACTTTTTCTGGATGCATTGGTAGCTTTGGCAATGCTTCTGGCTGATCTTCAGTCCAAAATCGACAATTCTGCTTATTTACGTATCCATTGAGCCAAAAATGAGCTTCGTCGCTGAACACAATTTTTCGATAAAGAAGTGGATCTTCGGCCAACTTTCCAAGAGCCCATTCACCAAAAATTCTGCATTGCGATAGATCGTTCGGCTGCATTTCTTGCACCAGCTGTATTTTGAAAGGCTTCACACCTAAATCCTTCCGCAAAATATTCCACGTTGTTGAGGCCCAATTGCTGGGAACGGCGACGAATCGATAATTGATGGTCATCATTAAACACTGGCCGGATACAACTGCGATATTTTCTTCAGTTCGCACTCAACGTAAGCGTGTTGGTGGTTTAATGTCCAACAATGTAAATTTGGTGCGTAATTAAGTCACAATAGCCCAAATAGCCGCTTCAGTGTGTCGATTAAACTGACCACAAAATGGAAAAAGCGCGCGATGAACTTTCTTAACAGGGCACGCATTTTGATAACAAAATTCAATGATTTGCAAGCGTTGTTCGTTTGTAAGACGATTCATGGTTAAATTACAGACGAAACTGAAGATGTTTGACAGTGAAACAAAACACGAAACGTGCGTGAGCTGTTTAAACCAGTGTTGCCAAAAAGATAATAGCTAAAAAATCACCCGTTACATAATTGGTTAATGCAACCCTTCAGTCAGGATTACGACCTAGCTCCTCACGCTACTTATGTTGTTTGTGTTCATTTTATACATGAGTGACGAGACCTACAGTTTAAAGTCGATTCCGAACGATCGATTTTTGAGGAGCTTTCAGAATTTTTCCCGGAAATCTGTTGAAAGGAATTCGTCAAAGAAATATTTTTTCATATTCCGTTATGTTGACACCAACACACTACCTACTAGACTACGGCGCCTAGTACTCATTTATTCAGTCTGTTTTATCATATCACCATGAATGTGTCAAGTATTCAACAACACGTGCAACTAATAAAATTGTTTTATTAAAACGGCCCATAAGTGTTCTATCAAGAGAATTATTCTCAATGTGCTCGATAAATTCGAGTTTATTGGTTCACTAAGCGATCGCCCAAAATCCGTACAATGACAAGACCTGACAAAGATCCATCGAAAAAAATGCTTTAGTCTTGAAAAAGTGCGGTAGAATCCGAGGCAGTTGAACTAGGCCTTTCGTAGACAAGAACTCGGCCTTTTGCAGACAAAAACTTGGGCAATTTTGCATTGTGGCTTGAGAGTGTCCCTGTAAAAGAATCGATTGACTCAAGAAATGAAGGTAAAATATCATAGACAGCGACTTGTGTTCACTGAATGGGCTCTAGAGCATTTGACAATTGACCCAAATTTTATTGAAAAGTCATTTCCTGCCATGAAGTCCATTTCTGGATGAATAAAGATTTTTTTTGTGCAAATATGCTCAAGTACTTTAAATAAGTTGGGCAAAGTTATGCTAAAATTGTAAGACAAAAAAAATGTCATCAGCCTTACAATATGCTTTCATTTTCAATTCCTTACTATTTATTGTCTACCACCAGGCGTAAAAATATCAATTTTTATTTGCATTTGGTATCATTTTTATTATATTATATGAGGCGATTTGATTCACATTTTCTTTTTATTTCATTCAAAAAAATTACAAGCTTTTGTGTGCCAATGAGGAATGGGCACTAAATAATTTGGCTACATTTATAAGCTTCTAAACTTTATTAATTTTGGAAAAAATTTATTATCATTAATTATGTGTCTCGCTAAACAATATTTTCTTTAATTTAAATACACATTGAATGGTTTTACAATGGGTTTTGAGCCCAAAATTGTTTCTTGCTCACTCCTTAAACAAAAAATAGAAATTTCAACACATAAAATTTTTGTTAAAATGAACTTGACACCTGTCAATAGACTCAATTACGTATTCAATATAGCTCTTGGAAATATTTTGAAATAAAAAGCACACCTTTGAATGAAAACAATAGTTTAACGCGTTAAGGATTTAACACGGAATTTTTATTTAATTTTTTTGTTGTTTTCTCATTGATAGTCAATATTTATTGAACGTTGCGATATTTTTTCATATTTATATTCAAATATTAAATTTTTATTCATAGATTTTTATTGTGAATTTCTTTTTATTCTTGTTCATAACACTTGTTGCATAGCTTCAGGCATATGAAACAATATGACAATGTTGTGCGGTCAATAAATGGAAATAAAAAATTATATTTTCCATGCCATACGTCTGGTGTAGAGTGCTTGAAATAATAAAAAAATTTAAAAGTTTTTATTGTAAAAAAAAAATTGCATACTTTTAGACATAAACAAAAACTTAAAAAGATGTTTGCTTTAAGGCTTTAATTGCAATTTTTACATTCTTTATAAACGTTTTCTTATGAAATTATTTTTCTTTTTCAGTAATTCGTAAACCATTCACCATTTAATTGCCAATTAAAGGCAATTTTAAAGAGAGAATTAATTAACAATGGCTGTGGACAATCGATAATAAGAATAATAAGGCATAATTACTGGCGGCGAAAAGGAGTAAAAAATCTTTTAGGGAAAGAAAGTGCGATTGATTCTTTCAATGGATCTACTGAAATTGGCAATTATACAGAAACGTAAACTTGAATCGGCAGGTCCTTATGTGAGCAGAGCGGGAAAGGCATTGAAGGAAATAAATGAAGAATAAGAAGAAAAGAAAATGAAGCCAATAAATTCAATCAATGGAGAGGAATGATTTTATTATGAAAAAAATGCTAAGGAGTATGAAAGAAAAAAAAATGGAAATTTTTTAAAATTAATTTATAAAAAAATTTGTTTTTTTCCAGCAATTTGAAAGAATTTTTTGCTGGATTATAAAATTTAAATCATATTTACCGTTCACCAAACGTAAGCAGCATAAAGCAAAGGTTTTTAGGATATTTTTGTACATATTTTGATCATCAAAGGACCAATGCACTCTGTTCCAGTGCAACTAAGTAGTTATTTTGTCTTTTTTCCGTGCATCCAATAAAGTAGTGGGCAGAGTTGTTTGCCGAAAGGTTCAATGAAGTTAACTGAACTAGTGAATCTGTTGTCCAAGGTTTCCTTATGATCCCACGAGAACAACTTAGTCATCAAATATTATCAAATTGAACTGTTGGAGTCGCCGTAGTCTAGTAGGTAGTGTGTTGGCTTATTAGACCTGAGGCCACGTTTCAATCTCAAGATCAGACATCTCCAACATACCGAAGTATGTAAAAATACCTTTTCGGCGACTGCCTCTCAGCAGATATCTGGCAAAAACTCTGAGTGTAAATAAAAAATTGCGCCATTAAATGTTTTTCAATAAAATCTTCCATTCGGAGTCGACTTTAAACTGTAGGTAAGAAGCTTGATCATAATCCTGACAGAAGGGTTGGAATCACCAATTATGTATGCTGCTAATGCTTCTAGAAGCCGAAATGAAGTCCGAAAGGTTATTTCTTCCTTTAAATATAAAAATGGTAACCTAGTGTCAGATACAGCAAATGTGTTAAGGATATGGAAAGACTAGACTTCTGTTATCAGATGATAAAGGCCAGCCCATCATGAAGATATCGTAAGCTTCAAACTATGCCGGCCAGAACTTTCCTGCAGGTTATAAGTTTCTAATGTTCCTCTAACGTATGATTTTGAGTCATTTAATGAATTCCATTTTTAAACAATTTATTTTACTTTTTAAATCCTTTTAAAGGACAATCAAGCGTTATCCTTTTAATCCCTCACACTACTCAATCACTGTCGTATTCGATTAAAAAGTCGAATTCCAATCAAACTTTATAATTCAACTTTGCGACTAAATTGACACTAAAAGTCAATTGATTAACCCAAATTTAATTTTATATAAAGTAAAACTAACTCACACATATACAGCTGAAAATACAACTATACATACACCCATACCTACATACCTACATAGAATAGTATTTACATGCAACTATTTTAAGTGTCTCGCCATTTTTACTTACAACATCTTATCGATTAAATGTTCAAAAGGAGAAAATTTTAAATTGAAATTAATCGACTGAGAATGACAGACACTTCCGTTTTGAAACGGTACAACAACAACAACAAATAAAACAAGTTTTAAAACCGGTTTCACACACATTGAAAGGTAATTGTGAGGATAAGAAGAAGTTTTTAAAGTTTCACACAGCGTACGTCAAGTATGAAAACGTTGATCATGATGATGACAACAAGAGTTAGCTCATGGGTGGTGATATGCTATGCGAATGATGCTGCTCAAATCATAATGGCACTTGATTATTACGGCGATAGCAACAAAACGCTGACTCGCGGATTTGTTGGAAAAGTTTTCAAAATGTTCTGATTGGACTTTTTAAGTGATTTTTAGTGTCAATGATTTTCTTAATGCACAAATAATTTGAAATATTTGACGTTTAGCTTAAAAGAGCAAAAATATTTTTACGAAAACTTTTAACAGATTTGTCCATAGAGAATGTAATAGTATGCGAGAAGTAGTAGTTTTTTTGGTTTCATTAGATTCAGCTGTGCCGTCCACAATCCAAATTAAAGCCGTCTTTTTTTTTGGTCGTTAGTTTGTTTCACACAAACGACCAGTCATTTGAAAAGCAATTAGTTGAGCCAATTGTTTCTGTTTCTATTTCGATTCCTTTTTTATTTTTTCATTCGTTTTTCTAACTGCTGCTGTGTCTCTAATCAAATAGTTTTGCATTTTCAGTGATTTGAAAATTTAATAACTAGGCTTTGTTTTGGTAATAAAAAGTTGATTTTTTTTTTATTAGAAAAGCTTTCTTTTCTCTGAAAACCGTGATGTACATCGTAGCCTATGAGTTGATTTATGAAACGAATATTAATCATACGTACCCTTTAAGAAATAATAATTCATGGTAAAACTGGAAAGAACTTACTGAACAACTTACCTACCTGAATTGTCCTACAATGGATTCTTTTCTAATCAATTGGTGGACCAATGACCTGAACAAACTTGATTGATTAATCTTATAGTACGCAACGAAATAAAGTTCTTCTCATCAGTTCTTCTGATGGGTCGCCCAATTTACCTACACTACAACTCTTTAGTCAGGTTAAAAACCTATTTTCATGCGCCACCCATGTTTCAAGTGTTAATTTTTATAAAAAATTGGTGTCGACTTCGAACACCACTTTTGAGAAGCTTTTCATTGCAATTTTATTTCACTCTTAGAGTTTTTGACTGGAGACTGCTTAGAGGCAGGTGTTGAATGAAATATTTTGCCATTTTATTTCGTTTTGTTCGCTATGTCTGAGCAAGGGTTTATACTACAGGCTCTGGTCTAATAAGCTAACACACTACTTAATAGAATACACCGTCTTTGTGCCACCCTTTATTCACCTTTAAACCACTCCTTTGGATGAGATAAATGGCGAATCTTTCTTGAAGGATAAGAAAGACTAGAAATTAATTTATAGACCACCTACATGTGAAACATCTATTGGGTTACATACAAAAGCAACAGGAATAGGAAACAAAGTATACTTATTCACAGTACTACTGACCAA
Source organism: Sarcophaga variegata (assembly GCA_932273835.1). Lineage (NCBI taxonomy): Eukaryota > Metazoa > Arthropoda > Insecta > Diptera > Sarcophagidae > Sarcophaga > Sarcophaga variegata. The sequence goes on along the minus strand of OW026361.1, from coordinate 13,113,887 downwards.
TGGAAATCATTAGTGATGACTAAGTGATCCTTGTGAGACCATTCACCTTTCACACTTCACTGATTCACTAGTACAATATGACAGTATTTGGTGACGAAGCGCTTCTTGCGGGACCATATCGTGACTTTGGAACCATTGATTCAAGAGTTTGAATTGATATCATTTCGTGTCTAAGTGGTTCTTGTGGAACCACATGGTTATATTGAAACCACTGACTCACTAGTGTATTAGATAGTATTTGATTCATTATTGTCGATACAAAGTGTAGTTGTTGTCTATTCTAGTGTCCTTATTGCTAATAACAAAGTGGTTATTTTCTTTAAAACAATACGAACACGTCTTCCTGATAACACGTCGAAAAATGGGACAATTCATAACAATGCTGTTTCCAACGATATTCCCACGTCCTTGAACCGACATAAGAATTCACTGTAAGTGTTCCGACATTTATATGGGGTATTCCCGGCGTTTACAGTCAATTACGGACTTGAGTGGTTGGCTGAGTAAATGAGAGGTTTGTCCAACGCTGTGGGGCTGTTGTACATTTCCGGACGGATTACGGTTGTTAAGCCAGAAAGTTGAAGATGAATAAAGTCCAATTTTTTATCGAGACAATTATAAGGACTCAGCGAGTCGCGGTAGTTGGTTTGAGAATTAACTTTATTGAACCTTACGGCAATCAACTCGGCAATTTACTTCAGTGGATATTCGCATAAGAGACAAAATAAGTCCTTGGTTGTAGTGGAACAAAGTGCATTGGTGTTTTGGTGATCAGAAAATACACATAAATATCCTAAAAACCTTTGCTTTATGCTGTTTACGTTTGGGGGACGGTAAATATAAATCATGTTCTCATAAATTTTATACTCCAGCAAAAATCTCTTTTAAATTGGGGAAAAAACTAATTTAGTTTTTTTTTTAAATTATTTTAAAAATTTTTTCATTTTTTAACGAATTCTTTTGCACTCCTTAGTATTTTTCATAATGAAATCATTTCACTTCCATTTATTGAATTTATTGACTTAATTTTCTTATTTTCTTATTCTTCATCTATTTCCTTCAATGACTTTCCCGCTCTGCTCATATAAGGACCACTTATGTTGTGTGTGTTAATTTTATACATGAGTGGCAATCTACTGAGTGGAAGTTGCCACAGAAATATTCTTTCATATTTCGTTTAGTTTTAGATTACGCCAATACACTACCTACTAGAATACGGCTACTTTATCTTCCGATAAAGTCTTGAATAAAACATCCATCAAGTGGTCGACACAGTTCTGACGACAGGCCAATTTTCATTTCGTTCTAGATTTCACAAAACCCCAAAAAAAAATCGCATGAGATATTTTATTTTGGAAATATTTATTTCACGTAGCTTAGTAGGTAGAATTTTGGCTTGTTTGGCTTTACTCTCATAGACTTTGCCAGAAAACTGTCCGTCGAAGGGAACATTTTTTAAATTGCTTCTTTTTTCTGAGATATCAGAGCAGAGGTTTAAACCACAAAAATTTGTTTCCCATAATTTTTGGAGATTCCTAAGATATTTGCATCTAGAACCCTTCATTGATAAAGAGGGGAAGACACATTAAATTAAATTTTTCTTTTTCACCCAAACTATTTTCATTCCGAACTTAAGTTCTCAGCTTTAATTTAATACAACACTTTCGCCTGCATATGCAAGAGACGAGAGTTACTTGTTTTTCATTGCAAGACATTTTTAAGCTGCCACCGAGGAATCTGTGTTATTGTCAATGAAATGAAAGTGAAATTTGTCTTTCTTTTCTACGTGTGTTTAAATGAAATTATAGTTGAACACGTTTCTTCATTTGCCAGCGCATCTTCATTATGAGACGCTTTCACTTTCTATTCCCATTACAGCTTGAATAAGGAGTAGAAAAACATAAGAAAAGAAAATAAAAGTCCCGTGTAAAAGATAAAACAACGCAGTAGATTTTCTAAGGAATAGTAACTGAAAACCTTTCAAGTCAAACTCTTTATTGTTTTTTTTTTTCTTTTTTTGAGACATTAAATGTGGCAAGAGAAAAATAAATAAAAATCGAAAGAAAGGCAAAAAAGAAACGGAGACAAGAATGGCTAAAAAAGAATACATTTTATGCATGATATATAGCATTATAGTGTCAACATGCTCCAGATCCATACATCAACATATAAATACTCTGTGTTCGTTCCGTTTTCTTTTTTCTTCTCATTTCTATAGCCTGACTCTGTGACACATAAATATGCTGGAAAAACTTGTTAACATCCAGGTCCTGTAATTCTTTTTTTTCTTTCTTTCTTTACAGTCTTCTCTTCTTTTTTTCAAAATTTTGTATGAATTTAAAAAAAATCTCCGGTTTTTTCAGTCTTTTTGTTTAACTTCGTTTATTTAAACAGGATGCGAGATGATATGGTCCTTTTTATTTATACAGCAGCATACAAGTTTAACATCTTGTATACGTTGTATGTATGTATGTGAGTGTGTGGGTATGTGTATGTGTCATTTGGGAGGGTTTGTGAATTCCATAACAACCTCAATTCATAATAAATTATACAACCTAAAAAAGAATCGCCAAGAGAGTGAGAAAATATAAGGGAGAAAGAGAGAGAGAGAGGGATAGTGAGTGAAACCTGGAAGAAAACGCAAAAGAAACGAATTGTACTGGGTTGGGAAAATACTCCCTTTTTCATATACACTCGGGCATATTTATTCCAATTTTTTTAAATACTCTACAGCTGCCATAAATGTGGCTTTCGAAATGCCTAAAATCTTGTGAAGAGCGCTTATATGCTCAAGAATTTCTTACCTCCCAAGACCAGGACATTTTATTAGGACCAAAAATTTATTAACAAAAATTCAAGGCCACTCCTTATATGATGTTACGACCACAAGTGTAATGCTACGATCACAACTGTTATGCAACGACTACAACTGCGATGCTACGAACACAAATGTGATGCTACGACCACAACCCTGATGCTACGACCACAAAGGTGATAACACGACCACAACTATGATGCTACGACCACAACTGTCATGCTACGACCACAACTGTGATGTTATGATCACAACTGTGATACTACGACCACAACTGTGATGCTACGACAACAAAAGTGTATCGACCGACACAACTGTCATGCTTCGACTACAAGTGTAATGCTACGACTACAACTGTGATGCTACAGTATATAAGTTAGAGAACATAAAAAATGCAAGAACATTAAAAACGATCTAAGTGTACTTAGAACGTTATAGAATGGAGGCGTCGATATGATTCTACGACTGCAAGTGTAATGCTACGATCACAACTGTTTTGCTACGCCCGCAACTGTGATGTTACGACCATAACTGTGATGCTACGACCACAACGGTCATGCTACGATCACAACGGTCATGCTACCACCACAACGGTCATGCTACGACCACAACGGTCATGCTACGTCCACAACTGTGATGCTACGACCACAACGGTTATGATACGATCACAAATGTCATGCTACGACCATAACTGTGATGCTACGACCATAACTGTGATGCTACGACCATAACTGTGGTGCTATGATCACAACTACCATCCTCTGTCCGCAACTGTGATGCTAGGATCACAACTGTGATGCTACGACTTCAATTGTGATGCTACGATCATATCTGGTATGCTACGACCACAACTGTTATTCTGCGACCACAACTGTAATGCTACGACCACAACTGTAATGCTACGACCACAACTGTTATGCTACGATCATATCTGGTATGCTACGACAACAACTGTCATGCTACGACTACAACTGTAATGCTACGACCACAACTGTTATGCTACGACCATAACTGTGATGCTACGATCACAACTGTGATATACGACCACAACTGTTATGCTACGATCACAATTGACATCTTAAGTGCATGTACCAAGTGAATATAAAATAGTTTCCTAAGAAACTCATGAAAAAGTATGGTTTGTTGACCTGTAGATAGAGTACTGCAGGCGTACGATCTATTGCACTACCCCCAGTATATCTAGGGTATCCAAATTCTATAGCTTCCTCTAAACCAATTGTTCTGACTTCATGCATACATACTCGGTCATTACAATCCTTTAGTCAGAACTACAACTTAGCTTCTCACACCTCATATGTTGTGTGTGTTAATTTAATACATGAGTAGCAGGGGACCTACCGTTTAAAGTCGAATATGAGAAGAAGTCGCCGCAGATTTTTTTTTTATTTCGTTTTGTTGGAGATGTCTGATCTGGTGTTTGAACCAACGCCTTACGTCTAATAAACCAACATACTATCTACTAGACTACAGCTACTAGAAGTCCTGATTACAGCGCCCCGAAAATATCGAAAGCTTTCAAAAAATCCTTGCAAAATAAGAAAATTAAAATGAAAAATCAGCTTTCCTCTCCGCATAAACTTTAAATTTTCACCTCGGCTTCATACCTTTTCCCTCTTTTTTTGACAATCAAGTGATTAATATTCGTCACTGCTGGATATATGAAATGATTCTCATTTCAATTTATTTTCATTTCAAACTGGAAACACTTTTCATTTCAATTCTTTTATTTCTAAGGCTAAATGGACTAAAGGTGCCTCCACTTGCAGCACAGATACACGCACATACGTGTAAATACATGTTTCTCTGTTTAGGTTAAGCGTGTGAGAGTGCAAGAAAGACCAGTTTGTCTAACTGATGTTATGCTCTTCTATTCTCTTTCTCTAAATATGGGTTAAATCAACAAACAATTCTATGGGATGCAATAAATGTTTAAATTACAAATGTATGTGTATATATGTGTACGTTGCACACAAATAAACACATATTGTGTGTGAAATGGTGTTCTTAAAAGCCTAAAAGTATGCTATATATACGTCCAACATGTAGGGATGCGTCGGTATGTATATGTGTATGCGTATGTATATTTGTATGCGTCTGTATATGTGTAATTCCATGACTGTTTGTTTATTTTTTGATTTTCTTTTCTTTCTTTCTTTCACTCACGCTCCCTATTTTTGTTTCATGAGCTGCGTGTTGTGTGTCCTGTTTAAAAACACTGACAGTATAAAAGTATGTGAGTATGTGCATGTATTTGTTTTAGCTTTTGTGCCATTTTCTTAACAGTTTTGTATGGCCACAGTTAAGCTTAATGAAAAAATGTCATTTCATATGAAATGGAAAATTTTGTTTTTCGTTTTTATGAAAATTTAAATTAAATTCAACAGAACGAAAGAAAGAAAACGGAATGTTTTTAAAGAGCGTTTCAATCAACGATTAAATTACACAGGATTTTGAAGGAATGCAGAAAGAAAGCTTCACTGAAAGTATGTTAAACAAAAATTGCAAACAAACTGATAAACAGTGCAACAGCACCATAAAGTATGTTGGAAAATGCAATTCATAAAGTGCGCTGCCTTAAAGTATGCAATGACTTTAATGTACAGTCAAAGGTAGAAGAAAAAGGAATGCAATAGGAGTTATAATAAGAGTTCTCGTGTATATTTATTTAATTTTTCTTTTGTTTTTTTTAATGTCTACTTCAGAAATATTTGATAATCATTGTATCATTGGTTTCATGGGAAATTAAATCACTAACGCATCTACTAAGAGTTGACCGGCTAACTAATATTTTAAGTTCAATTAGAAAAGAATTTCAAATGATTCCACTCAATTAGGCATCCAGGTTCATAGTTATTCTGAGTGCCAACTACAAAATCAACCTATGCTGCTTGCCTTTAACAGAAGTTTTAACGAAAGCAAACAGTCGCCGTTGCCTAGTAGGTTGTATTGGGTTCAAACTCTAGGTCAGACATCTCCAGTAAAGCGAAATTTGAAAAAATATTTCTTCCGCCATTGTCTCTCAACAGATTTGTGGCAAAAACTCTGAGCATGAAATAAAATTGCCATGAAAATGTTTCTCAAAAATCTGTCGTTCGGAGTAGACTTTAAACTGTTGGTCCGGTCACTCCTGTATAAACTTATCATACAACATAGGTGGTGTAAGAAGCTAGGTTGTAATCCTGACTTAAGGAATGTAATGACCAATTAAGTATCCACGTACGTATGTTAGCAAAAGCAGTCAATAACTCAGATTCCTTTTCAATCTTTCATGTTTATCTCTGCAACTGTCGTAATAGCCTACGACCGAAAGCTATGTTACCTATGGTTAGATACATCGTAGTCGCCGTAGTCTAATAGGTAGTGTGTCGACTTATTAGACGTAAGGCCATAGTTCAAACCCCAGGTCAGATATCAAAACCAAAATATGAAAAAAATATTTCTTCGGCGACTTCCTCTCAGCAGATTTGTGGCAAAAACTCTGAGCGTGAAATAAAATTGCCATGAAAATGTTTCTCAGAAATCTTTAGTTCGGAGTCGACTTTAAACTGTTGACCCGGTCACTCATGTATAAAGTTATTACACACAACATAGGTGATGTAAGAAGCTAGGTCGTAATCCTGACTGAAGGATTGTAAAGACCAATTATGTATCCATGTATGTATGTTAGCAAAAGCTGTCAATAACTCAGACGTGATGTGCAAACTGTAATGCTCTTCAATCTGTCATGCTTATCTCGGCAGCTGTCGTAATACCCTACAACCGAAAGCTATGTACATAAGTTTCTCTATGGTTAGATATCACGCTCCTAATCGTTTAGGATGATTTTTTAGCAGTCAGTCTATCGATATTTGAGTTTACTGTAGAGTGTACATGCAACCACGTCTTTCAAATCACGTGTTTAAATGGCTTCATCCTCATTTAAGAAGCCACAACTACCTAGTTGTCTGGCAATAAACCTTTGAAATGTAAGATTGCTGGAGCTTATAGGCACATCCACGCCTTCCAAGCCATAGGCTAAGCAGAGCTTACAACTGTTCAGCCATGACATCAGGTAGCGAAGGTCAGTCGAATGCAGTTCTCATCTTTGGCTATACGTAGAGATACTAGCCAAAATCATTGGTAATATAGCCTGTGTTAGCAAAAATTCAGTCTCTGTACTGACGTAGATTTCAAGCCGTAAAATTTTGCAATGATACGAAAGACTCCCCCACGCACTCAGACCAAGTTTCCTTAAGAATACTTCACCTGGTGATTGATCCGAAAGATTCTCTTACGTACTTAAACCAAGTTTCCTTAAGAATACTTCACCTGATGTTGTAAAAAATAATAACCTTCCTTCTGCCAGTGAAGGCAGCGTACCTATAATTACCGAAGGTATTCCCACTCTATTGCTGATTAAATTACTCAAGCTAAGCTTTCTGTAACAGATTCTAGATTGTAGGTCCATCTGTTGCCATCTGTATATGGTGTTGCGGTGAGGAACCATTTTTTTTTACTCAGAAGGTGGCGCTGTTGTCGAAGTTATAGTGCCTTTCAAGGCTTTCTTTCAGAAGACTTCCGGTATAATTTACGTGAAAAGGACTAAATTTGTGAATTTAAAAACCACGATACAAACTGTGTTGCTTTCTCTGGAGCTTAAAGTCAGATTACCTCGATTGATTACTTAGGGCTAGCACTTGGTCATAAATTTCATAAGAAATTGTTACTAATTTCGTCTATGTAATCCAGCCATACATACATACATACATACATAATTGGTCATTACAACCCTTCAGTCAGGATTACGGCCTATTTTCTCACACCACTTATGTTGTGTGTGTTAATTTTTTATACATGAGTTGTGGGACCTACAGTTTAAAGTCAACTCCGAACGACAGATTATTGAGAAACTTTTCATGGCAATTTTATTTACTCTCAGAGTTTTTGCCAGAAATCTGCTGAGAGGAAGTCGCCGAAGAAATACTTTTTGTACTTTGTTTTGATGTCTGGACTGGGGCTCGAACCCTGGCTTTACGTCTAATAAGCCAACACACTACCTGCTAGACTACGGCGACTTCATGTAATCTAGCCATGACCAGGATAAAATATTTCAACAAATTTTTAATGCATCGTATGAGCAAGGCTTGTAGGAATATTTAAACATGCCAGAGAGTTATTATATGATTAAATTCTGATTCTATAATTTATTTGTAAATTGAAAATAATGCCCTAAAATCTCTTATTTATTATGTACAGCTTAAGTGAAAACTTTTTTTTCAGCCATGGATTCCATCTACTTTATCCACTTAAATATGCTTTTAAAAAATTATTGCCTACTTATAGGCAAATAGCATATGTTAAAAAACTTTTGCATATAATACAGGCATTTTACAACTATTTATTGTTGTTCGCATATTTTTTTTTATAATAAAAGCATACTTTTAAGCTGTTTATTGTTTAACCATATAACCAGCACAGCAAATGCAAATACCAGTTATGCTCATATGCTAAAGGACAAACAATTCCTTGTTTTTTTTTCATTGTCCTCTACATGAGAGTTGTTTTATTGAATATTTTTTTGTTGTTATTTTTGTTTAAAAATTAAATTAAAATAAAAATTAAAAAAATATAAGCAAATAATATAGATTGTCATACAACAAAACGTTTTTAATTAATTTCCTGTTAATATATAACAATGTTGGATAATGCAGTGTACATAGTATAGTATGTAATGGGGATTATCTTTTTGGTGTTTTAATTCAATTCATTTTTTCCCATGGCATACATATTTACTCGCATGATATTTAATTTGTTGCCATGTGATTTATCACACATCAAGTTGTTCAAAGGGATTACAGTATGTGTAAAGATTTGAAAGCAAATACTTACCACATCAATAATTTGCATTAAAGTTAAACCGAAACTTAATTGTAATGGATCCGATTCATTTAGAACCGGCCGCTCTAGTGTATTGTATGTGTCTAATAGATCATGTAACAGTCTCTTCTCATTGTAGCCCGCTATACAAACTGTAAATAGAAAAAGAAAACAAAAATTTATTAAAAATTTATTATTTATGATAATGCAGTGCAAAGTTAAAGCATATTTTTTTAAAGAGCTTTACATTCTTTCAGCTTATACAGCTTTGGTTATAAAACTCTCAATTTAAGCAAGCAATTCAGTTATTAAGAGATCAGTTATTAAAAGAAACGAACAGTATTACCACACAAGAAGTATTATGCTGACCATATGAGAAGAAATAAAAAACATGATTCTAAAAAATATTTTAAAAAACTAATTTAGATTACAAAAGCGAATTATAAAGCCCTGCACCGCTAGATTCCTGTTTACAAACGAGCTCCTACATTTAAGAACTTGAAACACGAAATGTGTATATCTCAATACTACTGCCATAACAAAACTTAGGATGTTTTTCAAATCCTGTCTTCTACTTGACAGCCAGTCAAATGCCTCCTTCCGAAGCTATTATTGCCTTCAAGTTACTGTTCCGGATATTAGATTCCCTCAGCACAGACTACACACTATGCTTCGAGAGATTCTTAGTCTGTACAGTTGATTTTGGTCCACAATACCCAGTTGGAAAGGCGGTAACAATTTTTTGGCTGTTCCTGTGTAGTCTTTTGCCATTGAAATTACCCTGCATAAGTATAGATTGTCCTGTGGCATGTCAAGACACTAAGAAGCGAGAAGAGGTTGCAAAAGTCATCCTGGTCTACTAGTAAGTGTGTTGGCTGATTAAACGTGAGTCCACAGGTCAAACATATGTCAACAAAATGAAATATGAAAGAATATGTCGTCGGCGACTGCCTCTCAGCAGATTTCTGGCAAAAACTTGGAGAGCAAATAAAATTTCCCTGAAAAGTTTCTCAAAAATCTGTCATTCGCAGCCGACTTTATATTTATTTATATTATTATATATAATAATTTCTAGAATATATTTTTTATGTTCGATTTTGTCTACAAACATTCAATTCCTTTTTTAAAGTCTACATACAGCGTTGTAGTCTACATAGAGCGGTGTATGCAGACTTTTTCCTTGACGGTATATCAAGCGTTCAAGCTTTATATCATGACAGACTAAAGCATCTCAAGAGAAAAAGTAGAAGCGTTGTTTCTAGAGAGCAAATATCTTATAATCTGCTACAGCAGGCTAAGCTAAGCTTAAATGTCTGCATTGATGAGTTAATGAGACTGAACGGACACCAAGTATTGTCATAAGTATGTAAGTATTACTGATTCCCTATGCTATCTATGAGTAATACAGATACGAATTTATTTACCTCTCTACTATTATGGAAAAAAACTTTCCTTGCTTTTGGCACGGGGGCTAGACTTTGCTTAGACTTCAATCATATGCTTGCTACCCAAGGACTACAAAAAAAAAAAAAAAAAAAACCAAACGAAACAATAAAATATTTGAGAACACAAATGTTCACAAAAACTTTCCATTTTCCCCATTGTATTCATATTAAATGACAGCTCTGACAGTAGTTTGTTTGTTTGTTTATCTTTCTTATTTCTTCTTCGAAGCCATAACAGCAATATGGAAAATCTGTCAAACAATTTTAAATGAAATCTTTTATTTCAAGTACTATTTAGAGACATACAATCAAAATTACTTGATATGTGCAAACATATGTACATACGTATTTAAACACATTGTATTGCAATAGAAAATGTCATTCAGACAGATTGAAATGTTTCTTTAAACAAAATCAATATTCTGAACAAAATTTAATAACAATACAAAGCCATGAATGGACGACACTTTAAAAGCTTCGATGTTTGTTTTCTTTGGAATTGGAAATTTTGTTTGCACAATAAAATTTAAAGAGAAAATGTTGCAGAGTAAAGAAACTTCTTTAGAAACTTAATAGCAATGACATGTGGTTTCAAGCAGGTTTTGTATTGCGCCAGAGGGGGCATTCCATCACTGGTTCCTATGTACTCAACCCACACACTATTTCTTCAACCACTCTCCCGCTTTGACATATCTCATATCAAATTAAATTTCGTCTTCGTATCTCCAATCTCAGGAGTTCCAGCCTAATGTCAGGCATTCGCTGACTGCATTGGCTCCATAGAATTCCAGAATTCAACATCTCCACTATAAGCTAGTTTGGCCCAAAACTCAATTCCCCGGGCGATCTAAATCTGGGGCAACATATTACTTCACAACGGGACTAGAGGGGAGAGATGATTTTGCTTTTCATCCCTTCAAAGTGCATAGACAGCTCCCAATCTCTTTATTGTTTACCTCACATAGGTGTTGAGCTTAATTATATAGCCAGGAATTTTAAGATAACCTCAACTTGCCTAGTTGATACGAATAGTTTGATGTTTCATTTGCTTGCGGAGAACTTATGACATTACAGAGGAATCAGAGGATAATGCACTAAATTTTGATATTCCTTAACATGAGGATATGGCTACTTAGATGAGTATTATTTGGGGAACCATTTGCATATTTAACAACGAAAGAATCATGTTTCTTGGATGCAATATTTCCAGCGACTAATGGTTTACCTTACGGGCCTATTTCCGATGCCTTTAAAATACGGTTTTACTTTGGCAGACATTGTCTATTTAAAATCGTTACTACAGGGCGAGCGCTAGCATCTCAATTTGTTGCTCTGGTTTATGTTGAAATTTATTTTTGCTGTTGCATGTTAAAGTTTTTAATTTATTTTCTATTTTATTGTTGTTGTTCATCGTGTTGGTATTGTTTTTTTATTGCAATAATAAAACTGACGCCAGTGTTCATAACAATAGCTGAGCATATGGCTGCTATGGCCAAAGGAATACTGATATGAGAGGCTCCATATAAACAAATACAAACAAATGTTTTGAAACAGCATTTGCTTTATCAAAATGTTGTCTAGGCGTACATACATATGTGTAATTGTATAGTGTTGTGTATGTACGAGTATGTATGTTAATATTTATTGTTGCAAACATTATCATCATGTACATTTAAAATTTATTTTTTGAAAAATATCTATGTGAACATTGCCTATGTTGTGTAGTTGTAGTTGAGAGAGTTGAGAGAGAAAGCCGATGTTTATTATACAACTTTATGGCAGAGCAAGTGTATGTTTATTTGCTAATATATGTATAGGTGTGTGTGTGTGTGTAGTTTTTAATGATTACATATTGTAAATGGTTGATTAAATTTTATTGATTTAAAAGGAAAAAAAAAATAAATGAAAATGGGAATACACACACATTCATCTTTTATATCGTCGGCTTGGTAATGCTAGTGTGATGGTGTTTTGCAAAAATTTTGATGTGAATGAATGGCTCGCTCTTTTGTAAATACAAGTTGAAAATTAACACAGAGCTGGGATATGTACATATTCATAATAATAATCATAATAGCAATAACAACAACAACAATAGCAATAATAGTATTTGTTGTTGTTGTAGTAGTAATAGTGCAAGAGGCAATAATAATATTTCAATTGTAATCATTTGGTAATGAATAATTTATAAGCCGAAGCCTTTACTTAACGTGCCATAAATTAAAATTTGTTACGTAAACAATAGTGGTACAGATACTGATGCAGATATTCGTATGTATGCAACAACAACAACAACAATAGCTACAAATTATCTTTTCGAAAATAATTATTATTAAAGTCTTGCAACAAATACTCCACACAATTGAAGGAAATTGATCAGGCATGTCGGAAGACGCCTTTAGCAATCAAATTTATGATTTAAACAAAATTTATTATGCAACATTAGAAATAAAATGGTTGAAAGCATTAAATATAAACAGAAAATCCATCTGTGGATGGATGTAGCAAGCCTTAGAGTACCACTGTAGCTTGTGGCTTAAGAAAACCTCATAAGAAAAATTCTAAAACGGTGAAATAGGCAGTAATCATATCGTCCACGTGAAGTGACCATGCCCTCAAATCACTTGTGCAATATATACAATGTAACATAGACTATATGACACACATCTCCGCCCTGGGCATACAATTCTTGGGAGTGATTATCGATGACAGGTTGTCCTTCAAAGAGCATGTAAAATTCTTCGCCGAAAAGGCATCTCTAACACAGGGAGCACTGACGAGAATGATGCAAAATATTGTAGCACACAGTCCAATTAAAAGGAGCATAATATCAAGGAAGCCGCCATGGTCTAGTAGGTTAGGTTAGGTTAGGTTAGAGAACGTGTACTTGTCAATTAAGACAAGTACCGTACCCGGAGGTCGATTTGACCCATTGTACGACATTCTAGTTTCTCACACCACTTATGTTGTGTGTGTTAATTTTATACATGAGTGGTGGGACCCACAGTTTAAAGTCGATTCCGAACGACAGATTTTTGAGAAACTTTTTCAAGGCAATTTTATTTATTCTCAGAGTTTTTACCAGAAATCTGCTGAGAGGAAGTCGCCGAAGAAGAAATATTTTTTGTATTTTATCTTGATGTCTGGCCTGGGGCTAGAACCCTGGCTTTACTTCTAATAAGCCAACACACTACCTACTAGACTACGGCAACTTCAAAAATAGTAGATAGTGTGTTGGCTTATTAGACGTGAGGCCTCGGTTCAAATCCCAGGTTAGGCATCTCCAACTAAAAGAAATATGAAAACATAATCCTTAGGCGACCTTCTCTCAGCAGATTTCTGCCAAAAACTCTCAGATTAAATAAATTTACCTTGAAAAGTTTCTCAAAAACAATTCAGGCGTTCGGAGTCGATTTTAAACTGTAGGTCCCGCCACTCATGTATAAAATCAATGCACACAGCATAAGTGGTGTGAGAAACTAGGTCGTAATCCTGACTAAAGGGTTGTAATGACCAATTATGTATGTATGTATGTAATATCGAGGGTTATAATGTCGAAATGTTATATGCTTGACCAATACTGTCGGAAGCGGAAGAAGGAAACTGTCCTCGGTGTATCGCCTTAGCGCTATTTCAGGACAGTGATGTAGCGGTACCGACAATACCGATAGACATATTGGCTAATGAGATGTGGCGGATATACCTTCGCCGTCTCGAGAATACAGGACAAACAGCAGCTATAAAGCGGAGAAACGGAGGACTTCCATGCACAAACGGCACTCACAGTTCAAAAGGAAGATGGATATATCACCTTATCCCTAATATTTCACCTTTTAATGGAGAGAAAACATTTACGTGACCTAGTTCCTGACTGGTAGTGGATGCTTCAGGAAATACCTGCACAGATTTGGACATGATACCGCCCCTATATGCCCAAACTGTGTAGATGAGGAGGAAGATGCGGCAGGTTTTGTCCCAACGCTATTTGCACTGATATTTTATGATAGCCACAGGCTACGGGTCAATTTATAATAGCAAAGACATGTGAGTAGGTTTCTCTTTTGTTAGCTTCTTCTATCTGCATAACTTTACTTGAAATAAAGGTTGAGGGACTTGTTACCGTTTAGAAATGATTGTAATCATCCAATAAGGCACATTAAGACACTTCATTTTCTACAGATTTCCACACATATTTTTCCATATAAAATGATTATATTTCTCTTGCATATTAATACTATATTCAGACATACACTTATATTGAGTAAATCGCAATAAACGGCATTATTGATCTCAATATTCATATAAAATATCAATTAATTATTGCTCAATAAATTCATAAATTGTTATAATATTGATTAAAACTTGAAATACAGCACTGTGATAAGTACGTTCAGTGAGCATATTACAATTTTCCGAACACTTTCTACTGATATTTGACGACTCAAAAAACGAACAAAATAAAAACAATATTGTTGAAACAACCAGCTGTTTTGTTTACCAGTTGTCAAATGAATATTGAATAAGCAGCTGAACTGCTTATATTGTTATGTCTAAACACTTAAAATATTTTAATCAATAAACAGAATATTGACTCAATAAAAGAGTATGTCTTAATATAGTATAACTTTGATTTAAAATTAAACATTTTTTTCCAAGTGTTTGATTGATATTCAATTGCAATTATTATGCCAATTAGAATAATAATTTCTATTTGACTTTCAATAAATCTAAGCACTTTACATGTGCTTATGCACTTCAAAAGGTTTATTTACCCTCATTCAGTAACGTACACTCATACACTCGTTATTAATTTTAATTAAAAAACACTCGTACAGTCCAATTAACATATTTTGCACTTGAAATTTATCTCTCCACTCAAAGGCTATGAAGAAAAGGCTGTCTTATGTAAAATACAGGAAAATTAGAAAAAGGAAAAACTACAGAGACAGTGTGAAAGCATTTAGGTTTGATACTCTAGAGAAATTATCCACTGAGTGGGGGTATCTGTAATAGTGAAGGAAAGCCAAGGAGAAAGAGCCTTGATAAAGAGTTACGAACTGAATTGCTGAATGGTATGGTACCCTACACCTATTGATAGCATTTTTGAGAAACAAAAATGTGAAATAAGTGCCAACCACAATATGCCTTCACTCTCTGTATTTTAGATGTGCAGAGTGTTAAAGCCTCTTTTAACCACTTATTGTCATTTTTATCATCTACACACACGCATGATATCATTGAATGCAACAACTACTTAGGCTTTAAGGAGTGCAGAAAGGAAAGAAAAAGACATCCTTTAAATAAATACAAAGTAAGAGAAATACTCTGAAACACGCACACACTCACACGAAAACACATAAACAAAGTCAAAGTCTTATAGAAAAAATATCGTAATAGTGAGATAAAAACATAAAGAAAACAAAGCACAAAGTTGCATGCTTTAAGTGTATTGTCATTTTGACATACTACACTTGCAACAGTGTGTGGCAAAAACTGACATTTACGACAGCGTCAACGACAACACGTTTATAAATCTTATAATCACTTACACACACTTGCATATGCACTTAGCCTAGCAGCCCACATTGTTGTCATTGTTTTGGGGCTTTAAAAAGGAACTCATTTAACCAGTGTAAGTATGCTTATCGCCATGAGTGTAAATGCATGTATAAATGCAGCACACACACTTGAAAGCGTCTAAGGTTGTTAGGCATTCTTTCTTTATTTCTCTTCGTTATTTATTTCTTTCCCCTTTAAGTGTGTGTAAATAAAGGGTGGAGAGAGAGTGCGATTTCACTTATTTATCTTTTTCTGCCGGTAATTTTTAAGTTAAATAAAACAACAACAACAAATAAAGTACGGCATTATCTCTCGTTTCGGTTTGTGGTGTTTATTTTATAATTTAAAGTTTTATTATTTAGAAAAAAACTTATAATTTTATTTGCATACATTTAGGTGTAGTTAAAATAAATAAAAGTTGTTGCATACTTAAGGGAGTTGTATGTGTTTATATAACAAATAGAGAAGTTTCTAAGGAAAAAATGTTTCTGCCTATTAGTTTAGAGTGTAAAGAAGTCATAGGAGTGTGTTTCACTTATTAGATGGGATTCCATGGTTCAAACCAAAGCTCAGACATTTCAAACAAAACAAATTAGAAACAAATTTTTTTTCGGCGACTTTATTTTAACACATCTCTTGCCGTACTTCTGTGGTTCAGTGACGAAATTAAGCAATAGGTTTCGGCATCCATAAAAAAAATTTATAAATTATAAATTTATAAATTTATCACACACAACATGAGTATTGTGAGGAGATATCGTGTCCGACATCTAACGTTTTTTTTTTCAACTAGTGCTTATTTCGTGAATGGTAACACATGTCTGATTTGACAGATAATTAGTTTTATCCTTCCGCTGAACGAATATGGTTGTGTATACGCGTTTTCGCTTCGCTAAGTGGGCCTGCGATCGACTTACAGAAGATACCGATTTTGGCAAAAAAAATCATCTTTTCAGATGAAGCTCATTTTGATCTTGGCGGGTATGTAAACAAGCAAAATTGTCGCATTCGGGGCACAGAAAACCCGCACGCATACATTGAAAAGTCGACGCACCCAAACCGAGTCACTGTTTGGTGTGGATTTTGGTCCAGAGTCATAATTGGGCCATTTTTCTTCGAAAATGAGCAAGGAGTGTCGGTTACAGTCAATGGCGATCTTTATCGGGCCGTGTTGAATGAATTTTTGTTCACAAAAATTGAAGAGGAGGATATTGGCAACATTTGGTTTCAACAGGACGGCGCTACGTGCCACACAGCCGAACCTACACTCGATGTTTTGCGCCCTGTTTTTGAAGATCACATTATCAGCCGCAGAGCTGATGTCGTCTGGCCACCTCGGTGCTGCGATTTGACACCGTTGGACTATTATTTGTGTGGTGCCGTCAAAGATAAGTGTTACGCCGACAAGCCAGAGACAATTGACGCTTTAAAGGACAATATTCGTGAAGCCATTGGTGAAATACAACTGCACACAATCGATAATGTGCTTAAAAATTGGACCGATCATGTAGGCCACTGCATGGCAAGCCGAGGCAGCCATTTGAATGAAATTATTTTCCATTATTAACCGGAAGGATTGTACTTTCAAATAAAAAAAAAATTTGAGAAAATATGCAGCATTTTCAAAAAAAAAAAAGATATTTGGCGGACGCTTTAGGTTGTAATCCTGACTAAAAGGCTGTAATGACCAATGAAATAAGTTTCACATCCCTTTCTGTGAAGAATATGGCCATTGTAACTGCTGTTTAGCTTCAAATCATCATTCCGGAAAGGGCAAGTATTCTAGAATCCTAGAATTAAATATTCCTAGAGATCCTAAAGGACTTTAGGACATATAAAGAAATAATACGTATGCTGAACAGCAGAGATTGATTGTAAACTGGCTGGTTGTCTTTCTTTCTTCAATCACTTTCAATCCATTGCTTTACTGCATCTTCATTTCACTTCCCATATTTCATTCCTAACTAAAGTAGCCACAATATTTGCTGTTTGTAAGTAAACCGCCTGCTCAGATGTTGTGTATGCTATTCATGCAGCACATAGAATCCTTTATTAATTTCCTTGACTTAACACTTAAGGCACGTGACTCCTGTGTTCTCTTGTTTCATTAAATTTATTTTTATGGCTCTGTCTGTTTCATCTGCCAGCCATAATGTGATGCCAATTTATATTAGACGTGTTTACAAAGCCATTAAAAAAAATAAAGAATCTCAAATACAACGTTAAGCAATAAATTTTGCTCTAAAAGTATGCTGCTCTCTAGACAACCTTAGAGGGTAACAAGCGTGAGCTGGAGATGTTAGAGTATGACAAAGCTCGGGATTTAACTTTAAGATACGACAGCCAGCATTGATACTTATTTAGCGTTTACTGATCTGTAATTAAGTGGCAGTATTGATGAGAAAAGCAAGCAGGACATGGATATAAAAATGTAGGTAAGGCAGCGGCAACATGAGTGGCAACATTTGTCGGTTAAAATAAACAAAAGAAAAATTGGAAAACCCCGTTCATAATATATCCTTAAAGTATGCTTTATTATTTTTTTATTACAGATATTTGTTAACAAAAATAAAAGGGAATGTTTTGTTCATTTGCTCCTGAAAGTATGTTGTAAAAACACATGCAGGAAAGTTATAAATATTTTTAAATTGAAAAGAATACAAATATATCTCAAATCATAAACTAATTACAAATAAAAGTTCATTGATTTCCCTCCTTACTAAAAAATTGCTATTAAATATGTTGCCATTATTGAAAGCCCTAAGTTATGCAACAGTTTCTAATTATTTGATATTTGATCCTGCCAAGAAAACTGTTACAGATACCAGGAATAGTGTGATCTACATATCCATTTTGAAAATAAATTTGACTTCCTCTAAAGATCAATTAATTAGGCAGCATTCTCTGCATCCAACTTATTTGACATCCTTATTATAGTGCAGTAATAAGAAAGACGAATAGAAGAATCATTTATCAGAACATTTGCGAATTTGTTTATAATTCTTGTGTCAATTAAAAAATTTAATAAATTGCGCCTTTACCTAGGCTTCAGTAAATCTTCATATCCTGCCTGGTAGATAGGCTTTATTTTTTTACAAAATTTCTACATCAAAACTGTAATAGTTTAACATTAAAGCTCCATAGAATTCTTGTGAGAAAATCTTTAAAATTAAAAATTAAATCACTTGCTGCCTGAGTGCAGTACACTTCATGTAATACATTTCATATCCCTGGCGTGTATGCTTTAGTTTTCTGTATTATTTCTGTATAATAAAACCATAATTTTATTTATGAATTAATTTTCCTACAAATTCTTGGCAAAATCTTTAAGATTCTTAAAAACTCATGTTTTGAAAAGAAACCTAAAACATGGCAGCTAAACTAGTTTTCTTGTAGCCCCCAGCCAGTTGTCATAATTTTGTTACTAAAATAACTTCACTGATTCTGTTGTTTGCATATATTATAAACAATTTAGACAATTAAAATCACACGAAATAAAAACAAAAACAAAAGAAATAAAATTTTGAAAATATAAAATCTTATGCTTTTGAGCCTAAAAGCAGGCTTTAGCTCTAGGCCTAAACATTGACTTTAGAGACATGTAATGCACAAGACAAAATGAAAATATATGCCAGTCTATGAAGAAAATAACAAAAAGAACAAGTAAGGAAAGAAAAAGGAAACCAAGCTATGGACAAAAGAAAAATACTGTAACTTTACTCCTCAAAGTATGCCAAGCTTTTCTGTCTTTTTGCTTTCTTATTTTAAATCATAATTCAGACATGACATGTACATGCAACTAAAACAAGTTTCCTTTTTCTCTCTGCAGCATAATTAAGATATAAGAACAAAAGGAAAGTGAAAGATAAGAGAGAGAGAGACAGAGACAAAGTTCCCAGAAACTTAAGGAATTGCTAAACAAAGTAAAAGAAAAATGTTATGCATACTTTAAGGCTATTGGGAGTTTAACTTATTTTGTGTATTTACATTTCTTTTAAATTTTTTATGATAAAAGGAGAAGTAATATGCAGTTCAGGATTAAGTAGTGGCTACATGAATTGTATAAAAGACTTGGTATTACGTTAAGGCTACTTAACTTGCCAATATCATAGTGGAAGTTGGAACTATCAAAACCACTGACTACATGATAAGACAGCCAGTTTTCTCATGGAAGTTTATAACATCTATGCGGATAGAGAGGTTTGGGAAATTGCCGTAAGGCATCCGTTCGGATTTTGACAGATGATTCGAAACTAAATGGAACTGTGGGCAGAAGAAACTTTACAGGGTAGGCAGGCAGAGCTTACTCGATAATGCAATCAGACCACTGTAGCATTGTAGAAGCGAAGGTACAAAGATTAAATCGTCTGCAGAGAGAACATAAAGGGTGATTTTTAGCTATTATCTTTTTGGCAACACTGGTTTAAACAGCTCATGCTCGTGTTTTGTTTCACTGTCAAAGATCTTCAGTTTGGTCTATAATTTAACCATGAATCGTCTTACAAACGAACAACGCTTGCAAATTATTGAATTTTATTATCAAAATGCGTACTCTGTTAAGAAAGTTCATCGCGCGCTTCTTCCATTTTATGGTCAGTTTAATCGACCCAATGAAGCGGCTATTCGGGCTATTGTGACTAAATTTCGCAACAAATTTACATTGTTGGACATTAAACCACCAACACGCTTACGTAGAGTGCGAACTGAAGAAAATATCTCAGCTGTATCGGCCAGTGTTAATGACGACCATCAATTATCGATTCGTTGCCGTTCGCAGCAATTGGGCCTCTTTTACGGAAGGATTTAGGTGTGAAGCCTTTCAAAATACAGCTGGTGCAAGAATTGAAGCCAAACGATCTACCGCAAAGCAGAATTTTTGGTGAATGGGCTCATGGAAAGTTGGCCGAAGATCGACTTCTTTATCGAAAAATTGTGTTCAGCGGCGAAGCTCATTTTTGGCTCAATGGATACGCAAATAAGCAGAGTTGTCGATTTTAGAGTGAAGATCAGTTAGAAGTATTGCAAAAGCTACCAATGCATCCAGAAAAAGTCATAGTTTGGTACGATTTATGGGCTGGTGGCATCATTGGACCGTACTTCTTCAAAGATGCTGCGAATCGTAACGTAACAGTAAATGCTAAGCGCTACCGTGAGATGATATCCAACTTATTTTTCCCCTAAATGCAAGAGCTTGACTTGCATGATATGTGGTTTCAACAAGACGGTGCCACATACCACACAGCACGCGTACCAATGGACTTATTGAGAGGCGAGTTCGGTGACCGGTCAATTGGCCGCCTAGATCGTACGATTTAACGCCTTTAGACTATTTTTTGTGGGGCTATGTTCAAGCTCATGTCTATACAGACAAGCCCGCTTCAATTGACGCATTGGAAGACAACATTGAAGCTTTTTTCGTGAGATACCGGCCGAAATGTTGGAAAGAGTATGCCAAAATTGGACTAAGCGGACATGGACCATTTAAGGCGCAGTCGCAGTCAACATTTGCATGAAATAATCTTCAAACATTAAATTATATGGACCGTACTATCGATTCAAATAAAGATTTCATTCATTTGCATTTTTCTGAATTTTATGTGTTTTTTTGTTATGAAAAATTTTCCTATAACTCTTAAAAAAGACCCATTACGTGTGCTTTCTGATATCCAAGGGATTGTAAGAGCACTGGGTTCTAACATGACGAACTCTAAGAAGGTTTATGGCTCTCGCGAATCTGTTACTAAAATTGCGGAACAGTGCGACATTCATACTATAAGAGTACCGGGCCATAGTGGTCTTTCAAGGAACTGCAGAGCGAATGAACTAGGCAGACGAGGCGCAATTACCGATATGTCGATATGGGTTTTCTACATTGGGAACCTGTTTAACCTACATAGAGATACTGGCAAGATAGCGCTGTATGCCTTGGTAAGGCTAAATGGAGGGCATACGGTTAGATAGTACATAACACCAACGGATCATAGCTTCTTATTCCTAACAATTGTACTTCAGACAACACACTAAGAGTTTATCACCTGGTACTGTCTATGGCCTATAAATCTGTTGCCCACAAATTCGCCTTCGAAGATGCTTGCCAATATAAATTGCGGCAGTTTTTTGTAAAGGGTCCGCCAAATAACTTTTTTTTTTGAAAATGCTTTAAAAAAAACTACTGAATATTTTCTCAAATTTCTTTTTTATTTGAAATAATAATGGAAAAATGGTTAATAATGGAAAATAATTTCATTCAAATGGCTGCCTCGGCTGGCCATGCAGTAGCCTACACGATCGGTCCAATTTTTAAGCATATTATCGATTGTGTGCAGCTGTATTTCACCAATGGGGCTTCACGAATATTGTCCTTTAAAGCGTCAATTGTCTCTGGCTTGTCGGCGTAACACTTATCTTTGACGGCACCCCACAAATAATAGTCCAACGGTGTCAAATCGCAGCTCCGAGGTGGCCAAGCGACATCAGCTCTGCGGCTGATAATGAAATTATTTTCCATTATTAACCGGAAGGATTGTACTTTCAAATAAAAAAGAAATTTGGGAAAATATTCAGTAGTTTTTTTTTAAAGCATTTTCCAAAAAAAAGTTATTTGGCGGACCCTTTAGTAGAGGCTAGGGCAGCAATATAAGGGAAATAATGGAAATGTTCTTAAAGTGGCAAGAAGTTGTCAAACAAAGTGGTGAATATTTTCTTGATTAATCAGCATATTGACCACATTAAATAGATACCTACAGATTGATTTAAAAATATTTCTTCTTTTTACTACACCTTCTATTTACCAGGTTACTGATTGTGCCCAAAAACTTGTTGACATTTTTCTCCGGTTTTTTCTGTGTTTGCAGCTGGTCATTGTGTTCTCTCTGAAGAGTAAAAGTTTTAATTTTTTTTTGTTTCGTTTTTAAATTTAAAGCTACAGGTTCCTACGCCCTTTTTAGCAACTATGACTGGCTGGTAAGGCTTGTCAAAGTTTTTAGTGGTCCTAGTTTTCCGCTTCGTATAATTCAATTCATATTTTTTGTCTTGTAAAGCTATTTAAACTCCTGAGATTTATAGCCATGATATTTACGCCACAATCATAAGGCTTTAAAAGAAGAAAAACTAAGAATAAAATGCACAGGAAGAATACAAAAAATAATATGGAATCCTTGTTTTATTCCCCATTGCCTTAAGAGCATCACTGCAACCAGTTCAAGCAGTAACTGTTACAGAGAACTCAAACAAAACACATTACAACGCAATACAATACAAACTCTTATAATGGAATTGAAATTTCTTTTTCCACGTTTTTTCCAGCTTTTTTTTTGCAACAGCCCGCGTTCAGTGCTTTTTATTTTGCATACGGAAATCATGAGAATATTTAAATCGCATTAAATATGCAAATTCCCTTGAGAAGTTTTCTGTGTTTGGATATGCGCCATGGTTAGGTTAGGCGGGCTTGTGCGTTTAAATGCCCTATAGCCGGGAAGTCAGAGGGAACGGAAGTTTTGCTAGTCTGGTTAGGTTTTTTTTCCTATCAAAGCTTATCGTAGGTCTAATAATATGTAATCTTTGTAATCTGTCTGCCTAAAAGTATGTAACTACTTTTTTTTACTGGTTTTAATAGCATAAACTTAGGATGTACAAATAAGAGTGTATTTAAAGCATACTTTAAGGCCTTTTGAATGCTTTTTTTAATATCTTAAAATAACTTCAGAAGCAATTTTATTTCTCCTCTCTTTCTTAACAAATTGTACAAAACTTTATACGCCTCCAATCTCTGCATCATCCATCCATCATCATCCATCATATAGCCTACATTCAGGCGCATATTTAGTTTACCAAGATTCTTTGCAAATTAAAGCCGTAAACTATCATAATTTAAATAATTCTTGTTAATTTTTATCGCTTAAGCTAATTTATAATCATTTTTCTTCCACTTTTCTTTTAAAAACATTTTTCTCTTTTTCCTCTCCATATAGTGGCGGCCATTGTTCTCTGCATAATTTGCAAATTAACTGAAATTGTTTAATGATGTCTACGCGTATAAATGGCGCTGCTTAAAGCAACAAATATTATAATTTTTTCCGCACCAGTAACATAAAAAAACAGAAAAACAATAAGAAAATAAAATAAAAATAAAAATGAATGCAATTTTCAAAGCATTAAAGTTCATTGAACTTTCATTAGATTTTATAAGTTTTTATAAAGCATAGTTTTAGGGGTATACACTATGTTATATACATAGTTTAAAAAGCAATTAATTAGTCACACTGAAGTGTATTTTCAGAGTGGAAATAAGTGATACACGGAAGCATTATGATGGTGAATCCAAGCCGAGCTTAACAAATGCAGGCTAGCACAGGCGCAGTAATGCAAAGTTGTCTTTTAGACTTCTAATTAAGTGTAGTACCTTCAAATGGGATCTGTCATATATCTGTACTGATCACGCCGTTTGATATTGGATATTAAGTGGATATTAAGTGGATAGCGAGGTTTCCTTAAGTTGCCGTAGCCTTGTAGGTTGTGTGTTGTTAGCCTGTGGTTCAAATCCTGGCTTATAAAACTCGAACAAAAACGAAATTCGAAAAATAATTCTTTCGGCAAAATCTCTGAGAGTAAAATAAAATTCTCAAATCTGTCGTTCGTATTTGATATTAAATTGTAGCTGCCGCACTCTTCGATAAAATTAACACACACAACAGGACTGGAGTGTGAAGCTAGGTTGACTAGTAATCCTGACTAAAGGGTTGTAATTGTGAGTAAAAATGAGTAAGTATGCCCTGGCACGCAATTTCTTCAATGACTCTGGGAAGTTATCTCGACCTAGAGAATTTCGCCTCGGGTATTAGTGAGCGTTGATGTATATTTTCGCCAACTCTCGCTACCTAGCTACGTTTGAAGTCTTATTCAAATGCATCTCTGCAGAGTTATTAGGTGAATTAGGGGAATAGACACGCTTAGGTTTCGAAGATATCATTCGAGAAGTTAAACAGATGATCTTGGCTGTTCTAAATCACTTCGTGGTATTTACTCAAAACTTCGGTAGCGCCTGTAGGATTATATTACTTTCCAGGGAAAACTATCTGTGGCATCTCTTCTTCGAAACGATGCAACATCGGTCCTTACTTATGGCTTGAAGATGTAAATGGGTAGACGATCTGAAAGACTTAACTCTCTCTTAAGTTTGTTAGATTTCTCGATTTCTATACTGTCTTCCGAGTGGCGCTTTACGCCACAAGAGTTGTATTCTAGAATAAATTTTACACCGTCATCTCCAATATTTTGTCAATCAATGCTATTGAGTCCAACGTGGAAATATCGAAGCATACCGTGAGTAGGAATTAACCCAATTCGAGTGATATCATGTAGAATTGATAACAAGTTAATCGGCTTAATCTTGGTATTGCTGGCAAGTGTGCTAGTTAGAGATCATTCCTTGGTATAGCTCTTGCCTAGAGTAAAATGCTCAAGTGGGGTTGTCAAGCACGATAGATGATTGACCAAAATGATGTATAAATCTTCTGATCTTTTCTTTTAAGGGGAAGCAGTGAAAGACTCTTACCCTTTGAAAGGGAATCGATATATGATTATCTTGGACACTGTTTACATAACATACATAATTGGTCATTACTACCCTTCAATCACGATTGCGACCTAACTTCTCACACCACTTATGTTGTGTGTGTTAATTTTATACATGAGAGGCGGGATCTACAGTTTAAAATCGACTGCGAACAATAGATTCTTGGGAAACTTTTCATGGCAATTTTATTTCGTTCTCAGAGTTTTTGCCAGAAATCAGCTGAGGGTAAGTCGTCGAAGAATTAATTTTTTAAAATTTCATTTTTCGTGGGAGATAGCTGACCTGGGGTTTGAATCGAGGCCTCATGTCTAATAAGCCACCATACTACCTACTAGACTACGGCGATTTGGACACTATATGGTAGTACGTATCTTGGAACTTTTATATTATTTATTATCGCGCTACAGGAGCTGGGCCTGGATTCCACGAAAAATCTATGACAGACAAATGTAATCAATTTCGTGTTTTATATCTGCTGGCTCTCGTAAAGATAGTGTGTGCTGCACTTTCAGGCTCGTCATACGCAAGACTTGATAATTCAGGCATGAGATTGTTAGCTTAGGGTAATACAGAGGACTTCAAAGCCTTGGAATATAGCCAGTAATTCCTAGCGGTAGAACCTTTTGCATAATTTCGGGTTATACTCGATTTATGTTTAACATGATGTTACTATAACGTTACCACCAAGATTGATGTCAGTCTGGAGATCAAGTGCAAGATCACTCTTGCCAACAGGTGGCAAGAGTATGGTCTCGATAGGCAATTGAGTAGCAGCGACCTCTCTCATACGACAAAACTAACACTCTACAAGACGCTCATCCTACCCGTGCTTCTTTATGGCACAGAGGCATGGACCCTACTAAGTACTGATGCAGCAGCCTTGAGAGTATTCGAGAGAAAAGGCCTACGTAGGAGATTCGGTCCAGTGCGAGTTGGCGGCTATTTTCACATCCGATCCAACAGTGAGCTGTATGAGCTTCTCAACGAGATAGACGTTGTGCTGCGTATTTAGATACAGCGGCTGTGCTGGCTCGGCCTTGTCGTTCGAATGGTGGAGGATGGTCCGGCGAGACGGGTATTTAATGCGGTGATCTGCGGAGTCGACGAAGACGACGACCTTGTATGCGTTAAAAGGACCAAATCGAGGAAGTACTGTCATCGATTGGCGTGACCAACTGGCGTAGGCACGCAAGATGCAGAGGCGCCTGGATTGATGTGTGCGGCAGGCCGAAATCCGTTAATCGGGTTGTTAATAGCCAATTAAGTAAGTAAGTAATGATTAAAAAAATCTCATGGAATTTTAAGTCCTCCAGAAAAATTTTAAAATTAAAACATGTCCTTTATGTGATGAGACTCCTCTGAGCCACTCTAGATATTTCACACTTCGCTTGGTTTTGTTTTTTTTTTTTTTTTGTAAGTGTACTGATGCCTCTGATGCCTCATGCACTCTTCTTAATGAGTTTTTTTCTTCTGTTTTTTGCAATTATTTTTAATTTTAAAAATTAAAATAAATTTCAACGACAATAAATTTTTTTTATTTTTTTTCAAATTTTTTAATTTTATTTTAAGGCGATAAATTTTCTGAATTTAATTAAATAATTTAAAATTTATGGCAATTCTTCTTTCTGTTTAGTTTTATTTATTGTTTCGTTTCGTTTCATTTCTCTTTTTTATTTTCCATTTTTTTTCTAATTTTATTGCTCCACTGACCACCATTACTGGCAGTCATTTGCATTTTTCTCCATAAAATATTGTGTGGCACGAAATGATACCAAAAAAAGAGGAAAAACGGTAAAAACGAAAAAGAATTTCATTCAACTGCTGTTGATGCTGATGGCAGTGTCAGCTGTTACAATTCCTTCTTCTTCTTTTTTTGCAATTTTTTTCGTTCTTTTTTTATTTTTTTGTTGTTGCGGTTACGTGGTTAAATATTCCATTCGCTATTGTTTAACTCGTTATAGATATTGTCAGTTGCTGCTGCTGCTGCTGTTTCAACTTCAAAAAATATTCTTTACAATCGTCTCCAACCGTATTTATTATTCCCGTAACGTGCTGTTTAGTTCGTTTTTGTTTTTTTTTTTGGAATATTTTGTAGCACACAACAGAACATTTATAAATAAATTGAAGAAAATTTTGTTGCAGTGACAGTTTTAGTTTATGGATGGAATGTCATTATCACATAAAGGGAAAGGAAATCTCTTCCTCCATATGGTTTAATAATATACAATAAATTGCTTAAAATTGTTTTACACTTAACCCTGGTAAAGCAAAAGATGTATATTTAATGGTTTATTATTTGTGAAGAAAATCGAGGTTTGTGTCTTTAATAACTTAGCATTAACTCGATCCACGTTAGCATTTAGTTAGCATATGTCTGAAGGTTATAAAATGTTCATCTTAGGTTTTAAATTTTAGAAATTTTAGGTAGCAGAGATCAGCAATTAATCGCTTTTTCACTACTCATAAGTACTCATGAAATTTTGAGTATGAATGAGTCAACAGTATTGAAATCCAACTACTCTGATGCATTCGTACTCAGTACAACATTGATTTATAAGCACAGGTTGCAATGAGTATGAGTATAACGTTAACATCAAACACATAACATTCGAAATATGTTTGATTCATACGCCTACTCATTCAGATTCATAAATTTAGAAAAATACTTATAATACTCATAAATGATTCAAGTGATTCGAATCATTCGTCAAAATTTACAGTCTTAGTTGTTGTTGCCTTTACAGAAAAAGAAGAAAGAAAAGACAAATATAGCAAGGAAAGCTAACACACAACCTTCTAGTGAGTATTGTAATGTTCGTACGCGAATCATACTTATTTTGTGATTCGTGTATACGATGAGTCACGGAGAGTCTAAATCAATAACATCGTACGTATTGTTAAGTATGAGTACCATGAGTATTTCAAACTTTGATTATGAGTAGTATGAGTATGACATTAAAATAAGTACGAATGCGTATAAGTATCAGAAATTATGAGTATGATTCGAATCTACTCATCGTTTTGAATACGCATTGCTGACCTCTAGTAGGTAGTGTGTTCGCTTATCAGACGAAAGCTTGTGGTTCATAACCCGAATAAAACGAGATATGACAAAAATATTTCCTTTGGGCCACTTTTTCAGCATTTTTCAGACAAAAAGTTGCAGAGTAAATTATATTGTGATGAAGGGCTTCTCAAATCAGTCGTTAATGGATAGATCCCGTCACTCAAATATAAAACTAACACACACAATGAATGGTGTGAGAAGATTGGTTGTAATCCTTACTAAAAAGGCTTTAATGGCCAGTTGAGTAAATAAGCAAGAAGGAAGTCGCATAGCTCTACAGAGAAAGTGTAACATGAAAAGCCACGGCCATATCTTAAGGTAGAGTAAGACTGAGGTTAAGTTTTAGGACGTGTACTTGTCATTGGGACCAGCACAATACGTAGAGGTCAAAATTACCCCTTGGAAAAATGAGTAGGACTTAATAAGGAAACTTTCTCAACACTAAACCCACCACAACAATCGAATATATGGACACATATGGTTTAATTTCTATTTTCTTGTTGTAGCTCCATTAATCAAGTTTAGCAGATAAGCTGGAACAAGTAACTCGCTTACTGAAACTAGTTCTAGAATGATAGGGTTGCCATCTGTCTTAAACATATATTACGACATCTCTGAAATATTTTCCTAGGATCTGTAATCGTAGATCACAGTAGAGGTCTAAGTTAGGAAAGGAAGTACACTAATGATGGATCTATCTTTGGTAATAACAACGTTCTCAAACTAAAAGTTCTTTGACAACAAAACTAGGGTCTAAGAGAGAGTACAAAGCATGCGGATGCTTATACTGAACCTACAAGCGTATTAATTTCCTCAGCACAACAGGCTTTACTCTTAATAGACCTATGTATACCAGAGTACTGACATTCTTTGAACAGGCCGCAGGAATCTCTCGCAATCTACCACTCTGCGCAAAGGCAAATTGAACAATTGGTGAATTAACACTAGAAGGCTACGCAGAAAGCTGTACTAGAGAGAAGGTAATAATAAACAAAATTTGACTTTATTTCCCTTGAACATAAAATTAGCAGTTGAAGCCAAGGGGAAATAAGTGAGGCACACGTTACCATAGCAGGAGACTCAAGTAGACAAGAGTTACTGAACCATTCAGAGGAACTGCTGTGACTAGGAATACTGTGAGTAATACCTGAGAAGCTGAAGCAAAAAGAGAGTACAGAGGCATATGTTAGCACGGTAGGAGACCCACATAGACAATGCTTATTGAACCATTTCATTCAGAGGAAATACTACGACTGGTAATATCTGGAATAGCAGTTGTTGACAGATTAGATCAGAATCAATCGTTTGTCTAGATTGTACAAGCTCATATTGAATAAATTTCTTCTATTTCCAGCAGACAAAAATCTTTAAATTTGTTGGCACAAACTCTGCCTATCCACTGTATGCTAAGCCCCACTTGACTTCGTTTATAAACGTAAATTTGAGGACGTTTACTTGCCAATAAAACAGTACTCAGAGGTCAAACTGATCCCGTGTAGTTCGTCCTGAAAAGAGAGGATAATAGTAAAGGAGATAGGATACCAGAAAAAAGGAGAAAATAATTAGGAGAGGGAAGGGGCACAAATTGAAGGGAAAAAGTTAAAATTAATGCCACAAACATACAATACAACAACTGCCTAGATATCCTAACACCCTAGATATCAATCAGCTCAAACTACTTAGTAATCTCTGGAGAGCTTTAATGTCAGCTCTTGACAGAGAATAGGAATCATCAAAGGAACCCCTGTCCAAGATCCTCAACCTCATAGTACTAACATAATACATAATTGATCATTACAACCTTCAGTCGGGATTACTTCCTAGTTTTCACTCCACTGACATATGTTATGTGTGTTAATTTTATGCATAAGTGGCGGGATAATAAAAAAAATTTTTTGTGCTAGAAATCTGCTGAGAGGAAGTCGCCGAAGAGTGATTTGATGTCTGACCTGCAGTTTGAAACCTGGCCATACGTCTAAAAATCCAACGTACTACCTACTAGACTACGTCGACTTGTAATCGTTTACTCTGCAAAAGTCTACATTGTCTCAAACCCATTTGGCTTGAAAAGAGTATCCACTTCGGTGGGGAATATTCTTTCAAACGTCCTTTCCAACTTCTCAGAAACATTCTGCCCTATCGGCGGTCTAAAAGCACCCCTCATATGCCTGCTCACTGTCGATAATTTCCACATGACCTCAGATCCAGCAGAGAAGAGAAAAAGGTATAAACTAAGGTCTCAGAAACAGATGTACTTCGTTTCGCAAGCTGTTCAACTTGTCAGTACATAAACGAATGACTTTTCTAGGACTTGCAAATTGTAAAGTAAGATAAGATTTTTGAGGAAACCAAGACTATTGAGGAGAATTGACTTCTGAAATGTAGAAAATCGAACAATTTCTGAAGAGAACAATTACTTCTAAAGGCTGGACAATTTCAGAGAAGGTGTCCAAACATAACCTGCAACAGTTCGCCTGAAATCTATTCCAGATGCTTGTTAGAAATTTAACATCGCAATGCTGTGTAAGAAAAGCAGTAACCAACCTCACTCTGTCCTCATTCAAATTCAGCAGCAAATCTGTTTTTACACAATCTGTGGCAGACTAATATCGTAAGTCATTCATTTTTCATTGACTTTTTCTTGTCATCGAAATTATCAGATTGAAGACAATCAAACTATTTTGCTCCGGTTTTTCTAACAACAGCAACGTTTTCATAGACTTTATAAATTTTTTCAATGCATAGCTACTTTATAGAAAAAAAAAACTTTAAGCAATCAATAATTTTGGTTTGTCTTAAGTGCAGAAAACCTTATAAACACTTGCCATTGTTCAAATTCAATCAACTCAAACTGTCATAGTCATCAAATGCATGAATTAGGGAAGCATTTCAGAGTTTTAGCAGCTGGCCTTCTGTTAAAATTTGCTTTTTTCTCCTCTTTTTTCTCTAGTTTTTCTTTTAAGCTATTAATACGTGTTATTTATTTCTGTATTTCAAAAAACAAAAACTTATGAAAGCAATTCTCTCCTCCATGCCACATTTTTTATAAGTTTTCATAGCAAAATTTTTTCTTGAAAAAAAAAATGTTTTTTTTCGGAGCAAGTTGTTGCTAAAAACAACACATACATGCAATATATTGTTTATAAAAATAAAAATAAAAAATAAAAAAATAACTAGAGTTTATAGAAGAAAGAAAGCTTTTTTTCTGTCTTGAGGAAATCTTTTTTTCCATTTTTTTTGTTTTTTTTTTGCTCACCAAGAAAGAAATTGGTGGCATGAAAAATGACAAGAGTCAAGTTTAAACTTGATTAACAAATTTTTAAGTTTTTCATTTCTTCGTTTCTCTATATCTCGCTCGCTCTCTATCTCTCGCGTTAAGTGCTTACTTGCATTACTTAAATGCATTGCATATGTTAAGGCAAAGGCTTGCATGTTGTGTATATGTATGTATGTGTTACCATACATATGTGCTATAAAGTCATTTTCCAATGGCACGCAATTCGTTTGAGTATACATATACATATGTGGGTTTACATGTATACACCCAGCCAGCATTTTTTGAAAATTTTAATCAAATTCGAGTCTTTTTTGACTCTTCTGCACGATTGAAAAGTAAGAATATGCGCTCATTTTCTGATCATAAAAGACTCATTTGTCGGGAGAAAAGTGTTACTACGGGCGACTCTTCTCAAAAAATCATTAATGAGTCATTTTCTATATTAATTTCGAGTCATTTTCGATGCGTTTTCGAATAGTTTTGTGATCATTTTTGAATCGCTTTCTGATGATTTATTAGTCGTATTTAACTTCGTTTATGCTTCTTTTTCGAGTCGTCTTTCAGTCATTGTTTAATCGCAAGCGAGTCTTTTATGAGTAATTTATCAGTATGTTTAGGAGTCCTTTTATTGTCATTTATCAGTCGTGTTTGTATTAATCTGGACTCCTTTTTGCGTCATTTATGATTATAATTTGAGTCATTTATTAGTGGTATTTGAAATTGTGTTTTTAGCCGACCCCAACGACTAATCAAAATGTATCTTTAAAGGCATACAACGAAAAGATTGTTAAAATCCGACTTTAGCCTAGCCCCCAGGCTAATAAAAGCTTGGGGCTTCATACATACGGACATACATAATTGGCCATTACAACCCCTCAGTCATGATTACGACCTAGCTTCTCACACCACTCATGCAATGTTCGTTAATTTTATACGTGAGTGGCACGACCTACAGTTTAACGTCGACTCCGAACGACAAATTTTTGAGAAACTAAACTGAAAGGAAGTTGACGACTACCAAAGAAAGAATATTATATTTATATTTAAAAACAAATTGTACTTCATTTCATAGCCAACTTTTTACATTAATGAAAATTTATATAGAGAGGGTGAAAAAAGCATTAATCATCCATCTGTTCAAAATATGATCATAAATACATACTTATAATCACTTTTCAAACACCTGCATGATGTGTTTTTGATTAATCGTTTTTCAATCTACAGTATAAGTAGAATATAATAATAAATAATGTAAATAATAGTCACATTTTAAATATCTGGATGATTAATTTTCGATTGCTATACAATTTTTTATTGTATTTTAAATCGCACTTATTTTACTCATTGGCGCGAATCATTTATGAGTCCTTTTTTAATCGTGTAACTGACTAATAAGTTTTTGATCGCCAAAAGTACTCTAAAAAGACTCAGCAAGGTGATTTTTCAAAAAACAATCTTCCAAATGCTAGCTGGGCAGTTTTACAAAACATGTACAGACACATTCAAAGTTTTCTATCTTTATTTTTCTTCATATGTATGTGTGTGTGGTGTAGCAGCAAAGAAAAATTGTGGCAACATATTGTAAACTTCTATACAAAGATTGTTTTAAGTTTTTAACAGTTTTTTTCCACTTTTTTTGGCTTCTTTTGCATCTGCTACACTGTTGTTGTTCATACATTGGGTTAGTGATGCTGTTTGTATTCATAAGACTACCAGAAAATACCCCAGAAAGGTGGGATGCTATAAATTGATTATACTAGCATTAGCACGTTTGAAGCATGCATTTCTACAACCAGAACCGATCAACAGAAAAAGGTGGCGTATGCCATGAATGCATAACTTTTTGGATTGTAATTACCCAACAAAAGTTCGGATTGTCTCAAATCCAATTGGCTTGAAAAAATCTGAGCCTCACTGCCTTCAACTGCCTCACGGTCGGGAATATATTTCCAAAGTTCTCTTCCTACTTTTCAATAACATTCTGTCCTATAGTGGCATAAAAGCTGCCCCTCATCTGCCTGATATACACACCAGAGGTCAGCAAGGAGTATTCAAAACGATGAGTAGATTCGAATCATACTCATAATTTCTGATACTTATATGCATTCATACTTATTTTAATGTCATTCTCATGATACTCATATTCAAAGTTTGAAATACTCATGGTACTCATACTTAACAATATGCATGATGTTGTTGATTTCAACTCTCCACGACTCATCGTATGCACGAATCACAAAATAAGTATGATTCTCGTACGAATACTACAATACTCACAAGAAGGTTGTGTGTTTGCTTTGCTTACTGTCTTCGGCTTTCTTCTTTCTTTGTAAATGCAACAACAACTAAGGCTGTAAATTTTGACGAATGATTCGAATCACTCGGAATCATTTATGAGTATTATAAGTATTTTTCTAAATTTATGAATCTGAATGAGTAGGCGTATGAATCAATCAC
The DNA here is from genome assembly GCA_932273835.1 of Sarcophaga variegata. NCBI lineage: Eukaryota > Metazoa > Arthropoda > Insecta > Diptera > Sarcophagidae > Sarcophaga > Sarcophaga variegata. The sequence continues at coordinate 13,079,816 of OW026361.1, read as the reverse complement.
AGTTCGAATGTTATGAGTTTGATGTAAACGTTGTACTCATACTCATTGCAACCTGTACCTTTAAATCAATGTTGTACTGAGCACGAATGAATCAGAGTAGTTGAACTGTTGACTCACTCATACTCATAATTTCGTGAGTACTTGTGAGTAGCAAAAAAGCGATTCATTGCTGATCTCTGATACATACATAAATAAATAATTGGTCATTACAATTCTTCAGTCAGGATTACGACGTAGTTTCTCATATTGAGCACGTTAATTTTTATATATGAGGTGCGGGACCTACAGTTTAAAGACGAATTTTCATGGCAATTTTATTTACTCTGAGAGTTTTTACCAGAAATCTGCTGAGCGGAAGCCACCGTAGAAATATTTTTTTTTATTTCGTTATGTTCGAGAAGTCTAGATTGTCTCAAACCCATTTAGCTTGAAAAGAGTCTCCGCTACGGTGGGGAATATTATTCCCTGCCAACTTCTCAGAATCTTTCTGCTCTATTGGCGATTTAAAAACTCCCCTTATCGGCCTGCACACTGATGCCAATTCCAACATGACCTTAGATCCAGCAGAGAAGAGAGAAGGTTCCAGAAACAGATGTACATCGTTTGACAATCGGTCCAACTTGTCAATACACCAACGAAAGACTTCTCTAGGTTTCCAGAAGAAAAGAAAGGAAAACATAACCTGGGGTTTCAGAAACAAATATACTTCGTTTGGCAATCTGTTCAACTTGTCAATACACCAACGAAAGACTTCTCTGGGCCGAGTAAACTGTAGAGTACGATAAGACTATTGTATAAACCAAGGCTACTGAGGATAATTGATGACTAAAATCAAACCATTTCTTAAGGTAATGATTACGAATAATAGGAGACAAAGATCATGGTGGAAGCAACGTAAAGCTTTATAGATGACGATGAAGTCAGTATTGATCTTAAAGTATAGAAAGGGATAGGTTAGTAGGATATTATGAGCTTCAACATCCTGTTTACATAATGAAAGCAAAGAATTCAAGTCAAACTATTTGAATTGATCAACAGACAAGGACTAATTCAACAGACAAGGAATAATGTTTCAGAATGACGATGCAAGTTGTCATCTTTCTTGATACGACAGAAGAGTTTGAGGGAGTTTGATACATACATAGTTGGTCATTACAACCCTTCAGTCAGGATTACAACCTAGCTTCCCACACAACTTATGTTGTGTGTGTTAATTTTATACACGAGTGGCGGGATCTACAGTTTAAAGTCGACTCCCAATGAAGGATTTTTGAGAAATTTCTCATGGCAAGTTTATTTCACTCTCATAGAGTTTTTGCCAGGAATCTACTGAGAGGAAGTCGCCGAAGAAATATTAATTTTTTATTTCGTTTTGTTGCGGTTGTCTGACTTAGGTTTTGAACCATGGCCTCACATCTAATAAGCCAACATTCAACCTGCTAGACTACGGCCACTACATACCTAACCTTAAGTCTTTGGATTAGAAATTATTGTGATCTCTGCAGACCTCTCTTTATCGATCAAAACGACGCATTATTTTTAAAATTTTTAAACAAAATTCCCCGCACATCTAATGACACTGTCACATAAGCGTCATAAAAACCACGGCATAAGAGTTTCAAAATCTATTCCTTTTCCACATGGCCTTGTAGCAAAAGGAAAAGGATCAACTTGACTCTGTGAAAATATTCTCCACTTAGGTTCAGGTGTAGAGGACATCAAAGAGTCATTGTGAATCGACTTTAAATTCTTAGCCTGTCTTTCCATATGCCCGCATGTGTTTAAATGTGGCTTCTAAGTTTTTCTTTTGGCTGCCATTGTTGCCTTTCTTTTAAATTTCATTAGAATTGCTTGTTTGTTGTTGATGTTGTTCTACGTTCTTATTTTAACTGTCGTTGCAATATTGTTTCGTACGTTTTTGTTGTTGCCAGCTATTGTTTTAATTGTTTATTTTGGCTGTCAAAAGTATAACAATAAAACCAAGAATTTCTTTCTTTCTTCTCCTTTTCTTTTTGGCTGCAATAACAGCTGCCAGTTTAACAAAGTATTTCAAGCTATAGCCAAAGAAGCATGCAACACGAAACCGTCTTTTAATTTCATTTTAATTGTTGACTGCCTTCAAATTCTTAGGCTTTCTGTATACGTACGGTTTTAAGGCAGGTTTTTATTGCTTTTAAGGTGTTTCGACTAAAATTTTAAATTATTTTTTTTGGGCCATGAAATTGCTGAGCAGGTCACAAACAAATTGTTATTAAAGGACATTAATCTTTTGCTTAAAAAAATTTGTTTCCTTTTTCTCGTTACATTTTAAAGACTGAAACTCTGTGCTACAATGTTGTTTTACAATTTCGTTAGTAATTCATATTAAAGTTGCGCAGTGAAGTAAATAAAGAAAAAACAAAAACTAAAGCCTACCTTTGACAGCAATGCTTATAATAAAGTTCATAGTCTATCTTCAGGCGCATACAAATGAAATTTTTTTACATAAAATACTCCACGTTTTTTTTTTATAAAGCTTTAGTGGAAATCATAACATTTCATAAGTTGGTTTTTATGCAAGAGAACACAAGTACTAATAAACAAATACTTAAACAAGATATCACACATATGTACATACACATATACACACACATAAATATCTTAATCCATATATAGGTTCTACAGTTATGTATGTACAAAGGAATATCAGGTTGTTTATGAACACCAGTGCTGCGGATTTGGTGCAATGCACGTAGTGTAGGTAGAGAGGTTAAAGGGTAGGAGAAGAACCATAAGGTTTTAGGTCCCATTCCTCTCTGTACACACCTATGTCACTAAGACGATTCGTTGTGCGTTCACTATCATGAGGTATGAACCATATTTTTATAGAAAGTCTGTGTCTTACATAAACTATCTTAGCTTCTTGCAGTCCATATCGAATGTAGTCACAATCAGAGTCATGTCTGGTGTAAGGTCTTCCACAAAAAATTGGGATCTCGAGCTTGCAGTCCCTTGCTTCGCTGTTTTCACCACATGTGTGGCTCTGGTAGATTCATTTCGTATTTACTGGCTTTATACCGACTGCACATGAATCATTATTATCCGCTCTCACAATGGCGGCAACTAAATCTCAATATTGCCTGACATTCCTAACAAAGTCCTGTAGGTTGCATTAGAGGACAAAATCGAATGCGTTCACCAATTGTCTGCGACATTCTACTGGCAGCTGTTGAGTTCGGCGATTTCTGTCGATGTTTGTGGATTACAACGTACTCGACTTAGTAGCAAATAAAAGTCTCCCACACATGAGGATAGTGCTACGTTTCATGCCAAAAGTTTGACTAAAGATAGCGCGGTGAAAGGGGTTATCATCTTACATAGATTCTGTCTAGCCATGAGTGCACCGATTTAAGCCGACAAAAGTTATATTGGTCCAACCCGCTGCAGTAGTGAGACAAGTAATTTTCAAGTGCAACAAATTCACTGAAGATTTTAGTGTATTACAAGGGTTTTTGGTTACAGATCAGATATCAGCAATGAATCGCTTTTTCGCTACTCATAAGTACTCATGAAATTTTGAGTATGAGTGAGTCAACTGCATTGAAATCCAACTACTCTGATTCACTCGTACTCAGTACAACATTGATTTATAAGTACAAGTTGCAATGAGTATGAGTACAACGTTGACATCAAACTCACAACATTCGAAATATGTTCGAATGTGTAATTGGGCGAGAATGCAGAGCGCTGCTGCAACTGAAGCTAAAACGATATTGGGAGCTGGGCTTTATAGGAGGACTCTAATCGCATAGAGACATTCAACTGCAATGAACATATCGTTTGAGCATTTTGCTCCGTATGGTCTCTCGTGATGTCCTTCTAACATAATTCTAAATCGATTCTGGAAGTGGTGACTTTCAATTGCTTTACATTTCAGGGGAATTCCATGCAGCTTTGAACACAATATCTCATCAAGACGTTATAATGCCCAAATGAAGGCGAAGCTGTAGAACATTCTGTGTGCCTAGATTTGGTGAGTATCAAATGAAAATGGAATTCGATATCGTTTAGAATCTGACGGCAAAAAAAGATGTGAAGATGATTCTACTATCCGAGAAGAAATGGAACACAGCGCAGAAGTTCAGTAAAGTAGTGTAGAAGCTTTGCAAACAGCCTAGAAAATCTGAAGGCCATTGCGATAATGCTGTGATCATGTGAAAAACAAGATCTTATGGATAGTACCACGGGGTGGAATGTAGCCAATAGAGGTGGTTTCATTTATTACGAAGCCGATACACCAAATCACAATTCCACGCAATACCCAGGCGTGTTACACCCTGACACTTCGATGTCCGTCTTCGTTCGTGAATACCGGCTATTTCTTAGGGAAATTTTACGATCTTAAGTGATAACATTTACTGCGGGACATAGCGATATCCTCCGAAATGGATGGATGGATTGCTATTGCACTGATATTGGTACGATGCTGACAATCCAAGATATTTTGCATGGTGTTCCGATTTCCTCACTTAAACTAAAGGGTCCGCCAAAAAACATTTTTTTGGGCTGCCGTCAAAGATAAGTGTTACGCCGACAAGCCAGAGACAATTGACGCTTTAAAGGACAATATTCGTGAAGCCATTGGTGAAATACAGCTGCACACAATCGATAATGTGCTTAAAAATTGGACCGATCGTGTAGGCTACTGCATGGCCAGCCGAGGCAGCCATTTGAATGAAATTATTTTCCATTATTAACCGGAAGGATTGTACTTTCAAATAAAAAAGAATTTTGAGAAAATATTCAGTAGTTTTTTTATAAAACATTTTCAAAAAAAGTTATTTGGCGGACCCTTTATTTGTACTCCGCTCTTCTTGCAAGAGCGTTTAACTGCGTTAGCAGCAGAAAAGTACGTACAATAATACAAGACTATGCCGAACTTTATGTTAAAATTTCTAAATTGCATGGTCGTCCAATGCACAAATCAGATTTTCACGGGCCACTATACTTTTGAAGGACTAGCAAATGGAATTGGTATTACGTCAAATGATTTCTTTAGAAGAAGTAGGTATGAGGAGAAGTAAGAGATTATCTTACGCTTCATGTTTCAGTGCCCTGCATTTGCATGAAGAGGCAGAAGTTGGCATTGCCTCTTCTGAAGAAAAAGTAGGTCTGAGGAGGAGTAAGAGACCATCTAACACTTCATGTGTCAGTATCCTATCCTTGCCATTAAGAGGCAGATGTTTTCACCCTCACATTATCAGTCATCCAGACATACATACATACATAATTGGTCATTACAACCCTTCACTCACACCACTTATGTTGTGTGTGTTATTTTTATACATGAGTGACGAGACCTACAGTTTAAAGTCGACTCCGAACGGCAGATATTTTTTGAGAAACTTTTAATGGCAATTTTTATTTATTCTCAGAGTTTTTGCCAGGAGTCTGCTGAGGGGAAGTCGCCGAAAAAATGGTTTTTTATCTAATTTTGTTGAAGATGTTTGACCTGGGCCAATACACCTACTAGACTAAGGCGACTCCAAAAAAAAATTGCTTGGATCTCAAAAATTCACGAGGATGTCGCCTTGTAAATGCTTTACATCATATCCGTTAAAGGTGTGATTGTATTGATTACTTGGGCCAGCAAGAACTTAGACCCTCTCGGTCTCTAGCTTTGGGTTCAAACCCCTGGCCTCACTACTAGACTACGGCGACGTCAGGCAATATTACTAGACTCTGCGGAACCTTAAATTTTATTAAGTTCTTCAATCTTGTGGTCATCGATCGCAGAAATCAGATTCTCACGGGCCACTATACTTTTGGAAAGCAAGCCGATGGAATTGGCATTTCCATGCAGTATTGGTATGTCTTATGCAGAAGAAATAGGTTTGAGGAAGACACATACATAGGCACACACACTTCATGTGCCTACATGTTGTCATGAAGAGGCGGATGTTTTCAGTCTCAAATTTTCGTCATACTTCAACGCAAAGAATTTCTAGAGTCGAGTTGGTATCCTATAGGATATGTTTGATCCTCGACTTAGGTATTAATAGTGACATCGCAATGCACCTAAACGTTGGCTTCAGTGGGACCTTGCCTTTCCAGGAATTCACTTAACCTAACATAGCTAAATGGGGGGTAGCGAAGCACAGCGGGATTTATCTCTTCGTTTATTTGATTTAAAAATAAACTCTCAGGTTTTCGAAGTATATGTATGTGTGGCTTTGTATATGAGACATTCATAATAATATTCTTATCTTTTTTATTTTATGGCATTATAAATTATAACATAACCTCACTCATTCACTCACTTACTCATTCACTCCTCTACACTTTCAACTCCTTTTTCTGGCATTTTAAGCAAAAAAAAAAAAGTAAATTCTTTTTTGTTGGTTGGTATTTTTAAAATATATTTTTGCACTTAATATAACATTTTGTATATTACTGGTACTCTTTTGTTGTTGCTGCTGTTGTTGTTGTTGTTAAACTTTGTGTTTTTTTTTGTTGTTTCGCTTTTATCTTGAAAATATATTTTCAGCGATATTTTATTATTTTTTACGTTCATTTTCTGTTTCTCTCTCTCTCTTCTTTCTAGGGATTGTTGCAACGACAGCTTAAGCAGCTGAAGCAGTTACAGGTTTTCAGTCTCTGAATGTATTCGTCTTTTTTTTTCTTTTGAGTTTTTGTTCGTGCAACATGCAACGTTTCATTGTGTTGCTCGCACGGTATTTGCTACATGCTGTTGTGCTATGAAAACATACAATTTATTGCATTTACTTGCTTCGAGGCTATGAAATTATAGTTTATGCATGAAGTTGTCGGATTGCAAACAGTGCGGGGTAATTAAATAATTTCATGGAATAAAGGAGAATCAAATTTTTGGAAATATTTCTTCAATTTGGTAAAGACATGTTAATGATTATGCTGCTTAAGTAGTGTTAAAATATTCAGCAGAGTTCTTTTCATGTTCATCTACTTCTTTTTAATGTTCTAATATAATCTCTGGAACTATAACACACATACCTACATACATACATACATAATTACAACCTTTCAGTGAGGATTACGACCTAGCTTCTCACGACCTAGATTATATAGGTTTCATTAAGGTTCCGACCTACAGTTTAAAGTCAACTCCGAACGACAGATTTTTGAGAAGCTTTTCCGTGGCAACTATAACTACAGATAATAATAGTCTTTTGTCACCTTCCGGAAGGAATAATGGCACCATAGCATGATTGTTTGGTGTCGCCGTAGTCTAGCAGGTAGTGTGTTGGCTTATTAGGCGTAAAGCCAGGGTTCGAGCCCCAAGCCAGACTTCAAAACAAGAATACGAAAAAGTATTTTTTCGGCGACTTCCTCTCAGCAGATTTCTGGCAAAAATTCTGAGAGTAAATAAAAATTGCCATGAAAAGTTTCTCAAAAATCTGTCATTCGGAGTCGACTTTACACTGTAGGTCCCGCCACTCATGTATAAAATTAACACACACAACATGAGTGGTGTGAGGAACTAGGTTATAATCCTGACTGAAGGGTTGTAATGACCAATTATGTACGTATGTAGTATGGTTGTTCGATAACTACCAATGTATTGGAAGAATTTTGTCAATATTTCTCCACTTGAAAGCAAAGTGCTATTGAATGGAACACAAAAAGCCAAAAAAAAAATATTTCGCAAATCGAATACACTCCTTTACATTCCACAAAATATTTTAGCTCAATCAGCAAAGTTCTCCACCATTTTATCCTCCTCAAAGAGGACCATCCTATATATTACCCAAAAAGATAAGTATAAGCAGCAAATTTTACTGGAAGACCAGACTGAATAACCTTTTGAGAAGGAGCATCACTTAATAAGCAAAATTCCTCACCACTGTAGCCAATACAACAACTCCTTATGTCTAGTTAGGACATAAACCAATCACATGCTCATTTGTATCGGATATTCCAACAGGACATCGCTCATCTTGCTTCATTTGCCAAATTCATTCTGATTTATTCTGTTTGTTTTGAAAAGTCATCAGGGATGGGTATAGCATTCAACAACACGTTCAAATTATAAAATTATTACACAAAATGGTTGCACTGTCTGGCCCTAATTTTCATCCAAAAATATCATTTTCCATTCTCAGGCCCATTTTTGGATGAATAGCAACATGAACAAACAAAATTGTTGTATTAAAAAGGATAATAAACCACATAAGAGCTTGCAATATATCCCGCAAAAGTCAGTATTTGGTAAATATTTTATTCAGAGAGACATTGGCCAGGCCGTCAACGTCCTTAGCATGTACTATCGGTCGGGGATTACCATTTTCTTTTGGCCTGAAGTAAATGATTAGGGTATCAAAGAGAGACATGTGGACACTATCTTAGTTATTTGTTTAGGATCTACAAGAGCTGTCTGCGTACTAATTGGACAATTTGTTCAGAGAACCCAATACAAGCATCTTACAAGCAATGGCCATAATGAAAGACGAAGTCCTGAATACATCGTAGTCTACTAGACAGTGTGTTGGCTTCTTACACTTGAGCCTGTGGTTCAAGCCAACATCAACATCTCAATCAAACCGGTATGTGATAAAAATATTTCTTCGGCGAGTTCCTTTCAGCAAATTTCTGGCAAAAAACTATGCCGACAGATCTTTTTAGAATCTTTTCATGGTAATTTTTTATTTAATTTCAGAGTTTTTTGGCAAAAATTTGCTGAGAAATATTTTTCATATTTCGTGTTGTTGGAGAGGTCTGATCTGGGGTTTCAACCGTGGCCTCACGTCTGATAAGTCAACACACTACATACTAGACTATGGCTACTCCAAATAAAAATTGCTTTAATCCCAAAAAATTCACGAGGAATTATTCTGATACATGTTTTACTTCATATACGTTAACAGCGTGATTGAATTGATCACTGGTCCTGTAAGAATTTGGACCCTATCGGGCTCTGGGCATGAAGTCGGCTCTTGATAGTGATTAGCCAGTCATTTATACTCATGTGTTTTCATTTTACCCATTTGTTTGTTTGTTTTATTATTGGATCCTAAAAAATCCTCAGAATGTCTTCGGGTACATGGTTTACATCATATCCGTAACATTGTGATTGAATTGATCACTTGGCATTACAAGAACTTAGTCTCTCTCAGTCTCTGCCTTCGAGCTCAACTCTTTTTAACCCTGAACGGTTGCACTTCATTTTAGTACATTAAGGGTACTCTTCGTTAAATCGACGAACACTTTAACCATAATCGAGGAAGCACATATACCCTTTATCATATAATTCTTTCATGTTTGACCAAATTTCGTTCTTTATATCAACAATATTGGTTAATAATGAAAGCTTGTAGTGAGTAAACGTGCCTGGCCACAAATTTTTTTTAATTCTGGATGGTCATTTTTGTTCAGTAAGTGTGGCCCCATTCTCTGCTATCCAGGCCTGTCAACTACAAGCTCAGTGTGTATGTTAGGACAAGACAAGTGTTTGTTGACAAGACTTGGGATTGCCCTTTCATACCACACATACATAATTGGTCATTACAAACCTTCAGTCAGGATTACTACCTAGTTTCTCATATCATCTTATGTTGCGAGTGTTAATTTTTTGAGTCGACTCCGAACGATAGATTTTTAAGGAACTTTTCATGGCAATATTTATTTACTCACAGAGTTTTTGCCAGAAATCTGCTAAGAGGAAGTCGCCGAAGAAATATATATGGTATTTCGTTTTGATGTCTGACCTGGGATTTGAACAGTGGTCTTACGTCTAATAAGCCAAGATACTACCTTTCATATGAAATGCGGGAATTTAAAAAAGTTTTTGAACCAACCTCGCTTTTATTAAGCTCAACCTCGTGTTTCAAATGAAGGGTCCGCCAAATATTTTTTTTTTTTAAAAATGCTTTAAAAAAAACTACGGAATATTTTCTCAAATTGAAAAATAATTTCATTCAAATGGCTGCCTCGGCTGGCCATGCAGTAGCCTAAATCAGAAGATGCCGGTTTTGGCAAAAAAAAATCATCTTTTCAGATGAAGCTCATGTTGATCTTGGCGGGTATGTAAACAAGCATAATTGTCGCATTTGGGGCACAGAAAACTCGCACGCATACATTGAAAAGCCGACGCACCCAAAACGAGTCACTGTTTGGTGAAGATTTTGGTCCAGAGGCATAATTGGGCCATTTTTCTTCGAAAATGAGCAAGGAGTGGCCGTTACATTCAATGGCGATCGTTATCGGGCCATGTTGAACGAATTTTTGCTACGCCGACAAGCCAGAGGCAATTGACGCTTTAAAGGACAATATTCGTGAAGCCATTGGTGAAATACAGCGGCACACAATCGATAATCGTGTAGGCTACTGCAAGGCCAGCCGAGGCAGCCATTTGAATGAAATTATTTTCCATTATTAACCGGAAGGATTGTACTTTCAAATAAAAAAAGAAAATTTGAGAAAATATTCAGTAGTTTTTTTTAAAGCATTTTCAAAAAAAAAAGTTTTTTGGCGGACCCTTTATTTAAACAATCTTTTGCATACAAATTTTCGATCATCTGAGATCGTTAGTCTAAAATAATAAATCTTCCTTCCATTAAATACAATTTTAGACTTCAGTCTCCCTTAAATTATGTTTCACACTGTACCGAGTCTGCTACTTTTGCTACTTTCAACAAGACATGCTCAACAGCTGAACTTCATATTTTGCCAAAAACGCAAAATAAGAAAAAAGAAACTATATGTTTTCATATACCGTTAACTACCCTGTCTCGTCCCCCCCCTGACACTGTTGTGTTATCCAAAGTAAAATTTATAAATGTTTCCATATCCTTTTAGAATCGCAGATAACGTGGTTAAGTGAACACATTTGTCAGTTCGCTTCATTTAACAGCATCCAATGAAATCCAGAGAATATCCTTCTTTTTCTTTTTTTTTGTTTCTTCTTCTTATATTCTCAGCATAATAGTAGAGGGAGGAGTATGCTGACATGTGTATGTGTAAGAGAGAGAGAGAATGAGTTTTTTTAAAATATTATTTGAAATATAAAATCATAAAAACACACTCGAAATTTATATATGTTTTGTTTTTACGACAATTCTTTACTATTTTCTGGAGTAAAACAAAACAAAAACCAAAGAAAATTATTTAATATTTCATACGGATTCAACGAGAGAAAGAGAGAGAGAGAGAGAAAGACAGCTAAAGACAGCTAAATTGTTGATGATTTGTGATGGTTGTGTTGGTAGCAGAAGAAGTAGAAGAAAAAAACTCCCGTTTTTTTTTTGTTATGGAATTGATGAGTTGAAATATTTGAAATCTTCATTTAAAATGAGCTGACAAAGTCATACAGTTTTTGGTTGCTGCTGGCCATACCAAACAGCAACTGAATTGAAGTGAAAAAATCCGGAAAAATCAGCCACGACGCAATTGATAAATTGAACACTTTTTCCTCTCTCTCATTCGCTTGAAATCAAAGAGATGAGAAAACAAAAAAAAGCGGATTTTCACAAGTCAATTGAGTATGAAATGAATTTGTTAAAGCCAAAGGATTGTTTAATTAGCTAAGGACATATGGATCTGGTTTTTAGTAAAATATTAGGAACATGTATACTCCATCACACACTTATTAAAGGACGTAAAGTATGGGAAGACTAATTTTTTTAAAAGCATTTCTTGCAGAGATCAGAAACGAATCATTTTTCACTACTCATAAGTACTCATGAGATTTTGAGTATGACTGACGCAACAGTATTGATATCCAAATACTCTGATTCATTCGTACTCACAACAACATTGATTTATAAGTACAAGTTGCAATGAGTATGAGTACAACGTTGACATCAAACTCATAACATTAGAAATATGTTTGATTCATAAGCCTACTCATTCAGATCATTCAAATTTCGAAATCAATAACATCATGCGTATTGTTAAGTACGAGTACCATGAGTATTTCAAACTTTGAATACGAGTAGTATGTGTATGATTCGGATCTACTCATCGTTTTGAATACTAATTGCTGACCTCTGATTTTAAACGATTTCTGCCGTGGATGCCGCAGATCTGCTGAGGAAGAGGAGACTGTTATCCACTTTCTTTGTCAGTGCCCGTCTCTCGCTACGTGTAGATATAGGCTATTTGGCTCTCCATTTCTTGTCAGCTTGACGGAGCTATCATCTATTGATATCAAGGATATAGCTTCGTTCATCAAACGTTCTGGCTGGTTTTCCAGTATGGGGTAGTCGTGCTTTTGATGTGCAGCCCTTGCGCTGACCAACTTCTTCCTCTTCCCTGATTTTGGTGGAACTTGCTCAGTACAGGGACTGCGTTCACCCGTGGCATCACAACGGGTCGCTATGCGTGCTCAAGTGAGCTTTGTGAAATCAGAGCTACCACTCAGATCTAACCTAACCTGACCTCTGATTTCTTGATAAAAATTCAAAACCATAAAAGAATGCAAAGTTATAATGCAAAGATTTATGAAAAAAAAAACTGAAAGACTCTTAAGGTTAGTATTTCAATTATTTATCAATTATTTCTATAAATGACTAACAGTCTTTCGCTCTCATGCTATAAACACAATTAGCGCTGGGTATGCTACGTTTAAAATAATCATTGCCATATACATCCATGCTGCGTTTGCTGCGTTGCTTTTATTATGTTTATGGCCTCAGTATTGTTCAGTCTTGTTCAGAAAAAGTGAGAGAGACACCATAATTTTCTGCAACTACAGAGATATAAGGATCTTACATTCATACATAATTGGGCCCTTTAGTCAGGATTACGACCTAGTTTATCACTTCACTGTGTGGCAGGCCCTACAGTTTAAAGTCGATTCCGAACAACAGTTTTTTTTTTTTGAGAAACTTTTTCATGACAATTTATTTAGTCTCAGAGTTTTTGCCAGAAATCAGCTGAGAGGAAGTCGCCGAAGAAATATTTTTTTCAAATTTCGTTTTGGCCGAGACGTCAGACCTGGAGTTTCCACCGTGGCCTCTCTTCTAATAAGGCAACTAGAATGCAGTGACTTCAGTATTACAAGCGAATATTGTAAACAAATTCATCCACTCGTCAAGGCTCTGAATGCATGTTATTAGTACGGTTTCAGACATGTTAAGTCCACCATTAGCTAGATATCCTCATTGGCCAAATACCGAAGAAGACAAATAAATACCAAACCAACACATGCCACTTGTTTGCCTTCTATAAGACAGTATTTGTTGACAATGGATCGCATTCCAGGTTTGTTCTTGGAACAATTCCCGCAACTCCCACAAGGCCGGAAGCGATCTGTCCGAAGTTTTTAATTCCTTGTGAGAATTCAGACAAAAATCACATTATCTTGGGACCTCTAAAAGTTTGTGATGGAAAGTGTTTTAAGGATGGGGAGAGGACACTATATTGGAACTGTTTTCTACAAAGATTTTCAGTTGCTTCCATAAGCCAAACATAGCGACATCAGTGGTGGGTATATCAAGAAGAATAGTTTGCCAAGGTGGGTTTGGCAGTATATGAGAGATAACAATCGCATCCTGCCAAGGTTAACAATAAATTTGTTATCCTTGACTCTGCTGTTACCAGAGAGATCAAGCGTAGCATGATGGTCTCAAAAGGCAATTGATTATGAGAGATCTCACTCGTGTGAGGAAGACAGTGAAATATTCAGTGCGAGTTGGGCTTTATGAGCTTTATGAGCTCCTGAACTATATGGACGTTGTGCAGTGTATCTACGTTGGATCGACCCTGATTTTCTGATGGAAGATGATGTTCTAAAAAGAAACCCCTCAAAAAAGTGTGTAATGGGATCAAATCGTATGATCTGGGAGCCAAGTTTACATGATCTCCACGTGCGATAATTTGATTTGTCAAAAACAAATTGAAGTCTCAGGTTCAGGACACGATAGAAAAGCCTTTTATATTCATAAGGATTTTTGTTTTCAACGACATTTTACGACTTGGTTATTACCCTCAAGAGTAGAAGACTGTTCTAGTTAAAATTGCAACAAAGTATGGTGGGGATCATTCGGTAGCGAAATTAGTCATATTACCACGCCACCCACGATAAGTATGTTAGTTTTATCAGTAAGCGGCGCGACCTACACTTTAACGTCGATTTCGAATGACAGATTTAAGAATACTTTTCATGGTAATTTTTTATTTAATTCTCAGCGGTTTTGCCCAGATGTCTGTAGAGAAGGAAGTCGTCGAATGAAATGCTTTTTCTTATTTAGGTTAGGTTAGGTTAGAGGACGTGTTCTTGTCAATTAAGACAAGTACAGTACCCGGAGGTCTAATTGATCCATTGTACAACGTCCTAAAATATTATTTCGTCTTATTTCGTTTACTGCAAAAATTCTGATGAGGGCTTGTGGTCTAATAACCCAACACACTACCTAGTATACTAAAGTGGCTTCATGTTGTGGTACTCAGTTATAGAGAACTGTTGCAGATTCTTATGTAGAAGGAAGGCAGACATGGCAAAAAAAATATCTTGTCTGTTATTATAGCGGCACCGTGATATGTCAAAAATTCTAAAATACGTACAGATTTCAATGTGTCAGTAGGCTGGTTGCAATGATGACAAATGATATTAAACAGAAGCTCCTATGGTACTCGAATCCATTGATAGAAGTAAAAATGAGTGTTCTCTTTAAGATCTCATATATAAAAAAAAATTTTTTAATTTTTTTCTTTATAATGAAGGGCATATCCCCCATTTGTTTTATAAAAATATTGTTACGAAAATGGGAAAATCTGGATACTGGTGTTTTGCTTTTAAATCGTTTAACATTAAAATTATAAACAAAACCTACAAAAACAAAAGCAATGAACTTGGTTGCAAATTATCGCCCTGCGTAGTATAACAACAAACACCAGCATAAAAAAAATGATAAGCAAGTGAACAAAAATACAACAACAAACACCATAAGAATAAATGTAAACAAAATACACAAACAACAATAATGAAACAACAATGTTTACATTTATAGAGATCACGAGAAGGCGAAGCCACGAATATTCGACTTCAAAACATTCATCAGACTGATTACGTTGCAGTATAAAAGGCAAGGCAAAGTAGGCAACTGAGTTAGTAAAAGTTCAGTCAGTCTTGTGTGAAGATGCGGTGCATTTGCGGAGATTAATCGTGGTTTGAAGATCTCCGTTATAAAAATCTGTCGAACAATTGTTTAGCGATTGTTATTTTTTATGCTAAGGGTATAAACAGAGGACTAACAAACAAAGCAATTGTTGTTGTATACATAAAGTTGTGAACAGTGGCATACAGAATTGTAAGACTAATAAAGAATTTTAATTAAAACTAAACATAAAATTATTTTTAAAAGGTAAAAACGTAACAATATGTATGTATATATATGCGTGTGTGTGTATTTAAATGTACTTACCT
Source organism: Sarcophaga variegata (assembly GCA_932273835.1). Taxonomy (NCBI): domain Eukaryota; kingdom Metazoa; phylum Arthropoda; class Insecta; order Diptera; family Sarcophagidae; genus Sarcophaga; species Sarcophaga variegata. The sequence goes on along the minus strand of OW026361.1, from coordinate 13,064,434 downwards.
TTAGCAGATAAATACAAATTAATTATTAACAATATCCAGGTGTATTTATTGAGACCTTCTGTTGTCAACCTCAGTAATCTTTCACGACGAAAATGTTGTTGATGTCGTTGATATTGCTGTTGATGTTGTTGTTGTTGGTCTTGTTGTTCCTGTTGCTGTAGTTGCTGTTGTGGCAGCTCATCATAAGGACTATTATTAAGTAAAGCTTTACTACAATATTGTTGTTGTTGCTGTTGTTGTTGTTTGTGTTTTTCTATTTGATTTTCATAATTGCTATGAAATTGTGAATATGCTGTCTGCTTATTATACGGCAATATTAATAAACATTGTTGCTGCTGTTGTTGTTTTTGTTTGAATTGCTGCTTTTGTAGTTGATGTTGTATAATTGGCAGTGTGGTAGCAGCATTAACAGCCGTTGCCATATGTTGTACAATGTTTGACAATTTATTGGCTGTACTGTGAAACAGTGTTGTTGCTGTGTAGTAACTTAAATGTAATATTGTTGGTATGATGAATTGTAATACAATAATACTGTTGCTAAGTCTTTGTTGTTGTTGCTGGATAATTTTTTTTATAGATAGTGATGTTGTTGTTGTTGCAGTTGCAGTTGCAGTTGCTAATGAAAGTCTATTAAATATACTTGTTGTTGATTGCAGACAATAATGATGCTGTTTATGTATGTTGTATGATTCGAAATGTTGCTGTTGCTGTTGCTGCCGATGCTGCTGGTAAATGCTGTTGCGATAGTGATAGTAAAGCAATTGAAAGAATTTTCTTTTTCTTTTACGCCTCAAATAGCGTCTACGTAAAGCCAGTCTTTGTTTCAATACATTTTGTATGGTTTGAGCATTTCTCGTCAAATTGCTCGCGCTTAGTCTACATGTGCTGAGAGAGCCAACATTATTTAAAATATTGCCGGCTGGAAAGCTAGAAAGCCTACTACAGCTTTTCAAGTCAGTTTTATGAAAAGACAACCTTTTTTCTTTAAGCTGCTGCAGCTGCTGCTCCTGCCGCTGTTGCTGCTGCTGCCGCTCTTGATGATCATGTTCATAATGATTGTTAAGTGATGTATTGCTTGCTTTGTGTGAGGAGGTTTTAAGCTTAAAGCTTCTCTTAGATTTCCCCGTTAAGCTTTTATCATATCTTATGTATGGTTTGTGCGTGAAGTTGTTTAAATTTAATTTGATTTTATGTTGAGCTTTCAAGTTTAGTAAGCTTTTTCGCCTCGTCTTGTGATTGATGTAAAGCTTTTTATTTAAAAAATCGTTGTGTAGCAGCATTATAGGTGGTTTATTATTTTTTGGTATTGAATTCTTATTCTTATTTCACTTCAACTATTCAAACATTTAAGCCTCTTAGCAGAGTTGTATCTCAAACGTATCTCAAATGCTTTGTTGTTAAGTAAAACAGCTTTTTAAAAGCTTGACTCTGCTTTAAGGTTTACTTTGTTTTTATTTGTAAAGAAATGCAAAATTTTCTTGGAAAATTGTTTCTTCTTTTTGTTTAATCGTTAAATTTATTTTTCAATATGGCGAGTATTTGTTTTTATTGTTAAAAGTTGTTGTTGTTGTTGTTATTTTATTTTTATATTTTAAGTATTATTATCAGTGCTTTAACAACCCAAGAGCTTTATTTTGTTTGTTTTGTTTTAATATTTAATAATTATTTCCTATTATTTTTGTGTGTTATATTTTTTAAATGTTTGTTGTTGTTGTGCTTTGGTTTTTGAAATGTTTTTTTATTTAAATTTACTTGCAGGTGTCCTTTAAAAATCCTTTTGTTTTATTGTTTGTAAATGCTGCTGCTGGTAGTTTAAGGGGTGCCTTAAAACTGAAACTCCTTAAAAACTATATTTTTTTATATGTTTTCTTTTATAATTTTTTCTATACTCTTATGTTTATGGCAGTGACGTATACTGTGATAACAATTTTTTAATGACGATAAACTGCAAAGATATAAAAAAAGTGAAAAAAACACAGAATTATTAATAAAAAAAGTTATGAGTCTTATAAACTTAATACAACAGACTTATAGCTAGAATAGAATTCCTGTTTTCCAAGCAGTAAAAAATTTACGCAACCTAACAAAAAGAATTTCAATTATTTTGTGGACATTTTTTAAGCACTTCTTCACAGCGAAATAGTTCTGATACATGTGTGTACTAGAAAATTGTTCTGTTTCTTATAGTAGCCATCAATCGCACACTTTACGTATTTGCATACATATTGTTACGAAAATGGAAAAATCTAGATACTAGTGTTTTGTTTTTACATCGTTTAACATTAAAATTATAAACAAAACCTACAAAAACAAAAACAATAAACTTGTTCACAAATTATCACACTACGTAATATAACAGCAAACACCAGCATAAAAAATATAATAAGCAAGTAAACAAAAATACAACAACAAACACTACAAAAATAAATGTAAACAAAATACACAAACAACAATAATGAAACAACTGCGTTTACATTTATAGCAATATCGAGAAGGTAACGACAGGAACCTTCGCCTTCAAGAACATTCATCAGACTGTTTACGTTGCAACTGGGTTACGTAAAAGTTCAGTCAGCCTTGTGTGAATACGCGGTGCATTTGAAGGGAGTAATCGTGGTTTAAAAATCTTCGTTACAAAGACCTGTCGAACAATTGTCTAGTAATTGTTATTGTCGATGCAAAGTGTGTAAACAGAAGAATAACAAAAAAAAATCACATCAAGCTGCGAACAGTGGCACATAGAATTGTGCGAATAATAAAGAATTTTAATTAAAACCAAACAGATTTATTTTTATTTCACATTATAAACGTTTTTAAAAGGCAAAAACGTAACAATATGTACATACATAATTGCTCATTACAACCCTTTAGTCAGGATAACAACCTAGCTTCTCACAACTCTTATGTTGTGTGACGTCTCAAGTGGGGTTTGAACCGTGACCTCATATCTAATAAGCCAACACACTATATATTTACCCAAAAGGGAAAAATCATTTATGGAGAGTGCTTTGTTAACTTATTGCAGGATTAAGTGATAAAGATAATGGTAAGAATGTCACGCAACTGACATCTTACAATAGCCATCAATCCCAGATTTTAAATCTTTGTCGTAGGAAAATCTCTACCACTTAACCAATATTTAATGCTTCACATGGGAGCTATACTTTGCGGGTAAGTTGAGGAATTAAAAATATGAATTTATTGATTTAGGCCCTGCAGGAATGGTTGTATGAAGTGAAAACAGCGCGATTTTGGACGGCAAATGAACTCCAGTTGTGTTGAAATCTATCGGTTTGAAACATCGGTTATTTCTAATCTGTCTCAAAATTCAGAATATTATCACCACTGAACTTAATGAATCGACTTACGTTGCAGCAACGTTGCGATTTATTGGAAATCTATTTTCAAAACTAAGAGAATTGATCGGAAATTACACGAAAATGTCATACAAAATTTGGTCGCAGAGAAGGACCAACAGACCTGATTTCATTATGGATGCACCAAGACGTGAGCATTCTCGTAGAGTGCGAACATCCGAAAATATGGAAGCTGTTGCTGAGAGTTTGCTTTGGAATCCATCAACATCAACTCGTCATAATTCTCAAGAATTCAATATTTCACACACCAGTTTGCGTCGAATTCTGCAAAGTTAAATGGGTTCAAGAGTTGAAGCCGCATGACCACCTGCACAATGAATTCGATTCTGCCAAAAGAAATCATATTTTAGTATGAAACTCATTTTTATCTCGGTGGGTACATTAATAAGCAAAATTACAGTATTTGGAGCTTCGAAAGCCCACACGTGGTCTTATAGAAGCCAATGCACCCATTACGAGTGATTTCTTAGAGCGGCTTGTGGAGCCTTGATAATGAGGACGGTGCAACCATTATGGTTAATGGTGAAACCTATCGCACCATGATAACCGTTTTTTTGTCCCCGCTCTTTATGGTATTGATGTGAACGATCTTGGGTTTCAACAGGATGGTGCAACTTGCCACACAACTCATGCCGCAAGCGATTTATTGCGTCAAACGTTTGATGGCCATTTAATTAGACGAAATGGTGATGTTAATTGGCCGCCAGGAAGCTGTGATTTGACACCGTTAGACTATTTTCTGTGGGGCGCCGTTAAAGGAAGGTGTTATGACCGCAAACCAGGGACATTTGAGCATTTGAAGGCCAACATTCGTGATGGCATTGCTGAGATACGACCCAATACACTCGAAAAAGTGCCGGCAATTGGTCTGATCGCATAAAGTGCTGTGAGGCCAGCTGCGGCAGCCATATGAATTGTTTTATTGTCTTTTTAAATTTAAAATTTTAATTGGCCCACCGTTTAATACTGGTACGAATCCTGAACAGGACGTGTATAATGTCATCATGGATTTAAACTTATTTTATTACCACAAACTATTTAAATACCTTAAGCTTCAATATCATAAATAAATAATCATTCCAACCATCCAGATGTATGTAATTGTTATTCCTTGTTTTGTTTCTATCGTAACAACAAAGCAAAAAAAGCATAAGGAAATAAAGAATACACACAATACATTATCCTTAAACTTATACTCATCACTTTCTACACTTTGTTTCCTTTTTAAGTATTTTTTCAACGCAGACAATGATACTCTCTACTCCACCGCCATCATTTGCTGAAATATATCATCCAGCATCAGTTTGAGAATCAACCAAAAATTATGCAAATTTTTATGGAAAGATCATCTATTTTCTACTCTCGTACTCGTACTCGTACTCGTACTCCCGTTAATGAAAAATGTTGCACGGAAAACTTTTGCTTTTAAGCAGCAGCGTGTGTTTGTAGATAAAAGAATCGTATGCAAAAATTATTGTGTTTTTTCTCTTTTCCTACTTTTCCCATTTTTTTGTTGTTGTTTTTTAGCTGACATTATGATAGAATATGATTTATCATTATTTTTTAGAGGAAGAAGAGAAGAGAAAGAGAACGAACTACAAAAAAAAAGGAAATATTATACAGAGGGTTTTACAAGAGAAATAATGTTAAAGGAAAGGTTATAAATTATAAAGCAAAGGAAATAAGGTGGAAATGATACTACAGGACCCATGCAAAAGATGTTAAAAGAAATGAAACAGACATGTATTAAACTGTCAACGGCGCTCACTATAGGGAGGGTATTACCAACTTCTTTTGGCCGGATGTGGATGATCTTGACACCAAAGACATGCAGTTTCAACAGAACGCCGCTGTGTACCGCACAGCTCATTCTGCACGAGCAATTTGAGTGGAAAGTATCTCACGTAGAGAAGTAGTTGTAGTCTAGTAGGTAGTGTGTTGGGTTATTAGTCATGAGGCCACGGTTCAAACCTCATATCAGAGAGCTCCAGCAAAACAATATTTTAAAAAATATTTTTTTTTTTGCAACTTCCTCTCAGCAGATTTCTAGCAAAAACTCTGAGAATAAAATAAAAATTGCCATGAAGAGTTTCTCAAAAATCTGTTCGGAGTCGACTTTAAACTATAGGTCCCAACCCTCATGTATAAAGCTAGCAGACACAACACAAGTGGTGTGCGAAACTAGGTCGTAATCCTGAACAATTTTGTATGTATATATGTAGTCATCAAACACAGAGGTTATATAAACTGGCCACCGAGATCGTGCTATTTGAATCCGTTAGACTTTTTCTTGTGAGACCTTCTGTATTCGAATAAATTACAAATCATGGCGGTCCCTAAAGCCAACATAACCCATGCTTTCGGAGAAATTCATTCTGATTTATGCTCCAGAGTCAATGTAAATTGGGCATTTCAAATGTGCTCCACCCAGAGAGGTGGCGACGGATATGTCGGCATCAATACCTCTTTCAAACGAATGAAAAATTCCGGTAATATGTTCCACATAATTTCTTTTATTAAAATTTAAAATGAGAAGCGCTTAATGAAGGACCCGATATTAATAAATACATACATAATTGATCATTACAACCCTTCAGTCAAGATTACAACCTAGCTTCTCACACCATGTTGTGAGTGTTAATTTTATACAAGAGTGTCGGTACAGATTTTTTTGGACACACTTCTCTTGGCAATTTTTATTTTCTCTCAGAGTTTTTGTGAGAAATCTGCTGAGAGGATGTGTCGAAGAAATATTTTTAAAAAATTTCATTTTATTGGAGATGTCCGCCCTAGTGTTTGAACCGCAGCCTCACGTCTAATGGGCCAACAGACTACTTTCTAGACTACGGAGTACATTCCTGATAATAATAGCATCGATAGGCTTTTCTAACGAATACACACACAATTTCTTTTATTTAAATTCAAAGGTAGGAAGCGCTTAATGAAAGACCCAATGTACATCAATTTACACATAAGCATCTGAAATGTCTTTATAAACCCACCTCCTACTGAAAACAAAACCTCACTGTTTAATACTATTTGCCATGAAAACATATGTTTTTTTTTGCATTCCTTTGTATTCATTTTCTCCGTGTCAATATGAAAACTTTGCAACACCCTGTTTTTATGTATATTTTATTATGCTCACAATACGTACGTATGCATACATATATGTGTGTTTATAATAATGATAATAATGCTGGTGGTGGTACTGTTGTTGATGGTCATAATAATGACACCCCATAACCAGCCAACAAACAAAATCTCCTGCAGACTCATATCATACACGAAAAACAACGGCATTAATACACCGTTTGGCGATTGCCAAAATAGTATTTAAATACATTGGCAACCATATGGGAATGTTCCTGTTCTTGTATTGGGTGAGGGAAAAAATTATTTCATAATAATTTATTAAAGTTTTCTAACCATTCCGCATTTAATTTAAAAGCAGGAAATATTTTGAGAATAATAAAGACGCTAATTATACTCCAAATTTCTCTGGGTGCCATATTTCGCTCATTGGAGACTAAATAACTTACTTAAGTTTGAAGTCGACGTAGTCTAGGCGGTAGTGTGTTGGCTTATTAGACATGAGGCCACGGTTCAAACCCATGTCAGATATCAAAACGAAATTAAGAAAATATTTCTTCGGCGACTTCCTCTCAATAGATTTCTGGCAAAAATTCTGAGAGTAAAATAAAATTGCCACGAAAATCTGTCATTCGGAATCGACTTGAAACTGTAGCTGCGGCAACTCATGCATAAAATTAACGCACACAACATAAGTGGTGTGAGAAGCTGGGTCGTAATCCTGATTGGAGGCTTGTAATGACCAATTTTGTGTGTATGTCTTCCAAATGCCATTGGAAACATCTGCCATACAAGCAATTCGCAATACTCCCTCATTAATCTCATGCCAAATCTGTCTGCCTAACCATAAGTTTCATAGCTCATGGTCTTCTTCTACCATTTGCCATGATCTTTAATACAATACTTAGTGTCTTTTTCCCCTACCCAATAGTACATACATACGGATGTATGTTGTAGATGATAATCATACAAATGTAACAGCTTTTATGTGTTAAGCCTTTATTTGATGTATACGTCAGTGTATTAGTATTTACACACACATGGTTCTTTCTGGTATTAGTGAGCACTGCATTAAGAAGAAAAACATCTCTTTATCTCTGGCACCTCTCACATACATACACACGAAATTGTGTGTGTGTGTGTTGAGTGCCTATATTTGTTTATTTCCCTGTGTGTGCCTGTGCTCAAGCACCAGTAGATGGTTAAGTGAGTAAATTTTACGTCAGAATATTTGCAAAATATTCGGGTATAATTTTAGGAGTTTAAATGTATGCATGACTATAAATGTATTGGAGAAATGTGTGTGTGTGTGTGTGTTTGTTTTATGATTCCCACTCATGATTATTAAACACACATAATGATTTATTTTATCGTGGTGTATAATTTCAGAGTTTCATATCCGCATGCGAGTTTAAATACTTACAGTATACCTGCCTGTATACATACATGCACACACTTATAGTATATGTGTATAATACACTTGTATGAGTATATGTATGTATGTTTGTGGAGTAAGAAAACTGTATCCTTTCAAGCCACCATTTGCTGGTATTTACAATTTCATTTTTGTGTTCATTGAAATTTATGGTTTCAATATACAAAATTAAGCTTGAAGGGCTATTGTGGTAATTGTTGCCAATGGCTGCTAGAGACGTAGAGAGCGAGAGAGAGTTCAAGTTTTTCTTTTTCGAATATTGACTCACTTATGGATTTAAAATTCTTTTTTAATAAACACTCCAAAAAAAAAAAAATAGTACGAGTAAAAGAGCCTTAATTAGGAGATTACCTCTACTAAAGCAGAATATTCTGTTTCCACTAGAAAAATATGTTATATGAGGAAGGAAAGAGGTAGTGCTAAAAACCACGCCCACGTATTTCTGTGTTTAGGGCCACTATGATTCCACAATTAGTATGTAACCCGAATAAGAAATCTTCCCCACTTATTTCAGCGTTTAGGCCAAGTGTGATACCACAATTAGTGTACAACCCATAGAAGGAACATTGCCTAAACGAAACCAACCAGACTCTTAACTAAACCCTGCTATTGCAGCAAGCTTTATAAAGGAAACTCAGTCAAGAATGAGGTTAACAACATCTGCGAGAGGTTAACAACATCTGCACCTTCAAGGAAATCATTCAGAAGTGCTTGAACGTGAAGCAGGGGACTTCAAATATAAATTGGATGAAAGACGTCATTTCCACTCAATCCGTGGAAGCATACGCAGAGCATGAAATAATAAGAGTCGACACTACCAGCAAATGCCCAGCGGTTGTGGCAGATAGTTTCTTCCTCTTTGGGAGGCTCACAGCTCACAGAAAGAAGTCAATTGAGGGTAAGCCAAGTCTATCGGCGTATCAAAAGAGTACTATGCGGGAATCTTAGTTGGGCATTGGATTGTCTTGCGATTTAAAAACAGAAGTGAATCAGTCCTCTTCGTATCCATACAAGTTTAGCAGAGTTTAGCAATATTGCACGTACCTTTTTGCTGCTAATTTAATTGAGCTTATCTCACGGCTTGAAGTCGCCGTAGTCTAGTAGGTAGTGTGTTATCTTATTAGACGTAAAAGCCAGGGTTCGAGCCCTAGGCCAGACATCAAAACAAAATACAAAAAGTATTTCTTCGGCGACTTTCTCTCAGCAGATTTCTGGCAAAAACTCTGAGAGTAAATAAAATTGCCATGAAAAGTTTCTCAAAAATCTGTCGTTCGGAGTCGACTTTAAACTGTACGTCCCGCCACTCATGTATAAAATTAACACACACAACATAAGTGGTGTGAGAAAGAAGGTCGTAATCCTGAATGAAGGGTTGTAATGACCGATTATGTATGTATGTATGTATCTTACGGTTTCACAGGAAACCTTCGGTTCTCCAGACCAGATGTCCCTAATTGTAATTACAAAATCAGATATTAAATCTAAAAAGTTCCAAGTAATCATAGATCCTGAATGAGGGTAGTACTACTACACATTAGAATTGTAAGTTTAGGATTTCCCTGCAAGCCTTCTGCATATAATTATGTAAAGTCTGGCCTTTCTTCAAATGCTCTTCAGATGAGTTTTTCATTTTAATTTACTATTCAGTGGTAGAAAACGTCGTAGCCTAGGTAGGTAGTATGTTGAATTATTAGACAAGAGGATGTGGTGGCTGTGTAACCCCTGTTAAGACGCCTGGAACGATACGAAGTATTTAAAAATAGTTCTTCGTTGAGATCCTTTCAGCGTCTTCTGGCAAAAACTCTGAGTGCAAAATAAAATGTTCATGAAAAGTTTCTCAAAAATCTGTCGTACTTTATCAACTTTAAATTGTAGGTCCCGCCACTCATGGATAAAATTAACCCACACAGCATGGATGATTTGAGAAGCTCGGTTGTTGTCCTAACTTATCAACGACTTAAAACCTCAATTTCATCTGCAAATCGTTGGCTGCCAATACCGCATATATTTCATCAAGAGTTCATCCACTACGGAAGTCGCCGTAGTCTAGTAAGTTGAGTGTTGGCTTGTTAGTCATGAGGCCACGGTTCAAAACCCAGGTCAGATATCCTCAACAAAGCGATATCTTCAACTTCCTCTCAGCAGATTTCTGGAAAAAACTCTGAGAGTAAATGAAAAATTGCCATGAAAAGTTTCTCAAAATTCTTTATACTTTGGGTCACGTCACTCTTGTATAAAATTAACCTACACAACATGGGTGGTGTTACGAAGGTAGGTTGTAATCCTAACTAAAGGGTTGTAATAACCACTTAAATAAGTAAGGTATTCCTAGATGTTTGACCTTTAGTGTTCGTAGTATTATCTCAGTCAAATATTCCTCTTGCCCGTGTTTATCGTTAACCCCAGTGGCGACGTTCAACGACTTACAATCTCAAGACCTCCTTGAGTGATGTATCAGCTGTCAATTACATACATACATAATTGGTCTTACAACCCTTCAGTCAGGATTACGACCTAGCTTATCACACCACTTATGTTGTGTGTGTGTTAATTTTATACATGAGTGGTGGGACCTACATTTTAAAGTCGACTCCGAACGACAGATTTTTGAGAAACTTGTCATGGAAATTTTAGTTACATTCAGAGTTTTTGACAGCAATCGAGAGGAAGTCGCCGAAGAAATATTTTTGTGTAGATTTGATGTCTGACCTGGAGTTTGAGACGTACGGCGACTTACCGTCGTGGTCTTGCCCGGGTTTATCGTTTACCCCAACGATGCGATATTGAGATTTCCTTAACTGATATAATTCCATCGAAAGTTCATCCACATCTAGATTCCATATTAGCAATGAAACCACTTCGCTCTGTGGGCATTCTCAGGTTGTGCGGACTCTTATTATTTCATGCTCTGCGTATGCTACTACAAATTGAGCGAGTAGGACCTCGGTCATTTAATTTATTTTTGAAATCCCCTATCTGACCTCATAAAGCATGTTATCAAATGCGTCTTGTATATCATGAACTGTTCATACAGTCCCCTCCTTCACGTTCAAGCAATCCTGAATGATTTCTATAAGATCTACAAGGTATTCATAATCATTTACTAAAAGTATACATATTTCTTGATTTCGGGTGTATTTTATTGAACTTTGGTTTCTGAATTAATATCAGAAAATTTAATTTTTTTTGTCTTCTAAATTCAGTTCAATGGCGTACTTAACCCTCTTATTACAATGGAATGGAATGGAAATACTGTTGCCACTTGTTCCAATTCCTTAATACGTTAATGATTATCAATTTATTAGAAAACCTTGCGCCACTCTATAAAGCCTCAAAGAAAGAAGGGAAAGAGAGAAAGAGAAGTCAATAAAAGAGTGCCAAAGAGTGTCTATTTTCGTACTGCATGTCTATCAAATTTGCATATTTTTTTGTGACTTTGCCAGAGTTTAACCACTTTTTCTTGTGGTTGCTTTCGTTGTAAATATTCTTGGCTTTTTTCCTTTTTAAATGTCATTTTAACATAAATTTTGCATTAAACTGACATTGATAATGTTTGTTATGTGGGTTTGCTTGCATTTGTAGTGAAAAAAAATATATGAAGGAAAACGAATGCAAATGCTATTAAATTTAATATTTCAATAAGTGCCACAGCAAACTAACACAAGCCACGTACACATACTCTGTAATGTGTTACCAAGTTACGATCACATATGCTGACATTTTCCTAAGAAGCAGCAGCAATAGCAAAAGCCGTCATTTCTACTTGCTAGAACAACAACAATAGCAAAAAAAAATTCGGAATAATTCATAGAAAATTTTCCACCAGAGATACTAAAACTATAAAAATGTCATGCATTTCAATATTTTAATGCCACAAGTTGCACAAGTTGCAACATGAAGCCGTGTGGGCAATACAATATGCATACAGAAGTATTAAATAAGATGAAGGTTATTAGAAGCAACACTTACAATGCCATCAGAAATACAAAAAAAAAATGCAAAAAACAGAAAAAGTGGTTTACAATCCCCCAAAGTAGGCAGTAAAATATACGTTGGAAATTTGTTTATGCCACATTTAATGTTTAAGTTAACAAGTAAAGAACAGTTTTAAATTTTTAAAACACACCAAAAAATGGCAAAGAAAACCAAAATAAAAACCAAAAATATTAAAACAGCCTTAACGTATAACAGAACAGGGCAAAGAGTTTAGGGGCAAGCAAGCTGAGAGCATAAGTAGGTCACATATTTATTTTTAATCATTTTACTAAAAGTATACCGCTTTTAATATTTTTTGTGTCATACGAGTATATGTATGCCTGCAAAGCCTTAAAGTAGGCTTTTTATATTTAAAGGCAACAATCAACCTAAAAGCAGGCTTTAAAATTTACATATTCTCTTGTTTTCAGTTTATTCTTTGCCTGTTTTGCTTTTTTTTTTTGACAATGAAGTAGAGCCATGCAGTATAAAAGAAAAAGTTTTTTTTTAGTGAACAGTGGGGAATTAAATAAAGAAGGAAAAAACTTTCAAATAAAGTAGAGTTGCAATGGAGTTTAAATGTTTACAGTTTAAATTGGTAACACAGCCTATAATTATAGGCTTTGTGATTATAATCCAGAATTTTTGAAGAACGTACATATAAATAATTGGTCCTTCAGTCCGGAATCGACTCTGAACAATAGATTTCTGAGAAACTTTTCATGGCAATTTTATTTACTCTCAGAGTTTTGGTAGAGATCTGCTGAGAGCAAGTTGCCAAAGAAATATTTTTTCATATTTCGTTTTGGTGGAGATGTCTGATCTAGGGTTTGAACCGAGGCCTTATGTCTAACAAGTCAATACACTACCTATTAGACGACCACTAACTACTACGGAGTTCAACCCCAGCAGCCACTTTAAAATTGTATTCTAGATTGGCTCTAGAACTATCAATGCGTCATCAAGGTATATCGAGAGGAGAAATTATATCTTACTGAAATTAGTGCCGCCATTCGATCCCTAGAGAGTATGTAGAATATAGTTGTTCAGGAACTCTGGGTTTCAATGGAGGCAATAACGAGGCCTCCACCTTCATATAAGTTTCTGGACAAGGAAAATACCAAGCCGGTACAATTCCAACAGAAATTTCAATTGAATTCATACATGAAATTGGTATTCCTCTACAAAGGGACTAACCAATCATCTCACGCAGAACTGATAATGAACTCAGTCGCAGATACATACAACCCTTCAGTCACTATTGCGACCTAGCTTCTCACACCACTTATGTTGTGTACATTAATTTGAGACATGAGTGGCAGGACCTGCAGTTTAAAGTCGACTCCGAACGAAGATTTTTTTGAGAAACTTTTGATGACAATTTTTATTTACTCAGAATTTTTGCCAGACATTTTTTGAGGGGAAGTCGCCGACTAAATATTTTTTCGTATCTCGTTTTGGTGGAGATGTCTGACCTGGGCTTTGAACCGAGCCATCATACTACCTACTAGACTACGGCGACTTCGCTCGTAGATACAGCAGACAAATATGTTCCGATGATTATATAAAATTTGTTCATTTTATAAATCTCAAAGCAGATAAAAAAGAACACAGGCCTCTGGGTGCATACCAGAGGTCAGCAATAAATCGTTTTTTCGCAACTCATAAGTACTCATGAAATTTTGAGTATGAGTGAGTCAACAGTATTGAAATCCAAATACTCTGATTCATTTGTACTCAATACAATATTGACTTATAAGTACAAGTTGCAATGAGTATGAGTACAACGTTGAAATCAAACTCATAACATTCGAAATCTTTTGGATTCATACGCCTATTCATTCAGATTCATAAATTTAGAAAAATACTTATAATACTCATAAATGATTCCGAGTGATTCGAATCATTCATCAAAATTTACAAAAAAGAAGGAAGAAAAGACAAAGACAGCAAGCAAAGCAAACACACAACCTTCTAGTGAGTATTGTAGTGTTCGTATGTGAATCATACTTATTTTGTGATTCGTGTATACGATGAGTTATGGAGAGTCGAAATCACTAACATCATGCGTATTGTTAAGTATGTGTATCATGAGTATTTTAAACTTTGAATATGAGTAGTATGTGTATGACATTAAAATAAGTATGAATGCGTATAAATATCAGAAATTATGAGTATGATTTGAATCTACTCATCGTTTTGAATACTCATTGCTGATCTCTGGTGAATAATTTCAAACGCTGAGAATTATTTACAACAACTTTTGCGGAAGCTGCAATGACAAGAAAGCAGAGGAGACTACAGAACATGTTGCTTGGCACTTGTGCGAGTATACCTAATAAGCATAGTTTTTGGACACCCAGAAATTATTGATAGAACATGTCTAATCAAAGACTGTTTGAATAGAATCTACACCTTCACAAAGCTATCAAAATAGCTGAGAGGTGTTAACCTGTAAATAAACGGTAGAACCTTATAGCACCTGAGTAAGCTATGCTCATGGAGGCGGCTGGCAATTTAATCCAACCTGAATTGAGTGTTTTTGGTAGGCCCTGCGACTTTTCTGATGAAATAGATCTGAGAATTTGTTTGATACATCTTTTTGGCATAAGACTTTAAAATCGTTGAAAATTTTTTTTCTTTGTTTGGCTTGTTGGAAGCCCCTGGAAGATATACTTTAAAAACAAACACCAATTTTTTATATGAAATCCAAAGAATTCAAAGATGAAAGGTCATTAAAATTATTTCTTTAAATTCGACTCCGTTTAAAACAAATTTCTTAAAATATCTTTTTCTACTTTACCCTTTACACTTTGTGTTTTTTAGCACTGCCCCTTTAAGATATGCTTTGTTTTTATTGCAAAGGAATACACATTAATTTATGCAACACCTTAAAAGTATGCAGCATATATTTTTCATTAAACAATTTCCTTTTTTTTAACAAACGTTTCTCTTTTAACAATAAGAATAAAAGGAAAACAACAGTATAAAGCAGAATAATAAAACAAGAACAAGATGATGAAGAAAGAAATAAATTCTGTGAAAAAGCACAACAATAAACATGACTGTTGAAATATCCTCTTTTACTTTGCCGATGGCAGAACAATTGGCAACAAAATAAACTGCATTTATTGTTCAGCACAAATAAAATGCCATATTGTTAAACAACCTGCTGCTACATCCTCACCCGCTCTTGCTCTGCAATCAACGCCCCCTAACTTATGCTTTAATTTTTCTGTTTTTTTTGCAATTTTTTTTTCCTCACTGGCTTTGTCTACAAGGGGGCTAGTGTGTATGGTAGTGTGTATATGGTTTGGTATGATTGGCACATGGCCAAAAATTTTTATAAAATACAGGGAAAAGAAATAAAAGAAAGGAACAACAATTGGAAAAAAATGAAGAACATAAGTAAAGAAATAAGGGAAGGAAGGAAGGAACAACACTGCGTGTTGTTGCTGCTGCTGCGGTAACATAACAATAAGGCACGACTATTGCAACCACTGGCAGCAGTCAACCATAACGTTGTATGCAACACAATTGCTTGTGGTAATGGCGGTAAAGCAGCAGACATTAACAATTGCACAATACCCGTACAACTACAACTACAACTACAACTGCTCTAGACAACATTTATACACTTGCACAAACACAAACACACAGTGTTATACACGCTTAAGCATTTAACAATTATTATTATTTGTTGGTGGGGGGGGTTCAAATGCTTGACTGACTATGGCTGTAGGTAAGTATGAATGAGTAGATCCGTGTGTGTATGTGTGTGCGTTTAAATTATCGTTTTGCTGCCACACTTTGTATGTCAAAGGAAAAGGTGCAAAATGTTTATTACGGTTGAAATTTAATATCAAATGTAACGGGAAATAAGAATGACTAATGCAACTAATGCTTATAAGTGAAGTAAAAGAAGAAAAAGTAACATATTGCCTTACTTCACTGAACTTTGGCTTGTTCTTGCTTTAATGTCTTTGAAATTGTAGCATGACATCAGGCTTAAAGATGTTGACCGTAATGTTAACATTTCCTAATCGTTTTTAGTTTGCTTTTGTAATGGCGTCCTTTTCAAATCTTTTTCTTTTCTTATTTTCTTTTTTTATGTGTGTTTGTTTGTCAGTTGAAATGTTTTTATCAAGATGAGTAAGTAATATTATAGAAATTATCCATTTTGAAATGATGAAAAGCGAAAGAGAAAATCTTTCAAATCTCTCGTTTTAATGCATTTGGATTTTCCGGTTTTATGATTTTATTGCAAATTTGTTACAATGTGTCTGTCGCTGGGTGTGTGTGTGTGCATCAAAAGAGATTAAATGCCAGTTTGGCTTATGTTCAAAAGCCCTAAAGTATGCCACTCTAATGAATTTTTGCTTGATTGTTTGTTGTCATCGTTAAGGATTTTAAAGCATAAACTTGTGCTTCGACAACAAAGGAAATATTGAAGCATATTTTGTGGATTCAATATTATTTATTTATAAAGAGTAATTTAAGGGAGATAGGGACTTAAAATTTAAAAAAAT
Organism: Sarcophaga variegata; assembly: GCA_932273835.1. Taxonomy (NCBI): domain Eukaryota; kingdom Metazoa; phylum Arthropoda; class Insecta; order Diptera; family Sarcophagidae; genus Sarcophaga; species Sarcophaga variegata. The sequence continues at coordinate 13,048,025 of OW026361.1, read as the reverse complement.
TAACAAAAGAAAGCTAAGCATGAGATCTGCTGGTTTGAAACAATACTTGAACTGAAATTATTGCAGCACTACCAGGATTTTCCAAAAGCACAAAGGCTACTGGTTCTGTTCAGGAGATAATTAAGGAGAGTGCTACCAACAACTGAATTTTTTAGATCACGACGTCCCTGATCAATTTCATACAGTTACTAGAGTCGCTTTAAGATGGGTGCTCATTCCATCGGTTATACCAATACACGCTAGCCTTTGTACCTTGTCCAATACGATTGAAGCTGTTTTTAAATTTGTCCTACCAGCAGAAGTTTTGACTCAGTAGACTTGCCTATCATACATACATAGGGCTAGCTCCTCACACCATTTCGCTTTTAAGCACAACAGAATTGAAGGCGGCTTAATACTTATATATATAATGGGTCATTACAACTATTCAGTCAGGATTACGACCTAGTTTCTCACACCACTTATGTTGTGTGTGTTAATTTATACGTGAGTGGCGGGACCTACAGTTTAAAGTCAACTCCGAACGACAGATTTTTCAGAAACTTTACATGGCAGAGTTTTTGCCAGAAATCTGCTGAGAGGCAGTCGCCGAGGAAATATTTTTTTTATATTTTCGTTTTGATGTCTGACCTGGGTTTTGAACCGTGGCCTTACGTCTAATAATCCAACACACTGCCAACTAGACTACGCCGACTTCACTACTGACTATCATGATATACATAAATGTAGCAAGCCCTGTGTTTGTCCGTATGTCATAACTGGTCAGTTTACTGTCCAATGATATTCCCAGATATTTTACTTCCAGAGTCAGTGACAATTTCTAATTTACTGGTCTTGCCCGGATATATTTTAAGCCCCATGTATACGCATCATGAACGTTCGATCTCTAGAGACCTTTGAATGATGTCATAAAGAAACTCTTGCATATCTTCAGGGGTAACCTGATCATTGCTCTTTTATGTTTACGCTCCATTTAGACTTTGAGTTTAGAGATTTACACCAAAATATTTAATTGGATCGATGAGCATCAATAGCATTATATAGACCCTTGGAACTTTAATACTGAAGAGTCCACGCAGCAATTATCTTATGAACCCCAGCCTCATCGAAACTTTCTTAGTGCAACCTTTAGATTATTACATCCCTAAACTATGCTTGAAATATTGTTATTTGATTTACAGCTATTATAAAAATAATAATTGATTTCATATAATATATACTCATATATGCCCTCAAAAGTATGCTTTAATTTATTTGCACATTAAATAACAATTTCAATTATTTAATACGTATTTTTTATGAACTTAAAGTTTTTATTTGTTTCATTCTTATTTACTTTTTATTATTATGACTAGAAATTATTTGATTTCATCATAAAAATCATTTCCTTTCATTTTTAATGTGTTTTTGAGGGCACCACCCCGCCCCTTAGCATATGCTATGAAGTTACTAAAAATTCTTTTTGTGCAATTTGCTTTTTACTGTAATTTGTTTTTTTTTGGCTGTTATTATCTAAAATTGTTTCACATAAAAATTTATTTTTATTTGAGAAAACAATATTGCCAGCCAACAATCAAAGAGAAAGGAAAAACAGAAATCTAACGATGAGAACTTAAAACTGAAGTTATTTTTAATGGCAATTGTTTTCCAACGCATTAAATGGTAAAGTCTAAGATGTTAGGCTAATATAGTGCAACTTGTTTAGGATTCTCTAATGCTAAGGCACCTTAGCATATGGTACATGATTTTATATTTCAACGTTTTTCTGTTACTGCATCTATTGTGTGAAAGTTCACTTTGGCGATGAATTTTTAATTCATAACTTATGAATTAAGGTTACAAAAGATGCTGACTTCAGTTTGATTTATGCCTGTAATGCCGTCCTCTATTTTGTGTGTTTGTATAGGTTTTAAGGGAATAAAATCTTGTGTATGAGTTTCAGATTTTTAACACTCATTTTAATAAGTTTAACTAAAAGACTATGCTACTCTGCTACATATTTTTTACATTTTGCATTTTGTCACTGCTTCAACTCGCTTAAATTTTAATGGGTTTATATAGACACAAGAGATTTACTTTACAAGATTGGCATTGAAGTACAAAATGTGAGAGAAAAACTTTAATAATTAAAATCAACCTTGAAGGCTTTGGCATTATATGAGAAATATCGATGATAATGTGAGATTTCAGTTCTTTTTTGGAAAAAAATGTTAATTTTATTGCCTACAACTTTTATACAAATCAATTCCAATATAAAAATATTAATTTCAATCCAAAATTATCAGCCTGAAACTAGGCTAATAAATTTGTTTATTAATTATGCTAAAAGTAGGCAATGAATTTTTTATTTTTGCTTTTTAATTAAGTTTGTTTTCTAAATCAAATCTGTCGTGAATATTTAATTGTAGTTGTAAGTAATCCTCATTGAATTTGTTTATTTCAATTTAATTTCACAAATCATTTGCCTGTTAAATAATGAATTGAATATTTGAGAAGTGTTTTGATGTCATCATGCAAAAAACTAGGTCAGCCATTAATTTGTCTAATAAGGCCACTAATTAGACAGTATTTTTGGTATTAAAAACTATTTTGGAAAGCGATAAATAAAGGCAATTAAAATATATTTTAATCTCTGTATGAAGCAAGGAAGGTCAACAGGGTTTGTCATACTTAGCTATCAAATCTTAGTTATCTTTATCGATTTGCAAAAAGAGTGAATCCAACAAGCCAGAGGCCATATAATCTTCTAACAGAGGAAACATTATATGGTATGTGTATGGCTTGCGAAGTCGCCGTGGTCTAGTTGGTAGTCTGTTGGCTTATTAGAAGTAAAGCCAGGGTTCGAGCCCCAGGCCAGACATCAAAACAAAATACAAAAACTATTTCTTCGGCGACATCCTCTCAGGCGATTTCTGGCAAAAACTCTGAGAGTAAATAAAAATTGCCATGAAAAGTTTCTCAAAAATATGTCGTTTGGTGTCGACTTTTAACTGCAGGTTCCGCCACTCATGTATAAAATTAACACACACAACAAAAGTGGTGTCAGAAACTAGGTGGTAATCCTGACTGAAGGGTTGTAATGACCAATTATGTATGTGTGTTTGGCTTGTAGACAAATTTTGAAACTGAGTCAAGGGGTTTTTGGTCTCTGAGCCTTTGGAAAAATTTGCGGGTATCCTCCAAGCGCAAGCCTACTCAAGGTCATGTTCGAATTCATGTCAATAAGCAAACTGATGAATTCGTGAGAACGGAAGCTCTCACGCCAACAATTTCTTTCTGTGGATGGAGGTTTGGGTTGTTGCAATAGAAGGAGATCTTAGTCATGCAGCCGACTATTCAAGACGAACCACAGGGGCAAAGTTAGTAACCGATCTTTTGAGCAGAGATTGTAGACTCAAAGCCCCTAAAGCATGTACATTCTGTGATAAAGAGATCGAATCATCAAACGACATATTTTAAGCAGACGGAAATACCTGTATGCCCAATAATTGCAGGTTGATCTTATTTACATTGAATAGAAATCAAAATTTGTTCAAGGCAAGAGGATTGGAAGAGATATAAAAAGGGATGAACTAAAATTATGATGGGGATTGCAATAGATCGTATGTTTATACGCGAATAAAACTGCCTCCGTTCTTTATCCATCTCTATGCCGGAAATTAGTGTCTTTTTAACGTGAGTATCAGAGGGCAGCAATGAATATTCAAAATGATGAGTAGATTCGAATCATACTTATAATTTCTGATACTTATACGCATTCATACTTATTTTAATGTCATACTCATACTACTCATATTCAAAGTTGGAAATACTCATGGTACTCATACTTAACAATACGCATGATGTTATTGATTTCGACTGTCCATGACTCAACGTATACACGAATCACAAAATAAGTATGATTCGCGTACGAACACTACAATACCCACAAAAAGGTTGTGTTTTTGCTCTCCTTGCAACAACAACTAAGACTGTAAATTTTAATGAATGATTCGAATCACTCCAATCATTTATGAGTATTATAAGTATTTTTCTAAATTTATGTATCTGAATCATACCTGTTAAGTAATGATTAGTAATCGTAATGAGTAGTAATTTGATTACTTTTTTTTTAATGGTGAAATAATGATTACAATTACGATTATTTAGGTTAAAATAGTTAATAATTGATTACGATTACAAAATAATCAAAAAATAATAAGAATTACTGGCGATTAGTCTAATAATCAAAAAGAATCAAAAGTAATCCAAAAGTAATCAATTTATTTTTAATAATTACTTTGAATTCTTTTTGAATATTTGAAAATAATCAAAAAGAATTATTGAAAACAATTTGATTACTTTTGGATTACTTTTGAATATTTGAAAGTAATGAAAAAGAATTATTTAAAACAATTTGATTATTTTTTAGACTTCTTTTGATTCTTTTTGATTATTACACTAATCGTCAGTAATCCTGATTATTTTTTGATTCTTTGGTAATCCTAATCAATTTGTAATTCGAAAAAATTTTTCATAGAATTATATAATCATTACGATTCTTTTTAAAAAGTAATGTAATTGATTACTAATCGTAATCGAAATTTAACAGGTATGATCTGAATGAGTAGGCGTATGAATCAAACATAGTTCGAATGTTATGAGTTTGATGCCAACGTTGTGCTCATACTCATTGCAACCTGTAGTTATAAATCGATGTTGTACTGAGTACGAATGAATCAAATTAGTTGAATTTCAATACTGTTTTATGAGTACTTATGAGTAGCGAAAGAGCAATTTATTGCTGATCTCTGGTGAGTATGCAAATTCCACATTATTCCACTCTTTTTGGTTATTAAATGCCATTGCAACTGATAGAGTCTACTGGTTTTATCCAGGGAATAGTTAGGAAGGGAGATATCAACTATTCAAGTCACTACAGTCACAGAAAAAAGTCTATATACACCGTTGTATGTTTTTTAATAGTAACTGCCTTAAACAACGCTATAACATCTTTTTTAATTTGATAAACAGCATCGGGAAAAAATTCTATATACAGCGGTGTATGTGGACTTTTTTTTTGACTGTATGTATGGATTTCACAACCATATGCATCGGACTTTAATCCAACAGAGCTGTCCGCGCCGCTGGAAAACAGTTTGTCATTCTCACTGTTGTACCGGCACATGTTAGTGTATGTCTGGCTTATCGAACTCCAATTGAGCTGCTGAGGCATTTGACCCATAGGATACTATTGGTCTGACCTTTAGGGTATGTATTCATTGCATTATTTTGAGGCAGAATCTCAAGGAATTTCCACCCTGTGGGCAGCCCTGAGTTGTGTAGACTCATATGAGCTCATTGCCTGCGTATGTTACCGCAAATGGTGAGTATAGGACGTCTTCCTTCCGTCTAGATATCATGGGCTCTATACCTCTTCTATCCAGCGACCTACATATCAGTATAATTACTGATTTTAAAATACTAAAAGTTTAAAATACTATAGCATACATTAAGGCGCAATAATTTTAAAACTCTTGGTTTTAACTGCATTATGATGCAAATAAAAAAGCAAATAAAAACCCGATTAACTGTAAAACTATCAAAATGGGAAATCTATGATTATCTCTCATTAATAAACTCCCATAAATCAAGTCCATTAAAATAGCTTGCGCCCCTTAAAGCTGGCACTGTAAACCATAACAAATAATTTTCATAAATTTTTAATGCAACAGCCATAAAACTTAACTGATTTGCACTTTATGGCGGTAATAATTTCATTTATGCTAGTGAAAGGCACAAAATAGTAAAGAAGAAGAAAAAAGAAATACAAGAAAATCCTTTTAAGGATAAGCAAAAGGCAAAGAAAAACGAATTGGCAAAAGTCAATGGCCAAAAGAAACACGATCACGTTTACAGAATAATTTTTTCCAAGACACGCAATTGTTTTTATGCGAAATGTATGTACTTGAGATATGCAAATGTTCCTAGAGCTCCGAAATGTATGCTATAAACAAATAAGAAAAAACAATTTTTTTTGCTATTATGGCCACGTTTAGCCGCAATGCAGACGCGAATTTTTATTGTGTTATAAAAAAATAGAAGAAACGAAATTAATTTTTATTTTTTAAACACTTTTTTTTAACGATTTTTCTTGATTTTTTTCTTCTTTTTTTCAGTGAGAAAGGAAATTAATTTCCATAACCATGGCTGGCTAGCGAAATCCAGCTTATTAACACAATGAAATGGTCAGCATAACAGAATTTTGGCTTCTTTCTCTTTGCCATTTACTTTATTACCGCAAGACCAAAGACCAGAGCGTTTTTTTCTTTTTTACGCCAAATGAAGTCCTACAGTTTTGTTCTCATTACAAAGGCCTTCTTCGTTTTACTTTTGCTGCCATCCCCAAGAAGTTTCAGGGACCTGGTCATGTTTACAGCAACAACAACAACAAAGAAAAATTTAAACAAAAATATGGCTCCATAGTAAAACATTACGAAAAATGATACAAAATGACACGATTTGTTCATACAAACTATAAAGACCCCTGAGGAGCAATATTTGTTCCGAAAAAACTTTCGTTCTTTTTTTCTTTCATCTTCCACTAGCTCTCTTGTGCAGTATTTTCTTTTGGCCGTATGGTTTAAAAAATATTTTTTGGCCTTCTTATGTTCCCTTTTTTATTTTGTTTTTTCGTTAAGAAAAGTTTTTTTTCATTCCATTATGTTTATCCTTAAGGAAGTGTTATTGCTACGTAAGAACATGATTATAACTTTATATTCACAGGCAATTGTTTTCTGGCGGTAGCAATCGTACTAAAGGCAGCAGTAGTAGTGTAGCCATTATAAATAGTAATTGTACAAAAAAAAAAAAAAAAGAAAAATTATGTGAATATTTTAAGAATTTTTGCCATCAAAAAGGAAACAAAAAAGTTTTTTTTTAAGATAATTTAAAATTATTAGATTAACTTGCCTAGAAATATGCAGCATAATTTACTTTAATTTAAAATTTTTACCAAGAATTATTAAAGCGCCTAAAAGTAGCCTACACCAGAAGATACCAATTTTAGCAAAAAAAAATCATCTTTTCAGATGAAGCTCATTTTGATCTTGGCGGGTATGTAAACAAGCAAAATTGTCGCAACATTTGGTTTCAACAGGCGCTACGTGCCACACAGCCGAAGCTATACTCGAAGTTTTGCGCCCTGTTTTTGAAGATCGCATTATCAGCCGCAAAGCTGATGTCGTTTGGCCACCTCGGAGCTGCGATTTGACACCATTGGACTATTATTTGTGGGGTGCCGTCAAAGATAAGTGTTACGCCGATAAGACAGAGACAATTGACGCTTTAAAGGACAATATTCGTGAAGCCATTGTTGAAATACAGCTGCACACAATCGATAATGTGCTTAAAAATTGGACGGAACATGTAGGCTACTGCATGGCCAGCCGAGGCAGCCATTTGAATGAAATTATTTTCCATTATTAGCCGGAAGGATTGTACTTTCAAATAAAAAAAGAAATTTGAGAAAATATGCAGTAGTTTTTTTTTAAAGTATTTAAAAAAAAAAAAAATTATTTGGTGGACCCTTTATTCTCCAAGCCTATTGTCCTGACAAATTTCAAGATGCCATTCAGTTTCAAAAGTGACAATTCCCTGCCTAGAAATTGATATTCAAGCAGATGTTTCTTCCTGGGATGCTTTGTTGGCCCTCAGGTTATAAGAAAGTGTTCCATAGGTTCATTGTCATCCTCACTGAATGAGTGTACTGTGAGTTTACAATGCCCTGCAAAACTACACTTAGTTTAAGGAACACAGACTCTGTACTGACCAAGTTCTACCAAAAACCAGGGAAGAGGAAGAAGTTGGTCTGAGCCAGGGCTGCACATCAAAAGTACACTGTTGTGTATACTTTTCCAAACATCCTCTCTAACTTATCAGCAGGGTTCTGGACCCATCAGCGGCGTGGAAACTTTCCTCCTTTCAAGCTTATTTTCTTGCTCACTGTTGAGGATTCGCATATGATTTGACACCCGTAGACCAAGTGAGTTCCATACCTCTTTTTCCCAATGACCTAGATATGTCCCCCTTATAAACCCTTACTCATTTCTCTTTTCTTTTCCCTGTCATTCAAAGAAGTCTGAATGTTTTCCACTACATCAACATGAGCCGCCTTAGTAGATCTACCTGCATTCTAAGCGTCTTGGCTTGTATTCAGTGGTAAGCTTTCTAATCTCCATCATCTTATATAATAGTTCAGAATTTTTTCTACTTGAAAAACGTGAGCTTAATTGATCTGAAGGATTTTATGTATACAGTGTCCTTTTTTACAGCTTTAGAATGAATGCCACCTTCGATCTTCACCAAGCTGTTGATATATACTCAAGAGCTAGAATACTGCACCATATATTCGTTAAGAATAGCAACAGTTCCACTTATTGAGCGATAAACCGGTAAAACCGAGATATAACTTTGATAACGAATATGCCGAAAGAATTCAAGCAAATAAAGGGTCCGCCAAATAACTTTTTTTTGGAAAATGCTTTAAAAAAAAACTACTGAATATTTTCTCAAATTTCTTTTTTTATTTGAAAGTACAATCCTTCCGGTTAATAATGGAAAATAATTTCATTCAAATGGCTGCCTCGGCTGGCCATGCAGTAGCCTACATGTGCCATTAACTCACAGCATTTGTACCACACATTTCAAATATTTTTCGGCAGATTTTTGCTTTAGTCTTAAAGGCAATTGATTTGTCTTCTATTATTTTCAAATCAGCATAACTTTTTACACAAACGAAGAGTTAAAGAAGGCAGCCTTCCAAAATGTTAGTTGCTTTGTGTTTGAACAAAGTATCGTTTTTCATAATGCCGCTGAACAAAATATATACAATGTATTGTATTTCAAAACGTCGTCAAAGTGTATTTTTAACGCAGTCAAAAAGCAATCAGGCATCGGATTTATAGTTGATGCATTGTTGGGTTACTTTGCATAGTTTATATACGGTAGTAGGACTGCATACAAACTTTGTATTGATACATTTTGGAAGGCAGCCGAACTGTCTGCATCATAAATGTATCATTTTGATGTAGCTCGCTGCAGAAACAATTAAGTGACAATTAACAGTCCAAATATTACTAACAAGGATGTCAAACGAACTGAAGTATTTCTAACTGTGTTCTTAACAAATCAAGACATTTGATCAGTTTAATTGGTCCCCTAATATAATATTAAGCATTGGTACAAATAATTTGCCATTAATGTCACTCTTATCAGCTTCAACATAACATTGGTCACCCACTAAAATGGTCGCCGTTTTCAGCATCATGTGACAAGCATCACTTACAGTTTAATTACCAATAAAAAAAACCTAAAAATTCTTAACAGAAGAAAAAAAGAGTTCAACGTCATAATTTCCATTAAACTTCATATTATTTGTCGTCCATTATAAGTTGGCTGCACCCTATTAATAACTATTATTATTAAAATTCATGCTGATATAAAAAGCTTTGCATTTATCATTTATAAATAAAAATAAATAAATAATAATAGTTATTATTTTTGTTGTTGTTGTTATTGTATTAACATGTATGTCATGTCGTTTTCATGTTCATTTGTTTATTTATTTGTCTTCTCATTTCTTTACTTCATTTCCGTTTTCATTTACATTTGATTTTTCTTTTTCGTTTTTCTTCATTACAAAAACTGTGTAGTTTTATATATGAAATCATATTGTGGCTGATGATGTTTGATGATGTTGCTGATAATGGTGGTGATACTGTGATGCTGATTGTATTCCTGGATACCAGAATCAAGATTCATATGCGAGTACACCCATGACAATGATGGTGGTGTTGTTGATTTCCTTCAATTTTTTTTGTTTTGTTTATAAATAAACGACATTTTTAAATAAATAAAGAAATATCGTATATGGAATCCTGATTTACTCATACAGTGACTGATTGAAATGAATTATGCAATCATCGATTCAGAAGCTCAAGAATAATATTTGAGAGAACTACTCTAGACTTGAAAGATTCTTTCCTGTTTACATTTGATAACTACATTATCGATATTAAACTGTGTTATCGCTTATTTTAGTGGTAAGAAGTTTCCTGGTTTCTGCATACAGTATCTGATTGAAATGGATTATTCAGCCATCGATTGAGAAGCTCAAGAATAATGAAAGATTCTTTCCTGTTATCATTTGATAACTGCATTATCGATATTAAACTCTGTTATCGCTTTTTTGAGATGTAAGAAGTTTCCTGGTCTATGCATGCAATGACTGATTGAAATGGATTATGCAACCATCGATTGAGAAGCTCAAGAATAATGTTTGATGGAAAGGTACGCTTGAAAACTTTTTCCTGTTACCATTTTATAACTGCATTATCGATATTAAACTGTCTTATCGTAAATTCATTTCTTCTATATTTTATTTCTTTGCAGAAATGTACGTCTCATTTTGTTAGCCACTGTTAAACTATCTTACACACCATCGATGGCTGTGTAAACATGTTACAGACAATAAGTTCTTCCTTTTTAACAACAAAGCGTACCAATCATGGCACCCAGTACTTTCATTTAAAACCACACACTCCCATATACACATACATATACGCCAACAATTGTTGTCTGCGTGTGTGTGTTGTCGTTTTTTCAATAAAATTGTTCTTCATAAATTGTTTTTCTACCGTACACAGAGAGACACAGGGACAGAGGAACAGAGAGCGAGAGAGACACAGAATTTAATGAAAATTCATGTACAATTCGAGTCGTGTATAAAACTCTTTACACAATAGCAATACTCTTCTATTTATTTGTTCTTTCTTCTCTTCTCTTCTCTTCTCTTCTCTTTATTCTCTTCTGTTTTATTCTTCTCTTTTTTTTCGTTTCCAAAAATAAAATCATTTTTCTAGATGCTTGACTGTGTTTATGTACATGGATGTGTGAGATGAATAAGATTTTATTACTTTATTTGTGTTGATTTGTTACCCTGAATATATTTGTATTAGTGAGTGTGTGTATATGTGTAAGATCATATCAATTTTGTTTAGATTTTTAAAAGCAATTTTAGTTTCTCAAATAGAATTTTGAAAAATGTTTTGTTTTTTATTTGTTTAGCAGTACTCTGGTGTTTGGAAGACAAAAGAAGAGAGAGAGACAGAGAAGGAGCCAGAGAACAAATTTAAGTATTAAAATTCAATTAAATTGTGGGCGAAATTTTTGATATTACCAAATCACACGATATAATAATTAGATTTGGGGGGAATAAGAAGATAAACTTTGTCCATTAAATTTAGATCTTATGCTTGAACTCGTAGCTCTCTCGAAAGCTATTGCTACATTGTTAACTTTTAAAAATGAGTTATTCCTGCTTCCTCCCATTATTAAATCCCTTTTCAAATAGAACGTTTATATATTCAAATTTAACAACAACGCATTACAAACAAATCAATTTTCACTTTAAAACCTTCTAGTGTATTTAACAATGCATATGCTCCTTTTTTATTGTACTTCTGGCTGAAGATTTTACCCCACGCTCTATTTCACTCCATTCATTTCCACTCTGGCAACTTCTAGAACTTCATTGTTGATTTGTTGTTGTATTTTTTTATTTTTTTTTTTTTTTTGTTACATGAGTGACGGGACCTATAATTTAAAGTCGACTTCGGATGGCAAATTCTTGAGAAAGTCTTCATGGCAATTTTATTTACTCTCAGAATTTTTGCCAGAAAGCTGATGGGGAACAGATGCCAAAGAAATATTTATTTTTATATTTTCGTTTTCGATGTCTGACCTGGTGTTTGAATAGAGGCCTTACGTCTAATAAGCCAACACACTACCTACTAGACTATGGCGACTTCTAGGAGGAGATTTCCTTCCTGATTTAAAATGAATAAAATCCTATGGTTTAAACCATTCGAGGCGACTTTATGGGCTACAAATACAGTACAATAGATGGTATGATGGCTATGCTTAAGCACCTGTACACCAGAGGTCAGCAATGAGTATTCAAAACGATGAGTAGATTCGAATCATACCTATAATTCCTGATACTTATACGCATTCATACTTATTTTAATGTCATACTCATACTACTAATATTTAAAGTTTAAAATACTCATGGTACTCATACTTAACAATACGTATGATGTTGTGGATTTCGATTCTCCATGACTCATCGTATACACGAATCACAAAATAAGTATGATTCGCGTACGAACACTTCAATACTCACAAGAAGGTTGTGTGTTTGCTTTGCTTGCTGTCATTGTCTTTTTCTTTCTTCTTTGTTTGTAAATGCAACAACAACTAAGACTGTAAATTTTGACGAAAGATTCGAATCACTCGAGATCATTTATGAGTACATATTAGAAGTATTTTTCTAAATTTATGAATCTGAATGAGTAGGCGTATGAATCAAACATATTTCGAATGTTATGAGTTTGATGTCAACGTTGTACTCATACTCATTGCAACTTGTACTTATAAATCAATGTTGTAGTGAGTACGAATGAATCAGAGTAGTTGGATTTCAATACTGTTGACTCATTCATACACAAAATTTCATGAGTACTTATGAGTAACGAAAATGCGATTCATTGCTAATCTCTGCTTTACACCAAACCAAGCACCAAACAGTTCCGAGAAATATTGCTCACTAAGTTATACGCTTTCCCAAGGGCAAATCTATGCTGTCTATATATACATATACGATATTCTATGTTTATGTTATCCTTTCTAGTGGCGTCATGAGCAAATATTTTGAAGGGGATTGATTATGAAAAATGGCAGTCTTGGGTGGTATATTAACTTTGCGAATGAAAATTTTCAATCAATTATTTATTATTTAATTATTGTTTAATTAATCGAACTAACTTTTACGGATTATGATTTTAAATTTTCATAATTTTAAATTACAGTTATTTTAAATCCCCTTAACATATGCAGCAAATAAACGAATAAAACAAATAACTTTTTAAACTAATTTAATAACAAAGAAATAAAAAAAGTTGTTTCCAAATCATTGGCTTTTCAACAAAAACCACAAATCTTAGACAATTATCTGACTGTGTGATAGTTTTGTTTGTTTATAGAATATTACAAAAATTTAAATTAATTATTTATACGATAAAAGCAAATACATACATACATACAACACACACTCTGTGTCAGATTCAATCAAATGGTAAAAATTCACTTAAAATTTTAATCCAACAAAACCAAACGAAATAAAGCAAAAAGAAGAAACCACAAAAGCAAACATTTGCCAATTATTTAGCAAAAGAAATGCACAAAAAAAGGATTCTGAAAGGATTCAGATATCGAAATGGAAATAGAAGGAGAAGGAGAAAAACCAGAATGAAAATGAACACAAAAAATATGTTCAGGATAATTAACATGCACAAACATGCAGCAATTATTCCTCATAGAATAACAACAATAACAATAGCAATAGCAATGGAATAAATATGAACTCCAAATACATATAAAAAAGAAAGAAGAGAAAGAGAGAGTGAGTTACAAAAAAAATGGTATGAAATAATGCAACAAAAATAGCAAAATTTAAGCACCAGAGGGGGTTCAAATTTTTGAAAAGATGATTACGTTGATGCAACAAGAGATTCTCACAAAAAAAAAAAACAAAAAAAAAATCCCCAAAAAAAATGAATTGAATTCCACAACGGAAATAGTTTAGAGCAGAGCAGAACAGAACGTAGCAATATAAAGAAGCAGTGAAAACGGAAATATAAAATTCAATTTTTATTTCTTCTTCCAAAGGGGGTTTCAGTTCAGCATGAGGAACAAGACTTCATTATTAGAGTTGAGGGTTGCTTAAGTGTTTTATTGTATCATTATTTTATACTTTTTTTAAGGTATACTTTAAGGTGTGTAACAGTGAGAAAGAGAAAGAGAGTAAGCCAACTGCTATGAGGACGCTAAACATGTAAGCACTGGTACATAGCATAATTAGCTGTGTTATCAAAATAAACGTTAAGGGATTTGAAAATTAATTTGTAAATCAATTAAGTTCTTTAAGCATGCATAACTGCAGGTTTTTTCTAACTGCTACCTGAAAGTATGCTATAAAAAATATTTTTTTTAAAATAGAACAGGGAATTAATTAAAAGCAATTGCTTCATTATTTTTTTTAATAAAGTTTTAATCGACTTAAAGGAGACGTAGAAGAGAAAGAGTTGAGATAAACAAATTTTTTCACAAGTTAAGTCCCCCATGTGTGAAAGCCGGTGGCTTTTCTTTAATTATGCGCACCGTTACTGTGTATAGTCTATTTTATTAGGCAATCAATATAACATCGTGTAGGAATTGAAGAAATATCTGGGGTTGTAGTCGCCATAGTCTAGTAAGTGGTGTATTGGCTTTTTATACGTAAGGCTACGGTTCAAACTCCAGGTCAGACATCTCCAACAAAATGAAATTTGAAAAAATATTTCTTCAGCGACTTCCTCTCAGCAGATTTCTGGCATAAAACTCTGAGAATATATAAAAATTGCCATGAAAATTTTTTCGCAAAAATCTGTCGTTTGAAGTCGATTTTAAACTGTAGGTACCGCCCTGATGTTTTGAATTAACACTCACTGAAGCTAGGGCGTAATCCTGACAGAAGGGTTGTAATTTTCAATTCAGCAGATATCTGGCATAAAATTCGGAGAATAAATAAAAATTGCCATGAAAAAGTTTCTGAAAAATCTGTCATTCGCAGTCGATTTTAAACCGTAGGTCCCGCCCCTCATATATTAAATTAACACACACAGAAACTATGTCGTAATCCTGACTAAAGGTTTGTAATGATCAATTATTTATGTATGTATGTACCGTTTCACAACTTATGTGAAGACACAATAATATCCGTAATGCTTCGAAGTTGTGTCCGACGAGTGCAGGAAAATAGCATAGAATGTGGCACTGCTTGACTCTTAGCTTGACTTTCAGAAGATCTGGAGTCCAACTACATTAATGACATTGAAGATAACAACAAATCTAACACACTTGTAAAGTCTTGTATAAAATAAGCGTTAAACCCAACCAGCAACACGTTACAGTTTCAACTAGACGCTGGGCGCTTACTGTCGGCGCATGGGAATGCCTCATAATGGCATCTGGAAAAACAGTAATCACGAGATAGAAGAAAAGATTACAGGACGTCTTTTAAGCCATTTTTCGGAATTTACCAGAATTTATGACAGAACGTAACCAAAGGTGGCTTTGAAGAATCATTACAACACAACCATGTTGTGTGTCTTACACAACCCATGTTGTGTGTGTTAATTTTAGCCATGAGTGGCGGGATATATTCCGAAAGACAAATTTTTGAGAAGATTTTCATGGCAATTTTATTCACTATCTGAGCCTTTGACAGAAGACTGCTGAGACGAAGTCACCGAAGTCAAGAGTTCTGATATATATTTGGAACGACAAATTTTTGAGAAACTTATCATGGCAATTTTATTTACAGAGTTTCTGACAGAAGACTGCTGAGAGGAAGAAATTGTTTTTATATTTCGTTTTTGTTTGAGATTTCTCAGCTAAAGGTTGATTCTCATACCATCAAAAAATTATGGGAATGGCAGGGAGATGCGACTTAGGATTTGTGTGTCGTATAGCAAAATATGCTCTTCCGACTTCATGTCTTCTTTATAGACAATCCTCAAATCCCTTTAATTCCAAAGCAATATAATGAGTAAAAGAAAGAAAGTGTGAAACTAGGACGTTGTACAGTGGGTCAATTCGACCTCCGGGTAGTGTACTTGTCTTAATTGACAAGTACACGTCCTCTAACCTAATATAAAAGAAAGAAATCATATGTTATACTTAAATGCACACCTAATGCATCAATCGGGCCATCAATCGGACCATCAATCAAACTAGTTCTCAGTGCCTTCTTGATGACATTGCAGCTGATTTGATAGAGTTTATCTAAAATGTCAACAGCTTCCTCATACACACATACATACATAATTGGTCATTACAAGCCATCAGTCAGGATTACGACATAGCTTCTCACACCACTTATGTAGTGTATATTAATTTTAAGCATGAGTGGCGGGACTTAAAGTTTATAGTCGGCTTCGAGCAACAGATTTTCTTAAAAAACTTTTTCATGACACTTTTATAACTTTCTGATTTTTTTGCCAGACATCTGTTGAAAGGAGGACGCCGAAGAAATTGGAGATGTCTGGCCAAGGGTTTGAATCGTGGCCTTATGTCTAATAAGCCAAAACACTATCTACTAGGCTACGGCGACTTCACCACAGCTTCCTCACGATATTAAAAAGACGCTACTGTACATGAATCTTTGTCTTCACGTATTCTGTGAATCAGAAGTCGCATACTCTTGTAATTAAAAGAGCAACAGCAGTTAGTGATTGATACGTGTGAATGGAGGAAGTCAATACAACCATAAAGCAGCTACTGCAGCCCAAATAAGAAATGAAGCTTGTAGAAACTAGAACCAGTATTGAAAACAGGTTTTGAAAAGTGAAGAGAATGTCAGCAAATAAACACAAATGCCTTGGCCCAAATGCTAGGATTTGATTAATAGATTGCCTATGATTGCTTATAAAAGACTAAATATGTTGATATGTATCCCCCAAATAAAGGGTAGGCCAAATAACTTTTTTTGAAAATGCTTTACAAAAAATCTACTGAATATTTTCTCAAATTTCTTTTTTATTTGAAAGTACAATCCTTCCGGTTAATAATGGCTGACCAGGCAGTAGCCTACACAATCGGTCCAATTTTTAAGCACATTATCGATTGTGTGCAGCTGTATTTCACCAATGGCTTCACGAATATTGTCCTTTAAAGCGTCAATTGTCTCTGGCTTGTCGGCGTAACACTTATCTTTGATGGCACCCCACAAATAATAGTCCAACGGTGTCAAATCGCAGCTCCGAGGTGGCCAAACGACATCAGCTCTGCGACTGATAATGTGATCTTCAAAAACAGGGCGCAAAACATCGAGTGTAGCCTCGGCTGTGTGGCACGTAGCGCCGTCCTGTTGAAACCAAATGTTGCCAATATCCTCCTCTTAAATTTTTGTGAACAAAAATTCGTTCAACATGGCCCAATAACAATCGTCGTTGACTGTAACGGCCACTCCTTGCTTATTTTCGAAGAAAAATGGCCCAATTATGCCTCTGGACCAAAATCCGCACCAAACAGTGACTCGTTTTGGGTGCGTCGGCTTTTCAATGTATGCGTGCGGGTTTTCTGTGCCCCGAATGCGACAATTTTGCTTGTTTATCATCTGAAAAGATGATTTTTTTGCCATCTTTTTTTTCGGCATCTTCTGGTGTAGGCTACTGCATGGCCAGCCGAGGCAGCCATTTGAATGAAATTATTTTCCATTATTAACCGGAAGGATTGTACTTTCAAATAAAAAAAGAAATTTGAGAAAATATTCAGTAGTTTTTTTTAAGCATTTTCAAAAAAAAAAGAAGTTATTTGGCGGACCCTTTAGCAAATCTTAATGAATTCTTAATTTCAAATTATTGCCTTCATGCCTAATTTTAAATACAAAGTGCAACCATAAATCATTGCTCTGCTTCCATATTCCAACACGATATTTTATTTTACTTTTTTGTGGCTTCATTTTTTTCTATTTTTTTTTTTTGCTTAAAAATGTTTGTCATTGTCATGTTACCTGTCACAGATTAGTAGTGTTTTCTGTCATTATAACACAAACAGACATTTTTATCGGCAGCACAGGCAGCAAGGCAACACTGGCAACATTTAAACTCATAATTTATATGATATTTGTGCAACATTTAAAGCAAATATTGCAACTAAAAATGACAGGATACTGGAGAACTGGAGAAATATGCTGCAGACACAAAAACCCAAACAAATAGAGACAGTGAAACAACAACAACAACAACAAAATGAAGTCATTAGAATGGCAGTCAACCATAAAATAACATTTGACATTTATTCCAACCATGTTTCTATGTTTTTTTACTCTCTTTTCTGTTTGTTTTTTCGCTTGTTTTTGTTCTCACTTTATGCCACAGTTACTCTGTGGCAACCTCAATTTCAATTTCAATGTGCAAGTGTGCGTAAGTTAGAGAGTATGAGTATGAGTGTGAGTAAATGACAGTCACAATTTCTGTTTTTTTTTTCTTCTTTAGTGACAGGCTGAAACAAAAGACCAAAAACAAAAACAGGCAAAGAATAGAAAGAAAAAATATTGGCCCATGTATCATAAAAAAAAACTCTGGCAGTAAATGCATCAAACAATGGTAACAAAATAAAAAGGAAATGCCATGTAAAACTCACACTTACACATACACACAGTTATACGGTCTACACTCAATATAATTACGTTGGTATTTACTCTTCTTTTATCCTTGGTTTAAGGCTGTACTTTTTATTTTGCACTCAACTGTTTGTCAAACTTTTTTTTTTTGATGCGTTTTTTAACATTAATTCCTTTGAAATATTCTCTCTCCGGCAGTATATTTTAGTGTCTAACAAAAGAGAGACAAAAAAAGGCTAAAAATGGCTGTTAAAACTGGCATGTGAAAATTTAAGTCAATGTCAACATCGTTAACAATTCTTTTCTTTCATTCTTTTGACACTCCTTTTTAACAATAAAACACCATAAGAATTTGGATGCTTTGCAAAAATTAAGTTTTTATACAACAATAACACAAAAGAAAAGGAGAGAGAAAGAGATAGTGAGAATTTTTGGCCGCACTGTCATAAAGTCAACACTTTTTAAAATTAAAACTGCACAAATTTTTGTTGACAACATGTGAACAAATATGTCAGATTTTTTTTTCGTTTTCTGCTCTTAAAAACTCATTTTCATAAATTGTTAGCAAAGAGTAAATAACCCAGCAAATGTAGTCATTAAAATAGATAATGTTGGGTAGACATTTAGTTCAGAAAACATGTTCAAACTGAATGATAAATTATCACAATCATGTGGCCGTCTAAGTATCAGGAGCTATTGTAGCAGTCAAATTGCATTATGTTATGTGGTAAGGCTTAGCAGGTTATGGGGGGTAGACTTAGAAAGATTAATTTTTACTGAAATGTTCGAAATCCGCGTCTGCGGCGGAACTTAGTAAAACACATGTGAACACGAATAATACCACTTGAAGTCATCTTTACAATGCCTTTGATACACTGAAAAAGGAGATATTCCTTGCAACGAAGCGATTTTTTTGCCATTCGGGCTTGTAGTGCAAATATTTTCAGCGTGAAACACAAATCGTAATACTTGACAGTGCCAAAAAATGCACAAAATCAGCAGGAATAGACGTAGAGACGAGTAACTCTCAGTAATCATTGAATCTCGTGGTCAAAATTCCTGTCGTATAGGAAGTAAATTACGTCCCTGTTATGATTGTCATAATCAATCAACTGCTCAGCATATTCACGCTGATGTGACAAATTTACATGCATACATAGACTGCCTTCCAAAATGTTTGTTGCTTTGTGTGAAGAAAGTATCGTGTTTCATAATGCCGCTGTACAGAATATATACAATGTATTCTATTCCAAAACGTCGTCAATGTGTATTTTTAACGCAGTCAAAAAGCAATCAGGAATCGGATTTATAGTTGATGCATTGTTTGGTTACTTTGCATATCTACATAGTTTATATACAGTAGTAAAACTGCATACAAACTTTGTTTTGATACATTTTGAAAGGCAACCATACATACATTATTGGTCATTACAACCCTTTAGCCGGGATTACAACCTAGTTTCTCATATCTTCTTATGTTGTGTGCATTAATTTTTATACATGAGTTTAAAGTCGACTCTGAATGACAGATTTTGAGAAACTTTTCACGGCAATTTTATTTCACTATCCGAGTTTTTGTCAGAAATCTGCTTTGAAGCATGGCCTCACGTCTGATAAGCCAACATACCACATACTACACTACGGCAACTAATAAATAGGCGATCGCGTTATGTTCTTCGTCGTCGACGTCGGCAAACCGCTCTTTTTCAGTATCCGAGCACTTGGAAGATTTTATGCATTTTATGATTAAAGAAAGCCTCACTATAAAAATCAAACGGGGTCAAATCACACGATTTGCACTATCTCTACATGAGATGAATGTGCCCTCAAATCGCTCGTGAGGAATTTCGAATTTGATATGCGTCATGTGGTACGTAGCGCCGTTGTGTTGAAACGAATTGAAGCTAGAAGAACTTGCTCATGTTAGCTTTGAAGACTGCTGTTGTTAATGGCCTATTCACATACACATGTGACTTAAGAAAACCTCACTAGAAAAAGTCTAAGGTTATTAAATCTCATGATCTCAGTGGCCAATTCACACCCTACCTACGTGAGATGTCTGTGCCCTCAAATCTTTCGTGAGACTTATATCCCATCTGATATGAGTTGTGTGGTACATAGCGCCGTTGTGTTGCAACAAATTCAAGTCAGAAGAATTTGATAATCAGGGACCTTTCACTCTCCCCATCAACCGTAATATTCCGGCCAATGACGTTCTGAAAGAAATATGAATCGATGAAACCGCCAGTCTAAAAATCCATACTAACCAGCAACTTTTTCGCGGAGCATTGTATCTCTTGTGGGCTGGTGTTGTCCCAAATTCGAAAATTTTGTTTTACATACAGAGCATAGGTCAGCAATGAGTATTCAAAACGATGAGCAGATTCGAATCATACTTATAATTTCTGATACTTATATTAATGTCATACTCATACTACTCATATTCAAAGTTTTAAATACCCATGGTACTCATACTTAACAATACGCATGATGTTGTGGATTTCGACTCTCCATGACTCATCGTATACACGAATCACAAAATAAATATGATTCGCGAACACTACACAACTCACAAGAAGGTGGTGTGTTTGCTCTCCTTGCTGTCTTTTTCTTCTTCTTTTTGTTGTAAATGCAACAACAACTACGGCTATAAATTTTGATGAATGATTCAAATCACTCGGATCATTTATGAGTATTATTCATACGCCTTGAATCAAAAATATTTCGAATATTATGAGTTTGATGTCAACGTTGTACTCATTGCAACTTGTACTTATAAATCAATGTTGGAGTGAGTACGAATGAATCAGAGTAGTTGAATTTCAATACTGTTGACTCACTCATACTCAAAATTTCATAAGTACTTATGAGTAGCGAAAAAACGATTCATTGCTGATTTCTGACACAGAATGGGCCCCGTCATTGAAAGTGATTTTTCAACTGCTCCAGAGCCCCTTTATGCGAACAAGAAATTGCTTTCATTAGACTCATAAAGACATTTTCACTGATCATCTCCTCACATTTTGTTGTGGTATGTTTCCTCACGTATGTATGTATGTATACACATGTGCATACACTACTTTTCAAAAATAATTATGTTTTAATCTGATAACATTTTGTGAAAGAAAATTTAAAAGTTTTTTTACTTTTCATTCACATTTTAGCAAAGAATTTTGTTTTTATTTTTTTCAACTTTTTTTATATTTTTAATGAGTAAATCTAAAATAAGTTTTTTAAGTTAAAAATTTAAGTGCAGCTGTCAAAAGGCTTCTATGTGTCTCAAGTAAATTTTGTTTTTCGAACGGGAGATAAAGAGATAATGAACCACTTTTAAAAATTTCAAACAAATAAAAAAGATATTATGTGCTGTAAAGCCTTGTTGTTGATACCCAATAGCCAAGTGAATTTTGGTATATGACAGCTAATGATAATTAAAGACTGGTGGAATTCACAACCCCGTTTGGTAAAGAAGAATCTAGTCGAACTGACCTCTATTAATTTCTATTGTAATGTCCAAATATCAAACAGTTTTTATATGATCGAACACGATGACATCACATGGGCCACAACCAACTGTATTTGGTTCCCTCTTAGTCTTATTTATTAAGCCCATTGTGCTATCGCGTTTAGCTCTAGTCCATTTTAAATGAATCTAACTTTAAACTATTTTGTCATATACGACAATAAGGGAGCTTACGAACCTTTCCGCCAGATTTTATGAAAAGAGATAGGTACTGATGCACACCATTAGGAAGAGTAGTTTTTATTATATATAAGGGACAATATTGTTGAACCTAACATCGGGCAGTTTTGCTAAAAATATCAAGAATAGTAGGCACAACTTTTACAGAAATCGCAGGCAGTATCTCGTATTAACAGAGACCACTTTGTAAATGTCCAGTCAGTTGAAAAATAATATGGATTTCCCTTTAAAGTCTCGTGATTTACCAGACGTTGTCTATGTCGGTCACTTCTCAGGTTAATTCTGGATCATTTAAAGGAAATTTTTATTCAGCTTTCAAATTTCCAATATGTCACAGGGCTTAACCTACCTAACGGTCGAGAATATTCTCTCTTCTCTGCAGGCAGCGTAAGTATGGAGTAGAATTTATCGCTACTATTAGCCTAATAGTAGTCCATATGACCCGTATGCATAGATACCATAATAGGTTGTCAGTCCACTCACCGTTCTGGTTATTCGTTTCTGAATATGTCTCTAAGCTAAGGGTCTTAACCTTCAAATAAGCTACCATTTCCCGGTGAAATAAACGACATTCATGGACAAGTTTTCAAGTCAATTAGACGCTTTAAATTGGCTTTATGGCAACCAAGCTGTCAGACTGTATTAGCGTATTATAAGGGAATACATACATATATACATAATTGGCCATTACAACACTTCAGTTAGGATTACAACCTAGGTTCTCACACCACTTATGTTGTGTATGTTAATTTTATAAATGAGTGGTGAGACCTATAGTTTAAAGTCTACTCCGAATGACAGATTTTTTGAGAAACTTTTCATGGCAATTTTATTTATTCCCACAGTTTTTGCCAACAATCTGCTGAGTGTAAGTCGCCGAGGAAATATGTTTTCATATTCCGTTTTGTTTCGAGGTGTCTGAGCCAGGGGATGGATGACCATGTCTCATGTCTAATAAGCTAATACACTAACTACTGGACTACGTTCGACTTTATCTACAACATTAATTGTAGAAATTATGCCTTTTGTATCACCATAGGTTTCACTTTAAACAAAAGGTATATGATTCATCAAATTTGCTTTTGTAGTTTTTTACATAAGTCCCCCTTATCTATTTTAATTTAAAAAATAGCCCACTTCCACAAAAAATTCGATTTAAATATCATCACACATTCGTTTTTCCTTTGATAATTATTGTCTCCATGTCTCTAGCTCTCCTACATCTTCTTGTGTTTCCGTTTCCTCGAAAAAAGAAATTTTAAAAATATCCCTAAATGAAAACACCAACACCAACAACAACAAACAGCAAATGTTTGGTTTATTTGCTTTCAATGTAATGCCTTATGTTGCCTTCAAACTATTGTTAATGGCTGAGAGAGAACTTGTGTGAGAGAGTTTTCTCTTTTTATGTGTTAGTGTTCGTTTATTTTAATGGACCGGTGTAAATGTGTGGGTGTTAATTGTATTAGTATGTGTTGTGTTATTTTGTAATTTATTTTTAGACACACATTGAGTTCAGTTTTTTTTTTGTTGGTTTTAAACGACAAGGCTTGACCACAGAGGAGTTTTTTTCTAGTAAAATAATTCAAAAAGGCATGTTGTGTTGTGATATATTTTTTTTAAATAAAATTTTTGGTCATTTAAACATTTACAGATCCAGGTATTGTTTAAAAATAATGTTTGGAATTTGTTGAATTCATAAACTATGGATTAGATTTTGTGGCTTGAGGTTAATTTTTATATTCAAAAACATTTTTTGTCAAAAAAAATTGAAGAAATTTACTTTAAAGATGGTTTATTGAATGTTATTGTACCTGCAACTGAAACCTATCACTATCAATAACTACGGTTATACAGCTAAGAGTGCGAAACTGTGTTGACATTTCTGTTCAATATTCGAGTACATAGCGGATGCTTCAGTACAGACTTTCGATCAATGGATGCAAATGTCAGTCTAAAAGGAAGAACCTTTTTTCCTTAACTTGTAACGTGGCCTCTTTGAAAGGTTCTTTCTCATTGGTGGCACAATTATTATAAATATTTCTTTATAATAGTCGCCGTGGTCTATTAGGTAGTGTGTTGGTTTATTAGAAGTAAAGATAGGGTTCGAGCCCCAGTCCAGACATCAAAACAAAATACAAAAAGTATTTCTTCGGTGACTTTCTCTCAGCAGATTTCTGGCAAAAACTCTGAGAGTAAATCTGTTGTTCGGAGCCGACTTTATACCATAGCTCTCACCACTCACGCATAAAATTAACACTCGCAGAATAAGTGGTGTGAGAAACTAGGTTGCTTTAGTCAGCTAAAGCGTTGCAATGACCAATGATGTACGATACAGCTGATTATCTGCATAGTCCAGCTATTCAAGGCGTACATTTGGCATACAATTACAATTGAACTCCTATTCACCATTGTTATCAAAGTCTTCTCTTTGATACGACTCCAAAAACACCAACTGCCGTACACCAAATTTCGTGTTAAAGTTTCAGATACGGCTTCAAGAACAGAAACTGCTGTACACCAGATTTCGTGTTAAAGTTTCAGATACGGCTTCAAAAACAGAAACTGCCGTACACCAGATTTCGTGTTAAAGTTTCAGATACGGCTTCAAGAACATCAACTGCCGTACACCAGATTTCGCGTTAAAGTTTCAGATACGGCTTCAAGAACAGAAACTGCCGTACACCAGATTTCGTGTTAAAGTTTCAGATACGGCTTCAAGAACATCAACTGCCGTACACCAGATTTTATGTTAAAGTTTCAGATACGGCTTCAAGAACTTGAACTGCCATACATTAGATTTCGTACTAAAGTTTCAGATACGGCTTCAAGAACATCAACTGCCGTACACCAGATTTTATGTTAAAGTCTCAGACATGCAGACATAACGGCTTAAAGATGAATGGATGCCAAAAGGCACTGCATAACATTATTGGTATTGACATTACAGGAATACGACCTACCTTCTTAAACCATCCTTGTTAGAGAGATCTATTGGATCCGAAAGACAGATTCCAGAAGCTTTTTCATGGCATTTAGTTAGCTTTTTGTCAAAAGATTGCTGAGTGTGGAACAGAGGTTAGCAATGAGTATTCAAACAGATGAGTAGATTCGAATCATACTTATAATTTCTGCTACTTATACGCATTCATATTTATTTTAATGTCATACTTATACTACCCATATTCGAAGTTTGAAATACTCATGGTACTCTCATACTTAACAATACGCAATATGTCATTGATTTCGACTCTCCACGACTCACCGTATACACGAATCACAAAATAAGTATGATTTGCGTACGAACACTACAATACTCACTAAAAAGTTGTGTGTTTGCTCTCCTTGCTGTCTTAGTATTTTTTGTTTATGTGCCTTTCTTCTTTCTTTGTAAATGCAACAACAACTAAGGTTGTAAATTTTGACGAATGATTCGAATCACTCGAATCATTTATGAGTACATATTATAAGTATTTTTCTAAATTTATGAATCTGAATGAGTAGGCGTATGAATCAAACATATTTCGAATGTTATGAGTTTGACGTCAACGTTGTACTCATACTCATTGCAACTTGTACTTATAAATCAATGTTGTACTAAGTACGAATGAATCAGAGTAGTTGGATTTCAATACAGTTGACTCACTCATACTAAAAATTTCATGAGTACTTATGAGTAGCGAAAAAGGGATTCATTGATGTTCTCTGGTGTGGATTTCCGAAAGAAATCGTTTTTTGTATTCCATTCGTTGGCTGGGGCTTAAACTCTTATGCTGTCGTTTGGTCATTTAACCCACTAACAGTGAGCCTAGGACAATCACGTTGAGAGGTACTCATTCAGTATCAGTTGGCTGACACTGAAGGATCATCTCTATGAAGCACTTTAAATTCACAGACATTGTTACTGACTGGTTAGATTAGGTTAGGATAGGTTGAAGTGGTAGCTTTGATACTAAAAGCCCGTTGTGACGCCACAGGTCAGCACAGGTTGTTACTGACTGAATCCGTTTTCAATTTGAATTCTTTTTCGGCGAGCGAAAATTATTTGAGTTGAACTTTGTCAAAAAGGAATTTTTGAGTGTAGGAATTGGAATTTTGGTCTCTTTTTTATAATGTTTTTGTAGGAAACCAAATGATAGGAAAATACTCCCTTCCTTGCCTTTAAAGGTTTTAGGTTTCTTAACAATTCCCAGTTGACATAAGAGATCTTTTTTTCCTTTCAAATATTAAATGATGAACTGATTTTTAGGACCATTTTGCTGAATCTAAATAATAATAACAAGCATAACAACATTGTCAACAAGGACAACAATTGTTACCATATATAGGTCCTATCCCCCCAACCCCCTTTAACAATAAAATACCTTTTTACGGGTCACTGTTAACATACTTTTTTTTCAAAGAAAAATTAAAAAAAATGTCAAAGGAAAGAAAGAAGGAACAGAAAGGAAAAAGTGTTAAAGAAAATTGTCATGTATTTTCCGAAAGCGGATACATTTCCTTTGATAAAGTGTTTCTCTTTATATTGCATTCCCCTTGTTTTGCTTTTTTATTTGATTTTCTTTTTCATTTGGCTGTTCTTTAGACAGTTCCAGCCCTGGTCAGTTGTAACAGGTTTTCCGGCACTTTGAATAGAAATCAAAGCCATTTTTTTTGATATTGATTAACCACTACCTTACCCACAACCACCACCCTTACCTTACCACGCAACTCTGGTGTCTTATACCAGCATAATTTTATGCCTTAACACAGTCCTTGTTGCTGTTGCTGTTGCTATACACGTTTATCTTTAGCTGAGTCTTCGATTTCCATATTTTTTTGTTGTCTTCTTTGAAGGAGGTGTAGACGAAGGCTTTTATTTGAATTCCTTTGAAGGCAAGCTACGTGTCTAGATTTTCATTCTTTCTTCAATACTTCGCCTTTCTTATCGCATGAAGTTAATTGAGTTGAAACTATAATTTTGCGTACTTTGGCAATTTTTTTGTGTTGTGTTCAGTGTGTGCATATGATTGCATGTGTGTTTGTTAGGAAATTTAAGATTCTTTAGAGATTTTCTTTTGGATTTTCTTTTCGTTTTTTTTTTCCTTTCTCATTTCATTGTATTTGTGTTTATTTAGGCAATTTGGTTTACTAAGTTATCTTATTTTACTTGTCGTTGTTTTTTTTTTTCATTGGCTTCCTATTTAACCCTTCATAATGTTTGCTTGCATGTAATAAAAGCAGAATTTTAATGCCATTTAATGTGGCCTATACATGCTACAAAAGGATTTTGTGGTTTAATTTTCTTAGCAGCGGTGGATGTAAGGTAGTAAGAGCATCTAATGTCTGATTATCATTTCTAAAAAGGTTTTTATTGGCCATAGATTCAAATTCAAGTTGACCTTTTTTTCTCAGTTCGATAAACACAAGAAACATTTCCAGGTTGATTCACTTAGAACGTCTTTTTCTTATGAAATTCTTTTCTCAACTGAAAGCAGACCTCTAGGTCTAGTTACTATTTGATTTTGGCTGATTTGGAACTGCAAATTGAACTGGACGCGTAGATAGTATTATTCTCAGAAAAATTTGCGAGAAAATAATTTCAGAAAAATTTGTCAGAAAAAATTTTTTTAGAAAAAAATCGTCAGAAAAATTTTCAGATAAATATTTCGAAAAATTATCAGAATAAAATTGTCAGAAAAAATTTTTCAGAAAAAAATTTTTCAGAAAAAAATTTTCAGAAATAATTGTAAGAAAAATTGCCAGAAAAATATTGTAAAAAAAACTGTCACAAAATTTCAATCTCTTGCCCAAATTATCTATCCAGGACTTCACACACAGAAAACAACTTCAACAGCGAACATCATAAGCCTGTCCGGCAGTAGCACCTTATGCGAAATACTAGAATTCAAGCAGAGAAAAATTTCCAATCACTACTCCTAATACGCATGTGGTAACCATGCCCACAATTTGTTCGTGCAACATATCCAATGTGGCATGAAACATGTGGTATGTAGCGTCGTCTTGGTTAAGCCTCCCTATGGTCAGAAAAAATTTTCAGAAAATATTTTCAGAAAAAAATTGTCATAAAAATTTTCAGATAAATATTCGGAAAATTTTTCCAAAAAAATTTTCAGAAATAGTTGTAAATAAAATTCTTAGAAAAAATTTTCAGAAAAATTTGCGAGAAAATAATTTCAGAAGAAATTCTCAGGAAGAAAATTTTCAGAAAAAATCATTAGAATAAAATCATCAGAAAAATTTTTAGATAAATATTCCGAAAAATTTCCAGAATAAAATATTAATATATTAAAATAGAAATATATTGTCAAAAAAACTGTCAAAAAATTGTGACAAAATATTATCAGAAAAAATTATGAGATAAATTATTCAGAAAAAATGTCTGAAAAAATTCTCAAAAAAATTGTCAGAAAAAAATTAAAAAAAAAATAATCGTCAGAAAAAAGAAAAATCGCTAGAAAAAAATCAGGTGAAAAAAATGTCGGAAAGAGTTTGTCAGGAAAAAATTGTCACAAAAAAGTGTCAGATACAAATTGGCTGGAAACTATTGTCAGAAAAAAAATTTCGGGCAAAATACATACATACATAATTGGTCATTACAGCTCTTCAGTCAGCATTACGACATAGTTTTTTAAAAAAAATCAAATCAATATAAAATTGTGAAAACTTCCAGGAAAAATTGTGAAAATTTCCAGGATAAATTGTCAGAGGAAAATTTACCAGAAATATTTTATTGAAAAAAATTCTTAAGAAAAAATAAATCGAAAAAAATTTGTCAAAAAAAAAGTCAGAAGATGTCAAAACGATTTTATCCAAAAGATTGTGTCGGAAAAAAATTTTATGAAAATTTGTCAAAAAAAAAATGTCAGAAGATGTCAAAACCAAGGCGAATTCATATAATAGGTGGGAGTATCTAAACAGCTGATATCATTTCGATTGTCAAAATTTTGTTGTTTTTTGTGTATTTTGTTTTGATAATCAATTTCGTTTTTTCTTATTGTGCCAGAAGTTTGTATATTTTTCTTCTTTTTCTTTTAACATTTTTCTTCCCATCGTCATTCTTTAATCAACATTTTTCTTCTCATCTTCATTCTTTAATCATTTTTATAAATTTTTTTAACATTTTTCTTCCCATCGTCATTCTTCAGTCAGCTGTTTCTGACAATCGAAAGAGATTTTACAAAAACAAAATGCCTGTTGTTTTTGCATTGTTGTACTTGTTGTAGAGATAAGGTCACCTACTATGAATTCGCCTTGGTCAAAACGATTTTATCCAAAAGATTGTGTCGGAAAAAAATTGTCAGAAAAAAATATTCTGAAAAAATTGTCTGAAAAAATTGTTAGGAAAAAAATTGTATGAAAATTTGTAAAAAAAATTTCAGCAAATTATTGTCAGATAAAAATTTTCAGAAAAAATTTTAGAAAATGAACAGAAAATTTGGCAGAAAGAAATTGTCAGAAAGAAATTGTCAGGAAAATTTTGTAAAAAAATTATCAGAAAAATTTGTTAGAAAAAATTATCAGAAAATAAATTCTCATAAAAAAGAAAAGAATTTGTAAAAATTTCCAAAAAAAACTTGCAAAAATTTCCAAGAAAAATTGTCAAAAAAAATTTTTACTCTATTTGTGCTTCTCATTTTTCTCCAATCCTGTACTAGCACTAGTAGTAATAGCAACAACACGACCATGTTTCTTCTCTAATGAGAGTGTAAATATGGGTCAAGTTTTTGTTTTGTATTCTATTTTTATTTTTTTCTTTTCTTTACTGTACTGTACTGACGCAAAAACAAGGAGCTTTGATATACAAAAGGAGCGCAGAAACAAAAAAAAAGGAACAACTAAACAGTCCATCATCAGCGTCATTGTCAACTTCATAACTCATCATCCTCATTATCCACACACATACACACACAGCATCACTAGCACAGTCACTCTTTTAATTTTTAAAGCAAACGAAGTTTTCATCTACTCTTGTTTCAATTCTTCTATTAAAACATGGCAAATCCTTGTGCAAAAATCAACAGAAATTTTTTTCTTCTCGTTTTCAGCACTCTTATAATTTTTTAACAACACCAAACAAGTACGAGATATGAAGTTATACAGAAAGTACAGTGGTGTGTGCGCAATAATCAAGTAAACATATAACACACAGTAATAATGTTGCAGTATTTGTATGTTTATTATCCTGTTTTTTTTTTGCCTCATTATTTTTGTTTTTTATTTATGTTTATTAACAACTAAATATACACACATGGATACAACAACAACAACAGCAGCAATAAGAGCTTAGCAATACACTTAGAAAAATTAAATATTAAAGCTTTAAATTCCTAATTTATTGTGATTATTGCTTCATTTTTTTATTTTTAATTTAAAGAGTTTTTAAAATTTATTTTTGAATTCTAAAATTTAAAACCAAAAATTTAATTTTAATACGATTTCGAAATTTCTTTCAGTGTTTTCTTAAGCTTCCTTTAGTAACTAAAACTGTAAGTGTTTGTGTGTTTAACAGTGTAAGTTGTTGCTGTGTTTATATTTATTTAATTTTATATAATTTGTGTAGTACTGGATATGTG
The DNA here is from genome assembly GCA_932273835.1 of Sarcophaga variegata. Lineage (NCBI taxonomy): Eukaryota > Metazoa > Arthropoda > Insecta > Diptera > Sarcophagidae > Sarcophaga > Sarcophaga variegata. Next base: position 13,017,481 of record OW026361.1, on the reverse strand, counting down.
TTAATAGGCATACAGTGTCAGTCAAAACTAAGAGAAAAACAATCAATACATAACATGTTCACAGTTTCACATACGTAAATTTAACCTGAGCCTTTTACATCACCCATGTGTTAATTTTACTCATATGTGTTGGGACCGACATCGACACTGAAAGCCGATTAGTTGCTGTGAGATCGGAGAGGTGTGAGTCTCCGAAAGAAATATTTTTCTAAATTTTTTTTTGTCGGATCTTAGGCTGAACTCTTTGATATCGTCTAGTGTGATAGTCTACCCATTATAATGCGGCAACAACACTTAGTTTGATGATAACAGATGTATTTTAATGGAATAAAACATACAAATTTTGATCGAAGCTCAATCTGTACATCTTAGTGGAAAGTCAAAAAAAAAATTGTGATGAGGCTGCAATGGTCACAGAAGCGGCAGGGGACAACGAAAAGCATAAAGAATTTTCTGCGAGGATGGCCTACCTACCTACTAGATTGAGAAACTAGGTTTTAATCCTAACTAAAGGGTTGTAATAAACATTTGTTATGTATTGACAACACCGAGCTGCTTCTACTAACCAGACGACACATTCCGATCGAGATCGAAATCAACATAGGCGACTTGGTTATTCCCACGAAGAAATCGATTAAATACTTTGGGGTTAGACTGGACTCGAAATTGACCTACTCAGAGCAGATAGAGTATGCAACAGCGAGAGCAGCTAGAATAACAACTCAACTAAGTAGACTGATGGCAAACATTGGTGGACCCCTCCCAAGTAAGACGATGCTACTCATGGAGGCTGGAAATAGCATACTCCTCTATGGATCTGAAATCTGGGGTACTACTTTGGAAAAAACTAAAAAACTACTGTCTGCGCAGAGAATAGCTGGTCTACCTCATCCTCGTATCGCACGGTATCAACACAAGCTGTCCTAGTTATAGCCGGAATGGTTCCCATAGACCTAAAAGCATATGAGCGCCGGTTGATCTTCAACGCCAGGCAAAGTTCGACTCAACCACAGAGCATAGAAGCGATAAAGCACGAAGTTTTCCTAAAATGGCAATTTCGCTGGGAAAATGAACAGCATGGAAGGTGGACATATAAACTGATTCCCGAGTTGCAAGTGTGGAAAAACAGAAAAAACCGGGGAAGTAGACTACTACATAACCCAGATGCTGACAGGTCACGGACATTTCAGAGAGTACATGCATCGCATGGGGAAATGCCGCCATTCTGTATCTATGAAGAGAAAAAAACGTTAGATGCTTCCGAACACACTTTCTTCAGCTGTTGTAGATGGGCCGAAAGCCGTCAGCGACTCGAAGCTGAAATCGGCGTCATTAGCCCTACAAACGTCGTGCTGAAAATGATAAACAGTAGAGAGACCTGGAACGCAGTAAAACACTTTGTAGAGCACGTCCTGCAGACTGAGAATAGAGCGGAGCCTGGATGCAGACTGACGACGATGGAACTGGAACATATGCCAGAACAGGGGACCACCTCGAAGTAATACGACCGTGGTTCCGAGGTGGAATGATTCCCCGGTGAGGCGACAAGGCGGGTTTTTAGTCGGTATACCCAGTGGGAGAGTCCGACATATAATGTTTGGTGACGACCATCATGAATGTATAAAGAATTTTCCCTCCTTCCCGCAAAAAAAAAATTTATTGACAACCAAGATGTGTTTACGCTTTCAGAGCTACACTTAGAAATCGATGTGTCTGATATTAATCGATCAAGATCAACCACAGACATCCAGAGGTCTTTTAACCAACACGCAAAAACCATTGCATGGCAGTTGAAACCTGTTCCATCTCTTGACTAAGTTGTACGCAATTTGATAAATGGAAAACTGAGGAGTACAGTAATCTATATTCAGTTAGTTTTGTACGACACTGTACGTACATACATATACGTATACTCAGGAGTAAATATAAGAAAAATGCTCCAACTTTTCTTCGTTATTTATAATTTTTGTAAAATGTTTTCCTCCTTCTCTCTCTCTCTCTCTTTTCTCTTATTTCTGCTCCAATTTCCTTTAAATGTCTAATTTTAACACACACAGAAATTTAAACGCATTTCCTTAATTATGTCCCATATTAGCGGATGGGGGTATGGGGGTAAGATCTTTAAAAATTATGCTGAATCCATGCCTAAATCATCTTCAGCAATGAAGCCCATTTCTGGATTAATGGGTATGTCAACAAACCAAATTATCGTATTTAGGTGACATCAATCCACATGAAATCCAGGAGTGTCTAATGCATCTCGAAAAAGGCACTGTTCTGTGTGGATTATGATAAGCAGAATAGATCGCTGATTACCAACTTATTTTTGTGTCAATTGGATAATCTGGAGGCCAAATACATGTGGTTTCAACAGGACAGTGCTATATGCCCCACAACTCACGCCATATGGAATATTCATTTGAAGAAATGGTCATCTCACGTTGAGGTGAAGTGAACTGATTACCGAGATCGTACAATATGACCCCATTAGACGTTTTCGTATTTTGTTTTTCTAAGTTGCAGGGGTATGGGAATAAGCCACAAACCACAATGGTCCCCAAAGTCAATATATCCCATACAATCGATCAGATTCATCCTGAATTATGGGCCAGAGTTATGGGAAATGTAAACATTTTCGGGGTGTTCTACCCAGACAAGCCATGGCGTGCATTTCAATGATTTTATATGTCACACGTATAATGTCATATAAAAGTTCATTACAACCCTTCAGTCAGGGTTACGATCTAGCTTCTCTCACTTACAGGACCTACCAGTTTAAAGCTGACTCCGAATGACAGATTTTTGGGAAAATTTTCTCAGCAATTTGCTTCATGCTCCGAGCTTTCGCTAAACATCTGCTGAGAGTAAGTCTTCGGTGACTTTTCATATTTCGTTTTGTTCGAGATGTCTGACCGGGGCTTTAAACCGAGCCGTCATGTCTAATAAGTCAACACTATACCTACTAAACTACGGCGACTATTGGTATCAAAATATCTCTCAATTGATTAAGAAATGTTTATGGTATCTCACACACATACATGACGTACATACATGATTGGTCATTACAACCCTTCAGTCAGGATTACGACCTAGTTTCTCATACAACTTATGTTGTGTGCGTTAATTTTATACATGAGTGGCGTGCACCTACAGTTTAAAGTCGACTCCGAACGGCAGATTTTTGGGAAACTTTTCATGGCAATTTTATTTACTCTCAGAGTAAAGCGCTTAATTAAAGAACCGATAGAAGACATTCATATCTTTTCGTTTAGTCTGAAAAGTCTGGAGGAGGATTGCATTTCAAGGCTTACTAATGCAATCAATGAGAAGCTTAGCTTCAATCGAAACTAAGGAAAATCAGATCCGTTTTTAACACTGTATACGGAGAGAGGATAATATCTATCGCAGCAGGAACTGTGCCGCAGAAGTACTTCTAATCCTAATGTCCTAAGGCGATGTATTCTTACGGGTGGATCTGGAAAACCTGTGTAAAAACGGCAAAGAAAATGGAATCACTACTAGAGTTAGAATAATAAATGGTGTTTAGGGAGATGTATACTACAAGCTCAACCAATAATTGTAATGAAATAGAGTATGATGGCTCAGTCATACACCCTCTAAGTATCGGGTCCGCCATTTAACGTTTTTTTTCAACTAGTGCTTATTTCGTGAATGGTAACACTTAGCTCATGTGTGATTTGACAGATAATTAGTTTTATCCTTCCGCTGAACGAATATTGATCAGCCAATGCGTTTTCGCTTCGCTAAGTGGGCCTGCGATCGACTTACAGAAGATGCCGATTTTGGCAAAAAAAAATCATCTTTTCAGATGAAGCTCATTTTGATCTTGGCGGATATGTAAACAAGCAAAATTGTAGCATTTGGGGCGCAGAAAACCCGCACGCATACATTGAAAAGCCGACGCACCTAAAAAGAGTCACTGTTTGGTGCGGATTTTGGTCCAGAGGCATAATTGAGCCATTTTTCTTCGAAAATGAGCAAGGAGTGGCCGTTACAGTCAATGGCTATCGTTAACGGGCCATGTTGAACGAATTTTTGTTCACAAAAATTGAAGAGGAAGATATTGGCAACATTTGTTTTCAACAGGATGGCGCTACGTGCCTCACAGCCGAAGCTATACTCGATGCTTTGCGCCTTGTTTTTGAAGGTCGCATTATCAGCCGCAGAGCTGATGTCGTTTGGCCACCTCGGAGCAGCGATGTGACACCGTTGGACTATTATTTGTGGGTTGTCGTCAAAGATAAGTGTTACGCCGACAAGCCAGAGACAATTGACGCTTTAAAGGACAATATTCGTGAAGCCATTCATGAAATACAGCTGCACACAATCGATAATGTGCTTAAAAATTGCACCGATCGTGTAGGCTACTGCATGGCCAGCCGAGGCAGCCATTTGAATGAAATTGTTTTCCATTATTAACCGGAAGGATTGTACTTTAAAATTTTTTTTCAAAAAAAAAGTTGTTTGGCGGACCTTTTAGCAATCACGGCGAAACTGTGAAAATCTATTGTAGTTTCAGAAATATTGTCTACCATATGGTGAATTTTCCTTTTAAAAAATCAAATAAACCGCCAAAATAATTCAAATTTATTACATTCAATAGAAGTTATCTCGGCTTTTAAATACAAGCAAATTGTATTAAAAATGAAGCATACTTTAAGGCTTTTAAATAAAATTAAATTTAAAGTATACTCGTGTGCTGTATAATCTTTCAATATTTATTCCCACATGCTGTCGCACTCACAAACACACACACACACACACAAACTGTCATAATTTCTTTTTTGTTTCTCTTTCTTTCTTTCTATTTTTCCAGCATAGCCAACCACACAGTAACTTTGCTCTTCGTTTTTATTTCTAACGCGCTCTCTTTGATTTCCTGTTGTTGGTGTGTTTGGGAGACGGAATATTGTGTTGATAATAATGAGTCGAGTTAAAGAGGAAAGCAAAGAAAGTAAGAAAGAAAAGCTTTTTTGCAAAATTTTCTTCTTTTACTGTTATTTTCTCTCATTTTCATTGTTTTCTGTTTCACATTTTATTTAAGTCTGCTATGTAAACGCTTTTGTAACAGTGTATAGGTAAATAAATGTAACGGTGTAAGTGTGTGTGTATGTATGATTATTTCTATATTTTTTCTTTTTCATTTTCTGTTTTCATTTTGATTTTCTTGGTTATCCCTGGATGTTGGAAGATATTTTTATACACTAACACTGTATTTGTATGTATTTTTGTTTTCCTGCTGGAATATTTATATGAATGTTGTTGTTGTTGTTGCTGCTGCTGTGTAGTTAGGTGGAAATAAAGCAGAGAGAGAGAGAGAGAGAGGGAGCTTCTCTGTGTGTGTGTATATTTCAAAAGGATTTTTCTCATACATTTTCAAAAAAAAAAAAAACTCGTTACTGTAGGTTGTTGCGTTGTATTACCAACAGTGTGTTGAGTTTTATTTTATTACTTTTATTTATATGCGTGCGTATGTGTGTGTGTAAGCATGTTGGTATTTGTTTATGGAAATATAAGCAACATTGGATGTATTTTATGTAAAAAACCTTAAACAAGACAACATGAAAGACTATGAGAACAAGAGCTCAAAACCAAGTATAACAAGCAACTAAAAAAAAATAAAAAAAAAGAAACGAAACGAAACGAACCGTATAACACAAACGAATATTGTTTTATATTCCTTGGAGTATATCTCGCTCTTAAACTTACATAAAAACATACATACGCATACATATGTGAGTTATTTCAGTTTGTGAAGAAAAATTATTTTCAACGAAGACTTTTTATAAGTTAAACCGCAATGGTAAGCAATATTCAGGGCAATGTAGGCAGGAGGCTTCTGTTTTACTATAGTTTTCTTTGAAAATATTTGTTTTTCTTTAAAATTTGCCACATTTCCTCTCTGTTGGACCTTTTAAAAAAATGATAGACGATCACAAGAGATTTATAATATCCAACAAAAGCCAAAGTATTTGCCATTTTTAAGGCGACAGAAATATTAACAGCTTCCAAGGCCTTGAATAGAGTCTTCTAGACAATCATTCTGATGACAAAATGACGTGGGTTTTGAAATAAAATGGCGTGTCAGTCACCTATTAATGTGGCCTGAGGGTTAAAGCACAGTCGAAATTGAAAACGACAGAATTAGTTTTGGAATAGCCGCAGTATTTTCCACTTATAAGAGACAATGCCTGCATGACATTCTCCCAGACTAGAAAATATCGGAAGACTTAGGATTAAGCACAGTCGAAGGTGAATTCTTTATCGGAGGAATGGACGACAGAATTAGTTTTGGCGAAAATAGTCACAGCATTTTCCATTTATAAGAGACAGCACCTGCATGACATTCTCCCGGATTAGAAAATATCAGAGGACTGAGGGTTAAGCACAGTCTATGGCCTGAGGGTTAAGCAAAATCGGAGGTGAATTTTTTATTGGAGGAATGAACGACAGAATTAGTTTTGGAATAGCCACAGTATCATCCACTTATAAGAGACACCGCCCGCATGACATTCTCCCGGATTAGAAGATATCGGTTGACTGAGGGTTAAGCACAGTCGAAGGTGAATTCTTCTTCGGAGGAATGGACAACAGAATTAGTTTTGGCCTGTCGAATAGCCACAGTATCTTCCACTTATAACAGACAGCGCCTGCATGTCATTCTCTCGGATTAGAAAATATCAAAGGACTTAGGGTTAAACACAGTCGACTGCCTGAGGGTTAAGCAAAGTCGGAGGCGAATTTTTTATTGGAGGAATATACGACAGAGTTAGTTTTTGCCTGGCGAATAGCCACAGTATATTGCATTTAAAAGAGATTGGAAAATATCGGAGGATTTATGGTTAAGCACATTCGAAGGCCTGAAGGTTAAGCAAAGTCAGAGGTGAATTCTTTATTGAATAAATAACGGCAGAATTAGCTTTTTAAGAGCCGCAGTATCTTCCATTTATAAGAGACTACCTCTGTATGATGTTCTCCCTGATTAGAAAATATCGGAGGAATTAGGGTTAAGCACAGTCGAAAGTGATTTCTTTATTGGAGGAATGAACGACAGAATTAGTTTTGGAATAGCCACAGTAACCTCCATTTATAAAAGACAGCGTCTGCATAACATTTTCCCCGATTGGAAAATATCGGAGCTTTTCAATTCTTCGTATACAAAGTCTTTTATATTATAAATTTCGCTAATTATTTTACTTATCCATGGCATCAAAACGTCCAAAATTACTCTGGACATGTCAATACGTTCTCTCATTAACCCGATATATCTCAGTTCTTGAAATTCATTGTACTTGAAGCGTGACTGCTGAAGAGCAGTGCCCATTGTTACACAGATTAGTTGGCTATAACTACCGGCCACTGAAATTTAACGTTTTTATAGGTATTTCTATTTAAAACTTATATAGAGCCAGCAAAGTAATATGTGTGCTTGGTTCTTGAGGAAATTCCATACACCAGTTATTTCTGTAATAAATTTAAATGAAACTCTTAGAAATTTCAATTTCCAGTGTCATAAACGATATAGTTCAAAATCGGAGGATTTAAGGTTAAGCACAGTCGAAGGCCTGAGGGTTAAGCAAAGTCGGTGGTAAATTCTTTATTGGAGGAATGGACGACAGAATTTGCCACAGTAACCTCCATTTATAAGAGACGGCAACTGCATGATATTCTCCCGGATAAGAAAATATCGGAGGATTGAAGGTTAAGCACAGTCGAAGGCCTGAGGGTTAAGCAAAGTCGGAGGTGAATTCTTTATTGGATGAATAACGGCAGAATTAGCTTTTTAATAGCCGCAGTATCTTCCATTTATAAGATATATGATGTTCTCCCTGAATAGAAAATATTGGGGGTCTGAGGAGTAAACACAGTCCAAACACAGCCTGAGGGTTAAGCACAGTCGAAGGTGAATTCTTTATTGGAGGAATGGACAACAGAATTAGTTCTGACCTCAAGAATAGCCACAATATTTTCAATTTATAAGAGACGGCGCCTTCATGACATTCTCCTGTATTAGAAGATATGACAGGACTCGGAATTGAGTTCTTTATCAATGGAATCAACAAGAAGCCGTCCTATATACTGTATCATAATTGTAAAGTTTGTGCTTTATATCATCATGAAGTCGCCGTAGTCTAGTACGTATTGTGTTGGCTTATTAGACGTAAAACCAGGGTTCGAACCCCAGGTTTGATGTCTGACCTGAAGAAATACAAAAAAGTATTTCTTGGGCGACTTCCTCTCAGCTGATTTCTGGCAAAAACTCTGAGGGTAAATAAAACATTGCCATGAAAAGTTTCTCAAAATACTGTCGTTCGTCCCGCCACTCATGTATAAAAATTAACACACACAACATAAGTGGTGTGAGAAACTAGGTCGTAATCCTGACTGAAGGGTTGTAATCGCCAATTATATATGTATGTATGTGCTTTATATCATAGTCGTTACCATTTATACGGTTCTTATTTAATTAAGTTGCCATAGTGGAGTTCCTAGTATTTTGGCTTATCAGACATGAGACCACGGGTTCAAACCCCAGGTCTGACAGGTCAGAAATATGAAAGAACATTTCTTCGGCGATTGCCTCTCAGCAGATTTCTGGCCAACATTCTGCGACTAAAACAAAATTGTCATGAAAAAGTTTCTCAGAAATCTGGTGTATGGAATCGACTTTAAACTGTAGGTCCAGCCACTCATGTATGAAATTAACACTTGCGAGGACAAAATATGGTGGATGGGTGGTATATCGAAAGCAGCAGACAACTCTTCGTTAGATGAGATTATCCAAAAGTACCCTGGGTATGGTAATTTGACCTTTTACCGGGCATTGTAGATTCAAGGACTGCTGATTTGTATTGTCAGAAGCTAGGTCGCAATTCTGACTGAAGGGAATGTATGTATGTATGATATTTGGATTCTTTTGTGTAATCTAGCAGATTTGAAGGACTTATTTAAGGACAACATGCCTTCCATGCTGGTTAGAAAACATCAGATATTTTTAAAACTGATGCGGTACCATTTATCTCTTAACATTGCTTGTGTGAATTGTGAGGTAATGAGGATAGTTAAGGAAAGAATTTCACTTTTCCTTCAGAAAATTAAATTTGATTTCATATCTTAAAGTGAGGAGGTATGGCTTTCATCTGTTAGTCTTGACTGACGAGTGGATCATGCAGCCACTCAAAAGTTAGCTAAAAGAGATACGTGTTTGACTCTCACGACCAGCCCCTATAAAAGTTTAAGATCAAGCAGCCTATGAGCCTTTGAACGTATAGCCTCTCAAAAGCTAGCTAAGAGAGGTACTTGCTTGACTCTTACTTGTTTGATGGCACTCTCCACATGATAGTGTAAGCCAGAACGGACTGTGGAAGAAGAAATCTGATTTGATACACAAATATGACACAAATACGACAAAAGGATCAGGAAGGCTCATAGGCATGATTGGCGTTTTTCTTAAGAGCTGTAATTAGGTGGATAAGAATTTCATTTTTTGTTTGTCTTTTCTTGACAAAATCCCCCATAATTTTTCCATGGCATTTGAATTTTTATCATGCAAATGAATTCAGTAGCAATTTTACGTCATTTTTTTTATTCTGATGTGATATACACAGTTGACTGTATTTTTTTCTTTGTTGCACGTCAAAAGATGCTCGAACTAAATGGCAAACACACTTTCAACACTATTTTGTTTTCAAGCATTTTTAGTTTTTTTTGTTTCTTTCTTTGACTCGAAATAATGTTCTTTAAAAATTGATTTTTTTTCTTAAAAGTCTTGTAAATTTCTTAGAAAAGTGTGTTTTCAAGTGTGAAGTAAAGCTTTTGGGAAAAATATTTAAAAAGTGTTGTTTCAATTACGAGAAATTTTTGTTCTCCTCAGAGAATATGAAATGTTTGTCAACGTCTGTAACTGGAAAGATACATAGACAAGGTTTACATATGCAATTAATTTGCTTGACGTTGAAAGCTTTAACAAAAATGATTTTTTTGAAAGGATTGTTTAACACAATGTTGCATACAGAAGATCCCACATGTCCATATTTGATTAATTAATTTGATGTGTTGACGAATGCAATTCAAAATCTTGTATCACAAAGGGAAAGCAGGGTTTCGGGTATCTTTGAAAATATATAGTACAAGTGATAGATTGATTACATATATACTTAATTGGTCATTACAACCCTTCAGTCAGGATTACGACCTAGTTTCTCACACCACTTATGTTGTATATGTTAATTTTATACATGAGTTGCCGCAGCTACAGTATAAAGTCGACTCCGAACGACAAATTTTTGAGAAACTTTTCATGGCAATTTTATTTACTCACAGAGTTTTTGCCAGAAATCTGCTGAGAGGAAGTCGCCGAAGAAATACTTTTTGTGTTTGGTTTTGATGTCTGGCCTGGGGCTCGAACCCTGGCTTTACGTCTAATAACTCAACACACTACCTTCTAGACTACGGCGACTTCATTAAAATTATAAACAAAAGCTACAAAAACAAAAAGAAATGAACTTGTTTACAAATTATCGCACTGCATAATGTAGTAACAAACGCTAGCATAAAAAAATGATAAACAAGTAAACAAAAATACAACAACAAACACCACAAGAAGAAATGTAAACAAAATACACAAACAACAACAGTAATGAAACAACGATGTTTACATTTATAGAGATCTCGTGATCTCTTCATCAGACTGTTTACCCTGCCCTATAAAAGTCAATGCAAAGCAGGCAACGAGTCAGTAAAACTTCAGTCAGTCTTGTGTGAAGACGCGGTGTGTTCAAAGAGAGTAATAGTGGTTTGAAGATCTCCGTTACAAAGACTTGTCGAACAATTGCGTAGTAATTGTTATTGTTTATCCAAAGGAGTTCAAAGAGGAATAACAAAGAAAAGCAATTATTGTTGTTTACATCAAGTTGTTGTATTTGTTGTTGGCACACAGAATTATGCGAATAATAAGGAATTTTATTTAAAATTAAACACAAACTCATTTTTATTTTATTTACAATCTACGAGCTCATGTTTTAAACATTTTTAAAAGGTACAAACTAAACAATGCTTACAAATATATGTGCGATACTACAAATAGTCTCATGAACGGCTAAATAGACCAAGTGAATACACAAACAAAACAGACGTTCGACTGTCTCAAATTGGCGGACACAGGTTTCTTATAGCAATTCTGGTGCTTTAACCAGCTGCTGTTGAAAAGCATCGGCTACGGGACCCAATGAAAGCAGATTCCTGTACTAACTCTATCCAACAGGAGATTAAGCAATGAAAAGAATAATCATGGCCCTAAAACGTAAATATGAAAGCCCTGAAGTGTTTGAATTCTACGTTAATTTGTAATAATTTTTTCAAGTTTCTGTTATACTTACAGTCCCATGTAAGAAATTTTGAATTTTTACCTGGAAAAAAATAAAATAATAAAAATTAATAAGTTTAAATTCTTAATTAAATTAGTTCGACTCATTGAGTGACTTAATAAGTAAGTTCACAATTTTCAATACGTAAAGAATAAAGCTTGAATTTTGTATTTAAAATGCCCTCCACGGTATTCACATCGGAGCAGCACTCGATGCATTGAGATGGATTTAGGGAAATAATTTTAGAATGTAAACTTTGGACTTAAAACTGTCTAGTGGAAAAAATTCATACATACATACATACAAAATTGATTACTACAACCATTTAGTCAGGACAACAACCTAGCTTCTCACACCACTTATGTTGTATGTGTTAATTTTATGTTTTTTATAGAGGTATAGAACTTTAAGTTGCAATAAAACAACGATGGATTATTCGATTGACATGCATTTTATTTATCCGAAAGATAATCTTGTGGCATTACATTTCAAATATGATTTCTGGCATATAACCGCCACGGCTGGCGCGGATGTAGTCCAATCTGGACGTCCAATTTTCGATGACTTTTTCCAACATTTGTGGCCGTATATCGGCAATAATACGGCGAATGTTGTCTTCCAAATGGTCAAGCGTTTGTGGCTTTACCGCATAGACCAATGACTTTACATAGCCCCACAGAAAGTAGTCTAGCGGTGTTAAATCACAAGATCTTGGAGGCCAATTCACAGGTCCAAAACGTGAAATTAGGTGGTCACCAAACGTGTCTTTCAATAAATCTATTGTGGCACGAGCTGTGTGACATATTGCGCCGTCTTGTTGAAACCACATCTCCTGGACATCATGGTTATTCAATTCAGGAATGAAAAAGTTAGTAGTCATGGCTCTATACCGATCACCATTGACTGTAATGTTCTGGACACCATCGTTTTTGAAAAAGTACGGACCAATGATTCCACCAGCCCATAAAGCGCACCGAACAGTCAGTTTTTCTGGATGTAACGGTGTTTCCACATACACTTGAGGATTACCTTCACTCCAAATGCGGCACTTTTGTTTGTTGACGCAGCCATTCAACCAGAAGTGCGCTTCATCGCTAAACAAAATTCGCTTATGAAAATCGAGAACAACGGTAATCTCGTTTTGGGCCCATTCGACGAATCTACGCCTTACTTGATGATCGTTTGGCTTCAAATCTTGCACGAGTTGAATTTTGTAAGCACGCAAACGAAGATCCTTCTGCAAAATCCTCCATAAAGTAGATGGACACAGATCCAATTCCTGTGCTCGATGGCGGATGGACTCATTCGGGTCTTCCTCAATGCTACGTTCTACAGCAGCAATAGCTTCTTCTGTACGCACCGTACAGCGTCTCTGGGGATGCGAGTTATCAATAAGAGTAAACGTGGTGCGAAAACGTTCCATGGTTAATCGAATTAACTGCTCTGATGGACGATTTTGTCGACGATAAAATGGACGTAGTGCGCGATACGTTTTCCGCACAGAACTATTATTTTCGAAATAAAATTGCACTATTTGCAAGCGTTGTTCAGGCGTGAGTCTATTCACGATGAATTGCCAAACCAAACTGAGAATAAATCACTTGACAGCTGTTAAATCGGTCGCCATCTTGAAAGTAATGCCAACTTAAAGTTCTATACCTCTATAAAAACACCCTTTACATACCCACATACATCGACAGATTTCTTTGGAGAAACTTTTTATGGCAATTTTATTTCACACTCAATGTTTTTACCAGAAATCTGATGAGATGAAGTCCCCGAAGAAATATTTTTTTATATATCGTTTTTTGGAGTTGTCTGACCTGTGATTTGAACTGAGGTCTCACGTTAAAAAATGTAATATTTGTTAATTTTATTAACCAAGTGATTAATTAACAAAAAACTGCATTAAACGCACAGAAAAAATCCCTGTGTTGCAAACATTATACTCAGATAGCTTTCTTTGATGTAGAGTTACGTTTCCATAACATTAAGAACACGTTATTCCGTATGCAGGCATCGCTTTTGTTGATAAACTTCTACAATTTAGGCCTTAGAAGTTTCAAATGTATTTAAAGCACCGGTTCAAGGGACACCGCCAGAAGGTGTACTCTCGCCTTTGCTAGGGAACCTCAATTTTAACACTACTAAAGGCCTCAGAAAGAACACTGCAATATTATTGCCCCTGCAGACAATGTGGCAGTTGCAATGACAGACAAAGATTGAAATTTATTTTCGAAAATTGTGGAAACTGCTCTTTACTATTCAAATGGTGCAACGAACGTGGGTTAGTAGTTAATCCAACCCAGCCGGAGTTAGTACCATTTACAAGAACATATCCATATCTCAGAGTTGGTCATTACAGCCCTTCAGTTTGTATTACAACCTAGTTTCTCCCACTCCTTACGTTGCGTGTGTTAATTACATACATGTGTGGCGGTACCTACAGTTTGAAGTCGATTCCGAACAACCGATTTTTTGAGAAACTTTTCATTGGAATTTTATTTCACGCTCAGAGTTTTTGCCAGGAATCTGCTCAAAGGAAGTCGCCTAAGGAATATACGTTTCATATTTCGTTTTGTTGGAGACTTCTGCCATAGGGTTTGAACCGAAGCCTCACATTTTATAAGCCAACACACTACCTGCTAGTCTAAGGCGACTAAAGTGACAACAGCTTTTTGTAGTAAGACAGCAATATGCAAAACCAAGGGATATCAACTCCGTACGACTTTGTAGTCAAACCATCTGTATTGATTCAGTCTATGGTTTGGTGCTTTGTTTGTAATCATCAACCAAGATTTGATTGTATTTTAACATTAGTGTTGACCATTATGTTTGTGGAACTACATTAGCTTTAGACTTGTTTATAATCGTTAACTGGATACCAGGAGACAACGCCACAGAAGCATTAAGTCTCGAATGTATGGTCATAACAAAATCTTGGGTTTCGTAGATCAGTTTCTCTTTATTGACTAAAAAATGCCAGAACCAACTTTTGATCTTGTTTTACAATGAAAATATCCGAGCGAATTTATAAGATAATGGTTTACACATCCGCTAGATCACGCGTAATGTTGGAAGTGGAGTCATATTCGATTACTGTAGTACTTACTTTGGGTTACCAGTCGCAAACTGTTTGGGGTTCTATGGTAGTCTTACCATGAGACTGCATCACTGAGCGTGGGGCGTTGGTAGATGCATTGTTTCCACAGTGGGGTAGGCCATCAAGGCGATACTCACGTTAAGCCCTTGACTAATGAAGTATTTACTATACAGGCTAAAATAATGGCTATTAAAACTTATAACGCAACTGGATCTATACCTCTAGAGACTGGGAATATCTTTTAAAGAATTCCATAGAAGCTGTAATGTCGATGAAGAATAGGAGAGAAGAAGGTGTTCTTCTATCCCAAGTATTAATCTTTTCGCTCAGGGGTTCTCTAAAAACATATAAAAATCCATAGCGATTCCATAATTCCACCGTGAAGAGTCTACTCGACCTAACCCTTTGATAATATCTGCTTTGAAAACCTGCGAGAATGTAAAAATATTACAAGAGTAAGTTAAGTATAGAGAGAGGGATGAGAGAATTTATTACAATTTTCGTTCAAGAACGATAGAGAAACTGTAGCATAAGTTAAGGCGTAACAAATCCCTAGAAACAGTAGCATAGCTTAAGGCGTAACAAATTCATAAAACTTCTATTATAGTGTTGCCATATTCATTGCGGTATAACATATGCGCCATTTTTTCTCTCCATTGCCGCTATTATAAGTTTAGAAGCCATATCAATCACTACCCTATCTACGGCACATAGCATATTCAAATGAAATCCTTTACAAGGAACTTCTAGTTTCCAGTAAAACAAGAGTTACTAATGCAACAACAACAACAACAACAATAGCAACAATTACAATATTTTCCACTGCCTTTAACTTTTTTACTTTCAAAGTAGGTTTCTGGGTTGTTATTGAGTACTTGTGAGTTATAATTTTTCCACTTTTGCCGCTTTTCGCCCCTAACTCTGCACTAACATTACATACAACTTTCAAACTGCCTTCAAATATGCCCTCCTTTGAAAGGAAACACTAGCAAGAGTAAGAGAATATGAAAGAGAGAGTGTAAAAGTGAGAGAGACAGAGAGAAAAACAGTAATAAACGAGTATTTGAAGTAAAAGTGTGTGTGTGTATAAAATTTACTGTCAAAGTTATTATCGCATGAATATGCATTGCATTGCATTGGCATTTCGATGTGGAGTTTCTGCTATTGGGGTTAGACTAGTAAGCTTTGCAGTGCTTCGAAATGAGGCAAAGAGGAAGGAAGGAAATCAACTTAGTTTGATATACCAACTACAACAGCAACAACAATAATTTAAAGTTATAAAATGAAACTATGACTTTGACAGTTGATTGTGTATGTGTGTGTTCTTGCATCTGTGTATGTGTATATGTGTATGTATGTATTTTATTAGTTGACAGTTATTGTTTTATAATCGGCCAAAAGAGAGTGAATTGTGCAAAATGTGAAACGAGACATTTGACCCATAATTGTCATTTATTTGCCATTTAAAATTTAAATGGCAGCTCAACTATAATGGCAGCTTTGTTTGGAAAGAAATTTCATTTGGAAATTGGCATTAAGAAACTCACATACATTAGAAGGCTTGTAGAACATTGATTAGACTTTTATTGACAATAAATTTGAATTTGATCAAAAATATTTGACGGAGAAGCTCGAAACGATGAAGAGTAATATGCAGTAAGTATTTCCTAGGGCAACTGCGTGTTTGGTAGCAACACTTTATAAGCCCCTACAACACTCTAGTGGGGATAAGTCCCTGATGTTGAGTCTGCTAAAACATGAATGGCGGGACTTACAGCTTAACATAGAAGCCAAACGACAGATTTGAACAGCTCTTTCAAAGCTGGTAGGGGCTTTTCACAGGAATTTTTTTTCGTTTTTCATTTTTCTTCATGATATCGAGGCTAAGGACTCCCGTGCCATTGCCTAACATGCCAATTCAGTACCCACTACCATAACGAGACCTTACTCCATATATTGGGAAGGTGATACCATATTAGAAAGCAAACAACAATGCGTTGAAACCAATAATGCAGAGAGTTTTCTTGCCAAATGTAAGGAATAACAAAAATTTCTTCTCGCCCATAATGTCAACACATAAGTCATTTAGGGCCAAGAATAAGCTGCAGTTTATTTTTGACCTAAGTGTGACACTCGTGAATTAAAATTTTCGAGTCTTCGTAGTCGTATATAAAGGGTGTTTTTTATAGAGGTATAGAACTTTAAGTTGCAATAAAACAACGATGGATTATTCGATTGACATGAATATGAACATTTATCCGAAAGATAATCTTGTGGCATTACATTTTAAATATGATTTCTGGCATATGACCGCCACGGCTGGCGCGGATGTGGTCCAATCTGGACGTCCAATTTTCGATGACTTTTTCCAACATTTGTGGCCGTATATCGGCAATAATACGGCGAATGTTGTCTTCCAAATGATCAAGCGTTTGTGGCTTTACCGCATAGACCAATGACTTCACATAGCCCCACAGAAAGTAGTCTAGCGGTGTTAAATCACAAGATCTTGGAGGCCAATTCACAGGTCCAAAACGTGAAATTAGGCGGTCACCAAACGTGTCTTTCAATAAATCTATTGTGGCACGAGCTGTGTGACATGTTGCGCCGTCTTGTTGAAACCACATCTCCTGGACATCATGGTTATTCAATTCAGGAATGAAAAAGTTTGTAATCATGGCTCTATACCGATCACCATTGGCTGTAACGTTCTGGCCACCATCGTTTTTGAAAAAGTACAGCCCATAAAGCGCACCAAACAGTCAGTTTTTCTGGATGTAACGGTGTTTCCACATACACTTGAGGATTGCGGCAGTTTTGTTTGTTATCGTAGCCATTCAACCAGAAGTGCGCTTCATCGCTAAACGAAATTCGCTTATGAAAATCGGGAACAACGGTAATCTCGTTTTGGGCCCATTCGACGAATCTACGCCTTATTTGATGATCGTTTGGCTTCAATTCTTGCACGAGTTGGATTTTGTAAGTGGATGGACACAGATCCAATGCCTGTGCTCGATGGCGGATGGACTCATTCGGGTCTTCCTCAATGCTACGCTCTACAGCAGCAATAGCTTCTTCTGTACGCACCGTACAGCGTCTCTGGGGATGCGAGTTATCAATAAGAGTAAACGTGGTGCGAAAACGTTCCATGGTTAATCGAATTATCTGCTCTGATGGACGATTTTGTCGACGATAAAATGGACGTAGTGCGCGATACGTTTTCCGCATACAACCATTATTTTCGAAACAAATTGCACTATTTGCAAGCGTTGTGCAGGCATGAGTCTATTCATGATGAATTGCCAAACCAAACTGAAAATAAATCACTTGACAGCTGTTAAATCGGTAACCATCTTGAAAAGTAATGCCAACTTAAAGTTCTATACCTCTATAAAAAACACCCTTTAGTAGACACAACACATTAAAATTGAGAACTGAAAACTCTAGAAAAGAGCGCCTGTAGAGCACAGGAAAGATGTAACCTTTATAGGTGGTCGTTCATTAAGAGCTGCCAAGGCGAAATCGTATGGAAGAAGTATTGGGTGGTAGGACAATACGGGAATATTTTGTGATTATCAGCCCATATGACATACTCATTGTACTATGTAATGAAAGGTCCGAAGACTTGTTTATTCGGGCCGATATGGCATCCTTTTTCCTCTGAGCAATTATAAAAGTTGCAATGTAGCCATATGGCTGGATGGCTAATTGATCTACTTACACAGGAGTAGTGTTAAGTTAACAACCTCTGGGCTACATTTAGAAGCCAGTATTGTCTTTAGCTCTTGGATTAAGAGGAGTGAAAAGTTTACTAACGAGTTTTTATGAGTGTAAAAACCTACAAACTTCCCAATTTCAAATTTTATATTTTTGTTATCGCTTCCTAATGCTAAATTTAAAAAATTTATTTCTTTTCAAATGAGTTCTGCTACAAGTTTTTTTGGGGGGTAGGAACAACATACGAGGAGAGCATTAGGAAGTTTATTAATCGCTTGTAATATATGCGCAGACATAAGGCCATAAATATATGCAAGCGATACTTTATTTCCTGCAAATGTAGTGTAATTAACGAGTGTTGAGTGTTGAAAAGGGCGGTAAAAACATTTGTTACAAAATATTTTTTACACAGGAATTTTCATTTAAAAAAACCAATGGCGTACATGGAAAGGGGGCCAAAGGTTTTAAATAAGGAGTACCATTTTAATGGCTTGTCCTTAAGTTAGGCTTAAAAACTTATATTAAAACTTGACTAAACTTTTTGTGTTTTCGCCGTATAATCTCTAAATGAGCCTAGAGACCCTTACAAATGGTTTACATACTCCTAATACCACATTATTAAGGGGCGACCATATTGATGCAGAAACACACATACACAGTCTTGCATACGCAAGTGACTGCATGAAATATGTTGCCGCATACAACTTGTTTAGTTGAACTCGACAAATCTGTAGAGTCCTTTAATATGGGCCACAAGTAGTAGATGTTTTCCTTTTTTTGGTAAGCTCCACTGAATAAGGATAAAAGGATTTCAAAAACACCAAAAAAAACACGAGTAAATGTTAGACCAAACGTATGTAGAAACGAATTTTTTCTATTTTTGAGGGCAGATTGCCAATTTATTTTAAAGTGTCGCGTTGAACTTTACATATACATATGTATACATTTTTTAGAAGCAATAAAACCATACTCTCTCTCACACTTTTACTTCTACATTTATGTACATGCACTCCCTATTAGTTACACTTTCTTAAGCACACAAGCTTTTGCATTGATTCTCTGTATTCCTTGTGTACTCGTATGTATGAATGTCCTCATGTATGTATGCCTTGCTTTTGCCTGTAAATATGCTTTAAATTTGGTTTTTTAACATGTTTGTCATTTCTATGTTTTTGTTACAAAATTTCCCCCGTTTTTCAATATGGTTTTGAAAACATGCTTTTCAACGCCATGTGTTTTATTTTGATTATAGCCAGCCAGCCATAAGTAGCATTTTCCGTTTCCTTTATTTACTCATTGGTGGCTGCTTCGTAAGGGTATAAGAAAGCAAATAAAAACGCACTTTTTAAAATAGAAACATCGATTTCGTTTTGAGTTTATTTTTGTGCACAAACCAAGTATTGAAAATTTGGTCAAAACCATAATAATTTATAACATCTGCAGTTCCGCTTAAAGTTGTCTCACTACAACCGAAAGAAATAAATTGGAAAGCAATTTTTTTTGCAAGAGAAGTGTAGAAAAGGAAATTGAAATTATTTTAAATACAAAATTAGTTTGTAATATTTTGTTTATATATGTATCAGAGGTCAGCAATGAGTATTCAAAACAATGAGTAGATTCGAATCATACTTATAATTTCTGATACTTATAAGCATTCATACTTATTTTAATGTCATACTCATACTACTAATACTCAAAGTTTGAAATACTCATGGTACTCGTACTTAACAATACGCATGATGTTATTGATTTCGATTCTCCATGACTCATCGTATACACGAATCACAAAATAAGTATGATTCACGTACGAACACTACAATACTCACTAGAAGGTTGTGTGTTTGCTTTGCTTTCTGTCTTTGACTTTTTCTTTCTTTTTTTTTTTGTAAATGCAACAACAACTAAGACTGTAAATTTTGATGAATGATTCGAATCACTCGAATCATTTATGAGTATTATATGAATCAAACATAGTTCGAATGTTATGAGTTTAATGTCAACGTTGTGCTCATACTCATTGCAACCTGTACTTATAAATCAATGTTGTAGTGAGTACGAATGAAACAGAGTAGTTGAATTTCAACACTGTTGACTCACTCATAATCGAAATTTCATGAGTACTTATGAGTTGCGAAATAGCGATTCATTGCTGATCTCTGATATGTATATATGTAAGTGCTTCATGTAGGTATACACAGTGGTTTTGTCGAGCCGGAACGCTCCGGAACGTCGTTCCGGTACTTCCTTTTTGGACAGGAACGCGTTCCGGAACTAAAGATGATTTCTCATAACGAGAATTGGCTGACGTTTTGAAAAAAAAATTAAAAAGAATTGCTGATTTTTTTTTCTAATTTTTGACCGATCCTGAACCGGAACAAAAACCGGAACGATTTTTTCTGCTGAACCGGAACTCGACCCGAACCGAAACATATACGTGAACCCGAACAATTCGAATATTTAAAACCATTTTTTTAACCCTTTCGGCCGCATTTAAATTTAACTGTTGCTACCAAGAGAATCACTTATTTTTCCATACAAAACTGAAGAGCGGTATTTCCGCCTTTTTACCGTTAATTCATGGTTTTTAACTGTGGGTCAAATGAAGGGAATTCCCGTCATCTCATATACACAAAATGGGTTTCGTAATGATTTTCGCTTCCTGTCCGTTCCTTTTTATGATATATACAAGGCCGATCCTGGCGACGGGCGAAAATTGGGGGAATCTTCCTCCCCCCGTCGTCAAATTTTGGACATTAGACATAAAAAAACGCCGCCACCAGGATTATCATGGAAAATCACCCCCGTCGTTAAATTTGGGACATGAGACCGCACAGAGAGGCCGCCTACCCAGAATCGGCCCTGTCTATATAATTATATATAAGCGTTCCGGTAAAAAAAATTAGCACAACACCACTTGGTATACACAAGTGTTACTTTACTTAGGGCACTCTTTCGTTGGACATTCAAGAATTCGAATGACCTGTTGTATCGGGTGGGCCACCTATCGGTTTAAATATGAAAAAGTGTACGAGATTGGTCTGATCGAATGAAGGGCTCTGAGGCCAATCGCGGCAGCCATATGTATGAAATAACATTCCATTTCACAACAACAACAAAAAAAACAAGTTTGATAAAAGTCTAAACCGTTTTTGTTTTATTGCATTTTCAAATTTAAGCTTTTAAATGGCCCACCCTATATATCTCACACAGAAGCTACAACTGACTTCAGTATAAATCAATCCACACCATTTACAAGTGAGCCTCTTAATTAAAGAACTGAATGTAATGGTAGTCGGTGAACGAAGAACCAGGAAGGCAGTTGTCCTGAGGTATTATTTGGTATGTGTCCACAAAACAGGGTTTTTAATAGTCATTTTCGCCATTAGATGAACAGAGTAGTCGGTTTACATTACAAACCCTAACTTTTGCGATTTGAACACTTTCCCCAAAGCATTTGAGTACTCATTTACGCTTGGCAAGTCCATAATTTCCTTTTGAAAATAGCATCTTAAAAATTCTTTGAACTTTTAAAAAATCAAACAAAAATCCTTTCATTTAAATCCTTTTCATTTAAAAAAGAAACCAAATTTGCAATGCATATGGCATAACGCCGCCATATATACAACAATAATATTCTTTTTACAGAAAAAAAGTTTAAGGTCCTGTGAATAGTTTAAAAAATTAAAATAAAACAACAATAAAAAAATGCCATGAAATTAAAAGCGAAAAGGAGACAGTCTGTTAAGCGGTCATGTACAATAGGATACACCATAGAACAAAAAAAATTATTTTGTGTGGGCCTATATATTTTTATATTAAATTTTATTGTTTTATTTTTTTATAGTGTATGGTTTTGTTTTCAAAACTATACAAAAAAAACAATCCTTTTGTTTTCCAAAATAATAAATAAAATCCTTTACACATACATAGGACGCGAGACGACATAAACATTTACGAACAATTACGTGAAGTAAAATTAAAAAAAAAAAACAAAAAAGGAAAACTTAAACAAAAGAATGTTTTTTTTTATTGTATTCGCTCTTGAATAGTGACTGACGCCATAAAACCTTATGAAATCCTCAGAAATATTTCATTTATTTGTGCTTAAACGTTTACAGTGAAAGAATTTCATATTAAAAATGAAAGTTTTTATTCACATAGCAAACACATATGTATGTACGTTCATATGTATGTATATTGGTCAGGGGAAAATGTCTTAAAGGGACTGAAAATTGCAAAAAGAAGGTGCTGAAGATGTTAAAAGCAAAACTTTATCATTCCTGATGGCGGCCAATGACTTTTTCTTAATGCATTAGACACTTTTCGGCCTCATATAGTTTCATATCATCCCAAATCTATCAAATTTTCGATTACAAATCGTTGCGTATGATTGTCCAATGTGATCTAATGAAACAGACAGAATAAAAAACTAATCTAACGGAGGTAGCTTCAACAAGCTGGCCGTTTTCAATCGTTGGTGCTTGTTGGAAGACTCCATACGTTGACATGAGTTTCTATTAATTTAAGAATCGGCGAAAACCATCAATCTCAATCAAATCAATCAAATCTTCAAGCAAAATCTTCAATCAAAATCTCCAATCAAAATCTTCAATCAAAGTCTTCAATCAAAGTCTAGAATCAAACTCTTCAATCAAAGTCTTGAATCAAACTCTTCAATCAAAAACTTCAATCAAAATCTTCAATCAAAATCCCTAATCAAAATCTTCAATCAAAATTTTCAATCAAAGTCTTCAATCAAATTCATCAATCAAAATCTTAAATCAATATCTTTAATCAAAATATTCAATCAAATTCTTCAATCAAAATCTTAAATCAAATTCATCAATCAAAATCTTAAATCAAAATCTTTAATCAAAATCTTTAATCAAAAACTTTAATCAAAATCTTCAAGCAAAACGTTCAATCATTATCTTCAATCAGAATCTTCAATCAAAATATTCAATCAAAATCTTCAACTAACCTTAATTGAATGCCATGACACTTGGTTGAGAGCGTAAATAATTTCATTTTCTTCCCACTATTTGGACTTAACCCTTATGTCAACAGATACATACCCGGGTATGTTTTGTGTTTTTAAATCGCCGTATCTCAGGAAGTAATACCTGATATCCTCACTAGTAGTGTTTTCTACCCTATTCCTAGACTTGAGTAAAAATGACGGATGGGGGTCAAAGATGTGGCCATTTTTTGATTTCTATCACTTACGTCAACAGTTGCATACCTGGGTATGTATAATGAAATATATGAAAATATTTTGATATTTGATGTTTATTGAATTTAATTTACAAGATTAAGAGATTGAAAAATTAAAATTCAATCAAATATAGACATAAAAAAATATTTAATACTAATTTTTCTTAAATGCATTTATTATATTGCGGCATTTCATTCATTTCATTCAAGTTATATGAATGAGCGGCACACACGGGCTTGTTGCATACCGTGTAGGATTTGCTGGTTGGCCGACGTTTTGTACATAAGTGGCAATTACCTTTTACTTTAATTCTACCAGTGCTGTCAGGTTCTTCCACTCTTTTATCTGCAGCACCTCTTACGGTCAAAGATTCCCCACATATGGCTGCAATAGCATTGCATGTTGAAAATATGTATGTAGCATGTTTATTTTTATCTCTGTTTTCTCTTTCCGGCTTCACCAGTTGTTCGCTGAGGCTGTGTAGGAACATTCTACGGCGGCTTGTGGAAGCTTTCAACTTTGGGTTATTCTCAACGTAAATTATGGACAACGAGGTCTAGTATATTGTAAAATAAAGCCAAGGGCTATCTATTCGTTCGTCGCCTTGTTCAACATTCTATCCATATTATCGACGCCACCTTTATATTTGTTGAAATCTAAGATCTAGAGTGGCTTTTACTTTGGACCTTGCACTTCGTATGAATAATGCAAGAAATATAACCGACTTATCTTTTTTTTTTGGATACGAGGGCACAAGGTAAAATTGTTACTAAAAAAGTAGTTAATTCTACTTCTGGTCCTTTAGATAAAGTGAAATATAGTGGTACAAAAACTCGTCTTCTGTTCACTGTACCTAACGTTGATAAGCTGCTGGCCATCATTTAACTTTTCGCTACGTTTTATGTTGTGAAGAAATTATCACAAACAACATTCCGTCCACTTCCACGAAAATGATTCACGAACAAGTCCCCCACTACTCTCTTGCCTACGTTTTCTTTTCCGGATGCCACCAATCCAATATAAATTTGTCCCTTCATTGGATAGGATGAGACAGAGTCACATACCCACCATACTTTAATTCCGTAATTGGCGGGTTTCGATAGTATGTATTGGGTAAACCCTGTACCACGTTTGGACCGAGTAGCTCCCAAGGGCGTCTCGCCATAGTGGGCCAGAAACAAAATGTAGAGGACCCTATACCCTCGTGTTATTTTAAGTAAGTCTCTAGTTAGATATCGCAATGTTAACCAAAAATACCACTACCCGCTGACATCCATTTGATCTTATTTAACAAGAGGAAACCCAGCAAACTTGGGCTGTCTTCCAAAATGTTAGTTGCTTTGTGTTTGAACAAAGTATTGTGTTTCATAATGCCGCTGTACAAAATGTATACAATGTATTCTATTTCAAAACGTCGTCAAAGTGTATTTTTAACGCAGTCAAAAAGCAATCAGGCATCGGATTTATAATTGATGCATTGTTTGGTTACTTTGCATATACACATAGTTTATATACAGTAGTAGAACTGCATACAAACTTTTTATTGATACATTTTGGAAGGCAACCTTGCTGTCATCAAGCTTTGTGGTAAGTATCAGATATTGATCAAGTATTGTTGGTTTCAACCAGAACGTATATACTTTACTGATATCAATACCACAATAATTCGTCTCCGTTTGCATTGCCGGTAATAACTCGTCTTTGGTTATAAAAATCAAAGCCGAACAAGCCCTTATTGCAGCCCTAAAAATATGCAAGTTTTTAGCATTAATCAAAATTCCTAAAAGTAAGCAATGGATTACCATATACATATGACAAGAGAGAGTACAATTACGAAAAATGCAACATTATAATTGCAGGTGAAGGCAAAGTTCCTCTTTTATTGTTTACCAACGTTGGTAACAAAATTTGTAGGTTAAGATTTCCAAATTTCCTGCAATACACATGAAAGTATTTTTTCAAACACCTTAACATATGCAATTTTACAAAATTAAGCCCTAACCCCAAACTATGCTTTATATTTATGTACGTATTAAAATAATTATTGTCTAAAATGAATACCTATATTTAGACTTGAGTTAGTGAACGTGTATGTTATTTACCGCCAACTGAAGTAGAATGTTTTCCTCAATTTTTATTGAATAAAATTACCACACGTAAATAAATACAAGAACCTTAATAAATAACAAGAAAAATATAAAAAAAATATTGCGTTTAACCTCAATTTCCATTGGAAAAAATAAACAAACAGATGCAGGATGCAAACAGGTTCGTTTGCTATTTTTCTTTATTATTTTCAGTTGTTTGTTTTTTATCAGAAAACTTACTTTAATTTAGAAAAAACTTTAAAAGTCGCCCCTAGTTTATGCACTACAACATACTCGAAAACGTATTCGTGCATATTTTTGCTTATTAGCACACTTCTCAAGTATTTCGTATTAATGCATCGACATACTCACTCTCTCTTTCTCTGTCTCCGTCTCTCTTGCTCTCTCCTTAACTAACTCTGTGAGCGCTGGTAGTGACTTACTTTTTGATGAGTTTTCAACATCAATTCTCTACTTTCTTTTACTTTCTCTCTCTCTCTCTCTCTCTCTTTCTGCTACTCACTACCTTAGACAAACATAGTTTACTATTGCATACTTCTGGGCTGCATTTTTTACTTTCCCTATATTAAGGCACTTGAAAATGTGAACGAGTGTGTGTGCATTTTGCAAAAGAAAATAAGAACTTGCTGCATATAATTGCATTGTTTGCTGCTGCAAAAATATTTTTTGGGAGGGAAAAGCAACAGGATGAAATATTTTTTTCTTTTGCTTGCCATTACAGGAGAATTAGAAAAAAATGTAAAGTATGAGTGGGTGTGTCCTTGTAAAAGAGTTTTTTCTTTTCACTTTTTAAAACCAGCGTAAGAAAACTGAAGTTTTACAAGAGTAGTAAAGAAAAGAATTCTACGTTTTCTGTAAACTTTATTTTTAAAGGTATTTTACGATGGGAACTACATTACTTCCAAGTAATCTTAAATTTACTTTAAAAAAAATGTGTGTAAAATTGAATGTAAAATATTTAATTTAGTTGTATTACAAAACAAATATAATTTTTTACATAGTTTACTTCATGTAAACAATTGAAAATTTTTATGTTTTATACAAAATTTTTTTATTTTTCTAGCCAAAATGTTTAATAATCGTATATTTATGTACTTTACTTTATGTAAAGAACTACATATCTTTGGCAGTTAATGAAATTTTAAAATGTAAATCAAGAGTTCTAAATTTAGTAACAGGGAATGATTGTAAATCCAAATTTTTACATTTTTTACTTTATGTAAACAATTCAGAATTTTAATATCCAAGGTTTGTATATAGTAATTAATTATTATTAATTAAATTTTAATTAATTAATTAAAATATTTCATTTTGATTTTACACTAATATTATTGTTTACATATTTTACATACATATATTACACTATGTAAACAATTACTAATTTTCGTTATACAATAGAACCTATAAAGTGAACCAGCTATTTCAAATTTCGCGACATCGAAAGCTACCAAATTCAATTGTTTACATAATTTACATTATGTCAATAATTCAAAACCTTTATTTTTATTTAACATTGAATGCCAAAAGGAACTAATTTCCTTATATATCGTTATTTAATACAATTTTATTTAATTATTATGGAAACTTATATTTTAATTTTTTACTTTTAAATTTTACATCATGTAAACAATTCAAAATCTTTACATTTAATAGAAAATTAAACAAGAAATTGATTTCTTCCATTTAATACAAATGTTTACATTATGGAAATTTATATATTAATAGTTTTTTTAATTTTTACATTATGTAAACAATTCAAAACCTTTACATTTAATAGAAATTTAAAGAAGAAATTGATTTCTGCCATTTAATACAAATGTTTACATTATGGAAACTTATATTTTAATTTTTTACTTTTATATTTTACATCATGTAAACAATTCATAATCTTTACATTTAATAGAAATTTAAAAAAGAAATTGATTTCTTCTATTTAACACAAATATAATTTTCTAATTTTAAATTTTACATCATGTAAACAATTCGAAATCTTTACATTTAATAGAAATTTAAAGAAGAAATTGATTCCTTCCATTTAATACAAATGTTTACATTATGAAAACTTATATTTTAATTTTTTACTTTTAAATTTTACATCATGTAAACAATTCAAAATTATAATGTAAACAGTACATTTAATAGAAATTTAAAGAAGAAATTGATTTCTTCCATTTAATACAAAAGTTTACATTCTGGAAACTTTTTTAATTTTTACTTTTAAATTTTACATCATGTAAACAATTGAAAATCTTTACATTTAATAGAAATTTAAAGAAGAAATTGATCTTTTCCATTCTTAACAAATAATATTCGCATTATTTACATTGTTTACAACCCTAAGAACTTCTACTTTTAGTGTTTTGCCATTAGACAGCCTATAGAGTATCTGATCTCTGCATTGTTTTCCGGGGAGATGTTATGTCGATATCGACAACATCACTATGTTTTTTAGATGGTGGGACTTTTCTTCAAAATCTCATGATTTACTCGCGTAAATCGAATTCTATCAATACCCCCTTGAGCGCTACCACATTGTCTACCATCGTGCATGAATGCCGGAAATTTCTCAGAGCAATTTTGGATCATTCAAAGGGAGTTCTTATATGGTTTCAAAACGTCTGATATGTCGCAAGGCATAGGTATTCCGATTACATACATACATACATAATTGGTCATTACAACACTTTAGTTAGGATTACGACCTAGTTTCTTACACCATTTATGTTGCGTGTGCTAGTTTTATACATGAGTGACGGGACTTACAGTTTAAAGTAGATTCCGAACGACAGATTTTTGAGAAACTTTTCATGGTAATTTTTTTTACTCTCAGAGTTTTTACCAGAAATCTGCGGAGGGGAAATCTCCTGAAATTTTTTTCTCATATTTCATTTAGTTTGAGATGTTTGACCTGGGATTTGAACCGAAGACTCACGCCGAGGAAGACTAAACCCCACATACTGAACTACGGCGACTACAATTTATTCCGATTCCTTCAGTTAAACTATGCGTTCTCCGGACTTTATACAGAAAGGCACTAAGCCGTTGGGTCTCTACAGGAAAGTTGTCGAATCCTTTATGTTTCGTCGATGCTACATATGATATAAGACTGTGTAAGCTGGGCCAAATGCAAATTCGTGAGATTGATTTAAAGGCTGTTTTAATTTGTAAGGACGCGAAGAAGGTATGATATGTCACCAGAGAGTGACTAAATACGGAACCACCGGAAGAAAACTAAGGAAATCAAAAGCTTTTTGAGGCACTGCAATGTTGTAAAGGATACAACGATACAGAAGACAAAATGACTACATTTTTGTGGGGCGACCGAGACTTATGTTAAGACTGAATAAGAGAAAACCAGCAGGACGATAAGTCTCCTTGCACAGGCTTAGCAGGTGCATTTGGGTTGCATAAATCTGAGAATTTAGATTTTAACCAAAATAAGAAACACTATCCAAGCATTTGGACACCATGTGGACGATATTTCATCGGGTTTTACTCGCCTAAGAGAAAAAGTTTTAAGTAAATTGAGAAAATGCCTTATACAGTCAACACTCCATTTAGATAATGGCCGCCTACCTAAACTTTTTACTAAGGCCCTTCAGTCAGAACTACCCACAGCACTTACGTTGGGTGTGTTAATTTTATACATGAGTTTAAAGTAAACTCCGAACGACAGATTTTTGGCACATATTGTTAATTCAATTAAGACCTGGAAATTTAAGATGAAGTAGACGGAAGTATAGTTAGGTTTTGGGTTTATATAACAGATGCAAATGCGTTGCTATCATCATCTGGAGTTGTTCGTATAGCAATTACTCTTCATGGAGAGGAAGTTACCAGTACGCGTCTGCAGGATCAGTGGATTTGAATGAATTCCCATTTAGAACGTGTTGTCATTATACGCATTGCTCTACATACATTCCTAGTCCTTTCCTACAGGGATTTGAACTTAGTTTTCGATTGAATGCATTGATCTTCATGTTAACAAGCAGATATCCATATTTGGGTTCACGATAGGTACCCTTGCTTATGTCCAAAGTTTATTCCTTTAAGTAATGTTTTAAATTTTTTTAAGCTTTAAAGCCTATTTAAAAGTGTATTTAAAATCCGTAAATTTATAATTTATTACCCAGTAATTCTTTAAATTTAATTTCAAGTCCTTTAAATATAATTTTTTTGCATTTTCCAAGCTTACCTAACTTATTTGAAACATTTTTTTTTATTTTCTTTTTTTTTATTAAAGAAAAATTCTTTTTAATAAAATTTATTATTATTTTGCTTCCTTTCTAGCTGTTGTATAGACCGACAACTGTACAACAAATGCCAGCAAAAATAGCTAAACTCGGAAAGGAAACGGAAAAACAGAGAGAAAAAGTCTTACCTAGAAAAAAAATAATAAAAAAAACATAAAAAAATTGCACAAAATAAACATAAAAAAGTGAAAAAGGAAGCAACAACTACAACTAAATTAAAAATTATAGACAGGAAAAACAAAGCAAAAAAAAGAGACACACACATACAGAGGAAAAGAGAGAGAGAGAGAAAGAGAATGCTAGTAGAAGAAGAGACAAGTAAATCGCTTGGTAATGCGTTGCAATATATGTATGGTATGATCATATAGAAAAACAATAAAAACTTTAATTTACACGTAACACACACACACAGTTACACTTACATGTACTTTTACACACACTTATGTATGTATATAGGTAAAGGGGGACTTTACCACTACACTGATGCAGATTTCCCTGTTGCATAGTTCACTACTCCATCGTCTATTATGAAAATTTTCATTTTCACTTATTCTATGAGAGCGTTTTTTTTTACTTCTAGAAGTTGTAAGTTATTTATGCGCTTGTGTGTGCTTGTGTATGTATATACAAGAGTGGGGGTATAAATATGCGTGTACATAAAACAATACTGGAGCACTGTACAAGTATTTGTTTTTATTGTGCTAGAAAGTAAAAAAAAATGGAGAAAAAATATGGAGAAACCTAAAACTTAAATGAAATAAAATACTGGGAGAAATATAATAATAATAACAGCAGCAACAACAACAACAACAATAATAATAACAACAGCAACAACCATGAAAAATAGGTCAAATGTATGCACCATCAACTACATTGTTCTCTTACTCTCTCTCTTCAAATTCTGAAGTTATTGTCGTTGTTTGTTTTCATCCTGGCATTTTAGCCAAACTCGTACTCCTGTTGTTATTGCAGGGGATAGAGAAAAAACTACAACAACAACAACAGCATAAAAAAATCCTTTTGAATGCAACAGTGTCTCTGTTTATATTTATTAAATGTGTGTGTGTTTGTATGTGTATGTGTATGTGTAAGTGTATGGCTCAATGCTACAGCATAACGTGTTTTTTTTTAATTTTATTTTCCTGCAGCCCAGCTTACGCGTATCAGCTGCTGCCAACTGATTATGCTGGTTTATTTGTGCTGATGTGAATAAGTGTTTGTATATGTATGCATGTGTATAAGTAAGTGAGAGTGAGTATAAGTGAGTATAAATGATTTGAAACTTTAATTTCTGTTTTCGTTTTTTTTTTTTCACTTTCATAAGAGGAGTGTTTATTTTACCCTACACCAGCATAATAATCAAGAGACCAGCACATGATAATCAACCTGGAAAGGGACTCTTCACCTACATGTTGTGTTTAAAGCACAGCTTAAAAGTTTGAAGGCAAGACAAAGCATTTTAATAAGAAGAACAACGCCAAAGGAATTAACGAATAACATCTGGAGGTAGATTTCAAGACCACCAGCCACCAAAGGATGGTAAATCTTAAAAATCATTCATCAGAAGTGTCATTCATTCAGTGAAACACTTAGAGTGGTAACCTTGATATCAAAAGCCCACAAGAGCGCGCGTAGCTGTTCGTCACTTTCATCACTTTTCGAGCATTACGGAGATATGGTCATCAAAACCGACCTACGTTTTACGGAATTGGCAAGATTATTAAGAAATTTGAAGAGACTTGAATAGTTTAAGAATATTTTTTTTAGGAATCGTTTACATTCCTAGTATGGAAGATGGAAAAGAAAGTCACTGAGCGTTCACTATGCATACAGTGAGAAACTGTACACTAAGTTTCGAAGTCGCCGTAGCCTAGAAGGTAGTGTGTTGGCTTATTAGACGAAAAGCCAGGGTTCGAGCCCCAGGCCAGACATCAAAATAAAATATAAAAAGTATTTTCTTCGGCGACTTCCTCTCAGCAGATTTCTGGTAAAAACTCTGAGAGTAAATAAAATTGCCATGAAAAGTTTCTCAAAAATCTGTCGTTCGGAGTCGACTTTAAACTGTAGGTTCCGCAACTCATGTATAAAATCAACACACACAACATAAGGGGTGTGAGAAACTAGGTCGTAATCCTGCCTGAAGGGTTGTAATGACCAATTATGTATGTATGTAGTCACGCAAGGGTGGCAAATCTTAAAACTCTTTCATCTGAAGTATAATACATTCAGTGAAAGGCTTGAAATTTACGAATATTGAACGCTTGCAATCAAAGAAACAATGAA
This sequence comes from Sarcophaga variegata, assembly GCA_932273835.1. NCBI lineage: Eukaryota > Metazoa > Arthropoda > Insecta > Diptera > Sarcophagidae > Sarcophaga > Sarcophaga variegata. Next base: position 12,985,415 of record OW026361.1, on the reverse strand, counting down.
AGCTTCCTTCCAATGTGGCGTTTCGAATTTGGCTTCGTTTTCGAACATTACTGAGAGATGATTATGGCTCTAAAATCGAGCTACAGTTTGCCGAATTTGCAAGATTATAAAGAAATTTGAAGAGACTGGAAGCATTACAGACTATTTTTTTTAGTGGTCGTGTACATGGCAATTGTAGAAGAAGGAAAAGAAAGTAACTAAGCGTTTACTATTCAAACAGTGAGTATCAAAAGAAACTGTACACTAAGGACAAAATTCTTCTAACAATCACCAAACTCAACTTTTACCACTTAAGGAGTGTCACCGAAAAAATTTGAGAATATTTCGAAATTTTTTGTATTCTTTTTTTCAATTTTAAAAACTGGCAATGAAACAATTTTAAAATAAAAATAACGGTAGTTTATTAATGTACAGTTTCTTTTGACGCTCACTGTATTTGTCGAGAACAGACATTGGAAGTCAAAAATCTTCATTTAAAATTTCTGATGCTTTCAGAACAAGGGAAAATGAATGTCTTGCCAAATGTAATTCTATCATCGCTCTTTGCAAACTGGAATACATCAAGTGGATTATATTTTTCTTGCACAACATAGGGGATGGCATAAGGAATGAATATTAACTTGCTCCTTATCTGTTTGATTTCTTATTTCCTTATAAGTAAGTGAGCCACCATTCAAGGAAGACTTCTTCAGAATCTCTTTGATGATATTCAAGTGGCTAAACTTGCAGACATCTATTGTTGTCTGCATAGATTCAGAGAAAATAATTGACACAAGAAGATCATTAACTGACTGCTTTGAAAACTAGTCTCTAAAGAAGAACACTTCTGACTACAAAGGAACCAAATCCTTAACCTTAGCTGGGCTATTCTTAATGGATTCAGAATGCCCTAGACAATCCAAAAAGGACTAAACAGACATGTATTGTTATCCGCATAGGTTTATAGAAAATAATCGACTCAGGAAGATCATCAACTGACTGCTTTGAAAACTAGTGTCTAAAGAAGAACACTTATGACTACAGGACTATTCATAATGACAGGACTATTCATAATGAAGTCATGATGCCGTAAGTAATATCTTTCTTAGAAATACCCGAAATTCCTTAATTAGGCGAGATGTCGTACAAAGTCTAGTCTAATAATCAAATAGCCGTAGTCTAATAGTCAAATCCCTGGTCAGACATCTCGAACTAAACGGAATATTATAAAATTTTTCTTCGGCTACTTCCAATCAGCAGATGTCTTGCAAAAATTCTGAGAGTAAATGAAATTGCAATGAAAAGTTTATCAAAACAATATGTCGTTCGGAGTCTATTTTAAACTGTAAGTTTCGCACTCCTTCCGAAATGCTCATCAATCGACTTGGGTATGCCTCTTACCTCGGTTAAATTGGCCATTATGCGGTAATTCTTTCGGGATGCGAACCTATCCTGGGTCAATGAGAAATTCTGCTGCACTGCAAGACTCACTTGGCCCTCGATGGATAGAAGGCGCCGCAACCAATTGCTAGGACTTGATCGCAATGTCATCTCGATCGCAGTGGCTATGCTTACAGATCATTATGCTATTGGAAGAAACGCGGAAAGATTGCAGCCCGCATCTAAAGACTTCTGCGTGTATGCGGATCTGCTGAGTAAGAGAATACTGTTATCCACTTTCTTTGTTAATGCCCATCTCTTGCGAGGTGCCGATATATGTAGATTACTTGGCTCTACAATGCTTGTCAGCTTGACGGAGCTATAGTCCATTGATGTAAAGCATATAGCCTTGTTTATCAAACTTTTGGACTCGTTTTCCAGCGTAAGGTAGTCTTGCTTTTAATGTGCAGCCCTTGCGCTGACCAATTTCTCCCCCAGCTGAATGGAATTCGGTCAGTACAGGGACTGCGATTACCTGTGGCGTCACAACAGACCGCTATGCGTGTTCAAGTGGGCTTTTGGTGTGAAAGCTATCTGCCTACTGATGTATAAACAAATTAACACACACAATACAAGTGGCGTCAGAAGCTAGGAGCCTTCCTGGCTGAAGAGTTATAATGACCAATTATGTATGTATGTATGTATGCATGTAATTGACAGAGTAAGTTCATGACTTTTTTGAATACTAGTGTCTGCAGAAGAATACTTACGATTGCAAAGACACCAAATCCTTAACCTTAACTGGACTACATACTCTTAATGCAGTCATTGCTTGGTTATCAAGTAAGAAGCCGTAAGTAATATGTTCCTTAGGAATACACGTCATTCCTTAATCAGGCGTGATATCTTACAAACACTCGATGAAGAATATCTTGCGTAAGAATCTCTTGCGTAAGAATCTCTTGCGTAAGAATCTCTTGCGTAAGAATCTCTTGTGTAAGAATCTCTTGCGTAAGAATCTCTTGCATAAGAATCACTTGCGTAAGAATCTCTTGCGTAAGAATCTCTTGCGTAAGAATCTCTTGCGTAAGAATCTCTTGCGTAAGAATCTCTTGCGTAAGAATCTCTTGCGTAAGAATCTCTTGCGTAAGAATCTCTTGAGTAAGAATCTCTTGCGTAAGAATCTCTTGCGTAAGAATCTCTTGCGTAAGAATTTCTTGCGTAAGAATCTCTTGAGTAAGAATCTCTTGCGTAAGAATCTCTTGAGTAAGAATCTCTTGCGTAAGAATCTCTTGCGTAAGAATCGCTTGCGTAAGAATCTCTTGCTTGAGAATCTCTTGCGTAAGAATCTCTTGTTTAAGAATCTCTTGCGTAAGAATCTCTTGAGTAAGAATCTCTTGCGTAAGAATCTCTTGCGTAAGAATCTCTTGCGTAAGAATCTCTTGCGTAAGAATCTCTTGCGTAAGAATCTCTGGCGTAAGAATCGCTTGCGTAAGAATCTCTTGCTTGAGAATCTCTTGCATAAGAATCTCTTGTGTAAGAATCTCTGGCGTAAGAATCTCTTGCGTAGGAATCTCTTGCGTAAGAATCTCTTGCGTAAGAATCTCTTGATAAGCAATTGTTCCCATTTCTGAGGAGAAAATCTTGGCTTACCTCAATAGTTTAAATTGTAACCAGTAAGCTCTAGAACTTGGTGATTAACAATCAAATTCCCATCCAGCGCTAGTTACTCCTTAAGAATAATCATCAATGTATGCCTGCTTCATATATAAATATTTGTCACACCTTTCGCCATATCATGTGGCTCAAATACGCTCAGGCAATACTTCCAACTAAGCAAAGTCTTGTAATAAATCCGAGAGGTATTGCACTCTCCCATTAAACAAAAATTTCCGATCTCCAGATCCTATTAAATTCGGTTAAGTTCGCTCAGTTCTTTATCGCAAGACAACGTTATCAAATTGACTGCCGGGAGCCGTTAAACTCTTTAATGAATTCATTGTCATTCAAAAGTAGTTTGAATGAAATGTTGTGTTGTAAGGTATCCTAGAGACGCATTTAACCCATTATAACTTCTTTAATTGTTTTGTTTTGCTGTTGTTGTTGTTATTGCTTTATCCACTCATACATTTACACTTGCTTGCATAGCATAAAACTTTGCAATGTTGTGTGCATTACTGATATCACAACTACGACTACTACTACTACTGCTACTAGTACTGACACAATTATTTTATTGCTGAAACTGAAATTATTTTATTGTTGCTGCCATTTACTCATTTTTCTCTCCCTCTCTCTCTCCCTGTCTCTCACACAGTGTTGTATACTTATGTTTATGATTGCAACTATAAGCTCAAGTATGTGTATATGTGTGTGTGCGTAAGTTGTATTTATTTCAGTTTTATTGCCGCGTAAATGGGTGTGGTACTCTACGTTTTGCACTTGTATGTTGTGTTTGTATATGAATGAATGCATGCATTTGTATATCCGTGTATGCGTGTGTGTGTGTAAGTGTGCGTGACTAAAATGCATGTTCAGAATTATTGCATAGCCTATGCTTAGGCGCTGTATATGGTTTTTTCTGTTTGTTTTCGTATTTGTTTTATTGTTTTTAACGAAGAAGAAAATTTCAACTTTTAATTAAAAAATAATAAAAACCTGGCTATGCGTGTGAGAAATTTTTTATTTCACAGCATTTTTAAATTAAAACAAGAAACGAAAGAATTTTTTCTATTTTTATGGTTTTAGACTTAAAGAATGAAATGAATTTAAGAATTTCTAGCATACTTTTTGGGAGGGAAAATTTAGTTTTTATCAAAACAATGAAATGTTCTAAAGAGTAATGGTTTTTGAACCACAAAACTAAAAAACTTTGACCATAAAAAATGCAATTTGAGAATAGAAGTGAGTCGATCCTCCTCTTATTTAGACGTGTTGAACAGAGCCTACCACAAAGTTTGAACTTTCCTGTTAAACGAATCGATAATATTGAGTTAATCGAAATATCCCTGCCCTGTAACATATTGAAAATTACGAGCTCCCTACCAGCCCTAACCAGCTCATCAGCATTGCAAATTTCAACGTCATCCTTATGTCCTAAAATTCATATACGAATTTCCTTAAAATGATCCGAAATTTACCTAAAAAATACTCAGCATTCATGTACAAGGAAAGACACATTAAGGACTTAATCGCAACCCGGTGTTCCGGGTAAATCAAGAGATTTTCTGAAAAATTCTTGTCGCCCAACAAGCACCGCAGTGCTTTCAAAATGGCCATGAACACAGTGGTCAGGTAGCCCATAAGGAAATTTAGTATGATAACTCATTAATAAATCCACCACAGCTCATACTGCCACACATCTCTGAGGTATCAATATAGACAGATTTTTAGACCAGAAGTTCAGCACTACGACCAAGTTTCCTTTTGTTGAATATGTCTAAACTGGAGTTTGAACCGTGGCCCTTCGTCTAATTAGACAACACACTATCTACTAAATTACGGCGACTTAAAGTTCCAGAGAGTTGTAAGGAACCATGTAAGCAACCCGAATGTGTCTAGATTTTCGCAGAATAGCAGTATGATCATAGTCCAGATCGGGCCAGAATTTAATTGCAATGAAACTTAATGCCAAAAACTCAGTCTTCTGCTTTAATAGGAGGTCAAAGGAAGCCTTGAATGTAGTGGAATAGAATCAGAACAGCTTAAGGAACGATTACTTAATGTATCGATATCACCTGGACTTTCTTCTAATAATATCTCGAGGAACTGTCTTTGAGATTGGAATGGAACAGAATGGAATAAAGAAGAATAAACAGAAGTGAATTCAAAAGATAACATTTTGAAGAATATCATTCAAAACGTCTCTTGAATTGGATAACACTTAGAAGCGATTCATGATACATGCTGTACTCAAGTTATACACACAGTTACTAAAGTATACATACGGTTAACAAATTTCAGAAATTTTTTAACCAATCCGTTTTCGTTGCCTGTGCAGGCCCACAAAAGTTACCAAATTTCAGTAATTTTTTAACCAAGACCGTCTTAAAATCGGGGAAAGTTGTCAGACAATTATAAAGATTTTCAACGAAAACGGATTGGTTAAAAAATTTCTGAAATTTGTAAACCGTATGTATACTTTTGTGGCTGAGTGTAGATGAAAGGATGGAGGAAGTTGTAGGCGACAAATTGGTGTTGAATTGTTAATTTTTTTTTTTGCCCATAAGTTGTAAACGCATCAACAAACAATCTGAGCGAAGCGATACTGTGCCATTATTTCAAGACAGTCTCAATCTACTCTTTCACTGAGCTTACTGAAGACCATCAAGACTTTGACTATCTATAGAAAATTTATTCTACCAATTTCTAAGGGCATTGCCAATTGAACTTCATTTATGTCTTCTTATTTGGATGGCTATAGGCTGTTGAATGGAATGCTTCCTTGGCCTTGTGTTGGACATGAATCAAATAATTTTCAAAATTTTCTGAAGACGCGAAGAAGTGAAGTCAAGTCGCCGTAGTCGAAGAACAAAAGCCAACAAGTTGAGAACGATATTTGGCAGCAGTATTCTTTTTGAATATAAAATAAGTCGCCGTAGTCTGGTAGGTAGTATGTTGGCTTATTAGAAGTGAGGCCACGATTCGAACCCCAGGTCAGATATCTCCAACATATTTCTGGCAAAAACTCTGAGAGAAAAATAAAAAATTGCGAAGAAAAATTTCTCAAAAAAATCTGTCGTATAAACTGTGGGTCCCACCACTCATGTATGAAATTATTGCACACAACATAAGTGCTGTGAGAAGCTAGGTCGTAATACTGACTGAAGGATTGTAATGACCAATTATGTACAGTGAGCGTCAAAAGAAACTGTACATTAAAAAATAGGATACATTAATAAATTACCATTATTTTTATTTTAAAATTATTTGGTTTGAGTTTGATGACTTTTAGAATTTTATCCATAGTGTACAGATTCTTTTGACGCTCACTGTATGTATGTATTGATTAATAATGAATTGGGTTTTTGAGAAAGTTCTATGTGCAGCAATTCTTATACTTATGTTAACTTTTATTATGAATGAATTCTTAGGGAATTAAGAATTGATGCAGCAACCCTGAGAGTATTCGAGAGAAAAGTCCTACGTCAGATCTTCGCTCCATTGCGAATTGGCGATGATTTCCGCAATCGATCCAGCAGTGAGCTGTATTGGCTCCTCAACGACATAAACTATGAGCAGCTTATTAACATCCAGCGGCTACGCTGGCTCGGCCATGTCGTTCGAATGGAGGGGGATGCTCCGGTGAGACGGGTATTTGATGCGGGTATCTGCGAAAGTCGGCGAAGAGGACGACCTTATTTGCGTTGGAAGGACCAAATCGAGGAAGCCCTGTTATCGATTAGTGTGACCAAGTCACGACGGCTTGCAAGTAGCAGAGGCGCCTGGAAGGATGTGTTACGGCAGGGTGAAATCCCTTAATCGGGTTGTTAATGGCCAATTAAGTAAGGAAGTAAGTAAGAATTCTTAGGGAATTCGTTTTATTTGCCTGTTATTTCTAAAATTTTCCCATATTGTTCGGAGAATTAAGGGATTTAAGTGCAATCAGTTTCAATTTGTTACTTTGCAAAACGCTATGTGTGTCACTTGCCTTCTTCCCCCTTTTTTTTGTTTGTGTTGTTAGCTTAGCTCGGAGCATAAACAACTCATTTTTAATGTCACGTTTGTGGCATTGTCGCTAATCTGAGCTGTAATTGGTTTTAAAGTCAATAAAAAATCCATTACTAGTTGCCACGATATTTACTACACAAATACCAACACAGAGAGAGTGAGAGAGCGATTTTAATTTATTTTCCTTCTCTTTCGTTTTTCGTTTCATTTTTCAAAACTATGCAACACTAAACAATTTGTAACTGGGAAAACGAGAAAAAAATTAAAAAAGATTCCCATTTTAATTTACTTTATAGCTCTCCAAACATTTAGTTGCGCTACCATAATAATAACAACACCAACAACAACAAAATAACAGCAAAAAAAGAAAAAGAAATAACGAAAGAATGAGAGAAAGAAATGAGGGGAAAACCTCCCATGTACAACAACAATTGACCAACATTTTTCTCAATGAATTTTTGCTCCAATAAATACAATTTTACAAATTACACTCTCCTCGTTTATAGTTTAAGTGGTGTTTATATTTACGCTCAAAACACACACACATACACATACACACATACAGATACAGATACACATACACATACATGCATTGAGATGCATACATACAAATAAACAATTTAGCTTAAGTGCAACATCGTCAGCAGTACCAGCATCAGCATCAGCAACAGCAATTGCATCTGTATTAATGGCCTAAACCAAGAGAGTTAGGCAGCTCGACTGGCAGTTAGTCAGTCACACAGCGAACACAGGATTAAAATGCAACAAATGTAAGAAGGAAAAAACAGAAAGCAGAAAACATTATTACGACGTTTTCTGTTGTGGCAGCAAACAACCAAATAAGACTCAGACATGTTGCAAAAAGTGAAAAACTAAAAACCTAAAAGTGCTTGACATAGCACACATATACACATACTCATGCATACATATTTACACTTACACACACCCCAGCGAAAAAAGAAAGAGAATTTGAAACACTTAGACAAACCAAGCGAAATAAATTATCTAAGCAGAAATCGTAAATCAGAAAAGAGAGAGAGAGAGTGAGAGGAGGGGTGCAGCAAGATCTCTGCACCAATTGAAGTCAATGTGGCAACAGCAAGAACAACAACAGCGTAAACTATAAAAAAAGCCTAATTTTTAAGGATTCCTTTTCGAAATGGTGCATAAGAAGACAAATGATTTCTTTAATGAAAGAAAAAAAACGAAAAAACTTTAGCATATCTTTAAGGGGCCAAAAGCAGCCACCTATATAAAGCATGCTTTAGGGGGAAAATAAAATTTTTTCTTTTAGAAAAAAAGTAAAATAAAGAAGCGGATTAAATTATTCATAACCCTAAACTAATTTTTAAAAAGGCCTACTTAAATAGGCTTATTAAACCTAAAAAGTAAAACCTTTAAAAAGAAAGTTTAGCAAGCGAAATTTAGCAAGTGAACTTTATCATTTACGAGTTTGTATTAATTAAAAAGTAGGAGAGTAAATCATTACTTTGGAAGAAAAAAATATACATTAAGGGTTATGGTATTGAACTTTTGTATGCCATTCATACATAATTGGTCATTACAACACTTTAGTAAGGATTATGGACCTAGTTTTTCACACCTCTCATGTTGTGTGTGTTAATTTTATACATGAATGGCGGCACCTACAGTTTAAAGTCGATTCCGAACGACAGATTTTTGAGAAACTTTTCATGGCAATTTTATTTATTTACTCTCAGAGTTTTTGCCAGAAATATGTTGAGAGAAATTCGCCGAAGAAATATTTTTCCATATTTCGTTTTGACCTATGGTTTGAACCGTGGGCTTATGTCTAATAAGCCAACACACTACCTACTAGACTACGGCGACTATTCGTATGCCATAGTTTGCCTAAAAGCAACGCAATACTTGTTGGGTGATGGTCTGCTCCCTAAAATTCCGCAGTTGACTCAGACAGCCAGTGACGATTAAGTCCCTAAGGAATATTATTTGGACGACCGTCCTCGTCTATATATGCCAAATTTTTTTCAGGACATTTTCTGACCATTTGACGCTAAATCTTCTGTGGGTTGCAGGATGGAGAAATATTGTCAGAAATTTAATTTCTGATTAAATGGCTACAGCTGGTATGGGTCACTAATCTCCTACATGTCACAGAGCACGGGCTTTCCTATTGCTTCAGTTAAGATATGAATTCTATGCTCGTTTTACTAGCTCCGGGTATTGTACTTGACTTAATTCACAAGTACACGTCCTCTATATATTTTAGTTGGTACTGTGTTAGCTTATTGAATAAACAAGAGTCCATGATTCAAACTCCAGCTCAAACGAAATTTCAAAAAATAATATTCCTTCGGCGAGATTCTCTCAGCAATCTTTTGGCGAAATCTCTGCGAATAAATAAAATCACAAAGAAAAGAGTCTTAATTCTACCGTCGACATTAAACAGTAGCTTCCAACTCTCATATGTAAAATTAACAAACACAACATGATTGATGTGACAACATTTGTTGTAATCCAGGCTAAAAAAGGCTTGTACTGACTAATTCAGTATGTAAGTAAGCAGCTTCCATTTTCCAACATCTTACAGAGAATAGGTTATCCGATTGACTCAGCTGAGCTAAGTCTTTAGGGTCAACTTCGTCGGTAGCAAGATGGTGCAACAATCTATAGCACAACTGAGATTCTGACGGGCTACTGTCTTATTGGAAGGTACGGCGGTTGAATTTTGCTCCAATGGCATCTACAGAAGCTGTGTATGAGAAGGAGGAGGAGGAGATAACACTAAGGTCAGATAATGCCACTCATACTAGACCTAAACTGGCAATACCTGTATATTACTTACTATTATATTAGGAGCCGCCGTAGTCTAGTAGATTGTGTGTTGGCCTATTTATTGGGGTTTAAACCCCAGGTCAGCCATCAAAACGAAATATGAAAATTATTTCTTCGGCGACATCCTCTCAACAGATTTCTGGTAAAAACTCTGAGAGTAAATGAAATGGCTATGGAAAGTTTCTCAAAAATCTGTCGTTCGGAGTCGACTTTGTCCCGCCAGTCATTTATGAAATTATTACACACAACATAAGTGGTGTGTGGAGCTAGGTCGCAAACCTGACTGAGGGGTTGTAATGACCAATTATGTATGTGTGGATTACTTACATTTTCTACAGTAAATTTGAAAATATGTTGCGTTCTGCACAACAGCTCTACACATTTCCCTAGGAGCGAATATTTATAGACAACTATAGATGAAAGCCTAATCATCCTACAGCAAACTACAGACGACAAATTTCTTGCTTATTTAGGCAAATCTGATTAATTTAAGTGAAACAGAGCTACGTGAGTTGAAGAAAATGTGGAGATATTTGTGACATCCATAAGTGATTTAACAAGTTAATAATCACAACTCTTTACTGCATAATTACTAGTAGCAGCAGTGTTTAAAAAATAGTGCATACTTTTAAGCGGTTTTAAAAAATTACTTTTTAAATTCTATTGAATATTACAAATTTATTTGCAAAATATAATTTAAATAATTTATCACAATTTCTTAAAAAATTATCTCTTTATCAATAACATTTTTAAATTTAATAATTATGGCATACTTTTAGGAAAATTTAAATGTTTCATTTTATTGCATACTTTTAGAACTAAAAAAACACGAAGGAAACTCTTGCATTTTTCTCTAGGACTATAAAGTTTGTTATTGTAGATGAAAAATTTGTTGCTGCACACTTTTAGGATCAAATATTTTCCAAATGTTTTGCTCTGTAAAATCCTGCACAATTTTTACTATCGTAAACCACAATTTTGTCCAAAAACAATTTTTATTTGAAACTTTTTCTTTTTCTTAAAATTTTTCCGGTTTTTTTTTTCTTCCTCAATTTATTATACAGCCCAACAACTTATTGAAAAACTATCTTTTTTTGTTTAACAAGTATTTCTTAAATTTTATTTGCTTTACTTAACACCATGACAGTTTAGAAAAATTTCTGAAAAAAAAAATGAAAACATTTCCAAAGGAGAACGAACATAAAGTGTGGGAGTTTAACAGTAATGGCCGTAGGCAACTACCCACTCAATTCTCTCAGTTTAAAAATAGCAAAATAAACTGAAAAGTATTAAAATGTAAGTGAAATGTCAAAGGTTACATATTTGTGTGGTTATGTACAGAAATACAAATTTCGGAAACAAAGTATTTCTGAGAAAAATATATAAAATTAACTTTGCAATGAGTAAGGGCCACTAAAAAGGGAATTTATTAAAGAATAACCGAAGGACTTATCGATTTTTTTATTAATTCTTGCAAATATGCTTCCAAACTATAAATTGCGTCGCCTTTTGAAAGATTTTTTCCATAAGGATATGAGTCAAATTGTCATTAATTTAAGGAACTAAATTGAATTGAATGCGAATAAAGTATATAACACTCTACAAGGGAGACACAAGCTACTATGGACGGGCTTGACATCTACGCGAATAAAACTAAAACTGCTGCGCAGACTGATGTTGTGAAAACCTTCTACAAAGTATGAATAAAGTTTAGACGCCTACTCCTCTTTCAACTCCAAATGAACAAGCATTTGAATATCTTAACTAATATCGAAATTCCTTTGAAATTGTAGACAAGCCACCAACAAAGCTTGGACCAAAAACTCATACGTAGAGGGATCCCAGGAATTTACAACATTTTTGCAGAGATTCCTTTGGGCAATACTGAACTTATTTACTTATTTAATTGGCCATTAACCATCCGATTAACGAATCAGAACACATCCTTCTAGGCATATCTGCTTCCTAAGAGCCTTTGTCAGTTGGTCACACCATTTGATCACAGGACTTCCTCGACTTGGTCCTTCGAACGCAGACAACGTCTTCCAGGACTCATTACTTGAATACTTTCAAGGCTGCTTAATAGCGTCCATGTTTCTGAGAAATAAAAAAGTAAGGGAGTAAGGAGCAGTTTCATGACCATGCCTTCATGGCTGTTGAAACCACACGTCGTTGGTGTCCATATCATTCTATTAAGACCAAAAAAGGTCGGTATACATCGATTTATAGTATTTGACGTTGAGAGTGAAGAGCTGGCCAACGTCGTTCCCAATGAAATATGAACCGTTGAAGACGTCAGTCCAAAATCCACATCAAACAGAGAGTTTTTTGGAAACTATTGGAAGCTCTTATACGACTATTGTCAACTTGATACGGCGGATATATATCGCTTGTATCAATTTATACGGAGCATTGGAGATAAGTTTATGCATCTTTCGGCGGAAAAAGCTCAGCAGTTAATATTAAACAACGTCTGTGGATCGAATCGAATATTGGCTACTCGAGAATCCTAATGGAATGTGTGGGTGTGAACTGTTAAGAATTGAGATGAAGAAGATGTTCACTCCAAATATAAAGGAAGGAAAAAATATACCAAATTGGTCGTTACAATCCTTTATTCAGGATAGCGATCTATGGTCTGGATAAATGGATACGTAAATAATCAAAATTGTTGAATTTGGGACGATACCAATTCATATGAGATCCAAAAGTCTCCAATACATCCCGAAAATTCTTTCTTTAATGTGGGATTTAGACTGGCTGTACCAGCAGTCCATATTTATTTATTTTTTTTGGGAAGGAAGTTTGTCAGATTATCACTTTCAATAGTCTGCATTATAGGTCAATCATAATCAAAATTTGTTGGTCTAAATTTGATGACGTAGACACCAATGTCGTGTATGTTGACTGTATCCCTAAAAGGCGGGACCTTCAGTTTAAACTCGACATTGAATAATAAAATTTTTAGAAACTTTTCATTGCAATTTTATTTCACTCTCAGAGTTTTTGCCAGAAATCTGCTGAGAGGAAGTTGCCGATGAAATGTTTCGTGTTATTCGAGATTGAACCACGGGCTCTCGTCTAATAACTTGAGACACTATCAACTAGACTACGATGGCTACAGGAAGGGAATAATGGCTTCTAATAAATCACTTCACAGAGATCTTTATGGATGGTTCGATATCACACGCAACTGTGGATAGAGGCATATTTTTAAAATCGACAGGCTTATCTCAATCGATAAGGTTATGGGGCAATGTTAGCGTCTTTCAGGAGGATGCATTGCCCACAAACGGTGCGATGATGCTTTTTAAAGACGACTGTAGCTAATCAATATATTGATTGTCATTTTTACTGAGAAAAATTAAAGAAATTGAAGCAAACAATTATATTTACATGCATACATACATAATTGGTCATTACAACACTTCAGTCAGGATTATGGACCTAGTTTCTCACACCACTTATGTTGTGTATGTTAATTTTTATACATGACTCGTGGGACCTACTGTTTAAAGCCGACTCCGAACGACGGATTTTTTGAGAAACTTTACATTGGCAATTTTCTTGGCACTCAAAGCTTTTGCCAGAAATCTTTTAAGAGATGGTCGGCGAAGAAATATTTTTTCATATTTTCGTTTTGATTTCTTAACTGGAGTTTGAACATAATTGAAGATCACCAAAATATGTTAGTAGATAGGGTGTTGTGTTTAATCATTGCCAGGCCACATATATCTGAGATAACACGACAGAAACTGTAAGAGCTTGGCTGAAGAGTTTTGCCTCATCCTCTATATAGGTTGGAGCTTGCAACCTCAGTTTATGAGTTAGCGATCTCTGCAGAACTCCTTTGAATTCCATAGAGGCTTATACAACACAATTGCATAAATTTTTGCTCCGAAAACCCAAAAACTCAATACCGATAAAATAGTGACTTCACTCCAACAAATCCGAAATATTTCCAAACCCCACGGCACATATTTGGTGTGATAAAGTTGGTTACAATAGCTTGTTAAAGATACAAAATATTTTTAAAACATTTCTAATGGGTCCGCCATCTAACGTTTTTATTTTTTCAACTAGTGCTTATTTCGTGAATGGTAACACTTAGCTCATGTCTGATTTGACAGATAATTAGTTTTAGCTTTCCGCTGAACGAATATGGTTGTGTATACGCTTGAACAACGCTGGGAAATATTGCGACATTACTTTGAAAATCATGGTAATGTTGCAGAATGTGTGCGAAAATTGCGTACGGATTTTGGAAGAAGAGAAGTACCGTCAGCTCCGTATGTTCGTTATCTTGTGAAAAAAGTGAAAGAAACTGGCATCCTCACCGATAAACCAAAGCGTGAAAAGTCAAAAACAGTGCGTACACCCGAGAATATTGCTGCCGTGGCAGAAAGTGTGCGTGAAGCGCCATCAACATCAATTCACCGTCGTTCTCAACAATTGAACATTTCGGAGACATCATTGAGACGAATTTTGCATAAAGACTTTGGTATGACGCCATACAAAGCCCAATTGGTTTAGGAGTTGAAGACAATCGACCATCCAATGCGTTTTCGCTTCGCCAAGTGGGCCTGCGATCAACTTACAGAAGATTGCCGATTTTGGCAAAAAACCATCTTTTCAGATGAAGCTGATTTTGATCTTGGCGGGTATGTAAACAAGCAAAATTGTCGTATTTTGGCACAGAAAACCCGCATACATACATTGAAAAGCCGACGCACCCAAGACGAGTCACTGTTTGGTGAGGATTTTGGTCCAGAGGCATAATTGGGCCATTTTTCTTGGAAAATGAGCAAGGAGTGCCCGTTACAGTCAATAGCGATCGTTATCGGGCCATGTTGAACGAATTTTTGTTCACAAAAATTTAAGAGGAGGATATTGGCAACATTTGGTTTCAACAGGACGACGCTATGTGCCACACAGACGAAGCTACACTCGATGTTTTGCGCCCTCTTTTTGAAATTCATATAATCAGCCGCAGAGCTGATGTCGTTTGGCCACCTCGGAGCTGCGATTTGACACCGTTGGACTATTATTTGTGGGGTGCCGTCAAAGATAAGTGTTACGCCGAAAAGCCAGAGACACTTGACCCTTTAAAGGACAATATTCGTGAAGCCATTGGTGAAATACAGCTGCACACAATCGACAAAGTGCTTAAAAATTGGACCGATCGTGTAGGCTACTGCATGGCCAGCCGAGGTAGCCATTTGAATGAAATTATTTTCCATTATTAACCGGAAGGATTGTACTTTCAAACAAAAAAAGAAATTTGAGAAACTATTCAGTAGTTTTTTTTAAGCATTTTCAAAAAAAAAGTTATTTGGCGGACCCTTTATTTAGTCTTTGCATTTGAAAAAAGTTGCCGTAGTCTAGGAGGTAATGTGTTGGCTTGTAAGACGTAAGGCCACGGTTCAAACCTAAGGTCAGAATCAGAAACGAAATATAACAAAATATTTCTTCGGCGGCTTCCTCTCAGAAGATTTCTGGCAAAAACTCTGTGAGTAAATAAAAAAAATCTGTCGTTCAGAGTCGACTTTAAATTGTAGGTGCCGCTACTCATGTATGAAATTAACGCACACAATATAAGTGGTATGAGAAGCTCGGTTGTAATCCTGACTGAAGGGCTGTAATGACCAAATGTGTATGTATTTAAAAAAATTAATAAAACCACCTAAACATATCAAAAAAATGTTTTTAAAAAAATTATGTTTTCCTTCAAGTCTCCTTCAAAGTCATTGAAACAACACGAACATTAACAAAAACAAAAATAAAAGTAGAGAATCTCATTTCTAATACAATATTGACTGTGAGTGTATGTAGAAGTGTCTAGTTTGTAATGGGAATTTGTATAGGTATGTATGTTTTAGAGCCTAGTTAAGAGTGTATGTGTGTGTATGTGTGTTAAATAAAATAAATTTTTCGTTCATAAAAATTTATACACAGAATTTGTAATTTTAATTCACAAAAATTTTCTTATACACACTAAAGCCCACACACATATATGTAAATGCCCACAACAACAAAAATGAAGGAAAATAAACAATATGCTCTCAGGAAAGTAATAAAAATTATAACTTAAATATCGAGGCAAACACTGACACTGTAAGTGTTAACCGAGAGTGGTTGGTGTGTGTGTGTGTGTGTGTGGGATAGAATATTTTGACACTTTTGGTACATGCGTAAAGGAACGAACACACTTGCCTGCTGCCTGATACCTGCTTGAAAAGCTTTTTCTTCAACAATAATTGATAATGGTCGGTAGTCAACAACAGCAACAGAAGAAGAACGATGAATAAGAAGTGCAAATGAAAAGGTCAAAAGCAGCAACAATATAAGAAACCCACACACACACTCACACACATTGTGGCATAGGCTTTCTCACTAACCATTTAAGTCCAGCAGCATCTGAAAGAAAACCCCCAAAGGCATTAAATTCTCTCTTAACACCCACACAAACAATCAGCTCAAACAAAATACACACACAGGCACACATCTACTATATGTACGTACACATACATACATTCTTATAAATTCTCTCTTTATTTCCTTGTTGTTTTTGTTGTAATAAAACCAGTAAGACGATGTTGTCATCACAATATTCTTAACAGCGCTAAAGAACATGATAATGATGGCACGGGCTTTAAATAATAATGAAAACGAAACAAGAAAACGTATGAAATTGAAAACGAAAAGAAAAGCAAGAAAAATACACAAAAAACAAGAAATTTCACAATTTCCCTTTCACTTTTGGATTAAGTATTCCAAGATTTATTTTATTTGCAGGCTTTTCCACACCAAAAGAAAATAAAAAAAGAAAAACAATATTTTCTTGGATTTTTCTTGTAAACAACCTGCAATAACAACAACAGCTACAGCAGCTTTAATAAGCAAAAGCACATACAGATGAAAAAGAAAGGAAAAAGAAACCCAAGGAACGTTTGGGAAATTTGAAACACTTGTTATCAAGTGAAATGGAAATTTTCTTCTCCCTCCTCCAATTTTGTTGATTATTGAGGGTGATTTTTAACATCTTTTAACATTAAAACAACTAATGGAATGGCATGCCACATACACACACACATATATACATACACGTACATTTACATGATAAATAAATAAATAAATACAGATACTACTTAGGATACAGTGGGCATCAAATGGATTTGGTGGTAGCCAGTTCCATTCTTAACTGTGCCATAACAGAACCAGCAAACTTCACAGTATTGGAAACTGCTTCGCGGCAAAGCCTTAGCAATCTGGAGTCAAGAACAGTGATACACGAGCGAAAGTGTATAATCTTAGCGTGAAATATTTGGAATCTAAGAGAAAACTAGCGGGTATCTTAAGACCTACGACTCTAATGGTAGTCAATTCTACCACGACATTAATCTGACAGAATTGAGTGGTAGCCAGTTCCCTTCTTAACTGTGCCGGAACAAAACCAAGTAAACTTTATTGTGTTGAAAAATACTTCGCAATGTGCCTGAGGAAATTGGAGTCAAGGAAAGATAGTGGAACGGGAGCGGAAGTCTACGATCTCAGCGTGGAATACTCAGAACTTAAGAGAAAACTAGGCTGTGCCTTAAGGCCTACGACTCTAATGGTAGTCATTTCTACCATGACATTAGTCTGGTGAGATTGTAACCTGTCAAGATGAGTTACCTTCCTAACTGTGCCAGAACAGAACCAGTAAATATTATAATTTTGGAAAATGCTTCGCTAAATGCCTGAACAATATGGAATCAAGAACAGATAGTGCGTCAAGAACAGATAGTAGGACGCGAGCGAAAGTGTACGATCTCCGAGCGAAATATTCAGAACCTCAGAGGAAACTTGCGGGTATCTTGAAGGCAACGAAATTGAAAAATTTTGTAAGTTTAACTTCTATAGGAAATACAAAAAACAGGAGACCTTAATACCTTGTAACCACAATCTAGGAACTCTGCCCATGTGAGGTTTCCTCTAGAATAGTATGACAATAGCAATGGGGTTATCCTCCGCTAATCCACAGGTCATGAAGTCGCCGTGGTCTAGTAGGTAGTGTGATAGCTTATTAGACGAAAAGCCAGGGTTCGAGCCCCAGGCCAGATATCAAAATAAAATACAAAAAGTATTTCTTCGGCGTCTTCCTCTCAGCAGATTTCTGGCAAAAACTATGAGAGTAAATAAATTTTGCCATGAAAAGTTTCTCAAAAATCTGTCGTTCGGAGTCGACTTTAAACTGTAGGTCCCGCCACTCATGTATAAAATTAACACACACAACATATGTGGTGTAAGAAACTAGGTCGTAATCCTGACTGAAGTAATGACCAATTATGTATGTATATATGTAATCCACACGTCATGTAAGAATTCATAGCAATAAGCATTCAAATGAGCTTTCAAAGAAAGGAATTTCCACGACCGAAGGAAGGGTTGTAATGACCAATTATATATGTACGTATGGATGTCGAATTTATAATGAATAGGGCTTTATACAGGCAAATTTAAATTGATCAGCCTTCAGTCTAAGGCATTGGATTTCAATGAAGCGGTGGGGTTAAACTAAGCAAACCACAAAACAATAAACTTTTTAACAACGAAATCCCGCAAATAATTTGGCCATCAAAAACTTTAGATTCAAAGACAATCTTTATTCAAAATGTAACATCAATTTGTGCCCCACTGTGCTCTCTCTATGTTGAAAACCATGTCTTTAAGAGAATTTACCAAATCAGCATCAGTTGCCATTCGGTAACAATTCAATTATTTTTGATTGCTTTTCATGTATCAATGTGTGTGTATGTATGTATGTACAGGAGAAAGCGAGATAGCTTAAATAAATACAGTGAGAGCGAAAAGTGAATGTTGAATAAAATCCTGTTATTTGTTAAAGGATTTCAAAAAATTCATGAATTTTTTTTTTATTTTCAATTTTATTTGCTACTCTTTAAAGATGTTTTTTTTTTTCGTAGCTTTAAACACGTATTTATGGTTTGTTAACTGAAGACTGAAACCAATGATGAGTGACTACAGTGGGTAGCAAAAAAAAAAAAATCGAATGGAAAATGGGAAACAAAACAAAAAAAATTTAAAATATTGCTACAGTCTGTAGCTACGGTTGTATTCATGGTGTTCGAGTATATCTCATCCAAAAAGGTAGTGAGTAAGAGTGAGTGCAAGTGAGTGAAAATAAATTGCTTTTGAGTGTAGAATGTAAGGGGAATGTCTGCCTGTTTGCTGATGTGATTTGTTAGTGTTAAGGGTTATTTTGTTGTTATTTAACCTTAAAAAGGTATGTTTTATGAATTGTTCAATGAACCATTAAAACATAAATATTTTTTATACACAATTACAACAACAACAACAGCCACAACAACATGTTGTATAATATAATATAATTTATTTCATACATTGTTGTTGTTGCTGTTTTTTTGTATCCCTTTGAGTATAGTCGACAGGTTTTTTTGCTTTTACGTGCCAAAAACCAGCATTTATTTATTAAGGAAAGCCATGCTCACATTCATACACGCATATGCACACACACTGTGAAAATATTTAATTTGCTACAGAAATGAGAAAAAAAATTGGGGAGAATTTATGGTTAATCAGAGAGAGGCAAAAGAGGGAATAAAAATATTTATTTTTTTGGAAGAATTAAATTTATTAAAATTCTTATCCACAAAAATAATTTTTTATTTTCGTTTTTGCAAGTCTATCATCTATTTTTTTATTTGCTTTAATGGATGTTATTAGGTTCGTTAATTATAACAATTAAAAATATGTATGTAGTTGCACAATATAAACACTTTCTCTGTAGAGGCCTATTTACAAAATTTAGTTAGGTAGGTAGGTAGGTAGAAGTGGCTGTCCCCTCGATGGAGTCATGAGCGGACACACCTAGGCCGCATACAGGGCCCATTGTGATACCACATTTCCTTATTTCCCCCTATTCTAGGAACCATTCGGAGCTTCTGATGAAGTGACTCAGACTGCCAATACGCATACATGACAGTTCATCCATATCCTCCATGCAGTAGGCACTCAGGTACCTCTTTCTCCTCCGACCGAGTGCCGAACATGTGCACAATAGGTGAAGAATAGTTTCATCTTCCTCTTTATCTCCACATCTTCTGCAGAAATCATTTTCAAGGTGTCCAAGACCAATACGCCTAGCATGCGTTTCTATAATGCACTGCCCCGTAATAACACCAATAACAGTGCCGAGCCTACTTCATTGGAGTTTAAGCAGAGCCTTCGTGCGCCTCCTATACAGCCTCGGCCAGATCTTTTGCGCCGCTCTGCCCTTATCCGAAGTTGCTCACATTCTGTTGACGAGATCTACGGTTGCATTGTGAATTATAAGTTAGCAGGTCCCCATAGGGAAAAAATAAAGTTAAATTAACGCAAAAATAAAAATAGGTTAGGAAACGTGTACTTGTCAATAAAGACAAGTACAGTACCCGGAGGTCGAATTGACCCATTGTATAAAATAAAAATATCAAGCAACAGTTTTCTTATTTAAACAAATTTAAAGTCTTAGTAGGATTTCAAGCCGTGAACAGACCCTTCCAACATTTGACACTTGTTAACGGCCATTTTGTTGAAGGTACATCTGTCAAATTAGTTGTCATTTATTCAGTCTAATTTGCCAAACATGTGCCAATTAAAAAAATTTTGTTTTTGTTTCCAAATCTATGTTCTAATCGCGCAACTTTTCATCGAAAAGTTATATTCAGTGATGAAGCCCCCGTATTCTAGTAGGTAGTGGCCACGGTTCAAATCCCAGACTAGACATCTCTAACAAACGAAAATCTGAAAAAATATTTTGTCGATGACTTCCTCTCAGCACATTTCTAGCAAAAACTCTGAGAATAAAATAAAATTGCCGTGAAAAGTTCACGTTCAGAGCCTACTTTAAACTGTAGGTCCCTCCATTCATGTACCAAATTAACACACATAACATGAGTGGTGTGAGAAGCTAGGTTGTAGTCTTGACTGAAGGCTTGTAATGACCAATTATGTACATATATACGTATGATAAGGCCCATTTCTGGATTATTGGGTGCGTGCCAAAGCAAAATTATACTACTTGGCTAGATCCAGAAAGGTTCAATGCACACCGAAAATCACTGTTTGATGTGAAATTCTGGCTGGCATAGGATTTCTTTGAAGACGACTTTAGCCAGGACATCACTGTTAACCGCCAGCTCTATGTGGCCAATGATTATCTACTTTTTTTGACCTGAACAGGATGATGTGATCTCAAATGACATGTGGTTTCATAGGACGGCACTACGTGCCATACAATTTATGCCTCATTTGATATTATGCTCGATCATGATACTTCGATCTGAAGTTATTGTCATATCACGTGAAGGCGATGTGGAATGGCCACCGAGATCGTATGATTTGACCTCGGTTGTTTTTTGTGGGATTTTCTTAAGACCGTATTGTATGCGAATTAGACGTAAACCACAGACCCCGTAGAGAATCAACATAATCCATGTCATCCATCAAATTAAGCCTGATTTCAGAGCCATGGGAAATTAAACATTTGGGGTGTTCTCCACCCAGAGAAGCTATGACGGATATTTAAACGATGTTATATTCCACACATAATGGCGTCAATAGGTCTTTAAAAAAAAAATAAAAAAAATTTCGTTTATATCGCACACACAGACTTTGTTTGAAAGACCCCATATAAGTGAGTCTTGTTGGTTTAGGCTACAGCAGTCTTCTTAAAGGCGTAAAATGTCGCTCGTATGAAATTTCAATGGAATATGGCAGCACAATAGACTTAATAATTACATTTTTGTTTCTATGTGGGGCGACGCCACCTAACCTAATCAGCAAATTTCTTTATTCCACACACGCGTTAATTGCGGGTACGCAACTATTGCCCTTTGAATAATGGCATAATGAATAAGTAAGTAAGTAACTAAATACATACATATTCGGTCATTACAATCCTTCAGTCAGGGTTGCAATCTAAGTTTTCACATCACTTATGGTGTGTCCGCTAATTTTATGCATGTGTGGCATAAAGTCGAATCCAAACGACACATTTTTTTGAGAAGCTTTTCATGGCAATTTTTATTTACTCTTAGGGCCGTTATTACAACTTGCCCGTAAACTTTGGTTTAGTTAAAGGTAACTTTAGCTAAAGTGAACTTTAAAGTCACCTTTAACTTCTTTTTGTTATTACAACCCAATGATAAACTAAAGTTAACTTTTACAAAAATATGGCAGTGTCGGTGCAATGTCGATAAAATAATTAAACAAGTTTTTTATAAACGCAGTTTAAAGTTGCCATATTGAAAAGTTCAAACATAAACTTAACTTTAAAAGTTAGAGGTATGATGATCCTCCCTTTAGCTTAACGCTCACTTCTATCTTATTGGGTACTTATAATAATGAAAAACAATTTATCTGCTCGTTAAAATCCTCCTTTTAGTTAACGACAAGTTGTAATAATGGCCCTAAGAGTTTTTGCCAGAAATCTGAGAGGATTTTGTTCGTGATATCTCATCTGCGATTTGAACCTTGAACTCACGTCTACTAAGCCATAGCACAACCTACTTGACTACAGCGACTTCTAAGCTAACGAAATGCCCCGTTTAAATTCAAGTTAAGATATTTAACAATCAAACTGTAACAACACCCACAGGCAAGGGCTGATGTTGGTTAATATGTACCAGGGCTGTAGATTCCAAATCTGGCCGCAAAACATTTGTGCAGAATTATCTTCTGTATTAGAAATGTGTAATCCGGACATATCTATAAAATGTGCTTGAGATATGGGTACTAAACCAAATCGGCAAATTTTATGCCAATAAAGCGTACTTAAAAAAGATGATTTTTTCATTAGCAGTACACGAATGGTCCTGCTCTAACCCCTCCCGACTTTTAATCAAAGTGTTTTAGAATTTCAAAATTAGTTTTTTAATAAATTTTATAAAGCCCTTTACCTTGTACGCTTGCCACTGCTAATCGAATAAATGTTTTTAAGCTATTATTCATAAAGACGGGAAGTATTATTACAGCATTAAGTTCCTGATGATTGTTTTTAATCGCTTCTGTTTGCTATTTATAAAAATTGTTCATGGAAAAACAACAAAAATTTATTGCAAAATAAAAATAAATTCGTTCATATCTCTGCATTAAAAAAAATATTATTTATAAACAAATAACATTGAATGAATGCGTAATGATGCCGCCGCATAATGAGTCATTGTTTTTTGATTTAATTGTTTACAGCACACGACAATATTATTAAAAAATAAAATTAAAAATTAGTTTTAAAAGCAAATTGATAAAAGAACAATAAACAACAACAAACAACAAGACAAATTTATAAATAATATGAGGTTATTAATCGATAACAGCCCGATTTTCTTTTATTCGTTGCAAATGGCTTCAGATTGTTTTACGATCTATTCATCTTCACTGTCAGTATTTCAAGATGGTGGCTCTGGATATAGCTATATATATGGCAAATCTTCGCTACCCTAGAGACAGCCCTTGCGCTGACCATCTTCCCCCTCCTTGGATCAGTGGAACTTGGTCAGTACAGAGGCTGCGTTTACCTGTGGCATCACAACGGGCCGCTATGCGTGCTCCAGTGAGCTTTTTGGCAAATTAAAGCTACCACGCTAACTTAACCTAACCTAACCCTGGAGACTCTGGTAATAGATCTGGTGGTAACGCAAAACATTTTCATTTTCGCTTATAAATATTGATTTCAATTTGCGTCTGCCCAAACCATGCCCACAGTTGAGTATTGTTTAGAGCATTTGATGAGACCCTGCCCTAGATTCGTGTCAAACATCGGCGGGCAAAGTTTTGAATTGTCCTAAGGACACAATATGCAGCTTTCTTTGATTCGAATCTGCCTATTAAAACAATATTGAGTTTAGTGCATCCCGAAAGCTGTCGGGGATTTTAAACTGTATGTATGTTGGCCATAGGTTTTTCTGGCCCTGTAAATGTGGCTTCCAACCTCATCTCTAGAGCCATTGTTTATTGCTTTCCCAGTAATTGATTCGGATTTGTAACTCCACTCAAAAGTGATCACCAAAAAGTCAAGTCAGTCGAAAAAGCAAAAAGCCCTGGAGTTGTTATTGGGCCCGTATTTATATGTTTATATTAGGCCTGAAACAAGTAATGTCGTGAATTCAGCATTATAGCCAGCAATTGAGAATTATAAAATGAAGGGTTTATGATTTCCAAAAGACGATGCAAAGAGCAATGCAAAACAAACGTATTTGGCTTTATTACATGAAGTTGCCGTAGTCTAGTAGGTAGTGTGTTTGCTTATTAGGCGTGAAGCCACGGTTCAAACCCAGGGTCAGATATCTCCAACAAAACGAAATACAAAAAAATGTTTCTTTGGCTACTTCCTCTCAGCAGATTTCTGGCAAAAACTCTGACAGTAAAATAAAATTGCCATGAAAAGTTTCTCAAAAATCTGTCGTTGGGAAGCCGCCGCTTATGTGTTAAATTAACACACACAGCATGAGTGGTATGAGAAGCTATGTCGTAAATCTGACTTAAGGGTTGTAATGACCAATTATGTGTGTATGTATGTATGAGTTTTCAATAAGAATTTTGGCGATCTGAATTGGCCTTAAAGAAGTTCATGCAATTCGATGTCGTTAAACTGTTTTGCGGTTCTACGTCAAAGACCGTGCCGACGCGTATAATTCCCTGATATTGGAGTTCTTGAATAGGCCGACGAAAATTTTCGAAAAAGTGTTTGAAAGCTACGATAGAATGATGAAGAGTTGTAGTCAATATAGAGGAGGTAAATTGAATTACATTTTTACGTTTATAATGACAAGAAGTCGCCATAGTCTAGTGTTGACTTATTAGGCGTAAGGCCTTGATTCAACCCCAGGTCAGAGATCTCCAACGAAAAACGAAATATTAAAAAATATTTCTTCTCTGAACACTTAATAAATAAAAAATTGTCACGAAAAGTTTCTCAAAAATCTGTCGTTCAGAGTCGACTTTAATCTTTAGGTCCTGCATGTATAAAATTAACACACACAACATAAGTGGCTGTGAGCAGCTACGTTGTAATCCTGAGTGAAGGGTTGTAATGACCAATTATGTATGTATGTATGTAGGCAAGAGAAGTTTCCAAAAAGGAATTTTGTCAACCTCAATTGGCCACCAAGAAGATCATGCGATTTGATGTCGTTAAACTATTTTCCGGTTCTACGTCCGACCGTGTCTATGCGTATAAATTCATTATGTTGAAGTCTCTGAAATTCCTTCAAATTACAGCCAATATGCCGACCAAAATTTACAAAAATGTGTTTAAAAGCTACCTCAGAGGGATCAAGAGCTGCAGCCAATATAGAGAAGGTAATTGAAATTCCTTTTTTACGTACATAATGGCAAGATCCAGGCATTTTAATGAAATAAAACTGCCACTGCAAGCATGGCTTTACGTGTGTTTTATTCAATTTAAGTTTTGAAACCACGAAATTGATAACCCTTTACTAAAACTATTAAAAAAAGTAAACAAATTATAATTAGTGTAAGAAAAATATTTTATTTTCTAATAATTCCCTTCGGGGTATTTTAATTAGGCTCATAAATCATAGGTTTTATAACATGACACCCAAATGATCGGCATTTAAATAAATACGGCGGGTATAGGTACGTACATATAATAGACAACAAGTAAACACTGCCCTTTCATAAGGCATTTTTGATATTTGCATTTTTCTACTCCTTTTATCTCTCATTATCAATGTAAACATTAGGGAAACGAGTGCTCATTATTTGTTTCTGCTTAACCTTGAGATAACTTTTAAGGGACACTCTCTTTCAAATGAATGCAATCAGCCTGAGTCTGTTGTTGTTTTTTTTTTGTGTTTATGTGTGGCCATTACTTTCCCTTTCGTGATTTTCTTTTGTATTTGTTTTACTAACAATATTAATGCACATTCCTCAGTGTGTGTGGGTGTTTATCAGTACACCTAATTCTGTTTTTACACGGTCTTTTTTTAAACGGTTTTGATATAACACGGTTTGAAAATAAAATATTTTTAATTTTTTTTATACGATTTTATTCCATTTAGCACGATTTAAAATTTTTTGTGCTTAAATTTTTTTGTCTACTTTAATTTTTGCAAAGTTTGTTCATATCACAAATTTAAGGGAATTCCCTTTTTGCGCGTACAAGCAAATTTACTGGTCAAAGCAAATGTAAATGGCACAAATTTAGGGGAATTTCCTTTTTATGCATACAAACACAAAGGTCAGAGCAATTGAAATGTGTTAATATTTTGTGTTTGGTAAAGAAATTTTTTATTGGCAAATTTGTTTTTCTATCGTTACATTAAATTTAACGCATTAAGATGAAAGGTAAGCCAAAAAATATTTTATATTTATTAATTTATTTATATTTTAAAATATTTTATGAATCCTAAAAGAAAATGTCAAATACAAAACTTCTTAAAAAATTCTTGTTTTTCACTAATTTTAATAGGTTTTAGAGATTAGGAACCAATCACCTATTTTTGCATACGATCAGTGTCTTTTTTTACACGGTTTTTTTTTACACGGTTTTTTCTGGAACCAATCTACCGTGTAAAAACAGAATTAGGTGTATGTTATTAAGTGAATGGTAACTATTAACGAAACGAAAGGAAGAGTGAGTGTGTGTGTCAGGGTTGGAAAGTAATTAACGACAGAAATAGTAGAGTTTTCTTCAAACAATTTGATTTGTTTCATCCATATGCGGGTGATTGTATTTCTAATTTGTATTTATTTTTAAATATTTGTTGTTGTTGTTT
Organism: Sarcophaga variegata; assembly: GCA_932273835.1. Classification (NCBI taxonomy): domain Eukaryota; kingdom Metazoa; phylum Arthropoda; class Insecta; order Diptera; family Sarcophagidae; genus Sarcophaga; species Sarcophaga variegata. Next base: position 12,958,767 of record OW026361.1, on the reverse strand, counting down.
GTTATTGAATTTTTTTTTTTTTCGATAACGCAACAGTAACAATGCTAAGGTCATTATAACAGATACAAAAATTTTGATTTTCCATGTCACTTAGAAAAGACTTTAAACAGTTTTCTTTAGAGTAAATAATTTGAAATTGTTTTGAATCGTAAATTTTATATAATATGACCTTGAAGTTAATATACTAAGCAGTCCAAAATGCATTGGTAATCATCGATCTGTAGTGTTCGCCGTTGACGGTTACGGCCTGATCAACATCGTTCTCAAAGAAATATGAACCGATGACGCTGTCAGCCATGCATGACCATGCAGAGAGACTGAATAAATGCCATTTTATTTGATAGATGTAGAAGCTAGGCCGTAATCCTGACTGAAGGGTTGTAATGGCCAATTATGTATGTATGTATGTATGTATGTATGTATGTATGTATGTATGTAGATGTAGCCTCAACAAGATGGGCGTTATCAACTTTTAAATTTGGAAAGTCTGTTCTAGAAGACACAATACAATCGAGCACTATCCTCTATCTTATGATGCGATGCGACAGAATAGGACTCCCCGTATACCCGCGCACGTTCGCTTGAGTGCTGGGTAGCTACCCTTTATGTAACGGGCGGTCTTTTCTCCTCCTCTGAGGTGAATTTTTGCGGAAAACACGCCAAAGAGCTATTTGTTGATATACATACGTCTCTATTAGATTATGTACCCTCAGGACAAAGCCTATATAAAAATATCGCTTCATACACACTTAATTGATCATTTCAAACCGTTAGTCAGGATTACGACCTAGCTTCTCACACTACTTCTGTGTGTGTTAATTTTATGAACGGTGTCGATTCCTACAGTTTAAAGTCGTCGCCGAACGACAGATTTTTGAGTAACTTTTCTTGGCAATTTTTATTCATTTTCACAGTTTTTTGCCAGAAATCTGTTGAGAGGAAGTCGCCGAAGAAATATTTCTTCGTATTTCGTTCTGATGTCTGACCTAGGGTTTGAACCCTGGCTTTAAATCTAATAAGCCAACACACTATCTACTAGACTACGGCAACTTCAATTCGGTAGAGAAAAATGTTTTGTTTTGTCCTCTCTGGTCGAAGATTTGCTTGCTTAAGCTAGCAGTAGAATAAGTCTGGCTTACTCAGGTATCTTTAACCAGGAAATTGAATTTTTACCCAATTTCTAGCCTAATCCAAAAGAAAGGAAACCATTTTGCATGGATCACATATGGTGTTATACTGCCTAAACAGTTTAAAAGTATATTCTCTGGCTCAGAGGCCTAAATAAGGGAGACTTTTGAATAATTCGTTATTTTTTGGAAAAATAGGCGATATTTTTGGAAAAGCTTCATGTCGATATGGGCTTCTAGAAAGAATTCATGGTAGCTTGAATGTCCTGGTGTTTCAATACATTCATAAGAAACCTTACAGTACGAAATAGATATTTAATCTCGTGAGGAAAACCATGACAACCGCCTGGAATACATTGCAGTTCGCTGGAAGTCTGTATGAGTACCTGATAGTCATATAGACATGCCACACTTTAAGGATTTATTCCCCTTTCTTCCCAAGAGGAGGTGCTGCTCTTCAGTGGTATTTATTTTTAATGCTCTTGGGAGCAGAGGTGATGGTATTTTGTAAATGGAATTAACATAATAGGATACATATAGAATTCAGAATAGGCTGTATAGACAGCTAGGATTCAAAAATAAATTCGGCGATTAGTGACTATGGACTTATACCAGACATACATACATAATTGGTCATTACAACCCTTCAGCCAGGCTTTCGACCTAGCTTCTTACACCACTTATGTTGTGTGCGTTAATTTTATGCATGAGTGGCGGGACCTAGAATTTAACATCGACTCCGAACGACAGATTTTTGAGAAACTCTTCATGGCAATTTGATTTACTCTCAGTATTTTTGCCAGACTTCTGCTGAGAGGAAGTCACCGAAGAAGAAATATTTTTTTGTATTTTTTTTGATGTCTGGCCTGGGGTTTGAACCCTGGCTTTTCGTCTAATAAGCCAACACACTACCTACTAGACCACGGCGCTTTCTATCGCCAGAATAGGGCTCCCAGTACACCCGCGCACAGTCGCTTGAGTGCTGGTTACAGCGTTGCCAGTAATTTTTATAAAAAACTTTTTATTTCTGGAAAAAAAAAATTTTTTTTACAAAAAAACTTCTTTTCTACAAAAGTATCAACATTTTTAAAGGAAACACCGGAGAACGGTGTCCTCTATTGGTGTTTCTTTGCTACTTATGCCCGGGACTAATAAAATACACAATTGATCAATTCACACAAGCCGTTGTATGGTTGTATTCATTGTATTGTTGGACGACTATACAATCGTGTATTCTTGTTGTTGATAATTTTCATATAAAAATTCGATGCACCTATAAAAATTTTTTCATATGTTTTTAAAAGTTGTATTGGTTTCGTGCTATCAAATTGTTTGAATGCCAAAAATTATGAAGAAGAATACGACATACACAATACAGAATATAATTGAGCGTTCACAAAGAACGAAGTGTATTCAATACAACATACACGATACAAAGTCGATGGGAATTGGCCAAATATTTTATTTAAAAGTGTGAATATTTCGTGTTATTGTTGAATTTATTGAAATTTTGAACTTTTCGAAAAAACTTATTTTGTTAGAAAACAACTTTAATGAAAACTTTTTCGCATCTCAAAAAACTTGGCAAAAAAAGGGAAAACTTGGCAAATGGCAAGTAGCGAACAGTCTTTTCTACCTCATCTGAGGTGGAATTTCTGGCGAAAACAAGTGAGGCTACTCCTAGTCGACAGACATACTTCTCTATTAGATTATGTACCCTCAGAACAGAGCCTGTGTAAAAAAAATCAATTCATACATTCATACATACATACATAATAGGTCACTACAAACCGTCAGTCTGTGTGTGTTAATTTTATAAATGAATGGCGACCCCTACGGTATAATGTCGTCTCCCAACGACAGATTTTTGAGCAATTTTTCTTGGCAATTATTAATTCATTTTCACAGTTTTTGGCAGAAATCTGTTGAGAGGAACTCGCCGAAGAAATAATGTTCATATTTCGGTTTGTTGGAGATGTGTAACCTGGGGTTTGAAGCTTGGCTTCTAGTCTAATAAGCCAACACACTATCTACTAGACTGCGGCGACTTACATACATACATACATAATTGGTCGTTACAATTCTTCAGTCAGGACTACGATCTAGTTTCTCACACCACTGACAAACCGTCAGTCTGTGTGTGTTAATTTTATACATAAGTGGCGGGACCTACAGTTTAAAGTCGACTCTGAACGACAGATTTTTGAGAAACTTTTTACGACAATTTTATTTACTCACAGCGTTTTTGCCAGACTTCTGCTGAGAGGAAGTCGCCGAAGAAGAAATACTTTTTTGTATTTTGTTTTGATGTCTGGCCTGGGGTTTGAACCGTGGCTTTACGTCTAATAAGTCAACACACTACCTACTAGACTATGGCGACTTCGGAATTATACCAGACGCTTAGCTTTATTGCACAAAAAGTTTCAAAAGAGAATTTTGGTGACCTCATTTCGCCACCAAAGGGATCATGGGATTTGATGTCGTTAAACTGTTCCGTGGTCGGCACCGTGCCGACGCGTATAATTCCCTGATGTTATAGTTTTTGAAATCCCTTTATTCAGCATATGACTGCCAATATGCCGACCAAAATTTTCTAAAAAGTATTTGAAAGACACCTCAGAAGGATCAAAAGTTGCAGCCAATACGGAGGAGGTAATTTGAATTACATTTTTACGTACACAATGGCATGGACCAGGCATCATCCAGACATCGTGCCGTTATGGAAGTATATGAGGCGTTGAATTGCCTATGTTGCCAGCATATGTAATGACTTTTTCAACTAAGGACTCAAGTTGAATCGGAAGTTTTTTAACTGCAAGGTCCTATAGAAAAGGGATACCTCAATTGGCTTTGCTCTGGCCTTGTGTCACTACATTGAGAAAGTCATCAGTCGAAACAAAAGGAAAGAAAGAGCTTGATTAACTTAATAAGATTCAAAATAATATTTGGATTACGTATAGCTTAACAGGTCCTAGCAATTATTAAATTGTTTCTAGTACCGTGAAAAAACTATTTCATACTCTCAATGGTGATTCATTTCTAATTCCTAATAAATCTTATAAAAGAACTGCCACACAATGCTAACACACCACTGTTTCCATCAATATTTGTTGAGTATTACAAAATATTCTAATGATTTCTGTCAATAAAATTTTGCTCATTTTTTTATTATTTCGTTTTACACTCAGTGTCGTTGAAACTGTGTTTTAATTTCAAAAACATTTTACGATAACAATTCCATGTATTTTATTGCTACCAGGGCATTTTTCTATTTCTTCAGATAAATTGTCAACGGAAACTCAAGCCAAAACTACAAAAGAATCTTGAAACTACGCTCACCATATCCAGTCATATATCCAATGAAATGATTGGTCATTGTATTGCAAATACCCTCATATTTAAATAATTTTTGTTTTTGTTTTTGTTATTTTTCGTTTATCTTTTCATAATTATTTCATGATTTTATGACCAATTCGTTGGTTCGTTTGAGGTTCTTGCATTTAGTTTTACTCAAATACTACGCGCGAGTAGAACGTAAAACAAAATTAAGAAAAATTATTGGAAATATAAATACAAGGAAATTTAAATAAAATTTATTAATAATTATTGTTTTTTTTAATAAAAAAAAGGTGATTAATTATTAAAAAAAAAATTATTGAAGTGTTTAAACAAAAGATGGAAGAAATCTAGTGTCTGATAAATCCTTTCTAACATACTCTACACTTGTAAACAAAAATTATGGAATGTTACGTTTCTTGTGCTAGTAAAGCACTTAAGTATTCACAGCGATGACTAGACAAACTTCTACCAGAGCATGTCAGTTGAAATCAATAATACCGGGGATAAATAAGTTTGATGGGTGTTCATATCGACGCCTCCATTCTATAACGTTTTAAGTGTACTTAGAACGTTTTTAATGTTCTTGCATTTTTAAATTCTACTTTCTCTAACTTAAATACTGTCAAAATTTGGTTAAGATGCGCCGATCCGTTCCGAAGTTATAGGAAAAAATCTTCTTAGAATACACATATGGTCGTATGTCGCGCGAAAACTTTGAGAGCTCATAACTCAAAACACACTTTTTCGACTTGGAATATTATAGAACGGAGGCGTCGATATGAATGTGTCTTGCTTTAAAAAATCATAGCTGAAGTCAACTCCAAAAATTCATTCAAGATTACCATCGGCTTCATGCCTTACGAATGATCCCCCTAAGATACTTAAAATTAAATTGAATCCAAAAGTGTCAGACTTTGCCTAACCAAATGCGTGAATACGTGCTCCATATGGCCATCAAGGTATAGGAATACTTAGCCAAATTGATTTGTGATATGAAGGTTCTCTGGTGGGACTTACTGTGGATTCGAAATGCTAAACTCTTGATTGGGAAATATATGTACCCGACCCCTCTAGTGTTGGGCATCGTAGCATTACCATTTTTAAAGCGGCACAAGGCTTTTGAAAATCTTTTAACATACCCGGACTGCCAGGATGCATACAAGTCCTTAAAGAACATCACTTAGGCGATCGTTCTCGTCCATAAATGCTAGACATTTCTTAGTCAATTTCGGATCATTCAAAGGTAAATCTTCTTACGGTCCCAGGACCTTCGGCTTTTGTGGGAGATTGTATTGCTTGCAATGGCCAGAGATTAAAATCACCAACATTTTACAGAACCTAGGTGCGCCATAGTCTGGTAGGTAGTCTTTTGGCTTATTAGACGTAATGCTACGGTTGAAATCCCAGGTCAGACATCAAAACGAAAATATAAAAAAAATATTTTTTCAGCGACTGCCTCCCAGCAGATTTCTGGCAAAAACTCTGAGATTAAATCAAATTGCCATGAAGAGTTTCTCAAAAATCTGTCGCTCGGAGTCGACTTTAAACTGTAGATCCCGCCACTCATCTATAAAATTAACGTACACAACATAAGTGGTATGAGAAGCTACGTTGTAATGTTATGTACATATGTAGGTGCGCCGATTGCTTCAGTTAAACTGGTATTTCTTCGAACACTTAACTTCATTTGAAGCAGGAGCATACGTGCAATATTGGATTGCCAATGAAATAGCCAGAGCCGGAACAAAGCTTATAATACCCAACATTTTATAAAACCTAGGACCGCGCCGACTGCTTTAGTTAAACTGGGTATTCATCGATCGTTCGACTTCATTGGAAGCAAGAGCGTACGCGCAATATTGCTAGGCTTAGGTTCTCTTCTATACTTAAATCACTCGGGCATGTATTGCCAGTCTTGCTGTTATTACAGGATTTCTGGCATACCGAAAGCCATTCCGATGGACTTACTTAAATAACTTTTTCAGGAGCTATGGATCTAAAGAAGAGAAACAGGTTCTCTTACATCTCATACTGATGTCAGTGGTTAGCTCTTGCCATTAATAGGAGCCGGTTATTTACTTCTCATTATCTTTCAAATTTCAAAGGGCTCCTCAAACTAAAATTTGCTACAATAATACGATTTCTGGAGACAGTTTTGTTTCCTATGGATATGATCCCCGGATTGGATACTGAATTGTAGTATAACAAAGGACCTTAACTCTGGCCCTTTAACCTCACCTAATTAGGTTAAAGTATCTGCAGTTTAGTTGGTGCCCCTAATCCTGAAATTATTCGGTGATTAAAATAAGGCTCTCGAGTTTGCTATTTTTTATATTTTACAGGGCATTGAATGCAACTACATTGTACTAGGTTAGATGAGATACAACGCTGAACAGTTAAAGAATCATCTCTGCAACATCTTCATAACTCATGACTCAAGACCCATTCATCTCGTATGAGTACTCGTATGAACGATGTAAATATTTTGCTGGTGAGGTAGGCAAAACCCTTCTCGGTATATAATGTGAGAAGCTGGAGCTCTTTCTATCACCAGAGCATATTGTAAAAATGAAATGCTATTTATTAGCAAATGTTGCATGGCATCTATTTTTTGAATATGATTTCCGGCGTCTGTCTTCTCGGCGGATACGAGTTTCATGATCCATTCAACTTGAATAATATTTCACGTTTGTTTCCAATAATTCTGGCTGTATAGTCGCCATGGTGGCTTAAAGATTGGCTTCAAGGTTTGTTTCGGGCTTTGCTACTGTGCCAGCAGAAAGCCCTAGGTTTCGTAGCCCCATAAAAAGTAGTACAGAGTATTCCCTCAAACGAGGGGCCAGAGAGCAGATCCAAATTGATGTTGCAGGAAAATGATTGTTTAGTTTATAAGGCGACTAGTTTTTTATGACTTCCAGCCATAGTAGCAATATTATCTGCAGGAAGCACGTTTCTTTGTCTTATCGCTAATTTTCAAATCGATCAATAACTGCACAAATTGCTTGATCACTAGCTTGATTAAGTTGATTGCTAAATGGGCAAAGAGCTGTATGAACTTCACAAAAAGACTTTTTTTAAAATAAATTCACGATGAGTTGCCAATCCTAACTAAGCAGAAATGTTAACACAATTTGACATTCTCGGCTGTTATCGACCTTAGTTATCGATTTTTCTAGTTCTCTTTCAGCTAAAAATACACCTGAAGTACTTCTCAAACTTAAAATATTTTTTTTTCAAAATTTCTTTCTAGACACCGGGAATAGCTTGAAAATGCAGTGCCTACCAGTGATATGCCTTGTATTCCTAATTCTAGGCTGTCTTACCCACACCGTCAGCTCTTTATCTAGCGAACCCTACTGTAATAACAACGTAACTGTAACCAGCCATAAAATTGTTACAAAAACCCGCTTAAAAACCGTTATTAAAAAGGGTTTCTTTAACAAAATCGCTCAAAAGAAAGAAACCCAAGTTGAGGTCTATGAGGACTATGAGCCCGTCCATAAAATCAAAGTAGAACTGGGTTGCTGTGAAGGTTATAAACTGAATGCGTATCATGTGTGTGAACCGCAATGTGTTGAAAATGGTTGTCCGGCTAACTCACGTTGTGTTGAGCCGGAAGTGTGTGAGTGTCGTACGGGTTATGTGTCGCTACGTTCAGAAAAAGATGGCAAATACATATGTGAGCCTATATGTGACAGGGACTGCCCCGAGCATAGTGAATGTGTTGGTCCAAATCAATGTGCCTGTAAGCACGGCTATAGAGTAACGGAGGACAAACAATGTAAACCTCATTGTGACTTGGGTTGCCCGCATGGCGGTGAATGTGTAGCGCCTAATGAATGTGAATGTTCAAAGGGTTACAAGGCCCAGCAGGGTACCTGTGTGCATATTTGCGATCACTGCGAAAATGGTAACTGTTTAAATGAGCACGTGTGCATATGCAATGATGGCTTTACTTATAATTGGCAACTGCTTAAATGCGTATCAATCAATAACGAGAATGGTTGGGAAACCTCTACTTATTATCCCGAAAGCACAGTAGTCGAGGATAATGCTTCAGGTGATGGAAGCATAACCATTGAAACTGATATAGACACCGATAGAGATGACATTGATCCCAATGAAGTATTTGATGAAATTATACCGAGCACTACTTATGATCCCTTTGATGGTTCTTCTACCACTTATACGCCGGGTAGCAAAAATCACAAATGCCCTGATGACTATGTTTACCATAAAGGCCAATGTCATCCATTAAAATTTGCCGCCAATGATATTGACTGCAGATTTAAACCCTGCGAGGATCCACATGCAATCTGTTTGGAAAATGGCACCTGTGCCTGTAAAGAGGGTTATGTTTGGTTCAAGGCGCATGTGGTAGATCATGATACTTTAAACCACACCATTAAGGCCATGTGTTTAACCACAGAGGAGTACTCCAACCGCTTGCAGCATCAACAAGCAGATACCAAAGACACCAATGAGTCTGGCTCTAGTTGGACCACCATATTTTTTATAGTTCTAGGCGTTTTGGTCATGGTTGCAGCCTTAGTGTTTTTGGGTTTTAAGCTGTTACGCACTCAAACAGGCCATCTGGATGTGGAGGGTAAGTTCGTGTGAAAAATAAAACTCAGGTTTAAGCATATTAATCGTTTGTTTTTCTTTTTAGGCAAAAATCTTTCGTGTTCTTATGATAGTCGCGCCTGTGTTGAATCGGAAAAGTCTGTTATTTGAAGAAATGTTTTCTACATTTTCAATTTATTTTTAAATTTTAGCTTTAAGTTGTAAAATAAATTTGTATTATTTTTAAAATAATTCCTTTAATTCTTTCCTATAGTAGGGCTTATTATGGTTTAAAAGCTTTAGTTTTCAATTTAGTGATTGACATCAATCATGAATGACATCAATCATGCACATACTACATATATAATTGGTCTTTGCAATCCTTCAGTCAGGACTACGACCTAGCTTTTCACACCACTTATGTTGTGTGTGTTAAATTTATACATGAGTGGCGGGACGGACCTGCAGTTTAAAGTCGATTCCGACCGACAGATTTTTGAGAAGTCGCCGAAGAATTATTTTTTCATGTTTTCGTTTTGGTGTCTAACTTGGGGTTTGAACCGTGGCCTTACGTCTAATAGGCCAACACACTACCTACTAGACTACGGCGACTTCATTTATTGCTTCTTGTAATTCAATTGTTAAACATCACTGTACAGTAATATATTTTTCAATTACTCCTCTAATTTGAACAATTGAACGTGTTTGACATTAATCATTACTTTAGCTGTATGACTGACATCAATCACAAATTGTCTATTAACTTCCTGGCCTTTAGTGCGCTCAATCTTCAAACATTCCTATAAAATAGTATGTTTTTATGGCACATTAGCAATAATATTTTGTGCATGATTGACATCAATCATTCAATCATTATATACTTCAATATTTATATAAACAAAGGCTAGCAGTAAAGATCATTTATTAATTTTTACCAACTGATATTTTCTCAATTGATTGTTTTAATTCGTAAAGTATTTCGTTGTCGTTTGGATTTTTTTTATTTTATTTCAATTCTTGATGTCAATCAATCAAAAATTTTGTTACAAATTAACATTCAAACAAAATATATATAGGAATCATTGATTTTTTGTAGTTTATTTCATAACTCTTTTATTTGCTTGATTTTGATTGATATCAATCATATTTTATATATTAAACATACATAGCTTCACATTAACAATAAATTTCTTTGCGGGTTGAAGACGTCAATCATATATAAATCTCTATTCTGTAGGGATTTTCGGATTAAAAGTTCTTAAAAGTCTTTCTTTTACTTGCTTGTTTTTGATTGACATCAATCATTTTTTACTAATTAAACAGAGCTTCACATTAATAATAAATTTCCTTTCAGGTTATCGACATCAATCATTTGTAAATCACTGTTCTGTAGTGCCTTTCTGATTGAAAATTCTTAAACGTCTCTTGATAGGTAGTTCGATTGACTAGAGAAGAAGGACAAAAGAAGAGTATCATGCCTATTGGCATACACCTAAGACATCAAGCCAGATTGTTCTGCATTCACAATACTCTCTACAGGAAGTCTGTACCTTGCAAGAAATGTAGATTCTTTTAGTCCACTCCACTGAGATGAGTTATGACTGGTATAGGTTTTTCTAAGGATGGACAATAACAAGGAAGGAGTTTCATCATTTCGATGTCTTCACTACATACATACCATGCATCCATGATAATATACTAGGCTTGTACGGTTTAGGTTTAGGTTTACTATGCTCAAAGTTTTTCTCTCATGAAGATCGGCCAAGAGCATCATTTTAAATTTGCTTTATATGTCACTATGCCCACTGATAATGCAAAATAACTTTAATTTCGCTCTTCGTATCATTTTATTATACTGACTGCGCTTCAAATGATAGACATTAAAGAGACACGATGGCTTTTACATTCCTCCCGATTAAAAGATCTTTGTATTTTGCCTAGTTCTTTGGATTTCCACTGTCAGTTGGAGAAGATTTCTTTTTCCTGATTGGCCAACTTTCGTTGAAAGACGTTGCTAGAGATTCAGTAATTAATTCTACCTGCTGAGTGATATCCCCTATGCTAGAGTATTTCAAAAAAGATGGTCTAGACTTCCGAATTTTGTCCAATTGGTCTTCGTTTAATTGCGGATTCGTATAGGATCAACCGTTTAAATTTGAAGGACATCAAGGACATTTAAAATATAAAAATTTAAACAACATTTCGAATTAAACGGTTTTATAACCGTGATTATATTTGTCCTCCTCCCCTCCCTCTCTCCCTTTTATTTCTCCTTTTTTTTTATTAATTTTTGAGTCATAATTTGGTGGCGTTTTTATTTTTAATAATTTTCCTTTTTACCAAAAACAAACACTGACAGCCACAAACTAGACGAAATATGACTAAAAGAAGTATAACAGGATGCTGACAGCTCAAAGGAGTTTAAAAGTAGGAAAAAATCTCACACACACACACACATCCAAGAACACAAAACGGAAAAGGCAAAAGAGTAAATGTTGCCACATAAAAACCAGGCTTATTTTCTATAACAAGGAAATAAGGCTGCTTGGTGTAAAATTAAAAAACGAAAATGTTTTTAAGGAGGAATCATAATTTTGTTTCAATTTTTCAAAAATTTTTTCTCATAACGCAACATAAGCAAGACCACATAGCATTGCCACCATTATAATGAAAAACTGTAACAAGTTTATTTAGAATTTTATTTCGTTCGTTTTTCTTTTCCTGTTTTTTTTCTTTTTTTGTCAGTTTGAAATTTAAGTCAGAATACATGTGTACATTTTATGGTTAAACAAATTACCAAACAAGTTGGCAACATGATGATATTTCAATGGATGAATATTTTCAAATTGAAATAATGTTTTCATGTTTGCTTGCTTGTTTTTTTGTATTTGCTAAACGCCTAAATGTATGGCATATCAAGCACGGTTTTCAATTGCCAACAAAACCTACAGTAGGGTCTCTTTATATAGGGCTATGAATTAAAAATGTTTTTTTTTTTCGATAATATAACAGCCAGTTAAACTCTCTTCATCCTAACTTCTCATAAACAGTAAATTTAAACAAAATTGTCATACAAAAAGATTAATTTTTAAAAATATTTCGGTAGTTTTTTGCACAATATTTTATAATCCAGAAAATCACCACAAGTTTCTTAACACTCTTTTATTAACAGCTAGGCTATGAGAAGTTCATAGGCTAACATATGCTCCAACATTCCAAAAATTCCTTTTAAAGATAGTCTATAATACGCACACCAATACTCCAATGCCATTACATTGTCAGCTGGCAGTTGCGTCTCGGCAGGCTTTGGAGCCGGTTCGAAACCTGCAGTATACTCAGATGACTATTGTTTTGATTTTGTCTCGTAGGCTTATTAGACGTGAGACCACGGTTCAAAACCCGTGGCAGACATCCCGATCAAAATGAAATATGAAAACAATTTTCTTCTCGGCGTCTTCTTCTCAATAGATTTCTGGCAATAACTCTGAGAACGAAATAAAATTGTGAAGCAAAAGTTTCTTAGAAGTCTGTCGTTCAGAGACAACTTTAAACTGTAGGTCCACAAGTGGTGTGAGTAACTAGGTTGTAATCCTGTCTAAATGGATGTAATGACCAATTATGTATGTATGTAAAGACAAAGTGTTTTGAAATTCAACTCACCATTTTGGCGCACCATTTTGAAAGAAGTGCAATGCTTGTTGGGTGAACGACAACAATAGATTAACGAAACGGAGACAAGGCAGAATTTCCAAGTTCCAACAACTGCAGCTTATGGCAAAAATAACAGCCAACCGGATAAGATGGAAAATGCTCTCAAGAGAGGTAATGGAAAAAGAAGAAAAAACAAGCGTCACGACGATATTGGGTAATTTCAGATATTTTAAAAGGATTGCAGAACCTATGGACATCAAACGAATTGTAATGCTGAGGAACTGCTCGGGCTTGGTATAGAACTCGCAATGTACGACCTGCTACAGCGCATAAGTGTTACGATTGCCTCAGCTAATCTGGCTATTAGGTAACCGTTTTATAGAGAAGTTCACCTTCTTCTGAACTGATACGTATAAGAACACAACTTATTTAGTCTTCTTTCCTTAAATTGCATGGGATTTCCATTGCACTGTTGCGGTTCTAACAGGCCATTGCCTTGTTGGACGGCATTAGACTCAACAATTCCTCAAATGATTTCCGCAAAATCAAACCAATCAAAAGAAGATAATGAGACTCTTGCTCTTCCAGTATTTATTCGGCGATTTCTCCTCAGCAGATTTCTGGCCAAAACTCTGAGCTTAAAATAAAATTTCCATGAAAAAGTTTCTCAAAAGAGAAATCTGTCGTTTAAAATCGACTTTAAAATGTGGGGCCCGCCACTCATGTATAAAAATTAACACACACATCATAAGCGGTGTGAGAAATTAGGTAGTAATCCTTACTAAAAATTGTAGTGACCAACAGCTTTAAACACTGTTTGTCATCATTAATTCGTTGTTATTTTTAATTGATTCGGAGCAAGTACGGCACTCACTTTCAACAGAGTTTCGCGTATCTAAATAATCGCGTAGCATTTATTCAACACATTCCTTTGATATCTTTGGAGCCTTTGCTATCTCGATTAACTTTACTCTGCAGTCATTCGGGAGTACTTTATGACTCTTTCTTTAAGTCTCGCCAGTATATGTGAAATATAGCATCTTTGAAATGTCCGCCACGAATTCATTGGGTGGAGTGAAATCGAAATGGTTAATTTTTCATGACTCTGGCGCATAAATCGAACTGAATTTTACCGTTGAAATGAGGTACGTTGGTTTTAAGGATCGCAGTTCTTTATGTGTAGTCGCCGTAGTCTATATAGCAGGTAGTGTGTAGGCTTATTAGACTTAAAGCCAGGGTTCGAGCCCCAGGCCAGACATCAAAACAAAATACAAAAAGTACTTCTTCGGCGACTTCCTCTCAACAGATTTCCGGCAAAAACTCTGAGAGTGAAATAAAATTGCCATGCAAAATTTCTCAAAAATCTGTCGTTCAGAGTCGACTTTAAACTGTAAGGGCCCGCCACTCATGTATAAAATTAACACGTATAACATAAGTGGTGTGAGAAACTAGGTCGAAATCCTGACTGAAGGGTTGTAATGACCAAATATGTTACGTATGTAGTTCTTTTTGGCTTATTCGTAAACATCTGGGACTTAGAAAACTCCCTACAAGAATAAGTCAAGCAGAGTCAAATCACACGATCTCGGTGGATAGTTTACATCACCATTACTTGAGAGGACCATAACCTCAAATCTCCCATGCAGAATATCTTACATGGATAGGATATACGATCACCAAGCAAAATATATTCATTTACCTAAGGGAAGTTGTGCAGCACCTACCTACGCTGACCAACTTCGTGCATTAGTTTGGCTGCGCTTAGCTGTCGCGTCACAAGAGCCCGCTATGTGTACTCAAGTGAGGGTTGGTAATCAAAGCTACCACTTCAATCCACGGGGCGTTCACATGGCTTCATATTTAAAAATGTATATCATCGACTGTGGAGAGAGCGGTCAACTTGTGAAAAAAATGTTGTTAACAGAAGAATACCAAGAGAAATTTTAAAAATCTTCAGATCTTCACTCAAAAACTGTCATTTTTTATTATTTTAATTCGAAAAATAGTTTTTAAAATAGAAAAAAAATTCAAAATTTCCTTCTCATCAAGACCCAACTGTAGGCCATAATATCCGTAATAAAATATTTCATAATAAACACTGCCTGGCAGGCCAAGCAAGCATGAAACAATATGAGCACAACTACACTGCATCAACAACAGTGGCAACAATAATAAACAACAACTACAACAACAATAGCAACAACAACAATACAATACAAACAAACAAACAATAATTAAAAATTAGGTCAACAATGAGTTATTAGTACGTACAGAGCCATAATTAGTTTTTGGCTTCAAAACATAAATACACATACACACACACATGTATACACTCACACTCATACAAACTCATTTACTCTCTGACAAACAGAAATGAAAGTTTTTTAAATTAAAAAAAAAAACTGAAATAAAAACGGTAGCATAGCAGAGAAATATTTGAAAAATTGTTTTCACAGTCCATAATAATTCAAGTTACTCTCTGGACTTTGGTTATGTATAGGAGAGAGAGAGAGAGAGAGAGCAATAGTTGAGAGGAAATAATTTAAAAATTCCTTTTGCCTTCCTTGTATTACAAAGAAGGAGGCCTAATCCCCCCCCCTCCTGTATGATGAGCAAAATTAATGACTGAAACTATAAATTAAAATTTTCCAAACAGTTGAGAAACTATTTTTCAAAATTTTTATGACTTTATAAAGGCATGACTATGACTATGACTATGGCATACATTCATCGATTCATTTCGATTATGAAATAATGAAATACTCCAGCATATTAAAATTTCTTGTGTTTTATTGATGTTCGGTATCTGTAACTGTGTGTGATGAATTAAGTAAAGTTATGGCGAAATTATGCTTAAAGCGGAAGGATAACAGCCTGCTAAGGTAGTTGTGATGTAGAGGGACTGAATAGAAGTCTAAAGAATGGAAAATTCAGTTTAATGCAGGCTTCAAAAGGACAATGACTGCCAATATCCGAGAGACTTATTCCGGCGAGACTTATTCCGGACATAAGGCCATGGATTGGTCGTAAATTTGGAGAGGTGAATTACTACGTTACCCAGATGCTATCGGGTCACGGATATTTTAGAAAATATCTGCACAGAATGGGCAAGACCGCCTCCCCTTACTGTCTTTACGAGAAAGGGGAGGTAATTGATGACGCAGAGCACACTGTTTTCGAATGTGCACGCTGGCAGAGCTATCGCTCTGTACTGACTTCAGCAGTTGGAATGATCGCAGCCGCTAACATTGTCGGGGTCATGATTGTGAGTAGTGGAAATTGGACCTCGGTGGTGAATTACGTAGAGCGCATTCTGAGACGGAAAAATAGAGATCTTGAGGTTGCAGAACAAGCAAGCATGTCGGCATAGGTGATACTGTCACACGTGTCAAACGAAACCGAAACGATGATTTAGACGAAAGGAATAGTGGAGACGTTTAGATGTCTCCTCAACTTTCGATACGCAATCCAGATGCGGATATGAAAGTGGAGAGGCTAAAAGGCTAAAGGGACTCCACTCCTAAGTAATACCACCGTAGTTCCGGAGTGGGCACAAACAGGTCCACAGGAGACGAGGGGGGATTTAGTGGGTGAGGGCCCCACACCCGGAGGATGTGACGACTTTCTCTATGGTGCGGTTGGGTACATCTACCCCTCCTCGGCGTAAAAAAATATCAGTTCAATTAAAGCATTTAAGGAACATTGTTGAGAGCCTGACAGGAAAGAGCGTGAGTAACCAAGTCTCTCTTAACTTTAATTTCGAAACCGATATACGGATAAGCTTATACAACACAGTGTATTAGCTTTTAAAGTTTTTAAAGTATGTGAAAAATACAACTTTACCCAGAGGGAAGATTTAACCAAAAATATAGTAAAGCTAGCTAGCTCCAGCATAGAAAAGATTGAAATAATTGGCATTCTGAGACCCACTCAGTTATAAAAATATTTTTTTATAATTACTCTGTAGGTTAAGTTAGGTGACATGCCCTTCTTTGAGGGTTAAGCTACCACTTACATCAGAATCCTATTGTAATACAATGCACAAACAATACATACACAATTCGGTTATAAAACCTTACCTATAGGAAATCATAGCCGATATTTTAGAAGGTTCAATCAAAGATAACAAAAAAAAAATAAGAAGACAGGAAGAGCAAGAGCCTCTTTATCTTCTTTAGAATGGCAGTTTTTGCAGAAATCATTTGAGGAATTGTCGGATCTTATGATATGACGTCCAACAAGGCAATGGCCTGTTAGAAACGCAACAGGGCAATGGATATCCCATGCAATTTAATGAAAGAACACGAAGTAAGTTGTGTTCTTATCAGAAATCAGCAATGAATCGCTTTTTCGCTACTCATAAGTACTTATGAAATTTTGAGTATGAGCGAGTCAACATTCAATACTGTCTGATTCAACTACTCTGATTCATTCGTACTCAGTCCAACGTTGATTTATAAGTACAAGTTGCAATGAGTATGACTAGAACGTTGACATCAAACTCATAACATTCGAAATATGTTTGATTCATACGCCTACTCATTTAGATTCATAAATTTAGAAAAATACTTATGTATACTCATAAATGATTCGAGTGATTGGAATCATTCATCAAAATTTATAGCCGTAGTTGTTGTTGCATTTACAAAGAAAGAAGAAAGAAAACACAAAGTGAGCAACGAGAGCAAACACACAACCTTCTAGTGAGTATTGCATTGTTCGTACGCGAATCATACCTATTTTGTGATTCATGTATACGACTCGTGGAGAGTCGGAATCAGTAACATCATGCGTATTGTTAAGTATGAGAACCATGAGTATTTCAAACGTTGAATATGAGTGGTATTAGTATGACATTAAAATAAGTATGAATGCGTACAAGCAGTAGAAATTATAAGTATGATTCGAATCTACTCAACGTTTTGAATACTCATTGCTGACCTCTGGTTCTTATACGTATCGTTCAGAAGAAGCTGAACTTCTCTATAAAATGGTTGCCTAATAGCCAGTTTAACTCTGGCCATCATAACACTTATGCACTGTAACAGGTCGCACATTGCGAGTTCTATACCAACCCCGAGCAGTTCCTCAGCATTATAATTCGTTTGATGTCGATAGGTTCTTAATTCCTTTGAAAGATTTGAAGTTTTTCTAAGAAATCCTTGGAATTCATAGGCGAGGATCAATGTCGTCGTGACGCTTGTTTTTTCTTCTTTTTTCCATTACCTCTCTTGGGATCATATGGCTTCCACAAAGCATTTTCCATCTTATCCGGTTGTTTGCTATTGTTGCCATAAGTTCCAGTTTGTTGGAAATTCTGACTTGTTTCCGTTTCGCTAATCTATTGTTGTTGTTCCAGCTAAGAAGGTACTGGACATGACGCTTGTAAGGTTAGCTAAAGAGATTTTCAGTGTAATTGCCATCACCCAACAAGCATTAAGTTAGGTTAGGTTAGTATGGTAGCTTTCATACCAAAAGCTCACTTGAGCACGCATAGCGGCCCGTTATGAAGCCACAGGTGAAAGCAGTCCCTGTACTGACCAATTTCCTCCGAACCAAGGAGGGAGAAGTTGGTCAGCGCAAGGGATGCACTAACATTGCTTTTCTTTCAAAACCCTTACATACATACATACATAATTGGTCATTACAATAATTTTGTCAGAATTACAACCTAGTTTCTTACACAACTTATGTTGTGTGTGTTAATTTTATACATGAGTGGCGTGGACATACAGTTTAAAGTCGACTCCGAACGAGAGATTTTTGAGAACCTTTTACATGGCAATTTTTTATTTACTCTCAGAGTTTTTTTTCCAGGTTTTTGAGAAACTTTTCATGTCAATTTTATTTATTCTCAGATTTTTTGCCAGAAATCTGGTGAGAGGAAGTCCCTTGACAAATAGCAGTTTTGAGCCCTGGCCTTATGTCCAATATGCCAACACACTACTTACTAGAATACGGCAATAACTTTGTATTTACATACCTACTCGTACATCGTTGATCACTGCAACTCTTTAGTCCTGATTACTTGTTAATTTTTTACATGAGTAACGTCGACTACAGACGACAGATTGTTGAGAAACTCTTCATGGCAATTTTATTTACTCGCAGAGTTTTTGCATGTAATCTGCTGAGAGGAAGTCACCGTCAAAATATTTTCATTTTATTGAACAGTGACCACACGTCTAATACCTACTAGACTACGGCAACAAGTTAATTTTTATCCTACGTTTATCCGTTGGTCAGTTCATTAGAGTTACCTTTAAGAGGCGGATATGGCATGACACCAGTGGAGGTAATTAAAGAGATTTTGAGAGAGAGAAGTGTTGCATCAGTTTCAAAATGATCCTCCGGGGAAATTCTACAATAGTAAGGCAGCGTAGACAAAAATCTTATCACAAGACTTTTAAACCGTAATCGCCACGATAATATCAGAAAAATTTTCACATGGGCCATGGTAACTTTATTAGATAATTTAGTTAAGAATGTATCAAGGAAACTTAATGTATCACAGAAAAAAAAATTTTGGCCTAATTTCCCGGAAAGACACTATTTTTGATGTCACACATATATGACTGACGTGCCCCTATACTAAAACTTTTTTCTCGACAAGCCGTGTCAGTCTTATAAAGGGTCCGCCAAAAAACTTTTTTTTTTGAAAATGCTTTAAAAAAAACTACTGAATATTTTCTCAAATTTCTTTTTCTATTTGAAAGTACAATCCTTCCGGTTAATAATAGAAAATAATTTCATTCAAATGGCTGCCTCGGCTGGCCATGCAGTAGCCTACCCCAGAAGATGCCGATTTTGGCAAAAAAAAATCATCTTTTCAGATGATGCTCATTTTGATCTTGGCGGGCATGTAAACAAGCAAAATTGTAGCATTTGGGGTACAGAAAACGTGCACGCATACATTGAAAAGCCGACGCACCAAAAACGAGTCACTGTTTGGTGCGGATATTGGTCCAGAGGCATAATTGGGCCATTTTTTCTTAGAAAATGAGCAAGGAGTGGCCGCAACAGTCAATGGCGATCGTTAGCGGGCCATGTTGAACGATGTTTTGCGCCTTGTTTTTGAAGATCGCATTATCAGCCGCAGAGCTGATGTCGTTTGGCCACGTGGGAGCTGAGATTTGACACCGTTGGACTATTATTTGTGGGGTGCCGTCAAAGATAAGTGTTACGCCGACAAGCCAGAGACAATTGACACTTTAAAGGACAATATTCGTGAAGCCATTGGTGAAATACAGCTGCACACAGTCGATAATGTGCTTAAAAATTGGACCGATCGTGTAGGCTACTGCATAGCCAGCCGAGGCATCCATTTGAATGAAATTATTTTCCATTATTAACCGGAAGGATTGTACTTTCAAATAAAAAAAGAAATTTGAGAAAATATTCAGTAGTTTTTTTTAAAGCATTTCCAAACAAAGTTATTTGGCGGACCCTTTATGTCTGAAGCATTCTGTTGTTTTGAAAACATCGTTGAACGCATTGTGTAGGAATCAGTGGTACGTGTAGCATTTACCGAAAAACATCTTGTTACTGTGACTATTTCTTTATAAATAAAACGTCAGACATATGTGTCTGACATGGCTCATGTAGAACTTCTTAGCGTCAGACACATATGACTGACATGGCGATTAACGTGTTAATATGTACTTCACAGTCTACACTGAGCAAAATTTTGGAGCCATTGTCATATACCCCTAGCAGCCTAACGTAAACCTAGGGATCATCAAACCAGAAGTTTCTGGTTGGAATTCATAGAACAAAATCTGCTATCAAAAAATTTTTATTTTGAACCCTGTTGTGGAGATGAATGTGCCAATGGCTTCAAAGTATTACAGCCAAGGTTGGCTCAGGATTGGAGTTTGCTTTAAAAGCAGGTCAATGCGGAACCAATGAGTATAACAATAACTCCCTTAGTTGGACACTTAAGGCTAAGTCATGTAAAAATGTTTTCTTTTTGAAACAATTACTTTCAGGTCAAATAATTTTGAAATCTTATGAATAAAATGAAAAAATGAAGGAAAATATTGTGACTTACCTTTAATTATTTTAAGATTATTTATTAAAATTTTAATTTCTATATGAAGATTACTGTGATAATCATCCAATTAATACGATCTCTCACTATATGACATCTACATTGAATCCATTTTACGGAGAAAAACCAACGTTTTTATAAGGAGAAAGATGGTTTGAGACTATGCTATGTACTGGGGGGTGGTAAATGTTTCTGGTTTAACTATGCTTAAATGATTTTCACAATTTTTTTTAAACTCTTTTTAAAAGGACACAAGCATTGGATATCCTTTTTTGGTTTTTTTTCTCTTTTTTTGGTGAGAGTATGAGTTACAAATCACGGTTTAGGGTTTCTTTTTATTTCATTATGATGATGAGTACAAGAGAGAGGTGGCCATAGACAGCAGCCAAACACTTGTTGATGGTTTTGTCTGTTCTTAGGCTTCCTTGAACAATGATGATGATTTTTAATGTATTCAGGGGTGTAAAGAGTTGAATTTTTTTTATTTTAAATGCGTTGAGTAGTTTTAAATATTTTTTTTTTTTGTTTTTGTAAATGCACTCTAATGGGTATTTAGTTGTTGTGGGGAAAGAAAAAATGAAATGATTTTTTCTGGTTTTTGTTTTTGTTTTTTAATAATTATATCGCAAGTATTATGATTATGTTGTTAGTAATTAAGTTAATTTGTTGTAATAATGTTTTAGAATTTGTTGTTGTTTTTTTTGTTGTTTTAATTATTTGATGACCAAGTATTTGTTTAACAACAAATTTTCAAATGGTTATGGGAATTAATTTACAGAAATGCTTGGTTTTTTTTCAATTTATTTTTTTTATTTTTTATTTTTAATTTTTTTATTTATTGTTTCAACACAAAAGGAGAGAAAGAAAATATTTTATTTTATTGCACTTTAACAAATTTTTTTTTATTAAATTTTTATTTTTTTATTCAGCCAATTTAATATTTAATGGCCGTTTTGTAGTTGTATGAGTATTACATTCATTATTTGCGTTTATATTTGTTTAATAATTATCTATTTTTTATTGTTGTTGTTGTTATTATAACTTTTTTATTGCCAATTAATTAAGAATTTATGTAAATTTGTTTTTCTGTTCTTTATATTTTATTTGTTTATTTTCTCATTTAATATTGTTAATAATGCTTCCACTTGCATATGTATGCATGTATGTTCAATGAATAAATTTTTTTTTATTTTTTTTTTTAATTATTGGTTTTTTCCTTTCACTATTAGTAAATAGTTTGTTGTTGTGCGTTGCAGTTTTCCAAGTTTTTATTGTATTTCAGTTTCTGTTTTTTTTTATATGTATTTATTTACAATGTTTATTATTATTATTTATTTTTATTTAATTTTATTTTAATATTTTTTTTCCAATTTAATAATAATACCTAGAATTTCGTTTCGTTAATTTTTTGTATCTAAAACGATAAATAATGAAAAAAAATTGTATTAAAAATTCTTAAAAAGTAATTTAATAAAAAAAATATTCAACTGTCAGCCACAACAGCCGAATACCCTACCAACTCCAAGAACCAACATAAGGAGTGCGCACGAGAAAATTTGGTACAACTATTTGCTTTATAAATACTCATATGGTAATGATGAAATTATTTCAGTCTTTTTTTTTCAATTAATAAACACATTTTTAAGGTTCAAATGATTAAAAAGTGTACAGACTTTAATACGTTTTGGTATCCTTTTTCATCTTCTCTGCAGTTTCTTTGCTAAGAGCACTTTACTGCACTAACATTTATCACAGTATGCTCATACATACATACATAATTGGTCATTACAACCCCTTCAGTCAGGTTTACATCCTAGCTTATCGCAACACTTATGTTGCGTATGTTCATTTGTACATGAGTGCCGAGAGCTACAGTTACAGTCAACCCCGAACGACAGATTTTTGAGAAACTTTTCATGACAATTTTATTTCACTCTCAGAGTTTTTGCCAGTAATCTGTTGAGAGGAAGTCGTCGATGAAATATTTTTTAAAATTTCGTTTTGATGTCTGACCTGGGGTTTAAACCGTTTCCTTACGTCTAATAAGCCAACGCACTACCTACTAGAATAAGGCGGCTTTACATTATTCCGTAGAGGCATGGATACACTGAACCGATATTCACATAACACCAAAGTTGCCTAACATTTCAATCGTTACTAATTGCCTTACCCTAATTCCGTATTGGCTTATAGGTTAAACGGAATAATAGCTCAGGTGTCCGTAGGTCTTATTTCTAAGGATGAAGATAAGACATAAGTACGCCGCTATATAGAAGAACTTTACTTTAGTTTCCAAGTGATTTTCGAAGCGGATTTATGTTCAATTAAAGTGCACATTATATGGTTATTATGGTTAACATGGAATGAACAGAAATTATGAAACGACTGTAATGCTTAAGTAAGGATTGCAACCTAGCGTTTGACATCACCCGTATTGTGTGTGTTAATTTTAGCTATGAGTAATGGGGGACCAGCAGTTTAAAGGCGATTTCAAATGACAAATTCTTTGAGAATTTTATCCAGTAACTTGACTTATAGGGATTTAAATAATTTCACTGGTTACCAAATAGAAATTAAGTCTACAAAATTCAAAAATACGCAATTAAGAATCTGCTCGATGCAAGAAGTCGTTTATCAACTTGCAGGAATTGCACAGTACGTATGTACGTTTCAGTAGTAAACTTAAAACGTAAACTTGACTGCAAAAGTAAAGTGAAATATCACACTATGGCGCTTGCCATGGGAAAGATAGTCTGTGACTATTCTGGTGAGAGGAAAGCCATGAGTATAATATTGCGAGAATTAAAAATAAATTAAATGAAAATAAGTAAACAAGACAAACAGCCAACAACAATTTGCACACATCGTACGGTATACAGAACTATATTAAATAAATGGTACAATGCACCTTTTCTAGATACTTCTAAAATCTTTAACAGAGGCACAACGCACTTGTAATGCAACTTATTGTCTTTCGTTTCGGTAGTTGCATCTCTAGATTTATATCGTGCTTTCTCAAGAGATGAGTTCGCCGTGGTCTAGTAGGTAGTGTGTTGGCTTATTAGACTAAAAGCCAGGATTCGAGCCCCAGGCCAGACACTAAAATTAAATTTGAAAAAATATTTCTTCGGTGACTTCCTCTCAGCAGATTTCTGGCAAAAACTCTGAGAGTAAATAAAAATTGCCATGAAAAGTTTCTCAAAAATCTGTCGTTCGGAGTCGACTTTAAACTGTAGGTCCCGCCACTCATGTATAAAATTAACACACACAACATAAGTGGCGTGAGAAACAAGGTCGTAATCCTGACTGAAGGGTCGTTAGGACCAATTATGTATGTATGTTTCTCAAGAGATCGTTCTACACAGGTTGTTATAGATTCCATCAGATAAACTCAAGTTAAATTTAGGTGTACTTCAAGGTTTTGTTCTATCTCCAATTCTATTTTTTAATTTTTATTAACTATTCGTTTTGATACCGTAACGCGACAGTAATATCATGACATCTGTATCTATGGATGGTGTAAATATTAGGGAGCCAGAAGCTCTTGACATTCTGGGCATAAAAATGCAATACTTTTCAAAGAAGCATTCCAGTACTTCGAATTCTTAGGACCTCTTAATGTTTACATCACTTGTATACCACAGAGACTGGAGTACAACTCTCATGTATGGGCCAGTGCCCCAAAGTCTAATTTGAGGCTTTTCGAACGCGTTCGGGAAAAGACGAAAGTTCTCATTAGTGACGGTGGAATACCCATCTCTATGGATTCATTTAAGCACCGTCGCAATGTGGCTTGTGTTTTACTATTCTATGGGTGCTGCAATAGATTCTGCTCGAAAGAAATAAAGGGACTTGTTCTCGAAAATCTTATACTTATATGCAGTAATTGGATTTTTCCTAGAGCACATCCGTTTGTAGTCGATTGGCCAAGGACAAGGAACATTCGTTCTTCAGACGCACTATTTGTATGTGGAACGCTCTACACGCAGAAGTTATTCCTGTCACTTACGATATCGATAGATTCAAATCTAGCATCCATAAAAACTACGCCCTCTTTTCAACGTCCCTGTACCTATTTTCCTAGATTCAACATAATGCACTGCATAAGTGGGGGCTATTCCCTGAGTGTTGTTTGATATAAAAAAAACGCAACTAAAGGAGTAAATATCACCACACCCATTTCCACAAAAAACTGAATTTACTCTCCACATCTTAGTTGAAGAGCTAGAATCATTCTTTTGGCCTGATAGTATGTCGTTATTACGGGTATGACAGAATAAATCTCAAGAAACAAACCCATGGTTTTATTTAATTTCTTAATGAACTTAAATTCTGTATTAAACTTTATAAAATGATTCTTACCCAAAAAAAAAATTTTTTTTTTTTAATTTTTTTATCTAATTTTACATACAAAAAAAAGTTATTTTCTTATTATTTATACGGAATACGAAGTCATTTGTTTTCTATTGTTTTCGAAAATTTCGTTTTGTTCGTTTTTTGTTTGTTTTTGTTTTTGTTTTAATATTTAGTTTTATGAATATTAAATATTAATGTCGTTTTATACACCAATTCGATTTAATTTTTGTGTTTTTTTATATTTTAATTTATCAGCCAATATATGTATGCACTCTTAATATTTCAAATCACTTTCATACACTTTTCCATTGTTCACATACAGTTTTTCTTCATTTTCTTTTTCCAATAAACTGCTTCACTCAAAAATCACTTTTGATTTCAAACCATTTCTAGTTGCCATTAGTTGCCATTTCTCCAAAAAACAAGAAAGTCTGCAAAGAGAAAAATTTTAAAAAGACAATTAAATGACTAGAAAATCAAGTTTAAGATTTAATAGAGTTAAGTTACACACAGTTACTAAAGTATACATACGATTAACAAATTTCACAAATTTCTGAACCAATGCAAAAGACCGTATTAAAATCGAGGAAAGTTGTCAGACAATTATAAAAATTTTCAACGAGAACGGACTGGTCAACAAATTTCTAAAATTTGTTAACCGTATGTATACTTTTGTGGCTAAGTGTAAGTTTAATATTTTAATAGATATTATTTTAAAAAATTTCGTAAACGTAGTACAGGCTACAAGTCTCTGCACTCTAGTCAAAAGTACGTTGGATTATTAGACTTAAGACCACGGTTCAAACAGTAGGTCAGGCGTCGCCAGCAAAACGAAAAATGAAAAAATATATCTCCGGCGACTTCCTCTCAGCAGATTTCCTGCAAAACCCCTGAGAGTAAATAAAGAATTGCCACGAAAAGTTTCTTAAAAAATCTGTCGACTTTAAACTGTAGATCCCGCAGCTTACAGATAAAATTAACATGCACAGCAGAAGTGGTATGAGAAGCTAGATTATAGTTCTGGCCAATTATGTATGTATTTGGAGGCTACAGTAATCCTTCAGTTCCAAACATATGTGCAATCGATTAGGTTGAATCAAACTGGCAAATGCCCAATGAACACAGCTTTCTTGGGTCCTATAAGGTCCCTTTCTAACACCGTTATTACCGATATTCCGTCGTATAATTATAACTCTTGCTTTGCATTTCTCAACCAGTTCAAGAGACTTTAAAAATTGGGAATTTTTCTCAAATCGCCTTGATCTAGACATGTTCTGTCACTAAATTCTGATTGTCCAATTATTCTGTTCCTCAGGATCCCAAACGCCGAACAATGTCATAGAAAATGTTCAGTGGTTTCCTTTTCTTCCTTGTCGTTGAAGCTTCTGCAGAAGTCATTATGAGGTATGAGAAATATTCCCAATCTCCTGGCATGAACAACCAGAGGCCAGTGTCCTGTTATCAATGCCTTAAGGTTATTCAGATAGAATGTTGATAGGTTCAATGCAAATTCTGTCCTGCATATATAAATGTCGGGGGCCAGATCTACATATCTGGTTTCTTTACAAGTCAGTTCGTTATCCCATCTCACCGGTCCTTAGCATATCCGATGGGTTAACAACTTTTCACTAGGCATACTTGCTAAGTTTGCTACTCAGTTTTTCCAAGCCCAATTATTATTTGTGAACTTTACAGGGACTCGACGTGCAGAGCTGGACACACAACAAACATAAATGGTAATTATAATCCTTCAGTCAGGTTATGACCTAGCTTCTCACACCACTTACGTTGTGTGTTTTAATTTTATATATGAGAGGCGGGGTCTACAGTTTAAAGTGGATTCTGAACAACACATTTGTTTGAGAAACTTTTCATGGAAATTTTATATTTATTCTCAGAGTTTTTGACAGAAATCTGCTTAGGGGAAGTCTCCTAGAAATTCCAAAGCAGTATCAATCAAAAAGGCACTAAAACTCTTTGAAAATATAAGAACTATTAAACGAAATCTATCAAGAATCCTATATTAATGTTACAATGACAGGAGATTAAATTTATAAAAATGTCAAACCACATAAAGAAGACAGACAGTCGTTCTTAAAATTTTTTTATTTTTTTTATCGTTTTTTGAATTATTTTTGTGTAGAATTTTTAAATTTTTCGTTTCACTTTTGTAACATTTTCTTTAATTGCTTTAAAAATATTTTTTATATACTTTTTTAAAAAGCATTGGAACAAGAGGAAAATACATTTGAATTCCAAGGAACATAGCATGTCTACGCAATGAATTCTTCTTTTTTTTAAATAAAAAAATAATTTTAAACAATCTTTTTCTTTTTTTGCACAAAAACACACTCTATTGTATGATAAAAATTAAAAAAAAAAACAGACACACGAAAAATACAAAAAACGAGAAGAGCCCATGAGTTAAATACGGGCACCTGTTATACATGACCATTCAGAAAAAAAGCACATTTGTCCTTGATACGTTTTACGAACAAAAGCACAAAGGATAACACACAAATATAAAGACACACACATACACACACAAAGTAAATGAGCAAAAAAGAAAAAGACAAGCAACAGCAGGTTCAAAAGACGGTGAACAGCTAACATAAGCACTTTTTGTTAAAATTTTTTTTAATTATTTAAAAATATTTTTTAGAATTTAAACAAATTTTTTAAAAACGTTTTTATTATTGAATTTTAAGAAAATTTTACACTTTAGTTTTTGCTTTAATTATGACTAGAAAAAAATATGCTTTAACTTCGTATGAGTGGAAGTTGTCTTCTTGTTGTATAGAAATATTTGAATTTCATACAGCATCAGCACTCAGACGCACTTTTAGCAACAACTTTACTCACCACCTTTAACACACACACACACACACAAACTCTCTTTAGCCTCTCAAAAAAAGAAACATCAATGGAAAGTTGACGTTGCAAGGAATAGAAACACAAAAAAAGACAACATAAAGCAACACAAATAGAATCTATTTCACCACACATATCACATACACACACAAACACATGCTTACACCTACACTTACTCTCAACACTTTGGCAAAGCCTGTTGTAACACAGGCTCAAAAAAAGAGAAAAAAAAACAACAAAAGAAAGTGGAAAATACAAAAATAACGTATGTATACAAACATTGTATGTTGTTTACTGTAACTGTGTAACTGTAACTTTGAGCAGCCACTCTTGCTTTACATGCTCGTTGTTAAACGTGTTCAGCACACACACAGAATGGCAAATACAAACACAAAAAGAGAGCAAATATTCACTTCTTTTTTTGTTTGCTTGCTTGCTTGCTTGTTTATGTTTTTTAGTATCATTTTGCAACAATAATAACAATAATCACAATAAAACAACAACAACAACAGCAACACTACAGCAGCACTAAGAACAAAATGAAAAGTGTGCTTGATTTGGAATATTAAACGAAATTGAGCACCACTACACCAATTGTGTAAGAGAGAAAAAGAGCGCTTTTAATAGCACTGTTGAGAGCATGTGTATGTGTATGTAAGACATACACATACATGGTATGTATATAAAATAGAAAATTTAACTGAATGGCAAATAGAGTTGAAAGACAGGAATTTAAGGGATAACTTTTTGAGTATTAGCTTGTGTGCGTGTGTCTTCTTCTTGTTTATTTCTGTTGGAAATATTTGAAATAAAATAAAAACGATTTTTAACGGTTTTTGAAAATTTGAATTTTCGGAAGTAAAAATGAAGGAATTCTTCTACAAATTAATTTTTGTTTTATATATAAAGCTCCGGCAGAGGTCTTTATTTTTGGAACCAGAAAAATAGGTAGATAGGTACATAGGTAGGTATGGAAAAAAATTAAAGAAGTCTGTATGAAATTTGATTTGAAATGCTTTGTCGGCATTGCTCGAGTCAGATGAGAATTATGCGTATTTAGCAACATAATCTTATACTTCACTAGAGCACTTTCTATTGTGTAGCATGAACAGGTCATCGATGAAATTTGCTTTATGATATGACTGTGACCACTGTTATTAATGAAAGCTTTGGTCTTGTCCTACACCCAAACTAGAAACCTTCCTAGCCATGTGTGGAAATTTTATTCCATTTTCAGTCACGTATGGTGTTAAATTGCAGTTAAAGTGCTTGAGTGCAAATGTCCTTCAAATAACACATTCAGGAAGCCCCTTTATTCAGGCCCTCCAGAAAGGGAAATACTAACAATGAATCGAACAGTGTTGAAAGATACGATAATATAAGTTAAACCAATCGTCCCAAGTTCCATTGGACAAGATAAAGTCGAATAGAGAATGCCAGTCACACAGGTTGCATTATAACCTTAAACGTATCATCAAGTGAGACATTGATAGTCTTTAAAATATTCCAAAGAATACGGCTGACTAATAACTCAGGAACTCAAATTATTTGCAGCAAAAGATTTGATGAGTTTGATACAAACTTTCTCTTTAAAGATTTCTTTAATATTTTAAGGATTTAATCAAAGCATGAGAAATTTCCGTTGTAGTGGTCGTAGTCTAGTAGGCAGTGCGTTAACTGTTTAGTCGTGAGGTCACGGTTCAAACCCTAGGTCAAACATCGCAAACAAAACGAAATTTTAACAAATATTAGTTCGGCGATTTCCTCTCAGGAGATTTCTGGCAAAAACTGTAAGAGTAAATAAAAAATTGCGATGATTAGTTATTCAAAAATCTGTGATTCGGAGTCGACTTTAAATTGTAGGTTGCACCACTCATATCGTTGGTCTCATGTAGAAAGGCCCTAACAAACACTTTTTTCGAAATTGATTTTTTTAACACAAATACACATTGGAATCACAAAAAATCAGTTTCGAAAAAAATGTGGGTTAGAGCCTTTCTACATGAGACCTACGATATATAAATTTAACACAACATAAGAGGTGTGAGAAGCTATGTTGTAGTCCTGACTAAAGAGTTGCAATGACCAATAATGTATATGAACGAACAATTTGGTCTGGAGATAAATCCCAAAAAGATATTTAGGTAATGGTGGCAAGGTAATTAAGTATTAAAGGCACAGAAGTAGAGCCAGTGTAAAATATTAAATACCAGGGAGTTCAGATTTACTTTATAGTTTTATAGTTTTAAAAATCTTTCACTATTGTTAAAAAGTTAGAGCAGATAGCAAAAAGGATAAACAATAATAAACTGAAGAAGTTACGATAACAAAAAGTAGTGAAATAACAAAGATCAAATTACAAAAACAACACCACATAGCGAAACCTATAAAAGATAGAGATAAAACAATAACAATAACAAATCAATAGTAATTTCTAGAAGTTGACAAGCAGACCACTGTCAATACATTATGTTTAAATGATCAACTATTACTGTGTTATTCTTCTATCCTGCTTGTATACCTTGAAACTGTTTACTCGCTTAAATTTTTTTCTGCTACTGTTATCCTAAGCAGCTAATCCAACATAATTTAAGTTCTAGACAATTAAAAAATATTGAAATGCATTAGATAACACCATTTAATTATGCGTTGCTTTATGTATTGAAAGAGCACTCCTTAACCTGTCAAAATCAGTATACATTGAAATTATTTATCGCAATGGAAAACCTTTCAAACTGCAGAAGAAATAGCATTTGTAGGAGAAAATTAAGCTTATGAATCCTTGTTTCCTTGTGGTATTATACAGTAAGAATGATCTATAAACACCAAAATCTATCGAATGGTTTGCGCGTTTGGTGATTTGGAGATCAAAGACAAAGAATCTTCAGTACAAGAAAAAAAATTGGAGTCCATAAACTGGAAGCACTATTCGATCAAGACGAGTATCACATACAAGAAAAACTTGCAGAATAATTAGGTGTGACTGAGGCAGCCATTTCAAGGCGTTTAAAAGCAGCGTGATTTATGCAAAAACAAGGGAATTGGGTGCCATAGAATCGAAGCCGATTTTATATCTTAGAAATGCTGTTTGATCACTCGAATTATCACTGGCGATGAAGTATGGATTTCTTAAAACAAACTTTCGGTTCTGCAATTTAAGTTAAAATTTATTATACTTTTATTGTTAATTTTTAAGCTCAATAATAGGAAACTATTAATTGAGATTATTTTCTTATTTTTCCAAATAAATTTTAAATCAGAATAGAGAGTATATAGTTTGTGAAAAGTACTTCCATTTGATTTTAAGCTGCTTAAAACAGTTTTTAATTTTTTAGATTTTTTTTGTTTAATTTGTTTCCCTAAACTATTACCACTGATTGTAATAAGTGTTTAAAAATTAATGTATATTTCTAGTTGTAATGTAACCGCGTTATGGGGGTTTAAAAATATCTTTACAAAACGAATTTTTAGTTAATTTTCGTTAAAATTTGTTTTAGGAATCAAAAAAAGTGACGTTTAGGTTAGTTTTTACTGAAATTATATATTTCTATTAAACAGAAAATATAAAAGCATATTTATTATGAAATTCGTTATCTTTTGAACATCTGGGCAAGTCTGTACGTATGAGAGTCGTGGGTTTCATTCCCAGTAGTAAGCTATTGGTTGTAGGAATTACGAATTTTTTTTCATCAGTAATTCCATACTTTTAATAGTTTTTTTAATTAAAATTTGTTTTAATTTTATTTGACAAAACAAACAAAAAATTTTTTATTTAATTTTCAAAAAATTCTTTTAAAAAAATTTTTTTTTCAGGAAAATGGTTTTGTTTTTCGTTTTTGTTTTTAAAAAGCTTTTAAAAATAAAAATTTAAATATAAAAATATAAGAAAAAAATAATTAACTAAAAATGTTTAACGTTATTTTAAGAAGCCTATTCTTAGGCTTTTTTTAAATTAAAATATTTTATTTGTTTTTTCAATTAATTTTCATTATTATTTTAAGAAGCCTGTTATTAGGCTAATTTATTTTTAAAAATAAAAAATTTAAACATTTTTTTTTTCAATAATTTTGTATTGTGGTTCATGTTTTATATAAAATATTTTTTTTTAAATAATTTTTTTGAATATTTTTTTATTTTTCTGTTTTTAATATTTTTATTAAATTAAACAGAAAAAAAGAAAAAAAAAACACAAAAAATTTGCCTGCTTTTAGGCTAATTTATGCCTTTTTTATTTGTATGTATTCCACAACTGTTGAAGAAGTTGAAAAAGTTTATGACCTCAACGACGACACTCATTAAAATTCAAAGGCGCTTATAATTGAAAAAAAATGGAAAAA
Source organism: Sarcophaga variegata (assembly GCA_932273835.1). NCBI lineage: Eukaryota > Metazoa > Arthropoda > Insecta > Diptera > Sarcophagidae > Sarcophaga > Sarcophaga variegata. The sequence goes on along the minus strand of OW026361.1, from coordinate 12,926,473 downwards.
TTTAATCACAGTTTTTTTTCTTTAATTTTTTTCTTTGTAAATAAAATATTATTAAATATAATTTTGTTTTAAAGAATTTTTACCTTTTTTTATAAAATTTCTCTTTGGATTTAATTTTCTTTTTTTTTTATAAATTTTAAAAAATTCTAAATTTTATTTATATTGTATTACAAATTTTTCTTTTTATTATTAATTTAAAAACTTTATTATTTTATTTTTTGAATTAATTTTTATTTTTTAAATTAATTTTTTATTTCGGAAATTTTTATTTTTTTTTAATTTCTTTAAATGGCAAAAAGTTTTCACTCTTTTTTAATTTTAATTTGGTTTTCCTTGTTTTTTGTTTTTTTTCTTATTTCTGTGTTAGTAGTAGTATTTGTTAGAAATGTGTGTGTATTTATTAATTTTTGTAATTTTTTTGTTTGTTTTTTTTTTGTTATTTTTGATTGTATGTGTCTGTTTTAAAACAAACCGTCCACGTTTCTTTTAATTTTTTGAAGGAGGAAAAGGCAACAAACAGCACAACCCGAAACCGGAACACCAACTGAAAGTTAATTTAAATCCTCAAAAAGGAGCTGCCACAAACGTATACACAGGCTCAACTTGAATTCTTGGAATAAATACAACTGGAAATACAATAACAACAACAGCGACAACAATAAGAGATGCTGGAATATGAAATTTAAAAGGGAAGCTGTAATAACCACTACACACACACAGACACACTAAACTAAATGCACAAATGCAGTTGAAATTTAAGAGAGGCTCTGAAATTAAGAGCTTTTCTTCATAGTCCTTTAAAGCTCTCTCAAAAAGAGCAAGAAATTGAAAAAGAGAGGCCGAGAGAGATAGAGAGAGAGAGCGAGCAAGCTACGAAATTAAGCTTTTATCCCATATTTTAGTTGCCACAATATTTGTGTCATATACACACTTTGTTTATACAGATTCTGGTTACAGGATTTGTTTCCATTCGTGTTTTTAAAAATTAAGTCTTTGGCATACTCTCGACAAAAAATATGTGACAATTGATGTGTAATTATTAAGAGTAGCAGCAGCAGCAGCAGCAGCAGCTATGGTAACCTAGTTTTTTTATATTCCTGCCTCAAAAGCCAATTTTTAAAATTTTTTTGAGTTTTTTGTGTTTCTTTGCCATCCTTTTTAAAATTCATTCTCTCTTCACCACTTATCAACTTTAAGTTCAAGTTTGTAATTGAAAATGTAGTAACGGTTAAAGGATATACAAATGATTTCCTTCGTAAGCCACGACATATTTTTTGTTGTTGCAGAAAAACTTTTTATTTTTAGTTTTTCAAAGAAAAAAAAAAACGAAAAACAAAGTCATTTTGTTCTTGTTGTTGTCAGTGACAATATGTGAATTGTATGTTTGGAACGTATGAATGAATAATGAATTCCCCATTGGCCCCCATAGTTGATTGAGTGTGTCATTAGAGTTTTGATAAATGCTTTTTGCAGACTTTTTGACTCTGCCTCTTGCAGTACAGGCACTGCGACAGCACACATGTTGCCATATTAAATGGCACATAACTTGGGTACTAAAACCAGTGAGTTTAGTACCATTTAAAGTAGTCGCTTAAAGAAGAAAGTTTGTTGTTGCAATAAAAAGTATTTTGAAACTTTTATTTGGATTTTATTTGAAAAATTGAAAAACAAAAAAAAAAAGAAATATTTTAAAAAGAAAAAATAAAATGCAGAACTTCACTTAGTTCGTGAGAGTATGCTGCGTAGTACAAGGGAAAACGTAAAACGTAATGCAATATAGTGAGTCACCGTTCTAACTCAAATACATTTCATAAGATTGAGGAATCCAAAAAGTCGACCACTTATGAAAAGTTCTATGCCGGTGAAACTGATTAACAGTCATCTCTTCATCCAAGTCATCATAGCTTGCCATTTCTATGTAGTCTAATACGGTAAGTATTGCCAGCAGACTGTATATGTTTTCTCATACATAACACAATTCGCCATTACTACCTTTCATACAGGGTGGCAACCTAGTTTCTCACACCACTTATGTTGTGTGTGTTAATTTTATACATGAGTGGCGTGACCTACAGTTTAAAGTCGACTCCGAACGACAGACTTTTTTGAGAAACTTTTCACGGCAATTTTATTTACTTTCTGAGAGTTTTTGCCAGAAATCTGCTGAGAGGAAGTTGCCAAGGAAATATTTTCGCAAATTTTGTTTTGTTGAAGATGTCTGACCTGGGGCTTGAATCGTGGCCTCATGTTTTATAAAATAATACACTACCACCCGGGGTTTGAAACTTTCCCTGACGTTTTATTAAAAGCCAATACGCTGCCTACTAGACTACGGCGACTCCTCAGCATGTGATAACACATTTAGTGCAGATAAAAACAAAGATCATATGGTACTCAGTAGCCTTCCACCTGCAATTTCGCTTTCTTGCATTCTTACGAGTCAGATCCTGCTCGTACCATACCGTCCGCTCATATATTTTCATAGATCCCAGTGACCTAGGATTCAAATAAAATTGATTAATTACACAGCCCCGCAAATTTAGACTTTTTTTGGCTCCAGGTGTTTCCGAAGGCATTTTGCGCGCTGAACACGAATCTGGTTTCAAAAATTTTTAAATTTTTAAAATCTGGATGAAGATCTGTAATCAGCGACCCCAAAAACCCCCGAGTAACAATTTTCGAGTAAATCTGATTAGTTTTTATAAACCTCGGCAGCCATATTGGATCCGCCATTTTCAATTTTTTAAATCTGAATGAAGATCTGTAATCAGCGACCCTAAAAACCCCCGAGCAACAATTTTCAAGTAAATCTGATTAATTTTTAAGGACCTCTGTAATGTGTTTCTTTTTCTCTTGCACCCCTTGACATAAACCCACCCCATACTTTAAGGGTGCATGCAAACAATTTGGCTTTGGGCTGATTTTAAAGAGCAAAGATCAATTGTCAATTTCTGACAATAGCGATGGTTCTAGCACGTCAGTGTTTAGCTCTACAATGTTTCAAAAATAGCCAACAACGCTATTTTTAGGGGTTTCAACCCCCTTTTTCTCGAAAACCTGACCAGATTCGTGTTCAGCGCGCAAAATGCCTTCGGAAACACCTGGAGCCATCTTATTTGCAAAACTCATGCAGGGCTGTGTAATCAGTAGCCAAACAATTAGCCCAGGATGACTCTGAACAAAATAGTGGATAATACTCTGACATTCTTCCTTAGAACTCCTACCGAAGACTACAACCGACATCTTCAACCGTGTTGCATGATTCCCTACTGGAAATTGACAAGCTATGAACCGAATAATAACGAAGAATACATAAAATGGGTATAGGAAATGAGAAAAAAGTGTTGTCTACTTGACTACGTCGTAATTACTTCTACAGAAACCATTCTGCAGCAGTTCCAACTTCCTCCTCGCTTTATTCTGTGCGACCAGATCAGTAATCTTAATCAACACTAGTGGCAGATGAACCAGACAAAGTCTTTTTCTTCTGTACATAGTTATGAAGTCTACAGCGGTTATTAAGCGAAATCCTTACTGTACTGCACTTGTGTTCCTATTAATCCATGCCATGATGTTGCGTATCACTTCCAAGTACCATGCATAAGTGGAAACTTTGCATGATAGTTTGTTTTCAGGGAAAACTTTTCGCATACATATGTCTATATCAGATGGTTAGAGGACGTGCACTTGTCAATTAAGACAAGTACAGTACCCGGAGGTCGAATTGACCCATTGCACAACTCTGTGTCAGATAGTTATTACATGAACTACCCTGACCAAATGGCTCTGGCTTGCCATACCGAATTCTGGTGTCATAGATCATGAAGACAGCACTTTTCTAAGTTTCACTTGAAGTAACAGTCTAGGTTGGATAAGATTTCCAAAATATCCCAATATTGTGTCCAAATCTGGTGTCAAACTTGACAAACTATAGAACTTGAATGGACGCTAAATGGAGTTAAGGAATCCACCATGAAGAAATATTGGAACGACCTTATTATTCTTGACGATTCCAGAAAACCTTTCAATTACGATATTAAGAGAGGACTTTTCTTTGAAACTGAACAAAAAAAGCTTAAGTATAGCACTATACACATGACATCCTTCCTTGAATAATTAGACGCCATATCCATTTTCAATTTCAAAAATCATAGCAGAGTTTCTTATGCTATTTTTAATCACCTGACTGTTGAGCCTATTCCTTGTGTATACTTCCAAATACTATCTTATGCTTTGGCCAACTGCTTTATAAGTTTTTAAATTCGCTTAAAGTTAAAAAGATGTTCTCCCTTTTCGCATACGGTAATAAATTTTTGCAAAAATTATTTTTTCTTTTAAATATTTTGTTTTTATTTCAATAAAACCTGACCCCTGGTTGCATTGTTCCTCTATCATTTTCAATTAATCTGTAATTTTGCCATCATTAATCCCCAAAAAGTGTGCCACAATAATACTTTATTATATGAAAACAATGCATATGACATAATAGACACAGAGAGAGAGAGAGAGAGAGAGAGAGAGCATTGTATTGTGTTTGCATTATTATTGGTGGCAAATTAAAGAAATAGTCGTATATTCGTTTTTAATTGTACCGATTTGACCATTCGATACAAATATTTTCCAAAATAAGCGTGTCCGAATATCAGATGGTATTTTAAAAAAATGAATATGTCGAGCCATATCTGGAAGGCGTCGCCTCCACTAGGTTGAGGATTAGCTGACCTAACATCTGTTAACATTTAAGAACTCTCTTGGTTTTATAAGAACCCACAGATGCTTTTAAGATATTAAGGCTTTGTTGCACAGACGGTTCGTCCCATAAATATACTGACTTAAACGAGAATAGGGAATGAGTTACAACTTCTTCCAAATTCTTCACATGGGCACTTATCTCCTTCGACAGCAGACAATTCCAATAAATATATGAATTGAAAAGTCAAGGAAGTTGTGGAAAAGATCGCGACAGAATTTGGATAATGACTCTGAACACAAGGGGGAAAAGTATCTGTGATAGGATAAGCAAGGATATTGCGAAGAAAGGTGGTAGAGATGATATACGTTCATTTTCCATTCCTAGAGCACATCTGGAATTTCTTAGCGAATCTCTACAAATATGGAGACGATTGCCCTAATATTTGTCCGACCTGCTTTGGATATGACCGGGTGTGAAGGTAAAATCAGGTTTGAATGGCACAGGTTTGAAGAAGACAAGCAATAGCTGGAGGCAAATGTAACCGGACCCCGCAATTTAATGGAAATAATGCCTAAAACCGACAAAATCTTGAAATAAACAAATTCCTGGTTGAACGAAAATCCAGAATTTTGGAATGAAAGACTAACTAAGAAAATATATCATGTCTTTGAGTTCAAATGGGAAATTTTATTTTTTGTTGCTATTTTGTAGCAAATCTAGTCTTCATTCGAATTAAGCTACTTAACGGTTATTAGTCGCCATGGTCTAATAGGTAGGGTGTTGGCTTAATAGATGTTAGGCTACAGTACAAACTCCAGGTCGGACATGTAGAACAAAATGAAATCTGAAAAAATATTTCTTCTTTGACTGCCTTTCAGCAGATTTCTGGCAAATACTCTGATAATAAATAAAAATTGCCATAAAAAGGTTCTCAAAAAAATTTGTTGATCGGAGTCGAATTTAAACCGTAGGTCCACGACACACACAACATAAGTGGTGTGAGAGGCTAGGTCGTAATCTTGGCTGACGGTTTGCGCTGACGAATTATGTATGTACAAATGCGCAGTGAACGTCAAAAGAAACTGTACACTATGGATAAAATTCTAACAATCGCCAAAATCAACTTTTACCACTTGACGAGAATGCCCGAAAAATTTGAAATTTCGAAATTTTTTGTAATTACTTTTTTTTGTTTCAATTTTAAAAACTGGAAATGAAATAATTTTAAAATAAAGATAGGGTGCCCTGGTAGTCTGGTGGGTAATGTGCTAGACTATTATCGTGAGAGACTCTGGCCAGTGACACTACACCGAGCATATGGTCAAGTTACACAGCTCGTATATAACCAGAATATAAATTGTAATTGTATTGTAATAAATAAATAAATCAAATAAAAATAACAGTAATTCATTAATGTATATTTTTTAAATGTACAGTTTCTTTTGACGCTCACTGTATGTGTAAAAATATTGTTATGAACACTTTAGTGTATGTTTTAGAAAAACAGAAAAATGACTAAGTAAGTTCTAGAAGTTGACAATTCCGAACCTAATAATGCACAATAAACTACTAAAAAGGAGCAACGTATGAACACTGTTGTAAACTACACTCTGAGGTTTGATATTTAAAGTTTGTTTCTTTGACAGAAGGATCGTGTAACAAAATTAATAATGAGGTGACACTAATTAAAATGTATTTTTAAACTGAAATTAACGAAGAATTTAAATATAACATATATGTACATACATATACATAATTGTTCATCACAACCCTTCAGTCAGGATTACGACCTAGTTTCTCACACCACTTATGTTGTGTGCGTTAATTTTTATACATGAGTAGTGGGACCGTTTAAAGTCGACTCCGAACGACAGATTTTTGAGAAACTTTTCATGGCAATTTTATTTACTCTCAGAGTTTTTGCCAGAAATCTGCGCTGAGAAGAAGTCGCCGAAGAAACAATTTTTGTATTTTGTTTTGATGTCTGGCTCGAACCCTGGCTTTACGTCTAATAATCCAACACACTACCTACTAGACTGCGGCGACTCAATATAACATATAAACATTTAAAGTTAAAAACCTAACAATAAATTAAATTAAAGGGTATTACCCATTCGATGTAAGTAGACGCTAAAGCCCCTACTAGTTTTTTTATGTGGAGTTGGGTTATTAAATTAAAAAACAATAATAACAAATAGTACAAAAACAAAAAAAAACAAAACATAAAACAAATACGAACTTTTGCTCTACCAACCATACACATACACATACACATACAGTGAGTGTTGTGAAACTCACCAATTCCCTAAAGCGAAAACAATAAAACAAAAAAGCAAACAAACAATATTCATTTATAGTTTATCATGATGTTTACAGCTCTCAATTTCTTCAACAACAACAACAACAACAATAACGACAACATGCAGGCAAGCAGGAGATGATGATGATGATGGCCGACTCATGTACACGCATACATACATACATACATACATATCCAGTCATAACTGTAGGCGAATGATTTATTGTCCTACAAAATTAATTTTTACCAAAAATAACAGTGTATATCCAAACAGCAACAGCAACAGCTAAAGCTGTATAGCAGCAGTGGCAGCAGCAGCAGCAGCAGCTATAATAACAGTAATAAAAATAACAGTAAAATAGCTATGCATACACACATGTATATAATATGTACATGTATTGCAAAAAGGGAATTGCAAAACATTTCGCATTAATGAAATATGACTGCTTCTCTCTCCCTAACCAAAAACAAAAACCCCGTATTTATTTGCTGTTTTTTCTGTACATATATTTATGCTTGCCTTTTTGCCATATTTTTCTTTAATTTTCCCGAAAATAAGTAAAAGAAAACAGCAAACTGTATAAAGTACAACAATAATAACAACAGCACAGACTTTTTAACACACAGACCCATATTTGCAAAATTTCTGCAGTAACTCCTGAATAAAACTCAACAGCAAAGCAAAGAAAACAAAAAAAGGAAAGGAAACCTTTAAACGTATCCACTTGTAAGTGCTTTCAACCCTAATTTATGGCATTGCCAACACCAAAAAAAAATAAACAAATCCTACAACAATAGCAACAGAAACAGCACTACTACTACCACTAGCATTTGAAATTTTTAAAGCTTTTACTCTAATATTCCAGGGTAAACGTAAACATTGGCAAAGGCTTCATAACAAACATAAAGAGAGTGAACGAGAGAGAGAGAAAGAGAGAGAGAGAGGAAAGCCTTTATAAAATGCTCTCTTTTGAACTAATTTCATATGAAAATGTTCCAGTTTTATCCCAGTTTTCCTAGTTTTTCTTAACACAACGAACGAACGAATTCCTTTGTAAAACGGAATTAAAAAAAAATATTTTTTTGTGCGTTTCTTGCTGCCTCATCATGCAAGTTTAATTTGTTAAAAGGTGTACTTAAGTTGTGGCTCTCACACTCTCTCTGTGTATCACTGTATTTTTACCTCAACTGTGGTGATGTTGAATTTGTTGAAATCGTGCACAGATTCCTTCTATGGTTTTATGAATTAAAAAAATTTCTCTGTAGTTGTTGCTGTAAAACCTAGTGCTAAACAAACACAAAAACAAACAAAAAATGAACAAAACAGCATAGCTCCGTATACCGTTAAAGATTTCTTTTGTTTTTTTTTTTAATGTTTAAGCCTACACTTCAAATAACAATGAATTGAAGCATGCTTTAAGGGGTAAATGTTAAAACAACACAAAAAAATATAAAACAAAACAGTGTGTATGTGTATATATGGCTGTGTATTTACATATGCCATGCCTATGTGCATGTAGGTGAGTGACTGATAAATGTAAGAGTGGCGGGCGTTTATTTATAATGATTGTTAACGGCTGGTGGTGGTGGTGGCGGTATTAAATATTAAATCAGTTGAAGGAAATTAATTTAAACTGGTTCAAATTAAGTAATTAAAGGTTTTACTCAGCAACACTTAGCTAAGCTAAAGCATACTCATACACATACTCATCCAAACACACATATACACAATAATGTAATGAAATGTTATAGCATATGCTAAGGTGCTTAAAAATGTGAATTTATAGAGATACGGTTTTAAGGCGTAAATTAAAATTAATTTTTATAAAATCCTTTTAACATTCGATAGGGATTTGATGAACAAAAAAAATACAAATGAAAGCAAATTAAAAAAAATAATTTTTTTTTATACAATTGTGTGGAGTTGCTGTACAATTAAAAAAGGTAGGTGGGAAATCAAATATCATGTGTGGATCTAAATAGTAATATACAACCTACATACATATTTCATGTTGGCGGGGTAAACTAAAACTGATATCGCCTACTTACTTAATCAAACACTAATATTTACATCCGCCATTCTACCTTCACTGGGCTGACGTTATATATTACTTCGAATTTCGCCTACGCCACTCCTATTTAAACATGACTTCAAACATATGCTGAAGAAATTCAACATTTCACCGAGAAGCTGACATGGACGGTAATTTCCATGAATCACGAATGCCTTTTGCTGATGAATTTCATGTGTTTCTTACAGTTAAGTTGCCGTAGTCTAGTAGGTAGTGTGTTGGTTTATTACATATGAGGCCACGGGTCAAACCCCAGGTTTTAAATGAAAATATGAAAAAAAAAAATTTTTTAGGCGACTTCCTCTCAGCAGATTTCTGCCAAAAACTTTGAGAGTAAATAAAAATTGCCATGAAGAGTTTCTCAAAAAAATCTGTCATTCGGAGTCGACTATAAACTGTATCCCGCCACTCATGTATAAAATTAACACACACAACATGAGTGGTGTGAGAAACTAGATCGTAATACGGACTGAAAAGTTGTAATGACCAATTATGTATGTCTAACAGTTAACATATGATCGATCGTGTATTTTATGGACCTCCTCAATTTTATCTTGGTGTCTCCAGCAGTTACTTACTTACTTACTTATTTGGCCATAACAACCCGTTTAACGGATTTCGACCTGCCGCAACACATCCTTCCAGGCGCCTCTGCTTCGTGCGCGCCTACGCCAGTTGGTCACACTAATCGATGACGGGGCTTCCTCGATTTGGTGCTTCCAACGGATGCAAGGTCGTCCTCTTCACCGACTTCCGCAGATTCCCGCATCAAATACCCGTCTCGCCGGAGCATCCTCCTCCATTCGAACGACATGGCCGAGCCAGCGCAGCCGCTGGATATTAATACGCTGTACAACGTCCATGTCGCTGAGGAGCTCATACTGCTCACTGTTGTATCTTCTACGGAAATCAACGCCAACTCGCACTGGACCGAAGATCTTACGTAGTACTCCAGTAGTTAGTTTCATCTTTCATCTTTCATCTTTTTCACTATTTTCCGGCTACTTAGCAAAACAATCCACCGTACCGAACCGTCCTCCAACTATTCCTACTGCTTCCTTCACATCTCCCTTTATATTATTTACTGTCATAAGCCCTGGTTGGACAAACGTTCACGAAACATAACGGAACGTACGTGCATTTTTAAAATACAAAAAGCAACAAAACCTACTACCGAACCGTAATGTAATTTCGGTAAACATTTACATTTGCTCTTCATACTCTAAAGACGAAGGTACGTTTCATTACGTTCCGTGAACGTTTGGCTAACCGGGGCTTTAGTCACTGAGACTATAATTTAGTCGTCTGTGAAGTCCACAATTCCTGTCTGTTGAATGTAGTTGCAGTACACCATCATAAAGTCGCCATAGCCTAATAGGTAGTGTGTTGGCTATTAGGCAAGTGCCAGTGGTTTAAATCACAGCTCAAAATTCTCGAATAGAATAAAACTTGAAAAATTAACATTATTCGGCAACGTCCTCTTTCAGCAGTCTTCTAGGCAAAAGCTCCGAAAGTAAATCAAATTGCCATGTAAAGTTTCTCAAAAATCTATCGCACGAAATCAACTTTAAACTGTAGGTCCTGCCAATCATGTACGAAATCAATACACACTACTATATATGGGTAGCATGAAAAGGTAGGTTGTAATCCTGACTAAGAGGTTGTAGAGAACAATTACGTTTTATGAATAAGTAACGTCTAAACTTTGACTTGACAGTAGATTCCACAATAAAATTCCCATCAGGGAGGACTGATTTTCTAAAACGGTCACGTTTGAAGATTCTGTGGATGTGTACACATCAATGGTTCTCCTGGCTTGTTCTTCATGCCCATGAAATCACACAGCTTGACTGATTCTAAGTAAGGTTTCTGGTTCAAAACCATTGGTTCGATGAAGTGTCATTTACTTAGTGACAGATTCGCCTTAACAGAAGTGGATCGTTTAAGAACTGAAGAACCCTTTGAAATCTTTTAAACTTCATACAAAAGTGGCGAATCAAACGTGAAAACGGGGTGTCATAATCGTCTCATCTTAACGCTTCTATTAGAGAAAGTATGGACCTATCTTATGATTTATTATGGTATTCAGCTAATACAACAATTAAAGCCGACAAATCCCTTTACAACGTGATAGATATACTGATTTGATGTTACATTAACTGGGGATGCCTTGCAAAATTTTAGTTGCTTTGTGTTTGAACAAAGTATCCTGCTTCATAATGCCGCTGCACAAAATATAAGTATACAATGTATTCTATTTCAAAATGTCGTCAATGTGTATTTTTAACGCAGTCAAAAAGCAATCAGGCATCGGATTTATAGTTGATGCATTGTTTGGTTACTTTGAATATCTACATTGTTTATATACGGTAGTAGAACTGCATACAAACTTTGTATTGATACATTTTGGAAGGCAGCCTGGTTTTCAATCCTGGTGGTTCGAACAAAATGTTATTTAGGTGACGGAGTTCTTTTCTTATGCCGTGCTTACGTGAACAACAATTACCGCACATGGGATTGGAGAAATCAGAAGTGATTGTGGAAACACAATTGGTTGTAGTCGACTCCAAAAATATCGACTGCTCAGCGTGTTTTATACAACTTTAATTTTGAAGTCGACCAATCGGATAACCCCAAACATTTTCATGGATTCGATACCCTAATAACTCTCTGTCAGTTTAACCCATTAACGTCCAAATGAGAACCACAAACAATTTTTAAAATTCAATCTTTATTTCTAGATTTAAATAACATTTTATATAGTACTATAAAAGAAAAAAACAAAAAAATATTCTAAGTTGTGCTTTTTGAGGTGTACTAAATTTGGTACAATGGCCGGTTACGTGTGGTACTTTGCAAAACATCCTCTTTCCAAACAAAGTGTTTTCAGGCACTTTCAACATGATGTTTTAACTCGATTTGAGCATATGACACATCGAAGTTGATTTGGAATTTTTTGGGGGTTGTGGCCATTATTTTTTTCTTCTCCTTCAATTCTGGAAGATGTTTGATAACATTTATTGTCCTTTTTGTCACTGAGATATGTTCGTGCTATATGTCTGCGAAACTATAATTGATCCACACGATTATTAGGGTTTGCAATGCAATATAGTCTCCATACATTTGAAACTGTCAAGTCCACTAAATAAGTCAAAAAGGCCCACCACCACTTTTTACCTTTTACAGCAATTCGGTACATTCCTATAGACTGGTCCATCTGAACTACCCCTCCCATAGCCTTGTTGTAGCTTTGGAAAATGTGAGGCATGCTGATGTCAACTTTTTGCTTGTTTATAGGACACCATCTTTTAACTTTTCCGATAGGATCGAAGGTATCGAAATTTGTTCCAATCGTGCAAACATTATTATCTTTCCATCTAATCATAAGAATTTCATTTGCTTTATCAAACCTATGGTCATATTCAGCTGTAGGCTTTTTACGCATATCTTTTGATGAAATCAATGGACATCGCTTAGTTCTGTTTTCGCGCAAGGCTCCAGTAGCTCTGTATCCAAGGCTCTTCAGGTCTACAAGAAGATCGTAATTTGTAAAAAAGTTATCAAAGTAAACTGCATATTCTTCGGGTTTTGTTGGCGCTTTTGATAGCAAATTCTTTACAACACGAGAGCCAAGAGGCTCATTGGTAGCTTCGGAAGTTTTTCCACAATATACATCGAATGTATAACAATAACCATCGGAGCTGGTCAACGCCCAATTACGATAACCATATCGTACAGGTTTTCCCATTATAAATTGTTTGGCTGAATGGTGACCAAAATATTTAACCATTGATTCGTTAATTGATAAATTTTCATGTAACATTCCAAATTGACAAATCAAAAAACCAGGAAAAACTTTTATTCTAAAGCACAATGCCGGAATGAAAACGTCATCACTGTACTATTTTATCTTACCTTGAACGCCCAGTGTACTAAACTTAGTACAGCAACACTTACTATGCTATAGCTCAACTCTATACGAACTAAACCGTTTTATATTGATTTTATTAGAATGTGATGTTACCCAGTAAATAAACTGCTTTTCAACGTTCTTCATAGTTAACTGATGTAGAATAAACTAAATAACCATTCACAATCCCACAAGAAATAAATCGCTAGCCAAAATGGGGATTCCGATCATTGATATTTTTGAACTATGATTTACAACAGCTACGTGGATATTGCATGTACTCTTATTGACTGGTACCAAGCGTTGCCAGAATAAAAAACTACATTTTGTAATTTTTACTTCGACTTTAAGTTGTGTACTATATATAGTACAGCGGGCGGAAATGGGCTAATTTTATAATCAGCAGAGACAAAACAAAAGTATTATTAGCCCTGCTATTGCATGTGGCGTATGACATCACTTTGGCAATAGTGCCTTAAGATTCTTGGGCGAAAAGTATGCTTCGAAGAAATTGACTCAAAGGTCGTGAGTACCTTTGTTGACATAAAAACGAACGAATGCTCGAATTCTGAGGGAGAGGAGAGGACATAATCAAATTTAATCCGACTGCTCTAAGCAACTGTTAAGAATCTGACGTTAATAACTCTTCTTTTTGTCGGTTCTTATAAAACTCAAAATCAAACATTTCTGCTGTCATTCAAATGCTTTAAGTCTTCTAAATTATGCAGCCAGTGTTGCATTATATTTTTTTCTATTTTTGCTTTCTCTCTTTTGTTTATAACGTTAAGAATTATGATGTTTTTGTTTTGTTTTTCATGCAACAAATTGAGCCATCAAGCACAGTCAGATGAATTTCTAAAAAATAAATAAAATTTTAATACACACACATACATACACATACATTCGTGCAATACATAGAAATGCAATCAAAATGCAAATTAAATTATAAAAAAAAAATCAAAAACAACTACAACAACAACAACTACAATAAAATATGATAAATGAAAAGCAAAATAAGAAAATAAAATGAGAAAAAATATTTAAAACGATGTTAAGACATTTTAGAGCAAAAAGGACACTAAAAATGGACGAAAAAAATTTAAAAAAAATCATGGACAATCAAGCTCGACTTGTTGATGTCCTACAAAATGAGTCAATGAGTCATAGAGTTCGACTAGAATGAGATCAGGTTAAATAAAAATGGCAGGAGCCTTAAAAAGCCTTGCAACCTATAAGATCCCCATTGTATTACCGATGGTACCATACTCGTGGCTGATAGTTCTCAACCGTCCTGATAGTTTTAAATAATCTTGCTCTCAGTATGGCGGAGAAGGCCTTGAGTGGCAATGGTATGCAAATATGATAGTTTTGATGACTAAAAGAAAATTTAAAGAGACTCTTTGAGACATCATTCAAGGAGGTCTTGAGATTGTTAAACGGTAGTGCTTGTCAGTTAAAGTCGCCATAGTCTAGTGGGTAGTGTGTTGGCTTATTAGATGGATGTGAGGCCTCGGTTCAAACCCCAGGTCAGACATCAAAACGAAAATATGAAAAAATATTTCTTCGGCGAGTTTCTCTCAACAGATTATTGGCATAAAATTTGGCATACAACTTTTTCATAAAATTGCCATGAAAACTTTCTCAAAAAAGTCTGGCGTTCGACTTTAAACTGTACGTATAGCCACTCATGTATCGGGTCCGCCATCTAACGTTTTTTTTCAACTAGTGCTTATTTCGTGAATGGTAATACTTAGCTCATGTCTGATTTGACAGATAATTAGTTTTATCCTTCCGCTGAACGAATATGGTTGTGTATACGCTTGAACAACGCTAGGAAGTATTGCGACATTACTTTGAAAATCATGGTAATATTGCAGAATGTGTGCGAAAATTGCTTACGGATTTTGGAAGAAGAGAAGCACCGTCAGCTCCGTACGTTCGTTATCTTGTGAAAAAAGTGAAAGAAACTGACATCCTCATCGATAAAACCAAAGCGTGAAAAGCCAAAAACAGTGCGTACACCCGAGAATATTGCTGCTGTGGCAGAAAGTGTGCGTGAAGCTCCATCATTTTTTCGGAGACATCATTGAGGCGAATTTTGCATAAAGATCTTGGTATGACGCCATACAAAGTCCAATTGGTTCAGGAGTTGAAGCCAATTGACCATCCAATGCGTTTTCGATGCCGATTTGGGCAAAAAAAATCTTCTTTTCAGATGAAGCTCATTTTGATCTTGGCGGGTATGTAAACAAGCAAAATTCTCGCATTTGAGGCACAGAAAACCCGCACGCATACATTGAAAAGCCGACGAACCCAAAACAAGACACTGTTTGGTGCGGATTTTGGTTCAGAGGCATAATTGGGCGAAAATGAGCAAGGAGGGGCCGTTACAGTCAATGGCGATGGTTATCGGGCCATGTTGAACGAATTTTTTTCACAAAAATTTAAGAGGAGGATATTGACAACAAGGACGGCGCTACGTGCCACACAGCCGAAGCTACACTCGATGTTTTGCGCCCTGTTTTTGAAGATCGCATTATCAGCCGCAGAGCTGATGTCGTTTGGCCACCTCGGAGCTGCGATTTGACACCGTTGGACTATTATTTGTGGGGTGCCGTCAAAGATAAGTGTTACGCCGACAAGCCAGAGACAATTGACGCTTTAAAGGACAATATTCGTGAAGCCATTGGTGAAATACAGCTGCACACAATCGATAATGTACTTAAAAATTGGACCGATCGTGTAGGCTACTGCATGGCCAGCCGAGGCAGCCATTTGAATGAAATTATTTTCCATTATTAACCGGAAGGATTGTACTTTCAAATAAAAAAAGAAATTTGAGAAAATATTCAGCATTTTCAAAAAAAAGTTATTTGGCGGAACCTTTATTTTAAACGTTTTTAAAAGATAAAAACGTAACAATTATTACCCTCATGGTTACATTTTTTACGTGGGTCAGGGTATGGATAATGTCTGCAAGTATGCCTGTATGCCAAGTATTGTAGTAGAGGACCCATATTTTTAGCTTAAAATTTCTTCGAAACGAAAATCTTACATCAACACAACTGTATAAACATTGTCGTCTTTAATTCTAAACGCAGCAAACACCAGCATAAATCGGAAACAACATAACCATCTCTGGCTGTGTAGCATAAAAATTTAGTCAAACATAAAAGCAAATCAAAATACAAGTCAACTAATGATTATAAAATATGGTCACAGGCAAATCTCGATTGATTAAATGGTCTCTTCCTCCCGCAAGGCTTACTATTCTTCATTTCATACAAATTCCGACTCCCTTATAAAACCCGACTGCTAAAAAACAGAAAGAGTTTTCACTGTATAGTTGTGATAAACATTTAAAAACAAAAAACCAAAAACATTTAAATAAAAACAACAACACAGCAACAACAAGAATAGAAAAAAAAATACAAAAAAGAAACTAAAAGAATGAAAGAAAGAAAGAGCATAAATAAATATACGCAAAAGAAGAAGAATTATTTATACAACGACGGCTAAGAAATGAACATTTGAAATTCCTTTTCACTCACGCACACTTGCAGCAAACATTCCCCTGCACAGAAAGAAAATTTAGAAAAATTCTAATATTTATTAACATTAAATGATATACATACACCCACACCCTCCACACATACATATATGAATACTTGTAAGAACCAAAATAACAACAAGTTAAGCTAAATAAAGTGGTATTTAAGAGCACGAGTATGAGTAGAAGGATGAGAGAGAACATAACAAAGAGTGGAGTAAAATAAAACAAACAAACAGAAAAAAATAACAACAACAAATTACAATAGCAAGCAGCACGTTTTCTTATTGTTATCATAGCCAGACACAGACATGAAAAGCTGCTGTAAAGGAAACAAAAAAAACCCAAGTCGTGGTAAATTATGTATGTCATACAGTTTTCAGGTGACACAGTTCTTTACCTGCCGATCTTGGATGCAGAAAAATTGCAGTCTCGCACTCTCATACATACATAACAAACATAATTGGTCAATACAACCCGTCAAACAGGGTTACCATCTAGCTTCTCACACCTCTTATGCTGTGTGTGTTCATTTTATATATCGTTGGTCTCGTGTAGAAAGGCCCTAACTCACATTTTTTTTAAACTATTTTTTTTTTATGATTCCAATGTGTATTTGAGTTAAATGCATTGGAATCACAAAAAGGTCAATTTCGAAAAAGTGCGAGTTAGGGCCTTTCTACATGAGACCAACGATATGACAGTTTACAGTTTGAAGTCGATTCCGAAAGACAGATTTTTTTTGAAAAGTTTTCATGTTAATTTTATTTACTCTTAGATTTTTTGACAGAAATCTACTGAGAGGCAGACGCCGTAGAAATATTTTTTCGCATTTAGTTTTCATGTCTTACCTGGGGTTTGAATCCAGGCGTTACGTCTAATAACCCAATACACTACCTACTAGACTACGTCGAGTTCGCACTCTTATATCGTTTGCTTTTACCCGAATTGTCTTATCTTTGGCTAGCACTAGACTTAGGAACAAGGATTAGTTTTATATTAGGTATGGAACTAACGGAGACGCCTCTGTCATCAGCCACCAGTTTCACGTCATGCAACCTAATCCTTGAAATTGGTACGAGCCGTTCGACGATGTATCATTCTCCACATCGTTTACCGCGAATCATACCAGACTCCATCTAAACTAAGGCAGTAGCACCAGAAAAAGGAGAAAAAGATGTGAAAAGCGTATGACGCCACTGCCAACAGTTTCACGTCGTGCAAACTGGCCCTCAGAATTGATACGACCAGTTCGACGATACATATTTCTCCATCTCGTTTAATACGAACCACACCGGTTTGCGTCTGAACTATAGCAGTATCAGTAGAAACAGAGGTGTAAAGCGCCTCGGCCATCACGCAACAGTTTTACGTCGTGCATTCTGACACTTAGCATTAGTACGACGTTCTCAGCGATATTATTCTTTACATCGTTTAATACGAACCACACTAGTCTATGTTTAAACCATAGTAGTAGCAGTAGAAATCGGAGAAACAGAGGTGAAAAGCATATGACGCCTCTGCCATCAGCCAACAGTTTCACATCGTGAAACCTGATCCTTAGAATTGGTACGACCTTTTCAACGATACATTTTTCTCCACCTCGTTTAATAGAACCACACCATTCTACCTTTAAACTATGGCAGCAGCAGCAGAAACAGGGTGTGAAAAGCATCTGCCATCATCCAACAGTTTCACGCCGTGCAAGTAGACCCTCAGAAGTGGTACGACCTGTTCGACGATGTATTATTCTCCTCCTTATTTAATACGAACCACACCGGATTACTTGTAAACTTTAGCAATAGCCACAGGAACAGGAGAAAAAAAGAGGTGAGAAGCGTATGACGCCTCTATCATCTGCCAACAGTTTTACGTCGTGCAACCTGACCCTTAAAATTTGCTACGCCTAGTTCGACGATACATTTTTCTCCGTCTCGTTTAATACAAACTACACCGGTTTGCGTCTAAACTTATAGCAGTAACGGCAGAAACAGAGTTGGCAAGTGTATAAAGCCGCTGCCATAAACCAACTGTTTCACGTTGTGCAATGTGATATTTAGAATCGGCACGAATTACTCGACCATATATTTCTCTCCACATTATGTACCACTAACTACACTAGTCTACGCCTAAACTACTGCAGTAGCAACTGAAGCGAAAGAAATAGAGCCTTACTGCAATCACCTGCCGGAAACTACACCGGAAGTGATAGTTTGCCTCTGATTTATCCCACTACCGTTAGAACTCCACCAGCAGAGCCACTACATACATACATAACACATACACATAATTGGTTATCACAACCTTTCAGTCAGGATTACAACCTAGCTTCTCATGACCTAGCTTATGTTGTGTGTGTTAATTTTATACATGAGTGGCGTAAGCTCCAGTTTATAATCGATTCCGAAAGAAAGATTTTTTGAGAATCTTTTTCAATTTTCAATTTTATTTTACTCTCAGAGTTCTTGGCAGATATCTGCTGAGAGAGTCAATGAAGAAATATTTTTTATTTCGTTTAGCTTTAGATGGCTGACCTGGGGTGTCTAAAAAGCCAAGGCAGACTATGGCCTCTACAAGTTCATCTTATTTGCTAGCCAAACTTGATTTTGCTCACACCGTTCTAAAACCCAGAGGCTATCTATCTGTTATTTTTTTTTTTACTGACTATGACAAACTTCCAAGCAAACAGAACATACCCACAACAATCTGGAATAGTGCAGGACATTAAGAAGAAAACTATACTACATGCAACATAATATATGTATGTGCCTTTGTATATGAATGAGTAGATGTATGTATGTATGTATACTTATGATTATAAGATGAAAATTTAAAAGAGCATATGTAAACGAAGAGCGTGTTTGTTAAAGTGTTTTGTGCTGTGAGCTTGTATAAGTATTTTGTTGTTTATAAATAGGAGGATATACAGTTCCACATACATACATAAACTAATGTGATAGTATGATAATAACAACAACAAAACATATACTTTTTAGGGAATCTTCTTGGTATTGTTTGTATTGCTAAAGACAACAAACCTTAAAACTCCTTTAATAAGAGAAGAGATCAGGAGAAGCAGAAGAAAAAAGCTTAGAAATCACGCAACAAACGAAATAAAAGATAAATTACAAGTCAAAAGCAAAGACCAGCAGAAACCCTGAATAAAAGTGCACGAAAAGAAATGAAAATGAAATAAAAATTTCGAAAAAAATTCATGAAGATTTCTGTTCGACTGTAAGAAGCATAGAAAAGAAACAAAGTCGGTTCTTGAAAATATGCAAGAAAATTTAAAACAAAAAACTGCTCGAAAAATCGTGTTTAATAAACGAGCAGATTTTTATTTTTTTTTTAATTTTTTGTACAATAAAGGAAAACAAGAGAAAGCAGAATAAATAAAGGAAGGCGACAATATACTATACTTTATGCCAATCAAATATGCAAATTTCGATAGACAAACCTGATAACTAAACAGAACGCAAAACTTTACTTTTAAATTTAAAACCGCATTTTTAAGGAACAGCATAAGCGAATGACCATATTTAGGGAAATAGGTCTTCAGTTAAAAATGGAAAAAATAATACGTTTTTTTTTGAACCTCCTGGGCAAGTAGAACAAGAATTAAAATCACTTTAAACCAGATTGGACTTGATATAGAGATTAGCGGAATAGTAAGAGCGATGATCAACTGTCTTATAGAGGCTTAGGAGGCTTTGTTGAATGTAAGTTCCTTTCCTATGGCAGTAAAGAACAAAGGTTTGCAGTCTATTGTTAGGTTGATGTCTAGATTAGATTTATAGATTAGATAGATTAGATTGATAAGTCTAATATGAAATATATTGGTGGCCTAAGGAGTCTATTAACTGACAGCTCCATTCTTAACTGTGCCCTCAACAGAATTTGAGAAAGATTTTGCAACGAGAATTTGTAACAAAAACGAGTGTAGTAACTTGGAAGATGTAATTTTTTTAAATGAGAGACTATTTTGTGGTATACGGATGAGTCAAGAAGAGCTTAGCTTAGCTAGACAGGGGCAAAAAATATTCCAAACCCATGCCAAAACTCGTGGGTGCGCTTTCAACTGGGTGTTTACAAGCCATCGAATGATGCGCTCAACTTGAACAGAAATTACAAAGGACGAGAGATAGCAATACTATCTGAAAATCAGGATGTTAACTAAGCACTCAAACATTTAATTCATAAATATTTTAGAACTGTCTGGGGAAACTAAATGAGTCAGACTGGGAATATAGGAACTACTAGGTCCCAGATTGTTAGGAATTCTCGATAATGAGCAGGCATATAAGCATGCGAGGCTGATGGGAACAGAGGGAAGACTATGGAGTAGGAAGACATACATATATGCACAGCGAAAAGGTAGATGAAGAGAGCTAAAGGCTCTTCTAAAACTAAATGGGTTTGAGGCAATCTAAACTTTTGTTGGGTAATTACAAAAGAAGACGATGTGATAGTCAAACTGCTATTCGAACAATCGATTCTTTTCATGTTAAATCAAAGATAGAATGGAATTGTCGGGAGAAACTGAAACAACCTTGTTTAGAACATTCTGCTGGGTTCCAAGTTATGTGAGAATTCTCAGTAACGAGCAAATATACGAGCTTGCAAGGAGGGGAGCTACTACGCCGCTGTTGCAACCAGAACCCTTTTGTAGAATGGTAGGGAATGTTTGAGAACGTGCGTTTAACGAAAGCGAAGATATATTGAGGCAAAGACTCTTCTCAAACCAAGTGACTGTGAGGTAATCGGAACTTTTGTTGGGAAACTACAATAGGAAAAGATCTGAATCATACATTAGACTGTCTAGGCGTAACCCATAGCCTCAAAGTACAATTATTCAAGGTAAGCGTTGTATCGAAACCAACATGTAGATTCTGTGATGATGAGAATGAATAATCGGAACATGTTCTTAGACCCTTTGGGGCATTAATGCATTCTACGAAGAAATACGTGGATGCAGATAAAGTGCAAAGCAATGAATTTAGTTGTTGACACGGAACACTTACTTAATTACTGAATTCATCATTACAACCCTTTAGTCGGGATTACAACCTAGCTGTTAACATTAACCATGTTTTGTGAGTCAATTTTTATCTATAAGTCCACCTTAATGTCGACTCGGAATGACAGATTTTTAAGAAACATTTATTTTCACTTCTTTCATTTTGCCATAAAAGTACTGATCGGAAGTCGCATAAAGAAATATTTTTTATTATCGTATTTCGTTTTGTTCGACATATTTGACCTTGGATTTGAACCATGGCCTCATGTCTGATTAGCTAACACACTACCTACTAGACTACGGCGACTATACGGAGCAGCATCATGAATTTGTTTGGGCAATAGGCTTAAAGGAAACTCTCTAGTGATGTCCTATGAAGTTTGAGGGGAGTACAACAGATTGCATGAAGTCGCCGTAGTCTAGTAGGTAGTGTGATGACTTATTAGACGTAAAGCCAGGGTTCGAGCCCCAGGCCAAACATCAAAACAAAATACAAAAAGTATTTCTGCGGCGACTTCCACTCAGCAGATTTCTGGCAAAAACTCTGAGAATAAATAAAAAATTGCCATGAAAAGTTTCTCAAAAATATGTCGTTCGGGGTCGACTTTAAACTGTAGGTCCCGCCACTCATGTATAAAATTTAACACACACAACATAAGTGGTGTGAGAAGCTAGGACGTTGTACAATGAGTCAATTCGACCTCCGGGTAATGTACTTGTCTTAATTGACAAATACACGTCATCTAACCTGACCTAACAATAGTTTGCATGGTCGGAGTGCTAAGACAATGTTGTGCCAACAATCGTACAAACAGGACAGAAATGATGCTTTTCAACGGAATACCATGGGCATGTCGTAATCTTAATTCTTTCATTACTGCTGTACAGGATTCTACTCTACAGGATCCTGCCTTGTGGCCTTTTAGAATTGGATTATGGACGCATGTCAAAGGAGAAGGAAAAATTTCTTTTCATAAAGGGTTTTTGCCAAGTAAGATCTTTTTTTTTGTCAAAAATTTACAAAAACAATCAACTAAACCTTGATATCTAAACGAACTTGAGTTGTGTTACAATATCGCTCTTAAGTCCTTAAATTCCGAAGGTCAAGTATTGCCAACTGGAAATTTCTTGAAGTATTTTGTCATACCAGTTCTGACTTGCAAAAAGATTCGCAAGCAGAAGATTTATAGTCTGTCGTTGATAGCTATTTAAAGAACTAAACTGTTGATCTTGGAAGCTCAGGGATATCCCTGAATAGTATGCCACACTGAAAGAAAATTATGCTGATAACTACAGGGACATTTTCCCAAATTTGTTTTGTTTTCGACTAATTTTAGAGCCCCTTATGTAGATAATAAAATCAAATTTTTTTTAAATTTAATTGCTAAAAAATACACGCTTTCTGCTAAGCGCACTGTACATGATTTATTATTATCGAGTGCATTGGCCTGGTTTTAAGTGTTAAAAAAATTTTTTTTAAATTTTATTTACAAACGTAAATATTATTTTTAATTACTTCAAACATACAAACATAAAAAATAAGAAAAACATTTTGATTATAATGACAGACTTAATTACCAGATAAGAGGAGAGGAGAGTAGAGGAGCTAAGCTAAGCTTCTGAGGAAATAAAAGATAAGAGGGACGCCAATCGTTTTATGTTACACTGAGGCGAGGAGAGAGTGTGTCAAGTATATGAATATATGTTTGCTTTAATCATGTTCAATTTCAATTTCAATTTAATCATCATCATGTTTATTTAAAGAACACCAGCCAGCCAGCCGAAGTAAACAAAACAGGGTTCCATTTTGCCATTGAACAAGAGGGTCTCACAGATAAGCTGGTGAAAAGATTTCAATACGTAAGCCGAAAAAACAAGACCACAGGGTTCAAAAAAAAAAACAAAAAACAAAAAACAAATAAAATGTAAGAATTTTTCTTTTCTTTTCTCTTTCTTTTCTTTGTTGTATTTTTGTTTTTGTTTTGTATTGAAATTTTCGCAGATAACCCAGTGCATTTCCATGGCCGTTCAATGGCTTGCTTGAAGCCTGCAGCTTGAAGCCACTGAAATATTAAGGATGACAAATTGAAAGCCACAGTTTTACAAGAGACTTAAATTAGAAAGGTTGTTGTGTGTTACAAACAAACAAAAAAAAATAATTTTTTAAAATACGAAAAACAATTTGAATCTAAAAAACCAAAAAAAAAAAATACAAAAAAAATGTTAGAAAATATCGAAATGGATCCGAATGCTGTGCTGCCTTTAAAGTCAGCCGATAGTTTTTATTCCTGTAGCCTGGACAAACCCGTTAAACTGCGTACAACAAAGGAAAACCTGGAAAAGTGTAAAATCCAAACCGTACCCCAAGTATTCCATGAAAGCTGTCAAAAGTATAGAAATAGGCCGGCCTTGGCTTATGAATCACCTGAAGACCCTGGTAAATGGCGTTTTGTAACCTATGAAGAGTATGAGAAAAATGTCGAACAGGCTGCCTTAGTGTTGCTGCACTTAGGCGTTAGGCCACGTACTTCTGTGGCCATATTGGCTTTCAACTGTCCCGAATGGTTTTATGTTGAGTTGGCCGCCATGCGCATTGGTGCTGTCGTTGCGGGCATTTATACTAGCAATTCAGCCGAAGCTGTTCATCATGTTTTGGAAGCCTCTGATGCCACGCTATGTCTGGTAGATGATAGCCAGCAAATGTCAAAAGTGCGTGCAATTAAATCACGTTTAAATCAATTGCGTGCTGTTGTACAATTAAATGGGCCCTACGACGACTACATTGGCAAGGAGGAGGGCTACCATCGCTGGTCGGATGTATTTCAAATGCAATTTGGCCCACAACTCAAAGAAGAGTTGCTAATGCGTGAACGTGATGTGGCGGCCAATGAGTGTGCTCTCTTGATATTCACGGTAAGTTGGCGAATATTTTTTTAACAAAAAAAAAAAAATAGCCAAGCCAAGTTAATAGAATTATGATTTGTTAAGCTTTATAGGTTAGTTTGCTTGCTTGTTTGCTTGGCCCTTTTTAGCGGGTGTTCTCCTCTATTAACGCCATAAATCATGTTGAAATTGTGAATTGTGTAGGTATGCGTGTGTGCGTTTTAAGTTCATTTAGTTGTTACAAAAACTAATTTGGCTCTGTAGTTGACGTCAATGACCCTTTACAAACAGCATATCAAACATGATGACATAATTTATAGCTTATCGCGTTAGACTAGAGCAACTAAAGTGCTGTTGCAATAGAAAATGTTGTCTTAAAAAAAATGGAATTTTTGTAAGGCATTAAGTAAGGAAAGTGAGGGATTCAATGGGTTAGGTAGGTTAGGCTAGGTTAAGTTGGATTAGGTGAGATGGGTTAGATGAAGTGCCGCTGTATGAGCAGTAGAACATCTTTCTTCAGCAAAAGGAAAGTAACAAAAGTTATAGAAAGAGAGAGTGAGAGATGAAATAGAAGAAAGGAATAACAAAAGAAAAGTGATGAAAGAAAAGATAACCAAAAAGGAAATGAAAGGAAAAAAAATGATGTCCCATACATATGTACATACATACAGTGAGCGTCAAAAAAATTGTACATTAAAAAATATACATTAATAAATTACGTTACTTTTATTTTAAAATTATTTCACTGCCAATTTTTAAAATTGAAACAAAAAAAATTTTCAAAAAATTTCGAAATTTTGTAAAATTTTTTCGGGCACTCTCCTTAAGTGGTAAAAGAATTTGACGCTCACTGTACATACATAATTGGTCATTACAACCCTTCTGTGAGGATTACGACCTAGCTTCTGTTGTGTCTGTTAATTTTATACATTAGTGGCGGGATCTGCAGTTGCAAGTCGACGCTGAACGACAGATTTTCCAAGAAACTTTTCATTGCAATTTTTTACTTACTCACAGAGTTTTTTCCAGAAATCTGCTGAGAGGAAGTTGCCGATGGAATATTTTTTCATATTTCGTTTTGTTCGAGATGTCTGAGCTGGGTTTTGAACCGTGGTCTCACGTCTAATGAGCGCACAAACTACCTTCTAGACTGCGGCGACCCATACCCGTAATGATACAATGCCCCACTGACAAGCACCATTCTATAGATATTCTATTAGCAACTCAATATCGTTCACAAACCCTATTAGATTAACATGCTTGCAGTCCCTCAAATCTACCAGTTCCTCAACAAATCAATAACGTAGTGATTTCTTACTATGTATCTACCTATGTATATCCCTGTCTTCTATTGTTTATGTGTCTAAAGAGGCCATGCCATGAGCTTTGGCTCAACCATACAGTCCGACCTATAGGGTGGGCCATTTAAAAGTTATCAATAAATCAAAAACAATTTGATATTCTTCCAAATATATTGTTTTGCTGTAAAGGGCAAATGTTCCGGTTAGGCTAGGTTAGGTCTGAGCGGTAGCTCTGATTTCACAAAGCTCACTTGAGCACGCATAGCGGCCCGTTGTGATGCCATGGGTGAACGCAGTCCCTGTACTGACCAAGTTCCACCAAAATCAGGGAAGAGGAAGAAGTTGGTCAGCGCAAGGGCTGCTCAAAAATGTTCCGGTTAGACATGGAATATTATTTCGTACAGTACCTTATTCGATCGGACTAATTTTCGTGCGCTTTTTCGAATGTATGGGGTCGTATCTCAGCAATGGCATCACGAATGTTGGCCTACAAATGCTCAATTGCCTCTGGTTTATTGGCGCCCCATATAAAATAGCCAAACGGTGTCAAATCGAAGTTTCTTGGTGGCCGATTGATATCACTATTTTGTCTAATTAAACGGTTAGCAAACGTTTGACGCAATAAATGGATTGCGGAATAAGATGTGTGGCAAGTTGCACCATCTTGTTAAAACCCAAGAGAGTTCACATCAGTACCACGAAGAGCGGGTACAAAAAAATCGGTTATTATGGTACAATAGGTGTCTCCATTGACCGTAATGGTTGCACTGTCCTTATTTTTAAAGAAATATGGGCCAGTGCTGCTTCCGCTCCACAGGCCGCACCAAACAGTCACTCGTAATGGGTACATTGGCTTTTGTTAAACCACGTGTCTGTTTCTAAGATTCAAATACAGGAATTTTGCTTACTATCTTACCCACCAGGATGAAAATGAGCTTCATCCGAAAAGATGATTTTTTTTGTTGGCAAAATGAACATCATCGTGCCGTTTCTCGTTGGCCAAATAAATCCCAACGTTGCTGAAGCGTACATTGATTCATTACGCTTCGGTGGAGATAATATACTGATAAAATAGAATGAGATAAGTATTGCCAGATTCAAAATAAGCGATGCTTTAAATTGAAATCGATAAATGGCCCATCCTATAGACCCACATCGTCATTGGTCAGTAAACCAAACGTTAGTTTCAATTGGAGTCATTTGCAACTCCAGTGCCAGGTACGTAGCATAACCTAGACTCCAGTAATCATATTTCCAGAGGTTGCGGTTTTCAAGTAAGGCTTGTAAATGTAGTTCAATGCTGATGTACATATGTCACTGCTTGTGGGTTTTCTGACTCAATCAATAACTAAAGCAAAATTCTGCATATCAGTGGATATACAGACACTCAAGTTTGCATTGTAATGAAATGGCCGGCGAATGTACTGGGAGAGGATCAGCTTAAAAAATTAAAATAAATGAGGATTGGTGTACACTGGGCTTGAATAAAAATGGAATGCCAATATAACTAGTTGACCGTCGTTTTCACTAAGTACTTATCTTCAAGTTTTAATAGTTTTTGTTGGATCTTGATGTGAAACTCACTGTCTAGGACTTATGACGAGTTCCAAAGGAATCTCTTCGGACGTACAGCTACAGGTTAATACATCATTCCACTCGCCATTCTCAGTATATTGCAAATGTAGTCTTCAATACAATCTTCAGTTTATCTCTCAACGGAGGGACTATTGACAGCTTTCTCGACGACTTCTCAATTACGTTCTACACTGTGAAAGAAATTGCAACAGAATGTATCCTCTTCTAATGGCCATTAGTACAACATGCCGTTAACTAAAGGAAGGATTTTAACGGGCAGATAAACTTTTTAATTGAACAGTGTTATCGACATTACTCTGGCACTGCCATATTTTTGAAAAAGTTAACTTTATTTTATCTGTAGGTTGTAATAATAAAAAGACGTTAAAGGTCACTTTAAAGTTCATTTTAGCTAAAGTTACCTTTAACTAAACCCAACTTTAACGGTAAGTTGTAATAATGGCCCTAGAGGGAGTCAGCAAAGAGTATTTTTTAAAAGCAAAACATTAACAAGTCTTTGTAATCCCGTAGCAATATAATCTTTTTACATCTTTTCTCTTCTCATTTCAGTCCGGCACTGTTGGCATGCCTAAGGGTGTTATGATCTCCCATGATGGTATTCTGTACTGCTCGCATGCCATTACCAAATTGTTGCCCTGTCTACAACAGCAACAGGAATCAGCTGTAAGCTATTTACCACAAAATCATATTGCCGCTCAACTCTTCGATGTCTTTATGGCCGTAGAGAATGGTGGCCTCATTTATTTTGCCGATCGCAATGCACTCAAGGGTTCATTGGGTAAAACGTTTACCAAATCCCGGGCCAGCATGTTACTGGGAGTGCCACGCATTTTTGAGAAAATGCAAGAAAAACTTATACAAGTTGATGCCAATTCCTCGGCAATTAGTCGCCTGTTCATAAATACGGCGCGCAGTATGATGGAACGCTATCATTTGGATAGAATGGAGAACAAGCCAACATCGAACTTCAAATATTGGCTGGCTTCGAAGGTGATTTATCGCATCAAAGTGGCCATGGGCTTGGATCAGATTAAAGAGAGTTTTATAGGCGGCGCCCCAGTAACCGAGGAGTTGAAAAAGTTTTTCCTAAGCTTAGATTTGCCGCTAACAGATGTCTTTGGCATGTCAGAGACAAGTGGTGCGGTAACGTATAACTTTGATAGGCCCAATCTGAAGACGGTTGGCAAGCCGATAGATGGTGTGGAAATCAAGATTGATAATGCCAATGAGGCAGGGGAAGGGGAGGTAAGTGGATAGAAACAATATATGGTAATAGCGTGTCAATAATTTTTTTTAAATTCAGATTCTTATCAGGGGCCGTTGCAATTTGATGGGCTATCTGAAGGATGAGACTAAAACCTTGGAAACTTTAACTGAAGATGGTTGGATTCGAAGTGGTGACATGGGTTATATGGATGCCGATAATAATTTATACATCAGTGGCCGCCTTAAGGAGTTAATTATAACCGCTGGCGGAGAAAACATACCACCGGCCCATATAGAAGCCTTGATTAAACACGAATTGCCTTGTCTCAGTAATGCTGTGGTTATCGGGGATCATAGGAAATATTTAACTGTTTTGCTTACCTTTAAAGTAAGGCTTCGAAAGGCTTCTTGCTTTTCTTTATTCAAAAGATAACTTGTGACATCTTTTCAGACCGATATTGATGGCGACTCCGGTTATCCTTTGGATACCTTTAGGCCCGATGCTATACAATGGTTGGATGATCTAGGCGTACATTATACTCAATTGTCGGATTTGCTTAACATTAAACTGCCAGAAAACTTGCAAAATTTCGATCCCAATACGGTGGATATTAATTGTGATGCCAAGGTTTTAAAGGCTATAGAGGAGGGCATTAAACGTTATAATAAGCAGGCCATTTCAAATGCTCAAAAGGTTCAATATTTTGCAATATTGCCACATGATTTCTCTATTCCGACTAATGAATTGGGTAAGCAGTTAAAGGCATGATCATGAATTGTAAGACATTGCTGATGAGTTATTGTTCTTTTCATTTCAGGACCCACTTTAAAGGTTAAAAGGAACGTAGTCCATAAGAAATATGCCAAAATTATTGAGAAACTCTATGAGAAATAAATTCAAATATTTGTATTCAAAACAATGTAAAAACAATGTGTTCCATTAGTTATTAGAAAACTTTTCTTGTACGTTCGTAGCTTGTATACGGGGTTCCACTTCTAAGCTTTCTCAACGACATGCCCCCTTTAACTTATAATTCTAACTGCAAGTTTGACGACTGTATTGTGTCAAATTATTTACGAGGTTTAGATGAAAAGATATCAAGTATATGACTCACTCAAGTGGAGACCCACAAAATATCTACGAAATGTTACAAAAGGATTGAATTTAATGCGTCCTGGACTCATTAGAATGGTAAGGAGGTGCCATCACTAGCTATGTGTGCCAATAAATACTAAAGAGCCAGAATCACTTGATATTTTTGCTTTTAAAAAGCAATACGATGACCTCTAGCAGAAAAAAGTGATTTAAACATGGACAGAGGCATTACAAACAGTCCTTCTTCGCCTATCGATTGTCAAACACCTCTGATATAGACATCTACACATACAATACATTATATACAGTGCTGGCCTTATAATTAGAAACGACTTGGCAACATGTATGTTTGTTAATTTGTTTTAGAGTTTTCACTGTGTACCTGAGATCAAAGGCTTTGTTCGGAGGACGTCTTACATACGTTTTCCCATCAGATTGGGACAAATTAAGCTGAAACATCGTTTTTAATTATAAGACCACCACTGTGTGTATGTAGCATACACAATTGGTCATAACAAACCTTCAGTCAGGATCACAACCTAGCTTCTCCCGCCACTTATGTTGTGTGTGTTAATTTTATACATAAGAAGCGGGACCTACAGATTACTTTCAGAGTTTTGGCACAGAAACCTGCTGAAATGTTTTTTCATATTTCGTTTTGTTGGTGTTGTCTGACGTGGGGTTAGAACCGTGGCTACACGTCTAATAAGCCAACATACTACCTACTAGACTACGGCGACTTACACAATATAGACGTCTATGCCTAGGAAATCGATTTTGAAACTTTTCATCGCTTTACATTACGGCATGTAAGGTTTTTCTCAAAAACAACATAAGGCCGTATGTATGTTAACGGGTAGCTTACCATTCACAGGCAAGTTCACTAAGTGGTCCATAAGGTCCATTGTGTTACCCAAGGTAAGGAAAGCCCGCTCATCATGCTCCGTTAGTGCTGCGTTTGAACTACCTTGAGCTTCAAATGAAACCAGCCAGTTCGCTTAGTAGCACCTTCACCACCATGCCCAGATTTTCAAATGTTTTGTCGCTCAACAAAGCAATGACGTTTTGAAGTAGAGGGCACTCACATAAAAAGTGTTGTACCCTGGTTAGGGCAGGTTGAGCTTGTCAGCGAAACTGCAAATAGTTCAGTATCCAGTTAGAATTCCTGTTAGTTTACGAACGGATGGATATCTTGTTGAACTCAAGTAGTTCCCTGGTCTTCCTGTTTTGCACTGCTGAACACAGCAGTTTTGTAATTCTGTCACCATGCTCAGATCTTCAAACGTTCTGTCACCCAACAAATCTATGGCATCTCTCTTGAAGTGCAAGGCACTCACAAAGAAGGTCTTGAATGAAATTTACTTCTCCCATATCCTGGCAGCCTCTGCAGTAATCCTGGTGTGGCAGATCGAGCTTGTCAGCGACACTACCAATAGTTCAGTGTCCCATTAGAATTCCTGTTAGAGTGCAATCCCGTTCTCTTGTTGAACTCAAGTAGTTCCCTGGTCTTCCTAAAACGCCTCTCTTGAAGTTCAGGGCACTTGCATAAAAAGTGGATTCTATTTCTTCCAATTCCTGGCAGCTTCTGCAGTAATCTTAGTGGGGAAGTTTGAGCTTGTAATCGAAACTGCCAATAGTCCAGTATCAAACCGTTCTCTTGTCGAACTCAATTAGTTCCCTGGTTTGCCTGTTGTCCATTGCTGAACACAGCAGTTCTGGAATTCGGCAACCAGATACTTATGATGGACACTTTCGGTTTATTGAATTCGATGCTGCTTTCTCTCCCCTTTTTTCTCTTCCTCAGACATTTTCGATTCCTTTCGTGCGAGACTGTTCTCCCTCTTCGTTTCCTTCTATGCCACAGTAACACGGAAACTTACTGGAGACGAGGGTTATGTTGACGTATACGTTGCAGGGATTTTATGTAACTCCTTTCATTTCAGTCTATGGCACAGTGGCCCAGAGCCCAGCAGAGGCTGGCTTTAAGTCGACGTATATGGTGTAGGGAGTTTATGCAACTCCTTTCGTTTCCTTCTATGCCGCAGTGGCTCGGAACTCAGTAGAGAAGGGTGTTGTGTCGACGTATATGGTACATAGAGTCAATGCAACTCCTGACACCCTTTGAAATTGGGTAAGTAAATGTGATTTTCAAATTTTTTTTGCCTGAGTTATGGATGTGGATACCAACGATATGCGATTAGGGAAGTTCAGTCAGCCTTGTGTGAAGGCGCTTGTGCGTTTGATGAGAGTAATCGTGGTTTGAGGATCTCCATTACAAAGATCTGTCGAATAATTGCCTAGTAATTGTTATTGTTTATGCAAATTGTATAAACAAAGGAATAACAAACAGAGCAATTGTTGTTGTTTACATCAAGTTGTGAACAATGGCACTCAAAATTGTAGGAATAATAAAGAATTTTAATTAAAATTAAACACAAAATTTATTTTCATTTTATTTGCAATCTACGGGGTCATATTTTAAACGTTTTTAAAAGGTAAAAACATAACAATTCTATTTATTTAGTGCACCCTTATCAATCAATTTATGTCACTAGAGGACTCTGTGCCCTCAGTATTTTCCTGTTACGATTCGATTCTAACGGATTCGTTGAAAGCTTCAATGTACATTGAAATTCAACTCTATTCCTACTGTAAAGGGTCTTTCATTAGGCGCTTGCTATTTTTAAATTGAAATAAAACGAAGTGGCTTATGTAACACTATGTGTTGTATTTAACATCGTTTAAATGTCCACGGCTGAGTGAAGCACATCCGAAATATTTAGTTTTCCATGCCTGTATCACTTCAATCATGCTGAATTTGATCGACGGCATGGCTTACATTGGCTCTGAGATGCGCTATGGTTTCTGGCTTATTCGAATACAGCTGCAGCTTAAGAAAACCCCAAAAGAACAACTCTAACTGGGTCAAATCGCACGATCTCGGTAGCCAGTTCACATCGCCTCCGCGTGATATGGCCATGCTCTCATATCTCCCTGTGCAGAATATCCAATGTGACAGGAGATGTGGTGCACATAGGATGATGCTGTCGTTGATGTTCAAATTATCCAATTTATTGCCGTGTAGTGCTATGGCTGATATGGTGTTCTTAACGATATATGCATGGCAGACGCCGCTACCACAAAATTTACGCCAAAAATGGACGCTTATGGTCTTTATGTGGATCGGATCGTTGCTGAATTACACAATTTCTTTTGTTCACGTACTCTTTCATTCAGAAACTGATGTAATCATTAGTTTCCGTGCTTTTTTCCTCTAATGCTCCTCATATCAAACGAATTATTGGCTATCATTACAGATCTCTAATAATAGTCTGCCCTGGTATTAACAACACATAGTGGAAAACGCCTTTCGAATCCCATCAAACACAGAGCATTACTTACTTATATGATAAAGTTTCTCAAAAAATCTATCATTCGGTGTCGACTTTAAACTGTAGGTCCCGCCGCTCATGTAAAAGGTGTTTTTTATAGAGGTATAGAACTTTAAGTTGGCATTACTTTTCAAGATGGCGACCGATTTAACAGCTGTCAAGTGATTTATTCTCAGTTTGGTTTGGCAATTCATCATGAATAGACTCACGCCTGAACAACGCTTGCAAATAGTGCAATTTTATTTCGAAAATAATGGTTCTGTGAGGAAAGCGTATCGCGCACTACGTCCATTTTATCGTCGACAAAATCGTCCATCAGAGCAGTTAATTCGATTAACCATGGAACGTTTTCGCACCACGTTTACTCTTATTGATAACTCGCATCCCCAGAGACGCTGTACGGTGCGTACAGAAGAAGCTATTGCTGCTGTAGAGCGTAGCATTGAGGAAGACCCGAATGAGTCCATCCGCCATCGAGCACAGGAATTGGATCTGTGTCCATCCACTTTATGGAAGATTTTGCGGAAGGATCTTGGTTTGCGTGCTTACAAAATCCAACTCGTGCAAGATTTGAAGCCAAACGATCATCAAGT
The DNA here is from genome assembly GCA_932273835.1 of Sarcophaga variegata. Classification (NCBI taxonomy): domain Eukaryota; kingdom Metazoa; phylum Arthropoda; class Insecta; order Diptera; family Sarcophagidae; genus Sarcophaga; species Sarcophaga variegata. Next base: position 12,892,865 of record OW026361.1, on the reverse strand, counting down.
AAGGCGTAGATTCGTCGAATGGGCCCAAAACGAGATTACCGTTGTTCCCGATTTTCATAAGCGAATTTTGTTTAGCGATGAAGCGCACTTCTGATTGAATGGCTACGTCAACAAACAAAACTGCCGCATTTGGGGTGAAGGTAATCCTCAAGTGTATGTGGAAACACTGTTACATCCAGAAAAACTGACTGTTTGGTGCGCTTTATGGGCTGGTGGAATCATTGGTTCGTACTTTTTCAAAAACGATGGTGGCCAGAACGTTACAGTCAATGGTGATCGATATAGAGCCATGATTACTAACTTTTTCATTCCTGAATTGAATAACCATGATGTCCAGGAGATGTGGTTTCAACAAGACGGCGCAACATGTCACACAGCTCGTGCCACAATAGACTTATTGAAAGACACGTTTGGTGACCGCCTAATTTCACGTTTTGGACCTGTGAATTGGCCTCCAAGATCTTGTGATTTAACACCGCTAGACTACTTTCTGTGGGGCTATGTAAAGTTATTGGTCTATGCGGTAAAGCCACAAACGCTTGACCATTTGGAAGACAACATTCGCCGTATTATTGCCGATATACGGCCACAAATGTTGGAAAAAGTCATCGAAAATTGGACGTCCAGATTGGACTACATCCGCGCCAGCCGTGGCGGTCATATGCCAGAAATCATATTTAAAATGTAATGCCACAAGATTATCTTTCGGATAAATAAAATGCATGTCAATCGAATAATCCATCGTTGTTTTATTGCAACTTAAAGTTCTATACCTCTATAAAAACACCCTTTATAATATTGACACATACAACATAAGTGATGCGACAAGCTAGGTTGTAATCCTAACTGAAGGGTTGTAATGATTAATTATATATGTGTACCGGCAAAATAAGGCCTTATTTATATGTCCGAATCATGTATATTTTTAATGCACTCCACCCAGAGTAGTTGTGACGTTTACGTTTAAGTAAATAAAACTTTCAATTTAAATTTTTAAGATTAAAAAAATTGTTTGCTTTCCAATGCCAATCCAATCATATGTATTTAAAATTAATTTTTTCATTATGGAGCTTAAACCACAATCAGCAACTTCATTAAGTTCATATCAACCACAATCACATATGAATCCAAAATCATAACAACAGTTGCAGTTGCAGTTGCATTTCTGAAATGCTTAAGTAAACTAAAGAATGAGTTTTTTTCTGTTGCTCGTTCTTTATTATACTTGAATTTCAATTTCAATTTAATTTTTAATTTGTTGTTGATTTTGAAAAGAAAAAAAGAAATGAAAAATTAAATTTAACTTGTCGAGTTTATTTTCTTTATTTTCAAACAATTTTTTTTATCGCAGCATTTCATTTCATTTCGTTTCATTATATTTCATCTCGAAAGCAATTTGTTAAACATATTCTTGAGATCTGCTTCAAAAAACATCCACCCACACCCACATCAGTAAGTAATACACACTCGCTCACTCATTCATTCATACTCATGCTTGCCTTAATTCATTCATTCATTCATAGCCAACCAAATGTTGCATTCTTTACGTTCAACTGCATGGATGTAGGCCTGCAATTGGCAATCTGCCCAAAAATTTTTAACTGAATGCTGCAACAATTGTTGCTGCAGGTTCCCCAAAAAAAGCCTCTTGTTTGTTTCCTTAACATTATTTTCCTTTCCTTTCCTTTATTTTTAATATTTTCGAATTATTTTTACTTCTTTAACAAAGGGTCTCGTATTTGTTTAGGTGGTTGTTGCTGTTGCTATTGCCATATTCCTATGACTCCAAACGCCCCTAATCGCCTCAGTAATACACCTTCACACTGGCATGGATGGCTTCGTAGTACTTGAGTAAATAAAGCTGTTGAAAGATTTTCTCTTTGAAAAAAAAAAAATTCTTCTCTCAACTCCACAGGAAATTTTTCTAAGATTTTTTTTATTTTTTTTTTTGGAAAATTATTTATTCTTGCTGGGATCTTTTAAGCCATTTATCTTTAGGCCTTCTTTAAAAAACAGTGGGTGTTAATGAAAATATTGTTTAAAATATAAGCTCGTAGATTGCAAATAAAAATAAAAATAAATTTTGTGTTTAGTTTTAATTAAAATTCTTTATTATTCGCACAATTCTGTGTGTCACTGTTCACAACTTGATGTAAACAACAACAAATGCTTTTATCTGTTATTCCTCTGTTTATAGCCTTTGCATAAACAATAATAATTACTAGACAATTATTTGACAGATGTTTGTAGCGGAAATCTTCAAACCACCATTACTCTCTTCAAACACACCAGGTCTTCACACAAGAATGACTGAACTTCCCTAATCACATATTGTTGGTATCCAGATCAGCTGAATCAGGCAAAAAGAATTTGAAAATCACATTTACTTACCTAATTTCAAAGGGTGTCAGGAGTTGCATGACTCTGTGTACCGTATACGTCGACACAGCACTCTTCTCTACTGAGTTTCGGGCCACTGCAGCATAGAAGGCAACGAAAGGAGTTGCATACATTCCCTATACCGTATACGTCGACTTAAAGCCAGTCTGTGCTGAGTTCTTGGCCACTGGGGCATAGAAGGAAATGAAAGAAGCTGCATATAAATACATCAACATAACACTCGTCTCTACTGAGTTTCCGTGTTACTGTAGAAATAGAAGGAAATGAAAAGGGAGGACAGACAGGCACGGAAGGCATCAAAAATTTCTGAGGAAGAGAAAAAGAAGAGGGAAAGCAGTATGGAATTCAACAAACCGTAGGTGGTCCAACATACCTGATTTCAGAATTTCAAAATTGCTGTGTTTAGCAGTGGAAACCAGGGAACTACTTGAGTTCGACAAGAGAACGGTTTGACATTGGACTATTGGCAGTTTCGCTGACAAGCTCGGTCTGCCCTAACCAGGATTACTGCAGGAGCTGGAAAGAGATGGAAGAAATAGAATCGGCGTTTTATGTGACGGCCCAGCACTTCAAGAGAGAAGTCATAGGAGGAGCAAGGAACTACTTGAGTTCAACAAGATAACGCTTTGCACTCTAACAGAAATTCTAATGGGACACTGAACTAATTATAGTTCATGCTCGGTGTGCCACACCAAGATTACTGCAGAAGCTGCCAGGATATGGAACAAATAGAATCAGCCTTTTATGTGAGTGCCCTTCAAGACAGACGTCATAGATTTGTTGGGTGACAAACAAAAAACAAACAAAACATTTGAAGATCTTGGCATCCTGGTTTCATTTGAAGCTAGGGGTAGTTCAAACTCACTACTAACGGATCATGACAAGGAAGGAAAGCCTCCTCCACTGGGCGACACACAACTATTGCTTTTCTTTGTTATTCCTCTGTTTATAGCCTTTGTATAAACAATAATAATTACTAGACAATTATTTGACAGATCTTTGTAACGGATATCTTCAACCCACGATTATTCTCTTCAAACACACCGTATCTTCACACAAGACTGACTGAACTTCACTAACTTACTCGCCTGCTTTGCTTTGCCTTTTATATGGCAAGGTAAAAAGTCTGATGAGTATTGTTAAAGGCGTATGTTCGTGACTTCGCCTTCATGAAATCTTTATAAATGTATACATCATTGTTTACATTTATTATTATGGTGTTGCTTGTGTATTTTGTTTACATTTATTCTTGCAGTGTTGTTTGTGAATTTTTGTTTACTTGTTTACCATTCTTTTTATGCTCGTGTTTGTTGTTATATTAAGCAGTAGTATAATTTGTAAACAGGTTTGTTTACTGCAATGTTAAGCGATATAGAAGCAAATACCCAGTATCTAGATTCTTCATTTTCGTAACAATATTTAATGAAAAAATAGCAGAGGTTTGCTTACGAACGTGTATCGCAATGCGTAGTTATACTCGGAGGCCATTGGACGCATCGTACTGGAAAAGAAAAAGTGGAAGGAAAGTAAATAAAAAGAAAAAGAGAACTGGAGATAGACAAAATATGTCTTTCAAATAAATTAAAATGCTTAAAGCGAAAGGAATAGCTTCGGCAAATTGATCGTGCATGCTTCAGACAGTTCAATTCCATTACACGATAGCTTGAATATCGACTCTAGTTTAACATACATATATACATAATTGGTCATTACAACCCTTCAGTCAGGATTACGACCTAGTTTCTCACACCACTTATGTTGTGTGTGTTAATTTTTTTTTACATGAGCGGCGGGACCTACAGTTTAAAGTCGACTCCGAACGACAGATTTTTGAGAAACTTTTCTTGGCAATTTTTATTTACTTTCAGAGTTTTTGCCAGAAATCTGCTGAGAGGAAGTCGCCGAAGAAATACTTTTTGTATTTTCTTTTGATGTCTGGCCTGGGGCTCGACATCAATAAGCCAACACACTACCTACGGCGACTCTCGTTTAAACTCTCGAAAAAAACACCTACTCAGGGAATTCAACCTTCTCCTATCAATTACAGTACAGGTGTTCTATATTTTCCAATTGCTACTCATCATAATATACCCTACATCTGTCCGATTGGGATCCGCTACAAGATCCTTGTCAAAAAATCCTAACTTCGCAATAGCTGACAAGAAGCCCTTTTACTAGTCCCACTATGGTCTTTCTAAGCCCCCACGTTTACCCTTTGCTATATCCAAATTATATGGTAATTCGTAGCAATAAGCATGCAAATAAATTTTGCGAAAAAGGAAGCTTTTTTGCCACTCATCTCAGAAACTTTCTAGGGAAAGGTGTGATCACAAATCAGACTATCCAGGAGGTAGGGAATTGGTGTTTTGATAGGACATACATAATACATAATTGGTCATTACAACCTTTCAGTCAGGATTACAACCTAGCTTGTCACACCACTCATGTTGTGTGTGTCAATATTATACATGAGCGGCGGGACCTACAGTTTGAAGTCGAGTCTGAACGACAGATTTTTGAGAAACTTTTCATGGCAATTTTTTATTTACTCTCAGAGTTTTTGGCAGAAATCTGCTGAGAGGAAGTCGCTTTGAGTCCAATATGTAGATTCTGTTGTGATGAGAGTAAATAACCAAAACACTTACCTGCCACGCAATAATGCATCTCAGTAGGAAACACTTGTTTAAGTTCCAGGTGCTGGTCAGGAAGTTGACCGTAGTTGACTGCCGAATTTGTCGGGGTAATTGGATTGGTAAAGGCATTACTCTTTCTAGTCTACAAGGTAGTGTGTTGGCTTATTAGACACAAGGCTGTGGTTTAAATCCAGGCTCAGATATCAACAAAACGAAAAAATATACTTATTAGCAGTCTTCTTCTCAACAGCCCTCTGGCAGAAGCTCTGAGAGTAAAATAAAATTGCAATGAAAAGTTTTTCAAAAATCTGTCGTTCGGAATCGACCAGAGATCAGCAATGAATCTCTTTTTCGCTACTCATAAGTACTCATGAAATTTTGAATATGAATGCGTTAACAGTGTTGGAATCCAACTACTTTGATTCATTCGTACTCACTACAACATTGATTTATAAGTACAGATTGCAATGAGAATGAGTACAACGTTGACATCAAACTCATAACATTCGAAATATGTTTGATTCATACGCCTACTCATTCAGATTCATAAATTTAGAAAAATACTTGTAATACTCATAAATGATTCGAGTGATTCGAATCATTCGTCAAAATTTACAGTTTTAGTTGTTGTTGTATTTACAAAGAAAGAAGAAAGACACATAAACAAAGCAGACAAAGACAGCAAGGGGAGCAAAAAACACAACCTTCTTGTGAGTAATGTAGTGATCGTACGCGAATCATACTTATTTTGTGATTCGTGCATACGATGAGTCATGGAGAGTCGAAATCAATAACATCATGCGTATTGTTAAGTGTGAGTACCAAGTGTATTTCAAACTTTGAATATGAGTAGTATGAGTATGACATTAAAATAAGTATGAATGCGTATAAATATCAGATTTTATAAGTATGATTCGAATATACTCATCGTTTTGAATACTCATTGCTGACGTCTGGAATCGACTTTAAACTATAGGTCCCGCCACTTATGAATTTAATTAACACAAACAACATAAGTGGTGTGAGAAGCTGGGTTGTAATCTTGACTAAAGGGTTGTAATTAACCAATTAAGTAATTACGTAGAGGCCCTGTAGGTCATGTAGTAACAGTAATATGATATCTCTTCGCTATAAAATTAATAATAAACTCGGTTGTTAGTTTAAACGTCTATTCAACCATTAACTAAAGAGATATGAACAAGACATTAATCATGTGGTGGGTGTCTTTGCTAGATCATTAACAACTAAACTCTTCTTCCACTGTTAAGCAGTTCATTCTTGGCATTCTATAATCAGAACATTTGTCCTATAGATATCTCGTGTTTAAGGCCAGGATGGAAGTGCCCAGAAGGTCCAACATTTGGCACATAATTCATTAGACCTCCGAGTATGTATGTCTGTGGATTCAGTTGTAGAAAATCTGCTGCAAGTTCATTTATATTTTTGCTTGGCGGCATGCATATGCAGATGCAATGCGTATGGAGTCTAGAACTTGCCCCACTGTTACACAAGCAATTCCACTTTTTCGTCTTTATTTCTTTTGCTGTTGTTGTTGTAGTAATGCACTATCAAAAAAAAAACTTTACAACTTGGTTTGGGGAATTTCTATTTCATACTTTCACAACGATTTTCTTTCGTTTTACTTTCCTTTTTTTGCGGTTGTTTTTTTTCGTTTTCTTGGCAAATTGTTAAAAAATTAAGTTTAATTTGTAAATATTGCAGCAGAAAACGCAAGAGAGTCAGCAATAAAAAGTAAATTCGTGATGTAAATGTAAGAAAGAGAAACAAGTTCGTGATGGAGAGAGAGACAGAGAAAGATGGAGAGCGAGCAATGAGAATTGGCAATTAAAAACTCATTTGTAGTATCAGACCATAATTAAATCAAAAATTTTAATCGGAGCATAAATTATTTGGCATTTTAAGCATTTAAAAAGGTTTTGTTTTGTTTTTTTATGTTGCAAGTAATTAAAGAAACATGTTTTTCATAAGCGATTAAAGGAGGCCCATTTATGGGGTTATGACCACGTTAAAATAGTTAAGAAAAAAATTTTTTTCAATATTTATTAAGAAAACTATCGTACTTTGGCGTTAAAAAGGAACATTGTAATCTATGCCAAGAGTAACCGAGACACAAACGCCTCTTTTGGTAGATTGCAATGGGAATAGGGTACTTTTTAAGCGCTGTGTACTTTTAAATTTAAATAAAAAAGCCTTTGTTGAAGTCTCCGCTGTCTAGAAGGTAGTGTATTAGACGTACGGCCTCAAGTCAGGCATCTCTATCAAAACGAGTTATGAAAAAATATTTCCTTGGCGACTTCCTCTCAGCAGATTTCTGGCAAAAACTCTGAGAGTAGGTAGCTAGGTAGGTAGAAGTGGCTGTCCCTTCGATGGAGGCATGAGCGGACACACTTAGGCCGCACACGGGGTCCATTGTGATATCACAGTTTCTCATTTTCCCTTATTCTAGGAACCACTGGGAACTTCCGATGAATACTGCCAATATTCATACATGGCAGTTCATCTATATCCTCCATGTAGTAGGCACCCAACTCTGAGAGTAAAAAAAGAAAAAAATGTCTTGAAAATTTTCTCAAAAATCTGTTTTTCAGAGTGGACATTAAAGTGTAGGTTCCGCCACTCATGGGTAAAATTAACACACACACCATAAGTGCTGAGAGAAGCTAGGTCGTAATTTTGACTGAAGGGTTGTAATGGCCAATTTTGTAAATTATGTCTGTATGTGTGTGAGATATCATCGCAAATTTTGTTACATTTGAAAGACCTATTGAGGCCATTATGTGTGGAACATAACCAAAGGTCAGCAATGAGTATTCAAAACGATGAGTAGATTCGTATCATACTTATAATTTCTGATACTTATACGCATTCATACTTACTTTAATGTCATACTCATACTACTCATACTCAAAGTTTGAAATACTCATGGTACTCTTACTTAACAAAACGCATGATGTTATTGATTTCGACTCTCCATGACTCATCGTATACACGAATCACAAAATAAGTATGATTTGCGTACGAACACTACTATACTCACATGAAGGTTGTGTGTTTGCTCTCCTTGCTATCTTCGCCTTTTTCTTTCTTCCTTTTTTGTAAATGCAACAACAACTAAGACTCTAAGTATTTTTCTAAATTTATGAATCTACATGAGTAGGCGTATGAATCAAACATGTTTCGAATGTTATGAGTTTGATGTCAACGTTGTACTCATACTCATTGCAACTTGTTCTTATAAATCAACTTTGTTGTGAGTACGAATAAATCAGAGTAGTTGGATTTCAATACTGTTGACTCACTCATACTCGAAATTTCATGAGTGCTTATGAGTAGCGAAAAAACGAATCATTGCTGATCTCTGAACATAACATCGTTCCAATTTACGCTATGGCTTGTCTGGTTAGAACGCATCCGAAAAGTCCAATGTTTTCCATAATTCTGGCGCACAAATCAGACTGAATTTTACCGATGACATGGGTTATGTTGTATTATGGGACCGCTGTGGTTTACAACTTATTCGTATACGACTGGCACTTAAAGAAAAAGCCCAGAATAAAAGGCTAAATAAGGCCAAAATCTCGGTGGCCAATTTATAATCACCTCCGTGTGAGATGATCATGCCCTCAAATCATTCGTGTAGAATATTCAATGTAGCGTGAGTTGTGTGGCACGTAAAGCCGCCCTGTTGAAATCACATTTACGACTTATTCGTATACACCTGCCCCAAAAAAAAAGCTAAATGGGGTTTAGTAGCACGATCTCGTTGGCCAGCTTACAATCACCTCCACATGAGGTGAGCCACACACCCAAATAGGTCGGTCGTGCAGAATATTCGTTGTAGCGTGAGTTGTGTGGCACGTAAAGCTGTCCTGTTTAAATAATATGTCGTTGATATTCAAATCATCGAATTCAGAACAAAAGGAGTTAATAATCGTGGACCTAAAGTGCTCAACTGTTGACAGTGATAGCATGACCAACAACTTTTTAAAGAAATATGGACCTGCTTTAAATTCGCCAAAACAGTGATTTTTTTGGGATGCATTGGATGCTCTAGTATATCATGTGGATTGCTAGAAATCGTCCTCATCGCTGCTTTTAAAACCATTCAGCGAACACACCGCTGTTGTCTATGGCCGTCCATGGCTATTTGGCAAAACAAATTGAAGACATGCATACATAATTGCTCATTACAACCCTTCGGTCAGGATTACAACCTAGTTTCTCACAATACTAATGTTGTGCGCTAATTTTATAATGGGTGATTGTTTCAGAGCTATACGAATTTTTCAAAAGAAAAATACACATAAAATTCAGAAAAATGCATGAAATCTTTATTTGAATCGATAGTACGGTCCATATAATTTAATGTTTGAAGATTATTTCATACAAATGTTGACCGCGACTGCGCCACAAATTGTCCATCCGCTTAGTCCAATTTTGGCATACTCTTTCCAGCATTTCGGCCGGTATCTCACGAATAAATGCTTCAATGTTGTCTTCCAATGCATCAATTGAAGCGGGCTTGTCTGTATAGACATGAGCTAAAACATAGCTCCACAAAAAATAGTCTGAAGGCGTTAAATCGAACGATCTAGCCGGCCAATTGGCCGGTCCCGAATGTAAAATAAAATGTTCACCGAACTCGCCTCTCAATAAGACCATTGTTACGCATGCTGTGTGGCATGTGGCACCGTCCTGTTGGAACCACATGTCATGCAAGTCAAGCTCTTGCATTTTGGGCAAAAAAAGTTGGATATCATCTCACGGTAGCGCTCACCATTCATAGTTACGTTACGATTCGCAGCATCTTTGAAGAATTACGGTCCAATGATGCCACCAGCCCATAAACCGCACCAAACTTTGACTTTTTCTGGATGCATTGGTAGCTTTTACAATGCTTCTGTCTGATCTTCTCTCCAAAATTGACAATTCTGCTTATTTACGTATCCATTGAGCCAAAAATGAGCTTCGTCGCTGAACACAATTTTTCGATAAAGAAGTAGATCTCCGGCCAATTTTCCAAGAACCCATTTAACAAAAATTCTGCGTTGTGGTAGGTCGTTCGGCTTCAATTCTTGCACCAGCTGTATTGTGAAAGGCTTCACACCTAAATCCTTCCGAAAAATTTTCCACGTTGTTAAGTAACAGGGGCCCAATTGCTGCGAACGGCGACGATTCGATAATTGATGGTCATCATTAACACTGGCCGATACATCTGAGATAATTTCTTCAGTTCGCACTCTAAGTAAACGTGTTGGTGGTTTAATGTCCAACAATGTAAATTTGGTGCGAAATTTAGTCACAATAGCCCGAAAGCCGCTTCAGTGGGTCGATTAAACTGACCATAAAATGGAAGAAGGGCGCGATGAACTTTCTTAACAGAGCACGCATTTTGATAATAAAATTCAATGATTTGCAAGCGTTGTTCGTTTGTAAGACGATTCATGGTTAAATTATAGACCAAACTGACGATGTTTGACAGTGAAACAAAACACGAAACGTGCGTGAGCTGTTTAAACCAGCAGTGTTGCCAAAAAGATAATAGCTAAAAAATCACCCGTTACATGAGTGGTGGGACCTACAGTTTTAAAGACGTCTTCGAACGAAAAATTTTTAAGAAACTTTTCATGGCAATTTCATTTATTTGCTCTGCGATTTTTTGGTCAGAAATCGGAGAGGAAGTCGCCGAAGAAAATATTTTTCCATATTTTCGGTTTGATATCTGATCTGGGGTTTAAACGGTGGCCTTACGTCTAATAAGCCAATATACTACCTACTAGACTACGGCGACTTCATACAACAAACTGAATAAGTGCCTACCAATGTGACAGATGTATGGTACCTTAAGCAAAATGGCCGTTATTAACTGTCAAAGTTTGAAAATCCCTGTTAAAAGTCGCTATACAATCAAGATCTTGATACTACTTCTTCAAAGTACTCCTTCACTCTTAATAGCATTGGTTTACCTGATTAGAAATTGTGGATATAAATTTAAAACGTTTCTTCCCTGCAACGAGTTCCCTCCCTTTTTGGTACCAAAAAAAATTTTTTTATTTTTTCATTTCCGTTCTAAAAATACTTTCGTTTTTTCTTTACTTTCCTTAAATAAACACCATAATTTGGGTTTTTATTTTAAGATTCAAAGATTAAACATCTAAAAACAAAAGACCCACTTTTATTTTATTTCTAAACCTGCCCCTCCCCCCTCTGCTATTAAAATTATTTGCCAAGCCCGATTAATTTTCAAGTAGAAATGAAAAATTCTTTGAAAATTTCCTTTTTTTTTTTACCAGGCCGTTTGAAAATGTTCAACTTGCCACGAAACCAATAGAATTTCATGTTTATGGGCGATAAAGAAAAAAAAATTAAAAGAAACGAAAGACTGAAAATAAATACAGAGTAAAGGATAAAACGGATAAATAAGAGCCAAATCAAATATTTTAAAATATTTGTGCAATTTCACTCTCTAAACTATAAACAAGGCCAACAGTTTTTTTTTCTTCAAATTTTTTCTTTTTTTTGTGACAGTTTTTTACAAGTAAAGATGGATAACAGAGAAGTTTTTATGAAATTTTATATTAATTTCACTTTCACTTTTTATTTGTGTGTTACCAAATACTGCAGTCTAACAGGTTCTTAAATACTGAATTTTGAATATTGACAGTTGAAAACGGTCATCTTGTTGAAGCTGCATATGTCAAATTAGTTGTCATTTATTCAGTCTATTTCCCAAATCACCATGGATGACCATATAAAGGGTCCGTCAAATAACTTTTTTTTTTTGAAAATGCTTTAAAAAAACTACGGAATATTTTTTCAAATTTCTTTTTTTATTTGAAAGTACAAACCTTCCGGTTAATAATGGAAAATAATTTCATTCAAATGGCTGCCTCGGCTGGCCATGCAGTAGCCTACACGATCGGTCCAATTTTTAAGCACATTATCGATTGTGGGCAGCTGTATTTCACCAATGGCTTCACGAATATTGTCCTTTAAAGCGTCAATTGTCTCTGGCTTGTCGGCGTAACAATTATCTTTGACGGCACCCCACAAACTACAGTCCAACGGTGTCAAATCGCAGCTCCGAGGTGGCCAAATTACATCAGCTCTGCGGCTGATAATACGATCTTCAAAAAACAGGGCGCAAAACATCGAGTGTAGCTTCGGCTGTGTGGCACGTAGCGCCGTCCTGTTGAAACCAAATGTTGCCAATATCCTCCTCTTCAATTTGTGAAATTTTGTGAAAAAAATTCGTTCAACATGGCCCAATAACGATCGCCATTGACTGTAACGGCCACTCCTTGCTCATTTTCGAAGAAAAAATGGCCCAATTATGCCTCTGGACCAAAATCCTAACTTTTCTGCGTCCCAAATGCGACAATTTTGTTTGTATACATATCAAGATCAAAATGAGCTTCATCTGAAAAGATGATGTTTTTTGCCAAAATCGGCATCTTCTGGTGTAGGCTACTGCATGGTCAGTTGAGGCAGCTATTTGAATGAAATTATTTTCCATTATTAACCGGAAAGATTGTACTTTCAAATAAAAAGGAAATTTGAGAAAATATTCAGTGGTTTTTTTTAAAGCATTTTCAAAAAAAAAGTTTTTTGGCGGACCCTTTACAAGGACGTATGTTCGCTATATGGGCTCTGGAGCTGTTGATAACTGACCATAGTTTTCATCGATATCAGCTTCAAGGCCTATTTCTGGATGAATAGGTACGTAAGCAAACAAAATTCTTAAATTTGATACGATACCAATACACATGATATCCAAGAGCGTCCAACGCCTCTCCAAATAATCACTGTTTGGTGTGGATTTTGAACAGGCGGCATTACCGATCCATATTTCTTTGAAACCACCGTCAACTACAGGTCTTTTACCATCTTCAACCATGAGCTTAATTTCTGGATAAAGGGATGTACGTGTATAAACAAAATTGTCGAATTTGGAACAAGATGGATGACCTTGATATATAAGAACTCCAATGCATTGCGGATAAGTCACTGTTTGATGTGCATCTTAGTCTGGCTGCTTTACCGATCCATAATTCTTTGAGAGCAACGTTGACTACAGGTCTTTGACTACCTACTTCTTTTGAAGTGAATTTGATGATCTGGGCTTCAACGACATGTGGGCTCTTGGCCACGGCAGTGTCTTCAAACCCCAATGATGGTTGGTTGGTAGGATCTTTTAATTTAGTCGGGCAAGTAGACTTCAATAAACTCTCTAACAAATGTCAATTCGATGCACATTCTTATCCGTGAATGCTGGGGTTGTTGTCGGATTGTCGACGAAAATTGCATTGCCGAGGAAGTAGCTAGGGCAGGTATATGTATGAGGGAATGAATAAACCTATGTAGTCGCCGGAGTCTAGTAAGTAATATGTTGTTATGTTAATGGACGTGAGGCCACGGTTCAAACTCTAGGTCAGACATCTCCAATAAGACAAAACATGAAAAAATATGTCCTCGGCGACTTCCTCTCAGCAGAGAGCAAATAAATTTGCCTTGAAAAGTGTCTCTCGTTCGTGGTCGACTTTAAACTGTAAGTTTCGCAACTCATGTATAAAATTACCACACACAAGATAAGTGGTGTCGCCCTCTTTGTATGTTGGATAGTGCCGGTAAGCTATTAGAGAAACTGCTCCAACGCAGGCTGGCAGCGGCGATTGAGACAGCTGGAGGACGCTTGGGGCCATAGCGGACCTAGTGGAATGCGTTGAACGGACCAGCATTAGGCGTTACTATCCGAAGCGCATTGTTGTACTTGCCACTATGTCCTGAGCTATGACGATATCTTGGGTATAGAGATGCCAGAAAACACATACCTCGTGGGATACGCGGATGACATAGTGGCTGTAATTTCAGCGCGCGATATGGAGGATGCCAGAAGAAAACTGAATCAAGTCGTGATAAGGACGCAGATATGGCTCGAGGACAACGGACTAGAGCTCGCAAGGGATAAGACCGAGGCCATACTGATGACATTGGCTCACATTCCACCCGAGATAAGTATGCAGATAGGTGACGTATCACTGATCACAAAGGAGGCAGACTAGACTGTAGACTTAACTACTAGGCCCAAATACAGCATGTGGCTACCAAGGCAGCAAATCTAACGGGCATGTTGAACAGACTGATGGCAAATATCGGCGAACCAACGCAGTCCAAACACAACGACTAACTCGATACTACTTTATGTCAGCGAGATATGGGGAGATGCGTTGGAGTTTAAATCCAAGTGGACTTGCGGGCATTCGAGCGAAGAAGATTATGGAAAGCGAAGAGGGAAAACCTCGCCATTAGTACCGCAGATGTCAGATCTCAAACTATACGGCGATGGCAAAGAAGGTGGAGCGATGAAACAAGTGGAGAATGGACTGCTAGACTTACTCCAGCTATAGAAGCATGGACACGGGGAAATTAACTACTTCCTGACCCAGTTTCTTTCGGGTCATGGTTATTTCCGACGATATCTACACCACATGGGCAAGGTGAATGATCGTGGCTGCATTTATTGCGAGGAAATGAGTGACGACGCTGAACACACATTCTTCCACTGCATCAAATGGCAAGACGAGAAGAATGTGTTGATGAAACAGATTGGCGAATTCACACCCGACAACATTGTTGACGCAATACTCGAAAGCGAGGCGAAGTGGAGCGCTGTGAGAAGATACGTAGAATGTGTATTCCGCAGGAAGAAGGTCGACCTTGATACAGTACGACAGAATGATACATGAGAAGACAAGCCAATAGCATGAAGCTGGCTTCGAATATGGCGTACCCAGACGTGGGAGAGTAGACAACGGTCCTTAACAGGACGTCGTTCTGGGCCCTTCCCGAAGTAAGGCAGATAGCCTTCGCGGGAAGGGAGTTTCCACAGAAGAGGAGGAAGGATTGTTTTAGTGGAAGCACCACTCGCTGCTGACGACGGTCACTGTAAGCCGAAGGCATTTTGAACCCTAGCTAATCATGACTAAAGTGTTGTAATGACCAATTATGTATGTATGTATGTAGTGTGGTGGGATCTCTTAATTTAGTCGGACATATAGAGCTCAATAAGGTCTCTAACGAACGTAGGTTTTATGTTCTTAGCCGTGAATACTGGGACTATATGGTATCCAGGGAGTCTATATGTTTGAGTACAGTGTGTATATGTATGCGGAAATGAACAACCATGAGTTCATTATCCAAAAAACTTCGCTACTATTTCAAGTGTGTCTTAAACAAAAACTTCTCCCTGCTCAGCCTTTATTTATTTCTTCCAAAAATAGAAAAAAATTTAAAAACAAAAAAGGAATAAACTACGTCGCAATAGTACGTACCATTTTCGAAGACAAACATACAAAACCAATATAAACAAAAATCTTTAAACAAATCTGGGTCAATCTACACGGAATCTTAAACGGAATGGCAACCTAGAAAAAGTACGGATCCAAAAAAAAAAAAAACACAACACTACCACACAAGACATGCTTAAACTATTGACAGTTTGCAACATAAAAGATGGCTGGATGGAGAAAATCTTCAAATAAAATCGTAAAATAATCCAATACAACGGCAATTCTATCTGTAACTGCAACTATATTTGGATCTGTATGTGTGTTTGTGTGTGTTATATTAAAGGAATTGCATAAAGAATGCAACATTAATACGGTAACTGTAACGAAATGTACAAAATCGGGGCTGAATACAATCAAATAAAAATAAAGAAGCGCCAGCAACAGTAGCATCAGCAGGCAGCAGGCAGTAGCAATGTTCAGCATGAAAAAATTGTTGCCATTGAATTTTTATTTTAAGTGTGGTGGTGGTGGTGGTGGTGATGGTGGTGAAAGTTTAATTTGAAAGCAATTGCGACATCAAATGCGGCAGTTTTTTTCCGAAGAAAAAGTGTTGAGTTCAACTTTTTTTCCTTCTTTCTTAGCTTACGCTTTTGAAATGTAAAATGAAATTTAATTGAGGGGAGATAATAAAATTAAAAGTAGAATTAAATTGTTTTATAAGGACATTTAAGAAAAATAAAAACGAAATCAAATTTATTTTCACACAATAGGAATCATTTAAAAAAGTTAAATGCTTCGTGTTGAAGAGGAGGTATTTTGTAATTAAGTGGGAAAGGAAATGCTTCCTTCTCACTCAATAGTTTTAATTGAACACGTAATAGAGGTGGATAAAACTCTGTTTCTGTAAAGAGGGAATCACAGTCTAATTCAAAGTATTTTCTGCAATGAATTAAAAGGATTTGACGTCAAGCTTCTATGACTAAGCCTTAACAGCTCCTACTGATCTTGTAATATATCAGGACTTCAAACAAGACTTTCGACCCTTGACGGTTGATATTGGTCATGTTGTTGAAACTACATCTGTAGCGTCTTCAGTTTGTTTTGCCAAATCACCATGGATGACCATATACAAGGACGTATGTTCGCTATATGGGCTCTGAAGCAGTTGACAAATGACCCTAATTTTCATCGAAATATCATTTTCAAAAATTATTTCTGAATGATTGGTATGTAAATAAACACAATTGAAGAATTTGGTACGATACCAATAAACATGACGTCCATGAGCGTCCAATGCCTCTCCATATATTCTCTGTTTAGTTTGGATTTTGAACGGGCGGCGTAGGCGTAACCAATACACATTTCTTTGAGACCAACGTCTCAGGTCTTTTAACATCTTCAGCCTTGAGCCTCATTCAGTCTGTTTTATCAAATCACCACGTGTAAATAACAACACATTCTGATATTCAAAATGGGTGCTCTGTTCTCGTAATGTACAGGGCGCTGCGCCTATTTTTTGAGACCAGCGATGTGGTAAACGATCTACCAATATCACCTGTATGTCGCCGAAATACAAGATTTGCCAAAAACTTCGACGTTGTCCGCGGAAATGTGCAGTAGAATATGAGACACTTACACTCGGCATTTCGAAAACCACAACTTGGCGAATTTCGAGTCGTGACTTGGGCATGCATACATACACACATAATTAGTCATTACACCCCTTTAGTCGGGATTGTGACCTAACTACTCGCATCAATTATCTTGTGTGTGTTAATTTTATACATGAGCGGCGAGACCTACAGTCTGAAGTCGATTTCGAGAAACTTTTCATGGCAATTTTATGTGCTTTAAGAGTGTTTGCCAGAAATCTGCTTAGAGGCAGACGTCAAAGATATATTTTTTGTATTTTACTTTGTTGAAGATTCCTGACCTGTGGTTTGAACCGAGGTCACATGTCTAATAAGCCAATACAATACCTACTAGACTAGGGCGACTTCATGGCTTGGACATGCACTTGTACCAAATTTAACTGACCCAGGAACTGCAGGTAAAAGACCATAGACAATGACGTCTAGAGAGCATCGAAAAATCATCTTCAGCTATGAGGCCCATTTCGGGATAAGTGGAGATGTACGAGTACAAACAAAATTGTCGAATTTGGGACGATAAGTATGTACATGATATATAAGAACATCCATACATACATAACTGGTCATTACAACCTTTCAGTTAGGATTAAGGCGTAGCTTCTCACACAACTCATGGCAATTTTTTATTTTGCCCTCAGAGAGTTTTTGCCAGAAATCTGCTGAGAGGAAGTCGCCGAAGAACTATTTTTTCATATTTCGTTTTGATGTCTGAACTAGGGATTGAACCGAGGCCACACGTCTAATAAGCGGCGACTTCATGGCTTGGGCATGCACTTGTAGCAAATGCAACTGATTCAGAAACTGAAGGTTAACGACCTTGGATAACAATGTATGATCGCGGCTTGGACTCTGGCATGTACTCTGAAGCTTTGACAAGTCATCTTCATCCATGAGGCCCATCTCTGAATTAATGTGGATGTACGTGTACAAACAAAATTTTTGAATTTTTGACCATACGGATGCACATGATTTCTGAAGCAATGAGTACGTAAACAAGAAAATTGTTGAATTTCGAACGATGCCGATGGACGCTCTTGTATGTCCAATGTATTCCGAATAAGTCAATGTTTGGTGTTAATCTTGGATTGGCTGCTTTATCGTACCGTATTTCTGTGATAACGTTGGCCATGCCATCCATCACCAGTCAACAGTGAACATTATAAGTCGATGATGGTTAAATTCTCTTAGCCTGAATAGGATGTTCCGGATACCAACGATAATTCAACAGGTCAACGGCACGTTGTCACACTGGATATTCTGCACGAACGATTTAAGGTCAATATCGTCTCTCTCACGGCTAACGAGAATTTGTGATTAGAAAGCACTGTAACTCGATGATTATCATCTTCCTTTAGTCGAAACCGGATATCAACGAGGATTCAACAGGTTGGCGTAACGCTTACCGCTTACCACAGCGGTTTTCAAAGCCCATATAACATATGCCATCGATCAAATTCAGCCTAATTTAATGTCAGGTTCACGGATAATTGGACATTTCGGATGCGAACGACATTTTGATTTATACATGCAGTTGCTGAATTTGTACTTGCATTTAAAAACTTTCAGATCCGTTGTTTAGGATTCTACGGATATTTAAGAGCTCGGTGAAATACCTGGGAATAAGGCTGGATCCCAGACTGACTTTTTCGTATCAGATTCAGTACTCGGCTAACAAAGCCCAGAAGGTCGTTGGACAGCCCAGCAGATTAATGGCGAATATTGGGGGCCCACTACCGGCGAAACGGAGACTCCTGATGGAGGTTGGAAACAGCATTATGCTCTATATAAGCGAAATTTAGGCCGCAGCGCTAGATGTTAAAAAGCGGGTGAACTCACTTGTACTGGTACAGAGAATGGCTGCATTGCGACCCATTGTGATAGCAGGTATAATCCCTGTGGATCTGATGGCGGCAGAGCGGTTGGAGATTTATAGGGCGAAATCGGCTGGAAATCACATAACCGGTCACTTCAGGGAAAACATCATTTCAACGTTGCAACGACGATGGAACGATGAAGATAGAGGAAGATGGACGGCGAGACTTATTCTGGACTTAAGCATATGGATTGGTCGGAAATTACTACGTGAATTACTACGTCACACAGATGCTATCGGGTCACGGATATTGTAGAAAATATCTGCACAGAATGGGCAAGGCCGCCTCTCCTTACTGTCTTTACAAGGAAGTGGAGATAATTGATGACGCAGAACACACTGCTTTCGAGTGTGCACGTTGGCAGAGCTATCGCTCTGCACTGAAGTTGATAGTTGGGACGATCACGGCCGGTAACATAGTCGGGGTTATGTTCGCGAGTAGAGAAAATTGGACCTCAGTGGCGAATTACGTGGAGAGCATTCTAAGACGGAAAAAGAGGGATCTGGACGAAAGGAATAGTGGAGACACTTAGATGTCTCTTCAACTTTCGATACGCAATCCGGACAAGGATATGAACACGCCAAAGGGACTCCACTCCGAAGTAGTTCCACCGTAGTTTCGCAGGGGGATTTTGTTTGTTAGATACATTTACCCCTCCTCGGCGTAAGAAAAAAAAAATAAAATAAAAAATAATGATAGTTTGTACCTGTCGTATAAATCCCTCTTGTCTTTTGGTAATAACACTTTCGAAAATCATTTCATCTCCCTATAAATGTGTTTGAATAACAATTCATAACGAAAATTCTGTCTGATGTACTCGAATTACTTTTACTTACACTTGTTTTTCTTCTTAAATCTGTCATCTGTCATCGATTGTCTATTCCATCAAAATAAAAACAATTTAAAAAAGAGAAAGAAAAACTAAAAAAAAAAGATTTATTTTCCTTATTGTCTACTCATGGATAAAGATAACGAAAAAGAGTTCATTTCCAAACTACACTGATAAGACAGACTGGAAAACAATATGAAAAATCCTTTAGAAAATTTGGAAAAAAAAAACAAAAAAGAAAGAAAGACTTCGAGAGACAAAGTGTTGAGTTGGCATTTTTAACACATACACATGCACATACACACACAGGCAGACTTCAATACATAAAGAGCCCATACAACAGAGGACGACAACATAAGAAAAGTGAATTTTAAGGTCTAAACTTTCTTTTGCCCTCCCAAAAAAACTAGAACGAACAGTCGTTATAAATTTAGTCTAAGAAAACTAAGAATGAAGGATGTAAGGAAAAAATAAATTTTTACCGAAAAAGGTAAAATGCACACTCCCATCTATTTCTTTCTTTCTTTATAATTCGTTTTAATTTTATTTTCTTGTTGTTGTTTTCTTTTGAAAGAAAATTATTTAATTTTTCATTTTTTTTCTTCTTTCTTTGCTCTGGATTTCACTTTGGCTCACTTACATTCATTTTTTGAACAAATTTTGTGTGTCAATAACGTTTGAATTTGAAATGGAAAATCCGTCGTTTTTTTGCTTTCTCTCCGTCTTGCAGTTTTACTGGTATGCAGCAGCATAGAGCATTGCATACTTTTGGGCAATGGCTATAAATGTAAAGGCAAAGGATGCGTGAAAGAGAGAGGAAGACAGAGAGAGAGAGAGAGAGAGAGTCGGAAATGGAGAGCAAAAATTTTGAACTTTATATAGAGTTAACAAACACAGTTTAAAAAAAAAGAAAGAAATTGGAAAAGCAAAGAGGCAGAGTTGCCAGGTATCCATGAATGAAATAGTCATTGGGCATTACAACCCTGTAGTCAAGATTACAATCTAGCTTCTGACACCACTCATATTGTGTCTGGAGTTACAGGTTAAAGTCGACTCCGAACGACAAATTTTTGAGAAACTTTTAATAGCAATTTTATTTACTCTCAGAGATATATCTCAGAGTTCTGTAGGTTGTCTGAAGACGGAGGGGATCATATCTTATGTTTTTATGTCTTTTTTTTTGACTTGAGCCGGAGGTGGGAATCTTCAAAAGACACTTTTGTTCCAACAAAAGTGTGCACGACTCACAATCAAACCCAAGCCCTATTTCCTTCAACCACTCTCTCCCCGCAAAATCTTCGGAACATTTCAGCATAACCTCAGCCATTCGCTGACTGTATTACATAACATACATAATTGATCATTACAACCCTTCAGTCAGGATTGCGACCTAGTTTCTCACACCACTTATGTTGTGTGTGTTAATTTTATTCATGTGTGGTGAGACCTACAGTTTAAAGTCGACTCCGAACGATAGATTTTTGAGAAAGTTTTCATGACAATTTTATTTTCTCTCAGACTTTTTGCCAGAAATCTGCTGAGAGAAAGTCGTCGAAGAAATACTTTTTGTATTTTGTTTTGCTGTCTGGCCTCGGGCTCGAATCCTGGCTTTACGTTTAATAAGCCAACACACTACCTACTAGAGTACGGCGACTTCGCTGACTGTATTGGCGCCATAGAATTCCAGAAATCAACATCAACATCTTCTATAAACTGGTTTGGCCCAAAACTCATTTCCCCGAGCCATCTAAATCTAGGACAGCATATTAGAATATGCTCCGCATCTTCCTCCTCATCTACACAATTTGGGCGTATAGGGGAAGTATCATGTACGTACAAATCTGTGGAGGTATTTCCTAAAGCATCCATGACCAGTCAAGAACTGGGTCACGTAAAAGTTCAGCTCGCAATGTTTGTTCTCCATCCAAGGGGATATATTAGGGATAATGTGAAATGTACATCTTCCCTTTAGATGGTTCTCTAATTGTGATTAACACTTGTGCATGGAAGTCCTTCGTTCTTCCGCTTTTATAGCTACTGTTTGACCTGGATAGTCGAGAAGGCGAAGTCGTATTTTATGTGACTTTTCTTATCTAGGGGTGCATATGTACGTAGTCAGAAATGACTAGGTAGCCAATATTTAGAGGAACTAATAAATCTGAAGGATAATTAGCTTGTGGATATAGTACGTAGTAGTCTCGTAGGTAGTGTGTTGGCTTATTACGTAAAGCCAGGGTTCGATCCCCAGGCCAGACATCAAGACAAAATAAAAAAAGTATTTCTTCGGCAACTTCCTCTCAGCAGATTTCTGGCAAAAACTCTCTGAGAGTAAATAAAATTGCCTTGAAAAAGTTTCACAAAAATCTGTCGTTCGGAGTCGCCACTCATGTATAAAAATTAACACACACAACATAAGTGGTGTGAGAAACTAGGACGTTGTACAATGGGTCAATTCGACCTCCGGGTACTGTACTTGTCTTAATTGACAAGTGCATGTCCTCTAACAATACAATAAGTATTTCTTCGCCAACTTCCTCTCATTTCTGGCAATAACTCTTAGAGTAAATAAAAGTCGCCATGAAAAGTTTCTCAAAAATCTGTCGTTCGGAGTCGATTTTAAACTGTAGGTCCCACCACTCATGTATAAAATTAACACACACAACAAAAGTGGTGTGAGAAACTAGATCGTAATCCCGAGTGCAGGGTTGTAATGATCAATTATGTGTATATAGTAGGGTTTGTGAACGACATTTATGTGGCTTATGCGGTCTTTATTCGACCAATTTTCCTAGGAATCATATGCAAAATTACCATGAGAACTAGAAATGCAATTCGAAGCATGCTTAGTTGCCATAGTCTAGTAGGTAGTGCGTTGACTTATTAGTTCAATCATCAGTTCAGACGTCAAAACGAATATGAAAAAATATTTCTGGTGAAAACTGTGAGTGTGAAATAAAATTGCCACTTAAAGTTTCTCAAAAATCTATCGTTCAGAATCGACTTTAAACTGTAGGTCCCGCCACTCATGGATATAAAATGTCTGAGCTGAGGTTTGAACCACAAGTTTTTGTCTAATAAGCCAACATACTATCTATTATACTATGACGATTTCCTTTCATTAGGTTTCTGGCAAAAACCGTGAAAGTAAATCAATTGTCCTGAAAAGTTCCTCCAGTCTGTCATTCGAAGTCAATAGTAAAGTATAGGTCCCGTGCAGACATCAGCAACGAATCGCTTTTTCGCTACTCATAAGTACTCATGAAATTTTGAGTATGAGTGAGTCAACAGTATTGAAATCCAACTACTCTGATTCATTCGTACTCACTGCAACATTGATTTATAAGTTCAAGTTGCAATCAGTATGAGTACAACGCTGACATCAAACTCATAACATTCGAAATATGTTTGATTCATACGCCTACTCATTCAGATTCATAAATTTAGAAAAATACTTCTTATACTCATAAATGATTCCAATGATTCGAATCATTCATTAAAATTTATAGTCTTAGTTGTTGTTGCATTTAAAAAAAGAAGAAAGACAGCATGCAGAGCAAACACACAACCTTCTAGTGAGTATTGTAGTGTTCGTACGCGAATCATACTTATTTTGTGATTCGTGCATACGATGAGTCGTGGAGAGTCGAAATCAATAACATCATGAGTATTGTTAAGTATGAGTACGATGAGTATTTCAAACTTTGAATATGAGTAGTATGAGTATGACATTAAAATAAGTATGAATGCGTATAAGTATCAGAAATTATGAGTATTATTCGAATCTACTCATCGTTTTGAATACTCATTGCTGACGTCTGGTATATCATTCTTAAAAAAGATTGTGATCTCGTTTTTACCACATCTCCTGTATTCAGCATTTTACATCATGCCAATGCAAGTATATGACATGGACATGGTCCCGTGGCTTATGCATAAAACTACTATCTAACACGGGTGGTTTTAGAAGCTAGGTTGTAATCCTAACTGAAGGGGTTGCAATGACCAATTATGAATGTATGTATGTATTGTATATGAGATCCAAGCGGGTTTCTTCATTTAAATGTTCCCGTTTTTTTCAGTTTTTATTATTTACAATGGCAACCCTATTTTATTAGGTTTTATAAATAGAACGAGTGTCATTTTCAGTTCCATTTAGTTTTTCTTCTTCTTCTATTTTGCATTTTTTGAAGTTTTCTTGTTGGATATTTTGTTGTTGTTGTTGCTATTGCCTGTAAATGTTGTTGCTGTTGTTGTGGTTGTTGCAATTGTAGTTTTAATTTGCCAAACCAAACGTGTTATTTGCTTTAAACTACAGTTCAAATACACATAACAAAAGCAATAGAGAGAGAATCATACACTAATACACACACACACACACACGTATAAGCCGTTATAACGGTATACTTACATACTGTGTTATAAAAACACAGGCACACAAATAAAAATGAACGAAAAAATGATCACAGTATTGTAAAGAGTCGTACAAATATATGTAAACCCGGTACACTTTGAAAGTTTCAATGAGGGAGGGAATGGAAGCAGTTATGCTGTGTAACAAATGAAATGAAATTTCTTGCACATGAATTGCCAGAGACTTGTGTGCTGAAATATATGGTTTAACCAACTCCCCTCATCTTAAAGAACAGCAGAGGTTAGAGAGCAAGAAAGGCAGGAAAACTTAATATTTATTGAAAATATTAGTATCATGCAATGCTGTATTATATACGTATGCTGGGCATTTATGCATTTGATTTAAGTGTGCACATACGCACACACACACATAATTTCTTATAAAAATTATAGGTTTTTCACAAAGGAAAAGTTTGTGAAAGGCTTTCATATTGAGTACCAATAAATTGGGAGAATATGAAAAATGAAAAACATGATAAATTTATAGGGGGGAGCCACAGATTATGCACTTTAAGGCATTTTAAAGGTGAAGTAAGAAAATTCCATTATTTTTGCACGAAATTTCGAAATTTATTTAAAAGATTGTGATTAAGAGTGACGACTCCGGAGAGGTAGTCCTCGAAAGAATTTTTTTTCATATTTCATTTTGCTCGCAATGTCTGAGCTAATAGTTGCACCGTCCTCATTTTCAAAGAAATATGGGTCACAAGCCGCTCTAGGAAATCACTCGTAATAGTTGCATAGGTTTCTGTAAGACCACGTGTGGGCTTTCTAAGCCCTAAATACGGTAATTGTGCTTATTATTATACCCACCGAGATGAAAATGAGCTTCATCCGAAAATATGAATTCTTTTGGCAAAATGGACTTCATTGTGCAGGTTCTCGTTGGCCCATCTAGGGAAACGAAAACGAAACCCATTGAACTTTGCAGAATTCGATGTACCGACGAGTTAATGTTGATGGAATCTTACGCACTCTCTCAGCCACAGCTTCCATATTTCCATTGGAAATCAGGTCTGTTAGTCCTTCTCTGCGTCCAAAGTTTCTACGACATTTTCGTATAAATTTCCAATAAATCGCAATGTTGCTCAGGCGTAAATCGATTCATTACGTTCAGTGGAGATACATACATAATTGGTCTTTACAACCCTTCAGTTAGGATTACGACCTAGCTTCTCACATCATTTATGGTTTGCTTTAATTTTATATATGAGTGGCGGGCCTTACAGTTTTAAGTCGACTCCGAACGACAGATTTTTTAGAAAGTTTTCATGGAAATTTTATTTCGCTCTCGGAGTTTTTGTCAGAAATCTGCTGAGAGGAAGTCGCCTAAGAAATATTTTTTCATATTTTCGTTTTGATGTCTGACCTGGGGTTTGAACCACGGGCTTTTGCGTAATAAGTCAACTTACTTACTATACTACGACGACTTACTTTCAGTAATCTTCTGGTAAAACCTGTGAAAGTAAATAATCTGTCACGAAAAGTTATTAAATCTGTCGTTCGAAGTCGGTAATAAACTATTTGCCCCGTAAATCATGAATAAAATTACCACGTAGGATGGGTGGTTTGCGAAGCTAGGTTGTAATCCTGCCTAAAGGGTTGTAATGAACAATTACGAATGTAAGGTTAGGAATGATATCATTCAGGTCATATGTAAATGGTTTTATTCGATAAATTGTTGCTCTGTTGAGAATATTTCCATTATAACTCTATTATATCGGGTCTTTCATTAAGTGCTTACATACGTATGTACATAATTGGTCATAACAACTCTTTAGTTAGGATTACGACCTAGTTTCTCACACCACTTATGTTGTGGGTGTTAATTTTATCCATAAGTGGCGAGACCGCTTAAAGTCGATATTTACTTACTTAAATTGTCAATACAACCCTAACTCAGGACAACAATCTCACTTCTTTCACCACCCATGTAGTGTGCGTTAATTTTATACATGAGTGGCGGAACCTACAGTTTAAAGTAGACACCGAAAGATACATTTTTTGAGAAAGTTTTCCATTTTTGAAAAAATCTGAGAAGAGGATTTCGTTTAGTTACAGCTGTTTGACCTGGTGTTTGAACCGAGGCCTCACGTCTAATAGGCCAACATACTACCTAGTAGACAACGGCGACTACATTAAGTGCTTCCTATTTTTAAATTTAATAAAACAATGTGTATGTGTGTGTGTGAGATATCATCGAATTTTTTTATTCATTGGAAGAACCTATTGATGCCATTATATATGGAATGTAACATCGTTCTAATGTCCGCCAGGACTCCTCTGGGTGCTTTCCAAATATTCAATTTTCCAAGGCTCGAACGAATAAATCAGACTAAATTTGATCGATGGTATTGATTATATTGGCTAGAAGGACCATTGTGGCTTATAGATTATTCACATACACTTACGACTTAAAAAATCTCCACAAGAAATAATAATAACGGAGACTAATCACATAATCTCGGTGGCCAGTTCACAGCAGTTCCACGTGAGCTAACCATGCCCTCAAGCCATCCGTATAGAAGTCCAATGTGGCTTGAACTGTATGGCACGTATCGTCGTGTTGTTGAAACTATATCTTGATGGTGTCTACGTCTCCCAGCGGTTTATAGTGTTCGCTGTTGACAGTGAGGGCCTCACCAACATTGCACTTACGCAAATATGAGGCGATGACTATCCACACCAAACGCTAACTTTCTCGGGATGCATTGGATGTTTTTGGATCTCATGTGAACTGGTAGCGTCACATATTTTGTTATTTTGGTTGTTCACGTATCCAGAAATGAAATTACGGTTAAATGCCAATTGCTGCAGAGTCTATTCAGCGAGCATACATAGTTATCTGCGACCGTTTATTTTCTTCCGTGTATTGCCTAAGGCAGTTGATTTTTTTTTCTTGTGTTTTGTCAAGGTACGGATGATGGTTGATCGTGTACCGAACTCCACCACCTTTCGAATATTCCTCTCGGAGCCCATCGCTATCAAACACACGTTGTCTAGGGTCCTTTACTTTTAATTCCTGCTTCAGTTGATTTGTTTACTGATGCAGTCAGTCAGACCAGTCCGACCAAGTCACTATATAAATACACGCCAAGTTATGGTCTACGCTGATAATTTCGGTAGATCTTCGTCGACATATCTGTAACACAATCTGTGACTCAATCACCTTAAAATTTTTTTTATTAAATTTTTTCTCTTTTTAAACCCTTCAGTAATGCTTTTAATATAGTTCACACGATTTCTTGCACACTTTATTCTACACACAGCCATCATTTGTTTTTTTTTTATAGACTTCTTACCACAAACACTACTTTTAATACGACCACTTACTCTTACACTTGCACCAGTCAACACTCACCATCACTAACACTAACACTATCACTACCACTATCATTGGTGTATTGTTGAACCCAAAGAATAAAAAAGGAGAGAAAAAACATTCTTTACTGCTCCACTAAAATCTGTTCTTTTGTGCATTTTAGGCATGCAAGTATGCGTGTCATGAGTCACATAGAGAAACAGAGTAAATTTTTGTGTATTTGTGAATAGGCAAGTGAGTGTGTGTATGTGTCTGCTTGCAACAGTAAGGATACATGTACTCTGTACTCTATTCTCAAAGTGTTGGTATCGAAACTGTATGTGTGTATGTGTCGCATGTGTGTGCTTTCAACGATTGGTAGTTAATTTCTCATACGCTGTCATGATGACATGCCTGATGATGTCTCTTTTAGTGGCTGGCAGTTCTTGGCGGGTGATTTTTTTCTTTCAGTCTTTGCCTTTTCCAGTGCATGGAAGATGGGGTTAAGGTTGTTGTAAAGAATAAGAAAAAAAACAGAATCTTTTAAAAAGAACTAAAGAGTCAATTGAGTTCGTGTCATGCCACTTATGTCAACCAAAAAAAATTGATTTCTTAATAAAAGGCGTAAATACTTTTCCGAGAAACTTGTTGTTGTTGTTTTTTAAACAAAAAGTTGTAAGCGAGTGTAAGTGAATTAAAAGAGGTGTATGGTACCCTATTCAATAGGGAAGTCTGAGGAGAAGTCGCAGAAAGAAATATTTTTTCGATTTTCTTTTGTTCAAGGAGTCTGAACAGAGTTTTGAACCTATGAGCTCTTGTCTCTGAAGTCAACTTACTACTTACTAGACCACGGTGGCTTCGTCGGTTATATGTGAGAGTTTTATTCCAGAAATAAAATTTTAACTCACGAGCTAGCGACTAGTTGGCTAAAATACTGCCTGTGAGACTACGACGACTTCACATTCCATCTTTAAACTCGGAAAAGTAAATAAAATGGACGAACATGGCTTCTCTTTAGACAATTACTTAATTGGTCATTACAACCCTTTAGCCAGGATTACAACCTAGCTTCTGATATCACTCATGTTAATTTTATACATGGGTACATACAGTTTAAGGACGCTGCCGAACGACAGATTCTTAAACAAGTTTTCATAGACTAAAGCATTTCCTGTGGTAAATGTACAACAGCGGTCCGTACTAGCACTGCCTTTCGTTTAGTCAGGATTACAACCCATTTTCTCACTGCACAAATGTTGTGTGTGTTACAGAGATCAGCAATGAATCGCTTTTTCGCTACTCATAAGTACTCATGAAATTTTGAGTATGAGTGAGTCAACAGTATTGAAATCCAACTACTATGATTCATTCGTACTCACTACAACATTGATTTATAAGTCCAGGTTCCAATGAGTATGAGTACAACGTTGACATCAAACTCATAGCATTCGAAATATGTTTGGTTCATACGCCTACTCATTCAGATTCATGAATTTAGAAAAATACTTATGTATACTCATAAATGATTTGAGTGATTCAAATCATTCACACATAAACAAATATGAAAAAGACAGCAAGCAGCGCAAATACACAACCTTCTTGTAAGTATTGTAGTGTTCGTAAGCGAATCATACTTATTTTGAGATTCGTGTATACGATGAGTCATGGAGAATCGAAATCAATAACATCATGCGTATTGATAAGTATGAGTACGATGAGTATTTCAAACTTTGAATATGAGTAGTATGAGTATGACATTAAAATAAGTATGAATGCGTATAAGTATCAGAAATTATAAGTATGATTCGAATCTCCGCATCGTTTTGAATACTCATTGCTGACCTCTGGTGTGTTAATTTTATATTCATGATTGGCGGCACCTCCAAACGACAGACTTATGAGAAACTTTCCATAGACAAATATGTGTACAACACCAGTCCATATAACCACTGCCTCTCGTTTAGCCACGACTAAAACCTAGCTTTTGACACCACCTATATTGTGTGTGTTAATTTTATCCATGAGTGGCGGGACCTACAGGTTAAAGTCGCTTTCGAACGATAGAATTTTTAAAAACTTCCAATTGCCAAATATGTAGACAACACTGGTTCGTCTTACCCCTTCCTCTCGTGTTCATTAACATTCAGTTACAACAGAGCGTTCTCTATTTGTTCAAACCTATTATTGTTACTGTATTGCTGTGCCTTTGTACACCTGCCTATGCCTGTCTAATTAAACTCCTCTTTATTTTTCCATTTCAAAATGTTACTCCACAGGACCTGTGTGTGTTTCCAGTCAATTCCTGGTTTTATTAAGTGTTGCTTGTCTGCTAATGAATGTGATTGTATTTGTTTCTGTATTTTCATTTCAATGTAAAAATTTTGTTTGTGTTGCAATATTTTGTAACTTTTTCCATGGCAATGTGCAAATTTTCTTTTTTGTTTAATGGCCTCTATGCAGGATATCAGACAGACTGCCATATAGGCTGGCTGGCTGCTTGGCTTCTTGGTTAGCTGGCACTGTCCTTTAATGCATATTCAATTCAATTTGTTTTAATTTATTGCCAACGTTTGTTTAAATGTTGCCAACTATGCTGCTCTTATCTTTGTTATGCATGTTGGAGTTTTCGAGTTCTGCTGTAATGCCATTGACGTTCTGTTTATGCAAAAATAATAACAACAACAAAATAAATTCGTTTTCGGATTCCCATTTAGGAAAGCATGTTGGATTCCAAGTGTTTTTTTTTGCCGCACAAAAACGTAACAACGTGGTTGTGATAATTGTGTTGCATTTTATCATACAAATGAGAGAGGTTTTTTGGAAATCATTTGAAATTTTAAAAAGAAAATTAAAACGTTGATTAACTCGCCTGGTCAATAAGGACATGAAGGCATAATTAAGTATTTAAAGTTAAACGATATGACTGCAGTTCACATCAGAGGTCGGCAATGAGTATTCAAAACGATGAGTAGATTCGAATCATACTTATAATTTCTGATACTTATACGCATTCATACTTATTTTAATATCGTACTCATACTACTCATATTCAAAGTTTGAAATACTCATGGCACTCATACTTAGCCATACGCACGATGTTATTGATTTCGACTCTCCATGACTCATCGTATACACGAATCACAAAATAAGTATGATTCGCGTACGAACACTACAATACTCGCATGAAGGTTGTGTGTATGCTCTGCTTGCTGTCTTTGTCTTTTTTGTTTGTGTGTCTTTCTTCCTCCTTTGTAAATGCAACAACAACTAAAAATGTAAATTTTGATGCATAATTCGAATCATTCGAATCATTTATGAGTATTACAAGTATTTTTCTAAATTTATGAATCTGAATGAGTAGGTGTATGGATCGAACATATTTCGAATGTTATGAGTTTGATGTCAACGTTGTACTCATACTCATTGCGACTTGTACTTATAAATCAATGTTGTAGTGAGTATGAATGAAACAGAGAAGTTGGATTTCAATACTGTTGACTCACTCATACTCAAAATTTCATGAGTACTTATGAGTAGCGAAAAAGCGATTCATTGCTGATATCTGGTTCACATGCTACCGAAGTTAATGAATTTTACTTGAAATTATTCAAGTATGCCACAGGAAAGTGATACACATTAGGAATGGCAGTTACGGACTAAGGCTATGGCGGTTATTAAGGTTATTAAAGGCTTTAGGTGGCCAGCTGTAGTAGATAAACTGATTGATTAGACAGCCAAAGAATCAAGGATTAAGTCCATGGTAGCAAGGCTGAAAAATTTCCAACGTTGTTTACGACTTGAAAATATTTGATTGGCTTCAATCCCCTCAAAATAATCCAGCCAGAGAGCCCCCTATGCATTATATCCAATATCCAGCTGGCGAGGCAGTACAATACTTATGCACCAGGTCCGAGTGATATTGCGGTAAGCAACAGAGCAAACGATATGCCGTAAATACCGCACTGACTGTAATCCCATCAGGAACATGCAAGCTTAGGTTTGACTCTTACTGTAGAAATCATTATCGTTGACGCCGTAGTCTAGTAGGTAGTGTGTTGGCTTATTAAACGATAGCCTCGGTTCAAACCCCAGTTGAGATATCTTCAACAAAACGAAGTATGAAAGAAAATTTCTTCGTTGACTTCCTCTCAGTAGATTTCTGGCCAGAACTCTGAGAGTAAATAAAATTTTCATGTAAAGTTTCTCAAAAATCTATCTTTCGGAGTCGAATTTAAATTCGTGTATAAAACTAACACACACAACATAAGTGCTCTGTTTAATTCGACCTCCGGGTACTGTACTTGTCTTAATTGACAAGTACACGTCCTCTAACCTAAGTGCTGTGAGAAGCTAGGTTGTAATCCTGAGTACTTGCAGAAGAGGAGGAAACGATTCTTCCTTCACCAGCTACGTAGTCAACTTTATGTGGCAAAGGAAAACAGCGACTGAACGTTTGCAATTTTCCGAAAGACAGATTTATGAGAAACATTTTATAAACAAATATGTGTACAACAACGGTCCATACAACCACTGCCTCTGGTTTAGTCAGGATTACAACCCACTAATTTCCTGATCTACCGAGAGAGACATTAAGAAACTCATTGGCTTCATCGGGATTTTCATATGATGCTAGGTTTAGCGGAGAGATTCATTGTCTTACAACAACGGGTCACTCTGGCGTAAGTCTGTCAATCTTTTTTGGTTCAGAGAATCTGAGTGAGAGAATCATAAAATCATAGACAAACTGTCCAAGATGTGAGATATCACTGAATGCTAAAACTGTAGAGATGTTAGTATCTGTGAGTCCATGCTCGACTGCCATGTTCACTCGAAGTTGGTGTTGAAAGAATGATGTAAACAGTCTTCGTATCATAGTGAAGTAGTCGGTGTTGTTCGTTTTGCAACTATTCCTGGCGTCCCTGATCATTGTCTGCCATAGAAGATCATAACATCAACGAGCATCATAAGATGAGAAGGCGAGTAACACTCGTGAAAGTCTGTCAATCAAAAAAGATGAGAGAATCTGAGTAAAAGAATCGTGGAGATCTCTATGATTTCTGATACTGTGCTGATGTAATCCATGCTCGGCTGCCAAGTTC
Organism: Sarcophaga variegata; assembly: GCA_932273835.1. Classification (NCBI taxonomy): domain Eukaryota; kingdom Metazoa; phylum Arthropoda; class Insecta; order Diptera; family Sarcophagidae; genus Sarcophaga; species Sarcophaga variegata. Next base: position 12,860,357 of record OW026361.1, on the reverse strand, counting down.
CTTCAGAGTTGATCCTGGAAGCAAACAAGACGGCGTACGTAAGGTGGCCGCTGCTGAGAGGATCATGCAAACAGTAACCAGTAGTAATATACGTACGGAGATGGATTGAGTTGCTGCCAAGACAAGGGCACCAAGTCACCACCTTCCTGCAACCTATTTTCCTAAACCTGCACAATGCACTGCATGTGTAGGGGCCATCCCCTGAGTGTTGGTTAAAAAAAAAAGACAAGGGCATGTGGGCACTTGAAATCCACGTAGTCTCCATGACAGTCAGTCAGATAACCATGAGGCCGCAATTAAAACCCACGTAGTCTCCATGATAGTCAGTGAGATAACCATGAGGCCGCACTTAAAACCCACGTAGTCTCCATGAGAGTTAGTGATATAACCCTAAGGCCGCTCGGTTTATGACAGGAACTTGCAAATGGCAGCCTAAATCCAAGAGCCTGAATAACGGGGTAGTTAGAAATTCCTTCACTTCCCGTTTCTAACAACTCCAGCAATTTCCATCATCCATTCAAACCGACGTACCTCCAGCCATACTAAGTTTGCCTTGTGTGTTTGCGGTGTGTGTTGTTCCTCCGCTTCCTTATTCTCTCTTTCCTACTTCCTCTCCTTTTCCCTATCTCCTCTATTCTCCTTTTTCTTTTAGAACGTTCTACAATGGGTCAATTTGACCCGTCCGCGTACTGTACTATTGTAAAACCCATTCAAACCGGCATACCTCCAGCCATACTCCGTGATGCTCTCTGCTTCCTTATTCACCCTCTCCTGCTTCTTCTCCTTTACCTTATCTCCTCTATTATCCTATTTTTTAAGGACGTGGTACAATGGGTGAACACTGCCTCCGAGTACTGTACTATTGTAAAACCTAAGCTCAGTGATTATGTCCTTTAGAAACATAATCGAATCTGAATGCTTTTTATTGCTTAAAAAGGTCAGAGGTTTTCTGGATGTCTTGCAAGTGATGGTATTAGCCCAACTTAGTTACTTCTAATCCAATATCCATTCGTCTAACAAGTTCAACTAGGCAACTAAAGTGAGATATGGTCCTCTGCACAGCAGCCAACTCAAGGATGGTACTGAATAGCATGCTTGTCTGAAATATACTTCAAGCGAATGCCTAAATTACTTGGATATCAACCAGTTCGACATGACGTGCCCCAAAATTGGGCTTTTGAGCGCATATAGCTGAGGGAACACTTCGTTTAAATTAAGAGCATTCCGCCCAACGATCAACCTGATCTAAAGTGAAGCTTTAAAAGGTTTCAAACTTCCGCTAACGCTAGAAAATTCCTTTAGAACTTGTCTTTAAAAACGTAAATATTTTTTCGGGAATTCGTTGTCATCCTTCTGTGCAATCCTTGTTTGTCATTTTTATTCTCTTCTTTTTTTCTTTCAACACCATTCTCTATGTGCACGTGTGCACTTTAATAGTTTCTCTATTAATTTTACTTCGTTTTTTTGTTCTCTTTCTTCTTCTATTGTTTATGAAGTATCCTTGTGTCCTGTTCAAGTCAAGGAAGTCATTGTTTTTCTGTTGTTATTTTTGTTGTTGTTCTAAAGACAATAGTTTCCCTCTTCTGCCGGTTCACTGGATGTTAATCTTAATATTTGGCTCTCGTTGTCTTTTCTATTTTGGATCTCCTTATCCTTTGAATGACACAGGAATTAAATGTCTGCAGCTTTGTTGCAAGTGAAGTGTTGCACTTAGAATTTAATATGCTTAATGGGCCCATTGTTGAGCTGTTGTTGTTGCTGCAAGACAGTATAATTGGCAATGCAACACAGAGGTAAGGAAGTGTTAATAAGAGAAAAGTTACTAAAAATTGTGAAATATATGAATTTCACTTACAGAAGGCATTTCTATCGAAGTTATTGTAGAGAATAAAGAAAAACCGAAACTTAATATCGAATGTAATTACATACATACTCGTACATACATAATTGGACATTACAACCCTTCAGCCAGGATTACGGCGTAGCTTCTCACACCACTCATGTTGTGTGCGTTAATTTTATACATGAGTAGGGGGACCTACAATCTAAAAGCGACTCCTAAGGACAGATTTTTTGAACAATTTTTTTATTTACTCTCAGAGTTTTTGTCAAAAATCTACTGAGAGGAAGTCGCCGATGAAATATTTTTCATAACTATTTTCATTTGAACCGTGGCCTTACGTCTAATAAGCCAACACACTACCTCCTAGGCTACGGAGACTTTGAAGGTTCGTTACTTCACTAGAAATCTACCTTTTAATTTTTGGCCTTACTAATTATAAGATGTAGTAAAAAGATTCCATGTTTATATACATATGCTTTAGCAATCTATGTCACGTATTTCTAAACTAACATTGAGTCACATTGGAAGGCAATATAAGATGCTCACTAAAGTCGATATTTGATTGTAAAAATAATGTATCACTTTTTACTACACCTTCGTAAGATTTTGATCGAAAATCTTTTTTGAAAACAGATTTCCTTGAACATTAGAAGAGGCATACAAAATTAAAGAAAACTAGCCGTGATAAGGAATTTCCAATTTTCTATAAATTCTTAAACCCAGTAAACATGATTTCAGGCTTTATCATATAAATTGTTGTGTATAAGAGGCCCGGCAATTACTGAAATTACTGGTCTTATTCGACCAGTTGTTGAAAAGCTACGGACGCAAAAGAACAACTTCTGTTTTCTTAGATGCCGGAAAAATATATTTTCATATTTCGTTTTGATGTCTGACTTGGGTTTTGAACCGTGGTCTTCTGAGAAGCAACACACAACACACTCCCTACTAGACTAAGGCTACTACAATAGTCAGATGCATGACTTAAAACTCTTCGCATTATAATTAACTATTTCGGCTTGTGTAGGACCTTAGTCACACTTTATCTGCCATTTCGCGGATTGCAACTTTTTGAACATCTTTTCCAACTCTACAGGAAAGTAGAGCATGGAAGGTCTTGTCCTCGCCAACTTTTTTATCTTCACATTGCTGCAAATTCCCACATGATATGGTATCCAGCAGAGAATTTCTCTTTCTCCTGTCTACTTTGATTGAAAAACAAGTCGACACATACCGTCTTTTTCTCGACTATAAGGCTGCCTTCGATAGCCCCATAAGGGATCGTGTTTTTGCCGCAATGTCTAAGCTCGGTATACCTGCGAAGCTGATAAGGTTATGCAGAATGACGTTGAGCAATCCCTGCAGCTCCGTCAAGGTAGGAATGGACCTCTCCGAACCTGTTGATACCGTGTGAGTTTTCAGACAAGGCGACCCCTTATCATACGACCTCTTCAACTTCGTCATGGAGAAAGTTCTGCGAAAGGCGGGAGTGCATCGCAATTGCAATATTTTTCAAAAAAGTGTCCAGTTGCTTGCGTATGCTGACGACATTGACATCATAGGGCGTACCACGCGCGATGTTAATACTGCCTTTAGTGCTATTGAACGCGAGTCTACTAAGAAGGGTTTGGCAGTAAATGAGGGCAAAAGAAAGTATATGTTAGCGACAAGTAGAGTCGTGCGGCGTATTGATTCTCAGATTACGGCCGATAACTATACTTTTGATACCACCACAAATAATGTCAGTCTGGAGATCAAGCGCAGGATCACTCTTGCCAACAGGCGCTACTATGGTCTCAATAGGCAATTGAGTAGCAGAGACCTCTAGCTCATCCTCCCTGTGCTTCTTTATGGCTCAGAGCCATGGACTCTCTAAGGCTGATGCAGCAGACTTGAGACTATTCGACAGAAAAGTACTGCTTAAGATCTTCGGTCCAGTACGAGTTGGCGATGATTTCCGCATCCGATACAACAATGAGCTGTATGAGCTCCTCAACGACATGTACGTTGTACAGCGTATTAATATCCTGCGCTGGCTCGGCCATGTCGTTCGAATGGAGGAGGATGTTCCAGCGAGACGGGTATTTGATGCGGGGATCTGCGGAAGTCGGCGAAGAGGACGACCTTGTATCCGTTGGAAGGACCAAATCGAGGAAGCCCTGTCATCGATTGGTGTAACCAACTGGCGTAGACGCGCAAGAAGCAGAGGCCCCTGGAAGGATGTGTTGCGGCAGGCCGCAATCCGTTAATCGGGTTGTTATGGCCAATTAAGTAAGTAAGTAAGTACATACTTCGATTCTACTTATCTACACTCTTCCGTACAACTTTCGATTTAAACTTTGATTTAACCCGCGAGAGCTCGGGTGACAGCTTGGCTATCAAATCTTAATACTTTGAACTGTCCTCTCTATCCTTCCTATTGAATTGGAAACATCTTTTGATGGCTTAGGAAAATTCAAATTGGCATCTTTCCACTGCCAATACCATAAAGGAATTGAATATATCTCTACCAGTAAGGAGATTATTTAATTCCTCTTTGCTAGCTTTGTTAAAAATATCCCTTCATTCAGACAAGACTTTGTTCATTATTTCAATTCAACCTAGAGGTCTGCCTTTCGTACATACTTTTCAATCGTTTAATCACAATTCAATTAAGCGAGCAAAAGCCAAACAAATATTTTATTCTGCCATTTTGTTTTCCTTTAACTTTAATTGTATGTGAGTGATACAACACACTTGCAACACATGACCAGGTCACAAATCAATCAATAGCCAAGCAGGTCATTTGTTATGACAACACATACTCACTCATACATCGATGATATTTTCATGTTGGCAATGAATGAATGAATGAACGAATGAATGATTGTGTTCATCAATTAAGTGCAATTTAATTTTCCCCAAAAAAAACGATGTTGAAAAATATCTCCTTCGTAATATGACGTTCATAAAGAGAATATCTTATAAGGGTCACCACCACCATGCGGAGCACATTCGAGTACAATCAAGTGAAATCATGAGTTTTCAGAGGCAAATGCATAAATGACCCGGCCAACATTATTATGAATTCAATTTCAAAATGTTTTCTCTTCGTTTTTTCCTCAATTTTTTTTTTGCTTTTTTTTGAAGCATAATTTTACCCAAAGGCTTGTAAACATTATATGCTCCATATGCCTGATTTTCTCTTTTTTATTTTTCTTGCATATTATTTGGGATTTTTTTTTTCGGAAAACTAAATTTTTTTTTCTCCATTTGTTTATATGGATGGATAGCTGGAGTGGTTCCATAAATTTGTTGACATCTATAATGTATGTATGGTTTAAGTATGCATGTGTCTGTGTGTGTGTGTGTGGAAAATGAAATTTTTGACTACTCTTATGTGGTCATTGGGTTTTGTTCCAACCACAACAAAATTGAGAGAAAAAATATCGTGTGTCTATATATGTATGTATGTATACAGAGAGAAATTCAACAAACCATAAAACCAAACTGCGACAATGTATCATAATGCATCGGCATAAAAAAACGAGAAAGAAAACCTATACTTTAATAAAGCAGAGGTCAGCAATGAGTATTCAAAACGATGAGTAGGTTCAAATCATACTTATAATTTCTGATACTTTAACGCATTCATACTTATTTTAATGTCATACTCATACTACTCATATTCAAAGTTTGAAATACTCATTGTACTCGTGCTTAACAATACGCATGATGTTATTGATTTCGACTCTCCATGACTCATCGTATACACGAATCACAAAATAAGTATGATTCGCGTACGAACACTACATACTCGCATGAAGCTTGTGTGTTTGCTCTGATTGCTGTCTTTGTCTATTTTGTTTATGTGTCTTTCTTCTCTTTGTAAATGCAACAACAACTAAGACTGTAAATTTTGATGAATGATTCGAATCACTCGAATCATTTATGAGTATATATAAGTATTTTTTTTCAATTTATGAATCTGAATGAGTAGGCGTATGAATCAAACATATTTCGAATGTTATGAGTTTGATGTCAATGTTGTACTGATACTCATTGCAACTTGTACTTATAAATCAATGTTGTACTGAGTACGAATGAATGAGAGTATTTGGATTTGAATTCTGTTGACTCACTCATACTCAAAATTTCATGAGTACTTATGAGTAGCGAAAAAGCGATTCATTGCTGATCCCTGTAATAAAGTTCCGTTTCAAAGCTTAACTTGCACTCATAATGCCACCAAAATTGATACGTCTTATACATCTTTCGGAGGAAAACAAATTTACATACATACATGTATTACAACCTAGTTTCTCCCAAGACTTATGCTGGGTGTAGCGAGAGCTGCAGTTTAAAGTTGACTGCGAACGACATATTTTTGAGAAACTCTCAGAGAGTTCTTACCAGAAATATGCTGAGAGAAAGTCTCCGAAGAAATATGTTTTCATACGTCGTTTAGTTGGAGATAACTGGCCTAGGGTTTGAATCGAGGCCTCGCGTCTAATAAACTAACACACTAACTACTAGCCTACGTCGACTTCAGAAATTTCAAAACGGATCCAATCGGAACTTCTATATTCAATAACAGTTCAGAAGTTTTGAGCCCTTTTTGGCCAGTTCATTAACAACGCAATTACCGACAATATCGCTATTTAATGGGACTCATACAAGAACCACTCTACTCTACTCGCTGGCATTCATGAACGACGATGGGCGTCAATGTGATCGCCGCATGACAGGCCATATCAATCAAAAGGTTTACAAGTGATATTCCATCACCTCTCAAGTATTGCGCAGTTTTTAATATGGGCATGAAAGCCACCAAAAACACACTTCAGGTTTCAGGCAGCCTATGCGAATGTCTAATGGCAGAACTGCAGCCTACTGCGTTCAGTAGGCCGCCGGTACGGACTTCAATCACCCCTCAAGTGTTGCGCAGTTTTATAGGAACATGACTTCCGCCTCGAATACACTGCAGATTTCAGGCACCCTATGCGAATGTCTAATGGCAAAAATGCAGCCTACTGTGTTCAAAAGCACTGCAGAGAATAATCGCAGTATGACAGCCCACATCAATCAAAAGGTTTTCAAGAGATATTCCATCATACCTTAAATATTGCGTAGTTTCCAATATGGGTATGAACCCCGCCTCAAATAAACTGCAGGTTTCAGGCAGCCTATGCGAATGTCTAATGGCTGAACTGCGTTCAGAAGCCGCCGGTGCAAACTTCAAAGGCACAGCAGAGAATCATCGCAGCATGACAATCCACATCAATCAAGAGGTTTACAAGGGATATTCCATCACCTCTCAAGTATTGCACAGTTTTCAATAGGAACATGACTCCCGCCTCAAATATACTGCATCCTATGCGAATGCCTAATGGCAGAACTGCAGGCAACTGTGTTCAGTAGGCCGTCGGTACGGACTTCAACGGCATTGCGGGGGATCATCGCAGCATGACAGTCCATATCAATCAAGAGGTTTCAAGAGATATTCCATCATCCCTTAAATATTGCGTAGTTTTCTATATGGGCATGAACCCCGCCTCAAATAAACATAAGGTTTCAGGCAGCCTATGCGAATGTCTAATGCCTACTGTGTTCAGAAGCCGCCGGTGCAAACTTCAAAGGCACAGCAGATAATCATCGCAGCATGACAGTCCACATCAATCAAGAGGTTTTAAAGGGATATTCCATCACCTCTCAAGTATTGCGCAGTTTTTAATAGGATCATGACTCCAGACTCAAATACACTGCAGCCTATACGAATGTCTAATGGCAGAACTGCAGCCTACTGTGTTCAGAAGACCGCCGGTACGAACTTCAAAGGCACTGCAGATAATCACTGGGTTAAGAGAACAGAAGTTCCTAGGCAGGATCTCAGAATCAATGCTTTATGCTTGATGTAAAATTTAACTGTATTTAGTCGTACTAAAGTCAGCCATCATACCAGTTTGAAAGGGGAGTTAATTACGTGTAGGAAATAAGGTCTTAGAGTGCAGCAGCGTGCACTTGGAATACACTACAGCTGGTTAACTCTGTACCCAGCTTATCAAGCAAAGTTGAAAATTGCAAACGCAAAAACTGCAGAGCAATCCAACACGAATCTACGGTGCTTATAGGGCTCCGTCCACAAATATTGCCCACGGTCCTCTTAGAGAGTTGCCTTTGAGGCTTGGCACATTAAAGTTACGTTGTATTGTTTGAAGTCGCCATAGTCTACTAGGTATCGTGCGGGCTATTTAGACGTGAGGCCACTATTCAAACCCCAGATGAGACATCTCCAGCAAAACGAAATCCTAAAAAATATTTTTCCTCTCAGCAGATTTCTCGCAAGAACTCCGTAAATGAAGAACTCCCATGAAAAGTTTCTTAAAAATCTGTCGGTTCAAGTCGACTTTAAACTGTACGTCCAGCCACGCATGTATAAAATTAACACACACGGCATAAATGGTGTGAGAAACTAGGTCGTAATCCTGACTGAAGGGTTGTAATGGATGCATGTATGTATTGTTTGAAGAAAACTATGATGAAAGTCTAGATACGTATTATGTCAATTTTGATATGAGTTTCCAAAGCAAAAGCCAAAAAATTTACTTCTCCCAATTCTAATTCTTCTTTTAAGTGATCCAAAGGTCTTCGAAGACACAAAATACCGTCCTTTTCTTTTGTATGATAGGGTAGGTAGGGTATAAAGAGGAAAACCAAAATATTCATGTCCATTAGGGTGGTTTTAAAAAACAGATGTCGGATTTTTTTGGGGGCACTACACTAAAATGTTTCTTTCTGTCAGATTTTAGGATTGCCAAAGTTTGAGCACAATTGGAGTATGTTAACTCGTGCCACTGGGGCCTCAAAGTTTTGAAACTCTCGATTTTTTGGCAGTTTTGCTACTTCGGTAGCCGTTCCAGAGATATGGATCGTCGAAGTCGCCAAACTACCAAAAAAAAAATGGAGATTTTCAAAACTTTAAGGCCCCAGTGGTACGGTTTAACATATTTCAATTGTGCTCAAACTTTGGCAATCCTAAAATCTGACAGAAAGAAACATTTTAGTGTAGTGCCACCAAAAAAATTCTGACATTTTTTTTACCATATAAGATAAAACCACCCTAATGTCCATATTCGTGTTCATAGTTTGGTCTATTTGTCTTCAATAACTGAATGATATGAACACACGCACACGTACATATGTGCACTTGTGTATATATGTATGTATGCATGTACGTATAACTCACAGAAAGCATTCTTAAGAGGAGAGAGGGAGAATGAAAGAGTAATCAATATATGGAGTCAACTCTAACCGCTGAGCACTTATCCGGAGTTGGTCGGAGAAAGAGCAACGAAATTGCAGAAATTGCTGCAATTTTTTCGGCTATCAACACAAATTTAACCAACAACAACAACGGAAGCAACAACAGCAACACCAACAACTGTATGAAGAATAACCTCAACTAACATACATCCGGAGCAACAAACGTGCTGCCAATATGAAAGTCACGTTATTATATTTTTGCTTATATTGACTTGCCTTCTTAGGTCTTACGAAAGTGGTACCCTATAAATGTATGTATGTATCAGAGGTCAGCAATGAGTATTTAATATGATTACGATACGTAAATTCGAATCATACTCATAATTTATGATACTTATACGCATTCATACTTATTTTAATGTCATACTCATACTACTCATACTCAAAGTTTGAAATACTCATAGCACTCATACTTAACAATACGCATGATGTTATAGACTTCGACTCTCCACGACTCATCGTATACAGGAATCACAAAATAAGTCTGATTCGCGTACGAACACTACAATACTCACTAGAAGGTTGTGTGTTTGCTTTGCTTGCTGTCTTTGTCCTTTTCTTTCTTCTTTTTTTGTAAATGCAACAACAACTAAGATTGTAAATTTTGATGAATGATTTGAATCACTTGAAGCATTTATGAGTATTATAACTATGTTTCTAAATTTATGAATCTGAATGAGTAGGCGTATGAATCAAACATATTTCGAATGTTATGAGTTTGATGTCAACGTTGTACTCATACTCATTGCAACCTGTACTTATAAATCAATGTTGTAGTGAGTACGAATGAATCAAAGTACACCTAATTCTGTTTTTACACGGTAGATTGGTTCCAGAAAAAACCGTGTAAAAAAAAACCGTGTAAAAAAAGACACTGATCGTATGCAAAAATAGGTGATTGGTTCCTAATCTCTAAAACCTATTAAAATTAGTGAAAAACAAGGATTTTTTAAGAAGTTTTGTATTTGACATCTTCTTTTAGGGATTCATAAAATATTTAACAAAATTAAAAACATAAATAACTTAATAAATATAAAATATTAACACATTTCAATTGCTCTGACCTTTGTGCTTGTATGCACAAAAAGGGAATTCCCCTAAATTCATGCCATTTACATTTGCTTTGACCAGTAAATTTGCTTGTACGCGCAAAAAGGGAATTCCCTTAAATTTGTGATATGAACATACTTTGCAAAAATTAAATTTGACAAAAAAAATTAAGCACAAAAAATTTTAAATCGTGCTAAATGGAAAAGAATCGTTTAAACAAAATTAAAAATATTTTATTTTCAAACCGTGTTATATCAAAACCGTGTAAAAAAAGACCGTGCAAAAACAGAATTGGGTGTAGTTGGATTTCAATGCTGTTGACTCACTCATACTCGAAATTTCACGAGTACTTACATGAGTAGCGAAAAAACGATTCATTGCTGATCTCTGGTATGTATGTATGCTCATAAGGGATAAATAGGCCTTAAAAAGAAAAATCGTTTGAAAAATTTTAATTTTGAGAAAATTACGAGGCAGCTATGGTCACAGCTATGGAGGGCCTAAATTTATGGTAGATTGTGAATTTCTTTATCGGTTCAGGTGAATAAATACAGTGCTTCTTTGAAAGAATGTTCCTGCGTTTACAAATCAGTGTGTTCTTGAGTGAATTCAGAAGTTTGTTATTGAGTGCTGCTTTTAATAACAATCTTAGCCTTCACTGTGGAGTACTTCCAGTCAGATCCATGATTTTAAATTCTTTAGACTTGAATTAAGGTTTCTAATGGCACTGTAGTTAATAAGAGTGGCGTCAGCCTTACATAGGGTCGTGTTAACTATACAGGGATATTTAAATATTAAGTGAGCACTACTTTCTATCATCCCCAACATCAGCGCACCTATAAATTAAAAATGTATCATCACTTTGACTGCCTGATATAGATGCTGCTGTGGACTGCCGGTAAATGCAAAGAATAATACAATCACAAAGGCTTTATACCAACCATTCATCGCACAACATGTTTAGCCTCTAGTCCTTCACACAGTCGAAAACACAGTTTTCCGCTGTGAATGCTTACACTGCAACGACTCGACTGGTTCTCCTTCACAAAGGGATTCAACTTGTTGTGGTGTGAATGTTTATACTGCAAGGACTTGAATGGCTATCTGACGGAGTACAATTCGTTTCAGGGCGATTCATATATTGGTAGGGTCTCCCATATCACAACGACAGCTAATGATCGGTAAGTATAAGTTATCTCAAGGGATAGAACATCAGTCAGACTGCAGGTTTTTTAATATCCCAGTTAAGTTATCAACTCTTGAAAACCTTTTGAAAACCAGACCTATTTCAACTGTAGATAGACAATGGCATGACATACGGACTCTGCCATGGTCGAACTATCAGTTTCAACAACAACAAGAAAAATAACATAAAAAATAACATAAAATAACATAAAAAGTAAAGCAGGTTGACGGATCATTTACATGCGGTATAGTTCTAGAGGATGGGTATAAAAACCATCACCGTTAGATTAGAAAAAAGGTAAGATAACCTAGTACTCATCGGCTTCTAATGTTGGCAACTCCTAGTCAGCCTAGAGTAACTGATCAACTGACAATCCCCCAAAGGATTCGGCGGAAGCGAACTAACTCCATGAAGAAGCTGAAAGAAAGATTGAAGAACGCAGGGTCAACAAGGGAAGCAATGCCACATCTCGTCAATTGCGTGCTAAAAGTCAATAGAAGAAGCCTAGTTCAGTCAACAACCCCGATAGATCCCCATAAAGAATTGCGAGTAAGAGGTGAGCAGGGAATTCCAAGGTTTTAATTATCGACCTCTCCTGTACTGCTGCTAAGGCACTATCTTCAGATGAAGGATAGGTTAGAGGACGTGTACTTGTTAATTAAGACAAGTACAGTATCCGGAGGACGAATTGACCCATTGTACAACGTTCTAGTTTCTCACACCACTCATGTTGTGTGTGTTAATTTTATACATGAGTGGTGGGACCTACAGTTTTAAAGTCGACTCCGAACGACAGATTTTTGAGAAACTTTTTCATGGCAATTTCTTAATTACTCTCAGAATTTTTGCCAAAAATCTGTTGAGAGGAAGACGCCGATGAAATATTTTTCATATTTTCGTTTTGATGTTTGATCTGGGATTTGAACCGTGGCCTTACATCTAATAAGCCGACACACTACATACTAGACTAAGGCGACTTCATCTTCAGATGAAGCTGGAAAGAAGATTGAAGAGCACAGGGTGAACAATGAAAGTAATGCCCCATCTCGTCAGCAGACTATTAAAACCGAAAGCAAATACATGCCAAAGCACAGGCATAAGCAAGAGAATAGTACAGCCATATAATACAGCCCAGATAATTCCACAAAAAGAACTGCTAGGATGAAGTGAGCAGAGAGTTTAAAGATTTTTAACAGGCTCTCCACTAGTAAGTCAAAACACTAATGTGTTGCAACAGTCTTTATATGTGTGTTAATTTTATTCGGGACTAACAGTCTAAAGTCGACTCCGGAAGAAAGATTTTTGAGAAACTTTTAATGGCAATTTTATTTACCCTCAGAGTTATTGCCAGAAGAATAAATATTTTTTTACATCGTTTTGTTGGAAATGTTTAACCTTGGGTTTAAACCGTGGACTCGTGTCTAATAAGCCAACACACTACCTACTAGACTACGGCGACTCTAGTCAATAGAATGTTTAAAACCAAAACAAGTCAAAGATAGTTCAGCCAAGAACCCACAGAGATCCGCAAAAAAAATTGTGAATAAAACGTGCCCAGAGAATTCAAAGGTTTTAATTATCGAGCTCTCCTCTAGTAAGTCGAAGCACTACTCACTAGACTTCGCGAACCAATGGCTGAAAGTAGCATCTCCTTCAGCCGGTATATACATACGTACCATTACATGTGTGGTTATATGATCTGCAGATTATATTACTGAAGTATTCAACTGTAAAGCTTTTAGTACAGATTTTTTGCAAAACTTTTCGCCATCAACTCCATGAGTTGCGTACATGTATATATAATTGGTCATTACAACCCTTCAGCTAGGATTACAACCTAGTTTCTCACACCACTTATGTTGTGTGTGTATTAATTGTATACATAAGTGGCGGGAGCTACAATTTAAAGTTGACTCCGAACGAAAGAGATCAGCAATGAATTGCTTTTTCGCTACTCATAAGTACTTATGAAATTTTGAGTATGAGTGAGTCAACAGTACGGAAATTCAACTATTCTGATTCATTCGTACTCAGTACAACATTGATTTATAAGTAAAGGTTGCAATGAGTATGAGTGCAACGTTAACATCAAACTCATAACATTCGAAATATGTTTCATTCATACGCCTACTCATTTAGATTCATAAATTTAGAAAAATACTCATAAATGCTTTGAGTGATTCGAATCATTCATCAAAATTTACAGTCTTAGTTGTTGTTGCATTTACAAAAAAATAAGAAAGACAAGACAACGACAGCAAGCAAGCAAACACACAACCTTTTAGTGAGTATTGTAATGTTCGTACGCGAATTATACTTATTTTGTGATTCGTGTACACGATGAGTCATGAAGAGTCGAAATCAATAACATCATGCGTATTGTTAAGTATGAGTGCCATGTGTATTTTAAACTTTAAATATGAGTAGTATGAGTATGACATTAAAATAAGAATGAATGCGTATAAGTATCAGAAATTATAAGTACGATTTGAATTTGCTCTTCGTTTTGAATACTCATTGCTGACCTCTGCTCCGAACGGCAGATTTTTGGGAAACTTTTCATGGAAATTGAATTTACTCTCTGAGTTTTTGCCAGAAATCTGCTGAGAGGAAGTTGCCGAAAAAATACTTTTTGTATTTCGTTTTGATGTCTGAATTGGGGTTCAAACCGTGGCCTCACGTCTACCTACTAGTGGCCAACACACTATCTGCTAGACTACGGCGATCTCAGTCAGTGAGTTGCCAATTTAAAAATCACCAAAAGCAGTTCTGTTGTGGTTGCGTTTAAACAGTTTTCTCAACAAGAGGTCTTCACAAAATCATGCCACATAAAAGTATGGATCGTACTATGATTTCAATGCGTTAAAAGATGATAACTCCATGCTTTTCTACAGCCATAGAGAACTCCAGCTTGCAATTGAATCTTTCGAACGCTCTATGCTTGCCCAAATTCATTTAAGTTTTCTTTTGCAAATAAAATTATTTACCAAAAACCATCATTTAGAGTGGCAAACAAAATATCCTTTTTCATAATTTTTCAACAACATCACGTACTTAAAAGTGGCACAACACTGACCAATTCTAATACGAGTTCGTATTATTCAAAGTCTTAAGGAGGTCACATAACAGAGTGCAAATGCTTGGCCAATATGGGAGGCAATAAAATTAAAGAAAGATTTTTTTCTCTTTCCGTTTAACATCTGAAATGAAACTAAAACATTTGAAAAATATGTGGACGTAGGAATGCAACAAAAAAAAAGACAACGGAAAACTGATTGCCAATATAAATTGAAGTAAATCCGTTTCCGGTTGTAGTATTTAAACTCTAAAGATTTTAGAGAGAGAACAAGAAGAAAAAACCAGAAATATTTCTAGTTAAAGAGCTTAAATTACACTACCACTAACACACACAGATACACTTACCCTAACATGTTTGAAACAAAGTCTTGTGATTCGATTTATTACTCCATCACTCCATCAATGAGCAGCATTATGCAAAAATGTCTCAACTCCTCTTCAAATGATAGTTTGTTTGGCGAAAAAAAAAAGAATTCTTTGGTACTGCAGTGGGGCCACTAAAATTGGCAAACATGGCTAAACACATACCCAGACATTGGTTTTTTTTCTTTTTGTTTTGCTACACTTATGTACCTACATACACACATACATACATACATATGTATTTAAATACATAGCAAAGACTGCTTTGCCATACCATACATTTGCATTTATTGCCAAGTGTATAGTATGTATACATACATATGTATGTATGTATGTGTTTGTGCGTATTCCTCTGTATGTTAGTGTATGTCTGTGTATTAGTGTAGCAATAATGTTAAGCCATATTTGTAACAAAAAACGAATATAAATGACATTTCGCGCATTGAAATGATGTCCCTACAGGCTGCCAGATGTGACAATATATTTACACATCCACAATGATATGGTTTGTAATGAAGTTGTATAATAGACCAGAAACCGAAAACAAAAAAAAAAAAACAACACACATACACACACGCAAAAAATATAATCCTGTCAAAAAAAAATATTCCGCCGAGTATTAGAAAATACACTGGAAAAGAAACTGGCAATCTGTTCTTCACAGAAAGTGAAGTTGCTCGCAGAAAATTATTCGTGGGGCGACTAATACCAGAGATCAGCAATGAATCGCTTTTTCGCTACTCATAAGTGCTGATGAAATTTTGAGTATGAGTGAGTCAACAGTATTGAAATCCAACTACTCTGATTCATTCGTACTCAGTACAACATTGATTTATAAGTACAAGTTGCAATGAGTATGAGTACAACGCTGACATCAAACTCATAACATTCGAACTATGTTTGATTCATACGCCTACTCATTCACACTCATAAATTTAGAAAAATACTTATAATACTCATAAATGATCTCGAGTGATTCGAATCATTCGTCAAAATTTACAGTCTTAGTTGTTGTTGCATTCACAAAAAAAGGAAGAAAGAAAAAGACAAAGACAGCAATTAGAGCAAGCACACAACCTTCTAGTGAGTATTGTAGTGTTCGTACGCTAATCATACTTATTTTGTGATTCGTGTATACGATGAGTCATGGAGAGTCGAAATCAATAACATCATGCGTATTGTTAAGTATGACTACCATGAGCATTTTAAACTTTGAATATGAGTAGTATGAGTATGACATTAAAATATGTATGAATGCGTATAGGTATCAGAAATTATAAGTATGATTCGAATCTACTCATCTTTTTGAATACTCATTGCTGAACTCTGGTTCCTATCCCTTTCACCCGTATCTCGATCTACTCCGATAGCCAGGCTGCGATAAAGTCTCTGTCGAACGTTGCGGATAATTCCAGGATCGTCAGAGAATGTCGCCGCTGCCTCAATTTCCTTTCTGGGCGCTTCGGCGTCACACTTGTCTGGGTTCCCGAACACTGCGATATTCCGGGAAACTGCAGGGCTGATGAGCTGGCCAGAGCTGGCGCACTACTTCCGGAATCTTCCTCAATCAACTTGGGAATGCCACTTACCTCGTTCAAACTGGCCATTGCGCGGAAATTCTCCCGGGATGCCAACCGGTCCTGGATCAATGAAGAGTCCTGCTCCATCGCTAGGCTCACTTGGCCCACAATGGATAGGAGGCGTACCAACCAACTACTTGGACTTGGCCATAATATCGTCTCGATCACAGTGGCCATGCTTACAGGCCACTGTGTTATGAGTAGACACGCGGAAAGAATGCGACTCACATTTAACGACTTCTGCCGTGGATGCAGATCCGCTGAGGAGGAGGAGACTGTCAGTCACTTCCTCTGCCAATGCCCATTCCTTGCGGGGTGCAAATATAGGTTATTTGGATGTCCAACCCTTGTCAGCTTGACGGAGCTATCGTCCATTGATATCAAGGGCATAGCCTCGTTTATCAAACTTTCTGGCTGGTTATCCAGCGTGGGGTAGTCGTGCTTTTTGAAAATGTGCAGCCCTTGCGCTGACCAACTTCCCCCTCCTTGGATCGGAGGAGCGTTAGCGGACATTTGAACGATGTTTTCTGTGTGTCCATTTTACAATATTTTTTCGTTGAGTGTAGCCGTATTTCATGTCTACATATGTTTTTCCGTTTGATTCAGAGAAAAAAATGTAGAAAAATTGTGTTGAATTGCGGCTTTCATCAACATGAAAAATTTTTGTTTGATATACATACATACATACATACGTACATGCATTCATACACAGAGAGAGAAGTGTTAGATAGAGAATTGACCTAAATTATGTCCTCTTTTTAAAATTTTTTCCCTTTTTTTGTTTTTGTTTTGCAACAAATAAAACTGAAACCAACCAACAACGACAAACAACATAAAAAACGATGTTAAAGTAACACACACATATGTATTGCTGGGTTGGTTTTCATTTCGCATATCAAGTACAGAACGCAGCCCAGTAATCGTATTATAATTTAACCAGGAAACCAATGCAATTGCTGTGAAACAATATTTCCAAACACAGAGCGACTGTGAGAGGAACATTCGAAAAAGCATGAAAAAAATTTTTAAATTAAGACAAGGAACTTAAATGTTTAAACTGAAGTTTGAAGAAAAAAAATTTGAAGAAAACTTTTTGTATGATAAAGTAAAAGGTTAAGGAACTGAAAGCCATTAAAAAGGATTTTTAAAGAGAAGAGAACACTTTTCTCTTAGCGCGGTTCAAGTTGGACTGATAATAAGATAATTGCAATCCCGTTCAATATCACAGACTTAAACAATAAGAAACAAATCTAGACTGCCTAAGTGGAAGGTTTGAGAACAACTCCGTTAATATGAACAAACAACACTGCCTACGCAACTTAAGAAATTCAAACTTAAAGCAACATGCGTACACAAATGCAACCTGAATTTTTTCATGGGGCCTAGAATGACGACGTTCCAAAAGAGAACACTATTAGATATTTTTATTACACATACCCAAAGAGCCAGAGAATACCAATGAATCGCTTTTTCGCTACTCATAAGTACTCATGAAATTTTGAGTATGAATGAGTCAACAGTCAACTACTCCGATTCATTCGTACTCAGTACAACATTGATTTATAAGTACAGATTGCAACGAGTATGAGTACAACGTTGACATCAAACTCATAACATTCGAAATATGTTTGATTCATACGCCTACTCATTCAGATTCATAAATTTAGAAAAATACTTATGTATACTCATAAATGATTCGAGTGATTCGAATCATTCATCAAAATTTACAGTCTTAGTTGTTGTTGCATTTACAAAAACAAAGAAGAAAGAAAAAGACAAAGACAGCAAGCAAAGCAAACACACAACCTTTTAGTGAGTATTGTAGTGTTCGTACGCGAATCATACTTATTTTGTGATTCGTGTATACGATGAGTCATGGAGGGTCGAAATCAATAACATCATGCATATTGTTAAGTATGAGTACCATGAGTATTTCAAACTTTTAATATGCGTAGTATGAGTATGACATTAAAATAAGTATGAATGCATATAAATATCAGAAATTATAAGTATGATTCGAATTTACTCATCGTTTCCAATACTCATTACTGACCTCTGAAGCGTATACAAATACGACCTGAATTTCTCCATGGGGCCTGGAATGACGACGTTCCAAAAGAGAACACTATTAGATATTTTTGTTACACATACCCTAAGAGCTTCGATTCAGGAGCTCAAACTTATTAAAACCAGAAGCCAATCGAAAGGTGCTATAAATCTTATACCAGCTCAAATGGCTTAATCAAAAGCAGTGTACTGTGGCTCAAGGAAAACATGTCTATTGAGACACAGTTTCCATAAATAAGGTTGTGAGACTTTTTAAACCATAAATCAGACTGAATTTATCCGATGGCATAAGTTTTATTGGATTTGCGGACCGCTGTGGTTTGTAGCGTATTCGTGTTCACTTGCAATTTAGAAAGCCCCCACAAGAAAAAGTTTAACTGGGACAAATTGCACAATCGGGCACGATAGCCAGCTCAGATCACCTGAATGTGAAATGGCAACGCCTTAAAATCGCACGTAAAGAATATCCAAAGTGGCAAGAGCTGTGTGGCACAGAGCTCAGTTCTGCTGAAACCACATATCGATGATGTCCAGGTTATTCAACTCAGACCAAACTCAGTTGGTAATCATCGATGGCCGTCCTAATAAACCACTTATGGTTGCATTCCAGATAATCCATTTCAGACCAGAAAAGGTGGATGGTCATCAACCCATAGTCTTCGCCGTTGATTGTAATGGTGTGGCATAAGTTGTCGTTCTCAAAGAAACATGAACTGATGACGCTACCGGTGTCCACACGAAACGATTCAATTCAGATCGAACGAAGTTGGTAATCATTGGCCTAAATCACTCGTACTTGAAGGGATTACCTGACCAGTGTCCATTTCAAAAAAATATGGGCTGGTTCCATCTCAAAACCCATCTCAAGACCCAGACCACACAGTGCTGTTTTGTGAATGCATTAGACGCTCTTGAATCTCTTGAAGAGATAATTTCGTTTGTTCACGTAGCCATTCATCCTTAAATGGACCTCACCGTTGAAGATGATTTTTTATGAAAATTAGGCTCAGTTACCAACAGTTCTAGTCTCTGGTTCCTGGGTCAGTTGAATTTTATCGGTATGCATTCCCATGTCACGATGCCAAATTAGACAAGTTATGGTTTACGAAGTCGCCGTGGTCTAGTAGGTAGTGTGTTGGCTTATTAGACGAAAAGCCAGGGTTCGAGCCCCAGGCCAGACATCAAAACACAATACAAAAAGTATTTCTTCGGCGACTTCCTCTCAGCAGATTTCTGGCAAAAACTCTGAGATTAAAGAAAATTGCCATGAAAAGTTTCTCAAAAATCAGTCGTTCGGAGTTGACTTTAAACTGTAGGTCCCGCCACTCATGTATAAAATCAACACACACAACATAAGTGGTGTAAGAAGCCAGGTCGTAATCCTGACTGAAGGGTTGTAATGACCAATTATGTATGTATGTGTGACAATATAAGTCGTAAGTAGTCTAGTAGGTAGTATGTTAGCTTATTAGATGTAAGGCCTCGGTTCAAACCCCAGGTCAGATATCTCCAACAAATGTAATGACCAATTATGTATGTATGTATGTATGGTTTACGAAACTCTAAGTTCTTGTGTACGACTCGAAATCTACTACATTGGATTCGGCTCCACACTTTCACAAACAACAATGATTTTTCCGGCAGATCTTGAGTTTCGGCAATGTACAGTAGTTGGTTGATGTTCCTCAGCACCAAGTTGCCGAAGCTGAACATCCCCTGCGATAAAACAGTCTTAATACTTACACTTGTTATTGAATGCTATAATCGTTCATTGTGATTTGAACAGATTTGACAGACTGAATAAATGACAATTAATTTGACAGATGTAACTTCAACAAGATGGCGTAATCTACTATCAATGTTCGAAAGCTTCAGTTGGCAAACCAAAAGTACCCATGCAAATGCTATACTGTACTCTGAAACCAGCCAACAACGAACTCTCTTTGAATCTACTCTTTGAAATCTATGTCCAAAACAAGACTTCTTAACTGTGCTACAGAGCACATAAAAGGGTCTCTATTCAAATATAAAAGTTTTAATTTTAAACCCTTTTTTTAAAACAAATTTTGAGGAAGTATTTCAAAACGTCTTTAATCCAATCAATTGTCTTTAAATTTTTATTTCTTTTTCGCCTTCCATGGCCTGATGTCTTACAAAATTTATTTTCCAAATTCTATTACTTTTTATACGACATAAATCATTTCCAATTTTATTTTTTTTTATTTCTCTCTCCATCTATGTCTTGTCTAAATCTAAAATCTTATAATCTTGTATCTCATGGGTGTATATCACATCACATTTTGTATATTGTCTGTCCATAGATCGTCTATTGCCCATCTACTACATATACTTGCCATACATACATATTTATTTATTAATTTTATTATTATTAGTTTGGCTAAATGCCAGAGAGAGAGAGAGAGAGAGAGAGTAACATAATTGTTTGGCAATGTCTTCAATGCTCATATATTCCCATTCAACTCCTTGTTAAACTAAAATCTTCTCAATGCTACTATACACAGTTATAACAGCATAATTGTTTGTATAACTGTTATTATTGTTGCATGCATACCATCCATATTCATATTGTTACTGTTATTATTGCCGTTGCAACTAATATTTGTTATTGTTACGCTTGCCATTGCTAATGCCATTGCCATTGTATTAGTTTTAGGTTGTTACCACACAAATGATAAGTACACACCTTCATCTTGTATCAGGCATAGATTGAATAGATTTGCAAATGCAAAAGGAAATACATAACATCCATCCCTGATGCAATAGCATGCACGAGCAATAAGGAATAGGACAAGGCAAGACAAGATAAGACAATAAAAAAAAATTATACACTGTCTGCATGTAGTCAGTAACAGGCAGTCATAGATTTCCATTTAGACTGGGTGTGTATGTATAACCATGGTATTGGGTAAGGGCAAAAGGAAAATACAACTTTTTCCTGTTCTTATTTATTTTACACAAATTTGTACGTCTGATTTTGAAGTAACAGGCTGTTCTTGTATTGGAATGGCACACTCTTATACGCTGCTGCTGCTGCCTTTTATAATGAACTCGGACGGAAAGACAATCTTAGTGTTTTTCAGGCGAATTATGGTTGAGTAGCAGAGACCTCTCTCGTGTGACAAAATTAATAATCTACAAGGCGTTCATCCTCTCTGTGCTTCTTTATGGAGCAGAGGCATGGACCCTATTAAGCACTGATGCAGCTGCCTTGAGTGTATTCGAGAGAAAAGTCCTACGTAAGATCTTTGGTCCAGTGCGAGTTAACGATGATTTTCGCTTCCGATCCCACAGTGAGCTATATGAGCTCCTCAACCGCATGGACGTTGTGCATCGTATTAACATCCAGCGGCTGGGCTGGCTCGGCCATGTCGTTCGAATGGAGGAGGATGCTCTGGCGAGACGGGTATTTGATGCGGGCATCTTTGGAAGTCGGCGAAGAGGACGACCTTGTTTGCGTTGTAAGCAGCAAATCGAGGAAGCCCTGTTATCGATTGGTGTGATCAACTGGCGTAGGCGCGCAAGAAGCATAGTCGCCTGAAAACAGGCCGAAATCCGTTAATCGGGTTGTTAATGGCTAATTAAGTAAATAAGAAATTAAGTATTCGTTATTCTTTAGTACCCAAACTGTCCTGAGGAAAGACTCAATATAAGCCTTTGGATCAGATAAGTTCTAGTTCGAGATCCAGTGTCCAGTGGTGTTCTTGGAAACGAGAAGTCGGACATACTTACTAGATTGGGTTAAGTCGCCATAGTCTAGTAGGTAGTGTGTTGGCTTATTAGACGTAAAGCCAGGGTTCGAGCCCCAGGCCAGACATCAAAACAAAATACAAAAAATATTTCTTCGGCGACTTCCTCTCCGAAGTTTCTGGCAAAAACTCTGAGAGTAAATAAAATTGCCATGAGAAAGTTTCTCAAAAATCTGTCGTTCAGAGTCGACTTTAAACTGTAGGTTCCACCACTCATGTATAAAATTAGCATACACAACATAAGTGGTGTGAGAAACTAGGACGTTGTACAATGGGTCAATACGACCTCCGGGTACTGTACTTGTCTTAATTGACAAGTACACGTCCTCTAACCTAACCTAACCTACTAGATTGGGTTCTCCAATTGAGAGCATCGATCATCCCCAGGTATAATTAAAATCTGACCACAATTCACTGCAATAACTGCTTCACTATTGCCCCATAAGCTGCTTGTAAATATTCAAACGTTTTATTGCATTCTTCGGCACAATCTTCGCAAGTAGATGGGCTGCCGTCATCGTCATCGTCATCGAATCAAGTTTAGCTTAAGTTAAGTGGCTTACTTTACCAATAAGACCTTGCCCGCAACCAAAGTATGTCGAATAAAACGAAAAAGACTTTTCCTCAGCAGCCTTCTGGCAAAAACTCTAAGGGTAAATACAATTGTCATGCAAAGGTAACGAACTGACATTTAGTTGACGTTAAACTGTAGGTCCAGCCGCCAATGTATAAAATTAAATTCGATTGATTCGAATCATTTATCAAAATTTACAGCCGTAGTTGTTGTTGCATTTACAAAGAAAGAAGAAAGACACATAAACAAAAAAGACGAAGACATCAAGGAGAGCAAAGACACAACCTTCTTATGAATATTATAGTGTTCGTACGCAAATCATACTTATTTTGTGATTCGTGTATACGATGAGTCATGGAGAGTCGAAATCAATAACATCATGCGTATTGTTAAGTATGAGTACCATGTGTATTTTAAACTTTAAATATGAGTAGTATGAGTATGACATTAAAATAAGTATGAATGCGTATAAGTATCGAAAATTATAAGTATGATTCGGATCTACTCACGGTTTTGAATACTCATTGCTGACCTCTGATGCAAAGGTTCTCAAATCTGACGTTCGTAGTTGATGTTAAACTGTAGGTCCAGCCGCTCATGTATAAAATTAATACACACTACATGGGTGGTGCAAGAAGAGAGTTTGTTGTCCTGACTTAAGGGTTGTATTGACAGATTAAATTTAAACTATATGTACCGCGTACTCATGTATAAAATTAACACACACAACATAAGTGTTGTGAGAAGCTAGGTCGTAATCCTGACTGAAGGGTTGTAATGATCAATTATGTATGTTATGCTACTTTTTCCCCTAACCAATGGTTATTAAAATTCATATACCGCCTTATAACATAACTTGACATTGTATGTCTTTTCTTATCTTTACTATTCGAAAATGGTTAAAATATTCAATATTGTTGTTATATATTATATATTATAACAACAACAACAACAATAACCACTACTATAACTACAAGTAATACTATACTTATTATTATTATTGTTATTGTAACTATTACGGCTATTTAGAATAATTGTTGTTGTTTGATTGTTTTGAAACAATTTAATTTAATTTCAATGGAATCAAAATTAATTTAAGATTTCAAATTAAATATTTTCGTATTGAAGTATTGAAGTTATTATTATGTTTAAGGTTTTGTGTAGGTTTTAAGGATAACTTCATGCATACATTCATTTATGCTTTTAGGAGAAGACAATTATGAATTGAAAGCAAATTTATTAATAATTTGGTATTGAAAAAGGATAAATTAATGGAAGGCAAATGAAAACTGAAAGTATGTTCAATAAAATGTAATGCTTTAATCACCCTGTATGTATCGCAGTGGTAGATAGGTTATAAAAATAATTATCTTTTCTGATTTCGTATCTAATTTTTCTCGATTAAATTCATCATATTTTTGTTTATATTTACAGAAGTTATTAACGGCAACAAACAGCTGCAGCAGCAGCAACGTCTTGTTATTTTTAAAAGCGTTTACTTCAGTATTTAAAATTTTTTTTTTAATTTTTATTTTTTTTTTTTGTATTTCGCATAATTTACAACGAGTGTTAATTGTTATGAATACTTTTTAAATAAAGATTTTAATCTCTCTAATGAGCGAAACAAAAAAAATCTAAATTTTCTTTCACATTTTTAAGCGATCATCACCGCATTTTTTGCAACTTCTCAGTTCGTCAGTTTCAAATAAACGGTCGCGGTGTTAAAAACCTTCTTTAATTGGTTTAAAAAAATAAAATTAAAAATTAAAATAATTTCTTTTTTTATAATAAAACGTAAAACAAATTATTCCTTAAAGTGTAAAAGGCCATAAAAAAAACAATTCAAATACAATACCCTGAACCACAGATGGTTTCTAATAAAAAGTTTAAGAATTTTGTAAAAAAATTTAAATTTTTATGGAAAAATTCGGAATTTAAAAAACAAAATCCGTAGAGAAATTCAATATAAAATTACAAAAATTGTGTGGCAAAAATATGTTCAGGGCAGATATATTAAATTTGAGAAAGGACTTCAACGACCTAGTTTCCCAAACCACTTATGTTGTACGCGTTAATTTTATACAAGAGTGGCGTGGACCTACAGTTTAAAGTCTTGTTTACAATTCAGAGTTTTTGCCAGAGGGCTGTTAAGAAGAGGACGCCTAAGAAATATATATAGGGTTATCCATTTCGTGGTTTCAAAAGTAAACGTAAATAAAACACATATAAAATATTTTTATTCATGATATTTCTTTTTTATTGTAAAGTTTGAACGTTGACAAGCATTGATTCCTTTGAGGTAATTTTCGAACACTTTTTGACACATATTGGGCGGTATCTCAGCCATAACTTGACGAATGTTGGTTTTTAAGTGCTCAAGAGTTGAGTCTTTCGGTCTTTCGCGTAGCCCCACAAAAAAAAGTCTAATGGAGTCAAATCGCATGATCTTGATGGCCAGTTGATATCGCCACGACGAGAAATTACGCGGCCAGGAAATGTCTTTTGCAATAAAGCCATATTCGCTCAAGTTGTGTGGCATGTGGCACCGTCTTGTTGAAAGCACATATTCTCCAAGTCGTATTCTTCAATAGCAGGCAAAAAACAAGTCGGTTATCATATGACCACAACGCTCCGAATTGACGATGACAGTCGTTCCATCGACGTTTTCGAAGAAGTAAGGTCCAATCACACCTTCGGACCAAAGTGCGCACCAAACAGTGACTTTTTCTGGATGTAATGGCGTCTCTTCAATTACTTGAGGATTCTCAGATCCCCAAAAAGGACAATTTAAAAAAATAAAGTTCACAGCAAACAAATGATGACAATAGAATCCTAACTAATCAAAAAAGAAAATAGCGGCTCCGTTGTAACCTCAGTTACCCGCACTCATACATACTTACATAATCGGTTATTATAACCCTTCAGTTAGGACTACAACCTAGCTTCTCCTAACACTTATGCTGTGTGTAATAATTTTATACATGAATATCGGGGTCTATAGATTAAAGACTGTTCCGAACGACAGATTTTTGAGAAACTTATCATGACAATTTTTTTATTTATTCTCAGAGTTTTGCCAGAAATCTACGGAGAGAAAATCGTCGAAGAAATTATTTTTCATGTTTCGTTTTGTTGGAGATGTGTGACCAGGAGTTTGAACCGTGGCCTCACGTATAATAAGCCATCACATTACCTTCCAGACTACGGCGACTTCTGCATACGAATAGTTCCTACTAATAGATCCTACCAAAACCACTGATTTTGTATTATTTCAGGAGGTCGTCTGGAGTGCTATACTCAAACATCATTTGCGTTACATTCTCGTTCAGTTCATATATAATTTTCCTGAAATGTCTATCTAACCACTTGTCAATACAATTGTGGCTTCAGTTGCTGCTGCGTTCTGTATTCTCCCTCAAAAATGCCGAGTCTGCACAAATCTCTTTAAACAAATGGTTGGCATTCACAGATTTTGTATTACTTCAGTAGGCCGTTCAGAGCGATATCCTCAAACAACATTTTCATTACATATTAATTCAGAACATTTATGGACTTCCTGAAACGTTCGTTAAACTAGTTGACAACTTCAGTTGCTGCTGCGTTCTGTGTTCTCCTTTAATTATGGCGGGTCTGTACAAATTTCATCAAACAGTTGGCCGGCATTTTAGTTATCGCTCGATGGATATGTCTTGTTAAATCGGATTCAGCAGTTGGTCTGCAGCTAAAAATTTCGTTTAATCCACGTCTTTCTTCGTTGAATCGTTTTGTGATCTGCTGCTGCTAGTTCAGCCAGTCAGCTTGAATGCGTTGGTGTATCTATTGGTTAAAACTGATGCTGGAATTGTTCGAAGCAGGGCGGGCTTTAATTCGTCGCCTGTGTTTACAGTTCTCTTTCACTTTCTGTTGACAGCCAATCTACTTGTCGTTAAGATTCGTCACCCAATTTTGCTGCCATTCCTTAATGGACATCGACCGCTCCTCTAATTTAAATTTTTGCTACTGTGCTCCACCTTTTACACTGTAAACTTGCCTAAGCTCTTTCGTGTATATATATGTAGGCATCTTCCCAGATGCTACAGCAATTACATCTTCAGATACTGTCCTGTACACCTATGGAAAACTTCACGTAGAGGATAGATGCAACTGTATTATCTGGCGCTTTGGTTTTGTGATGCAGAGACAGACTGTACTGCAACCATACTGCTTGAAATCTACCAACGATGTCCCTACAATATCTATCTAATCCTAGTACCGTGGTTTCAATGCAATCCACATTCTGCACAATTGTGCACTGCCATAAGCTTAGTCAGCGACCTCCCAACTAACCGGATGCCTGACTTAAATCTCCTTTTATTGTAACAACAAGAGCTTATGTTGCCTCACACTTATTTGGTTTAAGCAGTGT
Source organism: Sarcophaga variegata (assembly GCA_932273835.1). Lineage (NCBI taxonomy): Eukaryota > Metazoa > Arthropoda > Insecta > Diptera > Sarcophagidae > Sarcophaga > Sarcophaga variegata. The sequence continues at coordinate 12,833,142 of OW026361.1, read as the reverse complement.
CTCCGCCTTTCTATATCCTCCCTTTCGCTGAGTACTGTCTTCCAAATAACTTTTCCTACTCTTCAGAAATCTTCTATCCAGTAGCTTGAAAGCTGTCCTCTTCATAAGCTCATGGGGAGGCGTGAATTAGCACTTGACCTACAACGACCCAGTAGAGAGAGAGAGATCATACTTTCTCTGCCTAGCTAATACAGCTTCCTCAGACAGTGTCACACTAGTTAAGATTATACTCATAAAAGGCAATGTGATCGAAAATACTTCGATCACTAATGCTGCAGTTGGTCCCCCTGGTTTTGTTAGGTTAGTAAGGAATTTTTGGTACCACCATATACGACTTGGTTCTGATTTCTTAACTGTTTTAAGAAAATGACTTCAATGAGAGTGTTTTTACAAGACTTTAAACTAATCTTGGGTGTTAAGGACTTTAGATTTTTCCATCCACGTCAACTAAAGGGTCCGCCAAATAACTTTTTTTTTGAAAGTGCTTTACAAAAAAAACTACTGAATATTTTCTCAAATTTTTTTTTATTTGAAACTACAATCCTTCCGGTTAATAATGGAAAATAATTTCATTCAAATGGCTTCCTCGGCTGGCCATGCAGTAGCCTACACGATCGGTCCAATTTTTAAGCACATTATTGATTGTGTGCAGCTGTATTTCACCAATGGCTTCACGAATATTATCCTTTAAAGCGTCAATTGTCTCTGGCTTGTCGGCGTAACACTTATCTTTGACGGCACCCCACAAATAATAGTCCAACGGTGTCAAATCGCAGCTCCGAAGTGGCCAAACGACATCAGCTCTGCGACTGATAATGCGATCTTCATAAACAGGGCGCAAAACATCGAGTGTAGCTTCGGCTGTGTGGCACGTAGCACCGTCCTGTTGAAACCAAATGTTGCCCATATCCTCCTCTTCAATTTTTGTGAACAAAAATTCGTTCAACCTGGCCCGACAACGATCGCCACCATAACGGCCACTCCTTGCTCATTTTCGAAGAAAAATGCTCCAATTATGCCTCTGAACCAAAAAATCCGCACCAAACAGTGACTCGTTTTGGGTGCGTCGGATTTTCAATGTATGCGTGCGGGTTTTCTGTGCCCCAAATGCGACAATTTTGCTTGTTTACATACCCGCCAAGATCAAAATGAGCTTCATCTGAAAAGATGATTTTTTTTACCAAAATCGTCATCTTCTGGTGTAGGCTAATGCATGGCCAGCCAAGGCAGCCATTTGAATGAAATTATTTTCCATTATTAACCGAAAGGATTGTACTTTCAAATAAAAAAAGAAATTTCAGAAAATATTCAGTAGTTTTTTTAAAGCATTTTCAAAAAAAAAAATTATTTGACGGACCCTTTATCAAATGAATTTCATTTGTTACCCCAACTTCCAAGCATGCATTTCGTTTTATTTTTAAATTTGACCACACATTTCGTTTTCCAAATATTTCCTGGTTTTCCATGACTCCTAATGCTCGAAATCCGTTGGAGTAATACAGTAGTTTGCTAAACGCTTGACAAATTTTATATTTTTTTTAACGAAAATCATCACTAAAAACCAACATAAGAAGAAAAACAATAAAAACTACGATAACAAATACAAGACAAGACAAGGCAAGGCAAGACAAAACAGTCGAGATAATTAAAAGAACAGCCATAAGCCATGTGTACACACAGTAACCACAGCGTTTCAACTGACACGTATAAGTATGAATCAATATGTGCAGAGTACAGTGTACACTGTACGCTGTACACATACACCAACCCAGAGATAAATCTGGATTTGTAGTACAGCCATCACAGTATAATAGAACACAGATAAACGTCAGCATCCCCATATAAATTTTATTCAATTTTAAAAACCAACAACAACACACACACAGTGAAGCCCATATCTTCTTGACAGGCAACGAGAGCACGAACACGTTTACGTCTACGTCTCTCAACAGCACAGATCCAGTCAAGTAGTTACTCAGTCCGTCAGTCAGTCACATACTCATTCGTTTAACTTGAAATATATAAGACAGTAACAGTAATACTAACAACAGCAGTAACAGTAACAGCAACAACAACAACAATTACAATAAAAACGATTACAGAGTTAAACTAATTTGTAAGATAACGAATGGCAGATACCAACAATTACAGATAAAAAATGCAAAACAAAAAAATGGCAGAAAAGGAGACACGAGAATCAAGAAAGACAGGAGAAGCTGGACAGTTTTAAATAAAAAAACATGGGATATACCCTACACAAGGATATTTATAGCATATTGAAGCATTTAACATGAAAATTTCTAGGTTAGAAGAGGATTATCCATGTAGACATGGTTCTTGTCTCGGATTGATTAGTTTGATGACGTGTACCGCCATATTTATAAGAAGTATAGTTACCCTGGGAAGTTATTGCAAACGTGGTGATCTTCCAAGAGCATAAGCAAAACAGAGAAAAGAAAAGGAAAAGGGATATGTGACGTTCAACCTTCACCGCTGAGTCAGTTCAATCTAATTAACAAACTCAGGAGAGCTCGAATATCAGCCACCGATAGAAACTTTAAGCCCTTGAAGAAATTCTTTAACTACGGTTTTTAATATTCTCCTATCAAGGTCTGGTTAGTTATATAGGAAGTGTTTTATAATCTACACTTGCTTTCCATCGCCACACTCCTTGTAATAGCCTGGCTGCGAACCATTCCATATCATTGTGATCGCCCTTCACTTCAGAATGCCCCGTTAGAGACCCTGTCATTATTCTAACACCGAATTTATCCAGTCCCAGCAGCAAGCTGTTTCCACTATCATCGGTAAAAGCGCAAAGGCCCGGTCTGTTCTCCTAGCACATTTATTAAGCCTCCCTGACATTCCCCCAATATGTCCACAGTTATCGGTAAAAGAGCAAAGGCTCCAAGTCACTCAATATACCGATCTGTTCTCCTAGCACATCTACTAGGTCTCCCTGGTATTCCCCCAATATTCCCACAGTCATCGATAAAAGTGCAAAGGCCCCATGTCACTCAATATATCGATATGTTCTACTAGCTCATCTACTACGTCTGTCTGACATTCCCCCAATAAGTCCACAGACGTAGCAGATTGGAGGATAAGGTTTAAAAACAAAATTGAAACGTAGCCTAGCAAAAGCCAACACCATCTCATTACTAAACATACAAGCTATACCTAGGAACCCAACAAAGACAAATCCGATCTAGCCCAAGAGTCTTATGAGTTACAGACATGATTGTCACGACTGATTAGTCGTCACTTACATCACAACTCTGCAATCGAACTCAGGACAGTCTAACTGTTAAGATCGCTTAAAAGTTCACAAATGAATAAGCTGGGCCAGCTACTGCCTTGGGAGCCTTCCAAATAGCAAAAAAACTGCGTATAAAAGACGCCTCAGTTATCACCCATTTTGAATAGCAGCTTCTGGACACGATTTTTACAAAATATCACAGCTCCGAAGTCAATAACGATTCCGGATGGACTTTTGTAAGACGGCTTTACCAAAAAGTCTGATGGCTTCAAACCGTCTTGTAATTGACATCGTCGAAGCCAGGAATTATACGCTCTAATCATGTTGTGTAGCTCAAGGCCTTGTTTTATTGAAACCAAACACCGTTCAGTAGATAATCTTCAATTGCAGGCCAAACAAATCGTTTCAAACACGGTCATAGTGATCTAAAGTGACGTTATTAAGTCTTTTAGACTTGCAAGTGCATTTGATCCGAATTACTAACTTATTTGGCCATTAAGCTGTACGATTAATGGATTTCCGCCAGCCTTAACACATTCTGCCTTAACACATCCTTCCTCTGCTTCTTTCGCGCGTATGCCAGTTGGTCACACCAATCGATGGATAGGGCATCCTCGATCTGGTCATTTCAAAGCAACCAAGGTCGTCCTCTTCTCTGGCTTCCGCAGATCTCCCCCATCAAATGCGCATCTCGCCGACGCATCCACCTCCATTCGAACGACATGGCCGAGCCAGCGCAGCCGCCGGATGTTAATACGTTGCACAACGTCCATGTCGTTGAAGAGTTCATACAATTCACTGTTCATCCGGATCGGATGCGGAAATCATTTTTTCTCTCGAATACTCTCAAGGCTGCTGCATCAGTGGTTAATAGTGTCCAACGCGCACCGCACCGAAGAACTTACGTGGGACTTTTCTGTCGAAAATTCTCAAGGCTACTCCATCAGTATTTAATAGTGTCCATGCCCATAAAGAAGCACGGTGTGGATGAGCGTCTTGTAGAGTATTAGTTTTGTCGTACGAGAGACGTCTCTGGTACTCAATTGCCTATTGAGAATATAGTAGCAGCTGTTGACAAGAGTGATCCTACGCTTGATCTACAGAATGACATCATTTTTGGTGGTAATGGAGGAGCCAAGATAATTAAATTCCTTGACTATATCGAAAGTATAGTTATCGGCTGTTATCTGATCGGTCATAGTGATCAAAAAGTGACGTTAGCAGGTCTTTTAGGCTTGAAAATACATCTGATTTGTCTATTCGTAGTACATAACAATGAATGCAGGACATCTGGACATCATAAACATGAAACAGTTTTTATGTCAAGCACTATAGTCGGTCAATGTTAAGCTGCCCTAATTTTGCAGGTGGTGAGTTAGCTTATTAGGCGTGAGGCCATGGTTCAAACCCCAATTAAACGAAATATGAAAAAATATTTCTTGGGCGACTGCCTCTCAGCAGATTTCTGGCAAAAACTATGAGAGTAAATGAAAATTGGCATGAAAAACTTTCTCAAAAATCTGTCGTTCGGAGTCGACTTTAAACTGTAGGTTCCGCTACTCATGTATAAAATGAACACACACAACATAAGTGGTGTGAGAAGCTATGTTGTAAAGGTTGTAATGACCAATTATGTATGTCAGGCACTATACCAGACACTGCTCAGCTTAGAGGAGTACACAAGACACGGACTTTCTATAGTAAATTTGGTTGGTACTTCTTAATGCTGAGCACAGAATAAGACGCCTAGATGGCTCTGATGTATGCCGACAGGTATGAGGTCTTGAACCTCTATGATAGGTCCCCTTTCCTTCAATGTAAATGCCTATCTACCTAGAAAATCTAAGAATAAATTATGAAAACGAAAGACTTTAAAATTATTCGATAATTGAAGATGTGCTTCCACATTAATTCCGGTTTGTTTTTAAATTTTTCCCTTAAAAATGAAAATCTTGCGGGTCTCGGTTTTTTAAATAAACTTTTTAATTTTTTTTTTGATAAAATTATACCATCTGTGGTGTAGGGTATACGCATTTGAACAATTAATAAAATGCTGTGGACAATGCTGAAATAAAAACCAAAAAATTTCTTTCAGTACGTGCAGTTGAATTTCCAAAATGTTTTAAAACAAAACGAACAAAACTCCCCATAAAGTATACAATTTTGAAGAAAACAAAATAAAGAATAGAAAACCCCAACTTAAAAAAGGAAAACTTAACCAACGTAGAATTGCTCCTGTCACCCTTCCAACAAAATGTTCTCCAAATTCAGTTTTTTAATTCTCTTCATTGTCATCTTGCACCACAACACCTTACCCGTGACCAGCAGCACTTTGCGTGTGGGCAATGGGCAATCTTATGCGCTGCACAATTGCAACAAAGATGAAGTCTTTCAATTTCCGGACTTGAATGCCATCACCGAATTAAATATCCACCACTGTTATGTGCCCACCTTGGAAAATGCATTTTTCATACGCTTCACTGCCCTCACAAATTTGGAAATCAGCGACAGCCAACTGTCACAATTGGAAGATTATGCTTTTCATGGCTTAAAACATTTGCGTTCATTATCGTTGGCACATAATAATTTAACCCAGGTAAAGTCATGGTCCAATGAACAGATGACCTCGTTAATCAGTCTGGATTTAAAACGCAATGCCATACGCGCCCTAACCCTTAAGAGTTTCTCTCGTTACCCCAATCTACAGCGTTTAAATTTGCTGGGCAATCTGCTGGAAGACATCGATGATGGCATCTTTCGTTGGATGCCTCACTTAAAATATTTAAATTTGGGTCGCAATCGTTTAATCGCCTTAGAGAATCGCAATTTCCATGGCATGCATCGTCTGACATATTTGGCGTTGCATTTTAATGCCATCGAAGACATTGAGAGTGAGTCGTTTGGCACAAATTCTCACCTGCGTACGTTGCGTTTGGAGGGAAATAAATTAATGGACTTGGATTTTTTAAAGGTGAAGAGTTTAACGCGTTTACAACATTTGAATCTGTCGTATAATGCTTTGGAAACCCTGGATGGCATGACATTTTCAAAAGATTTTGAAATTGTCGATCTGGATTTGTCACACAATCATTTGCAGGAAATAAAAGAGGATGTATTCCTGGGTTTGGAATCGTTGGTGGTAAGTATGTTCTAAAAAAAATCAAGTAATTGATAAGTATTTTTAATGGTACAAAACAAAATTAATCGATTTTTCATTTAACCGATATTTCGATTAATCGATTTTTCAATTAATCGATTTTTCAATTAATTTTGATTTATGCCATCTATCAGAAATAGAATCGAATATAAGTTTTTGAAATTAAAAATAAACCATTTTCTTACGAAATGTAAGAAAAAATCAAAACATAACTTATTTATCGATTTTTTGTAAGGATTTCTCATATTTCATCGATTTAAACGAATTTCTTACGAATTTTCAAATTTCTTTAGAAACTTTACCCCCTTACTTTAATTCATCAATTATTTTAAACAAATTTCTCGATTTAAAGCGTTTCCTTACGCAAATTAATCATTGTTATCGATTTTCTTGAGAAAGTGATCGCTCTTATCCATGTTTTAATTCCTGTAAAACTTTACAGATGTTCTTCAGAAGACTTTTTAATTTTTTGATGAAATTCACCTACTTTCAAAGAAAAGTTTAGTAATTCAAAGTAATATTTATCGATTATCTTTGGAAATTTTATTGATAATCGAAAGAGTATTTTCCCATTTTTTTCAAAGCTGTTGATTCCCTTAGAAAATTCATCTTTTTAAGAAAATTTATCGATTTTCTGAGGAACATTTTTAAGAAAATCTATAAAATAAAAATAGAAAATACATATGTCGACTATCTTATTAAAATTTATCGATTGTTCATCGAAAGTTTATCGATTTCTGTTCGAAAATTTATTAAACTCGATTATCTTTAGAAAATTTATTGATAACCATGATTTTAATTCCTCACGAAAATTTATAATTTTTTTAAGAAAACGAAAATGAAAAATATCTTAATAACTATATGGATTTTCTTACAAAAATTTATCGATTTTCTTTAGAAAAAGTGTCGATTTTCTTTAGATGATGTATCGATTTACTTTAAAAAATTTATCGATTTTCTTAAGAAAATTTAACGCTTTTCTTTAGAAAATTTATGGATTTTCCTTCCAAAATGTATAGACGTTTCTGTGAAAATATATCATTCTTTATTTACTACATATCGATAAACTTTGGAAAATTTATCGATTTTCTTTAGAAAATGTACCGATTTTCTGTAGAAAATGTGTTGATTTTCTTTAGACAATGTATCGATTTTCTTTAGAAAATTTATCGACTTATCTTCAAAAATGTACATATTTAAAAATGTTATTTAAAAATTTATCGATTACTTTTAGAAAAATCTATAGATTGTCCTTAGAAAAGTTATCGATTTCCTTTAGAAAATTTATCGATTTAGTTTAGAAAATTTATTGATTTACCTTCAAAAATGTTTTTAAAAATGTTATTTAAAAATTTATGGATTATCTTTAGAAAATATATCGATTTACCAATCTTATACAAATATTTATTTTTAGAAAATGTATGGATTTGCTTTAGAAAATTTACTGATTTCTCTTAGAAAATATATCGATTTTCTTTCTGAAATATATCGATTTTTTGTTTCAAAATGTATCGATTTTGTTTTCAAAATGTAGCGCTTTATTGCAAAATTATATCGATTTTTGTTTAAAAATGTATCAATTTTCCTTCAAAAATTTATCGATAACTTTGAGAAAATGTATCGATAATCTTTACAAAATTTATCGATTTTCCTTCAAAAATGTATTTAAAAATGTTTAGAAATTTATGGATTATCCCTAGAAAATGTATCAATTTCCTTCGAAAATTTATCGATCTTATTTAAATATTTGTCGATTACTTTGAGAAAAAGTATAGATTTTATTAAGAAAATTAACTGATTTCTTTTAGAAAATTTATCGATTTTCTCTGAAAATTTAATCGCTTTTCTTTCAAAAATATATCGATTTTTTGTTTGAAAATTTTATTGGTTTTATTTTGAAAATGTTGCGCTTTATTGCTAAAACATATCGATTTTTGTTTGAAAATTTATCGACACTCCTTTGAAAATTTATCGCTTTTCTTTAGAAAGTGTATAGAATATCTTTAGCAAATTTATCGAATTTCTGAAATGGAAATCTGCACAATTTTTTGTGGAAGTCCACGTAGTAAGTGCAAGAGCTTTTTAGACTCTGTTTGACAGGACAGGATATTGAGACATCTGAAGCTAATGTTAACTCTATTTCCATACTCGTAGTGATGCGCAGGTTTCAGTTGGCTATTCATTCGTAAGCAATGTAAAATATTATAATCTTCACTGCAGAATATGTAGGAACACTTTCTGTGTGAATGTCCGAATCTAACAACAGGACGTTTAAGATTCTTTGAGATATCTTCCTACAAAATCTTTAAATAAAAACATAACAAATTTTCCCTTCTTGTAGAACCTCAACATCAGTCACAATGCCTTACGTCAGATTACTGAAACAGCTTTCGATGAATTGCCAAGTTTAGAGTCCCTCGTCTTGAGCCACAACTTGTTGCAACATTTACCAGCCGAGATTTTCAATGTTACCAGCCAATTACAGCGCATAAATCTATCCCGCAATAAACTCACCAATCTGGATCCAACACTCTTTACTTCTTTATCATATCTGAAGTACTTGGATTTATCGCAAAATCAGTTATCGAATGATGAATTCATTGAAAATCTTGCAGCAGAACATCAGTGTCATGAATTGCATTTGAATCTGAGTGATAATCACTATCGTATCGTTAATATATCTTCGCTTATGAGTTTTGGGCAAGTGGAACTAGCAGGCAATTGGTGGAGTTGCAAGTGGTTGATCAAGGAAATGCTTAAATTGCCGAAATCGATTAATTTTGGTCGTTCATATGCTGTTCATACCGATTGGAGTTTAACCATGTTGGAAACGAAGGGCATTAATTGTTATGATGAGGATTCAAGGAGGAATATTATCATATTGGACACAAGCAAAGTGTGGGAGCAAAAGTTTGCAGAGGCTAAGTGCTCGGTAAGTATTCAAAATTTTATCCGTGTTCTCTATTTAAAACTTGTTTATCGATTTTTTAGCAAAATGCATCTTTTGATGTACAGCCCTTAGCACCGAAAACTTTCTGGCCGCGCATAAAACTTGATCGTTTCGATTCACGCTCTGTGGTTATATGGATGTTGATTGCAATTGCCATAGCATTCTCAGCTCTGAGAATTGGTCGCAAATTAGTCGATCAAAAGGAGAGGGAGAAGAAGCGGAGAGAGTTACGGGAAAAGGTAGGTTAAGGCAACATGTTACGTGATAAAGTCCTCTAAATTGATGGAACATTTTTAAATTCATTGCAGAACAAACTCAAAATGTCAGAAACAGAGAAATTAACCGGATCATATGAAAGTAATCGCACTGAAAGTGGGTAAATTAAGGATGATAAAGTGGTTCAGTTTTATATGAAATTTAATAATAAAAATAATAAAAATCGATAACTTGCACTAAGAAAAACTTTCTAAAGAAACGAACTCAACTTTAAATAAAACTGATTTCTGATTTATTTTTAAGGAAAATTGTACTTATTTAAGTTAACCAATAAATTAATTTAACAACAATAATAAATTGAACAGTAAAATAATTAAAGGACTTGAAGTTATCGAAACTAAATTTCAATATGTTTTCGATTAATCGCACTTTTCCAATAAATATGGCTTGAATATTAAATTTCAATACTTCTACAGTTCTAATGACTTAATACTGTTTCATGCGGGCCTATGCTCCCTAGAGGAGTAAGAGGAACATATATATATAATACTGTCTCAGAAAAATTAATCAAAAGCCGTTAAAGCCTACGAACGAATAGTTTAATGGATAAGGCAACTTCTGGAAAGAAAGTTCTCACCCAATTGATTTTTCAATAAATCGCTTGTTAAGTGAGTTCTATGGAAAGTTATGAAGTCTTCTTCAATCCAAATATCTTTGACGTTTAAATGATTAATTTTTGGAATCAAAATTTCAATCGGCTTGGCTCGTTAGTACCCACCATATTCGTCTTAGAGTCAGTTTTTTGCTTATTTCGAATAAATTACTGATACCTGCATGTAAATCATACCAAGCAATAAATGTTAACAGATGTAATGGTGATACTCGCCGTAGTCTCATAGGCAGTGTGTTAGCCTATTAGACGGGAGGCCGTGGTTCAAACCCAACCTTTGACATCTCAAATAAAAACGAAATATTAAAAAATTTTTCTTTCGGTAACTTCCTCTCCGCATTCTTCTGGCAAAAAATTCTGAGAATAAATAAAATTGCCTTCAAAATATACCAAATTTTGTCATTTGGAGTTGACTCCAAACTGTAGGTCCCGCCACTCATGGACTAAATCACCACACACAATAGGGGTAGTGTAAGAAACTTGGCCATAATCTTGACTAAGGATTTGTAATGACTAAATGAAGTAAGTAGTGGTGATCCCTTTGGAACTTGAAATGCGGCAATTTTGCTTATAATTATTATCATATGGGTGTAGGTGAACTGCGGCCATATGATCTATTGTACTCCCCTTAAATTTTATAAGATATGCCTATAATGTCTTTTCCAAGCCTATTGTCTATTGACAAACCTCAGGTTGCTGCTCGGTGTCAGCAACAATAATTCCTTGCTTACTTCTTGATATGCTCCCAGGTGTTTTCTCAAGGTTCCATTGATGTGTTCTGATAATTTATTGTGATCATCACATAACCTACATATTGGGTCCAATGCGATCCCCATTCTGGACAAGAATACTTTAAATATACAATGGTCTGAGAAAAGGCCGATTACTAGATCAGATCTTCTTTTATTGTAATTTCCCAACAAAAGTTTTGATCACCTCAAACCCGTTGGGATCTGAAGTGAGTATACCTATCCAAATATCTATGCCACCCTACATAGAGGTTTTGGTCCTTCATCAGTGGCGTAAGAGTTTCCCTCCTTGCAACCTCATCTGCCTACTCACTGCCACTGGGACTCAGCTGAGGTTAATTTTATTTTTCATCACTCATCTGATTCAGCTACTCCTGGCAGTCCCATGCTATATTCATTATAACATTATAGGAGCCTAGTGGCCGGAAGACGGTATTGTTATGGTTATTCTATGCAAGTTGAATTGAGCACATATTTCGCTGGCATACATAAGCTTGCAATTAGAAAATACCAAAAAACTGCCCTATGTGTTCGAAATTTTTCATTCTGGGACTAAATGGTCGCAGATCTGTACTTCACCGACCTGTACAATACAAAATGGTCTCTCATTTAAAAGACTGCGTCGCTTTCCGTTTACTTCATTCACTTTAAGTGAGTCTGCAGTAAGTGGTCATTTTAAAAAGCTAGAAAAGTCGCCGTAGTCTAGTAGATAGTGTGATGACCACGGTTCAAGCCTATGATCAGACATCTCCCACACAACGAAATCTAAAAAAATATTTCTTCGGCGACTTCCTTTCAGTAGATTTTTGGCATAAACTCTGAAAGTAAATAAAAAATTAACATGAAAATTTCTCATGTTTGAAATTAATACACACAACATAAGTGGTGTGAGAATTTGGGTCGTAATCCGGGCTCAAGGTTTGTAATCAACAATTGTACATGTATGCCGGAAAATGGTTCCTCACTTAAAAGACTGTGTCATCTACCGGTTACTCCATTCACTTATAGTGGTTATACATTTTAAAAAGCTTGAAAGGTCTGAAAGCCATCAAATTTCTTTGTCAAACAAGTAACAACGAAGAGGAGATTATTTGGAAACAAAAAAATCATAAAATTAGTTGTGTTTTCTGCGTTAGTTCGAGTGATTCTGGAGAAAAATATAAAAATTGGAAAGGATTTTCAGAAAACCCTGCCTGTATTTCATAGAGATAGTTTATCTAAAGACGAAAAATAAGTCGACACACACCATCTTTTTGTCGACTATAAGGCAGCCTTCAATAGCCCCATAAGGGATCGTGTTTTTGCCTCAATGTCTGAGCTTGGTATAACTGCGAAGCTGATAAGGTTATGCAGAATGAAGTTGAGCAATTCCTGCAGCTCTGCCAAGGTAGGAATGGGCCTCTCCGAACCTTTTGATACCGTACGAGGTTTCAGACAAGGCGATACCTTATCATGCGACCTCTTCAACTTCGTCATGGAGAGTGTTCTGCGAAAGGCGGGAGTGCAACGCAATGGCATTATTTTTCAAAAAAGTGTCCAGTTGTTTGCGTACGCTGACGACATTGACATCATAGGGCGTATTAAGCTAGATGTTACTGCTGCCTTTAGTGCTATTGAACGGGAGTCTACTAAGATGGTTATGGCAGTAAATGAAGGCAAAACAAAGTATATGTTACCGACATTGATTGTTGATTACGGCCGATAACTATACTTTTGAAACTGTCAAGGAATTTATTTATCTTGGCCCCGCCGTTACCACCAAAAATGATGTTAGTCTGGAGATCAAGCGCAGGATCACTCTTGCCAACAGATGCTACTATGGTCTCAACAGGCAATTGAGTAGCAGAGACCTCTTTCGTATGACAAAACTAATACTCTACAAGACACTTATCCTACCCGTGCTTCTTTATGGCGTAGAGGCACGGACCCTATTAAGTACTGGTGCAGCATACTTGAGAGTATTCAAGAGAAAAATCCCGCCTAAAGTCTTCGGTTCAATGTAGGTTGGCGATGATTTCCGCATCCGATCCGGATGAAAAGTGAGTTCTATGAGCTCTTCAACAACATTGATGTTGTGCAACGTATTAACGGCTACGCTGGCTCGGCCATGCCGTTCGAATGGAGGAGGATGCTCCGGCGAGACGGGTATTTTATGCGGGAATCTGCTGAAGTCGGCGAAGAGGGCGACCTTGTATGTATTGGAAGGACCAAGTCGAGGAAGCCCTGTCATCGATTGGTGTGACCAACTGGCGTAGGCGCGCAAGAAGCAGAGGCGCCTGGAAGAATGTGTTGCGGCATTCCGAAATCCGATAAATCGGTTGTTATGGCCAATTAAGTAAGTAAGTAAGTAAGGTTATCTAAAGAGTTATTCACTAATCCTATAAAGTATAATGTCGACATAGATTAAGAGAGCAATTTGCGTGCTCGTTATAATCTACGACAAATATTTCGTAATAACAACTTTACCTAAAATAGCGCTCTTAACCTGAAAATTATTTTTGAATTTTTCTGTTTTTCTCATTTCACGCATTTCCATTGAATTTATTTAAATTATAAAATAATTTTTAATTCCATTGTTTCTCTACAGAATTTATTTAAATTTTTTTCGAAATTATGCGTCAAAAATAATTTTAAACAAATACTATTCACTTCTAACGCAATCATAATCATAAGCTTGGGAGTGACATGCGTACTATTTTTTTTTATTATTTTATTTTAATAAAATGATAACAATAACAACAACAACAATAGCATTAGTAATAAAAGAATACGGCAAAAATATGTTATAAATTATTTAAACAATTCCTCCGATAACAATAGAAGACCGGGTAAATGAAAATAAAGTGCCCCACTTGATAACCAACCAACTCAATAAAAATGAAAAACAAAAAAAGAATACCTACCATGTTGTGATAGGTTATGATGACAATTATTATGTATGTACAGAGGTTTGAACAATGACAACAAATGACAATGATGACAATAATGATTATATTGATGGTGTTGCATGCAACAAGAGGGACATATCACCGACAACAATAATAATAATAAGCAGCAGCTGATGATAATAATCCCGTTACATTACAATTCACATTTATAGCACTCGTTTGGTACGTTAATAAAATAATTTCTTCTGCTATTTTGTTGTTTGCGGTTGCATGCAACATATTTTGTTACACCCAGCAATCAGACTCAAGTAAAACAGACTCAAACAAAACATGAACAAAAAATATTTATGAATACTTACTTACATCCATGTATATACACAGATATATGTATGTATGTATGTACATGTATATACAAATATGTTACAAATATTCAGTATGGTATGGTGTTGTTGTTGTTGTTAAACAAAAATGTTTATCGATAAATTGTTATGAGTTGTATAGGCCACATGAAATTTGAACCTAAACCATGGCCAACAAATAACAAGTGTTTCTGGGCTTTTTCTCTCGTCTTTTTTTCTGTTGCTTTTATGGCACATAATAGCTCATGTAAGTTTGCAACAAAAGTTGGTAAAACAAATAAAGGCACAGAGCTTAACAGTGAGAAACAAAACAAGTTGTGTTGTTGTATGATACATACATAAATACATACATACGAGTTTTTTCTGTTGCTTTTATGGCACATAATAGCTCATGTAAGTTTGCAACAAAAGTTTGTAAAGCAAATAAAGGCGCAGAGCTTAACAATGAGGAATAAAACAAGTTGTGTGGTTGTATGATACATACATAAATACATACATATATACATACATACATACATACATACATACATAGATACATACATACATACATACATATATACATACATACATACATACATACATACATACATACATACATACATACATACATACATACATACATACATACATACATACATACATACATACATACATACATACATACATACATACATACATACATACATACATACATACATACATACATACATACATGCATACATACATACATATATACATATGTACATACATACATACATGCATACATTCATACATACATACATATATACATATGTACATAACATATATAGTCATTACAAACCTTCAGTCAGGATTACAACCTAGCTTCTCACACTAGTTATGCTGTGTGTTTTAATTTCATCCATAAGAGGCGGGAGCTACAGTTTAAAGTCGACTCCGCATGACAGATTTTTTTGAGAAACTTTTCATGGCAATTTTTATTTACTCTCAGATTTTTTGCCAGAAATCTGCTGAGAGGAAGTCTTACTTACTTATTTAATTGGCCATTAACACCCCGATTATGGGAATTCAACCTACCTTAACACATCCTTCCAAGCACCTCTGCTTGGACTTACCCTCTCTAATCATGTCGTGTTGCTCAAGGCTTTGTTTTGTTGAAACCACATACCGTTCAGTTGGTAATCTTCAATTTGCAAGCCAAGAAAAATCGGTTCTAATACGGCCATAGTGATCAAAAGTAATGTTAGTAGGTCTTTTAGGCTTTCAGTACATTTGATCCGAATTACTAATTTAATTGGCCATTAACAACGCGATTAATAGATTTCGGTCTGTCTTAACACATCACTTCAGGTGCCTTTGTCAGTTGGTCACATCAATCGATGACAGGGCCTTCTCAATTTAGTCCTTCCCACGCAAACAAGGTCGTTTTCTTTGCCGACTTCCGCAAATCCTCGCATTAAATACCCGTCTCGCCGGAGCATCCTCCTCCATTCGAACGACATGTCCGAGCCAGCACAGCCGCTTGATGTTAATACGCTGCACATCGTCCATGTCGTTGAGAAGCTCATACAGCTCATTGTTGGATCAGATGCAGAAATCATCGCCAACTCGCACTAGACCGAATATGTAACGTAAAACTTTTCTCTCGAATACTCTCAAGGCTACTGCATCAGTGCTTAATAGTGTCGTTACCTCTATGCCATAAAGAAGCACTTGGACTACACTTGTAGAGTATTAGTTTTGTTGTACGAGATAGGCCTTTGCTACTCAATTTCCTATTGAGACCATGGTAGCACCTGTTGCTCATGTCTAATACGCCAACATACTACCTACTAGACTACGGCGACTTCTTTGTTAAATCCATCCTCTCCTCAATTACAAAATTTTAAAATTTATTTCTGTTTACTAACCCACTTTTAAGCAGCACTGTTAAATTGCTTCCATCCAGAGTCTATTAGTTAAACGACTGAAAGTATGAATCAACCAAGCAATTGAGTGTATGTATCAATGAATAAATGAATGAATGAATGACTGAATGACTGACAGAATAAGGCAAGAGCGTTTACGAGGAATGGAAATGGTAATGTTTGTATACACAATACACAAGTTCTGTTTGAGTAATTTGAAGCATTTGAAACTCATTAAACTTTGATTCGAAAACGTTACGATACGATAATATGCTTTTGAAATGTTATAACATAACATTACATATTTAAATACAAATATATGTACCTACAAACTTACATACATGCATGTATACATACTTACAATCAGTAAATAAATGTTTAAAGCTAATATAAGTTATACTGTTTATGTATGTATGTTAATATGTAAATTGTAATCTTTCAACGTATACTATGGAATACGGCTATAATGATTATTTAATTTGAATATTTTTATAAGCTTATTATGTTGTAAGAAATATTGTAACAATACTTTAAAGAATTTAGGGAATATATCACAAATGAATGAATGAAAAGAAATAATCGTTATAGTGAAACTCTACTGTACATATAATATAAACAAACTTTTATGTTTATAAAAGTAATTGAAGAAAAAAAGATTTATTTTAAAAATGTAAACAACAACAAAGCATACGGAAGCACTAACAATATTATGAACAAGTTACAGGAGTACAAAACTAACTGCAAAGTACCCTATACTCTAATACGTATATAAGGTACACTCTGAAATTAACTCACCTACCCTACAAGATTAAACACCACCGTACCTACTAGCAATTAAAGTCGAAAATACAATATAGACCCTCAGATATATTTCAGATAAAAAGCTGAATTCAATCGATATCAGACGTTTGTATAGCAGCTTGGCCGTCAGAAAACCACAATGGATGTTCATTATCTGAAAGTGCCTAGCAGAAGATATTTCAGTACAACTTTTGGAGACGTATAATATACAGGTCTAGCATATGTTATGAATAATAGTTGAAGCAATGGACTGGATTGGGAGAATCGTACCCAAAAAGAACAGTTGGTTTGGCAAAAGGAGTTTACTATTCTATTTTACTATGTATGTTATGTAGTTTAGGTTTGGTTAGGTTAGGTTAGCGGACGTGTACTTGTCAATTAAGACAAGTACAGTACCCGGAGGTCGAATTGACCCATTGTACAATGTCCTAGTTTCTCACACCACTCATGTTGTGTGCGTTAATTTTTATATATGAGTGGCGGGACCTACAGTTTAAGTTGATTCCGTACGACAGATTTTTTTCAGAAACTTTTCATGGCAATATTTTTTTTCTCTCAGAGTTTTTGCCAGAAATCTGCTGAGAGGAAGTCGCCGAAAAAATATTTTCTCATATTTCGTTTTGATATTTGAACCGCGGCCTTACGTCTACCTATTAGACTATGGCGAAAACCACAATGAAAATTCATCTTCTAAAAGTACTTTATATAATTGACGCTACAGACATTTGTAAAGTACTTTACATTTCTTAATAAGAAAAAATAGTACCCCGAAGATATTTCAGTAGGGCGTTTAGAGATCTACGTAATGTAAATAGTCGAACTGGATTGGGAGAATCGAGGTTAGTTGACGCGGCTAATAGAGGTTACTATTATGATTAGTTGCAGGGCTTTAATGATTAAATGAAGTCGCCGTAGTCTAGTAGGTAGTGTGTTGGCTTATTAGACTAAAAGCCAGGGTTCGAGCCCCAGGCCAGGCATCAAGACAAAATACAAAAAGTATTTCTTCGGCGACTTCCTCTCAGCAGATTTCTGGCAAAAACTCTCTGAGAGTAAATAAAAAATTTCCATGAAAAAAGTTTCTCAAAAAATCTGTCGTTCGGACTCGACTTTAAACTGTAGGTCCCACCACTCATGTATAAAATTAACACACACAACATAAGTGGTGTGAGAAACTAGGACGTTGTACAATGGGTCAATTCGACCTCCGGGTACTATATTTGTCTTAATTGACAAGTACACGTCCGCTAACCTAACCTAACCTTAATGATTAAATTAAGAAAATGGCCACACTTATCCAAATAGAGAAAGCATTTTACATTCCGTAAATACCATTCCAATCAAGACATGTCATACTACATAAGTTCGCTAATACCGGCTAAAATCACCCTCGCTTCTATCAGAAATTAGATCATCTTAAGACCTATTGTGCACTTTGATGGTTTTTTGACTCTCACAAAGTTTGCGACACATTTCTAGTTCTCTTCTTTTTCTTACATCTTAGACAGTGTAAGATGGCCTTACGGCCTTAAAGGGGTCTCGAATTAATTTAAATTAAATTTGGAATGAAATCTTATTTGAAATGTGATCCTCCACATTTGAAAGGCTTTATGACTTGCCTTACGTATTCTGAAAAGTAGTAATATAACAAAGTAAGTAGATGTCTTCCTGTCGGATGCTTAGGCATCATTACTGCCATAATCTGTACGGACTGAGCGAGGTTACTCAATCAGCATAACTAAGGACTTGTAAGTAGGGCTGCCTTCCAAAATGTTAATTGCTTTGTGTGTGAAAAAAGTATCGTGTTTCATAATGCTGCTGTACAAAATATATACAATGCATTCTATTTCAAAACGCTGTGTATTTTTAACGCAGTCAAAAAGCAATCGGACATCAGGTTTATAGTTGATGCATTTTTTGGTTACTTGGCATATCTACATAGTTTATATACAGTAGTAGAACTGCATACAAACTTTGTATTGATACAGTTTGGAAGGCAGCCTAGTTATCCTACTCTAGTTAATGCATGAGTTGAACTTTACATGGATAGAATTGAAAATCCAAATGAAAAATATGCTATAATGAAAAGCAAGATTGATCTGAAAACCACGCCACACCATCTCTAACAGAAGCAATATTTTCAACTCTGAATACTTTCCGAAAATTTCTGTATAGTCTTGACAATAACTTGAACAGCAGTCATGGTAGTTTATTAGCTAGTGTGTTGCCTTATTAGAAGTGATGCCGTGATTCAAACCCCAGCCCAAACATATCGAATGAAATATCAAAAATACTTTTGCGGCGACTTCCTCTCAGCAGCCTTTTGGCAACAAATCTGAGAGTCAAATACAAATTGTCATTAAAAGCTTCTTAAAAATCTATCGTTCGAACAGGTCCAACGGCTTAGAGATAAATTAAGCACACACTAGATAGCACAGAAACTAGATTGTAATACTGACTAATGACCCATTGCAATGATCCATTGCTTAAATGGGCTATAATATGTGATAATTCCGAAGTTTTCATGTTCATGGTACCATGTTGAAACAGATTATGCAGCAGACGAGTCACTTTTCTAAGTTTTCTTTGGATATTGGTGGCTAGGATCTTCAGACGGAGGATCCTTATGTGGAACAGAACTACTTGCAGAGGTTCTGGTTCTTATACTATAAAACAGATTTAAATCTAATGGCTACACACACTACTTCCTTCTGTCTTACTCCCCATAACCTATTTTCCTATATCCAACACAAGGCGCTGAATGATTAGGGTCCCTATCAGAGATCAGCAATGAATCGTTTTTCGCTACTCATAAGTACTCATGAAATTTTGAGTATGAGTGAGTCAACAATATTGAAATCCAACTACTCTGATTCATTCGTACTTAGTACAACATTGATTTATAAGTACAGGTTGCAATAAGTATGAGTACAACGTTGACATCAAACTCATAACATTCGAACAAACATTTGATTTATACGTCTACTCATTCAGATTGATAAATTTAGAAAAATACTTATAATACTCATAAATGATTTGAGTGATTCGAATCATTCATCAATCATCATCATTCAGTCTTAGTTGTTGTTGCATTTACAAAGAAAGAAGAAAGACACATAAACAAAAAAGACAAAGTGAGTAAGGAGAGCAAACACACAACCTTCTTGTGAGTATGTAGAATCATATCATCGTATGCGAATCATACTTATTTTGTGATTCGTGCATACGATGAGTCATGGAGAGTCGAAAACAATGACATCATGCGTATTGTTAAGTATGAGTACCATGAGTATTTCAAACTTCGAATATGAGTAGTATGAGTATGACATTAAAATAAGTATGAATGCGTATAAGTATCAGAAATTATAAGTATGATTCGAATCTCCGCATCGTTTTGAATACTCATTGCTGACCTCTGGTTCGTATTGAAACAGGTCTGTCATTTTTCTAAGTATTCTTTGGGTATTGGTTGGCTGCAGAGATTTTCCATAACCTATTTTCCTATTCCAGCACAAGGTACGGCATGAGTAGGGGCCATCCCCTGAGTGTTGGTCAAAAAACTTCAACACAAATATGCCAGTAAATCGAAGATGTTACTACCGGCAGCTTACGTTCTTTTAAATACTTTTTTTTTCTTGCAAACCCGATGATAAACTGAATATGCTTCTGTTCTGTTGGTAATGCGTAGGAATATAATAAAATGTTAAAACAATATGTATGTATGTATGTATAGGTATATATTATATTTTTTATGATGTTGTTGTTGTTGTCGTTGGTTTTTATTATATGTTTATAGTAGAATATACATATGTATGTAGATATACACGTGGGATATGTCTAACAGACGTAAATGCTTTGAATTTGAATTTGAAGAACGGCTGTTAGAATTGCTGTTTGCCTGTTATTATTGCAAAATCTATATGTATATAGAGATGTGTTTTTTGTTCCTAGACTCTGTCTCTGTAGCAGCAATTGTTTTTAGGAAAGTTTCTTTGTGTTTGACCACTACCAATTACTACCACTCTCTTTCACTGTAATTGAAGCACTTGATGATTAAAATTATTTTTAAAAGGTTTTGATTTTTTATCCCACCAAAAATGCTTAAGGAGGCCTATTTATGGGGTTTTGATTTGCTTATAATTTTTGTATAATAATTGGCGTTCAATTGTATTTTAATTTTTAATTGTGCGATTATGTATTGAAGCCTATATTAACAATTAATTTGTTGTTATTGAAAATCCTGTTGTTGATGAAATTGTTCTGCCGATTCCTGCTACTGCTTCCCAAACTTTCCCGTGTAAATGTTTTTGTTTTTTATTTAATGAATTTATTTAAAATCATTTCTATAAAAATAAATTATTTTCTATTGATTCATTGTAGTCCCTATGTACATATGTAAGTAAGCTCCCACAAAATATATTTTTCTGACCATTTTGTATTTGCCTTTAAATTCTGAACTGCTGTTAGTAATTGTTTAAAATATTTTATTGTTTAAAAAATTTTCATGAATTTTTATAAATAAAATATATTTATTTATAATAAATATTATGTTGCATTTTAAATAAAATAAATTCGTATTTAATAAAAAATAATTTATTTTAATTTATTATTACACACCAAGTTTTATAAAAACAAACTCATCTGATATCATCAACATCATCGTTATCATGCATCGAAAAAGTCCTGTTTGTTGAATTCTAAAATAATAAATTTGTATGAAATTTTATTCATGAAAACTTCTCTATCGACATGAGCACGAAAAATTTTATATAAAATCAGCACATACATATTTGCCCTTGCAGGTGCATCATAGTCAGAATATGCCTTAAAACAAGAGAATGAAAATTTTCATTAAATTTGAAGTTATTTCAGCAGCTCAAATATTTGCATCTAAACCCTGAAATTTCGACAAAATTTAATGAAAAAAATTGGCATCATCTTGACGAGAAAACTTATACAAGGAGTCAAATTACCCTTCAGTCATAATAAAGGCTACAAAATATTCTTTAGCGGCAAAACAACTCTTTGGAGGGCTCTTGTGCCTAAAACCTAATACATACTTAATTGGTCATTATAACTCTTCAGTCAGAATTTTGACCTAGCTTCTCCCACCCCTAATATTGTGTGTGTTAATTTCATCCATGAGTGGCAAGACCTACAGTTTAAAGTCGGCTCCGAACGACAGATTTTTGCGAAACTTTTCATGGCAAATTTATGCCACTCTCAAAGTTTTTGCCAGAAATCTGCTGAGATGAAATCACCGAATAAAAATTGTTTCATATTTCGGTTTGTTCAAGATGTCTGACCGATGGTTTGAAGCGGGGCCTCACGTCTAGTAAGCCTACACATTAATTGCTAGACTGCAATGACTTGTATGAGACCGAATACAACCTACTATACACGCTATTTACCCAAATAATCAAATCAGGCTATTTCATCAAGCGTTTCCTGCTTTTAAAATTTAAATAAATCAAAGTGAGTGTCATACTAGTCGCCATGGTATAGTAGGTAGTGTGTTGGTTTATTAGACTTGAGGTCTCCCTTCAAGCCCCAGGTCACACATCAAAACGTAAATATGAAAAAATATTTCTTCGGCGACTTCCTCAGATTTTTGGCAAACACTCTGAGAGTAAATAAAATTGCCATGAAAAGTTTCTCAAAAATCTGTCGTTCGGAGTCGACTTTAAACTGTAGGTCCCGCCACTCATGTATAAAATTAACACACACAACATAAGCAGTATGAGAAAATAGGTCGTAATCCTGACTAAAAGGGTTGTAATGACCAATTATGTTATGTATGTAAATTACTACATACCTTTCATCAAGTGCATCCTATTTTTAAATTTAAATAAAACAAAGTGTATGTCATATATCATCGAAATTTTGTAATCTTGTGAAAGACCTCTGATGTCGCCGTGTGTCTACTAAGTAGTGTGTTGGCTTATTAGACGTGAGTCCACGGTTCAAACTCCAATACGAAATATAAGAAAATATTTCTTCCACGAGACGGGGAATAAAAGTCGACGTAGTCTAGTAGGTAGTGTATTGGTTTATTAGACTAGAGTCCGTGGTTTAACCCCTGACTCAGATATCTCGAACAAAATGAAACCTGAAAAATACTTCTTCGGTGACTTTCTCTTAGCAAATGTCTTTCAAAAACTCTGAGAGTGATATACAATTGCAATGGAAAGTCACTCAAAAATCTGTCGATCGGAGTCGACTTTAAACTGTAGATCCCGCCTTCCATGTGTAACAGTAACACATACATCATAAGTTGTGTGAGAAGCTAAGCTGTTATCCTTACTAAAGGATTGTAATAAGGACCAATCATGATTGTATGTATGTGTCTTATTTCAACGAATTGTTTTATTTGTATGAAAAACCTATGATGAGGTAGTAGTCTAGTAGGTAGAAAAAATCTATCTTTCGAAATCGACTTAAAACTGTAGGTACCGCCACTCACGTAATATTTTTTGGCGTGTGAAGTAGGGTTTAAAATGCCTTCGCACTTACAGTGACCATCGTCAGCTGCGTCGAGTGGGGCTTCCACTAAAACAATCCCTCCTCCTCTTCTGGAGATACTCCCTCCTCTGGACGGCTATCTGCATTACTTCGGGAAGGGTCCAGAACGTCGTCCTGTTAAGGACCGTTGTCTACTCTCCCACGTCTGGGCACGCCATATTTGAAGCCAGCCTCATGCTATTGGCTCGTCTTCTCATGTATCATTCTATCGTACTGTATCAAGGTCGACCTTCTTCCTGCGGAGTACACATTCTACGCATCTTCTCACAGCGTTCCACTTCGTCTCGCTTTCGAGCATTGCGTCAACAATGTTGTCGGGTGTGAGCCTCTCACGTATAAAATTAACAGACACAACGTAAGTGATGTGAGAAGCTAGTTTGCAATCCTGACTAAAGGTTTGTAATCACCAATTAAGTATGTTTGTTCGTTTAAAAGACCTATTGATGCCATTTCAAGCAGAATATAAGATCGTTAAAATGTCCGTCACAGCTTCTTTGAGTCAAGCGCAACCGAAATGTAGAAACTTCCATGACCGAATTTGAGCGATAACATGCGTTATGTTGACTACGAGGAGTGCTGTGGTTTGTGGCTTATTCGCATATACACATTTGAGACTAAGACAACCCCACAAGAAATTGTGAAGTCAAATCACAAGATCTCAATAGCCAGTCCACATCACCTCCATATGAGATGCCCTCAAACCGCTTGTGCAGAATATCCAATGTGGCACTTCGTGCTATTCCGTCAAAACAATGTATCGTTGGATCATCCAATCGAAACCAAAAGCAGTTGGTAATTATCAGCCTATAGAGCCTGGTGAAAGACGTTCTCAAAAAAATATGAACTCAAAACGCCGCCAAGCCAAAATCCACACTAAAACTGGCACTTTTTCGGAATGCATTGGAAGCTCTTTGATCTCATGTGTTCAGCTACCCATTCGTTTAGAAATTTTCCGTCGCGCCAAGATGACTTTTTGATAAAAATTAAGGTCAGTTGACAACTGTTAAAGAGCCTATCCAGCTAACACACGCAGTTATGTTGCTGTAAGCTATATCCGTCCATGATGATAGACTGAATACATGACAACTTTAGCAAGCTTGGCGTTATCAACTGTCAATGTTCGGAAGTCTCAGTTGAAGGACCTACTACTACTGTCCTACTAAAGACACTCGCCTATCGTACAATACAGGACTTGTTTGCCAAAGTATGGCCGATTTTTTAAAACTAATTGCCATAAAAGAGGAGGTTTCTGGGCAGGTTTTTAGAAAGAAGAAACTTACCAAAGGAAACTTTATTCGGGAAGTAGAGATATACTCCACTTCTCTCCGGTAGGCTACCATACAAATCCTGTGCTCATTTTCAGTAGAAGACACAACAGACTGATCTTTTCGACCAGGCGAGAGAGAGGTTAGTGGACAAAAAAGGCACAACTCCTGTACTCATTTTTATTGGAAGATACAACAGGCTGATCTTTTCGAACAGACGAGATAAGTTAGTGGACAAAAAGCGGCTGCTTGAATAGAGGCTCCCTAAGTTCCCAGATCAATAACTGCAAGACAATTGAATTCAATGCTAATCGTGGGCTCTCTAATAATGTAGGGACACATAGAATAGATAATAAAAACACTTTCGGATTGTCAAACTGTTACAAAGGCTTTCAGCAGTTCTTTCTTTCCATTCAAAGTATAGGTTAGGTTAGGTTAGAGGACATGTACTTTTCAATTAAGACAAGTACAGCACCCGGAGGTCAAATTGACCCATTGTACAACGTCCTAGTTTCTCACACCACTTATGTTGTGTGTGTTAATTTTATACATGAGTGGTAGGACCTACAGTTTAAAGTCGACTCCGAGCGACAGATTTTTGAGAAACTTTACGTGGCAATTTTATTTCACTCTCAGAGTTTTTGCCAGAAATCTGCTGAAGAATTGCTTTTTGTATTTTGTTTTGATGTTTGGCCTGGGGCTCGATCCCTGGCTTTACGTCTAATAAGCCAACACACTACCTACTAGACCACGGAGACTTCCATTCAAAGTATAAGTGGCTTGAAATGGCCTACACGGCAATCGGGCACTTTTCTGGAGCCAGTCTTTATCCTTCAATAGTTTACTTTTCGATTTTCTTAGACACTTATTTTACTTCTCATTGGCTTCATAATTTGTATTCAAACACCCACCACTAGTTTCGACCACATGCCATCTTATTTTAGGCATTCGTCCAGCAGCCAGCAATTCTACAGAGTATCCACTGTATTTATATTTAATTCTCTTTATTTTCTGTTGAATAAAACTTTTCCATCATAAAAGTTTTTCCATTATTGCTACACAAACGGCATTTAGTTTTTTACGAAAAACAAGAAAAATTATTTAAAATTTTAATCGTTTGGAAGCGGCAGTTTTTCCCAAAATAAACTGAAAAACAGAAAAATAAATTTTTACAGAAAACTATGGAAATTAAATGTGTACGTGTGTAGTGAAAAGTTTAAAATAAATTATTTTATTTAAAATATTTTATTTAAAATAAATTTTTATTAAAAATTCTATAAGAAACGCAACAGGCTTGAAGGACTCAATAGCAACATGAAATATTCAATGAAATCCGGCAAATAGAAAATATTTGTGGTTATGTATGATATGTTGGAATGTGTTGTGTAGTACATAGCATAACATACATAAATAAATAAATACACATGCCATACATACATGCCACAAAAAATATGTATTTTTGTAAAATATTTTGTTTTTAAAAAAACAAAAACCCACTCAAAGGTTGCCAACAACAATACATAGTTGGTTTAAATAATAACGAAATGAAGTGCGAGGACTACATCATGTAGTAGGTGTATTGGATTGCGTGTATCTGTTTCCGTTTCTGTTTTACAAAAAAAATATGAAAAAAATTGACTCACATGTGATTGAAATAACAGGAGAAGATTTATTTCATTCATACGCATTGTCTAAAACAAACATTTTCTAGGATTTTATTTAATTTAGTCAGGATATACGAGCATCCTTCAAATGCTGCGGGTAGAGGGAGTCATGGTGCATTATTCCATTATTCCATTATTCCATTTGTTTATTTATTTACGCAGCATTAAATATTTTGTCAGGCTTTAATATTTCAAATCAAATGACATGTTTATTGAGACAGGCTACCATGAAGTGTACTCGCTAATCGTAGGGTTAATGTGACCAACTAATTCGGCGAAGAGAACACGTTGGAACTTTAAGCCATTAAGTTGGACAAATGGTATACATCCAGATCTAGCATTTCCAAGGACATCTTTAACGTCATCTAATGCTTTAAGTGTTTTATCAAATGTGGAATGAATTTTTTATTGTATTGTTGACGATCTGTTGTACTGCCTCCAACCTATGTATATGCAGTTAACCTATAGTGTGGCCCCCAAATCCGTTGTTCTAATAAACATCGGATTGCTAGTCGGTATCAGTAAGTAGTATCGCCGTACTCTAGTAGGCAGTGTGTTGGCTTATTAGACGTAAGGCCTCGGTTCAAACCCCAGGTCAGACATCAAAACGAAATTTAAAAAAATATTTCATAGGCGACTTCCTCTCAGCAGATTTCTGACAAAAACTCTGAGAGTAAATAAAATTCCCATGAAAAGTTTCTCAAAACCCTGTCGTTCGGTGTCTGCTTTAAACTGCAGTTTCCGCCACTCATGTATAAAATTAACACACACAAAATGAGTGGTATGAGAAGCTAGGAGGATAAGCTGAGGATACTCATGTAATATATAGAAGTGCCCAAAGAAAATAATGCGCCAGAGCAATAAGTCATAAGTACGTCATGTTGCGGGCAAGTAATGCACATAGAAACCAATAAAATACCAAAAAAGAATGGAGTGTAATGAGTTCATAGTCCATACATACGTGCATGATTGGTCATTACAACCTTTCAGTCTAGGTTTACAACCTAGCTTCTCATACCACTCATTTTGTGTGTGTTAATTTTATACATGAGTGGCGGAAACTGCAGTTTAAAGCAGACTCCGAACGACAGATTTTTGAGAAACTTTTCATGGGAATTTTTTATTTACTCTCAGAACTTTTGCGAGAAATCTGTTGAGAGGAAATCGCCGAAGAATATTTTTTCAGATTTCGGTTTGTTGGAGATGTCTGACCTAGGGTTTGAACCAAAGGTCAGCAATGAGTATTCAAAACGATGAGTAGATTCGAATCATACTTATAATTTCTGATACTTATACGCATTCATACTTATTTTAATGTCATACTTATACTACTCATATTCAAAGTTTGAAATACTCATGGTACTTATAGTTGACAATATGAATGATGTTGTTGATTTCTACTCTCCGTGTAAATAAAAATAAGTATAATTTGCGTACGAACACTACAATACTCACAAGAATGTTGTGTGTTTGCTCTGTTTGCTGTCTTTGTTTTCTTTGTTTATGTGTCTTCCTTCTTTCTTTTTAAATGCAACAACAACTAAGACTGTAAATTTTGATGAATGATTCGAATCACTCGAATCATTTATGAGTATACATAAGTATTTTTCTTAATTTATGAATCTGAACGAGTAGGCGTATGAATCAAACACATTTCGAATGTTATGAGTTTGATGTCAACGTTGTACTCATACTCATTGCAACTTGTACTTATAAATCAATGTTGTAGTGAGTACGAATGAATCAGAGTAGTTGGATTCCAATACTGTTGACTCACTCATATTCAAAATTTCATGAGTACTTATGAGTAGCGAAAAAGCGATTCATTGCTGATCTCTGGTTTGAACCGAGACCTCATGTCTAATAAGCCACTAACACACTATCCACTAGACTACGGCAACTTAATATTCGTCAAGCTGCTGGCAAGTAATCTATATAGAAACCCTGAAAGAATTTTCTGAATGGCGTAGTGCGTTGTCTATGTCTATATTCATTTTCACACTCTATCAAAAGGTTTAAGACTGCAATTTGTAATGGGAGCAGTTGATCAGACAACTGCGGAAAATAGATCACAATAAAACTCTCTCATCTAAGTTTTCGGTCCAACCTAAATCTCTAGAATTAAACCCAGACAGACATTTAAACCTGGTTCTGTGGATTCTTAACGTTTTACAGTTATGGCACTGCATTAGTTATGGCATCTTCATGGTACATATATAGTTGGTCCTCTTGAGTTCCGTTTTAAATAAAATAAATTAAAATTATTCCGCCTCATAATAATTGTTTAACCGCAGATATGTATGTTTTCCCATTAGCTTTAAGCAAACACTCAATAATTTAGAATTTTCATCAATTATTTGTGGAATAAATTCATTAAAAGCAAAGCACGGCGATTAGATATTTCGTGCTCTAAAAATCTCAAAAAAAAAATTAAAAAACTAATGAATTTATTTTAATTAAATTATCTTTTTCTGTAAGTAAATATGTACATATGTTGTATGAGAAAAAAGCTTTGATTTCTTTAAAGCATTTCCCCCTTTTCAGAGTTTACTAGGCAGCTTCATTTACTCATTGCATGAAGCAGTGTTCAAGCTTCTGCTGTTTTTCTAATAATAATTCAAAGTCTACCATTTAATATACATATGTACACATGTACTTACATACAGATGTTAGTCTATGGATATGTATTTACAAGTATACATCCATTTGAAGTATGTATGTCATACATTTTTATTTATATGTACATTTGTTTAGAGGCATGTATGATTATGTTATACATGTAAACTAACATATGAATGTAAGTATGTATACTTTTATATATGTATGTAAATGTATGTACATATTATTTGTTATTATTCCCTTGTAGCTGCCTTTTTTTAATAGTTTTCTGTAACAATTTTTTTATTCTCGTTTTTCTTTTTTCCCATTTTTTTGCATTTATTTGCTTGAATTTCTGTTTGCCTGGTTGTGTATCTCCTATACAACGTATATAGATTGTTGCAAACAAAGAAAGATTTCTTCTTTTGTACATACATACATATGTACACATATATGCTTACACTCATGTTAAGCTACGAATATATTTTAAATGGTATTCGCAACTAAATTTAGTCAGAGAAACAGCATTATTAAGCAAAAAAAATGTTACAACAGAGCCTGTACTGTATTGTTCACCATACTTTCTGATAGCCAGGCGGCTATCAAGGCTTTGAGTTCTAATGTGATTAACTCCAAGACGGTGTATGGCTGTCGCAGATATCTCGACGAGATAGCGGAACGATATGACATCCATATCGTATGGGTACCGGGGCACAGTGGCATTCCGGGTAACTGTAGAGCTGATGAACATGCCAGGCGGGGCACGACCATTGAACTCACCGCTGAGTTCTCGAATCTGGGCATGCCTATGAGGACCTGCAAGCTCATAATTGATAATGCGATCGCCGATTCCGTCAACGGCAGGTGGGCGGCCTCGGACACGGGTAGAACGGCTCGTAAAATTTGGCCATGGCTGGATGAGGGGCGCACAATGAGTCTACTTAAACTCCAAAGAGGCGCGCTCAGTGTAGTTGTCGGTGTCATTACGGGGCATTGCATTATGGGTACGCATGCGAGGCGCATTGGACTTGGACACCTTGCTAACGACTTCTGCAGAAGCTGCAGGGATGAGGAAGAAGAGGAGACTGTCCCTCATCTGCTAGGTACATGCCCGGCTCTATGCCAAAGTTGAAGGAAGTACTTGGGTACTTACTACATGGATGATCTGGAGGAACTGTCAGGGATTGACATTGGCAACCTAAATCGCTTCATCGGGAGCTCCGAATGGCTTCGAGACTAGGGGATAACGGATGAATGTGGTAGCACAATGGGCCCAATGCGACCTAAGTGTGTCCATCCAAGAAGATGTCCTGAAGATGATTTTTGAATTAATATTAGGGCCAGTGGCCAACTTGCTCAAGAGCCCATTCAGTGAAGGCATGTTGTTTACGTCCAGTATCTGGTACAGTTGAATTTTGTGCGATTGCAGGCCTACATATGTCAGTTATGCCAACGCAAAATTCAACAAATTTTTTACTGCTGAGTTCTTGTGAGCGTCATGGAATCAACCGCTTTAGATACTTCTACAGACTCTAATGGATAGCGGGGACGACGTACGGGTATTGCTTGATCGTTTACTGAACCAGTGTACTCGAATTTAATCCACACATTGAGAATAGTAAAAAAAGGGTGAAACACGCATTGTTGAATGCTTTATTCAACTATGGAGATTTGACTGTGTAGTCGCTGCAGTCTAGTAAGTAATGCATTCACTTATTAGACGTGAGGTCCCTGTTCAAATATCTGAATCAGCTGTCTGAACTATCTCCAACAAAACGAAATATGAAAACATATTTCTTCGGCAACTTCCTCTCATCAGATTTCTGATAAAAATTCTGGAGAGTAAATAAAATTGACATGAAAAGTTTCTCAAAAATCTTTCGCTCGGCGTCGACTTTAAAATGTAGGTCCCGGCACTCATGTACAAATTAACATATACAACATAAGTGTTGTGAGAAGCTAGGTTGTAAACCTGACTAAAGGGTTGTAATGACCAATTATGTATGTATGTAACATGATGCACTTGTAACTTATTACCCTGATACATTATTTCCTTTGGGCACTCCTCTATTTTCTCTGAAGCAACTACCCTCTCTTTCTCCTCTAAACTTTCTTTTTTGTATTCCAACACAATACACTGAATAGAGGTCATCTCCTGAGTGTTGATGTCAAAAACAAATTCTCAGGTTGTAAGAGAAATAAGCTGTTCCTCGTCTGATCTTAACATCTTGACAGGGCATTTCCCATTAAAATTCTAAGCAGAGAAAACAGCTTCTTGGCGGTTCTTGAGAATTAGAAAGATTTTGGAGGAATTAATCCAAAGATATATCTCCTAAATTTTTGCAGTATATTGCAGGCGAAATTAATGGCTCTGTATCAAACTTAATAGCTGATGCTGCATTCCTATTTTATGTCCTGAATAGTCAGGACAAATTTACAAACAGTTCAAATTTAGTTGGAATTTGATAAGATACTGAGATTGATATGAGCTAATACAACGGGTATCATGGGAAACCTATACTACGGCAGGGCTAAAAGCTTAGGCAGATCTTAGCCTGTTGTATGCTGAGGTGAAGGCCAGAATCATGGAGACTATGATAGGATAATGGGTCTAATATCAAGGAGCAATACCTACATTGGGAATCTATGAACAAACCCGAGATGCGCTAGTCAACCGGTAATACTTTAAACCTATACTACAGCGGTACCAAAAGTTCTGGCAGATTTAAGCCCGTATGGGTGTTAAAGGCCAGAGTTATGGAAACCACAAAAAGGATAATGAGTCTAACATTAGGGAACATCATCTGTAATCATGAACAAATCCGTTTATATATTTCTAATGACATTTACGCCATCGAAAACTGTACTCAATTGAATTTGAAAAGGATGTACAAAAGAGTAATGGCTTATTGTAATATTAGGCCGCAGTTGCAGTAATTAGATCCTGTGAGAATCCTGTGTAATTTGACAGATGTACATACATACCTGCATAATTGGTCATTACAACCCTTTAGTCAGGAGTACGACCTAGCTTCTGAAACCTAAATGGTCTGCCAAATAACTTTTTTTTTGAAAATGCTTTATAAAAAAACTACTGGAATATTTTCTCAAATTTCTTTTTTTATTTGAAAGTACAATCCATCCGGTTAATAATGGATAATAATTTCATTCAAATGGCTGCCTCGGCTGGCCATGCAGTAGCCGGAATCCGGAAGGATTGCACTTTCAAATAAAAAAAGAAATTTGAGAAAATATTCAGCAGTTTTTTTTAAAGCATTTTAAAAAAAAAAAATTATTTGGCGGACCCTTTACATACATACATGGATTGCTCATTTCAACCCGTTAGTCAGGAGTACGACCTAGTTTCTGAAACCTAGTTGACAGATGTAGCCTTAACAAAATGGCCACTATGAAGTGTCCAAGTTCGAATGTCAGTTCTGTGTAGGAGTTGCATCATGTTTGTAAGAAATAAATTGAACTGCCGTTGTTATAAAGTAGTCCCAGTGGTCAAGTCCCAATAAAACATTAATTTTTTTATTATTTGTTTCGTTTTGATTTTATTTTCTAAAATTATATTTAAAATTTCAACTACAAATTGTTTCATACTTATTATTATTAAACAAATAACAATAAATTGTTTATGTTTGTTTTGTTTCTTAAACTTACAACTAAAAAATGTATTAAAAACAAGCAAATGTTAAAGAAAAATGCTACCTAAACTATTTACAAAAGTTATGGTCTTCATGGCTAAGGAATTATTTTTAAAAATTAAAAAAAAAATATTAAAAAAAAAATTAAAATTAATTAACACGTCTCAAGTAACTCGAGAGGCCGTTTATCCATTTCAACACTCTACAGATACTTGAAAACAAATTCATCAAAAGGTTTTAAGAAAGAAATTCAATAAAAAATTAACAAGAATTTGTTAAAAAAAAAAAAATTATTTAAAGTCCAAATTAAAATAAAGAAAAAAATAATTCTAATAAATATTAAAAAATATTTAAAAAAAAGAGAAAATATTTCAAAAAATTAAATATTTTACTTGGATTTTATCTCCCATTTTTTTTTTGACAAGCTTACTTAAGCATACATTTTCTCTACAACATCGGCATACTGTTTATTAACCACATTACGTTTCACCTTCAATGTGGGACCCAATTCACCGGTAGGTATAGAGAAGTCACGGGGCAAAATGGTGAATTTTTGTACTTTCTGGGCATTTGAAATGGAATGTTTGTTGGCACGTTTAATAGCATCTTCAATGGACTTGTAAACCTTGGGACAGGGACCAGCAATTAAAATGTCTGTTACGGTTTTATGATCAACACCCAACGATTTCATCCACATCAACGACTCATGGCTGAGTTCATCCAAAGGAGCACCAGTCTCCTTATCCAATTCGGTCTGTAATATTTAACGAATATTTTATTACAAAATATTATTCACAACAAAAAAAGGAAAAAAAAATCTCACCTTTATGGTCACCAACACGGTTAAATATTTCCGTTGCTCTCCAATAAGGAAGGCATAAGAGATGCCATCGCATTCCTTTTTAATTAAATTTTCTATATGGACTGGTGGTATATTTTCACCACCGGCGGTAATAATAATTTCCTTAGATCTGCCCGTAATATAAACATAGCCTTTGTCATCAATGTAGCCTACATCGCCAGAGTGTAACCAGCATTCATCATCCAAAGCCTCTTCGGTTTTCTCTTTGTTGTCAATGTAACCCATAAAGACATGGCGACCGCGTATACAAAGCTGTAAGAGAACAAAGTTATAACATTAAATGCTAGGCAACACACATACATATGTATATAGGCCAGACAAATCTACCGATACGGCTCTTAGCGGAAACCATGCGGTTCCCCTTGAACGAAAAGGAGGTGTGCTTTTCTTCTCACATTTAGTAGAACTCCTCACGATGTCATAGAAAGAAGGGATGCAGACCCTAAAATATTCAGATGCATGGCTGAGGTCCTATACAATCGATCTGCATGACCATTCGCCGGGACCGAAAGTCGGTACAATCAGGATATGCCCACAAGGCAGGATCCTTTCACCATTAATATGCTGCTAGGTTGTGCATTAACTCTTAATGAAACTATCTGTGACAGGTATTCAGGACCAAGGGTATGGAGATGATATAGTTCAAAAGTGTAGAAGAAAATTTGGAGAGACCTTTTGCAACATCATCATCAAGAGATCTTGAGGTTGTAAGTTAATGAGACATATCAGTGAGGTTACGATTACATCCGGGCATGACAAGAATTTTATCACGTTCCCACGACAATCGGATCTTCGTTCCGGATAGACCCGATTCATCATCGGCCAAGGATTGTCAACCCAGCGAAAGCTATATCAACCGGAAGTTTTTTCCAAGGGAGATACTCCCGGAGACGACAGCAGAACTGTTACAACAACAACAACAACAATTGTATCATTTATGAGAATTAAAAAACTTCCAAAATATGGAAATATTCGACCTTTGAGCGAAATAATATCGCAGAAACTAGAAGTAAAATATCTGTTAATATCACCGGAAATATTCGACTCTTGGTCGTGAAAATATCACGGAAACTGAAGGTAAATATCTGTTAATATTACAGGATAGTAAATTAACATGACCGGATCATAGGAGAGCATTTCAGTAAAGTTTACCGATAATACAGTGAGCATCAAAAGAAACTGTACACAGAAAAGTTGCCTTCTAAAGTTTAAAATTTTTCTAAACTTAATGATAAAACACTTACCTCACCATGACCATTTTCATCTTTATTGATGATTTTGCTTTCACAGCCACTCAAAGTTTTGCCAATCGAATTCAATTGTGTGGTATCGGGCAAGCATACTGAATGGCAACCAGCTGTCTCAGACATGCCGAAAGCATCCAAAATCTTCAAATCCAAGCTTAAGAAATATTTCTTGGTTTCGGGAGACATGGGTGCAGCAGCACTCACTAAAGTGATAACACGGTCCAAGCCCAAGGCCTGTTTGACCTTAGACATGACAAATGATTTGGCAATCTTGTAACGGAAACCGTCATTTTTACTGGAAGAAAATAAAAGAAAGAGGAATTTAAATCAATAAAGCTGTAGTTAATTTCCAAAAAAATGAAATAAAACGTTGGTTTTAAGCACTTGGCTATAATAACTCCTACGACTATCTCTCTCTCCCTTATAAAATATTTAAAAATCTTTATTTAGCATACCAAACGACAAAAATTGTTTGGTTTACGTTGTTTATCTTACTTTTCAATATAAAAAATAGAAAAAAAATCTAAAAATTCCATTTTCCACTAACATTACCACACAGCTGCCAGTGCCACTACGACCGACTTGTAGCCACAACATGAACATCATCATGCGCCATGTGCTAATAATGGCTGAGGGGAGAAAAACTGCATCAAAACGAGACAAGATTTGCCAAAACACCACCAAAACAACTACAACAACAACAACAACTTTTGTTTACTTTTTGTGTTCTTTCAAAGATTTGTTGCCTGACAAACCAAGAAAACCATACAGAGTTACAACTCGTTCTAGAGTTGTAGAGTTCTACGGGGGTTATCATGTCACATGCACACCGTGTTGCTGCTGTTGCTGTTGCTGCATGGCCTGACCACCAACTTAACTCTCAGGTGCAAATGTTGTTAGAAAACCATCCATCTTTTTTGGTTTTTTTTGTTTCTCTTCTTCTGCTTTTCATTTTAGAAGTTGGAAAAATACTTATTTTTGTGCATAAAATTACGTCACTTCCCCTACCCGCAATATGTGGCCAGCCAGCAAAAATATTTACCGTCCTTATCATGAGTAAATGTTTGCGTAGAAGGCTTATGTTGCACTCAAAAAAGATAATCCAGGCAGGGGAGAAAAGTATGTTGCTTCAGGAATGTTAGAAATTGTTTACAGCATGTTCCAAAA
Organism: Sarcophaga variegata; assembly: GCA_932273835.1. NCBI lineage: Eukaryota > Metazoa > Arthropoda > Insecta > Diptera > Sarcophagidae > Sarcophaga > Sarcophaga variegata. The sequence continues at coordinate 12,797,235 of OW026361.1, read as the reverse complement.
GCATGTAAACGATTTCGTAGGAAACATTGAAAACATTTTTCAAATGGAATTTTTCTATGTATTTGCGTAAGAAAGTTTTCAGGAATATTCGTTATAAGGGGAGATCACCAACTCCCACCGCTCTTTTTCATTTTTCTGAACTTCAAACTTAAATTAATGAATACTATTGCAGGTAATGGCGTGTAGCAAAGCAAATTGAAATGAAGCCAACTCGCTTCCTATCGGTATTCTATAAGCTTCTGCTTAAGTGAAATGGTCTAGGGAACCAGGAAATGTGGTGAAAAGAATAATAACGGATTCAGTCTTTACACAAGCCTTCAGTCTTGAATAGCCTTAGAAGTAACTCTGGAATTCAAAACAGTGTTTAAAATTATCAGTGCCAACCTATCCAACCCCCAATTCTATCGAACAAATTCCTTATTGTAGAACCAATCTGTGCTCTTAAAATATTCTCCAAAGAGATCCTAGAAAAACGAATAAACCATTTTCACTAAGCATAGAACAATTTGCTCATAGTGGATCCAGTCAGTGCTCTTATAACATTCTACAGATAAATGCTCGAAAGAAGAATAAACCGTTCTCACTAGACATCCCACTCACAGCTGGACAGTGATTTATGATATGTTTTACATTCCTCTTCATTCTCATCCTCATAGCTGCGGCGGTAGTTGTAAAACCCAATGTCCAAGTGCTATGTATGTTGCAATGTCCGATATCCGAGGGAGACAAGAGAGATTGTATACCCAACTCATAAAAAAAACCTTTGCATTTGCAATTAAGATAGAACCATAATTTCCTGCAGCTACTCACACCCCCATTCTGAAATTCCTGGCATTATATGTCATTAACACCTGGTTTTTCCTTAAAGGTAGCACTGCCCTACCATTTTACGATGTTCGCCGATGATATTCTTCTCTCTGGGAATATTTTTATTCTTAATTTGAAGACAAATAAAAACACCGTCTGCCAGAGCCGGTACGGGGTCCATCATTCATTGACTAGCTACAAGGCATAGATCTTCCTATTGCCTCAATCAAACTAGGAAATGAAGTCGCCGTAGTCTAGTCTCACAGAGCAGGACAGCGACAGGGAATAGGTTTTCGTATTGCCTCAATCGAACTAGGAAATGATGTCGCCGTAGTTTAGTAGCAAGTGTGTTGGCTAATTCGACTTGAGGTCACTGTTCAAACCCCCGGCCAAACACGCCCAAAACGATGTATAAAAAAATATTTCTTAAGCGTCTGCCTCTCATCAGATTTCTGGCAAGAACTCTGAGATTAAATTAAAAACTGTCATGACAAAGTTTCTCAAAAATCTATCGTTCGGAGTCGGCTTTAAACTGTTGGTCCCGCCACTAAATAAAAATTAATACACACAACAGAAGTGGTGTGAGAACCTGGGTCGTAATCCTGACTGAAAGGTTATAATGAGCAATTATGAATTCATGTACATATGTAAACAAGGGAATCTTCGCCTGTAGTAGAAGGATGCATGCAATATAGCTAGGCTCTGCTGTGGTTGTACTGCTAAGAAGAGGTTTGATTGTCTTCTGCCTTTAAATCGCATGGGCATCCATTTCGCAATTGCTAATCCCGCAGGGCAGTGTTCTACGGACAGGCATGCCAACTAGCCAGCTAAACTAGGCAGCTATACTAGTCATCTAGCCAGCTATACCTGACTTAACAGTTTCTTAAATGCGCCAGCTATGGTTGGGAGAGGTAAAAGAGGCATTTCTTTCGGCGTTTCTTAACCTTTCCATTACTGTGATGCTTGACTGAACTGTTCATCTTAAACTTGCTTCAATTGTTCCTATTAGGAGTTGCATTGCTAAAGGAAAGGTTTGATCACTGGGTTGGAGACTGATGTTAAGGATGTTATACAATGCCGCTTGCATTTGACCGCCAAGTTCATTCAGTGGCCCATATGGTCTGTTGTGTTACCCAGTGTAAGGATAGTCTTGGGTTTGTATTCCAGAACTACAATCAATACAAGAAGCTACGTCAAAATCTATATGTTAGCTTAAGTAAAAGCATCTGAAGCTGGGATAGGAAACGAAGAAATGGTAGACTGTAATGTTGCACAACACAGGCATGAGACATACATACATAATTGGCCATTACAACACTTCAGTCAGGATTACGGCCTAGCTTCTCACATCACTCATATTGTGTGTGTTAGTTTTATACATGAGTGGCGGGACCTACAGTTTAAAGTCGACTCCAAACGACAGATTTTTGAGAAACTTTTCGTGACACATTTTACTGTACTTTCAGAGTTTTTGCCAGAAATCTGCTGGGAGGAAATCACCGCAGAAATATTTTTTTTTATATTTTCGTGTTGATGTCTGACCTGGGGTTTGAAGCGTGGCCTCACGTCTAATAAGTCAACACACTACCTACTAGACTATGGCGACTTCATGACACAGGCATGAGAGGTTTATCGAATTATAGCCCTGGAAGTATCGGGAATCTTCTCAGAGTCCGTACAGACAAAACTGATGTTTTGTATGACCTGTTGACCTTGAATGAAGAATTGGTCACAGATACTTTTTAGAAGACAGCATAAATAAGTCATGAGAGGAGCCTTGTTGTTCTCTATCGGATAAATGTATAGAGGCCAGGACTGATTCGGAATGTTTTGCTAATAAAGGCTAGAAAGACATTAGGAAATTGACTATAATGCACCAATCTAGAATGGAAAAAACTTAACAAAAAAGATTATTGAGCAGTATGATCAAAAAGATTAATGCAGGATCCCTGTTATGCACGTTAGGGATAAAACTTAAATGGAGTAGAGCATATGATCATATACAGTTCATTAATTAAATTTTATATTAGAAAGGTTAGCTGATGATAACTTGATTGAAAGATGCCTGTGGAGTTTTTTCTTGACCCCTCTCTTAAGTTCATTTGCTGTTTTAAACTCTTTCAATTCCAAATTATTTCTTTCAACTTCAAATTCAATTTTCCAAACATTAAAATTCCCTAATAATTGAAAATATTCTCTGCCTCCATGCCCCCAACTTAATTAATATTTTGGGGGAGAGGGAGGAAGAAAAAAATTGATTTTTATTACGGCTACTAGAACAGCAGCATCAGCATCAGCAAAATTCTACTTACCCTTCACTCTCCAAATAATGTTTCAGCGTAACACCCTTAGCCCAGCCGGCTATCATTTTCTTAAAACTGCCACTTGTGGAGGCAACAGCCACCATACGTTCTTGGAATTTCTCATAGACACGTGGTACGCCCATAAATCTTGTGGGACGAGCATCTTGCAACGACTTCACCAATGTACCCTTTAAGGCATCCTTATCGGCAAAATAAACGCAACCAGCTATCGATGCCATCGTATAGATATCAACGGTTTGGGCAGCAACATGAGACAATGGCAAGTAGGTGACCAAAACCTCTGAGCCGGCAACAACACGTTCAAGCGCTTTTAAAATGGCACGAACATTGAATGTGATGTTATCATGACTGAGCATAACACCCTTTGGCATGCCCACAGTGCCGGACTGGAAAAACAGATGAGTAGAGAAGAAGTATGAATAAATGAATGAAAATGAATTGAATTGATGTGATGCAATGCGAGATGATGTAATGTCATGTCTGTTTTGGCAGAGACAAGTGAAAACAATTGCTTTTTTCTTCTTACTTACAGTGTAAACCAAACAACAGCATTCGTTGATGGCAATATTTTCCAAACGCTGTTTGTATTCATCCTCCACATCTGTTACGTTCATATTTTCAATTTCCGACCACTGAAAATCAAACCAAACCAGAAATTTATTATTGCCGAAGACATGTACGTGTATGTGTAACTTACTCTATAATAGCCGTCTTCCTTTTTCATATAGGGAGCATAGGGTTCCTGGATTTGTATGGCTGCCTTTAGATTTGGCAATTTATCTTTAATGGCATGGATTTTATCCATTTGCTTGCTATCGTCTACAACCACAATTTCGGCATGAGAACTCTCCAAAACATGCAAAACAGCTTCAGCTGAATTTGTTGTATAAATGCCGGCAATAACGCCTCCAGCATGTATGGCACCCATGGCCGAATAGTACCATTCGGCACAATTGAACGCCAAAACACCTACTGAACTGCGTGCTGACATGCCCAACTTAATGAAAGCCTTGGCAGTCTGATGGACTTTCTGTTCGTATTGTCTGTGTGTGAAGAGAATCAAGAGAAAAATTTTTTTTTTTAATTTTCATTCAATTACCGCCGAGAGAGAATGAGAGAGAGAGAGTGGATTAACTCACTTGTAGGTTATGGTGGTATATTCTGTCTTATTTTTCTTTGTTCTTAAGGCAGGATAGTCAGGATAATTGTTAACCGTACGTTTCAATAGGCCGGGTACAGACAAAGGCTCCTCAGCACCCAGGCCATCCTTAGACATGCGTATCTTAACCGCCTGTGTAACATCAGTGTTGCGGTAAACATCACTTTTCTTTAGGCGATTAGGACCAGGACGATTGTAAAGAGCTTCAGACATTGTACGAAACTAATAAGGAAACTAAAAAGAAAAATAAAAATAAAAAAATTAAAAACAAATTTCCCAAGCAGCCTAAGCCCTATTTTTTCCCCAATTTATTTTTATTTTTTCAGATTTTAAAACCTCTTTCCCCCCTTTTTCAATGACTCAGCTTATTATTGACTTTTGTTACTATTTGGGGAGATTCTATTTGTTTTCGAATTGATAAGATTTGTTAAGGAAAAGTTTTTTAATCCATTTGAGCAACAAAAAAACTAAAAAAACATGAATTTTTTTAATCACTTGTTGTTAAGTGATCACGTTGCTTGATAGTGTGTGGACGGCTTCAGGTCAATGTCCAAATTAATAGTTTTTCTTTATGTCCAATTGAATTCAAAATAATTTTAAAAACAATAATTTTTTTCCATATTTTTGTAAAGAAGCAGTAGACCGCAACCATATTATTAAGTATGATGTCCATTCAGCTTTGAAATCTAAGAAAATTACTGAAGAAATTGCTCTGAAGGGTCACGGTTGAGTGGTTAGCTTTTCATAAGAAAAATCACCAAAAACTGTTTAAGATTCTAAGGAATTCTGGACTACCCTTAATTTAATAGTCGAAGATATCAGCCGTGAATACAAAATAAAACTAAATGCCACGCAGGCATGACAATACAGAACACGAAAGCATGATCAATGATCATGGTCTTAGGTATTTTGAATTTCACTCCTCCCATTGACAGCACAGTATTTAATCTCACTTATGCTGCTGGTTTTCTTACAAAAAAACATTGGAAAGTTTCTATTACAAAACTGTCCTACATTTCCTAGAGAACATCAGTCATATAACCAAAAACGTATCAAAATCACACGATAAGGTCGGATGTTAAAACTTGTTGGATCGTTTGAATCTCAGATTTGCACTTAAACTATCGAGCAGCCATTCCTTATCAAACTATCGGGTCTTGAAAACACGACTTCAGAGCTTTAACAATTAATAATCGATTCTGGTTGAAGCTGCTTAAGTCAAATTAGTTGCCATTTATTCAATCTGTTTTGTCAAATCATCAGGGTGGACCTGGTGAAGGGCCTCTAGAGGAGTTAACTTCGTAGGTAACTGACCCTAACTTTTCATCTTCAACGCTGAAACCTATTCCTGCATTAATTTTTGGAATTTGGGTCGATACCAATCCATATAACATACAAGACCGGCCAATACATCCCGAAAAAGTCACTGTTTGGTGTGTATCTTGGTATGTCCGTGTCTTCCGTGCATGTTTCTTTGAGAACGACGTTGGTAAGGCCCTCACTATAAACTGTGACTATACATCGAAGATTACATACATAATTGGCCATCCCTTCAGTCAGGATTACGACCTAGTTTCTCACACCATTTGTGTTGTGTGTATTAATTTTATACATGAGTGGTGGGACCTGCAGTTTATAGTCGACTTCGAACGAGAGATTTTTGAGAAACTTTTCATGGCAATTTTAGTTACTCGAACCTCGAACCTGCTCGAACCTTGGCTTTACGTCTAATAAGTCAACAAACTACCGACTAGACTGCGACATCGAAAATTATCAACTACCATTGGCCTGAAATTTAATGATCTGGACTCTATCAAAATGTGGTTTCAACAGGAGAGCACTATGTGCCACATAGTTCCTCGCACATTGGATATTCTGCACGAGCGATTTGAGGGCATGGTTCTCTCACGTACAAGTTGTGTGATGTGATCACCGGGATCGCGCGATTTGACACAGTTAGACTTTGTCTTGCAGGGTTTTCTAAAGTCGCAGCTGTAGGCGAATAAACCACTGCTTGAATCAGATTGCTCCAACCACAAAATTTCTTGGTAATTATCTCTACGAACCGCTCGTGTATTTGGTTTACATGCAAGTAATGTAGAGAAGGAAGTATATGCCACACAGCTCATGACACGATTACATGATTGGATATCGCCCCTGTGGAGCATGTGAACTGGTCAGCGAGATCATGCGAGTTGACCCTGGTAGACCTTTTCTTGTAGGGTCGCAGATGTATGTAAATAAACCTAAAACCAAAGCGGTCCTTAAAGCCAACATAACCACCGGTTATCGGTATTCTAGGTTTTTTTTTCAAAGTTTCAGACGTTTAAAGCATCAGTCGTAGTCTAGTAGATGATGTGTTGGCGGGTTGCCTTATTATGCGAGAGTTCGTGCTTTAAGCCCTGGTTCGGAGTAGGTCCCGCTCCTCATGGATATAATAAAACCATACAATATGGATGGTGAAGTTGTCGTAGTCTAGTAGGTAGTGTGTTGGCTTAATAGATGTGAGGCCACGGCTGAAACACCAGATTTGTGGTAAAAAACTCTTTGAGTTAAACAAAATTGCCATGAAAAGTTTATTAAAATTCGTCGTTCAGGCTACTCCTCTCGTATATACAATTAAACGACACAATATGGATAGTGTGAGGACACGATAGGTTGCAATCCCGACTAAGTGGTTGTAATGTCAAATAGGTACGTAAGTTGAGAGTCACAGAGCATGTGATGGAGGATGTGAGAAGAGCAACTGTCGCGCTGATAATTGATAAAGACGACATGTCTTTGTTGGTTGTCATTGTACACAATCGATGGATATCTTAAACCGTCATAGGGGGTTAAGTAATTAAGTAAAGTATCAGCCATTATATGCGGCACTCTTAGGGCCATTATTACAACTTGTCGTTAACTAAAGGAAGGACTTTAACAAACAGATGAATTGTTTTTCATTATTATAAGTGGACTATAAGGTAGAAGTGAGCGTTAAGCTAAAGGGAGGATCATCCTACTGGTAACTTTTAAAGTTAAGTTTGTGTTTGAACTTGCCATATTATATATTATTTTCAATATGGCAACTTCAAATACATACAAAATGAGTAAATACAATAAAAACTAAGCTCGTCGTTGCCACTGCATTTAAAAAAAAATAGTTTAATAGAGCAATGTTATCGACATTGCTCCGGCACTGCCATATTTTTGAAAAAGTTAACTTTATTTTATTTGTAGGTTGTAATAACGAAAAGAAGTTAAAGTTGACTTTAAAGTTTACTTTAGCTAAAGTTAAAGGTAACTTTAAAGTTTACTTTAGCTAAAGTTAAACGTAACTTTAAAGTTCACTTTAGCTAAAGGTACCTTTAACTAAACCAAACTTTAACGGGAAGTTGTAATAATGGCCCTAAATCGCTGATAATCTAATTTTATATACTTCTGTGGCCTCATATATATCCTTAAACCCGTATATTTATCTTATAGCTGTAGGGTACATAATAAGATATTTTCCAGCAATTTCTCTCAATCATTGATTTGCCCGGGGTTATTGAACTTTCTTTACAAAAGTATAGAGAACGCCAGTAGACTATAACTAAACACCTGCCCTTTTGCCATTAAAGAAGAGCAAAAAAAAATCAAAACTTTACTTTTCAATAGAAAACAACAACAACAACAAGAAAAAACCATTATTTAAACTCAAGTGTAATACCACCTTAAAAAAAAGAAAATTAAATAAAAAATAATAATAAAAAATAGGAACAAAATAAAAATTTTTAATTGTTTGCCACTCTAAAAACAATGCTGCATTGATTTTAAACGTTAAAACTTAAGAAAACTATTTAAACAAATTGTTAATCCACTTCGGAAGAATAAAAAAATATTAAAAAATAAATAAAAATACTTGAAAGTACTTAAAATATTTAAAGAAAAAAATAAAATTCTAATGATAAGAAATTAATTTTCCCTCATAGCCATTTAGCAACTGGGGGAAACCAAAGAAGCCGATCATCATATATAACAATAAACAATTTAATTGATTCAATCATAAATATTTCTACATGGAAATTTTAATTTTTTATATATCGCAGCGGTACTATTTATCAATTATTTTTTTAATTTTTTATTTTTTTATTTAAAAGCGATAATTTAACAAGAATTAAATTTTTTTTTTATTTTTAATTAAATTTTTATTTTGACTTTAATCACACGATTAGATTAAAAAGGGCGGCGGTTTTATTCGGTCAGCTACACTGCTATGGATTTTCATTTAAAATTCTATTTTAAGAATCATTGCCACAGAGATTTGGGAAATTTTTGCAAAGGCGTCATGACTATTTAGTATCCTTGAAACGAATTATTGAATCACGTGAGTGGTCAGTTAACGAATAATAAAAATTTTTTTTTTTTAAATAAAAGGGAAATTATTCATAAAGATTGTAAAGATAAACTTTAAGAACCCACTGGCTTTTTAAAATAGTAGTTTCAAACGATAGGATTACAACCTAGCTTCTCCCAGCCCTAATGTTGTGTGTGTTAATTTTATACATGAGCGGCGGGTCCTACAGTTTAAAGTCGACTCCGAACGACAGTTTTTTGAGAAACTTTTTCATGGCACTTTTATTACACTCTCAGAGTTTTTGCCAGAAATCTGCTGAGCGGAAGTTGCCGCAGAAATATGTTTTTATTGGAGATGTCTGACCTGAGATTTGCATCGTGGCCTTACGTCTAATAAGCCAATACACTACCTGCTAGACTATGACGACTTTAGACTGAGTATTAAACGATATTCTGTATAATTTCTCTAGATAGGACACTCCTGTTGTATTAGAAATCATTTTATAGTCGTAATAATCGACTCATTGAACTGGCTATTCCAGCTGTTGCCACCAAATTTCGATTTACAGGGCATTAATGCATCAACCGGTTTGAGAAACATACGCACCGACAAAATATTGCTGATGTATTGACCGTTGGAGTTGCCGTAGTCTAGTAGGTAGTGTGTTGGCTTATTAGACGCAACGCCGCGGTACAAACCCTAGATCACACATCAAAACGAAATATGAAAAAATATTTCTTCGGCAACTTGCTCTCAGCAGATTTCTGGAAAAATCTCTGTCGTTCGGAGTCGACTTTAAACTGTAGGTCTCGCCACTCATGTATAAAATTAACACACACAACATGAGTGGTGTGAGAAGCTAGGCCTTAATCCTGACTGAAGTGTTGTAATGGCCAATTATGTGTATGTATTGGCCGTTTTGCACAGTTTTGGCAAGTCATTTACCTCCCCAGGCTACTCCAACCCTTAACAAATACAGTGCGTTATAAAGCACTTCACACTTGAACTCATTGATTTGGGCAATGGATACACGAACTGGTATACTGCGCATACTGATAAATACACATCAATTTTCTCCACAAGATGGATATTGAATGCCTTGGATATGGGTCAAATGGCATATCCAGAAGAAGCCAGGAGTTTTATAAAATTCAAGAAATGCTGCAAACCACAAATCTTCAATCAAAACCTTGGAGAGAGCTAAATAAGCTTGGTTGGGGAAATAGGACTGCTCTCTGTTGAGCCTCAGAATGTGTGGAAATTCGCGGCAATGAGCTTGGGAGAAGGGGATCTCCAATGCCGCTCTATTCGAGGTAATGAGCTTACGAGAAGGGAGCTTCCATGCCGCTGATTAGAGCCAGAAGCTCTCTTGTAGTGGGAAGAGAGGTTTGGAATGATATACTCAGTACAAGGGAAGATAGGGAGGTGCAAAGACGCTTTTTAAACCAATTAAGACTGAAGCAACCTAAGATTTTGTTGGGTAGTTTTAGAAAAGATTTGAGTCATACAACAGATTATCTAAGAATAACCAAAAGTTAGTAACCGGCCTTCTGACAGGAGTCAGTGGACCCAAGTTATACTGTTCACAAAGGGAATGGCCTCGCATCCAATATGTAGCTTCTGTGATGATGAAAATGAGTCTTTTGAACACATAAGTGGAACCTGTAAAGCATTAATTCACCTTTAGAAGGAAATGGGGTATATTAAGATCTAAGCAGGGTATGGAATCCACAGGCTACCCGTAAAAGAAAGAAATCTGCGCATACACAGAGGCCTCAAATAACCCTCAATAAGCTCACAAGCCTTCTCACATGATATAATCTTTTGGAGAAATTTTATGAAAATACTATACTTCCGCGTTGTGAATCAAAACGGGCTACACGGTGATCGTAATGAAATTTGCCACAATTTTTGAACTATTATCGAACTACACACAGTTACCAAAGCATACATACGGTTAACAAATTTCAGAAATTTTTTAATCACTCCGTTTTCGTTGAAAAACTTTATAGTTTCCTTGATATTAAGACGGTTTTTTGCATTGGTTAAAACATTTCTGACATTGAACTGAATTGTGGCCCTGCAGAGGCCCACAAAGGTATGCATCCGATTAACAAATTTCACAAATTTCTGTACCAATGCAAAAGACCGTCTTAAAATCGAAGGAAGATGTCAGACAATTATAAAGATTTTCAACGAAAACGGATTGGTTAAAAAATTTCTGAAATTTGTTAACCATATGTATACTTTTGTGGCTGAGTGTACGTGCATATATATTTGGATCCTAGGTTATTCCTCTCGATAAGAACGAAATATGAAAAATATTTCTTCAGCGACTTCTCAGCAGATTTCTGGCAAAAACACTGAGAGTAAAATAAAAAATTGCCATTAATAGTTTCTTAAAAAAAATTTGGGGTTCGGAGTATACTTCTTGGGGATTAAATTAACACACACATATATATATGGTGTTAGAAGCTAGGTCGTAATCCTAACTAAGGGTTGTAATGACCAATTACGTAGGTATTTGGACCACATCGAGTAATATTTGCAACAAATCCTGGTTCAATTTAGCCAAAAATTATACTTTTTGACTCAGCATATGCTGTCAATGCACTTGTCTATCTAGACTCGGAGTGTTAGCCCTGTATATATGTAAACTATTTCACGTTTCTCTAGTTCTTTATCCATATCTTCTCAACTGAATCTCAAGCACCTTTCACTGTATAACTTGTGAGATCTAAAAATAAATCACATGTAGGCAGTAAAGTTAGACTAGACGCTCTATTCTATTAAAAAACCTGCACGTTGCCAGCATATGTTTTTGCTTCTCTTAATGAACTCTCTTTGGCATTGTCTTCCAAACACTCTTTATTTCGATTTACGAATGAGTTGATAAAAACAAAAAATACAATAATAAACCATACGGACCATGCACATGGTTGCTCGTAAACTAGTTTGTGGATAGAGAGACACAAAAAAAAATACTTTGGCTGGGTAATAATGCCGGCTATAAAAACGTGGATATTTTTAAAATGACAGTGAAAGATGGAGAGAAGAGCAAGAGAGATATGAAGAGAGTATGATTTTTTGTATCAAAATTCATACAAAAATTTGGTTACAATTTCTGTTTTGCAAGTAAAAAAAAGAAAAAAAACCTAAGTAAAGCGAATGTGTGTCATATATTGAAGAACGTGGGAATGATTCCCTCTGTTCAGTAGTAATGACAAAACGATATTCAAATTATTTTAAATTCTATGTGATCTTCAGGTATTATTTGAATTCAAACCAAATTTTTGATTAATTTTTTAAAACGATCTTCAACAAAATAAAAGGGGCAGTCGATAAGCCGTAGCGCCAAAGGTTGCTTGGGATTAATTTATATGTGTAGAGTGTCTATATGTAGAGTGTATATATGTAGAGTGTCTATATGTAGAGCGTTATTTAGCCAAGTTTCACCTTCGTTTTTATCTTTTATCGTCTTATCAAAAAACAATATTTTCAAGTCATTCCCCTACCCAATAAAGATTGTTAACAACTATTGTGAGTTTTAGTAGCGATAATCTAACACACATAAGTTGATTACAATGAACGCTTTGCAAAATTCAACTAAAAAAATTATGACCAGTAAAACGCTAATTCGGAAAAGTTATAAAAAAAGTGAAAAATAAAGTGTAAACATACATATAAGTGGAACCGTTGATTGCAGTTAACCTATGATCCCGATTAAAATTTAATTAAAAATGAGGTGATGCATCTTGTTATCGTAAAGAAATTTAAACAAGTAAAGATAAAAAGTTCATATGCAATAAGGAAGAAAAATATTCAAAAAGGTACACGTTTTGTAGGTATACATTTAGTGTAGGGCCCTTCAGTAAGGACCTAGCTTAACTTAACACTTATGTTGTGTGTGTTAATTTTTATACACGCATGGCGGGACCTACAGTATAAAGTCGACTCCAAACGATTCTCAGATTCTTAAGAAACTTTTCATGGCAGTTTCCATTTGGGACATAAGATCTAAAATCGTCCAATGCATCCTAAGAAAGTCCTTGTTTGATGCGAATTTTGAGCAGGCGTAGACATCGGTTTATATTTATTTAAGAAAGACATTGATCAGGCCATCACTGTCAACGGTAAACACCAAAAGTCGATGTTTATTAACTTCGTTTGGCCTGAATTTTATACTATGGATACTAAGGACAGGAGGTTTCAACAGGAAGGCACTACATGCCACACAGCTTATGGCATATTGAGTGTTCTGTACGAGCGATTTGAGGGCATGGTCCTCTAACGTATAGCTGTAATGATGTAATCACCGAGATCGCGCTATTTGACCCCGTTAGACTTTTTCTTCTAAGGTTTTTTTTTTTCTTAAGTTTATAGTCGACACTGAACGACAGATTTTTGAGAAACTTGTCATGGCAAGTTGATTTCACTTTCAGAGTTTTAGTAAGAAATCTACTGGGAGGAAGTCGCCTAAGAAATATTTTTTTTCATATTTCGTTTTGATCGATATGTCTGACCTGGTGTATGAAGCGAGGCCAAATGTCTAATAAGCTAACACCTACGTACTAGACTACATTACCTACTAGATCCCACAATAGATTTTATTGGAACCCTTTTGGGATATTAACTGAGTAAAAATTAGATCAAAGGCAGACCGTTGAGGACACGCACATTGGACAAACGTCATCTGGCTATCCAAAGCCATAGACCTATGAACAAGGCAGCATTATCTCATATATCATCTGAATAGGTTGCTTGCTTTGAAAAGGGCGACACCATGGAGTTTTTATTGTGAAACTGTATTGGCATCAATTGTATCCGAGAAATATCAGATATGTTCCTATTGGGGTTTTACTTGATTTTTTCGGGAAGTGTACACTTTATTTTAGACGGTTGTGGTTAATCGAACCTCATTTGCTTAAATAGGCGCACTGATAATATTGTAGGGATGATCATGGGGTTCATCATACATAAGGATTACAACCTTGCTTCACACCACTTATGTGGTGTTTTATACTTGAATGGCGGAACCTACAGTTTGAAGTCGACTACAAACTACAGATTTATTGAGAAACTGTTCATGGCATTTTCATTTACGCTCAGAGTTTTTTCTAGAAGACTGCTAGAAGAAGTGAAGAAGATATATTTTTTTCTAATTCGTGGGAGATGTCTGACTTGTGGTCTGAACCATGGCCTCACGCTATATAAGCGATTTCATCATGCCTGACTAAAATAGAATTCAAATGAAATTTTTGTTAGGCTGTTAGGCAACCTAAAGGTTGCAGCATTAAGGCCATTAAAAAATTCCACAGTGGACTTTGACCGGTCAGTTTATACATAAAAATTCATTTCCATAAAAGTGGTGTTAATTGTAACCAGGATACATTTTATTTTACACAAAAGTATACATACGGTTAACAGAATTCAGAAATTTTTTAACCAATCCGTTTTCGTTGAAAATCTTTATAATTGTCTGACAACTTAACTGGATTTTAAGACGGTCTTTTGCATTGGTTCAGAAATTTGTGAAATTTGTTAATCGTATGTATACTTTTGTGGCCCTGTGTAAATTCACACTACGATCTTGGCACTTCTTTAACAAATTCGTCACTTCAAAACAATAGTGCGTTGGGCGAAAGTCTGGTTAAGCGCGTACAAATATATCGAAAGCAAGTCCTTTACATTACATAGCTGATAGATAAGCGTAACCGATGTCATGATGATCCAATGCAACCCTTTTTGTAAACTTTTTTGAGATTACCTCACGTAATAATAGAATTTATATTGTAAGAACTCAAGTATTAATAATGCGGACAGTAGGTCAATTTTGACAACTTTCAACAGAAGTTTAACTGATCTTTGCTTATTGTAACACACAAAACACTTTTAACTGTCCATAAACCACTAAGCAAAGTTCATCACATCATACGATTGGGATTAAAATTTTTTAAATTAATTTACACACAGAGAGACTTTAAACATTTTTAATAATAATTACATGGTCTGTATAATATTTTTATTATTTAAAAACAATTTCTTTTTTTATTTAAATTTTTTTTACCTTTTTTTTAAAGAAAATCAGAAAAAAGTAAAAGGATTTGCGAGTAACACAAATTAACAAAAAAAGGCAGAAGAAGAAAGAAAAAAACCGTTCTTTTAGACGATTTTCGAAATAAATAAACGAAACGCGCGTGTTGTTGTTTTAATTAAAGAAAGTCACATACGTTCTGACAATAATTATACGCCGTTCAGAATGAAAATAAAAAAATCACACGTTCAGTACGCCTCGAAGCCAATGAAAAGACTGACACTTAAAACAGGTCAGTGGCAGAACAAAACTACTTCGAATGCGATGCGAGGATCGGTACGTTTTTTGTTGATAAAATTTTTTATTTGCGACAACAACTACAACAACAACAGCATTGGTAGTATAAATAGGCAACAACTACAAATAAAACAAAAAAAAGTAGCGTGTTTAAAATATGTATTTACAGCTAGAAAAGCATTTGAAAGCAATAACAACAAAACAAAGATAATTTTTCTACATTCTAAAAAGAGAGTATAAAAAAAGAGAAAAAACTACGGGTAAATTGTAAAGATAAACAGTTTTTCTCTTGTTACAATTGCCTCTCGCTATCTCTCTCTCTCTCTCTCTCTTTCTCTTGTTTAAGTAAATATTTTATTCATGTTTTATTTAGTTTCGCTTTTTTTTTCTTTTTTTCTTTAAATCTTATCAAACATTCTAACGTTTTTTGTTTTTGTTTTTTTTTAATATTTCCAGCGTTTTCTGTCTTTTTTTTATAAAAATGTTTGAATTCATTTGTTATTGGTTTTTGTGATAATTTTATTTAGAAAATAAAAAAACAAACATCGTATGATAAGCATTGCTGTATCAATTATCTCTCTAAATACTCAAACTATGCTGAATTGCATGTACCATCCATCGTATTTATAAAAAAATCTGCTGGTGTTTTCAAAATCTCTAGAAAAAAAAATAGGTGCTGGTAGTGGTTCACTTGCACTCAAGTGATAACGGCGTTTGAATTATGACTTGAGGTTCATATTTAAAGATTTGAATTAAAACTGAAAGAATTTCAGTGTTTTTTAGCAATTAAAATAATCTACTATAAAAGCTTGGCCCAAGTGTATGTATATGGAACTAGTGTTGATAACTCACTTTACTCACTCCAAGTCATTTACAAAACCCTTCAGTGCATTAATAATGGGTAGAAAAATTACATTTGGAATGATGATTATGATGTCATAAAGATGTTTCATAAAATAAGAATTTTGTACCCTAATTTTGGAAATATTCTTTAACTATGAGTCTCAGTCAAGACAGATCATTCAAGTGTCTTTCTATCTTTAAATTTAAAGAAAGTGTGTGCCGCAGTCTAGTAGGTAGTGTGCTGGCTTATTAGATGTAAAGCCAGGGTTCGAGCCCCAGGCCAGACATCAAAATAAAATACAAAAAGTATTCCTTCGGCGACTTCCTCTCAGCAGATTTCGTATAAGCTACAGTTGAACGATGTAGCATTCCATGCATTATGTGGCATCAATAGGTTTTTCAGATGTATAAAAAATATCGACGATATATGACACACACATACATACATACATAATTGGTCATTACAACCCTTCAGTCAGGATTACGACCTATTTATTAATTTTATACATGAGTGGTGGGACCTGCAGTTTAAAGTCGACTTCGAACGACAGATTTTTAAGAAACTTTTTTCATGGCAATTTTATTTACTCTCAGAGTTTTTGCCAGAAATCTGCTGAGAGGAAGTCGCCGAAGATATACTTTTTGTATTTTGTCTTGATGTTTGGCCTGGGGCTCGAATCCTGGCTTTTACGTCTAATGAACCAACACACTACCTACTAGACTACGGCGACTTCCAATTGATGAAAACTTAAATGAACTTTTTAATTACCCTGTTGCTACTGTTTCCGGTCTTCTGGACGTTAATTGCGAACTTGGGCAGAGAGATTCTTTAGCACTTTTTTGTCAGAAGTATCTCATATCCGAACTAAGCACTTCATGGAAGGTATACAATTAAGGCTTGTCCTTTTAGTTTTTCGTTCTATTATTAAAAAAGAAATTTTATTATTCTGCTTACTTTAAAAATGTTTGCTTTCCAAAATATCTTTCTATAACACCGTATAATACAATAAAAACAAAAGCAAATTTATTATCTAATGGTAAAAGTCCAATATTCGATTATTCAATTATATTCGATACAATTCTGTTCGGTTCTGATAATAAGAAAATGCCACTGATAAGACCTGGGGAGCTATTTATTCTTTTTTTTTATAAATTTATTGAATGGTCATTATTATTATAAAAAAAAAATACACCAATCGATATAAAGAAATGAAAGAAATTCAATTCAAACTACTTGTATATCGATGGGCCGATAATAATCGGCATTTTTAACTTTGATCACAAAAAGTGCAGTAACTTGGGCTTTTAAGGGTTACATTTTTTGCTTTTAAGAACTTTTTATTTTTTTAACTTTTTAAGGTCAACGTTTTAAGATAATCGGACTTTGAACCGGTTGCTTAAAATGTTTATCAATTTTTTTCATTCGTTTTTAATTAATTTTTATGGAAAAATGTTTTTTAATTAAATATATTTTAAATGATTGAAAATTTTAATTAAATTATTATGGCAGGGTTAAGATTTTAAAACGAAAGCATTCCCTATTTAAATTATTGTTACGTTTTTATCTTTTAAAAACGTTTAAAATATAAGCTCGTACATTGCAAATAAAATAAAAATAAGTCTGTGTTTAGTTTTAATTAAAATTAATTTAAATTCTTTATTATTCGCACAATTCTGTGTGCCACTGTTCACAACTTTATGTAAACAACAACAATTGCCTTTTTTGTTTATACCCTTTGCATAAACAATAACAATTATTTGACAATTATTCGACAGATCTTTGTAACGGAGATTTTCAAACCACCATTACTCTCTTCAAACGCACCACGTCTTCACACAAGTTTGACTGAACATCACTCACTCAATCGCCTGCTTTGGCTTGCCTTTTATATGGCAGAAAGTGAGTTCTTTTGGGTTAAGATTCTAAAACGTAAGCATTTTCTATTTGAATTATATTGTTGGACTACGATTGCAGCCGAAAGAAAACTTGCTCTGTAGCAGTTGTCAAACTGGCGCTAATTGTCAACTAAAAATTATATTCAGATTCGACGCCCATTGTCGAATTCGCAAAATTGTCGAATAGGAGATGATATCAAACCACAAGAGCTTCAAGAGTATTATACCCAAAAATGTCCCAGTTTGATGCAGATTTTGCGCTGGAGGAGTCATCGGCCTATATTCTTTGTAAACAGTGTTGACTAGGCCACCACTGTCAACGGCAAGCACTATAGCTTGATGACCAACATCTTTGGGTCTGATAGGGTGATCTAACGAACGACAAGTGGCTCTGCGCGCCATAAAAATGGTTACGCGGAGGTGATATAATTTGGTGACCGAGATCGTGCGATTTGACCCCTTTAGACTTTTTCTTGTTTGGTATTCTTAAGTCGCAGGTGTATGCGAATAAGCTACAGACTATAGTGGATCTCAAAACACTCTCAACCGAAGCCATCGGTCAAATTTAACCTGAGTCTTGTAAAATTGTAAAAGTCATGGCGGTAATTTGAATGATATTGCAATAATGGAAAGGAAATTTCGATAGTATCTTACGCTCTTACTTACTTAGTTAACTAAAGGGTCCGCCAAATCACTTTTTTTTTGAAAATGCTTTAAAAAAAAACTACTGAATATTTTTTCAAATTTCTTTTTTTATTTGAAAGTACAATCCTTCCGGTTAATAATAGAAAATAATTTCATTCAAATGGCTGCCTCGGCTGGCCATGCAGTAGCCTACACCAGAAGATGCCGATTTTGGCAAAAAAAAAATAATCTTTTCAGATGAAGCTCATTTTGATCTTGGCGGGTATGTAAACAAGCAAAATTGTCGCATTTGGGGCACAGAAAACCCACACGCATACATTGAAAAGCCGACGCACCCAAAACGAGTCACTGTTTGGTGCGGATTTTGGTCCAGAAGCATCATTGGTCCATTTTTCATCGAAAATGAGCAAAGAGTGGCCGTTACAGTGGCGATCGTTATCGGGCCATGTTGAACGAATTTTTGTTCACAAAAATTGAAGAGGTTTCAACAGGACGGCGCTACGTGCCACACAGCCGAAGCTACACTCGATGTTTTGCGGCCTGTTTTTTGAAGATCGCATTATCAGCCGTAGAGCTGGTGTCACTTGGCCACCTCGGAGCTGCGATTTGACACCGTTGGACTATTATTTGTGGGGTGCCGTCAAAGATAAGTGTTACGCCAAGTTAGAGACAATTGGCGCTTTAAAGGACAATATTCGTGAAGCCATTGGTGAAATACAGCTGCACACAATCGATAATGTGCTTAAAAATTGGACCGATCGTGTAGGCTACTGCATGGCCATTCGAGGCAGCCATTTGAATGAAATTATTTTCCATTATTAACCGGAAGGATTGTACTTTCAAATAAAAAAAGAAATTTGAGAAAATATAGAGTAGATTTTTTTTAAAGCATTTTCAAAAAAAAAGTTATTTGGCGGACCCTTTACTAGTCGGCTTCTCATATCCCCCACGTTGTGTGTTTTAATTTTATCCGTGAGTGTTGGGACCTTTAGTTTAATGTCGACTCCGAACGACAGGTTTTTGAGAAACTTTTCATGGCAATTTTTTATTTCAGTCTCAGAGTTTTTGTCAGAAGGCTGCCTAGAAGAAGTCACCAAAAGAACTATTATTTCATATTTCGTTTTGTTCGAGAAATCAGAACCTAGGGTTGAACCCCTAGTCTAATAAGCCAACACATTACCGACTAGAGTACGGTGACGGTTGTTTTGCAATCGAAAGGCTCCGTGTACCTTTTTTTATCACGAATGAGACGGGTTTCTACGTAAATTTCCTTTTCATGATGATGAGCGCATACAGTTGTACCAGCGATGATAATGCCAGCCCTTATTAAACCGATGCTTAATGGAGTAAACACTTTAGTCCTCAATTGTAAAAATAAATTTCAGAGTACCGACCGAAATTTGTTTATATTTTGGTTTGTTTATTTTGTAAATGCCTGCTGCTTTCGGTGCTTGAGAAATATGTGGATATCAGTGAATATTTTATTGCACTGGCAAGTGATTGTATACAACGACTGTAGCCGGTAATTGGCACTCCAACTCGCATTGGTCATTTAAAAAAGAAAACAATATGAATACTTTTTTGTTGGACTGTAAAATTGTTACCTAATGGCTATAAATTGTTTAACATTTTCCACTGAAATAAAATGCAATTTTTTCTATTTGCTTTCAAATTGTTGATTACTTTCACCAGTTCTTGCCAAATCTTATTTTAAAAGTTCGATTTTTTTAATAAAATAATCGTGTTATCTTAACTAATCTATGGCATAATATTCTGGATTATGAAGTCACTACCGGTGGATTTTTTTAAATTTATAATACTTTTTAAATAGGAATCATAAATAAAACAAAAAAAAGATTTTTAATTTAATCTGTGGGAAAATCCTTGAGATAATACGGCAGGTGTAAAGGAATAACGTAATACAATCACTTGAAATACGGAATAATAAAATGAAATTAAATTTTTGAAATGAAAATATTTTTTATTCATTAAAAATTCGGCCTATCAAAGCATAGTAAAGACGTCAATGATCTTTTGATTCAAAGATTCATTATAAGACCACACCGGGAACAAAGACCCGGTAAGACATTTAATTTTAATTAAGAAAATATTGCCCGAAATGCATTCACAAGGTTATCATGAACAATATTAACAAAAAAATCGATTTTGTTTTCTTTAACAAGATTAGCCGAATTACCCTCAAGCTTATCTTCAAGTCATTTAGGCAACCTTTAGGAGTCTTGATTAAATGCGTTTATTTTTTTATTTCATTTTTCTGGCACACAGTAACAATTATACATAGTACGACAGAGTATTTTTATGTTTTTATATTTAAATTACCAGCGATAAGTGTTTGTATTTTTTAATTCACTAAACATTTGCCCCACGGACCATATACATTTGTATATGGAACGTACGATAACAGGTTCAAACTGGTTGGTCCGATAAGACGCTAAGATTACTGTTAAAAAGTTTTCGAAATATTTTCACAATATTGTATCACCTTAAAGTTATTAAACGTAATCATATTATAATTCCTAAAAGCAAATAAATTTTAAGTACAAACAAAAAAGATCGTTGCTACAGGACTTCCGTGTTGCACATCGTATCAAGGTTATGTGACAAATGATTCAATTACTATGACTTGATTGAAGTCTGTCTAAGGTACATATACAGAGGCGCCTAAAGAAGCAATGCCTTCAAACTAGCTTGTGTGATAGATTTCAAAGCTTATGTTAAATCAAGTTAGACTAGCCCTATTTAGAAGTTGAAAGGTATCAGAAGATATGGTGGCACCACTCGAATTGTATTTAATCATCGCCCAATTGAGTTGATCGTTTGTCACCTCCTTGTGTGAGATTGTTCAAGAACTATCTTGAGCATTTCGGCCTCGGAAAGATATACTCTGTCACGTGTGAGATTGTTTGAGAACTATCCTAAGCATTTCGATCTCGGTAGTATGTACTCATTGAGTTTGATGCTTCAGCAGGAGTTCTAACCCATTACATACACAATTGGTCATTACAACCCTTCAGTCAGG
Source organism: Sarcophaga variegata (assembly GCA_932273835.1). Lineage (NCBI taxonomy): Eukaryota > Metazoa > Arthropoda > Insecta > Diptera > Sarcophagidae > Sarcophaga > Sarcophaga variegata. Next base: position 12,775,869 of record OW026361.1, on the reverse strand, counting down.
ATTACGACCTAGCTTCTCACACCACTTATGTTGTGTGCGTTAATTTTGTATACATTAGTGGCGAAACCTACAGTTTAAAATCGACTCCAAATGACAGACTTTTGAGAAACTCTTCATGGCAATTTTATTTACTCTCAGAGTTTTTGCCAGAAATCTGATGAACGGAAGTCATATTTTCTTATGTTCAAAAGGTCTGACTTGGGGTTTGAACCCTTGCCTTGCATCTAATAAGCCAACACACTACCTACTAGACTACGCAGACTGCTATCCCATTAGAAAGTGTTTTTATCTTACCGAATCGTTCTTTTATTTTGTTGGCGGAAGACCTAGTAAGGAACATAGATCAGCACTGAATCGTTTTTTCGCTACTCATAAGTACTCATGAAATTTCAAGTATGACTGAGCCAACAGTATTGAAATCCAACTACTCTGATTCATTCGTACTCACTACAACATTGATTTATAACCACAGGTTGCAATGAGTATGAGTACAACGTTAACATCAAACTCATAACATTCAAAATATGTTTGCTTCATACGCCTACTCATTCAGATTCACAAATTTAGAAAAATACTTTAATATGTACTCATAAATGATTCGAGTGATTCGAATCATTCATCAAAATTTACTTTGTTAGTTGTTGTTGCATTTACAAAAAAAGAAGAAAGAAAAAGACAAAGACAGCAATCAAAGCAAACACACAACCTTCTAGTGAGTATTGTAGTGTTCGTACACGAATCATACTTATTTTGTGATTCATGTAAATGTTGAGTAAAGAAGAGTCGTAGTCGACAACATCATGCGTATTGTTAAGTATGAGTACCATGAGCACTTCAAACTTTCAATATGAGTAGTATGAGTATGATATTAAAACAAGTATGAATGCGTATAAGTATCAGACATTTTGAATATGATTCGATTCTACTTATCTTTTTGAATACTCATTGCTGATCTCTGGTAAGGAACTATCTTTTGATTGGGTTTTGTGTAGTAAGCATATAATATCCGAGACCGTGATGACAGGGAGATATACTTCGAGAATCGTCCAATTATCCGTCCATCGGTCTCTCAGCATGACTGTTGAACTTGGAGACGGCATTTGCAGAATGTGATTTGATGTGATTTAATCCTAACTGAACCATCTGAAGGCCAAGTACTGGGCCTATATAATGGCATGCCGGAGAAGGAGTTATATCACTCAATGGTTTCAGTCAAATGCAACAAACTACAGTCTGATACTGACGTGGTAGTAGTAGTTGGTTCTTTATCGGTTAAGCTCGGAGATTTGCACTTTATGCCTACAGTCAGGTTTTTAAAACCGCCGTTTTTAAAGAAACAACTTTTGTGTTTAGTGGAATGAGATATTTAAAATGGATACCTGTTGCTATATTGCACTTTAAAGTACTTTAGAATTAAAAACAAAATCGGCGATTGATTTAAGTACGCATATTCCTAATAATGATTATCATATATATGTATGTATGGTTGCTATAATTGATAATGAACAATATATGTATGTATGTTTGTATTGGCAATAGTACGGTTAGTTTAATAGTTAGTCTATAAATAATAATAAATAATCCATAGAAAACGTCCAATAATTTTTTGCGATTTCATTTGTATTTCCTAATCTGATTAAGATTATGAAGCCGTATAGAAAGGCTTTCAAATACTCACATAATAATAAATCACTAGAAATTATTGTAGAAAATCAAGTAGAAAATCAAAAAAAATTGTTTCAGGCACTTGAATTCATACAATACAAACGCATTCACATACCATCCATTCATCCATATATTGAAACTTAGTGTTGATTGATTAAAATGACCTGTGGAAATACAAAAATAAAAAAATATTGAATTCAGTTTTGCAATGGACTTTGTGTCACAACAGGAGATTATTTTGTGATTTTAAAATGAAATTATGAAAACTATTGTCGCAACATTAAGACAAAAGGAATTCTAAGTTACACTATGATACAAAGATAAAATGATCGGAAGGACTTCAGTCAGCTATTTTTTATCTATTAGGGCCATTATTACAACTTCCCGTTAAAGTTGGGCCATTATTACAACTTCCCGTTAAAGTTGGGTTTAGTTAAAGTTAACTTTAGCTAAAGTGAACTTTAAAGTCACCTTTAACTTATTTTCGTTATTACAACCTAATTATAAAATAAAGTTAACTTTTTCAAAAATATTAAATTCCGGAGCAATGTCAATAAAACTGCTTAAATTAAACAAGTTTTTTTAAATACAGTGGCAATGACGGGCTTCGTTTTTTTTTTTGTTGTATATGCTCATTTTTATTATATTTGAAGTTGCCATATTGAAAATAATGTAGAATATGGCATCTTCAAGCATAAACTTAACTTTAAAAGTTGCCGGTAGGATGATCCTCCTTTAGCTTAACGCTCACTTCTATCTTATCGTCCACTTATAATAATAAAAAAAACAATTTATTTGCCCGTTAAAATCCTTCCTTTAGCTAACGGCGAGTTGTAATAATGGCCGTTAATAAGATATATTCAGTCATTCAGGATTACGACCTAGCTTTTCATACCACTTATGTTGTGTGTGTTAATTTTTATACATGAATTTTTATATATAAAATAGCCATGAAAAAGTTTCTCAAAAAACTGACGTTCGTAGTCGACTTTAAGCTGCAGGTCCCGCCACTCATGTATAAAAATTAACACACACAACATAAGTGGTATGAAAAGCTAGGTCGTAATCCTGAATGACTGAAGGGTTGTAATGATCGATTATGTATGTATAAAAGAAAGTTTTTGTAAAATTGCTTAAAATTTTTTAAAAAATATCTAAAAGGAGCCGTTACTTCCCAAACATTTTTTGGTAAAGTAAAATATTTCATAAGCGAACTTACAGTAATAAATTATCTTCCCAGCAAGTGTAAGAATATTTTCTTGACGCACTGTTAAGTAAACTTTTACCAAGGTTAACTATTGAGAGCTTTATAAAAATTCTTGTTATATATAGTGAAGTCTGAAACCTATATAGTAAAGACATAAACCAAGTAAACTTCAAATAACAGATTTGTTTTAAAATGCTTAATATTGCATGATGTTAACAGAACTTGAAAGCTCTATGTTTTGAGGACATGGCCTATCACTTCATCTGATTTTAATGACAGTTGCGTGGGCTTTATTTAAAAAAGTGAAACAAAATTTTTCTTTTTAATTTTTAAATGATTGATGGTTAATTTTTTTTCTGTTTCTTACGTTTCTTTAACTGATTTATTTCCGCCAAATTTATTTTCCGTTTAATGGAAGCCAGGGAAATGGGAATAGATTGCGAAAATTAATTGCCAAAATCATTAAACAAAAATTTTGATGAGTAAGAATATGTTTTTTAAAACTTTTTTGCAAACAATAAATTTCTTTGGAAATAATGCCAAATGCAGCCTTAAAATACATGTAACTTTTTTTAGAAACTCCCAAAATTATGCCACGTTTTAAGCATTTATCATGTCATTTTAAAATAGATGAAATTTTTTTTTTGGTTTGGAGCTTGGGACGCTTTATTATAATTGATGGAACTGTATAAGTTAAATTGCTTCACACTGCATTATTTATTTAAACAAAGTAGCCAAACAGGAGCTAATAAAAAAAACAGCATACTTTCAGGTACACCGATTTGAATTATTAAATATTGAAGTTTTTTGAGTTCCCCCTGATACTTTGTTTGAAAGAGGGTTCGCGAAGAAGTATTATAAAACCGATCAAATCATTCAACAGATTTCTAAAATTCTGGAACCTGAAGCTAAAGAAAAATGTACCTAAAAACTAAAGCACAATTTCTGGCGCAGCTATCTTGCCGCTGTCTACTATACTATATTAATGGAAATGTTAGTTCTGTACACTCAAAAGACTTGTCCATAAACAGAGCTAAAATGCAATACGTTTTCAATTTAGACTAGAGTACATAACATCATTGGTCATTACAACCCTTCAGTCAGGATTACGACCTAGTTTCTCACGCCACTTGTGTTGTGTGTGTTAATTTTATACATGAGTGGCGGGATCTACTTTAAAGTCGACTCCGAATGACAGATTTTTGAGAAACTTCTCATGGCAATTTTTATTTTACACTCAGAGTTTTGGCAGAAATCTGCTGAAAGGAAGTCGCCGAAGAAATATTTCGTTTTGATGGAGATGTCTGACGTGGGGCTTTACGTCTAATAAGCCAACACACTACCTACTAGACTACGGCGACTATTAGACTAGAGTTCTAGAGTAAAAAAAGAATAGTTATTCTGGCCCTGATGGACAATGAATGGATGTTATAACGACATTGTACTTGGTGAGGCTATGACAAACAATTATGGATGTCATATAAGGATATTCCTTCGCCGGAATCAGTGACCGGATTTTAAGACTATTTTGTATTGACGACAATCTCAATCGATGGGGTAGCATATGGGTGCTGGAATGTCGTATTATGACGAGTTAGTTAGTTGGGGCCTCACATACATAATTACAACCTTTTAGTCAGGATTACGACCTAGCCTTCTCACATCACTGATGTTGTGTATGTTAATTTTATACATGAGTGGTGGGACATACAGTTTAAATTCGACAGATTTTTGAGAATCTTTTCATGTTAATTAAATTTACTGCCAGAAATCTGCTGAGAGGAAGTCGCCGAAGAAATACTTTTCGTATTTTATTTTGATGTCTGGCCTGGGGCTGGAACCCTGGCTTTTCGTATAATAGGCCAACACATTACCTACTAGATTACGGCTACAGGTCTCCCAAAAAGTTTAAAGGCGTTGCTTGGATCGTAAGATCTGATACAGATCAGTTGCCTGGTGGTTTCTTAATATAGGGGCACTTGGTAAACCTAACTTCTCGAGCCACCCATGTTATGTGTGTTAATTTTATTCGCGGGTGGCGGGATCTCCTATTGCGACCTTGCGACTACAGATCGATCTCTCGTTTAATAATCTAACACTCTACCTACTAGACTGCTGCGTGTTCATCCTAAAAGACTATCTTGTCTTGATGATAACTGCGCTCTGGATTACTTGGCAAGAGATGTCGCTACGATATACGTTTTTTTTGATACCAACACTCAGGGGATGACTCCTATTTATGCTGTGCGCTGTATTATAATACTCTTGCTTATGTAACTCAATCTAATTGCCGAGGAGCCCATACTAATGAATTGAAGGGAATTTCCAGCGTCTCATATTAATATATCCACGTATGGAATTTATTATCATATTTCATGGTCAATATTTCACATTTTTGCAGCAATAGTTGGAGTTTTTTCCAACCAATTTCTATTTATTGCCCTTAAATAGTTTATTATCCATCAATTACCACAATATTTTATATCTTACCATGCCACACTACTTTCTGCATCATTTTTACGATTAGTTTTTACATTCCTGTTTTAGAAAAAAAAATGTTTTTCAATTCAAAACTTTTTTTTATTAACATTGCAAGTTATGACCCCCAGAGAGAGGTTTGTATTACAAAAAAAAAAAAAACACCATAAAACCACATGCAACTTCTATAACATTTTGTCTTTTAGATTTACACTCTTGTCCACAATAAACATTAACAAGTCCTTACAGCTATTTTATGCGACAGTATACAGTGCAATGAAATCATCCTTACCAGACCCATATACCCAGTGTTAGCATACCGCATTCAATCGCATTAAGAAGGACATGATTTATTCCATAACCATAATAAATTGAAATCATAAAGGAAAAAAAAGAAAACGAAATATATGCTGAGTAAAGACACTGCAATACTAATAACAACACTGTTAGCAACACTAGGAAAAAAGGACATTAAAGGACTATAAGCACAACTAGAATACACATTAAAATTCATTTTGAATTAATAACTGCTGGGAGTTTTTCATTTCAAATTGAAAATTTATTGTAAAAATTTATTTCGGTTAATTGCTTAGCTATTCTGATATTCAGGTCAATGACAAGGAGAATAATGGAAGGCGGTAGAAGCTGACTTTAAAGTATCGCACCTCCATGTTTGAGTAATAAACGCAAATACATAATTGGTCATTAGTATGTTTCAGTCACGATTACGACCTAGCTTCTCACACCACTTCTGTAGTGTGTATTAATTTTATATAAGAGTGGCGGTAGCTACAGTTTAAAGTCAACTCCGAACGATAGATTTTTGAGAAACTTTTCATGGCAATTTTATTTTAGTCCCATAGTTTTTGCCAGTAATCTGCTGAAAGGAAGTCGCCGTAGAAATATTTTTTCATATTTCGTTTAGTTGAAGATGTTTGACCTAGAATTTGAGCCGTGTTCCCACGTCTAATAAGCCAATACATTACCTACGCGACTACCAAGAAGGCAGTACATAGCCTAAGCCTAAATTATATGAAGTCATTCCCATTGCCATTTATATTTTGAGTGTTATTGTTTACCAAAACCCTGTTTATCTCATGGTACATAATCATTATCAAGCAGAAAACCAAAGACGACTATACACTTCGTTAGCAATAGGAAGGCAGACGGACCCGATATCCCTTTTCGTATTTGCGTACGTTTTAGTAGAAAAACAAATAATAAATCACGCAGATGGATAAAATAAAGAAAATGGAATAAAACGAGATATTATAATATAATTAAAGTAGGACGAGCATACTCGTCTTTGTCAGGGTATTCCGCACCGCCAAGACGAGTATACTCGTCCTACTTTAAATATATTATAATATCACGTTTTATTCCATTTTCTTTATTTTATCCATCTTCGTGGGTATCCCACACCGCCAAGACGAGTATACTCGTCATTGGCAGCGAATGGGTTAAAGTATCACGCCTCAGTGTATGAGTTATATCGTTGACGTATAAAAAAACTTGTGCTAACACCTTTTAAATCGTTGCAATTGTGGCCTAACTGCAAGGAAATAACATTTTGAAGACCTTTTAAAATTGTGATTCGAACTCCAGCGCCATTCTTAAACTTTTTTCATCTTTTTCCAGTTAGCTTATGATTCAGTTTCTATTAGGTTTAGTTTCTATTTGTAGCACAAGATCCTCTCGATTATGTTATACTTCTATGTAAGGTTGGGATCCAGAATAGTACTCAGACACTTTACCCTTTTGGATAAAGATTCAAAGTCCGTTTTCTGATTGCTGACACCTAAATGCTACAGCTAATGATTTCTGTAGGTAGCATACAAAGCAATATTGTCTTTTCGTATCTCTGGAGATTCACCATATGCTATAGTTACCCATTTCCTAAACCACATAATGTGTTGGTTGTGATACATACTAAAATTTTCTTTCTAGAACTTGCAAGCTCCGCGAAATTTTATTTGAATTTTTTATACGTATCAAGGTATAGGATTTTTGTGTACAGTGTTGCCGTTCCATGTCATTGTCAGATTACAAAAGAACTCCAATATTGGGTGCACGTTCTATAGAGAATATAAAAATAAGTAGCCATTAACAGCCTCTTGATTTCAAGAACTCTAGATTATTAGAAAAACCTACTAAGAATCCCAATATTTAAGTGGAAACCAAATTGTAATTTCCTTTTCTTCGGTATCCCAATTAACTCAAATGATTAGGTAGGCAGCAGAGACTAGAAATGAGTATTCAAAAAGATGAGTAGATTCCAATCATACTCATAATTTCTGATACTTATATGCATTCATACTTATTTTAATATCATACTCATACTACTCATATTCAAAGTTTAAAGTACTCATCGTACTCATACTTAACAATACGCATGATGTTATTGATTTCATCTCTCCTTTACTCAACATTTACAAGAATCACAAAATAAGTATGATACTCATACGAACACTACAATACTCACTAGAATGTTGTGTGTTTGCTTTGCTTGCTGCCTTTGTCTTTTTCTTTCTTCTTTCTTTGTAAATGCAAACAACAATTAAGACTGTAAATTTTAATGAATGATTCGAATCACTCAAAGCATTTATGAGTATTATAAGTATTTTCTAAATTTATGAATCTAAATTAGTAGGCGTATGTATAAAATATATTTCGTATGGTATGAGTTTGATGTCAACGTTGTACTCATACTCATTGCAACCTGTACTTATAAATCAATGCGGTAGTGAGTACGAATGAATCAGAGTAGTTGAATTTCAATACTGATGACTCACTCATACTGAAAATTTCATGAGTACTCATGAGTAGCAAAAAAACGATTCATTGTTGATCGTTGGTAGGTAGGTACGTTGAAGGATCATCATCACCGAAGTTGAGAAGCTAGGTTGTAATCCTGACTACAGGGTTGTAATGACCAATTATGTATGTATGGATGTAAACAGTGGAATACTTGGTTTACATAATTTTTTGAACATTTTTAGATATTCTTTGAATCAAATTTAATCAAATATTGGCTTAGAATATTTCACATTTTTGTAGCATAACATTGGTTGTTATAATTTGGAAAAAACTTTAGCATACTTTCAGGTTGGATTGAAATTTTTTTTTGTTCTTACGGTCCTTTCAAATTGCTTTTAAAATGTCTGTTTGTCAAAAGCATTTTTCATTTTCTATTATTTTTCAAATAGTTTTTCATGTCCTTTGTTTTTCAGTGGTTTTCAAAACCCTTTTTTCTCTTTCTTGGTTTCATTTTTTTATTCGATTTTTATTCATTATAAAATACCCATTATTTTTCAGAGTTTTTCATTTCAATTTGTATACTTTTTTGCTGTTGTTCCCTTCATTTTATTTAATATTCTCGATGCTGGTTGTTGTTGTTTTTTGTTTTTTCTGTCTGTCTGTCTGTCTGTCTTAATGTATTACTTCGGTCGATTTCATTTTAATGTCAAACAGATTGATAACAAAATATAAATTTTTGCAAATGGCCAACAAGAAAAAAAAAACAACTATGAAAACAATGTGATACCAATACCCAGCACTGTGTTAAATAACATACACAGTGTTTTACAGTGCGAGGTATAAGTGATGATATAGAAAATTAAAATTAAAATTGAAATGCAAGAAATATAAAAGCAGGATGAAAACCTATATTGAAATTAAAATAAATTGTAAGATAAAAATGAATCCAGAATCATGGAATTGTTTTTCCGAACATAAAGTTATTGAACGGGTAGTGGGGAATAGATACTGGAAAATTACGTTGCAAGTAATTGGACAATTAGCAGACACTAGTGTTTACCCACAGATTGATAAGGTTAAGTGGTATTGTAGCTTCAACTGCATTTCTGCAAAAATTTTCTTTAGTTCCAGAAAAAAAGCTAATTTTGGAGCATTCTTTAAGCCTTTACGATAAATAACATCCAAATGCCTTCACAGGACCAGCTGAGCATAATATAATGTAATCTACACTTAAGACAAAGCTGCCACTAGACTCTCCTGATATTAAAAATATATTTTCCGTCTTTTGTAACTTGCACCTCTAATGGGACATCAAAGTAACATCCACAGTCAGGGTTAGAAGCAATTTTTATTTTTAAATAAAGCCTTTAGGCTCCCTATGTCCATATTCTAAGCAGCATTATTAGGGACTTTCCAAACGATTTTTTCTAAGTTACTAATACTCATACAAAAGTTACATGAAATATCATTCTCTGTCTTGTCATTGCACTTCCTACAGGAATCATTCATACGAAACCTAAACGTTACACTTTTGAGTACCTATGATCTCTTCGCAAGACAAGTTCCAAATTAACGTGGCTTATTTTCCAATTCATAACAGAGGCTTCTGATATGGTTTCCTATCAACCTAGAGCTACCTTTAAGGCTTTTGGTCAACGGTTTAAAGTTTCCTAGCAATCTAGAGCTAACTTAGAGATTCTAAAGGGTCCGCCAAATAACTTTTTTTTTACGAAAATGCTTTAAAAAAACTGCTGCTGAATATTTTCTCAAATTTCTTTTTTTATTTGAAAGTACAATCCTTCCGGTTAATAATGGAAAACAATTTCATTCAAATGGCTGCCTCGGCTGGCCATGCAGTAGCCCATACGATCGGTCCAATTTTTAAGCACATTATCGATTGTGTGCAGCTGTATTTCAGCAATGGCTTCACGAATATTGTTCTTTAAAGCGTCAATTGTCTCTGGCTTGTCGGCGTAACACGTATCTTTGACGGCACCCCACAAATAATAGTTCAACGGTGTCAAATCGCAGCTCCGAGGTTGCCAAACGACATCAGCTCTGCGACTGATAATGCGATCTTCAAAAACAGGGCGCAAAACATCGAGTGTAGCTTCGGCTGTGTGGCACGTAGCGCCGTCCTGTTGAAACCAAATGTTGCCAATATCCTCCTCTTCAATTTTTGTGAACAAAAATTCGTTCAACATGGCCCGATAACGATCGCCATTGACTGTAACGGGCACTCCTTGCCCAATTATGCCTTTGGACCAAAATCCGCACCAAACAGTGGCTCGTTTTGGGTGCGTCTGCTTTTCAATGTATGCGTGCGGGTTTTCTGTGCCCCAAATGCGACAATTTTGCTTGTTTACATACCCGCCAAGATCAAAATGAGCTTCATCTGAAAAGATGACTTTTTTTTTGCCAAAATCGGCATCTTCTGTAAGTCGATCGCAGGCCCACTTAGCGAAGCGAAAACGCATTGGATGGTCCATATTCGTTCAGCGGAAGGATAAAACTAATTATCTGTCAAATCAGACTAGGTGTTACCATTCACGAAATGAGCACTAGTTGAAAAAAAAGTTAGATGGCGGACCCGATATCAACTCTATACTATCACCTTAAACAACTAATCCAGTCTTCTGTAAAGGCACAAGTAATAAATAGGCCTCTATTTATAAAAATGAAAAAGAAGTAGTGCGACGGTGTATCTGTATGATGTCGAGAAACCACAACAGAATTCGGGACACTGTTTGTACTCTACTGCTTGAATGCTTTACTCAACAACATGGGTGCCATCCTTACTTTGGTACGTGCTCAATTAGTCAAAACACACCACTTATGAAGTGTGTATAAATTTTATCAATGAGTGGTGGGACCTACTGTTTAACTTCGACTCCGAACGACAGATTTTTGAGAAACATTTCATGGCACATTTTATTTTACTCTCCGAGTTTTTGCCAGAACTTGTTATAGCGAAGTCGTCAATGGAATATTTTTTTTATAATTTGTTTTGATGAGCATGTCCAACGATTAGAATCAGAGTGTCGTCTGTCCTGTCCTGAAAAAGGGAGACCCTACGATATTCGCCTACTACAGGGTTATAAGCCTTCTCCCTATCGCATGTAAAGTTCTTTTGATGAGTATGCCCACCGATTGGAACCTGAGTGCCCTCTGTTCTGTCCTGTAAAAGGGAGACCCTACGATATGCGTCTACTACAGGGTTATAAACCTTCTCCGTATCGTTCTTACGAGCGTATTGTGTGAACGACTGAAGCCATTAGTCAAAACACTTATTGGCGAATTAAGTAGGTAAGTAAGTAAGATGCCTGAGCTGGGGTTGGACTATGGCTTTGCCAACACACTACCAACTAGACTACGGCATCTACCTTTGATCGCCTTGCCTTTGGATTACATGGATATGTAGCAAAGTGAATTAGGAAAATCGATGTTAAGAGCAGCTAAATGTAGTTCATTAGTCCCCCAATGCACTTTGAAAACCCGTCAATGCATCTTTTTAGTACGATTGGTGATTGGCAAGACTATGGTTAGTGGTGTAACCAACTGTATTGATTTTTTGGCTCAAAATGTGAAAAAACTGGACTTGATTGACATCTTTCAATAAAAAGACGCCATATCTCACCTCTGATGCGATGCTACGAACACACTAAGAAACGAATTTGGCAAGCAATCAACTTTGAGTTTGGAGCAGATCATTTAACACGTTGACTGCCGACTAAGAGATAAATCGTAGATTACGTTCCCTTCTAGGGATCCAACTACGAGTTATCTCGTACTCACTAAACCTGCCATTTTTGTGTAGCTACGCATAAAATCGTATTATATCCGTGCTAGTATCGATAAATGGCTTCTGGGAAAAGAACAAAAACTCAATGCTGGCTTGCGTTGCCAGTTTTCTGAAAATTGCCGTGGCAGTCAACGTGTTAAGGTCATGCGATTTGACTTAACTGAAAAGATTTTTGCGGGGACACTAAAGACAAGTCATGCACAATTCTAGCCCCGTAAGACATAATTGGAAATTACAAACCTTCAGTCTAGATTACAACCTATTTTCATTGCAGTTACCATTAGTGAAATACTGTGTAAAATCCTAGAACTTAGGTTATGTTAGGTTAGACGACGTGTACTTGTCAATTAAGACAAGTACAGTACCCGGAGGTCAAATTGACCCATTGTACAACGTCCTAGTTTCTCACACCACTTATGTTGTGTGTGTTAATTTTATACATGAATGGTGGGACCTACAGTTTAAAGCCGACTCCGACAGATTTTTGAGAAACTTTTTCATGGCAATTTTATTTACTCTCAGAGTTTTTGCCAGAAATCTACTGAGAGGAAGTCGCCGCAGAAACACTTTTTGTATTTTGCCTTGATGTCTGGTCTGTGGCTCGAACCCTGGCTTTACGTCTAATAAGCCAACACACTTCCTACTAGACTACGGCGACTTCAAAAAAAATCCTAGAATATGTATGCCAAGATTGGAGCTCACGTCTTTTCCATGCGGGTGACTTTTATGTGAAATATTCCCCATAAAGTAAGTGACTGACATAAATTTATGACCTCAAATAAGTCCTTGATTCTCATGTGGAAATTTTCTTCTCCTTTTTCAGTTTTCAAAACCCAAGTTATTTTTCGTATCAACTTCTTGCAAATGCCATTGAATACGTATATAAGAGTCCTTTAATCCTTTGAAATTACTCTGATATTGTCTTACAAATTGATTTTTAAGGACCTTAACCAAAATTGAAAATATCCTTAATGGACTAAAAGATTTGCTGGAATTTTTTCTTACAAATCATAGCCAATTTTATAGATTTTCATAATGCATGCCACGGTGGTGGTGTACCCATAAATATTTGCGTAATAAACTGCAAAGAAAGACGCATAAAAAGGACTCATACATACATATGTGTAAAGAATGAATATAAAAAGGGATATTTACACAGACTGTTATGCTTGTCATATGACACTTTGTTTACAACTCTTACACATACGCTGTCTCCTCTGCCTTCTCTGCCTTTTCCTTCCTCATACGGATTCATTTACTCATATTCTTTGAATTGATTTGATTTCAGTTTTATTTTCATTTTCATTTCATTTTCATTTCACATTTTGTCATAATGTTGCTGGTGTTGTTGCTGGTTGGCTTGACTAATGCAGTTAAACTTTTTTCACTTGGCTTTTCTCCTCCTTAAAGGATCAAATATCAACTGCTGTAGACATGATGATGCACCACAATAAAGAAAAGGAATGTCTAACAGAAAGCAGTAGCAGCAACAGCAGTTATGCAGGAGAAAAAGCTGAAATGAATCCAAGAAAACATTTAAAATATTTGCATTTTATTAAGATTTTTTTCTTTTGCTTGCTTATATGCATGGATTTAATATGCATTTTTTCTTTATTCCTATTGTTGTTGTTGTTGCTGTTGTTGCATTTAATCTAGATAATAAGGTTTCAGGGATATATTTTTGTATTGAATATGTATGCATGTATGCCATGGAGTCACAGTAAATAATCTTAAAGAATTGTATAAAATTAAGGATATTCACTGCCAAAAAGGATATTTATTGAGGTCACGGGTTTGTGGCAACGCTATTTACTTAAGTTAATGCGATATTCTGTAATCTACACTAAGAAATAAATGCGTTATAATCGTATTTTTAAAAATAACTTTGAAATATTATCAATAATTTTCAAATTAATTTGTGTTCTTTAAAACATTTCAAATTGGTTCTGAACTTGGCTAGACATTACAATTTATATGACATACCAAAATCCAGATCTCAGAGACATTAGTAGAAGTAGAGTGACGGTTCTATTAAGAATTAATGAATAGAGCACTTATGTACATAGTCTAGAAACTACAAATTGACTTCGTGACCCTGTCTTTATTCATCTGCTTGATTGCCATACATTTCGGTTAAAAGAGTACTTCAGCAAAGACAATTGCTTAATTCGGTGTTAAAAGCAGTCAGAAGCAGTTCATGAGCCTCCAATGCAACTTGAAAAGCAGCCAATGCATAGATTTCTACAATTTTCATAATCACACTCGTTTTGATCAGCTTGAGAAGTGATCATATCATTACGTGGTTTGTGTACACACTATCAGTTCTGTTTTTTAACATTTTACGATTATTTAATTATCATTCTTTAAAATATTTCAAATGGGTGCTGAACTCGACTAAAAAGCAAATATAAACGACAGACCCATGTCAACATGAGAAGGTCTCCAGATTTGCACAGTCTGCACGATCCCTTCCATCTTTAACAGTTTGCGAATTGATCATACCAGTACATGGTTTGTGAACGTACTATACCTTCTTTTTTTACCGTCTTATTGGATGACTTCTGACTTATGATGACATTAACGAAATTATTCAAATGAATTATATTTCTTTAAAATTTCTCAAAAAGGCTGTGAACTCGACTACGCATAAAATATATACGACACACCAAAATCAATTAAACCAGAGGGTCTACAGATTTCTACAATCTTCACGATATTTTCCGTTTTTAACATTTGTGAACTGATCATACCAGTATATGGTTTATGAACACACTATCACTTCTGTTTTTTAAACATTTTATGATTATTTAATTATAGTTCTTTAAAATTTCTCAAATGGATTCCCAACTCGTCTATACATAAACAATTTACGGTACTACAATATCAGCATCAGGGGGTCTCATAATTTCTGTAATCTTTACGATCAGTTCCGTTTTTAACAGTTTGCGAAATGATCATACAACTTCATGGTTTATGAACACACTATCGCTTTTGTTTTTAACATTATCGATAACTTTCAAATTAATTATCGTTCTTTAAAATATTTCAAATCGGTTCTGAACTCGACTAGAAAGCAAATATAAACGACATACCAATGGCAACATGAGAAGGTCTTCAGATTTCTACAACTTTCACGATCACTTCCATCTTTAACAGTTTGTGTATTGATCATACCAGTACATGGTTTGTGAACGCACTATATCATCTTTTTTTAACGTCTTATAAGATGACTTCTGTTTAACATTTTATGAGATGACATTGCCAATAAGATTCAAATGAATTATGGTTCTTTAAAATTTCTCAAATGGGTTGCGAACTCGACTTTGCATAAAATATATACGACACACCAAAATCAATGAAACCTGAGGGTCTACAGATTTCTACAATCTTCACGATCTTTGCCGTTTTTAACGTTTGTGAACCATTACATGGTTTGTGAACACACTAGCACTTCTGTTTTTGTCTTTGCTAACTTTTTATGACCCGATCTTTCTTTTCTAGGTTTGTGAACTTACTATCACTGTCTAATTAGGCCATATTATTACCGTCTCTATATTATTTTTACATACATACATACATATTTGTGCAGCCCTTGCGCTGACCAACTTCTTCCTCTTCCCTGATTTTGGTGGAACTTGGTCAGTACAGGGACTGCGTTCACCCGTAGCATCACAACGGGCCGCTATGCGTGCTGAAGTGAGCTTTGTGAAATCAGAGCTACCACTCAGACCTAACCTAACATACATACATTCATACTTACATACATAATCGATCATTATAACCCTTCAGTCAGGGATTAGAACTAGCTTCTCACACCACTTATTTTGTGTGTGTTAATTTTATACATGAGTGGCGGGACCTACAGTTTGAAGTAGACTATATCGACCGATTTGTGAAAAACTTGTCATGGCAATTGTACTTACCCTCAGAGAGTTTTTGCCAGAAATCTGCTGAGAGGTAGTTGCCGACTAAATACCGTTAATTAGGTTCTAGTCCCTACTAATAACTCTAATACTGTCATTTAATTCTTACGCAAAATAAAATATTAAGTAAAGCATGAAGGCTAAAACAGCTGCTTGTCATTAATAACTTCTAATGACGCAATTAAGTCCCTCGTTGTGTATCTTGCAACAACAAATTTCTTAATAATTATAACTTTCCTTACAATAGCAACAACAAATTGCTCATAATTCTTTCCTGTGTAAGGTATGAGTATAGAATGTTCTCTTCCCTTAAGTTGCTGTTTTATTTCTTGACTCAATTTTTTCTTTTTTTGTAAATCCTTCGCATGTATCCTTGTGTAGTGATATTGCCTTACATGTTTATTATTGTAAATTTTATTTGTCAATTTGTTTAACATTTACCAACACTATTGCTAACCTTATTCCATAGTTATTATTCCATGAATAGTTGTTGTTGTTCGTGGTGTTGGCTTATGTTGTTAACGCAATGTTGCACACATGAAACTTAACACGGTGGAACACAAAAGGTTATTTACACGATTTTCTCCACCTCTTCGGCGTGTGTTTATATTGTTTAAAAAATTATATTTTTCTAGGGGCTCAAGAAGCTTATAATATGGCATAGGTCGTCTACCAAATAACTTGTAACCGAATAGTCTGTAGATTAGTCATAATATGTTTATGCTGTTGTATTCAATACCTGACAGAAATAGATGTAGAAACCAGCGATCTAATCAGTATGGGGATGCAATACAGTCGTTCCTCATTCCATTCTTAACAAAGTCGCAGTCAAACTTTAGTTGACAATTTTAAAAATCTAGTCAGACGTGAATATTGTTCACATAAGTGGCATCACTCCGTTAATCATTCAAGTTGAGGTTGACTATGTTCATTCCCAAAGGGTAATTTGCTCTGATAGGTTAGGTTAGGTCAGGTCGGAGTGGTAGCTCTGATATCACAAAGCTCACTTGAGCACGCATAGCGGCCCGTTGTGATGCCACAGGTGAACGCCGTCTCTGTACTGACCACGTTCCACCAAAATCAGGGAAGAGGAAGAAATTGGTCAGCGCAAAGGCTGCACATCAAAACCACGACTACCCTACACTGGAAAACCAGCCCGAAAGTTTGATAAACGAAACTATATCCTTGACATCAATAGATGATAGCTCCGTCAAGCTGACAAGAAATGGGGAGCCAAATAACCTATATCTACACCTAGCGAGAGACGGGCACTGACAAAGAAAGTGGACACCAGTCTCCTCTTCCTCAGCGGATCTGTATCCACGGCAGAAATCGTTAAATGGGAGCCTCATTCTCTCCGCGTGTCTACCCATAACGCAATGACCTGTAAGCACGGCCACTGTGGTTTAAAATAATTTCTAGTGATTGCCTCGTAAATATTCCAACCAGAACACTTCCGCATCAGGAGTTTAGCTGAAACTGCAGTGAATTAGATGAGCATGAAACTCTCACTCACCAGATCTGCCTTGTAATATCAACACATGAGAATTGTCCCATTTGACATCCACAACACTCGAGTGTAACATCAACG
The DNA here is from genome assembly GCA_932273835.1 of Sarcophaga variegata. Classification (NCBI taxonomy): domain Eukaryota; kingdom Metazoa; phylum Arthropoda; class Insecta; order Diptera; family Sarcophagidae; genus Sarcophaga; species Sarcophaga variegata. The sequence continues at coordinate 12,758,446 of OW026361.1, read as the reverse complement.
CAATAAGATCGAAGTGTCTTCCATGTTGTATTGGTATAAAGGCCCGCCTTAGATAAAATCATAACAAACTGTTATGGTTCCCAAATCATTCGACCACTCAAGGGTATAATATTGCGGAGGAGTACGCTGCTGAGTAGTCATCCCGGAGTATAGTTCCTCCTCAGAGGAACAATCATGTATTTTTAGTTGTTCTAGGAAACTTTATAGATAAATAAGCGTTCTCTTCTAAAAAAAACCTTAACTTCCTCTCTCTCAATACAGTTGTATTAGATCTTCCAACAGGGACTTCCGAACTTTGACAGTTCAAAACCACCATCTTGTTGCAGCTACATCTGTCAAATTATTTTACATTTATTCAGTGTTTCTAACCAAGACGCCATGGGCTTTTATTCTCTGTAGAGTGGTTGGAAACTGGCCTTCATTTGGTTTATAGGGACGATACAAATCCCCATGCAGGGTATCCTGGTAGTTTAGTGGGTAGTGTGCTAACCTATTAGCGTGAGGCTCTTGAGTTCCATTCCCACCACAGTTTGTGGCACAACACCGAGCATATGGTCAAGTTACTCCGCTCGTATATAATTAGAATATAAATTGTAATTGTATTGCAATTAATAAATAAATAAATAATCCACATGCATCCCAAAGAATTCCCTATTTAGTCTAGTTTTTGGGCTGGCGGCTTCATTGGTCCATATTCCTTTGAGAACGATATTGTTCAGGGCATCATTGTTAGCGGTCAGCAGCTATAGTTGGATTTTTTCGCTTGAATTGAATTATCTGCACACCAATGACATGTATTTTCAACAGGATAGAGCTACGTGGCACACAACTCATGTCATATTGAGAAATTTGCACAACCGACTTAAGGACAGACTCACCTCACGTAGAGGTGATGTGAACTGGCCACTGAAATCGGGCGTTTTAATTTATTCTTATGGTGTCTGATTAAATCGCAGGTTTAGACGAATAAGCCACAAACCACAGTGAGCCCAAAGCCAACAAAACTCCATGGCATCGGTCAGATTCAGCCTGGTTTATATGCCAGAGTGTGCAGCCCCTGCGCTGACCAATTTCTTCTATGAGTTCTAAGGGGACTCCACTTACCCGTGGCATCGCAACGCGCTGCTATGCGTGCTGAAGTGAGCTTTAGTAACAAAGCAACCCCTTCAACCTACCTACCTATATGCCAGAGTCATAGAGAATGGAAAATTTCAAATGCGTGCTCTACCCAAAGAATCCATCACGGCTATCAAACCGATGTTATATTCCATACATTATGAATGGAGTAGGGTATCACAAAGTATTTGCCAACCATATCTAACTTAAGCATTCTGTATTTGCTCAACTTTTTAGGTTTTTTTTGCTTTAATACCTGTCGTCATATTCTTTTTTGCTTTTCATTTTTCTTCAACAGAAAATAAAAGTTATTGTTTTGGCTAATTGTTGTTACTGCTGTTTCTGTTGCATGATGATGACGGCAATTGTAATAATTGTTGTTGCTGTTGTGCTATTCTAGCCATGGTCTTAAAGTGTTCTAACAACTCTTAAGTATTTAGAATTGAAACAACAACAAAAATGGTTGTATAGAAAGGAATTACGTTTCTAAAGGACTATAATTAAACGACCGACGTTTATAAAGTTGTGCCAGGATTGCATGCAAAATTATGAAGATTAAGGAAAATGACGTTGACGCTCATTTTCTTCCCCTTCTTTTCTCAACAGCTTTTCACTCTTATCGAATGAGGGACAAAAGGTAAATGAACGTTTAGGATTGAGGTTAAAAAACAGTGATTAAACGGTTTATGGTTGAATGAGTTTTTCGTTCACGTTCAAAAATCCAACACTAGGAAAGTAGTGTGCAAAGTAGTATGAAAACGAAACAGGTTTTATTGAACTTAGAAAGTGGCTTTGTAATCTACGTTTGCATAGACTATTGTATGGCAAAGGCCTGGTGTATAAAAATTAAAGTCATCATCAATAACCCCTTCTTACTTACATACATACATACATGTTATTATACTTTGTTTTGTAATCTTGATCTTCTTTAACTTATTAAAAGTTTTAACAACAACAACATAAAGGCTTACGAAAAGCAAAAAAAAAACACACGTCTATCGTTCATATACTATACGCTCAACATTATCAGCAATGATCACCATATGCTGACGCTAAAACTAAAATAAAACTGCTGGGCCATCAAAAAGCAAAACTATTTATACTCGCATTACCAAAAAACAAAATAAAAAAAATTATTTTTGGTACCCAAGTGGCCTATTTAGTGGTGGCATTTAACAAATTATACATTTGACAACAAGCTGTCACACGGTTCTATGGTGTAATGGTTAGCACTCTGGACTTTGAATCCAGCGATCCGAGTTCAAATCTCGGTAGAACCTGCTCTCTCTCTAAGAGTAAAGAATTATTTTTTTGTAATTTTTTTAATTTTTTTTTTGTTTAATTTAAAGAAATTTTAAATGATTTTCCGTTTTTTCTGTATAATATGTGATATACAGTGAGCGTCAAAAGCAATTGTACATTAGAAAAAAGTATACATTAATCAATTACCATTATTTTTATTTTAAAATTATTTCACTGCCAGTTTTTAAAATTGAAACAAAAAAAAATTGCAAAAAAATTTTGAAATTTAAACAAATTTTTTCGGGCACTCTCCTCAAGTGGTAAAAGTTGAGTTTGGTAATTGTTAGAATTTTATCCATAGTGTACAGCATCTTTTGATGCTCACTGTAAATCCCTGGAGCAGAAGTTTTTTAATGCAAAAAATAATAGAAGGGTTTTGGTTCGTCATTTTTTAGAACCAAAATACTACAGGACAGAGTGACAGCTTGGTTCATACCAACTGCTCCATTGTGACTCCGAAGCAGAGAGCAGCAAGGAATCGCTTTTTCGCTACTCATAAGTACTCATGAAATGTTGAGTATGAGTGAGTCAACAGTATTGAAATTCAACTACTCTGATTCATTCGTACTCAATACAACATTGATTTATTAGTACAAGTTGCAATGAGTATGATTACAACGTTGACATCAAACTCATAACATTCGAAATATCTTTGATTCATACGCCTACTCATTCTGATTCATAAATTTAGAAAAATACTCATAATACTCATAATGATTCGAGCCGAATCGAATCATACATCAAAATTTACAGTCTTAGTTGTTGTTGCATTTACAAAGAAAGAAGAAAGACACATAAACAAAAAAGACAAAGTGAGTAAGGAGACCAAACACACAACCTTCAAGTTAGTATTGTAGTGTTCGTACGCGAATCATACTTATTTTGTGATTCGTGCATACGATGAGTCATGGAGAGTCGAAATCAATAACATCATGCGTATTGTTAAGTATGAGTACCATGAGTATTTCAAACTTTGCATATGAGTAGTATGAGTATGACATTAAAATAAGTATGAATGCGTATAAGTATCAGAAATTATAAGTATGATTCAAATCTACTCATCGTTTTGAATACTCATTGTTGACCTCTGCTCCGAAGTATGCGACGCCCTAAGTCTAACTGACAAGTCTTGATTAATAAATAAATAACTTCCTTAGAATTATTTTGAAATTGGGCCTAAAAATTTTATAAATCAAATGAACGCTTCAATATTAAGAAAGTAGAGCTCTGTTAAATTATTGAGAAAATGCGAATTCAATCACGAAATTCCTACATCGAGGCAGAGCTAACGACTGGCAAATGTAGTGAACCTTACCTTATCTACAACCACCGCAGAAGTCATTACTAGGCAAGCCGAAGCCTTGCTGCATGCCTAACCATCATGTAAGAACCTCTTAGTATACCACATAAACAGTGGCAGGCATGCATCTAAAATCCGGTTTAAATAACTGCAGTATGCTTGGTATATAATTTAAGCTTGAAAAGTCTGGTAATGAAGCAAAATTCGTCCTCAGAATTTGTTAGCATCAACATTATCCCAAAAGACTCCAGTAATGAAACAAGATTCGTGCTCATTCCAAAATTTTTCAGCGTCTAAACAGTACCTCTCCGCGATAGACAGTCTAATGGGAAAAGTCTTTTCACAAGTGGATTGATATTCGGTAGAAGTATTCCTGGTATATCTGGCAGATCCCAATGTCCAGGAATATATATTAAATTAAAACAATCGATCTATGTGGTTCCGGTGGTTGTCAAACAATTTAGAACTGAAGGATGCTTCCAAAAGACACCCAAAATCTATCAGAGAAGATTATAAATCTTTCTGTTTGAAATCATGAGGCATTTTTCCCATTACAATGGTTCCAAGCAGGCCATTCTAAGCGAAATACAATAAAATAACCTGGATTTGGTGAAGCAGTTAAACTTTTTGAAGTAATTTTAGGCCACCTTTTCGCACATTTCCATTTCCTGACAAATGTTGGTGTTCAAATGCTCCTACGTCAAGGGAATATTAGTGCAGAAACAGGGTTTGACGTAATCCCATAAAAAGCGGATTCGATTCTTAGGATCCTGGTGGCTCTTTGACAGTGTCAAAACTATAAATTGTATTTTCAGGAAACTTTTCACACAATTAAGTCAAAATCCACGATCTTGTGTGATTCCTGGCACAGTTTTATTGAAACCACATACTGACCTGTTCATAATTTTCAATTGCAGGCCAAAAAGTAGTAGCTTATCGTACAGCCTTAGCACTTTGTAGTAATTTTAGTGGATTTTACATTTTCGAAAAAGTACGACTCAATGATATCTCCACACCATAACGCACATCAATTAGTTACTTTTTCCGGATGCAGTAGCTATTTCACAACGATTTCTATGATTTTCTATGCCTCATGCATGACAATCATGCTTGATGGCATAACCAAACATTTAATGGCCGTATACAATTTTATTCAGAATATAAATATTTAAAGCCTGTGGCTCTTAGCATCCATTCATCCATTTTAAGTGGCCTTAAAATTATTTTACTGGGTGTTTCATATCTCTGGCTTAAGAAATTTCAATCATACCTCAATCATAAGTCTTCAATTCAACTGTTTGTTCTAATTCTGTCGGGTTTATTGTACGCATTTTCGTTTAAAGTAAGTTTGCCTCAAAGCATATCATGTCATATCAATAACACAGATTGTATGCGGCGGCATTTCACATTCAAAGTGTCAATAATTAAATTCAATACAATAACAGACGTTTAATGAAATTCAAGTGTGTTGTATTGTTCGTTGAAAAATATGAATTTCTTGTCTGTTATACTAAATGAATTTACAATCGGGTGACTTAAAAGTAATTTCATGGTGTGAATGCAACTCTAAAACCTATGTAGTAATTTCTATTCGCGTAGTGTTTGATATTAAAACTAGAGTAATAGGCTTGAGGAGCAGATAAATTTATATCAGGATGTGAATGTATCAAGCATGTCTCATGCATATGCATGATGCATATGTATCATGCATATGTATCATGCATATGTATCATGCTTATGTATCATGCATATGTATCATGCATATGTATCATGCATATGTATCATGCATATGCATCGTGCATATGTATCATGTATATGCATCATGCATATGTATCATGCATATGTACCATTCTTATGCATTGCTTATGTATCATGCATATGTATCATGCATATGCATCATGCATATGTATCTTGCTTATGCGTCATGCATATGTATCATGCATATATATCATGCATATATATCATGCATATGTATCATGCTTATGCGTGATGCATATGTATCATGCATATGTATCATGCATAATTTTCTCTTATAAAAACATGAAACATGAATAATTTTTCTTCAATAATTCCTAAATGTGTTCGATTTTTCTTTTAACCAAATTTGCTGTTGTGATATTGTACCATAAAATTGCATACATTATTGGCCATTGTAACCCTTTAGTCACACCATCCATGCGTTAATTTAATCCATGACTTTTTTATTTCAACATACTTTACTAATAAGCACATGTGCCTCTTCTTGCCTACAGGGTAGAAAAAGAAAAAAATCTCTATGAATAGTAATTCAATATTAAGTCTTAATTAAAAATTCCATACATCATCATGCTTTCCCTAACAAATGTAATTTAATGTTGCCCTTACAATATCACGTACATAGCTAGCTGCATGCAGCATGTGACACTGTGCTGTTATGAATGAACTGCAATATAATGAAGTTCATACTGCACACAAGTGCTGTTGATATCAAATTAATTATGAAGAGTGTAAAACAATACAACACAATTAATATCAATGCCTGTAGAAAGAACAAAAAAACAAATAAATGAATAAAGTACAAGTGATAATATAATTAATAATATTGCAGTGTTGCCAGCATAAATTATTTAAAATTTAAAAAAAAATTTCTTTTTGAAAGAAAAAGATTAAAAAAAAAAAATTAAAAAAAAATTTTAATGCAGGTTCTACCGAGATTTGAACTCGGATCGCTGGATTCAAAGTCCAGAGTGCTAACCATTACACCATAGAACCGTTATAACGGGCTGTGACAAAATAGCGGTTTTTCGAGGGGGAGAAATTTCGTACCCTGTATTAAAATTTGTTGTTTACTAAATTTTCCCCGTCATTAAGGTGTAACTACTTAAGTTAACTTAATTTAATGAAGCGCTAAAGGCGAAATGGAAATATTTTAATGGAATTTATTTATTTCCTGTGTAGCAGCAATCATCCATAAAGATGTATGCTTGTGTCGTTTAATGTTTCATATATGGCCATCCCCTTATTGATCCAACTTATAAACAAAAAAATAGAGAAAGGATTTGGAACATGTGGTATTCATTTGATATCGCAATCAAATCGCAGTGTATAGCTTGATGGACGTTTCTGCTGGAATACATCTTCCCTCCTATAGGACAAAGAAGGCCGCTTGATTGATAACATAGATCTGAATTTAGAGTTTAGCATAGTGGAGGTAAATGCTTTTATTCTCTTTACTGATATCCATTTTCGAAGCAAACTTAAACAGCCAGTTAACAGTCAGTAAACAGTGCCACAAGGTCTTAAGTATAAAATCTTGACTTAATAGCATCACTATCACTTCACAATCCATCTTATATAGCGCAGCGTTTAGTTTATTAAGGATTTTTTAATACAACTTATTTTTAGTGATATCTAGAGGCAGTAATATAAACATATAGCGTTTCCTTTTGAATTATCCCCACTCAAATTTGCTCTGACATTCCTCGTTGCCTAGTAATTGATAACCCCCCGTGTATTCCCTTTGAAAATGTATTAAACCGGTACAGGTATCAGGACTCGTCTCCTCAGCTTAGAGAGAACACTCATACTCTTGTTCCACTAGATGTCTTGCGCCCATCTTTATAGCACAGAATTTTTTCTCTCTTCAAAGTTTGTATGGTTCCCGGCTGCTATCCTAACTTTTGTTATTTTGTTCGGTCGCGAAGCATATCATAAAATTGTAAAAATTGCTGATTTTATCCAGGGAACTGCTAAGAAAGGAGCTGATATACGATATACAAGTCCCTATACTTTCTAGTAAATTTCATGGAAGAACTGTCTCCCAATATCCATGCCATAGCTCCCATAACCACCTTCAGTGGATTTAAATCCATAAGACCCTCTAGAGCTGCCACATGAAAAGTCTTCATTGTACCGGTTATAGAAATGCAAACCAATTACTGTTCCTATTCAAGCATGTTGTTTCTAAATTCCTAGTCCTAGTCGTTCAAACAATGACCCTATAGGATGGATACGTTTGCACTGAACGTCCTGGTATACCTTCTAAGTAACATTCTTTAATTGAACTCCTAATATTATGACACGAATAATCCATACGAAGCAACATTCTCATAATTTTTCCAACAAGTCTTCTGCAATAATGGCATGCTTTGCTCTCCTTGATAAGCTTTCGTTATAAGCCTACAGCGTCAGTTTACTCTTCTGCACTATTAACAGATAGTTAGTCCTCCTATTTTCTCACATAGAAGTCAAATAATCTTCTATTTAAGAAGATTTCTCGTTTCCGAAATTTAACTTCATCTTCAATAGCTCCAAGCTTCTAAGGACCGTTACCTACTAACGGGTAGGTGGTATGTAACATATGAAGTTGAAGTTCCATACTACCTACTAACCTACTAACTGGTAGGTAGAGTTCCTAAGAAGCTGTTTTGATGAACTTACACCTTAATGGGATCAGAAAGCTGACATATCCGATAAACATTTCGAACCACTGACATTTCAAGCAACTAAAGAGAATAAAAAAATAAATAAAACACAAGGTTCTACCGAGATTTGAACTCGGATCGCTGGATTCAAAGTCCAGAGTGCTAACCATTACACCATAGAACCGTATGATAGCGTCGCGACAAAATAAGCGAATATAAAGTTATTATATGCACATACATAGCTAATAGTTTAACAATTAATTTCAAATGCTTCTTATAATTTTTTGATAAAATTATGCTGAATAGGAATTAAATTTTATAATTTTTTTAAATAAATTCGTTTTCTTCAGACATGTAAAACTAACGATACTTGAAATGCTTGTATTTATTGTGTACAACGTTAATATTTAAACTAAAATGCAGATTTTTTTGTCCTAAAGTTCCAAATACACACCTAAATTAAAAAAAAAAAAAACACGAAAATATAAAAATAAATATGAAGCACAGCAGGTTCTACCGAGATTTGAACTCGGATCGCTGGATTCAGAGTCCAGAGTGCTAACCATTACACCATAGAACCGGTTATTTTCGCAGCAATTTTATAGCGATTATATCTTTTAGCTAAGTTATGTGTTATAAAAATAAATTATTCCAACAAAAAGTTGTATAAAAAATTCTCATTTTCTATTTCCAAAGGTAAACGGAAAATTATAAAATACTTTATTGAACTGATAATTAAATGATTAAAAACAACTCTTTGCCAGATGAAGGTTCTACCGAGATTTGAACTCGGATCGCTGGATTCAAAGTCCAGAGTGCTAACCATTACACCATAGAACCGATTACTTTATTTGTTCATTAAAATTCTATATAAAAAGGAACATTTTGAAATAGTATAAATGAAGTACTAGAGTTCTCATGCAATTTTTATTTAAATATTGGATCTTTGGGATCTAAGAATATGTAAAAAGTCCTCTGATTTACAGATTTACTGATGATTAAAGTTTTTAAGAGATATTTTTTATTTGCTCCTTTAAATCCAATCTGATTATCTAATTCTCAAACCTTAATCATTGTTAAGATTCAATCAAAATACTTATTCAGAAAGGTTCTACCGAGATTTGAACTCGGATCGCTGGATTCAAAGTCCAGAGTGCTAACCATTACACCATAGAACCGTTAGGTTTTCGGAAAATATTTGCATTCTTCAACCCAAAGAAATAATTCTCACTTTGTTAAATAGGAAAACATATCTGTTAGACGCCGCAGTTATTTTTAAAATATATCATCTGGAGTGAGAAGCAATTGCTCTCTTGAACATATCCAGGTAACCAATTATAATTAATGGGCTGCTGAAGTATAGAATCTTTTTTCTACATCACACAGTTGATACCTTTCAGCTATTTTTATATCTGAACGCATTTGGAATGTAAAAAAATGAAACATCATCAGGTTCTACCGAGATTTGAACTCGGATCGCTGGATTCAAAGTCCAGAGTGCTAACCATTACACCATAGAACCGTTATGATTTACAATTTTTTATTCGTTAAGCAAGCAAGATAATTCACATTTAGTTCTTAGGAATTACATTTTAGACGCCGCAGTTATTTAAAAATATTTTTAACTGAAAAAAATAAAATAATTGGAACTGCAACAAGCTGTTACTTGGTAGTCTAGATAGGTTACTATAGGTCTCAGTGTATTATGTTTTGTTTGGATTGAAGCATTTAAAATATTCCAAAAAGTTATTTATTGCAGGTTCTACCGAGATTTGAACTCGGATCGCTGGATTCAAAGTCCAGAGTGCTAACCATTACACCATAGAACCGGTTACTTTAGATAAGACTTAGAGATGTGCAACAATTTCGAATAACGAATTAAAAGTCTGCAATAAGATGCTATTAAAAATTTTAAATAAAGTTGCAAATGCTTATATTCCGAATATCTACGACAATCAAACCTTTCAATCGTCTTGTCTCGATAATTTTTATAGGGTCCACAGCAGACAGACGAAGGGTTTTTTATGGTTCTATGTTATTAGGAATATATTATAAAAAGTAACGATGTTTTGCAGGTTCTACCGAGATTTGAACTCGGATCGCTGGATTCAGAGTCCAGAGTGCTAACCATTACACCATAGAACCGGTTATCTATTCCGTATCTTAAAACTTTACAAATCTTACTAACAGTGGTTACTAGAAAGGAAATAAATACTATGTTGTTAAGTCTAGGTAAACCAAAGGTTGTTTGCGCAATTTCACGTTTTCGAAAACTGGTTACACTTTTAAGTTCACTTCAGGAAAGCAAATGTATTCGAATATGTATAACCGGTTATTTTTTTATGAGTATTACTATGTAACTAGTTATAAAGGAAACCAAAAATTATACAGGTTCTACCGAGATTTGAACTCGGATCGCTGGATTCAAAGTCCAGAGTGCTAACCATTACACCATAGAACCGGTTACTCTATTCGTTTACTAAAATTACTTTTAACTGCACAGGTTTTTTTTTTTGAGATTTTTATAGTGAAGCTCTCGAGATATAAAAAAATTTGTATTTAACCTTAGCATCGAATCAGTTCAAGACTCTTTAATGCGAACATCTAATCAGTTGTTCGGTACTTCTGTGAAATATGGGAAGAAGAGACGTAAGAAAAATCAGTTTAAGCATTAATAGGTTGTGGTCTATAAACAAACTCAAAGAGAGATTTTACAATCCGGGGAAATTTGATATCACAAAATAGCCTCGCAAAGGCACAAGATATCCTTGGACTTTTAGCTCTCGTTTGGAATCCATTGCAAGTCGCAGAAGAGCAAAACTGGCGATTAAGTGAATGTGACTTTTGGATACAAAAATCGTAGAGAAATTCTGGACAACAGGCGGATGAAAAGGCTCAGCCTGAGACACAAATTAAGTGGAATTATTTTTGTTACAATTCGCTATATAGTCGGCCCTATATAGCGTGGTCCTAAATAAATAGCCTCGCAAAATCACAAGATATCCGTGCACTTTTAGCTCTCGATTGGAATCCATTGTTGAAGTCGCAGAAGACTAAACCTGGCGGCTAAGTGAATGTGCCTTTTGGATACAAAAATCGTAGAGAAATTCTGGACATGAGGCGGATGAGAAAACTCAGGCCGAGACACAAATTGAATGGAATGATTTTCATTACAGTTGGCTATATAGTCGGCCCTATATATCGTTACTATTTGTTACTATATTTGATCTTTAGGCATTCTCTATGGAAACTTTGGGGGAGAACTGTATCTATTAATGTAAAACTTGTTTGAGTTATTATCATAAGAATTTTTTATTTCCCTCTCCTTCATTTCCAACATCCAGATTAATTAAAAATTCTACTTAGTTCTACTTAGTCTTAATCAAAAAACTCTTCTGAGAAGGTTCTACCGAGATTTGAACTCGGATCGCTGGATTCAAAGTCCAGAGTGCTAACCATTACACCATAGAACCGTGTGACAGAAGTCTGGTCACTTTTTGTTCAAGTGACCTATTTGCTTCAACAAATAGTTTAAAAAACTGAAATAGCTTGTAAAAATTAAAAAAGTACCCTTAAATAGCGGAGTTCTGCACCAAACTGCATGTTGAATATAAAAATATAATTTTTATGGGGGGGGGGGGTATTTGCTTAAATTTTGATTTGGTGAAAATCTGCATTAAATTTCCGTGCAGTTAAGTGATTTTAAGGTCAACCTCTTTATAAATTGTTTTTCACATTCGATTACTCCAAGTAATTCATAATAAAATATGCATTTTTTGTTGCAGGTTCTACCGAGATTTGAACTCGGATCGCTGGATTCAAAGTCCAGAGTGCTAACCATTACACCATAGAACCGTTAATAAATTTCTGGCGCATATATTAACCCTTAAAGGGCTTTGAAGAACAATATTCAATATTGAATTTGCAAATTTAAAAATATTTTTTTTTAATTTTTAAATTTCTGTAAAGATTTTTTGCATAATTTTTTAAATTTTAATTTGCTTTGTTTGCGTGCCTATATTTTGCTACAAATTTATTTATAAGCCAGGTCAACAAACTAATGTATTTTGTTGTTATTTTTTTTCTGTTTGATAATAAAAATTGTCTGAATTTTTTTTGATTTTAACTGCTAGTTTTTTGCATAATAAAATAGAATTTTGCTGCATGGTTGCAGGTAAATAAAGTTTGAAAAAAAAATGAGAGAAGTGAATAGAGACGGAGCACTTTGATAGAATTATTATAAAATTTTTTTATTTGTATTAAAGAAAAATGTAAATAAATAAGAGATAATATAATTGGAAAAATAGGAATAAAAAAAACGCAAATGAAATGAAATATTTTTTAAAATCAAAGAATAAAAATCTCTTATTGACCAAGGAAAAACGAAAATCCACTGAAATTCTAATAAAAATTTAAAATTAGAAATAAAATAAAAGAAAAAAATAATTAAAATAATTTCATAATATATTTCTACATATTTTTGAAATGCATTAAATTAAATACATACATACACACAGTTACTAAAGTATACATACGTTTAAAAAATTTCACAAATTTTTTAACTAATCCGTTTTCGTTGAAAATCTTTATAGTTTCCTTGATGTTAAGACGGTCTTTTGCTTTGGTTAAAAAATTTCTGAAATTGAACTGAATTGTGGCCCTGCACAGGCCCACAAAGGTATGCATCCGATTTACAAATTTCACAAATTTCTGACCCATGCAAGAGACCGTCTTAAAATCGAAGAAAGATGTCAGACAATTATAAATATTTTCAACGAAAACGGATTGGTTAAAAAATCCCGGAAATTTGTTATTCGTATGTATACTTTTGTGGCTGAGTGTACGTATTGTTTATGTACAGTGAGCGTCAAAAGAAACGGTGGATTAAAAAAAAATATATATAATGGGTGATTTTTTAAGAGGTATAGGACAATTTTTCAAATAAAAAAAACACATAATATTCAGAAAAATGCATGAAATCTTTATTTGAATCGATAGTACGTTCCATATAATTTAATGTTTAAAGATTATTTCATGTAAATGTTGACCGCGACTGCGCCTCAAATGGTCCATGTCCGCTTAGTCCAATTTTGGCATACTCTTTCACGAATAAATGCTTCAATGTTGTCTTCCAATGCGTCAATTGAAGCGGGCTTGTCTGTATAGACATGAGCTTTAACATAGGCCCACAAAAAATAGTCTAAATGCGTTAAATCGCACGATCTAGGCGGCCAATTTACCGGTCCCGAACGTGAAATAAATTATTCACCGAACTCGCCTCTCAATAAGTCCATTGTTACGCGTGCTTTGTGGCATGTGGCACCGTCTTGTTGAAACCACGTGTCATGCAAGTCAAGCTCTTGCATTTTGGGCAAAAAAAAAGTTGGATATCATCTCACTTTAGAGCTCATCATTGACAGTTACGTTACGATTCGCAGCATCTTTAAGAAAGTACGGTCCAATGATGCCACCAGCCCATAAACCGCACCAAAATGTGACTTTTTCTGGATACATTGGTAGCTTTTGCAATGCTTCTGGCTGATCTTCACTCCAAAATCGATAATTCTGCTTATTTACGTATCCATTGAGCCAAAAATAATCTTCGTCGCTGAACACAATTCTTCGATAAAGAGGTGGATCTTCGGCCAACTTTCCCACAGCCCATTCACCAAATATTCCGCGTTGCGGTAGGTCGTTCGGCTTCAATTCTTGCACCAACTGTATTTTTAAAGGCTTCACACCTAAATCCTTCCGCAAAATTTTCCACGTTGTTGAGTAACAGCGTCCCAATTGCTGCGAACGGCTACGAATCGATAATTGATGGTCATCATTAACACTGGCCGGATACAGCTGCGATATTTTCTTCAGTTCGAATTCTACGTAAGCGTGTTGGTGGTTGAATGTCCAACAATGTAAATTTGGTGCGAAATTTAGTCACAATAGCCCGAATAGCCGCTTCAGTGGGTCGATTAAACTGACCATGAAATGGAAGAAGCGCGCAATGAACTTTCTTAACAGAGCACGCATTTTGATAATAAAATTTAATGATTTGCAAGCGTTGTTCGTTTGTATTCATGGTTAAATTATAGACCAAACTGAAGATGTCTGACAGTGAAACAAAACACGAAACGTGCGTGAGCTGTTTAAAGTAGCAGTGTTGCCAAAAAGATAATAGCTAAAAAATCACCCGTTAAATTAATAAATTACCGTTATTTTTATTTTAAAATTGTTTCATTGCCAGTCTGTAAAATTGAAGCAAAAAAAAAAATACAAAAAATTGCGAAAATTTGTCAAATTTTTTCCGGTACTCTCCTTAAGTGGTAAACGTTGAGTTTGGTGATTGCTAGAATTTTATCCTTAGTGTACAGTTTCTTTGAAGCTCACTGTAAGTATGGATTTTTATTGAACGCAAAAGATAGCGAAAAAAATTTATGATAAGATTGTTGGGAGACTGAAAATAATTGAAAGTTTGGTCTTCCAAAACAGACTTCAGAGCTTTGACAGTTAATAACGGCCATCTTGTTAAAGCTTTATCTGTCAAATTAGTTGTCATTTATTCAATACGTTTTGCCAATTTACCATTAACGGATATAGCATTCAATACATACATAATTTCTCACACCACTTATGTTGTGTGTGTTAATTTTTATACGTGAGTGGTGGGACCTACAGTTTAAAGTCGACTCCGAACGACAGATTTTTGAGAAACTTTTTCATTACAATTTTATTTACTCCCAGAGTTTTTGTCAGAAATCTGCTGAGATAAAGTCGCCGAAGAAATACTTTTTGTACTTTGTCTTGATGTCTGGCCTGGGGCTCGAACCCTGGCTTTACGTCTAATAAGCCAATACACTACCTACTAGACAACGGCGTAGCATTCAATAGTGCGTACAAATAATGGAATTGTTTTTATTAAAATGGGTGTCCTCGACAAGCAATATATCTCACGATTCGCCCATTTTGCGATCGCCGTCCTGTTGATAGTTCTATTCGCAATATAGTGAATAATTTTGTGCCCATTGATTCAGTTAATGACCACGTAGCATCCAACGTACTTACTTAATTGGCCATTAACAACGATTAACCTATTTTGGCCTGCCTTAATACATTCTTTATTTGCTTCTTCCGCAATTTTGCTAGTTAGTCACACCAATCGACGACAGGGCTTCCTCGATTTGGTTCTTCCAACACAAACAAGGTCGTCCTCTATGTAGCACCCGCCCATTTATAAAGCTCATGACCTGCTGAAAACATCGCCACTGTCCAAAATAGTGTAGAAGACAATTTTATTCTGTCTCATATCGCTTACAAGAATTCGGCTTTTCGGAGACCATAACTTGACGAATTTTGAGTTGTAACTTGGGCCTGGCCACATAAAATTCAACTGCTACAGGAACTGAAGGTATACAGCCTTGGACAACAAAGTGTTTTGGCTGAACAGGCTCTAGTGCTGTTAGCAATTGAAATTGATTTCCATTGCAATATCTCTTCAGCTTTGTGAAGTACATTTCTGGAAGATTGGGTAGGGGAACAAACAAAATTGTTGAATTTGGCACGATACCAATCCCCATGAGACCTGAGAATGCATTCCGAAAAAGTCTTTGCTTGGTGTGGATCTTGGGCTGAGTTTCATATTCCTTTAAAGGCGACGTTTGCCATGCCATTGCTGTTAACAGCTGTAAAGTAAAATTGTTGAATTTAAGACGATAGCAATTCACATGAGATCCAAGATTGTTCACATTTATACAGAAAAAGTCACTGTCTGCTGCTGACTTTGAGCTGGCGACGTCATCGGTGCAAATTTCTTTCAAGACGACGTTGATCAGGCCATTGCTCTCAACAGTGAGCACTATTGGACGATGATTACCAGAGGTCAGCAATGAGTATTCAAAACGATGAGTAGATTCGAATCATACTTATAAAATCTGATACTTATACGCATTCAAACTTATTTTAATGTCATACTCATACTACTCATATTCAAAGTTTGAAATACTCATGGTACTCATACTTAACGATACGCATGATGTTATTGATTTCGACTCTCCATGACTCATCGTATACACGAATCACAAAATAAGTATGATTCGCGTACGAACACTACTATACTCACATGAAGGTTTTGTGTTTGCTCTCCTTGCTGTCTTTGTCTTTTTTGTTTGTGTCTTTCTTCTTTCTTTGTAAATTTAACAACAACTAAGACTGTAAATTTTTCAAATAATTCGAATCACTGGAATCATTTATGAGTATTAAAAGTATTTTTCTAAGTTTATGAATCTGAATGAGTAGGCGTATGATTCAAACATATTTCGCATGTCATGAGTTTGATATCAACGTTGTACTCATACTCATTGCAACCTGTACTTATAAATCAATGCTGTATTGAGTACGAATGAATCAGAGAAGTTGAATTTCAATACTGTTGACTCACTCATACTCAAAATTTCATGAGTACTTATGAGTAGCGAAAAAACGATTCATTGCTGATCTCTGATGATTACCCACTTCTATTGACCAACGACATGTAATTTCAACAGGACGGCACTATTTTCCACAGACATCATGGCACGTTGTTTATACTCAACAAGCGATTGAGGGCACGTGAAAGTTATGTAAACTGACCACCATTTTGAGGCCATTGGAGTTTTTCTTGTAGGGTTTTTATTAAGTAGCAGATGTATGCGTATAAGCTAAAAAACCATGGCGATCCTCACAGATATCATAATGTAAGCTATCGATCAAATTCACTCTGATTTAGAAGCCAGAGTCTGCACATTGGACAGATGGGCTGCACCAAGAGAATCTACGGCGTACATTTGACCGATGTCTTTTTCCACACATAATGTCATCAATATGTCTTTCAAAGGAATAAAAAATTTCAATGATATCGTTGATCGTTTTATTTAAATTTGAAGATAGGAAGAGCTTAATGAAAGACCCTATACTTTGATAGCTGGGCACTGGACCAATGGTTACGTTTTCAAAAGGTAAAAACGTTTAAAATATTGCAAATAAAATGAAAATTAGTGTGTTTTATTTTAATTAAATTTCTTTATTATTCGCTTAATTCCGTGTGCCACTGTTCACAACTTGATGTAAACAACAACAATTGCTTTTCTTTGTTATTCCTTTGTTTATACCCTTTGCAGAAACAATAACAATTACTAGACAATTATTCGACAAATCTTTGTAACGGAGATCTTCAAACCACCACTACTCTCTTCAAACACACCGCGTCTTCACACAAGACTGACTGAACTTTTACTAACTCAGTCGCCTGCTTTGCCTTGCCTTTTATAAGGGAACGTAAACAGTCTGATGAATGTTCTTGAAGGCGAATGTTCATGTGTGCGCCTTTTTCGTTACAGCTTGCAAGTAATTTTTTTCTTGGACCACTACTTATGTTTTAGAAAAAATTTTTTTAATTGTATTATTTACTAAATTATTTGTCTTTATAAAAAGTTGCTTTAGGAACACTGTTTAAATAATCTGTAATTATTCATTATTTTTTATTCATCTCTGAACCCAATTAGAATTTCTTTTGCATGTTTTATTGCCGGAAATTATTTTTCATTCACGCAAAATGAAAATCATAAAAATCTTTTTGGGAAATATTTTAATGAAATGGCACTTTAACATTATTCGAGTTTTTTATGGTCATTGTATGGCAAATAAAATACAAGAATTCGTGTTTATTTGCTGGTCACGTGCTAGAAATTAAGGAAGAAAAATCGATTTCAGTTATCATGACTTAAAGTGTTAATGTCATGTTGTCCTTTAACAAAATCAGGGACATTGAACTTTGACCATGTCATTGGACTGAAGCATGCATATTCTCGTCTTTTCTTTTTCATTGTTTTATGAGGTTGTATTGTTTATTTTTAAACAATAATTCCAACACGCCATCATTGTCATTAGAAGGCAGGCCTACAAGGATTTTTTTTCGTTTCATTTTATGACAGTCATTTGTATACCGAAATAAATTATGAATGATTGTTTCAATTGGGAATGACAATTAGAAATTGTTGTATTCCCTTTCCTATTTGCGGTGTAATTGTATACCATTCCATTAAGTATCTGATTGTGGAAATAAAATATTTATTGAGTTCAAAATATACCCATATAAAATCATTGACAGTGGCACCAAAGGCATAAAGAAGGAAAAAAAATCTTTTCAAATTTCTGTTTAAACTGTTAAGACTCTTACCAACATTATTACAACTTGCCGTTAAACTTGGGTTTAATTAAATGTAACTTTAGCTAAAGTGAACTCTAAAGTCACCTTTAACTTATTTTCATTATTACAACTTACGGATAAACTAAAGTTAACTTTTTCAAAAATATGGCAAATGTCGATAAAGCTGCTCAATTAAATAAGTTTTTTTAAACGCAGTGGTAACGAAGGGCCTATTTTTTGTTGCTGTATTTGCTCATTTTGTGTATATTTGAAATTGCCATATTGAAAATAATATAAATGGTCCACCAAATAACTTTTTTTTTAAATGCTTTAAAGAAAAAAACTACTGAATATTTTCTCAAATTTCTTTTTTTATTTGAAAGTACAATCCTTGCGGTTAATAATGGAAAATAATTTCATTCAAATGTCTGCCTCGGCTGGCCATGCAGTAGCATACACGATCGGTCCAATTTTTCAGCACATTATCGATTGTGCGCAGCTGTATTTCACCAATGGCTTCAAGAATATTGTTCTTTAAAGCGTCAATTGTCTCTGGCTTGCCGGCGTAACACTTATCTTTGACGGCACCCCACAAATAATAGTCCAACGGTGTCAAATCGCAGCTTCGAGGCGGCCAAATGACATCACCTCTGCGGCTGATAATGTGATCTTCAAAAACAGGGCGCAAAACATCGACTGTAGCTTCGGCTGTGTGGCACGTAGCGCCGTCCTGTTGAAACCAAATGTTGCCAATATCCTCCTCCTCAATTTTTGTGAACAAAAATTCGTTCAACATGGCCAGATAACGATCGCCATTGACTGTAACGGCCACTCCTTGCTCATTTTCGAAGAAAAATGGCCCAATTATGCCTCTGGACCAAAATCCGAACCAAACAGTGACTCGTTTTGGGTGCGTCGGCTTTTCAATGTATGCGTGCGGGTTTTCTGTGCCCCACAAGCGACAATTTTGCTTGTTTACATACCCGCCAAGATCAAAATGAGCTTCATCTGAAAAGATGATTCTTTTGCCAAAATCGGCATTTTCTGTAAGTCGATCGCAGGCCCACTTAGCGAAGCAAAAACGCATTGGATGGTCAATTGGCTTCAACTCCTGAAACAATTGGACTTTGTATGGCGTCATAACAATGTCTTTATGCAAAATTCGTCTCAATGATGTCTCCGAAATGTTCAATTGTTGAGAACGACGGTGAATTGATGTTGATGGCGCTTCACGCACATTATCTGCCACAGCAGCAATATTCTCGGCTTTGGTTTATCAATGAGGATGCCAGTTACTTTCACTTTTTTCACAAGATAACGAACATACGGAGCTGACGGTGCTTCTCTTCTTCCAAAATCCAAATCAATTCAAAATCAAAGTAATGTCGCAATATTTCCCAGCGTTGTTCAAGCGTATACACAACCATATTCGTTCAGCGGAAGGATAAAACTAATTATCTGTCAAATCAGACATGAGCTAAGTGTTACCATTCATGAAATAAGCACTAGTTGAGAAAAAACGTTAGATTGCGGACCCGATATAATATGGCAAGGTCAAAAATAAACTTAACTTTAAAAGTTACAGGTAGGATGATCCTCCCTTTAGCTTAACGCTCACTTCTATCTTATTGTCCACTTATAATAATGAAAAACAATTTATCTGACTGTTAAAGTCCTCCCTTTAGTTAACGGCAAGTCGTAATAATAGCCCTTAGTTACATACTCGACGTAGTCTAGCAGGTAGTACGTTGGCTTATTAGACGAGAGACCTCGGTTCAAACCCCAGCACAGACATCTCCAATATAACGAAACCTAAAAAAATATTTCTACGGCGACGTCCTCACAGTAGATTTCTGGCGAAAACTGTAAGAGAAAATAAATTTGCCATGAAAAGTTTCTCAAAAATCTGTCGTTCGGAGTCGACTTTAAACTGTAGGTCCCACCACTCATGTATAAAATTAACACACACAACAGAAGAGCAAAGCTAGGTAGTAATTCTGACTGAAGATTTGTAACGACCGAGTGTGTATGTATGAAGTTAGGACAATTGGTTTAGAGGACGCCATAGACATCTGCATACCCAGGATAGATAGATTGAGGGTAAAGCAATATATCGTTTAGCTGCAGTACTTGATCTAAAGCTCAACAAACCAAACTTTTCTTTAAATTAAGGTTCGCGTAATGCTTGCACTTAAGATGTCAGTTGTGATCGTAGAAGCAATTAACACACACAACATAAGTGGAGTGAGAAGCTGATTCGTAATCCTGACTGAAGGGTTGTAATGACCAATTATGCATGTATGTTAAGCCACTTTAAAAGTATTTATTTTATGTACAACCACTGTGTCCTTCTTCTATGCCCCTCAATAAACTTTGTCCTTGAAATCATTGACACTATTTGCCTCCACTCTCTGTTAATTTCTGTATCAGAAAACCTTAATCATAATTTCCTATGACATTATCGTTATTTTAATACTCTTTTCGAAGCCAAACAACATATCTATTCTGTTGTCGTCTTCTTTGTCCTTAATGTCCTTTAGTAAATATTTAACAAACCATTTAAAATAGCTTAAGTATGTGTGTTTGAGTATCTGAAAAGGTAATTTTATTTGAACACTCATTTGACATGGGTTTGTTAGACAATTTTATTAAATTTTCATAAAATTATACCAGCATGGAGAACGCATGCACGAATTTAAGGGGCAACACATTAAAGAAAAACTATTTTAGGTTGTGGGTTTAAAGCCCTTTTGTGACAAGGAAAAAAATTTCATAAAATTTTTCATAAGAATGAATGTAAAAAGATTTATGCTCCACGAGATAAACGTTTTAAAGCATTTTTTTCTTCTTCTTAAATAAATGGCAGCATAATGCTGGAGCTATAGGAAGGGGTAAGGAGAGTGGAGAAGAACGAATAGTTTTTAGTCTGTTTACAGTACATGAGGTGCTTAAGGCTTGGTAAGGAGTATTTTGCTTTTACGAATGGTACGGTTCTAAGAGCTAAGTGTTCCACTGCCCAATTGACCACTCAACGATATGTTCTACTTAAATGCCAGTACAAGTCATTCTTTTTTTCAAGAACATGTCATCTGAGATATTATATAAGTACAGGAACATAATGGTATTCTAGGTAACTACAGAGTGGATCGATCTCTCCGATGGGTTCCTCTTTAACGATACCAAGTATTATATTCCATACACAACATACATAATTGGGTCATTACAACCATTTAGTCAGGATCATTTTTATACATAAGTGGCTGAACAGTTTAAAGTCGAATCCAAACGACAGATTTTTGAGAAAATGTTCATGACAATTTTCTTTCACTCTCAGAGTTTTACCAGAAATCTGTTGAGAGGAAATCGCCGAAGAAATATTTTTTCATGACCTGTGGGCATGAGGCCTCACGTCTAACAAGCATGCCTGGTATATACTATACTACGGCGACTTCAACTGGCCAATTGACCATAAAATGGTGGGAACAAGTTGCCTTTTCCTCGAGAATATCTCATATGAAATATTATATGAGTACTGGGACATAATGTTATTCTAAGTAAATGGAGAGCTAGGCATGTAACAACCATAGATCTCTACGTATATTAGGGCTCTATCATATATTAGGAAAACATTGTTCTCTCAAGCGCGCTAATATTTGGAAATGTCAGAGAGCATGGTTTTTGAAGTTATTACTGCAGTTTGCCTAATAGACACTTATACGCAACGACTGGACAATTTGTAAATACAGTGAGCGTCAAAAGAAACTGTGTACTATGGATAAAATTCTAACACTCACCAAACTCTACTTTTACCGCTTTAGGAATGTGCCCGAAAAAATTTGATAATATTTTGATATTTTTTGTAATTTTTTTAAATTTTAAAAACTGGCAATGATACAATTTTAAAATAAAAATAACGGCATTTATTAAGGCATATATTTTTTAATGTACAGTTTCTTTTGACGCTCACTGTACGTCTGCAGAAGCTGTATAAACTGTTCTTCACCTATTAGGAACATGCTAAAAG
The DNA here is from genome assembly GCA_932273835.1 of Sarcophaga variegata. Taxonomy (NCBI): domain Eukaryota; kingdom Metazoa; phylum Arthropoda; class Insecta; order Diptera; family Sarcophagidae; genus Sarcophaga; species Sarcophaga variegata. The sequence continues at coordinate 12,736,124 of OW026361.1, read as the reverse complement.
CTATCTCGGAAAAAGAGAAAGCACCTCGGGGTCTACTTTATAAACGATTTAAATAATTTCTAGCTACCTACATACCATATCTTGCGATACTTTAATATTCAAATCATAGATTAACTGTGGGTCAGCCGAGTTGACTTACGGTCAAAAGAATATATGAATTGTTGAATTAGATATAATGAATAGCAAGATTTTTTAACTTATTTTTCCTCTGTTGCGTATAAGAAATTATACTTCTGCGATGACTTTTGAATATAATCGGAACCGCCAACAATGTAAGTCACTAGGCTGTTGATCTATTCCTTGTCACTTATTGTCAGTAAGTTATTCCGCTTGTGCTAGGCGGACTGGTATGAGTGTGAATAAACGAGGCAATAAGAAACTATCATACAGCGGCTGTGGTCTCTTAGATTTAAGCCCGTTATACATTGTACGAAGGACTGGAACTACGAATACTATGGGTACCGTAACGAGAGGGACTCTGATATGATCAGTAGTCATTCTGTTATGAAATATCGTGTAGCTGATAGCTATCTATTCAACTACAAACAAACCCTGGGAGATGCTTCGCAGAGAGATTGGGAGTTTACATACTCTTTTAAGAGAGGGACCATGCTCTGGTGTACGCATGTATCAGATATCAGCAATGAATCGCTTTTTCGCTACTTATAAGTACTCATGAAATTTTGAGTATGAGTGAGTCAACAGTATTGAAATTCAACTACTCCGATTCATTCGTACTCAGTACAAGATTGATTTATAAGTACAAGTTGCAATGAGTATGAGTACAACGTTGACATCAAACTCATAACATTCGAAATATGTTTGATTCATACGCCTACTCATTTAGACTCATAAATTGAGAAAAATACTTATATATACTCATAAATGATTCGAATCATTCATCAAAATTTACAGTCTTAGTTGTTGTAGCATTCACAAAAAAAGAAGAAAGAAAAAGACAAAGACAGCAAGCAGAGCAAACACAGAACCTTCTAGTGAGTATTGTAGTGTTCGTACGAGAATCATACTTATTTTGTGATTCGCGCATATGATGAGTCATGGAGAGTCGAAATCAATAACATCATGCGTATTGTTAAGTATGAGTACCGTGAGTATTTCAAACTTTGAATATGAGTAGTATGAGTATGACATTAAAATAAGTATGAATGCGTATAAGTATCAGAAATTATAAGTATGATTCGAATCTACTCATCGTTTTGAATACTCATTGCTGACCTCTGGCATGTATCGAGGACTGATAGTGCGACAGAAACTATTTCTCAAGTGAAATATTTGGAACTAATAGAATTCGCTAATATACTTGATAAACGGAAGTCTACGGGATCCGAAGAAGTGCTGAATTTAACTCAGAGAAGAAGTACAAAGGAAAAGACCGGCAGGCATCAGAACACTCAGAGTTAACTGCAGTTATACATACATGACTATTTGTGTCAATTGAATAATCTAGGCAGGGATAGGCTCTGGTGGATACCACGTGCTGAAGAAGTTCACGGCAATAAGCAGATAGAGGAGCCTGCGATTTGTCTAAAATCTTTTTGTGGAGTGGGAAGTGGCATAAAGAAGAATTTATTCTATAAAAAGGAAAATGAAAGGATACGCGTCTTCTTTTCAATTCAAATGGCTTTGAGTCACACTAAACTTTTGTTAGATTAGTTACAAAGAGGAAAGGTTTGAGTCGTGTTTTATATGCTTCATGAGTAGTAATCATCCTTTTGGCTGGACAAAGGGCACTTGTTCAGAATGGGAATTTTCTCGACTGAAATACGTAGATTCTGAGACCGTAAATGAAAAGTTGCACTCTACATTGTTATTAAGAGACATGAAAAGAAAATTTGGAACACAAATTCATCATTCCCTGTACATTCATTTTGTCAAGAACTTTCCTTTCCTACAAGAAAAAAATTTTAAAAGTCCTAGCAAAGGTAAGTATATCTTGCCAATTACCTTTCAACGTGTTTCCTTTTTGAAACTGTCTCCATATTTATGCCATTAGAAACCAAAATACTCCTCAAAATTTATCTTAAATTTCCATTGAAATGCATCTTTTGTAAGCTTTCAAAACAAATTTTCTTCCATTCAAACACAATACATTTCTAAGCGTTGTTGGTTGGTGGCCTGAAATAAAAATACTGGCATAATAAGCCAGATGTTTTGGTAACACCTCTTGTGCTTTCCTCTCCTTGTATTTTTTCCAAGTTCACATAATTTATTTCCGACAGAACGTGGGGTAAGTAGTTCGTGTTTGAATGCAAAACTATTTCTGTAAATAACGTTCATAAGTAGCGACATCATCAATCATGTTTTCTTTGCTTTGTATACTCTTGTGAATGCTGTTGGGGAACAGAACAGATGAATGGATGAATGGGATGTATAAAAATGTACACACTTATGAATTTCAAATTATGTTGAATTTATAACAATTACAACAACGACAACAATATGGTTTCAGTTTTGTTTGCTAAATCAACTAAAAAAAGGAGGAAAACGGAGACAATAATGGTAGCAACTATAAGGGATAATCACAGTTTGCGTGTATCCCAGTGGTTTCTTGCTGTTTCTTCCTAGATTTCTTAATGAGAATATAACCAGATTTGTAGGCGGTAGTTAGTAGTAAAGCAAAATGTGGCAGATTTCAGACCATTTCAGGTTGAGGTAGCTGGTAGCAGTACCCGAAAGTACGCTTTAGAACGAGAGTTGGTTTATACTTCAATAAACACTAGCGAATCTAGGCAAAGCTTTGTGAGCTTCAGAAGCTTTGACTGGCGCGAAGAACCATAAATAAAATTTCGAAACCAAAATAAAGTTAATCGAAGGCAGTTGAATACGATCAGAATGCTACCGGTGTCCAATTCTGCTTAGAATTTAAGTACCAGAATGTAGACAAATATTTGTAAGCTTCAACAGCTCTAACTGGTACGCAGAACCATAAATAACAACGCGAAACCAAAATAAAGCTAATCGAAGACAGTTAAATACGGACGGAATGTTATCAATATCCAGTACTGCTTAGCATCTGAGGATCCCGAATAAGAGTGAGTGAGAGAGAGTGGTAGGTGGAGTGAAAGCCATTAAATGTTTATCTGTTTATCATTATGTCGAATTCGTAGAAACGAATGAAAGCAACTCGTAGCTACTGACGAGATTTCTAGGTATCCAGAAAACTTTTAATATTGAAGTCAATCTGTTACTTCAAAGAAAACACCATTTCAAAATGGCAACAGCAATGGAACGAGGAAGATAGAGGAAGATGGACCGCGAGACTTATCTCGGACATAAGGCCATGGATTGGTCAGAAATTTGGAGAGGTAAACTACTGCGTTACACAGATGCTATCGGGTCACGGATATTTTAGGAAATATCTGCACAGTATGGGCAAGGCCGCCTCCCCTTACTGTCTTTATGAGGAAGGGGAGGTAATTGATGACGCAGAGCACACTGTTTTCGAGTGTGCACGCTGGCAGAGCTATGGCTCTGTACTGACGTCAATAGTTGGAACGATCACAGCCGCTAATATTGTCGGGGTTATGACTGCGAGTAGTGAAAATTGGACCTCGATAGTGAATTACGTAGAGCGCATTCTGAGACGGAAGAAGAGAGATCTTGAAGCTGCAGAACGAGTAAGTATGTCGGCATAGGTGATACTGTCACACGTGCCAAGCGTAACCGAGACGATGATCTAGACGAAAGGAATAGTGGAGACGTTTAGATGACTCCTCAACTTTCGATTCGCAATTCGGACGCGGATATGAACGTGAAGAGGCCAAAGAGCCAAAAGGACTCCACTTCGAAGTAATACTACCGTAGTTCCGTAGAGTGGGCACAAACAAGTCCACAGGAGACGAGGGGGGGATTTAGTGGGTGAGGGCCCCACACACGGAGGATGTGACGACTTCCTCTATGGTGCGGTTAGGTACATTTACCCCTCCTCGGCGAAAAAAAGTCAATCTGTGCGTACCCTAAATTCTATCACTAATTCTCCTCTCCCCCTGCACTATTTGTTCTCTTTATTTTACGTAAACATACTGTAACTGACACTAAATGAATGGTTAAGGTTTATTTTATACCAACGAGTTTAGAGAAAAAAATATCACGGAATTGACAATGAATTGTGGTTTTATAAATGATGCGTTACTTCCTTTAGATGCTCGCTAAACTTTTTAACCCTTTTGAGGAATATGTTAACAAAACAACAGAATAAAATCAGCAGGAAAATTAAAATTAAAAAAATCTTGATTTTTTATTACTTCGTGACCCATATTTCTCTGAAATGAAGGGACATGGTGGTCAAGGACTATTTTTGCGCAGACAGATCGAATTGTAAAGCAGTACAAACGGAGTTGCAAGAGACAACCGGGGCTATTGTAATCTGTTAATCGATTGGCTGCACTTAACTTATCCCCTAGATAGCATCAGAAAACACTATAATTTGTAAAATCCGTCATAACGAGACTGAGTGATAAGAGTAAAAGTGTGCCATTTTGTGGCACACGGAGAGAGATAGTTCGGCTACAGCGAAGGTACTCCGTAGCGGAGTAAAATATTCAGAACTCGTAGAGAAATTCAGAAATTCCAAGAGAAAAACTTACTTACTTACTTAATTGGCCATTAACAACACGTTTAACGGATTTCAGTCTGCTTTAACAAATCCTTCCATGCGCCTCTGCTTCTTGAGCGCCTTCGCCAGTTGGTCACACCAATCAATGACAGGGCTTCTTCAATTTGGTCTCTCCAACGCAAACGGGATCGTCCTCTTCGCCGACTTTCGCAAATTCCCGTCCCAAATAACCGTCTCACTGGAGCATCCTCCTCCATTCGAACGAAACACTCGAGCCAGCGCAGCCGCTGGATGTTAATACGCTGCCTAACGTACATATCGTTGAGAAGCTCATGCAGCTCACCGTTGGATCAGATGCGGAAATCATCGCCAACTTGCACTGAACCGAAGATCTTACGTAGGACTTTTCTCTCGAATACTCTCAAGGCTGCTGCATCAGTGCTTAATAGCGTCCATGCCTCTGGGCCATAAAGAAGCACGGGGAGGATGAGCGACTTGTAGAGTATTAGTTTGGTCGTATGAGGGAGGTCTCAATTTTTATTGGGACTTTAGCAGCACTTGTTGTCAAAGCTAATGCTGCACTTGATCTCCAGGCTGACATCATTTTGGGTAGTAACGGCGGAGCCAAGGTAAACAAATTCCTTGACTATATCGAAGGGAAAAACTACGTCATCGAAAGATGTGTTCAATTCAATTTCAATTGAAAGTAAAATGGACAGATCATAGCAATTCTATTTAACAGTCAGGTTGTCATTCAAGCAGATGAGCCTATCTGAGCATCCTGAACCTTATTAAGCATGAGAAATAGTGTCACCCTGTGTCACTTTAAACCGGTGTTCTTTAACGGGCTAGTAGATTATGTTAGTTCGTATATAAGACGTACTTTGCAGAGTTTATTGGGTTGGTTTTTATGGAGATACTCTAATGGGCTCTGAGTGCAAAAAAAATTGTCATGAAATGTTTCTCAAAAATCTGTCGTTCGGAATCGACTATAAACTATAGGTCCCCCGCCACTCATGTATACAATTAACACACACCACATAAGTGGTGTGAGAAGCTGGGTCGTAAAACTGACTAAAAGGTTGTAATATCAAATTATGTACATATGTATGTACAGTGAGCGTCAACGAAACTGTACACTAAGTATAAAATTCTTCAATCACTAAGCTCAACTTTTAGCACTTAAGGAGAGTGCACGAAAAAATTTGAATATATTTCGAAATTTTTAAAATTTTTTTTTAATTTTAAAAACTGGCGATGAAACAATTTTAAAATAAAAATAACGGTAATTTGTTAATGTATATATTTTTTTATGTACAATTTCTTTTGACGCTCACTGTATGTATGTATGTGGTGTCTCAGAAAGTAAAGAAAGTGCTACTTGCCCCAACCTGTGGGGATAGTTGACCACTCTGCATAAAATCGGCAATTGACTAATCAGCCTTTAAAAAGCATTCATCTCCGCTGTAGCGGTGTTGGAACAGAACTCTTGATAGCTTTTGACATAGGGAGCGTATGCCATTATTACCATTGTTTGATTGTTATAAAGGATGCTCTGTATTTGAAACTATAGGAGAAGTGCTTACACATAACATAAGCAGATGGGCCTATCTGAGCATGCTGAACCTATCTGGGCAGCAGCTTCAGTTACAATTAATTAGAAAAACAACTCGAATATATTGCAGAAGAATAATTTTTGAAGACAAACAATTTTTTTTAAATTTCAAAAATAAATTTGTATGAATTTACAGGCACACATACATAATTGGTCATCACAACCCTTCAGTCAGAACTACGACAGTAGTATGTTTATGTATGTTCTGGGGCACTTTTTCCATCCAAATTTGGGAGCATGCCTACGTTACAGTCGGTAAACTTTTTAAAATATATTACGACAGTTCAGTTCATTTGTGTGTGTTAATTTTAGACGCGAGTCGCGGTACCTACAGTTTAAAGTCGGCTCTGAACAAAAAATTTGTTTGAAAAACTTTCATGGCAATTTTATTTTACCCTCAGAATTATTGCCAGGAAACTGCTCAGAGGAAGTCGCCGAAGAAATATTTTAATTTTGTTTTGTTGGGTATCTGACCTGGGGTTGGAACCCTGGCCTCACGTCCAATAAGCCAATACACTACCTACTAGACTATGTGGACTTGTATGAATTTAATTACACTTAAATTGTTTTCAATTATATTTCAGTGTTACTTTACATCCTTGCAACAAATAATTTGAATACATGTTGCTGAACAGCTTGAACTACGTGCCACACAGCCGAAGCTACACTAGATGTTTTGCTCCCTGTTTTCGAAGATCGCATTATCAGCCGCAGAGCTGATGTCGTTTGACCACCTCGGAGCTGCGATTTGACACCGTTGGACTATTATTTGTGGGGTGCCGTCAAAGATAAGTGTTAAGCCGATAAGCCAGAGACAATTGACGCTTTAAAGAACAATATTCGTGAAGCCATTGGTGAAATACAGCTGCACACAATCGATAATGTGCTTAAAAATTGAAGCGATCGTGTGGGCTATTATTTGGGAAATTATTTTCCATTATTAACCGGAAGGATTGTACTTTCAAATAAAAAAAAGAAATTTGAGAAAATATTCAGTAGTTTTTGTTTTTTAAAGCATTTTCAAAAGAAAAAAGTTATTTGGCGGACCCTTTATCATCCATTATTTGTAAATAAATTTCATTTAAAATCCTTTTTTTCCATTTTTTGCTTCTTTTTTTTCTTTACATATTTTGTAAATCATTTATAACAAGTATTCATAAATTTTTTTAAGAGTTGCCAACTATTTATGCAAATTGAATTATTATTGCATTGAATGGATGGATGACACAAATGGATTTATATCAGGCACCCCAACCTGCCCTCCTTCCTGCAGCTTATTTTGTTTTATGGCTGAAGAAGAAAAAATCCGAAAATTAATGTAAAACATATGCAAATTATAACACACGTCCCTCCTCTACCCCTTGCAGGAGCTGAGCATATTTGTCACGTTTCACGTGCCATAAAATACAAACAAAACTTTCAGTCAAGACAAGGCAAAAACATTGGCAGCAACATGTGAGTGAATAGCAATCCTCCTGCTTTATTACTGTTGTTGCCAAAGAAACAAAAAGAAAAAAGAAAGAAAAAATTCGTAGTAAAATTATGGAAAAATGTTGACTTTAAACAAAGGAAAATATAGTTCTTCCAAGAGCAGCGAAAAAAGTGGAAAAAAAAAACACTTTAAATGAGTAAAGAAGGAAAAACTTTAAAAATTTTTTTTCTGCAGCTGATATGCAAATAAAGTTTTCCCTTCTGTTACATGCTGTTGCTTAGAATATTTTGGTAGGTGCTACTAGGGGGTGCCATGTACCCATGTAATTTGGTTGTTTTGCTTTCCCTTTAAAATTTTCTGTCATTTACTCAGGGTAAACAAAAGAAAGTGAATGTTGTTGGCTATGTAAAGTGTAAACATGAGTTACTGCAATCTATGGCGTTAATAAAATATTATGGATTTCGTCTATACATGTCTACCACTTGGCAATGGAACAGTGGTTCAATTCGATCTGTCTAACAGCAAAAGCTAAAGTATGAAAATGTACCACAAAGAGATCTTCTTTCTTACTTACTTAATTGGCCTTAACAACCCGATTAACTGATTTCAGCCTGCTTTAACACATCTTTCCAGACGTCTCTGCTTCTTGCGCGCCTACACCAGTTGATCACACCAATCGACGACAGGACTTCCTCGAATTGATCCTTCCACCGCAAGCGGAAGTCTCCGCCGACTTCCGCAGATCCCCCGCATCAAATACCCGTCTCGCTGGAGCATCCTCCACCATTCGAACAATATGGCCGAGCCAGCGTGGCCGCTGGATATTAATACGCTGCACAACGTCCATGTCGTTGATAAGTTCAAACAGCTCACTATTGGATCGGATGCGGAAATCATCGCCAACTCGCACTGAACCGAAGAACTTACGTAGGACTTTTCTCACGAATACTCTGAAGGCTGCTGCATCAGTGCTTAATAGGATCCATGCCTCTGCGCCATAAAGAAGCACGGGGAGAATGAGCGTCTTGTGGAGCATTAGTTTTGTCGTACGAAAGAGGTCTCTGCTACTCACTTGCCTATTGAAACCATAGTAGCACCTGATGGCAAGAGTGATCCTGCGCTGGATCTTCAGACTGACATCATTTTTAGTCAAAGCAGTTTCCCGGTGTGGTTTCATTCAATAAAGTTTCTCTTGGTGTTGTTATAAAGCTTTTTACATTTACAGTAAATGCTACCTCTTATGGAAATAAGTAATGTTAAGTCAAATAAGATGGGTTCACCTCTACGGGCAGGTTTAATTGAAAGTCAATTATGAGCGCCCTATTGCTGCCAACGAAGTTGGGTTTCTTTGCCTTGTTTAACTAAGGCAATCAGAGTACTTTAATGTCGCCGTAGTGTAGTAGGTAGTGTGTCGGCTTATTAGAAGTGAGGCCACGGATCAAACCCCAGGTCAGACATCTCCAACACAATGAAATATGAAAAAATATTTCTGCGGCGACTTCCTCTCAGCATATTTCAGGCAAAATCACTGAGAGTAAAATAAAATTGCCATGGAAAGTTTCCCTAAAAAATATCTGCCGTTCTGAGTCAACTTTAAACTGTAGGTCCACGCCACTCGTGTATAAAATTAACACACACAACATAAGTGGTATGAGAACCTATGTTGTAATCCTGACTGAAAGGTTGTAATTACCAATTATGTATGAATGTAATCATAGCCCCTATTCTATATAAAATGTGAGAGATTGCGGGCTCTATATCAGCCTTTGTGGCGTATCTGGAACTTATATAAGAGTCATATTTGAATGACCTAATATTCCTGGCTTTCATGGCCATAATATTCATCCAGAAGACATCAGACAGCCTATTAAATAACCTACGCTCTTAACCCATTGCCTACTCTGCGCGATGGCTTAAAGTCATTCAAGAATTTAAACCTCCAGCTAATCGAATGAGAAATGATATGAAATATTTATCGTGAGAACGGTTGAACCTCAACGGAGGCAAATGAATGGAAGGGATCTTGTGTCGTCTTATAAAAGTTATCAAATCCCTTTGGAGACAATTGATATTTAATTCATACCACGAGCAGCATTTTGTTATAAACTTGCTCAGATCATCCACGTAAGCAGAGGCCGTCAAACGCTTTTGTTGCAGCTTTTCAACTGCGGTGTTCCTTAGAGAGGACGAGACTTATACAAGTCTCAGACTCAAACTTATAAGTATCAAAGTCAAACTTATAGGCCTCAGAGTCAGACTTATTAGTCTCAGAGCCTGACTTATAAGACTCACTTTCAGACTCATATCCTCAGAATCGGACTTATAAATCTCACACTCAGACTCATATTCTCAGACTCGGGCTTATAAGTCTTGAACTCATACGTATAAGTCTCAGACTAACAAGTCATATAAGTCTCAGACTGAGACTTGTAATGAGACCGAGACTTATAAGTCCGATTCTGAAAGTATGAGTCTGAGTGTGAGACTTATAATCCGAGTCTGAGAATATGAGTCTGAGTGTGAGACTTTAAGTCTGTAATCCTTCGTGCCGGACATCGAAGGTTTCCAGCCTTAGAGATGAAAGTAACCATTATCCCTCTGCACTTAAGAGGAAAAATATTTGAACCCGTTAATGTAAGATACATTCGGTCAAATCAGCAATCCCGAGCTGATTTCCATTTTCAATGCTGAGTTTTAAATTTCGGAGGAATACTTTAGTCTCAGAGTAGTTTAGTAGCTAGTGACTCACGAGAGTCGAGCAATAAGAAATACAAAAAATATTTCTTCGGCGACAGCCTCTCAACAGTCTACTGGCAAAAAATCTGAGAGTAAATAAAATAAAGTTGACTTGAAACGTTTCCTATATTAAACTGTAAACCACCACTTAGGAATAGAGTTAGCACCAGAGGTCAGCAATGAGTATTCAAAACGATGAGTAGATTCGAATCAACTTATTTCTGATACTTATACGCATTCATACTTATTTTAACGTCATACTCATACTACTTATATTCAAAGTTGGAAATACTCATCGTACTCATACTTAACAATACACATGATGTTGTTGATTTCAACTCTGCATGACTCATCGTATACAGGAATCACAAAATAAGCATGTTTTGCGTACGAACACTACAATACTCACAAGAAGGTTGTGTGTATGCTTTGCTTGCTGTCTTTGACTTTTTCTTTCTTCTTTTTTTTGTAAATGCAACAACTACTAAGACTGTACATTTGGATGAATGATTAGAATCACTCGAATCATTTATGAGTATAAATAAGTATTTTTCTAAATTTATGAATCTGAATGAGTAGGCGTATGAATCAAACATATTTCGAATGTTATGAGTTTGATGTCAACGTTGTACTCATACTCATTGCAACCTGTGCTTATAAATCAATGTTGTAGTGAGTACGAATGAATCAGAGTAGTTGGATTTCAATACTGTTGACTCACTCATACTCAAAATTGCATGAGTACTCATGAGTAGCGAAAAAGCGATTCTTTGCTGATCTCTGGTTAGCACACAACGGTATGGGTGGTGTAAGAACAAGATATGTAATAAACCTGATTAAAATATTATACTGATGAGCTAAGTAAGTTGAGAACCACAGAGCATGTGATGGAGGATGTGAGGAGAACTATTGTCGTGCTGATAATTGAGGTCATCTCTTTAATGGTTATGATTATACTCAATCGAAGGATGCTTAAAGCCTTCTTAAGATTACTATGATATGTGGTATTAGTAGAGCATTTCTAATGAATATACTTTTGGCAGCTCTGAGAGCATATTGTCGAATACGGATGCCTTATTGTGCCTAAGCTTCCTGATTGAATGAACAATTTCAGATACATTGGACTTATCGTCATGTATTTGAGTATCTTGGAGACTAATTTGCTGATCTTTCTTTCTCGGATTCCCTATTACAAACTGGACCACTGTTACCAGCAATTTTCTATGATGGCTTATAAAAATAAAAGACTTTTTTTCTTGTCTACTACAAAATGAATTCAAGCATTTTTTTGTGCGCTTAACATTACAGAGCCTTATTTACACATCAACGTAAATGGCCATCACTATCCATATCTGCTTAAGAGTCCTCCGCTTATTCGTCTACATTTGATGGCTTTGAATGTCTTACAGTGTCATACACCATTGAGTTTATGTTGACAATAGTAATTTCATTCCCTTTCGCTTTAATTTGATGGGTGGTGGTGGTTATAATTTAACACAATTTCGTTTTGTAGCAATTTTAATAATAGAAATACAAGAGAAAAATATTAAAAATAGAATAGAAATGAGACGATACAAACAAATATATTCAATGGCATGCAATACAATGGATGGAATAAAAATAAAATATAAATTGGCAGAAAACATTACAACAAATAGAACTGGGGAGTGAAGATTATCATAAGAAAGCAAGGGAGTCAGCAGAAAAGAAAATTATTTCGTTATGAGCAAAATAACAGAAAAGTATCGCAAAAATAGTGTCGGTTTCACTTCTCATTTTTAAGTTCACAACCTTAAACGTTTCATACAAATCTGCTTGGAAAATAATTTCAATTTTCTTATTTTTATGGGTCATCTTTCCCCTTTTAAATTTTGTTAACACCCAACCACCAACGCCCCTTAACCAACTTCATATCAATAACTTGCAACATTTCTTAAAGTGGCCAAAGTGTTTGCATTTTGGAATTATATTTATAACCTCATTTAATAAACAAAATACTTCAAAACAGATAAGCAGATAAAGCGAATTGGCCAAAATGTCCTGCAGACAGAACACAATTTAAAGGATGATGATCTGCTACAAGTGGCAATTTGAAAGGATAAAATTTAATAAATTTCTGTAAGGGTTTTACTCAAGGAGAAATAAGATTTGAAAATTATTTCTTTAATTAAAAGTTATTTTTTTAAGAGTTTCAAATTAAGAGTATACCTTAACCCTTGTATTTGTTGTCAACCTTTCAAAAGTAAGAAGGCAATAGGCCCATTGAAACTATAAGGAAGTACGAATACAGCATAACTTTTGCTTTTCTGGATCCGAAAAGTGTTTCTTTCTCAACCGTATAAGCCTTTAAAACCTTTAAAAGGTGAAACATCTATGTTGATTGACAATTGCCTTTGAAATCCCCAATGAGAAAAATCCCGTCGCACATAGACTAATTAAAGATCCTAGTAAAGGGTCCGCCAAATAACTTTTTTTTTGAAAATGCTTTAAAAAAACTACAGAATATTTTCTCAAATTTCTTGTTTTATTTGAAAATACAATCCTTCCGGTTAATAATAGAAAATAATTTTATTCAAATGGCTGCCTTGGCTGGTCATGCAGTAGCCTACACCAGAAGATGCCGATTTTGGCAAAAAAAAAATCATCTTTTCAGATGAAGCTCATTGTGATCTTGACGGGTATGTAAACAAGCAAAATTGTTGCATTTGAGGCACAGCAAACCCGCACGCATACACAAAAAAAGTTATTTGGCGGACCCTTTAGTTAGACACTTACGGACACAACCATTTCTTGATTGGTGTCTTTACACCTCACTTTAAATACGAGGCAGCATGTAAGTTAAAAATGATAGCCAACCTATGCTATAACATGACAGATTTTCCTGCTCTATGGCCACAATAGTTTATCCGTTCTGCTCAGAATTAGCGAATGGAACTTTGGCACGGAAGTCACCGTAATCTAGTAGGTAGTATATTCGATTATTAGACGTGAGGGCTTTATACAAACCCCAGGTTACACGCCTCCAACAAACTGAAATCTGAAAAAATATTTCTTCGGCGGCTTCCCCTCAGTAGATTTTTGCCAAAAACTCTTAAGAGTAAATAAAATTGCCATGAAATCTGTGGTTCGAAAACTTCTTTAAACTGTACGACCCGCCATTCATGTGTAAAATTAACACACAAAACCTAAGCTAGGTCGTGACAAGCTAGATTGTAGCTTTCCCTGAAAGATTGTAGTGGAGAATTATGTATGTGTGTATCAGAGAACAGCAATGAGTATTTAAAAACATGAGTAGATTCGAATCATACTCATAATTTCTGATACTTATACGCATTCATACTTATTTTACTGTCATACTCATACTACTCATATTCAAAGTTTGAAATACTCATCGTACTCATACTTAATAATACACATGATGGTGTTGACTTCGACTCTACTTTACTCAACATTTACAAGAATCACGAAATAGGTATGATTCGCATACGACCACTACAATACTCACTAGAAGGTTGTGTGTTTGATTTGTTTGCTGTCATTGTCTTTTTTTCTTCTTTTTTTGTAAATGCAACAATAACTAAGACTGTAAATTTTGACGAATTATTCAAATCACTCGATTCATTTATGAGTATTAAAAGTATTTTTCTAAATTTTTGAATCTGAATGAGTATGAATCTTAATGAGTTTGATGTCAACGTTGTACTCATACTCATTGCAACCTGTACTTATAAATCAATGTTGTAGTGAGTACGAATTAATCAGAGAAGTTGAATTTCAATACTGTCTGATATTGACTCACTCATACTCAAAATTTCATGAGTACTTATGAGTAGCGAAAAAACGATTCATTGCTGATCTCCGATGTGTATGATAGCGCAGACAAAATTAGCCAAGACACCAACCAATGCTATAACATGACAAATTTGCCTGCTCTATGGCCCGTTTTGATCGGAATTCACAGGCGGAACTTACGAACAGTATTTGTAGTGATGAGAGCCTCATTGACGCTTATGTAATAACACTGGATCTTCTGCATTTTAACTTCTGTGGAACCTAGAAAAGTGTGTGAAATGTTAAGACTGCCACCCTCTTTCACTGTGTATATTTTCTAGCATTTCAAACGAACACAGAAAGGTTCTCTCTCGATAGCATGAGTAATCTGGGGTCTGCGAATGTCGGCAGGCTGTATGAGTTCATTAGAACCTCAAAATAGTTTGAGGGATAATGCAGAGTTCTTTTATTCCTTTTATTTAATAAGGCTCGTTCTGTAGTAAACGATGATGGTTGGGCAAAAATTTAATTGAAACTGATTGAAGTTAATGTAAATAATTTTATGGCCATACGGTTGAATGACATGATGTCGTTAATATTAGTAGGCCTAATGGGTTCGTTTGACATCCAATGGTTTCATCATAAATTGCATCTGTTTTGGTCGTACTCAGTTCATTTGCAGAAGAAGTACCAGGAGATGTTGCAACAGCTTCATATATTTTCTACCCAAGATCTTATGCTTCCACTTAAAATTTACAATCTGATATCTAGAGATTACCTTACTTCAGCTAATAATTTTCATCAGTCTTTACAAAAATCTATCACGTTCGCTCTCTTAATATCCACTGCCGCTCACACAGTAGGAAGTAGGAAGCTACTACAGCAGGTAGCGATTTCAGTCTTCTTCGATTCAACCTTCTTTTCTATTTCGGAGTGCCTTTATAAAAATCTTTTCAAGCTACCATGACAACAGTCCCAGTAATATACACAATTTGTAGTGCCAAACAATGTTTTGTTTGACCTTCTAAGCCTTATGGCCAAATAGATATTGCTACGAAAATGCAAAAATCTGGATACTGGTGTTTTGCTTTTACATCGTTTAACATTAAAATTATAAACAAAAGCTACAAAAACAAAACAATGAACTTGTTTACAAATTATCGCACCGCATAATATACCAACAAACACCAGCATAAAAAATGGTAAACAAGTAAACAAAAATATACCAACAACACTAAAATAATAAACGTAAACAACAATTATAGAGATTTCGAGAAGGCGAAGTCATGAACGTGCGCCTTCAAGAACAATCATCAGACTGTTTACCCTGCCATATAAAATGCAAGGCAAAGCAGATGAGTGAGTTAGTAAAATTTCAGTCAGTCTTGTGTGAAGACGCAGTGTGTTTGAAGAGAGTAATAGTGGTTTGAAGATCTCCGTTACAAAGATCTGTCGAATAACTGTCCAGTAATAGTTATTGTTTATGTAAAGGTTATAAACAGAGGAATAACAATAAAAGCAATTGTTTTTGTTTACATCAAGTTGCAAACAGTGGCTCACAGAATTGTGCAAAAAATAAAGAATTTTAATTAAAACTGAACACAAGTTTATTTTTATTTTATTTGCAATCTACGAGCTCATATTTTAAACGTTTTTAAAAGGTAAAAACGTAACAATATAAACCTAACCAGCAAAGGCATATCAAATATAAGATAGACAATAGCCGTTCTCTTGATATTCATTGGTCTTCTGATCTTCTTCTAAACATGTGGTGGTAGAAGTTACAAATTCAAATTTTTGATACGGCTTTAGAGCTCTCTCCATCATTCATTAAAACACTGGAGCTTCACTGGGAAGTTCATACATATTCTGCTACTTTTTGTTATTTTCCTGATAATTCTGGGTATTTAACATGAATTGTAAAGCCATCGAAATCTATTAAAAATTTGTGCAAAGCATTCCAGTGTATTCTCTAGATTTTCATTTTCAATATTCTTATGGATTTCTACGATATCCTTTAAATCTTGCCTCTTTCCTACACTCTTCTATTTAAGCCAGCATAAGTTGCAAAGTCTTAGCATTGAATGTCTTCATTTATTTGAAATTAAAATTTCAAGTTTATCGTTGCAAACCCTTTTTTGACTACAGTTTTCTCCTCTTTTGCTTTCGAGCAAGGACTTAGTTTTTCTTTCTTTTGCTGTTCATGTTCAAGGATTATTAAGAGTTTTAATAAAGATTATCACACACAGTAAATGTGAAAAGTTGAGACACAAATTTCTAGCAGGTAAATGACTGTTTCTAAAGGCATGTCATGGTATTCTAATAAATTGAAAGGAAATTCTTAAAGAAAATTTTTAAAAATGAAATGTTTTTTGTGTTAAAAATTTTAAAAAATATATAAAGAAAATTGTAATTCCATTCCATTTCCATTTCTTTATTTTAATTTTCGCAAAATGAAATTCATAAAGTAACTTGATAGTAACCCCCTATTAATCTTGTTCATCAGTGTCACCATAATCGTCATCTGCATCATCATCATCCTTTTTATCATTCATTCATTCATTTATTTTAAGGATTAAGACTTAAAGTTCACTAAACTTTTAATTAAAACTCTAATAATAGTTGTACGGCAACAAAGGATATCAAAGGAAAGGAAAGGGAAAGGACACAAAAGCTAAGACGAAATATGAGACACAAAAATAATTGGCTGTGGTGCATAAAATTTGTGTGTGTTCCCACACAAAATGCTATCAAAATTAACCAAAAAATTGGCTGAAAATGAAAATGCCAATGTCACAGACAAGCTTTAAAAACGATAGAAACGTGCTGGTAATTGATAACTTAGCTTAACACAAACATTTTTATGTGAAAGCTTTTCAAATCAGAAAAACTTTATACGCAGACATATAAAAGAAGCTTTGAAGGATGTGCATTTAATCAACAATAGAAGCCAAGAAGAAAGGAGAAAGGCCTCAAATTCACTTTGACCCAAGCTGTGCTTTAAGTAGCGACGTCCTGTTGAAATCATGTCGTTGCTGCGCAGATCAATCTATTCAGGCCAAAAGGAGTATCCAAAAGGTAATCATCGACAGCTGGACTGATCAACGTCAATTTCAAAGAATTGTACACGCATGGCAATGCCAGTTTAATATTAACACTGCCACCGTGGGTAGTTTGCTTATTAGACTTGAGGCCGCGCTTCAAACCTCAGGTCAGACATCTGCAATTAAACCAAATATGAAAACGTTTTTCTTAGGCTACTTTTTCTCACCAAATTTCTGGCAAAAACTGTGAGAGTGAAATGAAATTGCCATGAAAAATTTCTCAAACATCTCTCGTTCAGAATCGACTTTTAACTGTAGGTCTCGCCGCTCATGTATAAAATTAACACACATAACAGAAGAGCGAAGCTAGGTAGTAATTCTGACTGAAGATTTGTAACGATCGAGTGTTTATGTATGAAGTCAGGACAATTGGTTTAGAGGATATCCAGGACCAAATTTAATATAAGTTTCCAAGGAAACTATTTCATACTCGCGCAATATATGGACTTAAGATGTCAGTTGTGATCGTAATATCACAGTTGAAGTCGTAGCAGCAATTTACACACACAACATAAATGTTGTGAGAAGCTAGGGTGTAATCGTGACTGATGGGTTGTAATGACTAATTCTGTATGTATGAGCAGTATGGCATGTAACGCCATCCTGAAAGCACATGTCATTGATCAGTTGATCAATTCGACGTTGACCAATGTCGTTCCCAAAGAAATATCAACCGCCGATGTCACCAGCTTCAAATCTCAACCAAATAGCGGTTTTTTCAGTGTGTATTAGACGCTCTTGGATCTTATATAGATTTCTACCGCTAAATATGTGAATTCGTTCGTTTACTTACTCATTCATACAAAAATGAGCCTCTTATCACTGGAGATGAATTTTCAATGAAATTCAGGGCCAATTACCAATTGCTTCAATGAACAGACGTATAGTCAATAGAGGTCATGATCATCTTACGTGGAAGTGATGTCAACTTACCATCGAGATTGTGCGATTTGACTCTGTTGGACATTTTCTTGTAGGGTTTTCTTTAGTCGTAGGGTATTTGTGAATAAGCCACAAATAACAACGGTCCTAAAAGGCAACATAACCTATATTATCGGTCATATTCAGTCCGATTTATATGCATGAGAGTCTTGGAAATTTGTATATTACGGATGCACTCCAACCAGAGAAGCCTTGGGGAACATTTGAACGATAATATGTCAGTTAAGTTTGGAAGGGTGGCTCATCACTGTAATCGACATTTTCACCCAGAGATCCATTGGCCTATTTTATCCTTCATATAAGGAAAGAATTACGGACGAAATGGAATTGAAGGATAATATGTAGAAGTACATAATGGCATCAGAAGGTCTCTAGGACCAATAAAAAATTTCGATGATATCTCTCGAACACTTTCTTTAATTTCAATTTAAAGAAAGGAAGCGCTTAATGAAAGACCCTATATTTCTAAAAACTTTTGTGTCTTCATTTAATGCTTTGTTTCCTTTACTTGCAATTGAAAATCTCTCTCACATAAAAACGGACATTAAGTATTTGTTTTTGTATAAATTTCGAAGTGCAAATCGTTATCGATTTCTAATGATGCTTTCAAAGTGCATCACATTTGTTTAAAGTAAACAAACAAATAAAGTAAATACAGTCAAAGAAGTACGACTTTAGGATAACCACTGTGGTCTCAAAGTGCTCAATGTTATCCATAGGCTAGGTTAGAGGACGTGTAATTGTCAATTAAGACAAGCACAGTACCCGGAGGTTGAATTGACCCATCGTACAACAAATGGGCTATGTCAGCCAAAATAAATGTGACTAATAAACAAAAGCTATGAGAAAGTGTCTGGCAATAGAAAGTGGATCTGTTTAATATTTATTAATTCAACCTAGTATTTACGGCAGGCCCTCTGGCTATAGTTATGCGGGGTGTGGAAACCATTATAAGCTTTTATTACAAACCGTACAGACCTAATGTTCAACTCTGGTGGTGGCTATTTACGAAATGAAACTTTTTATGCAATTTTCTCTTGGCATACAAACAAAATAATAAAAATATAAAAACAACAATAAAAACAATAATAAGAAAATGTTTTAAAGCAATGAAAAACTTAAATAGCCAAGTGAATTGCTTCTGTAAAGAAGGAACAAAATTTAAGGATGACGAAAAATTTTTAAACAAACCACTTAAAATCTGTATAATTTTTGTTTTTATGTTAAAGGGTTTATTTAGATAAATAGAAAGTGTACTATAAAATGGGAGTTGTTAGCATAAAAACAATTGTTAGCCTTTGGTGAATTAATTTTAATTTGTAAAGGTTATAGAATTTCAAAAATTATTACCAAAAATGCCACAGGCGGTGTCATATTTCGCCTACTTTAATTATGTTGTTTAAGTTTTGTCTTGTAAAAATTTGTATGCAGCTAGTTACTTAACCACCCTGCACAAAATGTTAACTAAAGAGATATAAACATCATCAAGAACTCCTGTCGACCTGAGTGTAAGGGTGAACTCAAACTATATTGAATTGTAAGCAAACTTTTTTGCGTTCAAAGCAGTTAATAAACATAAAAAAGATCACTGATGTCCTTACTTTTTAATTAATCATTACAACCCTTAAGTCACTCAATATCACTGATGTCCTTACATTTATATTTAATCATTACAATCCTTAAGTCAGGAATACCACCTAGCTCTTTACACCACCAATGTTACATAATTGGTCATTACAACCATTCAGTCAGGATTACGACCTAGTTTCTCACACCACTTATGTTGTTTGTGTTAATTTTATACATGAGTGGCGGGGGACCTACAGTTTAAAGTCGACTTCGAACGACAGATTTTTGAGAAACTTTTCATGGCAATTTTATTTACTCTCAGAGTTTTTACCAGAAATCTGCTGAGAGGAAGTCGACGAAGAAATTTTTTTTCATATTTCGTTTTGATATCGGGTCTGGGGCTCGAACGCTGGCTTTTCGTCTAATAAGCCAACACACTACCTACTAGACAACAGCGACTTCAATGGTATGCGTGTAAATTTTATTCACGAGTGGCAGAAGCCATAGTTTAATGTCGACAACGCACAACAGATTTTAAGAAATATTTCATGGCAAAAAATTTTAATTACTCTCACAGGTTTTTCACAGAAGACTGATAGACTTAGACAGATAGACAGAAGACCGATAGGAAGTCGCCGAAAGAAATATTTTTTAGGGATTGGAATCTCAGACTCTCGTCTAATAAGTCAACACACCACCTACCAGACTACGACGACCCCTGTTATTCAGGCTCATGATAGACAGAAGACCGATAGGAAGTCGCCGAAAGAAATATTTTTTTAGGAATTGGAATCTCAGACTCTCGTCTAATAAGTCAACACACCACCTACCAGACCACGACGACCCCTGTTACTCAGGCTCATGGCCTTCTTTGACGTATGCTCGTAAATATTTTAATTTGTTTACAGCCTTACAAGATTTTATACAATCAATGCCTAGCGAATGAGAACTCAGTACCTTTTTTGGGATATAAAGACGTAGTTTGTGAGATAAAGAAAAGAGGGAGTGGTGTTCACATACATTAGATTACTGTCAGTTTAAATTGGAGAATCGAATGGATTATGAAATATTTTGAACTTCGGTAGAAGCTTTAGAAGAAGTTTGGGCTGCGAAATTTATCCTTCATGACGATCTTAATCGTTGCCTATGGCGCAATGAGAGAAATAGGTACAGGATCTGGTATTTTTTTTTTGATGGACTTCAACTTTTGCCCGATAAGTGCACTGCTTAACAGGCGAAAAGTAAATCCACTAATAGTGTTCGCAAGAAATGTTCGAGATTTGATTCTTAAAACATTGGATGTAGATATCTAGTGATAGCGGTGCAAGGATCTTCTTTTGCAGTTCGAACGTAGTGGGTTTTTACTGACCTAGCACAATCGCAGAGTAATGAGTATGCTGCAAGGGGTCGTTCCTTGGAAGTTCTCTTATGCATGTGGATATACGTAACACTTTGGTGGCTCTTTTAGTCCTCTTAAGTAGATGTGGATTGAGGAAGATGAATTCCAGAAGGGCTTATAGGTCCCTAATAGGTCCTATATCAACACTGAGCTCTTTTGCCAAAAGAAAGGCTTCTTGTCCCTTGTGAGGGAATCCATCAGGCTTTTAAGGGACATAGTTACTGAACACTATTCTGATTGGGTGTATATTAGGTGCACATATTATTCGTAAGGTAGAGTGTGGGCTTATTAGACGTGAGGTCACGGTTCAAACCACAGGAAATATGAAAAAATATTTCCTCGGCGAATTCCTCTCAGCTGAATTCAAACTTTGGAAAAATCTTTGAGAGTAACTTTAAAGTGTAGGTCCCGCTTCTTATGGATAAAATTAACACACACGACATATGTAAGTGATGTGAGAAGGTAGACCATAATCCTGACTCAAGGGTTGCAATGGCCAATTATGGACCGTCCTTGTCACTGCATCGCTTCGTTTGTTTTAGTTCCTGAAAGGACGGTTTGATCGTTACGGAGTCTACGTAGTTTAAATTTTCTATTTGAAGGCCTTTTTCTATAGAAAAAGCGAACACAACTGGACTGATGTCGCCTACCGCATCTCTCGATAGATTTTCACGCAATTACTAGTTTTCAACCGAGATTCTTAAAGCTCGCGATAATATTTTCTTGTTTTATAACAATCGTGCTGTGAACTTTTTTTGAAAGAAACATGAAAACAGTTGGTATCCATATCTCAACTAATATTCACCCAATGACCAGTTTTCAACTGAGATTCCTGAAGCTTTCTTTTTTGTTTCATAACAATTGTGCCGTATATATTACAATATGTCACCCTGTGGCATATGATTTATATGAATTTTACAATTAATAACACTCATACGCCCCAAAGCAATTTCAAAATTCAAACATTTTATGAACACTGCAGTGGTTATCACCAGTTTTGATAATAAAGGCCTGATAACAAAGCTGTTGACAGCAAGCACAACCACAAAACAAATTTGAAGCAAATAAATCTCTGCGACATTTTTTTCTTTTAGTAGCGCCCTTGGCAAATACTTGTTTAAACAGCATTAGGGACACCAAGGCAAACGATAAAATGGACAACAAAAAAAAAATAATACGAAACATTTAAATGAAACACGTTTGGTTAAATAACTTTACAAAGAGAGAGTGGAGAGAGAGGGAGAGATAGAAAGAGAAGGCAAGAAACTAAATAAATAATGTGAAGCATACTTTTTGGCAAACCAAGCCAGGAGAGTATTGTTGCCATTAATAACATGACGATTTAAATCTGATTTCAGTTTTTTCCTTTTTACGATGACAACTGCTGAGAAATATTCATATTTTTCTTATCTGCGTAACAAAGATATTCGAATAAAAAAATAATGAAAAAAATGTTGGAGGGAAAAATCAAATAAAATTTCATTACAATTGTCAACGAAACTGCAACTTTGTGTCATAACGCCATACGATTACCAAATCAAATTCAGAAAAAAGGCATAAAAATTGGAAAACAAAAAATAAGACAATGATGGAAATTTTTGCATTTATTGACCCCATGGTTTAGCCAAAAAATGTTGACAAATATTGCAAATAAAGACAGAAAAAAAAGAAGGAGATAACAAGAGGTGTTTTAAAAGCACTCAGCCAGGATTTTAATATAGGATTGTGACTGACTCCGGGAATTTTGGTTGAGTACTACAGGTTGACGATACTGAAAACTGCATCAATTCATGACAATCACGGTGATTTTAATGCACCGAGGAACTTGTGTGACCTTTGTCTTCAGCCCTCAGCCAACAACGCCTGAGAAGAAGTTTTTTGTTTTCTGTATCCAACTCAAGCGAATCGTATTTATAACCAATAAAACTGGTGATATTGCATTTACAACGACTGTATAAGTATACATATGTGTGTGTATGTGTATAAGTACCTCAAATTGTCGTCTTAAAATCTTCATGTTCGTTGATATTTTTGAAACTTTTTACAACATTTGCCATTCCGCAATAAATTATCTTGAAAATTGTCATTTTATTACAAGCCAAATACAATAATTTGAATGACATGTCTTTACGTATCATTGCAAACAGACGACTTTCTAATAAGAAAACGAATTTTGAGTTTCTCCTTAAACGTCATAATAAAACTTTACTGGTATGTTTCCAATAACAGACACAAAAATTTATTGAAGTTTTTTATTCGTATGAAAATGTTACAGCATCATTAAAAGAATGTTTTTTGGGGATTCTAAGTTTCAAAATTAAAAAGTATTTGAAAGATTTGCTGATATTATCAATTGGGAAGTACGGGTCCGTCATCTAACGTTTTTCTTTTTCAACTAGTGCTTATTTTGTGAATGGTAACACTTAGCTCATGTCTGATTTGACAGATAATTAGTTTTATCCTTCCGCTGAACGAATATGGTTGTGTATACGCTTAAACAACGTTGGGAAATATTGCCACATTACTATGAAAATCATGGTAATGTTGCAGAAGATGTGCGAAAATTACGTACGGATTTTGGAAGAAAAGAAGCACCGTCAGCTCCGTATGTTCGTTATCTTGTGAAAAAAGTGAAAGAAACCGGCATCCTCGTCGATAAACCGAAGCGTGAAAAGCCAAAAACAGTGCGTACACCCGAGAATATTGCTGCTGTGGCAGAAAGTGTGCGTGAAGAGCCATCAACATCGATTCACCGTCATTCTCAACAATTGAACATTTCGGAGACATCATTGAGACGAATTTTGCATAAAGACCTTGGTATGAAGCCATACAAAGTCCAATTGGTTCAGGAGTTGCAGCCAATTGACCCTCAAATGCGTTTTCGCTTCGCTAAGTGGGCCTGCGATCGACTTACAGAAAATGCCGATTTTGGCAAAAAAAAAATCATCTTTTCAGATGAAGCTCATTTTGACATTGGCGGGTATGTAAACAAGCAAAATTGTCGCATTGAAAAGCCAACGCACCCAAAACGAGTCACTGTTTGATGCGGATTTTGGTCCAGAGGCATAATTGGGCCATTTTCTTCAAAAATGAGCAAGGAGTGGCCGTAACAGTCAATGGCGATCGTTATCGGGCCATGTTGAACGAATTTTTTTCACAAAAATTGAAGAGGAGGATATTGGCAACATTTGATTTCAACAGGACGGCGCTACGTGTCACACAGACGAAGCTACACTCGATGTTTTGAGCCTGGTTTTTGGCCACCTCGGCGATGTTTTGCGCCCTGTTTTTGAATATCGCATTATCAGCCGCAGAGCTGATGTCGTTTGGCCACCTCGGAGCTGCGATTTGACACCGTTGGACTATTATTTTTGGGGTGCCGTCAAAGATATGTGTTACGCCGACAAGCCAGAGACAATTGACGCTTTAAAGGACAATATTCGTGAAGCCATTGGTGAAATACAGCTGCACACAATCGATAATCTGCTTAAAAATTAGACCGATCATGTAGGCCACTGCATGGCCAGCCGAGGCAGCCATTTAAATGAAATTATTTTCCATTATTAACCGGATGGATTGTACTTTCAAATAAAAAACGAAATTTTAGAAAATATTCAGGAGTTTTTTTTTTTAAAGCATTTTCGAGAAAAAAAAAGTTATTTGGCGGACACTTTAGTTTTGTATGAATGTTTTTTGCTTTTCAGTGGTGCATGAAAGCTATTGCTCTTAAGAAAGAGGAAAGTAATTCAAATCAAAAAACTGTGCAAACTGAACTCATTGGTTTTTATGATTTGCAGTGGAAAACATGAAATTAAAAGGAAATTTATTTTAAAATTGTAAACACTTTTGCATCTTTTTGCTGCAATATTAAGCGGAAACTTTATCTGGTTCAGATCTCATGAAGCACCGAAGCGAAAGTATTTCGACGACTTATGTAAGGAAATGAAATAAAATTTTTTTTTTTCATAATCTTGTGCAGTCCCTTGCTAATCAACTTCTTCGATGAATTCGGTGGAATTCGGTGGCATCACAACGGGCAGCTATGCGTGCATAAGTGAGCTTTGGTATCAAAACTACCTAACTTAATCTTGGGTAATCAATGACGTGCACTTGCCATTGGCACAAGTACAATACCCAAAGGTATTGTAAATGCGTCCTAGAAGAGAGAGAGAGAGAGGGAGAAGATAGTAAAGGAGATATTGTAGTTGAAAAAGGTGAAGAGGTAGGAAAGGGGGGATATACATAAGTGACGGAGGAAAAGAGATAGCCCATAAACACACAAGAGAGCGCGATTATAACCTTGATGCCCAGCTAACTTATCCTATTTATGAATCTATAGAGAGCCCTAATGCCGGCTTTTGACAGAGAGTCCAAATCTTTGAAGAAGCCCCTGCTCAGAGTCCTCAACCTACTAAAGGCTGGACAGTTGCAGAGAAGATGTTCGATAGTTTTCAACTCCTCCTCATCGCCACATACCCTGCAATAGTCCGGCTGGCTTATTAAACGTAAAGCCAGGGTTCGAGCACCAGGCCAGACATCAAAACAAAATACAAAAAGTATTCCTTCGGCGACTTCCTATCAGCAGGTTTCTGGCGAAAACTCTGAGAGTAAAATAAAAATTGCCATGAAAAGTTTCTCAAAAATCTGTCGTTTGGAGTCGACTTTAAACTGTAGGTCCCACCACTTATGTGTGTTGTAATGACCAATTATGTATGTGTGTATGTAGTCCGGCTGGAATCTGTTTCAGATCCTTGTCATCGAACTAATCTCGCAGTGCCCTGTAATGAAACCAATAACGATCCTTAGACTGGCCTTATCTGAGGCCAGCAGCAAACCTGTTCTGTCACTGTCTATAGCAAGCCATAGACTCCTAGATATACAACGTTTCGATCCATCCTCCTTAACGCTTCTGCTCTTCCTCCCTGACACATCCAGCGATAAGGCCGTAGAAGTGGCAGATTGGTGGGAATGGGACCAACTATTAACTCGTTCTCAGCTAATGAACCTAATCTAGCGAGAGCATCTGTCGCCTCATTACCGGATATGCCACTATGTCCCAAGACCCAGCATAGACGTATGCGATTTGGTCTAAAGGTCCTTAAAGACTCTTTGCGCTCACGAACAAGTCGTGTTTTACACCAGACCAATGCAATGGCCCTTATGGCAGCCTGACTGTCAACGAAGATCATATAAGATTCGGAATCTGAAGTGGACCTACTAGCTACGGCCTCAACAGCTTTCAAGGAATTAAGATTTCACATTAGCAGTAGCAATTGTCTAAGACTAAACTTTCTCTTCATACAGAAGTCTATACTGGAATGGCGAGTACTGGGCTGATATGAGAAAACTACTCTTCTATTACTCACCCTTTATTTTTTACTATTTGGGGATTCGTTCCATTATTCACATTTTGTTCTAACTCCAGTACTTTTTGACCCGGGAAAACATATTCACCTTGCTTAAGACTATAAATACATACATAATTGGTCATAACAACCCTTCACTCAGTACTGCGTCCTAGCTTCTCACTCTACTTGTGCTTTGTCTGTTAATTTTATCCATCAGCGGTATAAAGTACAGTTTAAAGTCGATTCCGAACGACTGATATTTAAAAAACTTTTCATGGCAATTTTCTTTACTCGCAGAGAATCTGCCAGAAATTTACTGAGGGGAAGGCGCCGACGAAATTTTTTTTTTTGATACGATCAATGCCCTGAGCATAACACCTCAGTACCTTGTGTTGGGTATAAAAAAGTAGCTTGCGGGATATGGGAAAAGGGAGTGGTGTTTACGTACATTAGATTTCGGTCTGTTCCAATTTGGGAATCGGATGGATCATGAAATATTTTATACTCCTTCGGTAGGAACTTTAAAAGAAGTATGGGCAGTGAAATTTATCCTTCATGAAGATGATCGAGTTGCCTGAGCTAAGGTTTGAACCATGGCCTTTCATCGAATAAGTCACTTCACTACCTAATAGACTAAGGTGACTTCAATCTCGTAATTGCCCTTAAGTTGCCTATAATAATTTCTATTTATCAGGCATAAAAGATGGTTTCGGTCTTTTACAGGCAACCATGGATTCGCTGCCATGCTGGAGATTTCCCCAACATTTGTTAAACCTCTCACCATTTATTTGTAATTTCTGTAAAACCCTGTGTTGGAGATCCATACGCATAGGGAACAATTGAAGAAAACATGAAGCTTGTTTCTCGTCCCCACTGCCAGAAGCCATATCTTGCTTTTGTAAAGGAATCCATCGAATATCCATTCATTTTTCGGTTGTAGAAGACAGTTGCAATTGCCACCAATTTAATTTATTTCTCCAGACAACTCTCTGTACTGGAATGCCGGGTACTGAGGTTAGAAGAGAAAACTAGTCTTCTATTATTCTCTTTTATTTTTTCGACTTTTTTAATTTATTCGACTTTTGGTCTCATTCCAGTACTTTTGGCCCCGGGACAACATGCTTACCGTGCTTGAGACTATAAATATCTCGATCAAATGAATTTGAACATAAACGGGTAGATCTTAATTAGTTCTCCTCTACTTCAATTCGGTTTAAGCATCAACCTCTTACATCTATTAACTGTGTCAGTTTCGCCTAGCCATCTTCTATTTAACTCCATTTAAACCCTGTATTTTCCCCTCGTGGCACTTTACATTTTCTAAATTCCTTTCACCCTGATTAAATACAAATTAACCTCGATAATCGTTTTGAATTCCTTTAAATGGAATAGTAAGTCAAGGCCTGTCCGTTGCTGCATTTTACAAATTAAATTAAAATTACAACAGCAACGAAAACACACCAAATCAAATAATAACGTGATATTGGAAATCAACAACAACAGCAACGACGCCGACAACAGCAATAACCAAATACCAATACTTGGTTTCTCTTTTCCATTTTTTCCATTTTTTCTGTTTGCTTGCCATCAAATAAAAATTGAATGTAAAACCATGGAAGAGGAGTAAAGAGAATGAAGAAAAAAAATCTATAGAGAGTCACACACAGGGAATATCAATGACAATGAAGCCAGTGATTGGTTTGTTTTAGATCTTTACGGTATGTTTGTTGGCTGGCAAAATGCAAAACTTATTAATATACACGCTTACATACATACATACAGAAGTACACTTGTATACAACATGTAAATACAGAGAAAGTGAAAAAAGGAGCAAAAGGAAAGAAAACTAAATGCATAGCATATCTCCGCTAAACAGTGGTGATAGGAAAAGCATTAATGTCAGGCAGAAGATGAAAAAAACCCAACTAGTAATACCAATACATACACACTAAATAGGAAAACCAACAACAACTGAAAAAAGAAGCACAGAAAACGAAATGAAATGCTTGTAGAGAAAAAAAATGTGGAGCACAAATGTTGCAACGCATAAATGCAAAAAACATGGCTGAACAACGGCAACGGGGATCATCAATGTACTCTTACACATGCACACATACACATACGTACAGATGAACACAAAAGATTTTACTTATACGAGCACAGACGAGTACATTTTACAGTCACTTTAAAAACTGATGGCGGCATATCAAAATACAATCTAAACTTTTATACACAAACTCTCGCTCATTTCACTCTCCAATAATAACAAACACACTCCCACGCACACACAGCTAAGTTATAAACTGAGAGAATGCATAGAAATTTGCATAACAGCGTGTAAAATTGTAAAAATACTCGTTTACTCATATATTTGTTGCTGCTGTTATTGTCATTGTACTTGTACCATTTCTAATACGATCTAATTCTTATGCCCATACATGTTAACATGTCTATACAGTTTTGCCTTTTAAAGAGTGGGCGAGAGAATGTATTTTTAGTACGCGTTTGTTGCTCTTATTTTTCTGTGAGAGAATATGTAGGTGTTTGGGTAAGAGAGCTGTATACGAGTATGTGTGCATATTTGGTGTGGTATGTAGAAATTGAAGAAATTAAGTCTGATTCTGAAAGCATACCAAATCCATAGAGTTTTGATAAAGTGTGTGTGGGATTCTTTTTTTTTAGGGACAGCAGGCATGGAACGACTTTTATTTTTATTTAAAGAGCCAAGCGAAATTCTATGTAAGAGGTGGTCATAAAATTTTATATTTTTGTCAGATTTTTTATTATTTTTTTACAGATTTCAGCAAAGAATTACAGATTTTAAGTGTTTATTGTGCACCTATAATTGCTCCGAATATATCCATCGATTACATGATACCTGATTGAATACCTATCGACTACACAATACCAATCGGCTACATGATAACTGAACCTTTTTTCGTCCGGGTTTTGTAATGCAAATACCGAAAATATCCTGTTATGATAATGATATACATCTCTCAGCAAACTTTATTGAAGTTTTTTTTGCTAACGAATCCCGATTTTGCAACAAAGTCGGTTGTAGAATATTTTCAGAACAACTGAATATTAGTTTGTTCTTTGCATTACCAGATTATTGTAGTGTTTTCTAGGCTGAAATAATGACTATAAAAATTGCAGCCGTACGCATTCGGTATCAAAACACATCATAGTGTGATATAAGCATATTTACCAAAAGAAAAGGGGTCCCTAGACCACAGAGAGTGCTTACACCACATCTGAGACTGCCCAATAATGCCAGTTGTGTCTGGAACAGCGAAGCGGGTATTAGATCCCAGAGAGTGTTTACACCACATCTAAGACTGTCCAATAATGACAGTTGTTTCTGGAGATGATAGCGATACATTCGACGTTTACCCTCATATGAGACCTTGGACACCGTGTGGAAGGTAACCATAAAGCTGACTTTCTTGAGCTAGCTGGCACTTATTTGAGTTCCTATTTTAGATTGGCTCTCATTTAGAGAGAGGTCAGCAAATGGTCTCACAAAATCGCCATTCAATGGGAAAGGTAATGTGAGATAATGAACCCACTTGTAAAGGCACCAAACAGATCTGGACCGACATGATTTTTTTGTACAGAAGAATTTGCATTATCTACATGCGAAACCTCATAGCAGTTAGAACAGGACACTGACTCCTAGCTGGATATGCCCGGAGACTGCTAATATCCTATAAAGACCTCTGCAGAAGCTGATACGGCCACAGAATATCTTCTCTGTTATTGTATGATGCTTGGAAACCTACATACATACATAATTAGTCATTACAACCCTTTAGTCAGGATTACGACTTAGTTTCTCACACCACTTATGTTGTGTGTGTTAATTTTATACATGAGTGGTGGGACTTACAGTTTTAAGAAGATTCCGAATGACTGATTTTTGAAAAGCTTTTCATGGCAATTTTATTTGTCCTCAGAGTTTTAGTCTGAAGTCTGCTGAGAGGAATTCGCTGAAGCAATATTTTTTCAGATATCGTTTATTTAGAAATGTCTGACCCGGTTTGAACCGAGGCCTTACATCTAATAAGACAACATACTACCTACTAGACTACGGCTACCCCATGTAGAATAAAGCTTGCATTAATCTTATCAAGATTCCATCTGAAGGACTTCATAGCATTTATAACTACACCACGGCTCCTGGGCCCGGAGACTGGGAATACCTCATAAGGACTTCCACTGAAGCTGCCACGCCGAGGAAGAGAAGGAAGAACATACAACATCTTTTTCTTCGGGACCTAAGAAGAATTTTTGGGCACACAGAATTTTGTGACAGAACTTGACCAGAAGTTGTAATTTTATAATGGCATAGGTAATACAATTATGATTACAATGGGAAATTTTAAGATCAAACCCCTAAATATATGTACAAAGTGTCAAACTCTATTTAATTTCATTTTGTTACACGAATATGCAGAAAATAATTGTCGAATCGAACCATGCGATCAATAAAGTGGGTTTTCTGTGCTGGGCAACAATAAACATTACCAGCGCATAGATAGGTTAACCAAAAATAAAACGAAATTTGAACAAATACTTCTCCGTCGGCTTCTTCTAAACAGCTTTCTAGCAAAACACCTGTGAGTAAATAAATATTGCAACGAAAAGCTTCTCAAAAATTTGTGGTTCCCAATTCACTTTAAAATGTAGGTCCAGCCACGCATGTATAAAATTAACACCCAACATGGGTGTTGTAAAAAGCTAGGTTGTAATCCAGGCTAATAGGTTGCAATCAACAAATTAGTTGGAATTGTTTATCACCGTTTAACACCCACTAAATAGGACTTCTCCTCGGCTTAAAAAAATAGCAAAACAGATAATAAAGATGATATAAAAAACCACTGTTTGTATCATACATACATAATTGGCCATTATAACCCTTCATTCAGGATTACGGCCTAACTTCTCACACCACTCATGTTGTGTGTGTTAATTTTATACACGAGTGGCGGGACCTACAGATTAAAGTCGACTCATAATGCCAAACTTTGGGAAACTTTTCATGGCAATTTTTTATTTTACTCTCTCAGAGTTTTTGCCAGAAATGTGATGAGAGGAAGTCGTCGAAGAAATATTTTTTTATATTTCGTTTTGATGTCTAACCTGGGGTTTGAACCGTGGCCTTGCGTCTAATAAGTCAACACATTACCTACTACTACTATGGCGACTACACTGATACTGTTTGTATCACCCTTTACAATAAGTTTAAAACTCTGTTAGTATGTTCAACTTAATTTCCATTCCTTTTTTATTTTAAAAGGATTGTATTTGATTCCCATTAAACTTTTATTCTATTTTGTCACACGATATATTTTTTTTTATTTTCCCCTTTTTATACTTTTGCTTGTACAACAACTAGAAAATCATTTAAACAATTAGTCTTTAATAAAATAATTTATTTATAGAATAAAGGTGTGTGTATGTATGTGGCACACATACTTTGATATGTTGTTTGTGTTTCTGCACAGCTTAATAAATGTGTCAGTAATTTTTTATTGACCTTCTCTACGCCCCACCCCCCTTCATTCAGTGTTTAATACTGAATATGCAAATGAAGTTTACATTTTGAAATGTATTGAAAAGGATGTGCACAAGGATTAAAGGATAAATATTTCTAAATGAAAGGGGTGTTATTTTAATCAGGATTACAATGGATTTAATAAAAAAAATTTAATAAAGAAATAAAAGTGTTTGATGATATCATATGCAAGGCTTAATAGCTTTTTATGACTCGTTTTCTTAAAAAAAAGTCGTATTTTTTATACTCAAAAAAATTGCTTTAACGTGACTTACAATTTTAATAGAAAATTTGCCACCAATTTTTGCTGAAAATTAAAATTTTTTTTCGTGCCATTTATTGTCACAAAGTGACAGTTTGGGTGTAAAAAATCTTTGCATAAAAGTGTGTAATTTAAATAGGCCCACACGCACACATCAATAAAGAAAATATAAAAACACTACATGACTGTCAAACCAGACACCCCTGATTTAAAGCTAGAAATATATCTTTGACATCTTCATTCTAAATTCTCAGCCTGTCTGTGTATGATGTGGTAGGTTTATGACGTCATTTAACCTTCGTAGATGTGTAAAAATGATGTGTCGTTTTGTTTTGTTATTGTAAACACTTTATTTTTATTTGCTTTACGGCCTACACTTAACAGACTTAATTATTTTCTTTTTTTTTTGTCCTCCTTTAGATACTTAAAGCAGATTTTTATCACTGTTAACCACATAGGCTGTCATATGAACATGGAAAATGTGTTACAAACTGACAAATACAATCCACAAAAAAACGAAAGAAAAACAAAAGAAATCATCATAAATCTTGTCCTATTTTTTCTTTCCTTTGACACAAGAAATGATTTATCAAAACTGAAAATATGTATACCGGATATCACACAGGAAATACACCCAATTTCTAATGATATTTGCATGTGTCTGCCTATTTGCTCATGCAAATTATTCTAAACTGTATACGATTTTTATAAATCGTTTTACGTTTTGATTTGTAGGATGTTTTTAAAAGCGCAGCAATAATGGCGTATATATACACTATTTTAGAGGATAATTATACGTTCGAATGCCTTTTGAAAGCATCAAGCACAGGCTCTTTTCTAATAAGCAAATGCACCAACCATACAATACAGATTGTGACAACCTAAAGGCCATCTACTCTTTAAAAAAAAGAGTCTTTTCCGAGCTCACAGGATAACTTGCTGCTAAGTTCGTAGTCGCCGTGATCTAGTTGGTAGTGTGTTGGCTTATTAGACGAAAAGCCAGGGTTCGAGCCCCAGGCGAGACATCAAAATAAAATACAAAAGGTATTTCTTCGGCGATTTTCTCTCAGCAGATTTCTGGCAAAAACTCTGAGAGTACATAAAATTGCCATGAAAAGTTTCTCAAAAATCTGTCGTTCGGAGTCGACTTTAAACTGTAGGTCACGTCACTCATGTATAAAATTAACACACACAACATAAGTGGTGTGAGAAACTAGGTCGTAATCCTGACTGAAGGGTTGTAATGACCAATTATGTATGTATGTAAGTTCGAAGCGGAAGCTTATGCCGTACAAAGATATGTTCAATTTAACTGGGATAAAATGCACACTGACGGCATATAACAGTACCCTTTGACTGTAAGTTGGCAATCCCAATACCCAGATCATTTGGCAGAACGATAAGCTTGTGAGAAGGTGAGCTTCCATGCTGCTGATAGTGCCACAATCTTTCTATGGAGTGGTAATAGATGTTTGAGTACGTATAATCAATAAAGCCAAGATGGAGAAAGACAAAGACACATTGCAAACTAAATGAACTTGAAGCAATTTAAACTTTTGTTGGGTAATTACGACTGAAATAAAATAAAATTGCCATGAAAAAGTTTCTCAAAATACTAACAAGAGACTGAATAACAGAAGTCGTCGTAGAGTAGTAGCTAAATTTTAAAAATGTCGCCATAGTCTAGTAGGTAGGGTGTTGGCTTATTAGCCCTAGGCCAGACATCAAAACAAAATACAAAAAGTATTTCCTCGGCAACTACCCTCCAGCAATAATCTGGCGAATACCCTGACAGTATATAAAATTGCCATGATAAAGTTTCTCAAAAATCTGTAGTTAGGAGTCGACTTTAAACTCATGTATAAATTTAACACGCACAACATGGGTGGTGTGTCAAGCCAGGTTGTATTCCTGACTAAAGGTTCGTAATGACCAATAAAATTATGTAATCGGGCTACTCACACATAAGCTGAGGTTAATAAGTCGCCGTAGTCTAGTAGGTAGTGTGTATTGGCTTATTAGGCGTAAGGACACGGTTCAAACCCCAGGTCAGACATCTAAAACAAAGCGAAATATTTAAAAATTATTCTTCGCCGACTACCTTTCAATAGATTTCTGGCAAACACTCTGAGAGTAAAATAAAATTGCTATGAAAAGTTCTTCAAAAATCTGTCGTTCGGAGTCGACTTTAAACTGTAGTTCTCGCCACTCATGTATAAATTTAACCCACACAACATAAGTGGTGTGAGAAGCTAGTTTGTAATCTTAGCTGAAAGGTTGTAATGACCAATTATGTGTGAGATTTCATTCTTACTTCAGTCTACTCAGTCAATTGTAGTTCCAAGTTAACGTTAGGTTCAGAGATCAGCAATGAATCGTTTTTCGCTACTCATAAGTACTCATGAAATTTCGAGTATGAGTAAGTCAACAGTGTTGAAATTCAACTTCTCTGATTCATTCGTACTCACTACAACATTGATTTATAAGTACAGGTTGCAATGACTATGAGTACAACGTTGACATCAAACTGATAACATTCGAAATGTGTTTAATTCATACGCCTACTCATTCAGATTCATAAATTTAGAAAAATACTTATATATACCCATAAATGATTCGAGTGATTTAAATCATTCATCAAAATTTCATTTTTTCAAATTTTCATTTTTTTTTGCATTTACAAAAAAGAAGAAAGAAAAAGACAAAGAGAGCAAGCAAAGGAAACACACAACCTTCCAGTGAGTATCGTGTATACGATGAGTCCTGGAGAGTCGAAATCAATAACATCATGCATATTGTTAAGTATGAGTACCATGAGTATTTCAAACTTTGAATATGAGTAGCATGAGTATGACATTAAAATAAGTATGAATGCATATAAGTATCATAAATTATAAGTATGAATCGAATCTACTCATCTTTTTGAATACTGATTGCTGATCTCTGGTATGTATGTATTGAAGCAGTTTTCAATCATACTTCAGGCTACTCAGGCAATTGTAGTTCCGAGATAACATTAGGTTATCCCACCACTCAGGAGATAAAATTGAAACACACATCATTGCTAGTGTGAAAAGATAGATTGGTTTCCTGACTAAAGGTTCCTGACTAAGTAAGTTAAGTAATCAGTTAAGTAATCAAACTATATGGGAATAAGATAAGATTAGTAACAAACCTTTGAACATGGCACTTAGACTTCAAGAATACTAAATTCAGAATGGTGATCTCTTCATGTAGGTTCTGTGAAGATGGGAAAGATTTATCAGAACACAATCTGGAACCTGTGTGTGGCATTAATGCATCCGAGAAGAAAACTTCAAGTTGCATAAAAGATGCTAGGAATGGAATTATTGTTGCTGATACCACGCAGCATTTGAAAGTTTGTGAAATGTATTAATGGCCATTATTGCAAATTGCTGTTAACTAAAGGGAGGATTTTAACAGGCAGATAAATTGTTTTTCATTATTATAAGTGGACAATATGGCAGAAGTGATCGTTAAGCTAAAGGGAGGATCATCCTAGCGATAACTTTTAAAGTTAGGTTTATGACTGAACTTGCCATATTATACAATATTTTCAATATGGCAACTTCAAATATAATTAAAATGAGGAAACACAACAAGAAAAAGCAGCCCATCGTTGCCACTGCGTTTAAAATAAAAACTTGTTTAATTGAGCAGTTTTATCGACATTGCTCCGGCATTGCCATATTTTTGAAAAAGTTAACTTTATTTTATCATTAGGTTGTAATAACGAAAAGAAGTTAAAGGTGACTTTAAAGTTCACTTTAGCTAAAGTTAACTTTAACTAAACCCAATTTTAACGGCAAGTTGTAATAATGGCCATTAGAAGATGGGTACGACAATAGATGGTGTGGTCGTAGGACTACAGCATTTCTATACGACAGTGGAGAACAGCTGGAGTAGAGCTGTAGACAAAGAATCATCAATGCGAAAGTATGGTTTGCATTTCTTTTAAACCAGACTGACTATTGATTCCCCTACTAGGCTATGGACTATCTGGCCTCAAAATCCAATTTCAGGGGATACAAACGTTGCTCAATAAACATATGATACGCTTCATCAACTCAGGAAATGTTTTGTTAAAACAAAGAAATTTATTATACTCCAGATTTCTGAATACTCAGTTAGGTGGTGGCACAATCCAAGTCCATTTGTATATGTTAAGTACCTTCGCTGTGCTCTTTTAAGCACTCATAATTCTTACTGCCACTTGTAGGGTGTTTATATTTGTTTCCTTTATTGTCTGTTACTTATTGCCTTTTGTTAAATTGGCCTACGCATTAATTTAATTAGATTTTTGACTACTTTGATAAATATCTTTTGCTAGAGAGAGAGAGAGAGTCAGAGAGAGAGCAAGATTGATTTATAACACAATTATATGCGATATTTATTTGACTTTTATTATCACACGCGTTTAGTTTAAATGTACCAGAGAATTAAAGGAATGAATTCTTTAAAAGAAAAAATGAATTCTGTTAACAAATATTGGCAAAGTTAGTTAAGGCAACTCCTGTATCTGTTCTCCGGACCATAAGCGCAAAACAGACAATGCTGTCGGAGTCTTATAGACTACAATCATTTCCATCAATAGTTTTCTTTTTGTTCTGAAGAGAAAATTAACAAAAGGATGAAGATTCACACGGAAAACTACGTGAAAAAAAATCGGCTAAAGAGGGACGTTTTTCAACACTTCGCGAAGGGCCCCTATTGGAACATTTGTTTACCTAATCCTCAAAGATGATTCGTTTAGAAGCCAATATAGGGAATGTTAAGGAGAACGCTGAGGGAAACTTAGGTTAGAACGAAGTGGCAGCTTTGATAACCCAAGCTCACTTGAGCACGATTAGCGGCCCATTTTCACGCCATAAGTAAGTGCAGTCCTTGTACCGACCGAATTCCACCAAACTAGTGAAGAAATTGGTCAGCGCAAAGGATGCACATTAAAAGCACGACTACCCTAGGCTGGAAAACCGGCCTGAAAGTTTAACAAACGAAGCTCTACCCTTGACATCAATGGATGAAAGCTCCGTTTAGCTAACAAGGATTGGAGAGCCAAATAACCTATATCTGCAGCTTGCAAGAGATGGTCATTGACAAAGAAAGTAGAGAACAGTTTCCTCCTCTTCAGCAGATCTACATCCAGGGTAGAAGTCGTTAGTTTGAAGCTGCAGCCTTCCCGCATGTCTTCCCATAACGCAGTGACTTGTAAGCATGGCCACTGTGGTCGAGATGACATTACGATCAATTCCAAGTGTTTGTTTGAGGCGCCTTTTATTGACCGTCGGCGAAGTGAGTCTGGCAATGGAGCAAAATTCCTCATTGACCCAGGATAGGTTGGCGACCCGAAAGAAAGGAGGATGCTCCGGCGACACAGGTATTTGATGCGGAAATTTACGGAAGTTGTCGAAGAGGACGACCTTATTTGCGTTGGAAAGACCAAATCGCTTAAGCCCTGTCATCGATTGGTGTGACCAACTGGCTTAGGCGCGCAAGAAACAGAGGCGCCTGGAAGGATGTGTTACGGCAGGCCGAAATCCGTTAATAGGGTTGTTAATGGCTAACTAAGTAAGTAAGAAAGTAAGAAATCGAGTGAAGAGGGTTCCGGAAGGAGTGCGTCAGCTCTGGCGACAGCGCATCATCTCAGAGAGAATGTTGCGGCAGCGGCAACATTCCCTAACTAATCATAACACTCGAGGGGAACTTGGCCAATAATGTATGTAATCATCTGGAAACAATATCGTGTGCATATTCACTCTTTTAGAATTCTAGAAGTTGACAAGTAAACAATTTTAATATTAAAATTAAAGACTTGTACTCTAATATTCTCAATTACTACTGCTTACCCTTTCTATATGACTTTGTAAACTTTTTGTCTTGAACATTTTAACTCCTCATTTCATGCTAGTTTTACAACCATAGACTCCCCCTGCCCCCTTGCGAAGAGTAGTTAAAATTTAATTTATTTTTATTTCTATCATCTCCCAACTTTTCTCACACACTCTAAAGACACCCAACACATGACTTGAATAACTAAAAACAGAAATTGCTTCGCTTCTGACGCCGCATTCGGCTGCTAAATAAATGGCGCAGAAAACAGAAATTCACAATTAAAAAACTGTCTACCATTCAGGGTAAGAACACACACACAGTAACAGCAAGTAAAACCGAGTAAAAGCTTGTAAAAAGGTACTCATTTCGTATGTAAGCATAGCGACTGACGGCTATAAATGCACGTATTGATGCAGTTGTCGCTATCGTCGTTGTCTTCTTCTCCTGACCCACTTTAATTAAATGCCTTCCTTGTTCATCTTCTTATTTTGCCAATGAATGATAATGTCAGTGATGTTGTGTGTGCAACAAAATGAGCAACTATAACGACAAGAACAACAACAATACTAGTGACATTAACAGCAGTAGCAACATGAAACAAATGACAGTTTTCATTGCAATAAATGTTAATGTCAGCAACATTAAATAGTAAAAATGCAATAAAACTAAACAAAAAACAACAACAAATAAACAACAAAAATAGTGACTACCGGGTAACGATTTCTGTTGATAACTTTTTTTTGGCAGGCAAATCCAAATAAAATGGTCCGTAGGAAAATGAGATTCGTTTGAAGAAATATTTTCTAAAAAAAAAATTTAAGAAGCCTCTACTGAGTTCCGGCCGCCGTAGTCTATTAGGTAGTGTGATGGCTTATTAGACGTAAGGTCACGTTTCAAACCCAAAACGAAATATGAAAAAATATTTCTTCGGCGACATCCTCTCAGCAGATTTCTGACAAAAACTCTGAGAGCAGAAAAAAAATTGCCATGAAAAGGTTCTCAAAAATCTGTCTTTCGGAATCGACTTTAAACTGAAGGTGCCGCCACTCATGTGTGAAATTAACGCACACAACATAAGTGGTATGAGAAGCTAGGTCGTAATCCTAACTGAAGGGTTGTGATGACCAATTATGTACGTATGTGTACTGAGTTCCGGACCACTGTGGAAACTGTGGAGGGAAACTAAAAGGTGCACGAAATGGCACGCAAGGGATTGGGTAAGGCCTCTACAGGAATACTTTTCCAAATTGGAAAAAGCAGCGTGTAATTCAATAAATCGTGGGTGGTTCGACATACCTACATATATATGTACATACATAGTCGGGGTTACGACCTAGCTTCTCACATTACTGACGCTGTGTATGTTAATTTTCTACATCAGTACCGGGACCTACAGTTTAAAGTCAATTCCGAATGACAGATTTTTGACAAAATTTTCACGGCGACTACAACAGTTCGACATACCTGATTACCAAAATTTCAAAACTGTGTCTGTGTCCAGCAGTGGAAAGCGGGAGAAACAGATAAATACTTGAGTTCGACAAGAAAACTGTTGGCATTCTAAGGGAAATTCTACTGGGACACTGCGCTATTAGCAGTTTCTTTGACAAGCTCGGTGTGCCCCACCAGGATTACTGCAGAAGCTGCCATTATGTGGAGGAAATGGAATTGCTGTAACACGTTTTAAGCGAGTGCCCTACACATCAGTTCAGACAGTGACAGAACGTTTGAATATGTGGGCATGATGGCGTACATGCTATTAAGGTAACCGGCCGATGTCATTCGGAGCTCATTATTGTCCAAACCCACGACAAACGGATCATGACAAGGTGGCTTATCCCACATTGTGTAACACAATAGGCTATGTGGCCACCGAGTGAAGGTTGCCTGTGAACGGCAAGCTACCCAAGCAAACTGTAGTCACCTTATATGTTACCTAGATAGTGGAGATCCCACTACATATGTACATGCCAAAACAATATGCAACGTTGCTAGAATGAGATGAAAGAGTTTCCTGGATAATGATGAACTACAATTAGCAGCGAAGTCGCCGTAGTCTAGTAGGTAGTGTGTTGACTTATTAGACGCAAAAGCCTGGGTTCGAACCCCAGGCCAGGCATCAAAGGCAAAATACAAAAAGTATTTTTTCGGCGACTTCCTCTCAGTAGATTTCTGGCAAAAATTCTGAGAGTAACTAAAAATTGCCATGAAAAGTTTCTCAATGAATAAAAATCTGTCGTTCGGAGTCGACTTTAAACTGTAGGTCCCACCACTCATGTATAAAATTAACACACACAACATAATGTGATGGTGTGAGAAACTAGGACGTTGTACAATGGGTCAATTCGACCTCCGGGTACTGCACTTGTCTTAATTGACAAGTACACGTCCTCCAACCTAACTTAACCTAACCTAACCATGATGTGGCGAAAACGTAATCGGTGCAACATCTTTTATACGTATGCCCTACACTTCAGGTTTTTGGGTGACCGAACGTTAAAAGATGTGGGCATGGTGGCGTACATGCCACTAAGGTAACTGGCCGATTTCATCCGGAGCTCGAGATGGTTCAAATCCACTACCAACGGATCAAGGGGGCTTATCCCACATTAGGTAACACAATAGGCTATATGGCCACCGAGTGAAGGTGCTGTGAACAGCAAGCTACCTAACCAAGCTGTAGTCAGCTTATATGTCACCAGCATAGTGGATATCTTACCACATACATGCCAAAGCAATATGCAACGTTGCTACAACGAGATGCAAGAGATTGCTGGATAATGATGAACTACAATTAGCAGCGAAGTCGCCTAGGTCTAGTAGGTAGTGTGTTGGCTTATTAGACGTGAAGCCTCGGTTCAAATCCCAGGTCAGACATCAAAACGAAATATGAAAAAATATTTCTTCGCCAACTTCCTCTCAGCAGATTTCTGGCAAACACTCTGAGTGTAAATAAAATTGCCATGAAAAGTTGTTCAAAAATCTGTTGTTCGGAGTCGACTTTAAACTGTAGGTTCCGGCAATCATGTATAAATATTAATGCACACAACATAAGTGGTGTGAGAAACTAGGTCGTAATCCTGACTAAAGGGTTGTAATGACCTGTATGTATATGTAGAGTTAGTGGCACAGAAAATGCTAGTGCACAGACGAAAGTCGAAACTGGAAGTGTGGCACAACTTAAGCGTTGATACGAAACTGAGTTTTAAACATCACTTGACAATAGTTGGCATTAAGGCTTAAAGGATATATACTGATGAT
The DNA here is from genome assembly GCA_932273835.1 of Sarcophaga variegata. Taxonomy (NCBI): domain Eukaryota; kingdom Metazoa; phylum Arthropoda; class Insecta; order Diptera; family Sarcophagidae; genus Sarcophaga; species Sarcophaga variegata. The sequence continues at coordinate 12,694,696 of OW026361.1, read as the reverse complement.
GAATTTTGTACGACCTTTCTGCCAAAGGTTTTTATCTACCCTGCGCTGTGCTCATTACTTCATAGACGATGGTACGCTCGAGCGTTTAATGCTGAATGTTGTACGACCTTTATGTCAAAGGTTTTTGTCTACGCTGCGCTATGCTCATTACTTCATAGACGATCGTACGCTCGAGGGTTTAATGCTGAATTTTGTACGACCTTTCTGCCAAAGGTTTTTGTGTACGTAGACGATCGTACGCTCGAGCGTTTAAAGCTGAATGTTGTACGACCTTTCTGTATAAGGTTTTTGTCTACGCTGCGCTGTGCTCACTAGTTCGTAGACAATCGTACGCTCGAACGTTTAATGCTGAATGTTGTACGATCTTTCCGCCAAAGGTTTTTGTCTACGCTATGCTCTGCTCACTATTTCATAGACGATCTGCAAAGAGTACGCATTATCCGAAGAGTCAAGTGCTGTAATATCACACGTTTTTTTCTAATTTTTCTACCAGGTCCTTTCCTAGCACATATCCTCATAGTTTTCCTTACATTATTAAAACCGAAATTCACACAATTAATGTTGTTGTATGCTTATTTTGTTGCTGCCTGTTATTAGCGGCTGTGATGGTGAGTGTATTTGCTGGTGGAAATCCATTTCATTAATGTTTACTGCTGATGATGACGATGATGATGACGATGAAGTCTGTCAGTTTTAATGTTTGTTTATAATTTCCCTGTCTTAGTAAATTAGTAAAATGCTCTTAAGATTGCATATATGCATTTATAATACATAACATCCCCCCTTTAAACACAAGTGTGATATAATTTTCGTGGTCATCATTATCGTCATCATCATCATCATACCGCCGTCATACACTACATCACACATGTATCCTCATTATTTGCAACGTCATCTCGGAGAGAGATAATCATCACCCCTAAACAGTTACATGCTGCAATACGAAAATGTCATTCTTACCACAATATTGTCATTGGTGTATGTATGTGTGTTGTTTGTCGTTTGTGTGCAGGGATATGGCGGTTGATAATACAAACAACATGTGCTGGAATCCTGTTAGACGGTTATACTTACACATACAAGCCAATGATAAGACCTTAACTTTATAAATACATTGAAACATAAGGGGCGTTTCAACTCTAAAGGCACAATATGACACATTTTCCAGAATGAGTTTCCTTTGTCCTTATAAAGTAAAATGTCCCACCTCATATATGTATGACTGCGGCAAATACTTGCATGCAACACTGCTTATGTCTAATCCACTGCATACATATCCACAATCCTTTTCGTTATGCTCGTTTCGCTGTGCTCTTAAGCAGTTGTCATTGTGGTAATGGTATTGGTTTCTGTTGTTGTTCGTTTATGTTGTTGTTGCATGTTTGTTTATAACCCCCGTATTTGTTTATCCCGGCGTATTTATTTATTGCATGTGTTTGTCATGTGTAAATTACATAAAAATTTATTTGTTAATGTGACTTTTTGCGACTACTGTTTACGCTGCTTGACTTTTTTATTTCCATTCTTTTTTTTTAATTTAAAATTTTTTCTTCTTTTTTTCGTGGGTTGTATGTGTGGAACTGAAAGTTTTTTCAGTCACCGAAATATATGAGTGGTTTTGAAATTATTGTACCCTACCCCACATAAGAGGTGTTGGGAAAATATTGTGCTTAAGCTTTTGTTTGTAAAACCTTAACACTTTAAATCAAAATCGCTTTAGGATTTATAAATTGAACGCCTTTGGATGACATTTACAGTCTGAGATCTCTAATATCGGACATCATTCTAAGAAAGAGGATTTAAGTCATGTTTTTGCGCGATTGTTCTATGTGGCCTTTGAAGTTCAGGTCCATTTCTGCATGAATGGATACATAAACAAACAAAATTGTCAAATTTGCGACGAGTTCCACGCGATAAAATCACTGTTTTGGAGTATTTTGGGCTGTTGGCATTACGGGCCACATTTCTTTAAGAACGACGGTAGTCAGGCCATCAGAGTCAAGGGCGCTTAAAAACTACCAGTAGCCTAAATTGAATGATAAAGATACCAACGACATGCGGTTTCAACAGAATGGTGCTAGGTGCCAAGCAACTCATGCCAAATTGGTTATGGTGCACAGGAGATTTAAGCGCATAGAAGAGATGTGGTCTAGTCACCGAGATCGTGGGATTTCACCCCTTTAAACTTGTCTTAAGTCGCTGGTGAAAGCTCATAAGCTACTAGCTGTACCGCTAGAGTAAACTAGCATAACCTATGCCATCGCTCAAATTCAGTCTGATTTATGCGCCAGAATTATCTAAAATTGAAAATTTCGGCAGCACTCCACCCAGAGAAGCCGTAGCGGACTTAATAACATCAATAGATTTTTCAAATGAATAAAAAAGCGGTAATGATATTTCACGCAGAATTTGTTTCATTTAAATTTAAATATAAAAAGCATTTAACGAAAGAACCGGTATCTATAATATAATTGGTCATTACAACCCTTTAGTCAGGATAACAACCCAGCTCCTCATACCACTTACATATGTTGTGTTTGTTAATTTTATACATGAGTGTCGGGGCCTACAGTTTTAAAGTCGACTCCGAACGACCGGTTCTTTGAAAAAGCTTTTCATGGCAATTTTTTATCTACTCTCCGAGTTTTTGCCAGAAATCTGCTGAGAGGAGGTTGCCGAAGAAATATTTTTTCATGTTTTCGTTTTGATGTCTGACCTGGGGCTTGAATCGAGGCCTCACGTCTAATAAGCCAACACACTACCTACTAAACCACAGCGACTTCAAGACTCGATATAATGTTCACATATTTGATGCACTTCAAAGGGGTATATGGGTTGAACCAATCCAAATCATCACCATTTTATCATGGATTTGTGGCTTCGAAAAAAATATTCCAGAAAATGTTCCCAGAAGAATCTGGAAAGTGGATTTCTATCTGACACAGACGCTTTCTGGCGACTGATACTTTTACAAGTATCTGCAAATCAAAGAGTTGCTGTTAACTTCCACTGTCACGAATTACTGCTTGGAAAATTGTCGTGCATATCAGAGGTCAGCAATGAGTATTCAAAACGATGAGTAGATTCGAATCATACTTATAATTTCTGATACTTATACGCATTCATACTTATTTTAATGTCATACTCATACTACTCATACTCAAAGTTTGAAATACTCATGGTAGTCATACTTAACAATACGCATGATGTTGTGGATTTCGACTCTCCTTTACTCAACATTTACAAGAATCACAAAATAAGTATGATTCGCATGCGAACACTACAATACTCACAAGAAGGTTGTGTTTTTGCTTTGCTTGCTGTCTTTGTCTTTTTCTTTCTTCTTTTTTTTTGTAAATGAAACAACAACTAAGACTGTACATTTGGATGAATGATTCGAATCACTCGAATCATTTATGAGTATACATAAGTATTTTTCTAAATTTATGAATCTGAATGAGTAGGCGTATGAATAAAACATATTTCGAATGTTATGAGTTTGATGTCAACGTTGTACTCATACTCATTGCAGCTTGTGCTTATAAATCAATGTTGAAGGGAGTACGAATGAATCAGAGTAGTTGGATTTCAATACTGTTGACTTACTCATACCCAAAATTTCATGAGTACTTATGAGTAGCGAAAAAGCGATTCATTGCTGATCTCTGGTGCATATATCTTCACTGAAATTGAATTTTTTTTTTAATCTGATCCCATTGAAACCACCCCCTATTTTACCATTTTTCCACCTTAAATCCATTGGTATATCATATCTGAGAGCCAGACGCAAAGTTGAAGAAGTTGATTAAGGTCTTTTTAAATAATTGGATACTACTGTAAGCCCCTTAAGACTGTCAAATGTCCCCTTCTATATCCTGTTTCAAGTTCAGAAATATACTGAAATCTAGGGGACAAGAAGTTACTTCCCTTTTGGCTATGATCGAAAGGAATTTGGACATCTAAAGATGCCTTTAGTGTATCGATTAGGTATAATCTTATTATTCCAGTTGATGCCATTAAAGGGGATTAAAAGCAACTTATCTTCAGTTTAACCTCCATCGGCACAGTCTTAGGGTACAGGGTGATTAGGGGTTTTAGGGACTTAAACTCCATGCCCTATCGAAGAATTTTGTGGAGGTACAGAATACTCTGAAGACGTCGTAGTCTAGTAGGTAGTGTGTTGGCTTATTAGACGTAAAACCAGGGTTCGAGCCTCAGGCCAGACCACAAGACAAAATATGAAAAATTATTTCTTCGGCGACTTCCTCTCAGCAGATTTCTGACAAAAATCCTGAGAGTAAATAAAATTGCCATGAAAATTTTTCTCAAAAATCTGTCGTTAGGAGTCGACTTTAAACTGTATCTCCCACATAAGTGGTGTGAGAAACTAGGACGTTTTACAATGGGTCAATTCGACCTCCGGGTACTGTACTTGTCTTAATTGACAAGTACACGTCCTCTAACCTAACCTACAGAATACTCTGCATGCTTTTGTGCTGTCTTTAATGCAAAGTTTAAGTGCCTTTTATTTGATATTGAAGTTCCTCTCCTAGTGAATGACGTGCCCCAATTCATTTGTCTCTTGAATTTGAAGTAGAAGCGAGCTAACGACAATGGTTCGTAGTAAAATGAAGGCCATGTGTTAAAAAACGAAGTCGCCGTAGTCTAGTAGGTAGTGTGTTGGCTTATTAGACGTAAAGCCAGGGTTCGAGCCCCAGGCCAGACATCCAAACAAAATACAAAAAGTATTTCTTCGGCGACTTCCTCTCAGCAGATTTCTGACAAAAACTATGCGAGTAAGATAAAATTGCCATGAAAAGTTTCACAAAAATCTGCAGTTCGCAGTCGACTTTAAATTGTAGGTCCCCCCACTCATGTATAAAATTAACACACGCAACATATGTAAGTGATGTGAGAAGCTAGGTTGTAATCCTGACTAAAGGGTTTTAATGACCAATTATGTATGTAGTTATGTAAACAGTTAGCCTTCTCACACAACAATATGTTCCCATTTACTAGTTCTCGCTTAAAAATTCTTGAGTTTACTTATTGACGTACATCACTTGCCTATTGCAATGAGTAGCAGTATAGGGTACCACATATTCAGAATTAACCGACTGTAAGTTTTCCCTGTTTATTTTCCTTGTTTATAACAATTTTAATGAAATAATAAAGCAGTAACGACAACAGCACTTTTAAATTATTTGTCAAAAATGAAAATAAACACTGTTTAACAAGGTCATCGTAGAATAACGATTTCACAAATGAAATTTTCTGTGTTCAGTGACGTATGAGCGATATTTAGTTACACAAAAAAAGGAAAATTTGGGACATAACGCAGAGAGTGTTTGAAACTTTATTCAATTTAATTTAAATCATTTGGCTGTATAGATGCCTTAAAAACTAAGCCAAGGTTCTATGAACCTTTAGAACATCAAGCTGATGGATGAAGGATCAGGTTCAATATAAGCTAATAGATAGTCAGTTATTCTAGTCACCAGTGCTCTCTGTTGAATACCAAGTGAGGTGTTATTTACTATACTTAATTAACACTCTGATCTTCCATTGAAGCAGAGGGTTACACTGGTAACAGAGAGGCTAAAAAGGCTGCTGCAATCTGGAGTATAGACCAGCTACTATCTTATGATTTAATGATTAGTTCTAGCAATAGAAAGTCAATTAAATTATTGCAAATATTATCGATAATTTGCATTTTCTGTAATAAATTATTGCAAATATTATCGATAATTTGCATTTTCTAAAGGGTCCGCCAAATAACTTTTTTTTTGAAAATGCTTTAAAAAAAACTACTGAATATTTTCTCAAATTCCTTTTTTTATTTGAAAGTACAATCCTTCCGGTTAATAATGGAAAATAATTTCATTCAAATGGCTGCCTCGGCTGGCCATGCAGTAGCCTACACGATCGGCCAAATTTGTAAGCACATTGTCGATTGTGTGCAAATGTATTTCACCAATGGCTTCACGAATATTGTCCTTTAAAGCGTCAATTGTCTCTGGCTTGTCGGCGTAACACTTATCTTTGACGGCACCCCACAAATAATAGTACAACTGTGTCAAATCGCAGCTCCGAGGTGGCCATGATGAGTGGTGGGATTTTTGAGCAACTTTTCATGGCAATTTTATTTACTCTCAGGGTTTTTGCCAGAAATCTGCTGAGAGAAGGTCGCCGAAGAAATACTTTTTGTATTTGGTTTTGACGTCTGGCCTGGGTCTCGAACCCTGGCTAATAAGCCAACACACTACCTATTAGACTACGGTGACTTCATATCACATTATTGTCGTTCTTAAATGTCATTGCCTTATCCGGCTTACCGATAGACTTAGAATTCCCTCGCAGAACAACTCCAAGATCTGAAAATCAGTGGAGGACACTGCCTTTTATCGCTTATGGCAAATTAATTGAGGTTCTTCGCCTTTCATTGCCTGTCGCCTTTGAAAATTAAAAGAATAATTTTGTAGTTCGTATAATTTCCTATAGGGCCTGTGGATGTAGTCGCCGTAGTCTAGTAGGTAATGTGTTGGCTTATTAGACGTGAGGCCACCGATCGAACACCAGGTCAGACATTTCCCACGAAATATGAAAAAAAAATATTTCTCCGCCGACTTCCTCTCAGCAGATTTCTGGTAAGAACTCTAGAACTAAAATAAAATTGCCATGAAAAGTTTCTAAAAAATCTGTCGTTCAAAGTCGTCGTCTTTGGCACCCCCTCTTATGTATAAAATTAATACACACAACATAGGGGGTGAGAGAAGCTAGGTCGTAATCCTATCTGAAGAATTGTAATGACCAGTTTGTATGTATGTTATGTCTGACTGCAGAGGGAGATCCTTTCCTATTGCAGTCTAAAGCCATTCCTCAGAAATTTAAGCATAATAAAGGGCTATCCATTTCGTGGTTTCAAAAATATGGGACTGGAATTGGACATCTGTCAAACTAAGTTGTGAAACCAATTTTTTTCTTTTCCGTTGAAAGTCTGACATTGACGAAAATGGATCGCTTAACTATCATACAACGCATAAAAATTATCAAAACCTACTACAAAAATGGTGATTCTGCCACATCCACGTATCATGCTTTAAGAGGAGATTATGGTTGACATAATCGTCCAACTACGCAAGCAATTGGCAAAATTGTGAAGAAATTTTATGACACTGGAGTGGTTATAAATATTGAAAGGCCTGTGCATCATCGTTTCGCTCGTTCCGCTGAAAATATCGCTATTGTAAGTGAAAGTGTAGCCGAAAACCCGAATGTGTCGATTCCTTGTCGTTCTCAGGAATTAGGACTGTCTTACGGCACATTATGGCGTATTTTGAATTTAGATCTACACCTACATCCATATAAAGTCCAGCTCACGCATCAACTGAAGCCAGCTGACCATTCACGCACCCAGACCACGTAGATACGTGGCATGGGTGCTTGAACAACAGGCGGTGGACGGCAATTTTTCGAACAAAATTTTCTTCAGCAATGAAGCACATTTCACACTCGGTGGGTATGTTAATAAACAAAATTGTCGTATTTGCGGATCTGAGAATCCTTAAGTAATTGAAGAGAGGCCATTACATCCAGAAAAAGTCTCTGTTTGGTGCGCTCTTTGGTCCGAAGGTGTGATAGGGCCTTACTTCTTCGAAAACCACGATGAAACGACTGTCACCGTCAATTCGGAGCGTTATGGTCATATGATAACCGACTTTTTTTTTGCTTGCTATTGAAGAATATGACTTGAAGAATATGTGGTTCACAACAAGACGATGCCACATGCCACACAACTTGAGCGAATATACCTTTATTGCAAGAGACATTTCCTGGCCGCGTAATTTCTCGTCGTGGCGATATCAACTGGCCACCACGATCATGCGATTTGACACCATTAGACTTTTTTTGTGGGGCTACGCCAAAGACCGTGTTTATGCAGATAAACTTTCAATTCTTGAGCACTTAAAAACCAAAATTCGTCAAGTTATGGCTGAGATACCGACCAATATGTGTGAAAAAGTGGTCGAAAATTACCTCAAAAGAATCAGTGCTTGCAACACTTCGCGTGGAGGTCATTTAAATGATGTTGTGTTTCGCACATAATGTCAACGTTCAAACTTTACAATAAAAAATAAATATCATGAAAAAATATTTTAAATGTGTTTTATTTACGTTTACTTTTGAAACCACGAAATGGATAAGCCTTTGCAAAGACACTTCGTGCCAGAGTCCGAGCAGTTGCAATTGCTTTTTCTTAGGAACTACGCTAGCGAGTGCTGCATCATTCTTTATAAGGCAAGGAATTGAAACAAATATCTTCCTTAATATTGTAATGGAAGCCCAAGCACTTTTAGTTCGCCTACGCGTAGAAGCTTCTAATGTCTCTATACGTGGCCTAATGGAGTTTTTAAAATTCTTGCGTACGAAAATTTTTTTTATTTGGTGGCGTATGAATGATATTTTATTGCATTTATTGAGATTGCTTATACGTCACGAATTTTTCTTTAAATTTAATTTTTTCTTTTAATTTAATTTATTGTAATGGAAGCCCAATCACTTTTAGTTGTCCTAGTGTCTCTACACGTGGCCTAATGGAGTTTTAAAATTCTTGTGTACGAATTTTTTTTTATTGGGTGGCGTATGAGTGATATTTTATTACATTAAACAAGATTAATTATACGTCACGAATTTTTCTTTAAATTTATTTCAATTTATTTTTTTTTCTTATTTAAAAGAACAAATCGTTCTCTATTCAAGACGTACTTCAGAAGAAAAAAATGTGTTTTGCCTTCAGGTTCTTGATTAAAAATACGAAATGAAATGTTGTGAGTGCAACAGGTGGTTCTCCATACCATCAGCTGGCAACATATTGCTCTTCACACACAGAAATGTTGACGCAGCTTAATGTTTAGCAACATTTACGTTAAAGAAAGTAATAAACATTGTTGCAGAAGTGGTTGCTTAACTAGGAAATCTCATACTTTCTTGCAATGTGGACATTCATTCATCATAAGAAAAGAAAAGAGAAACGAAGATTTTTGCAAACAATTCAAATGTAAAATTAATTCAATTTAAAATCAAATGAAATGAAATGAAATATTTTGCCAAATAATAATGAGTACTTCAGGCATAATACTGCATTTCAATGTATTGTATGGTATTGTACGTTTAATAGGAATTTAAATGATATTCCATAACAAGGAGAAGCTAAGCTAAAAGCATCGTAATTAATGAAATAAAGGCATGAATAAATAACATTTTCATACTCCTATGCATGCATACACGTTACATACATTCAAGGTAATACTGTATTTAAGTGTTCATTAAAGTTGTGCTTAAAATCTGTTCTCTTTAAATGAAGATAAGCAAACTACATTGCCTTTCAATTATAGGCAGCAAAAAAGGATTACAAAACCATCATTCTCTACTGTAGTATACTATAAATGTGATAAGAATTAAATATCAATGCGTTAAAGAAGTTGGTTTTACAATATAATCTCTCTCTCTCTGTAGTTTGTAGTCTATGAAAATGAAATGATTTTTAAAACTTTATGTATGGGTTTATTGGTGTGTATTTATTTACACATGCATACATACATACATACATATATATGTACATTTGAAAAAACACACATCTCTTTCTACAAACATTGATTTACTTAACAATTTTGCTAATGGGAATAATGGAATTTAACACAGTCTAAATGATATAAACGAGCTGTTATTACTGGTAGGAACCATATAAGGTCCCCGATTTTAAAATAATAGAAAGGAATCAAGAATCGTATCGTTGGCATCTCAATCAAGGCGCTGAACACATTAGTTCACTGCAGGAGTTTCTATACAATGCCCTGGATTTTGAAGCGAGAGTAAGGAATAAAAAACCTTATCAAGAGCATCTCAATCAAGGTGCTGAAAATATTAATTTACTGCAGGGGATTCTATACAAGGCCCTGGATTTTAAAATAACAGGAAGGAATCAAGAACCTTATCATAAGTTAGGATTACGACCTAGCTACTCATACCACTTATGTAGCGTGTGTTAATTTTATACATGAGTGGCATGGACCTGCAATTTTAACGCGGTTCTGAACGACAGATTTTTGACAAACTTTTTCAAGGCAATTTTTTATTGTGTTTGCCAGAAATATGCTGAGAGGCAGTCGCCGAAGAAATATTTTTTCATATTTCGTCATGTTGAAGATGTCTGAGCCGGAGTTTGAACCATGGCTTCGCGTCTAATAAGCCAACACACCACCCACTAGAGCACGACGACTTTCAATCAAGACACTGCAAATATTAATTCACTGCAGGAGTTTCTATACAAGGCCCTGGATTTTAAAATAATAAGAAGGAAGCAAGAACCTTGTCATGTGGATCTCAATCATGACACTAAAAATATTAATTCACTGCAGGAGTTTCTACATCGACCATGAAGTAAGACAAGGGTTAGTATTAATACCTCCGCTAAGCCTAGCATGAAGTCGCCGTAGTTTAGTAGGTAGTGTGTTGGCTTATTAGACGTACAGCCACGGTTCGAGCCCCAGGCCAGACATCAAAACAAAATATGAAAAATATTTCTTCTATGACTTCCTCTCAGCAGATTTCTGACAAAACTCTGAGACTGAAATCAAATTGCCATGAAAAGTTTCTCAAAAATCTGTCATTCTGAGACGATTTTAGACTGTAGGTCCCCCCACTCATGACCTAGCTTCTCATACCACTAATGTTGCGGGTGTTAATTTTATACATGAGTGGCAGGATCTATAATTTAAAGGCTGCTCCGAATGACAGATTTTTGAGAAACTTTTCATGGCAATTTGATTTCAGTCTCAGAGTTTTTGACAGAAATCTGCTGAGATGCAGTCTGTGGTTTGATGTCTAGCCGGGCGTTCGAACCGAGGCCTCAGGTCTAATAAGCCAACGAGACTGAAAATATTAATTCACTGCAGTAGTTTCTACATCGACCATCAAGGAAGACAAGGGCTCGTATTATTAGCTCTGTTGTGCCTAGCACATTAGATTCCATAGTACCGGATGGTATTCAGTGAAACATTAATCAATGCCTGCATTTTTTTTTAATGTTGACTGGCTTTCAGAACCTGATGGTGTAAAACAAGATGGTGTTGCTAAGACCTGTTTCGAATAGAATATTCCGGTTTGGAGAAATAAATATAACTGCAGAACTACATGGCGAAGTATATTTGAAAAAGTTGATGCTAAGACCCCTGATCCAAAATGGAATTAGATTCTGTGATATTGTTCAGACTACGTAGAAATAGAAGCTGTGGCTCTGAGTAGGAGAAAGAGACAGTTTGTCACCTCATATGTCAGTGCTTTGAACATGAAAAGACGCAGGTTCTTAATCTCTCACTTTCTGACATTCTTGATCGCGTTCTCAAATATAATGGTTGCTGCATTGCACACATACATAATGCATAATACATGGCTGTGTTTGCTGCGTTGCACTTACATACATACATACATATTTAATTCGTCATTACAATCCTTCAGTCAGGATTACGACCAAGCTTCTCACGCCGTTTATCTTGTGTGTGTTAATTTTATACATGAGTGGCGTTGACCTGCAGTTTAAAGTCGACTCCGAACGACAGATTTTTTGAGAAACTTTTCATGACAATTTTATTTTACTTTCAGAGTTATTGTCAGATATTTACTGAAAGGAAGTTGGCGTCATATTTCGCTTGGTTGCAGATGTCTGAACTGGTGTTTGCACCGAGGCCTCGTGTCTGGTAAACCAAGACACTACCTACTAGACTCCTGCATTTTCCAGATTTATTTTAGACTTAGGTTGCTTTCCTTTAGGGAGTGATTGATCCCCTAGTTGAAGGTTGATTATGGTGTCGTAAATGCTGTCTTAACTTGGACCTCTTTCTTTAAGAGGGTGTGACAAAGTACCCAATCCCATATGCAGAGATAATTCAAAATATTCCTTATAAGCAAAGAAAGGCTTGCTTACTTGGGACATGTGACGTCATTGTGTTGCTAAAAAACTAATGTTACTCAAATCGACTTTAGCTAGACAGGTTCTGTTAATAAATTTTGGAAGCTTGAGAATTTCTTCACTCAAACAATAATTAAGAAGATATTCTATGCTCTTTTTTTCTTTATTGTCATTACAAGTTCTGCAGAAGTCGTTGTTAGGAATTCCTAATACCCTGATATGTATATTCAGGCGTAGGAGTTCCGTAATAATTGCTTTCTTATTTCTAAGAGGAAATCGGGTCTCTATACACTGGGGTAAAATCTGTGTAACATTATCTGGCTGCCAAGCAAAGGAATGCTGGTTTCAAACAACGATTTCATTCGAATTTTCAGTTGTACTAGCTTTTTGCAAGTATGTTAGCTTTGCTGTGTTTGAGCAGCAACCCGGGAACATTACCTTTCAATGTTTTGCTATCTCCTACAGAGATATACTTCCCTTTTGATCATCAGTTGTACTGGCATTTGCAAATATGATAGCCTTGTTGTGTGTGAGCAGCAACCGAGGAGTACAACTATCGATTGTGTTGCTCTCTCCTACTGAGATACGCTCTAGTTTTGATAATCAGTAAATACTTGAATGATGTTCTCTGGGAAATGTAAGCCATAGAATATCCTGGTATTTTTGTTATTGAACAAGAATGCAAAAATGTTTCGGGAATCCTGCAACGAATGGTATCCAGATTTCGACGTGACCATAGCTTTTGTGGATCCATAGTTTTAGGGAAAGAACTTTATTACAGAGGTACTGCGCTAATAGAGCCGAGATACTATATTGTTGGCTTATAGAAAAGTACTTTATTAGCTTACCCATATCTGGCTTTATAACCGCTTCACTTGGTCTTGAAGTCTTATTGAAATATTTGTACAGCATAAAACATGGAAATACGTAGAGCGTGTGTTTAAAAAATTTACTCAATGAAGTGGCTCTTCAATTACATTTTCAGTTTCAACTGAGAGAAGCCAGAAAGTACCCTACAATTTTCTACAACTAACGCCACAGCTACTCACACTCTGATTCCATTTGGAGAGGCACTTTCTGTCCTATTATCCTTGTTGCTATTGTTTTTCCTGTATGCTCAACAGGATGTTAAACATAAACACTTTAATATTATTGTAGAGAGAGATAGAGAGCACAAGTGATGGAGTATGAGAGAGAGAGATAGAAAGAGAGTAAGGATAAGAGATGGTAATTTATAAACTGGAAAATTATTACCGGATAGTTGTTGTTTAACAACAGCAACAGAACAAAAACAAAAGCAAAAACGAAAACTATATTAACAGTAAATAGAGCAAAAGCATTGCAGCAGGATAATAAAGAAATTCTTCATTATTCAACAATAAAAATGGAATTCGAAAACAAAAAGATTTTTGTTTTCACCCAATTTTTCTTTAATTAATGTCGGATTTATTTATTTTTATCAGTTGATTACGAGAAGTGCAATAAGGAAAGGGAAACTATATTTGAAGAATGTTTGGTAAACCAACATACACGGCATTGGTCTGGTGGGGCTTTAATATGAAAGGGAAAAAATTGTTTCAGGATTTTCATTTTTTTAAATTGGAAATAATTTTCAGCAACAAACCTATAGGGTTATCCAATTAGCGACTAAAAATTCTTTGTCTGGCCTAATATGGATACCTACGTAACGGATAAATTGTCACAATTTGAAGTCCCATTTATTGGTTCCGTCAACAACAAGCAAATCTATTGTACACGAGGTTCGAAGAATCCAGAAGCGATTATGGAAGAGCCTTAGCATCTAGAAAAAGTGTTATAAAGGGTCCGCCAAACAACTTTTTTCTTTTGAAAATGCTTAAAAAAAAAACTACTGAATATTTTCTCAAATTTCTTTTTTATTTGAAAATACAATACTTCCGGTTAATAATGGAAAATAGTTTCATTCAAATGGCTGCCTCGGCTGGCCATGCAGTAGCCTACACGATCGCTTCAATTTTTAAGCACCTTATCGATTGTGTGCAGCTGTATTTCACCAATGGCTTCACGAATATTGTCTCTGGCTTGTCGGCGTAACACTTATCTTTGACGGCACCCCACAAATAATAGTCCAACGGTGTCAAATCGCAGCTCCGAGGTGGCCAAACGACATCAGCTCTGCGGCTGATAATGCGATCTTCAAAAACAGGGCGCAAAAGATTGAGTGTAGCTTCGTCTGTGTGGCACGTAGCGCCGTCCTGTTAAAACCAAATGTTGCCAATATCCTCCTCTTCAATTTTTGTGAACAAAAATTCGTTCAACATGGCCCGATAACGATCGCCATTGACTGTAACGGCCACTGCTTGCTTATTTTCGAATAAAAATGACCCAATTATGCCTCTGGACCAAAATCCGCACCAAACAGTCCCTCGTTTTGGGTGCGTCGGCTTTTCAATGTATGCGTGCGGGTTTTCTGTGCCCCAAATGCGACAATTTTGCTTGTTTACATACCTGCCAAGATCAAAATGAGCTTCATCGGAAAAGATGATTTTTTTTTTTTGCCAAAATCGGCATTTTCTGTAAGTCGATCGCAGGCCCACTTACCGAAGCGAAAACGCATTGGATGGTCAATTGGCTGCAACTCCTGAACCAGTTGGACTTTGTATGGCTTCATACCAAGGTCTTTATGCAAAATTCGTCTCAATGATGTCTCCGAAATGTTCAATTGTTGAGAACGACGGTGAATTGATGTTAATGGCGCTTCACGCACACTTTCTGCCACAGCAGCAATATTCTCGGGTGTACACACTGTTTTTGGTTTTTCACGCTATGGTTTTTCGATGAGATGCCAGAACATACGGAGCTGACGGTGCTTCTCTTCTTCCAAAATCCGTACGCAATTTTCGCACACATTCTGCAACATTACCATGATTTTCAAAGTACTGTCGCAATATTTCCTAGCGTTGTTCAAGCGTATACACAGTCATATTCGTTCAGCGGAAGGATAAAACTAATTATCTGTCAAATCAGACATGAGCTAAGTGTTACCATTCACGAAATAAGCACTAGTGAAAAAAGAAAACGTTAGATGGCGGACCCATTAAATATTATTTTATTTGAATTTCAAGATATGAGACTCTTAATGGAAGACCTGATGCTATAAATTATCTTATAAATTTGTGTAAAGAGCATATAATTTGGTAGACTGTGAAGAATATTTAAAACAACGTTTGAAAAACACTTTCTTATCGCCAGTGATTGATAGTTCAATGTGAAGCAGATGTTAAAGGGTTAATAAGAACGTCAATTATGATACAAACTGAAATTTAACATACATACCAGAGATCAGCAAAAGATGGGTAGATTCGAATGATACTCATAATTTCTGATACTTATACGCACTCATACTTATTTTAATGTCATACTCATACTACTCATATTCAAAGTTTGAAATACTCATGGTAATCATACTTAACAATACTTATGATGTTATTGATTTCGACTCTCCATGACTCATCGTATACACGAATCACAAAATAAGTATGATTCGCGTATGAACACTACAATACTCACTAGAAGGTTGTGTGTTTGCTTTGCTTGCTGTCTTTGACTTTGGCATTTTCTGTATTCTTTCTTTATAAATGCAACAACAACTAAGACTGTAAATGTTGATGAATGATTCGAATCACTCATGAGTATTATAAGTATTTTTCTAAATTTATGAATCTGAATGAGTTGGCATATGAATCAAACATAGTTCGAATGCAATGATTTGATGTCAACGTTGTACTCATACTCATTTCCACCTGTACTTATAAATCAATGATGTAGTGAGTATGAATGAATGAGAGTAGTTGAATTTCAATACTGTTGACTCACTCATACTCAAAATTTCATGAGTACTTATGAGTAGCAAAAAAAAAACGATTCATTGCTGATCTCTGATACATACATAACATAATTGGTCATTACAACCCTTTAGTCAGGATTAGGACCTAGTTTCTCACATCACTTATGTTGTGTGCGTTAATTTTTATACATGAGTGGTGGGACTTACAGTTTAAAGTCGACTCCGAATGACAGATTTTTGAGAAACTTTTTCATGACAATTTTATTTAACGCTCAGAGTTTTTACCAGAAATCTGCTGAGAGGAAGTAGCCGCAGAAATATTTTTTCTATTTTGTTTAGTTAAAGATGTCTGACCTGGTAAATTTAACCCACATTTTAATTTAATTATATTGTAGTTCATTCACTTTCCATTCACTTTTTTCTATTTAAAGCTCACCAAACCTATTTAAGCACTGTCATGAGAGTTCATTGCACATATTATCGCCGAGGGTATGGGGTGTTGGGTGATGTTTTTATTTTTATTTTTTTTTATTCAATTAAATTAAACATTTTCCGTGTATTTATAAATATTTTATAGTTTTGTTATGCCTGACATGTTCATTATCATTAACACTATTAATAAAACAACAACAACAAAAACAGAAGAGAGTCAGCTTTAATGGTTTAATAAACAAACAAAAACCCATAATAAAAAAAATTGTTTTAATTATTAATAAAGTATTCCCTGCACACACACACACACACACAGCCATACATGCATAAATTATAATTTTCGTATAAAAAATATTTCCATAAAAAATTTCAATTTTTTTTTTTTAAATTCTCTTTCTTTTAATTTTTATTTCGTTTGCTTTTATTTCTGCCCGTTTAATAGCCGTGTAATAAGTGGCCGAGTTTCTTCTTCTCTTTTTTATTTACAGACAAACAATTGCTCATAAAAATTATGAATTATTATGAAATTATTATGAACAAAAAGAAAAAAAAGAAAAAAACCCAAGCCATGAAAATGCTTAAATATATTTGCATATAAAGGCATATAATTGCATATGCATGCATATGGGTCCTCTATAAATTTCCCACAGCTTAAATTGTGCAAAGAAACTGCAACCAAAAAGACAATGGAATATGAAAAATTCAACCATAAATGGTCCAACGGAAAGTAATCTACACTCGCAACGACTGTTGGAGGCACTACTTTTGTTTAATTTAAAAAAATGTTTATTGGAAAATTTAAATTTTTTAAGATCGTTTATTAGCCATTGAAATAATTTCTACTGACGTTGAAAAAGAGAAAAAAACCAAAAAAAGAACTTATAAATCCACAATAAAATCCAGTGAATTTATTTTAAAGTAAATGAATGAAGCTATAAAGCTGTAAACCAAATCGCTTTTTTCGTACACTCATAAAAAAATTAGGGATACTCACAGACTGATACCGCACATTTTATATTACTACCAACACAACTGTGCACCACTTATTGATTGTTTTGTATCAATGATGTCTACGTAATTTGGTATTAAAACCAGTCTACATTGTTTAGTTTGCTCAAATGCATCATCAACTTTTTTTACGATAGAAAATCTGTTCAACTCTCATAAAACACAGCATTTGTGGAAGGTTTTGTGGAGTCACTTTTTTGTAAAATTCGTAGTGTGTTTACATAACACACACAATTGTTCAGTACAACCCAGGTTTACAACCTAGCTTCTCACACCACTTAAGTGTATGTATCAGAGATCAGCAATGAATAGCTTTTTCGCTACTCATAAGTACTCATGAAATTTTGAGTATGAGCGAGTCAACAGTATTGATATCCAACTACTCAGATTCATTCGTACTCACTACAACATTGATTTATAAGTACAGGTTGCAATGAGTATGAGTACAACGTTGACATCAAACTCATAAGATTCATAAATTTAGAAAAATACTTATAATACTCATAAATGATTCGAGTGATTCGAATCATTCATTAAAATTTACAGTCTTAGTTATTGTTGCATTTACAAAGAGAGAAGAAAGATACATAAACAAAAAGGACAAAGACAGCAAGCAGAGCAAACACACAACCTTCTTGTGAGTATTGTAGTGTTCGTACGCGATTCATACTTATTTTGTGATTCGTGTATACGATGAGTCATGGAGAGTCGAAATCAATAACATCATGCGTATTGTTTAGTATGAATACCATGAGTATTTCAAACTTTGAATTTGAGTAGTATGAGTATGACATTAAAATAAGTATGAATGCGTATAAGTATCAGAAATTATAAGTGTGATTCGAATCTACTCATCGTTTTGAATACTCATTGCTGACCTGTGGTATGTATTAATGCCACGTAGGTCTACATCGGTACGTGGCACGCACCATTCTGAATTGTTGTTCAGTTTATTCCTGAATACAATCCTTTAGTCAGGAATCAAACCTAGCTTCTCACACCACTTATGTTGTTTGTGTTAATTTTATACATGAGCGGCGGTTCCTACAGTTTAAAGACTTTTCATGGAAATTTTTTATTTACCTAAATGGTTTTTGCCATAAATCTGCTGAGAGAAAGTCGCCAAAGAAATATTTTTTTCATATTTCGTTCAATTGGAGATGTCTGACTTTGGCTTTGAACTCTGTCCTCAAGTCCAATGAGCCAGCACACTATCTAATAGTCAAATCTAATAGTCAATCAAAATGCAATGTATCGAGTGGTTTGCTTGTTTCAAAAATCGTGAATTTGTCATCAAAGACAAAAAGCCTTCAGCATAGTTAGCGAAGGTTGAAGACCATAATTTGCAAACATTGGTGGATCAAGATTCATGACAGACGTAAGAAAAACTTGAACAATTATTGGGCGAGATTCAAGCAGCCATTTTAAACTTCAGAATTCATTCAAGAGCAATGAAATTGTGAACCACAAGATTAAAAGACAAGAAAAGTTGAAATATGTTTGAAATTCTGTTTGATTGCTTTTTATATTATACGACAACCTTAAGCGCAAGAAATCTTATGTAAAGCGCGAGCAATGAGCTAAATCAACAACCAACCAGATTTTCTATTAATCCTAAGTAATGCTCTGTATTTGTTGCTAAAATCGCGGCTGACTATTACTAGAGACCTGTACAGATAGTAATTAATTCATTTGAAGTGAGCATTGGCCGAAAAAAGTTCCTGAAACGAACGCCAAAACTCATTTCTGTATGAAAGAGTACGTTGACAAACAAAATTGTGGAATTTGGGACGATAATAAGCCACATAAGAACCAAAAGCGTCTATTGTTTGGTGTGGATTTGTGGTAGCAGCATCATCGAATAATATGCTTCTGAACACCATTGGCGAGACCATAGTAGTCAGCGCCATGGCACTATACGGCAATAAATTGGATCACCCATAGCCCGTGGCACGTTGAATATTCTGCACAAGGGATATGAAAGCACGGCTATATCACGTGGACGTGATGTGGATTGGATACCGAGATCACAATATTTAACTGCAGTGGATTTTTTCTTGTGGGGTTTTCTTAAGCCGCAGGTGAATATGGCCCTCAAAGCTAATGTAACCCATGCCATTGGTCAAATTCAGCATTACTTAAGCGCCAGAGGCATGAAAAACTTAATATTTTGGATGTGTTTCACACAACCATAGGCATTTAAACGATGCTAAATACAACACATATGGATAATTCACACGACTTTGTATCGTGTATGTTGTATTGAATACACTTGGTTGTTTGTGAACGCTCAATGCTATGCTGTATTGTGTATGTCATATTCTTCTTCATAATTTTTGGCATTCAAACAACTTGATAGCACGAAACCAATACAACTTTTAAAAACATATGAAAAATGTGTATAAGTGTTTCGGATTTGACATGAAAATTATCAAAAACAAGAATACACTGTTGTATAGTCGTCCAACAATACAATGAATACAACAATACAACGGTTTGTGTGAATTGACCAATAGTGTTACATACCCCCACTTCATTTTATTTATACCCTTCGCATAAACAATAACAATTACTAGGCAATTATTTGACAGATCTTTGTAACGGAGATGTTCAAACACACCGCGTTTTCACACAAGTTTGACTGAACTTCACCAGCTGAAAATATCCAATCATATAAGGAAAAATCTGTAAAATTTCCTTAGCGGGTTTATAAACTGTGACTATCCCCAATATTTTTCTCATTTAACATTACCGATACAAATACACGCTCTTGTTATGCACTCAGTCATTCACTCGCTCACTCACTCACTCACCCACTCACTTACTTATTCAATAAAAATGAGCATGAAAATATGAACGTAAATGTGATTATAGATGTTGTAAAATGTGATTGTGTATGTAAATGTAAATGTAAATATAACTGTAAAGTGAATATAATAAAAAAATAATAATATCTTGAAAAACTGTCATGAAATTGTCATGAAATTATTTTAAAGTCATAAATCGTTTAAACCAAATGAACGAAATTAAACGATTGGAGGAGAACAAAATTGTTGATGTTTATATCGTACGAAAGAATCAAAAACAGTCAAAAGAGATAAAAATTAAAATAAAGAAATAAAAACAATTGATTAAAAGACGCTTTTGTTATCAAATGGTAATAAATATGGTACAGTGGTTACACATTTGAATGGTCCTTAGGGGTATAAGAAAGCTTCCAGCAAAGTGGGTGACATGATTTTTTTTCACAATCGACTACAAAGACAATTGTTTTGCAAAAGTAGAGAAGCAGTTGCATCGTTTGTAGACCCTAAAGGCAACATGAATCCACCACTATACTCCAGAGATCAAGTAGCACTCAGCACTTTGGATTTTTCTTAACGAACTAGTATTTAAAATACATTGTCAAAGTGGATATGTTAGCCAATAAAGTCGTGACAAACGATTTTGTCTTGCTCTAGTAAGTTCATACATATACAATTGATCATTACAACCCTTCAGTTAGGATTACAATATAGCTTCTCACACCACCTATGTTGTGTGTGTTAATTTGTAAACATGAGTGGTGGGACCTAAGGCTTAAAGTCGATTTCGAACGACAGATTTTTGAAAAACATTTTCAATGGCAATTTTTTATTTACTCCCAGAGTTTTTGCCTGAAATCCACTGAGGGGAAGTCGCCGAAGAAGTATTTTTTTTTTGTATTTTCGTTTTTTGAGTCAGTCTGGAGATCAAGCGCAGGATCACTCTTGCCAACAGGTGTTACTGTGGTCTCAATAGGCAAGTGAATAACAGAGACCTCTCGTATGACAAAACTAATACTCTACCAGACGCTCATCCTCCCGTTCTTCTTTGTGGCGTAGATGCATGGACCCTATTAAGCACTAATGCAGTAGCCTTGAGACAAAAGTGCTACGTAAGATCTTCGGCTCAGTGCAAGTAGGCGATTATTTCCGCATTCGATCCAACAGGGAGCTGTATGAGCCCCTCAACGACATGGACGTTGTGCAATGTATTAACATCCAGCGGGTGCGCTGGCTCGACCATGTCGTTCGAAAGGAGAAGGACGCTCCAGCAAAACGGAATGAGGGAATCTGCGTAAGTCGTCGAAGAAGACGACTTTGTTAGCGTTGGAAGCAACATCGAGAAAGCCGTGTCATGGATTGGTGTTACCAACTGGCGTAGGTGCGCAAGAAGCAAAAGCGCCTGGAAGGATGTGTTGCGGCAGGCCGAAATCCGTTAAACGGGTTGTTATGGCCAATTAAGTAAAGTAAGTGTAGATATCTGACCTAGGGTTTGAAGCGTAGCCTCACGTCTAATAAGCCAACACACTATCTACTATGGACTATGGCGACTTACAAGCAAGTTCACAAGCTACACAATTACCTTTCTGATCAGGAGCACACACGAGAGTAGCTATAAACTGCCACGAGTCCGACGCCACGAGAGTCGATTGCGACAGTTGCAGCAGAAGTCAGCCACTTTAGATGTTTAAGTTGCATCCGAAGGAAATCCGTTTGCAACTTGACTATTAGAGATAATGGATACTGAAAACGTTGCAGATCTCTTGCATTAAAATCATCCGTTTAGGCTTCTATACAATATCCCGTGCTGGACATGTCTGACTATCAGTCATCACCGTTTGGTCTTCTATTAAGACAATATTCGCACGTAGTGTAGTCTGTGGATTTGAGATAACTTAGAGCATTGCCCAGAGCGACTTATAAATTGGAGGAACCTTGAAAAAATAGAATAGAGGGTACTCAGCCAAGTTGGTTAAACACGTTCGCTGAAATCATTATCAACAAGCAAAGTATAACGGTAGGTACACACATGGCTTCATATTAAAAATATTTGGTTTCACCGTGTCAATGGTTTCACAACGTGTCAATGAAGCAGTTTTAGCGTCCATATGAAAAGAAAGGAGTCGCCTTAGTGTAATAGACAGTGTATTGGCTTATTAGACATGAGACCTCGGTTTAAACCCAAGTTTCTTTAACGGTTGGCTCTCAATAGATTTTTGCCAAAACCTCTGAGAATAAATAAAAAATTGTCATGAAGAAGTCTCTTAAAAACCTGTCATTCGGAGCCCACTTAAAACTCCCGCCACTCATACATAAAATTAACATACACAATATAAGTGCTGTGAGAACCAAGGGCGTAATCCTGTCTAAAATATTGATTGAAAATTTTTATAGCGCCAATAAAGGGCTGTGTGTCCAAAGGAAAACATTTCTTTTTTTCTAATCCCCTACTAATTAGCCCCCCATTAAACTAATAAATTTTTTATGCTGACATATTAATAATGTTTCCCCAAATGTTTTATATCGTGTTCAATTTTTAATGTTCCCAATAGATTTTCTGTTTTTCAAAATCATTTTTCTTTAAAAAAAATTTTCACTTTCATCATCAAATTTGACACATGAAATGGCACTGATGTCTGATGTTTTTACTCAAAATCAACAAAATTAATGTGTTTTAGGCTTTAAAAACTATTCTCTACTACGCTCCCACCCACCAACAAGCCTTTTATCAATAATACTCATCATATACATATGTAGTTACGCATGTTGCTGGCAACATGTTGTTTGTGGGAAACATTAACACACATTGTCTATTGCATACATTTTGTTAGCAACTTAAACAACAGCAACAGCAACAACAACAAATCATCACAAACATATAGGAGAGCATTTTTATTAACGGAAAAGTATTTCAACAATGCGTTACATTCAGTTTAAATTGTGCGTTCAACGTGAACGGTTGCTAAAAACGGATGAAATTAGCAAAGTGAACGGAAAACGGAAAATACATATTAAAGTGTGTGGTAAAACAACAATAAACAAAACAATTTTTTTTTGTGTCTTAAACCGGTGAATTGTTTTTAATTTTTTGTTCATTTTGTCTCATATGTGAAAGAGAGCGTATCAGAAAACGAGAATTGTTGCATGTGGCAGTTATAACAAACAATAATAAAAACTTTAACGTTATGTGTGTCTATTTTTTTAGTTTTTTTTATGACAAGTTTTTTGTTTTGTTTTGTGTGCAACAATAACAACAACAAATTCATAAACAAAATATGTTTTATATGGTAGTAAAGGTCGTTTACTTTTCGGCACTTTTTATTCGACATTAAATTTTTAAAAAAAGTCAAACATTTACACCGTTTCCAAAGGAATTTTTTTCTAATCTGAAAAAAAATTAAAAATAATAAATGAATTAACCTTGCAATGGAAATGGATATATTTAATATAAAATAAAATATTTTTTTTTTCAATTAAACAAAAACATAAATTACACCATTTGCAAATTTAACAAAAAAAAAAAAAAAACAGTAGAACGACAGGCCTAATATAAATCAATAAAAACAAAGTAAAAAAGGAAGAAATAAAAATAAGTAAAACAAACATTTTTTTCATCATTTCCAAATTATTATTTACGATAATATACTTCAATACATACGTATGTATGTATGTATATAAAAATAAGTTTTATAAATAAATTTATATAAAAACATAAATTTATAAATAACTTAAAGTATTGTAAATTTTATAAGTTTATAAGAAAAATTTTTAAAAGCAAAAATTTCACACTGTTTCCAAAAAAAAAAAAATATAATTGGACATTTGGATAACAAAGAATGAAAAAAAACAACTCAAAATAAAAATAAATAACAGAAAATATTTATTTTCTTGGTTTTTAAATATAAAATTTTACACTGTTTCCAAAATTTAAAAATAATTTTTTTTTTAATCGAAAAAAAAGAAAAAGAAATCACATTACATTGACTGTCAGGTCCTGGTACGAAACAACTGAATAATGTTTAAGATGTTTAGATAGAAACATCAGA
The DNA here is from genome assembly GCA_932273835.1 of Sarcophaga variegata. Taxonomy (NCBI): domain Eukaryota; kingdom Metazoa; phylum Arthropoda; class Insecta; order Diptera; family Sarcophagidae; genus Sarcophaga; species Sarcophaga variegata. The sequence goes on along the minus strand of OW026361.1, from coordinate 12,670,612 downwards.
TTGTACGTACCTATATGCTGCTTCTTTTGTAGTCATATAGGAATATGGACTCAACGCACGCTTTGTATACTTGTGGTTTCAGATGTATGAATGGATAAATTATTAGACTTGCCCATCAAAGTCTCAGCATTCAATTAATCGTGTAATAAAACTGCACATCGTCTTGAACTATTTGACTGCAAGAAAGGAATGAGTTGTCAATAACAATACACCTTTCCTACCTTAAACGCTCACTTTCTTTTAAAAAAATTCGCAAAAATTTATGGGGCCTCTTAAACACAGCCAAGCAATGTTAGGTTAGATTAGGTCAGCTGGCGAACTCTTCTTCAAGGAAAAGGATCCACTTAGACCAATATTTGAGCCCATAGTGATACCATAATTAACCCGAGAACATAATATATCTTGTTATTGCAGCCATTTTAATATTGGAGAGCTTGTTCAAGGATATTAAAAAGTGAGAGGCCAGAAATCTTCGTATTTTTATAACTAGTATAGGGCACTAAGGCATGAGGATGGAAAATAGTTTATTCCGGTAAATAATATATAATTTAGCTGGGACAATCAAAAGACCTATGCCCTGTGACACAAATTTTTTAATTTCAAATTCAAAAAAGAAATTTTTTTTCTTTTTATTTCTTATTGGAAACGGTGTATTTTAAAATCAATTGCCTTAAATACTCTCAAACAAATTTCATATGTTTCTCTTGGTAGGCTCACCATGTGTTTTTGTTGTTATTTTTCTATTTCGATTTTTCATTGTCCAAAACATAACAAACGATTCCTTATGCCGACTGAATGAATGTGAAAAGTGAATGAATGGCCGAGAGATAGAAGTTGTACATGCAACTGTATATGTTTATGACGAGAAAGAGGCCAAACTAGGAGAGAGAGAGAGAGAGAGAGAGGGAGAATGTAAATGTTTTGTTTTGGTGACACATTAAACAAAACAAAACAAACATGTTCATGTTTAAAGCCTTTAACTAAACAACAATAAATCGAGACATATGCACACATACACATGCGAATGTATGTACATATATAAAGTAACACTTGCAAATAAAATCAAATAAATTAAAACAACAACAATGATTACGTTTTAATGTTTACATTACAAATATTTATTATACAAGCAAGTGTTGTATTGTGTGGTGTTGTTTCAATTAAGAGTGTTTGTTATTGTTTTCAAACAGTTATTGAGTAATAATTTGAATTGCTTAGACACATGAGAGAGTAGTTGAATGAGTTTAGAACACACGCTATACTATACACATACATACATGCCCATGTGTTAACAATGACGTTTTCTAGTGGCGCGTAGAACTTTTTCAAATTAAAAGTGAATTTGAATTTGAATTTTTGAACAAAAAAAAATTCTCAATAATCACATTCACTTGCATGTGTTAAATGAAAAATTAATGAAATTCAATTGAAATTAATTGAATTTATTGTGAAAAAAACAGCAGCAAATTTGTTTATCAGGTGTTTAAATAAAATATTAAAAAAATAAAAAATTATTTTTAATAAAAATTTATTAAAAACAACAAAAAATCAAAAAAAAAAAACAATCAAATAAAAAATATGAATAAAAAACAAAAAATATTTCTTAAATAAATATTTTATTTTATTCTGTAATATGTTCAGATTTAAATGCAGTTGACCTCAACCTGTAGGCGTATAAATGATGATTTTCAATATGTTTTCATTTTTTTTATTTTTAAATTCTTAAAAAAAATAAAATCTGTTTTCATTAATTAAATATCTTAAATGGCCTATAAATTTATATTCCATGGAATTTATATTGCTTTATGCTACGTGTCTTACAGATCGTTTGGCGACATTTGGGAAATTTTATTTCTTACAAATATTTTAATGCGTTTTCATGCCAATTTCAGTGTTAAAGTCATCGTTGTCGGTGTTGAAAAGTTCAAAGAAAATATTTTAAGAATTTTATTTTCATATTTTTTTGTGACAAAGGCTATTGAAAGTGAAAATTTAAAAAAATTTTAACAAAATCCAAAAAAAAAATAAAAAATTCTTGAGAAAAATATTAAGATGAATACCAATTAATTTTATAATAATTTAAAGGAAACGGAAATTGTTTTCAATTAATACAAAAAAGGTGAGTTTTTATTTTAAAATATAAACATTTTATTGACATTATTTAACTTTCTTTTATTGGAAAAAAATATTTAAAAAAATCTTCTGTAGCAAAAAGCTATTTTCTTTATAAGTAGAAATAATTTAAAACTTTTAAAATCTATTCTCATATTTGTATAGAGCTTAGTTAATAAACAACTGTTTATCCTTTTATTGGTATCAAAAGTAGAGTTAAATTAAATTTTCCACAAAACTCTGATTGCGATAATGCCTTTATTTCATCATAAAGCGTGGACCACTCGATTATAGTATATGGGCCGCAATGTAATTTAAACGACAGTTTCAGGATTGGCAACAATTGTTTCTTGTGGGATAGTATTCGACCCCTTTTTCAAAAATATTCGAGTGATATTTCGACTATAAATTGACTAAGAAATTTTTTCAAATACTCCATCATTAGATTATAAGGTGCATAGGCACTCATTTTGATATGCAATTGATTTTCCAATGAAGTCATCGTAGTCACGTAAGTAGCTTGGTTTATTAGACGTGAGGGCACCGTTCAAACCCTAGATCAAACGTTTCCATCAAAAATAAATTAGAAAAAAAGTTCTTAGGCGATTGCCTCTCAGCTGATTTTTGGCGAAAACTTTGAGAGTGAAATAAAATTTTCATAAAAAATTTCTTGAGAAACTCGTTCGAAGTCGATTTAAACTGTAGGTCCCGCCTATAAAACATAACACACACAACATAAGTAATGCGAGAGAAACTATGTCGTAAGCCTGATGAGAGGTTTGTAATCACCAGTTATGTTACTATGTATGTGTAACGGATTTTCCAAAATCTTTTCGGAGTTCACCAGAAAAATTCGACAATTCACCAGAAAAATTTGTTCAAAAATCAGCATCCATAGGTAGACGAAGTGGCCGTAGTCTAATATATAGTGTGTTGGCGTTTTAGACGCGAGCCGTAGGTTCAAAACCCCGCTCCGGCATCTTGAGCAAAAGCAGCAACTTCATCTCCGCAGTCTTCTGGCAAAAACTCTGAGAGTAATTTCAATTTACCATGAAAAGTTTCTTAAAAATCGATCGTTCAGAGTCGACTTCAAACTGTAAGTCCCACCACTCATGTATAAAATTAACTCACACTACATAAGTGGTGTGAGAGAAGCTAGGTCTCGTAATACTGACTGAAGGTTTGTAATGAACAAATTATGTTATGTATGTATGTGCAACGGATTTTCCAAATTGGCTACGGATTTATTCGAGCTCCATTTGAGACAATTTTGTTTGAAGACTTCACCAGAAAAAATTGTTCAAAAATCAGCACCTAATAAGCAGACGAAGTTAGATAGTGTGTTGGCTTGTTAGACGCGAGCCCTGGGTTCAAACCCTAGCTCCGGCATCTCGAATAAAACGAATTATATACAAAATTTTGTTCAGCAACTTCCTCTCTACATTATTTTGGCAAAAACTCTGAGAATAATTTGAATTTGCCAAGAAAAGTTTCTTAAAAATCGATCGTTCCTAGTCGACTTTATACTGCAGGTTCCTTCACTCATGTATTAAATTAACACACACAACGTGAGATGAGAGAAGCTAGGTCCTAATCCGGATATGTATATTTTCCAAAATCTCTTCTGAGTTATTCAAGGCCTTTTTTCGTCAATTTGGCTTGTAGAGTTAATCAGAACAATTTGTTCGAAAATGAGTAACTAACCCCAAAGCATATGAAGGGGCCATAGCCTTGTAGGTAGTGTGTTGGCTTATTAGACGCAATCCCTAGATTCATACCCTATCTCCTGCTTCTCGAGCAACACAAATTATAAACAAAATGTCTTTCAGCTCTTTTCACACCGCAGTTTTCTGGCAAAAACTCAGGGATTAATTTGATTTTGCCATGAAAACGGTTCTCAAACATCTGTAGTTCGAAGTCGATATTAAACAGTAGGACCCTTCACTAGTGAATAAAATTATTAGACACATAACATGGGATGTGCGAGAAGCTAAATTGCAATGCTGGCTAAAGTATAAAAGATTAAACTCAACATATTTAAATAAACTCTTAAGAATTCTTGCACAATGCTCATGCGTTCTTAATAAAACTCGCGAGCTCCTAAAATAAATTCGTGGTGTGCAGTTGAGTTCTATTTTGAGTTCTTAAATGAAACTCAGCATGTCTCTCATAATAATAATGGGGTTTTAAATAAAACTCGCGAAATCTTTAATAAAAATCTTGGTACTAAACAGTACTCAGAGCTCTTTTCTAAATGCACTACGTCTTCACAATGCTTAGAGTTATGAAATTGTAATTCGTTTTAAGAAACATGTAAGAAGTTTTACATAATATTCGTGGTGTTTCAAATAACTCTCGTGAAGTTTATTGAATATTTTATAAGTCTTGAGTAGGACTTTCTAAAATAAAACTCTCGAGAATCCTTATAAAACACACGTGTTAAATAAAACTCATGAGATATTTTATAGCATTAGTGAGATCTTAAAAGAGTTAACAAATTTTAACTAAATTTAACGATTTTTTTAACAACCAGGGTTAGGCTTTTTACGAACTCGAGCAATTCTTGTATAAGTTCCTAGAATTTCTTGTATAATCTCCTAATTTACGAGAATATTAGTGGGACCAGTGGATTTATTCTTCTTTTCGTAGCAATTAAGGTGTGTAGTAAAAATACTGTGGCAATACTTTTGTTTTTTGTAATCGCAGAATATTTTTCTTTAAATTTCTTGTCACCGTATTTTTATTACAGAATTCTTTTTAAAATTCATCGAATTTCATAATTGAAGAGCAATTTCAAATTTCTTGTAATTTAACACTTGACATACAAAACTACTGCGTATTGGTACAAGCAACCTCCTTAGGTTTCGCTTTTGCTTAAGAATGTCGAAATTAGGCCATTAATTTCCTTATACTTGTTGTTACAATATTAACGCATTTATAGTACGGCTAATAAATAATCGTAAAATTTAGTGCCTAGTTTTAGGTAAGCATACCATGGTAATATTCTCCTTAACAACCCCACCGCCACCAAGCAGCTAATTAAGTAGTTATGTACGAGCAGTCTTGTACAGTGAGTAGGTGTATTTTAAGTAATTGTAATATGAGCCAAAAGCAACTTAAGAAATCGTTAAATTGTACCAGGAATAATAAAGTTTAACAGCCTAATTTCTGGCTTTAATTTTTTTTTTTTTGTTCAACATTTGAGATTTTCCATGTGATAACATTTGTGGCTTCTGCTACAACTCAATTGTCATTTCATTTCCATGTATATGTCCTCGAATCCTCATGTCTTATGTTTCCTGCTACTTTAGTTTTGATTATATATTCGCTTTTAAAATGAGAATCTGTTTTGCATTCCTATTTCTTTTTTGCTTTCAAAAGTTTTTTAAATTTCTTTTACCCACAATTACTTGAAGTTTAATTAGGTTTTTCTTATTTTTTTCTTTGCTAGGTTTTCGTGGCAAGCAATTAGTGGTGTCCTGATGTCTGTGTAAAGAGCAATAAAAGTTTTTTACGTTGTTTTTTAGTTCTCTTGCTAGCAGTAAAATTATTACCTTTTGAAATATAAAAACACTTGAGTGGAGCATTTAAAGTTTTACAGAACTTTTGCTTTTATAGCCAAAACAGCAGAAAATGTCTTCAAAAAAATTTAATTGAATTGTGGTTGTGGTTTGTGGCTCTTGTTGGTATAAAAACAGAAAATATTTGTTTAAAAACTATTGGAAATTAAATTTCTACAATGGTTTTAAAGGATTATTTCAATACAGCACATATGCCTTCAATGTCAGTGAACTTGGCTGCGAAAGTTATATTCTTAACAGTAACTGTAAAGTTAATGTTAAGTTAACAGAAACTGTTAAGTTAATGTTAAGTTAACAGATCTGTTAAGTTAACAGATCTCTTAAGTTAATGTTAAGTTAACAGAAACTGTTAAGTTAATGTTAAGTTAACAGAAACTGTTAAGTTAACAGAAACTGTTAAGTTAATGTTAAGTAAACAGATCTGTTAAGTTAACAGATCTCTTATGTTAAAGTTAAGTTAATAGAAACTGTTAAGTTAATGTTAAGTTAACAGAAACTGTTAAGTTAACAGAAACTGTTAAGTTAACAGAAACTGTTAAGTCAATGTTAAGTTAACAGAAACTGTTAAGTTAATGTTAAGTTAACAGAAACTGTTAAGTTAATGTTAAGTTAACAGAAACTGTTAAGTTAATGATAAGTTAACAGAAACTGTTAAGTTAATGTTAAGTTAACAGCAACTGTTAAGTTAATGTTAAGTTAACAGAAACTGTTAAGTTAACAGAAACTGTTAAGTCAATGTTAAGTTAACAGAAACTGTTAAGTTAATGTTAAGTTAACAGAAACTGTTAAGTTAATGTTAAGTTAACAGAAACTGTTAAGTGAATGTTAAGTTAACAGAAACTGTTAACTTAATGTTAAGTTAACAGAAACTGTTAAGTTAACAGAAACTGTTAAATTAATGTTAAGTTAGCAGCTGTTAAGTTAACAGAAACTGTTAAGTTAATGTTTAGTTAACAGAAACTGTTAAGTTAATGTTAAGTTAACAGAAACTGTTAAGTTAACAGAAACTGTTAAATTAATGTTAAGTTAACAGAAACTGTTAAGTTATCATAATTAGTTGAAAAATTCGGAAAAATGAGGAAAGAAAATCTTAAATAATCTCGAAAATAAAGACAAAATGGGAGAAAAAGTGCTAGGAAGACGAGGCTAAACCTTTGAAATAAAAAGTAATGCCCGACCCTGAGGAAATCGGTTTGTGAATCCTTGTTACCATGGCTATTCAGCCCGCAAGTCCATTTTAGTTAGTCCGATTTAGTCCGACATAGGTTAGGTTAGGTTAGGGAACGTGTACTTGTCGATTAAGACAAGTACAGTACCCGGAGGTCGAATTGACCCATTGTACAATGTCCTAGTTTCTCACACTACCTACGTTGTGTGTGTTAATTTTTATGCATGAATGGTGGGACCTACAGTTTTAAAGTTTTAAATATTGATACGAAATGTATTTAATTACGTAGCCTTAGGATATGTAGTTTGTAAACTAACACAACTTAGAGATGGTTTTTAGTACGTTCAACAAACATTGTTCTAGAAAGTGTTAGTTCTAGTATTTAATCCCATTATTCCAAACTATTGCGACCATGTAATCTATTAATTATATTTCCCTCAAGCTACCACGCCGTTTGCCTTGACAAACTTTAGAATACTGCTCGTTTTTCATGTCTGGTCTGGGGCTCGAATCCTGGCTTTGCGTCTAATAAGCCAACACACTACCTACTAGACTACGGCGACTTCAGTCCGATTTATATAGAGCACTTTTCTGGCTCATTTGAGGAAATCAGTTAGTTTCGTCGGCTATATCTCGGGTCGCAAGTAACGCCCGAACGTAGGGAAATCCGTTTTGGAATCATTGATATCATGGCTATCTAGCCCACTAATTCGATTTCCCTCACAAGTCCAATTTTTATCCGATTTAGCCCGATTTATAAAGAGCACTTTTTTTTGCTCATTTGATGAAAGCACTTAGCATCGTCGGCTATATCTTTGGTTCCTAAGCTTAAACAGCTCTTGTTCCAATAGCTATCTAGGTTCTCGCTTGTGAAATCTTTGCATATGATTCCGATGTTATTATACGTATCGGAATCATAAGAATTAAAATCAATTACGCAGCGAATAACTGCCGTACTTCTGTTGATTTAGAGTCTTACTTAGGAGTGCCATTATTTTTTTCTTACGGTTAAAAGGATCTATGGACACAGTTCTTCTAGATGCTGCGTAAGTTATTCGGCAGTACATTGAATAATAAGTTTGGTAATTGTATGAAATACGAACGCAGGAGACGAAATAATAATGGGTGGAAGGTAGAATCCCTTTACTAAAGGAACTCTCGATAAACAAATTTGTGAATAGTACTGGACACTAAACTGATGCGTGGAACTCATAACGTTATTTAGATGGGCTTGAAAGGGTCGGAAGGTAGAAACTCTTTACCCAAGGAACTCTAGATAAACAAAACTGAAGGTGGTACTGGACAGTAAACTGATGCGTAGAACTCATAACGTTATTCAGATGTGTTAGTATAAAATCTTTACAATTTAGTCCTAAGATACTAGCATGATCGAGGTAGGTAGGTAGGTAGAAGTGACTGTTCCCTAGATGGAGTCATGAGCGGACACACTTAGGCCGCACACAGGGCCCATTGCGATACCACAGTTTCACATTCTCCCCTATTTTAGGAACTACTCTGAGCTCCCAATGAAGCGACTCAGACTGCCAATATCCATGCATGACAGTTCATTTAGGTGCTCCATGTAGTAGGCACCCAGGTGTCTCTTTCTCCTCGGACCAAGTGCCGGACATATGCACAGTAGGGAAGAATAGTTTCATCCTCCTTCTCATCTCCACAGCAGAAATCATTCGCGAGGTGTCCAAGACCAATACGCCTCGCATGCGTTCCTATAATACAATGCCCCGTAATAACCCGATAACAGCGCTGAGCCTGCTTTTTTGGAGTTTAAGCAGAGTCGCAGTGCGCCTCCTATCCAGCCTTGACTAGATTTTTTGCGCCGTTCTGCCCTTATCCGAAGCTGCCCACCTACTGTTGACAAGGTCCACGATTGCATTGTCAATTATAAGCCTGCAGGTATCCAAAGGGATCCCCAATGTAGAGAATTCATCAGAAAGTTCGATGGGCGTGCCCCTTCTGGCCAAATCATCCGCTCTGCAGTTGCCAGGAATATCTCTATGCCCCGGTACCCATGTGATACAAACATCATATCGGTTCGCCATCTCATTGAGACATCTAAGACAGTCGTACACCGTCTTGGAGTTTATTACACTAGAATCCAATGCTTTGATGGCCGCTTGGCTATCGGAAAGTATGATGATTTTTCGCCTGTGAACATTTTGGTGCACAATAATTTTCACCGCAGCCTGAATCGCAGACACTTCCGCTTGAAAGACGCTGCAGTGATCTGTTAGCCTTATAGACTTGGATATTCCGATTGATTTGGAATAGATACCAATTCCAACGGCTCCTTCCAATTTGGAGCCATCGGTGTAGATTTGTGCGGTATACTCCGCGAGGTGCGCCGCACCTTTCCTCCAGTCCTCCCTTTTCGGAATGGATGTCCTAATATCATATCATATCGCGGTGTCATATAGTCAATGCTTCCGACAATATCAGTTTCTCCAAGTATGCTTGTATGACCAATGCTCGATGCATGCCATTGTCCAGTCGCCCAAAGACGCCTACTAATCCTAGCCGCCACACCCCTGCAGTATAGGTTGAGCGTTAGAAGGTATAAGATCGTCTCCAGAGCGATCGTAGAAGTAGTGCTCACGGCACCACTTATAGGGTATTGTAACCAACGAGGCATGTGTTTGAGAAACACTGACGGCGAAGGCTTGTATAATCAGGTGAATTAAAATTTCTCGTACAGTGGCGTTAAAAGGTGGGATGAATTTAAGTCCATCGCAAAGTGAAGACCAGAAACATGGAATCAAAGGCCAGGCTAATGGGCAACAGACATCAGAATTCAACAGAATATAGTGATCAGCCAGAATTGTTAGACATTTTTTAATGCGTATGTAAAGCCTCCCCTGGATAAGCGAAGTACACTTTACGGCAACTATAGCGGCAATTACAGTGGCAATTACAGCCAGAATTACTAGGGAAAATACAGTCGGAATTACTAGGGGAAATACAGTCGGAATTACTAGGGGAAATACAGCGGATATTACAGTGGGAATTACAGCGTCGACTACAATGGCATCAACGGCAATTACATTGGCAATTACAGCGACTATGTAATGAAAGTAAATGCGGTAATTTAGAGAGTACATGTGCTCTTAAAAGACGGATTATTTTGTAGCATACGGATGATTTAAAGACTTCCAGTGGCGCACAAGTAATGTGCAACAACCTAGTAAGTCCATCTAGACAAATAGATATCAACTCTATTATCAAAGCTGCTACAGTTGAATAATTGCCGGCTTGCTTGGAAAATCTTGATCAAATACTCTGTAGCACAGAAAACCAATGTGGAATGAAAAAAATAAGAACTGTCACTACATACATACAAAATATGTGGAACTTAGTCGACATGAATTTTAAAGTCCAGATGAGTATTCGAACTTTGTAATGCTTTCTACAAAGTCCCAAACAGATACATTGACGGGTAATGTGATAATTAAAAAGAGGGTCTAGATCTTTCACTTCTCTGGCCATCATCAGAGTTGATTGAGTCTTACAAATGATCATTACTATCAGTTAGAAGGGCTCACAACGTGTTGTTGCACTAAAAGTATGCTTCAAACTTTGTTTTATTCTGTGATAAGTTACGCTGAATACAAATTTTCCATTTAAATTTTATTAAATTACTTACTTTTTTGACTTATGCATTAAATGTAGTGATAACTTCCAAAAAGTATGCTGTGGTTTAAGGTATTTTTATGCCTAAATCTATACATGCATACATGACACGTTTTTTATACGAATTTCGCAATAAAATAAATCTAAGAAGATGTTGCTACAAGCGATAAATCAATTTATCATCCCTAGAAGATCTTTGTTTTTTCCACGAAAAGTTTGAACATTTTTTATAAAGAAAATTGCAATTTCAATGAGCTTAGTATGCTTACTTTTAATTCGCAGTTAAATGAAATATATTTTAAGGCTGTTATATTGTATTTTGACATGTAACACATTAAGATTTAACGTTCTGTCTCCTTACCAATTAGCCATTCCTCCTAAAAACTAAAGTAATATTAAGAAAAAATTCACAAAAAATGCTGTAAATAGCTAAAGTATTGCCAACATTTCCTGTTTATGTTATAACACAGTATAACATTAATTTTATTATTTTTTTACTCCTAAAAGTATACTTTGGAATTTTCTTATAATAAAAAGATTGTATGTAAATAAACTTAGGTTATGTATAGTCATGTTAAAATAAAATCAATGTATGTTTGCCCATATGTTGCCAAAATTTATTTCTCTTTTTATTCTGTTTAAGAATTTTTTTATAAAATTCTTTAAGAGGTTAATAGGTTTATGCTCATTTCCTTAGAATATTATACAGCCTTAAACTAGGCAATAAAATATTTATGCTTTGTTGTTAAGAAAAGTTAGATTATTACTTTATTGAAAGTTTAAAAACAAATAAATTGAATTTAAATATAAATTTAAATATAAATTCAAGTCCTAAAAGTATGCTATTAATTTTGGTACACAGATAACCAAGCCTTTGTGGTTATTTTCAGCCAAAATGGTTAAGAAATTAGTAAGAAATTTTATATTACTTAAGGTTACTTTACTATACCTTCTTTATAAATAATTTTTAACTAAGTTTAAGCCTTAATATAGGCTGCGGTTTGCTTAAATATGCGATAAAATGGGTATTTTATTTTTAAATATATTTAATGACCTTCTAAATTATTTAAGTAATCCCTGAAATGTTGTTTTTATTTCTATGAATTTTTAAAGATTAATTAAGTTCTCTATAGAATGAATGCTTTTGTTTTATTTAAAGGGTTTCTTTCGGATATTTATTACCCTTAAAGTATGCTTTAGCTTAAAATGGTTTACTTTAATACTTTTCGGAGATTTACTTGGAAAACCAGGAAGAAAAAAGGCTTCTCAAATAATTTATTATGTTCGATGTTCTTTGGTTATTTTAGCATCTTTCCTTTCCTTTGCTTTCAACCTTAAGGTATACTACATTTTTTGTTTATAAGCATATTATTAAATGGTAGTATTTATGTTCTTTTTATGAAATGTATGCATAATACATAATTTAAATCTGTTTATTTGCTTGTAAACTTATTTACAATTCAATAGAATCGGCTGTTCTGTTCGATTACCCCTAAAAGTAGGCTGTTTATAGAACAATTTCTTAGAATTTGTTTATTTCATAATGTAGTACGTGGTACATTAGGGACATGAGTATAAATTATTAAATTTAAAATACTTGTCCAATAAGGCCTTTTTGGCAGCAGGCGAATAAGTTTCTAAGGGCTTTTAGCGTTTTGGTTTCAAAGTCCTGAAATGGAAACTGTACTTAAATAGCCATAGCCTCACATCAAAGTTGAAAAGACGTATCATTTTATGTATAAGAACCCGCCTTACATCGTCGCTGGAAGTTGTTTGGCATTTAAGCACGCTGCGCATGATAATGAAGAACAGAGTTTCGGTTTTAGGGAGTACTTCGACAGGAGACTTCTTAACAAAATAAATGAAGATAACCTGGTGAGAAGCTAGGTCGTAATCCTGACTGAAGAATTTTAATGACCCACTGTGTATTGATGTATGTATGTAATCTGGAATCTACGTACTCTTATAAAAGAGAGACTATTTTGTAGTATATCGATCGATCAAGAATGGATCTTGAAACAGGAGTAGGAATCTTTGCTCCCAGATGGAAATATACCGATCCTAGGGTCACAATCGCCTATGACATCAAAGATGTGCTCTATTCGGCTGGGATAGAATACATAAAAAAACGATATTATCAGATAGTGAGACCGCTATTCGAGCACTTATGTTTTAAGATGTTCAATGGAATTTGACTTTCTGGGGAAGCTGCTTCAGACAGGTGGTGAAAATAAGGTTAGACTCTGCTGGGTTCCATTCCAAATGCCAGTTCTCGGCAAATGAGCAAGTAAATGAGTTTGGAAAGTGGGACCTACCATGCCGTTGATGTCGTCAACACCTTTCTGCGGTGAGGGAGCGAATGTTTAGAAAGGTATGCTCAATGAAAGGACAGATAAAGAGAAACAAAAACTCTTCTCGAACCAAGTGAGTTTGAGGAAATTAAAACAATAACTTTTGAAGCATTTAAAGCCAGAAGAAGTAGTCGAATATTCGACTCTTTTGAAGGCTCATGTATTCGTAAGTGCAACGGACATAAACTTGAAATCATGAAATTATATTTCCTAGCAGAGGTTAAACAATTTTATTCCATTTGAAGTTTTAAGGCTTTTAAAATACGAAAAATTTTTAAATTTTTTCTTTTATTATAAATTTTTCAATATAACAATTTATTTTGTTCGCCTAATAATATGCTTTTTTATTTTTTATTTTGATCATGAAATAAAGGGTGTTTTTTATAGAGGTATAGAACTTTAAGTTGGCATTAATTTTCAAGATGGCGACCGATTTAACAGCTGTCAAGTGATTTATTCTCATTTTGGTTTGGCAATTCATCGTGAATAGACTCACGCCTGAAAAACGCTTGCAAATAGTGCAATTTTATTTCGAAAATAATGGTTCTGTGCGGAAAACGTATCGCGCACTACGTCCATTTTATCGTCGACCAAATCGTCCATCAGAGCAGTTAATTCGATTAACCATGGAACGTTTTCGCACCACGTTTACTCTTATTGATAACTCGCATCCCCAGAGACGCTGTACGGTGCGTACAGAAGAAGCTATTGCTGCTGTAGAGCGTAGCATTGAGGAAGACCCGAATTTGGTCCGTACTTTTTCAAAAACGATGGTGGCCAGAACGTTACAGTCAATGGTGATCGGTATAGAGCCATGATTACTAACTTTTTCATTCCTGAATTGAATAAACATGATGTCCAGGAGATGTGGTTTCAACAAGACGGCGAAATATGTCACATAGCTGGTGCCACAATAGATTTATTGAAAGACACGTTTGGTGACCGCCTAATTTCACGTTTTGGACCTGTGAATTGGCCTCCAAGATCTTGTGATTTAACACCGCTAGACTACTTTCTGTGGGGCTATGTAAAGTCATTGGTCTATGCGGTAAAGCCACAAACGCTTGACCATTTGGAAGACAACATTCGCCGTATTATTGCCGATATACGGCCACAAATGTTGGAAAAAGTCATCGAAAATTGGACGTACAGACTGGACTACGTCCGCGCCAGTCGTGGCGGTCATATGCCAGAAATCATATTTAAAATGTAATGCCACAAGATTATCTTTCGGATAAATAAAATTTATGTCAATCGAATAATCCATCGTTGTTTTATTGCAACTTAAAGTTCTATACCTCTATAAAAAACACCTTTTATAATCCAGTTTATTTTAAATCCATTTCATGCCATTTGCTCTTATTTTGTACATTGCATTTGTTTGCCTTAGTTTATGCAGTTATTTTTAAAAAATGTTTATGCCCAAATATATGCACTTAATTAAAATATGTTACTTCAAATAAAAACGTATCTAAAAGTATGCCTGTTTTCATATTATTTTATGTTATTCATTAAAGAGTCTTTTTTATTCACTTCAATTTAAATAATCTATCAAAAACATACTTTATGTATTTGTTTTTGCAAACCTAAAAGTATACTTCTAAATTTTATGTTTTGCCTGTAATATAAATTTACTTTGCTTTTTATCACATACATACATTGTTTAAACAACTTAATATTTTCCATTTGAGTCATTTTTATTAGACTAAAAGTATGCTTTAATTTCTGTTTTATATTTAATAAAAAGTCAAAAGTGTGTTGAGTTTAATGCTTAAAGTATTTGCTTTTAACTTTATTTATTTTATTACTTGATTTGACTTTTAAGTACTCTTGTGTATCGAATTTGTTTAGTGAACTGTGATAAAATCCTAAAAGTATGCTATGATTATAAGATTTTTTAGGCCTTGAATATGCTTTCATATTTTATTCAATGTTATTGTAATTTGCAAATGAAATATGTTAAGAAAAATTATTTTAAAAGCATTAACAATTAAATTTACATTTCAACCGCCTTTAAAGCGTCCGAGTTGATTCTTTGCTATTTTAAAATAACGCCAGTATTTCCCAGAAATCAAAGTAACTAGTTACATGGGTCTGTTGTAGCCATTAGAGGTTATAGATAAATAGGCTCTCTAAAGAGAAAGTTGTAATTATGTGCAGAAGGACCATTGTATTACTTTGACACACAAGAACGGAGCACTGCATTCAATATTTCATTCAATTTTAAACCTCGACAAATAGGTATCCATTAAAAGAATGTCCTGGAATCTACAGAATATCATCCTCTTTAAAGAGGTAAATACTTTAAATCACACAATTAAGTACTTTCAGTCATTCATGCTGTACAACTCAATTCCAGAAAATATTTTTCAGTTTTCCGTACAACTATGTCTGGCATCCGCATGACTCATTCTAACGAAATTAATCATTTCGTACGCGTTGTTTTGTTTTGATTTTCACCACATAAATGTTATTTTTGTAGCATATCTTGAAACACATAAATTTCGCACATTTTAATTTTTAAGCTGCGAAAAGAACGCCATGATTAATGGACGTCAACTTCTGGAGTCATAAGTTTCTATGAAAACAAATGATTTATAGCAGCTACTAAACAGATTTTAAAATTAAGCTGAGTGTGAAAAGTTTCAAATAAATGCTTTTAAATTTAATAGCGCCTGTTTGTATGCCGTATTTTTGTTTTTAAGGGAATCCCTTAAAGTAGGCTAAACTTAATATTTTTCCTTTCTATTGTCTTAAGTAAAGGTTATACAAGTTCTTGACCTGTAATATTTCTTATTTTTTTGTTGTTTGTTCTTTTCTTGTCTCTAACTACATGCCACAAATTGTCCTCCATGGCAGCAATAGAAATAATTGTCATGAAATTAAAATGAGTCCACACAATACACAATACAAGACACAAGACACAATTGTACTGGAGACAACTAAGCTAAAGACAATGAAAACAGCAACAATTTAAAGCATTTCTTTATTGTTTAAAAACGTGCACATAGTATTGCTTGTAATGCATTTGCAACGACAACAACAATGGCAGAACCTTTAAAAGCTTTTAATTACTGGAAAGAATCTCATGCGGGACAAATAATTTTCCTGTAACGATGTCATTCATTGTAATTCAAAGTGTCTAAAACGTAAACGTAAACGAAAATGAAATGAAAATATAATTGAACTTTTAACAAAAGTTCGTTACGTTACGTTACTTTAATGCCTTAAATTTGGTAGCCTAGTTATAGGCATGCTTTAATGCATTTGTCAAATGCATGCATGCCATGCTAAAATGCCCAAAAAATTTGCCAAAGACCATCAGGAAATTTGATGATAAATGCACACGGCATTTAAACAAGTTCTCTGGTCAATAATCGTTAGTAGCAGAGGATTTCAGTGTTGAAGTCTATAAAATTGGTAATTGGATGGCCAAAATTTAAAGCCAAAATAAGGGATGGTAAGCCACTAAATACCCGAGGTAAGGCAGACATAAAATAAATGACAAAAATTAAATCTAAGGTTAACAGCAGTCCATAATTGGACTTCATCTTCATTTAGCATCATTGACCAGAATACAAGAACAAGTATTAACTGGTTGTTGTCCTTACTTAGTGCGCAAACCCTTTCTTTATGCAACAACATGTCTTACACACATACATATAAAGTCCTTCATGTCCGAAAACGACAGCATCTGACGCCACTTTATATTTGATCGTTGTTGATACCCAGTAATGTCGGCGTCCTCTATATCAGCATTGACCAGAATACAAGATCCAGTATTAACTGGTTGTTGTCCTTACTTAGAGCGCAAACCCTGTCTTTATGCAACAACATGTCTTGCACGCATACATATAAAGTCCTTCATGTCCGAAAACAATCAGGTATTGACAGCATCTGACGCCACTTTATAGTTGATCGTTGTTGATACCCAATAATGTCGGCGTCCTCTATATCAGCATCGTATCCCAGACGGACATACTCTACCACTTCATGATTATACTGATATTGGTTGCGAAATGACAAAACAAACTCCTCATCGAAACTATGTTAATTTGAGGTCGTCAGAGTTTGAAGCTTTCCCTTATCGTTACCTTTTTACACCCTTAAATGATACGGTCATATGACACCCGGTCACCAGCTCTAATCTGAGATTGCTTTACTTAACGAGGTTCCTTACTTACTCTCTACCGCAAAATCAACAGCATTTATCCCGTGGTAGGCAATTTCTCTCAAGCTCCATAAGCTTATTGGCACTTTTATTAGTTATTTTGATGGCGAAATAATTGCTGGGGAAGTATTAGGACCTGTCCTAATAACAGGTGATTTTTAGCTATTATCTTTTTGGCAACACTGGTTTAACCAGCTCACGGACGTTTCGTGTTTTGCTTCACTGTCAAACATCTTCAGTTTGGTCTATAATTTAACCATGAATCGTCTTACAAACGAACAACGCTTGCAAATCATTGAATTTTATTATCAAAATGCGTGCTCTGTTAAGAAAGTTCATCGCGCGCTTCTTCCATTTTATGGTCAGTTTAATCGACCCACTGAAGCGGCTATTCGGGCTATTGTGGCTAAATTTCGCAACAAATTTACATTGTTGGACATTAAACCACCAACACGCTTACGTAGAGTGCGAACTGAAGAAAATATCGCAGTAGTATCTGGCCAGTGTTAATGATGACCATCAATTATCGATTCGCCGCCGTTCGCAGCAATTGGGCCTCTGTTACTCAACAACGTGGACAATTTTGCGGAAGGATTTAGGTACGAAGCCTTTCAAAATACAGCTGGTGCAAGAATTGAAGCCGCAACGCAGAATTTTTGGTGAATGGGCTCTTGGAAAGTTGGCCGAAGATCCACTTCTTTATCGAAGAATTGTGTTCAGTGATGAAGTTCATTTTTGGCTCAATGGATACGTAAATAAGCAGAATTGTCAATTTTGGAGTGAAGATCAGCCAAAAGCATTGCAAAAGCTACCAATGCATCCAGAAAATGTCACAGTTTGGTGCGGTTGATGGGCTGGTGGCATCATTGGACCGTACTTCTTCAAAGATGCTGCGAATCGTAACGTAACTGTGAATAGTGAGCGCTACCGTGAGATGATATACACCTTTTTTTGTCCAAAATGCAAGAGCTAGACTTGCATCACATGTGGTTTCAACAGGACGGTTCCACATGCCACACAGCACGCATAACAATGGACTTATTGAGAGGCGAGTTCGGTGAATATTTTATTTCACGTTCGGGACCGGTCAATTGGCCGCCTAGATCGTGCGATTTAACGCCTTTAGACTATGTTTTGTGGGGCTATGTTAAAGCTCATGTCTATACAGACAAGCCCGCTTCAATTGACGCATTGGAAGACAACATTGAAGCATTTATTCGTGAGATACCGACCGAAATGTTGGAAAGATTATGCCAAAATTGGACTAAGCGGATGGACCATTTGAGGCGAAGTCGCGGTCAACATTTGCATGAAATAATCTTCAAACATTAAATTATA
The DNA here is from genome assembly GCA_932273835.1 of Sarcophaga variegata. Taxonomy (NCBI): domain Eukaryota; kingdom Metazoa; phylum Arthropoda; class Insecta; order Diptera; family Sarcophagidae; genus Sarcophaga; species Sarcophaga variegata. The sequence continues at coordinate 12,652,246 of OW026361.1, read as the reverse complement.
TGGACCGTACTATCGATTCAAATAAAGATTTCATGCATTTTTCTGAATTTTATCGGTTTTTTTGAACAATTTTCCTATAGCCCTTAAAAAATCACCCCTTACAACAATGTTAGTGACCCTGGTGTTCGGAGCAGATTTTTCGATTGATCCCTCTGCGTAACTGTTGCCACACGGTACGCCGGTTTAGTGGTTGACTTAAGAGATGATTTGAAAATATTAGAAGTAAAAACAGAAGTTTGGGCAACAAGTGGTTTTAATCGCGATGAATCTGACTGATACCGAAACTATTGTTAGGAAGCCTTTTTTCGTATACTTAGAGCGTGATTCCTTCTTGTCCGAACTATTTGATGCTGCCAGATTTGTAGAAACGACCGCAGATCGAGACTGCTTGGTATGAGTGTAGATGCTGATGGATTCCAGAGTTACGGGCTTATCCCACATAGGAGTTGAAGTTAATGCCTATAATGCACCCCACGTAAAGAAACAGAAGACAACCATTAGATGAACTCTAAGCAATCTGACATTTATATTCCCACTGGTAATGGAGCCTTATAGCTTTAAACTAATTAATTAAGTTTAAGATATTTTATTAAAATTGCAGAATTTGCAGCATTATTCTATTCAAAACTGTTCTAACAAAATAAACTCCTTGACATATGCACTAAATTTTTCCGTAAATGTACCCTAAATTACTTTAATTTTAAAATTCCTTATATTTTAAATGATGATTGTTCTTATGGAATAAAGTTTAAGAGTTAAAAATTTCCAACAGCTTAAACTAGTAGGATACGTTCCCTTTAATTTAAAAACAGAATTACAAAGTTTTCTCTTCTTTTCTTATTTGCCAACCGGCACTTGACAATAATGGCCATTGTAATGTAACCCCCATAAACAAAGAAAACTACAGCAAAGGAAAATAAAAGCAGACAGAAAATGTTAGAAAAAAACAACAACAATAGCAACAAAGTTTTGTAGGAGTTGAATAATTGAGTTTAGTTTGCACGAGAGTCCTAAAAGAAGACGGAGAGAAAAACGAAAAAAAGTCATATAAAAAACTGATACTATTTGAACAAAAGAATAAAAGGAACTCGAACAAAATGCTTGCTAAAGTTGCCACAAAAGTCGTTTAAAGCAATTTTAAATAGAAAAAAAAAATAAATTTTAATTCAATATTATTTGCAATTGAAATGATTAATAATTTCCACCATTTTTTTTTCTTTTTTTCAATAATTTTACTGGCTTTAAGCCAACGTGAGTCAGTAGAACAAAATAAATTTAAAATTCTTTTCCAAACTTCAAACGCCTTTCAACTTTTAGATTCTGTTTCCTTTCAAGTCGCTATAAGCTTTGCCTGCTGTATTGTTGCCAGTATTATGACAATACAAATGTTTGCCTATGAAATTGTGTATTAAGGAAACTCCCTAAGGTATGCCAGACTTACTTATGTATTGTTTAAGTTTTGACTTTTCATTGCTGCTGCTGTTTATATTTATTCTGTCAAAGCCTTATTGTAAAGCATATTGTTGTTAAACCTAAAAGTATGTTATGATTTTAAAGGCTTTTGTTTTTGTTTATAATTTTTTATTTCAGCCTAAAGTTAGGCTTTTGTCTACAGTGAATATATGTATGTGCCATTTATCTTTTGTTGATTTAATTTAATTGTTTGTAAATATTTGTAAATTTAAATGTTTTAGAATGATGGAATTTGGGTATTGTGGTGGTCATGATTATGGGGCTTATAAGCGAACATTGTTAATAACTGGTTTTATATACAAAGCCTTAAAGTATGCAATGTTTTTTGTGATACAACGCTTTGGCGATAAATTGAAATATGAGACATGCTGATGTTCCCATTATACGGTTAACTTCACAGCCTGTTTAAGTAAAACTCTCTTGTTTACATTAAGCTTTAATACGTGATAGGCAGCTTCTTAAATATAATATCAATGAAATCAATTCTTGACTCCGCCGTTAGCACCAAAAATGAAGTCAGTCTGGAGATCAAACCCAGGATCACTCTTGACAACAGGCGATACTACGACAAAACTAATAGTCTACAAGACGATCATCTTCCCCGTCCTTATTTATGGCGCAGAGGTATGGACACTAATAAGCGACATGGACGTTGGGCAGCGTATAAACATCCAGCTGCTGCGCTGGCTCGGCCAGGTTTTTCGATTGATGGCGGATTCTCCGGTAAGACGGGTATTTGATGTGGGCACGATCTTGTTTACGTTGGAAAGACCAAATCGAGGAAGCCCTGTCATCGATTGGTGTGACCAACTGGAGTAGGCGCGCAAGAAGCAGAGGTGCCTGGAAGAATGCGTTAAGGTAGACCGAAATCCGTTAATCGGGTTGTTAATGTTACGTAAGAAATCACTTCTCTTCACACAAGATTTGAGCTTTCATAGGATATGGTAACAAAGAGAAATGTGTGTTTCAATAGATCTAGGAATATCGATCATCATTTGATGCGTTAAAACAAGCATAAGGTCTGATTACTGGAACACCCATAATGCAATCGTTTCAAGGAGCAATTAAAGTTTCAAAACTTTTTCCGAAGATCATAAGTCCTACTTGCCTCTTTTAATAGCCACTTTTATTATTCGAATATCCCTTTGGGTTTGACAGCCTCCAAGTGAAATTTCGTAGAAACAGTTTTAAGGCCATGTATATGCAAATACTATCCGATAGAAGGGTGTGATAGGTTTTTAAAAATTAAGTTCATCTAGCTAAACAATGCAAACCGTTGTGGTACCGCTTGAAACGATGAGCAAGTTCTGATTGTCCAGTCTCGACTTTAAAGCATTATTTCCTCAAACTCAAGTTAAAACCCAGCCTAGTAAACCTAGTATTCGAATCTGAGTTTGAGTAACGATAGCTTCGTTGGCCTATCAAGAAAAGCTGAGCAAGTGAAGTGGATAATATTTTTGCAAAATGGACAGCCTAGAGATGATATATCACTGTCGTATGGAGATGTTTTCGCACTACGACCGTACGATCTATTGTACTGCCTTCAATCTATGTGCAGCATCAATACAATGTCCCTTTCAATCCTATTGCGCTGGCAAACTTCAGAGTATTTTTCGATGTCCCTAACTGGCACCCATTCAGATGTTTTTTTTGTAAAGCATCAATACAGTTGCAAAATCAACTTGGATGGTGTTGTGGCTATGAATCCATATGAATTTTGGCAATATTATGTCACTAGGGCCAGTTAAGTCAGTCAGAGCAGGTATCCACCAGCTTAAATCTGAAAATTGCCCTTGAAAGGAGAATACAGATAAGTATGCTACTCACAGTCAATTCCGTGGCGTGATTTATTACCATTACCACGACCTGTAACAGACTACAGCGATATCCTAAGATTAAGCACTTCGGATGAAATGTCACAGCCTTGCTCTTATGCAGAGACTAGTCTCTACCCGACAATGGTGCGGTCCCCTAGTGGGAGTAACGTGGTGGCTGTGGTTTATACCCAAATCTCAAGGAGCGCAAACTCGGTGTGGCGTTACACTCTTAACCACTTTTACAAAGGAGTTTAGATAGTCTCCGACACCTAACTAAGAGTTAAGTCGTGTCCAAATGCATGGCTTCGAATTGGTACTCACGTATGGCGATGCAATCAATGGTATGCTTTTGCATATCATGTGGTTGCATCATTATGCGTGAGGGGCGCTGATAGACGCATTGTTTCCACCCGTGCTTAGATCACCATGGGGTGTGTCATCATGTCGATACTCAAGTAAAACGCTGGACTAATTGCTTTTATGTTTAGAACCCGATGTCCAGAGATGACCATGTCATGTGCATGGCTGTTGATTGTAGAACTTCTAACAAGATTAGGTTCAGATCATGTACGGTGTGGGCTAGCCAGAGCGAATAATATTCCAGCATGACAGGATATAAACACTCATTGTCACAAATGTATGTATTTTGTACGGCAAACGACCTCTGTGGAACGCAAACAAAACTTGATACTCATGCCAATTTAATCTTGGATATTTTAAAGAAAATTTAGCAAATTTTCATAAACCATTAACCTGATTAAAATATTTTTTTTTTTTTTGTTATTTTGTTTAAAGTTTTCATTCATTTTCTTTTTATCGAAAAACGACAAGAAAAGAAAAATATTTTCATTGAATTTTTATGTTAATTTTGTCATGTCATTAGAAGCAGACTTTGACAACGTTTTGCTACAAAAGCGGGGATTTTTTTTAGAAATTCTATGCAAATCTTTATTACCATAACAGAGAGAGAGGAACTGACAAAACTCCATTCCAGTGACAAAAAATGAAAATGAACTACGAGCAGAAAAATGCGTGGCATTCATACGTAATTGAGCCAACAAAGTGACACACATTCATTGGCTCAATCAGTCATTTACTCGTTGATACATTCATTATGTCATTCAATCAGTTCTTGATTCATTGGCTCATTTTCATTTCCCACATTTTGCATTTAATGGCGGTGAACGTCCATGGCATCTTCCATAATTCAAAAAAAAAAGCTTCAATGCTTCATACATACATGCACGGCATTTGTGGGGATTTCTTACAGCCGGTGTTTGTGCTGCGTTACCATTCATTTTGACGCTGCTAATTTGTAATCAATCAACATTCAACAGAATGAAAATCAAAGCGAACAAAATAAAAAAACTGAAAAGAATTTAAAAAGAATCAAAAGTTGAAAGAAAAAAATTGCAGCAAAAAGTACAGAAACATTGAATGAATCATCATGATTTACCAGAAAGTATGTGAAGTGTCGATCGAAATTCATAATTTTCTCTTGACGTTATTAATGAATGAAATGCTTATGAATATTATGTATGTTGTCATGGCTAAAGTTTCTGTTTAAAATTATAAAAGTTTTGTTATGCATAAACAATAACTCTTGGCATTAAGCGGTTTAAAGTTGAAAGACCTTTTAGTGTTGGAAATACAAAGAAGAAAGAAAAATACAAAAAAGTTCTAGAAAGCACTGACAAGGTCTCTATCTTTTTTTCTTGTCATGCAGGTGAATATTACAATGAAATCGAATTAAAATTTAATGATTTCCAGTTAATATATCGAGTGTTTTTAATAGCTTGATAACTTAATAGGAAGACAAATAAATTATTGGAATGAATTTCTTTTACTAAAACCATGTAAATAATTTCATGGCATATTTATATGGTAAATTGGGCTTGAATATTGGCTTTCAATACCCCAAACGCCTTCAGCTTTTCGGCACAAAGCAGCGCTTTAACATATTTCTACAAAATGTAATCCAAAGGTGTTAAATAGCAGCATGGCTCGACAGCCCTCGTTATTCAACGTCACAACAGCTTCTTATTATTTCGAAAGAAATAAATATCCTTGAGAACGGAAATATAGCCGACGAAGCTAACTTTCTATAATAATACTTTCTATAAAAAGTTTAAAAAGATGCGGTTCTCGGACCATGGCTGGATAGCTATTGTATCAAGGATTCCAGAACAGTTTTCCTTACGGTCGACCGGAGATATATGTCACGAAGTTAATTGTGGCAGCAGCAAAAAGTTCTCAATATAAAACGTTTTTGTCGATGGCTAGTTTTTTTTTCGATGGCTTGCATATTATGGACGATGGCTTGTATTTCTGAGTTGGATGACTTACATTTTTTTGGTTGGATTACTTGCATATTTTGGTCGATGACTTGCATTTTTTGTGTCGGTGACTTGCATATTTTGTTCGATGATTTTAATTTTTTTGGTTGGATGACTTGCATTTGTTTGATCAATGACTTGCATTTTTTTGTACATGGCTTATATTTGTTGGTTGATTACTTGCATTTTATGGTCGATGACTTGCATTTTTTGTCCAAGACTTGCATTTTTGTTTAAGTCTATGAACTGAATTTTTTGGTCGGATGATTTTCATATTTTGATCGATCGCATGCATTTTTTATACAGAGCACTTGTTTTGCCCATTTGATTGGAACAAAACATTTGAGACATGGCTTCGCCGGTTAGTCCCAAGGGTTACTAAACCGCAAAGAAATCTGTTTTGTAATCCACAATCCAATAGCTATCCAACCCACTGGGTTCGAAAACTGCACCTTTTTTATTTTTACTGAATTTTACCCGATTTCTGACAGGGACCGTGTAAGAAGGGAATGCTTTATGGACCCAATATGCTCTTAAAAATGTATATGGAAAATATAGTTTCTAAATGCTCCTTTGCATTGGGATGAAAACAATTCTATTCGTTTACAATAAAATAAAAATTTATTCTCTGCCTTATTGCAGATATACAGTGACCGTCAAAAGAAACTCTACATACATACATACATAATTGGTCATTACAACCCTTCAGTCAGGATTACGACCTAGTTTCTCACACCACTTATGTTGTGTGTGTTAATTTTATACAAGAGTGGTGGGACCTACAGTTTAAAGTAGACTCCGAACGACAGATTTTTGAGAAACTTTTTCATGGCAATTTTGTTTACTCTCAGAGTTTTTGTCAGAAATCTGCTGAGAGAAAATCGCCGAAGAAATACTTTTTGTATTTTATCTTGATGCCTGGCCTGGGGTTCGAACCCTGGCTTTACGTCTAATAAGCCAACACACTACCTACTAGACTACGGCGACTTCGAAGAAACTCTACACTAAGGAGAAAATTCTAACAATCACCAAACGCTACGTTTATCACTTAAGGAGTGTACCCGAAAAATTTGACAATATTTTGAAATTTTTTATAATTTTTTTGTTCAATTTTAAAAACTGGCAACGAAACCATTTTATAATAAAAATAACGGTAAGTTATTAATGTATATTTTTTTAATGTACAGTTTCTTTTGATGCTCACTATATAGGCGTAGTGGGGTATGTACTGAGAATATCGAAATGAAAGAATACGTTTTCTGTCTTTACACAGGTTTCGTAAGCCGGAAGACCCGGGAAATGCGTCTCAGCAGCCATGGGAAAAATTTACACATCACAAGAATCATCACTTTGAATTCTGTTCAAATCAAGGTTCCACAGTATGGGCAATTTGTCGATAGAGGTCTTAACAAATTGCCTTCAAAATTGCATTAAAAAATAAAAAAAAAATTAAACAGCGTTAGCAAATCTTTCTAGACCTTGTTTATAACATATTTAATCTTAAGAAAAAATTATCAACAAATGAAGGAAATAATTTCAAATGATTTTGGCAAAATATTCTGCTTTTTTCTCATCAAAAAAAAATTATTTCGGTGAGATTTGTTTGATTAAGCTTATGATTTAATATTTACGATCAAATAAACTTCAAATATCAAAAGAAAATTATTATCGGATGATTTATATTTATGGGTCTCAACCAATAACACTGTACAGCATACACATCAAACTTAAGCCAAAACTAAACAAATAAAAAAGTTTGAAAGAAAAACAAATAGAAAAATAAAATAAAATGTAACGCAAAAAAAGCGAAAATAAAATCAAATAAAATCATTTAATTAATGACATCAAATAGATTTTCACGCAAACCAACAAACACACAAACTCTCACTCACTCACAGCCAAGTACAGCGTATATAAACATCAATATATGGGCACCCGTAAACAATTTTATTTTGTGGGAAAACTTTTTTCTGTTTTTTCTTTGATTTTATTTTTCCAACCACCACCAATTGCTCCATCGTGGCTGGCTAACTGTGTGAGTTATTGGTCGAAAACTGTAGGTAGGCCCTCTTGGCAACACCAAACTCATTCAAACTCATGGAGCGTAAGCAAAAACAAAAAAAAATTGGAAGGGAAAACTGCTTAATTTGTAGAAACAAAAGCGAAAATAAAAACAAACAATTAATTGAACCGTACATGGGGCAGCAGGAGTACTCGTTAGCTAGTTACCTATAAAAAAATCTTTTTTTTTCTGTAAATATTTATTTTTCTCTTTTTAAATTAATTGCACGATTTAGCAGAATAGGTTTAAATCATTAATTTTTGTTTAAACGATGGCTTTTTTAACGTTTTTTTTTAATGCGAAGCTTAAGTCAACTCATAAGGCCGCACGTAAGGATAACAAACAAATGTCATATGTCAACAGAGGTAAAAAGAAAAGTAAAGAAAGAAAGAGATAAGAAATAAGGAAAATAAAGAAAGAAAGAAAAGTAAATAGTAAATGCATGTGGTTACATGATGACTTACTTCCTTACCCGAGATCAGCAATGAATAGTTTTTTCGCTACTCATAAGTACTCCTGAAATTTCGAGTATGAGTAAGTCAACAGTATTGCAATTCAACTACTCTGCTTCATATGCAGTCACTACAACATTGATTTCTAAGCACAGGTTGCAATGAATATAAGTACAACGTTGACATCAAACTCATAACATTCGAAATATGTTTGATTCATACGCCTACTCATTCAGATTCATAAATTTAGAAAAATACTTATGTATACTCATTAATGATCTCGAGTGATTCGAATTATTCATTAAAATTTACAGTCTTAGTTGTTGTTGCATTTACAAAGAAAGAAGAAAGAAAAATACAAAGCCAAAGACAGCAAGCAAAGCAAACATACAACCGTCTAGTGAGTATTGTAGTGTTCATACGCGAATCATACTTATATTGTAATTCTTGTAAATGTTGAGTAAATGAGAATCGAAACAACAATAATATCATGCGTATTATTAAGTATGAGTACGATGAGTACTTCAAACTTTGAATGTGAGTAGTATGAGTATGATATTAAAGTAAGTATGAATGCGTATAAGAATCAGAAATTATGAGTATGATTCGAACCTACTCATTGTTTTGAATACTCATTGCTGATCTCTGTTTCTTACTTAATTGGCCATTAACGCATTCTTCCAGGCGTCCTGCTTCTTACGCGCCAACCCCAGTTGTTCACACCAATCGATGACAGGACTTCCTCAAACTGGTCCTTCCAAACACGCAAACAAGGTCATCCTCTTGGCCGACTTCCGTAGAAATCTGCTTCAAATATCTCCGCCTTGCTGGAGCATCCTCCTCCATTCGAACGACATGACCGAGTCAGCTCAACCGCTGGATATTAATACGCTGCACAATGTCCATGTCATTGAGGAGCTCATACAGCTCACTGTTCGGATGGGGAAAACATCGCTAACACTCACTGCATCGAAGATCTTACGTGGGATTTTTCTCACGTATTCTCTCAAGGCTGCTGCATCAGATCTACTAGTTTATAAAACAATCGATCATTTGACCAACGTACTTACAGAAAGGACAGTGATATACAGTGGTGACCACGAATTTAAGACACGACATATGACTGACTTTGTTATGATAATATTTACAATCCTGTAATATCAAAATTGATATTCTTTATTCTTCTATGTACTCTGTAATGTTAAGAAAAAGTACCATTATTTTATTTTGTTTCTTTTTACATTTTGGTGCTTTTTGATCATATTATTGTAAAAAAGTTTGTTTGAAATTGGCCACGAATTTAAGACATTTCAGAAATATCTGCTTTTTAAGTGATTTTTTGGTGTTTTTTGAAGCTAAACGTTGAGCAACGAATGTTTTATTTTATTTTATGTTGAAATACATAGAAATATTTAATTATAAATGGTCAGAGGTACTTGGAATACCGATGCCGAGCGAAAACTGATTCAACAACTAAAATTTGATGGAAAAATAATATTGGAGATATCCAAGCTGCTTAAATGTTCTAGATGCAAGGTTTACAACGCGCTGGAACACATCAAGCAACATTGTACCACCAAAAATGTCAAACAGCTACCTAGAGCCCGAAAAACCACACCCTAAAGTAGCTGCTAATAATCCTTTCACGAGCTCAAGTAAAATAAAAAATTAAATTGAATTGGATTTTGATATTGATGTTTCATCTAGGGCATATGAGAGAGGGCATATAATGAGAAACACTTGCGTGGGTGTATTGCACAACATAAACTTGTGTCAAAAAAATATCAAATCCCGACTAGCATTTTGTCTTGATCTATATAATATGTAAATACAAATTCTTAACCAAATATAGGTAGCAAAATATTATTAATTTTTCTTCCTAATATTACTAAAATCTTAAGAAAAATATCATGGCCATAAAATATTTATCATAAGATGTAAAAATTATCACAAATGTATAAGTAAAATGGCGTGTCTTAAATTCGTTGCCACCACTGTATATCCGTACCACTGTTTTTTTAACTTTCCTCATAACCTACAGGAATCACAGGCATCGCAGTAAAATCTAATGGTATTGTGTGTAAATAGGACATATTCCACTAAGGCTCTCTTTTTTAGCTTTTAAGCCTCCTACTCATGTTTAAGATACATAAGTCCCATACATGTTGGATTGAACTTTAGCAATAATGCAACCTACAGTCCTATTAGCATTTCATTTACGATCGGTTCTTCATACATACATATACATAATTTGTCATTACAACCCTTCAGACAGAATTACAACCTAGCTTATCATATCACTTATGTTGTGTTTGTTAATTTTATACACGAATGGCGGGACCTCGAGTTTAAAGTCGACTTCGAGTGACAGATTTCTTGACAAATTGTTCACGGATTTTTTATTTACTCCAAGAGTTTTGTCAGAAATTTGCTGAGTGTCAGTCGCTGAAGAAATATTTTTTCGTATTTCCTTTTGTTCGATATGTCTGACCTGGGATTTGAACCGTGGCCTCATGTTTAATAAGCCAACATACTATCTACTAGACTACGGCGACTGCAACTGCCTTTTTATATAACTTACAGAAGTCAGTGACATCGCTGAAGGACCTATGATTCTGTGTAAAAAGAGGCAATGTCCTATTACGGCCTACATATTTGCTTTCAATGCCTTCCTATTCATGCTTAAGATAAGTTCCGTACATTTTGGATTGATGATTGACATATTACCAATAATACAGTCTACAGTTCGATTAGCTGTTTAACTGAAAGATTGGCGAACGAATACAATCATTCTCCACTAGTCCTAGAAGCAAGCCTTTTGATGTTGTCACTGTTCTTTTTTCTTTCGTTACTTGCAATGCTAATCGTGATCTTACTAGTTCATCTTCATTGCCACAAGGACCAGCATAATCAAATACTATAGTCAGACATGAGAACGCTTAGCAGCCTCTTACACTTTCAGACTGAATGTGACTTAAAAGTATAGCAAATTTGTTAAAGGCTTAAAATCATATGTGTGTGATATATCACCGATATTTTCTTATCATTTGTAAGGTCTACTGGTGCCACTAAGTATGGAATATCACATTGTTTAAATGCTCGCCACAGCATGTCATGGGGCTTGATGTCGATCCAAATTCAATAGTTTTGTTCCGCATAAGGCCGAGTTCTTTTGTTCTTCACATTAAATAGACTGACTTAGATTCTCTTGCATACTCTCACGGACAGAGGAGATGGTTTCAACAGAGCTTGCACCAGGGTGAGGCAAACCTGTTTTGGAATGCTTGATACCATGAAATTAAAACGATATATGAAAAAAAATATTTCTTTGGCGATTTCCTCTTAACAGATTTCTGGGAAAAACTCTGAGAGTACATAAAATTGCCGCCCATGTATAAAATTAACACACCCTACATAAGTGGTGTGAGCAGTTGGTCGTAAACCTGTCTGAAGAGTTATGATTGCCAATTATGTATGTATGTATGATACCATGACTATTCAGCTCACTAATCTCATTTCGCCTACAAGTTCGTTTTTATCCGATTTAATCAGATTTATGTGTTCTATATGCATAAATACTTTTTTGCTCGTTTGAATAAAAACAATAAGCTTCGTCGTCATAGATCTCCCGTCCCAAAGGTAATGAAAACTGTTTTGGAATCAGTGATACAATAGCTATTCAGCCCACTAGGTCTGATAACGGCACCCTTTTAAATTTTATCGCATTTTACCCGATTTCTGGAGGCCACTTTTATGTTCGTATCAAAAAGTTTACCCGATCGCAAGGAAAATGTTTTGGTCTTCTTGATCCAATAGGGTTCGAGCCCCAGGCCAGACATCAAAGCAAAATACAAAAAATATTTCTTCGGCGACTTTCTCTCAGCTGATTTCTGGCAAAAATTCTGGGAGTAAATAAAAATTGCTTTGAAAAGTTTCTCAAAAATCTGTCGTTCGGTGTCGACTTTAAACTGTAGGTCCCGCCACTCATGTATACAATTTAACGCACACAACATAAGTGGTGTGAGAAACTAGGTCGTAATCCTGACTGAAGGGTTGTAATGACCAATTATGTATGTATGTCATCAAGTAATTGGTCGATTAGTTGCCTCTCTACAGGGCAATACTTGCGATCATGGGTTGGCGCGTGGTACGTTGTACGAAGAATACGCGAGAATACTCTCACAGACAGCGAAGATGTTTGCGGGAAATCTTGAGTTAGATTATCGTATGGGTGTTGGTCGAATACTTATTGATCTAGTGGACTCGAATGTATCCACCAGCACTTAACGAATAATCCGCTCAGTGGGGAAATAATGGCGATTTTGTGTGGACGTTTGGTATTTTGAGCGGACAGAACTCCCACTTGAATGGGGAGAATTGAACAACTTTTTAAACAATTTTGTAATACAAGCAAAAAAATTTTAAATTTTTTTTAGCTTCCCTCTGTTGGTGCCACCGGGGCATCTCTGGCGTTTCTTACTTTATTTTTTTCAGATTTTTTTTTTCCAATTTTTTTCTGTTTTTTTAAACGAAACATTTCAAATTTATTTCGGTGTCTGTTTGACGTCATTAATTTTAAAGCCGCTTTACAAACTCATTTGAGCTGAAAACCCCCGTCAATTTAACATTAATTTTCAAACAAATTCGTTAGCGACAATTAATGTGTTGTTGGATTTTATAGACAGTTTTTTTATTATTTTTTTTAATTTTTTATTGAAAGTTTTTTAATTTTAATATTGTTTTTTTGTTTTTGACTCTGTAAATTGCAATTTTATTTTGTTGTTCCACATCCTCTACCCCCAAGCCGGGTATTGATTGCATGTTGTCTGTTGCTATTTATTTTACTCTTTTGGGAGAAAAATAATAAATAGTTGCTGTACAGATATCTGCCTTTAAAGTGTGTGAACGTTTAAAAATTTTTTTTTGATTTTTTTAAATTTTTTTTTTTGCTGTTTTTGACTCAATTTTTTTAAGTTGTCGCTTGCTTGCTTACTGACTATATTTTCTTTTTTTATTTTTATTTTTTTATTTTTTATTTTTTAAAATTAATTTTTAAAAATTAATTTTTTTTGTTAAAATTTTCATTTGCTGCTGTTATAGGCTGCTGTTAATTTTGTTGTTTCTAAAGCTTGTCGTTTTCCTTGAAAAGTCTTGAGGCTTAAAATATTTGTTTAATAATTATTTGAGAATTTGCGAAATAGAAAAACCGAAAATAATTCAATTTGCGGTCTTAGGAGAGCAGCATTATGCGTTTAAAAATCAATAAAATCGGCAAAGATATTACCGGAGGAAAGCATAAAAAAATTTCTTGTTTTTTTTTCTTTACAAAACATTACGTTTCTATCAGAAATTCTCATTTCTTCTTTCAATATTTCACTTCATTAGCTCAAACTCAATAAGCAAAAAAAAAAATTTATTTTTGGGCTCCAGATAAAAATCATCAATTTTCTTATGAGACGGAAAGGAAAGAACGGAAATATAATTGAAAACAAAAAGAGAATGAATGGCTATACACGGTCAAACTAGATTGCATGATAACATATACCATAAGCGTAGTAGAAGAAGAAGAAATACAATATTAAAGAAAAATGTCTTTGCCACTGGTTTTTTGAAATCCTTTTCAACGGTTTACGCGCTTTAAAATCGAGCATAGGTTAGTTTAGGAGATGTGACGTAACACTGTATTAGCAGTGACATACCCAAACCCTTTGGACAAAAAGAAAGGAACTTAATACCACAGAAAATCAAATCAGATATTGACATAGGAAGGCAAGATTTCATGGCAATTTTATTTTACTCTCATGGTTGTTGTCAGAAGATTGAGAATTTAAGGAAGACGTCGAAAGAAATATTTTCACTTTGTTTGTAAAGACATGAAAGGAAAAGTAAGGAAAGAAAAATTAAAAAAAAGAGAAGAAGGAAAAATGGAAAATAAAGAAAAGAATGCTCAAAATAACATAAGGTCCCCCAGATAAATATCATGGCCCTATGGTCACTCGCCGATGAGTCCATAGGAGCAACGACGATGGGTTTTTACATGGGAACCACGTGGACCTAATCCCATGGTGCTTTTCGCGCAGGGTGAAATACAAAGCGTCTACCAACGCCCCAAAAGGTATAACAGACTGTTACACTTGAGTACCAATTCGAAGCCATGTATTTGGACATGACTTCCCCCTTGGTTAGGAGTGGAGCCTATCGCCTAACTGGGCTCTTCCCGCGGAGTCTATAGGAGCAGTAGTAGTAGTAGTAGTAGTAGTATTAGGATTCGGATCTCATAAAACTTGTCATGCCCTAGACAGTTACTGTGTCCCGGAATCCGCTAAAAACCTTTTCCATCGTATCAAAAAAACCTCATAGAATCGCAATTGGAAATCACTGGGGACTTATACCAGACTGATCCACTCCTTCTAATAAGTTAATCATCTTTACAAACTCCAATAGATAAACAATGTACGTAGTGGTCGCCATGGTCTAGTAGATAGTGTGTTGGCTTATTAGACGTGAGACCTCGATTCAAACTCCAGGTCCGACATCAAAACGAAAGTAAGTAAAATATTTCTTCGCGACTTCCTCTCAGCAGATTTATGGCAAAACTCTGAGTGCAAATAGAATTGTCATGAAAAGTTTCTCAAAAATCTGTCGTTCGTAGTCAAAACTGTAGGTCCCGCCACTTATCTACTTTTTTGCTTAACTGACCATTAACAACCGATTAACGGATTTCAGCCTGCAGCAACACATCTTTCCAGGCGCTTCTGCCTCTTGCGCGCCTACGCCAAATGGTCACACCAATCGATGACAGGGCTTTCTCGATTTGGTCCTTCCAACGCAAACAAGGTCGTCCTCTTCGCCGACTTTCGCAGATCCCCGCATCAAATACCCGTCTTGCCGGAGCATACTCTTCCATTCGAACGACATGGCCGATCCATACGCTGCACAACGTCGATGTCGTTGAAAAGGTCATACAGCCCACTGTTGAATTGGATGCGGAAATCATCGCCAACTCGAACTGGACCGAAGATCTTACGTAGTACTTTTCTCTCGAATACTCTCACGGCTGCTGCATCAATGGACCCGTCACTCGTGTATAAAATTTACACACATAACATCAGTGGTGTGAGAAGCTAGGTTGTAATCCTAACTAAAGGGTTGTAATGACCAATTATGTATGTATTTCGATTCGCGAGCTTACAGTCGTCCCTCAGATCGGCAAGGACAAAAAAAACGATCATCTATTTCATCGTCAGCGTCTTTAGTCAGAGATATGCTCGTTCGTTCTATCTGTTGATCCTGTGTGCGCTGAAACTTATACAAAAGCTCTCAACATCCTGCTACTGCTGCTTAGAACTAGTTTCGTACGGGTAGGATTGATATTTCGCTATAAGGCTCATAAAGCCCTAAGAACCGTTCTACATATCCATGCACGAATGATGAGTGAATTAAACTAACTTACTTAAGTGGTCTTTACAATCCTTTAGTCAGGATTGCAACCTAGCTCCTCACACCACCCATGTAATAAGTGTTAATTTTTCCGCATTAGTGACGGGACCTACAATTTAACATCGACTTCGAACGTTAGATTTGACAAACTTTTCACGACAATTTTATTTACTCACAGAGTTTTTGCCAGAAATTTGCAGAAGGGAAAGTAGTAGAAAAAAATTTTCTTTCATATTTCATTTTGTTTGATCTCTTTTTAAATTTTTTTGCTGTAACAACCAAAAACTGATACACGATATAACCCACCCACCCATTGATGTATTTTGAGGATGAGGTGTTTGATGAAGTTCATAGTTTCAAAACTTTTTTGAAGAATTCTTTTTGAGGAGAATGTTGCGGCATTAAGGCATAAATATGTTCAATTTAAGCTCCCTCTGATGTTTATTTAGGACATAGGCACTCCACAAATTAATTTTTAACCACAGTTTTATATTCATTTAATTTCGTTATAAGTTCTAACCGAGATATTTGCGTAACTTTATGGATTTTTAAATTTTGTTTTGTTTATTTTATCCGCTTAGTGTTTGAGACAGCATATCATTACATGTTTTATCAGTTGTACCTTTTAAAACTGACGCAAAAGTGTTTGTTTGAAGTTTTGGGTGGTCCAAAGTGTTGCTTGAAGTGGTTTGATGTGGTTTGACTTGTGGTTAGAGGTGTGTAAGCATAGCAAACAGAAAATAGCTTAAACAAACCTTTATTAGTCGGCGTCAAAATGCTAAGGCAATATTATATTGAAAAATTGTTGCTTAAACTCTCTCTTAGTTTATTTTGAAAGCTTGTTGAAATAAAGGGTCCGCCAAATTACTTTTTTTTTTTGAAAATGCTTTAAAAAAAAAACTACTGAATATTTTCTCAAATTTCTTTTTTATTTGAAAGTACAATCCTTCCGGTTAATAATGGAAAATAATTTCATTCAAATGGCTGCCTCGGCTGGCCATGCAGTAGCCTACACGATCAGTCCAATTTTTAAGCACATTATCGATTGTGTGCAGCTGTATTTCACCAATGGCTTCACGAATATTGTGCTTTAAAGCGTCAATTGTCTCTGGCTTGTCGGCGTAACACTTATTTTTGACGGCACCCCACAAATAATAGTCCAACGGTGTCAAATCGCAGCTCCGAGGTGGCCAAATGACATCAGCTCTGCGGCTGATAATGCGATCTTCAAAAACAGGGCGCAAAACATCGAGTGTAGCTTCGGCTGTGTGGCACGTAGCGCCGTCCTGTTGAAACCAAATGTTGCCAATATCTCCCTCTTCAATTTTTGTGAACAAAAATTCGTTCAACATGGCCCGATAACGATCGTCATTGACTGTAACGGCCACTCCTTGCTCGTTTTCGAAGAAAAATGGCCCAATTATGCCTCTGGACCAAAATCCGCACCAAACAGTGACTCGTTTTGGGTGCGTCGGCTTTTCAATGTATGCTTGTGGGTTTTCTGTGTCCCAAATGCGACAATTTTGCTTGTTTACATATGCGCCAAGATTAAAATGAGCTTCATCTGAAAAGATGATTTTTTTTTGCCAAAATCAGCATCTTCTGGTGTAGGCTACTGCATGGCCAGCAGAGCCAGCCATTTGAATGAAATTATTTTCCATTATTAACCGGAGGGGTTCTACTTTCAAATAAAAAAGAAATTTGAGCAAATATTCAGTAGTTTTTTTTAAAACATTTTCAAAAAAAAGTTATTTGGCGGACCCAATATAAATGAAACAAAGTGTGTGTGTGAGATATCTAAGTTGCCTCAGTCTAGAAAGCAGTGTGAGGTCTTATTTGACAAGCGCGTGTGGTTCAAAACTTAGCAGCAGTCTTCTGACAAGAAATCTTGGAGTAAATAAAATTGCCATGAAAACTTCCTCAAATCAAACATTCGGATCCGACATTAGACTGTTTATCAGTATCACTTATGGATAAAATTAACACAACAACATGAGTGGTGTGAGAAACTAGGTTGTATTCCTAGCTAGAGGTTGGTGATAAACAATCAAGTAAATGTGTGAGATTATCATCAACATTTTTTGTTCATTTGAAAGGCCTATATTTAGTATTGAATACACCGTTGTTCAAAAGTCCTTTACGGCTTTTCTGAGTTGAGCTCATTTGAAATGTCCAGTTTTCCGTAACTCCTGACGGGAATGAAATTGACGGATGCCGTGTATTATGTGTTGGCTTTGAAGATCGCTGTTGCCTGTGGCTTGTTCTTAAACATCTGCGGCTTAAGGAAACCTTGCAATAAAGTGTAATGTGATCAAGTCCCGTAGTTTACATTACCTTCACTTCAGATGATCTTAACTTCAAATCGCTCGTGCTGAACATCCAATGTGGCATGTGCTGGGTGACTTGTCCACAGTCTAAAGTCGACTCCGAAAGACAATGAAATATGGACGGATGATACCCTTAGACTCAAATGAATGTTTCTGGATCTCAAGTGGCTTGGTGTCGTTCCAAATTCGATAATTTTGTTTTGCATAAGGCCGAGTTTTTTAGAACCAAATTAAATATACTAACTTGGATTCTATTGCATACCCTCACGGACAGAGGTATGAGGTCAGTGGCTGCACTGGCTCGGCCATACTGTTCGAATGGAGGAGGATGCTCCGTCGAGATGGAGGTATTTAATGCTGAGATTTGCGAAGTCGGCGAAGAGGACGACCTTTTTTGCGTTGGAAATACGAAACCGAGGAAGCCCTGTCATCGATTGGTGTAACCAACTGTCGTAGGCGCGCAAGAAGTAGAGGCGTCTGGTAGGATGTGTTAATATCCATCACTTTGCAAATAATGCTCTCGAGAGTTTTTGCCAAAAATCTGTTGAGAGGAAGTTGCCGAAGAAATATTTTCTCGTATGTCGTTTTTTTGGAGATTTCTGACCTGGGGTTTGAAGAGAGGCCTCACGTTTAATAAACCAACCCACTATATACTAGACCGCAGAGACTTCACCTATGATACGATACGAAGTCGCCGTAGTCTAGTAGGTAGTGTGTTCGTTTATTAGACGTAAAGCCAGGGTTCGAGCCACAGGCCAGACATCAAGACAAAATACGAAAAGTATTTCTTTGGCGACTTCCTCTCAGCTGATTTCTGGCAAAAACTCTGAGAGTAAATAAAAATTGCCCTGAAAAGTTTCTCAAAAATATGTCGTTCGGAGTCGACTTTAAACTGTAGGTCCCGCCACTCATGTATAAAATTAACACACCCAACATAAGTGGTGTGAGAAACTGGGACGTTGTACAATGGGTCAATTCGACCTCCGGGTACTGTACTTGTCTTAATTGACAAGTACACGTCCTCTAACCTAACCTAACCTAACCTACGATACCTTAAACCAAAACTATATACTCAGCCACAAAAGTATACATACGAATAACAAATTTCAGAAATTTTTTAACCAATCCGTTTTCGTTGAAAATCTTTATAATTGTCTGAAAACTTTCTTCGATTTTAAGACGGTCTTTTACATTTGTTCAGAAATTTGTGAAATTTGTTAATCGAATGCAGGGCCACAATTCAGTTCAATTTCAGAAATTTTTTAACCAATGCAAAAGACCGTCTTAATATCAAGGAAACTAGAAAGATTTTCAACGAAAACGGATTGGTTAAACAATTTCTGAAATTTTTTAACCGTATGTATACTTTAGTAACTGTGTGTACCTTACCAAAAAAAGTGTAGTGGTCAGTTAATGGTCAGTTGGTGAGGATGGTGAGTTGATTATGTTCTCTAATTGCTCGTGCAGAATATCAAATATGGCATGTGTTGTGTGCCTCGTAGCGCCGTCCTGTTGTAACCAAATATCGTTGGCATCCAAATCATTCAATTCAGGCCAAAAGAAGTTGATTATCAACGACTTATATTGCTCGCTGTCGGTAGTGAGAGTTCTGTTAGAGTCAAGAACCACTGAAGCCGCCGGCCTACCAAACAATAATTTTTCTCGGTATGCATTGCTTGCTCTTGGATCTCATATGTATCACTCTTGGCTGCAGATTTGACAATTTTGTTCGTTCACATATGTAGCCATTCACAAACGGGCCTCGCTGAAGATGAGTTTTCAAGTTAAATTTGAAATTTTTTTCAAAATTTAAACAAAAATTTTCTCCTCCATAACAATACAATGCAAACATCATGTACAACTACAATAAAGTCTTGTTTATTTAAAACTAAAAAAAAATACAAAAAATAAGAAGAGAAAAATGAAATAAGGAAAGTTTATAAATGGGTTGCAGACGTGCAAAATGGATTTTTTTTGAAATATTGGCAGAGTAAAGTTCAAGCCAAACTAAAAACAAAGTCTCAGACATAATGTGGGGGTATCATGGCAGAAATAAAATCAATTTAAAGGCAACAAAAACTATAATATTAAGGGAGTTAGAAATTCTATTTTTTTAAAAGTGTTGCTTTTGCTTTTGTTGCAAACTTTATTTTGCAAAAGAATTCATATTTATTTTTCAAACCCATAAATGGTTTTATAATTAACCACCTCAGGCACTCAGGCAGTCAGGCATTTAAAACTAATGCGGGGGTGAAGGCTTGAGAGGTTTTTGGCATGATATTGATTCACGTTTTTCTCAAATGGAGCACAGCACACAATGCTTTTATTGAGATTAAGAATACGATTTTGAGAAAACAAACACTCAGTCATTGACCACGACTAGACAAAACAATTAAAATGAGAAGGAAAGCAAAAAAAAAACCAAAATATGTAACACTATCATGCCGTCAGTCATTTAGCTAGTCAGGTCAAGCATTATTCGTTTATTTTTTGAAGAACATTTACTTCAGGCTTCCAAAATCAAATCATCATTATCATCTCATGCTCAGCATGAGATTTTTTCCATCAGTTCCAAGAGTTTATATTAAAAGCGTTTCTTTTTTGTTGTTGTTGTTGTTTCGCTTATTTTATGTTGTTTTTATTGCTGTTTTTCTCGTATTGATATCACGTTTTAATATTAAAATAAATGAACTGAACTGATGTTGTGCTCTGTCTGCTCTCCATACTCCATTCACTATTATTGTAGCCGCCAAATGGCATGGAAAAAAACTGCATCTTAATGTCAATTTCAGTCAAAATCATCTCATCTCGTATCAATTTAAAGATTTTGAGATATTTTGAAGTGATTTGAAAGGCTTTAAATTACTTAAAACAGATATACGCTCATAGATAAGTGTTTAAATCTTGATTGGCGTTTTTGTGTTTGCGATCTTTGAAGCTATCAAGTCATAGAAGATTGATTTTTAATTACAGCCATTTGCCTTAAAGCCTAGTTTGTTTTCTTTTTTTATTATTAATTGTTTAATAATAATTGTTTAATTAATATTACGGCTATCAACTTAGCATTACAATCAGATAATAAAAGTATTAGGCTTAGTCAGCCTAACAAGAAACCTACAAAAAAAATAAAAAAAAATAATTGACTAGTTACTCTAACCACTCTATCAGCCTATCTATGGTGTTTCGAAAGGTCGGGTCAGTCGGCTTTAAGTCTTACATAAGTTGGACTTTAATATGCCCTTACGAGCTGCTGAGTATGCCAAGCATATTCAAAAAAATTCGTATTATTTGCCACACTTTCTTTAACAGAAATCTTACTTTTACCAGGGCATACGTTGCCATGATCTCATCTGTATCGTAAACACCACCTCAATAAAATTAAACTGCGATATAAGAAAACATCACAGCGGTAATATTTTTTTCATTTTTTTTGTTTAATTAATCACACAATATTAAGCCCACTTTATGTTTACAAACATATATAATTATTTATTGCATTTCTTTAGTCAGGATTGCAACCCAGCTTCTCTCACCTCACTTATGTTGTGTGTGTTAATTTTATATATGAGTGGCAGGCCCTATAGCTTACATTCGACTTCGAACGACAGATTTTTTGATATCTTATTACGTAGCCTTAGGATAATTTGTAGTTTATAAACAAACTTAATTAAGCTTTTTAGCACGTTCAACAACCACAGGTCCAGAAAGTGATACATACATAATTGGTCATTACAACCAGACATCACCAATGAATCGTTTTTTCGCTACTCATAAGTACTCATGAAATTTTGAGTGTGAGTGAGTCAACAGTATTGAAATCCAACTACTCTGATTCATTTGTACTCACTACAACATTGATTTATAAGTACAAGTTGCAATGAGTATGAGTACAACGTTGACATCAAACTCATAACATTCGAAATATGTTTGATTCATATGCCTACTCATTCAGATTCATAAATTTTGAAAAATACTCATAATATTCATAAATGATTCGAGTGATTCGAATCATTCATCAAAATTTACAGTCTTAGCTGTTGTTGCATTTACAAAGAAAGAAGAAAGAAAAAGACAAAGACAGCAAGCAGAGCAAACACACAACCTTCATGTGAGTATTGCAGTGTTCGTATGCGAATCATTCTTAGTTTGTGATTCGTGTATACGATGAGTCGTGGAGAGTCGAAATCAATAACATCATGCATCTTGTTAAGTACGAGTACCATGAGTATTCCAAACCTTGAATATTAGTAGTATGAGTATGGCATTAAAATAAGTATGAATGCGTATAAGTATCATAAATTATGAGTATGATTCGAATTTACTCATCGTTTTGAATATTCATTGCTGACCTCTGCACACTACTTATGTTGTGTGTGTTAATTTTATACATGAGCGGCATACCCTACAGTTTAAATTTGACTTCGAACGACAGAATTTTTTGGGTAGTTTATTACGTAGCCTTAGGATATGTTGTAGTTCATAAACAAACTTAATTAAGCTTTTTAGTACGTTCAACAACCATAGTTCTAGAAAGTGCTACATACATAATTGGTCATTTCAACCCATCAGTAGGATTACAGCCTACCTTCTCACATCACTTATGTTGTGTGGTTTATTTTTATACACGAGAGGCGGGACTTACCGTTTAAAGTCGACTCTGAAAGACAAATATTTTCGAGAAACTTTTTCATGGTAATTTTTTATTTTCCTCTCAGAGTTTTTGCTCGAAATCCGCTGAGAGGAAGTCGGAGAAGAAATATTTGTTTCATATTTCGCTTAGTTGGAGATATCTGACTTGGGATTTGATTCATGGCCTCACGTCTAAAAAGCCAATACATTACCTACTAGACCATGGCGACTTTTGGTTACAAAAGTAAACTTATATAAAACACACATGAAACCATGTCAGCGATGAAAATTTTATTTCATTATTATGCATGGACTTTACCATTTATAAGGAAATTCCATGGCATTTAAATAACCGCCGCTTGATTGATTATAGCAATCACTCTTAAGGCCGGTTTTCGTTTACTTTTTTGCACTTTGGAGGGGATATCCCGGCAATAACTTGAGAAATGTTGGTTTTCAATAAAATTTCTTTAGAAAATTTTTTATTCGGACATAATCCCCCTAAAAAATATTTGACGACATCAAATCGATGCACTTTTAGGGCTAAATTTTCATTGCCAAAACGTGGAATTACAATTCCTAAAAAGTTCTCATGCCATAAAGCCAAAAACGGTTGTGCTAAGACCTCTTACTAAACATAGCTGGTCATTACAACCCTTCAGTCAGGATTACAACCTTGCTTCTCACGCCACTTACACTATGTGTGTTAATTTTATACATGAATTGCGAGGCATACAGGAGCGACAGAATTTTTGAGAAAGTTTTCGTTGCAATTTTATTTTTTGTATTCACTTTCTAAAGTTTTGCCAGAAATCTGCTGTGAAGGCCGTTTTTCCTTTTGTTCGAGATGTCTGACCGAGGCTTTGAACTGAAGCCTCACGCCTAATAAGCTAACGCACTACCTAATAGACTACGGCGACTACATCTTGAATTACAGACCAAAAAAAAAAATAAAAAATCGGTTAAAATATGCATTCAAACCTTCAGACTCATTTCAGGGAAAAAATTGTCCCAAAGACCCTGCTAGATCATGCCATGTCGCACCATACAATTACTTTTTCCAGCTGCAATGGCTTTTCCACAATCATGGTTGTGTTATATGGCATGTGGATCCGCCTAATATCTCTTACAGGCCACACACCAGAGTCACTTTGGGGAAGAAATATGTCTCAACGTCCTTCCTAGACCATAATGCCACACCATATAATCCCTTCTCCCATATGCAACGGCTTGAGTTGTTGTGGTTGTGTTCTATGGCACGTGGATCCGCCTTGTTAAGTCCTCTTCAGTATCCTGTTTATAATCTTCTATTGCAGACCAGAAGCCTATAACACTCCAAAGTCATTTCGGAAGAAATATGCTACAAATATGGCTTTTTCACAATCACGATTGTATTATATTGCACGTGGATCCTCCTAAGATCACTTACTGTCCTGCTTATAATCTTTTATTACGGGCCATACACCAGAAAAACTTTAGGGAAGAAATATGTCTTAACGTCCTTTCTAGACCATAATGCCACACCATATAATCCCTTCTCCCATATGCAACGGCTTATGTTATTGCGGTTGTGTTCTATGGCATGTGGATCCGCCTTATTAAGACCTCTTTACTATCCCCTTTATAATCTTACAATTAAAATTACTGGCCGAACGTCTATAGCGCTCCAGATTCAAACTGGGAAAAAATATCTCTCAACAGCCGCAGTCGCCGTAGTCTAGTAGGTAGTGTGTTGAATTATTAGACGTGAGGCTACGGTTCAAACCTCAGATCAGACATCTCCACCAAAACGAAATACAAAAAACTATTTCTATGGCGGCTTCCCCTCAGCAGATTTCTGGCAGAAACTCTGAGAGTTAATAATACTGCCATGATAAGTTTCTCAAAAAATCAGTCGTTCGGTGTCGCCTTTGAACTGTGGGTCCCACCACTCATGTGTAAAATTAACACACACAACATAAATGGTGTGAGAAGCTAGGTCGTAATCCTGGCTGAAGGGTTGTAATGCTGCACCATACAAATGCGCCAGATGCAGCGGCTTTTCGACAAATACTTTTGGATTCCCTAAGCCCCATGTGGGACAATTTTCTCTTTAAGGTCCGCAACAAGTGAGAAAAGAGTGTCAACGCTGAAGAAAAGAAAAATCAGCATGGAATTCAAGTTACGCTAGCACCCTATCAGCATGTCTACGGCGTTTTGAAATGTCAGGTCAGTCGGCTTTACTCCTTTCTTAAGTCTTTGGCTTTTCATCAATCACGTCTGTATTCTCCGAGCCCCATTTGCAATAATTTGCTCCTTTAATGTACCCAACAAGTTAGAAGAGACACTCAACGCTGAAGAAAATTTTGTTAGAATACTAGTTACTCTAACCACTCTATCAGCCTAACTATGGCGTTTTGAAAGGTCGGGTCAGTCGGCTTTACGTCTCGCAAAAGTTGGACTTTAATATGCATTTATGAGCTGCTGAGTATGCCAAGCATACTCAAAAAAAATCGTATTATTTGCTACACTTTCTTTAACAGAAATTTTACTTTCACTAGGGCATACATTGCCATGATCACATCTGTATCGCAAACACCACCTCAACAAAATTTAATTTGGCATGTAGGACAACATCACAGCGGTAATATTTTTTATTTTTATTTTTTTTGTTTAATTTAACACACAACATTAGCAAATAAAAAAACCAATTAAAGTTTTACAATCAAAATTTCTTTAATTTCTTACGAAATTGAAACCACCAGGAAGCCGTTTATAAAATAAAATCAATGATTGAAACATAAACGGAGCCATAAATCGAATAAAATACTCATAAATAAGCAAATAAAACAAGACATAGCATAAAAGCCAATAAAAATTTTAACACAATTAATCAAAAAGCCATTCCACTCACTACTGGATTTAATCTCCTGTCTTCTCCTCTTGCAAGAGAGTATAGCTGGCGGGGGTATTAAGAAAATATTTTAACTGGAAACGAAAAATCAAAAATTTTTTTCTTTTTAAGATTTTGGTGAATTTCAGTAGAAGAAAAAACACAGGAGATGGGTTTTAAATCAGGCAAAGTGGGTGTGGGAAATGCCCTACAAGAGCAAAGAAAATTTTTTTTTTAAATTCTACACCCTCTTATGATTTACCCTCGGTGAATGCAACCCATGTGGTAAAGCCAGCGAAAGTATGAAACACTTTTTATGTCTTTGCCTGACTTTCGTAAGCCAGAGATCCCACTATTTTAGAATGCATACATACATACATACATACATAATCGGTCATTACAACCCATCAGTCAGGATTACAACCCAATTTCTCACATCACTTATGGGCTGCCTTCCAAAATGTTAGTTGCTTTGTGTTTGAACGAAGTATAGTGCTTCATAATGTCGCTGTACAAAATATGTACAATGTATTCTATTTCAAAACTTCGTCAAAGTGTATATTTAACGCAGTCAAAAAGCAATCAGGCACCGGATTTATAGTTGATGCATTGTTTCGTTATTTTGCATATCTACATTATATGTATACCTACTGTAGAACTGCATACAAACTTTTTATTGATACATTTTGGAAGGCAGACATGTTGTATGTGTTAATTTTATACATGAGTGACGGGACCTACAGTTTAAAGTCAACTCACAGAATTTCTGCCAGAAAGCTGCTGAGAAATCTGCATATTTCATTTTGTTAGAGAAGTCTTAGCTAGGATTTGAAACATGGCCTCACGTCTAATAAGTCAACACACTACCTACTAGACTACGGCGACTTCTTTTGGACTACCAGACATAACTCATCTGAGAGAGTTAGTAAGCTAAGATAGTTTGCGATGATCCCGCAACAAGCCAACTTGATGGCTTAAGTGTATGTCATCAACACGCATGCCTAGCTAGTCTCCTTCTTTTGTTTAGGGGAATTTATTAAAAAATAAGGAATTTCGCCCCGATGTTAAACGTGTGAGCTTTGCTGTGCATTTGTTGAATTATATCGTTGGCGATTCTGCTCCTCAGTTGCTTAAAGGTATGTATGAATGACATGGAGACAGATCATGTGTACATGGATCTCATAAAACCCTAACTTATAAAGGCCACAAGGCAAACAATCATCTTTCATACATACATACATAATTGACCACTACAATGCTTAAGTCAGAATTACGACCTAACTTCTGACATCACTTATGTTGTGTGTTAATTTCTGTAAATTAGTGGCGGGATCTACAGTTTAAAATCAACTCTGAACGGAAAATTTTTTTGAGAAACTTTTCATGGCAATTTTTTTTTACTCTCAGAAATTTTGCGAGAAATCCGCTGAGAAAAAGTCGCTGAAGAAATATTTTTTTCATATTTGTGCTCTGTTGGAGATGTCTGACGTGCGGTTTGAACCGAGGCCTTAAGCCAACAGACTACCACTAGACTACGGCGACAATCATCTTTCGGGAGACGAAATATGTTTGTTTCCTCTTCTCCTAACAGTGAATACCCAATAAAAGAACTACTCTCAAGGCTACTGCATCAGTGCTTAATATGTTCCATTCATCTGCGCCATAAAGATGCACGGGGAAGATGAGCGTCTTATAGAGTATTAGTTTTGTCGTACGAGGGAGGCTTCTACTACTCAATTGCCTATTGAGGCCATAGTGGCACCTGTTGGCAAGAGTAATCCTGCGCTTAATCTGCAGACTGACGTCATTTTTAGTGGTAACGGCGGAGCCAAGATTTACTATATTAAATTATAGTTATCGGCCGTAATCTGATATCCAATACGCCACACATCTTTACTTGTCGATAACATATACTTCGTTTTGCCCTCATTTATTGCCATACCCGTCTTAGTAGACTCCCGTTCAATAGCACTAAAGGCAACAGTAACATCTCGCTTGATATACAATATTCGGTGTTGTCAAAATAATATCAATATGTGACTGGGTCTCCCCGGAAAACCGGAACGCATCAGTGCCCCGGACACCAGGATTGGGACATATGAAGAGAAAATCTCTAAGATGAAGTCCACTACTGTTACAAACATTTCCTACCCAGTCAGAGTGTTAAGCGTTTAGAACCACCTCAACTAGTATAGAACACCTAGATCACTAGTCCAGAAGTCCAAAATATGTTTGTCTCCTCTTCCCATAACAGTGGAGACCCACTATAAGGAAATGATTGCGAAGATAAGCGCTTAAGCGCAGATTTATTAAGATTTTTCTACCTTCTTGGGCAGCTCTATTTTCCTTCTCTGAGACTATCGGCATATGCTCCTGTTGTAACATATCCCTTAAGTAGCCTTTATTCTTGTTCGCCACCTTAATTGCTTTTTATTTTGTCATGTTTTTCTTATCGCCACAATATTGTGGTCACTGCGGGTTGTTTCATTACGCTGTTAACGTAATATGCGTGCAAATAATTGCATTGTTATGCCACACAAAAAAAACAATAAAACTTGTCTTGCAACGCCAGTCTCATATCAGAAAATCTTTTCTTTGCGCTCTAAAACAAGCCACAACAAAACACAGAATTATTTTGATACGTTTGTTTACACTTTAGGCCAGGTTTAAAGCTTGACTGAATACTGGGTACTGTTTGGCAATATAATTTGCAAACATTTGTTGTTATAGTTGTTTTCGTTGTTATTGTTATTGTAAGATATTTAACTTATTGTGCGTCGTATTAATAAATTGTGTTTTATGCTGTTAATTTATGTGTGTTGAATTGATTTTTCTCTGATTTTTTTTCTGTTTTTTTATTGAAATTTTTCTTAAAACCTGAAAAACAATTACGAAAACAACAACAACAACAACTACAAAACTAGAAAAAAAAAATAAAAAATTGCATTCGTTAAATGACCTTGAAAACCTGTATCAAAAAATGTTGAAACATCATATTGTTGCACCAACAACAACAACAATATTTACCGATAGTAAATAAAACACAAAAAATTGATGGAAACTGGGTTAAAATCGTTTGTTTTACTTGAATAAAAAAAACTCAAAAAAATTTAAAAAAAAAGTGGAAAAAAATTGAAATTCTTTTTGGGAGACGTTGAGTCTGCATTGTGTGTTGAGAACTTCAAAAAAATTGATGGAAAAAATTTCGCAAAATTTTTGTTTCTTATTTGAAGACGGTTAATGTCAAAACAAAAAGATGAAGTTCTTGAAGTATAGGGTGGGCCATTTAAAAGTTTACGTTTTGAAATTTTAACAAATTTATTCTTTTGCTGTGAAGTACAATAGTTCCCGTTAAACATGGAATATCATTTCATTCATATGACTGCCGCAGCTGATCTCACAGTATCTCATTCGATCGAACCAATTTTCGTGCACTTTTTCGAGCTTATGGGGATTGTATCTCAGCAATGGCATCACGAATGTTGGTCTTCAAATGCTCAATTGTCTCTTGTTTGTATGGCATAACACTTTTCCTTAACGGCAACCCACAGAAAATAGTCCAACGGTGTCAAATCGCATCTTCTTGGGGGCCAATTGACATCACCATTTCGGCTAATTAAACTGCCATCGAACGTTTGACACAATATATCGATTGTGGCTTGAGATGTGTGACAAGTTGCACAACCCTGTTGAAATCAAACATCGTTTACATCAGGTAGGTAGTTCAAAGTGGTACATCTGATTACCAAAGCTCACTTGAGTCCGCGTAATGGCCCGTTGTGACGCTACATGTAAATGCAGTGCCTGTACTGACCGAATTCCACCAAACTTGGAAAGAAGTTGGCCAGCGCAAGGGCTGCACATCATTTACATCAAGAGCCGGTATAAAAAATCGGTTACCATAGAGCGATAGACGTCTCCATTGACCGTAATGGTTGCGCCGTCCTCATTTTCAAAGAAATATGGGCCAATAATGCCTTCACTTCACAAGCCGCACCAAACAGTCATTCGTAATGGATGCATTGACATCTGTAAGACCACGTGTAGGTTTTCTGTGCCTCAAATACAGAAATTTTGCTTGCTTAACGTGTCTACCAATGTGAAAATGAGCTTCATTCGAAAAGATGATTTTTTTTCCGGCAAAATCAACATCATCGTGCAGTTTCTCGTTGGTCCAATAAATCCCAACGTTGCTCAAGCGTTAATCAGTTCATTACATTCAGTGGAGATAATATTTTAAATTTTATGACAGAATTGAATGACATAAGTGTTGCCAGATTCGAAATAACCGAATGGTTCAAATTTAAACCGATAGATGGCTTACCTGATAGTTACCTTTTCTTTTGAAAAACTTAGAAAATTTCTGTTTAATCAGCGATATTTTCGTTGTTGTCAGTTGAAATGTCTTCTTTTCAATTTTATTTTTTTATATTTTTATTGATTTGAGAGGTTAAGGGGAATTTTTTATTTTTCTGCAAAAAATATTTCTTTAGTCATCACAACTTCGTGTGTCCAAAAAAATATTTCTTTTCAGGTGTAGAGAAACTGTATGAACAAGGGAAGTTGGGATAGTTTTCGACTAACTTTTCTCGCAGATATCTCGGTTATAACTTGACAAATGTCGGATTTAAAATGCTTTGACCTTGGGGGATTGATTCGCCAAAAATTTCGGACAATCAAGGCCAAATCGAGTGGCTTTGTTGCCTTGGTGATGTCGCCAAAATGTAAAGTTATTCTCGCTGGAAACTTCTCATGCAATAAATCCAAATTCGGTTGAATTGTGTGATGCATGGCACAGTTTTGTTGTTGCCTTAAACTGTCCTCTACATAATCTTCAGTTGAAAATCAAAGAAGTCGTTTATCCATATACAGCCATACAGGTTCGCCCAATGCCCTCACCATACCATGATGCCGACACAATCACTTTTTCAGGCCACAATTGTTCTTTTCAAAGTGAGGTGGAAGACCCGTCAAGAACGGAATCAAGGTTTTCGGGTGCTCAGTTTGAAAATACTTTTTGAGAATTTCTTAAACTCTACCAGTTGGCATGGAAAAAGGAATTTTAAATGTAGAAATAATTAAACTGACAACAGAATTCATAGATTCTATACTGCAACATGGACTTAAGCGCTCTAAAATACTTAAAAATTAGGAAAATGCTACACTTTCTACTGGGCTGCTGTAAAACATAAACGAAGGTATAGAAAATTTTAATGAGGAATCGTAATACTAGATTTCGATCTATTGGCAACCGTCTGTGTTACTGTGATACCATTCTACTTGTAGTACTTGTAGTGTCTTACAACTCTTGGCCGGTGTTTTCCGCCATCCTGTCGGTTTATTAAAGATATGAATCTTGCCGAAACTACTACAAGATAGGCGGTCCATGCATGCTTCATCATTAAATTCAGGGTATTCAAGAATGCTCCCTAACGCCGAACAATAACAGAGAATATGTTCTGAGGCCTTCTTTTCTTTCTTGCATTTCCTGAAGCAATCGTTATGAGGTAATCACAGTCTTCGGGCATGAATATCCAGAGGCCAGTGTCCCATTATAACTGTTATGAGCTAAAAGTATTGTGAGACTAAGTTAGGTTGGCGTGTAGCTTGCCGTTGAAAGGCAAATTCACTTGGTGGCCCACATGGCCCATTATGCAACCCAGTGTGAGGTAAGCCCACTTGTCATGATACGTTAGTGGCGGGTTTGAACAGCTCCGCGCTTCGACGGGCTGCCTTCTGGCACGTACCTGCTTGTTCTCAGTGGCAGGCGATGGCAAATAAGGTTTTGCACCGATTCAGATTCTCAGAGGATCTGGCTGTTGTGTCAGTAACGTTGCATCGTTTCCACCCAATTTTACAGCCAAGTTTTCAAAGCGCTAAAGGGTATTGGGTTATCTGTCTTTATGTTCTTTAATACTTTATGCCTGTTAGCTAGATCACTCTTTGATTACTAGGCATCCATATAATGCGTAGAGTATTATACATACTCATTACAATCCTTTAGTCAGGATTACGACCTAGTTTCTCACACCACTTATGTTGTATGCGTTAATTTTTATACATGAGTGGCGGGACTTTCAGTTTAAAGTCGTTTCCGAACGACAGATTTTTTTGACAAACTTTTCATGGCAATTTTTTGTCTGCTCCCAGAATTTTGCGCCAGAAATCTGCTAAGGGGAAATCGCCGTAGAAATATTTTTTTATATTTTGCTTTGGTGGAGATGTCTGCCTTGCGGTTTGAACTGTGCGGGCAGCTTAACGTTCACAGGCAAATTCACTTGGTGGCCCATATGGCCCATTGTGTCACCCAGTGTGCGATAAGACTACTTGTAGTGATCTGTTAGTGGTGGGTTTGAACAACACCGAGCTTCGGATGCTACCGGCCGGTTTCTTTAGTGGCATACCCAGATCTTCAAACGTTCTGTTACCTAAAAACCGATGACGTCTGTCAGTCTGAAGTGCAGGGTACTCTCATAAAAAGTGTTGTACCGATTCCCTTTCCTATAGTGTTGTAATAACATAAGAAATATTCTACTATTTGGATATCTACACCACCTACTCGGAAGTCCTCGTTATGTTCATGTAAGGCGGAGTGTGTCGTGAGTACGCATATTATTGTACTCAAGACGCTCTTATTCTGTCTTAGTATAGTCCCGGTTTTCTTCAAGAGTGTCTGAGTGTTGTGTCAGTAGACGTTGCGCCGTTTCCTCCCAATTTTTTAGCTTGGCTTTCAATTCACTAAAGAGTATTGGGTTATACTATTTAATACTCAAGCTCTGTTAGCCAGATCACCCCTGAATAACTAGGTGCCCATAAAATGCGTAGGGTACCAGGCATGGAGTAATTGTAAAATGCGTTCTTACATTTCAGACCAGTTTTTGATCACTTCGTATAACAAAAGCGATATTTTAGGCAGTGAGTAGATTGCCTTGCCCACAACGCCTTGCCTGTAACGCTTTCAGTGCCTCCTAAATTTTTCAATGATCTGGCTCAGTAGAGCCACCGCGAAGACCCGTAATGCCGGAATAGTTGCCATGTTTAAATCTCTAGTTTTGTAACACGTTTTAAAGATTACTATGTGTTTTGCGGAGAAGTCGCCGTGGTCTAGTAGGTAGAGTGTTGACTTATTAGACGTGAGGCCACAGAAAAATGCAAAAAAAATATTTCTTCTTCGACTTTCTTTCAGCAGATTTCTGGCACAAACTCTGAGAGTGAAAAGATTCTCAAAAATCTGACGTTCGGAGTCGACTTTAAACTGTAGTACCAGCCACTCATGTATAAAATTAACACACACAATCAAAGTGGCGTGAGAAACTAGGTCGTAATACTGACTGAAGGGTTGTAACGACCAATTACTTATGTATGTATGTGTTCTGCGCTTGTTAAACCATTTATGTTGATGGATTGCAAACCTAATACGGTGTTCAGATATGCACCTTTATTGCGTAAATCACAATAAACGCCATTATTGAGCTCAATATTTCACATAAAGTTTCAATTAATTATTGCGCAATAAATACGCAAATTGTTATAATATTGAGTAAAACTTAATATGCAGCACTGTCATAAGTATGTTCAGTGCGCATATTACAATTATCCGAACACTTTCTGTTGATATTTGACAACTCAAATGTCGGAAACAATATAAAAACAATGTTTTTGAAACAACCAGCTGTTTTGTTTACCACCTGTCAAATGAATATTGAATAAACAGCTGAAATTCGTATATTATTATGTCTGAACACTTAAAATATTGTACTCAATAAACCGAATATTGACTCAATAAAAGTGCATATCTGAACATAGTATAACACTAAATAAAGGAGTCGTCAGAGAAAGGTATTCAGCTGGAAAGTTAACAGCTGAGAGTACTGTCAGGTTGGTGGTCTTAAAACCACCTAAACTTGCCAGGCCCCAATATATATTTTCAATGCCATTGGTTATCTGCTTATTTTAGTTGAAACTCAATAAAAACCAAGTATTTTTCCAATAAAACTTTTTTATATTTCAAATGCTTTTTCAAACCATTTTTCTAATGCAATTAATTTTTTTTCTATTTTCGTTACAGCCGGTGCTCCCAATTCAGCCGAAAAGGCAAATCTTAATTACGGAATTCCAAATATTAAAAAAAAAACTATACGCGTCTCGTAAATTTTATTTGATTATTTTGCCTGCGTTTGTTTGTACAAATAATTATTGTTTTAACAAATTAAGTTAAATAAACGTAAAAATTTAAACAAAAAAAAAAAACAAATCATGAACGCGAAACGTGTTGCCCATATAACTGTCATCAAATGACAAATGCTTGACAGCATCAATCAGCAACTATTATGTGAACAACAGCATCATTTATATAAGAATTCATATAAAAATTTAAGAAAAAATTTCAATTTAAATTTAAAAATTATGGCCGGTTATCGTAAACGTGGCTGTCGTACACGCACTTGGTTTCTGCTCAAGGATTCCGTAATATTTGTCATCATCATGTGTGTCCTACAAATTTACCTACAATGCACGGTCATAACGATAAATGGTGAGATAATCACCAGGCCGTTGAATAATCTTAAGCAACAGCAACAGAATGTTGCAAATAGTGTTACCTTAGAAGAAGAACAAGCAGCAGAAGTCGATGAGGATGAGAATGATTTCCAAGAAAACATCCTGCATCATTACCAACGTAGTGTTAATGAAGTGCTAGAAAATATAACCAAAGATGAATTTAATTTAGTCGATGTAAATAATATTAAAATAGAGGAGAAAATCATATTTCAAACGCAATTTAAGAAAAATCCCTTAAAAGAGAACACAAACACAAAAATAACAAGAGATTTGGATTTGGCTGTGGCTGCGGCCCCTGATAATAAAACAGAAGCCATGGCTAACAAAACAAATGTACAAGCAGGTGCACAGCAACAACAGCTTTATGGCAAATCCTCTGTGTTAACAAATAAATCCGCCACAGAGAATTCCAGCTTTAGTACACCTCCAACAACAGCAACAACTACAACAACAATGTCCACAACAAGAAAAATACCCCGAGCTGGTGGTGTTGGTATTACAAATCTGTTTGGCATACGCGAAAATGTTATGCTACCCTCAGAAGACCCGGAACGAGAGGCACAGATACTCTATGAAAAAACTCTTAAGGAATATCATATTAAAAATCAACAGTCTTCTTCCGACTCCTCCTCCTCCTCCTCTTCGTCATCCTCATCTGGGTCAGCATTCGCAGCTGAAGCAGATATGGATACTGATATGGATGCAGCCACACCACAACGTTCTTTACATGCCGTCTGTGATAAATGGTCACAAAAACATTGCCATTGTACGGGTACTTTGGGTCGTTTAAACTTGAACTGTCGAAATATTGGCATATTGGCAGTGCCAGTGGACTTACCCGCGGATACGGTTATACTGTAAGTAGTAATTGTAGAATTAAATGATGTTTTTCACCTCCTTAAGTACTTGAATAGGTATGTTTGTTGAATAAGAAAATGTTGAAATTTTGCTCATAAATTGCTGAATAGGCCTCTAAATGCGAAATAATGCAATCTTCTTACAAAAACTTGAGAAATTTTTTCAAAAGTTTCTATCGTTTGGACTTCACATTGAACAGTAGGTACCTCGACTTATGAATATAATTAAAACACTCGACACGAGTGGCGTAAGAAGCAAGGTTTTTGACCTGACTAAATGGTTGTAATGATCAATCAAGTAATCAAGTAACTAATCGGGGCCAGGTAGTCTATTAAGATGGGTCTGGCAGTGAATAGGGGCAAAACGATGTATATGTTGTCGATGTATTGGATCCTAGATTACGGCCGATAACTACACTTTCGATATAGTCAAGGAATTTATTTATTTTGGCTCCACCGTTATCACTAAATATGATGTCAGTCTAGAGATCAAGCACATGATCACTGTTGCCAACAAGTCCTAGTATGGCCTTAATAGGCAATTGAGAAGCTGAGACCTCTCTCATACTACAAAACTAATATTACTAGGCATGGACACTATTAATCACTGATGCAGCAGCCTTGACAGTGCTAGATAGAAAAGTCCTACGTAAGATCTTCGGTCCAGTGCGAGTTACCGATGATTTCTGCATCCGATCCAACAATGAGCTGTATGAGGTCCTTAATGACACGGACGTTGGGCAGCGTATTAATATCCAACGGCTGCGCTGGCTCGGTCATATCGTTCGAATGGTGAAGGATGCTCTGTCGGCGAAGAGGATGACCTTGTTGGCGTTTTAAGGATCAAATCGAGGAAGCCCTGTCATCAATTGGTGTGACCAACTGGCGAATGAGTGAAGTCGCCGTAGTCTAGTAGGTAGTGTGTTGGCTTATTAGACTTAAAGCCAGGATTTGAGCCCCAGGCCAGACACCAAAAAAAATACAAAAATTATTTCTTCGGCGACTTTCTCTCAGCTCAACTTTCGAGAGTAAATAAAATTGCCATGAAAAGTTTCTCAAAAATCGTCGACTTTAACTGTATATCCCACCACCACTCATGTATAAAATTAACACACACAACGTAAGTCGTGTGAGAAACTAGGTCGTAATCCTGACTGAAGGAATGTAATGACCAATTATGTATGTATGTAACTGGGGAATGTGCGCAAGAAGCAAAGGCTCCTGGACGGATGTGTTAACGCAGACCTAAATCCGTTAAACGGATTGTTAGTGGCTAATTAAGTAAGTAAGTAAGTAAGTATACTTGGAATTTGGTTTCATATCACATCAGCAGAACACTGTCTTTGTTTACACTGAGCAGTATTCTTAGGTTTGTCAAGGCAAACGGCTTGGTAGCTTGAGGCAATATAATTAATAGATTACATGGTCGCAGTAGTTTGGAATAACAGGATTAAATACTAGAACTAACACTTTCTAGAACGATGGTTGTTGAACGTACTAAAAACCATCTCTAAGTTTTGTTTGTTTACAAAATACAACATATCCTAAGGCTACGTAATTAAATACAGTTCGTATCATTATTTCTTGACTTACTTGTATATATGTATGTACATATAAACGAAATAGGCCTTTAATTAAAAACCAATTGTTAAAGTCTAAATGTCTATAAAATTATTAATTTATTCCATAAAGCGATTAATTTAATCACTTGTCACCAGCGTTTTAATAACAATCCAATCATTTGATTTGAAGTGTTAATCTAATAAAACTTTTATTTTAGTTATCTTTTACAATGTTTTTGTAATAAATTCAGACAGACAGAGACAGGGGGAGAGAGAGATTGAAAAAACATTTCCCACCATATGAACAACGAATGCCTTTAAGTTTTTCCTTAATGAGTCATGAATACGTACATATGTACGTATATATATATTTCTAATGCCATATTTAATAAATGAACGCAATTATAAATGTATTTAGAAGTACTAATAGAAGGCAATACATGTTCAAAAGAAAAACGAAATGAAAAAACCAAGAAAATAAAAAAACTAATTGGTAACACAGTAATGCCACTTCACTAGCTCATAATGACAAACTATTAATTGAAACGAAAACTGAACATGAACGAACAAATACTGACTTCGAACGCAAAAGAGTGAAAGATAAAAACGTAACACTTATCATGTTGCCATATCACGTCTTTAGAGGCACTCAAACAACAACAACAACAACAACAGTATAAGGCAATTGGTAGCACCTAACCAAACTAAAAATAATCGACAGAAAATTTATTAAAAAAAAAATTTTTCGTGTTTTAATTTTTATAAAAAAAAATAAAAAAAAAATAATTTGCCTTGAAACATTGATTAACGTGTGTCACGTTGCCATAAATTATTAATTAAATTTGCCACTGTTTTTGTTGTTTTATTTTTAAGTTTCTCTAACAAGAATGAACAGCAGAGACAGAGTCATAGACATTGTCAAAGACACTGACGAAAACAGACAAAAATAAGAGAAGAAAACGACAAACAAAAAGTCCCACAAATTACTTTAAATCAGACAACGTCTATCTCACGCAGTTAATACACCCTACTTTTGGTAAATAACATACATACATGCATACATAATTGGTCATTACAACCCTTCAGTCAAGATTACGACCTAGCTTCTCCCACCACGTATGTTGTGTGCATTAATTTCACACATGAGTGGCGGGAACTACAGTTTAAAGTCGATTCCGAACGACAAATTTTTGAGAAACTTTTCATGGCAATTTTATTTACTCTCAGAGTTTTTGTCGGAAATCTGCTGAAAGGAAGTCGCCCAAGAAATATTTTTCAAATTTTGTTTTGATATCTGACCTGGGGTTTGAACCGTGGCCTTACGTCTAATTAGCCAACACACTACGTATTAGACGTACGTTTCTGTAAAAAGCTACTACCCAACTTAGTATACTTACGTCATAGTCTTTCCCAGTCATTATATTTTCAAATTGTTGAGAAGTTTGAATTATTGCCGACTAAAACATCATCACCATCAACGGACACTAGTCCGTGGAAGTTGCTATAGATACTCTTAGGCCTTATAAGGCCCTTTGTGATACCACAGTCATATCTTTCTCCTGGTCCTGGTACTATTAGAATCTTTTGATGTACAGAATTAGACTCCCAATTCCCTTGCAAGGCCCTTTGTGATACCACACTCATATCCCCGTAGTCCGGGAACTATTAGAAGCTTCAGATGTCGGGAATTAGACTCCCAATTTCCACACCTAAACGTGCTTTCTTCTTCTCATACATAACGATGGGCATGTAGCCAATAGAAGACGTTT
Organism: Sarcophaga variegata; assembly: GCA_932273835.1. Classification (NCBI taxonomy): domain Eukaryota; kingdom Metazoa; phylum Arthropoda; class Insecta; order Diptera; family Sarcophagidae; genus Sarcophaga; species Sarcophaga variegata. The sequence goes on along the minus strand of OW026361.1, from coordinate 12,614,091 downwards.
TCTCCTCTTTCCCTCGTCTTTACAACTACCGCAAATGTCGTTTGCCAAGTGTTCAATTTTCTGGCATGTCTTACAGTGTTCAGTAATGCCTCCTACAACCAGATTGTAGTGTAGGGTGAGCACTTTTTGCATAGGACCATTAGACTCTCCGCGCGCCCTCTATCCTGCTTTGGCTACATTCGTTGCACTATTCTAGCCATAAAGGAAGTCGTTAATAGGGGGTACATAGAATCCCTAACTGCATTGTCAGTTCTGAGGCCACTAGTCATCAAAGGTTTTATTAATGTAAACAATGCACCAGAAATTTAATGATTATATGAAGCCTGATCAGATCATGTGCTCTACAGTTACTTGGAATATCACTTTGTTGCGGTACACAAAGGATATGAGTGTCATACATCTACACTATCTCACGAATATACTTGCTACAGCCATAAAACATCCTAGAGTTCGTTACGTTAGGTCTCCGGAAAGAATGAAGATTACCTTTTCAGGGACAGCCTGACTCTAAAAAATCTTACCGCCTGCGAGATGCTAGATTCATACGGTAGCATTATGAAGTGAGCTATGCCTACCGATTTCAAAAAAAATAATCCATAGACCCTGGTTACATTCAGTTTAGGGAGTCGCTAGCGAGATGAAGTAGCCATAGTCTAGTAGGCAGTGTGTTAGCTTATTAGACCTAAGACGACGGTTCAAACCCCAGCTCAGACATCAAAACGAAATATGAAAAAATATTTCTACGGCGACTTCCCCTCAGCAGATTTCTGGCAAAAACTCAGAGAGTAAATAAAATTGCCATGAAAAGTTTCTAAAAACTCCGTCTGTAGGTCTGTAGGTCCCGCCACTCATGTATAAAATTTAACGCTCACAACATGAGTGGTGTGAGAAGCTAGGCCGTAATCCTGACTGAAGGGTTGTAATGTCCAATTATGTATGTATGTAACGAGATGCGCTAAACCATTTTTTAAAAACTCTGTTACCGAATTAGATGTCCTCGACTTCCTTGAGAAGTCACTAATATGGACTACTCATGATCAAGCGCCTAAGATTTGATCCACACAACTGTTCAGTCGCCTAAAAACGTCGAATAGTTTTAAACCTAACAGTGAAGAACCAGCGGAAAGCCGTGTAAAATTATCTCCATCGCTGATGCAGTTGTAGTGCGTAAGGTACCATTAATAAGGCAGATTTTTGTATCTACTCTGTCAGGCTTAGGTTAGTTACTCTGCCAAGAAATTCTCAGCACACCAGGCATCTGCTGGTTAAAGTAGATCTGACTACTATTGCGTAGATCCAATTAGTTATCCTTGCGCCGAGAATTTTCCTATCTTACCCTGTAAAGTGTATTAGGTTGTCCTGACAGTCTTCTATCTAGATCAATGAACGAAAATTGCTTCAGCTTCCTGATTACATACATAATTGGTTCTTACAATCCTTTTGTCAGGATTACGACCTAGTTTCTCACATCACTTATGTTGCATGTGTTAATTTTATACATGAGTGGTGGGACCTACAGTTTAAAGTCGACTCCGAACGACAGATTTTTAAGAAACTTTTCATGGCAATTTTATTTTACTCTCAGAGTTTTTCTGCTGAGAGAAAGTCCCGGAAGAAATATTCGTTTGTCGTATTTCGTTTTATTGGAGATGTCTGACCTATAGTTTGAACCAAGCCCTAGCGATTCCTGATTACTCTTGCGTTAATCATCCTTTCTCATACTGGCTGTTATAGTTTTTTTTGGTAAAATCAGCACTCAGGGGATGGCCCCTACTCATGCAGTGCATTATGCAGGTTTAGGAAATTAGGTTATAGGAAGGTGGAAAGAGGGAGTAGTGTTTGTGGACATTTGATTTAAACTTACCAATATCATAACTGATGGGAAAAACTTCAGCAGGAAGATCATTCTACAAGCTAGCAGTGCGGACAAAAAATTTATTTTCCCTGTAATGCATTGTGCGGTTCACTGGACAATCAACCACAAAAGGATGTGCTCTGCGAGAAGTACGAGTAAAGGTTAAGGCCTGGTGGAGATTGTTTACAATTCGAAGTTCTGCAACGATTACTACTTTAGTGAACTACTCCACCACGTCCCAGTCCTTCTCGGACAGTAGCAATGCCTCCAGTGCGGCGATAGCCTCACAATCTGACCCATCGAGCGTTTACCCATATAAATCATAAGCATCTGCTTGTCCCCCTTTTCAATTATTTAGTAGGGTATAAAATAGTCGTTAAGTATTGTCTGTAATTGCCGAACAGACAGCCATACAAAACAATCAGTTTTGAGTAACAGACGTGCACAGCTCTATGGATAAATGAAGTGGAATAAATACAAACTACAAGACGACATGAGTCACTTCAATTTGCGGCAGTAATTTATTCATTCAACCGAACCTATAGGCCTACAATTTTATTTCATGTGCGTATTGGTTTCCAATAATTGTATTGTAATAATAACGATTATTCGAATAAATGTAATAATAACACATGTGGTCTTAGGTAACATTTAAGAAATGAGCAGCTTTTCAAATAATTCATGGTTTATTGGTTATAAAATTGAAGTCTTGAAAGACTTGGATGTTGTATGATCCTTGCCAGGCTGAGCTAACAATTACCTTCAGATCTTAGGGGTAATATTCAAAACCTGAAGTGGCGTTGCAAATAAAAAATAATCCTCAGAGTTTAATCGGTCATCTTTATAAGCTGCTAACTGTTGATTTTAAGAGCTCATGATGGCGGAATAGTGGCATTAACAGGGCATTTCCACAAGTTACTTGCTGTCGATTTCAAGAACTAAAGGCGGCGGATCAGTGGCATTATTGCTCAAATTTGGGGTTGTACTCAGCATACAAATTACCTTAAATAACATAACATAACATCATTGATCATTACAACCCTTTAGTAAAGATTAAAACCTAACTTCTCACGCCACAACCATATTGGGTGTTTGAATTTTATTCATGACTGGGGGCACCTTCATTTAGGATTAAAACCTAGCTTCTCATACCACACCCATGTTGTGTGTTTGAATTTAATACATGAGTTTAAGAATCTGCAGTTTAAGTTCGACTTCAAAGGACAGATTTTTTGGTATTTTATAACGTAGCCTTAAGATATGTTGTAGTTTATAAACAAACTTAATCAGGCTTTTTAGTACGTTCAACAACCATAGTTCTAGAAAGTGCTACATACATAATTGGTCATTATAACCCATCAGCAGGATTATAACCTAGTTTCTTACACCACAAATCTTTTGTCTATTAATTTTATACATGAGTCGCGAAACCTAAAGTTTAAAATCGATTCCGAACAACAGATTTTTGGGAAACTTTTCATGGCAATTTTTTATTTACTTTCAGAGGGTTTTTGCCAGAAATCTGCTGAGAGGAAGTTGACGAAGAAATATTTTCTCGTATGTCATTTTGTTGGAGATGTCTAGCGTTTGAATTTTTGGTCATTACAACCCTTCAGTCAGGATTACGACCTAGTTGCTCACACCACTTATGTTGTGTGTGTTAATCTTATACATGAGTGGCGGGAACTACAGTGTAAAGTCGACTCCGAACGACAGATTTTTGAGAAACTTTTCATGACAATTTTATTTACTCTCAGAGTTTTGCAAGAAATCTCCTCGAACGCTGGCTTTTCGTCTAATAAACTAGCACACTACCTACTAGACCACGGCGACTTCAACTTACTTACATAACAGGCCATTAACAACCCGGTTAACGAATTTCGGCTTGCCTTAATACATCCTTCTAGGCGCGCCTACGTCAGTTTTTTACACCAATCCATGACAGGGCTTCCTCAATCTGGTCCTTCCAACGTAAGTAAGGTCCTTCCTCTTAGCCAACTTCCGCAAATCCCCGCATCAAATACCCGTCTCGCCGGAGCATCCTCCTCCATTCGAACGACATGGCCAAGCCAGCGCAAGCCGCTGGATGTTAATACTTCGCACAACGTCCATGCCGTTGAGGAGCTCATACAGCTTACTGTTGGATCGGATGCGGAAATCATCGCCAACTTGCACTGTACCGAAGATCTTACATACGTACATAATTGGTCATTACAACCCTTCAATCAGGACCTAGTTTCTTACACCACTTATATTGTGTGTGTTAATTTTATACATGAGTGCTGGGACCTACAGTTTAAAGTCGACTCCGAACGAGAGATTTTTGAGAAACTTTTCATGGCAATTTTATTTACTCTCAGAGTTTTTGCCGAAATCTGCTGAGAAGAAGTCGCCGAAGAAATGCTTTTTATATTTTGTTTTGATGTCTGGCCTGAGGCTCGAACACTGGCTTTACGTCTAATAAGCCAACGCACTACCTACTAGACTAGGGCGACTCCGAAGATCTTACGTAGGACATTTCTCTCGAATACTCTCAAGGCTGATGCATCAGTACTTAATAGTGTCCATTGCTATGTGCCATAAAAAAACACGGGGGATTTTTAACTTTATTTTATTCGATTACTTTTGTAACAAAGGTTTCAACACAAAGTTACATCAAATACGATTTGATTGCAAAGGCATTTTCTAAATGTTCTGAAAATTATTACAAGATATGACAGCGAGGTCTATTTACATTAACAAAAACAAAAAAAAAAGAAACAAAATTTAAATTAAAATGAGTAACTACAGCTCAGCCTTCAATAATGCCTGTAAGCTGTCATTAAGTCTTATGATAAATGCGTTTAAAAATTGAAATTCTCGAGAAATAAATTTTTATCACACACAACACAAGAATACGAATGTGAAATATTTCTTGTATTGATTATAAGCGATTTGTGAATAAACAAAACACAAATAAATCTTTTTATAATGGAAAGAAAAAATGAATTTTTTCTTTGTATTTTTGCCACACAATAAAACATATGAATGAGTTTCCATAAATAAAATGTTTCAAATATTGACCTCTTTTATGGGCCACACATTTCTTGTGGGAGTTTCGAATCTTTTTTTGATAAAGGCTCCGCCAAATAACTTTTTTCTTTTGAAAATGCTTTAATAAAAACTACTGAATATTTTCTCAAATTTCTTTTTTTATTTGAAAGTACAATCCTTCCGGTTAATAATGGAAAATAATTTCATTCAAATGGCTGCCTCGGCTGGTCATGCAGTAGCCTACACGATCGGTCCAATTTTTAAGCACATTATCGATTGTGTGCAGCTGTATTTCACCAATGGCTGCACGAGTATTGTCCTTTAAAGCGTCAATTGTTTCTGGCTTGTCGGCGTAACACTTATCTTTGATGGCACCCCACAAGTAATAGTCTAACGGTGTCAAATCGCAGCTCCGAAGTGGCCAAACGACATCATCTCTGCGGCTGATAATGCGATCTTCAAAAACAGGGCGCAAAATATCGAGTGTAGCTTCGGCTGTGTGGCACGTAGCGCTGTCCTGTTGAAACCAAATGTTGCCAATGTCCTCCTCTTCAATTTTTGTGAACAAAAATTCGCTCAACATGGCCCAATAACGATCGCCATTGATTGTAACGGCCAGTCCTTGCTCATTTTCGAAGAAAAATGGCCCAATTATGCCTCTGGACAAAATCCGCACCAAACAGTGACTCGTTTTGGGTGCGTCGGCTTTTCAATGTATGCGTGCGAGTTTTCTGTGCCCCAAAGGCGACAATTTTGCTTGTTTACATACCCGCCAAGATCAAAATGAGCTTCATCTGAAAAGATGATTTTTTTTTGCCAAAATCTGCATCTTCTGGTGTAGGCTACTGCATGGCCAGCCGAGGCAGCCATTTGAATGAAATTATTTTCCATTATTAACCGGAAGGACTGTACTTTGAAATAAAAAAAAAATTGAGAAAATATTCAGTAGTTTTTTTAAGCATTTTCAGAAGAAAAAAAGTTTTTTGGTGGACCCTTTACTTTAAAGCATATTTCTTTACGCACCTTATAAATTTTGTTGCAGATTGTTGTTGTTATTGTACGGATTGTTAAATAACAAACAACAGTTTTTGCAATAACAATGATATGCCAATGATTATATGGATTTTACTGTTACCTTCCCCCAAAGCACTCATTGCCATGGCTCTACGGTGTCATTAACACCCTCGTCAGCTTTATGGGTCACATCCATATATCCTTAGCCAAGCATTTGCTGGGAATGGTAAAAAAAACTTTGTAAGTATGTGCAGAGGGTAAAAGCCACATTAAATTATGGTTCACCATAATTTTTATTTGTTTTTTCATGCTCATGTATATGTGTATCAGTATTGGTGGTTTGTTTGCCTGTGTGCTTTATTTATGTGAGTTGGCAAACATTCCCCAGCAATTGCAGTGGGGTGGTTCATTTATTGAACAAAGTATGCTTTGCTGATTTAATGCACAAAAACACACAATAATTCTGTGCTCAACACATTCATACACTGTTTACACACATTATTTTGTCACTTCATAACTTATCAGGTCTGGTATAGGTCTGGTACAGTAAGCAAGATTAAATACAGAAAATTAATCTATAAGTGACGGGCCTATTCACTGCATTAAATATCTATGTTTCCCTATATTTCTGAAGGCCTTTGTTTCCCTTGTAGCCTACGTTTCAGGTTGGTCATATTCTCATCAATTCACTTTTGCTCCACTGTATTTATTTAATTTATTTTTATTTCTTTTCAAGTGTTTATATTCTTCGCCCCGATCATTTTATGTGTCACCACCTCCTTATTCAAGTGTTTGACTTGAAAAATATTTCTTTCATATTTTGTTTGCCTTTTTTGCGAACAATTTGTTCGGGTGAGTTTATTACATGGCCGTGTGCGGTACAGTGTGTTTCAAAGGAAATGTTCAAAGGAATTTTTTAAAATGTACTACGCGAAACCTTAGGCTATAGACTGTTATTAAAACGAAAATAAAATTATTTCTTATACGTTTTTAATCCTGCGACATGTAATGGGTGATTTTTTAAGAGCTATAGGAAAATTTAAAAAAACAGCACATAAAATTCAGAAAAATGCATGAAATCTTTATTAGAATCGATAGTAAGGTCCATAGAATTTAATGTTTGAAGATTATTTCATGCAAATGTTGACCGCGACTGCGCCTCAAATGGTCCATGTCCGCTTAGTTCCATTTTGGCATACTCTTTCCAACATTTCGGCCGGTATCTCACGAATAAATGCTTCAATGTTGTCTTCCAATGCGTCAATTGAAGCGGGCTTGTCTGTATAGACATGAGCTTTAACATAGCCCCAACAAAAAATAGTCTAAAGGCGTTTAATCGCACGATCTAGGCGGCCAATTGACCGGTCCCGAACTCGTCTCTCAATAAGTCCATTGTTACGCGTGCTGTGTGGCTTGTGGCACAGTCTTGTTAAAACCACATGTCATGCAAGTCAAGCTCTTGCATTTTGGGCAAAAAAAGATTGAATATCATCTCACGGTAGCGCTCACCATTCACAGTTACGTTACGATTCGCAGCATCTTTGAAGAATTACGGTCCAATGATGTCACCAGCCCATAAACCGCATCAAACTGTGACTTTTTCTGGATGCAGTGGTAGCTTTTGAAATGCTTCTGCCCGATCTTCACTCCAAAATCGACAATTCTGCTTATTTACGTATCCATTGAGCCAAAAATAAGCTTCGTCGCTGAACACAATTTTTCGATAAAAAAAATGGATCTTCGGCCAACTTTCCAAGAACCCATTCACCAAAAATTCTGCATTGCGGTAGATCGTTCGGCTTCATTTCTTGCACCAGCTGTATTTTGAAAGGCTTCACACCTATATCCTTCCGCAAAATTTTCGACGTTGTTGAGTAGCAGAGGCCCAATTGCTGCGAACAGCGACGAATCGATAATTGATGGGCATCATTAACACTGGCCGATACAGCTGCGATATTTTCTTCAGTTCGCACTCTACGTAAGAGGTGGTGGTGGTGGTTTAATGTCCAACAATTTAAATTTGGTGCGAAATTTAGTCACAATAGCCCGAATAGCCGCTTCAGTGGGTCGATTAAACTGACCATAAAATGGAAAAAGTGCGCGATGAACTTTCTTAACAGAGCACGCATTTTGATAATAAAATTCAATGATTTGCAGGCCTTGTTCGTTTGTAAGACGATTCATGGTTAAATTATAGACCAAACTGAATATGTTTGACAGTGAAACAAAACACGTAACGTGCGTGAGCTGTTTAAACCAGTGTTGCCAAAAAGATAATAGCTAAAAAATCACCCGTTAGTTGTATATGCTAAAAGTTTAGGTAACACTTTGTAGCAAATTATTCTTATTTTTGGCTACCAGTATACCTTTTTGTCATCAAAGAAATAAATCCACAATTTTAACTAATTACATCAGACCAAAGTCTCTTAGGCTGCTCAAATAAAATACGAACAATTGGTTTGAATTCTGAAAATTACAAAAGCCTTCAATTTGCTTACGATGTTACCTCTTAAGATCTGCAACATAGCTAGACTCTGCTAGACATAGCTCAACTGATATTGGTAAGGAGAGAATTGACTGCGTTCTATTCTTAAATCGTAAAATTGCAATTCCCATGGGCCAATGTTGTATTGGAAGGCATTGCAACTTTTGCAGCAAATAGAATAAGAACAATTGGTTTGGATTCAAGAAGCTTTCCAAAAGCTTCTTAATTGCTTATAATCTTACCTCTTAAGACGTGCAACATATCTAGACTCTGCTAAACGTAGCTCGACTGGTATAGTTAAGGAGAGGACTGATTGCGTTCTATGCTTAAATCGTAAGATCGTCCATTGTAAAATTGCAATTCTCATGATCCAAAGATCTATTGGACAGCTTGCGACTTTTGCAGCAGTTATTGGTCTTTGAGGAGAAAGAACTCCGTATATCAGATCCCAACCCTTTACATAAAGAGGTGGAGATTTATAATTTCTTATTTTCTGTCACCTTTGACTTGACTCTTAAGCATAAAGGTGGCTGCAATATCAATATTTATTCTGGAGTCAAGTTGGTTTCCTATTGAGAATATTATACGGTGTTCAGGTATGCACCTTTATTGCGTAAATCGCAATAAATTCCATTATTGAGCTCATTTCGATTAATTATTGAGCAATAAATACGCAAATTGTTATAATATTGAATAAAACTTAAAATGCAGCACTGTTATATTTATGTTCAGTTCCCAACACTTATATATTTGACAACTCAAATGTCAAGAACGACAAACACAAAACAAAATAAAAACAATGTTGTTGAAACAACCAGCTGTCAAATGAATATTGAATAAGCAGCTGAACTGCGTATATTATTATGTCTGAACACTTAAAATATTGTACTCAATAAACCGAATATTGACTCAATAAAAGTGCATATTTGAACATAGTATTAGATACTCGCGTTGTATATCAATTGTGTTATCACAATGTGCCTCAACACCGGCCTAAAAGGGACCTTTATGGAGAGACAGGCGGTCTTGGCCTACAACAAAGTAATTAGAAACCTTGGGAAACTTCAAATCAAATATGTATGCAATGAAACTTGAACAGAAAGTATAGAAAGCAGGACATAGTGGTACTATTCAACTGTCAAACCGTTATCCATGAGGAAACTCGTAGACATCTTATAAGCAGAAGACAATGCTCAAATCCACTTGGACAGAATATTGGGTATAAAGGATGGAATATTAGGAATATAATCCCATACTCAGGCTGCCATTTTAGCACTCGGTTTTTATGAAATTCATTTGTGGAGTTGTGTTGAATTTTAGGGAAAAGCTGAACCAACTAATATCCCAGATCATGTTCATGCTACTGAGCTAGCAGAGGAGCTTGCGAGAAGGTTCCAAATAGAAGTCAGATTCATTTACACTTAAATACAATATATGGCATGAAGGATGGAACATTAACAATATAATCTGATACTCAACCTGGCATTCGAGGATTTGGCTTTTATGAGATTAACTCAAAAATAACTGTGTGGGGAAGCTGAACCAGCTAGGATCCCAGTTCATGTTCATGTTAATAAACTTGCAGATGAGCTTACGAGAAGGAGAGCTTCAACGCTGCTAGTGCAGCCAGAAACTTTCTGTGAAATGGGAAGAGATGTTTGGAAGGGCATGCTCAGGAAAACGGATATAACTAGAAGAGAAGATTTTCCTCAAGCCAAATGGTTTTGAGGTTATCTAACACTTTGTAGTCGTTGTAATGTAGTAGGTAGTGTGTTGGCTTATTAGACGTGAGATCATTGTTCAAACCCCTGGTCAGAAATCTCGAACAAAACGGCGACTGCCTCCCAGCAGATTTCGGGCAAAAACTCTGGGAGTAAATAAAATTGCCATATAAAGTTTCAGAGTTGACTTTAAACTGCAGGTCCCGCCACTTATCGATAAAATTAACACACACAGCATAAGTGGTGTGCGAAGCTAGGACGTAATCCAGACTGAAGGGCTGTAATGACCATTTGCGTATGTATGTTCTCGTATGTAACCTTTTGTTGGGAAAATACAATGTGGGGAGATTAGAGCCCTGCGTCCGACTATCCCGAAATATTCTGAAGTTAGTAGCCGGTGTTTTAATGGGGCACCGTAGTGATAAAAAGCACGCGTTTAGAGTGGGAATCGTCGATAACTCAATAAGAAGGTTCTGTGATGATGAGGATTAATCTAGAAAACACATAAGTACGTGTATAAAATAATTGAGTAGAGACTTTAAACAAGAATTTGGTTCCTGCAACAACATCATGTCTTTGAATAACGTACCAATTTTTGTTGCTTTTAAACAGAGTTTGGTGCTGGAGTTTGCAAAACTGTGGAAGCAAAATATTTGCGAAAATCAGAGGCCCTTTTCAGAATGTTTCTGTGTTAATTGTTTGATAAAGGGCGTAAAAATTATGGATTCCGTATTCCAAGGATCTGGGGCTGAAAATAATATTTTAAACGGTTTTTCTAGATCTGTGGCAGGAGAAAGTCGCCGTAGTCTAATGGATAGTGTGTTGGCTTATTAGACGTGAGGCCTCGTCATGTCAAGACATCTTCAACAAAACTAGTAGATTTCTGGCAAAAACTCTGAGAGTTTCTTAAAAATCTATTGCTCGGAATCGACTTTAGGTCCCGCCATTCATATATAAAATTAACAAATACAGGATAAGTGGTGTAAGAACCTAGGTCGTAATCTTGACTAAAGGGTTATAATGATTAATTATGTATGTATGGTATGGTTCTGTTTAAGTCTGTGAAGACAAAACGTTCGAGCATCAGTGACTACCAGAGTCTGGATCATACATGGCTTAGTTGTAGAGCAGAGTTCGTTGAATACTTGACTGGGCTGTGGTGCAGATCTTATCCTATGGCTAATACCGGGTATTCTTCCGTAAAAACAAAACTAAGTTAAATAAATTTAAAGAGTCTAATAAAGCATACATGCTCGTTGCTCTGTTAAGACAAGATTTATGGACAGAAAAATTTCGAGAACTTTCTTCTTCATAATAATACAGGTTCAAGAAAATTAGCTTCCTTATTAATTTCAACAAAATATTCCCTACAGTACGTACGACTTTTTCCCCTCTCCAATAATTTGTTCGTATTATTTTCTATTTACCATTCTCATTTCTAATGTTTTTCTTTGGCACCCTTTCTTGAATTGTTTTATGATTGTCTTGCGGATTTTATGTTCTCCCTCTTTGGCAATTGATTTAAAGCTTACGACAGATTTCTTATCTTGTGTTTATAGTCGAATCTCTTCATAGAGGAAGAGAGAATTAAAATGAGAGTCGTCCCTAGAAATTATAATTTTACTATGAGTATAAGAAGTTTTTAAACAATTCTGAAATGGAAAAGTAGGATTATTTGAAAGGAGCAGCTTAGGAGGATTTAAGAGTACAAGTGGGATGAATTTTATATTGTAATATTTGCTTAACTAGGAGGCGATGGCCTTTATTTATTAAAGGAATAATATGTCGTTTTTGTGAGAGCCCTGACTAACATAAAATCATGCTTCAAGCCCTACTCCTTTTTTGTCGTATGTGCTTCCGTACGAAACCGTAGCCAGAGATGGCCTATTAGTCACATGAGGCCACGGTTCAAACCCCAACGAAATGAAACATAGAAAAATATTTCTGCGGCAACTTCCTCTCAGAAGATTTTTGTCAAAAAACTCGGAAAGAAAATAAAATTGCCATGAAAAAGTTTCTCAAAAAATCTGTCGTTCGGAGTCTACTTTAAACTGCAGGTTCCCCGCCACTCATGTAAAACATTAACACACACTGCATAAGTGATGTGAGAAGCTAGGTTGGAATCGTGACTGAAGGGTTGTATTGACTAATTATGAATGTATGTTTCCGTAGGAACCATTCATTCGAAAATATATGTCAGCACTCACTTTCGTTTTCATCTTCCTGCCATCCAGGAATAGCACCACAATCTCTCATTATGTAGTCGCCGTAGTCTAGTAGATAGTGTGTTGTCTTATTAGACGCAAAGCCAGGGTTCGAGCCCCAGGCCAGACATCAAGACAAAATACAAAAAGAATTTTCTTCGGCGACTTCCTCTCAGCAGATTTCTGGCAAAAAAAAAAACGCTAAGAGTAAATAAAATTGCCATGAAAAAGTTGCTCAAAAATCAAACAAATACTGTCATTGAAGTCGCCGTAGTCAAGTAGGTAGCGTGTTGGCTTATTAGACGTAAAGCCAGGGTTCGAGCCCCAGGCCAGACATCAAGACAAAATACAAAAAGAATTTTCTTCGGCGACTTCCTCTCAGCAGATTTCTGGCAAAAAAAAACGCTGAGAGTAAATAAAATTGCCATGAAAAAGTTTCTCAAAAATCTGTCGTTCGGAGTCGATTTTAAACTGTAGGTCCCACCACTCATGTATAAAATTAACACACACAACATAAGTGGTGTGAGAAACTAGGACGTTGTACAATGGGTTAATTCGACCTCCGGGTACTGTACTTGTCTTAACTGACAAGTACACGTCCTCTAACCTAACCTAACCTAACCTTCTCTGATTATCCCCGATTGGACAAAGCGGAATATATTTGTGTCTGCGGGGAATATGTACATCAAATGCCTGTCAAAGATCTTCGTCGTTTATAGCTTAATATAAAAATGATTGCATCGACCGTCGTATATCTATTTTCGCTATTTATTTCCTTTTGAGTTCTTAAAGTTTTTCATTGTTTTTCTTCATGTGTCTTAAACTTCTGCCACTATTTTATTACTGTCTGTTGCTGTTACCACCACTACTACCTACAACTACTACCACTGCTGCTACTACCACTACTGTTGCTTTTAGCCAAATGTAAACAACATTTTAAATCTGTTCATATATCATACGAGCTGTGTGTGTGTGTGGCAAGTTAATGTGTTTATACACTTGCCGTCTCCAACAAAGCGCATATGGGATGAATTTTCTTTCATGCATTCAACCTCCTTTTTATCTTCGTTTTTTCCCCTTTTTTTCTACAGAATCTTTGGGAAAAAAAAGCAGGGAAAATTACTTTGAAATTGAAACTGAAACTGTATAAAAATGAACATGTTAACGAATTTGATTGATTATTGATTAAAGATTTAATTCTGTTAGTCGTTTTTTTTTTTTTGTTTTTGTTGGATGTTCTTTATCTTTTTCGATTTCCTTTCATTAACTTGTTTTTTCTTTTAACAAAAATGTGATGTCTTGTGAACTTTTAGTGGCATGTTAAGGACGTTTTTTAAGCACAGTGAATGTTAATGACTGATTGCCAAGCACAACAGATGTTTGATGTAAAGCAACTGTTTGTGGCAAATAAAAATAGAAAAACGCCTTCAGAATGTTTCATAATTTAATCAAAGAAGCTAATTTGCTTAGAATAGAATCATAAGGTTAAAAGGAAATTGCTAATTTAGTTTTTATTAAAGGTCAAAAAACCTTTTTTTATTAGGAAATTTATAAGACATTTCACTATGGAAGGTTGTGGGTCAGAGGTATTCAATTCTTGCTGGAGCACCATTTTTCCAAATATGTTCAAGCAAATACTGTTATTGAAGTCGTCGTAGTCTAGTAGGTAGTACGTTGGCTTATTAGACGTAAAGCCAGGGTTCAAACCCCAGGTCAGGCATCAAAACGAAATATGAAAAATATTTCTTGGGCAACTTCCTCTCAGCTGTTTTCTGGCAAAAACTCTAAGGGTAAATAAAAAATTGCCATGAAAAGTTTCTCAAAAATCTGTCGTTCGGAGTCGACTTTAAACTGTAGGTCTTGCCACTCATGTATACAATTAACATACACAATATAAGTGTTGTGAGAAGCTAGGTCGTAATCCTGACTGAAGGGTTGTAATGATCAATTATGTATGTTATGTATGTAAATACTCTCATTGAATTATTTTGTTTGATCATACTATTATTTATAATGAGTGATTTTTTAAGAGGTATAGGAAAGTTTTTAGACATGAGCTTTAACACAGCCTCACAAAAAATAGTCTAAAGGCGTCAAATCGCACGATCTAGGCGGCCAATTGACCGGTCCCGAACGTGAAATAAAAAGTTCACCGAACTCGCCTCCCAATAAGTCCATTGTTACGCGTGCTGTGTGGCATGTGGGCACCGTCTTGTTGAAACCACATGTCATGCAAGTCAAGCTCTTGCATTTTGGGCAAAAAAAAGTTGGATATCATCTCACGGTAGCGCTCATCATTCACAGTAACGTTACGATGCGCAGCATCTTTGAAGAAGTACGGTCCAATGATGCCACCAGCCCATAAACCGCACCAAACTGTGACTTTTTCTGGATGCATTGGTAGCTTTTGCAATGCTTCTGCCCGATCTTCACTCCAAAATCGACAATTCTGCTTATTTACGCCAAAAATGAGCTTCGTCGCTGAACACAACTTTTCGATAAAGAAGTGGATCTTCGGCCAACTTTTCAAGAGCCCATTCAACAAAAATTCTGCGTCGCGGTAGGTCGTTCGGCTTCAATTCTTGCACCAGCTATATTTTGAAAAACTTCACACCTAAATCCTTCCGCAAAATTTTTTACGTTGTTGAGTAACAGCGGCCCAATTGCTGCGAACGGCGGCGAATCGATAATTGATGGTCATCATCGCACTCTACGTAAGCGTGTTGGTGGTTTAGTGTCCTATGTATTTCTATTCGTGAATCACTAACTTATCTAATCTGTGCATGTTAGCAACGTATGTATTTGTGATGTAACAAAACTGTGCCTTAGCTTGTCACACTAGCCATATTGAAGGTGTTCATTTTATTCTTGAGTGACGGGCCATGTAGTTTTAAAGACGTCTCCGAACGACAGATTTTTGAGCAACTTTTCATGGCAATTTTATGTTACTCTCAGAGTTTTTGACAGAAATCTGCTACAAGGAGGCCATAGAAGAAATATTTTGTTTTGTTTGAGATGTCTAAGCTTTGGCTTAAACCATGAGCTCGGTTATAATAAGCCAACACACTACTTACTAGAGTACGGTGACTTCAATCAATGTGTCACGTTGTATAACTACAGTCGTACAAGCCTAGGCAGCGTAAGAGAGATGAGATGACAGTTTGAGTTGTTGTACACAGACATAGAGAAAAACGTCGATATATGAGTCGCACATAAGTTAGCGAAAAAAATACCAGGCTTTTTAAACTAAAACAACACTCGTGGGATATCTTTTATCCTAGAAATAGGAAAAGTGATAGAGGATGTAGTGAACATTGTGCGTAGTAAAATTGGTGTTGAAATGATAAATTTATTATCATTCCCTATTGCTTCGTCATCGTTATACTATTTTCTTATCAATCCACAACCACCAACTATTCTTCTCGCCGGCCTACCGGCCCAAAAACCTTTAGTCAGGAAGGTGTCACGAATAATAAAAAAATTTCCGTTCCTGAATAAGGGATTACAAACGCCAGCCAGGCCCGGGTTTAAAGTTAGGAAGATTTAGTTGTGTTCACGGTAGAATTGGGTCTGAGGCAAATGGGACGGTTGGTCTATTTTTGACATCAGGAATTGTACTTTCGATTAGAAGTTCTGTGATATAAACTTAAAAGCTTTTACAAAACTTATAGTCTAGACCTGATACCAAGTGAGAGCCATATTTTTTTTTTTTGAGACAAATATTTTTCCTGTTGATTTATTCTCGTAAGTGAAAAGAGGGAGGGGGGATGTCACTATACCAGACATAACTCATACCAAAGAAATGGACTGGAAGAAATTAAGTTTTTCTACGATATACAGACTTCTTATAGAAAGTAAAGTAGAATTCCTAACAGTGAGCGCACAACAATCCTACATGATAGCTAAGGTATATGCCAATTGGCATGAGACACTTTGTTGGTCTCCTGTCCTTCATTTATTTTATGGCCTAAAACTTGTATTTGGACAGAATTATTCCTGTTATAAAATTGTTTCTTCCTTTTATCTTTACAGAGATTTGGGCAATAATAACATTACCACACTGGATGCGAATTCATTTTTTATGGCAACTAATTTAGAAGAATTGTAAGTATTAAGAAGAAATTTTGATTTTACTTTGGCTTTGACTTTTTCCATGAAATATTCATATCTTTACATATTATTTCTGTTATAAAGATGTCAAAAAGTATTAAGAAAGAATTCAAAATTAATTCGCCAAACGTTTATTGTTTTTTCTGGGCTTCACTTACTACGCCACATTCTATAATTAAAAAAGTTAATGTGTTATGAATCGTAGGAAAAGTTTCGTGGTGCATGAAACCAAACCTACAGTCAATAATTATTATTTGTTTTCTCTTTCTTTTTTACAGAACTCTGGCTGACAATAGTATAGAAATGTTGGATCCTTTAGCATTTTATGGTTTAAATAAATTAAAACGTTTAAATTTACAAAATTGTGGCCTTAAGACATTGCCCGCATATGCATTTCAAGGTTTAATCAGTTTAGTATCCATGTAAGTATGCAACAAAAAGTTCTAAATTCTACAATAAATACATATTAATTGGCAAAATAGAAGAATGATGCAGGAAAACAATAGCTTTGTAAAAAAAAATTATATTTGTAGACGTTATTGCTGCTGCTATTTGTTTCCTGTATTAAAAATTATTTAAAAAAATTGTTGAAAATTTTGAAAAATTATTTAAAAATTATAAAAAAAATTTACAATTTATTTGAAGAAGATGTATAGATCCAAAACAATTTTTAAATTCTATATTGGCTCCAATAATTCAAGAAAAAAAAAAGAAAATTTATGTACATAAACTATATTTTACAGCCTAAAAGTATATTACAAAAATGACAGTCAAAGGCAAATATTTAGAAATTTTTTAAATATTTTATTTTTCAAAAATCCATAAAAAGAATTTCTTTAAAAGAATAATAATCTGAAAAAATTGTTTTTTCAGAAAATATTTCATACATATTGTATTTTAAACACCCAAAAGTATGCTTTAAAAAATTTGAAACCCAGTACTTAAATATGTATGAAATAAAAATTCTATTCCCAGTACAAAATGTGTAAATACAATTTATTTTATAACCTACCTAGCCCCTTATTAAGTATGCCTATAAGTATGCTTTAAAAAAGCAAAAGACTTAAAATTTTTTGTTTTTGCTTTTTAAGATAAAAACATTGCATTAATGCCTTCATAACAATGGCAAAGAAATTTTATTTTTCAGTCCTATTTATTTTCAGTAGAAATAGATTTCAATGAATTTAATAAACTCTTCATAACCATGCTTTAAAAAATGAGAAAAAGCATTAAAAAATTAAAGAAGATCTTTTGAAATAAAATAAAGTACTCTTTACATAACGTTTTAAGTAAATTGGTAAATTCCAATATAACCATATTTTTGCCCAAAAATATGCAACAATATTTTTAAACTATAAGTATTAAAATATTTTTGTAAACATAATAATAATAAAATTGCCTTTAAAATATTGAAATATAAATATAATGGTTACTATTCTATTTGAAAAAAAATTGCTTTTTTTGAATAAAAAAATAGTATGTACATAAAGTTTTTTGGACACCCAAGGGTATGCAGCAAAAAAAATTTTAAGAAAAAAATTATTTTTCACTTTGTTTATTGTATAAATAATGAAATTATTTAAAATCTTTTTTTATTTTTATCGCTTTTCTTTTGTTGCAATAACGTGCAATGCCCATAACACATTATCACCACCACCTCCATCACCACCTTGTAACATGCATCATGAATGAACCATGTTTATATGTATGTGTACTTATATAAATATTACAAATATATCCACTGCATTTGCAATATTGTTTTGTATTGTATGGCCTAAAAACGAACTCAACTGTTTGGTATTGTAAAATGGCCAATTAAAACTCAAAAAAAAACCGCAAAAAATATGCACAATCTATCACCATCTACTCCAATAATAATAACAACAACAACAACAATAAAATCACAAAAAAAAATTAAAAATTATTTCCAATAAAAACAAAACAAAAACACACAGGCAACTAAATGGCAATGCCTTGGCGAGCATGGACAGCAACAGCCTGCAACATTTGCCAAAATTACGCACCCTACGGCTGGAGGGCAATTTATTCTATCGGATACCAACCAATGCTTTGGCTGGATTAAAGACACTCGAAGCACTGTGAGCCAAATGTTACTACTTTTTTCTATGTTCACGTTTTCATTTTTTTCTTTCGCTCTAAAAATTCGTTTAAAAAAATTTTTTTTTTGGAATATTTTAACCAATTTACAATAAATTTTTAACAATTTCTTTCATGTGTTTTTAACTCCCCCCTTCAAAATTGGTGACAATAAAAAATTTGCATGCCTTCAAAACCCAACCCCCCTAAAAAAATTGGCCAACCAAAAATGTTTATTAAAACCAAGAAGAAAAATTCATGTTTTTTTATATTTTGTTTGTAAATAATCGTTTTTAATTTTTTTAATTTTATTTTATTTATTTTTTTCTTGTATTGTTTGTAATAAATTTTTATATTTATTTTTAAGTGCATTTGTTTTTATTGTAATTGTTTGTTGGCTTATTGCTACAAAAAAAAACAGAAATTTTTTATGTATCAAAAGAATAAAAAAAAAGAATTAAACATCAATCGTAATCAATAGCTGTAAAAAAGAATGTCTTTTAAATAATTAAATGTAATTAATCTGGTAATGTCAGTGGTGTACAAACTAAGGCACTTAACTGTAGACAAAAATAGAAAAAAAAACACTAAAATTACATTTTAAGAACGTTTAAAAAAGTACAGCGAAAGTATTTTACGAGTTTAATGCTCTCAAAACCTATTTCTCCAACTCCTCTTAACTAACTGTAAAGTATAGAACATCTACAAAATTAATTCAAGGAAATCTTTTCTCTCGATCAATCGTCATCAATTTCATTTTATTCCAGGATACATCAACCACTATTAAAACTATGTTCAGATATGCACTTTTATTGAGTCAATATTCGGTTTATTGAGGACAATATTTTAAGTGTTCAGACATAATAATATATGCAGTTCAACTGCTTATTCAATATTCATTTGACAGCTGGTAAACAAAACAGCTGGTTGTTTCAACAACATTGTTTTTTTCGTTTCTGACATTTGAGTTGTCAAATATCAACAGAAAGTGTTCGCATAAGTTGTAACGTTCTCACTGAACATACTCATGACAGTGCTGCATTCTAAGTTTTACTCAATATTGTAACAATTTGCGTATTTATTGCGCAACAATTAATTGAAACTTTATATGAAATATTGAGCTCAATAATGTCGTTTATTGCGATTTACGCAATAAAGGTGCATATCTGAACACCGTATAACTCGTTCTCAGTCTATCTTCTCCATTTATTTGCTAGTGCCTTCTGTGTAATTAGGGATTTTGGGATTATATTTGACCAACTTTCATATCATATGTGTGACCATGCTCATAAAACATATTCAAGTTTAATGGAAGAATTTTTGTTTGACCTCTACATTATAATAAGCCTAAGACATCGGTTTATAAAATGCATATGTTGCTTGTTTCACAACTGTCTGAGAGCACAGTTTTAAAGTTGCTACAGAGCTTAAGATATAATCGAATAAAACCACGGTTATACCAGAAGGGGAATCCTCCTAAATAAAAGAATTTTCCTCTATTAGGTTAGGTAACATGAAACTGACGTGGAAGAGCCACATGTAGAACAATTCGAGGACGGTCAAATACGTCAAAATGTTGTGCAATAGACTTGCATAACAAAACTTTCAGAGCCCACGAAAAACTGCCGGCGGAAATATCTAAGTCATATAAGATGTGCTCAAGGAACAAAGACCGGTGTATAGCAATACTATCTGACAGTTAGAGCACCATCCGTGCCCACGGCTCGTATCAGCTTGACTCAAGAATAGTATATAAAGACAGTATGGGTAAATCAAACAGTCGGGCAAGGGAAATGAAGTTGCCAGGCCTGCTGGATACGAAGTCATTCATGGTACTTATTTTTAAATATGATTGTTGACAATATGACCGCCACGGCTTTGGGTTATACAGTCCACTCGATCAGTTCAACTTTTCATTACGTTTTCCAATAAATTTGGAATTTTAGTGTCTGTCAGTGGTAACTTGCTGGATGTCGCCATGAATCAATAACTGACAATTACCACAAATGAATAGGATCTCTTCTGACAAGAAATTTATCTTTAAATTTATTTTAAGATAAGTATTTTGAAATAATACAAACGAGATTACTGCTAATTATTCCGTCTTGCTGGAATCATTGCTGCAATCCAGTCTGGTACTCAATTCTCAATAGTACGCACGGCATATTCTTTTCCACATCGAAGGAAATAAAGATCGCTGATGTTGACAGTGTATAAACCCCACCACACATTCAATTTTAACGAATGTAAGCAGTTTTAGATTCGTATTCGCTAGAAATACTGCAATTTTGCGTATTTAAACGAAATGATATTCATCGCCGTAGTCTAGGTGGTAGTGCTTATTAGACGTGAGGTTCAAACCTCAGGTCAGATTCTCGAACAAAACGAGAATGAAAAGATTTTTGGCCGAAAAAATTTGTCGTTCGGAGTAGAGACTATAGGTCCCGCCATTTATGTATAAAATTAACACACACAACATATGTGTGGTATGAAAAGCTAGATCTAATCCTGATTGAAGGGTTGTAATGCCCAATTATGTTATGTATGTGATGTTCATCGTTTAATACAATTCTTTAGTAAAAATGTTCATATTCAAATAGTTTGAAACTAGCCTAACTAGCAAAAATGCAAAGCAAACGATGGTTGTTGGCTTCAATACTTGTACGAGTTGTATTTTATAGGCTTGTACGTCAAGATCGTTAAATAGTATATTCCACGTAATCGTAGAATAAAAGCCAACAAATTGTGAACGTCGACGAAACGATATTTGGACGTCATCTTCAACATTTCGCACTACAGCAGCAATATTCTCTTTGAAACATATAGAAACGAGCCTAATCAGCAAAAACGAGATGAAAACGATGGTTGTTGGCTTCACTACTTGTGCAAGCTATCTTTTATAGGCTTAAACGTCAAAATCATTATGTAGTATATTCTACGAAATTGAAAAATAAGAGCTCAAAAGTTGAAAATGTAGGCGAAGCGATATTTGGCCGCAGTATACTCTTGAAATCACCGTAGTGTAGTAGGTAGTGTATTGGGTTATTAGACGTAAGGCCACGGTTCAAACCCCAGGTCAGACATCTCGAACAATATAAAATAAATATTTCTTAGGCGACTTTCTACAAGCAGACTTCTGGCAAAAACTTTGACTGTAAAATAAAATTGCCAAGAAAAGTTTCTTAAAAATCTGTCGTTCGGAGTCGACTTTAAACTGTGGGCCCCACCACTTGTGTATAAAATTAACACACACAATATAAGTGGTGTGAGAAGCAAGGTGACCAAATATTTTACGTATATAAGTCAACTGTACTGCAATTTGTCTTTAAATTTATTATGCAATAAATCAACTGTTAAGTCGCCGTAGTCTTGTAGATAGGGTATTGGCTTATTAGACATAAGACCAAGACTTATCCGCAGCTCAGACATAAAAATTCTTCGGCGATTTCCTCTCAGCATGAAAAATTTTCTCAAAAATCTGTCATTCGGATTTGATTTTAAACTGTTGGTTCCGCCACTCATGTATAAAATTAACACACACAACATAAGTGGCGTGAGAAACTAGGTCGTAATCCTGACTGAAGGATTGTAATGGACAATTATGTATGTAGTATGCCATGTTGGTTGTAGACTGCGATGCTGTGTAACACGTATATGAGATGAGTTAGCTCTTCGGGACGTCCTTTGGAATACGCATGTATGCGTTGTAATTGGCTTACACTTCGGCCTTGTTGTGCGCTCATCACTAGGCATACTACCTTATTTTTGATAGGAAATCTGTATCGTGAACAAACTCCCTTAACTTCTTTCAGTTCATTGCTATGAAAAACAAAATATTGTTCTTCAATGCTATTGTGCAGAATGTGGACTTTGATTTTATTTACAACGAGTAGGAAAACTAATTAGAACGATAGCGCTCAAATGGACTTGCGTAAGATACAGACATTAGCGAGTGTTGCTATAAGAATGGTAATGAAAACCTGTGTCAGTCTGCAATGCTGAAAACTCTGTTGAATTTCAGTCCGTTGCACATGGTAGTAAAGACCAGCCCTATCGTTACGATAATGGCAGGCAAGGCTAATATGAGATGGCAGAATCAGTAGACTATGACTTTGGGAAATGCTTCGTAACGAGACTTATCAGCATAAGTCCATGACATTAACTGATGTATTCAGTTCCACTTGGATAGAAAATACAGAGGACATGGTCCATAGCCATACTATACTATATGACAATCGAGCACACGCATCTTATGAAGTTAATACGTAAATAATACGGGACTGTCTGGGAAAGCTGAATTAACAGACAGCGGCATTATTATGTGTGTATGTATGTATGTATGAATAAATATGTATAAATATAAATGAATATGAATGAATATGAATAAATATGAATGAATATGAATGAATATGAATGAATATGAATGAATATGAATGAATATGAATGAATATGAATGAATATGAATGAATATGAATGAATATGAATGAATATGAATGAATATGAATGAATATGAATGAATATGAATAAATATGAATGAATATGAATGAATATGAATGGATGAATGACTCAAATTGGTGCGAAAACATAGCTCTATGAATTTTAAACGGTTTTTTTGCTTTCTTTGGAAAACTTCACACAATTTTGTCGAACCTTTCTGAACAGCTGAATAGTTTGACGTTCTCAGCTGTTAAAATATAGTTATCGATATATCGATATCGATTGTTCTTATTTAGACAAAAATTCTTAATTTATCGGAATGACACATTAAAGTTTGTACATCACTGATGCGTCTAATCCGTTTAATAATAATGCTTCTAAATATAATTCATTTAAATAGAAACTAATTTAATATATTCGATGTTAAACTAAAAGCATTAAATATTATAATAACATACATACATATGTGTTTAATTAATTACTCGATACTAATACAACTAATCGAACCCATTACTGACTTGGAGAAAAAAAAATTAACATCCTTATAAATATCGTGTGATATTAACAAATGCTTTTATTGTTATTAAATTTTTCTATTGTTTTTTGTTTCTTCTCTCTCTCCTGTGTGTG
The DNA here is from genome assembly GCA_932273835.1 of Sarcophaga variegata. Classification (NCBI taxonomy): domain Eukaryota; kingdom Metazoa; phylum Arthropoda; class Insecta; order Diptera; family Sarcophagidae; genus Sarcophaga; species Sarcophaga variegata. The sequence goes on along the minus strand of OW026361.1, from coordinate 12,590,505 downwards.
AAATTATTTATGCAGTAATCTTGGCAGCAATTTATTGACAATAATAAATGATGAGGACTTTCCGAAAATGCCAAATTTAGTGGTGCTGTAAGTACGAAAACATCAGAATTTATTTAAAAAAGAAAAAGCAATTGAGAAAACCACTTAATTTTTATATAATAAAACCTTTTATGCCATTTAAAATAATTTTGTTTTTCTTCGTGGGTTTTTTTTTCAATTGCAAAAACCCTTCGAAAATAGTTTTTGAAAATATTTTCCACATTTTTTACTTAAAAAATGTTGTAAATGTTTCGGTTTTGGTTTTTTTGTTCGAATGCAATAATAATTTCAATTTTTTCTATTTTCTTTATAGTTTATAAATTTTTATGGCTTTCAAATAATATTTTCCTTTCTTTACATTTTTATTCTTCTTCTCTTTATATTTTTTTCTCTTGCAGTCTCTTAAAACGCAATCAAATCATGAAAATCTCGTCTGGCGCCTTTACAAATTTAACAGCTTTAAAGATTCTGTAAGTTTTTCTTGCATTTTTTATTTTTTTTATTTCAATTACACTCACAATATATTCAATATTTTATGGGGCATTTTTAAAAGACTTTGAAAAAAAGAGAAAATAAAAAAAGGTGTAAAAATATTTTTTTAAATAAAAGGGATGTACAGATAAAGAAAAACTTGTGAAAATATATTAAAAAAAATTATGGTCAGTGAAGGGAATTTTAATTTAAATTGTTAAACCCGCTGCAGATATTTGTAAAATGATTCCTACAATAAGTACACGAAATTAGCAACATAGTAATAATGCGTAATTTTTTATGAGCTATAGAAAAATTTTTAAAAAAAAACATAAAATTCAGATAAATGCATGAAATCTTTATTTGAATCGATAGTACGGTCCATATAATTTAATGTTTGAAAATTATTTCATGCAAATGTTGACCGCGACTGCGCCTCAAATGATCCATGCCCGCTTAGTCCAATTTTTGCATACTCTTTCCAACATTTCGGCCGGTATCTCACGAATAAATGCTTAAATGTTGTCTTCCAATGCGTCAATTAATCGGACTTGTCTGTATAGACATGAGCTTTAAGATAGCCCCACAAAAAATAGTCTAAAGGCGTTAAATCGCACGATCTAAGCGGCCAATTGACCGGTCCCGAACGTGAAATAAAATGTTCACCGAACTCGCCTCCCAATAAGTCCATTGTTACGCGTACTGTGTGGCATGTGGCACCGTCATATTGAAACCACATGTCATGCAAGTAAAGCTCTTGCATTTTGGGCAAAAAAAAGTTGAATATCATCTCAAGGTAGCTCTCACCATTCACAGTTACGTTACGATTCGCAGCATCTTTGAAGAAGTACGGTCCAATGATTTCACCAGCCCATAAACCGCATCAAACTGTGACTTTTTCTGGATGCATTGGTAGCTTTTGCATTTCTTTTGACTGATCTTCACTCAAAAATTGACAATTCTGCTTATTTACGTATCCATTGAGCCAAAAATGAGCTTCGTCGCTGAACACAATTTTTCGATAAAGAAATGAAACTTCGGCCAACTTTCCAAGAGCCCATTCACCAAAAATTCTGCATTGCGGTAGGTGGTTCGGCTTCAATTCTTGCACCAGCTGTATTTTGAAAGGCTTCGTACCTAAATCCTTCCGCAAAATTGTCCACGTTGTTGAGTAACAGAGGCCCAATTGCTGCGAACGGCTACGAAGCGATAATTGATGGTCACCATTAACACTGGCCGGCCGATATAACTGCGATATTTTCTTCAGTTCGCACTCTACGTAAGCGTGTTGGTGGTTTAATGTCCAACAATGTAAATTTGGTGCGAAATTTAGTCACAATAGCCCGAATAGCCGCTTCAGTGGGTCGATTAAACTAACCATAAAATGGAAGAAGCGCGCAATGAACTTTCTTAACAGAGCACGCATTTTGATAATAAAATTCAATGATTTGCAAGCGTTGTTCTTTTGTAAGACGATTCATGGTTAAATTATAGGCCAAACTGAAGATGTTTGACAACGAAACAAAACACTAAACACTAAACGTGAGCTGTTTAAACCAGTGTTGACAAAAAGATAATAGCTAAAAAATCACCCTTTATAAAGGCTATCCTTTATACATGGTTTGTGTCTTCAATAATCTAGGATAGTATAGGAAGGAATTCAGCGACTTATCTTGATGTTGGCAAATTTGAGCAGCTATTCTGCTGAGTATAACTCAGCTGTATATAAATATATCCCAAAAGAGCTAAGGGTTTCCTAATGGGACAGTCTGCCTAGGCGTACATCTGAACCATATAAGCGTAGTTAAAAGAAAACTCTTTATGTCCTTACTCAGGGTTCGTTATCCAAAGATCCCAATATTTTCCTGACATATATCAGATATTGAAGTCGCCGTAGTCTAGTAGGTAGCATAATGGCTTGTAAGACCTGACACCTCGGTTCAAACCCCAGGTCAGACATCTCCTACAAAACGGAATATGAAGCAAATATTTCTTCCTCGACTGCCTCTCAGCAGATTTCTCGCAAAAACTCTAAAAAATGCCATAAAAAAGTTTCTCAAAGAGCTGTCGTTCGTAATAGACCTCAAACTGTAAGTCCCGCCACTCATATACAAAGTTAACACACACAACATATGTAATAATAATTATGTATGAATATATGTATGTAGTATAGGAAGGAATTGCAGATTCGTTAAATTAAAGGTCACTCGAGCACTTGCAATGGCCTGCTGTAATACCAAGAATTCTTCAGAACTTGTTGACAAATTCAGATTAGCCTTACTAAACTATCACTGTAAGAGCTTTGTATTTAAAACATGACACCCTTAGAATCAAACAGAGTATACAAATAGTCCCTTGTCGTGATCACTAGTACATTCTGTTCAATTGGCTTCCCTCTGGCATTAAATTTAAGCAAAGGGCTAAGCTGATGACTGTAAAGCCCTGCTTAGTCAAACGTCCATGGAACGTAAACGAACGTACTCTCATTTTTAGTATATAAAGTGAAATGTACACGCTTGTCGAAATTACATTACGGATCAATATTCGCTAGCATTGCTTCTCGTATTCTAAAAACGAACGTGAGTTCAATGGACGTTTGGCTAACCGGGGCTTAAGACTGAAAGCAGTTCAATCTTGGTCCAACTTGCACTATTCACATGCTGCAATTTCAAGAATTATACGGTTCCCGAAAATTTCCTGAATAAGACATTTGAATTTAGCAATTCAACTAGAAATTTCTGATTTACAGATCCGGAGATTCCTCGCGAAAACAGTGAAGATGTTAACTCGAAGATGCTAGCGAAACCGTGGTATAGTGTTTATAATAAAAATTCAAACATTAAGCTATAAGGTCGGCTACATTTAATTGGAGGACCTAGTTCAAAAAAATCGCAATGCTTGTTGAGTCTCTTAATTAGCTTGGACTATGACAGGCTGCGATTAAGTCAACAATGAACGTCACTTCAAAATCCGTACTCGTCAATGAATGCACAACATTTCTCAGGGAAATTTCAAATCATTCACAGGTAACTGTTACATGAGTTTCAGTGTATAAGGTCATCGTCCAAAATAGGATTGTTGATGAACTGTGCAAAGGGCCTCAGTTGAATTACAAATTGTGCGTTTAATCTCGTTGACAGCCAGCATATATGTGTAATATTGCTAGAGTCTAATGGACTGGTGTGAATGAGTATAACATCCTTAAATCGCATGACCTTACATCACACATTAGTGACTCCCACGGGAAGGCATACCCTGTTTGAAGGCATACCGATAGCCTTAGCATTCCATCGAGGAGCTGTGGATCTGAGAAGGAGAAATAAACTACCTTTCACCGCATGTCTCAAAGCCCTTCTTTTGCTGTAAAACGACGAGGGTTCTTAACCTCACTTTTTGTGTTATTCTTGGTTAACCTAGCCTGTATAAAGATTGTTGCAGATTGTTGTAGAGTCTGGTCGATTTTCTATAGGGAATGTTTGATTCCCTGATTGGATATTAATTGTGACATCGTAATGGTCGTAAATGCTGGTCTACGTGGGTTCTGGTCTTTCAGAGAGACAAACCTATCGAGCTGTCAATGAACCGAAAAATTGAGTGAAATTAGTGATCGATCTGATACCCATCAGCAATGGCTTCGAAGGGGTGAGAGATATAAGAGAAGTCAGGGTAATATATACAGAGGCAGAATAATCTTTAAGAAAGAGATTAAAAGGCTGATTAGTTATGAGAGCTTAGTCAGTATATAAAACTGCCAATATATACCTGAGCCCGATATACATCCTCACACAGCTAAGAGGGATTCCTACATTCACGTCTGCACTGATATTCAGTAGGAGTGTAACTGGTCTAGCAAGTACTTCAGTTACATAATTCTGGGGAAGGCCCTGTGACCAGTAATCATAATTAGTTGCCACAAGACTGACGAATGAGGCAATCAAGCTGAGACCTAAATGTGGGGTTCGAAAGATATGTTAACCATTTGAGCTTCTCTATTTAGGATCATTTCCACAGCGTAGTTCATGGTAATATCAACGAAATATGGCGTGAAGATTGTTTTACGTACGTAAGCATGCCTTATCTCCATTGATATACGTCGTTTGATTTGAATTTTAACCATTTCATGCACGGTGATTGATGCACCTTGCACAGCATAACCACAAACATTATTCGTAAGCTTCTAAACATTGCACTGAAATTTTTAGACATTTTGTAGCCCACAGCCCACTCTTTAAATATTTTTCTACAACAACAACAAAAACTCTAAACCAGAATTGCGGTGTGGCGAATTGAAATTTCTATTTGCATATCAGTTCATGCAAAACCTAGCATGAACAAAGATAAATCGTTAAAGTCAGCCAAAGGTTGTTAAAAAAAAATGAATGAATGAATGAAAGAATGCAGGAGAATAAATTTATGGTGGGATAACACAACTAAAAACTGAAAAAAACTCGAAATATGCTAAAGCAACTTCAAATTTGTATGTTTAACAGACGGAGATTAGATAAAACACCTGATATTTGTAAAAGAGGGAGAAAAAAATTTAAGTTTAATGGCTTTAAATCTATTTATCAAGTGTGGGTTGTATATTAAGTGATGGTTTCTCCGAACGTATTTTGTACGTCAGTTTAGTTTAACGCCTTGCCACTTGTTGTTAAATTTTAAATTTCTGTTTTAGAAGAGGCAAACTTTTAGAAACAGGAAGTCTTAGACAAGTTGCTGCAAATTGTTAAGGTTTCCTTTCTCTTTTTTTCTTGTAATAACTAATGGTCAGTGAAAACAGGATATCCTAGTCAAAGTAATAAGTTTGGAATTTAAATGTTTTATTTTATTAAAGGGAAGTAACACTCAACAAACAATTACTGGTTAACTGCTTTGGAAAAGGATTCGCAGGCAACTGGAGTATTGAATGAATTAAAAGAGGAGGAAGAAAACCAATTAAATTCAAAAAATGCTCCTATATTAGCAACTGAAAAGTTATTTTCAGACATTAAAAAAATTTACACGACCACAAGACCATCGATATCGTTCCAGCATGGGTCAAATGGTACTTCTGAAATTTAGCAGCTGATAGCGATCATCTAGCGTAAGCTACATCTATCAAATTAGTTGTCATTTATTCACTCTGTTTTGCCAAACAACCAAGGACGGATATAGCATTCAACAACACGTGGAAATAATGCTATGTTCGGCCAACATACCTCAAGAAAATTGATGTACAGCAATGAAGCGCATTTCTGTATGGATTCATATGTGAACAAACAAAATTGTGGCATTTGGGACGATACAATAATCCTTCGATTTACGTCGCCTCGATTAACGTTGTTTCGATTTACGTCGTCACATTTTTTGTTCCCTCCTTTTTTTTGGAACCAACTGCGACATAAATCGAGGGATTACTGTAACTTTTTTAAGTTCCTTGTTCCTACTTTGGAGTATGAGCAATTGAAATTCGATTTACGTTGTTTCGATTTACGTCGCCTTTTTTTGGAACCAACAGCGACGTAAATCGAGGGATTATTGTATCAGTCTACATAAGATCCAAGAACAGCCAATACATTCCGAAAGTATTATCGTTTGCTGTGGTTTTTGGTTTGGCAGCGTTCTTCGTCCATATCTTTCTGAAAAAGAAGTTGGTCAGGCCATTACCATCTCCGGTGAGCACTATAGATTGATGATTACAGACATACCTTCATACATAATTGGCCATTACAAACACTTCAAACAGAATTACGACGTAGCTTCTCACCAGAGATCAACAATGAATCGCTTTTTCGCTACTCATAAGTACTCATGACACTTTGAGTATGAGTGGGTCAACAGTATTGAAATTCAACTACTTTGATACATTCGTACTCCCTACAACATTGATTTATAAGTACAGATTGCAATGAGTATGAATACAACGTTGACATCAAATTCATAACATTCGAAATATGTTTGATTTATACGCCTACTCATTCAAATTCATAACTTTAGAAAAATACTTATGTATACTCATAAATGTTCTCGAGTGATTCGAACCATTCATCAAAATTTACAGTCTTAGTTTTTGTTGCATTTACAAAGAAAGAATAAAGACACATTAACAAAAGAGACGAAATGAGCAAGGAGAGCAAACACACAACCTTCTTGTGAGTATTGTAGTGTTCGTAGGCGAATTATACTTATTTTGTGATTCGTGTATACGATGAGTCATGGAGAGACGAAATCAACAACATCATGCGTAATGTTAAGTATGAGTACCATGAGTATTTCGAACTTTGAGTATGAGTATGAGTATGACATTAAAATAAGTATGAATGCGTATAAGTATCATAAATAATGAGTATGATTCGAATCTACTCATCTTTTTGAATATTCATTGCTGACCTCTGCTTCTCACACCACATATGTCGTACTCATGTATGCTTATGCTTATGCATATCATGGATTGCAACATTGCTCGTGGGGCCGTTGGTAGACGCACTGTTCCATCTGTGCTTTGAGTACCGTGAGGTATGTCGTCATGGCGAAACTCACGTTAAGGACTGACAGTAGTTCAGTAGTGTGTGCTAATTTTATACATAGCTGAAGTGAACTACAGTTTAAAGTCATCACACAGATTTTTGAGAAACTTTTCATTGGCAATTTTTTATTTACTCTGAGAGTTTTTGCCAGAAATCTGTTGAGAAGAAGACGTCAAAGAAAAATTTGTTTCGTATTTTGTTTTTTTTGAAGACATCTGACCTGGGATTTTGAACCGTGGCCTCACGTCTAACAAGCCAACACACTACATATTAGGCTACGGCGATTTTATGTTAATTACCAAATTCTTTCCCTTGAATTGGATGATCCAGACACTAAAACATGTGATCTCAATAGGATGACGCTATGTAGCACAGAGCTCACCCCAAGTTAGATGTTCCGCATTTCACGTGAAGTTAAAGTGAACTGACCAACGTGATCATGCAATTTGATTGTTTTGTTTTGATTTTCTTTTGTGGAGTTTTCTTAAGTCGCAGGTGTATGCAAATGAGACATAAGCTACAGCACTCCCCGAAGCTAACAATCCGCCAGAGTCATGGAAAAATACACATTTTAGATGTGCTCTACCCAGAGAAACCTTGGTGAATATTTGAACGGTGATAACATCGTATAAACGGCATAAGGTAATGGTATCAAGAGGTCTTTGAAATAAATGAAAGACCCAATATGACAAAAGACCTCTTAAACGTAGGTAGTATGTTGGCTTATTAGACGAAAAGCCAGGGTTCGAGCCCCAGGCCAGACATCAAAACAAAATACAAAAAATATTTCTTCGGCGACTTTCTCTCAGCAGATTACCGGCAAAAACTCTGAAACTATGAAAAAGTTTCTCAAAAATCTGTCTTTCGGAGTCCATGTTAAACTACAGATCCCGCCACTTATGTATAAAAGTAACACACACAACATAAGTGGTGTAAGAAACTAGGTTGTAATCCTGACTAATGACCAATTATGTATGTATGTGTCTTTTAAACGATTAATTTTTGAAAACGAACGCACGAAAGATAAGTATTAAGCTTGGCAACAGCCGCATTGAGGCTAACACATAAGCACCAAAGTTGAAAGGCAGTATGATTCAAATCAACACAGATTGATGGTTTATGATTGACGATTCCATGACATACTTCCCAAACCTACAGCGTAGACGAATAATTCATTAATCTTGGATTCGATATAACACGCTCACTGCCATTAATTTTTTATCTTGTGATTTGGGACTTATTTTTCAAATGATAAGCCTAGAGTCGCCGTAGTCTAGTAATTAGTGTGTTGGCTTATTAGACCTGAGGCCACAGTTCAAACCCCAGGTCAGACATCTCCTACTTTTTTTTGGCGACTTCCTCTCAGCAGATTTCTGGCAAAAACTCTGAAAGTTAATAACATTGCACATGAAAAGTTTCTCAAAAATCTGCCGTTCGGAGGCGACTTTAAACTGTAGGTCCCACCCCTCATGTATAGAATTAACGCAGAGAACATGAGTGGTGTATGAAACTAGGTCGTAATCTTGACTCAAGGATTTTAACGACCATTTATGTATGTACGTAAGTCTAGAGTCCGAAATACAAAAATGTATGCGAAATAAAAATTAATTTCTTTAAATTTATTTAAACCTGACACCTACTTTTAAAAAAAGCAGATAAACTCTTCAAAAGTATATTTTAAATTATTTTTTCTAAATCCCATTTTAAATCCTTTTTAGTGTGGCTGACTTGGTAAACAAGTGTTTCTTAAATTTACTGTCTAGATTAAGCATTCCTTTGCCTTTGCTTTTTGCTATTCGGCTGGCAACAACTGAACACGATTCCATTTAAAACAATAAAAATGAAAAACTATTACTGGAGAGAATATTAACAACCATTGCTTACAGCTGACACATAAAACTTATTGCATTTTGCAATTGCTGAGAATTACAACAATAACACCAGGAACAGCAACAACAGTAGCTAGAAATAACAACCAGAGCAGACAGATAGTATATATCGGGTGAGCCATCTATCGGTTTAAATTTGAATCATTGGTTATTTGGAATCTGGCAATACTTATGTTTTCTAGTCTGTCACAATATTTAGTGTGTTATCTCCACTGAACGTAATAAATCGATTTAAGTTTGAGTGACGTTGGGATTTATTGGGCCAACGAGAAACTGCACGATGATGTTGATTTTGCCGGAAAAAAAAATCGTCTTTTCGAATGAAGCTCATTTTCATCTTATTGGGTACGTTAATAAGCAAAATTGCCGTATTTGGGGCTCAGAAAACCCACATGTGGTCTCACAGAAGCCAATGCATCTTTTACGAGTGACTGTTTGATGCGATTTGTGGAGTAAAGGCATCATTGGCCCATATTTCTTGGAAAGAGAGGACGGCGCAACCATTACGGTCAATGGCGACACCTATCGCACCATAATAACCGATTTTTCTGTACCCCTCTTGATGTAAAAGATGTTCGGCCCTTGCGTTGACCAACTTCTTTCCTAGTTTGAAGGAATTCGATGGGAACAGGGACTGCGATTACCTGCGGCGTCACAATGGGCCGGCCGCTGTGCGGGCTCAACTGAGCCTTGGTAATCAAAGGTACCAATTCGAATTACCTACCTGATGTACACGATTTTTGGTTCCAACAGGATGGTACAACTTGCCACACATCTCATGCCACAATCGATTTATTGCATCAAACGTTTAATGGCCGTTCAATTAGACGAAATGGTGATGTTAACTGGCTGGCAAGAATTTGCGATTTGACATCGTTGGACTATTTTTTGTGGGACGACGTTAAAGAAAAGTGTTACACCGACAAACCAGAGACAATTGAGTATTTGATGGAAAACAATCGTGATGCCATTGCCTAGATACGACCCCATACACTCGAGAAAGTGCACGAAAATTAGTCCAATCGAATGAGATACTGACAGGCCAGTCACGGCAGCCATATGAATGAAATAATATTCCACATCTAACCTTTTATCTTCGGCTTCATTAAGCGTACTTTTCCAAACGTTCGCCCCCAACTCCACAAAAAGTTTCTCGCCCAATAAGCGACGTCAAAGTTGCCGTTCTCGCAAGCTCGTCCGTTCAGAATTTTCACATGAACTGAGTACCATCAGAGGGTAATCATATAACCATTGCAACTTCCCCTAACAGTCTCATACTATTTTCGATTTATCGTTTGATGGCCGTTAAATTCGCCGAAATGGTAACGTCAATTGGCTGCCAAGAAGCTGCGATTTGACACCGTTGGACTATTTTCTGTGGGACGACGTTAAAGAAAAGTATTATGCCGATAAACCAGAGACAATTATGCATTTATAAGTCCCCATGGACTCAAAAAAGTACACGAAAGTTGGTTCAATCGAATGAGTTACTGTGAGGGTAGCTGCGGCAGCCATACGAATGAAATAATATTCCATGTCTAACCGGAACAATTGTACTTTACAGCAAAACAATAAATATCTCAGAATTTCAAATCGTTTTTGTTTCATTTCATTTTTAAATTTAAACTTTTAAATAGCTCACCCTCTAACAGAGATACCAGTAAAGCTAAGCAACAATTGCAGCTGCAGAGGCAAAATAAAAAATCAAATCAAAAAGGGAGAAGATTTTTAAATAAACATTCTCGGGATGTTCACTTATTTTGTTGATATTTTCATGAAAATATTTACGTTTGTTTGAAAGTGCAACAAAAATTTGTTTAATTTTTCAATTTTTCATTTTTATCCTCCCCCTAAACAGTGTTGTAAAGTGATTTTTTTTCTTATTTTTTTTTCAATTTCAGTGAATTGGATGATAATTTGATTAGTTCGTTACCAGAGGGTCTTAATAAATTGCAACATTTACAAGAATTGTAAGTATTTTCGCACAAACAAATTTTATTTCTTGGTTTCAGTTTTCAATCTTAAATTGCTTAAGAAAATAATTTCATTTTAGCTTAACTCCAGAGATAGAAAGAGAGTGGGAGAGAAAGAGAAAGGAGAATTTTATTTATTGCAAATAATATTTGTTTTAAAGTATGACATTCTCTTCGTTTTTTGATGGCTTGTCCTTGTGTGTTTCTTCTCAATAAACAAACAAAACTAAAAAGTAAAATGCTTATGGACATGTACGCACACCACACACACATACATATAAATATCGCTCTCTTGCTCTCACTTTCTTCTGCAACACTTTACCACATTTAAAGAATTTAGTAGCAAAAAGACAACAACAACAACAACAATAATAATAATCATGAAACGAAAAAGACAAGAAAAAATAAGCAAAAGTTAACAGCATGTTGTCACCACAAATTTAAAGATTTTTATGTGTTTGTATGCGTGCATACATGAGTGCAAGCGTGTAATATCTTTGCTTGGCTTTACCTCAGTGAGAACTTCTTGTGCTTGCTCTCACACTTCCTTCATTTTTTTATATTTGCTTGTGCCACCCATTTTTGTAAGTTAAGCAAAGCAGACGTAGTATTGCATGTCATAATGCATGTATGTATGTGTAGATGCATACACATATAAGCAACTGCCTGCAGTCTCTTGCCAGAGTTGTGTGAGAGGGCGACTAGTACACATGTACGCCAGTGTATGCGTTCTCTTTACTGTTTATGTTCTTCCATAAAAGTTGTGTTGTGTGTTGTCTAAACAGGTCAAACATTATTGTTATGATTGTTTTTCACATTTTGTTCTATTTTTTTTTTCATGCGTGTGAGTTACTGTGTTTTTGTGTGTGTGTCTGTTTATCACCAAAACACCACTTTAATCATCATCATGATCGTATTAAAACCACTAACACTAACACTACCACTTTGCGCGTTAAATATGCCACATAATTGAGTTGAAAATAAAGTTTTAAATTAAATTGCAGGCGAGGGTATTGTGTTTGAGTTTAATGTGGCAAAATTAAATGAAATTAAAAATTCAACGGGATGTAAAGGACTTATGGATTTAAGTGATGCTATTAGTTACCATATAAAAAAAGGATAAAAGGTTTCGAAATTTCTAAAGAAACAAAAAAAGTTTAAAAATTTTGCAAATTAATGTATGTAATGTAATGTAATTGCCATATTAAAAGTACCACAGGATTTAACATTTTTATATAAGATTTTTTATCACAAATTGTTTTTTATTACCTTTGCGCAATGGTCTATGGTCGGAGTCTATGATTAAGATAATGGGAGACCAGTTTAGTATGAAATTCATTAAGGAATTTCATGACTGTCCCATTTACAGAACCAGTAGACTCTCTGGTGTTGGAAAATGTTTTAAAACGAGACTTAGTAATAAAACGGATGGATCTCGGAACAGGAGCAGAAATTTTTGGTCTGCGGGATTCATCAAATGATGTGGTTAGGTTAGGTTAGATTAGGTCGGAGTGGTAGCTTTGATATCAAAAGCTCACTTGAGCACGCAAAGCGGCTATTTGTGACGCCATATGTGAACGCAGTCCCTGTACTGAACAAGTTCTACAAAACTAGGGAAAAGGAAGAAGATGATCAGCGCAAGGGCTGCACATCAAAAGCACGACTACCCTACGCTGGAAAACCAGCCCGAAAGTTTGATAAACGAAGCTATATCCTTCACATCAATAGATGATAGCTCCGTCAGGCTGACAAGAAATGGAGAGCCAAATAACCTACATCTGCACCTCGCAAGAGATGGGCACTGACAAAGAAAGTGGATAACAGTCTCCTCTTCCTCAGCTGATCTGCATCCACGGCAGAAGTCGTTAAATGGGAGCCTCAGTCTTTCCGCGTGTCTATCCATATCGCAATGACCTGTAAGCATGGCCACTGTGGTTGAGATGACGTCGCGATCAAGACCAAGTAATTGGCAGATACGCCTTCTATCCGTCAAGGGCCAGGTGAGTCTAGCGGTAGAGCAGGACTCCTCATTGACCCAGGATAGGTTGGCGTCCGGAAAGGATATCCGCGCAATATCCAACTTGACCGAGGCAATTGGCATACCCAATTCAATTGAAGAGGATTCCGGAAGCAGCCCACCAGTTCTGGCGGACTCGTCGGCCCTACAGTGTCCCGTAATATTCGTGAGCCCGGGGACCCACACCAGTGAGACACTGGTGAAGCGCCCAGAAAGAAGGTCGAGACAGCGGCGACATTCCCTAACGATCCTAGAGTTATTCACGAAACCCGTTAAAGATCTTATCGCGGCCTGACTATCAGAAAAGACCGAGACGCGAGTGAAAGGAGCCCCGTTGACGAGGATCCCTTGAGCGGCCCGGTAAATTGCCGTCACCTCCGCTTAAAACACGCTACAGTAGTCTGGCAGACGGAGCGAAATGTTCAGGTCCTGTTTCCCAGAGTAGACACCGCTTTCAATCCCATTATCGAGTTTAGAGCCGTCGGTATATATATCCAGGATTTCCGGGGGGACAACCGCATTAGGATTCCAGTCGTCCCTACTCGGAGTCAGAAAGTGAAAACCCCTGTCGAGACAATATTCAGCAGGGAGATAGTCGATGTCCAGAATAGTGGAGTGACCAGAAGGTACAATGTGCTAACGAGATAGGGCAATGAGTCTAGTCGCAGCAAACTTAGCCGCCTGCTTAGCGAGAAGCATAGTAGGAAGCCAGTTGAGCATTGCGAACAAGGCTTTCGTGGGGGTGGTGCGCAGAGCGCCAGTTATATAAATGGCCGCAGACCTTCTGACCGTGTCAAGAAGTCTGATGTTGTGTTGTCTGTTCAGAGCAGTCCACCAGAAAGCAACACCGTATAAGAGGTTGGGTTCAAGGACCGTAGAATATATCCAAGGCATGATCCTTGTGTGAAGACCCCATCTGGTTCCGACCGCTCTACTACAGCAGTAAGCAGCACATGCCACCTTACATGCCCTAGCAGCTAGATTCGCCCCCCAGTTGAGCTTGGGATCGAGGATCAGACCCAGATATTTAACCTCGGGACTCAACATGAGTCTGGTCCCGCATATGCTAGGAAGGGAGAAGGTCGGAAAATCCATAATACTTGAGTAGTGCTTCACATCTCTTTTAAATAATTTCTCTTCAATTTAAGTTAGAAAAAAATCAAAATCTTTAATAGGAGTATAATTTTATACACATTGTCTTCAAGGAAGTCATTTTTTTATTTACTGTTAGAATAACACATTAAAGCAAGAGAAGAAGAAAACATAAATTGTCTCTCTCTCTTACAATGGTTTGCTTTACACAAACAAACAAATTATACGAATTTAATGATGCATAACTGTTAAAATCACACAATTTATCTCTCAATACAGCACTGCTTTCGGTCCCCATAGTCCACTTTCATCACTAACAAGACTTTAGAGACGAGGATGTATAAAACTACCGAAATTCATAACAAACACATAAAAAAAGAAGAGAGAGAGAGAGAACAAAAGTTGTTCTCTGAATAAAATGCAAGAAAATAAATTTTATTTCAAACTACGCTTGGCCAAGCATAAATATAAACAAACCAACACACACAGAAACACACACATGCATATATTTTTATTTGAATTTATTTTAAGCAAAAACAAATTGTAAACTAACACAGCTGCAAATTTATTAGGAATAGTTGTAGAGCAGCAATAACAAAAACAATATGAAATGCATTCTCGTTGCTTGAAGAAAGAACTTAAACTTATTCTCATGTCGTTAAAAGAATAATGATTTGAGAGACAGAGCGAGAGACAGAGAGAGCGTGTGAGAGAGATGCGTATTGGTTATCATGTTTAAATATGGCATGCTAGAGGGATGAGCTCCGAATGTTGTTATTTGTGAAAGCGGAAATTCACAAAATGAAGCACAATTTTTCCAATGTAAACAGGATAATTATGAACATGTTAAGTGATGTTTACAATCGGGGGTATTCACATTTATTTCTTTCATTTATATGGGGAGAAAACTCAAATAAATTAAGAGGGGGCAGGTTTGTATTATTTGGAGCACAAGTAAAAAAGTAGAGAAAAACGATACAAAGTTGCAAATAATTAAAGGAAATTGCAAAGCAAAGATAAACACGCATTGATTCATTTTGATAACGAGGTCAGTGGATTGAAGTCAAACTAAAATATTGTATAGTGTTTGCCAAAAATACATATTTTTCTTGGAACGAAATATAATATAAAAGCCACTTGATATTTTGGCTAAGGATTTATGGCAAAAGCCAATTTGTGACAGAAATCTAAAGAAAAGTTAAACAGTCAGCAGGATTTCTTTAAATTTTGCTTTGCTTTTCTTATATACAAACCAGTGACATATTTTTAAGCAACGGAGGTTATTTTAACACTTGAGTGCTGTATTTATAAAAGACTAATGACCGCAACTTAAAAAAAATATCAAAAATTATTGGCAAAATGTTTTAAAATGGGAATTTTAAAAAGAAAGTGCTTAATAGTTAAGGCCGATGATAGTTGTATATGTAGTCAATAGGGGAGCAGGTTAGGTTACTTTGTCAGCAGTCTCGAAACACATTGATTATTTGGGTTGTAGGTCCTTTTGTAACACCGATACAGTATTCCTTCGATTTACGTCGCCTCGATTAACGTTGTTTCGATTTACGTCGTAAAATTTTTTGTTCCCTCTAACTTCAACTTGTGTCGTCATTCGATTTACTTTGCCTTTTTTTGGAACCAACTGTTAAGTTCCTTGTTAAAAACAACCTTATTTGTAGTATGAGCAATATGAAATTCGATTTACGTCGTTTCGATTTACGTCGCCTTTTTTTGGAATCAACTTCGACGTAAATCGAGGGATTACTGTATAAACTATTTCTTTGAACAATTATAACTCCTGTCTTGCGTCTCACGCTATCCCGTTAACGTTATAAAGTTGTGAATTCTTTCCAAACCATCTTTGGCTAACAATGTTCAGTCAATAAACTCTAGGTACTCAAAACTCACTCGAATTAATGCTTCCAAAGGCCAGAGAATGACAGCTAATAAGTACTATGCTCTCATTTTCTTATCCGTCATTACAGCTTCTACGGATGCCTTTGTGATGAGCCGCTGATCATTATAATCCTTTAGTACGGATCAGGGTTGAAAAATTCAATACTTTAGTACTTTTTTCAGTACTTTTCCATTTTAAAAATATTGTGGTACCTCCGCCACGCTTTCTGTACTTTTTTATAATTACATTTTGTATGTCTTGAGCTTTTCAACTATTAATGCATTAGCAACGTAATGCTAAAGGTAGAATTAGCCTGTAGCCCCGATTAGCCAGACGTCCACGGAAAGTACGTTCGTTTTTAGAATACGAAAAGCCATGAGAACGCCTGCCCGAAATGTAATGCCGAAACGTTACGTATAATACTCCTTCGGCAACCTCATTCCTTCAAAAACTCAAAGAGTAAATAGAAAATTGCCATGAAAAGTTCTCAAAATTCTGTCGTTCGGAGTCGACTTTAAACTGTAGGTCCCGCCACTCATGTATAAAATTAACACACACAACATAAGTGGTGTGAGAAGCTAGGTCGTAATCCTGACTGAAGTGTTGTAATGACCAATTATATGTTGGTTTTTTTTTTACTAAAGTACCATTTGATGCGAAAAAGTACTCTTTCAGTTATAGCTCAGTACGATTTTAAAATTTCAGTTTTGCAACACTGGTATGGATTACAACCTATATGCTATCCATGTTGTGCTTGTTAATTTTAGCCATTAGCGGATAGTGGACTCTGAATGGCGGATTTTGTGAGAAAACTGCTGAGAGGAAGTCAGCGAAAGACATATTTTTTTGTATTTCGTTTTGATCGAGATGTCTGCACTGAGATTTGAACCACGGCGTCACGTCTAATAAGCCAACACACTACCTACTAAACTACTGCGACTCTGATCAGCTATAACGGAAATATTACTCTGCCTCTATCCATAACGAATCCCATCTGTGTGATCTCTATGCAATTGTGTCCATCCCTTCCAATTCAATGTCTATCCCTTCTTTTTCTTGCAAATGAGTAAAATTCCCGTAAGGTGTATAAAGTAAATTGAAATTTTCTTTATGGCAGCCTTTGCAAATATGTACGTCAGGTTCGTTCTTACTTTCAATGTGCGACTGTTTGGAATCTGTAGGCTATCTCTTCCGCAGACACACTCTATTCCTTGGAAATCCTAGATATGGTGAATCCACTTTCCAGCTATTAAGTGGCTTCTTTTCTGCCTTTAAGTATGTAGTGCAAGGGTAACCTAAGATTTTACTGTTCTGAACAGACTCTGTTTTTGCTTTCATTGCGTGATTTGAACTCGCCAGTGAATCATCGAAGATGACAACCTTTAAAAGTTGTAAACCAATGCCATAGCTTCCTCATAAAATCAGGATAAAAAGAAAAGTTCAAGTTTAGCGTATAGTCTGTTGGTACAGCCTTATCATATGTACCTAAGATTTTTGTATGAGCACAGCTTCTAAACTTCCATGCTCTTGTGTAAGCTGTTGTGCAGTAGCCAGTAACACACACAGAATAAGTGATGTGAGAAACTAGGTCGAAATCCTGGTTGGAGAGTTATAATGACCTATAATATATGTATGTATGTAAAGGTTTTGTATAAATCAACTAACAACGTAGTGTTTACAAACTCAGGGTATGGAACCAGAAGGCCCATATTCCAATATAACCGCTCTAAAGCTGCTGAGATGAACTATGGTCAGCCATAACACAAATTTTATTCTGTCTTTATCCATATGAGGACAGATCTGTATGCTCTCTATACAACTGGCTTCCTTATCGCAATTTTTTTTCTTTAGCAGAGAAGTGAACTTGGTGTGGGACCATTTGAGTGTAGAGGAATGCCAACCTTAAGTATGACTTAAATTGAATTTTCCGCCTTTGCCAGTATATCATATTCGATGTTAAGTTTAAAGTGTCTCTATCTATATAACCCATATAAGACTAATCATCGAATGTCCTACTCCTCTTGAAAAATCTGCCATTGTTAGACAACTTTTCATGTTTCTCTAGGTATCTGATGGTCGCTTTACAGTCGATAAAGCTAAAATATTCCGCGTCGCAAGATCTGAATACGTCCATGAATACTTCGAAGGTGTTCTATGGTAGTTGTAAAACATTATGATCATAGCTTCCAAACTTCCATGCTGTTGTGAAGTTCAGTTACATTGTCGCGATTACAGTCACTGTTTTCGTCCACCCTTAACTGGTAGAGAAGATAGTTAAGGGTGGTAAACGAAGCGTTAAACAGTTTTGTTCTAAGATGATCGTTATCATACTTATACCACGTTCAAACCGGAATTTATGATTCTTTTTCGACAAAGCAAAGTAAGATGCCACAGCTCTGTAGAATAGTGTTGGTTTTAACAACCTGGTTAGAAAGACAGCAACTCCGTACTAGGGCCAGCAAATTTAAGGACTTTGTATCTTCTGGTGAGTAGTACAAACTCTGTCTCAGTTGAGTTAACTGCCAGTGCACATGCATTCGAACCTGCCGACAGTAATTTCAGCGCAGATTCTAAAGGGTGTTTTTTATAGAGGTATAGAGCTTTAAGTTGCAATAAAACAACGATGGATTATTCGATTGACATGCATTTTATTTATCCGAAAGATAATCTTGTGGCATTACATTTTAAATATGATTTCTGGCATATGACCGCCACGGCTGGCGCTGATGTAGTCCAGTCTGGACGTCCAATTTTCGATGACTTTTTCCAACATTTGTGGCCGTATATCGGCAATAATACGGCGAATGTTGTCTTCCAAATGGTCAAGCGTTTGTGGCTTTACCGCGTAGACCAATGACTTTACATAGCCCCACAGAAAGTAGTCTAGCGGTGTTAAGTCACAAGATCTTGGAGGCCAATTCACAGGTCCAAAACGTGAAATTATGCGGTCACTAAACGTGTCTTTCAATAAATCTGTTGTGGCACGAGCTGTGTGACATGTTGCGCGGTCTTGTTGAAACCACATCTCCTGGACATCATGGTTATTCAATTCAGGAATGAAAAAGTTAGTAATCATGGCTCTATACCGATCACCATTGACTGTAACGTTCTGGCCACCATCGTTTTTGAAAAAGTACGGACCAATGATTCCAACAGCCCATAAAGCGCACCAAACAGTCAGTTTTTCTGGATGTAACGGTGTTTCCACATACACTTGAGGATTACCTTCACTCCAAATGCGGCAGTTTTGTTTGTTGACGTAGCCATTCAACCAGAAGTGCGCTTCATCGCTAAACAAAATTCGCTTATGAAAATCGGGAACAACGGTAATCTCGTTTTGGGCCCATTCGACGAATCTACGCCTTACTTGATGATCGTTTGACTTCAAATCTTGCACGAGTTGGATTTTGTAAGCACGCAAACCAAGATCCTTCCGCAAAAACTTCCATAAAGTGGATGGACACAGATCCAATTCCTGTGCTCAATGGCGGATGGACTCATTTGGGTTTTCCTCAATGCTACGCTCTACAGCAGCAATAGCTTCTTCTGTACGCACCGTACAGCGTCTCTGGGGATGCGAGTTATCAATAAGAGTAAACGTAGTGCGAAAACGTTCCATGGTTAATCGAATTAACTGCTCTGATGGACGATTTTGTCGACGATAAAATGGACGTAGTGCGCGATACGTTTTCCGCACAGAACCATTATTTTCGAAATAAAATTGAACTATTTGCAAGCGTTGTTCAGGCGTGAGTCTATTCATGATGAATTGCCAAACCAAACTGAGTAAAAATCACTTGACAGCTGTTAAATCGGTCGCCATCTTGAAAAGTAATGCCAACTTAAAGTTCTATACCTCTATAAAAAACACCCTTTAGAATTCCTGAGGATAACTTTGAATCCTTGTCTGTAGTTGCTACAACCACGTCATCTACATAAGCTATAATATCGTACAGCCTTCTGTCTGTGGCTTCTAGCAATGACCTCATATCCCGTACTAGTATTTGCCTAAAACCATTACACCCTTACCATCTAATTGATGTGTGTTCAAAGTACGTCAATATAAATTTAATTGATAAAAGTGTGTACGAAAGAAAGTAAAAAGTATTGAAACTAACAACTCAACTCAAGTGATTCCTTTACTGTAGTACTTCAACTTTCCTCTCAAAAGTTTACTTAAAAAAAAAATCTTTTCCAAGTAACGACATTGAGGTTAAACGCAAAGAAAGTGTTTTTCAATGAAACTCTTCTCAACATTATTGTGGCTTTGGCAAGCAAATGCAATCACACTAATACCCCTTTAAGTGGAGAGGAGATAGTTTCCCAAGAGGTAGGTTTAGAAACCACAAATTAAGATGACTGGTGATGGCTTTAAAAAAAGCGAAAAAAAGGTTGTAATCCTGACTAAAGGCTTGTAATTCCTTTACTGTGGTTGACAGTCTTACTTATGAGTTTGTTTTGCCTTTTTAAGTGACAAATTGCGACAAAATTGTCTTCATGTGTTTAGCCTGTGACTAGTAAAGTGTGTAGACAACGAACAGGAGCATCAATGTATAGGGGCACACTCTTCAGCTATAAACTAACGGGTTATAATACTTTTTAAAAAGCTTTTACTTAACAAAAGTTTGAACTGAACTTTCTCCTTTCAATGCTTTTGTTGGCATTCTTATGAAAATAAAATAAATTTAAGGAATAACACCCCCTTCTTATTCAAAAGGGGGACTAACTTTTGTTTTTTCGGGGTGATATCTGTTTTTTCGCCGTTGTTGTTGTTGTTATAGTTGCACACTTTCAATGTGTTGATAATTATCAATTGTGGTTTGTTATTGTTTTTGTTGTTATTATTGTTTGTCTCGAAATTGTCGTTGTTTTTTTCCTTGTTTTTTGTTTTTATTTTTTTTCTTTGGTGTTGAATTATTGTTGTTATTGTTGTGGTATAATTGAAAACAATTGCTTATTTTAATGAGAGGGAGAGTGAGAGAGTTTGTTTATGTGCTGGTTTATTAAACCGTACAGAGTGCAAATAAACACGTGTGAGTAAGCGTCCATACAAGTACGTACATAAGTGTTTACGCTGTTATGAGTAGTTTTTGTGTGAGAAGGCGAAGAGTGTTTTTAATTCTTAAAACTGTTACACACGCTTTAATACCCCAGCTTGGGGGAAGCATAAATGTGAGACTGAATGATTTGCTTCTGTTATCAATTCAAAAGAAAAGTTTTTGTATGTAAACAATATTAGGGTGGTACTTAATAGCGTAGATTAGGTTTTAATAATTTCAAAAAAAAAAATTAAAAAAATTAAAACTAAAGCAATAAAATGAAATGAATAAAAAAAACACTCAATTTTTTTTGTGTTTCCTTACGAACACACGTTCGCCTGAAATCGTTGGTCTTACAAAAACAGGTTATAAAGACAGTGGTGGCCTTATAATTAGAAACGATGTTTCTGGAACAGAGTTCTCTGGAGTGACGAATCTAAGTTTAATTTGGCCCAATCTGATGGAAAAACGTATGTAAGACTTCCTCCAATTAAAGCCTTTGATCTCAGGTATACAGTGAAAACTGTAAAACAAATTAATAAACATACATGTTGCTAAGTCGTTTCTAATTATAAGACCGCCACTGTAAGTCAAAGGGTAAAGGTCCTATGATACCCAGACAAATGAAAAATACCCCACACACACGGGTAATAATAAAAGTCGGCACAAATATAAATTGTCATCAGCAGGGACCACTTATATAGTGAAACTATCTGAGGTGGACATAGACTGCCAAGTGTAAGCAGATAATACAATTCTTATGGCTCAAGATAAATTGGAAGCAACTTTTTGTGACGTCATTCAAAGAGGTCTTAAGATTGTAAGGCATTAGTGCATGACACATGCAGACATGATTAGTCATTACAACCCTTCAGTCAGGATTCTCACACCACTTGTGTAGGGTGTGTTAATTTTGTATATGAGTGGCGGGACCTACAGTTGTAAGTCGATTCCGAACAACAGATTTTTGAGAAACTTTTCATGGCAATTGTATGTCACACTCAGAGGTTTTGACAGAAATCTGCTGAGAGGAAGTCGCCGAAGAAATATTTTTTCCTACGTTCTGTTGGAGATGTCTGAGAAATGCTTTGAAAATCGGACTCACCTCTAATAAGCCAACACACTACTTACTAGACTACGGCTACTACATGACAGTGGGGTTAAGTATGAACCTCAGTAGTAGAAGAAGAAAACTTGTTAAACGAAAAAATATTCGACTCCTGACTAATTTTTAGAAAAACTAGGTAAAATATCTGAGAATATCACTGGTTAGTAATTTTCCTCTCAGGAAAGTCCAGACATGCCATAATTCCATGGAAAAGACTTGCAGGGAAATCCAGAGGATGCAACCCATAAATTAGACAAAAGATGCATACAATGATTGTCACACCAATGTGATCTATTGGGCAATTACTTGGGTAGATAGAACATATCTGAAAACAGCTTAATTGGATTGGGATACGATACAGAAACTAGCGTGCAAGGGTATAGCACAAGCAATGTCAACATGTCCCAAAATAGCTTTAGAAACTCTGTTAGATTTAAGTAGTGAACATAAAAACTTTGGTGACTATGGTTGTGATAACAGGAGACAAGTCTAACATGCAATTCATTAGGGGATTTCGTGGCTTAGTGTGACAGTGGTTGACCGCTACCTTCTTGACTGTCCTCAAGAGAGAACCAATCCTCCTCCTCCAATCCAACACTCCTTATTTTAAGAGGTATTTCGCAACGTAACTTGGTGACAAGAAAGAATGGAGCATTTGGAAGCTGAATAATCTTTCAAAGGAGGAATTATTTTGTAGTAGACGGATGGGTTAAGAACGATTCTTAAGACAACAGCAAGAGTCTTTAGCCACAGAATGAAATATTCTCAGTTTATGGGGAAATTCGAGGTCTTCTTTCAAGCAAAAGTGTGTGCCATCTAAAGACGGGTTCAATTTAACTTGTAGAGTAAGGATATGAGATATTATAGCAAGCAGATCCTGATGCTATTTTAGCATTCGGCTCTTATGAGGTCTAGGCCAGACATCTCCACTACAACCATACATATATGAAAAAATATTTCTTTTCCGACAACAGATTTCTGGCAAAAACTCTCAAAAATATGTCATTCGGAATCGACTTTATACTGTAGCTGCGGCAACTCATGTATAAAAGTAACACACACAATATAAGTGGTATGAGAAGCTAGTCGTAGTCCTGACTGAAGGGTTGTAATGACCAATTATGTGTGCCTTATAAGAATAACTTGAAGTTAGTATGGGACTGTCTGGAGAATCTTAATCAGCTGGCTAGGGGAAATAGGATAACTCTGTGCAGGTCATGTAGCAGTTCCCGTCAATGATAAGATTTCGAGAAAGGCTGCTTCCACATCACTGATGGGGGCCCGGATCTTTCTGTGGTTTAGGAAGAGATGTTTTGTAGAAGAATCCTCAACGGAAAAAGAGAAATATTTTGGAGCTCCTAAGTTTTTAATGAAAAAATACAATGAATACCCAGCAATACCCAGCCAGAAGTTACCGGCATTTTGATAGGGCACTGTAGACGTACACTTGATCAAATTGGGCATATCGATTCCAGTAAGGACATTCAGTGATAATGAAAATGAGCCATCAGATCGTATTGGTGGAACCTGCGATAAATTAATTTATGCCAGAAGGAAACACTGTGATGTTTACCATCTATTGGGCATATCATGGGTTTAAATATGGAAAATTTTAGTTGAATTGCTTACAATACTGTTGAATTACATTACATTGTTGCTAATTGCATCATTTCCATATTAAGGAAGTGGACTTTTTGCCAATTTTATCACACATTTTGAAATTGTTTTGGAATAATTTTTGGAAAGTTTAAAAATTTTTTTTGCGGTTTTAAGTGATAATTTTTGGTCTTTGTTCCACTTAAAAGATTAATTTTTTCTGTTTTGGTTTTTATCAATTATTTGTAGCGTTAGTCACGCAAAACGCTCCAGACAATGCACCAGTATTGTGTGTCAAATGCAATGCACCGCAATAACCGCAATTTTTTCATTCAAAACCAGCTGATTTTGGTTTAAAAGCGCGTTTTTGATAATTTTTCTGTATTTAATTTTTTTTTTTTTTTTTTTTTTTTGTAAGACAATGAACTCCAATGTAAATCAATGAAATGAAACAAATGGAGAGCAAGTTCAAGATTTTTTTTCAGTGTTTTTTTTATTTTTTTTTTTCCAAGATAAGGTTTTCATGAAGAAGTCATTGATTTGTTGTTTTAATTTCTTATTTGATATTCTTTTGCAGATCTGCCACCAGCAATCGTTTACGCTGGCTAAACGACACTGACCTACCAAAGAATCTACAAACCTTGGACTTGAGAGCCAATCCCATTGCCCAAATTGTGCCAGGGGCTCTACGGAGCATGCCGAAATTAAGGAAATTGTAAGTAATTTAGCTGATGGCCTAAAAGAAAAGATCTGAGTTTGTTTTTAATTTCAGAATCTTATCGGATGTAAGATTTTTGAAAAAATTTCCTGATTTAGAGGGCTCCTATGCTTTGGAGATTTTAAAATTGGATAGAGCGGGCATAAATGAAGTGCCCAGTGGTTTATGCCGTCAAACACCAAGACTGAGAAGTTTGTACGTTTATGTTTGCCGCCCAATCAATGTACACTTTAATTGTTTCCATTCCAAAATTTAATTACAGAGAGCTGAAGACCAATTCCATTAAGCACATTCCTATGTTAGCTAATTGCCGAGAATTAAGACTGTTGTAAGTCTAATTTGTTTTTGTTTAAAAAACTATTTTTTATTACAATTAATTAAGAGAAATTGCTTTAAAAGTAACTTCTGGAAATATGGTTCGTGTCTTTAATATCTGGGTGGCAATTTGGTATCCTAATAAAGGGTCCGCCAAATAACTTTTTTTTTGAAAATGCTTTAAAAAAAAACTACTGAATATTTTCTCAAATTTCTTTTTTTATTTGAAAGTACAATCCTTCCGGTTAATAATGGAAAATAATCTCATTCAAATGGCTGCCTCGGCTGACCATGCAGTAGCCTACACGATCGGTCCCATATTTAAGCACATTATCGATTGTGTGCAGCTGTATTTCACCAATGGCTTCGCGAATATTGTCCTTTAAAGCGTCAATTGTCTCTGGCTTGTCGGCGTAACACTTATCTTTGACGGCACCCCGCAAATAATAGTCCAACGGTGTCAAATCGCAGCTCCGAGGTGGCCAAACGACATCAGCTTTGCGGCTGATAATGCGATCTTCAAAAACAGGGCGCAAAACATCGAGTGTAGCTTCGGCTGTGTGGCACGTAGCGCCGTCCTGTTGAAACCAAATGTTGCCAATGTCCTTCTCTTCAATTTTTGTGAACAAAAATTCGTTCAACATAGCCCGATAACGATCGCCATTGACTGTAACGGCTACTCCTTGCTCATTTTCAAAGAAAAATGGCCCAATTATGCCTCTGGACCAAAATCCGCACCAAACAGTGACTCGTTTTGGGGTGCGTCGGCTTTTCAATGTATGCGTGTGGGTTTTCTGTGCCCCAAATGCGACAATTTTGCTTGTTTACATACCCCCAACATCAAAATGAGCTTCATCTGAAAAGATGATTTTTTTTTTTGCCAAAATCGGCATCTTCTGGTGTAGGCTACTGCATGGCCAGCCGAGGCAGCCATTCGAATGAAATTATTTTCCATTATTAACCGGAAGGATTGTACTTTCAAATAAAAAAAGAAATTTGAGAAAATATTCAGTAGGTTTTTTAAAGTATTTAAAAAAAAAGTTATTTGGTGGACCCTTTATTTATATGGTTCATGTCTTTAATATCTTGTGTATAATGAAGTGAATTTTTTTGCTTCGGAACTGTCGAAAAAAAGGAATCGTTTGAAGGATACTTTTGCACCCGTAAGCTTAGATAATAAGATAGTTTTCAGGCGAAAGAGAAAGAACGACTAGTTCATCGAAAAAAATTCGAGTGCCAAGTACACCAAGAAGAAGGTTACCAAACACAAGAATAATTTAAAAACTTATTTTAAGCCACCAAGGCAGCAATTAATAAGCAGATGTTAGTCATTGATTTTAAATTGCAGGACTTACTTTAAATATGGTTCTTGTCCTTAATATTTTAGGTGTTATTAAACGAAATGATTTTTTCGGCTTTGGAACTGTCATTTTTTTAGCAAAAAGAAAGCACGGTTTTGAAGAATACTTTTGCTTACTGAAGCTTACCCTGCTTATGAGTCATTGATTCAAACTAACGAAAGATAGTTTTCAAACGTAAGAGAAAAACGCCTAGGTTATCGAAAATAATTTGGATTTCAGTCATTATACATGGAAGAAGGTTACCAAACACAAGAATAATTTAAGAACTTATTTGGAGTCAAAACGACAGCAATTTCAAAAGTTTTTCAGGCACCCGAATTCCTTCAAAAACAAAACAAGTGGAACCAAAGTAGCACAGGGAGATGATTTTGGATCCTGGTATGACATGCTTAAATTGATGTTTAAAGTCGGTTTCTCACAGCAGTTGGTTGCACCCGTATTTCTTCAAAGGCAAAACAAATGGAGCCAAAGTAACGTAGAGAAACGATTTTGGATGCTTGTATGACACGTTTCAATGAACGTTTGAAGTCAATTTTTCACAGCAGTTGGTGTCACATGAATATCTCAAGCAAAATATCCATGAAGTCTGCATAGAATAGGAGGTAATGTGTTGGCTTATTAGACACGAACCCATGATTCGAACTTTAGCTCAGACAACTCGAAATATGAAAAGAGGTTTCTTTCGTCTACTTCCTCTGTGGCAAAAACTATGAAAAGTTTCTCAAATCTGTTACTCGTAATCAATGAGTATTCAAAACGATGAGTAGATTCTAATCATACTCATACTTTCTGATACTTATACGCATTCATACTTATTTTAATGTCATACTCATACTACTCATATTCAAAGTTTGAAATACTCATGGTACTCATACTTAAAAATACGCAGGATGTTATTGATTTCGCCTCTCCATGACTCATCGTATACACGAATCACAAAATAAGTATGATTCGCCTACGAACACTACAATACTCACAAGTAGGTTGTGCGTTTGCTCTGCTTGCTGTCTTTCTCCTTTCTTTGTAAATACAACAACAACTAAGACTATAAATTCTGACGAATGATTCGAATCAATCGAATCATTTATGAGTATACATAAGTTTTTTTTCTAAATTTATGAATCTGAATGAGTAGGCGTACGAATCAAACATGTTTCGAATGCCATGAGTTTGATGTCAACGTTGTACTCATACTCATTGCAACCTGTACTTATAAATCAATGTTGTAGGGTGTACGAATGTATCAGAGTAGTTGAATTTCAATATTGTTGACTCACTAATACGCAAAATTTCATGAGTACTTATGAGTAGCGAAAAAGCGATTTATTGCTGATCCCTGCTCGGAATCAACGTTAAATTGTAGCTGCTAGTGGCTCATTAACACACACTACTTGGGCGATGTGTGAATCTGGGTTGTAGTCCTGACTGAAGATTTTTAAATTACCCAGTCGGCTGTTACACGTATTGATTCCGATTGTTAAAAATGGAGAGCTTTAGGAATGACCAATGCGTTGTTCTCATGAAAACTGGAAATTACAGAAATTTGGAAAGTTATTCTAAGGCTGCTTGCAAAATTCGAAGAATTTTTAGTCCAGACACTAAACCTAATGCGTCAACCATTCGAAGAGTAATCAAACCATTCGAATCAGCAATCCTCGTACGCTTTAAAGTTCCGGTTGGTCTCCTGAAAACAATGCTACTGTAAAAGAGATTGTCGCTGGAAACCTGAAAACATTTCTTCGGTGGCATTTTCACAAACTTGAAATTCACGTAGAGCTGCACAGCGAATTTGGACAAAAGGACTCCACTTTTATGAGAAAAAAAATTCTTATTATGCAGGAACTCAAACCAGAATGGTGTCGGCAATTCGTTCAATGGATAATTAAACAAAGTCTAGTCAAAACCAATCATTTCAAAAAGTCATTATCTCCAATGAAGACTACTTCCACCCGCATGGCTTAGAAAATACAAAGAATTTTCGAATTTAAGGCGCCGAAAATCCTTATGCAATCGAAGAGAGAGAAATGCACCCACAACGAGCAACTGCCGGGTGTGGATTTTGATCAGGTGGCGTGATTGGGCCCAATCTTTTGTAAGATACATACATAGTTGGTTATTACAACCCTTCAGTCAGGATTAGAACATAGCTTATCACACCATTTATGTTGTGCGTGTTAAATTTTATACATGAGTGGCGGGACCTACAGTTTAAAGTCGACTTCGAACGACAGATTTTTGGGAAACTTTTCATGGCAATTTTTGATTTACACTCAGAGTTTTTGCCAGAAATCTGTTTAGAGGAATTCGCCGAAGAAATATTTTTTATATTTCGTTTTGATGTCTGAAGTTGGGTTTGAACCGTGGCTTCACGTCTAATAAGCCAACACACTACCTACAAGACTACGTTCGATTTTAAGTCTCAGAAAATCCCCGTTCAATCGATAAGGAAGAAATGAAACCAGCAATTGTCTGGTGTGGATTTTGGTCAGGTCAGGGGCCTTAGTTTTTGTAAGATGAGGTTGAAATTGCAATGACAGTGATCGAAACATGAAAACGTAGAACTTGTGCTCCTAGATGGACGGCCTGGATGTGGACGCCAAGTGATTACAGGAACATGGTGCTACCTGCCACACTGCCAGTACTACAATCGATACGCTTTCTGGAACAAAATTATTTCAAGAAATTTTGATGTCAACTGGCCACCAAGAGCATGCGATTTAATACCGTGGAATTTGATTTTGGGATATCCCGGGTTTATGCGAATAAAAGAGAAACAGTTCCAGTATTAGTGAAATACAGTCACATTTCCGTAAGAAAGTCATGGAAAATTTAAAGAAAAGTAATGTTCCATCAACCAAGCCGTGGTGATCTTCGCGAAATCACGAATCCTGAAATCCCGGAATTTTTGGAATTTTGCAAATTTCGAACCGCGGGATTTTTAAAACTTGCCCATGGATTTTCCGGGATTTTTGGGATTATAAATTAATCTATATATTCTTTTCAATCACGAATTATCCCGAAAATTCATCCAAAACGTAGTGATCTTCGGGAAATCTCGAATCCTGAAATCCCGGGATTTTTGGGATTTTGCAAATTCCGATTCCCGGGATCTTTAAAACTTGTCCATGAATTTTCCGGGATTTTTAGGATTATAAATTAATTTATATATATACTTTTCAATCCCGATTTTTCCCGAAAACTCCCAATCCCGAAATCCAGAATCCCAGGATTTTTAAAAATCAATCCCATTTGGCATCCCTAATCCGAACATATATTCTTTATAATTTAATTTAAAAAAGTCAAAAATCAAATTCATTCTTACCGCGGCAGTCTTTAAAAAAGTTGTAAAAAAGTTTCCAAATTGGGTGCCCTGGTAGTCTAGTGGGTAGTGTGCTAGACTATTAGCGTGAGGGTCGTGGGTTCGATTCCCACCAGAGACTCTGGTCTGTGACACTACACCGAGCACATAGTCAAGTTACTTCGCTCGTATATAAGTAGGATATAATTTGTAATTGTATTGTAATAAATAAATAACTAAATTTCTAAATTATAAAGTGGCGATTTTTAAAAAGTTTTTGGGAATTTCAATTTCTTTAACTTCTAAATTCTTTAATAAAAAATGATATGTTTTCTTTGTTGTATTTAAAAAAAAAAAAATCTCTTCCTTTAGAGACTTATCAAGCAACCTAATCGAAGATTTAAAAGGACGTCCATTCCATGGCCTAAAACAATTACAAGATCTATTATTATCGTATAATCGGATAGAAACAATACCTCAGGATGCTTTTTATGGCATTGCCAAATTGCAATTATTGTAAGTCCACCCTGTTACCTTGTGGTTCAAGAATTTATCGAATAATTTTATGATTTTTTCCTCAAGAGATTTAGAAGGTAATCAAATATCTTTCATACACAAAGATGCTTTCCTGCCATTCACCTCATTGGAGGATTTAAATTTGGGCAACAATATATTTCCACAATTGCCGGCCAATGGGCTGCAGCGTCTACTACATTTGAAGACGTTCAACAATCCAAAGTTAAAGGATTTTCCATTGCCGGAAACATTTCCACGCATACAAACCTTAATCTTATCGTATGCCTATCATTGCTGCCCGTTTATACCATTGGTAGCCATGTCGGCCAGCAAGAAGCCGCCCTTGGTCCAGGAGGCAGTGCTGTTTCCCTCAGATGCAGAGTTTGATATGAGCTTGTGGAACAATAGCATGATGGATATATGGCCGCAATTGCGTGAGTAAAAAATGTGTTTTTTTGCGATTCATTTTTAATTTCCGTTTCCTTTTTCCCTTTTCTTATGCAGACAATCTCAGCAAGAAATTTGGTTCACAAATGCATGATATTTGGGATAATTTTGGTCAGGATTTTACCTATCCCGGCAATATACCCACCTATATGGAGGAATATTTCGATGAGGACGCTTTAAGCACAGGTTTGGGCAGCAATACGCCCACAGGCTCAACGCCCACATTTGCTGGCACATTTGCAGGTGGCGGCCTATTTGCCACGATAGGCACGGATCATACCCCCGGTAGTATACAATGCTTACCCATGCCTGGTCCTTTTCTACCCTGTGCTGATCTCTTCGATTGGTGGACGTTGCGCTGTGGCGTATGGGCTGTATTTCTACTGGCCTTACTAGGCAATGGCTGTGTGGTGTTTGTTTTAATCTTTTCCCGCTCCAAAATGGATGTGCCCCGCTTTTTGGTATGCAATTTGGCCGCAGCTGACTTTTTTATGGGCATTTATCTGGGCATCTTGGCCATTGTGGATGCCTCGACTTTGGGTGAATTCAGAATGTTTGCCATACCTTGGCAAATGTCCGTTATGTGTCAAATAGCTGGCTTTTTGGCCGTATTATCCTCAGAGTTATCGGTTTATACCTTGGCTGTCATTACCTTGGAACGCAATTATGCCATTACCCATGCCATACACTTGAATAAACGGCTGTCTTTGAAACAGGCCGCCTATATAATGCTGGTGGGCTGGTCGTTTGCCATAATTATGGCCATGTTGCCCTTGGTGGGCATTTCGGATTATAGGAAATTTGCCGTTTGCTTGCCCTTTGAGACCACTACTGGCATAGCTAGTCTTACGTATGTTATAGCTTTAATGACAATAAACGGTTGTGCCTTTCTAACCCTGATGGGCTGTTATTTGAAAATGTATTGGGCCATTAGGGGCTCACAAGCCTGGAATACCAACGACTCTAGAATAGCCAAGCGTATGGCCTTGCTAGTGTTTACCGATTTTCTATGCTGGTCTCCCATTGCCTTTTTCTCCATAACAGCCATATTTGGCTTGCAATTGATTTCTTTGGAACAGGCAAAGATATTCACCGTGTTTATATTGCCCTTGAACTCCTGCTGCAATCCATTTCTGTATGCCATTATGACGAAACAGTTTAAGAAGGACTGTGTGAATTTGTGTAAACATTTTGAGGAGACCAGGGTTACCAGAGGTACCGGAGCTTTGGCCCGAAGAGGTGTAGGCACAGAAAGACTGCCAAAGGAATTGCCTCCGCTCTTGCCAGCTGTTCATCC
The DNA here is from genome assembly GCA_932273835.1 of Sarcophaga variegata. Lineage (NCBI taxonomy): Eukaryota > Metazoa > Arthropoda > Insecta > Diptera > Sarcophagidae > Sarcophaga > Sarcophaga variegata. The sequence goes on along the minus strand of OW026361.1, from coordinate 12,558,929 downwards.
ACCCGGTTGCCGTTGCTTGCGCATGATGCCTAGTGAAATGCCGAATTGGCATAAAATCCAAGAGAAAGAAGGCTCTTTGCTAACGCGTACTTGGCAGCGAATATGGCATCACTGTAGCTGCTGTGTAACGTGCTGTAATAGAAATCAACCGCAACGGCTGGATGCTAGAAGGGCTAGACTGTCGCGCAGCAATAAAAATGATCCGTATCAGTATCAGTTCTCGGAAATCAAGCAAAAGAAACAAACCCGTGCAGGCTCAATATCAAGTGAAAATTTTTGTTCTTCACGTTCTTCAAGCTGGCGCAATGGTAATCCCAATAGCGGGCAAATACCTGCACACACTCATGCCCATACCTGTGCTATACCCATGAAAATGATGGACCCGAATAGAAGAAGGCATTCGGCATGGTTAATAACAAGGAAAACTTCACAAGATTCAAATCTGTCATCCTCACGCAATGATTCCTCTGCCTCAGCCACAACGGCCAGTACGTCCACATTCAGGCTGTCAAGATCCAGTGCGGGTAGCACCACGCCTTTGCCGGCCATTATCAGTGAGTCAAAGAATTCAAAATAAAAACCAATTACAATCGATTAAGATCTCCTCATTTCTTTTCAGCCCACAGCAACAAAATACCCCATCAACAGTTTGCCTCTACTTTACCCAAACCACGTCTCGTGCGCCAAGAGGCCGTGCAAGAGGAAGAAGACACTTCACCACCTCGTTTGGGCGTACGCTTCCTACCCACCATACCATCGGCGGCTGATAGTTCAGTTATCATGGAAGATGGCGATTCCGGTTTAATGCCTAGCATAACGGGTCTCTATAATAATTTACAAACTGCCACACAATTAGCCAAAACCAGTCCACGAAATACCTCAGCAATATGTTCACATCTTAAGGACGCAAAATCACCGGCCACCGCCTCAAGTCCACCCACATCAACGCCAGCGTCAAAACAACCGCCCGAAACAAAGCCACTGCCACAGGATAAGCCGCCATGATACGTAAGGCAACAACAACAAAGGACAATATTTTTTCAAAGAATTAAACTAGAAAAAGAGACTTTTCTTTAAGGAAGAACAACAACAACAACAACAACAACAATTTTTTTGTAAAGGATAGAAAAATACGGAAATCTTGTAAAAGGAAAAAGGGATTGTTAGCTACATGGCAAGGAATTTTTTTAAAAAAATTTTGTGGAATGAAAACGTATTTTTCTGAAGTTTGTCGTTTGAAGAAATTTTTGAAATTGTTTTTGGGAATTTATAAGTTTTTCGTATTTTACGAATTTTACAAAATCCTTAGATTTTTTAGTGCGCACGTATTCCTTCCTGTAACGATTATATCTGACAACTAAAAGCCTGCTGATTAAGCACTCTTCCCCATTACGCCATACAGTGTCCGCTCTCTGGCTATTGAACTATCTGAAGAAGTATAGCAAGGGGAGCTGTATTATTTTATCTCACCCTCACTTTCTTGTTCATTTTAAAGCTCGAAATGTTCATGAACCCTGCACAGTATAACTCCATACGTGTTCAAGAACCCTGGGAGAACTACCAGCAGATTGAAACCAGTCTCGAGTCGACATACTGCACAATCACTGCTTTAAAGGCTGCTTGTTTGCTTATAAAAGATATCAGGGAACCTAAAATTTTTTCTTAAAATTGACTTCCCGAACTTCATTTTCAAACTGTCCGTAAAGAATACATGTCCGTCCAGCAAATCACCTACACTGCACTACTGTTGGGAAACATCACCAAGAGCAACTTTTCGAAATCACATACCCTGACTTTATACTCCATTAAACCCGGTAATAGAGTCCATGGCATATCCAAATCGATGCCCTTCAAAATCTTGGCAACTTCCAACTTCGCTTATTTTAGTAAGACCCTCTACAAACGATTTGAAAAATAACCATTTACCCCCAAAACTCCTCCATTTTTATTATAAATTGGAAGTAAGTCAAGGATAGTCTCCAACAATGATTCCACGGAAAGCTTCAAGTGACACCTAAAATGCCTAGAGAGACACATTTGTGCACTCTATTCAATACTATTTCATCCTATTCCTCACACCCACTGCCATCAGGGCTGTCCATTATATCCTGTAACCATACGTGAGGCTGTATTTATAGTACAGGCAGCAAAATATTGAACAAAATCGTATGTTAGATGAGGGTATTTTCAAATAGATTTTAGTAATTACAGTTTTTTTAAATTTTCTTTCTAATCAAGATATTTTGTTTTTGTGTGCTGTTAATAAACACGCGAAAGTCATGGGATTAAATCTTACAGTTTTCTTTTTTTTTTAATTTACACATGAGGGGATTTTCAAAAAGATTTTGGGAATTTAATATTTTCACTAATTTAATATTTTTTTTCATATTTTTTTTCTAATTGTGGCTGTATTATTTTGTGGCTAATTTACACATGAGGCGATTTTCAAAAAGATTTTGGGAATTTGAAATTTTCAATAATTTAAACTATTCTTCATTTTATTTGTTCTTTTTTTCTAATTCTGTCTATAATTAATAATTTTACGTAAAGTTATGTGATTATATCTTAAAATGTTGAAATTGGAGTGGGGGATTTATAAAAATTTTTTGGGAATTAAATTTTTTTAAACTGTTTTTAATTTTTTTAGAGGTTTTAAATACAATTCAGTGTGCATTAGTTATTTTGTGTAAAGTTATGTGCTTATATCTTAGAATGTATAAATTTTTGGGGAATTTATAAAACGTTTTTAGGAATTAAATTTTATTTTCAACTCTTTTAAATTTTTTAACATTTTAAATAGAATTGTGTTTCCAATTAATAATTTCTCCTGTGATTGAATCATATTTATCACGTGAGTCATATGATTATACCTAGCAATTTTCTAATTTAGAGTGGCGATTTTTAAAAAAGTATTTGGGAATTTAAATATTTTTAAATTTTCTGCATTTGTAAGATGTTTTATTGCAATTAATAATTTTATTTAAACCAGTACTGTATCTTTAAATTTAAAGTGGGTATTTTTAGTCGCCGTGGTATATTAGGTAGAGTATTGGCTTATTAGACGTGAGGCCTCGGTTAAAACCCCAGGTCAGGCATCTCCAACTAAACGAAATATGAAAAAATATTTGTTCGGCGACTTTCTTTCTTAACAGATTTCTGTCAATAACTCTGAGAGTAAATAAAAGTTGTCATGAAAAGTTTCTAAAAAATCTGTCGTTCGGAGTCGACTTTAAAACTGTAGGTCCCACCACTCATGTATAAAATTAACGCACACAACATATGTGGGGTGAGAAACTAGGTCGTAACCTTGACTAAAGGGTTGTATTAATTAATTTTTTTTTGTTTTTCAGTTTTAAAATATTTTATTTGCAAGTCCGTATGCCATTATTAAGTTCATTGAACGTATTGTGGTTATAGCTAACAATTTATTTTTTTAACTGGGGATTATTGGAATGTTTTTGGGAATTATTTTTTTCTTAAATCTTTTAAGTTTTTAGATATTTTATGTAAAATTCTGTTTACAATTAATAAATTCTCCTGTGATTGAATCATGTGATTCATGTGATCATACCAAACAATTTTATAATTTAGAATGGCGATTTTTAAAAAAGATTTTGGGAATTAAATTTTTCTTAAATCTCCTAAGTTTTTAGACATTTTATGTAGAATTATGTGTGCAATTAATTATTTTTCGTAAAATTATGTAATTATATCTTAAAACGTTTAAATTTGGGTTGGGGATTTATAAAAAGTTTTTTGGGAATTACATTTTTTTATATCTTTTAAATTTTTTAACATTTTAAATAGAATTCTGTTTAAAATTAATAATTTGTACTGTGATTGAATCATGTGGGTCATGTGATTATATCAAACAATTCTCTAATTTAGAGTGGCGATTTTTGAAAACTATTTTGGGAATTTAAATATTTTTAAATTTTCTTAATTTCTAAGATGATTTATTGCAATTAATAATTTCATATATAAAATCCTGTTGTTTTTCTATTAATTTTAAAGTGGGTATTTTTAAAAACATTTTGGGAATTAAATTTTTTCGAATTTTTTTAATTTTTTAAATAATTTATTTGGAATCCTGTATGCCATTATGAAGTTGATTTAACGTAATGTGATTATAGCTAACAATTTATTTTTATTTTTAAAAAGGGGATTTTTGAAAAAAATACGGAAATTAAATTATTTTTTTTTTACATTTCTTTGGAAAATAGATAAACATTTAAGAGCCATATTCTAGAGCCATTAGCTAACAATCCCTTTTTCCCCAACTGCCATTATAGTCAATTTTATTGTACATTTGTATTTAGATGTAAAAAAAAGTTATTAAAAAAATAAATAACAACAACAACAATTGAGAAGAAATTCTAGTATTATTTGTAATTTAATTTTAATGCCAAGCATTTTATTTATGATTTATAAAATAAATTTTAAAATTAAATTATTTAAAGAAAACAAAAGAAAAAAAAGTACGTTACAATAATTATTAGAAAAAAATGAAAACGGAATAAAAAAAGTAAAGAAAAACATGTACTTAAAGTATAATTAATTAATTAATAATAATGAGATTATTTATAAACCAATTTATATATAACTTGTATATGTAAATAAAACAAAAACAAAAAAATAAAAAAATTACAAAGAAAAATTCTATACACTCTAGATACTTATGAATACGACCTTTGCCCGGCAGTGGTATTAATTCTGGCAAAGAATTTTAAATTAAACAATTAAGCCACGTATGTGGCTATACAAACTAAAAATCACAATCTAACTGCTTAATTCCTGTGTGGTATCCGTTTCCGCTTCATCCTCTCGACAGCACTGATCATTGGGCATCAGCACACCAAATGAGGGATTCTCTATAAGGCGCACCTGCTGTTTGTCATTGATTTTACGGCGGGCAATTTCACGGAAAACCATTATTAAAGCCAACACGCAAACGGTAAACAGAATAATGGCCACGGCAGCAATAGTCCAACGGGACACAGGTACACCGCTATAGATTTATGGAAGAGAAAAAAAATTTTTTTGTCATACAAATTTCTTTTTTTTCTACAAGTTTTACTAACCTTTTGTAGATTCTCTCCTTGGCCACATCATCCGGCATACATTGGCCTCGTTGCGAGTCATATACCCAACCGTCACTGCATTGACACAAAGTAGAAGTGGCACACGTGCCATTCCGACAGTTCCATTCATTGCAATACCCCACACACTCCGTAAGGCCAGTGTCACGATTAATACGCGATATAAAGCCCGTGTCACAGCTGCACAAATTGGGAGCCACACAGCGGCCATGTTCACATGACTGTTCACATACCGGCTCACATTCTACGGTGCTGTTCGCTAGGAAACGATAACCATCTAGACACTCACATGTATTCGGTTTGCGGCACTCAGCATTGATGCATGTTTCCTTGCAAATGGCTTGACAGCTGTGTGGCATCGAAGTGTTAGTTACTCTATAACCATCATTGCACTGACACTTGTTGGGTGCCACACATTTGCCATTCTCACAGGATGGCCTACAGCGTGCCACACATAAATTCGAATGTTTTGTATCCTCATAACCATCCCAGCATTCACAGGTATTGGGTTCCACACAATTGCTGTTAATACAGTTGGGCAGACACACAGGATCACAGATACTTGTAGAGCCTTCACGCAAACGATGGCCCTCATAACAGCGGCATACACCTCCCGCCGAGCATACACTATTTATACATCTTTGAGGACAATACGGTTCACATTTACCCGTCAGCCATTTTTTTTCATAGCCAGGATCACAACTGCATATGCCCGGTGCAATACACTTGCCATGGCCACAATCAAAATTGCACACAGGATCACATTGATTGGGATTTTTACTGTTCGGCTTATAGCCCATGAAACAGCGACAGGTATCGGGTGCAGTGCAAGTGCCTTGCAAGCAAGGCTTAGTACATATCGGTATGCAGTGATAGAACAATAAAGACTGATAGCCTGGATTACAAGTGCATACACCGGGAGCCGTACAATTGCCATTTTTACAACCTTTGGGACAGAAAGGTTCACATACCTTTTCCTTGGTATCGGCATAGGCATAGCCCTCATTACATTTACATGTATCCGGTGCCGCACAGTAACCATTTACACAAGGCTCTTTGCATATAGGCGAGCAAAGGTGGGGTTCGGTTTTTTCATAGCCCTCATGGCACTCACATTTGCCCGGCTCACTGCAGAAACCATTTTCACAGCCGTTCTTGCAAGTTGGCTCACAAAATATACGCGAACCATTGCGATAGGCATGGTTTGGAAAGCACGTACATTGATCGGGTGCTGTGCAGAATGCATTGACACACTTCTCCTTGCACACGGGCACACAACCCTCTGAAGCCAAGCCGCCTACATTCGTATAACCCGGTTTACATTCACATATTTCCGGCAGCGTGCATTTACCATTCGAACATCCCGTGGAACAAATCGGATCACATATGTTTATACTACCCAAACGTAAAGCATAGCCTGGATTGCAGGTACATTCATTGGGTTTACTGCACACACCATTCTCACAGGATTCCTCGCAGAACGGCACACAACGTTTAAGACTGTCATCGAGCACATAACCGAAATTGCAGGTGCACTTGTTTTTCTCATCACAATGGCCATTTGTACAGTCCACATCCTTGCAGGTGGCCTGACAAACCGTTCTGCTGCCATTAACAAAAGCGTAACCCTCATTACACGTACATTCTTCCGGTGCAGAGCATTTGCCATTGACACAGGTATTTAGGCAGAGAGGTTCACAAATGGTTCTGTTCTTATAATTTTGATAGCCATGTGGGCAGTGACATACATTAGGACGTATACACTTGCCATGCTTGCAGTCCACGCAAGAGGGTACACATTCGCTGGAAGTAAAAGAGAAGGGAAAAAGGGGGTGTAAGTTCAATCCGAAAAGAATTGTTTTGAAATCGAAATTTTTTTTGCATGAGTTTTGACTTGTGAGTAATGAGCTATTGAAACCTGGAGTCATGAATGCATTTTCTAGAGGCCGAGTAAATAAAGAGCTTGTCTCTAGAAAAATACATCAGCTTTTTATTTTTACAGCAGAAGTTGTAAGTATTAATCCTTTAAACAGTCTAATTTTGCTGCAAAAATTTATTTTCCAATTATTCCTCAGCAAAGACGAGTATACTCGTTGAAAACTGTGTTTTTTAACTGCTACATTAAAAACACGTTATTTAAAATTTGTTAGAATATTTCTCATTAATAGTACGCCTATTTACTATTGTCACGCGTGTTTTTATGTCTTCATGGAATTTTTATTAGACATTTAGGTGAAAAATTTCGGAATGCTATACGATTATACTCGTCATAAAGGTTTTTTTTACAAAATAACATGTAAAGCATAAAATCGCTGTAATTTATTGTATCATTATGATGATTATACTTGAAATAAATGGGAAAAATGTTCTATTCCACTATGACAATTTTACTCGTCATGAAGGATTATTTAGAAAAAAAAAACATGTAAAGCATAAAATCGCTGAAATTTATTGTATCTCTATGATAATTATACTTGAAATAATGCGAAAAAATTCTATTTCCTTATGACGATTATACTCGTCATTTAAAAAAATAACATATAAAGCATAAAATTTATGTAATTTATTGTATCATTATGATGATTATATTACTTGAAATAAATGGGGTTCTATTTCTCTATGCCAATTATACTCGTCATAAAGGATTATTTTTTAAAACTAACATGTAATCCATAAAGCCGATGTAATCTGTTGTTTGTTTATGCTAATTGTACTTGAAATAATAAGAAAAGTTTATATTTCCTTATGACGATTATACTCGTCATAAAGGCTTATTTAGAAACATGTAAAATTTATATAAAGCATAAAATCGCTGAAATTTATTGTATCTTAATGGTGATTACACTTCAAATAAGACGAAATTTCTATTTCTTCATGACGATTATATTCCATGTAAAATGTTCAAGAATATTGCGAACGCAATTTTTTTTTGTATCCTGAGAGAAAATATAATTACCATTAAAAATTTCTCAAAAAATCTGTCGTTCGCAGTCCACTTTAAACTGTAGGTCCACACACACAACATAAGTGGTGTGAGAAGCTTGGCCGTAATCCTAACTGAAGGGTTGTAATGACCAAATTATGTTATGTTATGTTATAACGATTATACTCGTCATTGTGCAAGAATTTAATTAATTTTTATGCAAAGCAGAGTTTTTAAAGTTTTTTTATTTGGAATTTCTGATCACGATTATACTCGCCATTATGGGAAAAGTTAATTAAAACTGTAAAGCAGCGTTTTTTAAATTTTTTTCTTTTGAGGAAAATGTAAACACTTTATAATTGTCTTAGAATTACTTACCCCGTGGTGGAATGATTTTTATAACCCTCACAGCAAACTTCTTCTATATCCGTATAGGTTTCACGTATGGGCCTTAGTACCAAAGGATTATGACACTCAAAACTTGAACAATCTGCACCAGAATCAGGATATTTACGCATGGTGACCAAGGAAACACGATATTTAGTGGTGCTAATTTAATGGAAATATTTTTTTAAAATATAATTTTTTTTGATTTTCTTTTTTTTAAATTTTAAATCAAAATCTTACGATTTTCTTTCGGTACAGGTCAAAACCCCTGCAAAGTTTAATACACTTATTAGGCAAATTATTAAAATTAAATTCTTCATGATGGCAATTTAATTCGAATGTAAATTTTTTTTTTTTTTATTAAAACAATTGAAATTAATTTTTTTAAAAAATTTAACACAAAAATATGCAACCGCTCTTCAGTGCAGACTTAAAGAAATTGAATTGAATTTGTTGGAGCTTGGAATTGAAGAAACTGCAAAAATTCTTTCTTTTTTGTTTTTCATTTCAATTTCAATTTGAATGCATTTCTTATCTATTTTATGGCACTCTTTATATATGATTTATTAAAATTTTTTTAAATTAATTTTTTTTTATTTTTTTAAATTTTTTTTTTTTTTTAAATTCCTTATGTATTGTATTGAAATTTTGTATGTAGAAATGTTTCAAATTTTAATTTGCCAAAATCAGTTGTTAAAAACTTACTTTTGGGGTTAAATTTTCTTCGGATTTCAAACCCTATTGTTAATAAATTTTTATAATAAAAAAAAAAATTAAAAAGAAAATAAAACAACAATATAAGAAGTGTAATAACATTTATTTAATAGCAACCAATGAACTTTTTCTTCATTTTCTTCTTTTTCTTTTTTTTCAATTGATAAGCATTTGTTGCTCTTTCTATATTTATTTTATAATTAAAAAAAAATAATTTTTTCTTTTTTTTATTATTTTAAGGTACCATTGTGTTATGGTGGCAGAATGGTACACAGATTGCTATTAAAAATTACAATAAAAAAAAATTCAGTTTTTTTTAAACAACAAAAGAAAAAGGAAAAGTAAAAAATGGTCAATAAACTTAAAGATGGCGGGAAATATTAAAATCCATGTAAATTTATATGCAATTCATGCCAGTGGCTCTGTAGGCACAGTTAATATTTCACACATATTTCTTTAAGTTTTCTTGTTTTATTTTGTACCACAGTAACCTGCATCAATGAAATATAAATAAACATTAACACTAGCACAACCAAAAGGCTTGATTTAAAAAAAATTCAAGGCGGTCAATTACAAAGTTTTCATGATTAGTCGCCGTAGTCTAGTAGGTCAATTAGACATCAGGGCACGGTGCAAACCCCAGCTCAGACATCTCCAAAAAAAAACAAGTTTGACTTTCTCTCAGTAAATTTCTAACAAAAACTCTCTGAGTGTAAAATAAAATTGCCATGAAAAGTTTCTCAAAAAAATCTGTCGTTCGGAGTCCACGTTAAAATATAGGGCACGCCACTCATGTACAAAATTAACACACACAACATAAGTGACGTCAGAAGCCAGGTTGTAAACCTATGTACATATGTATGCTTGTACATATACATATACATATACATACATATACATATGTATGTATATGTATGTATGTATGTATGTACATACTATGTATGTATATGTATGTACATATGTATGTATGAAGTGAAAGACATTTAAATTTTTGAATTCTTATTAAATTTATAACCAAGAGCCTTGAAAAGAGACACGAACTGTAAAACGATATTTAAATTCAATAAAATTTTCTGTTTAGTCTTGCAAAAGGGACTTTCGAACTTTAATGACTGACAATGGCCATCTTGTTGACGTTAAATCTGTGAAATTAGTTGCCATTTATTCACACTATTTTCTCAAATCACCATGAATGTGTGCAACATTCAACAACTTGTGGAAATAATAAAATTATTCAATCAAAATGGATGCTGTGTTCGTTTAACCTACCGCGCGCTTTAACTATTTTATGATTGCCATAACCGTCCTACCGAGAGAACTACAAATACCAATCCACTGGTCCTTTAAACGATCAACCTTCTCTTGTACATCAACGAAACGCAAGATGAGCCGTAAACAATCAGTCAATTTCACATCGCAGACAAGAACTCATCATTTCATACATAATTGGTCATAACAACCCTTCAGTCAGGATTACGACCTAGTTTCTCACACCACTCATGTTGTGTGTGTTAATTTTATACATGAGTGGCGGGACCTACAGTTTAAAGTCGACTCCGAACGACAGATTTTTGAGAAACTTTTCATGGCAATTTTATTTACTCTCAGAGATTTTGCCAGAAATCTGCTGAGAGGAAGTCGCCGAAGAAATACTTTTTGTATTTTATTTTGATGTCTGGCCTGGGATACGAACCCTGGCTTTTCTTCTAATAAGCCAACACACTACCTACTAGACCACGGCGACATTCACTCATCATTTCGCAAACAACAAATTATCAAATTTTGTGTTAAAATTTCATCCTGCATTTGTACAAAATTCAACTGACCCTGAAACTAAAGGTAAAAGATCATAGATGTCGATGTGTATTTTCTAAATGGGCTCTTGAGCAGTTGAACAAAACAAAAGTGGCGAATTTAGGGCCATAACAATCCACATAAGATACGAAAGAATTGAATGCATTGAAAAAAGTCACTGTTTGGAGAGAATTTTAGGCTGACAGCATCATCAGGCCACATTTCTATGCGTGCGACGGCCAATACTCTCAAAGGCGTACAAATAGGTCTATGATTACCAAGTTCTTTTGGTCCGAATTCGATGATCTGGACACCAACAACGTATGGTTTCAATAAGACGACGTTGTAAGCTACACAGCTCAGCAACATTATATATTCTGCACGAGCAGTTTGCGGGGATTGTCATCTCATATGGAGATTGATTGTGAGTTTATATCACGTTATTAACTGTCTAAGTTCCTGTTGGAAGACCATAGACTTTTGGTATTTTGTTATTTTAAATAATATAAGTTTTTCACCAAAGTTCTCTGTTAGGAACATTGATTAATACATAATTATGTGGTTCATCGTTTGAGATGAGTTTTGTATGGCTAGCACCCGTCTTAGGATGTTGAAATCTCGAGCTTTCGATGCCACAATTCGTTGTTACGATTAACGATTAATAACGATTTACATCGACTTCTTGATGAGAGTTAGGAGATACGTTGTATCTGATATACGCACGTACGTACATAATTAGTCATTACAAACCTTTAGTCAGGATAATGATCTAGTTCGCACACCACTTGTGTTGTTTGTGTCATTTTTATACATGAGTGATGGGTCCTACAGTTTAAAGTTGACACCGAAAGTCTTTTTTTTGGAGAAAAATTTCATTGCAATTTTTTATTTACTCTCAGAGTTTTGCCGGAAATCTGATGAGGGAAAGTCGCCGACGAAGTGCTTCACCTGGGGTTTGAATCGTGATCTCACGTCTAATAAGCCAACACACTATCTACTAGACTACAGCGGCTTCAATAGCTGACATACATATGTCCTGCAAATATTGGGTCTTCCGACTTACGAAAAGACATAAAAAGTGTTTCTTTATTTTGATATCCTCACTACATACCTTATTACGCCTATATGGTTCAAATGTAAGGCAAGTGTCACGAAAGGATGCTCTTGGCTCTTCAGCGATATATTGAGCCAAAGCTGAGTTATTCTCATCAGAAATTTGCCACTATCAAGGGATGTCCTATAGTCGCTAAACGCCGAAATATGTATATAGTCAGTTGCTGGGAACTAGGAAATCCGCGCCTAAACTCATGCTGCGTCTTATTGAGGTATATTTTGTATCCAGCTTTCTCCTGTATTTGGCATCACATCCACTACAAATTGATTTCCTTCTCTTAATAAAGAACGGAAAGCAAAAATTATTTTCACATTCAATTTAACCTTATGTTCATAAATTTGTAATTATTTTCTATTTTTATTTATAATCTATTGACCCCCAGAGAAAGCATTTTAAAGCATGAAATAAAAATCAGAAGAAGAAGAAAAATAATATTTTTTGTTTTTATTTTTCTTATCAGCATTAAGAGCTTCGTAATGGTCACACAAATTGTTTAGAGGCGCTTAATTTTTGCACTATTCAAGCATTAGTCATACGAATAGAAAAAAAATTCAATAAAATTTGAAAAATAAAAACAAATAAACAATGTCTGGGGATATTTTCAATATATCGTGAAAGGAAGTGCTTGATATGCAGCAATTATTTGTAATTAAAGTAAAAAAAAATTTTGTTGTTGTTGTTGTTTTTTATAATTATTTTCTGATTTCCTTTGCATTTAAAAGGTGACTTCACTTCATTGATTTCTAAATTTAATATACGTGCGTACCAATTTGTACAAAATTCTTAACAGTGGTGCCATAATTGAAGCATAATTCGTTAGAGGGATTTGCTCATTGACTAACACGACCTAACACGGCTTAACTGAGAAGTTCTCGAGCTATATATGTAGGTAAGTTGAAGTGTAAACGTCGGAGTTATCAAGTCACCTTATTGTAGCCTCACCATTAAGGAATACCAACCACATTTCTTTGGGGAAATCTGTATCTTGTACAACCTTCCTTAAGTTCCTTTCAGTCTGTTCTTCTGCGATAGATTACGCGTGGTATTGTATTCTTTAAGTCGCCGTCGCCCAGTAGGTAGTGTGTTGGCTTATTAAACGTAAGGCCACGGTTCAAACCCCAGGTCAGACATCTTCGACAAAACGAAATATGAAAAAAGATTCCTTCGGCAGGTTTCTGGCAAAAACTCTGAGACTAAAATAAAATTGCCATGAAAAGTTTCTCAAAAAATCTGTCGTTCGTTCGTGTTCGTTCACCAATAGGGGAGAGCAACCGCATTTCTTATAGGAAATCTGTATCCTACACAACCTTCTTTAATTTCCTTTCAATCCCTTCTTCTACGATAGATTATGTGTGGTATTGTATTCGCGGTAAACTATTTGAATCAAGAACTTCGAATATGCTATCCACATACCCTGCAATCTTTATTTTCTGCCATGCGAAAGCATTTCAGATGTACAAGTATAGTAGAGAGTCCCCTAAGGAAGCTTATATGCGTACTAAAGTCTACTTTACTTCATATTTTCGGTAATTTGGCTGAAAAACTGGTCATACACATCTACATAATTGGTCCTTACAACACTTCAGTCAGGTTTACAACCCAGATTCTCACACCACTTATACTGGGTGTGGGGGGACCTACAGTTTAAAGTCGACTCCGAACGACATATTTTTGAGAAACTTTTCATGGCAATTTTATTTTACTCTCAGAGAGTTTTTGCCAGAAATCTGATCAGAGGAAGTCGCCGAAAAAATATTTGTTCATATTTCGCTTCGTTTAAGAAGTCTGATGCCTAATAAGCCAACACACTTCCTGCTAGACTACGGTGATTTCAAGCTGATCAAAAACTTGTCATTTATGCTTTATTAAGACAGTTTTTTGAAATCCGATGTCATTCAAAGTACTGTCCTTTGAAAGCAACAACTTTTTGGCAATTTAAAGCTTCCAACCCAAAACAAAAAAAAAAACAAAACAAAAAACTGCTCGTCTTTGAGGGCCAAGTATAAATGGAGCCAATTTTTGATACTCTGCTCTGACGTAATGCGTCCTCCAGTCAGAGCCTTCTGCCTCTATCGAAACAAATGATATTCAGATGGGGAAAGATCTTGTTCTTATGAGCGCCATAAGGGCACGGAAGAGGCTATGATCATGTCAAACACATGGCTGTTGGTCGGGCGGAAAATATCGAACGCACAGTGCCTAAACCTGCTTTCGATCCTGGCTTCGCAACACAGATACCGGATTCCTTATAGGAAATGTTATTCAAGTTTCACTAATGCATGCAGATCGCGCAACACAGTCTGAACAATTGAACATCAGATCATGCCTTGCCCTACCATATTGTTGCAATATTTTCAGGCTTAAATAATGGCTGCTAAAACTGATGTCATGTGAATTCGGTATCAAAGTATATGGTATGATGATATACACTTATTTACCGGCAGTAAAAAGGCCTTCAGATCCTAAGGGAATCTAAAATTATCCAAGAGTGTCGGATGTCTCGAGAGGACATAGCAAGATGTTCGACAGTTACCCTTACTTGTGTTCCTGGAGCTAACACACTTCCTAAAGCTGGCACCACAGAAAATTCAAACAAACTCCCACATGAGGCAAGCGAATGTTCTTACAAAAACTCCATCTCTTTTGTGTTTTCATACCCATTGTGCAGTTAAAAGAAATTTTGTTTTATTTTTAATGAAATTTGTTATGCCTGTGCGTTACACTGAAAATTAACGAGACAGTAATAGTTTTTATGGAGTAGTGATCTGGCATCCGTATCGCTTACATGACTATTTGTATTCGTTCGAAAACAACTGCCGTGTGTTTTTTATAATGAAAATAATTTCAATTGAAGAAATAATTACAGTTTGATAACTGAATTAATTAATTAATTAATGAATAAAATAAATTAAAACAACAACAAAAACAAATAATAATTAAACAATATGAAATCAATCATCAAGAAAATTTCATGCATAATGAGCTCTTAGAAGATTTAGTGTTTTGGGGCATATTTAAAAAAAATATTATCTTTGATGCAACCCCGCTAAAAATTTTACATTTTCGATGTAATAAATTGCAAAAATAAATTTATTGGGAAAGGAAATGTTATAAGAAATAAATTATGATTGAAATACATACTCAAACTTGATAGGCTCCGAGGTCTAACCGTCTGCTTTCGTAGGTTACAAGCAAACTGTTTATATTTACGCGTAACACCGTTTTTCACGTAGTATCCAACAGCTCGGCATTTAATTGGAGAGTGCATCGCACAAGGCATGGCCTGCAATAGGAAAGCCTTGCCTGCAAATATTCTCCGTGTCTCCCACAATGCATAATAGGTTCGAATATACGAAAGCAATCAACCAAGTTTAAAATTTTTATCATTAATTAGGCCCATAATTATGCAATCAATACGGTTAATAGTTTAAAAAAAATTATTCACGGCTATTAAATAAGAAACAAACGGTGAATTTCATAAACAAAAAATGTTTACAAATAATGGGTGACTTTTTAAAAGCTATAGGAAAATTACTCAAAAAAAAAAACACATAAAATTCAGAAAAATTCATGAAATCTTTATTTGAATCGATAGTACGGTCCATATAATTTAATGTTGGAAGATAATTTCATGCAAATGTTGACCGCGACTGCGCCTCAAATGGTCCATCCGCTTAGTCCAATTTTGGCATACACTTTCCAACATTTCGGCCGGTATCTCACGAATAAATGCTTCAATGCGTCAATTGAAGCGGGCTTGTCTGTATAGACATGAGCTTTAACAATAAGTTTCTCAATAAGTCCATTGTTACGCGTGCTGTGTGGCATATGGCACAGTCTTATTGAAACCACATGTCATGCAAGTCGAGCTCTTGCATTTTGGGCGAAAAAAGTTGGATATCATCTCACGGTAGCGCTCACCATTCACAGTTACGTTACGATTCGCAGCATCTTTGAGGAAGTACGGTCCAATGATGCCACCAGCCCATAAACCGCACCAAACTGTGACTTTTTCTGGAGGCATTGGTAGCTCTTGCAATGCTTCTGGCTGATCTTCACTTCAAAATCGACAATGCTGCTTGTTTACGTATCCATTGAGCCAAAAATGAGTTTCGTCGCTGAACACAATTTTTCGATAAAGAAGTGGATTTTCGGCCAACTTTCCAAGAGCCCATTCACCAAACATTCTGCGTTGCGGTAGGTCGTTCGGCTTCAACTTGCTTCTTGCACCAGCTGTATTTTGAAAGGCTTCACACCTAAATCCTTCCGCAAAATTTTCCACGTTGTAGGGTAACAGAGGCCCAATTGCTGTGAACGGCGACGAATCGATAATTGATGGTCATCATTAACACTGGCCGGATACAGCTGCGATATTTTCTTCAGTTCGCACTCTACGTAAGCGTGTTGGTGGTTTAATGTCCAACAATGTAAATTTGGTGCGAAATTTAGTCACAATAGCCCGAGTATCCGCTTCAGTGGGTCGATTAAACTGACAATAAAATGGAAGAAGCGCGCGATGAACTCTCTTAACAGAGCATGCATTTTGATAATAAAATTCAATGATTTGCAAGCATTGTTCGTTTGTAAGACGATTCAAGGTTAAATTATAAACCAAACTGAAGATGTTTGACAGTGAAACAAAACACGAAACGTGCGTGAGCTGTTTAAACCAGTGTTGCCAGAAAAATAATAGCTAAAAAATCACCCGTTATAAGGTGTAGTATAAAATATCCAATATTTAAACAACACAGAGGCAACACAGAGCTGTAAGTTAAGTACGTTTAGCTGTACTCATTACAAATCTCTCTCTCTCTCTCTCTCTCTGTTCCGCTCTGGAACATACAAACATAACATAATTGGTCATTAGAATCCTGCAGTCAGGATTACAACCTCACTTCTCATACCACTTATGTTAAGTGTGTTAATTTTATACATGAGCGGTGGGAACTACAGTTTAAAGTTGACTCCGAACGATTGATTTTTTGAGAAACATTTCATGTCAACTTTTTATTTACTCTCAGAGTTTCTGATAGAAATCTGCTGAGAGGAAGTCGCCTATGAAATATTTTTTATATTTCGTTTGGCTCTGTAACGCTCTCTAACATTATGACTCTTTAGTCAGGACTACAACCTAAGTTTAACACCGCCCATATTGAAGGAATGTCTATGAATGAAGGACCTACAGTTTAACATCGACTCTGAAGAACGGGTTTGCGAAAGTTTTCACGCCAATTTACTCTCAGAGTTTAAAGCAAGTCGCCACAGAAACATGTTTTCATATTCCGTTTTATTCGAGGCGTCTTAGCTGGGATTTGAACCACGGGCTCTCGTCTAATAAGTCAACACACTATCTACTAGATTACAGTGACAGCTTTACTTGCTATACTCAATTGGCACCCCTTTGACATACAATTGAAGCAAAGTTGGCTAAGCTAGTGGCAAGATGACTGAATGCAGTTGAATTGTGGCCCAAACTGGACTACTGAAATAGAAAGCATAGACATATCCGTGTCGGGTATATGGTTTCTTATAACACTTTGAATGGAACATGTGATTTAGGATTCAAACTTTTGATTTGAAGATCGCAGTGGTGCCCTTGAAGCTTATGTCAATGTCTCTTAAATGATGAAGAGGGTAAGATATGGCGGTTTGGATACATAACCTGACATGGTCATTAGGAAAGCGGCGCAATAATTGTTTGGTGACAGGATTTTCCCTGAAAATCAATTGATTTTAAATGCCAGACTACATTTAAGTCCATAATTATCGTTTCCTCGATGTCTGTTCTTGTTCATAAATACCGAGGATTTTTCAAGGAAATTTCTGCTCATGGTTGCGGGACTTGGGTAAATTTAATTTCGGTTGAGTTTACATGCTTCTTGAGAGCAAGGATCACTCTATCTTTACATTCTTGCTTTAAGCTGTCTCAATAATATTCAAAAAGTAAGGCTCCCTTGTGTTTTGACTTCGACCATGTAAGAAAACTTTTGTTAATCACTGTCACAACTGATTGAGACCGTGTTTCTTTTTTTTTTAATCTTCATTTCTCCTTTTTCAAAACCATGACGTTTTTGGTTCTTTTGTGTGGCGGCAGATTTTGCAAGCCAATGTGTCAGAAAAGTCAAAACGAAACAAAAAAAAAAAAACGAGAAAGAAACTTAAGCTAAAGCTGAATGAAATTCCTTAAAGTGCTACCAATGCTGATAAGTGTTGCTGTTAATGGCTGCTGCTAAAGGGTCTTGTTTTAAGAGCTTTTTATCTTGAAATAAAAAAAAGAAAAAGTGGCGTCACTTCGTCGAATTTTGCATTCGTTTGAGAGACCTATTAATGCCTTTATCTGTGGAATATAAAATCATTTAAATGTCCTTCAGGACTTCTCCGGGTGCAGCACATCCGAAATGACAAATTTTTCCATATCAGTGGCACATAAAGCGGATGGCGTGTATTATGTTGGCTTTGAGAACTACTGTTGTTTGTAATTGAGTCCCATACTGCTAAGATTCAAGAAAACTCTACAAAAAATACTTAAACGGAAACAAATCGCAAAATCTCAAAGGCCAGTTCACATGATCTCTACGTGACATGACCATGCCCTCAAATCGCCTGTTCAAGATATCCATTATGACATAAGCTTTATGGCCTTATGTCTTTGGTGTCCGAATTAGACAACAATTCAGGTCAAAAGAGGTGATGGTCTGGCCAAAGTCCTTTTCAAAGTATTATGAACCGATGACTCCATCAGTTTAAAATCCACACCAAACCGTGACTTTTTGGGAATGCTTTCAATGCTATTGGATCTCTAGATTGGCATCGTGCCAAATTCATCCTAATTATGTTCGATTACGTGGGCATTTATATAGAAATCTTATCGCTGAAAATTATGTCAGAAAATTATGTCTGGGTCCCCGGACACAGCAGTATCCCGGGAAACTGCAAAGCAGTCGTCTTGGGGATGCCACTTACCGCGGTCAAGCTGGCCATAGTGCGGAAATTCTTTCGAGACGCCAACCTATCCTGGGTCAATGAGGACTCCTGTTCCACCGCTAGGCTCACTTGGCCCTCGATGGATAGAAGGCGCACCAACCAGTTGGTCGTGACATCATCTCAATAACTGTGGCTGTGCTTCGAGGTCACTGTGCAATGGGAAGACACGCGGAGAGAATGCTGCTCCCATCTAACGACTTCTGCCGTGGATGCAAATCCTATGTGGAAGAGGAGACTGTTATCCGCTTTCTTTGTCAATGCCCATATCTTGCTAGTTGCAGATATAAGCTATTTGGCTCTCCAATCCTGACCAATTAAGTAAATCATGTAAGTAAGACAGTCGCCAAAAAGTCGCCGTAGTCTAGTAGGTAGTGTGTTGGCTTATTAGACGTAAAGCAGGGGTTCGAACCCCAGGCCAGACATCAAGACAAAATACAAAAATTATTTCTTCGGCGACTTCCTCTCAGCAGATTTCTAGGAAAAACGCTGAGTAAAAAAAAAATTGCCATGAAAAATTTCTCAGAAATTTGTCGTTCGGAGTCGACTTTAAGCTGTAGGTCCCACCACTCATGTATAAAACTTAACGCACACAACATAAGTGATGTGACAAACCAGGACGTTATACAATGGGTCAATTCAACCTCCGGGTACTGTACTTGTCTTAATTGACAAGTACACGTCCTCTAACCTAACCTAACCTAACCTAAGACAGTCGCCATAGTCTAGCAATTAGTGTGTTGGCTTATTAAACGCGAGGCCTCGGCTCAAACACTAGGTCGCGGTGACTTCCTCTCAGCATATTTCTGGCAAAAACTATGAGTAAAAAAGAAATAAAATTGCCATGAAAATTTTCTCAAAAAAAAAAAAAAAATATGTTGGTTCGGAATCGAAAATTTTCTCAAAAAAAAAAATCTGTTGGTTCGGAATCGACTTTAGCCGTTTGACTGCTATGGGTTGGGGGTATATTAACTGAAAATTGCTATGAGAAATTGAGAAAACAAATTTTTTTATTCATAATAGTCGCAGTAGTCCTCACTAACTGAACGCCAAACTCTGACTGACGCAATCGTCGCTAAATCGACGACCCGCGATTTTGGCGCATTACCTATAGCGACGCTATAGCGACGATTCGAGCTCAATGTGCACTAATGTACACAAATTAACACACATAGTATAAGTGGCGTGGGAAGCTAGGTGGTAAGCCTGACTGTATGTATGGAAGCCACTATTGCTAGAACCTATGTTTTGTAAAAGCTGTCTTTAGAAGTCTTTGTTTAGTTGTGTTCAACCTTAAGTGATCTTTGGGGTAATTGTTGCGTAAACTTAAAAGAGAATCGTATAAATAAACCGTCGAATGTGAAAAAGAGAGACTTTGAGAATTATTTAAACAAAAAAAAATTTATTTTTTATTTTTAATTATTGTGAGTTACGATAACACAATTTAAAGAAACCATTCATACGACGCGTATCATGCAAAAACGGGATGTGATGTAAACTAATAAAATTTATTTTTATTTTTTCTCTTATTTTTGTATTAATTTTCCTTTTGTTTTTGTTATTATTTTAAATATTATTCATTTGATTATTACTTTGGTACCATAAATAGTACTTTAGTTGTGTACCATATTAAGTAATTCCTTGCAACTAAAGACGGCAGAATATGATTTCTTTTCATAGTTTTTTTTCTTTTCTTCTCCTTTTATTTTTTATTTATTTTTGCAAGAACTGATTTAATGTTTTTTCTGATTTTTTTTAATTGTTTTTATAAAATTATTTCATAACAAAGTTTGTATTTGAAATTATTATACGTTGGTTTAGTCGTATCAAAACTTTAAAGTGGACAACATCAACGAAATTTGTTATTGCCGAGCAAATTTACTTACAACCACAATACATTAATTTAAATAAAAAAAACTGAAAAGAATTAAAAAAAATATTTTTTCTTAAATAAAAATGTTATTTTGGAGACTTTTTATAATTTTATGTTTCAACACTTTACTGGCGTGCGGTGTTAACAATTATTGTACGGTTCAAAAGCGTGTACCTCTAACGCGTACGGTCCTCAGGCATGGCGCCATTATAAAACAAGTGAGTACGATGGATTTTAAGTCTTTCGCTCAAATGGGTCAGTGTGTCATAATTAAGCGTTTGAAATTGCAATTGCAATGGCTTTGGTTTTATCAAAGTGGAAAGTTTTTCAAACAAATTGTTATGAAAATAAAAAAAACACAAAAAAAATTTTAAAATTCTCGAAATATGCTAAGAAATCTTGATAAAAATACAAAAACACTTTAAATGTACACACAGTTACAAAAGTATACATACGGTTAAAAAATTTCAGAAATTTTTTAATCAATCCGTTTTCGTTGAAAATCTTTATAGTTTCCTTGATTTTAAGACGTTAAAAAATTTCTGAAATTGAACTGAATTGTGGCCCTGCATTCGATTTACAAATTTCACAAATTACTGAATCAAAGCAAAAGACCGTCTTAAAATCGAAGAAAGATGCCAGACAGTTATAAATGTTTTCAACGAAAACGGATTTGTTAAAAAATTTCTGAAATTTGTTAACTTTTGTGGACCTGTGCAGACCCACAAAAGTACAAATTCACAAATTTCAGAAATTTATTAACCAAGACCGTCTTAAAATCGAGGAAAGATGTCAGACAATTATAAAGATTTTCAACGAAAACGGATTGGTTAAAAAATTTCTGAAATTTGTTATCCGTATGTATACTTTTGTGGCTGAGTGTAAACCAAAATTAGAACTACGCCTAAAACAAATAAAATTATTAAAAAAAAAAACAATTCTGATAAAAAAAAATTTATACGTTTCCAAAAGTCATGTAAAAAGAGAACTTAAACAGTAACAAACATTCGTTTGACCGCATTAGTTTTTTTTTTTTTTTTTTTTTTTTTTTTTTTTTTAAATTTAAATTTGTTTTACTTGAAAATGTTTAAAAAAACTCTTAAATAAAATTTAAAAATATATTTTATGCTGATCAACAGAATGATATAAAATCGAAAATATTAAAAGAAATTCGTTTGAACGCATTATTATGTGAATTAAAAATTTTTTATAGTGTTTGCACCAAAAAAATAATATGTTTGTCATTGAGTTTAAGAAGTTTTGCAGGGTTTAAAGAGTTTGAATTTCTATACCCAATCGAAACACGTTGAATTTTCTCTTCTAGATTATGGACGTTCGAAATTTTTCTATTTAAGCTATACTGTAAGTGCAGCGTAGTCGCCGTGGTCTAGTGTGTTGGCTTAGTAGACGTAAAGCCGGGTTCGTATCCCGGGTCAGGAGGCATCAAAAGGAAATATGAAAAAATATTTCTTCGGCGATTTCCTCTCAGCAGATTTCTGGCAAAAACTATGGGAGTAACTAAACCTTCCATGAAAAAATTTCTCAAAAATTTGTCGTTCGGAGTCGACTTTAAACTGTAGGTACCGCCACTCATGTATAAAATTAACACATACAACATGAGTGGTGTGAAAAACTAGGCCGTAATCCTGACTGAAGGGTTCGACGACTAATATTTTGCAAATACATACGAACAATTCTGAGTCGCTTGTTGTGTTGACATTTTGTAGCACAAACCATTCAATCGACGGTTTTATTGTGGCAAACAAATTCAGAAATAGAACGCATTGCCAAACTTTGTTTAGTTTAATACAATCTCAGTGTGGTCAGCTTGTTTGACCACAGTAATGTTTGTCAATTGCTGATTATTTTTATCACAAAAAAAAAACTTTAATTGTTTGACTTAAAAATAATTACAAGGGCTTTCATATGATCGCCGCAACAGCTGTCTAGAATTGTGTTGCAGACAAAAGCTGGGGCAAAACTTACAGTTAGCGTTGATAGCTACTTTGAAGATTTTTCATAAATTATGCCAGTTTTGTTGCTTATAGCATTGTTAGTCATATGTATAGGCAGATAGGCAGGTTAAAGGCGAGGACAACAATCACAAAGTTCTAGAAGAAGTATTCATGCCAAACGGTCAAACCTATAAAAAAACTCAAGTCAAGACTTACTGTGTACCTACCATATGTAATGAGAGATTTTGTTCGTGCTTAGTTCTCCAATCTAAGCAACATAAGCAACGAAACCCACTTCCAAGTCTATGCATTAGCGTGTAAGTAAAATTATCACTTCTGGGGCACTGAAGGTTCACATATTAAGTAATACACAAACGCCATTCAGCATTGTCTTTCAGCCTGTCAACTTCTAGAACTTTCTATGTTGTTTTGTTATCTTTTTGGCAACACTGGTTTAAACAGCTCGCGCACCTTTCGTGTTTTGTTTCACTGTCAGACATCTTCAGTTTGGTCTATAATTTAACCATGAATCGTCTTACAAACGAACAACGCTTGCAACTGATTGAATTTTATTATCAAGATGCGTGGTCTGTTAAGAAAGTTCATCGCGCGCTTCTTCCATTTTATGGTCAGTTTAATCGACCCACTGAAGGGGCTATTCGCGCTATTGTGACTAAATTTCGCACCAAATTTACATTGTTGGACATTAAACCACCAACACGCATACGTAGAGTGCGAGCTGAAGAAAATATCGCAGCTGTATCGGCCAGTGTGAATGATGACCATCAATTATCGATTCGTCGCCGTTCGCAACAATTGGGCCTCTGTTACTCAACAACATGGAAAATTTTGGATTTAGATTAAGGATTTAGGTGTGTAGCCTTTCAAAATACAGCTGGTGCAAGAATTGAAGCCGAACAACCTACTGCAACGCAGAATTTTTGGTGAATGGGCTCTTGGAAAGTTGGCCGAAGATCTACTTCTTTATCGAAAAATTGTGTTCAGCGACGAAGCTCATTTTTGGCTCAATGGATACGTAAATAAGCAGAATTGTCGATTTTGGAGTGAAGATCAGCTAGAAGCATTGCAAAAGCTACCATTGCATCCAGAAAAAGGCACAGTTTGGTACGGTTTATGGGATGGTGGCATCATTGGACCGTACTTCTTCAAAGA
This sequence comes from Sarcophaga variegata, assembly GCA_932273835.1. Classification (NCBI taxonomy): domain Eukaryota; kingdom Metazoa; phylum Arthropoda; class Insecta; order Diptera; family Sarcophagidae; genus Sarcophaga; species Sarcophaga variegata. The sequence continues at coordinate 12,534,916 of OW026361.1, read as the reverse complement.
ATGGTGAGCGCTACTGTAAGATGATATCCAACTTTTTTGCCCAAAATGCAAGAGCTTGACTTGCATGACATGTGGTTTCAACAAGATGGTGCCACATGTCACACAGCACGCGTAACAATGGACTTATTGAGAGGCGAGTTCGGTGAACATTTTATTTCACGTTCGGGACCGGTCAATTGGCCGCCTAAATCGTGCGATTTAACGCCTTTAGACAATTTTTTGTGGAGCTATCTTAAAGCTCATGTCTATACAGACAAACCTGCTTCAATTGACGCATTGGAAGACAACATTGAAGCATTTATTCGTGAGATACCGGCCGAAATGTTGGAAAGAGTATGCCAAGATTGGACTAAGATTGGACGGAGGCGCAGTCGCGGTCAACATTTGCATGAAATAATCTTCAAACATTAAATTATATGGACCGTACTATCGATTCAAATAAAGATTTCATGAATTTTTCTGAATTTTATGTGTTTTTTTTTGAAAAATTTTCCTATACCTCTTAAAAAATCATCTATTATAAAATTGTCTAAGAAAGTGTCTATGGCATGACATTCAACAGTTAGCACTCATTAGGGTTTTACCAGCGCTGGTACAATGGTAGTTTGAAGATTTTTCTACTGAGAAGCTACATACAGACACAATTGGTCATTAGCACTCTTCAGTCAGGATTACGGCCTAGTTTCTCACACCACTTATGTTGTGTGCGTTAATTTTATCATGAGTCGACTCCGAACGACAGATTTTTTGAAAAACTTTTCATGGTAATTTATTTACTCAGAGTTTTTGCCAGAAATCTGCTGAGAGGAAGTTGCCGAAGAAATATTTTTTCATTTTTTGTTTTTATGTCTGGCCTTGGGCTCGAAGCCTGGCTTTACGTCTAATAAGCCAACACACTACCTACTAGACTACGGCGACTACCACGACTGAGAAGCAAAGGTTTTATTTGTACAGGAAAGCAGAAAAAGCATATGCACTCGGAGCTTCGCATGATGCCAATGTCAAAGGATGTGTAATGTCAATCCGAGATAGACCAGCGGTATACATTCTTCTTTGATGGCAAAACACTATGCCTACACTGAGTTGGTGAAGAATGGTTTCTCCTCTCTCTCTCTCTCTGGACTCTGTAGCTCTTGCAGCATCCATTGGTAATAAGGCCAACCATGGTAATAACTCCTGCAACTATTCTGAAGATGCTCATTCACTCTAGGCCCATGATTATATAAGAGAAGGTATCCAGTTTAAAGCAAACACATTTGAGGCCGTTAAAAAGTACTTTTGTAATTTTAAATTATTAAAATATGGGTACATTTTAGGCTTTTGGTACTTTTTTTTGTCATAGAAAAGTACTTTTCTATATTAAAGTACTAATTATGATTTTATTATGTTTTCTTTAGACCATATTTAAAACATTCTTGAAGAAAGAATGTTGTATAGGCTATAAAAACATGAAAGGAAAATGCCAACCAATTTGCGTGAATGGCTGTGAAAATGGAATCTGCATTAAACCGGATACGTGCGAGTGCAATAAGGGATACAAGATCTTTAGCGAGTATGCAAAAAATAAGTAAGTAGCAACATTCAACTCAAACTTCATTCTATTATATGGGAGTAATGGAGTTTCTTAACATTTCTAGGTGTGTGCCCGATTGTGGTAAATGTGAGCATGGCTTCTGTAGTGCTCCCGGTGTATGTAATTGCAACAAAGGTTTCCAGCGTGTCAACGATACCTGCCGGCCTGTATGTGACAATTGCGAAAATGGTTATTGCAGTAAGCCCGGTCAATGTAATTGCAAATTGGGCTACCAAAAATCGGAAGAGGGAAAATGTGAACCCATATGCAATATCAAGTGTCGTAATGGCAAATGTGTGGCTCCCAATGAATGTGCCTGCGACAAAGGCTATGAAATGAATGAAAACAATGTTTGCATACCGGTTTGCGAGCAGGGCTGTAAAAATGGCGACTGTGTGGCACCGGGTCTATGTGAATGTCGAAAAGGTTATCGGAAAAACTCTGTAAAATCATGTGAACCGATTTGTGTGCCTTTTTGTCTCAACGGTAAATGTATAGCGCCTGGTGTATGTGACTGTGATCGTGGCTACACACTAAATGAGTTCAATGAATGCGAACCCGTTTGCAATGGCGGTTGCATCAATGGCCACTGTGTGTCACCAGACTTTTGTAAATGTCATAAAGGCTACAGCCTATTGACTCCCAATTCATGTCAACCTGTTTGTCAAACAGGCTGTGCCAATGGCAAGTGCATAGCACCCGATACTTGTGAGTGCAATAAGGGCTATAAGCAGGATGCGCAGCAACAATGCCAGCCGATATGTTCCAACGGCTGTCCTAATGGTAAATGTATGGCTCCCGAGCAATGTGAGTGCTTGGAGGGTTATGAGATGATTGAAGAAAACAAATGTCAGCCCAAGTGCTCTCCAAACTGCTTAAATGGTCAATGTGTGGCTCCAAATAAATGTGAATGCAATGCGGGCTTTGAATTAAAAGCGGATAATAAATGTGAACCCGTTTGTTTAGAGGGCTGTTTAAATGGTCTGTGCATAGAGCCGAACAAGTGTGAATGTTTAAAGGGCTACACAAAATTAACAGCCTCAGTCTGTCAGCCCTTTTGCTCTACGGGTTGTGAGAATGGTAAATGTGTGTCACCAGATGTATGCGAGTGTAACAAGGGCTATAACGTGTCAGCTGAGGGAAAATGTTTACCGATTTGTAGTAATGGCTGCTTAAATGGTATATGCACGGCTCCCGAAACTTGTACCTGCCATGATGGTTATGGCCTAGCCACAGACAATAAATGTGAGCCTATATGTGAAATGGGTTGCTTAAATGGTTTCTGTAAAGCTCCCAATACGTGCGAGTGTAATGAGGGCTATGAAATGAGCAAAGAAAATACCTGCGAACCTGTGTGTCAACAAGGCTGTCCAAATGGTTTCTGTAAAGCTCCCAATGTATGCGAGTGTAATGAGGGCTTTGAAATGAGCAAAGAAAATACCTGCGAGCCTGTGTGCCCAGACGGATGTCCAAATGGTTTCTGCAGAGCTCCCAATACATGCGAGTGTAATGAGGGCTATGAAATGAACAAAGAAAACGCCTGCAAACCTATGTGCCCAGACGGATGTCCGAATGGTTTCTGCAAAGCTCCCAGTGCTTGCGAGTGCAATGAGGGCTATGAAATGAACAAAGAAAACGTCTGTGAACCTGTGTGCCCAGACGGATGTCCAAATGGTTTCTGCAAAGCTCCCAGTGCTTGCGAGTGCAATGAGGGCTATGAAATGAACAAAGAAAACGTCTGTGAACCTGTGTGCCCAGACGGATGTCCAAATGGGTTCTGTAAAGCTCCCATTGCATGCGAGTGCAATGAGGGCTATGAAATGGGCAAGGAAAATACATGCGAACCTGTGTGCCAAGACGGATGTCCAAATGGGTTCTGTAAGGCTCCCAATACCTGCGAGTGTAATGAGGGCTTTGAAATGAACAAAGAAATCGCCTGCGAAGCTGTGTGCCTAGACGGATGCCCAAATGGTTTCTGTAAAGCCTCGAATACATGCGAGTGTAATGAGGGATATGAAATGAAAAATGATGGCAAGTGTATGGCCGTATGCAAAGACGGCTGTCAAAACGGTGTGTGCATTGCGCCTGAAACCTGTGAATGTTTACCAGGTTATGCCGAAGCTGCATCTAGTATTTGTGAACCTATTTGCGAAGCCGAGTGCACCAATGGCAAATGTATTTCGCCTGACGTATGTCAATGTAATGAAGGCTATGAGTTGCTGTCTAATAATACATGTGAGCCCATTTGTTTATCGGGCTGTGCCAATGGTCATTGCATTTTGCCCAATACGTGTGAATGTAATCAAGGCTATGAAATGTCTGATGATACAAATACTTGTCAGCCCATATGTTCAGAGGGATGCCTTAATGGTCAATGTATAGCTCCAGATACGTGCATGTGTTGGCCAGGCTATAAAGCCTTAAATAATAGCATTTGTGAACCCATATGCCAAAGCGGTTGTTCGAATGGCCAGTGCATTAGGCCGGATATTTGCCAATGTAATGAGGGCTACGAACAAAACGATCAAGACATATGTGAACCTATTTGCCAGCCAGCTTGTGAAAATGGCCTATGCATAGGGCCCAATGTATGCCATTGTAATGAGGGTTATGAAAAGCTTGAGGGTAGCCTTAAGTGTGTGGCAATATGTGAACCTGAATGCGTTAATGGCATGTGTATGGCTCCCAATATCTGCGAATGTTGGCCGGGCTATACGGCAATATCGAATATTCACTGTGAACCTGTTTGTACTGAAGGTTGTTCCAATGGTTTGTGTGTAGCACCCGATACCTGTGAATGCCTGGAAGGTTATAATATGACTCTTGTTAATAAATGTGAACCGATTTGTAAAGAGTATTGTAAAAATGGCTTCTGTAAGGCACCCAATTATTGTGAGTGTGAAGAGGGCTTTAGGGAAACTTTACCAAACAAATGTGAACCTATTTGTGAAGACGGCTGTCCACATGGTCGCTGTATAGCCCCTAATAAATGTGAGTGTTTGGAGGGATATCAAATGAAATATTATAATAGCAGCTGCATAGAGGGTGTATGTAAAAAAGAAAGTACATGTGAACCCATATGTCCACAGGGTTGTACGAATGGCCAATGTATTGAACCCAATACTTGCGAGTGCGAAGAGGGTTTTAATAAAACTTCACCCCACAAATGTGAACCCATTTGTGAAGACGGCTGTCCGCATGGTCGTTGTATAGCTCCCAATGAGTGTGAGTGTTTGGAGGGTTATCAAATGGAAAAAAGCTCTCATAACTGCTTCGATGGTATATGTGAACAAGAACTGGGAAATGTTTGTAAGCCCATATGCTCACAAGGTTGTACTAATGGCCGATGTGTTGAACCTAATATTTGCGAATGCCTGGAAGGTTACATTAAGACATCATCAGCTTCGATTTGCCAGGCTCTGTGCACTATACCATGCCTGAATGGCCATTGTATTGCACCCGATCAATGTGAGTGTAATAGGGGGTATGCTTTAAACCAAAGCCAACAATGTGAGCCCGTTTGCCATGAAACATGTGAAAATGGTTGGTGTTCAGCACCAAATGTCTGTTCCTGTTATCAGGGTTTTAATAAAACTCTTAATGGCACTTGTAAGCCTATTTGTGACACGAAGTGCATAAATGGTGAATGCATAGCACCCAATAATTGTGAATGTCTGGAAGGCTTTAAAAAGAATCCACAGGGTTTATGTGAACCCTTTTGCTTAGACGAATGTCTGAATGGCTATTGTCAGGCACCTGGATCATGTGAATGTTATGAGGGCTTTAAAAAATTAACAAATCAAACATGTATGCCTGTATGCAAGCCGGAGTGCATAAATGCTGATTGTATAGCACCGAACAAGTGTCAGTGTAAAGAGGGTTATGAACCATACCAAGCCCATGAATGCCAAGCCATATGCCCAGAAGGTTATGCCAAGAATAAAGAAAATGTATGTGAACCAATATGTCAACCGGAATGCTCTAATGGCCGTTGTATAGCACCCCAACAATGCTTGTGCAATCAGGGTTTTCAACTAAGCACAGAAAATATATGCCAGCCTGTGGATGTACACTACAATACTAAAGACAAGGAGCAGCTTAAGCAAACAAAATCGTGTGAAAATCTTTGCCTGAATGGCACCTGCTGGCAGGGTAAATGCCGCTGTCCTGAAAATCAACAAATTAAAGCAGTCCGTGAAAGTTTTATCTGTTTACCCATGTGCCATTACGATAAGGAATGCTTAAATGGATTGTGTACAGAAAATGCTACGTGTGAGTGCCTAGAGGGCTATGTCTTCTCGCCTAGCAGCTATCAGTGTGAAAATATGCTGCTGTTAAGTGCAACGCATGGCAATAAGATGAGTAAATTTTTAAAATGGTTTTTCATATTCGCATTGATCTCAGCTTTGTTGGCATTGAAAATCCTACTGGTGATGTATTGTTTGACGCGGAAAACATCCTACAATGTGGATAAGAAAGGTAAGTTGTAAGCAAGGCATAGGAAATCTTGTAATCTTTTACTAACCATCATTCTTTACAGAAAATGAATATGGTTTGATAAAACTTTCACAAAAAGCCGATATCATACGTCAACCCAACAATATAGATGTTTAGGGGCGCCATGGAAAAAAGTGTCATTGTATTGATTAAGAAATTATTTTTATTTTTTTTAATTTTATTGTATTTAGTTTATAAGTGTATTATTAAATAAAAAAATGTTTGTTGTAAATATAAATTTAAAAAAAAAAAAAAAAAAAAAAAAAAATAATGAAAATTGCGTCGTCCACCTCCTGTGTTTAACAACTGCACCACACCACCATATTTAAAGCATTAAGAAGAAGAGGAGTACTCCAGAAATTAATTCGAATCGTTAATATGCAGGAAGTTTCATTTCTTTACACACAATTATTACATATGAGCTGCCCCTTCACCCTAGCTATTGCCCATCGTAATGAATAATAAAGGGTCCGCCAAATAACTTTTTTTTTGAAAATGCTTTAAAAAAACTCTCAAATTTCTCTTTTTATTTGAAAGTACAATCCTTCCGGTTAAAAATCGAAAATAATTTCATTCAAATGGCTGCCTCGGCTGGCCATGCAGTAGCCTACACCAGAAGATGCCGATTTTGGCAAAAAAAAATCATCTTTTCAGATGAAGCTCATTTTGATCTTGGCGGGTATGTAAACAAGCAAAATTGTCGCATTTGGGGCACAGAAAACCCGCACGCATACATTGAAATGCCGACGCACTCAAAACGAGTCACTGTTTGGTGCGGATTTTGGTCCAGAGGCATAATTGGGCCATTTTTCTTCGAAAATGAGCAAGGAGTGGCCGTTAAAGTCAATGGCGATCGTTATCTGGCCATGTTGAACGAATATTTGTTCACAAAAATTGAAGAGGAGGTTATTGGCAACATTTGGTTTCAACAGGACAGCGCTACGTGCCACACAGCCGAAGCTACACTCGATGTTTGGCGCCCTGTTTTTGAAGATCGCATTATCAGCCGCAGAGCTGATGTCGTTTGGCCACCTCGGAGCTGCGATTTAACACGGTTGGACTATTATTTGTGGGGTGCCGTCGAAGATAAGTGTTACGCCGACAAGCCAGAGACAATTGACCAATTGACGCTTTAAAGGACAATATTCGTGAAGCCATTGGTGAAATACAGCTGCACACAATCGATAATGTGCTTAAAAATTGGACCGATCGTGTAGGCTACTGCATGGCCAGCCGAGGCAGCCATTTGAATGAAATTATTTTCCATTATTAACCGGAAGGATTGTACTTTCAAATAAAAAAAGAAATTTGAGAAAATATTCAGTAGTGTTTTTTTTAAAGCATTTTCAAAAAAAAAAGTTATTTGGCAGACCCTTTATCATGAAGAAAGTCTGTTCATAGAGAAGAAGAGTTACGCGGAGTCTCTCATGCCAATTTAAGGATTTGCCTTATGCGGATGATATTTTGCACAACATCTTCAACATACACATTACAAACCTTTAGCTAGGTTTACCGCCTAGCTTCTCACACCACTTATATTAGGTGTATTAATTTTATACATGAGTGGCGCCAAATACAGTTTAAAGTCGACTCCAAACAACAGATTTTTTTGAGAAACTTTTCATTTTTATTATTCTCTCAGAGTTTTTGCCAGACATCTACTAATAGGAAGTCGTCTACGAAATATTTTTTTCTTATTTCGTTCTGTATGAAATGTCTGACCTGGGGTTTGCACCGTTGGCGACTCCATCATCTTCAACCTGTAAATAAAATTACAAGATTTGGAACGATTAGTGGCCAACGTTGTACTTGCGATAAATACAGTGAGCGCCAAAAGAAACTGTACATTAGAAAAAATTATATACATTAATAAATTACCGTTATTTATATTTTAAAATTTATTTCATTGCCAGTTTTTAACATTGGAACTGAAAAATAAAAGTTACAAAAAATTTCGAAATATTGTGAAATTTTTTCGGGCACTCTCCTTAAGTGGTAAAACTTGAGTTTGGTGATTGTTAGAATTGTATCAATAGTGTACAGTTTCTTTTGATACTCACGGGGCCCTAAATAAATAAGAAGAAGTGCAAATAATTTAAAGATGCGTTTGTTATTGCTCATCAAACCGACTCTACTCAACGGAACCGCGGTTTGATGGTTGGTTGATGATCGCTTTTGGTTTTGAGCGTATCATGAATTTGATGGCAAGCATGATAACAGATGCTCTTGGAACTACAGTGAGCGCCATAAGTGAGTCAACACTTTTGTTCTTAAGTATAAAACAGTTTTGTTCTTAAGTATAAAAAAGTTCCTTTATCATGAATTGTTGTTTTTGTTTTAACATTTTATAAGAAATAAATAAACGTTTTTATTTTTGGAAATTTATTCGACTATTCTCATTTACTTTTCTCGCTATCCTAAGAAAATGAATTATTTCAGTGTTGTTTACTTACTTTTGGCGCTCAGTGTACATCATTTAAGACACTGTTCAGTATGCTTATCTAGCCACTCAAGTGTTTATCGGCAGATATAAGTCACTTAAGGCAGTCAGATGTGGAATCTTTTCAGGACAGCTGAATTTTTGCTTGTAGCTTGCACTACCTAATTACAGAGGTACTCTTCAGGCAGAATTAATAACTATAGAGAGTGCCACTGTACGAATCCAATATTAGAGTATAAATGTTGTAAAAAAAAAGTTTTAAATCGCGTTAGTCTAGTAGGTAGTATGTTGGTTTAAAACACGTGAGCCAGTGTTTCAAACCACAGCTTAGACATCTCGAATAAAATGAAAAATTATGAAAAAATATTCCTTCTGCGACTTCTTCTCAGCAGATTTCTGGCAAAAACTCTGAGAGTAAATAAAATATTGACATGAAAAAGTTTCTTAAAAATCGGTAATTCGGAGTCGACTTTAAACTCTGGGTCCCTCTACTCATGTATGAAATTAACGCACGCAAAATAAGTGGAAGGATAGGTTGTAATCCTGACTGAAGGGTTATAATGACCAATTATGTATGTATGTTATGTGTGTATGCCGCAGCCTTCTGGCAAAAACTCAGAGAGTAAATGAAATTGCCATGAAATTTTTCGCAAAAGGTCTGTCGTTCGAAGTCGATTTTAAACTATAGGTTCTGCTGCTCCTTATGGGTAATATTGATCGACACACGTACATACACATACACCACATGTTTGGTGAGAGAAGCTAGATTCTAATCTTGACTGGAGTTTTAATGACCAATTAACTGAGACAGTAAAATATGATCGAATGTAACATGTAGTTGATGAGGATATAAAGCGAGATTCTAATAAAAACAAATCGTACCATTCTTTATTATTGTATTCTATCGTATCAGATGGACCATTTATTGATTTATATTTGAACCATTGGTTATAAGGAATCTGACAATACTTACACACAGTTACTAAAGTATACATACGGTTAAGAAATTTCAGAAATTTTTAACCAATCCGTTTTCGTTGAAAATCTTTATAGTTTCCTTGATTTTAAGACAATCTCTTGCATTGGTTAAAAAATTTCTGAAATTGAACTGAATTATGGCCCTGTACAGGCCCACAAAGGTATGCATCCGATTTACAAATTTCACAAATATCTGAACCAATGCAAAAGACCGTCCTAAAATCGAAGAAAGATGTCAGGCAATTATAAAGATTTTCAACGAAAACGGATTGGTTAAAAAATTTCTGAAATTTGTTAACCGTATGTATACTTTTGTAGCTGAGTGTATGTCATTATATTCTGTCATACAATTCAGTATATTATTTCCACTGAACGTAATGAATCGATTGACGCTTGAACAGCGTTGAGTTTTATTGGAAAAAAAATCATCTTTTCGGATGAAGCTCATTTTCACTCTGGTAGGTACTTTAATAGGCAAAATTGCCATATTTGGGGCTTAGAAAACCCACATGTGGTCTCACAGAAGGCAATGCACCCATTACGAGTGACTGTTTGGTGCGGCTTGCGGTGCAAAGGCATCATTGGCCCATATTTCTTTGAAAACGAGGACGGCGCAACCATTACGCTCAATGGAGACACCTATCGCTCTATGATAACCGATTTTTTTGTACCCGCTCTTCATGGTCTTGATGTGGAAGATGTTTGGTTTTAACTTGCCACACATCTCATGTCACAATCGATTTATTTCGTTAAACGTCTGATGGCAGTTTAATTAGCCGAAATGGTAATGTCGTTGGACTATTTTCTATGGGACGCCGTTAAAGAAAATTATTATGCCGATAAACCAGAGACAATTAAGCATTTGAAGGGCAACATTCATGATGCCATTGCCTAGATACGACCCCATACACTTGAAAAAGTGCAAGGAAAATTGTTGCGATCGAATACGATACTGACAGGCCAGTCACGTCTAACCTTTTATCTATGCTTTCGTTAAGCGTACTTTTCCAAACGTCAGCCCCCAACTCCACAAAAGGTTTCTCGCCCAATAAGCGACGTAAAAGTTGACCTTCTCGCAAGTTCGTTGGTTCAGAATTTTCACATGAACTGGGTACCGTCAGAGGGTAATCATATAAACGTTGCAACTTCCCCTTACAGTCCCATACTATTTTCGATTTATCGTTTGATGGCCATTTAATTAGCCGAAGTGGTAATTGGCAATTGGCCGCCAAGAAGCTGCGATTTGGCAACGTAGGACTAATTTATGTTCGTCGCCGTTAAAGAAAAGTGGTATGCCGATAAACCAGACACAATAAAGTATTTGAAGGCCAACATTCGTGATAGCATTGCCTAGATACGACACCATATACTTGAAAAAGTGCATGGAAAATTTTTGTGATCGAATGAGGTACTGTGAGGTTAGCTGCGGCAGTCATATGAATGAAATAATGTTCCATGTCTAAGCGGAACAATTGTACTTCACAGCAAAGCAATAAAATTGTTAAAAGTTCAATTTATTGCATTTTTAAATTTAAACCTTTTGATGGGCCAACCTATATTATCATACAATTTGAATTTTTTTTGTAGCATAGTGTAAATATTGAAAACAATAATTTAAACAATTTAAAACAATTTAAACTTTTAAATGGCCCACCCTATATTATCATACAATTTGACAATTTGAAATTTTTTTGTAGCGCAGTGTAAGTATTGAAAACAATAATTTAAACAATTTAAAACAATTTAAACTTTTTAATGGGCCACCCTATATTATCGTAGAATTTGACAAATTGATTTTTTTTTGTAGCACAGTGTAAGTATTGAAAAAAACTTGTTTATTTATTTACAAATAAAACACTCAACACTTTTTAATTTAATTTTATTTTTATTTTATTCTTATTTGTTTTGTTTTTTGTGTTTTTATTTAAAAATAAATTTCAATTCCTTAATACACCATTATTTGGCTACGATCTAGGAAATGTTCGCGATAGAAGTCAGGCGATACTGTTGCGTATAAAATGAAATTAAATAAAAAAAGAAAATAAAATTATTTTTAATAAATAAATAAAAAAGAAAATATTAAAAATAATATGAAATGAAATGAAATGTAATTACCGTGAACTATCTCCGATCTGATAGAGCGTTGTTTTTGCACTTGTATGAAGCGCAAGAGAACGCCCAATACGATTAGAAGCGTTAAAATGCAAATACTGATAAAGACACACCACAGATTCAACCAGGTTGGTATGTTTAGTTTACAAACCGATGGTATTTCGGTAATTCCATCCTCCTCGAAATTATCCATGAGATTTAAGAAAGGTGTACCGTCGGTAGTTAAGCTATAAGCATCTAGGCTGCTGGTATTCTCATTTGAGTGTGTTTGCAACAAAATCTCGGTCAATTTAGCCATAGTTTAGGTTCTTAAATTAAATTAAAATTTTTAAAATATTTTTTTTTTGATTTATTTTTAATGCTTAAACAACGTTTAATATCTGCCACTTGTAATCTTTAAATGTAGAAAACTTTAATTGCATATTATGCAGCTGCTACTGCTGCTACTTCTGCTGCTGCACTGCTGCTGCTGCTACTACTTTTGCTGCTTAAATGGTGTTCCGCTTAAGACATGTGACTTCAAGAACGAGGCTTTAATTATCATACTTCTTACAGCAAAAATTGTTTTAAAATCTTTTCTTTTTTTCTGTTTTTCCTTCTTATCTTTTCTGTTCTTCTACTTAAGACTGACAAGCTGTATTAAGCAGCAGTATGTTGTTGTTGTTTATATTCACTACAATTTATTTATAAAATTTTTAGTTTATTTAAAAATAATAAAAAGAAAAACACACAGAATATCACTTTTGTTTGTTTTCATCTCCTTAGGACAATAAAGAATTGACAAACACTTGAGACACGTTTAACGATATTGCATAGAAAAGGAAAATGTAGCTTCATCTGTATAGCGTTTCATAAAGCGTGTCCTATATCCAAATCTGACAAAAAGTACAACAAAGGATGTGTAAGATCTATTTAACAATAAACAACAGTAATGAAACAACGATGTTTACATTTATAGAGCTCTCGAGAAGGCGAAGCCACGAACATTCGTCTTCAAAAACATTCATCAGACAAAGCAGGCGAGAGAGTCAGTAAAAGTTCAGTCAGTTTTGTGTGAAGGAAGACGCGGTGTGTTTGAAGAGAGTAATCATGGTTTGAAGATCTCCGTTAAAAAGATCTGTCGAACAATTGTCTAGTAATTGTTATTGCTCATGCAAAGGGTATAAACAAAGGCATAACAAAGAAAGCAATTGTTGTTGTATACATAAAGTTGTGAACAGTGACACACAGAATTGTGCGAATAATAAAAAAATTTAATTATAACTAAACACAAATTTATTTTTATTTTATTTGCAATCTACCAGATCATATTTTAACATAATATCAATCGAAATTCATTTCTTCACTTGAAGGACAACATCATTCATATGATAGTGGCTTCCTTGGGAAGATGACATCTCAAATGTCAAATTATCCCTGGCGCAGAAATTAGGGTTCCTCGATTTAAAAAAACCCCTACAAGAAAAAGTCTCACAGTGTCTCATCACACCATTCACATAACATACATACATACATACATGATTGGTCATTATGACCCTACAGTCGGAATTACGACCTAGTTTCTCCCACCACTTATGTGATGTGCAATAATCATATACATGAGTAGCGCGACCTACAATTTAAACACGACTCCAAACGACAGATTTTATTTTACGCTCAGAGTTTTTGCTAGAAATCAGCTGAGAGGAAGTCGCCGATGACATATTTTTTCATATTTCGTTCAGTTAGAGACGCCTGACCTCGAGTTTGAACCAAGTCCTAAGCCAATACACTACCTACTAGACCACGGCGACTTCACAGCACTTATATGATGTTTCTCACACCACTTATATGATGTGTAATAATTATATACATACATGAGTAGCGCAACCTACAGTGTTAAGACGACTCCAAATGACAGATTTGTTTTGAGAAACTTTTCATGGCAATTTTATTTTGCGCTCAGAGTTTTTGCCAGAAATCAGCTGAGAGCAAGTCGCCGTTTTGATGTCTAACCTGGGATTTGAATCGGGTCCTTACATCTAATAAACCACCACACTACCTACTAGACTACGGCGACTTCTGCGATAACCATGTCCTTAAATTGGTTGTACAAAATATCCTAAGTGGGATGAGCTGTACTGATGTACTGATGTCCTGTTCAAACCATATTTTATAAAATTTCTGGCACCATAAATATAAATTTAAAAAATTTTTTAAAAGTTTTCTTGTTTAATTCGTTGGTTTGTGCCTTCAAATGACGAAGAACTTGTTGCGTTAAAGCTATTGCTTCTTCTCTGGTGGTTGTGTTAAAAAACCCCGTGCTCTTTGATTTATTAAGAATTAAACGTTTGAAGTTTTTCTTTAATTTCTCACATGAATTCTTATTCCTCTTCTAGGATTTTCCTCGTTTAAATGCTCAAAAGATCTTTTCGTTGGCACATCTTTAATCATACGTACGACACAGGAATCATGCAGTGGTGGTTACATGAGGATACAATTCTTTGCGTTAATCACATTGGATATCAAAAATACTTTCCATACGGCCTACTGTTATACCATACGGACGTCGCTGAAAGGTTTCAATGCATCTGAGTAGTTACCTCCGTCACTATACACTGCAGGTTTTTTGCTGCACATCAACAATTGCAAACTGTTGTGTGTCAATCGAGTGGCAAGTGCTGTACTGTACAGTGTCTGCCAAATGAATTTTGTTCATACTCTGCAAAATCGAGAGAGAACACATAACACTCCCGGAACTGGAGCTACAACCACATTGGCAACTGGTTACATGGACTTTGTGGGAAGATTATAAACGTACAGTGACAACAGAAGTCTAACGAGCCAACGGTGTGATCATATCGGTCTAGACAGACTTCTGGTGGTTGTGGAAAGATTTCACCTTCAGACACTGGGATGATTTTAGTAGATGATAGTTTTACACTAACTGAGGTCTTTAATTGCTTTAGGTCTCGTGAAAAAATGTTAAAGAACGTATAACACCCAACGTTAAGCTAACGGAGCCGCAACAGAAAGCAAGTTCTTCAACCATAATTAGACTGGCAAAGCCATCTAGATATGTAGCATGCTGGGGTCAATAAGAGAGACGTCGTGTTTTAAGCGCTTTCATATTTAAATCTGCCATAAACAAAACAAGATTTGAAGATCTGTTGAAGTCATTGTATGTGGAACATATTATTGTTCGTACAATGTCCGCTACGACTGCACCGGGTGGAACGTATCCCAAATGTTCACGTTCATGTTCATGTTCAAATGTTCAATTTCTAACGAAGTCCAATCGCACGATCTCGGTGACTAGCACATATAACTTCCATGTGAGATGATCATACCCTTAAATTTATCGGGCAGTTATGTTCTATTGAAACCACAGGCAATTCAGGCTAAAAGAAGGTGGTAAAAGAAGTTGGTATGTTGTTCGGCCTATAGTGCTCACCGATGGCCCTTAATGGCCTGGCTAATATGGTTCTCAAGCTAATATGAACCGATGAGGCTGCCAACCTAAAAGCCACATCAAACAGTGACTTTTTCGTAATGCATTGAACGTTTTCAGATGTAATTTTGTTTGTATACGTATCTATTAATCTAGAAATGGGCGTTAACGTTGAAGATGATTTTTCAATGTAAATTGCCAACTGATCTAGAGCAACAAGAGCGTACACATGCCGTTGTCTAAGGCCAACCATGGTGATTTTGCAAAACAACTAATTTGACAGATGTAGCATCAACAAAATGGCGGTTATCAGCTGTCAAATTATAGTGCGAATATTCGATACGACTGCAGTGGGTGGAACGTATTCCAAATGTTCATGAAAAATCTAACGAAGTCAATTTGAACGATTTTGGTGGTTAGTACATATCACCGGCAAGTGAGATGACAATGCTCGCAAATTGCTTATGAAGAATATTCAATGTGGCATGATATGTATGTTCTGTTAAAACCATATCGTGTTGATGTCAGAATCATTTAATTCAAAACCAAAAAAGGTTGATAATCATCGTGATTGTATTTGACATTTTTGGGCTGGCCGACGCCTAAAATCAACAGAAAATTGTGACTTTTAAGGTATGCATTGGACTTTCTTGGTGCATATATAGATTTGTATTCGGTAATGTTGTTTGTTTGATAGTGTTGACCTGGCCATAGTCGTTCTCAATGAAATCTGGTCGGATTACACGGTCAAAATCAAAATCCACACCAAAGTTGTGACTTTTGTGAGATGCATTGAATACTCTTGGATCTCATGTGGATTGTACATACGTACATAATTGGTCATTACAACCGTTCAGTCAGGATTACGAACTAGTTTCTCACACCACTTATGTTGTGTGTGTTCTGATGCCTGGCCTGGGGCTCGAACCCTGGCTTTACGTCCAATAAGCCAACACACTACCTACTAGACTACGGCGACTACATGTGGATCTTGTGGATTGTAATCGTACCAAATTCGAGAATTGTGTTTGTTTAGAAGTAGATCTCATCGCTGAAGGTAATTTGTTGCAATTTTTATTATTTGCACGTGTTATAAAATGCCACCATAGGTGGCATCACTATCCAAGACGATTTCCTCAGAGAGATAAACTGAATGACAACTAATTTGACAGATGCTGCTTCTAGCAGATGGGCAACTGCATTTAGATTATATGTTTATCTCTCTCTGGCATGTATTTCATGATGACACTTACATTGACCTTCAGTTTGTATAAAACCCAGGCGTTAATTCTGTCTCTAGTGTAAGAATTTAATTTTCTGAAAAATTTCCAAGATTACAGCAGAAAAACAATAAAAAAAAACAAAAACAAATGAAAACAAAAAAAAAGAAGAATTACAATAAAACACAGACCATTAATATTGAATTAATTGAATGTGTTACAAAAATGCTGGCCAGCAGTAACAAACTAAAAAAGATTAAAAATTTTCAGATTTCATTTAAAGACTGTGTGATGAAATAATGGTACGTGTTATGTACGTATACAACAGCTAAAGGTTACTCAATGAAATTTCTGGAATATTCCGGAAGGACACTGAACTCTATCGGCATGTAGTTAATCGCCATTGATTTATAATTTTCAGTAAAGTATGCTGTTTTATGAAAGAAATTTAAAAAAAAAATTGTTAAAAACTGATTTTATTTACTTCATTAGTTTAATTTCTTTTCAAGAAATCAATGCTTTTAAAACTGTTTTCATTTTCTAAGGTTTGAAGCTTGGATACGGTATGAAAAAAGGTTCAAGTATGAAATGAAATTATTCACCATTTAAAGGAATAAAATTAGCTACAGCTCTACGGTCGGTTATTTATGTGCGTCTAACATTGGTTCTGCTGTTGCTAAATATGAATTGAACTTTATAGTACATCCATATATACATAATTGGTTTTTACAATCCTTTAGTCAGGTTTACAACCTAGTTTCTCACACCACCTATGTTGTGAGTGTTAATTTTACAGTTTAAAGTCGACTCCGAACGATAGATTTTTGAAAAAGTTCTCATGGCAATTCTTATTATTTACGCTCAGAGTTTTTGTTAGAAATCTGCTGAGAGGAAGTCATCGAAGAAATATTTTTTTTTATATTTCGTTTTGATGTCTAAGATCGGATGACTGGAATCCTAATACGGTCGTTCCCCCGGAATTCCTGGATATATATACCGACGGCTGCGGTGTCTACTCTGGGAAACTGGACCTAAATATTTCTCTCCGTCTGCCGGAATACTGCAGTGTGTTTCAGGCGGAGGTGATGGCATTTTACCGGGCCGCTCAATGGATCCTAGTCAACTTTACTCCTTTCACTCGCCTCTCGATCTTTTCTGATAGTCAGGCCGCGATAAGATCTCTATCGGGTTTCGTGATTAACTCTAGGATCGTTAGGGAATGTCGCCGCTGTCCCGACCTTCTTTCGGGGCGTTTCACTAGTGTCTGTCTGGTGCGGGTCGCCGGACACAGTGAAAATCCGGAAAACTGTAGGGCCGACGAGTTCGCCAGAGCTGGTGCGCTCCTTCCGGAGTCCTCTTCTGTTGAATTGAGTATGCCACTTGCCTCGGTCAAGTTAACCATTGCGCGGAGGTTCTATCGGAACGCCAACCTATCCTGGGTCAATTAGAAGTCCTGCTCCACCGCTAGACACACCTGGCCCAAGATGGATAGAAGGCGTACCAACCGATTACTTGGTCTTGGTCGTGATGTCATCTCGACTACAGTGGCCGTGCTTACAGGTCATTGCGTCATGGGTAGACACGCGGAAAGAATGAGAATCCCTTTCAACGACTTCTGCCGTGGATGCAGGTTCACTGAGGAAGAGGAGACTGTTGTTCACTTTCTTTGCCAGTGCCCGTCTCTTGATAGGTGTAGATATAGGTTATTTGGCTCCCCATTCCTTGTTAGCTTAACGGAGCTATCATCTATTGACATGAAGGATATAGCCTCGTTCATCAAACTTTCTGGCTGGTTTTCCAGTGCGGGGTAGTCGTGCTTTTGTTGTGCAGCCCTTGCGCTGACCAACTTCTTCCTTTTCCCTGATTTTGGTGGAACTTGGTTAGTACAGGGACTGCGGTCACTCGTGGCATCACAACAGGCCGCTATGCGTGCTCAAGTGAGCTTTGTGATATCAGAGCTACCACTCCGACCTAACCTAACCTAACCTAACCTAAGATGGCCGTCTTACGTCTAATATACCAACACACTACCTACTAGACTATGGCGACTCTGTACCTTTTGTTTTAATTCGTTTCGTAAAGTCAAAGGACTCCAATGCTTTTCAGTGTACCTAAGACAAATATGTTGTTCCGCTTTCCCCGTTTCAATTCCCCGTATTTCCTAGGGCTCAGTTATAGATCAGATCATACTGAGGATCATACAAATGTAGACTTAAGCAACAGTTGTTGGCCATAAAAATGTGAAGAAAGAACTACCGCCACTACCAAGTATGTTCCACATACTTGGAACCCGTGCAAACGTTAATACATTTTTACAGAAATCACCTGATTCCCTATCAAATGCTAGGCATGATATACAACAGCTGATAACCGCCATTTTGTTGATGCTACATCTGTCAAATTAGTTGTTTGCAAAAGCTCTAGATCAGTTGGCAGTTGACCTTAATTTTCATTGAAAAATAAACTTCGAAGTTAAGGCCCATTTTTAGATAAATACATACGTAAATAAAAAAAATTTCATCTGAAAACGTTCAATGCATTCCGAAAAAGTCACTGTTTGGTGTGGATTTCTAGTTGGCAGCCTAATCGGTTCATATTTGTTTGAGAACGACATTAGCCAGGCCACCAAGTGCCATCGGCGAGCACTATAGGCCGAACAACATACCAACTTCTTTTACCACCTTCTTTTGGCCTGAATTGCCTGTGGTTTCAATAGAACATAACTGCCCGATAAATTTAGGGGTATGATCATCTCACGGGAAAGTGATATGTGCTAGCCACCGAGATCGTGAAATTTGACTTCGTTAAATTCGGAATACTTTTTGCCCAGTGAAGACGTGGTGGACCTTCGAACGATAATATATTCCACATACGATGGCATCAACAGATCTTTGAAATGAATAAAATATACGATGATATCTCACAACACAAACACAGCATAGTAAGGATTACGACCTAGTTTCTCACACCACTTATGTTGTGTGCGTTAATTTTATACATAAGTGGCGGAATCTACAGTTTAAAGTCGACTGCGAACGATAGATTTTTGAGAAACTTTTCATGGCAATTTTATTTACTCTCAGAGTTTTTGCCAGAAATCTGCTGAGAGGAAGTCGCCGAAGAAATACTTTTTGTATTTTATTTTGATGTCTGGCCTGAGGCTGGAACCCTGGCTTTTCGTCTAATAAGCCAACACACTACCTTCTAGACCACGGCGATTCGAAAGAAAGTCCAATGCGTACATAAAAAGTCACAATTTGATGTGGATTTTAGGCTGCCAGCCCAACACTGTCAAATGCAACACTCGATGATTCGATGATTATCAACTTTTTTGGTTTTGAATTAAATGATTCGGACATCAACGCAATATGGTCGCAACATAACATTTGGATCAAGCCATATTAAGTGTTGTGCATGAGTAATTTGCGAGCATGGTCATCTCACGTTCCGGTGATATGTGCACCAAGATCGTGCGATTTTTCATGAACATTTGGAATACGTTCAACTCAGTGAAGCCGAGGTGGAAATTTGAACGATAATATATTCCATATGGCATCAACAGATCTTCCAAATTGTTTTGTTTATGGCAGATAAACGACGTCTCTCTTATTAATCCCGGCATGCTACATAGCTAGCTGGCTTTGCCTGTCTAATTATGGTTTAATAACTTGCTATCTGCTGGGACTCTATAAGCATAACGTTGGGCGTTTTACCTTCTTAAACACGAGATCTAAAGCAGTTAAAGACCTTAGTTAGTGTAAAATTATCACCCACTAAAATCATCCTGGTAGCTGAAGGTGAAATCTTTCCACAATCACCAGAAGTCTGTCTGACCGCTGTAATCACACGGTTTGCTCGTTAGAATTCTGTTATCACTGTACGTTTATAATCTTGTTACACAGTGCACGTAACCAGTTGCCACTGTGGTTGTAGCTCCAGCTTCAGAAGTGCTTTGTATTCTTTTTCGATTTTGCAGGGTCTGAACAAAATTCATTTGCCAGACACTGTACAGCACAGCACTTGCCACTCGATTGGCACACAACAGTTTGTAATTGTTGATCTGCAGCCAAAAACCTGCAGTGTATAGTGACGGAGGTAACTACTCAGATGCGTAGAAACCTTTTAGCGAAGTCCGTATGGTATAAGAGTAGGCCGAATGAAAAGTATTTTTGATATCCAGTGATATCATATTTTTGATAGCACAGAATTTTATCCTCGTGCAACATAATTCCTATGTCGTATGTATGAGTAAGGATGTGCTAACGAAAAGATCTTTTGAGCATTTAAACAAGGAAAATTCTAGAAGAGGAATAAGAATTGATGTGACAAATTTATAATAAACTTCACATGATCAATTTGAAATGAATCAAAGAGCACGGGGCTTTAACGCAACCACCAAAGAAGAAGCAATAGTTTCAACGCAACAAGTTAACATCATTTGAAAGCACAAATAAAAGAACTTTTTTCTCTTAAATTTGAATTTCTGACATCAGAAATTATTTTTTTTTTTTTTTGATTTTTATTGGCATCATATACAACACATTTGGCAATTCCAAAACCGCAAATCTTATCTTAAGGAAATAAATTTAAGAATTTTGCTTTGACTTCCAAATTTATTCACTCCACATTCCATTGTGACATAACTTAGTTTCACTTTGACTGCCATCCAAATAAGTTCGTTTCAAGTTCGTGATTTTTGGTGAAGAAGAAAAATCTAAAAATGTTTCCAAACTGTCAAGAATTTCTGGTCCTAATCATGGTTGCAATTGCTATAAAAGCCATAAACTCTAGCGAGGATTATAATAAAGAATGTAAATACGATCCGGATAAGCAAGAAATGAAATGCTTTTGCAAAAAGGATTACAAAATCAGCTTTGATGACAATAATATCTTCTGTTGCAAAGAAGTGAATGAAAAGTGTGGTGATAATCGTAAATGCAACATGGAACTGGAGTGTAAAAATGTACTGGAAAAAATGAAATCAGAGACTCTGGAATGTCGAGGTGGAGAACAAAAGTGTCAGGACAAGTGCTGTTTAGCACATGAAATATGTCATGATGGAAAGGAATGCACTCTGCAGATAAAACAAGAAAACAATTGCACCATAACGGGACAGTGTGCTGCAATAGAATCAACAAAATTAAACTCAGAGTCTACCAACTCTTCAACGGTAAAGTCATGTAACGGAAGACCCTGTGGGGAAATGGAAACTACAACATCAAACCCAGAGTCTATCAACTCCTCAACGGAAAAGGAATGTAACGGAAAACCCTGTAGGGAAGATGAAATTTGCAACAACGGAGAGTGTGATGAACTGGAATCTTCGACATCAAACCCAGTGTCTACCAACTCTTCAACGGAAAAACAATGTAATGGAAAACCCTGTGGGGAAATGGAATCTACGACATCAAACCCAGGGTCTACCAACTCCTCAACAGAAAAGCCATGTAACGGAAAACCTTGTGGGGAAGATGATACTTGCAATAACGGGAAGTGTGACGAAATGGGATCTACGACATCAAACCCAGAGTCTACCAACTCCTCAACGGAAAAGCAATGTAACGAAAAACCCTGTGGGGAAGATGATACCTGCAATAACGGAGAGTGTGATGAAATGGAATCTACGACGTCAAACTATTCAACGGAAAACCAATGTAACGGAAATTACTGTGGGGAAGACGATACTTGCAGTAACGGTGAGTGTGACGCAATGGAATCTACGACATTAAGCTCAGTGGCTTCCGAAAACTGTGCTGCGGAGAAAAAATGCAAAGAAAAATGTTGTAACGACGATGAAATATGCTGGACAAATAAAAAGTGCAGTACAGATGGAACATGCGTAGAACATGAGGAGTGTGTTAATAGGGCACTCAGCTTATGCCACAAAGAGAAATTATGTTCTGGCATATGCTGCAACAGCATGCAAATTTGCTGGCAAAATCAAGAATGCAGAAATGAAATCATTTGTGAGGATGAATCGAAAAAATGTTTGGGAAAATGCTGTCAATCAAATGAAATATGCAATGAAAATAATGTATGCGTGGAGCAAGAAATCTGCGCTGACGGCAAGAAGTGTGCAACTAAAATACGTTTCCAACTAAAGTGTCCACGTGAGCAACAATGCCTTGATAAATGCTGTGCGGCATATGAAATTTGTACAGAAAATAATGAATGCAAGGGTAAGGCTTACCTTGTTGTAGGCATAGGTTGTTTAGTAGCCGCTTTAGGTTTTATTTTATATCAGGTACGCATTTGCCTTATAAAACCCGCTCATAATTATGTAATTAATTAATTAAAAAATAAATAAACAATTTATTTTGTTGCTTTCCTGTGGAGATTATATTTTAATAAAATAATTTTTTTTTTATTCTTTACAATGTTTCGTATTTAATTAGAAACAAAACAAAACAAAAAAATATGTTTTGAATTCAAACTAAAGTTTTGCGGTTTCTAAGAGTGACGAAAGTAAATTGAATTGAAACCGCAAAACAAAATAATTGAAAAAAAGTTCCAAAATTCTAGTTTTTAACATACTGGAATGTAATCAAATGCTCATGTAAAATCCCAGCTGCGTAAAGTTTTAATATTCGAATGACAAGAATTTTTGAATGAAAACAGAACAGTATGGCTTGCCACTCATAGATAAAATAAACCCAGCCAACGTATGTGGTGTGAAAAGCTAGGCCTAACTACAGATTGTGATGACAATTTAAGTACGTAAGGTTATGATAAAATACAACCACAACTCAACTGGCACGTTATGCTCGCTGATGTTTGTTTTCTAGCAAAAGTTTGTCTCTACAATGTTCGTTGAAAGAGCCTATGAGCCGCAATTGGCCAAACGTAGACTGAAATATAAAGCTCGTTTGCTGTTTGGACCACAGATCAGCAATGAATTGTTTTTTCGCTATTCATAAGTACTCATGAAATTTCGAGTATTGAAATTCAACTAAAGGGTCCGCCAAATACCTTTTTTTTTGAAAATGCTTTAAAAAAAAACTACTGAATATTTGCTCAAATTTTTTTTAGTTGAAAGTACAATTCTCCGGTTAATAATGAAAAATAATTTCATTCAAATGGCTGCCTCGGCTGGCCATGCAGTAGCCTACACGATCGGTCCAATTTTTAAGCACATTATCGATTGTGTGCAGCTGTATTTCAGCAATGGCTTCACGAATATTGTCCTTTAAAGCGTCAATTGTCTCTGGCTTGTCGGCGTAACACTTATCTTTGACGGCACCCCACAAATAAATTGTACAACGGTGTCAAATCGCAGCTCCGAAGTGGCCAAACGACATCAGCTCTGCGGCTGATAATGCGATCTTCAAAAACATGGCGCACAACATCGAGTGTAGCTTTGGCTGTGTGGCACGTACCGCCGTCCTGTTGAAACCAAATGTTGCCAATATCCTCCTTTTCAATTCGTTCAACATGGCTGGATAACGATCGCCTTTGACTTTAACGGCCACTCCTTGCTCATTTTCGAAGCAAACTGGGTCAATTATGCCTCTGGACCAAAATCCGCACCAAACAGTGATTCGTTTTGGGTGCGTCGTCTCTTCAAAGTATGCGTGCGGGTTTTCTGTGCCCCAAATGCGACAATTTTGCTTGTTTACATACCGGCCAAGATCAAAATAAGCTTCATCTGAAAAGATGATTTTTTTTTGGCCAAAATCCGCATCTTCTGTAAGTCGACCGCAGGCCCACTTAGCGAAGCGAGAACGCATTGGATGGTCAATTGACTTCAACTCCTGAACCAATTGGACTTTGTATGGCGTCATACCAAGGTCTTTATGCAAAATTCGTCTCAGTGATGTCTCCGAAATGTTCAATTCTTAAGAACGACGCTGAAATGATGTTGATGGTGCTTCACGCACAGTTTCTGCCACAGCAGCAATATTCTCGGGTGTACGCACTGTTTTTGGCTTTTCACGCTTTGGTTTATCGATGAGGATGCCAGTTTCTTTCACTTTTTTTTCACAAGATAACGAACATACGGAGCTGACGGTGCTTCTCTTCTTCCAAAATCCGAGCGCAATTTTCGCACACATTCTGCAACATTACCATGATTTTCAAAGCAATGTCGCGATATTTCCCAGCGTTGTTCAAGCGTATACACAACCATATTCGTTCAGCGCAAGAATAAAACTAATTATCTGTCAAATCAGACATGAGCTAAGTGTTACCATTCACGAAATAAGCACTAGTTGAAAAAAAAAACCTTAGATGGCGGACCCGATACTTTGATTCAATCGTACTCAGTACAACATTGATTTATAAGTACAGGTTGCAATGAGTATGCGTACAACGTTGACATCAAACTCATAACATTCGAAATATGTTTGATTCATACGCCTACTCATTCAGACTCATAAATTTAGAAAAACACTTATAATACTCATAAATGATTCGAGTGATTCAAATCATTCATCAAAATTTACAGTCTTAGTTGTTGTTGCATTTACAAAAAAAGAAGAAAGAAAAAGAAAAAACAGCAAGCAAAGCAAACACATAACCTTCTAGTGAGTATTGTAGTGTTCGTACTCGAATCATACTTATTTTGTGATGATTCTTGTAAATGATGAGTAAAGGAGAGTCGAAATAAACATCATCATACGTAATGTTAAGTATGAGTATTTCAAACTTTGAATATGAGTAGTATGAGTATGATATTAAAATAAGTATGAATGCGTATAAGTATCAGATATTATGAGTATGATTCGAATATACTCATCTTTTTGAATACTCATTGCTGATCTCTGTTTTGGGCTACCATTTATACTGCTAATCGAGGCAACAAAGATTTTAAGCAGGCGTTTATGGTATGTCTTACAATTTCTATGGTTTGGTTTGTCAATATACAGTGAGCGTCAAAAGAAACTGTACATTCAAAAAACTATACATTAACCGTTATTTTCGTTTTAAAATTGTTTCATTGCCAGAAACAAAAAAAAAATTACAAAAAATTTCAAAATATTGTCAAATTTTTTCGGGCACTCTCCTTAAGTGGTAAAAGTTGAGTTTGATTGAGATTGTTAGAATTTTATCTTTAGTGTCCTCTTTCTTTTGACGCTTACTGTATATGTAACTGGGTAGATATTTTGATGCATTTTAAGGTTTTGCGTTTTGTACCAAGACATTTCGCTTTTACGTGTACTCGATATTAGGCAGACCTTACCCATCTTTGTTTGCCTTCAGTGTTTCATCGTTAATTGTCATGCTAGTGGAGAAATATCTAAGATAAGGCCAGATATGTTATAATGACATGACGAAGGTTTACTGGGAAATCCTGGTGATGAAACCCAGGTCTTTTAACCTGAGCACTGTAGGCAAAAGCTTCACTTGTTCTAAATATGTATTCTAGAATAGGCATCTAGAGCCCAAAAAGTAGATTTTTTGACGATGCGACTGAATCTTTGAAATACAGCAGTGTAATCAGAAAGGAATTATTGCATCGCATAAGGAAACAACTGCATGCATATCAGGTTCTGCGTAATAAATTCTCATTGTTGATGCCTGAAGATTGTCAGGGCAATGAACTTGGCTGGAGACATTGTAAGGATATCCTATATAGTATGAGGGAAGTAAAATGGATTGTATTGTCGCATTGTATGAAGGCAGATTAAGATAAAAGCTTTTAAAAGAAATACTTTATAGCCTGGAATGGAATCAAAATATTGGTTTTCATGACGGGAGTATAACATTCTAACAGCATTTGAAAACAAATATTAGGTTTTGATACGTAAATTTCTTTAAAATTAACCGCAAATTGTTCTCTTATGTTTTAAATTCCGGAAATTCCAAACATTTCAACTGGAGTCGCACCACCATATGTGTATAGATGTGTAAAGTGTACAGCTACAGTCGGTCTACTTAACATATGATACCTTCTGTTGTGTAAGTTGTATGGGTAAAATGTGAGCAGCGTTAATCTTTAATTAATGTAAACAATAAGTATTCGGTCGCAATACATTCCATTCTAACAGTCTTCAGAAGCTTCTTTTGAACCGAATTTTTTACTCCCGAGCTTGAATATGAGTTACACCTCTCCAATGAGCAACAACTTACCGATGAACTCGTCGAGCGAGGTTCTATCAAACATTCGGTAAAAACTGCATGAATTTTAATTCTCGCTTGAATAGTTTAGTAAGCCCAGTTGGTTGCAGGCATGTGTAAGACGTGCATGAGATGAGTTAGCTCGTCGGGACGTCCTTTGGAATACGCATGTATGTATGTGTTGTAATTTGTTAAATGCTTGCAGTTGTTTGACATCAGTTTGCAGTTTTCTTTGGTACTTGAGTAGGTAGGCCTATTGACTTACACCTAAGCCTTGTTGTGCGCTCATAATTAGGCATACTACCTTACTTTTGATAGGAAATCTGTATCGTGTACAAACTCCCTTAACTTCTTTAAGTTCATTGCTCAGAAACCTAATATATTGGTCTTCAATGCTATCGTGCAGAATGTGGACTTTGATTTTATTTACAACGATTAGAAAAACTGATTAGAACTGTAGAGTTCAAATGAACCTGCATAAAATACAGATACTAGCGAGTATTGGTATAAGAATAGTAATGAAAACCTGTGTCAGGCTGCATTGCTGAAAACTCTGTTGAATTTCAGTCCATTGCAGATGGTAGTTAAGATCAGCCCTATGGTTACGACAATGGAAGACAAGTCTAGTATGCGATTCATGTGATAGCAGAATCAGTAGACTATGACTTTGGGAAATGCTATGTAATGAGGCTTATCAGCAACAGTCTATGGCATTAACTGATGTATATTTTTTGAAGTCGTCGTAGTCTAGTAGGTAGTGTGTTAGCTTATTAGACGTAAAGCCAGGGTTCGAGCACCAGGCCAGACATCAAAACAAAAATACAAAAAGTATTTCTTTGGCGACTTCCTCTCAGCAGATTTCTGGCAAAAACCCTGAGAGTAAATAAAAATTGCCATGAAAACTTTCTCAAAAATCTGTCGTTCGGAGTCCAGTTTAAACTGTAGGTGCCGCCACTCATGTATAAAATAACGCTAACAACGTAAGAAACTAGGTCGTAATCCAGACTGAAGGGTTGTGATGATCAATTATGTATGTATGTATGTATTCAGTTTCACTTGGCTAGAAAATACAAAGGACACGGTACATAGCCATACTATATGACAACCGAGCACACGCTTCTAATGAAATTATCATGGAAATAATATGGGACTGTCACTGAAAGCTGAATCTGCTAGGCAGTGGCAGTACAGTTAACCTCTGCTAGGTCCCAGGTTATTAAGAAATTCATGGCAGTGAGTAGGCCGAAGAGCTTAGAGAGAAGAGGGGCTGGAAGTTATCTGTAGATAGTAGTCGGTAGAGTTATTTGGTAAGATTGAAAGCTGTAGAGACACTTCGCAAACCAAATAGGTTAGAAGCAAACTAAACTTTTGTTGGGTAATTACAATGGAAGGTGGTTTGGATTGTGCATAAGATTATCCCGATATAATCCGAGATTAGTAACTGGCCAGAAGTCGCCGTAATCTAGTAAGTAGAATGCTTATTAGACGAGAACCTGTGGTTCAAAACCCAGCTTAAACATCGCGAATAAAAATGAAATACAAAAAATATTATTCTTTGGCGACTTTCACTTCTCAGTCTTCTGGCAGAAACTGTGAGAATCGAATGTAATTAAAAAGTAACGCCACTACTAGATAACATTAACACATACAACATGGGTGGTATTAGAAGCTAGGTGGTAATCCTGATTAAATGTTGAAAGTAAAGAAGTAGTAACTGGCAAGAACATTAACTATCAGAACTTAACTGTTTTTGAAAGGATAGACTAGGTTAGGTTAGGTTAGGTTAGGTTAGAGGAGCTGTACTTGTCAATTAAGACAAGTACAGTACCCGGAGGTCGAATTGACCCATTGTACAACGTCCTAGTTTCTCACACCACTTATGTTGCGTGTGTTAATTTTATGCATGAATGGTGGGACCTACAGTTTAAAGTCGACTCCGAACGACAGATTTTTGAGAAACTTTTTCATGGCAATTTTTATTTACTCTCAGAGTTTTTGCCAGAAATCTGCCGAGAGGAAGTCGCCGAAGAAATACTTTTTGTATTTTGTCTTGATGTCAGGCCTGGGGCTCGAACCCTGGCTTTATGTCTAATAAGCCAACACACTACCTACTAGACTACGGCGACTTCAAAAGAACAGACTAACTAGTCTAGCACTTAACCTAGCACTTTTGTTGTAAATATCTTGTATGAATTGCTTAACGGTTAACACCATATGCCTACTCGCTTAATGGTAGGGTATTAAATACCACAAGTTTTATGTACAAAAAAAAAACTGATTGATTACACTGACTGACTGGTAAAACCAATGGAGTGAAAGAAATTCAGTTTTACTTTGAACGTCAATCGCTTAAGTTCAGCTTAAACCGAGTTCAGCTTAAAAGAAAAGAAAAAATTTCAAAATGTTTTTAAATTGGCACGTATTTCTCATACTAATCATGGCGGTGAGTACGATAACAGCCACAAAATGTGGCAAATACGAATGCCATGATAATACCGAATGCACTTTCGATGAGGAGAAGAAAGAAATGAAATGCATTTGTCCGAAGGATTTTACAACCACCGTTGGTGAGAATAATGTTTACTGCTGCCATAAAGAGGATACAAAATGTGGTCCTAATCACCAATGCAATAAGGAACTGCAATGTAAAGATCTGACGGGAGAGATTGAAATGCCAATGAATTCAGAGACCGTTGAATGCGATAATGGAGAGCAAAAATGCCAGGATAAATGCTGTGCCGCAGATGAAATATGCCATGAAGGTAAGGCATGCGTGGCGAAGGATGTTGAGAATGAAAATTGCCCCTTAGCCAGGCAGTGTAATGAAACATGCTGCAAAGAAAATGAATCGTGCAGCAAGGATAGGGAGTGTATAGACAATTTATCATCGGAAGCGGATATGCTAACCACCGAGAGAGAGATGTGTGCTGTGGAAAAGCAATGTAATGAGAAATGTTGTGCTGACAATGAAATATGCTCCGCTGCAAAGGAGTGCATTACTAAAGCTAACGTATCGTGTCCAGCAGAAAGCCAGTGTGCAGAAAAATGCTGCAAAGCCAATGAATCATGCAGTAAAGATAAGGAGTGTATTGAAAATGAATTCTTAACGGCAGACATGTGTCCCTTAGAAAAGCAATGTAACGGCATATGCTGTAATCAAAATGAAATATGCTCGGAAAGTAAGATATGCATCGATCAGCATAACATATGCCCAGAAGCAAGACAATGTTTAGAGAAATGCTGCAGCGAGGAGGAAATATGCACAGAAGATAAGGAGTGTTTGAATAAGGTGCTTGCCATATGCTCTAAAGAAAAAAGATGCAATAATAAAATATGCTGCGATAAAGATGAACTATGCTGGGAAAATTTAGGTTGTGCTAATAAAACCAATTGTGATGATTCGAGAAAATGTTTGGAAAAATGTTGCCAAGCAAATGAAATATGCAATGAAGACTTTGAGTGCATAGATTGCCTTTTGAAACAACAATGCAATGGCAAATGCTGTGCTGATAATGAAATATGCTTTGAAAGTGAATGTTATGAGGTGAGTCTTAATGACAATATAAATATGCCTGAGTGCCCCAAACAGCTGCAATGCGGTGAAATATGTTGCGACTCAAATGATATATGCTCGGAAGATTTTAAATGCCTTAAGCAAGAGTGTTTGAAGTGTGGTGAATTTTGTTGCAGCCATGAAGAAATATGCTCTGAAGCTTTAGAATGTAAGCCTAATATACCGACTTATGCTAATTGTCCCCTAACACAACAGTGCAATGGAAAATGCTGTGCCAGAAATGAAATATGCACGGAAAGTAAAGCATGTGAATGCCCTGAATTACAAAAATGCCATGGAAAACAATGCTGTTCCCGAGATGAAACTTGCCATGTAAATGAATGTGTCAATAAAAATTTGTTAAGTCTTCTAGGCTTATATGATTTTTCAAATAAGAAACTTAACAATGATTTCAATGATGTAGTGGAGCTTTATGATTTTGAAAATTCAAATACAAAAAAAACTCAATGTCCATTAGATCATGCACCTTGTCAAGAGCTTTGCTGTCAGCCGCATCAGTTTTGTAATACATTGGCTCAGTGTGAAGAAAATCCTGTTGCAACATGGGATGATGATGGGGAGCTCTATGCAGATACAACACATGTGGGTTATCATTTCATTGGTATAGGCTGTTTGGTATTCGCAGTTGGTTTTTCTTTATTTAAAATAATCTGTGCTTGTATACAATCGCAACAGTATGTCTTGAAATAAGCAAAAATAAATACAAAAAAAGAAAAGGAAATTATTTTCCCTTAGAATTGTAAAATTATTCGAATTGTTTTTTTTTTGTTTTCTTATCAAATTTGTGTTGGTTTCTTAAGGGTTGTTGCTAATCCTCAAGTGCTTGGTTGTGGTTTATAAACCACAAAAAAAAATATTTAAACGCTTGCAGTATATGCTTTAAAGTTAAGGGAATGCGTTTTTAATGTCATACTGTTGTGTTAAGGAAATTATGCACGAAACACGGAAAACAACAGAACATTCATACAGAAAATGATTCCATAGGAGACGTTAAAACCCGTTTGAAAGTAAAGGGTCCGCCAAATAACTTTTTTTTTTGAAAATGCTTTAAAAAAAAACTACGGAATATTTTCTCAAATTTCTTTTTAATTTGAAAGTACAATCCTTCCGGTTAATAATGGAAAATAATTTCATTCAAATGGCTGCCTCGGCTGGCCATGCAGTAGCCTACAGCAGAAGATGCCGATTTCGGCAAAAAAAAATCAACTTTTCAGATGAAACTTATTTTGATCTTGGCGGGTATGTAAACAAGCAAAATTGTCGCATTTGGGGCACAGAAAACCCGCAAGCATACATTGAAAAGCCGACGCATCCAAAACGAGTCACTGTTTGGTGCGGACTTTGGTCCAGAGGCATAATTGGGCCATTTTTCTTCGAAAATGAGCAAGGAGTGGCCGTTACAGTCAATGGCGATCGTTATCGGGCCATGTTGAACGAATTTTTGTTCACAAAAATTGAAGAGGTGGATATTGGCAACATTTGGTTTCAACAGGACGGCGCTACGTGCCACACAGCCGAAGATACACTCGATGTTTTGTTCCTTGTTTTTGAAGATCGCATTATCAGCCGCGGAGCTGATGTCGTTTGGCCACCTCGAAGGTGCAATTTGACACAGTTGGACTATTATTTGTGGGGTTCCGTCAAAGATAAGTGTTACGCCGACAAGCCAGAGACAATTGACGTTTTAAAGGACAATATTCGTGAAGCCATTGGTGAAATACAGCTGCACACAATCGATAATGTGCTTAAAAATTGAACCGATCGTGTAGGCTACTGCATGGCCAGCCGAGGCAGCCATTTGAATGAAATTGTATTCCATTATTAACCGGAATAATTGTACTTTCAAATAAAAAAAGAAATTTGAGAAAATATTCAGTAGTTTTTTTTTAAAGCATTTTCAAAAAAAAAAAGTTATTTGGCGGACCCTTTATTTAGCTGAACATTCACTTTGAATCCTTAAATCGAAATAACAAATCAAAATCATGTTCGTCATTTCCACAGTTCACTGTACTTGGTTTAATATTGTGGATTGTTATATACAGTGGCATTAGGATTGATCGTATTGGGGTTGGGAAAATAAAACATCCACTCCCTGGTTGGCTGGCCTCGGCTTGAAGAAGAAAAAAAAAACAGTTTCTGTCAATAGTTGTAGATACTACGCAGTACTCTTAGCAGCGCCAATAAAAGCAAATGAGAAAATCCACCGTTTGCGGCAGATAATGTACAGTCACAGAAAAATGTCTACACACACCATTGTGTGTTGACTTTTTCCCTCAAATTGTTTTTTGTTTTTTTCTAATAATTTCCAGGATATATTTTTCCAACCATTAAACCGTATATACAATATGGAGAAATGCATTCATATCAATGAGCAAAAGAAACATTCTGCCACAGATGCCAGTAGAAGTATGTCTATGTCACGCGGCTCTGGGTACCCTTAAAGAAGGAGAGAGCTAGAAGCCTTTTTAGACTGAATAAGTTGGGTTTAGTTCACGGGCCTTGAAGGCTACATCACCCGACACTTTTTAAAGAACTAAACGAGCGGGTTCAAGTTAATTTGACTGCCGCAATGATGGTTTATATAAAGTCGCCGTAGTCTAGTAGGCAGTGTGTTGGTTTTTAGATGTAAAGTCGGGGTCAAACACAAGGCCAGACATCAGATATCAAAATACATACAAAAAAGTATTTCTTCGGCGACTTCCTCTCAGCAGATTTCTGGCAAAAACCGTGAGAGTAAATAAAATTTCCATGAGAACTTTCTCCTGAAAAATCTGTTGTTCAGAGTCGACTTTAAACTGTAGATCCACCCACTCTTGTATAAAATTAACACACACAAAATAAGTGGTGTTGAGAAACTAGGTCATAATACTGACTGAAGGGTTGTAATGACCAATTATGTATGTATGTATCTTAGGATCTATTTTTTATATTCGATTTTGTCTTCAAACATTTTTAATTTAATTTCAAATTGTTTCAATTTGAAAAAAAGAAAAAATTCGCCGAGATAAAGTCTATATACACCGCTGTATGTAGACTTTTTTGCTTCACTGTAGTTTCAAAGGCAGCTTACTAAGCATATAGAACAATAGGCGAAGAGGCAATTGCTTTAATGTCTGAGATACCAGTAAATAGGTAGGCAGGTAGACCGCACCTACAGTTTAAAGTTGACTCCGAACGACAGGTTTTTGAGAAGCTTATCATGGCAATTTTTATTATTTGCGCTCAGCTTTTCTGGCAGAAGACTGCTTAGAGAAAGTCGCCAAAGAAATATTTTTTCATATTTCGTTTTGTTGAAGATGTCTGAGTTGGCATTAGAACCATGGGGTCTCTCTCTAAGTGTTCTACTAACTAGATTACTGCGACAAGACTGCGGATTGAAAGTCGCCGAAGAATAAAGTTTTTTGTATTTCATTTTTATTCGAGATGTTTGAGCTGGGTTTTGAACCATAGGTTCGCGTCTAATAAGCATTCTACTTACTAGATTACGGCGACTTCTGGCCAGTAACTATTCTCGGATTATATCGAGATAATCTTATGCACGGCTTAAATCCCCTTCCGCTGTAATTACCCAACAAAAGTTTAATTCGCTTCAAACCTATTTGGTTTGTGAAGTGTCTCTGCAGCTTTCAATCTCAACAAATAATTCTACCCTCTACTATATGCAGATAACTTCCAGCCCCTCTGCTCTTTAACCTCTTCGGCCTACTCACTGCCATGCATTTCTTAATAACCTGGGAGCTAGCAGAGGTTAACTCTACTGCCACTGCCTAGCTGATTCAGCTTTTAGTGACAGTCGCATATTATTCCCGTGTTAATTTCTTAAGAAGCATGTGC
This sequence comes from Sarcophaga variegata, assembly GCA_932273835.1. NCBI lineage: Eukaryota > Metazoa > Arthropoda > Insecta > Diptera > Sarcophagidae > Sarcophaga > Sarcophaga variegata. The sequence goes on along the minus strand of OW026361.1, from coordinate 12,501,202 downwards.
TCGACTGTCATATACTGTAGTATAGCTGTGTACCGTGTCCCTTGTATTTTCTGTTCAAATGGAACTGAATACATTAGTTAATGCCATAGACTGTTGCTGATAAGTCTCGTTACGAAGCATTTCCCAAAGTCATAGTCTACTGGTTCTGCCATTTCATGAATCTCATATTAGACTTGTCTTCCATTGTCGTAACCATAGCTCTGGTCTTCACTGCCATGTGCAACGGACTGAAATTCAACAGAGTTTCCAGCAATGCAGTCTGACACAGGTTTTCATTATCATTCTTATACCAACACTAGCTAGTGTCTCTATCTTATCCATTTGAACGCCACAGTTCTAATTAGTTTTTCTAATCGTTGTAAATAAAATCACACATAAAGTCGACATTCTGCACGATAGCATTGAAGACCAATATATTGGGTTTCAGAGCAATGAACTGAAAGAAGTTAATGCATTGAAATCAAACTACTTTGATTCATTCGTACTCCCTACAACATTGATTTACAGTAATCAAGGTGCAATGAGTATATGCGTACAACGTTGACATCGAACTCATACTATACGAAATATGTTTGATCCATGCGCCCACTCATTTAGATTCATAAATTTAGAAAAATACTTAAAATATTCATAAATGATTCGAGTGATTCGAATCATTCGTCAAAATTTACAGCCGTAGTTGTTGTTGCATTTACAAAAAACAAGGAATAAATAGGCAAAGACAGCAAGCAAAGCAAACACACAACCTTCATGTGAGTATTGCAGTGTTCGTACGCGAATCATACTTATTTTGTGATTCGTATATACGAATCGTCGTGGAGAGTCGAAATCAATAACATCATGCGTATTGTTAAGTACGAGTACCATGAGTATTTCAAACTTTGAGTATGAGTAGTATGAGTATGACATTAAAATAAGTATGAATGCGTATAATTATCAGAAATTATAAGTATGATTCGAATCTACTCATCGTTTTGAATACTCATTGCTGACCTATGACTCTTACTAAATAATGTTTCATGTCTATCGTAACATTTGCGTACAATTGCATCACTTTATACCAGATAAACTTAGTTGTTTAAATGGATTCATTGAGCAGTTACCTATGGGGACTTGCTTCTACTCGTATGACCCTCCACATAAAGGCAGGACGAACATGCGTGTTTGTATAGAAAAATCAGGAAGAACCTAATATGTCAGGATATAATACAGTCTTTAAAGCTGAGCAGTAATGCATCAAGACCTTCGAAATTAAGAACTGTCTTGGAACGTTAAAAAGGGATTAACAATTATTCTAGGCATGTAACAGTACATGCGTTATATGAATATCCTGTCTTCAACGGTTTGATCAGTAATGGTTAGCAAGTATTATAGTAAAAATAGCCGAAGTTTTACATTCATACCATCAGCTTGCCTTTCAGTGCATTGAAGATCAAGCTGAGTAAGTAGCCGAAAACAATGCACCGACTATTGTGGAACAAATGATACAGTAAGACAAATTGCAAAGACACTCTGAGGCGATCCCGATAAAAGGAAAGCCGTACGTATTTGAAGACTTTAGAGCATCGAAGATCAAGCTGTAAGTAGGCGAAAACATTGCATCGACTATTGCTGACCTCAGATACGTACGTATTTCAAAGGGCGCCCCCATGAGCTAACTCATCTTATGCACGCGTTTCACAGCATCGCATTCTACAACCAACTTGGCATACTGAACTGTGCAACCTGATACACTGCAACACTAGACTACGACGACATCACTTACTTACATACTTAATTGGTCATTACAACGCTTTTGTCAGGATTATGACGTAGCTTCTCACACCTCCCCTGTTGCTTGTTTGGTTAAATGACTCATTTTGAATGAATGGCAGCTGCTTAATCACAAGGATGCCATGTAAGTTATTAAAGATTTGAACCATAATACGCCATCTTGCGTTTTTAAGTTATTTATTCAATAGATTGTAAAGCTAAAAATTAAAATTTGTTTGTTTGCTTTTAATTTTTTTAGTTTCTTTTTATATTTGATTTTTTTATTAAAAAAAATTTTTTTATTAAAAAAAATAAAAAAATATTAAAAAAAAAATAAAAAAAATTTTATTGAAAAAATAAATAAAAATTTTTTTGTTGTAATATTTTTATTAAAAATATTTTGTATTATATTATTTTATTTATTTAATCTTTGTTTGTTTTTAGCTCTCCATTTTGTTACAATCTACAGTACTTAAGCTAAGATCTCGTTAAGAAAATATTGTTTAAAAAAATAAAATAAAAAATAAAAATAAAATTAAAAAACTAATTATTTGTAATACCGTTATAATATATAATATATAAAATAATAATAATAATAATAATATTAAGAATAATAAACCTTAAATATCAGTCTTCTCGGGAAAAGCGTGAAGTATCATTATCCTCCTCACTTTCATTGTCACCATAATCCAAAGTATTAAAGCCTTTAGTGAGCTTCTGACCAACCCTTTGCATCAACTCCTCCAGATTCATGTCAACCTTAATGCATTTATGTTGTACAACATCATACACCTGATCAACGGGACACTGGATACGCTCGCAGTGTATGGTATTAAACCAGCCACTGGTATCTCTATAGCCGGGACGGCAGGCACACTGATTGTGGCCTACGCACTGGCTATGCACCGGACAGCCACCCGTGCACTTGGGCCGACAACGCAATTGTTTCGGCTGTTTGCTGGTTAACGAGCGTACATGATGATTGTGAGACTCTTCATAGCCGCGGGCACATAAACACTTTTCCGGCTCACCACAATAACTATTCACCGGGCATGATTCATTGCAAATGGGCTCACAGAGACCAAAAATAATCGTACGATAACCAGGACAACACATACGTATAGAGTCGATGCGTAAACGTTCCTCAAACTCTACATAATACTCAATCAGTTGGGTGTCCAATTTTAAGCGAGTCTTCGTTATGGGCACCTGATATTTAACGCTCACATTACGATAACAATGGCCTGTGGTTATGGTTAAGGCGTTACTGCAGCGTAAAATATTTATTATCAGCAAAACAACGATAATTAAGTGCATATTTTTTTTATTTAAATAAGAAATTAATTTTTATTTTAGTTTTTAATTTGTTTTTAAAAATTTTTTTATTTTTTTTTTTATTTTTAAAAATATTTTTTTCTTTTTAAATTTTTTAAAAATTTTCGTTCACTTTTTTTTCTTTTAAATGTTATTAATTGAGTTTAAATTTAATGAATGAATGCCAGCATTTTAAGAATTTTCCATATGAGCTAACACTACACAAAACGGGCACAGCGAAAACATCAGCTTCCCCCAAATGCTGATAAATGCTATACAGCAGAGAGAGTGTGTTGTCATGAGTTTTTTTTGCTGACAGGCATAAGTGGTTTAAACAATAATGCTACAGAAATAAACACAACAAAATAAAATTTTTAAAATTTAAAAAAGTACCAAAAAGAACAAAAATTTACCAAAAAAGTACCAAAAGAACAAAAACGTACCAAAAAACAAAAAAGTACCAAAAGAACAAAAAAGTACTTAAAGAAAAAAAAAGTACTAAAAGATCAAAAAAGTGCCAAAATATTGCTCTTAGGAATTTAAGTGGAGGTAATGGTGATTCGTCCATGGCTTGTGGATGTTCTCGTTCGAACTACTTCAGTCTTACCTATAGAACAGCTGCAAATGAGCTTAAGCAACTGAAAAGAAACGTCTCATTTTCTGTAGGAAATATATCTTATTGGCCCCTAAGCCATGAGCCTTACGTAGAAAGTTTCCATTCATTCATATCGGCCGACAATAACGAAATTTCTTCGCCTTCTTCAGGACTTTGCCCGATAGTAGCAATATACTCTTCCGTACGTTTTTGTATGTACTACTTTTTTCATTTGGTACTTTTATAATACAGGACACATTAACGTACATATATGGTATTTTTTATATAATTAATCTATCAGTTTAAGTCATAAATTGTGAAAATGTAAAAAATACAATTTCGTTTATGTAAATACTTTAAAAAGTACCAAATTTAGTACCATTTTTGCAAGTACAATGGATTTGAAGTATACTTTTAGAATTATCAAACAGCAAATCTAAAACGTATTATTTAATTTATTTAAGCGCAGTCATAAAGTAACTGGAAGAAAAAGTACCAAAAATAGTACCATTTTAAAGTATTATTATTTTTACCATAAAATTTCTTTAGAATCAATTTACAAACAGACAATATAAACACAATATTATTTTTGAAAGAACATCAAAAAGAATCTAGTTAAAAAAGGTTCTCTAAAAAGTACCAAATATAAAAAGTACTTTAAAAAGTACTAAATATAAATCTAAAAGTACCAAATAAGTACCATTTCATATAAAAAGTATTTGTTCTTCAGACAGAAATTAAAAATCTATTTACCAACAAAAAAAAATTATAAAATACTTTGAATGGCATTATAAAGTACTTTTTGTAGATTTTTAAACAAATACGTACTAATTCCCCTTTCCTTATTGTTTTGCAAAATTTTGTTGAAAACTTAATGTTAAACATTTGATTTCTCAAACATGAGCCACAAGGTTTATATTATAATTGGAAGACGGTACTATTTTTCACTTGGTACTTTTTATTAGGAAATTTTATTGTAACATATGATACCTTTTATATTGTCAGTTCATTAATTAATGTGAGATATTTGAAAGAAGATTTGTACGTTTTCTTATTAGGTACTTTTTTGATTTAGTACTATTTGAATGTACCACATTTAAGCCCTTATAATACAGCATATATTACCGCACTTATATTGTACTTTTTTTACATTAGTTCAAGTCATAAATTGTGAAAATGTAAAAGAATACAATTTCTTACATGGTACTTTATTGGTTTAGTACTTTTTGAATTTTTGATTTAAAACTTTTTTTGATTCTGTACCTTTTGGCTTAGTACTTTTCATTTGGTACTTTTACGATTTTATAATATTTTTTTATAATATTTTTTTTAATATTTTGAATTAGTACTTTTATGATTCCGTAGTATTTTAGTGTTTAATTCAGTGCCTTTTCATTTAATATCTCTTATTTGGTACTTTTGCGATTTTGTACTGCGTTTTAATTGGTACTTTTTTATTTGGCACTTATAATGATTTCCTAATATTTTTATTTAATACTTTTTTGACTTCATTACAGTACCTTTTGATTTAGTACTTTTTATTTGGTGCTTTTCCGATTTAATACTTTCTTTAATTTTTTACTATTTTTATTTGGTACATTTTCTGATAACCTTATATTTATTAAATTTTTTTACTTCGCATTATTTTGAGTTAGTACATTTTTATTTCAGTACCTTTTGATATAGTACTTTTTATTTCGTACTTTTCTGATTTAATAATTTTTTATTTTGCTACTTTTTTATTGGGAACATTTTATGATTACCTAATATATTGATTTAGTACTTTTATTGATTCAGTACCTTTGGAGTTAGTACTTTTTATTAGGTACTTTTACAATTTAGTACTGCATTTTAGTTGGTACTATTTTGATTCCATATTTTTTTAGTTTAATACTTCCTTCATACAATACCTTTTGGATTTAGTACTTTTCTAAATTAGTACTTTTTTATTAGATACTTTTTGCATAAAGTACTTTTGAAAATTCATATACCACGTGTGTCTCTTAAAATATCATACAATACCTTTTGGATTTAGTACTTTTCTAAATTAATATTTTTTAATTTGGTACTTTTTTCATATAGTACTTTTGAAAATTCATATACTGTGTGTGTGCTCTTAAAATACTTTTCCATATTATAGGGTGCCAACATCATACAATTCATTGTATCACTTCTTATATCATCAGCTGAAACATTTTTATTTTCCATATTTATTGGGCAACAACCACAACAACAATACAAGGAACAAAATAATAAAATATTAATATTTTTATGATATTTATATAAAATTTATTTATTAAAAAAAATTGGAAAAACAAACAATAAAATACTGTGGTTTGTACAATTTTATTATCACTCACTCACTCAACAGCCGCATTATAAGCAGCAGCTGATAAACGATCATCAGAATGCAAAATATACACTGGACTACGAAGTACAATGAATACATGATCACCTCCAGAAGACCAATCATCACCGCATCTAAGATTGCTCAAGAGTGATGGGTGTTTGTAGAGAAGATGGCTCATATCGGGTCCTGAAGTTGAAGCCAATTGCCGATGCAATTGTAAAGGCTGATACAATGAGTTCATACATGAGATGAGGCTCTCACGCATGCTGCGTTCAGTTGCTGTTGCAAAGAGTTCAAAAAGATCTGAAAAATACGGATGTATACAGGAAAAAAATTGAATATACGTATGCAGAGTCCATCTTAGTATTCTCATTGTAGCTATATTGGCACTCTTGCCTCAGTTTGCACACGCCTAGAGGTTCGCAATAACTTACAACCTCTGCCGAGGCTGTAGTGATGAGAAGGAAAAGTAGAAAACAATTGAATTTCATTGAAATTCTGCTTTATATGGGAATCTTATTTACCTACCAGAGATGAGCGATGAGTATTCAAAAAGATGAGTAGATTCGAATCATACTTATAATTTCTGATGCTTATACGCATTCATACTTATTTTAATGTCATACTCATACTACTCATATTCAAAGTTTGAAGTATTCATCGTGCTCATTCTTAACAATACACATGATGTTGTTGATTTCGATTCTCCTTTACTCAACATTTGCAAGAATCACAAAATAAGTATGATTCGCGTACGAACATTACAATACTCACTAGAAGGTTGTGTGTTTGCTTTCCTTGCTGTCTTTGTCTTTTTCTTTCTTCTTATGAGTATGATTATGATTTATTTATGCGTATTATAAGTACTTCTATAAATTAATGAATCTAAATGAGTAGGCGTATGAATCAAACATATTTCGAATGTTATGAGTTTGATGTCAACGTTGAATTCATACTCATTGCAACTTGTACTTATAAATCAAAGTTGTAGTGAGTACGAATGAATCAGAGTAGTTGAATTTCAATACTGATGACTCACTCATACACAAAATTTCATGAGTACTTATGAGTAGCAAAAGAAATGATTCATTGCTAATCTCTGTTACGTACTCAATTAGTCATTACAACCCTTTACCCAAGACTACAACCACCTAGCTTCTCTCACCACCTATATTATGTGTGTTAATTTTATTCCTGAATGGCGGGCCATACTATTTAATGTCAACAAGCCAAGAATACTTACTAGACTGCGGCGACTTCAGAGCTTGAAAGTCTATAAAAGGAATAATTTTTGAGCAACCAGAATCATTGACGGTACAAAGGTGATTTGGGACTATGAGAGATGAACTGAGAGATGCCAACCAGGATGTATGATTCTGTGATGGTTTACGCAATTTCGGTTTTACGACGCATTATGGCAGCACAAAGAAGTTGGACGTATCTGTGCGTCCTATCTATAATGGTTTGGCAGGCCAATTGCAGTCGAGAGCTTTGATGGTTATTATTTATTTTCAGTTTCTATTTCTATTTTTGAGCTGTACCCATAGCTTATGGCATCTCAATGTTCTTCACTTCGCTGAGCCATCACATCATCATTGGTAATTACAACCCGTTAAATAGGATTACGACCTAGATCCCCACACCATTTTATGCTGTGTGTGTTAATTATATACATGAGTGGCGGCATCTACAGTTTAAAGTCGATTCCGAACGACAGGCTTTTTGAGAAACTCTTCATGGAAATTTTTATTATTTACCCTCAGACTTTTTGTCAGAAATATGCTGAGAAGATGTAGCCGAGGGAATATTTTTCATATTTCGTTTGGGTGGAGTTGTTTGACGAACATTCTTGGAGTTCCTAATGTCTTATAAGCCAGCATAGTCTACAATGATGCTGAGCCATCACAATTAAAAAAAAAATTGTTATAGTTTTGTTGTCTTGTGTAATTTAATGTACTCAAAATGAACTAAATAAATTGTATATGTGTTGTTGTTGTTATTGTTAATGGTATTAAACAAAGCCTATGTAGTATAAGTGACCCTCTTAGTGTGAGTTTAAGATTGTTTTGTGTTTGTGTGTTGAATTAAGTTCGAAAAACTTTATCGCCGATAAGTAACTGAACAGCTCAAAAACTGGCGTGATGCCTGGCTATGCTACATACACTGTTTTATTGTAATAACAAATAACATACAAGCCGTTACCATAGATGCTCTACACTGTAAATATGAAATAAAAAAGAAAGGAAGAAATTGAAAATAAAATTGTAACATTTAAAATTATTTGTGCAAAGTGCTATCGTTAGGTGGAATTGTGATTAATTACTGCTAAATAGCTAAGAACACTTGAAGAGCATCAATCTTTTTACAGGAAATCTATTGAGACAAAGTGTAAAGTTTCTAGTGTTGGAAAACGGTGTTGATTAATGAGTCAATCAACAACTCAACTCTTTTGTAATGTACCACACTTAGCCTTTGCCATTGCAAAATATATTGCATTTGATGTTTCCTAAGCATTTAAATTTAAAACATATTTGTGGTTTAGCAGTATTAGAATGCCGACAAAAATGTCAGTAATTACCCCCTATAAATTGATTTGCTGAGTAAAACAAAAAAGCAGGTTCTTTCTTATCTTGAAATATTTTCAAAAATAAATTCAAATTTTTTTTAAGGTTTTTAAATTAAATTTTAATTTAAAAATAAATTTGTTTACCTCAAGCTGGGTCATTAACTTGCCCCTCTCAACAAAAAAAATTGTAATAAAACATCCAAAGTGTGTGCAATTTTTCATGCCGCAAAATCCATTTTGTTAGCATCTACGCAGTTGGCAATTTTGATTCACTTCGATGCAAAACCTTACAAATACTAATCGCTTGAATACTAAATCGTTTTATGAGACTGGATTAATACGAGCTCAGAAGCTCTACAAAAACTCAAAGACACAATATTCCGATCTACACTTCCAACTTTTCTGCTCTTTCTCTCTGATCTTTATTTACTTAATTAGGCCCTGCGCAAGGATGACACGCAAAATCGTAAAGCATTCCACATTTTGATTTAGAAGTCGCCGTAGTCTAATAGGTAGTGTGTTGGCTTATTAGACGTAAAGTCAAGGTTCGAGCTCCAGGCCAGACATCAAGAAAAAATACAAAAAGTATTTCTTCGGCGACTTCCTCTCAGCAGATTTCTGGCAAAAACTCTGAGAGTAAATAAAAATTGCCATGAAAAAGTTTCTCAAAAATCTGTCGTTCGGACACGTCCCACCACTCATGTATAAAATTAACACACCCAACAAAAGTGGCACTGTACTTGTCTTAATTGACAAGTACATGTCCTCTTACCTAATCTAACTTAACCTAACCAAATTAGGCATTACAAGCCTTTAGCCAGGATTACAACCTATTTTCTCACACTGAGAACGATGACCTCTGATATTTCTTCAGGAAAATCTCCAAAATGCAGCGGATTCATCAGAATGTGGACCAATCGGTGCCGTTTATACTATTATGTACTGAAGCTCAGCATACACAAATCCGCTGTGGTCCAAAGGCTCTTATGCAGTGCATAGAATCACAAACTAGTCGAGTTTTACACCCAATACCTCCTACCGCCCTAACTGTTAACGTTTATCAAATAAATTTCTGCCTTTAAAGAGGCTCTCCCAACTATGGCCTAAAAAATTGTAAAAGTCTCTGTTTGAAAGACACAAACATTATCAGTCAACCCATCTGTTAATCAACGCATCCGTTAATGTACATACATAATTGGCCATTACAACCCTTCCGTCAGGATTACGGCCTAGCTTCTCACATCACTCATGGTGTGTGTGTTCATTTTATACATGAGTGGCGGTACCTACAGTTTAAAGTCGATTCCGAACGACAGATTTTTGATTTTCTCAGAGTTCTTGCCAGAAAACTGTTGAGAGGAAATCGCCGAAGAAATATTTTTTTATGTTTTCGTTTTGATGTCTAACCTAGGGTTTGAACCGCGGCCTTACATATAATAAGCCAATACACTACCTACTAGGCTACGGCGACTTCATAGTTAATGTGGGTATTCTATTTCACCTTGCCTATCCGCAATAAAAATCCGCAGCCCAGGCAGAAACAACGCCTTGGACCCTATAGAATCGATGGTTCCATGTAGAAGTCTTCTCTACTTGTAAGAAGAAGTTTAAAATGCCTGTAGTCTACTTTCAGCATCCCAAGGATGGTTAGTTAGGTTAGGTTAGAGGACTTGTACTTGTCAATAAAGACAAGTACAGTACTCGGAGGTCGAGTTGACCCATTGTACTAAATGGGATGACCCATTGTACTAAATGACTAGCCGCCTTCTAATTAAGTGCCTAAATGGCAACGATCAGAGAAAGATATTCTTTCTACATCAAGATGGTCCAGAAACAATCGGGTGATCATATGGGGAATCTGCAAAGGGGTTGTCCCCCTCACTGTAGCCGGGGTGATCAAGAGTGTAGTTCTGCAGTAGTCCATAGCTGTTGGTTTGTATTATGGCCACATATTCATACAAATTAATATCATTTGCTTCTGAGTATCCAGCTCTCCTATACACGGCAACAATATCTCCTATAACACGATCAATATTTGATTGGCGCGAATCTTAAGGCAATTAACCTTCCCGTTGTTTCACAGAACATGGGATATGTTTGCTAGGTTTTACGATATACTCTACGATCGAAAAGAGATCCGAGAGATTCTTCAACACAGCAAATCGCAGTTACTCATAGGCTACAGGGTTTTCAACATTACGAAGCCTGAGTATTTATTCAATGTCATTCTGTCTAGTTGCGCAGGAATATCGAGCCCGGATTTAGGGATAAAAGTGTGAGCTCTAGAGGACTATGATAGATGGTGTGTTTACACGTCTCTATTGCATGATTTTACATACATAATTGGCCATTACAACTCTTCAGTCAGGATTACGGCCTAGCTTCTCACACCACTTTTGTTGTGTGTGTTAAATTTTTTACATATGAGTGGCGTGAACCTACAGTTTAACGTCGACTCCAAACGGCAGATTTTTGAGAAACTTTTTCATGGCAGTTTTTTTTAATCTCAGAATTTTTGGCAGAAATCTGCGGAGAAGAAGTCGCCGAAGAAATATTTTTTTTTCATATTTCGTTTTGATGTCTGACCTGGGATACGAACCCGGGCTTTACATCTAATAAACCACACTACCGACTAGACTACGGCGACTGCATGATTTTGGGTAGCGCCGTACCGGTACTGCCTAAGAGTAACTGCAGTTGCTCACACTATTTACTCTTGAGAGCCCGTTAAGCGATAGGCTGAAAAAACTTAAGAACTTACCAAATATCGACAACGATTGCTTTGATGAGAGATCCATTATCGAAGCAAGTCCAAAGCATTATTGGTTTTAAAACAGGGCCCTGCGTGGTTTGAAACATAAACGCCGGATGTTCAGAAAAATATTCAGGAGGCTTATATTTCATATCAAAATTCTTTAAAATTTTTTTTTTATTTCATATTTGAATTGAATTCTTGTGTTAATTTTTAATTAAAAAAATTTTTTATTTTGTTTTTGTTTTTGTTACAATTTCACACAATCAAATAACACAGCAACGGCAAAAATAAATGCCAAGGAGGGACACAGTATACCCAAGAAAGTGTAAAATGTTTGGGTTGCCGTATTCTTATAAATTATTTGCTCCACATGTTTGGTGATTTTCACAACTGGTATGGGAGTCGATGTAAATCCTCTAATCGTAGTAACTTCCAGGTCTTCAGTGCTGGTTTCCAAGGAATTAATATTTGAAGAGTTTTCTTTTTGGTTTACATTGTTGAGCTGGAATTTTTTGAAATCATCTGCGACGTCATCATAATGATGATCGCTGTCAACAATATTGGAAGGCAGTACAGTATTAGTTTCCCGTGTTGTTGTCGTTAAGTCGGGTATTTCACTAGTTGTTGGGATATCTGTTGTGGTTTCTGTATTGCTTTCCGTATTGGTTTCTGTATTGGTTTCTGTATCGGTTTCCATAGTGGTTTCTATAGTGGTTTCTGCAGCAACTTTTGTTGTAATTTCTTTAAGGCTTTCATTGTATTTGCCTTCTACGATGGTTTTGGATTCTTCCATAACTACTGGTGGTTTTGGTTTTAGATTTACTTTTGATGTGCTATCCTCGACATCCTGTTTTTGGTATTCTTCATGAGTATAGTCTCCATGGTAACCTGCATTATCATTACCATGGGGAGTTTTTCTGGTTGTTGTAGTGCCCTGCCATTGACAATAGGGCAGGCCATCAAATTCACCAAGTGCATCTTTGTAACCATATTCACACTTGCATTTATCCTGTGCCACACATTTCGAGTGTTTTGGACAAGGACTTTCACAGTCAAAGGCTTGACTTACAGAAAGCCAACAAATCGCCAATAAGGTCAGAATTTTTAACATTTTTTTATTGAAGTTTCCAGCAAAGTTTTCTTAAAAAAAATTTTTTTTAAATAAAATTTATTCGAGATTTTAACCGGTAATGTTCCCGTGCTGGTAGTTAAGCGAAAACTAAAGTTTGAAAAAATTGCGAAATTCTTTAAGAAAAGCAAACCAAAAAAAGGAAAAAAAACGAATTAAAATTATGATAAAAAATTTTAAAATTCTTCAAGTTTTGTTTTTCGGTTAAATTGTTATCAAAATTGTGGCTCAAGAAATGAGCAAAAAAAAACTTATCGAAAACATTTCAAGTTCACTTAATTATTTTTAGAAAACGAAAAGAATTCAAGAATTAAATTCAATGAAAATAGGTTTTAAAAAGTCGTTCATTGTTTGTCCTTGACAGATCGGTAAGGTCAGCTACAGTTCGTCACAATAGGTAAAGCATCGTTTACTTCTCTTCCACCATTAGACCGGATATGCAATTTGGGGAAATGCATTCAAATCAATGAGCAAAAGAAACATTCTGCCACAGCTGCCAATAGAAGCATATGCCAGGCGGCTCTGGGTATCCCTTAAAGAAGGTGAGAACTAGAAGACTTTTTAGAGTGAATAAATTGGGTCTAGGTCTCGTGTCTTGTAGGGTACATCTCACGACACTTTTAAAGAACTAAACAGGCGGGTTCAAGTTAATTTTACTGCCGCAATGATGGTTTATATGAAGTCGCCGTAGTCTAATAGGTAGTGTGTTGGTTTATTAGACGTAAGGCCAGAGTTCAAACCCATAACACAAACCAACGGCTACAGACTACTACAACACTACACTCTTGATCATCCCGGCTATAGTGAGGGGGACAACTCCCTTGCAGATTCCCCATATGACCACCCGATTGTTTCTGGACCACCTTGATCTAGAAAGAATATCTTTCTCTGATCGTTGCCATTTATGTACTAAATTAGAAGACGGCCTTATAAACTAACCATTTAGTGCAATGGGTCAATTCGACCTCCGTGTACTGTACTCGTCTTTATTGATAAGTACACTTCCTCTAACCTAACCTAACTAACCATCCTTGGGTTGCTGAAAGTAGGCTACTGGCATTTTAAACTTCTTCTTGCAAGGAGAGAAGACTGCTACATGGAACCATCGATTCTACAGGGCCCAAGGCGTTGTTTCTGCCTAGGCTGCGGATTTTTATTGCGGATAGGCAAGGCAAAAGAGAATATCCACATTAACTATGAAGTCGTCGTAGTTTAGTGGGTAGTGTGTTGTCTTATTAGACGTAAAGCCAGGGTTCAAACCCCAGGCCAGACATCTAAACAAAATCAAAAAAAATATTTCTTCGGCGACTTCCTCTCAGCAGATTTCTGGCAAAAACTCTGAGAGTAAATAAAAGTTGCCATGAAAAAGTTTCTCAAAAATCTGACGTTCGGAGTCAAATTTAAACTGTAGGTCCCGCCACTCATGTATAAAAATTAACACACACAATATAAGTGGTGTGAGAAACTAGGTCGTAATCCTGACTGAAGGGTTGTAATGACCAATTATTTAATGGTGGGTGTGATAACATCTGCTAGGGAATACTCTTCGATGGCAATGCTATTTTCACACATCAGTGCAAAAATAAAGAAAGGACACAGGAGCCAGCCGGGGGAATGAAGTGTTTTTCATGCGGAGATTCTAGGGATTGTTAATGCCACAGCACTACTCTGAAAAAATCTATCGGTGAGCTTATGGGTAACAAGTTTGTGTGCAAAATCAGGCAGCTTTGAAGGCTTTAAATGGACATTATTTGAGGTCCCTGCAGGTCTGGTTGTTTAAAAACCTACAAAGCAACCTTATGTCCGATTATCGAATTAGATCGGTTACCTAGGGATTGCAAAGTACTGGTTACTGGCAATGAACTTGTACATAAGCTGGTAACGTAAAACTTTCTTTTGGCAGGAACAACTGGAGAGAGATCGATGAAACCTTCAATAAATATCACCTTTTGAAAACTTGAAGAAATGTTCGATTTACACACCAAACATGTATATGGAAATGTAGTTCGGACTGTGAGCACAAAACTACACCTAATCATGAGTAGTTGGAAGATAAGATCCATTATAGGAGTTTTAGCGATGCCCAACCCTTTTACACACAGCATCAAGCAGGATTATTGATTGTGTTGGGCCACATTAGCTTCGTTGAAGCTATTTGGCCTTGCAAAACATTTTCCAAAATTAAAGATTTCAATATCGGGGTTGAAGTGGCCGTGGTCTTGTAGGTAGTGCGTTGGCTTATAAGACGTGAGAACTCGGTTCAAACCCCAGGCCAGGCATCTCCAACTAAACGAAATATGAAAAAATATTTATTCGGCAAATTCCTCTCAGCAGATTTCTGGCAAAAAAAACTCTGATAGTAAAATAAAATTGCCACGAAAAGTTTCTCAAAAATCTGTTGTTCGGAATCGACTTTAAACTGTAGGTCCCGCCATTCGTGGATAAAATTAATCCACACAACATGGTTATTGTGAGAAGCTAGGTTGTGGTGAATGGGCTCTTGGAAAGTTGTCCGAAGATCCACTTCTTTATCGAAAAATTGTGTTCAGCGACGAAGCTCATTTTTGGCTAAATGGATACGTAAATAAGCAGAATTGTCGATTTTTGAGTGAAGATCAGCCAGAAGCATTGCAAAAGCTACCAATGCATCCAGAAAAAGTCACAGTTTGGTGCGGTTTATGGGCTGGTGGCATCATTGGACAGTACTTCTTCAAAGATGCTGCGAATCGTATCGCAGTTGCGAATGGTGAGCTCTACCGTGAGATGATATCCAACTTTTTTTTTTGCCCAAAATGCAAGAGCTTGACTTGCATGACATGTGGTTTCAATAAGACGGTGCCACATGCCACACAGCACGCGTAACAATGGACTTATTGAGAGGCTAGTTCGGTGAATATTTTATTTCACGTTCGGGACCGGTCAATTGGCTGTCTAGATCGTGCGATTTAACGCCTTTAGACTATTTTTTGTGGGGCTATGTTAAAGCTCATGTCTGTACAGACAAGCCCGCTTCAATTGACGCATTGGAAGACGACATTGAAGCATTTATTCGTGAGATACCGGCCGAAATGTTGGAAAGAGTATGCCAAAATTGGACTAAGCGGATGGACCATTTGAGGCGCAGTCGCGGTCAACATTTGCATGAAATTATCTTCAAACATTAAATTATATGGACCGTACTATCGATTCAAATAAAGATTTCATGCATTTTTTGAATTTTATGTGTTTTTTTTTGAAAAATTTTCCTATAGCTCTTAAAAAAAAGCTAGTATTAATAGCTGAAGGGTTGTGAAGACCAATTACATATGTACGTAATATCGGGGTTTACTTTCAATGTCCTAGCCCTTACATCCTGCTGCCGGTCTTATTCATGAGATTCATTATAAATTCTATGGGAGGAAGCTAATCGATTTATGAGGTTTCGATTGGATTTTAAGGTGGATTTGTTCTCACGCTCAAGTTCAAAGGATTTAAATCCAACACAGCTAGTCTGTGTAACTCTTTTAACTTTATTTGAGCTGCTGTCTGAAATACTTTACATACCCAGATAGTGGCTGCAAACGTCCTCTATTGTTCCAACCATAAAGTTATAATCCCTAGGAATTCTGTGCAAGCCTTCCTTTATATTATTGCGGCAGCTTTGGTCATGTCAGTGATATTCTCAAATATTTTGCCTTCAATTAGTTTCTGTGCTCTCTGTTCAATATTATCTCAGCCAGAAGTTGAATATTTTTTCTCTTTAGAAGGGTTGCTCCTTCTTGGAGATGTTAATATTGCGGCCTTGATGGGTTCTTTCTCAACCCCCTCACCTCCGATGTGCATCATGTCATGATATTTTAAACCTCCAAATGTGCATCGCAGTAAAGATGAGCGCTGCATCTGTCGAATGAATGAAGTCTCTGCTGTAGAACTCCATTCAGGCGTCTAGTGTCGTCATTGTAAAGAATGTCACAGTAATGCCATCGAGCGTATGCGTAATATTACTTTATCTCCCGTCTATTATTTGATTGTATTCTTCTGCATTTCTTTGCTTTTTTTCTCTGATTTTTTTTATTTTTTTATAATTTTTTTTGTTTGTTTCTAAAACCGGATATGATTAAGCAAAATTTATATTTGAATTCTCAATTAAATTATTTCTAAATGCACAATCATCATTATGAAATGAAAATAGTTTCTCTTGATTATTACATTCCAGTTCAGTTCTCTATGCAACCGGTGGCAGTTAGCAATCGAAATGAATTTAAAAAATTTATTTACGATTTTAATTATTTTAATTGAAGTGTCAATAAATTTAAGCCAAAACTGTATTCAATACAGAAAAGTGAGAAAGTCGCGTCTACAACATATACCTGGCAAGCGTCTGGTGACCAAAAGTACACCATCTGGCGTTATGAGAGTTTATGAAACGTATTACAAAGAAAAAGTGCAGGTAAGAAGATTTCTCGTAAACTTTAAACGGCCTTATTAACGTTATTATCTTCATCATTATCATTATTATTCGGTTAAGTCGCCATAGTCTTATCGGTATTGTGTTGGCTTATTAGACATGAGGCTGCGGTTCGAACCCCAGGTCAAACATCTCGAACATAACAAAATAAAAAAATATATCTCTGGCGATTGCCTCTCAGCAGATTTCTGTTAAAAACTCTCTGAGAGCGAAATAACAATAAAATTGCCATGAAAAGTTTCTCAAAAATTTTTCGTTCGGAGTTGACTTTAAACTGTAGGTCCCCCGACACTCATGTATAGAATTATCGCACACAACATAAGTGGTGTTAAGAAGATAGGTCGTAATCCTGGCTATCTTCAGTTACATATGCTGTTACTTGCTGCAGAAAATAATATGGTCCGGAGAGATGCGGCAAATAAATTGCCAAATTGCGCCATTCCAAGCAAATCTGTGAAGTGATTTACTTAACTTTAGGCGCCTATTAACCTTGCGAGGTATAACTTGCCTACGAGTAATATTGGTTGTAAGGCCAACCTTTTTGTTAAGGTCAAAGGTTACATAAGGCCACTTGAACATATTTCGTTTAAATGCCCAGTTCAAAGCAATCAGCCCGCCGTATAACTGCGTATCAGAATAGTGGTTATGAATTGGCAGATCCAGTGCATTCCCAGGGTGTAATGTGCATAAGCGAAATGCCAGGCAGATTAGTGTTAAAATAACAGCTGCGGCATAAAATATTACGTTAAGTTAGGAGCCGTACCCTCTTTGAAAAACAAGGTCCCACCTTATACAGCACTTAGGAACACTGTGATGGCATATTCAAATCAAAGTCAAGATATCAAGGATTCCTTAAACGATACTAACCTGCCCATAGAATAAATTTTACTGTTATAGTCAAGAATGATAGAAAATAATAGGTTGAGAACCTCTGACTCCTTATGGCAAAATTAGAACACATAAAACTACTGCAAAAAGTCATACGATTGAATGCCAAGCCAATTGGCGTTCTGTGCAAATCGCAATTCTGCGCATTAAAGACAGAAATGAATGAATCCGCCTTGTTACACACAAACAAAATTCTGCGCATTAAGCACAGAAATGAATGAGTCCGCCTCGTTGTCCACACAAGTCGAGCTAAGTCTAGCTATATTGCACGTACCTTCTGCGCATTAAAGACAGAAATGAATCAGTCCTTCTAGTTATCCACACAAGTCCAGCAAAGTTAGTTACATTGCACGTACCTTACTGCTGACAACCATGTCCAACTTCCCTAAAAAATAGGCAGATAATATCTAGTCTATCTGAGACAGTCAGAGAATACCATGACCTTGTCCTGACCATGACCAAGGTCCTGTAAAAAGTCTCTGACCCTTCGAAATCCTTAGCATTCATGCACGTTCGTTATTAACTTAATTGCAGCATAATTGTTTGAGTAAATCAAAAGACTTTCGGAGGAAAATCTTATCACACAACATGCCCAAGGCACAGTAGTCGAAAATATGGTTTTGCTTTCCAGATTATCTACAAATAGGCCTAGTGGCGTCCTGTATGTGCGTGTTATAGCAACCACAATTTCATTTGGCCAAGAAAGTCGATTTCGTGTTCCAATTATATACTAATGTTGAGGATTATAGCTCTGATTGCTACATTCCCCGCATAGTCTGGAGACAATATGATAAGAGTCTTATCTCACATCGCATCCGTAGCTCCATCGATAGAATAAAAAATATTGCTTCTCCATCCTTTGTAATTGCTGTCTTCATAGCATTGCTTAACCCTAAATAGCAAGTTCTCTTAACCTACTGAACTCTGTTCAACGATATTTTCTGTAGCATAAGTAGTCTACTAAGTGGTGTATTGGCATCTTAGACAAGAACCCGTGGTTCAAACCCTGGCATAGACATCTCAAAACAAAATATTTTCTTCCGATAAGTGACTTCCAGCGATTACCAATACCTGAGAGTAAATGATAAAAATTGCCATGTCATTCTGAATCGACATTAAACTGTAGATCACGCAACTTGTGGATAAAATGAACAAACACAACATGGGTGGTAAGAAAAGCTAGGTTGTACTCCTGACTAAATAATTAAATTGACCAATTAGGTATGTTAGTTTGTTTTGCCTGACACTGTAAATTAGTGATACTTATTCTGTTTTCTCTACAACTTGGATACAATTATTACAAGGATTGGCGTTATAATTAGAAATGTTTTACTGTAATTGTTGTTGTATTTATATGTACTTAGTTTCGTACTTAGTTAATTGAGAATGACTTAAATTTAAGTAGACGGGAAAGTACCAATTTATTAAATATCTGAACAAATCGATAAAAATTATTCGTTTTAAACTTTAAGATAAAAAAAGAAACGACAAAGAAAACATACATGCTCGTGTAACATATTCGATAATTTTTTTTAATAGAAATTTCGTTCTCCATGAAAAAATTTGTTTTTCTTTCGAAATTTTTTTCAGTTTTATTTCAAATCGTGTTGCAATTACTAGTTGTTCGTAGAGAGCGAAGAAAAATGAAAATTTTTATAAAATTTTTTTTATTGCAAATAATTTTCAATAATTTTGCAAACATTCTGTGCCAATGGTGTATAAGTAGACGGCCTGTAACCAAAACTAGACTACAATGGCACAATGGCTACCATTTAGTTAACGAATACAATATGTTCGGTTTTCGAAAAAAATCCTATGAGCCGTATATTTACTCAAGTACTTTTTTGGAGGATATTCACATGTGCCGTATAGCTACACAACTACAGAAGTAAATGTGACAAAAAAAAAAGAATTTTGTTTTTTATTAAAAAAAAAATTGTTTTTATTAAAAAATTTAATTTTTAATAAATCGTAACATCATTTCATCATCATCTTCATCATTTGATGTCGCCGTAGTATAGAAGATAGTGTGTTGGCTCATTAGACGTGGGGCCACGGTACAAAACTCGTGAAACCCAAAATCTTACTGAAAACGAAATATAAGAAAACAATTCTTCGCGAACTTCTTCTCAGTAGATTTCTAACAAAAACTCTAAAAATTGCCATGAAAAGTTTCTCAATAAAAATCTGTCGTTCGAAGTCGACTTTGAACTGAGACCTACAGTCCCGTCGCCCATGTTGCTGGTGCGAAAAGTTCGATCGTAAGCCTGTCTGAAGGAATGTAATTATCAATTATGTTCAACCAACCAACCAACTGCACAATAATTAAGGAGTACGCATGAAATAATTTCTAAACATGCTTCCAGAATTATAAATTTTTTAGTGAAAAAAAAGAAAAAATAACGCTTTGCTGTAGCTAATCAGCTGTGAGGGGTTTGCTGCTGGTCTCAAAGCATATAATTAAACCCTTTGAATGCATTGGTCGTATACATCATTCGAATTACTGGGGAATAATGCCTCAAAAGAAAAATCGCAAAGCTATTGTGTAACGATCACAATCAAAGGAAAATCATGATTATGTTGGAACTAAGTGAGGGCGACTCAAGTAATTTTATGAGCATTCATACGGAATTAGATGCCCAAGGAATGTTCTGTAGTTTACTGCTCCCTCGTTGTTATAACTTCTGTGGAAGTTATTGTGTGACATTACCAATCTTCGAACGCGTGCACCCAGAGGCAACTGTCTTGTTAGAACTCCTATGCAGTTTCTAACATGGACTCTGAACGCATATAACGGCCCAGTTTTATTTTATTTCTCTACAAGTGAGTTCATTATCTCCTCTTTGCTTTGCAAATAAGTGAAGTTTGTGCCAGACCTTTTGCTTGTCCTTCCGCAGAGGAACGCCAATATCCTGTAAGAACACAATTTCATTTTCTATTGTACCCCACTGTTGTTTTCTTTAATTTCCCCCTTGTCCAGCGACCAATGTGATGGTTAATATGGTTAATTATTGAATATCTCGTTTCTTTTCCGGAGATATCCGGCATTCTAAGTACTGCCGTAATCTTTGCATCAGTCCATGGTGACAGAAAAGAAGAGATTAAAAACAAATACTAACACATGTAGCGAAAGATAGTCTGGCCCTTCTCCTTAAACCCACAGGTCATTCCAAGCAATGTCAAGTCTATTGGCATGTTTTCCACTCTTCATTCATTCTTGCATTATCGTTGAAATATTTTTAGTCATGGCGGTGCGTACAACTTAAAACATAAGTTGCCTGCCATGTATTACATCATTGTTGTTTTATTTTTAATATTTTATGATTAAAATTTAATATGGAATGGAATTTCAATTTCGTTTTACTTTCCTTTTCTTATATTTTTTATTTTTTTTTTATTTGTTGTTTTCGATTTGCAATGCGTAGACTTTGTTCATTGAGCAGCATGGTAGCGATGGCAGAAAATTCGATAAATTTCTAGCATTCTGGATAAATTGCTGGCATTACTTTCAGTTGCATTTAGAACGAAGCCATTAATGGTTGTTAAAGTGTCCTAAAAAATAGAGAAAAAGTAAAACTTAGTAAAAAAAAAAACATGAATATTTTGTTGAAAATATTTTTATTGCAATTGCTTTTCCATTGGCCATCATTCATCACGGCTCAGTGGTGTACCAACAGACGTATGGTTTATAAAACAAGAGCCCAAATGAATTACGGACAACGTTTGATTACAAAAAGAAACTTTTTCGGCGGCTTAACTTATAAATACGAGCCGTATAGATATACAACCATGCAGGTAATTGATTGCAATTTCAAACTGATTCGGAAAAACAAATTCAGTTCAACCTTGATCGCATTTTGTGCCTGGTATCCTTTAAGGAACACTGTCTTTACTTGCTCAAGCATTAAAATTTATTCGACTCTTATGTTTTTCGTTTTCTTTTAAGAGAGAAATGTGTTACGTCAATGAAAATCCAAAAAATATGGTAACCAAGGCTTGATGCCGTGGGTTTGATTTCATAAATCACTGGCAACACTGTGTGAGAGTAACCATCAATCTGATGCAACCACCTTGAATTGTTTTACTCAAACAAAGAATATGCCCAGCTACTTGATTCTATTTTCATTGTCAACAGTGAGCATCAAAAGAAACTACACACTATGGATAAAATTCGAAACAATCACTTAAGGAGAGTGCCCGAAAAAATCTGACAATATTGTGAAATTTTTTGTAAAATTTTTTGTTTCAATTTTAAAAGCATGCCGAAGGCATGGTTTTGCTTTCTAGATTTTCTACAAATAGGCCTAGTGGCGTGCTATATGTACGTGGTATAGCAACCACGATTTCATTTGGCCAAGAAAGCCAATGATCCATACTGCAATATACTGATGTTGGCGATTATGGCTCTGATTGTTCCATTCTCCACATAGTCTGGAGACAATATGCCAAGAGTCTTATCTCACATCGCATCCGTATATCCATCGATAGAATAAAAAATATTGCTTCTCAATTCCTTGTAATTCCTGTATTCATCGCATTGCTTAGCTCTAAACAACACGTTCTTTTAACCTACTGCACTCTGGCCAACGATATCTGCTGTAGCATAAGTAGTCTACTAAGTGGTGTATTGGCATCTTAGACAAGAACCCATGATTCAAACTTTGGCTCAAACTTTTCGAAAAAAAATATATTTTCTTCCGACAACTGCCAACCAGCGATCTTCTGGCATCAATCCCCGAAAGTAAATTATAAAATTTGTATGTTGTTAGGAGTCGACTTTAAACTGTAGATCCCGCCCCTTTGTGGATAAAATGAACAAACACAACATGGGTGGTAAGAGAAGCTAGGTTGTACTCCTGACTAAATAATTAAATTGACCAATTAGGTATTTTAGTTTGTTTTGCCTGACACTGTAAAATAGTAATGCTTATTCTGTTTTCTCTACAACTTGGATACAGTTATTACAAAGACTGGCGTTATAATTAGAAATTTTTTGCTGTAGTTGTTGTTGTATTTATATGTACTTAGTTATCGTTCGTACTTAGTTAATAGAATATGAATTAAATTTAAGTAGACGGGAAAGTACCAGTTTATTATATATTAGAACAAATAGAAAAAAATTATTTGTTTTAAACTTTAAGATAAAAAGGGACGACAAACAAAACATATATGCTCGTGTAACATATTCGATAAAATTATTTAAAAATTTCGTTCTCCATGAAAAAATTTGTTTTTCATTTTTAGAAATTTCCTTCAGTTTTATTTCAAATTGTGTTGCATTTAGTTGTTGTTCGCAGAGAGTGAAGAAATATGAAAATTTTTATAAAATTTTTTTTATTGCAAATAATTTTCAATAATTTTACAAACATCCTGTGCCAATGGTGTATAAGTAGACAGCGTGTGACCAAAACAAGACAGCAATGGCACAATGGCCAACATTTAGTTACCAAATATAATATGTTCGGTTTTCGAAAAAAATCCTATCAGCCGTACATCTACTCAAGTACAGATGTAAATGTGACAAAAAAAAATTTGTTTATTTTTTATGTTTTTTTTTTAAATTATTTTAAAAAGTTTATAAATTATAAGCGTCTTTTTTAATAAATCGTGACATCATTTTATCATGTGATGTCGACGCAGTGTAGTAGATAGTGTGTTGGCTTGTAAGACGTAGGGCCGAGGCTCAAACCCCGGGTTAGACATCTCGTACCGAAAACGAAATATACAAAAAAAAAATTTCTTCAGGGACTTCCTCTCAGCAGAATTCTAGCGAAAATTCAGAGAAAATAAAAATTGCTATGAGAGGTTTCTCAATAAAAATTTGTTTTTCGAAGTCGACTTTAAACGGTAGATCCCATTCCGTCACCCATGTTTAAAATTAACACACGCTCACAATATTAGTGGTGACTGAAGGATTGTAATGATCAATTATGTATGTATGTATGCATGGCATCATTTCATAATTCCAGAAGACAGAAATCTAACGTACTCGGCAATCAGAAAAACGATTCCCTCGGAACCAAGTGCACAATAATTAAGGAGTGCTCGTGAAAAAATTTCTAAACATGCTTCCAGCATTATGCATTTTTTAGTGATTAAAAGAAGAAGCCGTTCTTCGAGTGTTTTGTTGCTGGTCTCAATGCATTTAATTAAAGCTTTGGAGTGCGTTTACAACCAGACTATAAGAGTGGTCCTATACATCATTCGAACTACTGTGGATTGTTGACGCAAAAGCAAAATCGCAAAGCTATTGTGTAACGATTCCAGTCAGATTAAAATCATGAGTATGTTGGAACTAAAAAAGGCAACACAAGTAATTTTATGAGCATTCATACTGAATTAGATGCCCAATGAATGTTCTGTAGTTTCCACTGCTCCCTCGTTGTTACAACTTCTTCCTTGTTGTTAGTCTTATTGTGCGACATTACTAACCTTTGAACCCCAGAGGCCACTGTCCCATTATAGCTGTTATGCAGTTTCCAAGGTGGACTCTGAACGCATATATCCATAACGGACCAGTTCTATTTTATTTCTCTACAAGTGAGTTCATTATCTCATCTTTGCTTTGCAAATAAGTAAAGTTTGTGCCAGACTATTTGCTGGTCCTTCCGTAGAGGAACGCCAATATCTTGTAGGAACCCAATTTCGTTTTTCATTGTAACAGCCTTAGGAAGTCCACAATATCCATTCAAACTAAGGCAATTGAAATATCTGTCTTCCAAACCTAAACTAACGCAGTGAATAGGAGCGTCAAGCCTGTAGCTGCACCGATGTTTACATCGGGTCTCTCATTAATCACTTTCTACCTGTAAATTTAAATAAAACACAGTGTGTGTGAGACACTATCCAAATTTGATGCCATTATGATTGGAATACAACATCGTTAATTATTCGCCACTACTTCTCTGAGTAGAGTTCACTCGAAATATCGAATTTTTTATGATTCTGACTTATAAATCAGTGTGATTTTGATCAGCTGCATGGGTTATGTTGGCTTTGAACACCGCTGTGGTTTGTGGCTTATTCACATACACTTAAGAAATCCCCAGAATAAAAAGTCTAATGCGGTCATATCATCTCGGTGGGTAGTTTATATAAACTCCACATGCGATGCCAATAAACCCAATTGCTCGTGCGGAATATCCAATGTGACATGAGCTATACGTCACGGGTTGCGCTGCTTTCAAAATAATCATGTCCTTTGTTATGGAACGCTGAGTATCCCCGGACGTTCATGGAGAAGGACAAGTGTTGAAAAGACTAAATAGCAGCCTAGCTGTCTAAGTAAATCAAGATAAATTCAGAGGGAAAATTCTGATCTGTAACGTGCATTGCGCTGCTTGATTTCCACCTGAGAAACACTGTATTGTTGGGAGACCAGCCAGTATAGTAGTTTTCCTTCCAATATTTTCTCACATTACGGGCTGTAGAATATACACTTATTGCCTCTAACAGTCACTATTCAATTCAATATACAGAGTGGATACCGTGAAGTTAGTCTCAGTGTATAGTCAACCCTCCTATAAAGCGGTGAATGCGTGCTGCGATGTATGCAAACCGCGCTGTAAGAGTACCGCGCTATAGGAGGGCTATCGCAATTTCAGCTCCACGTTATAATATATAATATATTAATATATATAATATATATATATACTTTTGATGTGGATTACACAGCATCTCATATCTATCCTTTGTCACCCTTGAGTAAGTGAAAGTAATTGCATACCACGTTGACCACATTATTGAGCATGTTGTGACACAACATGGTAGTGTCATATGGTAGTAAACAACCAATTTCGGACTACAAAAATTGGAACTGAAGACTCTTAAAACATTGTAATCTTCAAGCTAAGAAGGGCTCATCATTCATTAGAACATGAACGTTTTGAGAGCAAAACATTTTCGTTGTTGATTTGGGTAACTGGAGGCATTACTTAAATTGCTTATATTCCGGGGATTTCCTGTTCTTTAATATGTTTCTCCATCCTATCTTGCATTCACTTGTATTAGACATTCATTCTTGCATTATCGTTGAAATATTTTTAGTCATGGCGGTGCGTACAACTTAAAACATAAGTTGCCTGCCATGTATTACATCATTGTTGTTTTATTTTTAATATTTTATGATTAAAATTAATATGGAATGGAATTTCAATTTCGTTTTCCTTTCCTTCTCTTATATTTTTTTTATGTGTTGTTTTTGATTCGCAGTGCGTAGACTTTGTTCATTGAGCAGCATGGTAGCGATGGCAGAAAATTCGATAAATTTCTAGCATTCTGGATAAATTGCTGGCATTACTTTCAGTTGCATTTAGAACCAAGCCTTTAATGGTTGTTAAAGTGTCCTAAAAAAATAGAGAAAAAGTAAAACTTAATAAAAAAACATGAATATTTTTTTGAAAATATTTTTATTGCAATTGCTTTTCCATTGGCCATCATTTACCAGGGCTCAGTGGTGTACCAACAGACGTATGGTTTATAAAACAAGAGCCCAAATGAATTACGGACAACGTTTGATTACAAAAAGAAACTTTTTCGGCGGCTTAAGTTATGAATACGAGCCGTATAGATATACAACCATGCAGGTAATTAATTGCAACTGATTCGGAAAAACTAATTCAGTTAAACTTTGATGGCATTTTGTGCCTTTATAATAATCTTGCCTTACTGTTATCCTTCAAGGAACACAGTATTTATTTGTTCAAGCATTAAAATTTATTCGACTCTTATGTTTCTCATTAATTTTGATTCAATCATTCATTAATTAAAATTTAGTTTGCTCGTATGTTTTTCGTTTGCTTTGAAGAGTGGAATGTGCTACGTCAATCCAATTCCAAGGAATATGGTAACCAAGTAATGGTGGCGTGGGTTTGATTTCATAAATCACTGGCAACATTGTGTGAGTGTAACCATCAATCTGATGCAACCACTTTGAATTGCTTTACTCACACAACGAATATGCCCAGCAATCTGATCATATTTTCATCGTCTACAGTGAGCTTCAAAAGAAACTATACACTATGGATAAAATTCCAATAATCACCAAACTCAACTTTTACCACTTAAGGAGAGTGCCCGAAACAATTTGACAATATTTTGAAATTTTATGTCAAATTTTTTGTTTCAATTTTAAAAACTGGCAATGAAACAAAATTTAAAATAAAAATAACGGTAATTTACTAATGTATATTTTTTTAATGTACAGTTTCTTTTGACGCTCACTGTATAGTCAAGCTGCCATAGATCTCTTACATGTAAGATTTCTCTATCAGTATGGTTCCTCAAAGAGCCTAGTCTGGCCGATGAAATGTTGTTTCATGGTGTGCCATATTTTCTACTCCCAGGAGGATTATACAGCTTGTGTCCAATCCAGCATAAATTCATTTCATTATACAGAAGCACACCGCTTGAATTTGTGTTCGTTAAATGACTTTCTGTGCTTCCAAGTAAGGTAATTCGAATGCAAACAAATGTCATGAATATAATAAAGTCATCCATATATAGATGGCGAGAAAGGCAACCTAATGCACTTGGGTCTAAAGAAGAAGGCGAAAGAATTCCTCCCATATAGCTGGGGGTTCACATTGCAGCTCAGAATGTTAGGGCAGACAAGAATGTTAGGGATTGTATACCCAAAAAAATAACATTACATAAGTGAGCATTACAACCCTTCTGTCAGGATTCCAACCTAATTTACCACACCATTTATGTTGTGTGTATTACATTTATACATGAGTGTCGGGGGACCTACATTTTAAAGTCGACTCCGAAAGACAGATTTTTGAAAAACTTCTCATGGCAATTTTTTTTACTCTCAGAGTTTTTGCCAGAAATCTACGCACAGTAACTCGACGAAGAAATATTTGATGATATTGTTACGTTTTTACCTTTTAAAAAACGTTAATAAATTTGTGTTCAGTTTTAAATAAATTCTTTATTGTTCGCACTACTTTTGTATGTCACTGTGTACAACGTGATGATACAACAACAATTTGTTTAGTCCACTATTCTCCTTTACACTTCAGTACGGGTAAGCACTAACAGCTGTTCGGTAGATCTTTAAAACGGCGAACTTCTAACCACGACTGTTTTCTTCACACGCAACGCGTCTTCACACAACACTGACTGAATTCTTACTCCTGGTTGCCTGCTTTGCCTTGCCTTTTTATATCGTGTCCGCTCATGTCTGATTTGACAGATAATTAGTTTTATCCTTCCGCTGAACGAATATGGTTGTGTATACGCTTGAACAACGCTGGGAAATATTGCGACATTACTTTGAAAATCATGGTAATGTTGCAGAATGGGTGCGAAAATTGCGTACGGATTTTGGAAGAAGAGAAGCACCGTCAGCTCCGTATGTTCGTTATCTTGTGAAAAAAAGTGAAAGAAACTGGCATCCTTATCGATCAACCAAAGAGTGAACAACCAAAAACAGTGTGTACACCCGAGAATATTGCTGCTGTGGCAGAAAGTGTGCGTGAAGTGCCATCAACATCAATTCACCGTCGTTCTCAACAATTGAACATTTCGGAGACATCATTGAGACGAACTTTGCATAAAGACCTTGGTATGACGCCATACAAAGTCCAATTAGTTCAGGAGTTGAAGCCAATTGACCATCCAATGCGTTTTCGCTTCGCTAAGTGGGCCTGCGATCGACTTACAGAAGATGCCGGTTTTGGCAAAAAAATCATCTTTTCAGATGAAGCTCATTTTGATTTTGGCGGGTATGTAAACAAGCAAAACTGTCGCATTTGGGCCACAGAAAATCCGCACGCATACATTGAAAAGCCGACGCACCCAAAACGAGTCACTGTTTGGTGCGAATTTTGGTCCAGAGGCATAATTGGGCCATTTTTCTTCGAAAATGAGCACGGAGTGGCCGTTACAGTCAATGGCGATCGTTATCGGGCCATGTTGAACGAATTTTTGTTCACATAAAATTGAGGAGGAGGATATTGGCAACATTTGGATTCAACAGGACGGCGCTACGAGCCAGACAGCCGAAGCTACACTCGATGTTTTGCGCCCTGTTTTTGAAGATCGCATTATCAGCCGCAGAGCTGATGTCGTTTGGCCACCTCGGAGCTGCGATTTGACACCGTTGGACTATTATTTGTGGGGTGCCGTCAAAGATAAGTGTTACGCCGACAAGCCAGAGACAATTGACGCTTTAAAGGACAATATTCGTGAAGCCATTGGTGAAATACAGCTGCACACAATCCATGATGTGCTTAAAAATTGGACCGATCGTGTAGGCTACTGCATGGCCAGCCGAGACAGTTATTTGAATGAAATTATTTTCCATTATTAACCGGAAGGATTGCACTTTCAAATAAAAAAAGAAATTTGAGAAAATATTCAGAAGTTTTTTTAAAGCATTTTCAAAAAAAAAAAGAAAGTTATTTGGCGGACCCTATATCTTACGGAAACAGTCTGATTTTTCGTGGCTTCGCATTCTTGAGAACTATATCGCCACTTCATTGTTGTTTGTGTATTTTGTTTACATTGCTTGTTATTGCGTTCTCGCTTACTTGTCTATTCCGTTTTCTTTCATACTGATGTTGTTGGCTTACTTGTAACAAGTTCGTTGTATTCGTTTGTGTAACTTTTGCTCATTTTAATGTTAAACGATGATACACCGTTTCCATTTTCTTAATAATATTTTCGTTTCGATGTCTGACCTTACGTATAATAAGCTAATTACACTAAACTACGGCGTAACTTACTTATTTACTTAATTGCTTATTACAAACGTTTTGTCAGGATTACAACCTACCTTGTCACACCATCATGTTGGATGTTGTGTGTTAATTTTATATGAGTGGCGCAACCTGTAATTCAAAGTCGATTCCAAACGAAGGATTTTTGAGTAACTTTTCACGGCAATTTTATTTTAATCCCAGAGTTTTTGCTTAATGACTGCTGGGAAAAGGTCTTTGAAAGAAATATTGTCTTTAAATTTCAATTTTATTCGAGATTAGCCTGACATTTGGTTCGAATCACGTATTAGCGTGCAGTAAGTCCACTATACACTACCTACTTGACATGAAAATCATCATCAACATCGTGCAGCAATACGTTTTTCTCTGTTCTTTATTCAGCCGGCTCTTTCGAGAAGGAACTGATATTTATTTGTGATCTTTAACCGCGTATAATAATATACACATGGTACGGTACTTTTACTGTAAATTTCTTTTATTCTACAATACTTGTAGTCATTTTATTTTTATCTTAAAAAACTATTCAACGCTTCTGTTTATTATGGTTTTAGAACATCTGCTTTAAAATACATACGTATCTATTTTAGGATATTAAATGCTCTTTAATAAACCACAACCACATAAGCGTTATAATATCTTAAGAATTGTAATTTGCATGCTCATGTAAAAGCAATAGAATACTTAGTTAGTATTCATTTATCATAAAACCCTTATGGTTGGTTCGTTCTCTCTAAAGGCTAGTGCTAGTGAATGCGATGAGATTTTTGAAAATATTTTTAATTTTGCAAATTTGCCAATTCGGCTGGTCGTTAAATGGTCCCGGATGGTGTGAAAAATTACAAGAAGTTCAAAGAACACGTCTGAATTTCGATACCAAAACAAACTTGGTTACGTACAAAGTTCTTCGCAAAATCAAACACAGAACGCAGAAAGTTGTCGTAACACATGTCGAGGTAATTACAAGGCAACGAACTTAAGTGCATAGTGGAACAAGAGACGTGAACACATATACGATATATGAACACAATCATTGAAAATCGTAGAGAGAATATCGTATAAAAGTAACTTATTTGTTTGAAGTTTTATTAAGAAAAAATCCATAATAATAGTCGCCATAGTCTAGTATGTAGCGCAATGGCTTAATAAATGTGAAGCCAAGGTTCAAACCGCAGGTCAGACATCTTCATCAAAACGAAATATGCAAAGTATTTATTCGTTGAACTCCTCTCTGCAGATTTTTGGCAAAAACTCTGAAAGTCATGAAAAATCTGTCGTTTGAAGTTGAGTTTAAACTGTAGGTTGCGCGCCACTCATGTACAAAATTAACACAAACAACATGGGTGATGTGAGAAACTAGGTTGTAATTCTGAAGGGTTGTAATGACGAATTAATTGAATAAGTGAGAGTGAAAGATGATTTTTAATACACGAGATTTTTCTCTAACCCTAGAAATATGGAAACATATTTATTGTCTTAAGCATCATACAAGTTATTTAAGACACAAACCAATGGATCGTGAAATATCAATACATATAGGTTTCCATATAATTTTTGAAATTCTACTTTTAATTCTGAAACTTAATTTTTTTTATCTTTCAGTACTACCCTGACTATGAACGTGTGGAAGTTTGCTGTGAAGGTTATACAAAAGTTAGTGATACAAAATGTGAGCCAATATGTCAGCCCTCATGTCCCAGCAACAGTTATTGTCTTCGTCCGAACGTCTGTAATTGTATAGACGGCTATCGCGGCTATATAGGCAATCCTTTTAACATACGTTGTACGCCAGTTTGTGAGCCTTCGTGTAAGGAAAATTCATCCTGCATAGCACCAAACAAATGTGCCTGCAATGAGGGCTTTAAAGACAGTGGCAGTGGCCTATGTTTGCCAATATGTGAGCCATCGTGTACGGAAAATTCTAAATGCACGGCACCCAACCAGTGTAGCTGCAATGAAGGCTATTTGGATAATGGAAACAATGAATGTCGGCCTGTTTGTTCTGCAGCCTGTCCAGAGAACAGTGAATGTGCTGAACCAGAATTATGTCGTTGCAATTCAGGCTATCAAATGGAAAATGACAAATGTCAGGCCATATGTGAGCAGAAATGCCCCTCTAATGCTCTGTGCCTGAAGCCGAATGAGTGTGGTTGTAATGGAGGTTATGAAAAAATGGAAATTAAAAGTTCGTTTGGATTCCAATGTTTACCGAAATGTGAAGCTGAATGCCCCAGCAATGCCCACTGTACAGCACCCAATGTATGCGAATGCTTAGATGGTTATAGAAAAACGCCTGAAGGTGTTTGTGAAGCCGTTTGTGTTACGGACTGTCCTGAACACAGCATATGTATGGAACCTAATAAATGTGTTTGTAATTCAGGCTATGCGATGATGAATCAGACATGCCAAGCCATATGTGAAAATGAATGCCCTCTTAATAGCCGGTGTGCAGAGCCCAATAAGTGCAACTGCCTAGACGGCTATGAGATGATGTCGAATGGCATGTGTAAAGCCAAATGTGATAAGCCCTGCCCTGATCATGCTGTGTGTGCCCAGCCAAATAAGTGTCAATGTGATGGCGGTTATCAATTGAGATTATCTTCAATTTATAATCTTTTCTGTGAGCCTATCTGTCAACCAAATTGCTCAACATTTGGCCAATGTGTAGCGCCAAATAAATGTGAATGTCTGGAAGGCTATGAAATGGATGAGTTGGACATGTGTTTGCCAAAATGCAGCAAAGGTTGTGAAAATGGTTTGTGTTTTCAACCCGAGATCTGTATATGTAATGCCGGTTATTTAATGGGTCCACAAAATAAATGTGAACCGGTTTGTTCAGAGCCTTGTCAAAATGCTTCATGCATTGAACCGGAAATGTGTCAGTGTCATGAGGGTTATAAATTCAAACAAAACTCGATTAACATATGTGAGCCGCATTGTGAGCCCAGCTGTATAAATGGCATTTGTGTTGCACCCAATATGTGTATCTGTCAGGATCAACATGAGCCGATTAAAACGAATTCATTCGCGGGTGACTATCATTGTCAACTGATGACAACAACTACCACTGCAGAGCCAATAATAGAAAACACTTCAACGGAATTAACCACTACAACAGCAGCAATAAAAGCCGAAGTTTTATCCAGCTTGCAACCAGCCCTACTAAAGGAAACTACCATCTCTTCTGTTGTCGCATTACACGAACCTCAAATTTGTAATGAGCAATGCTTGTGCTGGCAAGAGTTTGATGAATTTGGTCCTTTGGTTTCACAGAAATGCATACATTCATGTGCCGACAAGCATGATAAGCCCTGTCTTGATTTGTCACAATGCCAATGTGATTTAAGGAAAACACAATTAATCTGCCGCAGCATCGAGGATATGTCCGTACCCGATGATGATGATGATCCCATATTTTACTCATGCAAAATACCACGCTCCCAGACAACAACAACAACAACCTTAAAGCCCACGCACACAATTAAAAGTAGCGACCAGAAAAGCAGCATACAAACCATAGAGCAAGCCCATGTCCATGCTCATGTTCCTTGGACTCTAATAGCAATTGTAACGTTTGTGATATTGACAAGCATAGTAGCTGTGGCTGTATATGCGAGGTTTAGAAAACGAGAAGGTTAGTATTGTGTTTGCTTTCATTGGCCATGGAAATTTACTAATTTGTTCTCATCTTTCTTACAGAACCAATTATGGAATATGAACTGTGATCCATTTATAGAGAGAGGAGGGAAGGCTTGATAAAATATTGTTGTTGGTTTAGTTATAATTAATAATTAACCGCATACCTGCTATAAATACCATGATATGCTCACTAATTTATACCGTTAGTTAATAAATACTATTTTTCATTACAAAAATTCCTCTGCTTTGGTAACTTGTATCGTTAATTTGCGGTTTAAACCAATCAGTTGGTTTCCAAACCAATTAGTTGGTCCAAAACGGTGCCAGCTAATAGCCGCTACACTTCTAATCTCCTTAGAATATAAGTTTTCACAGACCGCATAAAGAATTCTCGATGTGAACCATCACAATGGCTTAAAGAGCAGGTGTCCTATGATACTTACATACTGAATTGGCCATTTACAACCTGATTGGCGGCCTGATTTCGGCCTTTGTGCGTCTTCTTCAGTTGGCCACATCAGTCGGTGGCAGGGCTTCCTCGATTTGATACTTCCATCACAGATAAAATCGTCCTTTACTCTGATTTCTGGTAATCCCCTCATCAGATACATGTCTCGCCGAAGCGTCCCCTTCCATATGAACGACATGGCCGAGCCAACGCTAGCATACATACATTGGTCATAACAACCCTTCAGTGAGGATTACGATCTAGCTTCTCACACCACTTATGTTGTGTGCGTTGGTTTTATATCGGGTCCGCCATCTAACGTTTTTTTTTTCAACTAGTGCTTATTTCGTGAATGGTAACACTTAGCTCATGCCTGATTTGCAATGTTGCAGAATGTGTGGGAAAATTGCGTACGGATTTTGGAAGAAGAGAAGCACTGTCAGCACCGTATGTTCGTTATCTTGTGAAAAAAGTGAAAGAAACTGGCATCCTCATCGATAAACCAAAGCGTGAAAAGACAAAAACAGTCCGTACACCCGAGAATATTGCTGCTGTGGCAGAAAGTGTGCGTGAAGCGCCATCAACATCAATTCACCGTCGTTCTCCACAATTGAACATTTCGGAGACATCATTGCGACGAATTTTGCATAAAGACCTTGGTATGATGCCATACAAAGTCCAATTGGTTCAGGAGTTGAAGACAATTGACCAGCCAATGCGTTTTCGCTTCGCTAAGTGGGCCTGCGATCGACTTACAGAAGATGCCGATTTTGGCAAAAAAAAAATCATCTTTTCAGATGAAGCTCATTTTGATCTTGGCGGGTATGTAAACAAGCAAAATTGTCGCATTTGGAGCACAGGAAACCCGCACGCATACATTGAAAAGCCGACGCACCCAAAACGAGTCACTGTTTAGTGCGGATTTTGGTCCAGAGGCATAATTGGGCCATTTTTATTCGAAACAGTCAATGGCGATCGTTATCGGGCCATGTTGAACGAATTTTTGTTCACAAAAATTGAAGAGGAGGATATTGGCAACATTTGGTTTCAGCAGGACGGCGCTACGTGCCACACAGCCGAAGCTACACTCGATGTTTTGCGCCCTGTTTTTGAAGATCGCATTATCAGCCGCAGAGCTGATGTCGTTTGGCCACCTCGGAGCTGCGATTTGAAACCGTTGGGCTATTATTTGTGGGGTGCCGTCAAAGATAAGTGTTACACCGACAAGCCAGAGACAATTGACGCATTAAAGGACAATATTCGTGAAGCCATTTGTGAAATACAGCTGCACACAATCGATCATGTGCTTAAAAATTGGACCGATTGTGTAGGCTACTGCATGGCCAGCCGAGGCAGCCATTTGAATGAAATTAAAAAAAAAGAAAAAGAAATTTTAAAAAATATTCAGTAATTTTTTTTTAAAGCATTTTCAAAAAAAAAGTTATTTGGCGGACCATTTACATGAATGGCGGGACATACAGTTTAAAGTCGATTCCGAACGACAGATTTTTGAAAAACTTTTCATGTCAATTTTTTATTTGCTCTCAGAGTTTTTGCCAGAAATCTACTGAGAGGAAGTCGCTGAAGAAATATTTTCATATTTTCGATTTGATGTCTGTACTGAGGTTTGAACCGTGGCCTTACGTCTAATAAGCCAACACAATACCTACTAGACTACGGCGACTTCAAGAGCTGAATGTTAATAAGCTGCTCATACAGCTCATTGTTGGATCGGATACGGAAATTATTGCCGACTACCAATAGACCCAAGATTATAGGAAGATTTCTCGAATACTCTTAAGGTTGTCACATCGGTGCTTATAAAGAAACACGGGGAGGATAAGCAGCTTTTCTTTAAAAGTCGTATAGTTTCTCGGCCGTAATCAAAACTTATTATATATGTCTTCGAAATCCGCATCGTCCTTTTCTTCCCAACGCTTATGTTCAAAAACGTTATGAAATTTTGCTTTGAAGCGGACTGTAGCCATTTTTTCGTTCACACGAGTGATCCCAGAGACCAGTTGGTGGTTTTCAACTTTTGAGAAGATCTCTATGGAGGCTTGTCTTTTAGTTTTCATGGGATAACGATTTTGAAGCGGTCGATTCAAAACTCTACGTACAACTCAAATTTAAAGTCCAACGGATTGGACTAAGCTGCACGCACGACATCCAGGAGATGCCTCATGCAAGCTGCGTGATAACTTGAATACAGAAAGACAAGGATCATTCTGGAGGTCGCCATGTTGACTACAATCAGAAGCTTTACATTCACATCTCATCTATCGCCGTAGTCTAGAGGTAGTATGTTGTCATAATAGACCAGAGCCCTTGGTTTAACCCCCCTCCATAGAGATATGTAGGAAATATGAACAAATATTTCTTTGGCGACTGCTCCTCAGCTGTTTTCGGGCAAAAACTCTGAGAATAGAATAAAATTGCCATGAAAAGTTTTTCAGAAATCTGTCAGTCCGAATCGGCTTTAAATTGTAGGTCCTGCCGCTCATGTAAAAAAATTAACACAGACGCAGGGGGTGTGGAAACATACATACATACATAATTGGCCATTACAACCCTTCAGTCCGGATTACGGCCCAGCTTCGCACACCACTCATGTTGTGTGCCTTAATTTTATACGTGAGTGGCGGGACCTACAATTTAACGTCGACTACGAACGACAGATTTTTTAAGAAACTTTTCATGGCAATTTTTTATTTACTCTCAGAGTTTTTGCCAGAAATCTGCTGAGAGGAAGTCGCCGAAGAAATATTTTTTCATATTTCGTTTTGATATCTGTTCTGGTGTTTTAACCCGGGCTTTACGTTTAGTAAGCGAACACACTACCTAGTAGACTACGGCTAAGTTCGGTCGTAATCCTAACTGAAGCGTTCATATACTCTGGCACTGAAATTGTTGGTCAGCTTGAATTTTTTGTTCTTGTTTCGACTGCCTATTTACAAAGATTTCGAAGTCGTCAACGAATACAATTTATTAGTGGCGGTAGTTTTATTACTGATTGCATTATTATGAAAGTTATATCATCACCACCTTATTTTTATTTATTTTAAGATGCCTAGACATAATGGTTTAGCACAGCTTTTAATAACTCGATGCTAATTTTGAATTCATTTCTCATAAAACCATTATGATTAGTCCTCTCTAAAGACGAGTCCAATGCTTACGAAAGCATTACAATTGTTGGCATATATACTGACTCAAACAATTGTCCAGATACCGAGCACTTTTATGAAACTTTTACGATTTTATTCTTACGAAATTGATGTCATCACAGTATTTTTATCTTACAAAACCATATTCAACGTTGTAAATCGTATGGTTTTTACGCAAAAGTTATTATAATGTTTCAATAATTATAGTTTAAGATGCCTATTTAGCAGTAGACATAGTTAGTATTCATTTGTGTTAAAACCCTTATGGTTGGTTCGTTCTCTTTAAACGTTAGTGCTAGTGAACACGATGAGATTTTTAAAAATATTTTTAATTTTACAAATTTGCCAATTCGGCTGGTCGTTAAATGGTCCCGGATGGTGTGAAAAATTACAAGAAGTTGAAAAAACACGTCTGAATTTCGATACCAAAACACAGTTGGTCACATACAAACACTTTCTTGGCAAAATCAAGCACAGAACGCAGAAAGTTGTCGTAACACATGTCGAGGTAATTACAAGGAAACGGATTTAAGTGCACAGTGAAACAAGAGACGTGAATACATATACGATATATGAACACAATAATTGAAAATCGTAGAGAGAATATCGTGTAAAAGTAACTTATTTGTTTGAAGTTTTATTAAGAAAAAATACATAATAATAGTCGCCATAGTCTAGTATGTAGCGCAATGGCTTAATAAATGTGAGCACATGGTTCATACTGCAGGTCAGACATCTCCACCAAAACGAAATATGGAAAGTATTTATTCGTTAAACTCCTCTCAGCAGATTTCTGGCAAAAACTCTGAAAGTCATGAAAAACGTAGGATGCGCGCCACTCACGTATAAAATTAACACACACAACATGGGTGATGTGAGACCTAGGTTGTAATTCTGACTGAAGGTTTGCAATGCCGAATTAACTGAATAAGTGAGAGTGAAATATGATTTTGTATACACGAGATTTTTCTCTAACGCTAGAAATACAGACACACATTTATTGTCTTAAGCATCATACAAGTTATTTAAGACACAGACCAATGGATCGTGAAATATCAATATAGGCTTCCATACAATTTTTGAAATTCTACTTTTAATTCTGAAACTTGATTTTTTTCTCTTTCAGTACTACCCTGACTATGAACGTGTGGAAGACTGCTGTGAAGGTTACACAAAAGTTAGTGATACAAAATGTGAGCCAATATGTCAGCCCTCATGTCCCAGCAGCAGTTATTGCCTTCGTCCGAACGTCTGTATGTGCAAAGACGGCTATCGCGGCTATATAGACAATCCTTTCAAGATTCGTTGTACACCAGTCTGTGACCCTTCATGTAAGAAGAATTCATCCTGCATAGCACCAAATAAATGTGCCTGTAATAAGGGCTTTAAAGATAATGGCAGTGGAACATGTTTACCAGTATGTGAGCCATCATGCAATGCAAATGCATCCTGCATAGCCCCAAATAAATGTACCTGTAATCCGGGATTTAAAGATAATGGCAGTGGAACATGTTTACCGGTATGTGAGCCATCATGCAATGCAAATGCATCCTGCATAGCCCCAAATAAATGTACCTGTAATCGGGGATTTAAAGATAATGGCAGTGGAACATGTTTACCAGTATGTGAGCCATCTTGTAAGAAAAATTCATCCTGCATAGCCCCAAATAAATGTACCTGTAATCCGGGATTTAAAGATAATGGCAGTGGAACATGTTTACCGGTATGTGAGCCATCATGCAATGCAAATGCATCCGGCATAGCCCCAAATAAATGTGCCTGTAATAAGGGCTTTAAAGATAATGGCAGTGGAACATGTTTACCGGTATGTGAGCCGTCATGCAATGCATATGCATCCTGCATAGCCCCAAATAAATGTGCTTGTAATAAGGGATTTAAAGATAATGGCAATGCAGCATGTTTACCAGTATGTGAGCCATCTTGCAATGCAAATGCATCCTGCATAGCTCCAAATAAATGTGCCTGTAATAAGGGATTTAAAGATAATGGCAGTGGAACATGTTTACCAGTATGTGAGCCATCATGCAATGCAAATGCATCCTGCATAGCCCCAAATAAATGTGCCTGTAATAAGGGATTTAAAGATAATGGCAGTGGAACATGTTTACCAGTATGTGAGCCATCATGCAATGCAATTGCATCCTGCATAGCCCCAAATAAATGTGCCTGTAATAAGGGATTTAAAGACAATGGCAGTGGAACATGTTTACCAGTATGTGAGCCATCATGCAATGCAAATGCATCCTGCGTGGCCCCAAATAAATGTGCCTGTAGTGAGGGATTTAAAGACAATGGCAGTGGAACATGTTTACCGGTATGTGAGCCGTCATGCAATGCATATGCATCCTGCATAGCCCCAAATAAATGTGCTTGTAATAAGGGATTTAAAGACAATGGCAGTGGAACATGTTTACCGGTATGTGAGCCATCATGCAATGCAAATGCATCCTGCATAGCCCTAAATAAATGTGCCTGTAATAAGGGATTTAAAGGTAATGGCAGTGGAACATGTTTACCAGTATGTGAGCCATCATGCAATGCAAATTCATCCTGCATAGCCCCAAATAAATGTGCCTGTAATAAGGGATTTAAAGATAATGGCAGTGGAACATGTTTACCAGTATGTGAGCCATCATGCAATGCAAATTCATCCTGCATAGCCCCAAATAAATGTGCTTGTAATAAGGGATTTAAAGATAATGGCAGTGGAACATGTTTACCAGTATGTGAGCCATCATGCAATGCAAATGCATCCTGCGTGGCCCCAAATAAATGTGCCTGTAATGAGGGATTTAAAGACAATGGCAGTGGAACATGTTTACCGGTATGTGAGCCGTCATGCAATGCAAATTCATCCTGCATAGCTCCAAATAAATGTGCCTGTAATAAGGGATTTAAAGATAATGGCAGTGGAACATGTTTACCAGTATGTGAGCCATCATGCAATGCAAATGCATCCTGCGTGGCCCCAAATAAATGTGCCTGTAATGAGGGATTTAAAGACAATGGCAGTGGAACATGTTTACCGGTATGTGAGCCGTCATGCAATGCAAATTCATCCTGCATAGCTCCAAATAAATGTGCCTGTAATAAGGGATTTAAAGATAATGGCAGTGGAACATGTTTATCAGTATGTGAGCCATCATGCAATGCAAATGCATCCTGCGTGGCCCCAAATAAATGTGCCTGTAGTGAGGGATTTAAAGACAATGGCAGTGGAACATGTTTACCGGTATGTGAGCCGTCATGCAATGCATATGCATCCTGCATAGCCCCAAATAAATGTGCTTGTAATAAGGGATTTAAAGACAATGGCAGTGGAACATGTTTACCAGTATGTGAGCCATCATGCAATGCAAATGCATCCTGCGTGGCCCCAAATAAATGTGCCTGTAATGAGGGATTTAAAGACAATGGCAGTGGAACATGTTTACCGGTATGTGAGCCGTCATGCAATGCAAATTCATCCTGCATAGCTCCAAATAAATGTGCCTGTAATAAGGGATTTAAAGATAAAAGCAGTGGAACATGTTTACCAGTATGTGAGCCATCATGCAATGCAAATGCATACTGCATAGCCCCAAATAAATGTGCCTGTAATAAGGGATTTAAAGATAAGGGCAGTGGAACATGTTTACCAGTATGTGAGCCATCTTGCAATGCAAATGCATCCTGCATAGCCCTAAATAAATGTGCCTCTAATAAGGGATTTAAAGGTAATGGCAGTGGAACATGTTTACCAGTATGTGAGCCATCATGCAATGCAAATTCATCCTGCATAGCCCCAAATAAATGTGCCTGTAATAAGGGATTTAAAGATAATGGCAGTGGAACATGTTTACCAGTATGTGAGCCATCATGCAATGCAAATGCATCCTGCATAGCCCTAAATAAATGTGCCTGTAATAAGGGATTTAAAGGTAATGGCAGTGGAACATGTTTACCAGTATGTGAGCCATCATGCAATGCAAATTCATCCTGCATAGCCCCAAATAAATGTGCCTGTAATAAGGGATTTAAAGATAATGGCAGTGGAACATGTTTACCAGTATGTGAGCCATCATGCAATGCAAATGCATCCTGCATAGCCCCAAATAAATGTACCTGTAATAAGGGATTTAAAGATAATGGCAGTGGAACATGTTTACCAGTATGTGAGCCATCATGCAATGCAAATGCATCCTGCATAGCCCCAAATAAATGTGCCTGTAATAAGGGATTTAAAGATAATGGCAGTGGAGCATGTTTACCGGTATGTGAGCCGTCATGCAATGCAAATTCATCCTGCATA
This sequence comes from Sarcophaga variegata, assembly GCA_932273835.1. Taxonomy (NCBI): domain Eukaryota; kingdom Metazoa; phylum Arthropoda; class Insecta; order Diptera; family Sarcophagidae; genus Sarcophaga; species Sarcophaga variegata. Next base: position 12,460,117 of record OW026361.1, on the reverse strand, counting down.
GCTCCAAATAAATGTGCCTGTAATAAGGGATTTAAAGATAAAGGCAGTGGAACATGTTTACCAGTATGTGAGCCATCATGCAATGCAAATGCATCCTGCATAGCCCCAAATAAATGTGCCTGTAATAAGGGATTTAAAGATAAGGGCAGTGGAACATGTTTACCAGTATGTGAGCCATTTTGCAATGCAAATGCATCCTGCATAGCCCTAAATAAATGTGCCTGTAATAAGGGATTTAAACGTAATGGCAGTGGAACATGTTTACCAGTATGTGAGCCATCATGCAATGCAAATTCATCCTGCATAGCCCCAAATAAATGTGCCTGTAATAAGGGATTTAAACGTAATGGCAGTGGAGCATGTTTACCGGTATGTGAGCCGTCATGCAATGCAAATTCATCCTGCATAGCTCCAAATAAATGTGCCTGTAATAAGGGATTTAAAGATAATGGCAGTGGAACATGTTTACCAGCATGTGAGCCATCATGCAATGCAAATGCATCCTGCATAGCCCCAAATAAATGTGCCTGTAATAAGGGATTTAAAGATAATGGCACTGGAGCATGTTTACCAGTATGTGAGCCATTTTGCAATGCAAATGCATCCTGCATAGCTCCAAATAAATGTGCCTGTAATAAGGGATTTAAAGATAATGGCAGTGGAACATGTTTACCAGTATGTGAGCCATCATGCAATGCAAATGCATCCTGCGTGGCCCCAAATAAATGTGTCTGTTGTGAGGGATTTCAAGATTATGCCAATGGAACATGTTTACCGATATGTGAGCCATCATGCAACGGAAATGCATCCTGCATAGCCCCAAATAAATGTGGCTGCAATAAGGGATTTAAATATAATGGCAGTGGAACATGTTTACCAGTATGTGAGCCATCATGCAATGGAAATGCATTCTGCATAGAACCGAATAAATGTGTCTGTTATGAGGGGTTTACAGATAATGGCAGTGGAACGTGTTTACCAATATGTGAAACCAATTGTCCAACAAATTCTAAATGCATGGCTCCCAACTGGTGTAGCTGCAATGAAGGCTATTTGTATAATGGAGTCAATGAATGTCAACCTGTTTGTTCTGTACCCTGCCCGGAGTATAGTGATTGTGCTGAACCAGAGAAATGTCAGGCAACGGCTGTGAACGTACATTACTTTGCACAAACCGTACAGAATTCCTATGTCTTTTGGATTTTAATAGTAATTGTAACTGTTTTGACTTTAACAGGCATAGTGGCTGTTGCAATATATTGCTGTGGTAAAACACGAGAAGGTTAGTATTGTGTTTGCTTTCATTGCCATGGAAATTTACTAATTTGTTCTCATCTTTCTTACAGAACCTATTATGGAATATGAACTGCGATCCATTTATAGGTAGAGGAGCGAAGCCTTGATAAAATATTGCTGTTGGTTTAGGTATAATTAAGAATGAACCACATACTGGCAATAAATGCTTTAATATACCTAATAATTTTGAGATTTAATAAGTAAAAATTGATTTAAAAAACACAATAAAAAATAATGTAATGAACCATCCACTCTTAAGGGAATTTAATTGGGAAACATTTACTCCCCTGCCATTAAATTTCAAAAATCCTGAGCTTGCAAATTTGTAATTCTAAGCCTAGCAGTTAGTTTAATAAAGCCAAGAGAGTTGTATTGTATTAGGAATAAAAGTGTTTACAAACTCTTTCATATGCCCTACTCGATATGGTCCATTACAACAGTTTAAACTGAGTCCTAAATCATACACTTCGATGTCCTTAATTTGATACAATGCCCTTTAATAACCAAATTATTGCAGCTTCTTTACAACAAAGCTAACGTGTGTGCAATAGGAAATGGAAGCCAAAGAAACCCGAGCAGTTTCTAAGAAGGGTGTAAACCAGGCTATACAGTAAAACACAAAATTGTAGTCGCCATAGGCTAGTAGGTAGTGTGTTTGTTTATTAGATGTGAGGCCACGGTTCAAATCACAGGTCAGATATCTTCAACAAAACGAAATAAGAAAAATTGCCATGAAAAGTTTCTCAGACAAAATCTGTAGTTCGGGAGTCGATTTAAATCTGCAGCACCCACCACTCGCATATAAAATTACCGCACACAATATAAGTGGTGTGAGAAGCTAGGTTGTAATCTCAACTGAAGGGTTGTAATGAGATTAATTATGTATGTATGTATGTATTTATGATTATGAGGCGAAGCTGTAGCAAGATTTTGAATTGAAAATAATTCGGATTTATTTGTCTTATAATTTAAGGCTTTCGAAATTAGCTTTCAAACAGAAAGTAGTAGGCATCGCCTTGTTTACGTCTTAGTTGTCTTACCCGACAATTTAAATATGGCCAGTAACGGTGTAAAACACATACACTCCTATAGAATACCAATATAGTTATTAAAACAGATGTTTGCCGCTTACTTTTGTTAGTCTGCATAATCGATGAAGATAGACAAACCCTTCTGACCTAAATTGGTTTGATGGCGTACCAATAAACTATTTTAGTTGAACTGTAGACATATTGCAGTCATGCATGGAAAATTCGTTAACCTCCGTATAAGCTGTTTACATACATACGTGCATATAACTGGTCATTACAACTCTACAGTCAGGCCTACAACATGTTGTGTATTAGAGATCAGCAATGGATCGTTTTTTCGCTACTCATAAGTAATCATTAAATTTTGAATCATGCATGGGAAATTCGTTAACCTCCGTATAAGCTGCTTACATACTACGTGCATATAACTGGTCATTACAACTCTACAGTTAGGCCTACAACATGTTGTGTATCAGAGATCAGCAATGGATCGTTTTTTCGCTACTCATAAGTACTCATGAAATTTTGAGTATATGTAAGCGAGTCAACCGTATTGCAATTCAACTACTCTGATTCATTCGTACTCACTACAACATTGATTAATAAGTACATGTTGCAATGAGTATGACTACAACGTTGAAATCTCAACACATAACATTCGAAATATGTTTGATTCATACGCCTACTCATTCAGATTCATAATTTTAGAAAAATACTTATGTATACTCATAAATGATTCCAGTGATTCGAATCATTCGTAAAAATTTACAGTCTTAGTTGTTGTTGCATTTACAAAAAAAGAAGAAAGAAAAATACAAAGCCAAAGACAGCAAGCAAAGCAAACACACAACCTTCTAGTGAGTATTGTAGTGCTCGTACGCGATTCATACTTATTTTGTAATTCTTGTAAATGTTGAGTAAAGGAGAGTCGAAATCAACAACATCATGCGTATTGTTAAGTATGAGTACAATGAGTATTTCAAACTTTGAATATGAGTAGCATGAGTATGATATTAAAATAGGTATGAATGCGTATAAGTAGCGGAAATTATGAGTATAATTCGAATCTACTTTTTGAATACTCATTGCTGACCTCTGGTTCAGAGGTACTAGCTTGTACATGTTTCTGTCATGCCCTCTAATATAGTCTTAGTGGTGCAATGCCCATTAATGGCCAAGTTCTTGTAGCTTATTTTCAACAAGGAAATAATCTCTAATTATTTAATATGGGAAATGAAAGCTTTAGCACTTTGAGCGCTGAAGACGGATGATTGAGGGTAATAGCCTAAGGTTTCGGAACCATCTCTTGAATAGAAAACATACGTTTGGCATACAAAATAAATTCACATTATCAGTGACTTTAAAAATGCTTTCGATACGCAGTACAGACTGGATTCCCTTGGAAGCATGTCGTAGTAGAAACATATCGTTGAATATAATGCGTCTTATTCGTGACTTAAGTCACGAGTGAGTGGAGCTAGGTTGGAATCCTGACTAAACGATTGTTATTAGCAATTAAGTAAATAATAAAGTTAGGCAGTAGTACAGTTGGTAGTGCGTTAGCTTATGAGGCCAAGGTTGAAACCCCAGGTTAGCACACATCTCCGACAAAACGAAATATGAAAAAATATTTCTACGGCGATTTCCCCTCAGCAGATTTGTGGCAAAAACTTTCAGCGGAAATAATAAGAATTGTCATGAAAAGTTTCTCAAAAAATCTATCGTTCGGAATCGACTTTAAACTGTAGGCCTGTCCATATATACATAATTGGCCATTACAACCTTTCAGTCAGGATTACGGCCTAGGCCCCTCCACTCATGTATAAAATTAACACACATTCGGCTTAAGTGCTGTAAGAAGCTAGGTCGTAATCCTAACCGAAGGGTGGTAATGACCATGTATATACTTATGAATGTATTCATGAACTATGTGTCCTTTTTATCTCCATATTTAGTACCATTTTTTTTATTATTAAGTGACGATTTGTACATTTTAACTTACAATTCTAATTAAATATCACACGCAATTGAATGTCTAAACTCAAGATCAGTGATAGTTCCTCCTCACTTTGGTATGCATTGGCTGAAGCGTTCGTGATAGGTAAAGCCTGGATTACAAATGCAACGATTGGGACTATAACACATGCCATTGTCGCATTTTCTGCAGAAAAAAAGGAGAAACATAAATTAAGAACAACACTTGAATGAAAACAACTTGTAGCGTCTCATAACTTACTGATAACAATTCGCCTGACAAACACCATCCTTTAGGTCATAGCCCGGATTACATTCGCATACATTGGGACGACGACATATGCCACCCAGGCCACAATCCGGCTGGCATACAGGTTGGCAATCGTTGTCGGTTAGCAAATAGCCTTTAATGCAGCCGCATACCTCCGGTTCGGTGCAGTTGTGTAAACGATTGTTGCCACAACCTTTACTGCATATGGGCCGGCAAAATTTACGTGACTCATCCAATTTATAGCCCGGATCACACTGACAGCTGCCGTCTAGAAAGCAGCGACCATTTAGGCAACCCAAGGGACAGCTAAACACACAGTCCCCATTATCATTGGCCACAAACTCTTCATAGCACTCACAAACGCCGGGAGCTATGCAACGTCCATTCTGGCAATTGTCACACAATGGCCGGCATAAGGTTTTGCCGCGCCAACGCATGGCTGCATAGCCCTTGCAACAGATTTCTATGTACACAGAGCCGGCTATTTTGTTATCCTGTTTTCTCTCGGCATCGGGATATTTGTCCAAGGCATCGAGGCTATAATTAAAAATGAGATTAAAGGCGATTAAAAATGAAATTCTCGGGCTAACTTACGGCACCCATATCTTGCATTTATGCTCTTCAGCATCTTCTGCTAGATCTTTAGTATAATTAGCGTTTTGTTGCTGTTGTTGTTGTTGTTCTTCAATCATATTCGAAGTGGCCAACCAATTCTGATTATTGCGTGATGGTATGTTGTTGTTGTTGTTATTATTATTATTATTCCTATAATTCTCATTCATATTCTGGTAATTGGCTTTCTCACGTTCCGTACGACGGCGTCCCATCGATGTAGGTGTAGCATAGTCTGTCGGGTATTTGTTAGTATAACCACCAGCACTGTTGCCAGCCGCCAAACGTTGATTATAATACTGGCCTCCTCTATAACGCTCATCAAAGGAATTTCCATATGACTGTTCATTATCCTCCTCCAACGTGATATCGCCATAGGTTGGCTGCTGTGCTGCATGTGTTGTTGAGCCATAATGTCTGCCCGCAATAACTTGGCTTATAAATTGCAATTGTATTAGTAATACAAACACTATTACCATCCCATGGATGACTTTAATTACATAATTTATGCCATACATCGTAGTAAATTACGTCGGATCATGTGTAAACACTTGTGTTAACTAAAATTTTTGTAAAAATGTTTTTTCGATTTTGCACTAGAATTTGTTGTTTTGTTTCGTTTCATTTATTTTTTTCCTTTTTTTTATTTTTTTTTTTCTTACAAAAATTACTTAAGAATAGTTCACTTCTCTCCGACTGATAACATTGTTGCTGCTTTCAATACACAAGAATTTTTGCTATTGAAGAGTAGGAACTGTTTTACGTATTCGTTGAACGACGCGTATTGAGCTTGAGCTTAACATTGAATTGTCTACAGAGCAGGAAGGTTTACTTCGTCTTTCTGTATGGTACTAAAAACAAAACGAAATAAACTTCGAAACTAATAGGCTTATCAGGCCCATTATTATTATACCGTAAGTACGAATTAATTTTAAAAAAATATTTTATTAAACAAAAACAAAAGAACAGGGTGACAACTATTGTAAGATTCGGAAAATAAAAGCTTCAAGTAAGCTTTTGTAAAACGAAGCGTTTATTTCGAATTCAAAAAGGAAACTAAAAAATTAAAAGGATAGGAACCAGAGGTCAGCAATGGGTAATCAAAAAGCTGAGTAGATTGTAATCATACTTATAATTTCTGATACTTATACGCATTCATACTTATTTTAATGTCATACTCATACTACTCATATTCAAAATTTGAAATAGTCATTGTACTCATACTTAACAATACGCATGATGTTGTTTATTTCGACTCTCCATACTTCATCTTATACAAGAATAACAAAATAAGTATGATTCGCGTAGCAAAACTAAAATACTCGCTAGAAGATTGCATGTTTGCTGTGATTGCTGCCCTTGTCTTTTTTGCATATGAGTCTTTCGTCTTTTTTTGTAAATGCAACAACAACTAAGACTGTAAATTTTGATGAATGATTCGAATCACTCGAATCATTTATGAGTATTTTTCTAAATTAATGAATCTGAATGAGTAGGCGTATGAATCAAACATGTTTCGAATGTCATGAGTTTGATGTCAACGTTGTACTCATAGTCATTGCAACTTGTAAGGGTCCGCAAAATAACATTTTTTTTGAAAATGCTTTAAAAAAAACTGCTGAATATTTTCTCAAATTTCTTTTTTTATTTGAAAGTACAATCCTTCCGGTTAATAATGGAAAATAATTTCATTCAAGTGGCTGCCTGGGCTGGCCATGCAGTAACCTACTCGATCGGCCAAATTTTTAAGCACATTATCGATTGTGTGCAGCTGTATTTCACCAATGGCTTCACGAATATTGTCCTTTAAACCGTCAATTGTCTCTGGCTTGTCGACGTAACACTTATCTTTGACGGCACCCCACAAATAATAGTCCAACGGTGTCAAATCGCAGCTCCGAGGTGGCCAAACGACATCAGCTCTGTGGCTGATAATGCGATCTTCAAAAACAGGGCACAAAACATTGAGTGTAGCTTCGGCTGTGTGGCACGTAGCGCCGTCCTGTTGAAACCAAATGTTGCCAATATCCTCCTCTTCAATTTTTGTGCACAAAAATTCGTTCAACATATAACGATCGCCATTGACTGTAACGGCCATTCCTTGCTCATTTTCGAAGAAAAATAGCCGAATTATGCTTTTGGACCAAAATCCGCACCAAACAGTAACTCGTTTTGGGTGCGTCGGCTACTCAATGTATGCGTGGGGGTTTTCTGTGCCCCAAATGCGACAATTTTGCTTGTTTACATATCCGCCAAGATCAAAATGAGCTTCATCTGAAAAGATGATTTTTTTTTGCCAAAATCTTCATATTCTGGTATAGGCTACTTCACGGCCAGCCGAGGCAGCCATTTGAATGAAGTTATTTTCCATTATTAACCGGAAGGACTGTACTTTCAAATAAAAAAGAAATTTAAGAAAATATTCAGTAGTTTTTTTTAAAGCATTAAAAAAAAGTTATTTGGCGGACCTTTAAGTAAAGGGAGTTGTAGGGAGTACATATGAATTAGAGTAGTTGGATTTAAATACTGTTGACTCACTCATACTCAAAATTTCATGAGTACTTATGAGTAGCGAAAAAGCGATTCATTCTCTGATAATAACTTTGAATAGGCCCGGGTAATACCGCAATAGTATAATTTATTAGAAGGAGTAAACTTTCCCTGCCTGGCGTTGAAATACCTGCAAATATCATTGAATAACATAGAAAGTTCCCATAGAGAGCACTTTAAGAAAGGCCAGACATGCCACAATGATATGTAGAAAGCTTGCAAGTTATATCTGATGATGCAACTCAAAGATCATAGAGATATGTGTTTTAGTTTTCATTGGATATCTATTTTGCACAACCCAACCAACAATCCAAATTTAAAGTCGAGGAGATTGGATTTCGCTGCACGCATTAGTTAACATCTAGCGGGTGCTAGTATGCTATCCAGGAGGAGCCACGTGAAGGCTGCGTGTCAACTCGAATACAGAAAGAAAAGGATCGTCCTGGAGATCGCCACGTTGATCACAGTCAGAAACTTTACCTTGTTTGTATGCATTCCATCAGGTCCAATTCCCAGATTACCGCCGGTAACTACACATACATAATTGGTCATTACAACCCTTCAGTCAGGATTACGACCTAGTTTCTCACACCACTTATGTTGTGCGCCTTAATTTTATACGTGAATGGCGGGACCTACAGTTTAAAGTCGATACCGAACGACAGATTTTTGAGAAATTTTTCATGGCAATTTTATTTTACTCTCAGAGTTTTTGCCAGAAATCTGCTGAGAGGAAGTCGCCAAAGAAATACTTTTTGTATTTTATTTTGATGTCTGGCCTGGGGCTCGAACCCTGGCTTTTCGTCTAATAAGCCAACACACTACCTACTAGACCACGGCGACTACATAACGGCCTGTAACTATACCTTCGATAAAGTCAAGAAATTTATTGCTCTTGACTCTGCCGTTACCACTAAAAATTATGTCAGTCAAGCGCAGGATTATTGTAGCCAACAGGTGCTACTTTATGGCACAGATTGAGTTGGCGATGATTTCCGTATCCGATCCAACAGTGAGCTGTATGAGCTCCTTAACGGCATGGACGTTGTGAAGCGTATTAACATGCAGCGGCTGCACTGGCTCGACCATGTCGTTCGAATGCGGGGATTTGCTGAAGTTGGCGAAGAGGACTACCTTGTTTGCGTTGGAAGCACCAAATAGAGGAAGCCCTGTCATCGATTGGTGTAACCAACTGGCGTAGGCGCGTGGAAGGATGTGCTAAGGCAAGTTAATCGGGTTGTTAATGGCCAATTAAATAAGTAAGTAAGTAATTAAGTAAGCAATTCAAAGATTACGCACTGAATGTATGGACACAGTGGGCAATAGTGTACCATTGTCTGGGTTGATAGAAAGAATCCAAAAACAGCTGAAATTCAATTAACTGAAGGCTCTGTTAGATTTACAATAGCTGCACATGGTTAAGAACACTATACTGGAAGACAATTCGAAGCCAAAATTCATTAGATGACTACGTGAATCAGGTGGCTGACAGATCCCTTCTTAACCGTCTCCTGATCAGAAACGGCTTCGCAACGAAGCCTAGTAACAAGAGTTACTTAGAAGTCGGGTATAATTTTAAGACAATTCTTTGGCATATGGATGGCTCCAGAATAGATATTGATACCAGGAACAGTACTTTATGATTTCTAAGTGAATTCTTTCAATCCCATGTGGAAACTTGGAGTTATCTTTTACGCAGAAATCTATGCCACAGAATTTTCCCAATTCAAGTAGGGCGACAGGTATAAAGGATGGGCCATAGCAATACTATCGGATAGTCTAGATAACATTCCAACATTCGGTTGCTAATAAGGTAAACATTATAGAATCAACTAAACAGAGTCATCTACTGATGGATTTCAGTTCTATTCAGTTCAATTCGCGGCAATTTGTAGCCAGGTTTTCTTGTGAGGAAGTGATTTGCCACGCCTTTGGTGGGATAAGAAACTTTCTGTGAAAAGTTATTGGGAAGGGTATAGGTTTTCTTATGAGGAGGTGATCTGCCACGCCTTTGATGGGATAAGAAACTTTCTGTGAAAAGGAAAAAGTTATTTGGCAGGGTATGAGGGAAGGAAAACCTTCTCTTCTTAAAACAAATGGCTGTGCAGCAATCTAAACTTTTGTTGGAAAATTACGGTTGGGATATGGGATATGAGAAATGCATCAGACTATGTAAGGCACTGTCGATACAAAGCACATTTGTTCAGAATGTCTTCCACTTGAACTCATTTTGTAAATTCTATGATGATGAGAAGGATATACTAGAACTCATAGTTGAAATTGGCATTACTTAATTGGTCATTACAAGAACTTAGTCAGGATTACAACCTAGCTTCTTTTATTAACCATGTTGTGTGTCAGAGATCAGCAATGAATCGTTTTTTCGCTACTCATAAGTACTCATGAAATTTTGAGTATGAGTGAGTCAACAGTTTTGAAATCCAACTACTCTGAGTCATTCCGACTCAGTACAACATTGATTTATAAGTACAAGTTGCAATGAGTATGAGTACAACATTGACATCAAACTCATAAAATTCGAACTATGTTTGATTTATACGCCTATTCATTCAGATTCATAAATTTCGAAAAATACTTATGATACTCATAAATGATTCAAGTGATTCGAATCATTCGTCAAAATTTACAGTCTTAGTTGTTGTTGTAGAGAGAAGAAAAAACATAAACAAAAAAGACAGAGACAGCAAGCAAAGCAAACACAACCTTCTAGTGAGTATTGTAGTCTTCGTACGCGAATCATACTTATTTTGTGATTCGTGTATATGTTGAGTAAAGGAGAATTGAAATCAACAACATCCTGCGTATTGTACTCATAGTACAATGAGTATTTCAAACTTTGAATATGAGTAGCATGAGTATGGCATTAACATAAGTATGAATGCGTATAAGTAGCAGAAATTATAAGTACGATTCGAACCTACTCATCGTTTTGAATACTCATTGCAGACCTCTGTTGTGTGTGTTCATTTTAGTGACGGAACCTATTGTTTAATGTTGACTGCGAACGACAGATTTTGATTCTCAGAGTTTTTTTCCTGAAGAAAAGAAAGATGCCGTTCTATTAGAGATGTCCAAGCTAAGGCTTGAACCACGATCTCTCGTCTAATGAGCTAATATATTCCCTTGTCCTTATTGCTCTGTTTGTTAAACCCAAACTGCCTAATAGTTTGTGTTTAATGTGCCGGAATTTGGTGAACATAGAATGGCAATGGAATTAAATCCTGGCGGTCAGCAAAAGGCGAGGAAATTCGAAAGACTATGGAACGGATTTTAGTCTGCAGGAACACGTCATGTCATTGCCCTGTTTCGTAAGCTTTAAGTCTGGATTTTTTTAAGGAAGATACGATACTAGGCCACACAAAACTAAAAGAAGCTAAGGAAGTTTAAACAATATTCAGAATTCCTATGATGAGCGTACAACAAGTCGACTTGATGGCTTAAATGTATGCTTAAGCGAACACAGGGTATAAATCGAGGGCGGCTGTCCCCATATAAATTTGACTTTATGTCCTATTCGTCCTTAAATAATCTGGGAAACCTTAGATTGCCTGTCCATTACATTCCAATCAAGTTGCAATAATTATTGGCTTTTAAGAAGAATTTTTATTCGTTTAATGCTTGAGGCGTAGGTTTTGGTTCACTGCCAGTTTCTGTTGGTTTATGTTGGTTTTAGGCTTGACTTCAAATGCTGAATTAAACTAGTTTTCAAACAAATTTAAACCAGTTTCTTGCAATAGATTATGGAATGAATGTTTTATTTTTGTATTTCAGATATGTACTCACAATTTAAATTTTATTTTCAATCACAGATTTTAGAAAATTGTCTCTCGCGTATGCTAAGTACGTTCAATGGGCTGACAATCATTGTCGGTTAAAGAGTAACCCTTAACACAGCCACACACCTGTGGCTCAGTGCAATTATGCAAAGGATTTATGCCACAGCCGGCATGACAAATCGGTCTACAGAACTGACCCGTTTCATCCAACTTATAGCCGGTATTGCAGAGACAACTGCTTGTTAGCAGATTACAGCGACCATTCAAACAAGATATGGGGCAGGTAAACACACAATCTTCATTGTCGGTGAGAACAAAACCATCAAAACAGCGGCATTTTTCCGGTGCAATACAAACGCCATTACGACAATGTGAACAGAAGGGCCGACATAAAATATTGCCCATATAACGTATGGGCGTGTACTGGGGACAACAGATTTCAATGTGAAGCAAATCCTTATCCTGAAGGGTTTGCAAAATGGCCGGCAGTTTATATTGAAGCAATTCTTGGGAGCTAGAAACACAATTCATTAATAATTTTTTCTTTCTTTCACTGGACGGAATTGAGCCTCTACTTACTTGACCCATTTGTAACACTTGTGCAGTTTCCTTTCCACGGGCGTTATGTCACGTATTCTATTGTGCCTTACAGCTGATTTCTTAGTGCGCCACATATATTCACCATATTGTACAGGCCCGTGCCAACGATTGCCACTCGGTATTAATTTTTTGGTAGGATTTCTCAATTCTTCTTCGGCTTTTTTCTTATTCAAATTCCTTACACACAACGACTCGGTGGTACTAACAAAATTCTCCTGTTTTTTGCGTAGCTTATGGCCACCAATCGGTTTATAGGGATTCGTATAGGTCGGCTCCATTTTATAAGGTGGCAGTTGTAGCACAAAATTTTCTGCAGAAGCATCATCACCATCATCAAAGTCATCTGCCTCAATCTGGGCTTTACACTGTTGATTCAAACACAGCAACATTAAAAAGAAAAATCCTTTAAATCTCATATTTTTACAGACGTTCGTTCTATGCCGGTTGTTTACTTTCCACTTAAAATGCTGCAATTCAACTGACTGCCGGACTGACTCATTATCTGGCTGAGACTCTATACTCAATTCACAATTTTTTTTTAATTTGATTTGAAATTCGTGGCCTTTAGAGTGTCAATAATTGTGCTATTGCTGGGATTCGCAAACTTATTTGATTAGACAGACTTATTTCAGGCCACAACAACATCACCAATAGCAGCAAAAGCAAAGTTTAAACTGATCTGATAACGAAAAATATTTGAATTAGAATTCTCACCCTTAAAATAAACAGAGAGTACGTATGTACATACGTAAACACAGGGTTCGATAAAACAAAGTGTAGAAAATTTCAATAAAAAAAACCTAAACTTGGGTTCTTGACTTGGGTTTACAATTTCAACAATTCATAGATCTGCACTTTACTTTATTCATACTTACAACCAGTGACAGTGACGGTCTTCAGTGAATTACGGGGTTCTAAGCAGACTGCTTACTCTCAGATCACCAATGGCAGCTAAAGAACGTATTCTTTATGCCAAACATCTTCTAGTCTCTTAGAATGGTTCTTCTTTACATGACATATGCGTGTATCACATAAAAATACTTTATTTTCGGCTACAAGTCCTTTTATTTCTCTCGAATACATTTCGTTGAGTTCACAATAAAAAGTCGAAACCCCAGGCCAATAAGTTAGTCCATACATTAGACCCGCATCCTAGTTTCCAACGGATATAAGTATGTGGCGTAAATAGTAAGGAGATCACATGGAAAGAAGAAATCTTATTTTTGTTCATGCCCTGCAAGGACTGACCTTATTTTCCTTTCATGCCAGTATATGCCCTAGTATTGTTATAAACTATTTTGCCTCCATTTGCCGAACCTATGGAAAGGGTACCATAAAGAGGAGCAATGGACTCTACATACAAAATAATGAACCTATTACTTAGCATTTTAGCTCATTCCATTCTCTCATTCCAATTTCTTTCTACAATCTTCTAAATGGTATTCCGGTTGAATGGACTAGACTAGGGCTAAGAAATCATCTCTCAGATTACTAAACCATACCGTGTGCTCTTCTCTGGCGCCAGAGTAATTTATTTAATTGGCCATTAACAGTCCGATTAAAGGATTTCGGCCTGCCTTAACATATCCTTCAAGGCGCATCTGCTTCTTGAGCACCTACGCCAGTTGGCCACACGAATCGATGACAGGGCTTTCTCGATTTCGTCCTTCCAACGCAAACGAGGTCGTTCTCTTTGCCGACTTCCGCAAATCTTCGCATTAAATTCCGTCTCGCCGGAGCATCTTCCTCCATTCGAACAATATGGCTGAGCCAGCGCAGCCGCTGGATGTTAATACGCTGCACAACATCGCTGTCGTTGAGAAGCTCATACAGCTCACTTTTGGATCGAATGCGGAAATCAAGTCCAAGTTTAGGTTTAGGTCGAATATCACAAAGCTCACTTGAGCATGCATAGCGGCCCGTTGTGATGCCACGGGTGAACGCAGTCCCTGTACTGACCAAGTTCCACCAAAATCAGGGAAGAGGAAGAAGTTGGTCAGCGCAAGGGCTGCACAAGTCCAAGTCTCACTGCACTGAAAATCTTACGTATGACTTTTCTCTCGTATACTCTCAAGGCTGCTGTATCAGTGCTTAATAGTGTCCACGCCTCTGTTGCATTGCACGATCGCAGTAGGGGTGTCTAAAGAAAGAGTAATTTCAACCACAAGTAGTTTTCTTACATGGAAATGGAGTTCAAAAAGCCACTGGGCTTTGCGGCAAAGCCTGTAATTTTGGAGAAAAGGAGATATTGACTGAACATGAGTTCCGTCAAGTGCAATACTTGGAGACTTGACCCATGAACGTGATTTCTGTCATTATGCGGTACTTGGAGACTTGACCCATTAACTGGATTTCTGTCATTGTGCGGTGCTTGGAGACTTGTAGACCCAATAGATTGTTAATCAATTAAGTCAAGCCTTGACTTCAATAAGATTTTGTTGTCATCACGAACCAAAGCAAGGCATTAACATCCGAAATTCCTTTCCTCTTGGAATATCGTACATCTGAAAGGGGCTTATGGGCTTCCCACGGTTTCTTCTGTCTTGAGGATTCTACTCTGTTACCATTCTCATTATACTTTTAGGATTCTTTCCGATATTACGCCCAATGTCGTCGTTGGTAAAGTTCCAGAGATCCATGTTATTAGGCCAGAGAATTCTGCATAAGATTTTGAGGCACTTGTTGATAAATAAGTACGTGTAGTTTTTGAGAAATAGTTTTCATAAGGTTTCGCTTCTGAGTAACAAAGTTCCCTTTACACAAGCATTGAATCTTCTAAGCTTGGTTTGTCTAGATATTTGTGAGTTTCTTCACACTGTCTAAAGTCATCTGAATTTTGATTCCACTTCATAGGGCTCGATATTTATGCCTGTTTCTGCATAACCATTGAACTGGCTAGTCTTGTAGCAAGATGTTAGCGTTGCAAACATTAGAAATTCTCATGACTTTGGTTTTCTTCATGCTCATCTCAAGTCCACTATTGCGTGCGAAGCTTTCCAGTCTTCTAGTTTTGCAAACATGCCAAAAAACTTGTGCAAAAATTGACGAATACCATCCATTTAAGCCTCCACTTGTAATTCTTCTTCTTCTGAACATATTTTGTTTATTCATTCAGCACAATGGTGAAAGGCTGAGGTGATAGGCGGTATACTAGTTTCACTTCAGAATTCCTGCGAAATGATTGAATACATTCCCATTGCAAAGAACTATGAATTCCGTATCCCCATGTGAGGTTCCCTATCCTAGCTTAACTCCAGAATTCCTGCGAAATGATTGAATAACATTCCCATTGCAAAAAACAAGGAGTTCTGTATCCCCGTGTGAGGTTCTGATGATTCGAATTATTTTCTGGTTTAATTCATTGGTTGCTCAATGCTTCCCATATGGGTTTCCTGAAATCTAAAAACAGAGTAGTATGCCTTGCAAGAGATTGTGCCATGATAATGCCGGATCTAGTCTACATAGCTCCTGTATATTCTCTTTTCCCTTCATTTCTTTAATCGTTTTTAAAGTGATAATTTTTTAACGGCTTAAATAGGCCCATATTAAAGAAATCATGGTCAAAAATCAAATGATTTTTCATTAAAATTTTTTTCCATTTTCATTTCAAAACAAAACGCTCCCCATACTTAATAGTTCTCTTAATTAATTCATGCTTTCTTATCTGTCACTCTCTCTCTCTATCTCTCGCTCTCTGTTTGTAATGTCAGCCTCTAGTGCCATCCCAATACAAACGTTTAATTAGTAATACGTTGGACCTTACACAACTAACATCTGAAAGCTACTTTGTGCTGTAAAAATTACGGAAACTATTCAAAATCCAAAGCAAAAAATTATGAAAAATTTACGCAATTTTCTAATGAAAATCGTCTTATCGCTGATATTTTTATGCTTTTGCTTTCGTACCATACAATCCGAATATCATACAACGAAATATACAACAACGACAACAACAAAACAACCAATAATACGTTCACCGGGACTATCATTGCCTCAAAGGCATACAAATCCACCGAAATGTACAAAGGAAGTGCCGTAAGTGAGAAAATTAAGAAGCAAAACAAACAACAAAGTGTACAAGTGTGTGTGTATGTGTGTTACAGGGATGGAAAAGTGTTAATAGAATGAAAATTTTGATTTGATGAAAACAACCCAGGGTCTTATTAAAATTCTTGTTCTACACATTAAAGATTGTTTTGGAAAGTGTGTTGGAAACATATTTTTCGACTGCAATCTGACAAATAATTTCATGAAATTTTTTTACATACGATTTCCGACATATGTCCGCTAAGGCCAGGAGTTACTTCGTTTCATTCGTTGAGTCTAATTTTTGCGCACTTTTTTCAATAAATCTGTCCATATGGCGTCAATGATTGCTTGATTATTGGCTTCGAATGTTTCAGAAGTTGACGTTGTGTGTGCTAAAGCTATTCATTTAGTTGGGACGATCACGGCCGGTAACATTGTCGGGGTTATGATCGCGAGTAGAGAAAATTGGACCTCAGTGGCGAATTACGTGGAGAGCACTCTACAACTGAAGAAGAGAGATCTTGAGGCTGCGGAACATGTGGGCACGCCGGAATAGATGAAACTGGCACACGTGTCAAGCGAAATTCGAAGCAGGGACCTGGAAGAAAGGAATAGTGGAGACACTTACATATCTCTTCAACTTTCGACACGCAATCCGGACGCGGATATGAACACGCAGGGGCCAAAGGCCAAAGGGACTCCACTCCGAAGTAATACCACCGTAGTTCCGGAGTGGGCACAACAAGTCCACGAGACGAGGCGGTGATTTAGTGGGTGAGGGCCCCACACACGGAGGATGTGACGACTTCCTCTATGGTACGGTTAGGTGCATTTACCCCTCCTCGGCGTGAAAAAAAAATTCATTTAAGATCGTTTCATAAAAATTAATCCAGAGACGTTAAAATAGACGAACGAGAAAGCCAATCAAGATGACCACTTCTGTAGACAAATTGCTACCAAATAAATTATGCAACAAATCGATTATTAAGTGCATTTTTATCGAAAACACAACACTGTTGAATTACCGATTACAGCAACCAATACGAAAAGTTTTCTAGAAAAGAATTATTTTTCTTCTTCTTTATTATTTTCATGCTGGGCCTTAAGATGCTGATACGGTCTTTGAGGCATTTACAGACGTCTGCAAAATACTTTGCCTAGCCTAGGGTGTGGTACAGATATTAACGAGTCTCACATTAAATTATCGTAAAGGCTGCAACCTGAAGTCGCTGTAGTCTAGTAGGTAGTGTGTTGGCTTATTAGACGTAAAGCCTGGTCAGACATCAAAACAAAATACAAAAAATATTTCTTCGGCGACTTCCTCTCAGCAGATTTCTGGCAAAAACTCTGAGCATAAATAATAAAAATTTCCATGAAAAGTTTCTCAAAAACCTGTCTTTCGGAGTCGACTTTAAACTGTAGGTCCTGCCATTCTTGTATAAAATTAACACACAGGGTGTGAGAAACTACGTCGTAATCCTGACTGAAGGGTTGTAATGACCAATCAATTATGTAAAGGCTGCAAGACCCCTTTGCAGTTTTTCAGACAGACTTTATGGCCCTATTGAAAGGGGAGCAATACTGGCTGGGTTAAAGGATTTCCGCTCAAAATTTCTGTACTAACTTCATGAGCTGGGTTGCTATTGAGTCTCTTATGAACATCACCTTGACGTTAGTCCTCGTGAGGTGCCAAGAATTTCGCAGAAAAAATTGGAAATTTTATTGCAAACAAACTGTCCATGCCTTATAACCCGATTACCGCAGATAAACTGGATATTCTAGGCAGAATTACTTTATTCGTTACAACCCTTTAGTCAGGCTTACAACCTAGTTTCGCCTACCACCCAAGTTGTGTGTGTTAATTTTTTCTATGAGCGGCGGAACTCACAATTTAATGTTGCCCCAGAACCACGCATTTAAGAAACTTTTCATGGCAATTTTATTTAACACTCGGAGATGTTGCCAGTTTTTCATTTGGTTCGAAGTGTTTGGGCCGGTTTTCGCTTCTAATAAGCCCAACACACTACCTACTCGACCCTAGCAACTTCAATTTGCTACAAAATACTTGGCAACACGAAGGCACGAGTTAGGCTAGGTTAGGTTGGAGTGGCAGCTTTGATACCAAAACCTCACTTGAGCACGCATAGCGGCCCGTTGTGACGCCACATTTCTACCAAACTAGGGAAGAAGAAGAAGTTGGGCAGAGCAAGGGCAGCACCAGTAATATTGATTGAATCTCATGGACTGGTATGGGTAAGAAGAGCACTGATTTTCTTCTGTCCTTAAATCGCATGGCCATACATCTACTTTTGAGATTATCACCGGCCACTGGCTTTTTAAAAGCATACCGATAGACTTGCTTTTCACTTGCGTAACTTCTGCAAATAATACGAGTATTAGCATAGTAAAGGACCTCCAGACTACCTTGAAGACCCCAAGTAATTTCTCGTATAAGGCATCTTGCTAAAAAGAAGAGAATATAATACACAGCCTTGCCTTATCTGTAGATCGTAAAGAATTCGTTGGGTAGCGTTCGCATATAGGCTCCTGAGGAGTCTTTTTTGACTACGAGTGATACGAGTTTACATTTCAGTGCTGTCCGCATGAAACGGTAACTAAGGGGGTCAAGAGTTTATGGCAAGCTTGTGAATATTAGGCGAACTGACGAAGTTTACTCTACAGACTGTTCGGCGATTATTCTTAGGTTCTAGGATTGAATTCCAGGCGTTGAAATTAGTTTGTTCCTTAGTTACGGTATGAATTTGCTTGACAGGCGCTTGTTGAGGATATCGCGTTTACAAGTAAAATTTCTTATTAAATTTATGGTAATCGGTAATCGATTAATAATTTCAAATTCTCTTAAAGTACTTTTAAAGGTATCTTAATTTGAAGATTTGTAATAAAGTACCTTTTCAACCTTTTCTGTTTTTGACTCTTTTCAGCGCCATATTCTTTCAATACGAAAAAAATATCCAAGTCATCGGCAATAGTTCCCTGAATCCCCATTTCAATTTGATTGAGGTTTGTTGCCAGGGTTACAAGCGTTACGATTTCGATTGGACCAAATGTGTACCGGATTGTGGTGAGAAATGTCAACGCAATGGCTTTTGCCTAGAGGGTGGCATTTGTCAATGTTTTGATGATTTCGTTTTAAATCATCGCAACGATTGTGTCCCCACATGCCCGCTGGGTTGTCCCGATGGCCAGTGTTATATAAATGGCACGTGTATCTGTAACAAGGGTTATGAATTGGATGCAACCAAGAAATATTGTATACCCGTCTGTTCGCTAGGTTGTGGACGCAATGAAATATGCGATGCTCCCGATACGTGTGTCTGTGACAAGGGCTATGCCAAGTCCTTGTACCCGAATAGTAGCCAAATTGGCTGCCAGCCAGTTTGTATACCCGATTGTGGTTTTGGCCATTGTGTTGGTCCCAATCGGTGTGAATGTTTTCCTGGCTATCAGCAAAGGGCCAATAGTTCGGTGTGTGAAAGCAATTGTTATTTGTAAGTTTTTTTCGCACTTTGTTTTTAATCCTGAATGAAAGAAATTTTAATTGAAATCCATTATTTAGACGCTGTGAAAATGGTTTCTGTGCTAATCGCACTGGCTGCATTTGCCAGGATGGCTATAAATATGATTTAAATACCACCTCCTGTCTGCCTGATTGTGGTGATGCCTGCGAAAATGGCATATGCATAGCTCCGGGCAATTGTAGGTGTTTCAATGGCTACCAGCGCAACAGGGAGAAATGTGAGGCCATATGTGAACAGTAAGTTCAAATCCTTATCATCTCTTCGGATTGTGTTTTTAATGCCTTGTTTTCTACTTTCAGCGGCTGTGGTTTCTATGGCAAATGTATTGCCCCCGATGTATGTGGCTGTGCTGTGATTGATGGTCCTTTTAAATCGTATCAAAAATGCGAATTGGGTTATTGTACCCCGAAGGGAAGATGCCGTTGTCAGATTGGCACAACACGTTTTATAAATCAATGTTTTGCTCCGGACAAGGTCACTACCTATGCCTCGATGAAGCATAATAAACTAAATGAAGCTCTTATTGATGAGTTTAACTTGCTGATTGGACGCCATTTCAAGTTTGGTGAACTTTTACCCGGTGGTTGGCGTTATTAATAAATGAATAAAGGTCCTTTAAAAGAAAAATTAATGTATTTGGAATTCATTTGGCAACAATTATTGTCATTAGTTTCTTTAAAACATTGGCAAACCACGAAGTCGCCGTAGTCTAGTAGGTAGTGTGTTGGCTTATTAGACGTGAGGCCACAATTCAAACCCCAGGCCAGATATCTCTAAGAAAACGAAATATGAACAAAACATTTCTCAGGCAACTTCCTCTCAGCAGATTATATATAAAATATTCTTCACTACATCTGATCCCCTTACTAATTACATCGCTTATATGCGACCGAAAATGGAATACCTTCTCATGTATGGGCCGGTGCATCGAAGTCTATTTTGAAGCTTCTAGATCGGGTACAGAATAGGGCGAAGATGCTTATTAATGGTGATAGGATATCCACCTCCATTGATTCATTGGAGCATCGTAGCAATGTGGTTTGTGTTTCACATCAATGGGCAATTGAGTAGCAGAGATCTCTCTCGTACGACAAAACTAATACTCTACAAGACACTCATCCTCTCCGTACTTCTTTCTACGGCGCAGAGGTATGGACACTATTAAGCACTGATGCAGCAACCTTAAGAGCATTCGAGAGAAAAGTCCTACTTAAGGTCTTCAGTGCAGTGAGAGTTGGCGATGTTTTCTGCATTCGATCCAACAGTGAGCTGTATGAGCTCCTCAACGACATGGACGTTGTGCAGTGTATTAACATACAGCAGCTGCGCTGGCTCGTTCACGTCGTTCGAATGTAGAAAGATAGTCCGGCGAGACGGTATTTGACAAGGGGATTTGCGCAAGTCGGTTAGAGGATGACCTTGTTTGAGTTGGAAGGACTAAATCAAGGAAGCACTGTCATCGACAGGTATGAACAAGCAGAGGCGACTGATAGGATGTGCTAAGGCAGACCGAAATCCGTTAATCGGGTTGTAATTGGCCCTTATTATTGACCAATTGAAGTCGCCGTAGTCTAATACGTAGTGTGTTGGCCTATTAGACGTAAAGCCCGGGTTCGTATCCCAGGTCAGGCATCAAAACGAAATATGAAAAAATATTTGTTCGGCGATTTCCTCTCAGCAGATTTCTACGAAAAACTCTGAGAGTAAATAAACCTGACATGAAAAAGTTTCTTAAAAAATCTGTCCTTCGGAGTCGACGTTAAATTGTAGGTCCCACCACTCATGTATAAAAATTAACACACACAACATGAGTGATGTGAGAAGCGAGGCCGTAATCCTGACTGTGTTGTATTGTATGTATGTATGTATGTGCCAATTAAATACTAAAGTATGTAAGAAATAAAGCGACTTGTTCCCGCAAATCGTATATGTATTCTTAGGTAACGCTTTTCTTTCCCGCGAAGCATTTTCTTTTGTGATTGAGCGACCAGTGGATTACACACTGCATTGCAGATAGAATTCGTTCTTGAGCCGTACTATCCTAGAGTGGAACTCCTTTTCTGCAGAGGTATTTCCTGTCACTCTTAATATAAAGAGTTTCAAGTCTAATATCCACAAACAGCGCTCCATCTTTCCGGGTTTCCATAACCAATTCTCCTAGTTCTAGCATAATGCAATCCATGGATAGTGGCCATCCCCTGAGCGCTGGTCGTAAATAAAAAAACAAAAAATAATAAACGGATATTTATTCCGGGACAATAAGAATGTCTCGCTGCTATCTTAGAAAAACTTGGTTTCAGTGTTAAAAGCACTGGAAAATATATTCAAACTGGGGTACAGTTCATATGAGAACGGAGCTGTAATTTTAGAGAAGATAGAAAGTCAACAAAAAATATTAAACGGATATGTATCCGAGGATAGTGAGAATGTAAAAGTCGAGAAAGTATAGCAAGCCACGCTGCTATCTGTGAAAAACTTGAAGGCAGTATTAAAAGCAGTAGAAAAATATATACAAACTGTAACACAATTCAAATGACTGTGGAGTTGTAACATTAGAGAAGATAGAAAAAAAACTGCTGCTTACAAAAAAGTTTCATTCCTATATAGAATTGGCCATTATTCAACACCCACAATAATTTACGGGAAAATTCAAGGTTACCAACTTGTCTTTAAAGTTTTTTAAAAGTGTAGAGTATTATTTGAATGTAGTCTAGTAAGTAGTGTGTTGGTTTATCAGTTCGAACCCAAGTCACATATCACCAACGAAATGAAGTATGAAAAAATATTTCTTCAGCAACTTCCTCTCAGTTGATTTCTGGCAAAAAAATGCCATGAAGGTTTCTTAAAAAATCTGTCGTTCGGTATCGACTTTGAACTG
The DNA here is from genome assembly GCA_932273835.1 of Sarcophaga variegata. Taxonomy (NCBI): domain Eukaryota; kingdom Metazoa; phylum Arthropoda; class Insecta; order Diptera; family Sarcophagidae; genus Sarcophaga; species Sarcophaga variegata. The sequence continues at coordinate 12,437,540 of OW026361.1, read as the reverse complement.
TAGGTCCCACCACTCATGTATAGAAATTAACACACACAATATCAGTGGTGTGAGAAGCTAAGTCGTAATTCTGACTAAAGGATTGTAATGGTCAATGTATGTAAAGAAAACATAGAGAGAGGGACTGAAACACTTCTTAGAACAAATGGATTTGAGGCACATTTACCAAGTAGTTGCAGTTAGTAACCGTAGGACTCAATGAAGAATGAGGATCGTCTCTAACACACTATGTTGGTGGCAGGTTGTAATTGTATTGAAATTCTTATATTTTTTTTTGCTGCAGCATTTAATTCTTCCACCATTTTACCGATACATACATGCATACATAATTGGCCATTACAACCCTTCAGTCAGGATTACGGCCTAGTTTCTCAGACCACTCATGTTGTGTGCGTTAATTTTATACGTTAGTGGCGGGACCTACAGTTTAAAGTCAATTACGAACGACAGATTTTTGAGAAACTTTTTCATGGCAGGTTTATTTACTCTCAGAGATTTTACCAGAAATCTGCTGAGAGGAAGTCGCCGATGAAATATTTTTTTTCTTTTCATATTTCGTTTTGATGTCTAAGCCGACACACTACCTACTAGGCTACGGCGATAGTGATGTTAAATATAAGAAAAATAAAATACTGGGATATCAATAGGCATCGGTGACATGACTCTGTTTGACCATGAAAGTCGATCTCATATTAGAGTAACACAATGTGTTTGGCATACCGTATAATAATTCTGTCCACTGTCCCAACTATATTCTGATGATATGATTCTGTGGCTCGTGTTAATCCCATACGCTTCTTACATGCCCGTTTATAGCACACTCATATCTGTGTTAACGTAATCTCGATTTATAAAACATTAAAGTGAAGTGTAATCGAAGCCCCTTAAACTTAAAAACAGCAGAACGAAATGCGTCTAAAATATAACAGCATACTGAGATATCGACAAACTCCTAAGGAAAATACACACGGAGTATAAATTCCAGCGACTCGGAGAATACAGAATGGAAATGTAATTTGGAATACAAAATAATGATAAGGATTGCAACCGCAATTGCTGCTTGAGAAACATTTGGAGACTTAATACAGCAATACGGAAGTATTTTAAACAGCAGATGATATCTCCAAACAGGAATACATTCCGGAATGAGAATGCACGTATAATCGTACGGCAGATAGAAGACCAACAAGTGCAATAATATTGAGATAGAAACCAGAGGTCTGCAATGAGTATTCAAAACGGTGAGTAGACTCGAATCATACTTATAATTTTTGATACCTATACACATTCATACTTATTTTAATGTCATACTCATACTACTCATATTCAAAGTTCGAAATACTCATCGTACTCATACTTAACAATACGCATGATGTTATTTATTTCGACCCTCATATACACGAATCACAAAATAAGTATGATTCGCGTACGAACACAACAATACTCACTAGAAGGTTGTGTGTTTACTCTCCTTGCTCACTTTGTCCTTTTTGTTTATGTGTCTTTCTTCTTTCTTTGTAAATGCAACAAAAACTAAGACTGTAAATTTTGATAAATGATTCGAATCACTCGTATCATTTATGAGTATACATAAGTATTTTTCTAAATTTATGAATCTGAATGAGTAGGTATATGAATCAAACATATTTCGAATATTATGAGTTGAGATGTCAACGTTGTACTCATACTCATTGCAACTTGTACTCATAAATCAATGTTGTACTGAATACGAATAAATCAGAGGAATTGGATTTCAATACTGTTGACTCACTCTTACTCAAAATGTCATGAATACTTATGAGTAGCGAAAAAGCGATTCATTGCTGATCTCTGATAGAAACGTAAGCTTATCTCTTTGTTTCCAAAGTGTAGGGCATAACTTGCTTCAGTTTGAATGCCCTAATGTTAGAATAGTTTCGCATCCAGTTGTTGTAAATCAAGCACTTCTGCCATATCAATGACACTCACTACAGTTTAATTGAAAACAAAATAAATGAGAAAATAATAACACAACAAAAACAATCAAATCAGATTGTTGTTGTTACATTATTTTTAAAGAAATATTTACTTTCTTTAAACGCCATCCAGCCATCCAAACGTACATACACTCACTACTGATAAGAAAAATAAATAATTTCTTGAATACAAGAAAAAAAAGCCTCGCACATTGAAATCCACAAGATTTAAGATTCTCATAATTTTCACTGTGAGCAATGCTACAGTCATTAACGAGATCTACAGGCATACAAGTGTGGTTTATCAAAACAACGTAAATAATTAGTAATTTTTTTAAAAAATTATTCGAAAAAAAATGTTTAAAAGTGTGAAATGCTTTGTGGTGCTTGTGATAAATCTTATCATTGTTGGTCAAACGCAAACGCAACCACAATTTTGGAAAACAATTGCATTGAATGAGAGAGACATGTTCATATTGGATGTGAAGAGTACAATGTCAGCTGGCATCTGTTATAAGCAAGTGCAGTAGGTGTTGTTCTAATAAAATAAAAAAAAAAAATTAATTTAAAAAAAAAATTCAAAATTCTTTCTAATTTTGTAACAGAGCCAAGGTTAATGATCCTGAGTTACGCATACGCACAGTATCTTTTTGTTGTCCCGGCTATAGGCGTAATCCTCTTGCACCACATTCAGTGAAATGTGATCCCATATGCACGGAGGACTGCAGTAATGGCATCTGTTCGGCTCCAGATGTTTGTGAATGTTTTCCGGCCTATGAACGCAAAGGTGGACGTTGTGAGAGTATATATTAAACACGCTTCAATAGAAATCGATATTTAATAAATGATGTCAAAACAAATTAAGGAAAGAGTTTAATTTTGATTTAAATCCACTTACTTATGTGATCCAAATGTTCATTTTGTATTGCTTTTTAAATCGTATTGTTTAAATGGATTTGTTTTTGAAAATAAAAATTTTATTTTATCCATGCAAATGCATTCCATTAATAGAGTTCAAGTGCGATAATTTAAATCTCACAAATGAATTAAAAAAGTGAATCAAAACTGTCTTTAACTATACCCTACACAATGAAAAGATTACAACGCATTACAGGACGTCTTTTGATCGACTGTGGCTGTAGAAGTCCCTCTCATCTCTCACTTAAAATGTTAAAGTTTCATGTGCTCAACTATTGTTGGTGTTCCAAACAAAGATCAGCAATGAGTATTCGAAAAGATGAGTAGATTCGAATCATAATCATAATCTCTGATACTTATACGCATTCATACTTATTTTAATATCATACTCATACTACTCATACTTAAAGTTTGAAATACTCATCGTACTCATACTTAACAATATGCATGATGTTGTTGATTTCGTCTCTTCTTTACTCAACATTTACAAGAAACACAAAATAAGTATGATTCGCATACGAACACTACAATACTCACTAGAAGGTTGTGTGTTTGCTTTGCTTGCTGTCTGTGTCTTTTTCTGTAAAGACTGTAAATTTTGATGAATGATTCGAATCACTCGAATCATTTATGAGTATATATAAAAAATGTTCTAAATTAATGAATCTGAATGAGAAGGCATATGAATCAAACATATTTCGAATGTTATGAGTTTGATGCAAATGTTGTACTCATACTCATTGCAACCAGTACTTATAAATCAATGTTGTAGTGAGTACGAATGAATCAGAGTACATAGTTAAATTTCAATACTGTTGACTCACTTATACTCAAAATTTCATGAGCACTTATGAGTAGCGAAAAAATGATTCATTGCTGATCTCTGGTCCCAAACATTAGCATGTATCCTATATAACCTATGTCTCTACGCTGGTGTAGAGTATACAAATTCAAGATTAATTACTGTGGCTTTGAAAACAAAAACAATGAAATTTTACGATTTAACATCACAGCCTGAAAGTAGGCTTTATTAACAAATTTTGCAAGAGTGACTTAAAGTTAAGTACGACTTGTCTGATAGAAAAAGCATGAAGAAAAGCTTAGGGTGACCGTACATACTCTATGTGATACATTTTTCTAATTCATGTTGAATGTGGATTGTTTTAAAACACGGTGCAGTCCTGCTCTTGTGACAAAAGTTTAAGCTGAACTTGCCAAGTTCCGATGCAAAGCTCTTGTACTTAATGGTCAGTGCATTTGTGGTGTAGGAATAGATATTTGGAAAATAATGTTTGATGGAAAGGAAGATGCAGAGATTCTTCTCTAACGAAGTGATTTCTGATGCAATCAAAGCTTTTGTTGGGGAATTCCAATAATAAGGCATGGAAGTCATGGAACAGATTATCTCGCAGTAGCATTAGGATACCTTACCGTAATGTGTAATGAGGTGAATGAATTGTAGAAATCATATATGGAAACCGGTTAGCTTTAATTTTCATCAGAAGTCGTCGTAGTCTAATAAGTAGTGTGTTGGCGTATTAATCGTGAGGCCACGGTTCAAACCCAAGATCAAAAAAATCTCCAACAAAATCTTCGGCGTTAAATAAAATTGGCATGAAAAATTTCCCAAAAAATCTGTCATTCGGAGTCGATTTTAAACTTTTGGATAAAATTTAACATACACAACCTATGTGGTGTGAGAATCTAGGTCGTAATTCTCATTAAAGCGTTCTAATGGCCAATTATTTATGTATGTAAGAACATATGGTTGCGTACCATAAACTAGACAAAGATTTATGCTTTCTAACATTCCACAAAAGTTTGAAGTTGTTCGGGGCAACAGAATTAGAAAAAACATTACCGGAGGTTTGTTTTTGTATCTAGAACTTTTAAATCCTCTTCGGTTTCACTTTTATGTGAAATAAGTCTTCCTGAAGCCTTATTAAAGGCGGACTCAGGGAAAACAAGTTTCATAAACGGAAGTCTTCTGTTATGCATATGATTATAACTGCATTGAGAGTTGTGTTGGCTTTGATAGCGAATAGAATCGCACAACCACGGCTACAACTAAGAAGGCCACACTTACATATATCGGGGCAAAGGCATTGCTACGCAATTTTACACCATATTGTCTAATTGCGTCTCTTCTTTTTTTCAAGTCAGCAGCGACTTTGACTTCCAAAGCCAAATTTTTTACACAGGCACTCATTGCGCTCTAAATTATATTTCAACAGACGATATTAAAATGGCAGTGTAGCTAAGATTTAGAGGCTTTAATAGGAAAGAATTTATCATCTGAAATCCGAAGTTTATGTTGTGTATTATGTGTACTCTTATAGTCTTTTATTGCCTATGAAAACTTAAGATTTCATATGACTTGACAAAGACATATCTATGCCGTTGAATGAAGTCGCCGTAGTCTAATAGATAGAGTGAGGACTTATTAAACGAAAGCCTATGGTTCAAACCCCAAACCAGACATTTAGATTTTAAGAGTTAGATTCATACTTTCGACTACATTTCTTATATGTTCATCAGCCTCAATGAAGCCAAGCCTTCATGACCATAGTATCATTAGTGGGGACGATTCTTTCTTTATCTCTTCTTTCAGGAGGCTCCTGTTAAAGCCAAAAGATGTTCTCATTTCTACTTAACACGCGCTAATCACATTCTGATGCTAATATGAAATTAATTTTGTCCTAAGAGGTTAGGCTGTTGATTGCATTATGACAATATATTCTGGACATAAACATGTAACCAATAACAGTTTTGAGACCGGAAATTTTTGTTTTTAATTGTATATGTCTCCTTTTGCTACATGTCTTATAATCCTATTTGTTTCTAACATTTCATAGAAGATTAAGGTATTCTTCCTGAAGGTTATTGATCCAAGTAAGTAGGGTAATGTAGCCCTGCTCCCACTTCGTGGAGCATTTTCCATGAATCATTGCGTAGTTGGTTCGGTTTCGAGCCCCATTCTTTTGTTCTGAAATTAAAAAAACCGGTTAAATTTATGAATTGAAACTAAATTCGAATAATAGGTTACGATATATAATGACTATAGCATGCTTATTGAAGTCGTCGTAGTCTAGTAGGTAGGGTATTGGCTTATTAGACGTAAGGTCGGGGTTCAAACCCCAGGTCAGACATCGAAACGAAAATATGACAAAAAATATTTCTGGCAAAAACTCTGAGAGTAAATGAAACTGAATCGGAATCAACTTTAACTGTAGCTGCTGCCGCTCATGTATAAAATGAACACACACGACATAAGTGGTGTGAGAAACTAGGTCGTAATCCTAACCGAAGGGTTGTAATGAGCAATTATGTATGTAGCATGCTCACTTCTCTTAAAGCGTTATGAAAGAGAGTACTGCACAGTTTTTCTAACCAGGAGAACTGTAAGAGAAATTTCTTCTCTGTATTTTTCAAGCTTAGAATTGCTTTAAGAAAACTTACTGCTTATAAACTGGGTGCTTCATTCTGTGTTGATAGAATATTAAAAAAAAAATTTTTTCTTTTAATTTTTAACAATTAAACCTGTTGTAAATAAATAAAAAACTGACATCATAAGTGACGTTATCTTGATTTCTCAGAAACTGAGGCACCTTTTAAGCAAGCCCATGTTAAATAAAAAAATTAAAAAAAAAATTATAAACAAAAGCATATCAGACGAATGCTGTCAGCTGTCTTAAAAAAAAAAATAAATAAAAAATTAAAAAAATATTTAAAAATAATAATGAAAACAACAATCAAAACAATTACTCATTTGAAAAAAAGGGAGAGAATTTGTTTGTTTTATAACAACAAAGAATTTTAAAAGCGTTATATTTTATATAAGTAGAGAGAGGCATTGAAACACAGCTCATGATAATACTGTCGGCTCACATTCAAAAACAGCCGCGATTCACTGCAATTGAAATTATTTTTAAATACAAAATTTTTTATTTGATCTTAGTTTTCTTGAGGCTGTGAGTGAAATAACAACGACTTTCGAAAGGCTTTGGAAATAATCTTGAAAAAATCCTAAAAGTTTCATTTAAAATGAAAACATTTGCATTCGTGGTGTGTTGCTTATTGGCTTTGACAAGCTGTCAAGGCCAATATAAAAATCTTGGTATTAAAACACGCTATCCAGCACCACAACAGCCCAGTTCGGGTAATCTCATCTTAAGCAATAACAATGAGGCACATAATGAAACCTACAATTATGTCTACAGCCAACAACAGGCTCAGCAGCAGCAGTATCAACCTCAGCCTCATGCACAATTAAGTCCCTACGAAGTTTATGGTGGTAATTTTAAACCAGCGGAATACTATCAAGGCGGTAATGTGGATCAGGTGAAGCCAGAATATAAATCAGAACCTCTCATACTAGATGCCACAGCTGAATTTATTAATAAGACCCGTGCAGGCATGGCTTCAGGCATTTGTTATACAGAAGTACCGTAAGTATGAAAGAGAGCTTAAAAGTATTTTTTTCAGTGATATGGCGGCTATTTGTTATTGATTTGCTCTCATTGCTATGACCTAACTAACCTCCACATCCTCATTAATGTTGATAAGTTTTGTTTGAAATTTTTTTAATAAAAACAGAAATATTCTCTAGCTTTGCCGAATATCAATAATACTGAGAATTTTAAATTCTAAGAATTTTAATTTAAAGATTAAAAATTGAATTAAAAAACTTTCTAAGAAATGATGTGATCTGCGTATGGATGTGATGTGCTACGTGCGAATACACCCAGAGACCAGTGTCCAGTGTGAAGTCTAATCAAATCTCCTTTTACAAGACATGTTCTGTAAATATATTTTGCGTGCCCAACAATTCTTCATCTCAGGTCTACAATTGCCAGATATTAACAGAGAAGATGTTCTGTAGTCTGCTTTTCTTCCTCATCAATGCTGATTCTCCAGAAACCATTGTACGGAACAAGTCCCCTTAATTCGCATGATGAAAATCCGTTGTACATACATACATACCTAATTGGTCACAATCCTTTAGCCAGGATTACGACCTAGTTTCTCACACTACTTATGTCGTGTGCGTTAATTTTATACATGATCAGCGGGACCTACAGTTTAAAATAAATTACGAACGACAGATTTTTGAGATACTTTTCATGGAGAAATCTTCTCTAGGAGAAATCTGCTGAGAGGAGGGTCAGAGCTAAAGTTTGTACTGTAGACTACGGCGACTTCTTTACTTTCTTTTCCTAAAATCCTTTGTAGTATCGTTAAAAAACTGAAATACAGGAAGTAGAGTTGAATGCCCTATTGTCATTAATGGGTACCTTTGCCTTCTCTCTCGACCATGTAGAGAAGCCTCAAAATAGATTTCGAGACACTGGCCCATACATGAGGGTTATATTCCATTCTCGTTCGGATATAAGCGGTGTAAGCAGTAAGAAGATCACATGAAGAGAAGAATTTCCGAGGCACTTTAATGCTTCTTTTGACACTTGAAAAATATGCTGGTTCTACTGAATTTTCATTCAGTAGAGCTGAATACCCTGTCATCATTAACAAGTACCTTCGACCTCTCTTGTACATAATCGAGAAGTTCCAAACTAGATTTCAAGACACCGCCATATACATGAGAGTTTTATTACATTCTCGGTCGGATATAAGCGGCGTAAATAGCAAGAAGATCACATAGAGGGAAAAATTTCTTGCACCGTCTTACGAAACCAAGGCACTTAACTGCTTCTTTTGACACTTATGCTGGTTCCAACGAACATCATACTGGATTTCCATGCCCAGAACATCAAGACTCTGCGTATTTCACAAGATGGTGATTTCTCATGCTTTCTATAACTTTGGAAAGTGCAGAACATATTGGCTATTGGGCGGTAGTTCTCAAGGCTATGGACCTCACACTTTTTGTGGATTGGCGTTACATAAACAAACTTCCAGCCAGGAAAATACTGGCACCATATTATGCACTAAAAATATTAACTAATATACAAGCGGAAGTCGCCGTAGTCTCGTAGGTAGTGTGTTGGCTTATTAGGCGTAAAACCAGGGTTCGCGCCCCAGGCCAGACATCAAGATAAAATACAAAAAGTATTCTTCGGGGACTTCCTCTCAGCAGATTTATGGCAAAAACTCTGAGAGTAAATAAAATTGCCATGAAAAAGTTTCTCAAAAATCGGTCGTTCGGAGTCGAGTTTAAAATGTAGGTCCCACCACTCATGTATAAAATTAACACACACAACATAAGTGGTGTAAGAAACTAGGACGTTGTACAATGGGTCAATTCATCCTCGGGTACAGTACTTGTCTTAATTGACAAGTACACATCCTCTAACCTGACCTAACCTAACATCAAGACCCTGCGTATTTCACAAGATGATGATTTCTCATGCTTTCCCTAACTTTGCAAAATACGTAACATATTGGCCATTGGGCGGTAGTTCTCAAGGTATGGGCCTCACTTTTTGTGGATTGGCGTCATAATGGCAACCTTCCAACCAGAAAAATACTGGCATCATATTAGGCACTAACATTATTAGCTAATGGACAAGCGGAAGTCGCCGTAGTCTAGTAAGTAGTATGTTGGCTTATTAGACGTGAGGCCTCGGTTCAAACTAGAGGTCAGACATCTCTCTGAACGAAATATGAAAAGAAATATTCTTTGACGACTTTCCCTCAGCAGATTTCTGGCAAAAACAAAAAATTGCCATGAAAAGTTTCTCAGAAAAATTCTGCCATTCGGAGTCGACATTAAACTGTAGTCCCAGCACTCAACATAAGTAGTGTGTGAAAATAGGTCGTAATCCTGACTAAAGGGTTGTAATGGCTACTTATGTATGTATGTAATGGACGAGCGAGCATCGAAGAAAACTGCTTTAGGAGCAGTGCTAGAACACCATGACAACCAGAATCGTTTGGTCCAACACAACTAGAGAACTAAAGGGGCTTAGTGTTTACTAACAATGGTTGGATATCTTGTGAGAAATGGAGGACTTTGATGAAAAAGTTTTTGGCGTATTAGGTGGGAGAAGAGTTGGCATGACATAAGAGTTTATAAGAGGTTCTCTGTGTTTGTCCTGCATTTGCCTTAAACTGTAGGTCCCGCGCCTCATGTATAAAATTAACACACACAGCAGATGCTACTTTAACTCGAAACTATTTATTGGGAAACCCCAAGAACAATCGGTATGGGCCAGTGCTTATTTCGAGTTAGACCCGATCTGGGGGAGATCATTTTTATAATGAAAAGGAAACGCAGACAGATTTCCTCTATGCTTTAGAAAAGCCTTCAAATATATATCGATTGATGGGTAAAGATGAGTGTCAAATTGTAAGATTCATAGAATTTAAGAATAGGGCCTGTCATAATCACTTTGAACAACTTCAAATAATTTTCTTCTTTTCATTGTAGTACTGCTTCTTTGGTCCGTGGTTCAGGAATTGTACCCGTCGGCAATGGCACCAAACCCGAAATGAGCAAAATTCAAGTATGCTGTGACGGTTATGAACGCAATCCCCATGTATTCCATCGCTGTGATCCCATATGTGCTGATGATTGTCCGAATGGCATTTGCACGGCACCCAATACCTGTGTCTGTATACCCGGTCATGTGCGCAACGAAGAGAATAAATGCATTAGCACTTGCCCCATTGGTTGTGGTAATGGTGTATGCGGCGATAACAACGAGTGTAAATGTAAACCCGGCTATGTACTGGAACCGAAAGAACAAAAATATTGTATGCCTCAGTGTGAAAACGGTTGTGAATTTGGCACGTGTGTAGCACCCAACATGTGTAAGTGTCAAGATGGTTATCGCCTAACGGGCAGCGGGCAATGTGAACCACATTGTGAGAATTGTGAAAATGGTCAGTGCGGCGGACCGGGTTTGTGTAGATGTAATGAGGGTTACACTAGAGTCGGTGTTACATGTGAACCAGTGTGTGCTAGGTAGGTACCTTTGTAAGGAATTTTTAATTGAAAACCGTTTAAATAATGAATTTCTTTCAGTGGATGTGACAAGGGTACGTGTATTGCACCCGATACCTGTTCTTGCGGCCAAGGCCTAGAATTAGATCACACTGGCACCAAATGTGTTGCTCACTGCGATTCAGTTTGCATAAATGGTTTCTGTGGCGGTAATAATCAGTGCGTTTGTAATTCTGGCTACATAGCCAGTGAGGAACAGCCGAATTTGTGTAAGCCCCACTGTCCTCTGGGCTGTCCTAATGGCTATTGCTCGGGACCGAATTTCTGTATTTGCAAGCCTGGTTTCATAAAATCTGGCATTAAAGGACGCCAGTCGTGTACCCCAATCTGAATTGAAACGGAGTTGAGTTTTAAAGTTTTGTAATGAGAACGTTTTGGAAATCAAAATTTATTTAATAAAGGAAATCTTTTCAATATCTTATCTTTTGAATTAAAGGACTATTTATTGTGGGTTATAACCCCACAACCAATACGATAAAATAAAGAAACATTTATGTTACAGCGGACCATAGCAGTTGAATTATTGAACAGACTTTGTGAAATAAATTTTACAACTAAGTACAGTACACACCAAGCCGATCTGCAGTCCACAGTGAATAAATAACTTGTCAGGGCACTATTGAAGAGAAATCTTTTAAGCAAATTAAGGATGACCTATTTTCACAAACCATATTCAACATTGCTCCGTAACACTCAACTCGAAATGCCATCTCCAGGCCTTATTTTTAAGTAGAATCAAGAACTACGGCATTCTTGTCCACTTTTTCACCATTCGGTTTTACAATAAGCTTTTCCGGCTGGTCCACGTGTAAGTATTTGTAACTTTTAAAACCGTAACCTGAATAGGTAGGTAGGTAGGTAGAAGTGGCTGTCCCCTTGATGGAATCATGAGCGGACACACTTAGGTCGCACACAGTGCCAATTGTGATACCACAGTTCCTCAACATCCCCTATTCCAGGAACCATTCGGAGCTTCCGATGAAGCGACTCAGGCTGCCAATATCCATACATGACAGTTCATCCATATCTTCCATGTAGTAGGCACCCAGGTACCTCTTTCTCCTCCGACTAAGTGCCGGACATGTGCACAATAGGTGAAGAATAGTCTCATCTTCCTCTTCATCTCCACAGCTTCTGCAGAAATCATTTGCAAGGTGTCCAAGACCAATACGCCTCGCATGCGCTCCTATAATGCAATGCCCCATAATAACCCCAATAACTGTGCTGAGCCTACTTCTTTGGAGTTTAAGCAGAGTATCCGTGCGCCTCCTATCCAGCCTCGGCCAGATCTTTTGCGCCGCTCTGCCCTTCTGTTGACGAGATCTACAGCTGCATTGTTATAAGTTCGCAGGTCCCCAAAGGGATCCCCAACGTAGAGAATTCATCAGAGAGTTCGATGGTCGTGCCCCTTCTAGCCAGTTCATCCGCTCTGCAGTTGCCAGGAATATCATTATGTCCCGGTACCCATGTGATACAAACGTCATATCGGTTCGCCACCTCATTGAAATATCTGCGACAGTTGTACATCGTCTTGGAGTTTATTACACTGGAATCCAATGCCTTGATAGCCGCTTGGCTATCGGAAAGTATGATGAGTAACCTGACTAAGGAATAACCAAATTTCTCAAAGACTTTAGAAGGAGAATGTATACACGTTCTGTTGAAAACTTCCAAATTAATTTTGTCAGATCGAAATGCGTAAGGTCATTTTTAAAAGCTGTTCAGCCGCAAAAGAAGTAAGCAACCGTCTTGAAATGTTCTACATCGTCACAGTTTCCACGTCTATTAAAAGATTTTCTTAAAAACATGTTCGGTAACTTCCTCTCTCTCTGACAGTTGATTATAAAAATATTTTCCCGAACTTCATAGAGCAACTCATGTACCTTAAAGGCACAATATTGGTTATTTTGACGTTCCGCTTTACTGTCAAAATAAACGATTTACTGGACAAGCAATTCGTGTAGTTTTTGATCGTCTTCGCACTTATTTTACTCTCCACCAACGAGACAGAGAAATGAGCAAACCGAAGAGAATATTGCTGCTGCAGTGCGATATATAGAAGAAGACCACCGAATATCGATTCATCTTGTTGGGCATTTGCCCTTCGATTGCGTGCACTGTTTGTACTTAACTGAGTTGCTCACACCACTATTAGGACCTACAGTTTAATACCGTCTCCGGCTTTCTTGCAACCCTATAGTCGGGCTTACGACATAGTTTCTTACATCACTTATGTCGTGTGTGTTAAATTTTATCCACAAGTGGTGGGGCCTACAGTTCAAAGTCAGCTTCGAACGACAGTTTTTATGGCAATTTTATTTCCTCTCAAAGTTTTTGGCAGAAATCTGCTGAGAGGAAGTCGCCGAAGTAATATTTCTTTATATTTCGCTTTTTTGGAGAGATATAAGCTGGAGTTTGAACCATGGCCTCACGTCTAGTATAAGCCAACACTCTACCTACTACACTATGGCGACTTCATTTAGACTCTGACTCTCTCACTAAATGTGAGATTTCACTGTATATGGTCAAGAAGGTCGATTTTACTCCGTTTTTAATTTCTTGGGGTAGGAAACCGCCCCCTATTCCTTTCTATTTTAGTTATCTTTCCAAAAGAAGTCATTCGATACTTATAGACTCCTACTCTCCCACTGAATGCGGGATGGCACTGTATTATGGTAAGAAAGGGCGATTTTACTCTCTTTTTTATTTTTAGGGGTATGTATCCGCCTCCCCCTACAGAAGTGATACAATACTTTTAGACTCCTAATCTCTCACTGAATGCGGGATGGCACTGTATATGGTAAGGAAGGGCGATTTTACTCTCTTCTTTATTTCTAGGGGTATGTATCCGCTTCCCCCTACAGAAGTGATACAATACATTAAGACTCCTAACCTCTTACTGAATGCGAGATGGCACTGTATATGGTAAGGAAGGGCGATTTTAATATCTTCTTTATTTCTAGGGGTATGCACCCGCCTCCCCCTACAGAAGTGATACAATACTTTTAGGCTCCTAATCTCTCACTGAATGCGGGATGGCACTGTATGTGGTAAAGAAAGGCGATTTTACTCTCTTCTTTATTTCTAGGGGTATGTACCCGCCCCCCCTACAGGAGTGATACAATACTTTTAGACTCCTTATCTCTCCCTGAATGCGGGATGGCACTGTATATGGTAAAGAAGGTCGATTTTACTCTCTTCTTTATTTCTAGGGGTATGTGCCCGCCACCCCCTACTCTGTACTATTTTAGATAGCTTTCCCAAAAAAGTATTTCCGCAGTTGTAAGCCTCGGGTAACTAATTGTCGTTTGTCTTAACAGAATGAATTGAAATATTGACCTGGTTTCCACAACAGATTCCTAACTGGAATTTTTATAGACTTTCTAGAACTTGCCAAAGCACAAAAATTTTTTATTTAAATAACTACAGGCCTAACAACTGCACTAAACTGCTTTGAACTGCATTATCTTTAACAGTGCTTGCGTGAAAATATGTTCTGTAGAAACCATAGGAATGAAATTGTTTTAACACAAATAATTTCTTCAAACTGATAAGAAATCTAATGGAATTCGTACAAAGCTTGTATTTACAAGAGATAAGCTTGCGTTGAAACAAAGTAAACAAAAGAAAGAAATCATAAGTTCTTTAAGATTAAATTGAAATGTTTTTCAAATCAAGCCTTCTACTTGCTCTAACCACAGAGATTTGTGTGCTAAAGGCTTTAGGGGAGTCAGAAATTTATGGCGATATTTTTTATCCCAGTAGCTGGGACTTAACCGTGTATGAAACTAAACCCTTAAAGGAAAATAAATGTTATGAGGAGAGACCGTAAGTAAACTGCGTCTTAGAGAAGTAGAAAATTAAATTTTTTTTATTACCAAAACAGAGCGTTTTATACACAAACAAAAGAGAATTTAATGGTACATGGCAATGGTAGCAATTCGTTCTATAATCGTTACGAGATATGTTGCAAAGGCTTTAGGCGTTCCAAACAAAATTGGCAGAAATGCATACCGGATTGCTCAGAAACTTCGCCTGATAACTGCCGCAATGGATTCTGTCGTTCGCCTAATCATTGTGATTGCTTTGAAGGCTTTGTTAAAAATCAAGATGGCCTATGCATTCAGACTTGTCCTATAGCTTGTCAAAATGGCCATTGTTTTTTGGATGGTTCGTGTCTATGTAAGCCTGGTTTTGTTTTGGATCAAGACACCCGGAAATTTTGTGTGCCCGATTGTTCTCACATACCATGTGGCTTAAATCAAATATGCACGGCCCCGGGAGAATGTGTTTGTGCCAAAGGCTATCAGTTTGTAGAGGGTTTGGGATGCCAGCCCATTTGTCTGCCACACTGCGGTCATGGCCAGTGTGTGGCTCCCAATCAATGTGAATGCTTTGCGGGATTTATTAAAAGACCCGGTAGAAATATTTGTGAAGCTGAGTGTTACATGTAAGTCTCTAGAATTTAAGGGTTTTCTGTAAAGTGTTGGAAACTTTTTTCTTTAAATTTTCTAGCAATTGTGACAATGGCTTCTGTGAGTCGCGCTATAAATGTCAGTGTCATGTGGGTTTTGTATTTGAGCCTAGCATTTCTTCCTGTTTGCCAGATTGTCAGAATTTGTGCCAACATGGTGTGTGCCTTGCACCTGGCGTTTGTAAATGTTTTGAGGGTTACTATTTAATGGATAACAGCTGTAAGCCAATATGTGAAAGGTAAATAGATCCACCCTCCCTTCCTTTCCCTTCCAATATAACATTTAAAATCTTTCCTTTTACTTTTTTCAGAGGCTGTGGTCGTTATGGCAAGTGTATTGCACCTGATACATGTGCCTGTGGTGCTGGTCGGCAAATTTGTTTGGGTGGCCTTTGCTCCGCTTTGGGTCATTGCCAGTGTCCTGTAGGCATGTCGCATTTCATTGATGAGTGCATTTACCCAGGTTCTCTTTATATTTATAGTTATGAGCAACGTGAGTTTTATAACAAACAATTGAGTTATGAATTCAATGCCTTGATAGGCCGCTTATTTAAGTTTTAAGTAAAAAAACAAAAACAAACAAAAAACAAGAAAAAAACTTTAAGAATTTCTTTTATCGCCTTTTTTTGTTTTGTTATGAAAACAATGTATAAAAATTGTTTTCAAGGCCAAGGTCGCTAAGCACGTCTAGCAAAAAACTATGTTTTGTTTGACGCAATCTTAAGTGACGAAAAAAAAATTCCATTAAAACCCCGCATGGGAAAAAAGACTTACAAGCAATCTGAATACGTTTGTTTAAATTTTTTTTTATAAATTCAAATAAATTAAAGCAAATCGGGTCTGAGTTTTAAAGCAATGGATAGTCGATTTGTGTTAATGAAGCCTAAACTAGTGATTATCCGGCATACGGCTGATGGTTACCCCACAGATTCAATCCAAACAAACAAGCAGTACCGGAATATATCCTGCCTTCAAGCCTCTGTTACTCAAATACATTCATTTCCATCCTTCCTTGTTACTCACAATACCTCCCAGTCCAGGAACACATACAAAAGCAACCATCGAATGTCTCGTTATCTTCTCTAGAGACACTCTTGGACAATCGCATACTTGGACAATCTGTGGTGTACGAAATCTTCTGGGATCTTATAGCCCTTTTACTGTCGGTAAATATACGTACACCCATCCGCATGCGATATACTCTAATGCCGGATTCGGTTAGCGGTAATACTTCTGTCTGAATAGCATTACGATAACAGGGTAGTCCAAGGCACAAGAAAGTTTTCACATCGAATTTTGTCACTCAGTGAATACATAAACACATACATAATTTCTCAGTACAACCCTTCAGTCAGGATTACGCCCAAGCTCCTCACACCGCCTATGCTGTGTGTACTAATTTTATATATGAGTGGTGGGGCCTACAGCCCCAACGACAGATTTTTTGAGAAACATTTCATGGCAATTTTATTTACACTCAGAGATTTTGTCAGAAATCTACTGAGAGGAAGTTGCTGCAGAAATATTTTTTTTCATATCTCGTTTTGTTGGGTATGGCTAAGCTGGGTTTTGAACCATGGTCTCACGTCTAATAAGCCAACACACTCCCTATTAGACTACGGCATCATGAAGTCGACTCCAACTCTTTTACTAAATACCAGATGACACTGTATATGGTAAGGAAGAGCTAAGAAGGGAGTAATCTTAAGGCCTCGGTTCAAACCCTAGAGGCCTCATATCTAATAAGCCAACACACTACCTACTAGACTACAGCGACTCAGCCAGTGAATACTTGTATGATATTCTCTTCGGGGTGATGTAAACCGTTAGCAAAATGGAATCTTAATAGAATTAAAAATAGCGTGGAAGCCTAACCCCCAACATCGCTCACTTACCACATCGGTCCTAAAAGTTCTTTAACCCGGAATTGTTGTCGGGTGTTCACTTCGCAAATAAGACGAACAATCATATTCGGTGCCTTGGTTTTCTAGTGACAAATGAAGTCGCAACCTATAAACTATAGGAAAGGTCCCGCAGATCGGCTGGCATTGGTGTTAATATATGTACATATGTCAGGTTAGGTTAGGTTAGAGGACGTGTACTTGTCAATTAAGACAAGTACAGTACCCGGAGGTCGAATTGACCCATTGTACAACGTCCTAGTTTCTCACACCACTTATGTTGTGTGTGTTAATTTTATACATGATTGGTGGGACCTACAGTTTAAAGTCGACTCCGAACGACAGATTTTTATTTATTGAGAAACTTTTCATGGCAATTTTTATTTACTCTCAGAGTTTTTGTCAGAAATCTACTGAGAGGAAGTCGCCGAAAAAATACTTTTGGCATTTTGTCTTTGATGCCTGGCCTGGGGCTCGATTCCAGGCTTTTGCGTCTAATAAGCCAACACACTACCTACTAGACTACGGCGACTTCAATGGAATCTGAATGGATTTAAAAATAACATGGAAGCTTCATCCCTAACATCGATCGCTCCAGTATTGCGACCCAAAACATTTTTAACACAGAACCGTACTCCGTTGTGTACTTTGCGAATAAGACGAACAATCATAGTCGGTGCCTTGGTTTTCTAGTGACAAATGAAGTCACAACCTATAGACTATAGGTAAGGTCCCCAGATCGGCTGGTATTGGTGTCAGTACACGCTCTCATTACGATGATCTGTTCTTAATTGTCATTTGAATGCTTGTGGTACAGACTTGTAGAGTAGTAAGACTGTCTTTTACAGGAGTACGTAGAACTAAAGCATGTGGTCATGTTCGAATTCTGGCAGTACTTCGGATGAATGCATGTTCATTACGCCTACCACAGTCTCGAACCGGACTTTAATAGTAAATTCGATTTCTTCTAGGTCGGAAGGAAATTGATTCTACATTAGGGTTTATAAGGATTGATTCAAAATAAACTGTTGTATTGTATCTGATGTTTCCCCTGACGAGAGTAATTTGACTCAGCACTATATAAACTGGTTTCTGAATTTAAATGCACAATCAGGTAACTGCACTACCTGTCGACCAATGACAAAATGTAAGACTTAATTGAACACCTCATGTCTAGGACGGTCCTTGTTTGGATTTCTGAATATTGCAATGCTAAGTGGAAAAGAACGGGTGAATGAATTGCTTCTTAGAAGTCCTGGGATGTATAGATTAGAATATAAACCAGACATTATCGACTTTTGTTTTAGAAAGCCAAACCCCAGGTGGAGAGCAATCTATTCTTGTAGGATCTCAATACATACATGATCCGAATATGATGACAGACATAAGCTGCAGTCAAAGAGGTTATCCAGAATAGTATCTGGTTGGACTGCTCCCTGGCAGTATGGTAACTATGCCAGCTAAATGGGAATACATCATTGTCATAGCTGTGGTCATGCAAATAAGGAGGTAATTGTACCCATTCTAGAGAGGGAGGGTCATTAAGAAAAATAGGAAATTGAAACCTTCCTTCCCCTAAATTTTGCTTGAAACTTTCTAATAGGTGTCCATTTGTACAGTGTTCGTAACTATGAAAACTGAATTTCTTGGATATTACAACACTTAGTCAGGATTACAATCTAGCTTCCCACAACACCTATGTTTTGTGTGTTAATTTTATACGTGAGTGACGGGACCTACAGTTAAAAATCGACAATGAACGCTGAATTTGATAAACTTTTCATGGCAAATTTATTTACTCTTAGGGCCATTATTAAAACTTGCCGTTAACTAAAGGCAAGATTTTAACGGGCAGGTAAATTGTTTTTAATTATTATAAGTGGACAACATGGTAGAAGTGAGTGTTAAGGTAAAGCGAGATCCTCCTACTGATAATTTTTAAAGTTAAGTTTATATTTGAACTTGCCATATTAGATAAAATTTTCAATATGGCAACTTCAAATATGAACAAAATGAGCAAATGCAACAAAAAAAGAAGCACGTCGTTGCCACTACGTTAAAAATAATTGTTTAATTGAGCAGTGTTATCGACATTGCTCCGGCACTGCCATATTTTTGAAAAAATTAACTTTCATTAGGTTGTAATAACGAAAAGAAATTGAAGGTGACTTTAAAGTTCACTTTAGCTAAAGTTACCTTTAACTAAATCCAACTTTAACGGGATGTTGTAATAATGGCCCTTAGAGTTTTTGCCAGATGATTGCTGGGTAATCAACGACAAAAACATTTTTTTTCAAATTTCGTTTTGTTCGAGACGTCTAAATGGGGTTTGAACCAGGGGCTGTGGTGTAATAAACCAACAGATCACCTTTTTGACTATAACGACCTCAAATAACTGAGAAGACTTGATAGAAATTGAGAGAAGTGATTACTGATTGTGGCAGCAATAAGCTTTGATGAAAAGGCACCGTCAATCAAGTTAGGTTTCATCTTTCGGAGACAAACTTTTTTTAAATATTTTTTTTATTAAAACATTTCGTGAAAAATATACAAATAAAAATTAAAATTAAAAATTAAAAAATAAAAATTAAAAATCAAAATAATCGATCGAAATATTCGTTGCATTTTGTCTTCAGAATGCATATGTAAATATTATTCGGTTGTATAAAATATACGCGCGTTATTTTCTTAGAACCTAAAAATTGTTAAATGTGAGCAACCTTGTGGGCTGTGTGAGAAATCTGTGGCACTTGTAAATATTTGGAATTTTGTGGTGGTATAAGCAAATGAGCAACATGATGAGCGGCTGCAGCTAAAGAGGGATTCGTCTGATGTTGAGTGTGGCTCATAGATTGATGATGTTGCTGTAAATGATGTTGTTGATGCTGATGGTGTTGTTGCTGATGGTGTTGTTGTTGGTGGTGTTGTGTATGATGCTGATGATGATGATGAGGATATAGATTATGGCTTTGCATATGTGTTTGTTGATGTAAAGCTGTGGGATAACGTATCTCATCGTATAAATGTGAGTCCATGCTGCCCTTACGTGATTTTGGCGTTACCACAGAGTATAGGGATTCTTTGCGTGCATATGCATATGGTGCAGGTGAGGGTGTTTGCGAGGTTATCGAGGAGGTATTACTGGGTGAATCATACAAGTCGGGTCCTAGAATATTTAAAACCAAATGAAAATGTGGAATTTAAAAGGTTTTCTTTAAGATTTCTTTAAGATAAATAAGACACTTACATACCCTCGATTTTATTGCGTACCATTTGTGTAAAGGCCGGCAAATCGGGCAAGGGTTTAAGAAAACTTTTATTTAAAGTACCACCACCACCACCGCCAATGCTCATCAAACCACTGCCACTCATATCCTTTAAATGCTGTTCATTCGTGTGTGGCGGCAAGGGTGGTGGTGTAACTACAATGGGGGCACTTAAGCCTGGCACCAGGCTAACATTTCTGGCTGCCAAGGCCGCCTCCACCTGGGCCTTTTGCAGATGATAACGCCTGTAAACATACAAGAAACCAATGCCTATGGCCACCATTATTATTAAAAGTATCACCAAAAGCGTGGTCAGCAGGCTATTCTCATGATCTGAATTGTGATTTTCATTAGATTTGCTTGATTCCTCCTTGTTGGCACTGTGCACACCAAAGCCAGCCAAATTGATTTTTTCTTCCGCGGATGTAGCATTTGGATGAGGCCAACTGGTGATCACATGTATTACCTCAGGAGTTTTGGCTGCGGTGTGTAAGTTTTCCAATAAACCTTCACCCGGCTGGTGCACAATAATTTTGGGTGTGTGGGGCGTTTCATCTTGCTTGATTACTATTACCTCGGGTATCGTTTTGGCAGTGGTAAGTCCTAGTATTTGTGGCGGCAAAGCAAAGTTTGTTGGCTCTGTAGTGGTGGCTATGGTTACAATATTTTTGGCAATGCGATCCAAATTGTGGGTAATATTAACGATGGTGGAGTTAAGCGTTGCTATCATGGCATGTGTAGCATTGGGCGCTGCTCCTATTCCTAAGGGATTGTCGCAGGCACCTGTTTGGGGGTGACACAGCTTACTGTCACACTCACAGGCTTTGCGGCACATAACGCCATGCGTGCCCATGGGACAGGGTTGTTCACAGCTGGAAGATTAAATATTAAAACGTGGAAAAGTTGCTAAAATAACTTTTCTTTCTCGAATTTACTTACAATTCACCCGTCCAGCCAATGGTACAATGGCATATGCCCGATTTATTATCACAGGCAGCACCATTATGGCACAGGCATACATTTTTACACTCCAGACCCCAGTGATCGTGGTCACAGCCTAGAAAATTAAAAAAAATCATTCACTCTAAAGGATGTTCAAAAAGTTTTGACCTTAAAAACTTACGTTGCGTGCAATGTTTACCCATATAGCCGGGTTCACAGCTACACTGATCTGGCTTTAAGCAATAGCCACGACCACAACCACCACGGCAAACCGGTTTACAAACCGTATCGTTGATCGATATATTACCCTCATAGCCAATGCAACAGAAGCGTATGGTGCGTGTCTTGGTTATATTCTGTAAATAAGATCATTACATACATTATTTTTCTAGAAAGCCTAAAAGTATGCAAAGATAAGAGAGGAATAAGCCTGGTTTAAAACGAATTTAAGCTACCATGGGAATTTTAAGTTCAAGTAGCATTTTATTCATATTTTGCATTCCAGATGCAAAGAGAGCCGTTCATTACTCCGCCATTGCTATGGCAATCATCATCACTTCTTTGTTGATCTGTTGCTTAAAAAACTATATTTTTTCAGATTCAGAATTATTGTCATTATTAATGATGGTCTGTGTTGATTCTTTTTTTGATTTTATTGTGGGTAATTGTTGGCATAAATTAATAAGCAGGAAATTTGAATGAAGTTGCCATCATCATCATCATCATTTGAGGCTCATTTTTTTGCTGCCTTATTGATGCAGTAAAAATTCTTTTGTGCATTATTTTCTGTCAGATTTTTCTTTTTTATTTTAATCATTTTCAACAAAGAAAAACAATAAACAAATTTAATTGGAATTCCAATCTCAGCTTAAATAATTGCTGCTTGCTGCACGTATTATATAAGCTAAGAGGTCAAAGGCACTTGTCTAATTTATTTACAAAATAATTGAAGAATCAAATCAAAAAGTTTTTGAATGTAGGCGCTCATATGCTAAGTACAGAATGAAATTTTGTCCACCGAAACAATACCTCTGGAAAAAACACTTCAAAAAATTTCAGTTAATCTCCGAAAGATGGGGCCAGTTCATCCAAGAATTTGATGGGGATAAGCTTATAAGCTGGGCTCACGGTGCCCTTTTATAGAAGCTTATTGCTGCCACAATCGATAATCACTTCCCTCAATTTCTATCGAGTTTTCTGAGTTATTTGAAGTCCTTGTAGTCAAAAAAGTGATTTGTTGGTTTATTAGACCAGAGTCCCTGGTTCAAATCCCAGTAAGACCTTTCGAGCAAAACGAAATTTGAAAAAATATTTCTGCCGGTGATTTACTCTCAGCAGCAATCTGGCAACAACTCTGAGAGAAAATAAATTTGCCATGAAAAGTTTCTCAAATCCGGCGTTCATGGTCGACTTTGAACTGTAGGTCCTCATTTACAAAATTTACTCATTTACAAAATTTACTCACACAATTGAGGACCAAGGATTGTAATGTCTAAGTGGTTAAGTTAAGTTTCTCAGTGATAACACTGTGTAGATGGGAACCAATTTGAAGCTTTGGAGCAAAATTTAGGGGTACTGGAAGATTTTTATTTTATATTTTTCTTAAAGACCTTCTCTCTTTAGAAAAAAGCATGCTGGCTCCTCTTTTGTATTACCGCAGCTACCCATTCAGCGGGCGTAGTTATCAAACTACCAGTGACTAGTCCAAACAGCTACTAATTTGAATACCCTCTACGACTATAGCTTACATCTGGCATCAGATTCGTATCATTTATATATTGAGATTCTACAGGAATAGATTACTCTCCGTCTGGGGTTTGGCTTTTTAAAGCAAAAGTCGACAATGTCTCGTTTAGATTCTAATGCATACACCCCAGGCCTTCTAAGAAACAATTTATTCACTTGCTCCTTTCCAAAGCATTGCAATATTCAGTACATCCAAACAAGAATCGTCCCAGACATGAGGTGTTCAATTAAGTTTTGCCCTTTTTTATTGGTCAACAGGTAGTGCAGTCACCTGGCTGTGCGTAATGGGCAGGCTTTCACAACATAATTGGTCATTGCAACCCCTCAGTTAGGATCACGACCTAGTTTCTTACACCACTAGTATTATACGTGTTAATTTTAGACATGAGTGGCGGGATCTACAATTTATAGTCGACTCCGAACGATAGAGTTGTGAGAAACTTTTCAATGGTAATTTTATTTTAGTCAAAGAGTTTTTGCCACAAATCTGCTGAGAGCAAGTCATCGAGGAAATATTGTTTCATATTTCGTTTAGTTGGAGCTTTCTGACCAGGGGTATGAATCGTGTCCTCACGGCGACTACATCTTCTGCATTTCCTAATTGATAAAGGCTCACACAAAATATGGTCAACAAAATAGTCATTATATTCCTTAAATTCACACTGCATAAATTTTACATCTGCATAGTAGTAGTAGCCCTGGTTATTCCTTCTTCTGTGACGTAAAACTGTACCCAGTAGATGAAGAAGGGATTTAAAAATTACAACCGATTTTCTAGCAGTGGCCTGAGTATGTAACCGAGCTTTTAAGTTGTAGAAAAATAGAACACTTGTACTGAACGGGGATCGATTCAAATCTAATATGAAAATTCCGCGATTAATTAATCATTACAATCTTAAGTTTCGTAAGGATTGCAGCCTTTTAGTGAGGATTACAACCCAGCTTCTCACAACACCTATGTTTTGTTTGTTAATTTTAGACAAGAGTGATGGTTGACTCCGAACGACAGCTTTTTTTTCATGGCAATTTTTTTACTCTTAGAGTTTTTGCCAGAAACCTACTGAGAAGAAGTCGCTGAAGAAATGTTTGTTCATATTTCGCTTCATTTGAGAAATCTGACTTAAAGTTTGAATCTTAGCTTCATGTCTAATAAGGCAACTCCCTACTAGAGTACTGCGTCAGTTATGGCTTCAACCAAATGGCCCTTAACAACTGTTAAAGTTCAGCAATCCCTGTGGATAGGCCTTGTATAATCCAGAATACCTAATATCGCCGCAGTTTACAACTCTCAAGGGTGTGTCACCATCAGAGATCAGCAATGAATCGCCTTTTCGCTACTCAAAAGTACTCATAAAATTTTGAGTATGAGTGAGTCCACAGTATTGAAATTCAACTACTTTGATTTATTCGTACTCACTACAACATTGATTTATAAGTACCGGTTGCAATGAGTATGAGTACAACGTTGACATCAAACTCATAACATTCGAAACATGTTTGATTCATACGCCTACTCATTCAGTTTCATAAATTTAGAAAAATACTTATAATACTCATAAATGTTCTCGAGTGATTTGAATGATTCATCAAAATTTACAGTCTTAGTTGTTGTTGGATTTCAAAAAAAAGAAGAAAGAAAAAGACAAAGACAGCAAGCAAAGCAAACCCACAACCTTCTTGTGAGTATTGTAGTGTTCGTATGCGAATCATACTTATTTTGTGATTCTTGAAAATGTTGAGTAAAGGAGAATCGAAACCAACAACATCATGCGTAATGTTAAGTACGAGTACCACGAGTACTTCAAACTTTGAATATGAGTAGTATGAGTATGACATTAAAATAAGTATGAATGTGTATAAGTATTAGAAATTAAAAGTATGATTCGAACCTACTCATCGTTTTGAATACTCATTGCTGACCTCTGGTCACCATATTGTGCTTAAAGATGTCGATGACATTTAGTGCCTGGTGGGCGATAAATTAAACCTGAGTCTGCTATTCGCCTATCCGTTCATCACTATATAATATCGTTTCAATTTTGATAAGCCGTTTCGATTCATAGTAACAATTTTGGTTAGCACTCATAATCATAATCTTATGCACGCGGTCACTTTGATTAGCACACATTAGCATTGGAATATCGTTTAACAGTTTCCTTTCCATTACAGCCCTAAAAAGACATTGATTTTCCATGAAGTACAGACAGAAACCTTTAAACTTATGCCCTTGCATAACACCTAATTTTCTTATATTGTTTATGGGCCGAAATAGAAAAGTTTTTTAAATATCAATTTGTAACATCCTTGAGTTTTAGTATCCATATTTTAAAAACTTTTTTTCCTCCTTTTCTATTGGTTTGTACATATTTTTCACTTTTATTAGTTATTAAACATTCAAACTATTATTATTGTTAAATAATATTAAATTTATTACATACATAAGCCAAATAACACCAACACAACGCTCAAATTTCATTCAATCAGTCTTATCCCCCCAAAAAAAATTGTTGCATAATGCCATTAGAAAACACAATTGTATGTTTGAATGTGTATGCATACGAGGGGGGGCTTATTATGCAGGCATATTATACATATTAGACATCCAGGTGCTTTTCGCTTATATGCAAAAACAAAAACAATTTTTCGCAAAATCGCATTATATTACAGAAATGAAATGAACTGAACTGAGCCGAACATATCACACAAACGAAAAATGTAACAAAATGAAGATAAAAAACGAAAGAAGGAAAACTGCTTCATATGACTATTGGATATATACAGTGTATGCTAGTGGTAATCGTACAGGCGTAGAGGATTTGCAATTTTTAATTGGTGTTATGAGAACAAAGCCCATAATATGTATATAAGAAGTAAACAAAAGTTTTTGAGTTATTTAATTTATTACAGGCTTCAGAAAAAATCCTGCACCACGTTTCAAGTCATGCAGTCCTTGTGCTGACCAACCTCTTTCCCAGTTTGGCTAAACTCGATCAGTACAAGGACTGGGTTTACCAGTGGCGTCGCTATGCGTGCTAAAGTGTGCTTTTGGTGTCAAAGCTACCACTCCTGCCTACCTACCAGAGATCAGCAATGAATCTTTTTTCGCTACTCATAAGTACTCATGAAATTTTGAGTATGAGTTAGTCAACAGTATTGAAATCCAACTGCTCTGATTCATTCGTACTCAGTACAACATTGATTTATAAGTACATTTGCAGTGAGTATGAGTACAACGTTGACATCAAACTCATAACATTCGAAATATGTTTGTTTCATACGACTACTCATTCAGATTCATAAATTTAGAAAAATACTCATAATACTCATAAATGATTTGAGTGATTCGAATCATTCATCAAAATTTACAGCCTTAGTTGTTGTTGCATTTACAAAAAAAGAAGAAGGAAAAAAACAAGGACAGCAAGCAACGGAAACACACAACCTACTATTGAATATTGTAGTCTTCGTACGCGAATCATACTTATTTTGTGATTTGATTCGTGTATACGATGAGTCATGGAGAGTTGAAATCAATAACATCATGCGTATTTTGCGTACCTCGAGTATTTAAAACTTTGAATATGAGTAGTATGAGTATGACACTAAAATAAGTATGAATGCGTATAAGTAGCAGAAATTATATGTATGATTCGAATCTACTCGTCGTTTTGAATACTCATTGCTGATGTCTGCTACCTACCTACCTACATTTCAAGTCACAAGTAAATTGACGAAATAATTTAGCACTCTTGTTCAAGATTTATTTTCCGATTTGTTGTTTTGGCCTATTTTACCTTCTAGTGTTTTTGTGAAGCCATTTAATTCTGCATTTTCTTTTTGTGGCTTCTGGGCTTCATTGTCCTTTCTTCCGGAATTGTATCAACCGTGGCTTGCCAGGATACCATATTTTTCACTGCGCGAATTGCAAAACTCCCACACCTAGGCAGAGTTATTGCAAACACTAATTGGTGTTCATACTAGGTATTCTTTTTGGACATCGCACTGCGTTTTACGGAGAGGACTGTGATGACCAAAGTCGAGCCTGCTGTTTCATTAAACGATCGATCAATACCTGTACATCGACGGGACGCAAGATCCGCTGAAAGCATGGTCGGTATTCATAAAAATGTTCTGGCTAATCTGAGGCAATCTATTTCGTGTTGCTCTCACGAACTCAGCCTACATCGATAGAATGCAAGATCTGCTGAAGACATCGTCGGTAATCGCAAGAGTGTGCAAGAGAATCTGAGGCAGTCGACTTCGCGTTGCTCTTAAGAACTCAGCCTACGACGATAGAACGCAAGATCTGCTGAAAACATCGTCGGTAATCACAAGAGTGTGCAAGATAATCTGAGGCAATCGATTTCGCGTTACTCTCAAGAACGTGGACCTTCACAGACCATGAAATTTGAGTCGTGATTCTGACCTGCAACCACATAAAAGTCAACTACCCCAGCAACTTTAGGTAAACAACGATGTATAACGAGAAGTGTATTCGTTAAATAGGCTCTGGAACAGTAGGCAACTGACCCTGATTTTCATTGAAAAATCATTTTCAGCAATGAGACCTATGTCTGGATGAATGGGTATGTGAATGAACAAAAATGTCCAATTTGGGACGATGCCAATCCACATGATATTCAAGAGAGTCCAATGCATTCCGAAAATGTCACTGCATTCAATAGGTTTTGGGCAGAAGACTTCATCAGTCCATATTTTTATGAGAACCACATTTTTCAATTCACCACTGACATATGGTTAGCAGTAGAGGTCGATGATTGTGTGTCCGCTTATTAGATGTTAGGCCACGGTTCAAATCTCAGGTCAGACATCTTTAATAAAAGGAAATATGGAACAAATATTTCTTCGGCCACTTCTGCTCAGCAGATTTCTGGCAAAAACTCTGAGAGTAAAATAAAATTGCCATGAAAAGTTTCTCAGAAAAATTCTCTCGTTCGGAATCGATTTTAAACTGTAGGTGCTGCCTCTCATAAAATTAACACACATCCAACATAAGTGATATATGTACTAGGTCGTAGTCCTGACTGAAGTGTTGTAATGACCAATTATGAATGCATGTATGAATGTTGAATTTGGGACGATACCAATCCACATGAGATCCAAAAGCGTTTAATGCATGGCGAAAATTTCACGATTTGATGTACATTTTGGGCTGATGACTACAGCACTCCATATTCTTTTGAGAACGACATTGGTCAGTTTATCACTGACAACGGTGAGCACTTTAGGTCGTTGATTACCAAATTATTTTCGCCTGAATAGGATGGTACGGACACCAACAGCACCTCCCTAGGTGCCACAATACTCTTGCCACATTGGATATTGTGCTCAAATGATATGAAAGCATGGTCATCCGACGTGGTGCTGATGCGAAGTGGTAGTGGAGATCGTGTGATTTGACCCTTTTGGACTATTTGCTGTGGTTTATGCAAATAAGCGGCAAACCATAGCTGTTTTCAAAGCTAATATAATCCAGAGTCATGAAAAATTGAACAAAGAAGGCATGGCAGATATTTCAATGAAGTTAAAAAATAGGAAGCGCTTAATGAAAGATCCAATATATATATACTCCAATTGAAAAAAATATTTAAAAATTTTTTTTCTTTTTATGAGTATCCCTTGCTGTACGATTTTCATTGGCATTCACTGTTTATGCCTTATAATCAAACATTCGAAAACCATTAAAAACTAACAACAAATTTTTATATGATCGCCATTAAATATCCCAAAATACTACCACCACCAACCAGCACACTCTGCCAATAATTTACCATCACCACTGTGTGCCTAAGTGATGTGATGTGCCTTCACTTTTCTTTTCAAATATTTCATACGCAGTGAAATGAAAACAAAAACAATAAAAACAAAAGCAAAAGCAAAAAAACCAATTCAGAAAAAAATATCTCTGTTGCATTCCAGGTGATAGTTTTTTTGGTGTTTCAATCATTCCATTCATATGATGGATAGACGTACAGCGTATGTACGTATGTACGCACAGAGAAGCCTTATGGATTACAATTGTTGAATATTTTGTTTCTCTATGACTGACACCGTGACATAATTTTGTTGTAATTTATTTATTTTAGTTTTTTCTATAACAACAACAACAACAAATACATTAAAAAGGCTTTTTTTTGTTGTATTGAGCAGCTTAACTGAACAACTCGTTATTAAAACGCATGTTACGCGTTGGTTCGTTTAGAAAAACAAAATTTAAATTAACGCAGCAGTGCTGTTAAGCGGTTTTTGTTTTTCTTAAATTTTTTTTTAATTTTATTTTTTTAAATTAAGGAACCAGTTGAATCCTATTTGGTTAGTTTTTTTGTTATTTATTTGCACAAATATTCCAGTAATGTTGTCTGTCACCCATTACTGAAATGTTGTTCAATTTTTCATTAAAACTGATGGGCAGGGAAGTATAGCTAATTAACATAATTCAAGTAACAAATCAGAATTCATTTGAAATAATCACAATGGTCACAGAAAAGCGTTTCGTCCAACCCTTGTTTACCCTTCTCAATAGGCTGTCAGAGAGAAAGGCTCCCCCAAGCGTTAGGTTTAAAACAGTCTGTAAAGCAGAAGGAAAAACTTATGCAGGAAGAGTGTTCTATAAAAGGATTGAAATACTGTTTAATGTCACCATGATCTAGTAGGCAGCGTGTTGACCTATTGGATGTTAGGCTGAGATTCAAACCTTAGTTCAGACATATCGAACAAGAAAAATAAAATAAATTTTTTCTCAACGACTGCCTCCCAGTAGACTTCTGGCAAAAACTCTGAGGGCAAAAAAAAATTGCCATTTAAAGTTTCTCAAAAAAATCTGTCGTTCAAAGTCGTCTTTAAACTGCTGGTCTCGCCGCTCACATCTAAAATTAACACACCAGAGGTCAGCAATGAGTATTCACAACGATGAGTAAATTCGAATCATACTTATAATTTCTGCTACTTATACGCATTCATACTTATTTTAATGTCCTACTCATACCACTCATATTCAGAGTTTGAAATAATCATGGTACTCATACTTAACAATACTCATACTTAACTCATCGTATACACAAATATAGTATGATTCGCGTACGAACACTTCATACTCACAACAAGGTTGTGTGTTTGCTTTGCTTGCTTTTTCTTTCTTCTTTCTTTGTAAATGCAACAACAACTAAGACTGCAAATTTTGACGAATGATTCGAATCACTCGAATCATTTATGAGTATTACATGTATTTCTCTAAATTTATGAATCAGAATGAGAAGGCGTATGAATCAAACATATTTCGAATGTTATGAGTTGAGACGACAACGTTGTACTCATACTCATTGCAACTTGTACTTATAAATCAAAGTTGTAGTGAGTACGAATGAATCAGAGTAGTTGGATTTCAATACTGTTGACTCACTCATACTCAAAATTGTATGAGTACTTATGAAAAAGCAATTCCATTGCTGGTCTCTGTAACACACACAACTTGGGTTATGTGAGGCGCTAGGTTGTAATCCTGAATAAATGGTTGCTACGACCAATTAAATAAGATGAGCGTGAAACAAAAATTGCATTCCATAACCCAAGTATGCAGTTTTGCCGCTGGTCATACTTCCCCTGATTAGTAGTTCGCTCGAATATTATTTTGATTGTGTAAAGAAATTTTTGAATTTTCTTCTGTCTCGTCAAATCAAAACAAAACAAACAAAAAACTCATAAAATGGTAAACAAATTAAGACTAGTAAGGTAATTAAAATCGTACAATTGGAAATAGAAAATACCCTACACTCCATACTTTGTTTTAGTATAAAGGATTAAACGTCTGCCTACGTAACTTTTACAGATTTTTGCATAAAGTTTAGTTCCTTATCACCATTTTGTACAGGAGTAAATGATTACTGAAATCTGAAATTGGAATTTCAGGAATTTTATGGAAAGTAGTCGAGACGAATTACAACTCTTTATTTAGTGTTAGGTTGGCGGTACATACAGCTAAACATCCCCTGCGAGCGATGGGTTTGAGAAACTTTTCATAGCCAATTTTATTTACTGTCTTAGTTTTTTTTTTGATTTAAGACTGTTGAGGGGAAGTTGTGTAAAGAAATATTTTTTTTACACTTGGTCTGTGAGCCTCAACTCCTTCTGGCCCTGAATGGAATGATCAGGACACCAGCGATATGTGGTTTCAACACGATGGATACTTAACATTATATATTCTCTCTGAGCGATTTGAGGGTATGGTCATCGCGGTGATGTAAACTGTTCACTGAGATCGTGCCTATGACCCCGTTAGACTTTTTCTTGTGTGATTTTCTGTAAACGTAAATGGCCAGCCATAGTTGTACTTTATATGGATGGAAGTGTGAGACCATATGCCAAGCTAACCGTAACCGTAAAATTAGCCACGGAGCTGAGATCGCCATGAAATCTACCAATCTGGCTTGTAGCACCATATTTTCTCTAACAGAAGCTTTCTTTTCGGCAGTGTTAGTATTGCAGTGATGCATAGGCCTGACCATACATACGTACACAATTGGTCACTACAACCCTTTAGTCAGGATTACAACCTGGCTTTTCACACCATTTTATGCTGTGTGTGTGAGTTTTATACATGAGTGGAGGGACCTACAGCTTAAAGTCGACTCCGAAGGACAGATTTTTTGAGAAACATTTCATGGCAAATTTATTTATTCACTGCTGTAGTAGCGGCACCTACAGTTTAGCATGGAGTCCGAGCGACAGATTTTTGAGAAACTTTTTCATGGCAATTTTTATTAACATTCAGTGTTTTGCCAGAAATCTGCTGAAAGGAAGTCGCCGAAGTCATATTTAGTTTTGTTGATGGTGTCTGTAAATCCAACACACAATAAACTAGACTACGGCAACGATACCAAACAGCGTACCAGAAACTGATTAATCTGTTCTACATAGCTTTATAATAGTTCTTGGGATTTTGCGGAGACGCTGTAGCTTATTAGACAAGAACTCGTGGTTCAAAACTCAGCTAAAAATAAAAAATATATCTTTAGAAGAAATCCTAGTAGCACACATCTGACTAAAATTCTGAGAATAAATAAAATTGCCATAAAAAAGTTCTCATATCTGGCGTTCGAAATCGACGTTTAAACTGAAAGCCCAGCCACTCATGGATACAATTGACACTTACACAATATGGGTGCTATAAGAAGCTAGGTTGTAATCCAGACTAAAGGGTAAATGTCCTATGGAAGAAATAGGAGCCCAGGTTCAAAAACCAATGGAGTGAAAAAATCATTCATCAATATAACGCATCTGAGAAGCCCCCTGGACCTTATAATAATAACATCACAGTAATGTCAAGCAGTGCCGTCATATACTCGGAGGCCGTCGCTTTTAGGCAATAATAAGTGGCAGACCCATTATCCTAGAACTTGCTATAGCAGACCAATCACCTGCTTAGCTGGAATAACAAAAAATAAATTAAAGAAACGGAAACAAAACAGAATTGATTTCTGGAACCCATACTTGGGTACTGAAAAAAAACACCCAGTAGAAGAAGAACCTTTCTTCTACAGTGGTATGTTGAAGGTTTTTGTTTTCGATTTTAATAGACTCTGGTAAGAAGGAAAAAAAATAAATTAAAGAAACGGAAAAAAAGCAGAAATGCTTTATGGAAACCTTACTGAGGTACTGGAAAAAAACCTAGGAGAAGAAGAATCGTTCTTATACAGTGCTATGCAGCCAGAGTTGGTGAATGTTTTTGTTATGATTTTAATGGATTCTGGTAAGAAGATTGTCAATGGATGGACAATATTTTTCTCTCTCTTTTTAGCAACTGGGTTTCTGAATTGATAAATATAATCGAAGGCAGATCTTGGGCTATATTTTATAGACAATAATAGGCTTAAAGTAGGCGGTAGAGTACAATTTAATTTTCAAACGAGTTTTCTTTAATATCTGCCTGCTTTGGTGATCAATCAAGAGATGAAAACAATTTTGTTTTTAAAAGTTAATTAAATGAGCAACAATTTCACAATTTTAATGAATTTCATATCGGTATTTAAACCAATTGTTTTGCCAAATATTTTCCTTGAATTTCTCTTTTTTGCGAATGAATTCTTTAATTTGATTCGCATTAAAAAAGCAATTTGAATTGTTTGCAATGCAATTAACAAATCTTAAGGCTTTGGTTACAATTAACTTCCAACAATAATTGTATTTCAATCGAATTGGGTAATAACGTGTAATTAATATTTACAACAGTTTCATTACACATTACATTACATTGCAGTTTAGCTTCTCTTCAGTGAATTGTTTTTTTTTTCAGACATGCCGCACAGACAGACAGATGGATGGATGGCAAGACATTAGATTTTTGCATTTGTCTTGCAATTGTAAACGGCAAGAAGACAAAACTGAATGCATACGTTTCTCCCTCTCTGTCTCTCTTTCTTTCCACCACATATACAGTGAGCGTCAAAAGAAACTGTACACCAAGGATAAAATTCTAACAATCACAAAAACTCAACTTTTACCACTTAAGGAGGGTGCCCGAAAAAATTTGACAATATTTTGAAGTTTTTTCGAAATTTTTTTTATTTTTATTTCAATTTAAAAAACTGGCAATGAAACAATTTTAAAATAAAAATAACGGTAATTTATAAATTTATATTTTTTTTATGTACACATTCTTTTGACGCTCACTGTAGATAGGTTTTATTATTACAATCATATAAGACTCATATTCATAGTTTCGATGTACATACATAAGATTCGCATTAAAAAATATATCGTATCGTATTACCCAAAAGGCTACCGCAATGGGGTGAGTTGGTGATGGGTTCGCGGTTGGCGGTATGCTAGCATGGTTTACTGTGCGTAACTCATATGGTTTATAAAGGGAGTTTTGTAAATATGCTTGTAATTTAAGATGTTTCCTCATATCTAAGGTTTATTAAAAATAAAAAAATACAAAAAAAAACGCCACGATTAGATAACATATTGTCTTTAAAGTATACATAGGTAGGTATAGGGTAAACATATACGTTCATTTATTATTTGTTGTATGTGACTGCCTACAAATAGAAAGTAAATGAAGTAATTAAAAACCAAATCTACTAATTTAATATTGGCTAATACAGTGATGATGATGCAAAACACAACAGCAGCACGCAACAGTTCTGAGAATTTTTTCATTTTTTTTTTGAATTTTTGTTGTAACATGATAATGTAATCCAAGCTACTAATTATGTACGCTAGAGGCCTATTTGCTGTATGAAAAATATTTTGAAAATAAGGAAAAAACAAGCTTGTTTAATAATATAATTAAATTTGGATATGAGTATTGGTCAGGTGGTAGACCTTCCTTGAAGGGAAGATCCCATTTAGGCTACGCATAATTGGTCATTACAACCCATCAGTCAGGATTACAATCTAGCTTCTTACACCACTTATGTTGTGTGTATTAATTTTATACATAAGTGGAGGGCCCAGCAGTTTAAAGTCGACTCGGAAGGACAGATTTTTGAGAAACTTTTCATGGCAATTTTTTATTTACTCTTACTCTTACTTATTTGCCAGAAATCTCGCTGAAAGAAAGTTACCGAAGAAATATTTTTTCATATTTCGTTTCATTGGAGATGTTTGATCAGGGGTTTGAACCGAAGCCTCTCGTCAATACACTACCTACTAGACTACGGTGACTTCAAATAGTATCCAACTTCGAAATCAAACTTTTTCTATGGGAAACCTATCCAATTCCATAATTAATCTTGTCATTGCAGCAGTTTTGATATTGAAGAGTTTAGTAAAGGATGACATCAAATGAAAGTTTAAGAAACTCTTTCTGTTCACAGCAAAACACTGTCACATGAAGTGCAAAATAGTCTCTTTCTCCTCCTGAAGCCCACAGAGCTTGCAGAAGTTATTTAAAGCAATAACAAATTCATCGGAATGCAAGCCAATAGGACTGTGACTCTTAAAAATTGTCGAAATTATACGACGAATGGCCCAGTGATTTATTCTCAGTCCTTTACCCATACAAGTCCAATAGTATCAAGCAATGTCTCTTTCTACTGTCAAAAAGATGAGCCTTTCTGTAAAACGAGCGCAGAATACATAGAACTAATGCAATCATGCATACATACGACAGAATTGGTCATTACAATCCTTCAGTTAGGATTACGACCCAGCTTCTCACGCCACATGTTGTGTGAATTCATTTTATATATGATTGGAAATATCGCCATATAATGCTCGCGTTTGACAGGGATAGACTCGCCAACATCGTTCCCGAAGAACTGTGGAGCCATGACTCTATCCACCCAAAATACACTTCAAACAGTAACATTTTCGAGCGTTTAATATGCTACTACCACTACTATTACTACTAGTACTACTACTATTCCTACTACTACTATTACTACTACCACTACTATCACTACCAGTACTACTACTACTACTACTACTACCACTACTAGTACTACTACTATTACTACCACTACTATTACTACTACTACTACTACTACTACCACTACTATTACTACTAGTACTACTACTACTACTACCACTACTAGTACTACTACTACTTCTACCACTACTATTACTACTAGCACTATTTATTTCTTTTTTTTGCGTGTGAGGTTGGGTTTAAAATGCCTTCGCACTTGCAGTGACCGTCGTCATCTGCGTCGAGTGGGGCTTCCACTAAAACAATCCCTCCTCCTCTTCTGGAGATACTCCCTATTACTACCACTACTACTACTACTACTACTACTACTACCACTACTACTACTACTATTACTACATTACTACTACTACTAGTATTACTACTACTGCTATTACTACTACTGCTACTACTACTAATACTACTACTACTACTAGTATTACTACTACTAATACTACTACTACTACTAGTATTACTACTATTACTACTACTTCTACTATTACTAGTATTACTACTATTACTACTACTACTACTATTACCACTGCTACTACTACTACTACTACTACTACTATTATTACTACTACCACTACTATTGCTACTACTACTATTATTACTACTGCTAATAATATTACTACTATTACTACTACTGCTACTACTACTACTATTGCTATTATTGTCGTACCAATACATCCTCTGTTGGTAGACCGGATATTTTTGCAAATCCTTGGCAAATGTCAGAAAAATTATCCTTCTTTTGAGGGAAAATTTTCAATAGAAATTGAAAATGTATCTCAGGACACTGGGGAACTCAATAAGCCATCGAAGGGTCATTCTAATGCAGGTATCCTTTTAAGTTAATTCCGAAGTATTGTCAGCGTTTTCTGTATAAATAACCACTAAAGCCCTATTTACCATGCTTTTATAAAGAGCCTGAAATCGTTTATCTTGTGCTGCCTATTGATAGTCACTCAAACAATTCGTCGTTTTAATTTGTAATGTTCTGTTGAGTGTCAATCTTTATTTCTTTAAAGGTGATCTGCATTAATTTATTTTTTTTTTCTTTTTTTTTGGTCAAAACATGTTTGCCACTGTTTTTTTTTAAATTGAAACTGAAATAATCACTTCGAATTGCATTCGATTAGATTTGGCGTTTATTATTTAAACTGTGAATTTATATAAGTGCTGCCTACAGAGTTTTACGGTTTGGCAAACAAGTTTGTATAATGATAGGTGTGCGTGAGTTAAACGTACAGATTTTAATCTAATTAAGGAGGTCCAGTTTAATGAGACAATATATAAGAAGTGTTCTGCAAACACTAAGTCAAATAAATTTCAAATCTTAAGAGGCTACAGTTAATCCCTAAAATTGTAAATCTTATATCGGCACTCAGAGAATGTCACATAAAGGCAGTGTGGCAAGAGCAGCATTAAATGTCGGCATTCTACAGAGCTGGACAGTTACAGAACATTCTCCAATTTCTACTTATCTTTACATAATCCTCATTAGCGCGCCTGGGATCCATTCCATTTAGTCGTAAGGTTCCATAACGGTCAAGAATACGCAATATAAACGTCGAGCCTTCAAGCTTCTCTGCTGCTAAGCCCTTACTAATCTCTCGATGAACCTATAGAGAGAGCATATGGAGAGATAAGAATTAACTGAAACATCAGCCACCGAGTGGCATCCCAGATCCCAAGAGCTTTTATAATGAAAAAAAGTGAAGACAACATATGCTTTGCGTTTGATATTTGGAAACTTACGATGACTTTGTTGTTGTTAGCTAGCAAAAGATAAATTGGCTAGAATACACTTCGTACTAATGTAGGAACAGAACCCAAAGTAACTGATTCTGATGTTCTGGCAAGATATCAAGCACACAGCAAACTTAAGCTTCAATGAATTCAAAGTTCGTATGTATAACGAACCAATGCTTCACTGAATGGGAAAAGGGAACAAGTGTCCCTAGGTATACAACAAAGTATACGGCATTGCATCTATGGTTTCTTTCTGGTCATCTTTGGTTAATTGGACTCAAAATCTCTAATTTCAAACGTTTTACTTTAAACACACCTTCCGATGTACTTTTGCTTCATTTCTTTTTGAATTTCCTTAAAATCATCGTTTTTCGCAACCAAAAAAAAGTGGATTTTACTTCCGTTGCCATTTTGTTGCACTAGAAAACTTTATACTCTACTTGCATATTTTTTTCGCATTAAATTACAGAAAGAGACTCTAATTACACTCGAATTTAAGAGGAATATGCAATGAAATGCCAGGCAACAGGTTGCTTGTTATTGCAACATATATTTTGCAGAGAAACAAAAAAAAAGGAAAGAAAGAAATGTTGCAATAACCAAAAGTGTGTAGCAAAAACTACAATAAAAAATATTACAACAACAATTTTAAGGAAAAATCAAAGAAAGCAAAGAAAAGAAAAGAAAAGAAAAGAAAAAATATTTTCAAGTTACAGTGTCAATTATGACGTTTATAGAGCCTCATACTGGAACTGGAACACTCTTTATCTATTGTTGG
Organism: Sarcophaga variegata; assembly: GCA_932273835.1. Lineage (NCBI taxonomy): Eukaryota > Metazoa > Arthropoda > Insecta > Diptera > Sarcophagidae > Sarcophaga > Sarcophaga variegata. The sequence goes on along the minus strand of OW026361.1, from coordinate 12,399,415 downwards.
CTTGGCATATTGCATACCTAAATACATATGTACTCGTACATATGTTGTCAGTCAAGTTGTTAAACTAGCTGTCAGGCTGAGAGGAAGCAACAATTATTTGTTGTTTTTATGTTTTTTTTATAAAAGAAAATATAAAAGAAAATATTTGAAAAAATTGTTGTTATTAAACAAAATACATGACCTTCGCAACAAAGTGTCAAATTACCAATGTTATGATGACAGCCTGTTATGAAATGAAATGAAATCTTATACACACTTAAGGGCATATGTAGGAGGGCGGTGGAGCGTTAGTGCCGTCTTGTAAGGGTATTTATTTATCTTATATAAAGGATTTAATGAAGTTAAAGTTACAGGAAGCTATGAAGTATGTCACGTTTAGTGGCATTGAAGATGGAAGTGGTAGGGTGTTTCATGAAACACTTCTTGGAATTCTTAATACCCAGCTTGTGGTCAATCTAATCTAATCTTGCCAAGGAATATGATGAATTTAAAAGTAATTTTTAATTTTGGTACTCCACCATAATCTTCCAAAAAATTTTATTCAAATGAACATGAATGTAAGTGATGAAAACAGTACAAGAATCGTTCTACTGCGCAAATAATGCAGTGACAAAGCGAAGGAGCTACTGCTATATGACATATACCTCAATTTACACTCATAACGAGTACAAACTTAATTAATCATTACAATCCTTCAGTTAGTATTACAACCTAGCTTCTCACACCACTTATGTTATGTATGTTAACTTTATACACGAGTGGCGGTACCAACAGCTTAAAGTCGACTCCGAACGACAGATTTTTGGGAAACTTTTCATGGCAATTTTGATTTCAATCGCATAAAAAAATATTTCATATATCATTTTGTTGAAGAAGTCTGACCTGGGGTTTGAACCATGGCGTTACGTCTAATGAGCCAACACACTACATTATAGACTACGACGACTATATAAAGAGTGCTTGAGATAACACTGCTCAAGTAAGGAGTCCCAGTCGATCTGATTAAATGTTTTCGTATTAAAACTAAATGAACAAGAAATTATGAAAACAGAACAATGAAGGAACTTTGTAATCTAGGCTTGTGTGAAATAATTTTTAGTTAAAAATTAAGTTTCAGTCTTTTTTGAACTACTAAGCTGCTGTTAGAACTATTAAGACTATCGCCCAAATCAACCTGAAATAACTCATACAAGTCACCGTAGACTACTAGGTAGAGGGTTGACAAGAGCCCATGGTTTAAAGATTAGCTTGGACATCTCAAACAAATGAAATATAAAGAAAAACTTTCTTTCAGCGACTTCCTCTCAAAGTCTTCTGCAGTAAATAAAATTCACCTGTAAAGTTTCTCTAAAATCTGTCGTTCGAACTTGACTTTAAACCGTAGCGCTTATAGAAAAAATTTACACAGACAATATCGTTGGTGTCAAAAGCTACTTATGTTGTAATTCAAATCACCATTACGCCCGTTAAATTTACTGTCTGATGTGCCGTAGGTCTACAATTTTTTTCCTTGATTTTTTTTTTACTCCAAAATCTATTCAGGTGAAGACGGAATGTGGCACAAATTGGTGTTGATTCATTGTTTTTGTGACCAGTGATATAACTTTGCTGTCATTTTTTCTTTTTATTATTATCTGCAAACTTAAAAACACTAGTGTGTTTGACGGGAAACGAAAACACGAACGCTTTTCCTCGCAGATTAACAAACTACCCCATAGACCATTGGGGTATCCAAATTTATTCCAAAATGGTAAAAGGGCTGCCGCCAGCAGCTAAATATTTACAATATTTGGTTCCCACAATTCGGCACTACCATGTTTGCAGTGCCTTTAATAGCAGATTCATTCCAAAATTAACAGAAAGTTTAGATATCAATTCATTGCATAGAAGTGATATCTCTGTTAGACTATCGAGAAAGGAGAAGCCAATTTATATGACTCAGCATCAAGTCAGAGTGGCAAATAAAGTGAACAGACACTACACACATTCTCCTCCACCAAACTACAACCTCTTCACAACCTATTTCACCCGCCTTAAAATTGACCTGTAATAAAAAATTGAATTTATCGAAGGGACCATAGTGGATATACGGTGGTAATCATATTCGAAAAATTAAGTACCTTGAGACTATCAACCAGATTATAATAAAACTCTTTCTTTCAATAATACTTCTTATGTTCTTAAGCTCTTTAAAGAAGACCCTATATTTGTTAATTTTTTATTGTGCATATCATTTAACGTTTAACACCATTAAGTATGTATTTGAAGGCCATTGCCACCTTTCATGTCTGAAACCATTATTGTTGGTTGGTATTCCCTCTCGATCTTATTAGCTTAATTGGCTGTCTAATAAATTTTTTTTCGATGTTCTTTTCGTTTATTTTTTATTAATTTTTTGCCAATAAAATTAATTAATTTTTTTTTGTTATAAACAATGTACACACATATGTATGTACGTGTGATGGCAGTAAGCCTTTTTAGAGAATTTCAAATTCTTTTTAATTTCTTATCACTTGAAAAATATCGTTTAATTAAAAATTGTCTTGACCACATTTAGACAAAACATTTAGCACCACCGCTAAAAACAATCTTTTGGGCAGAAACAGAAATAAAAAAAAATTTTTTTTCAAAAATATCCACTAAAAATCAAAATCGAATGAAAAATTTAAACTAAAGTAAAGTAAAGCAACAATAAAATCTAATAAATTTAAACTGATTTAAAAAATTTAAAATAAAAATAAGAAGAAACAGAAGAAGCAGTAGCAGAAGAAGAAAAACAATGATTATATAATAAACCACCTGCCTTAAATAAACATAAGAAAACCGAATGTCCCAATCAGAAGAAACGAAAAAAAAACAGCAAGAGAAACATAAACTGGTTCAACACCAAATACATCCTTAAAGTATAATAAAAAAAAGATTATTTATTGGCATGTGAATACACACTACATCAAGCAGATAAAGGCTGGGCAAAGAAGTCGCCATAAATTGGCGGGAAATTCTACGGTACAGCCTACACACTCAAATACAAAGTTTCAATAAGTTTGCGTAGAGAGTTTTAGGTCACTACTGGATACTGCATTAGGATTTTTAGTGGTAGCAATAGAAGAAGACGAGACCATCGCACTCCTTCTTTGTTCTCCCTCCCTGGTTTGTCAACAAGCAAATAATGGTTTCCGAATATAAACTTTCTGGATAAACCGAACTAGTTTCTGTTCATTAGAACAGACAAAATGTTTTCAGTCTGCGTAGAGCAAAGGATCACTACTGTTGTTAAACTGTCTAGATCTGTCCACAGTGCTGATTCTCACTAATCACTGTGGGTTTGATGCTAGTGTAGCTTGAACGATTCATACTCATTCTATTGGCTAAACTTATGCCTCTGGCGTCATTGTCATTGTTCGAGCATTCAAATAGAAGCAGATTTGAGTCATGTATCAGACTAAACAATTACATGTTACTGCGATGCGCCTTCTTAAGGTAATTCAGAATATTTGTACGTAGTAAAGAGATCCGAAAAAATTTGTGTAGTGCACCTCGCACAGGACTCCGTACAAATCTTCATTTAGGGCTCTAAATTAAATTGGAATTATGGGTGGCGGAATTTTCTCCAAAAAGATTTAAAAAGCCCCATCCTTAAGGCTTCGGTATCACGTCTAACGTCTTTCAGGCAAAGGTATCGTCATTTCAGGTTCCGGCGAGAATACCAATATTCTCAGACGTGATATTATCATACTTTCTGATAGCCAAGCTATAAAATCATTAAATTTCAACATGATGAACTCCAATGTAGTGTACAGTTGGTGGAGAAATCTTAACGAGGAAGTGGAACGAAATGATGTACATATCATATGGGTTTGGCAACACACTGACATTCGACATAATGGTAGAGCGAATGGCCTGTCTAAGTGCGGTTCATCCATGGAACTGTTCGATGAATTCTCGACTTTGGAAATTCTTCTGCAGACTTTCGAGCTTACAATTGACTATTCAAATGGATGCCAAATGGACATTTTCTTACAGGGGCAGAACGGCCCAAAAAATCTGTCTAAAACTGGTTAGAAAGCACACTAAATTGTGAACAGAAAAGAAAACTGTCCTTCGGAATCGACTTTAAACTATAATCTCCGCCACTCATGTATAAAATTAACGCGCACCACATAGGTGATGTGTGAAGCTAGGTCATAATCCTGACTAAAGGGTTGTAATAAACATTTAAGTAAGTAAGCACTCCTGTATTGGTTTTGCACACTTGGCAAACGATTTCTGAAAGAAGAGGAGACTATACTTTACCGATTGAGTACATGCTCAGCACTATGCAGGAGATGGAAAAATTATCTTGGTGTCTACCACATAGACAATCTAATTGAACTGAGAGAACTGTCTGAGTTGCTCCGAATGACTCCGGAATGGGGGGAATTGGAAAACTGTGGTATCACAATGCGCCTTGTGTGGCCTAAGTGTGTATATCTAACTTTTGTTTGGATAGACAGCAACCTTTACTAACTACCTACCCCAGGCCCGACATCAAGAAAATATTTTCTTCGGCGACTTCCTCTCAGCAGATTTCTGGCAAAAATTCTGAGAGTAAATAAAATTGGCATGAAAAAGTTTCTCAAAAATCTGTCGTTCGAAGTCGACTTTAAACTGCAGGTCCCACCACTCATGTATAAAATTAACACACACAACATAAGTGGTGTGAGAAACTAGGACGTTGTAAAATGGGTTAATTCGACCTCCGTGTACTGTACTTGTCTTAATTGACAAGTACACGTCCTCTAACTTAACCTAACGTAACCTAACCTACCTATCATAATATCGCGAAAATATTTAGGTAAGTAGCCGAGCCTTTAACGAGACATTGTAGACCCAAGCAATAATTTTTCAAAATGGGTATGATCCTGAAACCAATATGTAGATGATTTGATGAGGAGAATTAATCATCAGAAGATATGTTTGTAGTCTGTGAAGCACTAATATAACTCAGAAGGCAACATATGAACAGGGAATTGTCCAGACGTATTGTCTGAAGTGCTCCCTGAAGTTCTACTGGGCAATGGATTTAGAAGAGCCATTACGGACATACTGCAGAAATATTAAAGTCGCCGTAGTCTAGTAGGTAGTGGATTAGACGTGTGGCCTCAGTTCAAACATCAGCCCAGATATCTATAACAAAACGAAATATGAAAAAATATTTCTCTGACGACGGCTTTCAGCAGATTGCAGCCAAAAACTGTAATTGAGTAATTGAATTGCAAAGAAAAGTTTCTCAAAAATATGGCATTCGGAAGCGACCCCGCCACTCATGTACAAATAGGATTATTACACACAACATAAGGTCGTAAGAAGTAATGTAGGTCGTAATCCTGACTAACAGCCCAACCTAAATTACGGCGTAAGGCGCAAAATAAATGTCAACATTTCTCATGCCCATATAAAATGTATGAGATCAACCATAATTGCGCGGCGTTAACGCTTTGCAATTGGAAAATCCAATTTTGACAGAGCGTAAAGGAGTAAAGTTTGTTGTAAAACAAGTGATTTTTTTATTTGTTTACTTTTATATTTCATTTGTCATTGTTAAGTAATGACATGTTACCTGCTTTCAGTCCAATTTTGCGATTTTATCTCTATTTTTTATTTTCATTTGGCGATTTTTATTTAACATGGTAAGTTAACATTACTCTTCTTGGCACAACGTTGACGCTTTTATTTAGGTTGCTCATTACAGCGTAAAAGCTTGGCGCTAAATTACGTTGCGCATTACGCCGTAATTTAGGGTGAGCTGTAAAGGGTTCTAATGACCAATTATGCATGTATTTATTATAGATATACACTAAATAGATTGAAGGCAGCAGAATAGATTGTAAAAACATCGTACACGATGACAATAATAAATTTTAATTGAATTTAAATTACGAGATAGAAACTGGAATTCTTTGAGGAAACTGAAGGATACCCGGAACGAATCAATTTCTCAATATTTCTTTTACATACATATATAACATACAATCAGGATTACGGCCTAGCTTCTCACACCACTCATGCTGTGTGTGTTAATTTTTATACACGAGTGGCGGGACCTTTAAACTGTAGGTCGACTCCGAACGATAGATTTTTGAGGCACTTTTTTGGCAATTTTATTTATTCTCAGAGTTTTTGCCAGAAATCTGCTGAGAGGTAGTCGCCGAAGAAATATTTTATTTATATTTCGTTTTGATATCTGACCTGGGGTTTGAACCGTGGTCTTACGTCTAATAAGCCAACACACTACCTACTAAAACTACGGCGACACATTATTTTTCCTTTCTTAAAACATCCCATAGACTTACTGTCGACAGTATTTTAACAACAATTCTGAGAGGAAAATAAAATTACCAGGAAAAATTTCTCAAACCTGTGGTTAGGTGTCGACATTAATAGGTTCCGCTATTCATGGATTTTTGACGCACACAACATAACTGCTGTGCGAAACTCGGTTGTAATCCTTACTAAAGGATTGTAATAAGTAAGTACGCATAACGCCTTTTTATGGTCCCTTATAGCCGCAACAAATTTCTTAATGGCTTTTAAACTGCAGACTGATAAGTGTTTGTAAAAAAGAATTCCATTAAAAAAAACCAAAAAAAATTTAAACCAAAAGCCAAGAGCCAAAATAAAATGTAAAACTAAAACACAAAAAGAGTAACTCATTAACTCATGTATTAAGAAAAAGGAAAAATAACCTGCCATTAATTAGATAAACTAGTAGAAAATTAAAAAATAATCACAAAGTAATTAAAAATTGTTTTTATTGAAAGATAATTGAAGATTTGCTTTACTTTTTAAATGAATTTGAAAAAAACAATTACAAACTTGCTCTACTTGCTCTAGCAGATATTTTTTTAATGTATATTCGGTTGCTGTTCAAATTAGAAGAAAAAAAAATTTTAAATTTTAAAACGGGTCGCCTAGACTTTTATGCATTTCCGGGTATTTTAAGCGGTTATTTCACTTTTAATTTTTTTTAATTTTTCTTTGCTTTTTTTGTGCAAATTTTTCAAACCCGAAACAAGTTTACCGCCAAAAAACTTTGAAACATTTAAACGTCAATACTTTGTTATAAAATTCGCGCGAAAAAAAAAATAAAAAAATTTTTTCATTTCGTTTCATTTTTTTGCTAATTTTGTAAAAGTAGCGCAACATTTGAAAATTAAAAAAAAAAATAAAAAAAAATTTATTTCATATCCAGTTTTACATGATTCCACGAGGCAGGATGTCTAACATATTTAAACTGAAAAAAGCAAACCAAAAAAAAGCGACTGAAAAGCAACTTTTTGCAAAAATAAATGCCAAAACAAATTCAATTATTTATATGTACATACATACATACGTTGGACTATTTTTCTATTTTTGTTTTAATATCAACTTGTTGTTGTTACTGTTGTTATCCATTAACTCCTGTAAAATTGCTCTAAAAGTATAATGACCCGTTTCTTGACTTTTCTTTTAATTTTTTCTGTTTTTTGTGTCTTTCTTTTGTGGAATTGTAGGTGAAACTTTATGCCTTACTCTCTAAATGTTGCAAATATGAGTCAACTTCTCTACCAACAACAACTACAGTACCAACATTAGCAAATATATTACACATGTTGCATGTAAAACTACAATATATGGGTGGGTATTGTTATTGCTAGACTTCCCAGTGTGGTAATATTTTTCCCATCAGATTTGAAAGACTTACAAAATCTTTCATAAAATAAATGAAGATGTGTGTGGTGTGGTGTTTGAAAAGGTTTGAATGCATAAGTTGGTTGACACCTTAAGCTAAGATTTCTCGTGACACCCTAAACTGGTGTTCATGCAAGGAATTACACTGGAGCTAGGAAAACAGTTTGTGGAAAAAAGCAAGAAAGCAAAAGTGTTTATAGACATTAGATATGGTTTTGATCAACTATCATACATACATACCAGAGATCAGCAATGAATCGTTTTTTCGCTACTCATAAATACTCATGAAATTTTGAGTATGAGTGAGTCAACAGTATTGAAATCCAAATACTCTAATTTATTCGTACTCACTACAACATTGGTTAATAAGTACTGGTTGCAATGAGTATGAGTACAATGTTGACATCGAACTCATACCATTCGAAATATGTTTGCTTCATACGCCTACTCATTTAGATTCATAAATTTAGAAAAGTACTTACATATAATACTCATAAATGATTCGAGTGATTCGAATCATTCACCAAAATTTACAGTCTTAGTTGCTGTTGCATTTGCAAAAAAAGGAAGAAAGAAAAAGACAAAGACAGCAAGCAAAGCAAACACACAACTTTCTAGTGAGTATTGTAATGTTCGTACGCGAATCATACTTATTTTGTGAGTCGTGTATACGATGAGTAAATGAGAGGCGAAATCAATCAATCAACATCACGCGTATTATTAAGTATGAGTACCATGAGTATTTCAAACTTTGAGTATGAGTAGTATGAGTATGACATTAAAATAAGTATGAATGCATATAAATGTCAGAAATTGTAAGTATGATTCGAATTTACTCATCGTTTTGAATACTCATTGCTGACCTCTGATACATACATACATAATTAATCATTACAACCCTATCAGTCCGGATTACGACCTACCTTGTCGCATCATCCATGTTGTGTGTGTTGATTTTGAACATGAGTGGCGGGACTTACAGTTTAAAGTCAATTCCGAATGACAGATTTTTTAAGAAACTTTTCATGGCAATTTTATTATATGGTACAGAGTTTGTACCAGAAATCTGCTGAGAGGAAGTCTTTGAAGAAATATTTTTTTTTTCATATTTTTATTTTGATGTCTGACCTGAGGTTTGAATCGTTGCCTTACGTCTAATAAGCCAACACACTACCTACTAGACTACGATGGCTTCAATACATACATAATTCGTCATTACAAGCATTACAGTCAGGATTACGATCCAGCTTCTCATGTCACCCATGTTGTGTTTGTTAATTTTATACATGAGTGTCGAAACCTACAATTTTAATGAATACTCAATGCATCGATTCTTGCAACAGGGACTTCTAATCTTTAACAGTTGATAACGGTCATCTTGTTTTTTTTTATTTAATCTGCATTTCCCAATCACCACGAATCAATGGACATGCTCTCTAGACACCGACGTATAGTCGCTGAATAGGCTCTGAAGCAGTTGAAAATTTTCATCAAAAAATCTTCTTCAGCATTGAGGTCCATTTCCATATAAATTGGTATGGCTAAGTGAACAAATAATCGACTAAACGATACATATTCATTCAAGATGCATCTCGAAAAACTTACTCTTTGGTGTGTTGATTGCTGGCGTTTCATTGAGAACAAAGTTAGCTAGGACATCACTGTCAACGGCGAACACGGTCGATGCTTATCAACTTCCTTGGGCTTATAATGGGTCGACATTAAACCATCTAACATCTGCGGTGTATAGGTTATGGCTACGACTGACAGAATTATTGAAAATCTTCTAATTTATTCCTTAGGATCACAAGTTTTGCAGAAGTCATTTAAAGTAATGCCAAGTTATTAGTTCGTAATAATCCCAATTGGGCGATGAATGGCGACGCTATTTAAAGACGGAATCAGCACTTTTCTTATCCTTACAAGTTCACATAGCTTCCTGCTATCAATGAAGTCAGCAATAAGTAAATCAATATAAAACGAGCGGCATTTAGAGTTATACTTTGATGATCCAGCAATTCCCTGAGAAATTTCCGGCATTCTCTAGGTTGTTTATTGCAGTAGGGTGTCAGTTTAACCCATAACGCAACAAACATTGCAGTGCTTTCAAAATGGCGAGAAATTTCGCTTAGAAAATATTGTGATTACAGGTCTTTTAGGAAAGTTTAATCTCAGAACCCTGTTAATTATTTTGCAGCCATCGGTATAAATTCAAGGGTTTCACCATATAATCTATACCTATGTCTGCCCAGAAATGCAGTAGGTCCATACTTAAGTTTGAGGTAGAATTTATAGCCATTAAATCTTTATGCCACCAGCTCACTACTTTGCTGTAATAGAGGGTCAAAGAGGAGTCTATATAGTTGAAGTGAAACATAGTAACAGAATAGCGAATTGCTGAGCATTTAAATCGTACTTTTCTACTTAGAACAACTATGTTGGCTATATTTTTAGGTCAACAACAGTGAAGGATGTTGAGAAATCGTGAAATTTTTGTCTGATATTCATACCGAATTGCGAAACCTTTTTATGAATTTCAAGAATTTTATATCGTTTAGCGAAAGTCTTACTTAAACAGTGTAGTTGATAAACAACTATCGCTAATGGGGATTTAAGTTCGGCGCTAAAATAAATTTAAAAAAAATTCATTTAAATTGTTTTAATTTTAAAATTGTTTTAATTATAAGGAAAACATTTTAGAAAATATCTTTTTTTTTTTATTTCGATGATCTAAAACTGTCGAAATGACGCACATCTAAACAAGTTTCGATACATAAAACAAAACTAAAGCAATCAATTAGTGATGATTTTATGCAATTTAATGTGATTTTTTTGTCTATGTTTTGTTTTTAATTTTAAACAAATTGTTTTTATTTTTTTTTTAATTTTAGTTCGATATGCTTTTTAGCAATTTAAATAAAAATCACAATAATTAACAGATAGTTATTAAAACTTCTATTCAAATATCAATTGAAAACAGGCTTAGAATAGTTATTGAAGAATTGAAATTCAAATTTTTTCAAATGCTATCGTAAGAAAGTTGTTTCAGACATTTCTTATATAAAAATGCAGATTTTTTTAAACGAAAATTTATGAGTTTGTTATGTTTAAAAAAAAGAAAAACAAATGATATTTAAAAAATCAAAAAATAGTATGAACTTTTTAAGATGGCCTTGAACTAACAAGTTCCCAGAAATATTCGTATGTACGTCAACTTAGTTTGTTTTTTTTATAGAATATTTTTTATTAATTTTAATTAAAACTATTTTAATTTAAAATGTTTATTAAATTCATATATTTTAGGCATTTATAGGAAAAACATTTATCGCAGTAATATAGGATGGCTCCACCTACATTAGCTACATGTCTGCTTATTAGGTAGCGACATTAATATGAAAAATTACTTTTTTCTGAAGCCATCAATAATTTCATTCAAAAGGTCTCGATATAGGGATTGCATATGAGTGATGGGACCTACTGTTTAACGTGGACTCCAAACAATAGATTTTTGAGAAACCTTTCATGGCAATTTTATTTACTCTAAGGTTTTTGCCCGAAATCTGGTGAGAAGAATAAGCCTTAGAAATATTTTTTCATATTTCGATTTGTTGGAGATGACTGACCTGGGGTTTCACCCTTGGCCTCAAGTCTAATAAGCCAACACACTACCTTCTACACTACAGCGATTTTAATTCGCATCCTTTGTATCCGTATTACTTGAATGAAATCAAAGCTTTTCAAAATAAAATTTTTTTCATAACACTGTCAACCACTTCTCGCTTTTAAAAGTAAAGTTAAGTAAAACTTTCATTAGAGTACGAGTTCAAAGAAATTTTTATTCATTCTAATATTTAAACTTTGCCAATATGTATGAATTTCAATGGTCTTTCAATTTGCGATTTCAGTTTTTAATTTCAACAAAGAAAAGTGTGTGGGTGAGATATCATCAAAATTTTGTATACCTCTCAATGGCCAATTGATGTCATGATGTTCGCTTCAAATTCTCTAGGTGGAGTGCATTAAAAATGTGCAATTTTCTATGACTCTGGCGCATAAATCAGGCTGACTTCTCATGCAATTAATTGAAATTCACAAACAGTCCCTTTTCCAAATGAAATGGCTTTTTTTGGAAATTGTCGTAGTCTAGTTGGTAGTCAGTTGGCTTTAAACTGTAGGTCCCGCCATTCATGTATAAAATTAACACTCACAACATAAGTGGTGTGAGAAACTAGATCGTAATCCTGACTGAAGAGTTGTAATGATCAATTGTGTGTGTAGGTACCAGAAAGTGTTTGTGTGTGAGATATCATCAAAATTCTGTGTACGTTTGAAAGACCTATTGCTGCCATGGAATGAAACATTGCATCGTTAGAATTATTTATTTTTTTTTATTTTATAAGATATCACATACAACAAGAAATTAACCTTTTAAATGACTTCTCTAAGTGTGCATTTTTCTATGACTCTGATTCATAAATCGGGCTGAAAATCAGACATGAAAAGCATGCATTAATTTCCTTAATTGGCTCATGATCAAAATCTTCAATAGCAAGCAAAAAAAAAAATAAAAAAAAAAATCGGTTATCATATTACTGAAGACCTCTGAGTTGACGATATTAATGTCATCTCCAGGTCATTTCAAGCAGTCACTTTTTCTAAAGGGTCCGCCAAATAACTTTTTTTTTTTAAATAAAAAAAAACTACTGAATATTTTCTCAAATTCCTTTTTTTATTTGAAAGTATAATCCTTCCGGCTAATAATGGAAAAATAATTTCATTCAAATGGCTGCCTCGGCTGACCATGCAGTAGCCTACACCAGAAGATGCCGATTTTGGCAAAAAAAATCATCTTTTCAGATGAAGCTCATTTTGATCTTGGCGGGTATGTAAACAAGCAAAATTGTCGCATTTGGGGCACAGAAACCTGGAAGGATTGTACTTTCAAATAAAAAAAGAAATTTGAGAAAATATTCAGTAGTTTTTTTAACATTTTCAAAAAAAAAATTTTTTTGGCGGACCCTTTATATGAATTGGATTGTTTTTAATCACTTCTGGGTTCTACGACCAAAAATTTTATAGTGTCAGCCCTAAAGAAAATCAGGTTTTTACACGAGCTATTAGCTTGCGTTCGGCGTTGAGAATGGTAAGTTTCAGTTGTTGCATGAGTTGAATTTTGTACAAATGGAGGGGGAAATTCGAAATCAACATATGCCATTATAAGCCTTAAGTTGAGCCCAGTTATTAAAACTGATGTGGAAACAAAAAATTCGTATTGTTTACCACTTTATTAATGTGTAATAATGTTTGAAAAGTGACAACGTTAGAATCATCATTTTTGTAGAAAATTCTTACGATTTAAAGCTTAATAAAATTATTTAAAAATTTTTGTTTTTTTAATTTTTTGAAAATTTTATGAAAAATTTTTTTTTTAAATTTTTATTTTGGAAAATTCAAAAAAAATTTTTTTTCAAAATTCAGAAACAGATTTGTGATATAAAGCTTAATAGAATTAATAAAATTTTTTTAATTAAAAGTTTCTGTTTTTTTAAATTTTTTTAAAAATTTTTAAAATTTTTTAAAATTTTTTCTTTTTTAAAATTCACATTTTTTTTTAAATCAGAATCATATTTATGATATAAAGCTTAATAGAATTATTTAAATTTTGTTTTGAAATTTTTTTGGATTTTTTTTTAATTTTTTTCTTTAAAAATTCACGAAAAAATTTCTTTTTTTTAATTTTTAAAAATTTTTTTTTATAAAAATTATAATTTAATAAAAAAATTAATAATTTCTTTTCTAAAAATATATTCCGGTTAGAAGATTTTTATTACATAGTTTAGCCTATTTTCGATAATATTAACAGTAGACAGTTAAAGATGCAAATATTGATCTGAATGAAATACCCCACTCAGATACCCGAGCTATAAAAAAAAATAATTTGCCTTTACACCCACCTGCACTTTAACCACTTCTCTCATTTCAGTTTTATAATTCGAACATCTTGGTGGAAATTCCAAACACCATGTGGCTGTGCGTATCTTAACCGGCTGCATAGTTGGGTTACGCACTTCCTCCACGTATTCCTCTTCTTTTGTGCAAATATGATTATCCTCTGCAGCTATATGCGTATTTATGCCAGCATTGGTGTTGGTATTATTTTGTGCTGTTGTATCAACTAAATTTTGATTATTATTTGTATTAACAACACTGGCCAAATTCACTGAATCACTTATAATGCCAGCCATTAAATCGGTATTAATCTTTAAGCCATCATTTGCTTTCGAACGACTTAAAAGTATTAAATTTAGACACAAAATTAATTTGAAATATTTCTTTCCAACATACATTTTATGTAATTTTTTTCTTTGAAAATTAAAATTTTTTTTTTTAACCGATTAAGAAAAATTTTTTTAAATTTTTTTTAAATTTTTCAAATATTTTCTTTCTGTGTTCGGCTTTACATTTTCAAATACTTTCACTTGTTGTACAGCACCGCTGTGTCATTGTGTAATTTTCTTCCGTTTTATTTATAAATTTTTCTTTCTTTCTTTTTTTTAGTTTAGTTTTCTATTTAGAATGCGTCTGATACGTTTAAACTTTATCGCTGAATTTTTCAAACTGATCTTTAGAACCGTATTTTTACAATTTTACGATGTGAAATTGAATTTACTTTTTTACAAATTTTTTTTTATTTTAATAATGATTTACAAACTCAACAACAACAACAAAAATCTACTCATGTTGGTTGATTGTTAAAGTTCTAGAAAAAAAAATAAAATTTTTATTCACTCTCTAAAATGTCTCCAAATTGAAATCAACGAAAACAATACAAAAAAAATTTACAAATAAAAAGTTGAACACAACAAAACGCTTGTTAAATGCGTTTAATCTCTGCGTCATATTGTCTGCTGTACGTGCACAGTGTAATTTACACACATATGTACGTACATACATATGTACATACATACATCATCAGTGCCAGCGACATAATAAAAATAATCAACAACAATGAAATCACATTTGATTGCATTTAATTGAGTATTGTATACAACACATTATTATCATCATCATTATCATTATAGTAATAATGATGTTACTGATGATAATTATCATCAACAGTTTTAAATCTGTTGCAACTACTGATGATATAGTGAATGATCTTTTGAACAGCATGCATGCATCCGATTTTAAGAGAACCAACTCCATGGAGCCTTACAAGAAGTTCTTAAAAAATAAAAGATTTTTAAGAAGAATTTTCAGAATGTCTAGATTTCTATAGAAGGGCGTATTTTGTTTATTACTTTCAATCAAAAAAAAAAAAAAAAAAAAGACACATACACACAGATGTCTTAGATAGTTTTGAAAAAAAGTTTTATGCCCTTGAAAGTTATTTGCATCTGATATGATATTCGTCTTACCACTTCAATAAAGGCGTTATGTCGCCAATCATTTCTAACCTCTTTCTCTTCTTGTTTGCCTCTCTGATTTTTAACTACATATGTCCGCCACGACTTCTCTGGGCACAAATGCGCAATTTTTCATAACTCAGACACATACATCCGATTGAATTTTACCGATGGCATGGGTTCTGTTGGCTTCGAAGACCGCTATAGTTTGAGGGTTACTCGCATACAGATGTATCTGAAGAAATCCTCACACGAAAAAGCCTCTCTGAGTTCAATCGTTAAATTTTTCATGACTCTGGCACATAAATCATGTTGAATTTGATTAATTGCATGAGTTTTGTTGGCTTTGAGGACCGCTGTAGTTTGTGGCTTACTAGCATACACATGCA
This sequence comes from Sarcophaga variegata, assembly GCA_932273835.1. Classification (NCBI taxonomy): domain Eukaryota; kingdom Metazoa; phylum Arthropoda; class Insecta; order Diptera; family Sarcophagidae; genus Sarcophaga; species Sarcophaga variegata. Next base: position 12,383,910 of record OW026361.1, on the reverse strand, counting down.
TCTTAAGAAAACCTAGCAAGAAAAAGTCTAACGGAGCCAAATCGCAACATCTCGGTGGTCAGTTCACAACACATCCACAATGAGATGGCCTTTCCCCATAAATCCCTCGCATAGAATATCAATGTGGCATGAGCTGTGTGGTTTGATGCACCGTCCTATTGGATTAGCTTGTCGTTAGTGGACAGTTCATGCAATTCTGGACAACAAAAATGTTGGTATTCATCGACCTACAGCTGTTGAGATGGTCTGGCCAGAGTTTGTTCTCAAAACAAAAAAAATGATGACGCCAACTCAAAATCCACTCCAAACAGTGACCTTTTCGAAATACATTGGATGTTATTGAATTCTAAATAAAGATCAATATTGTCTCAAATTCGATGATATCTCACAACAACACTTGACAACACTTTAGTCAGGATTACAACCTAGTTCATCACACCACTCATGTTGAAATTTTATCCATGAGTGGCGGGGCCAACAGTTAAAGTCGACGACAGATTTTCGTAAAACTTTTATTTACTCTCAGAGTTTTTGTCATAAGAGAAGGAAGTCGCCAAAATTAATATACTTTCATATTGCGTTTTGTTCGAGATGTCTAAGCTGGGGCTTGAACCATGGGCGTGTAATACCTACTAGACTATGGTATGGCGATTGCTCTCACACACAGTTCATTGTATACAATTTCAAAGACTGAAAGCGCTTAGGAAAAGACCCTAAAGTTTTTAGCCCGCACCCAAACATTTGTGGCCGAGCATTGTCATGGTGGAAAATCTCTGGTCTGATTGCACGTTCAAGGCCGATGATATTTCGATATGAATTAATTGTCGTCTATAGGTCGTATACAGGTCTCGCATGATAGTGTGGTAGCTACCTACCATACAACCATACGCAAATCGAAACGACCTAATATCGTTTAACAACAAAAACGATAAACAAAAGCCACACGATACAAATACACAGTAACATTAAGAATACAATGAACGTGTTGATTATTTAAAGCTGCACACACACATATGTACAACGGACCTGGTTGCGCCTGGTACCAACAACAACATGTATGTCACAAAAAGGGATAGACAACATAAGCAAAGTACACAAACAACAATGCATTAGCAATAGAGCTCTTGAGAAGGCGAGATCACGAACCTTCCACTTCAAGAATGTTCGTTAGACTGGTTGTATCGGACTATAAAAGGGCTGGACAAAGCAGGCAGCAGTCAGTGATAATTCAGTCAGCCTTGTATGAAGACGCGTTGTAGTTGGAACGTACAAGCGGCATTGCTTGCAAAAATGTTGTAAGCAGAGAAGATCTAACGAACAGTTGTTAGTGTTAACGCACGGTGGCACACAAAAGTAGTGTAAAGAATAAAGAGTTTAAGAAAAACTAAACGAATATTTGTTTTTACTTGGTTTGCAATTAACGAACTCATATTTAAACGTTTTCAAAAAGGTAAAAACGTAACAATATATACTGTATACTATTACTATACTGTACTACTATTATTCCTTCTGGTACCACTAGATTTAAAGAATTTCCTTGGCGCAATGGATATTCTGTTTAGACATAGGTTTGCCTCGTAGCCCTTGCCACACATATGATTTCTTGTGATTGGGGTTGTCGAAATGAATCAATATTTTATTGATAGTGATGATTGCATGCTCATGTTGTTTTGTAGCTTGTAAGCCTGATTTTCTACATATTTTAGATAAGATTAGTTGATTTATAAAATTCTACTGAAAAAACCCATTTATAGGCAGTTTTATGTTCAGAATTGTGAGTTTAATTTTCGTTATAAGGCTTACACAGTGGGACTTACTTACTAACATAATTCTAGAAAAATTTATTCCTGTTTTCTAGTTGGTCCCATTGAATAGTTTTACTGTTCTTAACTCGTACGCAACTCCTAATCTTTACATATATTCTTAAATAAAGGGAATAATAAGATGTTGTTGTTGCTGGTGTTGTTGTTGTCAATCTTTACAAATTTAATGATTAACAACAATTATTTTGTTGTCCATATCACAGAGTATTTATTTCCACATTAAGTGATAAGGGGGTGTATGCATGTACAGCAAAAGGGTAATAAAACTGAATATTTTTCTTTCTTTCTTTTTTCACTTTCATTTCTCTTTTTAAATAATATGTTTTTGTTTTAGATTCACTTAAAACAAATAGACAAACAGCTTAAACTAGTCTTAATTGAATTAAATTTACTACAAGCCAACGTAAACAACAACCGCAGCAGTGAAAAGAAGAAAAAATAAGAGAAATACTTATGAAAAGTTTTTTAAAAAGTACAACTGGATAGTAGAACACAACTATCCCAAGATCACTTTACAGATTAATGAACCAACCACACAATGTAAATGTAAATGTTTTCGTTCAATCGTTCATTCGTTCATTTGTTCGTGTACGATTACATACACCCACATCAAAATAGCATATATTCGGTAGAGTAAGTGTAAATGTAAGTGAATTGTTGTTTCTTCTTCCTCCAGTCTTAAAATTAGTTTCAGCATTCGCTTTAAACTCTTATTTAATACAGCTGAACGATCGTTTACACTAACTAAACTAAATTAAGGTGGGTGATTTCGTTTTGTTGTTAATTTTTTCTATTTTTTGATTTTTGCGGAACTAGAAAAATAATAACAATTGCTTAGAGGATGATCATGATCATGATAAAAGGAAAATGAAAAAATATTAAACAAGTGTTGGAACAAAGAAATTTGAAATGTAAACGTTTCCTTTAAGGCTGAATTAAAATTAGCACATCTATTGCTACAAAGGCTCCTAGAGCGCATCTCAACTTCTGTAGAAATTGTGCAATAATGCCTTGATTGAAGAGGGTTATGCCTCTAACATTCATACTTCCACACATACACACTACAGCCCTTCATCCAGGATCACTACTTAGTTTATCAAACCACTCATGTTGTGTGTGCTAATATTATACATGAGTGGCGCGATCTGCAGTTTAAGCTCGACTCCAAAGTACAGATTTTTGAGCAATTTTTCATGGCAATTTTATTTACTCTTCGAATTTTTGCCACAAATCTGCTGAGAGGAATTCGCCTCTAACATACAGTAGAATATAAGGACTGAGACGACGTCTCTAATGTACAATCGTTTCGTTGTCCTTGGATTAGCGTAAGGTTATCTTAATTTCTATTCAGAAAATATTAGCTATGAAGTGCAATATAGGCCTAGTTTCCAACCTAATCGTGGGTAGTTGACACCCCTATTCGCTGTTTGTAAAAGAGGTTGTCGACTTCGATACATGTTACATCAAAAATCTGCGAAAGAAAATAAGGACTTTAAAGACTGAACTCACTGTACTATCGTGATCAGTAGACACCCCTTATCACGGAACGTTTAAGAGTTTCAACACTTCGGTACCTGTATTGTATTGTATTGTCGTGATCAGTAGACATCCCTGTTCGCGGATCATAGAAGAGGTCCTTCACTTCGGTACCTGTTTTCGATAATATGTCCAAAATACGTTCCTATGTCTGCGAAAGAAAATAATGGACTTTATGGACTGAAAGTATTGTACAAGAGGTTCGCGGTATCTGTTTTAGCCAAAATGTCCAAAATAAGTTCATATGTCTGCAGACGAAAATAATGGACTGTGGAGAGAGAGAGCAAAATAGATTGTCACATAATGGATGTCAAGTCCGTTGCCTCTTCTGGCCAAATCGCTTGCAGTATAGTTTTCACGTATATTCCTATGCGTAATAACCTAACCAGCTGAAGCCTCCAAATAATCCCCAATTTTACCTTTCATGAACAATTCCATATCAAAGTCCACAAGACTTTTGAAAGTCTGAAATATTTTGCTTCTTGAATATCATTTCAATGAGGACAATGCTCAAATATTTGATTTGCTTGTTATACACGCCACGAATCATTTTCTCATCTAACTTCGAGACATCGTTGTATATTCCAGTGAATTTGAAGGAAGATCCAGTAGTCTCTATTGTGGATAAAGGTGTCTAGCTTAGTTTAGGTAGCACGTTTGCTGTTCACAGGCAAGTTTATTGGGTAACCATATGGCCCATTGTGTTACCCAGTGTGAGGTAAGCCTTGTCATGATCCTTTGGTGATGGGTTAGAAGCAATCCGAGCTTCAGATGAAATCGATTAGTTAGTGGTATATTCTAAGTGTCTAAGGTGAATAGAGATAAATAAGGTCCGCGACATACTTACATGCTAGAATTTCGGGCTGCTTAGGGTAGGAGTTTGCTGAGCAGCAGAGTTGCCAGCAGCTCCAGGAATAACTTAGGAGAAAGCCAATTCAACATGGCACAAACTTCCTTGGTTGCTGTCATCTTTAGGGCACTTGGACCTAAATCGTATCGTAAAATCGTAAAAAAATTACATTTTTGTGCGACCAGGATATAACTTAAGTAATAAAACTTTGAATTAACTGCAGGATAGGCGCATAGTCTTGTAGGTAATGTGTTGGCTTTGTAGACGAAAAGCTACGGTTCACACCCCAGATCAGATATCTCCAACAAAATGAAATCTCTCTTCAGCAATTTCCTTTCAGCAGATTTCTGTGAATAAATCTCACAGCATAAGTGTTGTGAGAGGTTAAGTCGTAATCCTAACTGTAGGGTTGTAAGAATGTACATATGTAAGTATAGAGGATGGGCGCTTATAGGCCTGAACGGGCTATACACCAGAAGACGAGTTAGACCGGAGCATGAAGTCGCCGTAGTCTAGTAGGTAGTGTGTTGGCTTATTAGACGTAAAGCCAGGGTTCGAGCCCCAGGCCATACATCAAGATAAAATACAAAAAGTATTTCTTCGGCGACTTCCTCTCAGCAGATTTCTGCCAAAATTTCTGTGAGTAAATAAAAATTGTCATGAAAAGTTTCTCAAAAATCTGTCGTTCGGAGTCGACTTTAAACTGTAAGTCCCACCATTCATCTAGAAAACTAAAAGTCACAGCATAAGTGTTGTGGCAGGCTAGGTTGTAATCCTAACTGAAGGGTTGTAAGAACCAATTATGTACATATGTATGTAAGCATGGAGGATAGATCTGAGAAGACTATACACAATGAGAAGAGTGTTAAATCAGAGCATAAGCTACACTAGCTGACTTATTAAAATTAAAAATAATCTCCTAAAATGGGAATCTGTGTGGCATAATATCTGCTTTGAGGTCTACAATAATCCTTAAGGCTTGACATAAGGCCTAAGAATCTCGAAATTTTATCTCTTGATCATCTACATTGCAGTCTTGAGATGATTAATGACTTTATTTTACTCGAAAACGAGGAATTAGATTTAATTGGTGTTTGGATTGTATAAGACAGTGCCATATGCCACACGGAATGTGATGCTATTATTTGGCTTCCAAGATTGAGTGTGATTTGTTTATGCTGCAGTAATTTCTGTGGGAATTTGAAGTTTCTTGTGCAAACATTTTCTATGTTTCGTTGAAATTTTCAAAACCAAAATGCTTAAAAAATCATCTTTTATTTCATGCACTTGAAGAGCTTCAATTGTGTCTTACAATTTGTATAAAAATTAACGTTAATTGTCGTATTTTAAAGCATTTTTAACCAAAAAGAAAATCCTTGTAAAAATTCATTAACTTCTTTGCTGCATGCCCTTGCTCTCAATCGATGTAATCAAATGCCGGATGCATTAAATTTTTTTCTTTTTTTTTTGATTTTTCAAATATTTGGTATGAAAAGCAAAGTAAACGTGTGTATGCAAAACAACATTAAATTCCACAATAAAAATGGCAGGTTTTCGTTTTTTCTCTTTTTCATACGCACAAATGAGGCTGCTGCACCTTAGTAACGCACAGACGCATGAATATTTTTTTTCAGTTTTTCTGTATCAAAGCCTAGACAAACGTCAGACGGCAGGCAAATTTCGTTTTGTTAGTGCAGCAATATCATGTACAAGCATATGTAATGGCCTGTGTGACATACAAATTGGAATTCACATGTTGAAATTGGAATTTGTCTGTTGGTTTGCTGTGTAGAGTTTTCGTTTTTAAGGGTATTGTGGGGTTTGTAGATTTTTTTGTTTGTTTGTTTTTTTTTTTTTAGCTAAAAAGCCTATGCAACTCGTTTTTTGTGCAATTTTTTTTAAAGCTGCAACATTGACATTGATTGTTGCATTTAGAACGTAAATTTATGGCAATTTGTCAAGTAGTTTTTCAAAACAAAAAAAATATTTTTGAAAAATTTAAAAATAAATCGACAGTAGAAAATTGCAATAAATAATGCCTGTTAATTGAATTTCACAACAGGTTTTGGGCGTTGCATTTGGTTTTATTTATAAGTTTTTTTATTTTACGCAACCATTTATCACAGCACCTTAGCCACAGTCATAGACAATCGTTTGACCGCACTAATAGAAAAATTGCTACATGTTCTGAAAGAGTGCTTTAAGGACTGGTGGATAATTTTTGGCGTAATTTGAAGAGGTAAACACCACCTCTTATGTGGATCATCATCACTATTCACAGTTGGGCAATTCACACAAGTCCTTGTATTGTTGTATTCATTGTATTGTAGGGTGCATATAGAAAAATTGCTACTTGTTCTAAATGATTGCTTCAAGAATAGGTGGATAAGTTAAGGCTCAATTTGAAGAGGTAAACACCACCTCTTATGTGGATCATCACTATTCACAGTTGGGCAATTCATACAAACCCTTGTATCGTTGTATTCATTGTATTGTTGGACGTAGTATATACAACAGTATATGTACAACAGTGTAGTATCTGATACACTTATACACATTTTTTCATATGTTTTTAAAAGTTGTATTGATTTCGTGCTATCAGTTTATGTTAATGCCAGTAATCAAGAAGAGGAATAAAAATACAAAATATTTTCTATGCAACTTGAGACAACAATTAACATTTCAAAATTACATTCTTCGCACAGATAATTACTTAATTTACTTTTTGACGTTTGGAATACGAAATACACAATACAACACAACATTAAGCGTTCACAAATATAAAGTGTATTCAATACAACATACACGATACAAAGTCGTGTGAATTGCCCAAGTGTTTTGAAGGTATTAAGCAGCGAAGGATTTGAACCAGTGTATGGAGACAAACTGCTTATACATACTTCTAAAGGATAAGAATACAGAAAATGCTTTGAACATAGCATAGAATTGTGATCTAAGATAAGATCGAAATAGACAACTGATTTGAAGGATACATTATAGGGATATTATGCGAGTGGAGTACAATACATCGTATGACCGCAGTATTAAGACATATATGAAAAATAACGTTTGCTCATTATGATAGTTCTCGTTTTCTTGGCTAAGAGTTTAGGATACATAATCAAGTGAAACACTAGCGTGTTATCCTCGATAGAAAACAGAATAGATGTGGGAGAAAGACACTCTGGTTCTGCAGAAGCAATTGCATCACTCTGATACCAGACAAACTTAGTTGTTCAAATGGATTCATTAAGCAGTTGCCTGTGGGAACTTGCTTCTACTCGTAAGGCTCTCAACACTAGGGCAGTGTCTGTATAGAAAAACCAGGAAGAACCTATTGTCAGAACATAATACGGTCCTTAAAGCTGATGTAGGAAAGTGGTAAACTTGACAGGGATTTGAATATTTTCCTTCAAATTAAGACAATAGCAACAAGATCTTCGAAATTAAGGACTGTCATGGAATATTAAAAGAGGATAAACAATTACTCTAGGCATGTAATGATAAACATTATATAGCTATCTAGTTCTGAATGGGTGATCAGTAAAGAGGTAGCAATTATTAAGGCTAAGAGAGCCGGAGTTTAACATTCATACCATCAACTTGGATAATTTAATGTCTTCCAGTGAATTGAAGATCAACCTGAGTAAATAGGCGAAAACAATGCTTCGACTATTGCAGAACAAATGATACCATAAGAACGATTTCAAAGGCACTTTGGAGCGATCCCGATAAAAGGGAAGCCATACGTATTTTAAGATTTCAGTGCATTGAAGATCAAGCTGAGTAAGTAGGCTAAACATTGCATCGGCCAGAAATCTGCTGAGAGGAAATTGCCGAAGAAATATTCCTTCATTGGAGATGTCTGACATGAGGTTTGAACCACTATTAGACTACGGCGTCTATGCATTAATACTGCCTTCAAGCGAATGTCTCTGACTGTCTTAATGCCGCCTCTGAAACGGAAGTAAATTTATCACATGAAGTATTAGGCATAACGCCATACATATTGTGTCGCAAGTCTCAAGTAAATAAATAAAAAAAAATTAAGCAAATAATTTAATTTTTTTATTTTGTTTGTTTTCTTATTATTATTATTATTGTTATTGTTGTTATTGTTCTTAAGTAATTTATTTAATTTAATATAGAAAAAATAACGCTTTACAATAATGACTCTATTAATTAAAGTAATTGTTTAAGCAATTGACTGGATAAGTAGTAGTAGTAGAGGCATAAATATTATCAAAAACAATAAGAAACAATAGAAAAAATAGAGAGAAATAAATCTTATTAAACGTATTGTATTATATTTATAAACTTAAATAAAACATTATTAAATAAGTTATTACAGTAAACAACAGCAATTGATTGTTGTTGTGTATAATAAGAGACGGCGCCTGATTGTAATAGCCGCCAAACACTTGTAAATTTGCCGTATCTATGCTGCGTTTACAGTAATCGCCATCATAATTCCAGCCGACATATTCATTAGTACGTAGGTTTTCCAAACGCAGCCATTCCTCTAGGGGTGCAAAATACTCACGTAAGGCTGAACCATCTAAACGGCCCTCACCCAATGACTCCTGCAATACCTCTTGCCATGGCTGTGAAGAGCCTTTAGACATAATTTGCCTATGTTTGGTTGAAAAAAAAAACAAAATATTTTGGTTTCTTTTCTCTCTTACGTATGATTTTTAAAATTGCTTCACTTACTTTAATAAATTACCCGCTTCAGGATGACGATAGACATCACATTTATGCAATGGTTTACGTGGATCATTTGGCTCATATTGCCCTGCTGCACGACACATGCCACGATAGATTTGAAATTGTAACACAGTGGATACAAAATATCTGCAATTAGGGGAATAAGAAAAAGAAAAATTACATGCCATTAAATATGATTTTAAACAAATGTTTGGCTTAACATTTAAACAGTTTTTCATTAATTTTTTTAATTTTTTTTAAATCTTAAAATAGCCAAGAGTTCATTGGCTTTTGTTTAGGTTTTGGATTTTTATTAAAAAAATCTAAAAACCCTGACCTATTGCCATAACACCATAGGATAGCAACGTATGGAAATTATTGTAAAGGCCTTAGTATTGATTGTTGATTTTATTTTATGTTTTCTTGCTAAAGTCTTAGAGAAATCAATAACCATAAAAGTTATAAAGTAAAGGCTAATTTATATACACCTTAGACTCGATTTACAGGAAAAATTTTAACTCAATGAGTCAAACATACATTCTCTTTTAATAACACCGGAGCAGAACATTATTATTTGTCCTGTTTGATCCTATAACTAGCATTCTAGCTCTTGCCTGGCGGGGAAGACTACATGTCAACCTTTTTCTACCAGATTCCTTCTCCTGCTAGTTTACCTATACTAATCAACATCATGATGTCGCCATAGTCCAGTACGTAGTATTATTAGACGTGAGGCCACGGTTCAAGCCCCAGGTCAAACATTTCAAACAAAACGATATTAAAATATTGCGTCGGCGAGACGAGATTTCTGGCAAAAACTTTAAGAGTAAATAGAATTGCCAGGAAAAGTTTCTCAACAAAACGTCTATAGTTCGGAGTCGACTTTAAACTGTAGGTGCCGCCTCTCATGTATAAAATTAACGCACACAACATGACTGGTGTGAGAAACTAGGTCGCAATCCCAACTGATGGGTTGTGATTACCAATTATGTATGTATGTAATCAACATCAATGCATGTAAAATCTCCGGGTAATCTGCGTAATAAGTTAACATTCCATCGCCTTTCTTCTTCCGTATTTCCAAGTGGATTTAGCGTGGTTCAATGTCCCCCCATAATTGTCTGATCGGTAAACGATTGCTTATGCAGACAGCATGGCACTAACACTACAGACTTGATTGCTGTAAGTGAGCAATACTCTGAACACTTTCTTGCTGTAGGTACGCAATACTACGAAAATTAAGGCATCAAACCCATGATTTTTGTGATCAAAACAACCGTATTTTACGAGGCAGTTGTTTGTTGGTTGCCATTGGAGATAAAGGATCATCAAACCCGGTTGGTTGTGTATGATAGTAGGATGATTGCTATCATAATAACCGATGCTCTTAGAACTTCATCATCTAAGGCAAGGTTTCTATCCTTCACAAGCTATCACCATACATGTCGGTAAAACCAGTGGCCGTGGGGAAATGAGACTGAATGCCACAAGAGCATTAAAGTATAGAAGCCATCTTCATGCCCAAATCTTAAATATAGTTGACATGAATAACCATTGTCCCACGTAGTTTTAAAAAGAAACGGTCCTTCACCCAGTTGGAGAGATGCAGAGTGTGTTCACGTGTACATCAAACTGGTAGCCTGCTCTAATCTACGATATATGGAGCTTTATAAGATGACTATCAGCAGGATTGGTAAGGTCTGGGCGGCAGCAAGACTTACTGAGGTCTCTCCAGACCAGATTCCTCACGGCCCCCGATCGAGAGTGAGAATTCTGGCTGAATCATCTGACCCTGAAACTATTTTGAAGATCCTCAAGGTTAGTAACTACTTATCTGCCTACTTAGAGAAAGTCTTTCAAATATTCACTGACAACAGCACATTACGCCACTAAGGGAATATGAAATCTTTTCAGAACAGTTATTCCTTGCTTTATGCCTCTTCAGTTGAGTTGAAGACTACAAAGACTTCTGCTAAGTGAAGCCACCCACTAACAGAGCAGATGTAAGCATTTTTATTGACATTCAAGTGGCAATTAAATGCCTAGAGACGATGTCTAGAAAATATGGTAGCTTTGAGGGAGTTAGTAAGACATTCGATGGTTAAACTCATATGGGTTTCTTGGCACAACAAATCCAACGAACTTGCAATGACAAGTACAAATGAAAATTGAAATGAATCCATATGTTATATTGGCATTTCTTTTAAGGCGGACAAAGGAATGATTTTACACACCAACTTTATTTATTTGCAAAGGAGATTTTTACAAAGACTTGTTTGATCTACAGAATGAAATTTGCTTTATAAGCGACTAGAATTCATCTCAGGAATGGAATCTCATAGCAGTTATAACACGTCACAACAATGGGCGCTATGTGTGACCTAAGTATGCTCACTCATACTCCTTGAGTGGACAGCCACCTACCTACCTAAGTGCTTACCTATACCGGATCACTAGACTTTGGTTCGCAACAGAGATCAGAAATGAATCGCTTTTTCGCTACTCATAAGTACTCATGAAATTTTGAGTATGAGTGAGTCAACAGTATTGAAATCCAACTACTCTGATTCATTCGTACTCAGTACAACATTGATTTATAAGTACAAGTTGCAATGAGTATGAGTACAACGTTGACATCTCAACTCATAATATTCGAAATATGTTGGATTCATACGCCTACTCATTCAGATTCATAAATTTTGAAAAATACTTATGTATACTCATAAATGATTCGAGTGATTTGAATCATTCAACAGTCTTAGTTGTTGTTGCATTTACAAAGAAAGAAGAAAGACACATAAACAAAAATAATAAAGACAACAAGCAGAGCAAACACACAACCCTCTTGTGAGTATGTAGTGTTCGTACGCGAATCATACTTATTTTCTGATTCATGTATATGATGAGTCATGGAGAGGCGAAATCAATAACATCATGTGTATTGTTAAGTATGAGTACCATGAGTATTTCAAACTTTGAATATGAGTAGTATGAGTATGACATTAAAATAAGTATGAATGCGTAAAGGTAACAGAAATTATAAGTATGATTCGAATCTACTCATCGTTTTGACTACTCATTGGTGACCTCTGGTTCGCACAAGCCCGAGAGCTAGAAATACTACAAATCACAATGACTTCTGCAGAAGCTGTAATGACGATGAAGAAGAGGAGATCATAGAACACCTTCTCTGTCATTATGATGTACTTATTTGGGAATCTGAGAGGAAGTATGCTTGGGTATGCTTGGGAAGTTATTTACAGAATGTGGCTATACAAAGAGGATTTGAATTGAATCCTTAATCTTAATAAAAATACAAGGATGGCTGAGAATTGCTGTTGGTGTTCCAGGAGTAATTTATAGCAAATAAGTAAACATGTTAAGAGCGTAACTCAAGATCGTTATGTATTTATAATTTTTTTTCTATAGTTTTTGGCAATTTATTTAAATTTTTAAGTTTAGTTTTAAGCAAGTATGTGTCTTAAGTCTTTCGTTATTACACTCATGTATAGGTCATGCATATCAATGGCTAGATGTATTTGTTTTTCTTTTTTTCATTTGTTTTTTATAAACATATTTAAATGAATTTAAATTTTGATTTATTTACTGTAGATGCATTATTTGGTGGCTACAAGTATGTGTCTTCAGTCTTTTGTTTGCCTTGATGGTAATATGAAAACATTTGAATCTATAGGGGGGTTTTTTCATATATACATATTCGAGTATGTATGTATGTATATCGATGGCTGTATTGTTTGAATTGAAATTTTGAAAACTTTTAAAAATCTCATGGGTATTGTTTTGTACAAAAAAAAAATATTTGATTGGCAGCTCCCACACCGCAAATAGAGCAAAATGTGTTGTATTGTATTTGTAAATACAATTTAAATTTCAACTTTTTAGGCAAATTAATACAATTTAAATGATTTTTTTCAAATAAAAATGTTAAGAAATCAAGAAAAGTTTGTTTGTAATAAAAGAAAGAGGGGGGTAAGCTTTAATTGATGGAAGATCTTTAAGAAAAATAAAGTTTTTTTTAAATTTCTACTCTTGAAGGATAAGTTTTACAATTTGGCCTACAAAAACGAGGTTAATTTCAATTGAAATCATATGCTTTGTAAAGAAACGTTTACTTAAGCGCATATAAATTGTTTAGACAACTGCATCATTTAGAAATCTATGAGGTGTTTAGATTTCAGCACACATATAATTAAAATTTTATTTTTATTTTTAGTTTATAAAATATTAAATAAAAAAACTATTAAGATACCAGCTACAATGTTTTTTAATGTTCAAATTAATTTTGAAACAAAAAAAAAATATTCTCCAGCCGGTTTTGCTTTAATGTTTACAAAAATTTTGATACAATTCATAACATATTGAAAAAAAATTATTGCAACAAAAAAGTGCTAGAAAAACAAGTTCATAATGCACTTTCAAACAGAAAAAAAGCATTTAAAAACTGCTTTATTGCAATTTATTTATTGAACTGCATAAAAAAGGAAGTTGTGTTGTGCAAAAATTGCCCGTGTGATTATATAGTTGAACTAAAAATCTAGTTTTCTTTCTTTATTTCTAACAAAAACAGTCTACAAATACAACACAAACAAACAAAAAAAGAATCAAAAAAACTAATCAAACTACTATTATTGGCTGTATGTAAATAATATTAGAAACTGGTTTAAATTAAATTAAATGATTCAATTTGTTTAGAATAAAACACATAAGTAAACAGCAATCAAATTGCAATTGCCAAGTAAAACTGGTATACAAAACAAAAGACTTAAGAAACAAACCCAAAAATGGCTAAACAAGGCAACAAACATTGTGGGAAATGTTAAGCAAACTTATGTAAATCGAAAAGATGTTTAGCAAATAATAACAAAACAAAAAAGGTAAATAAATCAGAATTACAAAAAAAAAAATTAAAAATTGAAAGACTGTTCCAACTGTTTTTTTTTTATGGGAAGAAAATATCCAACCTAAGCTTGTATACAAAATGTAAAAATGTTTACAGGATGCAAAGCGTAATAACAGATGCTCTAGACATGGTTTTGCTTTCCATATCCAGAGTACGGTACGGCACACAAAATCTGGACAAAATGAAATGAAGATTAGGTTAGGTTAGGTTAGAGGACGTGTACTTGTCAATTAAGACAAGTATAGTACCCGGAGACCGAATTGACGCATTGTACAAGGTCCTAGTTTCTCACACAACTGATGTTGTGTGTGTTAATTTTATACATGATTGGCGCAACATACAGTTTAAAGTCCCAACGACAGATTTTTGAGAAACTTTTCGTGGCAATTTTATTTTACTCCCAGAGTTTTCAACAGAAATCTGCTGAATGGAAGTCGCCGAAGAAATATTTTTTTTTTTTTAATGTCTGGTCTGGAACTCGAACCCTGGCTTTACGTTTAATAAGCCAACACACTGCCTACTAGACTACGGCGACTTCCAAAATGGAACGTGCATCAATTTTCTGGTTAAACTCCAAAGCAGCACGTTCGTTATGATTGTTGGAGTCATTAATGAGCCTGGCATTATAGGTACTCGTCCAAGGGGCATTGGTCTTGAACCAGCTGTTGGATTGCGGACAAAATGAGATGAAAGGCGCATGAAAAGTCTGCTTAAACTGGAGTCATTACTGAGCCTAGCATTATGGTTACTCATGCAAATCGCATTGGTCTTGAACCACCTGTTGGAATACAGCCAAAATGAGATGAAAGTCACATAAAAGTCTGCATTGCATTATGGTCATGCAAAGCGCATTGTTCTTGATTTCTGCAGAAGATGCAGAGACAAAGAAAAGGAAAACACTGTTCTACATCCATTGGGTACATTCCCGGTATAATGCCGAAGAAGGAAAAACATCTTGTTGTTTACCACATGGATGGTCTGAAGCAACTGTCAGGCATGGACGTACGAGAATGGTTCGGAAGGAAGTCCCAGAACAATCGAAATCCTATAAACGACTTGTTTAGATACGCAAGGCGTGTTGGTCTTGAACACTTGGCAAACATTTTCTGCAGAAGATGCAGAGACAAAGAAAAGGAAAACACTGTTCTGCACACATTGGGTACATGCCCGGTATAATGCTGGACAAGGAAAAGTTATCTTGGTATTTACCACATAGAAGATCTGCAAGAACTGTCAAACATGGTTGTGGGCGGTCTGAGTCGTTTCATAAGAAACTCCAAATGGTTCCCAGAAGACAGAAAAATTGGAAATTATGGCATCACAATCGGCTTCATGGGGCCTAAGTGTGAGAATCCAAATGCATTTAGAGTAGGCAACCTAAAAGATGTGTATAAGATAAGAGCATCCGTGGCTGTTGGTGTAGAAGATGACCAAGTCGGCATTGGGCAAATGAAGTTGAGATAGTTCTGACATCGATTGGTTTTACCGACTGCTTAAGGCGTTTCGAAGGAACAAAATCGTAATCCTATAAACGTTGTTAAGATCAACTTAGTAAATAAGCCAACCCCGGGAGTTTGTGATGCTAAAATGCAAAATTCCGACCTCAATAGGAAACTGGCGGCATCTTTCACACCGAAATCTATGCTATCCATGGATGTGCTCAATTTAGTTTGAACAAAATGTGTATCTGTTGTTGGCTGGAATATAGCAATATTATCTGACACTCAGACTATCATCCGGATCAGAGATCCGCAATGAGTATTCAAAAAGATGAGTAGATTCGAATCATACTCATAATTTCTGATACTTATACGCATTCATACTTATTTTAATATTATACTCATACTACTCATATTCAAAGTTTGAAGTACTCATCGTACTCATACTTAACAATACGCATGATGTTGTTGATTTCGTCTCTCCTTTACTCAACATTTACACGACTCACAAAATAAGTATGATTCGCAAACGAACACTACAATACTCACTAGAAGGTTGTGTGCTTACTTTGCTTGCTGTCTCTGTCTTTTTCTTTCTTCTTTTTTTTGTAAATGCAACAACAACTAAGACAGTAAATTTTGATGAATGATTCGAATCACTCCAGATCTTTTATGAGTATTATAAGTATTTTTCTAAATTTATGAATCTTTCTTAATGAGTTTGATGTCAACGTTGTACTCATACTTATTGCAACCTGTACTTATAAATCAATGTTGTAGTGAGTACGAATGAATCAGAGTGGTTGGATTTCAATACTGTTGATTCACCTATACTCAAAATTTCATGAGTACTTATGACTAGCAAAAAAAAAAACGATTCATTGCTGATCTCTGATGCAGATCATGTATAAATTCATATTGAGCACACTGATGAGCTTGATGAGTGGAAAGAGAAACGAAAGGAAAATAGGGAGAGAAAGAGGCGTTTATTGAGAATTTACAATAGAAGGAGATTTGAGTCATGCATCAGATTATCTAATAATAACCTGAGGGTGTTAGTTGGCCTTTTTGCATTGCATTGTGTTTTCAAAATACTTTTGTTTCGAATACAATTTGTATATTCTGTGATGATAGGAATGCAACATCAGAACACATATACTTGGAACCAGTGCAGCATTAATGCATTCCAGAAATAAACACTTGAGCACATATCCTGTAATAGGCAGGGAGTTGGATTCGCTATAATATACTTGGAGGAGACATAATACTGCTAACCTATACAGCTTGAAGGCAGTACTGGACTAATAAATTCATTAAAGTCCCCTAAGTTATGCAAGGTATGTTATTCTGTTTTCTACTTAAATGGTATGTGCTGTAAGAACTTTAAAAGCGGAAATAATAAAGATAAACGATTTGCATTTATCTTCCTATATATGTATGTATGGCATGCTACCTTTGCCCCGTATTTAATTACGTTTTTGCAAATTACAATCTCCATTACAATTTTAATAACAAACAGGATGTAAATATTTAGATTTATTAACGTATGATTATTAACTATGTGCTAAGCATTTATTGACAATCATGATTTATTTGTTAGTTTCTAAAAAACGTCATGGTACCTACAAAAAAAGAAAAAAAGTTTCTTGCTTAAGTCTTTTGATTTAAATGTGCTTTGGAGCATGTCACAATATTTTTCAGTTTTTTTTTATTCTTTAATTATTAATTTAACACTCCATATTTATAATTAAGAAGGCTTTTATAATAAAATCAAAATGTTTTATTATTTAATAAAGAAATTTTAAACATAATTTATGAAATTTAATAGGGCATGGCAAACTAAATACTTGGCTAAATGGGGGAACAAACAAGGGGGAACCAATGTAAACTAAATAAGTGTGACTAAGTGTTTTAAAAATGCTTTATAATCTTAAGCCAACGTAAGGCAGTTTGTTAAGCCCCCAAACATGTAATGACGTAGAGTAAAATTGCTAGGCAACCAGTAAAGGAGGTTTTTTCTTTTTTTGTTAGATTTTAAGCCTGTATATATACAGTAAAGGAGACTTGACAAAAAAGTGGTTTGAATATGCAAAAAAACGTAGAAAAAACTACAGAGACAATCAAACAAATAAATCTGGCACGAAATGCATGTATAACCTACCAACATAGTGGCCTGCTTTGAAGCAATGCAATGCAATGCAATCTAACCATTGCAAGTGACTTTAAGTGGCCATTTGAAAGACAGTAAATAAAAACTAGAAGAAGTGAAAAAAATATAAATAAATAAACGAAAGGCAAACAACCTTTTTCCTGTTGTTGTTGTTGTTGTAGCTGCTCAATAAGCAATTGAAAATGTGTATGCAATGTTGCAAGGCAACAGGCAGTGTTATTACCATTTCAATTTTCGTTATTATGCATACATATTCTTTTAAATCCTTTTACATAACAACCTCATAGATTTAACTGTTACAATAACAACAACAACAACAACAAAAATAAAATACTAAAACTAAATCTATAACTAGTCTGGTGTTGCTTAGTAGAGGTCTTATTTAAATTGGTCCAAAACACAAAATGTAAGACGAATGAAAAAAAAACCGAAAAAAGAATCGTGATTTACTACCCATTCATGGCTTTAGATCGTAAACTATTTATAGACATGCAAAACTTTTCATTTCAAATATACAAAAACAACAACCCGTTTTATTTTTAGGTCTTGTTTACGCTTTATTACCCCTCCACACACACCATCTATTTCCATTTATTTTTTTCTCTTAAGATCTCTATTACTTACTCATAACTTAGGGGGTCTTAAACTCTATTTTTTCTAGTATTTCTTCTAATACATGCAGCAGCTATTGTTCTGTGCTTTGTTTAGAAGGCGCAGGCGTAAATGTGAGAAGTTATATGGTGGTGACAATTTTACAACAATGGTTCAGTTTTTTTTTTAACAAACTCTGAATTGTTTAAATCAATAATAAATCATTATTTATTCTGAAAAAAATAAAATCAACATCAAATGTTAAATCACTTGAGATGTTTTACACAAAAAAAAAAAACAAAAAACAAGGTAATGGGAAAATTCTGTTTTAAAGTCTTTGTTACTGAAAAGTAAATTTCAAACGAATTTAAGTCATCCGGTTTTATACTGAAATCTTAAATTCGAAGTTAATGAGTACAATTCTTAAAATATTGCAAAAGGAAATGTTTGTTCATTTACCACATCATAGTCAAGCAAATGACATGCAAGTTCACGGATATGATCATATTGTTACGTTTTTACCCTTTTAAAAACGTTTAAAATATGAGTCTGTAGATTGCAAATAAAAAAAATAAATTTGTGTTTAGTTTTAAATCAATTCTTTATTGTTCGCACAGTGCTGTGTGCCACTGTTCACAACTTGATGCAAACAACAACAATTTACTTTGTTTGTTATTCTTCTTTACACTCTTTTGCGTAAACACTAACAATTGTTCGGCCGACCTTTTTAGCGGGGATCTTCAAACCACGATTGTTCTCTTCACACGCAACGTGTCTTCACATAAGACTGATTGAATTTTTCTCACCCCGTTGCCTGCTTTGTCTTGCTTTTATATCGCAAGGTAAACAGTCTGATGAATGCTCTTAACGGAGAATGATTTCACCTTCGCGAAATCTCTATAAATGTAAACATGTTGTTTGCGTTATTATTGTTTGTGTATCTTGTTTACATTTGTGCTAGCAGTGTTGTTGTTGCCTGTTTGTTTAATTGTTTATCCCTTTTTATACTGATGCTGTTGCTATATGTTTGTTTATTTGTTGATCATGTAAACAAGTCCATTGTTTTTTAGTTTGTAGCTTTTGTTTATCATTTTATTGTTAAACGATGTAACACCATTTCCAATTTCGTAACAATATATTTGACATGTTAAAATTAATCTTCACTGTAAACTACCGTTCCTTTTAAACTATACAAATAGCTCACCTTCAAATTGCATTACTATTTAACTCGACTGTAAAGAGAGTAGTTATATAGATTCGTTGTAATCTGCATAATAACCACAAAAATACTTCTGGGCATACATGATAGTGACAAACTTGTGGTTTATACTACAATCCAAAACTTACGTTCTTAACCATGCAAACTTTCTTTAAGAATATGTTTACTTAATCAGTCTTTTTTTTCTGGTTTGTCGGCATAATTTAACAACACCCCACAGAAAATAGTCGAACGGTGTCAAATTGCAGCTTCTTGGCGGTCAACTGACATTACCATTTCGGCTAATTAAACGGTCATCAAACGTTTGATGCAACAAATCGATTGTGGCATGAGATGTGTAGCAAGTTGCATCAAAACATCGTACACATTAATTGCATGACGAGCGGGTACAAAAAAATCAGTTATCATGGTGCGATAGGGGCTACCATTGACCGTAATTGTTGTGCCGCCCTTATTTTCAAAGCAATATGAGCCAATGATGCCGTCGCACCAAACAGTCACTCATAATGCCTGCATTGGCTTCTGTAAGACCACGTTTGAGATTACTGAGTCACAAATACGGCAATTTTGCTTATTTCCGTAACCACCACGATGAAAATGAGCTTCATCGGAACAGATGACTTTTTTTTTTGGAAAAATCGACATTATCGCTCAGTTGCTCGTTGGTCCAATAAATCCCAACGTTGCTCAAGCGTAAATCGATTCAATACGTTCCGTGCAGATAACATACTGAATTTTTTGACAGAATAGAATGACGTAAGCATTGCCAGACTCGAAATAATCAATGGTTCAAATTTAAACCGATAGATGGCCCACCCGATATTAGCATTGCATGAGTACATACATACATGCATAATTGATCATTACAACTTTGCGGTCAGGATTACGACCCAGTTTCTCACGCGACTTATATGGTATGTGTTTTACTTTTATACATGAGTGGCGGGACTTGCAGTTTAAAGTCGATTCCGAACGACAGATTTTTGAGGAACTTTTCATTGCAATTTTATTTTATTCTCAGAGTGTGTGCCAGAAATCTATTGAGAGGCAGAAGCCGAGGAAATATTTTTTCATGTTTCGTTAGTCGAAGATGTCTCATCTGGGGCTTGAACCGTTGCCTCACGCCTAATAAGCTAACATACTGCCTACTAGACTAGGGCGAATGATCCATTTATGTCCAATGAAATTCTGAATTTCTGCAAAGAAGGAAACTGTTGTGATAAAGCAATGATGTAGAACTTTTTCTAATGAAGTTTGTGTCTTAAGTCTTTTATTATATTTGATATTAGAATTGAAATATTTCATGTTTGCATTACGCAATATCTTCTTACGGAATTTATTTCGATTTATTTTGTTCACCAACTTTCAAAATCTATTTACAAGAATTTTTGCTATAAAAATAATAAAAGAAAAACGAGTGGAAAAATAATAAATTTTCATTTTAATTATTACAACACACACACATATTATAAGCAATTTGAAACGGATATTTTTCATGTGTTGAATGGTCAACAGCACATATGTATGAAAAGCAAAACTATGGAGACTAAAAAAAATTAAAGCAAAAAGCCAATATAATGACGTGAAACAAACACAAGACAATCCATAACAATTGTAGACGGATGCCAAGAGGTTGATTGGGCTGCATATGACGCTTTTATAGCACCAGGCCAGGCCACAATCTCAAAAGACAAGTGAACAAACAACACATTTCTAAACACGATTGCTATGGTATCAGCAAAACAAATTGTTGAGGATTTTTTTAGATTCTGTTCAATGTATTTAATAAAGCAACATTGATAGATGACAGTGCTTATGTTCAAGCTATGCGTTAATAGAAGCAAAACTTATACTATAGAATCCATGAATTGCATGAATTGTATGAATGAATGAATGAATTTAAGAAACCATTTGCTGCAACAGGGGCCAACAAGTATTTTCTATATTTTCAGATACATTTTATAAGAAAAAAAAATACTAAAATTGTTAACATGTTCGCTTAGACAATTATAAGCATTTTAGAAAAAAAAAAAAAAACTTCTGAACAAATGTGCCTTGGTGCTCTAGTTTCTTGGCACAGAAAAAAAAATTGAACTGAACTGAATTGTAATAAAAAATGGATGACTATTATTGTATTGCAATGTTGCTGTTATTGTTATTGGTTTTTCATTAAAAATTTTATATTTTTTTTTTTCTTAAAATATCAATTTAAAGACAGGCTTCATTGCAATATTTTTGAAAAATCTTTAAATTTAAGACCACATGGGAGTGTGTCTTAACAAGTAAATGCTCTAAATCCACAATATATTGTTTATTAAACATCTTAAAATTGAATATTTGTTGTTTGTTGTTGTTGTTTTTGTTGCAATATTTAAGTGTTTCATATTATGGCAATTTTTTGTACCAATTTGGTATTGGATTTGCGTAAACCAGTAATCGGTAATTAAAATTCACTCATGAAATATGGTTAGAGTGCGTGTTGTGCTCTTTTTTTTTTTGTTAGTCGGTCGTCAATTAAGCTGTATTAGGATTTCAATGGCGTAATGTTTTTTAAGGAGTTTCCCTAATTAATTTGAAAAGTTGTTTGCAACAATGTAAACATGAGTTACTAATTGTTGTCTGTGAAAAATGTGGATCTAAATCGAAACCACGAAAGCTTAGTTTAATTCATTGTAGAGACTGGAAGTGGAGACTGTTCTTGAAACAGCTTTTGCTTGGTAGTTATAGTGGATAGGGATTAAGTCTTCCATTGGACTAACCAGAAATAGCCTAAGAATTGTAAACTGCATTTAGACTCCCAACCATTTGTACAGAATAAAAATTGTTTTAAGTTCAAAATACAGATTCTCTGTTTAAAAGAATGACATACATACATACATAATTGGTCATTACAACCCTTCAGTCAGGATTACGACCTAGTTTCTCACACCACTTGCGTTGTGTGTGTTAATTTTATACATGAGTGGTGGGACCTACATTTTAAAGTCGACTCCGAACGACAGATTTTTGAGAAACTTTTCATTGCAATTTTTTATTTACTCTCAGAGTCTTTGCCAGAAATCTGCTGAAAGAAGTCGTCAAAGAAATACTTTTTGTATTTTGTTTCGATGTCTGGCCTGGGGCTCGAACCCTGGCTTTACATCTAATAAGCCAACACACTACCTACTAGACTACGGCGACTTTAAAAGAATGAATCACAAGAACACTTAGAGAGCCATCTGGTGCTAAGAATTCTCATTTTCTGACTTTGACCAATATCTAAGGGGAGGGTTATAACAACAAGGTTAGTGTTTAATTTATAGGGAAACAAGTTCAAATATTCCAATATAACATACATAACATAATTGATCATTACAACCCTTCAGTCAGGATTACAAACTAGCTTCTCGTTCCCCTTGTGTTCATTGTGTGTGTTAATTTTATAAATGAGCTACAGTTTAAGGCTACAGGCTTGAGCTACAGTTTAAAGTCGATTCAGAACGACAGATTTTTGAACTGTGACCTTACGTCAAATACGCCAACACATTACTTCATAGACTACCGCGAGTATGGAGTGTCATCTGGTGCTAAGCATACTCTTTTTCTGGTGTTAAACAGCTTCTATTATAACATCAATGCTAGTGTTTAGATTCTAGGCAAACATGTTTAGTTTTACAAGATCGTACCTTTACATAACAATACACATATCAGAGATCAGCAATGAATCGTTTTTTCGCTACTCATAAGTTCTCATGACATTTCGAGTATGAGTGTGTCATCAGTATTGAAATTCAACTACTCTGCTTCATTCGTACTCACTACAACATTGATTTATAAGTATAGGTTGCAATGAGTATGAGTACAACGTTGATATCTCAACTCATAACATTCGAAATATGCTTGATTCATACGCCTACTCATTCAGATTCATAAATTAAGAAAAATACTTATGTATACTCATAAATGATTCTAGTGATTCGAATTATTCATCAAAATTTACAGTCTTAGTTGTTGTTGCATTTACAAAAAAAGAGGAAAGAAAAAGACAAAGACAGCAAGCAGAGCAAACATACAACCTTCTTGTCAGTATTGTAGTGTTCGTACGCGAGTCATACTTATTTTGTGATTCGTGTATACGATGAGTCATGGAGAGTCGAAATCAATAACATCATGCCTATTGTTAAGTATGAGTACCATGAGTATTTCAAACTTTGAATATGAGTAGTATGAGTATGACATTAAAATAAGTATGAATGCATATAAGTATCAGAAATTATAAGTATGATTCGAATCTACTCATGGTTTTGAATACTCATTGTTGACCTCTGATGTATATTATAGTATAGTTTAAGCAGTAGTAAGATTAAGAAGTTTGTTTCTTAAGTCTTTTGTTTTCTATAGTCTTTCAGACGCAAAATAAATGCTCTTATAATTGTAATCGAACAACTTGTCCTATTACTGCATGAAAGCTCTGATTGGCACATTCTCAGCACTCATTTTCTTCACAAAGTCTGTAGATTTAAGAGCACTGAATATATGAAGAGCATAACTAATCGGGCCAGAAGTCGCAGTTGTCTAGTGGGTATGAGGTCTCTATTCAAACCCCAGGTCGGACATCTCCAACAAAACGAAATATGAGAAAATATTTCTTCAGCGACTTCCTCTCAGCAGATTTCTGGCAAACACTCTGAGAGTAAAATAAAATTGCCATGAAAAGTTTCTCAAAAATCTGTCGTTCGAAAGCCATTTTAAACTGTGGGTCACGTCACTCATGTATAAAATTAACACACACGACATGAGTGGTGTGAGAAGCTAGGTCGTAATTATGACTGAAGGGTTGTAATGACCAACTATGTACATATGTATATATGTATGTATGTATGTACTCATATGTATGTATGTATGAATGCACATATTTATGTGTGTATATACGTTTGTATGTATTTTAGGCTTTACATTCTATGGAAACAAGATTAGTTCTACAATACCTACATAACAGAATAGTTTAAGCAGTAGTAATATCAAGAAGTTTGTGTCATAAGTCTTTTGTTTTCTATAGTCTTTCAGAAGTAGTAAATTTTGTACAGATTAAATAAATGCTCTTATAATTATCCTCAAACAACTTTCTCTACTACTGCAGTGGTAGCTCTTATTGTAATAACTTCCAGTGCATATATTTACCATAAAGTCTGTAGCTTTAATAGCTCTGAAGAGCGTAACTAATCGGACTACAAATTTTTTATGAATATGGCAGGAAACATACTCGACTTTGTTGCGTTCCTTAATGGAAGTGACTTGTGACATCAATATTCTCATACACCATTGCGAAAAACTTAATCTTGGGTGACTTTAAGTCGAGCCCAGTTGTCCACTGTAGCTTAAGAGATCTGAACATGTGGAGAACATAACTAATCGGGCTAGAAGATTCTTACGGATATCACAGAAAACCTAAGCTTTCTTTAATGGAAGTGACTTGTAACATCAATGTTCTCATACTTCTTGTGAAAAGTGACATCCTGGGTGACTTAAAGTTGACATCAGTTGCCGATTGAAGTATAGGAAGGTATCAGATCCAGTTGTCTACTGTACTATACGAAAATCTTGAAGCACAGTGAAGTAAATGCGAGAATTTTTAAATCCCTTTTATCTACTGTAGTATACAAAAGCATCGGCCCCAGTTGCCTTTTGTAGTACATGAAAGCCTCAATGCATAGTGAAGTAAATGCTGACATTTTTGTGCCCCAAGTTTGGCAATTGCTGTTTGTTGGCGGATGAATTAGAATCGTAGGCATTATGATTGACTTTTACGCTGGAATCTCAGCTTATATGTACTCGATATTAGTATGCGCAAGCCATCCTATGTCCACACAGTGGCTTTAAGGAATATGGATAAATTTTTTTCTGGACACAAAGGTATTGGGAGAGGAAATGAGTTAGGTTATCAGATTAGCAATGAGTATCTTGATCACCAGACTTGTGTGAACAATACAATATTGTGGTATTAAACAGATTTTTCATAAAGGAAGAATGGATAAACGGAAATAACAATGCACGCAGTCAGCGTCCTCACATAAAGCAACGAAAGTAACAGCTGATGAGATCCTTTAGGAAAGTCAATTACTTGGAAATTTATTAGTTCCTTACTACTGCCTGACGTTGAATGCTAACTGTGGAAATTGAAGTAGAAGCAACGAAACAAACACTCTGTGAATTGTTTGCATTACATTTGCAAACATCTACAATATAGTGGTTGAAATTTATTAACCTTTTTAAACAGCATAATAGTTATATTTCTGAATTCAAAAAATGGAAATCAATTTTTTTGTTTTGCTTGATAAATATTCTGTTTAATTATCACAAATTAATTTTAATTTTAATTGATTTTTATTTTTTCTTTTTTCATTCTTAACATTCAAGGTTACTTTGAAAGATTTCACAAAAATTCTTTTAAAGATTTTACCAAATTAGCCGTCTCTTCCGTTGCGTTTGCATTATTTTATAATTTTTTGAGACATTCTAGCTGTTGATAATCGTCTTAATAATGTCTTCATATTTTTAATTCATTCACTATTTTTTAATACCCTACACAATTGAATTTATAAGTTCATGATAAATTTGAGAATAATTTCGTTGTCATTCAGTTATAAAATATTAGACTTCCAAGACATCATACTTCTGTTTTCAAGTTTGTGTCTTAAGTCTTTTAATATGTTTGTTATACAATTCTGAAAAATTCCATGCTATTCAGAAATTTATAGAAAATTATTGTGGTTCTTGAAGGGGGAATTTTTATACTGTTTGACTTGTTGTGAGTGAGTTCAGCTTAAAAAAGGATGCATGGCATGCCTAAAATGTTCATCAAATCAAACTTTACTGTAGTCAGATGTGTTCTTCATCGCTATGTACGTTAATTCGAAAAATATCTCTTCTGTTAGAGAAACTGTAACGTACGCCTTAAATTTGTTGATTTTAAGCCCACTAAGGGGTATTTTGCATTTCCATTTCTACCTCCATCCATATAAAGTCCAACCCATGCAACTATTATAGCCGGCGTATATATGCTGATTGGGTCCTTAAGTCATTGATTCCCAGTGATTATTATTTATTACCAAAAATTATTATCACCAGTGAAGCCCATTCCTCACTCTGTAGCTTCGTAAAATTGTGACAATGCAAGCCAGCTAATTGTATGCCAGGATAACAAATATTCTACGTTGATCTCTCAAAGAAAAAAAAAACAAAGTTTTACGTCAACAAGCAAAATAATCGCATCTGGGGTTTGAGAAACACAGAAATAATTTTGAAGAAGACATTAGGCTTTTAATTACCTAACTGTACGCTATTACCCCTTCAGGATTACAACCTTTCTTCTTACAGCATCCATGTTGGGTGTGTGTTCTTTCTTATCCTTTATTCGCAAAATCCATCGTTTAACGACGACTCCAACTGAATGCTGAGTTTATATCACAAGCGCTCATCTAGTAAGCCAACACAATATATACTAGAATACTGCCATTGCATCCGAAAAAAAACGTCTGTATAGTGCGCAATATAGTCTGAAGTATTTAATAGGCTCTACTTTCTTGAGGATAACCCTGGCCATTTGATAATAGACTTGTTTTGGGGTTCCTGTTGAAGGTTATGAACTTGATGGTATGCGGTTTAAAAAAATAGCTACAATAAACCAGTCACCGTAGTCTAGTAGGTAGTGTGTTGGCTTATTAGACGTAAAGGCAGGGTTCGAGCCCCAGGCCAGAAATCAAAAAAACAACAAAAATTATTTCTTCAGGGACTTCCTCTCAGCAGATTTCTGGCAAAAACTCTCAGAGTAAATAAAATTGTCATGAAAAGAGTCTCAAAAGTCTTTCGTTCGGAGTCGACTTTAAACTGTAGGTCCCGCCATTCATGTAGAAAATTAACACACACAACATAAGTGGTGTGAGAAGCTAGGTCGTAATCCTGACTGAAGGGTTGTAATGACGAATTATGTATGTATGTATGTATGTGGCAACCAAAAACCAACACGAAAGATTTCAGCTTTATTGTCATAATCGCTTTCAAAAAGTAATTTTCTTCTTTGATGACGTCATTTGTCCTCCAAAAATCATATGAATTGAAGCCTTTCGACTGATTTTTGTTGAGCTACGAGAAAACCACGTCTACACAGAGATAATTAACCAGCGTTGGACTATTAGGAAACCAACATTCACTAAGTTATTGTTCAGATACTGAATGAGAAGTAAAAAAAAATGTCAAAGAACAATTTTTTTAAATCCAACACAAAAAGATGAATTGCTGCAACAGAGGCGATCATTTAAATGATATTGTGTGGCATACATCAGAGGTCAACAATGAGTATTCAAAACGATGAGTAGATTCGAATCATACTCATAATTTCTGATACTTATACGCATTCATACTTATTTTAATATCATACTCATACTACTCACATTCAAAGTTTGAAATACTCATGGTACTCATAGTTAACAATACGCATGATAATATTGATTTCGACTCTCCATGACTCATCGTATATACGAATTACAAAATAAGTACGATCCCGCACGAACACTACAATACTCACAATAAGGTTGTGTGTTTGCTCTGCTTGCTGTCTTTGTCTTTTTTGTTTATGTGCCTTTCTTCGATTCACTCGAATCATTTATGAGTATTATAAGAATTTTTCTAATTTTATGAATCTGAATGAGTAGGCGTATGAATCAAACATATTTCGAATATTATGAGTTGAGATGTAAACGTTGTACTCATACTCATTGCAACTTGTACTTATAAATCAATGTTTTACTGAGTACGAATGAATCAGAGTAGTTGGATTCCAATACTGTTGACTCACTCATACTCAAAATTTCATGAGTACTTATGAGTAGCGAAAAAGCGATTCATTGCTGATCTCTGGCACACATAACGACAAGCACTAGGCATTAAAATGAAATAAATTCTTCATAGAAATCATAGTTTTATGTATGCTTTCTTTAGATTTACTTTTGAAACCAAAAAATCAGTAACTTTTTATATATTTTTGCCCATAACAGCATCGATTGGCCAGCAACCCCACGCCATTTTTTCTTGTGTGGCTATATTAAAATCCTTATGTCAGCCAATAATCTCCCAATTTTGGAGTATTTGAAAGCCAACATTTGTTGCTGGTTGTCGAGATTTCATTCGAAATTTATTGAAATGTTGTCAAAAGCTTTTTCAAAAACGATCGACTGTTGCAATTAACCCAAAGACGTTTATTTAAGTGACTCTATATTTCGTGTAATTATGACAAGGCATTGAATTTATAGTTTTAAGCAATGTTTTTAAACTTAAAACAAAATTTTCCATGATTCTTTACAGCAAAACATGATTATTTCACTTGCAATTGATTTAACATCGATACAATCATGAGGTTTTCTTTCATCCAGCGATATTAATCAATTAAAACTGTTCAACTCTATGCAATTTACCAAATTTGGTTTGCCTGTATGCTACACAGCATATCAAAATGTAAAAGATATCAGTTTTAATTAAAAAAATTGAAACGCTTCTCATACATTGTGACCCCATTTGGGGCTCACCAAGATTTGACAGTTTAAGATAAATCATTTCAACGAAACAGAAAATACAGATGTAGAGTGCTTTCAAATTGTTTCATTAAAAAACAAAATAAAAATAAAAATGAAAGAAAAATAAGAAGCAAAAGAAGAGGAAAAAAAATTTAGTTTTTTAATGTTCCACATGACTGCCTTAAAACTACAAAATATTTTTATTGTAGTCAACTGGAAAATGGAAAAAAAAGAAATATTCCCAAGCTTAATATGCAATATAATATACTCAGTCATATGCTACTATATATGCTACATACATACAATTGTTATATTGTAATATAAACAATATTAAGCAATATTTGCAATAATTTAATTGAAATTAAACTCATGTGTAAATTATCACAAGACATGCTACTGCATAGTAAAACTATGGACTTGTAAACAACAACGAAAACCTAAACAAGACATTAAAAAGGAACCCACAGAAAATATAAAAAACAAGAATTAAATTAAACATATAAACAATGCAGTTATTGTTATTACATGTAATGTCCTCCAAGACAATAATTTTTTTCTGCTTTTTTTTATTTGCAATTATTCTGTTAAACTATTTAAAGGTCATTCAAAATGTATTACAATATGCTTGTTGTTGTACGAGTATTATTAAAGGTTCTTTACATTAATTTTATGGATTTCTTTCTGTTTTTTTCGTTTTTCAGTGCTTGTCTTCTAAAGCACTTTAATTAAATACGAAAAGTGTATCACATACACACACATATGTGAATGATGGAATTTATGTTAGATTGTTGCAATATCCTCTAAACATTAAGTGATAAATCACCTTGAGGTGATGTGATGTCTTATTCAATTGCCAGTTTTGGTCGTTTTGTCGTTGGTCTCGTTTTTCTATTCAATTTTTTTTTCTTCTTCTTTCGTTCTTTTTTTTGGGTATTAATCGTGTGGGTAAAATAAAGTCGTTACAAAACGGTTTTTTTTTCTTCAACCCAAAAGGTAATTTATTGTTGATTAATATCGCACAACACAGCTGATAGAAAATTTAAAAGACTTTATAGTTAACAGGGTTTTTGCAAAGAAAATTTCCAAATATGGCAACATTGCTAAGTATACTTTACTGGAGATACCAGAAAAAGAAAAAAATAAAATCCGGGATAAATAATTCTTAAGCAAGCATATGACAGAAAAAATAAAATAGTTTCAGCCGGTCAAAAACTATACCTACTTCTGATAAAAGCAATTTCTATCGCCTTTGGTGTCTATTTGCACCTAGCATACAGCATGGCTGTATGAATTTTTCCCTTGGCTATATACCAATATAGCTTGCCGAAGAGCTAGAATCGGGTTCATACTAAAATGTGGGAAAAAGTAGGACAGACTTACAGTTGACCTAGATAACATACCGGCCAAAAGAAATTGTCAAATTTCTTTTCAAAGAAATTGCCAAATTTGGAGTTCATAACCCAAAATAATATTTCTTCCACTTTTGCAAAATTTTCATTGCCTTCTGTTTAATTTTCAAAACCCAAATGTTTAAAACTAGATTTGCCTCTTGTAAGACAAAACTAATACAGAACAACACACTTATCATGCATAGTCTTCTGCATTACCAAACAAAGCTATGTACTGTTTGCTCTGAGGGAATTCTACACACATATGTTCATACACATAATTGGTCACTACAATCCTTCAGTCAGGATTACGATCTAGTTTCTCAGACTACTTAGTTGTGTGTGTTATATTTATATATATATCAGTGACAGGACCTACAGTTTAAAGTCGACTCTTAATGACAGACTTTTTTAATTCACTCTCAAAGTTTTTGCCAGATTTCTACTCAGAAGAAGTCGCCGAAGAAATATATTTTTATATTTCGTTTTGATATCTGACCTGTGGTTAGAGCCGTGGCCTTAGTTCTAATAAGCCAACACACTACCTACTACACTACGGCGACTTCAAGATCAATTAGCCTCACATATTCCATTGTAGAAAAAGTTGAAAAAATAGTGGCCAAGCATATAAGATAAAGTGTATTGGAAAAGGGTACCCTGCACTCTGGGCCACATCCTTGTTGGGCTGGCAGATCAATGCAGACAACTCTTGTAGATTTAGTAGGAACCATTCACATACAAAATTGGTCATTACAACCCTTCAGTCAGGATTACAACCTAGCTTCTCACACCACTTATGTTGTGTGCATTAATTTGTATACATAAGTGGCCGGACCTACAGTTTAAAGTCGACTCCGAACAACAGATTTCTGAGAAACTTTTCATTGCATTTTTATTTACTCTCAGAGTTCTTGCCAAAAATCTGCTGAGAGGAAGTCGCCAGAGAAATTTTTCTTCATATTTCATTTTATTGGAGATGTCTGACCTGGGGTTTGAACCCTGGCCTCACAATAAGCAGACAAACTAGCTACTAGGCTACGGAGACTTCTAGCTATCATACACCACTAAGAAATCAAGGCTGTATTAATTTTTCCCTTGGCTATATACCAATAGCTTGGCAAAGAGACAGAGTAGTATTCATCCTAAAAGCAATAAAGAGTGACATAACAAAGCCCAAATTCTTCAGACTTATAAGTCCCACATATTCTATGTTGGAAACACTTAAGAAAGCTACGGACAAGGATATAAGATGTGGGATATTGGAAAAGGCTATCGCTACATCCTAGGCAACATGCTTATTGAGCGCAAACAGATCAATGGATATAACTTTTGTAGATTTAGTAGGCACCATTCACGAATACTTAAATGTGAATAAGAATATGACCATATGTGCATTTCTTGACGTAGTCATTCATAGTATAACAGCAGCAATGAAAATCTGTCCTTCAGCAGCGCTGGCTTTAGGTATGCTCATGATAACGAAGACCATAATTTTGGAGATTATACTTAGGTTAGTAGGAGACAGGTCTAACATAAAATTCATTTGCAAGGCAACCATAATTGGTCGTGTTGTATGGCTTTTAGTACCGTCTCGGTTGAATCTACAGGCCATAACGCTTTGAGTCGACGGTAACGTTGCTTTCACAGTCATTTGCAAAAACAATTCGACCGTATGATAACTCCAAACAACAACTTTTTCCGGAGGCAATGACTTGTCCTCAATCATTTGTAGTTTCTAGAGTTTCTGATCAGCATATCTACAGCTTTGTGAATAGTCATTTCGTTTTAATTGTAATTGGATTTTATTTGAATAAAAAGCAAACTCAAGTGCACAATATGCCATCACGGGCCATAAGATAATCCATCAGATAATCCATCACATTGTAGTCGCCGTAGTCTAGTAGGTAGTGTGTTGGTTTATTAGACGTAAAGCCAGGGTTCGAGCCCCAGGCCAGACGTCAAGACAAAATACAAAAAGTATTTCTTCGGCGACTTCCTCTCAGCAGATTTGTGCCAAAAACTCTGAGAGTAAATAAAATTGCGATGAAAAGCTTCTCAAATATCTGTCATTCGGCGTCGACTTTGAACTGTAGGTCCCGCCACTCATATATAAAATTAACACACACACCATAAGTTGTGTGAGAAACTTGGTCGTAATCCTGGGTTGTAATGAATGACCAATTATGTATGTATGTAATCCATCACATTTTCTCTAATAGAAGCAATGTTTTTAGAAGTGCGTAAAAGTACATCTGTAAGGCTTTTTTCTCTTTAAATTACATTGTATGACGCAAACGCTGAAAAAGTGTTTAAAAAATTGTGTGTCAATTTCTATTCGATTATGATAAACAAACGCCCCAAAAAAAGTTCAAATTGATGCAAACTTGTTAAACAATGTACAGTTTCAACTGCTACAATCTAAGAGCAATAAAAAGTCCGCCGATTTTCTGCCTGTAATTTTATCAAAAGTAATAAAGATTTATGCATGAAAAATAGCCAGATATGTTGTTGATATCAAGGATAACATTTAAGAATAAATAACATTGTTTTTCTTCTTAACCACATTATCTTAAAATTTTTACATTATTCATCATTTTTTAAGATAAAGAACAAAATCATGGTACTTTACACATGAAATTGCTTATGTCTTAAGTCTTTTGTTTACCCATAAAGTTTGCCCATATAACTTGAAACGCGTGCTCTTCCGTAAGAAATTTGATTGTTCCAGAACATTATTTAATTGCTAAACATAATTTTTTTAGTGTTATTATTCGAGCAATAACCCTTTAAAGCAATCAAAATAAAAATTCTTATGAGATGCAAAGTTTATTTAATATACAACTAAGTGAAGAAAAAAAAATTTTGCTTTAAATATGCAAAAATTAATGTTCAGGAAATAAAAGATTTTTATTTTTAGATGGCATAACAATTAATTTAAATTAAAAGTTTTAAACAATAGTTTTTATGTTTTATTAATTCAATAATTTCATAATCGATGCTCAATCGTTTTGATTTTCTTGAACAACTTGATTAAACGAGACGCCCACTATGTGTATTGTTCTTAAGTCTTTTGTTATGGAAATCAAATCAAATCAATTCCAAAGCGATGGAATGTTTAAATGGAAAGTTTGTGTGTTTAGCTAAATGGTCGTTCAAATGTCCTGTCGAAGCTAGAGCTGTCAAATCAGTTGCATTTTATACATCTGTCTGCCATGCCAAATCACTATAAAAAAATTGACTTCATATGGCTGAATAGGTACGTGTACAAACAAATTTGTTGCATTCGGAACATTATCAACCCACATGAGATCTAATAGCGTTCAATGCATCTCGAAAAAATCTTTGTTTGTTGTGTATATTTTTGGTCTGGCAACATCATCGCTCCATATTTATTTGAGAAAGATGTTGGCACAATTATTTGGTCTCAATTGCTTGTCCATATCATCAACGACATACGAGTATAGTTTAAATAGGACAACGCTACAGGGCACAAAACTTTTGTCAGATCTAGAAGCACGAGCCATTTCAGGGCAGGCATAGTCATCTCACGTTGAGGTAATATAAACTGTCCACCGAGATCGTGCTTTGTTACGGAAAATTGAACATTTCGGTTGCGTTCCATTTAGAGAAGCTGTGGCGGTCATTTAGACGATCTTATATTTCACACATTATGGCATCAATAAGTCTTTCCAATGAATTAAAAAATGTTTTTATTTCACTAAAATTTAAAGATAAGGAAGCCCTAGAGTTTAGTCAGTTGAAACGAGGCGAACGATACAAACAGAAGAAGCTGTTACCGATAAAAATATGAAAAAAAATCCACAAAATTAGTTGATGGGGTCAGCTGGGGTTATAAAGATATCAAAGGAATGCGTTGGGTAATATGTCCACATGAATTATTGAGTATACCAAAGCTTTGTTTGTACCTGCCTACAATTAATCAAAGCATTGAATTAAAGCAGTGTTTGAAGCTGATCCATTATAAAAAATCCAAACCTATGCCTCGATATGTAAAAATGAATAGAATATGACCCCTTATTTTACACCAAAATCAAACTAGTTATCGTCCAAGTAGACTATACGTGGTGGAATGCATCCAAAGTGTGCAAAGAATTAAAAACCACCAAAAGAGCTTTCTATTGTACAGTGTTATTGGAATGTAGGAGCTTAAGTAAATGTATGTACTTTTCAGCCGAACTGTTAGAACACATTCATAAGTTTTCGTTTGTCAAACACCTTTATCGGGTCCGCCATCTAACGTTTTTTTTTCAACTAGTGCTTATTTCGTGAATGGTAACACTTAGCTCATGTCTGATTTGACAGATAATTAGTTTTATCCTTCCGCTGAACAACGCTGGGAAATATTGCGACATTACTTTGAAAATCATGGTAATATTGCAGAATGTGTGCGAAAATTGCGTACGGATTTTGGAAGAAGAGAAGCGCCGCCAGCTCCGTATGTTCGTTATCTTGTGAAAAAAGTGAAAGAAACTGGCATCCTCATCGATAAACCAAATCGTGAAAAGCCAAAAACAGTGCGTACACCCGAGAATATTGCTGCTGTGGCAGAAAGTGTGCGTTAAGCGCCATCAACATCAATTCACCGTCGTTCTCAACAATTGAACATTTCGCAGACATCATTGAGACGAATTTTACATAAAGACCTTAGTATGACGCCATACAAAGTCCAATTGGTTCAGGAGTTGAAGCCAATTGACCACCGAATTCGTTTTCGCTTCGCTAAGTGGGCCTGCGATCGAATTACAGAAAATGCCGATTTTGGCAAAAAAAAAATCATCTTTTCAGATGAAGCTCATTTTGATCTTGGTGGGTATGTAAACAAGCAAAATTGTCGCATTTGGGGCACAGAAAACCCGTACGCACACATTGAAAAGCCAACGCACCCAAAACGAGTCACTGTTTGATGCGGATTTTGGTCCAGATGCATAATTGGGACATTTTTCTTCGAAAATGAGCAAGGAGTGGCCGTTACAGTCAATGGCGATTGTTATCGGGCCATGTTGAACGAATTTTTGTTCACAAGAGGAGGATATTGGCAACATTTGGTTTCAACAGGACGGCGCTACGTTGTGTGGCACAGCCGAAGCTACACTCGATGTTTTCCGCCATGTTTTTGAAGATCGCATTATCAGCCGCGGAGCTGATGTCGTTTGGCCACCTCGAAGCTGCGATTTGACACCGTTGGACTATTATTTCTGGGGTGCCCTCAAAGATAAGTGTTACGCCGACAAGCCAGAGACAATTGACGCTTTAAAGGACAATATTCGTGAAGCCATTGGTGAAATACAGCTGCACAGAATCGATAATGTGCTTAAAAATTGGACCGATGGTGTAGGCTACTGCATGGCCAGCCGAGGCAGCCATTTGAATGAAATTATTTTCCATTATTAACCGGAAGGATTGTACTTTCAAATAAAAAAAGAAATTTGAGAAAATATTCAGTAGGTTTTTTTTTAAAGCATTTTCAAAAAAAAAAGTTATTTCTGTCAAGTGAACCAAAATAAGGTTTACACACATTTTGTTTGCTCTCTTTTTTGAAAATCTAGTTTTAATCTGATTATAAACGTTTGGAGAGCATCGTTTTATAAAAAAAAAAGAAAAAAAATATTTTTTAAATAAATTCATATCGAATTGTATAATAAACTTAGAAAAATTTCTTAAATTGTTTTATAAGCAGAGATTTTTCCGAAACTAGTTCATTTAGATTAAAATGTTTGGAAAATTTTCTTCATTCTTTTGTTGGTCAAAAAGGTTTCATTTTGAAAGGTTTACAATTAAAATCATACAATGTAAGATTTTTGCAATTTTTGTTTCAATTCCATTTATAATCCTAAACCAGATTACAATCTCTGTTTAAAAAATATTTCAGTGTGGCTGTTTTGTTGGTTAATTTTTTTAATTTATTTTTTTCTGTAAATGATTTATAATTACAAAAATTCTTTACAATCAATTGCGGATCTAAACTGAAATTATTGGTTTAGTTAATAAGTCAGGTTAATAATACAAGCTTTTAATGAAATCAAAGCAAAGACACACAAAAATACATTGAATTACTGAATGGCTATGCATTGTAATGCAATTAAAAAAACATGCTCAGATAAATTAAAAAAAAAAAGAGAAAACATGGCAAAAACTTAATTATTTTTTTTTTGTAAAACTATTACAGTGGAAATAATTAAAATAAGAAAATAATTAAAAGGAACTGTACAACAACAAAAAACGCAAGCTTTTGTTTGAAACAATTTTATGCTTTAACTTTAAAGACAATCAAAAAAAAAACATTCCAAAATAATTTTTTAAACCACAAGAAAACAAAAAAAGAATGTTGTACCTTTGCAGACATTATGTCTCCTTTCACATAGCCAATTAAGACTTAAGAAATACTGGGTTATTAAGTAAGTGTAGGGGAGCCTTTCAGGTTTTAATTTTCTATGTAAAGAAAACAATTTTGGAATTTAAAATTCAAATGCAAACACATTTCTTAAGTAGATTTTGCAATTATAAATTTCTTTATTGAATTTTAATTCGTTTAATTAAACTTGTTTCCTAAAAAAAAAAAAAAAATAAAAATTCCCCAGAAGTTGTGTGAAAGATGTTCTTCAAAAAGCAAGTTTGTTGCTTAAGTCTTTTGATCATAATTTTTTTTTCTTTTTTTTTTTTATTTGAAAGAGTGTTTTTGTTTAATGCAAATAGAGCAGTTGTTGTTTTTTTTTAATAATAAAATAAAAATATTGAATAACAATTCGTATTGAATTTAAATAAATTTCGCATCAAATGAAATCTAAATGTTTCAGTAAATTATTCTTTTGTTTAAAAAAAATATCATTTTATGATCTCCAATCAAAGTTCTTTGCCGCATTATTTAATTGTTTCAATCAATTTGCTCATAGTAATTATAAACAGATTAAAATTTTCTTCCTTTCACTTGTTAATAAAGGCCATTATACTCTAGTCTAGTGTGCTTACATCCTTAAAAATTAAAATATTTTTGGCTTATTTTTTATCTTTTTTTATTAAACAAATCAACATCATTTATGCTTTTAATTATTGATCGTTTTATTCATTATTAATCTGCGGAAATTCTAAGTCAAATATCAGTTTTTTTAACAAATTTTGTTTAAGCATTTGCTGAAATGTTTAAATGTTTTAAATTAATGGCCATTAAATTACGTGACATTTTCAATGTTATTGAACAGGATTTGCAAGTTAATCTCAGTCTGGTCTTAACTTAAATGAATATTAGAATTAAAAAAAATATTAGGCTTTGAAATATTAAAGCAATATACGCGTGTTTTGCTTCAAGCAGTCTTCAGACAAGACTTGCATTTATTAAAAAATTGTTTAAAAAGATTTTAAAACAAACTTTAAAATTAAAACGAAAGGAATTGAAATTATGTTATGTAGTGTCCTTAAAATTGTAACACTTAATCAGGGCAAAATATGCATTTTTATATCAGATATTATGTAGCCGATCTAGGCTCTCTTTAGTCTGAGTCCACTGAATACGTCATCATCTATGCCATCATAATATAACACAATTTGTCATTACAACCCTCCCGTCAGGATTATGACTGGCTCCTCACACCACTTTTGTTGTGCGTATTAATTTTATACATGAGTGGCGGACCCTACAGTTTAAAGTCGACTCCGAACACCATTTTTTTTTTTTTGAGAAACTTTTCATGGCGATTTTCTTTTCTCTCAGAGTTTTATCCAGAAATCTGCTTAGAGACAATCGCCGAAGAAATATTTGCTCGTTTGTCGCTTTGTTGGAGATGTCTGACCCGGGACTTGAAGCGTGGCCTCGCGTCTAATAAGCCAACACACCACCTTCTCAACTACGGCGGCTACTAAGCCATCATTTGCTGTCCTTATCCATGTAATAGAAATTGCGGTGATTTTTCAATTGTAATATAACCCAGCTTTCTAGATAAGAACAAATATATTCATATCTCTACCCTGCTCTGATATCTCAGAACCTACTCTCAACAGCCTTTATGCAAAAGCTTTGAGAGCAAACAATTGCCATGATGAGCAAACAATTGCCATCTGTTGTTCGATGGCCACTTCAAAATGTAGGTTGTGCACTTTTACAGCTGTGAGAAACTAGCTAGTAATCCTGATTTGGAATGTAGATGTAAATGCTCACCTCCTTCTACTCAAACAGTTTCAGTAGACAGCAAAGGTTTAAACTGTTGACATCCTAAAATTTTGTTTATCGGTAGACTAATGACCACCGATGTTAATTTTATATTCCAATTCCTCCCAGGAGTATATCCGCAGGTAAAGGAATAATGGCGCCCTCTGCAATTCGCATAAGGGATTGAAAAAACTTTCTGCCCTTGTGTGACTACATGGTGTACGATTCTCAAGCTGAGAGTAAAGTAAATAACAGCGGTTGCTGTCGACGGTAGCTCTACTGCTGAGAAACTGTTTATCTCAGACAGAAGGAATTGTATTAATTTTTTCACGGCCAGAACTCCAGAATAGTTTTCTCGAGAAAACTTGGACTAAGTATGTCATGTAGGCACCCAGATTATATTACCTTCCTTGAGGCCTTCAAATTCCCATTTTTGAGGAGAAGAACTGCCATTGACAGTCTGATTGACATGACGGAATAGATTAGCCACCATAGTCTAGCAGGTAGCGTAAGACCGCGGTTCGAACCCTAGGTCAGTAATTTCGAAGAATACGATTTATGAACAAATATTTCTTCATCAGATTTCTTGCAAAAACTCTGAGAGTAAATGAAAATTTCCATCAAAAGTTTCAAAAAAAAAAATCAGAGTCGACTTTAAACTGCAGGTTCCGCCACTCATGCATTAAATTAACACACACAACATAAGTGGTATGAGAAGCTAGGTCGTAATACTGACCAATTATGTTTAACATTCGAATCATCTGCAGTGTCAAGTAACATACGCAGGAATATTGCAGATACTTGAGTTTACTGCTTCCATCGGATTACAAAACCTGCTCCGTTATGCTAACTCTAAACTACGACGTGAATTGTTTCTGGCTGCAAATAACAGAAGGGTGACTGGATGTGTGAGTGTGACTACCGTATAAACTGACAGTTATGGTTTCAACATGATGGTATATAATTGGTTTGTGTGATGAGAATGAGTAGGGATGGTGTGATCCTTGTTATGTGTCTGATTACCGGACATTGTTTCACAGGAGAACACACATAGGTCTTGGTAACATGCACACAGTTACGAAGATGGGGATGAGAAAGAAAAATCGATACTTTATTGTACTTAACAATCATTCGAAATTATTTAAAGAAAGTTACGTAACAGAAGGGCATGTTTTTACTTCCAAAACGGCCTGTATATCAACCTCTTTTCCATTTCTAATCTGAAGAATTTTTAATTCTTCCTGGTTGAAGGCTAAGCAACATTTTACTACAGTAAATATCCTAATGAAAGGGGCTTACAGTGCTGGTGTAAAGATCATTTACCTGTTATCTCACTGTCATGTGTTCTTTAGCAATTTTTTTTTATGAAAAGCAAATACAAATTTTAGTCTTTTTTTCTACAAATTTAACTCATTAAGACAATTCCTTTAATTAGAACTTCTTCTGCCACTCCACCCCTTTTAAAAACCACCACTTATAATACAGAAACCAAGAAAATTAATTAACATTTAATGCACGTATCGACACAGCATTGATTATAGTTGTAACCAAAACGAAAGACTTAAGCTGCAAACGTTAATTTATTTAATTGGCTACTTTTTCATACATGGTCATTAAAGACTATCGATTGATTGTTTTTGTTTTTGTTTTCTATTTCTCCCCTTCTTTTCTTTTTTTTGTGTTTATGGTCCATCCAGAAGAGAAACCAAACATGGTATCTGCAACCCCCCATCCATATCAGTATTACTATGACGTTAACAATTAGATTTAAATCGGTTTCGTTTCTTTTTTTTTGCGCAAATCTTTTGTATTCCATTCCATTTGATGTAATTCTTTTTGTTTTTGGTTTTTTCGATAGCAAAAAATTTATGCGCATATTAAAACAATAATTTCATATGTATCTGGGAGCTGCCGGAAAACTAGAAAATCTATACGTTGATTTAAACGTGCTGTTTAAAAAGTTTTTATACATTTTTGTTTCTATGCTGTAAGCTGTAAGCCTTTAATGCAAGGAGACATTCATTCATTCATTCATACATTCATTTGTTCATGCATGCATTCATTCATGCACTCATTCATTTCATGCCATTATAAATATGGCCTACATTAACATCGCTAGCCGTGCCGTTGCCTATTTCTAATAAATGGAGTGAATGGCCAGTGTTTTTGGTTGCAAGTTTTTTCGCTATACGTAAGCAATTGTTTTCTGCCACGTAATCATAGACCAACAAGTGTTATGATCCCAAAAAACCATACAATTGTGACACTTTAAGAGAGTTTAAATATTTAATCATACCAGCTGGTTGGTTGTGTGTGTGATTATGTTTGTAATCTTTTTGTTTTCCATTTTCTTAGTTTTTATTATGTTATCACATGTGCATAAAAAGTTTCTGTTTAGGCCCCCTGGTCACCAGACTTCATAAACATTCGAATATCTTAATAGCACATAATAATGGTTGTGTATTGGGCGATTGGATTTGAATTATTTTTGATAAAAAAAAAAAAACAAAGTATAGTATTTGTAAGCTGATTGGAAAGCAAAGCTCGAAAATTTAACAAAAAATTGTGTTAAAATGTTTAATTTAAAGCCGTATTCTTATTAAGCATTAAGCTTCGTAAACTTTGAACAAAAAGAAGTGGATTCGTTGCTATTTTTTCCTATCCTGTGTACAGTTTGAGTTTATCTCAGATGCTGTTCCGTAAATCAAATTTGCGTACCTCTATACAGCGAACGTCAACATTGGGGGCAATTGTTTTCATTATTTTCTTTTGCTTTTCTACAGCTTTTTTTTTTTTTTTGTGTAGGTGGATTAGAATCCCATTGCTCTGGCCCTAATTTTTAGAGTTCATATGACTTTCAACGAATACCAAGGCGATACCACGAAGAATATGGTATTATCGCCTTAGCAATACCAGATTAGTCCAGAAATAGGGAGTAACTTTGTTTTACTTACAAAATAAAATTATTATTATCAACATTTCTCAAGCCCTGTAACATTTTGCTGCAGTCTTCAAACGAGAAAATTTGTTACTTGTTTTTCAGTGTAAAAATAAAAGATTCTGGGCATTTGGTAAAACAACAACAACAACAAAGGTGGCAAATCATAGAATTTTATTATCAAAATACATGCTCAATCGATCAATTATGTTTGATGACGATGTCAGGAAGCAGAATTTAGAATTTTTCTTCGGGTGAGTAGTCAATAGCCTGATAACTTCACTGTTGGCTTCACTGCTAGCATCATTGAATCGAAAGCCTTCGAGAAAAATGAGAATCAGTAACGATTCTCCAAAATGGGTTTGACCGACATGAGGTTTCAATAAGATGGTGCCACGTGCTACACGGCACACGATATGATGAGAGGTTCACTGAACAAGTAATCTTTCCACTGGCAGAAAATGTCATGCAATTTGAGTCTATTGGACTATTTTTTGTGGGGTTAAGTGAAGTCAATCGTTTACGAGTACAAGCCAGGCACAATTTCAGTCGTAAGAGACAAAATTACAGTTGACATTGCTAACATGCCAGCCGAAAGAAATTGACAAATTGGAGTTCATAAATGGAATACCACGGGCGTATCCATGGGCAAAATTTACATGAAATAATTTTGAAAAAGTATAATTTTTTGGAGATAATTGAATGCCTGTATCTCTGTAGTTTCCATTGTCTAGCAGGTAGTGTGTTGGCTTATTGTTCGTGAGGCCACGCTTCAAACCTCAGATCAGACATCAAAACGAAAACATGAAAAAAATATTTCTTCGGCGATTGGCTCTCAGCAGATTTCTGGCAAAAACTTTGAGAGTAAATAAAATTGCCATGAAAAGTTTCTAAAGATAGATAGATTGTTCGAAATCGACTTTTAACTGTAGGTCCGCCACTCACATATAAAATTAACACACACAACATAAGTGGTGTGAGAAGCTTGGTCGTAATCCTGACTGAAGGATTGTAATGACCAATTATGTATGTATGTAACCAGAGCAATACGCCTCTAATTATAAAGACAAAATTTTCTTTGAAAATGAAAAAAAATCTGGAGTTACTTGAAAGAAATTCATAAGAACTCTTCAAATAATGAGTTATTAGCCCAAGAAATCCTTTATGCCGTATAAAATCCATTAGATTTTCAAAAAATCAATTCCATCAATAAAAATAATTCATCTGCTATATATGTTTATTGCACTTTTATTACCCAAAAACCTTTTTGGCTAATTTTATTTATAACGGTTGAATTGTTTTCTTCTTTTTCTCTCTCTTTCTCCCTCTCATCTTTTTTTAAGCGTATGCTGTGGCATAACTTCTGCTCTGTATTTGGCTCGAAGTAAGATTTAACGACCATTCGACCGTTTGTCTTCTATTTTTTTTTGGTTACCATTGTTAAAGATTTTCTTTGTTGTTGGTTTAGTTTTCTTTTACTAGGTTTTCTATTTTTTCAATTTTATTTGTACATATCGTGTGGCATATCTAAACACATGCTATTGTCTTTTAGATTTGTTTTTTTTTTAGTTTTTTTTATCTTGTTGTTGTTGTTGTTTTTTATAGATATTTTATTGCAATTGCATTTTTATTATTGCAACATAACATCAACCAGCCACAGCAACATGTATTATGTTATGTTATAATGTTGCTACATGTATTCCCTAATAAAAATACACACAAACACAGACACACTCGTACATAAACATATTTATATTGTATATTGTATTACGATTACAACAACAACAATAATGCATCTAAAAAAAAAGTAACATGCCAACAGCATTTACCAGAGTCTTGTGTAGTTGACAGAATCGTAACAATTAATATTATTTACAACACATCTCGTAGCCGTAAGCTCGTTTTGCTTAGTTTTGCTGGGTTAGTAACAACCAAAACCAATCTATGTATGTAAGTGTGTGTGTCTATATATGCGGATGATCAACTGAATTTGTGCAGCGTCTTGGTTCACAAATAAAAATTTAATTTTTTTTTTCTTTTTTTCGGTTAATAAGACAAAACATAGATTTTTTTATATCTGTATCGTCTACCTAATTTGGTAAACTAATAAAGAAAAACCCCAAAAATGTCAGCCAAAAATTATTCTTTTTTTCTTTTTGTTTTCCTCTCTTTTATGGGCATTTGGATGGCAAAGTTATTTTTTGGAAAAATCATTTAGAATTGTTGGAATTGTTTTCAATGAAAATATGGTTGTAATTCACACACACAGAATTGCTGGCAAACAAATTTAAACTTTATTATACAATACCCTATGACACTAAAGAGATGCCTTACAGAGGCCATATGCCGTAAAAATCAGAACAGCTAGAAACCGAGTCTAAACATACATACATACCAGAGATGAATCGCTTTTTCGCTAATCATAAGTACTCATGAATTTTTGAATATGAGTGAGTCAACAGCATTGAAATCCAACTACTCTGATTCAAACGTACTCACTACAACATTGATTTATCAGTACAAGTTGCAATGAGTATGAGTACAACGTTGACATCTCAACTCATAACATTCGTAATATGTTTGATTCATACGCCTACTCATTTAGATTCATAAATTTAGAAAAATACTTATGTATACTCATAAATGAATCGAATCATTCATCAAAATTTACAGCCGTAGTGGTTTTTGCATTTACAATAAAAGAAGCAAGAAAAATGCAAAGACAGCAAGGAGAGCAAACACACAGCCTTCTTGTGAGTATTGTAGTCTTCGTACGCGAATCATACTTATTTTGTGATTCGTGTATACGATGAGTCGTGAAGAGTCGAAATCAACAACATCATGCGTATTGTTAAGTATGAGTACCATGAGTATTTCAGACTTTGAATATGAGTAGTATGAGTATGACATTAAAATAAGTATGAATGCATATAAAAATCAGAAATTATGAGTATGATTCGAATCTACTCATCGTTCTGAATACTCATTGCTGACCTCGTATACACACATACATAATTGGCCATTACAACCCTTCAGTCAGGATTACGGCCTAGCCTCTCACACCACTTATGTTGTGTGTGTTAATTTTATACATGTGAGTGGCGGGAGCTACAGATTAAAGTCAACTCCGAACGACAGATTTTTGAGAAACTTTTTTATTGTAATTTTTTGCTTACTCTCAGAGTTTTTGTCAGAAATCGCCGAAGAAATGTTTTTTTCATATTTCATTTTGTTGGAGAAGTCTGACCTGACGTTTGAACCCTGGCCTCACGTCTAATAAGCCAACACACTACTACTACGGTGACTTCATAATAAAATAGCCGAGTCGAAAACCTTTATCAATTCTTTCATATAAGCTTAGTTGTTACAGAACTGCGTTCAGGATCTTAATTGGGAGGAATAAACTCAAAAGATCAGATTAATTTAAGTCGCCGTAGTCTAGTAGGTCGTGTACTGGCTTATTAGACGTGAGGCCACGGATCAAACCCCAGGACAGACATCTCGAACAAATTGGTGACTTCTTCTCAGCAGATTGCTGGCAAAAACTCTGAGAGTAAATAAAAATTAATATGAAAAATTTCTCAGAAAAATTCTTTCGTTCGGAGTCGACACTCATGTATAAAAT
Organism: Sarcophaga variegata; assembly: GCA_932273835.1. Classification (NCBI taxonomy): domain Eukaryota; kingdom Metazoa; phylum Arthropoda; class Insecta; order Diptera; family Sarcophagidae; genus Sarcophaga; species Sarcophaga variegata. The sequence goes on along the minus strand of OW026361.1, from coordinate 12,338,994 downwards.
TATCACACACAACATACCAAAGATTTCTGAACAACAGGAGGCCTTTCATATACATAAGTTTCGTTATCACAGAAATGCTTTAAGAATCTTAAGAGGTAATTTCTGGGCGGAATAAACTTAAAAGATCAAAATAATTGAAGTCGCTGTAGTCTAATAGGTAGTATGTTGGCTCCTTAGGCGTAAGGCCACATTACAAACCTCAGGCCAGACATCTCGAACAAATCGGCGACTTCTTCTCAGCAGATTTTTGGCAAAAACTCTGAGACTAAATAAAAAATTGCCATGAAAACTTTCTCAAAAATTCTGTCTTTTAGGGTCGACTTTAAACTGTAGGTCCCGCCACTTGAGGATAAAATTAACACACACAACATAAGTTGTGTGAGAAGCTAGGTCGTAATCCTGTCTAAAGGTTGGTTTTTGGCTTTCTTGCAGGATAGCAAATGAAATGTAGTCTGTTTATTCTTGAACTAAAAACTCTCGCTTTTGTTGCCCCATCCATCTGTATACTGCGAAGTGTTTTCTCTTTCAAAAGAGTATGTGTGACTACGTCAAGATTGATATGATATGATTCCCTCATTCATTTAAGGAGTCTTGAGTGGTAGAAATTCACATATGATCCATGGCTTCACATTCCTTCACACATGAAAATATGTAACCTTTAATGTCTCCCGTTATTCTTGCTGCTTTCATTCATACAAAGATCAGAATAAGCTTCCAAAACAAGTTGAAATGCTTAATTCATCCAATAACACTATACAGTCTCAAGAAAATTCAAAAAAAGTTTACCAACTGGCTTCATACACCCAAGAGTAAAATACCACCACCTTCTGTCTTAGAATTTATTCTTAGTGTCTTCAATACCAAGACTTATTGCGAGATACAAATGAAACCTCTTTACTCAAAGTACTACTGCTATAGCGCAATTCATAGTCAATCTTAACAAACCACATTTGTTTTCTCCTTTTATTTTTCGCAATGAATTCGAAGGAAAAAAACGAAAAACAAGTGAGAAATTTTTATGTTCGCAATTGTAAGACAATTATCTCTAAAAACACCTACAATTACAGCCACTTTTGGCAACCACAAAAAATAGGATAAAAAAGTGTTCAAAAATGTGTCTACGATTTGGAAAATTAAATATTTGTAAGGAACATTTTCTTATTCGTTTTTGTAGATCAAAAAAAAAATTTGTGTATTTAACAGTAATATTTATAAAATTATTTACTAAAATATTGTTCAATCAGTAGAACAATTTAGTCGGGAGAATGGTTAGTAATTAAAATAATTTTTCTGCACTTTCTTACAATTAAGGCCTGATCCATAGATTAGAGGGTAGGTGTAGATTAGAAGAACTAGAACAGTCGTCAAAACAGCCATAATTATAAATTTTTGTTCCAACTTCAAATAATGTAATACATGATTACGCCCCTATATACACAGTCAACCACTATTCTTCAAATATCTCACTGAAGTCATGTTCAAATAGCAACTTCTGAGCTACGCGAATTAGGCTCAGGGAATATATAAAAAGTAGTCGAGTAGGTAGTGTGTTGGCTTATTGGACGTGAGGCTACGGTTCAAATATCAGGTCAGACATCTCCAGCAAAATGAATATTTTTTCGACGACTTTCTCTCAGCAGATTTCTGGCAAAAACTCTGAGAGTAAATAAAATTGCCATAAAAATTTTCTCAAAAATATCCCGTTCCAAATCGATTTTAAACTGTAAGTCCCGTAAAATTAACACACACAACATAGGTGGTGTGAGAAGAAAGAGTTGTAATGGCCAATAATGTTATGTAATATCTAATAGGAATATGGCTTGACATGATATGATTTCTGGTACTAATCAGTGCAATACAATTGCACAGAATGTGACCCATGGCTTCATAATCCTTTACACAGAGCCTGCACTCCGTCTCATCCAAAAGGTGTAACCTATTAAAGTCTCAGCTTATTCTTACTTCTGTCACACATATAGAGAATACTTTTAATAACATGAAGCCGGATATATATTCTGGCGATTATTACTCTTTTTAGAAAGCTGGTAATGTATAGACATATCTGCTCTATTTTGTACACTTCAAGTATTTCTAAAGCGGTAGTTCAAAAACTATCCACAATGAGGTGTATTCTCGCCTTTCCTATGGAACCTCAACCTTAACACTTTAGTTGACGTACTAGTAGCAACTAGACGTAGGGATCCAAAATATCTTTCAGGCATTCTTGTTACCAACGGAATGGTGCAATATATGTGAACTGCAAGTTAATTCATCCCAGACAGAGTTACTATTACTCACTCAGGAGATACAAATACTCCAAATGTCAAAGTATCCAGCAAACTAAACTGCAATATTAATAGAAGGCAATTGTTCTTTACTTTACGGAAGAAAATGCGCTAAGCTTGGATATTAACCCTAAAAGGTTCTCTATTGTAAGAGGCCATGTTTGGTGATTGGCTTTGGAGAAAAGTAAACATAAAATCTGAGATAACAGATTCTTATTGAACGTCATCATAAAAGGCAATGTTAAATATCTGTGTTCAGGAATTCCAGGTGACTGTGGTTGCCCTCAAACATGTTTCTGGACACGCGGACATTAAAGGAAACAGTAAAGACGATACACCTGGAATACACAATGGAATATTGAAGTGGAATGGTATCACACATTCATAGGCAAAAAAATTTGGCATAATGAATCCACTTGCATGAAGCTCAGGTAGTTCTGGTCCGATGTGGATATATGTAGATTAAATCTAACTACACTTAGGTAAGTAACCTCTGGAAGATGTATTGCCCCTGAGAACGTTACACAAGACCGTCTGGGTGTGCCTCCACAACAACTTCTGCAAAAACTGTAATGACAAAGAAGAACACAAAATATCTCCTCTGTCATTATTAGGAATCTAAGGAGAAGAATTCTTGGGCACACATAATATGTTAGAGAAGGAAATTCACACATACATACATAATTGATCGATAATAGCCTTTCAGTTAGGTTTACGGCATAGCACCTTAGCACCACATTGTTGTTTGTATTAATTTTATATATGAGTGCAGGTACCTACAGTAAAAGTCGACTTCGAACGACAAGTTTTTGAGAAACTTTTCATAACAATTTTATTGATTCTTATAGTTTTTGCCAGAAATCTGCTCAGTGAGGAAGTCGCCAAGGAAATATCTTTTCACATCTAATAAGCCAACATACTACTTAGTAAACTAGGAAGACTATGCCGAAATGGATACATGCAGTACAAATTGGATTAAACCTCGCCGGGCTTCTGTAAGAAACTTCTGGTAGTTAGAAGAATACATAACACAAGAGAGTCTGGGTCTAACCTACAACAACTTCTGCAAGATCTGTAATGACGAAGAAGAATGTAAAACATCTTCTCTGTCATTATCCTGCATTATTAGGAACCTAAAGAGCAAGACACTTGGTCACACAGATTTCTGGCAAAAATTCTGAGAGTAAATAAAATTGGCATGAAAAAGTTTCTCAAAAACAAAATCTGTCGTTCGAAATCGACTTTAAATTGTAGGTCCCGGCACACATGTATAAAATTTGCACACACAACATAGTAAGTGGCGCTGAGAAGCTAGGTCGTAATCCTGACTGAAGGGTTGTAATGACCAATTACGTATGTATGTACGTTGTTATGTGTATACAATTTTGTTTTTTTTTTAGTGATTAAACACTTTTCCAGTTGGAAGATGTAATCCTGCAGGCCTCAAAAATCTTCAAGAGAACCGCAGGTATGCTGAGGTAAACAATGTGAACATTTATTCTCATGCTTAAAGTAAATATGAAATGCAGAACGAGTCCCAAGATGCTAAACTGTCCCTCACCGATTTCAGTTGGCGGTAAAGGACACACAAAACAGTCTGCATTATCTTTTTTTAAATTGCGCAATTGATTGTTTGTGGAATACACTTCTTCTCCGCCTTTAATAAAATTTGTAATAGCCATTGAGATAGTTTTGTTTGCCATAATCTAGAGCAGTTTGTTGTTTTCAAATTCCTTTGGGGAAAAAGCCTTCTAAGACAACACCTTTACATAGTTGAACGTTATCTATCAAGCGTTATATTTTACAAAACAAAAACACCTTGGAGAGACTTTTATTGGAATTTAACTTTTAACCATAAATTACAACAATTTATTAACAAAAAGGCAATTTTATCACTTTAATTACTTTCAATGGTTTTTTTTCTGTTGTTAGATTTTCTTGTCAATTTTCTGTAAATTTTTGTTATTTTTCTTAATTTGTTTTAGTTGTTAGAGCTGATGCCATTTTAAATTATATATGTTCACATGGATGTCGTCACAATTTTAACCTACTTTATGAAGTATAGTAGCAGCAATAGCTGACTGCATAAGAAAGACTTTGGAGAGTCACTGCTATAGAAAATATTGCCTGGCATTTTTTCTTGCGAATACAAGAATGAAAAAAAGAAGGAAAAAAATGGAAAAAAATTGTTTTGAATTGATTTGATTTTTTTAAAAAAAAATGGAAAATTAATTTAAAAAACAAAAAAAAAATCTTTTTTAAATTTTTTAAAAAGGAATGAATGAAGAACCAATACCAAGGCATTAAGCCAGGTTGGGATATGTAAAAGTATGGGTTAACTTAAGTGAGAATGTATAAGTAAAATAAACTAAAATTTGCTTGGTGGTTGCTTGAAACGAACTAATACTTAAGCACTTTTGAAACCTCAGCTATGAGAGTATTAGTGGTTCAAAAGATATTGTGGTGGTAGTGTATGGGTAAAGGAATTTAAACTGCTTTAATTTTTCAAATGTAGTGGTGTTGGTTAAAGCTTTCCTAACTCAATCTCATTTTCAATTTTTAAAGAAACCAAACAAAGCTTTTTTGTTTTTAAAGACAAAGAGTTGGTTTTGATGGTTTTGCTTTTGCAAAAAACACTCTCACTTTCCTAACCAAGCAAAGAGTGGTAGTTTTGCTTTTGAAAGCAAATATGTTTGGCTTTAAACTTTTGCATTTAAAAACAAAATGCAAAGCTTTTATTGTGTTATAAATTTAATTTAATTTTTAATGTTTTCAATTCATATACGAATTTATATTTTGAAGAAAAAAAAAACGCAAAAAACAAAAGCAACAATAACAATTAAATACATTTTGAGCTCTCTTTTTTAGTAGCATACGTTGTTGAGTTTGTTGTCGCATTAAAAGACAAATTCAAACTCAAAATATATTTGCTTGGTTTTAATCGTAATAAATGTGCGGAGTATATAAGCCACTAACTGACCAAAGACAGCATCCAGTTAAAGGTTTGGAATCGTAGCGGGTTCTACAATCCTTCACAATTTATTTTTAGTGTTTAACACCAAATAATAAATACTGTTTATATTTTATTTAAACAATAAGGTGCAGTTTTTTTCTTTAATTTTTCTCTATAAATTTAAAATATAAATTAAAATAATTTAAAAAAATAATTAAAAAAATAAAGTGTTTTAAATTAAAAACTAGAATAAAAAGAACTTTCCATTTAAATAAGTGAATTAATTATACTTTTATTATGTTTTTCTAGTGAGCTGTTTTGACGTAAAAAATATTGTGTGGGTGTGTTTATTCTAAATAAATCAAAACAACATGAAATTATTTGTAAGTATTTTAAAAACTGTATTAAAAGAAAAGAAGTGTTTGCATTTAAAAACAAAAAAAAAACAAAAATATATTTTTAAAATAAAAAAAATTTTGAAAAGTTTGAAAGAGTGCTATTAAAGTTAGCTACAGTGTTATGAAATTAGATTTTCAAAAATGTTAATTCTTTAATTCAAAAAAAAGAAACTCAACTTTAAAAAAATTTTCAAATTGTTTTGTGATTTTGAATTTTTCAAAACAACAAATTCTCATCAGAACAGAACCTTAGAAAAAAACTTTAAAATTTTTTTAAGATTTTTTAGATTTCAAAAGAAGCCTTAATTTTAAATAAAAAAGACTTGATATACTTCCATCTTGCAATAAATACAATGAAATCGATTCTACTTTCTATCTTAATTACCAAATCGCAAGTCTTAACTTTGCTTCTTTTCAAAATACGTTAACATTTCCTTTCATTTTTCCTTAATAAAATCAAAAGACTTAAGCAACAAACTTATTCTACTTTGTAGCATAAAGTAGCATAAAATAAACAATTTTAATATGCTATTAAATTGGTTGTCTTCAAAACTTCTTGTTTTATTTCAAAACTTTAGATGTCATAGAGCTTTTATTTCCATTCACGCTTGTTAAGTTTGCCAGCAAAAGACTTAAGCAACGAACTTATTCAACTTTGTAACACAAAATATTAAATTTTATTAGAATATTAGATTGGTTTTCTTCTAACTTCAGCTCTTAATATAGATATTCTAGTTTCAATACCCTTTACTTGCTTTCAAGTTTGTTAACTTTACCAATAAAGGACTTGAAAACCCACAACCTGTTGCTTTAAATTCGAAAAAAAATTTCGTACAATTTTATTTAATTTTCAATGAAGTTTTATAAACAAAATAATTTTTCAAAACTATATTTATCTTGCAATTGATAAATTGAAGTTTGAATCGCAATTTTTTTTTTTTCTAACAATTGTTAGTTTTTGACATTTCAAATGAAATATAAAGGAAGCAGACTTCTTTTCTTTTAAAATATAAACTTTGTCTTGCACAGAACGTAATAACTTCAAATTTGAAACATAGTTTCTGCTAATTATTGTAAATTTTTAACATTTAAAACAAATATAAACCAGACTTCATTTAATTTAAAATAGAAAGTTACTGCCGCAAAAGGCCATGACGTGTAATATTAAAAACGTTAGGTAATCAAAATCATAACAAACTGATTAATTTTCCATAACAATTTTCTTTATTTAAATTGAGAAACCTTACATATCAAACACACATTGTGGTAACAATCGTTATTATTGGGCATTCACAACGAAAGACTTAAGAAACAAACTTCTTTTATTTGATTTTAAAAAAGTTAAATTCCAAATGAATTCCAATTGTAATGCCCACAGTTCAAGAAGCTTTTTATACGAAACCAAAGACTTAAGAAACAAACTTAATTGATTTTGTATTTAAATGCTATTTTTTTTTGAGATCGGAAATTTATATGAAGACCACACAATTCTTCAGATATTTTAAAGTCGTTTCCATCAAAAGTTTCAATAGCCTGAAGCCATATTCATTATTCAAAATTTTTACAACACTTCCATACTTATTGAATTGGACATTAGAACCCTTTAGTCGGTATTAAGTTTCTCACACCACTTATGTTGTGTGTTAATCTTATACATACAGTGGTGGCCTTATAATTAGAAATAACTTAGCAACATGTATGTTTGTTAATTTGTTGTACAATTTTCACTGTGGAAGGACGTCTTATATACGTTTTTCCATCAGATTGGGACAAATTAAACTTAGATGCCAGAGAACGCTGTTCCAGAAACATCGTTTCTAATTATAAGGCCACCACTGTAAGTGGTGAGACTTACAGTTTAAGATCAACTACAAACGATAAATCAGTTTTTGGATAAACTTTTTCATGGCAATTTTATTTCACTCTCAGAGTTTTTGCCAGCAATCTGCCAAAAGGCAATCGCCGAAGCAATATTTTTTCATATTTCATTTTGTTGGTGATGTCTAACCTGGAGTTTGAAGCCAACACACTACCTACTAGACTGCGGCGACTATTTCTATACTTATTTAATTGGTCACTACAATCGTTTAGTCCGGATTAAGTTTCTTCCAATACTCATGTCGTGTGTGTGTTAATTTTATCCATGAGTGGTGGAACTTACAATTTAAAGTCGTTTCTGAACGACAAGTATTTTGAGAAACTTTTCATGCCTAATTTTTGCCAAAAAAAATGCTGACGATTTTAGTTCTCTCCTGAATCTTTTATGACAATTTGGAGACTTTATTCGAAAGTCATTTAATTTTCTATTCCCTTTTTTTATGAATCCAAAAAGTACTGAATCTGTAACTACTCTGCAATGACCTGACTGTACCTGATAACCGCATATTTCTTGGCATCCTTAAAGATTCCCTACAATATTTAAACCATTCTCCATTGGCAACATCCTCTGCATAATAGTTGGATTATATTCACAGGAACGCCCAGCAAGCCTTCTGTATATTCTTATGGTATGTCTAGCCCTTCCTGTAATACACATTATATGAGCCTTTCTGGACAGTTTGCTAACCCATTGTACAATGGGTAAATTCGACCTCCGGGTACTGTATTTGTCTTAATTGACAAGTACACGTCCTTTAACCTAACCCATGATATCCCCAAGTTTCTTGTAATACGCTTTATACGAGCCTCCCTTGACATTATCCACGATATACACCAGTATTTGAAAAAAATTCATTTTTATTATCTCGAGTAATAGGCTCTTAGATATTAAAAATCTTTTTAAAGTAGTTTGCAAGACTTTACTGAACTTCAAACAATATTTAAAAAACTCTTAGAATTCTCTTAACAAGGTGTAGTATTGAGTTTTGTGGCATTAAAGACGATTTCGATTTAAATTTTGAAAAAATTATTTATTTTAAAATCATATTTTAAATTGACAATACATCTTAACATATGTCTTTGAATTTAAATCAACTAATTTGTATTCTTAGCTTACAAATCACTCTCTAATTCAAGTGATACATACAATATGTCATTAAATTCACAGCCATTTTTGACACATTTTGATGAATGGCTGCTGCATTTGAATAAAATTGTATAGGAAAACCTCTTTTTGAAGCAACATGCAATTAAATTGCATTCAACGGGCATAAATTTACGAGACTAACATTGTTTCACAAAGTGTGTGTTACTGTTTCTTAATGTCATCGATATTAGAAACTAACAGACATGCTTGAGACAACAATCGAAGAGGAAAAAAATTCATTATTCAAGAGATAACAAAAAACGTTTGCAATGAAGTGAATTAATTCTTAGGAATTAAATTCTTTTTTTTTTTAAATACTTGTACTAGAGTAACAATTAGAAATAAATCCAGTTTTAAAAGACCACAAAGCCTGGCTTCACTTGGGTTAATCAATTAAAAAATCTCAATGTGGAGGCAATCTAAACAGCTCTGTTTTCTAAAGAAAATTTTTATAAAATGCTTCAGCAATTATAAGAACAATCTTAAGACTCTATTACAAACAAAACAAAAGACTTAAGCAGGGAACTTGTAATGAAAAAAAACGAAATTTCCACAAAGCCTACGAAACGACTTCTGATTTCGATGACATAAACTAAAACCCAGCTCCTGTCTTGCTATTTAGACTATGGCCTCCATTTCATATTGGCATTCTTCCTACTGATGTGACAACAACTGCTGCCTAATATAATGGACGACACCTGTAATAATTATTACAGCCATAATGGCACAATTATCAATTATCTAATCGTTATTGCCTTCTTTCAAGCAAAAAAAAACAATTTCAGTACGTATCGAATACATATATTAAGTAACGATTTTTAAGGCGAAAGTAATGCGAAGACAAGCAAAACGCTTTTAAGTGTCGCAAATCCAAAATAATAACAACAACATGGCCACTAATAGCAAACATTTAATAAAAAAAAGAAGTGAAATTTTGTTTACAAAAAAAGTTAAAACAACAAACCATACTAAGGAATACCTGACTGGCATTTTAAAAAAAGGGAATGAATTTTTTTTAAATAAAAAATTTAAAAGAAAAATTTAAAAAAAAATCGAAATTGATTTAAATAAATTAAATATTCAAAAACAATTAAAGAAAAAATAAAATAAATAAATTCATAAACAATAAAAAAAATTTTCAAAAAAGTCTATCCAAACCCAGCTTATATGCCCTATACACCTGTTGTTGTTAAACCGTAGTAACTTTTATTTAATTTATTTAAATTTATCAATAATTTCATATTGTTTATATTACCATTGATTTTATCAAATAATTATTCAAGTTTCATTCATTAATATGCTCAAACAGGCATTCACAAGTACCTTTCATGCAGAAACAAAACTGAAAAAAAATTCATATTTTTTCTTCTGTAATATTGTTGCTGTTTGTCTGTTTGTTTGTTTGTTTTTGTAATATTATATTACTACCATGAAATGTATATTTCCGTCAACAAACTATTGCTACTACCAATCAACTTGTATGGTAACACCCCAAAAAATATATATGAAAAGAAAAGAAAACTGAAATCAAAACAAACTCAAGTAAATATTGCTTGGATTTGATAAAAAAAAGCCGGTATATGAGTAAGCCAAATAAGCTTAAGTAAACATAATGAAAGCGACTGGCGTTAAGGCGAAAAGAAAACATATAGAAATTAAAAGATTTTAAAAGTGAACATTTTTCTATAAAATGTAAAGGAAGATACAAGAAACAAAAAGAGGCCAAGGACAATAGCAACAAAGTTTTGTCTGGCACATGTTAATAAAGGCATACAGACTGTAGGTATTTAAGCCGACAAGAAACATGGAAAAACGAAAGCACTTATGCACAGAAATATTTTCTTCGAACTAAAATCATACGTTCTGCAGAACCCCTGCAATTTTTGCATGATAATCGTATAAATTAAATCACAAAACAACCTTCATAGTGCACAATATTTCAAAAAAGCACACGTAATTTACACTACCGTAGGCTAGTAGGTAAGCCCACGGTTCAAACACCAGGTCAGACTTCAAAACGAAATACAAAAAGTATTTCTTCGGCGACTTCCTCTCAGCAGATTTCTGGCAAGAATTCTGAGAGTGAAACAAAATTGCCATGAAAAGTTTCTCAAAAATCTGTCGTTCGGAATCGACTTTAAACTGTAGGTCCCGCCACTCATGTATAAAATTAAAGCGGTGTGAGAAGCTAGGCTGTAATCCTGACTGAACGCTTGTAATGGCCAATTATGTATGTATGTATGTAATTTAAACTAAAAACAATTCCCCGAAAGCGAGAGATTAGAGCCACTTAGTACATGGAAAATGTTTCTCAAAAAAGTCAACTTTTTCTTGGTAACAAAAGACTTAAGCAACAAACTTTTGCTCTGCTTATGAAGCAGATCTGTACACAAATCTTGTAAAACTTTAAGAAAAGTGAACATACTGGGAATGGAATATTCCACTACTTAACTTAAGTTTTGACTAAGAATTCAAAATTTTTAGAAACCAAACGAAAAGCAAGAGAATAGAAAGCAATTTCCTTTGTTTTCTTTTAAAAACTAAATCACAAAAGACCTCAAAGGTCAATCTTATTGAGCAAATATCTACCTCTCCTTATTATTATCTCTGATGTGCTTTACATATTGTCATCGTAGAGCTACCATCTAGTGATCTAGCTTTACTTTATATAGGGTATACAGATAATGTGTTCTCTAAGTCTATTGCCCTGACAAACTCTAAGATTCTACACGCTGTTTTAAAGCACAGACCCAAACCAAAGTGTGTTCTGATGTTTTATTCCAATAATAATACTGATTACATTACGATTCTTGCGCCAGACAAGTGTCCATTTAGCCTACAAAGGCCTGTCAAAGGGCCCCTTACTAACCTTCGATTATTCCTGTATAGTCTTATACTCATTTCAAATCTCCTTCTATTATAATTACCCACCAAAACTTAGATTGCCTTACATTCATTTAGTTTTCAAAGCCTTTCGGCCTCTGTCCATTCTTCCAAACCTCTATTCCCGCTCTACAGTATGATCTGGTTCCATTAGCGGCATGAATACATCCAGCAAGGCCTTGCTCTCTGGTCATGCAATTACATTTTAGACTCTTAGTGCTTAACTCCATATGAACTATAGATTTATTCTTGATTCACCCATACAAGGGCTGTTATTAGCGTATATCCAGTGAATAATCCTTGGATTTTATTAACAAGATTTCTTTGCAAAACTCTGCATATCATTATGACGACATGTCTGGGGTTTCCTGAAATGCTTTTTATACCAGCCTTTCATGGCAATTTACAATCCAATGATATTTGCAGAGATTTGATATTAAGTTTCCATGATATTACGTCATTCAACAGGCAAATATTTTTCCATTTAGAAAGATTTCTCCTTCGCGTAAATGGTACTAGTGTGGTCTAGCCCCCCCCGATTTATCATTAACCCCACTCAAGACCTCTTTGGGTGATTTTTTTTATGAATGAGCCTCAAATAGTGTCAAGAGACATTGTTTTGAGTAAATTTACTTCCAATTAAACTAGTAGGTCGTCCAGATCATGTGCAGTAAACATATTGCTTTGGAAACAAAAGACTTAAGCAACAAACTTGATTTTAATTCTGCGAAAAAATGTATTTCTTTAAGCAAGAGATTTTAGAAACAAATCTCTTATTATGCCTAAGTATCCAAAATGAATGCCTTTTTGCTGTTCTATACTCATGTTTACATATTTTCAAAATCATTTGGAATACCCCGCAAATTTTAATGTTTCCATTACACCATGTGAATGAAAAACCAACCAAAATTTTCGTATTCAAATAACCCAAGGCAATCATTTTACAACCAAGATTTTTCAAGTTTAACTTCTTTTACAAATAAGTCAAAACAAATTGCAAATTTGCTCAAGCGTAACTGCTTCTAAAACGAAAAAAAAAAATTCTCAAAGAATAAAAAACTTGTTACAACCAAATTATTTCAAGAATGCCTTCTAAATCGATTGACGCTTTAAGACTTTATTGTATCTTCCAACAAGCCACACTCGAATAATTTTTCTTTTATTTCTCTTGCTTGCTGCTCATGTGAATAAACTTTTATTTTCGATTTGAAGCTGGTTTGTTTACTTCTCCTTAAGCTTTCTGGAAATTAAAATTTTTTTTTTACAAATTTATGCAAGACTTTGTTTTGCTTTGCTTTGCTTTGCTTTTTACAACGTTTACCGCTCTTTTTAACCTGATTTACAAATGAAATCAAAAGTTGACTTCTCTAATAGCAGAGACACACACAGTGAAATTTGCATAATTTTTTGGATTTTCGTTTTGCCTTCTTTGCCTTTTCTTTGCTTCTGACAAGGTTAAGTATTGTGGTGGGTTATGGTTTTCTGTTTAATGACTTAATGACAAAGCGGTTTCAAAGAATTTCAACAAAAAACCTATGATTTATGATTTAAAAACAAAAACAAAAAAGATTTCAAACAGAAGCTGTTAACAAATACTCAGTAGAGTAGAAACAAAAAGACTTAAGCAAGAAACCTTAAAGTATTAACACATGATTAATGAGTTTCTAAGTTTTTTTTTGTTTCTAACATTGCATTTAAATTCATTAAAATAATACCTTTTCCTCTTACCCTCTTTTTATAGATCTGCCTCGCCACATTGTTGGTGGCCTCCGCTTGCGGCGAAACAGCCAAGAAAGCTGCCTCCGAAAAGGTACCTTTGGAAAAGAAACTCGATAAACGCGGTCTCCTCGAGTTAGGTTATGGTTATGGTCACTCCGGTTTGGATGTCGGTTATTTGGGACACGGTTCCGTATCGCACGGTCACGGCTACGGCTTTGGTAATTCTATTGCAGGATATTCAGCACCAGCAGCTTATTATGGTCATTCTGGTTTTGCAGGTCATGGCGGCGGTATCATTGTCGGTGGTCATGGCGGCGGCGGCGGCGGCGGCGGTGCCTATATTACTGGTCATGCTGCACCACAAGAATTCCTTATTAGCAAAATGGCCGATGTCCATAAGACTATTACCATTACCAAGGGTATACCCGTACCACATGTTGTCGATCGTCCCTATCCCGTCGAACACATCAGACATGTGCCCGTTCATGTAAAGGTACCAGTGCCACAGCCCTACGAAGTCATCAAGCAAGTGCATGTACCTGTCAAGGAATACGTTAAAGTACCCGTACACGTACCCCAACCCTACGAAGTCATCAAGAAGGTTCAAGTACCCGTACAAGTACCTGTAGATCGTCCCTATCCCGTTAAGGTACCCGTACCCCAGCCCTACGAAGTTATTAAGCACGTTCAAGTGCCCGTTAAGGTACCCGTACCCCAGCCCTACGAAGTTATTAAGCACGTCCAAGTACCCGTTAAAGTACAAGTGAACGTACCACAACCCTACGAAGTTATTAAACACGTTCAAGTGCCCGTTCATGTGCCCGTCGATCGTCCCGTACCTGTTGCTGTACCCAAACCTTATCCCGTTCCCGTTGAGAAGCCATACCCCGTTGTTGTTGAACGTAAAGTTCAAGTTCAAGTACCCGTACGTGTAGATCGTCCCTACCCTGTGCCAGTTGATCGTCCCTATGAAGTTAAGGTACCCGTAGATGTACCTCAACCCTACACTGTTGAGAAGCGTGTACCCTACACTGTCGATCGTCCCGTGCCCTATCCCGTTAAGGTAGCCGTTGATCGTCCCGTACCAGTGCCAGTTGCCAGACCCGTACCCGTTACTGTTGACAGACCAGTACCTGTTCCCGTCGGTGTACCCGTTGTTGCTGGTCACTCTGTTGTACAACATGGTGGCGGCGCTGGCATTATCGTTAGCGGCGGCGGTGGCGGTGGCGGTCATGGTGGTTTCTCCTACGGCGGTGGTCATGGTTTCTCATCCGGCGGCGGTCATGGTTTCTCATCCAGTGGTTATGGTTTCTCTAGTGGCCACGATGCCACCATTGTCTCTGATGCCCATGGTTACCACAAAAAGAAATAAGTTTTTCAGCCCCTAAGGAGTTGATTGCTTTCAACAAAAACAACAACAACAAAATCCCAAAAAAAAAAAAACAAAAAAACAAAAACAAAAACTGTAAATGATTTCTTTTTTGTTGTTGCATGTGTTTAATATACAACAACAACTATAACATATTAAAAACAAACAAAAAAACTAGTTATAATTCTTCTAACCCCCCTCCGCCCCTATTTCTACTGCGCCCCCCTTTTCTACCACCTACGCGCCACATGTTATTCTATTGTGAAAAATTTCGTAATGAAAAGAAAAGAAACTTTGCCACTAGGTATGCTGATCATTTTCTGCTGAAATGTTTAAACGTGCAACAGAAGCTGTAAGCTAAAGTGAATTTGAAAATTGTTTAGGAAACTGTAGACACAGATGCGTTTGCCCGCGACTGTGTGAACACCACTGCCACTTAGATTTTAAGAATACCAAGCAATTTAACTCAACTTCTTGTCTTAATATCAAGTAGGAACTGTTTTATATTCAAAGACTCTCTTAAGCATATTATAACTCGACCACCATCGTCCGAGGAACTAAGCTTTTATAATAACGAAATTATTATAAAATATTTTTGGTTTCCCTACAACAACTACGACAAACAGCGAAAAACAACAAACAACCAAACTGCATGACTTTTAAACAATTAAACAACATTGTGATAAGACTCGTTGAAATTTGTTTATTTTGTTTAAATGTCAGCATGATTTCTTTCCAGTTATAATTTGTCTTTTTTAATCTTCTTTTTTTCTCCCCCGAAAAAGAAAAGGAAAGTTAATATTTTTTATTTATTTTTATAAGAATTTCGTTTTCCTATTTATTTTTCTTAAGCTTTACCTTATGGCAGCTGCATTTCATTTGAACATTTCTAGTGGAAAATTCTTTAATTGTTTTGTATATTTTTTTTTTTTTGAGTGTATAAATTAATGTTTTTTTTCTTATGTTATTATTAAAAAATATATTAATTTTTTTTATTATAAAAATTGTAAATAAGTTTATTAAGAGAACCAATGTTTTTAAAAATGATGACAAAAAAATGTAAAATGTATAAAAATAAAATATATTTAAAAAAATTTATAAAAAAAAATATAAAATACAAGAGTTTTTTTATTTAACTTGGAGGACTAAGAATACAAAAGACTTAAGACACATACTTGGAATGCAAATAAAAAAACTGAATAGCAAATACATTTACTATTAGACACATTTATTATTTACGTTTACTATTGTACAAAATAAACAGTTTGGGAGAACATAGCAAAGTAGTAAAAGTATTTCTATCAATTGTGCAAAGATATGTTGAATAAAATAAAATACTTCAGAAGCATTAGAATTTTATTTAATTGAATTAAATTCATACAAGAAGTAACAAAGAACAAGAGAGTTTTTTTACTTGGAGGACTAAGAATATAAAAGACTTAAGACACATACTTAGAATGCAAATAAAAAACTGAATAGCAAATACATTTACTATTAGACACATTTACTACTTACATTTACTATTGTACAAAATAAAGAGAGTTGTTATATAACTTGGAGGACTAAGAATATAAAAGTCTTAAGACACATTCTTAGAATGCAAATAAAAAAACTGAATAGCAAATACATTTGCTATTAGGCACATTTACTATTTACATTTACTATTATACAAAATAAACTGTTTAGGATAACATAGCAAAGTAGTAAATGTATTTCTATCAATTGTGCAAAGATATGTTCATTAAAATAAAATTTTATTTAATTTAATTCAATTTATACAAGAAGTAGCAAGTAATGTAAAGAAACAGTCTTTAAAATTTTAATTTTAAAACCAATAGAAATAGCAGCAACAAATAGAATTCAAATAAATAATTGTCGAAGACATAAATACAATCTCAAGATATATAAGGTATGTATATCCATATTAGTTATCAATTCAATGCAGGAATTAATGATCAAACTATGCCCGCAGGTATTGACATGTTAATAAAATTTATGCTCGTACACTTACTACTAACCTGTAAGAATAGTTAAACTAACGAGTAATATATTCCTTTAATAGAAAATTCCTTGCTGAACAAAAATCAAATCTTGTAGATTTGTCCACTTTAAACTCCAATAGTAGATTTGATTATCATTATATAAAGTCATGAATTAATAGGCTTACATAACTATATTCATATAAAATAAATACTTTTTCAATAACCTCAGATCACTTCTTAGGATCTTCAATCTAATGTAATGTAGGCACATTGACGATTTTATCGTGATTTGTAGCCGCACATCCTTGATAATAGCGATTTTCTCTCAATAATTTACTCAGATTTATTTTGTTTTAAGTTCCGCTCTGTTGGTGTTATTAGATTATATTTTTACTGTTATGGTTAGTCAGTTGACCCTAACTTTCATTGAAAAATCATTTTCTGCAATACAAACCGTTTCGAGATGTATGCGTACATAGGCGAACACATTTGAGATGTATTTGGCACAATAGCAATCTTATTAGATTAAAAAGCATTAAATACATCCCAAAAAATTAGTATTTATTGTGGATCTTAGACTTATTGAATATTTCTTTGGGAACTTATCTGAGCAATCACCGTCAATGGTGAGCACAACCGTGCAATAATTACGAACGTGCCACTCAACTCATGTCCCATTGGAAATTCTAAGTGAATAATTTCAGAGCATTCCTATTTCATTGGGAGGTAATTAAATACCCACCCAGATCGCGGGATATGACCCCTTTAGACTGTTTTTAAGACCAAACCATACATCTTCCCTTACAATAATGCTTGTAAAGCAATTTAATTGTTTTTAAACAAAATTCTTCTTCTCTCATAGAGAAAGACAACATAGTACCCACTAGACTTCCTCGATAACATCATACATACATGAATAGATAATTGATCATTATCTATATACATACATACATACATCATTACAACCCTTCAGTCAGGAATACGACCTAGTTTCTCACATCACTCATGTTGTGTGCGTTAATTTTATACATGCGTTGCGGGATCTACAGTTTAAAGTCGACCCCGAACGACAGATTTTTGGGAAACTTTTCATGGCAATTTTTATTTACTCTCATAGTTTTTGCCAGGCGCTTTTTGTATTTTGTTTTGATGTCTGGCCTGGGCCTCGAACACTGGGCCTCGAACCCTTTACGTCTAATAAGCCAAAAAACTACCTACTAGACTACGGCGATTTCCGTCGCCGTCATTATCTATATACTTCAGTCAAAATTAGGACTTAGCTACTCATACCACTTATGCCGTGTGTATTAATTTCATACATAAGTGGCGGTACCTGCACTTTAAAGTCGACTTAGAACAACAGATTTTTTTGTGAAACTTTTCATGACAATTTAATTTCACTCTCAGAGGATGACGCCGAAAAATATTTTTTCATATTTCGTTTTTTGTTATGAACTGTGGCCTCATGTTGAAAAAGCCAACACACTATCTATAGACTACGACGACTTCAAATTACTGTATAATTACTTCGTTAATAGGTCTTCTGTGTTTCTTATACATTAAAGGGAAAAGATACAATTTGTTTTTCTACTACCTAACAGAAGAATTTGTTTGAAGACCAAAAGAAATTGTTGTCCTATTTCGGAAGAATGGCTTCAAAACTGAAGAAAATACTTTTTCCTTATTTATAAACTATACAATAGCAAAATATTCACGAAATAACTTCTTCTTTAATTAATTTTTCTACAACGCCTAAGAAAGCCTAACATGACGACGAACTTAAACTTGGACTAAATATTTTAAAAACATTTTAGGCATTCAATTAAAATTTCTGCAAACGTAAATATTTTAGGAAAAGTATTAAAATTCAACAAACTTGATAACAGATGTAAGCCGCTCTACATTTATGTGAGAAATATGTCATGAATTTGTTCCTATGAAAGGGAAATTTACGAATATGTTCCTCAACATTCCATTTAAATAAAATGAACAAAAGACTTAAGGTACAAAATTATACTACCTGCGCTAACAACATCTCATTCAAATACTTCCATTTTCCAACACTTGATGTAATTACAAAAATATTTAAAAAAAATCGATAATGAAATGCATTGTCAACTGGCATTACAAACCAATTGTAAGACACTTCTACAGGAAATTTATCAGTACCATATCGATGCTTGCTACAGCAGACCAATCGCCTGCTTAGCTGGAGTTCAAAAAACGGAAGCAAGGCAGAAATACTTTGTGGAATATCGATGCATGTAGCTTATTAGCCTGTCTTATTTCATTATAAAGCAACTCTAACTTAAAAATCTAACATTTAAGGCACAAACTTGAACTAATCAGTCAAAATATTTCGTTTCAATACAAACTTGGTTTCCTATTAATTTTATAGAAAAATTTCTTGCTAAGGAAAAAAAACGAAACAAAAGACTGAAGACACAAACTTACAATGAAATATTTCTTCATAAATCTAATGACTACATATACTTGGAATGTAATTTTATTTCATTAAAATAATTCCTACTTAATAACAAAAGACTTAAGACACAAACTTGAACTAATTAAAGCAAAATATTTCTTCTCCATACAAATTTGGCACCCTGTTTATTTTATTAAAATACTTCTTCAAAAACAAAATAAAAAAATTAAATAAACAAAACAAAAGACTGAAGACACATACGTTAAATGCTTAATATGGATATATATGTTCATAAATCTAATAAATACATGCATTGGGAATCTTATTTCTTCTCATTAAAATAATTCCTACTTAATAACAAAAGACTTAAGACACAAACTTGAACTAATTAAAAGATTTCATTCAAAAACCATGCCATGAAATGTATGTATAACAAACCATCATGTACTACTTTATTTCATTAAAATACTTCTACACAAACTTTGCATTTCTTTTTACAGAGAGCCCACATTCTTTAAAGTATTTAAGCCATGAACTTGCTTCTTACATTATTGAATGAAGCAGGAAAACTTATTCCCCCATTTTCTGTGAATGTTTGTATTAAAGTTTATTAAAAAATACCTCCAACAATATACAGCATCACTGGACACTGAGAAAGTATTGCACGTTCACATTGTGTGTTTTTTAATTAATTTCTTCCACTCCCAATATTAAGCGTTAGTGATTTATACATACGTATCCAAACACCCTTATTAAGTATAATACCTGCTGTTTGTTAACTGCGATTTGGTTGAGTGGGAAGTAGAAATGGTATGAAATGGAATGGAATATTTTATTTGTGTAATTAAATATAGTTTAGTTGGTCATAAACATGTTAAAACACACTTAAAAGACTTTATTTAGTCAAAGACAAGTTTCCAATAATAACGTTTTCGTTTTCGTTATATTGAAACACATTTTCCTTTGTTTACGTTTAAGGTGATGGATGGATGACTTGAATGGTCAACGAGAGGAGTGTAATCAATTAGAGAACAATTAATGGGATAGCAAGTACTTTAGGGGCTTGGCTCAACCTTGGCATAATATTTACCCTTAAAGAGAGAGAAAATTTATTGGTTGTTCCTTATCTTAGTTGTTTGTGATGAAATTTATTTTATAAAGATAAATAGGCAAGTATTTATTGCTTATTCTCATAATATAACGTAAGGTTTCTGGCATCATAACCCATGCCATTGGGTAAATTCATCGTGATATGTGCTTTAGAATCATGAAAATTTTTAGATTTCGGATGCCATTTACCCATAGATGCTAATGTTTGAAGGATGTAGGACCTGTAGGAGAGTATTTAAATGAATAACAAAATTCGATAATATCTCAGACACACTCATTTTTAATCTAGGTTAGGTTAGGTTAGTGTAGCTTCATACCAAAAGCTCACTTGAGCATGCCTAGCTGCCCGTTGTCATGCCACAGGTAAACGCAGTTCGTGTACTGACCAAGTTCTCCGAACCCAGGAGGGGGAGGTCGGTCAGCGCAAGATCTGCATATCCAAAGCACTAGTACCCCGCGCTAGAAAGCCAGCCAGAAAGTTTAATAAAGGAGGCTATGTCCTTGACATCAATGGACGATAGCTCCGTCAAGCTGACAAGGGTCGGAGAGCCAAACAATCTGTATCTGCACCTCGTAAGAGATGGGCATTGACAAAGAAACTGGATAACAGTCTCGTCCTCCTCAGCGGATCTGCACCCACGGCAGAAGTCATTAAATGGGAGCTGCATTCTCTCCGCGTGTCTACCCATAACACAGTGACCTGTAAGCATGGCCACTGTGATTGAGATGATGCCGCGACTAAGTCGAAGTAACTGGTTGGTACGCCTTCTATATATCCGGGGTCAGGTGAGTCTAGTCCTCGTTGATCGAGGATAGGTTTTCGTCTCCGAAATATTTCCGCGCGATGGCCAGTTTGATCGAGGCAAATGGCATTCCTAAGTTGACTGAACAGGATTCCCGGAGTAGTGCGCCAGCTCTGGCCAGCTCGTCGGCTCTGCAGTTTCCCGGAATGTCACAGTGTCTGGGGACCAGACAAGTGTGACACTGAAGCGCCCAGAAAGAAGGTTGAGCCAACGGCGACATTCCCTGACGATCCTGGAATTATTCGCAAAGTTCGACAGAAACTTTATGGCAGCCTGGCTATCCGAAAAGATCGAGATGCGGGTGAAAGGAACACCGTATGTGAGGATCCATTGTGCGGCCCGGTAGACGGCCATTACTTCCGCCTGGAATACGCTACAATAGTCCGGCAGCCTGAGTGAAATGTTCAAATCCAATTTCCCACCCCGCCATCGAGTTTGGAGCCGTCGGTATATACATCCAGGAGTTCAGGGGGGACGGTCGTGCCTGAGGTCTAATCACTTCTGATCGGGATCAAGAAGTTGAAACCCCTGTCAAAACAGTATTCTACAGGAAGATAATCGATTTGGGACCACCGGGTCGATCTCCAGAATTGAGGAGTGACCAGAGGGAACGACGCGCCAACGAGACAAGTCATTGAGTCTTGTCGTAGTGAACTTAGCCACCTGCCTGGCGAGGAGCCCAGTAGGAAGCCAGAGCACCATTTTTAATCTAAAAATAAATAAATAAAATAAAAAAAAACATACCACAACCTGTATTACACGATCATTGATCATGATCATGAAGTGACCATCAACAGCAAAAGCTATGAGTGTCAATAAAAGTGTACCGAGCCCCACTGTATAAAAAACTTTGAGAGTATATCTAGACCTGCAAGCATACGATTGTCAAATTATTAATCGTTGAGCGTCAGAATTTTGGAGAGTAAGGCCATCAGTAGAACGAACCCTACGGAAACAATATCGTATCAGTAACATACCGGAAAACTGGTGCGCTCCTTCCGGAATCCTCTTCAATTGAATTGGTAATGCCACTTGCCTCGGTCAAGTTGGACATTGCGCCAACCTACCGCAATGAGGAGGCCTGCTCCACCGCTAGACTCACCCGGCCCTTGATGGGTAGAAGGCGTACCAACCAATTACTTGGTCTTGGTAGTGATGTCATCTCAACCACAGTGGCTGTGCTTACAGGTCATTTCGTTATGGGTAGACACGCGAAGAGAATGAGGCTCCCATTTAACGACTTCTGTCGTGGATGCAGATCCACTGAAGAAGAGGAGACTGTTGTCGACTTTCTTTGTCAGTGCCCGTCTTTTGCTAGGTGTAGATATACGCTATTTGCATCCCCATTTCTTGTCAGCTTGACGGAGTCATCATCTATTGATATCAAGGATATAGCTTCGTTCATCAAACTTTCTGGCTGGTTTTCCAGTCTAGGGTAGTCGTGCTTTTGATGTGCAGCCCTTGCGCTGACCAACTTCTTCCTCTTCCCTGATTTTGATGGAACTTGGTCAGTATAGGGACTGCGTTCACCCGTGGCATCACAACGGGCCGCTATGCGTGCTCAAGTGAGCTTTGTGATATCAGAGCTACCACTCCGACCTAACCTAACCTATGTCGCTGATCTGATCGTTTGATTTTTATGACAATAAGCCATCAACTGATGGTTAATCATGCTTTTATTAAATTATTATTCGATGGTATTTTGTAGAGTTAATAATACCCTGGCTTATTAGACTTGATGCCTCTATTCAAACCGCAGGTCAGGCATCTCCAACAAAACAACGTACAAGAATATATTTCTTCGATGACTTTGTCTCAGCAGATTTCTGCCAAAAACTCTGTGAGAGCGAAATAAAATTGTCATTAAGGAGTTTTACAAAATATCCGCCATTCAGAGTCAACTTTAAACTATAAGTCCCATCACTCATGTATAAAATTAACATGAACAACATAAGTGATGTGAGAAACTAGATTGTAATCCTGACTAAAGGGTTGTAACTGATGAATTATGTATGTTATGTATGTATGTATGTATGAGGGTCTGCTCAGCAAAATCAAACAAATAACCACTGTGACCAGAGGCCATTGTGATATTTACACTTAATTGCCGTGAGAGATGCGTAAGAAATTCGCAAGACATTTCACGTAATGGCATAGGCATTTTGGTTATTTTTAGTATGGAGAAATTTTATCAGAATAGTTTTGAATAGTTTTGCATCAGTTATGTCAATAAAACCATGCAACAGTCCTTTGTTCAGCACACTTTCAAATTGGATTTGGAGGAAAACAATGTCTAGAGTTTGAAGATTTTTCTTCCTTTCTTTTTTCTTTTTAGACGTGAATTCTACGTTCAAATTTGACTTCCGCTTGACCAATATGGAAGATAGAGATGCAGAATCTCTTCCTGCAGCTCTTCCACCCCCTCAAGTCGCTGGTTCTACCGTTAGGAGAGTAATGCCAACATGCATTGTACTGCAAAATACTGTGAAAAATTGCTATTTCACCGCAAATCACTCGATGTGCAGTGCGTTTGGTTGAAGTGCATCAGCTATGTTGCTAAATCCTACGTCTAAATAGTCAAGAACCCACATGAGGCTATTTCTATGCCCCGCGAAAACAACTGGCTTTATTGGATAATCTTCGAAGTGATGTACCGAAAATCTCTCGATGTGCGTCAGCTATGTAGCTACCTCCTACGTTCAAATAGTCAAGAACTCACATGAGGCTAACAATGTGTTCCTATGCCCCTTCGAAAACAATGTGATGTACACATGCTTGAGGAATCTTGTGGCTGTTGTGCTATCAGTAAATATGTGTTCATTTTTTTTTAAATATTCCTCTCCCCTGCTGGCTTTGCAATGATTATTTCAACTTCAATAATGGCGCCTTAGGCAGTGCAGTTTAAGAGACATTTTAAGGCTCAAATAATTGGAAAGGATTTTAAATTTCGTCTTTATCATGTGAATTTTATTTGTAATGACCATCCACTTTTAAGAGGTATTTTCCGAACAATTTTTTAATAATCTTGATTTTCTCATGCTCCAATGCGATTGCTTGCATAAGCATGGTCTACGACATAGTCCCTCAATAAATAGTGCAACCTTAATGATCACTTGACGCCATCAAAACTTGACATTACTGTTTCTAGAAACTTGTTATACAACAACTCCCAATTGACATGTGCTGTGTGGCTTACTGTACCATCCTGTTAGAGCTACAGTCAAAGAAAAAAGTATACATACACCGCTGTACTATCAAACCGAAAACGGTGTTATAGCTTTGTTTAAGGCAGTTACAATTATAAACGTTTGAAATATAACGTAGAAATTATTAGAAAAAACAAAAAATATTACAACGGTGTATGTAGACTTTTTTCTAGGACTGCATATGTTAATGCTTAAATAAGAAAATATACGATAAAGCGATACCTTCAGACCATAATGCTCACCCATCAGGCATATTTTTCCCGATGCAATAGCTTTTTCAAAATCACTTCTGGAATTCCGGCAGTGCAAACATTGCCTTGATTCCTAGGTCTGATCACATCTCTAACTTTTCTAGGCTGTTCAAATGTCTTTTCAATAGGCCTCAAAATAAAACTGAAAATTAGTTACAAATGACATTTTAAACCGCTTAAGTTTTCATACAGAATTTGAATTTCTATTTGTTTTTTGCATTCAAATTGTAATAACAATTTCCTTCTTAATTAGTTTATAACCAATGAAGTATCAATTTATTGAAGGTCATTTAAATGTTTTACACAAAGTACATGAAGAGAAACAATATAAATTTGATGATTAAAACTTAATGTTAACAAGACTTATTATGGCTTATTGCTATTGTTAAGGCTATGAACAAGCATTTGACCCAAATTTAAGCCACAAATTTAAAAATTTTTTTTCTTGATTTGTTTTCCGAAATACAAAAAAAAAGGAAAAAAAGAGCACAAATAACGATTTTCGTGCTTAAAGTATATTTTGTTTAAATAAGATTTAAAGACATTTGTCATTCGTTTGGCAAATTCTTGGAATGAACAGAAAAAAAACGAAAAACAGTTCAAGAAGAAATACAAATTAAATTGACAAATAAAAACCTTCAAGTGCTGTTATGAGTTATAGTTTTAATGGCAGACAAATTTTAATTTTTATTACATTTAATTTATTTAAAATGAAAAGAAAAATTATTATTTTTAGTTCTTGTTTGTTTGTTTTTCTTTGTACAAAAGGTCAGTTTTAATCTGAGTAATTATCAGTAAATTATAAGGCATGAGAAAATTTTATCGCACCACAACACCACGAAGAGTTCGAGGGCGATATAATTGGCGTCTAAATTGACGCTTTTAATATGACAGAAAATTACTCATACATTGTAATTTAAAGCTCGAAATCACCAGTGACACCAGGCTTTGAATAAATAAAATCAAATTTATTGTTTAACTCTGCATTAAATTCATTAAAATAGAGCCGAGCATTTCAAACACTTTTTGAATTTAAATTATTTGGATGCCACACAAATTTTAAATAAAAAATTCTTGCCATGTTTGTTAATCAAATCAATTTTAAATCATTTAAATTGTCTTAAATAGTTATTTATCATTTTATACTTTCATTTTTCTAATTTTTAATTAAACTCATTATTATTTTATAAATCATCATCATCATCACAGCCATCATCTTTCTCTGAAGGTCATTAAACTCTTTAACTACTGACCGTATTAAAAAATTTGATTTTTTTATTGTTTAGCCTCCTCCAAAAATATACGAATAAAATAAGAAAAAAAAAATAAATTGGTGGGGCGTTTCAAGTCTTGTGTTATGGTCTTGTTTTTGTTTTTTTTTTTTTCTTAACATATTTTAGGTTTTCTGTTTTTTTTTTGTTTTGTTTTATTTCTTGGGGTCAAGTTCATTTGAAACATAATTTTTTTTTTTTGGGATTTTTTTTTTTAATTTACAACACATCTCTACAATTTTTATGATTTTATGGTCATAGTTTTTTATTACAATTGTAAACAGAAATTATTCAAAAAAAAAAAATAGTACGCTTTAATGAATTGTTAATATCCAACATTTAATGTCAAACTCAAAGAGGTTAAATGCATAAGGTCAGGAAAACATATTTTTTTTTTTAATGAAAAATTATATTCTCTCAGAGAGCGCTTGATAACAAATTGTTTACTGTCTACGTCAAGCATAACGTATTTGGCAATACTACTTACTAGTTACCGTAGTCTAGTAGGTAGTGTGTTGGCTTATTAGACGTAAAGCCAGGTTTCAAACCCCAGGTCCGACAGCAAAACGAAATATGAAAAAATATTTCTTCGGCAACATGCTCTCAGCAGATTTCTGGCAAAAACTCTGAGAGTAAATAAAGAATTGCGATGAAAAGTTTTTCCAAAATCTGACTATTGAAGTCAACTTTAAACTGTAGGTCCTGCCACTCATGTATAAAATTAACGCACACAACATAAGTGGTGTGAGAAACTAGGTCATAAACCTGACTGAAAAGTTGTAAAAACCAATTAGGTATGTATATACCAGAGATCAGCAATGAATCACTCATGAAATTTTGAGTATGCGTAAGTAAACAATATTGATTTATAAGTACAAGTTGCAATGGGTATGAGTACAACGTTGACATCAAACTCATAACATTCGAAATATGTTTGATTCATACGCCTACCCATTCAGATTCATAAATTTAGAAAAATACTTATGTATACTCATAAATGATTCGAGTGATTCGAAAAATTCACAGTCTTAGTTGGTGTTGTATTTACAAAAAAAAAGAAGAAAGAAAAAGACAAAGACTGTAAGCAGAGCAAACACACAACCTTCTTGTGAGTATGTAGTATTCGTACGCGAATCATACTTATTTTGTAATTCGTGTATACGATGAGTCATAGAGAGTCTAAATCAATAATATCATGCGTATTGTTAAGTATGAGTACCATGAGTATTTTAAACTTTGAATATGAGTAGTATGAGTATGACATTAAAATAAGTATGAATGCGTATAAGTATCAGAAATTATGAGTATGATTCGAATCTACTCATCGTTTTGAATACTTATTGCTGACCTCTGGTATATACTTGGCAACTTATCTTATGCTTTTACAAAATCAAGAGCTTTCTTACAGATCTCAACATAAACAATACTTCTGGGCCGGCTGGTATATCAGCATTGGGCATCAAGCAGTCTTTGTCTATGCTGGCTGGTCCACTGCTAAACTTCTTAGTGCCTCATATCGTGTTATTACCCTCATGTGGATTCTTGACTATTTGAACGCAGGAGGTAGCAACATAGCTGACGCACATCGAGTGGGTTGCTGTACATCACTTCGAAGATTATCCAAGAATGCCAGTTGTTTTCGAGGGGCATAGAAATACATTCAGTGGTTAGCCTCATGTGGATTCTTGACTATTTGAACGTAAGAGGTACCGAGTGTACACCGAGTGATTTGCGGTAAAACAGCAATTTTTCACAGTACTGTTGATATGTTGAATTACTCTCCAGAAGATGAAACCACTGCTTAAGGGTTGAAAGAGTTGCATAAACAGATTCTGCATCTCTATCTTTCTATCTTTGGTCAAGCGGTAGTCAAATTGGAACGTTGAATTCTCGTCTAAAGAGAAAGAAATCTTCAAACTCTAGATGTTGTTTTCCTTCAGTACCAATTTGAAAGTATGCTGAACAAACGACTGTTGGTAGCTTTCATTGGCATAACTGATGCAAAACTATTCAAAAGTATTCTGATAGAAGTTCTCGACACTAAAGATAACCAAAATGCCTAGGCCATTACGTGAAGTGGTTTGCGAATTCTTTAATCGTCTCTCACGGCAATTAAGTGTAAATATCACAAAGGCCTCTGGTCACAGTGGTTATTAGTGTGATTTTTCTGAGCAGACACTCAAACATACATACATACATAACATACATTATTGATCAATTACAACACTTCCGTCAGGATTACGATCTAGCTTCCCACACCACTTATGTTGGCTGCGGGAATTTTACACATGAGTGGCAGGACCTACAGTTTCAACTCAGCCCCGAACGACAGATTTTTGAAAGACTATTTCATGGCAATTTTATTTTACTCTCAGAGAGTTCTTGTCAGAAATCTACTGAGAGGAAGTCGCCGAAGTAATATTTTTTAATGTTGGAGATATTTGACCTGGGGTTTGAACTGTAGCCTTACGTCTAATAAGCCAACACACTACCTACTAGACTACGGCGACTGAGCAGGCTCTCTTCTACCAAATATCAATATTGTACTGCTTTTAAAAGGGATCACTGTCACTGAATATATTTTCCGGGTTACTGTGTAATTGGTAATCCCGCGAAGAGACTTATTACTTATCAGCTAGTTACAAAGGTTGGACATCAGTTATACATGACTGCTTGACAATATCCTTCTAGAGCTCAAAGCAGACCTCTTTCGTAGTTCAACACAACTACGGTTACTAGATATTAGATCGAGCACTGCATTGAAATTTTTCAAACTGGTTTACAAGATGATTCTAAAGGCCATCATGGCTTAAATTGAAGCCAAAATATTGCCAGTTAATAAGGAGCTGTCAGTTAGCTCTAGAAGATCACTTGAAATGGTATCATAACAGAGCGCTATGATTGCGTAAAATATCATGGTAACCTTTGCCGTGATGTTCTTAACAAAGCTTGAAATTTTATAAACGTTTTGAAATGATTGAAATGCAAAAGAAAAGCATTTTAAATCAGAATAAATTCCACATATCTCTTTTATTTGTATGAATTTGAACAGAATTGATCAACTGGAATGAAAATTAACGTCTGGACTTCCAATCACAATTCCAGTTTTGAATACTTTTTATTTAAATGAGGACTTCAATGAATTATTTTTTTTTTTCAATTCCATTAAAAGCTTAACTAAATTATTTAATAGCAAAGGTTAATCTTTAGTTAAAACAACTATTAATAATGGACTGTACTATGGCATACTAATTGACTGTTTAAGAGAAATACAAAAAAAATAAAAGACTTAGAAAACAAACTTTATATGATTTTACTTTCAATCTTGCCTGGCATAATAGACGTACGGAGACGAAACGAAAAAAATTATTTCTTTTTAATATTAAACGGTTTTGAGGTTATCAAAGAAAATCTTTTACCATTAACTTGGTGACACACTGACTTACAGAGTTGCAGTTAGCGGTAAAACAAACAATTGCCACCGGTTTAAAGAGTTTTTGTAATGCAAACCAAACCATACGAAAATAAGGAGAAAAAAAAAACCTGGCATAAAAATAAAAATTCACACATAATTTTTACAACGCTAAACAAAGAGCAATTTAACCGACAATGATGAGGCATTTATAAACCAAAAAAAAAAAACTAAAATTATGCAATAATCCAGCTTGATTAAATGCAATGGAAAACTAAAGAAAAAATTGCATTTTAATCAACTAACAAGAGAGAAGAATGAGGAGTTAAAAGCTTTAATTTTTTCAATTGTTTTTTTTTCTTCTCTTTAAATTGGGTAATTAAATATGGAAACCAAAGCAGAAAAATAATTGAAAAAAGAAAAAAATAATAAAAAAAATGTGTATCACATTCTTGTTTAACAACCTTTTAAACTATAATTATTATTTCATATTA
Source organism: Sarcophaga variegata (assembly GCA_932273835.1). Taxonomy (NCBI): domain Eukaryota; kingdom Metazoa; phylum Arthropoda; class Insecta; order Diptera; family Sarcophagidae; genus Sarcophaga; species Sarcophaga variegata. Next base: position 12,309,408 of record OW026361.1, on the reverse strand, counting down.
TTTTTTAATATTTTTCTTGGTTTTTTATTTTGTTCGTATAAAGTGCCGCCATTTATTATATTTCAAAGACATTTTTAGTTTTTATGCAACATCTTATGCGGCAGAAGGTCTATTTGAATCAGTCAACTGAAATTCTTTTTTTTTTTTTATGTGGTTTTCTTTTATAGTTGAAATCAGGTCTGCTAACGGGCACCCTACAGTAGCAATAGGTGCTTAAGATAACTATTTTGGAACAACAAAGGCTCGAGAAATTGAAAAATCATTGTCGGTTCAAAACTATGCTGTTGATCGTTTCAGAAATTAATGATAAATACAGGAAAACAAATAGGAAGTTGTTGCAGACAACTTAATTCAACTCCGAAAGTGAGATAGTGATGTTCAGATCTTTTTTTTTTCTTTCATATATTATTTATTGAATCTTTCCTTTCCGAATTTACAATAAGTATTCAAATCTTAACCTAAAATAATACCAAATTAAAAGTTGTTATTGCCACTGTAACGTACAACTAAAAGTGCTCATCAAAAGTAAATTTATCTGATCAGATCATTTGTTTGAACCCTTTTGAGACGTCTATGACCCTCGAATACAAGTAGGTCTCTTACAAGACGGCTGGGATGTTCTGTAATTCTAGAGATGTAATTGACACTTGCTATTTTTATTTCCTCTCGAACTAAGGGCACCTTCAGATCTTTGTGGATGTTACTGTTTCTCATATACCAAGGAGCACCTCTTATTATTTTAAGAGGTCTAGACTGCCTCCTTTGAAGCCTCTCTACATCGGATGGTGAGGCTGTTCCCCACAGTTGGATACCATAAAGCCAAACAGGTTTCAATACTGACTTATACAAAAGCAGTTTTAGTTCTAAATCAAGGGTTGACTTGGGTCCAATAAGCCAGTAAAGCTGTGCTGTTCTGAGTTTGATCTGGGTAATTTTGGCAGCTATATGGTGAGCCCAGGTAAGGCGACGGTCGAGATGGATGCCCAGATATTTTACACTACTCTTTTCTGGTACTGTCACACCATTAATCTTGATGGGCGGACAATTTCCCCTTCTCAGTGTAAGCGTAATGTGCATGCAATTAGAAACATTGACTTTTATCTTCCATTTTAGCATCCAACTTTCCAAATCGCTAACGTGAGATTGAAGTCTTTGTGATGCAACTGTAGAATACTTAAAAGCGCCGTATCATCCGCAAAAGTAGACGTGTTAGTCACTAAACTTGTAGGCATATCTGCAGTGAACAATAAGTAAAGGAACGGCCCTAGAATACTTCCTTGTGGTACGCCAGCATAAATCTTTCTGCGGGAAGAGGTGATATCTTTTGATTTTATTTGGAAATATCTATCCCGCAAGTAACTTTTTAGCAATTTATGGACATTCGTTTTTAAAAACTGCGTGATCTTAAAAAGGAGTTCTTCGTGCCAGACCTTATCGAAGGCTTGAGATATATCAATAAATAGCGCAGAGCAATACTACTTGTTCTCAAAAGCACGTTCGATTCAAAAAAGACCAGAAATCAGGGGTATGTTAAGGTAGTTAAGCATCAAAGGCCGATAAAAAAAATTGCGAAATTTATGGACACGAAAAAGGCTTCTCTTCCTCGATAAATATTATCTAATTAACGATATGTAGCCATCCTAGCAATCGAATGAAGTCGCCGTGCTCTAGTAGGTAGTATGCTGGCTTATTAGGCGTGAGGCCACGGTTCAAACCCCAGTTCAAAAATCTTGAACAAAACGAAATATAAAAAAATATTTCTTCGGCGACTTTCTCTCAGTAGATTTCTGGCAAAAACTCTGAGAATAAAATAAAACTGCTACGAAAAGTTCGTCAAAAATTTTTCGTTTGAAAGTCGACACACACACAACATAAGTGGTGTAAGAAGCTAGATCCTAAGCCTGACTGAAGTGTTGTAAAGCAATTATGTATTTATAACTCTGACCATCATTATAATCTGAATTTCGTTAAAAAAAAAAACCAGCAATCAGGGGTATGATAAGGTTGTTGAGCCTCGAAGGTCCCTAAAAAATGTGCGAAATTTGCGGAAACGAAAAAGGTTCCTCCTTTTTTCGACCTGATTTTGTTGTTAAAGACGAACCTTGTCTTGGTTGATCAGTTACATGATGAAAACATAGAAACAAAATAAGAACGCTCATGATGAACATGACTAGGCATTTGTCACCAAAGAGTTGTCAACCATTTGAAGAAAGAAACTTCAAACTTGGGTGCCAGATGGTTTAAGAGCAAAAAAGATTTTGGACTGAATTTCTATGTGCGATTTACGCAGTGAAATTTAACAATTTCTCATGTGAATGATTATTTTCGACGAAAAGTTGAACACGTATGACGCTAATGTGCCTAGGAGATAATGGAAGTGAAGCTTCGAAGATTAATTAGATTCCCAAAGACTGTGTATATCACATACAAGTTTGTCCAAGATTGCTTGGCGTTTGTGAAAGAGAAAGCGGTGACTCTTCTATGGGTTCCTCGACACGGGGACAATTCAAATTCAATTGACTTCATACATGAGATTAGCATTCCTATATAGAGGGGTCTCTACAGAGTGGTGTCAAACAAATTTGCTCATTTGTCAAGGAAACATGAGATATTGAACTCACTAGCAGAATGATCAGACTAATCCATCCCAGTAGGGATCTAACCCTAACCACAGTCCATCTTAGGAACCTCATTGCGGTTATAAAGAGTGCACATTCCCGAAAGCTGGAAGTACACCTTGCAACGATTTCTGTAAAAGCTGTAACGATGGGGAACAAACCATCTTCTCTTTCGTTGTCCTGGATTTGAAAACTTAAAACGAATACATTGGCATGAAAACCCAATAAGTCACCTAACTTGTCTAAGGCCTAATAAGTTTCATATGTAAGATTTCTTTTTTTTGGTTGAGTGAATATTTGAACACCAAATTTGCTGAATTTACATACATACATACATAATTGGTCATTTCAACCCTTCAGTCAGGATTACGACCTAGTTTCTCACACCACTTATGTTGTGTGTGTTATATATATATGAGTGGCGGGACCTACAGTTTAATGTCGACTCCGAACGACCGATTTTTTGAGAAACTTTTCATTGCAATTTTATTTCACTCTCATAGTTTTTGCCAGAAATCTGCTGAGAGGAAGTCGCTGAAAAAATAATTTTTGTATTTTATTTTAAGGTCTGGCCTGGGGTCTCGAACCCTAGCTACTCGTCTAATAAGCCAACACACTACCTACTAGACCACGGTGACTTTAAATTGAATTTACTTCACTTTATAACTTCAGCTACAGAAGTATACCCTCAGCCTCGTAAGAAATTCTCTTCATCGATATACATACAGCCATCCTATCATAACGTATGTGTTTGACAGTGTTTTATCATATGTTATAGGGTGCCAGTTCATATTTGTTTTGGCATTCTTATTACGTTTTCTGCGGTATGATTTTATTTCTTCTAAGATATTGAGAAGCCAAGCAGCTCTACAATGTGCCTGCACATTAATTACTGCCAGATGAGGCACTTGTTGTAAGCTTTGTAACATTTAAACGTAGCTTAACAATAACAGCAACAACAAATACTAAACACAACAACAATATAAATATATTACAAACAAATAACAAAAACAACATATTTTAATAGAAAAAGAAAAACAAGCAGAAAAAAACAGAAAAAACAAGCAAAAGACCAAACGACCAAACGCTACAAAGTCACAGTAAAATAGTCACAATGTTGTGCAATATCCTCTAAAAATGTATAACAACATTAAAGAAAAAAAAAACAGCAGCAACAACAACAACAACAATACTTATAGACAAAATTAAAGCTTTTTTTGTTGTTGTCTCCATTGAGGCACTGCTCTAATGAAGGCAAATTCACCTTACGGCTAAAAGAATCATACTTATTGGCTAAATAAATTGATGTTTTTTTCTAGTTGTTGTTGTTGTTGTTAGTTTTATTTTTTTTAGAAAATTCATTCTTTTGGAGGTCATTAGTATAGAAAATGCAAAAAAATCAGACCAAATGCAACACGATTACCGAAAAAGAAAACAAAAACAAAAAAAATATTGAGAATCACCAAAGGAATATCGCTTTAATAAAGCAATTGCAACACTTTGCTTGAAGTCTGCTGGTATTTTTATGGTCTTCTACGTAAAAAATAAGAAGAAAAAAAACCAAACAAAAAAAAACTGAAAATAATTGAATTTTTAAAGAAGTGTAACAATTCATGAATTGAATTGAAAAATTCACGTCTTTTTTATTTTTTTTTTGTCTTGTTTCTGCATAATTTGAAATGAATTTGGCTTCGAAATTTTTTGGTCATTTTTCAAAAGTGTTGAATTTGAATTGTTGAAATGTTTTTCAATAGAATTTTTTTTAATTAAGAACAGTAAGAAAAAAAGGAAATAATTGATGTTTTATTTAGAAACACAAAAAAGTTCAATTCAGTTCTGTTTTTAAAATTTGAAAAAAAAAATTTGTTTAAAAGGCCACAAATTCAATGCCTGCCAAAAATGATATGAACATATGTATTTACAAGCAACAAAGCCTCTGTTAGATAACTAAAGAGTCTGCAAATCAAATCGAAAATCGTCTAGGAATGCTGAACTCGTATGGATGAGATGAATCAACGGATAGCCGAAGACAACGAGAGAAAGAGTGAACCCACGTGTATGTGGACCACAGAAACATCTCTTATTATAGAGATAAGCAGAAGGTAAAGGTATACACTTCCAAAAGCTGAAAGTAACTTCCACAAAAGCTGGGAAGATGAGCCAACTATTAGATTTCTTCTCCGTCCTTCCGTATCCCTTGAAAACCTAATGCAACAATATCTTAAGCAAACGGAAATTCTAATCAGAAGCAATTTGGGTTTGCTTATTAAAGCAAACTAACAACTCTAAATAAAACCGTTTACCCAAGAATAAATAACACAGCTTCCAGACGACTTACTCCGTGGATTGCCTATTGCCGACATTCAGTCGATTTAGAGTTCGGGCTTCAAATTCTTTGTTTCATATGCTTTAAACTCATTCCTGTTCTTCTACCCGATTACTATTATTGTTGAGTAATAATACTGCAACCATACGGTCGGTTGTGCTCTCCTCTATAACGTTTCCTCCAAACGCATTGTTCTGACAATATTTCAAGCTACTACTTGTTGTCAACAAGGATAGTTGCCTGCCTAGCACCTGATTCTTCCTGGTATGTATTAATGCTCCTCATGCTTCAAAAAATGATTTCCAATGAATGATTCTTATCGTCACAGAATTTACATGTTGGATTCGATACAACCATCAAGTATACTTTGAGTCTGCAGTGCTCTTTCAAAAAACTAGTTACTAATCTCAAATTATTCGTGGATAGTCTGATGTACACATAACACAGATCTTCTCTTATTGTAATTTCCCAATAAAAACTTTGATTGTTTCAAGCCCACTTGGTCTTAGAACACTTGGTATTAGAACACTTGGTTTAGAACTTTGCCTTTCTTTATCTTCCCTTCAGTAGTGCATAGCTTTCCAAACATCCGCTGCCAGTCAATAGAATGGTTCTATTCCAATTAATAAACGCCCTCTTCCTCCTCACAAGACTATCTGTCGAAAATCCACATTTGCTTTGGAACCAGCAGAGGATAAACCTCTTTCCTCTTCCTAACTGATTCAGCCGCCCCAGATAGTCCCTACGTTTAAACCTTATAAAAGCCGAGTGCTCGAATGGCGTTTGTTATACCATATATGCTTTTCCTTCCCATTCAAGTTGAATTGAAAACATCTATCGATGGCTTAGAATTCCGTTTGGAAGACAAACTCCTACCTCTGTCCAAAAACCTTTCCTGAACCATATGTATACCAAAATATTGCCCCTCTTTCTCTTTGCAGTTTCCAAATTGCAGCATTCACTTATGTTATTAACTCTCGTTGTGAAGCATTTCCCAAAATTATGAAGTCTGTACAGGGGACAGTTAAGCAGGAAACTGTCAGTCACTCGACTCATTAGTTCACCTAATCACCAAATAAATTTTATGTCAGGCTTGTCTGTCATTATGCTATTCATAGCCTCTTTAACGCATTGACCTTTTTGTCGGACAAAAAGGTGCACAAAACCTATTTTGTTATTTATTGTTCTCACTGCGTCTTATGAACTGTATTCACAACAGCATGTCCCCCAAAGCTTTGGCCTTTTTCCGGGGTAAAAAAGTGCACAAAATTCATTTTATCCTCTCTTCTTAAGGGGAAATTAACTGGTCTACTATCTGACTGGCTATTATTTTTCTCAATACATCTGGGAAAGTGTGTTTGCAATAGTAGTCCTACCCTTTATATTTCGCTATCTGTATAGCATCATAAACTCCAAGGAACCAATTGGATTGAACATGATTTTTCTAAACGTGGTGTGAGAAATAGAAGCAATTTTCATACATTTTTAAACAGGCAATAGACTATCCATACATACACACATAATTCGTCATTACAACCCATCTCACACCACCTATGTTGTGCACTTTATTTGTATACATGAGTGGCTGGATCTACAGTTTAAAGTCGATTCCGAACGATAGATTTTTAGAGAAACTTTTTATGCATTTCTATCAGAGTTTTTGCCACAAATCTGTTGAAAGGAATTCGCCGAAGAAATATTTTCTCGTATGTCGTTTCTTGTATGTCGTTTACGTTCTTTTTCAAGACACTTTCAACTTCTTTTAATATCTAAATGGATGCCCAGTTATGAGTAGTAAAAATTTTCAATTTAATTAGATGTTCTGGCTGGCTTTTCATGTTCAAGAATTATATGTAGCTAACAGGTTTGTGCCTTAAGTCTTTTGTTCTAAGAGCTAAACAAGATCATTAGATATTCAGCAAAATTTATTTTTTATATGAAATTAAATCACTTCAAAGATCTAATTGACATTTGTATGCTGCATTAATTTGAGAAATATTAAAAAAAATATTTTAAAAATTTATTGTTATTGTTATTTTTATCGATAAAATATGATTTCTTTCACTAAAACATCACTATAAGGGGTATTATGGTGACATTTGAAAATATAAATAAAAAAAAAATCTTTTTTTGTTTTTTTTTTTAAGAACAATTTTAATTATAACAAACCAGTAAACAAATATTTAAATTAATTAAATTTTTTTAAAAAATTAATTTAAAAAAAATTATTTTAAAATTTTAAATTTTTTAAAAAAATTTTGAAATGAAAACAAGATTTTTTTATTTTAATTTTGAATGAATAAGGAAATTTAATAAAATATAAATAAATTGTTTGCAAAAAAAGTGATAGTTGTCTAATAAGCAAACAAAAAAAAAGCAAATTTATGCATAAAAAATAAGAATTTTTTTTTGTTTTATAAACAAAACATTTTGGCAGCCATAAAATTAGCTCTCATAACCATTAAATTTATGAAGTGTTTAAATTAAGGTTTTTTTTCTCCAACTTAAACACGTAATATTATAAGTATTTTCCCTTTTTTTTGCAAATTTATTTTGTTTTTAAATTGATTTTATAAACACTAATTTGATGTTGCATTGTTTTAAAAGGTAATTGTTTTGTTAAAGCAAAAAAAAAACACGACAAAATCATTGCAAAGAAGGCGTTTAAATAGCGAAAAATTCAATAAAAAAAAACCTTAAATCTTTAACACTTGCTGCAAGTCTTAATGTCTTCAACGTTGTCTGCTTTACAAAAAACAAAATCAAACGAAACAAGTTCAAATAGGTTAGTCACGTTTAACTACTTAAAAAACGAAAATTACTTAACTTTAAACATATTTCAGCTTATCCTCCTTCCTTAGCAAATAAATTTCTTTCAAATACAAAATCATTTGAAAAATTCCGAAAATTTTTATTGAAAAAAAATTCTTCATTTAATCACAACCAGTTGGCACCAAATTATTTCTTTAAAACCATAATTTATTACCTCATCTTGCTTATATTGAAAAAAAAAATAAAAAAAGAAATAAAATGGAGGACTTGTTGTTAAAAAGCAATCCATAAGAATAAACATTTTGTTGCAATTGCATACAATATGTTGGTTGCTCTAGTTTTAAATTTCATTCATTCGGTCTTGTCTTGCAAAAAAATAGTTTTCTTTGAATATTTTTCGGCTGCTAAAAAAAGATGCCACGCTGACGACTTTGTTGCTGTTGTCGTTGTCGTTGTCGTTAGCAAACCATAAAGCATCAAACATGCATTTCGTTAGTCAACAATTGAATTTCAAAAAGCACAAAAATCCCCCAAAACCAACCAACCAACCACATAATAATATATTGTTGATGGTGGTGGTGGCTGGTGTTAGCTTGAAAGCTTGAAAGAGAAAAAAGAAGAAAAAACATTAGACCTGACAAGAGATGCGTGTTTGCTATCGATTTTTATGGCTTTATTTGAAATGACATGTCTAAACAGTGTTTGCAAGTTGCAGTTTCATTGCTCTGGTTTTTTTCTTGTCTTGTCTTCCATAACTTTTGTTGTCTACAAAGAGTCTTAGATTACCAGTCTAAAGCAACAGATGTTTAAACGTTAGCAAGCAACGAAAAACGACAAGAAAAAAAAATTAAAATGTAATTAGACAACAGCAACTGAAAAAAAAAACACGAGAAACACAAACAAATATTTCATCACCTGCATTCGTTCATAGCATTATTTAGAAACAACACAGACAATTAGATGAAATGATATTTTAAATTGAAAACAAAACTTTAATTCAGGAGTATATAATCAAATAAGACCAAAAAAAAAAAAGAAACGGCAGACAAAGTCATAAAACATATTACATCTGGGCTAAATCGATACGATGACACAATGAGACTTTTATTCTGCTTAACAGTGGTATTCTAGTCGATTATGATCTGAGATATAGCCGTTAAAGTATATGCACGGTGAACAAAGTCATTAAAAAAATGATGTGGCGAACTTCTCAAGATTCGCACAGATGGGCAAAAGAAATGTTCTTTGATTTTCCAAAATAATCAGGTTGTAAAGCCTTAGTCTACTAGGTAGTGTGCTGGCTTATTAGACAAAAACGAAATATAAAAAAAGATATTTCTTCGGCGACTTCCTCTCAGCAGATTTCTGGAAAAAACTCTGAGACTAAAATAAAAATTGCATGAAAAAGTTTCTCAAAAAATCTATCGTTCGGAGTCAGGATTACGGGTAGCTTCTCACACCACTCTTGTTCTTTTCGTTAATTTTATACATGAGTGGCGGGACCTACAGTTTAAAGTCAACTCCGACCGACAGAAACTTTTCATGACAATTTTATTTTACTCTCAGAGTTTTTGCCAGAAATCTGCTGAGAGAAAGTTACCGAAGAAATATTTTTTCAAAATTTCGTTTTGTTGGAAATATATGACCTGAGGTTTCAACCGTGGCCTCACGCCTAATAAGCCAACACACTAGGTATTCGACTACGACTACACTTTAATAGAAACGTAAAATATTATTCCATCAAACGCTTACATTCTTTGAATTGAAAAGAAATAAAGTGTGAACGATGTCAGCGAAACAATACATTTGCATATCTATGTCATTATATGTGGAATTCAACTAATGTCCGTCACAATGTCTCTGGGAGAAGGGCACCACAAATGTCCAATTCTGCATAACAGTGGCGCATAAATCAGGCTGAATTTGACCAATGGCTTGGTTATGTTGGCCTTGAGGACCGCTTTATTCTAATAGTCTAATGGGATAACGATGTCGCTGGCCAGTTTGGCATCACCTCAAAGTGAGATGACAATGCTTGTGCACAATATATAATTTGGCATGAACTGTGTGGCAGCTAGCTTACTTACTTATTTAATTAGCCGTTAACAACCCGATTAATGGATTTCGGACTGCGACTCTGCTTTTTGCGCACATTCGCCAGTTGGGCACACCAATCGATGATAGGGTTTCCTCGATTTGATTCTTCCAACGCAAACAACATCGTCCTCTCCACCGACTTCAGCAAACCCCCATACCTATCTCGCCGGAGCATCCTCCTCCATACGAACGACATGGCCGAACCAGTGCCGAAGATCTTACATAGGACTTTTCTCTCGAATACTCTCAAGGCTGCTGCATCAGTTCTTAATGCTTCTGCACCATAAAGAAGCACAGGGAGGATAAGCGGCTTACGATAAAACCACTAATCGTTGGTGTCGAAATCATCCAATTCAGACCACAAGAAATTGGTAATCATCGAGATATAGTACTCGTCATTGACAGTGATAGGCTGGCCAACGTCGTTCTCAAAGAAAGAAATTTTTGATGTAAATTATGGTTCAGTTGCCAACGGCTTTAGAGCCCATTCGGTAAATGCAAGTCGTTGTCTTTGGTTTACGCCTATTCGTCCATGATGATTTGTCAAAACAGACGTGACAACTATATAAAATATAATAATGGAGCAGGGATTAATCCACTCAAATCTATTCATCTGCTTAGTATTATACTTCGCTCTACCTTTACGCATATTTTTATTTTCTTCTTTGTCAGTTTTACTTCATCATGCATTAACTGCTGGCCCTACTCTACGACGTAGGCCACGGTTCAAATCCCAAGTCAGGCATCAAAACGAAAATATGAAAAAATATTTCTTCGATGATTTCCTCTCAGTAGATTTCTGGCAAAAATTCTGAGAGTAAATATAATTGCTATGAAAAGTTTCTCAAAAAATCTGTCGTTCGGAGTCGACTTTAAACCCGCCACTCATGTCTAAAATTAACACACACAACATAAGTGGTGTGAGAATCTAGGTTGTAATCCTGACTGAAGAGTTGTAATAATTATGTACAGTGGACAGCAAAAGTCTTAGTACGGCAATAAATTTTGACAAAAAAAAGTCCCCACAGGCTTATTATTCTTGCACAAAGTCCCGATATGACTTCAAGGGAGTATTTAGGAGATCATTTGAAAGGAAGTTTACGTAATCGCTAAACCTCAAACAAAAGTCAACCGAAAAACTTGCTCATGGTGTCACCAGAAAACACAAAACAAATTTCAATTTCAATTTCAAATGGGTTAAATGGAGTCCTTGACCTTAAGGTATATTCTACTAAATACAAGGGATAACATTTTCATATACTAGGAATTTGAATTTTAAATTTATTCAGGGTTATCCTTGGGGTCTCTATGGAGTCATCTGAAACTTTTCCTTATCTTTCGCTTGTTTTATGAAAAACATTATAAACATTTTTTTGTTTTATAATAAAACAGAAATAAATTAATAAAATAAATATATAAACTATAAATTTTTATACAAACTTTTGCCTAAAATTCATGAAATTGCAAAAAAAAAATATATTGCCGTACTACGACTTTTGCTGTTCACTGTATGTATGTATTTATGTCCAAAAAAAATTAATTTTCTTCTTGTTGTAATTTGAAGTCATTTGAATTTAATAAAGGGTTTTCAATCTCTTTTCAAATAATCCACTTGGAAGCTTTCTAAGCCTTCAAAGAAACAAACACAACTATAGAGAAACACATATCAGCAACCAAGAAGATAGTATCATAAGAAAATCCTGTAAGCAAGAGAAAGAAGTTAGGAATAGAATTCAGTAAGCAAGGTCCTACATTACTACGTCGAATACATTACATAGTACAGATGGCAACTGCATTATCCTACCACGTGGACCTCTACAGCAGACAAATCTCTTCTTTGTTTGAATATAAATGAAACTAACGGAGGTCAAAAATAAACTGAAATCTACTTAAGCGATGATCCCTCATAGAAATCCTAAGCCCCTTTGAAAGAACAAAAAACATTCATTACGAAAAACACCACACACCACGAAAGTTAAATTTAGAAAATAATCACAATAAATCTCTCCCGAATGCAAAAAATTGGGAATTTTTTCTTTGACTAAATCAAGTTTCTTGCCTAAGTCTTTTGTTTATAAATTAAAAAAAACCGGCTTATTTTGCAAATTCAAGAGAAATCATATTTCATTTAGTAATTAAATCATCATAAAACAGAATTTGTTAACAAAAATGAAGATAATAAAACAAAATCAAATGAATTTAACAAATAAACAAACAAACAAAAAATAATAAAAATGTTTACGGCCATGTTAATTTCGTTTAACGTCATAAACGTCATTCATTGCAATTGATTCATTGGGTTTGCAAAAAAAAAAACAAACAGAAAACAGGCTCTTTTGTAATAAATTTCTAATAATTTTTTATTCTTTTTTTTCCTTTTGTTTTCTGCCGTTTATATTTCTTTAATAAATACTCTCTTTACAATAGCCCAAGGCCGTTGCATTTATTTTTATTCTTTTATTGGCTATTGTTTAAGACACGTTTACTTATGGGTTATTTAACTTTCATTTATAGTTTATCATACTCGTACATATACTGGTTATAGGATTTCAAATTGTTCCGGTTTTTTTCTGTTTTCTTTTCTAAAGCGATAGAGAGTTTTTGCAAAAGATTGTTTTTTTTTTTGCATAAATTTCAATTGAAAGAACAAAAGCCAACAACACTCATTTAAACGTGATTTTGTATTTGGTTTAGCAATTAATTGTTTTAAATTCTTGTTTAATAATTAACTTCAGAATATTTTTTTATTATTTTATTAGTTCGTATGCCAAAGTAATTTTTAATCAATGGTGCTTGTAAGTTAAATAGAATTAAAAAAAAATATAAAATTAATAATAAATGGAATAAAATAAAATAAAATTAAATCAAAGCAAAGCAAAGCAAAGCAAAATATATTATATTCTCAAGGTTGTTCAATGGTTGCATATATATGGCAGTGCAACCAGTTGACCGACTATTAACTGTGTTGGGGGCCAGTTATTGTAATAATTCTATTCTATTTAGAACAATGTAAGTAGCTTGAAAGGCAGAGCTAGTTAAGTGGAATTTGTAATACCCTAGGAAGTTTTAATAATTGATTTTAAAACAGTTAAATATCAGGTCTTCTAACAGAGACTTTGACAGTTGATGGCGGTTATCTTGTTGCGGCTACATCTGTCAAATTAGTCGAAATTTATTCAGTCTGTTTTGCCAAATCACCACGGGTAGTTATGGCAATCAGCATTAAAATTGTTTCACCAAAATTAGTGTTCTGTTAGGTCTGTTACGATCGCCATAAACATCCAACCGAGAGTACTATTGGAGTTCAGTGGTTCTATATTAACGTCCATCCAACGAAATACCAGATCTATCGAAAACATGTAAGCAAAAGTATGCATGGCAATCCAATGCAGCAGATTTCTCTTCGCTTGCAAGAATTGGTCTTTCACAGACTGACTAATTTTACATTGTGGCTTAGAGTTGCATTTGCAAAAAAATATAACTGACCCATGTAAACAACCATAGACAACGACATGTGTTCGCTGAATGGATTCTGGCAGCACTTAGCAACTGACCATAATTTTTATCATTTCATTATTTCACTGTCACTGTTTGGTGTAAATTTGGCGCTGGCGGTGGCATCATCCATATTTCTATGAGAACGACATAATCCAAGCCATCAATGTTAACGACGAGCAATATGGCTCGATGGAACCACCTTCTTTTGGCCTGAATTAGATGATATGGACACCAACCATATGTGGTTTCGCTGGCACAGCACCACTTATCACATAACTCATGACATATTATAAATCCTGGACGAGTGATTTGAAGGCATCATCTCACATGGAGGTTACCCTTTTCCTGTGGGCATGCAAATAAACCGCAAAGTCAACATAACCCATTCCATTGGTCAAATTCAGTATGACTTACATCCAGAGTTATGGAAATTAATTTAAATTTAATATTCATTTATTTACCTCCATATTATCAGTCACTCACATACATACACAATTAGTCATTCCAACCCTTCCCTTAGGAGCGTAGCTACCTTTAGACGACCAGACTGCGAGGGCACCATCCCTGATATAACTATGGTCTCGGAGAGCATGTATCACAGAGTCAAGGAGTGGAGGGTCTTGGTGGCAGTGATCACCAGTACATATCGCACACCTTTGCTCCAGGAAATAGACTTGAGAAGGACAATTACACCACGAATAATCGGATTTGGGATGCACGGAAATTAAATGCGAATCGGCTAATCTTGGAAGTGGGTAGACTGTGTAGCAGAGTTGAACTCTCGGATGATGCGAGGACAAGAGTGGAACAAACCATGGAGATAATAAGACGCGGATGTAAAAAGGCAATGCCCTTGCGGAGACTTCCGAATATCAGAAGGAAGGCAGTGTACTGGTGGGACGACAATATCGCAGCACTCAGGCGAAAGTGCCTACGACTACGACGGAGGTACACTAGAGCCAGGCCCGATGGACCAGCTGCTGACGAAATGCGGGCATATAGGGAGGCAAAGAAGTCTCTGAAGAAGGCTATATCGCGAAAGAAAAATCAGGCATTCCAGGAACTACGCGGCGAAATAAACGTAAACCCTTACGGACTTGGAAACAAAATTGTAATGGACAAACTGAAAAGAAGGAAATGGAAATTATGGACGAGCGAGTAATGAGAAATATAGTGGATGCACTATTCCCTACTCATGAACCGGCGAACCAACGACGACGGAATACGCCCAATACGGAACCTTTCCTATTTTCCGCAGAGGAGCTGAAAGCAGCTGCAGTCGGATTGAAACCCGGTAAAGCACCGGGGCCTGATGGCATCCCGCCTGAGGTAATACGGGAGATTGCCAATTGGGATTTAGTGGGTGAGGGCCCCACACACGGGGGATGTGACGACTTCCTCTATGGTGCGGTTAGGTACATTTACCCCTCCTCGGCGTGAAAAAACCCTTCCCTTAGAATTACGACCTACTTTCTCACACCATTTATGTTTGGTGCGTTAATTTTATACATCGACTGCGAACGACATAATTTTTTTAAGAAACTTTTCGTGGCAATTTTATTTACTTTCAGAGTTTCTGCCGAGAGACAGTCACCGAAGATATATTTTTTCATACTTCATCTTGTCGGAGATGTTTAACCTGGGTTTTGAACCGTGGCCTTATGTCTAATAAGCCAACACACTGCCTTCCAGACTACAGCGGCTAGTTATTACGACCTATTTTTATTCTTATTGTGTTGCAGAGGTATCTTAGTGCTGTGAGATTATGATCTATTGTACTCATCTCATACTTGGGGCATCCCTTTAAAATCTTCTTTAAGACTATTGTCCTGATAAACCATAAGATGGTACTCCGGGTCAACAATGTCAATTCTCTGCCCAGCATCAAAGATTAAAACAATTACAACCCTTTAGTCATGATTATTGTCTGTTTTTTCCTACCACCTAAGTGATACGACTAGCAGTTTAACGTCTCATCCGAAAAACAAATAGGAGAACCTTTACATGGTAAAGCTTCTACCAGAAGTCTTTGGACAGGAGGTCTTCCAAAGAAATTCTTATTTGTCTGACCTGAAATTGGGTCTTTCGAGATCCTGTTCACAAAAGTTTGATTTGGAAACTGCTACACCTCTCGATATCAAACTATTGTAGTGAACTTAAACTACCAACCTTCTAAGAAAATAAAACAAATGCTTTAACTAAAGAACATGTTTGGCTTTAATGTAATTAACTCTGGTATTATTTGTATTATAACGGATATGATTAGTCTGCTAGCAGTATAAGTAATGTTAGCTTGATTGGTTTATTTATTGATTTTCATAAATTAGTTGTAAAGCCTTAATATAATTATGGGGTTATTAACTCTGGCAATACCATACTATACCATGCTATTAGCAAAGGTATTAGAACAAGCTGGTACCAAAAGAATTCAATTGAAGTGGAGAATAAGCTGAAGAAACTATTTTTAAATAAATTTATGGAAGTTTTTTTTTTGTTTGCTTTGTATTTAATAAAGAAATTACAGTAAACCCTCGATTTAAGCCTTTTTTTGAACCAGCTGTGACGTAAATCGTAATTTCAAATCATATTGCTTATACTACAAAGTAGTACGTTTTTAACAAGTAACTTAAAAAAGTTACAGTAATCCCTCGATTTAAATGGCAGTTAGTTCCAAAAAAAAGGCGACGTAAATCGATTGACGACGCAAATTGAAGTTAGAGGGAACAAAAAATTTAACGACGTAAATCGAAACAACGTTAATCGAGGCGATGTAAATCGAAGGATTACTGTAAAAGGATCAAATACTCGCATAAGACAAGAATTGTATTTTTTTCTTTTCTAAAAAAATGAAAATAAATGAATGCGGATGTTGTGCTTGAGAATTCTAAGAAATTGCTTATAATTTCTATTGTTTACATGCATAGTCTAAGACACTTTCATTACTTTGTTTCATAAACAAACCATAAACCATGATGGCGTTATGAATGAATTGTCAACAGAACCAGTTTTGTGTGTCTTAAGTCTTTTGTTTTGTTATGACTAATATGCCGCATATTAGTATTGATATTGTATTGGATTTATTTCAAGTGACAAATCTTATGTTTATTGAAATGAAAAGTTTTAATTTAAAATCTAAAGTTTGTTTAAAACTTCGCTTTTAAAAGTCAAGTCATAATTGATTACATTTGTAGTCTACAGTTGATGGTTTTTTGCGATTTTTAGTTTTTAATTGCCTTTATTTAGGTTAAGTCCTTATCAATCATGACTTCAGTGACCCACATTGTTTGTTAACTGCAGTTTTTTTTTTCGTTTTTAATTAATCTGACATTATATTGCACTCGTACATCATTGCAAGATACAATATTACCAACCCCATCGTTTCTTTGTTTCCATTATAAATTTAAATCATGTGAGTGCTTCTTTTTTTGATTTTTAATTATCCGTGCTAAAATCAATGTTAATTGATAGCAATTTTAAATGATAAAAGCCATAATGCACTCTGTGCAAAGCATAGAGAGAGACATTAAACCGAAATGTGCCAAAAGTTTTAAAGGCGAACACATTAAAAGTATGCCACATTAAGATCAAGCGAAGAGAAATAAAAAGTCTCTGCTGCTTTTAAGAGGCATACAATTTAAGTGTCAGAAATTATGATAAGTTAAGGTCGAATGCATATATATTTCTGCATTTAAATTTTAAAATCTTTGTTCAACCAATTCATATATGATTTGGCATATGTTTTTCCTGTCTGGTATGTAAGTCAAGGTTACAGCTGTTTTGCATTAAAAAAAAAAATAAACAAGAAGATCATGAAACTCTTTATTGCCATACGATTATTGTTATATGATTTAACATGATTATGTATGAAAATAAACTTCAAAAACGATCATAAAACACGGTCTTTAAATGAAAACATTAAAGGAAAATAAAAATAAATTTTACAAGAAATGTTGCATGAGTGGTTTTTTAATGTTGATGCAGTAACTGATGCAACTAATTAAACATTTATTGTTCTGCTGCAATCAACAACAAATGTTTTCATCACTTTATTGGTCATTACAGAGTCAGAGTTAGAGTCTTAGTTTCAATTTATTTGACGGAATCTCCAGCCTAACATCAATACCGAACAACAGATTTGAAAGGAGTTTTTCATGGCAATTAATTACTCTCAGGGCTCTTGCAAAATACCGTTGAAAGTCAGTCACAGGAAATAATATTTTGTTAATTTATTTCTATCAGAGCTCTTGTCTAGTAAGCCAGAAGAGAACCCCCTAGACAGAGTCAATAATGTTTTTTCACTTTGTTATCCTGAGATGCATGAACAGCAGTGCACTGGTTCCCAGTATGAGTTCATATGTTTCATTCTTCTCATCATTGAATCTACATACGAAGCTTAAGGCAATTCCTATTCACAACAAATGTTCTTTGAATATAAAGGGTCCGCCAAATAACTTTTTTTTTTTGGAAATGCTTTAAAAAGAAAAACTACTGAATATTTTCTCAAATTTCTTTTTTTTTATTTGAAAGTACAATCCTTCCGGTTAATAATGGAAAATAATTTCATTCAAATGGCTGCCTCGGCTGGCCATGCAGTAGCCTACACGATCGGTTCAATTTTTAAGCACATTATCGATTGTGTGCAGCTGTATTTCACCAATGGCTTCACGAATATTGTCATTTAAAACATCAATTATCTCTTAATAGACGTAAGGCCTCGGTTCAAACCCCTCAAAACCCCTTGAAACATTGTATATCTAAACACTGACGTGCTAGAACCATCGCTATTGTCAGAACAATTGATCTTTGCTCTTTAAAATGAGCCCAAAGCCAAATTCTTTGCATGCACCCTCAAAGTAAGTGGTGGGTTTATGTCAAGGGGTGCAAGAGAAAAAAAAACACATTACGGAGGTCCTTAAAAATTAATCAGATTTACTTGAAAATTGTTACTCAGGGGTTTTTGGGGTCGCTGATTACAGATCTTCATTCAGATTTAAAAAATTCAAAATGGCGGATCCAATATGGCGGTCGAGGTTTATAAAAATTAATCAGATTTACTTGACCGCACAAAATGCCTTCGGAAACACTTGGAGCAATCTTATTTGCAAAACCCATGCAGGGCTATGTAATAGGTCAGCTTATTATGTTTTTAAAAGCATTCCATGTACCACATGCTTAGAAATGCAATGCAATTTGATGTCTTCACTAATTTATGTCTCCAGTAAATCCCTCTAGGCATTTTCAGTTCATCGTTTTACAAAGTAAAAGACCGACTCATTAAAATTATCGCTTGGGGTTAAACAAATTGAAATCTTTTTTGTTGAATCCGAAAAAAAAGAATCATTAGCAAAACATCTTCATTGATAATGACATTATGAATACATTGATTTTATTTATTGATTTAATGATTTCATTAAATTAGAAACTAAAAATAAAACTAAAAATAAACTTCCTTAAATATTTAAATCGAATGCCAATTTTTAGCAGCCTTCGCGATTTCCGATTAAATTTATTTCTTTTGATTTTAAAAAAGCCCCAAAACAAAAGCTATTTTAAATAAATAGACGTCTGGCTATTTCGTTTCTTTATTATGTTTTCATAACTTTATTAATTTTTGGCTTTAAATAATTTATAAAACGAAACAAACAAATAAATCTCTGAAGCTGTGGCTATTAAAACGTATTTCCCCTTCCCCAAGTGGCTGTTTTAAAAATCATAAAACGTTAGATTAGTCATCATCAGGTGGCTTAAGGCGTTGGATAACTATTAAGTTATCTCAGACCTATTGCATTAGCTATGCCATGGTGGTCAGTTAATCATTAGCAGGGGGTATGTGTGCCATAGGCATAATTAGCATAATTAGTAAGTGTGAAAATGATTACAAAAAATGAAAAAAAATTAAAAAAAATCATAAATAATACAGCAAAGCAAACATAAATAAATGCTTGCTTCGAATATTGTTTTAAATTATTAACATATTAATGTATAATAATAATTATTATTATTATGATTATTGTTAATAATAAATATAAGCATTTTTTACTTCTTTTGAAGTTTTGTTTCAAACAAAATAATTTGTTACCTTAACTATGCTATGCTATTGTGTTTATAATTATTAATTTTGTTTTATTTTTTATTTCTTTCCTTAATGCTCTCAATAAATTTTCGTTTTTTTATTATTTTATCTCTTCAATAAACGTCAATCTTCATTAATCGAACCTTTTGTGCCAAGTCAAAATAAAGGTGTAAGCTTTGAAAAACAATAACAGAAATCAACAAAACAAAACAAATTGAATTTTAAATTAATTTTTCGTTGATGCGCCTGAACTTGAACTTGAAAAACGCTGTGTTGTTTTGTTTAATTTGTAACATTTTTTGTGATTTATTTGAAATTCAAACAAAAAGAGTTGAACACAAATACAAGCAAGAAAGTAACCGTAAAAAGATAACAGTGTATGAGGATCATAAATAAATATCTGACAATCTGACAATAACCGTGATCTAGAGAAGTCCATATAAAAATATCCACTAAAGTAGGTCAAATCAAATGGCTTGAACATCAACGTTAAAAGGATAGATTTTTTGATGAAATGTGGGATCAAATGCCAACTGTTTCAGAGCCTATACAGTAAACACACGTCGTTGTCTGTGGACATCCTTCGTAATTTGGCAGATGTAGATTCAACAAGATATTCGTTATCAACTATTAAAGTGCGGAAGTTTCTGTTGAAAGATCCTATAGTTTTGAATGTAGCAACTAACGAGAAAGTTCTCAATACTCCCATGTAAAAAAAACCGTAGGACGAATTGAGTTTCAATACCAACCTTATAGGTGAACTGTTAACCGAGACTGCTTTTGATTGAAAATGTATTGAACCATTGTTATGGTGCGAGAAGGATAGGGACATTGTTAAGACTATTAAGGATGCAATTCAAATAGCAGAAAAATTTCCACGACAGTTACAAAGACAGAATAAAATAAAACAATGTAAAGGGTGTTTTTTATAGAGGTATAGAACTTTAAGTTGGCATTACTTTTACAAGATGGCGACCGATTTAACAGCTGTCAAGTGATTTATTCGCAGTTTGGTTTGGCAATTCATCATGAATAGACTCACGCCTGAACAACGCTTGCAAATAGTGCAATTTTATATCGAAAATAATGGTTCTGTGCGGAAAACGTATCGCGCACTACGTCCATTTTATCGTCGACAAAATCGTCCATCAGAGCAGTTAATTCGATTAACCATGAAACGTTTTCGCACCACGTTTACTCTTATTGATAACTCGCATCCCCAGAGACGCTGTACGGTGCGTACAGAAGAAGCTATTGCTGCTGTAGAGCGTAGCATTGAGGAAAACCCAAATGAGTCCATCCGCCATCGAGCACAGGAATTGGATCTGTGGCCATCCACTTTATGGAAGATTTTGCGGAAGGATCTTGGTTTGCGTGCTTACAAAATCCAACTCGTGCAAGATTTGAAGCCAAACGATCATAAAGTAAGGCGTAGATTCGTCGAATGGGCCCAAAACGAGATTACCGTTGTTCCCGATTTTCATAAGCGAATTTTGTTTAGCGATGAAGCGCACTTCTGGTTGAATGGCTACGTCAACAAACAAAACTGACGCATTTGGAGTGAAGGTAATCCTCAAGTGTATGTGGAAACACCGTTACATCCAGCAAAACTGACTGTTTGGTGCGCTGTATGGGCTGTTGGAATCATTGGTCCGTACTTTTTCAAAAACGATGGTGGCCAGTCAATGGTGATCGGTATAGAGCTATGATTACTAACTTTTTCATTCCTGAATTGAATAACCATGATGTCCAGGAGATGTGGTTTCAACAAGACGGCGCAACATGTCACACAGCTCGTGCCACAATAGATTTATTGAAAGACACGTTTGGTGACCGCCTAATTTCACGTTTTGGACCTGTGAATTGGTCTCCAAGATCTTGTGATTTAACACCGCTAGACTACTTTCTGTGGGGCTATGTAAAGTCATTGGTCTATACGGTAAAGCCACAAACGCTTGACCATTTGGAAGACAACATTCGCCGTATTATTGCCGATATACGGCCACAAATGTTGGAAAAAGTCATCGAAACTTGGACGTCCAGATTGGACTACATCCGCGCCAGCCGTGGCGGTCATATGCCAGAAATCATATTTAAAATGTAATGCCACAAGATTATCTTTCGGATAAATAAAATTCATGTCAATCGAATAATCCATCGTTGTTTTATAGCAACTTAAAGTTCTATACCTCAATAAAAAAACACCCTTTATAAGTAAAAGATTTCCTAGTTTTTATCTTTCGATTCAGAGCATACGACTCACGTCTCTGTTAAAAATCGACGTAAACATAGCCATACGTAAACCGGTTACCAAAGTCTCCTTCCGTGGCAAAGAACGATAGGTTTTCGCAATTTTTACTAACGATTTGCTGGCAGATGTTTTCTGCAAATACACCAACTATTGTAGACCTCTTGCTCAGATAAATCAAGCTACTATCGGAGACCTGGTATCGTCTAATAACAACCCGGTCTAAGTTACCCCATCTGAAATTCGAATGTACTTTTTAGGAGGGCTCCGCTGGATTAGGGTCTGTTACCTTCTACTCTGACTTTAGCTATCCTCCGTCTATCATCAATGTGTAGATCTAAGGACTACGAAATGTGGGAGAGCACAGAAGAAGTGAAGTTTCATATCCCAGTAGCTCATCAATATTTTTATGGGCAGGGCATTGTAACTTTATAAGAATTCCTAAATCCATTTGATAAATAATGTAGGTGTGGATTTGGGTAGACAGTACCATCGGTTCACTATAAGTCTCTGATTACCAACTTCTTTTGGCCTGAATTAGATGATGTGGGCGGTAACGCTAACCACACAGTTCATGGCTTTTTGGATATTTTGCAGGAATGATTTGAGGGCACACTCATCTAACGAATTCCTAAATCCATTTGATAAATAATGTAGGTGTGGATTTGGGTAGACAGTACCATCGGTTCACTATAAGTCTCTGATTACCAACTTCTTTTGGCCTGAATTAGATGATGTGGGCGGTAACGCTAACCACACAGTTCATGGCTTTTTGGATATTTTGCAGGAATGATTTGAGGGCACACTCATCTAACGTGGAAGAGAAAACCAGGATCATGCGACTTGACCACGTTAGACTTTTTCTTTTGGGATTTTCTTAAGACGCAGACACCATGCCATCGGTGTAATTCACTCTAATTTATGTACCAGCGTAATGGAAAATTGAACATTTGGGTTGAACTCCGCCAGAGAAGCGGGTGTCGAACATTTGAACGAAATTCCACCCACAATAGAATCATTCTGCCTTTCAAATGAATAAAAAAGTTTGATGATATTTCACAAACATTTTGTTTTATTTAAATACAGAAACCTGTATATTTAATTGAGACCGATTACAGTCCATATAGAGGAAATTATTTTATTCGGCTTTGAACATTGATTTAAAAAATTTTATCATTCAAACTCTTATGATATGTTAGACTTTCGCTTTTAGCTTCTTTTAAGTGATTTAGTTTTTGGTTTTGTTTTTTCTTTATTTATTTCGATAACTTAATTTCATTGTTTATTGTTCTGCATTAACTATCTCTGTCTTTAGTTTAAATCGTGACTATATTTTTAACCTTGTTGTAGATCTCTTTTTTAAATACTTTTTGATTTAACAAAAGATTATGATTTGATAGCAAAATCTGAAAGCTTTTAATTTTATTAGAATTATTTTATTTAATTATCATAAAATTAAAAGGATTTGTATTTTTATTGAATTCACATCTTAACGCTTAAAAACATTTATTTTCGAGAAAAGTTAAACAAATTGAGTCTAGTAAGCATTGCCCAAAAAAAAATTTTGGAATTTTTTGTCAATAAGTTCTTCAAGCTTTGTTTGTAAAACAATATTAAAACTGATCAAGTCTTTCTTACTTCAAATACGAGTATGTGTTGAAACTTTCTTACAACAGTGGATCAAGTAAAGATGGGATATTGATGAACTTAAAAGTGAAGAAACCTACAGAAAAGATCAAGGTACGGTTTAATGCAAATAATCTCCATTCAAATAAACGTTTTTTTTAGCGGAAACTTCCGCAAACAATCTTTACAAATTTGCAAAATTTGCAAATCAATGGAGTCTTATTCTTTACAATGTTGGCCATTGTTCGAATTGTGTTGTTTCTTCAAATTAAGTTTGTGTCTAAAGTCTTTTGTATTTTAAATGTATGCTTTTTAACAAGCTTTCGAAACTTAAAAGATAATTCATTGACACTATTTTTAACGACTTAGCATCAAACAGTTATAAGCCAGTGGACCTAGAATGAATTTCGAGGTGAATTCAATTTTACTACACACGGTTTCGTGGCAATTTAATTTACACACACACACTCATACAAACATAATTGGTCACTAAA
Source organism: Sarcophaga variegata (assembly GCA_932273835.1). NCBI lineage: Eukaryota > Metazoa > Arthropoda > Insecta > Diptera > Sarcophagidae > Sarcophaga > Sarcophaga variegata. The sequence goes on along the minus strand of OW026361.1, from coordinate 12,285,656 downwards.
CCCTTTGGTTAGGATTACAATCTAGCTTCTCACACCACTTATGTTATGTGTGTATTAATTTTATACATGAGTGGTGGGACCTACAGTTTAAAGTCGACTCCGAACGACAGATTTTTTGAGAAACTTTTCATGGCAATTTTTATTTACTCTCAGAGTTTTTGCCAGAAATCTGCTGAAAGGAAGTCGCCGAAGGAATACTTTTTGTATTTGGTTGTGATGTCTGGCCTGGGGTTTGAACCCTGGCTTTACGTCTTATAAACCAACACACTACCTATTAGACCACGGCGACTTGGTCTACTTGGACAAATTAACACCATTCTGATGTATAAAGGTTTCACCTCCATTTTCCACTTTAAACTTGCTTCAGATAGGTTCCATATTAGTTACGTTCGAGAGATGCTTGTTACTGATTTATTATATCATCATGTAGAGTGTACCAAAGTACTGCAACCATGCGATCTATTGGCCCTCAATCTATAGAAAATATCTCTATGTTGTTTTACAAACCGCAGGATGCCCCGAAGTCAAGATTAATTGGCCTGATCAACTATTTAATTAAAATTTCTCTCTTCTTCACAAGTTTTGTGTATGTATTCATGTTTTTCAAAGAGAAAACTGTTAACTAAAGCCAGAGTAAACTAAAATCCCAGTCCCTAAAGTCATTTATTGGAAGTATAATGGATTCTTTGCAATACTTTTAAACAAAATTAATTCAGTTTCAGTTTCTTTCCGTTTCATTTTAAACACTTCCTTCTTAAATCTTTGCATATTTTTTCTTTATTTCCCAAGCAAATTTCCCGTTCTGTATCTTAATTTAACTTCATTTGACATTCATTCAGTCATTGCAACATTTAACATGAAATGTGGCATTAAATTCAAACACCTTGAAATTCATAACAAGAAAAAATCATTAAAAATAAGATTCATGTTTTATTGTAATACGAAACTGTACTGAAACATTATTTTTATTAAAACAAATTGAAGGCGTCTACCCCTATAAACGCCTATTTTATTACATTAAATTGGCTGCTGAGATCTAACCAGAGAGAACGACTGTGATTGGTTGACAAACCCAAAATTTAAGCAACAGCTGTGACAATATGATTCTTTTTTAAATGTTAAAAATAAATTACAGTTTTTATAATATTTTTATTTTGTTTTTTATAGGCAAATAAATCATTCTTGTTAATATTTGCAAAAAAAAAACAGAAAAGGAAGCAAGAAAAAAAAACTTAAAACCAACACACGAATTAAGCTACCAACACTAGAGGAGGTTTTAGGTACCGGCTTCTTGACGGCACTTCTGGTTTCTTTTTTTTATATTTTAATTTCCGCTACTTAGTTGGGGGAGGTATATTGGGTTTAAGGTTGTGTAAAGCGTTTAAAAGAAATTCGTTTGGATCAAGGATATGTTAAACAAAGCATAATTTGATGATAATATATGGTGGTAAAGCAACAAAAAACTCTTGGAGTACATACAGCCTTATACAACCGAGGCTTTTAGGGGCTGCTTTTACCTTAGCAGCCGTGAGAGTATTCGAGAGAAAAGTCCTATGTAAGATCTTCGGTCCAGTGCGAGTTGGCGATAATTTCCGTATCCGATCCAACAGTGAGCTGTATGAGCTCCTCAACGACATAGACGTTGTGCCGCATATTAACATCCAGCGGCTGCGCAGGCTTGGCCATGTCGTTCGAATGGAGAAGGATGCTCCGGCGAGACGGGTATTTGATGCGAAGATTTGCGGAAGTCGGCGAAGAGGACGACCTTTTATCCGTTGGAAAGACCAAATCGAGGAAGCCCTGTCCTCGATTGGTGCGACCAACTGGCGTAAACGCGCAAGAAGCAGAGCCGCTTGGAAGGATGTGGTGCGGCAGGCCGAAATCCGTTAAACGTGTTATTATGGCCAATTAAGTAAGTAAGTAAGTAACCTCAGTCTGTAGGTCTTATATCAACAAAAGAAAACAGGTAACATTCCTGAAACAAGCTGAAAATATAATAAATAAAACGCATGAGATTCGGCGTGTTCATGCAGTATCAGGGCATGGCAATGAGGAAGGAAAAAATTGCCAGGTTCAGGTGACGTCAAGTGTAAGAGGAACTGTCTACTTCCTGGAACTGCCAGTAAAAGTACTTGCAAGGCTCGTGGTTGAATTTGCCGTAGTCTAGTAGGTAGTGTGTTGGCTTAATAGTATCCCAGGTCAGTCATCAAAACGAAATATTAAAAAAATATATTTCTTCGGCGACTTCCTCTCAGCAGATTTCTGGCAAAATCTCTGAGAGTAACTAAAATTGCCATGAAAAGTTTCTCAAAAATCTGTCGTTCGGAATCGACGTTAAACTGTAGGTCCCGCCACTCACGTATAAAATTAACGCACACAACATGAGTGGTGTGAGAAGTTTGACCGTAATCCTGACTGAAGGGTTGTAATGGCCAATTATGTATGTATGTACGTGGTTCAAACCCAAGCTCAAACATACGGAACAAAACAAAATATGAAATAAAAAAATTCTTCTTCAGCAAAAACTCAGAGAATTCAGAGTCAAACCCAGAACACACATCTCGAACAAAACAAAATATGAAAAATATTTGTTTTGGCGGCTTCCTCTCGGCCGCCTTTTCTGGCAAAAACTCTGTAAAGTAAAATAAAGTTGCCGTGGAAAGTTTCTCAAAAAATCTGTCGTCGAGAAAATTAACGCACACAACATGAATGGTGAGAAACTAGGTGTTAATCCTGACTAAAAGGCTGCAATGACTCATTACGTAAGTTAGAAAGAGCGCCAAATTTTATTGAATTCGTATGTAAAATTGGCATTCCAATGCAGGCAATTGGTATCCCACAAACTCTCCAAAAACAAGTTTGGCCAATGAACTCACTTGTGTAGTAACCAGAAAAATCTGTGCCTCTATGAACTTATTCAGAACAAAATTTGCGAGAAACCTAACAAGAGTTCATCATAGAAACTTCATGGCGGTTATAACGTGATAGTAGCTTCTGTATGCACATACCAAGAGACTGAAAATAATGTACAGCGGCTTTTGCAGAACCTGTAAATACGAGGAAGGAGACTCCAGAGCAATTTCTTTATTAATGACCGGAACCTTAGGCGAATGATTCTTACATACATAACATTATTGACTATTACAACCCTTCAGTCATAATTACGACCTACTTTCTCACGCCACTTATGTTGTGTGTGTCAATTTTTTACATGCGTTGCGGGACCTACAGTATAATGTCGAGTCCATACAGCAGATTTTTGAGAAACTTTTAATGGCAATTTTATTTTACACTCAGAGTTTTTGCCAGAAATCTGGTGAAAGGAAGTTGTCGAAGAAATATTTTTTCAAATTTCGTTTAGTTCTTGATGTTTGACCTGGGGCCTCATGTCTTATAAGCCAACACACTACCTAGTAGACTACAGCGACTTCGAATGATTCTTAGGTACTCCAAATTTATGTATAAAATGTTTCAAAAGTGATTTGGATTGAAACCACATCTGCATAAAATTATTGGGACAATTGAAAGATGCCAGCGAGGACTTACAGAAATGCAGAATCGTTAATATATTGGAAACTCATAAGACTCTCATTCTTTTTTTTCATTATGCTTTTTGAGCCGGCATTTAATTTAAGTCACTGTTACGACATGACTCATCCACGAGCTTAGACTGCCAAGGCAAACTATGACTACAGAGCAAAGAGTAAATTCCTATAAAACAGTGGAGGGAAACTGCTAGGAAAAGATTAAATTTTCAAAAATTCTTGAGCAAGCAATATCTATGATTTCGAAAAGTGTAAAGCTGGAGTTCAATATTTACAGCGTAGCCTTTAAACATTTAAACGATTTCTAACGGGCTGCCCTGCAAACAGAACAGAATTGGTCCTTACAACCATTTAGTCAGTTTTACAACCTAGCTTCTCACACCACTTTTGTTGTGTGTACTAATTATATACGTAAGTGAATTTTAAGAAACTTTTCATGGCATTTTTGTATTTACTCTCAAAGTACATAACATACATAATTGGTCATCAACCCTTCAGTCAGCATTACGATCTACACTCAGCCACAAAAGTGTACCTACAGTTAACAAACTTCAGAAATTTTTTAACCAATCCGTTTTCGTTGAAAATTTTTATAATTGTCTTACCGTCTTAAAATCGAGGAAACTAGAAAGATTTTCAACGAAAACAGATTGGTTAAAAAATTTTTTAAATTTGTTAACCGTATGTATACTTTAGTAAATGTGTGTACTTTCTCACACCACTTATGTTGTGTGCGTTAATTTCATACATGAGTGGTGGGACCTACAGTTTAAAGACGATTCCGAACGACAAATTTGTGAGAAACTTTTCATGGCAATTTTATTTCCACAGTTTTTTTCCAGAAATCTGCTGAGAGGCAGTCGCCGAAGAAATATTTTTTCAAATTTCGTTTTGATGGCTGACCTGAACCTTGAACCGCGGCCTTATGCCTAATAAGCCAACACACTACCTACGACGTTCCAGACTTACTCTCAGAATTTTTGCTATAAATCTGCTGAGAGGAAGTGGTTGAGAAACTATTTTTTCATATATCGTTCTGTTGGAGATGTCTGACTTGGGGTTTGAACCGTGGCCTCATGTGTAATAAGCCACCTCACTACTTACTAGACTAAGGCGACTGCCATATTTTTGAGTAAGTGATACAGTAGCGTATCCCATATGCAAACTTAGTTTAGACTGTAGCTCTCTTGCTTATTTCTTATGATTTGAACAATTAAATTAACATCACAATTTGCAAAAGAAAAACAAGAAAATTCATACGAAAAAAAATTACAAAAAAAATATTTTTTTAAAAACTCAAAAGAAAATCAAAAACATTATCTTAAATGTTGTTGACTCCTGGGAATTATGTCGTGTTGCTGTTTTTTTTTTTTTTGATTTTGTAATAAAAAATCATAATATTGTGCAAATTCTACTTTTTGCTTTTTCAAAGCGTCTGTCTTTGGTTGGCTTTTCTTGGTATTTTACACCCTCTGCATTGGTAAATTTGTGTTTGTTTGTCTGAATTGTGGTTTGAATAAAAATAGAAATAAAAATAAAATTTTTATTTCTCACATCTGCTGCATATTGTGTTTGTTTGTTTTTTTTTTTTGTATTCATATTTAACAAATTAACGTGCGAATTAGTTTTTTTATTTTTTATATGTTTTAAAATGTTTTTCATATTTTTCTGTTTGTCTTGTTTGTATTTTTTATATTTTTTATTTTTCTGTTTGTCTTTTTAACTCTCATATGTTGAGTAATAAAAACAGAAAATAATTTCTGTTGAGATTTTATAAGTAAAACGAAATGAAAGACTTAAGACGTATGCGTTGCATGTATGATTATAAAAATAACACTCTGCAGTAGCTGCCGTATTATTTGCTGTATTTAATCGATTGATGACGTCTCACGGAAGTCACATTAATTGGCCACGAATTTCATTTTATTGTTCAATATTAATAAGGCCATTAAGGCAGTAGGAATTGCAGAGCGGAAAAAAGCGCTTCAAATAAAAATTATGTTACCGAGGTGTCGTTAAATGTCCTTAAAATCTCTATTCAGTGAATATTCATGAGCTTAGGCCATTAAATTTAAACGGATCATCAAACTTTTAAATAATGGCCCCCTTCATTATTTGAAAAATAATATAAAAATCAATCTTCAATATTCATTATTCTGTATTATTTTTATTTGGAGGCCTATTTGCCATATTATCGAGGTCGGTAATTAAAAATCATTTTATTTCTGGGCATAGTTTCCTTTGATCTTTACACGCTAGGCCTGTAGCTTAAAAAATCTATCGTACTTTCAATCTCCGATTAGACAACAAAATTTATTGAATTTCTTTTTTATGTACAGACCCCATCTGAACCTTTAGGCTCGACATTATTGGACAGGACTTGCATTTATAGATACAGGAACGAACAAAAAACAGAACGGAAATATGAAAGAAATCATATTCGCATGTCACAGATACCGTTGGAAGTACACACAAGGCCTGAAATGTAGAAGCAGAAGTAAAAACGCAGTTGCAGATGTCATGATGGCTTCTAAAGGGTCCGCCAAATAACTTTTGTTTTTAAAAAAAGCTTTAAAAATAAACTACTGAATGTTTTCTCAAATTTCTTTTTTTATTTGAAAGTACAATCCTTCCGGTTAATAATGGAAAATAATTTCATTCAAATGGCTGCCTCGGCTGGCCATGCAGTAGCCTACACGATCGGTCCAATTTTTAAGCACATTATCGATTGTGTGCAGCTGTATTTCACCAATGGCTTCACGAATATTGCCCTCTAAAGCGTCAATTGTCTCTGGCTTGTCGGCGTAACACTTATCTTTGACGGCACCTCACAAATAATAGTCCAACGGTGTTAAGTCGCAGCTTCGAGGTTGCCAAACGACATCAGCTTTGCGGCTGATAATGCGATATTCAAAAACAGCGCGCAAAACATCGAGTGTAGCTTCGGCTGTGTGGCACGTAGCGCGGTCCTGTTGAAACCAAATGTTGCCAATATTCTCGTCTTCAATTTTTGCGAACAAAAATTCGTTCAACATGGCCCGATAACGATCGCCATTGACTGTAACGGCCACTCCTTGCTCATTTTCGAAGAAAAATGGCACAATTATGCCTCTGGACCAAAATCCACACCAAACAGTGACTCGTCTTGGGTGCGTCGGCTTTTCAATGTATGCGTGCGGGTTTTCTGTGCCCCAAATATGACAATTTTGCTTGTTTACATACCCGCCAAGATCAAAATGAGCTTCATCTGAAAAGATGATTTTTTTTTGCCAAAATCGGCATCTTCTGGTGTAGGCTACTGCATGGCCAGCCGAGGCAGCCATTTGAATGAAATTATTTTCCATTATTAACCGGAAGGATTGTACTTTGTACTCAAATAAAAAAAGAAATATGAGAAAATATTCAGTAGATTTTTTTTTTAAAGCATTTTCTAAAAAGAAAGTTATTTGGCGGACCCTTTAATAAAGACTGCGAATGTATAACAGAGTTCCTAATGTACTATAAAATGCGTGAACAAAGCACTACGATAAGGATAACTGTTGTTAAAGGATACTAGAGCAGCATAAAGCCAGAGAGGTTTTTAAGAATAATCAACAAAATGAACTAACCACTCCTCCAGTTACTATCAAAAAATTGTTGCAAGGAGTGATGTGTTAACGATGGGATACAGGAGTTTTGAGTATAATTTGGACGCCTTAAGTGTTTTCCACTTTTGCTACGTCATCTCAGCCTAAATACTTCACTAAGAGCCATGATGAGAACATAAAACAGTACTACCGCTTAACAGATCCAGAAATTCTGGAATCTGTACTGAGATTTCTATCATAATGTGCACTGTGAATTACCATGATCAAGACAGAGTCAATATTATTCACAAGCAGATACAAAATACCTCAATTCGCTATCCCTTGCATCTTTGGAGTAACTCACAGACTATCCAATATCTTGGGATTAAAGTGGACAACAGATTAATCTGGAATATGAATATCAAAAATCCATAATCAGCTGTTCTTAATTGATGCAGGAGAACAATAGGCCTAAACTAGTGTAGCAAACCTAGAAATATATGTATAATGGCCTTATGACCAAACCAAGTCTATTCTTAGAGATCGCGTTGTGTCAGCATGGAAGCAATTCAGACAGAAATATACTTAAATTGGTGTCTGCTGCTGAGTTTATGATTTTAGAACTCCAACCAGGAACTTCTGATCTGTAGATCAGAGATCAGCAATGAGTATTCAAAAAGATAAGTAGATTCAAATCATACTCATAATTTCTGATACTTATACGCATTCATACTTATTTTAATATCATACTCATATTACTCATATCCAAGTTTGCTATACTCATGGTACTTATACTTAACAATACGCATGATGTTGTTGATTTCGACTGTCATTTACTCAACATTTACAAAAACCACAAAATAAGTATGAATCGCGTACGAGCATTACAATACTCACCAGAAAGTTGTGTGTTTGCTTTGCTTGCTGTCTTTGTCTTTTCCTTTTTTTTTTTCTGTAAATGCAACAACAACTAAGACTGTAAATGTTGATGAATAATTCGAATCTCTCGAATCATTCATGAGTATACATAAGTACTTTTCTAAATTTATGAATTTGAATGAGCAGGCGTATGAATCAAACATATTTCGAATGTTATGAGTTTGATGTCAACGTTGTACTCATACTCAATGCAACCTGTACTTATAAATCAATGTTTTAGTGAGTACGAATGAATCAGGGCAGTTGAATTTCAAAACTGTTGACTCACTCATACTCAAAATTTCATGAGTACTTAAAAGTAGCGAAAAAACGATTCATTGCTTATCTCTGATGTAGATGTCCGCTGTACATCTATACCGCATGTATACCGATGGCTCCAAAATACTAGATACATTAGGCTGTGGTAGACTTATTAAGGAATTTGATACTAAAGTTTTGTGTAAGCTGCCTGACCAATGCAGCAATTTCCAGGTGAAGTTCATAGCTATTTTGAAAGCGCTATAATACTTATTGAGTGATGGTATTTCCCCCCAAAAAATTTTCAAATTTTCCATTCTGTGACTTTTCAATACCAATACTCGCCAATAAATGAGAGGTATTTCTAAGAGAAATTTCGAATCATTAAAATTTAACTCTTATGTGAGTATCGAGTCATAGTGATATCGTTGGAAATTACATTTCTGATGAACTGGCCAGAACCGGTATGGAGCTCACAATCTCTGACATGTTACAGGACTTAAGTATTCTGATTTCCTTATTTAAACTAAATATTCAGTGTTCAGGGAGACTTATAAAAGCAAAGCATTAAAATGTAAAGGAGTTTGAACGATTCTATTGGCCTATTCAAGCCCATATGAACATCACAGACCCACAGAAGTTTTTTTGAATGCCTTCATATATTGTAAATGTAAATGAAGTCGCCATAGTCTAGTCGGTAGTGTGTATGCTTATTAGACGTGTGCCTATGATTTAAACCCCAGCTCAAAATAAAACGAAAATAAAACGAAATATAAAACAAATATTTCTTTGACGATTTTCTCTCAGCGGCGTCTTTTAAAAAACTTTGGGACTAAAATAAAATTGCAATGAAAAACTTCTTATATCTGCCGTTCGGAGTCGACTTGAAATAGTAGGCTCTGCCACTCATGGATAAAATTGAAACACAAACAACACAATACATAGTTGTGAGAAGCTAAGTTGCAATCCTGACTAAAGGTTTGTAATGACCAATTAAGTAAGTATGTAAGTGAGTACTTATATGGATAAGAAGAGCCCTGATTCACTTATGTCTTTAAGTCGCATGGCTATACACCCTACAATTGCGATTGACACGATTCATTAACTAATTGGAAATATTATATAATTTTTTAAAGCAGCTGTAGGTCTAAGGAGGAGAAAGATACTGTATCTCCCTCATGTACCACAGACTTGATCGATCATTAAGGGAAGAAGGTTTAGATCTTCCTCTTTCTGATATCTTTGACTGAAAACTTCACTATAAAGATTGCTTCAAAGAAACATACTGAACTAGATTGGTTGCCTTTGGTTATGTTTGATTTCCCGGTTAATTATTAATTTTGGTATTGTAATGGAACTACACGCTGGCGTAAATGGAAAGGCAGCACCACTACATCTACTACTTAAAATTTTATAAATTTCTACGAACATGAAGTAGTCATACAACTGAATTCTGAATGAAGGAACACAGTTGTGAGAGAAAAATTAGATCGAAATTTTTCATGTTTTTTTATTTCTATAGGTGTCTGCATACAATTGAAAGCTTTCAAACTGAGTTATTAACGTTCGTTTTTAAATCCTTTTGTTAAAACCAAGTTTGCCTGAAGTAAATTCATGACAGTTTAAAGCGACATACAAAATTCGTCATTACAGCCCATCAGTCACGATTACGACCTAACTTCTCAGGCCACTTATGTCGTGTGTTTGAATTTTACGCACGAGTAGCGTGAACTACTATTTAAAGCCGACACCGGACGGCAGATTTTTGTAAAACTTTTCATGACAATTTTATTTACTGTTTTGCCAGAAATCTGCTGAGAGGAAGATGCCGATGGAATATTTTTTCATATTTTGTTTTGTTGGAGACGTCTTGGCTGGAATTTAAACCACGGATTCACATCTATTAGACCAACAACTGAGACTTCTTTGTTTATTACAAGAATTTAAATCAAGCTCATATTGAATTGTAGGGTGTTAATATTTGAAATTGCAAATATGCAAAATATTTATATGCAAAATTATTATCTTTAATTAGATGATAAAATAAACAAAACAGTAGCGCTCCTTAAAAGGTCAAAAATGGTAACACAGACAGACGTAAATTATGGTTTAAAAGCAAAGATAATAAACAAAAAAAGGTCGTTTAAGATAAAAATTTTAATAAATAAATTCAATAACTAAATTAAAATGCATTTTATTAAAATCAAAGCCAAAAATTAAGCAGGTTTATTGAATTTTTAAATTTTTTTAATACGGTTTTCTAATTTTAAACTTTTTTTTATTTTTTTTTTCTTATTTTTTTTTAATAAATAACTGCAATTTAAATATTATTTCCTTATGCAGAGCAACATTAAAGCATTTTGCACTTTCATTTTAATTTGAATTTATAATAGACAAGCAAGAAATAAAAATTTTTGTTTTGGTTTGTTATGATGGCCTCCTCTTGCTAATGGAGTGCCTTGGATGGATGAAAGGTGTTATAACTTCGTCACCTTTTTTGATGATGATGATGATGCTTTATTTGAAGCATAGAAAAAAGCATAGTCTTTTATCTTGTTTAAACTGGTATAATTTAAATGGGAATATTTTTTTTATCGATTGACTTTAAATTTATGAATTAAACATAAGCCATTAAGGAATAGAAAATGAAACTGGTTTTAAAGACTAAGTTTTTTTCTGTTCTTTTTTTAGAATAACCTGGCTTTATGTCATTGCCAAACGGTTTTTGACATTTCAAGCTTCACAGCTTGGTTAGCATAATTTTCGCAAAAAGAAAACAAGTATGCTTCCTAAGTCTTTTGTTTATTTTTATAATTTCATGGTAATTTTTTTAATAATTTCCAAACTTTTTCGTTAGTATTTCATTACAAATAAATTAAAGTGAAAGGATGGCTTTAATTTTAGGCATTTTTTTTTTTGTACATGATGCCATTACATAATTTGTACGTATTTTAACATGGGCCTGCAAAAGGCACTCCCAAATGCAGTGAACTCCTTATAAGCAGTTACAAGAAAAATTTCAAATTTTTTTTTCTGCTAGCCAGACCATATGAGAATATTACTGATCACCAAACAAAAAAACAAAAGCAAAACGAAAACTAAATTAAACAAACCAAAAAACAAAAAAGACTTAGACATACACATAAAAATAATGGCAAATACTTTATATTGTTGCTTAATACTTTAAAAGATAGCAAAATATAGCCTTTCTTAAATTGTAACATAAAAATTGCATACAATTTGTTAGAAAAATTAATAACAACAACAACAATAACAGCACAGTAAAAAAATTATACAAAAAAGAAAAACTATTTGAAAGTGTAACTCTTTGGTAGAAAAAACAATAGAAAACGTATCAAAATTGAAAATTATGTTAGTAGTGCCAGAGCTGCCAAAATATTGGCCAAAAATAAGCTACACAATTTAACTCTACTCTTATATAAAATGTTTAAAACAATAAAAACAAAAAACCAAAGAAAAGAAAATTTTTCCAAATCTCCACTACATCACATACAGTCATTGGCAATCGTTTAACCGCACTTATCATTAATTTGGTTCCTGTAATGTGTTGGTATAACAGTTAGAATTGGAATTGCAATTATATCTTGCTTACTGAATTGGTCATTGCAATACTTTAGTAGGGATTACAACCTAGCTTCTCATATCACTTATGTTGTGTGTGTTAATTTTATACATGAGTGGCGGGATCAACAATGTATATTCGATTTCGAACAACAGATTTCTTGGAAAACTTTTCTGGCAAGAAAAGAGTTTTTTCCACACGATGAAGATGTCATAGTTCTGCGACCTTTCGACCTTTTGTAGTCCCCTAAATCTACCAAATCCAGGAAATTCCTATAATGTCTCCTCTAAATCCTAATTGCCATGACAAAATTCAATGCAATGTTGCTTGCTACTTACATGGAAAATTCTCTGCACAACACCTGGTATGCACCAATGTATATCCATCTGGGATGCGTTACTGCCTGCATTGCATATAGCAAGAATGTATTCTAATGGTTTATTCTCTGCATCACAGAATCTACAAGTTGGGTTCGAAACGAATACCATTTGGAACTTGTGTACTTGCATACACTTGAGTCTACAGTGAACTGTTTAAGGATCGATTACTGATCTCAGGTTATTGCCAGATAGTCTGAAGCGTAACGCAGACTTCCTCTTCATATAATTTCCAAACTAAAGTTACGATTGCCGTAGACTTAATTGTTTTGAGAAGTGTCTTTAACTCTTTATATCTTTCCTTTCGTTGGGTATTTTTTTCCAAATATTTGGCCCTACTCCACCGGAAGATACTTTGCGAACTCATCTGCCTGCTCTTTGCAGCGAACTCCCACATTACCTGGAACCATTTTCACTACCTAGTCGAAACAGATTCCAAGGCAGTCCCACACTAACTTCAATTTAACTTTGGTGCTCGTATGGTGGCTTCATTGTCAAATAGTATTGCTATGCTCCATACTTTTTACTTTCCGTACCAAGTTGAATTAAGCACATCTCTCTATGGCATAGACTTCCGCTGTCCCCAACTTTTCGCATGGGTTCATACATAACATACGTACATAATTGGTCATTACAACCCTTCAGTCAGAATTACGACCAAGCTTCCCACCCACTTATGATGTGAGTGTTAATTTTGTACATGAATGGCGGGACCTACAATTTTAAGTCGACTCCGAACAATAGATTTCTGAGAAACTTTTCCTGGCAATTTTTTTATTTACTTTTTGAGTTTTTGCCTGAAATCTGCTGAGAACCAGCTGCCGAAGAAATATTTTTTCAAATTTCGTCTTGTTCGAGATGTCTGACCTGGGATTTGTACCGTGACCTCAAGTCTAATAAGCCAACACACTACCTACCAGACTACGGTAGGTACAGATTTGACCATCATTGTATGCATACAGTGGTATGGCAGTATGGTTCTTAGTAAAGTGTTTGAAGTCGCCGTAGTCTAGTAGGTAGTGTGTTGGCTTATTAGACGTAAAAGCCAGAATTCGAGCCCCAGGCCAGATATCAAAATGAAAATATGAAAAAGTATTTCTTCGGCGACTTCCTCTCAGCAGATTTCTGTCAAAAACTCTGAGAGTAAATAAAATTGCCATGAAAAGTTTCTCAAAAATCTGTCGTTCGGAGTCGACTTTATACTATAGGTCCCACCACTCATGTATAAAATTAAAACACACAACATAAGTGGTGTGAGAAACTAGGTCGTAATCCTGACTGAAGGGTTGTAATGACCAATTATGTATGTATGTATACATACAGTGTATAATATTTGGTTTACATCCCTAGGATTTCCCACCAGGCCTGTTGTATATCATTATAGCTTATCTGGCCTGTCCATAAATGCTCTCTAAATGAGCCGCTTTCGTGTCTATTTACTGTCCAGTGATATTCCCACAGTTTCCATGATAGTCAAAAAAAAATGCAGTCGAAACCCCTAAAGACCTAAAATACACAGAGTGAGGCGTCTAGGTATGTGGCTTATGTGGCCTTTCCAGAAATGCTTTCTAAATGAGCCCCTTTCATGACAATTTAAAACACAGTGACATTAGTAAATATTTGACCAACAGCTTCAATGATATTATCTCACAAGAGTTGAGTCTAAAACACTAAAAACCTAAAATACATAGCGAGAGGCATCTAAGCATATCTAAATTTAATGAAAGGAAACTATTGCCGTCAAACCAATGTCCCTGAGTGTATATAAGCATTTGATTAAAACATTTTTGTTACAATATTTCCTTTGTGTCCAGCCTCCTCTCAAAAGAAAAGTAGTAAATCATCTTGTTACTTAAGTTAACAAACACTTTGGAAACTAATGGAATCCCCTTATGTTCAATACATACATATATTATTCAACGAAATAATTTCCTATTTCGACGGCCTGGACTACTTATATTTGAAATGAAATAATAATACCGCCGATGGTAATTAAAATGTCATAAAAATCTTTTTAATTTTTTTTAACACATTTTAAATATTATATGCCGGTTAGAAAAAAGAAAAAATTAATTTATTACAGTCCATAATTATGAATTTTAACTGCCTTAAACTGTAAGTTGTAAGCACCTCTTCAGCTTCTTTTTTTCTTAAATTTTTATAGCCGGCGTTAATGTAATGTAAAGCCGTCTGTCTACACATTGAATGATTTGCTTGGCGCTTAAGTTGTTTTTCATTTTTTTTTTCTTTCAGTTTTTTAAAGATGCTGCTGTATGAAGATGTTAACAACGGCAGATGAAACTGGTAAACAAATAAACAGAAACAGAAAAAACAAAAACAAAAACAGAAAAAATAAATAAAATTGTGAAGAAGCTTTATAGTAGCACGTAAATAACACCACTTTGGTCATGTTAATTGTCTGTTTAAAAGGCGATAAAACTCAAGATGATTTTGAAAAGCACGTGCTGCAATGCATTTGTATATAAAACCGACAGAAAAAAAATAAGTGGTAATCGATATACGATTATACGATACTCTACTCCAATACAATATATTGCAGAAACATAAGATTTTTTCATTCAAATTGGAAATCTAAGCTTTAAGCCTTATCTACTGTAAGACTTTTTATTTCGTTACATTGTGGGTTTAGTGGTGAGAGCTCATATTCGTTGTATTCGTTCCCTGTATTGAATGGCTTTCACGTTCCAATCGATAGCTTACTTTGCAATATTAGAGGTTGTAAAGGTAATGAGTGAGCTATACATACATACATACATAATTGGTCATTGCAACCCCTCAATCAGGATTACGACCTAGCTTCTCACACCAACCAAGTTGTGTGTGTTTATTTTATACATAAGTGGCGGAATCTACAGTTTGCAGCAGACTCCGAACAACAGAGGGTATATATGGGTACTAAAATCAGGAGTCTCCCTCACCTTGAAGAAAATTGTAAGATATTTTACATTGGCAAGGTTGGGGTCAGGAGTATTCAACTCTTGAGGGAGCAATATTTTTCATAGATGTTCATGCAAACACTGAATTGAGTTATTTTGATGCACAAAAATCATACCATTCATGTACTACAATTCGTAGATTATGTCAACAACCTATTTGGGGTGTAACAAAATTACGACTTAACTGCTCACACCACCCATTTCGAGAGTGTATTAATTTTATACTTGAGTGACAGTGCATAAAGTTTTGAAGTCGACTGCGAACGACAGATTTTTGAGGAACGTTTTTATGGCAATTTTAAATGCTCTTAGAGTTTTTGCAAGAAATCTGCTTAGAGGCAGTCGCCGAAGAAATATTTTTTCGTATTTTTAGTTCGAGATGTCTGACGTGGAACTTGAATCGAAGCCTGGCTTCTAAGGAGTCAACACACTATCTACTACACTACGGCGACTTCCAAATTAGTGACCTATCCTGTTATGAAATCGAATTTATATACGCTTGTTAGCTAAGAATGTAAAACAAGGTTAACTTTACTAAACATTAAGTTCGGCCAAGTCGTTATTGAACGTTTAACGTCAGAACAACACTTCAAATTGTTAAAATTAACACTGAAATGTAAAAAATTATCCTGTAAGCATAGTTTGTAGAGCCCTCCGTCCATTTTCCCCCCAAAATATTAAGCTTAGTGAGCAAGCAGTTCGTACAATTACTGTTGTTTGTCTTTATAAACATTCCATAATGCAATTACAGACAAAGGAAGACAATAAGATTATGATTTGTACCACGTGGCAAATTTTCCAAACTCTTCTCTTTTTGAGAACAGGAACAGAGGCCAAAGAAGACTGTGTCCAAGATAAATTGGTGTCACTGTCTGAAGTTCTGATTGTCACTCCCTAGAATCTTTAGAAGCCTTAGCCTAGAGACTGTAGATGAGTTTAACCATCCTATGTTTCCTTTTACCATTGCATGTTTTCGGCATACTTGTCCCTGAAGTCTAATTGCAATGACCAGAAATCCTATGAATACTACAACCCTTTAGTCGGCATTATATTTTGGCATTTCATATCACCCATGTTGTTTGTATTAATTTTATCCAGGAGTTGCGGGGAACGGAAGATTGGAGAAACTTTCCACGGCACTTTCGTGTATTTTCAGCGATTTTTTCACAAGACTAGAAATATCTTTTTATATTTCATTATCTACAAGATGTCTGAACTGGACTTTGAAACACGGGCGCTCATGTAATATACTTCCCAACCCCTCCTCAGGACTATTTCATCGCAGAATAGTGCCATTTGGAACAAAGAAGCTTATTGACAATTTTGTCACATAAACTCCGAAGGAAAGTTGCAGACGTATTTATGTATATACAGTCCGAGAAAAAAGTCTACATACACCGTTGTATTTTTTTTATATTCGATTTTGTCATCAAACATTCTTAATTGTGACTGCCTTAAAGAACGCTATAACACCTTATTTAATTTGAAAAAACTCGCCGGGAAAAAAGTCTACATATACCGTAATTGATACGGCAGTGTATGTACACTTTTTCCCTTAACTGTATGTGTCAACACAATAACTTGTACTAGGTAATCAATTACGTTTCTTTGTATTTCAATATTTGCTTAAAGATAAGCGTGAAATATATTCTTCCTTGAAAACAAAGATCAAATCATCGGCTGGACTCTAAATATAAAAATTTTTTAAAAAAAATTTGCTTGTTAAAAATATTTTTGATTTTAAGTCCGATTTAATGTTCTTAGTTGTGATAACAAATTATTATTTTAAACAATTAATCTCCCATTCCCTTGAATTTTTAGAAACATATCTGACCTACGCAAGTCCCCGTAGTCTAGTAGGTAGTATGTTGGCTTATTAGATGTAAGGCCACAGTTCAAATCCCAGGTCAGACATCAAAAGGAAAATATTTCTTCGGCGTCTACCTCTGAGTAGATTTCTGGCAAAAACTCTGGACAGCAAATAAAATTGCCATGAAAAGTTTTTTTAAGAAAAATTTTTCATTAGGAGATGACTTCAAACTGTAGGTCCCGCCACTTATGTATGAAATTAACACACACAGCATAAGTGGTATGAGGTTGCAATCCTGGCTGAAGGGTGGTAATGACCAATTATGTATGTATGTATCTGACCTACGCAATGGTCAATAAACAAACCTTATAGTATATTTCCGACGTCCCCCGAGGGCAGTAAAGGAGGCAAAAGCCATAAAAAAAATATAATTTTTCCCAAAAGTTTATTGTAAACCAGGATGTATTTTGATCCTTTTTGTTATTATGCCATGAAATCTAACAACTTTAGTCGCGTAACCATTGTTGTTTGCACTGCCATTTTCAAATTAAAGTCATCAATTGATTTGGCTATTTAATTTATTTACTTTTTTGGTTTTCATTTAAATAAAAATACTCCAGTTAACCATATAAACCGTGCGTTTCTTTTCGTTCAATTTTGAAATCGAATGCAAAAATAATTGAATTATATAATCATGCCTTTAAAAACCATCTAAAGAAAGAAATATTTATGGCTTTAAAAACACCCCCCAAATACTAACACAAAACACACCGATTTGTTTATACAAGTCACATATATACACGTACACTATACGTGTGATGCTCTCTCGTGTACGTATACGAAATTGAAAGCTTTTGATACAACCACATACGCAATGGACTCTCACTTTTAATATCAAATCAAAAAAAGCTTTTATTATAGCCAACTTGGTTTTTGTGTCTTTTTTTTTGTTTTTAATCGTGCCATGGTATCTTATGCTCTTTTATGGCTGCTGCTGTAGCAAAAACTTTGGTAAACGGTTGTTGCTTGCATTTGTGTTTTTGCTTTTCAGCTCTCAAAGATTTTGGTTTTTGGTGTTTTGCTTTTGAATTTTTTGCATTTGCTTTAGTTTAGTGTGTTAATACGCTTAAAATCAAAAGCAAGAAATAAACCTCAACTGTTTTAATTATAATAACTTTAACGCTCTTTACCCCTTAACCCCCATACGCCCGCTGGAATATAACAATTGAAAAGCAAAATCAAATCAAAAAACACAAAACATTTCATATGGCAAATCCAAATTAAATCTAAAGCGCTGAGATGCTTTAGATTTCTGTCAACACATTCTTTTTTTTTAAGAGCGTTGGTATATAAAGCTTGTGTACGCTGGTCAAAATTATTCAGTTTACTTTTGTGGGTTCGTCCAAAAGCAACCCTCTCCGTTTTGTTTTCAAAAACCTTACTAATTACACCAGGACGAAGTGTTAATTTAGAGTGTGAGCGTGTGTGTGTGCGGTATTATTATTATTATATTGAATAAATAGTAACAAAAATGAAATCTATGGTAGGTTTTCAATAAAAACAAAGAATATAAAAAAAATAAAAACATTTTAAAAAAAACTTTTATACATGCAAAGAAATATTTTTTATAAAGAAAAAAAAAATAATATAAAGTGCTTAATGAACTTAAAAAAATAAAGAAAAAAACAGAAAATTGTTTTAAAACAAAGTTTTAGAAGCTTGCTAAACAAAAGACTTAAGCAAGAAACCTTTAATGTTAAAAAAAAACTAAAGAACATGCAAGCGTGAGAACTTATTTGATCTAAAATGCACAATAATTACAATGAAATAATTACAAAAACCAAAAAGTTTTTTAATATATATGTGTGTGTGTATATTTGAAAACAGTTCTAAGACTAATATCCTTATACATGAAGATTTTTCAAGAAATAAAAACTAAAGCTTAAGCAAAGAAAAAAAATATTAAAAATGGCGGAAAATTTTTAAACTAACTAAAGTATTGAATTATAAATAAACGTCCGTCTTTCTAAATATATTTCATTACAAACAATTTGTTTCTTCACTTAACTTTTCTCTTAAAAAATTTTAATAAAAACTAAATTAAATAAAATTTCTAAATTGTTTGATTTCTTATATTCTTTTGTAATTTAAAATAAATTTTAATCCGTTGAACTTATTTCATTTAATTGTGAAAAATATTACAAGCAATTAAAATTTCTTGCAAGTTTTTATTATTTCTTGAAAAATTTAATGAAAAAATTATGAAAACTTGTAAAGTTTTCATTAAAATTTTGCCTTAGGACAATAAATATCTGATGCAATAGTTAGAAATAGTTTATCGGAAGAAAATCGCCTGAATAAGCCCTTTATTGTAACAGAATTAGGCTCTAGAAAAATTCTTAATGTTTTTTCTTAATGTCTTTGTTTTTTTTTTCGAAAAGTTTTTGTTTTTTAAAAGTAATCAATAAAAAGATTTTTTAAAATTAATTTTTAATACCTTTTAAATTATATTAAAATATTTTAAATAATTAATTATAATTGAATTCATAAGAAAGATCTTATTTTTAAAATGCATAGCGTTTGATGCAAATAGTGCAGCTTAAATTGCAAAAGAAGTATATATTTGGTTAGTTTGGAAATATCACAATGGACCTAAATGCTGGCCAAAGTGAAACATCTTCCTTGGAGGTGTCCGCCATCTAAGCTAACCTAGTTTGGAAATACAGAAATCATACTGTTTTTAAAGTCAATGTTGTATATTGCATTTGAGAATTTAAAATTATAACCTTAAGCGCTTGTAACGAAAATAAAAAAATTCTGTCACCAAGCTTCTGTATGTTACAGCAACAAAATTATGAATTTGAAATAGATTTCTTATTCAAATATTCTTCGCTTAGTAATTCCCCTTCCAATATTTACTTTTTCTTTTTTTAAAAGCTGCAAAGCTCGTAAAATTCACACACCGTGCAATAACTATCACACGCATTTATTTTAAGTTTCTTACTTAAGTCTTTTGTTTTGTTATGTATTTACCTAAAACTCTTTTTTTATTTCGTTTTTTTGAATATCTTGTTAAAGCAAACTTCATTGATGAAATCATTAGTATTATGTCAGCAGGTAGTAAATATCTGGTTGCGTCTTTCGAGTGGTTCTTTAAAAGTCCATTTAGAATTATTTTCTTAAGCAATAGGTTACTTTTCTTACATAAGCTTAAGAAATAATACTATTTTCATATCCATACAAGACAATCATAATGGTTATTAAACGTAATATTTCTGTGATAAACTAATAAACTGAGTATATACTAAAACAGAAGAATTTTAATTTCTAATGAACCAAAAAAACCGGCATTCTTATATTCATGAATCCTCTTGCGCTCACCTAATCAAGGAAACGGGTAACATATGAATTAAGTAATATTTCTATGCTTCTCAAGGGCATAGCAACATCTACAGACGTGCTCTCATACGTTGTAATTAGGCAGTGGTTAGTAATTACCTCTGCTATAATTCTTAAGAAGCCTGTAGTTTTTTAAATAATACATATAGGAAAAAGAAGCCGTCCTAGTCTAGCAGGTAGTGGTGGCTTATTAGCCGTTAGGCCTCTATTCAAACTCCAGGACATTTCCAATTATCTTCAAATGCAACACATTTTTCAAGGCTTATCCACATTTGTTGCAGATCTGCTTAGATGATGTTTTTTGTGGATGCAGAAATGTCCAACAATTATCACAATTGCCATTATAAAACAGTATTTTATAACGTCAAAAAATATTACCATTCTAATTAACCTGTAAATCTAGTCTATTTCATGGTATACAGCTATTGTGAATGACTCATAATTCAAATGAATTTGTTCTTTAATTACCCTCCCACAGATTACTATTCCACTTCTCTAAGCTTTTTCATTGTGTATTACTACAACCCTCCCTTAAACTTTTACTTCATGTACACCTTGTATATTTAGTTTCTCTGAGTTCAAGTCAATTTTAAAATCTCTTTCTCTCTCTCTCTCTGCAGTTAATTTAGTGAATTTCTTGTTTTATGCCATGTTTCATAATTCAAACTGTGCCATACATTATAATCTTTACTTAAATTCGCCTTCAAATCAAATCCAAAGAATTTTTACCAATTTTTATCAAAAAATTTCTTCAATTTCCCTTCTTATTACAAATTTTTTCTTTACAAATAAATTAAAATCTTAAATTATTCGCAAATCAATTGAATTCTCTTCAAATTCTGTTTTCTCCAATATTTTGGAAATCAAATATTTAAAGCTTCTTCTATAAAAAATTTAATAGAACTGAGGGTGTGATACCTTTTTAAAAATCAAAAACATTTCCTTTTTAGTTACATATCTGGTCTCACCATAAAACAAATATAAAATAAAATAATGCCGGTTTAAAGCGAATCTTTTTATGTATAAAGACTGGTTTTCTACATATAAGTGAATGCTTTTGTTAAACTCAAATAAATGCCATGCAGTTTGAAATAGAAATTATGGCATAAATTTCTTTTTAATACTTCCTCAACAGGTTTAAGAGCAATAAAATCAAATAAAAATTCATAAGTTTTTATTATAAAATCATATAAAAAAATAAAATAATTAAACATTTTTTATTTGATCTGAGGATCTCAAAGTCCTGTAATCTTAAGACTAAAATCCCTGTAGAATCCTTTATTCCCAAAATGAAGCATACATCTTTATTTATTTCCCCTTCCTGTACTCCCTTATTAATCTATGGCGTTGGTTTAATTTATAACCACACTTTCATTTTATTTACATTAAATGTCTACACTTTCTTATGTTTAAATCCAATAAATAGGGCGCTTGGCCTTATTTAGTTACTAAATTCAAGACCTCATTGTCAGTTAATATTTTTTTATATGAAAACTAAGAGTAAATATGACAAAAACTAGACCAATTTCCTTAAACAGTTAACATTATTTTTATTTCTTCACACTTTTCTTTGGCGTAACCAATACACAACCTTAAATACCGGGCAAGTAATACAAAAACACTTCCGTTTGCTATAAAAACATGTCACATAATGCGTGTATGCATATAAGAAAACTGAAATAATAATTCTAAAAAAGGAAATCAAAACAAAATACATTAAGCCATGGTCTAAATACAATCGAACATTTATGGTTACAATAAGCAACAATGTATTGCTTACCGTTTTTTTTGTTGATTTTCTTTTTTAAATAAACAAATTATATAATAATTAAATTATTATTTATTTGTTTATATGTACATACATACATAATTACATAATAATTATATATGGTTTGTTTAACAGTCAATCAATAACCTTTATTGAGTTTAAATTGTTTTTGGCTGCTAATAAAAATATGTAAAGAAATATTAACAGAAAAAAAATTGAAATTAAAATTACCGGCTTAATGGCAAACGTGACTCTTTAATATTTTATTTATATTTATACTAAAGGCCTTACAAAAAAATTGATATTTTGAGTTTATCGTTAACTAAATAACGCAAAGAAATGTAAACACAAAGCCACAAAGAACTTTCATTTAACAATTTTGTTCGCTTCTTAAGTCTTCTGTTTGTTAGTAAAATATTTCAAAATAACATTTTTTTATTTATATTTTTTTATTGTTTAAAATCAAGATGTAACAAGAAATCTGTTATATTTTGCTCATCATTAAATAAGTAACGCAAAGGAATGCAATAAAAAATCATTTTAAAAAATTCTTCATGTCTTCCCACAAAGTTCGCTTCTTAAGTCTTTTGTTTGTTATTAAAGAAATTTCAAAATTATTTTGTTAACCTCCGAAGTTTATTTATTATTAAAAACTGTTGTAAATTTTATTAAAAAATTTGGAAACAAATTTATACCCAGAAGTTTGTGTCATAAGTCTTTTGTTGCGAGTAAGTGTTACATTTTCAACATCAAGCTAAAGTTTCTTGTTTCACTTTCACTAAGTATACATACATACATACATAAGTGGTCATTACAACCCTTCTTAAGTACATTTCTCTTAAATTTCTTGTTTATACTTTGCCTACATGACTTAAAGAAAAAGAAATGATTAAGGATTTCCAAATTACTATTACGTTCTAAGTTTTCTTAGCCATTTCTTTTGTATTGAAACTCAAGAACTCTTCGCATCTTTTATGTCTAACTACTCAGCAGAAGCATATAAGTAAAGAATAAATTAAAAATGGCCTCCACATGTCTTCGGAGGCTGATAGGTAATATAATGTCGCACTAAGTAACTAAGAATTTTAACATCTACTCCGATATTTGGACACCAAAAAAAAATTTTAAAAAAATATATCATTTCAACGACCTCCTTTCAACAGTCTTCTGGTAGCAAGTGGCCATCAAAAAATACTTGCCAAATCTGACGTTGGAGTTGACCCTACATGACTAGGGCTCTGACCTATTGAAAAAAAATTTTTTAAATTTGAGAGAATATTTCTCTTCGCAATCTTCTAACAAAATAGCTGAGAGTAACTAGTTGCCACGTGCACTACATATGTGGTCTGAGAAGCTAAATTGTAATCCTGACTAAAGGCTTGTAAATGATGACTAATATTTGTACTTAAAACTGGCCTGTTTATAGGACATAATTGGTCATTACAACCCTTCAGTCAGGATTACAACCCAGCTACTCACACCACTTATGTTGTGTGTGTTAATTTTATACATGAGTAGCGGGACCTACAGTTTAAAGTCGACTCCGAACAACAGATTTTTGAGAAACTTTTTCATGGCAATTTTATTTTACTCTCAGAGTTTTTGCCAGAAATCTGCTGAGAGACAGTCACCGAAGAAATAATTTTTGTATTTTGTTTTGATGGTGGCCTGGGGCTCAAACCCTGGCTTTACGTCTAATAAGCCAACACACTACCTACTAGACTACGGCGACTACTATGATTGCTAATGTTCGTACTTAAAACTGGTCTGTTTATAGGTTTTAACTGTCCTTACTTGTCTTCAATACAACTTATGCATCAAGGATTTCTTATGACTTTACTAAGTCTCTGGTTGGTTCCATATCATCCCTGACATTCTGAGGTGATCTAGTGCGTTTCCTTTAAATGATTTCTTAA
This sequence comes from Sarcophaga variegata, assembly GCA_932273835.1. Classification (NCBI taxonomy): domain Eukaryota; kingdom Metazoa; phylum Arthropoda; class Insecta; order Diptera; family Sarcophagidae; genus Sarcophaga; species Sarcophaga variegata. Next base: position 12,261,559 of record OW026361.1, on the reverse strand, counting down.
CTACTAACAATTCCAAGATCAATTTATATTTAATTTGCAATTGAACATCAATAGAATATAATTCACAGTGCAATTTGGTCACATTGCATTTGAGGAAAAATGTTTGAAAAAGACTTCTTGAAAAATTGATAAAAGCTCCTGGTGGCATTATCATATAAGCGAATAGATTTCGCAATGTAATTGATGTCGTATAGTAGAGGAGGTGTTATTGCAGGAAGAGACATGCAGTGTTGACTCTAAGGCTTTTGCCCATAATATCAATATGAAACAGAAACCACCACTATACCAATGGTGAAGTCCAAATATGAGTAACACTACTACTTCGACCATCCAGTTTTACTATGTTAATGATGAACTATCGCCAGTACTACTGCACCACAATTGGTCTTTTTTGCACTGATTTTTACCTTAACTTTACCAGCGTTTTTAGACAAGATTCAGGTTAAAATTTGCATAGCGATAGGAGATATTAATACTCAGGAGAGTACACAAGTCTATCATTCATGACATTCTGCGAGATTGAGTGTGCTACAGCTACGCTACCATCATATTTCCTGATGGTGAACACTGAAGATGAAAATGACTCTCCAACTGCGATTATCTAGTCAGACTAGATTTATTTGGATTTTATTTTACATCTGTTTTTACATAAGCCTCTAAGCTTTTGCTTACTACCTTCAAACCTATACAAAGAGGCAAATGTTATGTGCATAAACAATCAATGTCACATAATGTTTCTGAGATGTTTTATAATTAATCCAGTCCAACAACAGAAGGAGTATTGTGGGAAATAGTACACAAAAATGTTTCACGTTGGTATTGATCTATAATTGGCATCGACATAAAGTTCACAAAAAACGTTTAATATGTCTGACGATATGTCTTTGAAACCGAAGAAGACTCAGTGTATCAGTCTTAATATCGTATCAAAAATATATTCGAAAGCTAAGAACAAAAGGTAAAACACTGCTGTTATATTCACTTATTTTCTGTTTCTCACAAAATTTTTCCGGACTAAAATCTGTCCGTAAAATCCTTATAGAAAAATGGCTTCACAACCAAACAACAACCACTTTAAAGCCAGAATTTATAAAAGGCTTTAACTACGGCCTTTAAATCACGCCTTAGCTCTTCGTTTGAATGAAAATAAATTTCAAACCCATTTTGCCCTTTAAAATTAAGAAAAGGTTGTTTCTTAAGTCTTTTGATTTTACTCAAAGCAAAAAATTCTTCAACTGGCATTGAAAATATTTCATACGACAATAGGAAGTTAACAAGTCGTCTTACACGCTTTGTTTACTTTTTACCAACGTATTACAGACTGCAACAGTGATGGAATGCTATGCTCCATGGGCTTTAAGCCAAGTTCAAAGCAAAAATTGTCTAAATTTACATAATTTTTCCTCTTTTTATTTTTGCTTTTGCTTTTGACTGACTGCACATTTCACTTTCTGTTTATTGTTGTTGTTGTTGTTTTTATAACGTTTACTTATGATAGACGAGGTATTGTTTTATCAACTAAACTTGGCAATGACATGGGCTTTACGAAATTAAATGAAATGTTAAACAATTTTAATTGCGAAGGCGGAGTGTTGAAATGAAAAAAAAAACGTTGAATTAATTTAAAATTTTTCTTTTTTTTTTTTTTACAGCTTATTTTTGGGCTTTTGGCCCTTTTTGTGCTTGCTCAAGCCGAGGATGCCAAGAAGGAGGTCGAAGCTAAATCAATTGAATCCCAACCCGCCGCCTCAGACGCTAAAGAATCTGTTAGCACTGTGGAAAAGAAACAGGAGAAACGTGGCATTATTCATGGTGTAGGACATGGTTATGCTCCAGCTGGCTATGGTCATTCCGGACATGGTGTATTGGGTGGTCATGGTGGTGCCGTTTTGATTGGTGGTGGTCATGGTGGCGGCTATGGTGGTGGTGGTCTTATTGTTAGTGGTGGCGGCTATGGTGGTGGTGCCGGCTATGGTGGTGGTGCCGGCTATGGTGGTGGTGCCGGCTTTGGTGTTACCGGTGGTGGTGGTGGTGGTGGTGGTATTGCTGTTGGTGTTGCTGAAAGCATACCCACTAACGTGCAAGTCAACACTGTTGTGCGCAATGTTGCTGTACCCTATCAAGTTGAACGTCGTGTACCCTACCCTGTTGAAAGAACCGTCACTTATCCCGTTAGAGTAAACGTACCACAACCCTACCCCGTTGAAAAGATTGTTCAAGTACCAGTTAAACAAATCGTTCAAGTGCCTGTCCATGTACCACAACCCTACCCCGTAGAGAAGACCGTGCACGTACAAGTACCCGTACATGTTGACCGCCCTGTACCCGTCAAGGTGCCCGTTCCAGCTCCCTACCCAGTTGAAAAGATTGTTCAAGTGCCCGTCAAAGTACCCGTACCACAACCCTACCCCGTTGAAAAGATTGTTCAAGTGCCCGTCAAAGTACCAGTACATGTTCCTCAACCCTACCCCGTTGAAAAGGTTGTACAAGTGCCCGTTAAAGTGCCCGTAGATCGTCCCTATCCCGTACATGTTGTCAAGCCATACCCAGTGCCAGTTGAGAAACCAGTACCCTACAACGTTGAAAAGAAGGTCTTTGTACACGTACAAGTGCCAGTCGATCATCCAGTTCCCTATCCAGTTGATCGCCCATATCCCGTACACGTTAAGGTTGCCGTACCCAGACCTTACCCCGTTGTTAAGGAAATTCCTTATCCCGTTGAACGTCAAGTACCCTACCCCGTCAAGGTAGCCGTTGACCGTCCCGTACCAGTGCCCGTTGAACAACATGTACCCGTTGCTGTTGAAAGACAAGTACCCTACAAGGTTCCCGTTGCTGTACCCGTACATGTTGAAAGTCATGTAGGATCAGCAGCTGTTGTTGGCGGCGGTTATGGCGGCGGCTATGGCGGTGGTTATGGCGGTGGTTATGGCCATGGTGGCTCTTACGGCCATGGTGGTCATGGTTATTTGCACAAAAAGAAATAGACAATTACCCAAAAAAGAAAAACCAATTAAAAATAAATAAAAACAACAGCCAATAACAGTAAATCGGTAATACAAAGAAGAAAAAATCTCTCTTTTTCAAAAAGGAAGAAAGCAAACAACGGCGTATTTAGAATCTAAAACGGCCTGATTTTTATAAAAAAAACAAAACCAACAAAAATTTATTCTAATTTCTCTTTAAACTTAAATTTAATTTCTTTTGTAAAATATTTTTTTTTTTTTTTAGTTTTAGTGTGTGATAACGAAATGAAATTTACGAAAAATTTATAAAAAAAAACACAATAAAAAATATTAAAAAAAAAATGTAAAACATATTGACTAGACGAAGAGATCGCTTAAAAAAATATTGAAAAAGAAAATTCGAAAAAGATTTGCTCTTGACATTTTAAGTTTAAGGCATGCATAACCAGGAATATATTTTTTTCTTTTAACTGTTTAACTGAGAGCCAGTAGTAAACTGCATGCAACACTGCCAACAATTTATTGTTTTTTGTTTTTTTAAATAATTATTCTCCAGTTACAGTTAAAACTTGCCTTCTTTTCCTGGGTATTGTTATTGAATTTTTAAGATTTTTATATGTTGTACCTTAAATACTCTAATTATGTATGTATCTATGTATGTATGGAATATGAAGGTGTCAATAGCATTTGTTTCAATTTTCTTTTTTAATATTTTCAAAAAAACAAACCACGAAGAGGATTATTTATGTGTTAAAAGTATGAAAAAAATGAAGACAAACTAAAGTTTATAACAAATATGTTTTTGTTTTATTATTATAATTATTTTGATTGTTTCACTTATTTTGTATATATTTAATGTAAATAATAAAGACGACCAATTATGGAAAAATAAAAAAAAATTATTAAAATTGAAGTTTCATTCCGTTATTTAAAATATTTCAGGTTTAGTTTCTAAGTCTTTTGATTTTACAAAAAGAAAAAAAAAATTAAAAAAGGTTCTTTCTTAAGTCTTTTCTTCTATTACCTTAATCGCCTTGAATGGTGTTTATAAAACATCCTTACTGACTAAAAAAATGGCAAGACATTCCACCAGCATTCTTGTATAGTTCTTGCCACTTGAGTAATGAGCTAAAATAGCTAAGAGCCTAGCAAAAATAGGCACTAAACTACGAATTAAAAATCATAATCACAGTGTTAGTGTGTTTTGTCTTCATATTAAAATTGAAATCGATCTTGAGCAACGATGGGAAGTACAAGCAGGAAACTTACTTGGATGCTCTGTGATGAAAAGTCACCATAGTCGAGTAGGCAGTATGGTTCAAACCCAAACGGAATACGTGAAAATATTTCTTCGGCGAATTCCTCTCAGCAAATTTCTGGCAAAAACTCAAAAAGTAAATAAAATCGAGTCGACTTAAAGCGTAGGTCTCGCCATTCATATATAAAATTAACTCACACAACATAAGTGGTGTGAAAACTAGTTCGTAATCCTTAACTGAAGGGTTGTAATGACCAATTAGTGTGTATGTATGATCATAAGAGATCATCATTGTTTTGAACAGAATTGATGGACAAAACTCGCGCATATTGGTTAAAGTGATATCTGGGGCCCGTGTAAAATTTTTTATTATCGGCAGTCACGTGGTATTAATACTTCAAATGTAAGTCCTATGACCTTATTGAGTTTCGCATACGTCCAAGGAAGGCGTAATTAGGCAAGAGTGGAATTCCACTCAATTCAATAAACTTAGACCCCCAGAGCTATTGTGATACCACGAAACCCCAATTAAACAGAGTATTGAACGTAGAAGTCACCGTAGTATATTAGGTAGTGTGCTGACTTATTAGATGTGACGCCACGGTTCAAACCCCAAGGCAGACATCTCCAACAAAACGAAATATGAAACAAATATTTCTTCGGCGACTTCCTGTCAGCAGATTTCTGCGAAAACTCAGAGACTAAAATAAAATTGCTATGAATAAGTTTCTCAAAACTCTATCCTTCAGAGTCGACTTTAAACTATAGGTCTGTCCTGCTACTCATGCATAAAATTAACACACACAACATATGTGATGTGAGAAACTAGTTCGCAATTCTGACTGAAGGATTTCGTAATCCTGACTTAAGGGTTGTAATGACCAGGTATGTGTGTATGTATGATGTATTAAATGCAGAACCTTGCTAAGCTCAAACTGTTTCAATACTGACACAGCCGATCGATCGCTGTCTAATCAGTAGCCTAATAACCAGAGCAGCATAGGGACGTAGAAAGTATTTAACACTCCCCTCTACACCTGACTGTCATAATATTCTGCCTCCTAAAACAAAATGCATGCACAAGTAAGACTTCATCGCCTCTATTCACCCTCACCAATAAACCTATATCTGCCTGACCAGTATTTGGAGTCAGAATTTACAGAGCATAGACATTTTAACGTTATCTGAATATTATGGAACCGTGTCAGCCATGGCAAGCACATGCGCTACTAGATTTTTACCCGTGCCATTTTATCCGTATGATCTAAATGTTAAACTCTTCAGTCATTGATATTAACACTTCAAAGAATCGGCGAGTTTTTAGATTGTGTTGCAAACTCATTTAAAGCAAAGATATCTTTTAAAGCTGTCCAAGCTGTACCGAGAATGCTCTGAAACCACCACTGACGTTTTGTGTAAGATCTAGACCCTTGCTTCTGATTGCAATACAGTTCCTCTACATCATCCGACCTGAATTAAGCATAATATCATAGTAGATATGCAAAACAACTTCCTACTTAGGACTAGGGAATGGTAGGCAGTATTTGAAGAGGGAGAAAGATCCATTGCAGCCATTAATTGCATTTTGCGCAGGATTTTTTCAGTAAAAGTCTGGCCGGCATGTGACTCTTACAACTGTTTACAACTGAGAGAATAATTGAAATTTCTTTGCTGTTCGAGAAAATATTTTTTATGGATTAGCTCAAAATGACCGACTATTCTACTATTTAGCCCAAACTACTTCTGTTTCCCTACCTCCCGAATCAGGGATATTAGCGATACGTTGTTTATGTTCTTCCCCCATGCCGAACAGTTCTAGGATTATAGAAGTTAAGGGAGGGATTGTCTTTGAGTTTCACAGAGTGTGTTGAATCCAGCCACTTTTCTGGAACCTTAAATGAAAGGATTTTCCTTAGGACTAACCGTAGGACTTTCCAGGAAACTTAATTTGGAGATATTTCTATTTGGATGATTTCATTACCTTAATTTCTAAGCTATAGACGAACACAGAATTCACGCATGCAGTAACACTTCTGTATTTAACTACGGTAAGATGTTGGTTATGTGCACTCATTGTATTCCACAGCAGAGTAAATACAGAACAAGTACTTTTTTTAAGTCAAACTTCTGTTGATTTTACAGACGCGAGTACAGCAGCAGAACAATGTCATCGGGGTATTCATTGTAGTATGCAATATATAATACCGCATACAATATTTATAAAATAAATTTTAAGAAATAACATTAAATAAAAATGATAAGATTTTAATAGAATTGTTAAACATAGACAAATCCCTGTAAATATGTTAGAACTATTGGTCATAAATGGTTTAAACAAAACCAAATTTCAATCGATTTCGTATTAAATTTGAAATTATTTTCATTGCACATTTCATTAAACTTTACAGCTATAAAGCATGCTACAGTAATTTAAAGCTCCAACATATATAATGAATTTCTCGAACAACCCCTAAGATATGTTTGATAATTTCAATAATTTATATAAAATCGAGTCATATCTGAACAACAACAGTGATGAAAAATAATTAAACATGATCAATGTTGCCAGGAAATAAAAAAAATTTGTTTGTAACCAACTTCTGAAAAAGAGATCACCAGAGGACTTGTAAGTTTAGTTCTCATAGTTTTTTTTTTGTTTTTTTTTTTTGTTCTGATGTTAAGTTTAGATCCGATATCCATGCACCTTTAGAACAAAAAAATTATAAATATTTTTACAAAGAATTTCCAATTTGTAGTTTTTTTTCAAGTATTTTTAGACTAAAATGTACACAGAGGCAGATAGATGTGAAGGTAGTTTGTCTGTTTGTTCATTCTCTTTTTATATTAAATTTGCAGCAAAATATTAAGATTAACTAGTCGAAAACAAAAATTTCAGTTTTCCATACCCTGTTAAATAATTATATCCACAAACCTCTATCTTTGAAGGTGGTTAAGAGAGTAAAAATATTTATTAAAAAAATTAATTACAAAATAATTTCAATTTTGTTTTTTATGCCATAATTTCTAATATTTTTTAATTTTGAATTTTAAACAATTTATTGACACAATGGCAACACTACGTTCGTTGAGTGTACTTCTTCTATTCAATGTTTGTTACCTCCATCCATTCCTATTCACGCCCCAATTTATGTAGGGCTCCGCTAATGAAGGTTAAAATTACTTATTCTAGACACACACATCCCGATTATTTCACCACTGATAACACAGTGAGATATGGTAGTAACGTTCCTTAGGTGAATTTCAATTTTATTTACCACGCTGGACAAATTCATCACACTTTGCAAAATCTCACCACCCTGGAAATTCACCACAATGAATTAATTCACCACACTTCCCATAAATTCACCATGTTAGAAACACACCACACTAAAAAGTAATTAATTTTGGGGTCCCCGTCCGTCCGTCGAATCCAATCAACAAACAACACACAAAAACAATGACAAACAACCAATTTTCCACAACCGACATCATACTCAACCAACAACGCACACACCAGACAGACACACTTTCAGAGAGGAGACAGCCACCCCACCACATAAACAACATAAGCACGCCATAAATTCTTATTAAACGGCAATGGGAGCTGGCTTCATTTCAAAAACGAATTGCGAATTAAATTCACCAGTATTGCCAAGCATAAAAAAATTTTATAATCTCCTTAGCGGCAACACTGATCATGATTTAAAAAAAAAAACAAATTTATAAAAATGGAAAACATTTGTTTGTGTGTACAAATAAAAATGGTGTGCGATAAGAAATAATATGTGTATGTGTTTTTACACACACAAATACAGTAATTAATCCCATGTGGATAACAGTCAGGATGGCCGAGCGGTCTAAGGCGCCAGACTCAAGTGTTAAAACTTGCTCTGTTCAAGCAGAGTGTTGTATACGAGCGTTCTGGTCCTCTCTGAGGGCGTGGGTTCGAATCCCACTTCTGACAAGAAATTTTTTGTTATTTTTTTTTTGTTATGAGATGTTTATTAATTTTTTTATTATTTATTTATTACGTAGAAATTTTATTTCTATTTTCTTAAAATAGTTTTTAATATGACTGGCATAAATAAAACGTTTTCTAACAAATAGTAGGGTCTTTCATTAAGCGTTTCTTTTTATCTTTAAATATAAATAAACAAAGTGTGTGTGAGATATCATTGAAATTTTTTATTCGTTTGAAAGGCCTAGTAATGCCATTATGTGTGGAGTATAACATCGTTCAAATGACCTCAATGGATTTTCTGGTTAAAGCGCATTCAAATTGTTTAATTTCCCTGACTCTGGCCAGAAACTTAAACTGAATAAGATCAACTGTTCGATTTATGTTAAGATGATAATGTCGTCAAGTCCTTCGTGCAGAATATTCAATGTGGTATGAGCTCTCTGACACGTAGTGTCGTACTGTTCAAACCACATGGTGTTGGTGTTTAGATTCTTGGCAGTGATGTCCTGGCCAATGCCGTGGTTAAAGAAATATGAACTGAAAATATGAACTCTTGGATCTCATGTGGATTGGGTATCGTCCCAAATTTGTCTGTTCACGTACCTATTCATCCAGAAATGGACCGCATCGCTGAAGGTGATTTTTCTCACAGTACGTCGTACTGTGTAATTTTAAATTACACTTGTTGTTGAATACTAATGCCGTCCACAGCAAAACAGACTGAATAAATGAAATGTCAAACTGTCAAAGTTCGAAAATTTCTGTTGGAAGAACCGATAGATCTGTCAAAAGCATAAAGAATAATTCCATTTTTTTCAGCTTGAAAATCAGTCGTCATCTATCTGTTCTGCCAATTAAAATATTTTTTTTTTATAATTTTTTTCCTTTTCAATTGAAAACTTTTTTCTCTTTTATTTGCGTTTTTTTTCTTTTTTCTTTGATTACATAAACACTGGAAAACATAAAATTTTTGCATTTCATTTCGAAAAACAAAACAGAAAATATGTTCACATAAAACTCACAAATCAATTTTTTTCTTCCATTGTTTCGTCGTCAATCATTCTGGTGGCAATTGTTTGCAAAGAAAAAGACAATTTTATTTTGTTTCCCACTCACTACTGCCACATATTTGAGGATTTATTTCATCAACTATTTTCACCACATAATATAAGAGCTGTAAGCAATTTGAAATGAAACCATAAAATATAAATGGAATGATAAGTGGAAAATAACGGTGTATGCCATGCATGACTACTGTACAATCACTCTACAATTGACTAAAAGTGTTCATAGTCAATGTGAATGAAATAAATGAAAAGGGAAACGACTTCAAAAATAGGCCTCTGATCACGTAAACAAGAGTACCACTCACCAATTAAAGAAGCTTATTCTAGGTTTTATGGCTCACATAAAATCGGCCCCTGTTCGATCATACCTCATAAAGATTGTTATCAAACTACAGAAGAAATTGTAGTTTTTAAGAGCATATCACAGGAGAAAGCTCCAAGACGGTGTACGACTGTCGCAGATTTCTCAATGAGATGGCGAACCGATATGATGTTTGTATCACATGGGTACCGGGACATAGAGATATTCCCGTCAACTGCAGAGAGGATGATTTGGCCAGAAGGCGCACGAGCATCGAATTCTCTGATATATTCTCTATATTAGAGATCCCTTTGGATACCTGCAGGCTTATAACTGACAATGCAATCGTGGACCTTGTCAACAGTAGGTGGGCAGCTTCGGATAAGGGCAGAACGGCGCAAAAAATCTGGCCAAGGCTGAATAGGAGGCGCACGGCGACTCTGCTTAAACTCCAAAGAAGCAGGCTCAGTGCTGTTATCGGGGTTATTACGGGGCATTGTATTATAGGAACGCATGCGAGGCGTATTGGTCTTGGACGCCTCGCAAATGATTTCAGCAGAAGCTGTGGAGATGAGGAGGAGGATGAAACTATTCTTCACCTACTGTGCACATGCCCGACACTTGATCGGAGGAGAAAGAGGCACCTGGGTGCCTACTACATGGTGGACCTAGATGAACTGTCATGCATGGATATTGGCAGTCTGAGTCGATTCATCGGAAGCTCAAAGTGGTTCCTGGAATAGGGGAGAATGTGAAACTATAGTATCATGATGGGCCCTGTGTGCGGTCTAAGTGTGTCCGCTCATGACTTCATTGGGGGGAAAGCCACTTCTACCTACCTACCTATCACAGGAGAAAAACTTAAAAAGGAAGGAATACGGATTGCAACTGCCACATGTTGTTTATCGAATAGGCTCTAAGCCATTGATGAAAGATACTCCAAAGAAACTTAATCGTATGTCTACTGGATAAATATAGGCATTCACAGAAAATATTATTAATTTATTCCCCCTTAGAAGGGGTCCCTCAGCTTATAAGGTGAAGATTAAAGGCTTAAACCCATTTGCTCTGTTATAACTGTAGAAATTGATTGATAGGAGATCTTCGGAAATTATAATATCTTCTGCCAGACATTCCCAGTCTTCAGGATGCCTGAAATGCTCAGATAAAGTATGAAAATCCACTTGTCCTGAAAACAGCAGAGCAGGAAATGGGACTTTGTTCCATTCTACGGAAAAATTCGTTGGTTGCTCCCTTGACAACAGCAGATGTCAGTGTAGGAAGCAACAGATTTCCTATTCTGACCTCGCCTTGCTTTCCATATACATTGAGACTCTGCAAGCATGTTCATCAGCTCTATGATTTCCAACGATTAAAGCAATGTTTGAAGTCGACGTTGTTTAGTAGGTAGTTTGTTGGCTTATTAGACGTAAAGCCAGGGTTCGAGCCCCAGGCCAGACATCAAGACAAAATACAAAAAATATTTCTTCGTAAGGAAGTAAGTAAGGAATAGTTGTTGCTGAGCGACACCAGAACCCTGACAGCAGTGTGATCATTAGATCACCTTGCCCATCTGGCATGATGCCATCTCCAGATCGCAATATCAGCTGTTGACCTCGAGGCAGGCGATCCTATAAGGTTTATAGCGAAGCAAATGACTAGTTTGGATGAGCATTTGCCACAAAAAACTCCCGTTTACATTTGTAAGATCGTTTAAAAAATAGAAATTCACTAAAAAGTTTACCTCGTCTGCTTTATAGTCTAGACATTGTCTTGTATGATTAAAATTTGTTTCGATCAATGCAATCATTTGAATATGTTTCTTTTAGAGCCATGTAGGTTAGGTTAAGTTCCTTCGTTGAAGGAAAGGCCTTGCTTAGGCCACTATTAAGGTCCATTGTGATACCACAACCAATATTCAACCCGAGAAAAATGCTTTCATTTGAATACGTTTTCCTTTTAGAGCCATGTATGGGTTAGGTTAAGTTCTCCTCTTGAAGGAAAGCCACTATTTAGGCTTAATATTCAACCAGAGGATTAACAATTTCCTATAGGAAACTAATCCGAATCCACAAAAAATATTTATTAGTAATCAGCAATATTATCAGCAATCTTTATACTCTAGAGCTAATTCAAGAATATCAAAAAGTGATTTCTCAGAAACTTTCGTCTTTTTCTGATCAGAAAAACAGTCGCCTTCATCTCCTCCGATCCACAGCTTCTGAAAGAAGTCATTTCAGTGAGAGTGGCCCGTGATAATCGCTATTGTCGAATGAATGGCCATGCGATTTAAGGATTGAAGCAAGTCGGTCCTCTTTTTCTCCTAGTCCAGCAGAGTCTAGCAATATTGCTTGTATCCTCTCGCAGCCAACGAGATTGAGCCTCCCTGTAAAACGATCGAACTGAGGCGATTAAAAATAACTGCGTTCTATAGCATGTCGGAGTTTGCGAGTTGCTTACCAGTCCTGGCCACGTCTGCAATAATGCAATTTCCAACGCTATGCTTCGGAATCTATAAAAAAAATTGTCTTTGAATGTTTCGAAATTTCTCTGAGAAAAACTCGACATTCATGGTTTGAAAATACGCTCGTTAGGGATTACTATAATGGCTATGTGGTTCAAGGATAGTGGCTATGTGGTTCAAGGATAGAACTAAGTCGCTCCTCTTTTTCTTCCTACGTGTCCAGCAGAGTCTAGCAATATTGCATCTACCCCCTTGCAGCCAAAAAGATTAAGCCTCCGTGTTAAACAAGGGAACAAGAATGTGGAAAAATGGACAAGAATGGACGTTGGAAATACAATCGTTAGGGGGCTTAATCTCAGTTTGGCTGTCCAAGAAAATCAAGAGATTTTTAAGGAAAATTTCGTCTCCCAACAAGTCAGACCAGGTACCTGCATTTAGTTATAGGACTGGCACAGAATCCATAGGTTAGGACGTGTCAATCAAGACAAGTACAGTACCCGGACGTCGGATTCACCCATTGTACAACGTCCTAAAGGATGGAAGGATAATATAGGGATAGCATTAAAGGAGGGTATATGGGAAAGGGGGGAGTGGGAAGCGGAGGAATCACACGAGCGCAACTACACCGATGAAGTCCTAATACCTCTCAACCAGCCAATAATGAATCTGTGGAGAGCCTTGATGTCGGCTCTCGACAAAGAAGGCCCTACCAAGGATTCTCAATCTCAATCTACCAATGGCTGGGCAGTTAAAGAGGGGGTGTTCGATAGTGTCCAACTCCTCCTCATCGCAACATACCCTGCAATAATCCGGCTGTCAGCGACCCAATCTCGCAGTGCCCCGTGTTAAAACCGACAAACAACCTTAAGCTGGCCTTATCCAAGCCCACCAACCAACCTGTTCTCTTACTGTCTACAGCAGGCCATAGACACCTAGAAACAAAACAACCCGCCAACGCCTCTGCTCTTTCTCCATGACCCATCCATTGATGAGGTCATAGAGGTGGCAGACCGGGAAATCAGGACCAACTATCAAATCGCCCCCTGAACAGAATCCATATGTTGGCCAAAAATTGTGAAAACTGTTGCAGAGACATTATCGTCAACAACAAATGGTCCTTTTGATCTCAAAAAACAAACAATATTTTATTGCAGACGAATCGTTAATAAACACTTTCATCTGTCTACACATTTTATTGCTGTTTAACTGATGATTCTTTTTAAATCTTTATAACTCTGTGTAGGCCATATAAGCCTCTCAACAAAAAAGCTTATAAACAATTAAACAATTGCTCAGCGATAGTTCCTTTAAATGGCTACACAATACACAATTAAAGTGCCATTTAGACTCATGCTGTTATTTGTTACATTTTCGAAATTCCTTTCTTTTCTTTGACTTAAATAATAAAAATCTGCCTGCAATATATTAAAGCAATAAAAATTATCGAATTGTGCCATAAAAAACAAGAAACGAAAAACTCCTTGATTTATAACAAGTTGTTGTGCAGCAACATGTTGTGGCACTGTTATGTAATTCTAGATTTTTTGTTCGTAATTTACTGTAGCTTTTGTGGTGGCAACAATAAAGAAAAAAAACTTGTTTCTATTATTAACCTTCCTGTTTAACATTTTAAGTGTTTTTTTTTAGTAATTTTTTTATAGTTTTCTAGCAAAGATTGCAACACTAAATACCCAACCCTGATCTTGTACTATAAGAGCATAAATTGGTTTCTTAATAACCACACTAGTACCACAAGTATTTTTAACTTTTGCCTTGTCTCTCTAACAGTGATCATGTAATCGAAAATTGTAACCAAAAAAAACTAAAAAAACTAAAGAAACGAAACAAAACCATGCCTTCCAATGTATTATAAACAACAGATGAATGGAAGAATGGATTGCATGAAGAAAACCCCTCTCGAAAAACTTAACAAAAAAAAATATTTTGTTTCCTTTCAAAACGTATGTTCACGCACTTCATTCAATCACTTTGCCAACAGCAGCAGCATACTCGTACATATGCCTGGCCAACTAGGCAGGCATGCCTATCTGTAGTTAAGCAAGCATTTATAAGCCTTTTATTTTCAAACGCACCTGTTGCAAGTTAAAAATAAATCATGTTTTTCGTTAAACAATAATCCTATTTAAGAAAAGCAACAACAAAAACAATACAAAAAAAATAATTTTTTTTTGTTCAAAAGAATGGTGGGGTGTTTTGCCACTTAAAAAAATTGAAAAAATTTTTTTTAAATCAAAACAAAAATATTACGTCACTAACAAGTAAAACCACAACAAAAATAATATGTTTGTATGTGCTGTTCATACAAATTATAATTATGGATTTATAAATAAAAAATAATAAAAAAAAATTACAATAAATTGTATGCAATTACTAGGGGGTATGAATTAATGTTCATTCACATAAACCCATACACAAAAACTATCTCAAGTAACCAATACAAATACATATTGTACACACACATACATACATACATACATATGTATATCATACATATTTGTCTGCTCTCACACATTATTTATATAAAAATGGTGATTAGCGTGTTTTATGGTGTCTTAAATACCCCTACACAAGGCAGATTAATTTCTTTTGCTTTTTGGAGGCCTATTTTGAAAGTTTTAAAAATTTTCTAAATGCATGTGGCAAGGGTTTTCTGTTTCGTGTTGAAGCGTATTGAAGCTGGGACAAGTTATAACAGGCTTCCTGTACAATTTCTTTCGCTTCTTTTTGTTGTAAGGAATTTGTTTCTTAGCGCCCATAAAGTGAATGATTTTGTTCATGCAACTCAAGCGGTAAGCAATTTAATAGGTTTCGTACGATTCTTGCTGCTATACATTTCACTTGTTAGACCTATTTTGGAGTATGCGTCTATTATTTGGAATCCATACTATCGTTGTCATAGTGATTCAATAGAGTTTGTGAAGAACCAATGAGTTTCCGTCATATGAGGCTAGATTAGGTTTGATAAAACTTCCAACTTTGGAACGTAGATGGGCTGTTTTAGGGGTTTGTTTTGCTTTTAATCTAGTTAAAAGTGATATCGATTCTGAGTTTTTGCTTTGTAACCTGAATTTCAGTATTCCAGCAAGATTTTCACGGCACTATCGTCCTCTTTCTTTAGATTTTTATAGAACGAACTATGGATGTAATTGTCCTTTTCGTAGATTATGTAACGATTTTAACTTATATCATGATTTTATTGATTTTAATTGTAGTGTTTGTAATATAAAACGTAGCTTATATGCTGGCATTAATTTATTATTAAAAAAAAAAAAATTTATTATATAAAAATGTATTTTCGTTCTTGTCATAGGTAGTTCAGGTTTATTGTTACTTTATTCAGCTTGTGATTTAGTTCTGTAACTGATTTATGTTCTCGTTGCCATTACTTTTCCCTTACCCGCTACAGTCCGGACTATAGTGTGTACGTGTCCCTACGTAATGGGGTCGAGCCCTCCGCGGTCGGGTGAGGGTGGGTTAGTATTAGACGTTCGACAAAAAAGGGTTGCCCTATAATTTTGGAAGTATAGGGTGGGTGGCTATCAATCATTTAAATTCTAACCATCGGTTATTTCGAATGTGGCAATACTTAAGTCATTCTATTTTGTCACATAATTCAGTATGTTATCTCCACTGATCGCTTCGTTTTCACATCGCTGTATGGGCCAACGAAAACTTGCACGATGATGTCGATTTTGCCAAAAAAAATAAGCAAAATTGCCCTATTTAGGGCTAAGAAAACCCACATGTAGTCTCACAAAAGCCAATGCACCCATTTCGAGTGACTTTTTGGTGCGGCTTGTAGAGCGAAGGCATCATTGGCACATATTTCTTTGAAAATGAGAACGGCGTAACCATTGCGGTCAATGAACACATCTATCGCACCATGATAAGCGATTTTTTTGTACCCGCTCTTCATGGTATTGATGTGAACGAAGTTTGGTTTCAACAGGATGGTACAACTTGCCAAACATCTCATACCACAATCGATTTATTGCGTCAAACCTTTGATAACCATTTAATTAGATGAAAAGGTGATGTCAACTGGCCGTCAAAAAGCTGCCATTTGACACCGTTACACTATTTTCTGTGGAGCGCCGTTAAAGAAAAGTGTTATGCCGACAAACAAGAGACAATTGAGCATTTTAAGGCCAACATTTGTGATGCCATTGCTAAGTTATCCGGTCTGATCGAATGAAACCAGGAATAATATTCCATTTCTAAACGGAACAATTGTACTTCAAAACAAAAGAAGAAATTTTGAAAAATATCAAACCATTTTCGTTTTATTGCATTTTTAAATTTAAACTTTCAAATACCCAGCCTATATTTCTTGAGCATGGCGAAATATCTGCAGTACATTATCTCGAACTTTTTTGGGTTTTTCAGCTTTATTCAGCTTCAGCACTGATTCGACGACAGGAAAACCTTCTTTTTATGAAATTTAGCCAGAATTTCCGATAAAAACATTTTTGATTACGTCCATCCTTTAAATCTCCACAAGGAACGGGTTAGGAAACTGTTTTTGCTACACTTTTAAAACAAACCTTGCAACTCAAGAGCTTTATCTGCCCTTACTTACTTAATACAAAGATCAAATAGCAATAACAAAATATGTACTGAACAACTTCGAGACAGAGGAAACAAAAGAATCACAATAACAAATCGAACAGTAATTTCTAGGAGTTGTCAGACACAAAAAACTTGTATCATACACTGAGAAGCTTCATCTTTGTGGAGTTCCTTTACGTAACCCACTACACATTAAATGTCATTGAATGAAATTATGCTAAGATATATAAAGGGTCCGCCAAATAACTTCTTTTTTTGAAAATGCTTTAAAGAAAAAACTACTGAATATTTTCTCAAATTTCTTTTTTTATTTGAAACTACAATCCTTCCGGTTAATAATGGAAAATAATGGCCATGCAGTAGCCTACACCAGAAGATGCCGTTTTTGGCAAAAAAAATCATCTTTTCAGATGCAGCTCGTTTTGATCTTGGCGGGTATGTAAACAAGAAATATTGTCGCACAGAAAACCCGCACGCATACATTGAAAAGCCGACGCACCCAAAACGAGTCACTGTTTGATGCGAATTTTGGTCCAGAGGCATAATTGCGAAATTTTTCTTCGAAAATGAACGAGGAGTTACAGTCAATGGCGATCATTATCGGGCCATGTTGAACGAATTTTTGTTCACAAAAATTGAAGAGGAGTATATTGGCAACATTTGGTTTCAACAGGACGGCGTTACACTCGCTGTTTTGCGCCATGTTTTTGAAGATCACATTATCAGCCGCAGAGCTGATGTCCGTTGGACTATTATTTGTAGGGTGCCGTCAAAGATAAGTGTTACGCCGACAAGCCAGAGACAATTGACGCTTTAAAGGACAATATTCGTGAAGCCATTGGTGAAACACAGCTGCACTCAATCGATAATGTGCTTAAAAATTGTACCGATGGTGTAGGCTACTGCATGGCCAGCCGAGGCAGCCATTTGAATGAAATTATTTTCCATTATTAACCGGAAGGATTGTACTCTCAAATAAAAAAAGAAATTTGAGAAAATATTCAGTATTTTTTTCTTTAAAGCATTTTCAAAAAAAAGAGTTATTTGGCGGACCCTTTACTTCCACGGAGTTGATAATTTTAAGGCGAATTCTATTTGTTATTTTTTATGAAAAAAATCAGTTTTAATATTAAAAATTAACAATAAAATGATTTCTTACCACCAAGAAAAGGATGACTAACGAACACACTTACCTGAAAAGAATAAAAGACATTGAATAAATAATTAAATAAATATTATTAAAAATATTAAATATTAAAAATATTTTGAATATGAATCGATAATAAAGCATTAAACAAATTCGTTTTTGCCAATATAATTCAGGTAACCATACCAAGCTTGTTTTGCCTAAACATAATTTAAAAAAAAAATTTCCACGTTTTTCCATGATAATCATCATCATCAACAACATCAACATCAACATCATTAGTGAATGTGTGAATATAGACATACGAATACCCAGTAAATTTTCGTTCATATCATTTTCATTTTCATTCAAAATTTTTTTGCAAAATTATTAAAAGAAAAACGCTTATGTTGGTTGTTAAGCAATACAACAAAACAGTTGATATAAATGAAATGAAAAGAAATGGAATGAAATGGAATATTTTAAATTGCTGTTAATTGTGAATAAACATTTTTGGATAAAACCACTTTAATTTAAATTAGTCTTCATTAATTTGTTTGGTTAATTGACACATGGTTACTCTGCTAGAGACACAAGGAAATGAATACTTTAATATGATTTTAAAATGGTTGGTGTCTTGCAGATATTGTTTTTTAAATACGGTTTGGGTCAAATGGCTGGTATTGATTTGATTTGCTAGGCAATGATGTTATGATATACACTGTTATACTCCGATAATATAAAATTTTAAATGATTTTTTTTTTAATTTTTTTTTAATTTTTCCTCGCCTTAGATTGTAGTCATGCTTGGCTTGTTGTTAATATTCAACGTTTATATCATATGGCATAGCATAGCATAGCTTGCATATATTGTATGTGTTCGCCTAATTTAAGAGTTTGTTTTAGTTTTTGTTGTAATTTTTTTTTTTTTTGTTAAATCATACTTACATACACATGCATATGCATTTGTTAAACTCATAAAAATTTTATTTTATAATGATTAAACAATTACAAAATTTTACAAAAAAAAAAACAAATACAAGGAAAATTTTAAAGAAAAACTCCATTGCAATACTGCAGTTTCGTAAGAAAAACAAAAAAGAATGTTGAAAAATTTAATATTTTAATTAGTTGAACAAAATTTATAAAATAAATACGACTATAAAAGCATTAAAAACCATCAGATCCACTTAAAGACCTGTAAACGTAACAACTTTAAAAAGGAATTTCTCATCTCCAAATCCTTAAATAAAAAAAAAATCAACCAAATTCCAACGTATTAAAAGTGTTAAGTTATAAACCTATTTTTCTTTTTTTAATTGATCTTCTTTGCATTTTCTGTTTTTTAATTGTTTCATATTTAAACAAAAGACTTAAGACACAAACCTTCATTGAAATGTAATTGTATAACAACTCATTACAATAATAATAATAAAGGTGGCAGCTAAATTAAGTCTTTTGTTTTTAATTCTTTTTTATAGACTACCAAACAATTCACAAATTAACACTCCAGATAAAGTAATAAAAACTTAATTGTTGTTTCCTTTCAAAAATTTTTTAATTGATTTTCCATTTTCATTAAATAAAAAAAAATAAAATTTAACAACTATTAAGGAATTTGTAACTAATTTTTGTTTTTTATTATATTGTTAGACGCTGGGGCAAAGATCACCATGATCGTAATAGTAGTAGCATTGCGATGCCATTGTCTTTTTCACTCTTTGAATTGCTGACCTTTTTTTCAAGCATTCCGACTTCATTATCCGTCAATGATGCTTCAGAATCAGTATCATGACAGAGAAGACGTCGATTAGTCTGGCCCACCCTCTTGTTACATTTACAATACATACATACATACATACATACATAATTGGTAATTACAAACCCTTTAGCCAGGATTACAACCAAGCTTAGCACACCACCTATGCTGTGTGCGTTTTAATTTTAT
This sequence comes from Sarcophaga variegata, assembly GCA_932273835.1. Classification (NCBI taxonomy): domain Eukaryota; kingdom Metazoa; phylum Arthropoda; class Insecta; order Diptera; family Sarcophagidae; genus Sarcophaga; species Sarcophaga variegata. The sequence goes on along the minus strand of OW026361.1, from coordinate 12,241,878 downwards.
ACATGAGTGGCGAGAACAACAGTTTAAAGTCGATTTCGAACGATCGATTTTTTTGAGAAACTTTTTCATGGCAATTTTCTTTCAATCTCAGAGTTTTTGCCAGAAATCTGCTGAGGGGAATGTCGCCAAAGAAATATTTTTTTCATATTTTGTTATGTTGGAGCTGTCTGACCTGTTGTTTGAACCGACAACACACTACCTATTAGACCACGGAGTCTTCATTTACATTTACATTTACATTTACAATATATACATAACATAATTTGGCCATAACAACCCTTCAGTCAGGATATAGACCTAGTTTTTCACACCACTTATGTTGTGTGTTAATTTTTATACATGAGTGGCGAGTCGACTCCGAACGACAGCTTTTTTTGAGAAACTTTTCTTTGCAATTTTCATTTACTTCCAGAGTTTTTACCAGAAATCGGCTGAGAGGAAGCCCCCGAAGAAATATTTTTTCATATTTTCGTTTTGGTGTCTGACCTGGGATTTACATTTACAATATGTGAAGATATTTCAAAATATTTCCATGGGCCTGTGATGTTCGTATGTGGAATTACATTCCATGGCAGATAGAATCATTGCAACTTCTTAACCGTTTGCTGTTTAGTGCTCCCACCCGATAATCTGCTTTTATAACCCCATTAGTATCTTAAAATGGATACGTTTCTAAGTAGATTTATTACAAATCATGCTTTTTATAGGATTACATTTATCTGGTCCCTCTTTCCAAGGGCCTTTCCTTTTCCCAGCTGTGTGAGATCATTTGCTCAACGTTTAAAGTGAGATTCACATCTAATATATGAATTCGTTCGTATTAATAGTTCGTCATCATAATTGTTCATTACAACCCTTCAGTCAGGATTACGAAATAGCTTCTCACATCACGTATATTGTGTGTGTTAATTTTATACATGGGAGGCGGGACTTACAGTTTAAAGTCGATTCCGGATAACAGATTTTTGTTCAGAAACTTTTTCATGGCAGAAGTCGCCATAGTCAAACAGGTAGTGTGTTGGCTTATTAAACATAAAAGCCATGGTTCGAGTCGCAGGCCAGACATCAAGACAAAATACAAAAAGTATTTCTTCGGCGATTTTCTCTCAGCAGATTTCTGGCAAAAACTCTGAGAGTAAATAAAACTGCCATGAAAAAGTTTCTCAAAAATCTGTCGTTCGGAGTCGACTTAACTTACCTGTAGGTCCCACCACTTATGTATAAAAAAATTAACACACACAACATAAGTGGTGTGAGAAGCTAGGACGTTGTACAATGAGTCAGTTCGACCTCCGGGTACTGTACTTGTCTTAATTGACAAGTACACGTTCTCTAACCTATCCTAACCTAACCTTTTAATGGCATTTTTATGTAATTGTTACATTAAGTTTTTATTGTGGTAAAAATGTGCCTTATTACTACAGCGATACAATCTACAGGACTCTCCGCCAACTTTATAGAGCATCTCGATAATGTCGCCTCCAAACCTATTTCTATGACAAGCTTCAGAATGCTGCTCGATGTCAACAGTGCCAGCTCTCTGCCCTGCATGTGGTATGTATCCAGGTATTTTCTCTAGAGAGGCATTAATTAATGCCTTATAAGTTGTGAGAATGTGTGTGTTATCGTCACAGGACCTGCATGTTGGGCTCGACACAAAAACTCCCATTCGAAATAATTATTCTTTGAGTCTACAGTGCGTTTACTTGGACATGCATGTACTAGGAGATATTTAGAGAGAGGCACCGTAGTCTAGTAGGCAGTGTGTTGGGACTATTATATATGGGGCCACGGTTCAAGCTGTAGGTCAGGTATCTACAACAAAACGAAATATGAAAAAAAATTTCCTCAGCAACTTCCATAAACTCTGATAGTAAATGGAAAATTTGCCATGAAAAGTTTCTCAGAAAAAAAAGTAATGATCTATAATGTATGTAAAGCCTAAAGGGCTGTTATTGACAGAGATCAAAGCATTAAACTTTAGCAAATCCTATAAGATTCGATCCTACTTCTGAAGGCTATCTGCACTTATTCGCTTTAGTTTACGCGTTCACATCGAAAGTGCAGTATCGAACCTCCTTCCGTCTTCTTCAAGAAAACATGCCATACAATGGTAATAATTTGCATCACCTATGTTCTCAGGCATACTATACAGAACCCTGACTTAAAACCGAAAATGACTTTTGTCCTTCCACTGCTAGAGCAGGCTTCAAACGCCCACCCAAATAGTCTAAGCTAGCACGCATGAAACAACCGGTAACCTCAACGAAACTGATAAGCATTGTCGGTCACATACCATACCATCACATGTTTCAAATCATGGAATAGACATGCTCCAAGATGTCAAAGGTCCTATAGAACAAGGCAATCAAACTAGTCATCTGTTAAATGATACGGGAGGTCTCGCCTCTTTGATTGATAAAAAATGCCAAAGTATTATGGATGTCTCACAAGCGATAATATACGTCCTCTTATGGTTCATCTTTCTCAATGCCAATCTATTTCTTAAGTTCCCTAAAGGGCTGTTATTGACAGAGATCAAAGCATTAAATTTTATCGTAGATAAACACCAGATATCCCAGAGTAGCTATCACATGGCATTCATTCCGAACGAAATCTTCTGAATGTCTCTAAAGGAATGTGGATGTTTGAAACAGTATAAGGCCGAGAATTTCTAAAAAAAATATCTGTGCACATAGGTACGTAACGAAAAATTTGATACCATGATGATGACAAGAATTAGTTTACTGATCAGCTTTAATAGAGGCCAGCGCTTGATTGTTGGCATACTTTCCCGTCATTTCGTAATAATTTTAGGGCGGATGTATGTATTTGCCATAAGGCTGGCAGCTGCTAAACGCCTTTCATTTAGTGAAAAGTCTGCCATTTACAAATATGGGTCATTTATCAACCCAGGAATGCGAAACCTGAGTAAAAACATTGTAATGCAAATGTGACCACATTATGAGCATTTCGAAGAGATTATGGTCGTCATAATCGGCTTACTGTGCAACTGGCAAGATTTTCAATCAATAGGTACGTCAACAGATGGAATTGTTAGATTTGAGATGAAGAGTACCCAAAGGTAATACATACCAGAGATCAACAATGAATAGCTTTTTCTCTACTCATAAGTACTCATGAAATTTTGAGTATGAGTGAGTCAACAGTATTGAAATTCAACTAGTCTGCTTCATTCGTACTCAGTACAACATTGATTTATAAGTACAAGTTGCAATGAGTATGAGTACAACGTTGACATCAAACTCATAACATTCGAAATATGTTTCATTTATACGACTACTCATTCAGATTCATAAATTTAGAAAAATACTTATGTATACTCATAAAGGATTCGAGTGATTCGAATCATTCATTCAAATTTACATTCTTAGTTGTCGTTGCATTTACAAAAAAAGAAGAAAGAAAAAGACAAAGACAGCAAGCAGAGCACACACAAACTTCATGTGAGTATTGTAGTATAGTGAAGACGCCGTAGTCTAGTAGGTAGTGTGTTGGCTTATTAGACGCAAAAGCCTGTGTTCGAGCCCCAGGCCAGGCATCAAAGACAAAATACAAAAAGTATTGTTTCGGCGACTTCCTCTCAGTAGATTTCTGGCAAAAACTCTGAGAGTAAATAAAAATTGCCATGAAAAGTTTCTCAATAAATAAAAATCTGTCGTTCAGAGTCGACTTTAAACTGTAGGTCCCACCACTCATGTATAAAATTAACACACACAACATAAGTGGTGTGAGAAACTAGGACGTTGTACAATGGGTCAATTCGACCTATGGGTACTGTACTTGTCCTAATTGACAAGTACACGTCCTCTAACCTAACCTAACCTAACCTATTGTAGTGTTCGTACGCGAATCATACTTATTTTGTGATTCGTGTATACGATGAGTCATGGAGAGTAGAAACCAATAACATCATGAGTATTGTTAAGTATTAGTACCATGAGTATTTCAAGCTTTGAATATGAGTAGTATGAGTATGACATTAAAATAAGTATGAATGCTTATTGCTGACCTCTGATATATATGTATATATAATTGGCCATTACAAACCTTCAGTCAGGACTACAACCTAGCCTCTTACACCACTTATGTTATGTGTGTTCATTTTATACATGAGTGGCGGGACCTACAAGTTTAAAGTTTTTCAAAATTATTGAATTTGAATTAATGGTTTCTAGAAATACCTCTTATTTGCTCACCCTGAGCTAATTTAAATATAATTTTTATAGCAATTTAATGCTTTATTTCAGCTACTAACTTTACTTAAACATGGTAATAAAAATTATTTTTTAATTTCATTTTAACTCCTTTAATTTATTTTTTTTTTAATTTTTTTTTTGCACAATCTAACCAAGACGATCTCTGCATTTATGAAATCCACTTCAAAGCTGGCTTTGTTAATATACTTCAGTTCAAAAAATATTTATTTAAAATCTATTATGTATGCAATGTATGTGTTTTATAAATATTTATGGTTTTACAATGAATTTAAATGCTCCTTTCAGGTTAAGTTTTATAAGCTTCATTACAGTCATCACCCAAGACAACTGATGGTTGATGGTGTCTTGGCACACACTCGATAATAAAAGAAAAAACAATGGCTAGGAAGGAGAAGAATTGAAATTTTAATTAAATTTTATGAGACCTTTAAAGTTTAAACATTAAACACCTAAACTAATGCATCGTTAAGATTTAAAATCTTCATTAGCAAGTGCACAAAAAAAGAAAGAAACAAACGCACTTCAACTGGTTGTTAAACCATAAGCAATCACAGCCAAGCCTTTGCTAGGTTTAAATGGGTTTTTTAAGCGATTGTGTGTTAAATTTTTATGGACAAAAATTAACTCCACTTAGGGCAATTTTGAGAGGAGGTAAAGAAAAAAAACCCATAAAGTTTGTAAGAAAAGCAAAAAGCAAACACCTTGACCTTCAGCCGTAATTACCGCAATTAAAATCTTTCAATATTTTTTAGTTAATCGAAATCATTAAAAGCGTTTTAATTTTCAAATGTGAAAGGCGTTGTTTAACACCATTTTTGATAAATTTAAAAAATAACTCATAAACTATAATTTCAATATTGAAAATTAAATTTAATTGCGTTCCCAGTTGCATATCAATTACGAAAAAAAAAATTGGTCAGTAGATCAAAGCCAGATTGGATAATTTCTTAAAAATGTTTTACTCTTGAATGTTCACTAATTCCTTAGCAATACAAAGGAAATAATTCATCGTCTTCCACATCACTAGAATAACTACAATATCTCAATATTCATTTTATGGTAGTAGCTGCCTCCTCTCTATGCCTACGTAAAAGCAGATTTTGTAGCCCTTTTGGGTTTTAAGGTAAACCAAAGTATTCATATTTACTCTTAAGCCATACTTTTTGTTAAGATTCATTTAAACTAAGCGAACGTGTTTTTTTACTATACTGATTGGATTGTATACATATGTCAAGCGATAACACATCCACTCAACTTCGATAAGACTGCCTAGAATGTGGATTGAAAATATAATCTTCCGTGGTATGTTGCAATTGCTCCCACAATGTTATTTTTACATTTTCTTCTAATTCAACTAATTAAGCAGCTTCCTGTCTCTCATTTAACTTTGCCTGTCTATCAGGCATATAACATTTGCTTAGTCTAAGTCCTCTTATTGATCTTGTAGACCCATCTCTATTACAGGTCTAAACAGTACCACATTAATGAAGCAGTTAAACAGTAGACGTACATACATACATAATTGGTTATTACAAGCCTTCAGTCAGGATTACAACCTAGTTTTTCACACCAATTTATGTTGTATGTGTTAATTTTATACATGACTGCAGGGACCTACAGTTTAAAGTCGACTCCGAACGACAGATTTTTGAGAAACTTTTCATGGCAATTTTTTCAAAATATCTGCTGAGAGGAAGTCGTCGAAGAAATATTTTTTTCAAATTTTCGTTTTGATGTCTAGCATGAAGTTTGAACCGTGGTCTCACATTTAATAAGCCAACACATTATCTACTAGACTACGGCGACTAACTCATCTACTTTGTATATAAGACCGCGCAGATTTTCTCCTGTATGTTAAAATTAGTCCAACAATGTTCTTTTTACATTTTCTTCTAATCCAACTGATTATGCAGCTTCTTGCCCATCATTTCACTTTGCCTACGCCTTAGCAGGCAAATATCATATGAGTAGTCCAAGACCGCTTATCGTTCTTGTTCGCCCATCTCTATTACAAGTGTGGACAGAACCACACCAATAAAGCAGGCTAGCTCGTATATTCGAACTGATAATCTATCGATAAATTTTTTTCTTCACCATATATTGCCTGGTATAACGCTCGTAGTCCACTCTCAGTGCAAAATAGAAACTAGGGACATTGAGTCCAAAATGCCATCAAGACCCTTTGGCGTCTTTGAAAAATATGCTTTGGTACCATAAGAAATCGAATGTATATCTGGGATTAACATTATCAGTGCCAGTTTCGATGCTATTACATAAAATCCATTTACCGCTGACATTAGATGGCGTTTGGATGCTTACAAATGTATCTCTCAAATTCACTATAAAGGTCCTTTAGTTCCATTACGTACATTCCATGTAATTGTTTAAGAACCAACCAACAATACTCATAGGAAGTCCTGTAAGATGCGTTTCTGTTCCTGAAAACTATCGGCACTCATGTGCTTTCTCCTTTCTCCGCATTCAGAAAACATTCCGTAATAATTTACATCATCTATGTTCTCAGTCATACCATACAAAACCATGACTGAAAGCCAGAAACAACGTTTGTCCTTCTACTGGTAGCGTAGGCCTCAAACGCTCAGGCAGATAGTCTAAGATACAATGAGAATTGTCAGTCACATACCATGCCACCCAATACAAGATCTCGTAGAGTAAGATAGTCATAATATTTCTTAAATAATAAGACAAATCTCGACTTTTTTATTAACAGAAAAGGTATTATTGACTATATATACGTCCTCTTATGTTCCAGTTTTCTTAATGCCAATCTCTCAGGTTCCCGAAGAGCTCGCAGTAAGTTGGCGGCATTTAATATTATGCACTCGAATGTACGAATGACTTGACAAGCAGTTGTTCGACATGTTGTCGTTCAAACCGGGCCAGCGAATGCAGCTGAGAAGACACTTTTTTCTTACATGTTGGAGTCAAGACAGCTAATAGCAGCGGTGATACGAGAGGTCTCGTCTTTTTCATTTACAGAAAAGGTATTTCGGATTTCTTGCATGCGATAATATATGTATGTCCTCTCATGTTCCATCTTTCTTAATACTAATCTATCTTTCAAATTCCTGAAAAGTGCATCGTAAGAGACTAGAACTTTGCAGCACACTCATAAGTAATGTTATGGTCTCGGATGTACAAATAACTTGTAACACAGTTGTTCAACATGTTGTCGTTCAACCTGGGTCACTTAAGGAATGCAGCTGAGAAGACATTGTATTCTTATGTGTGGGAGCCAAGAGCACAAATAACCGTAATCCTGGGTACGTAAATATCGACAGCAAGAGTTTCAAGATGGCGTAAACCATTTCAGTGCTCTTTTTACACAGTCTTAGAGAGAGCGAAATCGCCGTAGTCTAGTAGGTAGTATGTTGGCTAATTAAACGTGAAGCCACGGTTCAAACCCCAGGCCAGACATCTGCAACAAAACGAAATATTAAAAAATATTTCGCGGTGATATCCCCTCAAAAAGCTTCGTGGCAAAAATAAAATAAAATTGCCATGAAAAAGTTTCTCAAAAATTTGTCATTCGGTGTCGACTTTAAAACTGTAGGTCCCGCCACATACATACATACATACATACATACATAATTGATCATTACAACACTTCAGTCAGGATTACGACCTAGTTTCTCATACCACTTAAGTTGTGTGTGTTAATTTTATTTATGAGTGGCGGGACCTACAGTTTAAAGTCGACTCCGAACGATAGATTTTTGAGAAACTTTTCATGGCAATTTTTATTTACTCTCCGAGTTTTTGCCAGAAATCTGCTGAGAGGAAGTCGCCGAAAAAATATTTTTTGTATTTTATTTTGATGTCTGGCCTGGGGCTCGAACCCTGGCTTTTCTGTCTAATAAGCCACCACACTACCTACTAGACCATAGCGACTTCATGTATAAAATTAACACATACAACATAAGTAGTGTGAGAAGCTAGGGTGGTAATCCTTACTGAAGAGTTGTACTGACAAATTATGTACGTAAGAGAGGGCGAAAGATTCAGTTTAAGTACCTGATTTTGTAACTTTTCTGCCTTCAAGTCATTTGTAAAGCTTGAAATCGGATCGATCTGAAAGTAAGATTCTGCAGCTCAATCCTTCTTCTTAGTGTTAGCGAAGTCTGTAATAAATATTATATGATCCCTACTTTTTTCCTAAATCGCCTTCAAAGGATGATATAAAATCCGTAAATTTATTGACTTTTTGGTACGTTTACCCATTCCCATATCAAAAGACTTAGGAAACAAACTTTAAATAATTAAAGCCATTCAATTACAAAAATTTCCTCTTAGCCTAGCAGATTAACTGTTAAACCACAATGTCGTATAAAAATTTTATTTAAAATTCGTAGAAAAACAAAGAAACGTTTGTGTTAAGCCTAGTTAAAGATGCAATGAAGCATAGCTGTGTACCATTGTCCAACGCAATTGTTATTATTTTGATTTAAATTAGGTTTCACGAAAAACAAAAACAAAAAAACCGAAAATAAAATGTCATTAAAACAGCAACAGTATGGCCGGCAGTGGTAAATGAAGCATAAAAATGTGGTCAGTCGAACGAAAACACCAGAGAAAAAATCCCTGTGAAGATCTAAAGTGCAGCTGTAGGAGACATAATTTAAATAACGAAGCTACTGTTGAAGCTATGTTTTGTTTACTTTTTTTGTTTTTGTGTTATTAAACACAGATTCTCAACGATGTAGTTGTAGTTATTTTGTGTTTTTTTCTTCAATTTAACATGGAAATTATGAAATTTTCTGTTTGTTTTTGTTTAAAATTTGGTCAATAACTGTTTACCGTATTTGGTTTTTTGTGTATGCTTGGTATGGAAAATGTCACTTTAATAGTCTGAATTATGGTGGGAAATTTTTTTTCACAGTTTGGAAATGATGTTTTGTTTTTTTGCGTTCATAGATGAATGATTTGCCAAAAAAAAATAAAAAAATTAAAAAAAAATAAATTTAAGCAATTGTTTGTTTGTTTCTTTGGTATGTATGTTGTGGAATGGAAAAAAAAAACAAAACAAAAGACTTAAAGTTACCAGCTTATATGTTTTTTTTTTTAATGGCAAATAAAAATTTGTTTAAGGTTTGCAACGTCGTCAAGTCTTTTGTTTCGATTAGGCAAATATGTATTAAAATTAACACATTCATTCATTCATTCATTCATTAGATTACATTCAAATTGCAATTAGATCAGGCTTTTAATTTTTTTTAGCTTTTTTTTTGGCAGGTGTTTGCTACACATTGTATTAATATTACACAATACTTTTGTATACTTTTTTAATTTTTATGTCTTAAGTTTTTTGTTTTCTACTAAAAATTAGGTCAAGTTGCCGTGTATTGTATTAAGGCATGCAATCATAATAAATCCCTCAAATATTTTTTGATCCTTAAAAGGAACTTTAAAGAATAATGTCATCAATCTTTGATCAGATTAAAATGAAACTGATCATCTAATTAAGTCCATCTTTTACTAAACTCTTCCCCATTAATTCTTGCTTCCAGAAAGTAGTGTGGCTGTGACAGAATATGTGTGGACTGACAGAATATTCGTATCTATACCTTGGGAAATTTTTCAGAACCATGCAGTGAACAGAATTTTAGTCGTTCTTAACGTGTTTGCCTCTTCAAGTCATTTTAGTTTTTCCCAAGTTATACTTACGAGATTTTAAAGAGAGAGTATCTTATCAAAACCAGATTCAGGATAAACCCTGAGTTCTGTTTCATTTCCTACTACAAATTTATTTACGTTTTAATGATTCTGACTTCTTTAATTCAATATATTCGTTAATAAATATTTGCAATTTGTAGCTGTCATTCAATTGGCATATTAAATCGATTAATATACTTTACCACCAACTTGAATAAGTTAGGTTCGGTTAGGTAAGATAATGGGCCAGCTTTAAAGGAATCTGTACCAGCATATATTCCCACTGTGATACATACATGCATACATAATTGGTCATCACAAACTTTCAGTGAAGATTACGACCTAGCTTCCTACACCACTAATGTTGTGTGTGTTATTTTTATACATGAGTGGCGGGACCTACAGTTTGAAGTCGATTCCGGTCGACAACTTTTTGAGAAACTTTTCACGGCAATCTTATTTACTTTTGCCAAAAAATTTGCTGCGAGGAAGTCGCCGAAGAAATATATTTTTTCATGTTTCGTTCTATTGAATATGTCTGACCTTGGGGATTGAGCTGTGGCCTTACGTCTAATTAGCCAACATACTACCTACTAGAATATGATGACTACACTGTGATAACACTATCAATATTCAACCAAAGGATCAAGCATTCTCTAGAGTAATTTAATCCGAGTCCAAAATAAATCTTGTTATGTTATAGGACTCAATCATGGATGTTAGAAAGTGAGACATGAAGAAATCAGGACACTGACATATGAGGTGAAAGACAATCTCTTCCTTCTGCGCAGACCCAGCAGTAGTCATTTGCCGGCATGCCTACCGAAAAGGACAGTGTTCTGCGCTATGAATTGTCATGCGACTTAAAGACTGAAGTGTGTTACTACTCTTCTTATCCATAAGGGCCTAGCAGGGTCTAGTAATATTGAACTTATCCTCCTAGTTTCAGCATACAAAGACTAAATAATATCGAAATTAATCTCTGCAATCGGAATACTTAGCCAGTAATATGTCAGAGATTGCGAGCACCGTACTGGTCTTAGCTCATTAGCAATGCAATTTCCAACGAATTCCATGTGACTCACAATGTGTATAAGAATTCCCTTTTAATAATCATGTACGGATGTTGGAAATGCGTCCTGATAGTCTTAATTGCAGCCTTGCTGTCCGAGAAAATCTAGAGGTTTTTAGAATCTAAAAATCCCATCACCCAACAAGCATAATGGCGTTATCAAACACTACACTATTCAGGCAGAGTATAAGAAAGTTTAATATTAGAACTCTTAGTGAATACACCACAGCCACGCATCTTTAAACCATCATAGGTTTTATTGGGAATCTCCTGATCCTCCTGGAATTCTGAAATCGAATCTTCGATTGAAAAATTTATAAACAATCATACAATCGACCCACATGTTTCTATATTTTCCTAGGGTTGCAGTTTGCGCCGTTATTTGACTGCTACCCTCAACCCTCAGCTTTAATAGGAGGTCAGAGGGAGCCAATTAAGTATAACAAGTAATGACATGGTTAGAGCGGAACAGAGCGTACAGATGATCAGGACAGGCTGACTGCATGCGTTATCTGTCTACCAGTCGCTAGTGTCATTGGTATTTTATCGAAATGTTATCCTCTTTTATGAATTCAATTGACTTATCCGTTGTATTAACGATTGCGAGTTCGTCAGTTTTGTTGTTACCTTCAAAGAGCACCTGTCCATAAACTCATATGCGGGTAACCGTTGAATGTCTTTTTATTTCCTCCAGAGACACCAGGCCCTACTCTCTAGGAACTTAATGATAATTTTGCGTAATTACATACATATATACGTACATAATTGGCCATGACAACCCTTCGGTAAGGATTACGACTAGATTCTCACCACACACTTGTTGTGTACGTTAATTTTATCCATGTGTGGTGGGACCTACAGTTTAAAGTAGACTCCGAACAACAAATTTTTTGTGAAACTTTCATGGCAATTTTTATTTACTCTCAGAGTTTTTGCCAGAAATCTGCTGAGAGGAAGTTGTCGAAAAAATATTTTTTCATATTTCGTTTTGTTTGACATGTCTGACATGTGGTTTAAGCTAAGCATGGCCTTACGTCTAATAAACCATCAAGCTACCTATTAGGCTACGGCGACTTCTTTAATGACCGTTTTACTGACGGTAAACATCTCTACTCGATTATGAATTCGCGATTATGAATTCGCACAGTGGCAATATTATTAGCCATTTTTCCAAACCTGAATAGTGGTACAGTAATGCAGCCTAGATACAGACACAGTATCTAAAAGCCTTTGTCGCATAATTTAGTGGTGCTAGTGATTATTTGGTTAACTTCTTTAGATTATCAGAAAAGGTATCCAGTATCTCAATGCACTACTCTAGGTTTTATGATTTTCGTTCGAACAGAGGTTGTGTGTGACAGCTTTCCCATGACCTCTCTTTTCGATTAGACAAGCACCATGAAATCACCTGAAGTTTATATTTTTCGCTTATGTAAGTGTGCTCTCAAGTTGTAGTTTTAAGGTTGAACTCGTGTTCTGTTATAAAAAAAAAATCAGAAGCTGCTACTTCTTTACTGATTTGATTGAAATTAAAAAATTTTTTTTTGTAATATTTTTGTTGTTTTTGTTGTTGCTTCATACAATCGCCTTTTAATTTCGAATTAAAAGTTTTTAAGTTTATCTCTGTCTATTTCTGTTTATGCCTTTAGTAAACAATTATTTAATCATAATAAAACGTTTGGATATTTAAAAAGAAAATTATATCATAATTAAATGGTGTTTCTTGTATTCCCCCTCCTCCTTTTATTAACGATTAAAGTAAAGACAGAAAGAAAAAAAAACTCATTTTCAGTTTATGGCATTTAAAACAATAAATCTTTTAATTTTTTTTTTTGTTTTTTTTTTGTTCACTTTTTATTTCACGTCTTTAACACGACTCATGTCTTTCAAAATCACGTTCAATAAGGAAGTTGTTATTGGTTGGATTTCAAGATTTTTTTTCTTCTGTTTTTGCAAAAGAAAAAAAGAAAAAAATTATTTTCCGAAATCTTCAATGCGGTTGGTTTTACATGGTTTTGTTTGTTGCCTGAACAGGCTTTTGATTTTCATTTTTTCTTTTTAATTTTTTATGGCATTTCTTTGAGTCGCTTTATCTTTATTGTATGCTCCAACTTGTACAACTTTATCATTAATTCCGTCTTCATATGGCTGTGGATATACATACATATGTACATACATATGTAAAGAGACTTTAAGTCTGTATTGCAAAATAAAAATGTTTAAAACTATTGACCGATTGACTTAAAGAAAGTAAAAACAAAAAATTAAAAACTTGAATTTTTTTTCTTTCATCCTCTTTTTTTGTTTACTCTACGGCTGGCTGCAAAACTAAAACGAATGCATAATGTAAGTCAGTAAAACTTGTGTGTGTGGCTTATTAGAAAAATAAAAAATTTCCTGATTTACTACAGGATATTAACAAATTGAAGGATGTTTTGCAATAAAATATTTTTAATTAAATCGCACGAATCAAAATCTCACAATCTCTGTGATGTTGTTTGTATGAAATGAAACGAAAAAAATAAACAACCTGGTATTAAATCATGATTGATTTCCCATTTTCCAAATTTAAGAAAGCCTAAGTTATACTATGACACAGTCACGGTAACGGAAAGTTTTATTATGTACTATGTGTCGCTAAAATGAAAGGCTATTACACAGGCAAACAGGAAAGTTTATTGCTTGAGAACCAGGACATTAGATCTGAGTGTAGGACCCCAAGGGCCTTATGACTAACGATACGAAACAAATCTTAAACATGAGTACAACGGAGTTAAGGAACATGATCCATTCAACGATGTTTGCAAAAGCTTAACATTCAGAGATCAGCAATGAGTATTCAAAGCGATGAGCAGCTTCGAATCATACTCATAATTTCTGATGCAATTATACTCTGTACACCATGTGTCTGTATCAGAGATCAGCAATGAGTAATCAAATCGATGAGTAGATTCGAATCATACTTTGAATTTCTGATGCTTATACGCATTCATATTTATTTTAATATCATACTCATATTACACATATTCAAAGTACTCATCGTACTCATACTTAACAATACGCATGGTGTTGTTGATTTCGTCTCCCCATGACTCAACATATACACAACTCAAAAAATGACTATGATTCGCGTACGAACACTACAATACTCACTAGAAGGTTGTGTGTTTGCTTTGCTTGCTGTCTTTGTCTTCTTCTTTTCTGTAGAATCTGCAGGGATGAAGAATCTGCAGGGATGTGGGAACAAGCCCGGCACTATGTCAAAGGAGAAAGAGGCATTTTGGTGTCTACTACATCGATGATCTATGTCATCTGTCGAACATTGACATCGGCAGTTTGAGGCGCTTCATTGGAAGCTCTAAGTGGTTCCAGGACTAGAAGATAATTGACATGAATATGAATATGCTTTAATGCTGGCATAACTATTGAGCTTTAAATAAAATACTTACCGCCACAGTACACTTATTCATACTTTTGTTGCCACCGCCTTAACTGATAAGCAAGAATGTAAAGTTTAGTTCAAAAGCAGTATTTTTTTCATGATCTAAAGTATACACATTTCTAAAGAAATTCTATACAGTTTTCCTAAGATCAGTGGCTATAAAATTTGCTGTTTAACAGGAAGACAATCGGGAATTTAAAGGTTTCGTAAAACAATTGTTTTCAGACCCTTTTTTTGTTTGAATCAAATGACTTGTTTTACACAACAGCAATCAATCACATTTACTTGCCACACTTAAATAATTTCTGTTTATTTAAGTTTTTTCTCTTTTGTTGTTGTTGTTGTTAATGTAATAGTTGTTAAATATTTATAAGCATTTAATGCTATTTATTTAAAATATTTTTATTGTCAACTAATTGTAAGAAAATATTTTTAAATTTTTTCTTTCCTCTGTTAACACACTACTCTTCAGTTTTCTGTTGTATTTAATTTGTCTTCTTTTATTTCATATGTGGCCGTTAATTAGATTTTTTATGATGTTTTGTTTCTAGAAAAAATCGTTTGTTTTTATTTTTATCGCCTTTGGCTAAAATAAAAAATAATTACAATTCCATGTAATTACAAAACTATGAAAGCCAAGTAACAGAAAAAAATATACGCGTAATTACTTTAAGAATTGCGTAAAGAAGAAAAATATAATAGTACAGCACAGTGCAATGTAATAACAATAATAAATTTATAAAAAAATATTTTTTAATAATTTAAACAATTTTCTGTTTCAAAAAAAAAAATTGTTTCCAAATATTTTGTAATCAAACCAAAATTAATAATAAATTATTAAAAAAATATATATATAATCGTATACAATATTCGTTCACTCATGCAGAAACTTTGGTGAGTTGTGGTATTTTTTTTTTTTTTTTTTGTTGTAAAGAAAATTGTTTAAACAAATATTTGTATAAATTTTCCTAAATTTGCATTAAAATGTAAATGAAAAATACATGCATACGTATGTATTTAGTTTACATTCAATTAAAATAATTGAAATTAGTATTTAAAAAAAATGATTAAAAAATAATAAAAAACAAAAGACTTAAGACAGCTACATCATGTATTTAAATTGATAAGGTAAAGTTGGGTTTAGAGCCAGTACAACTCCTACAAACGTCGTTGAATCTTATAATACATCTCAACTTCCTTGTACTCATGTTTAAGATTAAGTTTTAGTCATAAGAACCTTGCGTTCATATAGTCAGATCTACAGCTACATGCGCGATTAGAGAGTGAATGGAATCTTTTCTCAATAACGGCCTGGTTCTCCAGCAATAAATTTCGCTGTATGCTCTTGTAATAGAGATTAATTTAAGGAACTCATACATAATAAAATATTTCTATTACCGTAACTGTGTTTTAATGTAACTTAGGCTTTCAGTTTTGTTTTCTACATGAAGCATCTTAGATTTGAAAATCAGTGGTAAAGCCGTAATCTATTAGGTAGTATGATGGCTTATTAGACCAGAGACCGTGGTTCAACCCATGGCTCCGACATCGCAAACAAAACGGTAAATTAAAAATGTTATTTCTTTGCCTCTCAGCAATCTTCTGGCAAAAACTCTGAGAGTAAAATAAAATAAAATTGCCATGAAAAGCTTCTTAAAAATCTGTCGTTCTGTCCTTAACATTCAGGGATAAAATTAAATCACACAACATGAGTGATGTTTCAATTCTTTCTGTTGTGTTCAATCAATACACAATAGTCGATATGGCGTCATTACTTGTGTCTGTACCATAGAGCCATAGGGTGTTAGTCATCTTACTCTTTGTTTAGTCTAAGAAATAAGAAATGAAAACCCGCCTAGTTGATGTCATGACGACATGTATCATCACAAATGCCAGAATCGTTGTCGTTCTGGTCGTTCAGAATGATGAAATTGGTCGACAGCTCGTTAAGGGAGTATGTGTTCAAAACTACACTCTGATGATACGATTTGTTGCCCTGGCTGATGCTTTCTTTCCTAAAGCCTCTTTGGGAAGTATGATTTCTAGGTCTGGTTGATGCATCCTTCTCCAAAGCTACTTTGGATAGCATGCTTGCTAATTCATAACCTGATCGACTTCCATTTGCGTGGCCGAAAGTAAATTAACTCAAACTTCTCATTAAAACATCGCAACAACTCAGAATTTGCCATAATTTTATACCACCAATTCTATTTTATTGTAGTTATTCACGGCTTTGGAGAGGAGCCTATATTTTATATACAAGAGTATGAAATTTTGTTTGACCAGAACTTACAGCAGATAGATGCCAATGCAAAATCCAATAACAAAAAGCAATATTCAGGCTGTACATGCTTCATTTTCAAATGTTTTCAAAAAATATATCAAATTTACAGCCTCTTTGGAGAAAGCAGTAACTAGCGTTCCAAGAACTCTGAGGCTATAAATGATAAATCCAACCGATGATGTCACCACTATCTTATGATAGTGAATTTAAATAATATTTTCAAATACAGAAAAGTTGATTATTTCTACAGTTGGTAACCTATTTAACAGGTTGAAGGCAACATCTTCTTTGACGTTGTACAACATTTGCGGATTTGTAATGAATGGTGCCTGAGAACGCAGAAATAAACGACAAAATTTGTAACCAGATGTGATGGATGGTCGTCACCAGACATGATATGTCGGACTCTCCCACTGGGTATACCGATTAAAAACCCGCCTTGTCTCCTCACCGGGGAACCATTCCACCTCGGAACCACGGTTGTATTACTTCGAGGTGGATCCCTTTTCTGGCATATGTTCCAGTTCCATCGTCGTCAGCCTGCGTCCAGGCTCCGCTCTATTCTCAGTCTGCTGCGTCTAGGTCAAATTTCTTCCTTCGCAGGACGTGCTCTACAAAGTGTTTTACTGCGTTCCAGCTCTCTCTACTGTTTATCATTTTCAGCACGACGTTTGTAGGGCTAATAACGCCGATTTCAGCTTCGAGCCGCTGATGGCTTTCGGCCCATCGACAACAGCTGAAGAAAGTGTGTTCGGAATCATCTAACGTTTCTTTCTCTTCATAGATACAGAATGGCGAGCGGCATTTCCCCATGCGATGCAGGTACTCTCTGAAATATCCGTGACCGGTCAGCATCTGGGTTATGTAGTAGTCTACTTCGGCGTTATTTCTGTTTTTCCACACTTGCAACTCGGGAATTAGTTTATATGTCAACCTTCCATGCTGTTAATTTTTCCAGCGAAATAGCCATTTTAGGAAGACTTCGTGCTTTATCGCTTCTATGCTCTGTGGTTGAGTCGTATTTTGCCTGGCGTTGAAGATCATCGGGCGCTCATATGCTTGTAGGTCTATGGGAACCATTCCGGCTATAACTAGGACAGCTTGTGTCGAAACCGTGCGATACGAGGATGTCACTCGTAGAGCATGATGCGCAGAGATGTGATGGAAGTAAAATCCATAGTTATTTAGACAGTCATTGGCAAGTTTTTGCTTTCATTTTCTGTTAAGCACATCAATATAGAAGAGACTTTGTGCATATTAAAGTTGAAATATCTTCAAGTGATTTGAGTTTTTAATGGAGTTTGGGCTATTGAGCTTATGATGGTAAATTCAAACTGAAATGGTTTTTAATGAACAATTTGTGCAAAAAAAAAACATTTACTTAAGGCAAGAGAATCTTGAATTATTTCTCTTTAAGATTAATTTTAAACGAATGAATGTTTAACGCCTTGCTTGTAGTCAAAAGATAATTTTAAACCCAAAAAAAAAAAATGGAAAGTAAAAGGAAATCTACACCCTTTTTTTTATCAATTGTTTGAAATATTTTTCAAAACGATTTGAATAATTTTTTGTTTCAAATTGAAAACTATTAATTAAGCATTTTGAACGCCTTAACGTTTTACAAATATTTGCGTTTAATTTGTTAATTACCACATAAACGTAAATAATGTAACACTACATACATACATACATACATACGTACATACATACATACATAAGTTACTAACAAGACCATAAGAAAAGAAAGAAACACCAAAGAAAAAAAATTTCTTAATAATGCAACAACTATTGAGGCTTTTAAGCCAATATAATAACAGTAATAACATGCAACAGATTAAGTAAGTAAAAGTAATGCAACATTTGCTAACTGACTGCAAAAAAAATTAACAACAACAACAAAAAAAAGCTAAAAATAAAAGCAATAACAGGAGAGGTGAAAAAAATTTTAACTTAACGGCTACGAAATTCACAACGAATGCAAAATATAACACAAGACTTTCAAACCAAAATAAAACAAAAAAAAACAGAAAAAAATGAAAGAAAATTTATTTAATAAATAACAACAACAACAACAACAAAAATAATAATAATATAAAGAAATAAGAAAAATAAACAAGTTTTACAGAAAAAAACAGAAAAAGAAGAAAACTTCCTTATTTTATTTTATTTTTTCTCTCTCCCCATTTTACTTGTAAAAGTTTAAACAAAGAAGAAGAAAAAACAAAAGAAAATCTTGGAAAATTTTTATACAAAAAAAATAAAATTGAAAAATTTATCGATTTTTAAATTTATTTCAACATTTTTGTTACAATTAATCCTTTTATATGTGCACACAGGCACACAGGCTTATAGGCACATAGGCACACAGGCACCTCACATGTCGATACCCACAAACAAATTGAAAGTTTGTTGCCGCTGCTCTAAAACAAAAGACTTACGACACAAACTTTGCATGAATAAAATAAACCAAATAAACCAAGCACAGTAAAACAAAATTGCCATGATTTTATTATTTATTTTTTATTACATGAAAATTATTTTAATTATGTAATCGATTAAATAAGGCAAGTATTTAATTGTTATAAAATAATATCATGAATATTTATGAATAAAAAAATAAAAAAAAAATTTTCTCAATTTTTTTTTTATGTTGAGGATTAGAATTCAGATCAAAATGTATGCGAATTAAAGGTAAAGTTCTTCCAAATTTTTTAAGGTATTAAAATTACATGAAATGTATTATTTTGAGACAAACTTTTAATCTACGTCCATCTGTTATCTTCGTCCAACAAAACCGACCACTTTTTCACCGTTCATGCGGATTTTAGCCCAATTACATACAATATCACACTTCAGTAATAGGTCGCTATGCGAGCTAAAGGCTGGGAATCTTCAAAAGACATTGGTAGCCCGGGCTACATGCACGTTTCGCCGCAAGACTTACTCTCGGCTTGCTAAGCGCATACCTACTAAACCCAACCTAGTTCGTCACACTAGGTAATAGGTATTACATCGGGGGAGGTGAAGCTTCAGCGAGCGCTGCTATCCATTTCTGCTGTTCTTGATCTGTCTATTATTCTTTGTTGTATCAGAACTTCCTTCGCGTTCGTTCCAGTTTTCGCATGATGTTAGCATAAGGTTAACCACGTGATCGGGGGTCACCTGCAATCCAATCGTCCTCTCCAGGAAATTTCGTCGGTATTCGTAGCGCGAATCCACATCGTGCGTATACTTGCACAGTTATGCCCTATAACATCAGTGGCCCGTTAAGAACTGTGAAAGGTAAATATATACTTGGCCGTTTCCTTCTAGACTATTCTTCTATATTTGGTATTAATCGGTAAGTCCTTCTTCCCTTTGTGGAAGAAGCCCAGTCGTGCTGCCACCTATTCATTGCATAATCATTCACCCGATCAAGGTGCCCTGGCCCCGTTCTTCTATTTGTTAAATGTTTTTTTCTCTCTACATCTACTAATATTCGAAGCGGCATCATCCCCGCAATCACCAATGTTGCTTGCATAGATACTGTGGCAAAGGCAGAAATTACTAGGAGGGCAGATCTCCTGTAGGCCGCATCCATTCCTATCCAATGTGTCTCGGCTCATATAGGCTGCATATAGAGCAAACGATCTAACCACTTTAATCAGCAATTGCCTATTCTCCTGTCTCGTACTGCAATATGGTGAATGTCTGAATCCTCTGCTAGACTTTAAGCTGAAAATTCAATTGTGGGGTCACCACATGCTAACAATATTTCTCAGGCTAAGTTTACTCTTTTTATCTACTTGGTCATCAAAACCCTTCAGTCAATATTATGGTCCTAGTTTCTCACACCACTTCTGTCGTATGGGTTAATTTTACACATGAATGGCGGGACTTCCGGTTTAAAATCGGATCTGATTATTGAGCAACTTTTCTTGGTAATTTTTTATTCTCTTTCACAGTTTTTGCAAGAAATATAGACTGATGACGCCTCCAGCTCAAAATCCACGGCAAAAAGTGACTTTTTCGAGATGTGGATGGGTATCGTCCCTAATTCGGCAATTTCTTCCTGCAATACCCTAGACTGAAATGCTTTCTGCATACTATTCATGTATGGGATATACTACTTTTTCCAGAATTATTTTTCTCTCAAATGCACTTCAAATACTCTGGTGTTAATAAATATAAATGTTATTTGAGCTGATTGATCTATACGTGTACGATTCGGACACAATATGGTCCAGACAGAAATGTTCTGACCTTTAAAGGAAAATTATCAAGGAGCTCAAAACTAATAATTTATGTGGATAACGATAAAAGGCTTTGAGGTTACATCTGGATGTGCAAACCAATTGATAAGCGCCCTTATGTCGTATTATGGAATTAAATTGTATTAGCCCTTGTGACGTTGCTGTCAGTGAAGTGGCGCATAAATTTTCGAAATAACGACAGGAGAGAATTCAGGGAATTCATCAATATGCTTCTTTTTCGGAATTATTAGCAAAAGATTCAGATTCCCGCACTACTTATACATGGAGATGAAAATGGGAATATAGCATCTCAAAAGCTCACTGCTATAAGCACAAAACTAAACTTAACTATGAGTAGGAGGAAGTTAAGAGCTATTATAGAAGTCTTAATGAGCCATCGGATTCAGACCAGAGATCAGCAATGAATCGTTTTTTCGCTACTCATAAGCACTCATGAAATTTTGAGTATGAGTGAGTCAACAGTATTGAAATTCAACTACTCTGATTCATTCGTACTCACTACAACATTGATTTATAAGTACAAGTTGCAATGAGTATGAGTACAACGTTGACATCAAACTCATAACATTCGAAATATGTTCGATTCATACGCCTACTCAGTTAGATTCATAAATTTAGAAAAATACTGATGTATGCTCATAAATGATTCGAGTGATTCGAATCATTTATCAAAATTTGCTGTCTTAGTTGTTGTTGCATTTACAAGAAAAGAAGAAAGAAAAAGACAGACAGCAAGCAAAGCAAACACACAACCTTCTAGTGAGTATTGTAATGTTCGTACGCGAATCATACTTATTTTGTGATTCGTGTATACGATGAGTCATGGAGAGTCGAAATCAATAACATCATGCGTATTGTTCAGTATGAGTACACGAGTATGACATTAAAATAAGTATGAATGCGTATAAGTATCAGAAATTATGAGTATGATTCGATTCTACTCATGTTTTTGAATATTTATTGTTCATCTCTGATACCGACACAGGGTGTACAGATGATCAATGATGTACACATGTATTTTATGTAGCTGTCCTTGTCTCCAGTTACTTAGGCAGAAATGACTAGGTAGTCATAAAGTTGCCGTAGTCTAGTAGGTAGTGTGTTGGTTTATTATACGTCAGGCCACAGTTTAAACGCCATATCGCCAACAAAACGAAATTTAAAAGAAATATTTCTTAAGCGATTTTCTCTCAGCATATTTCTGGCAGAAACTCTGAGAATAAATAAAAAAATTGCCATGAAAAGTTTCTCAAAAATTTGTCGTTCAGAGTCGACTTTAAACTCCAGGTCAGGCCACACATGTATAAATTTAAGACACTAGGTTGTAATTCTGAGAAGCTAGGTTGTAATTCTGATTGAAGGATTGTAATGTATGTATGCCTGTATTAGGAGTTGGAGGGTGTATTTTAAAGAACATTTTTAAGTTTTAAAAAACTTAAAAAAAAAACTTGTCTTGTGGCCATGAAATATGGAAATTAATTGAAATTCAAAACGACTTTGACATGGTCATTTGAGTGCAGTTATTAAAATTAATTACAGAATAAATAATAACTTTTTTTATTAATTTTTTTATGTTAAAGAAATTATTTAAAAATAAATTTTTTTTGTTTGATTAATAACTTTTTAATGGGCATTGTAAAAATACAAAAATTATTATTTCTTTAAAATAATAATTATTATTAAATATAATTGTTGTTGTTGTATATTAGCATTGTAATGTCATACTTTACGGACCAACTGTCATAAAGAAAGAAAACAAAGAAAAAAAATCATTGAATATGACATCAAAATATATTGCAACACAATACAACATGTCACTTTACGTTTGGCATTTGTGATGATACATGTGTTCACATGACATCAGCTAGTCAGCTGGTTAGTTAGGTCTTCATTTCTTATTTCTTAGACTATGAGTGACATCTTATGGCCAGTATTGTATTGTGTTGCTTAACTTTAAGTTATCATATCATATTTAATTCACTGTTGTGGTGGTTGGTAGTGTAATTTGATTTAGTTTGAGCCAATTTGTTGATTTACAAATATGATGTACATTTGCAATACATTTTTGTGTTTGTTGTTGTTGCTTTTTTATGGCCATTTTAATGTGGTTTAAATATTTTGTGCGTTTTTTTTCTGTGTTTTGGTTTGGCTATGGTTGACAAGTTAATGGCCTTTACAGCGAGCAAGCAACGTCTATTTTTTTTTCTGGGGTCTTATCAAGATGATGATGACAGCATATAGCCGTAGTGTTTGAGGCACTGAAGCACATCTGCCAAATTAAAGTTGTCGTTAAAAGAATGCCTGGCATTAATGAATGAATGAATGAAATCGCTATTAATTGATGACGAAAATACAATGTATTTCTCTAGTAGATATTGCCATGTCAATACTTTAACAGAGATTTTGTAATTTTCGCTTTTAATTTGAATAAATTTTAAATATTTCAAACAAATATTTGTTGTATACAGCAGGGGTGTAAACCCCACTTGTGGTGTTTCAACAAGCCACCGCTCCTGTCATTTGCCCCAGCCTGCATAATTATAACGATTTCTTATTGCCCGTTCGTTCGTTCGTTCGTATACATATTACAAAATCTTATTTTTAAATTGAAATATTTTTCAAATTTAATTTATGATTTTATGCTTCTCATGAATTGAAAATTAAAAGCAAAATTTTACAAAAAAAATTAGGCCAGTTTAGCAAGCATTTGTATTTTATTAGCGTGCATTAAAAGCTTCTTAATGCTTGAAAAACATTACACAAACGGAAATTTGTTTTAGATAGTAAACCTGCAAGCCAATATGGTTAATAAATACAAAATTTAAAATCCTATAATTCATAGAAAAATCAATTTGAAATTATTTGCCTAACCTATAACAGTGAGAAGTAAAACGATTTTAATTACAACAGATTTGATGCTGTATTAGAGCAGACGACCTAAGCATTTGGTTGAGTAATGTTCTTCTTTCTATTCATTCTTTTAATACAAAAGTTTCCATTATAAGTACGGCCATAATTGATCATTACAACCCTTCAGCTAGGATTACTACATAGCTTTCGCACTACATGTGTTGTGTGTATGTGTTAATTTTATACATATGCTGCGGGACCTACACTTTATACCCAACTCCGAACAACAGATTTTTGAAAAACTTTTCATGGCAATTTTTTATTTTCTTTCAGAGTTTTTGCCAGAAATCTGCTGAAAAAATATTTTTTCATATTTCGTGTCCTGACCTGGGGTTTAAACTGTGGCCTCATGTCTAATAAGCCAACACAACACTCCTTTCAAGGGACCCAAATTCAATATGATGAAAAAAGGTAATCAACAGCTTTAGCTATCTATAGCCTAGACATTGTCCCATTTGCTTACCCTTTAGTAGCTGTACACCTGCTTCACATCCATTGTGTTGCAAATAATTTTTGACTGACAAAGTTATACAGTGAGCGCCTTAAGTGAGTCAACACTTTTGTTCTTAAGTATAAAAAAAAGTTCCTTTATCATGAATTGTTGTTTTTGTTTTAACATTTTATAAGTATTAAATAAACGTTTTTATTTTTGGAAATTTATTCGACTATTCTCATTTACTTTTCTCGCTATCCTAAGAAAATGAATTATTTCAGTGGTGTTTACTCACTTTTGGCGCTCGGTGTATGTAGCCAAGTGTTGTCACAATGGAAAATTATGGTCTTGTTTCCGATTGCATACACAGAGGAGTTTTCAGCCAATGCATGCTTCATAGGAATTCATTTTTGGCTGTACAGGTCTCCCATGATGGCCTGGTCGGGTTTTAGCTCCTTATAATGTACCATAGCCTAGTGATTCAATCATTCGTTGCATACTATTACCATATAATGTCTTAAGCTTGGGGTTATTGAAATCAATTTAGTTTTCATTGCCAGTGATTATTTAATGTAAGTTAGGTTAGGTTAGCTGGTAGCTGGTAGCTTTCCGTACACAGGCAAGTTCACTCGGTGGCCATAGGGAGCCATTGTGTTACCCATACATACATACATAATTGGTCATTACAACCTTTCAGTCAGTTTTACGGCCTAGGTTCTCAACACCACTAATATTGTTCGTGTTAATTTCATACATAAGAGGCGGGACCTTATGTTGTGTGTTAATTTTTATACATGAGTGGTGGAACCTACAGTTAAAAGTCGACTCCGAGCGACAGATTTTAGAGAAACTTTTCATGGCAAATTTTATTTACTTTCAGAGTTTTTGCCAGAAATCTGCTGAGAGGAAGTCGCCGAAGAAATACTTTTTGTATTTTGTTTCGATGTCTGGCCTGGGGCTCGTACCCTGGCTTTACGTCTAATAAGCCAACACACTACCTACTAGACTACGCCGACTTTGTGTTACGCATTGTAAGGTAATGATGGCTTTGTTCTACAAAAGCTCCGAATGAAACCGGCCAGTTCCCTCAGAGGCATGCGCAGATTTTCAAACTTTCTGTCATCCAAAAAACCAATGACGTCTGTCTTGAAGTGCAGTGCATTCGCACCGATTCTGTATGTACAATGTGGGAGACATTGTGGCAGCTTCTGCAGTAATTATGATAGGGCAGTACGAGCTGACAGCGACACCGTATTCTTATCGAACTCAAGTAGTTCCTTGGTTTTTCCCACTGTCCACTGCTGGACACAGCAGTCTTGAAATTCGGCTACTAGCAGACATTCAATGTAAAAATGAGGAGCAGTTCAGGCAAAAAAAAACCTGTCGTTCAACGTCTCTCAGCTTCAATGTATATGGCAACCAAGGCAAGGAAGCTTATGAATAAATCCTGCTGTTTTAAACGCTTTAAAGTGATTGCTTTGACGCCTAATGATTATACAAGTACTTCTTACACAAGTTCATCTATCGTCTTGATTAAGTAATGTTTGTTTCCAAACTATGGTCTCCCAGCTTGTTCGGCTATAGCGAACGCTCTTTGTTTTTGATGTAAAATTAAACTTTTTTGAAGCATGCAAACCATTCGATACACCGTGATTATGATAAAGGATACTCATCGTAAAGTTTACTTTGCAAAGAAAGTGTTTCAAGAAAACTTACCGCAAATGCTGTTTATCTTTTTGACAGTTTGAAAGAGTTTCTTGAAAAAATTTCGTAGACAGCAACCATAAAAACTGTCTTACATTTGATTAATTTCACATCAAAAGTCTACAAAAAAAAATCTGTGACGTTATGAAAGCAATTTCCTCAGTAGTTTTTTGCATCATTACAACACTTTTCAACGGATTTCCCTTTAAACAGGTTACATTTTCAAACACTCACAGACTTATTCATCATACTGAACAATTTATTTCAACATATTTTATGGAAATCATATAATTTCCTTTATGACAAAAAAACAAACAAATTGTGTTTAAGTAAGTGGCTTAAGTGTTTTGTAATAGTGGGTGAGTTTTTAAGAGCTACAGGAAAATTTTTCAAAAAAAAAAACATTAAATTCAGAAAAATGTCTGAAATCTTTATTTGAATCGATAGTACGGTCCATATAATTTAATGTTTGAAGATTATTTCATGCAAATGTTGACCGCGACTGCGCTTCAAATGGTCCATGTCCGCTTAGTGCAATTTTGGCATACTCTTTCCAACATTTCGGCCGGTATTTCACGAATAAATGCTTCAATGGTGTCTTCCAATGCGTCAATTGAAGCGGGCTTGTCTGTATAGACATGAGCTTTAACATAGCCCCACAAAAAAATAGCCTAAAGGCGTTAAATCGCACGATCTAGGCGGCCAATTGACCGGTCCCGAACGTGAAATAAAATGTTCGCCGAACTCGCCTCTCAATAAGTCCATTGTTACGCGTGCTGTGTGGCATGTGGCACCGTCTTGTTGAAACCACATGTCATGCAAGTCAAGCTCTTGCATTTTGGACAAAAAATAGTTGGATATCAGCTCACAGTAGCGCTCACCATTCACAGTTACGTTACGATTCTCAGCATTTTTGAAGATGTACGGTCCTATGATGCCACCAGCCCATAAACCGCACCAAACTGTGACTTTTTCTGGATGCATTGGTAGCTTTTGCAATGCTTCTGGCTGATCTTCACTCCAAAATCGACAATTCTGCTTATCTACGTATCCATTAAGCCAAAAATGAGCTTCGTCGCTGAACACAATTTTTTGATAAAGAAGTGGGTCTTCGGCCAATTTTCCAAGAGCTCATTCAACAAAAATTCTGCGTTGCGGTAGGTCATTCGGCTTCAATTCTTGCACCAACTGTATTTTGAAAGGCTTCACATCTAAATCCTTCCGCAAAATTTTCGACGTTGTTGAGTAACAGATGCCCAATTGCTGCGAACGGCGACGAATCGATAATTGATGGTCATCCTTAACACTGGCCGATACAGCTGAGATATTTTCTTCAGTTCGCACTCTACGTAAGCGTGTTGGTGGTTTGTTGGTCCAACAATGTAAATTTGTTGCGAAATTTAGTCACAATAGCCCGAATAGCCGCTTCCGTGGGCCGATTAAACTGACCATAAAACGGAGAAGCGCGCGATGAACTTTCTTAACAGAGACGTTGTTCGTTTGTAAGACGATTCATGGTTAAATTATAGACCAAACTGAA
The DNA here is from genome assembly GCA_932273835.1 of Sarcophaga variegata. Classification (NCBI taxonomy): domain Eukaryota; kingdom Metazoa; phylum Arthropoda; class Insecta; order Diptera; family Sarcophagidae; genus Sarcophaga; species Sarcophaga variegata. The sequence continues at coordinate 12,214,326 of OW026361.1, read as the reverse complement.
GATGTTTGACAGTGATAACATAAATAGATAACACAAAAGATAATAGCTAAAAAAATCACCCGTTATTTACTTTACTTTGGGAAAATCGAAGCCAATAAAAAAATATTAAAAAAAAGTTTTGCTTGGAATTTAAATACAAGTACATGAGCCATTCTGTACCCGTCTCTATTGGGAAACCCTCTCAATACTTTGCTTTAATAGCTATCAACCCCATCTGTTTGAACATAAATTACATTCGAAAAGAATTTAATTTCCTTATTCCTATCATTTCGTTGCCTTTTGCTCGCTTACGTCTTAAGCCGTTTGGTTTAAAACTATTTCATGCTGATGACAACATGCCAAACTAACAATTCCTTGATATAAATTTACATTTCCTTACAGACATAATCGCCTTCAATGCTAATAATACCCACTCTTAACCGTGGGTGCATGGCATGGCTTTATTTCAACCACATGTTTGTGTCTTAAGTCTTTTGTTTTTCATTTCTTTTAACACTTGAAGGATCAAATTTATTGCCGTTTCCATTCCATTCCAATGTTACAATTTCAGTTCCTTATTTATTATATTCAATATTAAATTTCCTTATATAGTATGATGCCCCAATAACAATAACAATGAGTTTTCCTTATCCGTTTAAATACTGGGTTACCTGGTTTTCAATTTTATTTAAAAAAAAAATTTTTTTTCACTTGTACTTGTGGGTTTTAAAGGAAAAAGGAAAATGAAGTAAAAAAACGATACCAGTGACCAACATTAAAATTAATGTGCAAAACATATTTTTTATGGTTTATTTATGTCTTATTCATCATCATCATCATCATCATCATCGTCTCAGTTTAAAATAACACACTAACATACATCCATAATCACAGTTGATAATAATTATGGATGTCGATGTGGATATGGATGTGATTGTGGATGTGAATATGATTTTTTGTATGGTATTACCTTTCACAGTAACAGTAGCAGCGCTAGTAGCAGTGTAACTGAAGAAAAAAAGTAAACCTCAGAAGCTAGAGGTATATGTACATAGGGGTCGTTTTATAGCGAAATACACGAACTTAATTGTATTTTTTAAACGCCTAGTATTCTTTGACAGAAAAAATTTAATTAGCACCCTGTACTCAAATGCTATAAATAATCCGTTGTTAATTTAAGTATCACAAAGTGATTATGTACTGTAGTGCGGTGTCTGGCGCATCTGAATATTACCTGAAAGTGTTTCAAAGTAATTTGAGTTGAGGGAAAACAAACTGAAGCAAACCGGATTGTTTTAAAACTGCGGAAGTTCTAAAGGTTCCGCCAAATAACTTTTTTTTTTAAATGCTTTAAAAAAACTACAGAATATTATTTTTTTTATTTTTTTTTTTATTTGAATGTACAATCCTTGCGGTTAATAATGGAAAATAATTTCATTCAAATGGTTGCCTCGGCTGGCCATGCTGCAATTTCCAATTTTTAAGCACATTATCGATTGTGTGCAGCTGTATTTCACCAATGGCTTCACGAATATTGTCCTTTAAAGCGTCAATTGTCTCTGGCTTGTCGGCGTAACACTTATCTTTGACGGCACCCCACAAATAATAGTCCAACGGTGTCAAACCGCAGCTCCGAGGTGGCCAAACGACATCAGCTCTGCGGCTGATCTTCTAAAACAGGGCGCAAAACATCGAGTGTAGTTTCGGCTGTGTGGCACGGAGCGCCGTCCTGTTGAAACCAAATGTTGCCAATATCCTCCTCTTAAATTTTTGTGAACAAAAATTCTTTCAACATGACCCGATAACCATCGCCATTGACTGTAACGGCCACTCGTTGCTGATTTTCGAAGAAAAATGGCCCAATTATGCCTCTGGACCAAAATCCGCACCAAACAGTGACTCGTTTTGGGTGCGTCGGCTTTTCAATGTATGCGTGCGGGTTTTCTGTGCCCCAAATGCAACAATTTTGCTTGTTTACATACCCGCCAGGATCAAAATGAGCTTCATCTGAAAAGATGATTTTTTTTTGCCAAAATCGGCATCTTCTGTAAGTCGATCGCGGGCCCACTTAGCGAAGCGAAAACGCATTGGATGGTCAATTGGCTTCAACTCCTGAACCAATTGGACTTTGTATGGCGTCATACCAAGGTCTTGCAGTTCAGCTGCTTATTCAATATTAATTTGACAGCTGGTAAACTACTGGCTGTTTCATTGTTTTTATTTTTTTTTTGTAGTTTTTTTGTTTTTCTTTTTTTTTTTTGTTTATCGTTGTTGACATTTGAGTTGTCAAATATCAACAGAAAGTGTTTGGATAATTGTAATATGCGCACTGAACATACTTATGACAGTGCTGCATTTTAAGTTTTACTCAATATTATAACAATTTGCGTATTTATTGCGCAATAATTAATTTAAACTTTATATGAAATATTGAAATTAATAATGGCGTTTATTGCCATTTACGCAATAAAGGTGCGTATCTGAACACCGTATTAAAATAACTTTAGTCACGATTGAGTTTAATTGTTCATCTATCGTTTGACTTTCTTTCTGAAACCAACAACGTATATGCCTTCTCTGAGAGCAATGGTGGCTTAAATAAAAATCATGCTTCTTTCTTAAGTCTTTTGTTTTCTTATGACATTTTACAATTCTAAATAAATTCTTATTTAAAATACTTCAAAATGAAATGACTCATATACGGTGTTGAACTATTAAAATGCTGACGATGTGGTGGCAAAAAACAAAATGTTTTTATTGTTGTTGTTGTTTTTATTTTGTGCTACTATTGCTAAACTTAAGAAAGTGCAATGAACGTTTACTCTTACGTATGATTTTTTTTGTTTTATTTTTTTTTTCTTACTGTTTTTCTGTGCCTTTTTTTATTAAATCCAAACCTCGCATATGTATGTGTGTGTGTGTGTGTGTGGTATGTGTGTGTTGTACAATAGACTAAAAAAAAACCAAGTGTAGCATTAATGTAATAAAATTAATTCGTCTTATATGTATGTATGTATGTGTGTGTTTGTTCATAAATATCTTTGTATTGCTATGAACCATAACAAGACGTTTGCAACTTCAATACAAAATTTAAAAGAAAAAAATGAAATTTCTTCATATTGCCATAGTAAATACTGCTATTGCCACTTTTTTTTGCTTTTTCTTTTTCTTCATCATATTTGTAGTTGTTGTTGGTGTTATAAACTTTTCATTTCAATTCAAGTTGTTTGGAAAATGTGTTATGGCATGGCTAAGACAAACAAACAAAACATCAGTGGCATGTTAAGATTGTGATTTTTTTTCTTCAACTTTTTTTTCCAGATTTTAGATGCCTGTTATGTTATTGCACAATGGGTTAAGGTTGAAGCTTTCTAAGGAGGCCTATAAGTACCACAACATTATGTCAACAAAATTAAAGCATTGGCTTTGTTAACAATCAGCGAAAATAATTACAAAGTGAGACACTTAGGCATGAGAAAATTTGTTCAGATTTTAACGGAAAAAATTCCGATTAATTTTTAGTGAAAAGAAATCACCTTAGGCCACTGACACCGGAACTAGAAACCTGAGAAATTCAATTATACTTTCCATAGAATTTACATTTAATCGATTAATCGGCGGAACTCTTTCTGTTGAACCAAAAAGTTACTACAGAAGCTATTAGCAAATATAATAATAATGTTAGCTATGCGCTTAGTGCAGACAACAACCAATCGAGCCATATCATATTTACTAATACGCGGAAAAGCTTTAATTTCCCTGTTACCTTTAATACAATATGAAATTTTACAAATTCTTACTTCATTAGAACCTATTGGTTTTTCAATCATGACCAAAGTTTAGCCAGCACTGACTAATGGCTCAGTCAACTCACCTCTGCAATATTAAAGAAGATATCAGTCAGGGCAACACTAAAATGTTGACTTTTAGTTCCAGGTTTATTAATCTGATTGCAATTCTAATTTGCAAGACTCATATTGAGAGAGCATTTCAAGGAAAGCCAAACACACCATAATGAGGCTTGTAAGAGAATCTATGGATACAACCATGTCAACTGTGAATTTGAAAACATTTCTGATGTAACTAGATAGGATAGAGAGACTGGCATCCGGGGCTACAGAACAAACTCTCATACAGCAGCTGTGGTGGCTCTGTTGAATTTAAGCTTGCTGTACATGTTAGAGAGGACCAGAGCTGTAGTCTCTATAGCTCCATGGTAAGCATCATGAAAGACAAGCCTGATACAAGATTCTTCAAGGTACATAACAAGCTAACAAATTAACAGGCTGACAACGGCCTCCTTAACTGATCCCTTTGGGAAAGGTTTCGCAAAAGCCTTAGCAATTAGACTATACGGAGCGATTCGACCTCTTAAAAGAGACACAAAACTGTGTTATTCAGTTAGAACGAAGACAGATAGGGGTAGAGACAATAACTGTTCAGTTTCAGAATGAAATATTCGAAACACACGAGAAAACTCGCGGGTATCTTACAAGCGGGACTTTGCCGTCTTTGATTCAAGCACTCACTGCGGTTGACTCGATCATAATGCAGAATTGTCCCGGCCGCAGTCTAGTAGGTAGTGTGTTGGCTTATAAGACGTGAGACCATGGATCTACCCAACTACCCAATTTCTACTCTAGAAAACGATCAAATCGGGACTATCGTCGAGCACGGAAAACAGACACTTTCGCATTTCGATGTTTCTAGAACTATAGCAGTTGTAGTCGCCGTAGTCTAGTAGGTAATGTGTTGGTTCAGTATACGTGATGCCACGTCTCTAACCACAGGTCCGACATCTCTAGCATAACGACATACGAGAGAATATTTCTTCGGCGACTTCCTCTCAGCAGATTTCTGGCAAAAATCCCGAGTGGAAAATGAAATTACCATGAAAAACTTCTCAAAAAATCTGTCATTCGGACTCGACTTTAAACTGTAGGTCCTGCCATTCATTTTTAAAATTAACACACACAACATAAGTGGTATGAGAAGCTAGGTTGTAATCCTGACTGAAGGGTTGTAGTAACCAATTATGTATGTATGTGCTCTGAAAGTAAATTTAATTGCTATGAAAACTTTTTTAAAAATCTGTCGTTTGAAGTTGACTTAAAACTGTAGGTCGCACCACTCATGTATGAAATTAACATACACAACATAGGTGGTGGGAGAAACTAGGTTGTAATTCTGACTGAAGAGTTGTAGTAACCAATTATGTACGTTTGTATGTAAGTATTGTCTAGGCAAGCTGAGGAAATATGGTCACCTTTTGCTAGATTCCAAGTCATGTGGGACAAATGAGCTTCACTAGAGGAATACTCGACGCAGCTACATAAGTGGTATGAGATGCTTGGTTGTAAGCCTGACTGAAGGGTTGTAGTCAACAATTATGTACTGTCCAGGCAAGCTGAAGAAATATGTTCACCTTTTGCTGGATTCCAAGTCATGTGGGCAAATGAGCTTCCGAATAGGAATACTCCTTGCGATTGATGCAAACAAAATTTCTTGTAGAATAGGAGAAGAGATGTTTGGTGGTGTATAGTCGGCGAAAGGGAAGGTCAAAACAGGCAGTAAATCTCTTCATGCCGACTGAGTTTGAAGCAGTATAAACTTTTGCTGGCTTCTTTTCTCTTTTCGAAAGTCCCCGGCCTCACACTAACCCACCCTCACCCGACGGCGGAGGGCTCGTCCCCATTACGTAGGGACACGTACACACTATAGTCCGGACTGTAGCGGGTAAGGGAAAAGTACTGGCAACGAGAACATAAATCAGCTACAGAACTTAATCACAAGCTGAATAAAGTAACAATAAACATGAAACTACCTATGACAAGAACGAAAATACATTTTTGTATAATAATTTACAAATTAATGCCAGCATATAAGCTACGTTTTATATGACAAACACTACAATTAAAATCAATACAATCATAATATAAGTTAAAATCATTACATAATCTAAGAAAAGGAAAATTACATCCATAGTTCGTTCTATAAAAATTTAAAGAAAGAGGACGATAGTGCCGTGAAAATCTTGCTGGAATACTGAAATTCAGGTTACAAAGCAAAAATTCAGAATCGATATTACCTTTAACCTCTAAAACAGCCCATTTACGTTCTAAAGTTGGAAGTTTTATCAAACCTAATCTAGGGTCATATGACGGAAACCCATTGGCACAATCCCATCCTAAGCCACGTAAACAGAATAATAAAAACTGCTTCTGCACAGACTCTTTTGAATCACTATGACAACAATAGTATGGATTCCAAATAAGAGACGCATACTCCAAAATAGGTCTAACAATTGAAATGTATAGCAGTCTCGTTATATAAGGATCAATGAATTCCCTAGCCCATCTTTTCACAAAACCAAGAACAGCCCGAGCTTTGCCAATCATCATACTAATATGATCAATAAAAGCCAATTTCATATCTAATAATACTCCCAAATCAAGAAATGTAGTCACAGTTTCCAAAGGGCAAGAATTACTCACATAAGTGGACGAAGAGAAAACCATGCATTTACACTTTCTCAAGTTAAGATCCATTAAATTAATTCTGCACCAAGTTACAAACAATTCAATATTTCGCTGAAGAACAGCCTGACCATGATCATCATCAAAAGTATAAAAAAATTACCGTAAAAAGCGATTTAAGTCATGCCACAGGTTATTCAGAAGTGACCAGGCAGTTACTAACATTGAATGGAGTCCTAAAGTTTGTCAAAGCAAGAGAAATGAAAAGAGATATTACTGAGGAATCCTTTGTGGATTGAAAAATAACAAGAAGTTAAAGGAATACCGAGAAAATTTAAGAAAATTCCATGCGATAAAAACGAAGGGGAATAAAACAATTCATTTGCTTTAATAATACTTTACCAGCCCATTGTGTTTAATCGGCCACTAATTATACCATATAAAAGAGATGAAACTGTGTAAATTATTTTCTTTTAAAACTAATTTTGCACCTACACACATACATACCTACATGGATATAAACATGCATATAAACATACATATAAACATACAAATTGATAACATATCATAATGATTTAATGAACCCGTCTAGTTAGAGACCAGCAATAATAGATTATGACAACTTTTAGTTGCCTTCCTCGTTATTATGTCAATAGGTCTTTGGCATTAGAAAACAAAACACAAAACCTTACTATCATGACTACAATACAATAGTAATTGCCAGTACAGGGTAATAAACATTTGCCACCACAAGACCTCATCCTCATCACGATAATCATCACCATCATTTTGATTATCTGATAATCAGATAATTGGTTACTTGACTTGGTTCATAAAACGGAAAGAAAAAGAAAAGAAAAGAAAAGAAATGCATCTCCATTTACTAACACCACACTGACACCAACATCTACAGCGCCTAAGCCACAAGAAGGATGAGGAAATTTAATGTTTTGATGGTTTTATTTGAGGCTTTTTTTTCTTTCTTTCTTTCTTTTCATCTTTCTTTCTTTCTTTTTGTGTTTCATTTCCATGATTTTTTTTATTTTGTCAGGCCTGTTGTTACCATTTTTTTACAGTCTTTCTTGGTCTTTTTTTCCATCACTTTTAGACAACTTTTGCTCTCTGTTGAGGCCAGTTTTTCAAGCCGTCAACAGCAACATTGTATTTGTTTATATACCAGGTTTGGTTTGCTGTAATATATACCGGCCACTGGCCACTGACTACTGGCTTAGCTGCTTGTAAAACAGCTGATTATGTCATTACAAAAATATAAGCCACTATAACAGGCTCTCTAGTAAATTTTTGTGTGTTACTCGTATTGCTCTGTATGTATTATGTTTTATTGATTTTGGTTTCAATTTCAATTTCTTTTTCTTCGTTTTCATTTTTACTTTTACCCTTATTTCTCTGTCTGCCGCGAAGACTATAGGTATTGTTTACATTATGACGTTTTCATGGCTTAAATGTTTTTTTCTTTCTTTTTCTTCTTCTTCTTTCTTTTAGTGATTGTATGTCAGTTGTATGCTTTAATATCTCGTTGGAATTAATCGCGCCGTAATTGTTTTGCCATAAAATTAACCACAACGTTTATCTGTGATAAATTAAAACGTGGTTTATTATTATGTGAGGCAGAGAGAAAAAAAACCAACCAAAAATTTACTTCCTTTTAAAGATTTATTTGTGGCGTTAAAATGTTATAAAACAATTACTAGATGCAATTGCATAAACAAAAGACTTAAGCAAAGAACTTTGATTTTTGGGAAAATTTTGGGTTTGGTTTTAAACATCCGTTCAATTGGTATTGGTCATCGTTAATTATGGATTCTCTATAATCTCTGCGACAGTACAGGGACTCGACATAAAAAGAAGTGTTAATGTTTTGAAGCCAATCACGGCTAAGTACGTAAGACGTTCAAACCTCAATTCGTAACTTTTTGAAAACAAAATGGCCATCCCTTACAGTCTTCAAGAAGGAGCTCTAGGAGTAAACCCCTAAAACTGACGAACACAATATGACTAGTGTGAAAAGCCAAGCTTTAATTCTGAATTAAATTGTTACAATGGCCAGACAATGAGAAGTTACTGTAGTTTAGTATGTAGTGTGTTTGGCTTATTAGTCGCAAGGCCACAGTTAAAACCTCAGGTTAGACATTTTGAGAGAAACGAACTATGGAAAAATGTTTCTTCGGCAACTTCCTCTCACCAGTCTTCTGGCAAAAACTCAAAAAAACTGTCGTTCAGAGTCGACTTTAAACTGAAAGTCACGACTCTTATAAATAAAATTAACACACACAACATAAATGGTGTTCGTAACTAGGTCGTAATCTTGACTGAAGGGTTGTAATGACCATAGATGCTTATGTATATATGATATGGTTGGTGTGAGAAGCCAAGCTTTAATCCTGAATTAAAATGGTGTAATGGTCAGTAGTGTAGCACAGCGTAATTGCACGAAAGGTCGCTTCACAAATAGCAATCGGAATGTTCTTGAACACCAGACTTTAAAAGAGTTGATTCAAAAATTCTCAACAATTATTACTGATAGTAAAATAACGGCTTATTCTTCGAGACCAATTGTAAATTTTACGTTTATATTCTGTTTATAATGGAATACTATGACTTCGTTTATAATCACATTTTAGGAGTCGTCGACTTTTTGACACCCTGGCCCGCAATATTGTTTGGAATACTTTTGAAAACAAAGTCGTTTCATAATTAAATTAATTAAACTTCTGGAGCAAACTGCTGAATTTTACGCGATCGTGTCCCTAGTTAACAGATTGGGGCCCGTACCCAGAGACTGCTGTATATCTTCGAATAATTCCCTGAATTTTTTTTTTATTTTCTTAGGTTAGAGGACGTGTACTTGTCAATTAAGACAAGTACAGTACCCGGAGGTCTAACTGTCCCATCTTATTTTCTTAAGACAACAACCAACTTTTCAAGTCTTCCAACAGCAACTTCCGAACTTTGACAGTTGATAGCGGCCATATGTTTGAAGCTGTATTTGGAAACTTGTTGTCATTTATTCAATCTGTTTGGTCCAATAACCATGGAAGATCATAGACATCGGCATGTGTTAGCGGAATGTTTTCTGGAGCACATGGGAACGGACAAAAAATCATTTGCATCTGCGTGTATGAGTACAGTAAGACCCCGCTTAACGCTGTTTCAATATTACGCGGTAGTATTGGGAATCGCACACTATGTTGATACCGCCGTAGTCTAGTAGGTAGTGTGTTGGCTTATTAGACGGAATGCCACGGTTCAAACCCCAGGCCAGACATCAAAACGAAATATGAAAAAATATTTCTTCGGCGACTTCCTCTCTCAGCAGATTTCTGGCAAAAACTCTGAGAGTAAATAAAATTGGCATGAAAAAGTTTATTGAAAAATCTGTCTTTCGGAGTCGACTTTTAACTGTAGGTACCGCCACTTATGGTTAAAATTAACACACATAACATGAGTGGTGTGAGAAGCTAGGCCGTAATCCTGACTGAAGGGTTGTGATGGGCAATTATGTATGTATGTATGTAGTCATTTATTCAATCTATTTGGCCCAATAACCATGGAAGATCATAGACACCGGCATGTGTTAGCTGTATGTCTTGTGAAGCAGATGGCAACGGAAAATCATTTGCAATGGTGAGACCGTTTTCTGGGTGAATGAGTACAGTAGGACCCCGCTTAATGCTGTTTCAATATTACGCGGTGGTATTGGGATTCCCCTAAATCGCACACTGTATTGGTACTTGTTGTATATGTGTGCAAATGAAACGGCCATGCACCAACCAAAAGCGGTGCACTATGTATCTTTTTCAACGCCCTTTTGTTAGTCTGTCCAGAATAAAGATTCCAACTGTATTTTCCGTAGTCGCAATCACATTACGAACGCTGTTTCGTTTAAGGCTGTTTCGTTTATCGCTGGAACTTATTGGAACGTATCCCCCATGTTAAGCGGGGATCTTACTGTGCGTCCAATGCATCCTATAAAAGTCACAGTTTAGTATGAGTTTTCTGCCGGCATTGGTCCTTTGAAAACAACATTGGCCATTACTGTCAACGCAGAGCTCTTTATGTTAATGATTACTAACTTATTTTGGCCTGAATTAGATGATCTGGACACCAATGACCTGTAGTTTCTACATGACGACGCCATGTGTCTCACAGCTTATGGTACATTGAGTATTCTGTACAAGGAAGTCATGAAGTCACGGTAATCTCACGTTGAGGTAATGTAAACTGGTCACCAATATCTTGCGATTGGATGTCGTCAGACTTTTCTTAACTGGCAGGTGTACACGAATGAGCTACAAATCACAGTGGTCCTCAAGTAAAAGGAAATCATATTATATACTAAATAGGTCACGTGGCGTTATTATAATGAACACTAACGTTAATAAGTATTTGCAAGTTGCTTAATTGCCTTATGTGGCGCATTTATTATCTATTAATAGCGCCACTCAATACAACATCTCGGCTACAAAATTTCATGGCAATTACTATTTAAAATAGCGTTTCTTAAACCATTTTTTTATTTTTCTTATTACCATTATTAACCTGGCTAAAATGCTACTGTAAACAGTAATAGACGAACATAACTCTTCACTGTAAGTAAGCACAGGTTATATATGAATATGAAATGGCTGAATATGAATATGAAGTCAAAAAAAATTAAAAATTTCTAAAGAAAACTGAAATAATTTTTAAGATAATTGGCATGTAAGGCAGTTTTAAGTGTTAAAACAATAAATAAGGAAAATATTTCTTAATTGAAAACTATAATAAACAATGAACCTTCACTAAAGCTACAACTAAAGGGGCCGCCAAATAACTTTTTTTTTGAAAATGCTTTAAAAAAAAACTACTGAATATTTTCTCAAATTTCTTTTTTATTTGAAAGTACAATCCTTCCGGTTAATAATGGAAAATAATTTCATTCAAATGGCTGCCTCGGCTGGCCATGCAGTAGCCTACACAATCGGTCCAATTTTTAAGCACATTATCGATTGTGTGCAGCTGTATTTCACCAATGGCTTCACGAATATTGTCCTTTTAAGCGTCAATTGCCTCTGGCTTGTCGGCGTAACACTTATCTTTGACGGCACCTCACAAATAATAGTCCAACGGTGTTAAATCGCAGCTTCGAGGTGGCCAAACGACATCAGCTTTGCGGCTGATAATGCGATTTTCAAAAACAGGGCGCAAAACATCGAGAGTAGCTTCGGCTGTGTGGCACGTAGCGCCGTCCTGTTGAAATCAAATGTTGCCGATATTCTCCTCTTCAATTTTTGTGAACATAAATTCGTTCAACATTGCCCGATAACGATCGCCATTGGCTGTAACGGCCACTCCTTGCTCAGTAGGCTACTGCATGGCCAGCCTAAGCATGCATTTGAATGAAATTATTTGTTCATTATTAACCGGGAGGATTGTACTTTCAAATAAAAAAAGAAATTTGAGAAAATATTCAGTAGTTTTTTTAAAGCATTTTCAAAAAAAAAGTTATTTGGCGGACCCTTTATAAGATAAATTATTTTAAAAAAACGAAAGACTTAAGACACAAACATTTGCATAGAAAAAAACAAAGCACTAAAGGCCTGTTTTCGGCTGCTTGGGCTTAAGGAAATGTGGATATATGTGAAGGAATTTGGCAAGTTGTCATCAGTACAGTTAGAGAATGCTAAAAACAAAAGACTTAAGACACAAACATAAAGCCAAGGCTCCCGAGATTATTATTGAAACAAAAATTCTTTGCTTTAGCAGACCAAACCGAGCCTATTAACTTTCATTTTTTTAATTTTTTTTTTAATTCTTTTTATGTATTAAACGATTTTGTATAGGAAGTATTAATAAATACATTCAAGGTCTTGTTCTATTGAAACGAAAGACTTAAGACACAAACATTTTTTTTTTCAGTTTTAATACTCATTTTACAAGTCGTTCTTTAGAAACACAATACTTAAAATCAAATTAAATTATACTTGGATTGGATTCTATTCTTTATTCTTTTCTGTTTATTTATAATTTTTTTTTTGTTCTTAAAGCGCTTCAACTTTGATATTTAATATCGAAAAAAAAGAAACCTTAAAAACAAAAACTTGAAATAAAACAAAACAATAATCAATTAAAGCCGATGCCATGAAAAACTCTTTGATGTTAACTCCTAGACACGTATTGAAACACTAATAACCAGCCAAACTTAAATACTTTTTAAAGTTTTCTTTTTTTTTCTTCAAAATATAATATTTTATTCGGCAATACAATTTAAAGGAATTTTAATTATGGTTTTTAAAATTTAAACTGAAAATAATATCGTATTACAAATAAATAATTTTCATTTTAAATATTTTCCTAATATTTCTATAAAAAATCGAAAAAAAAATTGGAAAAATCCAAATTGATCTGTGATTACGAGGTCATTACTCTTGCAACAAAATTATTTTTGTTTAGTTTTGTACTGAGCGTGACTAATTTCTTAAAAAAAAAATATTTTCAAATTGTTTTGATTATACCCTAAAAACCTAATTCTCGCTTAAAAACACTTTAAACCAGAGCAAAAAACTAAAAATAAAAAATAAAAAAGACAAAGATAACGATAAACATTGTTGTTTTAAAAAATTTTGTACAAAATTTATAACAAATATTTAGACTACGTGTTGGGAAATACACCATAATAAATGGCGCATAAAAAACAGGATAAACTTAGCTTTAACCCTCTAAAGAAATTTGAAATACTTTATGATGTTATTTTGAAGCAAAAATGCGAAAGTCACCATGAAATCAAATACACAGTAAATGAGAATTTTTTATAGAAATCATAACGAATTGGTGTTCTACAAACATAATGATCTCCATATACAATCTACAAAGAAACAAATAATTCGACTTTCATCAGAACAATAATTAATCTCATCAGGACATCTAGCAGATTAAGGGTGAAAAAATTCCAACCCCTTCGTTGTCGTGAAATAATATACTCTAGGAAAATCCATTTAGTTGTCCGTGGACTACAGAGGTAAAAAACTATCTTAATAGAGTCTAACTCTTTCACAACGTGTGACTTTTCCTGACCTACCTAGCATGTCCTATTAGGTACACACTTAATTGATCCTTACAATCCTTCGGTCAAGATTACAACCTAGCTCCGCAAACCACTTATGTTGTGTGTGTTAATTTTATACATGAGTGGCGGGACCTACAGTTTAAAGTCGACTCCGACCGACAATTTTTTTGAGAAACTTTTCATGGCAATTTCTTATTTACTCGCAGTGTTTTTGCCAAAAATCTACTGAGAGAAAATCACCGAAGGAATATTTCTTTTATTGTGTATTATACCAGATCTCTGACCTGGAGTTTGAACCCATTAGACTACGACCACTTTCTTTATCTTATCTTTACCCAACATGATGTTATTCATGCCACCATTTGCAGTAGAACATTACAACCTATTGAAAATGGTGCACTTTTTTCATTCATTTACTCATTCTGTGTTCCTGTAGCTGAACTATTTTATCACAATGTTGGGCAGGATGTATACAATAGCTAAAGAACACTCTCCTCTTCTTCCTCATCACTGAAGCTACACTTGCTAAGTGTCCTACCCCAATGCGGCTTGCATGAGTGTCCATAATATAATGCTTGAAGAAATATTTTTCCAATACACTGCCTACTCTAGATTACGGCTGCTTCGCATGCGCTATATGTTAGGTTAGAGTGGTAGCTTTGATACCAAAAGCTCATTTGAGCACAGAGGTCAGCAATGAGTATTCAAAACGATGAGTAGATTCGAATTTTACTTATAATTTCTGATACTTATACGCATTCATACTTATTTTAATGTCATACTCATACTACTCATATTCAAAGTTTGAAGTACTCATGGTACTCATACTGAACAATACGCATGATGTTATTGTTTCGACTCCCCTTTACTCATCGTATACACGAATCACAAAATAAGTATGATTCGCGTACGAACACTACAATATTCACTAGAAGGTTGTGTGTTTGCTCTGTTTGCTGTCTTTGTTTTTTTGTTAATGTGTCTTTCTTCTTTCTTTGTAAATGCAACAACAACTGAGACTGTAAATTTTGATGAATGATTCGAATCACTCGAATCATTTATGAGTATATGTAAGTATTTTTCTAAATTTATGAATCTTAATGAGTAGGCATATGAATCAAACATATTTCGAATGTCATGAGTTTGATATCAACGTTGTACTCATTCTCATTGCAGCCTGTACTTATAAATCAATGTTGTAGAGAGTACGAATGAATCAGAGTAGTTGGATTTCAATACTCTTGACTTACTCATACTCAAAATTTCATGAGTACTTATGAATAGCGAAAAAGCGATCCATTGCTGATCTTTGCTTGAGCATGCATAGCGGCCCGTTGTGACGCCACAGGTGAAAGCAGTCTCTGTACTGACCAAGTTCCTCCAAACTAGCCCTGGGTCAGCACAAGGGCTGCACATTTAAAAAACGACTACGACCACGCTGGAAAACCAGCCCGAAAGCGTCATAAACTATGCCATATACTTGACATCAATGGACGATAGCTTCGTCAAGCTGACAAGGATTGGAAAGCCAAATACCCTATATCTGCATCTCGCAAGAGATGGGCATTGACAAAGAAAATGTCTAAAAGTCTCCTCTTCCTCAGTCGCATGCCCTATACATACATAATTACGTATTATCATTACATTACAATCATTACAGCCCTTCAGTCAGGATTACTACCTAGCTTCTCACACCACTTATGTTGTGTGTGTTAAATTTTATACATGAGTGGTGGGACCTACAGTTTAAAGTCTATTCCGAACGACAGATTTTCTGAGAAACTTTTAATGGCAATTTTATTTACTTACAGAGTTTTTGCCAGAAATCTGCTGAGAGGAAGTCGTCGAAGAAATACTTTTTGTATTTTGTTTTGATGTCTGGCCTGGGGCTCGAATCCTTGCCTTTTTTTGGTAAAACCAGCACTCAGGGGATGGCCCCTACTCATCAGTGCATTGTGCAGGTTTAGGAAAATAGGTTATAGGAAGGTGGAAAGAGGGAGTAGTGTTTGTGGACATTTGATTTAAACTCAAGATGCGAACGGCAAGGAAACGAGTTGCTGCTAGGTGACTTGCTTTACGTCTAATAAGCCAACACACTACCTACTAGACTACGGCGACTACTCATGCTCTATAGCTTCCTATAAATTCACAGAGATTTGCTTTCCTAGAAACTTAGCAGAAGGACTACATTTATTCTGTGTATTATTACTAGGTTTTGTAGAGATGCCCTCTTAATCAACTTCTAACGCGTTTCTCTCCATATTTTTAGCTGTTCGTCACCATTTCAAGACCATTGCAATTACTGAAGGTAATAAAAGTTTTATTGCCACAGTAAAAGTCCCTGAATATTCTACGAATAGTTCCAATATTTTTCAAAAGATGTTCGGTAAGGGAAGAGAAACTAGGTCGTAATCCTGACTGAAGGGTTATAATGACCAATTCTGTATGTATGTGTTCGGTAAGGGGTTAAATCTTTAAATATCAACTTCTAATGAACTCCTTCGAACTGCTCAACATTGCCTTTGTTTACAGCGTCAGTGCTAAGCGTCATCATCATTATAATGATTATAATCATTGTAATAATAAACACAAATTCAATAAATTGTCTTAAGGGGCCGACTGACAGAAAAAAACTGAAGAAAAAAAACTGAAAAAAAACCATCTGTAATCATAAGCTATTGTTGCCACAAAGCATAACGTCTAGTTGTTTCTATAGGTGATTACGATTACGTTAGACTAGCTAGCAATTCTTAATTCAATTACATGCCTATGGCGGCTGTTAATATACGAGTACATGTATAAACGCAGTCAGGAAAGAAGCGAAATCAAAAAAAAAAAACAAAAAAAAATGGAAAAAATTAAAGAAAAACAGAAGAAAAAAAAGCAAAAGTGTTAGTAAAACTTTATATTTCGCACTTCTTCTAAAACAAAAATACAAATAAATCATGTGCAATGCAATATGGCTTGAATCATGAAGAAGAAGAGGTTGAAGAAGCAGGAGAAGAAGAGATTGAAGAAGTAGAAAACAATTTTTAAAATGAGAGCAACAATATTCATACATGTGCTTTAAATATATGGATTATGCTTCAATATTTTCATTTTTTATTATTTTTTTCTTTTTTTTTGTTTTTAAATTACCAACCAAATGCCTGCAACGTGCCTAAATGTAACACTTCATTATGATTGTAAGCATAATGATGTTAATGATGATGATGAGGTTTACGGCCTGATGCCGAAATTGTGATATTAAAATTATTAAAACCTGCTATAAAGCTGTTATAATTTTTGTTTTTGTAGTTTTTTTGGCTTTTTGCTGTAATTGTAAGTGTGACTGTAATTGTGACTATGGCTGTGGCTGTGGCTGTGGCTCTGGCTGTTACATTTTTTGGTAGCTATTGAAGAAGAAGGCCTGTCTTGGCCTGGTCTTTTACACACACACTCACTATACACTTGCATTTTCAAATTTCTTAATATTTTTGCTTTAGTTTCTGTTGTTGCTGTTGATTTTTGTTTTAGTTTTTGTTCGTATTTTTTTTTCCATATTCACAGATTTTGTTATGTTGTCTGTATTGCTTTTGAGATTTTTCCCATGTTCATAAGCAATGTGTGCATAGTGTTGGACGGTTTATATACGTTTAAATGTTTGTAACGCTGGTTTTTTAAAACTGCAATTGTAGACGTTTTATGTTGTTGTTTTTTTATTGTTTTTTTCTTCAATGAACTAATGCTGCTGCTGCTGACTGCCTACCTGCTACATGTTTTTGTTGTTATTGTTGTTTGTGTTGTGATTTTGCTTAGCCAGTTTAACAGCCCGCCATTGAGTTACGGTTAATTTTCATTTAGGGTTTGCTAGTATAAAAGTAACTGTTCGCCGTTTAGTTGTTATCATTTAACCGTTAACTGTGCAGCTATACATTACATAGCCACTTAAGCACAGCTTTTCTTTCGTTTTTAAATAAACGTGTGCGTTTCCTTGCGTTTACGTGCGGCTCGGACATAAAAAGTAATTTTGTTTTTCAATTTGTTTTGTTTCTATTTAAAAAGTGTTTCTTTTTATTTAAAAAAAAAAATTTTTTTTCTTCGTCAAAAAAAGTTTGTTTTCTAAGTCTTTTGTTTTCTTTCTATATTTTCATGTGCTACACAGCCTGTACCCCATTTATAAAAGGATATTGTGGATAAAAATCTTTTTCCAAACAAACAAAAAATAAGAAATAAATTAAAACAGGCTTGTTTTTAGTTCAAAAAGGATTAAAGAAAACAGTTTTAAACAAATAAACACCATGCAGTTGATGGTGAGTAAAAAAAAATTTTAAAAAATATTGCAAAAAAAAATTTTAAAAATAAAAATTAAAAATAAAATGAATACGTGCAACAACAATAAGGACAAATAAAAACAATTTGAAAACAAGTGATTGAAAAATTTAAATGAAAAATTTAAATGAAATATTCAAAGTAAACCTAAAACATTAAACGACGAAACAATGAAATGCCATAATAAAAATAAATTAAAGTGTAAAGACTTCTAAAATTAAGACAATATCACCACATTACAAGTCATATAGAACATGGAAAAAATAATAATATTAAATACATACCAAACTATACAAAAAAAAAATACTTAAGAAAGGAACTAAAGGCAATAAAAATCTAATTTCTTGGATTTTATTTTTTTTTTATTTGAATAAAGTGCCTGTTCAATATACAAAAATTCTCAAAGATTTTGTGGAAAGTAATTTCAATTTATTTTGTGCAATCGTTTCTGTGAAGAACAATATTCATTAATATTTTAAATGAAGTCAATCAAGGATACTTATATTCATTTTCATATTTCAATTTATAAAATTTTGGTTTTAAATTTCAAATACCTTTGAAGAAATATTTTAAAACCATTTAATCAAGTATTACAGATAACAAGGTGAACGTTAACCACAGTAAAATGAATTTTTTATACACCCCTCTACCACAAATGGAGCATATCCTTACACAGATCAAAGCATTGAATTGAATTTTAGATTCCTAAATATTTTAAGGAATTATTTTGAAAACATTTGATCACATATTCCTGATGGTATTACATACGACTTGTATTCATCCTGATAATAATGATCCTAATTCTCCTTACCATTTTTTTAAACAAAGTTTAATCATATTCATTTTTTATGGTCAATTGGAGCACATCCTTACAGTGATCAAAACAAAGAAATTTTTCAAATTTCTTAATATTTTAAGGAATTACTTTGAAAACATTTGATCATATGTTCCTGATTCATGCCAATAATAATGTTCCTAATTGTCCTTACCATTTTTTTAAACAAAGTTTAATGATAATCATTTCTTATGATCAAATAAAGCACATCCTTATAGAGACCAAAGCATTGAATTTTTTTTTAAATTCATAAATATTTTAAGGAATTATTTTAAAAATATTTGATCACATATTCCTGATGGTGTTACAAAGTTTAATCATCATTTTTTATAATCAAATAGAGCACATCCTTACAGAGATCAAAGCATTGAATATTTTTTTAAATTCCTAAATACTTTAAGGAATTATTTTATTCCTGATGCTACTACACTGGACCTTTAATCATATCGATAATAATAATCCTTAATGTCTTTATAAGTTTTGTAATCAAAGTTGATTATTCATATCCATTTTTATAAACAAATGGAACACATCCTTGTAGACATACTTTTTAATTAAGTTCCATTCAAAATTCTCTTGTTATAGTTTGAATACTACAGGTCTTTAGTTATTATTTAAAAGGTATTTGGAATTCACACTACTTTCTATACAACTGTTACTGTATACTGCATTTAGCAATGCTTTAAGAAATTAAAAAATGTACACAAAATTAAGAAAAATTTTCACAAAAAAATCGCAAAAATTCTCAATCAAAAAATCTTTACAAATCATTACAATATTCTTGGTTCAGCCTACTTTCTGTACTGTACAAGGGAAAGAATGCATTCAACAGTGCTCGAAAGAATTACAAAATTTACACGAAATTAAGAAAAATATTCACAAAAAAAAATTCTCAAAAGTTCTTCACCAAAAATATTCAAATTCCGTAATAATCTAAACAAATCATTACAAATTACTTGGCAACCTTTAAAATGCTTCGAGTTTAGTTCAGATGTAAAAATTTAAAATTTACTTGAAATTAAGAAAAAAAAGGAAGAAAAAAAAATTCGAAAAAATTCTCCATCAAAACATCTTCACAAATCATTACAAAATTCTTGGTTTAGCCTACTTTCTATGCAATGCATTCAACAGTGCTCGAAAAGATTTAAAAATTTACTTGAAATTAAGAAAAATACTTACAAAATGAATTCGAAAAAATTCTTCACCAAAAATCTTCACAAATCATTACAAAATTCTTGGTTCAGCCTACTTTCTAGGCAACTATACAAGGGAAAGTATGCATTTAACAGTGCTCGAAAGAATAAAAAAATTTACCGGAAATTAAAAAAAATATTTACAAAAATATTTGCAAAAATTCTTCATTAAAAATCTTCAAATTCCGCAGAATCTATACAAATCATTACAAAATTCTTTTCGACATTTAAAATGCCTTGAGTTTGGTGCAAAACAGTTGTAAAATGCTACTCTAACTGGAAAAAATCTTTCCATAACTTATTCCACACAACGTACATGATAATCTTGCAAAATAATTGCGATTTTGTTCAGGCAAATATCATTTTGCTCCTGCCTTTAGGCTTCCAACTAACCGAGTTTAAAAAGCTTAATTCAATACCCTCCAAAGAACACAGCTTCTTGCGAAAGAATACCAATTTGATCATAGTTTGATACATCAATTCACAACAAAACCCAGCTATAACTGAAGGATTGAAAATATATTCACAGTCGTCATTGACTTACAATAGAAAAATAAACTGAAATAGGAATCCAATCGAATCAGTAAATTGTTTGGAGAACAGGAGTTGCTCCAAACTGTTTATAATTTGCATGGTCCTTAACACCATAAAATTTCAAATCAAAAACTTGAATTGCACTGCTCTTTGTATTGAGCACAGTATTGTCTGCTTAAGCTTCATAAATGTTTTCAGCATAATGCTTTCATTCTGCAACACATTCCTGCTTTTTCTATAAGAAAAATACAGAATATAACCTTAAGGTTCCAAAGATTACATCATTTTAAAACGTAAAAGACTTCTTACGGAAGAACGTGTCATTAAAAGGTCTTCCAGAAAAGTGAAGCCTCATATATCTCCTTTCAAGCAAACTATAGTGTTGCCTGAAAAAAATCGATGCTCCCCAGGGTATTGTATTTTATAGACGTCTACTGACAATTTGTAAAAGACAACATTTCCCAACATTTTCTTATACAAACGGTTGTATTTTATTTTTTTATTATTTTTAGGCCTAATGGCCTATTAAAAAATATAGGATTTCCAAGAAAATAATTTCCAATACTAATGTAAACAAATATTCTCCCTCCCCTATATAGCGCACAGCATATCTGCTCTCCGTGTTGCTACTTGTAGCCACCACGTTTACGCGTGCCGAAGAAGAAAAACAAGCCGCGGGAGCTGAAGAGAAAAAGGTGGAACCAAAACCAGCAGAAGCTGAAAAATCTGCTGATGCCACCGATGAGACCACCAAAACCAAACGTGGTCTACATCATTACGAAGACTATCATCATCATCATCACTATCCCGTGCATGAGGAGAAAACTTTAACGATTATTAAAAAGGTACCCGTACCATATCCCGTTGAAAAGGCCATACATGTGCCCGTTGAAAAACATATACCCGTGCCGTATAAGGTGAAAGTGCCCAAACCATATCCAGTGGTTAAGCATGTACCTTATGAGGTGAAGGAAATTGTTAAAGTACCACATGAAGTGCCAGCTCCCTATCCAGTGGAAAAGAAAATCCCCTATCCAGTACATGTGCCCTATGATCGTCCAGTGCCCGTTAAGGTATACGTGCCAGCACCATATCCCGTTGAAAAGAAAGTCCATGTCCCCGTTAAAGTACATGTGCCAGCACCATATCCGGTGGAAAAGAAAGTTCATGTACCAGTTAAAGTACATGTTCATGTTGATAAGCCATACCCGGTTGAAAAGATTGTACACTATCCCGTTAAAGTGCATGTAGACAAACCAGTGCCTTATCATGTTGACAAGCCAGTGCCCTATCATGTTGAAAAACCAGTACCAGTACCCGTTATTAAGAAGGTGCCCGTACCTGTACATGTGCCTTATGATAGACCCGTACCAGTACATGTTGAAAAACCAGTGCCTTATGAAGTCAAGGTTCATGTAGCAGCACCTTATCCCGTTATTAAGGAAATTCCAGTTAAAATCGAGAAACATGTACCCTATCCCGTTAAGGTGCCCGTAGAGAAACCCGTTGCTGTACACATTGAGAAACATGTGCCCGAATATCATGAGAAACACATCAGCTATAAGGAACCGGAATTCCATTACAAGAAAATCGAACATCATGAACCAGCACATCATGAGGAATACAGTCATCATGGCGGCGGCGGTGGCGGCGGTGGATACGAAGAACATCATGAGGTGGCTTATGGTGGTCATGATCATTATGGTCATGGCCATTATTATTAGGTTTATGAATTTGTCATACTAAAATATGTTTTTTTCTCTTTTCTTTCCCCCATTACAGCATCACTAAAGACTCTTCTGTTAACTTCTCGCATTTGAACGAAAAAAAAAAAAAAATTGAAAAAAATGTAAAAAAAAAAATTGAGAACTTCAGACAGCAACGTATGTGATTTTGTAAATGGTACTGCAAGAGTAAGAGAGAAAGAGAGACAGATTGTAAGGCGAGTATAAAAATGGCGAAAAGAGAGAGAGAGAAAGAAGTGGAAATTAAATGATTAAATAGATAAAGGCTTACGTTAAACGGCTTAACGATGTGATTACGAGTTAATTGAAGCTAAGAAAAAAATACAAAAAAAAACAAAAACAAACAAAAAACAAGAAATGAAAATGAAAACGAAATCTCACGTGATAATGGCCTCAAATGCAATTAAAGAAACAAGGAAAACTTAGTAAAAAAAAAAAATTGAAATGAAAATGAAAATTAACAAAAAAAAAAAATATTAATAAACCTAACTTCTGTTATATATTGGCTTAATAGATCTTATAACTCTCCTTTTCGTTGAAACTTGCAAAAAAAAAAACTTTTTAAATGAAACATAGACTAACGAACCTAACCTCCACTCCCCATAACAACAGATATTTTGGCAACACGCTAAACGATTTAAACAAAACAAAACAAGAAAGATAATCATATCATTATTGTCTAGATAACAATTAATACTTATTCACAAAATATTATTAAATGTACGTATAAAACCTTTACGATATGTCTTTAGCTATTAAGCCATAAATTTTCTTGTATAGCAAATGATTTTTAATTTCTTTTTATTTTTTTTTATTTTTATGATTATTTTACAATATTTGTTTTAAATTGTAAATATTGTAAAAATAATGTCAACATTACATAAGCATTAGTTTAACTTAGAATGGCTATTTCAAAAAGTAAAACTAACTTTAAAGACTCCTCTTTTTTTGTAAAGGCAATTAAACATCTTAACATCTGCCTTTTTAACAAAATAACTAAACTCCTCCTCCTCCGTTGTTACAAAGACAAAAAAAAGAGCATCAAATCAAGCGTAGTTTTATCTTTTCGAAAGTGCTAACGTCCAGTGATCGTATGCGTAGGAAATTAAAAAAAAAAATAAATTTAATAAAAAAAAATACTCTTTTATTTTATAATTATAAGTGTAATCTTATGTATAAATTTTTTGTTTATAAATCATTGTTTTATAAAACTTGTTTATAAATATTAAATAATTTTAAAGAGATTATGTTATCGTATCGTATTGTTTTTCCTTTGCATGTCAGGGAAATTCAATTTTTTTATTTTTAAAAATAATTAATTTGTTTTCTTTATTTTTTTATTGTTATTATTATGATTTTAATTTTCTTTTTTTATTATTATTATTATTTGTTTTCTTTATAAATAAATAAATATTATTATTGTTGTAAGTTAAGTAATTTAGCTATTTATTAGCTTTTTAAATACTCCTTCAAATTTTTTTTTCTTTTTATATTTTAAATTGTTTAATGTATAGTTTTCTTTTTATCATAACTATACAGTTAATTATAATTTGTAATTGAAAAACACCATAAAAAAACTATACTTAAACAATACTTATACTTATAAAAAGAAAAAAATTTATAAAAAAAAAACTAAAAAAAAATATGAAGAAAATCTATTTTACCAAATATTTTTCTAATTGTGAAAACAAAATGAGAATAATGAGAAGAAAGACGTATGAAATAAATAAAATTCAAGAGATTGAGATTAAAAACCAACCACAAACGAAATGTAAAATGAGTTTTAATTATTTTAATATTTATTTTAATGGCCTAGCTTAAAAACAAAGCTTAGAAACAAAATCAAAATTAAGAAAAAAATAATCGACAAATTTTAAGGTTTACGTCTGAACTCACTTTAACTAGTATTTTTACTCTCAACGAAACCAATTTTTTTTTATAACACCAATTACATCTACACTTGAACAACTTATTTTTACGACATCCAAATCCTTCGTAGATAATCAGCAAAATCCCAACATAAAAAACAAAACAAAAGTAAAAAAATAACAAAAGAACATTTAAAAAAACCAAAAACTATTTAAGGGTTTTGTCTTCAGTATTTCATTTTAAAAGAAAGCTAGACATGTAACATCATCAACTACTTTTAAAAAAATGTCCCAATCTAGCTACTATTTCGTCCAAAAAAATAAATAAGTCCAGTAAATGCCAACATAAAAAGGAAACAAATCAAAAAACTAACAACAGAATATTTTGGAGGAGATGCAAAAACATGAATAAACATTTCAAGATTTATTCAAACTACCATATCGTCTTATAGAATCAGTAAATCCATACATAAAAACAACAAAAAATTAAGGAACTAACAAAAGAACCTTTAAAGGATAAGTAGACACTTTAAGGTTTATGTCTTAAATTTTTCAAAAAAAAAAACTAAACTATGTCTACATATCAAGTATTAATTCAATAGAGCTTTGCTGCTACTCTTTGTGCCCAACCAGTTCCTAGAAGACTCCTTTTTATAACGTACTATTCTAGCTACCATCATGTCTTAAATAATCACCAAATCCAATAAATCCCAACGTAACAACAACAAAAAAATCAAAAACTAACAGAAAACTATTTAAAAAAGTAAGCAAACATTTTAAGGTTTATGACTTCAGTCTTTCATTTCAAAAGAAAACTAAACCTAATATAGTACCTTAACAACTTTGCTCTCTAGCTTTTCCTACCCAATCAATATGATTTTCATTTTGTAACATCTCCTCTATCTTACTCTTACCTCTCTTAAGGGACTTATTTTTATAACTATTTTATCCAAAATAATCAGCAAATTCAGTAAATCCCAGTATAAAAAACAAAATAATACCAAAAAAACAAACAGAAAAATATTAAAAAATAGGCATTTAAAGGTTTATGTCTTCAGTCATTCGTTTCAAAAGAAAACTAAACATATAACATAAATTTTAACTACGCTTGAACAACTTATTTTTACAACGTCCCAATATAGCTACTATTTCGTCCAAAAAAATCAGTAAATCGAGTAACTCCCAACATAAAAAACAAAAGAATTGAAAAACCTAACAGCAGAATATTTATCAACGCTTTTCTTTAACTGCTAAATTTCCTCCCAAGTAATTCAATTTATATTATATTAAATATAATTCTCTTAACGTCCTCTTTTAGTCGTCCTAAATAATCAGCAAATCCCATAAAGTCCAATATAAAGAACGCAGACAAGCAAAAAAATAACAAAATGCATTAAAAAATTTAATAAACATTTCAAGATTTCTTCCAGCTACCATTTCGTCTTAAAGGATGAGAAAACGTAATTAATTCCTACATAAAAACAACAAAACGTGAAAAAACTGACAGAGGAGCCTTTAAAGAATGAGAAGATATTTCAAAGTTTATGTCTTAAGTCTTTCGTTTCAAAAAAAAATAGCTTACATATTAAATATCAATTCAAAAGCGCTGTGCTCCTTAATAATCAGAAAATCCAGTAAATGGCAATAGAAAAGTCCAAAAAAAATTAAAAACT
The DNA here is from genome assembly GCA_932273835.1 of Sarcophaga variegata. Taxonomy (NCBI): domain Eukaryota; kingdom Metazoa; phylum Arthropoda; class Insecta; order Diptera; family Sarcophagidae; genus Sarcophaga; species Sarcophaga variegata. The sequence goes on along the minus strand of OW026361.1, from coordinate 12,188,646 downwards.
AACAGAACAACATTAAAAAAATAAGTAGAAATTTCAAGGTTTATGTTCTAAGTATTTTTGATTCTGCGCAAAATTTTTCTTTTCGCTTCTACTTTTACTTCAATTCAATTTATTTTAAAAGTTTAACATCTCTTTTACACTTAACTAACTTATTTTTATAAAAAACAGCAAGCAACCAACAATAAAATTAAAATAAAAAGGAACACAATAATTAACCCACGAATTCAGGATTAAATCAGTAGTACAGCAATGCCTTTTTTTAATTCCTAATGAAACACCAATCTTTTTTAAATAACTTCCTTTTATAGGATTTGATTTCAAGCCCGTAACCAACTCTGCAATTAACCTAACAAATAAGAGTTAAATATTTTATTATAGCTCTTACCTATCTAAGCCAAATGTGTTTTAAAACACCCTCATTGTCTTCGAAGTAATATAAATGTTAAAACAATTTGTCTTAATTCGTTCATTTGTTTCAAAATAAAATTAGTCAGTTACTGATAAACTCTAAACAATTAACACATAAACTCGAAATTAAAACAATCCACTGTATATGACCACTCCACTCCGATTTCTTCTCCAACTTTTACCTATTTTAACCAAATTATTCTTTAAAACCTGTCATTCTGCCTATCCTTTTAATTCAAAAATTTTAATCTCATTTTAAGGTTTGTGTCTTAAGCCTTTTGTTTCCATGAAAGTAAGAAAACATGATATCCCAAAAGCATAAACAAAATTATGTATAGAAACTCAACAGCTGATTCTACAATACTTTAAGACTTTCCTTCGCTTCTTTCTAGGTCTCTAGCTACTCTACTCTTTTAACCCTACCACACCAACTACCCTTTTATGATTATGTGGTGAAAAGCTATATGAAAGACATGTCCCCTTTGCCTCGCTACACTGATAAAAGTAGAGAGGTTGGCATGCTTGTACATCACGTGTGCTCTGAAGTCCAAGCCAAAGGTTGGTCTAGAGGTCGTCTTGGCTCTAGAACCATTGGATGTCTTCCTCCAAAACATGGCTGCTAGAATTGCACTGAGACTTAAGTTTTTAAATATTTTGGGCCACGCTTCGATACTGAATGAATTACCCAGGTTTTAGAAGTGACTGTATGGTACCAGAGACAAAATTTACACTCCCACGTGGGAGGAGTAGATTGCTGAAGGCAATCAAAATTGAATGTGGAACTGAATTTGCGATCTTTACCGAGAAACTGGCTCTGAACGGGTCATACAAATTACCTAAACAGGTCAGAGTACTTCAAGTGAAGATTTTTGCTAATGCATAAGCTGCACGTATGATTGAAACCGGGGACCTACATCCTTCGAACTTGATCATATGTATGGACAGTCAAGTAGAAATGAATGTACTGGGATCACACATCTCGTCAAATCAAAGGGCGTCAGGAATTGCATGGACACCGTCTACATCAACACAACTGGCCACTGTGATATAAAGGGAAACGAAAGATCAGACGAACTGGCACAGAAATGATGGGTGACGATAGAAGGAATACATTCGCCTCCACAGAAATACTTTTACAAATTGGAGCGTTAAATTCTACAAACCATGGGTGGTCCAGCATACCTGATTGTTGAAGTTTCAAACTGCTGTGTCCAGCAAAGGATAGCAAGAGAGCCAGTGCACTACTTGAGTTCGACAAGAGAACTACGCTTTTATGATAGTAAAAAATCGTCATCAGTCCTAAATATCAAATTAAAAAATGAACAAAAAACAAACATCTATTGAACAAGATGAAAACTATTTCAGTAGTACAGCAAAGTGTCATGTGTACTTCATGGAGGAAATAATTATATCCGAAAAACATGAGTATTCAAGAACATTGTCCTCATACAGCTCATAGAGAGTTTATAGGATCCATAAGCCATTTTTAGAATATTCAACGAAATTCTAAATCCTTAGACGTATAATAAAAAAATGAAAAAAATTCCATTTAGGGTGATAATAGGAACTATACGAGGAGTTCTTTACTGAAACTAAAACTGAACGCCATAGATTGGAACCCTACGTAACTCCAGTAATTGAATATTTTCTTCTATTTCTTATATTGAAATATAAACATAAAGGGGAGAAATTCGTTAGAATTGATACAATTAAGATAATTGTACAATTAAGATAAAAGTAAACAAATCCCAGCACTGTTCTGGCATAAAATCTGAGAGTAAAAGAAATGAGTAGGTTTCCAAACCTTTCGTTCGGAATAGTCGTTAAACTGTAGGTCCAGCCACTCATGGAAAAAATTAATACACAATTACAACATGGGTGGTGTAAGAAGCTAAGACGTAATACTGTCTAAGGGGTTGTAAGTTTTAAATGTTAGTTTTTCAAACAAAATTGCCATGCCATTCATAAAGATTATCTAGGCTATATTTCACTGAAAATTGTTCTGGGTAAATGGTTACGGACATATCAGAGCTTTATGGCAATATAATAACCACCTTTTTTGGCCTGTTAGATGATGTATGTACAGGAAAGTATATAGTTCCAACGAGGTGCTGTCACCAGACCAGAGGTCAGCAACGAGTAATCAAAACGATGAGTAGATTTGACTCATACTTTGAATTTCTAATACTTATACGCATACATACTTATTTTAATGTCATACTAATACTACTCATATTCAAAGTTTGAAATACTCATGGTACTCGTACTTAACAATACGCATAATGTTATTGCTTTCGACTCTCCATGACTCATCGTATACACGAATCACAAAATGAGTATGATTCGCATACGAACACTACAATACTCACTAGAAGGTTGTGTGTTTGTTGTGTTTAAATGCAACAACAACTAAGACTGTAAATTTAGATGAATGATTCGAATCACTCGAATCATTTATGAGTATTATAAGTATTTTTTCTTACGTTATGAATCTGAATGAGTAGGCCTATGAATCAAACATATTTCAAATGTTTTGAGTTTGATGTCAACGTTGTACTCATACTCATTGCAACCTGTACTTATAAATCAATGTTGTAGTGAGTACGAATGAATCAGTGTAGTTTAATTTAAATATTGTTGACCCTCTCATACTCAAAATTTCATGAGTACTTATGAGTAGCGAAAAAGCGATTCATTGCTGATCTCTGCACCAGACACACATCACGATCTATAATGGAAAAGTTTCCATTAAAGGAAATTTCAAGTTTTAGAGTTGTAGTAGTCGTCGTAGTCTAGTAGGTAGTGTATTGGCTTATTAGACATGAGACCACGGTTCAAACCAACAAAAACGAACGACGAAAAACAAATATTTCTTCGGCGACTTCTTCTCAGCAGATTTCTGACAAAAACTTTGGGAGTAAACAAAAAATTGTCAGGAAAATGTTTCTCAAAGATCTGTCGTTCAGAGTCGGCTATAAACTGTAGGCCCCGCCACACTTGTATAAATAATTAACATAACAAAGGTGGTATGAGAAGCTAGGTTGGTAATCCTGACTGAAGGATTATATGACCAATTATATACATATGTATGAATGTTGGATTTCAGGATCGCTTTGTTTTGTGATTTATTCACAATTACAAAAAATTTGAACGATTATAGATCGTGCGATTTCAGTGGCTAGGTTCACATTACCTCCACGTAAGATGACTATGCTTGGAAGTCTTTCGTGCAGAATATTCAAAATTGCTTGTGTTGTGTGGCATGTAGCGTTGTGTTGTTAAATCTACATCCCAGTCATGCAATTCAGGCCAAAATAAATTGGTAACCATCGGCTAATACTGCTGGCCGTTGACGTTCAATGCATGAGTATTCACCCATACCAAACTGTAGGTTTTTCAGGACGTATTGGGTGTTTTCTGGATTGATAATTTCTTTACATACCCATACATGCAGAAATGGGTTTCATCTTTGAAGATGATTTCTTTTAAAGAAATTATGGTCAATTATGCTCTAGAATCTATTGAAGTCGCCGTAGTCTAGTAGGTAGTGTGTTGGCTTATTAGACGTAAAGCCAGGATTCGAGCCCCAGGCCAGACATCAAAGCAAAATACAAAAAGTATTTCTTCGGCGACTTCCTGTCAGCAGATTTCTGGCAAAAACTGTGAGAGTAAATAAATATTTCCTTCAAAAATTTTTAAAATTTGTCGTTCGGAGTCGACTTTAGACTGTAAGTTCCGCCACTCATGCATAAATTTAACACACACAACATAAGTGGTGTGAGAAACTAGGTCGTTATCCTGACTGAAGTGTTGTAATGACTAATTATGTACATATGTATGTCTAGACTCTATTCGGTGAACATACATGCGACATTGTCTATGGTTGTTTACCTTCAGTTACTTGGACAGTTTAGTCACCGTAGTCTAGTAAGTAGTGTGTTGGGGTTGCAGGCCAGTCATCTCCAACCAAATGAAAAACGAAAAATATATTTCTCTCGGCGACTGTCTCTCTGCAGATTTAGGGCAAAAACTGTGGTAGTAAATAAAATAAAATTGTAATGAAAAATTTCTCAAAAAATCTGTCGTTCGGAGTCGACTTTAAACTGTAGGTCCCATCACTTAAATTAACATAACAAAGGTGGTATGAGAAGCTAGGGTGGTAAACCTGACTGAAGAGTTGTAATGATCAATTATGTACCATATGTACGTATTGTTCAGGCAAGCAGGGAAAATATGTTCATCCTTTGCTGGATTCCAAGTCATATGGGAATGAGCAGACAAATGAGCATATGAGTGGGAATACTCCATGACGCTGATATGAGCAGAATTTCTTGTGGAATAGAAAGAGCTGCTTAGAATCGACTTTAAACTGTGTGTATAAAAAATTAACACACACAAAAGAAGTGGTGTGAGAAGCTAAGATGGTAATCCTGGCTGAAGGGTTGTTATGACCAATTATGTATGTATATTAGAGTTATCAACTTATTACCAAGACCGTGGGACTCGAGGTCATTAGATTTTTTCTGGGCCTACATCAAAGAGCATTTGACAATTAACAACATTCGTCAAGTTATGGCCATGATACTGCATTAAAAATATATTGTATTAGATTATTATTGTTTTATATTTCGATTTTAAATAAAGAATAAAAATAATCCAATAAGAGTAGTATTTAATTCTTACGTTTATTTTTGTTTTGGAGGCCGTATTATTATGCATTCATTAAATTGTTTGTGCATGTTATGATGCATTGAAGGTATTTGCATTTGTTTTCAATTCAATTTAATTACATTTAATCTAGAAGAAGAAGACCTTTTTATTTCGCTCTATTGTTAAAGACAAATTACAACATCGTTAATAACCTTTTGGAGAAGACGAAAACAATATGTAACCTTTACAAAAGATGCCACATATTATTATTGTTATTGTTCATGGTTAATAGCCTTTATTTTGGGCTTTTATGATCAAGATGATGATCATATTGTTTGTGTGTCTATTTAAATAAATTGCTGAACTGAAAGATAACAACTATTTATTGTATTATTTCTATACAGACAAATGAATAAGCTTCTATTTGTTAAAATGTTTAAAAGAAAAGATTTGTAAATAAAATAAAAATTATTATGAATAAATTTTCTTTTCTTCTTTCATTATTTTTTTTTTCGATTTTTTTAATAAAAAATTTAAAAATTAAAAAGGCTGACCTGCTGTTCATGATAAAGATAAATTATACTTTTGGCATACATTAACTTTAACCTTCAAAAACCTTCGTGGAAAAATAAAAGTTAAACAAACAAACAAACATACGACCGAATTGCTTTGCTGTAATCCAAACAGCAGGCGAAAAATATACACACTTGATGATTAGTTTTTGTAGTTAGAAATTCAATTCAGATTTCAGGTGAGTAATAATTAAAGGGTTAACAAATCTTAATTATATTTGTTAATAATTAAAGCTGAAATGTAGGAAAACAAATCAAACCTCATAGGGAAACAGTTTATATTTCCTTATCCCATAACAACACTTACAACATCAATAATAAAATTTTTAAAATAAAATAAAGATTTATGATTTCAAATAATGTTTTTAAGATTTGTTAAGACAGTAAATGATTTACTTTCTAAATATAAAACTTTCATACATATTATTTCATTTCGATTTGTTTCTTCAGGTTTTGTTTTTCTTCTTTTTTTTAGGGGAAAGGGGTTAAGTATGCCATAATATATGTAAGTTTTTCTGCAATAGTCACGATTACTTTTAATTTGACTTTGTCTTACAAAATAAAACGGAATTCAAAATTTAATAAAAATATTAAAAAAAAAAGTTTGTTTCCTAAGTCTTTTGATTTGAGGTTATCTAATCTAATGGGCATCTCTTAACCATTCCAATAGTTTTATAAAGAAAACAATTCTATTCTAACCAGACACATACATACATACATACATACATTGGTCATTACAACCCTTCAGTCAGGATTACGACCTAGCTTCTCACATCACTCATGTTGTGTGTATTAATTTGTATACATGAGTGTCGGGGGACCTACATTTTAAAGTCGACTCCGAACAACAGATTTTTGAAAAACTTTTTCATGATAATTTTATTAAGTTTTTGCCAGAAATCTGCTGAGAGAAAGTCGCCTAAGAAATATTTTTTCATATTTCGTTTTGTGGGAGATGTCTGACCTGAGACTTGAACCGCAGCCTCTTGTCCAATAAGCTAACTCAACATCTGCTAGGCTGGATTAGGTTAGGTTAGAGGACGTGTACATGTCAATTAAGACAAGTACAGTACCCGGAGGTCGAATTGACCCATTGTACAACGTCCTAGTTTCTCACACCACTTATGTTGTGTGTGTTAATTTTATACATGAGCGGCGGGACCTAAAGTTTAAAGTCGATTTCGAACGCCAGATTTTTGGGAAACTTTTCATGGCAATTTTATTTACTCTCAGAGTTTTTGCCAGAAATCTGCTGAGAGGTAGTCGCCGAAGAAATATTTTTTCGTACTTTGTTTTGATGTCTGGCCTGGGGCTCGAGGGCTCGAGGGCTCGAACCCTGGCTTTACGTCTAATAATCCAACACACTACCTACTAGACTACGGCGACTGGGAGCCAGAACCAGACACGTATTGTCAATAAATTCTATGTCCCCAAGAATTCTTGTTTTTAGTTTTCCCAGTCAAAGAAGATGTTTGGAGGTCTTCTCTTTGTTTCTCTTGGTTACAGCTCTGGCAGAAGTCGTTCTAAGCAATTTTCAACTTTCAAGTGATTATGCCGTACAAAGTACATGCATACATACATAATTGGTCATTACAACCCTTCAGCCAGAATTTCAAACTAGCTTCTCATACCACTTATGTTGTGTGTGTTATTTTTTTATACATAAGTGGCGGCATCTAAAGTTCAAAGTCGATTTCGAACGACCGATATTTGAGAAACTTTTCATGGCAATTTTATTTTACTCACAGAATTTTTGCCAGAAATCTGCTGAGAGGTAGTCGCCAAAGAAATTTTCTTTCATTCGTTTTGTTGAAGATGTCTACCTTGGGGTTTGAAGCATGGCCTCGTGTGTAATAAGCCAACACAGTACCTACTAGACTACGTCGACTTCTGTATAAAGTACTTGGGTATAATTATGGGCTCCAAACTTTCCTGGAAGAGAAACACGGAGGAAAGAATGATGAAGGCGAAGAATGCCTTGTGCGTCTGTAAAAGGACGTTTGGGAATAGATGGGGCCTACAGCCTCGTAACATACATTGAAAGTATACAGCGACTGTACGGCCTATACTCTCCTAAGGGACGGATTAGTTTCGTGGAAGGCTATACGAAAGAGGACCTATCTCGCTACACTGAACAAGGTGCAGAGGTTGGCATGCTTAAGCATCACGGTTGCTTTGAAGTCCAAGCCGAACACATGCCGAACATGTTTGTAGAGGAGACGATAGAAGGGGTATATATGCGCCTCTACAGGAATACTTTTCCAAATTGGAAAAAGCAGCATGAAATTCAACAAACCATGGGTGGTCCAGCATACCTGATTGCCGAAGTTTCAAACTGCTGTGTCCAGCAAAGGATAGCGTGAGAGCCAGTGAACTACTTGAGTTCGACAAGAGTACTGTTCGTGTTCTAATAGGAATTCTAACGAGAGACTGTGCTATTGGCAATTTCGCTGACAGGCTCGGCCTGTCCCACCAGGATTACTGCAAATGCAGCTATCATGTGGTGATAACGGAAGCGGTGCAACAACTTTTATGCGAGTGCCCTGCACTTTAGGACAAACGTCATTGGTTTTTGGGCGACAGAAGGTTTGAAGATCTGGACATGGTGGCAAACGTGCCACTGAAATGATTGGCCGGTTTCACTCGAGGCTGTGGGTGGTTGAAAATCACGACTAATGGATCATGACAAGGGGCTTACCTCACACTGGGTAACACAATGTTTCATATTGGCCACCGAGTGAACTTGCCTGTGCATGGGAAACTACCCGCTAACCTAAACTAGACTCATCGCTAAGGCCCATGAAAATTAGGGACAGTTTCCATCTAATCTAGAGCTTACTTAGCCAACACACATCATTTTCTATAGTCTTTCATGATGGTTTATTAAAACAGGAACAATTAACGACAACCAAATTGTCAGATGTAGCTTTAACAAGATGCCTATTATCAAATGTCAAAGTGTGAAAGTCTCTGTTGGAAGACCTTATATATAAAATTATTATCTCTTTGCAACGCTTAATTTCCAATTGCTTATGTAAACAAATTAGCATTAAAAGGCAGTATTAAAGCAGTCGCTGCTGTGTTTTCAGCACATAATTTAATGGTTATTACGACACATGACGTGATGCAATTGCATTCAGCCAAAGTAAGGAAATAATACTGGACTCTCATCAAATGATTACAGTTTGAAATATCCTGATTTATCACTAGATTGACAGTTTGTTTTTGCAATGAAACACACTTATGTATGTCACCATTAATATGCATTTTGTAAGGTATGCAGTGATGATAAGTTTTCCTAGCTTGCATACATACATAATTGATCATTACGAGACTACAATCAGGATTACGGTCTAGCTTCCCACGCCATATATGTTGCGCGTGTTAATTTTTCACATGTGTGGCGGGACCTACAGTTTAAAGTCGACTCTGGAAGATAGATTTTTGAAAAGTTTTTCATGGCAAGTTTATTTACTCTCAGTTTTTACCACAAATCTGCTGAGAGGAAGTCGCCGCAAAATATCTCAACTCAAAGACAATAAATCAGGTAACTGCAGAGCGGATGAACTGATCAGATGTGGCATAACCATCGAAATCCCCGTTGAATTCTGTATTTCGGAAGTTCTTTTATAACTTACATTACAATTATGAAAGACACGAACGATAGATGCAGAACAATGCGGTAAATCTGGCCCAAACTACACAGTATCGTACGGAAAGTCTGCTGAAACTCGAAAGGAGCGTGCTCGGTGTGATTATTGCAGTCATTACTGAACACACATGCAGAGCCTGTGCATGGCAATTGATTTGTTCAAAAGCTATTGGTTTGAGAAAAAGCAGGCAACTGTTGCAGCCTATAGCAGAGTGGAAAATGGCATATTAGTGACTTCTACGTGGACAATTTAAGCAAACAATCTACGATAGACATTAGCAGTCTAAGTAGCTTCCCGAGAAACTCCGAATGACTCAGAGATTAAAGCAAAATGTTGGAATGAATGTTTGGCGTAGTCTAGTAGGTGGTGTGTTGTTCAAACCGCGGGACAAATATCTCCAACAAAGCGAAATATGGAAAAATATTTCTCCGGCCTGGAAAAACTCCAACGGCCTTAAATTTTAAAACTTAAAATTACTCTTCCTGGCAACTTCTGTTGTAATAAAGTTAAAATCGCTCATGTCGTTATCTGGTGGCAGCATCCATACTGTCCAGTACATACATCATCTAACAGGTCAAAGAAGTACTCAAAAATTTCGGTAACTATCTTCTCAAAGCTAATTTCAAAGACATATATACGTTACTATGTAGTCTATCAGCTGTTGAGTTAGCTTATTGGACAAGAGGCTGCGGTTCAAGTCTGAGGTCAGACATCTCCCACAAAACGAAATATGAAATAATATTTCTTCGGCGATTTCCTCTCAGCAGATTTCTGGCAAAAACTCAATAAAATTACCATGAAAAAGTTTCTGGAAAATCTGCCATTCGGAGTCGACTTTCAACTGTAGTCGCTGCCACTCATGTATAAAATTAACACACACACAACATAGTTGGTGTTAGAAACTAGGTCGTAATCCTGACTAAAGGGTTGTAATGACTAATTCTGTATGTATGCTATGGATTCCATTAATGCTAAGCGGCGGAACAGCTTGAAAAATCTAGCCAAAGGTAGACAGAGAGCGTACGAAAAGTCTCTTTAAACACGCTCGCTGTATTTGGACATTGCGTTCTGGCACGCATACTCTCGGACCTATCGGTTTTGAACGCATGGCAAATGACTTCTGCAAGATATGAGGAAGAGTAGGAAACTATGACTTCTATGTGAACAATTTATGCGAACTATTTATGACAGCCATATGATAGTCTAAGCCGCTTATGAGAAACTCCGAATGATTCGGAGTTTGAGAGGAAATGTTGAACTGTGTTATCACAATGGACGTTATGTGGTAGGATAGGGTAGGTTGGAGCGATAGCTTTGATACCAAAAGCTTACTTGAGCATGCATAGCGGCCCATTGTGATGCCACAAGTGAACCCTGTCTCGGTACTGGCCAAGTTCCTCCAAACCAGGGAATAAAAAAAAGTTGGTCAGCACAAGGGCTGCACATGTGGTCTACGTACCTACCTACCAGAGGTCAGCAATGAGTATTCAAAACGATGAGTAGATTCGCATAATACTTATAATTTCTGATACTTATACGCATTCATACTTATTTTAATGTCATACTCATACTACTCATATTCAAAGATTGAAATACTCATGGTACTCATACTTAACAATACGCATGATGTTGTGGATTTCGACTCTCCATGACTCTTCGTATACACGAAGCACAAAATAATAATGATTCGCGTATGAACACTACAATACTCAACTCACTAGAAGGTTGTGTGTTTGCTCTCCTTGCTGTCTTTGTCTTTTGCTTTCTTCCTTTTTTGTAAATGCAACAACAACTAAGACAGTAAATTTTGATGAATGATTCGAATCACTCGAGAACATTTATGAGTATACATAAGTATTTTTCTAAATTTATGAATCTGAATAAGTAGGCGTATGAATCAAACATATTTCGAATGTTATGAGTTTGATGTCAACCTGTACTTATAAATCAATGTTGTAGTGAGTACGAATGAAGCAGAGTAATTGGATTTCAATACTATTGACTCACTCATACTCAAAATTTCATGAGTACTTATGAGTAGCGAAAAAGCGGTTCACTGCTAATCTCTGCTACCTACCTACCACGATCAAGAATTTTTTTTTTATTTTATTTTTTTTTTTATTTCTTGTAATCTGATAAATAGGCCTTCATTTACAAAATGACTTTCCATGTTTCTATTGTTTCTTAAAATTACACAACTTTCCATAGGAAATATTACATTTACCACAACCCCCTCCCCCTTGTATTATGCCCCGCGCTTTCCCTATTTAAGTTTTTCTGGAAAAAAAAATTGAAAAAGTCTTCCTCTTTTTTGTTTAAACATTGTAAGACGACAATGTTATCTCAGAAATTTCTATAGAAAAACTTGATCACAATCATTTCTCCATGAATTTATGTTTTGGAATTCATTAACAAAATTGCCTCATCTAGGAAATGGCAACAAGAAGAAAAACCACAACGACAACGATAAAAACCAAAGTAAAAGTCATTAACGAAAGAGCAATTTTGTTTTGTATGCAACAAGACTTCTTATCTTGGCAAAGACAAGATGCTGAGGTTGTTATTAAAATTTTGTTGTTTTTTTTTTCTGTTTGTTTATAATGAGGGCGCAAACTTGTTGCAACCCTTCATTATTATTTCATAACATGGTGTTATTCTGCATGGATTTGCTTACAGAAATTTTATACGCTTTTAGCAATTATAATAGTCTCTGTGTGTGTGTTTGTGTTTGGAAAAACTAAGGCAAATATTGTAACTAAAGTAAGCCAAGGAAAAGGAAAATTAATACCGCGCCATAATATAACACCAGCCAGTTATACTAGCTGCACTAGCTTTACCACCAACACCAACAATAACAATGGCGTTTAATGAATTAAAAAACAAAACAAAAAAAAAACCCGACTGTTTTATAATAATCACAGCTATAACGTCATTACATTACATTACCAGTGCAGTACAGCACAGTGGAAAACCAACCGACCAACGGAAGTATAAAAATTCAAATAAGAGAATGTACATGTACTAGATTTTCAACAACAACACGAAAATATGAAGAAAAAAAGTAGGCATATGCTTGAGAGGAGTTATTAAGTACTACGATTGAATAAGAGTGAGTGCATAATCGCACACAAAGAGATAACCAAGTGCATATGTATGCAGCATTTATTTGTGCTTTAAAATACTTCTTCAAACAAACACAAACACACCAACCAAATAATAATAACAACAATAATAATAACAAGAAAGAAAGAAAAATAAGCTGAGGAAAACTAAACTAAGAAGTATGTCTGTGTGTTATTTGCAGAAAGCAACATGAGCCGCTTTTTTTTACTTTCGTCTTACATTTCACGGTTTCGAGCAGCCGCTTCGTATTAAGTATTGATGATGATAATATTTTCGTTTCGTATACGTTCGTATGTGTGTTGTTTTGTTGTGAATTGAAGTTTTGGATATAAAAGTAACTGGTCGCTTTAAAGTTGGTATCATTAATTTGCTAAACATACAGCTGTAGACAGCGTATTAAACAAACACAAGAAACAAAAGCCCAGTTTCGTTCCCTAAGCAACGTGTGCGTTCCTTAGTGTTGGCGTGCGGCTCGGACGTAAAAAGTAATTAAAAAAAAAATATTCACAGAAAAAATAACCAAAAGAAAACCAATAAAAAAAACAACAGAAAACAATATTAAATAATCAAAATAAACAAAATAGTGCTTAAAAAACAAACAAAAATACAAAAAAATTAATCTAAAAATCTCAAGTTCGTTTTCTAAGTCTTTTGTTTTCTTTATCTTATTTTTTTCCATGTGCATGTGTTTGTAACAGCAGCTTTAGTACCAAGGATATTGTGGATTAACAATTTTACACCCTTTTTGCTGTTAAAGATCAAGGATTTAAGGATTTAAAAAGCAACGAAAAGCAAGCTCTACACCATGCAGTTAATGGTAAGTAAAGATGAAGGCATTATATTTAAAAAAAAAATCTTATTAAGGGATTTAAAAACACAGAAAACAAACAGTATGGAAAGGATAGTTTGCAAATAGTTCAAAGTCGTTGCAACAGCAAGAAAACCAAATGAAAGTGCTAAGGCCTGATTCCTTACATTGACTTTTTTTCTTTTAAATCAGCAGCATATTTCCTTTACTTTCAAGGTCAAGTCAATAACTCCAAGACTTTTTGAAGACCAAAACTGCTCCTATCACTTGTCAGTTGACTCCAAGACTTCTTGAAAACCAAAAACTGCTCCTATCAGTTGTCAGTTGACTCCAAGACTTTTTGAAAGCCAAACTTCTGCTCCTATCACTTGTCAGTTGCGTACAAGACTTTTTGAAAACCAAACTTCTGCTCCTACAACTTGTCAGTTGACTCCAAGACTTTTTGAAAACCAAAACTGCTTCTATCACTTGTCAGTTGACTCCTCTCAAAATTTAAACAGGCTGCGGCCTTCAATTTATGTTTAACAGTTCTTAAGTCTCCTCTTCTAAACGATACAGAAAATCCTTGGAAATTTGATGGAAACAAAAATAAACAGGACAACTTTTTAATGCAAAACACAATAAGATTTTAAATACTTTCATGGAAATCCAATTCCAGCACACAGTGCCTTAAGCCTTCAGCAACAGAGTACTACACTTAAGGGGACAGGCTAAAAACTCCATGACTTTTGAATAAAAAAAGTGCTCCTGTTCCTTGTCAGTTGAATAAATTCAATATTTGAACAGACAGAACAGGCAGCAGGACTTAATTAATGCTTAAGAGCGTGAAAGGGTGAAAAGTCCTCTGAAATTTCATTGAATCCAAAGCAAACACGATAACTTTTCAATGCAAAATGGAATCTGCTTTGAAATACTTTCAAAGAAATTCAGAGTACTATACCTCAGAGAACAGGTCAATAACTCCACGAATTTTAAATGAAAAGTCATGATCAGCCTGAAAAATTCAATTAAGCAATAGTAGTTCAAAAGTTCAGACAATCCTCTAAAATTTCATTGAATCAAAAGCAAACAGGATAACTTTTTAATGCAAAATGCTATCTCAGTTGAAATACTTTCAAGGAAATTCCTTTCTATCACACAATGCCTTAGGTTTTTAACAGCGAAGTACTATACCTAAGAGGACAGGTCAATAACTCCATGACTTTTGAATAAAAACAGTGCTCCTGTTCCTTGTCAGTTGGCTAAATGCCTTTTAACAGCGGAATACTACACCTAACAGGACAGCTCCATAACTCCATGATTTTTGAATGAAAAGTCATGATCAAGCTGCAAAATTCAATTCAATTAAAGAATAGCAGTTCGGAAGTTCTAACAATCCTCAAAAATTTCATTGAATCAAAAGCAAACAGGATAACTTTATAATGTAAAATATAATCTCCTTTCAAATACTTTTAAGAAAATTTCATTTTATCGTATCAAAACTGCATTAAATCTGTATACACTACAATTCCATGAATGAAGGCAGTATACAGGCTTTTTGACTGTCCTCTCAAACCGGTCTTATTACAAGACAAGTACTTAAATCATGGAAATATTTTTCTGCCTCATCCTATTCACTCCCATCTTTCATTGTCCATCTTCCAAGACAGAAATTTCAAAACGAATTCAAAAAAAAATTTAAACCAAGAAGAAACCCATGGTCTAACTATAAATCCAACTCTTTTTAATTCAAGGCGATTCAAAAACATTTTAAAATTAAGGTTAGAAATTGCAGCAGCATGGTGGATAGAGGCTTACTGAAGAACAACTCCAAGCTCAAATACCTGTTCTGCGATCTTAAAACAAAGAAATATTTTTTTCGGTAGCAGCTGCTCAGCAGCCTACTGACAAAAACTGTGAGAGAGTAGCTAATTGATTCCAGAAACTTCTTAGATTTATATTTCCGAACCATCATTAAAGTCGAGATTATGACATTCATGAATAAAAATTAGTACTTGCAACATGCAATGTGTGAAAAGCAAGACAATAATCCTGTCAAAGAGTTTTTATAAGAGCCTATACAACGATCATTTACATTTCTAATTTCATGACTGTAAGAAAACATCACCATTTTCAACCAGCTTGACATACAAAAAAGTTTTCCAACATCTTAAAAAGCAACCAAAATTGAAAAAAGTAATCATGATCTTCTCAAGGTCTTGACTGCTTCAAGCCAATGAGTTTTTCGCATAGTTTTCTATGTTGGTTTCTTATATAATCTTCTAGTTACAGTTACAGTCTACAGTTACAGCCTAGTTACAGCCACTTTATGTTCACTATCAACAATAGATCTCCATCTTCGGTGTCATTTAAAAAACTTCAAAACACTTTATTTTTTGAAATCCCATTTGAAAAAGCTGTAGAGCGCATGCTTAGTGGCCTTGTAGCACTGTGGACGTTAAAAGGACAACAAATCCTTTATATTGGCTGAATATTGAGCAGATCTAGAAAAAGTAAAACGGCCTTATTATCTGCTTAATCCTAGTCCTAGCCCTTTTGTTTCTAAGACATTAATTTGATAATTTCATGGGGACACTATAGGATCTACAAACGTAATATGAGCGACTTGCAGTAACTGCTGGATAGTCAAGCAATGACAAGCACAGCGTATAAACCTAAAAAAGTATTTGTACAGCCTCAGCTTTGGAAATAAAAATTAAGAGAATAGAACACCCTCAATATTACTAGCACGTCTCTGATTGATGAGTATTTTGAAGTTTGAAAAGCATTGATTGCCACCTACCCTGAGACTTCTGTCTCATGTATTTTGAATCTGGTGTACTTAACTGCCATTCTCACTTAATCTAAGCTATTGGTGAAATGATTTAATTGTAGCCGTCTATGATAAAAATTGAAGTCGCCCTAGTCTAGAAGATAATGTTTTGGCTTATTAGACGCAAGGCCGTGATTCAAACCCCAGGTCAGACATCTCCAACAAAACGAAATATGAAAAAATATTTCTTTGGCGACTTCCTCTCAGCAGATTTCTGGCAAAAACTCTGAGAGTAAATAAAATTGCCATGAAAAGTTTCTCAAAAATCTGTCGTTCGTAGTCGACTTTAAACTTTAGGTGCCGCCACTCATGTATAAGAAAATAAAACAATCAATGTAAGTGGTGTGAGAAGCTAGGCCGTAATCCTGACTGAAGGATTGTAATGACTAATTCTGTATGTATGATAAAAATACTCCCAGAAGACTGCTTCAAATCAATGAATGCTTTACGAGACAAAATATAAAAAGTATTTCTTCGGCGACTTCCTCTCAGAAGATTTCTGGCAAAAACTCTGAGAGTAAATAAAATTGCCATGAACAAGTTTCTCAAAAATCTGTCGTTCGGAGTCGACTTTAAACTGTAGGTCCCACCACACAACATAAGTGGTGTGAGAAACTAGGACGTTGTACAATGGGTCAACTCGACCCCCGGGTACTGTACTTGTCTAAATTGACAAGTACACGTCCTCTAACCTAACTCATATTAAATCTTTGGAAAAGTGTACGAAAAATTAATTGAGCGGCTTAAATATTTGAACCACATTTTTGGAGAACAGCATGCTCCATTATCTGTAGACGTCTTATATTCAGACTGGTTTCTGTCGAAAACCATCTCCATCCAACAGAAACTATTGTGATGTAATGTGTATTATGTAGTTGAACTTGAAAAAGAAATTCCAGTCAAATAAGTCTCTATTTAGTTCAAAAAAACAACATATGATTCATCCTAGACCTTACAAAAAAAGAGAAATAACATTGAATGGCCTTGTCTTTTACAAAGGTTTAAAAAAAAAAAAAAAATAAAACTGAAAGGTTTCTTTCCCTGAGTCTCTTGTTCGTTATTACTATGCCATGAGAAAATGTACACAATTTTCTCTTCTCTTCTCTTGTTATACGCTCTCTTGAATTTGATATAGTAATCGTCTTACATTTACAAATTCATTCTCTTCGGTATGTGCAGCTTACTAAAGTGAATGTATTTGTATTGTAAGTGACCTTGAGACTCTTTCTTCAATACAAGAAATATTGTTTTCATTTACATTAGGTGGCCTATATTGCTTTATTTATTTTTCATATATTGAAATGGAATTTTTCAATTCAAATATAGGCCTTTAACACCATATTTCCATATGAATTAAAACCAGAAATATTTCATATAATGGATGATGTCATCACTGGTAATAATTGTTACAAATAAAGTTTGTTTCTTAAGGCTTTTGTTTGTTAAAAACTAATATTTCCAACAAAATAATCCCATAAGTATACAATTTCAATGTAAATTTGAAGACCAAATTTTTGATATAAAAAAGGAAAAGAGTTTGTGTCTTAAGTCTTTTGTTTTGTATTGAAAACAAGCATGGCCAGCATAGAAAAAACTAGATAAAAAAGTTTGTTTCTTAAGTCTTTTGTTTCTAAATTAATTCAAATTATTAAGAAATATAAATAGGCCCTTAGGAACAGAATTTCAATTCAAAATTAATCAGACAAATATGTCTAAAGGGCCCCCCATCTTAAGCCTATTGTTAGACAAAACCTCAAACTAAAATTTCTGACATTTCTCCCCCTTACTCTTTCAGCGCACCGCATCACTGCTTGCAGTGGCCTTAATCCTATTCATACACACTTCAAGCATACGTGCCGAAGAGGAAAAAGAAAAGTCAGCCGGTGCTGGTGAAGAGAAAAAAGTCGAACCCGAAGAGAAAGAAGCTGAAAAGTCAGCCGATGGCAAAGAAGATGACAGTGGCAAACCGAAACGTGGTCTCCATAGCATAGGCAGTTATCACCATCATTTCGGTGGCCATCATCATACGCATACACATCATTATCCCATACATAAAGAGAAAATCATTACCATCATTAAGAAAGTACCAGCACCATACCCGGTGGAGAAAATAGTCCACTTTCCCGTGGAGAAAGAGATACATGTGCCCATAGAGGTTAAAGTGCCTAAACCATATCCCGTCATCAAGCATGTGCCGTATGAAGTGAAAGAAATTGTTCAAGTAAAGGAAGAAGTGCCAGCACCATATCCGGTGGAAAAGAAAATCCCATATCCAGTACATGTACACTATGATCGTCCAGTGCCCGTTAAGGTATACGTGCCAGAACCTTATCCCGTTGAAAAGAAAGTCCATGTACCCTTTAAAGTACATGTGCCAGCACCATATCCGGTGGAAAAGAAAGTACCTTATCCGGTTAAAGTTCATGTACATGTTGATAAACCATATCCTGTGGAAAAGATTGAACATTATCCAGTTAAGGTACCCTATGATAAGCCAGTGCCTTATCATGTTGACAAGCCCGTGCCCTATCATGTTGAGAAACCCGTACCAGTGCCGGTGATCAAAAAGATACCTGTACCCGTACATGTGCCTTATGATAGACCGGTGCCTGTACATGTTGAGAAACCAGTGCCTTATGAAGTCAAGGTTCATGTAGCAGCACCTTATCCCGTTGTTAAGGAAGTACCGGTTAAAATCGAGAAACATGTACCCTATCCCGTTAAGGTGCCTTACGACAAGCCTGTGCCCGTACACTTGGAAAAACATGTGCCCGAATACCATGAGAAACATTTCTTTTATAAGGAACCCGAATTCCATTACAAGAAAATTGAAAAGGAGGAGCATCATCATGATGAGAAACCCATTGTAGAACATCCCGAAGAAGGTCATGAGGAATATCCATATGAGGATCATGAGGAACACGGTGGTCATGGACATGAACAGCATGGTGGTCATGAGGAACACGGTGGTCAGGGTTATGAACAGCATGGCGGTTATGAACAGCATGGCGGTCATGAGCAGCATGGCGGTCATGAGCAACATATCCAGGTGGAACATCATGAGGAGGAGCATGGTGGCCATGAGCAGCATGGTGGTCATGAGGAATATCAAGGTCATGGTCATGGTCAGGAGGAGCATGAGGGTCATGCAGCCCAAGAGGATTATAAATTCGAGGGACATGAAGGATTCCAGCATCAAGAAGTCCATGAAGACTATCATCACCATCATCAATATCAACATCATGAACAACAACATCAAGCAGAACATCAACATGAAGAATCCGAGGTGCAATATGGTCATGATTATACTGTTTTCAGTCCTAATCATTATCATCATCAACATGGTCATTATTAAGTTTGTGAAAAACTAATTTTGATTTTTCTTTTCTTTCTTTTTTTTCTTTCTCCTTCGTTTAGCATCACTAAAATCCCAAACATTGAACAACTTGCATGTCTAGTAACTGCCTGAGTGTGATTTGAAAGATTTTGTGATGAGCTTAATGGGAATTAAAAAGAGAGCGTGTTGTTGAGCGTGTTAAAACGAGAGTTAAAGAGTGATATTAGATAAATTGTTAAACGTCCCCCGCCCCCCATAGAATTACGTATAAAAATATTGGTAGCATGACTACAGCAAACGTTAAAAGGACCAATGCAATCAAACCGTACTGACTGATGGAAAGCAAGTAAAACTAAGTGATATTTAAACTTAATTTCCTTCAAAAACACTAGAAAAATATTAGAAACAATTCAATCCTTATAGTATTACATACCATACTTAAATAACTCCTCTTCAACCCTCATATTTAACCACCTCGTAAGCACTTTATTATTAAACAAAAAAAAGCAAAAAATTATTCTCCAGTTTTTAAGTGTTAATTTTAAGTATTCAAGTGTAAATAGTTAATTTATAATACTTAAGCTGCCGTGATTACAGTTTTACAACAATAACAGAACTCCAAATGAATTTCTCCTACTTAAACTGGCCATTTAACATCGGCTTATACATCTCCTCCTCCTCCTCCTCCGTTTAAGATATGCTGAAATATTTGTTGTTTTCTTAATATCTGTGTAGCTTGCCTTCACTGTAATGTCCAGCTTAAATTTATTTTAAAAAAAATTTAATTTTTTTTTTAGTTTTAAGTGCCAAATAATATTTTTTAGTTAATTTTCCTTACTTAATGAGATTAAACAAATTGTGCCTTTGTAAAGGCCCATTTGTTCCTTAGTTTAGTTTAGCCAAAATGTAATGTTAAATGATAACAAAAAAATAATAAATTTTGTATGTTTCTAGGGTACTACGGAGAGTACCAGTACCCTAGCAAATGTACAAAATCTTCTACACCAAATAAGTCTTGAAATGAGCATTTGTAAACCTTATTTTAAGATTAAAACGTTAAAGAAGGATGTTTTAAATAAAAAAAAGAAAAAAAACTCAAAAAAAATTCTGAAAAGTGTTTTCATTTACTTGTAGGTTTAACATTTAACAAAAAAGAAAATCTATATTCCAACAAATCAATACCTATATGGAACGATGTGTCTTTAAGTTCCATTACAATTTCTAACTGTGGTCGACTATAAACCCTCTGGATTTGTGAATATAAAAATCATAATAAGCTCCTGAAGATAATAACATCAGTAACAAGACGAGCAGAATCATACAGGACTACAAGCCTATATATTACTAACAACGTTAAAACTGGTAAAAAAAAATAAAGCCATAGCTATAGGAAAATTTTTCAAAAAAAAACACATAAATTTCAGAAAAGTTTATGTTTGAAGATTATTTCATGCAAATGTTGACCGCGACTGCGCCTCAAATGGTCCATCCGCTTAGTACAATTTTGGCATAATCTTTCCAACATTTCGGCCGGTATCTCACGAATAAATGCTTCAATATTGTCTTCCAATGCGTCAATTGAAGCGGGCTTGTCTGTATAGACATGAGCTTTAACATAGCCCCACAAAAAATAGTCTAAAGGCGTTAAATCGCACGATCTAGGCGGCCAAGTAGCCGGTCCCGAACGTGAAATAAAATGTTCACCGAACTCGACTCTCAATAAGTCCATTGTTACGCGTGCTGTGTGCCATATGGCACCGTCTTGTTGAAACCACATGTCATGCAAGTCAAGCTCTTGCATTTTGGGCAAAAAAAAAGTTGAATATCATCTCACGGTAGCGCTCACCATTCACAGTTACGTTCCTATTCGCAGCATCTTTGAAGAAGTACGGTCCAATGATGCCACCAGCCCATAAACCGCACCAAACTGTGACTTTTTCTGGATGCATTGGTAGCTTTTGCAATGCTTCTGGCTGATCTTCACTACAAAATCGACAATTCTGCTTATTTACGTATCCATTGAGACAAAAATGAGCTTCGCCGCTGAACACAATTTTTCGATAAAGAAGTTGATCTTCGGCCAGCTTTCCAAGAGCCCATTCACCAAAAATTCTGCGTTGCGGTAGGTAGTTCGGCTTCAATTCTTCCACCAGCTGTATTTTGAAAGGCTTCACACCTAAATCCTTCCGCAAAATTTTCCACGTTGTTGAGTAACAGAGGCCCAATTGCTGCGAACAGCGACGAATCGATAATTGATGGCCATCATTAACACTGGCCCATACAGCTGCGATATTCTCTTCAGTTCGCACTCTACGTAAGCGTGTTGGTGGTTTAATGCCCAACAATGTAAATTTGATGCGAAATTTAGTTACAATAGCCCGAATAACCGCTTCAGTGGGTCGATTAAACTGACCATAAAATGGAAGAAGCGCGCGATGAACTTTCTTAACAGGCGTTGTTGTAACAAGCGTTGTTCGTTTGTAAGACGATTCATGGTTAAATTATAGACCAAACTGAAGATGTTTGACAGTGAAACAAAACACGAAACGTGCGTGAGCTGTTTAAACCAGTGTTGCCAAAAAGATAAAAGCTAAAAAATCACCCGTTATATACTTGGGACATACCATTGATCACCTCTACTTTTCACGGACACTGCTTTCCTCAGCACGTAGGAGAACCCTACTAAGGCATCTCCGTTTTAACTGCAACAGATGACCTTTATAGTCTATTAGTGTTTCAACAATCCCTTCCTCTGAACAGACGCTTTTCTTCGAAATTCAACGTTGAAGCAGAATATATAGGAAACTCCTGCTTGAGACTTCACTGCAAACATATTGTTACATAAATTGAAACGACCTAATATCGTTTAACTATAAAAACGATAAACAAAAGCTAACAGCCACACCAACACAATACACACGATACAAATACTCACTAACACTAAGAATACAATGAACGTGTTGATTATCTAAAGCTACACACACACATATGTGCGACGTACCTGGTTGCGCCTGGTACCAACAACAACATGTATGTAACAAAAAGGATAGGCAACATAAGCAAAGTACACAAACAACAATGTATTAGCAATAGAGCTCTAGAGAAGGCGAGATCACGAACATTCCACTTCAAGAATGTTCGTTAGACTGGTTGTGTCGGACTATAAAAGGACTGGACAAAGCAGGCAGCAGTTAGTAAGAATTCAGTCAGCCTTGTGTGAAGTTGCGTGTGAGTAAAATAAGTCGTGTTTGAAAAGATCTAGCGAATAATTGTGTGGACTAGTGAATAAAACAGATTATTATTGTTGTATCGTTAAGTTGTATACGGTGGCACATAAAAGTTTACTGAAATTAAACACACATTTGTTTTTACTTTGTTTGCAATTAACGAACTCATATTTAAACGTTTTTAAAAAGGTAAAAACGTAACAATATTTATTTGCTTAATTGGCCATTATAACGCAAAATGATTACAGTCTAGCTTCTTACACTGTGTTAATTATATCCATGAGCGGCGAGGGTGATTCCAATATGTCCACAGGTGATCAGCAATACAACTGATGAAATCTCCGCAATTCTTAAATTAGGTTTTTTAGATATCTCTTCCCAGATCGTAAGCACTTTAATACACATTGCATGGTAGCATGTCTTAATGGCAACACATCTATGTCTTAGCCCCTTAAAGGCTAAGAAAGAAAAAATCTTGAGAAACACTCTTCCATACATACAAGAGTTGTTATAACCATGAGAATTTCTCCTCTGTTTACAGAGGATGGATTCATTTTAGTCAAATGTATGCAGACCTTAGCATTTTCTGACCTAAGCTAGCTGAAAGGTGAGCCAAGCTAACCATTCGTTTGTAATGTAATCAAAAAAATTAAAGAAGCTACCCATTGAGAAGAGAGAAAATCATGGCAAGGCAGTATCACCAAATCACGCTCAGTGCACTCATATTGAATTTTCTTGATCAATGAACTGAAAATTTAAATGTTTAGTAGAAATTACCTTATCTAGTAGCATTGTAAACTATACGAATCCTTTATGCGTCGAAAGTAGTCAGAAAAATAAAAAAAACTAACCTGCGAGAAGGCAAAGAAATCCTTCCCTTCGAACATGCTGTAGACAAAGAAATTTGTCATCGTTATTTCGGAAAACCAGATGAAAAGTCATTTAGCTTTTACAATACGCTTGTATCAGATTGTTTTATATTTTGACTGGAAGCATTGACAAGATCCAAATTTAGTTTACCTAAGCCTACACAAATTTCGAGTTTTACGCCCTTATTCTCTCCATGGTCCCTTTGATATGATGGCTACAGTGCAAAAATCATCATCTTGTACTCATTTATTTTACTTTCCACAGAGAGAACTGGCTTTTTAATCACTTTATGGTAAGGGAAATAGCTATAACCATCACTTAAACCCGCTACAGTCCGGACTGTAGTGTGTACGTGTCGCTACGTAATGGGGACGAGCCCTCCGCGGTCGGGTTAGGGTGGGTTAGTATGAGGCCGGGGACGTTCGATTAATTAACCTTGAGTAATAAATAGAAATTGTTTCATAACATCAGATATCTCTAATGTAGTAGAAACTCTCCTGGGTATGATGATGCTCTCTGTATGCTTACAGACAATCATGCTGCTATAAAGCTTTTCCAGAGTTTATATACATTTTCGGTTCGAATAAGAAATGATGGTGTAAGAAGCTTGGCTGTAATCCTGACTACGGAGTTGGAATGACTAATGAAGTAAGTAAGTAATGGGTCCGCCATCTAACGTTTTTTTTCAACTAGGGCTTATTTCGTGAATGGTAACACTTAGCTCATGTCTGATTTGACAGATAATTAGTTTTATCCTTCCGCTGAACGAATATGGACCATCCAATGTGTTTTCGCTTCGCTAAGTGGGCTTGCGATCGACTTACAGAAGATGCCGATTTTGGCAAAAAAAATTATCTTTTCAGTTGAAGCTAATTTTGATCTTGGCGGGTATGTAAACAAGCAAAATTGTCGCATTTGGGGCACAGAAAACCCGCACGCATACACTGAAAAGCCGACGCACCCAAAACGAGTCACTGTTTGGTGCGGCTTTTGGTCCAGAGGCATAATTGGGCCATTTTTCTTCGAGAATGAGCAAGGAGTGGCCGTTACAGTCAATGGCGATCGTTATCGGGCCATGTTGAACGAATTTTTGTTCACAAAAATTGAAGAAGAGGATATTGGCACCATTTGGTTTCAACAGGACGGCGCTACGTGCCACACAGCCGTAGCTACACTCGATGTTTTGCACCCTGTTTTTGAAGATCGCATTATCAGCCGCAGAGCTGATATCGTTTGGCCTCCTCGGAGCTGCGATTTAACACCGTTGGACCATTATTTGTGGGGTGCCGTCAAAGATAAGTGCTACGCCGACAAGCCAGAGACAATTGACGCTTTAAAGGACAATATTCGTGAAGCCATTGGTGAAATACAGCTGCACATAATGGATTATGTGCTTAAAAATTGGACCGATCGTGTAGGCTACTGCATGGCCAGCCGAGGCAGCCATTTGAATGGAATTATTTTCCATTATTAACCGAAAGGATTGTACTTTCAAATAAAATAAGAAATTTGAAAAAATATTCAGTATTTTTTTTAAAGCATTTTCAAAAGCAAAAAGTTATTTGGCGGACCCTTTATAAGAAAATGAGACATATTACGGTATAAATGTGTGAATCATCTGAACTTTACATGGCAATTACGTACATGGAACAAAGAAGCCGTAATTTTGTCTACTGAGTCATACTTAACCCCCCGCTAAACTCTCATGGAACTCACGTCAGATTAATTTCAGGAGTAATTAAAGAAACGTAATTGGTTGGCCGTAATCTAGTAAGTAGTGTGTTGGTTTATTAGACATGAGGCCATGGTTCAAATCCCAGGTCAGACATCTCCAACCAAAAGAAACAAAAGAAATATGAAAACACTACTTCGGAGACTTGATTTCAGCAGATTTCTGGCTAAAACTCTGAGTGTAAATAAAATTGCAATGAAAAAGTTTCTTTAAAAATCTGTCGTTCGAAGTCGACTTTAAACTGAAGGTTCAGCCACTTATGTGTAAAAAATTAACACACACAACATAAGTGGTGTGACTAAAGGGATGTAATGACCGAATTATGTATGTTTAGGATCTAAAAAATGCAAACAAAGGTAGAGGCAGTAGTAGCCTTCGTAGCCCATTTATTATGTCTTATGTGTCCACATGAATTGTATCTTTTAGATCAGCTATCATGAACTTTTATTTATGGCTTACATTTGCTTAATCAATTAATAGCAAACATTGTGTTTTTTTTTTGTGTCTATTTAGCACACAACAATAGTGTCATCAATATTTCATCACTGTGTCAAGCCTCAAACAAAACTTAAACAAAGCAAATCTATAACAATTGGAAAGAAAAAAATAAAATAAAATTCCAAGCAAATGTTGTAAAAAAAGAAACGATAACACGCCTATAAACTGTCAGTGACTAAAGCCAACAGAAAAAAATATGAAAAAAGCAGACAATAAAATTTGAAAAATTGCATTTGCAAAGCCAATAACAAACAATGCCAATAAATAAACCAAAATAAACCAAACAAACCAAATAAAAAAATTAATCGTTAAACAGATGCAAATTAATAAACAATAACAACAGCCAACCCTATTGACTGGCAATCAAATCAGCCGACAATTTGCCATTAAAAGACAGTTTGTGGTCAGTGAAGCAAGACTTTAAGAAATTTACATAAAAATGCTTTAATTTATGGGCTTAAAACAATCATTGAAAGTCTATTAAAATAATTGAATAACACTTGAATTATTTGTAAAAGAGAGGGAAACAAAGAATTTCATAAGACTACTACTGTCTACTTAGATAAAAAAAAAGAAACTTAGTCATCTCCAACTCTGTTGATGTATTTGGTGATAAGCAATTATTTTTTTATAACAATTTTCCTGCAATACCCATTACGTTTTGCAGTAATTGATCATAAAAATGTTATTTTCTTTAAAATAAATTTTCCACAATAAAATATAAAGCACATACAGTGCATTAAAAAAGTCAATCGTATGAAAATGTTAAAGTCGCCGTAGTCTAGTAGGGGGCTTAGATTCAAACCAGAGTTCAGCAATGAGTATTCAAAACGATAAGTAGATTATAATCATACTTATAATTTCTGATTACTTATATGCATTCATACTTATTTTAATGTCATACTCATACTACACATATTCAAAGTTTGAAATACCCATCGTACTCATACTTAACAATACTCATGATGTTATTGATTTCGACTCTCCATGACTCTTCGTATACACGAATCACAAAATAAGTATGATTCGCGCACGAAGACTACAATACTCACAAGAAGGTTGAGTGTTTGCTCTACTTGCTGTCTTTGTCTTTTTTGTTTATGTGTCTTTCTTCTTTCTTTGTAAATGCAACAACAACTAAGACTGTAAATTTTGCCGAATGATTCGGATCACTCGAATCATTTATGAGTGTATATATAAGTATTATTCAAAATTTATGAATCTGAATGAGTAAGAGTATGAATCAAACACATTTCGAATGTTATGAGTTTGATGTCAACGTTGTACTCATACTCATTGCAACCTGTACTTATAAATCAATGTTGTAGTGAGTACGAATGAATCAGAGTAGTTGGATTTCAATACTGTTGACTCACTCATACTCAAAATTTCATGAATGCTTATGAGTAGCGAAAAAGCGAGTCATTGCTGATCTCTGGTTTAAAACCCCAATTCAGACATCTCCACTAAAACGAACTTTGAAAAAAAAAATATTTCTTCGTCGACTTCCTCTCAGCAGACTTCTAACAAATACTCTGAGTGAAAAATAAATTTGCAGTGAAAAGTTTCTCAAAAAATCTTTCATTCAGGATCATCTTTAAACTCTAGGTCCTGTCACTCATGTATAAAATTAACACACACAACATAGAGTGGTGTGAGAAGCTAGGTTGTAATCCTTATTGAAGGATTGTAATGCCTACTTATGTATCTTATGTAGGTATAGTGAGCATCAAAAGAAGCTGTACACTATGGATAAAATTCTAATAATCACCAAACTCAACTTTTACCACTTAAGGAGAGTGCCCGAAAAAATTTGACAATATTTCGAAATTTTTTTTTTAATTTTATAAACTGGCACAACAACAACAACAATTTTAAAATAATACATACATATGTACATACATATGTACATACATACATACATACATAATTAGTCATTATAACAATTCAGTCAGAATTACGACCTAGGTTCTCAGACCACTTATGTTGTGTGCGTTAATTTTATACATGAGTGGCGGGACCTACAGTTTAAAGTCGATTCCGAGCGACAGATTGGCGACTACAAAAATGAAAATCCAATACTAAAAAAATAAAAATAACGGTAACTTATTAACGCATACTTTTTTAATGTACAGTTTCTTTTGATGGTCACTGTATGTAGGAAAATGTTGTGGTTCAGGTAGCTATGTACACAATAATTACACTATACGCCACAATACAGAAAATTCAATATACCCGAGTAACTACCTATTCTAAGTTGTTCAGTTAGTTGAGTAGGACTCAAAAAACTTTTTTATTTTTCTCGAACCCTCCAAACTTGTTTTATTTGACAAAAACTGTTTTTTGGACTTTACGCACAAATTAATTGATTACACAAACATTTCTGAACCGATGTCCAAAATTTAAACCTTTGTAGAAAGGAGAGGGATGAGCCTTAAAACGATATATATATACATATATATATATATATATATATATATATATATATATATATATATATATATATATATATTATTTGACTTAATATCCTATGGGATTTGATGAGGTAAACTTGACAAATGAGAATTTTTTTCATATTTTATCAAGTTTGTCCGTCTATAGTAGCAAATTTTAATTTAAAAAAAAATATATATATATATATATTATATATATATATATTATATTATATATATATATATATATTATTTGACTTAATATCCTATGGGATTTGATGAGGTAAACTTGACAAATGAGAATTTTTTTCATATTTTATCAAGTTTGTCCGTCTATAGTAGCAAATTTTAATTAAAAAATATGAAGTAAGTGATAACATTTTAAAAGTGCGATATCTTGTGAAGAGATTGACACTTCTTTTGATCAATTCGGACAAAAATTATCGTAGTTATTATCGAGTCGAGTTATATTTTTCATAAAAATTTTTTCAAATGTACTTTTAGTTCAAACATTTTCAGAATTTTTGATGGATCTTGATTGTTTATCGCAAAATGTGTCAATTTCACGTTTGAGCGACCACCAGAAATTAGGCTATGTTTGCGCAAAGAGAAATAATAATATTTGCAAAACACACAAATATTAGCCGATTTCTGGTAGTCGTGCAAACATGAAATTGACACATTTTGCGATAAACAATCAAGATCCATCAAAACTTTTGAAAATTTTTGAACTGAAGTTCTTTTGATAAGATGACATATATAAAAAATATACCATGACTGTTATGCTATTTAAATAACTATGGTAATTTTTATCCAATTTGATCAAACGAAGTGTCAATCTCTTCAAAAAATAATGCACTTTCAGAATGTCATCACTTATTTTATATTTTCAATTAAATTTTGCAATTAAGAATAGCTAAACTTGAAAATATTAGAAAAAAATAATATTTTCCAAGTTTACGCCATCAAAACTCATAACATTTAAGTTTGAACAATTCGTTTTTGTATACCGTTTGAAAGGCTAATCACTCCCCTTTCTAAAAAAAACTTTAGATTTTTAAAATAGGTTGAAACATATTTTGGTAATCAATAAGCTTGTGTGAAAAGATCAAAAAAACTGTTTTTTATCAAATAAAGCAAGTTTGGAAGGTACGAGAAAAATAAAAAAAGTACTTTTGAGTTCCACTCAACTAACTGAATAACTTAGACTATGTAGTTACTAGGGTGTATTTTCACTGTCGCACCGTGTTATGTTTCAATTTTTGTTTCATATTAAACCATTATAGTAACAGTATAGTGTTTGTCTACTTTTTAACACACTTGTATCTGTTTTTGTTTTCAATTACAGAAAATTATAAAATATCGGTTACTAGTGTCATACATATAAAAAAAATCAAACCATTGCTTGAAGTAAGAAAAAATAAAATAAACAAGCAATTTAAACTTCAAGCCTTATATAGAAATTGTTAAACAATTCCAACATATTTAACAGCTGCTGTTAAAAGCAACGCTTAAAATAGCGATGAAATGGAAAATAAAATTTTAAATTGAAAAAAAAAATTACAAGTTAAACAATTTTAATTGTAGCCTTTGTGCAAATGTTAAGCAAATCCTCTCAAATAAACTTCAACAACCAATAACCGCCTGTCGTATTAATACATGATGGTTCCGCATCAAACATGATGACGTACCATATCATTTCTGGTACTGGATTTTTAAACATATTTTTTCTCATCCGTTTAAATTTATTAATAAAAATACTGGAGCAAATTTTAAACTCAATATTATACGTTATAATCATAGTAATTAATTTTATTAATGATTAACGACATATTTAGCAACATACATATGTACATGTTTTGCCAGGAAATGTATTGATTTTTAGAAAAATAATTTCAATTTATTTTTTTTTTTTTCATAATAAAAATCAAATAAAAAAACCAGATTACTTACTTGATATATGGTATATTGGCTGGCACATGATATTTGGCACCAGGATCAAAGTCTTTTTCGGAACGTAAAACTGGTGGTTTAATGCCACTATATTTTTCTCTGCAAAATAACAAAAAAAAAATAATAAAAGAAAGCAATAAAACACGTTTAAATTAATAGAAAAACTAATTAAATTAAATTAAAAATGACAGCTTTAACAAAACAAAAGTGTTTTTTTTAATATTTAATTTTTGTATCCTAGTTTTACGTAATTTCCTAAGGCATAAACAATGCTTTATTTCGCTTTACCTCCATTCATTTTTATTTTTCATTTTATGTAAATCTTCTTAAGGCCATTATTACAACTTGCCGTTAACTAAAGGAAGTATTTTAACGGGCAAATAAATTGTTTTTCATTATTATAAGTAAACAATAAGTTAGAAGTAAGCGTTAAGCTAAAGCCAGGATCATCCTACATTTAACTTTTAAAGTTAAGTTTATGTTTGAACTTGTCATATTATAAATTATTTTCAATATGGCAACTTCAACTATAAGCAAAATCGGCAAATACAACAAAAAAAGCCCTTCGTTGCCACTGCGTTGAAAAAAAACTTGTTTAATTGAACAGTGTTATCGACTTGCTTCGGCATTGCAATATTTTTTGAAAAGTTAACTTTATTTTATCATTTCGTTGTAATAAAGAAAAGAAGTTAAAGGTGAATTTAAAGTTCACGTTAGCTATAGTTAAAGGTGACTTTAAAGTTCACTTTAACTAAAGTTAAAGGTGACTTTAAAGTTCACTTAGCTAAAGTTAAAGGTGACTTTAAAGTACACTTTAGCTAAAGTTAAAGATGACTTTAAAGTTCACTTTAGCTAAAATTAAAGATGACTTTAAAGTTCACTTTAGCTAAAGTTAAAGGTGACTTTACAGTTCACTTTAGCTAAAGTTACTTTTAACTAAAACCAACTTTAATGGGAAGTTGTAATAATGGCCCTTAATGTTATAAATGCTTTAATTTATACACATGGAAAGCATTTAGAAAAATTTAATTTTAAAATCTTATTGGTTTGATTCATATTATAATTTTAATTATCGGTAGAGGGCTCTGAACTGAAATAGAGGGTTATCCATTGTTTGGTTTCAAAGGTAATGTGACATAAAACAGAATAAACCTATGATTTGGATGAAACTTTTATTTCATTATATTGGTTGGACATTACCATTATATTATTACGAAAATGGAAATGGTGTTTTGCTTTTACATCGTTTAACATTAAAATTATAAACAAAAGCAATAAAAACAATGGAATTGTTTACATGTTAAACTAGTAAACAAAAATATACCAACGACACCTGCATAGAAAAAAGGGATAAACAAGTAAACAAAAATACAACAACAAACACTGCAAGAATAAATGTAAACAAAAATACACCAACAACAAAAATGAAGTAACGATATTTACATTTATAGAGACCTCGAGAAGAGGTCAAGAACATTCATCAGACTGTTTACGTTGCCATATAAAAGGCAAGGCAAAGCAGGCAAAGGTGTTAGTAAAATTTCATTCAGTCTTGTGTGAAAACACGGTGAGTTTGAAGAGAATAATCGTGGTTTAAAGACCTCCGTTATAAAGATCAGTCGTACAATTGTTGTTGTTACATCAAGTTGTGAACAGTGGTACAGAGAATTGTGCGAACAATAAAGAATTTAATTAAAACTTAACATGAATTTATTTTTCTTTTTAATTGCAATCTACGAGCTCATATTTTAAACGTTCTTAAAAGGTGGAAACGTAACAATATATTTTGTCTTTTATTAAGAGATTCCTATTTTTATATTCACACATAGTCGCTGTAGTCTAGTAGGTAATGTGTTGAGGCCCCAGATCAAAAATCTACAACTAAACGAAATCCAAAAAAATATTTCTGCGGCAACTTAATCTCAGCAGATTTCTGCTCAGAACTCTGAGAGTAAATAAAATTGCCATGAAAAAGATTCTCAAAAATCTGTTGTTCGGAAACAACTTTAAACCTCACATGTATAAAATTAATATAAGTGGTGTGAGAAGTCCTTTTCCACTCACCTCAAATTCCAATAATGACAGTTCATGCGATGCTTATTAGCTGCACCGCTATACAAGTCATAACGCCAATTATCCAAAGACAAGGCAAAGGGTAAAAAGGCCACCTTGTCAATGGCCATGGTAAACAGATAATTGATATCATAACTGCTCTCATCCACAGAGCGTTGCAACAAACCCAATGTCTGAAAATGCTTAGGTGTTGACACAGACAATCCAATAGCATCTCCAATGGCTTGATGGAAGGCTGAAAAGAATTAAAATTTTCATAAGCAAACTTAAACAAAATTTTCTTCATTTAGTTTTAACCCACCTGGATTGGCGCCATTCCGAAAAACCTTGGGCAAATGCCTATACTGCAGGAAATACTGGATATGAGCCATTTCATGATGCACACTTATCAAGCTCTTCTGATTGATATCCGTACACAGTTTAACACGAAAGTCATGTCGATTGCAAAAATCCCAGGCAGAGGGCTCACATAGGACTCTACGATTTAATGGCTGTTCTATGACAGAGTTTTGATAGAATTCGGGACCTACTGCAGACATATTAATCGACGTAAAGAACTCTTCGGCCAATTGAAACATAAGCAAAGGTGTGTAGCCTTGTTCTAACATACGTGGTGTAACATCTACCAGTTTTTTACCCGGATACGGTATAATAATATCCAAAATATTGGACCAAGACTGGGCATACATATTGCCCAATATGTGTGAGGGTATAGGTGCTATGCGATTAATTCTCTCGGGACCATAATATTCCCTCAAGCGACGGCGTACATAGGCATGTAGAGCTTCATAGAGAGGGCGTATTTGTTCCCACACAATATCAACATCTTGACGGAAATTCCCTGACTCATAGGCCAAATACCAGTATTCACCGCCATTGGTGACATCTAAAAAAAAATTAAAATTTTTTTAAAAATAATTTTAAAAATCTTTGAGGCACTTACTATTAGCATAGGCCACTTCATTCATAACATCCACCAGTTGCTCATAACCATCTCTCATTTCCCTACCAGCCTTGCGATGATATTCCACCCAGGTATGTTGTAATTCATCCCAGTCCCGAGATTTCGCCATAATCTCTTTCAGATCGGGTATATAACGTAAATTGCATATGAATGGCTGTTGATAGGCGCATATGCTGGCCCCATTGTAAATGTACAACATTTCATTGATCAAACGATTGTACTAAAATTGAAAGCTTGTTAGAAGAAGTTTGTATTCAATGAAATATTATGGTCATGTACTTACCCTGTCTAAAGATTCCAGAGGTAAAGCGTTGGGACCCACTTCAGATTGCAGCATAAGTTGCCGATACAAGCGGCGATCGAATATTAATTCCTTATTAATTTGTCTTGATTGTAGAGACACCAAACGTTGAAATTCCACATAACGCTGTTGAGCATTGAGCTGCAAGAAATAATTATAAAAATTAAGTTTAAATTTTTGAATTGTGGCAACCATACTATTTGTCAAAAGAAAATAAGTAAAATCATATAAACCCTATTGAGTTGTGGCTCTAAGGGCATACTAAACGGTTTTTTAATTTCATTAAAAGAACCATTTTAATTGGTTCACAAATATATATAACAACAAATAACTTAACAAAACTTATTTAGTTGTGGCAACTATATTATGAAAAAAACTGAAAGTAAAAAAATCATATTAAAGCTGTTGAGTTTTGGCAGTAAAAACATACCAAACGATTTTTTCTTAACTTGATTACAACGACCATATCAATTGGTCCACAAAGATTTATAGTAACAAATAATTCAGTTTTTTAGTTGTGGCAACTATATTATTAGAAAAATGAAAATAACACAGCCCTGCATGGGTTTTGCAAATAATATGGCTCCAAGTGTTTCCGAAGGCATTTTGTTATTAAACGTTAATCAGATTTACTTGAAAATTGTTACTCAGGGGTTTTTGGGGTCGCTGATTACAGATCTTCATTCAGATTTAAAAAATTCAAAATGATGGTCATGAAAATGCATGCAGAAGAAAAGTCCAAATTTGCAGGGCTATGTAATCTAAATTATATAAAAGCTACTGAGTTTGCAATGCAATGTCGTGCTAAACGATTTTTTTTATTGATTGCAACAACCATAACCTAACCTAACAACCATATTAATTGATTGTAGCAACCATATCATTAATACAAAAAATTATTGATTTTTTAAATTGATCACAACAACTATATTTATTAGTTGTGGCAGTTATATTATTTCAAATATTTATATTATCAATCGAGTTTTTATTGAAACTTATTTGCTACAACCATATTATTGTTTATGTGCACCATATTATTTTCTAAATAGAAAATTCTACAATATTTAAAAGCCTAACGTACTATTAAGTGTTCAGTTGTGAGGATGTATTATAATAAATTATAATATGATTGCAGCAACCATAATTTATTGATTTTGGATATCATATTAAAAAGTGATTAAAAATTAAAAATCATCTAAAAACTAACAATATATGTAGTTGCCGCAACCATAACAGTTATGAATTTAAAAAATTGTTATGAACTTAAAGAAGAAATTCATTCGTTTAGAAAATTTTGGTTCCCCCAAACAAATATGTGCCAACATTAAAGTTTAAAATATAATTGCTGTAATCAATTATTTTAGTTGTGGGAAACAAATTTTTAAAAATTTATAAGATTGTTATATTTATTTTTGATCTAAAAATTTCAGTTCTTTACGTATGGAAACAAACAAAATTTTCTAACTTGAAATTTAGTTGCAGCAATTAATTTATTTGGTTGTAGGAAATATATATTTTCTTTTTTAAATCATTAACAATAAAATAGATGAAAATGGTATATATTTTAGTTTTGAAACATAATTTTTTAGTTATAGAAACCATACGTTTTAAGCTCAGTTTTCGTAATGTAATGTTTTAGTTGTGGTAAACATAAGTATACCATGTAATTATTTTTAACGTTATCGTTGTAAAATTGTTGGACCTCAAATCTAAAAACTTAAGTATTTTATTTATGAAGCAATGAATATCAAACTAAAAATGTATATGTTGTAATCAATCAATTTTGGTTGTGGTAAACATATTAAACTTTTTATGATAGTGGTAAACATATTTATGTAATATCAATTATAGAAAAATTTGTTGTATTTGGAATGTAAAAGCTTAACTTTTATATTTAAGAAAACATAAAATGTCATATTGAAAGCACAGTTTCAATCAATAATTACTATGGTTGTGGCAAACATATTTTGTAAAAAATGGTTCAAGGTAAAAAAAATATTTTTTTTTTCAAAAAAAATTTAAGAAAAGATATAAAAACTTTTTAATACATTTCATTATAAGATTCATTAGTTATTAAAAATTACTATATAATATGATAGCGACAACCAAACATTTTTATTTAATAAATTGAAAAAAAACCAAACTCTTTGCTCAGGGTCAAGGCTTTTTAAGCGTCTTTTTCTTTCAAAATGTACTCAGAAATGTGTTTTCTTTAATTACAATGCATACCCTCGTATTAATATTGACCTTCAGACTTGGGAACCCATCATTACAGAATAACAAACATACTCATACATGTGACTTTTCTTATAATAATAATGGGAGAAAAATGTTTTTTTTTAATGAAACGAAAAACAAAGACAAAAAAATAAATTCAATTGATCTGTAGACATGCAATACCCCTCAGCTCAGTAAAGGAGAGGAGGGGCAATCAAAAGAAACTGTCTTATTTAAAGAAAATGATTCATTCGTTACAATATTTCAAAAACTTTTCCCGTCTTTCACTTTATTTTGTAAAAAAAAACAAAAACGTTTTAATATTCTAATCTGCTAGAGGCATAAGAGGGTGGAGCTCTTTTTATTGTAATTTGACACGAGAAAATCATCTTTAATTCATCAATCATTTACAGTCATAATTATTGCAATCATGATTATCATGTAATTACTCACCGCTTCCGTTTGTGTAAATTCATTGACGTTCGTTTCAAAATTCCATTGGGCTGCCACATTGGCGGTACACTCCAAAGAACTCTTTTGATCGGTTTCCACCAATAAATTGCGCAATTTTTCCAATTCGATTTGATAGCGGCGATCCTGTTGAGCGCGTTGCCTGTCGCCATCACGTTGATTCAAATTGAAACGATCCTGATTACCATTGTAGGGATTTTGAAAACGATTAGGATCCGGATTATTGGGATTAAAGGTTGTGGTTGGAAAGAAATTATTTGGTGGTGGTGTGGGAGTCCCCTCATTTAATACATTATTGGGATAATCATATAAATTACTATTGACTCTGGGTGGCTGTGGCTGTTGTTGTGGTTGATTGTAATTATTGCCATAACGATCATTATAAGTATTTTGATTCAATTGCTGCCGGTTATGATTGTCATAAACATTATCGTTATTAAAGTTTACTTGGCCATTATAAAGATTCTTATCACTGAAAGGTGAATCCGAACCAAAACTGGAATTAAATTGCCTATAAGGCTGGTTACGAAAACCATAACGCATGCGTTCATCATAGGTTTGGCCATTCTAAAAAGGAAACTCATAGAACTCATATAAAAAAATGGAAATTTCCTTTTTACTTACCCTAAAATCATCGGAACCATCATCATTACTTAGATCTTCCGTGTAGGGTGGCCCAAATCTTTCATCTCTATCACGATCTGCTGTAGCTTGGGCTGGTGTTGTTGCTGGAAAACCATTATAAATGATTTGTGGCTGCGGTGAGGGTATTGGTATGGGTGGTAAATCTAGCTGAGCTTTGGCATTGGCTTTCGTTATCGCTGGTACAGTAAGGCACAATAGTATGGGAATTTCGATTTTCATATAATTTTTCAACATTTTATTTTCTCTTAATTATAGGATTTTAAGTATTAAAAATAACTTTATTTGTTATATTTGGTTTAAAGGCATATGCATTTGCTTTCTTCTGGAAAAAAATTTCAAATAATGAATATGAATTGAGCGTGAATTTTTTTGGTGAATTTTTATTTTATTTTTTATTTATTTTTTATTTATTTTTTATTTATTTTTTATTTATTTTTATTTATTAATTTTTTTATTTATTTATTTTAATTTTTTTACTTATTTTTTTATAAGAAAAAAAACTATATTTTTATGCCATCACTTATGCTTCTTGTTTAACGAAACTTTGAAGGCATGTGTCCTAAGTCTTTTGTTTTACATATATATAGACCAGAGATCAGCACCAATAGCCCCCGGAGGCCGAACATCTTCGGTTTTTTACACACATAGGAAACGAATATCAACCAAGTTCGTAAAAAAGAAAGTAAAAATGCATTCAATTGCTTGTAAACTTCTAGAGAAGAAGGTTCATGTCGCTTTTTTCAGGCTTCAATTATACACCCAAAAAAATATTACAGTGTGACTCAGTAATATTCAATTACATTCACTAATAACAATAAGAAATGAATTCGATTTTTGGAAGAATATTTGTCAAATTAAATACGCTGTATTTAGGGATTTGGCACTGTACATTTTTTCTCTATTTTCCACTAGATATAAAGGGTCCGCCAAATAACTTTTTTTTTTGAAAATGCTTTAAAAATAAACCTACTGAATATTTTCTCAAATTTCTTTTTTTATTTGAAAGTACAATCCTTCCGGTTAATAATGGAAAATAACTCGGCTGGCCATGAAGTAGCATACACCAGAAGATGCCGATTTTGGCAAAAAAAAAAACATCTTTTCAGATGAAGCTCATTTTGATCTTGGCGGGTATGTAAACAAGCAAAATTGTTGCATTTGGGGCACAGATAACCCGCACGCATACATTGAAAAGCCGACGTACCCAAAACGAGTCACTGTTTGGTGCGGATTTTGGTCCAGAGGCATAATTGGGCCATTTTTCTTCGAAAATGAGCAAGGAATGGCCGTTACAGTCAATGGCGATCGTTATCGGGCCATGTTGAACGAATTTTTGTTCACAAAAATTGAAGAGGAGGATATTGGCAACATTTGGTTTCAACAGGACGGCGCAATTTTTGAAGATCGCATTATCAGCCTCAGAGCTGATGTCGTTTGGCCACCTCGGAGCAGCGATTTGACACCGTTGGACTATTATTTGTGGGGTGCCGTCAAAGATAAGTATTACGCCGACAAGTCAGAGACAATTGACGCTTTAAAGGACAATATTCGTAAAGCCATTGGTGAAATACAGCTGCACACAATCGATAATGTGCTTAAAAATTGGACCGATCGTGTAGGCTACTGCATGGCCAGCCGAGGCAGCCATTTGAATGAAATTACTTTCCATTATTAACCGGAAGGATTGTACTTTCAAATTAAAAAAGAAATTTAAGAAAATATTCAATAGTTTTTTTTAAAGGATTTTCAAAAAAAAAAGTTATTTGGCGGACCCTTTACATATTATTAGGTTAGACTTGAATATATAACTAACAATTTTCCTCTGTGTTATGCATATCTTCTCACAACTACTGTCACATTTTAATCATGTTCTCTTTGTGCCGATCTCTGATATAGACGTACATAATTTGCCATTACAACCATTCAGTCATGACTTCGACCTAGCTTCTCACACCACTTATGTTGTGTGTGTTAAATTTTATCCACAAGTGGTCGTCTCAGAATGACAGATTTTTTAAAGAAAATTTTCATTGAAATTTTTTTCACTTTCAGAGTTTTTGTCAGAAATCCGCTGAGGAATGTCGCAAAAAAATATTTTTTTTAATTTCGTTTTGCTGTTGGTGTCTGACCTGGGACTTGAACCAGGGCCTCATGTCTAATAAGCTAACTCTCAAAACTGGGCAGTTTAAAAAAAATCCATTCCGAAAACACATTCTGAATAATTAATTAAAATACTAACTCCTAAACCTACGTACTGTATTGCAGATATTTTCTACTGGTCAAGTATCTCAGAACTGTTTTCACACTAATTTTAATTTTTGCGATTCTATATTATCAACAAGATAAAGGACCGTGCCTAC
The DNA here is from genome assembly GCA_932273835.1 of Sarcophaga variegata. Classification (NCBI taxonomy): domain Eukaryota; kingdom Metazoa; phylum Arthropoda; class Insecta; order Diptera; family Sarcophagidae; genus Sarcophaga; species Sarcophaga variegata. The sequence goes on along the minus strand of OW026361.1, from coordinate 12,149,540 downwards.
CGCAAAAGAATATTGCTGTAGTAGCATGAAGTCTTGAAGAAGACAGCAGAATGCCGATTTGTCGTTAATCACCGTAACCCATTACATCACTTAATTGATTGAATTTTTACTGCAGTTTTCACAAAAGAAGCAAGAAACTGCAATTACGGTGAATAAGCAACCGCTATTGAGCCATGCTGGCTGAATTTTTATTCCCAAAAATTAATCAGCAAAACATCAAAAACATTTGGTTCGTATAAGACAGCCAAACAATGGCTCGTTTGCCAACCATTTAATGCAAAATAAATTTGTTGGCAACTTTCAATCCAGTTCCATTTAGAAATCCTTAAGCTTACTTCATCGACTATAATGTTACGATTTCTATAGGTCTTGAAGAAGCAAGCAAGACACGGAAGCCTCTTAATACTCTGCATTATTCTAGGTGGATTATAAGCTTTTCGATAGGAAATATTGTACTCAGATAACATTTGAAAGCGTTATTCGCTTGGCAATCTGCTCATGGTGAAATGACAAAAATTTTGCCTATGGAAGACCACTCTACTGTGAAATTAATTTACAAAGAAAATAAAAACATTGCAAAATTAAAAATTTTGTTAGACTGTTAAGTGCAATAAATTTTGATTTGTTTTTTACAGCAAAAAGCCTATTTTATAACATAAAATCCGAAACATTCAATTCATGCCAATTCATCTTAGTTGGTAGTGTGCTAAACCTAAAGTGCCGAGACCCTAGGCGTTTTCCGATTCTCTGATTGTCTAGGATTATCAGCAATAGAAAAAGAAAGTGAGAATTATTACAAAGCAATTTTCAGGAAAAAAATGCCGTATGTTGTTTTGCACTGGTCTTTAACACGTTCATCGCCACGATAATATCAGAAAAATTTTCACACGGGCCACGGTAACTTTATTAGATAATTTAGTTAAAAATGTATCAAGAAAACTTAATGTATCACAGAAAAAAATTTTTGTTTTTGGCAAAATTCCCGGAAAACACTATTTTTATGTCAGACATACATATATGACATGGCCCTATATTTATACTTTTTTTTTCGACAAGCCATGTCAGTCTTATATGTATGTCTGACGCATCCAAACAAGATACAACAAGTATTAACCTGTTGTTTTAAACACAGCGTCGGGTGCGTCGGACATTTGTGATTTACCAATTCGCGTACGTCAGACAGATATGACTGACATGGCTTATGTAGAACTTCTTAGCGTTAGACACGTATGACTGACATGACGATGAACATGTTAAAAAAAGTGAAGAGCAATGTTTCAAAATTAAAATTTTTCGCACTCTGCTCGTCTTTCCGTTCTCTCACATCTGTCTTTCTGTTATTCCAACACATTGCCTTGCATGAGAAGGATTCATCTCTTGAATGTTGCTCTTAAAAAAAACGCCGAAATGATCGTTTTTTTTTAAATAAAATACCGCCAATCTATTTTCTTAGACCTTCAAAAAAGCGTCAATTTGAAAAATATTTTTTTTTTTTACATTTTCAGATTTTAGAAAAATTTTTTCATATTCATTTCGGTTTTTTTTGTGAATTTTTGTATACAAAACATAACCATAAAATTTTCTCAAACAACGATGTATGTAACCTTCACAGTTTAACAAACACACACTAATTTCATAAAATATTTTCACAGGTTAATTTTTTTCTTCTTTTTCTTTATTTTTTTTATATGATTTGTTGTAAATGTACAGAATTTGAAAGAAAAAAATTTTTGATTTTAAACAAAGGATTTGTTTATGATTTTTAAATTCCAATAACTTTCGATGACACACTTTTTTGGGAAGAGAAATAAAAATAACACACTCACTTTCTTTTCTAAGCACTTGTGTTTTTTGTTAATTATTTAATAAAATATTGGTTTTGTTAAAAGAGAATTCCAAAAATTTTAAGTTTTCTGTAGGCCTACTGTAACATGTTTGATTGAAAGAAAGTGTCACTGGTCTGTTGCAGCATTTCTTAGAAGGGAAAAAGCATCATTTTTCAAATCATAATGGAATCGAACGTATGTCTGCCTAAAAAGAAGGCCCATTTATTAAATCAGAATCTCTTTAAAAGTAACATTGCAAGACAGATTTGTTTTTGATGGATTACAAATGTGATTCTTATTGGTAGATTGGAAATGGGTAGACTATAGGAGATAAGGGCCTAATTATTGCATTCATTACAACCCTTTAGCCAGTATTTTGAACTAATTCTTCACACCACTTATGTTGTGTGCGTTAATTTTTATACTTGAGTGGCGGGACCTACAGTTTAAAGTCGCATCCGACCAACAGATTTTTGAGAAACTTTTTGATGGCAATTTTATTTTAGTGTCAGAGTTTTTGCCAGAAATCTGCTGAGAGGAAGTCGCCGAGGTAATAATTTTTCATATTTCGTTTAGTTGGAGATGTCTGACCTGGGGTTTGAAACGATGCCTACCAAAAGACTATCTACTAGGCTCTACTTATAAGCAATTGTAAATTCTTGTTGCCTGAATGGTGAATGCTGAAGAATTTCTATTTCAACAAGGCACTATTGCAGAATGAGGCCTGAGTTACTCTTGATAGATCATAATTCCTTTTCTGTTATGAAATCAATTGCTTGTCAACGATGGCTTTCTACAAAATGTTCAGTCGCTTAGATCAGGATGTTTATTTTGACAATCGTCGAGCAACTCGCCGCAGATGGTTGCCTGTTAATATCATCAAACAAGCAATCAAATCCTCCCTGAAATATATCTTGCTTTTCTCACATCCTTTATTACCTCTTCACAATCATTTTCTTTTAATGTTATCGCAATTAACCCATCTTCATTGCCATTCCAATTTTCTCTTCTAAAATTGTGGTGGTACTTGAACTCAGATCGCCATAGTCTAGTAGCTAGTGTGTTGGATTATTAGACATGAGGCTACGGTTTAAACCCCAGGTCAAACAACTCCAGCAAAACGGAATATGAAAAAATATTTCTTCGGCTACTTCCTCTCAGCAGATTCCTGGGAAAAACTCTGAGAGAAAAATAAAATTGCCATGGAAAAGTGTCTCACAAATCTGTCATTCGGAATTGACTTTAAACTGTAGGTCCCATCATTCATATATAAAAATAACACACACAACATAAAGTGCTCCGAGAAGCTATGTCGTAACCCTGACTGAAGGATTGTAATGAGCGGAGCGTTAGACATGCGTCTATCACAGAACGTTGGCTGCCACTCTTTCATTAGATTACAATACGTCTTCTATTAGCCAAAGTAGGCCGCATGTGAACGTCAACAAACAGAATTGCCGAATTTTATGTGAAGCACAACCAAAGCCAGTACATGCGCTACTAATTCTCTCTAAAAGAAGCACTGCTAAGTGCCATTTGTGGACAGGCAGCAGCGACTGTTGGGTTATGTTAAGTTGAAGTGGTAACTTTGATTACCAAAGCACACTTGAGTACGCATAGCGGCCCGTTGCGATGCCACAGGTACGCGCAATATCTGCACAACTCATCGAAGAAGTTGCTCAGCACAAGGGCTGCATGTTTTCAAGAATTTCAGAAATTGCAACGTTACAATCAATAGAGCACAGTACTATGCGATGACAACTGACTTTTTCTCAAAATGGAAGATTTATTCTTGGTTGGCATGTGGTTTCATAACGATCATGCGATTTGATCCCACTGGACTATTTTTTTTGTAGGAGATTTTTGAAGTCTTCCCCCTGTGTACAGAAATAAGCCAGATAAGTTAAAAGCCTTGGAAGGCTTTATTGCTGCTAAAACATTTTCAGGAGATTAGTTTCTAACAGCGCAGGTTATTTATCAGAAAAATTAGCGATGTTTGTATTGTATTGACGATTATGGGTAATATTTTGGTTCATCTTTTGCCTCTTTATATAAATTCTTAATTATTTTTAAAATGTTTGTGAAGGCCTATTTACCTTTAAAGGCCTATTTACCTTTAACGGCCTATTTGCCTTTAAAAGCCTATTTGCCTTTCTATCATTTAAATTATTGCTGGAAAGGACATCAAATACGTGAAATTGTATTTTTGCTGTCCTTAATTTTTTAAGGACATGAAAAATTTGTGCTTTTTTACTGAGGGCCTATTTAGTTATCTGTAAGCATTTAAGAAGAATAAACACTAAGCCGACGTTAAAATGCATTTATATTTACAGACTTTTTGGTTATGAATTTCTTTTAAAATTTCTAAATAAAATGCAAATTAATTTATTTTTGTAAATAGGGGCCTATTTCACGTGTTATAAGCAACAAAACATTTAACACTGAACAAGAAAATATATTCTGATTCACCAAAAGTGCTTTTGTTTGCAAAATAACTCATTTCAATATGAAATTACATTTATTTTTTTAGTTTAAAGGCCTATTTAGAAGCATTTAAGAACGAAAATATGATAAAAAAAAAATTTAATAAAAATTTTTAAATAAAATTTTTTTTTATTTTTTATTTTTATTATTATTATTTTTATTTTTTTATTCATTATTTCATTGTTATTATTTATTCCTTTAAATCATTTCATTCATACATATTGTATACCGTATAACACTGTTAAATAATATTTCTATGAATTCAAGTTCAAGTTTAATAATTTATTTTTTTCAATTTCTAGCACAATATTCTCACGATTTTATTAAATTATTACTAAAATATATTCTAAAGCTATTGCATATAATTTAATATTTAGTTTTTTTAATTTAAAATCGTTTTATTTTTTGTTTTTCAAAACCGTAACCGTATTGTATGTAACGCGTCTAAAACACTACTGATTACTTACGTTAATTTCAAAACTTTTCTATAAGAATATTTTCTGATGTTTTTTTTTACTTTTTATCAACAATAACAACAACTACATTAAAAAAAAACAATTTCAAAAAAAAAGTTCACACAAAAACAATAACATGATAATAAAGAAAAAAATTCAAATTTGTAACGTTTATTTAGAGAAAAAAAAAGGTTTTCAACAATAAGTAACGAATAGTTTGAGTATTTTTATGAATTTAGACTTTAAGAAGACACACATTAGTAAACTAAGTAAATAAGTATGCATTTGTACGTACACATGCATGTATAGTATCTGAGTAAATGAGTTACTCGAAATTAGCACCAGCAAATGACACAGTCGTTAAAACAGTGCTATCAAGCAGCCCTAATAGATGAGTACATTATATATACAAGCATGAACAATGGGAAAAAAGTAAAGGTATTTTATAAAGTATAGATACTCATTACACATTTGAAAAAATTAACGAATAGTTTCACCCATTATTCGATTAATCATTTAAATAATAGAATAGCACAATATATGGCTATAATATATGTTGTCTAGAAATGAAAAAAACATTTAAAGAAGTTAAAATGTTTTAAACGCCTTTTTTCAGTAACGAAAAATCAAGTACTCGAATAATCGGGTACTCGAATAATTGATAAGCGAATAATCGATTAACCATAAATGGGTTAAACAAACTGCTTGTACCGGAATAAAACATTTTTATGGAACGGAAAGGTTTATAAAATTTCTTTTTTATTAGATAATCGGTTACTCGATTAATCGTTAAGGAAGTAACCTATTAACATGACGTTGTACTTAGAAAGTTTTTAAACGCTTTTTTCATTAAGGAAAAATCAAGTACTCGAATTATCGGGTACACGAATAATCGATAAAAGAATAATAGATTAACCATAAATGAGTTAAATAAACTACTTGCACGAGAATATGGAACAGATATGTTTACATAAACAAACTTATTAAAATTCCTTTTTGGTTAGATAATCGGTTACTCAATTAATCGTTAAGGATCTATTAACATTAAGTTCTGCTCAGAACGTTTTTAAAGGCAGTTTTTCATTAACGAAATATCGTATACTCGAATTATCGTATACTCGAATAATCGGGTACACGAATAATCGATAAACGAATAATCTATTAACCATAAATGATTTAAATAAACTACTTGCACGAGAATATAGAACAGATATGTTTATATAAAGTAACTTATTAAAATTAATTTCTTTATTAAATAATCGGTTACTCGATTAATCGTTAAGGAAATAATCTATTAAAATGCCATTCTCCTTAGAATGTTTTTAAAAGTCTTTTTTCATGAACGAAAAATCGAGTACTCGAATCAACGTGTATTCAGATAATCGATAAACAGTAAATGATTTAAATATTGTTCCTGCACGATAATAAAACTATTTATGGAACAAAAATGTTTATATAAACTAACTTATTAAAGTTCCTTTTTTAATTAGATAATCGGTTACTCGATTAATCGTCAAGAAAATAATCTATTAACACGAAGTTCTGCTTAGTATGTTTTTAGAATCTTGTTTTCACTTAGGAAAATCGGGTACTCGAATAATCGGGTACACGAATAATCGATAAGCGAATAATTGATTAACCATAAATGAGTTAAATAAACTACTTGCACGAGAATAAAACTTGTTTATGAGAACAGAAATGTTTATATAAACTAACTTATCAAAATCGTTAAGAAAATAATCGATTAATACGAAGTTTTGCTTAGGATGTTTTTAAAGGTTTTTTTTCCGAGTACTCGAATAATCGGGTACACTAATAATCGATAAACGAATAATCGATTAACAGTAAATGATTTAAATAATGTGCCCGCATGATAATAAAAACTTTTTATAGAACAAAAATATTTATATAAACTAACTTATTAAAGTTCTTTTTTTAATTAGATAATCGGTTACTCGATTAATCGTTAAGAAAATAATCTATTAACACGAAGTTCTGCTTCGTATGTTTTTAAAAGTCTCTTTTTCACTAACGAAAAATCGAATACTCGAATAATCGAATAATCGATAAACTAATAATCGGTCAAAAATAAATTAGTTAAATCAACATAATTTTTCATAGAACATAAATTTTTATATAATTTTTATATAAATTAATTTATTTAATTCTTTTTTAAAAGAATAATCGAGTGCCTTAAATAACCGGTTACATAACCGGTTAGTCAAATATTATTGTAAAAATAGTGGATTCAATGCATTTTTTCTTTATCTGAAATCGGTTATTTGTTTATTAGTTAACCGAATAATCGAATAAATGTTTGTTAATAACATAGGTTAAAGGTTAAGGTGCCTCTAATACAAAATATTGGAAAGATTTTTGAATCCTTTGATGTAATAAAAACTCCTTAAGCGCTGGCCTATTCTTCAAATTATTGTATATACGAAAACAGGAGGCCTATTTATCGTACAAAAGGTTTTTAACCTTTTTGGGTTTTCCAACCCTAGTTTGTCATGACTCTTAATTAAATTGTTGGCTATATCAGATAACTTGGTTAAATTATTGTTGTTTTTGGTTTTTTATAATTTTTCTGTTTTTGTCTTAACGCTGTTTAAGGCTGAAATGAAAAGTTTTTTTCTCTTTTGTTTTAACTGCCGTTGTTAACAACTTTAGAGTTGACCTAGGCGTGTGTAAGCGTAACGCAAAAGACAAAGCGTAAAAAGAAAAAAAAAAAAGGCCCCGCATGCTTTATTTGCCACAAAACTTAATTTCTACACTCTAGTGTGGTTTAAAATATGCGGGCCTATAACAACATTATTTCAGTTATGCTGTGGCATTAGTGTGTCAACAAAATTGTCTTAAAATGCGTGCGGCATGCACAACTGTTTAAATCAAATGCTGGAGATAATGACCCAATTAAGTACATATTTTTTCTATTTTGTTTCTCTTCATAAGGCCTATTCACATGGTTTATATGTACATGTGTGTGTGTGGGGGGTACAAATCCTTGTATAGTTTACATGGCAAATTTCATTAATTAATTCAGTTGCGATTACAATGACAAAAAAAATATATCAACGTCATCGCTGCTTAGTACCCAATACCATCATTCTTGTTAGCAAAGTAACTGAAGTGATTATTCGTAGAAATTTTTTTGTTTAATTGTGGGAACTAAAATTAAGAAAAAAAATTCGATAAAAAAAATTGCTTGAATTCAAATGGTTACTTGCATATGTTATTCGAGTAATCGTTACATTTTATTTATTTTTATATTTCATGTAAAGGGGAACGCATTGGGGAGTTATTTGGGCCACGGATGACCCCACAAAAAATTCAAAATTTTCTCAAAAATCGGTGAAATATCGAAGCCTTTTGAGATTAGATGAGATGAGCATTTCGTGGTCTTCTCTAGGGTTTGAAAACGTATGATTCCTTGGTAGTTGAGCACTTTAACGACTACAACTCACTTGAGCTAAAATCTTGGCATTATAGTGGCAGACAACAGATTGTCTGTTGCGTCATATCTTTACGTTGCTCGCAAAGAAAACTCGCAGCTAAGTGTGGAATCTTTATGTGCCCCGATATGATAAATTTGGAACTCTTTAAGATTTTCGAAGATACTTTGACTTGACCAGTATCTATTTTAAGAATGTTCGTTTGAAACAGAGCTCTTAATGCCAGCACAACTTGTTCCTTAAAGGCTTTATGTACGATGGCCTCGTATGAATTGCATGTCAAACTTGTCTCCTATTATTCTAGCCGTAGTTTCTACAGCCCTGGTCCACGCTACAATGTGCAATGAGCTAAAATCTAACAGAGTATCAAATGCCGCTGTACAATAGGTTCTCATTGCCTCGTTTATACCAATGCATGCCAGTCCTTGTATCTTTTCCAAATCCATCCGAGTTGTTTCTATAATTAGCGCCGCCTACTCAAACAATGGCGATTGAGGGCACAATTTGCCAGCCCGTCATAGCGTACATCCAACATTCATGTGATTTTCTTGCCATGCTATGCTTTCTGTGTATAGTTATGACACGAGATTTTATTGTTCAATATTCTCTGATACTCTGCCACAAATTTTTGTGATAATATCTCACACAAGAGTGGAGATATTCCGTGGTTTAAACCCCAGCTCACATATCCCGTACGAAAAAACTTCTTTCAGTCACTCTAAGAGTAAATAAATCAAATATGTTGTTCAGAGTATTCTAGTAGGTAGTGTTGGCTTATTAGACGTAAGGCCTCGTTTCAAACCCCAAGTCAGACATTTCCAACAAAACGAAATATGAAACAAATATTTCTTAGGCGACTTCCCCTCACCAGATTTCTGGCAAAAAGGCTGAGAAAAATAAAATTGCCATGAAAAGTAAAAATCTATCTTTCAGAATCGACTTTAAGCTGTAGGTTCCGCCACTCATGTATATAATTAACACACCCCGCATAAGACATAAGTGGTGTGACAAGCTAGGTCTTAATCCTAACTGAAGGCTTATAATGACCAAATATGTATGTAAGTATGTACTTTGCCTTCCATTTTCGTCATATTATCTCACCCAAGTGTGAAAAGCCGATGGTTCAAATCCTAGCTAACACATCTCATACAAAACTAAATACGAAAAAATTCTTTCAGTGCCGTCTGGCAAAAACTCTGGAGAGTAAATAAATCAAAATAAATCGATCTTTTCTGATGGTCAGGCCGCGATAAGATCTGTATCGTGTTTCGTGAATAACTCTAGGATCGTTAGGGACTGTCGCCGCTGTCTCGACCTTCTTTCTGGGCGCTTCACGGGCACAGTAACATTCCGGGAAACTGTAGGGCCGACGAGCTCGCCAGAGCTGGAGCGTTCCTTCCGGAATCCTCATCAATTGAACTGGCTATGCCACTTGCCTCGGTCAAGTTGGACATTGCGCGGAAATTCTCTCGGGACGCCAACCTATCCTGTGTTAGTGAGGAGTCCAGCTCCACCGCTAGACTCACCTGGCCCTTGATGGATAGAAGGCGTACCAACCAATTACTTGGTCTTGGCCACGGTGGCCGTGCTTACAGGTCATTGCATTATGGGTAGACACGCGGAGAGAATGAGGCTGCCATTTAACGACTTCTGCCGTGGATGCAGATGCGCTGAGGAAGAGGAAACTGTTATCCACTTTCTTTGTCAGTGCCCGTCTCTTGCTAGCTGTAGATATAGGTTATTCGGCTCTCCATTTCTTGTCAGCTTGACGGAGCTATCATCTGTTGATATCAAGGATATAGCTTCGTTCATCAAACTTTCTGGCTGGTTTTCCAGTATAGGGTAGTCGTGCTTTTGATGTGCAGCCCTTGCGCTGACCAACTTCTTCCTCTTCCCTGATTTTGGTGGAACTTGGTCAGTACAGGGACTGCATTCACCCGTGGCATCACAACGGGCCGCTATGCGTGCTCAAGTGAACTTTGTGAAATCAGAGCAACCACTTAGACCTAACCTAACCTAAATAAATCAAATCTGTTGTCCAGGGTCGACATTTTACTGTATATGCCGCCCCTTATGGATAAAGTTAATACACATGCACAATGAGTGCAGTGAGAAGTTTGGTTCTAATCCTGACTAAAGAGTTTTAATGAGCAATTAAGCAAATAAATGAAGATGAAGCAGATACAAATACAGTGTCCGCTGGGTTAAAATATACCAAAAAAGGGGGAAGGAGAAGAGATATATAACACTGCCAGTCAGTGCTAAGGGTCATATCACTCACTCAAAATGTTTTTAAACAAAACAATTGGATTAATTGCTGAGATAAGCTAATAAAATATGTTCACACATCTTCTCTGTCAATTGGACAATGATCGTGGGAACCTTTTTATTGTAGTATCCTCTTGTCATTACAGGTGTTTCGATTAAATGCTGCTTTAAAATTCCATTTTATACGCTTAATATTCACTGCATACAACAACAATTCATACCTTAAAAGCGTATTTGAATATTAAAAATCGATTCCTTAACAGGGGTGTGTCACGTTTCAAAATTAATGCAATTTTTTTTTAATAATTTGTTAGGAAAACAATTTTGTTTTTTTTTCTTTAATAACAAAATAATAACAATAAAGCTGTAATAAAGATTAAAGATTTCTAATGAATTTTTATAAACAAAACATTTGCCACCCCATACTTTACAAATAATGATACGAGTATAAAATATTGCAATGCAATGCTTAATTAAATACTGTAATGAATTAAGCATACAAAATGAATAGAATAATTAATAGAGATGAATAGATGAACATTTTAATACTGATGATCATTAAGAAAAGTGTATCTCGTAGTCAGTCAGTCACTGATTCGTAAGGGTTTAAAGTATGACACATTAAATCGAATTCACTTCACTTGAGTTCACTTTAAATTTGTTTTTCTTTTTTTCTTTTATTGTTGTTGTGTTGTGATTAAATAACAATGCAGTCACTTAATTATACTTTTGTTTGTAAACTTCAAAAAAAAGACACAATAAAACAACCACAACAGATACAATTAATGACGGAATTATTTTTCGCAAAAACAAATCTACAAAAATGAATTAAAAAAAATCGTATTGAAGTGTTACTAGAGGTTGAATGCAAAAAAAAATGAGATTTATAGGTAGTCAACGAAATTTAGAGGCTGTACATCGCGTAATGTAAGTTAGGTTAGGTGGCGAACCCTAAGGTCCCACTTGGAATAGAGATTAGACACATTGTAGTAACACAATTTAGTATTCTCTTCGGTTATCAAACACTTCCTATAGGAAGCCTTCCAATTTCAAAATAAGTCTTCCTATTGCAACGAGATATATTGGAGAGTTCAGTCATGGATGACAGCAAATAAGGTCCTATTTTCATGATAACGAAAAATACAGTTTCTACCCCCATCTTAGAGGAAGCTCTAAGGAAGTCATTTGAAAGAATGCCGAGTCTTTCTTTACATTTAAGTGAGAGAAACGAAACATCAGAAATCGCCATAGTCCAGTAGTAGGGCCACGGTTCAAACCCCAGGTCAGACAGCTCCAGCAAAACGAAATATGAGAAAAATATTTTTTCGGTGACTTTCTCTCAGCAGATTTTTGGCAAAAGCTCTGAGAATAAATCAAATTGCCATGAAAACTTTCTCAACTTTATACTGTAGGTCCCACCACTCATGTATAAAATTAACACCCACATCATAAATTGTATGAGAAGCTAAGCTCGTAATGCTGACTGAAGAGTTGTAATGACCAATTACATATGTATGTATGTAAACGAAACATCAATGCAATCGGAACATCTATAACATGTGGAAAATATTAAGCTCTGTACCAGGCCTAAAGCGTTCATCCTATAACCAGCAACCCAAGACATACCTTTACTTGCTCCGTAATTTGTCTAACCGGCATTCAAGGAGGAAAATAAACACTGAAGAGACGTTCGTAAAGAACTTGATCGTAATTTGGGTGTCTAAGTACAAGATATTCTGGGAAAATCCCATCATCCAACCAGCACTGCTTCGTTTCTTAAATGACCATCTCTTCAGCTTGGAAAACTCTGCAGTAGTCAGGCAGTCTGTACGAAAATCTAATATCAGAACTCTTCAATCAAAATTCCAAAACCTAATCTGTCCATTTGGAGCCATCGGTATAATACAAAGGCTCCATCGGCTACCTCCGGATCATCACACGAAAAGTTGCAATCCTGAAACTAAATCTCTGATAAAGAAAATTATAAACAACCTTGTAGTTGACCCTATGGCCTAAGACTAGGCCAGCTTAGTATTTTACTTCAGTAGAAAGTTAGAGTAACAGAGTGTACAAGTTATCAGTACAGCTGATAAGTGCACAGACAGCACTTTGTCTATTAGTCTGCAATGGCATTGGCATTTGAGCACTTTCCACCAAAGGCGATTACCATGAAACATAGATTGGCATCTCCCTGTAAGAACAAAAAGCGGAGTAGTCACAGATGGATAAGCTAGTTGAACTAGGGTAATAAAGGAAGATATTTAAGCTGCAGAATTATCGAAAAAGAGTGAGATATATAAGAGAAGTCCGCTTCAAGCCAGGGACAGGTATGGGCAAAAAGAGTGGAAGATTTTCTCTTTCTTCAAACCAATTACGAAATAATGAAGAGATGTACCTACGATCTAATGTTAGTAGTTGATTGGCTTGCGTGTATACGGTAAGGGATGTGAAGACCAACCTTTGCACCACAGACGTCAGGACCAAAACGGAAGTTTACCAATCAAAGTAAAAGTAGCTGATTGGTATACTTCCTATTCCATTTAAGCTAGGAGACTCTGGCAATAAAGCAAGAATTTTCCTCAGCCCAGCGGCGTCATAAGCAACATAAGAGATAGCTCTATATATACTCACGTGTGGATTTGTATCTGGTACCACAGGAGTGTGGTCTTGTTAGGACCACTACATCAGTTATTCAACTACCGAGGTGTCCTTATGATCAAGAACGCAAATTATCAACGCATATATCAATCAGTTCAGACCAGAATCGTTTAGACTAGAAATGCTTATAGTTGGAGATCTTTTATCAGTATCCGTTCTGCAGCGTGATTAATTGCTATTATATTAGTCTGAACAGTAGTCAGAAAGATGGATAGATATCCTGAGATTGGGACATACATATACATACATACATATATAATTCGTCAACCCTTCACTCAGAATTACAATCTAGCTTCTCACACAACCCATGTTGTGTGTGTTAATTTTATGCATGACTAGCGGGACCTACAGTTTAAAGTCGTCTCCGAACAGCTGATTTTTGAGAAGCTTTTCATGCTAGTTTTATTTACTCCCAGAAATCAGCTGAAAGGCAGTCGCCAAGGAAATATTTTTTCATATTTCATTTGAATGTCTGTCCTGCGGTTTAAACCGTGGCCTCAAGTCTAATAAGTCAACACAATACCTACTAGAATACGGCGACTTTTGAGACTGAGACCTTCAGAGAAAATCTCAAGTTTAAAACTAAACGTGTAGACTTCTAAAGGATCTCCGGAGATGATCTTGTATGTTAGGTTAGGTTAGGTTAGGTTAGACGACGTGTACTTGTCAATTAAGACAAGTACAGTACCCGGAGGTCGAATTGACCTATTGTACAACGTCCTAGTTTCTCACACCACTTATGTTGTGTGTGTTAGTTTTATATATGAGTGGTGGGACCTACAGTTTAAAGTCGACTCCGAACGACAGATTTTTATTTATTGAGAAACTTTTCAGAAACTTTTAGAAGTCGCCGTGGTCTAGTAGGTAGTGTGTTGGCTTATTAGACGAAAAGCCAGGGTTCGAGCCCCAGGCCAGACATCAAAATAAAATACAAAAAGTATTTCTTCGGCGACTTCCTCTCAGCAGATTTCTGGCAAAAACTCTGAGAGTAAATAAAATTGCCATGAAAAGTTTCTCAAAAATCTGTCGTTCGGAGTCGACTTTAAACTGTAGGTCCCGCCACTCATGTATAAAATTAACACACACAACATAAGTGGTGTGAGAAACTAGGTCGTAATCCTGACTGAAGGGTTGTAATGACCAATTATATATGTATGTATGAGAAACTTTTCATGGCAATTTTTATTTACTCTCAGAGTTTTTGCCAGAAATCTACTGAGAGGAAGTCGCCGAAAAAATACTTTTTGTGTTTTGTCTTTGATGCCTGGCCTGGGGCTCGAACCCAGGCTTTTGCGTCTAATAAGCCAACACACTACCTACTAGACTACGGCGACTTCTTGTAAGAGGACCAGACTTTCCTGCTTGGAATTCTAATGTGAAATCACCTTTCAAGACTAGGATCAGAAGAGGAGGATTCTCAGATACAGAAGGCTTGGCTTGATCCTCATAGCATCATATTCGTACAAGAAAATCCTGTCTACATGACATACAATTTGAACTAAAAGTAGCAACATAAGCAATGGAAAATATGCGTTTATTAAGCTTCGTATAGATTTTAAAACGCAAAATACTTAGTTTTTTTGCCAAGTACAGCTTAATCATAAAGATCACGTCTTGTTTTTCGTATTTTTTTTTTTTTTTTTGCAAAACAACAATAACAATAGACAACGAAATTATTTAAAGCATACATGCATGCTTGTATGCTGGTGAACATTATTAAAATATTTTAAATAAATCGCATTTTGCAAATTGACTCCAAAACTAATTACGGGTGTAAGAAAATACAAAAAACAACTACAAACTAAAAAATGAATCATAAAATCATTTAAAATAAACAGAATGCAGTTGCTGTTTAAATGGAATTTCAAACTTAAAAAACTTAAAAAACAATTTAATTAGAAGTACTAAATTAAACATAGAATATGCATAGAGACACTCACATACTTGCTGGAAATAATATGCTGGCCACAACAGTTTGACTGAGTTAATTGCATACAAGGTCTACCATACACACACATTAAGTACTTTAAAGTATTTGAGGGAAGCGGAATACCCATGGAAATCTTTATAGAAAATCATTAAACGTGACAGTTTTTTTTGAAGTGAATTTTTTTTGGCAATTATTTGGCTGCTCAAAGGTCATTGGATACACTCTCGTAGTGCTAGTGATAAGAACTTTTGTATATAGCCTTGAGCTTTTTCAATGATGCAGTTGTTTCAAATGATCGTAATTTAGTTGTATATTCGGTATTCAGAAGTTGGTTTATACTATGTTCAGATATGGACTTTTATTGAGTCAATATTCGGTTAATTGAGTACAATATTTTAAGTGTTCAGGCATAATAATATACGCAGTTCAGCTGCTTATTCAATATTCAGTTGACAGCTGATAAACAGCTGGTTGTTTCAACAACATTGTTTTTACTTTATTTTCTTATTTTGTTGTTTTTTGTTTTTTTATTGTTTGTCGCTATTGACATTTGAGTTGTCAAATATCAACAAAAAGTGTTCGGTTAATTGTAATATGCTCACTAAACACACTTATGACAGTGCTGCATTTTAAGTTTTACTCAATATTATAACAATTTACGTATTTATTGCGCAATTAATAATTGAAACTTTATATGAAATATTGAGCTCAATAATGACGTTTATTGCGATTTACGCAATAAAGCTGCATATCTGAACACCGTATTAGGCTGATATTAGGAAAATAGATTGAGGCAGGGGAAAAAGAAGACAATTGTGTTCACAATATTAAATTGTAAGAGACAAGATCAATTACAAAAAATGTTTTATACGAAATGTCTACGATGTCTACGTTAAGGAGTTAGGGAGTAGTTCTAGTAGGTAGTGTGTTGGCTTATTAAACATGAGACCTCGAGGTCAGCAGAGCGAAATATGAGAAAATATTTCTTTGGCAGTTTGCAGTTTTCTGACAAACACTCTGAGCCCAAAATAAAATTGCTACAAAAAAGTTGCTCAAAAATCTATTGTTAGGAGTCGGCTTTAAACTGTAGGTCCTGCCACTCATAGAAGCTTGTGTTTTGGTATTCACTGGATAATATTTTTACGTGGTGGGTTCCAAGCACACATTTAAAGTTCAGGGGAGTGGACTTCACTGCACGCATTAGTTAACATCTAGCGGGTGCCAGTATGCCATCCACGAGGGGCCGCATGGAGGCTGTGTGTCAACTTGAATACAGCAAGACAACGATCGTCTTGGAGGTCGCCACACTGACCACAGTCAGAAACTTTATATTATTTGCATTCAGATCAAGCGCAGGATCACCCTTGCCAACAATGCTACTACGGTCTCAATAGGCAATTGAGTAGCAGTGCTTCTTTATGGCCCAGAGGCATAGATACTATTAAGCACTGATGCAGCAACCTTGAGAGTATTCGAGAGAAAATTCCTACATAAGATGTTCCGTCCATTGCGAGTTGGCGATAATTTCCGCATCCGATCCAACAGTGAACTGTATGAGCTCCTCAACGACATGGACGTTGTGTAGCGTGTTAACGTCCAGCGGTTGCGCTGGCTTGTCCATGTCGTTCGAATATAGGACGATGCTCTGGCGAGACGGGTATTTGATGCGGGCATATGCGGAAGTCGGCGAAGGGGACTACCTTGTTTGCGTTGGAAGGACCAAATCGAGCAACCCCCGTCATCGATTGGTGTAACAAACTGGAGTAGGCGTGCAAGAGGCAGAGGCGCCTGGAAGGATGAGTTAAGGCAGGCCGAAATCCGTTAATCGGGTTGTTAATGGCCAGCTAAGTAAAGTAAGTCAGTGCTGCCACTAATGTATAAAATAATCAGACACAACAGAAGTGGTTTGAGACGGTGGCTCGTAATCCTGACTGAAGGGCATTAATGATCAATTATGGATGTATGTATGTTTTACAGGACTATCTCTCACCTTATAATTAATAGCTCTTCGTGAAACGGTTTAACTATTGAGAAGTCTATGTCAGTAACTTCCATTAATGGAAAAATTGAGGAGATGATGTGCGCAAAGAAAAAATTGCATCCTCTTGCAGGGATGAAAACGGAAACTTCGGTACAGATAAGCAAGAGATGCAGAGATGTCTCTACTCTACCACGAGATGATGACGACTCCGACAATAAAGATGATGATGTACCGAATCCAATCGATAATGACTGCATGGAGTTTCCGCTGTCCAGCCATTAAGTGGTCAAAGTCGCAATTGTGCAACTTAAGAATAATAAAGCTGAAAGCCCTGATAACGTGCCTACTGAATTGTTTAAGGCCTGAGTTAAAGAGTTGCAAGGCTACATGCACCAACTTATTTACAGAAGAAAGTAAGCCCAACGATTGTGACCTCACTGCCCTCTGTCCTGATTTGAAAAAGGAAAACTCCTGATATGCGCCAATTACAGGGGTTTACGCCTTCTCCCTATTGCTTATAAGGTTCTTACGAGTATATTGCTTGAAATCATCAAAGCACTGATTGGACCTTAACAGTGCGGTTTCAGTCCCCGTGTGTTTACCACCGACCACATTTTCACGTACGTTAAATCCGGGAGTAGTCCTATGAAGACCAAATCGACACAAACCATCTTTTTGAGGCAGCCTTCAATAATCCTATAAGGAATCGAGTTTTTGCCGCAATGTTTGAACACGATATACTTGCATTGAGCAACTCCTACAGCTCCGTCAAGGTAGAAATGGATTTCTCCATAGGCTTTGATACCGTTTTCAGACAAGGCGATGCCTTATCATGTGGGCTCTTCAACTTCGTCCTGTAGAAGGTTCAGCGGAAGGCGGGTGTGTTTCGTAATGGTAATTGCGAACGCTGACGAGACTGACATCATTGAGCGTATTAAGCGAGATGGTACTACTGCCTTTAGCGCTATTTAATTTGAGTCTACTAAGATCAATTTGACAGCAAATGAGAGTAAAAAGCAGAATATGTTCTTGACGCGTATGAAGTTATGAACACGTATGCGGCATTTTTCATCCCTGATTACAGCTGATGATTATACTTTCGATATTGTCAGTGAATTTGTTTATCTTGGCCCCGCCGTTGTCACACAAATATGATGCCAATCGAGAGGTCAAGTTTAGGATCACTAAAGACGTATTTTTTGTTCATTCGCTACAATACAATAACAAATCATTTCGTGTAAATAGACTCTCTCCACAAGTGAACTCGAATGGTGGTGATGTTATGTCTGGAAAGAATTGAAAAGTGCTGCAGAAGTCAACATAGATGTCTGAATTAAAAAGAAAATCCGTAAAGCCTGTAACTTAGCCCAACTAATGAAAGAACAATCATAAGAGTCACCACACCGGAAGGTAATGCCATAAGGTATTACATTATTCGTAAGGGCTCGAACTTGTTTAAATGAAACGCTCTTAAAACTGGACTGAATTGAAAACATCTCGGCGGTAACAAGACGAAGGCAGATTTTCAAATGTTCCAGCGTTAGGAAACTGTCCGCGTATACATGATCCTGAAGGCCAATTAACGTTGCCAAAATATGAAATTGTTCCGCTCGTGATACGACGGTCTTGTTGAACCAAAGACCGTCCAATTCAAAAACTAACATTTTTAATTTTATTTTATTTGAATCACCTTGTAAGCATGAATACAATATTATTTTAATATATTTAAATACGCCTAAACTTATGCAATAGTTTTTATAGATTTTTTTTATATACAAATGATAAAATGGTTGAATAATGGTTTAAAGGGTGGTGGTGGAAGGAAATCGATCACGATTGGCACTCTAAAAAAGGGTAAAAAAAATTATGAGGGCCTATTTTATAAAATTGTGCTGACTTACTATCCGATTTCTCCCAACCAATTTCATTATTTTCCTTGGCATTCTGCTCCATTAGCCAGTCATATAAAGGCCTATAATACTCCAGTAAACCTTGGAGGCTTAATTCCTCTTGACCCACTAATATTTTAAGGACCTCTTTGAAGCCTACTGAGGATCCTAAAGACATTGCTTTGCTGTAATTAAAGACAATAAATATTCAAAATGCATTCACATAAGTTCTTAAAGCTTTTTCTTACTAAATCTGTTGGCCCACTATGGGATGGCCCGTTAAGTCGCATAAATCCAAAGGTTTCTCGGGATCATCCTTAACATATTCCCCTGTTAAAGTGCAAAAATGCTCCAATAGCTGATATTGTAGGACAATACTATAGATTTGCGTGGTATACTGGTCATCAACTTCCATTATAAGTTTGGCGGGAGCATCAAAATCCTGATTGGTTCTAGTAACAGGCGGTTCGGCACCCGTATAGTCCTCAGTTAAACGCCAATAGGCACAGTTATCGTCCAGATCGATATTTTTATCGATAACATCCAAACGATAACGTTCCAAAATATAGAAAACGGGTATTAAAAATATAGTACGCAGACCCTAAAAACCGATTAGAACTATAAGAAATTGGTTTCAAATTTTGAACCTTTTTTAGGAGCCTTACATGCACATAAAGCCGGTTAATGCGGGTCTCTTTACTTTGATAAGATGGCTCCACTATCTTTAAACTCTCCAAGTATTTAGGCGATGAGGCGGCCAAAGAGAAGAATTTACCCAAAGCATCACTTAAATTGGGTATGGGCTCCTCCTGATACAAGGTTGTGAGATTCTCATAGGCTCGGTAATAATAAATATCGGAAACGGCCTCAAACATATTGAAAAATGTAGGCTCATTGACTATGGGGCAATAGGAAAAATTAACATGGTGTAGACCATAAAATTTCCAAGCCTTATGCCAGCAATGGTCATCCTCCAAATCGGCTTTAGGTTGACAGCTATCGCTCCAAAAAGTACTGTGAAAAAAAATTAAAAATTAGAAATTTAAGTCCACAATACGTTTCCAAAGACTTACTCTTCCAATTGAGGCATACCCAAGGATCTGAAGAATTCCTGGGCATTCCAAAAATTTATCTGAGCATTTGTGATTCCCCTTTTCAAAAGATTGGCCGTGATATTAGGCATGGGAGCATTGTTAAAAGGCACTTCCATATACCAGTCGGGTTCCCCTAAGTGAAAGGCATTGCCTATAAAGATTTCGGCCAAATGTTGAGGAAAAGGTTTATTTGGTTGTATCAATTCGGCACCATATTTAAGCCTTAATTGGCCACGTACATAGGCATGGAATTGTCGGAAGAGTGGTTTTAAATCGGACATGAAATTTTGTAAATGCTTTGATATGATGGCACTGCTCTCGCCAATATCTTTGTGCCAGAAATCGGAGGGTGAAGAAAAGCCTTGAAAAATAGGAAAATGATAGCCAAGTCACAAACCAGAATTCCAGAAATTATCACTTTATCAGACTTACCATTCATTTTCGCTGTTTTACGATACAATTCCACAAACATTTTAAAATCATCTCGGGCAGCTGTGCCTGTCTTTCGTCGCCACTCCAACCAATAATATTCAATCTCCTTGACATCATCCGTAGAATGTAAAATATGTTGCACTTCAGGTATCAGACGTAAATTACAACTTTCACGATCTCTATAGGAACATAGCTTAGCGTTCTTATAAATATCACTCATATTGGTGGTTACCGCATACAGTAGTTCCAAATCCTCCACTGGCAATACCTCATAACCCACTTCGGGTATGAGAGATAATTGTCTCTTTAAGTCCTTATTTTCTAAGGCAATGCGTTTAAATTTCATTACTTTCGTGTTGATGGTGTGTATAAGACGCATTATTTGTTGAGTGGCTATTTCCGACTGAAGCAGAGCAATCAGATCATTGGGACCTTTGATTTCATTCTGCCAATTGGCTAACACCTCACGATTATAGAGCACGGCTAAGTGATGGTTTACAGCATCTAGGAAGTTGGCAACTTCTTCTTCATTTTTGGCAATATCAGCCGAAGTGGGATGGTAATTGATTATAAGGACGAAGGCAAAGATTAAAAAGGCTTTTAACGCCATGATGAAAGTATTTCTGGAATTATAGGAAAATAAGAGAAAAATAATAAAAAATTATTTTAAAGACCCACAAAAAATTATTACGGACAGTGAACGTGAAAAGGTATGGGTATTTCCATGCTCTATAAGTATTTTAAAACTTCTTTGTCAGCGTATTCGCACACGGCATAATTATTCGTTTAAAAGACTTAAGGCATTAAAAGAAATGATAGATACTCCTGGTCAGTATTTTCATATTTGAGGGGCATTTCACGTACTCTAGGGTATTAGCGTACTCTTTAAAAATGTTCTCTTTTACGGGTATTTTCTTATGATATTTCCATGCTCTGGAAGCAATTCCATACTCTGTGCGGATGTCCATGCTCAAGGGCACTTTCCATATCTTATGATTATTTTCAAACTATATGGGTATTTCCATTCTCCAGGGTTATATTTTCGTACTATATGGGTATTTCCATACTTCCCGGTTACTATCATAAAATATGGGTTTTTCGTAGTAGTTATTATCATACTCTTTAGGTATTTCCATACTTCGTAGTTATTACCATAAAATATGGGTATTTTCACATTTGGTGGTGATTATCACACCCTATAGGTATTTCCATACGTCATATTTATTAACATATACTCCAGAATAGTTTCATACGCTATGGATATTTCCATACTCCGGGATATTTACACACTCTATGGGTATTTCCATACGTCGTGGTTATTATCATATTTTTGGGTATTTCCATATTCGTGCTGATTATCACATCCTAGAGGTATTTCCATATGTTGGAGTTATTATCATACACTATGAGTATTTCCATACTCCGGGGTATTATCATACACTATGGGTATTTCCATACTCCGGTATATTTTCATTCTCTATGGTATATTTCCATTTCGTGGTTTGTATCATACTCTATGGGTATATCCATACATCGTGGTGATTATCACTCCCAATAGGTATTTCCATACGTTAGAGTTATTATTATACACTATGGATATTTCCATACTCCGTTGTATTTTCATACTATATGGGTATTTCCATACGTACTGGTTATTATCATACTCTTTGGGTATTTCCATACTTCGTGGTGATTATCACGCCCTATGGGTATTTCCATATTAAATGTTTTTTTCCATTATTATTATTATTGTCTAAGGATTCTAATAACATCTCGCCCAGTGGTGTTGTGCTAATTTTTTTTAACCGGAACACATATATATAATTATATAGACAGGGCCGATCCTGGGTAGGCGGCCGCTCTGACCGGTCTCATGTCCCAAATTTAACGACGGGGGGGATTTTGCATTATAATCCTGGTGGCGCCGTTTTTTTGTAAGTCTCATGTCCCAAATTTGACGACGGGGGGAGCGAGATTTCCCCCAATTTTTATAAAAATACATATAAAAATTCGTCAAAAATTAGAAAATAATCAGCAATTCTTTTTAATTTTTTTTTTTCAAAACGTCAGCCAATTCTCGTTATCAGAAATCATCTTTAGTTCCGTAACGCGTTCCTGTCCAAAAAGGAAGTACCGGAACGACGTTCCGGAGCGTTCCGGCTCGACAACACCACTGATCTCGCCAAATACTGTTCAGAAGCTGATTAGTTTCAGTAAATATAAACCTTTGACTAGTATTTCTGAAGTGCAAGAACGTTTTCTTCGTTTTCCTCATCTCGGAACCAATATGTTTGAATTAAAGCGATCCCTATACTAAGCAAAGTTCCTTTGTGACTGCAATGTCCAACGCTTTCAACTAGCAAAAGTTTTACATACTTACATACATAATTCGTCATTACAACCCTTCAGTCAGGATTACGACCTAGTTTCTCATACCACTTATGTTGTGTGTGTTAATTTTATACATGAGTGTAGGGCGCTACAGTTTAAAGTCGACTCCGAATGACAGCTTTTCTGGGGAAACTTTTCCTGGCAATTTTATTTACTTTCAGAGTTTTTGCCAGAAATCTGTTGAGAGTAAGTCGCCGAAGGAATACTTTTTGTATTTTATTTTGATGTCTGGCCTGGGGCTCGAACCCTGGCTTTTCGTCTTATAAGCCAACATATTACCTACTAGACCACCGCGACTAGTTTTAGTTCTCTTAAATTCGTTTGCTTCCAGAAGAGTCTGCGCCTCTATCTATCTCCCCTTTAGCCAAGTATAACTTTGAACCTCCTCTTCCTGCTCATCTGCATGCTTATTGCACTGAATTTTGATACTATATGTGTACTTTTACGAATTATGGGTATTTCCATAAGTATTCCCTCATTGTATATTTATTTTCATACTCCAAATGCAATACATTGAAAATTCTCGTACTTTACTGCTATATCGTATGGGTATGTTCATACTTAATAGACATTTGTACTCGTGCATGGAAACCCCTACATTTTTTTCTTATACATAGTAAAACGAAAACTATGGGTATTTCCTAATTTTTAATAAAATAGAGTTCCTATATAGGAACTTCAGACTTTTTTAGTACAGTACTGTACTTTGGGTTTATCTAAGTGCCCATTAACACTTTCACGCCGGCGCTTAATGCTTTTCGCTCTATCGTGACATCACTCTCAGGTATTTTTTCCGCAGTCGAAGTATTAAAGTTCAAAATATTTGGTATTCCGTATTGCCTAATAGCATGATTAATTGCGTTCCACCGGTGATACACGCCACCCGCTGAGACAGTCTAGTGCGGACCACCGGTGGTACGCGCCGCCCGATAAGACAGTCTAGTGCGGGCCACCGGTGGTACGAGCCGGCGTGAACGTGTTAATATTTTACTAATAAAATATCTTTGTAGCTTAGTGTAGTTATTAAATATGTGTTACTTTTTTTTTAAATAAAATTATTGAATAAACATGCCATAATGTGCGTAAGTAATTTTAATAAATATTTATTTAATTAGTTTGAATTGATTAAAAATGTATTTCTTCAATCAACCAATTAAAGCAGAAAGATTTTAAAAGAAGTTTTAGATTCACAGCAGGTGTATTATTTAGCTTAGAAAATGAAAAACGAAAAATATTTAAAGAAATTGTGCAAAGTCCAGATGGGAAAACACAACCTCTCTACTTAAATCATAATCATTAAAGCTGGGAATAAAAATATTTGATGTGTTATCCGATTCTAAATGGTCACAACTCTCTGAAGGTATTGAGACTGTTCAAGTTTCAGTCAAGGGCTAAGGGTCACGTCTTAGGTTCATAATGGATTCATATCTCTTATGATCTCAAACAAACTTTACTTATTTGCAAAGAAAAGATGACATGGATGAAAGCACTTGTGTACCACAGCACTCTGATGGTATTGACACTGAAGTCCATAATGGATTCATAATCCTTATGATGTCACACAAACATTACTCATTTGCAACAAAAAAGATGGCATGGATTAAAGCACTTGTGTTGAGGTCAAGCAAATCTGGCCCCGTATGGATATACGCAGAACAACTTGTATCCCAACAATCCCATTGCTCATAAAACATAATACGAGACTCTGGTCTCTGGGTATAGACGCCCAAAGACTAAGAATGCCACACAATGATTTCTGTGAAAACTGTAATGCCTTGGGGACGATTAAACCACAGAACAACTCATCTTTCTTTACATCACTCCTCATAGAAGTTAATACCGCATTATGGCCTCTGGGTACATACACCCGGAGATGGGAAATACCACACAACGACGAAGAAAATAAAATCACAGAACATCTTATGTGTCATTGCCCAGCATTTAAAAACATGAGGCAAGGGTTTCTTGGGCAACCAGAATTTATTTGTTTAACCTATCTAGCTAAAGGTGGTTTGAATAGAATCCACATACATACATACATAATTGGTCATTACAACCCCTCTGTCAGGATTATGACCTTGTTTCTCACACCACTTATGTTGTGCGTGTTCATTTTATACATGAGTGGCGGGATCTACAGTTTAAAGTCGACTCCGAAAGACAGATTTTTGAGAAACTTTTTCATGGCAATTTTATTTACTCTCAGAGTTTTTGCCAGAAATCTGCTGAGAGGAAGTCAACGAAGAAATATTTTTTCATATTTCGTTTTGATGTCTGACCTGGGGCTCGAACCCTGGCTTTTCGCCTAATAAGCCAACACATTACCTACTAGACTACGGCGACATACCTCACAACGACTTCTACAAAAGCTGTAATGCCGTAAAAGAAGATAAGACCACGGAACAGCTTATCTGTCATTGTCCAACACTTAAGAACTTTGGAGAGGGGTTTCTTAGGCACCCAGAATTGATCAAATGATCGATCTAGCCAAGCGTAATTTGAATAGCATCCACACCAGAGGTCAGCAATGAGTATTCAAAACGATGAGTAGATTCGAATCATACATACAATTTCTGCTACTTATACGCATTCATACTTATTTTAATGTCATACTCATACTTCTCATATTCCAAGTTTGAAATACTCATGGTACTCGTACTTAACAATACGCATGATCTTATTGATTTCGACTCTCCATGACTCATCGTATACACGAATCACAAAATAAGTATGATTCGCGTACGAACACTACAATACTCTCAAGAAGGTTGTGTGCTTGCTCTGCTTGCTGTCTTTTTCTTTTTTATTTACGTGCCTTTCTTCGATTCACTCGAATTATTTATGAGTATTATAAGAATTTTTCAAAATTTATGAATATGAATGAGTAGGCGTATGAATCGAACACATTTCGAATGTTATGAGTTTGATGTCAATGTTGTACTCATACTTATTGCAACGTGTACTTATTAATCAATGTTGTAGTGAGTACGTATGAGTCAAAGTAGTTGGATTTCAATACTGTTGACTCACTCATACTCAAAATTTCATGAGTACTTATGAGTAGCGAAAAAGCGATTCATTGCTAATCTCTGAACCTACACCTTCATTAAAACTATCTGAATGGCTGCAAAATACCAGCCTGGAGTTATAGATGAACAGTAGTCGCCGTAGTCTAGTAGGTAGTGGTTGGCTTATTAGACGAAAAGCCAGGGTTCGAGCCCCAGGCCAGACATCAAGACAAAATACAAAAAGTATTTTTTCAGCGACTTCCTCTCAGTAGATTTCTGGTAAAAACTCTGAGAGTAAATAAAAATCGCCATGAAAAGTTTCTCAATAAAAAAAAAAATCTGTCGTTCGGAGTCGACTTTAAACTGTAGGTCCCACCATTCCTGTATAAAATTAACACACACAACATAAGTGGTGTGAGAAACTAGGACGTTGTACAATGGGTCAATTCGACCTCCGGGTGCTGTACTTGTCTTAATTGACAAGTACACGTCCTCTAACCTAACCTAACCTAACCTATAGATGAACAACGGAACAGCTACAATCGGTATCGCTATGGGGCCTTATAGAACCAAAGTAAACTGTGTTTTTTAAGTGGGCTGTTTAACACACATCCTATACAGCATGGAGAAAAACAAATTCAGTAGATTCTAAGTGCACAGTGAGTGCAGACAGCATATCAAAACAAAAGACTTAGAACACAAACTTTTTTAAAAAAAATTAATTTCGCTTCTAGTCGTTAAGACGTACTAAACTTAGTTTATCATTGTATAACAGGTTACTAAACGTGGTTTAGAAAACTAGCTTGTCATATCGGGCTTAATTGCCTAAACATTCCTCAAAAAAAATTTCATTTTTCTCACACCAGAACATGTTAGTTAATGTAACGGAAATCCTTTATTAGCTTCAGTGAATGAAGCTTGCTTTACATGAGCCATTAATTGTTTTGTTTTTTCTTTTTCCTTTTTTTCAAACCATTTTTTAAGGCTTTAAAATATCGTTAAAACACCAAAAACCAGTTCATATTCACATAAATAATGTTTAAAACAAATTATGGCATAAAAAATAAATTTTTTTCTTCGTCGTTTTGTTTAATGGTAAAAAAATGCAACACTTTTTAAATTTATCTTGGGTTTGTGCTTCTTCTTCGTTTTTTTTAATTGTTTTTTTTTTTTTGGCATTGGGTTTCAGTTTCAAATTCATTTCTTCACAGAGTTTATGAGCCGGGTGCTTCATTTACATTTGAATGGAAAGCAAATGATAACAGACGAAACGCAATAAACGTAACAATTTTACACAATCAGTCTTTGAATAATAAAAATAACTGGCAAATAAATCTTTTATTTTTTGTTTTTGTTGTTATTGTAGTTGTTGTTGGTTTTTTTAATTTTTTTTTTTACAAAAAAAAATGCCATGAAAAATTTTTCTTTTTTTTTTGCTTCATTATTCGAAGTGCATTCACTTTCATTTGATGAGCAAAGAAAACCTGCATAATTATTATCATCACTGTTATTAGCAAGCTTCAATAGCAACAATTGTTGTAAATCTTATTGTTGTTGTTATTGTTAGTTTTCTTTCCCCATTAGCTGGGTACATAGTTTTCTAGGCCAATTGCTTGAGATTAACAACACAATTATACGTGACTAGAAGTTGTTAAGAAATACTTCGCAATTATGCTTCTTTTAACCGACTTTTAATTCTTTTTTTTTCTGTTTTAAAAAAAGTTTCTAATATTTTATGTTTAAAATGTTTTCAATTACCTCTCGTAAACGTTACTAAACCACGACTAAAATATCTTGGCCAAGTAAAAGCTTATAAAACCATTAATTGTTAACGCAGCTGGCTGGCTAGCTGCTTGGATGCATCCAAGCAACCAACCATCTATTCGTTCATTCATTCATATTCATAACAACACTCACTCTCTTTCTCTTTATGTTGAAAACATTAAAACTGAGTTTCTCTTTTCTTTAAAGCCGGCTTCTTTGCTTATCAAGTATAACAGGTGTTTAAAGCCTAGCTTTGTTGTTAGAAAAAAAAAAACAAAAACAATTAAAAAATTCTTATTGTATTCATGCTCTTTTAAAGCATACTTTAAGAGAGTATTATTATTAGCTTGTGAAGCTCTTTTGTAAAACTGCGCTCATTAACACAATTAACCTGCATAAATTCTTTTTTAAAATTTTGCTTATTCTAACTTAGCAGGCCTATTGCAGTTTTACAAAAAAAAAAATTAAAATTACTACCGTAACGTCTCTAAATAAACATTTTGTTTTTGATTTTTTAATCTTTTTTTTATTAAATTTCACATTTTTTTTTGTTAATGAAGGCCTATTTACCCTAAAAAGTAATAAAAACATTTCTTAATAACATTTGAAATTTCAACAATTTTTCAAATAGGGGCCTATTTACCACATCAATATTATAAGCTTATAAAAAAATAGCCTTGGACCGCTAATTTAATCCTGTTCTGAGGAACGAACAACACCTTTTAAACGATTTTTAAATTCAATGAAAATTTGTTTATTTGCTGAGGTAGGAGGCCCAATTATACAAATAGAGATCAAGAAAGAATTGTTATACACCTTCCTTTAGACCCACACTGTCGGTTAGATGTTGTGGAATAATCTTCTCAAAACCCTTACTAATGCAAGTGCTTAGTTCCATGCCAGAACGTTAGGTTAGGTTAGGTTAGCGGACGTGTACTTGTCAATTACGACAAGTACAGTACCCGGAGGTCGAATTGACCGTGTGTACAACGTCCTAGTTTCTCACACCACTTATGTTGTGTGTGTTATTTTTTATACATGAGTGGTGGGACCTACAGTTTAAAGTCGACTCCGAACGACAGATTTTTTGAGAAACTTTTCATGGCAATTTTTATTTACTCTCAGAGTTTTTGCCAAAAATCTGCTGAGAGGAAGTCGCCTAAGAAATACTTTTTGTATTTTGTCTTGATGTTTGGCCAGGGGCTCGAACGCACTACCTACTAGACTACGGCGACTTCATGCCTTTAAAAATAGATCTGAGCACACTGGGACCTGTGATAACTCCTATAAGTAATGTCACTTCGTACTTAGATAACTTTGATCATCTCCTCCTTTACATACATACATACATAATTGGCCATTACAACCCTTCAGTCAGGATTACAACATAGTTTCTCACACTCACACACTCTCATGTTGTGTGTGTTAATTTTATACATGAGTGTCGAAACCTACAGTTTAAAGTCGACTACGAACGACAGATTTTTGAGAAACTTTTCATGGCAATTTTATTTACTCTCAGAGTTTTTGCCAGAAATCTGCTGAGAGGAAATCGCCGAAGAAATATTTTTTCATACTTCTTTTTGATCTCTGACCTGCGGTTTGAACTGTGGCCTTGCGTCTAATAAGCCAACACACTACCTACTACTACTGCTACGGCGACTCCAATCGGCTCACTCTTAGTATCTCCGCGAAATAAGTCTAGTGAAATGTGTAGACTTTACTTCAATGAATTTAAGGTCAAGCGAAGATCAGAAAATAAATAAAATTGCCATGAAAAGTTTCTCAAAAATCATGGATAAATTTAACACACAAAACATATGTGGTGTGAGTAGCTGGTTTGTAGTCCAGACTAAAGGGTTGTAATGACCAAATTAGTAAGTAAAGATCAGAGGTCAGCAATGAGTATTCAAAACGATGAGTAGATTCGAATCATACTTATAATTTCTGATGCTTATATGCATTCATACTTATTTTAATGTCATACGCATACTACTCATATTCAAAGTTTGAAATACTCATGTTACTCATACTTAACAATAGGCATGATGTTGTTGATTTCGTCTCTCCATGACTAATCGTATACATGAATCACAAAATAAGTATGATTCGCATACGAACACTAGAATACTCACTAGAAGGTTGTGTGTTTGCTTTGCTTGCTGTCTTTGTCTTTTTCTTTCTTCTTTCTTTGTAAATTCAACAACAACTAAGACTGTAAATTTTGACGAATCACTCGAATCATTTATGAGTATAGTAAGTATTTTTCTAAATTTATGAATCTAAATGAGTAGGCGTATGAATCAAACATATTTCGAATGTTATGAGTTTGATGTCAACGTTGTACTCATACTTATTGCAACCTGTACTTATAAATCAATGTTGTACTGAGGACGAATGAATCAGAATAGTTGGATTTCAATACTGTTGACTCACTCATACTCAAAATTTCATGAGTACTTATGAGTAGCGAAAAAGCGATTCAATGCAGATCTCTGGTAAAGATTAGATTTTTCAGGGCATAGAGTTGCATACACTTAACAAAAAAAAAGTTTAACCGTCTGATCGACAAAGAATTTCGTTGATCCTTCGATAAGATTTCAGCTGCCATTTTCATATCTTATCTTCCAGTCATGTCTGAAAACATAACTTGACTTGTTGATGCCAAGGACCATAATCCAGTCATTCCTGGACGACAATTATACTACGAACAGTAATTTTTGGACATCATCCTCAAGCCTAACAACATAATGAATCACTTTGTTAGAACAACAACGCTCCAACTGCTTCTTTAAGTTTAAGTGAAGGCCAGACGATACCTGAACCTGCTTTCGATCGTGGTTTTTTATCGGAAATACCGGCTGATTATATTATGATAACAATTTACAAACCTAATGAATGTTATCCAAACCACGTCATAAAGTCAGATTAGGAATCGTTTCAGAAGAATTGAATTCTATATTGTAGCTTGCTTTACCCGATAGCTGTACTACTATTTAGTTTGAAGTATTGACTATAAAGACAACTGCTGTGAGATTCCGATATCAGAGTATATCAAGTGGAGATTTGTACTCTTCTTTACTGACAGTACAGCGGGCAATAGATCTCCAGGGAGTATGTACACAAGATTATCCAAAAATATAGGGGTCTCTAGAAGAGATATACGTTCCAGAACCCAAAGACATTGAAGGTAACAACAAAGCTGACACACTTTAAAAAGCCAAAAATATAGGGAGTCTCTGGAAGAAAAAGAAGCACAACAGATGGTTACGTTCCAGAATCCTAAAACATTGAAGGTAACAAAAATTTGAACGAATTTATACAGGAGATTAGAATACCTCTGAAGAGGAACAAACAAGTTCTCCCACACATGGTCTTTACCTATTTGCAGGGATGGAATGATAATGAACCTGCTTGTATAGAGATCAGACAAATCTGAAGCTCTTATATACTTATGCAGAACAAACTTTGCGTTAAACTTAAGCAGGAACCTCAGAGCAATTAGAACGAGATGCTGACCTCTGACCACATACGTTCGGTGGGTGCAATTACCCCACAATGGCTTCTGACAAGCCTGTACTGACGAGGAAAATAAGGAGACCAGAAAACATTTTCTCAGTAATTGTTTAGCATTTTAGGAAACTGAGGCGAAGGGTTGTTTTTGGGCATCCAGAATATTAAACGAACTTGAGTAGACAAAGATGATTTAAGTAGAATCCCCACCTTCATATAACAACCGAAATGGCTGGGAGATAACCATCCAGAAGTTATTGCTGCATGATGGAATGGGTACCATCGGTATTATAATGGAATCTTATAGGACCAATTTAATGTCATCGAAGTTATCACTACTTTCATACTTCGATAACTCGATAAATTGGCGATAACTTAGTTAGTCGCTTATAGTAAAAACCTTACTCGATAATATATTTATACGAGAGTAGGCTCTGAATGAAAAACCAGAATTTTTTTATTTTCTACAAATTTTTTCATGTTATCGTTACTGTTCGATAACTTGATGAAAAGGCACGAAATAGGTCTTCCATTCTAAACTAAATCGTT
The DNA here is from genome assembly GCA_932273835.1 of Sarcophaga variegata. Classification (NCBI taxonomy): domain Eukaryota; kingdom Metazoa; phylum Arthropoda; class Insecta; order Diptera; family Sarcophagidae; genus Sarcophaga; species Sarcophaga variegata. The sequence goes on along the minus strand of OW026361.1, from coordinate 12,117,846 downwards.
ATAATATAACATTATAATGAGTTTTTGAAAAAACATCCAAAATTTAGTCAAAAAATTAATCTTTTTTGAAATCGATTAAAGTTATCGTTAACTTTAATCTTCGATAACAGGTTAAATATACTGACAATTAAAAACGATTATTTTTTTGTTATTTTAAACTGTTTACTCTTCAAAATTATAAAAAAATAGTGTAAGTGCTTAAGAAAATTGAAAATAGTCACGGTGAAGAAATCCCTCCTCCACCTTCATTAAGGATTTTATGCTGAAACGCATTCTGTAAGGAAAAAAATAGAAAAATCGATAAAACCGCTTCTCTATATACAATTCAATTAAAGAAAACTTACTATCCGATTTGGTCCAGCCGATATGGACATTATTTTTAATATTTTCGGCTTCCAACCAGACACGCAAAGGTTCAAAGTATTCAGCAATAGCACTGCCGGTCATAGTACGTTCACCATTGAAGGCTTCCAATGCATCGGGCCAGGGTTTGGAGGCACCCATGGATAACATTTTTCTGTAATAGTGAGACAAATGAAATAAATTGTTCCGCTATTTTTCAATGGAGTGATAAAAAGAAAACCTACTGGAAAGATTCACCAGCAGCCAAACTGCCATAGATGTCACAGTTATCCAAAGGCAATTCAGGATTAGTGGGATCATATTGACCGGCCTTGATGCAAGCGGACTTGTAGAATTGGAATTGAATGATAAAGGAGACCAAATATCTCAAATATTCAACATCGGCAGAGACATGGTACTTGGCGGGGGCATCAAAATCTTGTTCAGTACGTACTACTGGTGGTTCAATGCCGGAGTATTCTTCACGCAACTTCCAGAAGGCACAGTTATATTCGGTCTTATTCACTTGGCCGCGGAACAAGGCCCAACGGTATTTATCCATGGTAAAGGCGAATGGCAGGAAGGTGATTTTATCCAAGGCCTAGTAGAAGTTTAAGAAAAGCAAACAAAAATTTCGTTATTTCGATAACGATAACATTAACTCGATAACGATAACTTACAGTCAAGAACAATTGATTAATGCGGGCCTCTTCATCACGTTCATAATTCTTCAATAAGCCAACACTTTCCAAATGTCTAGGTGTGGATACAGACAAAGACAAAACATCGCCGACAGCTTCATGGAAACCAGGATTGGCACCAGTACGATAGACGAAGGGCTGATGTTGATACTGCAAGAAATATTGAATGTGACCCAATTCATGGTGCACGGTAAAGAATTGATCTTGTGTGACACGGGTACATTGCTTAATGCGAACATCATCGACCAAATAAAAGTCCCAGGCAGAGGCATGGCATACCAAATCACGGCCATCGGTGGGTTTCTCCAAGATGCTCTTGTCCCAGAAGTTTCTATAAAGAAGGGTGACCACAATTATAAATATTTCAAGTTTAAATGGGTTTTCGTTCATCAAACTTACTGTGGCAATTTCTTAAGGCCCATGGATGTAAAGAAATCATCACCCATTTGGAACATTTTCAGGGGAGTATAGCCTTGCTTAACCATTTCATTGGTGACATCGATCAAAGGCTTGTTGGGGAAGGGAGAAACAATATCGGCAATATCGGACCATTGTTGGGCCCACATGTTGCCCAACAAATGCATGGGTAAGGGACCAGTTTCCGAGACAACATCATCGCCATAGTGTTGACGCAAACGATAACGTACATAACCATGGATTTGTAAATACAAAGGACGAATGGCATCGAAAATATCTTCCAATTGTTGTTCCATTGTTTCATCCTCATACTCATCCAACCACATTTCGGCGCCCGATTCAAAACCATTCAATTTGGCGGCCTTGGTATTCAATTCAATGTATTTTTCAAAAGCTTTACGTGTTGGTGTACCAGCCTTATCATAAAACTCACGCCAATAATATTTCAATTCCTCGGGGTCACGGCTTTTGGTAATGACCTCTTCAATTTCGGGATCCAAAGACAAATCGCATTTCTCCTTATCCTTATAATCGCATACACGGACCTTGGCGAAATTGGACTCCATGGAGGACAAAGTATCCAAAAGTTCAGCATAGTCTTCTTCGGGCAGAGCAGCATAACCCAGTTTGGATAACATTTTGAACTGGCGTTTCAAATCCTCCGATTGATAGGAACGCCAATTGAATTTCAACAGATCCTTGGCAACTTCTTTCATGTACTTGGCCACATCGGCAGAAATTTCATTCTTTTTACGTTCATTCTCATCGGTAATATTGGAACCATAGGCCCAAGAGGCTTCCGTTTCCAAATTAGTGTGTTTGGCGATATCGGCATTAAGATTTTTCAAATATTCAGCAGCCGAGAGTTCCTCTTTGACGGCAGCACCTTGGCAAAGCTAAAAAGGGGAAAAAAGCAAAGGAATTTTAATGGAAAGTCTGGGCCATAAAAACTCTGGATTAACTTACCGCAAAGCTGGCCACTAAGGTCACTAATAATAATTTCATGTTTATTCACGTAGACTCTGGAAATAATTGGAGATAAAAAACGAATTTTTTCATTTAATAACTGAATGGCACTTAAAATTGTTATAATTTGGAGAGGAAGTTTTTTATTTTGTTTTTTTTTATTGTAATTGGAGATGTTATCTGTTTATTTTTAATGAATTTTTGTTATCGTTTATCAGTCAAAACTACACCATTTCCAATTGAAATTTAAATTTCCAATTTCTATTTTGAAGTGACCATACATAAATTTGAAATTCAAATGCTGAAGCGTACGTTACTAAAAAGGTACCAAGCTAAAGGTACATGAATTCAATGTCAATTATGTACTTTAACCAAAAAAGTACCAAACTTAAATGCATGAAAAGAATAAAGAAAAATAATAAAAAATTTTAAATGTTGTAAAAATGGTACTTAACTGAAAATTGGTACCTTTTTTAATAAAGTACCTTTGATAAAGGTTCATTAATGTTAAAAAAATAATTGAACAAAAAAGTACCAGACTTAAACGCATGAAAAGAAGCTCTTAAAAAGCCCATTTTAGTTCATTCTAGTAAAAAAAATGGTACTTTGCTAAAAAGGTACCAAAATAAAGGTTCATTAATTTAATGTTAAAAAAATAATTGAACAAAAAAGTACCAGAATTAAATGCATGAAAAGGAGGCTCTTAAAACGCCTATTTTAGTCCCTTCTAGTAAGAAAAAACCATAAAATATAAAAAAATTGGAAAAAGGGTTCTTGAAAAGATACTAAGATAAAAGTACCAAAAAGGTACTTTTTAAAATAATATAAAATATAGTCTGATATTTTACTATGGTGAAGTTTCATTCATTTTAACTCAATTGGTATTCATCTGTGAATCAAATCTAATCAGCTTTCTCCTGTTCAAGCCTGAGAACAAGGAAAGCACAACCCTAAGCAGTCTTTTCTTCTTCTGAAGCTCCCACCTGTCTTAAGCTGTCGATGTCTAGTATGATAGGAATCCCTTTACAGGGCAACTACCATCAACTTGTCAAAGCGAAAGCAAAGAACCGTCTGTCTGCATTGTTACAATTAGCACTCTGAGTACCTCATCTACATTGTTGCTACAGATAGTTTTACGCCTCTTCCCGCTGGAAATTTTACTGTAAGGGGTAAGCAACAAATGCTAGTCAGTATCACATGGTATGGAACTAACATCAGGCACCTAAGAATCCAAGCTAAATTCATACAAATCTTCACGGATGGTTCGAAATTGTTTGGAGCCATGTGTGGAAGGATGTTTTCGCAGAAAACATTCAATATGATAGAAACTCATTCAATATGGCTACTGGATCACGGTGCAGTGATAGTTATTAAGGATGACAAAATCTCTGGATATCTGTTTCTAATAGCCAGATGACTGTCAGTGCACTGTGTTATAAATAATGACCTCTAGGGCTGCCTACGTCTACCGCCATGGTTTCAACGAAATGACAGGCCAGTACAGTTGTCACACCACTTTAGAGCGGAAAAATTGGACAAATGTGGCACAAACGTCGAAACTTAGACTTGATGTTGCAGTAATAGGATTCGTAAACAGTGCGCATGTGACTTCATACATATAAGGGTAAAATAGGGCAACACATCCGAAAAAAATTGGGTGAAAAGCGGTATGTCCGTACAAAATTCGGCACATACATATATCACATCTCAGCGTACCTCCTAATCAGAATGTGAATCCAATGATTCAGTAAATACGCATGCAAATGATGAATCAGCAACAGCAAATGCAACAACAGATTCAGCAGCAGCAACAACAACAACAACAATAAAACTGAAACGGAAACTCTAAGGGGCGCGCTTAGTATACTTTTCAGAAACATTCCTTGAAGTTGCATTGTGGGTATTCAAGCGAAACAGATGTGGGTACGACTTCTCTAGGAGTTGTAAAGACGAGTAAGAGAAGGAAACCGTCTTTCACCTCTTGGCTATATGCGTAGCGTTGTGTCGTAGGAGAAGAAAGTATTTGGTACTCTCACTGATCTGCCGTGAATGAAGAACATTGAGAATCTAAATGTTTTCAACTGATATTGCGAATGGTTCCAGAGTAAGGAGAAATAAAAAACTATAGTGCCACAAGGGATCACATGTGACCTAAGTTTGTGTATCGTTTTGAGTTGACAGCCTCTTCAATCGAAGCTTAGATGTACTTGAGCCTAAAATCAGATATATTGGTGTTGAGATTATTACACCAAGTGTTTGTATATGACCCATCCGATGTTAAGCCTTCATTATGCGGCAAGCGAAGCCAACCAAGGTTTGTGTTTTACAATGTTGCTTTGACAGAATATTTAGGATTGCGATTCCTTAAAAAAAAGTCTAGAGTTTTCAATGCAAATCCTTTTTCCATAACAAAAAGTGGAATCGCATCAGGATAGCCAATAAATTGGGACTAAATTGCAGCCCATTTTTTTAAAGCTCTAAAGCAGGGAGCATGGAGTTAATCTTTTCTGTGGCACATATTTAAAAAAGTAGCCGTAGTCTAGTAGATAGTGTGTTGGCTTATTAGACTTGAGGCCACGGTTCAAACACCAGCTGAGACGACTCGAATAAAACGAAATATAAAAACATATTTCTTAGGCGACTTCCTCTCAGCAGATTTCTGGAAAAAACTCTGAGAGTTAATGACATTGCGATGAAAAGTTTCACAAAACTCTGTCGTTCGGAATCGATTTAAAAACTGTAGGTCTCACCACTCATGTATAAAATTGACACACACGACATAAGTGGTAAGAGAAGCTAGGTCGTAATCCTGGCGGAAGGGTTGTAGTGACTGATTACGTATGTATTACAGACTCCATCGACATATGACCCACAATTTAGGCTTGATTTGAAATAAAAATCTGTTTAAACGTTTAAAAGCTTCACTCCCTTAGTATATGAAATAAAATCTGGCAACCAAGTTAGCCGGTATTCAAGCATACTTGCCATGAATATAAAATACGGCGTTCAAACAAAAGTTTATTAACCAAGTTAAGAATCTTTGTATAGAATTTCAATGTCGCTGTCAGTTTAAACCTCATTTTTGTTTATTTATTTACAATACGATTTAGTTTTTATTTTTTGTTTTTTTTCTGTATTTTTTGCAGAACAAACAAAACAAAATACAAATTTTCAACTGCTGACTGCATTAAATTGTTGTTAAAATTAAAGGCACGTGAAAAATCGCCATAAAATTAAGCCAAAAACCAAAAAAACAATTGAACAACAACGGTCAGGCTTGGTTTGAATACTAATAATGGCCAACAACAATAGCAACTACTACTACAATTCATTATTATTGTTGGGTTAACAAATTATATTCAATTAAATTAAATTAATCGAAAAGCAACCTATAAACGGATCAGTGATTATTTTGTTTAATTTTTTTACAAACCCTAGCCTCCCTTCGCCCTTCTAACTCTCACAATTCTAATGAAATCATTAATGAGATGACGCCAAATGAATTTTAAAATCACACTGTCCCACTGAAATGTTAATGAAACACTAAACAGAACGGAATCATTTGAACTTCCGTACTCTGTAGACGTGTTTGTAAAATGCTCAGGCAGGGACAGCTCTTGCATATTTAGCTGAAGTCATTCGGGAGTTCATTGACGTGATGGAGGTGAGTACTTGCTCTTTTCTCGCTAAAGAGGACGCAAGATATGCTGTTCGGATAGATAAAATAGGCCCTATGCGCACGATCTGTAGAAACAAACGCAGGGCATTAAATTACAAGGGTTGAGACAACTAGTGATTAGCCACCTAATCTTGGGGATGCAACCCGTGAATGAATAACGCCTTGTCTAACGCCGTAGTCTAATATGTAATGTAATGCAAGGCCTCGGTTCAAACCCCAGATTAGACATCAAAACGAAAAATAAGAAAAAAATATTTCAGCGGCGACTTCCTCTCAGCAGAATTCTGGCAAAAACTCTGGGAGTAAATAAAAATGCCATGTAAAGTTTCTCAAACATCTGTCCTTGGAAGTCGACTCATGTATAAAACTAACGCACACAACATAAGTGGTAAGAGAAGCTAGGTTGGTCCTGGCTGAAGGGTTGCAATGATCAGTTATGTATGTATGTAGGCCCCACTGAGATCTACAGAGCAATTACTTGAGCAGTCAGGACGAATTTGAAAGCAGCCCTGACGGAGTTCAAAATCGTATAGGAACTGGTATCATCTAGGTAAGAAAGCCTTCTTCTACAGCAACGTTGGAGGCTCAATTAGGTTTAAAACAGTTTCATTTGATAACAAGGCCAGAGCTATGAAGACTTTGGTTAGGATACTTGGAAGAGAGTTCCTATACGAGATACATCAGATAACATCGTGATTGATTTAGTGTCTGAAAGTTCTTTCGCTATTTGTACATTGGACAAAACCAAAAACTCTTTGATTTGGAGAAATGCTTCGCAAATGAGTAAAAATAAGAAATAAGTTAGGAAAATGAATGGAAGAGAAGCGAAAAGGTACTCAGTAGCATACAGAACCCATAGGAAAACCTGCAGTCATCTATCAAGCACAAGTCCATGACCTCGAAAAACGGGATCAATTCAACTTAGCCAGGAAGTACAAAGAACGGCACATGGGAATACTGTCAGACAACAAAGGTGTCATCTGAACACTCTGCGCATATACGATTAACTTGTGAATAATATGAGACTGTCTTGACGAACTAATTCAACTTGGCAAAGCTAATTCGGCTTGGCAAACTAATGTAAACTTCTGCTACATCCTAGGTTATGTGGAAATTCATAGCAATTATCAGTCGTACGAGCTTGTCAGGAAAGGGAATTTCACGCTTCTAATAAGGCCGGGAAAGTTTCTGTAAAGTGGAAACGGATATTTCGTAGGATATATGTACTTGGCATAAGGCAGGCTGTAAGCACATGGGTCTAAGGTTCTACTCTTTACGTTTTGTAAGCTAATTACAATGAGAAGAGCTTTGAATCATGAGTCAGATTAAATCCACTACAAAATTGAGGTTAGAAACAGGCTTATTATCCAAGTACTGCAGACTAGCTAAACTGGAACTACAAAAATAAATTAAAGAAGCGGAAACAATGCAGAAATGTTTTTGGAAGCCAAGAGGGGTACTGGAAAAAAATTACAGACTTTGAAGAATATTGTTTCAAAATAAAGATCGCTTCAAGCTCAAGACTTCCTCTCGGCAGATTTCCGGCAAATTTCAAATTGTCAAGAAAAAGTTTCTCAAATCCGTGAGGCCACAGATCGAAAACGAAATATAAAAAATTATTTCTTCGGCGACTTCCACTCAGCAGATTTCTGGCAAAAAGGAGGCCTATGTAGTCACCGTGGTCTATAGGTAGTTGGCTTATTAGACGTGTGGCCACTGATCAAAAACAAAATATGAAAAAATATTTTTAAGGCGACTACCCCTCATCAGACTTCTGGCAAAAACTCTGAGAGTAAAATATAATTGCAATGAAAAAGTTTCTCAAAAATCCGTTATTCGGAGTCGACTTTAAACTGTAGGTCTCGCTACTCATGAAAAAAGTTAACACACACACCATAAGTGGTGTGAGAAGCTAGGTCATGACTGAACGGATGTAATGACCAATTATGTGTGTTTATGTGTGGATGTCTGTGTATACCACGTATGCAATTATGGAAAGATTTTTCAAATGAAAATGTTGTTTTAATAGGCTAAAGTGAATTTCCTAGAATTTTACAAAGTCAAGTGACTGTAAAGAGCAGGTGAAGTCATCAACTGCATTTAAAAGTTAAAAATTATTGCCTTTCATACATATTCAAAGCACTTTAGCTGAAGTATTTAATGTTCTTTCTTTTCTTCGAGATTTAATTGATTTTGTTTTATTAATTTTTTTAATTTATTTTATCATCGAATTGCATTTTTTATTTTTAATTACTGTTTCTACTTTCTATACTCTTCCATTGATTTCTATCGTTACGAAGATTTTAATTTTTTTGTTTTTTTTAATTTCTTTCCAAAAAGTGATAAGATTGCTACTGGTTTTCCTAATGAATTTGTCTTATTATTGTTATTAATTTGAAAGATAATAAATAATAAATAGTTTATAACAATTTATAATGAATTTATGATCATTAATGCCGTTGAAAGCAAACTCGCCTAACGCTCGTTAGGTTTTTTTAAAATCTTATCAGGTCTCCTTAGTAAGCAAGCGATCATAAATTTTTGTTTTTAAAAAAACGAGGGAAGACTGTTATAAATCTTTAAATTGCGTTTACGAAATATTATTACCTATGATTCTGACTTTTTAATTGAAAACTTTATAACCTACATACGTACTTGATTAAGATTTATGAAGAAAATATCGTGGGTACTTTTCCACGCATAGTTTTTGATATTTGGACTTAGACTGACGGGTTTTTACTATGTAGCCTTTGAGATAAAATGAAGTACAATTATTGAGAAAATGAAAGTGCCTAGTGACAGACAGGGAAGAGAAAATAATATCTCGTTAAATAGTTCGAGGTCTGAGGTCTGGGTGTAGCGTCATGTAGTTTTAAGCAGAAGCATCTAGAATACTAGAATACTCACTAGAAGTCATCGTAATCTACTAGATAGTGTGTTTGCTTGTTAGACGTGAAGCCAACAAAACGAAATATAAGACGGCGACTTCCTCTCTGCAGATTTCTGGGAAACACTCTGAGAAAAAAAATTGTCATGAAAAGCTTCTATCGTTTGGAGGCGACATTAAACTGCAGGTACCGCCATTCATACATAAAATTAAGGCACACAACATAAGTGGCATGAGAAGCTAGGTCGTAATCCTGTGTGAAGGGTTATAATGACCAATTATGTATGTATGTTAGGTTAGGTTAGGTCGGAGTGGTAGCTCTGATATCACAAAGCTCACTTGAGCACGCATAGCGGCCCGTTGTGACGCCACGGGTGAACGCAGTCCCTGTACTAACCAAGTTCCACCAAAATCAGGGAAAAGGAAGAAGTTGGTCAGCGAAAGGGCTGCACAATGTATGTATGTATGTATCTAGAATACTAGCAACTTTAAATCCAAGTGAAGCGCAAATGACAAGAAAAAGAATTTTAATTTTTATACGAGAATTTTATCGAATCAACGGAGATTAAAGAATCTTTACGCTTTTATAGCACAGGTTGGAACCTTCTATAATGGAATGAAAATCTATTGGGATAGGTTAGGATAGGTTTTTTCAACAGTGCTTTGGGACTTGAGAAGAAGATCTAGCATGTGGAACACGGATGCCTTTCGTTCTGCAGCATTTGTGGAAAATGGGGGAAACAGATTCTGTTGCCCACATTCTGTATACTTTCGCTGTACTTTTACGCTTCTATAGAACAGGTAGGACCCTTCTAAAACGGAATGAGAATCTATAAAGATCTTGAGAGCTTTTATTTGACAGGAATTTGTGCCTTTAGGAGAAGATCTAGTATGTGGAATAGGGATGCCTTTCGTTCTGCAGCATTTGTGATAAGTGAGGCAGCCAGAATCTGTTGACCACATTCTGTGTACCTTCCCTAACACATTTCCGTCCCTGTTAAGATTTTCGACACTGAGGGTTTAGCTGGCTTTTGAAATGACTCTATTTTTCTCTCCCTCTTTGGCCTCCATTTTCTTTCATTCTTCTCTCTGAGCTCACCTATCTTTTGTATGTTTCTATTACTTCCCCGGATAATAGCTCGCCTACATTGGAGTATCGCATTAATTGCAGGCAATAGACGTGGATGTACTGTTTACGGGGTTTGCTCGCTCAAGTCCTATGTCAAGTAGTAGAAAACTGAAAGCCACATTAATTAAGAGCAAGAAACACCGAAATTCGAATTTTTGTGCTTAGAATGCTGGGCACATAACGAAATCCATGACATTTTAGCATGGAACTGTTACAAGACTGCCGAACCGCACGTATAATGAGCAAGAAACATCGAAAGTCGACTTTTCATGCCTGGAATGCTATTTCCATGACGAAATCGAAGACATTTCTGCATCGAATTGTTACGAGACTACCGAACCGCACGTGTTAAGGGCAAGAAACATTGAAAGACAAGTTTTCCTGGCTGGATTGCTATTTCCAAGTCAAAATTCTTGACGTTTCTACATCGAACTGTTACTCGAGTGTTGAACCACGCGTATTAAGAGCAAGAAACATTGAATGATGGAAAGATGGAATTCTATATCCATGCCGAAATAGTAGACTTTTTGTGTCGATCTTAAATTCGAATAAAATAAAATGTATTGCAACACACCAAATCAAACTGAGGGAGTTCCTTCATGTTCCTTATGGGAACCTCAAGACACAATATATTCAGTACGGTTAGGGCTTTCCGTTCCTTATTTTTGACACGTTTTTGCCGCTTTTTCATAGCACTGAGATAAGTTTATCAAACTTATGTTGAGAAATGAAGAAGAATTTTGTTCCTAAATCCGTTGAAATTTCTTAATTTCTGTTGTTAGGTAAAAATTGGTGTTCAATCAAGAAAATTTTTATTCCAGAAGTTGACAAAAATATCGCTTGGCAGATACTTTTTATATGACCCCACAAAAAAATAATTGATACGCACTGATCTAGAACAGAAATTGTTTTTTTTTAATTTTCTTGGTTTTAAATGTTTTGAACAAACAATAACAACACAATGTTGCGGTTATTCCCACAGCTTCTTTATCAATAATCTTTAACAATGAAATTATTTCACAGAATATTGCTGCAATTTGCGGTTGTCATACACTTTATTTATGAGAGATTTTCAACAAAATGAAATTTTTAAAAACAACAACCACAAGATATTTATTTATTTATTTATGATGATGATCAACGTTTGTCTATAAGAATAGTAAACGTTTGTGTCACACTAATTAAAGAATTTAAAAATGTAATCAGATCAAGAGCAGTATATATATGGCACGAGAAAATTTTTGAGTTAATTAAATAGAAACAATGCGTTTTTTTTTGAAGGGAAATTTTACAAAATTTTTGTATATAAAAAACCAGCTTTACACCTTATTTTGTTGGATTTAATAATTTAATACAGTTTCTTTTATTGTTATTAATTATATATTGATTGTTTAGAAAAATTAATTAACACTTACAAAGTCTCGTTCAAAGGTTTTAAAAATTTACGAACACTTAAACGTTTTAAGAGTATGCCGTGCACACCCAACGATAAACGCACAATAACTGAGTTTAACTAAGCATTTGCGGGTTTATTTATACATTGAAAATCAAAATAATAAACACACACACAGGCAAACCTGTTTATTCATACATTCATAAATATCACTGCGAGTGTTTATCTCTCTCTCTACTCTAGTTAATGCACACACACACACACACATACACATACTTCCTTACCCATTGTAATTGTATCACAGAGCAGTTATCTCTCTTGCTAGTAATTAAATAGTAGCAGTAGCAGCCAGTAGTTAATCGCTCTCTTTTTTTTCAAATCTCCATAGCAATTGCTGTGGTTTATGGGCCCTTGTATCAATTGAAAATCTATCGTGTATTTATGGCTCTCATTACTCTGCCATTATCAGTGACTAAACACTGAGCGTATGTATGAACATTGATTTATATTTGACTCTCTTATTGCGTCCACTGATTACTGGACTGTATTCTGTTGTAAATTTTAAATAGAATAGCAGCCATAGATAGTATTTTGGATTTGTTTATTGTGCCCCTGTATTAAAAGAAAAGAGAGTGTGTATGCATGTCATTTCTAACCGGGAAAATATTTTGTTGACAGTTTAATCCTCAGGAAGAGAGTACTTTTTCCAAATAATAGGGGCATTCGCTTATCATTTGCATTCACGGCTTAAAAACGTAAAATATTAATTTGAAACTCTTTTTCCAAAGAAGTTGGATATACTTACTCACTTAGGCTATATAACGCCTTAGTTTACTTTTTTCTACCAGTCCTGGAGCCATTCGGGGAGCTTCTGATGAAGCGATCAGATTGCCAAATACGTGACAGTTCCTCCAGACGCCAAGGCGCCTTTCCCCCCTCAACATAATGCTAAGCATGATACCAAATAGCTGAAGAAGATCCTTCTCTAAGTGCCCGAAATACAATGCCTAACAACCACACTGAACATGTTCATTTCGATTTAAAGGAAACCTTTCATGTGCTCACTCTCTTTCCATTCTACGGTCATCGAACCCAACCTCTTATACGGTGTTGCTTTCTGGTGGACTGTTCTGGACAGACAATACAACGTCAGACTTGTTGACAAGGTCAGAAGGTCTGCGGCGCTCTGCGCACCACCCCCACGAAAGCCTTGTTCGCAATACTCAACTGGCTTCCTACTGTGTTCTCGCTAAGCAGGCGGCTAAGTTTGCTGCGACTAGACCTAATGCCCTGTCTCGTTGGCACATTGTACCTTCTGGTCACTCCACTATTCTGGAGATTGATCTAGTGGTCCCAGTGAACATCGACTATCTCCCTGCTCAATATTGTCTCGATAGGGGTTTCCACTTCCTGATTCCGAGTAGGGACGACTGGAATCCTAATATGGTTGTCACCCCGGAAGTCCTGGATATGTATACCGACGGCTCTAAACTCGAAAATGGGGTTGGAAGCGGTGTCTACTCTGGGAAACTGGACCTGAACATTTCTATCCGTCTGCCGGACTATTGTAGTGTGTTTCAGGCGGAGGTGACGGCCGCTCAGTGGATCCTCGTCAACGGTGCTCCTTTCACTCGCGTCTCGGTCTTTTCTGATAGTCAGGCCGCGATAAGATCTCTATCGTGTTTCGTGAATAACTCTACGATCGTTAGGGAATTTCGCCGCTGTCTCGACCTTCTTTTTGGGCGCTTCACCAATGTCTCACTGGTGTGGGTCCCCGGGCACAGTAACATTCCGGGAAACTGTAGGGCCGATGAGCTCGCCAGAGGTGGTGCGCTCCTTCCGGAATCCTCTTCAATTGAACTGGGTGTGCCACTTGCCTCGGTCAAGTTGGACATTGCGCGGAAATTCTCTCGGGACGCCAACCTATCCTGGATCAATGAGGAGTCCTGCTCCACCGCTAGACTCACCTGGACCTTGATGGATAGAAGGCGCACCAACCAATTACTTGGTCTTGGTCGTGACGTCATCTCAACCACAGTGGCCGTGCGTGCAGGTCATTGCGTTATGGGTAGACACGCGGAGAGAATGAGGCTCCCATTTAACGATTTCTGCCGTGGATGCAGATCCGCTGAGGAAGAGGAGACGTAGATATAGGTTATTTGGCTCTCCATGAAAAAGATCCTTCGGCGACTTCCTTTCAGCAGATTTCTGGCAAAAACTCTGAGAGTAAATAAAATTGCCATGAAAAGTTTCTCAATAATCTGTCGTTGGGAGTCGACTTTAAACTGTAGGTCCCGCCACTCATGTATAAAATTAACACACACAACATAAGTGGTGTGAGAAACTATGTCGTAATCCTGACAGAAGGGTTGTAATGACCAATTATGTATGTATGTATGTACTAGCTACTAGACCACGGCGACCTCCAGACAAAGCCGTAACTTCGTCTCATTCAAGATATTTAATCTGTTGACGTGATATCTCACGTAGTAATGTTCTGAAGTCGTCTTAGTCTATGCAGGTAGTGTGTTGGCCTATTAGGCGCAAGTCCCTGGTTCAAACAACAGCCTAGATATCTTGAACAAATCGAAATTTGAAAAAATATTTCTTCGACTACTGCCTCTCAGCAGTATTTTAACAAAATCTCTGAGTGTAGGTTCCGCTGCTAATGGATAGAATTCCCTTTCGGTCATTAGGTCACTACTGAGTAGTGAATTACATGTGAATTTATCGACGTTAAGTCGCCGTAGTCTAGTAAGTAGTGTGTTGGATTATTAGACGTAAAGCCAGGGTTCAAGCTCCAGGCCAGACATTAAAACAAAATACAAAAAGTATTTCTTTGGCGACTTCCTCTCAAAAGATTTCTGGCAACACCTCTGAGCGTAAATGAAATTGCCATGAAAAGTTTCTCAAAAATCTGTCGTTCGGAGTCGACTTTAAACTGTAGGTCCCACCACTCATTTATAAAAATTAACACATACAACCTAAGTGGTGTGAGAAACTAGGTCGTAATCCTGACTTTAGGGTTGTAATGACCAATTATGTATGTATGCATGTATGTATAAAATACGTGCCCTTGGAATTCAATGAATACCCTTAATATTCTGGATTTGTAATGTAAAAAAAAAAAAGAAAAAATATTTCCCAGACACAAATCTTTTATTTACGCTTGCGCATGGACGACATTTGTTTACAATTTCTTTTAAGTCTTTTAAATACTCACGACATTATTAATGTGAAATTAATTACTTTCTTACGAGACGACAGACGACGGACGACAGTATGTGTCATGACAGACGAGACAACAAAAAGCAAATGAACTGATAAAGACAGTTTTAAAACACGCATTTGCATCAAATCAAATGTAAATGAGTTTCAAGACAACACAAAGACGTAGAGATTTAGTTTCGAAGTTAAATATAGAACAAGGAAAGGGAAGGTGGGGGTGGATGATTGCAAAAAATACAAACAAAATAAAGTATAACAAACAAATAAATTTATAGAAAAAAGAGAAAGTTTTTATTTGTTTTGTGTTTTAATTCTGATTTAAGAAGATTAAGAAAGAGTGGCAAAAAAATAAATATGTTTTCGAAGTTCATGTAACAAATACTTGATTAGCGAAACTGACTGATAAAAAAAAATTGTTTCGCATTACAGTTCAATTGAAAACACGTTTAAATGAATACAAAACTCCAGGTGTTTTAGTTTTATTTTTAAAACAAAAATTTTACAAAATTAAAGAAACACAAGAATTGAAAGACGATTTAAAACAAGAAAATTTAATGAGTATTGGTTGAGAGAGGCACTTCTGTAATAAAAATTTTAAAATTTAAGTCAATATCTTCTTAAAAGGCTAATCATATTCATAAACTTACTGTCTGTGGGAGACCAGCCTAAGGGCACATTCAATTTGCGATTCTCCTCTTGAAGCCACTTCTGTAAAGGTTCGAAATATTCCAATAAAGCAGCAGGATTCATTGCATTCTCACCGGTAAATTCTTGTAAAACTTCTTTCCAATGGCGACTACCGCCAGCCGAAAGGAAATGTCTAAAGAAGAGATGCAAAGTTTTCAATTCGATTTTTTTTTTCAATTTTTGCGTAGCAGTAAAGGGTAGTAAAAAGAAATCCATTATTTTTCTAATAGTCGTAGTATAGTTATCTGTATCCCATTAACTTCAGAGAGAGAAGATTCTGAGCTCAAACTCAAAAAAGACATCAGTTGCACGCGGATTAAACTCGAAATTACTAATATTTTCAAAGTATTTCGTAGAATAACGCCTAACTCCTGGCCGAATTAAATACCGAACATCAGCATATTAAGCATAAGAAGAAACGATAGCGACAAACTGGCATCCTCATCGATAAACCAAAGCGTGAAAAGCCAAAAACAGTGCGTACACCCGAGAATATTGCTGCTGTGGCAGAAAGTGTGCGTGAAGTGCCATCAACATCAATTCACCGTCGTTCTCAACAATTAAACATTTCGGAGACATCATTGAGACGAATTTTGCATAAAGACCTTGGTATGACGCCATACAAAGTCCAATTGCTTCAGGAGTTGAAGCCAATTGACCATCCAATGCGTTTTCGATTCGCTAAATGGACCTGCGATCGACTTACAGAAGATGCCGATTTTGGCAAAAAAAATCATCTTTTCAGATGAAGCTCATTTTGATTTTGGCGGGTATGTAAACAAGCAAAATTGTCGCATTTGGGGCACAGAAAACCCGCACGCATACATTAAAAAGCCGACGCACCCAAAACGAGTCACTGTTTGGTGCGGATTTTGGTCCAGAGGCATAATTGGGCAATTTTTCTTCGAAAATGAGCAAGGAGTGGCCGTTACAGTCAATGGCGATCGTTATCGGGCTATGTTGAACGAATTTTTGTTCACAAAAATTGAAGAGGAGAATATTGGGAACATTTGGTTTCAACAGGACGGCGCTACGTGCCACACAGCCGAAGCTACACTCGATGTTTTGAGCCCTGTTTTTCGCAGATCGCATTATCAGCCACAAAGCTGATGCCATTTGGCCACCTCGGAACTGCGATTTGTCACCGTTGGACTATTATTTGTGGGGTGCCGTCAAAGATAAGTGTTACGCCGACAAGCCAGAGACAATTGACGCATTAAAGGACAATATTCGTGAAGCCATTGGTGAAATCCAGCTGCACACAATCGATAATATGCTTAAAAATTGGACCGATCATGTAAGCTACTGCATGGCCAGCCGAGGCAGCCATTTGAATGAAATTATTTTCCATTATTAACCGGAAGGATTGTACTTTCAAATAAAACAAGAAATTTGAGAAAATATAGAAGTTGAAGCGATTCCAAATTCCTTTTCCAATACCAAATAAGATCAAACACGGCGTCTCACACGAATTAAACTAGCAGGAACCGAATTTCCAACTGCGAAACTCTGCCAAATCGTAACAAAATCTATACGTTTTAGCTGGAGATTGGCGATCAAAAGTATTTAAACCGGCGCAAAGAGTGGCCAAAGGCGGATGATGATGAAAAGTTGATCCCATACATCATCACATACATACACAATTGGTCATTACAACCCTTCAGTCAGGATTACGACCTAGTTTCTCACACCACTTATGTTGTGTGTGTTAATTTTATACATGAGTGGTGGGGGCCTACAGTTTAAAGTCGACTCCGAACGACAGATTTTTGAGAAACTTTTCATGGCAATTTTATTTACTTTCAGAGTTTTTGCCAGAAATCTGCTGAGAGGAAGTCGCCGAAGAAATACTTTTTGTATTTTGTTTTGATGTCTGGCCTGGAGCTCGAACCCTGGCTTTACATCTAATAAGCCAACACTCTACCTACTAGACTACGGCGACTTCAACATCATCGTTAAGCGAAAATGATTGTGATCGAACCACGTTACTGTGGGGCAGACGATGGCAAAGGCAGAGTTTACAGTAAGGAAGGGAATATCCAAATTAATGCCGGCTGAATCGCTACAAAATTTAAAATTGGGAAACCAACGTATTACTATACCAGGAGTAATGGTCATGAAAGCTTTACAATGTATTTGGAGCCGATATCCATCAGCAAATCACATTAAAATATATTTTTGAAGAGTGTTCGAGTAGTGTTCGAGAGGTTCTTAGAGGCAGATTAAGCAAAAGTGGTAGTTGTTGAGTCTCTGGGACTTGATGAATTTCTGAATTTCCATCTTAGAATCGTGGTGAGTCCTTTCATTTCAATTGCTCAGTTGTATTGCCAGATAATCAAATGCGATTTACTGCTGGATCTTAGAAAAATTGACAAATGTCCACGAAAAGTAAGATCGTTAAGTGAAAACGATCATCGTTGAATAGCAGAAGGCAGAAGGCAGGCATGAGCCGGGGAAGGTTTCTAAGTTGGTATGACTAACTTCCGGCAGGTGGCGCCACTGAAAATTACTTAAAATCAATTAAATCGTAAACTGTGAATTCTTTAACAAAGTTGTTGCGCATGAGTCGACGGAGGTTGGTGCGATTAATTTCCGATGGATGGCGTCACTGAAAACTATTCAAAATGAATGACAAGCAATTGGTCGACCTACACCTCAAGCACGGAAGAAAAGAGCATTACGAGCCTCAGAATCAGACGAGCATTGAGACTGGAAAAGCTTCGAGTATATGCCGCTGAGACCCGTTCGCTTGAACCCCTTGAACAACGAGAAGTGAGATTAGAAACTGATCGAATGCGTACTACTCAGGCCTGTTCATCTGAATCATCAGGACAACGGGAAACAAAATCAATAAAAATGATTCAAAATTAATTGGACATTTGTGTAATGGCTTTCCTTCAAATTTATTTTAGTTGGTGGCGCAGCAACACGCGCAGGGTACTGCTAGTCCTTTATAAATAACTAGCTTTGGCTAATAGAAAATACCACATGCATTGATAGTGACTGGCCTGAAGTTGCATGAGATTCATATGCAATCACTTTATAACACCGGACCTTCTCATATCGCTTGCCACTTGAGCCTGTCGACGACGAAGTTTGTGTATAAAAATATATCCATTTTATGACCAAGAGGGACGAGGGTTTCTAAGGAAGACATAATACAGAATTAAGAGCATTCTGGCCAGCCTTCTTTCAACTGAACCAAATAAAGTCTTAAATTTCAAGCCTAAATAATAGATTTCTGTTTTACTACACCTTGTTAAACAAACTGTCGCTTACCCAAAAGCATCTCCAGCAGCTTTACTCTTATAAATGTCACAATTATCCAAAGTTTTGTGAGGATCTCCTTTAACATATTGGCCTGCCTTTACGCACATGGCCTTATGGAACTGGAATTGAAAGATGTGGGCGGCAAAATATCTTAAATACTCAACATCAGCATCAATATGGTACTTGGCGGGAGGATCAAAATCTTTATTGGTTCTAGCTACTGGCGGCTCTACGCCCGAAAACTCGGATCTCATTTTCCAAAAGGCACAATTCCATGCAGGGCTATCGACTTCCTTTCTAAAGACCGCATAACGATACTTATCCATGGTGTAGGCAAAGGGTAGGAAAACAATTTTCTTTAAAGCCTAGGACAAGAAGAAAAAAAATAGGGAAAAAATTATAAAAAAAAGCTTTAAAAAGATCTTTTAAAGCCACAAACCGTTTTAAATAATTCATTAATGCGACTGGGCTTATCCAACTCTGCCTTTTGCGACAAGCCTATGGCATGTAAATGTTTGGTGGAGGACACGGACAAGGCTATAACATCTCCAACGGCCTCATGAAACCCGGGATTTGGTGCTCCTCTGAATGGAGTAGGCTGGTTTTCGTATTGCAAATAATACTGGATATGACCCAATTCATGATGCACCACATACAGATAGTGGGTATCAACTTCAGTGCACATTTTAATGCGCACATCACTACTCTCAAAGAAATCCCAGGCAGAGGCATGACACACTATTGTACGATCTTGTGGTTTCTCTAGGACACTTAATTTCCAGAAGCTCTGAGGCAAGGCACGCATACCCAATGATTTAAAGAATTCATCGCCCAATTCGAACATTTTCTTAACGGTATAGTTTTGTTTCTTCATTTCACCGGTTACATCGACAAAGGAGATATTTGGATAGGGTTTTAAAAGCTCTATGACTTCATCCCAGTTTTGTGCCCACATATTGCCCAATAAATGCATGGGTATGTTGCCTTTAAGTGGTACAACATCGCTGCCATAGTGTTGCGCTAGACGATAACGTACATAACCATGGATTTCACGATAGAGTGGCAATATGGCGTTATAGACCTCATCGAGATGTTTTTCAAAATCAGGATCCTCATAGAAATGTATCCAGTAGTCGGCATACGAAGTAAAATCTATGAAAGGGAATTGAATTTCTTACTTTACAATACCTTCTTTTCAATTACTTACTATTCAATTTGGCTGCCTTTCCACTCAACTCGACATATTTAGCAAAATTCTCCTTCATTGGTGTGCCAGCCTTATTGTGCCACTCCTGCCAATAGTGAGCCAATTCCTTGGGATCACGACTATTCGATAGACGTTCTTGTATATGTGGTTCCAAAGTTAGAGAACAATCTGAGGGATTTTTATAAGAACAAACTTTTGTACTGGCATAGTTTGTTTGCATGTTAGCAATGGCATTCTTTAAAGCTTTGAAATCATTGTCATTCAAGATATCAACACCGGGATTGGCTAGAATTTTTGCTTGTCTTTGTATACAGGGATCGTCCAAGTGATCGTACTGCAAATTACGTATGGCTTGAGAGAGTTTCAAATTCTCCTTAGCATTCTCAGCCGATATGGTAATCATATTTAAGCTATTTGCCTCAGTAACATTTGTATTATATTCCCATGCCGCGAGATATTCGATTCTATAGCGTTGTCGCAGCAATTCATTTTGACGATCGAAAAATTGTCGAGCCTCGGGATTATTCGCTGAACAGGTGTCCGCAGCTAAAGCGTTGGTGAAAAGCTAAAATGGAACGGAATTTTAAAACATTTTTGAAGAAAATAAAAGAGAGAAAGAGAGAGTCTTTTATAAACTTACCTCGCAGCAGATAAGGGTCATGAACCCCAAAGAAAATTTAAATTTATGCGCCATTTATTTATCACAGGCTCCGGTCCGATGCATACACAACTCTTAAGGCGCTCTATTGATGACTGTTGTTTAGTTTAAGTTTGTTTGTTTAGGAAAAATATTTTATTTAAAACGTCTTGTTTGTTATCAGCAAAAGAAAAAAAAAACTGTGAGTGTTTATTGATGCTGGCTGGCTAGCCTTAGTCCACTTTTAATTGTTTTATTCAATGTGTGTGAAATTAAATATGTTTTCATCGTTATCACAATACAATATAAATGAGATAATAAACCTTAATTACTTATAATGTGAAGAGATTATTCTAAAATATGAGGCTTGCAACAAACATCTCCACAACAATTTTCCATAGAAATATTTAAAGACTCATTGAATAGGCCTCTAATCGAAAATACCATCAATATACTACAATGGATGACTAAAGACTACAAGACCTGGAACAGTGGCATAAAATTCAACACATTTATTCCCTTGCACTACTCGGGTTTGCACGTCATAATGGTTATCCATAAAAAAACAGAGTTCCTCTCGAGATGATACGCGCGACACATTAATAATTACTTTTCGCTACTGAATAGGCTCTTAATGCATACAAATAAAGTGTCTTTTGTAAAGGATTGTGTCTGAAAGTGATAATGGAGTCGGCATTCCACAATTATTAGGTGTTTAGAATTCCGTAATCATAATCAGCAACAATCTGTATGGACAGCTATCACTTCCTTTCGAACGAATATAAGTCGGGTTTCTTAAGGTCCTGGTACAGAAAATCGTGGCAACCATTTCGAATAGGGTAGAGGACTCTGATAAAATCTCGAAACTCGTGGTTGGCTGGCACAGTTCACTCGTAAAGACATTACAGGGTCTTCCGTAAAGGAGTATTGTCCGATGATTGTTTTAAAGGATCTCTGAGAGACGTATGAAAAGTAGGCAAAGAGCTCACTAAATGTTTGCTCAAATTTAAAGGCACAAAATGACGAGGGGAGGAAACACATGTCACATACGCAGACGAATGAAGGACTTCGGCTGCTACAATGCTGTTAAACTCACTATGTCGTAGACAATTAGCTTTATCATGAGCTCTGGATGTTTACAGCCTGTTGTCAAGAAGGTTATCTCTATTAAAAGCTTCCAGAGGCCATAATCTTTTAGGTTTTCGTTGTTGTTGTTGAAACAGAAAATCTTTACTTGATAGATTTTCCCTGGGTACAAACTTCAATGTTGTGCAGTTGTCACTTCGTTGACAGACCAGGAGTCGAATAATTCCAGTTAAGTTATAGTTGCATCGGCACATAATTCGAAATGGCTGCGTAATTTCCCTGCTCGTAATTTCTATGACTTTAATACAAGTTTTTAAATTTCTTCTGTAAAGACGATCATCTGTCAAAAGTGATTTCAAAAGTCTCACCAATTTAACACAACTTATCGAGGTCGTACTGTTTCTGCCGGTATATTATTTCGCTTAACGCTCTATGGCTACTTTATGCAACAAAATTAAACTCCTCAAACTATTCATAAATCTTTGTAATCATGATTATTATATACACATAAGTACGTACCTTTAATTTTTATTTGAAAATACACAATTGATTTAAATTTTCATTCATTTAATTTAAATTTTTTTCAATATTTTTAAAAATTCTGTGTCAGCAGCTCCTCAAATCTTAAAATAATTGTTTTTATTTTCATTTATAACAACCCTGTTTTTAGGAGGAATATTCTTAGTGTTGCCGTTTTTCGTTTTTTTTAAGCCAAAATAATTTTCTGTTGAGTGTTTGTATGTATAGACTGTGTGAAGGGTAGGGGGTTTAGTGCGTTTGTTGTTATTTAAAGCAAAGAATGAATGAATATCTATCTGGATGATCTGGACTGATGCTCAGTCATTTAGTTAGTCCCAGGTCGGTTCTTGATTATACAAACGGGAACTTTGTATGTTCTAACGAAGAAAAAAAATAGTTTTTCTTTTGTGTAGTCAGTTCTTTCCGGGTGCGGTGAGTTCTTCGATCTTGTGAATAAAAATACACTTAACCAATATACAGTTAGTACAATGAGCTGGCACTACCCACATGAATACGCTAGTATTTTGTTACTGTATTACCAAATATATGGTTTATGTCTGTAGTAAAGATAGTTAATCTATTAATCAATTTTGTAGTGTTGCCATTAGGCTATTTTTTATTACTCAAAAAATGCATAAAAAGTTAAAATTTAAATTATTCTTTATTACATTTTTGAACAATTTTCTTTCTTTCAAACATATTCAAGGCAGAGTTTGTGGATATAATAATCTAGGGGATGAAAACAAAAGTTTTTCAATTTGATTTAAACTTAAAAATTTCTTTCACCTTCTGCATCTCTGCATAGAAATTCTTTGTCGAAATATTTATATATTTTGTGATTTGGATCTAAGGAGATCTAAATTTAAACATCAGGAAAAAGTAATAAAAATTCTACCTGCTGTTGAAAACAATGTTGCTAACCATATCTTTTCTAAGATAAAAACACTTTCGATTTTAAATTATGAATATTTGAAAAATTTGCACAATCCGCCAAATTGCATAAAATAAGTTAAAAACTGTTTTGCTACTTAAAAATATATGCAATAATGGAATTTCTTAATGCCTTTTTATTTATAGTTAGTTTTTATATTTCGTTTATCTCTCGAAATTTGTATACATAAAAACGTACATTTTAAACTCATTAACGCTAACTTTTCTGCATTGAAAATACAACCCTGTGAACTGTAATACCGACGTGAGAATTATTTGTTTCTTAAACGAACGTCAACATAAAACAAAATTGCAATTAAAAAACAACAACGAATATGTAAAACATAATAAAGAAAACAATAAATAACAAGAGAATGAAAGAATAAAAGACAGGCAAAACCCAATTTGATGCAAATTCCGTTTAGTGCATTTTGACCATTTGTCGTGGAATGTTAAATCGTAATTTTTAGGGGCGGTAAATCGACAGCTTGGTACGCTACAAAATTTTGGCAAAGAAAAATGCGCGTATAATTTTAATAAGTGTGCGTTTTAGTGTATATGTGTACGTGTTTTGTTGAGCAAAACACAAGTGATTGTTTTTGTAATTATTTTAAAATGGTGTTTGAGAGCGTTCTCTAAAAATAAAAATTGTTTTTTGTGAAAAGAAAATTGTAAATTGCCGTGTTGCAAATATTTATTATAAAATATTGAAGAAAAAATTCAACTTGGCTGTAAAATAGCAGAAAAGTAGTGTAATACGAGAAGAAAACAACAATATTTTATGGAGTTTATTGGCGTTCGTTTGGGGAAGTGATACAAAAAAAATTACAAAAAAGAAGAAAAAATCTAATAAAAAAGCAACAAAATATATATGTATATGGGATGTATATGTTTGTGTGAAAAAAAAAGAAAATTTGTTGTTGTTTATTTTAATAACGTGTATAAATGTGTGTAAATTGCGTATTCGTTACGGTTCGTATGTAAGTTTACTGGAGTATATTAAACGAAAACAACAAAATTTTAAGTGAAATAAACAAAATAACAGCCATCTTCACAAGAAAATAGAACAGAGAGAGGGCGAGAGAGAGAGAGTGGAAGTGCAAGTGTGTGTAAGTAAAGAGAAATTACAAAAAACAAAAAATCCTTTACTACTCGTTTCTAGTGTATTTTTTGTTTACCTTTTACTCCAAGTATTTTTTGTTGTTGTTGTTTGTCATGCTGCTGTCTTCTTCTTGATTTTCATCTCTTTGCCCAGAAAGTAAGAAAATAAATATTTTTACGTCACTGCTCTATGGTTATTACAAAAACAAACAATAACTTGTTACAATGCTAACAACTAAACCAACAACAACAAGAGCTACATAAAATAACAAACAGTCATGCAAATACTTATGAAATGAAATTTTCATTCAATTCAACTCAATTTTGTACAGAGAAGAGGCAGCAGGCTTGTAAAAACTGAAAAAAAATCGACAACAACAACGAAACAAAACAAGGAAAATGTAATTATAGTAGCGACATTAATTAATTTTAATTTAATTTTTAAATTAAATTTGGTTCCATTAGTTTCAATTCAATGTGGTCAAGTGCTTGTTTAGTTTATTTATATGGCTGTTGTTGTTATATTTCTCTGTTTTTCCATTTAATGAAAAAAATGCAAATTTGTTGTTGTTGTTTTTGTGTTACTTTTTATTGACATTCAATTAAATTCCATTAGAAAGTCATACAAGTGCCGCTAACGCTGCCGGGCCGCACAGTATAACGTGTAAACACAAACAAAATCAAGTGGCGTAAAGGAATTTCTGCCTTCGGATGCATATTCTACGTCAGGGGAATTTTAGAATTTTAGGAAATAAAGACTGTGCGTAATCAGGTAAACAAATGTTTAAAGTGATTAGGAAAACCCTCTGTTTTTGCATAAAATTAACGAGAGATTCAGGTCAAAAAGTTATTGATTTTGTTAACATTTTGTAGGTACCAATTATATAAAAAAATACTGGAATAATCCATATTTACAAGGTTTTTTCCAGGCAAATGCATTACAAACAAAATTATTCGCAATATTGAGTAGTAGGTTGTATTCACTTAGGCATAGGTTAGGATCGTATGGTGGATTCATCAGAATCTAGCAGTATAGTTCAGTGCGTCCGCCATGTCTGATTTAAAGTTTTAGACGTAGAAGAGCATCTCATGGTAGATAATTCTCTGCTAATTCCTCTTTACACACTGCAAATCTTTCCTAACCTTCAATGCTAGCATTGCCAACATTTCCGCCGGTGCACTGAATTTCGAACACGACTGTATTCGCTTGGTGTTGCCGTAATTGAATTATTTTTTATAGCAAATCATCGGATTGTGCGGAAGTAGTTGGATTTTGTAGAGGTTCAACAGCGATTTGCTGATGTAAATTAGAATAATATGGGATAGGAGAGAGCGGCAGTTCTCTCAAATCAAAGTTCTCTTGAGCACACATAGCGGCTCGTTGTAACAATACATGAAACGTTGACTCAGAAATTAACGGACAATTTATGATTAATCGGTCGTGATAATCATCGGCAAGACTTCAAATTTAAATACCCTCCCTTGGAATGAAGCTGAAAATCAGCTTGAAAGTTTAAGTTATCGAGGAAGAGCCTACTTCGAGCTGTAAATAAAGTGTACAAATCCTCTCTTCTTTTTTAAGTGATTTACAACCTCTACAGAACTCATTTGGAATTAAGTAAAGTCTCTCTTAAGCGAAGTTTTTCTTCGTGCCAAACCATTTCGTTATAACCCAGACCCTCAAGGGTCATGTTTAAATAGGTGATTGATACACTGTCTATCTTCTTTCGAGTTTGACAATGAAAGAAAATTCTTATTTAGCTCAGGAGTATAACCCTGTAAGGTATAACTTGCTTTGCCCAAATGAGGTGGGAAGTATTCCTCTGTAAGGTATACTCACGAAGCCATTTGGGAATGACTTAAAACTGCGGTGAGTCGCGCCTAAGGGAGTGGCAGTATATGCCAACTATTTTAGATCAGAAGTTAGCATCCGAAAGAGATCCAGGGAGTGGCAGTATATGCCAACTATTTTAGATCAGAAGTTTGCATCCGAAAGAGATCCACTTACCGCCTGGTAGTTAGAGTAGTCGCCGTGGTCTAGTAGGTAGTGTGTTGGCTTATTAGACGAAAAGCCATGGTTCGAGCCCCAGGCCAGACATCAACATAAAATACAAAAGCGGCGACTTCCTCTCAGCAGATTTCTGGCAAAAACTCTGAAAGTAAATAAAATTGCCATGAAAAGTTTCTCAAAAATCTGTCGTTCGGAGTCGACTTTAAACTGTAGGAACCGCCACTCATGTATAAAATTAACGAACATAACATAAGTGGTGTGAGAAACTAGGTCGTAATCCTGACTGAAGGGTTGTAATGATCAATTAGGTATGTATGTAGTTAGAGTATATAGAAATGCTGGTATGTAGTCGAAGAAGACATGAATATAAAAAAGTTCTGCAGCTTGGTTTATGGTCGTTACCTAGGCTTGAAGCATACTACAGTAGTCGGGTAGCCTGAGAGATACATATTCTAAGATAAAGTCCTTTGGAACCCACCTCATTCTCAAATCTAGAATCGTAGGATTAAATAGTATCCCCGAGAGTTGAACAAGTCGCAGGTCCATTCTAAAGTAGACTTCCAGGGTGTAATCGTCCATCACGATTGTGTTAAGACGAGATGTAATCAATTTTGCTCAGAGTCTAGCGATGCTCATATAGGATAGAGCCCAGAATTTTATCTAACAAGTAATCTCGATGGAATGAAACTTAAGTCCACAAAGTTGTTTGTATTATCTCATTTGAGTTGTTTATATTTAATCCTCTCCAAGTGCTTGATCACTGTGGTGTATTCCAAACAAAAGTAATGGACATATTAAAAGCTACGCACTTCTTGTTGAGTCATAGAATTTTTTCTGAAAATTGGACTTCCAAGCTTACGTTTCTTACGAACGTTACCCCGGTATCCAACCACGTTCACTTTTTCCAAGAAATTTCGATTTATAGACAGATATCGTCGGAAATTGTTTAGCTGATAAACCGATCAGGGTCTCAGGGAATGCCAATACATTCTCCCGAAGAGGAGACTATCTCTCACTTTATGTGTCAGTATCTATTGTTGAAAGCATTGAAAGCCTGTTGCTTAAGCGCCTAGTCATCTATGGAGTTGTGATGCCATAAGATTAGTCATGTTAGCTAGTAAGCTTTCTTTCCAGCATTTCAATGAGGTTCACATATCTCTATTATTTCGAAATTTGCTAGCCTATTATGTTTCTTAATTTTGAATTTTGTTTTCTTTTTTTAAATTTTAACGCATTTTTTACATCTTTTTTACAGCCTTATCTGTTGTGAAAGCTGTGGGTGTTTATTGTACAAAAAAAATTGCTGACGAGTGCTGCAAAAAAATAAAAGAAAATAAAAATTTAATTTAATAATTCGAATAAAAAAAGCATGTAAAAAGTGTTTAAAAACTTAGAAAAAAATTAATAAAAAAATAATAATTTTTGATTCATTAACGGGAAGTGATTAAAAAAGAAAACGAAAGAAAAAAATATAAAAAAAAGTGTTTAAAAATAAAAATTTAATTTAATATCTAAAAGAATAACAAAATGAATAATTATCAGAATCAGACACCACCACCGGTGTTGCGAAATCATCAACAGCATCATTTGCAACAACAACAACAGCAGCAGCAGCAGCAACAATTGCCACATCATAATCATCATTCACATTTCTCAACTGTATTGGCGGCAAATGCAGCCGCCGCCATGACAACAGTGTCACCAGTTACAAATATACAATTGACACCTTCACATCACCTACATCACCATCAGCAGCAGCATCATCATAGTGTGCAACAAAATCATCATCATCATGTCGGTGGTAATGGTAATGGTGTTGGTGGTGGTGGTGGTGGTATGCAACAGCAGCATCATTTTACCACACCTGCTGCTGGTGGTGCTGGTGGTGGTGTAGTTGGTATTGCTGCACCACCATCATTGCCACCCTTACCACCGCCACCAACACCACAAATTGCAGCCGCATCCGCCTCGTCAGCAATAACAAATATCGTGACACCTTCACATCAGCTACAGCAACTGACACAGCAACAGTTACCGCATCCACAGCAACAACAGCAACAACAACAACAACCGCAACCTCTAATCAGTAATTCGTTGGCCATACGTCAAGAAATTCAACGTTTCGAAAGTGTACATCCATCGATATATGCCATCTACGATTTAATCGATTTATTACCCATAACCGATGCTCAAATTGCTCAGCAAATACGAGATCATGTTGTTTGTATTGAAGGTAAGTCATCATCGTCAGTTTATTTCAGTTTCTACCTCCATTTCTTGTTTTCTTTTCTTTACATTTTCATTCAAATGCCATCCATATCTTAGGCTCTGTAAGTGCATTTGAATTTTTAGGTTTGATTGTGGTTTTCCCTGTCCGTCCCCTCTCGTTTCTTTTCCTCCTCTTTAGGCCTATCAAATTGCAAAAATATGTACATATTAAAGGGTCCGCCAAATAACTTTTCTTTTTTTGAAAATGCTTTAAAAAAAACTACTGAAATATTTTCTCAAATTTCTTTTTTATTTGAAAGTACAATCCTTCCGAATAATAATGGAAAATAATTTCATTCAAATGGCTGCCTCGGCTGGCCATGCAGTAGCCTATACGATCGGTCCAATTTTTAAGCACATTATCGATTGTGTGCAGCTGTATTTCACCAATGGCTTCACGAATATTGTCCTTTAAAGCGTCAATTGTCTCTGTCTTGTCGGCGTAACACTTATCTTTGACGGCACGCCACAAATAATAGTCCAACAGTGTCAAATCGCAGCTCCGAGGTGGCCAAACGACATCAGCTCTGCGGCTGATAATGCGATCTTCAAAAACAGGGCGCAAAACATCGAGTGTAGCTTTGGCTGTGTGGCACGTAGCGCCGTCTTCTTCAATTTTTTTGAACAAAAATTCGTTCAACATGGCCCGATAACGATCGCCATTGACTGTAACGGCCACTCCTTGCTTATTTTCGAAGAAAAATGGCCCAATTATGCCTCTGGACCAAAATCCGCACCAAACAGTGACTCGTTTTGGGTGCGTCGGCTTTTCATTGTATGCGTGCGGGTTTTCTGTTCCCCAAATGCAACAATTTTGCTTGTTTACATACCCGCCAAGATCAAAATGAGCTTCAACTGAAAAGATGATTTTTTTTGCCAAAATCGGCATCTTCTGGTGTAGGCTACAGCATGGCCAGCCGAGGTAGCCATTTGAATGAAATTATTTTCCATTATTAAGCGGAAGGATTGTACTTTCAAATAAAAAAGAAATTTGAGAAAATATTCAGTAGTTTTTTTTAAAGCATTTTCAAAAAAAAAGTTATTTGGCGGACCCTTTATATGACGTGATAGGTTTGCCTTTGCCTTTGCCTTTCTTAAATAATCACAATATTTTTATTACTCTTTGGCCACGGCAAGTGAAAGTATTTACAAACAATGTTTTAAAAATAAAAATAAAAAAAAATCACAGAAAAAATTTTTACACTGTATCACAAAATTATGCTCACATTCTAACATAGCTTAGCTATTTTGTTTAGCATTGTTGGAGAATGTTTCCTTAACTATTTCTCCATCACTTCACTTTAATTTTTTTTTAATTTGTTTGTTGAAGTATTTTTTTTTTGTTGCCCAGTGTTATTATTATATTTAGCATGCCAACCTCTGCCTGCCTGCCTCCACACTGGCTGTATGTCACATCTTGTGGTGCATTGTAATTTATTTTTATGCGCTCCTCCTCCCATTAATGACCTTGCATTCGCGCTCTCTATTCTCTTCTCTCTTTTCGTTTCTCCAATTTTTATTTCTTTGAAGACCGGAAAATGTATTCGTTTTTTTTATTGCTTTTCTTTATCGGAAATATTTTTATTACAAACGGAGTGAGAGCGACAAGAGAAAAAATCGCAATTTCATTGGAAAACATTGGCGGCTTTTTTTTTTATCACACTTCAATAAAATGCAACTGGAAATAGTTTTTTGTCTGACAGTCAGAAGCTCTGAAGAATTTCTCTGAAAAATGCTGGAAAAACAAATTAATTCGGGTACTCTGAGTGGCCAAACATAGTGCCGTCATGTCAGGAAACCCAACAGCATAGTGCCGTAAAGGGATTAACAGCAATTAGCTCGGGAGCTACTGTAGAGCGTACCAATGTACCAATGTATACTGTAGAGTTTGGAAATAGAGTGGTTGGGGATGTTAAGATGTTTCAGTGTCCGGCCCTGTCATATAAAGACGAGGGGGTTCTGAAAATAGCATAGGAGGACTTGTTCTACGTCCTTCCTCGACACCATCTGCACATTATCCCCCTAACAGCAATTTTACGATAGCAAATGTCAGAGAGTGCAGCCCTTGCGCTGACCAACTTCTTCCTCTTCCCTGATTTTGGTGGAACTTGGTCAGTACAGGGACTGCGTTCACGCGTGGCATCACAACGGGCCGCTATGCGTGCTCAAGTGAGCTTTGTGAAATCAGAGCTACCACTCAGACCTAACCTAACCTAAAATGTCAGAGAAGGCAGTGAAAATAACGGGGGGGACAGAAGTTTTAGTGTCTTTCCCCTCTTGTACAAAGACCAGGGGACCCATATATAGCACAGGAGGTGATGGAAGGCACTTAAGGCCAATTTCGAAGTCGCCCCTTCCAGAGGACCCTCGAAGAAGCATAGGAGGAGATGGAGGGCACTTGAGAACGAAGTCGAACTCGCTCCATCCAAGTTCTTACGTGTTTTTTTTTGTCAAGATAAACCGAATAGGTCATCTGGAACAATGGGAAACTTACAACACGGTTTACTACATTCATTTTCACGTATACGACCAAAATTTATGGGCGAGTGACGGGCATCACAACGGGCCGCTATGCGTGCTCAAGTGAGCTTTTTGGTAAATTAAAGCTACCACGCTAACCTAACCTAACCTGACGGGTGCGAAGATTTCTACGTAGGATCTCAGGCTGAAGTTTCATTACATACTGGATGATAACATCTTTTTGGCGGAGAACTTTACGGTAAAGAAGGCACTTGAGAACGTATCAGAGATTTCTCCTTGTAGTTGAAATTCTTGTGAGATTTTGTTGCCTTTCAAATGGCCCTATGGATGATGAATGAACTGAACTGAATCGGTCTGGTATAAGATGCAAGCGTTTCGTAATTTCAAGAACTCTATATGCCAGTTTGGATCACCCCGAATCAGTTTGTGTTGTATCTTGGGCCATAATAATATTCCTAGAAATGAAAATGTTCATGGCTTCGTTAGACTAGGTTCTCATTTTATGGCTCATTATGCCTCCAGTCTGCCACCCCTATGAGCTTATCAGGGAATTGATTTGGGGTTTAAGAATAGAAACATTTCGTTGTTATTGTTGTTGTTGTTGTTATTCTTGTTCTTGTAGTAATAGCTGTGTTTGTTCCTAGGACTAGGACAAACATACGCGATAGGCAGAAAAATAAATTCCAGTTGTTCTGAAGCGTAGATCTGCTTGTCGTTGAAATGAAAACGTTTAGTGGATCGGTGGAATTGCAATTGATTGAACTCGCTTGCTGTGGGGACCCAACAAAGGCGGTGATTGGTTCCCTACTTGATTCCATGAGTAGTAGCTGAAGAAGACAACTTTGTTTGGACAACTCTTGGTAGAAAATGTTTATATCCCCATGCTAGGGGATCCTATAAAGTTTTGACTTCTCTGTCGGATGACGAAATCGAGGGTATACTGAAGTTTATTATGGCATTACGCCGACATTCATTCTCGCGCAGTTGATCTTTCTTTTCACATCCACTCTTTCTTTTTCTTCCTTTTTAAATCTCCTTTTTTCCTGGAAGGAATGCCATGCGTCCCACTGCCTTCGAGTGTATGTATTGGGTGCTTTAGGCATACATGTTTGCTCTCTGCCTGCTTAGCTACCAATTTATATGAGAGAAGTTGGTATAAACTCAAGAATGGTTGACCAGTGTACAAGATCTCTGAATGATTTTAAAAGCAGAGCTCGGAACTTAAAGCCTTTTAAATAAAGATAGTTCTATAATTATTACGAATAGTTTAAACGGCCCGATTTCTATTCGTTTGCTGGCAGGCCGTAGTCTAGTAGGTAGTGGCCTCGATTCAAACCCCAGTTCAGACATCAAAATGAAAATATTTCTTCGACGACTTCCTCTCAGATTCCCAGCAAAAACTCTGAGAGTAAATAATATTGACATGAAGAGTTTCTCAAAAATATGTCGTTCGGAGTGGGTCCTGCCACTTATATAAAGGGTCCGCCAAATAGCTTTTTTTTAAAATGCTTTAAAAAAGTAGCCTACACGATCGGTCCAATTTTTAAGCACATTATCGATTGTGTGCAGCTGTATTTCACCAATGGCATCACGAATATTGGCCTTTAAAGCGTCAATTGTCTCTGGCTTGTCGGCGTAACACTTATCTTTGGCGGCACCCCATAAATAATAGCCCAACGGTGTCAAATCGCAGCTCCGAGGTGGCCAAACAACATCAGCTCTGATAATGTTTGATAATGCGATCTTCAAAAATTGGGCGCAAAACATCGACTGTAGCTTCGGCTGTGTGGCACGTAACGCCGTCCTGTTGAAACCAAATGTTGCCAATATTCTCCTCTTCAATTGTTGTGAACAAAAATTCGTTCAACATGGCCCGATAACGATCGCCATTGACTGTAACGGCCACTCCTTGCTCATTTTCGAAGAAAAATGGCCCAATTATGCCTCTGGACCAAAATCCGCACCAAACAGTGACTCGTTTTGGGTGCGTCGGCTTTTCATTGTATGCGTGCGGGTTTTCTGTGCCCCAAAATGCGACAATTTTGCTTGTTTACATACCCGCCAAGATCAAAATGAGCTTCATCTGAAATGATGATTTTTTTTTTGCCAAAATGGGCATCTTCTGGTTTAGGCTACTGCATGGCCAGCCGAGGCAGCCATTTGAATGAAATTATCCGGAAGGATTGTATTTCAAATAAAAAAAGAAATTTGAGAAAATATTCAGTAGTTTTTTTTAAAGCATTTTCAAAAAAAAAGTTATTTGGCGGACCCTTTATATAAAATTAACACACACACACACACACAACATAAGTGGTGTGAGAAGCTAGGTCGTAATCCTGACTGAAGGGTTGTAATGATCAGTAATTATGTATGTTATGTAACCGATTTTATTGATATTTTCCATGAGTAAAGTATGCATGTAAGGCTTCAATTCTGGTACTCCTATAGTACCATTATTTTGCTAAGGTCTGTGGTACCTTCCATCACAGTTACTTAAAACACTTTCCATAAAGATTGTGGACATATTTTTCAAAACAATTCTGTTTTAGAGATTTATTTTCCATTTAAAAATTGTTTAGTTTTCTATTCTTTTGGCTAAAAACCACTAAACGAAAGTATTTTTTTAGACGGCAATTGCAATTTTTCTTTTCCTTCTCTAACTACTGACTTCAACTGAAATAAAAAGCAATTTAGACAAACGGCCTACAAATAAACAAAAACATAGAACCCGTAAAAAAAAGTAGCCCATGTCAACCCA
Organism: Sarcophaga variegata; assembly: GCA_932273835.1. Taxonomy (NCBI): domain Eukaryota; kingdom Metazoa; phylum Arthropoda; class Insecta; order Diptera; family Sarcophagidae; genus Sarcophaga; species Sarcophaga variegata. Next base: position 12,084,149 of record OW026361.1, on the reverse strand, counting down.
CATTAACAAAAAAAAAAAAAAAAAAAAAAAAAAAAAAAAAACAGCACTTGAGCACATACAACAGATAGAGGGACAGACAGACAGAAAAGGTCTTAAGCTTTGAGTGTAGCACAAAGGCACAGACAGACTCGTACATATGTACGCACGGTGTTTCATACGCGGCAGGCAGGCAAGTCATTGACATCAATAATGCATGAAATTGCAATAGGCCTCTAAGGTATTGAAACTAATATTATACGCATACAGCAGCAGCAGAATGGCACATACAGACGGATCTACTACGGCTGCTAACGAATGGCAAAGTCAGCACACAGGGAAAAAAAACCTAAAACCAGAGGAGATGGATGGATGGATAGTGAAGAAGGAAAAATTCATAAAAAAAAACTGAAATTCAGCATAAAAAAACGAGAGAAAAGAACAGAAAAAAACGTACAAATAGTGACAATAAAACACTTTTCTGGTGGCTCTTAAAACAAAACTACACCACGGCACCGGCAACAGCAACAGCTTAACAATCAACGTTAACGGCAACAGCAACAGCAGCAACAGCAAACAAATAAAACGTAGAACAGAAGAAAAAACGTTTAAACAATCCGTCAGGTGTTGTTGCCTGTATAAACCAACCAACCAACCAACCAACCAGCCAACCATCCAACAAACAAACAAATGAAATGAATTGTTAATAAAAAAATACAACAATAACAACAACAATAAGCATATGACAAATGTCTGTTACATTAAGACGACTGGCCTAGCCTAGCCTACCCTAGCCAGGCCAGTATGCATGTACAGCAAACAGTCAATAGCTTTGAATACTTGGTACTCACTGCCGGACTGACTGACTGGCTGAATGATTGAAAACACAGAAAATGGCAAGAACTTTATGCTGAATATTGTGCGTCCCCTTCCCTCCCCTCCCCTCTTCTTTCAACGATTGTCTGTGTTGTTTGAACATTTGTTTCTGCTTCTGTTTTTCAATATTTTCTTGGGTTTTTTTCCTGATCAAAATCATCAATGATTTCAAAACAGTGGCCAGTGACCAGGCTTTTGTGTCTTTGTTTGCCTTCTGTTATCAATTTCGTGGCATTGAGATGTCGGGATTTAATCAACGGAAATTTAATTTTCATTATCTTTCACACCCTGAGTTAAGTTTTGTAAAGGCCACTGTATGTCATCAGTTTTGTAATGCAAGTTCAGCTGGCTTCCTGTTTGTGTTTCTTGTCTGTAACTGATAAGGTTATCCAAAGGCTTAACCGCAAGGCAAAGGAGATACCATCAGAATTGATCTCTTATTGCAGATTACATGCTGCGTGTTATTATCATTGTCATACTCAGTGTGTCAGGCCATTGTCAGTTACTTTGCCCGAAAGCATCTCTTACATTGTGTTCTGACCATAAGTGCATCCCATAAACACCTCTATGCAATTATCTGTGGAACACCTACGGCAAGTAGTGCTCAATTGCCCACAATCTTCCACTGGTATCCACCCATTCATATGTTCTCTCCCAAAGCTACGTTCATATACCATCTGGTCATGTGTGTGAAAATAAATTCGAGACAAAAATCAAACATTTTAACAGAGCCCATGTTAATGATAACGGAGCAATGTTAAGTGTTTAACGGAATATACAAAAAATGCTCATGGTAGAAATCACTCAAATTTACGATATCGGAGAATGGAATATCTATCTATGCCTTGCATTTTCTTTTTGGACGATAATTTTTGGTCAATGACTTGCATTTCTTAGTCGATAACTTGCATTTTTTGGTCGATAACTTACATTTTTTTGGATGATGACTTGCATTTTTTAGGTTGATGACTTGCATTTTTGGTCGATAACTTGTATTTTTTTTTTGGATGATGATTTGCATTTTATAGGTGAAGACTTGCTTTTTTTGGTCGATAACTTGCATTTTTTTGGCCGATGACTTGCATTTTTTGGTCGATAACTTGCATTTTTTTGAATGATGACTTGCATTTTTTGGACGATGACTTGCATTTTTTTGGCCGATGACTGGCATTTTTTGGGTTGATGACTTGCATTTTTTGGTCGTTAACTTGAATTTTGTAGACAATAACTCGCACGACTTTAATTTTTTTGGTCAATAACTTGCATTTTTTTGTCGATAATTTGCATTTTTGGATGATGACTAGCATTTTTTGGACGATGACTTGCTTTTTTAGGTCGATGACTTGTACTTTTTAGTCGATAACTTGCATTTTTTAGACCATGACTCGCATTTTTTAGGTGGATGATTTGCATTTTTGGTCGATAACTTGCATTTTTTGGATTATGACTTGCATTTTGTAGGTCGATGACTTGCATTTTTGGTCGATAACTTGCATTTTTTAGACGATGACTTATCGTTTTTGGTCGATAACTTCCATTTTTTTGGATGATGACTTGTATCTTATAGGTCGATGACTTGCATTTTTTGGTCGATAACTTGCATTTTTTGGATGATGACTTGCATTTTATAGGTCGATGACTTGCATATTTTTTGGTCGCTAACTTGCATTTTTTAGACGATGACTCGCATCTTTTAGGTCGATGACTTGCATTTTTTAGATTTGTATCAATGAGAAAGATATTACCTTCGTCGCCAGTATTACTTTCGACGCCTATATCTCTGATCCCAAGTAACGCCCGAACGTATGGAAGACTATCCAGCTTGCTAGGTCCATTTCCGCTATGAGTCCATTTTTTTCAACTTATCCCCATTTATACAGAGCACTTTTTGTTGCTCTTTTAAAGAAAACAATTAGTTTCGTCACCTATATATCTGGCCCAAAGTAAAGCTCGACCGTAAGGAAACTGTTTTGTAATCCTTTATCCCACTACCTACCCCACTAGCTCCATTTCCCCCACAAGTCCATTTTTTTTATCCAATTTAAGGAAACCTGTTTGAAGTTCTTGATACCATGGATATGTAGTGGGAGACCTGCAGCAAGTCAAATTTTTCTACAATACCGATCATCCTCCCCTGACCATGTTAACATAGTGAAAGTTTCTAGTCCGATTTCTCAAATTCCAAACAAAAAAGTTCTGAACTTAATGGACTTAAAGCAAAGGGGAACTTTGACTTTTTTCAATGAAGTGTAAATCAGGAAAAGAATAACAATTGAACTCGAATTGTTTTAAATTACTTTTTAAATTACATACGCAAAGTAATCGATTAAATACGCTTAAAAATTCGATCACCGCACCGCACCCTTTTTTTGTTTTGTTTTTTGTTTGTGATAGTGAGCGAGTGAGAGAACATAGAAAATCAATCAATCAATTAAGGGGCCGCAGAAAAAGTTAACAATTTAAAAATAATCAACTATTGCAACAACAACAACAACAGCAACGACATTAACAATAGCCAAGAGACCCAGCGAATACAAACAGCTTCACTCACATACTGACAAGCAGGGCATGCGATTGTTGAAAGCCGGAAAAAAATAAGCGAGAAAGTTAAAAGGGGTCAAACGGCTACAATTTAAAACACCCTACAGCGGCAGTGTTTGTTCGCGAAGGAATTTAGAACTCCCTTCCTCTTCTGCAGATTCACTGCTCCTGCAGCTGTCAGCCATGCCTTTCAATAGCACAGTAACCCGTAAGAATCGCAATTGTGTGATGGATGATCATGCGGTTTTAATAGCAGGAGAAATCGTGATCTTTTATGAGTAAGAGGTCTTTATTTTAAGAAACTGTCTCTACAGGTTGCTGCCTTTAGTGCTATTGAACGGGAGCGTATTAAGATGGGTCGGGCAATAAATGAGGGCAAAGCGAACATAGACTTCGACAAGTAGGGACATATGGATCTCAGATTACGGCCGATAACTATACTTTCGATGTAGTCAAGGAATTTATTTATCTTGGCTCGGCCGTTACCACCAAAAATGATGTCAGCTTGGAGATCAAGCGAAGGATTACACTTGCCAACAGGTGCTAATATGGTCTCAATAGGCAATTGAGTAGCAGAGACCTTTCTCGTACGACAAAACTAATACTCTACAAGTCGTAATACTCTTGAAGTCGCCATAGTTTAGTAGGTAGTGTGTTGGCTTATTAGACGTAAAGCCAGGGTTCGAGCCCAAGGTCAGGACATCAAGACAAAATACAAAAAGTATTTCTTTGGCGACTTCCTCCCAGCAGATGTTTGGCAAAAACTCTCAGAGTAAATAAAATTGTCATGAAAAAGTTTCTCAAAAATCTGTCGTTCAAAGTAGACTTTAAACTGTAGGTCCCATCACTCATGTATAAAATTAACACACGCAACATAAGTGGTGTGAGAAACTAGTACCCATTGTACAAGGTTAATTCGACCTCCGGGAACTGTACTTGTCTTAATTGACAAGTACACGTCCTCTAACCTAACCTAACCTACACGTCGCTCATACTCCCTGTGCTTCTTCATGGCGCAGAGGCATGGACATGGATTAAGCACTGATGCAGCAGCCTTGAGAGTGTTCGAGAGAAAAGTATTGCGTAAGATCTTCGGTCCAGTATGAGTTGGCAATAATTTCCGCATTCGATACAACAGTAAGCTTTATGAGCTCCTCAACGACATTGACGCTGTGCAGCGTATTAACATGCAGCGGCTGCTCTGGCTCGTCCATGGAGTTCGAATGGAGGAGGATGTTCCGGCGAAACGGGTATTTGACGCGGGGATCTGCGGAAGTCGGTGAAGAGGACGATCTTGTTTGCGTTGGAAGTACCAGAACGAGGAAGCCCTGTCATCGATTGGTGTAACCAACTAGCGTAGGCGCCTGAATGTGTTAAGGCAGGCCGAAACCCGTTAAACGGGTTGTTAATAGCCAGTTAAGTAAGTAAGTGTAGGTCTTCTGAATTACTTTGAAGGCCAGATAGGGCTCTACCGGAAATCGTGGAGAAAGTTAGGTTAGGTTAGGTTAGGTTACGTTAGAGGACGTGTACTTGTCAATTAAGACAACTACAGTACCCGGAGGTCGAATTCACCCATTGTACAACGTCCTAGTTTCTCACACCACTTATGTTGTGTGTGTTAATTTTTATACATGAGTGGCGGGACCTACAGTTTAAAGTCGACTCCGAACGACATATTTTTGACAAACTTTTCATGGCAATTTTATTTACTTTCAGAGTTTTTGCCAGAAATCCGCTGAGAGGTAGTCGCCGAAGAAATACTTTTTGTATTTTGTCTTTGATGTCTGGCCTGGGGCTCGAACCTTGGCTTTGCGTCTAATAAGCCAACACACTACCTACTAGACTACGGCGACTTCAATCGTGGAGAAACTTTGGAAATTAATTTCTACAGGTTTTGTACAGTTTTCTAGAAGGCTTAGTAGCCTTTCCCTGGATTGTTGATTATGTGCGAGAGATGACTTACAATTCTAAGGGCCGAAACGGATTGCTAGTAGACTTTAGAGGCTTTACTACTAGCATCACAAACAGTAGCTTAAAACACCACATACTTTTCGTACCCGGTAGTGCAATACTACATAAATCGAGAGAGGAACTCCACATCAATGAGCAACATGTGCGATTTTCAATAAAAATTAAATGCTTAAGTTGTTATTGCCATTGTTGTTGTTGTTGTTGTTGTTTCCAAAACTAACAACCAACATTAAAAATAAATTGAAAAATTGTTTAGCGATGTCTAATACTTCTTTCTCTCTTCTAGTATTGCTACACACACTCAGTATAACAAATGCCGGGCATAACTTTGGTCTTTCGTATGTATGCTGTAGTGAAGAGGCGTTTATTTTAGTAACTTGCAGAGCTGGGAGGAGTAGACTATTTATCTGTTATTGTTTCACAAGCATACACAATTGATGATGATTTTCTTATATTATTTATTGTTGTTGTTGTTGTTTTTTGTTTTTTTTTCTTCTGAACAAAATGTTTACAAAACGTTTAATGGTCTTTTGGTCGAATTATTCAGTAGTTGTGTTGTGTTGTGTGTCTGTCTGTCTCTACGCCATAAATAAATTGTTTTTACTCAATGAGTTTCAACCCATATATGCTCATATTCATACTCATATAAACACACAAACGTACGTATACATTAACAAATTGTACAATATTGATCAATGTCATGTTTATGGTTCTATTTCGAGTTTCTGGTAAAAATGTTTTTTTCTGGATTTTTTTTGTTTGTTTCGTTTTTCGACGATTTTTTTTGTTTTTGTTTTGTGTAACGTTAAAAATATTTAAACAATTTATCATGTTTTATAACATTTTATATGACAGATGGATTCATTTTTTTCTTGTATTCGGTTGTTCTGTTTTTGGCAAGTAGTTTTTTTTATCTGTTTTCAACTCTTTTTTTGTCTTGTTCTTGTTCTTCCATATTTTGCTCTATTAAATATGGCTAAAGTACTCAAACATGCATGTTGTAGACTTTTACACCTCTGGTTTTTATTAAAGACTTCAAAAAAAATTCGTCTGACATTGATAATGAATGACACCAAATGAAATATACTCAGATGGTTTGAAATAAACCATTGACGGTTAAGCTGTACACTGTTTCCCAAACAAAACAGACTTAAATGCAACTTTTAATCACAATTTATATAGCATGAGATATAAACCGGGGTTTATATAGAATAGCATGAGATATAAACCGGGGTTTATATAGAATAGCATGAGATATAAACCGGGGTTTATATAGAATAGCATGAGATATAAACCGGGGTTTATATAGAATAGCATGAGATATAAACCGGGGTTTATATAGAATAGCATGAGATATAAACCGGGGTTTATATAGAATAGCATGAGATATAAACCGGGGTTTATATAGAATAGCATGAGATATAAGCCAGGTTTATATAGAATAGCATGAGATATAAACCAGGTTTATATAGAATAGCATGAGATATAAACCGGGGTTTATATAGAATAGCATGAGATATAAACCGGGGTTTATATAGAATAGCATGAGATATAAACCGGGGTTTATATAGAATAGCATGAGATATAAACCGGGTTTATATAGAATAGCATGAGATATAAACCGGGTTTATATAGAATAGCATGAGATATAAACCGGGTTTATATAGAATAGCATGTGATATAAACCGGGTTTATATAGAATAGCATGTGATATAAACCGGGTTTATATAGAATAGCATGTGATATAAACCGGGTTCATATAGAATAGCATGTGATATAAGCCGGGTTTATATAGAATAGCATGTGATATAAGCCGGGTTTATATAGAATAGCATGTGATATAAGCCGGGTTTATATAGAATAGCATGTGATATAAACCGGGTTTATATAGAATAGCATGTGATATAAACCGGGTTTATATAGAATAGCATGTGATATAAACCGGGTTTATATAGAATAGCATGTGATATAAACCGGGTTTATATAGAATAGCATGTGATATAAACCGGGTTTATATAGAATAGCATGTGATATAAACCGGGTTTATATAGAATAGCATGTGATATAAACCGGGTTTATATAGAATAGCATGTGATATAAACCGGGTTTATATAGAATAGCATGTGATATAAACCGGGTTTATATAGAATAGCATGTGATATAAACCGGGTTTATATAGAATAGCATGTGATATAAACCGGGTTTATATAGAATAGCATGTGATATAAACCGGGTTTATATAGAATAGCATGTGATATAAACCGGGTTTATATAGAATAGCATGTGATATAAACCGGGTTTATATAGAATAGCATGTGATATAAACCGGGTTTATATAGAATAGCATGTGATATAAACCGGGTTTATATAGAATAGCATGTGATATAAACCGGGTTTATATAGAATAGCATGTGATATAAACCGGGTTTATATAGAATAGCATGTGATATAAACCGGGTTTATATAGAATAGCATGTGATATAAACCGGGTTTATATAGAATAGCATGTGATATAAACCGGGTTTATATAGAATAGCATGTGATATAAACCGGGTTTATATAGAATAGCATGTGATATAAACCGGGTTTATATAGAATAGCATGTGATATAAACCGGGTTTATATAGAATAGCATGTGATATAAACCGGGTTTATATAGAATAGCATGTGATATAAACCGGGTTTATATAGAATAGCATGTGATATAAACCGGGTTTATATAGAATAGCATGTGATATAAACCGGGTTTATATAGAATAGCATGTGATATAAACCGGGTTTATATAGAATAGCATGTGATATAAACCGGGTTTATATAGAATAGCATGTGATATAAACCGGGTTTATATAGAATAGCATGTGATATAAACCGGGTTTATATAGAATAGCATGTGATATAAACCGGGTTTATATAGAATAGCATGTGATATAAACCGGGTTTATATAGAATAGCATGTGATATAAACCGGGTTTATATAGAATAGCATGTGATATAAACCGGGTTTATATAGAATAGCATGTGATATAAACCGGGTTTATATAGAATAGCATGTGATATAAACCGGGTTTATATAGAATAGCATGTGATATAAACCGGGTTTATATAGAATAGCATGTGATATAAACCGGGTTTATATAGAATAGCATGTGATATAAACCGGGTTTATATAGAATAGCATGTGATATAAACCGGGTTTATATAGAATAGCATGTGATATAAACCGGGTTTATATAGAATAGCATGTGATATAAACCGGGTTTATATAGAATAGCATGTGATATAAACCGGGTTTATATAGAATAGCATGTGATATAAACCGGGTTTATATAGAATAGCATGTGATATAAACTATGTTTATATAGAATAGCATGAGATATAAACTATGTTTATATAGAATAGCATGAGATATAAACTATGTTTATATGTTTTTATGTTTCTAGCCCTCAGCCAACAACGCCCATATGTTTGGTTTCAAATTTCTTTTTCTATTACTCGTACTATATTTATTTAAAAAATTAGTCTCGATTGCTTGTTTATTAATTGGCTAATATTGTTTATTTTTTTTCTTTTGTATTTGCCCTTTTGAATGTCTGCTTCAATGTCTGACGGTCTGTTGATTAAACACTATTATTAGTGTACCACATTATTTATGTTGTAATTCAATGAAAGACGACCACCAACAACCCTCTTTTTTTAATGCACAAACTCTCACTGAATGTGGCAAAAAAGCTAATGACCATTACTACGCTTAACAAATTGCAAGAGTTCATAATGAGGGGTTAGAGATGCCTATGAGGCTGCTGATGGTGGTGTGTTTCAGCTTTTTTTTTACTTTGTTTGGTGCATGCAACTTTGAATAAATACGAATACAATTTGACAAAAAAGGAAGCAAAAAAAGAAAGCATAGAGAGAAGAGTAGAGATCTGCTGACAAATATAAATTGCATTGCCACTGCAGTAGATTCACACATTTACACACACACAGAGAAAACAGAGGATGAGGATGAGCCTTAAGTAGAGTTCAGCAGTGGAGTTTAATTTCAATGTCGCATTGTTACTGTTCCTGCTACTACTCAGTCTGCTTGTTTGGCGTGTGTGTGGTAAATATTTTCAGACACGTATTTCCAGCCACGAAAAATCACAACAATTTCATTGTAAACTTTAGGGAGACAATCATCTGCAACAATGTTGTATTTCGATATGTTGTTACCGACAATAGCTACTCCTTTTATTTTGGGTTCAACTCATGTTTTTTTATTCTTTTGCTGCGTTGTTATGGTGATGGGCATGACACTCTATACTTTATTGAAATACAGCAGCAGCAGCAGCAGGGAAAGCATTCATTTTAACTGATTTGATGGTGTTACAAAAATAAAAAAGGAGAAAAGAAAAATAAAAACCAATACAAAATGAAATTGCACTCGTCGTAACACAACGTTACAAAATAATCATCTACAGATACGAAATTCAAGGTAGTACATCCATAGCTGTAAGGATAATAGAACAACGACCTGTTATACGGGGCTGAGACACAGACAAATAATACAGCCACAAGACAATATAAATCGGAAGGAAGGAATTGTAAAAAAAGTTAACTGCATGTTAAAATGCAACAAAAAAAAAACCAAAAACAAAAATTGATGAAACACTGCACACAGGATAATCATGTCTCTCATACTACCCTTACATGTTAAGGATTGTTTTTTCTCTGGCTTTCTTCTTTGCCTCTACACTTTTCTCATGTCTTACCATTTTCCTCTTGTTCCGAAGATGAAGTGTTAATGTTGCAAGTGATGTTAACGATGCTATACAATGAACATGTTTTTACACTTTTAAAATCTCGGTTAACTTAAGTAAGGATAAGAAGTTTTCACTCTTAACTCTAATGGCATGGTACAGTTCACATGAGACATGCAATTGCATGATACTGCAGCAAGGCAATTAAAAGTGATTATTTTCTTCGTACATCTTAAAAATTTAATGTAAGGCTTCTCTTCAAATATTGTAATATATAGATTAGCATGAGATATAAACTATGTTTATATGGAATAGCATGAGATATAAACTATGTTTATATGGAATATCATGAGATATAAACTATGTTTATGTGTATATAGAATAGCATGTGCTATAAACCTGCTTTATATATAATAGCATGTGATATAAACCTGGTTTATATAGAATAGCATGTGATATAAACCTGGTTTATATAGAATAGCATATGATATATAAACCTGGTTTATATAGAATAGCATATGATATATAAACCTGGTTTATATAGAATAGCATATGATATATAAACCTGGTTTATATAGAATAGCATATGATATATAAACCTGGTTTATATAGAGTAGCATATGATATATAAACCTGGTTTATATAGAGTAGCATATGATATATAAACCTGGTTTATATAGAGTAGCATATGATATATAAACCTGGTTTATATAGAATAGCATATGATATATAAACCTGGTTTATATAGAATAGCATATGATATATAAACCTGGTTTATATAGAATAGCATATGATATATAAACCTGGTTTATATAGAATATCATATGATATATAAACCGGGTTTATATAGAATATCATATGATATATAAACCGGGTTTATATAGAGTAGCATATGATATATAAACCTGGTTTATATATAATAGCATATGATATATAAAACTGGTTTATATATAATAGCATATGATATATAAAACTGGTTTATATATAATAGCATATGATATATAAACTTATAAACCTGGTTTATATATAATAGCATATGATATATAAACCTGGTTTATATATAATAGCATATGATATATAAACCGGGTTTATATAGAATAGCATATGATATATAAACCGGGTTTGTATAGAATAGCATATGATATATAAACCGGGTTTATAGAGAATAGCATATGATATATAAACCGGGTTTATAGAGAATAGCATATGATATATAAACCGGGTTTATATAGAATAGCATATGATATATAAACCGGGTTTATATAGAATAGCATATGATATATAAACCGGGTTTATATAGAATAGCATATGATATATAAACCGGGTTTATATAGAATAGCATATGATATATAAACCGGGTTTATATAGAATAGCATATGATATATAAACCGGGTTTATATAGAATAGCATATGATATATAAACCGGGTTTATATAGAATAGCATATGATATATAAACCGGGTTTATAGAGAATATCACATGATATATAAGCCGGGTTTATAGAGAATATCACATGATATATAAGCCGGGTTTATATAGAATATCATATGATATATAAACCGGGTTTATATAGAATATCATATGATATATAAACCGGGTTTATATAGAATATCATATGATATATAAACCTGGTTTATATAGAATAGCATATGATATATAAACCTGGTTTATATAGAATATCATATGATATATAAACCGGGTTTATATAGAATATCATATGATATATAAACCGGGTTTATATAGAGTAGCATATGATATATAAACCGGGTTTATATAGAGTAGCATATGATATATAAACCTGGTTTATATATAATAGCATATGATATATAAACCTGGTTTATATATAATAGCATATGATATATAAACCTGGTTTATATATAATAGCATATGATATATAAACCTGGTTTATATATAATAGCATATGATATATAAACCGGGTTTATATAGAATAGCATATGATATATAAACCGGGTTTGTATAGAATAGCATATGATATATAAACCGGGTTTATAGAGAATAGCATATGATATATAAACCGGGTTTATATAGAATAGCATATGATATATAAACCTGGTTTATATAGAATAGCATATGATATATAAACCTGGTTTATATAGAATAGCATATGATATATAAACCTGGTTTATATAGAATATCATATGATATATAAACCGGGTTTATATAGAATATCATATGATATATAAACCGGGTTTATATAGAATATCATATGATATATAAACCGGGTTTATATAGAGTAGCATATGATATATAAACCTGGTTTATATATAATAGCATATGATATATAAACCTATACACCTGGTTTATATATAATAGCATATGATATATAAACCTGGTTTATATATAATAGCATATGATATATAAACCGGGTTTGTATAGAATAGCATATGATATATAAACCGGGTTTATAGAGAATAGCATATGATATATAAACCGGGTTTATATAGAGTAGCATATGATATATAAACCTGGTTTATATATAATAGCATATGATATATAAACCTATAAACCTGGTTTATATATAATAGCATATGATATATAAACCTGGTTTATATATAATAGCATATGATATATAAACCTGGTTTATATAGAATAGCATATGATATATAAACCTGGTTTATATAGAACAGCATATGATATATAAACCGGGTTTGTATAGAATAGCATATGATATATAAACCGGGTTTATAGAGAATAGCATATGATATATAAACCGGGTTTATATAGAGTAGCATATGATATATAAACCTGGTTTATATAGAATAGCATATGATATATAAACCGGGTTTATATAGAATATCATATGATATATAAACCGGGTTTATATAGAGTAGCATATGATATATAAACCTGGTTTATATATAATAGCATATGATATATAAACCTATAAACCTGGTTTATATATAATAGCATATGATATATAAACCTGGTTTATATATAATAGCATATGATATATAAACCGGGTTTATATAGAATAGCATATGATATATAAACCGGGTTTGTATAGAATAGCATATGATATATAAACCGGGTTTATAGAGAATAGCATATGATATATAAACCGGGTTTATATAGAATAGCATATGATATATAAACCGGGTTTATATAGAATAGCATATGATATATAAACCGGGTTTATATAGAATAGCATATGATATATAAACCGGGTTTATATAGAATAGCATATGATATATAAACCGGGTTTATATAGAATAGCATATGATATATAAACCGGGTTTATATAGAATAGCATATGATATATAAACCGGGTTTATATAGAATATCACATGATATATAAACCGGGTTTATATAGAATATCATATGATATATAAACCGGGTTTATATAGAATATCACATGATATATAAACCGGGTTTATATAGAATATCATATGATATATAAACCGGGTTTATATAGAATATCATATGATATATAAACCGGGTTTATATAGAATATCATATGATATATAAACCGGGTTTATATAGAATATCATATGATATATAAACCGGGTTTATATAGAATATCATATGATATATAAACCGGGTTTATATAGAATATCATATGATATATAAACATGGTTTATATAGAATAGCATATGATATATAAACATGGTTTATATAGAATAGCATATGATATATAAACATGGTTTATATAGAATAGCATATGATATATAAACATGGTTTATATGGAATATTATATGATATATAAACATGGTTTAGATGGAATAGTATATGATATATACAATTGGTTTATATGGAATAGCATATGATATATAAACCTGGTTTATATAGAATAGCATATTATATAAACCTGGTTTATATAGAATAGCATATGATATATAATACTGTTTTATATAGAATATTATGTGATATATAAACCTGGTTTATATAGAATAGCATGCGATATATAGACCTGGTTCATATAGAATAACATGTGATATATAAACCAAGTTTATATGGAATAGATGTGATATATAAACCAAGTTTATATAGAATAGCATGTGGCATGTAAACCAAGTTTATATAGAATAGCATGTGGTATATAAACCAGGTTTATATAGAATAGCATGTGGTATATAAAACAGGTTTATATAGAATAGCATCTGGTATTTAAACCAGGTTTATATTGGATAGCATGTGATCCAAACCTGCTTTCTAAATAATAGCATGTAATACAAATCTGCTTTCTATAGAATAGCATGTGATATAAACCTGTTTTGTTAAGAATAGCATTAGACAATAATAGCTGATTGAATTTCACCCATTAATCATTTCAATCTCTCCAATTTCATTTCTTTTCGGTGCAATATCCTTCAAAATTACCCCCAATTTGGCGCTCAGCTGTCAATTATTTATTTAAACCTTGGGAGACAACGCTAGAATATTTGTTTGTATTTTTTCTGCTCTGTTTTATTTTTTTTTTGCGTTTTGTGCCAAAATTAAGCCTCATGGGAGTTGCTTTTTGCCTCGCTCATTACTTAAACTTTACTTCCTAGTCTTGGCAACAAAAACGTATTTTTTTAAAGCGTTTAAGGCCAGGAAATTTTTGTTTAAGGGTGGCTAATGATACAGCGTTAGCAATTTAAATTTAACCACCCATTTAAGCTTTAAGGCTTCATTTCAAAAGAAAATCCTTGTAAGTATTGATTTTCTTTTTTTTTTTGGGATTATTACTGGGGTATTCAAATAAGAAACTCTTATCGGATTAATAGTAAGGGTGAGTGTAAAGGCATTAGAATTTAAATTTTATTTAAAAAAATAAATTCCCTTAAAGCCTTGAAAGCTTTGAAGAAACACTTTAAGAAGAAGCAGAAAAAAATGAAAGAATTCTAAAACAAATGGCATTTAACAATTTTTGGCAATCCATAACAAAAAAAAGGAAGAAAAATAGCAACCATTTGAACATAAAACCATTAAGAATCAGTTGGGGATTATCTTTAATAAAAAAAATTGCAATCGTCATCATCACCAGCATTTTTGTTTCGTTTAACGTTGTCATTACAATTCAAAGCCCTATTTGATCTCTGAAGCAACAAACCAATCAATGTTGTTGCCAAACACGAATAAAAAAAACTGAAAAAAATTGTGAAGGATTTTCCCAATATTGGGGTCCCCCTTTTCTTTGTTGTCAGGACATGTGGAATGATAGAAAAATGCAATTTTTACGCGTATGTTTTAAATGTTTTCCAATAGATTTAAATCTACTCCTTCCTACTCTACTATTCTCTTACAAGCTACCACCGCAAAAATTGTTACCAAAGCTCGTTTAAATAATGACACACACAACCCCATATAAACCACCCTTGCCTAGCCACCGCCTAGCCTAGCCCAACCATCTCTAACCTTGTCTATAGATGTTGGCATAAATGGTTGAATGTCTGATGCAAACTTGATTAAATGAAACCTTGTCGTTAGGAAAACTTTTCCTTTTTTTGTTATTTTGCTGCCAACATCTAAAAATTTTTTTTCAAATTATCATTCTTGTAATGGTCATAGACATGTTACCAACGAGAGCCATAAAAAAAACTGGGCAAAAAAATACATAAAATAGCCTTGATTTCCTATACGTTAGTATGGCCAACACAAAGAAAAATGGCCATTGAATCCAATAAACTAAAAAAGAAGCTGTCGAATTGATAAAAAGCAATCATCATCATCGTCATCATACTGTTACGTATAAACATTTACTATTTTTTCCCTTTCCTTTTCTCTGCTACTTCGGAAAATTATTCTAGAAAAGGGGATAAATGGTGGCAATTGTATGGGGAAAAAGGTCATACGTGTTGTTCTAAAGTCTACGTACGTAGTGCTTACAATTTTCATTTTTTGCTTAAAACTGGGCAAAATTACAAATTCTAGTAAAAAAAATTAAATTGAAAACAAGTGGTTGAAAAAAGTGCCAAAAAGTACTATTTTAATAAAAACCTAAGTACCAAATTTTAAATTCACGAAATACTTATTTTTCCTCATTCCATTTTTTAAATTAATTGTTCACAAAGGAACTTGGTTAGTAAAAAGTACTTTTTATACTTTTTTTTTTCCTAAAAAGTACTTTTTATACTTTTTTCTAAAAAGTACTTTTTATACTTTTTTCTAAAAAGTACTTTTTATACTTTTTTCTAAAAAGTACTTTTTATACTTTTTTCTAAAAAGCACTTTTTAGACCTTTTTTTTCTTAAAAGTATTTTTTAGACCTTTCTATAAGAAGTACTTTTTATACTGTTTTTTTTATAAAAAATACTTTTTATACTGTTTTTTTTATAAAAAGTACTTTTTATACTTTTTTTTACTTTTTATACTTTTTTTATAAAAAGTACTTTTATACTTTTTTTTATAAAAAGTACTTTTATACTTTTTATACTTTTTTTATAAAAAGTACTTTTTATACTTTTTTTTACTTTTTATACATTTTATACTTTTTTATAGAAAGTACTTTTTTTTATTAAAAGTATGAAAAGTACTTTTTATATAAACATACCAAAATTTGTAAAAACAAACGCATTGAAGAACGTGTACTGTATGAAAATTTTCCACATTTCAAGAAAGTAGCGGTAGATTATGCCTTTGGAATTTCATGCTGATTTAATAGGGATTGTTTTGTTTGCAATGGGAACCATTTTTATTGACTTTATCTTCAGAAATTGTGTACATTTTACCAAACAAGATCTTTGATAAACCATTTATAATGTCTTACGCTTCATGAAAGACTGGAATATGAATATGGGAATGGGTGCTGGTATCTGTTCCAGAGTTTGAATCAATCTGGATGCCATATTCGTTACTGCTTAACAAGCGGCAACTTACGTCATACAAGATTGGACGATAATGGTGTACTACCTTGTCTTTACCCCATTGAAAGTTTACATTTTTGGGGGTTAGGGTTAGACCTCCTTCTAGGCTATTAGAATACATCGATATTCATATAATATCTCAATTCTTTAACAATTATTATTATTGGTCCCTAGAAATGTTTAAGCAATGCATTGAAAATTAAATAAATTTTTTCTTTAAAGGCCTATTTAGTATGTTATAATGATGATTCTATTTGTCAGTCCACTAATAGATCAATACATTATAGGAAACATAAGTTGTGTCCCTATATTGTTGGCCACACTCTTTATATTGTACAATAAAATTAAATGCAAAAAATATTTCCATATATTGTAGGCCAATAAAAATCGTGTTCATAGATTGTCGACCGCACACTTTCTGTTTTACAACAAAATTAGATAAAAGATAAAAGGTGTCCACATATGGTCGGCTACACATTTTATATTTTTCAATAAAATAAAAGAATCGAGAATTATATGTATGTTGTAGGCCATAGAATTTAAACTTAATAATAATAAAAAATTAAAAAAATTATGTCCATATATTGTTGGCCACCCACTTTATATTATACAATGTAATAAAATATCATCCCCTTGTTATGTTGACTAAACATTCTGTACTTCACAATACAATAAATAAATAATCATGTCCGTTTATTATTGGACGCATACTTTATACTTTACATTATTCGTATCGGCTAAACAAATAATATAATAAATGCTCAAGAACACATATTGTTGGCCACACACTGCTTGTATGTACATATTACAACAAAAATCAGTAAAACTTCAAATTTGTATCATAATGATAACACACCGAAAAAAATCAAAAATTCAAAATGAAAAGAGAGGAACAAAATAAAAAGAATACCAACCAACGTTCGTTCCATATGGTGAAAAACTCGTTTTCGAAAATTAAACTAAAAACAAACACAAACAACCATGAATTTTGTGCGCTCAGCTCATCATCAGTTCGAAATACAATGTTTTTCTTATACTTTTACGTGCTCTTGTATTTGTTGTTGCTATTGTAGTTTATAAAAATATAATTTTTGATGTTTGGTGTTGTTGTTTTATAGCAAAATTTTAGCAAAGAAATTTGAGCTGATTTAAGTTGTTTATTATTATAGTGTTTGCGTGTGTTGTGTGTGTTTGTAAAATTCAAACTGTGTTTGTTGTTGATTAAATCGAAAAAAAAAATAAAAAAAAAATGAAACGAAAGCCAACGGCAAACCAAATACAAAACTATCATCACTGGCTCTGCCTCCCTTTCTCTCTCTTTCCCTCTCTCTCTCTTTAATTGGTGTTTTTTTACTGTGGCTCTCTGCTTTTTTTTTTCTTTTAAGGAAATTAGTATTTTAAAACTGGTTTTTAGTTTATTTTTGTTTACATACGGACGCTTCCTCTCTTTTGCTTTTTCTTTTCTTCTATAAAAACCAAATTTATTTTTTTATTATTTTATTCGGTACTTGCTTTTCATCTGGAGGCTGTACTTGTAAATAATAACAACAAAAACAACAACAATATTAAAATAATAAATCAAAAATAAAGAAGAAAAAATAGTAAACGAACGTAAAAGAAAAAAACTAAAGGAGTTTATAGGAGATAGAATGTTTGTTTTACTTTAATATT
The DNA here is from genome assembly GCA_932273835.1 of Sarcophaga variegata. Classification (NCBI taxonomy): domain Eukaryota; kingdom Metazoa; phylum Arthropoda; class Insecta; order Diptera; family Sarcophagidae; genus Sarcophaga; species Sarcophaga variegata. The sequence continues at coordinate 12,065,572 of OW026361.1, read as the reverse complement.
ATAAATAGGCCCGTAAACTAGAATTAAGTTTTCTTTTGATAAGAAATGTTTTGTATTTTTCGATATAACGGGCGATGTTTTAGCTATTATCTTTTTGGCAACACTGGTTTAAACAGCTCACGCACGTTTCGAGTTTTATTTCACTGTCAAATATCTTCAGTTTGGTCTATAATTTAACCATGAATCGTCTTACAAACGAACAACGCTTGCCAATCATTGAATTTTATTATCAAAATGCGTGCTCTGTTAAGAAAGTTCATCGCGCGATTCTTCCATTTTATGGTCAGGTTAATAGCTATTCGGGCTATTGTGACTAAATTTCGCATCAAATTTACATTGTTGGACATTAAACCACCAACACGCTTACGTAGAGTGCGAACTGAAGAAAATATCGTGGCTGTATCGGCCGGCCAGTGTTAATGATGACCATCAATTATTGATTCGTCGCCGTTCGCAGCAATTGGGCCTCTGTTACTCAACAACGTGAAAATTTTGCGGAACGATTTAGGTGTGAAGCCTTTCAAAATAAAGCTGGTGCAAGAATTGAAACCGAACGGCCTACCGCAACGCAGAATTTTTGGTGAATGGGCTCTTGGAAAGTTGGCCGAAGATCCACTTCTTTATCGAAAAATTGTGTTCAGCGACGAAGCTCATTTTTGGCTCAATGGATACGTAAATAAGCAGAATTGTTGACTTTGGAGTGAAGATCAGCCAGAAGCATTGCAAAAGCTACCAATGTATCTAGAAAAAGTCACAGTTTGGGGCGGTTTATGGGCTGGTGGCATCATTGGACTGTACTTATTCAAAGATGCTGCGAATCGTAACGTAACTGTGAATGGTGAGCGTTACCGTGAGATGATATCCAACTTTTTTGACCAAAATGCAAGAGCTTGACTTGCATGACATGTGGTTTCAACAAGACGGTGCCACATGCCACACAGCACGCGTAACAATGGACTTATTGAGAGGCGAGTTCGGTGAATATTTTATTTCACGTTCGGGACCGGTCAATTGGCCGCCTAGATCGTGCGACTTAACGCCTTTAGACAATTTTTTGTGGGGCTATGTTAAAGCTCATGTCTATACAGACAAGCCCGCTTCAACTGACGCATTGGAAGACAACATTGAAGCATTTATTCGTGAGATACCGGCCGAAATGTTGCAGAGTATGCCAAAATTGGATTAAGCGGATGGAACATTCGCGGTCAACATTTGCATGAAATAATCTTCAAACATTAAATTATATGGACCGTACTATCGATTCAAATAAAAATTTCATGCATTTTTCTAAATTTTATGTGTTTTTTTTTTGAAAAATTTTCCTATAGCTCTTAAAAAATCACCCATTATATATGTATTGTATTGCTCGTGGAAAATCCTTTTTATGGTTATTATTACGTAAATAGGCCTCGTTTAAAAATAAAACAATAAAAGCAGTAGCACATGATTGTAACGTAATGCTTTACTCAATGTTTATTAGAATCTTCTACAATCCGGACAGATGACTGATTCTGATCTCTACATTCAACAATTAAGGGGACCGAAACAAGCAATTCAATTAAAACAATTCATGACAACCCTTGACCACATCGTTTTTGGATGACCTATCGTAGACTGAGAGAGTTGAGCTGCTTAGTTTTGATACGCACATATCATAACATAAGTGGTCATTACAACCCTTCAGTCAGCATTACGACCTAGTTTCTCACATCATTTATGTTGTGTGTGTTAATTTTATGCATGAGTGGCCTACAGTTTAAAGTCGACTCCGAACTACAGATTTTTGAGAAACTTTTTCATGGCAATATTTTATTTACTCTCAGAGTTTTTGTCAGAAATCTGCTGAGAGGAAGTCGCCGAAGAAATACTTTTTGTATTTTGTTTTGATGTCTGGCCTGGGGCTCGAACTCTGGCACTACCTACTAGACTACGGCGACTTCATGGAGTTTTGATACATCCACCACATAATTCGAACTTTTAACCTTCAGATTAATACTTACCATAGATTGTGTTGTGTTAGTTGGCGGATCTTTTTTACAGAGTAATGTCCCACATAGGCCGAAGGTTAGGTGTGTTGTGTTACCACAACTCTATATCTAACCTTGGGATCAAACAGTCCCTAATTAAATTTCAGTCAAAGATGACTGGATATGAGAGATCTAGAGCATTTGCCTGGGAATAAACGGACATTTATACATGAGGTTAAATATGGTTTCTTTCTCCTCCCCAGATCCACAGCTCCTGCAGGCATTATTATAAGCAATCCCAAGTCTATATAATACCACAGTGGATGACCATGCAGATCCTAGCAATTTTGCATTCTGCCCTCATATTATCAATGAATTTGTGTCTCCTTACACTACGACCAGAGAATACACTGTTTAACTGAGGAAATCGGTGACGGAATGAGGGACTGTAGTTACCATACTACCCAGATAATTAAAAGTGTTCAAAGACCTCATTACTAACGGACGCACAATGCGTAGAATTCCATGTGCTTAACCAGCTTGTGTTTTGAAGGTCAGTCACCACAAACTCCGAAAAGAATAAAGACTCCTTGTTTCTCCTGGGATCACTGCCCTATTTCGATGTTTCATCACCAGCTACGAAAAGTTTTATTTTTACGTACGATAAACATAATTGGGCAGAGCTCAACGATTTCCTTTTTGTGGAATTTTAACTGGAAACTTTGTTTTTATGACCGAAAATGTTGATGCCCATGATAACAGTGCTTGAAAAAGCTTGGAATGAGAAGTTTTATAGAGTCCCGAAGAGCATTTTGGTTCTCACAAATATTGGTTTAATCGCTCATGTCAACTTGCATTCAAATTCAGAGCGAAAGCATTCAAAAAATTGGTGTGATAACAAACAGGCAAGAATTTCAAATGCCGTAGTACTAAAGCGCCAAAAATTGTATCTGAACAACGTCTTCGTGCTAAAGCTTTTTGTTTTCCTAGGGAAAGTTTCTTTAACGACAGCTTACCGTTGTGTTGAAGGCTTTCCTGAAGTCGGTAACTACAAGATCCAAGCAGGGGAGATTCGTCTTAACCCCACTCTGTTGCTTTTGGAGTGTAGCAATCGCTGTGTAGCATATTCATGTACAAGGTTTGCAAAGTTGCCTTCTCTGTCCATATTCTTTATACAAATACGTACCACAGTATTGCCGACACTTCTACATCACATAGATGCAACTTTGTGGCATAATGTCTAAGTTGCTTGGGGCTTTGTTGGGTTTAAAAGTTTTTATGGCGATTATTTATTTCCTTCTGTTTTTAGCGGCTTTTTTTCACGCCGAGGAGGGGTAAATGTACCTAACCGCACCATAGAGGAAGTCGTCACGTCATACGTGTGTGCTGCCCTCACCCACTAAATCCCCCCCTCGTCTCGTGGACTTGTTGTGCCCACTCCGGAACTACGGTGGTATTACTTCGGAGTGGAGTCCCATTGGCCCCTGCGTGTTAATATCCGCGTCCGGAGTGCTACGGGAAGTTGAAGAGACATCTAAGTGTATCCACTATTCCTTTCGTCCAGGTCTCTGCCTCGAATTCCGCTTGGCACGTGTGCCAGTTTCATCTATTCCGGCGTGCCCACATGTTCCGCAGCCTCAAGATCCCTCTTCTTCAGTCTTAGAATGCTCTCCACGTAATTCGCCACTAAGGTCCAATTTTCTCTGCTCGCGATCATAATCCCGACAATGTTACCGGCCGTGATCGTCCCAACTATCGACGTCAGTGCAGAGCGATAGCTCTGCCAGCGTGCGCATTCGAAAACGGTGTGCTCTGGGTCATCAATTATCTCCCCTTCCTCGTAAAGACAGTAAGCGGAGGCGGTCTTGCCCATTCTGTGCAGATATTTCCTAAAATATCCGTGGCCCGATAGCATCTGTGTAACGTAGTAATTTACCTCTCCAAAGTTCCGACCAATCCATGGCCTTATGTCCGGAATAAGTCTCGCCGGCCATCTTCCTCTATCTTCCTAGTTCCATAGTTGTTGCTATTTTGAAATGGTGTTTTCTCTGAAATGAGCGGTTATGTGACTTCCAGCCGTTTTTGCCCTATAAATCTCCATCCGCTTCGCTGCCAGCAGATCCACAGGGATAATACACGCTATCACCACTACGGCTGGAGCGGATACCGTACGATATGCTGACGCGATACGCAATGCAGCCGTTCTCTGTACCGATACCAGTGCTTTCGTCCGCTTCTTAACATCCAGTGTTTCGGCCCAAATTTCGCTCCCATAAAGCATAATGCTGTTTCCAACCTCCATCAGGAGTCTCCGCCTCGCCGGTAACGGGCCTCCAATGTTCGGCTTGATGATAGCGCTCCATAGGTGCTGTTAATCATATTAGGTTGTTCAGAGGTTGTTGCTACGATTGCTTGAGCTTGATTCGCCTGCTTGTCAATCCATATTTTTCCACGTCCATTTTACAATGTGTACACCCTTTTGCCATTACTTTGCATAGAAATGATTTTTCGAACGCAAACTTAACCGCCAAACTAAAAACAGAAAACTTTTGAAATTTAAATAAAACGTAGAGGCAGACAACAGCCAGCCAGTAGACCCTTGTTTTGTTAATGGAAGAAAAAAGCTTCATTTGTTTTATTGTAACCCCCTTTAACAAATAAAATACCAACACTTTGTTTAATTTCCCTTTTTTTCAAAACAACTAAGAAAGAGTTAAGGCCGAACGACCGACCCTTTCTTCAAAAACTCCAGTCACCCAAAAAATTATTACAATAGAGAGAGAGAGAGAGAAGAAGACTTTTTGGACAAAAAGGTGCTGAATTCTTTAAAATTTAAATTTTAATTTTTGCAAATTTTGTCATTCATGGTAATGAATTTATTATGAAAAGAACAAAAACGAAAAAGAATTCCTTCCTGTCGTTTCAATACAAAAGGAAAAAGGTCTTTCAATACAGTAGCCAAAGCAAAACTGTAACACTTTCCATTATCATTGATCAACAAACAAAGTCTTTGAGATTTGAGTTCTTTTTGAAGCGGCCCTATTGTCTGAAAGAATGCCCGTCTGTCTCTCTGCCTGTGTGATCTTCTTGTTAACTTTGAAAAGAACTTCTTTTGTTCTGATTTTTATTGAAAGTTTTTTTTTGTGGTTTTTTGAAATTTAAAATCCATTTAAAAGAGTCGAGTATTTCAGCAAATAATCTGACAGCAAATTAAGACACAACAAAACTGTTGATTTACGATGGGAAATATTTGATAATGGAGCTCTCTTGATAAAGATCTGCGTTTTGAAGGTAAAATGTCAAGAAGAATACCTTAGAAGACAATTTATAGAGATAAATACCTTAAGTATCTGGGGAATATTACCGCAGGAATCTATACAGAGACACTAAATGATGATACGGATATCAGAATCATGATCATGTAAAGTCTTCTGCATCTGAGTTCTAATGTGATGAACTCCAAGACGGTGTACGGCTGTAGCAGATATCTCGACGAGATAGCGGAACGATATGATATCCATATCGTATGGGTACCGGGGCACAGTGGTATTCCGGGTAATTGCAGAGCTGATGAACTTGCCAAACGGGGCACGACCATCGAACTCTCCGATGAGTTCTCGAATTTGGGCATAAGTATGAGGACCTGCAAGCTCATAATTGATAATGCGATCGTCGATTCCGTCAACGACAGGTGGGCGGCCTCGGACTCGGGTAGAACGGCTAGTAAAATCTGGCCAAGGTTGGACGAGGGGCGCACAATGAGTCTACTTAAACTCCAAAGAGTCGCGCTCAGTGTAGTTGCCGGTGTCATTACGGGGCATTGCATTATGGGTAGGCATGCGAGGCACATTAGTCTAGGACACCTTGCTAACGACTTCTGCAGAAGCTGCAGCGGTGTGAAAGAAGAGGAGACTGTCCCTCATCTGCTGGGTACATGCCCGGTTCTTTGCCAAAGGAGAAGCAAGTACTTGGGTACTTAATACATGGATGATCTGGAGGAACTGTCAAGGATTGACATTGGCAGCCTGAATCGCTTCATCAGCAGCTCCGAATGGTTTCGAGACTAGGGGATAGCGGATGACTGTGGTAGCACGATGGGCCCAATGCGGCCTAAGTGAGTCCATCTAAAAATTTTTCTTGGATGGGCAGCCACCTCTACCTACCAAAGCTTTCTGCGGGACATCAATATTCTTCTGAATGAAGTGTTGACACAACAGTGGCGTGTAGAGTACTGTCTTCTCATTGTCCAATCGGATTTATCATATTATGACCTCCCAGAGAACGTCATGAAAATATTTACTCTTGTACCCAGTTCACTCGACAAAGTGGGATGTGGGGAATTTAAATAAAACAGACTACAGGGTGGCTGATATATAATGCAACAAGGTAAAGCGCTATATTTTTTTAATTTTTTATTTAAATTTTATTTTTCAAAAGCTAAAAATGTTGGAAATAACATCAAATTTTAGAATCAGTTTAGATTTGTACGATTTGGCCACCTTTGGTACGAATTATGGCCTTCAAACGGCCGACAAAGCCATCACAGGCTGCACGAAAGTGGCTCTGCGGTATTTTGGCCCATTCCCGGCGAAGCGCCGTCTTGAGATGATCGACACTTTGGTATTTTTTTAGTGAGAACCTTACTCTCCAAAATGCCCCAGGCGCAAAAGTCCAACGGATTGAGATCCGGAGATTTTGGTGGCCATTGTGCGGTAGAAATGAAGCGAGGAACCTCCTTTTTAAGCCATTCTTGGTTGACGCGTGCTGAGTGCGGTGGTGCTGAGTCCTGTTGGAATGTCCATGGTCTGCGGCCGAAATGTTTGTCTGCCCAGGGCTTCAATACTGTCTTTAAGACATTTTCCCGATAATATTCGGCATTTATTTTGACTCCACGGTCGATTAATACGAGCGGGGAGCGACCATCGGCCGTTACGGCAGCCCACACCATTACCATTGGCGGCGCTTGGGTTCTGGTGGTTAATCGCAGGTGTAAATTTTCAGCTGACCTCTTTGGCAAGTAAACCCGATCATTTTGTTTGTTCACAAACTGCTCAATTTGGAATGGCTTCTCATCGGAGAAAACCAAATTCATTAGCTGGCCACTTTCGTGTAAGCGAAGTAACTCCTTGGCTCTTTCCAGTCTAACTTTTTTTTGTCCATCGGTGAGCTCTTGCACTTTTTGGAACTTCAATGGCTTTAGTCCAAGCTCATTTTTCAATATGTGTTGCATCCGTTCTCTCGATATGTTCAGCTCACGAGCAATTTTTCTACCACTGCGCCGTGGATTTCAATCAAATCTGGTCTTCACTTTTCGGATCATTTCTGGTGTTGTTACCGTTTTTTTTCGTCCACTTTTTGGACGCGATGCAACACTGCCAGTATCACGGTAACGAGCAATGGTACGGGAAACAAAAGATTTATTCATATTTAAATGCTGGAGGGCTCTCACGATAGCCACCTGTGGTTTTCCGGCCAAATATAAAGCAATCACACTATCACGCTTGAATTCCATCTCGAATAACTTTTTTTCTGAATGCAATAGATCAAAATGCTTTTGTAAGCTTTTAAATAATAAAATGAACTGTCACTGGAATAAATCTGTTAGCTGTCAGACGAGCGGTTTACAAATGATAACAACCTGAAGTTGGTTGCAATACATATCAGCCACATTGTATGTGCGAAATATTGTAGGAATATTTGATTAGTTTGGCATGGAGGACTGTTGTATCTTGTAGTTTATTCGCATACGCCTTCGATTTAATGAAATCCCACAAGTCAAAGTCTAACGGGGTCGAATTGCACGATCTTAGTGACCAGTTTACATCACCTCCTAGTGTTCAAATTGACCGTGCAGGATATCCAATGTTAGCTTTCTACAGTTTCTGTTGCACGTGATAGACCATATGTTGGAAAACCTAAAGGACTGCTTTTTACTACACCTAGTATTGTATTACATTTTCATTTCTTCAAATTTAAATTTTTTGATTTTGAATTTTTTCCATTATATTTTTTTTTAATTCCTAAACACTCCTACTTTTTGCGCCAAAATACCCACAATCTTTTTATATTTCTTATAATTCACTGTCTTATTAAAAATATGACACAATTTCTTTTATGATCATCATAATTACTTATTTTTTTACAATATTTCCACACAATTTTATTTTTTGATGACACTATAATTAATGCTTTATATGATGGATGGATGGATGGATGGATGGCCCCCATCATAAATTAATTTCCACACTAAAGACATTTTAATCACGCCATCAAAAGGAAAATAATCTTTTATCTACACGTTCAATTTGATTTATAGTGGCCATAACAGTAAAACTGTTTTCCCACGTTTTATTTTTATCTTCTTTTCTATTTATTTATTTAAATAATTAAATTCAAAGCGAAGGGGGAGGAGGGTACCCTATGCTTTTTCATTTACAAATGTTCTATTAATAGCTTTGTGTTTGTTGACTTGTGTGTGTTTCAAAATGGTGGTATAACGGTAATAAGTCAGGATGGCCGAGCGGTCTAAGGCGCCAGACTCAAGTGTCACAACTTACTCTGTTCGAACAGAGTCGTATACGAGCGTTCTGGTCCTCTCTGAGGGCGTGGGTTCGAATCCCACTTCTGACAAGAATTTTTTTATATTTTTCTTTTTTAATTAATTTTATTTTTTATTATTATTTTATTTTTTTATTTTATTTTTGTATTATTTTATTGTTTTTTATTATTATTTTTTTTTAAGTTTTTGTGATTTTTTTTATTATTCCCTTTACATTATTTATAAGTTTTTATTTTATATATATTTTTTAAATTTATGTTTCATTTATTCTTGTAATATATTTTCAAACATTTTTTTTATTATTTTTTTTGTTATTTGAAAATTTTTTAATTTTTAGTTTTTTTTAATTACAATATTTTATAATTTTTCACTTTAATTTTCTTAATTGTTTTTAAATACTGTACATTTTTATTTTTTTTATGTTTTTTATTTGTCTTTTAATTTTTTTTATTTTCATAATTTTTTTTAATTAATTATTATCAATTATTTAATTCATTATTTTTTATTTAAAAAATATTTAATTTATTCTTTACAAAAACAAATTATTAAACATTAAATTAACATAATTACAGAATTTTGTTATTAAAAAAATTATTTAAATTTTTGTAGTTTTTAGAATCTATTTTCTTAGCCAACCGCTTTATATGCTCTATTGATTCATACCTTACTATAAGTCAGGATGGCCGAGCGGTCTAAGGCGCCAGACTCAAGTGTAAACTTGCTTTGTTCCAACAAAGTTAATCGTGAGCGTTCTGGTCCTCTCTGAGGGCGTGGGTTCGAATCCCACTTCTGACAAGAATTTTTTTTATTGTAAATTTTAAAGCTAAAACTACAATTATTACGTTTTTACTGAGAATCTTTAAATACGAATCAAAATTAAAGAACTATACATCTAAAGGAGTTCTTTTTTGTCCAAACTATATGATACGAACTTTTATTACAATGTTAGTTTTTAAACAATTTCTTCAATACCGTTATGTGTCAGGATGGCCGAGCGGTCTAAGGCGCCAGACTCAAGTGCAAACTTGCTCTGTTCTAACAGAGTGTTAAATGAGCGTTCTGGTCCTCTCTGAGGGCGTGGGTTCGAATCCCACTTCTGACAAAGAATATTTTCTTAGTTTAAAATAGAATGAGGGCCCCCTGCCTTGCGGTCGGACAGAGTCCTTATTATAGATAAGGAATCATTGTAATTCTTTCTAAAGAATTTAATTTGTTTGAGTGCCAAAAATTTAAGTTCCATGAACACTAAGGCTATGAAAGTCCAATAACACCCGAGTGTTATTGGTATATAAAGGCTTGTTCTATACTAACAGATCTTATCCAAATGCTTTCTGAAAATAAGAGATCTAAATCCATCTATTGATGAATTCTGCTAGAATTTTCCAGAAAAGGAATCGTGGTCTCGAAAAAACTTCTGTAGATCTTTTTTCCGATTTTTTATTAATTTTCGAGGATCTTTGAGGTAACTTATGTGGTTTGATGCATCCATAACCTTCAACATGTCAGGATGGCCGAGCGGTCTAAGGCGCCAGACTCAAGTGCAAACTTACTCTGTTCTAACAGAGTTTTCTATACGAGCGTTCTGGTCCTCTCTGAGGGCGTGGGTTCGAATCCCACTTCTGACAAGAATTTTTTAATTGATTTTTTTTTGAATATCCCATCGGAGGATAAAGAAGGCTACTGGCTAAAACAAAGTTTGGAATAAAATAGTTTTAACAACCATGCTTTGACTGTATCTACCTGATTTACTAAAATAGTCTTGAATGCATGAATTCGGCATTTAAATATCTTGTGAGCCGGTATATAAATTTCAAGTAATTCAGGGGAGGAACGATGTCCACATCAGGGAGATTAATACCTGCCTTATCTAGTTTAACAACAACTGAGTTTCCTTTATAATCCGCATAACGATGCACTGATCTTATTGGCTCTAATCACACGAGAACAATTTTTAATCGCACAATTTTTGTTCCTTTCAAATCACACGGGTTGAGTATTAGTTTGGCATGAAATACACAGCTTTGTATGTATTAGCATTCGTTAGCATGTTTTTGCATTCACTTGATGTTTGGCTGATTTTTAAAAATGTGCATGTGTTAGTTTTGTGCTTGTAATGCGGGATTGTAGCAGGCTGAAACTTTACGCCACCAAAAAACCATTCTCTTCACCTCTCTTGCCTATAAACTATAATTTTACGCCAGCACAATTGTTCTCGTGTGATTAAAGCCATTTATAATGAGTGTCATTTAGATTCTACTAAGGGTTTTAAAGTTGTCTAAAATCCGGAATATCTCAATTGTATATATGTACGTTGATACTGACCCAATGTGGTCATTGAAATCAAGGGAAACCTATTAAAAACCTAAATATAGAAACGACATTCAGGCCTAACAGAGAAAAATACTGGGTATTATCAAGACCAAGTCAGAGCGCAATAAACAGCAGATACTACAGCTATCCCACAGCTTAAAGATGCAAATTTTGACTTTTTTGTGCAAATAAGATAGCTCCACGTGTTTCGCGCTGAACTCATCTGGATTCTAAACGTCAGGTTTTCGAAAAAGGGGGTTGAGACCCCTAAAAATAGCGTTTTTCGCTATTTTTGAAAAATTGTAGAGCTAAACACTGACGTGCTAGAACCATCGCTATTGTCAGAAATTGACAATTGATCTTTGCTCTTTAAAATGAGCCCAAATCCAAATTGTTTGCTTACACCCTTAAAGTAGGGGTTGGGTTTGTGTCAAGGGGTGCAAGAGAAAAAAAAACACATTACGGAGGTCCTTAAAAATTAATCAAATTTTGGGGTCGCTGATTACAGATCTCCTTTCAGATTTAAAATATTCAAAATGGCGGATCCAATATGACGGTCGAGGTTTATAAAAATTAATCAGATTTACTTGACCGCCATATTGGATCCGCCATTTTGAATATTTTAAATCTGTAGCTAGGAGATTTTTTACAAGAGTTCTTTCAAACGTTTCAATGATAGAAAGACCAAACGCCACTTTCTCTAATAAGCTATGGCTTACATTCTTTTTGAGATGTGGCCACATACAGTCAAAGAAAAAAGTCTACAAACACCACTGTATGCAGGCTTTTTAGCGCTGGTTTTTTCCAAATTGAAAAAGATTTTATAGCGTTGTTAACGGCATTTACAATCAGGAAAGTTTGAAGAAAAAACGAATTTGAAAAAATTATCGGGAAAAAAGCTCTGCATAGACCACTGTATGTAGACTTATTTCTTTGACTGTAAGAATATGGATCAAAGAGTCATACAGGACATATGTATACTTATATGGCTAAGATAACAGATTTCACAGACCTCCTGAAATGAAATTTAAAGCCAAAAATTTCTTGTAATTTCTGATATTTCTTGAAAGATATTGAAGAGCTCTTATCAGTTTATTTCTGTAGAATAATCGTTTTCCATTTGAGGACCAATTTTAATCAAAATTTTATTTTAAATATTTTTTTCAATATTTTTTCAAAATTAAGCGTGTAAACCGTCTTTATTTAGAGGAAATTATACCAGGCATGTTGTGTTTTTCTATAATTTCATAATTTTCTCTCTTCATATGAATATGTATCTCGGTGTGACAGATAATTTATTTTTAATGACTTTCAACATTATACAACGAAATCTAACAACGGTTTTTGTAAAATTATTAACAATTGTGTAACACACCATATTTGCCATTTGTTGCCGACTTTGCTGTCTACTGTCTATTGCTATTGCTATTGCCATTATTAACTGTCATTCTCTAACAGCAACAACCACAATATCTTTGTACATATCTCTCTGCCTTAGTAGATGTCGTGTTAATAATACTTTTTAAAGTACATTTTAACTATAATTTACGATTGTTTTTTCATCTTCTTTTTCAACGTTTGTATAATTGCCACACTGCAAAACATAATGAAAATGCGAATTGAACAAGAAGAAGAGGAAGTTCTCAGTTTAATTTCTTAAAAGCCGACAAACACTGTTGATGCTACTGTTTTACTGTTTTAATAATATTTTGAAATACAAACGGACTGCCAGACAGACAGATGGTAGATTTGGAGTATCATCTAAAGTGAATTAAAAAATTAAAAACGTAAATAAAGGTAAGAAAAGAATTCTAAATTGACACGATGTTAAACAGAGATTCTAATAAAATTTTTGTAAAATATGTGTGGTAAACAGTGGGAACTCTAAATAGGATAATACGAACATATATAGAAATGAAAAATTAGAGTTAGTTAGTTATGTTAGCAATGTTACGTGGCAAGTGGACTATTAGGTGGGAGAGGTATTCAATCAACTGGTATAAATAAAGGGTGTTTTTTATAGAGGTATAGAACTTTAAGTTGCAATAAAACAACGATGGATTATTCGATTGACATGAATTTTATTTATCCGAAAGATAATCTTGTGGCATTACATTTTAAATATGATTTCTGGCATATGATCGCCACGGCTGGCGCGGATGTAGTCCAATCTGGACGTCCAATTTTCGATGACTTTTTCCAACATTTGTGGCCGTATATCGGCAATAATACGGCGAATGTTGTCTTCCAAATGGTCAAGCGTTTGTGGCTTTACCGCATAGACCAATGACTTTACATAGCCCCACAGAAAGTAGTCTAGCGGTGTTAAATCACAAGATCTTGGAGGCCAATTCACGGGTCCAAAACGTGAAATTAGGCGGTCACCAAACGTGTCTTTCAATAAATCTGTTGTGGCACGAGCTGTGTGACATGTTGCGCCGTCTTGTTGAAACCACATCTCCTGGACATCATGGTTATTCAATTCAGGAATGAAAAAGTTAGTAATCATGGCTCTATACCGATCACCATTGACTGTAACGTTCTGGCCACCATCGTTTTTGAAAAAGTACGGACCAATGATTCCACCAGCCCATAAAGCGCACCAAACAGTCAGTTTTTCTGGATGTAACGGTGTTTCCACATACACTTGAGGATTACCTTCACTCCAAATGCGGCAGTTTTGTTTGTTGACGTAGCCATTCAACCAGAAGTGCGCTTCATCGCTAAACAAAATTCGCTAATGAAAATCGGGAACAACGGTAATCTCGTTTTGGGCCCATTCGACGAATCTACGCCTTACTTGATGATCGTTTGGCTTCAAATCTTGCACGAGTTGGATTTTGTAAGCACGCAAACCAAGATCTTTCCGCAAAATCTTCCATAAAGTGGATGAACACAGATCCAATTCCTGTGCTCGATGGCGGATGGACTCATTCGGGTCTTCCTCAATGCTACGCTCTACAGCAGCAATAGCTTCTTCTGTACGCACCGTACAGCGTCTCTGGGGATGCGAGTTATCAATAAGAGAAAACGTGGTGCGAAAACTTTCCATGGTTAATAGAATTAACTGCTCTGATGGACGATTTTGTCCACGATAAAATGGACGTAGTGCGCGATACGTTTTCCGCACAGAACCATTATTTTCGAAATAAAATTGCACTATTTGCAAGCGTTGTTCAGGCGTGAGTCTATTCATGATGAATTGCCAAACCAAACTGAGAATAAATCACTTGACAGCTGTTAAATCGGTCGCCATCTTGAAAAGTTATGCCAACTTAAAGTTCTATACCTCTATAAATAACACCCTTTACATATTTTTTAAATAACATGGCAACAAGTAGCAGAACTGCTCGCGTATTTTGGGCGACCAGTATAACTTATTTGAGGGAATACCTATCGCCATATCTTCCTTCGAACAGCCTGTTTGAACCGCAGTAAGTGCGATGGATGACAATTCCATTAAAGAAACGATGACAATCACTCCTATTGTTGTCCATAGCAGTCCATTCCAATCCAGCGAACTTAAGCATCCTTGTCAAACGACCGAATAATAACACTTTAACTGAGATGATTGGAACACCTTGTCTTGTAACATGTCGGAGATTTTGAAGACTGTATAGGAGCTGGCGAGTTATTCCTATTCTACGAACCCATAAAAGAGATACCTTTGAATAATCCGACATTTCCCTGATATATATCCCGGCATTCTTTGACGGCGTTACGTTCGTGAGGGACTTGATCACAGCCTGGCTATTCGACTAAATTAAGAAATTTTTCAGGGGAAATGCCATCACCAAAAAGCATTGTTTCGTGCATGGTTGGTTATTTAAAGGTGTTTTTCGGCCAATGCCTCGCATTGGTGCTGGTTAGGCTTTCTATACGATTTTCCTTTCCCATCCCCCAGTAATCATGATCTGCAAAAATTACTTTTGTTTACGGCACGCAATCAGTATTTCGGACATGCAAAAAGTGTCTTTCAAAATGTCTCCGCTTCAATTTAACCTCAATTTTACTGGCGTTTGGATGCATTCTGCTGCGTGCAAATGTTTTGATTTTCTTGCTTGTGTGGTTTTTTCAATGATTTATCAAATTCTTCTTGAATTTGACCACCATCTTCTTGTTCCCGGATCTAATTGACCTGGACGGTCTTTATTTTTTATATCAAAAGCGCCATTTTTGCACTAAACAAACCAGTTCTTGCCCGTTAAATTCGGTGGAATATTTTCGGCTTCTGAAATCAATCGAAGTATTGGTAC
The DNA here is from genome assembly GCA_932273835.1 of Sarcophaga variegata. Lineage (NCBI taxonomy): Eukaryota > Metazoa > Arthropoda > Insecta > Diptera > Sarcophagidae > Sarcophaga > Sarcophaga variegata. The sequence continues at coordinate 12,050,480 of OW026361.1, read as the reverse complement.
TTTCAATGGTGATTTAAATATTGACTTCTAATGCTTCAAGATTAAGGGCCTGTTTCTGTAATACAAACGGTTTTTTTGTCTTACAGAATTGCAAAGTGTTTGCAATTGCGGCATAATTCGATTGAGTAGCTTGCGATTTAAAATCGGGAGGCTGTAAAAGCTATTTTGCATGATCAAAGACGTATTTATGGACCCTCTAATGCCCTGTTTCTGTAAGACAAAGAAACCGTAAGACAAAGAAACCGTTTGTCTTACAGAAACAGGGCACGATTATATCGTGATTTGTTGGGTGACTTGAGATGTCAACATCGTTTCCTATTCTCAGCTGTCAAACCATGACTTGTGCCAACCCTTAGAGAACAGAAATGTCAACATTGTTTCTATTCTCAGCTGTCAAACCGTAGTTATCGATCTTGTCAATCAAAGTGTGAAAGTCCTTTTATCGGTTAAATACTCAAAACCGAGGCAAAGCAATTTTTGTTTCACTTTTTATTGTTCTTATATGGGTTCCACTCTATTTTTTCTTGTATTATGATATCAAGATTTCACTGTAATTTTTTCTTTTTTCAGTTACATTATATGAAAGAGCGTAGTAAATGAAAATGTATTTTGTAATGTTTTACGAGCAAAAGCGGTACTTTTGTAGAACCTTTTTTTCTTTCTTTTTCCCTATGAATTAACCACAAAAAAGTCATGCATTTCAAGTGATTAAATTTCCTTGTGAGCAGAAAGGTCTGCTGCCTACTGGCTGGCATAGTTGCCAGTTTTCATTTGAAAATATCGTCAATTTTATTATTTATTTACAATTACCATTACCAAGGTAATAAATTTGTTTATGTAATAAAATATAAAATTAAAGAGAATAATAAATAATTTAAATTGTATTGAATATGATTAAAGGCCGATTGAAGCATTAAAAATTAATAAAAAAAATTCGTTATAAACTACGAGGATAGTTGATGTCTATGATTCGCTGTTGTTTTTGACGGATAAAATAAAACTTGTTTCACAATAAAGTCTGTTCATGTTTTCAATCGTTGTAAAATTCAGGGTTTTTGTGGTTCTTTGGAAGTGATAACATTACAATAGCAGAGCCCCCCAACCAATGGTGATGCTGACAGAGGCATGATTAGGGCGTTGTTTTCGACAAAATCACTCTCAAGTAGCGAGGAGTTGTCAAGTTTCATGTTCTTTAACTCAGAACGTCTTTTTCCATGTTATACTCTAGTACAAGGGGTCTAGGGCTTGTAAAGCATCTCTAGAACAAATTACAGCATCAGAAATGATAGTCTAAGGACTCCATAGGTTGTAAAGCATTTCTAGAGCAAATTACAGCCTCAGATATAATAGCTTAAGGGCTCCAAGGGTCGCTAACCGTCTCTAGAACAAATTATAGTCTCAGATATAATAGTCCAGGGGCTCCAAGGGTCGTAAAAAGTCTCTGGAACAAATTACAGCCTCGGATATAATAGTCTAAGTGCTCCAAGTGTTGTTAAGCGTCTCTAGCCCAAAGTACACCCTCAGTTATAATAGTTTAAGGGATCTAAGGGTCGTTAAACGTCTCTAGAACAAATTACAGCCTCAGATATAATAGACTAAGTGCTCCAAGGGTCTTCAACCGTCCCTAGAACAAATTATAGCCTCAGATATAATAGTCTACGGGCTCCAAGGCTTGTAAATCGTCTCTAGAGCAAATTATAGCCTCAGGTATGATAGTCTATGGGCTCCCAAGGGTCGTAAAGCGCCTCAAGAGCAAATTATAGCCTCAGATACAATAGTCTAAGGGCTACAAGTGTCTTAAAGCGTCGCTAGCCCAAAGTACAGCCTCAGTACCCTCAGGGATCTAAGGGTCGTAAAACGTCTCTGCAACAAATTACAGCCTCAGATATAATAGCCTAAGTGCTCCAAGGGTTGTTAAGCATCTCTAGAACAAATTACAGCCTCAGTTATAATAGTCTAAGGGCTCCAAGGGTCGTAAAGCGTCTTTAGAGAAAATTAAAGCCTCAGACAATATTTTTTATCATGTTATTCTCAAGCCCTCGAAAAACATCCTGTTTGTGTAAGAAAAAAGTTCTTGTCACGCCCTCAGAGAGAACCAGAACGCTCGTAATACAATTCTGCTAGAACAGAGCAAGTTTTTCACACTTCAGTCTGGCGCCTTAGACCGCTCGGCCATCCTGACTTAATAAATTCATGCAACTAAGAAGACCGTAATAAATCTAATAAAAGGCCTTTAATTTTGCCCTATTTAGGGCAGGTGAAAACACCCCCTGTTTATGTAAGAAAAAAAGTTCTTGTCAGAAGTGGGATTCGAACCCACGCCCTCAGAGAGGACCAGAACGCTCGTAATACAACTCTGCTAGAACAGAGCAAGTTTTTCACACTTGAGTCTGGCGCCTTAGACCGCTCGGCCATCCTGACTTAATAAATTCATGCAACTAAGAAGGCCTTAATAAATCTAATAAAAAAAGGCCTTTAATCTTGCCCTATTTAGGATAAGAGCTGGGTGGTAGGCCTCTAATAATAAATTTTTATGCCACTTTACAATTGTTTAACCCGCTTATTTATGCAGAATTATGGACAATTGTTGCAATATTCAATGCATTCTATATGTGCTATGTATGAATGAGTGCTATTAGGCTGGCCTTTTCTACTGCTAAGGTGGGGCTATAAGGGGGGTATGGATTTATTATAAAGGATGTGATTTGAATAAATTATTTAGAGAAACATTTTATTTTTGTATTTATTTACTATTAAAAAAGACAATAACAGAAATAAATTGTTCAATTTGCAATGGCTGGATGGAGTAAGTCCAGAGAGGGGAGTATGTATTATTGGCTTTACAATATTTTTAATTTATGCTTGAATAAATCACAAACGATGTATGCATAATGACAAGTGGCATCGATTGGAAAAGAAAGGATGATTATGAGGTTTTCATATGAATTTTAAAAAAGTAAACAGCATTGGTTATTGCATTAAGGAATTTATTTAAAAAAAATAAATTAAAAAACTAATTTGAAATATAATTTGAAATTTGTTATTGTATAACGGTTTTCTATAACATAAAATATATACAATGCCAGCAGTTGAGCTTTCATAATACGGCCTTGAGAATTTATAGCAAGCATACTTGAAGTCTTTCATATAATCATTTCCGAAATAGCATTTGTATGGGAAATGCCTGTTTCGAACTCGGACATTCTCAAGGATCTATTAAAAAGTCAGCAATAGATATTAATCTATCTATCTGACCTTTGAACTCAGTGAGGAAACCAAATTTAGTGATGTGATCCTAAGCACACCTATGGAAATTTGGAGATTAAAATAGATTTTCTTGTAATTCTCTTAGTTTTAAGGACTCAAATATTAATGCGATTTAATTCCCTTCTTTATTTTTATACCGTTATATGTCAGGATGGCCGAGCGGTCTAAGGCGCCAGACTCAAGTGTCAAAACTTGCTTTGTTCCAACAAAGTTGATCGTGAGCATTCTGGTCCTCTCTGAGGGCGTGGGTTCGAATCCCACTTCTGACAAGAATTTTTTTTAAATAATTTCTTAGTAATTAATTATGAGTAAAATTTCGTAAAGGAACCTATAACGTGAATTAATTTTCTGTCAAATTTTGTTCTTTACAAAAAAATATACGAGTATTATGGATTAAAATTTAAGGTACCGTTATGTGTCAGGATGGCCGAGCGGTCTAAGGCGCCAGACTCAAGTGTTAAAACTTGCTCTGTTCTAACAGAGTTGTATACGAGCGTTCTGGTCCTCTCTGAGGGCGTGGGTTCGAATCCCACTTCTGACAAGATTTTTTTTTTTAAATTCAAATTGAAGGATAGCAAACCAAATTATGGGGACCCATTTACGCAACAATAGCAAATCGTTTGCAATTGTGGCATAATTTTATTGATTACCACACACTTCTCTCAGCAGATTTCTAGCAAATAAAACTTGCCATGAAATGTTTCTCAAAAATCTGTCGTTCGGAGTCGACTTTAAACTGTAGGTACCGCCGCTCATGTATAAATTAATGCACACAACATAAGTGGTGTGAGAAACTAGGTCGTAATCCTGACTGAAGGGTTGTAATGACCAATTACATATGTATGTACCACACAATTTAAAATCGACAGACTGTAGAAAACGATTTTGCCTGACCGAAGACACCTTACTCTGGCTGAAAATTTTTCAAGAAAATGTCATTTCCCGTCCTTAAGCTTAGAATATCAGAGAATCGGCCGTTTTTGCCTGAAATTCAAATGTAGAATCACCTTCTCCCATCTACATTCGATTTAGATGGGATATAGACCACGTTAAGACCCTGGCGATTCTTAGGTAGGTTAGAGGAGTGGCACGAGGGAAGAATACCTGGGTAACGGAGCCTGTGGTTCAAACCCAAGCTCATATATAACTCGAACAAAACGAGATATGAAAAAAATATTTCTTTCGCAGACTTCCTCTCAGCAGTCTTCTGGTAACAACTATGCCATGAAAAACTGTCCAAATCTGCCGTTTGGACATTGTCGACGTGAAACTGTAGGTTTCACCGCTCATAGATAAAGTTAACACTCATCATGTGAATGGCGTGAGACGCAAGGTTGCAATCCTGACTAAAGCGTTGTAATGACCATAAGAAAGGGAGAAATCAGTTTTATTGCGATGAGTGTCCCTTGATGTCTGGCCAGATATTTAGACGGAAGCGACCAGAGCATTACAAACTTGAAATTACAAGATTGAACGCTATAAAACAAAGGTATTCGCATGTTCGTAGCATCAAGATAATGTTCTGGCGGTCCATTACATTATAAACTGATGAAGTCGGCTGTGGCAGTCACTTGAGACCAGTGTCTTGTACAATTAATTCGTTTGAGGCCACCATTGCTGCAAAGGACAACTAGGTTAGGTTAGGTTAGAGGACGTGTACTTGGCAATTAAGACAAGTACAGTACTCGGAGGTCGAATGGAACCATTGTACAACGTCCTAGTTTCTCACACCACTTATGTTGTGTGTGTGTTAATTTTATACATGAGTGGTGGGACCTACAGTTTAAAGTCGACTCCGAACAACAGATTTTTGAGAAACTTTTTCATGGCAATTTTATTTTACTCTCAACAGTTTTTGCCAGAAATCTGCTGAGAGGAAGTCGCCGAAGAAATACTTTTGGAATTTTATTTTGATCTCTGGCCTGGGGTTCGAACCTTGGCTTTACATCTAATAAGCCAACACACTACCTACTAGACTACGGAGACTTCAGAGGACAACTAACACCTTCAAATTTGGAAAATGGTTATCGAGTGATTTCATCACTCCCTTATTATAGTCCAGAACCCTACCGCCTTAAATTAATTTGATTGTTGTAAAACGTTCTTTCACTTCATAGACTGTCTACTGGTGAAGGTATAGCAATGGCCATTATATAGTCACCTAGCAGCAACTCGTTTCATTGCCGTTCGCATCTTGAGTTTAAATCAAATGTCCACAAACACTACTTCCTTCCTCTTTCCACCTTCCTATAACCTATTTTCCTAAACCTGCACAATGCACTGCTTGAGTAGGGGCCATCCCCTGAGTACTGGTTTTACCAAAAAAATAAAAAAAATAGCAGGGTGCCCAAAATTGTTTCAATTCGTTCAGGATGGCTGAAAATGAGTAGGCACCATTGCAGCCCTTAACCGGACACGGTATAGGGCCTCTGTATTCTATTTCTTTCCGTTGTCCTTAAATAAGGTCCAGTTTTTATGTCATCAAACACAATTTGCGAAGTTTTTCACTAAACTTACCAAATAAGAGAGTCAGTCCAGAGCTGGATACCGGCTGAAGTAAAATGGCAAGAAACCATATGCGCAAGAAAAGAATGCGGATTATTTCTTATTTTTAATTACAATTTTATTATGCGTTATCTGTGTCTCTATCTAGCTGTTTATCTCTGTAAATCTATAAAGAAATTAACCACACACAAATGGAAAAATAAAAGAATTTTTCCATGTGGTTTAAAAAAAAAAAACTTCAAATAATTCTGTTTGAATTGAAAACAGCTAAGCACCGCCAACAGTGTAGCCAGCACCAGCACCAAGTCTTGTGGCGTTGGTGACTGACTGACTGACTGATGAAGACCACAATAGAGCAACAAATGGTTTACGCGGCACACACAGTGAGTGAGTGAGTGCATACAGAGTGTGGTGGCACATTATCAAGTTGGTAGTCTAATGATGGTTATTATAATCGTCATCATACAGATCGATAGATGGACGGACAGACGAACACAACAGACATACATCTAAACATATGGATGGAATATAAAATATTACAATTCATAGCGCAATATTAGACTGCCTGCTATGGCCGGGTAGAGGCGCTAAAAGCAGAGAGTTAGCAGCCGTTGTTGCTTCGAAAGCAAAAATTAAGGCTGGTCAATGTCTAATGGACGTTTGATTTTTCCATGTAATTTTCCGACATGAAAACGTTGTTAAAAGATTTTCTTTTACTTGCCATCCTTCTCTCTCTTCTTCTTTGATTTCTTTCTTTTCTTTAAACACCATCAGCTTTAAAATAAATAAGAAGCTGAACTAAAAAGGAAAATTTTTATTATTTATTGTGGCTGAAGAAAGCCAACCGTGACTAAAGTATTGGCCACAGAGAGCAGGCACGCAGGCTGTGAGCCATTGAGGCAGTGAGACAGACAATCAGTGGAAATATAAAAACCAGTTCAAAAGCATTGTGAGTTTAAATTGTGAACATTTTCTTTGTGGGTCAATAAGGCAACAAAAGAAATTGGCGGGTGCCAATGACTGCTGCACAACTAAATAAATAAATAAACACGTAAATTTAACAGTTTAAACCAGTCAAATTCGAAATTATTGTACAAAGCAAATATAATTTTTCGCAAGTAATTACGTACATACATACGAGGGTGTAATGAGAAATGGTTTCTAGGAAACCAATCGCTTGATTGTAAAGGGTATTTTTTATAGAGGTATAGAACTTTAAGTGGGCATTACTTTTCAAGATGGCGACCGATTTAACAGCTGTCAAGTGATTTATTCTCAGTTTGGTTTGGCAATTCATCATGAATAGACTCACGCCTGAACAACGCTTGCAAATAGTGCAATTTTATTTCGAAAATAATGGTTCTGTGCGGAAAACATATCGCGCACTACGTCCATTTCTGATAAAATCGTCCATCAGAGCAGTTAATTCGATTAACCATGGAACGTTTTCGCACCACGTTTACTCTTATTGATAACTCGCATCCCCAGAGACGCTGTACGGTGCGTACAGAAGAAGCTATTGCTGCTGTAGAGCGTAGCATTGAGGAAGACCCGAATGAGTCCATCCGCCATCGAGCACAGGAATTGGATCTGTGTCCATCCACTTTATGGACGATTTTGCGGAAGGATCTTGGTTTGCGTGCTTACAAAACCCAACTCGTGCAAGATTTGAAGCCAAACGATCATCAAGTAAGGCGTAGATTCGTCGAATGGGCCCAAAACGAGATTACCGTTGTTCCCGATTTTCATAAGCGAATTTTGTTTAGCGATGAAGCGCACTTCTGGTTGAATGGCTATGTCAACAAACAAAACTGCCGCATTTGGAGTGAAGGTAATCCTCAAGTGTATGTGGAAACACCGTTACATCCAGAAAAACTGACTGTTTGGTGCGCGTTTTAGGGGCTGGTGGAATCATTGATCCGTACTTTTTCAAAAACGATGGTGGCCAGAACGTTACAGTCAATGGTGATCGGTATAGAGCCATGATTACTAACTTTTTCATTCCTGAATTGAATAACCATGATGTCCAGGAGATGTGGTTTCAACAAGACGGCGCAACATGTCACACAGCTCGTGCCACAATAGATTTATTGAAAGACACGTTTGGTGACCGCCTAATTTCACGTTTTGGACCTGTGAATTGGCCTCCAAGATCTTGTGATTTAACACCGCTAGACTACTTTCTGTGGGGCTATGTAAAGTCATTGGTCTATGCGGTAAAGCCACAAACGCTTGACCATTTGGAAGACAACATTCGCCGTATTATTGCCGATATACGGCCACAAATGTTGGAAAAAGTCATCGAAAATTGGACGTCCAGATTGGGCTACATCCGCGCCAGCCGTGGCGGTCATATGCCAGAAATCATATTTAAAATGTAATGCCACAAGATTATCTTTCGGATAAATAAAATTCATGTCAATCGAATAATCCATCGTTGTTTTATTGCAACTTAAGGTTCTATACCTCTATAAAAAACACCCTTTAGTAGAAATCCCACTGTTTTGTAAAAAACTCCTTTCACAGTTTAAGCCTAGGTAGGTAGGTAGGTAGAAGCGGCTGTCCCTTCGATGGAGTCATGAGCGGACACACTTAGGACGTACACAGGTCCCATTGTTATACCAAAGTTTCACATTCTCCCCTAGTCCAGAAACCACTCGGAGTTTCCAATGAAGCGACTAAGTTCATCCAGATCCTCCGTGCAGTAGGCACCCGGTTGCCTCTTTCGCCTCCGACCAAGTGCCGGACATTTGTGAAGAACAGTCTCATCTCCACAGCTTTTCTGCAGAAATCATTTGCAACGAATCCAAGAGCAATACGCCCCGGATCCATTCCTATAATACAATGCCCCGTAATAACTCCGACAACAGTGGGAGTTTACGCAGATCCGTTTAAGCCCAACCGATCTGCATTTTTTATCTGAGAATGTATTTCGTTTTTAATACGAGTTTGAGTTGAACTTTGCCAGGAAAGGTTAGGTTAGGTTAGGTTAGCGTGGTAGCTTTAATTTACCAAAAAGCCCACTTGAGCACGCATAGCGGCCCATTGTGATGGCACAAGTGAAAGGAAAGGTGGTTAGATGGACTTCAAAAATTATTGTCCAAAATCACTTTCACAAGCATGACTCTCACAGAGGCATTGAATATATTCGAGATGTATGAGAATCTCGCCATATAGTTAGGCGGTCAAATTATGGGTTGCAGACAATTAATCTCCCTTGGTCATGCTTAAATCGCCTCAGCTTTACCTATTTTGAGTTTAGTTTGCCTTGGGTTTCAATATACATACGTTGTATGTCTCTGCTTGCAGGCAGACTGTCAAACTTAGTCAAGATCTCTACCTATCAATCCAGCAACATATGGATTCCGTATCAAGGGTTTGAAACTACGGACGAATTTTGGATAATTTTGGATAACTTTTGTTTAATCGTCGTAGTCTATTGGGTAGTGTTTTGGCATATTAGACTGAAGCCCGTGGTTCAAACCTCAGCTCTCGAGCAAAACGAAATTTGAAAAAATGTTTCTTAGGCGACATCCTCTCCCGCAGTCTTCTGACAAAAACTCTGAGAATAAATAAAATTTGCTATGAAAGGTTTTTTTTAAATCTGTCGTTCAGAGTCGTCTTTGAACTGAAGGTCCCCGCGCACTCATGTATAAAATTAACACACACAACATAATCAGTCATAATCCTGACTGAATGGCTGTAATGTCCAATTATGTACGTATGTTGAGTTAAGGCGGTCAAATTATCGATTGCTGACAATTCATTTCGTTTGGCCATGCTTGTATCGCCAAGGCAAATTAACTTTAACTGCTTTGGGTCTAGCTTTCCTTGGATTTCAACATGTGTGTCAATCAGCAGAAGACAGACTGTCAATCGTTGTCAAGGCCTCTGCCTCTCTATCCAGCAACATATGGATTCCATATCAAGAGATGTGTTCAGTTTTTGGAACCGTGAACGAATGAAGACAATTTTGGATAATTTTCAGACAATCGCAGTATTTTGGGGTACTAGACTGGAGCCCATGGTTCAAATCCCAGCTTAGACATCTCGAATAAAACGAAATGTAAAAAAGTAATTATTCGGCGAGTTCCTTTCCCTCCGTCTTCCGGCAAAAACTGTGGGAGTAAAATAAAATTGCCATGAAAAGTTTCTCAAAAAGTCTGATGTTCGGAGTTGACTTTAAACTGTAGGTCCTCACAACTTATGGATAAAATTGACACACACACAATACAAGTGGTGCGAGAAACTATGTTGTAATCGTAACTAAAAGGCTTACAATGACCAATTAAATAAGTAAGTAAGTGGATAAGATCCCTTGTATCTATCGAAACAAATGGTAGTTGGAAGGAATCAAGTCTAGACTATTAGATGGATGAGGCAAAAATTCCATAATTATTGTTACATGATCTACTGTTGTCGTGTCAGATTCGGACTTTATCGGTCGAGGTCCACATTAAACTATACATTTGTATTCTGGATAGGTTCCTGTGGTTTACTGGTCTTATTTCAGCAATTCATTGTTGATGAGTTTCGTCTGATATTACCGAATACAGAGTATTCCTTACCTTAATGGTATTCGGTTTGGCTTTGGATTTAACTGTGTGACTGTCCTTTACATACGATTATATTTGCTCTATGCTATGGCGTAATTTTTTTCCCGGCTTTTAAGCAGTATTTCTTCCCTCTTTTTCGGCTTGAAGTCGTATGAATAAAGCGTCCTTATTCTACACGTTAGTGCTTGAATGGCTTTCAATCTTCAGTGAGGAATACTTACAATACGCCATTTTCGAACTTTATTTAAGCTAATGTGGGTTATCTTTGCTTTTCGTGCTTAAAAACGCTTCTGAGTCGCACAAACCATCTCGAACTTAATTAAAGGGTCCGCCAAATAACTTTTTTTTTGAAAATGTTTTAAAAATAAAAACTACTGAATATTTTCTCAAATTCCTTTTTTTATTTGAAAGTGCAATCCTTCCCGTTAATAATGGAAAATAATTTCATTCAAATGGCTGCCTCGGCTGGCCATGCAGTAGCCTACACGATCGGTCCAATTTTTAAGCACATTATCGATTGTGTGCAGTTGAATTTCACCAATGGCTTCACGAATATTGTCCTTTAAAGCGTCAATTGCCTCTGGCTTGTCGGCGTAACACTTATCTTTGATGGCACCCCACAAATAATAGTCCTACGGTGTGAAAATCGCAGCTCCGAGGTGGCCAAATGACATCAGTTCTGCGGCTGATAATGCGATCTTCAAAAACAGGGCGCAAAACATCGAGTGTAGCTTCGGCTGTGTGGCACGTAGCGCCGTCCTGTTGAAACCAAATGTTGCCAATAACCTCCTCTTCAATTTTTGTGAACAAAAATTCGTTCAACATGGCAAGATAACGATCGCCATTGACTGTAACGGCCACTCCTTTCTCATTTTTGAAGAAAATGGCCCAATTATGCCTCTGGACCAAAATCGGCACCAAACAATGGCTTGTTTTGGGTGCGTCGGGGTTTTCTGTGCCCCAAATGCGACAATTTTGCTTGTTTACATACCCGCCAAAATCAAAATGAGCTTCATCTGAAAAATTGATTTTTTTTTTGCCAAAATCGGCATCTTCTGGTGTAGGCTACTGCATGGCCAGCCAAGGCAGCCATTTGAATGAAATTATTTTCCATTATTAACCGGAAGGATTGTACTTTCAAATAAAAAAACAAATTTGAGAAAATATTCAGTAGTTTTTTCTTTAAAGCATATTCAAAAAAAAAAAAAAATTATTTGGCGGAGCCTTTATAAGCCTCGCATTTATCGCAGTTGAAGAAAATCAGAACTTTTTGAATTTCTCGGTTTTTTTTATTTGTAAGAATAACAATCCAGCTGTCACTAGACATCTGTCTATTCTGTCAAACATTTGAACAACCAACACTATTTACTTTGTGCCTGATAGAGATTGATAGCAGTTGTCATGCAAAATACACTTATTACAGACACAAACCCCTCCAAAATATTTTTCAATAAAAACTCATGATATTTTTTTGTTTTATTTCTTTACAGGTATGTTGTTACTTCCACCAAAAGGGAAAAAATTGTATAACAGATAAGTATAACCTATGGAATCCAATTAACATATTTTCCTTATGGGGAATATTTTTTTTCTAACAAATTTGTATCAACTTGGCTACCCTAAGACCTCTTGAACTTCGTTTGAAGATGGTTCATGTGTTATTGCAGCTAAAATCACATCAAACGGAATTCTTCGTTTAAAAAATCTCTACCAAATTTTCTCAATTTTTGTAATCAAATCCATGTTTTACAACCGCCAATTAGCGAAAGTTTCATTAAAACCCATGTAAAACCTGTAAATATGTCTTGTCTGTCAGGAATAAACCAAAATATTTCATTAAAACCACAAACAACAAATCCCCATTCATGTGTAGGTCTCACTTGGCCATGCACAGTCAGAGTTGTTAACCGAAAAACCACAAAAGAAAAGCAAAACATGTAGGAAAACATAGAGAAAATCTCTCAAAGATAGTAAAAACTACAAATAATTTACAAAATATTGCAGTCAACACTACCAACAACTGGCTTTAAATTTATGACCATCTTCAGCGCTTTTAATCTGGCTTTGGGATGTAATTTTAATGAAGTTTTCTAAAAATAAGGGGGGGGGGGGTTTGGTAACAAGATTTCAACCAAAGTAGGTGTCGATGTTAATTCATTGACATTTCTCTACTGTGGCCAATTTCCTTTATCTGAATGTCTTCCTGCCCTAAGCAGGTTTTCCGTTAAAATGATTTAATGCTTGTTGGACAGTCCATATTAAAACGGCATTTTACATATGGTTTGTTGTTGTTATGTCCAATCCTATTTAAGCTTATATCTTAAGCCTGGTTATCTTAACTTTGATGTAACCACCATATAGAGCCATAAACAGCAGTCTCATTCAGTGTTACAATGTGTTTCCTTTTATGAGCATAAAAAATACTTGTAATGTGTTGGGAGCTACACTAAGTTTTCAAGGCAATAGCGATTTAAAAGAGGGTTTGGATGCCATTTAGCATTCAGAAAATAACCGTAAAGGTCTAAGCTTTCCTAAATCCAAGACAGTTAACACACTGAAAGCCATTGTGGTTGGTTTGGCTTGCTAGACGAGAGGTTGTGAGTTCAGACCTCAGTCAGAACAATGGAAAAAATCGAAAAAATTGAAAAATTTTTCCTTCAGCATTCTTCTTTTTGCAAAAACTCGTATACTTTTGTATGACTAATGGTTAGTAGTCGAAGTCGCCGTAGTCTAGTAAGTAGTGTGTTGGCTTATTAGACGTGAGGCCACGATTCAAACCCCAGGTCAGACATCTCCAACAAAACCAACAAAACGAAATATGAAACAAATATTTCTTCTGCGACTTCTTCTCAGCAGATTTCTGGCAAAAACTCCGAGAGTAAATAAAGTTGCCATGAAAGGTTTCGCAAATCAGTCGTTCGGAATTGTCGTCACTCATGTAGAAAGCTAATACACACAACATGGGTGGTGTGAGAAGTTAGGTTGTTGTCCTGGCTACAGAGTTGTAATGGCCAATTAATTAAGTAGGATTTGGACGTCATCGGACAACTGACGTTGAATGGTGTATTTGTCAATCAGAGAAAATGTTAATCCTATCAGCAATTACCGATTCTTCAGTAGTTAACAAGCGCGAAAAATGTCAAACACTTTCACATGCAAAATGCTCGAAAACGCCGCCGATAATCTAAAGGATGCTATGAAGATTTGGGATTCAAAGGAAACAGAAGTCTGCGCACTGCAGACTGCAGTATACAAACGCATAAAAATCCTACTCCTTCTCGTTACTGCATCTACGATAGATTTGCAGTAACAGATATTTGCAGTACCAAACATTTGCAGTAACGCACATGTTATCATCTTCAATCTACGTGTGGAGTCTGCAGCATAAAAACGCGTAAAAATCCTACTCCTTCCCGTTACTGCAACTAGGATAGATAAACTCGATTTGCAGTATCAACCGTTTGCAGTACCACACAGAATACCATCCTGAATCTACGTGTGCAGACTGCAGTATACAAACGGGTACTGCAACTACGATAAATTTGCAGTACCAGATGTTTGCAGTACCGCATCGGGTACCATGTTCAATCTACGTGTGCAGACTGCAGTATGCAAACGCTTAGAAATTTTACTCCTTCTCGTTACTGCAACTACGATAGATAAACTCGATTTCCAGTACCAGACATTTGCAGTACCGCACAGGGTACCATCCTGCATCTATGTCTGCCGACTGCAGTATACGAAAGCGTAGGAATCCTACTCCTTCTCGTTGCTGCATCTACGATAAATAAACTCAATTTGCAGTACCAGACATATGCAGTACCGCACAGGGTACCATCTTAAATATACGTGTGCAGATTGCAGTATACAAACACTTAAAAAGTTTACTTCTTCTCGGTACTGCAACTACGATTGCTTTGCAGTACCACACATTTGCAGTATCGCACAGGATATCATCCTGAATCTACGTGTGCAGTCTGCTGTATACAAACGCGTACTGCAACTACGATAGATTTGCAGTACCAGACATTTGCAGTACCACACAGGGTACCATCTTGAATCTATGTGTGTCGACAGCAGTATACAAACGCGTAGAAATCCTACTCCTTATTGTTACTGTAACTACGATAGATAAACTCAATTTGCAGTACCAGACCTTTGCAGTACCGCACAGGGTACTATCTTGAATCTACGTGTCCAGACTGCAGTATGCAAACGCGTAGGAATTCTACACCAACTCGTTACTGCAACTACGACGGACAAGCTGAATTTGCAGTACCAGATATATGCAGTACCGCACAGGGTACCATCTTAAATCTACGTGTGCAGATTGCAGTATACAACTTAGAAAGCTTACTTCTTCTCGGTACTGCAACTATGATTGCTTTGCAGTACAAGACATTTGCAGTATCGCACAGGGTAACATCTTGAGTCTACGTGTGCAGACTGCAGTCTACAGACGTATAGGAATTCCCGTTACTGGAATTAGGATAGTACCAGACATTTGCAGTACAGCTCAGGATAGCATCTTGCAGTATACAAACGCGTAGAAATTCTACTCCCTCTCCTTACTGCATTTACGATAGATAAACGCGATTTGCAGTACCGGACATTTGAGCAAACATGGCCTTGTAAGCTATGTTGCAGTTGTGGCAAGCACCGTAAATCTGGTCATAGGACTACAAGGCTAGAATCTTAAAATTTCCCCGACGTTGCTGCATCAGTTCTTGTTGCAGCTGGATAGGCAGATTATAAACGGAGTTGATGGTGCGTAGGGCTCCTGTTTCCAGGAAACCTCTACGTTTTGTTTTCGATTTCTTTGTTCTTTTGTCGCTTCTTACGTGAAGTTCTGTGATTTCACATTGTTTTCCTTCTCCGTCCATCAATCCCTCCATCCAACTATCTTAAGTAACATGTGTGTGGGCATTTGAACTGCTTTTTTTTTATCATTAATTACTGTCGGTGTAGCAAACCACTGAAATGGTGTCATATGACTCCAACTCCTGTCTTAAATACATGTAACTGTTGTTGTGTTTGTAGTTGTAGTTGTTGTTGGTGTTTTTTTTATTTAAGTTACATTTATTATCGTCAAATCCAAGCAACTAACCCACCAACCAACCAACTAACAGACAAACTAACTGACTGACAGACTAACCGACTTCCCTTTGAGGTTGCATTTGAGGTTTTTCTTACAAGTCTTGGCGTGTTTCTTTTTCGGTTCTTTCTTTTTCTTGTGCTCTTTTTTTTCCCCCCCATTTTATGTACAATTTTGTTGGCGTTTTACTGTTCTTGACAGCTTAACAGTTAATTTAGCTGTCATATATGCCACATTCTTTTTTGTTGTTTTGTTATTTTTCGTTGTTGTTGTTGCTCTAGTCTTCCTGTAGGTCATATGATAATACAACATGTGTTATACCCTCCCCTCCCTCCATCGCCATCTCTTGCATTTCCATTCTTTTATTGTGGTTTTTGGAAAAATATGATGGCTTATGGTTGTGTTAGTGATGGTGGCGGTGGTAGGTTACAATACTTCAGAGGAGTGAATGGGTATGCGAGGGCAGGCTATAACTTTTTTGTTTTATTACTTACGGCGTTTCATTTATTTTTTCTTGTTTTTTTGTTTTTGGTTTTTTTCTTTTTGCACTTGCGGTTATTGTTTCATTATCTTAATCTTATTGTTGTTGCTATTATGGTTGTAGTGGTAGTTGTTGTTGCTTTTGTTGTAAGTTGTATGTTGTTAGAATTTAATGACTCTGTTGGTACGTGTGGTAAAAATGGTCAAAGAAATGCTCATGTGGATTAAGCAGGTATGCTGTGTGTTGTCTTATCGTAATTTGTGTCAAAACTTTACCATTTACTTGGCGTTAAAAAAATTTTCTTTTTCTTTTCTTGTTTGTTTGGATTTTCATTTAAAGATAATCCACTGCCAGCGATCTTTTAATTGTAAAAGTTTTGGAAAATTATAAGTTTACGACGGTGGTGGTAATAATCGTTAACTGGTAATAATCGTTAGCACAACTATTAGTAGCTGAAAATAAGGACGATTCTATTGGTCGATAACTTGCATTTTTTAGGTCGACGACTATCATTTGCTAGTTGGTTGCTGATTTTCATTTTTTTTTTAGGTCGATGACCTGCATTCTGATTTTTTTGTCCGATGACTTGCTTTTTTAGTCTATGACTTGCTTTTGTTAATCGATTAGTTGCATTTTTTGATCGATAACTTGCATTTTTTTAAGTCGGTAACTAGCATTTTTTTGTTGATGATTTTTTTAGGTCGATGAATTGCATTTTTTTGGGCGATGACTTGCGATTTTTTATCCAAGGACTTGTTTTTTAGTCGATGTCTTGCTTTTGTTAGTCGATTACTTGCATTTTTTGATCGATTACGTGCATTTTTTAAGTCGTTAACTAGCTTTTTTTTGGTTGATGATTTTTTTTTAGGTCGATGACCTACATTCTTTAGATCGATGACTTGCAGTTTTTTGTCCGATGACTTGCTTTTTTAGTCGATGACTTGCTTCTGCGATGACTCGCATTTTGTGGTCGATAACTTGCATTTTCTAGGTCGATGACTAGCATTTTTTTGGTTGATGATTTTCATTGTTTTAGGTCGCTGACTTGTGGTTTATTGTCCGATGACTAGCTTTTTTAGTCGATTACTTGCTTTTGTTGGTCGATGACTTGCTTTTGTTAGTCGATGACTTGCATTTTTTGGTCGATAATTTGCATTTTTTAGGACGATTACTAACATTTTTTTTGGTTGATAATTTTCATTATTTTAGGCCGATTACTTACTTACTTACTTTTTTTTGTGCGATGACTTGCGATTTTTTATTCAATGACTTGTTTTTAGTCGATGTTTTGCTTTTGTTAGTCGATAACTTGCGATTTTTATCCAATGGCTGGTTTTTTAGTCGATGTCTTGCTTTTGTTAGTCGATAACTTGCATTTTTTAACTCGATAACTTGCATTTTTATTTCGATAACTTACATTTTTATTTCGATAACTTGCATTTTTATTTCGATAACTTGCATTTTTATGTCGATAAGAAAGATAATAGCTTCGTCGCCTATATCTCCGGTTCCAAGTAATGTCCGATCATAACAAAAACTGTTTTGTGATTCTCGATACCATGGCTATCTGAATTGTTGCGGTGACAGAAGGTATCTTTGTTTTACTCGGGTGTTGGTACGAGATGATCTGAATCCTTGTAAGATTCCTTTATTAATTCGAATGACACAGTAAACCGATTAATAGTGACAAGTGACGTTCGATTTATAGATCTTAAACGGTTTAGTAAGAGAAAAGTCATGAATAGAATTTCTATACGCGAATCATTGTAGATAATCTTTAAGAGAAATAGTGGGTCACTTAAGATAATGTCAAACTCAAACGGGTTTGGTTGCATTGCGAAATAAAGGCCGACCTTGAATGTGCTTTGTGGGATTGACAGACTATCTCAAACCCAGATCATGTGGTTGTGAACAACAATAGGAATTAATGCCTAAACCCAATAAAATTTGCTTTCAATTTTTTGAAACTTTAATATTTTTTTAAAGATTTGCATCGTATAAATTTTTACTCTTGCTTTGTATTAGAAATTCTCCTCTAGCAAGTAAACAAGCAAGCAAATGAACTCTCAGAACGGAAAGACGGATAGACAGTTTTATTTATTTTCCATGATGTATCATCATCATCAGCATCATTCTGGTGTCATCATTCATTATATGTATGTATGTATATACATATCTCTGAGGGTTGTTATAAAAATCATGTGTGATTAATTTCTAGTGGCCCTCCCCCCAAAATATTTTTTCTTCATTTTATTCATTATCATGGTGATGATAATGCCTATGATGACATCGTTATGTTTACACATGATAATTAAGTTGACAAATGTTCATAATTTTGCCTGAAACAGAGAAGCATAAAGTTGTCAAAAAAGTATGTTTTTTCCTTCTTTGTTTTGTTTTTTATTTTTGTTTTCCTAAGAAGACAATATTTTTCAAAGAATTTTATTACAATTCTTATGACATTTTGGCCATAACCTTTGGGGAAAGTGTAACTTGTTTAATAATTTTCTTTTTGAAAATTTTCAATTAATTTTAGGAGGTTGTAAGGCTATGTTATTAAAGAAAACGAGGAAAAGAAAAATATTTTTTTTTTTTCAATTTTTTTTTTGGCTATATTTTGCCTATTTTATAAAAATTTGAAATTTTCTTTAAAATTTTTATTAAATTTTTTTTTTTTTTTTTGCTTACTCCTCTCTTTTTTGTTAATGGTAACAGGGCTGATCAGATTATGTCAGGATGGCCGAGCGGTCTAAGGCGCCAGACTCAAGTGTCAAACCTTACTCTGTTCTAACAGAGTTGTATACGAGCGTTCTGGTCCTCTCTGAGGGCGTGGGTTCGAATCCCACTTCTGACAAGAATTTTTTTCTTTAATTTTTTTCTGTCTTATTTTCGCATACGAGGGCTGCTACTTATAAATTGTGGAAAATATATAAAGTCTCTCCCAAGAGGAAGTAAGAGCTTTTGGCCATGATAATTCGATTCTTATTGTTTTAATGAGTGACCTTTCAGGCAAAATATTCGCTGATAATTCTATCTTTGCCGGGAAATCATTGTTCACTGCTGCCAGAACTCGAAAAGGTATTACTTCCTACGGTTCTTGAGATAAATAAGTGTTCTGGGCCGTATGGTATTCCAATGCTAGTCCTGAAGTAGCATTCTTTGACATACATTCGTCGATTAAACAAACTTTTTAATAAGACCCTACAAAATGTCCGTATTTTTTCCACAATGTGACCGTATTTATATTGCTGTGAGGTTGCTTATAAAAGGCGAGGTAAACAACCATGAAAACTACCATATTTTCGAGGTTTTCCAAGGCTATCTCAAAATATGTATCAGTTTCTGAAGTATTTTGAGACTAATAACCTGATCAGAGACAGCTAATATATAACGTAGTACACGGTTGTCATGCAAAGCACTTTCTTTCGTGGCCGATTGGTCGATGTAAGTAGAGAGTTCCGAATTTGTTCCGCCTGTGGTCCTTGTTTCTGAAATATATCGAGTCTTATAACCTGATGAGAGACAGCAAATATATGACGTACTACAAGTCTGTTATGCAGAGCACATTCGTTCGTCATCGATTGGTGGATGTGAGAAGAGAGTTCCGAATTTGTTCCCCCTATGGTGGACCTTACTGAGATTTATCTCTTAGTTTCATGTCATATAAACGGACATTTGTCGAGATAAACCTTGACATGTGATCGATGTAGTCTCTAAGTACGTACGTAATTGGTCATTACAACCTTTCAGTCAGGATTACGAGCTACTTTCTCACATCACTTATGTTGTGTGTGTTAATTTTATACACGAGTGGCGGGACCTACAGTTTAAAGTCGACTCCGAGCGACAGATTTTTGAGAAAATTTTCATGGCAATTTTATTTACTCTCGGAGTTTTTGCCAGAAATATGCTGAGAGGAAGTCGCCGAAAAAATACTTTTTGTATTTTATTTTGATGTCTGGCCTGGGGCTCAAACCCTGGCTTTTCGTCTAATAAGTCAACACACTCCTGCTATAGACTACGGCGACATCTGGTGCACATTGCTGAGCGCCATCTCTTAGTTTCATGTCATATAAACGGACATTTGTCGAGATAAACCTTGGCATATGATCGATATAGTCTCTAAGTACTCAGTTTAAAACTAAGCTAAGGATTGGATAGTTTATTAAGCGATCGAATGCATTCTTAAGAGCGTAATGCATGCAAGTTCCAGTTTGTGCTCTCTAAACTCGAACATCCTGTTTTGTCAATCATTTCTTAAGAATTTTGTTTTCTAATGTACTGTAGACAGGGACTTGCGCTTGCCTGTGACATCAAAATGGGCAGCAAAGTGGGCTCAACCTAACTGAAGACATTTGAGTAATTTAATGAACTCCTTTCCTACCAATAAAATATGTCCTGAAAGACAAGTCGGGTAACAACAGAATCAGAAAAATTTTTTAATTTTCTTTCTCATAAAAACTCAGTTGAACTGCTTTTGTTTCAGTTCCATCGTGGGGCAAAAAGTTTGTCATCAACTGGAAAATTTCCAAATACTCTGATTACTTTGCTTGTATTACAGCCAAGCCTTGGGTTCTTTACAGACTTTTATTGTATAGTTTGCTTGGCAGTTTATTTTCCCTTGGAAGTGCAACAAAAGAAAACTTTTATTAGTCAGTCCCCATAAAATAATTGAATTTTATTTCATTCTATTGATTTTCATTTACCAACAACAACTTGTTAAACATACAACTTTCGATGTACCGCCGCCAGTTGCTAAATACTTGAGAAATTTTTAATTAAAATTTCTCACACACACAATATCCATACGAAACTTACTTAAAACACAAGCAGAAAATTCCAACAGGAAACGTAGATTTACAATGAAAATCATGATGACGCAAATTAACTTGATCTTTAAGGGTTTTACACAATTTACAAGACAATTAAAGGTAGTCGGAGCACACCAAGTAAAGTGCAGTCAAGAAGAAATCAACAAACTTGAGTAAGAATAAAAGAAAGAGAGAGTGGCAGTAATGTAATGAATAGCCATAGAAGTTGAAAAATATTTAAAAATTACAAGCACTTTAGGAAAACTCTTGAATCAGTATCGAGACTTGTAAAGGGGAGAACAATAGAGAGAGAGAGAGGTAGAGTTTAGCAGACAGTTATTCCCATCTCTACTCACTTGCTGTAATTAAACAAATTAGAATTTTGTTTTACACTTTCAGTTCCATGCCCATCTCTGCTTACTCTCTCTGCTACAAAACAAATTTACAGTTCAAATACTGTGGAGTTATTTTCACCTCGAACTTTACTTTACTTTACTTTACTCTCAGTTGTTTTCACCTCTACGCCTCACGCTCACTACTTAAATAAATTTGTACTTCAATTGGAATTTGAAGGTTATTTTTTAAAGGACATTTTTTCTATCGAGGGAGAGAGAGACAGAGTGAGAGAAAACCAATATTATTCTTACATTTTCTCTTTGTTTTTCCGTCCTCTTTATTTTTTGCTTGTGTTTTATTGCAACAACATTAAAACCATTTAAAGTACACACAATTTCACCTACCCACACTACTTTATAAATAGAAAAAGAGATAGAGAGTGAGAGCGAGAGCAAGAGAAATTTTTCAAAACTTTGCCTAGAAACTTTATTTTTCTTTAAAATATGCATGGCGCACTGTGTGTGTGTGAATGAATAAATGAATGAATAAGCAAGTGTGCTTGTATTCATTTGTTAACATAACTAAACATGTTTTAGCATGTCGTAACATGTTTTTAATATTGATTTTACGTTTTTTTTCTCTCCATTTCCAAAACAATACTTAAGAAGATTTGGTGTTTTTCTCTGTTGCCTTCATTTTAAAAACACATTTTTAAGGCATACATATGTATTTAGAGAGCACGGAAGTAGAAAAGTAAAGCCCACAAGCAAACTATTTTGAAATTCTTTTCTTCCTCCACAAGACATGATGATGATGATGAAAAGTTTAATGACATGCCAGCTGTAAGGCATTGTGTTTAGAATGACAAAAATTAAATTAAAGTTCCATTAAAGCAGTATTTTAAGAAATCTCCAAAGTTAGTTAAGGAATTTACAGTGGTATGTACTATAATTTGAAAGAAGGTACCATTTCTTAAAAAGTACTTTTTTATTTTTAACAATGTATGAGTATTTTTAAATCCCACAGACTAAAGAATTTTTTCAAAGAGAAAAAAAAATAAAGAAATTGATTCGTTAAAAAAGTACTTTTTTACATATTTGTACGAAATTTCAAAAAAGGCACCATTTGTTAAAAGTACTTTCTTTTCTTGCTAGTTTTTTTAGGGCCTATAGACTGTTTATTCAATTTAACAAAGGAATTATTTTTTTCCTAAAATTTGCTTTCTTTCCTAGAAAGTGTTTGCTTTCCTAAAAAGAACTTTGTTTGCAGAAAAGGACTTTATTTCCAAAATAGTACTATCTCTCCTAAAAAGTACTTTCTTCCTTTTTAACAAAGTAAGAGTATTTTTAGAGCTTATAGACTGTAAAAAATTATTTAAAATCATTTAAAAGAAAAATAAATTGTTTCATTAGAAAAGTACTTTTTTTCTACGTATTTGTACGTAAATTTCCAAAAAGGTACCATTTGTTAAAAAGTGATTTCTTCTCTTACGAGGAATTTTAAGAAATTTATTCAAAGGAAGAACGTAAATACAAAAAAAATTATTTCAAAAAAGGTTAACAAATGGTACCTTTAAAAGTACTTTTTTTACAAGCCGTAAAAATGTATTTAAAAGAAGAAAATAATTAAAAAAAATTAAAAAAAGGAAGAAAATAAACTTTTTCATTAAAAAAGTACTTTTTTACGTAAATTTCAACAAAGGGTACCATTTGTTTTTTCGTTTTATTATGACTATTTTTAGAGCCTATAGACCGTAAAAATGTATTTGAAGGAAGAAGAAATATAAAAAATATTGAAAAAGTACTTTTGTAATGAAAAAAATACTTTTGTAATGAATGAAGTACTTTTTGTATGAATTCGAATTTTTCATATAGACTTGAAAAAAATGTGTTCAAAGGAAAAAAAACTAAAAAAGCATTTAAAAAATGCTTCATTAAAAACGTAAATTTTTACGCATTAGCACGAAAATTTCGAAAAAGGTACCATTTGTTAAAAAGTTAATTTTTTACACAAATTTGTAGAGCCTATAGGCCGTAAAAACTTATTTAAAGGAAGGAAATATTTAAAAAAAATATTTAAAAAAGTACTTTTTTCGTACATATTTAATACAAAAGTACTTTTTGTGGTTTTCGTAAAAAAATCCCTTGTCTTAGGTAGATGCCGCATATTTTATTTCAGCAACTGTCCTTTTAGTTTATTTTTTTACGAGTATTTTTAGAGTCTTTAAACTGTAAAAATGTATTTAAAGCAAAAAATATAAAAAAAATTTAAAAAGTACTTTTTTTTAGTATTTAATGAAAAAAGTACTTTTTGTTTGAATTTGTAGTTTTCGTAAAAAATTCCCTTGTCTTAGGCACATGCCGCTTATTTTATTTCAGAGGAAAAATACCTATACAAAAAAATTGAAAAAAGGAAAAAAATGAAAAAAGTACTTCATTAAAAAGTACTTTTTAAAAAAAGTGTTTTTAGTAAAAAGTATTTTTTTTAGTAACAAGTATTTTTTTTAGTAAAAAGTATTTTTGATTAAAAAGTACTTTTTAAAAGAAGTACTTTTTAATGAAGTACATTTTTCATTTTTTTCCTTTTTTCAATATTTTTGTATAGTTTTTTTCCTCTGAATACATTTTTACAGTCAAAAGACTCTAAAAATACTCGTAAAAAAGAAAGTACAAGGACATTTGGTGAAATAAAATAAGCGGCATGTGCCTAAGACAAGGGAATTTTTTCAGAAAACTACAAATTCAAACAAAAAGTAATTTTTTCATAAAATACGAAAAAAGTACTTTTTTAAAAAGTACTTTTTAATGAAGAGAAATGAAAAAAGTACTTTTTGTTTGAATTTGTAGTTTTCCCTTGTGTTGTGCACAATCGTCGTATTTTATTTTAGCGCTTGTTCTTGTACTTTCTTTTTTTACGAGTATTTTTAGAGTCTTTAGACTGTAAAAATGTATTCAGAGGAAAAAAAAACTATACAAAAATATTGAAAAAAGGAAAAAATGAAAAAAGTACTTCATTAAAAAGTACTTTAAAAAAAAAGTAAAAAAGTAATTTAAAAAAAAAAGAGAAATGAAAAAGTACTTTTCGTATGAATTTAAATTTTTCATAAAAAATTCCCTTGCATTACACACATACCTCGTATTATATTTTAGCACTTGTCCTTGAATACTTTACCTTCAGATATTTAAACAAACAAAAAAAAAAAACAAAAAAAGTCCATATTTTCTTAACAAAACAAACCAGAAGAGAATATTTATTTACATTTGAAGGCAAATCCATAAATTAAACTGTAAATCACCACCCACATTCCACTTTCCTTCCCATCTGCACTTCATCACATATTATCCAGGCATAAGCCAACATCGATTCATTTTAAAACAAATCTTGTATGCAACAGTACGTATACCCCCTTTTTATATTGCCTGGAGGTGGACATTTATTTCCTGTGCTGTAAGGTATGTAAGTCGGTTTGCTTCAGATGCTTGCTTGTCTGTTCATTGAAAATTTATTAACGAAACCCTTTTGTAGTGACAATTATTGCAACGACATGTTCAGAATATTTTATAAAACAACAAGTGTGTGTGTGTGTGTGTAGATGTGTGTGTTGTAATGTATTGCAACAAAAAGTTTTTAAAATATTTTTTTATTTCATCTAAGCAAGATACAGTGTAGCTTTTATCTTGGAAATATTTTTCCATTTGCAATTTTGTTGTTGTTTTTGTTGTTAATTTGTTAAACAATTTGTTTAATTTATATGCGATACTCATCAGCTACAGTCACATCCACATCCACATCATCATCATTGGCATCGGCATCATTGTCGTCGTCGTTAGTGTCATGTTTTATGCCGCCGTAAAAAAACCGTTGTAAGTTGCCATCCCTGGCTTTACTTTTTATCATTTCCTAAGTATTTTTTGTTATTTTTTTTGCGTGGGTTTTAATGGGTTTTAGAAGATTAGTAAATGGGGGGTACTTATTACCCAGTATTTCAACAATTTTTTTCTTCTTTATTTTCTTCTTTTTTTTATAGTTTATTAGAGCTGAACTAATGTCTGATGATGATGACATTATCTTTGTTTTTTTTTTCTAATTTTCTAATTTTGTTCTCATTTTTCTTTTTATTACGAAATAGTTTTGGTTTTAATATGTGTGGCCCAATAACATTGTCGTCTACTTTTACTTCCACCCGTCTCTCCTCTCTGCGCTGTGTCGTTCTAGTAATTTAGCGTACATTGCGTGTCAGTATTTTAATCTGGTCACGCTTAAGTGCATTTAAAACTGGCAAAATTATTTGTGAAGCGTTTAAAAAGAATTTTAATTGCATTTCAAATGACAAATGAAAAATTTCTATTTGATTTTGTTTCAACGTTTTTTTTTTTAAACAAAATATGCCACGATTTTTTAAAATTCGATGGTATTCTTTTTAGATACAGTTTCTCAAACGTTGGCAACTAATAACACGGGAAAGGCTACCCCGCTGTAGCTCTAAGAGCTTGGTGACCTTCACTTACATGTGAATTCATGTGCAAAAGTTTCAAATTTTCAGTTTTCAACGACATTTCGGCGACCTTTTATCGGCCAAAGAACGGTTCATCCAAAATTTCCTTCTGTTCTTGGGCTGTAGCCCTAGCCATTTAAAGGTTTTCAATTTTCTATGACATATCGGTACCCGTTTATCAGCCAAATGGTCGGTTTATCTAAATTTTCTTCTGTTTTTGTGGTGTAGCATTAGCCAGCATAGGCGTTGAAATGTTCTCAATTTTTTGCGACATATTGCTGACCTTTTATCGGCCAAAGAAAGCTTCATCTAAATTTCCTTATGTTCTTGGGGTGTAGCATTAGTCAACATGGACATCGAAAGGTTCTCAGCACACGACTAGAAAATTTGAAAAACAAGTTGGCACCTCTTGAATAGTTGACTTGAGTATATAAGAGTTGCATTTACAGTTAGCGAACCATTTTTGCAGGTAGTAGCCATAACAATATTTGGATCTGGGATATATTTTTGTTCGCCTTTTCGTTTCTTTAAGGAACATAGGCAGACACAATGTATTTTCCACACGTTTTTATTCGTTTGTTTTATTAATCAGGGTTTTTTCTTTCTGTTCTAGAATGTTAGGGTTGCCAACTGTCATTCCTGGAAACAACGCTGCTTTGGTAAAATGTTATTTCAGATGTAGTGGAGCTCATTTAATTCTTTTCTTGCCCTAACGTTATAGCTTGGCTACCCTAGTTTATTAGACTACTTTCTGGTAATGCTCTTCTACTCCGGATAGCTATGATTTCCGCATGTATGATACTGCAGTAATCTTGAAGTTGGTATAAGTTCCTGATATTTAAGTCCTCCATCTCAACCCCACGTTTTTCTATTCAACTTCGAGTCACTGCGTGTATATTTCCAAGGGAATTGAAAAATGATTTGACTTTGAATTCCAGTACTTTTTACTCAGCAAAACAGTATATAAACACTGGTTTAGATTATTATAGGCGACATTACAATCATTTGGTACCGAATCTATGACTTTAACATTTCCTCGTAGCTGCTTAACCCAGCAGTTTGTTGAGCTTACTGACGCAAGAAATTTCTGCTACTGCAAGAGAAGCTCAATATGAATTCAGCAAAGCGTAAAGTGCCTTCTCCTCTGGGTACTAATAACAAGTATCCGGTAAAATATGTGGCGTTCTGGATAAGCTTGGATGTTGGTATAATGTACGTGAGCATGTGGCTGCATAATAACAAATTTTAGGTTAGGTTACGTTTGAGGGCGTGTACTTGTCATTGGAAGGAGTACAATACGTCGAGGTCAGAATGTACCATTGCAATACGTCCTAAAGGACAGAGAGAGTAAGAGTATAGAGTTCTTGCTTCGGCAGAACATATACTAAAATTGGAACGATACAGAGAAGATTAGGATGGCCCTGCGCAAGGATGACATGCAAAATAGTGAAGCGTTCCACATTTTATTTTAAGTCGCCGTGGTCTAGTAGGTAGCGTGTTGGCTTATTAGACGTAAAGCCGGGGTTCGAGCCCCAGGCCAGACATCAAGACAAAATACAAAAAAAAAGTATTTCTTCGGCGACTTCCTCTCAGCAGATTTCTGGCAAAAACTCTGAGAGTAAATTCGTTCGGAGTAAATTCGTTCGGAGTCGACTGTAGGTCCCACCACTCATGTAAGTGGTGTAAGAAACTAGGACGTTGTACAATGGGTCACTTCGACCTCCGGGTAATGTACTTGTCTCAATTGACAAGTACACGTCCTCTAACCTAACCTAAACTAAAGGAGATAGGAAAAAGGAAAGGAGCTAGGAAAGAGACCCACAAACACACAAGAGACCGCGACTGCAACCTTGAAGGCCTAGCACTTCTCAACCAGCTCAACCTCTTTATGAATCCGTGGAGGGCCTTAATGTCGGCTCTCGACAAACAGTTTAAATCTTCGTAGAAGTCTTTGCTCAGGGTCCTCAACCTATTAAGGGCTGGGCAGTTGCGGAGGAGGTGTTCGATCCCGAATGTTGATCGTATGAAATAAATAATTGTGTGGCAGAAGTCTAATAGATTGGGTGTTGGCTTACTAGACAAGAGCACCAAGTTCAAAATACAGCTCTGACATCTTGAATGAAAAGAAATAACGGGTGATGTTTTAGCGATTATCTTTTTGTCAACACTGGTTTAAACAGCTCACGCACGTTTCGTGTTTTGTTTCACTGTCAGACATCTTCAGTTTGGTTTATAATTTAACCATGAATCGTCTTACAAACGAACAACGCTTGCAAATCATTGAATTTTATTATCAAAATGCGTGCTCTGTTAAGAAAGTTCATTGCGCGCTTCTTCCATTTCATGGCCAATTTAATCGACCACCAACACGCTTACAAAGAGTGCGGACTGAAGAAAATATCGCAGCCGCATCGGCCAGTGTTAATGATGACCATCAATTATCGATTCGTCGCTGTTCGCAGCAATTGGGGCTCTGTTACTCAACAACGTGGAAAACTTTGCAGAAGGATTTGGGTGTGAAGCCTTTCAAAATACAGCTGGTGCAAGAATTGAAGCCTAACGACCTACCGCAACGCAGAATTTTTGGTGAATGGGCTCTTGGAAAATTGGCCGAAGATCCACTTCTTTATCGAAAAATTGTGTTCGGCGACGAAGCTCATTTTTGGCTCAATGGATACGTAAATAAGCAGAATTGTCGATTTTGGAGTGAAGATCAGCGAGAAGCATTGCAAAAGCTACCAATGCATCCAGAAAAAGTCACAGTTTGGTGCGGTTTATGGGCTGGTGGCATCATTGGACCGTACTTCTTCAAAGATGCTGCGAATCGTAACGTAACTGTGAATGGTGAGCGCTACCGTGAGATGATATCCAACTTTTTTTTGCCCAAAACGCAAGAGCTTGACTTGCATGACATGTGGTTTCAACTCGACGGTGCCACATGACACACAGCACGCGTAACAATGGACTTATTGAGAGGCGAGTTCGGTGAACATTTTATTTCACGTTCGGGACCGGTCAATTGGCCACCTAGATCGTGCGATTTAACGCCTATAAACTATTTTTGTGGGGCTATGTTAAAGCTCATGTCAATACAGAAAAGCCCGCTTCAATTGACGCATTGGAAGACAACATTAAAGCATTTATTCGTGAGATACCGGCCGAAATGTTGCAAAGAGTATGCCAAAATTGGACTAAGCGGATGGACAATTTGAGGCGCAGTCGCGGTCAACATTTGCATGAAATAATCTTCAAACATTAAATTATATGGACCGTACTATCGATTCAAATAAAGATTTCATGCATTTTTCTGAATTTTATGGGTCTGTTGTTGAAAAATTTTCCTAAAGCTCTTAAAAAATCACACATTACTAGGGGATAAGCAAGTCAGCAGTTTATTTTTGTAAATGCTCTGGCAGTAAATAAATGCTTCTGAAGTTTGTGCGCCGCAATCAATATTAAGACTGTAGGTCTCACCATTAACAGATACAATTAACACACACCTCTTGGGTGATGTGAAAAGCAAGACTATAATTCAGACTATTGGCTTCTAATGGTCATTTGAGTAGCTCAAAATATTTATGGTGCAGGCAAAAGATTTTAATTTTGAATTGACCTTCACCAGTTTGTTCATGTTTTAAATTCCATCCCTTTTAAAGGTGCACCCTTTGCTCAAAGTATCTGCTTAACGCATTTAAACAAAAATTTAAGAACCTCACGACTGACTATTTGTGCTGATGCCATATCATGAAATTAAAAATCAACATTGTCTGGACTGTTAAAAATACAAAGAAACGAAAGAAAAGTCTGGTAATTTACACGGCAAGAAAAATGACTATAAAATATTGCTAAAAAATATTAAAAAGAAGAAGAAGTGAATGAAATATGGCAAATGAAGAGAAAAACCTGGCACAATGACTTGTAAAATGTTTCAACAAAAATGCAAAGGGAAGGGCGGGCTACACACTGGCTGCACAGATGGTTCTACAGAACGTTGGTTGTATAATAAAATAAAAAGAATTTTTATTTGCGAACAAATGATAGCCAAAGCCAGTCAAGACACAAAAGAGAAACCGAAACCGAAACTGAAAATGCAAAAGTTTTTCCCAAAAAAAAAATTTTTTTTCACAATTTTTTTCAAGGATTTTTGTTTTTGCTGTTGTTGTTGGTGAATAACAGTCATAAAAATAATAAAAAAAGGAAGTTTGCAAATAAAATAATGTCTATATTTTATGCTGCTGCTGCTGCTGCTCCTGTCTCATAGTTGTTGCCGTTTTTATATGATTTTTGGCAACACCAACCAGCCGGCCATCCAGCCACCCTGAAGTAACATGCAGACTTTCCATAGAGGGGAGTCTATACTCTCCTACCATGGCTTTATTAGCCTTAAAACCGTTTCTTTATGCACATACATGAACGTTAGGCCAGCTGTTTAAGGTAGTTTACATGTAAATACAAGCAATGTCATGGTAGTTCCCCCGTTCCTAACTTTAAAAGGAAAAAAAAATTTTTTTGCTTGTTTTTTAATGTTTTTATGGCCTTTATATGAGATTTTTATATCCTGGATTTTACATTTTTTAGTTCTGCTCTATTGTTTTATATTTTATATC
Source organism: Sarcophaga variegata (assembly GCA_932273835.1). Taxonomy (NCBI): domain Eukaryota; kingdom Metazoa; phylum Arthropoda; class Insecta; order Diptera; family Sarcophagidae; genus Sarcophaga; species Sarcophaga variegata. Next base: position 12,020,327 of record OW026361.1, on the reverse strand, counting down.
GTACGTGTTTCCTTGTTGAGCCAAGGTTGAGTCATATTTAAAAACCCGCCAGTTAGTGGCTGATTACCCTTAGTCAAGTAGTTAACTCTTATGGTGTTATATTCGTTTGTTTTTTTTTTTAAAGGGGCACTGGAATTGGTTACGGATTTATTTTTAACGAAATTTTACTATCAAATAAATGACAGTAAATGTGCCAACATTTACAGAATTAACGCCGAGTGCTTGACATCTTTATCATCCCTGAATTTTTACATTTTTGATTAATTTTGTTGGTGACACTGCAAAAATTTTAATTGCCTGTTTGGCCAACAAATCCATACAGTTATGAGAAGATAATATACAGTATTAGCTGGAACCCAAAAAAAAGGTAGTTTTAGGCTTCCAAATTTCAAAATACCGCGATTCTGACTTTAAATACGAATACGGAATGCACACTTGTTGTCTTATCTTCGACTAATGGTTTGTGTCTTGACTAACTTATATGCAATGTTGGTTGGTGTACATTTGCGTTTTAACCTCTTTAAATGGGAAATTATTTAGTAATTAAGAGACTTAAATTCTCTTCTAAACAATCCAAATAGAAACCCTAGTAACTCCCTAAATGGGATAACATCAGGTTTGGGTCTTGAATAAATTATATGCAATGTTGGAGGTTGAACATTAATTTGCCTTTTACCCTCTTTTCCTGAGAAATTATTTAGTAATTTAGAGACTTAAATTCCCTTCTAAGGAATCCAAATAGAAAGCCTAGTAGTGACTCCCTAAACGGGATAACAACATCAGGTTTGTGTCTTAAATAAATTATATGCAATTTTAGAGGGTGAATATTTGTTTTTCTCTTTTCATTTAATAAGAAATTATTGAGAAATTAAGACGCTTCAATTCTCTTCTAAATAATCTAAACAGTAAATCTGCAGACTCCTCAGTAACGAACATCATAGAAATGTCAGGCAAAGTCATCTCTCAAGAAAGAGCAGGACAGAGTGAGCAAAATTCCTTAGTACTATTCGCAGTACAACAACCAAATAGAGGTTGTTTCGAGGCAACTTCAGTTACCCTTTCATTCTAGAAAAGGGAACAAGTAAGAAACAATGTAAAATAAGAACCGTACAGAAGATAAGTGATAAAATGAGTAAAAAGCGTAGTAATGTGTGATTTTTTAAGAGCTTTAGGAAAATTTTTCAAAAAAACACATAAAATTCAGAAAAATGCATGAAATTTTTATTTGAATCGACAGTACGGTCCATATAAATTAATGTTTGAAGATTATTTCATGCAAATGTTGACCGCGACTGCGCCTCAAATTGTCCATGCGCTTAGTCCAATTTTGGGACACTCTTTCCAACATTTCGGCCGGTATCTCACGAATAAATGCTTCAATGTTGTCTTCCAATGCGTCAATTGAAGCAGGCTTGTCTGTATAGACATAAATCGTACGATCTAGGCGGCCAATTGATCGGTCCCGAACGTGAAATAAAATGTTCACCGAACTCGCCTCTCAATAAGTCCATTGTTACGTGTGCTGTGGCATGTGGCACCGTCTTGTTGAAACCACATGTCATGCAAGTCATGCTCTTGCATTTTGGGCAAAAAAAAGTTGGATATCATCTCACGGTAGCGCTCACCATTCACAGTTACGTTACGATTCGCAGCATCTTTGAAGAAGTACGGCCCAATGATGCCACCAGCCCATAAACCGCACCAAACTGTGACTTTTCTGGATGCATTGGTAGCTTTTGCAATGCTTCTGGCTGATCTTCACTCCAAAATCGACAATTCTGCTTATTTACGTATCCATTGAGCCAAAAATGAGCTTCGTCGCTGAACACAATTTTTCGATAAAGAAGTGAATCTTCGGCCAACTTTCCAAGAGCCCATTCACCAAAAATTCTGCGTTGCGGTAGGTCGTTCGGCTTCAATTCTTGCACCAGCTGTATTTTGAAAGGCTTCGCACCTAAATCCTTCCGCAAAATTTTCCACGTTGTTGAGTAACAGAGGCCCAATTACTGCGAACGGCGACGAATCGATAATTGATGGTCATCATTAACACTGGCCGATACAGCTGCGATATTTTCTTCAGTTCGCACTCTACGTAAGTGTGTTGGTGGTTTAATGTCCAACAATGTAAATTTGGTGCGAAATTTAATCACAATAGCCCGAATAGCCGCTCCAGTGGGTCGATTAAACTGACCATAAAATGGAAGAAGCGCGCGATGAACTTTCTTAACAGAGCACGCGTTTTGATAATAAAATTCAATGATTTGCAAGCGTTGTTCGTTTGTAAGACGATTCATCGTTAAATTATAGACCAAACTGAAGATGTTTGACAGTGAAACAAAACACGTAACGTGCGTGAGGTGTTTAAAGCAGCAGTGTTGCCAAAAAGATAATAGCTAAAAAATCACCCTTTAGTTTGGACGTTCATTAAGCAAAGTTCTTTACCATTATACACAATATATTTACACACAGTGTTGCATTATTTCGAGATAACAACAGATATCTTTACTATAATCCTATGACCCAATCACTTGCTTAGCTGGAAAAATCTTAATTAATGAAACTGAAACAAAATCAAAGACAATACTGCTGAAAACCATGTTCACTTCCTATACATACATACATAATTGGTCATTACAACCCTTCAGTCAGGATTACGACCTAGCTTCACACACCACTTATGTTGTGTGTGTTAATTTTATACATGAGTGGCGGGACCTACACTTTAAAGTCGACTCCGCACGACAGATGTTTGAAGAACTTTTCATGCCGATTTTATTTACTCTCAGAGTTTTTGCCAGAAATCTGCTGAGAAAAGTCACCGAAGAAATAATTTTTTCATATTTTTGGGTTGATGTCTGACCTGGGGTTGGAACCCTGGCTAATAAGCCAACACACTACCTAGTAGACTATGGCGACTTCACTTCCTATGCTACTTTAAAATGCTGCAAAGGTGTTATACTATTTATATAGAAAGAAATTTTCTAACTTTATTTCTAAGGAGAGTATTCTTAGCTTAATTATATTTCAAACATAAAAACCTAAACAAAAATCGGTTCAAGTATGTGAAAGTTGCAGAGGAAACAAACATATCCAAAGAACGACAGGAAACTTATAACATAACCCTGCAGTACAGCTTGTTTACGTACTCATAACATTTGAACAGCCATTATAGGATAATACAGTGTAGTATTCTACAATCTATTTCTTACACTCACTCACCTGTACATCAACATCTCTATTATAACAGCATTTCAATAAATATGTATATGACTGCATATGTAACATCTCCAACATTGATTTTTTTTCCATTGAGAGAAATCACGTGTCACTGGCACTTTTACATACACACACTCTCTCTATCTCTCTCTGTCTGCTTTTATTATTTTTTACAACACTTTTCCACAATCAAGTCTGGTGTAACTCTGATGTCTGATTTGTGTTTTTCACATACAATGGCTGTGTCCATCCATTATCGTGTATTTGGCTGTTCAAATAAATGTCGGCTCGTGTATTTAACTGTTACAGTGGATTTGTGTTAAACAACAAGTAGAGTGACCAGCATTCATGTATTGTGCTGTATTTTATGTTCTTAGCAGAAACATGATGTAAAAGTGCCCAAAAAAAGAGAGCAATTGAGATTTCCTTTACAATAACAAATACTATAGAAGGCTACATGGGAATTAAAAATTCTTGGTTTTAATCAACCATTAAATTCCAAGTATTTTGTTTAATGATTACCATGATTAACTTCAATCTTCAATTTTTTTGGCTTCAAACCATATGGTTTAATATTTAAAACAACAACAACAACTTCTAAAGCAACCGGTGTTTACGTGTATTTGTTTATTGGATTTCTGTAATTTATACACCCACTGCCACTCTTTTCTTTTTATTACTGTACACCCTCTCTTAACTAGTTCAACTCTTTTTTATTATTCTCTTTGTGTATTCATATGTTGTTGTTGTATTTTTCTTATTACGTTGTACTTGTCTTAACATGTTGCTTTTGTTATTATTTTTGTTAATCAGTCAAGTATACAGTTATTGCAGCACAAAAAAATAAAAAATTAAAACAAGAAACACAGAAAATATTTGTATTTTTTTGTTGTTTTTTTTTTTTTGATAATTTCTTGTGTTCTTTTTTATTGTTTTTACCACTACAGTTGTTGTTGCTGTTGTTGTTGGTGTCATTGTTTTATTGTGTGGATTTTATGACATGTTTTGACTGCCTTTAATTTATTACAACAAGTATGAAAGACAACTCACTCGACCACCCTTCTTTCGTTCTCTTTCCATAATTTTGGATGTTATTGGCAAGGGAGAAAGGACAAGCAAGTGCTTGAGCAAGAGTATAATTATATACACACACATACACGCATATACATATACATGGATTTAGGGAATTACGATATTTTGTGTGGAAATTATTGGCTTTTAAAGTATGAAGTGTGATAAATCGTTATTGCTTATGCATGCATGCATGTGAGACAAGTGCAATTAAAATAGTAAAAAGGAGGAGGGAGGGGTTGCCAGATTTGTAAGAGTTTATATTATAAATAAACACGAACAAAGGCTAGAAATTTGGCATTGAAAACTTGAAATTTAAGAAAATTTTGCACAATTTATTGTGATGATTTGAACAGAAGTTTCTAAGGAATGTAAATTAATTTTGTAACGACAAGAACTAAATAAACTTAAGTAAACGGTTCGATAAGATACAATCAAGGAAAAAAGTCTACATACAGCGGTGTATGTAGACTCGGCAATTTTTTTCAAATTAAAGGTTTCATAGCGTTCTTGAAGGCAGTCACAATTAAGAATGCTTGAAGACAAAATCGAATATAAAAAAGATGATCTAGAAATTATTTGAAAAAAAAAACAAAAACATATATCGGTGTATGTAGTCTTTTGTCTGTGACTGTATAAAGGTTTATACATTTCTCTGTTGCAAAAATGAAGATCAATAAACACACATATAAAGCCAGGATTTCAGAAGTCATTTAAATGACTGCCTGGAGATTAGTTGCAGTTATACTTTGAAGTTAGGTTTCGACCACTATTTCGTGTATTGCGGAAGATATCATTTTAATGAATGTTGGTTTTTAAATGTTTCAACATTAGGAGATTTTGTGAATATACACAAAACTTGATGTATCCCTACAAAATAAAGTCTATCTGCCTCAAATTACATGATCTTGGTGATCAAAATTCGTGCCATAGTCTTTTTGAAACCACTTTTCCTCCAAGTTGTTTACGGCTTTAGGTTTCTGAATTAATGCTAACAGTTTTCCCAGTCTCTGTTAAGAGAAAAATTCGTTCCAATAAAGTCTTCAGACCATAATCCTCAACACACAGTCACATTTTCCGAATGCAATCGTTTTTCTACAATCATTTTAGGACTTTCCGTGACCCTGATGCGAAAAGCATTTAGGAAAAATTTTTTATGAAAAATATGCATTGAAAGCCTGCTGCTATAGCACCTAATTAGCATGTCTACGGCATTGTTAATGGATAGCTGGAATTAATTTTTATGTGAATTGGACTTTATATGGATGGAATTTCGAATACAAATGCAAAACATAAAGTTATGAGCCGTAAAATAACACTAATTGCTGAGAACACTGTGGAGTCGTGTGATACGTCACACTTTCACTAGCAGAAGCAATATTTTCCACATTGCGATCATGCACAGGCTCAATTATATTTGTAACGTTTTCAGTTTCTTCAATTTTTTTTATTATCTTGCCAGTTATTTGCAAAGGAGTTCGGTTATGACGTCCATAGGTGCTGTGTAAAGCTCGAAAAGTGGCCAGGTTTGAATTACAATTTTTTTTAGACAGTTTTAAACATTTTTAAGCGTCCTTAAAAGCCAAGTATTTCAAGAAAAAAATGACACTTCCAACGAAATATGTTCTATAGTTGACGACCTTGCCAGACCGATGGTTTTGAGTGCAATAAATTGTTAAACTTTTAACCCTTTGCGACCGTATTAATTCTATACATGGGTGTCATGCTGGTCGGAATTAATTTTCATTTCGCACCCTTTGCGACCGTATTAATTTTATATATGGGTGTCATGCTGGTCGGAATTAATCGGTAATAAAGTTTTGGTGGCTGAGAGCAGACATACGACTGGAATGGTAAAAAATCTTTGGTGGCTGAGAGCAGACATACGGTCGCAAAGGGTTAAATATAATGAATCAGAAGCTAGGAATTTAGGAATAAAAGCTTGAAGGGAAAAAAATATAAAAGTGTCTGTAAGAATATTTCTTAAAGATTAAATAAGCGGTGGAATCAGACCAGATTACTTCATACTCACCTTCACCTTCAAATTCTCCTCTATTTTCTCTGTTACTCTTTGCATACCAACTTGATGAAGACCTCTATTGTTTTAAATTATTTCTTACAGTTAAAAAAGAAAAAAACTGTCGCCAAAAAATATGCAAATTTTTGTCTTTAAATGATATCTGTCCGCCTGTCTGACTCTGCCAGTCATTTCAACCGTATGTCCCCCTTTGGAATTTTTTTTTTTTTGGTTAAGACACAGACTATTTATGGTTGACTACTTGTCATTATCATATGCAGAGGTTATAAACAATCAATTTAAAGTTTGTTGTTTTTTAATATTTCTTTTTTTTATTATTATTGTTGGAAATAAAACAAAAAAAAAATTTTTTTTCTCTTTTTTGGGCAACTTTCTCGTCTACGTGACTTTGCCAAAAAAATAAAAACATGTTCGCATACAGTTTGCATAGCCCTTTAGGGAAGTTTAGCTAACGGTAACTGTTAAAGACACTTTCTTTACAGTATTTTAACTGCTCGTTTGGTTGAGCAGGTTTATTGAACTGCCACCATTATTCACGTGACTCAATTATTTTGAAATTTTTAAGGAATTTTCGTTTTTTTTTTTTTTTTTTTTTTGAAAAATTGAATATTTTTTAAAGGAGAATTTTATGATGTACGAGAGAAGTATGTGTAATAATGCAAGCAAAAAGTAAGTGGACGGTTTACGGCTTTTTTGTTTTAGAAAAATTGAATATTTTTTTAAAGGCGCGGCTTATGATGTACGAGAGAAGTACTATGAGAACCAAAAGTGAGTCAACACTGGAAATATTTTTATAGTTTCTTATATTACGAGGAAAATTTTTGCTCTTCAATAATTCTTCCAGTCAAATTTAAGAGAATACTTTATTGCAGCTTGAGCACTAACAATTTTTTTTTTAAATTACAACAACAATATATTTTATTGTCATTATAAAGAAAAAATCTCTTAAAATTATGCAGCAAAAGTCAGTATACACACTCTTTCCCAGTTTTGTTATTTACTAAAACCGTTACCTTTACTGCTAAATTTGTGATAAGTTTAACGAGAATGATCAGAAAAGAATTGTTTCGTTTAATTAGTCATTGATATTTATCGTGAAAGTGTCATTAAAGTTCCACCAATTATTCTGCAAAGATGAGAACCGAAATTTCAATAGAAACCAGAAAAATTATAGTAGATTTAAGAGAAAAAGGCAAATCTTTCCGTGAAATTGCAAAGATTATAGGAAGGCATCATACTTCCGTCAAAAAAACTGTGGGCAAATCAAAAAATTTTAAAAAAATCGACAAAATTTTCAGCGAACAGGTCGTCCAAAAATATTAAGCGAAAGAGATGAAAGGAGGATTGTTGCATTAGTCAAGAGTAATCCAAGTTCTAGTGCTGTGCAAATTGACAAAGATATCAGTTCCGATTCTGAGAAGCAAGTTAGCAGCTGTACCATAAGACGCATATTACACAGACATGGATTTCATGGCAGACGTCCAAGGAAAAAGCCTTTCATTTCAAAAGTAAATAAAAAGAAGCGTTTGGATTACGTTAAAATGTATGAAACGAAGGACTATAACTTTTGGAAAACTGTTCTCTTCACCGATGAGAGTAAGTTTGAGATTTTTGGTGAAGAAAAACATAGAAAAACTTGGAGAAAAAAGAATAAGGAATTCTATGAACAAAACATTCAATGCAGTGTTAAGCACGGTGGTGGCTCCGTTATGGTATGGGGATGTTTCGCAGCGTCTGGGGTTGGAATGCGCAAGGCTACGTACAAATTTTAGAAAAAAAATGTTCCACTAAGTGTCGCCAAATTGGATTTGCCTGGGCATTGGATCCGTCAACAAGACAATGAGCCCAAGCACACATCCCGTTTGGCGAAAGAATGGCTGAATGCCCAAACACTAAACAAACTTTTTCATCCACCACAATCACCAGATCTCAATCCCATTGAGAACATTTGGAATTGTTTGGATCGCAGGGTACGTAAACGGAATATAACCAGCCGTGAAACCCTGAAAGAGGCTCTGAGAGAGGAATGGGTAAACATATCGACCGAGTACACCAAAAAGTTGGTGAAATCTATGCCAAACCGAATAAAATGTGTAAAAAAAGCAAAGGGAGGCCAAACAAAATCTTAATTTTCCGAAAGGTATAAAATTTCCTGAAGTTTAACTAAGTTTAAGTATAGGTGTATGCTTACTTTTGACGCGTAATCTTACAACTTTTTTTATTTATTTATTTATTTATTTATTTGTTATTAGTCATAGCACAACAAGATAATAATCTTATAAATGAAAGTGCTATGGGAGTACATCAAAGAAAGAAAATAATAACAAATCATTGATTATACATGTAATGAAATGTTTGAAATAATGTAGAAATAAAAATGAATAAGAACGTGTTAAAATCACGAGAAATAGCAATCGATACAAAAAAATCGATAAAAAAATTAATATGTGTAAAAAATAAATTAGGAAAACTACAAAGAACAATATATACAAATATAAAGAAATATACAAACAAAGTAAAAATATATTCATATACTAAGATACAATGAAATTTAAAGATAAATTAATTAAAAAAATGAAAAATTAAAAATAATCATTAATAGAAATAGAGAGAAAAAATTCACAAAAAAAAATCAAGATATGCTAAAAACTACTTGAACAGATTGTATAACTCCTTTTTGAACTTAACTGCATTGCCTATATTCTGAATATAATTAGGTAAAGTATTCCAAAGACTGATGGTGTATATAAAAAACTGGCGTTGTGACAAAAGAGTCCTATGTCTGTGTTGGATAATCTTCATACCGCGGTTGGATCTAGCAAATGTAATCCTACTAAATAAGTATATTGGCTGTTTTAGAGTAATAATCTTATGGAGGAGGATAAGGCATTTTATATTCAATAGGTTATCAAAATTAACTCCGAATATCTGGTACGAAAATTGTGATATATGGTCCCGACGTCCCTTAATGAATACATATCTGGCTATGTTATTATAAGCCAAGTTGAGTTTCCGCCTATCATCCGCATCACAGTTTGCGAAAATTTCCGATCCATATAAAAGAACAGGAATCAAAAACGTTTTTGCCAGTTGCAGGCGTATAGCAAAAGGAGTCGAATCTATAACAGCCCATAAGTTCCTAAGAATACCATAAACTTTACCAACGATGACATTAATGTGGCTAGACCACGTTAGCCGACCATTAAAGATAACACCCAGATTAGATGCCGATTCAACAAAATCAATTTTATTCCCCCTGATAATAATTTCCGGCACGTCAAACGCTCTCTTAGACCTGGAGAGCAATAAACATTTCGATTTAGAGGGATTTATACAAAGTCCATTGGCCCTAGCCCAGCTATCAATTTTTCGTAAATCACAGTTGATGGTGTCTATACATAGTTGGATACCCTCTATACGCGTGCTTCTATAGAGCTGAACGTCATCAGCGTACATATGTACGCTACAATTATCCAAAACATCAGGCAGGTCGTTAATGTATATACAGAACAAGAGAGGCCCTAATATTGATCCCTGAGGAATACCTCTTCCAACGCTTAGCGAATTCGAGATCTTGCCGTTTAGATAAACTCGTTGTGATCTGTTCACAAGATAACAACGTATGAGATTACAAGCTGAGTTAGAAAAATGAAAGAGGGTCTGTAGCTTCTTCAATAATATTTTTTGTAAGAATATATAAAAAAAAAGAATTGTTGTTTAAGTTTGAGTTTTTTCTATCTTAATGTTATAAATAATGAATAAACCCTTCTATTTATGCAAAATAAATCCTTTTATATAGTCTATTATTTACGTTATCTTAAGAGAAGAAAATAATCCATTGGTGTTTACTCACTTTTGACTCTCATAGTATGTGCAATAGTGAGTGCAAAGAGTATGTGAACGTTTTTTTTTTTTTACCAAACCAGCTTCCAAACAATGCCACCGTAATTAACGTGACCATTCGCTCATGAGGTGACTTTACAAAGACGTATTTGACAAAGACATCCAATGGTAGTACGCTGAGTGCTACTCTGGTAGATTTTACAACTTCTTTAGAATGGCGAGTTGCGCCTTCTAATCCAACGCCTTGTAACCAATCAAAAGAGCCATAGGTTAGGATTGTTACTATAACCGCTTACTTTTGACATGCACTGTAACTGCATCTTCTTTTAAAATTCGAATAGAATTACTTGCAAGTACACGGTAATTGAAAATATTTTCCCAGTTTTCTTTTCCAATTCATTTTTTAAACAACTTTCAGTCAATTGAAGAAGAAGAAGAATTGTAAACAATTTTGAAAATTCCACTCGTAACACTTAAAAAAATTAAATAGTTTTTCTTGCCGTTTTACGACGTACGCACAGGCACTATTTTAAAACATTTTTTTTTTTGTAGAAAAATTGTTCGACGTAAGTCCTCTGCGGACTCACTGAACAATGTAAACCTGTGTGTTGCTGAATGCCTTGGCAAAGTGCGTAAAAATAGACGAAACAGACAGAAAGATGGCATGAATGAAAATTTGTCTTACGAACGGCAGAAAGAACGCAATGAATACGGAACAGAGATGGGAGGGGGGCAGTGGTGGGTTAGAAATCTAAAAGACTGATAAACATTTAAGATGTTTTACACTTCATGATGCATAAATTATAAACAAAACACTACAGCGCCAGACGAAAATAGCATTAAGAAATCTTTAAATGTTAGACGAGAAGCATCGTATCGTTTGGTTGGCTGTTTGACTGCGTAGATTTTTTTGTTGAATATGCGGAGAGTCGCTAGCAGACTACGTATGTATGTATGTGCCAGTGACATTTTACAGATTGCAAAATTTATTTCAACACTATTTTGGATGTTTTTGTTTTTGTTTTCTTTTTGTTTTGAAGAAATTCTTTACAAAATCCATACTATTTGTTTTGGTTTGTTTCATGTTTTTTTTTTTCTGTGCCATATTATCCAAAAATATTTAAAATATTATTATAATATCCGCCCACCTTCCGGAGAACGGAACACACAAGCCACGATGCTACTTTTAACAGTTTTAACTACAGTACACTGTAGATTTGGATTAAGGTCGTAGTATTATTAGGATAACATTGAGGAGGGACTACCACGCTTAGCTTGGACATACTAAGGATATATAAGCTACTTCAAGCTGGGCTTTCTATACGTAAATGCTATTCACATTCCAATTATCGTAGGAGCTGCTTGTGTGAAAACTGAGCTGTACGGTAAACTAGTCTTATGCACTTCAATGCAGATTATGGCTGCCTTCCAAAATGTATCAATACAAAGTTTGTATGCAGTTCTACTACTGTATATAAACTATGTACATACATATGCAAAGTAACCAAAAAATGTATCAATTATAAATCCGATGCCTGATTGCTTTTTGACCGCGTTAAAAATACACATTGGCGACGTTTTGAAATAGAATACATTGTATATATTTTGTACAGCGGCATTATGAAACACAATACTTTGTTCAAACACAAAGCAACTAACATTTTGGAAGGCAGCCTATACTTTTGCTGTCGTGAAGAGGTGCCGTAGTAGTACGACCATATGAGCTACTTAATTGCATTCAGTGTGCCTATAAAGTCTGCTTCAAGCCTATTGCTCTGACAGACTTCAGGATGCCTCGCGGTCTCAAGATGAATAATCACCCCTATCGTGAATATTATGGGAATAAATTATTTGGGAGTAAACTTTTTTCCCATCCCAAAAAATCGGTATTGCGAATATATTGGGAATAAAAGTTTTTATTGTGAATTAGTTATAAATGCTGTATAAACAAAAAATTTGATTGTGAATTACCTATCAACAATTTTTCAAAGAAAAATACGAATCTTAAAAAATTAGTTGTGTATATCTTCGTTTTTTGGTGCAGGAAGAGGAGAAACAATCCATGGAAAGGTTGCAGCGAAGATCTAGGTATACTTTTGTAATCATTATTACATATACATATAATACAAATATAATTTAGGAGACGGCGGGTATGCCTCTGAGCCATGGATGCTAATACCCTATAGAAATGCCGCAGACGGCTCAGCAGAAGCAAAATTTAACGAAGTGCATTCTCGAGCGCGTTATATTGTGGAAAGGACCAATGGAGTTCTTAAAAACAGATGGCGTTGTTTGCGTGGAGCACGAGAGTTATCCTACTCCCCAAAGAAAAGTGCTCAAATGGTTAATATTTGCAGTGCGTTACATAATTTATGCATATATTGTAAGTTGATGAAGTTATTCAAGGAACACGTCTGAATGAAGCTGAACGCATTCGTACTAGCATAGCAAGTTGACTTTCATCACTTTTGTTTTTATGTAAATAAAATTTGTATACATATATGTACATACCTAAAACAAAACAAAATAAAACCAGTCTTCTCTGGAATACTTAAATCTAAGTATTCTTTGAAAATATCACACTCCAACTTGTACTAGTATTACATTTGCATTCCTTAAATTAAACAATGTACTTAGTTTTAAAAAAACAACACCAAAACAATTTATAACTTACATGTTCCCTTCTTGTTCCCATTGGCAAGTGTTGGGAATTAATTTTACAAAATAATTGTTGGGAATAAACATTGGCGATACAATATTTTTTGTGTTTGTGAATTCACTCCCAAAAAAATTTTTTTGGGAATGATTCACAATACGAAATGAGGAAATTTGGGAATATTTTTATGGGAATAGTTATTTGCGATAGGGGTGAATAAATGGTCCAACACCCTTGTGTAAAACTTTACATGCTCCATGAATGTGTTCTCATAATCTTTTCTCATCATCATCACCGGATATACAGTAAGTCCCCGCTTAACGCTGCTCCGCTTAACGCTGTTTCAGTATTACGCGGTAGTATTGGGATTCCCCTGAATCGCACACTGTGTTGGTACTTGTTCTATATGTGTGCCAATGAAACGGCCATGCACCAACCAAAAGCGGTGCACTATATAGAGAGGGTGTACATTATGTATCTTCTTCCACGCTCTTTTGTTAGTCTGTCCAGAATAAAGATTCCGACTGTGTTTTCCGAAGTCTCAATCGCAGTACGAACGCATCTTTCCTGCATCACAGTTGATTTATTGGTTGCCTCGTTTAACGCTGTTTCGTTTAGCGCTGGAACTTATTGGAACGTATCCCCTGGTCTTACTTTACATGTTTGATGCAAGACGGTACCCATTCGGAACAATTGTTCTTTGAGTCTACAGTGTTCTATCAAAAAACCAGTAACTAACCATAGGTTTGAAGTCGCCGTAGTCTAGTAGGTATGTTGGTGTGTTGGCTTATTAGACGTAAGGCCACGGTTCAAACCCAAGGTCAGACATCAAAATGAAAAAATATTTCTTCTGCGACTTACTCTCCGCAGATTTCTGGCAAAAACTCTGTGTTTTTTCGCTCAAAAATCTGTTGTTCGGAGTCGACTTTTAACTGCAGGGTCCGCCAGTCAAGACACATAAAAATTAACGCTCACAACATAAGTGGCGTGAGAAACTATGTCGTAATCCTGACTGAAGGTAATGTACTGACCAATTATGTATGGATGTAACCCCAGGTTTTTTCGTAGAGTCTCATGCATGACTCAAGTATCCTCCTTTTGAAATTTGCCAACAAAATTTACTGTTGCCTCAAACCTATTCGGTTTGAAAAGGGTTCTTGCCTCTCTATATCTTCCTTTTTGCTGGGCAAACCTTTCAAACATGCGTCCCAACTTTACAGAAAATGTCTGATCCTACATATATCATACACATGTTGGATACTGACATTCGAAACAATTGCTCTTTGAGTCTACAGAGCCCTGTTAAAAAAAAGCAGCTACTAACTCTATGTTTTTCTAGGGCAATCTCGTGCATGACTCAAATCTGCTCATATTGAGATTTGTCAATAAAAGCTATGATTACCTCAAGTCTGTTCGGTTTGAAAAGGGTCCTGTATCTTCCCTTTTGTTGGGTACACTCTTCAAACATGTATTGTCTCAACTCTACAGAAGCGCTCTGCTCCCCGTTGTGTTAGCTTTCCTACTCTTAAGCTTATCTACGTGGTTATTGCAGTGAATTCCCACATGACCTGAAATCCATCAGAGATAGAGAGAATCTATTGCGTATGTCTAGCTGATTAAGTTTCCCTAGGCAGTCCGTAAATAGTTTTATTTCTTTGAGCCTTCGAATCAAGCCTGATTATCAGATAGTATTGCTAAGCCCATTTATTTGAACGTTCTGTACAAAACAGTCCTCAAACAGTTCCAGTTCTTTGAACCTTCCAATGATGGCCTGATCGTCAGATAGTAATGCTACGCCCATTTATTTGAATGTTCTATCCAAGACTGAGCGTTCGAACGATGGCCTGACTATTAGATAGTATTGCCGCGACCCGTCCTTTGCGCCTTCTATCCAAGCTGAATTGATCACATCTTTCAATGGCATAGGCTTCCACTTGGAAGATGCCCGCTAGTTTCCTCAAAGGCTTGGATTATTTCATTCTGTTGCCATCACATGATCTATGTTTGGCTCTTCCATATACCTCTTTATATATGTAGCCTTCAGATTACTCAATTCGCTGCGGATAGTTTTCATGAACTTACTGCCTCAGAAGTGATTCTCATGGGATTTGTAGGACTTCTGGTTAATTCTGAAGGGGACTACATGGTAAAATCATAAGACCGTATTATGTGGTGGTGGAATTTTTAGAATATCACAGCAGATCATATGGCCTCTGTTTGAACTCGCAAAATATGCAAGCAATTCATGCAAAGTAACTTAATACTATGTTCAGACCTACACTTTTATTGACTCAATATTCAGTTTATTGATTACAATATTTTAAGTCTTTAGACATAACAATATGCGCAGTTCAGCTGCTTACTCAATATTCATTTGACAGCTGGTAAACAAAACAGGTGGTTGTTTCAACAACATTGTTTTTGTTATGTTCGTTGTTTTTTTGTTTGACGTTGTTGATATTTGAGTTGTCAAATATCAATAGAAAGTGTTCGGAAAATTGTAATATGCTCACTGAACGTACTTATGACAGTGCTGTATTTCAAGTTTTGATCAATATTATAACAATTTATGAATTTATTGAGCAATAATTAATTGACATTTTATATGAAATATTGAGATCAATAAAGCCGTTTATTGCGATTTACTCAATATAAGTGTATGTCTGAACATAGTATAATCTTGTTTATGATTTCTTAAAAATTCTTACTCAAATAAGTTTGGAACCCCAAATTTTTTATTCGTTTGTTTGTTTCAAAGCGACCTTTAACCCTAAGCTTAATATTTACTTAAAAAACAAGGAAGAAGAAAAAAGAACCCCTCTTTTCTTAACGAAAAATTCTAACTTCTAGACAACTTCAGAATAAAGAGTTTAAAACTAAAATCGAATAAAAAAACAAGAAAGAAACCAAATAATGCCAAGGAACTATTGTCTTAATGTCAACAACACTTAAAAAATATTTCGTTTTTTTCTTATGCAAACTTAATGGCTTTAAAGTCCAATGTACTGCTAAAGCACAGCACACTTTAGCTAACCGTCAACCCCTTTTTACCAACTTCTAAAGAGAAACTCGTATGTTTTTTTTGTAACTATTTTAGTGGTTGAAACACAAAAAAGGAAAGGAATTTATTTTTATAGTGTCTTGTGCTTCGTCTCAAATATACAAAAAAACCGGGAATTGAAATAATAAATGCTTGACTTAATGAATAAACTATTGAAGTTTTCTTTTCTTTGCCCCACTCCAATCTCGTTCGTTCGTACTCGTGCTCAGTATGCCGGTATTATGGTCTCCAGTTAAATTTTCATTTCATTTCTTTGTATCTCTTTCAGCTTCCAAAATAAATAAAGTTTCTGTTCAAAAGCAGAAACTATAGCCATATTAAAGGGTTATCCATTTAGGGGTAGCAAGGATGGCAACTGCTCAATATTTTTCATATAAAGTATCAAAGCTTGCCATTCCCGAATTGCGTGTGTTTGGCAACCGAAGATTGTGTTTCAAATGTTAATAGTTTTCATTGCAGCATTTCAGGGGTGCGTAAGCGTAAGCCGGAAGCGGCCTACTGTGTAAAGTATTAGCAAAATTATAAAGAAATTTAAAGAAACTGAAAGCGTTACTGAAGGCGCCGTGGTCTAGTCGGTAGTGTGTTGGCTTATTAGACGAAAAGCCAGGGTTCGAGCCCCAGGCCAGACATCAAAACAAAATACAAAAAGTATTTCTTCGGCGACTTCCTCTCCGCAGATTTCTGACAAAAACTCTGAGGATAAAAAATAAAATTGCCATGAAAAGTTTCTCAAAAAATCTGTCGTTCGGATTCGACTTTAAACTGTAGGTCCCACCACTCATGTATGTACACCATTTAAACACAACATAAGTGGTGTGAGAAGGTAGGTCGTAATCCTGACTGAAGGGTTGTAATCACCAATTACGTTACGTTACGTACGAAAGCGTTAAAGATGTGGTCAGGACTCGGAATTAATGGAATATACGTGCTGCTTGTGTTATAGAAAGTTTGGCAGATAATCTGAATTTGTCGATTCCGTGGAGTTCTCAGCCATTAGAACTATCGCACGGCCCATTATAAAAATATTTTGGATTTGGGTTTGTAACTCCATCTAAAGTTTAACTCTCGAAATAAGTAAGGCCTTCTGACCAATCGTGCTGGTTAGTTTCTACAGCAACAGGTTTTCAAAGCTGAATTTTTGAAAAATAATTTTCTGCTGCTCATATCCTCTCTAGTCGCCGTAGTCTAGTAGGCAGTGTGTCGGCTTATTAGACGTAAGGCCACTGCTCAAATCCCAGTTCAGACATCAAAACGAAAATATGAAAAAAATATTTCTTAGGCGACTTCCCCTCAACAGATTTCTGGCTAGAACTCTGAGAGTAAATAAAATTGCCATGAAGAGGTTCTCAAAAATCTGTCGTTCGGGGTCGGCCCCGCCACTCATGTAAAAAATTAACGCACACAACATAAGTGGTGTGACAAGCTAGGTCGTACTCCTGACTGAAGGGTTGTAATGAACAATAATGTATCACAGCTTATACCAGCAAGCAGAACTGTTGCACATGAGGGCTAGGGGAACCTTGATTGGGTGCTTGAACCTCTGAATTTCGAAGTCGATTTTGCGAATTTTTTTTTTTAATTTTATTTCCATTCGATGGTTACACAAACAAGCAAATTTGTTGCATGTGGGGAATTGGAGAACCAAAAATTGATTGCGGAAAGACTATTGCATCCGGAAGAAGTGGTTGTTTGGACTGCAGTACGGTCTAGAAGTGTTATTGGACCGTATTCTTTCGGAAATGATCCTGGAAGAACCCTCACCGTAATCACTGCGCTATGATCGTTCAATATTCAACTTTTTTTAGCCTACAATTGAAGATTATGAACTGCAGTGTGTGTAGCTTTAACAAAATGGTGCCAAGAGACACATCAAAGGGCCGATTTTGGATTTATTACATGAGAAGTTTCCAAAATAAGTCATTTCAGGTTTTTGGCAACGTGAACAGGTCACTAAGATCATGCACTTAACGTAGCATTTTTATGAAGCTTCCTTCGCGTATAGGCCCCTGTTCTTGGAGTATTTGAAACCCAACAATTCTCAAATTTATCGCTAAGACACCAGAAATGTGTGAAAACCCGGTTGGAAACTACCTCAAAGAGATCCAATGCAAAGTTGTATTCGTACTTTATGATCTGGTCCAAGCATTATAATGACAAAAAGGTTTCACAGAAATCATATCTTAGTATGCGTCTTCTTAAACTTTTAAATTCGTTGCATGTATAACCCTTTACTATTCCATGCAATTCGTCTGCTCTTAATAAAGTTGCCTCATACCTCCCAGAAGCCTCAGAGAGGATTCCTTGCATCTTGCGGTTGAATTTTTAGTTTTTACAGACAACAGATTATCGTTTACCGCGCTCGTTTAGTTCGTCGTTGCCATGCTAAAGAAGCCAAAAGTTGATAAAGTCGTTTATAAAGTTTTATTGTTTTTCATCATCTTCGTCTTATTTTCTTGGGTTTTCACTATAAAACAGTATGAAATTAGCGGTAAAATGTTTGGGAATATTTTTGCAAAATGATACTTAAAGCAAGTTTTAATATTAGAAAATGAAATATTATATTCATAATGTTTTTTAGCGCCCGAAATTAGGCAACATTTTTAGATAATTATAAATTTTAAACGAATTTTATTTATTATGTTTAACATTCCAAAATAGAAAACAATATTGTCTACATTGGATTAAATAAAATTTTATTTTAAAGCGCCTGAAGGTAGGCTATATTTTTGTGTAATTGTAAAATTTAACAAAATTTAGTAATTCAGAAGAAAGAAGTAGGCAACACCTGCATATAATTTAAAAGAGCAGTTAATTGTTTGAATATTTAATTCATATATTGATAGTTGAAGCGCCTAAAAGTAGGCAACATGTTGTATACGTATCACTTAACAGTTTTTAGTAATTCAAAGTCCAAAAATAGTCCACAATTATACAGAATTTCTAGAAGATTTTAAATTTTCATTGCTTCCTCTCTTATCAGACGTTTCTACGAGGTGTTTTAACGCTTCTTCTCTTCTACTGCCAAAACTGTTGTAAAACCATTGTTTCTATTTCCCCATCCTGTTTCTATTCCCCATTGTTTCTATTTCCCCATCCTAGACAAGCGGATAATTGTGTGTGCCCCCAATACTATAATCTCAGTTCTCAAATGCCAGACATTGACAGATAAGATGCTCAGCGATCTCCTAAAACTCTGAGAGTTAGTTGATGAACTTGTTTGCAGATACTCTTTCGATGCGAAATCTGTCTGATTGTTGCCAAGGGACAAATCTGCCCCACAACACTTAAACTTGTTCTTCAAGAGTTCCACCGGGTTTCTAATTCCAAACGCATGCCAGTTTGCATGGGCCATTGGACAACATTCACTCATAAGTGAATCTCCACATGCAAACATTACGGGCAGGTCTGCTGAGGGCACGCTTCCTGAAGCTACACAGAAATGTGGACGTCATTATAGGTCTTGCAGAAGTCGTTATAGTTTATTGTCAGCTGTTTAGATGACCTTTAGAGGTTCCTAAAATAGATATTGTCCGGACGTAATGAAAATCACGTGCGTTCATTTTCTCATCTTTCTGTGAGAATGAGGAGTTTGTGCGATATCATCTGAATATCGTCTAATTTTATTGGAATTAGGAAATGTGCCTGCTTCTCAAATCGGCTCTGTTGTTCCAGTGTATGGGTAACCGTTGAATGTCGCGCCCTTATCTTTAAAGTAAAAATACTTCAGCATATCTTCTTGATGATATAAGAAGATAAGAACCTCTTGCCTGCTTTCAAAAATTGCTTATTGCCGTCGCCATTTTCTTCCTTTTTTGTTGTTAAAAAATACTTTTCAGTATTTATTATTTTCGACTTTTAAAATTTCATTAACAAATGACATTGATTTTAATAAAATTAAAACAAACTCCTGAAAGTATGCTTTATATTATATGTTATAATAAACAAGCCTGAAAGTATACTTTAACTTTTATTGAAATTATTTAATTCACTTTTCAGATTACAAGTAATTTGCTTCCACCCACTCTTTCCCCTTACCTGCAATAAAGAAATTTTTTGCTTTCAATTTGTTAAAAAAGAAAAAACCGAGAAAATCTTTCTTTCTTTAATATTTTCCATCATGCGGAAAAGTCTCTTCTTAAGACTTTTTCTCGCTTCAGGCAAATGATGATGGTTTTGTTATAAAATGATGAAGATTTTCTTTATTTTTTTTTGCTTCTCTCATTCAAAATATTTTCAAGATTCTTTTCTTATTTAATTTTTTTTTTTTAATATATATTGAAGGCAACATATGTAATTCCTTTCCATCACATACATTCGTTTTTTTTATGATTGTATGACTGACTGTATCTTTAATGTCTTTAGAGGCTACACAATGGCAAATCATGCCAGAGAAAGTAAAAGAAACAAATCACTTCAGATACTTACCATATGTGAATGGCTTAAAATGGTTTTTTTTTCATTCTTTTGCGCCTAAAAGCCTGCAGTAAAGGGTTTTTCATTTTTCGGTTTCAAAAGTGAAGTGAAACACTTATAAAACTGTGATTTCGGTGAAACTTTTACTGTTTTGGACCAGGGCTTTATGTGCAAAAGGCAGGGTCGCTTGAATTGGTTGCAGTAGTCAATCCTCTGGCAGTACTTCGAAAGGTATCACCGACGTAGGGTATTCCTGTCGAAATCATGGTCGTGGGACGTTTTGTAACCACATACCGTCTAGTTTATAATCTTCAATAACAGGCTAAGGAAGTTTCTTTATAATCCGTCTCATTGCTTGCTCGGTATGCCGTTTATAACAACCGTAGTCACCCCATAGTGCTCGAGGAGTAAACCAGTTGAACTTACTTGTTTTTTATGAAAATTTTAAGTAGATTTACGCACTTTTCCTAAATAAATGGCAGCTCAATGCCTGTCCAAACTCGCAGTTGTGAAGCCACTAAATTGATAACCCGATAGCATTTCACAAATCCTAAGGTTATGCTATGGTAAATGAAATTTTTGTTAAATTATGTAAAAGACAAGGAAAAAAATTGTAAGGAAAAGTTTTTTTCTTCAATGGTTTGATAAAGTCTATCAAAAAATTATTATTTTTTTCGTTTTATTTTCATAAGAAAGGAAAATTAAATTTTATAAAAATTAAAGCATATTTTAAGGCTTTTTGAAAAAGAAGTATTATATACTTTTAGGTGCTCTTTTCCACATTACTTTGATGAATTATAGCATATTTATAGGCGTAAATAAAAACATTTTTCAGGGGGATTGTACTATAATAGGATCTTGGCGTACGCCATATACACCGATTGGAATTACCTGAATTTGCCTTCTTCAATGCATTTTTTTTTACAAAATTTTGCAAGAGAAACCCCGTTCTACGCTGACGGAGATGACGACCATGAAAAGTGAGAGAACGATGCTGACGAGAAGCTACAAATGTTTTTATTCTTATTATTATTGTTATTCTCATAAAACACTGCCTATTTTTAGGGTAGGTGTAAAAATTCAAAATTTTATTGCATACTTTTAGGTGCTTTAAAAAGCCATTTCTTGTAGACCTTTATTATATTTTTTATACATTTCATTTCTTCTTATTATTATTATTCTAATAAAACACTGCCTATTTTTAGGGTAGGTGTAAAAAATTAACATTCCACAATTTTATTGCATACTTTTAGGTGCTTTAAAAAGCAATTTCTTGTAGATTTTTTTAAAATTTTTTATACATTTCAATACGTTTAGTATTTTCCATGAATATATATTTCGTAAATAAATTTTTTGTCATTTATAGCCGAGCTCCCTTCTTTTTTTGTATTGCTTTTATGGTGGATTATTTAGTATACCTGGCGTGTTTTATTTCTTTATTTATACTTGCGCCATAAATAATGGCCAACAATGTAACCTCCCAGGATTTGACCATAAAAAATACACACCTTTTCAGTGTAGATTGGAAAAAATTTTAGTTTTTTTTTTATTATTTTTGTTGTTGAAATACATAAATATTATTTCGATAAATTTTGTTAGAGATTAAAAAGGTGGATTCGAAATAAATGCAAAATAATTCATGGTACCCGAAAAAACCAAACTTAAATGCAAAATGTTTAAATAATTTACAATAAATTTCTATTATACTTGTCTCTTCACTCGACTTAGATTGCTATTACTTACCTTAGCAACGGATTTCCATTTCCACTTCCATTTCACTCACATGTATTTTACATGACTTACTGTCTACTGTCTTAGCCAGAGAAAAAACAAGAACGAACCCATTACCTCTGTAAGTGCAATAGGAGTCGGTTGTATGCAGCTCCTTAAGGATTTGCATAACACGTACCAGCACTTTCTATTTTGGCCATGTTTAGACATTGTAAAGCAGTTGCTGTAGTTCATTTGAAAATCATTCAATTCCTCTTTTCTCTTTCTTTTTTTGTTCTCGCATTTAAATTATTGTCATCTGGGGAATATTCACAGCATCTTTACAATTCATTGTATCCAGAACCACCTCATACGCTTACTCCTATACTCCTCGTCTGCACTTGGTGATTGAATGTGAATAAATTGTTTGAGGCAAACGAATCTATTCCTGGCCATAATAAAATTAGTTTCAAATGAAAATTTATGTTGCATTCTTGAAAATAATAGAAGAAAAGTCTTAAAAATTTATTTATGGCTGTATTAATAAGGGGAAAAACAATAAAAAATATTTAAAAGATGTCCGATAAAATAATATAGAATTATAAATATGCTGCATACTATAAGGAGGTTCTATAAAAATCAAAAATTTGCAGCATATTTTATGGAGTAAGATTAAAGTTAATGTTTGTGGCTTTAAAACGATTCGTTTTATAAAAATTAATAGTAATGGTAATGCCGTACTCTTATTGAAAATACTAGACATGGTTCTGTAAATATAGGGGTATACATTTGGCGGTGTTAGACAACCGCCGATTTAGCAAGGCTGTCAACTCCTTAAATACCTTTAATCCGAAGTGTCTTTTATTTAGTTAAGGGATTAGCATCTACGAATATTGATCATTTCTCAACTAAAGGTAGAGATTAAGGGAGAAAAACAATAAAAATATTTTAAAGATGTCCGATAAAATTGAATAGAATTATAAATATGCTGCATACTTTAGGGAGGTTGTATAAGATCTAAAAATGTGGAATATATTTTAGGGAGAGAGATTAAAGTTAATGTTTATGGCTTTAAAACGATTCGTTTTATGAAAATTGATAGTAATGGTAATGCCGTGCTTTTACCTAATATACTAGCCACGGTCTTGTAAACATAGGGGTACATATTTGGCGGTTTTAGACAACCGCCGATTTAGGAAGGCTGTCAACTCCTTAAATACCTTTAATCCGAAGTGTCTTTTATTTAGTTAAGGGATTAGCATCTACGAATATTGATCATTTATCAACTAAAGGTAGAGATTCAAACGTGAACACTGTTTGAGCAGTACGGAATAATTAAGGTCTTCATAATTCAAGACTATAAACAAATTTGAAGAGTGTTGACATGCCTATCTTACGACTCATTGTATCGTATTATGCATTTGGATTTGAATCTTCATCCATACAAAGTCCGACTCATATAAGAATTAAAGACAACTGACCATGAATTGAAGTCGCCATTGCCTAGTAGGCAGTGTGTTGGCTTATTAGATGAGAGTCCATGGTTCAGCCCTGGCTTAGATATCTCGAACACAACGAAATATGAAAAAATATTTCTTTCAGCGACATTCAGCAGTTTGACGGCAAAAACTTTGGGGAAAAATAAAATTGTCATGAAAAGTTTTTCAAATCTGTCGTTCAGAGTCGACATTAAACTATAGTTGCCGCCACCCATGGATAAAATTAACTCACACAACGCGGTTGGAGTGAGAAGCTGAGTTCTTATCCTGGCTAAGGCTCTGTAAAGACCAATTATGGGAGTTAAGTACCATTAACCTCTCCATAGATGTGTATGTTGATGCAGACTATCACAATTTCGAAGTCGCCGTAGTCTAGTAGGTAGTGTGTTGGCTTACTAGACGCAAAAGCCTGGGTTCGAACCCCAGGCCAGGCATCAAAGACAAAATACAACAAGTATTTTTTCGGCGACTTCCTCTCAGTTGATTTCTGGCAAAAACTCTGAGAGTAAATAAAAATTGCCATGAAAAGTTTCTCAATAAATAAAAATCTGTCGTTCGGAGTCGACTTTAAACTGTAGGTCCCACCACTCATGTATAAAATTAACACACACAACATAAGTGATGTGAGGAACTAGGACGTTGTACAATGGGTCAATTCGACCTCCGGGTACTGTACTTGTCTTAATTGACAAGTACACGTCCTCTAACCTGACCTAACCTAACCTTCACAATGTACCTCATTTCCGGCCCGGTGATTGCGTTAATCAACGAAATTGTCGCATGAAATTCTCAAACAACTCGAAAAAGGTTGTCTAAGTGGCAGTACATTTGAAAAAAACTGACTGCTCAGGGTAATTGACCCTGGAATAATCCAAAAAAGGTTGTGAAAGTGTCATTGTATTTGCAAAAAACTGACCGTTCAGCGTGTTGACTCTCCTGTACCCAATGGCTTTATGCCGATAGACTTTGTCTGGCCTGCAATAGACGATTATAAACTGGTCGATAGGTAGTTTTAAGAAGACTTTGCTATAAGGCAGATAAAAAGGAAAATAATAACAATAACAAGTCAACAGAAACGTTCTCGAAGTTGCCAGAACGGAAATAAATGAAGTATAAATAGAGAAATAGTGATAATATAGTGGATAATAACGTGTTTAAATAATAAAGAAAGCTCGTAAATGTAACAGAATTATATAATTACAGTATAAATAGAAAGGTAAATATGGTAAAAGAAAATGTTTACAACCATAATCCCTGAAGCCTTAAAATATGCAATAAAATTTTATGTTTTATGAAAAATATAATATTCCTATAAAACTGAAACTATTTCTCTAGTTTTGACAAAGCAAAATGAAGGAAATATTTTTGTTTTATTTGCCTTTTATTATGCTGGATGTTGCTGTATGTGTAGTATTTAAAAAGTGTATCTAACCCATGTTAATAGCCTGTACATTTTATGGCCCTTTTAACAAGTTTACATGGTTGTAAAACTATTCAGAAAAAATTCAACAATTTTTTTTTTGTATTTCGAAATATGAATACAAATCTAGGAAACTAAAATGAAAATAAATCTGAATACCTACGTACTTGTATTTTATGATGAAACAAAAACTCTCTCTCTATTCAGCAGTTGGAAACAAAAATATCCAACCACATTGTATATGATGAGTGGCGGTTGGAAATGAAAAGAATGAAAAACAAAATTTTTATGTTTTTAAAATTCATTCATTTGGGCATTATTAAACCTTAGGTTTGAGGTTAAAAGCTTTATAACAACTCTGCTTTACAGTGATAGCAACAGCAGCAGCAGATACCACCACAGGCCATTATTAAAAACGGAGGCTCGGGGGGCCCCTAGTGTCAATTAATAAAATTGAAAATATCATATTTTTTTCAATTTCCAAATAGAATTACGAAAACAAATTTACCAAATCGAATTGAATTGTTAAATGAACAGGTTTTTTGGTTGCCTAGCATCAGAGAGAGAGAGAGAGAGAGGCAGAAAAAAATTCTCCTTTCATAATATAAATGGGATTTTTGTAAAAGGGATTTGGAAAAAGTCTTTCGCAAATAAAATTGTAAATTTAATTTAGCGTAAAAAAGCGAAAACGGGCGAAAAAACAGATAAAATTATTGCGGTTTATTGCAATTGATAATTAATATTTGGGATTACAAACAGAAAATCATTTAAAAACAGCCTAAAGGCTTTATTATTAAGCCTAAAAGTAGGCAACAAAATTTTTTAATAATAAACAGAAATAAAGTGCAAATAAAGGCCAATGCCAAATGAATAAAATTAAAGCATAGCGTAAAGGGTTTATATTCAATTACAGTTAATTTTGCTATTGGAGAATTAAAGTTATGGTAATGCAGTGTTGTTATTTGAGAACCCGCTGTGGTTTGTGGCTTACTCACATACACGTGTGGCTTAAGTAAATACTACAAGAAAAAGTCTAATGAGATCAAATCACACGATTTCGGTGGTCAGTTTGCATCAACTCCATATGAGATGACCATGCCCTCAAATCCCACTTGCCTAACAACCAATATGGCGTGAGTTGAAGCCGTTGTGTTGAAATCACAATACGTTTGTGTCCAGATCAGCCGGTTCAGGTCCAAATAAGTAATGAAAAGATCAGATTGAAAACAACCTTTAAATATTTGCTGTAAGAGATTGATGTTGTCGCCGTAGTCTAGTAGACGTGAGACCATGGTTCAAAACCCGGGTTCAGATATCTCCAACAAAACGAAATAATAAAAAATGGCAAAAACTCTGACAGTAAAAAAATTGCCATGAAAAAGTTTCTATCGTTCATAGTCGACTTTAAACTGTAGCTTCTACCTCTCATGTATAAAATTAACGCACACAACATAAATGATGTGAGAAGCTAGGCTGTAAGCCTGATTGAAAGATTGCAATGACCAATTATGTATGTATATATGTATGCAAGAGATTGGATACGATGAGCACAAAACCGTATCACATGGAGTTCTTTCCTATATTCGGCCCTTGAACCCATCAGTTTGCGGCAAACGGCCTCCTAAGTAAATAATTTTAATTGCTTCAGCAAATAAAAAATGGTATGATAATACAGTTCAGTTTGGCATACCCTGTAATATGCTTTAACGAAGTCTCATTGGAAAAGTACCTTTCGAAAGTACTTTTGCATATAGCAGTTGGAAAAAAGTACCCTTCAAAAAAGTACTATTAAAAAAATTGTATTTTAAATTCTATTCTTTTATTCTAAAACTATTTTCCCTATAAGTTTTTTGACTACATCTTTAACTAAAACTATATTAATTAACACTACACACACACACTAAAATACCACTTTCTCTTTTTGCATATTCTCCACAAAACGATCCACTGTAGTCTCTAACACCTTACCACTGTGCTTGGCCATTTTCCAGAAATAAGAGGCCACATCTGCCAAGAAATTTGTCATTAAATCTTTCAAACCATTTTCCTCCAAAATTTTTTGGTACTCATCATTGCTCAGGCCAGTCTTAACCGGATCATTAAGCAATAAAACCGGTTTATCAAACTAAAATTAAGAGACAAGCTTTAGTAATGGTACTTTTAATAAAATTGGTTTGCCCGGTAAAATACCTTTTTAAATGAATTCCAATATAACTCATCCTTTCTACCTAAATCCTGTTCTTGTCTGGCCACATTTAATTCCTCCACAAAGGCTTCGATATCCTTATAGCGTTGTGTCTCAGGTTTTAAGTCTTGTTTCACTTTATTAAAGAAACCAATTTGATTTTTGAAAATGCTGTTCAGAAATTCCTCCGTTTCTAAAGTTATGCGACGTTCAAATTCTTCTTGGGTTTCCTCGGGCAACAAGGGCGAGTAGGTTGTCGTGCGTATAACATTGGCCAAGGTAAACTGTTTACGAAAGAACAGATTTTTTGGTACTTTTTTTTCTTATAAAAAAAAATATTATTTTTCACTTACTTGTAATACACTTAGAATGACTAATTGTTTGAAAATTGTAGGCGCCAACATTGTTGCAAGTCCGTCCTATCGGTTTAAACGCTTTTTATAGACTAAGCTTTTGAATTATGAAAACCCATTGAAAGATTTTTTTCTTCCATTTATTTTTTGTCTGTCTGTCTTTTATTATTTTTGTAATTTTTAATTTTTTTTTGTTTAGAATTTTGTGCCCTACACTAGAACCTATAAGTTATCATAGTAATACCAGGTCTCTGCCATTGGTTTCATTAAGGGGAAATTTTGTTAATTTTGTAATTTAAATTAAAGTTTTCAAATAAAATTAAATTATGGGAAAATCAGCAAAAATTAAAAAATTTCCCTATAAAGGGAAATTTTGAAAAATACTGGGAAATTTGAATTTTTTCACAAATTCGTCTATTTTTTCAAATTTTTAAATACTCTACGAATAACAATTGTGAAAAATAGAAATTTCCCTAAAAAGGGAAAATTTTTAAAAAATCATGGATACTCCAATTTTTGTTTATAAAATTATAATATTTTTACGAAACGTTTAAAATATAAATAAAAATTATGAAAAAATTAAAATTGCCCTATAAGGGGAAATTTTGAAAAATACTAGGAAATTATAACTTTTTAAATTAATTTGTTGATTTTAATTAAAATTTTTATAAAACTTTTCGAATAAAATAAAAATTATGAAAAATAAAAATTGTCCTATAAGGGGAAATTTTGAAAAACACTAGGAAATTTTAGTTTTTTCAATAAATTTTTTTATTTTTATTAAAATTTTTATGAAACTTTTAAAATAAAATAAAAATTGTGAATAATAAAATTTTCCGTATTAAGCGAATTTTTCGGAAAATTTGGGAAGTTCAATTTTTTTTTTAAATATGATTATTATTAAAATTTTTATTAAACGTTTAAAATTAAATAAATATTGCGGAAAATGAAGGGAAATTTTGAAAAATGCTAGGAAATTTTAATTTTTTAAATAAAGCCGTTTATTTTCATTCAAATTTTCATAAAACTTTTGAAAAAAAAAATTGTGAAAAATGAAGATTTCCCTACAAAGGGAAATTTTCAAAAAATTTGGGAAATTTTTTTAATTTGATTATTATTAAAATTTTTATTAAATTTTATTAAATTTTTATTACTTTTATTATTATCATTTATTAATTTATGAAAAATAAAAATTTTCCTGTAAAGGAAAATTTTGTAAAATACCGGGAAATTTTCATTTTTTACTAAATCTGTTTATTTTTAGTAAAATTCTTTTAAAACTTTTTTAATAAAAAAAATTTGGAAAATATTAATTTCCATATAAAGGGAATTTTTTCTAATTTATTTATTTTTATTAAAATTTTTATAAAATTTATGGAACAATATACAAATTGTGAAAAACAAAAATTTCCCCATGAAGGGAAATTTTTAAAAATACCGGGAAATTTTAATTTTCTACTAAATCTGTTTATTTTTAGTAAAATTCTTATAAAACTTTTTGAATAAAAAAAGTTGTGAAAAATATTAATTTCCCTATAAAGGGAAATTTTGAAAAAACTAGGAAATTTAATATTTTTCCTAAAATTTTTTTATTATTTTTTATTAAAATTTGTATAAAATGTATGTAATAAAATACAAATTGTGAAAAACAAAAATTTCCCTATGAAGGGAAATTTTGAAAATACTGGGAAATTCCAATTTTTCACTAAATCTGTTTATTTTTATTAAAATTCTCATAAAACTTTTTGAATAAAAAAAAATTGTGAATAATATAAATTTCCCTATAAAGCGAAATTTTTGAACAATCAGGGAAATTTTATTTTGTTAATTTTGATTATTATTAAAAAATTTATTAAACGTTTAAAATATAACTAAAAAGTATAAACAAATATATCCTATGATGGGAAATTTTTGGAATATACTAGGGATTTTAACATTTTTTTTTAATAAATTTGTTTATTTTTATTAAAATTGTTATAAAACTTCTTAAAAAAATCAGGGAAATTAATTTTTTTTTAAATTTTCTTATTAAAGTTTTTATTAAACGTTTAAAATATAAATAAAAAAAATATAAATTTCCCTGTAAAAGAAATTTTGAAAGAAACCCGGAAATTTTATTTTTTTTAAATAAATCCGTTTATTTTCATTCAAATTTTCATAAACGAATAAAATAAAAATTGTGAAAAATTTCTCTATAAAGGGAAATTTTCAAAAATATGGTGAAATTTAATAATAATACCAATATTTCTTTAAAGTTTGTTTTAAAATTGCGTATAATAAAAATGTTCTTCAAAAGCAATATTTCCCACTATACTCATTGCTTAGCTTAAACATCTGGAAGTTCTTAAAACAATTATCTTAGGGAAGTTTGTCTGTCTAGAGAAGGGTACCAAATATTCGTTTTGAACCATTTAAAAATTTAATTTTTAATGGAAAATATAGATTTAAAATGTATCACTTACTTTCGTCGTTATCATCCTGAAGGTCAATTTTATTATGATTTTATTGCTGGGGTTCCTCTAGTAAAAGTAAAGTTTATAAAATAAAACAAAATTGACTCAATTGATAAAGATGTTTCGACTATAATTTTTGTTTTTTTTATTTTATTTTTTTTTTGTATTTTTTCTATCATAATTAAATAATTTTTTTATATTTTGCTTTTCTTCTACTAAATCACTCATTGACTTAATCTTCTTTCCTCATCATCAGCATAATATGCGTTGTGGTGTTTCTATTTATAATTATAGGCCATTAAATGGCCTGATGCTGCTTTTTTATTGAAACATTTTTTTCATTTAAACCTTAAAAAACGTGTCTTCCATCAGATATCATATATTTTGTAGCATTTAAAAATGATTATGTTGCACCTTTTTTAAACACTTTATAAAAACATTTCCCCCCATGGGAATTAAAACACTTGCTAAGCATAAAGTGTGTGCAGGGCTGTAATAAACTATGAGGATGGTTTTTAAAGTTTCCTTCATTTTAAACCACTTTAAGTGAAGAAAAAAATTAATTTCTTGAAAAATATTTGAAAGGAAATTTTTTATAAACTTGTCTTCTTAAGGAAATTTTTTTATTTAATTTGTTTTATTACAATTTTATTAAAAGACGATAAAAAGTAAATTTTTAAACTATTTAGGCAAAAATTTGTAATTTCATTGATTTAATGAAAATTTCCCATCTTAAGGAAATTTTTCTTTGTACAAATTTTACGAGGATTTTAAGTGAAATTTTCATTGGGAAGGTTTTGTGAGAAACGTGTCTATATAATATCCCATATAGTAATAAAAATTTCTTTGAAAATTAAAAACCTTATTGGAAAAGTTCCCTTTTAAGGAAATTTATGTTCCTTAAGTTTTTCTTAAAAAACTTTGTTTTGTATATCAAAAAATTTAAAATATGTCTATGAAAACAGTATTTGTTAAAAAATTCTAAAATAGTTCATATAAAAAAATTTCCCTTTTAAGGGAAATGTTTGTTCCCGAATATAAAACTCAAATTTTAAAACATTTTTTTTTAGCAAATTAGTGCAAAATTGTTTATAACAATCGAATTTCGTAAAAAATTGCATAGTATTCATTTTTACATAATTTCCCTAGAAAGGGAAATTTTTTTTAAAAGAGATCTTAATTAAACTTTAATATTTTTTTGACGAATTATTGACGACTAAGCCATAAAAACAAAATCCATTTGAAAAAATTTTTAATTGCTTAATTTTGAAAAATTTCCCCTTATAGTGAAATTTTTATTAGTGAAGGCTTTATGAAAATTTTAATTTGTTATCACAAATTATACCAAAGTGCATAATAAAAATTGAATCTTGCCGAAAATTCTTTAATAAATCTTTTTTTGAAAATATCCCTTATTAGGGAAATTGTTATCGGAATCCATATTGATTTTTTTTGCAAAAAATAAAAAAATTAAATTGAATATTTGTGAAATTTCTGGGAAACCTATTAAGTTACCAATTTTTGTACACATATTTTTTTAAATTTTGTTTAACACCTTAATGTATGCAATACTTTTTAATGGCTTGAGAAAAATAAACTTTCACACTTGAATTTTTTATACTTTACAGTGTTTTTTATATGATGGGTTACCATATAACTAATTTAATATTCCTGATTGCATTTCTCCAATACACCAACTTTATTTGTTGCATACTTTTAGGCGATAAAAACGACTGAACCTGTGTGCAGGTTTATTTTTTTTAACAAAATTGTAAAACATTTATTATGGCTTAA
The DNA here is from genome assembly GCA_932273835.1 of Sarcophaga variegata. Taxonomy (NCBI): domain Eukaryota; kingdom Metazoa; phylum Arthropoda; class Insecta; order Diptera; family Sarcophagidae; genus Sarcophaga; species Sarcophaga variegata. The sequence goes on along the minus strand of OW026361.1, from coordinate 11,988,615 downwards.
ATGTAAAGAACCTATAGGCCTTATAGATTGTGTGAGGCTTGGTTGTAGATTTAATGGAAAAATTGTTTTTCAGCTTAGCCTAAAAGTATACTTTTTAAATGCTATTATAAACGCTTAAATGGCCATATGTTATACAACGTATGTGGCTGGTATCTGTAGCCAAACATTATTATGTTATTAATGCTACTCTGTTACACACTCTGTCATAGACAAATAGCCCATGTTCTTGGCGAAAATTCAGCCATGCATTCATGTAACCATCCTGATACCCTATACGCATTAAGTGTTCGAGGCAAGTTAAGGTGGTGGCATAGACAACGACAATATGTACAACTTACCTAACCGCTAGTCATTTGTGGCATTATTTAATGACACTTTAACCATAAAGAAATCATGCCCAAAATCGTATGGTAATGGTAACGCTGGCAAAAGAGCTTTAAGAAGGGAACATAATTCCTGAAAAATTTACTTAAACTTCTGGCTCATACAGCCCACGCTACAAAGTTTGTCTGTCTGGAAATTAAAATTTCATTTGGGTTTGTTTAAACAACACCATGCTGGTAGAAATGTATCGTTAAACATAATGGCAACAACGTGCGTTTAGTCGGTTTTACCTTACATGGACGTACGAGAGAAAGAAAAATAAAAAACAAGCAAAAATGCCACAAGGAAGGATTTCATGTGATAATCACAAAATCCGTTTATATTGCCGTCAACCAACCAATACATTTTAACTTACACACACATATACACATGCTTGGTAAAGAGAGACAATTCAATACAACCTCCTATAAGTATGCAATGCAATTTTGAATGGTGATTATATTACATTACATGGCATATGCAAAAGGGTCTGTATTTCTTTCAAGGCTCCTGCATATGAGAGAGAGAATTACTGCAGCAACTGTGTGCCTGTGTGTTGCCTGTAATATCGTAAACCGTTATGTGTTTATTGTACGATGGTATACCGTATGTATAATTTAATGATGTCAGTTTGCATTGCATACTTTTAGGGGTCAAGTTAAAAATGAACAATTTAATTGCATACTTAAATATTAATGATACAATTTTACGAATCGGTTTTCTTTTTATTCTTCTTCCGTTTCTTTTGAGTTGGCAAATGAAATTGTAATGTTATTGATACTGATCATCAAAAGCAAGGCAAGGCAAGGCAGTAAAAAAACTCAATAAAAAGAAAACGGAATTAATGAGTGGAAAAGGAATTTTATTGTTAAATAAATTATAAAAAGAGACTTAAAAACAAGCACCATAGTTTCATGTATTATTAAAAGGAATATGTTTTCAGTCTAATGAGGGAAAAAAATAAAGAAGGAAATTCAATTATGCAGGATTTCATTGATTTTAATTCCTGTTTTATATTATAAATTATATATGATGGCTTAAAGCAATTATGGGCGGGTCTTCTTGGTATTGTTAGTAGAAGACTTCTATAAATTTCCCAAGAAGGAAATTTTCATAGAATTGTATAATTTCCAATTTTCTACGTAGTTTGTTTCTATAGTATGCTTCTTAACAAAATTTGCCAGAACTTTTATTCAAAAATCAAAAGTTTCATAACAAGGGAAATTTTAAAGAAAAAGTTGCAATACGACATTAAATTCACAAAATTCTGTTGTTTTAGTCTCTTTTCCATTAAAAATTGTTGAAATAAATTAAAATTTTTTGTAAAAGTATGAGAAACAAAAATTTCCCTTTAAGGGAAATTTTCCAAATTTTTTAAAAATATCAAAATTTTCATAATTTTATTTAAATGTTTTTGGTAATAATTTATTATTTAAAGGAAAGAAAAATTTCCTACCAAAAGGAAATTTTGAAAATTTAGGGAAATTTTTTAAATAACCAACTAAGTAATTATTTATTATAACTTAAGTCGTTATTTTCGTTGCTATTCAGTTGTGTTCATTATTTTAATTTTGAAAAATAAGAATTTCCTTAAAAAGGGAAATTTTCAAAATTTAAGACAATTTTGAAAAATAAAAAACTTGCAGCCTTTCTCTTGGCATTTAAAGGTTCTTGCTTTTGTTCAGTGCAAGTTTTGATGTTGTAGTTTTGAAATTGTGGAAAAGTAAAAATTTCCTTAAAAAGGGAAATTATTCAAAATTTCTTTCTGAAATGATTTCGGCAAAAATTAGAAGAAATTAGTTTTTAAGCATTGTATATTCTGCTTTTTCTGAAGTCGCCGTGGTCTAGTAGGTAGTGTGTTGGCTTTTTAGACCAAAAGCCAGGGTTCAAGCCCCAGCCCAGACATCAAAATAAAATACGAAAAGTATTTCTTCGGCGTCTTCCTCTCAGCAGATTTTTGGCAAAAACTCTGAGAGTAAATAAAATTGCCATGAAAAGTTTCTCAAAAATCTGTCGTTCGGAGTCGACTTTAAACTGTAGGTCCCGCCACCCATGTATAAAAATTAACACACACAACATAAGTTTTATGAAAAACTAGGTCGTAATCCTGACTGAAGGGTTGTAATGACCAATTATATATGTATATTCTGTGTTCATTTGCTTTTCAAGTGAAATGTCGTAAAAATATAAAAAAACAGAAATTTCCCTAAAATTTCCCTAAAAGGGAAATTTTTAAAAATGATAAAATGAGAACAATTTTAAACAAAATGTTTTTGTTTGCAATAATTTAATGAAATTTTTCAAATATATTTATGTGAAATAGATAAAAATCTTAAAAAATAAGAATTTCCCTTTTAGGGAAATTTTGGAAAAATTTAAAATTGCTTTGTATAAGTAATTTCTTTTTCGATTTGTGATTTATTTGAAGTTTATTTTACCTAATGATATTAAAACAACTCTTTTATTATTAATTAAAAAATATAGTCTATCTCTAGGCGTTGACAAAATATTCTTAGATTGCAAAGTACATCTTTAGGTTTTATAAATTAATATTTACTTTTTTACATTTTTAAACTGAATTTCTTTGCCTATTGCTATTTTAATTTCTAATTTTTATAATAATTTTCTCTTTCCAGGTAAGACGATGCCCTTAAATATGCTTTAATTAAATGTAAGTTTAAATGCTTTAATTAAAATCACATTTAAAAACTTTCTATATTAAATCCCTAATGCGAGTTGTCATTAGTTTCGAAAAACTATTATTTTATTAATAACTTCCACTTGTAAAACAGGGCCCCATAAGAAAAAAAAAAAAACGAATAAAAACAGAAATCCTTTCAAATTCATTTTACAAATTACCCTCAGACGCGCAGTATACAACTGACTGAACATTTGTAATGTTCCCAATCCTGTTTACATTTCAATAAATATCAATTGTTTCGAGACGGACAAGAACATGGATATGTTGAAAACAAGCAGAACAGCGACTAAAATTGTAACTCATACTGGCTGGATTCTCTCTCTCTCTAGTGTATTTCCTGTCATCCTTCCTTCCTTTACAATTTTTATTCTCTATTTCAAATGTCCGGCTGTGGTTATTACCATAGGGTACCTACCATACCATACAATACAATACAATATTCCTTCTTTGCTTTATAATAACAATTTTTTTCGTTTTTGTTTTTGTCCAAAGCTTTATGTTGTGACCAACTATTTAACCGTATCCCATGCCACCCTTATCTCTTTCTCCATGTTTTAGGCTTTAGTAACCATTCATTCATTTAGTTGTGTCCATATACCATTAGCGTTATGTCTGTCCCTTGGCTATGTTTATGACTTTGACCATCATCATCATCATCATCCTCATTATAATGAGTATCATCGTTGTTGTCGTCAATAGCCTGGCCATTTACTTCAATGTTTTACACAATATTTTATGGTCTCTTTGGGTAACAGACATCTTCCTACCCTTGTACTCTTGAAAGTCGGTACTAAAGGGGGGATTGGAGGAAGTGCTTGCTGGCAATACTATTTTAAGCAAATAATGCTTATTATATGGTAAATTTACACTTTGTCTCTTTGTTTCTAACCGCAGTTAAGCCAGTTTTACACTCAGCGTTGTAGTGAATAGGGTAGAGACATAAAATGTTCCTTCCTTTTCAAGCAACAGCATTGAATTGAGTCTGACTTTTTTTTATCAAAAGCGACTTAGGGGCGAATTTTTTCTGAAATATATTTTGAGGTACAGGGGGCAATCGATCATTAACGAAATTGCATTTCAATTATGACGAATTCTGCATAAAAATATTCGATAATCCATTGAAGTATAACGCATTTATCTATAAAGTTGTGCAGATCGAACTAAATGGGAACTGTTTGCATTCTTGGACCTCTTTAAGGACAGACGTTACATATGTGTAAGTTAACTAAGAGCAGTTCTCCGAGCCACCAGCATAATATCAATGAAGTCGCCGTAGTTTAGCAGATAGTGGTGCTCTGGCTTACGAGACTTAAGGCCACGGTTCATACCGCAGGTCAGACGTCTAATCGAAAATATGAAAAAATATTTCCTTGGTGACTTCCCCTCAGCAGATTTCTGGCAAAAACTCTGATCTATATATATAAAAAAGAATGTTTGTTTGTATGTAATTAATAAAATCGTAAACTGTGCATTTAATCATGTTATGATCTTTAGCACAATTGCGCATGAGCCGACAAAGGTTTCCAAGTTGGTATGAGCAATTTTCGATAGGTGGCGCCCCTGAAAATTACTGAAAATTAATTAAATCGTAAAATGTGCATTTGATCATGTTATGATCTTTAGCAAAGTAGTTGCGCATGAGCTGACGAAGGTTCCTAAGTTGGTATGACTAATTTAGAAACTGATCGAATGGGTACTACTCAGGCCCGTTCGTCTGAATCATGTGGACAACGGGAAACAAAATCCATAAAATGATTCAAAATTAAATGGACATTTTTGTAATGTCTTTGCTTCAAATTTATTTTTGTTGGTGGCGCAGCAATATGCGCAGGGTACAGCTAGTAGTCAATAAAATTGTCATGAAAAATTTCTCAAAACTCTGTTGCTCGGATTCGACTTTAAACTGTAAGTCTCGCCGCTCATGTATAAAATTAACACACACAACATAAGTGGTGTGGGAAGCTAGGTTGTAATCCTGACTGAAGGGTTGTAATAAGCAATTATGTATGTTATGTAATATCGATGACCTTCCTACGTACCATATTAATGCAGTGGGCTCTTCTCCCGAATTCGACAGGCCGTATTTCATAAGAAATTTCAAAAGCTGCCCTAACAAAAGCTTCTGATGAAGAGCAGCAATTATCACATTGCTTTTAGCATGGCCTCCACCATTCAGAGCTCTAGATAGTTTTCGGTGAAAATGGGTCCTCATATCGACGCCTACATTCTAAAACGTTCTAAGTGTACTTAGAACGTTTTTAATGTTTTTGCATTTCTAAATTCTACATTCTCTAACTTAAATACTGTCAAAATTTGGTTAAGATGCGCCGATCCGTTCCGAAGTTATAGGGAAAAATCTACTTAGAACACACATATAGTCGTATATCGCGTGAAAACTTTGAGAGCTCATAACTCAAAACACACTTTTTCGACTTAGAATGTTATAGAATGAGTCGATATGGCATATAACAAGAGAAGACCCAGTGAGCTACTTCAGCATTGTTGAAATGTTCGGGAAGGCTTTGATAATACTTTCTTCGTACTCGTACTTAGAGTAACGATTAACTTGTACTTTTTTAAATTCAGTCCAGAAATTCGGACACGTAAAATCCATGGTCCTTAGACCAGTACTTATTCATCTTCGCCTTTTAGAGACGGGAAAGAAGCGCCACCGAAGCTGTTTTCGGCTAATTTGTCGTTAGGTACTGTCACATCCGCCTCTCCATGGGTTATTGGAACACAGTACTTTCCTCATTCATGCAAACATTCTCGTTACATTCTCCCGGCGAAAGTATAACGAACTTAAATCAAATTTCCCCAAGGAAATGACATGACTTTCTGGCAAAAACTCTGGGAGTAAATAAAGTTGCCATGAAAAGTTTCTCAAAAATCTGTCGTTCGGAGTCGACTTTAAACTGTAGGTCCCGCCACTCATGTATAAAATTAACACACACAACATAAGTGGTGTGAAAAACTAGGTCGTAATCCTGACTGAAGGGTTGTAATGACCAATTATGTATGTAAATGACATGACAACCACAAGCTAACTTAATGAGACTGTAATGATCCCTGGTACTCTTCGGCAATACATTGTTCATATAAAAGACACCAACGATATATGGCCATTAACGTCGGCTGAGTATTCAGGACGTATTGGCAGAGTACGAGAAACTGATCATCGGTGGACCCTTGTTCTTCTCCTAAAAGAAACTCTTTCAAATTCCATTACATTTACCAGCATGATGATGTCCATCTCCTCTAAGTTCCTTAAGTGCTTGGATTGTCATCATTTCTGCGTGCTGAACATGCTGCCAATCTAGAGATTCCCATCCACATCTGTAGTTTTCGGTCTTACCGAAGCTTCTATTTCTTCTCTCTGGGCTACATGGAAAGAGCTCTGTTGCGTGATAAAAATTCGCAAGCCGGAGTCAGAGCATTTCAAAACGAAAGTCGCATCAGCGATGAATTTATATTCGAACCTACAATTGCTAGATCAAAGAAAAAACTCGAACATGCGCCTATCGCTCCCTCGCTGATCATAATTAACCACACGGCAGTGATGGGGTTATGAACCCCATAGTCTTTGGGTAGTGATGTTACATTAGAAATCTTTCTTTGAAAGGACAGCGAGGGTCCAATAGTACTTCTTCAGAAACATTCTTAACTTTTAACTTGTCGGACTGGAAAGAATTTATTGCCTAGAGCTTGATTGCTTTTCTTTGCCTAACAATATGTTATGATTTAAGTTTTATTCGAATGCCCCGCAGTGTCTGTTGTACTTTCAATGACAGTTTTATTCTAAAGCACTCATACTTTGTCATTGTATTGACAGCATTAAATGTGCTTTAAATTTAAGTGATATAAATAAGGACAACGATACACACACATAGAGACAGAGATAGGGACTATGTGCATGTTTAGCAATTATGCCTCACTCTTAATGCTGCTCTACGCAGTTGACCATAGCCTGAATACACTTCAAAACAGTGTGGACATGACTAGGCATACGCTTAAAGGTTTGCCGTCATTCCAAGTACTTTAGTAAAAAAAAAAAACTGGAAGGAATGTATGTTAGGGTTTGCTTTTAAAATTTAATTTAAAATTAAAGCATACTTGTAGGCTGCGAATTAAAATAGAATCCATTGCTTGTATATTTCACTGTAAATTTGTAATTCTTTACAGCAGTTTTGTTATTGTTGTTGTTGTTGTCTCTTTGTCGTTGTAGCCCGAAAACATTGTTGTTTGCGGTGATATCATTGAGTTTTTTCTCCATTTGTTATGCAGTCATACTCATTCAATATTCATTGTTGTTACCTAATAGGATTTGTTGGTGTTGTTGCCGTTGTACTACTCCTGCTGCGTATATCTGCAACAAAGTGGAAAATATTTCCGTTTTATTTATTTTATAGATCCTAAAAGTATGCTTTGCATATTTGCATTTTTATTTATTATTTATGGTGAACTTAACATTTTTGCCTAGTTTGTGAATAAAAAAACGACCTTAAAGCAGGCTTTATTTTTTTCTTTCTTTTAGTATTTGTAAGGGAATTTTTATTTTAAAGAGGATTTAACAAAAAAAATAAATGATTTAAATGACAAAAAATAGGCTGTGGAAAGCTTTAAATGAATAAATAAAATGTGTACGAAATCTCAATAAGAACTTAAAATAAAAGCCTAGTTTAAGGGGGATTTAAAAGCTCCATACATTGTTTACAAATGACTATTTTTATTTTAAGTTCGTAAGTTTTATTAATTTTATTAACCCCTTAGTATATGCCACATAATACATACAATGGATACTTTCTTCAGCCTTAAACAATACTTCAAATTTAATTATAATTTTTTTTGAACACTGTCTTCTTATTTTGTGGTTTTAATTTTCAATTTCCTTTCAAATTGTGTAAGACAGGCTTTATAAGGTTTAACCTCCTTTAAATAGGTTTCATGGTTTTCTTAACGCCTTATTATATTTCAATGCCTTACATACTATCTGTTTGGCTATCAGAAAGCTTCCCCTGTGGTCGACACTTTTTGTAAATTTTTAATTTTACTCTTCAAAAACAAAAAAAATAACCCCTTTAAGTAGACTTTAAAATGTCAGTTCTTTCTTTATTCTTCTGTCATCCTTGAGTCAACATAATTTCACATATTTTATGTATGAAGATATTTATTTATGCGCCTTACAATATACCCTCTTGCTTTCTGTATTTACTGTCTGTGTCATAAAAATCTACTCAGTATTGTACGAAACCAAAGAAGAAAAGAAAAAAAGAACACTCAAGTACAATTTCTTGACATATTGTTGTTATTGTTCTAAAAGAAAGAGAAATGAACAACATGTTGTATTGTGCTCTTGAGAAAAATTTTATAAAAAAAAAAGAAATTCATTTAAAAATCTTTTCTTTACTTTCCCCGATGGAAGAAGAAAGAAAATAGGAGAGAGGAAAAGAAATTAAGCATGATATAAAGAATGAAAGGTACACATGAATAAATTCGATGTTAAAAGAGTGAAAGGAAAGGAGGATTTTGAATAAATGGAAACGTACTCGTATGTACACGACGAGTATGAAATAATAAAGAAATCAAGTAGAGTGCAATAAAATAAAAACCGCCATAATGTATGCTATGAAGTGAAGTGTTTCGTTTTGTTTTATTACGTATGTGTTGAAATAAGGAAAGAGTTGAAACACGTGTGTGTTTTGTTTTTGCTGAAAAACAATGCACGAAATACAATAGCAAAATTCTGTTGATTGGCTCCTTAAGATATGCTCTAAATTTTAACCCAAGGTGTTGGCAGTTGCTTTCGCTTTTTCCAAAGTGGTGTTTTATTCCATAAAAATATTCATGATGATAATGAGGAATTAAGTAAGGAAAAATATTTGTAAGAGGATTCAGGAAAAAAAGCGGGTTTTAAACGTAAATAGGCTAATTGTTTGCATACTTTAGGGGTTGTATTGAGAATTGAATTTTAATTTACAAAAATATTTTGAAAAGAAAATTAAATTAAGAGGAATATTCTCTTAAAAAAACATTTATAGGGAATAACACTGGATAGGAAGTTAACAAAGAGGGCTCATATATAAAGCATCACAGGAAAAGTCAGATGTGCCGTAATGGTTTGCAGAAAACTTGCAGAGAAATCCTGGGAATGTAATCCAGTAATTAGGCACTGGATGTGTACCGTGATCAGTCCACTAGTAACGTAAGGTGAAATGGTCTGGGCAGACAGAACGAATGGGAAAACAGCTCAATTGGAGTTGGGCAAGATACAGTGACTAGCGTTGGTATAACAGGGGCAATGAGGATCTATCCTACATTGGCACTAGACGCTCTGTTAAATGTAAATTCCCTGCACATGGTAGTGAAGACCAAAGCTATAAAGACAATGGTTGATGGAAGTCTAATAATACAACTCTCATTAGGAAACTTCGTAACTGTGCTTTGGGCAGACTCTACTGGGTCTATGAATTTGGAAAATGCTTCGCAACCCGAAAAAAACGAATGGAGTAACCTGTAAACTCCAAACTATCTTAAAAGAGGGGCTCAATTGTGGTATACAGATCGGCCAAGAACAGATCTCAGACTAGGAGCAGTAGTTTATAGTCCCAGGATGAAATATTGCCAGCCCATGGGGAAACTCAATGGTATTTTTAAAGCGGAAGTCGATGCCATTGAAAGATGTACTCAATTCAACTTGAATAGACAGTAGAAAAAACAGAACGAACATAGCAGTGCTATCTGTCAGTTAGACCGTTACACGAGCACTGGGATTTTATGAGGTTAAATCGGAGCTGTTACGGGGCTATCTGAAGATGCTGAATCAGTGTGGTAGGCAGAATAATGTTACTCACTGCTCGTTTGCAAATCATGTGAGAATTCTTGACAAAACTCAAGCAGACGTGTTTGTGTGTAGGGGAGCTTCCTTGCTGTTTATGAAGCCAAACACCTTCTCTGGAGTGAAGTGGAGCAGATGTTTGATGATAAACGAAAGAGAAGGTAAAGAGAAGCAAAGATTATTCCAAAATCAAGGGGCTTTAAGGCAATCAAAACTTTATTTGGGAATTTACAATAAAAGGAGATCTAAGTCATGTATCAGACTATCCACGAAATAAACTACGTTTGGCAACCGGTCGTTTGCCAAGGCGCTGTAAACTCCGGGTACATTTATTTAGACTGGGAGTTGTATCGAGTCCGACATGAGAATCAATCATTGGAACACATTCTTCGAGCCCAAGCGGAAGTCTATGTCATCGAAAGATGTGCTCAAAAACTTGTAGAAAAGACGGGACATTGCAATACTATCTGACAGTAAAGCCACCATACGAGAACTCGGCACTTGTGATGATGTTGTTGTCGTAAATCAGAGATAGTTTGGGACTGTCTGAAGAAGATCAATCAGCTTGGTGTACAAAATAAGGTTAACCTTTGCTCGGTTCTAGCTCATCTGGAATGTCTCAGCAAAGAACAAGCAGACGAACTTGTGTGTAGAGAAGCTTTCACGGTGTTCTTGGATCAAAACCCTTCTCTGGAGTGGAGCGGATGTTTGGAAAGAGATGTTAAATAAAAGGGAAGGCAAAGAGAAGCGAAGATTCTTTCCATATTAAGGGAGTTTAAGGCAATCAAAATTTTTGTTGGGAAATTACAATAAAAGATGGTCTGAGTCAGACACCATACTTGCGATTGACAACCGGTCGTTTGACAGAGCACTATAGACTTGGGGTATATTTAATTAGATTGGAAGTTGTCTCGTGTATAACATGTAGTTCTTGTGACGTTGAGAATTAATCATCGGAACACATTCTTGGAACTCGAGCGGAAGAAACACCAGGATGTATATGAAGTGTCAACATCCTAAAATTTGTCAGTCAATAAGCTTGGAGGAGACATTATTGGGAACCTCTTAAAAGTTTCAAGACAATGGTCAGCGACGCTAACGTAAAAAATCTGTTTATAATTTTAAGAACACTATTTACTACAGCGTAATAGTTAACGAATTTAAATAAATAATTCACCTCATCACCCTTTCTATACCCTGATGTTAAAAAAGAAAATCTATAATAAATTTTCATATCCCCAACTCTTGCTACTCACCCTGTTTGTCTGCTACGTGGTTACCTTATTTTAGTTTAACCATACCCCAGGAGCATGTGACCTCTTCTGTCATTTACAGTATGTATGAATTGTAAGTAATTAACGTTTTCATCCATTGAATGCGAAATTATAGGGCAAAATAGAACAGGTTCTGATTTTTTTTCTTTCTCTCTCTGTTTTGTATCTGAAACACTTAGTAAATAGTCATGGTGTTTTAACAGGCAGCAATCTGATAACACTCATGAGTTTTACAAACAAACAAACAGAAAATGGGTAGCAGATAGCAAAAAAGCGCTGAAAATAGAAGGAATCGCACAAAAGAACCACATGCACACACAGTAGGCTTAACCGCAAGTACATTTCAAACTGAAAAAGAGAACAGAAAAAAAAGAAAAAAGGGTAGTAAATAAACATACTCAATGGCCACCCTTTCTACTCTGCTCGGGGTAGAGCCTTTAAGACCCAAATCCTTTTGTTTTTGGCTGGCTTCTATCTTTATCATACAGAAAAAGGAAAGTTGTCTGTCCTCCGGCAGTGTCTGTCTGTTTGCCTGTCTGCCTGGTTGAGTATAACAACATACTCGACGATTAAATGACATAATTGACTGTATGGCCTTAAGTAGTAAACAGCCTTAAAGCATGCTAAAAATTATTATGCGTCTTTCTCTTTCTTTCGTTTTCTTTTCTTTTCTGCCCACAAAACTTGATTACAATACAATATGTCATCATGCAAAACATTTCCACAACAATAAAAAACACACATCCATTCCATCCATTCAATATTCAAAATTGTAGTGAAGGATGTTTGCAGCCCCTTAAAATATACTTTGCTTTTGATTTCTATGCTATACTACCACTGTGGGGGGTGGGTGTATGTGTATGTTTTTAATGGCTTTTAATTTTTGAATTTGAAACAACTTTGATTGCTTGCAGTTAACAAACCGTCAAACCAACAAATCAAAATAATTTTAATTTATTAGAATTGTTGGTGGTGGTGGTGGCAGTGTGTTTTGTGTGTTGCCTAAAAGTATGCTTTGTTGGTTATTGTATTGCTAATAAATATGCCACATTACTGGTGTTTTAATTAGTGTCATTAAAATAAATTACAACCCAAAAATTTTAATTAGCCTTTTATATTTGATGATGGGGAGCATTTTTATATTTGACTTTGTATAAAAGAATGCCTTAAAATATGTTTTATTTAACTAAAATGGATTAAACCTTGAAGTAAGCTAGTACGAAGTGATATATTATGAGCTAGGAATAAGAAAGATTTCTTTATTTAATGTGGTTTCATAGTAGATACCCTACTTTAGATGTGGTATGGTAGCAAATGCTCCATAATACGTCGCCAAATAAATTTTTAGACAAGTTTTGCTCTCTTAACGCCGATATTACCTCTGTTGAAATTTTTTGACTTGCGTCTTGGGTTATAAAAATTGAAATTCACCTTCACACACGTAACAAAATATGGTGTTCGAAAAAATTTCGAAAAACATAATTTTTCCATTCGAAGTGATCATTGAGAATTCGTATGCGCTGTAACTATTCGAGATCTATGTTGCCGTAGCTTTAGATCATTAGCACCTCCATTTTCGACATTCCTTTGTCCTGGAGCTCATGCAGTGCATTATATTGGAATTAGGAAAGCAGCAGAGAGAGGAAATTAATGGCAACACGAGAACATGAGCGCCTAGAATTGAGAAAATAGATGCCAAGATACCACTGGGTTTTGTCATGTTAAAACCGGCATGTTATTTCGAATTTCAGCACAGGAATTGCTTCTTTCACAAGAACATAAAGAATGAAATCGCACGCCGTTAAATAGTATAGTGTTGATGGCTGGTTGACATTAGAATTTCTTGAGATAATTCGTTCTAGGAATTTTATTTTTCGAATCGCAGTATGGCCTGTGATGCCGTCTTGCTGAAGCCACATGAAGTCCAGATCCATACCGTAGAGTTGCGGTCAGAAAACCTCCATTATCATGTACTGCAACGTACGCTGTTCATGATCTATGGAAATTCGTTCTCATCTTCAAAAAACTGAGTCTACCTGTTCAAAATTACCGCCATAATGTTGGTCGATGTGGGTGCATTTGTTGTCATAGAGTGCTTGAAGATTTTCTCAGCTCCAAAGACGACTATTTTGTGTATTCACTACACCATGCACAGGGAAATGTACTCCATCGAAGAAGATGCAATTGGTATTGGCATTAAGTTCGCTATGCTTCATTACTTATTGAACGAATTAACGGAGCTCTCCATGGTGTGCTGGATTGAGCTCCCGAGTAAGCTGAATTTTGTGGCCATGACGGTAGAGGTCTTTGGTGAAACTTCTCTGTGTATTGCTACGCTACATTTGAAATATTCAGAACAATGCTGAATTGATGTTTTCAGGTTATCTGCGACACTGTCATCTTCGGCTTAATGTATAACGACCTGCTTTCTACAAATTTTACCAGCATTCGAACGGCCACAATTTTTCGAGGTTTCCGAAAGTCTCAGCACAATTTTTCCCATGTTTGTAATAAATTTTCACATTTACTTAATTGGTCATTACAATCCATCAGTCAGGATTGCGACCTAGCTTTTCAAACCACTTATGTTGTGTGTGTTAATTTTATACATGAGTGGCGGGACCTACAATTTAAAGTCGACTCCGAACGACAGATTTTTGAGAAACTTTTCATGGCAATTTTTATTTATTCTCAGAGTTTTTGCCAGAAATCTGCTGAGAGGAAGTCGCCGAAGAAATACTTTTTGTATTTTATTTTGATGTCTGGCCTGGGGCTCGAACCCTGGCTTTGCGTCCAATAAGCCAACACACTAGTTACTATACCACGGCGACTTCACATAGCAACGCGTTATTCTTTCGTACAATGTTCCATTTTAATTAATCGCTATAAAGTAACGTGACAGCTGTGAAATTTTTAGAGTTGCCACTTGTACAAAATGGTGCAAAAGTGCACTCATACAGAGACACTCTTAGAGCCATTATTACAACTTGCCGTTAGCTAAAGGGAGGATTACGACGGGCAGATAAATTGATAAATTTGATTATAATAATGTGTGGACAATATGGTAGAAATGAGCGTTAAGCTAAATGGAGGATCACGCTAGCTTTAACTTTTAAAGTTAAATTTATGTATGAACTTGACATATATATTATTTTCAATATGGCAACTTTAAATATAAACAAAATGGGCATATAACGGGTGATTTTTTAGCTATTATCTTTTTGGCAACACTGCTGCTTTAAACAGTTCACGCACGTTTCGTTTTTTGTTCCACAGTCAAACATCTTCAGTTTGATCTATAATTTAACCATGAATCGTCTTACAAACGAACAACGCTTGCAAATCATTGAATTTTATTATCAAGATGCGCGCTCTGTTAAGAAAGTTCATCGCGCGCTTCTTCCATTTTATGGTCAATTTAATCGACCCACTTAAGCGGTTATTCGGGCTATTGTGATTAAATTTCGCACCAAATTTACATTGTTGGACATTAAACCACCAACACGCTTACGTAGAGTGCGAACTGAAGAAAATATCGCAGCTGTATCGGCTGGCCAGTGTTACTGATGACCATCAATTATCGATTCGTCGCCGTTCGCAGCAATTGGGCCTCTGTTACTCAACAACGTGGAAAATTTTCCGGAAGGATTTAGGTGTGAAGCCTTTCAAAATACAGCTGGTGCAAGAATTGAAGCCGAGCGACCTACTGCAACGCAGAATTTTTGGTGAATGGGCTCTTGGAAAGTTGGCCGAAGATCCACCTCTTTATCGAAAAATTGTGTTCAGCGACGAAGCTCATTTTTGGCTCAATGGATACGTAAATAAGCAGAATTGTCGATTTTGGAGTGAAGATCAGCCAGAAGCATTGCAAAAGCTACTAATGCATCTAGAAAAAGTCACAGTTTGGTGCGGTTTATGGGCTGGTGGCATCATTGGACCGTACTTCTTCAAAGATGCTGCAAATCGTAACGTAACTGTGAATGGTGAGCGCTACCGTGAGATGATATCCAACTTTTTTTTGTCCAAAATGCAAGAGCTTGACTTGCATGACATGTGGTTTCAACAAGACGGTGCCACGTGCCACACAGCACGCGTAACAATGGACTTATTGAGAGGCGAGTTCGGTGAACATTTTATTTAACGTTCGGGACCGGTCAATTGGCCGCCTAGATCGTGCGATTTAACGCCTTTAGACTATTTTTTGTGGGGCTATGTTAAAACTCATGTCTTTACAGACAAGCCCGCTTCAATTGACGCATTGGAAGACAACATTGAAGCATTTATTCGTGAGATACCGGCCGAAATGTTGAAAAGAGTATGCCAAAATTGAATTAAGCGGATGGACCATTTGAGGCGCAGTCGCGGTCAACATTTGCATGAAATAATCTTCAAACATTATATTATATGGACCGTACTATCGATTCAAATAAAGATTTCATACATTTTTCTGAATTTTATGTGTTTTTTTTTTAATTTTCCTATAGCTCTTAAAAAATCACCCATTATATATTACTTTCAATATAGCAACTTCACATATAAACAATATGATCAAATACAACAAAAAAACTAAGCCCGTTGTTGCCACTGCATTTAACAAAAAACTTGTTTAATTAAGCACTGGTATCGGCATTGCTCCGGCACTGCCATATTTTTGAAAAAAGTTTACTTTATTTTATCATTAGGTTGTAATAACGAAAATAAGTTAAAGGCGACTTTAAAGTTCAATTTAGCTAAAGTTAGCTTTAACTAAACCCAACTTTAACGGGAAGTTGTGATAGTGGTCCTTAATATCTTACTATAGCACACGGCTATTAAATTACTATTGCTTTCTAGGTGTACCTATAATTTTACTCCACACTGTTAATGATTATTTTTTCGGAACTTTTAATAAAAAAATCTCGTTTTAATTTTTGTCAAAGAAATAACTTTTATTTACCAAAAACTTATGGAAAAACTTTTCGTTTTAACAAACGCCAAAAAAGTGCAAATAATTCCCAAAGAATTCGCAAATCTTTGAATCTAATCTGCTACTTTAATAACTTTCTGTTGGCTGCTTACCTGATATAATCACTAGAAAGAAAAGAGAAAAAGAAAGCTTTGCTAACTACTTGAGACATTTAAGACTTCGTTTAACACAAAATCCATACAGTAACTCTCATTTCACCAGGCAAACTAAACAAATAAAGACGCTTAAAAAAGATACACACGAAGTCTTCTTAAGAAAAGAATTTCATTTCAAAACTTATTAACTCTTCCTTTAGCTTTTTAGTGGGAGAAGAAGAACAAGATAAAATTATGAAAAAAAAAAAAACAGAGAAAAGAAAAGTTTATGTTTTAACAGTAAGTTTCTCGTTTATGCCTGCCGCAAGTGAATACAACAAAATAAACAAAAAAAGTTGTTCCCCCTACTCCCATCTCCGGTAATGTTTCCCTTTTGTAGTGACAACTTTTTTGTATCCGTTTGTGGTGTTGTCACTCCACAATGTTGCTGCCTGGTATTCTTTTTTAATTTGTATTAAAAGAGTAAAACTTTCCTTCTTTCATATTCATATTTTACGGGGTTGTTAAACAGAACCTTAAAATTCCAGTTATTTTTTTTGTCTGAAAAGGTGGTTAGCATGGCCAATAGAAAGTAAACACAGCCACAGTCACACAGAGTTAAAGTTTCGCTTTTTTATTTTCACAGAAATGAATGAAAAATTTAATGAGGCTTGTAATGTTCGGTATGGATGTTTGTTCTTCGTTTGATATAAATTTTATGGCATATTTTTAGGCGCATGGGAAACAAATTAGTATATTAAAGGAGGAGGCAGCTAATAATCGTAAAATATCTTTGAAAACATCAAACAGAGAGAATGAAAGGATAAAAGTTACATAAACAGAGGGTGTAGTAAAAAGAAACATATTATTTTTTATATAATTGAAGTCTTTATTTAGGGACAATCAGAATAAAAGCTAGCCCATAAAATATGCACTGTTTTCTTCAATAATTTGTTGATAGTTGGAAGTCATGCCTCTGAAGCCTTCACATAGCCGCTCCTGGGGATAAAAACAGCATGAAGACGGACACTCTATTGCGAAATCAATTTCCGTCGTGATACTTTACAGGCTTCGATTATTGTGATTACCGGATATTGTCTCTTATAGGAGGTATGTACGGTACTTGCATATGGAATAACTTTACAAACTTTAAGGTTGCGTACTGGTTAAAAAAATGACATTTTTTATCCTTACGTATCCTTTTGATCGGGCGTTACTCAGGACCAGAAATATTGGCGATTAAGTTAATTGTTTTCTTCAAATGAGCAAAAATAAAAAAAGCTCCGTATAAGTGGAGCTAAAGCGGATAAAAGAAGAAGTCGCCGTAGTCTAGTAGGTAGTGTGTTGGCTTATTAGACGTAAAGCCAGTGTTCGAGCCCCAGGCCAGACATCAAAACAAAATACAAAAAGTATTTCTTCGGCGACTTCCTCTCAGCAGAATTCTGGCAAAATCTCTGGGAGTAAATAAAATTGCCATGAAAAAGTTTCTCAAAAATCTGTCGTTCGGAGTCGACTTTAAACTGTAGGTCCCACCACTCATGTATAAAATTAACACACACAACATAAGTGGTGTGAGAAACTAGGACGGTGTACAATGGGTCAATTCGACCTCCGGGTACTATACTTGTCTTAATTGACAAGTACACGTCCTCTAACCTAACCTAACCTAAATAAAATTGCCATGAAAAAGTTTCTCAAAAATCTGTCGTTCGGAGTCGACTTTAAACTGAAGGTCCCATCACTCATGCATAAAATTAACACACACAACATAAGTGCTGTGAGAAACTAGGACGTTGTGCAGTGGGTCAATTCGACCTCCGAATTGACAAGTACACGTCCTCTAACCTAACCTAACCCAAGATGGGCTCTCTTCTGTGAACTCAATTTCCATCGTGATACTTTACAGGCTGCGATTCTTGTGATTACCGGATATTGTCTTTTATTGGAGGTACGTATAGTACTTCGACGTAAGAGAACTTTGCAAAGGTTTGCGTAGTGGTTAGTGCAGAGATATGGTATCCTTATGGTCAGACGTTACTTCGCATCAGAGATATAGGCGACGAAGCTAATTGCTTTCTTCAAATGAACAAAAACAAAAATGATCTGTATAAATAGGGCTAAGGCCGATAAAAAATAGACTTGTGGGGGAAAAGGTCCTATTAGACTGGATAGCCCTGGTATCAAGGATTTGAAAACAGGTTTCCTTACAGTAGGACGTTACTTAGGTCCAGAAATATAAGCGACGAAGTTAATTGTCTTCTTCAAATGAGCAACAACAGACTCTACTGTCAGCAAATGGTGACTGTATAGTAACTCTCTCTGGACTACTTGGGCTACTTTTGTAGGTGCAGCCACTGGCAGCAGTGGCTTAAAGAAGGAGGAGCCTACCTCACTTACATTCTCTATTGTTGTACTAATGTAGTAACGAATCAGAGAAATCTTTCTGTATTTTATCTTACTGCATAGCTTGGTGGATATAGAAACTGTAGACATTGGTAGGCTGTACGCCATGGACTGCAGATGGTTCCCTCCAGGAGTGTAAGTGAAGTTGCCGCTAGTATAGCCCGTTGAACTTGTTCTCACATTATTCAGTGATTTGATGCCTTTGAAGTCTGTGGATATTGACAACTGAAGATGATTGTAGCTTACGATTTGGGTGCCTGGTCGTTGTGAGCAATTCATTCATCAATCGGCCCTATGACTACTACATTGAATTGGACAATGTTGATGGCTAATAACACTTTGATTGATTGCGAGTTTATTCATCCTTCTCACATCGTACTCAGTCTTGGTAAGGTATATATGACATTTGTTTTGGTTTTCATTGGATACAGTTTTTACGTGGTGGGTTCCAAACCCTACGCACAATCCAAATTCAACGTCCAGGGGATTGGACTAGAATGCCATCCAGGAAGGGCCACGAGGAGGCTGCATTTCTACTTGAATACAGCAAGAAAAGGAGCGTTCTCGTGGTCGCCATGATGTTGATCGCAGTCAGAAACTTTACCTTGTTTGCATACATTCCATCCCTCCCATATATGACATTATTGGACATATACAAAATTGGTCATTACAACCCTTCAGTCAGGATTACGACCTAGTTTCTCACACCACTTATATTGTGTGTGTTAATTTTATACATGAGTGGCTGGACCTACAGTTTAAAGTTGACTCCGAACGACAGATTTTTGAGAAACTTTTCATGGCAATTTTATTTTTCACTCAGAGTTTTTGCCAGAAATCTGCTGAGAGGAAGTCGCCGAAGAAATTTTTTTTGTATTTTATTTCGATGTCTGGCCTGGGGCTCGAACCCTGGCTTTTCGTCTAATAAGCCAACACACTACCTACTAGACCACGGCGACTTCAATTACAAACATTATTTGAATTATTAAATATTAAGGTATAGGAGAGGACCCTTTTAATCTATCCTAACTTATGGTTCGTTAACTTGGTAAATAGGCCTTTGATCATAAAAACTGACGAATTTCAATTTATTTAGAAGATTCCTTTATTATACACACGATTATCAATTTGTTCGGATTGATTTTAACTTACTAAATAGGCCTCTTCTTATAAAAAATATATTGTGGTATTTCTGCTGAGTTAAACAAAAGTCTGAATAAAATATTCCTTCTTTTCCTTTAATTTAAAGTCCGTCCACCATTAACTAAATTAAACCCCCAGACTTCAAGACTTTATTTTAAACTTTACGCCTAAATATATGCTTTGAATATATTTCATTGCCTACCTGAAGGGATTATTATTATTATTGGTAGTGAGTGGTGAGTAGAGGTATGAAGTTTTAATGTCGCCATAAAGTCAGAGTAAGACAATTAAAGAAATTAATTTCCATTTAGAGATTAAACACTTGAAATTCTACTTCAAAATAATGAACAATTAAAATGATTACGAATTATTTGTAGTTAGTGTTGTTGTTGTTGTTGGTATTTAGACAATTTTGTTATCATTTAAATGGAATTATTTATAAAAAAAACAAACAACTTAAAACAACATGAACAACATGAGAAAAAAGATTTACGAATAGAAAAAGAAATTTATTCCAATACCACCAGCCCACATTTAATTATGAAAATTGCTGCAATTAAAAAACAAAAGAATACATAGCGAAATCTATGTATATGTATATAATGGGTGATTTTTTAAGAGTTATAGGAAAATTTTTCAAAAAAAAAAACACATAAATTTCAGAAAAATTCAAGAAATCTTTATTTGAATCGATAGTACAGTACATATAATTTAATGTTTGAAGATTATTTCATGCAAATGCTGACCGCGACTGCGCCTCAAATGGTCCATCAGCTTAGTCCAATTTTGGCATACTCTTTCCAACTTTTCGGCCGGTATCTCACGAATAAATGCTTCAATGGTGTCTTCCAATGCGTCAATTGAAGCGGGCTTGTCTGTATAGATATTAGCTTTAATACAGTCCCACAAAAAATATTCTAAAGGCGTTAAATCGCATGAATTGACCGGTCCCGAACGTGAAATAAAATGTTCTCCGAACTCGCCTCTCAATAAGTCCATTGTTACGCGTGATGTGTGGCATGTGGCACCGTCTTGTTGAAACCACATGTCATGCAAGTCAAGCTCTTGCATTTTGGGCAAAAAAAAGTTGGATATCATCTCACGGTAGCGCTCACCATCCACAGTTACGTTACGATTCGCAGTATCTTTGAAGATGTACGGTCCAATGATGCCACCAGCCCATAAACCGCACCAAACTGTGACTTTTTCTGGATGCATTGGTAGCTTTTGCAATGCTTCTGGCTGATCTTCACTCCAAAATCGACAATTCTGCTTATTTACGTATCCATTGAGCCAAAAATGAGCTTCGTCGCAGAACACAATTTTTCGATAAAGAAGTGGATCTTCTTCGGCCAACTTTCCAAGAGCCCATTCACCAAAAATTCTGCGTTGCGATAGGTTGTTCGGCTTCAATTCTTGCACCAGCTGTATTTTGAAAGGCTTCACACCTAAATCCTTCCGCAAAATTTTCCACGTTGTTGAGTAACGGAGGCCCAATTGCTGCGAACGGCTACGACTCGATAATTGATGGTCATCATTAACACTGGCCGATACAGCTGCGATATTTTCTTCAGTTCGCAATCTACGTAAGCGTGTTGGTGGTTTAATGTCCAACAATGTAAATTTGGTGCGAAATTTAGTTACAATAGCCCGAATAGCCGCTTCAGTGGGTCGATTAAACTGACCATAAAATGGAAGAAGCGCGCGATGAACTTTCTTAACAGAGCACGCATTTTGATAATAAAATTCAATGACTGGCAAGCGTTGTTCGTTTGTAAGACGATTCATGGTTAAATTATAGACCAAACTGAAGATGTTTGACCGTGAAACAAAACACGAAACGTTCGTGCACTGTTTAAAGCAGCAGTGTTGCCAAAAAGATAACAGCTAAAAAATCACCCGTTATATGCACATGCGAGGGTAGCGAGAGAAGTATATAAAAGTAATAATATGGCCGTTGGAAGTTTTTAATTTAATTTCTTATGTACTCCCTCCTATACACCTACATTTGTAGGCAGCATATGTGTTTTTTTTTGATTTATTTAGTGGGTATCAGTGCTTATAATGGCCTAATGAATGACTGAATGAATGACTGAATGAGTGCATAATTATAGTTGTCGGAAATGCATAAAATAATCATATGCTATGGTACGTGTGACTAAAGCTTACAATTTTTGTGTATGACGTACAAAATATTGAAAAAATTTAGAATTGAAATCGTAGACAAAATAAATAAATTTGTTGGTTTTTTTTTTTTTTTTTTTTTTTTTTTTTTTTTTTTTTTTTTGCCAAATTTCATGTGCAACCTGATATTAAAAAAAAAAAATTCTGACAAAAATTCTGTTTGCATTTCCATTTGGAAAATAAATAAAGGCTGTGCCATCAGCATTATTTTTATTATCATCATCAGCATCAGCGCCATTATTATTAGTCAAGCAGAGCTGGGGATTTGCAAAATGTACATTGTATGTATGTACAGTGGTGATCTTATAATTAGAAACAATGTTTCTAGAACAGAGTTCTCTGGAGTAACGAATCTAAGTTTAATTTGTCCCAATCTGATGGAAAAACGTATGTAAGACGTCCTCCAAACAAAGCCTTTGATCCCAGGTACACAGTGAAAACTGTAAAACAAATTAACAAACATACATGTTGCTAAGTCGTTTCTAATTATAAGGTCACCACTGTATGTACGTCTGCTTATAGGTTTGCTTTAGACATTTTTGGGTTTCTTTTATTTTATTTTTGCTAAAGAGAACCATAAATTAAATGAATTTTAATGTCACAAACATTAGGTGCACTATAAAGTACAGTGGGAGATAAAAGTAGAGGCATACTCTTTACAGAAAAATATCAAAAAAATATTTACGAAACTGATCAGAAGAGTTAAGGAGCTTCATCGCACATCATCTCACTGTCACGTAGAAGTGGGGCCACAGTTCAAACCCCGGGTTAGATATCTCCAACAAAACGAAATTTGAAAAAATATTTCTTCGTTGACTTCCTCTCATCAGATTTTTGGCAACAGCTTTGAGGGTAAATAAATACTTCTATGAAAAGTTTCCCAAAAAAATTTCGTTCTGAGTCGACTTTAAACTGTAGGTCCGCCACTCATGTATAAAAATAACACCCTCGACATAAGTGGTGTGAGAAGCTAGGTTGCAATCCTGGCTGTAGGGTTGTAATGACCAATTATGTATGTATCGTAGATCATCTCGGTAATACGTAACAATTTTGATCTGTACTACTGATCAAACATGTTAGGTCAATTGAGTATGTCACAGCGTGTTATCTGTTACTAGCGGTCTTCACACCGATGATTATTACTCATAATCTGGCACTTTGACAATTTTCTTGGTCAAAGACGAGGCTTGCTAATAATGTTACCACCTCTCCTGTTGAGAACTCGCTGAGGAATACGAACGCGTGGGATTTCCTCTTTCGGCTTATTGTTCCTAAGCTGATCTGATAAGATATGGACAGCTCTTCCTCTATTAAGTGTGCTACCGAATGTACTCCACAGGGGAGGCATTTTCCCCTCGTTTCCTTGGCATATTGGTTGTAAAATTTCAAAAAACTCTTTCAAAGAGCCCAGAGAATAAGAATATTTGTGAAGTGGTGGCTTATCCTGGTGGGGTATGCTGCTAAGAAGACTTATACAATCCGTTCTTCTGTCTACATGGGCTGGGAATTTTTAGTATGGCTGTACGTACAAGTACAAGATTGATATCCTCCAAATGCCGATGTTAAATGGTGCTAAGCTTTCACTTGCTTCTGAGGCCAATAATCTCGACATTATGCTGGAAAGTAATCTGAGCAAGAAAAAAATGACGAGGAACGAATGGAGAATGGTTTAAAAGTTGTTTACCAGTCACGCAACTCTAATAGTATTCATTGAAAGCTGAGTGTGGCTGCGTGGTTCCGTGGGACAGGATATAACCGTAGTAATGAGGAGCTGCCTTCAAACTGCTTTTAATACTCTTCTCTGCATAATTTAACCAGACTTAAACTTCAAACGTTATCGTTATTATTATTGTCGCGCTTAGGTGCCTTAGTTCTGCCATCATACGATGTATTGTAGTCCCCTCATATTTTATAGGGCATCGCAATGCAAGGTAAATTACCCATTTTTACTGAGGGGTCGAGACTGCACGGGTACAATGGTGCTTGAGATATTTTGTGAGGATCTTAAAATGAAACTTCATTGGCTGCCTTCCAAAATGTTAGTTGCTTTGTGTTTGAACAAAGTATCGTGTTTCATAATGCCGCTGTACAAAATATATACAATGTATTCTGTTTCAAAACGTCGTTAATGTGTTTTTAACGCAGTCAAAAAGCAATAAGGCATCGGATTTATAGTTGATGCATTGTTTGGTTACTTTGCATATCTACATAGTTTATATACAGTGGTAGAACTGCATACAAACTTTGTATTGATACTTTTTGGAAGTCAGCCATTCATAGATGGCAACTTTACACTTACAGCTTCACTTCTTTAAAGGAAGATTTTTATGTTATATCAGTTGGCAGTCAGGCTCCCATGAGGGCGATATGATTGGTCTTGTGTAGGTAGTACCTTCTTCGTGATTGTAAAAATACCATAAGGGCTTTTGGACTGGGTAGGGACAGTCTCTGCGCTATTAAATAGTATTTTAGATAATAAATTACCGAGAGTAGTTAAAGTACCACGATAAAAGTACTTCTGTTAAAACACCAAAGCAAAAGAGGGTAAAATGGTCGAAAAGTACCAAAGTCAAAAATTGTCATGATCGAAACAGTACCAGGATTGATAAAGCACTTAATTAAAAAGTACCAAAGTCAAAAAAGTGCCACAATGGAAAAAACTACCAGGATTGATAAAGCACTTAATTAAAAAGTACCAAAGTCAAAAATTGCCACGATCGAAAAAGTACATAGGTACAAAAATACCAAAGTCAATAAAGTACCACGATTGAAAAAGTACTTCAGTAAAAAGTACCAAAGTCAAAAAAGTGCCGCAATCGAAAAACTACTTAAGTACAAAATAACAAAAATCAAAAAAGTACCACAATCGAAAAAGTACTTAAGAAAAAAGTACCAAAGTCAAAAAAGTACCAGTGTGGAAAAAGTACCAAATTCCAAATTTTTAAAATTTAAATTAATTTAATAAAATTTAATCTACACTCTTATGTATTTAATTACGAGTTTTTGTACAAAATTTTGACAAATGGTCCGTTCACAAACTAATATTTCCCTCGTACAACCATCTTTTAAAACTTTTAGTTTCTCATTTGTCCTCTCTCTGCCATAATTATTATGAAAGTAACGTACATTCGCATTCGCATTCACGCTCACATTCACTTTAGCAAATAATTTTATTTGTTGACTTAATGGTGGGGTTATTTGGATGATAGAAAAAAGGGATTGTCTGTCTGTCTGTCGTAAAACTGAAGATAAAATAACAAAAACCTAACGACAGACGTTTAGTTTTTTTGTTGACTATTTTTTCTTTGTTGTTGTTGTTGTTGTTGTTGTTGTTGTCAGAAACAAATTAAAATGTCATATTAAATGATGGAAACGTTAAGATAAGGCCGAACTTTAAATGGATTTTACGAAAAATAAAAGGAATGGAAAGGGTTTTGTTTAAATGCTTGTTATTTAATAAATTAACATTCAGTTTTTTCTTTTTGTTTTTTAGACAGACAGACTTGATTAAGGAAGGGAAATAGAGAGAAAGGTGGAAACAAATTAAATTTGTAGTTTTTAAAATATTTACTTTACATGGTTTGTAGTTAAAAAAAAACGAAAAACTCTGCTGAAATTGGCATCAGATAGTGATACCAGTGGACGGGGAACAAAAATATGCAGAAAAAGTTGATTTCAAAATTTGCTTATCATTTAAATTTACGGCTCATTTGAGGAAATATTACCACTAAAATTAAGTTTTTTTAGTTGTAAAGGAACCGTTTTAAGTTTTATAAACGTTTGAAAAATTCTTTGTTTTGGGAATAGCAAACCCTACTGTACACAATCGATCCAGCTGTACTATTCCGCTCAATTATTCCTCAAATAGAAAGAGGCAGACCGAAAGTCATGTTCACTCAGAAACTTCTTTGTCCCTCGAATAAATTCTAGTAAATTTCCTACAGGAATAGTTCCGAATTTGTCCGAATGCCAGTTTCCGCTCCTCCAAACAGAGGCTATATTCTATTATCTAGGAGGCGTAATTTATTGTGGTAATACCTGAGGGAATAGGGCTCCCATATTGCGCTACCAATGTTCATCTTCTTTAACTTATAATTATAAAGCCTCTTCCAAAAGAGAAGGACCGCACTAATCGCTTGACCTTTAGCAGCTCGCTGCGTCCTTCTACTATACGATCAAACGATCCACATTCAATGTGACTTTGGCCCATGTATTCCCACTACACACCTTTGAATCAATACAATCCCTAAGTAATTCCGTTGTCAGCATTCCTAGAGTGATTCAGAACCTATCAAAGCATAACTTCGTTCATTACACCGATTTTTTGAAGATAACTAAAGCACTGCCCGGCGAGCCGTGATTTCATTGAATACTTGGTCATTACAACCTAGCTTCTCACACCATTTATGTTGTGGTTGTTAATTTTATATATGAGTAGCCGGACCTACAGTTTAAAGTCGACTACGAACGACAGATTTTTGAGAAACTTTTATTCATTTTCTCTCAGAGTTTTTGCTAGAAATCTGCTGAGAAGAAGTCGCCATAGAAATATTTTTTGTATTTTGTATTGTTGGACCGGGTGTTTTGAATCAAGACCTCATGTCTAATATGCCAACACTCTACCTACTAAATTGTGGTGACTTTATGGAATATGAACATGTAATTATGTGCGCACCTGATGCCTCTGCGTGAGTACAGCGTAAAGAGAGAAACTAACTTTTAATATTTGTTAGCGCTGTACGGTCTGAGACTGTGATGAAATGATAAGAAATGCCTCACATGTGGTGACTTAGTAGATAGTTAAGCGCTAACGTAACCTGGAACGTGAGTTTCCTCAATACGAAGTGAAAGCGTTAGAGGCATGAATTATAATAGAAAACTAAGGTTTTTAAAGAATTTAAACATTTACAATACATGGTTGCATTCTCCACCCAAGATTTTCTCAACTTGGGACTCTAGCATAAGCTATGCCCTCTGCAGCTTGTAATGGTGAGAGAAAGGGACAATCTTTGAAACGCCATTGTTCTAAAACGCGTTAATTATGTGTTCAAAAGGCACATAATTTAGGTAAAAGCCATGAGTAATACAACAGGGTTGTGTTAATAACTCGAAACCAATCCTTTAAGCTCAAGAATCTCTACGAATGTAGAAGAAGAAACTTAATACTACCTTTATAGCTGCTTATCTAAGGAGGACAGATGTAAAGTCCAAACTAATGCGTCAAATACAGCTGAGTAAAAAGAAAAAGTATTCAGTATCATTTTACTGCGAACATTTCTTCTACTGCCCATAACCTCCCCTCTCTGCTAATCTTGGTACCCTAACAAAACTTAGGACACTGCCCGCTGTAAATAAGGACAACTCCTTATCTAGTTCCTGATACGTACGTCGATGCTTTCTCCTGGGATCCATTAACGCCATACAGCTGACAAGTATAGGTTCAAATGATTCATTCTCCTTATCACAGAATCCACATATTAGGCTCGAGGCAATCTGTATTCTTAACAACTTTCTTCGGCTAAGTTTGAGGACGTTCACTATATTCAATCGAAAAAGGATGATGCAGTCAAATTCTGTTTTGAAAAGAAACAAAGGTCTGTATTACCCAATGGGGTATAGCATACAGAATTGCTTATTACAACCCTTCAGTTAGGGTTACGACCTAGCTTCTCATACCACTTATGTCGTGTGTTTTAATTTTATACATGAGCGGCAGGACCTACAGTTTAAAATCGACTCCTAACTACGGATTCATGAGAAGTTTTCTCATGGCAATGTCATTTACTCTCAGAGTTTTTTTTTGCCAGAAATCATGTTTCGTTTTGTTGGAGATGTCTGACCTGGGTGTGTGAACCATGGGCTCACATCTTATAAGCCAACACACTACCATTTAGACTACGGCGACTACAAGCTTATATAATCGGTAGATCTGCAGTTCTGATAGGATCCACTCTGGTACAAAGAAATTGCAGTCGGTAGCTAACTTAACCTTATCTAAACCTAAACCTACCGTAACTAATGAACTAAAATTTTATCGGTTTTTTACTTTGTTTTTTATTATCATTCACACTGCATTACCATTTTCCTAAGCATAGTATTGTTTCATCATCATCAACAGTCTTCTTAAAAAATCCTTGGCCTCCTTTAAGGTTTTGTTTCTGTATTGGTTTTTTATTTCCATCAATTATGTGCTTGCATGTGTGTGCATGTGTGTGTAGGTACTACTGTTATTTGTGGCCCGTATTAGGGTCGTTTTTTCATTCATTGTTTTTGTTCTTGTTTTTTTTAGATTTTGCATGTTCCAAATTTGTTAAATTTGCCATGTAAGCAACTGTTTATCCCCCTTTTGTTTTTTGTGTTGTTTTTTTTTTTCAGTTACTTGAAATACTTTTTTTTCCAACACAATAGTTTAGCTATGATGGCATACTTAAGTACATACATATGTATGTACATAGTCGTAGTATGCAAATAAGAACAGTGTAGAGTCACATATTAGAGCAACAGCATGTCTTTTGGTTTCATTATCCTCCTGTTTTTTGTTTGTTTTCTTTTTCGGTTTGTTTTTCGTTGTCTTCTTTTTTAAGCAGTTTGTTGTGGCATAAATATTGAATTTCTTATACCGCAACAACAAGTTATTTTTCTAAGCTGAAGAATTTAATACCCTGCGAACAACAAAAACTAAAGGAAGAGGTTTTTTAGAAGATCGGCAATTGAGCAACAATATGTCAGAATGGATGGGGGTACCTATCTACTGTTTAAAAACTACTTCATATGAAATTTAGGACACAACATAGAAGAAGCAAAATATGTTACTCAAGTATTGTTATACGTAGATTGGGTAATCACTCTACGTTGGGAAAGGCTGCATAACCCCTTACAATCTCATTGATTTAAGATAAATTTGTGCCGAGTTTTCTGATAATCTAATCAATTTAGTGTGAATGTCCTCGAAACAGTGGAACAATGTATACGAATATTTTAAATCAATTTGTCTAGCCAACCAGAGAAACTGCATTGAAATCAGTGCAGCCGTTAGTGTCTAGGATAAGATAGAAGGCAGTGGCAGCCATTTTAAATCGAAACTCACTTGAGCATACAGAATCAGTGCTAACTAATAAGACCTGATTAAACAGTCTCTATAATCATTGCCATGGCTTCGCATTTAAGGCATAACTCCATTGAAATCAAGCTGAAAAGCAGTTTCAAAGTTTATTTATTTCAGTGCATGAAACCAATTCGCATTTCTATCCAATAATCCCTGAGACAAAACTAACACAAAACTCACACTTTACAAGACACTCATCCTACCCGTGCTTCTTTATGGCACAGAGGCATGGACCCTATTAAGAACTGATGCAACGACCTTGAGAGTGTTCGAGAGAAAAGTCCTACGTAAGATCTTCGGTCCTGTAGGAGTTGGCGTTGATTTCCTTATCCGATGCAACAGTGAGCTGTATGAGCTCCTCAACGACATTGACGTTGTACAGCGTATTAATATCCAGCGGCTGCGCTGGCTCGGCCATGTCGGTCGAATGGAGGAGGATGCTCCGGCGAGACGGGTATTTGATGCGGGAATCTGCGGAAGTCGGCGAAGAGGACGACCTTGCAACCGTTGGAAGGACCAAATCGAGGAAGCCCTGTCATCGATTGGTGTATGTGTTGCAGCAGACCGAAATCCCTTACACGGGTTGTTCCCTGAGAATAGATGCTGGAATTCATTCAATTTAAATAATTCATCGGTACGCTTCCTATTTAATTTAGGACTGGTGAACCCTGCAATAAAGTAAGATTCAGTTACGATCACACCACTAATGTTATGCGTGTTAATTTTAGACACGAGTAGTGGGATCTACAATTTAAAGTTGATTCCGAACGATAGATTTTTGAGAAACTTTTCATGGCTGTTTTATTTACTCCCAGAGTTTTTACCAAAAATCTGCTGAAAGGAAATCGCCGAAGAACTATTTTTTTTCATATTTTCGTTTTGACGACTGACCTGGCGTTTGAACCGAGCCCTCACGTCTAACACGACCTACCAGACTAAGGCAACTTCAATAAATATCTCTGCCTAATAGAAATTCACGCGGGTAGAATTAATTGTGATATTACAATGGGCATAAATGCTGGCCTATTTGAGATCTCTTCCTTCAAGGAGGTCCGCCACTTCACTTCACCTAACCTAACATATTAGAAAATCGAAGAGAGTTGAGAGATATAATTACGTTCTTATGTGGTAAGAAGTGCTTGATCTGGGAAATTCATCAGTCTCTGAAATATAGGAACCCATATTACATTGACCCGAGACTGTAGCGAGAGTCGATCAATTCAGACCTAAAATTTGTATCGGAAAGAAATTTGATTGCTGCTAGGCTGTCAGAGAGAATGCTCAAAATCAGTTTAACTGTGTAGTGCATGTTCATTACACATGCATACATACCCACATAATTGGCGATTGCAACCCTTTAGTCAAGATTACAACCTAGCTTCTCATATCATCCATGTTGTGTGTGTTAATTTTATACATGAGTGGCGGGGTCTACAGTTTAAAGTCGACTGCGAATGACAGATTTTTCAGAAACTTTTTTATGGCCATTGTATCGGCTTCAAACACTCTGCGGTTGTCAACGAGACAGAAAGATACACTAGGATTAGGCTCTTTGAACATAATTCCGTACCCATCTTAATATTAAGTTTAGAACCGTCCTTGTAGACTTGTACAAAAGACCTGGAGAAGGCTAATGTGAAATTTCCTGTCTAGATAAGATTCAGGCATGGTAAAATCAGTTTCATTTAGAGTTTGAAAATCCTCAGATAGGACAGAAGTAATTTAACAGCGTGACAGGGGTTCTAACTTGTATTGCTACAAGTGCCAAGCTAGAAGGAAGCAACTTAAGCTTAACAAATATGACATTTGTAGTCATCATAGTGTAGTAGGTAGTGTTCTGGCTTATTAGACGTGAGATCATGGTTCAAATCCCAAGTCAGACATCTGCAAAATGAAATATGTAGATCCCGCCATAGTAGCCGCCGTAGTCTAGTAGGTAGTGTGTTGGCTTATTAAACGTAAAGCCAGGGTTCGAGACCCAGGCCGAACATCAAGACAAAATACAAAAAGTATTTTCAACGGCGACTTCCTCTCAGCAGATTTCTGGCAAAAACTCTGAGAGTAAATAAAATTCCCATGAAAAAGTTTTTCAAAAATCTGTTGTTCGGAGTCGACTTTAAACTGTAGGTCCTGCCATTTGTGTATACAAATTAACACACACGACATAAGTGGTGTGAGAAGCTAAATCGTAAACCTGACTTAAGGGTTGTAATGACCAATATGGCCATTGTAGAGCTGATGCGCCGTGTACAAGTAATCTGTATCGCAAAAGTTCTCCACACTTTATAAAGGAGCTTTACATTGCAATTTTTTATTAAGGAAAGCCTACCAGAAGAGGGAATCCGAGATGCTGAAAAATGCACAAACTGATGAGATCTGATGATGACCTCCTTTATGTGTCCCGGGGGTTCCAAAGTACATATATAATCAAAATTTTTTTGATCAAAGGTCACACCCTTTAATCGTTAATTTTGAACGTATATAGGTCTCGCATTTTATTTCTGAGTATCTTATTTACTGTTTATTCCCCAAAAATGTAGCGTGCACTCCTCTACCCCTACCCATTATTTGAATTTTATGTGGTAACCTTACCACCAGCATGCTTTTGTTCCCTTTACATACTAAAAATTTCCTTTAATTTTAAACACTTTTTGTTGTTGTTGTTGTTCCTTTTTGGCAATCAATTTTTTTTAGTATGTTTACAGTTATGTTGTTCTTGTGGTGGTATTATGCGCAGGACATCATCATCTTTCAGCAGCAGGATGTCCTTATTATCCTCTGAACAAAATTAAGTTTCATGACTGTGGCGACTATGAATGAGGCAATAATTTTAGTGTCGTTTTTTTTCTTCTTTTTCTGTTTAATTTTTACTGTTATTGTCGTCAGGACATAAACAGTTATGTAATTTAATATGTTGTTGGTCTCTCTACAATGGGTATATTAATACGATTAATAAGAATAATGTGGCATCATAAGATGAAGTAACCTATTGAGAGAGAAGATTTTGTTTTTTTTTGGAGTGTTAAAAATCTCCGGGGGTTGTTATCTAACAAATCTAGTGGAAGTACTTTTTTGATTGTTTTGTTTTGCACAGGAAATATCATATTTTTTACTGAAGTACTCTACTACTTTTTTTAACCAATTAAAATTTATTTGTTTTTTTTTAAAGTTTATTAAAAAAAAAACCATTTTTAATGACACTCTAATTATTGTCTGGTGTTTGTTGCGACACTTGTATAGACTTTGATAACAGGTTTCCATATTTAATTTGAAGCTTTCAATGGGAATTTATCAATTGTTGTTGTCGTTGTTGGAACGAAATAATTGTTATTTAATTGATATTAGAAATAGAAATTAAAATAAACAAAAAAATATTCTATTTGAAGTGCTTACAAGTCTAACATATACTTATGTGTTGTTGGTTGGTGTCTAAAAAATTAAAAAAAAATGAAACCAACACTAGGCGCCTATATTTCCATTTTACGTGATTTTTTTATTTTTGCAGTTACAGTTCTTCTCATTCCTATGTGTAGCATAGAGTCTGGTTAAATCATCTTCAGTTTAGGCCATCCACTGCCACATTCTTAATTTCACTTCAGCCTTTTTCCCGGTCTTGGCAGCTTCATAATTAATCTGTCTCCTCTAGGTACTAGTAAACTTTTCTCTAAGCGGCTACCCTAGAGATTCTAGTCTACTGGAATTCACATTATTTCGTCTCGAGGTGTTCGTAGAGTATGGTGAAGCCAAATCCATTAGGGAATTTCTAATGCCGCTCGATTGGCATTTGATTTGCCTCGGTGCTCTTGACATACCATTCTTAGGATTCATGGCAAATAGGGCTCAAACACCTTTTGTGAATTCTACACGAGCGAGTCACTGATTGCACAGCCCTGTAAATTGTTTGCATGCACCCTTAAAGTAGGGGGTGGGTTTATGTCAAGGGATGCAAGAGAAAAAGAAACACATTACGGAGGTCCTTAAAAATTAATTAGGTTTACTTGACAATTGTTACTCAGGGGTTTTTGGGGTCGCTGATTACAGATCTTCATTCATATTTAAAAAATTCAAAATTGTGGATCCAATATGCCGTTCGAGGTTTATAAAAATTAATCAGATTTACTTGACCGCCATATCGGATCCGCCATTTTGAATTTTTTTATTTTCGTGTACAGCGACTTCGGAAACACCTGGAGCCATCTTATTTGCACAAAAAAGTCCAAATTTGCAGGGCTGTGTTAAGCCAAGGTAATGTTCTGTGTTGGGTGGGATCAGAAGGGTGTTAGTTATGAAGAGCTGCTAAAACCGGGTCAGACTATCACGGGAGATCTGAACAGACAACAATTAATTCGTTTGAAGCTAGCTAGAAAACGTCGTGAATATGCAACCAGACATGAGGCCGTAATTTGCCATCATTACAATGCTCGGCCACATACTGCGACGTCGTTGAAGAAATATTTTGGAATACAGTGGATGAAAAGTTTTTCATCACCCGCCGCATAGCTTAGACCTTAACCCTTCTAATTAGCATATGTTTTGATCGATGCAGAGACTGCACTTACTGGCAAACGATTCACTCGATTCAGAGCGGGCTACCAAATATTTGTTCGATCCATTCTGGGCCTGAAAAGATGAGCGACTTTTTTTTGGAGACAGAATCCATAAATAACAAAAAAAAATGGTCGTAGATTTCGATGGGCGACAAAGCGTTTACTTCCCACAAAGAGTGGACAAAAACTACCCCAAAAGGATCGACTACTGCATTTAATTCATATTCATTCATACGTACGTAGGTAGTCCCATAGTAAAATACAATCGAAATCCTAGCCTTTTGTGTATTTGGTTGTTTCAGTTTTCTTTTTGAAGCCGCGAAATGAATCACCCTTTATGTGGTTATGATTTGTATTGTGCATGTAAATTTTGTAAAGTGTTGTTTGTCTCTATTGAATCTGATTCAATTAAATATTAATTACCCATGATTGTAAAGCCACTCAATCAATTTAAATACGGTTTTAAATATAATTTTTTTGTTTTGTTTTGCATAAAATAAATAATAATTATTGTTGATGAAAGATTATATGCAACAATTAAAATAATTATGACAGTGGAAGCACTAGCAATTGGAGCACGCTTTTCTGAAGTATAGAACAAGTATACGGGTTCTGTGATAAATAATTTGTTTTAATTGGCTTGAAGAGGATATACTTCATGAAGTGTTTACGTAGCGTATTGGCAGAAAAAAGGGAGAGTAATGAACTCAATTTTAGAAGAAGCAAATCCAGTGGGCCATCTATCGGCTTAAATTTGAACCACGGGTTATTTGGAATCCGGCAATACTTTTCTCATTCTATTCTGTCACAAAATTCAGTGGAGATAATATCCACTGAACGTAGTGAAACGATTTACGCTTTAGCAACGTTGCAGTTTAATGGGTCAACGAAAAACTGCACGATGATGTCTACCTTGCCAAAAAAAAAAAATCCGCTTTTCGGATGAAGCTCAGTTTCATCTTGGTGGGTACCAGAGATCAGCAATGAATCGCTTTTTCGCTACTCATAAGAACTTATGAAATTTCAAGTATGAGTGAGTCATCAGTATTGAAATTCAACTATGTACTCTGATTCATTCGTACTCCCAACCACATTGATTTATAAGTACAGGTTGCAATGAGTATGAGTACAACGTTGACATCAAACTCATACCATTCGAAATATGTTTGATTCATACGCCTACTCATTCAGATTCATAAATTTAGAAAAATACTTATGTGTACTCATAAATGATTCGAGTGATTCGAATCATTCATCAAAATTTTCAGTCTTAGTTGTTGTTGCATTTACAAGGAAAGAAGAAAGACACATAAACAAAAAAGACAAAGACAGCAAACACACAACATTCTTGTGAGTATGTAGTGTTCGTAGGCGAATCCTACTTAGTTTGTGATTCGTGTATACGATGAGTCATGGAGAGTCGAAATCAATAACATCATGCGTATTGTTAAGTATGAGTACCATGAGTATTTCAAACTTTGAGTATGAGTAGTATGAGTATGACATTAAAATAAGTATGAATGCGTATAAGTATCAGAAATTATAAGTATGATTCGAATCTACTCATCGTTTTGAATACTCATTGTTGACGTTTTTCGGGTGAAGCTAAGTTTCTTCTTGGTGGGTACATTAATAAGCAAAATTTCCGTATTTGGGGCTCAGAAAACCCACACGTGGTCTTATTGAAGTCAGTGCATCCATTACGAGTGACTGTTTGGTGCGGCTTGCAAAGCGAAGGCATCATTGGCCCATATTTATTTGGAAACGAGGACTGCACATCTATTACAGGCAATGGAGACACCTATCGCACCATGACAACTGATTTTTTTGTACCTGCTCTTCATGGTATTGATGTAAACGATGTTTGTTTGCCACACATCTCATGCCACAATTGATTTTTTGCGTCAAGCGTTTGATGGCCGTTTAATTAGCCGAAATGGTGATGTAAATTGGCTGAGAAGAAGAAGCTGCGATTTGACACCGTTGAACTATTTTCTGTGGGGTGCCGCTATAGAAAAGTGTTATGTCGACAAACCAGAGACAATTGAGCATTTGAAGGCCAAGGTTAGGTTAGGTTAGAGGACGTGCACTTGTCAATTAAGACAAGTACAGTACCCGGAGGTGGAATTGACCCATTGTACAACGTCCTAGTTTCTTACCAAATCTTTATTTAACTTGCAGAGTCTTTATTTTTTATATCAAAATCGCAGTTCTTGCACGTTAAATTCGGTGGAATGTTTTCGTATTGGTACTTTCAATGGTGGCTTTAATATTGACTTCCAATGCTCCAAGATTAAGGGCCTGTTTCTGCAAGACAAAGAAACCGTTTGTCTTATAGAAACAGGGCATTAGAGGGTCCTTATATACGTCTTCGATCACGAAAAATAGTTTTTACAGCCTCTCGATTTTAAATCATAAGCTACTCAATCGAATTATGCCGCAATTGCAAACGCTTTGCTATTGTTGCTTAAGTGGATCGCCATGATGTTGATTAGTATTCTTAGGTTAGGTTAGGTTAGAGGACGTGTACTTGCCAATTAAGACAAGGTCGAATTGACCCATTGCACAAAGTCCTAGTTTCTCACGCCACTTATGTTGTGCGTGTTAATTTTATACATGAGTGATGGCACCTACAGTTTAAAGTCGACTCCGAACGACAGATTTTTGAGAAACTTTTTCATGGCAATTTTATTTACTCTCAGAGTTTTTGGCAGAAATCTGCTGCGAGGAAGTCGCCGTAGAAATACTTTTTGTATTTTGTCTTGATGTCTGGCCTGGGGTTCGAACCCTGGCTTTAAGTCTAATAAGCCAACACCCTACCTACCAGACTACCGTGAAGGCCAATATTCGTGATGAACTTGCCGAGATACTACCTATACACTCGAAAAAGTGCATGGAAATTGGTCCAATCGAATGAGCTACTATGAGGAAATGAAATAATATTCGATTTCTAACCGTAACAATTATACACATGTATTGCCAAAGTGGATTTAGATACAATCCATTACCTTCTTTACACAACTAGAAGCTGTAGTCTTTACGATATTTTGTTCTTTCTTTAGAAGTTCCACTGTAACATTGTTATAAAAAATTTTTCTTTTCATATTTTAATTTTAAATGAAATATTTTATAATTTTTTATTTGTTTTTATAATTTTTTTTTTCTCTTTTTTTTTGTTTATAAATATTTTTCTTGGCTATAAAATAGTCAGTAGTCCAAATGATTTGTGAAATACCATCACAGTATTTAAAAACCACAAATGTTTATACATTGTTTATTAAACAAAAAAATTTAAAAAAATCATGGAAATAAACTAAAATATTATAAAAAATATTAATAGAAATAAACAACAACAACAACTAGAACAAAAAAAACCAAAGAAAAATACTCATAATTAATGTAAAATGTGGAGAGAAAAAATTCTGCTAAAAACATGTCATGTACAGGCAGGCAAACAATTGAACATTAAAATATCAAATAAGTTGCTTCACATTTTTTCTTTATTATTTTATTATACCACATCAACTATTAGAATACAGGGTGTTACAGGAATTAAATGTTATTTATAACTGTTTTAGTGCGGTTGTATGACTACAAAATCGATCATTTTGAACTGAACGGCAGCTGCTTTATTTATTAAGGGCGATTATTACAACTTCCCTTTAGTTTAGGGTTTAGTTAAAGGTAACTTTAGCTAAAGTGAACTTTAAAGTCACATTTAGCTTCTTTTCGTTATTACAACCTACAGATAAAATAAAGTAAACTTTTTCAAAAATATGGCAGTGCCGAAGCAATGTCGATAACACTGCTCAATTAAACAAGTTTTTTTTTACACGCAGTGGCGACGACGGGGTTTGTTTATATTTGAAGTTGCCATATTGAAAGTAATATATAATATGGCATGTTCAAATATAAACTTAACTTTAAAAGTTACCGGTAGGATAATCTTCCCTTTAGCTTAACGGTCACTTCTATCATATTGTCCATTTATAATAATGAAACAAAATTTATCTGCCCGTTTAAATCCTCCTTTTAGTTAACGTCAAGTTGTAATATTCACCCTAAAATAATAAAAACAGTGCGTACACCCGAGAATATTGCTGCTGTGGCAGAAAGTGTGCGTGAAGCGCCATCAACATCAATTCACCGTCGTTCTCAACAATTGAACATTTCGGAGACATCATTGAGACGAATTTTGCATAAAGACCTTGGTATAACGACATACAAAGTCCAATTGGTTCAGGAGTTGAAGCCAATTGACCATCCAATGCGTTTTCGCTTCGCTAAATAGGCCTGCGATCGACTTACAGAAGATGCCGATTTTGGCAAGAAAAAAATCATCTTTTCAGATGAAGCTCATTTTGATCTTGGCGGGTATGTAAACAAGCAAAATTATCGCATTTGGGGCACAGTAAACCCGCACGCATACATTGAAAGGCCGACGCACCCAAAACGAGTCACTGTTTGGTGCGGATTTTGGTCCAGAGGCATAATTGGGCCATTTTTCTTCGAAAATAAGCAAGGAGTGGCCGTTACAGTCAATGGCGATCGTTATATCGGGCCATGTTGAACGAATTTTTGTTCACAAAAATTGAAGAGGAGGATATTGGCAACATTTGGTTTCAACAGGACGGCGCTACGTGCCACACAGCCGAAGCTACACTCGATGTTTTGCGCCCTGTTTTTGAAGAACGCATTATCAACCGCAGAGCTGATGTCGTTTGGCCACCTCGGAGCTGCGATTTGACACCGTTGGACTATTATTTGTGGGGTGCCGTCAAAGATAAGTGTTACGCCGGCAAGCCAGAGACAATTGACGCTTGTTAGGACAATATTCGTGAAGCCATTGGTGAAATACAGCTGCACACAATCGATAATGTGCTTAAAAATTGGACCGGCCAGCCGATGCAGCCATTTGAATGAAAA
This sequence comes from Sarcophaga variegata, assembly GCA_932273835.1. Lineage (NCBI taxonomy): Eukaryota > Metazoa > Arthropoda > Insecta > Diptera > Sarcophagidae > Sarcophaga > Sarcophaga variegata. The sequence goes on along the minus strand of OW026361.1, from coordinate 11,950,094 downwards.
TAATCTCCAGTTTTTACCGGAAGGATTGTACTTTCAAATGAAAAAAGAAATTTGAGAAAATATTCAGTAGTTTTTTTTGAAGCATTTTCAAAAAAATAAAAGTTATTTGGCGGACCCTTTATACTCCTACGGAATTTTTATCCAAGACTAGAACCTAATGTCTAGCCTATTTAAAACCCGTATATCTGCATCGCTTAAGGAAAACTTAACCGAATCCAGCTTGTATATTCAATCAAATTGTCGGGTATACCATAAGTTTGCATAAAATTGTTTGTGATGAACAAATTTGTTGAATTTCTAAACTAGTTTTTCGTCACTTTATTGAGTACCTAGTCACAGTCTATGATACAGCAGATTTGAATGACAATACAAGTGCAATTTTTTTTCGATTCTTTAAAGATGTTTTTTTCTAAATTCATGTGTAATATTTTTGTTACAGTTTTTTTAGAATATTTCTCATATCTATTCCCCTCATACAATAGAAGACTGATAAAGAAACAAAGAAAAGATGACATAACATAAGTTGCACTGAGATTGCTGTGTGTTTAATCTGCATACAAAAGATCTTTAAATACTTACGAATGCTGATACAATACAATACCATACGTTACGATATGATGCCATGATATGTTATGTTACGATATGATGTGATATGATATGATACGATACTACAATACGTTATAATGGTTTGTTTTAATAGCAGATTGTATCGCATGAATGGCATTTCATTTAATGTTTGCGAATTCTATTGTGATTTCTTATTTTTCTTTTGTCTTCATTCTGATATTTTTCTTTCATTCATGGTGAATAAAAAATATCGACCAATAAACCGCGGGCTAATATTTCAATAGAATAGAGGTTTTTGTTATGACAAAAATCCGTAAGACTTGTGTGTTTGTAAATAGTTTTGCAATGGTGATGAGTTTTACAGATTTTTTTTCTTGAAAGAATTTTAAATTGATTTTGAGTAACCTACACTAACATTGTCAGAAGACGCAGAACACAGGATAAAATGAAGATAATGTTGGGAGCCCTATTTGATTAGCAAAATTTATGGCGACAACCCAGAGTAATAATTACCGCCTGGCTGTCAGACAGAGTGCCAATATCCCAGAGGTATTGTAATTCGTAGTAGTCGCCGTAGTCTAGTAGGTAGTGTGTTGGCTTATTAAACGTAAAGCCAGGGTTCGAGACCCAGGCCGGATATCAAGAAAAAATACAAAAAGTATTTTCTTCGACGACTTCCTCTCAGCAGATTTCTGGCAAAAACTCTGAGAGTAAATAAAAATTGCCATGAAAAGTTCCTCAAAAGTCTGTCGTTCGGAGTCGACTTTAAACTGTAGGTCCCGCCACTCAAGTAAAAAATTAACGCACACAACATAAATGGTGTGAGAAGCTAGGCCGTAATCCTGACTGAAGGGTTGTAATGACCAATTATGTATGTATGTATGTATGTATGTATTGTAATTCTCAATAAACATTACCGCAGTCCATACCTACACTTACAACTGGAAAAAGCTGAAATTGTCCGATAATATAATCGAGTGGGCGATCTTAAAACTTCGAAAATATTCTCCCACCTTCAGCTCATACTTGAACCATCCATGAAGATCTGTCAAACAACAATTTGAAGATCATTATCTGGAGACATTACTCGATAAAGATCCGTGCAGGAGCAAGAAGAGCTTACAAAATCATTGGTCATATCCCAAGAAGCCATTTTAAAGCGTTTTAAAGCATCAAGATTCCTTCAAAAGCAATGAAAATTGGGTGTGACATGAACCAAAGCCGAGTGAGGTTGAAAGACAATTTGTATGACTGAAGTCCTTTAAAAGTAAACCGTGTTTTCATCGAATTATCCCTAGTGACGGAAACTAGATTTATTATAACAACTCCAAGAGTAAATAATCACAGGTGAAGCGCGGTAATATGCGAAACCTACAGCCCAGCAGAATTTTTTGTGGGATCAGAAGGTTGTGATCCATTATGAGCTGTGAAAATTGAGCCAGACTATCACGTGAGATTTATGCAGACAACAATACATTTGCTTGAGTTGAAACTGCAAAACTTCCGCATTATGCAACTAGATGTATTGGCCGTAGTCTAGTAGTTAGTGTGTGGGTTCGAGCCCCAGTACAGACATCAAAACAAGTTCCTCTCAACAGATTTCTGGCAAAAACTCTGAGAGTAAATAAAATTGCCATGAAAAGATTCTCAAAAATCTGCCGTTCAGAGTCGACTTTAAACTGTAGGTTCCGCCACTCATGATAAAATTAACACAGACAGCATAAGTGGTGTGAGAAACTAGGTCTAGGACTGAAGAGTTGTAATGACCAATTATGTATGTTATGTATGTATTATGCAACCAGATACGAGGCCATATTTTTCTACTATGACAACGCACGGTCACATCAAAAACTGTTTGGAAAACTGTGGAAGAGAAGTTTTATTTCACGCGCCGTATAGCCCAGACCTTGCCCTTTCTGACTACCATTTGATCTCATCTGAATACTTAACACACCAGAGTAGGGTGTCAAATAGTTGCTCGATTAATTTTTGGCCTCAAAGGAAGAGCGTTTTTTTTTTTCAAACGGAATCCATAAATTACCAAAAAAAAAGAAAACAGTGGGAAATAGTCGTATCTTCCGTTGGACAATACTATTTTTCAAAAAACTATATTAATAAAGCATTTATTTCAAATAAAAATGACCAGGTTTTAAGTTATGCTGCCAATAGCTCTCTTAAAATTACTTCGATTCTCATAGAAAAGACTCTGATTACCATATGATTGGATTGTAGCTTTGGTTGTTAATGGACTCAAGGTTTAACATAAAAAATAATAAAATGAAGGACAATAAACCGAACGAAGACCAGTATTTAAAACTATGCCTTGATTGTCAAACACCAAATCTTGGCTTAATCATAAAGTTATTTTTTTAAATTTTTTCTGTTGAATGCATTCATTTAAGCCTCTGTCTTTTATGAATTTTGTGCAATCGCTATAGTTTTTAGTGTTTTTTTTGCTTTATTTTGCAATTGTCTAGTATCTACGAAAAAAGACCCTCATAATCTAGAAAAGCGATGAAAACAAAAAATAATTTCATGTACATGATGATGTTTAAGTTTGAAAGCCAATGTTCAAATACAACAACAACAACAAAATTATTATTAAATTTTTTTTTTTTTTGTTTAAAAACTAGAGCATATTGTAGTTTGACGTTGTTTATCTCATTTACATGGTAACATTTTTTTTCGCAAGTTTTTCTTCTCTATTATGAGGCTGTTGTTGTTTTCGTTCCTCTAGTTTGCCTTGTTTCGGCTGCCAAAGGTTCATTGTTCTAAACCATGGACGGAATAAAAAAATCAATAAATTTTTAAAGCTTTGCAACGTTTAAAATGATTTGAGAACTTTTAATAAAGAATCGAATTTTTTTTTCGTATGCCTTTATGACCTGGATACGTGATTAAAATTAGCTTTGTTTAGAGGGCTATTGCAGGGTAACAATAGACCAGTGACTTGTATTAACTGATGAACTTTTTTGAGCTTATAAAAGGATTTGTTTAAACCATAAATAAAAGGATTGTTGAAACCATTGAGGTGTAAGTATTTGGTATTTTAATTGCAAAGCTACATGGCTCTTAAACTTCTAATCTTTCTGACAGTGCTTGACTGGCATATTAATTTATAAAAAAATACCTACAGTTCTCGACAAGATTACGGCCGATAACTATACTTTTTATACGGTCAAGGAATTCATCTATCTTGGCTCCGCCGTTACCACCAGAAATGATGTCAGTCTGGAGATCAAGCGTAGGATCACTCTTGCAAACAGGTGCTACTATGGTCTCAATAGACAATTGAGTAGCAGAGACCTCTCTCGTACGACAAAAATAACACTTTACAAGACACTCATCCTACCCGTGCTTCTTTATGGCGCAGAAGCATGTACCCTATTAAGTACAGATGCAGCGGCCTTGAGAGTGTTCGAGAGAAAAGTACTACGTAAGATCTTCGGTCCAGTGCGAGTTGGCGTTGATTTCCGCATCCGATCCAACAGTGAGTTGTATGAGCTCCTCAACGACATAGACGTTGTACAGCGTATTAATATTCAGCGGCTGCGCTGGCTCGGCCATATCGTTCGAATGGAGGAGGATGCTCCGGCGAGACGGGTATTTGATGCGGGAATCTGCGGAAGTCGGCGAAGAGAACGACCTTGCATCCGTTGGAAGTACCAAATCGGGGAAGCCCTGTCATCGATTGGTGTGACCAACTGGCGTAGGCGCGCACGAAGCAGAGGCGCCTGGAAGGATGTGTTGCGGCAGGCCGAAATCCGTTAAACGGGTTGTTATGGCCAATTAAAACAAAACGCTACAGTTCTCAGATAGACTAAGTTATACAGCCTTGAAATAAGTCAAATGGGCTTAAGCTTTTTGTGAAATCTTCCCTTTGCTGTACAACCAAAATTTATTTAATTAAAAATAGAATTAAATTCCATGAAGTCTATGTGAACACTCTCCACTTCATACAGAAGAGGGGATAAATGCTCTTTAAAGCTTGTCCAGCTAGTAAGTGCATTTATCTAGCTTTTTTTCAAAGTTCTAAAATAACAGGGTTGCCCTTTGTATACCATATTTCCAGAAAAATCGCTCTCAATACCATGAAGTCTATTTGAGCACTCTCTGCCTCGTATAGAAAAGTGGGCAAATACTTTTTAAAGGCTGTCGATCCAGTAACTGCATTTCTCAAGTTTTTTCAAAGTTTATAAAATAACAGGGTTGCCCTTTGTCCACCATATTTTCAGAAAAAGCGCTCTCAATATCATGAAGTCTATTTGAACACGCTCTACCGCATACAGAAAAGTGGGTAAATACTTTTTAAAGGCTGCCGAGCCAGTAACAGCATTTATCATGTATTTTTTAAAGTTCTAGAATAACAGGGTTGCCCTTTGTGCAGCATATTCGCTCTCAATGCCATGAAGTCTGTTTGAACACGCTCTACAGCATACAGAAAACTGAGTAAATACTTTTTAAAGACTGTCGAGCCTGTAACTGCTTTTATCAAGTTTTTTCAAAGGTTCTAGAATGACAGGGTTGCCCTTTGCCTAGCCAGAGGCGCAGAAAAAGCGCACACTAAGAAAAGACTGTGGGTTGTTGAACTGAACCCACTCACTGTTTTAAGAAACTCAGCTTATTGAGTCCTAGTCTGTGTCAGGGAGTTTCCGTGATATGGGTCTACCCTGGTGAGTCTCTGAACTATGGAGAGAATAGTTTTGCAAAACTATAACTAAAACTATAAAACAACTATTAAGTGGATAGATAGGTAGAGGTGGCCGACTTGCCAAAGAAGGCCTTCAAGGCCATATAAGGCCTATTATAATACCAGAGTTAGCCATTTTCTCCCAGTCTTGCAACAATTCTAAATTTCTGATGGAGCAGCTGAAACTGCTAATGTTCTTCTCTGTCAGATCGTTCAAGGTTTCATCAGAATTTTGCCTGGATGAGAAAAAGGAAAGCCAAATGATAAGCTTAAATGATAATGCAGTTCCAGATTTCAAAATTTCTTATTCTTCTAGAATTATATTTTTTTTATTCATCAATTAAATTTTTGTTTTTCTTCTTTTATTTTCAGGTACGTATCATGCAGTAAACAAACAATTTGGCTAAGTTAAGTTTGATTTATAAATGAAACTGATTGGTAAGTCATTCGAACTGTTCCATCTCTGCAAATGTGATGCAATAACTTTAATTTCTAAATTTAATTTACAAAAACTTAATTCTGTTTTTTATGAACATTAAAAAATATGTCCCCTGCTGTTAAAGTTTTTATTACGACTTCTATTACAAAAGAAGAACGTGTGCTTAAGTACACGTCGTATTTATTTTTTACTTTTCCTTGTGATTATTTTAAGTCATAGCGATACTTAAAACGTTCATAATAGGCTTTAAATAGTTTTCTTTTCATTCTTTAAGTCTCCTCTTTTGCGGTTTTTAATTTCATTATAAACGTCCATTGACATTAACAATTATTATGCCGGAGATTACATGCTAACAAGACATTAGAAAAAATAAAATAAAATAAAAATACAAAAAAAAGAACCTAGGCAATCCTCTAAATAGTGAAATGTGAGTAATTGACTTTTAAATGACTTTGAAATTTGTTAAAAAAAATCACCATAACTTTATAGGCCATAAATCTAAGTTTATATTCCTGGAGAGGAAAATTCCAGCCTATTACCTCTCTCTTATAGCAAAAAGAATAGGGTTTTATTGCCTAAAATTAAATAAAAAAGTGTTAACTTAAGTTAAACGTTTCTGTCGTCCTTTTCTCATTGTATTCTGCCGGCTTAATTCGTTTGGTATTGTTCTCTTCAGGGTCTTTAAGTGACCTATCTGTAGAGAAGCCCTTTGTCCTTCCAGTCTGGCATAATTCTGTTGATGTCAACCTAACCATTTCAATTTGCTTCAAATCCTTTATCATTTTTAAGGCTAATTATTTGTCATATCCCAGAGCCGCACTTTGGAAAAATAATTATGGAATTATACTCAAAACTTTTTATAAAGTTTAATAGTAAAGAATTAAACTTAAAAAATATTTAAAAAAATAAAAAAAAATCTTTGTCAGAAGTGGGATTCGAACCCACGCCCTCAGAGAGGACCAGAACGCTCGTACACACTCTGTTGGAACAGAGCAAGTTTTAACACTTGAGTCTGGCGCCTTAGACCGCTCGGCCATCCTGACTTATGACTACACATTTCTATGAACGAATTATAAATACAAAAACTCAAGTTAAACGTATACGAGGGTCGCGCATTTATTGATGAAATACAGATATAAAACTAGAATAAACTAATAAAGTTTCTTTTAGCAATTACAAAACTCTAACCAGCCAAACTCCTTTTTCCTTTAAAGGATATAGGACTGACACAAAGCACTAAAAACCATCTTTTATTTGTTCTTTACCTCGCATCATTCTTGTTAATGAAAGTTTTCCAGCTAAGCAGGTGATTGATCTAGGAAGATAGGTTTGTTATCAGTAGTTGCTTAGTACTAAAAAATGAGCATTTAGCCATTAAAAAATTCTTGTCAGAAGTGGGATTCGAACCCACGCCCTCAGAGAGGACCAGAACGCTCGCGAACTCTGTAGAAACAGAGCAAGTTATTACACTTGAGTCTGGCGCCTTAGACCGCTCGGCCATCCTGACTTGTACTGGCCCGTCAGTTATATTTTGTGTATTATATTATGGCTTCAACAAATTAAAGGAAAAATGATTAAAGGAATTACTAGTTATAATTTGTATAATTAATGATAAAATAATAGCAAGAAATTAGTAGTTAATAATGAAATAAGAATAGTCAAAAATTATAATGAAATAATACTAAATTAATGGTAGTAAAATATTAGCAATAGCAGTAGAATATTAAAAATTGTAATAAAATATTAGTACAAGTAATAAGATATTAATAATAGTAACAGCAAAATATTAGTAATAGTAATAGCATAATAATAATGTTAAAAGATGGCTAATGGTAGTAGCATGTTTATGATAATAGTAAAATATAATAGTAATAGTGGAATATTAATAATAGCAAGTAATATATACTATTTATAATTGTAAAAGGATGTGTTAATAGTAGTAAAATATCAGTAATATTAAACTAAACAATTAATAGTAATAGTATACTGTTATTAATAATAGTAATTTACGCATAATAAAATATTTTTAGTAGTAAAAAACATTAATAACAGCATAAAATTTTATTTAAAATAATAAAATAATAACAATAAAATAATAATAATTAAATAAGAAAGTAATACATATATTAAAATTATTAACTGAAGTTAATTAAGAATTTGTACAATGGGTCAATCCGACCTCCGGGTACTGTACTTGTCTTGATTGAACCTCTAACCTAATTATGAATACTATTATAAAAATAATCATTAAATGTTAAAAATAATATTTTATTAAATAATAAAACAAAAAAATTCTTTGTCAGAAGTGGGATTCGAACCCACGCCCTCAGAGAGGACCAGAACGCTCGTACACACTCTGTTAGAACAGAGCAAGTTTTAACACTTGAGTCTGGCGCCTTAGACCGCTCGGCCATCCTGACTTGTTGATGACTCATTGCTAAGATCGAAATTTATTTTTAATTTCACAATTATTTTTTGCAACTTTATAATAATTTCTATTAATTTCTTTTTATATGTATTATTGTTTATTTATTTAATACGCATTTCGTGTACTACAAATCAAGTGATTTAATGCTTTAATGTTTTATTTTACTTCCATAAATATTAAAAAATTCATTTCAATTACAAAATCTTTTTTTTTTAGTTAAAATTGCATGAATTCTCTCTTTAATTACCATTAAAAATCGCGTGACTTTATAAACAATAATAATAAATGAAATACAGCAATAAATTAAAAAAGAAAAATTAGGTAATAAATTTAATCGGTTTTTAAGTCTTAGTGTAAACAGTGAAATAGTTGTAAACAATGAAAATAAGAAAGAAAAAAATATTTTTTTAATGCAATTTAATGAGGCAATTCAAATTCACATTGTCTTTGAGGGCCTAAAGAAAATTATGCCATAAATTTAGAAACAAAATTTTTTCAAATAGCTTTGCAAGTTGGTATTTAGTTTCAGTAAAATCTAATGATTATTCATTAATAGGTAATTTATGTTGAGGATTTTTATTTTAATATTATTGTTAATGAAGGAAAAAAGAAATGTATAATGTTTACTAGGTATACATTACCCAGCAAATAAATTGCAAAGTACCAAGCATGTTGACAAGTCTGAATAATAAGTTTTTTTGCAATTAAATTTCAAAAATATTCGTCAATAAATCTTTTTTTTTACTACCTTATAGTGTAAACGAGTACTAAAATAACTAAACAAATGCCTTAAAAATATTGTTGTTTTAATTCAAATCTCTTTTACTCTCCCACCACAGAGAGTATAACATTTAAATAAAACAACAACTAAAAGTGTAATGAATTTATCAGAGTCCCCAACTACATAAGTGGTGAATGAAATCAAAACAAATGTTTATTTCCATACGCATATCCATACACACACTCATGCAATGTACATTCAAACGCATTAGCACAGAGACGTCGTTTTTTCTTTTTATCAAAAAAGCGATGATGTACTCGGTAAAAATTTTTTGATTTCATTGTTGTTCTTTTATAATCTTATTGTTGTTGTTAATTTTAGTTCGCGTGTATCGTGCCATTATTTAGACACCATTGATTTATAAGTCAGGATGGCCGAGCGGTCTAAGGCGCCAGACTCAAGTGTTAAAACTTGCTCTGTTCTAACAGAGTCATGTACGAGCGTTCTGGTCCTCTCTGAGGGCGTGGGTTCGAATCCCACTTCTGACAAGAATTTTTTTATTTAGTTTATTATTTTTTTAAATTTATTTTTTTCATTAATGTATTTTATTAATTAATTCTTTGTTTTTTAATTTATTTTGTTTTATTATTACTAATATTTGTGTATTTCTTTTTTATTTAATTATGTTTTCTTTTAAAAATTTGTTATTTAAATAATATTAATATTCTTTTAACGTATTATTTTAACGAAACTGTTTATAATTCTTTTAATCATTTTCAATAATATTTGCTTAGGCTATCCTATCATGTATGACATTATGCATTTCACGTCTACATGTCAGGATGGCCGAGCGGTCTAAGGCGCCAGACTCAAGTGTAACAACTTGCTCTGTTTCAACGGAGTTCGTACGAGCGTTCTGGTCCTCTCTGAGGGCGTGGGTTCGAATCCCACTTCTGACAAGAATTTTTTTTATATAATTTTATTTTATTTTATTTTTATTCCTTGTAAATTTTTTATAAGTTTTTATTTTATATATATTTTTTTAAATTTATGTACATACATATGTATATTTAATACTGTTTTTATAATATTTTTTCTTTCAATTTTTCCCACTGCTTCCATGAAGTTTTTTCATTTTAAATTATTTTTATAAAGAATTTATTAAAGAGTTCTAAATATTTTTAGGATTACATTTTATTTTTTAATTAATATTTATTTATTTATTTTCTGTTGCATATATGTGCATATATTCAATTTTTTTAATTGAATTATTTTCCCATCTCGTTTTACAATTTAAAATGATTTATAATTCTCTTAATCTTTTTTCAACATTTTGCTTAAGCCATCATATCAAATGAAATGTACTGTAGTGAGTCATCATGTGTCAGGATGGCCGAGCGGTCTAAGGCGCCAGACTCAAGTGTAACAACTTGCTCTGTTCCAACAGAGTTTAGTACGAGCGTTCTGGTCCTCTCTGAGGGCGTGGGTTCGAATCCCACTTCTGACAAGAAACTTTTTGTTTTGTTTTTAAATTCAATCGACTTTATTATTATTTTTTTAAAATTTAATTTAATAATTGTGTAATAAAATACTGAGTAGTGGCAAAAAATCAATAAATGTTGAATCTTTTTATGCTATATGTATACTACTGAAGATGCAGTATAACTGAAAATTGAACGAACGGATTAAATACCAAAGAGATTATTGTCAAATAGTAGAATATGTTATTATAATGCTGTTGTCACTGGAAATCGACCCTCGTTTATTAAAGGAAATCATTTGCTGTAGGAACTTTAACTCGCTTGCTATTACAAGTCAGGATGGCCGAGCGGTCTAAGGCGCCAGACTCAAGTGTTATAACTTGCTCTGTTCCAACAGAGTTTAATATGAGCGTTCTGGTCCTCTCTGAGGGCGTGGGTTCGAATCCCACTTCTGACAAGAATTTTTTTTTATGTTAAATGAGTTTGTTTTTTTAATCTAATCGAATTGTTTCTTCAGATGTAACGAATACTATCGCTTTAATATTTTTAAGCGTTTGAATTATTTTCTTTCTTTGTTTGAAATGACTTACTCATCATATTCTTGTTTTGTTTTTCTTTGTAGCTTTTGTTGAAAGTCATTGACTTTTGTTTTAAATATTCAGCTTTAATTAATTAATATTTTTATTTTGTAATATTAACATACAGACATACAATATTAAAATATGTTGTTGTTGTTGTTGTTGTTGTCGTTGCTTATTTTGTTGTAATTAATATTCTGCTAAGGCGTAATTTTTGCATTTTTAATTAAGTCAATGAACAACAAGCAAATGCCAAGTTATTAAAATGAAACCACCCTTTTAAAATTATAATAATCTCAAAATAAATTAATTGATCCATTAAATAAATATTTAAGAATGTTTTTTAATATTCATGAAAATACAAATTAACAAGGCTTTTAAAATTAAAATGACTTTTGAAAATGATTAGAAAAGAATGTAGAGGCCACTAAAGGAAAGAGATGAAAAACAAAAAACAAAAAAGACATTATTTACGAATGTCACTGTACGACGAGTTGCTTCAGACAATACCTAAAAACTTAAAATAAAAAATCTTACAGCTTTCCTTTGCTGTCTTCGCTATACAATGATAAAATAAAAATTCCCTCAAATGCCCTCTTGGAGGTACATGAACTGCACAATCCACCTTCATCTCACACGGTTTGCTTCCCCGTATGAGATCCGACTGTTCTATTTAAAGGAGTGTCGTGCATTATCAAAAGTTTTTTTGTCTTTCGAGCCTCGACACTCTAGTGTCTTCCTCTTGATACAATCGGGATTCTCTGTTATGGTATGGAAAGATTATCTGCTGCCTCAGTATGGATTCATTGTTGGTAACAAACCATAAATCTAGGTTGCTGATTGTGTAGTTGTGAATCTTAGGCTGAATGCTTGCAGTTTTTGAGACTATCTTTCACTTCCGTCAACGGAGTACTTTTTACAAACAAATTTTCTAAGCTTGGTTGGTCTGAATCTTTACGAGCTTATCCACAACACAGCCCTGCAAATTTGGACTTTTTTTGTGCAAATAAGATGGCTTCAGGTGTTTTCGAAGGCATTTGGCGCGCTAAACACGAATCTGGTTTCAAAAATTTTCCATCACGTCAGGTTTTCGAGAAAACCCTAAAAATAGCGTTTTTGGCCATTTTTGAAACATTGTAGAGCTCAACACTGACGTGCTAGAACCATCGCTATTGTTAGAAATTGACAATTGATCTTTGCACTTTAAAATGAGCCCAAAGCCAAATTGTTTGTATACACCATTAAAGTAGGGGGTGGGTTTATGTCAAGGGGTTCAAAAGAAAAAGAAACACATTACGGAGGTCCTTAAAAATTAATCAGATTTACTTGAAAATTGTTATTCAGGGGTTTTTGGGGTCACTGATTACAGATCCTTATTCAGATTTAAAAAATTCAAAATGGCTGATCCAATATGGCGGTCGAGGTTTATAAAAATTAATCAGACTTACTTGTTTAGCGCACAAAATGCCTTCGGAAACACCTGGAGCAATCTTATTTGCAAAACCCATGCAGGGCTGTGTAAACGTAATGTAAACGTAATGTAAACGTCTGAATGTCATTTTCCCCTAACTGAATCTGATATTTGCTACTCTTTTTACACCGGCATTCATTACCGTATGCTGTTTGGGTAGCTTGAAGTCGCCGTACGCAAAGCCAGGATTCGAGCTCCAGGCCAGACATCAAGACAAAATACAAAAAGTATTTCTTCGGCGACTTTCTCTCAGCAGATTTCTGGCAAAAACTCTCGAGAGTAAATAAAAAATTTGCCATAAAAAAGTTTCTAAAAATCTGTAGTTCGGAGTCGACTTTAAACCGTAGGCCCCGCCACTCATGTATATAATTAACACACACAACATAAGTGGTGTGAGAAACTAGGACGTTGTACAATGGGCCAATTCGACCTCCGGGTACTGTACTTGTCTTAATTGACAAGTACACGTCCTCTAACCTAACCTAACCTTTCACTTCCATCAACGGAGTATTTTTTACAAACAAATATTCTAAGCTTGGTTGGTCTGGATCTTTATGAGCTTTTCCATACTTAATGTAAACGTCTAAACCTGGTATATGCTACTCTTTTTACACCGGCATTCATTACCTTATGCTGCTTTGGTAGCGGCTGGTTAGACAGCTGGTTAGCCATTTGATATGATGTTCTCTGTTCAACATTTCGCGCTATATACAGTTCCTGGAAATTTTCTTGGAGTTTTTTTTTTCTAAAGTGTTCAAATTTCATCCAAATCCCCCTAACAGACTTCGTTCATGATGTCATCTAGCGCCATGGCGAACAATTGCGGTGATAGAGGGCAAGTATGTTTTATACCCGTGTTAATATGATGTGATTGATTGATGTTCCGGTTGTTAAAGAACTAAGGGCCATTATTACAACTTGTCGTTAACTAAAGGGAGGATTTTAACGGGATAAAGATAAATTGTTTTTCGTTATTATGAGTACCCAATAAGATAGAAGTGAGCGTTAAGCTAAAGGGAGGATCATCCTACCTTTAACATTTAAAGGTCACTTTATGTTTGAACTTGCCATATTATATATTATTTTCAATATGGCAACTTCAAATTAAAAAAAAAAAAAGCCCGCGGTTGCCACTGCGTTAGCAGTTTTATCAACATTGCTCCGGCACTGCAATATATTTGAAAAATTTTATCTGTAAGTTGTAATAACGAAAATAAGTTAAAGGTAACTTTACAGTTCCCTTTAGCTAAAGGTACCTTTAACTAACCTCAAGTTTAACGACAAGTTGTAATAATGGCCCTAAGAGTTGTACATCCTCGTTCATTGCGCAAATGATTCGAATTATTTTCTGGAGTTCTCCTATTCTTCTCAAGATTTTCCATATAAAAGTCCATCTAAAGGTTTCTATGGGTTTTCAAAAGTCAATTATATGTAGTAAATAAGAAAACCTAATGACAGTGATATCATGTGAGATTTAAGTTCTTAAGTATTTTGTGGTTGGAGGTACTTACCTGGTACTTTATATAATTTTGTGTTGTTTGTTTAAATATTTGATTGTTATTTTTTAAGAACCTAAAATCAGTTTTCATTGTTCTTAAGATTATTCATGTTGGTTTTTGGTTTTTGGTTCCTCTCTAGGTACTTTCTGTTGTCCTGCAGATACTTTGGATTATTCTAAGTGTAGTTCGTGTGTTCTAAAAGACTTTTTTTTATTTCTAAAGATACTCTGGTTTTAGAAGATTTTTAAAATCATTTTTGTTATTCAATGTGATGCTGCTTCAAAAAGATCACACAATTATTGTTTATTTATCTTTTAAAGCATATCTAGAGGATTTGAATACTTTTTTGTAATAAAAATTTGCATAAGTAATCAACTGTGGAGGCTAAAATTGGTTTTTTTATGTTTAAATATTTCATAAAATTCTTAATTTTTTTACGCTTCGCCTAATAAAATGTGATAATTTTGAAATAAATATTTTGTTTCATAAAAAAAATTACAGTGAACTAAAAAGTCTGCCACTTTATTTCATAACATTCACAATGCTTACTTTGGTAATCGAAAATAAAATAATTGTAGTACATATTTACCCATTAAAAAAGTAATAACAATAATAAATAAATAAAATTGGTATATAAAACGTTGTTGTATACTATCAACTTCCATAAAAGTAAAGGGTCCGCCAAATAACTTTTTTTTTTGAAAATGATTTAAAAAAAAAACTACTGAATATTTTCTCAAATTTCTTTTTTTATTTAAAAGTACAATCCTTCCGGTTAATAATGGAAAATAATTTCATTCAAATTGCTGCCTCGGCTGGCCATGCAGTAGCCTACACGATCGGTTCAATTTTTAAGCACATTATCGATTGTGTGCAGCTGTATTTCACCAATGGCTTCACGAATATTGTCCTTTAAAGCGTCAATTGTCTCTGGCTTGTCGGTGTAACACTTATCTTTGACGGCACCCCACAAATAATACTCCAACAGTGTCAAATCGCAGCTCCGAGGTGGCCAAACGACATCAGCTCTGCGGCTGATAATGCGATCTTCAAAAACAGGGCGCAAAACATCGAGTGTAGCTTCGGCTGTGCGGCACGTAGCGCCGTCCTGTTGAAACCAAATGTTGCCAATATCCTCCTCTTCAATTTTTGTGAACAAAAATTCGTTCAACATGGCCCGATAACGATCGCCATTGACTGTAATGGCCACTCCTCCTCCTCATTTTCGAAGAAAAAAGCCCAATTGTGCCTCCGGACCAAAATCCGCGCCAAACAGTGACTCTTTTTGGGTGCGTCGGCTGTTCAATGTATGCGTGCGGGTTTTCTGTGCCCCAACGGCGACAATTTTGCTTGTTTACATACCCGCCAAGATCAAAATGAGCTTCATCTGAAAAGATGATTTTTTTTTGCCAAAATCGGCATCTTCTGTAAGTCGATCGCAGGCCCACTTAGCGAAGCGAAAACTCATTGGATGGTCAATTGGCTTCAACTCCTGAACCAATTGGACTTTGTATGGCGTCATACCAAGGTCTTTATGCAAAATTCGTCTCAATGATGTCTCTGAAACGTTCAATTGTTGAGAACGACAGTGAATTGATGTTGATGGCGCTTCACGCACACTTTCTGCCACAGCAGCAATATTCTCGGGTGTACGCACTGTTTTTGGCTTTTCACGCTTTGTTTTATCGATGAGGATGCCAGTTTCTTTCACTTTTTTCACAAGATAACGATCATACGGAGCTGACGGTGCTTCTGTTCTTCCAAAATTCGTACGCAATTTTCGCACACATTCTGCAACATTACCATGATTTTCAAAGTAATGTCGCAATATTTCAAGCGTTGTTCAAGCGTATACACAACCATATTCGTTCAGCGGAAGGATAAAACTAATTATCTGGCAAATCAGACATGACCTAAGTGGTGTTACCATTCACGAAATAAACGCTAGTTGAATAAAAAACGTTAGATGGCGGACCCGATAGTTGTCCAATATATGAATCCCTTATTTTTTATTTTTTGTGTAATATTATAAAAAACCCTTTTATTTTAAGAAAAGTATACCAACATTCGAAATATCTCAAGTGCGATATTAATGTGTGTAATTTTTTGTAGTACAGTGTAATAAATAGTATTAATCAGTTTTAAAAATGTTTACACTTTACAGTAAAATGAAAAAGTTCTGTTATATTAAAGAACAAATGACTGATAAAACTCTATATTAAAAATTGTGAAGTGTACGTAAACTATTTTATTTTACTGTTAATCACATTTGATTTTCATGTACATATGCGTGTTTTTATGTATATACATTTATAAATTTCATATAGTCTTGTTGTTGACAAAAAAAAAAAAAAAGCCAACATATTCATTATATTGTCACTTTCTGGCCAAATAAAGCAAGTGGTTATACTCTCAAAGCCACTTTTGATAAATGATTTGTTTGCTTAACTTTAAAAGTCACTCACTCACTCACTCGCTGGTTATTGTTAAAGGTTTTCGCTTTTTTTTTTTGGTTTTGTTTTGGTTTTGAGGGGTGTCTATTTGAAGTGACGTGAATTGTAGTCGTCGTGTTCCACATGTCATCATTGTTGTGATAATTTGAAAATAAAAAATATGACGAAAAAAAAAACAAAATTAAAAATAAAATAATTAAAAATAGATTTTTCGAAGTCACGAAACTCAAAAATTTAATTTTAAAATCACATGAAAAAAAATTCAAAAGCAAAAAAAAAATTCAAAATAATTGTTGATCTAGAAATAAATAATTTGCAACAAAATTATTTCATCATTAATTACTTATTGAATCATCTTCAATTAAATATTGAACTTACAACAGAAACTCAAGCTTAAAAAAAGTTATTTCTGCCCGATAACACCAGGAATACATTCAGATTTCGTAGATGTTCTCTATTTGAAAAGATTGCTTCATCTTAAGTCACGATGAGAGCTGAAATGTCCCTATTTTTAGACTTGTCTGTACACGTAGGTAGTGAAATATGTTTGTTCCAGGCAGAGGACTTGTTTTAATAGGAATGTTTCTTTCCAATCCCTGTTCTAAAGGAAAGCAGGATTTTCTTGCCCAATGGCATACTGCGCGATCTAACAGTTTTTTTATTTCCTTCGCTGAATTTCCTAACAATTGAGAGAATTCTGCTGCTTGTAAATTTTTTGAAAATTAATGCTCAAGGGAATCTCATTGATTATGCAAGTTCTTCTTGAGCTCGACAATAATCGGAATGTCTCTAGTTCATGGAAACTATCTCCAACATTTTGAAATAAATCGATCAGACTGAGAATTAGCTTGGATAAGTCGCGGCTTATTAGACGCGAGGCCACGGTTCAAATCCCAGGTCAAACATCAAAGCGAAAAATATGAAAAAAATATTTCTGCGGCGACTTCCTCTCAGCAGATTTCCGGTAGAAACTCTGAGAACTTTGAAGTCGCCGTAGTCTAGTAGGTGGTGTGTTGGCTTATTAGACGCAAAAGCCTGGGTTCGAGCCCCAGGCCAGGCATCAAAGACAAAATACAAAAAGTATTTTTTCCGGCGACTTCCTTTCAGTAGATTTCTGGCAAAAACTCTGAGAGTAAATAAAAATTGCCATGAAAAGTTTCTCAATAAATAAAAATCTGTCGTTCGGAGTCGACTTTAAACTGTAGGTCCCACCACTCATGTATAAAATTAACACACACAACATAAGTGGTGTGAGAAACTAGGACGTTGTACAATGGGTCAATTCGACCTCTGGGTACTGTACTTGACTTAATTGACAAGTACACGTCCTCTAACCTAACCTAACCTAACCTAACTCTGAGAGTAAATAATATTGCCATGAAAAGTTTCTCAAAAAATTTGACGTTCGGAGTCGACTTTAAACTGTAGGTCACCCCGCTCGTGTATAAAAATTAACGCATACAATATAAGTGGTATGAGAAACTAGGTTGTAATCCTGACTAAATGGTTGTAGTAACCATTTATGTATGTATGCATGTAGGCAGTTTAATTGCTTCAACTGATGCCTTTTGTAAATTTCAAAGAAAGGGAACAACTTTCGTCTTTTAGGGGCTATTGCTCAATAATGTAGTGATAGATATTAACCCTCTAAGATCCCATATTAGTTACTAACATTACATCACGTGTTAACAATATGCCATCTGTTGCGAATCCCGCATTTTTAAGTTATATTCCTATTATTAAACGACATTAAGCCATAAATAAATAACAAAACATTTATAAAAAAAAAAAAATTAATAATCAATTAAAGAATAAAAATTTCAACAACAACAACAACAACAAAAAGAATTTCATTTAAAATTAATAGAAAACAAAATTGTTGCCTAACCAGCATGTGCTTTGTATTGAAATCGTTTGTTTTGTGGGCCAAGCACAGCATGTTTGAACGCTTGTCAATGAACTTGACTTTGTTGCCGTTTTTGTAAATCGTTTTCAAAACGTTTGCTATGCCGCTCCCCTCATTCTACAACCCGTTTATGGAATATTTGAATTCTATTTCTAGTACTCGGCTACAGTATGAAAGCTTCCAATCAATATGAATTCGAATTTGCTTTGTTTTAATATATGACCGCACGGTGAAATGATTTTTTTTTATCAATGAATTGATTTTGTATTTCAGTTGGTTTTACGAAATGATAACATCGTCTGATTAGAATGCCTGAGAACACAGGTTTTTTTTTTTTTGATAATGACTGACCGAGTATGACTGATTTGATAAGGTTGGCTGTTATTGCTTTTTTTGTTTGATTTGAAAATATTCTCTCAAAAGAATATGAATGATTTTAATCTAGAGACGTAAGAGATGTAAGAGGGAGGTATTTGAAATTGTAATAATTGCATGCCATATACAAAACTAGTCATTAAGGTCATGAACTTTTTAGAATGAAATGAATGTTCATAAAAAAATTTGCTTGATTTCAAATGCAAATTACAGTCTCTTGCAGTGCCATAAAATAATTCAAAAAATTTTGAACCGCCTGCCCATTCAAACAACAGAAAATTTTGATCGAAAAACAAAAGAAACTTAAAAAAGTAATTAAAATAACATTAACTGGTGAAGAATAATAAAATTTAAAGCAAAAAAAAAATATTTTTTTTTAATTGTATTCTGCTACCCCCAAGATAAACTTAATTAAAGCAAATTCTTTTACTATTTTAATCACCTTAATCACCCTGTGGAATTTCTTTAATTACTTTAACCAGACAACACTTACACGATAAATTTTCTAAATTCTTTCGATAATTAAAATAACACTCATACGTCACACACAGTTTTAAGGCGTTTTGCAGAATTAAAATCGTATATTTGTAAACCATTGTTATGCACCAAATGTACAGTGAGCGCCAATAGAAACTGCACATTAAAAAATATATGCATTAATAATACAACCCTGCATGGGTTTTGCAAATAAGATGGCTGCAGATGTTTCCGAAGACATTTTGGGCGCTGAATACGAATCCGGAAGCTGAACACGAATCATTCAGATTTAAAAAATTCAAAATGGCGAATACAATATGGCGGTCAAGTAAATGTGATTAATTTTTTATAAACCTCGACCGCCATATTGGATCCGCCATTTCAAATTTTTTAAATCTTCATTCACATTCAAAATTCAAAATGGCGGATCCAATATGGCGGTCAAGTAAATGTGATTAATTTTTAAAAACCACGATCGCCGTATTGGATCCGCCATTTTAAATTTTTTAAATCTTCATTCAGATTCAAAATTCAAAATGGCGGATCCAATATGGCGGTCAAGTAAATCTGATTAAATTTTAAAAACCTCAACCGCCGTATTGGATCCGCCATTTTGAATTTTTTAAATCTGAATGAAGATCTGTAAGCAGCGACCCCAAAAACCCCTGAGTAATAATTTTCAAGTAAATCTGCCTACCCCCTACTTTAAGGGTCCATGCGAACAATTTTGAAACCAGATTCCTGTTCAGCGCGCAAAATGCCTTCGGAAACACCTGGAGCCATCTTATTTGCACAAAAAAAGTCCACATTTGCAGGTCTGTGTAATTAACAGTTATTTTTATTTTAAAATTGTTTCATTGCAAGTTTTTAAAATAAAAATACAAAAAATTTCGAATTATTGGGAAATTTTTTCAGGCACTCTCCATAAGTGGCAAAAGTTGAATTTGGTGATTCTTAGAATTTTACCCACATTGTAAACTTTCTTTTGACGCTCACTGTATACCATGATGGTCAGACCTATGGGGCCATTGTCTGGGCAGATAAAGCAAAACTAAAACCAGCTGAAATAAAGTTCGACAAGTCCAGAGACTATCATGTCAGGTCCAGAGACTATCATGACACAAATGAAAACCTTATCAACTGCGGCGCTGGAAGTTTTGTTGGATATAAGTCCGCTGATGCATATGATAGTGCAGACCAGTGCTTTGGAGATCACAGTAATGGGATTACACCAATGGGAGACAAGTCATATATGAGATTCATTACAGGAGTTCGTGACTTAATGAATTGAGCGTTCAACATAATTGGACAGAAGCAAAAAATCGAATTAATTTTGGCAATCCGGAGACAACGGTCAATGCCCTTGTGGTCTGTAAGGTCGGCACCTAAATGTTCGATTAATGCAGGAAATTTCAGTAGGAAAGCATTTTTCCTCGAAATTACCCCAATTTCGTTGCACAGTCTGAATGAAGTCAAGTCCTTTACGTATGGCAACATAAGGTAACTATTGGCTGGACAGAATCGAATTTATTCTGGCAATCCGGAGACAACAGTCAATGCCCCTGTAGTTTGTAAGGTCGGCTCCTAAATGTTCGATTAATGCTGGAAATTTCAGAAGGAAGTCATATCGAAAGCCGGAATTTTGCTCGAAAATCTCCCTATTTGTTTGCACAGTCAGACTAAAGTCAAGTCCTTTACAAATGCCAACATACATAACATGACTATCAGATGGACAGAACTAGAAGATCGAATTAGTTCCAGCAATCCAGGGATACCGATCAATGCTCTTGGAGTCTATGCTATCGACTCCAAAATTTTCGATTACTGAAGGAATTTTAGTAGGAAGACAGATTGAAAGCCGGAATTTTTCTTCGAAATTATCCCGATTTGCTTGCACAGTCAGACTGAAGTCAAGACCAACATAACATAACTATCGGCTGGACAGAACCAGAATACCAAATTAGTTCTTCCAATCCAGGGATACCGGTCAATGCCCCTGCTATGCTATCGGCTCATAAATATTCGATTACTGCAGGGAAGTTCAGAAGGAAGCCACATCGAAAGCCGGAATTTTCCTCGGAAATGTCCACCATATGTTTGCACAGTCCGACTAAAGACAAGTCCGTTATAATTACCAAATAGACTCGCCGGTGTAGAGCTTGCAGCTTTCGATATTCTACCGGGTATGAGTGTACTATGTATCTTCCTTTCGTTGTAGAAGGACACTTAGTTGGTTGCAGGAGGGCACGTGCAGTACTGTCAGGCTACTGGACTGATCAGAGCTGCTTTACAGGTTGGGTTAAGAAAATTGTCTTCTTTCCTTGATCTCTATGATCATCCATCACACTGTCGCTGGTTTTAAAAGCCAATGCCCTATTGGAAGGAATGCAGAAAGGCTGGACATTTTCTTGCAGATCTCATGTGCGCCTTATGCGCCCAGCTATGGTCATAACGAGACTTAGGTTCTTGACTTCTAATTGTTTGTCTTCTTCTGCTGAAGCCTCCAAAATAAAGACAGTGGCAGGAGCAGCTTTTATTGTGGAGAGGAGATAATTTCTTATTAGAACTGTTTGATCCTAGGGTTGGATATTGACTTATGGTATCAAAACGGAACTTGATTTTATCTTTCGTGAAATGTCCGCCAATCTAGCCTAACCTAGCTTTTAAGAGTCTGTTTACTAAATTTTATTCTATAGAACCGAATTCCAACGAACTAAAATCGTATAATTGAATCAGAAACAAGAATTATTAGAACCATGGGTGTGGCACCTCCTACATAGTGTACCTATTTTAGATTGTATCTAAAAGTACCACCAGTTAGGACACATAAAGAAGTCGCCGTAGTCTAGTAGGTAGTATGTTGGCTTATTAGACCTAAAGCCAGGGTTCGAGCCCCAGGCCAGGCATCAAAACAAAATACAAAAAATATTTCTTCGGCGACTTCCTCTCAGCAGATTTCTGGCAAAAACTCTGAGAGTAAATAAAATTGCCATGAAAAAGTTTCTCAAAAATCTGTTGTTCGTAGTCGACTTTAAACTGTAGGTCTCACCACTCATGTATACAATTTACAATTACAACATAAGTGGTGTGAGAAACTAGGACGTTGTACAATGAGTCAATTCGACCTACGGGTAGTGTACTTGTCTTAATTGACAAGTACACGTCCTCTAACCTAACCTAACCTAGGACACATAAACTTTGTAGTTGTGAATAGTTTTCTTATTCAATCACAAGGTAAGCGGAAATATTTTGAAGGTAGAAAGAGTAGGCATTAAATTATAGTGGGTGTAGCGAAGCACATCGG
This sequence comes from Sarcophaga variegata, assembly GCA_932273835.1. Lineage (NCBI taxonomy): Eukaryota > Metazoa > Arthropoda > Insecta > Diptera > Sarcophagidae > Sarcophaga > Sarcophaga variegata. The sequence continues at coordinate 11,927,705 of OW026361.1, read as the reverse complement.
GCTATGGCTAGTGGGGTATAAAATTGAAGATTTTCTAGAACATCAAAGCAATTGAAATGCAATTTTTTATGCAAATTTTCTAAGTATCGGCCTATTTCTGATGATAATTACAAAGTGATTCATATTTTTCTGTTCGTTTTTTTTGTGAATTTATTTGAATTTTTTTTAGATTATTTTCTAGCAGTAAGAGTTTAAAAACGCAATTTATTGTAACATGCCATGATGTCATTGCCTTAATTTGAAATTCTAATTTGTCTTTTTTTGGAATTTTAATTGCTACAACGAAGATTCAATATAAATTTGGTGTTGTTGTCGTGCATCATTTTTCAAATACACCCACTACTCAGCCCTTTTGAAATGAAATGTGAAATAAAAAAATGAAAATACGTTCAATAAATCGTGTCGTTTGTAATAGAAATTTAAGTTTATTTTTCGTTTTTGTTCTCGCTTTTAAACTTGAGGTCATTATCTTAGTTCCTGTATTATTTTTTTCTCCTTTTTTTATTGCCTCTATCCAGAGATGAACAAAAGTTTTCTGCTGGTAGAGTTTTGCAATTGTCATCGTCATCATCATCATTATTTCTTTCAAGCATTTTATTATTATACATGCCTTGTATCCGCTTTTCCCTTTTGTAATGCTTCTACTTAGAAATCATCCTTTTGTTTTGTGGCCATCCTTTCTTTTTACGCCCTCAACCAATCCTTAAGCCGGGTAATGTTAGTGAAAATAAGTGACAATAAAAATAATTTTCTACGCTATTCTTCGCTCATAAAAAGCTACACAAAAGCCATGGCTGTTGTATGTCCTACGTGAAGGATATCCTTTGCTTTTTTTTTACACAAATCACAAGCTGGATTCATTCTGTAGCTGCCTGGAAACTGTTCTTTATTTACGATTTCTTAAGATTCTTTCTTAAAGATTTATATGAAAACTTTAAACGTTCTTTAGTATTATAACATGGGTTTCTTTTTTGTTCTCTCTCAAGGTTTTGTTTTAGTAACAATTCGAATACATACATATATAGTGCAGAAATACATTAAGCTTTATGGCTGTTTACTATTTTATGAAAATCCATAATCTTGAAATTCCATTCCATCTTGAATGTCATGAATTTTAAAGCATTCAAAAACTTTTAGTAAAAAACATAATTTTGCTGTTCAAAAAACTTTAAATAATTACTAAATTTTCTTATAAATAACAATAACTTATAAATAATTTTTTTTTTTTGCTTTTAAAGCCTTAATTGTCTACTTTCATATGCTTTTTAAATATTTAAAATATCTTCAGAACTTTTAAAGTTATCAACAATTTTCTAAAGTAGGCCGTGAATTAATAATACTCATACGTCACGGTGATCTATTTATTTAAATGCTAATAACTGTGGTATTTTAAGGGATATTTTAATGAAATTTTCTTTTAGTATTCCTAGGAATGGAAAGTTTTTTATTGCCTTCGAGGATTGCCATATATGCAGACCAGGTCTTTTATTAAGCGCGTCTTATTTATAAATTCAAATAAAACAAAGTGTGTGCTAGTTATCATCGGCATTTTTTATTCGTTTAAAAGATTTATTGATGTCAATGTCCAAAGGTCCACTGGGTGAAACGCATCCGAACTGTCCAATTTTCCATAACTCTGGCGCATAAATCAAGCTGAGTTTGACCGATGGCATGAGTTACATTGGCTTTGAGGTGCTCGTTGGCTTGTGGCTTATTTGCATATAGCTCTGACTCAAGGCAATCCTTTAAGAAAAAGTCCAACGGGGTCAAATCGCATGATCTTGGTGGTCAGTAATAAATAAAACAAAGTGTTTGCGAGATATCATTGAAATTTTTATTCATTTTGGGTGGAATACCGATGCACTGGGTGAAACGCATCAGAAATGGCTCTGGCTCATGATCATACTCTCAAATCTCTCGTGTTGAATATTCAATGTGGCAAGAGCTATGTAGCGTACGAAGTCTACTTAGTGGTTGTACTATCTTTATGGATAGAGGCTGACACTGGAATCTATTTTATGGATGGCGTTAGACTATACCTGATAAATCAAACAAACCCTCTATTTCTTCAAACAAACTAATGCTGCATATTGGATAAAAAATATGAAGTCTAGTGCTAAGGGGAGGCATAAAATTGAGTAGATCGTGTAGTGACTCATTTTAAGCCTAGACTTGCAAACGTCTGGTTAAAATTTAACAAGTTTTGTAAACAATTATTTTGCAATTTTGAAAAACTAGGCCTGAAATGGTAATTTAGAAATGTTTTAAACTAAGAACTTAAAAATATTTCCTTTTGCAATAAAGTCTGAAATGTTGGCTTTATTATCTCCTTTAAATTTTTAAAATATCTTAAAAACTCAACGAGTTATGAAGATTTTTCTAAAGCAAGACAATAATTAATATTAATCATACCACCAGGTGGCTAATATTTTTATTTTCTTCATAACTTGAGTAATTTTAAAGCGATTTTAATGAAATTTTGTTATCAGAAAAGTGGAAAACAGGTAGTTAAATAGTGAAGAAATGATTATGTTTTCCATGAACTATGGTATATGAACCATATTTCTTTGAAAATGTCTTATTACTTAAGTTACTTGCCAGCTTTTCAACTCTTCTTCTAGGCTGTCATATTATGGCTGCTATTTACTTCATATTTAATCCAATTATGTTGTACATTTGTGTTGACTTATCAACTTGTGTTGTGACTATACTCCTTTAGATTTTTCTTTCTTCCATTTGTCAAGATCTCAGAACTTTATGACAAACGCTAACAGCAGGCAGCCAAGCAACGGCATCAAGTGACAATGAAAATAAATCGTGTGTAGAAAGGTTTGATTTCACAAAAACGAAAGAAAAAAAAGGGAAGGAAAATTTATTTTAAATCTTACAACTCTTTTGTGGAAACCTTTCAAATGCTTTTTCTTTTACTGTTGCAATCGAGAAACTTTTTTATTTTTTTCCCCATAACTTATGTTAAGTTTTTCTTTTTCCATAAATTTTTTGCAGAAGTTTTTAAGTTTCAAACTTATTTTGTGAAAATATTTTATTTTGACAGTTTAATTTTATTTCCAATCTTGTTCTTCTCGTTACAGGTATGTTGGACAAGAATATTCGAAATAAATATATTTGTGGTCAGTGTAAGTAAAACGAATTACAATTTTGTGGAGATGTTAAGTTTTATGGGAGAACTAAAGGAAAATTTAATTTTAATTTAAAAGAAAACATTACTTTAAGATTTTATAACAAAAATTCATATAAAAAGTTCTTTATAACGAAACATATGAGTTACACTGTGCTACATAAAAATCCCTGCTGTGGTTTCTTATTGTTTTTGGAACCAAGTTCCATTAAAATTTTTCCAAAAAAAATCGAAAGATATGGGTCTTCCAACTAGGATTTCTGTTGCCTTTGGCAGTTGATAACGCCCATCTTGTTGAAGCTACATCTGTCAAATTCGTTGTCATTTATTCAGCCTGTTTTGTCAAATCAATATGGATGTATATAGCATTGAACATCACGCGCAAATAAAAAAAATTGTTTCTTAAATCGGTGTACTGTTCTGGCAATGTACCGCGGTCGCCATAATCGTCCTACCGATATATACATAATTGGTCATTAGAACCCTTTAGTGAGGATTACGACCTAGCTTCTTATACCACTTATGTTGTGTGCGTTAATTTTTATACATTAGTGGTGAGCCGAAACAGAAAATTCAATACGTAGGTACCACCCCTGAGCGAGATCTCAATAGGAGAAGTTGTAACATTATTACAAGCCCCTTCTTTGGCCAAGAAGTTTGACAAACAGTTTGACCTACAGTTTCAAGTCGACTCCGAACGACAGGTTTTTGAGAAACTTCTGACGGCAGTTTTTATTTACTCTCAGAGTTTTGACAGAAATCTGCTGCTAGACAGTCTTCGAAGTAAAATTTTTTCATATTTTGATTCGCTGGAGATGCCTGACCTGGGATTTAAAACGTGGCCTCACGTCTAATCAACCTACACAATAACTACTGGGAAACGGCCACTAATTTTTGGATGAATTCGAGTCCACTTGATCAGTAAGTGATCAATCAACACTCGCACGACGATGTAACATATGATCTGTTGAAAACATTGGCTCTGTTCGTGAGAATGGGCAGGAGAATTCAATGCAGTTTGATTCACAGACCAGAACTTAAAAAATTTAGTGTCGTGACCTGAGCCTGCACCCATACAAAATGAAACCCAATATCTGTCAAAAACATTGCCGCTGCAATGAGGCTGTTGATTCGCATCGTTCCTAAGAATTTTTGCCGAATTTCGTGTCGTGTCTTGGGCCTACAGCCTTAAAAAATTCAATAAACCAGGCCCCAAAAGTAAACGACCTTAGAGGACGACATTTAGCCCATTTCCCAATGATTGAAAATGGGAACGATTAGAATCAGAGGTCAGCAAAAACGATGAGTAGATTCGAATCATACTTACAATTTGTGATACTTATACGCATTCATACTTATTTTAATGTCATACTCATACTACTCATACTCAAAGTTTGAAGTACTCATGGTTCTCATACTTAACAATACGCATGATGTTATTGATTTCGGCTCTCCTTGACTCATCGTATACACGAATCATAAAATCAGTATGATTCGCGTACGAACACTAGAATACTCACAAGAGAGTTGTGTGTTTGCTCTGCTTGCTGTCTTTGTCTTTTTTATTTATGTGTCTTTCTTCATTCTTTATAAATGCAACAACAACTAAGACTGTAAATTTTGATGAATGAGTATTATAAGTATTTTTCTAAATTTATGAATCTAAATGACTCTGCTTATGAATCAAACATATTTCGAATGATATGAGTTTGATGTCAACGTTGTACTCATACTCATTGCAACTTGTACTTTTAAATCAACGTTGTAGTGAGTGCGAATGAATCAGAGTAGTTGGATTTCAATACTGTTGACTCACTCATACTCAAAATTTCATGAGTACATATGAGTAGAGAAAAAGCGATTCATTGCTGATATATAATATATTCATATAATACCCAAGACATCAACCACCTGGTTTTAACAGTCTATGTGCCACACAGCCCATGGCACATTGTCTATTCTGCATGAGCAATTTGAGCGCATGATTATCTCACGTGGAGGTAATGTGTACTGACGAGTGCGATCGTACGACCCCATTAGATACTTTCGTGTAAGGTTTTCTTAGGTTACAGGGATATGCGAAGTCGCCGTGGTTTGGTAACGTAGTGTGTTGGCTTATAAGACGTGAGGCCACGGTTCAAACCACAAGTCAGCCATCAAAATGAAACAAAATTCTGAGAGTAAATAAAATTCTTACGAAAAGTTACTCAAAAATCTGTCGTTCGCAGTCAGCTTTAAACTGTAGATCCTGCCACTTATGGATAAGATTAACACACACATACATACATAAACATATAAATGGTGTAAGAAACTAGGCTGTAAGCCTGACTGAAGGCTTCAGAGTTACGCTTTTCTTGTGGGGTTTTCTTAAGATGCAATGAACTTTTTGTTAAGCGTCATCCCTATAGTACAAATCCATTATGTAGACCGAACACATTAGTGGTCGGTGGGTCAAAGCTTTACCAAACAGTATTCGTTCTTTATTCTTCAATAAAAAATGTACATTTTTTTATTTTAAAGCCTTCATAGCGTATGATTAATTTTAATTCAGTTTTAATTTCAAATCGTTGAAACTTTTTTATTTCTTAACATTTTTTAAAAGTTCAAAAGACTTTTTCAAGCTGAAGTTTTAAGGCTTTAAAGTCCTTTAAAATAATGCTAACAAAATATACCATAAAATGGCTTTAATTTTCACCAAATCCCTGTAAAAAATTGATCTTTTTTAAATTCCAAATTCAATCAATTCAAAGTCATTTTTTAAACCCATATTTTTTACACGTCCTTTTTTTTATAAATATTTATTATTTAAACATCCATCAAAAATTTTCCCATTCCTCTCATATTGTTCATGATTTACAAAACATTCAAGCTTTTCATTTCACAACATGAATGCCATGTTAAACGAAGCACTATAGCATGTCAGATGGATAAACATGCTAAAAATGGAAAAAAGAACAAATAAACCTCTTTCCAAAAACCTATCAATATTCTGGAAAAAAAAAGAAAAATAATACAACCCACGACATGATATTGAATACAGATTATAGTACTTCAACCACTAGCATTTATATGTTTAGCTGGTAACGCCGCTTGGGAGGTTTTTTTCTACCCAAAGAGTAAATACCCTCTAATAGTCAATAACATTTACGTGCTTCCAAAAAACCAATACTTCCCCATCCCTCCACACCATTATTATTCCTTTCATTCTTTTCTAAACATTCATATCTCATCTCATATGTATAGATGACTAACGCCACACATTGACTGAAGTAATCAATGAACGAAAACCTTTTACGATTCATCTTCATTGAAGCAAAGGAACTTGCCAAAGTAATGGCAATTGTTGCTCCATTGTCTTGGCAAAGTTGATAGTAACAACAACAAAAATAGAGGGGGGGACTACCCCCTCCTCCCTCTTCTTCTTCTCCAGTTTTGGGAAGAGGAAAATACTTAAGAGTTCATGAACAAATTTGTATTGTTGTTTGAAGAAATTTCCGTACATTATTAAAGATTTAGCAACAGGGGAGCCCCATTTGCTAGGTAGGGGTTAATAGGCGTAGCAACAAGGCGTTAATAACAATTCCTAAAGTTTGTAATTTTGTTATTAAATAATAAAATAATAAAGATGCTTAAACAATAAAGTTACATTATATGGTAACAGCAACATATTTAATAAACCATGTTATAAAGCGCCTAAATGTAGACAATGTAATAACAAAATATACGGAAAAGCAATATTATTATATTCTAAACCTTGTAAATTAATAATATGAACGTTAGAAACCATTAACATTGTTTTTACATCATAAACTCAGCTTTAAAATAAGCTTAGTAAAGGAAAAATAAATTATTTTTAAAATTAAATCATTTCATTACTGAAATATATAAAAATTTCGAGGGAATTTATATCTTAAAGCTTAGCAGCATTAATAGCCTACAATGTTGGCTTTTATAATCAATTTGAATTTTTAAAATATCTGCAAAACTAAACAAGTTATCAACAGTTTACTAAAACTTCCCAATAATTAATATCACCCATACGTCATGTAATACAAAAAGCTTTCAAAGTCTATAACTTCCACATTTTTGAAGATATAAAAATGAAATTTGTTTTCTGCAATAAGAGGAATATTAGGAATTTAGTGAACATCAGAAATAAGTGCAATCCTTTAAAGCGCACAGGAAAATCAATCGATATATAAGCAGTAGTACAGGGTAACTAAACTCAACTTGATAAATACAAATATATAAAGATCCGCTTGCATTGTTATTATTGACGTACCACATCTGAGTTGGCGTTAAAGAAAGTTTCTATTTCCCCTCTCGCTAGTTCCTCTATACCAGTCACTGTCTATGGGCAACTGGCAAATGAATCGTAGGATAAGTATTAAGAGGCAATTAAAAACCTTCATGGATATTTAATACTTGATACCACGCTATGAATACTTTAGGAAATCTTCTCAAATGATTCGAGGCAATTGAGCTGTGATTGGACGGATGGATATGGCTTAGTCGATAAGGATAGCGGATAATTGCTAAGTCTTCCACGTAAAATTTCGGCCGTAAGCTCCGTGCTGATGATTATTGAGAATAACAATATCCAAGGGAAATATATTGCCATGCTCTCTTATACCCAGGCGGCTGTTTTTTTTCACGCCGAGGAGGGTTAAATGTACCTAACCGCACCATAGAGGAAGTCGTCACATCCTCCGTGTGTGGGGCCCTCACCCACTAAATCCCCCCTTGTCTCGTGGACTTGTTGTGCCCACTCCGGAACTAGGGTGGTATTACTTCGGAGTCCCCTTGGTCCTTTGGCCCCTGCGTGTTCATATCCGCGTCCGGATTGCATGTAGAAAATTGAAGAGACATCTAAGTGTCTCCGCTATTCCTTTCGTCCAGGTCCCTGCTTCGAATTTCGCTTGACTCGTGTGCCAGTTTCATCTATTCCGGCGTGCCCACATGTTCCGCAGCCTCAAGATCCCTCTTCTTCAGTCTTAGAATGCTCTCCACGTAATACGCCACTGAGGTACAATTTTCCCTACTCGCGATCATAACCCCGACAATGTTACCGGCCGTGATCGTCCCAACTATCGACGTCAGTGCAGAGCGATAGCTCTGCCAGCGTGCACACTCAAAAACGGTGTGCTCTGCGTCATCAATTATCTCCCCTTCCTCGTAAAGGCAGTAAGGGGAGGTGGTCTTGCCCATTCTGTGCAGATATATTTTCTAAAATATCCGTGACCCGATAGCATCTGTGTAACGTAGTAATTTACCTCTCCAAGTTTCCGACCTATCCATGGCCTTATGTCCGGAATAAGTCTCGCCGTCCATCTTCCTCTATCTTCCTCGTTCCATCGTTGTTGCCATTTTGAAATGGTGTTTTCCCTGAAATATTGATAAAAACACGTATACGTGTTGAGAGCGCTGACAAGGCTCGTATTAAATCAAGAAAAGTGACTACTACCATCAAGAAAAGTGCACTTTGGAAATGTCTAGTGTAACATAGCGCCGTTTATAATCGTCGAATAAACGCTTTCCACCTCTTAGAAAGTATTGCCATTAAGACGCGCCTCATTTGATCCATACTACCAGTCGCTAGTCAGTTTGTTTTACCCTAGATGTTCATAAGCTTATAGCTTATCATGCTTTCCATAACCTTGGAAAGTACTGAGCCTATTGCTCATGGTTTTAGGGAATTGATGTTAAATTAATCACCTTGTAGCCTTTCAAAAGCCTTTTAAATTTGTAAAATCTATTAAATATCAAAAAAGTTACGAGAGTTTTAAATAAAATGTTTAGCAATTAATGTTAATCATACGCTCAGATGGCCTTAAAATCAGAAAATTTTACAGTTTTGCTGTTTAAACACAAAATAAAGCAAATTTATTTCACTAAGTTGTTAAGGCATGTCCTTGAGTCAGCAATAAAAGCCTTAAACATGCCAAATACTATTAAAAGCTTTTGGAAATTTTGTTTACTAAACAGTACCTTATTTGAATTTATTTGCTTTTCTCTGCAATGTTTTTTTTACTTACTTTTATTTTTATTCCTTCCTTTTTTGGCTGTTTTTTTTTTCTTTGCCGATTTATATCCTGATATCCTCTCCAAAGTAATATCCTGTTTCATTTATTACTGCAACCCCATGAGGGTTTGTTTCAGTGAAACAACATTAATGCTAATCAGCAAAATTCTATTGAATTTAGGGGCTCAGAAACTTTAATGAATTCTCTACAGTAAATGGTTTGCATTTCGTTTCGTTTTCTTTATTTGATTTACAAAATAGGCCCCCCAATTTTTGTTTGTGTTACAATCAGAGAACAGAGAAAAAGGAAAATGAAATTTATTAAGGAAAGTTACTTTAACGAAAAACAAAGAGAAAATCTCTAATTGAATTACATTTTCTCTCTAATTGTTCTTCCCCGCTCAAAAAGGAATACTTAAGTCCTTAGGAAAAGGAAAAGGGATATAATTAGAATTGGTCTAAAGCAATTGCTTCACATTATTTGTTATCCTTATTACCCAAAGACAAAACAAAATACAAAAAATCATTGTCTTTTAATAAAGCAAAGATTCAAACATTATAATTAAAATTGAAATCATTTTCATTGCCTATCCTCTGTGCCTCCCTAGGATATGCAATTACTTTTTTAATTATATTATTATGTCACAGCAAATGAGTGGAGTTCATATTTATCTCTTTGGCAACATCTGTCGTAGTCTCTAAACATATTTCGCTGCTTAATTTATGCCATAATTTTTAGATCTCCCCCTTTTTTCCACAGTGACAAAGCTTTGCAATTGAAATTGTTTATGCCCCTTAAGATATGCAATTAGTTTTTAATTGCGAATTAATAACAATAAAATGAAGAGTTTACTTTTACTCGATATTCTTCTCAAACAACTGACGTTTGCTAAAGTTACCCGGGGTAGGGAGTTGTTAATTATTTCATGTAAAATAATAAAGAATTTTACAAGATGAAGAAATCGAACGGCGGATATAGTAGAAGGTCGTCAGTTTTTAGCCCCAAAGACACTTTGTTAATCGTTCGCTTTTGGATAAGCAAGTGATCTGTCTACTGCAATCCAATCTAATGCTAGGACTGTCTTTAGGCAGGCAAATTTGTATATCGAGCCTCTTAATCTCACCATAAACGCCCATTTACTGTGCATGTACTAGGTAAACAAATACTTCCGATTATAGGGGTAAAAACGTCGTGAGACATAAAGACGAAGGTGGGAGCCTATTCACATTATAGATGTTCATCGTTAGGACTTTTTGAGATGCCACTAATTCGCAACAAAGGTTATTTGCTATTCGCAATCTGGAATCCGTCTGGCTGTCTATAACTCGACTCCCAAATGCAACGAATTTGGTATACCTTGATTATAATGAAGGCCTTTTTAAAGCCTTCTTGTTTTCTCAATATTTCTAAGTCAGACCTGCCTTCACGTGTTAATGAAATGAGATTTCGTGGCGTTTGTATAAATCTTCCTGACATCTTCAGAACAGAGGAGTTGCCTCTCAAAGGATGAACGTATAGAAATGCATCCATTTTCACACAGCCCCGGAAGAGGTTTTTACTTGAGTATTCTAATTATTTAATCTTCGGCTCACCAAAACAGTTCACCTCCATCTTTCTCAATAACTTAACCATTGTGAGGTTATGTAGTTCCCAGTAGTAAGTCCAAGTCATATATATTTATCCAATATCAAAATTAAATTATTCCTCCTGCTGCATGATCCTGTCGTACAAATTTGACAAGTGATTTATACTAACTTAATCTGGAAACATTGTAATGTCCTCTGATCTCTTTGCGTCGGCTTTACAAAACTCTGAAACGTTACTCTCAGAAAGACACCTTTTGTTGAAGTGGTACGTAAGGATGCGATGACAGCCACATTACAGTCTCCAGTCGTAAGTAATACAGGGTGGCTGATATATAATGCAACAAAGTAAAGCGCTATATTTTTTTAATTTTTTTTTTTTAAATTTTATTGTTCAAAAGCAAAAAATGTTGGAAATAACATCAAATTTTAGAATCAGTTTAGATTTATTCGAATTGGCCACCTTTGGTACGAATTATGGCCTTCAAACGGCCGACAAAGTCATCACAGGCTGCACGAAAGTGGCTCTGCGGTGTTTTGGCCCATTCCCGGCGAAGCGCCGTCTTGAGATGATCAACACTTTGGTATTTTTTAGTGAGAAACTTACTCTCCAAAATGCCCCAGGCGCAAAAGTCCAACAGATTGAGATCCGGAGATTTTAGTGGCCATTGTGCGGTAGAAATGAAGCGAGGAACCTCCTTTTTAAGCCATTCTTGGTTGACGGGTGCTGAGTGCGGTGGTGCTGAGTCCTGTTGGACTCCATGGTCTGCGGCCGAAATGTTTGTTTGCCCAGGGCCTCAATACTGTCTTTAAGACATTTTCCCGATAATATTCGGCATTTATTTTGACTCCACGGTCGATGAATACGAGCGGAGAGCGACCATCGGCCGTTACGGCGGCCCACACCATTACCATCGGCGGCGCTTAAGTTCTGGTGGCCAATCGCAGGTGTAAATTTTCAGCTGACCTCTTTGGCAAGTAAACCCGATCATTTTGTTTGTTCACAAACCTGCTCAATTTGGAATGGCTTCTCATCGGAGAAAACCAAAAACTGGCCACTGGCTCTTGCACTTTTTGGAACTTCAATGGCTTTAGTCCAAGCTCATTTTTCAATATGTGTTGCATCCGTTCTCGCGATATGTTCAGCTCACGCGCAATTTTTCTACCACTGCGGCGTGGATTTCGATCAAATCTGGCCTTCACTTTTCGGATCATTTCTGGTGTTGTTACCGTTTTTTTTTCGTCCACTTTTTGGACGCGATTCAACACTGCCAGTATCACGGTAACGAGGAATGGTACGAGAAACAAAAGATTTAATCACATTTAAATGCTGGAGGGCTCTAACGATAGCCACCTGTGGTTTTCCAGCCAAATATAAAGCAATCACACTATCACGCTTGAATTCCATAACGAATAACTTTTTTTCTGAATGCAATAGATCAAAATGCTTGTAAGCTTGTAAATAATAAAATGAACTGTCACTGGAATAAATCTGTCAGCTGTCAGACGAGCGGTTTACAAATGATAACAACCGGAAGTTGGTTGCAATACATATCAGCCACCCTGTATTCGAGACTTCTCTGCGTGGGGATATAAGTACGCCAAAAATCAGCAAATTTACTCCTTTACTAAAGTTCCGAAATATTTATTTTCTTTGGTTCCAGGCCAATTAGAAAGCAATTAAATGGTGCTCATTTGAAGGGCTTGAAAAACCACTTGGCTGATCCCAATTATGGAGCATAACTCTCTGAAACACCTTCTTGAACATATTCCAATAGCACGAGAACAACACACACGCTGCGATGCAGTTTACTCAAAACATCTCATGTGGTCGTTTGCATAGTCTGCGCCTGCACTTATTCGGGACTCAAACCCAAATGTTCGTGGACTAGCAAACAATGAATTTGTCCTCGAAGCGTGTGTTACAAGTAAGCGTTTTGTCAAGCGTGACATGAGTGCTAATTACGAAGAATTTCCACATGATGGGGTATACAGCAGAGAATGACCCTATCTGCACTGTTTTGGTGATTAAGCTTGTCGAGATAGTCCCCTTAGATTCTTGAGTTAACCTCTTAGAGTTAACCAAGTGCTCGAATGGCAGTGTGACTATCAGATAGTATTGCGAAATGTCTTGTTCCGTCCAACTTGAATGGAGTAAATCTTTCGATGGTGTAGAATTCTGCAAGTTTCCCAATGACTTCACTCTCGAGCTAAACTGACAGTATTTGGTAGGGATAGAGTAGAGAGAGTAGAGAGCTAAACTGACATTATATGGTAGAGTTCGAGTAGAGATAATAATATGAGATAATATGATCCCCTCATTGCTGCTGAAAGCTGGAATTAACCCATAAAGACCAGTAGATTTATTGGGACAAGATTATCATCCAATAGCTTTTAGCCTGTAAAACCATTGCATAGGCCTTTTTGAAGTCGCCGTAGTCTAGTAGGTAGTATGTTGGCTTACTAGAAGTGAGGCCACGGTTCAAAACCCTGCTAAAACATCTTGAACAAAACGAAATATGAAACAACGGCGACTTCCTCTCAGCAGAATTTGGCAAAAACTAGGAGAGTAAAATAAAATTGCAATGAAATGTTTCTCAAAAAGATCTGTCGTTCGGAGTCGACTTTAAACTATAGGCCACACCACTCATTTACAGAATTATCGAACACAACGTAAGTGATGTGAGAAGCTAGGTCGTAATCCTGACTGAAGGGTTGTAATGCCCGATTATGTATGTACATATGTATGATAGAGTAGAGTAGAAGGCTGCAATTAACGCATCTGAAACAGTAGATTTTGTTTGGCCAAGGTTTTCATTAAATAGCTCTTAGCCTGTAAGGCCATTGCATACATAGGCCTCTTTTTACACACAATTTTGGTGTTTTTATTTTATTATTAAATTTAACTTTTTTTATATAAAAATCTTAAATATTTGGTTTCTAAAATTATTACATTTAAGGCTTAAGAATTTTAATCTTCTTTGGTTATGTGGAATTGAATTTCATTTCTGTTTATTTAAATATGATGTCTTAAGGGAAAACATTCCTTAACTCAGTGTATACCTTTTTACATAATTTCTAATCCTTTTCAGGACTGCTACTAGCACTTGTATGTTTCTTATAATGATGCTGGGGTTATTTGTGGTTTTCAATTTAAAATCTTCTTTATATCCGGGTTATTATTTTTTCAATAATAACTCAAATTAAAATAATCAAATTATAATATCAACGACAACAATAGCAACAATATCATTAATAACAATTGATTGTTGCAATTTAATTGATTTGTTTACAATTTACAGTTTGTAAAGAGATTTTATCCTTGATTTTAATTGAAAATATTTCTACTCATGAATGGCAGAAGAGTGTTTATCACAAGGACTTTATGTTGTTGTTGCTGTTGTTGTCGAAGTACTTGAGTTAAAAATTAATTAAAATTTAATTAATTATAGACCCAATAAATAATGAGAAAATTGAAAGTCGAGATTATAGATTAGAAGTATTGATGTCGATGCGTTTATTGAGTATGTGTTCTTTGAACAGGCTAACGGCTAAACGGGTGGCATATGAAGTTTATTAATATGGAGAGAGAGAGAGAAATTTTGGGTGGCCAGGCATGCATTTAGTGGCTTAGAAAACATATTTTAATTGGAATTAAATTTTATAAGATTTAGGGGGCCATTATTACAACTTGCCGTTCACTAAAGTTAGGATTTTAACGGGCAGATAAATTGTTTTTCATTATTATAAGTGGACAATATGGTAAAGGGTCCGCCAAATAACTTTTTTTTTGAAAATAGTTTAAAAAAAACTACTGAATATTTTCTCAAATTTCTTTTTTATTTGAAAGTACAATCCTTTCGGTTAATAATGGAAAATAATTTCATTCAAATGGCTGCCTCGGCTGGCCATGCAGTAGCCTACACGATCGGACCAATTTTTAAGCACATTATCCATTGTGTGCAGCCGTATTTCACCAATGGCTTCACGAATATTGTCCTTTAAAGCGTCAATTGTCTCTGGCTTGTCGGCGTAACACTTATCTTTGACGGCACCCCACAAATAATAGTCCAACGGTGTCAATCCGCAGCTCCGAGGTGGCCAAACGATATCAGCTCTGCGGCTGATAATGCGATCTTCAAAAACAGGACGCAAAACATCAAGTGTAGCTTCGGCTGTTTGGCACTTAGTGCCGTCCTGTTGAAACCAAATGTTGCCAATATCCTCCTCTTCAATTTTTGTGAACAAAAATTCGTTCAACATGGCCCAATAACGATCGCCATTGACTGTAACGGCCACTCCTTGCTCATTTTCGAAGAAAAATTGACCAAAATCCGCACCAAACAGTGACTCGTTTTGGGTGCGTCGGCTTTTCAATGTATGCGTGCGGGTTTTCTGTGCCCCAAATGCGACAATTTTGCTTGTTTATATACCCGCCAAGATCAAAATGAGCTTCATCTGAAAAGATGATTTTTTTTTTTGCCAAAATCGGCATCTTCTGGTGTAGGCTATTGCATGGTCAGCCGAGGCAGCCATTTGAATGAAATTATTTTCCATTATTAACCGGAAGGATTGTACTTTCAAATAAAAAAAGAAATTTGAGAAAATATTCAGTAGTTTATTTAAAGCATTTTCAAAAAAAAATTATTTGGCGGACCCTTTAGAACTGAGCGTAAAACTAAAGGGAGGATCATCCTACCGGTAACTTTTAAAGTTAAGTTTATGTTTGAACATTGAGCAACTTCAAATATAAACAAAATGGGCATATACAACAAAAACGAAGCCCGTCGTTGCCACTGCGTTTAAATAAAACTTGTTTAATTTGAGCAGTGTTATCGACATTGCTCCGGCACTGCCATATTTTTGAAAACAGTTAACTTTATTTCATCTGTAAGTTGTAATAACAAAAAGAAGTTAAAGATGACTTTAAAGTTCGCTTTAGCTAAAGTTACCTTTAACTAAACCCAAGTTTGGCGGGAAGTTGTAATAATGGCCCTTAAACAAATGAAGGAATTTTCAATGCAGTCACCGTAGTCTAGTAGGTAGTGTGTTGGCTTATTAGATGTGAGGCCATGGTTCCAAGCCCAGGTCAGACAGAAAAACAAAATATGAAAAAAATATTTCTTCGGCAACTGCCTCTCAGCAGATTTCTGGCAAAAACCCGGAGAGTAAAATTAAATCATAAATTCGTAGTTCGGAGTTGACTTTAAACTTAAGGTCCCGCTACTCATGTATGAAATTAATGCACACAACATAATTGGTGTAAGAAACTATGTCGTAATCCTGAATGAAGGGTTGTAATGACCAATTATGTTATGTTATGTATAGAGGCGGTTTAGTGTACGTTGAGAGGGTGGATGTTTTTTTTATTAAACTTGCATGTGCTATGGTACTGAAGATCTGCAAAATCTACGGCATTGACTGTGAATGCAATGAGCCGCTACTACTTACAATGGTTGAAGTGATTACATGGTGTTATCTAATAGAGAAGAAAGAACTCTGTAGACATTGCAATATTGTAGAAGAACAAAAAAGATTGTCGCTCGCCTTGGCTGCTAACGTTGTGTATTGTCCAGTTCTAGAAAGATGTTTGTGAATAGAATCCAAAGAAACAAGCCAACTTAACGTTTATTAACTGCCATAAAAATCTTTATCCTATGCTTATCCCACAAACCTCGCATCTCAAGTGTATGTATGTATGTATGTATGTGAATGAATTTTTAATTGTAGAACATTTCCTTCACAAATTTCTTTCAAAACCAAAAGCTAATCAAACTCCTTTTTCCGTGGAAAGTTTTTCAGCGAGTGATATGGACCCTGGTAATAATTCCTGATCATAAAAGGAAGAAAATTATACTGGAAGTTAATTTTTATGATTTGAAAAATACATGGGAAACTCCTTTTGCCATATTTTTGCTTTTGAACATGTTCAAATTCCATAAAGTTTATATGAAACTGTATGCCTTCCTCTAAGGGTGTTTTTTACTTACTTTAACCGTTTTTAAGGTATTTTAAGCATTTAATTTAATTTCAAGTAATATTATGAATATTAACACAGGCTCTCACCATTTATTATTCTAACCATACTTAGGCTCTTTAGCCAATTTAGCACGTTTTGGCTATTCTCCTTTCAGGGAAAAAAACCTGTATAAATACTCCATTACCTTTTCCTTTTTGCCATCAATTTGATTGAATAAGTTTTTCCTCGCACTCCTCTCTATACATAGGCTGCTGTCAGTCTCTGTATTTGAGTTGTGGTAGAAATGCTAAGAAAAGCTGGAAAATGCCAGAAAAGTTTTCTTTCTTTATTGGCCCATATTGTTGCATATTTAATGACTTTCTGCTTAAGCCTTGAAACATCTTCATGAATTTCAATATGTTGTCTGAATACAAAAAAAAAAAAAAAAAGAAATTCAATTTCCTGTTAGCTTAAGCATATAACTGTTTTTTAATAGCTTATAAATATTTAATACAGATTAAAGCCTAATATGTTAGCTTTTATAAGCTTTTTAAATTTTCGTTATAACTTTATTCTCTAAAAAGTTATGGTAGTTTTGCTCTGATTAACTCTTAATTAAAATCAATCATACGCCTTCGTATGTAAAAAATTCAATTTCAATTGAATTTGTTTGTATTTTTTGTTTAAAAATGTTTTTAAATCTTTCTAAAGCCTTTTAATTAAATGAGTTTATCTCTGCTTAAGGCCATAAAGTTTACAAGTCAAATGATGACGGGGTCAACAAGACAGTCAAATCAGAAACAGAAACAGAAATAGACAAAGTAACAGAAATATTTATATTTTGCTTCAAGTCAAATAGGAAAAAAAGTTTGATTGTGTTTTTCTTTTTGTTTTCTGTAAAATCAAATCACAATATATACAAAGTTTGAAGATGCGAGGTGTGTGAGATAAGTATTGGATAAAGGTCTTTGGAAATCTTGTTATAAATTATGGCAGTTACAATGGGTTATTTTGTCCCAATGTTCCCAAGAACACGTCCTCAAACCATGGCAATTAGTAAACACAGAATTTGCTTGCTTCTATTGATTATATTCACAAACTTCTTTCTAGAACTGTACAATACACAACGTTAGCAGGCTAGGCGAGCGGCAAACGGTTTTTAACATCCCCCCATACAATATTTCAATGTCTACAGACTTCTTTCTTTTTTACGAATAAATCCTTATTAAATAAATCCAAGTAATTACTTCAACCATTATTAGTTAAGAGGCTCATTGCATTCTTAGTCAAGGCTGATCTTCAGTACCATAGCACATGCAAGTTTAACTAAACATACAGCCTCCGCTGTTAGTCTCAACGCATACTAAACCGCCTCTATACATAACATAACATAATTGATCATTACAACCCTTTAACCAAGATTTCAACCTAGCTTCGTACACCACCTATGTTGTGTGAGTTAATTTTATACATGAGTGGCAGGACAGACCTACAGTTTCAAGTCGTCTCAGAATGACTGAGTTTTGGGAAACTTTTCTTCGCAATTTTTTTATTTACTCTCGGGGTTTTTGCCAGAAATCTAGTGAGAGGAAGTCGCCTAAGAAAGATTTCTTTAATGTTTCGTTTTGTTGGAGAAGCCAGAACACTACCTACTAGACTACGACGACTTGCATTCGGGTTCCAAATCCAATATTTCGTTTTGTTGGAAATGTCTGACCTGGGGTTTGAACCGCGGCCGCACGTCTAATAAGCCAGCACACTACCTGCTAGACTACGACGACTTGCCTTCGGGTTCCAAATCCAATATTTCGTTTTGTTGGAGATGTCTGCCATGGGGTTTGTACCGTGGCCTCACCTCTAATAAGCCAGCACACTACCTGCTAGACTACGACGACTTGCATTCGGGTTACTAATCCAATATTTCGTTCTGTTGGAAATGTCTGATCTGGGGTTTGTACCGTATCCGCACGTCTAATATGCCAACACACGACCTTTTAGACCAGGATGACGAAGTAATCGATGCAATTGGAATGATAGCAATCAACATATCTGTCTCGAAAATATTTCATTCGCCCCCTGGTAAGCAGAACACTCTCAATGCTCGAATGGCTATGTATGTGATCCACAGGCAGAGAAGCCCGGCAGTTTCCGTTCATGTAAAATGGCCTTTAGGCTCTTTCTCAATAATATCTTGTATCTGTGACATCTTATTTCTACAATTCCAATTTCTCTTAACATCGGGTCCGCCATCTAACGTTTTTTTTTTCAACTAGTGCTTATTTCGTGAATGGTAACACTTAGCTCATGTCTGATTTGACAGATAATTAGTTTTATCCTTCCGCTGAACGAATATGGTTGCGTATACGCTTGAACAACACTGGGAAATATTGCGACATTACTTTGAAAATCATGGTAATGTTGCAGCATGTGTGCGAAAATTGCGTACGGATTTTGGAAGAAGAGAAGCACCGTCAGCTCCGTATGTTCGTTATCTTCTGAAAAAAATGAAAGAAACTGGCATCCTCATCGATAAACCAAAGCGTGAAAAGCCAAAAACAGTGCGTACACCCGAGATTATTGCTGCTGAGGCCGTCGTTCTCAACAATTGAACATTTCGGAGACATCATTGAGACGAATTTTGCATAAAGACCTTGGTATGACGCCATACAAAGTCCAATTGGTTCAGGAGTTGAAGCCAATTGACCATCCAATGCGTTTTCGCTTCGCTAAGTGGGCCTGCGATCGACTTACAGAAGATGCTGATTTTGGCAAAAAAAAAATCATCTTTTCAGATGAAGAGTCATTTTGATCTTGGCGGGTGTGTAAACAAGCAAAATTGTCGCATTTGGGGCATAGAAAACCCGCACGCATGCATTGAAAAGCCGACGCACACAAAGCGAGTCACTGTTTGGTGCGGATTTTGGTTCAGAGGCATAATTGGGCCATTTTTCTTCGAAAATGAGCAAGGAGTGGCCGTTACAGTCAATGGCGATCGTTATCGGGCCATGTTGAACAAATTTTTGTTCACAAAAATTGAAGGGGAGGATATTGGCATCATTTGGTTTCAATAGGACGGCGCTACGTGCCACACAGCCGAAGCTACACTTGATGTTTTGCGCCCTGTTTTTGAAAATCGCATTATCAGGCGCAGAGCTGATGTCGTTTAGCCACCTGGGAGCTGCGATTTTACACCGTTGGACTATTATTTGTGGGGTGCCGTCAAAGATAAATGTTGCGCCGACAAGCCAGAGACAATTGACGCTTTAAAGGACAATATTCGTGAAGCCATTGGTGAAATACAGCTGCACACAATCGATAATGTGCTTAAAAATTGGACCGATCGCGTAGGCTACTGCATGGCCAGCCGAGGCAGCCATTTGAATGAAATTATTTTCCATTATTAACCGGAAGGATTGCACTTTCAAATAAAAAAGAAATTTGAGAAAATATTCAGTAGTTTTTTTTAAAGCATTTTCAAAAAAAAAAAAGTTATTTGGCGGACCCTTTACCACGTTTCGAAACTTTCTGACTCCACCCTCGTAACATTGTAGTTTATTTACTTTTAAATTCTTTTTCTTCGTTTTTTCTGAAGAGTTTCTTTGGATTCTTCTTTATTTTTTCTGTGAAGTAATTGAGAACTTTGCATTTATATTTCCATTCTCTTTTCATTTCAATGCAATTTTCACTAAGAAACAGTAGAGAATTCTTTACTGTTTATATTTGTAATACAAAACTTGAAAGAAAGAAATTCCAATTTTTTCCCTGAAATAAAGAAAATAATTTTTTTTTCCGATTCTTTTTTTTCCCAACTCCTATTTCTTTATATTATAATAGAAGATATTTAAAGGAAAATAGAATGTAAAGAAAAATAAGAAGTTTAATCAAGTGTAATATCATTAAAATTTTACTACAGACAACAACAAAAAATTGTATTTTTTAATCAAATAGTTGCCAGATTGAATTGCTTTTAACGCTTCATATTTAACACTTAAGTGTGGAAGTCTCTTAATAACTTAAAGCTAAAGCGAGTAAATAAAAGAATTCCTACAGAAAATTCTTGTAATTGCTTCTCTTGCTACTGTTCCCCTTATGGCATACCCTATACATTGTATTTGTGTAAATGTTCAAAAGAGAAAAAAGAGGAGGCTGGGAGAGATTGTAAGTTTGTAAGTCAAATACAGGACATTTGCCATAACTTTTCCTCTACCTACAGCTGTTACCAGCTACCAGGAGGAAGGCCGCTGCTGGAGGTAGAGGGAGCTTACATTATAAAATAAAATTTTATGAACCAGAGCGCACGTTCAAAGGGTTGGAAAATTAAATTGTTTTTGTCTTTGACATGACACAACAATTCATGTCTTTATTTAGCAATCAGAACGAATTAGTTTTTAAAAAACATCCGCTTTTTTCTGTGCTGATTTCATAAAAAATAAACATAACATCGTACAAAACATGACATTTAGTGGCAGTGAAGTGGACTTGTTAACATCATCAGAATGAGAATTAATTAAAAACATAAAAATCTGATTATAATATGAAAAACTTTTCAATTTTATATTCATAATGGCCATTGAAATTCAAATTCAATTTATAAAAGGGGAGGGTTTAGAATAAAATAAAATTAAAAAATTAAAAATTAATTTGTATTAATCATACGTCAAGTAGTGTAAAAAAATTAATTCAAATAAATCATACGCCAACGAGCATTTATTCCTGTGACATCTTTCCCATGTGATATATACTTACTACGCCTTAATAATCCGTTTGTGCTTTCGCCAGTTGTTTATTCCAATCGATGTGCTGTACAATTTGGTTCTTCCAATCCAATACAAAGTTCGGCGATCGGGTCGTTGTCCACTGATCTTCGCTACAAATACCTGACTCGTCAGAATATCATGTTCCATTTGAACCACTTATTCGAACTAGCATAGTTCCTGGCTGTTAATATATTGGAGAGCAACGTCCATATCATTGAGAACTTATACGACTTATTATTCTTTTGGGTGGGAAAACGATTACCAACACGCACTGGACCGAAATTTTGTGCACATCTTTTATCTCGAATATTGCCAAGGCAGCTGCATTGTTGAGTAACAGCGCCTACGTTACTATGCCTTTAGAAAGTACGTAAACGACTAGCGAATAGAGCATCATTGACTTCGTCTCACTCTTATTGAAACCGTAAAATCACTTGTTTAATAATAATTTTTCTACGTTTGACCTCCGGATTGACAACGGCATACATACATGTACACATAATCGATCATTACAACCCAGATTTTCACACCACTTATGTTGTGTGTGTTAATTTTTATTCATATGTGATGGGACCTAGAGTTTAAAGTCGACTCCGAAGGATAGGTTTTTGAGAAACTTTTCATGACAATTTTATTTTAGTCTCAGAGTTTTTGTCAGAAATCTGCTGAGAGCCAGACGCCGAAGAAATATTTCTTCTTATTTTCATTTTGTTGGAGATGTCTGACCTGACGGCTTGAACCGTGGCATCGAGTCTAATAATCCAACGCACTACCTGCTAGACTACAGCGACTTGGCATAGTCAATATAACGGGTGATTTTTTTAGCTATTATCTTTTTGGCAACACTGCTGCTTTAAACAGTTCACGCACGTTTCGTGTTTTGTTTCACTGTCAAACATCTTCAGTTTGGACTATAATTTAACCATGAATCGTCTTACAAACGAACAACGCTTGCAAATCATTGAATTTTATTATCAAAATACGTGCTCTGTTAAGAGAGTTCATCGCGCGCTTCTTCCATTTTAGGGTCAGTTTAATCGACCCACTGAAGCGGTCATTCGGGCTATTGTGAGTAAATTTCGCACCAAATTTACATTGTTGGACATTAAACCACCAACATGCTTACGTAGATTGCGAACTGAAGAAAATATCGCAGCTGTATCGGCCAGTGTTAATGATGACTATCAATTATCGATTCGTCGCCGTTCGCTGCGAATCGTAACGTAACTGTGAATGGTGAGCGCTACCGTGAGATGATATCCAACTTTTTTGCCCAAAATGCAAGAGCTTGACTTGCATGACATGTGGTTTCAACAGGACGGTGCAACATGCCACACAGCACGCGTAGCAATGCGCTTATTGAGAGGCGAGTTCGGTGAACATTTTATTTCACGTTCGGGACCGGGCAATTGGCCGCCTAGATCGTGTGATTTAACGCCTTTAGACTATTTTTTGTGGGGCTATGTTAAAACTCATGTCTATACAGACAAGCCCGCTTCAATTGACGCATTGGAAGACAACATTGCAAAGTTGCAAAGAGTATGCCAAAATTGGACTAAGCGGATGGACCATTTGAGGCACAGTCGCGGTCAACATTTGCATAAAATAATCTTCAAACATTAAATTATATGGACCGTACTATCGATTCAAATAAAGATTTCATGCATTTTTCTGAATTTTAGGTGTTTTTTTTGAAAAATTTGTCTATAGCTCTTAAAAAATCACAAATTATAATTGAAGTCCTTTGCCTGAATTCCTATACGCCGCATAGCCCTACTTGTTGGTAACATAGGCCCTCAATTACTGAAATTCCTATCTTGGCAGATCTGTATTCTGTGGTGCTGAAGGTAGCGGTTCTTCTGGTTTTTTTATTTTGTTGAGGTTAGAAAATCCCTTTGAATAATTGGATGTCATCGCATTCATTGACTAAAAACCCTATCCCCTCATGACGATTTTTTAATACCCATAACCGCGCAAATATTACTTCGGATAAATTCTATCTCCGATCATGAGTGCCTTGCGTCTAGGTATGGCTTTACACAGTTTGCTGGGAACACAGTCTAGATGAGCTTTTATTTTCAGGACATAAAGGTTGTACACATTTGGCCACTTTTATCCAATTTCCCTTACCATGTAGCATTTCTTTCGCGATAATTTCAAGAACCACAGGACCAATTTCTTTCAGTTTTTTTTCTCATTGTTTACATCCAAAAAAATTGTATTCTCCGTGGTCTTATTTCCGGGGATAGTTATACCCTCTAAAGGTACCATCTTGGTTGCTCCGTTCATCTATGTTAAGATCGTTTGCTCCACGATGAAACCTTATTTGAAATCTCGTATCAAAAACTTTCCTACTTTGAGGCTGTTGTCAATCATGATACTGCACATACTGCACGTGGATATGCCGACAATCAAACGATTGTAAAATGATATGTCGAGGCCTAAGAAGCCTTTACTGTACTACATTATATGATGGCTTTGCTTTTAAGCGGTATTAAGCCCCTTCAGGACTCTTTGTTTCATATTAGTCCCGTTATAGATTGGTCTGGTTTGTTTTTTGATTGATTGGATTTGATTGATTAGACTGATATTACTAGACTTGTTGGACTTTGACCAACTAAAACCATCTTCATCGTCCATACGCTTGATGGTCAGCCACTTGTCTTATCTTCCATTTATCACCCTCTCAACATTTGCTATATGCGAACTGGCCTGGTTCTTGTCAGAACGCGAATCCAATGCAAATGTAGATTTCAATAGCTCTACAGCTCCTTTCTGGTTTTGATCATTCATAAAAATTGTTAGAGTAGTTCGATTCATACTCTTACAATGAAAATTCCTACTCTTATAATATAAACGTGAGTACTTATGGGGCACTGTAGCTTGATATCATTATCAGAAGCCGGCTTGATCCTCTCTTTCAAGGTTTTACTGTAATTGGTAGTGTGTTTTGTCTTTATGGTGAAGTATGTATGCATTTATCCTGCTATGTATCCCTAGTACAGAGTTTTTCCCTTCCTTTTTTTCGTTCGTAGTCTTTAGTTTTTCAATTCACCTGATTGAGCAGATGCAGCGACGAGGCAATGAAGGAAGTAAGCAGACTGGTTGGTGCTGTGCATTTATAAGTTTTAATGCCTAAAGGTGGATTTTTTTCTTTTTTTTTCTTTAATAAAATAAACGAGTGCAGTTTATTAAAAAAAAAATATACTTTTTTATTGTAAAGGAATAACTACATCAGCAAAGAAATATTTAATGTACATCATATGGGGGACATAAGCCTGAATGGCAACTCAATTCTGAAGGCTTAAAGGGCACGTAAATATTTAAACTCAAGTATTGTCAGGAAAATTTATTGTGTTTCTTATAAAAAAGATTTATTTCTTAAATTTCCAGGATATCGTTTCTTTTTTAATAATTTCTTTTAGTTTTTCATTTCCTCTTGTGTTTGTTAGTTTGTGTGTTTAAAAATTATCCGTATTTCCTTTGGATTTTTGAAAAGTTTCTTCTCTTTTTCGATTTTATTTATTAAACTTTTAAGTTTTTCTTAAGCATTCACACACGTCCATGGCTCTTAAATCATGTGAAACTCCTCTCTCTCCCCCTCTCTCAACAAATAAATAAAAAAGAAAAAAGAAAAGAAATCCTTAAACTTAAAAGAGTGTGTCCTTTAAACTTCGGCATCCTTCTGTTGTGTATGGTATGTGGTATGTGCCTTTGGTTTGAGCGGGCCAACATAAATTATGAAAATGTTGCAAATAAAATACACACACACACACACACACACACACATCCGTATGTGTTTGTGTCATTTCGAAAGTAGTCAGCAAACGTATTGGAAATTGTGAAAGAAAATAAGAAGAAAAATCGTAGAAGAAAAATGTGAAAATACTTGACTAGCAAGCAGACTTGTTCAAAAAGCCATTCATATGTCCTCGAAAAAGGACATAAAATATAAGAAATATTGGCCAAATGTAATAGAAATGAAAAGAAAATTACAAAAACTAGTAATAAATTAGCTTTAGAAATTAAGAAGAAGAAGAAGAAAAAAATTATTTAAAATTTTTTAAATTCCTACTCTGCTAGCATTTGATTAAATTTAAATTTTTAAAACATTCCATGTAAATGTAAACAATTTGAATAAAAAGTTAACACGGATCAGATAAATAACATAACATAATTGACACTTTAGTCCGGATTACAACCTATAATCCCACATCACCCGTATTGTCTGTGCTAATTTTATACAGTAATCCCTCGATTTACGTCGCAGTTGGTTCTAAAAAAAGGCGAATTTCATATTGCTCATCCTACAAAGTAGTATGTTTTTAACAAGTATCTTAAAAAAATTACAGTAATCCCTCGATTTACGTCGTAGTTGGTTCCAAAAAAAAGGCGACGTAATTCGAATGACGACGCAAATTGAAGTTATAGGGAACAAAAAATTTCGCAACGTAAATCGAAACAACGTTAATCGAGGCGACGTAAATCGAAGGATTACTGTACATGAGTGGCGGAACCTACAGTTTAAAGTCGACTCCGAACGCCAGATCACTGATATAACAACGTCTGCCAAATATCTCGCAGTAGAATCGTTCATTGTAATAATGGGGCTGACCGCCTATACATACATAATTGGTCATTACTGCCCTTCACTCAGGACTACGACCTAGTTTCTCACACCACTTATGTTGCGTGTGTTAATGTTATACATGATTGGTGGGACCTACAGTTTTAAGTCGACTCCGAACGTCTGATTTTGGAGAAACTTTTCCAGGGCAATTTCTTATTTACTCTCAGAGTTTTGCCAGAAATCTGCTGAGAGGAAGTCGCCGAAGAAATATTTTTTCATATTTCGTTTTATTAGAGATGTCTGACCTGGGGTTTGAACCATGTAAGCCAACACACTATCTACTACACTGCATTAGATGGGTGGTATGAGAAGCTAGGCTGTAGTCCTGACTAAAGGGTTGTAATGATCAATTAAATAAGATCCAGAAGTCTGTACAATGTTCAAATCAGAGGACAGCAATGAGTACTCAAAACGATGAGTAGATTCGAATCTTACTTATAATTTCTGCTACTTATACGCATTCATACTTATTTTAATGTCATACTCATACTACTCATACTCAAAGTTTGAAATACTCATGGTACTCGTACTTAACAATACGTATGATGTTGTTGACTTCGACTCTCCACGGCTCATCGTATACACGAATAACAAAATAAGTATGATTCGCGTACGAACACTACAATACTCACAAGAAGGTTGTGTGTTTGCTCTGCTTGCTGTCTTTGTCTTTTTTGTTTCAATACAGTTGACTCACTCATACTCAAAATTTCATGAGTACTTATGAGTAGCGAAAAAGCGATTCATTGCTGATCTGTGGTTCAAATATACGAGCCTCTGTCGTTCGGAGTCGACTTTAAACTGTAGGTCCCGCCACTCATGTCTAAAATTAACACACACAACATAAATGGTATGAGAAGCTATGTTGTAATCCTGACTGAAGGGTTGTACAGCAAGGTTGGAATTCATAACAAAAGATAGCAAAAAGTGAAAGAGAATAAAAAGACGACAACTTGTTCTGTTGGATTAAAGTCTTCGCTATTACTTCAATAGCTTTTTCAACATTTCCTAACACTAGCCCAGTGTTCTTTTTAAACTTCTTATCTTTAATGGAACTTCCGTATAATATTTGCTTCCGTTTCCAAGGAAGAATAATAGGCTGTAAGTCGCTCTTTGGAGACAAAGTCTTCTTTTTTTTTTTTTTGTCATAAAACATTTCTGTCGCCATTTCAAAATTCTGAGTACGGCTCTACGTTCTCTTCATTCCGCAGCTCATCGGATAATGAGCAAATTGATCGTTTATGGAGGAAGATTGAGGCAGATTTTGAACAAAATTTTATAATTTAAGATTCTAGACTTCTAGGCTAAATAAGCTTATTTCAATGTCTTCAAATTGACCTTCAACTTCATGAACTCTTTTATTTCCTTTCATTAGCTACCTGTCTGCTAACTTTTAAAAGAGATGAAATTTTTTTTCTTTTTTTTTAAGAAAAATTTTCTTTTTTTTTCGACCGCATTTAACTTAAAGTTCAGTGTTAATGCCATAAATTTCAATTTAAAATCAGTCAGCAATTGTTGCAAAAGTTTGGCGGTGTTAAAACAGCTCAACGTGATCTTTGAGCGTCTCCTTCTAATTTTTTTCTTTTTTTTTTTTTTTTGAATTTTTTTATATTTTACCCGGTAATAAATATTCATTTTATATACATTTTCCTGAAACAGTTATATTTCTACACGAAATACACCAAAAAAAAAAAAACAAAGAAAATAAAAAGAAAATCCTTCTCTAAGTATATGAAATTTTTCATTCATTTTCGTTGTTTTTCGCTCTTTTTTCCAATTTTTTTTCTTTTTTTTTTATTACATCCTTAAAGCAGACAGTTTTAAGCGCCGGAAATCTGTCTGACTCCTCATGTTCAAACATTTTATTCTTAGAAAAATAAAAATTTTTTTTTTGGCATTGGTCCTCTCATACTCCTTGAAAAGATTAGCGGATGAATGGTTATAAAATGATATTTGAATTGTAGGAAGAAAAGAAAAATAAAAGAAAAATAAAAAAAATTTCTTGTTTTTCTTCAGAAATTTTCTTGAAAAGGTCTTCTTAAATAACACAAGACAAACGTAACCTCTCTGCCTGACTATTTCACCAAATGATTTCATTATACTGTCAGGAAGGATTATATTTCCTCAAGGGTTTAATCAAATACAAAAAAACGGAATTTTGTTGAAAAGCATTTATTTTAACCCTTTTACTGCCACGCCCCTTACTTTTAAAGAAATTTGAAGAGACTTTTTATTGTCCGGTCTATTAAAAAAAGCTCTTCTGTTAGCGAAAGTTTGGCATCTAAATTTGTCTATTTCACAGCGTTCTCAGCAATTGTGCCCATCTTTTAAACGATTATGGCCCATTTTACTTTAGAATTTGAACCTTCACCCTTACAAAGTTCAACTCACACTATGAGTAAGGCCAGCTAACCACTTAAAACTACTATATATGCTAACTGCTTACAGTAAGACCCCCCTTTACCCCGAGGGATACGTTCCAATAAGTTTCAACGCTAAACGAAACATCGTTAAACGAGGCAACTAATAAATCAACTGTGACGCAGGAAAGATGCGCTCGTACTGTGATTGACTCTTCGGAAAATACAGTTGAACTACCGCGTAATACTGAAACAGCGTTAAGCGGAGCAGCGTTAAGCGGGGTCTTACTGTACTAGAAAAATAGACTTTTAATGCTGATTTCTCTTCAGTAATAAAATTCGTTACTCTTGCGAGGATCAACAAGTCAAATTGTCGCAGATGAGGACTCGAAGGACTCTGGCGTGATAGTGTATAGCCAGTCACAGCCATAGTATCCAGAAAAAGGAAGGTAGGGGTGTTTTTGGACTGTATTTTTTGGAAATTCGATCGTAAAAGAAGCATTACCATCAATGCAGAGCACCATTTTCGCATCAGAACCCGCTAATTTTGATCTGAAATTGAAGATTATTAAGTGGAAGGTGTGTTGAGCCACATGAAGTCGCCGTAGTCTAGTAGGTAGTGTGTTGGCTTATTAAACCTAAAGCCAGGGTTCAAGCCCCAGGCCAGACATAAAAACAAAATACAAAAAGTATTTCTTCGGCGACTTTCTCTCAGCAGATTTCTGGCAAAAACTCTGAGAGTAAATAAAATTCCCATGAAAAAGTTTCTCAAAAATCTGTCGTTCGGAGTCGACTTTAAACTGTAGGTCTCACCACTGTGGTGTGAGAAACTAGGTCGTAATCCTAACTGAAGGGTTGTAATGACCAACTATGTATGCATATTGAGTGTTGAGCCACAAATGGCGACAGATTTTGGCTTGATGACATGAAAAGTCCCTATAAAGAGGTATTCCACATCATTTTAGCACCCAAGTTCCTGGGATACGATGTTCTTAGACTTTATTGTTGGAGCAAGAAAAACTATCTTTTTGATTTTGATCTGAAATTCCAGATTATTAAGTGGCAGATGTGTCCAGCCACATAGCACGACGGATTTTGGCTTTATTCCATGGAAAGTCTCTATAAAGACTGCGATTTGATGTCCTTAGAAGTTAATGTTGAGGCGAGAACAAGCAAGCTTTTCGCTTTCTCGCAGAAAAAAGCGATTTATACCTTTTATCGCGAACTAGCGACTTATTCGCTATACCTCGAGTAAAAACGATGTTTCGCTCCCTTGTGCAAACTACAGATTTAATCGCTTTATCGCGAGATACAGTTCATTTTTATGCATCCTCACGCATTACGGCGATTTTTCAGTATTTCGCAAGAATAAGTGACTTTTCGCTATAACGCTCGAATGAGAAACCACGGTTTCCCGTCTGATAAACCAATTTCTTCGCCTTCATCGGGAAAATGTTATTTTTTCGTTTTCTATCTTGAAAAATAATTCTCTTTTGGATACGCTTTAAGGCGATTTTTTCCGTATTTCACAAGAATAAGCGATTTTTTTGCTATATCGCTCGAAAGAGAAACAACTTCTTAGTCTTCATCGGGAAAAGTCAATTTTTGGTGGAGTTCTTTTTCGGACATATCGCAATATCTCTGTCCCTACACCGAGAGAAAAATGATTTTTTTCGCTATATCGCTCGAAGGAAATTTTTTTGTTGTAACCTTTTGCTACGTTGTACAAACTACAGATTTATTCGCTTTATCGCGAGAAACAATCTTTTTTGGGCATCCTCACGCATTAAGGCGATTTTTTCTTTAGTATTTCGCGAGAATAAGCGATTTTTTCGCTATATCGCTCGAATGAGAAACAACGGTTTTTGCGCATTACCGCCTGATAAACCAATTTCTTCGCTTTCATCGGGCAAAGGCAATTTTTTCGTTTTCTATCTTGAAAAAGAATTCTCTTTTGGACACGCTTTAAGGCGATTTTTTCCGTATTTCGCAAGAATAAGCGATTTTTCGCTATATCGCTCGAATGAGAAATTACGGTTTTTTCGCATTCCCGTCTGATAAACCAATTTCTTCGTCTTCATCGGGAAAAGTCTATTTTTTCGTTTTCTGTCTTGAAAAGGAGTTTATTTTTGGACATATCGCAATATCTCTATCCCTACACCGAGAGAAAAACTCGTTTTTTTCGCTATATCGCTCGAAGGACCTTTTTTTGTTATAAAGCGATTTCTTCGCGAGTATGAAGATGCTGCTCGGAAATAGCATCAAACGTTACGCGAAATTCTCAACTGCTTGAGGAGTTGTTATCAAGCACAGTTGTTATCGCGACAGTTCTTTGGATCAGACAGCAAATTTGCAAGTCTAGTTACACCAAGACTTTTAATTTGATTTAATCGAATTTTTTTCGTAGAAATGAAAGCCTTTGGCCGACTGGAAAAGAGTTCACATGAACATCCCTTTTTAAATACCAAAGGGAATCGATTTGTCACAATCTTTAGACAACGAAAATGTCAATTTTAAATACCTTAGGTGCTTACCCTGTCTTATCATTAAAATATACAAATGCAAGCAAAAAATATAGAAGAGGTCATCCTGAAAGTTGACTCATTCCCTCATTCCTCCTTCCATACAACATCAGGAGACAATAACAAGTGGTGCTGTTGCCAAAAGATGACATTAATTCAGGCAGAAATATTTAATGATGACAAAAAGTCTCCAAGAAGGAAAGGAAATCTTCAAAAAGGAAGATAAAAATTAACAATAAAAGGAAATGAAATATAAACTTAAGTAATCTAAAGGGTCTTCCCAGAATATGAATTCATTTGAAGAAAAAACTTCATTACGTATTAAATTGTAATTCAGTTTTAAGACACCCTTTATTTTAAAAGCGAAGAATTTCAATTTAAAATTAATTGGCCTCGAAAGTTTTTTTCTTAAACAGAACAATCGAAAAAGAAAATCGACAAAAAAGAGCACAATCTGGCAAATTAAATATTCAAAACAAAAACAGAAGAAAGAAAAGAAAGTGAAAATGAAAGTCTAGTGAGAGGCAATGAAGTAAAAGCGCAAAGGCAATAGGAAACTCGTTAAAAGTTAAGCGGAAATTGGCTTGAAATTAATTGAGACAACATTTTATGGCAAGAAAAAAGAAGAGTGTTGAGCCTGTTTAATCTTCTTGGGTGATTCATTACAAGGGGAGGACGGTGTTTTATGGTGTCAATTAAATAACGATTTTGGGGGGAGAAAAAGAAGGGAAAGAATTCATTACAATTGAAGTCGTAAACGAATTCAGGCAAATTTAAAACCAAATTGTCAGAAGGTCCTTTACTGGGGTGGCTTATTTTGAACCAACTGGCGCTATTTTAAAAATTCTTTTAAACGTCTCTTCAGGGGGTTTAAAAGCCTGCGGTATAGTTCAACCTCAAACCAAACGCAAAGGTATAAGAACTCCTAAAAAGACTCTGCTACTGCTATTATTATTGTTTTCGTGTAGAGGTGCGACCATAAAATCTTTTGTACTGCCCCCAATCTATATAAGGTCCTTATAATATCTCCAGCAAACAATTGCCCTAACAAACTTCAACATAATGATCAGGAATTACACTCAGATGGTTCCTTCCGGGATGCATTAATGCCTCACAGGTTCCTAGTGTGTGTTCTGCTGATTCATAATCATCATCACAGACTCTTAAATTCTCTTTCGCCGAGTATCCGTAGGTTATCTGCCACCAATAGGTCGCTGTTGAGTCCCTGTTGCGGTCTATAAAAAGGGAGATTTTTGGTTTTCATACACACATACATACATATCTGGCCATTACAACCCTTCAGTCAGAATTAAGGCCTAGCTTCTCACACAGCTCATGTTGTGTGTGTGTTAATTTTATACTTGAGTGGCGGGACCTACAGTTTAAAGTCGACTCCGAACGACAAATTTTTGGAGAAGCTTTTCATGGCAATTTTATTTATTTACTCTCAGTGTTTTTGCCAGAAATCTGCTGAGAGGAAGACGCCTAAGAAATTTTCGTTTTGATGTCTGACCTGGGGTTTGAACCGTGGCCTTACGTCTAATAAGCCAACACACTACCTACTAGACTACGGCGACTACAAAAGTCCTTATAATATCTTCTGCAAATAATTGTCCTAAAAACCTCAACATAATGATCGGTCCCAACACCAGCAATTCCCTACTTAACACTAAATTACACTGAGATGGTTCCTTCTGGGAGGCATTAATGCCTTACAGATTCATAATCATCATCACAGAATCTCAATTTTCTCTTTCCCCGCGTGTCCGTATAGGTCGCTGTTGACTATAGAAAGGGACATTCATGATTTACGCAAATTTTATGGAGAGGCCAATTGGCTCCTGTAGGATTTAAAGCTAGACTTGACCCATGTATGATAACATACAGACTAGATCACTCATAAGCCTCAAAAGAAAGGACGCATCTATCGTAGAGGCTGTTTTGACTTGATGCTCCTCCTGATGGGCATGCAAAAGTACGATAATTTCTGCATTTCTGGTGATGTAGTAGAGCAGGGAACACATAAGCGCTTCCCGTGTAGTTAACCGACGCTTTTTGGCCGCTGCCACATTCTCTACGATGTCTGGGCCTTTGCAGGACATCACGTGTATTTCGTGCATTGATCCGTAAAACCTTTTGTACTGGATATGACATGTGCTTAAGTGTAATGTGGTATTTCTTAAGACTACTTAACACTCTTGCTGAGGAGAGGCTATTAGAACCAGCCAACCAATCTTTTTAACTGATCTGCCTGCTCACTATTAATCAGCCGCCATTTATCAGACTTCTAGCACTCAACCTCAAATATCTCGGTTTGCTAAATTGGTATATAAAAGCTTAGTAGCGCTTGCTTAGCCACTAGAGATCCAACAGAAGAACCTGAGTAACATATAAGCTGAAGTCGCCGTAGTCTAGTAGGTAGTGTGTTGGCTTATCGGACGAAAAGCCAGGGTTCGAGCCCCAGGCCAGACATCAAAATAAAATACAAAAAGTATTTCTGCGGCGACTTCCTCTCAGCAGATTTCTGGCAAAAACTCTGAGAGTAAATAAAATTTGTCATGAAAAGTTTCTCTAAAAATCTGTCGTTCGGAGTCGACTTTAAACTGTAGACAACATAAGTGGTGTAAGAAGCTAGGTCGCAGTCCTGACTAAAGGGTTGCTATGACCAATTATGTATGTGTATGTATGATTGTCTGAACAGGAGCTTAGAAACCGTCTTAATAAATAGCAAATGCGAAGCCTGATCTCCTTTGAATTCTCTAGAAATATACATCGGCGTTTTGAAGTTAGATGGGAGCATGGGGTGCGCTGTACATATACAGAATTTGGACATCAAGAACGAGGACATATGTTTCATAACATAAAGTTTCTCAAAAATCTGTCGTTCGGAGTCGACTTTAGACTGTAGGTCCCACCACTCATGTATAAAATTAACATACACAACATAAGTGGTGCGAGAAACTAGGACGGTGTACAATGGGTCTATTCGACTTCCGGGTACTGTACTTGTCTTAATTGACAAGTACACGGCCTCTAACCTAACCTAGCCTAACATAAAAGCAAGTACACGAACCCATAAAACCTTCTAACATCAATGGCAGCTAGTTTGGTAAAACTAGCATGAAAAATTCTATTCAGAATCTTTTCTCTAGGCCCGGACATTGCAGATTGCGAACTGAAAATCAATTTTCTTGCTTGATTTCTTTTTGGGTAATTTCTAGTAACTACAACGACCACCTTGGTTAGGTGGCGTTGGAAGTTTAAAGCATTTTTTACCATTGCAAGGGGGATCTAGTAATGCAGGTTACTTATACCATCAGCCCTGCAATGTCACTCCTAATAAAATTGTTTCTAAAAATTTCATCACTTTCTGGACAACCCTCGCATTTACAAACTTCTGTAATATTTTTCTATTTCAGCAATTTTTATTATATTCACATGAAGTTTGTTTGCAAAATTATTGATACTTGTGTTACCCTGTTAGCGAATACTTTATTAATGTTTATATTAAGGTTTGTGACTTTGCTTAGCAAGCGCTATTGAAAGTAGACAATACCTTACAGATGGTATTGGTTGTGTTTTCCCTGTTTATAAAATTTTACAATAGATGTCGCTCCCTTAGTAGTTAAATAGTTTCATTCCTTTTATTGTACTGTTGTAAGGTACTGATAAAAAATGAAAAGAATTTGATTCAACACAAAAACCATTCATTCACGTGTGGTACGACACATTTGGTACGAATATTTGGCCGATAACAGTCAATTGATTGAACATGTGTTCAGAAAACCTAAGACAATAAATCTCTAGAAATTATCAAAACACTTGAGTTAAAAAAAACCAATAAAGAGTCGCCTGTTTTAAAAATAAAAAATATATTTTTAACTATGATTTCTGACGTCATCCGTGATAGAAAGGGTAGGTAAGGTTGAGTTAGATATATGGTCTGTAAAAAAAAATTAAAAAATAAAAAGTATACTCGGTATCCAGTGGCCCTAGAAGAGATGAAACTTGGCTTCTTCCCATATAGAACAAAGCTTGATAGGTACCGCCAGGTATATAGGACGCAGCTTGCAGAATATAATAGAGAACCTAGGCAGTGCAAACTCATGCAGGCTGAAAATAGTATACTCCTTTATGGCTCTGATATCTGGGCTTCTACTTTGAAAACTCGAACCAGAGCTAAAAAACTACTATCTGCGCAGAGAATAGCAGCTTTACGGGTCACATCCTCGTATCGCACGGTATCAACACAAGCAGCCTTAATAATAGCTGGAATGGTTCCCATAGACCTTCAACCAATTGAGCGCCAGATGATTTTCAACGCTAGACATATCACGACTCAGTCGCAGAGCATAGAAACGATACAGCACGAAGTCTTCTTAAAATCGCAATATTGCTGGGAAAATTAACGGCATGGTAGGTGGACATATAAGCTGATTCCAGAATTGCAAGTGTGGAAAAACAGAAAAAACGGCAAAGTAGACTACTATATAACCCAGATGTTAACCGCTCATTGATATTTCAGAGAGTACCTGCATCGCATGGGGAAATGTCGCTCGCCATTCTGCATCTACGAGGAGGAGGAAATGTTAGACGATGCCGAACACACTTTCTTCGGCTGCAGTCGCTGGGCCGAAAGACGTCAGGGTCTCGAGGCTGAAATCGGCATTATTAGTGCTACAAACGTCGTGCTGAAAATGACAAACAGCAGAGAAAACTGGAACGCAGTAAAACAATTTGTGCACTATGTCCTGCGAAGGGAAAAATATGACCTAGACGCAGTAGAATAAGAAAAGAGCGGAGCCTGGACGCAGGCTAACAACGATGGAACTGGCACAGGTGCCAAAAAGGGGTCTACCTCGAAGTAATACAACCGTGGTTCCGAGGTGGAATGATACCCCGGCGAGGAGACAAGGCGGGTTTTTAGTCGGTATATCCAGTGGGAGAGTCCTACATACCATGTATGGTGACGACCTTCATGAATACGTAAAGCATTTTCCCTCCCGCCCAAGAAAAAAAGGGAGTGCAAACGTGATAGCTTAAGAACTTTTGGGAGAGCATTCTATATTTACGGAAGGAAGAAGATAAACTCTTTGCCTGGAAGTGCACGGCATGCAAGTGTACCTTAGCATAAAGCATCTTCTTTCGTTCATGCTTCTGGGCTCATGGACCCCTATCAAATCCATATCATTTTCAGTTGGGTCCAACCACGAGAAATGATTGTGAATTTGGACTGTGAATCTTTTGATAAGAGAGCAACGGAGAATGCACTTAACTACACTACTGAGAAATGTCTGCGGGTTTAACACTTTCACGCCGCCGCTTTAATTCATGCTTGCCGCCTACTGGCAGCTGCACTCAATGCTTTTCGCCCTATCGTGACATGACTCTCAGGTATTATATGCGGCAGTCACAGTGTTTAAGATCTAAATATTTGGTATTACGTATCATGTATCAATAGCATGATCAATTGCGTACCACTGGTTGTACATAGCCACCCAATGAGACAGTCTAGTGCGGGCCACTGCTGGTACGCGCCGGCGTGAACGTGTTAAAGATGTGGCTTTATAGACTTTTGATCTGTATTCTGTGTACCCGAGAATTTAGTTGTACTTTTCGCTTTTAAGTCAGAAGGCAGACAGTCTTAATTGATCAGAAGAGCTTTAGTAGGTGTATTCTTAATCGCCCTGTCTCCAAGATTCTGATAATTACAGCCCTCTGTAGCGATGGCCATCATACAACTGTACCACATAAAAGAAGCACAGAGCTAAGTCTTCTTTATGTTCCAATTGATGTTTTTGAAGCAGCATACTTTGCTTTCTTTACAACTCCTTTAGGAAGGCTTTACTGCTCGACCACAATACTAGAAGAATATTTCCGTAGAGAAAGTATCTTTCCCGTTCATAGTATACCGACCGTAACAGCGATACATAAGTATGTTAGCCAGCACTAGCACCTTTTTGTGCCGACTTTAAATAATTTTACATTTAGGATTTGATTCAAGGAACTAGGCTGGTGATACGATACCTTTTTGAGTACTGCTTCTTGTTACCGCCTTCTTCATGGCTTTATTGTCCTGATTAGAAGTTATGTCACATCATATCAAGAATTAGACCATAATGGCGAATCCCTGAAGGAGTAGCAGTGTTTCTTATAAACGATTTTATCATGGTTTCATCATTTTAATTTTTATTCTCCATTCAGGCTATCAGTTCTGCACGTATTTACATATGTTATTAAAAGCTGGAGGATTGTAGGGGCCCTCCGAAAGACTCTCATACACCATTTAAATTCCCCTAGCTTGACTTTATCAAACCTATTATAACCTGCCGTGGTCTAGTTGGTAGTGTTTTGGCTTATTAGGTGAGGTGGTTCAACACTTGGCTCAAACTTCTCGAACAAAACTAAATATGGCAACATTATTTTTTTAGGCGACTTCTTCTCAGCAGATTTTTGATAACTCTGAGAGTTAAATAAAATTGTCATGGAAAGTTTTTCATAAAGTTGTCCTTCGGAAATGCCATTAAACTGTAGGTCACGCCACATACATAACATAATTGGCCATTACAAACCTTCATACAGGATTACAACCAAGCTTCTCACACCACTTATGTCGAGGGTGTTATTTTTATACATGAGTGGCGGACCTACAGTTTAAAGTCGACTCCGAACGATAGATTTTTGAGAAACTTTTCAAGGCAATTTTATTTATTCGCAGTGTTTTTGCCAGAAATCTGCTGAGAGGAAGTCGCCGCAGAAATATTTTTCATATTTTCGTTTTGATGTCTGACATGGGATAGCAGGGATATTTCACGGATATTTCTTTTCGTGGCAAGTTTATTTTAGGCTCAGAATTTTTGCCAGAAATCTGCTGAGAGGAAGGCACCTAAGAAATATTTTCGTATTGATGTCTGACCTGGTGTTTGATCCCAAGCCTTAATTTAATAAGCCTACCAGCGGTGCACTTTTCATGAAAAGTTTTGTCAAATAGTTGTCATTCGTAATCGATATTAAATTGTACGACCCGCCACTCATATATAAAATTAACACACAACATGAGTGATTAAGAAGCTAGGTTGTAGTCTTGACTAAAGAGTTGTAATGACCCATTAAGTAAGTCAGTATTGTATCCTCCAAGGGTCTTCAAGTCGTAGATTGTTTCAAACGTATACGTTCTTCAAACAGTCCGAGGTTTTCAGTAAATATAACGCCAGACCGAGCTACTGTGCAGCTGTCAAGAGTTTTTTGTGGCAGAAGCTGTAACTGAATTTTTGAAAATTTTTTTCCTTGAGGAACGACCAGAGTGTTCCTGAGTAAATATCCAATTGTTGTGAGTTTAGAGTATCTTATCGTTGATCCATAATTTTCAGGTATCGATTCTCCATCGATCCTAGATATGCAAACTGATTTAAAAGAAGAGCTTTTAGAGATCCTCGATTTGTATTTGTATTAGTATCCCTGCTATTTTGTTTCCTCATTCAACTCAACGCCTTCTAAAGATATGAGTCTGAATTAGGTTAGGAAATCTTTTTTTTTTTTTTTCAATTTAAAAACTTAAAATATATTTTTATTTAATCATACTACATATTTTATTTGATGTTTTAATATAAAAGATCAATTGTTTTTTACATAAAATATTTCATATAGTCAGTGTTATCGGTTGGCGGAACACAGGGTACCTTTTCTGCTGGATCACCACCACTGCCACCTACCATACCCAATAAATCAGAGATGGTCTTATCCTTAAGAATTCCATTAACCAAGGGCACTACCTTATTATTGGTGATTTCGGCAATATTATCGGTATTATCATTAATCGCTAACGTAATCCATTCCTCAACTAAACGATTCAATTTCTTATTGAGGACATTGATCTTGGAAAGACCACCAATTTCGGATTTCACTTCACCCATCGAAACATAAACTTTCAATTCCTTTAATGTTATTTTGCGGTTAATCATACCCAAACTATATTTGGCAGAGCCTCTGACCGAAAGATTTTTGACAGTTACTTTAGCGAAACCTTCACGTCTCAAGCCTTTGTTGCCCCTTTCACCGAATACTTCATAGTCGGCTTGGGCAAGGATTTTATTCCAATTGAATTTGAAATTGATGCGACTTAAAATGACATTCATTTTGAATTCCTCAATATCGAAATCATCCAAGCCATGGACGAACACATTGTTGGCCTCACCAAAGGCGGTCAAAGCCTCGGTATCGATATTGATTTCCTGATGTTGAGTTTTCAAAGGAGCCAATGGTGGTACACCAGCATCGGGCATACCACAAGGCATTTGCTTCTTAAGATCTTCAATGGCATCCACAATACTGCTGGAAATTGAACGTTGTTTGGCTGCAATGCAAGCGGAATTATAAATGGAATTCACTAGGATTCTATATTTTCATGGGCTTACCTTCAGCTATTTCCTGGAATTCAGCTGCAAATGCCAAGGGCATTAAGGCTATCAGAACCAAAAAGAATTTCATTGTATAACTTTCTTCTAACGCAACTTAACTGGACTTGTCTTGAAGAATTTAGCTTTGGCACTAAACTATTGTTGCCAATATCTTTCGCCTTTTATGCAAAAATTCAAATCGTAATCGTAATGCCACGATAATCTTATGCCATAAAATGTGAAAATAATTATCAGGTTAATATTTATAATTTAATCGCTCTCTATTCATTGATAATTTTAAAGGTTATAAATAATTTCTTTGTTGTTGTGCTTTTACCTTATTTTTCTTTGCGTTCCATAGATAATATAGATTATAACAACATGTTGGTGAAAGTATGCCTAGAACGTATGACTAGGCAGATCACTTGACTGTAGTTGCTTCGTATAGCAACTGTTAGGCCTATAACTTGTATAAAATGTTATTAAAATTTGCAAAATTTCAAGCCTATAACTTACTTAGATCCTTAAATATATGCAATTACATTTTTGCCACGCCCACAATTTTATAATTCTTTAGATTTTTACCTAAATTAAGTGATACAACGTACAATAAAAGCTGATAAAAAGTCAAGATCATTATTAACTTAATTTTGGAGACATGTAACGATTAATTTTTTGCCACGCCTTTAATGTTGAACCGCCCACTTTTTTATTTTTTTTAATAAAAATACATTGTAAATATAGGCCCATGCATAATCAGGATTTAAGTATTTAGTTCTTGTGGCATTTCAAAATAAATACTTAATTTGGCTCTTTGTCTACGCCCATTTTATTACGCCCACTATTTCCCATTTTTACTTTTTTCGCCAACCTCCTCTCAGCAGTCTTCTGCCAAAAGCTGTGGGAGTAATTCATTGCCATGAAAAGCTTCTCAAATCTATTGTTCGGAATCGACTTTAAACTGTAGATCCCGCCACTCTTGTATAAAATTAACACACACAACATAAGTGGCGTAAGAAGTTAGGTTGTAGTCCTGACTAAAGGATTGCTATGACCAATTAAGTAAGTATTCTTGGGCTTTCAAAACTAAGCAATTTTAAAGCCCTTAAATCACTGTAGTCTAGTAGATTGGGTGTTAAGTTATTAGACGCGAGCACGGAATTCAAGCCTTAGCTCAGACAATTTGTACCAAATGAATCATGAAAAAATATTTTTACGGCGACTTCCCCCTGGCAGTCTACTGGTAAAAGTCTGAGAGTAAAAAAAATTGTCATGAAAAGTTTCTCCAAAAAGTTGTCGTTAGGAGTCGACATTAAACTGTGGGTATCACCAATCATGGATAAAAATTATCATATCCAACTTGGATGGTGTATGATGATAGGTTGTAATCCTGACTAAAGGAGTGTAATGACCTCTTAAATATGGAAGTATTCTTGCGTTTGAAAAATAAACAATTGTAAGGCTTTGAAGCTACAGTATCCATAGCATATGGGGATAAAAAAATTGTTTTTTTATGCCAGGCCTACATTACTCATTCGCCCTTATAGAATTGTGCATGGGTTTAGAAATTAAGCGACGGAAAATCTTTGAGGTTATATGCCACGCCTACTTTATTTACAAAACAGCTCTTAGAGGAAAAATATGGAATTTTTTAAAGTTTAGTGGGGATAGTTTAGTTTAATATTAATTATGGATGGTATTGCCGCCATTAGAAGTTTATTTCGAGAAATTATTTTTGTGTGCAGAACTCTTGGTTTTATTTTTCTTAAAGAAACTTAAGACGGCCTAAATTTATTGGGATAGCCAATAAAAAATTTGAAAAAAAAAAAATTGCAGTGATAAGCAAGAGTTTTAAAAGAAAATAAAATGCTCAAGAGAATTAGTAGAAGTTAAGAGAGTTTTTAACAAAGAGAATGTCTTAAGAGAGTAAAATTCAAATTCGAAAATCTTTAGGTTATGAAACGTAAACAAGACATTTGCGTAACGTGCTGCCTAGTATTTCGAGTGGTAAAAAAAAACTTTTTTTTTATAAAATGTGTAATAAAAGAGCCTACGAGGAAGGTTTTTCAACAAAATAAAATGAATTTCCAAAATTTATTTTGTTATTTTTCACATTTTATTTCGAAAAAGAATCTTCTTCAATTTACAATTGCCATCACAACATTTACTTGCTGGGTGGTATACATTCGACCTTTTCACCATCACCGCCACCAATGCTGCCAATCAAATCGGTTAATTTGTATTCATCCAAGACACCGTTAATCAGGGGCATGGCCATCTCTTCAATGGTCTGTGCAATCATATCCTCATTTTCGTTGATCGCCATAGTAACAGCCTCTTCCAAAACTGCATTCATTTTATGATTAATAGCGCCTTCACCCAAAATACCTTCAATATCTGACTCAACTTCACCAATATGAGTGCGTACATCCAAAGATTTCAACTTCATTTTGCCGGATAAAATGCCCAACGAGTAGTTTATTTTACCCCAGATGGA
This sequence comes from Sarcophaga variegata, assembly GCA_932273835.1. NCBI lineage: Eukaryota > Metazoa > Arthropoda > Insecta > Diptera > Sarcophagidae > Sarcophaga > Sarcophaga variegata. The sequence goes on along the minus strand of OW026361.1, from coordinate 11,885,839 downwards.
CATATCCTTAATGGCGAATTTACCACGACCGGCACCAACCATATTAATGGTGAAACCAGCCTTTTTCAAGCGCAACTTCAAATCGTATTCAGTATCTACGTTAACGTTTTTGAAAATGAAACGGAAAACAACTTTGCTGGTGATGGCATTGATCTTCATTTCGGCAATATCGAAATCATTTAAGCCATTCAAAATGAAGTTATTAACGGTGCCGCTTAATTGCAAAGCTTCGGTATCAATATCGACAGCACGATGGGGGATATAAAGAGGAGCCAATGGGGGAATACCCTGATCGGGGAAACCGCAAGGCATTTGTTCCTGTATACCTTCAATGCCTTCAGTTACAGAGCTGGAAATTGAACGAGAAGCTGAAAAGAAGAGAAGGAATTCCAATGAAATTATTTTTTTTTTTTTTGATTGACTAAGAGATGCAATGAAGGGTCACAGGTGAAAGTGTATAGCAGAAGTTAGTTTCTAAATTCCGAAAATTCATAAGAAAAAATTAAAGTTTCATAATTTTTATCAACTGAAGGTCAAGGGTCATCATAACCTAACTACTTTTAAAGCTCATTTTTACTGAAGCTCAAGGTAAAAAAAGAAGTCGCCGTACGCCCGTAGGTAGTGTATTGGCTTATTAGACGTAAGGCCGAGGTTCAAATCCCAGGTCAGACATCAAAACGAAATATGAAAAAATATTTCTTCGGCGACTTCCTCTCAGCAGATTTCTGGCAAAAACTCTTTCTCAAAAATCTGTCGTTCGGAATCGACTTTAAACCGTAGATCGCAGCACTCATGTATAAAAATTAACGCACACAACATAAGTGGTGTGAGAAGCTAGGCCGTAATCCTGACTGCAGGGTTGTAATGGCCAATTATGTATGTATGTATGTATGTATGTATGTATGTATGTATGTGTGTATGTCAAGGTAAACAAACGAACACTCTGTACATCAGCCCTGCCATGCCCGAACTATTTTCAAGATCTAATGACTACATACGGAGTACCGAGGTACACAGACATGAGGTTGGCTGGTTCCCTAGTCGGCCAAGTTTACAAAAGTTCTTATATCAGAAACTTTCTCTATCTGCTGACAATACCGAGGACATTACTGGATATTAACCAAGAAAATGGGTGATAATTTGATTATACTCCAACTCATTGCAGTCCCTACAAAAGTAGGAATGAGGAAGACTATGTATTCTCACATAGGCACTGATAAGCCAGTGACCAGTAATTACTCCAACCACCAGACTTAAGTTGCCTCTATGAATCCTGATACTAGAGGCTTATCTGTTACGATCTTAGGGTGGCCCAATCTGCCCCTTTATAGCACTCGACTATCTGCCGGAGCTCTCATCTACAGCTCGCACCGTGATGTGGGAAACTTGGTCATTTCAAGTAATCTCTAAAGAGGAAGTGCCCTGAATTTGTGAATTCTGGTGTTCACCAAAGAGGAAGAAGATCAACAATCACTATGCGTTACTTTCACTTGTGAATTCTGATGAAAGTTGTGGGTTGTAATCATGGTCAGATCTGCCTTGTTAAGGCACAACTAAATCGCTTGGCATATCTACATGTCCAGCGCGATCTACCCCGGTTTTAAGTGCGAAGAAAAGGGAGGCCAATCAAGGTCCTTAATACCTGCCGCCGATAAATTACCGGCAACTAGAATTTCCTCACTATACGAGTGACAGTTTGCCTACTAGGAGATGTACCACAGCTTCTAATCAGAATGGATTTTTTTGTTGATTTCTTCGTAAGACCTGGTCAAATTGCATTACGAATGATCAAATGCTCCTGCAGAGCAGTTGCAATCGAGTATGAAATTCGCAGATGGACCTGGATTCGTGTTTCAAAGACGATTTTTTTTAGAGGAAAGTTGTGATTTTTTTTCCGTTAATGTGATCAGAAAAATATTTTTCAAAACTTACCAAATGGATCGGGTTTTTCTTGTGCAGCCGCAGCAAAGGCCACAGTGGCCAATACGATGAAAATTGTCTTCATTTTAAATTTAATTTTTTTTTGTGGAAAATCTTATTAGAACTGCTCGTTTAACCAACAGTTGAAAGACTATTTAATTGCCAATAATATTATGGCTTTTTATAACCGGCCCACTGACCAATATAAGATAAGAATTTGATTTTTTTTTTCTTAGCGAATACGAATCGTTCGAGCGAAATGTTAAAGTCGTTCAATTGATTTTTGTTGTCACGATTTCATATTTTTTTTTTCATTGTTTTTTTGATATCAAAAGTGGCCTTAATTAATCCATCATTGTTAATAAATGCTTATCTTCTTTTGTAGCTTGTTTTCATTTAGCAATTTAAATTAAATTGATACAAACATATTGTGGTAGAGATAACCATATAATTTCAAAATTTATGAATACTTATTAAACAAAAAAAATATTTTCATAAATCATATACAATTTGAAAACACTTGAAATGTGAATTTCTGATTCAAATAACTAAATATGGGGGGGTCTTACGAGTGCCAATACTTCTCAGTTTTACTGACAGGAAAAATTTCTTCGTTGTTTAACACGGCTATTGTTTTTTTGGTAATAATTTTAAGGCTCTTAGTTCTCTTTAGCAAACGCCTTTTGTACTAAACGAACATCGTCGAATTCACATCATCCAATAAGATGCCAATTGATCGAGCTATGACAGCGTTAACCTCATAGAAATGAATTGATCAACCGATCAACCTCACTTAGACCTACGCAAGTTTAAATAAATTCATAGGCCCCATGTCTACAACAGAAATAAACTGCGAACATAAATGCAAGTGCTAGTTCTAATCAGGTTCAAGCAATTTTAAAATTTCCATGGGTTAAAATGAGAGTGAGTAAGGTTAGGTTGAAGTGGTAGCTAGTCGCCGTATTCCAGTAGATACTATGTTGGCTTATTAGACGTGCGGCCAAAGTTCAAACCCCAGTTCAGGCAAGACATCTCCAACAAAACGTAATATGAAAACTTATTTCTTCGGCGGCGGCTTCCTCTCGGCAAAAACTCTGAAAGTAAATAAAATTGCCATGAAAAAGTTTCTCAAAAATCTGTCATTCGCAGTCGCCTTTAAACTGTAGGTTCCGCCAGTCATGTATAAAATTAACACACGCAACATAAGTGGTATGGAAGAAGCTAGGTCGTTATCCCGACTAAAGGGTTGTAATGACCAATTATGTAAGCAAAACTCTGCTACTAAGCAGCCATCTAAACGTTTTGAAGATAGTCATGTCATTTACCAGAAAAACTTTGAAGTGATTCGGAAGTCTGTGAAGACACCAAAGTGTCGTAAGTAGTGTTATGGCTTATTAGACGAGAGCCCATGGTTGAATACCTGGCTCAGATGTTTTGAACAAAGCGAAATATGAAAAAAAGATTTCTTACGGCGACTTCCCCTCAGCAGTCTTCTGGCAAAAACTCTGAGAGTAAATAAAATTGCCATGCAAAAGTTTCTCAAAAATCTGTCGTTCGAAATCGACATTAAACTGTAGGACCCGCCGCTCATGTATAAAATTAACACACACATCATAAGTGGTATGGGAGAAGCTAAGTCGTAATCCCGACTAAAGGGTTAGTGTTAGTTCTAGTGAGGTTCAAAAAATTTTACATTTTCAGTGGGTTAAAATGAGAAGTTAGGTTAGGTTGAAGTGGTAGCCTTGATTGCCAAAGCACACTTGAGACCACATAGCGGCCGATTGTAAAATAAGGATTCATTCTTTAGAGATTTTTTTCTAGATAAAATAAATTTAAATTTCCTAAAGAAATAAAGGGCATTGCCCCTTCCCCATTTTGTTCCTCTATTTTGTTTCAATTCTTTTAATCAAGTATTTGCAGCTAAGCAGAGACTTAAGTGCTACTGCTGTAAGACAAAGTCAATATGGCCTGTAAAAACATTTACGAGGTGCGAAACGTTGTAATTAAAATTACGCTTTTTGAACCCAAAGTGCCAGCGGTAACAATTATTATTCAAATGGTCAACTAATGTTCGGTGAAATGTGGGAGATGAAGTCTTGGCAACAAAAAATTATCAGCTCGCCTTTTGATTATTATTGCCGTAAAGAAGGTGCCTTACTACTGCGACCTTAGCATCTATTGTACTCCCCTCAAACTTTATAGGGCTTCCTCAAGTCTATAGCCCTGACAAATTTCAGAATACTGTTCGATGTCAACAATGACAATTCCCTGCCCAGCATCTGATAGGTGCCCAGATGTTTCGTTTTGGGAGCCTGCGTGACAGGTTTTAAAAATGTCGTAATGATGATTCATGCTCATTATCACAGAATCTAAATATTTGAGTGCAGTGCTACGCCCATTCCGAATTAGTGCCCTGTCAAAAGACCTGTTACTAACCTTATGTTATTCATGTATAGATTTATGCATGACTCAGATCTCCTGATTGTCTCAAACCCACTTAGTTTGAGTAGAAGGTTAGGTTAGGTTAGAGGACGTGTACTTGTCAAGTAAGACGAGTACAGTACCCGTAGGTCGAATTGACCCATTGTACAACGTCCTGAGTAGAATCTTTACTTCTCTTTATCTTGCCTTTCAATGAGTGTATACCACCAAAGGGTTATGGCCCCACCAGCAGCGTGAAGGGCCCCATCCTTGGAAGCTTGTTTGCTGTCTCATTAGGGAGAATTACCACATTTCTTAGCTGATTCAACTTCCCCAGATAGTCTAATACTATTTTCGATTTAACTTCGTAAGAGCCGAGTGCTCGATTGGCGGCCTGACTGTCCGATAGTATTGCTATTAAATCCCTCGTGTAACTGATATAACAGGCTCAGAGCACTTTTCATCAGAAAGAATGTGAAAGTTTGCCACATATTTTAGTGCGTAGTATACTGACGAATAATATAGGAACGATAATACGAAGCCTTGTTTAAGTCCAGTGACTTGTATTGCCCCAGTTGACGAATAATAGAGGCGATAATACGAAGCCTTTTTAAGTCCAGTAAGAGCATCAAACGACTTACAGTAATCCTTCGATTTACGTCGCCTCGATTAACGTTGTTTCGATTTACGTCGTCAAATTTTTCGTTCCCTCTAAATTCAATTTGCGTCGTCATTCGATTTACGTCGCCTTTTTTTTTGGAACCAACTGCGACGTAAATCGAGGGATTACTGTAACTTTTTTATAAGTTCCTTGTTAAAAACATACTACTTTGTAGTAGTACATATGAGCAATATGAAATTCGTTTTACGTCGTTTCGATTTACGCCGCCTTTTTTTGGAACCAACCGCAACGTAAATCGAGGGATTACTGTAATTGTATTGCTCTGACGTGTGCTTTTAATTGCGCTTTAATCAAATTTCTTATTTTCGGTGGCAATCCTTTGCTTTTCTGTATCGATCATAGGAGTTCATTGGATTGCTTTAAAAATCTGGCGATTATTAGAACTGTTTAGGGATTTTAAGCTAAGCCCTTAGCAATGAGGTCATATTCTTAAACTTACTTACTTACTTAATTGGCCATAACAACCCGTTTATCGGATTTCGGCCTGCCGCAACACATCCTTCCAGGCGCCTCTGCTTCGTGCGCGCCTACGCCAGTTGGTCACACCAATCGATGACAGGGCTTCCTCGATTTGGTCCTTCCAACGGATGCAAGGTCGTCCTCTTCGCCGACTTCCGCAGATTCCCGCATCAAATACCCGTTTTGCCGGCGCATCCTCCTCCATTCGAACGACATGGCCGAGCCAGCGCAGCCGCTGGATATTAATACGCTGTACAACGTCCATGTCGTTGAGGAGCTCATACAGCTCACTGTTGTATCGGATACGGAAATCATCGCCAACTCGCACTGGACCGAAGATCTTGCGCAGTACTTTTCTCTCGAACACTCTCAAGGCCGCTGCATCTGTACTTAATAGGGTCCATGCCTCTGCGCCATAAAGAAGCACGGGTAGGATGAGTGTCTTGTAGAGTGTTAGTTTTGTCGTACGAGAGAGGTCTCTGCTACTCAATTGCCTATTGAGACCATAGTAGCACCTGTTGGCAAGAGTGATCCTGCGCTTGATCTCCAGACTGACATCATTTCTGGTGGTAACGGCGGAGCCAAGATAGATGAATTCCTTGCCCGTATCAAAAGTATAGTTATCGGCCGTAATCTGAGAATCAATACGCCGCGCGTCTCGACTCGTCGATAACATATACTTTGTTTTGCCCTCATTTACTGCCAAACCCATCTTGGTAGACTCGCGTTCAATAGCACTAAAGGCAGCAGTGACATCTCGCTTCGTACGCCCTATGATGTCAATGTCGTCAGCGTACGCAAGCAACTGGACACTTTTTTGAAAAATAGTGCCACTGCGATGCACTCCTGCCTTTCGCAGAACACTCTCCATGACGAAGTTGAAGAGGTCGCATGATAAGGGGTCGCCTTGTCTGAAACCTCGCACGGTATCAAAAGGCTCGGAGAGGTCCATTCCTACCTTGACGGAGCTACAGGAATTGCTCAACGTCATTCTGCAAAGCCTTATCAGCTTCGCGGGTATACCGAGCTCAGACATTGCGGCAAAAACACGATCCCTTATGGGGCTATCAAAGGCAGCCTTATAGTCGACAAAAAGATGGTGTGTGTCGACTTGTTTCTCGTGGGTCTTTTCCAGGATTTGGCGTAGTGTGAAGATCTGGTCGATGGTGGACTTGCCAGGTCTGAAGCCGCACTGATAAGGTCCAATCAGTGTTTTGACGAGTGGCTTCAGTCGTTCACACAATACGCCTGTAAGAACCTTATATGCGATAGGGAGAAGGCTTATACCCCTATAGTTGGCGCATATAGTAGGGTCTCCCTTTTTCAGGACAGGACAGAGGACACTGAGGTTCCAATCGTTGGGCATACTTTCCTCTAGCCATATTTTGTAAATAAGCTGGTGCATGCGCCCTACCAACTCATTACATCCGGTCTTAAACAATTCAGCGGGGAGGCCATCAGGACCTGCCGCTTTATTGTTTTTAAGGCGCGTAATCGCGACTTTGACCTCTTCATGGCTAGGCGGCGGAAACTCCACTCCGTCATCATCGATCGGGTTCGGAACATCATCTCTAAAGGCGGAATTGGTGTCGTCATCGCCTTGTAGCAGAGTAGAGAAGTGTTTCCTCCATAACCTCAGTACTCCCTGCGTATCTGATACTAAGTTTCCATTTTCGTCCTTGCAGGAAGACGCTCCGGGTTTATAACCCTCGGTTAGACGCTTAACCTTTTGATAGAATTTTCGAGCGTCATTCCTACATCTATACATCTCGACTTCCTCACGCTCACGCCTTTCCTGCTCCCTCTTCTTGCGTCTGAAAAGGCGTCTCTCATCCCTTCTCTTCTCTCTATAGTTCTCGACAATGGCTCGCGTAGCGGCAGACTGCAACGTTTTCTTGTATGCGGCGTTTTTCGCTGCAGTTGCCTCGCGACACTCCTCATCGTACCATTGATTTCGTTGGGGTGGGCGTTCGAAACCAAGGACTGTTTCCGCAGTAGTGCGCAAGGAGTGGGAGATGTTGGCCCACAGTCCGCCAATGTCGTTGAGATTAGATGGGGAACGACGGAGCTTATCCGAGAGTTGAGCGGAGAACGCCTCAGCTGTCCTTTGTGATCGCAGCTTCTTAACGTCCAACTTTCGCAATGCACTAGAGTGCGCAGACCTCGAAGCGCTAATGCGCAATCGAAACTTGGCTGCGACAAGGTAGTGGTCCGAGTCGATGTTTGGACCTCTGAATGTGCGCACATCTAGTACACTGGATACGTGCCTTCCGTCTATCACAATATGATCGATCTGGTTAGATGTTGACCGATCAGGGGACATCCATGTGGCCTTGTGAATGTCGAGATGTTGAAACTTAGTGCTACATACTACCATGTTACGCGCCGCGGCGAAATCGATCAGCCTCATACCATTGGAGGTAGTGTGTGCGTGGAGGCTGAACTGTCCGACAGTGGGGCCAAAGATACCTTCCCGCCCGACCTTTGCATTAAAATCCCCGAGGACGATTTTGGCGTCATGGGCCGGGCACTTATCGTATACGTCGTCGAGTTTAGCATAGAAGGCATCCTTAACCACATCGTCCTTTTCTTCCGTCGGGGCGTGAGCACATATTAGGCTGATGTTGTAAAATTTTGCCTTGATGCGGATTGTGGCTATTCTTTCGTTCACAGGTGTGAACCCAGAGACAAGGTGACGAAGTCTCTTATTAACCACAAATCCGCATCCAAATTCGTGCTTGTTTTCATGGCAGCTGTAGTATAGATCGCAAGATGCAAGCCTTTTGCATCCTTGTCCTGTCCATCGCATTTCCTGAATGGCAGTGATGTCAGTCCTACATTTAATGAGGGCATCCGCCAGCTGGGCGGAAGCGCCTACCCTGTAAAGGGTGCGGACGTTCCATGTGCCAATACGTAAATCATAGTCCTTTATACGTTTGCCGTGGTCGTCAACTTTAGAGGGGATCTTTTTATAGGATTCTGTCTTGGTTTTCATTGGATAATTGTTTTTACGTGGTGGGTTCCAAGCCCTACGCACAACCCAAATTTAACGTCCAGGGGATTGGACATTCGCTGCACGCATTAGTTAACATCTAGCGGGTGCTAGAATGCCATCCAGGAGGGGCCACGAGGAGGCTGCGTGTCAACTTGAATACAGCAAGACAAGGATCGTCCTGGTGGTCGCCACGTTGACCACAATCAGAAACTTTACCTTGTTTGCATGCATCCCTCCCTCCATATTCTTAAAACGATAGGCAATAAAATGTGAACACCTGCTGCAATAGATAATTTAGATAATTTTTCTTTTCAAAAATATTTGCAGGTGCAAAGGAAATTTATAAAGCCTATTAACCTGTAATAACGTACGATAAAGTTTATAAAAATTTATTTCAAATCAAAAATATATTTAAAAAAAACAAAACAGAAGCAAACAAACTATAATAATTTATAACTATCTATCGACGATCTAAACCGGCTGTATTACTGACTAGTTGACTGACTGATTAACTAACTCATCAACAAAAATAGCCATTCACGTGTAGCTAGAATCTTCAAATTTTTGATTATACGTAGCCCCCTCAAGATCGATATAGAACCGATACGGATATGTTGTTAGTAAATCTGTTAATCTAACACAAAGAGACGTAAAATATTCAAAAAATTTGTTTTTATTTGTAATTTAGGGAAATACGTCGTTAAAAAATATGCCTATTTAATGGGTTTATCTGTTATTAAAGCTTATAAATATTTAATCAAATTTTAAAAATTTTTCTAAAGTATTTTTGGACACGTGTTTAGAACTGTCATGGTAATCTTGTTTTGTATAGGGTGTTTTTTTATAGAGGTATAGAACTTTAAGTTGGCATTACTTTTCAAGATGGCGACCGATTTAACAGCTGTCAAGTGATTTATTCTCAGTTTGGTTTGGCAATTCATCATGAATAGACTCACGCCTGAACAACGCTTGCAAATAGTGCAATTTTATTTCGAAAATAATGGTTCTGTGCGGAAAACGTATCGCGCACTACGTCCATTTTATCGTCGACAAAATCGTCCATCAGAGCAGTTAATTCGATTAACCATGGAACGTTTTCGCACCACGTTTACTCTTATTGATAACTCGCATCCCCAGAGACGCTGTACGGTGCGTACAGAAGAAGCTATTGCTGCTGTAGAGCGTAGCATTGAGGAAGACCCGAATGAGTCCATCCACCATCGAGCACAGGAATTGGATCTGTGACCATCCACTTTATGGAAGATTTTGCGGAAGGATCTTGGTTTGCGTGCTTACAAAATCCAACTCGTGCAAGATTTGAAGCCAAACGATCATCAAGTAAGGTGTAGATTTGTCGAATGGGCGCAAAACGAGATTACCGTTGTTCCCGATTTTTTGTTTAGCGATGAAGCGTACTTCTGGTTGAATGGCTACGTCAACAAACAAAACTGCCGCATTTGGAGTGAAGGTAATCCTCAAGTGTATGTGGAAACACCGTTACATCCAGAAAAACAGACTGTTTGGTGCGCTTTATGGGCTGGTGGAATCATTGGTCCGTACTTTTTCAAAAACGATGGTGGCCAGAACGTTACAGTCAATGGTGATCGGTATAGAGCCATGATTACTAACTTTTTCATTCCTGAATTCAATAACCATGATGTCCAGGAGATGTGGTTTCAACAAGACGGCGCAACATGTCACACAGCTCGTGCCACAATAGATTTATTGAAAGACACGTTTGGTGACCGCCTAATTTCACGTTTTGGACCTGTGAATTGGCCTCCAAGATCTTGTGATTTAACACCGCTAGACTACTTTCTGTGGGGCTATGTAAAGTCATTGGTCTATGCGGTAAAGCCACAAACGCTTGACCATTTGGAAGACAACATTCGCCGTATTATTGCCGATATACGGCCACAAATGTTGGAAAACGTCATCGAAAATTGGACGTCCAGATTGGACTACATCCGCGCCAGCCGTGGCGGTCATATGCCAGAAATCATATATAAAATGTAATGCCACAAGATTATCTTTCGGATAAATAAAATTCATGTCAATCGAATAATCCATCGTTGTTTTATTGCAACTTAAAGTTCTCTACCTCTATAAAAAACATCCTTTACTTATACAGTTTGGTACTTCTTCATACCCGACTGTCAGCATATGTTCAGCTACCCGAATAGTACAGATCTTAGAATATTCCGCCACGAAACGACGTAAATCGAATTTCATATTGCTCATACTACAAAGTAGTATGTTTTTAACAGGGAACTTAAAAAAGTTACAGTAATCCCTCGATTTATGTCGCAGTTGGTTCCAAAAAAAGGCGACGTAAATCGAATGACGACGCAAATTGAAGTTAGAGGGAACGAAAAATTTGACGACGTAAATCGAAACAACGTTAATCGAGGTGACATAAATCGAAGGATTACTGTATCAAGTACATTCTCAAGAAAAACTCTGCTATTGTCTTGCTTACTTCCTTAATTAGCCATTACAACCCTTTAGTCAGGATTACAACCTAGCTTCTCAGTCCACTCGTGCTGTTTGTGCCAATTTTATCCATGAGTGGTGAGACGACAGATTTGCCAAACATTTGATGACAATTTTTATTTTAATCTCAGAGCTTGTGGCAAACGATTGCTGATAGAAAGTTGGCGAAGAAATATTTTTTTTTATTTCGATTTTGTTCGAGATGTCTGAGCCGGGGTTTGAACCACAGGCTATAGTCTTATATGTCATATACTAGACTACGGCTGCAACTGAGCAGAATGGCCAAGACTTCCGCCTTAAAAATACTGCTGCGATGTGGAAACATATGTCCTCGTTCTTGATGTCCAAATTCTGTATATGTACAGTGCACCCCATGCTCCCATCTAACTTCAAACCGCCGATGTATATTTTTAGAGAATTCAAAGGAGATCAGGCTTCGCATTTGCTATTTATTAAGACGGTTTCTAAGCTCCAGTTCAGACAATCATACATACACATACATAATTGGTCATAGCAACCCTTTAGTCAGGACTACGACCTAGCTTCTTACACCACTTATGTTGTGTGTGTGTTAATTTGTATACATGAGTGTGGGGACCTACTGTATAAAGTCGACTCCGAACGACAGATTTTTGAGAAACTTTTTCATGGCAATTTTATTTACTCTCAGAGTTTTTGCCAGAAATCTGCTGAGAGGAAGTCGCCGAAGAAATACTTTTTTGTATTTTATTTTGATGTCTGGCCTGGGGCTCGAACCCTGGCTTTTCGTCAAATAAGCCAACACACTGCCTACTAGACTACGGCGACTTCAGATAATCGGTACTTGAAAGTAAGGGCCTTTGATTTTTGGATGTTCATGGAGCTGTTTAAGCCAGCAGTTTGTCATGTTCAACCTGATTAGCGCAAGAGATGCCTGCTTCTCATGGAGAATTTAACGTTGCCTAAAGTACCCTGGTTAGTGCCTTCCTTAGGGCACTGGTTGTAAGGATGACAAATTGTCTTTTCATGCTGTTCATAAGTTTGTAGTTACATTGTAGATCACCAAACGGTCGATCTGTTTGGCATTACCAGTTAACTATTGCCCCTTAAAGCCGAGCAGGGACGAAGAGTTTGACTTTCGTCTCATCATTCCATACCAGGCCATTCCTGAGGACCTCATAAAGTTTTCGGGTCATTTTGATAATAATCTTCCTCCATAAGAATTTGAATCGATGATAATCCTCAGGTATTTGAGAATAGAGGAAAAGTTCAGCTTAGTATTGGCCTGTTTACAGATAAGGACAGCCTTTTCGAACCTTTTTGATCATGCTCTCACTCCATAGGAGTTAGAAATCAAGCATAATTCCAAGGTATTTGTAAGTAGAGGTTAAATTGAGTTCAATTCCCCTATTTTTGATGACTGATTGTCAAGGTCCTATATTTCCTTGTAAACAGTATGACTTTTTGATCTTCTGTCGCTAAACCTCCAGACCATATAGGCTTCTCTACTTGTCTTATTGTTCCTAGAAGCCTTAAATCATTTTTTACTTGAGTTCAATTATCTTCCTTGCATATCAACCTCTCTCTCTCTCTCATAGAATTTTGAAGAAAGTAGAACGTGTCCTAAGAAGGAGGTATTAATTATTATCATTGTTGTCAGCTTCCTTATGCTTTCGGGATCTTTAAGAATTTTTTCTTGGGTTTATTACCATACACTGGTTGATCTTGTCAGTTGGAATGATGTTCCATATTTAAGTGAAATGTTAGTGCTTCAAGGCTCTATTGATTTTATCTCTACAGCCCACATTGTGGGCGGGGCTTTATATATATTTTTTTTACTTCAAGGCTTTATTGATTTAATCTAGACAGCCTACCTAAAATAGGCGTGGCTTTGCGTATTTTTTTACTTCAAGGCTCTATCGATTTAATCTAGACAGCCCACCTAAAATAGGCGTGGCTTTGTATAGTTTTTTTACTTCAAGACTCTATCGATTTAATCTAGAAAGCCCACATAAAATAGGCGTGGCTTTATTGATTTAATCTAGACAGCCCACATAAAATAGGCGTGGCTTTATATAGTTTTTTTTTACTTCAAGGCTTTATTGATTTAATCTAGACAGCCCACTTAAAATAGGCGTGGCTTTGCGTATTTTTTTACTTCAAGGCTCTATCGTTTTAATCTAGACGGCCCATTTAAAATAGGCGTGGCTATGTATATTTTTTTTCTTCAGGGCTTTATTGATTTAATCTATACAGCCCACTTAAAATAGGCGTGGCTTTGTATATTTTTTTTACTTCAAAGCTCTATTGATTTAATCTAGACAGCCCATTTAAAATAGGCGTGGCTTTGTATATTTTTGTTTACTTCAAGGCTTTATTGATTTAATCTGGACAGCCCACTTAAAATAGGCGTGGCTTTATATAGTTTTTTTTACTTTAAGGCTCTATTGATTTAATCTAGACAGCCCACTTAAAATAGGCGTGGCTTTATGTATTTTCTTTATACAGTAGGGCCTTGATTATCCGTGATTCGATTATCCGGCAACATCAATTATCCGGGATAGAAAAAGAAAATTTCTGCATCGACTTAATTTTATTTTGGATCGACTTAAATTTTTCTGCATCGTTTAACCGTGATTACCTCTATTATCCGTGATTATAAGCAAAAAAAAATTTTCTATTTTGGGCAAACAAGCGAAAAAGGGGAATTCCCTCTTTAGTATACGATGAGTCAGAAGCATACATGTAAACCTGTTTAATTTAATTTAGAAATTTGAGAAGTGCGGTTTTTTTTATATTTTTGAAACATGTATGTATATAACATCCTTGAATTATTTAGTTTTTATATAAATATGTACATATTCATTTATTAATTAATAAAAATACTTGTTAAAAAATTAGCCAAAATTGGTACTCAATTAACCGGGAAAATCGATTATCCGGAATGCTACCGGTCCCGATCATCACGGATAATCAAGGTCCTACTGTACGAAAATTATTTCTTTCTTGTACATTTTTGCAAGTTCAATCCTATAAATTAGTTTTGCTTTTGAACGTCAACAAAATATTTAAAACAATGAAATTTATGATCAAGGCCCCCTTGAAGTTTATTTTCAAATTGAAAATGTTGATAACGATTAAACATAACCCCCCATAAAGAATGCATTTTAAATATTTTAAATTTGATTTGATTTATTTCAGTCATAAATTCAGTTTTGTTTTTTAAGCAGGAAAAAATAAATTCTAATTGAACAACAATCGGGAACTTTAAACCGTAAATTAAAGTTTTTTTTTGTTTTTTTCTTAAACAAATACTTACTATTTTTAGCTACGCGTAGAGCCATAAAAGTTTAAAAATTAATTTGACAGTGTAAACAATATTTTATTGTCCATATAATCCATGGAACAAGTGTTTTGCACTTGGATTGTTTAAAATAAAGATTTCTTTTTCTTTTTTGTTTCTTGTTTTTACAATTTATCTGACTTTATAGTCTCCCTCCTTTATGATCCTTAATTGTGGCTACTGATTTTACAACCTTTTTTCTTGTATTTTTTTTTCTATATTTTCCTTAGTTTATGATTCCCTTTTTGTTTTTTTCTTTGATCGATTAGATTAAAAATTAATCGTTTTTATCTATTTTTTCTGTACGACTTTTCCTTTGTATAATTGCTTCCATAAAAATTCATTATAAATTTGGCCATAAATTATGTGTACTAAGCAAGCAATTAATTGCCACCAAATTGCAGTCTTTGTTGGAGTATAAAAGCGTCTGTCAACCACAATAAATTTTATTTGTAGTCAAACAAGGAAGAGAAAAAAGCGTCGAAAAAAATGAAATTTTTGGTCATATTTGTGGCTTTGGTGGCCTGTACACTTGCCTACGAGGTGGAATTATTAACCGAAGAGCAATGGAAACAAGTTTTTGAGGATGAGAGTAAGTTGTTTAAAAAAATAATTGAAATTTAAATTTTTATTTACGAAATTAAGCTAAACAAGTTGAGATTTAAAAGCCCTTTAAAAATATTTAAAAAAGGGGGCGTGGCAAAATTATATTGGAATTGCTTCAAGGCCTAAGCCAAGCAGCACGGTTTAACAAATAAATGTTCATCAAGTCTTCCAGTGTTCTCCTATCTCCCTAATATCTCTAGGAGTAGCAAACATTCGTTGTTAATGTTATTCGGTATACCGAATTCCAACCAACAAAATACGCCCCAATTATTAACTGTACAATCCCTGGAGGCGCCTCTATTTCTCTACTTTTAGCACATGGTCCTGTACCACCAATAAGGCTTCGAAGATTTCTTCTGCCGTAAGCAGAGCTTCATTGACAGCTATAATGAACTTTCTATTCGTATCCCAGTTCTTCTCCAAAGACACCATCTGAATCCATAAAATTTCGGCCATTTAACATTTAATCATTTCCTTCCACAAACGGATGTTATTTCCATTCAGCACTCTGCCAATCCTAAAGAGTTGGACACAACATGCACAAGAGCAACGTGTTATAATGAACTTACTAAGCGCCTACTAGTATTCTGTAGCATGGATTCTATTTTCATTCAGTGCTCTGCAAAGCCTACGCCTAACCCCCTTTAATTTAAAATTATCATGGCCTCTCATGTCTGAGTTACCATTAAGCACAAGGCATAGCTCAAAAAAATCTTTGGCTGTTTGTCCTCCTATAACAGTAGCCGAATCTACTACGCACCGTTAAGAAGTTTCCTCTTGAGAATAATGTTCCTTCCCGTCACTGATATACCAACCTATAGCAGCACCGAATGCTTACACATACATACATAGTTGGGCGTTCCAATCCTTCAGTCAGGATTACGACCTAGCTTCTTACGCCACTTATGTTGTGTGTATTAATTTTATACCTGAGTGGCGTTACCTACAATTTAAGGTCGACTCCGAACAACAGATTTTTGACAAACTTTTTCATGGCAATTTTCTTTACTCACAGAAATCCGCTGAGGGGAAGTCGCCGAAGAAATATTGTTTTTCATATTTTGTTTTGTTGGAGATGTCTGGCTTGGGGTTTGAAACGTGGCCTCACGTCTAATAACCCAAAACAATACCTACTAGACTACGATGACTTTCACCGAGTGCTTGGGCCTTCATGAAAAGCTGCATAGACTTCAAAGACTCTAAGACCCGTTTTCGGCTGTACGAGTTTGTACCTCTAGGTATACCAGTTCCAGACTCAAAGGCCTTTGCCATGATTAATTATCGCCATCACGTTACGTAATAAGACTTCTAAAATGGTTGCCTTTTTCAAACCCTCCTACATATTTACAATGCCTCTAAAACCCACTTTCCAGAACGAAGTGACTCATTATCGAATTCGTAATAGAGTTCCGCGACTGACTTTACCTTTTACGATGAACATCTCCCCGGTACAGATTGCATAAATCATTGTCTCTGTCTTTTCAATACTTTCTCAATAATTTTTCAATATTTTTTAGCCAGTAACCCTTGCCATTATACCACAAAGTTTCTTTGTAAGTTTTGAAAGAATTATATGCCACGCCTACTTTTCTTCAGTCCACGAAGATTTTTTGCCAGTTTTGGTTGAGTATGCCAAAACAGAAACTTAGAATGGATTTAGAAGTGATTGAAATATTTGAGACGATTATGAAGGTCTGCCATTTGTCTTTTAAAGGCTATTTTATGCACGTCCATCCGGGAGTCCCATAATCCGGTCGGTATGTTGAATTGTTATGTCCGGAACTGGAACTTTAACTAGTTTGTCTTTGCCCACGACACACTTCATGTATTCCCAAAGAAATCAATTCAAATAGTGTTATCTTGGTGACCAACGGACTTTTCCGAAAAGTGGGACTAGAAACTAGAAATTCATGGTCATGGTATCGCCTAGATTTCGCCTTAAACTTGTTTAGATAATCATGAGGACATCAAAAAGGGTTACAAATGTTTTTTAATAAATTTGGTTTTAAATTTGAATTTTGTTTGCCACGCCCACTAATTTCAAAACAATTTGAATTATAATTACTTAGCTTTATTACGCCCCTAAAGTGTAGGCGTGGCAATTTTTTAATTCTTATACCTGCCTTATTAAAAAAAATCTATTCTACTAACAAACATTTTAGCCATTGACCCCGAAACGATGGGCTTAATTTTAAATGGTCAAGCCAAGAAGGCAGTTAAAAATATTATGAAACAATTGCCCTGCGGTTGGCCCGAATATGGTATACCACCATTGGCTCCCTATACCAACCCCGATTTGGAGATCAATTTAGCCAAATCCGTAGTAGAGTAAGTACCGTCTGTGTTATTAAATTTTTTTTCAAAATAATTTTCTTTGTAATCCCCTGTCCTAGATCCCTTCTGCAATTCTTACGCTTCCGCTTCGATGGTTTGGATCAAATGGAAATCCGAAAATTAAAAGTCTCTTATACTTTCAATAAAAAAGTCAAATTCCATTTCGTTTTCAAGGAGCTGAAGGCCACTGCTGCTGTTCTCAATACCGATACGTTTTTGGATGTTTTGGAACAATTGGGCTTGTCGGTGCGTTATGAGGGCTCCGGGCCCTTGGAGTTTGCTTTGGAGAACTTGTCTATTGAGGGTCAATTCAAATATAAGTTGCCTTTAATATTCGGTTCCATTAAGATTTATAAATTCCAAGCAACCGTCACCTTGGGCGGTGTACGCTCTAATATTGGCGGCATTCTGGGCAATGGCAAGATGAATTCCTTTGTTAATGATCAAATTGAAGACATGATCCCTGCCTTTATTAATGGCAATCAGGCTGAAATAAGTGCCAGAATTGAAGAGAATTTCGTACCACTTGTTAATGCCAAGTTGCAGGGCAAAAAGATCTGGTATTTGTTGGGCAAATTGGGTGGCTCAAATCATAAGTGTTATCCCACCCCTGCTCCCTGGTTGGCGATTGATGATCAACAGGCATAAGGAAATAATGTAGGAACAGAAAAATGAAATAAAGGTCATGGAAAAATTATTGTGAATAAAAAAAAAATTATTTTGTTTTGAAATGAAAGGGTAATTCAAAAATGGCGGGTATTTTTTATAATGATTTAAATGTATGGGTTACTAGGTCTATTTGAGAGTCTAGTAGACCTTGCCGAGTCAGTTCAGGGGGATAAGGGTTAGATAACAGAGCAAAAACTAAAGTCTACTCCTGGCCAGACCTCATCGATCTTGCTGATGACTGCCTTATAGAGCTTCAAAGATCGGAGATCTGAGCAGGTTATCACTTTTTATATGCCACTGCAACTTGATGAAGGGCTGGGAGGTTATAACCTCAAGAAATACGTTGAAGGGATCGCTCCACCAACTTCCATCTAGAAGGAGCAATAGTGCCCTCCGGGTGACTTTCGTCTATAATTTCCCAGGTAAGACTCTCCGCATCACGGCAACTATTTGCAGGGCCGGGGTTGGAGATCATAACCTCGAGAAACACGTTGAAGGGATAGCTGCACCAACTTCCATATAGAAGGAGCAATGGTGCCCTCCGGGTGACTCGTTTATAATTTCCCAGGTAAGACTCTCCGCATCACGGCAACTGTGTGAAGGGCCGGGGTTGGAGATCATAACCTCGACAAATACATTGAATGGATCGATCCACCAACTTCCATCTGGAAGGAGCAATGGTGGCCTCCGGGTGACTTTCGTCTATAATTTCCAAAGCAAAACTCTTCTTACTCACCTCACTAAAAGGCTTGAAGGGTCTAGTGTGGTCGGGGCGGGGCGCTTAGGGTGCGCGTACTTGCGAGACCCAGAAGGCTTCGATGAGGGACCCTTGGGTTGACCACTTTAGGTCGTTTGAAAGGTCGGTGGCATCGTTTGGTTCAGCGGATCTTTCCCGCTTGCCTGTAGTAATCGGAGGACGTTTTTGGTGAGTTTTAGCCCAAGACAAGCGTCCTTCCTCCTCCTCCGATAGGACTGCGGGGTCTTTTGAGCCAATTTGGCCATAATTCACAAAGCAGATCTGCGCCTCCTTTATGCCACTCAAGTTGTTGACACCCGAAGTTGGTTTGGTATTGGGGGCTTGGGTGGTCGACTTGTGTGCCAATGTCTTGACGCCAGCCAAGGAGTGCATAGCCATATTCGCCTTGGCATCAGATTTGGAGGTGGATAATGGTGCGGCAGTAAGGGGGATGATGGATCCGCGGCACTAGGAGCTGATCTCGTGACTGGGACCTTTTGTGCCAAACAAGGTTTACCCGATTTTAATGATCCCGTGGTTAGCTATGCAATCAGGGAGCCCACGCTAGGGTTGGCACCAGCCCTTAAGGGACAGGTGCTTAGAGCCAGGCCGTGTACGTTCTAATCAGGAGTCTTCTCAACTGGACCTACACCATCAACTCAACGGTGAAGGGTGAGGAACGTACTTTCAGGCCTGCCGGGGTTTTAATGGGTTGGCGGCAGTTGTAGCCCTATCCTGGAGCCGTTCACACAGCGAGTTTCACCTCGGTGTCACCGTGCGTATGCAACTAGGTCCAGAAAGCTGCAACCACCAGCTCAAGGCAAACAAAGTCAGGATAGAGTGGTTCGGGAGAAAAAGAAAAGAGATGATCGCGCCAAAGAAAAACGGCGAGAGGCCTTAATAACCCTGGCTAAGGAGGAGGTGTTTATTGACTAGGCAGCCTAAATCCGTAGTGTTTGGTAGAAAACAGAGCCATCTCGAGCAGGATGTGACTATGTTACGCATTAACGGCTATTTGTTCGTTTGTCCCTATCCTGCGGAAGCTGCTTAGTTCTAGGACGAATAATAACCAAGCAGCTCATTTTCTCAGACGACAAAATATTCTTTACTTATGGTAGTCTGCCTAATAGGGCAGAATTCTCGTTAGCTAAGAGTCGCCTTGGGTAATTTTTGTAAAAGTTACAATTCGAAGAAAAAGGAGGAACCCTCCTTTGAAGTCTATAGAAGGCTAAACGGCTGGACCGATTTTCTTGAAATTTTAACAGAACCTTCCTGCTACTTTTTATTTTAAAATTTCAAGTAGGCGAGGTGCCACGCCCACATACCCAATATCCGCATATCTCATAAACTGCAACGGCTAGAGCCCTAAAATTTTTTATGGACGACTTTGACGTATATATGAACAAAATGTGCGGATTGGCTATAGTGGGAGTGTCACCTCCCATGAATGTTTGTTTGTATGTACCTTATAGAATCGTAAACTGTGCATTTGACCATGTTATGATTTGTAGCAAAGTTGTTGCGCATGAGCCGGGGAAGGTTTCTAAGTTGGTATGACCAATTTCCGACAGGTGGCGCCACTGCATTACTCAAAATGAATTAAATCGTAAACTGTGCATTCTTTAACAAAGTTGTTGCGCATGAGTCGACGGAGGTTGGTCCAATTAATTTCCGATGGATGCCGACACTGAAAATTATTCAAAATGAATGACAAGCAATTGGTCGACCTACACCTCAAGCACGGAAGAAAAGAGCATCACGAGCCTCAGAATCGGACAAGCATTGAGACTGGAAAATCTTCGGGTATATGCCACTGAGACCCGTTCGCTTGAACCACGTGAATAACGAGAAGTGAGATTAGAAACTGATCGAATGCGTACAACTTAGGACAACGGGAAACAAAATCAATAAAATGATTCAAAATTAATTGAACATTTGTGTAATGTCTTGCCTTCAAATTTATTTCAGTTGGTGGCGCAGCAACACGCGCAGGGTACAGCTAGTTTCTTATAAGAGAATAAACTCAGACCATAACTTTGAATATATAAAAGGTAGCTAGGACCACTGCCATTAGGTTTCCGCAGTTCTAAACCTTTTTCTCATCATTATTTCTTATAAACTTCAGCTGTCACTTAAAATTCTTAACTTGTTATTATATTTTTCCCAAAAAAACCACGTCATTTACGAATAATTTATTTCCCTCTTAAGCAAACTAATCGGAAAAATGAACTCTCAATTTGAAAACAAAACAAGAAAAGATTTCTATCTGCACGTTTCTATAATAAGAGCTGATAAGAGCCGCCTCTTCAAAGTTATGGTTTATGCATAAAAATCTTAACAAAAAAAAACAACGACTACTAACGTTTATTAAATCTTAATTGGCCAATCGGTTGTCAAACTCAACAGCTATTTTTGGCTACTTAACTGTAGAGATAACATGCCAGCTAAGCACCACACCACACTCTTAGGCCCCTTAAGAAATCAGTAGTAGCTGGCAATTGATAACGGTTCAGCTGGGGCCATATAAATCAAATAAAATGTTACGAACGATTTCCGATATTCAATTGAATTTTAAAAACCTATAAAAAGTTTAAATGCTTCTATAAAGGCATACAGTTTTCTGAAAGCATTGCTGGTGACAAGTCAGTTAGTTCAGTGAAATTTTGTTAGAATGCGTTTTTTATTAGTTTTGGCTTTTGCCACTGTGGCCTTGGCCGGTACCGTAAGAATGGGTCAGCCCATGCGTAATAGAATTGATGCCTATGTTTTGGATTTACTGGAAAACAATGGTGAAATCGAAATGGCCGTTGATCATGAAGAAGGCACTGTGGAGAGTAAGTTAACGAGACTCAGAACTTTGAATTTTTGGGTTTAAAATTTTAAAAATATTTTTAATTTTGATTTCCAGTTGCTCCTCAATTCATTGTTTCATGGCAAGTACGTCGTTTCATACGCAAATTACAGAAACAAATGCCTTGCGGCTGGCCTCAATACGGTGTACCAGCATTGGCTCCTTATAAGATACGCGAGGGTGAATTCTCTTACGATTCGGGTGTATTGAAGTGAGTATTGAAAATGAAATTTGAAAAAGTTTTTTTTTTTTTGTTAAAAAGCTTTAAAAAGCTTTTCTTGCTTTAAAGCTTTAATTTTCCAAAAAAAAGTTTTTTTGTTTGTTAAAAAGCTTTTCTTGCTTTAAAGCTTTAATTTTCAAAAAAAAAAAGTTTTTTTTTTGTTTGTTAAAAAGCTTTTCTTGCTTTAAAGCTTTAATTTTCCAAAAAAAAAAGTTTTTTTGTTTGTTAAAAAGCTTTTCTTGCTTTAAAGTTTTAATTTTCCAAAAAAAAAAGTTTTTGTATGGCAATGCTTTAAAAAAATTCAGAATTTATTTCCAATATTTTTTGGAACTTTCGCGCAAAGTTTTGCTTGGCTTAGTTAAGGCCAACAAAGCTTACTTTTCTGTTTGCTACAAGGCTTTACACTTGATTTCATATTTTCGTATGGTTTTTCTAAAATCTTTTGCTTTTTTTTTATCGTAATTTCTAGAACCATCGACAGAGTTGTCCGTTTCCTTGTTGAGGGTCTCGATGCCTTCAAAATTCAAAAATTCAAATTGAATGTGATCACCTCCAAAGTGACCTTTGACTTTTTGTTCGAGAACATCAATATCTCTGCCGATAAATACGAAACCGATACCATTTTGGATCTTATGCGTCAATTGGGTCTTTCTGTGCAATATGAAGGTGATGGCTCTTTGGAATTCGGTCTGAAGAATTTACGCATTGCCGGTGTTTTACGTTACAAGATTCCCGTTTTGTGGGGTTCGATTAAAATCACTTCGTTGAAGACTGAATTCTCTTTGGAAGAATGCACTTCGGATATTACCGGCATTTTGGGTGATGGTAGCCTTAATCAAATGATTAACCGTCAACTTGAAAGCGCTGTTGTATCCGGTCTCAATCAGAACAGCCAACAGTTATCTGACTTATGTGAAGATAATTTGGTACCCAAAATTAATAAGATGTTGAAGGGTAATGATTTCTGGACTTTACTTGATCTTATCTTCAGTAATTCTGAGGGAGAAAATGAAGATGATCCCATTGTTACCAAATGTGTGCCACCAACTGATCCATGGGCTTAAAAAAATGGGTTATTTTTCACGAGATCAATAAATTTGTAAGGAATTAACAAAAAATAATGAAATTATTGTTTTATTGGTAAAGGGGCCTATTTAATTGGATTTAGGCCCTTAAAACGAAAGAGGGAATAAGTACTTAAAGTCGCAGGCTACAGGAATCAATTGGCCTCCTCGTAAAAGTTGCGTAAATCAGGAATTGAAGTCGCCTTAGTCTAGTAGGTAGTGTGTTGGCTTATTAGACGTAAAGCCAGGGTTCGAGCCCCAGGCCAGACATCAAAACAAAATACAAAAAGGATTTTTTCGGCGACTTCCTCTCAGCAGATTTCTGGCAAAAACTCTGAGTGCAAAATAAAATTGCCATGAAAAGTTTCTCAAAAAATCTGTCGTTCGGAGTTGACCTTAAACTATAGGTCTCGCCACTCATGTATAAAATTAAGGCACACAACATAAGTGGTGTGAGAAACTAGGTCCATAATCCTGGCTGAAGGGTTGTAAAGACCAATTATGTATGTATGTCGTAGATTTTTAGGCACCTGTTGGTTTAATTAATTCTTAAAAATCTATTTTAGACTTGTTTGTAAATTTAAAAGTCTACTTTTAGGCTGTAGAACCCCCTTCAAACCTATCTGTAGGACTTTGAAGTAAGAAGTGCATGTTCTAATTGTATTTGTTTTTAAGTTTTGAAACCTATTCAACATAATTTTTTAGAAATTTTGGCATACCTTTAGGCCTTTTAATATATTTCCTAAAGCATACTTTAGGGGCTATATTATCTAATCTCAATGAAAATGATTTAAAAATTAATCTAATCTAAGTTTGTTTGTTGACAGCAATTTATGGATTATAAACCCCTGTTTGTTTTAACAATTCCAACAGTTGCCTGTGGTTAGTCACTAGACAAGCAACATGAAAAACCTAAAATTTTTATTAATTTTGATACTATCCTGGGCAAATTTAGCGGCCCTGCAACAATTGGAGTCAAATACAACGAACTTATTACCCGAAACCCGCACAAAGTTTGATGATGATTTGCGTGAGATTGTGGAGTTTCTTAAATTACAAATGTTTTGTGGTTATCCCCCCTGGGGTGTGCCCTCGTTGAAGCCATTTGAAATGGAATTTAAAGAATTTGATTGGCATAAGAACCATTGGTGGTAAGTGGTAGTTACCCTAAAATGAATTTTTCCTCAAATTTAATTTAATTTTGTTCTTCTTTTTAGGCTCAAAGGCAATTTTAGTTCTTTCGAAATCAATGGCCTAAACGAGTTCGATGTTGTCGAATTGCATTGGAATAATATTTTGGCAAAAATTACTTTCGATTTTAAGTTTCCCTTCATAGAGTTTAATAGCCTGTACAAATTAAATGTTTATGCTCCCTTGAAGCTGTATGGCAGTGGCATATTCCGTTTGCAGCTTTTCAATTTACGTTTCAAAGGCAGTTTTAAATTGAAACCTTTGATCATCACAAACGGTTTGGCTGTAAGGGATTTTAAAGTTCAAGTCAGTTTGGAATCTTCACGTTCGAAAACTACCGGTATTATGTATAATCGTTGGTCTACCAAGTTATTTAATGCTTGGCTAGAGGAGTTTATTGCATTGACTTTGGAAGAAGAAGAGGCCGTAAGTCGTGTTGTGGAAAGTTATACTGTGCCTGTATTAGATAAAGCTTTAAAGCATATTTCGATGGTGGAATTGTTAGCCCTGATAACGGGTATTGTTAATGATGTTGTGCCTGAAGGACCAAAATGTGATTTTTAAGGGAAATTTTTTTAAGTAATCTAGAAATTGACAAAGAGGTCTTATAATAAATAAAAAAAATTGTCTAAAGTGCTAAACATATGTAAAATAATTTCATTTGATTAAAGGTCAAAGGTCACACTTTTTTTAGTCCTCTTTTATAGTTCTTTGTGGCATATTTGGATTTCCACCACCATCCATATTAAATCCAACTCAAGACTTTTAAAGACGACGGGCTATTTATAACGCAGTAGACATGCTGATTAGATGCTAGAACAACAGGCTTTCAATATTAAAGT
Organism: Sarcophaga variegata; assembly: GCA_932273835.1. Taxonomy (NCBI): domain Eukaryota; kingdom Metazoa; phylum Arthropoda; class Insecta; order Diptera; family Sarcophagidae; genus Sarcophaga; species Sarcophaga variegata. Next base: position 11,861,034 of record OW026361.1, on the reverse strand, counting down.
TTCGAACAAAATTTTCTTCACCAATGGTACTCATTTCCTACTTGGTGGTCACTTCAATAAGTACATTTGAGGCAAATGGAGAACCCAAAGAGAAAAGGAGAATGGCAAATGGAGAAGCCAAAGGTGATTGTGGAAAAGTCAGTGTGGACTGTCTGGAAAAAGTGTCCCTTTAGTGCATATTATGATCAGGCGGTGCCATTAGGCCATATTACTGCAAATTCTGAACGCTATGGTCGGAAGATAATCAACCTTTTAGATCTGCAATTGAATGTTATGAACGACTGCACTGTATGTGGGTCCAACAAGACGATACCATTTGCTACATAATACGACCGATTTAAGCTTTATTATGTCAGAAGTTTCCACAAAAAGAAAAATCATGTTTAAGGAACTCAATGGGCCACCAAAATCATGTGGTGGGGCTAAGTCAGAGACAGTGTTTACGGGGATCATCTCCTTAGGTTAGAGGACGTTTACTTGTCAATTAAGACAAGTACAGTACCCGGAGGTCGAAATGACCTTATGTTGCAGAATTTTAAAAGAAACATTCGTGAACTTATATTCACTGTCACTTGATACAATATTTGTCAAATTGTACTTCGTACATAGGGCTTAGACCAGACCTTATAATAAAATAAATGAAATCATGGCTTTATGTTTCATGTAACTTTACTTTTGAATTAAAATTGTGTATTTCCAAATAAGAGGCTTGCAATAGTATATTAATCCCAAAAATATGAAACAAAAGTTGGGAATTTGTATAAAAATTTTGGGAATTTTTATAAAAAATTTTGGAATTTTTATAAAAAATTTTGGAAATTTTATAAAAAATTTTGGAATTTTATGAAAATTTTGGGAATTTTTATAAAAAATTTTGGGAATTTTTATAAAAAAAATTTGGGAATTTTTATAAAAAATTTGGGAATTTTTATTAAAAAATTTGGGAATTTTATGAAAATTTTGGGAATTTTTATAAAAAAAATTGGTAATTTTATAAAAATTTTGGGAATTTTTAAAAAAATTTGGGAATTTTATGAAAATTTTGGGAATTTTAATAAAAAGTTTGGGAATTTTATAAAAATTATATGAATTTTATGATAATTTTGGGAATTTTTATAAAAAATTTTGGGAATTTTTATAAAAAAAATTTGGGAATTTTTATAAAAAATTTGGGAATTTTATGAAAATTTTGGGAATTTTTATAAAAAAATTTGGTAATTTTATAAAAATTTTGGGAATTTTTATATAAAATTTGGGAATTTTTATATAAAATTTGGGAATTTTTATAAAAAAATTTGGGAATTTATTTATTGATTATTTTTTAAATTATTTTCTTTTTTTATTGTCAGGGATATGCATACAGTATATAAAGGGTGTTTTTTATAGAGGTATAAAACTTTAAGTTGCAATAAAACAACGATGGATTATTCGATTGACATGAATTTTATTTATCCGAAAGATAATCTTCTGGCATTACATTTTAAATATGATTTCTGGCATATGACCGCCAGGGCTGGCGCGGATGTAGTCCAATCTGAACGTCCTATTTTCGATGACTTTTTCCAACATTTGTGGCCGTATATCGGCAATAATACGGCGAATGTTGTCTTCCAAATGGTCAAGCATTTGTGGATTTACCGCATAGACCAATGACTTTACATAGCCCCACAGAAAGTAGTCTAGCGGTGTTAAATCACAAGATCTTGGAGGCCAATTCACAGGTCGAAAACGTGAAATTAGGCGGTCACCAAACGTGTCTTTCAATAAATCTATTGTGGCACGAGCTGAAACCGCATCTCCTGGACATCATGGTTATTCAATTCAGGAATGAAAAAGTTAGTAATCATGGCTCTATACCGATCACCATTGACTGTAACGTTCTGGCCACCATCGTTTTTAAAAAAGTACGGACCAATGATTCCACCAGCCCATAAAGCGCACCAAACAGTCAGTTTTTCTGGATGTAACGGTGTTTCCACATACACTTGAGGATTACCTTCACTTCAAATGCGGCAGTTTTGTGTGTTGACGTAGCCATTCAACCAGAAGTGCGCTTCATCGCTAAACAAAATTCGCTTATGAAAATCGGGAACAACGGTAATCTCGTTTTGGGCCCATTCGACGAATCTACGCCTTACTTGATGATCGTTTGGCTTCAAATCTTGCACGAGTTGGATTTTGTAAGCACGCAAACCAAGATCCTTCCGCAAAATCTTCCATAAAGTGGATGGACACAGATCCAATTCCTGTGCTCGATGGCGGATGGACTCATTCGGGTCTTCCTCAATGCTACGCTCTACAGCAGCAATAGCTTCTTCTGTACGCACCGTACAGCGTCTCTGGGGATGCGAGTTATCAATAAGAGTAAACGTGGTGCGAAAACGTTCCATGGTTAATCGAATTAACTGCTCTGATGGACGATTTTGTCGACGATAAAATTGGACGTATTGCGCGATACGTTTTCCGCACAGAACCATTATTTTCGAAATAAAATTGCACTATTTGCAAGCGTTGTTCAGGCGTGGGTCTATTCATGATGAATTGCCAAACCAAACTGAGAATAAATCACTTGACAGCTGTTAAATCGATCGCCATCTTGGAAAGTAATGCCAACTTAAAGTTCTATACCTCTATAAAAAACACCCATTATAAAACAAAACGCTTTAAACATATTTACCTTCAATTCTTAAAACATTTTCTTTAAAGGAAATATTGATAGAAATTATGGGAATTAATTTTCTTAATTCTTTATTTTAAACATTTTCGTATAATGAAACTATTGTTTTTCTATGTCAAAAACTGAATTAAAATATAAAGAATATTTTCAGGGAATTTTTATATAATTTTGGGAATTCTTGTTTTTTTGATTTACAATTTTAAACAAATTTTTAATATATTTTCTTCTATTTCTTTTCGTTACAGGTATGTTTTCATAAGGTTTTTATGGTGAATTTCAATGTAACCGTAAGCGATCACAATATTTTTACTCCTTTAAAAAGCTATGACTGATTTTTATTATTTATTTCCATCTAAATTTCTAAACAAAAAATCTCCAAAAACTCAAAGCAACCATAAATCATAATTAAAACGTTTTAATCGGCTTAAAAGAGGCTGCATCCACAGTTTTTTTTTACTTAATTTTCTATAAAAGAGCGAGTGTTTGTGTGTGTCATTGAAAACCATCACTACAAATCACTGGCATCACCTCTATCGGCAACAATAACAGCCACAGCTATAGTCAACACTCTCGTAATCGTTTTAAGATTAAAACCATCTCTGTTGTATGGTATGTGACAGTCAGCAGGACATCTTAATTTTAACACTCAACAAACCAAAAACAAATACCCGCTATACTCTGCTCTGCTGTTACATTTTGTGAAAATCTGTGAAAAAAAAAATATCTCCAGTCTATGATTTCCATTCAATCAATATTTTATACGACAACTCTTTTGAAAAACCAGGAGTTGTTCTAATTCGTTTGTGTGTTTTCTTTTGTCGCTGTAACTCTAACGTGAGCCCTTTTTCCCTTCTTTTTTTTTTTTTGGCACAGCAGGCCTTTCAGCGGGTGGTCTCCTAACTAAGCCGAAACAGATTTGTGTAACTGCTCTCTCGCTCTCTCTCACTCTGAGGTTTAACGACAAAACTCATTGAAAATAGTGGCAAAAATATCTCCAGAGTGATATGAGAGTATGCAGTTAATTTTGTGTGTATGTTTGTTTTGTGTCTGGTGTTGCATTGTTATGCAGCATGCAACACTATTTAAATGCTTTTGCAAAAACCCTTTGGTCAGAGATTTAAATAATTTCTTAAGCAACAGCTGCTTGCAGCATTTTAACAAAAATGTTGTTGTTCTTAATTATTGCAGGCCAGGCAGAAACTTTAGGAATTTTTAAGAGAAAGTTTTGCATACGTACTATTAACGCAACCTGGAGTAAAGTACAGGCATTTTTCTTTAGTTTTAGGATTGTGGGTGTGCAGTTCTATTCTGTGACACTTTTGATTTGCTTGAGAAAACCCCATCAGAGATACTTGCATAACAACAAAAGTCGTTTCGTCCGCCATTAAATATGCTAAAATGGGTGGACCATCCTCATATTCAAAGCAGCCTTATGGCTAACTAGTCGTTCCGCCTAATGTCCGAATGCTTTTGTATGCAGACTTTACTTTAAAGTATGTATGTATGCATGTAACCCGAGTGCCTGTCCGGAAATACACCACACTGTGCTCAATAGCTCCGGCGAAAACAAAGTGTCGACCAGCGTCTTGTGTTTAATGTTCTGTGTCCAGTTAGATGAGTAATCCACAAAGACTATCAGTTCATTAAAGGAATATAACTTACTCTCCTATGGATGTAGGATCCGAACTACAAAATACAGTAAGAGTCACCAGTTATTTCTTTCTTCCGCCGCTCTAAAGCGCATTATCTCAAAGCCATCCCGCCATTGACCGAATGCCTTGTATACATAATATCATACAGGAGCCTCAATTCGAAGACATGAATTTGGTCACGAAGTTCCCTCTTGATTAGGGATTGAAGACTATCTAAACACCTACCGTTCTATGGGTCACGGCACCCGTCAAGTGTGTAACAGCACACCGAGTTTACACTCTCACCTTGGTTTGGCTTGAAATCAAAAGCGCCAAGAAGCTAAACTCCTGCCATTCTATGGATCACGACAGCCGTTATGAGTGTAACACCACACCAAGCTTACCAAGCTCTTGCCTCGATTTGGTTTGAAATCAAAACCACCACGTAGCTTAGGGTCTCGGCGCAGTCCGAAATAAGCCTCCGGTCAGACTTCGTAGTATAAATACTACTACCAGTTGAGTTCCAAATGATCCGGGACTGGTGCTCAGTAGCAAAACCGCACCAAAATACTACGAAATTAAGCAACAATGCGATACAGAACAAGCAAGAAAAACTAGGTCGTACAACAGTGACAAGTGCACCCCTCACGGAATTCCCAAAGACGCCAAAAGCACGCACTGACAAGACAACACAAGCATACATACATTCACAAGTGGTCATTACAATCCTTCAGTCAGGATCTCACACTACTTTAGTTGCGTGTGTTAATTTTATATATGAGTGCGGGCGGGACCTAAAGTTTAACGTCGACTCCGAACGACAGATTTTTGAGAAACTTTTCATGGCAGTTTTATTTGCTGTCAGAGTTTTTGCCAGAAATCTGCTGAAGGAGGAGGAAATCGCAGAAGAAATATTTTTTCTTCTTTTTTTTCACACTTCGTAGTATAAATACTACTGCCAGTTGAGTCCCAAATGTCTCAGGACTAGTGGCCAACAGCAAAATCGATCGAGCAAAATCGACAGATCTTTTTGAGAAACTTTTCACGAAAATTTTCTATTTATTCTCAGAGTTTTTGCCAGAAATCTGCTGAGAGAAAGCCACCGAAGATCGGAGGTCTCACGTCTAATAATCCAGCACGCTACCTACTAGACTACGGAGACCACCAAACAGCAGGGTTCCTAAAAACGACACACCGTCCTATACTGCGAAAAAATCGGCATAAGCAGGAGCCCCAATCAATCGAAGTGGAGTGACATACATCCACTGACCTGCTGTTTTTCTCCTCTTTAAGACTACATTGGCGAAAATTTCCAGCCCCGATTGCCTTCTAAGGCCCTACTAAAACCCCATACTTTTGTTCTTCTTTCTTGTTCTTTCGATGGCAATTTCAGCCGAATATCCTAATGACACCTCTCGTTCTTTTTTTCACTTTCTCTTTACTTTTTGCACAGTTTTTATAAGAAAATTGAAAATTGTTTTGATGTCTGATCTGGGGCTTGATCGGAGGCCTTACGTCTAATAAGCCAACACACTATCTACTAGACTACGGCGACTTCTAGTAAATTTTTTTTCCCCGTCATATTTACGATACTCTCCAGAGTTTTTGACAGAAATCTGCAGAGAGAAAGATCGGATCGGGGTGTTGATCGGCGCCTACTAGACTACGGAGACCACCAAACAGCAGGGTTCCTAAAAACGACACACCGTCCTATACTGCGGAAAAATCGGCATAGGCAGGAGCTCCAATCGATGGAAGTGGACGGCCGTACCTTCTTGACGTCCTGTTCTTTTTCTCCTGAAAATTTTATTGGCGAAAACTTCCAGCCCCGTTTGTCTTCTAAGGCCCTGCTAAAATCCCACTTCTTTCATCTTGTTTCTTTTTCTTTCGATGGCAATTTCAACTGAATGTCCTAATGACACCCCTTGTTCTTTTTTTTCATTTTCTCTTTACTTTTTGCACGTATTTTTATAAGAAAATTGACTCCTTTAAATATTGTCATGTCATGTTGAGCAAACATCTAATGTTTGTGCGATTGATTAGAATTACCACATGAAGCTAATTACACTCGTTAAATATTTATGTGGCATAAACACTCTACTTACATACATACATATTTACAACTTACGTTGCATATAAAATGAGCAGAGCAATACAGTTTTTTCCTTCATTTAAGACACATGAAAAAATTGAGGTTAAATAAACCGGGTCACAACAAACATATTTTCAGCAGGAAAAAAATGGATTTTCTTTCGTAAGAAAATGGAAAGAAAAGAAAATTTCTTGTCAAGATGTTCGTTCATCTCTTTTCTTTTGAATATTAAAACAAATATTGGTTTGAATAAAGCTTTAATACGAGGGGGGTTTGTTTTCTTTGAAGAAAATGTATGTTGACTTTTATGTGGACGATTTTGTGATATGAAAACGTAAAGAAAATTTCTTGAAAAGCTAGAGACTTTTGCAATGAAAAAAATTTTAAGGATTACAGGGTGGCTGATATATAATGCAACAAAGTAAAGCCCAATATTTTTTTAATTTTTGTTTTAATTTTAATGTTCAAAAGCAAAAAATGTTGGAAATAACATCAAATTTTGGAATCAGTTTAGATTTGTTCGAATTGGCCTCCTTTGGTACGAATTATGGGCTTCAAACGACCGACAAAGCCATCACAGGCTGCACGAAAGTAGCTCTGCGGTATTTTGGCCCATTCCCGGCTAAGCGCCGTCTTGAGATGATCGACACTTTGGTATTTTTTTAGTGAGAACCTTACTCTCCAAAATGCCCCAGGCGCAAAAGTCCAACGGATTGAGATCCGGAGATTTTGGTGGCAATTGTGCGCTAGGAATGAAGCGAGGAACCTCCTTTTTAAGCCATTCTTGGTTGACGCGTGCTGAGTGCGGTGGTGCTGAGTCCTGTTGGAATGTCCATGGTCTGCGGCCGAAATGTTTGTCTGCCCAGGGCTTCAATACTGTCTTTAAGACATTTTCCCGATAATATTCGGCATTTATTTTGACCCCACGGTGGATGAATACGAGCGGGGAGCGGGGAATTACGGCGGCGCACACCATTACCATCGGCGGCGCTTGAGCTCTGGTGGCCAATCGCACGTGTAAATTTTCAGCTGACCTCTTTGGCAAGTAAACCCGATCATTTTGTTTGTTCACAAACTGCTCAATTTGGAATGGCTTCTCATCGGAGAAAACCAAATTCGGTAACTGGCCACTTTCGTGCAAGCGATGTAACTCCTTGGCTCTTTCCAGTCGAACTTTTTTTGTCCATCGGTGAGTTCTTGCACTTTTTGGAACTTCAATGGCTTTAGTCCAAGCTCATTTTTCAATATGTGTTGCATCCGTTCTCGCGATATGTTCAGCTCACGAGCAAAATTTTTCTACCACTGCGGCGTGGATTTCGATCAAATCTGGCCTTCACTTTTCGGATCATTTCTGGTGTTGTTACCGTTTTTTTTTTTCATCCACTTTTTGGACGCGTTGCAACACTGCCAGTATCACGGTAACGAGCAATGGTACGAGAAACAAAAGATATATTCACATTTAAATGCTGGAGGGCTCTAACGATAGCCACCTGTGGTTTTCCAGCCAAATATAAAGCAATCACACCATCACGCTTGAATTCCATCACGAATAACTTTTTTTCTGAATGCAATAGATCAAAATGCTTTTGTAAGCTTGTAAATAATAAAATGAACTGTCACTGGAATAAACCTGTCAGCTGTCAGACGAGCGGTTTACAAATGATAACAACCTGAAGTTGGTTGCAATACATATCAGCCACCCTGTATTGGGTGTCTCTGTCTGATGAATATTGAAAAATATTTTCAAAATAAAAAAAATTCAAAAATCTCTTTAAAAGTAATGAACTGTAACCAGTTGGCACGTTTTTTTTTTTTTTTTTTTTTTTTCAAATAAAAACAAACATGAGTATAAGATTACAATTGTATTTTGAAGAATACAAGCCAAAGAAAAAAATAATATTTTGAAAATTGACGCTAATGGCTCATAAAAATTCAAATTCAAATGCAATTCACTTCACTTTTATGTTGCCAACGTGTACGAGTATATATACGTTATACACTGCAATACAAAAGCACTCTTTATGCACACAACATGTCCTTGGATGGCCATTGTGTGGTTTAGTTCAAAGACAAAAGCGAAGAGAAAGAGCGAGAGAGAGAAACCTGGCAGGCAAAGAATGGTCCTTCGTGATGGTACGCTACGCTATAACATACAATCGCAGACAATATGTTTCGTATACGGTAAGGTCAGCACCACTATTAGCTCGGCTTGTTAAATTAGATTGCCTAACCAATCTAGTCCCACCTAGAAAGGAACACAAACCAATCTGTCGAATATAGGGGTAGTTTACCCAAAAAATGTCTAATAAATGCCATAAGTGCTAAAAGTGCTCTAAAGTCTTGAGAACTGGCTGTCTGTGAATTCGAAATCCGATAGAGGCACTTTAAAAAACTAAAAACCTTCTTAGTAATGAGAGCAGACATATAATAATCTGGAGAAGCTCCAGCAGTTGAACTTCTAAGGCGCTGACTTCGTAAAATATTTTCCTAAAGGGTCCGCCAAATAACTTTTTTTTTTTTTTGAAAATGCTTTAAAGAAAAAACTACTGAATGTTTTCTCAAATTTCATTTTTTATTTGAAAGTGCAATCCTTCCGGTTAATAATGGAAAATAATTTCATTCAAATGGCTGCCTCGGCTGGCCATGCAGTAGCCTACACGATCGGTCCAATTTTTAAGCACATTATCGATTGTGTGCAGCTGTATTTCACCAATGACTTCACGAATATTGTCCTTTAAAGCGTCAATTGTCTCTGGCTTGTCGGCGTAACACTTATCTTTGACGGTAGCCCACAAATAATAGTCTAACGGTGTCAAATCGCAGCTCCGAGGTGGCCAAACTCTCTAGCTCTGCGGCTGATAATGCGATTTTCAAAAACAGGGCGCAAAACATCGAGTGTAGCTTCGGCTGTGTGGCACGTAGCGCCGTCCTGTTGAAACCAAATGTCGCCAATATCCTCCTCTTCAATTTTTTTGAACAAAAATTCGTTCAACATGGCCCGATAACGATAGCCATTGACTGTAACGGCTACTCCTTGCTCATTTTCGAAGAAAAATTGCCCAATTATGCCTCTGGACCAAAATCCGCACCAAACAGTCACTCGTTTTGGGTGCGTCGGCTTTCCGTGCGGGTTTTCTGTGCCCCAAATGTTACAATTTTGCTTGTTTACATACTCGCCAAGATCAAAATGAGCTTCATCTGAAAAGATGATTTTTTTTTGCCAAAATCGGCATCTTCTGTAAGTCGATCGCAGGCCCACTTAGCGAAGCGAAAACGCATTGGATGGTCCATATTCGTTCAGCGGAAGAATAAAACTAATTACCTGTCAAATCAGACATGAGCTAAGTGTTACCATTCACGAAATAAGCACTAGTTGAAAAAAAAAACGTTAGATGGCGTTGGTCATTACAACCCTTCAGTCAGGCTTACCACATAGCTTCTCTCACCACTTTTGTTGTGTATGTTAATTTTATACATGAATGGCGGCAGCTAAGGTTTTAAGTCGACTCCAAGCGACAGATTTTTGAGAAACTTTTCATGTCAATTTGTATTGTTTACGCTCAGAGTTTTTGCCAAAAAAAAAAATGCTTAGAAGAAGTCATCGAAGAAGTATTTTTTCATATTTCGTTTTATTGGAGATGTCCGACCTGGGCTTTGAAACACGGCCTCTCATCTAATAAGCCAAAACACTACCTGCTAGACTACGGCGAGTTTCTCGAATACTTTCCTCTGTAATGCATATCTTTTTTTAGTCCCTTTGGCTCTTTAATGATCACATCCCCTTATTTGCTTCAGCTTCATTAATGAAGTATTTCTACCTAAGCAGGGGTTCTAGAATGATAGAGTTGCCATCTATGACCGCATAGAAACAACACTATCTATGAAACTACAGTCACACAGATAATTATACGTACCCCCCCCCCTCCCCCTAAAAATAATTTTTTTAAAAAGTAATGAACTTCTAATCTAAAATTTCTTTTTCATTAGCGTCTGTAACGACACATTTGCTTAAATAAAGAAAAAAAAATTCCCAAAATCTATGAATTTGTGACTGCAGTTTGCTTAAAACCAATATGGCACCACAGAATTTTATACATACGACGTATATTTCCTATAAAATTTCTCCAAGTGTAGTCCGGTATATAAAATGTATTGTGGATAAAAATCCTAGGACTACAGCCGTGGAAATACGAAATACCTCGGAAAGTGATCACAGTGTTATTGTGCATTCCGAAACAGTTCGAAGTGTTTTGAGAAAGAACGGTTTCCGCAGCTGAGTGCCGAGAAAAAGCCACGATTGGAATTCGCCCAATAATATATGGACAAGTCAGCTGATTTTTGGGCGAATGTAATATTTAGTGATGAGAACAAATATAATTTGTTCGGCTGTGACGGAAAACAAAAAATTTGGCGCAAAAATCAGTTGACTTGTCCATAAATTATCATTTTTAAAAAATGATTTTTAGGGGGGTACATATAATTATCTGTGTGACTGTATATATATGGGGTTGCCACATTGGATATTGTGGTGAATATCTTTAGTCATTGAGACCTACTGTATCACAAGAGTCGGTGCTGGGGTTCGTTTAGTTCCTGAATTGATGATTTGAAAGGAATTTTTATAAATTTTAAAACCATGAAAAACAATTTTCTCTTCCTCCTCCTCATTTCGAAGCTGGACTTTATAAAGGGCTTTATAAAGGGTGAGCCATTTAAAAGTTTAAATTTTAGAAATGCAATAAAACAAAAACGGTCTGATATTTTGAAAAATTCACTTTATTGTTGTGAAGTACAATTGTTACGATTGGAAATGGTATATTACTTCATTCATGTGGCCTCCGTGGCTGGTCTCACAGTAACTCATTCGATCGCAACAATTTGCGTGCACTTTTTCATGTATATGGGGTCGTATCTCGGCAATGACATCATTAATGTTGGGCTTCAAATACTCAATTGTCTCTGGCTTGTCGGCATAACACTTTTCTTTAACGGGGCCTTACAGAAAATAGTCCAAGGCTGTCAAATCGCAGCTTCTTGACGGCCACTTGACATCACCATTTCGGCTAATTAAACGGCCATCAAACGTTTGATGCAAAAAAAAAACGATTGTGGCATTAGATGTGTGTATTGTCCTGACGCAGTTCCACTCCTTTACGGATTAATAAGACTTCTTCTAGTTAGAGGGATTTGATACTGACCTGGGGAATAACTCCTTGCCTGCCGAGTATGAGCAAAATCCTAAGGAATCTTGTCAGAAATGCTCTGCTTATGCATGCAAAAGTTGCAAATGCAGATGCTGTTGCTATTTCCCCACGTGGTAAACATATAATAGTCGGCCTGTGTTTTTTTTTCTTTCATTTGAAATCGAAATACTTGTCCTTTTAACACACACAGAAAATAGCAAACGCCACAGGATATTTAAAAAAATGAAAATGAAAATTGAAACAAGGTGTTGTTTGTCTTTCCTTCTTCATCTTTTCCTTTCTATTATCATCGACATTATGAGACATAAATTGCAAATGAAATGAGCCAAAACGAATCCTTTTTTCTTTCAAAAGGCCGTCCTGTGTGTGTGTGTGTGTCTAATAATTCATAACATTTCCTTACATTGCAGCAAAGTCAGCAAAATTCCTAAACAACTGGATGTACTAAAGACTAGATCAGCTTGTCAGTCAGTTTGTCTGATGGCCATTTGGCTGAACAATTATTGAGAGAGAGTGAGGGATCCTAAGGTCTTTATTGTTTCATAATTTATGAGTTGCCTTGTTATTATCATTGTGTGCTGAGTATTGCAACACATTATTAAGATGTTCATGAGGTCCTTAAAATATGTTTGAAATTAATTTTAAACGTTATTTCGGCATATCGGTATTGGCTGCCAAACCGAAATGTGGTAGTATAAGTAGCTAAAGCCCGTTGTGCTTCGCTGCTGCCATTAAAAAAATTTCGAAAGTGCACTCTTACACATGTCAACATCCATCTCTTGCGATACATACATAATTGGTCATTATAAACGCTTTAGTCAGGATTACGACCTAGCTTCTCACACCGCTTATGTTTGTGTGTGTTAATTTTATACATGAGTGGCGGGACCTACAGTTTAAAGTCGATTCCGAACGACCGATTTTTGAGAAAATTTTCAAGGCAGTTTCAATTACCCCTAAGTGTACTTAGAACGTTTTTAATGTTCTTGCATTCTTCACATTCTACGTTCTCTAACTTAAATACTGTCAAAATTTGGTTAAGATGCGCCGATCCGTTCCGAAGTTATAGGGAAAAAATCTCCTTAGAATACACATATGGTCGTATGTCGCGTGAAAACTTTGAGAGCTCATAACTCAAAACACACTTTTTCGACTTAGAGTGTTATAGAACGGAGGCGTCGATATGTTGCTTCGTTTATTAAACCTTCAGGCTGCTCATCACAATGAGTTGCTATGCGTGATCAAGTGAGCTTTGGTAATTAAAGCTATTACTTCGACCTAACCTAACCTAACCTAACTCTAACAGAGAATCTCTTCATTGTTAAATATTATTCACAATATTGATGCGTATTTTGATATCAAACGATTGCTTAAGATTTTATTTTCAAAATTAAAATCATATAAACCCTTGACAAACAAATTTAGATTAAATTTTCTTTAATGTTTGCAAATCCTATCCTATCTCCTTAATCCATCCACAATACTTCCATTATTTTTTTATGTAAACAGTTCTTAGTTTACAACCCTTTGCTATCACCTTTCATATCCTCTGCTTGAAATCATATTCACAACTGCTTATGTACTCGGGAATGAAATCCTTAATAATGATTGATTAACCTTTGACATCCTGTCAATCATAACATTGGCAAGATGCAAAAAGAGGAAATCTTTCTGTATTTACATGAGCGGTTCGATTTTTTTTTATGGATGAACCACACAAACCACCATTGACAGACAACCAGCATAATGTTCTGGTTTTCTCTCCATGTATTCATTATTAATGTATGGTTTTTGCCATTTCTAACAATTCTTGGTCTATTGATTGATTATCTGTAATTTTTTTAATGTGATGCTTAAAGGTAACAGTTTTAAATATTCTGATTTGTGGTGAATTTTTAATGTTTTTGCTAAGGCTTAAGGGTTTCTCTTTGTTGTGTATAAGGATTTTAAATTCGATATTAAATATTTAATATGGAAATTATGTAAATAGAAACACTTACACATCAATCACATCATCAATCATCAGGAGATAATCATGCAAACAAAAATCGCTATGAAGAAATTTTTATTTCCTTTTCTAAAATAAAAGAAATTTCGCAAAATGGTAAGAAAATTTGCACTGTGTAGAGAACCCTATTCTAATACAAGTTATTGCTAACGAAAGTCTTTTTATTGTTACGTTTTTCATCTTTTTAAAAAGAATACTTGCAATGAATTCAAGGATAAAAAAAAATTCTTTACTTTTACTACGTATTTTCATTCCTTCATTTACTTAAACTTAACAACAGACCTTAATTAATAACACCAGGGATTAAACTCCACAGTGTATAATACAACACTGTGTATTCGTCACAGTTTTTCTTTTATTCACCGGCAATGTTGCATTTGTACTATTTACTGACAACTTCTAGAACCTTACTGTTGATTTGTTATTGTAATTTTTTTGTTATCGTAATTTTTGTTGTTGTTTTGTTATTGTTTTATTTTCGTTATTTTCCTGTCGTCTCTATAATGTTTACAACATAGGCTCAAACCCATGATGTCATTTCAACAAGGTAACAGAGAGTTCATTTAACTCCCACACATATATAATTGGTCATTACAACCCTTTAGTCAGGACGACGACCTAGTTTCTCACACCACTTATGTTGTGTGCGTTAATTTTTATGCATGAGTGGCGGGACCTACAGTTTAAAGTCGACTCCAACAGAGTTTTGAGAAACTTTTCATGGCCATTTCATTTACTCTTACAGTTTTTGCCAGAAATCTGCTGAGAGGAAGTCGCCGAAAAAATATTTTTTCATATTTCGTTCAGTTGGAGATGCCTGACCTGGATCGAGGCCTTACGTCTAATAAGCCAACACACTACCTACTGGACCACGGCGACTTCGAGCCCACACTTCCGTTCTAATTTTCAGTCAACTTCTAGGAGCTAAGCACTCGAATGGCGGTTTGACTATCAGATAGTGTTGTTGTTTCCTGCCCTCTTTGCTGTATTTTCAAGTTAATTGAAAGGTGTCATAGGCATGGTCTTCCACTAGGGAAATATTTTATTCTATGCCCTAACTAACCCTTACGCTGACCAACCTCCCCCTCCTTGGATCGGAGGAACTTGGCCAGTGCAGAGGCTGCGTTCACCTGTGGCAACACAACGGGCCGCTATGCTTGCTCAAGTGAGCTTTTTTTTTGGGTAAATTAAAGCTACCACGCTAACCTAACCTAACCTAATCTAACCTAACCCTCGCTTAATACGAAAGCTTTCGTATTCGTATTTCGCCTCCCATTTCCTATTTTTCAATCTAGTTGGAAAGCATTGCAGCTGTTAACTACTCAATCCATCATCAGGCAACGATATCCTCCAAGGAATCTCGTATTCTAACTGTCTTCCAATATCCTAAACATTGTATCCATGGTTTTGGTTTACCAAAACGAACTTAAATCCAACTAAACTTCTAACGCCTCTGTGGGAGAAACTTGCATTTTCCAACATTTATTGTAACCTGATCACTTACATGCGTAAAATCTTATGTTAAAGTCATCTGACAAAAATTATTAGCTGCCTGTGTGCTATGAAAGTGTTGAACAAAAATATTTTCTTTAGAAGCTGCTCTAATTTATCCTCCTTTATCTTAAACAGCCCCTAATTTGTTAGAAACTAAAATACGCCACTAGTTTATGTACAGAAAACATGATTTTCCTTGTTAAAAGTGAGCAATTTACGCAATTTCCGAGATTTTCTACTTGACTGAGTAAATGCATTTTAATTTTGAGAAAACTACGTTTTTTACCTTTCACTAAACAAAAAAGGATCAGCACATGTAAGTTTCTGTTCCTTTTCTTTTTTTTTTTTGTCTCTTCGCAAAATGATTGAAGAAAGGGGAACAAACAACAGACAAATTACGCTTCAATTTAAAGCCTTTCTACGTTCTCATTTTGATTCGAGTGAGCTCTGCTCTGTTTATTGAAAGAAGAAAATATTTTTTGAAAACAATTTTTCTAAGGTAAGAAAAAGAAGTGACAGCAAATGTTGTTCTTTTCAATTTTCTTTGTGTTTTTCAATTTTCATTTGAGCAAATGCATCAATTCGTTTTAAAGCAATAAGTGGCATAAAGCCTTGACAGCTAAAGGATAATGAAATTTGTATCAATTACTCGTTATTTAACTAAATATTCACTCGCGGATTAATTACAATTGAATGATTTCAAACGAAATTTTAAAAGCAGAGTGAAAGTGCTGAAGGTGCTTTAACCGAAAGAGTTATTGGAAGCTCGAAAGCTAATGAGACAGGCTAGGTTTGTCTATCCAAAAATGGATTTCAAATCATCCAGAGCTGCAAAAGATTAACATACACGATGGCTAAGAAATGACATCAGCCATGTAATATTGACATACGGTGCAATAGAAACAACAGTACTACAGCAGGACCTTTATGGGGATCCGAGTGAACTATGCGTAAAATGTTTGCCAATTTCATTTAAGTTAACCTTGCACTTTTGATACCATGCGAGGTTTCAGACAACACGATCCCTTATCATGCAAAATCAACTTCGTCATGGAGAGTTTTCTGCGTAAGGCGGGAGTGCATCGCAATGGCACTATTTATTCAAAAAAAGTGTTCAGTTGCTTGCGTGCGCTGACGACATTGACATCATAGGCCATACCAAGCGAGATGCTACTCCTGCCTTTAATGCTATTGAACGGGAGTCTACTAAGATGGGTCTGGCAGTAAATAAGGGCAAAACAAAGTATATGTTATCGACAAGTAGAGATGTGCGGCTTATTGGTTCTCAGATTACGGCCGATAACTATACTTTTGATACAGTCAAAGAATTTATTTATCTTGGCTCCGCCGTTACCACCACAAATGATGTCAGTCTGGAGATCAAGCGCAGGAACACTCTTGCCAACAGATGGTTCTATGGTCTCAATAGACAATTGAGTAGCAGAGACCTCTCTCGTACGACAAAACTAATACTCTACAAGACGCTCATCCTAACCGTGCTTCTATATGGTGCAGAGGCATGAACCCTATTAAGCACTGACCCTTGAGAGTATTCGAGAGAGAAGTCCTACATAAGATCGTCGGTCTAGTGCGAATTGGCAATGATTTCCGCATCCGATCCAACAGTAAGCTGTATGAGCTCCTCAACGACCTAGACGTTGTGCAGCGTATTAATATCCAGTGGCTGCCCGGGCTCGGCCATGTCGTTCGAATGGAGGAGGATGCTCCGGCGAAACGGGTGTTACATGCGGGGATCTGCGGAAGTCGGCGAAGAAGACGACCTTGTATGCGTTGGAAGGACCAAATCGAGGAAGCCCTGTCATCGATTGCTGTGACCAACTGGCGTAGGCGCGGAAGAAGCAGAGGCGCCTGGAAGGATGTGTTGCGGCAGGTCGAAATCCGTTAATCGGGTTGTTAATGACCCATTAAGTAAGTAAGTAACCTTGCACTGAATAAACCTTGGAAAAATTGTTTAAAAAATTAATATGGAGTCGTTGTATTATTATATGCCATTACAAGCAGCTTACAGTGGGCATTAAGAGTTTTAAAAAGTTTTACAAATTTGGTTCTAAAACACAAGACTCTCTATGTGTCTTTCCTATGTCCAGGAATCAGTTCTCTTTCAATATCATTTCACTAAAAAAGCAAAAACATTTCGAAAATTTCTTTCGTCAATCGCTTTTCTATTACTTTCTTTCTTTCCCTGTCACTCTTTTACTATTTCTTTTACTCTTTCTTGCTCTCTCTCTCAATATTTCTTCCTAAAAGTCCTTGCTTTAATTGTAGGTATTCCATTGTCATCTTCACGTGATCGGTGATGTTAACTTATCATGTTTCTCTGCTGGAAACCGCAAATAAAAATTACTCTTCTACGTTTTAAAAAATTTTGATTTATCGTGTAATTTTTCATTAATTTTAGTGAATTGAATGGAAAAAGGATTTATTTTCGAGGCAACTTAAATGGCGTTTCAAACTTTTATTGGCGAAATTAAAAATTATTGTTTTAATTTGAACCCAAAATATTTTACGCTAATTAAATTGAAAATAAAGGATTTATGACATCGCAGAAAAAATGAAAAACATTAATTAGCCACGCTTTTAATGATATTAATTACCGTGAAAATTAATTTTTTAAATACAAAATTTCGAAAGCCATTCAATTACAAATCTGCTCTCAAGAGTTGGCTAGATTGTGGTTGTACCATTGAGAAAAATAGTGTCACGGTCTCCCGAATCCCCTGAAGGCATGGGAAGTAAATTAGAGAAACAAAAAAAAAAAATGGAAAATAATCTTGTTCTCGAAAAGAAGGATAACAATTACATTAGAAGATCGCGCTATGATCCATTCGTGAACTTGTGATAGGGAAGTGAGTAAAATACTCACGTAATCAGTAAGTTTGCCGCAAGAAAAATCCAAACAATAATGCAAACAAGATTGTTGCGAAGCTATATTCGCTTAAAATTACATCCGGGTAATACAATGGTTAGCATATGTATTGGTAATGTAATGAACATGGGAGTCAGCGTAATCACAGAATTAGATTTTCAAGGAATCCGACCAGCTTCTTCAATCGGAGAAATAACAAATACGTTCTGGTAGCTGTGAAACTTTTAAACTCTTTTAAAATGGTCGAGACCCTTTCAATATTTGCTCATCTCTGGTTGAGGCTTAAAAATTGATAGGGTTTAGTGAAAATTACCTTAATCTTCTCTTGGCATGTCGAAGCAATTTGTTTCTGAGTGGCTAGGTTGTTGAGTGATTTGTGAAACTTCAGTAATGCCATGAACGTATTACAGTATATTTATTCTCATCCCTTATATGTCCAGCGTATTCAGTATCAGTGTCCTTGCTGATGGTTATTAATCTGTGAGCTTTAGAATCTGTCACGGTTGCATCCATTCTTTGGGGCATTTCGAATTCATCGGTATATCACTCTTATGAGTTATCGTGTTACCATTTTAGGCCTGCTATCCACTCTATCCCGGGTCAGACTTCTGCAATAAAACAAAATATGAAAACTTATTTCTTTGGAGATTGCCTCTCAGCAGATTTCTGGCAAAAGGTTAGGTTAGGTTAGGTTAGAGGACGTGTACTTGTCAATTAAGACAAGTACAGTACCCGGCGGTCGAATTGACCCATTATACAACGTCCTAGTTTCTCACATCACTTATGTTGTGTGTGTTAATTTTATACATGAGTGGTGGGACCTACAGTCTAAAGTCGACTCCGAACGACAGATTTTTATTTTTTTGAGAAACTTTTCATGGAAATTTTTATTTACTCTCAGAGTTTTTGCCAGAAATCTACTGAGAGGAAGTTGCCGATGAATTACTTTTTGTATTTGGTTTTGATGCCTGGCCTGGGGCTCGAACCCAGGCTTTTGCGTCTAATAAGCCAACACACTACCTACTAGGCTACGGCGACTTCAAAAAGCAAAAGTTTCTGGCAAAAACTTTGAGAGCAAAACAAAAATTACCGTGAAAAAGTTTCTCAAAAATCCTTTGTTCGGAATCGAATTTAAACTGTAGATACTGCCGCTCATTTTGTAACACACTCAACATACATGCATGGTGTACGAAGCTAGGTCGTAATCCTGACTGAATGACCAATTATGCCTGTTAAGGGTCCGCCAAATAACTTTTTTTTTTGAAAATGCTTTAAAAAAATACTACTGAATATTTTCTCAAATTTCTTTTTTTATTTGAAAGTGCAATCCTTCCGGTTAATAATGGAAAATAATTTCATTCAAATGGCTGCCTCGGCTGAACATGCAGTAGCCTACACCAGAAGATGCCGATTTTGGCAAAAAAAAAATTCATCTTTTCAGATGAAGCTCATTTTGATCTTGGCGGGTATGTAAACAAGCAAAATTGTCGCATTTGGGGCACAGAAAACCCGCACGCATACATTGAAAAGCCGACGCACCCAAAACGAGTCACTGTTTGGTTCGGATTTTGGTCCAGAGGCATAATCGATAATGTGATTAAAAATTGGACCTATCGTGTAGGCCTGGCCTGCCATGGCCAGTCAAGGCAGCCATTTGAATGAAATTATTTTCCATTATTAACCGGAAGGACTGTACTTTCAAATAAAAAAAGAACTTTGAGAAAATATTCAGTAGTTTTTTTTAAAGCATTTCCAAAAAAAGTTATTTGGCGGACCCTTTATGTTACCCTGAAATTTGTGCAAAAATTTTCCATCGTGCTGTGCATGTCATCAAAACAGATTTGTTTCATTGTTGGAGACAAATTTCTTTCTGCTGAACCATTTCCTGAGGTTTTAAAACAAGAAACAGACACTCGGGGCTAAATGTGCAGGTAAGAGAAGAATTCGTAGCCTTGTTCGTATATGGGAATTCACTTCCATTTTCAATATTCTTCTCAAATCACTCTTCAGTCTCCTATCAATGGCTGGTCAAACACACAAGCTAAGTGAGGCATCTCTTTGGAAATTTTTAAAGAAGTCAACTGACAGATTCCTGTTGACAGAACCAGAGTTGCACTTTTAGTTAATCAGGGAAAAATAATAATAATAATAACAACGATTTAGTAAACATAGTATTCAAATACTTTGTGATTTGTGATTACGATTAGGATTCCTTTGAAATTTTTATCAACAATTTCGAATATTTTTCATAATCCCACACAATCAATTTGCCTATCATAACAACGATAACATTCTAACACGCCTCCCCTCTGTTTTCTCTAAAATTTCTTTTCCTTTCGTTATCGCTGTGACAACAATGTGCAGCGACTTTTATTTGTTTAAACAAAACAAATCAAAGAAAAAAATTTGAATTTGAATTTGAGAAGAGAGACGAAAAAAAGACATTTTTAGTACGGGTAACTGAAACCATAATACAGGCAAACCAAGAAAAATAAACAAATCAAGAGACAACAACAACAACACCAATAATAAAAACAAAAACAAAAAAGTAACACATGTGCCAGCAGCAGCTAATTAAATACACTGGAAACATAAAACCCCATAAGATGCCCTCATCATAATGCCTTTCAGAGGTCACTGTGAAACGAAGGGTTTTTCAAATGACAAGAAAGAAGAAAGGGTTGCTGCCTCTAGATTGCCTTTGCCTTGAGTTCTGTGTTTGTAATTTTTTTTTTTTTTTTGATAAAAAAAATTTGGAAAACTTTTCAAACATTTTGAGAAAGGAAAACACGGAAAATATTTTAATCCCAGCAAACAAAGGTGAAAACATTTTGTAGTCAAATTTTCCTTTTTCCCCTTTCCCCTGGGATGGTGTTTGGTTTTGGATTAAGAGCAAACAAAAATGAAAACTAATTGGAGATAAGTTCATGGGATTTAGTTTTAAGCCATGTCTCAAGGTAGGCAATATAGAGATGTCTGGACTGTTATCGATAAACACGGCATATAAGACATTTTATTCTTACAGTCATGTATTGATCGCTGAATGAGATCGTAATAGCAATGTCAACACACATAAACAACTTGAGTTAGACTCTCATACTTACCATGCGCCGAAAAATTCTTCCAAGATATCAACCTATCCGGCATCAATGAGGAGTCCTGCTCCACCGCTAGTTTCACTTGGACCTTGACGGGTAGAAGGCGTATTAACGAGTTACTTGGACTTGGTCGCGGCATTATCTAAATCACAGTGGCCATGCTTACAGGTCATTGTGTTATGGGTAGGCACCCGGAAAGGATGCGGCTCCCATTTAACGACTTCTGTCAAGGGTGCAGATCCGCTGAAGAAGGGGAACCGCTTCCCTGGTTTTGGCAAAAACTTGATCAGCATAGAGACTGCGTTTACCTGTGGCCGCAGTTCACAACGGGCCGCTATGCATGCTCAAGTGAGCTTTTTGATATCAGAGCTACCACTCCGACCTAAACATTAACCTAACCTCATACTTAGGAACTCATACATACGTACATAATTGGTCAGTACAATCTTTCAGTCAGGATTACGATCACGCCACCTATGTTGTGTATGTTAACTTTATACATGAGTGGCTGGACGTACAATTTAAAGTCGATTTCGAATGACGGATTTTTTGAGAAACTCTTTCATGACAATTTTATTTACTCCGGGTTTTTGCCAGAAATCTGCTGAGAAGCACCTAGCAGCAACTCGTTTCCTTGCCCTTCGCATCTTGAGTTTCCACCTTCCTATAACCTATTTTCCTAAACCTGCACAATGCACTGCATGAGTAGGGGCAATCCCCTGAGTGCTGGTTTTACAAAAAAAAAAAAAAAAAAGAAGCAGTCGCCGACTATATATGTTTCATATTTCATTTTGTTAGAGACGTCGGACCTGGAGTTTGAACCGAGACCTCACATCTAATAAGCCAATACACTTCCTACTAGACTACGGCGACTTTAACTCACCACTACTTACCAACTTATACTCTTACCAATTCTCCTTTGTTTTGCCTTCGTAATCCCGGAAATTTGTTTGAATGGTGATTTGATCTCCCATGCGAATTCCAAACAGCATTATTTCGCTAATTTAGCTTACAAACGGGTACGATAGAATAACCAAGAGCATCGCAAAATTTTACAATTTCTCAAGAACCCCTCGTACCTTTGCTGCTATCCCTGATGTATCAATATTCCAAAAATGTTGTTTGCCACACAAGAGATTCTCCCGGAAAAAAGACTTTCTTACTCCCAATAGAAGGTGAATGAACATGTGAATATTGTGAGGTTATGTAGTGTGTAGTGTGTTCATTCTTATCTTTGAGTTGAAAATCATGTCACTGTGTTAAAACACTCTTTAAAACTAACGTGAGTAAGAAAAACTTTTCTTCTCTTTATTGCTATTGCTTCTTCTTCTTTTTATTAATATTGCTTTTGTTAAAATAAACGTTTAGTGTGTGCTATAGATTCCAAATGATACTTATGAGGATACCATCGCCCTCCCATCCCTCGCTTCTCCCTCTCTTATAACATACTGATAGAAAAATAAAAGAATTTAAGAGTCTGTTTTCCATTACTTATACTGGCAAATACGTTGCTAGCAGTTATGAAGCGAGGAAAGTCACTAAAGGAAGTCAATTTCAAACCAGCAGCCAGCACAAGAGCAGTACATTACTGGTTTTATGGAAATTTCTTAGAGAAACGTAAGCAACACCTGTGTTCCCGTAAGGACTTGTTTTCTTTCTTCTTTAATGTTTCATAAATTGAATGAAAGAAAATGTGCTCAGGTCTCAATTGTTGAGTAAGGCAATGAACTTTTATTTTTATTGTTATTATTATTATGAAGAGATTTTAAGGATGACATAAACTAATAAGAAACAGTTACACTGCGCTGGTGCAGGTCGACTTTGATGTGTGCACTACAGTCAATCGACAATATCTACAGCAGTTGCTACTTAGGCCTGCATTCGATGAATGTGGCATTGTCTAGAGTTATTGTTTCAAAATCACCTGCAACTTCAATCCAAAGTACCTCAGGCTCCTATCATGAGCGATATGACACAAACAATAATCGAAAGTTTTCTTGATATAGACGAACAATATGCGACTTTAGAAGTGCGGGCCATTACATTACCTACTGATATTCCGCCTTAAAGCCATAATTATTTCTCTTCTCTTTCACAAATTCTGATATTTTGACTATTCGACACCGCCTAATAAAATATCAAGAAAGTTCAGAGCACGGAGCAATGGCTAAATTGTAGTACGGACCTCTCAAAGGCTTTCTGAACAACTATTCTGAACAAGGAGGAGCGCATTTTGCCAATGAGTTTAAATGGACGGCTGTACAATGGGTCAATTCGACCTCCGGGTACTGTACTTATCTTAATTGACAAGTACACGTCCTCTAACCTAACCTTAAATGGACGGCTTAAAAGTGAATGGGACTACGGTGAAATGTCTTCGAGATGTCGGCAGGTATAGACCACTCGATACAACCGGCAATCGGGCTATTCCAGTAATTGTTAGGCGGTAATATTAAGACTTTTAGATAGTTATGCACCTGCAATAGCGCTAGGGCCTCAAATGATGATCTTTAAATGAAGTATTCACATCATATGGTTACAAAGGCAGAGTGATATTCCAGAACATATGAATCAGACATTGACGTAGCCGTAGTCTAGTACGTAGTGTGTTGGTTTATTATTATTAAGGCCACGGTTCATATCCCAGGTCAGACATCAAAAAGAAAACATGAAAAAATATTTCTTCGGCAACTTCCTCTCAGCAGATTTCAGGCAAAAGCTCTGAGAGTAAATAAAAAATTGCCATGGAAAGGTTTCTCAAAGATCTGTCGTTCGGAATCGACTTTAGACTGTAGGTTCTGCCAGTCATGTATAAAATTAACACACATGACATAAGTGCTGTGAAAAGCTAGGTCGTAATCCTGACTAGGGGGTTGTAGTGACCAGTTGCGTTACGTTTGTTTGTAATGGTATCTGGATGTCGATTTAAAGTTTGTAGTTCTTCTCAAATATGGCATCAGAAGAGTACTAAAATCTGATCAGATTAAGAGCGACCAACCATGAAGTCAAATGATACCTATGACATGGATGGAGGCAAAGATGTTTTGAGGCCAATGCCTCGATACTTGTTATATTCTCTCCAGGATTCTTTTTTGTGGACAACTCTACCCGTAAAAATATTTTTTTCTTTTTTTTTAATAAAAAAGTACTTTTTTAAATATGTACGTTTTTTGATATAAAAAATACACTTTTTTAAATAAGAAAAGTACTTTTTTAAACACTTTTTTAAATAGAGAAAGTACTTTTGTAAATTCTTATTTAAATAAGAAAGCACTTTTTAAATACTTTTTTAAATAAAAAAGTACTTTTTAAATACATAAATAATACATTTTTAAATAAAAAAGTATTTTTTTTAAATATTTTTTTAAATAAAAAGAGTACTTTTTTAATACTTTTTAAACACTTTTTTACTTTTACTTTTTTAAATAAAAAGAGTACTTTTTTATACACATTTTTAAATAAAGAAAGTACATTTGTAAATACTTATTTAAATAAGCAAGCACTTTTTAAATAGTTTTTTAAATAAAACAGTACTTTTTTAAATGCATAAATAATACATTTTTAAATACATAAATAATACATTTTTAAATAAAAAAAGTACTTTTTTTAAATATTTTTTTTAAATAAAAAGAGTACTTTTTTTTAATACTTTTTTAAACAGTTTTTTACTTTTACTTTTTTAAATAAAAAGAGTACTTTTTTATACACATTTTTAAATAAAGAAAGTACATTTGTAAATACTTATTTAAATAAGAAAGCACTTTTTAAATAGTTTTTTAAATAAAAAAGTACTTTTTTAAATGCATAAATAATACATTTTTATATAAAAAAGTACTTTTTTAAATAATTTTTTTTTTAAATAAAAAGAGTATTTTTTTAATACTTTTTTAAACACTTTTTTAAATAAAGAAAGTACTTTTGTAAATACTTATTTAAATAAGAAAGCGCTTTTTAAACACTTTTTAAATAAAGTATTTTTTTAAATATTTATTTTTAAATAAAAAAAGTACTTTTTTAAATAATTTTTTTAAATAAAAAAGCACTTTTTTAATACTTTTTTTAAATACTTTTTTACTTTTACTTTTTTAAATAAAAAGAGTACTTTTTTTAAATACTTTTTAAATAAAAAAATACTTTTTTAAATACGTTTTTAAATAAAAAGTACTTTTTTAAATACTTTTTAAATAAAAAAGTACTTTTTTAAATACCTTTTTTAGCAAAAAAAAATACTTTTCCAAAAACTTTTTAAATAAAAAAAGTCATTTTACTAGTACTTTTTTTATATAAAAAAGGAAAAAAATATCGAACAACTGTTTAAAATTAAAATTTTTAGTTTTCAAATCTGTCAAATCATTGTGTAAAACATGATATACATTTTAGAATTTCTTAAAACATTTTTTTTATTTCCGCAACAGTTTCTTAATACAGCAGCTGCCTCTGCCCGTGTAAATTTTAACACCAAAAGTGTAACAGCTTAGCTGATCATCTTTTTCTCAGCTAATGATTGTAAAAAAAAGAAAATAAAAGTTGATCGTAAAACTTGACAATAAAAATTAAGATGAACGAAAAAAACTGACATGTTTTCATTCTTTACAAAGGATTTGTTTTTTTTTTTCTTTGTTTGTGTGTGTTTTTTTTTTTGATTTACACAACCAAAACTGATTTGCATTTTTAATCTCATAAGTTCGGCAATGATCATGTAATTTCCTTTCAAGGACATGAAAGAACATCATCATCATCATAATTTTATGCTTTACATGATGCAGGCAATTATTTTGTTGATGTTTTTGAAACAACAAGGATTATGAGAGAAAGAATGATTTTCAGGATTTATTGTGTCTCTTGTGTTATTTTATGATGATGGTGGTGGTGGTGTTACGGATTTTCGATTTTTGATGGAATGTCAGTCATGGTTGAGTAATTCAAATAGAAGGGAAGAAAGGAAGATATTCTCGTGTAATATTTTGTTTTTTAAAGGGGCCCTTAAAGAGATTTTAATTTCGAAAAATTTTTGGAAGAAAAAATTTTTTATTTTCCTTTAAAATGCTGTAAAAAAAGTATTCACGCGTTATTCCTTTAGGGAGCAGAAACAAACCAAAATATATTCCTTGGTTTTCAATTTCTTTCAAATAAAAACCAAAAATACATACGTTTCCTTAGCAAATAGCCCTGAGTTCTTTACATGACATCCTTTTTGTTCCCCCTGGATACCTTAGAAAACCATACTTTTGAGTTTCCCAAAGTGAAAGTGAAATTAAAATAAGAAAATCTGAAAGAAAGACAAGAAAATCTTAATCAAACAAAAATTAGTTTCCATTGAAACTCATTCTCCTCTCCGCTTACAAACAAAAAAAAGAGTCCTTTTTCTCTGAAAAAGAATCCTTTTTCTCTGTACTTTTACTCTAAAAATTAAAAACAAAAACACTGGCAACTTTGTTTGAAGTTTCGTAAAAAGAAAAAAAGGAGGATTTCTAATGTAGGTGACAGCATATAAAAGGACGAAAAAAAGGAGAAGAAAAAAAAAAAACACGAAATTTTTTAATGGAAAAATTGAAAGTGAAAGATTTATTTGCGACTGTGTGTGTCCACATAGTTCGCCTCTGTAGTTAAATGAGGCCAGTAGTTGCCTTGTTTGGATAGCTGAACGTTAGTAAAATTAGCCCAGTTGCTGTAATTTCTATGGTCAAGGAATTTAATAAAGCGTAACTGAAAAGAAGAAGGCAATCGTTTGCTTTTGAGCATAAGATAGAAGTCAATAATAAATAATTAATGATGCCAGAGATGGGATTTCATTTCAATTGAATTCTTCCTTGTCGTTTTATGCGCATCAAAAGGAAACTGCCAATAAATTGACCCGCTTTAAATGATAATTGAAATCAATTGGTCACACAATTTTAAGTGGCTTCTAAGAATAAATTTTAATGCAGAAATACAGGCTCAACGTTAAGTTGATCTAAAAAAATAAAT
The DNA here is from genome assembly GCA_932273835.1 of Sarcophaga variegata. Taxonomy (NCBI): domain Eukaryota; kingdom Metazoa; phylum Arthropoda; class Insecta; order Diptera; family Sarcophagidae; genus Sarcophaga; species Sarcophaga variegata. The sequence continues at coordinate 11,833,976 of OW026361.1, read as the reverse complement.
TTTTGGAAAACAAAATTAATTCCAACCTTTTCCGATTTTTAATCAAGTCATACCCGGTCTTCTCAGACCGGTTATAAACCGGTTCATTCTGTTCTCCTCCTATTTTGAGGGTTCGTCTAATCACTCGCCAGATATATTCGGAAACAACCTCTTTACAAATTTTTGTTAAGGGTTTGTGTATTGGCTAAAATATTTTTAAATTATTTTCAAGAGGGAGTGCGCATGAAAAATTTTGGGCATATACTTTTCTGTAAAAAAAAAAAAATAGAATGTTATAAAGGGTCCGCCAAAAAAAAATTTTTTTTAATGCTTTAAAAAAAAAACTACTGAATATTTTCTCAAATTTCTTTTTTTATTTGGAAGTACAATCCTTCCGCTTAATAATGGGAAATAATTTCATTCAAATGGCTGCCTCGGCTGGCCATGCAGTAGCCTACACGATCGATTCAATTTTTAAGCACATTATCGATTGTGTGCCGCTGTATTTCACCAATGGCTTCACGAATATTGTCCTTTAAAGCGTCAATTGTCTCTGGCTTGTCGGCGTAACACTTATCTTTGACGGCACCCCACAAATAATAGTCCAACGGTGTCAAATCGCAGTTCCGAGGTGGCCAAACGACATCAGCTCTGCGGCTGATAATGCGATCTTCAAAAACAGGGCGCAAAACATCGAGTGTAGCTTCGGCTGTGTGGCACGTAGCGCCGTCCTGTTGAAATCAAATGTTGCCAATATTCTCCTCTTCAATTTTTGTGAACAAAAATTCGTTCAACATGGCCCGATAACAATCGCCATTGACTGTAACGGCCACTCCTTGCTCATTTTCGAAGAAAAATGGCCCAATTATGCCTCTGGACCAAAATCCGGACCAAACAGTGACTCGTTTTGGGTGCGTCGGCTTTTCAGTGTATGCGTGCGGGTTTTCTGTGCCACAAATGCGACAATTTTGCTTGTTTACATACCCGCCAAGATCCGAATGAGCTTCACCTGAAAAAATGATTTTTTTTTTTGCCAAAATCGGCAAAGTCGGCATATCTTCTGCAGGTCGATCGCAGGCCCACTTAGCGAAGCGAAAACGCATTGGATGGTCAATTGGCTTCAACTTCTGAACCAATTGGACTTTGTATGGCGTCATACCAAGGTCTTTATGCAAAATTCGTCTCAATGATGTCTCCGAAATGGTTAGATATTTAGCCAGTTAAGGATAGTGAAAAATGTCTTACATAGAGAGGTTCTATGTTCTTATCACGATGGCCACTATTTGTATAATTGATATGGTGATTTGGAGTCTTCAAACCTAACCATCAAACCATGAATTCTTAGAATATAGGTAAAATTGCTTTGACTAAAAAGTTGTATGGGAACTATAAGTTTTTGGACTAAATGAGGTAAGGATGCTTGTAAGCGGCCTCTACTTCTGGCTATGACTACTGAATCACAATGGGCCTTGTGTGTCTAGCCTAAGTATGACCGCTCATAACTCCTTGAGAGGACATTCATTTCTACCTACCTACGAGGCAAAGTATACACATAGGTCAGGATTACGACCTAGTTTCTTACACCACTTATGTTGTGTGTGTTAATTTTTCGCATGATTGGCAGGATTTACAGTTTAAAGTTGACTCCGAGCTGGGATTTGAACTGTGGCCTTACGTCTAATGAGCTAACACACTACCTACCAGACTTCGGCGACTACAAAATGAAATGAACTCATGATCATTGTAGTCAATGGAAGGTTATTTGCAGCCAAGTTTCGGTGTTAATGAGGCAGAATCCGTACTTTTTTATAAAAAAAAATACGACTAACTTTGATCAAGAAATGCTAATTATTTACAAATTTAATTAATTTTACAAATAAGTCACTTGATCCCTCTTTTAGTTTCTCTTTCCATAATAAAGTTTTAAAAACGAGCTACTCGTTTCAGACATTTTTAGATTTTTAAGTTCTGACATTTGTTTAGAAAATTACTGTCATCTGCCGTCGAAATGATGGCTTCACAATAAGAAATAACTGTAACTTTTTATTTCTTCTTTTTTGTATATTTTTTGTAATGAATCTCCTTTTCTTCGACAATAAAAGACGCACTTTAAAGACTGACAATCACGAAGAAAAAAACCCCAGGCAATTAGTCAAACAATTACAATTTTCTGCTGCTTCTTTTGATCGTAAAAAAATCAGTAAAAAGTAGTTGTTGTTGTTACTGATCATATTACAATAGGCAGACAGACGTTTGATATAAAAATCTGTTCATTTCATTCATTTCTATAAGACACGCAGGCTCCTCTTAGAGACACACACAGCACACAACAATAGGAACGTACTTTAGAAATAAAATTGAAAACTTTTTGTCTGTTATTGGCTTTACAAAGGAATTGATATTGAAAGAACGGAAAAAAAGAAATTAAATGTCATCAAATTACGATCAATTTCATCTTTTACTACGCTGCGATAGCAGCATTTCCTTGGCAAACAATAGAAGGCTAGTAGTTGTAGAGTAGAGTACAAGCCAAAGGGACAAGCCGCCAGAACAAATTACTTACACTTGATGGTTCAAATGCAATGCAATGAATGAATGAATGATCAAAAGAATGATTGTGATCTCGCTTGATCGTCATTGTCGTTGTCATCATCATCAATCAAATTAATGACTGTATACTGCATGCTGTTACAATTGTAATGGGTTTAGGCAGTTAAAGTTCTTTTCTTTTTTTCTTACATAACTTTACCTCTCTTCTGTAGCCATTTAGTGTTCCTAATAGTTGTCCATAATGACAAATGGGATTTTGCTCTTCAGGGATTTTTGTTGTATTGTTTTTGGTGGATTTTCTCAACGATTGTGGCTTTCATTCGTGGTCAGGCTTTTTTTTCTAAATAGAGATTCTTTAATAAGCAGGAATTATGATTAATTACTTGGACTAGCAAGAAACAAAAAATTTCAGGGATTGAGTACTCATAGTTTTCTCAAAATTGTCTTCTTTATTTCCTAACCTAATATTGTTTAAGCGCAGTAAACTTATCCTAGCATTATTCAATAATAACGATGCCTTATTTCTTACAAAAACTGTCTGTTTTTTCTTTATAAAATAGCCATCAATTGCAGAGTTTAGATCTTGAACGACTGGTACAAAGCATTTAAACATACGAACTCTATGATTTTAGCCACCCCAGTGGTTGTTGTCTGAACTGATGTCTTGACTTGGTAAATTTTGGGTTGATAGGCATAAATGGCTATCAACTCCACAATATAGTCAATTGTCATACCATAAGCATAATATTTCGCTGGGTGCTGGAACCATATAGACTCTTTATGTTCATTCTCAACAGATCAGTGAGATTTTTTGCAGCAAATATGATTTCTTTCTTCTCGGAACAATGCTGGTGGCTATGTACCCAATATGCCATTTAGCATATGTGTGTGCTCTTTTGTGTTTTGACGAGATTTTTCGTAATCTCTGCAGATCAGGAAAAGCTGACATCTTTTCATCCTTTACAGGGGATTTTTTTGCTTGTATTTTTGATTTACACAACCATTTGATTGCATTTTTAAGCACAAAGGTTAAGTTAATGATAATGTGGTTTCCTTTCAAGGACATGAACATCTTCAAAATTTTTCATGACCCCTCTAGATTTTCTCGGTATACGGTGAATACGCGTTGTGGACGAAATTAATTTCTTCTTTGTTGATTACAAATTTCTTTGTTGATTACAAGAGATTCCAAATGTATAGAACTGACCAGAGAGCTGATGACATCTGACATACATCTGGCAACTTTAACTGGAATATCATTTTGTCTCTGTTCTCATATGATGGGAATATCGATCGTACAGTGACTTAATCGAACACCACAGCATCGTGTGTCATAATATTACACATGAGTGGGAGGACCTACAATTTAACGTCGATTCCGATGTACAGTTTTCAGACAGTTTTTCATGGTAATTATTCTATTATCATGGCTTTTACCAGAAGACTGTATAGCTTGAGGCGTGGAAAGAAATTTTTTTTTTGTTTCCAAATTCTTTTTTTAAGACGTCAGAGCTATTGTTTGAACTCGGGGCTCTGTTCTAGTATAGCAACACACTACCCAGTAAACTGCGATAACCACTAAACAGATTTGTTTACATACATACATGGTAGCTCAAATTAAAATTGAACTTTTCAAATATGTCGCTAGTAAGCTCTAGTTTTAAAGTTTATTAGGAATAGCATTGGCATTATCTACCTGTCAAGACGGTAACTTAGCCTAGTGGAAAGTAAAGTTGGTAGTGAACTAGTTTGCAGGATAGCATTAATAGGTACAATTTGATCAAAAATTTGGAAATGAATTAAACGAATTCATGAACGTCTATAAAGTAGAAGTCGCCGCAGTCTAATAGGTAATGTGTTGGCTTTTAAGACGTGTCAGACATCTCCAACAAAATGAAAATGAAATGCTCTCATCAGCATTCCGGCAATAAATCTGAAAGTAAATAAAAATTGCCATGAAATTTTTCTCAAAAAATCTGTCATTCGGAGTCGACATTAAAGTGTAGGTCCCGCCACTCATGTATAAAATTAACACACACAACATAAGTGGTGTGAGAAGCTAGGTTGTAATCCTGACTGAAGGGTTGTAGTGACCAATTATGTATGTATTTATGTGTAGGTAAAATGTCAAAGCACAGTGGTATTCCGGTTAACTGCAGAGCTGATGAACTTACCAGGCGGGGCACGACCATCGAACTCTCCGATGAGTTCTCGAATCTGGGCATGCCTATGAGGACCTGCAAGCTCATAATTGATAATGCGATCGTCGATTCCGTCAACGACAGGTGGGCAACCTCGGACACGGGTAGAACGGCTCGTAAAATCTGGCCAAGGCTGGATGAGGGGCGCACAATGAGTCTACTTAAACTCCAAAGAGGCGCGCTCAGTGTAGTTGTCGGTGTCATTACGGGGCATTGCATTATGGGTACGCATGCGAGGTGCATTGGTCTTGGACACCTTTGCTAACGACTTCTGCAGAAGCTGCAGAGATGAGGTAGAAGAGGAGACTGTCCCTCATCTGCTGGGTACATGCCCGGCTCTTTGCCAAAGGAGAAGGAAGTACTTGGGTACTTACTACATGGATGATCTGGAGGAACTGTCAAGGATTGACATTGGCAGCCTGAATCGCTTCATCAGGAGCTCCGAGTGGTTTCGAGACTAGGGGATAACGGATGACTGTGGTAGCACAATGAGCCCAATGCGGCCTAAGTGAGTCCATCCAAAAAATTTTCTTGGATGGGCAACCACCTCTACCTACCTACCTACCTAGCTAAAATGTCAAAGCCCATGACATTGTGAAATAGGCCTTCAATCATAAAAATTTATGAATTCCAGAAATGCTTTAAATATAATTTGTTTTTGTAATTTGAAATAATTTAAAGAAAGATTTTTGAAAATTAAATCTTCTTCAACAGATGTTTCATGCGAAAATAGAATATCTTTTACGCCTCCATGTTAATTTGAAAATTCCTGCAAAACTTTATTACTCGTAGAACAATTTATTGTCATTCACATGTTAAAAGATTGTTTCAAATTAAAGAAAATAATTCACGGAAACTAAGTTATAAAGGATGTAAAATATTTTTAAAAATTATTTGGAAATCCTGCGTAAGAAAAGCCGCCTTGTAAAGACTCAACAGCAGGTAAATTAACTCACTTTCTGTTCCTTTTTTTTTTGCAAATATTTGTTACTGTGACAATGCCTTAGGCATTACAAAATAAATTTTAAAATGCCTTGCAATCCTTTTATAAATCCTTGCTAATGAAAATAACAAAAACAAATTAAATCCTGTTCGCAAAGGATATACAAGGTTGAGAACCCATTTGTTGAACACATTTTTTGATTGTTTTTTTCTTTCTTTTTCTTTTATGCAAAGAAAGGTCCTTTAAATTAATAAAAAAAAAAAATAATAAAATGTAAAAAGGTCCTGCTGAAATAAATTTTTAAATTTAAACGTCTATTTAACAAAACAATTGTCACATACAAATCAACATTTTTGTGTAAAAAAAAGGAAATAAAACAGGAAGTAAAAAATCCTTTTACATCCTTTGACATCTCCACACGCCCTTAAGGTTATCCCTTCTTTTTATTTTGGCAATAGAAACACAACAACAAAAAAGCATAAAAACTTAAACTCCTAAGAGGAATATCTTGCAGTTTAACTTCATCTTGTTTTTCTGTTTTTCAAGTGCTCTTCACAGGACATCATCTCTTCGTCTTTTTTTTCTTGTATTCCGCAATCCTTTTACCGCTTGTAGTTAAACTAAAACGCTTTTCAAAACCCTTTTTTTTCTTGTCTTCGCCATACAAGTACAAGAAAGACTAAAAGTGTGTGTGCAAAAAAAGGGTAATTTTTGTAAAGTGCTGACTCATATGGATGGCTATTCTGGCTGACATCCTTATGGTAGGGAATTTTTTAAGGACTTTTCTTGTGTCTTTGACAGAAGGTGTTGAACAAGAGCATCTGAAATGTCAATGACACTCTGTCGAGATTTTATTTTCAGCTGTAGATGTGCACTTTTGTGAATTTCCTACGAAGACAGCAAATTGTTGTATAAATCATAGCCTTAGGGAGTATCCTTTCTGGTGATGACAATGGCAAGTTAATAAAGATACTACAAATTATGAGTTCATTTGTTTAGTTTCTTTACAATTTTTTAAAGAATATGTTTAAAAATAATAAGGATCTCAAGAGTAATACTGTTTGGTGGCCGGCCAATTCGTCTGCAATACATTTTTTACGAATGCCCACGACTAGTCGAAGGACACAAATAATGGACAACTTCGAGTAATGTGGAGAAACAGATACGATAGATAAACGTGGATGTCGGTAAGATGTTGGAACGCGATTTTAAGGCAGCCTGGTTGTCCGAAGAGATCTGTATATTCCCAGGCATTACTGTGCTACTAAGCAGTCATCTAAATGTTATGGGTTCTATTCGAAGGTCAAACTTAACATGGAATGTTCTCAAGGTTGGCCCCATACATACCCATTTCGTTGGCATATTTTTCGTTGTTTCTGGCCAGATAGATATCTGAAGGGATTTGACATTCCCAACTGCTACGTTTTACGATTCGCAAACCAACAAAAGTGTATCATTTAAATGCGCGGTAAAGATGCAAATCTTCTTGCCTTTGTATGATGTATGAAGCTTATCAGATAATAGAAGAAGTCGCAGTGGTCTAGTAGGTACTCCGTTGGCTTATTAGACAAAAAGCCAGGGTTCGAGCCCCAGGCCAGACATCAAAACAAAATACAAAAAATATATCTTCGGCGACTTTCTCTCAGCAGATTTCTGGCTAGAGTAAATAAAATTGCCATGAAAAGTTTCTCAAAAATCTCTCCTTCGGAGTCAACTTTAAACTGTACGTCGCATCACTCATGGTAAAATTAATGCACACAACATAGGTGGTATGATAAACTAGGTTGTAATCCTGGCTGAAGGGTTGTATTGACCAATTATGTATGTGTCAGATGATAGTCTATCGGGTTAAAATACTATGGATGCGAGGACAGTATCCGCCGTACGTCATAAGAATACTTTCAACATAGCAAAAGGGTGTAACGTCCTTCCTATATGTACCACCAATTTGAAAGCTCGATGTGATCTTAGTTCTGTAAATTTTCCTACAAGTAGCAATGACTGTGTGACAAGGGGGCTAATTCTCATAGTCGATCTCATGCGAATGTTACTCAAAGTTGCCATATTCTTGTGCTTTGAAGACAGTCATGTCATCTATCTGAGAAACTTTGCAGTGATCCGAAAGCCTGTGAAGTCACTCTTGTCTCGTAAGTAGTGTGTTGGCTTATTAGATGAGAGCCCGCAATTCAACACCTGGTTCAGACATCTCGAACAAAATTGAAATATGAAAAAAAATTTACGGCGACTTCCCCTCAGCAGATTTCTGGCAAAAACTCTGAGAATAAAATAAAATTTGTCATGAAAAAGTTTCTCAAAAATCTGTCGTTCGGAGTCGACTTTAAACTGAAGGTCATGCCACTCATGGAAAAGAATTATCAAACACAATAAAAGTGGAGTGAGAAGCTAGGTCGCAATCCTAACTAAAGGGTTGTAATAACCAATTATATATGCATTACTCTGCTACTAAGCAGCCATCTAAATGTTTTGAAGATAGTCATGTCATCTACCAGAAAAACTTTGCAGGGACTCGAAAGTCTGTGAAGACGCCGTAGTGTCGGAAGTAGTGTTTTGGTTTATTAGACGAGAGCCCGTGGTTGAATACCTGGCTCAGATGTTTTGAACAAAACGAAATATGAAAAACAATGCTTACGGCGACTTCCCCTCAGTATTCTTCTGTTCAAAACTGTTGTTTTGAACAATGCGAAATATGAAAAAAAATTCTTAAGGCGACTTCCCCTCAGCAGTCTTCTTGCTAAAACTCTGAAAGTAAAATAAAATTGGCATGAAAATTTTCTCAGAAATCTGTCGTTCGTAGTCGACTTTAAACTGTAGGTCACGCCACTCAGCGATAAAATTAACACACGCCAAATAAGTGATGTGAGCAACTAGGTTTGTCGTAACCTATCGTTTGGGGTCGTTATTAAACTGTAGGTCCCATCACTCATGGTAAAATTAACGTACTTAACATAGGTAGTATGATAAACTAGGTTGTAGTCCTAACTAAAGGGATGTAATGACCAATAGGAGCCTGTGCGATGTTCATTTATAAGAAACCGTGGCTTGTTTTTCCAGAAGAAAATTATTTTGAATTTAATTCGTTTTTTTCACAATATTTTTTAATCTAGGGATTAAAAAAAATTCTGTTTGTTTCTAAAATGTTCCCAAGTCTTAATTGACCACCTTGTCATGGCTTTTGTTATTGCAGCCCCTGACCTTTTTTTTAATGGGACACTTTAAGTTGCTGTACGAGCACTGCACTAGCTGAACACTTTGTTAAAGCGATACCCTCTCAAATTAAGTCTACTTTTAATGGATTTCCTAACTTTTTTTTAATTGAAAAGCGTTAAGTAGTTGCATGCGCATGCGCATGAAAGCAATTAAAAATGCAAAAAAAATAAGTTTTAGGCACGCGACTTTAAAACTACGATATAAACATGAAAAGTACATGACTTTTTGGCATGATTGTGCATTTCATAGAAAACGGACTGCAGGCTGACCATGGTGTACTACAGTGCTATAGAGGTGGTCGGTCAGTTGATCAAGTTGCAGCTTGTGTTTCTTGTTGGCATTTTAATAACAAATGATGTGAGAAATATACACAGCAGGATACAGAAAGCAAAGGCTTCAAGTACTTGAATATTTTTGAATTTCAAATTTGTAACGGCTACTTACGTGTTTAAGTAAAGGACTTTTAATTATTCCAACCCTCGTATGATATTAAAAATTTCTGTTTTGTTTTTTTGCAAATTCTGAAATTTTGTTGTAAATGACGCTGCTATTGAATTAAAATCTAAATCTCAGTGTAAATGTTTTTAATACCATTTGCTATCTGAACCATGACATGTTCACCCAACATTAAGCCAAATTAGATGAAACAAAACTACAACTTGTCGCTATAAAAACTACAAAAAAAAGGAAAAAAAATAGAAAGAATCATACAATACAATGGTAATAATAATCCAACAAACAAAATCCCATTATGAGTTTTAATGTGAAGCCAACAAAACAAAAAAAAATGAGAAAGGAAAAGAATTATTAAATATAAGGACTCGCTCCATTAACCACCCCTATTTGTTGCAATATAAACCCAAAAACATAAAATCCAGGCAGGATAAAGTGCTGAAACACCACTATGTAGAACACTACATGGATAGTTTATAAGGTTTTGTGAAACAGAAATAGCTCACAGTAAGAGTTTGGGAAATCGGTTTCTCCACCTACTCTCTACTGTGTTAGATACTGGGGACCAACCAAGAGAAAATGCTCGAAAATGCTAAAATTTTCATTTAATTTGCTTTAAATAGGCCTTTTATAAAATACTAGCTTATAGTTTTAGAAACTAGCCCATGGTTCAAACTGTAGCTAAGACACAAAACAAAATGTGCCAGTCTTCTTGCAAAAGAAAAACTCGGAAAGTAAATCAAATTGCCATGAAAAGTGTCCTAGAAATCTGTCATTAACAGTCGAATTATAACTGAACGTCCTGCCACTCAGGAACAAAACTCAACACACGCAACATGAGTAATAGCTTGTCGTTCTAGACCCTAGCCCAAACCTTAGCTAAGACACAAAACAAAATGTGCCAAGAAAAACAAAGAAAAACTCGGAAAGTAAATCAAATTGCCATGAAAAGTTTTCTAAAAATTGGTCATTCACAGTCGAATTTAAACTGAATGTCCTGTCACTCAGTAACAAAAACCAACCCACACAACATAGGTGATAGCTTTTCATTTTAGACCCTATCCTTTGGTTTAAACCTTAGCTAAGACACAAAACAAAATGTGCCAAGAAAAACAAAGAAAAACTCGGAAAGTAAATCAAATTGCCATGAAAAGTTTTCTAAAAATCTGTCATTCACAGTCGAATTTAAACTGAAAGTCCAGTCACTTTTGAACAAAAACCAACACACACAACATGGGTGATAGCTTTTCGTTCTAGACCCTAGCTCGGGTAAGGTTCAAACCCTAGCTAAGACATTTCAAACAAACGAAATATGCGAGTCTTCTGGCAAAAAAACAAAAAACTCTGTAAGTCAATAGGATTTGCATTGTAAAGTTTCCAAAAAAAAATCTGTCTTTCGGAGTTAACTTTAAATTGTAGGTTCCGTAACTTGCAGAATTAACACACATCACATGGCTAGTGTGAAAAACTAGGTTATGGTCCTGGCTAATGGGTTCTGCAAACTTATATTCAAGAAATGTTATCAAATCGACAATATGGCCCGACATATTGATTTTATAAAGCGCCTTCAATCACCCAAATCAGCGAAGATATCAGTATACTCACAGGCAATAAGACTGCAGGCTAAGCAGCCATCTAAAAGTCATGAAGATAGTCATGACATCTACCTGAAAAACACTGCAGAGACCCGGGAGTCTATGAAGTCGCCCGCCAAAAAATTTGAAAGTGAATCAGCGCAATTTTTTTTGCTTACCATCGTTACGTAGAAAACTTGTAAAGATGCTTTACAGATGTTGCAAAGGCTTTTAAATCTTTGGAGGGTGCACACTGGTAGTCTAGTGGGTAGTGTGCTAGACTATTAGTGTGAGGGTCGTGGAATCGATTCCCACCAGAGACTCTGGTCTGTGAAACTACACCGAGCATATGGTCAAGTTGGAGCGGAGTGCTCGCTTATAATTTGTAATTGTATTGTAATTAATAAATAAATAAATCTTCAAAACAATTATACACTCATCGATATATTACGATATATTACTATCGATTAATTAAATAATCGATTACAAGACGACGCTCTATCAATACTTTTTCCCCGCCCTTAAATGTTCAACTTCCAACTCAATAGCCTGCCTTTACAGATAATCCCCAAAAAATTCTATCAAAATATTTACCCTTCTCTATGGCAACTGATTTGAAGGCAGGATTGCCATCGCATTTCATAGACAAAGTCATAAACTTAACATTTTTATTTGACACTTTGAAATTTTATGAAAATTATCCGATTAAAGCGCAAAAAAATGCTGCAAATAAAATAAGAAACAAAAAATAACTACAACAACAACAATAAAATCTAACATTTATTAGATGAAATGCTCACATAATAATATCCTGGTCGTGATTTCATTGCAATTCTTTGCAAAGCAAGGGGGAACCCTAGTGTAATAGAAAGCATTTGATGGCAAATGGTGGTGGATTTTAAAAATTTATATAAGCGAGCCTTTGTATGAGGCACACTTTTGCTGGAATAAAAATTAAAAAAAAACACACAAAACAATTTGTTTTCTCATTTGCAATGGTCGTTAGTTTTTATATGAACTGCTGGACATAGCGTTAATAATTTTTTTTTTGGTCCTGCATTACACAAAATTGATGCTGGAGTTCTTATATAGGAAATCAGTGACTTTTGTTTTAAAGTGTAATTGTTTGTATTATATGTACAGGAAGTAAGTCCACTTGAAATATTTAAATTTGTTGTTGACTTTGTAACATACAGACATACATACATACATAGTTGGTCATTACAACTCTTCAGACAGGATTGTAACTTAGCTTCTCACTTCACTTATATTGTCTGAGTTCATTTTATACAATCTACAATTTAAACTCGACTCCGAAAGACAGTTTTTTGAAAAAAAAATTCGTGGCACTTTTATTTTCTCTCATGAAGTCGCCGTAGTCTAGTACGTAGTGTGTTGGCTTATAAGACGTGAAGCCAGGGTTCGAGCCCCAGGCCAGGCATCAAGACAAAATACAAAAAGTATTTCTTCGGCGACTTCCTCTCAGCAGATTTCTGGCAAAAACTCTGAGAGTAAATAAAATTGCCATGAAAAAGTTTCTCAAAATTCGGTCGTTCGGTGTCGACTTTAAACTGTAGGTCCCACCACTCATGTAAAAAATTAACACACACAACATAAGTGGTGTGAGAAACTAGGACGTTGTACAATGGGTCAATTCGACCTCCGGGTACTGTACTTGTCTTAATTGACAAGTACACGTCCTCTGACCTAGCCTAACCTAACATATTTCCTCTCATAGTTTTTGCCAGAAATCTGCTGAGGCGAAGTCGATAAAAGTACGAAAAAATAGAAACAAAATACTCATGCCACGATCGTATTAAACCCACGTATAATTTTAGTTTGGATCACTACAACCTCTTGCTCCGTACGCCCTAGCCTATTACAACACTCATGTTGAGTATGACAATATTATCCCTTAATGGCGGCAGCGGCTACTGTTTTACTCGCCTTCGAGTAACACATTCAGAAGTTCAACCATTAAATAAACATCAAATGAACAGAAAAATATCCACTTTGCGTATTATAAGGCCATAACATACTATTTCCCCGAATGACTGTCCAAATACAATTGGCCAATTCACACGACTTTGTATCGTGTATGTTGTATTGAATACACTTGGTTGTTTGTGAACGCTCAATGCTATGATGTTTGTGTATGTCGTATTCTTCTTCATAATTTTTGGCATTCAAACAATTTGATAGCACGAAACCAATACAACTTATTAAAAACATATGTATCGGAATTTTACATGAAAATTATCAACAACAAGCATACACTGTTGTATAGTCGTCCAACAATACAATGAATACAACGATACAACGGCTTGTGTGAATTGATCAAATGTTTTAATAAAGCTTCATATCATCATAAGTAAATCAACTTCCTTCTCTGCCCTTTTCTGCTTAAGTATGTATAGGTCCTTCAATTTTTCGAGCTCCATATAGGTTCTATTCAATGGCCAGTCTTAATATTGGATCTTCCCAAGGTTTGCGCCATCCTTTTACCATTATAATTCCCTTCGGTGGGGTATGTTTTAGGGCAAATAGATACAATAAGGGAGTTGACATTTCCAACTGCTACGTTTTACGATTTGCAACCCAACAAAAGTGTACCTTTTAAATATTTCTTCAAGCTTTTAGTGAAATATGAAGCTTATCAGATAATAGTCTATCGGGTTAAAAGATTATAGATGCCTGCACAGAATATGCTGGACATCGTAAGATTATTACCAATACAGCAAAAGCGCGTAACATGTGTACCTTTAATTTGAAAGCTTGATGTGATCTTAGCTTTGTAGATTTTCCCCACAAGTGACAAGGAGACTAATCCTCGGTGACGATCTCATACGAGATTTACACGAAGTTGCGATATTTTTTTTACTTTTAAGATTCTGTTGCTCATTATCGAGTAAGAATTCAAGTAAGTCCTTTTTTCATCTTTTAAAACCTTTTTTTAAAAAAATCGATTCGCGCAAGATATCGAGTCCCATCATTAGAAAAACTTGTGCGACTCGAAATTAATTTAAATACGAATTTATTTCGACCACGGGTGCCCTAGTAGTCTAGTGGGTTAGGTTAGGTTAGAGGACGTGTACTTGTCAATTAAGACAAGTACAGTACCCGGAGGTCAAATTGACCCACTGTACAACGTCCTAGTTTCTCACACCACTTATATTGTGTGTGTTAATTTTATACATGAGTGGCGGGACCTACAGTTTAAAGTCGACTCCGAACGACAGATTTTTTCAGAAACTTTTTCATGGCAATTTTATTTTACACTCAGAGCTTTTGCCAGAAATCTGCTGAGAAGAAGTCGCCGAAAAATACTTTTTGTATTTTGTCTTTTGATGACTGGCCTGGGGCTGGAACCCTGGCTTTGCGTCTAATAAGTCAACACACTACCTACTAGACTACGGCGACTTCAGTCTAGTGGGTAGTGTGCTAGACTATTAGCGTGGGGGTAGTGAGTTGGATTCCCACCGGAGACTCTGGTCTGTGACACTACACCGAGCATATAGTCGTATTTAATTAGAATATTATTTGTGTTGTAATTAATAAATAATAAATGTTTCGACCACGAGTCCTGTAATTAGCTCCAGCAGGCAGATACCTTCCGTGCGGCTGAGGTCCTACAATCTTATATTAAATTACCGGGTTTTCTCTCTTGTAGTATAGTGTAGTAATGTTTGTTGTAACACACAGAGTTGAGGATATTGTTTCACAGCTGTAGAGAGAGAACATAACCTTGTCGAGCACCATCTATAATAAATGGACGCTGGCATCATATAAGAGACGACAATTTGCATTCCTGTGCTGTGCCTTAACAATGGCGGCTACCAGAAGTAGCACTATAAGCCAATACAGCCCCGAAGTGCTACTGTTAACAGTGTTTACTTTTTTTGTTTGATTTTATGATTGCAGGCCTATTTTCTGGATTAAAAGTTATTGAAAATATTATTTAAAGTCCTGTAAAATAAATGAGGCATACTTGTAGAAGATGGATCTTTATTTTCCGGATATTATCTTAATGCTGCACAATTTTTTTCATTTTTATTTTTATGACCAAGGACCTATGTAAGTACGTATTTGAAAACACAATTTTTGTAAAATAAATGAGTTATACTTGCGGAAGAAAGATCTTTATTTTCCGGATATTATCTTAATGCTGCACAATTTTTTTCATTTTTATTTTTATGGCTAAGGGCCTATTTAAGTGAGTATTTGAAAACAAGTTTTGTTATTAATTTGTTTTTAATTTTAAAATTATTGGAATTTTCTTTGTATTGAGGGCCTATTTAGGTCACAATCGTATCGCAAATTTATGTGGTAGAGTCTTTGTTTTTTTTAATAGAAGGCCTATTTACACCTTAAGCATATCAAAAATTTATGTGAAAGAACCTTAGGTTTCAATTGCAATTCGTTTCTTTCAAATGTCAGTCAGTCTTATTACACAAAGTCTTGTTTAAATCAAATAATCATATTTTATTGATTAAAGGCCTATTTATTTGTAAAAAAATTTAGCAAGTTTTTTGCTTTTTTCTTTTTATTTTAAAAAAATTCAACAATTTTTAACCCCTTTGCCTATGATTTTTTTGGTTTTTTTTAATGACTTACAAAAATATTTGAAATATTTGAACACACAACAGCATTAAAAAAAAGAACGCCTATGTCCTTGCATGTGATTAACAGATTGATAGACAGACAGTTTGCCAGACATTCGTAGCCAAACAGGACATTTCATCAAATGTCCATCATTAGTGAAGAGAATAAAAACAAATTGTATGGAATGAAAGGATTGAAGGGATCCTTTCCCTTTTGTTAATCCTTTTGCTTTGCAAACAAATAACAAAAAAGGGTTACATTTTGACCTTTAATTTGAATGCTTTTGTTGTCAGAAGGGACTCTTTTTTTGTTCAGTTTGGTTAGATTTTTGATAAGTGTGATTAGATTTACTGGTTAACGTGGTCGGTTGATTGAAAGTGTTGTTGAATTAACAATTCCATATGCGTTGCCTGTTTTTGCATTGAAGATGAGGTTCAGAAAGCCTTTTTTAGTAAAGCACGGACTTTATTAAATGTTAATCTGAAATCTATTAAACTTTGGCAAAAAAGAAACGAGAAATTGCCTTAGCTTTTGGCGTAGTAACAACAACAGCTGCCTATTAAGGCTTTCAATTCATTCCATAAAAAAAATTTTTTTTTTTTGTAACATCTGTTTTCGATTGTAACCAACCTAGTGATGACTTCATTCACACGTTCTACTTTTGTTCTCGGTTTTTTTTTTTTTCAAAATCATAAAAAATCTTTTTCCTTGGCTACTCTTTACACATCATCATCATCATTATCAGTGTGCAATCATGTCCTTTGGATTTTTTTTTTGGTCATGAGCAATTTTTCAATACTTGGTCTACAACTCAGCAGGACTTCATGAACAAAATAAGGAAAGAAAGAGTAAAATAGAGTTAAACAACAACATTAACAACAATAACAATTATTTACACAGCAGTAGCCTTAACAATCTACACGTAGTTTGAATGATGTGTGTGAAGATAGATTTTGAAACATATATCCTCAGACGCAAACCAAGTCAGTTAACAGAGCTCTGTTATGTTACTAACATAACTCTGTAAAACACTTAATTTAAGGCTGGAAAAGGAAAACAGGAAAAATTAATTAAATTCCTAAGTAGAATAAGAAAAAAAAGGAAAAGTTGATAAAATAAAAAAATACAACCCTTCAGTCAGGATTACGACCTAGTTTCTCACACCACTTATGTTGTGTGTGTTAATTTTATACATGAGTGGCGGGACCTACAGTTTAAAGTCGACTCCGAACGACAGATTTTTGAGAAACTTTTCATGGCAATTTTATTTTACACTCAGAGCTTTTGCCAGAAATCTGCTGAGAGGAAGTCACCGATGAAATATTTCTTCTCATTTAAATTTTATTGGAGGTGTATGACCTGCGGCATTGAACCATGGACTGACGTCTAATAAGCCAGCCCACTAATTTACTTACTTCCAGGCGTCTCTGCTTCTTGCCCGCCTATGCCAGTTGGTCAGACCAATCGATGACAGGGCTTCCTCGATTTGGTCCTTCCAACGCATACAAGCTCGTCCTCTTCGCCGACTTCCGCAGATCCTCGCGTCAAATACCCGACTCGCCGGAGCATCCTCCTCGATTCGAACGACATGCCGCTGGATATTAATACGCTGCACAACGTCTATGTCGTTGAGGAGCTTATACAGCTCACTGTTGGATCGGATGCGGAAATCAACGCCTTAACGTAAGATTTTTCTCTCGAATACTCTCAAAGCTGCTGCACCAGTGCTTAATAGGGCCCATGCCGTAACCTCAACTTGTTAGAGAATAAATCTACAAGTGGGAGAAAACTTGGGACCTAAAATTTAAAGTCGACTTCGAACGACAGGTTTTTGAGAAACTTTTCATGGCAATTTTCTATGTACTCTTAGAGTTTTTGCCAGAAATCTGCTGAGAGAAAGTCACCGAAGAAATACTTTTTGTATTTTGTTGTGATGTCTGGCCTGGGGCTCGAACCCTGGCCTTACGTCAAATAAGCCAACACACTACCTACTAGACTACGGCGACTTCATATTGTTCATATTCATATTGTGGGAAAACAGGACTGAGTGGGCGGACAAAGTAAATTGTTTTTAAAGCATTGTACGTCCCTTTAACTAAACCAATTGCCAGAACCCTTAACAGAGCGAGTTTTCATAGCAGATTTTTAAATTTTCCGAGATTTCAGATTTTAAAATCCACTGTATGTCCTTAAATTAAGTGTTTTACAGAGTTATGTTAGTAACATAACAGAGCCCTGTTAACTTACTTGGTTTGCATCTGGGGAAATAGAGTTTAAAATCTATCTTCACACACATGTTTGAATGTGACCACTAGCAAGCAAACTATTCAAATAGCAGAAGCAAAACAAATTTATCAAAGACATTGCCGAAAGGCAATGGAAAACAAAAAATTTTTTAAAAAGGGGTTGTCATAGTCTTTAATAACATCATAATCATCATCATTATTATTAAACATGATGATGATTATGCTTTAAACATCCACAAAGTGTTAAAAGGCAACAAACAAGGGATTTTTTTTTCCAAATGGAATGAAATTGAGTTGCGTTGCTTGCATTGTAATGCAACACCACTTGTAGGCAATAACCAAAAACCAATAAAAAAAAAGAAATGAAGGAAACAAGGAAGCCGGTCAGTTAACTGGACAGACGTTTATGTTTCTATTTATTGTGTTTGTACATCTAAATGTACGTCTGTGTGTGTGTCTGTGTGTTTGTAATGTCATTTGACGTCTGTCATCATTTAAATATGACGCGTGTCATATATCCCGTCTCTATAACGGGTATAATAAACAATAGAGTCAAGCATTTATGGTTACAGGTTTTCTCTTTGTTTCTTTACCCTCTCTCTCTCTCTCTCTTAGAAACTGGTTTACAGGGTGTTAAACAAACGGACGTAGCTAAAATTGAAAAGTTTTACAAGATATTTACAAAAGTAAATGAGTATAACTGTTTATTTTTATGGAAATTCTAAAATTAAATGCGAAATTAGTTGTCTAGTAAAGGGTCCGCCAAATAACTTTTTTTTTTGAAAATGTTTTAAAAAAAACTACTGAATATTTTCTGAAATTTCTTTTTTTATTTTAAAGTACAATCCTTCCGGTTAATAATGGAAAATAATTTCATTCAGATGGCTGCCACGGCTGGCCATGCAGTAGCCTACACCAAGAAGATGCCGATTTTGGCAAAAAAAAAAATCATCTTTTCAGATGAAGCTCATTTTGATATTGGCGGGTATGTAAACAAGCAAAATTGTCGCATTTGGGGCACAGAAAACCCGCACGGATACATTGAAAAGCCGACGCACCCAAAACGAGTCACTGTTTGGTGCGGATTTTGGTCCAGAGGCATAATTGGGCTATTTTTCTTCGAAAATGAGCAAGGAGTGGCCGTTACAGTCAATGGCGATCGCTATCGGGCCATGTTGAATGAATTTTTGTTGACAAAAATTGAAGAGGAGGATATTGGCAACATTTGGTTTCAACAGGACGGCGCTACGTGCCACACAGCCGAAGCTACACTCGATGTTTTGCGGCCTGTTTTTGAAGATCGCATTATCAGCCGCAGATCTGATGTCATTTGGCCACCTCGGAGCTGCGATTTGACACCGTTGGACTATTATTTGTGGGGTGCCGTCAAAGATAAGTGTCACGCCAACAAGCCAGAGACAATTGACGCTTTAAAGGACAATATTCGTGAAGCCATTGGTGAAATACAGCTGCACACAATCGATAATGTGCTTAAAAATTGAAACGATCGTGTAGGCTACTGCATGGCCAGCCGATGGCAGCCATTTAAATGAAATTATTTTCCATTATTAACCGGAAGGATTGTACTTTCAAATAAAAAAAGAAATTTCAGAAAATATTCAATAGTTTTTTTAAAGCATTTTTGAAAAAAAAAGTTATTTGGCGGACCCTTTACTAGACTACGATGACTTTCTTAATTTATTTCGGTTGCAAAGCACACTTTAATTCATAACTTATTATATTACACAACGTTATGCCTTCTACAACAACTTACGGGCAACGTTATTTTCATCTCTCTCTCTCTCTCTCTCTCTCTCTCTATCTCTCCCTATTTTGTACTTGATTTATTTTCGGTTTGTCAAGTTCTAGAACCTTGTTGTTGATTTGTTATTGTTATTTTGTTTCTTTTCTTAAGTCCCTCCCTAATAATCCAGAGAGTCTTTTATTTTATAAACTGTTGAATGGAATAATTCCATTCAATTTTTTGTTCTCTTTTTATAACAAAATGGAAAATTACCTCATTTCTATATTATTTCTTACTTTCGCTTTTCAAATAATTTGTTTCTCTTTTAATGACGAAAATTTAATTTATTTTGCATTTGAAAAGTGAATTAAAACAAGGCAACAAGACATCAAGACAAGAGAAGACAAGACAAGCAAACAAACAAAACAAGGTTTTTATTTTAATTTTAAACCCAAGTGAGGCCTTTAAAACGGGGCATAGAATTTGCTTCAATTCTCCAAGGCACAGGTGTAATTTTTTTTCTAAAACAAAAGCCCAACAATTGTATACAGAATGAACGCAACGCGAACGCCTAGAATATACGCCCTTTATGGCCACCTACTTTTGCCAACGTGCCATTTGTGCCGCCTATTCATGCTATTCAAGATAATTAAACATTTAAACACAGACATCAACGACAGTCATTCAGGCAGACAGACAGACAGTTTTACAAATGGTTGCAAGAGAGTAGAAGAAGAAGAAGTAGAAAAAAAGTGAAAACCCATGTAAAACAGTTGCATGGCCCTTTTAACGACTAACAATGCATATATTAAGCCGAAGCTGCACTTTTATATGCCACACGTTTAAAATTAAAACAAGTCGTGTTGGTGTGCGACTATGGAAGAGCGAGGCACGCGTTACATTCTTGCCATCCATCCTTCCTTCCTTCGTTCCATTATCCATATGGAGTCAGTAGTCTACAGAGGTTTTTCGCTTTTCATTTATTTTTTTTTTTGTTTTTTTTTTCTCTTTCGCTTTATAAAACAGAAAAATTGTTTTTAATTTATAAACTCTGTTGGAAAAACAAAAACAAAAAAAAAAAGAGAAAAAATTATAGAGTGTGTGTTGAGTCCTTTTAATTTTTTTTTTAAATGCAAAATACTTGTGCTCAGCATTTGAATACAAATTGTACGCATTCATGCCTTACTCACTGGCTGATAAAGTTGTATTTGTGTCAGGATAATAACGATAATAGCGTTGATGATAACTCCATTGTTCATTGTAAGGTTCGGTTTAATGAAAGCTGACTTTAATTTGTAGTTTAAACTGTGCTAGCCTTTAAGGATAATAATTATGGCAGTTGTTCAGTTATGCTTTAAATGCTTTAATTGAAAAAAATAAAAAACCCTAACAATTTTCAAATGGAGTTGTCAAGTAAAAGACTAACAAACTAGGCTCTTATGTCAAAAAGTGTACAATTTTTGTTGCTTAATTGTGTGGCTTGAAGAGGAAATGTAAGCTTGTTAGGCATACGCAATAGTGACTATTATTTAGTGCTCAAAAAGACATCCCAATTTAGCTGTATACAGCAGAAAAACCAAAGGGTGGGCCATTTAAAAGTTTAATTTTGAAAATGTAATTAAACAAGAACGTTTTGAAATTTTTGGCCAAATTTATTTTATTGTTCTAAAGTACAATTGTTACGATTGGAAATGGAATATTATTTCATTCATGTGGCTGCCGCGGCTGGTCTCACAGTCTCTCATTCGATTGCAACAATATGCGTGCATTTGTTGCGAACGTCCCCGGCCTCACACTAACCCACCCTCACCCGATCGCGGAGGGCTCGTCCCCATTACGTAGGGACACGTACACACTACAGTCCGGACTGTAGCGGGTAAGGGAAAAGTAATGGCAACGAGAACATAAATCAGCTACAGAACTTAATCACAAGCTGAATAAAGTTACAATAAACAAGAACGAAAATACATTTTTATATAATAATTTACAAATTAATGCCAGCATATGTAGTCGCCGTAGTCTAGTAGGTAGTGTTTTGGCTTATTAGACGTAAAGCCAGGGTTTGAGCCCCAGGCCAGCCATCAAAATAAAATAAAAAAAGTATTTCTTCGGCGACTTCCTCTCAACAGATTTCCGGCAAAAACTCTGAGAGTAAATAAAATTACCATCAAAAAGTTTCTCAAAAAAAGATGTCGTTCGGAGTCGACTTTAAACTGTAGGTCCCACCACTCATGTCTAAAATTATCACACACAACATGGGTGCTATGCGAAGCTAGGTCGTAATCAGAGGTCAGCAATGAGTATTCAAAACGATGAGTAGATTCGAATCATACTTATAATTTCTGCTACTTATACGCATTCATACCTATTTTAATGTCATACTCATACTACTCATACTCAAAGTTTGAAATACTCATGGTACTCGTACTTAACAATACGCATGATGTTATTGATTTCGACTCTCCATGACTCCTCGTATACACGAATCACAAAATAAGTATGAATCGCGTACGAACACTACTATACTCAGAAGAAGGGTGTGTGTTTGCTCTGCTTGCTGTCTTTGTCTTTTTTGTTTATGTGTCTTTCTTCTTTCTTTGTAAATGCAACAACAACAAGACTGTAAATTTTGATGAAAAATTCCAGTCACTCGAAGCATTTACGAGTATACATAAGTATTTTTCTAAATTTATGAATCTGAATGAGTAGGCGTATGAATCAAACATAGTTCGAATGTTATGAGTTTGATGTCAACGTTGTACTCATACTCATTGCAACCTGTACATATAAATCAATGTTGTAGTGAGTACGTGTGAAGCAGACTAGTTGAATTTCAATACTGTTGTCTCACTCATACCCAAAATTTCATGAGTACTTATGAGTAGCGAAAAAGCGATTCATTGCTGACTTCTGGTATGTATTCAACAGCATAGGCAGGCCAATTCATATGCTGGATACGGCAGGAAAACTACTAGAGACAGGCCTAGAGTCACATTCTTATATGATGAGTTTCAGAAGCACAATATGAGTTTCGCTAGGCCACTTGGCTTTATTGTTAGCTTGAGCAGTCTAAGGTTGCCAGACATCTTCAAGTCGCCAGATCACGTTTTCAACTTTGTAATCATTTTCAGCTTTTTTTCTTTCTTTCTTATTAATTCAGTATTTAAAACGTCATTCAATATTTCTTTTCCTCTTTTCATATCTTTTCAGGTACGTTGTTGATCCTATATTTAATCTTAAAAAATTACTTTTACTTTGTAAGTATTTAGCGCCCTTGTTTTTTTTTAATTTCCTTCTTTTTTCTGTTATTAAAAGGGGTCTAACCCGACACCCTATCATCACTCTAGTCATAGAAACATAATTTTTTTTATCATCGAATTTTAAACACTCAATTTTTCCTAGCATCATACTTAATCCTTAAGATTAATATCCTGACAATTTATTTTTTACTGTCTTAACAAATTATCTGTCATTTGTCTAGAAAACAAGAAAAAAAAAACGAGAAATCCGAAAAAAATCATTGAAAAATTATTCGAAAATCTTTAAATTGAATGCATGACTGCATGCATCATTATAAGCATCATGGATGCTTTACATAAAGGCACTACATTGTTATACTTTCTCATCATTGCGGTATAGTAGAGGTTAGTTAAAAAGGGGGTGACTTTTTCTTGTCACTGTAATAACCGTCAGAACATTTCTACACAATCTGTGCTGTTTTCCTAAGTGATTGATCCTGAACTATACAAAATTGTTGCGGAAAACATCAAATCCTTTTTGGGATACATACTCTTAGTAACCGAACTTCTTTAGAAAGAATAACAGCCCAGAGATGTTTTGATGAAAACCAAGTGATTTAAGGTTTACAATTGTTACATGCTGTAAAGGCATGTCATTTGCATAATAGTCACTAAATTCGCAATCACATGCGGAATGGATTTCAAATTTGAAAAAAAAAATCAGAGCCTAGCTTTCAGAATGTTTTATCGTGATTCCTATTGCTCTTTGCTGTGGAGAAGTAGGTGTAGAAAATTACAACGACAAGAGTGTTTACACTGAATATTCTCAACAAGCTTTTAAGCATTCGGTGCATACCAGAGATCAGCAATGAATCGCTTTTCCGCTACTCATAACTATTCATCACATTTTGAGTATGAGTGAGTCAACAGTATTGAAATCCAACAAATCTGATTCATTCGTACTCAGTACAACGTTGATTTATAAGTACAAGTTGCAATGAGTATGAGTACAACGTTGACATCAAACTCTTAACATTCGAAATATGTTTGATTCATACGCCTACTCATTCAGATTCATAAATTTAGAAAAATACTCATAATACTCATTAATCAATCGAGTGATTCGAATCATTCGTCAAAATTTACAGTCTTAGTTGTATACAATGAGTCATGGAGAGTCGAAATCAATTACATCCTGTGTATTGTTAAGTATGAGTACCATGAGTATTTCAAACTTTAAATATGAGTAGTATGAGTATGACATTAAAATAGGTATGAATGCGTATACGTATCAGAAATTATAAGTATGATTCTAATCTACTCATCGTTTTGAATACTCATTGCTGACCTCTGCTGCATACCTATATTTCTCCATTTTCTGTTCAAATACCGTCTCTTCATTTAAGTCGAATACAAGTATGCACCCTATGTCCTTCTCTGAATTACGTACTAGACTGTTATTTAATCCTAAAGCAAGGAAATGCATTCAAAGCTAGGAAAGACTACTTGGTTCTCCTTCTTAACTCTCCTCTGGTTCGATTAATAGGCTCGAGATGAAAATTCCTTCATTCCAAGAAGACTTTTGGTTTTGCTTCATGTGTTTACTCATCAAGGCTAACCTTGAACCATTATTTCCCGATGGCGAAAGTTTTCTTCAGGCAAAGATATTGGCTGTTTAGGAAGCATACTTAATACTTTCCACGTGTCGAAGCACTTGAGTGCATTGCTAGATTCCGATTTTTGTACTTCGATTGTTCATTACACATATGTACATACATAACTGGTCATTACAATCCCTTAGTCCAGATTACAACCTAGCTTCTAACACCACTTATGCTGTAGGTGTTAATTTTCTACATGAGTGGCGGGACCTTCAGTTTAAAGTCGATTCCGAATGAAAAATTTTTTTTTTTTTGAGGAACTATTTACCTTCAGAATTTTTCCAGAAATCTGTTGAGAGAAATTCGACGAAGAAATATTTCTTTTAGTTCGAGATGTCTAACCTGAAATTTGAACCATGGCCTGACGTCTCATAAGACTACTACGGCGACTACAATCGATTGCACATTACATACATACATAATTGGTCATTGCAAACCTTCAGTCAGGATTACACCAATCTTCTCACACTACTTATGTTGTTTGTGTTCATTTTATCCATGAGTAATAGGTCTCCTATAGATTAAAATCGTCTTTGAGCGTCTGATTTTTTGAGAAACTTTTCATGGCAATTTTATTTACTCCCAGAGTTTTTGGTAGAATTCTGCTGAGAGGAAGTCATCGAAGAAATATTTTTTCTATTTCGTTTAGTTCAAGATGTCTACTCTGAGGTTTGAACCATAATCTTACGTCTAATAAGCCAACACACTACGGCTGCCTTCCAAAATGTTAG
The DNA here is from genome assembly GCA_932273835.1 of Sarcophaga variegata. NCBI lineage: Eukaryota > Metazoa > Arthropoda > Insecta > Diptera > Sarcophagidae > Sarcophaga > Sarcophaga variegata. The sequence goes on along the minus strand of OW026361.1, from coordinate 11,808,825 downwards.
TTGCTTTGTGTTTGAACAAAGTATCGTGTTTCATAATGCCGCTGTACAAAATATGTAAAGGGTCCGCCAAATAACTTTTTTTTATTTTGAAAATGCTTTAAAAAAAAACTACTGAATATTTTCTCAAATTTCTTTTTTTATTTGAAAGTACAATCCTTCCGGTTAATAATGGAAAATAATTTCATTCAAATGGCTGCCTCGGCTGGCCATACAGTAGCCTACACCAAATGATGCTGATTTCGGCAAAAAAAAATCATCTTTTCAGATGAAGCTCATTTTGATCTTGGCGGGTATGTAAACAAGCAAAATTGTATTGATACATTTTGGAAGGCAGCCTACTTTCCAGCCTACACGGCGACAGTCAAGTCTATTTTCTTAGATTATGTGTATATAGGTCCTAGGCCCTCGGGACTGCTATGCAAATGAAAGGCAAACAAATTGGTTCGTGAGAAATCAGACTCGTAGAAATACTTTCCGGTCTCGCTGGCATCACCTATGGAGTTTTATTAGAAGAGTTAATCTCTCTCGGTTATTACTGGGAGTAGTCTAATTAAAAATGGAGAGGGAGAAGTCTCAAGATTTATCCCTTATCTGGCATCGGGTTTAATTGCAGAAAATTGTTGAAATGCTATCTGCAGGCGCTTTGAAAGTACGCAAATAGTCAGACATGATTCTGTGGTATGTACAGTGAGCGTCAAAAGAAACTGTACATTGGTAAAAAAAAAGTATGCATTAACAAATTACCGTTATTTTTTAAAAATTATTCTAAAATTATTTCATTGCCAGTTTTTAAAATTGAAACAAAAAAAATTACAAATACAGTAGAAGTCTGATAATCCGGTACGTTCGGGACCGGCTTGGTACCGGACTACCGAAAATTCCTGTCTATGGGGCGGTAATTATAAGAACAATTAGGTTAATAATTAAACTACAAATACGGTGTGCAAATACATGCAACAAAGTTTACTTTACATTTCATATAATGTATGTACAGGTACTGTAAAACATATTTCACTTAGATTTAAAAAAGTCACGAATGTCTTTTTGTTTTCTTGACTTTTGGAGTTTAGTATAAAATTTATTTGTAATGTTATGGAAATCAATTATTTCTGAAGCACTGTAGCTAGTAATAAATAGCCACAGCAGAAGAGATAAACTTATTTAGAGATTCTGCAGCTTCTGCCCAGTTGAGTCACTTTCTTCAAGATTTTGAATAGGCTGAGGGTTTACTACAATGTTGATAATGTACTCATCGGTTAGTTTTTGTTCAGCAGGCTCATTCTCGTCGATTAGAAGGCACTTCTCTACCTCATCATATTTTTCAAGGTATTGTCAGCACTTCTAACGACATCCAAAACTTTGGCCAAAGCGTCTTGATAGTTTTCTTCCTCATCAGTCTGTAGAACGCGTGATTGATTAACGGAGCTGTCCTGCACCTAAATTTGTTGTGACAGCTGAGAGTAACCGGCCGCTAATTCTTTCCGAACAATACCGAGAGCTTCCGGATGATCCCGTATCTACCTTGGAAACTTCCGAATAGCTCTCGAGCGTTTTTATTTGCTTTAAAGACACACTTTTGGAGAAAACCAAAATTTTTACACTTTTCCAGAGCGATGCCGGACTATCGGGCATTCCGGACTGTTGGATGCCGGACTAATGGACTTCTACTGTAATTTCGAAATATCTTCAAATTTTTTCGGGCACTCTCCTTAAGTGGTAAAAGTTTTAATTTTATCCATAGTGTACAGTTTCTTTTGAAGCTCAATGTATATTAAAAAAATTAAAATAAAAATTAAATGCCAAGGAAATACTGGGAACATTGGAGACGATAAAATTTTTATTTTGAAATTCTTTTGATTACAAAGAAAAATTTCTTTTTAATTTTTCTCGTTTAGAGGCCTATTGCTTAGTTCTGAAAAAATTTTAATAAGTTTTTAATTGGTTTTCCAAATACCCAACAATTTCAATCCATTTGCAGCAAACTAAAGGAGTCCCTTCCAGGGGGGATTTATTTGCAAATTTTTTTTTCTGTTTTATTTTGTATTCTCGTGTTTCCTGTTTATATTGGTTTTCCTTATTGAAAAATATCCTTTTTTTCGTCTTTCTTTTCACATCAATTATGCAACCATATATGCAAATATTTCTTATTGATCACCACCACCACCACACAGACAGACAATTTGCCTGAATATTATTGCCTTGGCTCGGGATATTAAGGGTGGCTGTCGGGCAAATAAATTCCTTCATATGGCTTCATATGCGAGTAAATAAAGGAGGAAGGAAGAGGAATGAGAGCAAATATTGAAATGTGTGGTATTTGTGGCAAAATAAGGTATTTAGACAAGACGCAATAATAGTCTGGCAAAGTATGCCAAAAGAAAAAGGGAGCACACACGTATTAGTGCTTGCCTTGCAACAGCAGACTCTATTTACACTAAGGGCTGTAGGCAAAATATCCTTTTTTAAGCCAAAAAAACATAGCAAAAATACAAGGATATAAAGTAACGATTTAAAAGATTAAAACCGGCTTAAATATTGCAAAAACTGAGACGTAGAAAATAATGGAAATAATGACTACAAAAATAGCTGATAGCGCAGGCAACTAGAGGAAGAGAAAAAACATTAAAAATTTCTATGTTTTCCACAAGGAAAATCTTAAACCCGACGACAAGGGATTATGAAATGCAAAATATTTTCTTTTTCTTTTCTCAAAGGATAATAGCATTCAAATAAGAGGAAGAAATGAAATTTTAAAGTGTTACAAAATTAAAGTTAATTTGAAAAGCAAACACATGCAAAAAGATTTGAAAAGAAATTCGCAGCTGTTGAGATAAATTTTTAAAAATTCCAAAAAAATCCAATAAAAATCAATTTTTAAAATCTAAACAAAACTTTGCTTTTGGAAGATTTGTTTGAAATTATTTTCTTTAAAAATTCCCACGACATGCTTTCGTTGCCAACCCTTTTTACAAAATAAATTTGTCATAATTTTGCTTCTCTGCCTAACTCCAATAGCTGGCAATTCATAGGCCTCCATTCCTAAGGCAAATGACAGCGAAATTTTTTTTGCAATATTTTCCATTTAATTTGGCGTGAAAGGATTTAAAAAAAATTTCTTTTAAGCATGAAATTATTGACCCAGTTAAAGGAAAAGAAAAGGAAATAACATTTTCTTCAACAGAAATATTGTCTTCCTTAAGACAATAGCAGCCTGTGTGACATAATTATTAGTTTTCACATGTTTTAGGATGTTAGAACAACTTCAGGCAAGGATATCCTTTTTTTCACTGAAGGGATTTCTTCTTGCTTGATAAAGTAACATAATTTTGTTTAAGGTAATGTAATGGTGACACACGTCATTTTCCTCGGTTGTAATAATAAAGATGAGACTGTGAAATTGCAACACAGCAATTTGCAACAAGCGTAACGGGTTGTATTAAAACAATTGAGAACATATTGAGTTGTGCAATGCTGTTGAATCTAAAACTGAAAAGATTTCTTAGAATTTCATAATAAAGGGTCCGCCAAATAACTTTTTTTTGAAAATGCTTTAAGAAAAAAACTACTGAATATTTTCGCAAATTTCTTTTTTTATTTGAAAGTACAATCCTTCCGGTTACTAATGGAAAATAATTTCATTCAAATGGCTGCCTCGGCTGGCCATGCAGTAGCCTACACCAGAAGATGCCGATTTTGGCAAAAAAAAAAATCATCTTTTCAGATGAAGCTCATTTTGATCTTGGCGGATATGTAAACAAACAAACTTGTCGCATTTGGGGCACAGAAAACCGGCACGCATACATTGAAAAGCCGACGCACCCAAAACGAGTCACTGTTTGGTGCGGATTTTGGTCCAGAGGCATAATTGGGCAATTTTTCTTCGAAAAAGAGCAAGGAGTGGCCGTTATCAATGGCGATCGTTATCGGGCCATGTTGAATGAATTTTTGTTCACAAAAATTGAAGAGGAGGATATTGGCATCGTTTGGTTTCAACAGGACGGCGCTACGTGCCACACAGCCGAAGCTACACTCGATGTTTTGCGCCATGTTTTTGAAGATCGCATTATCAGCCGCAGAGCTGATGTCGTTTGGCCACCTCGGAGCTGCGATTTGACACCGTTGGACTATTATTTGTGGGGTGCCGTCAAAGATAAGTGTTACGCCGACAAGCCACAGACAATTGACGCTTTAAAGGACAATATTCATGAAGCCATTGGTGAAATACAGCTGCACACAATCGATAATCTGCTTAAAAAATGGACCAATCGTGTAGGCTACCAGCCGAGGCAGCCATTTGAATGAAATTATTTTCCATTATTAACCGAAAGAATTGTATTTTCACATAAAAAAAGAAATTTGAGAAAATATTCAGTAGTTTTTTTTAAAGCATTTTCCAAAAAAAAAGTTATTTGGCGGACCCTTTATTTTCAAAATAGAGGCCTATTAAGCACAAGCATTTGATAAAAAAATGTTAATTGTTTGAGGAACAAAGTAAGACAATCTTTTTATGAATCTGCACCCCAGGAATTACAACCATTAACAGGGCCTATCTTAATTAAGATGGTGTAGCCGGCAATGCTAAAGCTGTACTCCATATCTGCTTGACAAAGCTATTCTCTCTATAGATATCCTATATATTGGATTTCCCTGCACTAGTCTGCTTGTTTGTAACAGAGATCAGAATCGAATCATTCTCATAATTTCTGACACTTATACGCATTCATACATTTTTTAATATCACAAAACCCGTACTCATATTCAAAGTTTGAAGTACTCATTATATTCGTATAACACGTAGGTTAGGTTAGAAGTCGCCGTAGTCTACTAGGTAGTGTGTTGATTTATTAGACGTAAGGCCCGGGTCAGACATCAAAGCGAAAATATGAAAAAATATTTCTTCTTTCTTTCTCAGCAGATTTCTGGCAAAAATTCTAAGTGAAAATAAAATTGCAATGAAAAGCTTCTCAAAAATATGTCGTTCGGAGTCGTCTTTAAACTGTAGCTGCCGCCACTCATGCATAAAAATTATCACACACAACATGAATGGTGTGAGAAGCAAGGTCGTAATGACTGACTGACTGGTTGTTTGCTTAAGAAAATAAAAAAAAAATCCGGGGGATTTTTCGAAGACTTACAGCAGTCTCGAAGCACGAACCAGAGGTCAGCAATTAGTATTCAAAACGATGAGTAGATTCTAATCATACTTACAATTTCTGATACTTATACGCATTCATACTTATTTTAATGTCATACTCATACTACTCATATTCAACGTTGGAAATACTCATGGTACTCATGCTTAACAATACGCACGATGTTATTGATTTCGACTCTCCATGACTCATCGTATACACGAATCGCAAAATAAGTATGATTCGCGTACGAACAATACTCACAAGAAGGTTTGCTCTGCTTGCTGTCTTTGTCTTTTTTGCTCATGTGTCTTTCTTCTTTCTTTGTAATGCAACAACAACTAAGACTGTAAATTTTGATGAATGATTCGAATCACTGGAATCATTTATGAGTATACATAAGTATTTTTTCTAAATTTGTGAATCTCAATGAGTAGGCGTATGAATCAAACATATTTCGAATGTTATGAGTTTGATGTCAACGTTGTACTCATACTTATTGCAACTTGTACTTATAAATCAATGTTGTACTGAGTACGAATGAATCAGAGTAGTTGGATTTCAATATTGTTGACTCACTCATACTCAAAATTTCATGAGTATTTATGAGTAGCGAAAAAGCGATTCTTTGCTGATCTCTGGTATGTAACTCAGTTAAAGATGAGCTAGCCGACAATGCTGAAGCTGCCCTAAATATCGGGTTGACAAAACAATTCTTTCCGTATATTGGATTTCACCGCATGAGTCTGCTAGTCTGTAAGCATCACAAGACGTCCTTAACATAAGTACACATATGCAACCATCAGTCCTTTTGAAGTCTCTCTATGGGTTTGGAAAATATGTTCGGAATACAGACAACCTGTAGAACCAACCCAGTGCTATTGTAGGTATGAGAACTCGAACTCGTCTTTGCAACTTTGTTTTACAATTAAGTTAATTAAGGGCCGTACCATATGTACAAAGGATATCAGAAGTGGGTCGCTCAAAAATTTACAACCATTCCTACGAAGTGCTATTTTTACCGTCCAGTGGCTAAGAATTTTAATAATTGCCAACAAAGTTCATTTATTCGATATTAAAGATGTGTCCTCCTTCATTTTACTCATCATAGATTGTGCGCCCTTAATTGTTAATGACTTTCTCGTTCTCGAAGCTATTTCTGTGCAGAAATATGTTTACTTTTGAAAGCCTTAAACAACAGAGAAGCTAGGTTGCAGTCGAGACTATAGGGTTTGGTAGGGAGGTAGATAGGTTGTAGTGGTAGCTTTAATTACCAAAGCTCACTTGAGCACCCGTAGTGACTCGTTGTAACGCCACTAAAGTGTTAATGTGGCCAATTATATTAGTTTACGTGAGGTTTCACTCTTCGGTATATGGATAGATCGAGAATAGATAGTGGGATAGGATCACAGGTGTTAGCTCCATTAGGGAAATATTTGGAACTTATGAGAAAACTCCAAGTGGAACACTACGCCATCGAAAGAAGTGCCCAGTTCAATTTGTATAAGAAGTACAATGGATTGGAAATAGCAAGTCAGTTAGGCCACCAACCGAACACTCGGCTTATATGTGTTTAAGTCACGAAACTGAATCTGGGCAAACTGAATCGGCTTGGTAGAGAAGATAGGCTTATCGTTTGCTGAATTCCAGGTCATGAGAAAATTCATGGCAATTCGTAAGAAACTTTCCACATCTCCAATAATGTCAGAACCTTTCTGTGAAGTAGAAACAAGTGCCTGGAAAGTCATACTTGACGAAAAGGTGGGAAAAAGGGAGATAAGAGGAGGCCCTGAAGATAGTTATCTGCCTTTTGACGTCTCTGATAGCTTCAGAACCTTTCTGTAGAGTAGAGACTAATGCCTGGGAGGACATACTGAATCCCAGGTCATAAGAAAATTCATGGCTATGAGTAAGTAGGCAGGAATGTCAGAAACCTTTCTGTAAAGTAGAAACAAGTGCCTGGATAGTCACACTTGACGAAAAGGAGAGAGAAATGGAGATAAGAGGAGGCCTTGAATATAGTTATCGGCATTTTTAAGTCTCTGATAGGTCCAGAACCTTTCTGTATAGAGTAGCGACTAATGCCTGGAAGGACACACTTGTCGAAAAGGGCAAAGAAGTAAAGGAAGAGGAGGTTCTGAGTTACCAGAATTTTAACCGCACACTCTACTGCCATGGAACTTGCGCTGCGAAGAATGAATCATTAAGGAACGCTGGGTACGTATCAAGTACTGACAATAACTTTTAGTTTGTTGGGGCAACAGAGCTGATAAAGACGTTATAGAGTACATACCAGAGATCAGCAATGAATCGCTTTATCGCTACTCATGAGTACTCATGCAATTTTGAGTATGAGTGAGTCAACAGTATTGAAATCCAACTACTCTGATTCACTCGTACTCAGTACAACATTGGTTTATAAGTACAAGTTGCAATGAGTATGAGTGCAACGTTGACATCAGACTTATAACATTCGAACTATGTTTGATTCATACGCCTACTCATTTAGATTCATAAATTTAGAAAAATACTTATGTATACTCATAAATGATTCGAGTGATTCGAATCTTTCATAAAAATTTACAGTCTTGTTGTTGTTGCATTTACAAAGAAAGAAGAAAGACACATAAACAAAAAAGACAAAGACAGCAAGCAGAGCAAACACACAACCTTCTTGTGAGTATTGTAGTGTTCGTACGCGATTCATACTTATTTTGTGATTCGTGTATACGATGAGTCATGGAGAGTCGAAATCAATAACATCATGCGTATTGTTAAGTATGAGTACCATGAGTATTTCAAACTTTGAGTATGAGTAGTATGAGTATGACATTAAAAAAAGTATGAATGCGTATAAGTATCAGAAATTATAAGTTTGATTCGAATCTACTCATCGTTTTGAATACTCATTGCTGACCGCTGGTACATACCAGAGATCGCCAATGAATCGTTTTTTCGCTACTCATAAGTACTCATGAAATTTTTGAATATAAGTGAATCAACAATATTGAAATTTAACTACTCGAATTCATTCATACTCACTACAGCGTTGATTTATTAGTACAGGTTGCAATGTGTATGCGTACAACGTTGACATCAAACTCATGCCATTCGCAATATGTTTGATTCATAAGCCGAGTCATTTAGATTCATAACCTTAGAAAAATACTTACAATACAATACTCATAAATGATATGAGTGACTCGAATCATTCATCAAAATTTACAGTCTTAGTTATTGTTGAGAGCAAACACGCAACCTTCTAGTGAGTATTTTAGTGTTCATATGCGCATCATATTTATTTTTTGCTTCGTGTAAATGATGAGTTATGGAGAGTCGAAATCAACAACATCATACGTTTTGTTAAGTATGACTACCATGAGTATTTCAAACTTTGAGTATGAGTAGTATGAGTATGGCATTAAAATAAGTATGAATGCGTATAAGTATCAGATATTATAAGTATGATTCGATTGCACTCATCTTTTTGAATACTCATTGCTGAGCTCTGATACATATTCTAGGACCTTTAGGTCTAAAAGGTATTGTACCTTGTATTAAAGAAATGTATGAATCAATTCATATAAATGGACTTTGGCCTCTTGGCCATTTACAGACCATATTGTTGTGTTTATTTTACCAATCGTTGCGATTACACTCTGTTACAAAAGTCAATGGAAAAGGAAAAAATTTTATAAATTTTTTAATAGCCTGTGCCATGATTTTTTTTAATATTATTTGTGTATCGCAGTGTTATTTTAATTTTTACGATTTGGATAATAAACACACACTGCTGGGGTTTTTTTTAAATTGTATAACAAAAGAATGCCTGTCTAAAGAAATAATTCATGTGGCGAATATCAAGGTTTTCTTCTGCGTATTTATTGTTCTTGTATTCTCGTTGTAATATTTTTTTTTTGTTACAATTTCATATTGAACTTGAAGCGTACTTTGTACGAGTATGCCTATTTTGAAATGTATGCGGCATTGAAATAATTTGTTTAAGAGTCTTGGGTGTACATATATACAAAAAGGAAAAATAATTTATTACACAAACAATAATAAATAACAACAATATGGCAAAAACAGTATAAATAAGAATAATTTCTTTTGAGCTATTTTAAGACCAAGAGATTATCGGAATTGTGCTGAAAGATGAAATGTTTACTTGAGAAATCAAAAAAAATTTTTATTTAAATTTTTTTTATAGTTTTATTGAACTTTAAAATCTCTTTTAAATTTTTTTCTGTGTGGACTTAAGCTCTTAATATTACTATTTGGCCTATTTTTGTATTTGCTTGGAAAACTTTTTTTTTTGCCAAAAAAAAAAGGAAAAACTCGACATTTCCATTGAATTGGAATTTTTTATCTCTGCTCTCTTGTATAAGCCACTGTTTATCGTTTTTTTTTCACATACTTTTCCTTTGTCAGTTTTATTATCTCTTCTCTGTTTGCATTTTTTGTAGTTTTTGCATAGTTTCAGGCTGTTAAGTGTGTTTTTTGTTTGTAACTTTTGCATACTTTCAGGCTGTTAAATATTTTTTTTGCTTTTTTTTTCTGTGTTAAAATTTGTATTTTAAAATGTATTTTCTTGTTGCCTATGAAATGACTTCGTTGTTTATTTACAATGTTACAAATAAAACACAAAAAATAAATCTTTTATTTCAAATGGAATTGAAATGCCAGTGTATATGTATGTAATCCACTCCAGTTTATTCCCTTAAACATTAGCCACAAGCATAAATTTATAAGATTTCTATCAAATATTTAAATTGACATGTGACCTATATTTTAGTGTGTATTTTATCGCATTCTTTTTTTTTTTTTTTTGACAAGCCTTACAGCAGGCTACCAAAAAAAAATGTTAAGTTCATATAATCCTTAAATAAATTAAATCTGAAATTATAATTTAATCCCTAGTAAATAAATAACATTACTTATGTTTAATTTATTAGAAATCCTGATCTCTCCTGTAAAATTAAGACTTAAAACACTTTATCAGTATTATGCAATGCCATATTTTATAAAGCCTATATTAAGGCTTAATAATGATTTATTTTCTAACACATAATTTTAGGCATTTTGTTTATGATAACCACAAATTTTTTTCTGGGTAATCCTCTATAATTTTTAAAGGTTTTTTGTTTTATTTTATGTTCTTCAATATATTTTTTGAAAAGTAAATCAAATTCGTATCAAATATGGTTTGAGTAAATAATTTGGCTGTGTTTTATTTTACATAACATTCCATATGAATAAATTTCCTGTGTTTTTTGCAGTAAAACCTGATATTTTGTAGACAAGAAATGTTTTATTATTCCCTGTTAGAATAATATGTTATTGATTTCAAATATTTTTAGTATTGAGAACAGTTACGAATTATTTTTTTTTTTGCTTACAATAGAATACAAGTCAAATGGGAAATCAATGTTTAATTTAGTGGGGATTTTTTCCTTTATCTTTGGCTAAACAAAATATGCAAAATAAAAATAAATAAAATATTGTTTAAGGCAACTTAAGAAGTAAAAATATAAAAATAAATTTAACTCCTAAAACTAGGCAACATGCCATATACATATACCTAGCATTTCAATAGCAAAAAAATCTAAATACAAAAACTAAAGTATAAATTTAGGGGAATATAAGAACAATTTCCCTATAACCAGATCAGCTCCCGTTATAACATAGATTCCATACCAATACTTATCCAGAATCTGCTCGGTGCAGCAGATCGTTTCCGAAGTGATGGTTTTACACGGAACAAAAAAGTCGCGCAAGGCACCTAACGTCATTGGCATCCACTTTAGCGGTAATTTCAAAATATTTGCAATGAGCAGAAATTGAGGTTCCCTCTTCGCATCGTTTCAAAAATGTGGCTTAATACCCGGTTATACTGGCTCTTTATCCCCTAACTGAGGATTCTCAGGCTCTATGTAAAATCGATTACATCTCACCTGACCCTAGCATGCTTGATAAAGAATTTTCTGCCAGATTTCTAAGATAGAAAAACTTATCCTCTGTCATAGTCTGCTCCGGGAATTCCATGGAGTTCTACAAGGTCGAAGCTAAATGTAAGAAAAAATGTATTTTTCTTAGGATATCGAACACTTCTCTTATGATTTTGATAGTCCTTGCCGGTCCAATGACTCAGCCATCAGATAACTTTCGGCTGCAAACTATAGGCATATGCAGCGATCGAGATTAAAACGGGTTTCTGTATACATATCTCAGGCTTTCGAATTGATTTTTGCAACATACGTAGGCTGCCGAGGCTTATTAGCGCCACCAAGTTCCTCGTAGATATATGATAGTAGGAGATCCCCATCCATCTGCAGAAGGACAGATGAGCACGAGTAAGTTTTCTAACTCATCGATCAATAGAAATATTTGACAGAGTTCTTGCCATCATCGGCAATTCTTCTTTGAAGGCGATATATTTATATACGATCAGCAATATTCCTTCAGTGCTTGTACCACAACCACCTTTTTTTCGTACATAAATATTCTTATGTCAAGTCCCAGCTAGGCTGTGTTTTTCATTTCTATTTTTTGCTGTTTTAATCTCTACATATTATTAACGACATTAACGACATCTGATGTAGGCAATGGCTTTTGAATGCAATTGTTTTTCTTTTTTAGTTCTTTGAAATTTTATATTTTTACTCCTGGATCGTTTTTTTTTTACCCCTTTTTTACTCCTAAAAGTATGCACTGAATTCTAACAAGTTCCGATTTTCCTTTAATTTAAATAATTAAAATTAATTCATTTAAATTAAAGCAAAATTCTTTTCATTGATGAATTTTTTTGCCAATTTAAATTTCTCCTGAAATTATGCAATATTGTGTTAAATTTATCATGTTTTATTTTTTTCCTTGGATACAAAAAAAATAATTATCATCATTTGTGCAGCGAAATACCAACAGCTTTTCAGTATTTTTATTAATTTTTATTTTTTACCTTAAAATATGCTTCAAAACTTCCCCATTATAATTTGGTTTTTTCAAATAATCTCCTTGTTATACTGCACAAAAGTATGCCACCAAAAAAATGAAAGAAAGGAAAGAAAGAAATAAAACTAATTTAAAATTTTAACGTCAATAACGACTAAATTGTCATAACAAATTTGAAGAGATAGGCAAAGTACAAAAGTGAAAGAGAGAGAAGCAAAGGAATACTTAAGTATACTTTTAGGATACATATTTTCTGCAATAGTTAAGGCAAAACTATACTTATGCAAGGCAAATATTTACAAGAAACTAAAGCATGCTTGTATAAGCAACAATGATAGTAAAACTCAACTAAAGGGTGTTTTTTATAGAGGTATAGAACATTAAGTTGCAATAAAACAACGATGGATTATTCGATTGACATGAATTTTATTTATCCGAAAGATAATCTTGTGGCATTACATTTTAAATATGATTTCTGGCATATGACCGCCACGGCTGGCGCGGATGTAGTCCAATCTGGGCGTCCAATTTTCGATGACTTTTTCCAACATTTGTGGCCGTATACCGGCGATAATACGGCGAATGTTGTCTTCCAAATGGTCAAGCGTTTGTGGCTTTACCGCATAGACCAATGACTTTACATAGCCCCACAGAAAGTAGTCTAGCGGTGTTAAATCACAAGATCTTGGAGGCCAATTCACAGGTCCAAAACGTGAAATTAGGCGGTCACCAAACGTGTCTTTCAATTTTGGGCCCATTCGACGAATCTACGCTTTACTTGATCATCGTTTGGCTTCAATTCTTGCACGAGTTGGATTTTGTAAACATGCAAACCAAGATCCTTCCGCAAAATCTTCCATAAAGTGGATGGACACAGATCCAATTCCTGTGCTCGATGGCGGATGGACTCATTCGGGTCTTCCTCAATACTACGCTCTACAGCAGCAATAGCTTCTTCTGTACGCACCGTACAGCGTCTCTGGGGATGCGAGTTATCAATAAGAGTAAACGTGGTGCGAAAACGTTCCATGGTTAATCGAATTAACTGCTCTGATGGACGATTTTGTCGACGATAAAATTGACGTAGTGCGCGATACGTTTTCCGCACAGAACCATTATATTCGAAATAAAATTGCACTATTTGCAAGCATTGTTCAGGCGTGAGTCTATTCATGATGAATTGCCAAACCAAACTGAGAATAAATCACTTGACAACTGTTAAATCGGTCGCCATCTTGAAAAGTAATGCCAACTTAAAGTAATATAAAAAACACCCTTTATAATGTTGAAAGAATTTTAAAGTTTCCGGTTTTTCTATTGGATTTTCCTAAAGCATACTTAGAGGATGAAAGCAGCTTAAATAAAATTAAAGTTTTTATTTCTTATCTTTCAATGCTGCTCCTAAGAGAGATATTTTCTTGTTTTATTTCATTCATTCTGTTTTCTGTGGATAATTTGATTATCAAATATTTATTGAAATATAACAAGTTTTCATTTACGTTAAGTAGGTTAAGATGATTAATACCAGCAGCCTCAAACTATACATCAATATTTTGCAGTAAAATGTTATAAATTATAAAGGAAAACTTTTGTCTTTAGTTTGAGGAAAGAAACTTAAGCTGTAATATCCCTCATATTATAATGATAATTCATGATATTTCATGTGGTAGTTGTTTCTGACTTTTGCAAGCAACTTATTTGAGGTTAGTCATGTATGCCATCGATTGTAATGTTGTGTGATGATATTTATCATTGGAAAATATATATATAATGCTTTATGACATATTGAAATGGACTACATAACACTCAATGTCTTGTTAAACAACCCTAAAGAGGGAAAATATAGATACGAAAACCAATGACAGCAGCCAAAAAGACAACACAGACTCTAAAGGATGGCGGCTGTACAAACTCTCTACACAGACAGTCGTTTTAAAAACGAAAGAAAAAATAAAAAAAAAATATAAAATAAATACACTGCATTATATATGTATGCACGTCGTCTGACTATGTTCTGAAGAAGTAGAATAAGAAGAAGCAGAGGAATAAGCAAAATGACATTAAAATAAATTTATTTTCATGTCTGTTGAATTATTAAATTGACTTTATTGATTTAAATTTAGCTTAAACGGAAAATATGTTTTAAAAAAACTACATATACGAGGGTTGAATTGTCTGTCATTTTATTTAAAGGTTAAAGGCTAAACATATTTAATAAACAGTAAAATTTTATGTAAAATTAATCTACATATGCTATTTTGCCTTTATAGCCTTCTTTTAGGCTGTAAAATCAAACAACATACGCTATTTTGCCTTTATAGCCTTCTTTTAGGCTGTCAACAAATGGTTTTCCTTTTCTAAAGCCCTCTATATATCCTCTCATTTGCAATTACTTTATATTTTCCTTAAAATTGCTTTTTAATCAAAATCTCTTTTTCCTTTTCTCTTTCTCTTTTCCATTTCCACTTCAAAAAATGCCTTAAAGGTATGCCGTATTTTTCTGTATTATTTTTTAACAGCCTATAAGTAGGCCATACACATTTGTTTGTTTGTTTGTTTGTTTTTAATGTTATGTTTTTAACAAACAACTTGAGCTTGTTTTAATGGCATTGTAATGAGTTTTAATTTTCAAATATAAGTTCGTAATTTGATTATTTTTTGTACTTGCTTTTAAGCCTAAAGGTAGGCAGTAAATTGAAAATGTACGTTAAAGGAAATTCAATTATTATTATAGTACATCTGAGGGAAAAAAGAAGGCAAATGAAATATAAGAACCGTATTTTTAATAGAAGTAATGAAATACGTTCTTAAGGAATTTTTGTGAAACTCTGCTACCCATAGCCTTTTTGATATATCTGTTTGGTTGGTTATTAAAGACCCACGAAAATGAAAGTATTTTTTATAAAGGGTGTTTTTTATAGAGGTATAGAACTTTAAGTTGGCATTACTTTTCAAGAAGACGACCGATTTAACAGCTGTCAAGTGATTTATTCTCAGTTTGGTTTGGCAATTCATCATGAATAGACTCACGCCTGAACAATGCTTGCAAATAGTGCAATTTTATTTCGAAAATAATGGTTCTGTGCGGAAAACGTATCGCGCACTACGTCAGTTTTATCGTCGACAAAATCGTCCATCAGAGCAGTTAATTCGATTAACCATGGAACGTTTTCGCACCACGTTTACTCTTATTGATAACTCGCATCCCCAGAGACGCTGTACAATGCGTACAGAAGAAGCTATTGCTGCTGTAGAGCGTAGCATTGAGGAAGACCCGAATGAGTCCATCCGCCATCGAGCACAGGAATTGGATCTGTGTCCATCCACTTTATGGAAGATTTTGCGGAAGGATCTTGGTCTGCGTGCTTACAAAATCCAACTCGTGCAAGATTTGAAGCCAAACGATCATCAAGTAAGGCGTAGATTCGTCGAATGGGCCCAAAATTGAAAGACACGTTTGGTGACCGCCTAATTTCACGTTTTGGACCTGTGAATTGGCCTCCAAGATCTTGTGATTTAACACCGCTAGACTACTTTCTGTGGGGCTATGTAAAGTCATTGGTCTATGCGGTAAAGCCACAAACGCTTGACCATTTGGAAGACAACATTCGCCGTATTATTGCCGATATACGGCCACAAATGTTAGAAAAACTCATCAAAAATTGGACGTCCAGATTGGACTACATCCGCGCCAGCCGTGGCGCTCATATACCAGAAATCATTTGAAATGTAATGCCACAAGATTATCTTTCGGATAAATAAAATTCATGTCAATCGAATAATCCATCGTTGTTTTATTGCAACTTAAAGTTCTATACCTCTATAAAAAACATTCGTGCATTGTAATTGGAAATAGAAAGATTTCTTTACGTTTATTTGTTATTACTTTATTAAAATAATTATTTTCTGTTCTAAGAACACGCTTAATTAATAGCATTGCTCTATGAATGAGCGATCCTTTTACTAAAATATCATACTACACAATTTTAGAACTCCACAGTGTATATACTTCATGATTTTTACTGCAAAAAACTGCCAGTGTTACCTTTCGCTCTCTTTATGCCTTGTTTATTTTAGATCTGGTAACTTCTAGAATCTTACTGTTGATTTCTAGTTGTAATTTCTTTGTTGCTTCTTCTAAAATAAATAATCAATGTTTATTGCGTATATTAATAGCAACATGATGAGTAATATGTACTACCGTTTAACATTTAGTGCCCGTGTAGTAACGCTCTTTACTGTAAATATACAGAAGGAAAGTAGATTGTCTTATGGTCTCTCTGCTATTGACGTGCGTTGTTCACGACCAGGAAAGCATACAATAGCTCTTAATAAAGTAAGATTGTTTTGCAAGAACTACAAAATTGCGTTGAGTTCTATTTCTTAAAAGCCCAATTCCTTCTTCTAGAGATCCATTTCACCTTATGCGAGAGGTACAGTGGCATCTACCCCATACAGGCTGATCTAATGATTTGTAATAAATATTTAAAGTCGCCGTAGTCTAAAGGTAGTATGTTGGTTTATTAGACGAGACCTAGTGGTTTAAACCCCAATATAATTATGCCGAGGAAAATAAAATATGAAGAGAAATATTTCTCACGGCGACTTCGTCTCAGAAGGTTAGGTTAGGTTAGGTTAGAGGACGTGTACTTGTCAATTAAGACAAGTACAGTACCCGGAGATTGAATTGACTTATTGTATAACGTCCTAGATTCTCACACCACTTATGTTGTGTGTGTTAATTTTATACATGAATGGCGGGACCTAAAGTTTAAAGTCAACTCCGAATGACAGATTTTTGAGAAACTTTTTCATGGCAATTTTTTTTACTCTCAGAGTTTTTGCCAGAAATCTGCTCAGAGGAAGTCGCCGACGAAATATTTTTCAAATTTCGTTTTGATGTCTGGCCTCAGGCTTGAACCCTGGCCTTTACGTCTAATAAGCCAACACACTACCTACTAGAACACGGCGACTTCTAATCCTCTCAGAAGTCTTCTTGCAAAAACTATGGGAATAAAATTGGCATGGAATGTTTCGATTATCTGTCGTCCGTATAAATTTATGGATAAAATTATTACACACAACATAGATGGTGTGAGAAGCTAGGTTGTAATCCTTACTAAAGAGTTCTAATGACCAATTAGCCCATTCGCTGCCAAGGACGAGTATACTCGTCTTGGTAGTGCGGGATACCCTGTCAAAGACGAGTATACTCGTCCTACTTTAAATATATTATAACATGCAGGCTTTTGAGTTACCTGCTGAGACACTGTAATCGACAATAGTGAATTTCTAAGTGTTGCCAATTTTCGCAATGTGTCTCGTTTTATTCCATTTTCTTTATTTTATCCATCTGCGTGATTTATTATTTGTTTTTCTACTAAAACGTACGCAAATACGAAGAAGGATATCGAGTACTTCTGCCTTCCTATTGCCAACGACGAGTATACTCGTCTTTAGCTTTCTGCTTGTAAATGATTATGTATGATAATATATGTGCTCTTACCAAGAAATAACAGGGTTTTGGTAAACAATAACACTCAAAATATAAATGGCAATGGGAATGACTTCATATAATTTATGCTTGGCAGCGAATGGGTTAAGTAAGTAATTAAGTTAATATTGAAAGTCTAATTCCATCAATTCTTCAGGCAATTATTTATACAGGGTAATAACAACTCATAAAGTCGCCGTAGTCTATTAGGTAGTGTGTTGGCCACGGTTCAAACCCTAGGTTAGACATCTCCAACAAAACGAAATATGAAAAAATATTTCTTGGGCGGCTTCCTCTCAGTAGATTTCTGGCAATAAATCTGAGAATTAATAAAATTACCTTGAAAGGTTTCTCAAAAATCTGTCGTTCGGAGTCGACTTTAAACTGTAGGTCCCGCCATTTATGTATGAAATTAACACACACAACATGGAGTGGTGTGATAAGCTAGGTCGTAATCCTGACTGCAGGGTTGTAATGATCAATTATGTATGTATGTAAGCATTGTTGGATTAAATTTGCAAATGCCACTACACTGTATATTGGTCCTTTCCACGATTAGAGAAATAATTATATTGACTTCGGAAAGAATGGTATAAAAGTAGAGAAGCAGTGTGTCATCAATCGTCATTCTATATAACGGGTGATTTTTTTGCTGTTATCTTTTTGGCAACACTGGTTTAAACAGTTCACACACGTTTTGTGTTTTATTTCACTGTCAAACATCTTCAGTTTTTTAACCATGAATCGTCTTACAAACGAACAACGCTTGCAATTCATTGAATTTTATTATCAAAATATCCCTGTTAAGAAAGTTCATCGCGCTCTTCTTAAATTTTATGGTCAGTTTAATCGACCTACTGAAACGGCTATTCGGGCTATCGTGACTAAATTTCGCACCAAATTTACATTGTTGGACATTAAACCACCAACACGCTTACGTAGAATGCGAACTGAAGAAAATATCGCAAATGTATCGGCCAGTATTAATGATGACCACCAATTATCGATTCGTTGCCGTTCGCAGCAATTGGGCCTCTGTTACTCAACAACGTGGAAAATTTTGCGAAAAGATTTATGTGTGAAGCCTCTCAAAATACAGCTGGTGCAAGAATTGAAGCCGAACGATCTACCGCAACGCAGAGTTTTCGGTGAATGGGCTCTTGGAAAGTTGGCCGAAGATCCATTTCTTTATCGAAAAATTGTGTTCAGCGACGAAGCTCATTTTTGGCTCAATGGATACGGAAATAAGCAGAATTATCGATTTTGGAGTGAAGATCAGCCAGAAGCATTGGAAAAGCTACCAATGCATCCAGAAAAAGTCACAGTTTGGTGCGGTTTATGGGCTGGTGGCATCATTGGACCGTACTTCTTCAAAGATGCTGCGAATCGTAACGTAACTGTGAATGGTGAGCGCTACCGTGAGATGATATCCAACTTTTTTTTTGGCCAAAATGCATAAGCGTGACTTGCATGACATGTGGTTTCAACAAGACGGTGCCACATACCACACAGCACGCGTAACAATGGACTTATTGAGAGGCGAGTTCGGTGAACATTTTATTTCATTTTCGGGACCGGTCAATTGGCCGCCTAGATCGTGCGATTTAACGCCTTTAGACTATTTTTTGTGGGGCTATGTTAAAGCTCATGTCTATACAGACAAGCCCGCTTCAATTGACGCATTGGAAGACAACATTGAAGCATTTATTCGTGAGATACCGGCCGAAATGTTGGAAAGAGTATGCCAAAATTGGACTAATCTGATGGACCATTTGAGGCGCAGTCGCGGTCAACATTTGCATGAAATAATCTTCAAACATTAAATTATATGGACCGTACTATCGATTCAAATAAAGATTTCATGCATTTTTCTGAATTTTATGTGTTTTTTTTTTTGAAAAATTTTCCTATAGCTCTTAAAAAATCACCCATTATTAACTTACGTTATGGAGGACTACGGGATTGAATTATCTGACTTGGTGCCTGTTCATTAGAACTACAAAATGGCTTAGGCAATAGTTCTTGGTTTCAAGTAGGGTTAGGAAGTACAGTTAGTTTCGTTTCATAGTGCGTATCAGAACGGTGGTATATCTTGGGCTCAAATATGTAATAGTTGTGAGCCTCCTTATATGTATGTATTATTGATTGACTGGTAGATTGTAAGAACCTCGAAATAATTCAGCTACAAGAAGTTTACTTAGTTTCTTTCCTTACGGGAGTACGGGATTAGGAAAGTGAAAATGTTATTTCTTAAAATTTCCCTTTACTTGTATTCACTGCTAAGTGAATACCCCTACTAAGGCATTTATATTGTAAATGAACAGTTGAGAAAGGTTAAATGCATTGGGCTGCTTGGTCATACATAACTTGTGAACACAGTGCAATTATTTATTAAATCACGACACCAAAGCCCAACCATCCCCAGCTAGCACGATAATAATAAAAAATTAATTTTAATTTTAAATCAATTGTGATCAAAGACGAAAGAGATTTTTTTTTGTGTGTAAAAGATTTCCAGTTGTTTTGCACAAGAATTATTTAAATAATGAGATCATGTTCGTTATAAACAAATGAATTCATTCAATCTAAAATTTTAAAAGAATTAGTCACAGTTTTTATTGAAATATTATAATAAGTATTATAACAATTCTTGTTCATTCATTATATTTTATGATTCAGAAAAATATTTAAAAAAAAAAAGAAAAAAAAATTTTTTTTTTTTTTGGCAAAAAATATTTTTGTGATGAAAAACAAACGAAAGAAAAAAATCTGAAAAATATTGTGAAATAAAAATAATGTCTGCTCCCTGTCTAACACACATTTTGCTTTTGGGCTCATAAAGATTGATGACATTTTCTGTCACACACAGATGGGGAAAAAGCGACACTTGCACGGTTTTGTGACAGAACAACAACTACTTTTTCGTAGTGATTTCCGGCGTTTCTGCTTTTTTCTTTTCTGCTTCTAAATATTTCACTTGCAATGGCTGCTGTGCCATAAGCTAAAAAGCTTTACTCGTTTTTAATTTTTGAAATTCTTTTTTTCTTTCACTTTTTATTTCATTTAGTGGAGCACTCGCTCACTCACTCACTCGCTCACTTACAATGAGTTTGACAATTTTATGACATCATAATATGCAAAATAGTCTCTTAAAAATTTCTTCTGCTCTTCTTCTGTGCCTCTGTTCTTTCTATTAAAAGCGTGCGCCAATTTCTTCTATTTTGTTGTGTGACTTTTTGCTCCAATCTCCGATGCCTCGCCACTAGATTTTTAAGTGGGTGTTCGTTCGATGTGCTTTATTTCACCGCGCGGCCTGGGGGTCATTCTAGTGTTATCATGTTTTTTTAGGAAAAACAATTAAAAAAAATTATTTATTTGATTAAAACAAAAAATATTTAAAAAAGAAAATTCTTTATTTTATTAAAACACTTTCGATTCTTGGAAAATTGCTACGTTCTTAACAAATTTATTTTTTCCGGGAATTTTTTTGCATGGAATTATAGGCAGGTTGTTCGAAAACGAAATTGTTTTTCTTCAAAAATATTTCAAATATTTAGAAAATCCAGGGGACTTTTTTAAGTGAAAACAAAAGGAAACGCGTATATACTTTCAAAGCAAACAATAGGCCCCCCATTTAAGAATTTTTTAAGCGATTTCCGGTTGTAGTCAACTTAAATTCCTCTAATAAGAGAATTTTTTTTTAAAATAATAGACAGCTTTATACTATGTTCAGACATGCACTTATATTGAGTAAATCGCAATAAACGGCATTATTGGTCTCAATATTTCATATGTTATATGTCAATTAATTATTGCTCAATAAATTCATAAATTGTTATAATATTCATTAAAACTCGAAATACAACACTGTCATAAGTACGTTCAGTGAGCATATTACAATTTTCCGAACACTTTCTATTGATATTTGACAACTCAAATATCAACAACGACAAGCAAAAAAAAACAAAAACAATGTTGTTGAACCAACCAACTAGCTGTTTTGTTTACCAGCTGTCAAATGAATATTGAATAAGCAGCTGAACTGCGTATATTGTTATGTCTGAACACTTAAAATATTGTACTCAATAAAGCGAATATTGACTTAATAAATGTGCATGTCTGAACATAGTATTATCGACTGATAAAATTTTCAAAATTTTAAATTTTTATTAGAAGCCTAATACAATAATATTTGACGTAAAAAATATTGGTTCCAAACACTAAATCTCCATTCTAAAAATAGAACAATAAACACAAACCATAACAATACGCCAAAGGATTGCAACAACAAAACTACATAGAAAGAAAGACAACAATTCAACAGCAATTTTCTAAAAGTTGCCAGACTAATAATAAATGAAGGTTTAAACATTGGAAAAGAGAAGATTACCATGCTAAGCAGGGGAAAGAAAGGCCCTAACTCACGCTTTCGTCGAAATTGATTTTTTTTGTGATTCCAATGCATTTTACAGTTTTAAATGTGTTTTTACCTTCACCTGTAAAGTTTCAAATATGCGAGTTAGGGCCTTTCTACATGAGACCAACGATATGTAAGTCTGATGCCAAAACAACAAATTTAAAAACACTTTTTGTGACATCATTTGAAGGGGTTTCGGTACTGTAAATCGGTGCTGCATATCAGTGGGATTGAAAATAAATTGAAGCAAACCCACAAGGTTTGGAGTCTTTGTCGAAACCCAACATTAAGGCTCTCCACAGATTGATAAATAAATTGAGCTGGTTGAAAAGTGCCTAGGGCTTTAAGGTTATAATCACGCTCTCTTGTGTGGACCACAAACAGACACATCGTCTCTTTATCCTCCCTTTCCCACCTCTTCTCCTTTTCCAATTTCCCTATTTTCTTTGCTATCCTCTCTCTTTCTGTTCTTTAGCATGTATTACAATGGTTCATTTTAACCTCTGGGTATTGTACTTGTCCCAATAGCAAATACACATCTTCAAACCTAACCTAGCCTAACCCACAATAGGGTCATTCGAGAGAGAATTTTCAAGTCCTAGGTATGATTCTGTATATCACTATGGCATGTAAAACCCTGCGTCAGCCTTCCATATTAGTTTACTGCCAAGTGTCATTTCTAGATATTTTTCCGCGTTCTATGTGATATTACACCCCACCCATACGAACATACATACATACATAATTGGTCATTACAACTCTTCAGTCAAAATTACAACCTTGCTTCTCATACCACCCATGCAGTGTGGGATCTACAGTTAAAAGTCAACTCCAAACGACAGATTTTTGGGAAACTTTTCATTGCAATTTTTATTTACTCTCAGAGTTTTTGCCAGAAATCTGTTGAGAGGAAGTCGTCGAAGATATTGTTACGTTTTTACCTTTTTAAAATCGTTTAAATATGAGTTCGTTAATTGCAACCAAAGAAAAAACAAATATGGGTTTAATTTCAGTTAAACTCTCTTTATTATTCACACTACGTTTGTGCCACTGTATACAACTTAACGATACAACAATAATTTGCTTATACACTATTCTATTACACACTTCTGTCCGCGTTAACACTAACAACTGTTCGTTAGATCTTCTCTGCTCACAACCTTTTTGCAAGCAATACCACTTGTACGTTCAAACCGCAATGCGTCTTCACACAAGGCTGACTGAATTATAACTGTGACTGCTGCCTGCTTTGTCCAGCCCTTTTATAGTCCGACACAACCAGTCTAACGAACATTCTTGAAGTAGAAGGTTCGTGATCTCGCCTTCTCGAGAGCTCTATTGCTAATACATTGTTGTTTGTGTACTTTGCTTATGTTGCCGTTGGTACTAGGCACAACCAGGTTCGTCGTACATATGTGTGTGTACAGCTTTAGACAATCAACACGTTCATTAGTGTGTATTTGTGTCGTGTGTATTGTGTTGGTGTAGCTGGTGCTTTTGTTTATCGTTTTTATTGTTAAACGATATTAGGTCGCTTCGATTTATGTAACAATATATTTTTTCATATTTCGTTTTATTCGAGATGTCTGGACTGGGGTTTAACCCGCGGCCTCTCGCCTAATAAGCCAACATTAGACTAAGGCGACTACATTCACTTACTCCACGTGTGGCCCCATTGTAATATCCCAATTTCCCATTTTCATCTCTAACACTACAACCTCCGGACCTTCTTATCAAGTCATTCAAACTCCCTTTGTCCATTCTTTGCAGATCAGCGAGACAATTTGCATAGAAGAACCCCAGGTGCTCCCTTCTCATATCTCGTCTCTACAGTTCCTGCAGATGTCATTGACCGCATGGCCAGTCGGAGAAATATTTTTTTTATTATATTTCGTTTTGTTTGAACCACAACCTCACGTCTAATAGACTACGGCGAGGTTATAAACTTTTACTGGATAATTTCACAAAGAAAATATTTGAGTTATGCATCAGACTATCGAGAGGTAGACAGAGGATAGTAACCAATCTTCTGACCGAGCACTGAAGGCTCAAAGAGTATTTGTTTAGGTTTGGGATCACTTAAAGCCCAATGTGTACAGTGAGCGTCAAAAGTGAGTAAACACCACTGAAATAATACATTTTCTTAGGATAGCGAGAAAAGTAAATACAGTAAATAAAAGTAAATAGTCGAATAAATTTCGAAAAATAAAAACGTTTAAAATGTTAAAGCACAAAAACAAGTCATGATAAGGCAACCTTTTTTATACTTAAGAACATAATAGAAAATTTAAAATTATAGTGGGTAAATTCTGTTATGAGGAAAACTAATGATCAGAATACGTATTTCGATCCTATGCGGCGTTAATACATCTCAGAAGTTATCATCTAAACTAGTATCAACTAAAAATGAAGTACTAGGGGAGGAGATGTTCTTACTGAAGTTCGTCAGGTCAATTGTCTCATTTAAACAGTTACCATCAAATATTCCCTAGTCGTAAACGGAGAAACAAACTCCATCAGGATAAAAGCGTAGACGTTTTTCGAATCAAAGAAATAGAATTACTTAACGATGAGCAATCCTCCCCAAGTTTGGCTCTTGATACTTAAGATATAAATTTTAACTTTTCCCTTCTATATGTCAATTCAATTCATTTTGGGACCACCTTCATAGTTGACAATATCATTTGTTTAATTTAAAAAAAATAAATAAAATTAAAGTTTAATTCCACGATATTAAAATTATTTTTTCTTTAATTATTCATTCATTGATAATGCAGCAGTAGCAGTAGCTGAAGTGAGCTCAGTTTCTTTCGTTAATTTTCTAAAAATTCAATATTTTGTCATCATAATTATACCTGAGTACTAGTACTATAGTACTTGCTGAACCATTACCTTTTTTTATATAAAATCGTGTACCATTAATCAAATAAATTTTTTTTATTCATGTTTTTTTTATATTAAATCACCCCCCTTTAAATATGACAGCATCTGGTGAATAATTGAATTTGAATAGAATGTGAAGCCCGTAAACAAAAGCTAAAATAAAATCCATTAATGGCCTGTAATTTGTTTGAATTTAGCGTTGACTTTTTTATTTTTTTATTTTTTGAAAAAAACACTGGCTTACAAACCTTTTGTTTTTGTTGTTTTATTTACAAATTTTTTTTTTTTGAAAAATAAATTGTTTTTGTTTTCTTTTTTATTACAAATGACATGCTTTAGCTGTCATATTTGACACTTGAAAAAGAATGTTTGTAAATAATGAAGAGCAACAAAGAAAAGAAAATTCTGAAAAAAGAATTTCAAAAGGAAGCTTAATTTGTTTTAAAAGATATACACTGTGTTGCAAAGAAATGAATGAGTTTACGAAAGTTATTTTACGTGTTTTCCTTAGCAATTTACTTCCTTTGTTTGACTGACATTCAAAGAAAAAAAGGAAAAAATAATTTTTGTTGCACAGTGTAGTTTTATATTTTACAATATACGAGAATATTACCGAATTAAAATATTTATTAAATTCAAGGGCAGCAGTAATACTTAAGTGGCTGTAAGTTATAAGTTTTTTAATAAATAGTCACTTCATTGGTCCGTTGTCGACAATAAAGTGTACAGTTTCCTTACACAAAATACTTAAAATCTTAATTCATCAAATCCTTAAAGTGTTTTGGTTTTATACACTATTAAGCCCTCCTCTCCCCACCACTCATGGATGGTTAAAATATAACACATACAATGGAAATGGTGTAAGAAGCTAAGTTGTGATCCTAACTAATGGTTTTTAATGGCCATTTATGAAAAAAAGAAAAGGTTCCAGGACTTTTTCTAGCTGTCACGCTTACTTCTTGACTGGAAGACTTGGAAATTTTTTATGGTTGGTCATGAAAAACACTGAAACGAAGTTGATATCGCTTTAACAGGTTTTTAGCTTCAAACTTTAAACTTTTTCTGTGCACTTGCTTCCCATCTTTCTCAGATTTTGCAAAGAAACGTTTCTACACGTCTTTTACAAAATTTGTATACAAAAAACAAGAAAATATTCCTGACATTAAGCGTCTTACAGGAACAAGTCTTTACTGTGCCATTAGTCCTTCACAAAATAACTAAATGAGGAGACAAGTGTCCCCCCATTGGTAACTTTAGACCAGTAAAGTGGTTAGTCTATAATTTATTACCGAAAATCAATTATTAACCAGAATATCATCCTCTTTGAATTAGTCTAGTAGGTATTTTGTTGGCTTATTAGACGTAAAGCCAGGGTTCGAGCCCCAGGCCAGACATCAAGACAAAATACAAAAAGTATTTCTTTGGCGACTTCCTCCCAGCAGATTTCTGGCAAAAAATCTGGGAGTAAATGAATGCGCCATGAAAAAGTTTCTCAAAAATCTGTCGTTCGGAGTTGACTTTAAACTGTAGGTCCTACCACTCATGTATAAAATTAGCACACACAACATTAGTGGCGTGAGAAACTAGGACGTTGCACAATGGGTCAATTCGACATCCGGGTACTGTACCTGTCTTAATTGACAAGTACACGTCCTCTATCCTAACCTAACCATCATCCTCTTTCGCCTGACAAGAAATAGGGTTCGCCCTACGGAGACAACTGGTAACTAGTCAAGTGACTAGTAATAAGTGCCAGTAATATGTAAAGAGGTATACTTCCCTATGAAATTGAAGCTTTAATTGGAATCAATTCCTTTGAAAAAATATCCTCAAATCGTATGAGGAAAACCACCCTCATTCGATTGAAAGCTTTTCTTCAATATTTTTTAAATCTGGTTATGATTTCTGAATTTGACTACAGAGATCTCTGGGTGTCAGTATACCCCCTTGTTACGTACATTGACAATTCTTTACAATTCACTGAATATTTTTAATTACTTGTACGACAGCGAGAGAGAGAGAGAGAGAATTGAATTATTTTTTATATTTTTATAATTTTTAATTAAAAATAACTGATTATTTATCTTGTATCCGTACATATGTATGTACAGATATTATTAAATGATGGATATGATGGAAGTACTTACAATATATGATACAATATTGCATGCATGAGTCATTCATTCATTCAGTCATTGTATGTACAATTGTCGCCTGTCGCCAATGTCAAGTGTAAGAGATGATTATTATTTTTTATTTTTTTTTTTTTTTTGTAATATTTTCGGGTGTCACAGCACCACAATATGGTGCCACAGTGTGTTGAAATGAAGGGTGCAAGTGTCAAAATGTTCAGAAAAATATTGTGTTTACAGGGGAAGTGTGACAGATTAGGGGAGGATTTATATTGTGATAAGAGAATATGCGAATATTTTTGATATTTTTATACGAAAAGAATGATACAAATCGAATCGAATATTATTCACTTGGGCAATTCACACGACTTTGTATCGTGTATGATGTATTGAATACATTTGTATGTTTGTGAACGCTCAATGCTATGCTGTATTGTGTATCTCGTAACATTCAAACAATTTGATAGCCCGAAACCAACACAACTTTTTAAAAACATATGAAAACATATACACATTTTTTTCATTCACATAATTTGATAGCACGAAACCAATACAACTTTTAAAAACATATGGAAAAAATGTGTATAAGTGTATCGGATTTTTATATGAAAAATATCAACAAATTCATACACTGTTGTATGTTCTTCTAACAATACAATGAATACAACGATACAACGTCTTGTGTGAATTGACCAACTAATAGGTTCCACTCCAGAATCTATAACCTCGTCAGATGAAGTGTCTCCGTTTTTGAACATTGGCTCTCCACTAGAATTAGTATGCCAAGGATTGCAGCTAAGGCCGGATAATTAAGTCTCCACAGGCAAATATAATGATGAAAAAGTCTTTGGATCTGGTTGCCCGCTGGTTTGTAGATGGAAGTCATTCCGATTTAGTCCAAATTTTGCAGACCTGATAGTCATTCTTGACACACACGTTTGTAAAAGGCCACAAAAGGTCTTAAGGCAAAAAAGCAGATTACACGAGTTTTTTCAAGAGAAGGCTTTTAGGTTTGCTTGTCAGAAATTTACATTTAAAAAATTGTGAATATGGTGGGCCTGCTTTCTATGGCTGCTTCTGTCAGGACCTGGGAACTTTTCTGATTGGGTTCACGGATTGTTCAACTACTAAAAGGCTGTACGATGTTACTTTTTTGTCAATCCTATACAAACTGGACATCCAAATTGAGCTAGACTCCTCTAAAGCTTTTGATCAATATCACTCTTTGCTGTAACCCAGCTCGTGTAGGAATTTGAGGCATTAAACAGACACATAAGCTTGCCATGAGTGTAGTTTTAAACCGAAGATAGTGAAAAAACCTTTCTGTGAGCTGGAAGAGTGTAAATGTTAATTGAAAATGACTTGGGTTTTGCTTCAGATTACCCAGCAGAAATCTAGGAAATCGCCGTAGTCTAGTAGATAATGCATTGGCTAGGCAAGTCTCTGGTTCAAACCCCAGCTTAGAAATAACGAAAAAAAATTTCCTGGGCGACTTGCTCCCAGCAGTCTTCTGGCAAAAACTCGGATATGTAAGAAAAATGCCATGAGTAAATTGCTCTAAAATCTGTTGTTCAGAGTCGGTAATAAAGTGCAAGCCCGCCCCGTTTCGCATGGATAAAATTAACTTGGTGAGACCTTGGTTCAAAACCCAGCTTAGACATCTCGAAAATATATTTCTTCGGTGACTTCCTATCGGCAGTCTTCTGGCACAAACTCGGATATGAAAGAAAAATGCCATGAGTAAGTTTCTCTAAAATCTGTTGTTCAGAGTCGGTAATAAAGTGGAAGCCCGCCCCGTTACGCATGGATAAAATCAGCTTGGTGAAGCCTTTGTTCAAAACCCAGCTTAGATATCTCGAAAATATATTTTTTCCTCTCAGTAGTCTTCCGGCAAAAACTCTGCGAATAAATAAAATTGCCTTGAGTAAGTTTCTCAAAGATCTGTTGTTCAGAGTCTCATGGATGAAATAAACGCTCACAACGTGGGTAGTGCGATACAGGTCTTTGAGATAAAATAGAAAAGTGTAGTGATGGGAAAGAAACTCTTGAAATTGAAATGTACACAACTAAGTGGAGAGAGCTTAATAGGGGAAGGCATTTGAAGAAAATATCGTCAGCGTATTTACAACAATTCTTCAAAAAATTTGGTTCCGCTTTTCTGTAGTTCCTTTAGTTGCCGTTTTTAAATGTTTCTTGGAAATTTTGTTTCCAACTAAAACTTGTGTTTCCATTCAATTAAATTTAATTATCGAATTGAAACATTTGCCTGGAAAAACAATTTCTTTTTTCTCGGTTTTTTTTTTTTTTTTTTTTTTTTTTTGTGGGCAATAGTTGGAAAAACAAATCCGGAAATGGCATGAAATTAAAGATAACACAAGCCAAACAATTTTGACCAGCTAAGCCAAGCCAAGCCACCCCCTTTTTAAGTTGTCAGTTAAATTGCCAGCCAGTCAGCCAGCAAGCAGCAGCAAGGCCAACTGTACTAATAGAGTCTGTTACGCTACACACCCACCCACATAAAAACCATTTAAAACTGGCATTTCGTTTAAATGGACTTAATTTTGATAGAATGACGATGGCAAGTGCATTTTGGGTTTCTTCAATATGCCAATACAATAACAACAAAAATGCTTTCATTAGCATTAAAATGCCGTTTATTTTTTGGCTAACAACTGCAATTGTTACGAATTTTGAAGCCATGGCAAGCCAGGAAATCAAACAAAAAAAAAGAAGGGAAGGAATTTTTTTTTTGTCTATTTTTAGGTGGAGTTGTTTAGGGCAAGTGATGAATAAATCTCGTTTAAATATTTAAGCAAGTGTGTTGGCAATATTTGGTGTTAGAAAGACATGACACACCTCGAATTCAAACAATAATCACAACCTTAGTCTACCGAAATTCAGTCACAAAGAGGGTGAAACTGTAAAAAACTTCACATGACACCCTCTTGGTTGAAGCACCCCTTTTTTGGTTTCAAAAGAGTTTTTTTTAATAAAAAAAAATTAAGGAAACTATTATGCCAATGTGACTCAATGTGACTGACTTCTAGCACCTTAAAACTATGCTTTTTTATTACCATTCATATGACAGCCCTAAAGTATGCCTGTTCTTAATAAACAATAATGATGGTGTGATGTTCATGTGGCAGGCAAAAGAGAAAGATAAGATTTTAATCTCCCGCATAAAGTAACAAAATTTAATGAAAAGTTACTTCAAGTGTTAAGAGTGTGGGGGCATATGCTGCATATGAAAAGGGTTCTTTTTCTTTCAATATTGTAAAGCATACTTTATGGCGCTTGATGGTGGTTATTATGATGATGATGTTGGTGGTGGTGGTATTGGCGGTGGTGGTGGTTTTATTTTAATTGTTTTCATTACATTTCAATTGCCATTTAGTTGTGACAGTTCTCATTAAATATTTTTCGCTATGTTTTCAAAGAACGTAATTACATTGAGCAAGCACAAGCATTAACAAATTGGCAACCCTCACCTCGCCCTAACACACACATGATGTGATTGCCTTACTTTACTCCAGAGCGGGTGTTATAAATCTCACCCCTTTTTTTCCCATTTCAAATTAATTTTCTGTTGTTTGATAAATTTATCGTATGCGGTTAAGGGAATTGAAAATTTTGAAAATTTCTTTTTGAAATTTGATACAATCATCGTTGTTGTTGTTGTTGTTGTTGTTGTTGTATTTCTCTTTTGTCGCATTGTTTGTACAATTTTTGAGTGCTAATTTCGGTAATTGGTTTTGGAATTTAAAATAAAAATGTCATCCACGGGTAATATGACACCTAATTGGTGGGTGGCTGCCGGTCAGTGTGAAAAAAGGTAATTAGAGAGGCCAGCATAGCACGGCAAAAAGTGGTTTAAAATATAATGAACGGCTGTGACTAGCAATTTAGGTCAACAGTCTAATCCAGGGTATTCCAAAGTGTTCCCTTCTAAAGCCCTCTCAAGGTGAGTGACTCCCTCTAATTGGTGAGTGACTGCCGGTCAGTGTGCAAAAAGATAATTAGAGAGACCAGCATAGCATGGCGTGGCATAGCATAAGGTGGTTAAAAAGTTTTGAAAGTGTACAGAAAATAAAGTGAACGGCTGTGAATAGCAATTTAGGTCAACACAGTCTAATCCAGGGATATTTCAAAGTGTTCCCTTCTAAAGCCCGCTCAAGGATAAACTATCAGGCTCTCCGACCCTTGTCAGCTTGACGGTGCTATCGTCCATTGATATCAAGGACATAGCCTCGTCTATCAAACATTCTGGCTGGTTTTCCAGCGTGGGGAAGTCGTGCTTTTTGGAAAATGTGCAGCCCTTGCGCTAACCAACTTCCCCCTCCTTGGATGTGAGGAACTTGATCAGTGCAGAGGCATCACAACGGGCTGCTATGCTTGCTCAAGAGAGCTTTTTGGTAAATTAAAGCTACCACGCTAACCTAACCTAACCTAACCTAACCTTTAGTAGATCGTTGATAACATGACCTTCTAATATGGATTTCAATATTATTTTACGTTGTGACACAAGCCATTAAAAATTCTCATACAATGTTAAACGTATTCATTCCATATTCAGAAATTAAGCTATTGTTGTTGTAATAGCTCTGCTGTTGATGTCGGGAGTTGTTTTGTAACGTCGTGTTTACCCATGTTTTGAATCGTATGTTCGTCATTAGTTGGTAGCTGGTGTCGATATTGATAAAGATCGTGCAATTTCTAGTGGCGCAAATCTTTAAGGAGCAGGTCCGTACGTTTATTAGGACAGCAGAATAGATGTTCCGCCATGTGTGAGCATTGTTAGTAAGTTAGGTTAGGTTTCTCTCACTATAGGAATTAATAATTGAGTGCCAACCGTATCTTAGTTGAGTCAGTTGTGGATTATAACAACCAGGGATGAAGCCTCTCACTTTTAGCATTTTTTTTTGGCTGATGTGGGAGTTTTTAAGCCTCAGAGAGGGAGGAATGAATTCCGATATTGTAGCCAAATATTACTGGAATCTCTTAAATTACTCGGACAACCAGGATGGATTATATCAGCCTGGAAAGGAGCCCCTCACTTACATTACTTTTCTGCTGAATTAGACATTTGTAAGCATCTGGGAAAGAGGAATGAATACCGAAATTGTAGTCAAATGATATTGGGATCTCTTAATTTACTTGGAGGGCCGGGATGGATTAGATCAACCTGGGAAGCGGCTTCTCACTTTCAGCACTTTTCTGCTGATTTAGGCGTGTGTAAGCATCTGAGTTGAAGGGATGGAATCCGTTATTGTGGCCAAATGATACTCGAATCTCTTAATTTACTTACATCCAGGATGCATCTCTCGATGTCGGTTCTGGTCCATGACTGTCACGGTTTTCTCAGGGCAATTTATAATCATTCTACGCAATTTTTACGTGTGGTCCAGGGCATAGAGCTATCATCGGAAACTGAAAAAAGAGATTGATTTTGTCCTCGAATTGCAAGGCCATCTATTGCAGAATTTCAATTCTTCCATGCCAATAGATTTTTTCTCAAATGAAACTGTGGATCTGAGAAGGAATATGCGCCTAATTTTCACTTCATTTGTCAGTAAATGGCTCTTGCCCTGAAGAGACGGAGATTCTTAACTGCTTATCACCTCTTTTCTATGTGATAGGCTCTTGGCATGACGAGATGGAGGTTCTTAACTTGTCATCACCTCTTTTCTATGTGATTGGCTCTTGCCATGAAGAGACGGAGGTTCTTAGCTTCGCATTTTCTTCCAACATTGATAGAACTGTCCTGTAGGGTATGTTTGATCCCCACGTTTGATGTTAATTGTGTTATTGCAATGGCCCTAAACTCTGATGCAAATTAGTCTTTTGTCTTCAAGGGGAGTGGGTCACCTAACCTAAACTAATAAAACTCGAAGAAAAAGTCTGAAGGCCACACCGGTAGGACAGTGCATGCAAGAAGAGATTAGTAATGGAAGGGCAACCAAGTAACAATAGCGCTGATTTTAGTCGCCGTAGTCTAGTAGGTAGTGTGTTAGCTTGTTAGATATAAAGCCAGGGTTCGAGCCCCATTCCAGACATCGAAACAAAATACAAAAAGTATATCTTCGACTACTTCCTCTCAGCAGATTTCTGGCAAAAACTCTGCGTGCAAAATAAAAATTGCCATGAAAAGTTTCTCAAAAATCTGTCGTTCGGAGTCGACTTTAAACTGGGACCTAACACACACAACATAAGTGGTGTGAGAAACTAGGTCGTAATCCTGACTGAAGCGTTGTAAGGACGAATTGTGTGTGTATGTGTCAGACATCTGGACGAAATATGAAAAAATATTTCATTGGCGACTTACTCTCAGCAGATTTCTGGCAAGAACTCTGACAGTAAAATAAATTTGCCATTAAAAGTTTCTCAAATCTCAAATCTGTCGCTCAGAGAAGACTAAACTGTAGGTCCCGCAACTCATGGATAAAATTAACACACACAACATAAGTGGTGTCAGAAACTAGATCGTAATCCTGACTAAAGGGTTGTAATGAGCAATTATGTTACGCATGTATAATGATTTTAGTCATTAAAATTACATTACATACTAAAAGTAAATCATTTGAGTGCAATTCCAACATCCACAACATTCATTAGAAATCTAAACACTTTGAAATTCAATCTATTAGTGAGCAGCTTATATTTAAAGCGATTAAATTTGTAAAGGGTGTTTTATATAGAGGTATAGAACTTTAAGTTGCAATAAAACAACGATGGATTATTCGATTGACATGAATTTTATTTATCCGAAAGATAATCTTGTGGCATTACATTTTAAATATGATTTCTGGCATATGACCGCCACGGCTGGCGCGGATGTAGTCCAATCTGGACGTCCAATTTTCGATGACTTTTTCCAACATTTGTGGCCGTATATCGGCAATAATACGGCGAATGTTGTCTTCCAAATGGTCAAGCGTTTGTGGCTTTACCGCATAGACCAATGACTTTACATAGCCACACAGAAAGTAGTCTAGCGGTGTTAAATCACAAGATCTTGGAGGCCAATTCACAGGTCCAAAACGTGAAATTAGGCGGTCACCAAACGTGTCTTTCAATAAATCTATTGTGGCACGAGCTGTGTGACATGTTGCGCCGTCTTGTTGAAATCACATCTCCTGGACATCATGGTTATTCAATTCAGGAATGAAAAAGTTAGTAATCATGACTTTATACCGATCACCATTGACTGTAACGTTCTGGCCACCATCGTTTTTGAAAAAGTACGGACCAATGATTCCACCAGCCCATAAAGCGCACCAAGCAGTCAGTTTTTCTGGATGTAACGGTGTTTCCACATACACTTGAGGATTACCTTCACTCCAAATGCGGCAGTTTTGTTTGTTGGCGTAGCCATTCAACCAGAAGTGCGCTTCATCGCTAAACAAAATTCGCTTATGAAAATCGGGAACAACGGTAATCTCGTTTTGGGCCCATTCGACGACTCTACGCCTTACTTGATGATCGTCTGGCTTCAAGTCTTGCACGAGTTGGATTTTGTAAGCACGCAAACCCAGATCCTTCCGCAAAATCTTCCATAAAGTGGATGGACACAGATCCAATTCCTGTGCTCGATGGCGGATGGACTCATTCGGGTCTTCCTTAATGCAATGCTACGCTCTACAGCAGCAATAGCTTCTTCTGTACGCACCGTACAGCGTCTCTGGGGATGCGAGTTATCAATAAGAGTAAACGTGGTGCGAAAACGTTCCATGGTTAATCGAATTAACTGCTCTGATGGACGATTTTGTCGACGATAAAATTGACGTAGTGCGCGATACGTTTTCCGCACAGAACCATTATTTTCGAAATAAAATTGCATTATTTGCAAGCGATGTTCAGGCGTGAGTCTATTCATGATGAATTGCCAAACCAAACTGAGAATAAATCACTTGACAGCTGTTAAATCGGTCGCCATCTTGAAAAGTAATGCCAACTTAAAGTTTTATACCTCTATAAAAAACACCCTTTATATTTATTGAAAATTCTCTTATAAATTGTTTTTTTATACTCTTTTTCAATTCAGTGAATGATTACATATTGCCTAACAGATTAAAATTAAAATATATTTTACAGCCAACCAGACATTCGATAATTTTTCGTAAATAAATTGAATTAAATTTCGAAAATATTTTATTGCCTGCAATTACATGCCTGCTACAATGTCTTCTGTTCTTTAACAAAAAATAAAGGAGAGAAGGATAAACAAATTAAGCAAAAACATATGACGTGAATAAATATGTGTATTCCAATACATACATAATCTTTTGCAATGTATTTATAATCATATAAAATGTGTGTGTTTTTTTTTTTGTAAATATTTTATAAATACCAGCCATTAACAATGATTGTCTCGACAATTTCAATGCATGTGGAGGTGTATGTGTAAATACTCCCTACCCTGCGTGTATGGTCACATACTTACCAAATAAAAACAATCGTGTGTATGTGTGTGTGCGTGTGTGCCTACATTAGCCCACAATAATAAACAATTCTGTGTGTAATTTACACTCGACACTTAAACGAATTATTATTAACAACACCCTGTGATAATGCTGTCGTTGATGATGATAATAATGCTGCTGCTGCTGTTGCTGTTGCTCTCGATGATATACTAGAGTAAGTGTTTAAAGCAGGCCTCGGGGGTGGCCGGCCTGTACATGTGTTCATACATACATTCGATTGTAATTATGCCAAAAGTGCACAAAATATTCCAAAATAACAAGAAATTAAAGGAAAAAAATAAAGAAATAAACCGTCATATAAAATATGGCCCACCAACAACAGCAACAACAACAACATTTCCAATGGCACCGACAACACCACCATCACCGCCTTGCGTTAGCACTTGCAATTATCATGCCACACTTAGTTGCCTGCATTTTTCGTTTTTTTTTCTGCTTTTTTTACTGGCAAATATTTAATTTTATTTCTGTTTTTAATTTTTATTTTTATTTTCAGTTTTGTATGTTGATTTGTTTTATAGATTGTATGTTTGTATGTGCACGGGGGGGAGGGGGGAAAAGAGAGAAAAAAAAACTTTAATTGGTTTATATTTTTAAATTTATGAATGATTTTTCGCCTTCTTTAACACTTAATGTTAATGCGTGTGTACCAAAATACCACCAACCAACTAAATGGACAAGAGGAAATGCCACATGGAACACTGGAGCCTCGTTAAACATTATGAGATTTCTGATAAATTTCCTTTCACGCAATATTTTCATCTTATGCGTCCTACAGAGATTGGCGAGTGTTCCACTTTTTCGATGTTCTCTAAGCAGGTTCTGCATTCATTGTTATGCGGCTCAAATGCAGCCGTAATTCGTGTAACTCGTAAGGCAACTTATTATTGCCGTATTGCGACCTAGCTTTTCACATCGCTTATGTTATATGTTTTAATTTTTATAATGGGTGATTTTTTAAGAGCTATAGGAAAAATTTTCAAAAAAAAATACATACAATTCAGAAAACTGCATGAAATCTTTATTTGAATCGATAGTACGGTCCATATAATTTAATGTTTGAAGATTATTTCATGCAAATGTTGACCGCGACTGCGCCTCAAATGGTCCATCCGTTTAGTCCAATTTTGGCATATTCTTTCCAACATTTCGGCCGGTATCTCACGAATAAATGCTTCAATGTTGTCTTCCAATGCGTCAATTGAAGCGGGCTTGTCTGTATGGACATGAGCTTAACATAAGGCGTTAAATCGCACGATCTAGGCGGCCAATTGACCGGTCCCGAACGTGAAATTAAATGTTCACCGAACTCGCCTCTCAATAAGTCCATTGTTACGCGTGCTGTGTGGCATGTGGTACCGTCTTGTTGAAACCATGCAAGTCAAGCTCCTGCATTTTGGGCAAAACAAGTTGGATATCATCTCACGGTAGCGCTCACCATTCACAGTTACGTTACAATCCGCAGCATCTTTGAAGAAGTACGGTCCCATGATGCCACCAGCCTATAAACCGCACCAAACTGTGACTTTTTCTGGATGCATTGGTAGCTTTTGCAATGCTTCTGGCTGATATTCGCTCCAAAATCGACAATTCTGCTTATTTACGTATCCATTGAGGCAAAAATGAACTTCGTCGCTGGACACATTTTTTCGATAAAAAAGTGGATCTTCCAAAAATTCTGCAATGCGGCTGGTCGTTCGGCTTCACTTCTTGCACCAGCTGTATTTTGAAAGGCTTCACACCTAAATCCTTCCGCAAAATTTTCCACGTTGTTGAGTAACAGAGGCCCAATTGCTGCGAACGGCGACGAATCGATAATTGATGGTCATCATTAACACAGGCCGGCCGATACAGCTGCGATATTTTCTTCAGTTCGCACTCTACATAAGCGTGTTGGTGGTTTAATGTCCAACAATGTAAATTTGATGCGAAATTTAGTCACAATAGCCCGAATAGCCGCTTCAATGGGTCGATTAAACTGACCATAAAATGGAAGAAGCGCGCGATGAACTTTCTTAACAGAGCACGCATTTTGATAATAAAATTCAATGATTTGCAAGCGTTGTTCGTTTGTAAGACGATTCATGGTTAAATTATCGACCAAACTGAAAATGTTTGACAGCGAAACAAAACACGAAACGTGCGTGAGCTGTTTAAACCAGTGTTGCCGAAAAGATAATTGCTAAAAAAATCACCCGTTACATAGCGCGATCTACAGTTTAAAGTCGACTCCGAATGACAGATTTTTTGAGAAACTTTTCATGGCAATTTTATTTTATTCACAGGTTTTTTGCCAGAAATCTGTTGAGGGGAAGTCGCCGAAGAAATAATTTTTCATATTTCGTTTCTTGCAGGAGATGGCTGACCTAGGGTTTGAACCGTGTCTTCACGTCTAATAAGCCGTGTTGGCACTGAAAAATTTCAGAATGTTGTTTGGTATCAGAAAAAACATTTCCTTGCCTAGTGTTTCAGACCGCATCCAGTTATTTTTATTTTCCAAATATATCCAAGCTCTGCATGCATTGTTATGTCGCACCCATATTCGTGTTCCTCATCGGGAGACCTATTATTGTCGTAAAGAGGCGCTAGAGTATTGCACATCGTACCCCTATAATAGCTAACCTAATCCTGCTGCCCTGATAAATTTCAGGATATAGTTTCGTATCAGCAAAAAACACTCCTTGTCTAGTGTTTCATACGCTCTAATATTGCTAATGTTCCAAGTATATGTTCTGTTGATTCATTTCCCTCATTGCAGAATCTACATATTGCGTAGGAAATGAGGCAATCCCTATCCTGAACAAGTGTTCTTAGAGTACACAAAACCATGTCAAAAAGCCTGTAATGATCCAACAAAGTCTTAAACTCATGTGACTTTAGAATATTCTTTGCCTCTACCAATTTTACCTTTCATCCGTGTATACCCATTCAAACATCGCTTCTCACTCTACAGAAAGTTTCTAAGCGTATTAGCCTTGGCGAAACGCCCCTCTGCTACGATTAGAAGCATATTTTTGCTTATTATGCCACGGTTAACAACATATTTTTGCATATTCTGCTTTTAGAGGCATTATTTTGCTAGGACTAAAAGCATATTTTGTTTTTAGAGGCATATTTTTGCTTATTATGCCACGACTAACAGCGTATTTTTGTTTTTAGAGGCATAACTTTGCTTATTTTGCCACGACTAAAAGCATATTTGAGCATATTATGTTTTTATAGCCTTAATTTTGCTTGTTTTACCACGACTAAGAGCATATTTGAGTATATTCTGTTTTTAAAGGCATAATTTTGCTTATTTTACCACAAATACAAGCATATTTGAGCATATTCTGTTTTTATAGGCATAATTTTGCTTATTTAGGCACGAATTACAAGCATATTTAAGCATATTCTGTTTTTACAGGCATATTTTTGCTTATTTTGTCATGATTAATTTTGCTTATTTTGCCACAAATAAAACGTATTTGAGCATATTCTGTTTTTAGAGGCATCGTTTTGCTTATTTTGCCATGATTAAAAGCATATTTGAGCTTATTCTGTTTTTAGAGGCATAATTTTGCTTATTTTGCCATGACTAAAATCATATTTGAGCATATACTATCCTTAGAAGCATATTTGTGCATATTCTATCCTTAGAGTCATAATTTTGCTTATTTTACCACGACTACAAGCATATTTAAGCATATTCTGTTTTTAGAGGTATAATTTTGCTTACTTTACCACGACTAACTGCATATTTGAGCATATTCTGTTTTTAGAGACATAATTTTGCTTATTTTACGACAATTAAAATCATATTTGAGCATATTCTGTTTTTAGAGGCATAATTTTGCTTACTTTTCCACGACTACATGCATATTTGAGCATATTCTGTTTTTGCATGCATAATTTAGCTTTTTTTACTACGATTAAAAGCATATTTGAGAATATTCTGTTTTTAGAGGCATAATTTTGTTTATTTTACCACGACTCAAAACATATTTGATCATATTCTGTTTTTATAGGCATAATTTTTGCTTATTTTGCCACGACTAAAAGCATATCTGAGAATATTCTGTTTTTAGAGGCATAATTTTGCTTATTTTACCACGACTAAAAGCATATTTCAGCATATTCCGTTTTTATAGTCATAATTTTGCTTATTTTACCACGACTACATGCATATTTGAGCATATTCTGTTTTTACAGGCATAATTTCGCTTATTTTGCCATGACTAACAGCATATTTTTGCATATACTCTTTTAGGGACATAATTTTTCTTATTTTACCACGACTACAAGCATATTTGAGCACGTTCTGTATTTAGAGGCATAATTTTGCTTATTTTGCTACGACTAAAAGCATATTGGACTATAATCTGTTTTTAGAGGCATAATTTTGCTTATTTTGACGCTACTAAAAGCATATTTGAGCATATTCCGTCCTTAGGAGTATATTTTTGCTTATAAAGCTATTATTAACAGCATATTGTTGTATATTATGTCTTTAGCTGCATAATTTTGCTTATTTTACCGCGACTAACAGCATATTTGAGCATCTTATGTTTATAAAGGCATAAGTTTGCTTATTTTACCACGACTAAAAGCATATTTTTAACATTTCAATAGTAAATCATGAGATTTTTGAGGAGTATACTGTAAGTACCTCTAAAATAATGACGGGTCATGGAGCTCAAATCTATCTAACGAGTTATCGATGTAAATTCCGATTTAAAAATTTATGTTTTCGCTTCGTGTACTGCTGCTTGTAGTAGACGCTCATTTATTTCGTTGTATTTTAGTATCCGCCTGGACTTTATGAAATTATGGCCAACAAATTTATGGCTTTTTAATTGCATTGACTTTAACCGCGTACAACAGAGAAGAGAACATTGTTTTTTTTTTCTAGGTACGTTCACTACAGAAATTTCTTTCCATATGAGCATAACACGATAACATACTAAAAAAAAGTGTTGAAAATAACAACAACTACAATTTATTTATGATTTAATAGAGGAACATGCCCTAATAAATTATAATTGTATTGAAAACAAATAAATTTTTATTTTGTTTTTCCAAATAAAAGGAAATTAAAATGCCAACAAAAAATAAATTTTAAAACATTTTTTTTTTAAATTTTTAATTAAAAAACAATTTTTTTCCTGCTTTTCGAAATTTAAAAAAAAATTAAAATTCTGACACAATTTCCTTTATTTTTTTCCTGTCAGCCTGTGTGTATTTAGTGTGTCATTTTCAATTTTATTTCTGCCTGGTTTTTTTGCCGTTTTTTACGACATCCTTATGACCCATATTTTGAAAAAAGCTGCTTGGTCTAGTATCTCTTCGTTTCATATGCAAAATCATAGTGACAGTGTCATTTAATAGACAGAACATGGAAGGGAAGGGAATGTGGGCGGGAGTGTACATAGATGCTGCACATCAAATGTTGCATAATGTATGAAATGAACGAGTGAATGAATATTGAGTAACGTATTGCTGTTTTTCCATTTCTAGAAATAATTGTCATTCATTCTGTTGTTGTTGCATGCAACACATTTAAACAAACATTTTCACACACACACACAGAAAACAACAATATTTTTCATCATTAAAACCAAATTGTCACATATGTATGTACACTCGTACATGTCAACTGGCAACATGGCAATAACAACAACAACAACAACAACTTTTTGTTATTATTTTTGTTGTTGTTGTTGTTGTTCTAATAGTTCTGATGTCGTGTCCTTAAAACGACTGCAGCAGCATTAAAATTTTATCCTGAGTTCCTTAAAAACATTCTCCTCATTGTGGTTTTGGATTTTATGGCAAAAATTTAATGATGCTGTGCTCATTTTATGCTGTGCTCTTGATGTTGTTGCTGTTGTTGTTGTTCATGAATATTTAAAGAGCATTTTTTTGTTGTTGTTTATTTTGGGAAAATTATTAAACAAGTTTTTTTTTAGCTTAGCATACCTACAGTACAGCAGCAGGAATTTAAGGTTGTTAATTGCAAAGGAATTCCTGTTACGACAACTATTAAGCGTTGTTAATGGAGGAAATAATTCTTGTAATAATTACCAGGTCAACACAAAAAAAAATATGTTCCCTTATTACCTTTCTTAGATGTATTCGGTATTTTCCAGGCATGGTTTTACAGCATATTTTATATTTTTCTCATACAACCTTGAAACCGCTGTAGTCTAGTAGATAGAGTTTCGCCGTATTAGACGTGAGCCCGTGGTTCAAAACCCATTTGAGATAACTTGAACAAAACGAGATACGTGGAAATCTGCCAGAAATTCTGAAAGTAAATAAAATTGCAATGAAAAGTTTCTCCAAAAAATCTATCGTTCGAAGCCGACATTTAAGCTTTGACCCATTGTACATAACGTCCTAGTTTCTCACACCACTCATGTTGTGTGTTGTATGTGTTAATTTCATACATGAGTGGCGGCAGCTACAGTTTAAAGACGACTCCGAACGACAGATTTTTGAGAAACTTTTCATGGCAATTTTATTTCATTCTCAGAGTTTTTGCCAGAAATCTGCTGAGAGGAAGTCGCCGAAGAAATACTTTTTGTACTTTGTCTTGATGTCTGGCCTGGAGCTCGAACCCTAGCTTTACGTCTAATAAGCCAACACACTACCTACTTGACTACGTCGACTTCGAGCTTTAGGTTCCGCCATTCATGAATAAAATTTGCACACACAATTTGGGTGATGTGCTAAGGTAGGTTGTAATCTTGACTAAATGTTGCTCATACTTTATCAAAAACACAATGTATTGAGCGTTTTGTGCGTTTTAAAAATTGTGTTTTTGGCATCAAAAGTGACTATGAACGTCTGGAATAGACAATAAAGTTTGGAGACCGTAAATTGGAAATAGTACTCGAGCAAGATTCACGTCAGCGGCAAGAAGATCTTGCACAATCATTAGGCGCGACTGAAGCAGTCCTTTCAAAACATTTAAGTTAGGTTAGATCAAAGAAAATAAAGTATAAAGAATGTGCATTTTAACATTTTTTGGAATATTTTTGAAAAATATTTCATGACGCGGGGGGAAAGATAGAAGGGAAGGTAACAGAAACCAAGAGCGTAACAATGCGTTGTTCTCATCGTGCGTTTTTGTTGTTTGACCACTTTCTATTTATTTTTCTAGTGTTACAAACAGACGTCGGCACCAATGTCCCTTAGGGGAAGAACATCTTCGTCTTTTTACACACATAGCACACGAAGATCAAGAATGTTCGTTAAAAAGAGTGTAAAAATCTTGTCAGCTTTTAAAGAAGAAGGTTCATGTCACTTTTTTCAAACTTCAATTATACACCCAAAGAAATATCACAGTAGTATTCACTAATATCAATGAGAAATCATTTCGATTTTTGGAAGAATACTTGCCAAGTTAAATACGGTTTCTTAGTGTCTTAGTGCAGTACAATTTTTCTATATATTCCGATCACATATACATATCGTTGGGTTAATAAGTGGACTTGACATTATTACTAACAATTTTCCTCTAGGTTAACACATGCCTATGGTTATGGATTAGTGAGTGAGAGAGAGAAAATAAGTTGAGAGAATTTATTTATTTACAGCCATAAAAAAGTGTTAGTAATATACTCTATTTTTATTTCCATTTCATCAACATACATATGTAAAGCTGTCTATCTTTCGCTTAATAATTTTGGATAAATAAATATAAAATAAAAAATCCATTTTATTATTAAAAGAACATAAAGCTATCCATCTTTGGCTTAAAAATTAGGCCATGTTTTTTAGAAAAATAAAAAGAATAAACAAACCATTTTTTATTAAAAAAAAAACGAGCATTCCAAAGCATTTAAAAAAAAATTATACTATGAGGCAAAATAAAAAATGAATACGCCCAGCTAAGGACAGAACATTTTTAACACAAAAAAAATTCTTCGAGTGTTATTCTGAAATAAAATGATAAAGCATCCGCAAAACATGTGTTCTTGTCGCAGTCTGATCGACAACTAAATCAAAAACCACAAGAATACAAACACATGTACATATGTACAATGAGAGCAACACATTGTTACGCTCTTTGTTTGTGTTTATTTTCCTTCTGTCTTCCTCTCCCCTCATCTAGAAATGAATTTGATGAGAGCGGGTCGTAATGTTACGACCCGCCATAAGAAATTTTACTTCTACATGATGCGTATTCTTTATATCCATATTCTTTGGTTAGATTCAATTGCAGTAGGATTAATTCAAAAGCAAGGGAGTGTAGTGCCACATGAAATGAAGCTGGCAGACGTTGAA
Organism: Sarcophaga variegata; assembly: GCA_932273835.1. Taxonomy (NCBI): domain Eukaryota; kingdom Metazoa; phylum Arthropoda; class Insecta; order Diptera; family Sarcophagidae; genus Sarcophaga; species Sarcophaga variegata. Next base: position 11,765,065 of record OW026361.1, on the reverse strand, counting down.
AGGCTGTATTACATGCCTGAAATGCTGTTTGATCGCTTTAGGGCCCAGTTCCAGTTTGGCTAATGTTCCACTTTTCTATCGCTACGACAATTATAGGGACTTGTCCCCGAAAATTATATATTCCCACTTAGCAATCGTCTTTCTCGCAGAACACATTCGTTTATGGTCGATTGACCACCGCATTACACACAGAATTCGTTCTTTAGCCGAACAATCGGTACATGGAACACATCCAGCAGAGTTCTTTCCTCTCACTTATAAAATAATAAGATTCAAAATTTATATCCACAAACCTTACTTGCTTTTTCCTCCTTCCCATAATCTATTTTCCTAGTTCGAGCACAATGTATTGCATGATTAGGGGCCATCCCCTGAAATCATTTTTGCAACGTATTATCACAGGCAACGAAAAATTGATTTTGACAACCCCAAGCACAAGAGATCATATAGACGCCTCCGTTCTATAACATTCTAAGTCGAAGAAGTGTGTTTTGAGTTATGAGCTCTCAAAGTTTTCACGCGAGATTTTTCCCCATAACTTCGGAACGGATCGGCGCATCTTAACCAAATTTTGACAGTATTTAAGTTAGAGAATGTAGAATTTAAAAATGCGAAAACATTAAAAATGTTCTAAGTACACTTAGAACGTTATAGAATGGAGGCGTCGATATGTAAAACGCGGAGAATGATCAGAAACTACATCCAAGCATAATATCCATTGTGCCCAAGGCATTACGCTGTATTTGGTGGAATTCGAAGGGTGTGTTTCATTATGAGCTGCTAAAATCGAGTCCAACTATCGCGGGAGACCTGTACAGACAACAACTATAGTCCGTGTCTGTAAGCAGAACGATTTCAGACGAACGTCGAATTGTATGAAAATAACTGAATGTTTTCCCATACACACAGATGTTTGTCTTACAGAAACATGATAATAATTCGCTTGATGATGTTGTAATTTTCCATCTGGACAACGCTTGGCCACAAATTGCGATGTACATATGTCGAATACTACTTGGAGAACAGTGAAGGAGAAATTTTAAGTCATCCGCTGTATGGCTTAGCCCGGACCTTGCCTCTTTTGACTACCATTTGTTTTGCTCGATTCAGAATGATTTCACTGGACTACGCTTCACTACAGAAAAGAGTACAAAAAAATTGGCTCAAATTATTCTTAATCGCAAAAGACGAGCAGTTTTTTTGTGACGGGATCCATAAATAGCCTGAAAAGATGGAAGAAATCGTAACATACGATCGACAGAAACAAGAATTTTTTCTTGTATTGAAATCACACTTCATTTGCGAAAAGTGTGAAGTGCCTTGTATTTATTCTCACTGTGAATAAACTGTTGAAAAATTTGTAAGGATTTTATTTTCTTCATTTAATCCTGTCCTATTCATTCAATAGCAATAAATTGTGTTGCAGATTTATTAAATTTTCTAAAACCACATACATATTCTTTTAAAATATTCTTGAAAATTTGCTTCTACATATTCTGTTTACTTTTTTTCTTGGGTCTGACAACTTTACTCTCTTTAATCATTCTATTGTTGGGATATTTTGTTTTGTTTTTTTTTTGCTTTTCTTTTCTAATTTTTGTTTATTTACAATATGTACGTACTATGTGCTGCACTATTATTATTGTTGTTGATTTTGTTATTAGTTTTGATTTTACTTTCCCTGTCCTATGTTCTCTGTCTCTGGATAAGATATTTTTGTTATTGTTTTACTTTGTCTATTGATTTGATTTGATATTGTGATTCGCTCTTTCTCTCTCTCTAGTTTTCCCATACTCTTGTGTACTTAATGCGGTAAACAATTTGTCTTTTTGTGATTATTTTCTTTCGTTTTGCATTGTTGTTGTTTTTGTTAAGTTCAAATATTAAAACCTTGCTTCCGTATGTTTAAGAAATAAAGAAAAAATATTTGTTTTTATTTTTTATTTACAAAAAAAAAATTTGCAAGACAAATTGTGTAAGCATTTGGGTGTCTATTTGTTTAGTATTTGTTGTTGACCAAGTTTTTTTTGCTGGGATTTAAAAATAAAGATAACAAGTAACAGCACAATAATAAAAGAAGAAGCATGAGTTTTGAGGAGTAGAAGAGTCCAAAAGCAGACTAAACAACCCACACTTCCGTTATTTTGCTTAAAATTTGCTTTTGTTTTTATAATGGTTTCGTCGTTTGTTAATGTGCCAAAACATTGTTTTGTTATTGCTTTTAAATACAAAAAAAAAACAAGAAATGTACGTATGCAGCGGTAAATAAAATGTAAAAGAAATATAGAAAAGAGAATCAACAAAAATAAACATACTGTAAGTTCAGTGAAAAAAAAATATATTGTGGAAATTGCTAAGCAAAACAAAACATAGGAAAACGTGCTGTAAACAACAACAAAAAAACGCACAAAATAAAAAAAATTCCCTTTAAAATTTAAGTGATAATAACACAGCTTAAGTAAGCTGTTAAAATATTATTTTAGTATGTACTTAACATTATTATGTTATATACAAATGTTAAAATTTCCCTTAAGTATGTTTTGTTTGGTTTTCTAGCAAAACAACCACCAGTTTGTTGATTTTGCATGCTGTTATTTAACATTCTGTTATTAACATTCTGTCATTTCATTTAATTAATCATGCTGTAGTAAAATTTCCCTTCAGTTGTGTTTGGTCTGTGCTTTAAATCGGTTGCTAGAGAAATTGCGGAAGGCAGTTTCTTTTTTATTTTCTTACATTTTCTCTCGTTTACGGGGTTTTGTAAAATGTGTTACAAAATGAAATTTTACGTAAAGAAGTGAAATAATTACATACAAAAGAAAACAACAACTACTGAAAAAAATAATTAGTAACAGGAATTAGTAGCAACAAAAAGCCATGTTTTTTTTTGTTTTGTTTCTTTTTAATAACGTGATATAAAGTGAATGTGACAACATAAAAAAGCATAAAAAATGAAGTAAAATCTTGTGTTTAAAGAAAATTAAATTGTGTTGCAAAAATTTAAATTTGAAGTAACAAAGAAAATTAAAATAAATTTACAAAAAATTATGTCACCAAAAACAAAATTGTGTTAGAAAAACAACAACAAAAATATTTTAATTTTTTTCTTTTTATAACAAAAAAGGTTTTTAAAAACCTGTGACTAACCATGCCACCATTTAATCATCATCCATCTTTTGAAAGGCTTTAAGCAAACATGTCTTAACAAATTATTTAAACAAAAAAAAATTAAAAATTTATTTTAAAACAAAAAAATTATTTTGCAAAAAAAAATGAGTTTCTAAATGAATGAATCAGTTTTTTTGTTTAACCACAGAAAATATTTTGAAATTCAAACAGCAAAAATTTTTTCAACAAATTTTTTCAAACAACAAAAAATTTTATAAATAATTTAAAATGCAAAAATTCAAAATGACACAAACATACATCATATTAAATAAAATAAAAACAAAAACAAAGAATTAAATTTTTACAACCAAAAATACCAAAGTTTTAATAGATAAAATCTATAAAAAAAATTTTATAAAAAAAAATTTTAAAAATTGTATTAAAAAAAATAAAAAATAAATTTAAATAAGTTCTAGAAGTCAAACAAAAAAAAAAAGAAAATCTAAAAAGTTTTAAATATTCAATAAGAAAATTTTATTGTTAAACTACTTCTCTCCTTGAAACAAATCTACGCATCACAATGTTGGCTGTTAAAAATTTCTTTTTACCGGAACGCACTAAAGCGCCCGACACGCCTCAACGTTTTAGCCGCATGCCTGAAGCCTTTTTGCGCAGCATACGCCGGCGTTCATTACGCGTTAAACGTGCCAAATCTCTAGTCGTTCCCGATCGGGAAAAAAGGAAATCAGGTGAGGTACAGTGTTGGTTCGGACACACACATATATTACTTTTAAAAAAATATTCTTTGAATTCTATTGCATTAAAACAAGGGTTAAAAATTAACCTATAAAACTTCTGCTATAAACAAATGATAGGCGCCAAATGCTGCGTCATAATTTTACAATTGTTGCCTTAGCAGCGCCTAACTATAAGTAATATAAATAAAAAGTGTAATATTCATTAAATCTTTGCCAATAGTGCCACTAAAATATTTATACGCTTTCCTAATAGTTGTATAGCGTTTTAACGCCTCTATTACATGCATGTTATTGCATTGGCAGCACTGAAGCCGTCATAGTCGCGAGCAACACTGGAAGTCAATCTATGTACGCAGAAACCACATCAATGCTTGCTTACCCGTCGCCTATACAGTAAAAATTTGCATATACTCGCATGTATTATATATTTAATAGGTTGCTGCGCAGCATTTGTTGCCTCTTATGTGTTTATAATATGCTTCAAGAGCTGTGACATAAACTATAATACAAATATTTTGGAAGCCTTAAAAAATGTTTATACGCTTTTCTAATAGTTGTATAGCGTTTTAAAGCCTCTATTACATGCATGTTATTGCATTGACAGCACTGAAGCCGTCATAGTCGCGAGCAAGAATGGAAGTCAACCTATGTACACAGAAACCACATCAATGCTTGCTTACCCGTCGCCTATACAGTAAAAATTTGCATGTACTCGCATGTATTATATATTTAATAGGTTGCTGCGCAGCATTTGCTGCCTCTTATGTGTTTATAGCATGCTTTAAAAGCTGTAACATAAACTATAATACAAATATTTAGGAAGCCTTAAAAAATATACTATCCTGAGGATAATTTTCATCGCCACAGAATCTACATGTTGAACTCGAAACAACCTCCATTCTGAATAAGTGTGCCATAAGCCTGCAAGAAATAACCGGCCTTCTGATAGGGCCGTTATACATGCTATTGCATTGGCAGCACTAAACCGTTCATAGTCGCAGGCAAAAATAGAAATTCACCTAAGTGCGCAAACGCCACATCACCCGCCTCCTTTAAAAGAATAATTTCCATGTACTCGCATGTATTCTAATTTTGATAGATTGCTGCGCAGCATTTGCTGCCCCTTATGTGTTTATAGCATGCTTTAAGAGCTGTGACATAAACTATAATACAAATATTTAAGAAGCTTTATAAGCTTTATAAAAATTGTAGAATAAAAGATTTAATCCAGGAATAATCTAAGGTTAGTACCCGGTCTTTTGACAGGGCACTGTAGGCTCATGGTATACTTATTCAGAATGGAAGTTATCTCGAGTTCAACATGTAGATTCTGTGACGAAGAAAATGAATCATCGTAATACATTCTAGGAACATGTGGGACATTAATACATTGCAGAGAGCGAGATCTGAGTCCATATCAAGTTTTAGGCAGAGAATTGTCATTATTGACACTGAGTATCAACCTGAAGATTTTCAGGGTTATAGGCTTGTAGGTGTCATTACAGGAATAGGCCATAAAGTTTGAGGGGAGTACAATAGCTCGTGGATCATATGCCGCAGATATCTGCCTGTAAGGGCTTCTGTCCAATGTATATATGTCCTTCTTAGATAGGTCCCACGTTTTGCAACCATGTGTTACACGCCAGTATTTTACTATGTCTGGATAAGGCAGCGGACATGCAACACCTCTATTCTGAAAGGCTTTGTACACTTTTTTGCCCTTCTTTTTCCTAATTTTTCCCACTACTTAGTAGTCGTGTAAAGTTTGTTGTAATATTAGTTTTGTTTTATTGAAAATGATGAGTATTTCGAATTTGAAAGCGTATTTGGCGATCCACATGAGATCCAAGATCATCGGATAAAATGTGGATTTAGGACTGTCGGCGTCTTCAGTTTTTTGAGAATAATGTTGGCCATGTTATCATAGTCAATGAGGAGCACTTTAGGTCGATGATTGTCATCTTTTTTTTTTAGCCTGAAGTGGAAGAAGCTGCCGTAGTCTAGTAGGTACTGTGTTGGCTTATTAGACGAAAAGCCAGGGTTCAAAGGCCAGACATCAAAACAAAATACAAAAAGTATTTTTTCAGAGACTTCCTCCCAGCAGATTTCTGGCAAAAACTCTGGGAGTAAATAAAAAATTGCCATGAAAAGTTTCTCAAAAATCTGTCGATCGGAATCGACTTTAAACTGTAGCTGCCGCCACTCTTGGATAAAAATTAACACACACAACATAAGTGGTTTGAGAAACTAGGTCGTAATCCGGACTGAAGGGTTGTAATGACCAATTATGCTTGTATGAAGTGGAAGATCTGGACCCCAACGACATGTGGCCTCAACATGAAGGTGCTACGTGCTACATTGGCTATTTGTCATGAGCGATTTGAGGGCATAGTCATCGTACGTGGAGCTGATGTGAACAGGCCACCACGGTCGTGTGATTTTACTCCTTTATACTTTCTCTTCAAACGTTTTTTAAGTCACCGTTGTATGCGAATAAGGCACATGCAATAGAGGCCCTCAAGACCAATATAACCTCTTCCGTCCGCCAATTTAAATCTCATTTATGGAAAATTGAACATTTTGGATGCCCACCATCCCAAGAAGTCGTGGTGAATATCTAATGGATGTTGTATTCCACATATAATCACATCAATAGGTCTTGCAAAAGAATATAAAATACCGATGGTATCTCAAGCACACTTTGTTTTATTTAAATTGTAGCTCTTAATGAAAGACCTGTTATTATATTTTTATTCTGCAAATCTATTTACTGTGTTATAAGTCCATATTTGTTGTATTTGCTCTATTTGTTAGCATATTTTGCTATTTTTTTTAAAAAGCTTATCATCATCTGTGATGTTAAAAGTTCAATAAGTTTAATAATAAAAAAATAATAATTTTTCCCGGCCTTTTTTCTTCTTCTCTCAACTTTTAGTTGAATAAACTTATGGACTCTGACAGACTGGCTAGCTTATGGCTGGCTTTGGCAGCGTTAACTAGGCATTGTTTTTTAATTAATCAATTTAATTAATAAATGTATCATTAATAATAATAAAAAAATTAAAAAATAATATGAGAAAAATAGAGTAGAATTGAATAAATATTTGCAAAGTTTTTATAACAGACAGATAGTGAAAGTCGTCCGGCGGTTTATAGGCGTTAATTTACAGGCTAAAAATAATAATAAAAGGGGAATTAATTTTTTTATGCGATTAAGTACAATATGTTTGCAAAAAAACAAAAGTAATAACAAGATAAGAATTTAACAGATGGGTTAATATGTGTATCGTATATAATGAATAAAAAGGTATTTTTTTTTGTTTAAAAATTTATTTATAAAAATCTGTTTTTTTTTCTTTAAATTTATACTAAATTTCTTATTTTTTGTTTCGTTTTATTTAATTAAAATTTTTTTTGTTATAGGCCATTTACACTACAGCGAAATCTAGTACTTATGAGATTTCGAGCCAAATCTAGTTGATTTGAACTAGATTTCCCATACAAAACAAAATCTATGTACTTATTTAGTAGATTTCGGCAAAATCTACACAAAATCTAGCAAAAATAGAAATGCAACTATGTGTTTTGCCAAAAAGTACATAAAAATACAACGCTGCACAGGAAAAAAATTACATTTCAATTTAAAAACAAAACAAATAAATGTGGAAATATTTTTTAGAAAATTTCCAGTAATCTTATGTATGTATGGCATTTTCAATTAAATGTCTTAAAACAATTATTTCCGAAGGGCTTGTAAAGGGTGTTTTTTATAGAGGTATAGAACTTTAAGCTGCAATAAAACAACGATGGATTATTCGATTGACATGAATTTTATTTATCCGAAAGATAATCTTGTGGCATTACATTTTGAATATGATTTCTGACATATGTAGTCCAATCTGGACGTCCAATTTTCGATGACTTTTTCCAACATTTGTGGCCGTATATCGGCAATAATACGGCGAATGTTGTCTTCCAAATGGTCAAGCATTTGTGGCTTTACCGCATAGACCAATGACTCTACATAGCCCCACAGAAAGTAGTCTAGCGGTGTTAAATCACAAGATCTTGGAGGCCAATTCACAGGTCCAAAACGTGAAATTAGGCGGTCACCAAACGTGTCTTTCAATAAATCTATTGTGGCACGAGCTGTGTGACATGTTGCGCCGTCTTGTTGAAACCACATCTCCTGGACATCATGGTTATTCAATTCAGGAATGAAAACGTTAGTAATCATGGCTCTATACCGATCACCATTGACTGTAACGTTCTGGCCACCATCGTTTTTGAAAAAGTACGGAGCAATGATTCCACCAGCCCATAAAGCGCACCAAACAGTCAGTTTTTCTGGATGTAACGGTGTTTCCACATACACTTGAGGATTGCCTTCACTCCAAATGCGGCAGTTTTGTTTGTTGACATAGCCATTCAACCAGAAGTGCGCTTCATCGCTAAACAAAATTCGCTTATGAAAATCGGGAACAACGGTAATCTCGTTTTGGGCCCATTCGACGAATCTACGCCTTACTTGATGATCGTTTGGCTTCAAATCTTGCACGAGTTGGATTTTGTAAGCACGCAAACCAAGATCCTTCCGCAAAATCTTCCATAAAGTGGATGGACACAGATCCAATTCCTGTGCTCGATGGCGGATGGACTCATTCGGGTCTTCCTCAATGCTACGCTCTACAGCAGCAATAGCTTCTTCTGTACGCACCGTACAGCGTCTCTGGGGATGCGAGTTATCAATAAGAGTAAACGTGGTGCGAAAACGTTCCATGGTTAATCGAATTAACTGCTCTGATGGACGATTTTGTCAACGATAAAATGGACGTAGTGCGCGATACGTTTTCCGCACAGAACCATTATTTTCGAAATAAAACTGCACTATTTGCAAGCGTTGTTCAGGCGTGAGTCTATTCATGATGAATTGCCAAACCAAACTGAGAATAAATCACTTGACAGCTGTTAAATCGGTCGCCATCTTGAAAAGTAATGCCAATTTAAAGTTCTATACCTCCATAAAAAACACCCTTTAAATACTTACATGTATCTATTCCATTCTACTATTTAACAACTGTGTGTAGTAATACATTTGCATTATTTTTTGAAATCTTATATTCAACAAGTTCTGACGCTTTTTTTTCGCAACAACATTATTTCTGTTTGAATCTTATTTGGTCTTGATGAAAACAATACTAAATGTCTTATATTTTTCATTTTTGTTTGGTATTAAACTACATTTGGAAATAATATTATTTTCTTTTAAATTTCAGTCAGCTGTTTTTTTTTATTAAAATGAAATCTTGCTACTATCAAATAAATCCAGTGTAAACGATGTAGATTTTGAGCAAGATTTGAAATCTAATCTACTAGATTTCACTGTAGTGTAAATGGCCTATAAATTTCTTATTTTCTTTCGTTTTATTTAATTAAAATTTTCTGTTAAATAATGTAATTATGTTTCTCATTTTAAATCCTTATTTTTTTTTCAATTTAAAATAAGAATTATTTTTATTTTTATTTAAAATTGTTTTTATTTTTTTATTTTGCTTAAAAATTTATTTATAAAAATCTGTTTTTTTTTTCTTCTTTAAATTTATACTAAAGTTCTTATTTTCTTTCGTTTTATTTGATTAATTTTTTTTTTGTTAAAATATTTCATTATTTTTCTCATTTTAATTCGTTATTTTTTTATTTAAAATCATTTTTTTTAATTTTTTTTATTTTGTTTTTATTTTGTTTTTTATTGCTTTTCTTACAAACTTTAGTATTTAAATTTATTACATATTGTCTTAAATTTTCACATGTCTTTATAATATAATTTTTTTTCATTTTTTTTTTTTTTTGATTTGGCACGCTGTTTTTTTTTTAAATACAATTCACGTTCACAGTTTTTCATTTGAATTGCTTTTTTAATTCGCTAAGAAAAAAAATAAAAAAAAATTTTTTTTTCACACTTTTACGGAAGTCACATTTTCACGGGTGAATGTAAACTTTTAGGTGGCAGTTATAAGCACTAAACCTACATATAACTGTAGTATTGCAGGCTCTTACTTGTAATGTCATCATTACAATAAGACTGTTACGAAGAGGAAAATTTAAGCCCGCATTGAATTTGTGCTCATAAATGCCGGAAAATTCAACCACTTTTTAAAAAGCGATGGGTTTTTCTCTTAATTTTTCTTTTTCATTTCAATCAAGTGTGCAGAAAGAAGCAGCAAACTCTAGTGATTTTTTTAGAGTTTAAAATCATCTTTAATGACCCTCATAAATGTTTCATAAAGTGTTAGTCTTACTTCAACTTTTTTTTTAAATAAATTTTAAATTTACTACATAAAGAAATAAAGGAGGAAGCCTTCCGAAAGTGAATTTCTTTTCATAAAAAAAAATTACTTTGAAAACCTTACTGATGGCCATATTAAAAGCGGCGCCGTACTTGTTGGGTGATTTTTTTGTAAATCACCCGTGGCTTCACAACGGACCGCTCTGCGTGCTCAAGTGAGCTTTTGGTATCAAAGCTACCACTCCAACCTAACCTAACCTAACCTAACCTCTATGTAGCAAGCAAGTCCCTAACAAACATCACCTTGACGTATATTCTCGTCCATGAATACAGAATATTTCTGTGGTAAATTTCCTATCATTAAAGCCAACTTTTATAACCTATTTTTGCAAATGAATTATCCAGGCTAGGTACTGAGCTCACGATCTGCGATATGCTAAAGAGAATAGATGTTCCACATGGGTATTCTCCCGTATATTTACAGGAAAGCTTAATTTGGGTCATAAATCACACTAATGTCATTGTCATAGGCCACTGTCGGAACGGAGTTCACGATTTCCGAATACTAAACATGGGTATATAAAATTGCCATGAAAAGTTTCTCAAAAATATGTCGTTTGGAGTCGACTTTAAACTGTAGGTCTCACTCATGTATAAAAATTAACATACTCAACACAAGTGCTGTGAGAAGCTGGGTCGTAATCCTGACTGAAGGGTTGTAATGACCACTTATGTATGTATGTGTATGTATGTAAACATGGATATTCTCCGTTAGTTTTTATAGGAAAGTTCAACTTTTTTGGCTTCAGAAAGCTATGCGGTCATTTACCGCACTAATGCGGTTCTCACAGACTACTGTACCTATTATGGAAGGCCTTGTGTTCACTCGTATGACTTTTGCAGCAGCTAAGGGCTTTAGAATAGAGAATAGATTTGTTTTACCTCATGTATCAACTTTTTGCCATAACCATACGGAGATTCTTAACTTTCCATATGGTGGTGCCATCGTTGAATTTGATTTTCTTTAGGAAATGCTTGTTCGTTGACTTCTCATGTTCTCAAATGTCTTTTTCGGGAGCTATAGGTTTGAGAATGAAGAATAGATTTCTTTGACCAGGCGGATGTTCTTAACTTCTCATATGATGTCATCTTTACCCTTAATTTTCTTAAGAGAATGTTTTTTCCTCTTGGCTACACATCCACTCAAATAACGTCTTCAGGAGCTAAGGGTATGAAGATGGAGAATAGATTTATTTTACCTCATGTGTCAGTGCCCAGCCCTTGCCATGATGAGGAAGAGGTTCTTAACTTATATAATGTCATCGTTGGCTTTGATTTTCTTTAGGGAGTTTTTGTTCCCCTTAGCTTTACATTCCCGCAAACGACTTCTTCAGGAGCTATGGGTTTGAGGATGGAGAATAGATTTCTTTTAACTCATGTGTAAGAGCTTGGCTCTTGGCATGATGAGGCGAAGGTTCCTCAGCTTGAATATTAATTGCGGTATCAAAATACGAAATATGAAAAGAATTTCCCCTGCGACTTCCTCTCAGCAGATGTCCGGCAAAAAAATAAAAGTTGTCATGAAAAGTTTCTCAATAATCTGTCGTTCGAAGTCGATTTTAAACTGTACGTCCCGCCACTCATGTATAAAATTAACACACACAACATAATTGATGTGAGAACCTGGGTCGTAATTCTGATTGAATGGTTGTAATAATCAATTATGTTATGTTATGGGCCTTAGGATGGAGAATATTTACCCTTATGTGTCAGTTCCTAGCTTTTGCAATGATAAGACAGAGGTTCTGCTCCTTGAATATTTATTGCGTTGGAATCTTACTCTTCAAGGAAGGTTGTTCAACTAACCTAGCAAACATAGTCTAGTAGGTAGTGTGTTGGCTTATTAGACGTAAAGTCAGGGTTCGAGCCCCAGGCCAGGCATCAAAACAAAATACACAAAGTATTTTATAGGGGACTTCCTCTCAGCAGATTTGTGGCAAAAACTCTGAGAGTAAATAAAATTGCCATGAAAAGTTTCTCAAAAATCTGTCGTTCGGAGTCAACTTTAAACTGTTGGTCCCGCAGTTCATGTATAAAATTATCGCACAGAACATAAGTGGTTTGAGAAACTAGGTTGTAATCCTGTCTGAAGGATTGTAATGACCAATTATGTTATGTTATGGGCCTTAGGATGGAGAATAGATTTCTTTTACCTCATATGTATATCAGACCCCGGCTCTTGGCATGATGAGGCGGATGTTCTGCTTCTTGAATATGAATTGTGGTGGTACCTTATTTTTCAATGAGAGTCGGTTAACTAGCCTAGCAAATTTGATAGGTCAAGTGTCCAATAAACTAACTCAGTCAGGCTATCCGACTGTTGTGTTATCTTCCAATCGAAATCCAATGCTATACGGCTCTTGTTCTCAATGTAATGGAAATTAATTTTTGAACTTTTGTGGCTAATCTTACAGCATTTAGCAGTTTTGATTCTTTTTTAAAAGTCAGTATCTTTATTGAACTGCTTTTGCTTCCTGAGATGTTTTGCTAGGCATTGAGAGAGGCTAGCTTCAGTACGTATAGACATTGAAGTTTTCATGGATGTCAAATTTTTGTTGCACCTTTTAATAGGAGTTACTGGTGTATAATTCTTGTATAAGATTACAAATATGTATAGAAATAGAAAATTATTTTGACCTTTAACCTCTTAAAATAATAATAATTTTAGAATTCGTATGTATGAGCAATCGTTTAACCATAACTCAAGGTTTTGTTTCTCTTTTTATAACCAACATTTTAAATGCTTTTAATAGCCTTTTGTAGGTTAATTTTAAACTTAATAAGCAGCTTATATTAGTATGAGTAGTTTGTATATGTATGTATGTATGTGTGATTATGGCGATATTTGTTTCAAAACAATTATAAGATTTCAAAAGCCACAGCTTTAAACAACACATTTGAAGTTTGGTTTTCAAAAAAAAAAAAAATGGCCAGTAAAACACAATAAAAATTAAGTAATTTTTTTTCTGTTTCTTTTTCTTGTTTTTTTATCATTATTATTCAATTTCATCTTGTAGTAATTATAGTGTTAATTATTTTTAAAAAGTTTTTTTTAATGTTTTTTTGATGCAGACAAACCATTTCAGTAGGCAAACAGTAGCAAATAATTTTTTTTCAAATCATATTTTTTAAAAAATTTTTTTTTTTTTGTTTCTGTTATTTCTTTTTTTGAAAAACATAACAACGTATTTTGTTGAAATTTATATTTTACTTACGTGTTAAATAGTATTTTTAAAAAAAGAAAAGATTCATCTTATCTGACGTTAATTTTGATGAAAAAAAGTGAAATTTTTTTTGAAAATTTTTTCAAAAAACAAAGAGAGAGGAGGTGATAACTTACACTGTAAAAAGAAAAGAAAAACAAAAATGAAATTTTTACATAAGGCTTAGACATCCAATTTTAAATTAATGAAAAATTTAATTAAAAATAATAAAAACAATGTTTATCATTTTTAAAGACTTGTGTGATTCCTAGCTTTTAATATAAATTTAAAAAAATTAAATTATGTCGTATAACTCATAATAAATGCTGAAGGATTGCGTTTGCTTTGAGTGTATTTCTTAGTAATCCACATAGACTTCGAAGAAATTATTCATTGTAGTTCCTTACATGATATTGAACGATAATACCACTCTCACTTTTTCAATTCTGTCGTTTATATATTTGGTCAAAACATCAAACAAGACTTAAGGATTCGATGTGTATTGCAATCGCATACGTTTGATTAGAAATATTCACTGTACATGGATGCTGTCACGTCCATTCGCATAGTTTTTGATTTGCAACATGTTGCCTTATTTCATTAAGCAAATTTTATTGCAGACTGTAGGAAATCTATAATGACCTTTGAATCCCATCGAATTAGTCTGCATTTCGCTCAGGCACATAGTGGAAATTTTTTGGAAACAAGTTGGCATATTCCCTTGAGATTGCTGTTCCTAATTATCCAAATATTGAAACAAGACTTGAAGATTTGAACTGCAAAGGGTCCGCCAAATAACTATTTTTTTTTGAAAAAGCTTAAAAAAAAACTACTGAATATTTTCTGAAATTTCTTTTTTTATTTGAAAGTACAATCCATCCTTCCGGTAAATACTGGAAAATATTTTCATTCAAACGGCTGCCTCGGCTGGCCATGCAGTAGCCTACACGATCGGTCCAATTTTTAAGCACATTATCTATTGTGTGCAGCTGTATTTCACCAATGGCTTCACGAATATTGTCCTTTAAAGCGTCAATTGTCTGTGGCTTGTCGGCGTAACACTTATCTTTGAGGCACCCCACAAATAATAGTTCAACGGTGTCAAATCGCAGCTCCGTGATGGCCAAACGACATCAGCTCTGCGGCTGATAATGCGATCTTCAAAAACAGGACGCAAAACATCGAGTGTAGCTTCGGCTGTGTGGCACGTAGCGCCGTCCTGTTGAAACCAAATGTTGCCAATATCCTCCTCTTCAATTTTTGTGAACAAAAATTCGTTCAACATGGCCCGATAACGATCGCCATTGACTGTAACGGCCACTCCTTGCCAATTATGCCTCTGGACCAAAATCCGCACCAAACAGTGACTCGTTTTGGATGCGTCGGCTTTTCAATGTATGCGTGCGGGTTTTCTGTGCCCCAAACGCGACAATTTTGCTTGTTTACATACCCGCCAAGATCAAAATGAGCTTCATATGAAAAGAGGTTTTTTTTTGCTAAAATCGGCATCTTCTGTAGGCTACTGCATGGCCAGCCGAGGCAGCCATTTGAATGAAATTATTTTCCATTATTAACCGGAAGGATTGTACTTTCAAATAAAAAAAGAAATTTGAGAAAATATTCAGTAGTTTTTTTTTAAAGCATTTTCAAAAAAAAAAAGTTATTTGGCGCGGATCCTTTAGATAAGAATAAAATTGCCCGGCCACACATCAAATAAGGGATTAAACTCACCTTTTTGTATATGCCGAGGTGCATTTGAAGAATATCAAAATACTTTTGATATTTACTAACCAGCTCATATGTTCTCTGCTTCTTCACAACAACTTTACAATGAGATTTGAGTTAGAAGGTATGATTTTTGATGTGATGTGTCGCCATGCACCTTAAGACTTTAGTGAAACGAAATAGTAGATCATCACCTCTCTAACTGTCTGGCTCTTAGTAAATAAAATTATGATGATGATGATGAAAAGTTTGATAAACCGGTATGGGGTTTCATTGAACGTCTGAAACTTCTATTTGGAATCGATTCTAGGCTGAGGTACATTAACTCTACGATGGCTGAGTTCTGTGTACCTACATTGGCGAAACTAATCGCAGTCTGAGTTCTGTGTATTTACATTCGCTTAACTAATTGCTTTAGTGGCTTCAGTTTTACTTTAACTGTATCGATACTTTCCTTTCTGCCTTTATCTTTTCTAGGGTAAAAAAGCAGTATCATGTCCACCCAATGTCCAGCTATCCTCCATTGCAGTAGCAATAAAGCATTGATATACAAGCGAATTTTCGAAGGTATTCTATAAGTTTTGCTGACTTGTCAGATAACAGCTTATCAAGTCGTTTATCATTTTCCCTTCATATGGTTGAGATGTACACATGAATGTAAAGTTGAAAAGAATTCAACTTTACACTGACCTCTTCAACTTATGCATGGCATGCATAGCAAGCATTTGTCATTCACAAGCTGTGCGCTGACAATATTTATATTTTTCCTTCTTTTCCGCTTTTGGTCTTCATTAAATTAAAAACAAAAAAAAAACAAAAACAATAAAAAAATAACAATTTAATGCCTGCCATGCATGCAGTCCGTAACTATTTGTCAAATGCACATGTTACTTCATTCCATACGACGACAACGAGTATAATAGACAATTAGATTCTATTTTGTACGTTGTCCGTCTCTAGCATACATTCTTTTTTATTTTGTTTTTGTTTTTGTTTTTCTATTGTAATAGAAACGGTATTTTATAATACATAGTGTGCGTAAATTATAGAGAGAGAGAGAGCTTTGCTCTTTGAATATTTAATTCATTCGTAGAATATTATTGTGGGAATTATTTTATGGCTACTGTGTTGGGTACGGTAGTTAGGCGTTTAAAAATGTTACAAATATGTCACGCCACAGTAGAATCTGAAAAAAAGTGAAATTTTTTTTCGCATTTTCGAAAGAAAGTAAACGAAAGTCAGTGATTTTTGAATGACTTTTTGTTTTTTTTTTCTGTAGAGGTCAAGCTATGATTTTTATTTGAAAGATAGTGCGGGTAGTTTTATGTTTAAGACAAAGGAAAATTATTTTTAATACGATTTCCGTTGTAGAAATTAAACTTATTTTTATAAAACTGAGTGCTAAGAGACTATACTTAATGCTCTCGTCCCATAATTATGAGAGAAGTTTTAAGCCAACAAAAGTCTTAAAGTGTCTTCCATTGTAATTCTTAGTCTTTTGAGGTAATTTTCGACCACTTTTTGACACATATTGGGCGGTATCTCAGCCATAACTTGACTGAATGTTGGTTTTTAAGTGCTCAAAAGTTGAAGGTTTATCTGCATAAACACGGTCTTTCGCGTAGCCACACAAAAAAGCTAATGGTGTCAAATCGCATGATCTTGGTGGCCAGTTTATATCGCCACGATGAAAATTAAGCGACCAGGAAATGTCTCTTGCAATAAAGCCATATTCGCTCGAGTTGTGTGGCATGTGGCACCGTCTTGTTGAAACCACATACTCTCCAAGTCGTATTCTTCAATAGCAGGCAAAAAAAGTGGGTTATCATATGACCATAACGCTCCGAATTGACGGTGACAGTCGTTCCATCGTCGTTTTCGAAGAAGTAAGGTCCAATCACACCTTCGGACCAAAGAGCGCACCAAGCAGTGACTTTTTCTGGATGTAATAGCCTGTCTGCAATTACTTAAGGATTCTCAGAACCCCCAAATACGACAATTTTGTTTATTAACATACCCATCGAGTGTGAAATGTGCTTCATAGCTGAAGAAAATTTTGTTCGATACATGGCTGTGGCAGAATCACCATTTTTGTAGTAGGTTTTGATCATTTTTATGCATTGTGTGATAGTTAAGCGATCCATTTTCGTCAATGTCAGACTTTAAACTGAAAAGAAAAAAAATTGGTTTCACAACTTAGTTCGACAGATGTCGAATTCCAGTCCCATACTTTTGAAACCCCGAAATGGATAACCTTATATTTTATAAGTGAACCCTGAGGTTTGCCTGGGTTGGTACGAACATGTTGCAAAGAATAGATGTTCCACATGGGTATTCTTCGGTTTTTTAACAGGAAAGATGAACTTTGTAGACTACAGGAAGCACTAATGCGGTTCTCACAGGCCATTGTCGCTTTTAGAAGGCATTGCATTCACACAAATGATTTCTTCAGGAGCTATGGTTTTGATTATGAAGAATAGATTTCTTTTACCTCATGTGGCATTGCTCAGCTCTGTGAATGAGGTTTTTCTTCTTGCAATTTAATTGCGGTGTCACAATTAGTCGACGTAGTGTAATAAGTAGTGTCTTGGCTTATTAGACGTAAAGCCAGGGTTCGAGCCCCAGGCCAGACATCAAAACCAAATACAAAAAGTATTTCATCGGCGACTTCCTCTCAGCAGATTTCTGGCAAAAGCTCTGAGAGTAAATAAGATTACCATGAATAGTTTGTCGAAAAAATTTGTCGTTCGGAGTCGACTTTAAATTGTAGTTGCCGCCATTCATGTATAAAATTAACACATACAACATAAGTGGTGTGAGAAACTAGGTCGTAATCCTGACTGAAGGGTTGTAATGATCAATTATTTATGTATGCTTGTCACAATATGTCGACGTAGTGTTGTAGGTAGCGCCTTGGCTTATTAGCCATGGGTGCTCTGTTCAAACGCCAGGTCAGATAACTCCAACAAAATAAAATATGAAAAAATATTTCTTAGGCCACTTCCTCTCAGCAGATTTCTGGCAAAAAACGGAGAGTAAACACCAATTCGAGTTGAAATTGTTCCGAAGCAAGCTTACTCTCTTTCGCTCTCTCTCTCAAAAAGAGAAACGTCAAACTACATATAAAAAAAATTGTTTCCAAACAAAATTTTTTTTCTGAAACGATGGGTGAATCCAGCTTAAATAAAATTGCCACGAAAAAGTATCTCGAAAAATCTTTAAACTGTAGGCCTCGCTGAACAACTCGATAGAAAATTCAAAAATACTTTGGGAAGTATTTTCTAATTCAGTTCCTCCATCCATCTTTCGGGAATTGATGTTACGAATGGGCAAGATAAGTGATCTCGTTTGACAGAAGCGTGTCGGCTGTGGTCACCAAATACGACAATTTTACATACTAACCTAGCCATTTAAAAAGATGTCAGCTTCAATACTTAACACAATTCTTTACTAGAAGTTTTTATCTATTTCAGCCAGTTTCAAATGAGTCACAGCCTGCAAAAATGCAACACAAACGAACTAAATTTTACGGCATGTAACTTAAGATCTTTGCATAAAATTTTTAACGTTGTCAAGGGACAAAGTTTAGATTCTTTTTTTCTGTATTGAATTTGGCTTTAATTTTTAATTTTTAAAAAATAAATTTTTTTTGTTATTGATTTAGTAGGTCATAGGCCATTAATACCATACATACATATGTACTTATTTACGTATTACGTACGTATTATTATTTTTTGTTGTTGTTATGATTTGAAATAATTTTCTATTTATAAAGTGTTACGCTTGGCTAATTATTTTTTTTTTTTAGATTATTTTACTTCCTAAAAAAATTACTTACTCACTCGCACAATAATTGTGTTATAAATTATCTTCACAAACACAACACAACAAAAAAAATCATTTAAATTATTTAAAAATGTAGATGTATGTATGAACACAATACAATTTAGAAAATTAACATAAATTTATAATAACAAAACAATAACAAATAAAATTTATACCGTTTATAACACAATTTTCATTGTCAAAGCGTGCCAGACATGAAATTTGTATGGCCTCTGTGTGGACGAGTGAGTGAGTATTTAAAAGAAAAACAGGTGTTAAATACTTTTAAAAATAAATTTTTAAATAATTTATTTTCATTTCTTTTCAGTTTTTTTTTAAATTTATTTGTTTATAAAAGGTGTTTTTTATAGAGGTATAGAACTTTAAGTTGGCATTACTTTTCAAGATGGCGACCGATTTAACAGCTGTCAAGTGATTTATTCTCAGTTTGGTTTGGCAATTCATCATGAGTAGACTCACGCCTGAACAATGCTTGCAAATAGTGCAATTTTATTTCGAAAATAATGGTTCTGTGCGGAAAACGTATCGCGCACTACGTCCATTTTATCGTCGACAAAATCGTCCATCAGAGCAGTTAATTCGATTAACCATGGAACGTTTTCGCTCCACGTTTACTCTTCTTGATAACTCGCATCCCCAGAGGCGCTGTATCCAGAAAAACTGACTGTTTGGTGCGCTTTATGGGCTGGTGGAATCATTGGTCCGTACATTTTCAAAAACGATGGTGGCCAGAACGTTACAGTCAATGGTGATCGGTATAGAGCCATGATTACTAACTTTTTCATTCCTGAATTGAATAACCATGATGTCCAGAAGATGTGGTTTCAACAAGACGGCGCAACATGTCACACAGCTCGTGCCATAATAGATTTATTGAAAGACACGTTTGGTGACCGCCTAATTTCACGTTTTGGACCTGTGAATTGGCCTCCAAGATCTTGTGATTTAACACCGCTAGACTACTTTCTGTGGGGCTATGTAAAGTCATTGGTCTATGCGGTAAAGCCACAAACGCTTGACCATTTGGAAGACAACATTCGCCGTATTATTGCCAATATACTGCCACAAATGTTGGAAAAAGTCATCGAAAATTGGACGTCCTGATTGGACTACATCCGCGCCAGCCGTGGCGGTCATATGCCAGAAATCATATTTAAAATGTAATGCCACAAGATTATCTTTCGGATAAATAAACTTCATGTCAATCGAATAATCCATCGTTGTTTTATTGCAACTTAAAGTTCTATACCTCTATAAAAAAACACCCTTTAGTTTAAAGATAGAAAGAAAAGAAAAATATGCTAAAAAAAATTATGACCCGATTTTCTTTTGTTTTCTTGATTTATTTCTGTCTTAAAGAAAATAATTGTTTTTTGTTTTTCAACATCATTAATCTTTTTATGAGTTTCCATAAGGAAAAACTCAATGATTTGAAAAATTTATTATTCCAACAAAAATAAAAATCAAATCAAATAAAATCATAGGGTATTCATTAATTATTAAAGTTTTAAATCCTTAAGGATTGTTTGTAATTTTTTCCTTTCATTGCAAATAAGTTTGTTTCGTACATTCATAGGCTTTAAAAATTTTAGGCTTTTTAGATCAAATTGTTTAAAAAATAAAATCTATTAGAAAAATACTTGTTCAATCCAAATGTAAACAAAGTTAAATGGCTAGAGGCTATGAAAGCTGAATACGAATCGTTAATTAGAAATAAAACTTGGGATTTAGTAGATAAGCTCGAAGGGAAAAACATTATCGGATGCAAGTGGGTATTTGCATTAAAACATAATGCAGATGGTTCAATTGAAAAATATAAAGCGCGTCTAGTAGCTCAAGGGTGCTCTCAAAAATATAGTATTGATTTTTATGAAACTTTTGCACCGGTAGTAACACACTCAACTATAAGGTTAATATTAGCGCTGGCAGCAAGGCATAAATTATTGATTAATCATGTTGATGTAGTTGCAGCATACTTAAATGGAAATTTAGAAGAGGAGATTTATATGTCTCAGCCAAAAATGTTTGAAAACAAGGAATATCCCAATAAAGTTTGTAAATTAAAAAAGTATCTCTACGGTTTAAAGCAAGCAGGACGTGAATGGAACAAGCGTGTAAATGAAATCTTAATAGAAATGAATTTTCAGAGATGTAAACACGATACCTGCGTATACTTAAAAAGAAGCGGAAATAATTTATGTATAATTGCTTTATATGTCGATGACATGTTATTGGCATGTTCAAATGAATTAGAAATGAAAAATGTTATATCAAGTTTAAATAATTCGGTAGATGTAATTGATAGAGGACCGATATCATTTTACCTTGGAATGGAAATTAGTCGTGATGGTCCACGGGGCAGTATATCCATTCATCAGAAGAAGTACGCTGAAGAGATATTGGAAAAATGGAATATGACGAATTGCAAGCCGGCGGCAACACCTTGGGCAAGTGGAACAATACTCAAAAAATGCGCAGAAAATTGTGAGAATTTAGACACAAAAAACTATCAAAGTCTTATTGGAGCGATAATGTATTTGACAGTTATTTCTAGACCAGATTTAATACATGTTGTCTCTAAGTTATCTCAATTTAATACTCATCCACATAAAGAATATTTTCAAGCTGCAAAATATGTGTTGATATACCTAAGGAAGAATCCTGTTGGTAAAATTTCACACTCTTCAGAAGTAGAAGATATTTTGTGTTTTACAGATTCAGACTGGGGCAACGATACTTTCGACAGAAAATCCTATTCTGGTCATGTGGTTTTAATGGCGGGTGGTCCAGTAGCTTGGGAGTCTCGTAAACAACCTGTTGTAGCACTAAGTACTATGGAGGCTGAATATATAGCTTTATGTCAGAGAGCTAAAGAAGTAGTTTTTATTCGTGGGTTATTGGAAGAGCTTGGATTTTTACAATATGTTAGCAAACCTACTTCTATATTATGTGACAATCAATCTGCAGCATTTACGGTGAAGAATCCTACAGTACAGAAGAAGAGTATGCATATTGATATTAGATACCATTATGTACGAGATAAATATGAAGAAAAAGAAATCGATTTACTATATGTTACATCCGATAACAATGCAGCTGATATTTTAACAAAGACGTTGGCTAAGCAGAACCACGTAGACTCTTAAAGATTGAATTTTAAATATTAATTGTAATTGTTATAATTGTATACATTTGATTTGTGTGGGAGATTGTTAGAAAAATACTTGTTCAATCCAAATGTAAACAAAGTAGTTTTTCTGTAAAAGAAAAATTTTTGACTTTAAAATGGTTTTCTTGTATTTTTTCATTCCAATTTTAACTTTCATTCAATAAAGAATAAATTTTAATAATTTAATAAATTAAATTATAATTTCGAATATCCATCATCTTTATTTAATCTTTGAGCTTTTACCACTGCACGCTCATAGGAATTTATCCAACAAAATCAAATCAAATCAAGTCGTATTCATTAATTATTAAAGATTTATTCCTTAAATTCTAGCTTCCTTAAAAAATTGCTTGACTCCTACGTTTAACAGCCTTTTAAATAAAAAAAATAAATTGTTTTCTTAATCTCTATTATTTCAATAAATAAATAAACATAAATTACTTAATTTTAAAATATTTTAATTAATTAATTAATTTTATTTTTCCTTAATTAAGCCTCTTTAAAATGTGATCTCATTTTAAAAAAAAAAATATAAAAAAATTTATATTTTCTGTGTCGCCTTATTTTAATTGCTTTTTTCTTATTTAATTAAAAATTCTCTTTGTTTACTTCAAGAAAATAAAAAATATAAATAAAACAATACTAAAAACAAGTGTTAAATTAAGCAAAATATTTATAAAAGAAAAAATAAACTCAATACTACAATACAAGTTTAAAACGTGTTTCTTTTTATTCAATCTTTTCTTTTTTTTTTCTTTTTTAAATAAAAGACGCCATAAATAAATCGTGAGTTGTAGTACAATAAAGGCTTTTTGTTAACATCATTAACATCTAAGAAATGCTAATGAAACGCATATTAACTCCAAGCAAATAGTATTTAAATACATTTTTGCTAATTGATACATAATTTAAGATAACTGGGGGGAGGAAAAGGCATTGAAAAAATTTTAATTTTTCTTAAAATATCAAATAATTAACGAAACGTTGAAAACTTATTAATTTCATAAAAAAACACTTCCATTTAATTGTAATATTAATCAAAAGAGTCAATTAAATATTTCATCAATTCAATTAAATTATTAATAGAGTATTAATATCGAATATTCATTATATATTACAGAATATACTTAATTTCTTTCATTCTTTCATTCTTTTAATTAAATTTAACCTTTTAATTGCATCCCATCTGACCCCAGGTCACACATCTCCAACAAAACGAATTATGAACAAATATTTCATCGGGGACTTCCTCTCAGCAGATTTCTGGCAAAAACTTTGAGAGTAAATGAAATACCCATGACAAGTTTCTCAAAAAATCTGTCTTTCGGAGTCGATTTTAAACTTTAAGTTCCGCCACTCATGTATAAATTTAGCACACACAACGTAAGTAGTGTGTTCCACTTGGGTTGTAATGACCAATTATGTATGTATGTATGTATGTAATCTGAAAAGATGTAATAAATGTCAGTAAGCTCTAGGCGTTCGTTTTTAGCCTTTAATTAAAAATATTAATAACAATTTAATTATTTAAATTTCAAATAAATTTTAATTAAAGTAATTAAAATTTGTAATTGAAAGTTTTAATTACATTTATAATTATTAATTTTAATTAGTTTAAAAAAAAATTCTTTTACTCAAATAATTTCATTAATTAATTTTAAAGAATTTAAATAAACATTTTTGTTACGTTAGCAAACATTTTTAATTAAATTTTATTACCTTAGTTAAATAAATTTAATTAAAAATTTTAATTAAATTTCGTATTTAAAATTTTATTTAAATTCTTTAAGAATTTAATTAATTAATTTAATTAATTACATACATCATTACACCCCTTCTGTCAGGATTACGACCTAGTTTCTCACACCACTTATGTTCTGTGTGTTAATTTTATACATAAGTGGCGAAACCTACAGCTTAAAGTCGACTCCAAACGACAGATTTTTGAGAAACTTTTCATGGCAATTTCATTTTATTTGCTCCCAGAGTTTTTGCCAGAAATCCGCTGAGAGGAAGTCGCCGAAGAAATACTTTTGGTAGTTTATTTTGATGTCTGGCCTGGGGTTCGAACCCTGGCTTTTCATCTAATAAGCCAACACACTACCTACTAGACCACGGCGACTTCTATGACACAAAATTCGAAGCAAAAAATTTTCTCATTTTAGGTTTCTCGCCAGCATTTGGGAGCGGGGAAGGTGCCTATTAATGACGGGAGAATATAAGGGCTCTATTTTGTTCCAATGTGGCTTGTGTTTCAATGTTCTATTATTACCACAACAGGACGGTGAATTACAGGAACTTTTTCTACTCGTATATTGCATTACAGAGAAAATACCTTTTTCAGTCGCTCTATCTGTATAAAGAACGCTCTTTCTACGCCATGAGTTGAAATCTATCGTCCATAAATACTATTCTCGCTTTGTGCTTATCCACAACATGGTTCTCTTGTTTCAAAAAACTATTTCGCTCAATGAGAGAATATTTACTCTCAAAAATGCCACATAATTCGAGTTATTAAAGACACAAACCATGTGTAAAAAATACTTGTTCTATTGGGAATTTTATTTTTTAATTTTTAAAGAATATTAAAGGTTTTTATTGTAATTTTAATATTTTTTTTAAATTCTTTTACGTTTTAATTTAATTTAAATTTATAACTGACGTATAAGCTTTTAAAACTCTTTCATCAAAATAAAACAAAACCGTATAAGTTTTTATGATTGCTTTTTAATGTTAATTTATAAGAAAAAAAAAACAAGTAAATTTAAAAATAATTTTGTTGTGTTCTCTTGTAACAATTAACATTTCTGTTGTTAGCTTTATCTTATCGCGACAAATTTTTACCTTCAAAAAAAACTTTGTTTTTGTTAAAATTATTTTTTTTTTTGCAAAAAAGTACAACAAAAAAACAAAGAAATGCCTATGGTACCCATATGGTATATGAATAATTCGCAATTTACTTGATATCTTATCATTTGTGAGATATATGGACAACAAAAAAAAAAAAAAAAAAGAAAAGAAAATTACATTTACGTCTGTATAGTCAATGATAAGAGAAATACAATGAAGCAATTTGTTGAAGAAATGAAATGAAAGAGCCCCCCTATTAATAACAAATTATTTAATTAAAAAAAAAAAAGAAATTCATTGAAAACAAAATTTTCAAAATTTCCCAACAAACAATATATATGTACGTGCATGCAGATGTATCGAGTATAAACAATTTAAAAGGAAATGAAATGAAGAAAGCGTGTCACAAAGTTAGATAAATTAATTAATAATAAATTTTAGATAATTTATATAAAAAAAAAATTTACAATAAAAAATAAGACAATATGACAAGAAAATTCAATACACTTTCCATAAAATCAATTATTATTTTTTAATTAAATTTTGTAATTATTTCTACTAATTTTAATTTATAAAACAAAAATAGATGAAAAGTTTAATTGATGCTTTTAATCAAGACAATGAACATAATGTTTAACTGGCACTAAGAATTCGATACACAACTTAACCATTTTGAGATTCTAATAACCACACAAAGCCAAATAACCAATCAATAGATGCCAGAAAACCCTAAAAAAATGAAAAATATTGTATTAACAAGAAGATTAAATAAACTTTCAATGAAATCAATTATTTTTAAATTAAAATTTGTAATTATTTCTATTAATTTTTTGTTTAAATTGCAAACGAAAAAGTTTCATTAAACTGATTAAAGCACTCAAGTATATTCATTGATTAATTAATTAAATGAAGTCGCCGTGGTCTAGTAGGTAGTGTGTTGGCTTATTAGACGAAAAGCCAGGGTTCGAGCCCTAGGCCAAACATCAAAAAAAACTACAATATGTATTTCTTCGGCGACTTCCTCTCAGCAGATTTCTGGCAAAAAATCTGCGGGTAAATAAAATTGCAATGAAAAGTTTCTCAAAAATCTGTCGTTCGGAGTCGACTTCAAACTGTGGGTCCCGCCACTCATGACATAAAATTAACACACACACAACATAAGTGGTGTGAGAAACTAGGTAGTAATCTGGACTGAAGGGTTGTAATGACCAATTATGTATGTGAGGCATCATTTGCGGCTTGTTTTGCTTTTCTTTCTCAATGTGAAAAAATGCAGCTGAAGCCCATCTGACGACCTGTATGATTCAGAAGTGCTGATTTTGATATGGCAAATAAAGACAGCCCAATAGACTGTAATTTAGAACAGAATCTTTTTTCCATCATTACTTTAAGTTAAATTAAATGCAGGGTAGGCATTTCTCCTTTACCTGGAGACCTATTGTAACAGAAAGAATCAATCAATCAATTTCTAGCTTGAAGTCTTATATCCAATATGCTTGAAATCTTGAAACAAATTGATAGGCGCCTGAGACACATTTTTTCCATATGTTTTTAAAAGTTGTATTGGTTAGGGGCTATCAAATTGTGTGAATGAAAAAAATGTGTATATGTTTTCATATGTTTTTAAAAAGTTGTGTTGGTTTCGGGCTATCAAATTGTTTGAATACCACGAGATACACAATACAGCATAGCATTGAGCGTTCACAAACAATCAAGTGTATTCAATACAACATACACGATACAAAGTCGTGTGAATTGCCCATATATTAAAAGCAATCACTTATGTATACCTTCAAATAAATCTAGATGAATGCCCAAATTTTTTTCTAGGGCACTCCTCTCCTCTTGCTAAAGCTTTAAATTAAACAAAAATTTGTTTGGCATAAAATTTTTTAAGTTTCTCGGCATCTATTGATTGTTTAGTAGTCTTCGTATGGTTATCATAACCTCAAAAAGAAAATGTAACCATGAAATTTGCTGGTTAAACAATATGTTCATTGTTTTGATTAAAAGTATCAATTAAACTTTTCATCAATTTTGCAAAACCCTATTACTGTTATTATTCTCGTGTATAGGTTCTAGAATTTGGGGTCATAGGATTTATTGTGCTGCCTTTAATCTGTATAGGGTTTTTTCATACTATTACCCTGCTGTTGGTTTTATAAAGTTTAGAACATAGCTTGTTCTGTGTCTGTTAGCATAACTTTCTGCGTAGAAACACACGAATTATTACTCCTGATTAACGCCGCCTAGGTTTCGTATGTATATTCTGCAGAAGCTTTAAATTAAAAACAATAATTAAAATTAAATTTTAAATTAAAAATAAATATAAATTTAAAAAAAATTAAATTTAAAAAAAATTTAAATTTAAAAAAAAAAATTTTTTTAAATTTAAAAAAAAATTTAAATTTAAAAAAAAAAATTGTTTATAATTTGTTTTAAATTTAACAAAAAAAAAAAAACGTTTTTAACAATTGTTAATTACAATTGTTTAAATACTTTTCTTTGTCATAAAAGGAAGTTTTTCTTTCCGTCTTTTGTTGTTTTAATGAAATAGAAAGTCATTTATTGTTTACCGAATTTGCTTAATAATTTCATTAAAAAAAATTTCAGTATGTATTGTTGCTGCTAACATAAAATATGTGTAGGAAGTCTATTTTGAGACTTAAATTAATTAATTAATTTTCTTAAAATATTTGTTCACATTTAAGTTTCCTTTTTTGGCATAAAAACCAAAAAAACGTTGAAATTTCAAAGCAACATAGGCCCTACATGCGACCTACGCTAATTATTTTCATATATGTATGTAATGTTCATGACTTCTAAACTTCCTGTGTATAATTTTAATGATATTTCGTATTTTTTTTTTTTATTATTTGTTTATTATGAATTTATGAAACCATATCGGAATTTGGTTTCATTTATTAGCATAACAAACAATTGTTGTAAGGTTACAATAGAGAGAAAAAAATGTAAAAAATTTATGACAATACAAGAGAAGTGAGCCGCGCGCTTACATTTTATGTTGTGCTATTAAATGAAAACTTCCGCTTAAATTAATCATATTAAATACAAAAAAAAGTGGAAATTATAAAATTTACATACAATTTGAATTCGAATTTTAACCCCCACATATGCAAATTATTTAAATATTAAACAAAAAAAAAAAAAAAAAATACCAGACAAAAAACATAAACATACTTAGGCAAGTGCTTTTGTTATATAAAAAGGGTTGGGCTGCCTGCCCACTACCTTTAGAACTCATAGTTGTGGAACATTTCATACCACATTCTTTAAATGAAAATAAAAATCCCTTCCCTATAAAAGGGCTTCTATTTAATTTGTACGTTCGTTTGTTTGTAAAAATAGAAAGAAAAAAACAACAAAAAATGTTTTTAAATATTTTTCCCTGTTTTATGTGCCTTGCATTTTAAAGTTTTATTTGTTGTTGCTCGTTCCATACTCATTTAATTGTTCAAGCATAACACACACACACATCATTATGACGTTGCCCAACATAATCAGAATCATCATCATCATCAACAACAGCACTCACCAACATTAAACAACCAACGTCAGCTTTGTCGTCGTCATTATAGTGAAAAATATTTAAAGCCTCGCTCTCTGTCTCTCTCTCTCTATATGGTAACAGTAAAATACTCTCTGCCTTCTTTGGTTTTATAGAACTTTTTTTGTTTCCATTATTTTCATTATTTAATTTTATTTTTATTCTATTATTATTTTTCTTTTCTTTTTTTTAATTTAAATATTTTTATGGTTATGCTTTGTATTACTTTTTTTCATTAAAAAAAATCTTAAAATTTTTATGTTGCCTTGCCTATTTGCCTGCCTGCTATAGTTTTGCTTTATTTCAACCACAATTTCTAAGAGGGCAACAAGTGTTTTTTAATGTGCCGTAGCATTCCCATAGAAAAATTCCTCTGCTAAAAACAAAGCCAGAGTAGCAGTAGTAGCAGGCCCTTGTTTAACTTTAAAGCGGAAGTAAAAGTTTTAAGGGAATAAAATAGGTTTGGTGTATAGATTTTTAAATTATAAACATATTTTTATAACGATTTTCAATAATTTATTCAAAAATTCATAAAATTTTTTTGAATTCGGTGTGTTTTCAAAGTACAGCCTTAAATACACCTGCAGTTTTATATACTTAATCTGAAAAGAGGAAATTTCTTTAAATTTTTTCAATTTTTAATTATTTTTTGGAATAATTCTGCCACCACTTTCTGCAAAAGAGTGCGAAAAAAAATCTTATTTTCTTATAAAAGAAAAACTTTTCATTAAGAATATCATTTTAGTAAATACACACTAATTTTTGGTACTTTTTAACAAAATGGCATTTTAAATAATGTAGCTTTTTATTCTTAGATTCAATAATATTTTAAAAATAATATTTTTCTTTTAAAATACCTCTTTACTAAAAAGTAATTTTTTCTTACCATTACAAAGCACCTTTTGTACTTAAAATTAACTTTTATAATCGAAATGTTTTGCAAAATCAACAAAAAGTAAAAAATAAAAGTAATATTAAACATTAAAAATATATTTTTCGTTAATAGTACTTTTTGGTGCCTTTTTTCAGAAATAGTATTTTAAATAAAGTACCCTTTTTTCTTCGATTATATTTTATTTAAAAATTTATATTTTTTCTTTGAAAGTAGCTACATATATAGTAAAAAAAAGTACATTTTGTTACCATTAAAAAAGTACCTTTTATGCTTAAATTAGCTTTTATACTTGAAATTTTTGGAAATTAACAAATAAAAAGTAAATCTGTATTTGATTTTTTTTTTTGTAAAAGAAATCTAAATCTAAAAATATCTCTTTAGTGAAAAGTACTTTTTTTGGTGCCAACAAAAAAAGTACCTTTTATACTTAAAATTAGTTTTTATACTCGAAATGTTTTGCAAAATCAACAGAAAAGTAAATCTTTTCTTAGATTTGTTTTTTATTAAAGAAAACTTTTCCATTAAAAATATCTTTTTAGTGAATAGTACCTTCTTGGTACCTTTTTTAATATATTAATAGTATTTTCTCTTTTTTAAATTAAATTACATTTTTCTTTAAGAAATACCTTTTTAGTAAAAAGTTCTTCTCTGATACCATTAAAAAGGTACCTTTTATACTTGAAATTAGTTTTTATACTCGAAATGTTTTGCAAAATCAACAGAAAAGTTATTCTTAAATAAAGTACCTTTTTCTTAAATTAAATTTTATAATAAAATGAATATTTTTCGTTAAAGTTGCTCTTTAGTAAAAAAGTACTTTTTTGCTACCATTTTTACAAATAGTATTTTAAGAAAACACATTTCCTACTAAACGGAATATTTCTCCTTAAAAAATCTCTTTAGCAAAAAGTACTCTTTGTGGTAGCACTTTTACAAATAGTACTTTAAGAATTAACACATTTCCGATTTAAATTAGCTCATATACTTAAAATGTTAATGGAATTTAACAAAAAAAAAGGTGCCTTTTTTATGATTAAATTTTATTATAAAAGGAATCTTATTCCATTAAGAATACCTTTTTAGTGAATACTACTTTTTAGGGCGTATTTTTTGAGAGTAGTATTTTTCTTATGTGATTTTCTAAAATCCCAGGTGAATGCGAATATGCCACAAATCACCTCGGTCCAAAAAGCCAATGGAACTGATGCATACATACATAATTGGTCATTACAACCCTTCCGTCAGGATTACGTTCTAGCTTCGCACATCACTTATTGTTCTGTGTGTTAATTTTTTACATGAGCGGCGAAACCTACAGTTTAAAGGCGACTCCGAACGACAGGTTTTAGAGAAACTTGTCATAGCAATTTTTGATTCACTCTCAGAGTTTTTACCAGAAATCTGGTGAGAGGAAGCGGCCGAAGAAATATGTTTTCCTTTTTCGGGGAGTTGGAACCGAAACCTCATGTCTAATAAAACAACTCACGACCTACTAGACTGAGGCGACTTCAAGGAACTCATGCCATTGATCAAATTCAGCTTGATTTATATGCCATAGTTGTGGTAATATTTAACATCTCGAATGAGCTCCACCTAGAGAAGCCGTGGCGGATATTTAAACGATGTTATATGACACACACATTAACGTCAATAATAAGTCTTTCGAGTGAATAAAAAGCTTCTATGATATCTTATGTACACTTTGTTTTATTTTAATTTAAAGATGGAAAACACTTAATGTAAGACCCGATATAAGTATTTGCTTTTCAGAATATACTGAAAAATCTCACTCCATAGTTTCACCACAAAAACATATCATATTTATTTCGTATATAAAATAAATTGTAACAAAAAATTTTAAGGATTTAAAATCAATAAGAAAGGAATACGGCAGATGTTTTCTTAAATGTTTTGCCTTTTATTTTTTTCTTTTGTTTGTTCCCATGGCACTTCATAAATATGCCAAAAAAAATTTAATAGAGTAGTGCAGCCAACGCTTATAATCATAATTTTTCTAAAGAAAATCACACAAGAGACTCAATATCGTCATGTCATCAATAATGCCTTGTACTTGGAGACACAATCAATATGTAGGACAGGACATCAATTGATGATTGTTTTCCTTTTTTGGTCAAAGTGATTGACAAAAAAAAATGTTCTTTTCCACAAAAAAAAGGACACAATATTCTTTAAGAAAAAAATTGTCATAATAATCACACACAGACATTTTGTCTAGGATATGTATGTAACTAAGGTTTTGCTTAAAAAGGCCAAAAATTATGAAATTTATGATTTTTTTTTTTTCATAAATTTAATGCTCATTTCAATTAAATGAAAAATTGATGAGAGTTTTCAATTGTAATTTTTTTTTGTTAATTTCTTGCAAGAACTCGGGTAGTTTTGGGGAAATGTTTGATAAAATTTTTAAAATAAAATTATTTTCATAACCTTGTTATTGATATGAGAAAGGAAGGGTGGTTGTAAAATACAAGATGCCAGATATAATGTATCAATCATAAATAGTTTAAAGCTTGATAAAGGTATTTAAATTTATCCAAAGAAAATTTTTTTTATTTTCAAATTTTAAATAAAAGTACCAAAAAAGGAGTTCAACTTTATAATCCTCTACATAAAGTGGTATTGTAAAATAAGTACCTAAAATTTTAAAGCCCATAATATTATAAAATTACTATGTTTAAGTTATCATTTTGTTATCGAACGACTTTTAGTATGAAGATATAAAAGTATCCCGTTATGTAGTTCTTTTTTATTTTATTTAAAAAAGTACCAAACAACGAAATGTATCTTTTAATTTAATATATCTCCTTTTTTAGCTCATTAGTGTCATAAATTTTGATACCAATGTTTTATTAAACAAATTTTGAAAAAGTACTAAACAAATATTAAAAAGTACCAACAAAAGTACCAAAAAAAAGTACTAAAAAGTACCAGAAAAAGTTCTCCATTTAAAGCAAACTATTCTAAAATAATATTTTAGCACTCTCTAAATTCAAACCTAAAAAGTACCAATCAGGAAATAAAATGTAAGTACCTTTCTTGTAACCCCCAATAAAATTTGAAGCTCTTACTGGAAATTTGTCATACAATTAAGTGTTGTGTGGCTTTATGGCGCTGTCTTCTTGAAACCATATATATCCAGTTCATTATTTTCGTTTGTGGTCCAATAAAAGTCGGTATCAGACAGCAATAGCGCGTTGAAAACAGTTGCTGGAAACTGCGCTCAGTACCAGTTCTTCCCGGAATTATTTTCACAGGAATGATGGTCCAATGACGTCCCCATTATAAGACCAAACACACATTTTCCCGGTTAAATTGCATTTCCACCACAACCACTTCTGGGTTCTTCGAGCCTTATATGCGATAGTTTTGTTTGTTAACGTGACCACCAAGAAATGATTTGAAGGAAATTCTCCTTGAATAAAATCATTAACATTGGATATCTACAGTGCTGTAAATAGTCCAGCCGGCTTCAATTGTTACGCAAGTTGAGCCTTATATGCGATAGTTTTGTTTGTTAACGTGACCACCAAGAAATGATTTGAAGGAAATTCTCCTTGAAGAAAATCATTAACATTGGATATCTACAGTGCTGTAAATAGTCCAGCCGGCTTCAATTGTTACGCAAGTTGAACCCTGGTCAGACATCTCAAATAAAACGAAATATGAAAAAAATATTTCTTCGGAGACTTTTGCTCAGCAGATTTCTGGCAAAAGCTCTGAGAGTAAATAAAGTTGCCATAAAAAGTTTCTCAAAAAATCTGTCGTTCGGAATCGTCTTTAAGGTGTAGGTGCCACCACTAATGTATAAAAATTAACACACACAACATAAGTGGCGTAAGAAACTAGGTTGTAATCTTGACTGAAGGGTTGTAATGAGCAATTATGTGTGGTTATGTATGTATGTATACATAATGACCCGTTGGGTAGTTAGGTCCGGCACAGTTTCTTTAATAGATGCAATACCTTTGGCAACATGTATATTGCCATCCTTAAATTTCTTAAGAATCTCATCAATAGATGGTAGTTCGATTATGATAACCGTGTTCACTCGGCAAATGATTGAAAAAATGGCCGCTCTCGAACCATCACTTTTTGTTGTCAGTTTCAAACTACTTTTTTACATTTCTCTGTTAAACGATTTATATGGCGAATGGCTTGTAATTAATTGGTCAGATGAAAGCCTTGTGTAGGAGGACGGTTGTTAAATTACTTACAAAAAATATACCAACAAAAATGGGTAAAAAATTTACTTATCACTTATGAAAATCTCAAAATTTTGAAATAATTTTTAAAATAAAGGGTCCGCCAAATAACTTTTTTTTTTTTTGAAAATGCTTTAAAAAAAAACTACTGAATATTTTCTCAAATTTCTTTTTTTATTTGAAAGTACAATCCTTCCGGTTAATAATGGAAAATAACTTCTTTCAAATGGCCGCCTCGGCTGAACATGCAGTAGCCTACACCAGAAGATGCCGATTTTGGCAAAAAAAAATCATCTTTTCAGATGAAGCTCATTTTGATCTTGGCGGGTATGCAGACAAGCAAAATTGTCGCATTTGGAGCACAGAAAACCCGTACGCATACATTGAAAAGCCGATGCACCCAAAACGAGTCACTGTTTGGTGCGGATTTTGGTCCAGAGGCATAATTGGGCCATTTTTCTTCGAAAATGAGCAAGGAGTGGCCGTTACAGTCAATGGCGATCGTTATCGGGCCATGTTGAACGAATTTTTATTCACAAAAATTGAAGAGGAGGATATTGGCAACATTTGGTTTCAAAAGGAGGGCGCTACGTGCCACACAGCCGAAGCTACACTCGATGTTTTGCGCCCTGTTTTTGAAGATCGCATTATCAGCCGCAGAGCTGATGTCGTTTGGCCACCTCGGAGCTGCGATTTGACACCGTTGGACTATTATTTGTGGGGTGCCGTCAAAGATAAGCGTTACGCCAACAAGCCTGAGACAATCGACGCTTTAAAGGACAATATTCGTGAAGCCATTGGTGAAATACAGCTGCACACAATCGATAATGTGCTTAAAAATTGAAACGATCGTGCAGGCTACTGCATGGCCAGCCATTCGAAAATATTCAGTAGTTTTTATTTTTAAAGCATTTCCAAAAAAAATGTTATTTGGCGTACCCTATACGTTTAACATTTATTTGTTCCCCACATACTATTTTTATTGAAAAAAATTGAAATTATTTTAAATTTTTTAAATATTTTTTTTAATAACAATTTTCTTTTTTAATTCAATTTTCTTTTTGGTAATGGCATGCAAAGCATTCAACTATTTTTAAATGCGAGACAACGTTTATCATTCAGTTTTTTATTTTTTTATGGCATTTTAACAATTTAATTTCGTTGTCAATATTTTTGCTATTTTTGTGCTCTCCGTTCACATACCAAATCCGTTTAACTAATTAGTTTAGACATTGTAAATGGACTCGTTCGGCTAAAACGGAATAATTTTTCTGTTTGCAAAACTTTTTCCATTTGTTACACACAATATTATGGCCAACAACACATGGCCTGTTATACTCGTAAAGTCTAATTGCTTTTAACTACTGGTCTTTAGATTTTTGCTCTGGTAACTGGCAATTATATGGTTATAAATCATCATACATACGTATATACACCTGCACCCAGTATAGGCCATATGCTGTGTGGTTGCCATGAGCGAAGAAGCAGAAAAAAAGAAGAAGTGTGCTACCAAACAATACAATTTTACCATGAAAATACAGGCCTAAACGGAATGAGTTTAAAAATAAAATAAAAAATAAAAAATAAAAAAGCATTTAAACATGTCATGAGTTTTTACACTCTTTTAGAAGAAAATTGCGTGTAAATATGACATTAAAGACATCAAACACATCAGACACAGACACATGCCAGGCCATCTTAAACTGGCATTTAAAAAACACTGTCTCGAGCAACACTGTTAAAGCCAAAACTAAAGAATACGAATAAAACGAAGAGATAAGATGTTTATCGATAACATGCCCCCCGTCCATAATAAATTGGCGCCAATTGCTTTTAAATTCTTTTGTTATGCCTCAACTCACTGCCTCACTTTTCTCTACTTTTGTTTTCTAATTTAATTTAATTGTTCTTTCTTAAGAATACTGTTTTCCATTCTATTGAGAACTTCTGAAATGCAAATCATAAATTCCTTAACTCAGCTGGTATTATAATCTCCAACCCACTCTTAAAAGTTTTCTTTCGTTGACGTTGTTATTTAATTAAACGCCTACTTTCCCTTGGAGATTATGAATTCAGTTAATTAATGAAGATGCGACACATAATTTATGATTAAGCTTATGAATATGAATAATCCATTAGCCTAGACAAATTAGCAAAAAAAAAAGTGAAATTTTTTTAAGACAGTGGGTCACAAAAGTGAAGCAACTTTTAGTAAAACATGTATAAATTTCTTGCTTCTCTTTTTGCAATGAAAGGCTTGGTCAATTGCAAGCATCGGGATTACAACCTAGCTTAAAATTTTTAAAAGACAGTGGGTCACAAAAGTAAAACAACTTTTAGTAAAACATGTATAAATTTCTTGCTTCTCTTTTTGCAATGAAAAGCTTGGTTAATTGCAATCATCCCAGCTTAAAATTTTTAAAAGACAGTGGGTCACAAAAGTAAAACAACTTTTACTAAAACATGTATAAATTCCTTTCTTCTCTTTTCTCAATGAAAAGCTTGGTCAATTGCAATCATCATTTAGTCAAGATTGCAATCTAGATTTAAATTTTTAAAAGACAGTGGGTTACAAAAGTGAATCAACTTTTACTAAAGCATGTATAAATTTCTTTCTTCTCTTTTCGAAATGAAAGGCTTGGTTAATTGGAACAATGATTTAGTCAGGATTACAACCTAGATTTAAATTTGTAAAAGACAGTGGGTTACAAAAGTGAAACAATGTTTACAAAAACTTATATAAATTTCTAAAAAAAGGAGAAGTCTTTAACTCTGGTTGTTGAATAATAATTTGTTTTATATTTCAATTAAGTTTTCTTTTCAGCTCTACACACTTCTAAAAATAGTTTCTTTTATTTTTTACTATTAAAAAAAGTATAATATTTCGGAAACATCAGCAGAAATGTTTTTGTAATAGGATTTCATCGTTGAAATTTGTAAATCTCTTTCGCGCAGTCAATCCTTAGTGGTTATTACAGCTCTTTAGTTAGGATTTTTTTTTACGCCGAGGAGGGGTAAGTGCACCTAACTGCACCATAGAGGAAGTCGTCACATCCTCCGTGTGTGGGGCCCTCACCCACTAAATCCCCTCCTCGTCTCGTGGTTTCGTGCCCACTCCGGAACTACGGTGGTATTACTTCGGAGTGAAGTCGTTTTGGCCCCTGCGTGTTCATATCCGCGTCCGGATTGCGTGTCGAAAGTTGAGGAGACATCTAGGTTAGGTTAGGTTAGAGGACGTGTACTTGTCAATTAAGACAAGTACAGTACCCGGAGGTCGAATTGACCCATTGTACAACGTCCTAGTTTCTCACACCACTTATGTTGTGTGTGTTAATTTTGATACATGAGTGGTGAGACCTACAGTTTAAAGTCGACTCCGAACGACAGATTTTTGAGAAACTTTTCATGGCAATTTTTATTTACTTTCAGAGTTTTTGCCAGAAATCTGCTGAGAGGAAATCGCCGAAGAAATACTTTTTGTATTTTGTCTTTGATGCCTGGCCTGGGGCTCGAACCCAGGCTTTTGTGTCTAATAAGCCAACACACTACCTACTAGACTACGGCAACTTCTGAGGAGACATCTAAGTGTCTCCGCTATTCCTTTCGTCCAGGTCCCTGTGTCGGATTTTGTTTGACACGTGTACAGGTATCATCTTTACCGGCGTGCCTACATATTCAGCAGCCTCGAGATCTCTCTTCTTCAGTCTTAGGATACGCTCCACGTAATTCGCCACTGAAGTCCAATTCTTCCTACTCGCAATTATAATCCCGACAATGTTAGCGGCTGTGATCGTTCCAACTATTGACGTCAGTTCAGAGCGTCAGTTCGAAAATAGTGTGCCCTGCATCATCAATTACCTCCTCCTCTTCGTAAAGGCAATAAGGGGAGGCGCTCTTGCCCATGCTATGCAGGTACTTTCTAAAATACCCATGCCCCGATAGCATCTGTGTAGTGTAGTAGTTCACCTCTCCGATTTTCCGTCCAATCCATAGCCCAATATCCGGGATAAGTCTCGGCGTTCACCTTCCCCTATGCTCTTCATCCCTTTGGCGTTGCCATTTTGAGATGGTGTTTTGCCTGAAGGCATCTGTTGTATAACTTCCGGTCAATTTCGCCCTATAAATCTCCATCCGCTCCAAGTACGGCTGGCGCGGATACCTTACGATACGCCAAAGTGATACGCAATGCAGCCGTCCTCTGTACCGATATAAGTGAGTACGCTCGCTTTCTAACATTCGGCCCAATTTCACTTCCATGAAGCATTATGCTGTTTTACTAACCTCCATCAAGAGTCTCCTTCTCGCCGGTAACTCTTTAGTTAGGATTACAAGCTAGCTTTTCATAGTGGTGGGACCTACACTTTAAAATCGATTCCGAACGAAAGATTTTTGAGAAATGGCAATTTCAGAGTCAGTCGCCGAGGCAATATTATTTTTTATATTTCGTTTCTTGTTGGAGATGTCTGCCTTGCAGTTTGAACCGTGGCCTCACATCTAATAAGCCAACACACTACCTACTAGACTATGCCGTCTACAATATGATTTCAGGGTTGATGTTTAAATCTCTTTCGCCCAGTCAATACTTGCTTACTTAAATGGTCATTACAGTTCTTTAGTTAGGATTACAACCTAGCTTATCATAGCACCCATGTAGTGTCTTAACTTTATCCAACAAAGGCGGCACCATAATGGCCATATGTTAGCCTCATTAAATCGATCCTATAAGTTGATACAATCAATGGCGAATCATTGGTCTTTTTTCTTTTTCTCTTGAAGATAGACAACGTAGAATATACCACGCACATCTCAACAAGGTTAGTCATGACTTTGTAGGCTGACGCACATATCGTGGTCTTCTTTACCTTCTATTCGCCCTCAGGAACGTAATGTTTTGGGCACAAGCCTTTAAATCCTAGTTCCTGATAACATATATTAACCTTGACTGTTGCTCTTCTCTTAATGAGAAGCTTAATTAATTGCAACCATTTAGTTAGGATTACAACCTCGCTTCTTATACCATCACCCGTGTTATAAAGGGTGTTTTTTTATAGAGGTATAGAACTTTAAGTTGCAATAAAACAACGATGGATTATTCGATTGACATGAATTTTATTTATTCGACAGATAATCTTGTGGCATTACATTTTAAATATGATTTCTGGCATATGACCGCCACGGCTGGCGCGGATATAGTCCAATCTGGACGTCCAATTTTCGATGACTTTTTCCAACAGTTGTGGCCGTATATCGGCAATAATACGGCGAATGTTGTCTTCCAAATGGTCAAGCGTTTGTGGCTTTACCGCATAGACCAATGACTTTACATAGCCCCACAGAAAGTAGTCTACCGGTGTTAAATCACAAGATCTTGGAGGCTAATTCACAGGTCCAAAACGTGAAATTAGGCGGTCACCAAACGTGTCTTTCAATAAATCTATTGTGGCACGAGCTGTGTGACATGTTGCGCCGTCTTGTTG
This sequence comes from Sarcophaga variegata, assembly GCA_932273835.1. Lineage (NCBI taxonomy): Eukaryota > Metazoa > Arthropoda > Insecta > Diptera > Sarcophagidae > Sarcophaga > Sarcophaga variegata. Next base: position 11,725,897 of record OW026361.1, on the reverse strand, counting down.
AAACCACATCTCCTGGACATCATGGTTATTCAATTCAGGAATGAAAAAGTTAGTAATCATGGCTCTATACCCCGATCACCATTGACTGTAACGTTCTGGCCACCATCGTTTTTGAAAAAGTACGGACCAATGATTCTACCAGCCCATAAAGCGCACCAAACAGTCAGTTTTTCTGCATGTAACGGTGTTTCCACATACACTTGAGGATTACCTTCACTCCAAATGCGGCAGTTTTGTTTGTTGACGTAGCCATTCAACCAGAAGTGCGCTTCATCGCTAAACAAAATTCGTCTATGAAAATCGGGAACAACGGTAATCTCATTTTGGACCCATTCGACGAATCTACGCCTTACTTGATGATCGTTTGGCTTCAAATCTTGCACGAGTTGGATTTTGCAAGCACGCAAACCAAGATCCTTCCGCAAAATCTTCCATAAGGTGGATGGACACAGATCCAATTCCTGTGCTCGATGGCGGATGGACTCATTCGGGTCTTCCTCAATGCTACGCTCTACAGCAGCAATAGCTTCTTCTGTACGCACCGTACAGCGTCTCTGGGGATGCGAGTTATCAATAAGAGTAAACGTGGTGCGGAAACGTTCCATGGTTAATCGAATTAACTGCTCTGATGGACGATTTTGTCAACGATAAAATGGACGTAGTGCGCGATACGTTTTCCGCACAGAACCATTATTTTCGAAATAAAATTGCACTATTTGCAAGCGTTGTTCAAGCGTGAGTCTATTCATGATGAATTGCCAAACCAAACTGGGAATAAATCACTTGACAGCTGTTAAATCGGTTGCCATCTTGAAAAGTAATGCCAACTTAAAGTTCTATACCTCTATAAAAAACGCCCTTATATGTTAATTTTATCTATGAGTGGCGGGACCTATTGTTTGATGTCAACTCCGAACAACAGATTTTTGAGAAACTTTTCATGGCTATTTTATTTATTCTTCGAGTTTTGGCCCGAAGACTGCTAAGCGAAAGTTGCCAAAAGAAATGTGGTTTCACACTTAGTATTAATAGGCTTGGGACTTCGTTATTGACCTTAAAAAGTTTCTTGGTGCTGAATTCATATGTTCACAGAATAAAGGCCATTGCAATAAATAATAAAGGTCAATAAAGGTCATTGCAAACCAGGGCCAATGCTTAAAATAAATTCAAATATTTTGCCAAACTTCACTATAAACGTACAAAATATGAAGAAAAAATCTCATTTGAATACTTTAGTTAAGGCAGAGCGGTCTAACAAAACCCGGAAATCATTTTTTTTTATTTTTTGTTGTTGTTAATTTTTCCAGTAAATCAAGCTTAATTCCCCAGCTTACGTACATACATACATATAAAGGGTCCGCCAAATAACTTTTTTTTTTGAAAATGCTTTAAAAAAAACTACTGAATATTTTTTCAAATTTCTTTTTTTATTTGAAATCCTTCCGGTTAATAATGGAAAATAATTTCATTCAAATGGCTGCCTCGGCTGGCCATGCAGTAGCCTACACCAGAAGATGCCGATTTTGGCAAAAAAAAAAAATCATCTTTTCAGATGAAGTTCATTTTGATCTTGGCGGGTATGTAAACAAGCAAAATTTGGGGTACAGAAAACCCGCACGCATACATTGAAAAGTCGATGCACCCAAAACGAGTCACTGTTTGGTGCGGATTTTGGTCCAGAGGCATAATTGGGCCATTTTTCTTCGAAAATGAGCAAGGAGTGGCCGTTACAGTCAACCGGGATCGTTATCGGGCCATGTTGAACGAATTTTTGTTCACAAAAATTGAAGAGGAGGATATTGGCAACATTTGGTTTCAACAGGACGGCGCTACGTCCCACACAGCCGAAGCTACACTCTATGTTTTGTGTCCTGTTTTTGAAGATCGCATTATCAGCCACAGAGCTGAAGTCGTTTGGCCACCTCTGAGCTGCGGTTTGACACCGTTGGACTATTATTTGTGGGGTGCCGTCAAAGATAAGTGTTACGCCGACAAGCCAGAGAAAATTGACGCTTTAAAGGACAATATTCGTGAAGCCATTGGTGAAATACAGCTGCACACAATAGATAATGTGCTTAAAAATTGGACCGTTCGTTTAGGCTACTGCTTGGCCAGCCGAGGCAGCCATTTGAATGAAATTATTTTCCATTATTAACCGGAAGGATTGTACTTTCAAATAAAAAAAGAAATTTGAGAAAATGTTCAGTAGTTTTTATTTTTAAAGCTTTTAAAAAAAAAAGTTATTTGGCGGACCCTTTATATTCACACAAATCTATTGTTTTCGTTCTGATGTACGTTGATTTTTCTATTTCTATTCTTATAAGAATTTAATTTTTAATTAACATTTTAGTTTAAACATCGTATTTAAAGCCATACACAATATAAAATTAAGAAACACCTTTAAACCACCTCTCAAACTGGCCTTATTGTTTTTTTTTATTTTCATTAATTTGAGACGTAATTTTAGAAGATCACAACGCAATTTAAAAGTCATTGAACCGTAAAAAAAACAATTCAAACTCTCATAAAACCGATAGACAGGCAGACGGACAGATAGCTTTCCAAACAAATTTTACATGTTTATGGAGTATAATACGGTACATACATATAATACATGAGTAGTGAGTATCATTTCAAAAAATCACACTCTTGAGTTGATTTTTTGTTGTTTTTTATGATATTTTCGGCATCAAAACAACACATCACATCACATCACTAAGACGAATTTAATTCAATAAGTTCGTACCGTAACCATCCATGTGATTTTATACAGTGGAGTTCAGCTCAGCTCCGATACTGTTTTTGATGGCAGCAACTTTGTATGTATGTATGTATGTGCCTGTGTGTTGTAACATTAAAGTTTATTATGGCAGTTAATCAACCAGTTTCTCTATTATTTTGTTGTTGTTGTTGTTCGTTTGTGTTTTTTTTTTTAATGACTTCCAAAAAAAACCCCAAATAAATAATGAGCTTTACTTTAGGTTGGCTTAGCTTAAAAGGGGGGGGGGGTTTGATTTTGAAAACGTGGTTTTTTATTTTGGAAATCGTAACAATTGTTTAATCTAAGCAAACTCTGCGAAATAATAATTGCTGGCGTATTTTTCCTTTTTTTCAATTAAATTTAAGCAAAAACCAAAGCAATCAATTTGGCGAGAGATACTTGGCCAAACTTTAAAGTTTCAATGGTAAAGGCTTTGTGTAGTTCAATGGCTTTTAGCGAAGAAAATCTATCAAATTAAAGGGATTTTCTATTGGGTTTCAGCAAAGAAAATAAAGTATAAAGAATGTGCATTTTAGCATACATTTTTTGGAATATTTTTCAAAAATATTTCACGACGCGGGGGGAAGGATAGAAGGGAATGATACAGAAACCAAGAGCGTAACAATGCGTTGTTCTCATCGTGCGTTTTTGTTGTTTGACCACTTTTTATTTATTTTTCTAGTGTTAAAAACAGACGTCGGCACCAATGTCCCTCAGGGGGAAAACATCTTCGGATTTTTACACACATAGGACACGAACATCAAGAATGTTCGTTAAAAAGAGCGTAAAAATCTTGTCAGCTTTTAAAGAAGAAGGTTCATGTCGCTTTTTTCAGACTTCAATTATACACCCAAAGAAATATCACAGTAGTATTCACTAATATCAATGAGAAATGATTTCGATTTTTGGAAGAATACTTGCCAAGTTAAATACGGTGTCTTTAGGGATTTAGCGCAGTACAATTTTTCTATATTTTCCGATCACATATACATATCATTGGGTTAATAAGTAGACTTGAAACTATTACTAACAATTTTCCTCTAGGTTAACACATCCCTTTGGTTATGGATTTGTGAGTAAGAGAGAGAAAATAAGTTGAGAGAATTTATTTATTTACAGCCATCAAAAAGTGTTAGTAATTTACGCTATTTTTATTTTTATTTCATCAACATACATATGTAAAGCTGTCTATCTTTCGCTTAATAATTTTAGATAAATAAAAATAAAATAAAAAATCGATTTTATTTTTAAAAGAACATAAAGCTATCCATCTTTTTTAGATAAATAAAAATAAAAAGAATAAAAAAAAACGAGCATTTCAAAGCATTTAAAAAAATATACTATGGGACAAAATAAAAAATAAAATACGCCCAGCTAATGACATAGAACATTTTTAACACAAAATATTCTTCGAGTGTTATTTTGAAAGAAAATGATAAAGCATCCGCAGCACATGTATTCTTGTCGCAGTCTGATCGACAACTAAATCAACTTACGATGAGAGCAACACATTGTTACGCTCTTTGTTTGTGTTCATTTTCCTTCTGAAAAATATTTTGGTGAGAGCGGGTCGTAATGTTACGACCCGCCATAAGAAATTTTACTTCTACATGATGCGTATTCTTTATATCCATATTCTTTGGTTTAAGCAACCAAAAAAAAAACGGAGAGACAAAGAGTTTTTAAAACAAATTTTAGTTTTTCTAACTCGACTAAAGTGTCACTCTTCTGGGTAAACCTCAATCTTTTTGCAGAACCCTATATTGGAGCATTTTTTTACCCCAACTGCTGTTGATGCTACGTGAGATAGCATTGCGTAACGTAGAATCCATGACTTAATTGATAACTACCGCCAACAATACGTATCCCTTTCGTAATCCAGTTGTCATCTAAAAACTATCACTCAGCGTAACATCATGTCTGATTCGGCATTTAGTAATTCTTTACAAAGATTAAATAAAAATACGGATGACACAAGCAATTTCTCCGCCCTATCCTGGCATAATGACAAAATTCGGAATGTTTTTCGGTTTCACTAAAGATAACTTCCTGCTTATACATACCTGATATGGACTCAAGTGTTTCCTTTTGAGATGCATTATCGCCATACAGGTTCTAAGTATGTTTTGTAGTGATACGACTTCCGCATATTGAGAAAAAAATCTACATATTGGTCTCGGAACACTCTCTATTCTGAAGAAGTGCCTTATGACACTTTAGTGCCCAGACAGAAGATCGCTTAGTATCTTTAGGCTATTTGAGAATAGTCTGATGCATGATTTAAATCACTTCCCATTTCTCGCCAAAGATTCAATTAGAACTCTATATGGCTTGAAAATAGTCTCCATCTCTCTCTTCATCATCTTCTTTTTTGCCAAGTCTACCTATGTTTGAAACTTCTCAGAAAACTATTGGGCTTATCAATGGCATGGTAGCTCTCCCTTTCACTAGTTCACCTGGCTACTCATTGACACGAATTTCTATTACATCTAGAATCCAGCAGAGACTGAATCTTATTCCCCTTCCTAGCAGGTTCAGCTAAAGAGAAATTGTCTTACAATTCTCAAGTGAAACTTCATGCAAGCAGAGTGCTCGGATGACATCAGAGATCAGCAATGATTCGCTTTTTCGCTACTCATCAGCACTCATGCAATTTTGAGTATGAGTGAGTCAACAGTATTGAAATCCAACTACTCTGATTCATTCGTACTCACTATAACGTTGATTTATAAGTACACGTTGCAATGAGTATGAGTACAACGTTGACATCAAACTCATAACACTCGAAATATGATTGATTCATAAGCCGAGTCATTTAGATTCATAAATTTAGAAAAATACTTGTATGTACTCATAAATGATTCGAGTGATTCGAATCATTCATCAAAATTTACAGTCTTAGTTGTTGTTCCATTTACAAAGAAAGAAGAAAGAAAAAGACAGCAAGCAGAGCAAACACGCAACCCTCTTGTGAGTATGTAGTATTCGTACGCGACTCATACTTATTTTGTGATTCGTGTATACGAGGAGTCATTGACAGTCGAAATCAATAACATCATGTGTATTGTTAAGCATGAGTACCATGAGTATTTCCAACGTTGAATATGAGTAGTATGAGTATGACATTAAAATAAGTATGAATGCGTATAAGTATCAGGAATTATAAGTATGAAACTCATCGTTTTGAATACTCATTACTGACCTCTGGATGACATCCTGACTGTCACCTAGAGTTGTTAAGTGCCGTTTTTTTGGGCTTCTTGTCTTTCTATGTCTTGAGTTTCTATTTGGATAGCGTAGACGTTTGCTTGCAAGTTTCTGTAAAAGTTCGAAATATTTCTCTCTGGAATCGAAATACCCACGTTCCAATCGCATTATCGGTCCTTGACCTATGCTTTAGAATCGTCCTTCTATTAAAAAATTGATACATTCTTTCCTCCATTCCACCCTGAAGCGTTTACCAAAATAATAGTGTTTACTGGTTCGGCAAAGGGGACAGTTATTAAAAAAGCTGCCAGGAACTTCGATCCAAAATGTCTCCTGATGAATCTTAAATAAGGTTCGTGGCCGATTTTCATAATCATTAGTTTGCATAACTCTAGCCCTCACTACCACATGCAAGGCGCTTAAATCTTACAGAACTTCCAGGGGTCCTGTAGATCAGGTTTTCATTGACTCGATTACACTAATACATGCCGGTATCTGAGTCTTATACAACTTCATCTTCAGCTGTTTTCAAAGTCGTTCTGCATTCTAGAAAATGGCCTCAATGGCTAATTGATTTAACTATCATGGTATTCATCCAATGAATTCCTCTGGGTATGCAGCCTCATCGATTATCTTTCTGAACCCTTAGCCTATTGTTACTGTGCGCTTGGATCTCTTTGAAATGCTCTTTATATGAGTGTTTCAGGTCAATTTGAAGCCCAGTAATATTCCCAGTTGCTTTGTATTCATTTTCTGTGAGTTACCTCATCCATAAAACGAATATTCGTCTCTTCAGGAAGATTTCTCTTTCTCGTAAGTGATACTGTTTTGTGGCATTGCTCACCCACTAGTATGAAGCACTAACAATTAATTTAAAAACATCATTAACCATCGCTAAAGGGTATCTTTCCCCTTATTTTTTGAAAAAGCTGATTACGTATTCAACTGTAAGACTATTTTAGCCTGGTTTTTTTGACGTTGCTGTTACCATTGTTGTTTATGGCTTAAATTCAGTTGTTTTTTTTCTCTCTCTCCTTGAAATGGTTTTTAAAAATAAAAAAATAAAAAGAAACTTACGAGTGTTTATGTGTGTACGTATTAAGAAAAGACCGAAAGTCGTAAAAATAAATGCGTAGCCTTGAACTTGTAAGTAGAAAAACAAGAAAAACATTTTGGAGGTTGTTTGTGGGTTTTGCCCAGGCAACTAACCCCATGAAAAATTTACATTTTTGAACTTTCCCAAGAAAATGAAATATTTTCAATGGAAATAATAAATTTACAATTAGATTGTCAGGCATTAGTGGCAATGAAACTGGTTTAGAAAAAAGAAAACAAGCTTTTTTCTTGGTATTAAGGTGGAATTTTATTTTGAAATATTTTGGTCTTAAATTTTATTTTAATTTTTTTTAAAAGAAAACATAAATGTTTTTAAATTAAAAAAGTGTAAATTCTAGTGAAAGACACGAGTTTTTTTTCTTTGTCTTGTTTTTAAATAAAATAAAGCTTTTATTTTGAAATTTTTTATACTAAAAATAAAAGCTTCTATTTCAACAAAAAAACAATTGTTTTTAAAAAATTTTTTTTGGCTTTTTGCCGAAATTTTATTTAAAAAAATTGTTTTTAAAAGATTTTTATTTTTTTTTTCTATTACAAAAGGAATTTCTTTTAGTTTATAATTGAAATAAATAAATTGTATTGTAAATAGTATAGTTCTCATTGTTTTAGGTGTTTATAGTTTTCGTAAACATTATTTTACGTTTTAATTAAAACTAAAAATTGTCTGGCAAATATAATACTCTATGAACAGATGGCCTATTCACTTGTAAACTTACAGAAAAAGGTTAAAATTAAGCAACAAATATTTAAAATATTCAACCATTTGTCGTTGAATTAAAAAAAGAATAATATTTAATTAAAAAGAATCATTCACACTGACTGTAAAGACTATACTGAGACCATAAAAGTTGCAAAAAAAATATTTTTTTTTAAACCGTTTGAGAATATTTCATTATATTCTACAGTAATCAATCAAATATAATTGTTTAAATTATTTCTAATTTTAATGGATTTTAATTTAATTTAAAGATCTTATCAACAGATTTTCAATATAAGAATTTTCTGAATTTTTGTTTCTCTTGTCTCTTAATATATTATTTGTTTTTATACAAAACTATATAACTTATAAAATCTTGCACCGATTTTTATGAAATTTTGTCCAAAATTGCTTGATATTCTAAGCTTTTCATCAATGTATAATTTTGTTAAAAAAAAATAATTTATGGAAGCTTGGAAAAGTGCTTAGGAAAAAAATGTTTGATTTTTTTTTGTATGAAAAAAAGCTCCTTTGATCGCTTGTTACAAGTTTCTGTATATAAAATCTTGATCTTCTAAATTTTTATTCCACATAATAATTTGTCAAAAAAAAAAAATTTTTAAAAAATTTGTAAAAATTTTTGGTGGAGAAATATTTTTTTTCATAGTTTTTTACACATATTATCTTTACCATTCTACTAAGCTTAATTAATATTCAGCTTCATTAGAAATTCATTTTATAAAATCTTTAATAAGCCTTTAGGAAAATTGGCATTTTTTGTAATTTAATACTTTGACTAGAAAACCGAACTAGATTCTACTCCTAGACTCTTTAAAATATGAGATTGAAGTCGTCATGGTCTAGTGGGTAGTGTATTGGCTTATTAGACATGATGCCATGGTTCAATACCCCAGATCAGACATCTCCAACAAAACGAAATAAAGAAAAATAATATTTTTTCAGCGACTTCGTCTGAGCAGATTTCTGACAAAAACTCTGAGGGTAAAATAAAATTGCCATGAAAAAGTTTCTCAAAGAAATCTGTCGTTCGGAATCGACTTTAAGTTGTAGGCCTCTCCACTCATGTATACAATTAACACACACAACATAAGTGGTGTGAGAAGATAGGTCGTAAAACTGACTGAAGGATTGCAATGACCAATTATATATGTATGTATGAGATGCCAATGCTACCACGCCCGAAACTGTTAAAGAAATGCTCAAATCGATCCAAAAATGATCAATCAGATGAAGGTGCAGTAGATAGTTGCAATGACAGGATTTTTAAAGGTTACGAATAACTTCGCTATACACCTTATGCACCACTTTGTTGTTGTTATTTTCTAAATTTGTCAGTTATTAAAAACGTTTCACTTGATGTATTACATATTTAAGGAAAGGTTTACCATGTTACGAATATGTATCCTTTAGCAATCCAAAAATGTTGCCAAATTTGGAAATTTACGGGGTGATAATGATCGCCAAAACCGTCACAGATATTTAACATTGCAATGTATACATGGGTTTTGTTAGAAATGAAGTTGGAAGAACCATGAATTTAAAGCGTTATGGCCATATTATATCCAACCATCTTTGCCTTATAATTTACGATTGTGTACTGGACAATGGTATGTGGTTGCATCAGACATTGCACTGACCGATTTGGGATTTATTAGATAAAACGTTTACGCTCAAAATTATATCATGATTATTCGGCTTAATGTCCCATTTTGTGGGGTTACATCAATGACGGATAATCCTTGAATGTTTGGAAATTATCGAAAATTATCGAAAAAAAAATTAAATTTTTGGGGTTGAAATTTGCAAATTTTTGTTTTAAAATTTTTATGTACATGTGCTTAAAGATTTTTTTACTGTAAAACCATGGCAGTTTATGGATTGTTTTTGTTTTTTCATTTAAAGACTTAGCTTCCGTTTTGTCACAGATCTTTCAGCTGTCCTTAGTGGTCCCTTATTAAACTTGTTACCAATTTGTTTTTGTTTTTCTTCTTTTGCTGATTCAAATTTCTTTCCTTTATGCGCAGTTATTTTATTTCTTTTTCTTATTTTTCTTGGTTTCTTTGTCTTTGATTTCCTTTGTTTTCTGAAGCAATTTAAAACGAGCCAAAGGGGCCTATTGCTGCATGAGGGACAAAAAGTTTCAAAATTTTTTTTTGTTGTGTTTTCTTTTTGTTGTTTCACAGTTTAAACTGATTATCTGGATACAACAACAACAACAATAATCAATATGTCAGTCACCTCCTACAGGTGTCTCTTGCTTTGATAAAAACAAAAGCAATAAAAGAGAGGCAAAAAAAATCAGGAAAAAACGAAAATATATGCACGAACATTGGTAACACCAGCAGCTTTAAATTGAACAGAAACAGGAACAGGCTTAAGCAAAAAAGCATCAAACAAACTACAGTAAAAAAAACAAAGTAACAACACAGATTAAAAATAAATATGAAAAATAAAAAACGAAATTAATCTGAAGTATACAGTCACAGAGTGACTGCAATAGCAGCAGCAGCAGTAGTAGTAACGGACTGTAGTAATAAGCTGACCTTAAATAAGCCTACAGAGTGTTTCAAATCTCGTTAATTTATATCGAACGTTACAAAAATAATACGAGATAAACTATGTAAGAGTACAACAACATCACCATATGATGCAATAATAAAGTCAATGACTTAATGTTTTCTGTGTCTTCCAGCCTATAAACAGCCAGGCACCCAGCCAGCCAGTTAGTCAGACAGATTACCACACAGGAAATACTGACAAATAAATACTGGCTGACAGACAAAGAGAAATTGAAAGAAAATATTGGACACATTTATTGATAATATTTTTTTAATAATAATAATTTTGTTTTTGTTTTTGTTGTCCCTTTAAAACCGCTATACAAATAGATTTTCCTTTTTTGTTTTCTCTTCTTCTTTTCTTCTTCTATTAACGTTTACACCCCTTACGAAACAGAGAACAATAGTCCAGCCTAGAACAGCTTGTGCTGTATTGTGTTTGTCCGTTCATAAGCAAATGGTCTGCGGCCAATAATCGTTTCATGATCAGGTTCAATGATCATAAACAAAGCATTTAAACACGATGATGATGATGATGACGATTTAATAAGGAAAACCATAAATTTATTATTTTTGGGAAACATTTTTTAATTTATTACGTCTTAAATAATATTTAAATTATGACTTTGAATAGGCATTAGTAGGGCCTAGAGCAAGGGAACTTAATAAAGAGAACATAATGAAAAAAGGAAAATTTTTGTTTCTTTCCTAACACAATCACCTTCAACGCTATTAAATGATTGCAACACCCTGTTTGCCTTAACAATAGCCATCAAGCTCTCTCTTCTCATGGTTCATAAATATTTTATCACGATCTATTTTTTTATTTTTTATTTCGGAAATCGAAAATATTCCCATGGAGCAGCTTAATCTAAGGAATAAGATGCTTGTTCAAGCACTTCCAACCTCAATGTATTAATTTTTGCCGTCACAATATTACATTGTAAAGGCTGTTTTTTATAGAGGTATAGAACTTTAAGTTGCAATAAAACAACGATGGATTATTCGATTGACATGAATTTTATTTATCCGAAAGATAATCTTGTGGCATTACATTTTAAATATGATTTCTGGCATATGACCGCCACGGCTGGCGCGGATGTAGTCCAATCTGGACGTCAAATTTTCGATGACTTTTTTTCCAACATTTGTGGCCGTATATCGGCAATAATACGGCGAATGTTGTCTTCCAAATGGTCAAGCGTTTGTGGCTTTACCGCATAGACCAATGACTTTACATAGCCCCACAGAAAGTAGTCTAGCGGTGTTAAATCACAAGATCTTGGAGGCCAATTCACAGGTCCAAAACGTGAAATTAGCCGGTCACCAAACGTGTCTTTCAATAAATCTATTGTGGCACGAGCTGTGTGACATGTTGCGCCGTCTTGTTGAAACCACATCTCCTGGACATCATGGTTATTCAATTCAGGAATGAAAAAGTTAGTAATCATGGCTCTATGCCGATCACCATTGACTGTAACTTTCTGGCCACCATCGTTTTTGAAAAAGTACGGACCAATGATTCCACCAGCCCATAAAGCGCACCAAACAGTCAAGTTTTCTGGATGTAACGGTGTTTCCACATACACTTGAGGATTACTTTCACTCCAAATGCAGCAGTTTTGTTTGTTGACGTAGCCATTCAACCAGAAGTGCGCTTCATCGCTAAACAAAATTCGCTTATGAAAATCGGGAACAACGGTAATCTCGTTTTGGGCCCATTCGACGAATCTACGCCTTACTTGATGATCGTTTGGCTTCAAATCTTGCACGAGTTGGATTTTGCAAGCACGCAAACCAAGATCCTTCCGCAAAATCTTCCATAAAGTGGATGCACACAGATTCAATTCCTGTGCTCGATGGCGAATGGACTCATTCGGGTCTTCCTCAATGCTACGCTCTACAGCAGCAATAGCTTCTTCTGTACGCACCGTACATCGTCTCTGGGCATGCGAGTTATCAATAAGAGTAAACGTGGTGCGAAAACGTTCCATGGTTAATCGAATTAACTGCTCTGATGGACGATTTTGTCGACGATAAAATGGACGTAGTGCGCGATACGTTTTCCACACAGAACCATTATTTTCGAAATAAAATTGCACTATTTGTAAGCGTTGTTCAGGCGTGAGTGTATTCATGATGAATTGCCAAACCAAACTGAGAATAAATCACTTGACAGCTGTTAAATCGGTCGCCATCTTGAAAAGTAATGCCAACTTAGAGTTCTATACCTCTATAAAAAACACCCTTTACAATAGGTCAACTGGACCTCTGGGTACTGTACTTGTCTCAATTGGCAAGTACACATCCTCTACATTACATTTGTACTCCGTTGTTTATAAAGATGTGGACAATATATGACATTAGCAGAATTAAAATCTTTCAAAAGTCCCTTCGAGTCAAATATGATTTCTTGCTGACAGAAAATTTTCTAGGGCTTGCTTCCAATTTAGCATTTTTACGTGGCAATTTAAATTATCGTTGCAGTGTTTTTGATTGATTGAGATCTCGAACAAAACGGAACATAAAAAATAATTTTAGGCGTCTTCCTCTCAGCAGTCTTCTGGTAAAAATTCTGAGAGAATTTGACAAACTTTTCATGACAATTTTCTATTTACTCTCAGAGTTTTTGCCAGAAATCTGCTGAGAGGAAGTCGCCGAAGAAATACTTTTTGTATTCTTGTTTTGATGTCTGGCCTGGATCTCGAACCCTGGCTTTACGTCTAATAAGCCAACACACTACCTACTAGACTACGGCGACTTGTGGCCAGTGTATGTTCGTGAAATGGCCATGTGCTGAAGTAGCTTGTATCCAATTTGGCTTGATCTCTGTGATAGGTAGCGCAGCCCTACTGAAACTGCATGCTATTTCGTGTCCAGGTCATCCAATTCAGGCCAAAATAAATTGCCAATCATCATCGATCGATAATGCTTGCCTTTGACGGTGACCATCTTTCTCAAAGAAATATGGACCGATGATGCCGCCAGACTAAAATCCACATCAAACCGTAGATCTCCTATGGATTGATATCGTTCCAAAGCTGCTAATTTTGTTCTTAAAGTACTCATCCGTTCCGAAATGACCTCAACGCTGAAGATGAATTTTTCGATGAAAAATAGGGTTGACAGTTGACATTTGCTTCACTGCTCATTCAGCAAACACACGTCGTAGATGGTAATGTGTTTACGTACCCACTAATATAGGACTGGACCTCATCGTCGAACATAATTTTTCGAATATTTTTGAGCTGTACGTTACCAGAACCGAACAACACACATTGATTTAAAAAATTTCTTGGATCCCGATGTCATAGCATAGTAGGGAGTAGCAGCTACACTCAGCCACAAAAGTATACATACGGATAACAAATTTGAGAAATTTTTTAACTAATCCGTTTTCGTTGAAAATCTTTGTAATTGTCTGACAACTTTCTTCGATTTTAAGATGGTCTTTTACATTGGTTCAGAAATTTTTGAAATTTGTTAATCGGATGTATACTTTTGTGGGCCTGTGCAGGGCCTCAATTCAGTTCAATTTCAGAAATATTTTAACCAATGCAAAAGACCGTCTTAACATCAAGGAAACTATAAAGATTTTCAACTAAAACGGATTAGTTAAAAAATTTCTGAAATTTTTAAACCGTATGTATACTTTAGTAACTGTGTGTATGTATAATCAAAATTTACTTGAGCACACATAGCAATTCATTGTGATGTCACATGCAAAAATACCCCAGAACCTCTAATGACGTGACATGACATGACATAACAATTAGTAGCAAGGCTCACTTGCTTAGAATCAAGCTGAAAACCAGCCTTAAAGTATAATGAATATAGTGATCGCAATGCTATCTAGGGATGATAGTTTTCTAATACTTTTTCTTACGTTTTTTGCATGAAATTTTACTAATAATTTCTTATTTTTCTTTTCTCTTTACAGGTATGTTATATCATAAATTTTTATCCTTTGATTCTATAATTTTCGAGACGGTTTTCATCAGGTAAATTTTTAAAAATCTGTGTATAATTTTTCTAAAAAAAATGGCCACCATTTAAAATGTTTTTTTTTCTCCCTTTTTTATCGTTTTTAACCAATCAAAATTTAAACATTTTTGCTCTTGGCAACCAAAGGGCGTGTATATATTTTTTTAAATTAAAAAAGGATCTTGAGGCAAACATCTTAAAGGCAAAACAAAACAAAACAATAAAGAATTGTTTGTAATTCTGTTACTCTTAAAAAAAATTTAAAGGCTAAAGACATACCCTTGGCGGTCGCAAAAGATTCCCATATCTTCTCTTCTTTTAAGAAAAAATAAACAAGAAAAGTAAGGGAAATAAGGGTTAAATCTATAGCTACCCTGCTTCTCATTCAATTGCTATTTGCAAACAAAAACAAATTTTTTTCGTCTTCAAGATTTTTTGATTTCTTTAATGTTCAACAACAAAATAATCAAAAATGTATTCTCTTGATTTTATTTGTTGTTGCTGTTGTTGTTGTTATTATTATTATTGTTTTTATTTAATAAAGGATCAGCAACAGAACAAAAATTATCCGTTTTTTTCCATCCTTTTCCTTTCGCTTCAAACACAACAACAACACTTACGCATTTGATTAGCGGGTAAGTGCCATTGAGTGAAGAGGAGCGAACATAAGTTGGTATTTTCAAACATAAAGTTGACAACGCGAACGACAACGCAAACGACAACGACAACGTCTGTGATGATGATACATTAGTTGTGTGTTATTTGTACTGTGCTTAGATTCTGGCTGCCTTATAAGAGTGATGGTGTGTGTACCTTTTTGATTTGCCACTTTTGAAATTATTTTAATGTCAGTTATTAGTTGTTGCTTTTATTAATTTTATTCTCTTTGTTTTGTTCGTACAATATTTATGCGTTTTTAATTTACAAGGGTTTGTATGTCTTGCCTTTCATGTTCTCTTCATATTCTTCTTGAATTTATGAATATCTTGCATGATGAATATGACATTTGAATTGGAAGAATATGAAATTAGCAAAAAGGGAAGATCCATTTATTCCCATTGACCTTGTAAGTTAGAGAAAATAAAAGGCTTGTTGTATTAGATTCATTCAAAAGTGAACTAATTTCGAATGGGAAACACATCATAAATCGAAAATATATTGGGGCATATAAAAAGTATTGAGAGTTTTTTGTTTACTTTATTTAACCTCAATTTTATTCGAGTATATTTCCTCATATAATCTGAACCTTATCCTGCCTGACTACCAAGTTTTTCGGTTTGAGGAAAGCTTTCTTTAAAGTAAGATTGGCCAAAGTCGCCGTAGTCTAGTAGGTAGTGTGTTGGCTTATTAGACGTAAAGCCAGGGTTCGAGTTCCAGGCCAGACATCAAAACAAGAATACAAAAAATATTTCTTCGACGACTTCCTCTCAGCAGATTTCTGGCAAAAACTCTGAGAATAAATAAAATTGCCATGAAAAGTTTCTCAAAAATCTGTCGTTCGGAGTCGACTTTAAACTGTAGGTCTCGCCACTCATGTATAAAATTAACGCACACAACATAAGTGGTGTGAGAAACTAGGTCGTAATCCTGACTAAAGGGTTGTAATGACCAATTATGTATGTGTATATAAAAAGTATTGACGGTTAAGCCTCAATTTTATTCGAGTATATATATATTTGCCATTATGAATGCCCTGGTAGTCTAGAGGGTATTGTGCTAGACTATTAGCGTGAGGTTCGTGGCTTCAATTCCCACCAAAGACTCTGGTCTGTGTCGCTGCACCGAGCATATGGTCAAGTTACTCCACTCCTATATAATTAGAATATAATTTGTAATTGTATTGTAATTACTGAATAAATAAATAAATTATAATCTAAATCCATTGGCTAATCTTTGGTTAGCTTTATAATAGAATTTCAACCGATTTTGAAGCAGCTCTACTGCTGATCAATTTTTTGTTTGTTGCACTTTCAAGAAAGCTTTCCTCATATCAAAAAAAAACTCGATAGGCAAATAGGACAATATTCAGATATCCATTCTTCCCTGCAATATCGAGGCTAACAACAGGAGCTTTCAAACTGTAGACAGTTGATAGCGGCCATCTTGCTGAGGTTACATCTGTCAAATGTCAGTCTGTCATTGATTTGGTCTGTTTTGCGAAATCATTCTGGATGCATACAGTATTAAACAACGATGTGGGTGTTCTGTTCGTGCAACGTTTTCATCGAAAAAAGATTTTTAGAGTTTTGAAGTCCATTTTTGTACGATTCGGTACGTAACAAGCAAAATTCTTAAATTTGCGAACGATACCAATCCACATCTAAGAGCGTTAATGATTCCCGATAATATCACTATTTGGTGTGGAAGGCGGTGTCATTGGCCCATATTTGCTTAAGAAAATATCACTACTTGGTGTAGCTTTTGCGAAGGCCAAATCATTGGTCTACATTCGCTTGAGAAGCACTGTCAACGGCGAGCACTATGGATTAATAATAACCAACATCTTTTTGCCTGAATGTTCTAGACAGCAACAACATGTGGTTTCAACAGGATAGCGTTATGTAAGTGTCACACGGCTCTTGCCACATAAGATAGGCTGACTTCCAAAATGTTAGTTGCTTTGTGTTTGAACAAAGTATCATGTTTCATAATGCCGCTGTACAAAATATATACAATGTATTCTATTTCAAAACGTAGTCAATGTGTATTTTTAACGCAGTCAAAAAGCAATTAGGCATCGGATTTATAGTTGATGCATTGTTTGGTTACTTTGCATATCTACATAGTTTATATACAGTGGTAGAACTGCATACAAACTTTGTATTGATACATTTTGGAAGGCAGTCAAATTGTTGCCAACCATCTAAAAACGGTGCACAAGTCGTGCATTGGCTTTATGCAATACCATACGTTTTCTGTTACCAAATCTGTCCAAATCTTTTGCATCTTACTTGCTTACTTCCTTGATAGGACCGATTTTGAAACAATAGTCCCCAGAATGGATCATTTCACCTTGCTAATGCAGCTATTAATGAATAATTTTGTACCACCAAACATTCAATAGAAATTTGTTTTCCGTCAATCCAGGCATTGAAGTTGTTTGGAGCACTATCGGCCTATTGATAAGTTATTTTTTTATCCCACCAAACTGTTCAACAAAAGCTTGCTTTTCGCCAATCCAGGCTTTACAGTTGTTTGGAAGCACTACCAAACAGATATCATGATTTTTTTATCCAAAATTTTTTCGTTTTTTTTTCCATCACGCGTAGTGACCTGCAACAAAACCTCCTGCCTTGTTTTTAGTTTAATTTTAAGGGCGGAGTTCAGCTTTAAATGCGAAGTCCTGATGGCAAGATGAAATCGCCTTGTTAATTAAGACTTGCAGGAGGCAGGGCATTGCTTCATGTGGCATTACAACGGGGTCACTATGTGGCTTCAAGTGCGTTTTCAGTTATCAGAACTGCCACAACCTCCTATCCTATTTCCTATCATAAGTTCAAGTGCACTTTGATTTATCACGACTGCCACACTCTCCTATCTTATACTATATTTTATCGTTTCTGTTTTACATACATACATACATAATAAAACCCATCAATCAGGATTACTACCTAGCTTCTCACACCACTTATGTTGTGTGCGTTAATTTTATCCATAAGTGGCGGCACCTACAGTTTAAAGTCGACTCCTAACGACAGATTGTCTTGAAAAACTTTTCATGGCAACTTTTTATTTACTCTCTAAATTTTTGCCAGAAATCTGCTGAGAGGAAGTCGCCGAAGTAATCTTTTTCATATTTTCGTTTTGTTGGAGATGTCTGGCCTGGGATTTGAGCCGCGGCCCTACGTCTAATAAGCCAACACTCTACCTACTGGACTACGGCGATGTTTCTGTCTTGGTCATCTTAATTAATCGATTAATATGATGTTTCTCTTAACAGCTCGTTTAATTTCGTTTTGATCCTATTACCCAATATATTATACTCGTAAATGAAGAAATAGAATGGCATCTAACTAGGCTTTGATTGTGGTGGATATGAGCAATAGGGGCAGAGATTCAGGTGTATGTAGGTTTTCGTATATTATTGATGGCCACCCAGAAGTAAATTAAAACAACGTGCCTTGTTGTAAGGTTACCACTTGTCACCATAGACGGTTTTTTCACTGCTATCGTCGCCGTTGTCTAGTAGGTAGTGTGTTGGCTTATTAGACGTTAGGCCTTGGTCCAAACCCCAGATCATATATTATTTATATTTTTAGAAAGGTTTGTACACTAAAAAAGCTGAACTTCATTAAAAAATCACACATTTTGGAAAGCTTTTGTGATTAAATCTCGGGTCTTTCATTAAAGCCAATATATTCCATGCTATCTGACAAATCCAGGTCGACTTATAAGCTCCAATCATGGAAAATTTAATATTTTGAATGCGTTCTACCCAGAGAAGTCGTGGTAGTTATATTCTACAAATGTATTGTATAGTCGCCGTAGTCTAGTGTACAGTGTGTTGTCCCATTAGACGTGAAGCCATGGTTCAAACCCCCAGGTCAGACATCTCCAACAAAATGAAAATATGAAAAAAATATTTCTTCGACGATTTCTGTCAAAAACTCTGAGAGTAAATAAAAATTGCCAGGAAAAGTTTCTCAAAAATCTGTCGTTCAGAGTCGACTTTAAACTGTAGGTTCCACCACTCATGTATAAAATTAACACTTACAACATAAGTGGTGTGAGAAAGTAGGTCCATAATCCTGACTGAAGAGTTGTAATGACCAATTATGTATGTATGTATGTATCGTTGCCGTAGTCTAGTGTGTTCGCTTATTAGACGGAAGCCGGTGTTTTAAACCCCAGCTCAGACATCTCAAATAAAACTTAAAATGAGAAAAAAATTTTTCTCTTTTGACGAAAACTCTGAAAGTAAATGTAATTGCCATGAAAATTTACTCCAGTCTGTGGTTCGGAGTTGATTTCAAACTGCAGGTTCCACCACTCATGGATAAAATTAAAAAAATCTACAACATGGGTGGTGTAAGAAGTTAGGTTGTAATCCTGTCTGAAGGCTTGTAATAAGCAGTTAAGTAAGTTGGTCGATGCCTTTATTTATTTATTTTATTGATTAATTACAATACAATTACAAATTATATTCTAATTACATATATAGGAGCGGAGTAACTTGACCATATGCTCGGTGTAGTGTCACAGACCAGAGTCTTTGGTGGGAATCGAACACACAACCCTCTAGACTACCAGGGCACCCGATGCCTTTAATAATTCTCTAAAATTAGCGATTATTAGGTTTATATTCAACCCTGCTTACAGCAGTTTGGTAACACTTCTACTTCAGACAAATTCTAATGACGTTACCCTCATGGGAATTTTTTTTTTTTAATTTTCATTAAAATGTCTCATCATTATTTATTTGTTTAACCATATGTATGTGCATATGTATGTTTAGTATGGTGTTATTAAAATGTAATTAATCATACATTTAATGAATTAATTAGCCAACGTTATTTGTGTCTAATTGACTCATCCTCTGTATTCTAGCGCGTAATATTTTCAGCAACTGTTTGGGAAAAAGAAGAAATTTTGTCAACTAAGTTTGGAGGTGTGAAGGGGAGGAAATTTTCGTCCTCTTTTTTCCCCAGTATTTCAATACATTTGCACCGTATGAATAGAAAACATCTACTGAGTGGTGGTATTAAAACAAAACTACAACTTGCGGAAATATTATAATCAATTTGAGTCGTGTTTTCAAATTTCTTTTGATCTGAGAATAGAATTTCTGGAAACTATTGTAAAGGCTGTAATGCCTTATGCTTCAAAGAAAGCTTTCTCGTAACACTTTTTTAATTTTTTTTTTAATTAAAATGTGGAAAGGTTTCCCAAAAATAATAATAAAGCGAATATAAAAATTATCTCAAATCTATCAGGAACAAAAAACAACAACTAAAAGAACCTAATTAATGTTCATTACATTCCATTCCATTATTTCTACTCTGTTTTCTATTCATTTTCTAATAATTACGTATACGGTTAACGCCTCTCTATTGCGTGTGGTTTTTATACCAAAAAACCTTCTAAATTACCACACGTTCCTCCTCATTTGCTCATTTGCAATAGAAAAACCAAAAACTTTAACCCACATGACTGACGTTGATGTGTCTATTTCACTGCAAAAACAATAATTTTGGACAATATTACCGTATAAAACGGGGAGAAGCCCTAGGTATGGCGCGGTGTATGGTACCTGATATGCAAAACTATTCAAGCGCGATAACGTTTTTTTTAACATTTTTTTTTATTGCCAAACGCCACTATTTGCATAGAAATTTTTGCGCTTTAATTTGGTGATTAAAAGCAATAAAAAAAACCTCCAAATTAGAGGCGATTTTTTTTTGTTTTTGTTTTTTTTTTTTTTTGTATTAATTTCCAAAAGGGTAATTAGTGGTTATTTGTTTTGAAAATACAAAACGAAATAAAAAAAGGAGAGAAAAACAAACAATAAATTAAACACAGATGTTTTGATTTAATTTTGTTTTTTGTTTGGATTTTGATTGTTGAAGGACAAAATATTATCGTGTATTCATTGACTTTTTGAAAAGGGTTTCACACATGGAGCTGCGTTTTTATACAAAGTATAGAAAAATATTTTAAAATCTATTGAATCACACTCAAATAAAAGGAAGTTTTTTAAACTAACATGGCCTTTTAAAGAGAAAAACGTCTATCATTTGAAAACAAAACTTCCATTACTTCTGCCAGCTTATTGTGAATATCTTCAATCGATTTGAACGTGCTAGATATGGTTTCCAGAGTTCAAAAGTAATTATTTTAACAAGAAAGATAAAGAAATAAACGTACATGTTGATTTGATGCAATTGCTACCTAAAATTTATTGTTTTTTTTTCGAACATCCCCGGCCTCACACTAACCCACCCTCAGCCGACCGCGGAGGGCTCGTCCCCATTACGTAGGGATACGTACACACTACAGTCCGGACTATAGCGGGTAAGGGAAAAGTAATGGCAACGAGAACATAAATCAGCAACAGAACTAACTCACAAACTGAATAATGTTACAATAAACAGGAACCACCTATGACAAGAACGAGAATACATTTTTATATAATAATTTACAAATTAATTCCAGCATATAAGCTACGTTTTATATTACAAACACTACAATTAAAATCAATAAAATCATAATATAAGTTAAAATCATTACATAATCTACGAAAAGGAACATTACATTCATAGTTCGTTCTATAAAAATCTAAAGAAAGAGGACGATAGTGCACCGAGAGGAAGTACAGACAGACTAAATCACTATGACAACGATAGTATGGATTCCAAATAATAGACGCATACTCCAAAATAGGTCTAACAAGTGAAATGGATAGCAGTCTTGTTATATAAGGATCAATGAATTCCCTAGCCCATCTTTTCACAAAACCAAGAACAGCCCGAGCCTTGCCAATCATCATACTAATATGATCAATAAAAGCCAAATTTCATATCCAATAATACTCCCAAATCAAGAAATGTAGTCACAGTTTCCAAAGGGCAAGAATTAATCACATAAGTGGACGAAATTACGCCCCCGGGAGAGAAAACTATGCATTTACATTTTTTCAAGTTAAGATCTATTAAATTAATTCCGCACCAAATTACAAACAAATCAATATTTCGCTGAAGAACAGCCTGACCATGATCATCATCAAAAGTATAAAATAATTTAACGTCGCCACCATACATCAGAATATTACAATCAGAAATAGCACAAGGAAGATCATTAAGAAACAATAAAAACAGTAAAGGACCCAAATGGCTAACCTGCGGCACACCAGAAGTAACATATACAGTCTTAGACAATACATTCCTAAACAATACCCTCTGAGTCCTAAGGGAGAGGTAGGAGTCTAGCCAACGATGAATAATATCAGGAATACCGATTAATGAAAGTTTAAGAAGCAAAATTCTATGATCAACAAAAGCTTTACTGAAATCAGTATAAATTGCATCAGTCCGAGCTCTGGCATAGATTTTTCCATCTTTGAGAGATGGTAACACAGCACAATTTTATTCTTAATTACTCACTTACTTAATTGGTCATTACAACCCTTTAGTTAGGATCACAACTTTGCTTCTCACACCACACATGTTGTCAGGACAATAATCTATCTTCCCATACCACCCATGTTGTGGCTCTACCTACGGCTTAAAAACAATTCCAAACGACAGATTTTTGAGAAACTTTTCATGGCAGTTTTGTTTTACTCTCATAGTTTTGGCCAGAACCCTGTTGAGAGGAAGTCGCCGAAGAGATATTTTTTCGCACTTCGTTTCGTTCGGGATGTCTGCGGTATGTTTGAACTGCGGTCTCGCCTCTAATAAGCCAACACACAGCCTACTAGACTACATACATACATAATTGGCCATTACAATCCTTCAATCAGTATTACGGCCTAGCTTCTCACACCACTCATGTTGTGTGTGTTAATTTTTTACTTGAGTGGCCGGACCTACAGTTTAAAATCGACTCCGAGCGACAGATTTTTGATAAACTTTTCATGACAATTTTATTTACTCTCATAATTTTGGCAAAAATTCTGCTGGGAGGAAGTCGCCGAAGAAATATTTTTTTTCATATTTCGTTTTGATGTCTGACCTGGGGTTTGAACCGTGGCCTTACGTCTAATAAGCCAACACACTACCTACTAGACTACGGCGACTTCTACGAGACTACGGCGACTTCAACTAGACTACGGCGACTTCAAATTTATTTTCATACTCTGCTTAATATTCAGATTGCTACGCATTGTTGTATCGAGGCTTTCAACAGGAGCTTCCAAACTGTAGACAGTTGATAGCGCCCATCTTGCTGAAGTTACATCTATCAAATGTCAGTCTGTCATTGATTTAGTCTGTTTTGTGAAATTACTCTGGATGCATACAGCATTAAACAACAATATGGGTGTTATGTTCGTGTAACGTTTTCATCGAAAAAAGATTCTTAGAGGGTTAAAGTCCATTTTTGTACGAGTCGGTACATAACAGGTTAGGTCTATACAAGCAAAATTCTCAAATTTGCGAACGATACCAATCCACATATGATCTAAGAGCGTTAATGATTCCCGAAAATATTACTATTTGGTGTGGATTTGCTTAAGAAAATATCACTATTTGGTGTAGCTTTTGTAAAGGCCATATCATTGGTCCACATTCGCTTGAGAAAAACTGTCAACGGCGAGCACTATAGGTTGATAGTAACCAACATATTTTTGCCTGAATGGTCCAGACGGCAATAACATATGGTTTCAACAGAACAGTCCTATGTAAGTGTCACACGGCTCTTGCCACATAAGATAGGCTGACTTCCAAAATGTTAGTTGCTATGTGTTTGAACAAAGTATAGTGTTTCATAAAGCCGCTGTACAAAATATATACAATGTATTCTATATCAAAACGTCGACAATGTGTATTTTTAACGCAGTCAAAAAGCAATCAGGCATCGGATTTATAGTTGATGCATTGTTTGGTTACTTTGCATATCCACATAGTTTATATACAGTGGTAGAACTGCATACAAACATTGTATTGAGACATTTTGGAAGTCAGCCATATTCTGCACAAGCGATTTTAGGACAATGTCTTTTCACATAGATTTGATGTGAACTGGCCTTTGAAATCTTGTGATTTGACTCGGTAGACTTTTTTGTTGGGAAGGAATTGTGTCTGGCTTGTGTCTTCATCCCCCCTTCATCTCCTTCAAAATATAGTCTAGTTGGGTCAAATCATAAATCAATGTGGAAGGAAGGTGATGTATTATTTCCCATTTTCGCTTCAAACATCCTCAATTAAAAAGTAATAAAAATGCGCCACACATTGTTAAAGAAATATATCCCACGCAGTGAATGATGGTAGCAACAATCAATAAATAAATAATTTAATAAATCACAATAAAAGAAATGACTTGTTGTCTTTAATAGGAGAGAATGTAAACAAATGAGAATTTCTTTCAATATAAGGAAAAATTAAAAAAAAAATATTTAAAACAAATTTATTATTTTTATATAAAAAAAAATTAAAAAAATTAAAAAAATTTTTATTTTTAAATTAAAGGAATGAAAAATATTAATAGGAAGGGTTTGCAAACAAAATGTCATAGAAAAAAATTATTTTGCAAGGTCTTATCGTTCAATTGAATACTCGTAATCGATACTAAAGCATTTCGACTACTTTTGTTCCTTTTAAAATTAACTTTTTTTTTAATTGTTTTATTTAATATTCTAAAAATAGTGATTTGCCACACACACACACAAAAAGGCCAACGAACGCCTTCTATTTTTTATTTGTTTGCTTTTGTGACCTTTCCCCCCTTTATAGCTGGCATTTTAATTACTTTTTCTTTCTATTTTTTTTCATACTTATCCCACATTGTACAGCTACTTTCTGCAAACGTAAGTAATAAAAGGCGCGTAAATTTTTATTAAAAAAATTTTTTTTTTCGAAATCAAGGTGCAGCTGTTTACGTTTCTCAAAATTACACTGAGAGGGGCCACCACACTCTAGCTACACTGATTTTGTTTAGAAAGCAATTGTAATTGCCAAAAAAAGGAAAGAAAGAAAGAAAGAATCGAAAAAGAAAATGTAATGAATTGAAAACGAGCGTATACAATACAATCAAAAAGCTAGACAATAGAGTCGTAAGAATAATGAAAAAGTCTAAGAAGGTTAGTTAACAGCAACAATAGCTGCTGCATACAATAATAACAATAATATGCCAAAGATTAAGCAACAAAAAAGAGAGCAAGAGAGAGAAAGAGATTACAAAAGATTAAATGAAAATTCAATTATGAAAGGCAAAATGCCACAAAAAAATATTTACCGTTGATGGGGAAAGGTAAGGCAAGATAAGTAAACTCCAGGAAAAAAACTGTCTACCAAACCAAGACCAAGCCAGCAAGAAGCTGGTAAATGATGTTAAGACCTGTAGAACTGTGTTCAAATATTTTAAATTAGAAATTAATTTTTTATTTTCTTTTCTAAATTACTTTCAAATAAAAAAAGGCTTTATAAGGCTTTCGACCGGTTTAATAACCCCTTAAAGTAATTGAAAATATTTTTAGAAAGCTTTGTACAGTCAAAAGTCTGAATTTCATTGAAAAGATCATACATTTTCTAAAGCTTTAATAGCTATGTATATGGGGTCTTTCATTAAAGCCAACATAACCCATGCCATCTGGCAAATTCAGCCTGACTTATGCAATACAGTCATGGAAAATTGAACATTTCGCATGCGCTCTACCCAGACTAGTCATGATGGATATTTGAACCGTTTTTGTATACCACAAATAATGCCATCATAATCCGTCTTTCAAACGAACATACACTCAACCACAAAACTATACATACGGTTAACAAATTTCTTAAGAAATTTTTTAACCAATCCGTTTTCGTTGAAAATCTTTATAATTGTCTGACAACTTTCCACGATTTTAAGACGGTCTTGGTTGAAAAATTTCTGAAATTTCTTAACCGTATGTATACTTTAGTAACTGTGTGTAAATAAATTTGTTATCTTAAACAAACTTTACATACATACATATAGAATTGGTTATGTCATATCATTCTTCAGTCATGATTACATCCTAGTTTCTCACACCACTTACGTTATCTGTGTTTATTTTATACATCGGCGGCGCGACCTACAGTTTAACACTTTCACGCCGGTCCTGTAATTCATGCTAGTAGCGCACTGGCGGCTGCACTTAGTGCTTTTAGCTCTATCGAACGGTAGATACTATGCAGAATAGACAATCCAACAATGCAACGGCATCGTGTAAAGTTATGCGGGAATTTTGTGCGACTTTTTCATGAATTCGTCTCATTCTCACTAAATATTCTGAATTTTTACCGTGAAAATAGAACAGAACTCAATTATTACGTTAGTAATTATAATTGTCATTAAAAATAAATACTTTTAATAGAGCCTAACTCTCTTTTTCAGTAGTAGAAGTGTTAAATATTTAAATATTTGGTGTATGTACCGTCTAATAGCATAATCAAATGCGTATCATCGCCAGTACACGTCACCCTATGTGGCAGCCTAGTGCGAGTCACCGGTGGTACGCGCCGCACGATAAGGCAGTCTAGTGCGGTCCACCGGTGGAACGCGCCGGCGTGAACGTGTTAAAGTCGACTCAGAACAGCAGAATTTTGAGAATTTTATTTACTCTCAGAGTTTTTGCCAGAAGATTGCTGAGAGAAAGTCAACGAAAAAAAAATTTGTTTCATATTTCGTTTTGTTGGAAATGTCTGACCTGGGGTTTGAACTGTTTCCTCACGTCTAATAAGCCAACAGACTACCTACTAGACCAAGGCAACTTAAACATACTTTATTGTATTGAAATGTAAAGAAGTCGGATAAACAAAGACTCGGTGTAATATGGTCAAACGATGGATTCCGTTCTCTACTATCGAAAGCTAACGAGGTTGATGGAAGCAATTCAATTGAAACAACCTGAATAAGAGCAACAAAATAGGTGTTGTAATCCATCATCACATATCTTTAAAATCATGGCAGAAAATGAGAGAGCTTAGCTTAAAAGTTTTGATGCATTCAGTCTGGATCTTCTTGTATATTCATTCATTTCGATTTATGTCGAATTCGTTTAATGGTGAGGTCTGGCAAACATAATTAGATTTGTTTTTCATGCAGTAAAACCATATTTCCTTACTTACTGGCTTTACCATATAAATTTCAAAATATTGTCAAAGAAAGACCAGGAGGTAATTCTGGCAGTCGTAAACGAACGAATTTTTACTCGAACGTGCGAGTTTTTTTAGTTTTGGGATTCTCTTATTCGTTATCGAGTAAAGTGTATCGAAATTTCTAATGATAGCATTCGATAACGCGTGATCATTCGAATGCCACCTTACTAGTTTTTACTCGTAAGCACTAAAGCTTTCGAATTAACGTTTTTCTGCGTATCTCCCTGCTGTTTATCGGCTTATGAAGAAGACAAAATGAAACCTACCATGTCTTCTTTCATAGAATTTTAAGATGATACTGCAAAAGAAACTTCAGCCTCAGCTAATAATAAAGTAAAACCAAAATATATTATCCATACGAAATATTACAATTTGAATAAAACTTTTCTTCCTTGGATTAATTAAATTTCTTTTAGTTTTGTAAGAAAACATATGTTTTTTGTTTACAATTTTTGCATTTTAGTCAGTGCTGTAAAACGAAATAATTAACTGACCTAAGCAAGAAATCGATTCGTTTCGTATCGAGTAACATCATCAGAAAATTTCTCGCTATCGAAATTATTTTCTATTCGAACGCAGTTTCGATCACGTCTGCGAGAATTAGATCCCAGGTATTTGGTTTTATAAAACTCTTTGCGAATATTAGACAAAATGTTTCATCTTTGATCAAAAATGTAAACAAAGTTTTTCAAACACCCAATATTACTACGATACATACATACATAATTAGTCAGGATTGCGACCTAGCTTCTCACCACCACTTACGTTGTCCGTGTATATTTTATAAATGAGTAGCGGGATCTACAGTTTAAGATCGATTCCCAACAATAGATTTCTCGCAGTTTTTCCCAGAAAAAAAAAAAAAGTGGCCGAATAAAAATTTTTTCATATTTTGTGTTGTTGCAGATATTTGACCAGGGATTTGATCCAAGGCCTCATGTCTAATAAGACTGCTAGACTACGACGACTACATATTATTACAGCAATCCTTCGATTTACGTCACCTCTATTAACGTTGTTTCGATTTACGTCTCCTTTTTTTTGGAACCAACTCCGACGTAAATCGAGGGATTACTGTAACTTTTTTAAGTTCCTTGTTAAAAACATACTACTTTGTAGTATGAGCAATATGAAATTCGATTTAAGTCGTTTAAATTTACGTCGCCTTTTTTTTGGAACCAACTGCGACGCAAATCGAGGGATTACTGTACTTCGATAAGAACATAAAATTTATTTATTTGCAGATTAGTAAACTATTAACCACCATAAAAGGAACAAAATTTATTAAAATCTTTACAATTTTTTTTATTTATTTTCAATATATTCCATGATACCCCAGTAAACAATTTATACGACTTATTAATCAATTTCTTTTCTTTCAATTCAATTTTTTTTTACCCATAATTTATGTAAATTTCCTTTTATAAATGAGGGATTTTATCAGCAGTTTTTCAGAATGTTAAGCATTAAAGCACCTTTAAAACACCTTTTACGTTAGTTTCCATACAATTTTCTTAACAATTTAATCTATTTTGTTACGATAACATCGTGCTCTCTGTAGATATGTATGTATGTATGTTTGTATTATAATTGATAGTGGTTGTTTCAATCATATTATGATTCCTCTGTGTCACACAACAGAGGGTATTTTGTTAATGGGAAAGAATTTCTTCGTTTCTTGTCAGTAGTGGCTTCTCTCATTAAGTATGCAAACAAGACGATCGGGCGACCGTTCGACCACCTTTTTGGTAGGTTTTCATGTCTCTTCCGCCGTCTTATCCGGAAAATTAATTAAGTGAAAAAGGGTTTTCCTTTTTTTCCTCGTATGTGGATATTTGTTTTGTTGTTGTTGTTGTTGTAAAACAATAACTTTGTTGGTTAAACTTTGTCACACATCATACGTTTTAATTTATTTGCTTTTTCGAAAGAAACAAAAAAAAACAGAGCATTTACGAACGAAAACTGGTTTGTTGTAAAACAAATACCAGCCGTAGTAGTACTGCTACTGCTACTACTACTAAGGCGTTACGTTACGTTACGTTACATTACATTACACATGTAACCTTAAGTCTGTTTGGAAAAGGGTCAAGTAGGGTTCAATATCTTTTAAACACAGTAAATAGGTGATAAAAATGTCTTCATATGAAAAAAGGTTCATGGAAATGCAAATAAAAATACGTTCGTATTATAGAAAACGTTTTCATTTTCACTTTTGCTAAAGCATTTGGGAAATAAGAAATTGAAAATGTTGCGTTTTTCATTTTTGAGGTTATATAGGCCTTGGAGACCGCTGTGGTTTGTAACTTATTCGCATATAGCAACGACCCTATAAGAAAAAAATCTAAATGGCCGCAATTGTATGATTTCGGTGGCCTGTTCACATCAGCTCCATGGAATGAGCATATCCTCACATCGCTCATGCGTAATATCCAATACGGCATGAGCTGTGTGGTCCGTAAAGCCATTCTGTTAAAAACATATCTGTATTTGGCGTCCATATCATCCAATTCAGGCCAAAAGAAGTTGCTAATCATCGACCCGTAGGGCTTGCCGTTGACAATGATGGCCTGGTCAACGTCGTTCTTAAAGAAATATGCACCAGTGATGACGCTGCAAGCCCAAACTCTACTTTAAACAGTAATTTTTCGAGATATATTGGATATATATACTGAAGTCGCCCTGGTCTAGTAGGTAGTGTGTTGGCTTATTAGACGAAAAGTCAGGGTTCGAGCCCCAGGCTAGACATCAAAGAAAAAATACAAAAAGTATTTCTACTGGCAAAAACGCTGAGAGTAAATAAAAATTGCCATGAAAAGTTTCTCAAAAATCTGTCGTTCGGAGTCGACCTTAAACTGTAGGTCTCACCACTCATGTATAAAATGAACACACACAACATAAGTGGTGTGAGAAACTAGGTCGTAATCCTGACTGAAGGGTTGTAATGACCAATTATGTATGTATATTGGACGTTCTTGGATTTCATGTCGTTTGCACAATTTAGTTTGTTCGCGTACCCATTTACCCAGAAATGGGCCTCATCACTGATGATTATTTTCCTTTGAAAATTATGCTCAGTTACCAACTGCTTGTTGTCTGTGATTCTTTACCTACAATTCCTGCGCCAGTTAAATTTAGTACAGTTGCAGATCCATATCATGCCATAAAATTCGTCAGATTGTGATTACGCGATGTGAAAATGACTTCCTCGAATTCTCTTGCCCGCTCTCACAATGTCCGAATGGTGGTGGTCAATGGTTTAATGAAGCATTGGACTTGAATTTGTCCACGACATAGCAACATAGTATTTTCGGTAGGACTATTATAGCGATTGTGAAATGGCCAAAGTATGCGGTACCCAATTTTATTATTTGTACAGGGTGGCTGATATGTATTGCAACGAAATTCAGGTTGTTATCATTTGTAAACCGCTTGTCTGACGGCTGACAGATTTATTCCAGTGACAGTTCATTTTTTTATTTACAAGCTTACAAAAGCATTTTGATCTATTGCATTCAGAAAAAAAGTTATTCGTGATGGAATTCAAGCGTGATGGTGTGATTGCTTTATGTTTGGCTGGAATACCACAGTTGGCTATCGTTAGAGCCCTCCAGCATTTAAATGTGAATAAAAATTTTGTTTCTCGTACCATTGCTCGTTACCGTGATACTGGCAGTGTTGCAACGCGTCCAAAAAGTGGACGACAAAAACGGTAACAACACCAGAAATGATCCGAAAAGTGAAGGCCAGATTTGATCGAAATCCACGCCGCAGTGGTAGAAAAATTGCTCGTGAGCTGAACATATCGCGAGAACGGATGCAACACATATTGAAAAAATGAGCTTGGACTAAAGCCATTGAAGTTCCAAAAAGTGCAAGAGCTCACCGATGGACAAAAAAAGTTAGACTGGGAAGAGCCAAGGAGTTACTTCGCTTGCACGAAAGTGGCCAGTTACCGAATTTGGTTTTCTCCGATGAGAAGTCATTCCAAATTGAGCAGTTTGTGAACGAACAAAATGATCAGGTTTACTTGCCAAAGAGATCAGCTGAAAATTTACACCTGCGATTGGCCACCAGAACTCAAGCGCCGCCGATGGTAATGGTGTGGGCCGCCGTAACGGCCGATGGTCGCTCCCCGCTCGTATTCATCGACCGTGGGGTCAAAATAAATGCCGAATATTATCGGGAAAATGTCTTGAAGAAAGTATTGAAGCCCTGGGCAGACAAACATTTCGGCAGCACCACCGCACTCAGCACGCGTCAACCATGAATGGCTTAAAAAGGAGGTTGCTCACTTCATTTCTACCGCACAATGGCCACCAAAATCTCCGGATCTCAATCCGTTGGACTTTTGCGCCTGGGGCATTTTGGAGAGTAAGGTTCTCACTAAAATATACCAAAGTGTCGATCATCTCAAGACGGCGCTTCGCCGGGAAGGGGCCAAAATACCGCAGAGTCACTTTCGTGCAGCCTGTGATGGCTTTGTCGGCCGTTTGAGGGCCATAATTCGTACCAAAGGTGGCCAATTCGAACAAATCTAAACTGATTCTAAAATTTGATGTTATTTCCAAAATTTTTTGCTTTTGAACAATAAAATTAAAAAAATGTAGCGCTTTACTTTGTTGCATTATATATCAGCCACCCAGTACGTATTACTGAATGCTATATTCGTCCATAATTCTTTGGCAAAACAGGCTGAATGAAATGGCAATTAATTTGAGAGATGTGGCCTCAAAAAGATGGGCTTATCAAGCGTCATGGTTTGGAAGTCCCTGTTGGAAGACCTAATAGTAAAACCTATCTGCCTAGTTTCACAAAATAGCTATCAAACGCAAATCAAACTCTTTAATCCTTTCAAATATTTTACCAAAAGCCATTTGTTACAAATCTGACAGTAGAAATAACCCAAGATCTAGCAATGAAGGAGTTTGATGAAGCAAATCGATGATTAATTCGCTGCCTGGCAGTAGAAATAACGCAAGGTAGCTACACATAGCCACAGAAGTATACATACGGATAGGTAGGTAGGTAGGTAGGTAGGTAGGTAGAGGTGGCTGCCTATCCAAGAATAATTCTTGGATGCACACACTTAGGCCGCATTGGGCCCATTGTGCTACCACAGTCATCCGTTATCCCCTAGTCTCGAAACCATTCGGAGCTCCTGATGAAGCGATTTAGGCTGCCAATGTCAATCCCTGGCAGTTCCACCAGATCATCCATGTAGTAAGTACCCAAGTACTTCCTTCTCCTTTGGCATAGAGCCGGGCATGTACCCAGCAGATGAGGGACAGTCTCCTCTTCTTCCTCATCTCTGCAGCTTCTGCAGAAGTCGTTAGCAAGGTGTCCAAGTCCAATGCGCCTCGCATGCGTACCCATAATGCAATGCCCCGTAATGACACCGACAACTACACTGAGCGCGCATCTTTGGAGTTTAAGTAGACTCATTGTGCGCCCCTCATCCAGCCTTGGCCAGATTTTACGAGCCGTTCTACCCGTGTACATACGGATAAGAAATTTCAGAAATTTTTTTAACTAATTCGTTTTCGTTGAAAATCTTTGTAATTGTCTGACAGCTTTCCTCGATTTTAAGACGGTCTTGGTTAAAAAATTTCTGAAATTTGTTAACTTTTGTGGGCCTGATGTACACTTTTGTGGGCCTGCACATATCAGAAATTTTTTAACCAATTCGTTTTTTTTTTTTTTTTGAAAATATTTGTAATTGTCTGACATCTTTCTTCGATTTTAAGACGATCTTTTGCTTTGGTTCAGAAATTTGTGAAATTCGTAAATCGGATGCATACCTTTGTGGGACTGTGCAGGGCCACAATTCAGTTCAATTTCAGAAATTTTTTAACCAATGCAAAAGACCGTCTTAACATCAAGGAAACTATAAAGATTTTCAACGAAAACGGATTAGTTAGAAAATTTCGGAAATTTTTTAACCGTACGTATAATTTAGTAATTGTGTGTAGCTTCAAAACGATGGGCTTATCAAGCGTCATAGTTTGGAAGTCCCTATTGGAAGACATGGTAGTAAAATCTATCTGCCTAGTTTCACAAAATAGCTATCAACCACAAATCTAACCTTTTAATCTTTTCAAATTTCTTACCAAAAGCCATTTTTTCTTAAATATGACAATGGAAATATCCCAAGACAGCTAGATCTAACAATGAAGAAGTTTGATGAAGCAAATCGATGATTAATTCACTGCCTGGCAGTAGAAATAACCCAAGACAGCTACACATAGCCACAGAAATATACATACGGATAGGTAGGTAGGTAGGTAGAGGTGGCTGCCCATTAAAGAATAATTCTTGGATGGACACACTTAGGCCGCATTGGGCCCATTGTGCTACCACAGTCATCCGTTATCCCTTAGTCTCGAAACCATTCGGAGCTCCTGATTTAGGCTGCCAATGTCAATCACTGACAGTTCCTCCAGATCAGCCATGTACTAAGTACCCCAGTACTTCCTTCTCCTTTGGCATAGAGCCGGGCATGTACCCAGCAGATGAGGGACAGTCTCCTCTTCTTCCTCATCTCTGCAGCTTCTGCAGAAGTCGTTAGCAAGGTGTCCAAGTCCTAAGGGCCTCGCAAGCGTACCCATAATGCAATGCCCCGTAATGACACCAACAACTACACTGAGCGCGCATCTTTGGAGTTTAAGTAGACTCATTGTGCGCCCCTCATCCAGCCTTGGCCAGATTTTACGAGCCGTTCTACCCGTGTACATACGGATAAGAAATTTCAGAAATTTTTTTAACTAATCCGTTTTCGTTGAAAATCTTTGTAATTGTCTGACAACTTTCCTTGATTTTAAGACGGTCTTGGTTAAAAAATTTCTGAAATTTGTTAACTTTTGTGGGCCTGATGTACACTTTTGTGGGCCGGCACATATCAGAAATTTTTTAATCAATTCGTTTTTTTTTTTGAAAATATTTGTAATTGTCTGACATCTTTCTTCGATTTTAAGACGATCTTTTGCTTTGGTTCAGAAATTTTCGAAATTTGTAAATCGGATGCATACATCCCAGGCCCACAATTCAGTTCAATTTCAGAAATTTTTTAACCAATGCAAAAGACCATCTTAACATCAAGGAAACTATAAAGATTTTCAACGAAAACGGATTTGTTAAAAAATGTCGGCAATTTTTTAACCGTACGTATAATTTAGTAACTGTGTGTAGATCTAGCAAAGAACGAGTTTGATGAAGCAGATCGGTGATTAATTCCCAGGTCTAGCAATGACGGCGTTTGATGAAGGAAATCAATGATTAATTGACAGATTTTAGTCTTTCCTATAATGGATGTAGGAACTAGAGCTTAGTCTTCATGTAATCACACTTAATTTTTTATTAATTTAACGCTGCACAAAATTTCGCCGTCATTGGATCGTTTTGACCAATTAAATGCTTATATACCACGCCCCTAATTTTAACCAAAGTGTTTTTTGACTCGCTCTCTCTGTCTCCCTCTCATTTATTCCTATTTCTTTTAAACCACTGCCTACTTTTAGGGTTGCAATAAATAACTATATGTGTGTTTGTTTTTTATCTACCAGGATTTTATTTCTTTAAGATTTTTTATGGCATTTTAATTGAAATTTAGCCTTTCTTTATATTTTTTTTTTCTTTTTTTATAATCAATAACCAGTTAAACTTGTTGAATGTCTTATTCTCATTTAAAGAAAAAGGAAAAACGCAGTAAATTTAAGAAGAAAAAACATTCTTCTTAAAACAACATTGACCATATCAGTAGCAACAGAGTGGTGACCCTTTTGTTCAAAGCACCCTTTTTTCTCCTTTTTTTCTTTTTTTTTTTTTGAAAGGAAAAACATATTTTTTATGATGTTTTAACAACGCTTAATACAGTAATTTTCACGTGTCCTTCTTTTTTTATGTCGTTTTAATATTTATTTTTTTTTTTTTTGGGAAATATTTTGCCTTTCAAAGAAATTTGTTCTGTTTTCTTTTCTTTCTATTTTAAATAATGGTCAGTAGCAGCAACCCTTCTTGTGATTATTTAAACCATGAAACCATTTGCCTATCCTCTGTTTCTTTTCTTTTCGATTCCTTTTGTTGTCTTTAGTATCCTTTTTAAGGAGTGAGTAAATTGTTATTTTAAGAGAAACATATCCTTTTTATGCTTGTATGTTTAAGTGGCGGTCGTATATGAAATTGATATCACATTTATTAGGCTTATATTTCCTTATGGTCTTTTATTTTCTCGTGTTTTTTTCTTGTCTTTTTTTGGGGGAAACAAGTTTCTTTTGTTTTCGTTCAACACAAAAAGAGGAAGTATAGGATATGTAGTGATGTATGATCTAATTTTATTTATTATTATTATTATTGCTGCTCTATTATAATGTAATTTGTTTTGGTTTTTTGTGTCTTCGTCTTCTTCTCTTAGTAACGCCCTTAAACGCTTTAGCAACTCTTAAAATATTAGAATTTTTCAAATACATACTGGTTTTTATGCGATAATTAGTAACAAAATGTGGTACTTTTTGGCAAAAAAGCTTTAAAATCTTCTTTTCAAAATGTATGTTTATACAAAAATTAAAAAAAAATCTTTAATTTTGACTACTGCAGGCCAACTGCAATGTAATGAGCATTTTATAAAAAATTATTGCTAAAATTGCTCATCACATACTCCTTTCACACTTCATAGGTTATCCCTATAATATTTCTTTCAAGCCTATTGTTCTGACGAACTTTAGGAAGATGCTTTAGGTTAGGTTAGAAGACGTGTACTTGTCAATTAAGACAAGTACAGTACCCGGAGTTCGAAATAACCCATTGTACAACGTCCTAGTTTCTCACACCACTTATGTTGTGTGCGTTAATTTCATACATGAGTTGTGGGACCTACAGTTTAAAGTCGACTCCGAACGACAGATTTTTGAGAAACTTTTTCATGGTAATTTTATTTTATTCTCAGAGTTTTTGCCCGAAACCTGCTGAGAGAAAGTCGCCGAAGAAATTCTTTTTGTATTTTGTCTTGTTGTCTGGCCTGGGGCTCGAACCCTGGCTTTACGTCTAATAAGCCAACACAGTACCTACTAGACTAAGGCGACTTCAAATGCTTTAAATAGAGACAATTGCCTGCCCAGCACCTGAAAAGCAACCAGACATTTCCCTCTGCAATGCATTAATGCCACATAGTTTCCCACAACAGCAGCAATAACAGCGACAAGAGAGTGTGCCCAGTGGTTCATTCTTTTCGTCAAAGAGTCTGCATATTAAGTTCCAAATAAGTGTCATTCTGAATAAGTATGCTCTGAGTTGATATCGTGCCCTGTCGAAAAACCGGTAACCAACCTCAGATTATTCCTGGATAGTCTGTTCGCCACAATCTAGTAGGCAGTGCGTTGGTTTACGACTTCCTCTTAGCAGATTATTGGAAAAAACTGTGAGAGAAAATAACATTTCCAAGAACAGTTTCTCAAAAATCTGTCGTTCGGAGTTGAGTTTAAACTGTTGATCCCGCCACGTATGGATAAAGTTAATACACACAGCATAAGCCTTGTGAAAAGCGAGGTTGCAATCCTTACTGAAGTGCTGTAATAACCAATTATGTATGTATGCACATACGTAGTCTGATGCAGATCTGCTGTTATTGTATTTTCCCAACAAAAATTTCAGATTGCCTCTCTCTTTATCTTTCTTTTCGTTGAGTATAATTTTCCAAACGTCTGCTCTTGCACCACAGAAGGGTGGAAACTACCCTGTTTGCGCGCTTGCTTGCTCAGTAAGCGTAGCTGAGTAGTCTCATACTATATTCGAATAGGTCCGAGGATGAGAACGGCGGATAGCATCGCTATGCCCTGTCATTAGCATCTCCCATTCAAGTTGAATTGAGCACATATTCCGATGGCATAGACTTCTGCTTCGAAAATACTCACGTGTTTTCCCAATCGCTCGTAATTTTTATTTTGTGCAAGAACCGTTCTTGGCCCATCCGAATATCACAAATAGTACCCAGCTTCCTGATTACTATATTCACTTAATTTTTCTTACTAAGTTTCGTTGCGGAGCAACGTACAGAATCTACTGACGTTTGCAAATCAGCGAAGGGTTATCGATTCATTTTAAAGGGTACCGCACAGATGATTGCTGACTTTATTTACTCCAGAGTAATAGAATTGAATTGTTTCACATGTGATTTCAAAAGACGTGCATTATGCCATACTGCACTTGATGACATAAGTCCATGCTTTGAATCAGTCCATTGACAGTCAAGATCATTGTATTATACTCCTTGCAGTCTCCTGTATAGGAACAAGCCAGCCACCAGTTTTTGCCCTGAAAGACAGTATTTCCTTTGCCTATGTCAAAATTGGAACTTATCCACGGCATAATCGCAGGCAATATTTACATGAAGTATTCTTTAAAATGTAAAAGGCAAGCTCTCTTCTTTCCTTTTTATATCTTTCTGCTCTACTTTAAACTTAATTTTTTATTTTCTTGTAAGAAATTTTGTTTTCTTATTTAATTTGTGATCTAATTTTCTAGTAAGTAAGAAAGGTCAGTAGCTCAGAATTAAACTTAACAATTCACTCTCATTGCTCTCTTTGTTTCTCTCTCTCTCTCTCTCTCGTTCTCTCTCTGACTCTCTCATTGTCTTAATTTATTTTAATCTTATCGCATTTGCATTTTCTTTTTACTGTCAGAGAATAATCACTTTTCTTTTGAAAATAGAGCCGAGACAAATGTTATCTCCTCAAGGAAGAAACGGGTAATTTCAAAGGGATTAGGAATAGTGATTAATGAGCTCAAGGCTTAAGTAGAGCAGAAAATTTACTTAATTTGACAGCTGTCAAATGTCAAAGACGATTAACTGAGACGAGGACGAGTTGAACTGTACGAGAGAGAGAGAGAGAGAGAGAGAGAGTACACATAATAAGAGATTAATGAAAGACAACTAGGAATAGTAAAACAAAGATAGGCAAAGAAGTAAGCATTTGTGTGTACTAACAAAAAAATGTCAAGCAGGAATTGAACCCTAAACCCTTAAAGATATGATACATAATTTTTTAAAATTCATAAAACAGTAAGGTTAAAAAACAGTTCCTCAGTTAAGAAATCTAATTTCAGATAACTTAATGGCTTTCCATGATGAATCCTTCAAATTAAACTAAACCTGTGTTCCTCTCATATTGTATAATACGTTGTACATTTTCTCATTATTGTATTACCAGGTGCTTTCTTTTTAATATCCACAAAAAATATATGCTCACCTGCCTTTTACTTAAGCAAACCAAATCATCTGCCATAAATAGCAGCACTTACCACCATCATACAGAGGCTTAACTAAATTCTACCATATCATCAACCACATGATAAATCCTAATCTAAAACTACTTGTGGTTTTTGTTTTTATGAACACGAGCTTAACTGGGTCTACATATATAATCACCTCCTTTAGATCTCTTCTTCTTCGTTTTGTGCTAATCTTTTGACGTAGTGTAAGTCGTAAAACTTTTATGACTAAATAAATAGCCCGTGTGCCGGAGTTAACAAAAGCCGCAAAATTTTATGACGATGACGACGATAAAATTGTTTAAAATGGTTTACGACAATACAATCACTCACTGGTTTTATTTTCTCTGCACTCGCTTTTCTCTCTTTCTTTCTCTCTCTCGCTCTGTCCTCTCTCTTTCGACTCTGAAGTTTTATGCTTGTGACAGAATATAAAAGAGTGTCATAAAAAGGAGGAGGAGAATATTTTAATGGGCAAGGTGTTGATACATATCCTTCGATATTATGATTTATAGTCGGGTAATAAAAAAATTTTTTTATTTTTTCTTCTAAGAAATAAAACGATAAAGTACTCATGGATGGATTGAAGAAAACGAATTTGAAGTATTTAATTATGGCAACACGTCTTAATTTAGGAGCAACTGTGGTTAAGTCAGGTTATTAAATACGTTATATGGCTGAAGTTAAGGAAAAAATCGTAAAAAATATTTAAAAGTGGTACTAAAACTCAGTTAGAAATTTATGAAATGATGTACAGATTCACAGTAAAAAAGTACTTTTTGTCCTCTTTGTAAAAAAGGGGAACCTATACAACCTATTGTACTTCACCCTCAAATTTTATAGGGTGTGCCAATAATGTCTCTTTCAACCCTTTTAATCCGATAGATGTCAAGATTCTGCTCGGTGTCAACAATGACAATTGCCTGCCTTGATATGCTTCCAGGTGTTTACTCCTGGTATGTAAAGGGTGTTTTATATAGAGGTATAGAACTTTAAGTTGGCATTACTTTTCAAGATGGCGACCGATTTAACAGCTGTCAAGTGATTTATTCTCAGTTTGGTTTGGCAATTCATCATGAATAGACTCACGCCTGAACAACGCTTGCAAATAGTGCAATTTTATTTCGAAAATAATGGTTCTGTGCGGAAAACGTATCGCGCACTACGTCCATTTTATCGATGAAGCGCACTTCTGGTTGAATGGCTACGTCAACAAACAAAACTGCCGCATTTGGAGTGAACGTAATCCTCAAGTGTATGTGGAAACACCGTTACATCCAGAAAAACTGACTGTTTGGTGCGCTTTATGGGCTGGTGGAATCATTGGTCCGTACTTTTTAAAAAACGATGGTGGCCAGAACATTACAGTCAATGGTGATCGGGGTATAGAGCCATGATTACAAACTTTTTCATTCCTGAATTGAATAACCATGATGTCCAGGAGATGTGGTTTCAACAAGACGGCGCAACATGTCACACAGCTCGTGCCACAATAGATTTATTGAAAGACACGTTTGGTGACCGCCTAATTTCACGTTTTGGACCTGTGAATTGGCCTCCAAGATCTTGTGATTTAACACCGCTAGACTACTTTCTGTAGGGCTATGTAAAGTCACTGGTCTATGCGGTAAAGCCACAAACGCTTGACCATTTGGAAGACAACATTCGCCGTATTATTGCCGATATACGGCCACAAATGTTGGAAAAAGTCATCGAAAATTGGACGTCCAGATTGGACTATATCCGCGCCAGCCGTGGCGGTCATATGCCAGAAATCATATTTAAAATGTAATCCCACAAGATTATCTTTCGGATAAATAAAATTCATGTCAATCGAATAATCCGTCGTTGTTTTATTGCAACTTAAAGTTCTATACCTCTATGAAAAACACCCTTTATTAACCCATAGTTGCAGCAGAGGTTGCCTTAGTTTTTATGCTCTGAGAGGAAATTTAGTGTAAAAAACAAAACGGTAACTGTTAGAAAAAAAAAGTAATTCGGGCATTAATGGGTTAAGGCCTCAAAGTTTCCGAGAATGTGTTTCGATTATTCATTCATCCATCGCCACCTAATCTACACATTAAGCTCGTGACAATCCCCATAATAAAAAGTATAAGTCTTTAGACTGTAGTGGTCTCTCTACAAAATCGGTGACTAACATCAAATTATTGCTGGATAGTCTAATGTATACCTCAGATCTCCTCTTATTGTTGTTTACCAACAAAAGTGATGCCACCAACGGCGCATTCCGAGCATTCAGACATCTCCACGAAATATGAAAAAAAAATTTCGGCGTCTTCCTCTCAGCAGATTTCTGGCAAAAACTCTGAGGGTAAATTAAACTGCCATGAAAAGTTTCTGAAAAAAATCTGTCGTTCGGAAACGACTTTAAACTGTAGGTCCCGCCACTCATGGATAAAATGACCACACACAACATAAGTGCCGTGAGAAGCTAAGTCGTTATCCTATACGTAAGTAAAGGAAAAAACTGGATGATGAAATAACAAAACTGGCATCAAATTCCCCACTGAAAGGTCTAAGAATCGATAGGTGAGCTCATAATTGGAGAAGATAAGTAGAGAAAGAAACTGCATTACACAAGATAACTTAGAGCCGTATTAAACCATTGGCTGCAGACAAAAGTAAATGGCAGAATATGTTACGACTCAATGATCCACTGGGATCTTTCTTACTTATTTAAATGGTTACTACAACCCTTTAATCAGGATCTCAACCTAGCTTCTCATACCACCCATGGTTTGTATGTTAATTTTATACATGAGTGGCGGGATCTACAGCTTAAAGTCGACTTCGAAGCACAGATTTGAGAAACTTTTTATGGTAATTTTATTTATTCTCAAAGTTTCTGCCAAAAGACTGCTGAGAGGAAGTCGCCGTGAAGAATATTTTTCTTCATATTTTGTTTTGTTCCGGGTGCCTGCGCTGTGGTTGAATTACGGGCTCTTGTCTAATAGACGATCACAATACCTGCTAGACTACGGCAAATTTCCACGTGTAAATGTCGCTGCCTAGAAAAAAAGTTGAGCTTTTTCTTTCCCCCTGGCTTACGTTTCAGGCTGCTCAACACGACGGTCGAAAAGATTATCTTGTTTACCCAGAAAGTGTGAGTCAAGCAGTGGAATTTATTTTAACACGTTCATCGCCATGTCAGTCATATGTGTCTGACGCTAAGAAGTTCTACATGAGTCATGTCAGTCATTTGTATCTGACGCTAAGAAGTTCTCCATGAGCCATGTCACACATATATGTCTGACGTACGCGATTTGTAGTCCACACTATTTTGGAATTTATTTTAAATAAATAAATAAATAAAAACAGTTTTAATATAGGGCCATGTCAGTCATGTATGTGTGACATAAAAAATAGTGTTTTTCCGGGAATTTTGGAAAAAAAATTTTTCTGTGATACATTAAGTTTCCTTGATACATTTTTAACTAAATTATCTAATAAAGTTACCGTGGCCCATGTGCAAATTTTTTTGATATTATCGTGGCCATGAACGTGTTAATTTCAGGAATAATCGTGGTAAAGGGTGTCTGAGTTCTGGCTAATTTGTGTCCCTGAACCCAAATTAAAAATTCATTATTTTCCTGAGGAATAGGTCATATAAAGCGATTGGAAATAGGCTTTTGTGACAGCAGTGCGGTCCAAATTCAACAGAATATACTACTGAGCAATCTTTTAATCGCCATTAACATGACTTCCTACTGGAACTTCAGTGATCCGATAGCCTTTGCAAGTGTTTGATATTCAAGTAATCGGTATACATTTCACATCTCATTTTTCTTTCCAAATTCCAAGCCATCGCTGTATATTTCTACAGAGTTAGGGAGAGTAAATGTAAACGTTGTTTAAATTCTGATGGATTTCACTGTATTTTGTTTACATTTTATAGGACAATTTTCCTTTTGTAACGAGAAAAAAAAAATTCAAAAATGTTTAATGAAAATTCCTCCAACACATGTTATGCCCATATTCCTTCCATATTCCACATGTTGGCAAAAAAAACAGCAATAAGTTGTATTATTACTTTTCTTCTTTTTCTTTTTTTTTTTACTTGCCTACCAGCATATATGTTTGTTCCACTAGCAGTTTATTTGTTTTTATCGCGACTACAAATATTTTTATGAAAGCGAATTTCTTTTCAGTTATTTTTCTTTTTTATAAACATTTTTGCAGATTTATTTGGTACTCTTTTTTTTTATTGTTTCCTCGCCTCTTGTAAAACACTGGTAGAAAACAACAACAACAACCATGACCAACAAAAAATCTCGTGTTTTTATGCTTTGTTTTCATTGTAATGAACCCATGGAAATTATTACAGAAACGTGGTAAAACAAAATCAAAAAAAATCATACTTCATGGTAATCCAGAGGAAAGGAGGGAGGGGTAATGTTTTACCGTGTATGTAACATTATTAATAAATGCCGAAAATATGTTAAACACAGCGTAATTATTGAGAGTTTTGTGTTTTTGTGTTCATTCTGTATCCTCTATTCTTGTGTGTGCATGTTCTTTTGGCAGGCAAATAATTATTATTTGAAATCGATTTTTAATAGGGGTGCAAGCGAGTAATGAATATGTTTTCATAAAATTTCGATAAAATTTCAGTGAAAAAAAACAACCGGCAACCAGCAGATGTAAATTACTTGCATTTTGTAAAAGATTTTTTATTTTTT
This sequence comes from Sarcophaga variegata, assembly GCA_932273835.1. NCBI lineage: Eukaryota > Metazoa > Arthropoda > Insecta > Diptera > Sarcophagidae > Sarcophaga > Sarcophaga variegata. The sequence goes on along the minus strand of OW026361.1, from coordinate 11,682,818 downwards.
GATGGAAAAATTTGCATTCAAAAGAAAATACACATACACTGTCGGACAAAATAAAGTGCAGAAGAGTCCAGAACAAATATTCAAACATTTTGGGAAAAACTGCAAAGCGAATGGAGGGCAATTCCTACAAGTACTTTGAAGAACCTTGCCCTAAGTATGCCGAAAAGATTAAGAGAAGTCATAAATAACAAAGGGGAAGCAACTTCGTACTAAATTTTGAAGTTATTTAATTATTTATAATATTTTCTAGTGAAGTGTTACTTTATTTTGTCACTTGAAATTCCTTATGTGCCATATAGTTTCTATTATAAATAGAAAATATAAAGAAAGAATTCAATGTTAAGATACTTTTTAGATAAAATATTAACCGAATTAAAAATGAAACTATAATTTATAAACATTTAAAAGCAATAAACATATGCTTTAATCAAAAAACAAAAAATATTTCAAACCGCACTTTATTTTGTCCGACAGTGTAGTTTGCTGATTGTAGGCCTATTTATCGTAGTGCATATAATAAACCACAAATAGTATTTTTTATTCTCTTTTATTTTTAAAATGCAAAGATACACAGCAAATGTCTAAAAGTAAATAAAAAGTATTTTTACGGTCATAGTGTGTTGCCTTATTAGATCTGAGACCATGGTTCAACACATGGCTCAAACATTTTAGGCAAAAAAATGGCGAAAGTTGAAAAAATTCTCAAATTTGTCGTTCGAAATCGAATTTAAACTGTAGGTTCCACCACTCATATATAAAATAAACACACACAACATAGCAGTGTGAGAAGTTGGGTTGTAACACACACAACATAGCAGTGTGAGAAGTTGGGTAGTAGTCCTCACTAAAGGGTTGTAATGACCAATTAAGTACGTAAGTACCAATTCAAAGCTGTAAAGATAAAACCGACGTATGCCACATGGATGGTGTGAGAAGCTAGGTTGTAATCTCCTATTACGTAAGTACACTATTGCACACAATTACGCCGTAGGTGGCCTTTTCGTGAGCTCCAATGTTGGCATTCTTCTTCCAGATTTTTTCCAAGCATACGAGGGACTTTACTTATCCCTACAAAAAATAATCAAGTGAAGTCGTCTTATGATTTTGACGGCCAATGAACTGCTTTCGAAACGCAAGGTTAATTATTCATCAAACTTGTGTGTTCATAAGCTCATAAAATAAAATGCCGTGAAGCATGTATTACTGGCTTATAGAAATTACATGTCGACCAGCTCCAATTCTTTCAATTTAAGCAAAAAGAACGTCAGTAACCATCACACAGTACTTTGCTTTACTGATTGTTGTAATGTTGCGATTTTCATCACTCTTGAAGAAGTACAATCCAATGATGCTGTCAGGTTACAAACCATACGGACATTGATGGTATTGCGTACTTTAGGCATTGGGTTTTGAGAGAGCGTGGATTGTGAAGGCCAGAAACTTTCCTGGATAGATTATTTGACATGGGGTTAAGCATCTTAATTTAAAAACTATGACTTAAGTTTCGCCTTCGCTGTGGTTTTCACTGGAGGTTTTACCCACTACGTCATGCCAGCTATCCAATATGTGCCAGTTTTTGGGTGTTTTCTTCTCCCAGTTGGTGCAATTGTTAGCCGAACAGATTTGAATTTAGCGTATAGTCGTACGGTGAACAGTGCTTTGTAGATTGTTCCCTATTTATCCTACAAAAAATCACAAGAAAATAGTTTTGGCCTCTTGACCAATGCGTCAACTATTTATGCTGCAAAATTACTGCAAAATAGTGAAAATAATAAGGTTGTGGCCTCTTGACCAATGCATCAACTTATGCTCATTAGTCACAAACCGTCTCTTGGATTTTTTTGTGGTTACAACCTTTTGTACTTGCGAGTAACAGAACCTATAGCATAACATCGACTTCGAACGACAGATTTGGGAAGTTTTCACAGCAATTTTATTTACTTTCAGAGTTTTTGCCAGAACAGATCTGAGAGGAACTCTCTGAAAGCAATATCTTCAATATTTAGTTTTGTTTGTGATCTTAGAGCTGAGGTTTGAACTCATAATATCACATCAAATAGGCTAAGGTACTACATACTAGACTATGGCGACTTCAGTTCACTGTTCCTGGAAAGCATGATTTATGCTACAATCATCGTATTTCTCTGTTTGCAATGTATGTACTCTTTTAGCACAGACATAAACCCATTTAGTCATTACAACCCTTCAATCAGAATTACGACCTAGCTTCTCATACCACTTATGTGCGTTAATTGTATACATCAGTGGCGGGACCTACAGTTTAAAGTCGACTTCGATCGACAGATTTTTGAAAAACTCTTCATGACAATTTTATTTACTCTCAGAGTTTTTGCCAGAAATCTGCTGAGAGGAAGTCGCCGAAGAATTATTTTTCATATTTTCGTTTTGATGTCTTACCTCGGGTTTGAAACGTGGCCTTATGTATAATAAGCTGACACACTACTTACTAGACTACGGCGACTTCAAAAGCATGATTTATGCTACATTCAGCGTATTTCTCTGTTTGCAATGTACTATTTTAGCAAAGACATAAACCCATTTATATTACGTTTTATTTTAATATCAAGATTCACGTGTTAATTCTACGATTAAGTGAAGTATGGTTTTCTAAATGTATAGCTACTTAGCAATAGTTCGCTTAAGAAACTTGTTTTAAAGACATTCCTAACTGAAATGAGAAAAAAGTTCAAGAAACCTTTTGATTTCTTGTTAATTTTAAAACTGAAGACTTTTTGAGGCCATTATGTATACTTGAAATATCCTTATTAATACCGGCTATTATTTCTACAATTTATTTACAAATCAGTCATTATCTTAAGCTAACATTGTTATGAAAATTTTCTATAAATGTCTGCCTATAAGGCTATGCGACCGACGTTTTATGCAAGTGATTTTCCCATACTTCATTTCAATGTCTAGAATGCTTGCTTGCTTGCCACTGGTTTTTTTTGTGTGTATTTTTTATTATTTGACACGACAGCGCGCTACTGCTATAAACTGTCAACTGTCAAAAACATAACCAAGCCAGGCAGTATTATATTACAGCACAGCACAGCCAGTCAGTTAGTTGGCAGTAACAGCGAAGCAGAAAAAAAAAACAAAAACAAACAAAAAAAGCTTACATATGTTATATAAGCAAAGATAACATATTGCATTGAAAAGACATTCAAAGAAAAAAGAAAAAAAAATAGCACTGGGTGGCCATCATCTAAAAACGAAATGAAAACAAAGTGGCATAGCAGTCATCTCAGCCCAAAAAAGGCAAGAGATTTAAGGCCACTTAAAAAGCAGGAGCACAACAAATAATAAAAACTGAAGGTTGCGACAGCAATGCAATTGTCAAAAACAAAAACAAACGAAAGAAAATGAAATAAATTTTTATAAATACAATACAAATAAACTGGCTGCCAGCTTTTTTTTTTTCTTTAATTCTTTTTCAATTTCAAACACCATAATAATGTCCTTTTTGAATTATTATAGATACTGGTGGCTAAACTTAAGAAAAAAATCCTAAAAAAAAGAAGACGAAGCAGAATTAGCATTGCATACGTAATTAGCTGTGACAAAAGAAGAAAAAAGTTTCCAAACTTATTTGTTGTACAAGCTTTTTCTTTTTTTGTATACATACCTTAAAGGCAAATTGCCAACTATTCTTTACACACAAACATAACCCAACAAGCAACAACACTAACTAAACAAAACATACAGGCAACCTTTTAAATGTGACAGCAGAAGGTTAAATTAACTAGTTTTTGTGTCTTTTTTTTTCTTTTGCTTTTCAATTTCTTTTTTTTTTTAATATGTATTCAAAAACGATCATGGAAAACGAAAATGAAAAAAAAAACTACGCAACTGTTATAAAACAATTAACAATCAACAGAGTATGTATGGATCAACACAAGCAAAATTTTTGCTGCGCTACCCTAGATTTGATTGACAGTTGTTTAGTTTATTGTCATTATGACATATGAAGACAGACAAGAAAGCCTTAAGAGAGAGAGAGATCTGTTACTTTAATGAGTTTTTAAACACCCCTTAAAAGTAAAATACAAGACTATGCTTCAACACGTTGATGAAACTAATTGAAAACGACTTTCAAACTCGTTATTTACTCGTCTTTCAAATACCCAAAAGCATGTTAGATTTGAGGATTTTTTTTAAAGAAATTTTTTCGATAACTTATATTTGACTTTATTGTGGCTCCATGTTAGCAATTTCACGGTAAGTGTTCTCTTGAAAGGCTTCAGTTATGTCCAGTTTCTTGGAACACGTTCGAATTCTAACACGAGATGAATGAATGAATTTTAATGAATTTCAAAAACTATCGGGTGATTTTTTTAGCTGTTATCTTTTTGGCAACACTGGTTTAAACAGCTCACGCACGTTACGTGTTTTGTTTCACTGTCAAACATCGTCAGTGTGGTCTATAATTTAACCATGAATCGTCTTACAAGCGAACAACGCTTGCAAATCATTGAATTTTATTATCAAAATGCGTGCTCTGTTAAGAAAGTTCATCGCGCGTTTCTTCCATTTTATGGTCAGTTTAATCGACCCACTGAAGCGGCTATTCGGGCTATTGTGACTAAATTCCGCACCAAATTTATATTTGTTGGACATTAAACCACCAACACGCTTACGTAGAGTGCGATCTGAAAAAAATATCGCAGCTGTATCGGCTGGCCAGTGTTAATGATGACCATCAATTATCGATTCGTCGCCGTTCGCAGCATTTGGGCCTCTGTTACTCAATAACGTGGAAAATTTTGCGGAAGGATTTAGGTGTGAAGCCTATCAAAATACAGCTGGAGCAAGAATTGAAGCCGAATGACCTACCGTAACGTAGAATTTTTGGTGAATGGGCTCTTGGAAAGTTGGCCGAAGATCCGAAAAATTGTGTTCAGCGACGAAGCTCATTTTTGGCTCAATTTATACGTAAATAAGCAGAATTGTCGATTTTGGAGTGAAGATCAGCCAGAAGCATTGCAAAAGCTACCAATGCATCCAGAAAAAGTCACAGTTTGGTGCGGCTTATGGGCTGGTGGACCGTACTTCTTCAAAGATGCTGCGAATCGTAACGTAACTGTGAATGGTGAGTGCTACCGTGATATGGTATCCAACTATTTTTGCCCAAAATGCAAGAGCTTAACTTGCATGACATGTGGTTTCAACAAGACGGTGCCACATGCCACACAGCACGCGTAACAATGGACTTCTTGAGAGGCGAGTTCGGTGAACATTTTATTTCACATTCGGGACCGGTCAATTGGCCGCCTAGATCGTGCGATTTAACGCCTTTAGACTCTTTTTTGTGGTGCTGTGTTAAAGCTCATGTCTATACAGACAAGCCCGCTTCAATTGACGCATTGGAAGACAACATTGAAGCATTTATTCGAGAGATACCGGCCGAAATGTTGGAAAGAGTATGCCAAAATTGGACTAAGCGGATGGACCATTTGAGGCGCAGTCGTGGTCAACATTTGCCTAAAATAATCATCAAACATTAAATTATATGGACCGTACTATCGATTCAAATAAAGATTTCATACATTTTTCTGAATTTTATGTTTTTTTTTTTGAAAAATTTTCCTGTAGCTCTTAAAAAATCACCCATTATTTAGAATTTTATTTGGGATTTTTGAATTTAATTTTTCCATGAAAAACATATTTTTCTGGTGGCTTGGTGGAGTAGTTAAAGTGCTCAACAACAAACCCAGGCCTTGCGGGTGGGAATGCTGCAAAATTCAAGCAATTTTTATCAGGATTTTTTCAGAAGACTGTTAAATTTTAAGAATTTAGTCTCCTATCCACAGAGAATAATAACATTATGAACGAAAATCATAGCTGAGACTATAACATCCGTCAGGAAAGATTTAATTCCTCAGCTCTACAACCAATACAATTTCTCACTGGATGTTCTTTCTAGGCGGCATCATTCGACAACCCCATCGCCCTGGGACTCGCTACAATGGTCCAATCACTCGCTTAAGTGGAAAATCTATTTAATGAAATTGAAAGAAAAAGCAGGAACCCCGGTTAAGAAAATTGAGATGCTTCATTCGGTTGTTCTTTTCAATAAAATTAAACAGCGGTTCATCGATTTAAGATCCAAATTTTATATAAAATTTTCCTCCATATTACTTACACAGGCACTCATAATTGGCCACTGGGTTTCTAGACGTATACCATACTCTTTTGAAGTCGCCGTAGTCTAGTAGGTAGCGTGTTGGCTTATTAGACGCAAAAGCCTGGGTTCGAGCCCCAGGCCAGGCATCAAAGACAAAATACAAAAAGTATTTCTTCGGCGATTTCCTCTCACTAGATTTCTGGCAAAAACTCTGAGAGTATCATAAAATTGCCATGAAAAGTTTCTCAATAAATCTGTCGTTCGGAGTCGACTTTAAACTGTAGGTCCCTCCAGTCATGAATAAAATTAATACACAACATAAGTGGTGTGAGAAACTAGGACGTTATACAATGGGTCAATTCGACCTCCGGGTACTGTACTTGTCTTAATTGCCAAGTACACGTCCTCTAACCTAACCTAACCTAACCTACCATACACTCAAATATTAAGAATATATCTATCAACTTCTCCAGAACCGTTGCCAAGGAGAAATTAGACCCGGGGGTAAAAATTTATTGGCAAATTACCGAATAAAATTGTTTCGTTGAGCAAAATCCATATCGTTATTTAAACGACAAAGTAACTAAAAATTATACGGCACGTGATAAGAGAAGTGAGGTTAAGCTAGATGGTCTCACTTAGGTAAATGGTTACGTTCATTGTGATATCACACTCAGTAGCTATCTTCTATTTTCAAAAGCACAGTCAAAGATGATGGAAAACGAAAAGTCAACAAACTCTGCCTATTCATTACAAGACACAACACAGATAATACCCTTCTCCTTAGCTCCATAGTTACTGTGTAAGTCACTCAATGGAATTACAAGGCTATCAGCATGCAATTGCTATACGTTTTTAAGAAAGCAAAAAATCGATTCCCTTCTTACTTATGTATATTAGTCTAGCAAAGTCTAACAATATTACACGTACCATCGAGCTGCCACGAACCGGAGAGTACTCAGTTTAACTGAGGCAATTGGAACACCAATGTGTTATTACTTGTTTAAGGTCATGAGCTCTGTACCAGTCTTTGAACATCCATTAGCAGTGCAATTTCCGACGACATTCGTATGTCCGGGAAACCATATAAGAGTTACCTTTGAATGATCCGAAATTAACGCGAAATATCGCTGCTATATGAAAAAATATTTCTTAGGCGACTTCCTCTCAGCAGATTTCGGGCAAAAACTCTGCGAATAAAATAAAATTGCCATGAAAAGTTTCTCAAAAAATCTGTCGCTCGGAGTCGACTTTAAACTGTAGGTCCCGCTACTCATGTATAAAATTAATACACACAACATGAGTGCTGCGAGAAACTAGGTCTTAATCCTAACTGAAGGCTTGTAATGATCAATTATCTATTTATCCATGTATCCCTACTATTTATTGCCCATGGCGGTCTTTTTGGGGAATGCTCGTGAGAGACTTGATTGCAGTCTGTTTATTCGAATAAATTAAGAGATTCTCTGAGCCCATCTTCCGACAAGCATTATGCCGCTTTATATATTGTCTGGGTAAGCTCTGCAGTAGTGCCATTACCCTTAATATAACGGCTGTAGCTATTATCTTTTTGGCAACACTGGTTTAAACAGCTCACGCACGTTTCGTGTTTTGTTTCACTGTCAAACATCTTCAGTTTGGTCTACAATTTAACCATGAATCGTCTTACAAACGAACAACGCTTGCAAATCATTGATTTTTATTATCAAAATGCGTGCTTTGTTAAGAAAGTTCATCGCGCGCTTCTTCCATTTTATGGTCAGTTTAATCTGTGAATGGTGAGCGCTACCGTGAGATGATATCCAACTTTTTTTTGCCCAAAATGCAAGAGCTTGACTTGCATGACATGTGGTTTCAACAAGACGGTGCCACATGCCACACAGCACGCGTAACAATGGACTTATTGAGAGGCGAGTTCGGTGAACATTTTATTTATCGTTCGGGACCGGTCAATTGGCCGCCTAGATCGTGCGAATTAACGCCTTTAGACTATTTTTTGTGGGGCTATGTTAAAGCTCATGTCTATACAGACAAGCCCGCTTAAATTGACGCATTGGAAGACAACATTGAAGCATTTATTCGTGAGATACCGGCCGAAATGTTGGAAAGAGTATGCCAAAATTGAGGCGCAGTTGCGGTCAACATTTGCATGAAATAATCTTCAAAGATTAAATTATATGGACCGTACTATCGATTTAAATAAAGATTTCATGCATTTTCCTGAATTTTATGTGCTTTTTTTTTGAAAAATTTTCCTATAGCTCTTAAAAAATCACTCAATATATCCCATAGCGCTCCTCTTGCCAGCATTTTGGAGCTACCCACGTACGTATATATCATTCGCAATGGTTTTACCAATGGGGTCTTTACTAAAACTCAACCTAACATAACTCTAAGAACGGTATTATACCAATGAAGTCTATTCAGAATTTTAGAAGGTTAGGTTAGAGGACGTGTACTTGTCATCGGGACAAGTACAATAATCGGAGGTCAAAATGACCTATTGACAGAAATTTTAAAAACATCACAAGAAATTCCTGCCTGGCATTGTACAATAAAAAAAAACAAAAACTTAATAAAACACTTTTGAAATGAAAACCTAAACTTGAAAGATCATAACCATAAGCACACAAAAAATACGATGAAAATTTAAACTTTATTAAAACTAAAACAACAACATAACATTAATTTTTTTTATTTTAGTTTTCATAATGAATCATTAAAAAAAAACTCATTTTCAAAAAAAAATGCTTCACCCACATACGATTTCAACGAAAAATTGGCATTAGAAGCGTGCCTAAGCTTCAAATGCCTTTTAAGGCGTTATAGTGTATGAGCCGGTATTTTTGCCTTTTAATTTAAACCATCTCTGCCGCCCCCTCCGCCGCAGTTGCCATTAAAAGTCAATGCCATTGCAAACAGAATTTTAAATAAAATGTAAAAAAAAGTGAATCATTAAATTGAAAAACAAAGAAAAAACATACAAAAATAAAAATTAATTGTTAATTACGACTTTAAGAGAGTATATGTGGGTTAAACAAATCATGTCTCAACAAGTTCTAAAACTTTAAATAAGAAACACAAAAAAACAGAAAATAAAATCAAATTAATCAAACATCAAATATGGTCAAATACCATTAAATTCTGATGTTTAATGTTTGCTGGGTTGGTTTCGAAGGCAACAACTATAAAGTATTTGAAATTTATTATAAAAAAAAATCGAAAAAAAAGAAAATGAAATAAAAATAAACATTTTAAAAACCTTTCGCATTTGGCAGAAGATTTCGATTTTATAAAATATTTCAGCAAAACCCCGCTAGGCTTCGCAACAATATTAACAATTTTTTTTTTTTTTTTTTGATAAAAACCAGGAGTTTACTGTCTGCAATGAACTTAAAAAGCTGTAGACTTTAAAGGCTGTCATAAAATGATATTTATAAGGCTCTCAGCATCACAATTCTTTCAGTGGTTGCAAATAGACTCAATTGGTGCTATTTGTATCCAATCGTCAATGCCTTACCTTAGAACTGCAACATTTTCGAGGCGAATACTCACTCATCTCCTTATGTTGTTTACGGAGCCGGCCTAAAAGCAATTTTTCGATTAATTTTGTTATTCTATCCTTAGTTGAGGCATTTAAGCACTATTTTATTATAAAGGGTGTTTTTCATAGAGGTATAGAACTTTAAGTTGCAATAAAACAACGATGGATTATTCGATTGACATGAATTTTATTTATCCGAAAGATAATCTTGTGGCATTACATTTTAAATATGATTTCTGGCATATGACCGCCACGGCTGGCGTGGATGTAGTCCAATCTGGACGTCCAATTTTCGATGACTTTTTCCAACATTTGTGGACGTATATCGGCAATAATACGGCGAATGTTGTCTTCCAAGTGGTCAAGCGTTTGTGGCTTTACCGCATAGACCAATGACTTTACATAGCCCCACAGAAAGTAGTCTAGCGGTGTTAAATCACAAGATCTTGGAGGCCAATTCACAGGTCCAAAACGTGAAATTAGGCGGTCACCAAACGTGTCTTTCAATAAATCTATTGTGGCACGAGCTGTGTGACATGTTGCGCCGTCTTGTTGAAACCACATCTCCTGGACATCATGGTTATTCAATTTAGGAATGAAAAAGTTAGTAATCATGGCTCTATACCGATCACCATTGACTGTAACGTTCTGGCCACCATCGTTTTTGAAAAAGTACGGACCAATGATTCCACCAGCCGATAAAGCTTACCAAACAGTCAGTTTTTCTGGATGTAACGGTGTTTCCACATACACTTGAGGATTACCTTCACTCCAAATGCGGCAGTTTTGTTTGTTGACGTAGCCATTCAACCAGAAGTGCGCTTCATCGATAAAATGGACGTATTGCGCGATACGTTTTCCGCACAGAACCATTATTTTCGAAATAAAATTGCACTATTTGCAAGCGTTGTTCAGGCGTGAGTCTATTCATGATGAATTGCCAAACCAAACTGAGAATAAATCAGCTTAACAGCTGTTAAATCGGTCGCCATCTTGAAAAGTAATGTCAACTTAAAGTTCTATGCCTCTATAAAAAACACCCTTTACAACTGGTTGTCATTTTTATGATATTTCCTGTAAGCGTCCCAGGTAACGAAACTAATCTCTTCGCTGGCAAAAAGAAAAGAATGAAGCAATGGATTTTCAATTCCATTAAGCAGAATTTTTTAATCAAAATATGGGAATAGATACTAACATATATACATAATTAGTATTGCACCCCTTCAGTCTGGGTTACGACCTAGTTTCCCACACCACTAATGTTGTGTGTGTTAATTTTATACATGAATGGTTGTGGGACCTGCAGTCGAAAGTCGACTCCGAACGACAGATTTTTGAAAAACTTTTTCACGGCAATTTTATTTACTATCAGAGATTTTGCCAGAAATCTAATGAGGGTCAGTCGCCTAAGAGATATTTTTTCATATTTCGTTTTTTGTTGGAGATGTCTGACCTGGGGCTTGAACACTGGCCTCACGTCTAATAAGCCAACAGACTACCTACTAGACTACGGCGACTTCTAATCTAAACTCTTCGCCGGGGAAAAAAGCTGAAGCAACCGATTTTCACTTCCATTGAGCAGATTTTGTTTACCAATAAATGCATGCGGTTTATACGGGAATAAAGGCTTGGTTTCAGGTCCAACTTTCAAAATGGAAACATAATAACTTTTCAATTAAACTCATGGCACTATATAAGTATGCGGCTCTGTGTAGTACTGATGGCACATAATTCCCCTTTTGTTAACCAAACTGGCCATTTATCCGTCTATAATTATGCCAATACGGATTCTAACTATTTCATAGGTTCATAAGACTTCAGCTCATAGTATATGATTTGGTGACAATCCCTGTTAAACATACATTCAATGACTTGTCGCAATTTATCCTACTTTTCGTTACTAGTCATCATATTTAGCCTGTCTTAGAAATCATCATAGTTTAGTAGGAGTGTGTTGGCTTTTTAGACCACGGTTCAAATAGCAGATCAGCCACTTCCAACAAAACTGTGAAATATGAAAAAAATATTTCTACGGCGACTTCCTCTCAGCAGGTTTCTGGCAAGAACTCTGAGAATAAATAAAATAGCCATGAAATATTTCTCAAAAAATCTGTCGCTCAAAGTCGACTTTAAACGGAACCTACAGTGCTCATATATAAAACTAACACAACACAAGTGGCTTGAAAAGCTAGGTCGTAATCTTGACTGAAGGGTGTAATGACCAATTATGTGCATGCTATCGTCTCTTGGGATATCAAGGTTATTAGGTTACTGGGTGGAGATTGAACGTATGAAATTTTATAACAAGTGCGGAAAACGTGAAAAAATTTGTTTTCGCCTTCGATGGGTTTGAAGGTGTCCATCATGTCACAGCTAAAGGGTCCGCCAAATAACTTTTTTTTTGAAAATGCTTTAAAAAACTACTGAATATTTTCTCCAATTTCTTTTTTTATTTGAAAGTACAATCCTTCCGGTTAATAATGGAAAGTAATTTCATTCAAATGGCTGCCTCGGCTGGCCATGCAGTAGCCTACACCAGAAGATGCCGACTTTGGCAATCGCATTTGGGGCACAGAAAACCCGCACGCATACATTGAAAAGCCGACGCACCCAAAACGAGTCACTGTTTGGTGCGGATTTTGGTCCAGAGGCATAATTGGGCCATTTTTCTTCGAAAATGAGCAAGGAGTGGCCGTTACAGTCAATGGCGATCGTTATCGGGCCATGTTAAACGAATTTTTGTTCACAAAAATTAAAGAGGAGGATATTGGCAACATTTGGTTTCAACAGGACGGCGCTATGTGCCACACATCCGAAGCTACACTCGATGTTTTGTGCCCTGTTTTTGAAGATCGCATTATCAGCCGCTGAGCTGATGTCGTTTGGCCACCTCGGAGCTGCGATTTGACACCGTTGGACTATTATTTGTGGGGTGCCGTCAAAGATAAGTGTTACGCCAACAAGCCAGAGACAATTGACGCTTTAAAGGACAATATTCGTGAAGCCATTGGTGATATACAGCTGCACACAATCGATAATGTGCTAAAAAATGGGACCGATCGTGTAAGCTACTGCATGGCCAGCCGAGGCAGCCATTTGAATGAAATTCTTTTCCATTATTAACCGGAAGGATTGTACTTTCAAATAAAATAAGAAATTTGAGAAAATATTCAGTAGGTTTTTTTTAAAGCATTTTCAAAAAAAAAGTTATTTGGCGGACCCTTTATAACAAGTGCTTGATACAATTTGTTTTCGCTTTCGATGGAGTTTAATTCCGATTTACTCGGGTTTGAAGGTGTCCATCATGACACTGCTGCAAGAGTTTCTCGAAAATTTACTACTACTGTCCCGTAAACTAGCTACTTTTTTAACCCTTTAAGTGTTGTTGTTTTAATTATAAAATAAATTTTTAATTAAAATTTCTTTACTTTCTTTTCTCTTCTTTCAGATTCCTTTGTAAATAGTCAAGAATGGACGATATCACGTTCAGTGCCCGATTTACGTTTGGGCATTGTCGGTTCTTTAAACTCAGGCAAATCGGCATTGGTGCATCGCTATCTAACGGGCTCCTATATGCAAGAGGAATCACCCGAGGGCGGACGTTTCAAAAAAGAAGTCTTCATAGATGGCCAAAGTTATTTACTGCTGATACGTGATGAAGGCGGTGCACCAGAAATGCAAGTGAGTAGAAAATTATTTTCCAAAAATTAAATTTTTTTAGCGTTTTAAAATTATAAAAAAAAACTTCAATATAATATTACAATGAATGCTTATTGTTCAATAAAGTTGTATAACTAATTGCTTTGATTATACGTTCGAAATACAATAAATCAGTAAATAAATGAAGCGTGAATAGAGATTTTGTTTCATGGCGTTTGGCGTATTGGATTTGCGTCATTTCCCTTTTTTATTTTTTGAAATTTACAAATCACTTGACCTTGATGTTTCAAGTGATTGCATTTAATATTTCTTTTGTATTTATTTGTTATTATTAAACAAAGCTTTTTTCTTTTGTTTATGATTGTTACAATGCGTTTTATGATACATTAAATTATTAATTTTTTTTTATTTCTATTTGTCTGTGTTTTCTTCTTTTTTCTTTCTTTCTTTATTCCATTAAGTTTTAATTGCTTTTGGTCAGGTTTTCCTAAAGTAATTTATAGATTTTTTTATTATTATTATTTTGGTTTATTAAGCTTTTTATTTCGGCGCCTAAAAGTAGGCTTCATTTTTGTTTTTTCTTTTAAGCTTCCAAAAGTATACTTTAATTTTTATTACTATTATTTCACGTTTTGTTTAGTTGCCTGAAAGTATGCTATATACTTTATTGTTAAGCATTATAATAAAGTGGCCTTTTTTTCTGCTTCAACTTAAAGTGCTTGCTCAATCCCTAGCGTGTTGCTTTACCTTTGTTACAGAAAAAATAGAAAATAAAGAATAAAAAACACATTATTAGGTAAATGAACTCCCACCCTTGTGCCCTTGTGGAAAAGGAAAGAAAGAATAATAAAGAAAATTTCATGTTAATAGTAACACATTAACATTTTTTGTTTATTGGTTTTGTTTAGCCTACTTTAAGGCTTGTATTTTTAATATTCTTTATATTAAGGCAGCATACAATACCAAGGGGGGTGGTTTTTATTCCATTTTCTCTTTTCAACATTAGAAATTTAATAAATATTTAATACAATATTTCTATCGAAGGCATTGCAATCAACCCCTAAAGCTCCCTGTAGTATGCTTTATAAAAAAAAATTCCCTTTCATATGCTAATTCGCCTAACAATATGCAAATTATTTTCTGTCTTTTTTCTCGGCTTTGTTATGTGTTAAATAATCAATTGATTTTAAATTTCCATACATTTTTTTCTCTAAACACGTCTGCGTATTTGACATTTTTTTGCATATTTTGCCATTTAAAGCATCCCAAATCGTTTGTCATGTTTTTATTTATCACACATAAATTTTATAAACAATGTTATACATTTTATTATTAATTTGTTAATAATAAAGCGTATAATCATGTTGTATTGATTAAATTTTATTTAAATTAATTCATTTTGTTGTTTGTCAAGGTTTTTTTGTGAAATATTTTTATGGCCCTCGCCTTCTTCACACCATTTTTAAGCCATAAATAAATAATTTTTTATTGCAAATTGAAATTAAGAAACACAAATTTAGAGAATTTGTATTAAAATTAAACAAAACACTTACAATTTGGTCTCTAACAAATTTATTTAAAAAAATATCCCCAATTTTATGCAATAGTTTCATAATCAATCTGTCAATCCACATCCAACTTCCAGGGGAAAGACATAGTATTTCCATACACCTTAATATGTAAGATACGCCAAGGAATCTAACTGTTTTAAGAAGCTGCTGATCTTTCCATGAGTAATAGAAATCATCTACTTTGACTAGAATTCATAGATTTAGAGTGATTACTGGTCAGTGTCTAGATCCCCCTAACTGTCAATTTAAAGAGACAGTAAATACACATAGCCACAGAAGTATACATACGGATAACAAATTTCAGAAATTTTTTTAATTAATCCGTTTTCGTTGAAAATCTTTGTAATTGTCTGACAACTTTCCTCGATTTTAAGACGGTCTTGGTTAAAAAATTTCTGAAATTCGTTAACTTTTGAGGGCCTGATGTACACAACAAACAAATTTCAGAAATTTTTTAACCAATCCGTTTTTTTTTTTTTGAAAATATTTATAATTGTCTGACATCTTTCTTCGATTTTAAGACGGTCTTTTGCTTTGGTTCAGAAATTTGTGAAATTTGTTAATCGGATGTATACCTTTGTGGGCCTGTGCAGGGCCACAATTCAGTTCAATGTCAGAAATTTTTTAACGAATGCAAAAGACAAGGAAACTATAAAGATTTTCAACGAAAACGCAGTAGTTAGGTTAGGTTAGGTTAGGTTAGAGGACGTGTACTTGTCAATTAAGACAAGTACAGTACCCGGAGGTCGAATTGACTCATTGTACAACGTCCTAGTTTCTCACACCACTTATGTTGTGTGTGTTAATTTTATACATGAGTGGTGGGACATACAGTTTAAAGTCGACTCCAAACGACAGATTTTTATTTATTGAGAAACTTTTCATGGCAATTTTTATTTACTCTCAGAGTTTTTTTGCCAGAAATCTACTGAGAGGAAGTCGCCGAAAAAATACTTTTTGTATTTTGTCTTTGATGCCTGGCCTGGGGCTCGAACCCAGGCTTTTGCGTCTAATAAGCCAACACACTACCTACTAGACTACGGCGACTTCTAACGCAGTAGTTAAAAAATTTCGGCAATTTTTTAACCGTACGTATAATTTAGTAACTGTGTGTATACAGATTTGACCACTATCCACTTCTTTTATCACTGTCCAGCGTTGGTAACAATCAGAGGAAACTTTCTGTACCGAAACTCTCTAGATAACCTGCCATCTTTGGACGTCTTAACGCTCTGTGGTATTCATTGGAATCTTAAAATTGTTTAAGAGTGACTAAAGGCGCCGTAGTTTAGTAGAAAGTGCACTGGTTTATTAGACGTGAGCCCACGGGTCAAACCAATGGTCAGACATCTCAATCAAAAATAAATCTGAAAAATATTTCTCCGGTGGCTTCCACTTAGAAAATTTTGGCAAAAACTCTGAGAATAAGATAAGATAATAAGTAAGAAATTGCCATGAAAAAGTCTATCAAAAAATCTGTCGTTCGCAATCGACTTTAAACTGCAGGTTCTCTCACTCTTGGATAAAAATTAACACACACAACATAAATGGTGTGAGAAGCTAGGTCGTAATCCTGACTCTTGGATTGTAATGACCAATTACATACAGTGGTGGCCTTATAATTAAAAACAATGTTTCTGGAACAGAGTTCTGTGGAGTGACGAATCTAAGTTTAATTTGTTCCAATCTGATGGAAAAACGTATGTAAGACGTCCTCCAAACAAAGCCTTTGATCCCAGGTACACAGTGAAAACTGTAAAACAAATTAACAAACATACATGTTGCTAAGTCGTTTCTAATTATAAGGCCACCACTGTATATATGTATGTATGTAAACTCATACTTAATTCATATTATATGACTTGATCTGTCGACTTATGAGGTTATTGAAACTTGCATAGGACTGAGCGAGTTATACGCTAATGGAGCTCTTTTTTATCATTTCTGGATGAAACGTATTCCACATATAAATTGTGTGGCTAAAGAACGATTCACATGCAAATCACAAATAATGACATGATGCTTTAAAATTTTCTATGACTCTGGCGCATAAATCAAGCAGAAGTTCACCAATGTTTATATTTGGTTTGTGGCTTATTCGCATACATCTGCGTAGACTGTGCGGCTTGTAGCACCATTCAGTCGTTGGTGTCCAGATCATTCAATCCACGCCTAAAGAATTTGGTAATTATTGACTTATAATGGTCGCCGTAGACAGTAATGGCCTGGCCAATGTCGTTTTTAAAAGAAATATGGATCATCAGTCCAAAATCCATAGCAAACAGTGATATTTTCTTAATGTATTGGACGCTCTCGGACCTCCTGCAGATTGGTATCGTTCCGAATTCGACAATTTTGTTTGCTCATGTACCCTTTCATCCAAAAATGGGCCTCAAGGATGGAGATATGATGCAAATATTATGCCAAATGGCCTCAATCTAACTAATAGCAGAATTAAATCAATTCACTTTGAATTAAAGTTCGTCAAAAGCTCTCAATTTTCTCAATTTATTTGATTTTCATACAAAATTAATCATTTTAATGATTAATCATTTCCTTTAAATCAATTCATTATCCTTTATTAACCCTTCTTAATGCTGCTGTTGCAGTTACTTTAATTCAATTATATTCTATTCAAAGAAGCACTTTAATTACTTGTAATAAATTTTTAATAACACACTTAATATTGGCCATCAAGGATTTAATCCCTACTACTAGAGAATTTTTATTTGAAAATAAAAATCCTTCAAATGCTGTCGTAACAATCTAAGAAGAAAAATGTTTTCTTGTTCTTTCGCATAAAAGTTTTATTACAAACCAAGTAAAGAAAAGTAAGTATCAGCAGCAGCAGCAGCAGCAGCAGTAGTAGTAGCAACATTACCTGCAGCATTTCACTATAAGCCGTGTATAGAGTTACTCGAGTATATTGAAGCATCATTTTCTCATCATCTTCACGTTTTTATAATAGCTTAACGAGCATATTTTATGCATTAAAATTTTGTAACACAAATACAAACTTTTTTCCCTCCTTTATTTTCTTGAGTAAAGCTTATTAAAAAGTTGAGAAACTTACCTCCTCTCTCTGTCTCTCTTTCTCCGTCACTCTTCTAATTTCATTTTAAATTCAGTTAGCATAGCACAAACACACACACTCACACAAAAGAGTTCTAAACTTGACTTGACTAAATTAATATGAAAACATGCATCTTTTTCCCTTCACTTCACTTCATGATGATGGTGGCCTTATACTGTTCAGCCACAAATAGTTTTTGAAAAGTCAAAAAAAAACGAAAGCAGTAATGATGGTTAGTTTTTAGTCTAATGAAATAAAGTTTTACCTGAGATATTTAACCCAATTTTGGCTAAAAATGGCCGTCACACATAAAAAAAAAGTTAAATTCAATATCATTTGAAGATAAAGGAATCAATTGAACCCAGCAAACATTTTTACAAAGTTACCAGCAACACTATTAAACACTTTGTGCCTTTCATTAGTTAACGACACCAGGACCTCATCATTATAGGTGTAGTAAAATAAAATCCATTACATTCTAACCTCATCTTGAAAGATGTAGTAAAACAAAATCCATTCCATTCTAATCTCATCATTAAAGGTGTAGTAAAATAAAAATCCATTCCTATACCAATTATCTATGAGTGTTTAATTATGAAGTCGCCGCAGTCTAGTAGGTAGTGTGTTGGCTTATTAGACGTAAAGCCAGGGTTCGAGCCCCAGGCTAGACATCAAAACCAAATACAAAAAGTAATTCATCGGCGACTTCCTCTCAGCAGATTTCTGGCAAAAACTCTGAGAGTACATAAAATTGCCATGAAGAGTTTCTCAAAAATCTGTCGTTCGTAGTCGACTTTAAACTGTAGCTGCCGCCACTCATGTATAAAAATTAACACACACAACATAAGTGGTGTGAGAAACTAGGTCGTAATCCTGACTGAAAGGTTATAATGACCAATTATGTTATGTATGTATGTTTAATTATGTCACGAATGGTAGTTTGAAAGAAGTTGCCTTTGAGAATTTATTAATGTCTTGATTTAGAACAGCTTCAGCCCTCATCAAAATCATCATCAGCCGAAAAGAGAAAATATACCCGTTGACCTACGGAGCCATCGTTCGAGCAGATAGAAAAACGGATCTGATGGAGTTGGATGAGTACAAAGTCATCTGCATCTGTTTGCTATAACAGATGACTGAAAATCTGTGCTACTGCAGGTGAAGGACAGAGCTATATGCATACATTACAACCCTTCAATCAGGATTACGTCCTAGCTTCTCGCACCACTCATGTTGTGTGCTTGTGTTAATTTTTGCACATGAGTCGCGGGACCTAGAGTTTAAAGTCGACTCCGACAGATTTTTGAGAAACTCTTCATGACAATTTTATTTTACCCGCAGAGTTCTTGCCAGAAATCTGCTGAGAGGAAGTCGCCGAAGAAATACTTTTTCGGTATTTTGTTTTGATGTCTGGCCTGGGGCTTGAACCCTGGCCTTTACGTCTAAGAATACTACAGGGACTTCGAAGGAAGAAGGGAAAGAGCTATGGAGCCTATAATTAGAACATCAAGTCTAAAACGAAAGTCATCATGCGGGCATCGTGACTTGAAAATCGAGTGGCTTACATGATCCCTCCTTAACTGTCCTCTGAACAGGAACTAGAAGTCTTTAATTTTGTAAAACTGAGTAATAAGTCTGAATGGAACAATTGGGAGGCTAACATACTCGTTTAAAACTGGCGTCATTATATGGTATGCGGACAAGCGAAATATAAGTGGTGACCCAAGAACCCAAAGAAAAAAATTCGAAACTCATAAGAACATATGCAGGTATCTTCTAGCCCGAAATCTAAGCCCTTGAAAGAAGCGCTCAATTCAACTAGTACTGGGAATACACAAACCGGCGGCACATAACAATACTGACAGCCAGACCTTTATCCAAGCCTTTAGCTTGTATTAGGCTATCTCGCCTACTTTAGTAATAAAATAGGCTGTCTGAGCAAGCTGTTTTAACTGCGAAAGAAAGTAGATAGTCAAGTAGAAATTTCCAATATTGAGCAGATTGCTGAAAAGATTGCAGTAGGACAGTTTCTATGATGATGATCGAATCAAAAGTTTTCTTTGGAGTAGGAAGAGATGTTTGGAAGTGTAGGTTAGGTTAGGTTAGAGGACGTGTACTTGTCAATTAAGACAAGTACAATACCCGGAGGTCGAATTGACCCATTGTAAAACGTTCTAGCTTCTCACACCACTTATGTTGTGTGTGTTAATTTTATATATGAGTTGTGGGACCTACAGTTTAAAGTCGACTCCGAACGACAGAAACATTTTCATGGCAATTTTATTTACTCTCAGATTTTTTGCCAGAAATCTGCTGAGAGGAAGTCGCCGATGAAATATTTTTTGTATTTTGTCTTGATGTCTGGCCTGGAGCTCGTACCCTGGCTTTACGTCTGATAAGCCAACACACTACCTACTAGACTACGGCGACTTCAAAAAAGTGGAAGTGTATATACGGAGGAAAATAATACGGAAGGAGGCGGAAAGTTTTCTTATGAGAAAGATTTCAAATTATCTACAAGTAGCCTGAGAATACATACAAAATTGCTCATTACAACCCTTCAGTTAGGATTACGACCTAACTTCTCACACCACTTATGTTGTGTGTGTTAATTTTATACATGAGTGGCGGGATCTACAGTTTAAAGTCGACTCCGAGCGACAGATTTTTGAGAAACTTTCATGGCAATTTTATTTACTCTCAGATTTTTTGCCAGAAATCTGCTGAGAGGAAGTCGCCGAGGAAATATTTTTTCGTACTTCGTTTTATTGGAGAGATGTGCCCTGGGATTTGAACCGTGGCCTAAGGTCTAATAAGCCAACACATTACCTACTAGATTACAGCGACTTCTGCCTGAGAATTATAACCGATATTTTGAGTAAGTCCTGTAGATACTTGTTCAGAAAAGGGAATAAAAGGTGAATTAATCGTCAGGACATATGCTTGGAATCTATCTACAGTGGTAACCTTATAATTAGAAACGATGTTTTTGGAACAGAATTCTCTGGAGTGACGAATCTAAGTTTAATTTGTTCCAATCTGCTGGAAAAACGTATTTAAGACGTCCTCCAAACAAAGTCTTTGATCCCAGGTACACAGTGAAAACTGTAAAACAAATTAACAAACATACATGTTGGTAAGTCGTTTCTAATTATAAGGCCACCACTGTATGTCTCTTTTATTGTGTAACAAGTACAAGTATAGGCTTCAGAGACAAGCCTATGGTCCTAGTTCCAACACCTTTTTCTTTAGTGTTGATTGTTCAAAAAGCTAGAATTTTATAAAAAAAAAAATTTTTTTTTTATTTTTTTTCTCTAAAATGTTTGTTGGGTAACGTTTTGTTTTTAGTTGCCACCCTTTCACTAGCATAACTGTTTTTAACATTTGAATTAAAAAGTAATAAAATAACTGTAATAAATTAAACTGTTACCATTCGTTCGTATTTTCTTTTAACATTTACTTGTAAATTCAGGTCAATTTACTGTCATAAAACGATGACGAGTTAAGAGGATGAAGAGGTGGAGGGAAGGCTGTCAAGAGGAAAAATGTCTTTATTTGCCATAAAATAAGAAAAACTAAAATAGACGTTTGCATATTTAAATTTTCTTTTCGTTTCTTTTTTTTCTCGAGTTTTTCAATTTTTTTTTCATAGAAAAACTTATGAGCACTTAACGTACGTACTTGCAAGTAAAAAAGAGGAGAAGAAGGAGAAGAAAAATGAAATGAAAATGAAACGTCATAAATGACCTTCTTTTAATGGGCCTGTAAATATGCTTAAGCTTTTTGTCAGTTGGCCTGGTCTAAAAGGAAAACCCATGCATGAATGACTGACTGAATGAATGAATGTGTGGAAATGTTATTGCTGTGTGGCACCAGTATTGAATAGTTTGTTGGCATGTTATTGTTGTTGTTGGGTTCACTTTTATGACTAAAATGTCACGTTTTTGTTACATTTTTTTCTCCACTTTTTTATCGTTTCTTATTTGTTTTTTTTTTTCTTCTTTTTCTATGTGATATCTTTTTGCCATTCATTTACTTATTCGATATGTTGTTAACTCGTTATTGTTGTTGTTGTTGTTGTTGTTGTTCTTTCTTGTGTTCAACTTCTTATGGCATTTATTCAGTGGATTTTCTTGGCACGTTTTTGTACTGGAAAATTTTTTGTATTTATTGCCTACGATGGAATGTCAGTGTTCTAGCGATATGGCAGAACACAAAAACTTATTGCTCAAGAATGTATTTAAGAATAGTTTGGTTTTAATTGTGTGTGTGTGTATTAGCCAAGCTAAAACAATAGGCATAAAAGTAAAAAATATTTTATAGGAATTATATTCGATATTCTTTTCTCTACCCCCCTCTACTACCGCAAAGTATTTTCCTAAGCTATGTTTAGCTAGGATCGTATGGAAAAAATTCAATTAATTTTCAAAAAAATGTCTCATCTTTAAAGGGCCTTCTTGGAAAGGACTGTACATCATATAATTGTTTCAGTAACAACCAGCTAGTCAAGACCCAGACCCCTGTTTTATCGCTGCAGAAAACTTAAGCGGGGAACGGTTTGAAACTCGCCAGCTTTAGGTGTTGTCCAGTGTCAGTAAGAATAACTGCATGGCTGATACTTAATAAGCACATAAATGTTCCTTTTGAGGTTTTTTTCCACCGTACGGGTACGAAGTATGAGCTTGTACTCCACATCACAGAATCTACAAATCGATAGGCTGTCTGATACAATGTACAATGGGTCAATTCGACCTCCGGGTACTTTACTTGTCTTAATTGACAAGTACACGTCCTCTAACCTCTAACCTAGGACGTCTAATTTAGAAGTCATTGTAGTTGCTGTAGTCTAGTGGGTAGTGTGTTGGCTAATTAGACGTGAGGTATCGGTTTAAACCCCATGTCAGACATCTCCAACAAAACGTAATATGAAAAAATATTTCGACGGCGACTTCCTCTCAGCAGATTTCTGCCAAAAACTCTGGGTGAATAAAATAAAATTGCCATGAAAAGTTTCTCAAAAATTTGTCTTTTGGAATCGACTTTAAACTGAAGGTTCCGCCAACTCTCATGTATAAAATTAACACACACAACATAAATTGTGTGATAAACTGGGTTGTAATGACCAATTATGTATGTATGTATGTACAGTGGTGGACTTATAATTAGACGCGACTTAGCAACATGTTTGTTTGTTAATTTGTTTTACAGTTTTCACTGTGTATCTGGGATCAAAGGCTTTGTTTGGAGGACGTCTTACATACGTTTTTCCATCAGATTGGAACAAATTAAACTTAGATTCGTCACTCCAGAGAACTCTGTTCCAGAAACATCGTTTCCAATTATAAGGCCACCACTGTATGTCTGATTTAAAAAGTAAATATCAATTCCAAGATAAAGAAATTTTGTAGGAAATTAAATTGCTGATCAACTGGCCTGGGCTCAGGAGTTTAGAATCTCCGTATATGTTACTGAGCTTAGGTGTTCTGTTTCCCTGTCCAGTTAAACTGGGAATTCTACAGCGTTTTTTCAAAAGGACTTAACTTCTTCGACAGCAGGATAGTACGTGCGCTATTAGGAACATATTAGAGATGCTGACATTCAAAATTCGTATAAGCTGTCACTTCACTTCTAAGCGGTGGTCATGGCTACCAAATTTCTAAGTCAACTTTACGGCCGCCCTCATCCATAAGTGCCGAGGATTCTCTGAAAACCTCGGAAATTGCTGATGAACTTTCCAGGAGTGTAGGTTTCACAATTTCCGACAACTTGTGTTCCGATGTAGGTGTGCCAACTGCCTCAATTAATTTTAACGCTCTCCGGTTGTTTTACAGAGAGGTATACGTTCATTAGCAGCAGAAGGGTACGAGCAGTATTGTTAGGCTATGCTGGACTGATTGCCGTCTTTAATTAAGTTACTTAGGCATCCATCACACTATTGCTGTTCACACAGGCCACTCTCCTATTGGAATCATGCCGGTAGATTTAACATTCTCTCAAGGAAGCCGTGAGTCTGAGGAGGAAAAAGTCATTGTTCACTTCATATGTCAAAGTGCCATAAAGCGGCGGCGGTTCTTGACTTCTTATTTTCTGTCGTCTTTGACTGACTCACTATGTTACTTACTTAATTGGCCATTAACAATCCGATAAACGGATTTCGGCCTGTCTTAACACATCCTTCCAGTCGCTTCTGCTTCTTGCGTGCCTACGCTAGTTGGTCACACCAATATTGACAGGGCTTCCTCGATTTGGTCCTTCCAACGCAAACAAGGTCGTCCTCTTCACCGACTTCCGCAAATCCCCCCATCAAATACCCATCTCGCCGGAGCATTCTCCTCCATTTGAAAGACATGGCTGCACAACGTCTGTGTAGTTCAGGAGCAGAAATCATCGCGAACTCGCACTGGACCGAAGATCTTATGTTGTGGCGATGCTTCTTGACTTCTTATTTTCTGTCGTCTTTGACTGACTCACTTACTTATTTACTTAATTGACCATTAACAACCCGATTAATGGATTTTTCGGCGTGCCTTAACAAATCGTTTCAGGTACCTCTGTTTCTTAAGCGTCTACGCCAGTTGGTCACACCAGTCGATGACAGGGCTTCCTCGATTTGGTCCTTCTAACGCAAACAAGAGCGTCCTCTTCGCCGACTTCCGCAGATCACCACATCAAATGCCCGTCTCGCCAGAGTATCCTCTTCCATTCGAACGAATGGCCGAGCCACAGCAGCCGCTGGATATTAATACGCTGCACAATGTCTATGTCATTGAGGAGCTCATACAGCTCACTGTTGTATCGGATACGGAAATCATTGCAAAATCGCAGTGGACCGAAGGTCTTATGTAGGACTTTTCTCTTGAATACTCTCAAGGCTGCTGCATTTGCTTCTTTATGACACGGGTGGGATGAGCGCCTTGTAGAGTATTAGTTTTGTCGTACGAGAAAGGTCTCTGCTACTCAATTGCCTATTGAGACCATAGTAGCACCTGTTGGCAAGAGTGATCCTACGCTTGATCTCCAGACTAACATCATTTTTGGTGGTAACGGAAGAGTCTGGATACATAAATGCCGTCACTATATCGAAAGTATAGTTATCGGCCGTTATTTGAGATCCAATGCGCCGCTCTACTTGTTGATAACATAAGTATACTTCGTTTTGCCCTCGTCTTTGACTGAACTCTTCACAAGACATGCTGGTTTCTTACAGATTTGATTCCCTTGTTGGATATTGATTTGTGGGGCTAAACTCTGGTGTAAGGAGGGTCCACTCCACTTCACCTAACCTATCGTCGGTTTCAACAAAATTCATTATTTTAACGACTTTTTCTTACATCGGCCATCCAGAGAAAGGTTTGTCTTTGGCATTAAAATTTAAGGAAATCAATTGACGAAACTAAAACTCCATTCAAGATGTCTTTTGGTACAGAGTTTCGGCTTCCTACCACCACCTAGTAGTATACAACGCGGATTACAGGCTTCTTAGCCAATGTGTTGTAAACATTTTGAATTTCTTGTTCAAAACATTTATAACGACCTGGTCTTTTATTTCCACATTCTTTTTATTCCAAAATAATTCGCATTTAAAATTTATCATTGGCTTTTAAATTCTTAAAAACGTTTTTCTCGGGATTACTACCCCCATTAACAGAGAATGTAATCCTATCGGCTTAATTATTAATTTTCATAAACTTTACAGAGAAACCAACCCATCATTTGTAAAACACCAGCACGTGCCAATTTATAATCCAGGGCTTTTAATATTTTTCCTCCTCTTTTTTTTTGTAAATAGAAAATTAATCCCCCTTTAATTACACAAAAGATTAAATGGTGTTCCAAATATTTTCTCTGTTTTTAATTCCCTTTCTATGACAGTGATTGGCAATCACTTTCTCTTGTTAAACCCTCAGAAGACCTATTCACTAGAAAGTTTTTAAACGATCAACAACAACAAGCGATTTTTTTAACGATTATGTTGCCACTAATATTTGCATTTTAATTGTTTTCGCAAGAAGAAGAAAGAAAAATCTGTACTTACTTGCTTACATACTAACACGATACCATGGCAAATAAAAAAAAGAAGAGAGATTTTCAAAATCCTGTGTCCCTTTTCTGTTCTGCATTTGCAAATTTACTTTAACGATTAAAGAATTGCAAACAATAATTCAAATAAAAACAAAAACAACAACAACAACAAAGAAAGAAAGAACTTTACTTTACAATTGCATCACACATCGCATTATAATATCCTAGTATGGGGCACATGGTGCGTGCGAATATAAATAAAGAATAAGGGTTGCAAGGTTGATTGTTGCAACCAGCGACAACAGCAGTAGCAGCAGCAGCAGTCGAACCATATAATCATCGTAAGAACGAATTGAAAGGAAAAAAAACCACAACTTCAATAGCATTTGGGACTACGTTCGTTTGCTAAAAGGGTTGGTTTGGTTTGATTATCCTCTTCGTTGAGTAATTTTTAAGCGCTTTATATACGATATGTTTGACAACACAATGTAAACAGTTAAGTACAGAAGCAAAAAAAGGATTTCAAACAAAATTTGAAGTTTTTTTTAATTCTTTTCTTTCTTATTATTTGGTTTGGCTTCGTGAATTGGTTTCATATTTTAATTCAGTTTTTCTTTTAAAGCCAAATATTAAAAAAGAAAAATATTTTATTGGCTGAAGGCCTATTCAGCTGATTTAGCGTTAGAACACTTTAATGTTGCAACTAATTTGAAGTTTTTTGAAACCCCTTATAATTCTTTATAATTAAGTTCGAAGCAATGAACACAATCGCGCCCAAAGCAAGTTAGAATCAGTCAGAGAGAGATCAGCCAGTTCTGGACAACGCAATTTAGTTTTTTTTTTTCACGTCGAGGAGGGGTAAATGTACCTAACCGCACCATAGAGGAAGTCGTCACATCCTCCGTGTGTGGGGCCCTCACCCACTAAATCCCCTCCTCGTCTCATGGGCTTGTTGTGCCCACTCCGGAACTACGGTGGTATTACTTCGGAGTGGAGTCCCTTTGGCTCTTTGGCCCCTGCATGTTCATATCCGCGTCCGGATTGCGTGTCGAAAGTTGAAGATACATCTAAGTGTCTCCACTATTCCTTTCCTCCAGATCCTTGATTCGGACTACGCAAGATAGTAAATAAGATAGGAAGTTAGCAATGTGGTCTCGTTCTTTGCTTTTCTCATGAGTCTCCAACCCACAATAGATTGGTCAGTACTGGGTAACGTAAGATTATAGTAAAGGAAGTACAGAAGGTGGCCTTGTTTTCTATTATTCTCATGATTTTCCAAGCACCAGCAAGCTCGCGACAATCCAAGACAATTGCAGAGGAAGTAAACAATGCGGCATTGTCCTATTCGCTCTTGGGGTTGTATCCTTCTCATGATACACTGACCAGTTAAGTAAACTTTCTTTTATTCCAACGGGATTAAATTTGCCGTTTCACAGAACATCAGTTCAAATCCAGTTAGCGATAGATAGAGACCAGCTCTAGCCTCTCATGAGGTTTTATTAGGAAGTACTCGTAATTACTGAACATAGTGGCATTTCTAGAACCAATGAATTGGAGCATCCATTTAACTTTCGCATGAGTTCACAACATTGGAAGCCCATCTGAAAACTCAGAATTAATAATTCGGTAATAGATACCGTTCTAGAAGTCGCCATAGTCTAGTAGGTAGAGTGTTGGCTTATTAAACGTAAAAGCCAGGGTTCGATCACAAGGCCAGACATCAAAAACAAAATACAAAAAGTATTTCGACGGCGACTTCCTCTCAGCAGATTTCTGGCAAAAACTCTGAGAGCAAATAAAATTGACCTGTCGTTCGGAGTCGACTTTAAACTGTAGGTCCCACCACTCATGTATAAAATTAACACACACAACCTAAGTGGTGTGAGAAACTAGGACATTGTACAATGGATCAATTCGACCTCCGGGTACTGTACTTGTCTTAATTGACAAATACACGTCCTCTAACCTAACCTGACATAACCTACCGTAAGGTCGTATTAAAATAGTGTACAAACCCTGGCAAAGGTTAGATGGAAGAACCATCGAGGGTCGGTTCAAACACCAAACGAACTCGCCCAGCATAATTGCTCAAATCATTAATGAACTTTGCATTTTGGGTACTCAACCCGGGTGGATTGGTTTTGGTCATACAGCCAATATGACTTTTGCAAGAGCTGTGGAATCAAGGAATAGAAGGAAACTGTTCTTCATCTCATTGCCCACCCATTATGTGGCAGCATTATGTACTGGGAGAACGAAGAGCTGGACTTGCACAATGCAGATAATCTCACTGAACAGTCAGGGTTGAATATTGGGAGTCAAAAGGGCTTCATCAGAAGCTCCAGATGGTTGCAGTGTTAGGAGAAACACAAATAGGCAGCCTACTTGTGTATATACTCACGGGTTGCCAATCACTTCTAAACTACCAATCAGCTTAAGTTAGCTAGGATTTCTTTATCAGAAAGAATATTGTATAGAAACTCCTTCGAAAGCCTATTTATTCCTTAGGATTTGAATATTCACGTCGTATACTGATGAAAAGTCAAAGTCAATTTAAAAAGTATCCGGGGCAAGTAGCAGATATTTCGGGCGCAGGGATAGTATACTAGGTCTGCAGTCGAAAGCAAAACTTCCCATCCATTACTCAGATACTAAAAGGGCGTTCAATTGAAATCCATCTACGGAAACATGCATCTAATCCACCTTGGAGTAGGAGCTAGGCAACTGCGAGTGATTATTTAATATAAAACTGGATTATTGCTTTAAAAAGGTAGTAAGAAGCCTGTTGCCTACATATCTGTGAAGACGAGTAGATCGATAATAAGGAAGTTAATTGCAATCATATTTTTGAACGCTTTCTAAAGGGTCCGCCAAATAACTTTTTTTTTGAAAATGCTTTAAAAAAAACTACTGAATATTTTCTCAAATTTCTTTTTTTAATTTTAAAGTACAATCCTTCCGGTTAATAGTGGAAAATAATTTCATTCAAATGGCTGCCTCGGTTGGCCATGCCAGAAGATGCCGATTTTGGCAAAAAAAAAAAATTATCTCTTCAGATGAAGCTCATTTTGATCTTGGCGGGTATGTAAACAAGCAAAATTGCTGCATTTGGGGCACAGAAAACCCGCACGCATACTTTGAAAAGCCGACGCACCCAAAACGAGTCACTGTTTGGTGCGGATTTTGATCCAGAGGCATAATTGGGCCATTTTTCTTCGAAAATGAGTAAGGAGTGGCCGTTACAGTCAATGGCGATCGTTATCGGGCCATGTTGAACGAATTTTTGTTCACAAAAATTAAAGAGGAGGATATTGGCAACATTTGGTTTCAACAGAACGGCGCTACGTGCCACATAGCCGAAGCTACACTCGATGTTTTGCGCCCTGGTTTTGAAGATCGCATTATCAGCCGCAGAGCTGATGTCGTTTGGCCACCTTGGAGCTGCGATATGACACCGTTGGACTATTATTTGTGGGGTGCCGTCGAAGATAATTGTTACGCCGACAAGCCAGAGACAATTGACGCTTTAAAGGACAATATTCGTGAAGCCATTGATGATAATGTGCTTAAAAATTGGACCGATCGTGTAGGCTACTTCATGGCCAGCCGAGGCAGTCATTTGAATGAAATTATTTTCCATTATTAACTGGAAGGATTGTACTTTCAAATAAAAAAAGAAATTTGAGAAAATATTCAATAGTTTCATTTCCCATATTTTTCTTACAGTGTATTTCTAAATCCGTTTAATACAACCCATTTCTGCTTAAATTTAAAGGAGAAAAAAGAAAAAAAAAGTCCTTCAAGGAGTTTTTCTTTTTATTTTTTCTGTTCCATGCCATTGCTTAGTAACTAACCCTGATAAACATTTAAAGACTTGAGACTCGATAATGCATCATCATCATCATCATGAATTGCACCCATGCTACCCAGCTAGCCAACAAAGCTTACGGCAACAGACGTATGTACATATGCATGTATTTGGTGTAAAAATTTCTAACATTTCAAATGATTTTCTGTTTTGGTTTATCTTCTCATCTCGTTATCAAGAAACTGCGCAGTATTGAGAAAAAAAGAAAGCAAAGCAAAGAAGGCGAAGGCATCATATGAAATAAAAACTTGTAGTTGTTGTTGGGAATTGCAGTTGAATAATATTTCTTTGCTTGACGATAAATAAACCACTAGGCAGGCAGTCACTTCTTTATCATTATTTTACGTTTGTCACACAACCTTGACGTTGCTGGGCCAAGTTAGAACACAAGGACTCTCTATTACAGTTTAGTGCAAAGCAGTGCAGTGCAGTAAGTAACAGCACACACCCCCTGCTGCTCATGGGTGACATGGCAGTTACAGCAATCTACTGTTGCAATGGCTCTTGAGACTTTAACACTTCTATAGAAAGTTTTTATTTTCTTTTCATCTTCTTTTTCATTTCAAATGTTGCCAAAAACAGAAAAAAAGAAGCGAAACAAAAAAAGAAAAACTTTCAATCTCATCTTGAATTAATGGTGGTTGCTTGGCGACGCGTGTCATTAGTTTTGCTTGCTTTTTGTACATCGAAAGTAATGTGTTACACGTTCGTTACATGGCAGTGATTTTTTTTACTTCATTATTTTCATCAAAGTGTGTGCCTTGTAAAGAGTTGGTGGTTTCCGCTTTATTGTAAAACTTGAAAAATATTTGTTTATAAAAACGTAATTTATTGTTGAATTTTAACATTTATTTGAGTGTATATGTACTCATGTAACTAAGGATTTGCAGTACAGTTATGTTTACAAGAAAAAAATATTTTATGCCGGTGTAAAATGCCTACAAAAGGAAAGAATGGCAACCTCAGAGTTTGATTTATATGAGAAATGATTTGTTGCAAAGGAAAAGCGGGTAGAAAATATTTGCATAGTGACACTGGGAGAAAAGTTGTGTATGGAATATTATTTTAAAGCCTAAAAGTATGCAGGAAAACTATAAATCCTCAAATTAGGCAATCATTTTTGTAATTCCAAGTGCCGGACGACAACTGTGAAGTGATTGAAGCCTAAAAGTATGCAAGAAAACTATAAATCCTCAAATTAGGCAATTATTTTTGTAATTCCAAGTGCCGGTCGACAAGTGTGAAGTGATTGAAGCCTAAAAGTATGCAAGAAAACTATAAATCCTCAAATTAGGCATTAATTTTTGTAATTCCAAGTGCTGGACGACAACTGTGAAGTGGTTGAAGCCTAAAAGTATGCAAGAAAACTATAAATCCTCAATTTAAGCATTTCTTGTGATTCCGAGTACCGGACGACAACTTAGAAGTGGCTTTCCTTGCCATTACAGACTCTGCATAAGTCGTTGTAAGGTAGGTATTCCCAGCATCCAGGCATGTGGCCTCAGAAGTCAGAGTCTCATTATAAATGCTGTAAGGTTCCATAGGTTCTAAGAAAACTTCACAATTGAATAAAAGGCGGATGTCATAGTATTATATTCACCTCCTGTTGTCTTAGAGATCTTCAACTCGTGAGGAAAATCACACTTTGGCCAAGTATGGCCTACGGTAATACCTCACTTATTATTTTCCACTAGTACTGGAACCATCCCGAGCTTTTGATGGATCCACTTACATACATATGTACATACATAACTGGTCATTGCAAACCCTCAGTCAGTATTACAACCCAGCTCCCCACATCAATTATGTTATGTGTGTTGATTTTATACATGAGTTAAGACTTCCAATATTAATCCACGACAGATCATTGAGGTTAACTCTGCTTTATAGACGCCCAACCGGTAATGAACAGACTTTTGTGCGCCCTCTATCTAATCCAAGTCGAATTTGCTGCACTGTCTTGTCGGTATCCAAAGCTGTACATACGACGTTGTTCCAAAAGATCGTTGATTGCACCACATCAGGCTAAATTCATTCGGAATACCATTAAGCCTCAGTGGCACTCTGCCATCTCATTCAAAGACACACAACATCCGCAACGATGTGAACAAAGTAATTTTTCCCCCCAGTTCAGGAACCATTCGTAGCTTCTGATGAATGCCGGGTATGTACTTAACAGATTGAGAACAGTTTCCTTGTGACCGCAGCTCCTGCAAATGACCACCAACACGTCTGGCATGAGTGTCCGGTATGCAATGAGCAATAATGTCTCAAACAAATTCTATGGCTTTGCCACATATCGCCAATTCTCTTCAATTTCTCGGAATACTACTTGTGTGCCAGTACCCATGGATTGGTAATGCTGTATATGTAGCTCTACCATCTCGTTAAGATACTCGCGGCACTTGAAACACAGTGCATAAGGTTTTGTAAAGCATTGTTCCTGTACAGAAGAGACTTTAAATTTTTCAATAAAAAGGGTATAGTAAGTTCAAAACGCGTGGTCTTTTCATTTTTATAACTAATTTTTTATCAGTGTAATCCATTTTGTTATTCAAAATAATACAGCCTATAATAACTGTAATTCATACAATTTACTTACAAGTACAAATCCTTCTCTCAATTTTCTTAAATGTACATTCGGTTGCTATCTGTTCCCCCAAAAATCCTTTTTTCCCTAAACAAATACTCATAATTTCTCCATTACTATGGGAAAATAAACGAGCAAACAAACAAACAAACAATGACTCTCTTTCACTCTCTCGATTGAAATATGAAAACAAACATTTTATAGGCACCAAATAAGAGAGAGAGCAGAGAAACACCAATACAAATACAATCTATAAACGTTAACAAACAAACCGTCTAGCATGTGCTAGCAACAGCATAAAGTTCAGCATGAAAACATTAAAGCATACTTTTAACACACAGACACACACAATTAAATGCTGAACTGAGAGTTTATAACTCCCAAATAACACCCCCAAAGAAAGCATGCACTCATACATATACAAACATACAATGGAAACATAAAATAAATTGTGCAGACATCACTCATTTCATTGCTCACACTTACACATACGTATTTATTTGGAAATATATGTATTTTTATTCGTTTTTATTTTTATTTTATTTGCAAATGTTTGAGAGACGCCAGTCTGACGACAGTTCAGACAAATACGGTAATAAAAAAATAAAACTTTTATTCAAATACGATTACATTACATGATACCGTAAATACGTTGAAAGCGACAGCAATTGTCAACATTGGTTGTAGTCCGTTTTATTGCTTAAGGAGCCAAGAAGGAGAGAGTGAAATGAGTTTCAAATGAAAGCGTTGAATAAAGTTTTTGGAAACATTTTCGCTTTCATTTTTTTAAACATTTAATTAAAGAAAAATTATTCAAAAGTAAATATTTTTTGTTTAAAAATTCAATTCTTTAATTATTGTTGCCTACTTTAGGGTGTTCTTAATTTAGACTAAAGGACATTGAAGGGTATATAAGAGAGTCTGCTGAGTTTGGACTAAAAGCATATTTCTAATGGTGTACATCGTGGCCTTTTAATTAATGTATTGGCCTAAGTAAGAACATCATAAATAGGCTGCCTTCCAAAATGTCTCAATACAAAGTTTGTATGCAATCCTACTATTGTATATAAACTATGTAGATATGCAAAGTAACCAAACAATGCATCAGCTAAAAATCCGATGCCTGATTGCTTTTTGACTGCGTTAAAAATACACATTGACGACGTTTTGAAATAGAATACATTTTATATATTTTGTACAGCGGCATTATGAAACACGATACTTTGTTCAAACACAAAGCAACTAACATTATGGAAGGGAGCCATAGTATGGCGACTGCTTGGATGAAATGGTTATTTAACGGACACGCTCTGAACCAGCTCAAATGGTGCACAAGCCAGAATTGATGATTTTACTGATTTTTTCTGCTTTTTTGTAAACTTGAGAATAATATCAATTTCTATGAGCTGCTCTGTCAGGGCCATACTTTTAATTATTACTTTATAAATTTATATATTTATATTTATATTTACTAAAATTGTCCCAGGCAACAGAATGTTGACGATAATCGGAAACTACACGGAATGTGGAAGGAGTATCTTTTAGATGGCTTAATAAAATAAATAAAATGTTGCCTACTTAAAGGAGTCATACTTTTTGGAGGCTTATTGATTGAATTTAGAGTAATCAGCTGTTAACATTGATAAATTATATGTATTTCTGAAGGATTTCTTTAGAATTAAGAGTCATAACCCCTTGATTAGAGATCATTTCATTAAATTTTTTAAGGACCATTTAAGCATCCATCAAAAATCCGGTATTTTTGAGGCCTTTTTTGAAAATAGCAGGAATAGTGTGATATATGTAATAGGCTTTATCTATGTTACTTATTTTGGATTAAATTTAAGCATTTTTATTGTCTATTTTAAGGTGTTTTATTATATAATATATTAAAGCCTACTTTAAGGAGTTATAAAGATTAAATTCTTTTGAATATATTGTTATTTAATATGCTATTTGAAAATTATTAGTGCCTACCTTAAGGCAAAATTTTATTAAAGCCTATTTTAAGGAGGTTTTCTATATAAGAAAAATCTATTCATTTCGTTTTTAGTTTTGATTTTCTAACTCATTTCCTTTATATGCCTTTTTTGTCGCCCTAAATCTGTCTATTTTCTTCCTGTACGGCCTGTCGCCGGTATTGTGCTTCTAAATCTAAATATGCTGTGAAAGCTGGACGCTTTTATATTATCAATTGTATGCATTTGTTATGGTATATGAGATTTTTGTTTTATTACTTGTATGCCGCCATAGTCTATCTTACCCTTACCAAAACCTTCCACCACCCACTTGGTTTTCCTGCAGGATATACACATTTACGCACGCACTCTCGCTTGCTCTCTGTTTTTCTCATTGCCATATAAAGGGAAAACCCGGTCTGTGTTTATGACTGTGTGTTAACTTCTAAAGGAGGGGGGGGGGGGGACGAGCACTTCTTTGCTTTTGCTGATTAACCATACAGTACGTTAAGAGACAGCCATTGAGTGAGTTCGAAGTTTTTCAAACGCGGAAGTGTTACAAAAGAAAACAAATTTTTCTTTTCTAGTTTTTTGTTGTTTATATCCCAAAGGACTTAAAATATTTAATATTTATTGAATATAACGAGAGATTCTTTTTTCTTCATTTTTATAACTAGAAAAAGGTAATAATTTTTGAATAATTTTAAGAATTAATTTTTGTTTATTTGGCTCTCTATGCTGCCTAAACATATACTTTAAATTTTTGTTACTTTTTTGTTTGTTTGGTGGATTCATAAACCTGCGCAGTATGCAACAAATTGCATGTCTAAGTTATAAATTGTATTTCCTATTACCTTTATGACAATTTTATATGCATTTCTGTTGGTCGCTTGGTCGGTCGGTCGGTCGGTTTCTGTCAGTGTAGTTTTAAAACAATATTTTTTTTGTTTGTTTTTTAAGTTCAATATCCTTTCAGCTATTGGTTGATTTGCTTCCTTTTTTGGTTTTTTTGTTTTTTGAAAGCTTTATAATATGTAGGGAAAAATGTTTCAGTTTTTTTTTAATTGTTATGCTCCTTAAAGTATGCTTCATTAGCTTTAAAGTTATTGTTTATGTTTATAAAAAGACTTCCGGTTATTTGTGTTTAAAACTCATTAATTGAAGCTTAACAAAAGCAGAAATAGTGAGAAAAAACTATAAATAATCAATGGTTTCTTCCTTTTTTTTTCTTTTTTTAACTCAAATAAAGCCAAAACAATTTGAAATAAATTCTTTAGTTAGGGGTTTAATTATTTCTTCTTTTTATTCTTTTCTTAAAAACCCCTTTCATTTTAATAACACCTTTTCAGCTTTTCATGTTTTAATTCTTTGGCTTTTGTTTTGTTGAACAAACAATCAAAACGTAACTTAAAGAAACCTTAACCTTAAGTCAAGGGTTTTGAAATGTTAAGACCAAAGTCAAGGGTTGTATTTCTTTTTTTTGCTTTATAACGCCTGTATTTCTATTCATTAAGACAAAAACAACAACAAAAAATATTCATTTTAATTTCTGAATTCTTTTTTGTTTTTCTCTTTACAGTTTGCTGCCTGGGTTGATGCTGTCATATTCGTTTTTAGTTTAGAAAACGAATCAAGCTTTAATACCGTCTACAATTATTATACGAAAATGGCTCATTTTCGTAACGGTCAAGAAATACCCATGATTCTGGTGGGTACTCAGGATGCCATTAGTGAACGTAATCCCCGTGTTATCGATGATTCGCGTGCACGCAAATTGGCCAATGATTTGAAAAGGTGCTCGTATTATGAAACTTGTGCTACGTATGGCTTAAATGTTGAAAGAGTTTTTCAAGATGGTAAGTTTTGCTATAAATTTTTTATTACTTGTGTGGACTCTGGCTCTAGGCAGACTTTTTTCATTTTGCTTACAAGTTCGCCTTAACCTAACGGAACTATCGTTTATTTATCGATTAATATCGATTATGATTTATTAAAGTTTCAGAAAGGTTAACAAGAATTTAATTCCAAACATCTTTTCTTTTCTCTTCTTCTCTATAGCATGTCAGAAGATACTCTCACAACGTTTGCCTCTACCCCCAAATGTTACCTCTAGACCCACCACACCGCAAGGTACCCGGCTGGGTATTGCTTCTTACCATCACAGCTCGTCGAATGGCGGCACCAATGCTAATGGTTTTGCAGCTACAAATTCTGCCTCAAATTCTATGCAATCATCAGGAGCAGCAGCAGCAGCAGCAGCCGCTGGCGGTAATCTCACTTTACCCCATAGACATCATGTCCTATCGAGTTCAACACATCATATACCCATGCGCATGAGTGCTGATTTTGTGCATGGCGAACAGCAACATAGTTTACCACCCACGACGGCTAATGCGCAAAAACTGTGGCAACAACAACAGCCGCAAGAAACCCAACATGTACAACTGAGATCTCATCACAATCGCGATAGAGAGCGTGAACGTGACTACACATTGACCAATGAGAATAACAACATAACCAAATATAATCCCCAGGGAACAAGTTCACAAAATAGTTCAGTTTCTGAGCAATTGGCTCCCTTGTCGTTGGTGCCTTTAAGAGAGAAAGACTCAAATTTGACTGTGAGCGGCAAGGATTTGCCCACACCCACTTCAACGCCCACAGCCAGTCGCAAGTCTAGAAGAAGATCGAATCTGTTTATACCCTCTTCATCGAAAAAAGGTGAAAAGGATATGAAAAATGGTGAATTGGGCAGTGGCCGTTCTATACCCATTAAACAGGGTTATCTCTACAAAAGATCCAGTAAATCGCTGAATAAGGAATGGAAAAAGAAATACGTTACCCTGTGTGATGATGGTAGACTAACCTATCATCCCTCTCTACACGACTACATGGATGATGTACATGGCAAGGAGATACCCTTGCAATATGTTACAGTCAAGGTGCCAGGACAAAAGCCCAGAGGTTCGAAATCCATAATAACTAACAGTGCTTTGACCACATCCATGTTGTCCACAAATAATGGTGAGTTTGAAATGAAGACCAGAAAGTGGATATCAAATGAAAATTAATTTCTATTTTTTCTTTCTTTTCATTTTAGCTTTTGAGCCTTTGAAAGAGTCAGCAGTTAAATCCAATTCCTCCCAACAGACAAGCGGTGATGAAGGCATTGCCATGTCCAATTCAAATTCACAAACCTTTATAGCTGGCTCTTCCGAGAACTCACAAAGGGAACTGTTAGCCGTTAATGCCTCCAATAAACTGGAGGCTCAAACACCAAATGTCAAGAAACGTCACAGACGCATGAAGAGCAGTAGCGTTAAGTCCAATGAAATTGATGATTCCGATGGCTATGAATTCTATATAGTCTCCTTGGATTCAAAACAGTGGCACTTTGAGGCGGCCAATTCAGAGGAGCGTGACGAATGGGTAGCAGCCATAGAACAGGAGATTTTCAAAAGTTTACAAAGCATAGAGAGTACGAAACTAAAACCGGCCACCACCAGTGAATTGGCTTCGATGGTAACGATACGTACACGGGTACCGGGTAATGCATATTGTGTCGACTGTGATGCACCAAGTGAGTGAATGTTGGGTTAAATTCTTTTTTTCTTTATTATTTACTAAGTTTTGTTATTTGTAATCTCCGAACTACACCATTTCCTAGGAATTAATTGGAATTAATTGGAAATGGTATAGTTTAGCTGCTGTAGCCTCTAAATCCTTAGAGAGAACTTAAATATTTAATGCATTCTTTATTCATTCACTTTCTTGCAGCTCCAGAATGGGCCAGTTTAAATTTGGGTGTCTTAATGTGTATTGAATGTTCGGGTATACATCGCAATTTAGGTTCTCATATATCGAAAGTACGCTCTTTGGGTCTAGACGACTGGCCGTAAGTATTTAAATCCTTTAGTGCTACTATGGAAAAAGAATTTTATTTTTATTTTCTTCTATTTTTAGTGCTGGCCATTTAAGTGTTATGTTGGCCATTGGCAATAGCTTGGCTAATTCCGTATGGGAAGCCAATACCCGACAACGTTCGAAACCTAAACCCAATTCATCTCGTGAAGAGAAAGAAGTCTGGATTCGTAGTAAATATGAGGCAAAAGAATTTTTACCTCAACAGAATACCAATACAAATGCGACACCCGGTCAGCAGTTAATAGAAGCTGTGATTAGGTGAGATTGTGCTTATGCTCAATAGACTAAAAAGGGATATAACGTAGTCTTAGTCCTGATTATTCTTATGTACTTAGTTACTTTGGTTTAAGTTTAGACTAGCGGGTAGCTTGCCGTTCACAGGCAAGTTTGACTTAATAGCGCATTCGCAACCATGCCCAGATCTGCCAACGGTCTGCCACCTTTTTTGCGGGGCACTCGCATAATATATTATACTATATTATATTATATTATATTAAATTATATTGTATTATATTATATTATGTTATGTTGTCTTATATTATATCATATTATATTATATTGTATTGTATTGTATTATATTATACTATATTATACTATATTATGTTATGTCATATTATAGTATATTGTATTATATTATATTATGTTATGTTGTCTTATATTATATTATATTATATTATATTATATTATATTGTAGTATATTGTATTATATTATATTATATTATATTGTATTATATTATACTATATTATGTTATGTCATATTATAGTATATTGTATTATATTATATTATGTTATGTTGTCTTATATTATATTATATTATATTATATTATATTATATTGTAGTATATTGTATTATATTATATTATATTATATTGTATTATATTATACTATATTATGTTATGTCATATTATAGTATATTGTATTATATTATATTATGTTATGTTGTCTTATATTATATTATATTATATTATATTATATTGTATTATATTATACTATATTATGTTATGTCATATTATAGTATATTGTATTATATTATATATTATTATTATTAAAATAGAAGGAAACATCGCAGCTGATCAATCTGCAAAATTTGGGAGTATTGCTCCCCTACTAATGGATTCAACAACGGAGAAACGTGATATCGACAATTTAATAAAACTACATCTTCAACAGATACCACCATTCCCACTATGAAAAATAAACAACGATCGCATTCCACCTATGTATCCCACAGATATAGACAGGCACTAAATTAAAATATTTTTCCGACTGCGCCTTGGACATACGTTTATCACCCACAATTATCTTCTCCGGAGAGATGCAGCTCCCCTATGTTCGAGATGTAATACTAGTAATCCGTAAAATACTTCATCCTGGACTGCCCACTTTATCAATCGGCAAGGATAGATGAGTTTAGTTCTCATAATCCTATCTCACTGTTAAAATCTCCTACGAAAACCAACATTTTTTAAAATGTCAACAATTTTATAAAGAAAATTGGAATCATTATTTAGTTAAGAATTCTACTATGCAATATCCGTAGTTCATTTATTATTTAAGTTATTTATAAATATTACCTAGAGCCGTTCGCCTCGTTGCTAGTGCTCCTTAATTTCTTACTTAGATCTTATAATTTAATTATAAATCTAAAAAAAAATAATAATATATTATATTATATTATATCATATAATATACTATATATATACTATATATATATAATATATATATACTATATTATATTATTGTATTGTATTATATTATATTGTATTATATAATATTATAGTATATTGTATTATAATGTATTATATTTGGTCAATTCACACAAGCCGTTGTATCGTTGTATTCATTGTATTGTTGGAAGAACATACAGCAGTGTATGATTGTTGTTGATATTTTTCATATAAAAATCCGATACACTTATACACATTTTTTTATATGTTTTTAAAAGTTGTATTGGTTTTGTGCTATCAAATACACAATACAGCATAGCATTGAGCGTTCACAAACAACCAAGTGCATTCAGTACAACATACACGATACAAGGTCGTGTGAATATTATATTATATATTATATTATATTATACTATATTATATTATATTACATTATATTATACTGTATTATACTGTATTATATTATATTATATAGTCTTATATTATATTTGGGCAATTCACACTTTGTATCGTGTATGTTTTATTGCATACATTTATTTGTTTGTGAACGCTCAATGCTATGCTGTATTGTGTATCTCGTGGCATTCAAACAATTTGATAGCCCGAAACCAATACAACTTTTTAAAAACATATGGAAAAAATGTGTATAAGTGTATCGGATTTTTATATGAAAAATATCGACAACTATCATACACTGTTGTATGTTCTTCCAACAATACAATGAATACAACGATACAACGGCTTGTGTGAATTGACCAATTGTATTATATTGTATTATACTATATTGTATTATATTGTATTATATTGCCTTCTATTATATTGTATTATATTGTATTATACTACATTGTACTATATTGTATTATACTGTATTATATTATATTATATTGTCTTATATTATATTGTCTTATATA
This sequence comes from Sarcophaga variegata, assembly GCA_932273835.1. Lineage (NCBI taxonomy): Eukaryota > Metazoa > Arthropoda > Insecta > Diptera > Sarcophagidae > Sarcophaga > Sarcophaga variegata. The sequence goes on along the minus strand of OW026361.1, from coordinate 11,641,883 downwards.
ATATTGTATTATATTGTATTGAATTGTATTGTATTATACTATATTATATTGTCTTATATTATATTATATTGTATTATATTCTATTATATTGTATTATACTATATTATATTATATTGTATTATATTGTATCATATTATATTGTATTATATTATATTATATTATATTATACTATATTATATTATACATACATACATAATTGGTCACTACAACCCTTCAGTCAGGATTACGACCTAGGTTCTCACACCACTTATGTTGTGTGTGTTAATTTAATACATGAGTGGTAATTTTATTTACTCTCAGTTTTTGCCAGAAATCTGCTGAGAGGAAGTCGCCGAAGAAATACTTTTTGTATTTTGTTTCGATGTCTGGCCTGGGGCTCTAACCCTAATAAGCCAACACACTACCTATTAGACTACGGCGACTTATACTATATATTATATTATATTATATTATACTAAAATATATTAAAATATATATTATACTATATACGCTGTGTCCGATGAATGATACGAGACTGCAGACCCCATCTACTCACAAACGTTCTTTTACAGACGCCATTTACATCGCCTTCTTTATCTTTTCCTCCGTGTTCCTCTTCTAGTACAGTTAGGAGTACAGAATGATACCCTAGTACTTTGTGTCCTTTGAGAGTCCCAGAGCCGTTCTGTTTGTTTGCAGAATGGTAAAACTCGGGTCCTTGTTTTATTTTCTGAAATGGACTAGAATGTCGGTATAAAAGAAGTAGGTATTAAAGAATGTGGGCCTACGACCCCTATCGCATATAAGTTTAGAGGCAAAACTAAAATCGAAATAGGACTTACCTCTTCTGTTGATGTTGGTGCTCCCCCATATGGCTTTACCATCGCATCCTTCCTGTGTGCCCAATGTACCAGGTGTTTAAGGACGTCTCCTCGTCTTCATATGGCAGATATGGAAATGATATCAGGATGTTGCTGCCCCCAGCGCTTTCGCATACTGCCGCTGTGAGGTTTGGATCGCAGATCTGTGGTAAAAGAAAAGCGTTAATGACTTTACTGAAAAGTGCGCAGATTCTTAACTTACCGTTTGCTGGTGGGACAAGCAATGTGTAGAAGTTAGACCCTAATCCATGAACACTGTCTCTTACGAACCAGAGCTCTTGGATCAGGGTTACATCCGCGTTCTCCATGATCATGAACAAGAGCAGATACTAGCCAGCAGCCTCAGAATGGTGCAAATTAATCTCGGTTGGCAGCCTTTTGCCTTTCAGCTGATGCCACACCTTTCGACGTTTGGAGTCCATCGTCTGGCCGCCTCGCCGTCTTCATTAAAGATGATGCCTGTTCGCCAGTGGTATTGAGTTTGCCATTGGATCCGACAGCGTTCTCATACCGTTTGGGTTTATTTGGTGAGACACATAGACCTGTTCCATCGGTACACAAACATTGTCTGATTGGGTTGGCGCTGTCTTCGACTGAGGTTCAAGTCCTCTGCGTCAGTTGAGTAGAGAGTCAATCCCTCCAACTCTGACACCAGCACCGATATTTCAGAGTCTGTGGAGGCAGCTCTGCTCTGTCTTCGAAGAGCCCGCTCAGTAGCTCGTGGGCTATCCAAACCTGAAGTTGGCACTTGCGTAGCCGAGGTCCCAGCAGCGTGGCAGTCCCCCAGGCCTGTGACCTCCACCTCAGTGATCATGTCTCCGGAGATTTTAGAACCTTCTTTTGCTGGGTACTGAAGGCCGTGATTTTGAGTTGATATCATGAATAGGGGGGTAGTTGCATTTTATACCAAACGTTGACCAGGAAGCCGCTGAATGTGGGACAGACGCTTCTAAATTTTGGAGAGGAAGATGGAAAACAAATGGATATAGGAAAAAGAAGGGAGGATGGTTGATAGTATTTAGTTTGTACTTACCGACTGACCGTCCAACAGACTACTTCGTATCTATTATCCTTAGAGTTACGTGCTTCTAAAGTTGAATTGTGAATATATGGGGGAATGTAATCGATTCGAAAGCACTCCTTACTGTAATTGAATGTGAAATATGATATACAGTCTGGTATTTTATTTTAAACGTGTTTTGTTTTTCTTAAATTTCAGATCCGATATGAAATCTATAGTTTTAATATTGGCCAATGCTAATGCTGAGGTTACCAATGCCAATGTTAGTCCTAGAGATGTTAGGACTCCTTTACTATTGGCCTGTGCCATAGGCAATTTAGCCATAGCTCAACTATTGATATGGGTAAGTGAGAATTAAAGCGGAAGAGAACTAAAACCTTAAAAAGTTTTTTGAATTATTTCTTACAGAATGGTGCTAATATCAAGCATACGGACCATGAGGGACGCACGTGCTTGGCTTATGCCAGGGCTGCTCAATCTTTGGCCACTGCCAAGTCTTTAAAAGCAGCCGCAGCGGCTGCTGCTGCAACACAGAACTCAACTACCAATACCAATTCCAGTTTGGCAAGCAATACTTCATCGTCCTCCTCCTCAGTATCGGTATCCAATGCTACAACAAATTCTACAGCCTCTGTGGCCACAGTGTCTAATAGCAGTGCGACCAATAATACAACAACTACAAATGGTGGTATACCGGCGCCTCATTATAGTGTAGAAGAAACGACAGCTTTGGTGGAACTACTAACAGGCCTGGGTTGCCCAGAATCGGCTCCCTTAACGGCCAGTGGCACTTTGCCACGCAGACGTGATACTTTGGGTACGCCCTACGAGAAAACTGTTTCCGGGGTGATATAAATTTCGTTTTTAAATATTTAAGAAACTTTCTTTTTTAGATATTTACGTGTAGTAGGGACAAAAGTAAGGAAGGAAGGAAAAAATTTAAGAAAAGATCTGATCTATTGAGATCAATTTAGAGTTTATAAGACAAGTAGTTTTTTTTGAAACAAAATTTAACGAGAAAACAAAAACACGCTTAGCTTTTTTCTAAAAAAAAACCAGAAAACAAAAACAATTACAATTAAAAAGAAAATTTTTCGATTTCAATTTAAAACGTTATAAACATTAATTTTAAAATTTAATTTTAAAAATCAATTTTAACTTTCCTTTTTATTTGCAACATACATATGTATGCATATATATATATAAACAAATATATTTGTTAACGGGTTACATTTTTGGGCTGTTATTTTTAATTTAATCATGTTTTTTTTGTAAACTATCCTGTATTTTTAGTTTTTGGTTCCTTTTTATTTTTGTTGAGTTTATTTTTAAACATAGTTTTGAATGTATATTTTATAATTTTAAGTTTTGTTAAAATGTTAAAAGAACAACGCAACTGTTCTAACTGGAAATCGTTTTCGTTTAAATAATTTTTCAAAGAAAAATCTTTTAAATTTAAATATGTAAAACCCCCCTCCCTCCTGTTAATTGTTTTATTTTTTACATAGAAAATCTCTTTTAATTATAATTATTTTTTAATTCTAATTAATTTTTATAATGCGTAAGTAAACGTACCGTAACGCAACGTAACGTTTAAAAAATTATATCGAATCTTATATAAAATTGTTTTTCCAATTTATGCATGTATGTTTTGGAAACGTTTATATTGTGTGTATGTGTATATATTTATATAAATTCTTTTTTAAATATAAGCAAATTAGTTTTATAAGTTTTAAAATTTATTTTTTATTTCCTTATTTTATTCTTTTTTTTTGGTAATTAAAAATGTAATTTTACAAATTACACTCAAAAGAAGTTTTAATTTTAATTTTATTTTTATTTTTATTTTTAATCCATACCCATACCCGCCTTTGTAGTTCGAAATAGTGTACGAAAATCAAATTAAAAAATAATGCTTGCTTTGGAACATTATGAATTTACGAACGTTTGCTAATAGTTTAGATTAGACCAGTTTCGAATGCAGTTTAAATAAATCAAATAAAATAAATAAAGAATTTCAATGTTCGAATAATGGGATAAAAAGCAGCATATGTGCGTTCAAACTGTATTTTTTACAAAATGCTAGAAATTAAGTGATCCTACTTTATTAGTGTCGCTCAGTAATACATTTCTGCTTTCGTATAGCACCAGGCTATTGCACTGCCTAAAGCTGGAACTTAAATTAGTAATCAGATTAATCAATAAGAAAATACAAATGACAAGCAATCTAGCCACCCCTGCTGTGTGATTTTTCACGGCACAAAGCCTTCATTCGGAATAACGAAAATGAAAAAAAATAATTTGTCAACAGAACAAAAAAACCTAAAAATAGTTCAACATTGGGACCATAGGCCTTGCCGTATAGAACATCAAGTGAATAAGTAAATAAAATAAATAATGCTGCGAATTATATCTTTCCAAAGAGAAGTGTAAACACCCATAGGTGGATAGCATTACTATAACCATCCTAAGTATTTTCCTAAGGAATGTAGCCCAAACTTAGAGAATGTTGTTTTTCAAATTCGCCAACCTTTGGAAATTATCAACGTAGACGCGGTCTTTGAGGTATCCTCACAAAAAAAATGACGGCATCAAATCCCATGACCTCAATGGCTAATTAACATTGCTAAAACGTGAAATTATGGTTTTCGCGTTCATAAACGTATTAAAATATCATCTCATTATTTGACAAAGCAGTGTTACTATAAAACATTGCTTAGCCTTGTAAATGAATTTCTTTGCAGAGTTGCATTGCAAACTGCGTTTATGAAGTTAGCCTATCCTTACTGGAAACTAATTATGCAATGAAGCCAAAATGAATTGTATTATGTGAATCGTGTTACCGCCTTCTTTAAATTATATGCCATCCAGTTTATAATTTTCAATTACAGGCCATAAAAACCGGTTATCATACGGTCATAGTGCTCTAAACCGATCTCTTTAAAGATCATTTTCGAACGAATACGGCCCAGTAATATCTCCAGACCACAATGTGTAGCAAACAATCGTTTTATTCGTTTGAAATTGTATTTTAAAAACCGTATCTAAAGCCATCTAAAACTAAAAATATCTCTTCTAATGACATAGCTCGGTTCTGATAAATCCGGTCTTTTAAACAATGAATTTTTCTCTCCCAGATTTTAAGGTTATTAAATGCATATGGACGAAAAGAAGGAGGAAATATCCTTACTTTACATCAGGAAATAACGGCTATGCGATACACTTATGTGCGATACACTTATGTGTCGCCGTGGTCTAGTAGGTAGTGTGTTGGCTTATTAGACGAAAAGCCAGGGTTCGAGCCCCAGACCAGACATCAAAATAAAACACAAAAAGTATTTCTTCGGCAACTTCCTCTCAGCAGATTTCTGGCAAAAACTCTGAGTGTCAAATAAAATTGCCATGAAAAAGTTTCTCAAAAATCTGTCGTTCGGAGTCGACTTTAAACTGTAGGTCCCGCCACTCATGTATAAAATTAACACACACAACATAAGTGGTGTGAGAAACTAGGTCGTAATCCTGACTGAAGGGTTGTAATGACCAATTATGTATATTTTTTTATGTGATACACTTATGTATTCAAAAACAATTCAAAAACTGCAGTTTATTTGAAATCAACCACAGTTGAATTAATTAAAAACTCTTGGGAACTCCTAGATAAAATCAAAAAAAAAAACAATAGCCGCCATAGATAAAAGAACTCTGCCTGACTCTAGATCAATAAATAATCTTTCAAGGGCAGTAGCTTTCAACTAAGAATTTATCTCAAAGCGATTTTCGTTTAAGTATAGTGGCAGAGAAACTAAAGAACACCATTCCAACTTTTACAAAAGTCGGAAACCTCAATCGTTTTTGCTATATAAGCGGACTAGCAAGCGTAGCGTGGTTGCTTTACATGCTGGCTTGTATAGAGAATTTATTCGATCATTAAAAGACCAAAGCAGTCGAATAGATTGAAAGAATATATTGCCTTCATTTTGGCTTTAGGCGAGACCATTTTCAAAACAAGCAATTAGATGTCATGTTTAAACCATTAGAAAAAAGTAAAATCGAATTTTAAAAAAAAGCAATAATTTTATAGACCAATGGCAGGTTACTGTTGCCTTCTGAAGAAATAAAAAATATTTTTTTTGAAGCGAATAACTTTCTTAGAAGGGTAATTTTTTTGGCGCTTTAGGATATTTCTAGTTTTTTCTTTTTTGAGTTCTCCCAAGGGAAATTTCATTGTATATCAGATATCAGTTTCGATTAGAATTCTATGAATTTGGCAAACAATAGAAAAAGTTCTGAAACTCAAAATTATGCACTATTTCTGCTATAAAGGATTTTAATGTGACATCACATGAATCAACATTTTTCCTTTTAAAACCAATAAATTTTAAATGATTATAAACACAATACCAAAATAAAAATATAAAAAATTAACAAAACAAAAAATTATTAAAAAAAACTTAGTATTAAACAAAAATAAACAAACCAATTAGCTTTTTCCAAAAACAATCACAAAAAAATAACAAAATTTCAATATTAAAGAATTTCACCTTAAACACGCTTAAAAATTAAAAATATTGGTTATAAAAAAATTAAAATATTTTTACAGAAAATAATAAAATAAAAACAATATTCAATACGTAATAAAACAAATAACATTGCAAGTATACACAAACATTTGTTAACAAAAAAACAAAAAAAAAAAAACAAAAACATTTTAAAATTTTGAAAAAATTAAATTAGCAAAAGAAAACAAATCTCAGTTTTATTAAATATATTACGATAACAAAAATTATAATTTAAAAAAAATTAATTAAAAATGATAAATTCCAACCAATCAAATCTAATTGATTTGGAATGCAAATAAAATTTATATAATTAACCATATTGTAGTGTAATTTATTAAAACATGGTGTAATTTTTTTTTTAAATATTTAATTTATATAAAATGTATAAATGTATTGCATAATAATTTATTAGAGAAAAAGAAACAAACAACATTATATTGTTTAAAAAATAATACAAAAAAAAAATCACAATTTAATTGGAAGGCAAAACAAACAAATAAAAAAAAATTATAATAAAATATTATAAAATACCCCAAAAACAGGTTGTTTTTATTTATTTTTAACCAAAGTAAACAAATTTACTTATCGAAAGTATGAATTTAAAAACACAAAAATTTAGTTAAACAAATTCGAACTTCTATTGGGAATTTCAATTCGAAACGATATATTGAAACACAAAATTTCAATCATTTTGGAAATCCTACTGTATTGGGCTATTCATTAAGAGGTTTCAAAACCACCGCGTCAGCTGTTAAATCTCTTTAATCTGAAGAGCCCTACATTTAGTGAAGGGCTACCTTCGATTTACGAATATGGTTCATTTAAACAACCGAAGAACGCATAAAATAGTGAAAACTTACTACAAAAGTGGTAACTCAAATGTGAAACTGCTCGAGACTTATGCGGGTATTATCGCCTATATAATCAACCTGCCTTTTGAGGAATTTACAGGATTATTAAGACCTACCGTTTGGAGGAATTTACAAGATTATTAAGAAATTTGCAGAGACAAGACTGGAAGCTTTTTAGGTATGGTCAGGCCTGTGTCAACAAATATCGTTATATCGATTCTGTTACAGAGAATATGCAGGATAATCCGTTTGGACGTATTTTACGGCTCACTATCTAAGTATTTTGGTTTTAAATTTACACAAATTCTCGCAACAATTGCAGCCGACTTGCTATTCACAACGACGTAGATTTGCTAACTAAGTGCTTGAGATACAAGTTTTCAATATCGATTTTTCGAACAAAATTTTGTTCAGCGATGAAGCGTAGTTCCTAATTAGTGTTTACGTCAACGAGTAAAATTGTCTCATATGGGTCTCGGCCAACCCATTGGTTACTGTGGGAAAACCATTGCATCCGGAAAAAGTGACTGCTGTTGTTCATTATATAGGAAAGAGTCGGCAGTATATGGAAAATATACGATGCCACCTTTCTCGAAGGGAATAGTAAAGGGTCCGCCAAATAACTTTTTTTTTGAAAATGCTTTAAAAAAAAACTACTGAATATTTTCTGAAATTTCTTTTTTATTTGAAAGTACAATCTTTCCGGTTAATAATGGAAAATAATTTCATTAAAATGGCTGCCTTGGCTGGCCATGCAGTAGCCTACATCAGATGATGCCGATTTTGGCAAAAAAAATCATCTTTTCATATAAAGCTCATTTTGATCTTGGCGGGTATGTAAACAAGCAAAATTGTCGCATTTGAGGCACAGAAAACCCGCACGCATACATTGAAAAGCCGCCGCACCCAAAACGAGTCACTGCTTGGTGCAGATTTTGTTCCAGAGGCTTAATTGGGCAATTTTTCTTCGAAAATGAGCATGGAGTGGCCGTTACAGTCAATGGCGATCGTTATCGGGCCATGTTGAACGCATTTTCATTCGCAAAAATTGAAGAAGAGGATATTGGCAACATTTGGTTTCAACAGGACGGCGCTACGTGCCACACAGCCGAAGCTACACTCGATGTTTTGCGCCCTGTTTTTGAAGATCGCATTATCAGCCGCAGAGCTGATGTCGTTTGGCCACCTCGGAGCTGCTATTTGACACCGTTGGACTATTATTTATGGGGTGCCGTCAAAGAAAAGTGTTACGTCGACAAGCCAGAGACAATTAACGCTTTAAAGGACAATATTCGTGAAGCCATTTGTGAAATACAGCTGCACACAATCGATAATGTGCTTAAAAATTGAACCGATCGTGTAGGCTACTGCATGGCCAGCCGAGGCAGCCATTTGAATGAAATTATTTTCCATTATTAAGCGGAAGGATTGTACTTTCAAATAAAAAAAGAAATTTGAGAAAATATTCAGTAGTTTTTTTTAAAGCATTTTAAAAAAAGTTATTGACGGACCCTTTGTATCTATCAGTAGAAACACACCTTTAGCGGCTCTGGATGTTATTCTTCACTTACTGCAGATTGAGGAATATGTGAAGAAGGTGGCAGCTGGAAGCCTCTTTAGACTGAATTAAGTAGAGAAAGTTTCTCTAGTATAGGCACTCGATACTGTTGACATGTCGCCGCCAAGCCATTTCGACTATCGCACTAACGCATGATATGACCGCAAAAGTTTGCTTCTGTGATAGACCGTGTGTAATGATATCCAATAGGTTCGGATAAACTCTTCTCGATAGGCTATTTCCATGTATGGTTTGAAATTGGAGATGGGCATTGAAGCAGTAGTCTTCATGTATGAAATTAATTCCATGGAATCGTGTAGTCTCCCAACGGACAGTAGTGTTTTTCAGTCGAAAATTCTAGAAGCTGTTAAGGCAACATATCGACGCCTCCGTTATATAACATTCTAAGTCGAAAAAGTGTGTTTTGAGTTATGAGCTCTCAAAGTTTTCACGCGACATACGACTATATGTGTATTCTAAGGAGATTTTTCCCCATAACTTCGGAACGGATCGGCGCATATTAACCAAATTTTGACAGTATTTAAGTTAGAGAACGTAGAATTTAAAAATGCAAGAATATTATAGAATGGAGGCGTCGATATATCGAAAAGAATTCAAGTGTAAAATTCAGGCAGCATTGAAGACTTTGTTCACATCGGTTCTAGATTACTCAGCGACCATAAGACGGATTATCAATTTAACCTATGATGGGAATTTAACATTGAGACGTTAATGGCAATGGAGTTGCAGATGAACTGACAAAATCAGAAAAGTTGTTCTTTGAGAACAATGTTGACTATCACTGTCAGCGGCGATCAACAGACGTCGATGATTACGAACTTCTTTTGACTTGAATTAGATGATGTGGATACCAACGACCTGTGGTTTCAACAGGACAAAATGGCATCAATAGGTCTTTCAAGTGAAGAAAAAATTCCGATCATATCTCACACACATTTTGATTTGAATTTAAAGACAGGAAGCGTTTTAAGAAGCCACATAATCTTGGCGCATGCCAAAAGCCTAGATTGTTGAAGTGTTTGTTAACTCTTTGCGAACTAAGAAAGATTGTCTTCTGCTGTTCTGCTAATTACTATGCCCAGCGTATTTATTTCGCATTATACAGTGAGCGCCAAAAGTGAGTAAACACCGCTGAAATAATTCATTTTCTTAGGATAGCGAGAAAAGTAAATGAGAATAGTCGAATGAATTTCCAAAAATAAAAACGTTAACAACAATTCATGATAAAGGAACTTTTTTTATACGTAAGAACAAAACGGTTTTATGCTTAAGAACAAAAGTGTTGACTCATTTATGGCGCTCAGTGTATGTCTTTCCGTCAGCTGTTTGTCTCTAAAGCAACGTAGCCAGAAATACCAAGGGACATAAATTTAGGTTTCCTACAATTTACTTACACTTTTGATTGTATTATTATTTTATTTATTATTGTGGTATGTAAACACATTAAAACAATTTCGAAGTATTAATTTTTAATTTAATTTTATTTTCTTCTTAAATTTTTTTATCACAATAATTAATGGGGTTTTGTTTATCGTATTAAAAGTATGAAGTGGTTTTGTTTGGGAGAATAATGATGCTCTTTTTTAAAAATTTGTCTGAATCTCAAATCTTTTTCAATAATTAAAAACATATTTTCATATTTCGAACAATTGGGGAGATTAGGAGCATAATAAAATTAAGAATGTTTTCGAACATACGGTACAATATAATATGGCTTAAGAGGTATGTTATTATCAAAAACATATGTATGTATATGTATGTGATGTTATTAAACATAGAATATAAACTTATATTGAACATTGTATGTATGTATATTGTAAATGATGAGAACTTAATATAATATTCGTAAAATATAAATGTCGTAGTGATGGATTAAGTGTACCTATGATAGGGTATAGATTTTAATTTTTTAATCAGAAAATGAAGACGAAAATATATTTTGAATTTGACAAATTTGGGTTTTTTTCGGTATTGTAAACTCTAAGTTAATTCTTACAATAATTTATTGCTATTTTAATATTGTTTTATAAAAAAATAGCCAACTAAGTTCTATGCTTAACCAGTATACAGACGTACGTACGCTTAGAGGAAATACTAAAATTTATGTTTTTTTTTTTTGTTTTCATATTAATTGAAAGCTTTTAAATATCATATAATTTACTTGTTTTTTGTTTGCTTTTGTTTGTTTTATTTTTAAGTAAGTAAGTAATTGCATTATTTGCTTTTATAATTTCTGGCTTGGTTGTTGATTATACTAATAATAGTTTGTTATCGTATATAAATATGGTTGGTTTTGAAAGCTTCGATTCGAAATCGATAATACATAAATAATTATTAAAATCTTATTAAATTGTCTTCCATTTATAATTTAAAAACCATTATAAATTTTAAGTTTTCTTTAATAATTCTAATTTCAATTTCGTTTTGGGAATTGCACCAATTACAAGTTGATTTCAGAAAATTTTAGAGACTATCGAAAACACGGTGTCATCTCTATAACGATTTAAAAACATAGTGCACAGAGTTCTTTTAGGCAAGCGCTATAAGTTGCATTCCTAGTAATTTGTTTTTAAATTTAACTTTTTTTGTTAAAAATAACTGAGTTTCTTTAATAGACAGACTTTAAATGAGTACATAGTTAACTACTATAATTAAGTTTGGCACTTTCAAATCAGTAACAATTATTTGAGGACAAGATACCTGCCATATAAATTTGAAAGAATTTAAGGTTAGAGGTTAGGTTAGGTTAGAGGACGTGTACTTGTCAATTAAGACAAGTACAGTACCCGGAGGTCGAATTGACCCATTGTACGAAAGAATTTGAACTCTACAATTATTTATTTGTTTTGCCTTTTTTCTAAATTTTTAAAACATATTTACAGTGCAATTGTAAACCACCACGTCTTGTTTTCTAAACCTAGCATTATAGTCATCTGCAGAGTAATTAAGAATATAGGTTTACATTGTCCATATCGAAATTAAAAGAGCCTGAATGTTTAATCTGCTTCGTCATTGATAAATGCTGTATATATAGCACAAGTTTTTGCTGAATTTTGTTAATGAATTGTTGCATACGATTTGGGCAAAATATTTAGAAATAATTTTTTTTTAAAGTCTTTTCAAAAAGTCGTTTTCAAAAAGTCTCTCAGATATTTGGTCAAATTAGAGCTACCATTTAGATTTTATCATTTCTAGGTTAGGTTAGGTTAGAGAACGTGTACTTGTCAATTAAGACTACTTGTCGGTACTACAGTACCCGGAGGTCGATTTGACCCATTGTACAACGTCCTAGTTTCTCACACCACTTATGTTGTGTGTGTTAATTTTATACATGAGTGGTGGGACCTACAGTTTAAAGTCTACTCCGAACGACAGATTTTTATTTAATGAGAAACTTTTCATGGCAATTTTTATTTACTCTCAGAGTTTTTGCCAGAAATCTACTGAGAGGAAGTCGCCGAAAAAATACTTTTTGTATTTTGTCTTTGATGCCTGGCCTGGGGCTCGAACCCAGGCTTTTGCGTCTAATAAGCCAACACACTACTTACTAGACTACGACTAGACTACTCTGCATAGAAAAATTGCAATATTTAATGCAAATAAAAACTTCAACTTCTTTTACGGTTGCGAAACATCGATAGCTTGCGGTATGGAAAGATACAGCTTCCTTCACGAGGTTATCCGCGTATTCTGTTTGAGAACAATGCCTAATCAGAAGCTTTGGCAAAAGACAAAGCAACAGTAATTAGCGATTGAAATAAAAATGAGGAAATGACGTTGGATAGGCCATACTAGTAGAAGGCAATCAAATGACAAATGTTCCTAGAATTGGTATAGTTTGAAGGCCGGCCAGAGGACAGAAAAAGGATACGCCCAGCTCACATGTAAAGAAGACAAGTTGAAGTCGAAGAAAATTTCTAAATTTTGCCATATGTTTAGAAAGTCTTGAACTATTTGATTTAAAGATCTCTTGAACATATTTCCAAGCAAATGAATTCTTCAACGATAAGTGTAGCACACTGTAATTTAATAGATGATGCTCTAGAATTTTCTGAAATTAACTCAAAAAAAATATCAGGAAGATTTTTCTTACAATACTCTTATTAACTACACACTAATTTGAAGGCCTTACACTATAAACAGCACACACTTTCAAGGACAAACTATGAGCAATTTATTGTACATATATATGTACATATGTGCTAAGATTGTTGTTTTTGTTGTTCTTCTGGTTTCCATTATACCATTTTGACAAAAGTTTATAAAATTAATTTAAAAAACCACAAAAAATTTTGTTTACAAAAGAAAAAACGAGAAAAATTGTTTTGTAAAATACTTAATAAACTATGCCTTAAAACATATACATATGCTATATACATATATGTATGTATGTATGTTTGTCTATATATTGATGTCTGTCTATATACATAGAGCACAAACTTAATACTAAAGAAGTTAAGAGTAGTAAATGAATTGAATGATTTTGATCGCATGAAAAGGGGGACAATGTTAAATAATAAAAACGTGTGTGTGTATATGTACGGGTGTATGTATGATGTGGGGGGAGTGGGTGTGAGTGTATGTATTTAAATCTAAAAAAATATTGTGTTGTTTTGCTTTGATTTTTTGCAATTAAAATTTACGAAGAGCTGTTGGATCCAGCCGTGCTTACATCCTCACAGATGGTGTGTAATTTTTCCATTTCAGACTTTGTGACTATATTAATGCTGCTAACTTTGGCACGTTGATAGGCAACGACTGTATTTTCACCCAAACATTTAATACAAACATAACCGATCAGTACGGCTATGCCTACAGTCATGACACGTATTAAAGGGTCAACATAAAGTTGTATTACCACCCAGGCCGAGGCACCCGCTACACACATGAGCGTAATCAGAATGACAGTCTTGGACCAGTGTTGTAAGTTAAAACCTTTTTCCCAATCGAGCCTATAAGGTAAAGGGCAAAGTAGAAAAAAAATTGTTAAAATAAAAAAAAAATAGACCGTATAGGAGAAGAAGGAGCCGAAAGGTCTTCCTTATAATCATTAAAGCAAGGAAAGCAGGTAATATAAGCATAAAACAGCAAAAACTTTAAACATAATCAGGAAAATCAGGAAAACTGATAAAAAAAAAATATGATTTTGAAATAATTGTAGCAGGGAAATAAATATTTGCAGTATTAATAGAAACAAAGAAAATAAAAAGCAATAAATCGTTCAAAAAAGCAAGCAATTATTCGGAAAACATAATTAAACAATCAAATAGCAAAGAAAATAACTCTTAATTGTTAAATTAAAGAATTAAAAAAATTGTTTTGTACTCACTTTTTAGACTTCTCTATTTCATAGGGAAAACCGCAAACTTTACACGATAATTGAGCCTCTGTTTTGCTACAGCTCTCCACCAGCCAACGTTTTAAACATTCATGATGTACCGACGACACGTCGCCCGTACAGCGGCAAGGTTGTATTAACGGTTCGGGCTTATCATTGTCATAACAAATCCAACAATCTTTTTTATTTAAAAACGATTGACCCTCTTCGGGTGATAAGGTTTTCGTTTCGGCCGAGGTGGTGGGTATCGATGGGTCAATTTGTCTTGATATTAATTTGCGAGGATTTAAAATCCATAATTGCTCTGGGGCCATAGAGTTCCATAAACAGCAGGGAAACCACAAAGCAACACCAATTTCCACAATGCGAAACACAATATCATGCCAATTGCGTGAATAAACAGGCACTCTAAAATCAATAAAGAAGAAATATGTAAATAAACATTCAATAAAACAAAATCACTTTGTTTTCCAACTCACTTTGTTTTCCAAAAATCTCCCAATGTCTCTGATGTTAAAAATCCCACAATCACTATAAGCATTATTGCCTGCGACAGCAAACCGAAACGTGATTGATGCAATTGTGAAGCATTTACAATCGCTTCACTGGGTCCCAAAATTTTACCCGTTTGATCGTAGACAAAACCACCGCGTAGTTTGAAGAAGACTTCTACACCATAGATGAGAAAAAAGACCACAACTATTAAGAGTAAGACGGCATAACAACCATTAAAGATGTGAGCATAGGTTTGTCGTTTCGAATTGATTAATGATGAAAAGACTTCGACGCCGTAAAGACTGTACAAAAAGAAATTGAAGGCAATAAAGCCAATAAAACTTTTCGATAAAAATTGTGATTTCTCCCAGCGTATGTCACGTAAATGAAAGATCTGAAAGTAAGAAAATACGAATACAAATATTAAAACTATTATTCAAAAAAACTTAAGTTTTAGAATTTATCTGTCATACTCCGCTATAATTTAGTGAATGACATTGTTAATGACAGTAATGTATTGAACTCTATTGATTTACTACATCATCGTAAATGTTTCTATCCAAGGATGACAGGCAAAATCAACAAGCGTTCAACCTTTATTACAAAAACTAGAAGGAGAATCTGATTGCTGTGCTCTTTTGTACGATTGCGAACTGTATTTCCATTATACATTGGAAAATGCAACACCCGAGTGTTTTATCCACAGATGTCTGCTATTTTAAAGGCACTTCTTCAAATTTGGATGCTTAAGTGACTGAATTCTTAGGCAATTGAGTTGATCTGGTAAAAGTTACGAGACTGGTTTGTTATTGTAAGGACTCTTATCAGAATTTTTTGATCAGATGAATCTATTTATGTTGAGTTTTGGGGCATAGATGTATACATGGCAATAAAATGACTGATACTCTTGCTAGACTCAGATACCACTCTGTGAAAGATGTGTTGGTTGATGTTAAACCATCCAACTGCTACGTTTTAGACTCTCCGGGAGATACAGTGGTGGCCACGAATTTAAGACACAACATTTTATTTATACATTTGTGATAATTTTTACATCTATCAAAAATATTTTAGGTCTATGATATTTTTCTTAAGATTTTAGTAATATTAGGAAGAAAAAGTAATAATATTTTGCTACCTATACTTGGTTGAGAATTTTTATTTACATATTATATAGATCAAGACAAAATGCTAGTCAGGATTTGATATTTATTGACACAAGTGGTTTACGTTGTGCAATACACCCACGCAAATTTTTCCCATTTAGACATCTGCTTATTGCCCTAGACGAAATATCGATACCAAAATCCAATACAATTTTATTTTTTATTTTACTTGAGCTCGTGAAAGGATTATTAGCAGCTACTTTAGGGTGTGGTTTTTCGGGCTCTAGGTTGCTGTTTGACCTTTTTGGTGGTACCATGTTGCTTGATGTATTCCAGCACGTTGTAAATCTTGCCTATAGAACATTTTAGCAGCTTGGATATCTCCATTATTTTTTTTCCATCAAATTTTAGTTGTTGTATCAGTTTTCGCTCGGCATCGGTATTAAAAGTACCTCTGACCATTTATAATTAAATATTTCTGTGTATTCCAACATAAAATAAAATAAATCATTCGTTGCTCAACGTTTAGCTTAAAAAAAACACCAAAAAATCACTTAAAACCAGATATTTCAGAAAAGTCTTAAATTCGTGGCCAGTTTCAAATAACGTTTTTACAATAATATGATCAAAAAGCAACAAAATGTAAAAAAGAAACAAAATAAAATAATGGTACTTTTTCTTAGTATTACAGGGTACATAGAAGAATAAAGAATATCAAATTTGATATTACAGGATTGTAAATATTATCACAACTAAGTCAGTCATATGTCGTGTCTTAAATTCGTGGCCACCACTGTATGTTTGGAAGAGAAAGCAGTGGATCGGAGAGGACAAATAAGAATATTGCATAACCGGGGGTCTTTGGTCTTCTATCGATGATTGTAGAACCGGATGGCAGTTGTGGCTGAGAACATACAGTCACACAGATAATTATACGTACACCCCCCCCAAAAAAATTATTTTTTTTTTAAAGTAATGAACTTCTAATCTAAAATTTCTTTTCATTCGAGTCTGCAACGACACATTTACTTAAATGAAGAAAAAAGATTCCCAAAATCTATGAATTTGTGACTGTAGTTTGCTTAAAACTAATATGGCACCACAGAAAATTATACGTACGACGTATATTTCGTATAAAATTTCTCCAAGGGTAGCCCGGTATACAAAAGGTATTGTGGATAAAAATCCTAGGACTACAGCCGTAAAAATACGAAATACCTCGGAAAGTGATCACAATGTTATTGTGCATTCCGAAACAGTTCGAAGTGTTTTGAGAAAGAACGGTTTCCGGAGCCGAGTGCCTAGAAAAAAAACCACGATTGGAATTCGCCCAATAATATATGGACAAGTCAACTGATTTTTGGGAGAATGTAATATTTAGTGCTGAGAACAAATATAATTTGTTCGGCTGTGACGGAAAACAAAAAAATTTGGCGCAAAAATTAGTTGACTTGTCCATATATTATCATTTAAAAAAAAATGACTTTTAGGGGGGTACGTATAATTATCTGTGTGACTGTAAGTCCAGCGTGAGATTGGTGACAGGGCTTTTTAACGCGGCATTGTTAAGTTGCAGGCAAGGATCTGGGACAATCCCGGACAATTGAAAACTATGTGCAGATGTTAAAACTATTGAGTTAAAACTGTTGAGCATCTCCTCACTAACTATCCAGTCCTTGGTAGGAGAAATATGAAACCCTGCCTTCTGAGCTCTCTGTCGGGAACCGACATTCGGGCTATCCTGAGTTTTATAATGGAATTGAGCTGGCTGATGAGCGTACGTTCATGCTGATGAATCTACTCTCTGTTTAGCTATTCTCATTCTTTTTAACTTCTTTCTTTTCCCCCTATTTTGCTATGGAGGAACTACTGAGACGTCCTCAGATGACAATTGCCACTCAGTTGATTACCTTTTACCACATACATACATAATTGGTCATTACAACCCTTCAGTTAGGATTACGACCTAGTTTCCCACACCACTTATGTTGTGTGTGTTAATTTTATACCGGAGTGGCGGGACCTACAGTTTAAAGTCGACTCCGAACGACAGATTTTTGAGAAACTTTTCATGGCAATTTTATTTACTCTCAGAGTTTTTGCCAGAAATCTGCTGAGAGGAAGTCGCCGAAGAAATACTTTTTGTATTTTATTTTGATGTCTGGCCTGGGGCTCGAACTTTGGCTTTTCGTCTAATATGCCAGCACACTACCTACTAGACCACGGCTACCACAGCTAACAACAAAACAACCTATATTGCCGATTAGTTTTGGTTTTTGCACAAAAAACTTTGAATCCAGGAATAAATCATTTCCTTTTTTAACTGAGTTCAGTTGATACTGTAATTTCCTTCGACTGAAATATTAAAGGCCCATTCGAAGTGTATTGAGCATTAAGATTTTTCTTTTATAATTCGGATGTAATATTTTTCTTTATTTGAGACAGGTTTCACTTTAATTTTCGTCTTTAAATGAAACTTAATTTATTGATATAGCATCCGAATTTTGTTCGAACATACAGTGCTAGGAGTGCTACCATGTAATATTTTCAAAGTTAAAATTTTTTATTGTACCAATTTGCAAAACATAATATATTTTAATGGTAGTTACAACGATATGTAAGAATCTCGTACGTAAGTAAGTACGGAAAAATGTAGTTAAAACTTTTTCTACAGTGATTCACATAAATTTTTGTAATAGTGGGACGAGAAAAGCACTGTACTGAAGAAAAGAGAAAACTAATTAAAAATTTTCGAAAAAAGGCAAAACTTACAAAGAAACTAAGGAAATCTTAAGTTACTCCGATCAAATGATCACAAATACATTAAAATATAAAAAAAGCCCGAAACGCGTGGGCGCAAGGCCAAACATCTACTGTCGATGACCGCCGAATTGTGCGATACAGCAAAATAAATCCTTCGGCGTATGCAAAAAAAATTCAAAAGGATCTGAATCTTGCCGTAAGTGTCCCTACTATTCGTAGGCGTCTGATGGACAACAATTTATTCGCAAGAAGTTCACAAAAGGTGCCATTGTTGACATACAAAACAGGCAGCAGCACGCTTAAAGTTTGCCCAAGAACATATCAAATATCCGAAAGAAAAATGGAGAACTTATTGTGAACCGACGAAAGCAAAATTGTTTTATTTGGTGGCACTGGGTCTAGACAGCCTGTTAGACGTCCGCCCAACACCAAATATAAAGCTCATTATACACAAAAGACAATTAAACATGGTGGTGCAAAACTAATGATATGGGGAAGCTTTTCATATAATGGTTTAGGCCCAATACATCGAGACATAATAGATAGGAACGTCTATGTCAGCATTTTGAGAGAAGTGATGTTACCATATTCCACACCTCTAAAATGGTTATTCCAACAAGACAATGACCCGAAACACACCAGTAAATTAGCAAATGAGTGGTTTCGGTTTAATGGGGTAAAGGTTATGGCGTGGCCTGATCAGTCTCCTGACCTTAATCCCATAAAACATCTATGAGGGATGTTAAAAAATATGTTGCCGAGAGAAAACCGTCAAATGCAACTGAGTTGTGGTCTGTAGTGCAAGATGGGTGGAATAAAATTCCACTAAAACAATGTCAGGATTTAGTTGACTCCATGCATCGTAGATGTGCTGCTGTAATAAAAAGTAAAGGCTATTCTACCAAATACTAATCGTACTTAAAGTTTCTGATTATAGTCATAAGCATTTTTAACTTTTTTAATAGTAAATTTTTATGAAAACTGAAATACTCCTATTATTTTGAACAGCATTTTTTTAAGATATTTTTTTAAACTTCCTGTTACTTACTTGTTGAAAGCTTTATTTAATTAATGAATAACTTAAATAATTTAGTATTGAATCAACATTACATTACACCAAAAAATTGAATTAACCCATGTTTTTTATTTGTTAAAATTTAAGCTTTTGTTTTTCAATGGGCTCACTCCTATTTTTATGAACACAACTGTATGTAAGTCTATTATGAATACAATTTTCACTTTCACTTAAATTTATTGGGGTATTATAAAATATTACAAATAAATTCATTGTAATTAAATGAAAACTTACACAAAGCACTGTTAGTACTCATTAACAACAGAAATAATTGATAATAAACTGTTTTAATTGCCACTTAAAATGAATAGTCTTTTATGAATGCTTTTGAAATCAATCGATCAAACCAAAAAATAATACGTCTTTAAATGGCTATATTTAAAAAGGGAATATTAATATTCGAAAAGAAATAATAATAAAAACCAACTGCACAACAACATTTAAGTTTCTTAATTATATGTTCCCATTATTAACATCAAAACCATCAAAGGCGATAAGATTAGTAGTGTGAGAGGAGGGTGGAAGAAAACTGCAAATATTCAAATATTAAACTAAGAATAGAAAAGCAACACACATCAATTACCGTTTGTCTATAAGTTAAGTGCTAATGCACCTGATCGATCAGAAAACAACAACAAAAATTCAAGTGTTACCCATAAGTCATCGGTCATAACAAACCGAAAAAAATTTGTTTTTATTGTAAATAAATGACGTTTTTTCTTTTGAAATTTTTTGCGACTGAAATGTGATAAACGAATTAAAAACAAAACATACATACTATGTATGTATATGTATGTATATGTGAAATATAGAAAATGTTACTTGAGTACAATGTTTTAAGTGCAATTGTTCTCGGCACATTCATTAATAAATTAAAAAACAAAAAAATCTAAGATAAAAACACTGATTGAATAGAAATTTGGGGAAGTATAGCCAAGTTTACAAATAAAAAGAAAACAATTCTAAACCGTTATCACTGATTTAGAAAATCTGTGTAGTTTTTTTTTGTGTTTCGAAAACAGTCAGACCTTCAGATAGTAATTGAAGGTATTTTCCCAAGTTGAACTTACAAAAGCCTAAAATGTTACCAAAGTCACGGAGTTGTAGCAGTGAAATGTTTAATGACGTCCTGCTAACTTTAAGACAAACGTCGAGTCTATGGAATACTGGCTCCTCATTACAATGATACGAATAGCATAAAAAACGCTATGGACAGCGAAAAACGGGAAAAGGTTCCTTATGTAAGGTGCTGTATCCCATATAATCCACAACATAGTGCAGTTTAATTGTTGGTAGCTTGTAACATGAGACTTATGGCAAGGAATGAAATACGGTGGAAGTTTATGCAAATTAAGAACTGTGCAAGGTCTTAGTCCTGAATAAAAGTCTTACATAAAAACACTATGCTGCAAAGATTCATCGACTTGCTTTTCATTAAGGAAAATGCTGGTCTAAACATCGGCTGCCTTCCAAAATGTATCAATACAAAGTTTGTATGCAGTTATACTACTGTATATAAACTATGTAGATATGCAAAGTAACCAAACAATGCATCAACTAGAAATCCGATGCCTGATTGCCTTTTGACTGCGTTAAAAATACACATTGACGACATTTTGAAATGGAATACATTGTATATATTTTGTACAGCGGCATTATGAAACACGATACTTTGTTCAAACACAAAGCAACTAAAATTTTGGAAGGCAGTTATCAACAGCAGAAAAGCAAAAAGATTAGGAACAGAAACTATAAGCGATAGCTCGTTGTCGTCATCCAAGGACATAATGAGAAGACATTATCAGGTGAATACAAACCCCAATTCCATTATGAAAACTAGTGATGTACACTTGTTGGCCACATGTCAGAATAGTTAAAATTTTCTACAAATGTGGTGACTCAAAGGTGGCCACTTTTCGTGCATTATGGTCGTTATAATTGATTATAAAGAAAATTGGCGACAGTGGTAGACCTGCTGCAAATGTGGCCGGATGTGTCAATCATCGCAATGCACGTATTGGCGAAAATATCGCCTTTGTTAGAGAATATTTGACGAAAAATTCTGTAGCGTTCGACACAATTGGGCCATTTTTGGCGTAGTTTTCATTTGGATTTGCATCTCCATCAATACTAAGTTTAACTCAAACAATAATTTAAACCGGCTGACGACTCATAACGACATAAATATGCTGATTAAGAGCTAGAACAATAAACTTTAAGGGCCATTTTTTGAATGCAAGTTTAAACTCGAGATTAAGTTAATCTCCAGTTAAAGTTAATCTTCAGTTGACTGAGTTTTAATTTTTTGAATGGGAATTTAACTGGAGATTAACCTTGTAGAGCTGCCAGTCTTATAAGCAAAAATGGCAAAATTTTTTTGCGTTTACTTTGTTGTGTTTACTGCTTTTTGCAAAGTGTTTCACAACAATTTGCTTTTGTATATAACAAAAGCTGAATACTGTTGATCTTTATGTAAAAAAATTATTTTCTTAAAATAATAAATAAATTAAGACTGTGTATTGTCAATTTGTGTTTTATATAATTCATAGTCACTTAAATATTTGTCTTATTCGGCTTCCCCTCACTTAAAAGCTTTTTTTTAAATAAAATTTGTCAACTACATTTTATAGTTAATATCGAGTTTAAACCACCAACGTTAACCGTAAGGTTAAACTCAAGATTAAGTAAATTCAAAAACTGAAAACGGAGTTTAACTGGAGATTAACTTAATCTCGAGTTTAAACTTGCATTCAAAAATGGCCCTAAGTGTAGATTTTTCGAACAAAATTATTTTGAGCAATACAGCTCATTTCTCACGCAGTAACTGCGGTAATAAGCAATATTGTTGCATATGAAGTTTAGAGAAACCAGAAACCAGGACCCGGAGAAAATTATTGTTTGTGTATGATTTACGTTCATGTAGTATCGTTTGACGGTATATTTTCGAAAATGTCCCTGGAAAAACCATAAGCGTCAATTTTAAAGAGCTATGGTAGAATTAGAAACGACACTTTTGGATTGCAATTGGGGATTATAAACTGGACGGTATGTGGTTTTAACAAGATAGCACTACGAGCTACACAACACGACCGATTTTAACTTTATTGCATGAGAAGTTTCCAGAAAGGGCAACTTTACATTTTGTGGGCGTCAATTGACCACGAAGATCTTGCGATTGGACGTTGTTAAAATCTTTTTTATGGGATTATGTCAAAGAACGCGTCTACGCGGATAGTTCTATAACGTTGGAGTATTTCAAAACCAACTTTCTAAAATTTATCGACGATATAACGCAGGAAATGTGTGAAAAAGGATTGACTGCTGCAACTAATTCAATCGTTTTTAAATGAAATTAGGTTACGTTCGTAGTTACCAGGTCCGAGCATTAAATCTTCATCGAAACCGTTGCTTTATGTGGAGTTTATTAAACATAAACTTGTGAAGGCGAAAAATGGCTAATCCGTTATAAATAGGTATGTATGTGAGTACAGTCAACCCTCCTATAACGCGGTACTCTGAGAACGCGGTTTCCATATAAAGCGGTTTCCACATAACGCGGAACTGAAATTGCGACAGTCCTCCTAAAACGCGGTACTCTTACTGAGCGGTTTCCCTTCAACAACATCCCATAAGTTCCTTCCGCACAGCCTGTGAATTACCTAGATATTGTATAGAGGGTTTAATATCAGTTTTATTTTCGACGCAAAAGCACAGCCGAGATATGTAAACAACATGTTTATATAAACATGCCAACTTATCTTATAGCCGTCTACAACATCGATTTCAATCATCACAGAGCTCTTTCACAGTACATAATTCAATAAAAATAATTTATAATTTATCTAGTCTTGGTCTCCATATAACGCGGTACGAATGATGTGATTTGTACTAATTCCGAGTTTCTTATAGCGCGGTTTCCATACAACGCGGTAGACGGTTTCCATAGAACGCGCTACGAATTAGCCTGGTTTGTATGGTTAAATCCGAGTTTCTTATAGCCCGGTTTCCATGCAACGCGGTACGCACTCACCGCGTTATAGGAGGGTTGACTGTACATATAAAATAATTATTTTTTACAACCACAGAAGAAATAAACATTTTCTTGATAAAATTCATTTCAGGCAAATAAATAAATTCTGTTTATCTAAGGCAACCCCACAGAAATGCAAAAAAATAAAACGATAAAATTTTATAATTAAAAAATAAATAAAATAAAAACTGTTGCCGTTTTAAAAACAGAAACCAAAGAAAAAACGTATTGTAAACAATAAAATAAAACGAAATAAGAAAACTTACCTCAGCCCACATGCAAACAATTAATGAAGCACAGGTCATTAATAGAGGATAATAGGCAGACATGAGAGTAACGGCCCATTGAGGTTGTAGATCCAGCTGGAAAATAAAAAAAATAAAAAATTATGGAAATTAAATATGTTTCTTTAAGATTTGAAGAAACTAAAACTTACCGGTGTGGTAAAATAGGCACCTCTTAAACTGGCCGCTATAAATACCATGAAATAAAGCATTTTTTGTGTGGTAATACGACAAGCTCTTAATACCGACGGCTGTTTAAGTCTTTGATATTCCGCCACTATGCATATGAATAATTGTATAACCGATACTAAGGCTACCAAATAGAAAACACTCGATATGCCAGCATAGTAGGGCAAATTAAAGCCGCTACATTCATCGCCGGCATAACGAATTTCACACAGGCAGGTGCCATTTAAACAATCGCCTCGTCCCGAACAGGTGGCCGTATTGAGATCATCATGGTTAAAGGGCTGTGATTGCCCGCTACTACTACTCGATGTAGACTGTTGTAAAACGCTCGAAGAGCACCTCATTAAGCTATGAAAACTCGGTAGCATTCTATGTGTGAACAGTTAAACTGTAATTTAAATAAAAGAAAAATTATTAATTTAATATGTGAACAACAGTTTTTAAAAATTAAAAATTAATATGTATTTTTTATATCAAGAATAATTTATAAAACGATAATTAATTAATTATTTAAACATGCAAACGTAGTAAATAGAACTTGAAAAAGTTGACAATTTCAGTTTGGAACTACGTGGGGCATACATATATTGGCTAATAAATCAAAATACATGAGAATAACAAAAACAAACTTTACGAAATATTTATGAATTAATGTGAGAAATAAACAAATGAAACGTAAATGAAATAAATAAAAAAGATAAATAAATAATAAGTAAATAAATTTAGTAGACAGGGATCTATTGCACAAATGTAGTTTAAATAAAAAAATTTTTTAATTTTCTTAAAGAAAAATTCATATCTTTAGGAATAAAGTCCACATTTCATTTAATTGATCTCAATTTTTATACTCTCTTAAATAAAATGTTTCGTACTAAAAGTAATTGAAAATAAATTTATGATTTCGTACATGAAAACAAATAAAACGAGAAGAGGTTCGTTCGTGCCTTACAGCATATTTGTGAAAAACAAAAGACATCTAAGACA
This sequence comes from Sarcophaga variegata, assembly GCA_932273835.1. NCBI lineage: Eukaryota > Metazoa > Arthropoda > Insecta > Diptera > Sarcophagidae > Sarcophaga > Sarcophaga variegata. Next base: position 11,616,749 of record OW026361.1, on the reverse strand, counting down.
AGAAATTTATTTGAAAAGGGCAGCAGCTAAATTCATGAATTAAAAACAATCAAATAAATAGAGTTTGAAATGATGATGACTAAGCAGGCAATAGGGTCACTTGTTAATATCGTTTATTGAATAAATTTCTTTTGATATTTTCATGCGAAAAACATAAACAGTGAATTATTAAAGTAATGGAAGGGAAATTGAAATGATTTAATAAGAAAATTTTTAAACGAAATATCAATGAAACCCCATCCCTCCTATTGACAAAGAGAAATCGAGTCAATAAATTTTTATAAACTTCTATTGAGGCCATCTTTTTATCAATAAAATTATTTGCAACAATTGTGTTTCTATTTATGCCAGTTCATGAGCGTTAAGTACTATGTATTCACTATTTTTCTTATAGGAATTTAAAAATAAGAAACGGAATCGTCAAAATCGAGCTTTTCATGAGGATGGCACCGATCGTAAAACAGGTGCTCTTAGAACTTAATCATCTAAGGCATTAACCTTAGATATGTACTACCAAAGATGTTGGCGAAACAGGTATTGGCAAACGTGACGACGAGACTAAGTTCCACTAAATCCTTCAAGTACGGTCATGACAAAATCTTGGGTGTAGTTTATCTGTATGTCCCTATTAACTACACTATGCCTAAACCCGCTTACAATATTGGTTTTACAATTAAAATGCCGGGTAAATCTGGATTCTGTTATAATGGTTTATAGTATTCTCAGGGTCGTCTAAGTATTGACTGTCGGATACAAATAACGTAATCAAGTTGAATGTGACATATTTTCAGAACTGCATCTGTACGAATTCGGTTATCAGAGTATATCGAGTGAAAAAACATGCGTATTTGCACACATACATACGTACATAATTGGCCAATACAACCCTTCAGTAAGGGTTACGACCTAGTTTCCCGCACCACTTATGTTGTGTGTGTCATTTTTTATACATGAGTGGCGGGACCTACAATTTAAAGTCGACTCCGAACGACAGATTTTTGATCAACTTTTCATGGCGATTTTATTTACTCTCAGAGTCTTTGCAAGAAATCTGCTGAGAAGTCGCCGAAGAAATACGTTTTGTATTTTATTTTGATATCTGGCCTGGGGCTCGAACCCTGGCTTTTCGTATAATATACCTATAAGAAAGCCATTTAAGTATTGACTGACAGATACAAACTATTCAATCAAGTTGACTGTGACATATTTTCACAACTGCGTCTGTACGACTCCGGTTATCATAGTAAATCGAGTGGAAATACAAGCGTATTTACTGATAGTAAAGCGATTATTAGATCCCTAGAGAATGGATAACAAAACATTCCTTCAAGTGTTTTCCTTGACACGGAACGATGGAAAGCAAAAAGAAAGCTTACACACTTGTTGGTTCAACATATAATGCGATGTTACTAACCTCTGGCTACTTCGCCATGGTCTGAGATATACACTGAGCGCCATAAGTGAGTCAACACTTTTGTTCTTAAGTATAAAACAGTTTTGTTTTTAGGTATAAAAAAGTTCATTTATCATGAATTGTTGTTTTTGTTTTAGCATTTTATAAGTAACAAGTAAACGTTTTTTATTTTTGGAAATTTATTCGACTATTCTCATTTACTTTTCTCGCTATCCTAAGAAAATGAATTATTTCAGTGGTGTTTACTCACTTTTAGCGCTCAGTGTAAGTCAAATATGTTCCTGTTGAAATTAACTAACAAAGGTTTAGCTTGTCCCAAACAAACATACATATGCTTGAGAGGAGTCCCCTATTCTCTCAACTTACACTTTCAGCAAAGTATACCATTCTAATATGCTCTTCCTACTTCAAAGAATCAACAGAAACCGAGGTGTTCTCACATGACATTTGATAAATCAGAGGTTAAGCATATTGCAACTGCTCAAATAGTCCAGTCAGTCCCATACTATTATCGAGTTAACCTTGTACCGAGCCGAACACAAGTTAAACTGAGCACCCTGTATCGATGACATGGACTTCTGCTTGGAAAACACTCGGGAGTTTCCCCATCGTTTTTGAATATTTTTCCGATTCTCTCCATCTTCCCCTTCGTCGCGTATAGTCTTTTAAATATCTTTTCCATGGGATCAAAAGAAACCGTGAATTCCCACATGACGTTTAAATCAGAGGGTGACCCTACTGCAACTGTCCCAATAGTTCAGTCAGTCCAATACTATTATAGGCTTAACTTTATGTGTGTCTAAGCCAAGTTGAATTGAGCACCTATAGCGATGACGCGAACTTCTGCTTGAATGAAACTCGCGAATTTTCCCATTGTTCCCGAATACTTCTCCAATTCTCTCCATCTTACCTTTCGCCGCGTTTACTTTTCTAATTATCTTTTCCTACTCCAAAGAATGAACAGAATGATACTGCTACTGCCCAGATAGTCTGGTTAGTCTCATACTAACGGGTGATTTTTTAGCTATTATTTTTTTGGCAACACTGGTTTAAACAGCTCACGCACGTTTCGTGTTTTGTTTCACTGTCAAACATCGTGAGTTTGGTCTATAATTTAACCATGAATCGTCTTACAAACGAACAACGCTTGCAAATCATTGAATTTTATTATCAAAATGCGTGCTCTGTTAAGAAAGTTCATCGCGCGCTTCTTCCATTTTATTCGGGCTATTGTGACTAAATTTCGCACCAAATTAGGCATTGTTGGACATTAAACCACCAACACGCTTACGTAGAGTGCGAATTGAAGAAAATATCGCAGCTGTATCGGCCAGTGTTAATGATGACCATCAATTATCGATTCGTCGCCGTTCGCAGCAATTTGGCCTCTGTTACTCAACAACGTGGAAAATTTTGCGGAAGGATTTGGCTGGTGCAAGAATTGAAGCCGAACGACCTACCGCAACGCAGAATTTTTGGTGAATGGGCTCTTGGAAAGTTGGCCGAAGATCCAGTTCTTTATCGAAAAATTGTGTTCAGCGACGAAGATCATTTTTGGCTCAATGGATACGTAAATAAGCAGAATTGTCGATATTGGAGTGAAGATCAGCCAGAAGCATTGCAAAAGCTACCAATGCATCCAGAAAAACTCAGTTTGGTGCGGTTTATGGGCTGGTAGCATCATTGGACCGTACTTCTTCAAAGATGCTGCGAATCGTAACGTAACTGTGAATGGGGAGCCCTACCGTGAGATGATATCCAACTTTTTTTTTGCCCAAAATGCAAGAGCTTGACTTGCATGACATGTGGTTTCAACAAGACGGTGCCACATGCCACACAGCACGCGTAGCAATGGACTTATTGAGAGGCGAGTTCGGTGAACATTTTATTTCACGTTCGGGACCGGTTAATTGGCCGCCTAGATCGTGCGATTTAACGCCTTTAGACTATTTTTTGTGGGGCTATGTTAAAGCTCATGTCTATACAGACAAGACGCATTGGAAGACAACATTGGAGGATTTATTCGTGAGATACCGGCCGAAATGTTGGAAAGAGTATGCCAAAATTGGACTAAGCGGATGGACCATTTGAGGCGCATTCGCGGTTAACATTTGCATGAAATAATCTTCAAACATTAAATTATATGGACCGTACTATCGATTCAAATAAAGAATTTTATGTGTTTTTTTTTTTTAAATTTTCCTATAGCTCTTAAAAAATCACCCATTATTATCGCATTGTCCTTATGTAAATCGAACTCAATTTGTATTCAACATCTATTTCGATGGTGTGAGCTTCTGTTCAGAAAATACCCAGGAGTTTACCCATGGGTTCCTAATATTTCGAAATCATTGTTTTAATCACCCTAGTAATTGTAATGACAGGTCCCTTCACCTTGCTTATGCGTTGAAACAGCATCTTTTTCACATTTGTGGTCAACGAAAAATCTTTTATTTTAATGACAGAAGAAAGCGTCTTAGGTTAGGTTAGGTAAGAGGACGTGTACTTGTCAATTAAGACAAGTACAGCACCCGGAGGTCGAACTGACCCATTGTACAACATCCTAGTTTCTCACATCACTTATGTTGTGGGTGTTAATTTTATACATGAGTGGTGGGACCTACAGTCTAAAGTCGACTCCGAACGACAGATTTTTTTTGAGAAACTTTTTCATGGCAATTTTTATTTACTTTCAGAGTTTTTGCCAGAAATCTTCTGAGAGGAAGTCGCCGAAAAATACTTTTTTTATTTTGTCTTTGATGTCTGGCCTGGGGTCGAACCCTGGCTTTGCGTCTAATAAGCCAACACACTACCTACTAGACTACAGCGACAGTGGTTAGTCTCATACTATTATCGCGTTGTCCTTATGTAAATCGAACTCAATTTGAATTCAGCATCTTTTTCGATGGTGTGACCTTCTGTTTGGAAGATGGGTTCCGAATATTTCGAAATCATTGTTCTAATCACTCTAGTAATTATAAATAACAGGTCCTTTCATCTTACTTATGCGTGAAAACAGCATCTTTTTTCACATTTGTGCTCAACGAAAAATCTTTTATTTTAATGACAGAAGAAAGCATCTTACCTAAGTAATAATTTTCTATTCCTGTCATGCATGTATCGAATGTGATCCGATAATTGTAGATTTGACTGTATACTATATATAATCGGTATTGAGCCTATATATGTACATTGAACATTATGCCAGCCATGCATGACAATTAATATTGATAAAAACATTTATACGCTTAACAATTCTGACTGCCTTTTTGTTTTTTGTTTTTTTGTTTTGGTACCATCCCCATATATATGTATATGGTATGTATGGATGGATGTAAGTTAAGTGAATTGCTTATTTTGTATACAACAACTATAAGCTATGCACAGAGTATAGTTGTTTTAAATTATAGGAAATTGAAAATTAAAAAAGAAATACATAGTGTTCCTACAAAAAGGAAAAAAGCAGACACAAAAATGATAGGCAGTCAGTGACACAAACACAACAGGCAGATAGACAGACAGACAGACAGATATACAAGCATTTGCGTATCATATAAATGACAATACTTGACAATAGCCGTTCATATCTACTTATATCGGTGATAAAATATAACTCATACTTATTATTGTTGTTGTTATTATTTAAAATTGCAACAACAAAGTTTAATATAAACAATAGAAATTTGAAAACTTAATTAAATTAAATATGTTTGAGGGTTAAAGAATCACACTTTTGAACACTTTATCATCTATTGCCCGATAGATCAAGAGGCGAAAGCAAGAGTAAGTATGTATGCATATGAATGAGTATGTCCGCAGTATGAGAGAGAAAGTATGACGACACTTATTTATTTATTTTTGTGGGAGGTTGAATTATACCATAACCATAGGATATATGATATACCATAATAGTTTAAGGAAATGGAAATTGTTGTTAGGTATTCCCACAGTACATTAAAAATTAATTTTTTAAATTAAAATATTTGTAACAAAATGTAATCAAATTCAATACGCCTATAATTTACATATGAAAACAATGTTCAATTACATTTCTACTTATTCTAAAGATATTAAAAAGACCACCAGGGTTTGGTTAACGGACCGAATAACTACAACCTATTACAACTCCCAACCATTCACGCTGGTTATTAGTTAACTAAAGGGTGTTTTTTTATAGAGGTATAGAACTTTAAGTTGCAATAAAACAACGATGGATTATTCGATTGACATGAATTTTATTTATCCGAAAGATAATCTTGTGGCATTACATTTTAAATATGATTTCTGGCATATGACCGCCACGGCTGGCGTGGATGTAGTCCAATCTGGACGTCCAATTTTCGATGACTTTTTCCAACATTTGTGACCGTATATCGGCAATAATACGGCGAATGTTGTCTTCCAAATGGCCAAGCGTTTGTGGCTTTATCGCATAGACCAATGACTTTATATAGCCCCACAGAAAGTAGTCTAGCGGTGTTAAATCACAAGATCTTGGAGGCCAATTCACAGGACCAAAACGTGAAATTAGGCGGTCACCAAACGTGTCTTTCAATAAATCTATTGTGGCACGAGCTGTGTGACATGTTGCGCCGTCTTGTTGAAACCACATCTCCTCGACATCATGGTTATTCAATTCAGGAATGAAAAAGTTAGTAATCATGGCTCTATACCGATCACCATTGACTGTAACGTTCTGGCCACCATCGTTTTTGAAAAAGTACGGACCAATGATTCCACCAGCTCATAAACCGCACCAAATAGTCAGTTTTTCTGGATGTAACGGTGTTTCCACATACACTTGAGGATTACCTTCACTCCAAATGCGGCAGTTTTGTTTGTTGACGTAGCCATTCAACCAGAAGTGCTCTTCATCGCTAAACAAAATTCGCTTATGAAAATCGGGAACAACGGTAATCTCGTTTTGGGTCCATTCGACGAATCTACACCTTAGTTGATGATCGTTTGGCTTCAAATCTTGCACGAGTTGGATTTTGTAAGCACGCAAACCAAGATCCTTCCGCAAAATCTTCCATAAAGTGGATGGACACAGATCCAATTCCTGTGCTCGATGGCGGATGGACTCATTCGGGTCTTCCTCAATGCTACGCTCTACAGCAGCAATAGCTTCTTCTGTACGCACCGTACAGCGTCTCTGGGGATGCGAGTTGTCAACAAGAGTAAACGTGGTGCGAAAACGTTCCATGGTTAATCGAATTAACTGCTCTGATGGACGATTTTGTCGACGAGAAAATGGACGTAGTGCGCGATACGTTTTCCGCACAGAACCATTATTTTCGAAATAAAATTGCACTATTTGCAAGCGTTGTTCAGGCGTGAGTCTATTCATGATGAACTGCCAAACCAAACTGAGAATAAATCACTTGACAGCTGTTAAATCGGTCGCCATCTTGAAAAGTAATGCCAACTTAAAGTTCTATACCTCTATAAAAAACACCCTTTACTTAGTTTTTGGCATAACAGCTCACCAACATGTTTACTCATGCCTTTTTACCTCACCGAGAATAAGTGAAAGAAGATCTGATCATCCCACAATTAATGTGAAGCCACGGTGCGTTTGAAGAGAATAATCGTGGTTTGAAGATCTCCGTTACAAAGTTTAGTCGAATAATTGTCTAGTAATTGTTATCGTTTATGCAAAGGGTGTAAACAGAGGAATAACAAATAAAGCAATTGTTGTTGTTTACATAAAGTTGTAAACAGTGGTACACAGGATTGTGCGAATAATAAAGAATTTTAATTAAAACTGAACACAATTTTTTTTTTATTTTATTTGCAATCTACGAGCTCATATTTTAAACGTTTTTAAAAAGTAAAAAACGTAACAATTACAACGTATGATATAAATTCCATTGCTTCAGGAATTGCTGGTTTGTCAACAAAAACCATTGACTTAACATAAACCCAACTAAAGTAATCCAGAAGTGTTAAATCGCACAAACAAGAGGGTCAGAGAGTAGAACAACTTCTGCAAAGAAACTTGTAACCAAATTGCTTTTGTAGTAAATCGAATCTTAAGCTTGCTGAATGACAAGTTGTACCGCTTTGTTGGCATCATTAGCTAATCAATTCCGCCAGTATGGCTCGATACGTCACTGTGAATAAAATAAAGTCCGATGATGCTGCCAGTGAAGTCGCCGTAGTCTAGTAGGTAGTGTGTTAGCTTATTAGACGCAAAGCCAGGGTTCGAGTCCCAGGCCAGACATCAAAATAAACTACAAAAAGTATTTCTTCGGCGACATCCTCTCAGCAGATTTCTGGCAAAAACTCTGAGAGTAAATAAAATTGTCATGAAAAGTTTGCCAACAAAATCTTTCGTTCGGAGTCGACTTTAAACTGTAGGTCCCACCACTCATGTATAAAAAAATGAACACACAAAACATAAGTGGTTGTGAGAAACTAGGACGTTGTACAATGGGTCAATTCGACCTCCGGGTACTGTACTTGTCTTAATTGACAAGTACACGTCCTCTAACCTAACCTAACCTATGCTGCCAGTGTGTAAACCACACCAAACTGTAGTTTTAATGGGTGTAATGCTGATTCGTTAAACACTTGATGATCTTTGATAAAAATGCTTACCTTTGGCGAATTTTAAATAAGCACCTTTAGAGAATATGCCAAGCTTGTGAAGGCCGTTTAGCTTAAATTCTTATACGAGCCATAATTTATAGGTATAACAAGCCAGGTATCTTTCTTAAAAATGTCTACGTATTCGAAAAGCAAAGCTTGAAAAGACAAGCAATCTACATTTCGTCATTTTTTGTTCAAGAATTCACTCTACAGCAGCATTATTCTGTTTAGTAACCATTTTTCCTTATCTTGTTGGTGGTGGTTTTAAGTCGAGAAGAGTAAAATTAGTGTGAAAATAATGAACAACTGCAGAAGTAGCTTGCTTACTAGACCGATGATTATGTTGAGCTGTAAAATGGATGAAATGCTCAATGATCTCTGTGAACATACATACATAATTGGCCATTACAACCCTTCAGTTAGGATTACGACCTAGTTTCTCACACCACTCATGTTGTATGTGTTAATTTTATACATGAGTGGCGGGACCTGCAGTTTAAAATCGACTCCGAATGACAGATTTTTTGAGAAACTTTTCATGTGAAATTTTATTTATTCTCAGAGTTTTTGCCAGTAATCTACTGAGAGGAAGTCTCCGAAAAAATACTTTTTCGGTATTTTGTCTTTGATGCCTGGCCTGGGGCTCGAACCCAGTCTAATAAGCCAATACACTGCCTACTAGACTACAGCGACTACTCGCCGAAGAAATATGTTCTCATATTTAGTTTTGATGTCTGAATTTGAGGTTTGAATCGTCTAATAAGCCTACTAGACTACGGCGACGGTCTGGATATCACCTGCTGAAGGAGTTATCGCAGCCCCTTTATTACGATAATTTAAACAACTTTGATGGCAGATCTCTGTGAACAGTTTTATTTTGTCTGACATTCAACGACTCATGATGACCTATAAAACCTTATGGAATAGAATTGTCTACATAGTTTGGACATTAATTACAATTCTAATAAGGGTTTAGTAACAAAAGGTGAGGTACTGAGATTGATTACAATTCCAATAAGAAATTACTAATAAAAGATGAGAAACTAGGTCGTAATCCTGACTAAAAGGTTGTAATGACGAATTATGTATGTATGTATGTAATAAAAGACAAGCTTTTTAGAAAACAGGGCACTGTAAAAGCATTATTATGTATGTCCTCCATGAAACAATATATTTATATTACGTACATTTTTAACAAATTCCAATTACAGTCAAAGCCCGGTATAACAAATACTCACTTTAACGAGTTCGGGATATAACGTATGAGCAAATTTCTTACATAGACTACCTTATATAACGAATGTTTTATAATTTTAAAGCTCAGTATTACGAATGATTTAAAAAATGGTAAAAATAAAAAGAATGCAACAAAAGAGAACAAAAAATGTTCGTTAAAGTACCGTCGGTTTTTATTGTATACAAACACACACTGCTTTTAAACAAGTGGTCATAAAAATTTGCCAATGAAGGCTTTGCTGATACTCAACAATGCTCCAAGTCATCCTCCTGCTGAGGAACTCGTAAAAAATAAAGATGAGAAAATTTGGGCAATGTACATGCCACCAAACGTGACTCCTCTTATTCAGCCAATGGACCAAAACGCCATTCGTTTACTCAAATTACACTACAGAAATAGCTTCCTTTCAAAAGTAGTGGCATCTGAAACAGGTGACATCATAAATTTTTTAAAAAGTCTTTCTCTTTATGATGCGCCCTGTATGATTGGTCTCGCCTGGAACAATGATAAGGAGGACGCATTATCTAAATGTTGCAAAAAAATTCTGTTTTTGGAAAATTTTGAGTTTGATGATAAGGACGAGATCTCCCTTTCTGGACCTTTTCAAGGGGATGAAGTACAGTGTATAAGACGTGGAGTCAGACTACTAAGTACAATTTTTCCAAATGTAAGCAAATTTAAGCCTTGCCTTAATATTTTGCAACAATGGAGACTTGAATGATCTTACTTTGGATGGAGATGACGAAAATGAGGATAATATTGAAATTGTTGACCAATTTTCTAATAATGAAACGAAAATAAAGAATACTGAAGTAATAAAATGTTTTGCTAAATGTATACAATGGGGTTCCCAAAATAATATTAATATTTCAAAACAATTAGTACTTCGAGAAAAACAGGGAGAAGCTCTTCAAATGAGTCTTCAAGTTACTTGTAAACTATAAATGATTCTATATGATCTATAAATGATTTTTTTCCACCAACTTAAATAATTTTTAACACTTTTACTTACTTATTGATTATCAAGCGTTATTTTAAGGACATTTCCATATATTTTTAATAAAATGAGTTGAATGTACGTATCTTTTTTTTAATAAAATTTTGATAAAAAAAACTTTGCGATATAACGAATTTTTCACTATAACGAAAGGGCCTGACAATATATCGTTCGTTATACCGAGCTTTGACTGTACTTGTTAATTTCTTTCTTTACCCCAAATTCAATTCAAAATGCATTAATTTATACATTAACAGGCACTTATTTATAAACATATGTAAATTTTATTAAAAAAAGAACATACAGAATGTTTAATTAAATCGAGAATATTCATTTCCCTATTTAATTGCGAAAAATGAAAATTAAAAATGAAACAGAAACGTCCAACATGTGATAATATATGCTTATACATATATACATACGTATTTCATTCTGTTTTAAACAAAGTTCAAACATTATTAACCTTTTCGAATACAACAAAAAACAAAAACAAAAACAATATTTGACTTGCAAGTGAAATTAACACATTAAAGGAAACACGTAATAAATTATACAAAACATTTTCCATTCCAACTTTTTTTTTCTTTGTATATCTTTTATAAATAAACATTTTATATACGAAATTTATTTCTTTAGAAACTAACATTAAAAAAATATGTGTGCTTTACAATACAATTTTTGTAGTTCAAAAACTTTGACTTTCGTCATCTTAATCTTAATTAAACAAATTAATCTTTAAGACAGTGAATTAATCTTAAATAAATTCAAATTTTTATACAAAAGAAAAAATATATCAAAAAAATTTTATGAAACCATAATATTCATGTTGGTATCTAGTAAAGAGTGGGCCCACTGCAATGTGGACGAAATGATTTCTTTACAAAGAACATTTGGGCAATTCACACGACTTTGTATCGTGTATGTTGTATTGAATACATTAGTTTGTTTGTGACCGCTCAATGCTATGCATGCTGTATTGTGTATCTCGTGGCATTCAAACAATTTGATAGCCCGAAACCAACACAACTTTTTAAAAACATATGAAAACATATACACATATTTTTCATTCACACAATTTGATAGCACGAAAGCAATACAACTTTTAAAAACATATGGAAAAAAGTGTATACGTGTGTCGGATTTTTATATGAAAAATATCAACAACAATCATACACTGTTGTATGTTCTTCCAACAATACAATGAATACAACGATACAACGGCTTGTGTGAATTGACCAATTAAAATGATACGTTTAAAGATGTGTATAGTATGTATATCGAGGGTAGTTATAAACATATTCATATTCAGTATTGTTCAGCAATGGAGTTCCTAGCGGCAAACATTCGACAGTTATCCTCATATGGCTTCTTGAACGCGGGAAGTTAAAAATGCATGGCATTTGATTGCCAATTGATAGTTCAGAAGAAGCTGTAAAAATGAATAAGAAGAGGAGACCACAGATCTCCTTTGTAATAATCAGGCGCTTGGGGAAAGAAAAGAAATTCTTGGGCATCGAGAATTTATCCCAAAGGGGGATAGAGATAAAACCCACACCGGCGTAAAACGATGGTTATAAAATGCTAATCTGCATCTGATAATGCAATGGAACATTAAAGAAACCAAGTAAGGTATACTTTTTAAGAGTTTGCCATACATGATAACATAATTGGTCATTACAACCCTCCAGTTAGGATTACGACCTAGCTTCTCACGCCACTTATGTTGTGTGTGTTAATATTATGTGTATATGAGTGGCGAGACCTACAGTTTAAAGTCGATTCTGAACGACAGGTTTTTTTGAAAACTTTTTCATCTTAGTTTTTATTTACTCTCAGGGTTTTTTGGTCGTGAAGTCTGACCTGGGGTTTGAACCGTCGCCTCACGTCTTATAAATCAACGCACTATCTACTAGAATACGGCGAGGTTGCCAATTTAACCTAAAAAAATACAGTTTAAAGTCGACTCCGAACGACAGATTTTTGAGAAACTTTTCATGAAAAGAAAAGGTATTGAAAGGAAAAGATATTTAAAATACTATACGCGGCGAAGGGGAAGATTGAGAGATTCGAAGAAATATACAAAAACGATGGTGAAACTCCCGAGTGTTTTCCAAGCAGAAGTCCATGTCATCAATACAGGTGCTCAGTTTAACTTGTGTTCGGCTCGGTACAAGGTTAACTGGATAATAGTGTGGTGTGAGTGGACTATTGAGCAGTGCCAATATGCTTAACCTCTGTTTAATCAAATGTCATGTGGGAACACCTCGGTTTCTGTCGAGTCTTTGGAGTAGGAAGAGCATATTAGAACGGTATACATACATAACATACATAATTGATCATTACAACCCTTCAGTCAGCATTACGACCTAGTTTCTCACACCACTTATGTTGTGTGTGTTAATTGTATACATGAGTGGCGGGACCTACAGTTTAAAGTCGACTCCGAACGACAGATTTATTGAGAAACTTATCATGGCAATTTTATTTACTCTCAGAGTTTTTGCCAGTAATCTACTGAGAGGAAGTCGCCGAAGAAATACTTTTTGTATTTTGTTTTGATGTCTGGCCTGGGGCTCGAACCCTGGTTTTTACGTCTAATAAGCTAACACACTACCTACTAGACTACGGTGACTTTAAAGCGGATTACTTACAATAATATCGAACGAAAACGATTGTGATATAAATGTGTTGGGCCGGAGTTTATAGCGAGATGACAAAAAAAAGTGTCCTGATTGCTGGGATTAGTAAAGGAATAGCAGATCCTTTGTAATCAAACTTTAATCCGAATTTACGCTCCCGCGACAATTGGATCTACGTACCGAAAAGACACGAGTATCACTCGATCAAAGATTGCAAACTCACGATCAGCTGCTCCGGAAGAAGAAAAAGCAGCCAACTTTAGCCAATAGGAGAGGAATTTTGAATAAAACAGGACAACGCTGGACTACACATTTATGTACAGTCACTCAGATAATTATACGTAATGATAATATATGGACAAGTCAACTGATTTTTGCGCTAAATTTTTTGTTTTCCATCACAGCCGAACAAATTATATTTGTTCTCATCACTAAATATTACATTCGCCCAAAAATCAGTTGACTTGTCCATATATTATTAGGCGAATTCCAATCGTGGCTTTTTTTCTCGGCACTCGGTTGCGGAAACCGTTCTTTCTCAAAACACTTCGAACTGTTTCGGAATGCACAATAACACTGTGATCACTTTCCGCGGTATTTCGTATTTCTACGGCTGTAGTCCTAGGATTTTTATCCACAATACCTTTTATATACCGGGCTACCCTTGGAGAAATTTTATACGAAATATAAGTCGTACGTATAATTTTCTGTGGTGCCATATTGGTTTTAAGCAAACTGCAGTCACAAATTCATAGATTTTGGGAATCTTTTTTCTTTATTTAAGTAAATGTGTCGTTACAGACGCTAATGTAAAGAAATTTTAGATTAGAAGTTCATTACTTAAAAAAAAATGATTTTTACGTGGGGTACGTAAAATTATCTGAGTGACTGTATATAGAATCACCCGATCCTTTACTATGTCAAATAGAACTCAACATCCGAGGAATTCAATACGTTTTAAGGTGTAAAACAGATGATATTACAACTCCATGCATTGGAGTCTTTTGAGAATGAAAGAATCTATGTAATGTACCAAACAAAATCACTTCGTTCCCGTCAAAGACAACGCATGAGATTAACCTGCTGAGAATGAATGCAAAAAATTCTTACGAATTTAAATTATTGATGCTGGGCATTTAAAAAAAATATCTTCTTAGAATAAATACACCATGGGAAGAACCTACGTTCGAACGGTTTCATATGTGCGGTGATTAATCAGCGAGTTAAATCAGAGCAGATAAATCAGAACAAAGCTATACAAAATGATGAATGAATGAATAGTAAATAAAAAAGTGATGAATGGTTTATTTAAAAATTATTACAAATAATAGATTTGAAACTTGTTTCCTTCTTTTTTATTAAAAAAAAAAAGAAGCTTTTAATTGCTTTCCAACGATAATACGAGGTTTCTTCATTGATAACGCAGCACAGGGAAATATCTTTAACAATTTAGCGGTTAATAAATTTAAAAATGTTTGCCGTTTGTGTTGGTTGTTGTTTTCAATGCTTAAATATATTTTCAATAAGTAAACAAACGTAAGAGTAAAAATATTTATAAAAAAAATCTTATTTGCTTTGTTTTTCTAATTTTAATTCCATTTCTATTTGTTTTATTATTTAAAATATAAATTCTTGCCTTTGCAGGGTAAATATGCACATGATTTTCTTAGTTGACTTGATTTATAAAATGAAATATTAACACAAACATTAAATTATTAAAACAAAATGAAAGCTTTTTTTTCACAATTTATTTAAAATAATTAAACACACATATGTATGAAGTAATATTTCAATTTTCCATTAAACAAAAAAAAAACACGCGATAAGATAATACGAATACGACGACGCTTAACGGAATGAATTTAAGAAAAAATATTATGGGAAGAAGATGGAGTGCTTTTTATTCTTTTTTTATTTTATTTAATTTTTTTATAACAACAATTAATTTCAATTATTCTTAGAAATTATTCCAAAGTATTTTTATAAACAATGAAAATGACTTTGTTTGGATATTTTTTTTTTTTGAAAAACAAAAATTTTCTTACATTTGCGTTTCGCGTGCTTTTTAGAAAAATCTCTCATTTCCATAAGAAGTTTTCCTTTAGCTAAACGACAGCATTTTTAAAATTTTTTTGGATATGTTGTCACTTTGTTTATGTTTTTTTATTTAATTTATTAACACTGAATATCAACAAAATTCGAGACGTTTTATTTTTAATAAATCGTATATCAATCCAAAACTATTTTTTACGTGGCGTGTGTGTGCGTTTTTAAAAATTATTCAATATTTTTCCTTTAAAATATTTCCACTTTTTCTTGAAATTTATAATCATTTACTATGCGTGCGTATGTTACTTTGATATGCCACCGAGTTAGACTATTCGTCTCGTTGAACTTTACTGCCCGCTATTCAAGAGTATCAGCACACAAGTGTGAAGCAAAGTATTGCCAGATTAAATATTGATGGTGATTAAAAACGGCATAAGAAATATTCCAAAATCAACCAAAATCAAACGATATCAAAGAATTTTTTGCTAACATACCTAAGATCAAGCAGAAAATATTACAGAATACCCCTCCGAAAGTTAGAAAATGAGAGCAAAAATCTTACGACAAAATTTGTAAAATAAAATGAAGGCATCTCTGATATTCGTTTCAAAAAACGAAGAGAACCATACGACTGCCAAATTTCCGTTCGTATTCCAATTTCCATTTTCTCTTAATGTCGTACGCTCTCATTATATAGGGTCCTCCAAATAACTTTTTTTTTGAAAATGCTTAAGAAAAACTACTGAATATTTTCTAAAAACTCTTTTTTTATTTGAAAGTACAATCCTTCCGGTTAATAATGGAAAATAATTTCATTCAAATGGCTGCCTCGGCTGGCCATGCAGTAGCCCACACCAGAAGATGCCGATTTTGGCGAAAAAAGCTCATTTTGATCTTGGCGGGTATGTAAACAAGCCAAATTGTCGCATTTGGGGCACAGAAAACCCGCACGCATACATTGAAAAGCCGACGCACACAAAACGAGTCACTGTTTGATGCGGATTTTGGTCCAGAGGCACAATTCTTCGAAAATGAGCAAGGAGTGGCCGTTACAGTCAATGGCGATCGTTATCGGGCCATGTTGAACGAATTTTTGTTCACAAAAATTGAAGAGGAGGATATTGGCAACATTTGGTTTCAACAGGACGGCGCTACGTGCCACACAGCCGAAGCTACACTCGATGTTTTGCGCCCTGTTTTTGAAGATCGCATTATTAGCCGCAGAGTTGATGTCGTTTGGCCACCTCGGAGCTGGGATTTGACACCGTTGGACTATTATTTGTGGGGTGCCATCAAAAATAAGTGTTACGCCGACAAACCAGAGACAATTGGCGCTTTAAAGGACAATATTCGTGAAGCCATTGGTGAAATACAGCTGCACACAATCGATAATGTGCTTAAAAATTGGACCGATCGTGTAGGCTACTGCATGACAAGCCGAGGCAGCCATTTGAATGAAATTATTTGCCATTATTAACCGGAAGGATTGTACTTTCAAATAAAAAAAGAAATTTGAGAAAATATTCAGTAGTTTTTTTGTAAGCATTTTCAAAAAAAAAGTTATTTGGCGGAGCCTTTACATAGAGTTTACACGATACTATCAGTACTCTTCTACAAAAAAATTATACAGTACCTATCATACGATATGTGTAATCGTCCAAATCCCCTTCAGTTGCTTATGAACATTGGAATTATAGAAGATCGATACTGTAACAGAGGGTTGCGTAATCTGTATGCAACGTTGTATAAACGCAATTCGAGTCATAAAAAAGTATGCATAACAACTGAATTCCCATAAGCCAAGCAAACCGGCAAGCCTTAAACCAGGCGCTCTCGTTACATATTATAGGGATACCTAGGTAAGCAGAGATTCAAATATTCCTTTCTGCAGAACAGCAAATACAGAAACAGTAGCTTTAATTACAGGATGTCGCAGATAGACGAGTTTTTCTTAAAAAAAAAGAAGTTCAGAGAATGGGTTTTCACACTAGTAAAGGCAAAATGATGTTACTGCTGCCTTTAGTGCTATTGAACGGGAGTCTAGTAAGATGGGTCTGGCAGTAAATGACGGCAGAACAAAGTATATATATCGTCAAGTAGAGACGCGCGGCGTATTGATTCTCAGATTACGGCCGATAACTATACTTTTAATACGGTCAAGGAATTCATCTATCTTGGCTCCGCCGTTACCACCACAAATGATGTCAGTCTGGAGATCAAGCGTAGGATCACTCTTGCCAACAGGTGCTACTATGGTCTCAATAGGAAATTGAGTAGCAGAGACCGCTCTCGTGCGACAAAACTAATACTTTACAAGACGCTCATCCTAATCCTACCCGTGCTTCTTTATGGCGCAAAGGCATGGACCCTATTAAGTACAGATGCAGCGGTCTTGAGAGTGTTCGAGAGAAAAGTCCTACGTAAGATCTTCGGTCCTGTGCGAGTTGGCGATGATTTCCGTATCCGATACAACAGTGAGCTGTATGAGCTCCTCAACGGCATAGACGTTGTACAGCGTATTAATATCCAGTGGCTGCGCTGGCTCGGCCATGTCGTTCGAATGGAGGAGGATGCTCCGGCGAGACGGGTATTTGATGCGGGAATCTGCGGAAGTCGGCGAAGAGGACGACCTTGCATCCGTTGGAAGGACCAAATCGAGGAAGCCCTGTCATCGATTGGTGTGACCAACTGGCGTAGGCGCGCAAGAAGCAGAGGCGATAACGGGTTGTTATGGCCAATTAAGTAAGTAAGTAAGTAAGTAAAGGCAAAAAACGAAACCTGTTAGTTCAAATTTCTATTTGCGAATTACGACAGAATGATAACGAAGGCGACCCATTTCTGAAATGAATGGTAAACGCGCTCCATTGGTCATTAGAACCCATCAGCCAGGATTACAACCTAGCACTTTTCACACCACTTATGTTGTGTGTGTTGAAGTCGCCGTAGTCCAGTAGGTAGTTGGCTTATTAGACGTAAAAACCAGGGTTCGAGCCCCAGGCCAGACATCAAGACAAAATACAAAAAGTATTTCTTCGGCGAATTCCTCTAAGCAGATATCTGACAAAAACTCTGAGAGTAAATAAATTTGCCATGAAAAAGTTTCTCAAAAATCTGTCGTTCGAAGTCGACTTTAAACTGTACGTCCCACTACTTATCGATAGAATTAACACACACAACATAAGCGATGTGAGAAACTAGGACGTTGTACAATGGGTCAATTCGACCTCCGGGTACTGTAATTGTCTTAATTGACAAGTCCACGTCCTCTAACCTAACTTAACCTATGTTGTGTGTGTTAATATTAGCCATAAGCAAATCATAGAATTTCTGACAAAAAACGCTATCACCAATAATGAACTTCGGCGATATGCCGGGCATACACTAACTAAAATCGGTGTTCGTAGAAGGAAGTGGAGATGGTTAGGCATTTTTTGCCCAGTTCACTGTACGATATAACCAGAACTGCAGTAGTCTTGAATACAAGGCAGCCGACCGAAAAGACGTGAATTCTCACTTTCGTAAACACAAATCCATTTATCTGGCAACACTTATTTACTTTAAGGAACATTTTCTGTTTTATATGGTGTTTGAAATGCTCTTAAATTTGTGTTTCTCTTAAAAATGTATTTTAAAATAAATATTTTTTTATATTTAAAAATGTTTTCAATGTATTTGAAATAAAATAGAGAATTAAATAAATTAGTTGCCATACATATATATTCTAATATGGGGTTTAAATTACTTGCCATAGGCAGAAAGAACGAACACTTAATTGAAATTGATATTTATCGATGAAGGAGGAGATATTGAACGCTTCATTGGATATTAAATAGTGGAAATAAAACATTAAATATTGCAAATTAAAAACATATATAAAATAACGTTATTAATTTATTTAAACGGCTCTATTGAAGCAAATACAATTGACGTGTGAGGTTTTTTATATAATATTTTTTTGCAAATGAAAAGCAACATATGCCACTGAGGCTTAATATTTCTAATGGATTATGATTTCAATATTTTTCAAAACCTGATAACTTCCAAGTCATAAGACAGCTTATCGTACGATTTAATCGTTATCGCTTTCTCTAAATCACTTTTACTTTAATGATCTTAACATTTTCTTTTAAAGTTTAAGAGAATTTAAAGAAATTTTCTCTTAAAAAATAATTTGACAAATTTGAGTTTAAGAAAACAAAATTCTTTTTAGAAATCCTTAAATGGGACTTTGTTCTAATTCCCTAAATTATACGAGTCGATTCTACTTTTTTATTTTCAAAAGTAAATTATCTTTAGACAACCTTATTTAGGATTTGAATAATTGAGCAGCTTATGAAGTAATAGGAAGTGAGCGATTAAGTTTACTTCATGAATATAAATCGTATATTGTATTAATTATACTAAAGGGTGTTTTTTATAGAGGTATAGAACTTTAAGTTGCAATAAATCAACGATGGATTATTCGATTGACATGAATTTTATTTATCCGAAAGATAATCTTGTGGCATTACATTTTAAATATGATTTCTGGCATATGACCGCCACGGCTGGCGCGGATGTAGTCCAATCTGGACGTCCAATTTTCGATGACTTTTTCCAACATTTGTGGCCGTATATCGGCAATAATACGGCGAATGTTGTCTTTCAAATGGTCAAACGTTTGTGGCTTTACCGCATAAACCAATGACTTTACATAGCCCCACAGAAAGTAGTCTAGCGGTGTTAAATCACAAGATCTTGGAGGCCAATTCACAGGTCCAAACCGTGAAATTAGGCGGTCACCAAACGTGGCTTTCAATAAATCTATTGTGGCACGAGCTGTGTGACATGTTGCGCCGTCTTGTTGAAACCACATCTCCTGGACATCATGGTTATTCAATTCAGGAATGAAAAAGTTAGTAATCATGGCTCTATACCGACTCTATACCATTGACTGTAACGTTCTGGCCACCATCGTTTTTGAAAAAGTACGGACCAATGATTCCACCAGCCCATAAAGCGCCCCAAACAGTCAGTTTTTCTGAATGTAACGGCGTTTCCACATACACTTGAGGATTACCTTCACTCCAAATGCGGCAGTTTTGTTCGTTGACGTAGCCATTCAAGCAGAAGTGCGCTTCATCGCTAAACAAAATTCGCTTATGAAAATCGGGAACAACGGTAATCTCGTTTTGGGCCCATTCGACGAATCTACGCCTTATTTGATGATCGTTTGGCTTCAAATCTTGCACGAGTTGCATTTTGTAAGCACGCAAACCAAGATCCTTCCGCAAAATCTTCCATAAAGTGGATGGACACAGATCCAATTCCTGTGCTCG
Source organism: Sarcophaga variegata (assembly GCA_932273835.1). Classification (NCBI taxonomy): domain Eukaryota; kingdom Metazoa; phylum Arthropoda; class Insecta; order Diptera; family Sarcophagidae; genus Sarcophaga; species Sarcophaga variegata. The sequence goes on along the minus strand of OW026361.1, from coordinate 11,596,501 downwards.
ATGGCGGATGGACTCATTCGGGTCGTCCTCAGTGCTACGCTCTACTGTACGCACCGTACAGCGTCTCTGGGGATGCGAGTTATCAATAAGAGTAAACGTGGTGCGAAAACGTTCCATGGTTAATCGAATTAACTGCTCTGATGGACGATTTTGTCGACGATAAAATGGACGTAGTGCGCGATACTTTTTCCGCACAGAACCATTATTTTCGAAATAAAATTGCACTATTTGCAAGCGTTGTTCAGGCGTGAGTCTATTCATGATGAATTGCCAAACCAAACTGAGAATAAATCACTTGACAGCTGTTAAATCGGTCGCCATCTTGAAAAGTAATGCCAACTTAAAGTTCTATACCTCTATAAAAAACACCCTTTAGAATAACAATTATCAAATGAAAAATACTTTTAAAATGTGTAAAAAAAAACATTAATTAAGCAATCAAGACAGTTAATAGAATAATAAGAAAAAATTAAAATCCGAGTTCTGTTGCTAATGAATTGGTCATGGCTGGTATAGAGAAAACGATCTCCAAACTGTTGCAGAGTAAACCGCAGGAGGAAGGCATACCTGAGCTAATTAAGATATAAAATAAAACAAAAAGTTGGCGGCAGTCAACCACCCTCTCCTGTCTAGCTGGTAAGGAAAAAAAGAAAGGGTGCGATCTTCAGATCCCAATCGATTAAAACACATTGCAGTAGCTAAAGGCAAGGCGAGAGAGCATTTTGCGTGATATGGACATTAGAGAGTTCCAAAAGAAGATTGAAAATGGGAAAGATTTATGACCATCTCTCTGAAGCCACCTTACACAACCTCGTCCATACCCTAAACCGTTTTGAAGTTGATATCGCTCTTATAAAGGAACCACGAATCCTTACGGTTCTAGCAATTCGAACCAAGGGACAACGTTGCGTTACAACCGTAAGAGAATAACACTGGCAATCGAATTTTTGCTGTTGATAGTATACGCCATGAGAACGCAGAAACATGTGGGTACTTTAAAAGATTTCTGGTGAAGCATGCGAAAGCTCTTATAGAGGAACCACGAGTCCTTACGGTTCTAGCAATTCGAACCAAGGGACAACGTTACATTACAACCGCAAGAGAATAACACTAGAAATCGAATTGTTTCTGCTGATTGTATACCCCATGAGAACGCAGAAACCTGTGGGCGCTTTAAACGATCTCGGCTGGAGCATGCGCAAAGGAGTACATATCATCTCATCATGGATTGTTATGCTAACACCTATCATACCCAATAAGAAAGCAGTGGCATAAATAATAAAGGACGACTACAATGAAACCAATGGCATCCGGGTATATTGGACTTGCCATCTTAGATGTACACAGCGTCTAATCAATCAACAATAAGGATACAGCTTCACCAGGAGAATTTAAACGATTTCTGGGAGGCTACTCTCTATTGCGAAAGCAAGTTCGATGCGTAAGTTAAATGCGTTAAGATCACAATTTTGTCCTCTGTATCGCTTTCGCAAAACCTTTGGCAAACTTAGTTGAAAATGATGCCAGATTTGCACAAGGGGAAAAATTAGATGCGTAACGAAAATACGAAAGCGCAATAAAGAGTACCAATTGTTCTATTACGTACCATTTTCTTTTCGCATCGCAATAGAGACTAACCCCCTGGTGAACCCACCGTAGTCTAGTTGGCTTATTAGACGTGAGGCTACGGTTCAAACCCCAGGTCAGGCATCTCCAGTAAAACGAAATATGACAAAATATTTCTTCGGCGACTTCCTCTCAGCAGATTTCTGGCAAAAACTCTGAGAGTGAATAAAAATTGCCATGAAAAAGTTTCTCAATAAATCTGTTGTTCGGAGTCGACTTTAAACTGTAGATCCTGCCACTCATGTATAAAAATTAACACACACAACATAAGTGGTATGGGAAACTAGGCCGTAATCCTGACTGAAGGGTTGTAATAATCAATTATGTATGTATGTAATCTTACGATCATGGCTGTATACGTCCAGAAGCCAACCGATCAACTTGCAGGACATAGTCGATGTTCCATTTGCTTCAATTAGACTGTGTATTCGTGTCGCATCGTGTAGTACTGCTAAGTTCTGAGCTAACCCAGAACCTGTCTTTGAACCGCAAGACCATCCAGCCTTATTAGATAGCATGACGTTGTTCCCTCGGAAGAGAGAAAACAATTTGTTTTATACTTCACGAGTCAGTGCCCAGTTCGGACCATGAAGAGTCATAGGTTGTTTGCCCCTTATTGCCTAAGATCTTCAGTCGGACTCTCCAACATAAGGATGAAATAGCGATATTTATTACGAAGTAGGGTAAGTGTGATAACCGAATTGAATATTGTCCCGTAGGCCCAACCTCTAGTCTAAGTGGGTTCTTAACCTTGAAGGAATATTCGTAACTAACCTAACTTATATAGAGTTGTGCCTATAATTAGCATTTGTTTCTTTCGATGCGCTGTCACTTTAAAGTCTTAAATTTTATTTAAAAGTCTTAAAATTTATTAGAAATTCATAAGCTGCGGCATTCAAGAAGTCGTGCAGATGTCATAGCTAACCATTGCCCACAACTTAAATGTATAATAACCGTGCATTACTAAATTATAACCAAAAAAAAGGAAACCTGTATGCAATACTCCTGCACTGCTGGTGCCTAGGTAATCTTACAGTGTGACGTTGGGATTTCAGGTCAATTCAAATCAGTGGCCCTGCTCTCTTACACTACAACAAGCTTATGATCTGGGCCACCCCGGCTCATAATAAATAGAAGATAATTTTATTATTGTGTTATATTAAACAAAACAAAAAAAAAAAAAAAAACAAATATTCAACACTGCTACTGATCAAATTCAATTGCTATCAGAAGTAAAAAGTAATTCTGAAGATTTATAACTGCTTCGGGGTTATTGTAATACATATTTCATGCAGTGATAAGGACTTATCAGCGTAAACAAAGTCACATTGGGGTAAGTAGCCTTTGAAATTAAAGCAAATGTAAACAAGAAGTTTGCTTCAACAAATCACAACAAAAATTTTATTTATAGTTTCACTATATTTTTAGTTGAATTTTTAGTGATAACCACGAGATTATAGTTTTCTTAGAGGAAAGCAAGTCAAGTATCGGGTCCGCCATCTAACGTTTTTTTTCAACTTGTGCTTATTTCGTGAATGGTAACACTTAGCTCATGTCTGATTTGACAGATAATTAGTTTTATCCTTCCGCTGAACGAATATGGTTGTGTATACGCTTGAACAATGCTGGGAAATATTGCGACATTACTTTGAAAATCATGGTAATGTTGCAGAATGTGTGCGAAAATTGCATACGGATATTGGAAGAAGAGAAGCACCGTCAGCTCCGTATGTTCGTTATCTTGTGAAAAAAATGAAGGAAACTGGCATCCTCATCGATAAACCAAAGCGTGAAAAGCCAAAAACAAGCGTGAAAAGCCAAAAACAGTGCGTACACCCGCGGATATTGCTGCTGTGGCAGAAAGTGTGAGTGAAGCGCCATCAGCATCAATTCACCGTCGTTCTCAACAATTGAACATTTCGGAGACATCATTGAGACGAATTTGGCATAAAGACCTTGGTATGACGCCATACAAAGTCCAATTGGTTCAGGAGTTGAAGCCAATCGAACATCCAATGCCTTGGGCCTGCGATCGACTTACAGAAGATGCCGATTTTGGCAAAAAAAAAATCATCTTTTCAGATGAAGCTCATTTTGATCTTGGCGGGTATGTAAACAAGCAAAATTGTCGCATTTGGGGCACAGAAAACCTGCACGCATTGAAAAGCCGACGCAACCAAAACGAGTCACTGTTTGGTGCGGATTTTGGTCCAGAGGCATAATTGGGTCATTTTTCTTCGAAAATGAGCAATTAGTGGCCGTTACAGTCAATGGCGATCATTATCGGGCCATGTTGAACGAATTTTTGTTAACAAAAATTGAAGAGAAGAAAAGAGGATATTGGCAACATTTGGTTTCAACAGGACGGCGCTACGTGCCACACAGCCGAAGCTACACTCGATGTTTTGCGCCCTGTTTTTGAAGATCGCATTATCAGCCGCAGAGCTGATGTCGTCTGGCCACCTCGGAGCTGCGATTTGGCACCGTTGGACTATTATTTGTGGGGTGCCGTCAAAGATAAGTGTTACGCCAACAAGCCAGAGACAATTGACGCTTTAAAGGACAATATTCGGTAAGCCATTGGTGAAATACAGCTGCACACAATCGATAATGTGCTTAAAAATTGGACCGATCGTGTAAGCTACTGCATGGCCAGCCGAGGCAGCCATTTGAATGAAATTATTTTCCATTATTAACCGGAAGGATTGTACATACTTTCAAATAAAAAAAGAAATTTGAGAAAATATTCAATAGTTTTTTTTTAAAGCATTTTCAAAAAAAAAAAAATTATTTGGCGGACCCTTTATTTCTAAGCGAGGTAGAGGAATGTGTTACATTGACAGTGGGCTTGGCAAGTCGCCACAGTGAATTTATTACGCCAACGATTAGAAAAGTTTTGATTTACAGTGATTATCTATTATTTTACGAATTAAGCTATGAATAGTCTTACCATGAAAACAAAGTCCACATATAACATGTGCGAAGCTTGTATGGCTGATGAGAGTCAATGCTAAGGCTATAATGAGAAGAAATGGCATCCCTTTGTCAAATCAAAATTCTTATTTTTTTTCAAAATTCGTTTTCACTTAACTTTCAAACATGCTAGGTGTATACGAGAGTAGGGTATCATCTGAAATATGATTTAAAAATTTACACTACAATTTTACAATACTTGTGTGTTTATTTTGAAATATTTGACAACATTTTGTGTAAGATAGATAATTGACCTCATTCTATTTAAATACGCCTAAAGAGTTTACAATACACACGTAATTTATAAATTTGGAAAAATTATTATGTGTGTACAAGCAAAAAGTCAACAAAATTTAGAGAAAAAAAATATTAAAAGAAAACATTTTGGAATGTAAAATACATCCCAAAGAATAAAAATAAATTTTAACGATAAAAAAAACATTATTTAGATTTCTAGAAATTTTACTAAAAGACGGCATGCATTTTAAAAATAAACATGCTTTCAAGATTTCTAAGAAAATTTTAAAAAGACTTTCAAATATGTACTTACAATATTATTACAATCTTCAGGGAGGATGTAATGTCAAGAGCATTTAAGTTATGCTTTTAATTGTATACTTTTCTTGGTAACATTTTTTTAAAGATGTTTTAATAATTGACAGTTCAATAGTAATACGAAAAAGGCTATAATTTTCACATTTAATTGGGAAGTTAGTACACTTTTCCACACGCAACTCTGTTTAGATTTTAACTTTCAACACCCAATTTATTTAAATTAAATATGTATTGCTATACAATTTATTTAATTTACTTAATTTATTAATTTGTTAAATAATTTATTTTACATTTTTTTCATTTTCTTTTATTTTTGACATTCACACAATTCATGCGATTCACTGGCCATTTAGCACTGCCTAAGTCCAAAGAAACCTTAACAATGTTGTTACGTTTTCTTACTATGAATGGTTAAATATGATGTTGTAATAAAATATTGTGTATTAAAAACAAACAAATCGTATATGAATATCAAAGAAAACATAATCAAGAAAAGAAAAAAAATAGCAAAAAAATTAAAGGAAAAAGTAAAAAAATTCGCATTTTCCTCTGTCAAGATATTATATTTTTTAGTTCAGCTTATAAGTAGGCTTTAAAGGATTAAAAAACATTCTTAACATGTGTGTATTAATTTTCTAAGAAAGCAAAACAAATGATGTAATCCTTCTTCTCTGTTGCTATTTTTTTTTAAGTTTCATAAACAAACAAAAAAATGTGGCACGCAAGGAAGTATGTTTAAAAAAAAGTATTGCATAGTTCAAGGCGCAATAAAATTTAGTATTTAAAGGAAAAAGAAAATCAAACGCAGCGAAAAGTTTGAAAATATTGCGATGAAAATCTAGGACTTGACAAACAAGTTTTTCAACATGAACTTGTAAACATTGACAGCTCATAACGATCATCTTGTTGAAGCTGCAGCTGTCAAATCACTACGAACGACTATTGAGAACGACTTGTCTTCGCTGAATGGGCTCTAGAGCAGTTGGCAACTGACTCTGATTTTCATCGAAAAATCATCTTCGGCGATGGGGCTCATTTGCAGATGAAAGGATAACGTGAACATAGAAAATTGTCGAATGCTGGTCGATATACACACAGTTACTAAATTATACGTACGGTTGAAAAATTGCCGAAATTTTTTAACTAATCCGTTTTCGTTGAAAATCTTTATAGTTTCCTCGATTTTAAGACGGTCTTTTGCATTGGTAAAAAAATTTCTGAAATTGAACTGAATTGTGGCTCTGCACAGGCCCACAAATGTATGCATCCGATTAACAAATTTCACAAATTTCTGAACCAATGCAAAAGACCGTCTTAAAATCGAATTATAAAGATTTTCAACGAAAACGGATTGGTTAAAAATTTCTGAAATTTGTTAACCGTATGTATACTTTTGTGGCTGAGTGTATTTGTAATAACGGTTTATCCATTTAGTGGATTCAAAAAACAAATTTCTAATATCTTTCATCTAACATACATACATACATAATTGGTCATTACAACCCTTCAGTCAGGATTACGTCCTAGTTTCTCACACCACATATGTTGTGTGTGTTAATTTTATACATGAGTGGCGGGACCTACAGTTTAAAGTCGACTCCGAACGACAGATTTTTGAGAAACTTTTCATTGCAATTTTATTTACTCTCAGAGTTTTTGCCAGAAATCTGCTGAGAGGAAGTCGCCGAAAAAAATTTTTTGGATTTTGTTTTGATGTCTGGCCTGGGATTTGAACCCTGGCTTTTCGTCTAATAAGCCAACACACTACCTACTAGACTACGGCGACTTCTTTCATCTAAAGTGTCATTTATTCAGTGAAGGGCTTGCCACTTGCTAATATGGCTGGTTTAACTACTGAAGAACGTGTACAAAATTGGTGATTCAAACGTGACCACGAAATACGTTTTATTATGCAAGGCATTGAAAGGATTCTAGAAAATTGTAAGCTTTTTTTGGAAGCGTTATAGATGTGATCTGGCTAGAGCATCATCGCAATATGAAAATATGGCAGAAAATCTGGAACCAGAGGGCTTCCCTTACGGCTCATTATGCTGTTGTTTTCTGTTGAATTTATGCCTCCTTTCCCTTTCAAAAATTTTACGTTTTACTTAAAATATAACGTAATTTACTTGGTTTTTCCTCAAATTCAAAAAAGAAAAGAATAAAGAAATAATAAAATCAAGTATAAAAATAAAATATTTTGTAATTAAATTTGATGTTTAAGTTTCACGTTCACATATGTACATATGTATACATATAAAATGGGAACCATAAATGTGAAATAAACATCTGTTCTGTATGTAAATATTTAAATATCAAAGTTAGCCAGCCAAACTACTTTATTATGGCCTAAACAATACAACAAAAATACAATATTCAGAAAATTAAATCAATTTTCTATTGATTATAAACGATTTGGTGGTAATTAAAAAGCGATTCAGACACACAATAAAGGCAGGCATTACTTCGGTATCAAAATAAATACACAGAAAATCTATCAAGAGAGAGAAAAAGTTATTAAAATTCGAAACAGAAATAAAAAAGAATTCGTTATTTATGTTCGAAACGGCGTGAGTATGTGTAACATTTAGATTGATGACGTCTTTTTGTTGATTGACCTTTTTTTCTAGGTGAATTAGAACGCTATCTCTGAAATTAAACTCAACTAGAAATATAAACACAGTCATTACTGTTTTGGCGCGTATTATAATAGAAAATATAAAACAAAATTATCAAAGAATAATTAATAATTGAAAAAAGTGTTGACGTTAAACGAAAAAATATTTTACAAATCATCTGCCATTATTAGAATATCATCACACATAAGGCATTAATATTTTGTTTATAAATTAAAAAAAAAAACAGAAAATGAATAATGAATTGAAAATTCTAAACCTTGCCTAACAAATAGTTTTTATGGTGTAATTGGAAACTAAATACGATACAAAATTGCTCATCGAATAGACAAAAAACTTAAATATCGACAATTATTAATGCTTGATTGAACAAAAAAAAATTCTAAATAAGAGAAGAAGCCAAGCTAATCTACCATACCCGCAAAAAAGGGCACATTAATTGAGACCGTATTGCATGCTCAAGTAACAGAGTATTAAAGACACATGAAACTCCCATTTCTTTGCTATGAAAAGGCCTTTAAACATGTAAGGCTGTTTATAATCTTGAGATCTATGATATGTATGTATATTCATCATAAAACAGAGGCCAGCTCTTGGCTTATAGAGCAATAACAATAACATCGAGAATGGAAAAGAGTGAAATTCCACAGCCAAAGCAATTATAACACCTTATACAGTAGCGAGCGAAAAAAATGCAACGCTAAGCCGATTGATCTTTTTGTACACCTCTTCCCAAAAAACAGTACGGAAATGAAATATTTCTTTTTTATTTTTATGCTCCACAAACTTAGTTAACAAATGCAGATTACAATATCAAAATTTTTCTATCCACTTAATTTTATTTTAACATTTAAGAAAAAAAGTGACAAATTTCAGCGAGCAAAAAAATGCAACGCAGTAAATTATTAGTGAAAGTAAGTAGATAAAATTATTTATAAAAACTTTTTGTTAATAATTTTTGCAATATTTATTAACCATTAGAAACAGTTATCAACTGATAGCAAGGTAGCCATTATTAAGGCTCTGGAAGAGGGTAAAAACATGCGAGAAATTGCGAAAATATTCGGCGTAAACAAATCAACTCTGTTCCGAATTGGTCTAAATTTCGAACAACAAATAGCGTGGAAAGAAAGTCTGTCAGCGGTTGCCCAAGAAAATCTACACAGCGCGAAGATCGCCAAATAATTAGACTGGTTAAAGCTAATACAATAATGACAGCTGTGGACGTTACTAAATTTGCTAATGAGCAAATGGGTATTTCCATTTGTGTGCATACTGTTCGCCGCAGATTGAATGATGCCAATTTATTTGCCAGACGTCCCGCAAAGAAACCGCTAATAATTAATGCCAATAAAATCAAGTACCTTGATTTTGCGAAGCGATATCAAAATTGGTCAAGTGAACAGTGGGCAAAAGTGCTGTGGAGTGATGAGAGTAAATTTAATCCTTTTGGTTCTGATGGTATAAAATATATTCGAAGACCACCTAAGCAGATATATTCTCCCAAATATCAGCTACCAACAGTAAAACATGGCTGAGGTTCACTAATGGTGTGGGGTAAGTTACTTTTGTTTTTCACCGAAATTCTTTAATTTATGTAATTTATTGCTAGGTGCGTTTTCTCGTGACGGAGTTGGTCCGCTGGTGAAAATCGATGGTATAAGTCAAGAAGAAAAATCCTTCAAATTTGGCGAAATTAGAAAAAAAATTTTGAGTCAGAATGGGAAAAAATACCTCATCGTGTCTCTTGTGGATTCTATGCCCTCCAGACTGCAAGCGGTAATAGAAAATAAAGGCTACGCAACCAAGTATTAGTTTTAAGTATATTTTTAACTAACATTTTGTAAGAATTTACATTTAATTTAAATAAAGTTATTAAATAACATAGCGTTGCATTTTTTTTGCTCGCTACTATAAGGCCACCTTCTAACCTTGTGACTTAATTCATCATCGAGTAGATTCTACGGCTGACGACAGTTCATTACTACGGCACTATTTTCTACAAAACTGTTGACTATACATCGACATTATTCAGTATACCAATGCGAGATATTAGAGTGTATTTGATGCACGTGATGAACGTCGGCGTAAAGGACGACCTTATCTCCGTTGGAAGGATTAAAATTAAGGAAACCCTTTCATCGAATGATATGACCAACTTGTGAAGATAAAGCAAAGCAGAGGCGCATCAAATGAAGTACTAAGGTAGACCAAAATCTAACAATTGGGGTTTTAAGATTAAATAAGTAAGTAAATAAGAATGCTGAGTAGTGTCCACGACAATCTCTGGAAATTTTGATTATTCCGCTGGAAACTACACACATACACATACATAATTGATTATTACAACCCTTCAGTCAGGATTGCGACCTAGTTTCTCACACCATTTATGTTGTGTCTGCGAAATCGCCGTAGTCTATTAGGTAGTGTGTTGGCTTATTAGACGTAAAGCCAGGGTTCGAGCCCCTGGCCAGACATCAAAACAAAATACAAAAAGTATTTCTTCGGCGACTTCCTCTCACTAGATTTCTAAAAAAACTCTGAGAGTAAATAAAAATTGCCGTGAAAAGTTTCTCAAAAAGTTTTTCCGCTGGAAACTGCATTAAAAAATTTAAGCAGCTGGAGTGATCGAAGTGGCCTTAGTGTAAATGCAGCTAAAACTACAATCTGGTTGGAAAATTCCTTAAGTTAAAGGGGAGTTGCAAATACAAGTAGCCATAAAAACAAACCAGTTACTTCTATTAACGGTAGTCGAAAGTTACAGATGGTTTGACCATCCCACCAAGCATATACATGTCGCCTACGAAGAGCCATAAGTACGTCAGAGTATAGTACTTTATATAGTCTGTGATACTTTACTGTAGAGTTCCGCACATACTATTGTATTGGGGGTTGCATGAGAACCAGAGATCAGCAATGAATCGCTTTTTCGCTACTCATAAGTACTCATGAAATTTTGAGTATGAGTGAGTCAACAGTATTGAAATCCAACTACTCTGATTCATTAGTATTCACTACACCATTGATTTATAAGTACAAGTTGCAATGAGTATGAGTACAACGTTGACATCAAACTCATAACATTCGAAATATGTTTGATTCATACGTCTACTCATTCAGATTCATAAATTTAGAAAAATAATTATGTATACTCATAAATGATGCGAGTGATTCGAATCATTCGTCAAAATTTACAGTCTTAAAGACAGCATGCAGAGCAAACACGCAACCTTCTTGTGAGTATTGTAGTGTTCGTACGTGAATCAAACTTATTTTGTGATTCGTGTATACGATGAGTCGTGGAGAGTCGAAATCAATAACATCGTGCGTATTGTTAAGCACGAGTACCATGAGTATTTCAAACTTTTGATATGAGTAATATGAGTATGACATTAAAATAAGTATGAATGCGTATAAGTATCAGAGATTATAAGTATGATTCGAATCTACTCATCTTTTTGAATACTCATTGCTGATCTCTGATGGGAACCATCTAATGCGATCAGAGATTTCCAATTAAGGATTAAGAGTAACACGTTTGATAGGCTTGGCCGATCTGGCAGCCATAGATGGCTCCATAACTTAATGAAAACTGCAAACAAATTTGGGCATTATTAGGGTATGTTGCTCCATGGCCGCTACTATCAGCATCGTCTTGTCCCCTGCAACTAATCTAACCTATAAACCGCAATCTCTGTATTGATGCATTCAGATTTTAAACTGGCTATGCTAAAATCTCGAATGATATTTATTTTCCTTCACTTTGAAAACCAACTTTAATCCCAAAATTATCTTGTAATTAAAAAAAAAAAAGAAAACATCTCAAAATGAACTCAAATATAAAAACTTTCCTTCAATAAGTTTTAAGATAATCATAACTTCTGTTCAATCTTCTTTCCTGTTTCGACTTTGTTTATCATGATATGGTCGAAAGCTTACCAAAACCTTTTAATAATCTTTTACTGTGTGTTGCCATTCCATTTAATAACTTTTGAACAAAGAAAGGCTAAAAAAATATTATAATTATACAGTGCAAAATCATTACTAGCAATCAAATGACTGTAGGGTAAAACATTGTTGTTGTATGAATAATCATTAAAAAGAGGAAAAAAAATAATATTTTCGTATACAAAAGACCCAATGTTAACCTCAAGCTGTTTTTGTGTTATGAAAACTCGTTAAATGAAAAAAAAATAATGAAAAACAAAATGAGATACTCAGTAAATAAGTAATAATGACGAAAAGGGGGAAAGTATACCAAAATAAAAACGAAAAATATAATATAAATAGATACTTAACTATACGGTTATAATAGTAGAAGATAGGAAATGATAGATAGTCCCATAAGAAGGGGTTTAAAAACTCTTTCATGATATGACAGAATCTTTTTAAAGTGGAACCATCCCCCGAGTTGATCAACATTTATGTTTTTTTTTACGTCTGAAGTGTTATCTTCAAAATGAACGGCTTTAGATTATCTTTTTCCACACAGGACAGCGAAGCTTTTAAAGAATTCTTTCCGGAGTTGATTGACATTTGTGCCCGTTTTATAATATTTTGAATTGAAGTCAACATAATTGACTTCAAACGTTTGCTTTCAAATTGGGTCTGGGAATGACTTGGAAATTATTGTCGCGAAATCTGTATCTTTTTCCAAAGTATCGCTTCGCCCTTCAGAACATGTTGACAAAAGTCCTACGAGGGCTCCATTAGCAAGCTCATGTTGTTACCAATCAAAAAATTGGGGAAAATTCAAGTTCTTCTGATATTTTTCATCGATTTTGGTTGCGATTTTATAATAGGATTTTATTTTTATTTTTTTTTTTTTTGTAAAACCAGCACTCAGGGGATGGCCCCTACTCATGCAGTGCATTGTGCAGGTTTAGGAAAATAGGTTATAGGAAGGTGGAAAGAGGGAGTAGTGTTTGTGGACATTTGATTTAAACTCAAGATGCGAACGGCAAGGAAACGAGTTGCTGCTAGGTGACTATATAATGGCCAGTGCTATACCTTCACCATTAGACAGTCTAAGCCCGCATCTTAAGGTTATTTGAGTACAAATATTTAAATTTTTGCGGTTAAGTCTATGTAATAGGTTATTTTAATAACTACGGTAAATACTGAACACTTCTTAATTCTGATTCTTCGTAGTGAATGAGGACGCTGCCTGGGGGGTCCGCAAACCCAAAACATATCCGTTTCTAAATGTATACTGAGTTCACTTTCTGATTGACAACGTCCCTTTAATACTCAAGTTTTAAAGCCAAGACTGAAACTCTCCTTCTGCTGGGTATGGCTCCTTCAGACAGAGGATCAACATATGGAACAGAAATATCTCTGATTTCTGTAGACTATGCGAAGAGACAGGGAAATTGTTGTTATTGTCTACAGATATGTAGGCAGAATTGATTAGGCAGTCGATTCATTGAGGAACTGGTGGATCTGAACGACTGTAAATATGAGGATCTAAATAGGGTTCGTAAGCAGAATTGTTTGGCAGAGGAGTTCTGAGAAGCGTGCTTGTTTTTGGGATATTATATCGCCTTGGAGCATGATGGTACTGGTACTGGGTACTTTTCTTTGCTTATGTCACATTTTTTGTTTTCTCTTTCTTCCCTTTGTTCCTCTTTTTAATCAAAATCAACTTTATTTTCTGTTTCCACATGCATTTCTCTTTTTCTGTAGTCGCCGTGGTCTAGTAGGTAGTGTGTTGGCTTATTAGACGAAAAGCCAGGGTTCGAGCCCCAGGCCAGACATCAAAGACAAAATACAAAAACTCTTTCTTCGGCGACTTCCTCTCAGCAGATTTTTGGCAAAAACTCTGAGAGTAAATAAAATTGCCATGAAAAGTTTCTCAAAAATCTGTCGTTCGGAGTCGACTTTAAACTTTAGGTTCCGCCACTGATGTAAAAAATTTACATACACAACATAATTGGTGTGAGAAACTAGGTCGTAATCCTGACTGAAGGGTTGTAATGACCAATTATGTATTGTATGTGTGAAGGGTTTTGCGCAATGAGCCAATGAGTCTCCGAGTGCAGGTATTTTACTTCCAATATAATGGTGATGGTAGCAAGCCACTGAAAGCTAAACCTTCTCACCGGCGATTCAGAGGTATCAATTCGGTAGGATGAGGTCAAAAATGCTATGACTTGCAGCCTTATCAAGTTATGCCTATCATAGAACCGAATCACATGAAAATAGGGGGCCGAACATTAAATTAAAAGGTTACAGAGTAGAGGTCCGTTAGTGCCAATTGCTTTTCTACATACGTAAATGGCACTGAAGCCTGCGATACTCACATGTCATGTTAGATATTTAAAACTTAGAATAGAAATGTTTTTTCAATTTGAATTTGAAACAAAACTCTTTAGCTATTCAAATAGTTTCAAATAGATTTCATTTAAACCGAGTTATGGGTAGGTTGGTATCCATCCAACCAATTTGTTTGCAAAAATAAAAACAAAAAAACCCCCAAGCATATGACTAAATGAGCGAGCAAACGAGCAAGCATTGGGTAAAATTGTATGTGTTGTAGTATATGGGTGAAATGTGTTCGTTCTACTGCTATTATTGCCACTTAAAAACGTAGTGTTTGTCGCGTTTTTTTCATTCTCAAGTACTTTACGAGTGCACTTTAAGTGCAAATGTACTGATAGCGAGCGAGTGGTTTCTAAACTAAAGACAGTCAGAATATTTATAAAATGATCATCATTATGACGTAGCGAACATGAGTTCAATTTTAGTCTTTTTTTTCTGTTGCTGCTGCTACTTTTGTTTTGTTTACTTTTATTTTTGTTATAAAATATTAAACAAAAAATAAAAAGAGAAAAAAGAAAACCTTAAATAAATCTGCTTCTAGACATTTATTTGCTTTTTTGACTTTTTGATTGTCTATACAAAATTAGCAAAATGCATTTCAAATTTTGACATGAAAAATGTATGATTTTTGAGAGTAAAGTTTTGTTTTTAAAATACAATTGGAAAACGTTTTACGATTTGCATAATTTCAGCAGATAGACTTGATATTTAAAATATTTGCAAATAACAGTAATTTTGACATTAAAGTTATAATAACTGTTTTACTGGTTATTTCATCAGAAATGACTCATGGCAAATAATTAATTTTTATCTTTAATAAAATCTTAAGCCTGACCTAATTTCAAGGAAATAAGAATAGTAGTGCCTCTGCCTAATTTTATACAAATTTTCCATAAACACTATTAGACTTCGAAACAATTTGCCCATATTTTCATTGAACGATTTAAAAGATAAAATAAAAATCAAGTAAAAAAAGTAAAACCAACTAATACTGAGTGACTCACCATTTGTGTTTTTGAAAAAAATAGACAATCTTTGTTCATACTGGTAGTAAACAGTGTAGAAAATAGTTATAGGTACTCGTATTGTTAAAAGAAAGGAATTTATTTGAAAACTAAATATTACTTCAAGGCGTTATTACCTGCATGCCTCACTTAACTTTAAAAGTTTACTTTTTCAGAAGACATTGAAAGCTTTTTAAAGCGCATACAGAGTACAGCCTTAAAGTCTAATCTAAAGCATTAGATCTAAAACATTAAAAGTTTTAAATATTCCTTAAAATCTCATATCACTCTCTATATGGTGTCTATATAATTAATTTGAAGGGGTCACCGTAGGCCACAAAAATAATTAAAAATCAAAAATGAATAAAAAAAAAAACTATGGCTTAAGATGATGCAATCGTTGCAGATAATCTGCATATGGCTGGAAATCTCATAAATACAATGATTATTAACTAAATATTAAAATATTGGGTAAATATAAGGTGTAGCAAAAAGAATTTCATTTCAATATTGGAAGCAAGTTTTGCCTTCACTAGGAGGCATTTTATGCATAGTTTTGTGATTACTTTAATCAATATTGTACGAGGATGCATTAAATCACTTCATAATTCATAGTTCTTCTCTCATAAAGGTGAAGCATCAAATCAAGGAATGAAAAATTCAAATAGTTGTATAAGGTTTACAGCTCTAGTATTGTAAAAGCCAATCAAAATCAAATGGGTTTTACATTTGCGGTCAATTTAATTTCAAAATAAAGGAAATCCTTGAGTCCGATTGTCATGTAGATACTGTTTTGATTGTCCAGGCTTACAATAAAACACAAAAATTCAATGGAAGCACTTAAATAAGGCCCAATGGGTCCCACATAAGTTAACGCAAAAAACCACTTAAATTCAGTTGGTCAAGGATTGTCAACTTAGCGGAAACTCTAATTTCCAGATGTATTTCTCCAAGACTGGAACCAGCTCAATTGTTTCAAAAATAACTCACTTCAAAGGGAAACGGTAAGAACTAATATGACGAGGATTGTCAAGGCTCATGTCATGTGAAAAAGCTTGTGATTGATGTACAGTGAACATGATTAAACTATGGCTAGGAAAGGAAGGAACGTGTTAATCTTTATACGCTACCATACTGCCTGTAGTGAACCCATCTGACGGCAGTAATATATCCACAAGGGGAGTGGAATTTCGTTTCTACAAGCTATACACATGAATAGAGAATTGTATAAAGCTTTGGAAATTGGAGAAACGACTTCTTTAGCATCCATCTTATAGTAGAGCAATGGAAACTGACTGTTTTGTTCAAAATATAAAAAGTAATCCAGATGGACATGAGTTTTAAAAACCGTGCTATTTGCCAGACGGAAATTATTACTAAGAACGTATTGAGAGATGAAATTGGTGTTTCAAAAAATCGCACGTTTTGGAGATCAATGTCCAGTGGTCGCCAAAATCATTAGTTTTGACTGCCTTACGCTTTCAGCGTCAAATCATCCACAATTCCAGCTCTGGAGGACAACGCTATGTTAGCAAAAGTATGCCAAAATTTGACCACGTGGTTACACCACCTACGTTTTTTCTGCGGGGAAATATTTTTATGAAAAAATCAACCTCGACGACACCAATCACAACCTTATTTCCTTTTTTATTTTTTGCACACTCTATTATTTTCGCCAATACTGTAGTTACAACCAGTATATACCAGAGAAACTGGTTTTTTGTGTGTGCCAGCATCAATGAAAGACAGACGTTATGAGGCAAATTTTGTGTACAAAAATAATTCAAATTAAGCCAACAATTCTTAAGTTATTTAATAATAATAAAAATAAACTTAAAAATAAGTATTTGACAATAAAGATATAAAATAAAAATACAACAAAGAAATATTTACCTTTTCCGTATAATACTGATGTGGAGTAACGATGGGGAAATGGGTAATCAAATGAAAAAATCTAAAACGCAAAAATACTGGGTCTAACAAATGTAAACAAATTCAGTTCAGTTCAAGTCGATATGCGATATAAATGATGATAAACGTAATCAAATTTTATTAATAATAGTAGTTATAAACGCGTTTTAGCAAACGTTACCAGTAATAAAAGGGGGTCACCCCAAACTGTTATTGAATTTTGCCACCAACAACAATGGTAGTAGCAATAACAAGCTTAAACAAATTTTGTCGTTTTTTTTAGTTCTTTTTATAGAAAAAAGGAAAATTAGAACAAATCTATTCACCAAATATATTTCAATATTAATCACATTGTTTAAATTTTATAAAAAGAAACTATTTTCTTTTGTTAATTAATGTGCAAAAAATTGTTTTATTTTCTTTTTATTTTCTGCTATTCACACAACGATTACCACACAATTTCTCGCAGAGTATTAGTCAACCTCTAACATTTTCTTTTTTGTTGTAATTATGGTGACACGTTTATTTTCTTGTAAAATTTCATTATTAGCAATAATTTGTTGGTTTGTTTTTATTTACTTTTACTAAATTAATTTATTGTAATGCAATTTATCCGTTAAAATGATTATTTCTTTTATTTTCGAGGATAACACTTTTCACAATTTGTTTTTCTTTTCTGATTGACTACTATTTTATTATCTACACCAACACAAACAGAGTTGTATTTATAACGGAACATAACAACAGTAATATGCCAATACGTTTGTTAGAAACTGTGTCGTATTAACAGAGATGAGAGTTTTGTTTACAATTTCATTAAGGCACATGTAAACAATGTATTTATGAATGAAAAGTTTTGAAATAAATATTTACAATAAAATTTGATCAACAGTAATGGGCAAAATAATTCAATTAAATTGCTTATTAATTGAATAAATATTAACTATAATTATATGATTACATTTATTGCCAGAATCAGTCATGTTGGGCTAGAAACTGGAATTTTGTACTGAAGATTACTTTAATAATATAAAAATCCAATAAGAAGGAATTTTAAATAAAATAATTGTACATATTAGGCGCAAGACGTTCATTGTTCACAATAAGTGTTCTTTGATTCTATAGCGCCCAACAAAAGTTTAGCTTAAGAAGTCTTTGGGTCTTCCAAATTTCTCTTTTCATTCCACAGAAAGGTTCTCTTCTCGCAAGTTCATTGCATGGGAGCCAGCAGAGGGTGACCTTATGTCATCTCCAAAGCTTATTTAGTTTACCCACTCAGTCTTACACAAGACTGGATGGCGGCTGGTGTGTTACATGCCAAATATTGTTTGGTCAGCAATATATTATGTTGACTGACACATACTAGTTTGCTTTCTTAATGTAGGCAGTATAGATTTGTCATCCTGATGTCATTGCGTGTCACTTATAAAAGTGGTAGACCCCCCACGTCTGTTAGTCTCAAAAAAATCCTCTTGTCTTTTCCTGTGGTATAGAAACAACTTGCAATCCACGTCATTCAAAACTTTGAACCACTTGGCTATTGGTATAGATCCGAATATCTCTACCGGATAGGTAATACTTCAGCCACATCAAGGTCCTGCAGATTGTAGCAACTTTGGCTTGGACCATATTGCAGCCGTCCACTACCTAATTCTCTTGTCCACCTCTGACGCCCCCCATTACTTTCAACCCATACGTGAATATATCACTCCAATTCCTACTATTTTGGGGTGATCTATTGAACTAGAGTTGATTACTAATGTGCACGGAGAAACTGTTTCCGAAAAAGGGAGTCAGCAGGTAGTAGCCTTTAGTATAACAAAGTCCAAACTTAAGCCAGTATTAACTACTTTTTATACCATCGATAAAGTAATCAGTCTTAGTCGAGGTAGTTTAAAGAGCACCAATGTTCTGTAGTATACACGGCAATTTAAAGCCTTCCCAAGAAATGACTACCAAACTGAATTACTTTCTTTGAAGATTCATTGCAAGAATTTAATTTAAAAAAATGACAAAAAAATATCGTTATTTAATGGCCATTATTAGCAAATAAGGAATTTCTATATTCGACTTTTAAAACGCCTTAACGTCTTAGGGAATATGCAAAGTAGCAGAATTTAACAAATCTCCAATAACCCCTCTATAGGTCTCATCAATAATGTTCACATTAAATATGCAATAATTATTCCCATCAAAAACTATATCATTAAGCAAGAAACTTGAATGAATTCCATTCAAATTTTATTTGAAAACTATCTTGCATTAAATTTCTTGCAGCTGGACTAAGCGAAAATATTTTAATTAAGCATACGTTTATGATTGCAATAACCAGTGTAAACAACACGGCATTCAAGGCTATTTTTTTTTTGCAAAATTTAAAAATTGCCGGCAAATTGTGTAAAATCTCCGCCCATTTTCCTCCAGTTTCATAATAAAAAAATAAACACAAATTATTTTAGTTTTTAAAAATTACTTGCAAAAACGTAGGTTTTACTTTATTTACACACACATTTTTAACTTAGAAAGCCCTGCAAAGAAAAGATGGGAAAGAAAATAAAAAACCAGACATTAGTGTCACCATCCACAACTATTAATAGCCAGAAGTGCTTTAACTTACTTGGTAATCAAACCATCTTTCTTGGCCAAACGAACAATACAATCATCAGATTCACCCATACGACGGATTTCACCGCAGATGGCATAGGTCTTGGAACCTTCGGTCATACGGCCAGTTTCGGCGTCGACATCAACGATGTTGATTTGAACAGAAGCATGATCCTTAGCGTGGATGATTCTGTTGGAGGCAGAGCTAAACAACACAAAAACACAATTTCTGTTAAAATCCACAAAAACCTTTTCGTTTAGCTCCAGTAGCCACAAAATTTTTTTTTATTGGAGCCTTAGGAAACACGTGTTACACTTACCATTTACGGGGCACGTACAAATCAACATTCTCACCGGCGTCGTTCTCCATTGTTATCTAAAGTTTACAAAATTCATAATTAATATTCCAATGTCACTGCACTGTTTTCATAATTTATTTATTTTTTTTTTTTTATTATTTAACTTACATTTTTGTTGAATTTACAAAATTCGTGAACACTCGTACAAGGAGTTAAAAAAGAAAAGAGCGATTTTCAGGGTTGGCAGCACTGAGTTTCACACACAATGAAGTTGGTTGCAGTTGCTGAATTCTTGCTGAATAGCAAAATGGTAGTAGAAAAATACAACTATGGCGGGTGTTTTTATACGGGATAACTAAAGGTAGGCAATGGTTTTTGCAAAAAGAATGTTGAAGGGCATAATGGGACCAATTGGAAATTTTTAAGTGGCTTTATTTGGATAAAATTAAATAATCCACAGTTTTATAAAAAGCATTTTGGATAAAGTACTGAAAACTATTCGCGAAATAAAACTGAATGGATCTAAAATCCTGACAAGTATGACAGACTAAAAGACATATTGATCAAAGAAGAGTTGGAAAGATGTCTGCACAATAGAGCCGCGGCTTCACCTAGAGGCCCATTGTGACCCTTCGTAAAAAGGAATATAGAAAAAGAGAGGGAAAATTGAAAAACAAAATCTAGAATTAGTTTCCGACAGAGGATTAGAAAACTCTCGCCATCC
Organism: Sarcophaga variegata; assembly: GCA_932273835.1. Lineage (NCBI taxonomy): Eukaryota > Metazoa > Arthropoda > Insecta > Diptera > Sarcophagidae > Sarcophaga > Sarcophaga variegata. The sequence goes on along the minus strand of OW026361.1, from coordinate 11,575,848 downwards.
TGCAATCCGATCTACATTCCCATTCATGGTTGTTGAGTGAATCGAGCCTTTCTACAATAGTTTCAAAGAAGCTTATTGCTGATTGCACTGACCTCTCTTCTGTTGTTACTTCCAAAGCTGATTCTTATTGTGTTATTTATCCACATGAGCTAAAAGCAAGACAATCTTTAAAAGATATTGGTATCCTGGACTAGCCAACGTACCCGATTCCATGTGAAACTTACTCTCAGTGTGCTAAGCACCTATGTCCCAAATCTAACTCTTTCGATATTCTTTCCTTAAGTGGCCCCCTGGGACTTTTATCTTTAAAATAGAGTGCTATAATTTGACAAATTAACAACTCATTTAATTTGTTGTTGGTGCTATTGCTTCTGCTTTCATCAATGAAAATTTCTTAACATATGGCAACTTTACAGAATCCTGTCACATTATTTTTGGTAAGTGTGCGTGTTCAGCAATGTTATTGTACTCTTGTAGGTGTCAGTTGATTGTCATTCAGTAGAAAATTTTGATTTATTAATGAATTGTGTGTTTTTGTTGTGTTTGTAAAAAGAATTCTATTAAAAAATATTATAAAAAAGTTAAAAGAAAATTTATTGTGCCTAAAAATATGCAAAGTTATGGTGATAAGGTATTTATAAAATAAAGAAATTTATAATAAAAACTGTAGAAAAAAATATAAAATATTCTAATGCTGTAATGAAAAATATTTGCTTACTTTTTATTCTAAAATAAAAGAAAAATAAACATTTTAAGAACACTTAATTGAAGCACTTAAAAGCCCCTTCTTTCACTGCCTAACTTTATATAATTCAGTACAGTTTTCCATAACTCCCTTAGAGTATGCTTTAAACGTTACATGTTCTCCCTTTTTTTCTTCTTACAACTTCAAATATATCGATTTTAGTTTTTAAATACTTCACATTATAATTCATTTTCTTTTTACGCTCACTCCCCTCTCTCTCTCTCACTCACTTTAAACAACAAATATTCTTTTTAACTGTAAACTTTTTGTTGTTGTTACTCAAAGGAGTCATAGAACTTTTGCTCACATAAATGTAAATATTGTAGAGGCGCGTGTTGTTGCTACTGCTGTTGCTTAAAAAACAACACACTGTGAAAAAGAGCAAAACAAATATGTATGTGTGCGTGTGTATGATGTATATAGTTGTTGTTATTATTATTTTGTAGTTGTTTTTTATGGTATTGCAAGTGTTTCTGTTTCTGTGTGTTTTGAATAAGCAGAGCACACAGCAATAAGGTTTAATGTGTGGCTGGTCATGTTTTGTACGTTTTTAATGTAAACATAGCATGCTTTAAGGGGCAGAATGAAATTATGTGTTATTTTAAAAACGTCAAGTAAAATCAGGGAAGTTCTTTTGGGATGTAGAAAAAAAAGGATTTTTATACACAAAAAATAAAGCTAAAAAGGACATGCAATTAAAATTGCTTTTTTTTTTCTAAAGATTTGCTGTGTAATTTTATGTGGATATGACTTTTTCATTTACGAAAAAATACAAAATAACCCTAATGATATAAGCGAGCACATATTTTATGAAATTAATTTTTATTTTCAACTATTTTCTGATTAATATGGTGTCTTAACGTATTTTTTAAGCTCTAAGCAATGTTTTAAATGGAGAAAGGAGTACTTATGTATATAATTTACACAAAAGATTAAGTAGAGTTTTTCTATTAGGACAGGTCAATAATAATAATGAAATAAAACGAAATAAATTATGAAAGCAACAGCAATTTCTATATAATCTTAAATGTATTCGAACATCTTGGCAAGAAGATCGAATATGCAAACGCGAATAATGAACTTATTACTGGGTCCCGTGTCAGTCAGATATATTTGGCAGTGACATTTCTGATAGACTGATGAAGTATTAATACGACTTTATTGTTTCCGAAACAATTGTGAGATTAACTGGGAAACAGTCCGGTCCGTTGTAAGCACTTTCTTATAATCGCACATGCAGCCGAAGGTGGTGCCAGCTTGAACTTTTTGTAGGATTACTTTAAACGCATCGACTACTGCAACCAATGCAGAGTGGTTAATTTAAATTACACTATATTTCGTTGCCGTAGTTTAGTAGGTAGTGCATTGGCTTATTAGTCCTGAGGCCACGGTTCAAACCCCAGGTCAGCCATCACCAACAAAGAAAAAATATGAATAAATATGTCTTCGGCAACTGCTTCTCAGCAGATTTCTGGCAAACACTCTGGAAATAAATTAAATTTCCATGAAAAGCTTCTCAAAAATCTGTCTTTCGGAATCGACTTTAAACTGTTGGTCTCGCCACACATGTATAAATTTAACACACACAACATAGGTGGTGTGAGAAGCTTGGTTGTAATCCTGACTGAAGAGTTGTAATGATCAATTATGTACATATGTATGTGCATACTTCGAACATAAAGCCAAGATCCCAGCATTATAGTGAGACAAAAGTCTCATTGAAAGTATGGTTTTCAAAGTTTTTTTTCAAATCTGCTTTTGATATCTAAGATTCGACCTCAGCTTACTATGCCGCTATTTTGTTGAATAAAACTTTTCTCTTTCTGTCTTTTTTTGTTGATAAATACATAAAATAGAAATCTTGCACAACATTTAATCTAATCATCAATGCATACATACTTGTATACATCAATACATACATTTTTTTTAATAGCCATCAATAATTGAAAATTTCAAAAGAAAAATTCTATTCAATACTGGTTTTTCTTTTTCTATTTCACCAAACCGTTAATCTATTTTCACAGTTGAAAACAAAAAAAAAATCAACAACAACAAATTCATGCAGTTCTTGTTAAATTCTCTTGTTATTATCATATTATTATTATTGTTGTTGTTGTATTTGTTGTTGTATATGTTGTTGTTGTTGTTTAACAACATTATTGAATATACTTTAAATTCATATGATTATTATTTATTCATTCCTCTTCTTCTTTTTTTCATTTCTTGTGAATAAAAAAATAAAAAGATTTTTTAAAACCAATTTTCACTGTCATCTTTATCAAAACACAACAATAACAATAACAGTAACAACTGTAACTACAACAACAACAACAACAACAAATAAATCTGATAAAAAAAAAAGAAACTTTTAATATTTTTTTAAACATATTACCACCACTACACGGGTAACATTTCGTTGCCTTAGATAATATACGATATAATGATCATCATAATAATCATCATCATCATCGTCATCATAGTGAAGAGCACATTTTTTTAGGCAGCCAAAGTATGCCGGTATAAAAGGAAAACCACTACTGGTTACAGTCATACAATCATTAACCGCATTACAGTTGCAGAGAGAGCGAGAAGAGATTCTATTTCCCTGCAACAATTTTTATTTCTTTTTTGTTTTTGTTTTTGTTTTCGTTTTTTCTTTTCATTTTTTTCGTTTTCATTCTTTTTGTGGCATCTGCTAGGCTAGTAATAGCAGCCAACAGTGCATGCATGTGGTATGATCAGTATGTTGTTGTTATTGCTGCATCTTCCTTAACCAAGTTGGTTCCAAGATTATTCTTTGGTATGTTGTGTTGTATGTTTGTTGGAGACGTGTAATAATGCTGACGCGGTTAACATTAACGTGCGGGTAGTGGCTGTGGTGATAATGCTGGTGTTGCTGTTGGTTACTTTAACTTTTAGTTCTGGTTGTCGTCAATCTTTCTAATTTCGTATTTTAGTGTCAGTTGCCTATTTGACATAAATGTGTTTGGCTTATTACATCTTCAGTTTCTTGGCCATCGTCTGCATCACCAGCATCGTTAGCATTATCATCATCATCATCATCATCACCGTCATCATCATCATTGCCATTCTTTAGCCACATTTTATATTGACAACGTTTTCTGAATACTTCTTGTCGTCAATCAGCATTTGATTGAGTTCATATTGTGGGGAAATAAAATATTTGTAAACAGTGGTTATAAGAATAGAAAATTCAAATTTTGTTGCCGCAATCATATATTTCAGTTGAGGCAATTAATTTAAAAAAAAAAAAAAAAATTCCAAAAATTTTTTTTTTAGATTCAAGATAAAATGCGGAAGGCGCACTTAGGAGAACTTAGATGAAAAATAAATCGACATTCAATTCCTTTAACTGCGTAAATAGGCCTTCAATTACAGAAGTTTTATTAATCACGATTTTTGCATACCATACACGCTGTACAAAGGCGTAAATATCGATAAATAGGCCTCAAAAAAAAAATTCCAAAAAAAAAAATCCAAAAAAAATTTTTTTTGGAGGCTTATTTATCAATTTTATCAAAAAAAAAATTCCAAAAAAATTTTTTTTTTTTGGAGGCCTCACAAAAAAAGGAGGCCTATTTATCGATATTTACGCCTTTGTACAGCGTGTATGGGAGGCAAAAATCGTGATTAATAAAACTTCTGTAACTGAAGGCCTATTTACGCAGTTAAAGGAATTTAATGTCGATTTATTTTTCATCTAAGTTCTCCTAAGTGCGTCTTCCGCGTTTTATCTTGAATCTGTCGTATACCAGTTTGAGCGAAGCGGCTTCTGCGGCGGCTGCCATGTGTGTTAGGTTAGGTTAGTGTGGTAGCTTCCATACCAAAAGCTCACTTGAGCACGCATTGTGGACCGTTGTGACGCCACAGGTGAACGCAGTCTTTGTACTGATCAAGTTCCTCCGAACCAAGGAGGGAGAAGTTGGTCAGCGCAAGGGCTGCACAATCATGCGTGTCAAACTCAACAATTTCTTTGGCAATATTTTCTTTTATTTGAATCTGAATGTCCAATCCATTGATTTCACAATACATCGGCCTCAGATTGAATGCCTCGAATAGATGAATTCCCCATATTCTCCAGAGGGACCTGTTAATGACAATCCGGATTCTATTCATGGCTCTTCTAGATATTTTTCATGCTATTGTTGACTTGCGGAGGTACTGGAGTACAGTCGTCGTATGATATTGTATTGTCCTCAATCGATAGGGTGTCTCTGTAATATCGCTACCAATCTTTTTGCCTGATCACTGACTGTTGTTTAGTTTAGGAATGATATCTTCCTGTCCAGTACTTGACACGCATCCAAGTGTTTCATTTTGTTTGTTTCCAACGAAATGTTCTGATGGTTCATTCTTCTTATCACAGAATCTGCAAATTTGACTTGAAGTGTTGCTCCTTCTGAACAAGTGTTTTTAAGGCTACATTTCCCGCGGAACCAACCTTACTATCCTCATGCCATCGCCCGATGTAATGATCTAGTCTTTCGTCATTGTAATCGCCGAAGTCGCCGTGGTTTAGTAGGTAGTATGTTGGCTTATTAGACGAAAAGCCAGGGTTCGAGCTCCAGGCCAGATATCAAAAAAAAAATACAAAAAATATTTCTTCGGCGACTTCCTCTCAGCAGATTTCTGGCAAAAACTCTGAGAGTAAATAAAATTGCCATGAAAAAAAATCTGCCGTTCGGAGTCGACTTTAAACTGTAGGTCCCGCCATTCATGTATAAAATTAACACACACAACATAAGTGGTGTGAGAAACTAGGTCGTAATCCTGACTGAAGGGTTGTAATGATCCATTATGTGTGTATCTTCCTGTCCAGTACTTGACACGCATCCAAGTGTTTCCTTTTGTTTGTTTCCAACGAAATGTTCTAATGGTTCATTCTCCTTATCACAGAATCTTCATATTAGACTTGAAGCAATGCCCCTTCTGAACAAGGGTTTTCTAAAGCTATAGTGGCCAATGAAAGGCTGGTTACTATCCCCATCCATAGTCTGATGCAAGGCTCTAATCTTTCGTCATTGTAAACGCCGAGTAAAAGTTTAAATTGTATATGATCCTTTCTAACATTTATTTCCATTGCATAGAAAGGTTGTAGTAGCCACATGGAAACTTCCTTCCTCGCCTTCTTTTCTGCCATGTTCGTTGCTGTGAGTTCCCCATTCAAGAAGATGGTGACCTTATTTCCCTTGACGAGCTGATTTACTTTGCTTAGGAGTATACTGCACAGTTCTCATCCGCCCTACATTTCTTGCTTCGCATCCAAACAATATCACATACTTTACATTGGAGTTGAACAGGCGTATTTGTTGTTGCGCTTGATCTGTAATGACATCCAGAAATGTTTGAAGGCACCAAATTTAAATCCCGCGTATGTTCCGAACTGTAGTGTATGGTGACTGAAACAAATATTTGTTATCCGTAGTAAGTACTCAGATACGTGAAACCTTAACATTCACTGTGATTACCGCACACAATTTTATCCTCGTGTTACTACCGCTACACACTTTCTGCCGTATCACTGTTACCTGGCTTTGCCATACCATTTCGCGGAGATTATTCGATTATTTGAGGTATCCTCTAAGCGGTTATATATTGCCCGCTCAAACACTTTACCAACTGTGTCAAACACACACAACGTTCTGTATGATGAGGGTTTCGGATCAGTATGACGAACTTTACGTTGGAGTTGAATAGGCGTATAATGTCTTTCAGGCATGGTTGAAGGCTCCATTTCCAAATCCTTTCTGTTTCGAACTGTACTGTATGCTGACTGAAATGAATTTTTGTTATCCATAAGAAATACTCAGATACGCGAAACCTTGATGCACAGTGTGATTATCGCACAAAACTTTATCCTCGTGTTACTACCGCTACACACTTTTTGTGCTGTCACTGTTACCTGGCTTTGCGGAACCGTTTCGAGGAGATTATTCGTGTACTTGCGGTATCCCTCGAAAAGGTTAAAGATTGCCCGCTCAAACACTTTACCAACTTTGTCAAGCATACACAACGTTCTGTATTATGAGGAGATTCACCAGGCCTAAATAGTAGTAGCATTAATGGCTGCAGCTTCTATTTCCCTGAGAAAACTTCTTCTGCCAGGCAGCTATTGTACTTTCTCCATATATCAGGAAGGACTCAATGGAAATTGATATCTTTGCAAAAGGTCCCACAAAAATTAATAAACAAGACAATACACTGTTTGTTGGAGACATGACATCCTTGAAAAAACATTCACAGAAGCTGATAGAAGGCTATACAGCATCTTTCGTGCGACTACTGAACTCGTTAAATACTGGATCCTTATTGAATAGCGAATGTAGCCTTGAAAAGTCTCATCTGTTATCTTAAAACTTCATCTCATATCTTTGTCGATATGGCAGCTCTAAAAGAGATATGATGTACGCTCTCCGGCCAGGAGTCCCAATGTTGTGTTTGCGGAATATGGCGTGCAATATCTCTTCTTAGGTTATCATACTCTCCGTTAAACATGCGCCCTAATAATTTTCACCAATTGTGGAGTCCTTGACCTCACGGTCTTCGTATTACTATCTTAAAAGTCGTTCAGTAATCGAGCCACTATAAATCAAAAACCCTTTTAGAAAAGACTGCAAGTGTATTTGCTGTAGTTTTCACACCAGTGTTAGACGCCGACTCCCTATTCCAAGGATTCAGACCAGAAATCAGGAATGAATCGCCTTTTCGCTACTCATAAGTACTCATGAAATTTTGAGTATGAGTGAGTCAACAGTATTGAAATCCAACAACTCTGATTCATTCGTACTCAGTACAACATTGATTTATAAGTACAAGTTGCAATGAGTATGAGTACAACGTTGACATCAAACTCATAACATTCGAACTATGTTTGATTCGTAGTCCTGCTCATTCGGATTCATAAATTTAGAAAAATACTCGTAAATGATTCGAGTGATTCGAATCATTCATCAAAGTTTACTGTCTTAGTTGTTGTTGCATTTACAAAGAAAGAAGAAAGACACATAAACAAAAAAGAAAAAGACAGTAAGCAGCGCAAATACACAACCTTCTTGTGAGTATTGTAGTGTCCGTACGCGAATCATACATATTTTGTCATTCGTGTATACGATGTGTCATGGAGAGCCGAAATCAATAACATCATGCGTATTGTTAAGTACGAGTACCATGAGTATTTCCAACTTTGAATATGAGTAGTATGAGTATGACATTAAAACAAGTATGAATGCGTATAAGTATCAGAAATTATAAGTATGATTCGAATCTACTCATCGTTTTAAATACTCATTGCTGACCTCTGATTCAGACCACCGATAGTGATCAAGCATCAGTAGCCTTAATCGCCAAGAAAGCATATAATAAAATTTAAGTATTAAAAAATCCTAATTACGCTTTCAAAATCAGCTTCCATTCATATTTTTCTTGATTTAACACAAGCAAAGAAGAAAATAAAAACAAAACCGCACAACATCCTGAACTCATTAGAACAACAAACGAAATTTATGACCACCATGGCTTTTGAATGGAATGGATTTAAGCCTCAATTAAAAATGCATATGCAAAAACAAAAAAAGAAAGAAGAATATGAATTAATACAAATAAATTATTATTAAAGCAGTTATGTTTTTAACAGTATTTTATGCTGATTAGCATAATAAAAGTTATCGTTATTAAATTGCATTTAAATTAACATTTTAAATACAATGTGATGTGATTAACATTAACATGCTCTGTTATTAACATACAGCAGAGATACACAGAATGAAAATAATATTGTTAGGGTTGCTGTCTCATATATATGTATATTCCCATAAGTGATATAACAAATCTCTACAAAAGTTTATGGTGAATTGAGATTGGGAATTTGGCTTGCTTAAAAGCAAAGGCAGAGAACTATACATAAATCAATGTCATCCCCTCAGAACAGATCAGCCATATTTATATAGTATAATACAATGCTGGGCATATGCCCAATGGCTGAAGAATAGTTTCTTTCTCTTCTTCGTCTCTACAATTCCAGCAAAATCATTGACTATATACGTATCAGAGGTCAGCAATGAGTATTCAAAACGATGAGTAGATTCGAATCATACTTATATTTTCTGATACTTATACGCATTCATACTTATTTTAATATCAAACTCATACTACTCATATTCAAAGTTTGAAATACTCATGGTACTCGTACTTAACAATACGCATGATGTTATTGATTTCGCCTTTCCACGATTCATCGTATACACGAATCACCAAATAAGTATGATTCGCGTACGAACACTACAATACTCACAAGAAGGTTGTGTATTTGCTCTGCTTGCTGTCTTTGTCTTTTTCTTTCTTCTTTCTTCGTAAATGTAACAACAACTAAGACTGTAAATTTTGACGAATGATTCCAATCACTCGAAGCATTTACGAGTATTATAAGTATTTTTCTAAATTTATGAATCTGAATTAGTAGACGTATGAATCAAACACAGTTCGAATGCTATGAGTTTGATGTCAACGTTGTACTCATACTCATTGCAACTTGTACTTATAAATCAATGTTGTACTGAGTACGAATGAATCAGAGTAGTTGGATTTTAATACTGTTGACTCACTCTTACTCAAAATTTCATGAGTACTTATGAGTAGCGAAAAAGCGATTCATTGCTGATCTCTGATACGTATCCGAAGATGACAAGAGATGTTGATGGAATCGATTACTGCATTAGCAATACGAAGCTTACAGATTTTCAGAAGGAGAAGAGAATTCACGTGAAAATTCGATAATTGAGCCATCTCTGCCCAGTTTAATCCCTGCACAGTTTCCTGGAATTTTGTAGCGTTCCACTATCGCGTTAGCCAAATACCATCTTGGAGGATGGAGGACGTTAGCGTCCATTTCTTTGACATCCGACTGATTGCCTTAAAGTCTGCTAAGCCCCTATGATATCTATAGATTACATACATACATAATTATTAGTCATTAAAACTCTTTAGTCAGGCTAACGATCTAGCTTCTCACACCACTAATGTTGTGTGTGTTAATTTTCTACATGAGTAGCGAGGACCTACAGTTTAAAGTCGACTCCAAACGACAGATTTTTTGAGAAACTTTTTCATGGCAACTTGTATTTAATATCAGAGTTTTTATCGGAAATCTGCTGACAGGCAGTTCCCAAAGAAATATTTTTTCAAATTTCGTTTTGATGTGTGACCTGGGGTTTGAACCGTGGCCTAGCGTCTAATAAACCAACACACTACCTACTAGAATGCGGCAACTACAGTCTAAAGGTTAGGTTAGGTTAGAGGACGTGTACTTGTCAATTAAGACAAGTACAGTACCCGGAGGTCGAATTGACCCCATTGTACAACGTCCTAGTTTCTCATACAACTTATGTTGTGTGTGCTAATTTTATCCATGAGTGGTGGGACCCACAGTTTTAAGTCGACTCGGAACGACAGATGTTTGAGAAACTTTTTCATGGCAATTTTATTTACTCTCAGAGTTTTTGCCAGAAATCTGCTGAGAGGAAGTCGACGAAGAAATATTTTTGTATTTTTGTCTTGATGTCTGGCCTGGGGCTTGAACCCTGGCTTAACGTCTAATAAGCCAACACACTACCTACTAGACTACGGCGACTTTTTTTTGTCGGGACGGCGCGAACGCCATTCGGCCTGCAAAGTTCTGTGATATCTATAGATTACATACATACATACATAATTGGTCATTAGAACCCTTCAGTTAGGATTGCGGCCTAACTTCTCGCACCACTTAGGTTGCGTGTATTAATTTTATAAATAAGTGGCGGGTCCTGCATATTAAAGTCGACTCCGACCGATAGATTTTTTGAGAAACTTTTTTTTGTATTTACTCAGAGTTTTTGCAGGAAATCTCCTGAGAGACAGTCACCGAAGAATTTTTTTGTATTTTATTTTGTAGGAGATAGCGATTTGAACTGTGGCCTAGCGTATAATAAGCCAACAAACTACCTACTAGATTGTTGCAACTACAGTCTATGGATTACCGAAATTTATTTGGAAAAAACTAACCCCTTTAAATGTAATTTTTTTTCAGAAATGGTAACCCTATTGGGGTTAGAACAGTGGCCTCACGTCCAATAAGCCAACACACTACTTGCTAGACTACGACGACTACAATCTATAGATTACAGAAATTTATTTGGAAAAAAACTAATCCCTTAAAATTTAGTACCTTTTTTTAAAAGAAATGGTAACCCTATTGCTTTTCAAACTGCTCAAGGCGAATTCATTACGAGGTGGGATTTGTTTACCAGCTGATGTAAGTAACAATGTCAAAAAATTTTTGGTTTTTGTGTATTTTGTTTTGATAATCAATTTCGTTTTTTGTTATTGTGACAGAAGTTTGTATATTTTTCTTCTTTTTGTTTTAACATTTTTCTTCCCATCGTCATTCTTTAACAATTTTTATAAAATTTTTTAACATTCTTCTTCCCATCGTCATTCTTTAATCAACATTTTTCTTCCCATCGTCATTCTTTAACAATTTTTATAAAATTTTTTAACATTCTTCTTCCCATCGTCATTCTTTAATCAACATTTTTCTTCCCATCGTCATTCTTTAACAATTTTTATAAAATTTTTTAACATTCTTCTTCCCATCGTCATTCTTTAATCAACATTTTTCTTCCCATCGTCATTCTTCAACAATTTTTATAAAATTTTTTAACATTTTTCTTCCCATCGTCATTCTTAAGTCAGCTGTTTTTGACAACATTACTTCTTCTCAACAACAAAAAATCCCTGTTGTTCTTGTATTGTTGTACTTATTGTAATACTAGTCCCACCTCGTAATGAATTCGCCTTGAAACTGCTAGTCGCAAAGAGTATAACAGCGACCATTAAAATTGTTCGTGCGCGCTTAACAGCTTGAGAAAAATGTTAAAAGCTGTTGGCAGTTGCACTTCAGCGGTCTGATAAAACGCTTGTATTTCGGCAAATTTAACGGGTAAATGGGAGTCTATTTAAACGTTTAAATAAACACATAACAATGTGCTTGAAAAATAAATAAAAAAAAAAATATAAACAAATAAGAGTGCGAATTGAAACAGTTTGATTGTGTATGAAAAAAAGAAAAAATATACGCAAATATTTAAATAAATTATTTACGATGAAAAAAATTAAAAAAATTAGCATTTTAAATAAATGCAAAAAGAAGAATTAAAGAAATATTTTAAAACATTTTAAAAATATATTTTTTTAAAATTTTTTTGTTGTAAATTTAGTTCAACTAAGTGGCCTTTTTTATGCAAATAAATTAAAGTTTTGAATAAAAAAAGAAGTAGAAAAAATGAAATGAAATCATTCATTAAATGTATGAAAGTGATGCTAAATTAAGTATCTGCTGTGTTGTTGTGTGATATTTGTAAACATTTGTAGCATTTGAGAAAGTATTTACAATTGAAATAGAACATCAAGCCCCTTTGCATGCAACATTGTTAATGTAAATTGCATTCACAGATAATAGGCCATTGCAGAACCTATTGTAATTAGAATTATAAAAAAAAACAAATTACAAAAACAACTTTCTAAGTGCTTTTAAAATGAATTAATTTAACAAATAATACAGAATGCAATTTATAATTAAAAAAAAATTAATTTTTTTTAGAACGAGGCAATGAACGAACACGTTTTTTAAACACGTTAATTTGTTGAAAAAAAAAAATAAAATAAAATATCATGAAATATTTTAAATAAACTATTTAGTATAAAGTACAATTGATAGCCATAAAAAATATATAAAAAAAATAATTGATTACAAAATTTTCCAAAAAAATTTACAAAAAAAAAAAGAAAATTTCATTCATTCTGTCAAATTAAAAGAAATCATAAATAAAATAAACATTAAGAAATCCATGCCTACGAAATATCATAATTGGAAATATATTACTGTGACCTTAAATATTGTGGGTGGGTTTGAAACATAAAACAATATTTACGACATATTTCCGAAATTTAAACATTTTTATTATCGTTCGCATATGTTTGTAATTTCAAAATACTGCGCGGTTTTACCCCCTTTCATCAGAAATTGAAATAAAAATTTATGCTGTTGCAATGCGTCACAAATGTGATCCGAAATACATATTAAATGTGATTTCGTAATAAGAAATAAAACTTAGCTAATGGCCGCAGCATAATGTTTAAATCTTCTAAAAATAAGTAAATATTTGCATCAGCTTCTCACTGCTACCATGAATTCCTCCATTCTGTAAAACTTTTAAGGATTTTATCTTCTCCTAAATAGGTTAGGTTAGGTTAGAGGACGTGTACTTGTCAATTAAGACAAGTACAGTACCCGGAGGTCGAATTGACCCACTGTACAACGTCCTTAAAGAGGGAAGGATAATACAGGGATAAAAAGGAGAGGATGTAGGACAGAGGAGAATGGGAAGTGGAGTAGTAGGTAGCGTGTTGGCTTATTAGACGAAAAGCCAGGGTTCGAGCCCCAGGCCAGACATCAAAATAAAATACAAAAAGTATTTCTTCGGCGACTTCCTCTCAGCAGATTTCTGGCAAAATCTCTGCGAGTATATAAAATTGCCATGAAAAGTTTCTCAAAAATCTGTCGTTCGGAGTCGACTGTAGGTCCCGCCACTCCATGTAGAAAATTAACGCACACAACATAAGTGGTGTGAGAAACTAGGTCGTAATCCTGACTGAAGGGTTGTAATGACTAATTATGTGTGTATGTAGACACAATAAAAAGGGGGAGAGCGCGACTACACTGATGAAGCCGTAGCGCCTCTCAACCAGCCTAAGCCACTAATGAATCTGTGGAGAGCCTTGATGTCGACTCTCGACACAGAATTCAAACTCTCAAAGAAGGCCCCGCCAAGGTGGCCTCTACCTCAAGCTACCAAGGGCTGGGCAGTTAAAGAGGAAGTGTTCGCCAACTCCTCCTCATCGCAACATGCCCTGCAATAGTCCGGCTGGGATCTGTTCCAGATCCCCGTCAGCGACCTAATCTCACAGTGTCCCGTGATAAAACCGACAACCAACCTTAAGCTGGCCTTATCCAAGCCCAGCAGCCAACCTGTTATCCTATTGTCTACAGCAGGCCATAGACATCGAGAAACAAAACAACCCGATCCGTTCCCCCAACGCCTCTGCTCTTATTCCCTGACCCATCCATTGATGAGGCCGTAGAGGTGACAGGGGGTCAGGACCAACTATCAAATCGCCCCCAGAAAGCGAACCTAATCTAGCGAGTTCTTCTCACTTTAATAGAAAAATTGTTTTTTGGATCCTATCAACAAGAAAATTTTGCAGACGACAAAATAAATGGTAGCCAGATAATTGTAAGTCTAGTCGCCTTATTCTAATAGGTAGTGTGTTGGCTTAAGAAATATGAAAAAAAAGTATTTCTTCGGCTACTTCCTTTCAATAGATTTCGGGCAAAAACTCTGCGACTAAAATAAAATTGCCATGAAAAGTTTCTCAAAAAATCTGTCGTTCGAAATCGGTTTTAAACTGTAGGTCCCGTCACTCATGTACAAAATTAGCAAACACAACATAAGAGGTCTGAGAAGCTAGGGTTGTAATGACTAATTATGTATGTATGTATGTAGATGGTGCATGCTAAACGACATGTTCAGCATATCTTCTCATTCAACTTCAATTAATTCTTGGCAAGTCACTAAAGATGTGTGCGACCTGGCAAAGTCTATTTGACCAAGGTGCCGTCTTTTTAGATAGCTTTGTTCCAATTTTTTAACACATTATCGATTGTGTGTAGCTGTATTTCACCAATGGCTTCACGAATATTGTCCTTTAAAGCGTCAATTGTCTCTGGCTTGTCGGCTTTGACGGCACTCCACAAATAATAGTCCAACGCTGTCAAATCGCAGCTCCGAGGTGGCCCAACGACATCAGCTCTGCGGCTGATAATGCGATCTTCAAAAACAGAGCGCAAAACATCGAGTGTAGCTTCGGCTGTGTGGCACGTAGCGCCGTCCTGTTGAAATCAAATGTTGCCAATATCCTCCTGTTCAATTTTTGTGAACAAAAATTCGTTCAACATGGTCCGATAACGATCACCATTGACTGTAACGGCCACTCCTCCTCCTCATTTTCGAAGAAAAATGGCCCAATTATGCCTCTGGACCAAAATCCGTACCAAACAGTGACTCGTTTTGGGTGCGTCGGCTTTTCAATGTAAGCGTGCGGGCTTTCTGTGCCCAAAATGCGACAATTTTGCTTGTTTACATACCCGCCAAGATCAAAATGAACTTCATCTGAAAAGATGATGTTTTTGCCAAAATCGGCATCTTCTGGTGTAGGCTACTGCATGGCCAGCCGAGGCAGCCATTTGAATGAAATTATTTTCCATTTTTAACCGGAAGGATTTTACTTTCAAATAAAAAAATAAATTTGAGAAAATATTCAGAATTTTTATTTTAAAGAATTTCCAGAAAAAAATTATTTGGCGGACCCTTTAAAAACAGGCTAACGAAACTATTGAAAAGTGTATCGAAGTAAAAGCAGAATACTCAGACCAATTTAACAAATCTATTTCAATGAAAGGGTATCTCTTTTAGAAGGCGTCTAAAGGGCTAAGATAATTAATTATTTCCTTAAGTTGTTAACCACTTTTTTTCAACCACTTTTCCATTGCAGCCCTTTTTCTTTATCTGTCTGTTGTTAGTTTTTTTGCGGCATTTATCACCAGCAATTTATCATTATCGTGTTTTAATAATAAAAGTTTTGTTTGCAAGAGAAACAAAAAAAAAATTTTGTTTTTGTACTGTTTGTTGGTGTTCATTGCCAACAAACAAAAAACTTACAAACATATTGAGAAAAACGTAAGTTTTTCTTTTTATTCAACGGAAAAAAAAATAAAAAAAAATTTGTTTTATTGCTCCAAAATAAATAACGTTTTAGTTTTTCTGCTTTTATTACGTAGTTCTTCTCATATTTTTTTTGGTGTATATTTTTATAAAATTTTTATATATTAGAGGCCATATGGCAAATGGCCAAGTGCGGCTAATATTTTTTTTCTTGTTTCTGATGCTGTTTTTGTTTTTGTTTTTCTTTGCAACAAATTGAAATAGTTTTTCTCTTAGCTTTCCAAAACACTAGAATTATTATGAACATTTTTATGTATGACAGCTAAAAAAAAAATATATTTCAAGTGGTAGATGAACCCAGAAAAAAAATCAAATTTTTGTTTTAATTTTTCTTTACTAGAGAATCTAGAAAAACGTATCGCCTTAATTAAAATCAACAATAAAATGTACACGAACATTAACGAATTTGCTTTAATTTAAATCAATTAATAAAACAGCAACAACAAAATCACAAATAAAACCAATTATGAGATCTTAATTAAGAAAAGAAAAAATCGTAAAATTTTACTCAAAAAAATTTTTTTTTGTTGGCTCTCTTCTCTGTGATTTAAAATTTTGAAATTAACAATTAAAAAAAACATTTTTAAAAATTTTAATTCTTGGATGTTCTATCATCCAATCGATCATAAACGGATGTGCTCTACGGAAAGAGGCTCTGTGATTTATTTTGCTAGAGCTCAATCCGTTGTAAAAACAATAGAACAGTGAACACAGGCCATATTGCAACGGATATAGGTAGAAAAGGTGGCAACCAAGGGGTTGAGGTAGATATGCTTAAGACCATTATGATACCACAAACATTCATTTTTCCTACTCATGCAGCTATACAAGGCTTCTGTTGTAGCCACTTATACATCTAATATCCATTGCCGACAGATCATTTTCAATCGTCTATATAGTAGCTCTAATGGCGCCTTCTCCCCCTCCAAAATAGTGCTGGGCATGTGCCCAATTTCTCGTTAATACTGCTTCTGCTTATGTCCAAGACCTACACACAGCTACTAAAGTATACATACGGTTAAAAAATTGCCGAAATTTTTTTAAATAATCCGTTTTCGTTGAAAATGCATTGGTTAAAAAATTTCTGAAATTGAACTGAATTGTGGCCCTGCACAGGTCCACAAAGGTATGCATCCGATTTACAAATTTCACAAATTTCTGAACCAATGCAAAAGACCGTCTTAAAATCGAAGAAATATGTCAGACAATTATAAATATTTTCAACGAAAACGGATTGGTTAAAAAATTTCTGAAATTTGTTAACATTTGTGGGCCTGTGCACGAGGAAAGTTGTCAGACAATTACACAGATTTTCATCGAAAACTAATCCGAAATAAATTCTGAAATTTGTTATCCGTATGTATACTTTTGTGGCTGAGTGTATACGTCGCATAATGCTATGTCCAGTAATTTTTCCAACAACTACGTAGAGAGTGCTGCTTTAGAGTTTGAACAGACTATTCGTGTGCTCTCTATCCTTACTTAATTGACAATTACAAGCCTTTAGTCAGGATTACAACCATTTTTCGTATTTACAGCCTCTGCTTGTGTCCAAGACCATTACGTTCTATAATGCAATGCCCAGTAATGATTCCAACAACTACGTAGAGAGTGCTCATTTAGAGATTGAGGAGGCTATTCGTGTGTCCTTTTACTTAATTATTAATTATAACCCTTTAGTTAGGATTACAACCATTTTTTTCGTATTTACAGCCTCTGCTTGTGTCCAAGACCATTACATACGTTCTATAATGCAATGCAAAGTAATGATTACAACAACTACGTAGAAAGTGCTCATTTAAAAATTGAGCAGGCTTTTCGTGAGCCCTTTTTACTAAATTATTTATTACAATCTCCTTTAGTCAGGATTACAACCTAGCTTGTCACACCACTCATGTTGTTCTGTGTGTTAATTTATATTCATGAGTAGAACCAAAGAATATGGATATAAAGAATGCGCATCATGTAGAAGTAAAATTTCTTATGGCGGGTCGTAATATCACGACCCGCTCTCACCAAATTTTTTTTAAAAATCATTTCTGGGTGAGGGGAGAGGAAGACAGAAGGAAAATGAACACAAACAAAGAGCGTAACAATGTGTTGCTCTCATCGTACGTATGCACATGTGTATGTATTCTTGTGTTTTTTGATTTAGTTGTCGATCAGACTGCGACAAGAATACATGTGCTGCGGATGCTTTATCATTTTATTTCAGAATAACACTCGAAGAATATTTTGTGTTAAAAATGTTCTATGTCATTAGCTCGGCGTATTTTATTTTTTATTTTGTCCCATAGTATATTTTTTTTAATGCTTTGGAATGCTCGTTTTTTTTTCTTTTAATAAAAAATGGTTTTTTATTCTTTTTATTTTTATTTATCTAAAAAACATGGCCTAATTTTTAAGCCAAAGATGGATAGCTTTATGTTCTTTTAATAATAAAATCGATGTTTTATTTTATTTTTATTTATCCAAAATTATTAAGCCAAAGATAGACAGCTTTACATATGTATGTTGATGAACTGAAAGTAAAAAAGAGTATATTACTAACACTTTTATATGGCTGTAAATAAATAAATTCTCTCAACTTATTTTCTCTCTCTCACTCACTAATCCATAACCATAGCCATGTGTTAACCTAGAGGAAAATTGTTAGTAATAATGTCAAGTCTACTTATTAACCCAATGATATGTATATATGATCGGAAAATATAGAAAAATTGTACTGCACTAAGACACTAAGACACCGTATTTAACTTGGCAAGTATTCTTCCAAAAAACGAAATCATTTCTCATTGATATTAGTGAATACTACTGTGATATTTCTTGGGGTGTATCATTGAAGTCTGAAAAAAGCGACATGAACCTTCTTCTTTAAAAAAAAACGAACATTCTTGATGTTCGTGTCCTATGTGTGTAAAAAGCCGAAGATGTTCTTACCCTGAGGGTCATTGGTGCCGACGTCTGTTTTTAACACCAGAAAAATAAATAAAAAAGTGGTCAAACAACAAAAACGCACGATGAGAACAACGCATGATGAGAACAACGCATTGTTACGCTCTTGGTTTCTGTAACCTTCCCTTCTATCTTTCCCCCCGCGTCCTGAAATATTTTTGAAAAATATTCCAAAATATGTTAAAATGCACATTCTTTATACTTTATTTTCTTTGATAGTGGTTAGTGCAGCAAACGAGTAAAGTATTTATTTTTATATTTTGTAGAGATGATCTTTTGATTTCCTCTCTTTTTTGATCTTCAAAATATGTATGTTTAAAAATATTTTAATTTATTTTTTGTTTTTTATTTTAATATTTTTCAAAAAGTATTCGTAGTCGTATTATTAATTGTTTATTTACACTTGTGGTGTGTGTCTTGTTTATGCCAAGAGAGCAGACAGACAAGCCGTCTTGTAAACACTGTTTGTTGCCAAGTATTTCATCCGTTTCTGTTATTTTCTGAACATAATTTTTCATTTAAGTTTACCAAGTGCTTTGTTTTTTTTTCGTTTTTTTTTTTTTGTATAATTCTGACAGATTATTTGTTTTGTTGCTGTTATTGCACTTTTTCACTTATGGAACAGAAAAACTTTTCTTTTGTAAATAGAAATCGATACAAAGAACAATTTTTGTTCACTATTCAGGCTTTTGTTTTTGTGCAATCGACTTAGCCAGTCAGTCATACTGGGTGTAATAAGCTCTTAAACTAATTTACAAAATGAACACAAAAGAATATTCAATTCAATTATTTTCTTTAAAAAAAAGGGGGTCAAAGTTCATATAAGAGCAATATTTTGTTGTAAAAAAAAAAACATAAAACAAACATACATATTTCAATGGCTTAAGCATTAAAGAATATATAAATATTCTCGAATAAAAATGAAAATAAATGAAATAAAGAAATTGAATTTTTTTAAAGGTCAAAGGTTAGAGAAAAGCGTAATGTTTTAAAAAGAAAATAGAATCGAAGTGATAATTCTTGAGTTAAGGAAATAAATTAAAAATCTGTTTGCACTTGCTTGACAGAATCGTAGGTCCACGTTATTGGTCAATCATAGTCATATCGTCCCCTGTGGGCATGGTAAACTGCTTTGAAACATATGTTTTACCATCACAGCATCACAGGAAACTGTTCAGTGTGCTTTTAGGTATCCCACCGCTGAGAATAACGTGCATTTCTGAATTAAAAAATAAAGAGGGGACATTAAAGGAACAAAAACTTTCGGATAACTATTAATAATGGTGTCTAGTCGCCGTGGCCTAGTACTTAGTGTGTTGGCTTATTAGGTGTGAGCCCTAGGTTCTAACCCCAGATATCTCCAACTCAACGAAAAATGAAAACATATTTCTACGGCGTCTTCCTCTCAGCAGATTTCTTGAGAGTAAATACAAATTGCCAATTTAAGTTGCCGTGATCCAGTACGTAGTGTGTTGGCTTATTAGACGAATAACCAGGGTTCGAGCCCCAGGCCAGACATCAAAACGAAATATGAAAAAATATTTCTTTGGTGACTTCCTCTCAGCAGATTTCTGGCAAAAACTCTGAGAGTAAAATAAAATTGCCATGAAAAGTTTCTCAATAATCTGTCGTTCGGGGTCGACTTTAAACTCTAGGTCCCGCCACTCATGTATAAAATTAACACACACAACATAAGTGGTTTGAGAAAGTAGGTGGAAACCCAGACAAAAGGGCTGTAATGACCAATTTTTTTTTTTTTTTTTTTTTTGTCTTCAGCCGGAGGTGGGAATCTTCGAAAGACACTTTCGTTGCAACAAAAGAGTGCACGATTCACCATCACTGGTGCCTACGTACTAAACCCACCCCCTACACACTTCAACCACTCTCCCCCCGCGGGACTGCCGTAAGGTATTACTTCGCGGAGGGCTGGTTAGCTTAAAAGCTTTATCACATTAATTCAAATTTCGCCTCCGTTCCTCCAGTCTTCGGAGTACTATCATAACTTCAGCCATTCACTGGCTATATTGACTCCATAGAATTCTACAGTTCAACAGCTCTTCCATTAGCCGGTTTGGTCCTAAATTCGTTTCTCCCGGCCATCTAAATCTGGGACAGCATGTTAGAATATGCTCCGCATCTTCCTCCTCATCTACACAGTTTGGGCATATAGGAGAAGTGTCATGACCAAATCTGTGCAGGTACTTTCTGAAGCACCCATGACCAGTTAGGAACTGGGTCACGTAGTAGTTCAACTCGTTCGTTCTTCATCCAAAGCGTTACATCAGGGACAAGACGAAATGTCCATCTTCCCTTTAGACTGCTCTCCCATCGTGACTGCCATTTGTGCATGGAAGTCCTTCGTTCCTCCGCTTTTATAGCTGCTATTTGTCCCGGGTACTCGAGACGGCGAAGGTATATCCTTCTCATCTCGTCCGCCAGTATATCTATTGGTATTGTCTTTGCCAATACCAAAACTGCTTCATCAGACACTGTCCTGAAGCCACTTATCCGTCTAATCGCGCTTAGACGATACACCGAGGACAGTATCCTCCTCCTCGTCCCCACTGAGAGTGCCTCCGACCATATTGGGCAAGCATACAGCATTATCGACGTTACTACCGCCGAAATTATTCTCCTTTTAAATGGACCTGGCCCTCCAATATTTGGCATCATCCTCGCCAGTGCTCCCTGTGTTACAGATGCTTTTTCACCGATGTATTTCACGTGCTCCTTGAAGTTCAACCTGTCGTCGCCAATTATGTATGTATGTATGTATGTATGTATGTATGTATGTATGTATGTATGTATGTAACTATCAAGGATCTTGAGGACTGGCTCTCAAATATTGTATAACGATGTTAGCAAACATAGTGGAAAAGGGGCTGAAATCAATAGGCCTTGATTTAAAAATTGTTTAAATTTTTCAGAAGGAATTCATGTCATAAAGAAGAAGGAAGAAATGTCCCTGTAGGTGAATGTCAGGCCTTCAAATGTGTGTTGACCTAAGCAATCCATTTTGGAATTTTAATAACGTTTCCTTGGGAAATAAATGTTATGCGAGTAATGAGATCCATTCTGCGTACTTACAGAAGCACTGGGACCTGGAAGAAGGTTAATCTGTGCATTTTGTTCGTCTTAGGAATCTTGAATATGGCCTAAACGAAGTTACTCGGTTTGTTCTTTTTATTTCTACAGAAATAATTTATGCTATGTTCGAGCCGCTTAGGAAGTTATGTTGTGATATATTTTACACACTCTTATTCGATTTATTCGCAAAATGTTTGCCACGTAACTTATAGCTGTAGTCTTCAAGAGTTCCTTCCCAAGCAACTAAGTTCAATACCCTGGTACGATTATGCAATCGTTAACCATTATGAAGGACCAGCTAATGTACCTTGAAGAGATTTTTAGGCGTGAAGAACTTTTATTTTTCTACATTCTGTTTTTGACGAGAGCTTCTGTATTTTCTTTTGTTGACTTTAGATGTGTAGGCTCCAGCTGGTGATGGAATGTCTGCCATTTGTCAGACAATTTGCAAACCTTTTCGGTCAATTTCTTCCAAAGTTTACATTGGTCTGAATAGCAAAGAGGACTGAAGGGTGGACACAATAGTAGCAGGCCGGAAAAACTAACTCAGAGTGTCCAGAATCTGGAAATTTATTAGGCGAGAGTTCATGAGTTCAAATTTTAGTTTTACCATCTCGAAAAAAGAAAGGAATACAAAAAAAAAAATATTTCTTTCTAAAGGGTCCGCCAAATAACTTTTTTTTTTTTGAAAATGCTTTAAAAAAACTACTGAATATTTTCTCAAATTTCTTTTTTTTATTTGAAAGTACAATCCTTCCGGTTAATAATGGAAAATAATTTCATTCAAATGGCTGCCTCGGCTGGCCATGCAGTAGCCTACATGATCGGTCCAATTTTTAAGCACATTATCGATTGTGTGCAGCTGTATTTCACCAATGTCTTCACGAATATTGTCCTTTAAAGCGTCAATTGTCTCTGGCTTGTCGGCGTAACACTTATCTTTGACGGCACCCCACAAATAATAGTCCAACGGTGACAAATCGGAGCTCCGAGGTGGCCAAACGACATCAACTCTGAGGCTGATAATGCGATCTTCAAAAACAGGGCGCAAAACATCGAGTGTACCTTCGGCTGTGTGGCATGTAACGCCGTCCTGTTGAAACCAAATGTTGCCAATATCCTCCTCTTAATTTTTGTGAACAAAAATTCGTTCAATATGGCCCGATAACGATCGCCATTGACTGTAACGGCCTGTCCTTGCTTATTTTCGAAGAAAAATGGCCCAATTATGCCTCTGGACCAAAATCCGCACCAAACAGCGACTCGTTTTGGGTGCGTCGGCTTTTCAATGTATGCGTACGGGTTTTCTGTGCCCCAAATGCGACAATTTTGATTGTTTCCATACCCACTATGATCAAAATGAGCTTCATCTGAAAAGATGATTTTTTTTTTTGCCAAAACCGGCATCTTCTGTAAGTCGATCGCAGGCCCACTTAGCGAAGCGAAAACGCATTGGATGGTCAATTGGCTTCAACTCCTGAACCAATTGGACTTTGTATGGTGTCATACCAAGGTCTTTATGCAAAATTCGTCTCAATGATGTCTCCGAAATGTTCAATTGTTGAGAACGAAGGTGAATTGATGTTGATGACGCTTCACGCACACTTTCTGCCACAGCAGCAATATTCTCGGGTGTACGCACTGTTTTTGGCTTTTCACGCTTTGGTTTATCGATGAGGATGCCAGTTTCTTTCACTTTTTTCACAAGATAACAAACATACGGAGCTGACGGTGCTTCTCTTCTTCCAATATCCGTACGCAATTTTCGCACACATTCTGCAACATTACCATGATTTTCAAAGTAATGTCGCCATATTTCCCAGCGCTGTTCAAGCGTATACACAACCATATTCGTTCAGCGGAAAGATAAAACTAATTATCTGTCAAATCAGACATGAGCTAAGTGTTACCATTCACGAAATAGGCACTAGTTGAAAAAAAACGTTAGATGGCGGACCCGATACAACCTCCTCTCAGCGGTCGTTTAATAAAAGTTCTGAGTGTAAATAAAATTGCCATGAAAAGCTTTTTAAATCTGTTGCTCGTAGCCGTGCTGCAAGTCCCGCCACTCATGGATGAAATTATAAAACACTACTAGGGCTGTGTGAGAAGTTAGGCTCTAACTCTGACTAAAGCGTTGTAATGGGGAATAGAGTAAAAGCAATATAAGGAAGCAGAATAAGGTATTTATGTCCCGTGTATGGAGAACTTGGCATACTATACTGGGTAACAATGCGCCGTGTACTCCTCCAATTCTTCAATAAATTATTGATGATCATATCACAAGTAAACGTTTACGGCATTAAATTATGTCTCCAATAAAGGAGATATAATCAATTTCATGCATATTAAATGGATTTGTTCCTCTTACATAATTTCAATTTGTGATGACTTGTTACGTGAACACCAAAATTTAATCAAAAAAAATTTGCTCTAGAAATTGCATTCTTAATGGGATTCACAAAACTGTCGCTCTGTTTGTCTGTCATTCATTGGCTGTAAAATGAAACGTTTGCCTTATTATGTGCTACGAATACTGATATGATAATTGAAAACATTATAATTACATCACGATTTTGATTTGTAGAATTAAAATTTTCTTTTTTTCGCACTCGTTTCTAGTATTTCGTTCTGAAACACCCATTTCTGTTCAAACCTTTTATGCAAACGATTTTCCTCTTTGCTTTATCCTCTAATCTTCACAAAATTGCTGTACAAAGTACTGCAAAAAAACCCCGAAAAAAAACACGTGAAATTAAAAGAAAATTTAGAACAGTTTGATGTTGCCCTGCTACATACATAGTATGGCCGCAGCAAGTAACCAATTGACGCAGTACAACAAAACTTTTGTTAGAAGTTTAGTTTCGGTTGCAGCAAAATCACCAGGCAACAGAAAGTTGAAAACAGATAAAAAGTTGCAAACCAACCAACCACCATCAACTTAATAATATTTTGTTGTTGTTTTTTGTTCGCAAGCACAACGCAGCAAATGTTGTATGTTGCATGTTTATTCAATTCGTTTACACCACTGCAGCAGTTTGAGCGTGTGTTAAGCATAAGAAAACTTATTTATGTTGCTGAACATGATGACGATAATAATGATGATGTTGCTCCAATTCTATTTTTTTTCCTCCATATCGTATAGCGCCAAGAATTGTCGAAGAAGTCTATGATGACTGAGTGGCTGACTAACTGACTGACTGGCTGTTATAATTTTGTTACGCTCACAAAAAAAAAACAAAGAAGAAGAAAAAAAACAGATTTTGTCGGTAAAACCTGTTGGTGCTTATGATGACGTTTTTTTTTCATAATCGAAAATAAATTCAAATATAGAGTGAAGCAATAGAGGGTTTCATAATTGTTACACCATCTAAGTTGTGTGTGTTAATTTTATTTTTAAGTTGAGGACCCTAAACGTTAAACGTCTGTTCAGAGGAAGAAATATTTTTTCACTTACCATCACGTCAGGTTTTCGAGAAAAAGGGGGCTGAAACCCCTAAAAGTAGCGTTTTTGGCCATTTTTGAATAATTGTAGAGTTAAACACTGACGTGCTAGAACCATTGCTATTGTCAGAAATTGACAATTGATCTTTGCTCTTTAACATCTTTTAAAATGCTCCTTAAAGTAGGGGGTGGGGGTTTATGTCAAGGGGTGCAAGAGAAAAATAAACACATTACGGAGGTCTTTAAAAATAAATCAGATTTAATTGAAAATTGTCACTCAGGGGTTTTTGGGGTCGCTGATTACAGATCTTCATTCAGATTTAAAAAGTTCAAAATGGCGGATCCAATATGACGGTCAAGTAAATCTGAGTAATTTTTATAAATTCTCGAAAACCTGACGTAATGGAAGATTCGCGTTCAGCGCGCAAAATGCCTTCGGAAACACCTGGAGCCATCTTATTTGCAAAACGCATGCAGGGCTGCGTAATTCAACACATTAGCTACTAGACTACGGCGAATTTTTTTTAAGTTCTCTCTTGGTAAACCATCATTTTGTAATTATTTTTGGTGGTTGTTTTTCGAAATCCTCTTCGGTTTTTTTTTTTAAATGGGGACCTACACCTACAGTAATCCTCACGTCTAATAAGTCAACACACTGCCTACTAGGCTACGGCGAATTTTTTCTTGGTGCGTACTTCGAAAACCGCCATTTTGTTTCTGTTTTAGAAACAAATTTTTTTTGTCGTTGTTTTCCGACGTCTTCTTCAGATTTTTTAAAACGGAGACATTTCATTACAACCCGTCAGTTAGGATTAAAACCTATCTTCCCATACCAGCTATGTTGTATGCGTTAATTTTATATATGAGTGGTGGGACTTACAATTTAAAGTCGCCTCCGCTCCGTACAAGAGATTTTTTTGAGAAACTTAACTGCAATTTTTTAATTACTCCCAGGGTTATTGCCAGAAATCTGAAGAAATCAGGGAAGAAGTCCGCGAAGTCATGGAAATATTTTTTCATGTTTCGTTTTGTTGGAGATGTCTGGCCTGGGGTTTGAACCAAGGCCTCCCCTATAATAAGCCAACACACACCTACTAGACTGGAAAAAATTTTAAAAACAAAAATGTTTTTGGTCGTTTTTTTCCATCTTCTCTTCAGATTTTTTAAAACGGAGTCCTTCACCTACATACCTACATGTATATAATTGGGCATTACAACCCTTCAGTTAGGATTACAACCTAGCTTCTCACACCATTTATGTTGTGTGTGTTATTTCATACATGAGTGACGTAATCTGCAGTTTAAAGTCGATCGATGAGATATCACGATAGCTTCTTTAGAGCATTGAAAAATGAAGAGCAGAAATGATAAAAGTCTACGTCATAGCATGAATGAACACTAGCAAATAAGGTGGACAGCAGTTTCACCCTCTTCGAACGATTTACAACCTCCTGCTGAAGTCATTTAAGCGACGCCTATGCGTTTGCCTACCACATTTTTCATGACCCAAGATACTAGATGCAGTGATAGAGATGACCTTGCGATCTAACTGAAAAGGTTGATCGGTAAACTAACTATTCAATCTAGGCCTAGTAAGTCTGGCAATTCTAACAAGACTTTTCCCTTCCTTAGCAATGTGCAGATAGACCTGCTTGCGTTAAAAACTATAAGCTTTACGAAGGTACATATACATACATACATAATTGGGCATTATAACCCTTCAGTTAGAATTACAACCTAGCTTCTCAGACCACTTATGTTGTGTGCGTTTATTTCATACATGAGTGAAGTGAGCTGCAGTTTAAAGTCGGCTCCAAACAATAGATTTTTGAGAAACTTTTCATGGCAATTTTATTTCAACAGTTTTTGTCAGAAATCTGTTGAGGATCTACACCCACAGTTATGCCATACTCATGGAAAAGAGGCAGTAAACCGTTATTCTGTTACTATTTTTGGATCCAAGTTTTCACAGACTTCTTACGTTTTTTTTTTCTTGAATGGAGATCACAAACAAAAGGGCAGGCCCTACGCATGCAATGCGTTGTTTTGCAATTCGAAGAGTGGGTTATTGGAGGAGGAAACTGAATTAATCACACTAACCTACTGTAAAGGTTGAAGTCGCCGTATTCTAGTACGTAGTGTATTGGCTTATTAGACGTAAGGCCACGGTTCAAACCCCAGGTCAGACATCAAAACGAAACATGGAAAAAATATTTCTTTGGCGACTTCCTCTCAGCAGTTTTCTGGCAAAAACTCGTAGAGTAAATAAAAATTGTCATGAAAAGTTTCTCAAAAATCTATCATTCGGAGTCGACTTTAAACTGTAGGCCCAGCCACTCATGTATAAAATTAACTCACACAACATAAGTGGTGTGAGAAGCTAGGTCGTAATCCCGACTGAAGGGTTGTAATGACCAATTATGTATGTACGTTTGTATGAAACCTGGTGTAAATGGAGACCCATACATACCCATTTTTGTATTTAATTCCGATTAAGTTTCTAATTCCAAATAATTATATGAAATTTAAAATGAGAACCTATTTTTAAATATTTTTGTTCTGATGTTAAAAAGTCGCCGTGTGAAGTCGCCCTAGTCTAGTAGGTAGTGTGTTGGCTTATTATCCGTAAAGCCCCAGGCCAGACATCAAAACAAAATACAAAAAGAATTTCTTCGGCGACTTTCTCTCAGCAGATTTCTGGCAAAAACTCTGAAAGTAAATACAAATTGCCATGAAAAAGTTTCTCAAAAATCTGTCGTTCGGAGTCGACTTTAAACTGTAGATTCCGCCACTCATGTACAAAATTAACACACACAACATAAGTGGTGTGAGAAACTAGGTCGTAATCCTTCAGTCAGGTTGTAATGACCAATTATGTTATGTTAAAAATATGCACAAAATCTACACCATTAGATGGGTACACCCTGTTATTGTTAGTGTTAATGTTAAAATAAATTGTCAGTTATGTTTTACTTCATTTTTACACCAATACCATCAATTCCCATCACTGAACAGCAATGTCTGGCGTCTAAATTATAAAAACGGAAATTTAAAAAAAAACTGGAGGTGAATAATTTAAAAATTACAACGAAAAAAACAAGAAAAAAATTCTTAGAGTTTAAATTTAGAATTTAAGTTGTTTTTTTTAGAAAATAGAGTAGTAGAGTGTTATTAAAGTCGTTTATTGTAGAGTATGTAAGCAAAAAAAAAAACCAAAATTATTATAAAAAAGATTACCATATGCATTGTATGTGTGTGTGTGTTATATTTTTTTTTTGCAGTAAAGTGAATGGGGTTCTACTTACTAGCCAAGTTTGTTGTTTTTGTTTACGGCTTAAAGACCACCTTTTATATAGAAAATGAAATAAATTAAAAATTAAACAAAAAAACCAAAAAAACAAATGAAAAAAAGGAAAATTTTAAGGCAAAAAAATAAAAAATAAAAAGAAAAACCAAAGCAAACATAAACTAAATCGAATACTGACTGCTGCACACAGCTTTTGTAAGTCAAAGCCTGTAAAAAAAGTTAGAAAGGAAGTGCTTCATTTATGATTTTAAATGTGCTGCACACTGTAATGAAAACAGCAAAGAAAAACTGTTAAAACCATATTAGAAAGGCCAAGAAAACCAGCACGTGCCTTTTGTTTTTCCTTAAAACCAAACAGTGACTGGCGAAATTTCCACCAAACAAATGTACGAATGCCTGAAACTCTTATGATTTTCAACCATCGAATCGATTACCAGTTGAAGTTTAAGTTACAAAATATAAAAAAAAAGACTCAAGAAATTACAAAAATTATAACCTTTTTACACAATCATGTCTTTAAAGGTAAGTTCTTGTATTATAAAACCGTTATAATTATATTCTCTTTTAAAATTTTACATTTAATTGTTAAAGAAAATTGTTAAAAAAAAAATTTGGTTTTTTTCTACTAAGAAAACAAAAAAAAAAAAAAAAAAAAAGAACGATTTCATTGCATTACTTAATAACGTCACAACGTCACAAGAAAATTTCACAGTTACAATGCGATAATTGCGTGTTGATAACAATAACTGTGTAAGAAAAACAACAAAAAAACACAACAAACAACCGAAAATAATTATTATTATGATATAAAACTTCATATACCGCCACCATCATAACTATTAAAAAATGATTGTGTCTCTGATAATAATATGTTTACTGAAATACAGTAAAGTCAAACTATTATGAAACGGCAATAAAAAAAATTTTCATAATTTTCATATTAAATCTTATCTCTTCTATATCGGCATCATTACAAGAGTAATAAATTCTTGACCCAAATTACAAGACTATTTGTTTAAATATGTAAAGTGAAGTCACATTGTAATGACAAGCTATTCATAGCCTTTCCTTATTTGGGCCTCTAAGCAAAGGAGCATATCCTGGCTAGACTGCAAAATCACCTATTTTCATGGCGGTGCCCTTGGCCACGATAGAAGACAAGAACTGTACGAATGTAAAGCTCATACTTACATTCATAATTGGTATTTACAACCCTTCAGTCAGGATTGTGAACCTAGTTTCTCACACTACTTATGTTGTGTGTGTTAATTTTATACATGAGTGGCGGAACCTACAGTTTAAAGTCGATCCCGAACAGAGATCAGCAATGAATCGCTTTTTCGCCACCCATGGAGTACTCATGAAATTTTGAGTATGAGTAAGTCAACAGTATTGGAATCCAACTACTCTGATTCAATTGTACTCAGTACAACATTGATTTATAAGTACAAGTTGCAATGAGTATGAGTACAACGTTGACATCAAACTCATAACATTCGAACTATGTTTGATTCATACGCCTACTCATTCAGATTCATAAATTTAGAAAAATACTTATAATACTCATAAAAGATTCGAGTGATTCGAATCATTCGTCAAAATTTACAGTCTTAGTTGTTGTTGCATTTACAAAGAAAGAAGAAAGACGTGTAAACAAAAAAGACAAAGACAGCAAGCAGAGCAAACACAACCTTCTTGTGATTATTGTAGTGTTCGTACGCGAATCATACTTATTTTGTGATTCGTGTATACGATGAGTCACGGAGAGTCGAAATCAATAACATCATGCGTATTGTTAAGTACGAGTACCATGAGTATTTCAAAATTTGAATATAAGTAGTATGAGTATGACATTAAAATAAGTATGAATGCGTATAAGTATCAGAAATTATAAGTATGATTCGAATCTGCTCATCGTTTTGAATACTCATTGCTGACCTCTGATTCCGAACTTTTCTTAGCAATTTTATTTACTCGCAGAGTTTTTGCCAGAAATCTGCTGAGAGCTGAGCTTAAACCATGACCTTACATCTAATAAGCCAAAACACTACCTACTAGACTACGGCGAATTACTCATCAAGCTCGAAAGCTTACCAAATCTTAAAACAAGGGGGACGAGACCGTTATTTAATCATTCTTGGCTGGGCATTTATTATACGATCTCTGTTAGCACAGAGCTTGAAAGAGAAACAGCCTGTCCCACTCTCTTGGGTGTTTTCCATAAACGTTGCAATTCGAAGGAAGAGGAAGAGACGGTCTTCTTCCATCACTGCCCAGTAATCGCTCGAACGTGTGTCAAAACACTATAGGCTCTGACGGAGTTAAAATAAAGAACATCGATGTGGATATAAGACAGTCTGGGATTGAAGATTGGTCATTACAACCCTTTAGTCAGGATTACAACCTAGCTTCTCATGTTATCCAAGTTGCGGGTGGTAATTTTATACATGAGTGGCGGAACCATCAGTTTGAAGTCGTTTCCGAACTACAGATTTTTTGAGAAACTTTTCTTAGCAATTTTATTTACTCGCAGAGTTTTTACCACAAATCTGCTGAGAGGAAGTCCCCTTAGAAATATTTTTTTAATATTTTCGTTTTAATGTCTGAGCTTAAACCACGACCTTACGTCTAATAAGCCAACACACTACCTACTAGACTACGGCGACTTACTCATCAAGCTTGAAAGCTCGTCAAATCTTAAAACAAGGGGGACGAGACCGTTATTTAATCATTCTTGGCTGAGCATTTATTATAAGGTCTCCGTCCGCACGTGACAGTACTTGAAAGAGAAACAGCCCGTCCGTTACGCGCTCCGTCGGGTGTTTTCGGCAAAAGTTGCAATTCGAAGAGGGAGGAAGAGAACGTTTGTCTCTTATTGCATCACTGCTTTGCACCCTTGCGAACGTGTTCGAAAACCCTAGGAAATCAGCCAAATATGTCTGAAATTAGGACAAAGGGCATTGCTAGGTATATACGAGACTCTGGACTAGAAGTTTCTTCCTAATAGTATAGGCATGAGGCAGAATCGATCACCGAAAGCGTTTTTGGATGACGAAATTTCTTTCTGAAAATCTCTTGTTTTACTGCGATTAAGTCCCTAATGAAGATAGTTTCAAAGTCCTTCGTTTTCCATTAATGTCGAAGATTTCTCAGGGAAAATTGAGATAATTCAAATGTAGCTCTTCTATGGATTTCGGGACATAGGTATTGGAAATTGCATTGTAATGTGTTGGACAGAACGGACACGAAGCTCGTAATCTCTGATATTTTACAAGGCATACGCATTCTGGCTAACAGGGAATGTACATAAATCGAAACGACCTAATATCGTTTAACAATAAAAACGATAAACAAAAGCTACCAGCTACACCAACACAATACACACGATACAAATACACACTAACACTAAGAATACAATGAACGTGTTGATTATCTAAAGCTGCACACACATATATATACAACGAACCTGGTTGCACCTGGTACCAACAACAACACGAAATGAAAATAAACCAGCTACGACAAATATGTGATAGAAAACATAAGCAAAGTACACAAGCAATAATTTACTAACAACAGAACTCTCGAGAAGGCGAGAACATGAACCTTCACCTTCAAGAATGTTCGTTAGACTGGTTGTGTCGGACTATAAAAGGGCTGGACAAAGCAAGCAGCAGTCAGTGTTAATTCAGTTAGCCTTGTGTGAAGTTGCGTGTGAACAAAATAAGTCGTGGTTGTAAAGATCCAGTGAATACTTGTGTGATCTAGTAAAGTGAATAAACAGATTATTATTGTTGTATCGTTAAGTTGTATACGGTGGCACGCAAAAGTAGTGTAAAGAATAAAGAGAGTTTAACTGAAATTAAACACATTTGTTTTTACTTTGTTTGCAATTAACGAACTCATATTTAAACGTTTTTAAAAAGGTAAAAACGTAACAATATTATTAGACTCTGTTGGATATCTGTGGATAAAGAGAGGACCGACTTGCTATATATATATGACCATCCATCGCATAAAAGAGGTTCTCACGGGTTACTGTTCCATTGACGGCATTTCGACGAATGACTTCCGTAGGAGTTGTGGGTGTGAGGAGATAAAAGAGACTGTCATTCACTTCATGTGTCAACGTCTTGTCATAAAAAGCCGGAGGTTTTCGAACACTTACTTGCTGACATCATTGACCGAGCTCTCTAATATAGAGATTGCTGCAAAAACAAGATTTATTTTGGACTTGAGTTGAGTTCCTTTAGGACATGTTTAATTCCTAGGTTCAATGTTGATTACTGTATCAAAATGGATCTAAATGCTGAGTGGGACCTGGTTCTCAAGAATATTTGTGTTAGATTACATGACTACCATAAAAAAATTTAGTTTTTTAAAGATTTAGGCGAAGAGGCTTAAAATTATGGAAGCTCTGAATGGGTTCGAGTTCACTGGATTGATGACAAAATTCTGAAACATAGTTTTTTTTCTCTTGTTTGCAGCAGCACTTGTTTCAAAAAAATTTGTTCATTTACGGTTCCTGAGCTAACTAAAGTCGATTTTATATGCAATAATTTGCACCAAGAGGACAGTGCAACACTGCCAAATAAATTTTTTGGGGATTTATTTCAGTCACGTATTCCAATAGTGCAAATTAAATGTCAATTTTTTTTCTTCTTTTAAATGCTAAATGATGCGCCACACTATAAAGGCCAAAGGCGTGAACCGTAAATGTTAATGAACAAGGCAAACATTTTATTGCTCGTTGCGCGGTGCAAGATGATTATTTTTGGAAACAACGAAAAAAGAACAGGTGAACTTTTATTAAAGTTTTTTAATACAGCAATTAGCAGCTATTAAATACCATTCAAAAGGTCTAAGTACAGCTGTTGTTTTTTTTCTGTGTCAACAAACACATTTATTTACCAACTTACGCTCATAGTCAATATCTTCATTGCTGCCTGACGTTATCATTGTGTTTGATTTATAATTAACTGTGGAGTCTCTTATAATAATAGCTGGCACTTGCAGCATCATGCCATAAAAAATATTTAATGTTTTAATTTTCTTTTTTTTTATATTAATTTAAAAGCGATAAGACAATAATTTCTTTCTTAAAAGAAAATAATGAGGCCGTCGTACTTTTGCATCAACCACTGACATTTGCAAAATTTAATTTAAAAAAAAAATTGTTTCCCAACATATTCGTCAAAATCTTTCGTATTTAAAATACCAAATAATTCTTCAAAAACTTTAATTTAAAATATTTATGAAAAATAATTACAAACATTTTTATTTTCTTTATACGGTAATTGGATAAATCTGCACAAAACCAATTGAAATTGAAAGTTGACTAGTCGGTAACCCAGCAAACATTTTAGGCAAAATAAAAAACTTAAATATCAAGTAGTTTTGTTTACCGAAAATTTCTGCAGAACAGAAAATGGGTGGGGGTTTGGACACAGCAATACATTATAAGATTGAAACTATGGAGGAGGTACTGCATGAAGCGAACTATCTTATGACGCCATTTTTAAGACCAAAATCATGAATATACCTATATTTGATAATGAATGCTTACTGTGTCATTTACATACATACATATGTATATGACTGAATGTGCTGTGAAATACTTCAGTGTAATAGTTGGAACACTTAGCAGTGGGGTCACAATACGTTACTGCTTAAGCTGAAGTCGTATCACAATTGCTGTGGAAACGAGACGTAAATACAGGGTTGCTGATATGTATTGCAACCAACTTCAAGTTGTTATCATTTGTAAACCACTCGTCTGACAGCTGACAGATTTATTCCAGTGACAGTTCATTTTATTATTTACAAGCTTGAAAAAGCATTTTGATCGTGATGAAATTCAAGCGTGATAGTGTGATTGCTTTATATTTGGCTGGAAAACCACAAGTGGCTATCGTTAGAGCCCTCCAGCAATTAAATGTGAATAAATCTTTTGTTTCTCGTATCATTGCTCGTTACCGTGATACTGGCAGTGTTGCATCGCGTCCAAAAAGTGGACGAAAAAAAAAACGGTAACAACACCAGAAATGATCCGTAAAGTGAAGGACAGATTTGATCGAAATCCACGCCGCAGTGGTAGAAAAATTACTCGTGAGCTGAACATATCGCGAGAACGGATGCAACACATATTGAAAAATGAGCGTGGACTAAAGCCATTGAAGTTCCAAAAAGTGCAAGAGCTCACCGATGGACAAAAAAAGTTAGACTGGAAAGAGCCAAGGAGTTACTTCGCTTGCACGAAAGTGGCCAGTTACCGAATTTGGTTTTCTCCGATGAGAAGCCATTCCAAATTGAGCAGTTTGTGAACAAACAAAATGATCGGGTTTACTTGCCAAAGAGGTCAGCTGAAAATTTACACCTGCGATTGGCCACCAGAACTCAAGCGCCGCCGATGGTAATGGTGTGGGCCGCCGTAACGGCCGATGGTCGCTCCTCGCTCGTATTCATCGACCGTGGGTTCAAAATAAATGCCGAATATTATCGGGAAAATGTCTTAAAGACAGTATTGAAGCCCTGGGCAGACAAAAATTTCGGCCGCAGACCATGGACATTCTAACAGGAGTCAGCACCACCGCACTCAGCACGCGTCAACCAAGAATGGTTTAAAAAGAAGGTTCCTCGCTTCATTTCTACCGCACAATGGCCACCAAAATCTCCGGATCTCAATCCGTTGCGCCTGGGGCATTTTGGAGAGTAAGGTTCTCACTAAAAAATACCAAAGTGCCGATCATCTCAAGACGGCGCTTCGCCGGGAATGGGCCAAAATACCGCAGAGCCACTTTCGTGCAGCCTGTGATGGCTTTGTTGGCCGTTTGAAGGCCTTAATTCGTACCAAAGGTGGCCAATTCGAACAAATCTAAACTGATTCTA
Source organism: Sarcophaga variegata (assembly GCA_932273835.1). Lineage (NCBI taxonomy): Eukaryota > Metazoa > Arthropoda > Insecta > Diptera > Sarcophagidae > Sarcophaga > Sarcophaga variegata. The sequence goes on along the minus strand of OW026361.1, from coordinate 11,540,531 downwards.
AAATTTGATGTTATTTCCAACATTTTTTGCTTTTGAACAATAAAATTTAAAAAAAAAAAAAATTAAAAAAATATAGCGCTTTACTTTGTTGCATTATATATCAGCCACCCTGTAGAATCCTATCAACATTTTTATGGGGACTTTAAACAGGAATTTCTCTACTACATCTGTCAAATTAGTTGTCTTTTTTTTATTATTGGTCTCAATTGGCAATTGAGTAGAAGAGACCTCTCTCGTACGACAAAACTAGTACTTATCCTGCCCGTGCTTCTTTATGGCGCAGAATCATGGACCCTATTAAGTATTGAGCTCCTCAACGACATAGACGTTGTGCAGCGTATTAACATCAAGCGGCTACGCTGGCTCGTACATGTTGTTCGAATGGAGGAGGATGCTCCGGCGAGGCGGGTATTTGATGCGGGGATCAGCGGAAGTCGGCGAAGAGGATAACCTTGTTTGCGTTTTAGAAAGCCCTGTCATCGATTGGTGTGACCAACTGGTGTAGGCTCGCAAGAAGCAGTGGCGTCTGGAAGGATGTGTTACGGCAGGCCGAAATCCGTTAATCCGGTTGTTAATGGCCAATTAATTAAGAAAGTAAGTTATTTTGTTTGTTTTGTCAAATCACCAGGGCTGGATGTGGCAATCAACAAAACAACGATATTTGTTCGGCTCTGAAACTGTTAGTAGGTTAGGTTAGGTTAGGTTAGAGGACGTGTACTTGCCAATTAGGACAAGTACAGTACCCGGAGGTCGAATTGACCCATTGTACAACGTCCTAGTTTCTCACACCACTAATATTGTGTGTGTTAATTTTATACATGAGTGGTGGGACCTACAGTTTAAAGTCGACTCCGAGCGACAGATTTTTTTGAGAAACTTTTTCATGGCAATTTTATTTACTCTCAGAGTTTTTGCCAGAATTCTGCTGAGAGGAAGTCGCCTAAAAATACTTTTTTGGTATTTTGTCTTTGATGTCTGGCCTGGGGCTCGAACCCAGGCTTTTGCGTCTAATAAGCCAACACACTACCTACTAGACTACGGTGACTTCAACTGTTGGTAACTAACTCAAATTTTCTTTGAAAAATCTTCTTCAGCAAAGAGGCGTATTCCTGAAATCCAGGAGTGTTCAATGCTTCTCAAAAAAGTCACTATTTGGTGGGGATTTTAGGCAGGCATTGTCTTCGGTTAATATTTCTTTGAGGACGACGTTGGCATGGCCATGACTGTCAACGGCGAGCACTGCTGGTATGAGTACAGGCTTCTTTTGGCCTGCATTGAATGATCTAAAGACCTACAACATACGGTTTCAATAGGACAGTGCTACGTGTCATACAGCTCGCGCCACATGGGATATTTTGCGGGATTTTGAGGGATTTAATTATGGTCACTGTGATTATGTGGTTTGAACTTTTGCTTGTGAAGTTTAAGCAGATCTATGCGCATAAGACACAAATCATAGCGGTTTATTATTTCATTTGTAGAGATTTCCACTTCAAAAACTTTTGCTGGGTTATATTTCAGTCACGTTTTTTTTTACACAATTTAAAAAAGTCTTTCTGTCTGCTAGCGAAACAAATATAATTTCTGTTTTTATGACTTAAAATGCCAAAATAATGTCTTTTCCAGGCGCTACATTAAATAAATAAAATTATTACCCCATTAACTACCATTAACTGTAAATTCTAACGTTAAAATAAAAGCTTATAAAATCGATTTTTATGCTTTCAACTGAAAATATTAGAGACAGAGAAGCAGTAAAGATTGCTAATAAATTGACAAAATAGGTATTCACCAGGAAAAGTAAAAATATTCTGTTTACAAAGCCTATTAATAGGACGTTATTCTAAATTGGGTTGTAAAGGGTGTTTTTTATAGAGGTATAGAACTTTAAGTTGGCATACTTATCAAGATGGCGACCGATTTAACAGCTGTCAAGTGATTTATTCTCAGTTTGGTTTGGCAATTCATCATGAATAGACTCACGCCTGAACAACGCTTGCAAATAGTGCAATTTTATTTCGAAAATAATGGCTCTGTGCGGAAAACGTATCGCGAACTACGTCCATTTTATCGTCGACAAAATCGTCCATCAGAGCAGTTAATTCGAACGTTATTGCGAACGTTTTCGCACCACGTTTACTCTTATTGATAACTCGCATCCCCAGAGACGCTGTACGGTGCGTACAGAAGAAGCTATTGCTGCTGTAGAGCGTAGCATTGAGGAAGACGCGAATGAGTCCATCCGCCATCGAGCACAGGAATTGGATCTGTGTCCATCCACTTTATGGCAGATTTTTCATTCCTGAATTGAATAACCATGATGTCCAGGAGATGTGGTTTCAACAAGACGGCGCAACATGTCACACAGCTCGTGCCACAATAGATTTATTGAAAGACACGTTTGGTGACCGCCTAATTTCACGTTTTGGACCTGTGAATTGGTCTCCAAGATCTTGTGATTTAACACCGCTAGACTACTTTCTGTGTGGCTATGTAAAGTCATTGATCTATGCGGTAAAGCCACAAACGCTTGACCATTTGGAAGACAACATTCGCCGTATTATTGCCGATATACGGCCACAACTAGCAAATAAACATCATCTGTATAGTCCAGATCTACAAGTCGTTCGTTCATAACCCATGTGAAGGACCTCGGATTCATGTCGCCTGTTATCTAACTGAGTCCAGTACCATGTTGAATAATAGCGATGGTGAAATACAATCCTGCTGTACTCTAGTGTTTACCTAAATAGGCTCTCTCTGTTAGTGATCACGCAGTACTAAGGTTTTGGAGTTTCAATACAAAGACTTAATGCGGCGCATTAGTTCACTTCCTTGTATAAAAGTGCGTACAAGATCACCTGATGATGAAAATCGTCAAATTCCTTGACCACATCAATGAAAACCCCACATTATGTTACATTGTGATACGGGGACTGCCTACCTAATTAGTGCAGCAATGCTGTGGTTCAGTAACAGTACTGAATCGGATCAAATAGAAGAGAGTGGCAACTTTGTTGAAATCACATCTAACTTGAGTACTCACAGCAACACTCAACTTGCCAGGGGTGAGTGATAATGACAGAAGTTAAACCTATGGTTGCCACATGAATTCTTCTGCGCTGAGCACAAATAGCTGGCAGTTGTGATACATACATAATTTGTCATTACAACCCTTCAGTCAGGATTAAGACCTAGTTTCTCACACCACTTATGTTGTGTGCGTTAATTTTATAAATGAGTGGTGGGACCTACAGTTTAAAGTCTCAGAGTTTTTGCCAGAAATCTGCTGAGAGAAAGTCGCCGTAGAAATACTTTTTGTATTTTGTTTTGATGTCTGGCCTGGGGCTCGAACCCTGGCTTTACGTCTAATAAGCCAACACACTACCTACTAGACTACGGCGACTTCATATAATAAAATGCCATATAATAAAATGCCTCAGATTAGTCTGACAAGACCTGATTGACTGGTCTGGACAGTCAGCTTTGGGATTTAAAAATTAAGCATGACTTCCTTAAAAGCAAGCTGAAAACCAGTAATCGATAAGTCGCCGTGGTCTAGTAAGTAGTGTGTTGGCTTATTAGACGTGAGGCCTCGGTTTAAACCCCAGGTCAGACATCAAGGCAAAAATATAAAAAAATATTTCGTCGGCATCTTCCTCTCAGCAGATTTCTGTCAAAAACTCTGGGAGTAAATAAAAGTTCCTGAAATATCTGTCGTTAGGAATCGACGTTCAACTGTAGGTCCCGCCATTCACCCGTTATAAAATTAACACACACAACATCAAGGGTGTGAGAAACTAGGTCGTAATCCTGACTAAAGAGTTGTAATGACCAATTATGTCATGTACATAGGATATCGATAAGATATCACCATAGTTTCGTAAGAGCTTTGAGAAATGGGAAGCCAAGTTTACGTCATAGCATTAATTTCATCCTCTTCGAAAGATCTGCAGAAGTCATTAGCATTTAAACGACGCCTGTGCGTTTGCCTACCATTTATTTCATGACCCAGCAGAATAGATGCAGTGATAGAGATGAGCTTGCGATCTAACTTAAAAAGTTGATCGGTACACTAGCTATCCAATCTAGGTCCAGTAAGTCTGGCAATTATAACAAGACTTTTCCTTAGCTTGCGTTAAAAGCTAAAGGGTCCGCCAAATAACTTTTTTTTGAAAATTCTTTAAAAAAAAACTACTGAACATTTTCTCAAATTTCTTTTTTTTATTTGAAAGTACAATCCTTCCCGTTAATAATGGAAAATAATTTCATTCAAATGGCTGCCATCGGCTGGCCATGCAGTAGCCTACACGATCGGTCCCATTTTTAAGCACATTATCGATTGTGTGCAGCTGTATTTCACCAATGGCTTCATGAATATTGTCCTTTAAAGCGTCAATTGTCTGTGGCTTGTCGGCGTAACACTTATCTTTGACGGCACCCCACAAATAATAGTCCAACGGTGTCAAATTGCAGCTCCGAGGTGGCCAAACGACATCAGCTCTGCGGCTGATAATGCGATCTTCAAAAACAGGGCGCAAAACATCGAGTGTAGCTTCGGCTGTGTGGCACGTAGCGCCGTCCTGTTGAAACCAAATGCTGCCAATATCCTCCTCTTAAATTTTTGTGAACAAAAATTCGTTCAACATGGTCCGATAACGATCACCATTGACTGTAACGGCCGCTCCTTGCTCATTTTCGAAGAAAAATGGCCCAATTATGCCTCTGGACTAAGATCAGCACCAAACAGTGACTCGTTTTGGGTGCGTCTGCTTTTCAATGTATGCGTGCGGGTTTTCTGTGCCCCAAATGCGACAATTTTGCTTGTTTACATACCCGCCAAGATCAAAATGAGCTTCATCTGAAAAGATGATTTTTTTTTGCCAAAATCGGCATCTTCTGGTGTAGGCTACTGCATGACCAGCCGAGGCAGCCATTTGAATGAAATTATTTTCCATTATTAACCGGAAGGATTGTACTTTCAAATAAAAAAAAAGAAATTTGAGAAAATATTCACTAGTTTTTTTTTAAGCATTTTCAAAAAAAAAAGTTATTTGGCGGACCCTTTATAAGCTTTACGAAGGTGCGCATACATACATAATTGGTCATTGGAACCCTTTAGTCAGGATTATGACCTAGTTTCTCACACCACTTATGTTGTGTGTGTTAATTTTTATGCATGAGTGGCGGGACCTCCGAACGACAGATTTTTTGAGAAACTTTTCATGGCAATTTTATTTACTCTGAAGAGTTTTTGTCAGAAATCTGCTGAGAGGAAGTCGCCCAAGAAATATTTTTTCATATTTCGTTCAGTTGGAGATGTCTGACCAAGGTACACATTTTTTGAAAGCCTGCCTGACTTTTTATTGCTTTTGTAGCTCATTTCAGAGTCGTCGTTCTCTGGCAATTATAACACCTTTAAACGAGCCATGTTAAGATTCTGCTGCTCATAAAGAAGTCTCATATTTATTTTTGTCTTTTTTTGTTTGCAATTTATTCAGAAACATGTTGAAGCAGCTTTTAAAAATTATTTAACAGAGGCTGACTGTTAGTCTAGTTGTATGTCTGACTTTATTTGGTTGTAACAGAGTCTGGGAAAATAGTGAATCTCTCATAACAACAAACCGAACCGAAAAATACAATCAATTATTGCTGTATGTGGGTTGGTTTGGTTTGCCGAATGTATTTCGGATTTCAAGCTTCTGGTGTGACGGTGGCAGTTGTTGTGTGGTGGTGATGGTGGCGGTGATGGTTGTGGCATCAGGTGCACTTTTGTTGATTCCCAAGCTTACTATAAATTTGTATGATGATAACAACAACAATAAATGCAATAACGGCAACAGCAATAACAATGTTCTCATATTGTAAATATTTTGTATGAATGATGACGTTTTATGATGATATTTCCGTGCTAATTGTAAGGAGAGTGTGTGGAGTGTGTTGTAATTTTTGTTTGTATTTTTTGGCATTTAAAATTTTTTTTTTCAATATTTATGTTGCAATTTGTGCCTTGTTGCATGTCTTCTATGTGTCTGTTATGCTGTCATAAAAAAGAAAACCATACAACGCTATACCATGCAATACAACACAATATTCGCATTGAATTGAATTGCATTTCATTCCACGATTCGTTCGTTCATACGTTCGTTATAAAGTTGTTTTGTTTAAACAAATGAAAGTGTTTAATTTTTGGAAAATAAAAAGAAATTTTTATTGACTAATAATAATTCATTTGTTTTTTTTTGTTTTTGTTTTTGTTTTAATTTTTGTTTTTTCATAATTTTTCTTGTTGCAGAAAGAGACACCCTCAGATGTGTTATTGCATTTGGCTGCTTTGAGGGGTGATGATATAACATTGCGCCGTGTCTTGGACAGTGGAAAAGTTCATGTGGACTGTAAAGATGAGGTAAGTGCTGTATTGCTGTATTGCTAATTAATGTCCGTATGCAATAGCGATTATTAATTTTAAAGATACACTGCAAGAAATTGTAGGCATAGATAGCATAGAATTTTTTTATACAAAATTTTTCACCTCTTTGAATTGGAAATGCTATCAATCAAGGTAATAACATATAGTCGCCGTGGTCTAGTAGCCAGTGTGTTAGCTTATTAGACGTAAGGCCAGGTTCAAACCCCAAGTCAGACATCAAAACGAAAATATGAAAAAAAATATTTCTTGGGTGACTTTCCTATCAGCAGGTATCTGGCAAAATCCCGGAAAGTAAATAAAATTGCCAGAAGTCGCCGTAGTCTAGTAGGTAGTGTGTTGGCTTATTAGACGTAAAGCCAGGGTTGGAGCCCCAGGCCAGACATCAAAACAAAAATTTGAGAAAATATTTCTTCGGCGATTTCTTCGGCGATTTCTTCTCAGCAGATTTCTGTTGAAAACTCTGATAGTAAATCAAATTGCCAGGTAAAGTTTCGGAAAAAATTTAGCGTTCGGAGTCGACTTTGAACTGTAGGTCCCACCCACCCACATACGTGTATAAAATTAACACACACTTACGTAAATGGTGTGAGAAGCTAGGTCGTAATCCTGATTGAAGGGTTGTATTGACTAATTACGTATGTAATAACATATACGCCCGAGCACGTCAACAACCGATGAAAACATTGAAGCAGTGAAGAAAATGATTTTGGATAATCGTCGAGAGGTTGCTGATGATGTTGGCATATCGTTCGGCTCAAGCCAAGCAATTTTTACGAATGTTTTAGGCATGAAACGTGCGGCAGCGAAGAGTGTTCCAAAATTGCTAAATTTTGAGCAAAAACAACGTCGCATGGACAGGAGATGTTGACGACGTTCAACGACAATCCAGATTTGCTCAAAAAGGTCATAACTGGTGACGAATCATGGGTGTATGGCTATGACATTGAAACAAAAGCCCAATCATCCCAATGGAAGCGTCCAGAAGAACCAAGACCGAAAAAAGCACCTCAAGTTCGGTCGAATGTTAAGGTTTTGCTCACTGTTTTCTTCGATTGCAATAACCACAAGGTCGTACGGTCAATAAGTAATACTACCTTGAAGTTATGCGCCGATTGCGCGAAGCAATTCGTCAGAAACTCATAGAATTGTGGAAAAACAAATCATGGATTTTGCACCATGATAACGCACCAGCTCACACATCGATGCTTGTGCGTGAGTTTTTGGCCAAAAACAAAACCGTAATCATGCCTCAACCACCGTATTCACCGGGCTTGGCCCCGCTGACTTTTTCCTCTCCCCAAAACTGAACTGAACCGATGAAAGGAAAGCATTTTGCTACGATTGAGGAGATAAAAGAAAACTCGAAACAGGAGCTGTTGGCGATACCAAAAAGCGTTTCAGAAGTGTTTCTAGGTTTGGTAAAAACGCTGGCATAAGCGTATTATATCTGAGGGGGGTTACTTTGAAGGGGACATGAAAAAAATTGAAAATGACGGTTATTTTTTGATCACACCTCGTATATAGAGCGGGCACTAAAATTCTGAAGTGGTTCTCCGCAAAGGAACTCTTTGCCTTGTTACCTGCATACGACACTTGTCGCAATGCGACTTAATGCCCTATCACGCTGGCACATTGTTGTCCCACGGCTTTCCTCTAACCCAGTTAACATTTTACGACATTTACACAGCCTCTGATTACATATATGTATCTCATCTAAACCTAGTGCTGCTTGAAGATCTCATTTTAGAATTTTAAACCGTAAAGACTAGTCCTCTGACATGGCCTGCTCTGATGCTCTACGGAAGTTTACACAGACAGTTTTCAATTTCCGAATGCTGAAGATCTTAGTCTTAAGATATCTCTCCAGCTCCCAGGCTACTATAGTGTATTTAAGGCCGATGTAATGAGTATAGAACACTTTGCGGAACAGATTCTGAGCAAGAGATCTCTGACGTAGAACCCAGGCTTTGTACCGTTTGTTTTGGTGTCTGTAAAACTCTCAATATAACCAGCTGGGCCCGGATAACAGGGCAACGGACCCAAAGGTTATATGAGATGAGATGGAATAGGGACTAGCTTGACCTGTGCATATAATTGCCAAACATTGTCACATCGTGAGATATGCAAAACACTTGGGCTAAGATATTATGACTACTGCCGTGGAGATGGAAATTAAAGGAAAACATAAAAGAATTCCAGTGTTACCGTCCTGCTCTAGATGGAGCAGTTGAGGTGATTATTCACCACTGCTCTTGCGAGTAAACTGGGTATATATCTTTGCAATTTTTGTAGGGGTTGTTCTACTGCGTAGGACGATTCGGCAGACTATCATTCACTTCCTTTGCCACTGTCGCGTGTTTGCCATTACACTGCAAAGGTTTCCTGTATAGGAATTCTATGAAATACTTCACTAAGTATCTGCGAATCTCTGCAGGCTTTGCCGGCTCTTGTTCTGGGAATTCCTCAATAGGTGCAGTTGGCCGTAGGCTCCTTAGGAACTATTAATGTGGATCTAAATATCCTCCATACTGTCTAAGAGGTAGCATAATATCGAACATTTTCTATAAGCTGCAACTGCAACGTGAAACTTTTGGGTGTTGAAACCTTAAAATAGTTTAAGCCTGATTAGGGTTAATGAATAATCAGTTGATTCTTAATTAGCGATATATGTCGTTAGAACAGTGATTGCCGCTATGAATTGATTGGAGCTGACATAGTTCTGAGGCAGGTTGATGTCGGTGCTGATCGGCTGGTCTGATGTCATTGATTTCAGTAGGCTTTGGAGTCCACAGACATACAATGGTTTGAGCATTAATTGCATTTGTCTTGAGAGTTTGTTTTCTAGATGACTCACTGGATCTACACAGCGGTGTTCAGCCCTATCTTGACCTATGGATGCCTAATTCGGTGGGAATCCCTTGATAGGAAGACTAATTCCCAACTAATACAGCGACTGCAGAGATCTGCCTGTATTATCATTAGTGGTTCCTTGCGCACTACACCTACGTCGGCACTGGAGATAATTTTGGGCCTCTTTCCGCTTGACCTTTTCTGTAGGGGAGTGACTGCTAAAATAAGTAAACGTTTCTGGGCGACTGGGCAGTGGCATGACTCGGATATCGGCCACGCAAGGATACTGAGGGAAGTTGGAGTTGTCGCGAGCAGTGACTACATGACACCGCGGTACGACTTCACGAGGCGATTCAGGACATCGGTTCCGGGCAACGGGGCCTGGAAGGGTGGTGTGACCCACCTGTTAAGAGACTCCGTACAAATCTACACCGACGGTTCTAAGCTGAACGGAGCTGTTGGCAGTGGAATTTTTTCGGAATCGGTTGGAATAGCTCAGTCTATAAGACTGCCAGACCACTGCAGTGTCTTTCAGGCAAAGGTGGTGGCCATACAGACTGCGGCGAGTATTATTGGGGACGGAAGGGTCTCCAAGCGGAACGTCACCATACTTTCTGATAGCCAGGCGGCTATCAAGGCTCTGAGTTCTAATGTCATCAACTCCAAGACGGAGTACAGCTGTCGCAGATATCTCGACGAGATAGCGGAACGATATGATATCCATATCGTATGGGTACCGGGGCACAGTGGTATTCCGAGTAACTGTAGAGCTGATGAACTTGCCAGGCGGGGCACGACCATCGAGCGCACCGCTGAGTTCTCGAATCTAGGCATACCAATGAGGACCTGCAAGCTCATAATTGATAATGCGATCATTGATTCCATCAACGACAGGTGGGCGGCCTCGGACACGAGTAGAACGGCTCGTAAAGTCTGGTCAAGGCTGGATGAGGGGCGCACAATGAGTCTACTTTAACTCCAAAGAGTCTCGCTCAGTGTAGTTGTCGGTGTCATTACGGGGCATTGCATTATGGATACACATGCGAGGCGCATTGGTCTTGGAAACCTTGCTAACGACTTCTGCAGAAGCTGCAGAGATGAGGATGATGTACCCTCACCTGCTGGGTACATGCCCGGCTCTTTGCCAAAGGAGAAGGAAGTACTTGGGTACTTACTTTATGGATGATCTGGATGAACTGTCTAGGATTGACATTGGCAGCCTGAATCGCTTCATCAGGAGCTCCGAATGGTTTCGAGACTAGGGGACAACGGATGACTGTGGTAGCACAATGGGCCCAATGCGGCCTAACGGAGTCCATCCAAAAATTTTTCTTGGATGGGCAGCCACCTCTACCTAACTACCTTGTTTTCTAGATATCTTTGGGACTTTATAAGGGTGTTTTTTATAGAGGTATAGAACTTTAAGTTGGCATTACTTTTCAAGATGGCGACCGATTTAACAGCTGTCAAGTGATTTATTCTCAGTTTGGTTTGGCAATTCATCATGAATAGACTCACGCCTGAACAACGCTTGCAAATAGTGCAATTTTATTTCGAAAATAATGGTTCTGTGCGGAAAACGTATCGCGCACTACGTCCATTTTATCGTCGACGAAATCGTGCATCAGAGCAGTTAATTCGATTAACCATGGAACGTTTTCACACCACGTTTACTCTTATTGATAACTCGCATCCCCAGAGACGTTGTACGGTGCGTACAGAAGAAGCTATTGCTGCTGTAGAGCGTAGCATTGAGGAAGACCCGAATGAGTCCATCCGGCATCGAGCACAGGAATTGGATCTGTGTCCATCCACTTTATAGAAGATTTTGCGGAAGGATCTTGGTTTGCGTGCTTAGAAAATCCGTAATCTCGTGCAAGATTTGAAGCCAAACGATCATCAAGTAAGGCGTAGATTCGTCGAATGTTCGGTGACCGCCTAATTTCACGTTTTGGACCTGTAAATTGGCCTCCAAGATCTTGTGATTTAACACCGCTACACTACTTTCTGTGGGGCTATGTAAAGTCATTGGTCTATGCGGTAAAGCCACAAACGCTTGACCATTTGGAAGACAACATTCGCCGTATTATTGCCGATATACGGCCACAAATGTTGGAAAAAGTCATCGAAAATTGGACGTCCAGATTGGACTACATCCGCGCCAGCCGTGGCGGTCATATGCCAGAAATCATATTTACAATGTAATGCCACAAGATTATCTTTCGGATAAATAAAATTCATGTCAATCGAATAATCCATCGTTGCTTTATTGCAACTTAAAGTTCTATACCTCTATAAAAAACACCCTTTACTAGGGTATCAACCGATACTATGAACTCTCCATTGGGTACACTAGACGTTCAGTATCACTTTTTCAGATGATGTAGTTTTTTTCATTAGGTTTCGTGCGTATAACACAAGTGTGTATTAGCGACCACCTTTCCCTTTTCCCAAGTTAATTATGCCCTCAAACATTAAACTCAAGGCCATATGCAGTTCACATAAAAATTTCTCTGAGTGTATATGTAGAAATTCTGATTTATTTACACATAAACGCTGATTATTAGTCAAGGCATGACATTTTTAGTGGCTTTTAATCACTTAAATGGTTTTCCTGACTGGCTTGTTAATACAATACAATATAATCGTACGAAATATTGCAAAATATTCACAATTTTTTTTCGGTTAAAAACAAAAAAAAATTGTTTTTATTTTCTGTGTTCAAAACCCCAACTTAAACAATGTTGAGGAAGCCCCCTCCCCCTTTAATGAAAGCAAACAAAAGCGGCTTTAAACAATACAAAAAGAGGAGAAAAAGAAAACAATTTCACTTGAAAAATTTTTGTTGAAAAAAACAAAGTTGCTAACGTTTAAGAATATGGTCAATTAATGAATGAATGAATGAATGCAGCCATGAACGTTTGTATGAACGTCTAAGTATTGGGTATGAATGAGCGTTTGCCGCCTAAATCCAAAAATTACCATTAAATTGTTGAAAGCCAGACTTCAGCAAAGAAAAAAAATGAAGAAAAAAACGAGAGCATGCGTGACCGTTTTGATAAATTAATTGTATTTAATGAACAATTGTTTTAATTTGTTGTTAATAATAATTCATAATGAAAATTTGCAATTAAGAACTTGTATTATAATTGAAAAAAAGAAACTCAACACCAACAACAATAACCTCAATGAATTAATGAATATGCATTAATGAGAGTGAAAAAGAAAAAAGAAAACAAAAGTTTTTTAAAACTATTAGACCGCTTAGTATAATAAGCTTGTAAATTGCAAATGCACTCTGCTATCAGATAAAAGCTTTAAATACTCCGGTATTATGCTTAAAAAGGCATACTTTTGATAAGAGAAATCGTAGGCGAACATATGCGTTTATGCACATACATAGAAAATGCATAAATGCATAAATTTAATTTGAAAATTTATAATAAAGGGTGTTTTTTATAGAGGTATAGAACTTTAAGTTGGCATTACTTTTCAAGATGGTGACCGATTTAACAGCTGTCAAGTGATTTATTCTCAGTTTGGTTTGGCAATTCATCATGAATAGACTCACGCCTGAACAACGCTTGCAAATAGTGCAATTTTATTTCGAATATAATGGTTCTGTGCGGAAAACGTATCGCGCACTACGTCCATTTTATCGTCGACAAAATCGTCCATCAGAGCAGTTAATTCGATTAACCATGGAACGTTTTCGCACCACGTTTACTCTTATTGATAACTCGCATCCCCAGAGACGCTGTACGGTGCGTACAGAAGAAGCTATTGCTGCTGTAGAGCGTAGCATTGACGAAGACCCGAATGAGTCCATCCGCCATCGAGCACAGGAATTGGATATGTGTCCATCCACTTTATGGAAGATTTTGCGGAAGGATCTTGGTTTGCGTGCTTACAAAATCCAACTCGTGCAAGATTTGAAGCCAAACGATCATCAAGTAAGGCGTAGATTCGTCGAATGGGCCCAAAACGAGATTACCGTTGTTCCCGATTTTCATAAGCGAATTTTGTCTAGCGATGAAGCGCACTTCTGGTTGAATGGCTACGTCAACAAACAAAACCGCCGCATTTGGATTGGAGGTAATCCTCAAGTGTATGTGGAAACACCGTTATATCCAGAAAAACTGACTGTTTGGTGCGCTTTATGGACTGGTGGAATCATTGGTCCGTACTTTTTCAAAAACGATGGTGGCCAGAACGTTACAGTCAATGGTGATCGGTATAGAGCCATGATTACAAACTTTTTCATTCCTGAATTGAATAACCATGATGTCCAGGGGATGTGGTTTCAACAAGACGGCGCAACATGTCACACAGCTCGTGCCACAATAGATTTATTGAAAGACACGTTTGGTGACCGCCTAATTTCACGTTTTGGACCTGTCAATTGGCCTCCAAGATCTTGTGATTTAACACCGCGAGACTACTTTCTGTGTGGCTATGTAAAGTCAATGGTCTATGCGGTAAAGCCACAAACGCTTGACCATTTGGAAGACAACATCCGCCGTATTATTGCCGATATACGGCCACAAATGTTGGAAAAAGTCATCGAAAATTGGACGTCCAGATTGGACTACATCCGCGCCAGCCGTGGCGGTCATATGCCAGAAATCATATTTAAAATGTAATGCCACAAGATTATCTTTCGGATAAATAAAATTCATGTCAATCGAATAATCCATCGTTGTTTTATTGCAACTTAAAGTTCTATACCTCTATAAAAAACACCCTTTACAAGGCTTATGAATATGTTCCCAAGTGGGTAACGCAAAAAAATTTCTCTACTTACCCGAGTTAGTTTGCAAGATGATCGTTCGTAAACACCTAAAAGTACATAAAAAAGGAAGTTCATTAAAATAATGTATAATGATTTCGTATTAATTTTATTATCAATAGATTAGCTTACAAATCCACACCTTCACCCAAAGACTTATTGGTTCATTAGAAGTTTTCAAATAAGAAAAAAAAAATAATTAGGAAAAGGAATATAGTATATGCGTACATACATACATAATTTGTCATTAAAACCCTTCAGGCAGGATTACGACCTAGTTTCTCACACCACTTATCTTGTGTGCGTTAATTTTCTACATGAGTGGCGGGACCTACAACGACGATTGATTTAACGTGGGTACCTGTCCGCATGGACGTACTCCATGCCCTTCGCACAGGGTGAAATACAATGCGTCTACCAACGCCCCCAGATGTAGCAGACTGCTACACCTGGGTACCAATTCGAAGCCATGTATTTGGACATGACTTCCCCTTTAGTTAGGAGCGGAGCCTATCTAAAACTCCGTCCGATCTTTGGGTCACGGCACCCGGTTGAAAATGCAACTCCACACCCAGCCTACTGACTAGACTCTTTCAGAGTTTTTCAAAGAAATCTTCTGGAAAACAATCGCCGAAGAAATATTCCTTCATATTTCATTTTGAGCGAAATGTCTAACCTAGGGTTTGAACCGTGGCCTCACGTATAATAAGCTACACAATACCTACTAGACTGCGGCGATCGAATACAGGAAAAGAAGTAAGAGAAGAGAAGAGAAAAGAGCAGAAGGTGGGAACCGAAATAAGAACTGAAAAAAGGGAAGAAAGGCGTAAAGCAATATTAGACATCATGGCTCCCTTTTAAGATATTGCCCTAGTCATTCAATAGCGTTTAAGAACCCTATTAGAGGTAGTAGTCTGTAGTCTTTTTACGCACTTGCAGACAAGGACAGTTGCATAGCAAATGATGCAGTGTTTCCTTTACTCCTTCACATTACTTACTTACTTAATTAATTGGTCATTACAACCTAGTTTCTCACACCACTCGTGGCGCCACCTACAGTTTAAAGTCCACTTCGAACAATAGATTTTTGTGAAAACTTTTCATGGCAATATTATTTTACCCACAGAGTTTTCGGCAGAACACGATTGAGAGGAAGTCATTGAAACAAACATTTTTTTTCATATTTCCTTTTGTTCAAGCCGGGAACTCTGGGGACTCTCGTCTAATAAGCCAACAATCTACCTGCTACACTATGGCGACTTCTGCTCCTTTACGCAGCCTATCCCTATCCCTATCCTATCTACTAATCCTATGTCTAAAGGGGTTAGTACTCATTTAATTGTTCTTACTTTCCATCTTCGCATGCTTAGGATAACTTTCGTTTCTACAGAAGGCTAGATCAAGCCTACATTTCGTTCTACATCCATATTGCACGGTTTATGAGTGAATTAAAGTTTTCTTCAATAATTCCAAAAAAGAAGCCCATCTTACCGATTTTATCTCTGTTGTAGCCTCCAAAGCTGAGCCTGATTTTGCCAATTCATTCTTATCTTCGTTGCCAATAACGCCGTAATGACTAGGTACCCTATAGACTTAAATTTGATAATCTGACTGACTAGCTGCCTCTTACAGTCCATGACCAGATGTGACCTAAAAACATGTCCGCTCTCAAAGCTTTTGGTGTTGTCTGATTATCCACATTAATTGTAGCCCTTAAGCGCTTCGGTGTATGTTTCCCGATCGGTTTTGTGACCTTAACGAGCCCCAGAATCTTCGCCTGAAAAGTGCTACATTACGTCTGGCCTTTGTTCCAAATATGAAGATCATTATACCCGTAGCCGTCTCTATAATGCACCCGTCAGTGAAAATAGCCCAGCCATTGAAGTGTTTATCCGAACCTAACCTAGAACCAATGTGGCAGAATGCAAAAGTTTTGTCGAAATTGTAGCCACATGTGCGATATATTTAACACAGCCTTCTGGAGAACCATTTTCTATTGTTATGTGGATAATGAAGACTGTTATACGATAGTATTTGCACTGCTTTTTTACTGCTCTTCTAATAAAACTTATAGTCCCAGTAATAAACATTTCTACTAAGAAAAATGTGTTGAGATTCAAACTGTTATACTAACTGTTGTACTAACTGTTATACTAACTGTTATACTATTTGTTATACTAACTGTTATACTAACTGTTGTACTAACTGTTATACCAACTGTTATACTAACTGTTGTACTAACTGTTATACTAACTATTGTACTAACTGTTATACTAACTGTTATACTAACTGTTATACTAACTGTTATACTAACTGTTATACTAACTGTTATACTAACTGTTATACTATATGTTATACGTAAATGTTTATTTTTTAATGTTACTTGTTTAAAAGTAAAATGCAATTATACCCACCAGGTTTAAGTAGGGCTTTGAATTGCAAATCAATTCCATTTGATTTTCGTGTTTTGTGGTTCGTTCATATGTTTCTTTTGTATTTCTTTTTGCGTTTTTTTGGCAAATAAATTTGTACATGCCATGTTTAATCTTGGCTGAGGTTTAAGTTTTATTTTGATTTTTATTTTTTATTTTTTGTCTTCATGATTTTGAATTTCAATTTCGTTTGATGTGCTGCATTGAATTTCATTTTTGGTTTTGGCTTTAGGTTTTGAAATCTTATTTATTTTCATATCAATTACACAACAGTTGAGAAATTATCGTGTATATTGGCAGTGAAAGCCTATAATATAAGCAATCATAATTGCGGTTTATTTGAAATCATATTCAATTTTTAATCATTTTTGTTGTTATAGGATGGCACCACCCCCTTAATATTGTCGGCAGCTAGTGGTCATACAAGCTGTGTCTTGGAATTATTAGAACAGGGAGCAGATCCAAATAGCAGAAGAGCAACGGGTACCACGCCATTATTTTTTGCTGCACAAGGTGGCTACTTGGATGTGGTAAAGATTTTAATAAAGGCAGGAGCCAGTGTAGATACACCCTCAGTGGTAAGTAACAGACAAACCGTGGTCTTCAATTAAAATAAAAAAAAACTTGTTTTGTTTTTTCTGCGTAAAAGGATGGTGGCACTCCTTTGTTTGTGGCAGCCCAAGGTGGCCATGTGAAGTTAGTGAAAGAGCTATTGGATTGTGGCGCCAATGTTAATGCCTGCATGAAGGTATTGTTAAACAGAAATTTTGCTATGTTTTGCTTTAAAATTATTATAATTTATTAGGATCGTGCTACACCCGTTTTCATAGCGGCACAAAATGGCCATAGAACCGTTTTATCTTTACTGATAACTGCTGGTGCATATCCCGATACTAAGCGCATAGATGGCGCCACACCTTTATGGATAGCTGCCCAAATGGGCCACGATCATATCTGTAAAGTGTTGCTGCAAAATGGTGCTAATGTTGATGCTGTGAGATGCGATGGTGCCACGCCTCTATTTAAGGCCGCCCACAAGGGTCATGCAGCTGTGGTGACAGAGCTGTTAAAGCACAGGCCCAATTTAACGTTATTACCGGTAAGTTGACATATTTAATTGGGTTTTAAAGGGTGTTTTTTATAGAGGTATAGAACTTTAAGTTGCACTAAAACAACGATGGATTATTCGATTGACATGAATTTTATTTATCCGAAAGATAATCTTGTGGCATTACATTTTAAATATGATTTCTGGCATATGACCGCCACGGCTGGCGCGGATGTAGTCCAATCGGGACGTCTAATTTTCGATGACTTTTTCCAACATTTGTGGCCGTATATCGGCAATAATACGGCGAATGTTGTCTTCCAAATGGTCAAGCGTTTGTGGCTTTACCGCATAGACCAATGACTTTACATAGCCCCACAGAAAGTAGTCTAGCGGTGTTAAATCACAAGATCTTGGAGGCCAATTCACAGGTCCAAAACGTGAAATTAGGCGGTCACCAAATGTGTCTTTCAATAAATCTATTGTGGCACGAGCTGTGTGACATGTTGCGCCGTCTTGTTGAAACCACATCTCCTGGACATCATGGTTATTCAATTCAGGAATGAAAAAGTTAGTAATCATGGCTCTATACCGATCACCATTGACTGTAACGTTCTGGCCACCATCGTTTTTGAAAAAGTACGGAACAATGATTCCACCAGCCCATAAAGCGCACCAAACAGTCAGTTTTTCTGGATGTAACTTGAGGATTACCTTCACTCCGAATGCGGCAGTTTTGTTTGTTGACGTAGCCATTCAACCAGAAGTGCGCTTCATCGCTAAACAAAATTCGCTTATGATAATCGGGAACAACGGTAATCTCGTTTTGGGCCCATTCGACGAATCTACGTCTTACTTGATGATCGTTTGGCTTCAAATCTTGCACGAGTTGGATTTTGTAAGCACGCAAACCAAGATCCTTCCGCAAAATCTTCCATAAAGTGGACGGACACAGATCCAATTCCTGTGCTCGATGGCGGATGGACTCATTCTTCTGTACGCACCGTACAGCGTCTCTGGGGATGCGAGTTATCAATAAGAGTAAACGTGGTGCGAAAACGTTCCATGGTTAATTGAATTAAATGCTCTGATGGACGATTTTGTCGACGATAAAATGGACGTAGTGCGCGATACGTTTTCCGCACAGAATCATTATTTTCGAAATAAAATTGCACTATTTGCAAGCGTTGTTCAGGCGTGAGTCTATTTATGATGAATTGCCAAACCAAACTGAAAATAAATCACTTGACAGCTGTTAAATCGGTCGCCATCTTGAAAAGTAATGCCAACTTAAAGTTCTATACCACTATAAAAAACACCCTTTACAAAACATTTTCTATATTTTTTTACTACTGCCTTACAGAATGGTGAGACCGCTTTACATGCGGCCGCTATGTTCGGTCATATGACGGTGGTCAAGCAATTAATTGCAGCCGGTGCTGATATCAATCAAACAAATCATGATGGCCTGACGGCACTACAAGTGGCACGCCAGCAAAAGTACACATCGATATGTGAATATCTACAGGAACGTCAGAGGACCAATAAAAATCGTATGCAGCAGCAAAGTTAAGGCTTTACAAAGCACGGTTTAAGCAATGGAAAGAAACTCAAGAAATAAGTACATACATATATTGACCCGGCCATAATTGTTAAAATTATTAAAAAAAAAAAAGAAAACAAAAAAAAAAGAAACTATTTTGAACACAAAACAAAGCAGAGCTTACAAAAGAGTAAACAAATAGAGCTTTTACTAAGATTTCCTTACACCTATGTACACTCGCCCTACTGTGCTCTCTCTCACTATATCTCTCTCTCTTTCTCTCGAAAGTATGAGAAACCCGAACTTTTCGTAAATTTTTAGGCCTAACTACAGTTATTCATCACTAAATATTAAAGCTTTAAAGGGAAAATAAAATAAAAATAAAGAAGAAGAATTAAATAACCTTGAAATATTATCCATTTATTGTGGATTTAAAAACAAAAAAAAAATTATTCGAATATTCGTTTCTAATAAGAAAAAATAATGCACAATTATTTGATATTTGTATTGTACTAACAAACACTGACTCAAACTATCAATTTATAGCCTGAAAAATTAATGAAAAAATTTTTTTTAAATTAAAATTAATTTTTGAAAATTTTTTTTCTTAAAAATAAACTCTTATTGTTATAAAAGTAATTAAAAAATTAAAAAATTAAACAAAAAAGAAATTTTTTAAAAATTAAAAAAATAATCTAACACTCACCACACGTCCATTTTCTTGTGAAACTAATCAAAATGCTAACAAATCCTTGAAAAAAGAAAAACAAATAATTCTTATGATAATCATTCATACCTTTAATGTGGTTTAAAAGAAATCTAAAAATCAAATACTATATTAATTAATACAATTAAACAACAAATAAAAAAAATAATTCATTGAATTAATTAAATAATTTGTAAATATAATTAAAGTATTAATTAAATATGAAAAAAAAATAAAATAATTGTTGAACCTTTTTATGAATATGTAGTATAAGCAATTGTTAAACATGTGCAATAAAACAAATCGATTTTTCCTAAAAAATTTAAAATAAAACTTAAAAAAAAAATTTACAAACAAAAAATTAAAATCAAATCCTATGTATTTAAGTTTAAATTAAACTCCAAGTGTAAATTTATAATTAATTAAAAACTAAAGAAACTTTATTTATAAAATAAAATCCTTAAATAAAAATATGATTTGAAATAAAAAAAAAAAACAAAAAAATTTTTTTTTCACTGGGGGCCTATTTTTTCACTGAAAAGTTGAGACACATACATACATACATACATAATTGGTCATTACAACCCTTCAGTCAGGATTACGACCTAGTTTCTCACACCACTTATGTTGTGTGTTTTAATTTTATACACGAGTGGCGGTACCTACAGTTTAAAGTCAACTCCGAACGACAGATTTTTGAGAAACTTTTCATGGCAATTTTATTTACTCTCAGAGTTTTCGCCAGAAATCTGCTGAGAGAAAGTCGCCGAAGAAATACTTGTTGTATTTTATTTTGATGTCTGGCCTGGGGCTCGAACCCTGGCTTTACGTCTAATTAGCCAACACACTACCTACTAGACTACGGCGACTTCTAGACACATGAAGGTCGACTTCGTTTCTCGATAGATTTGTTTTTAAAACACCAACTAGGGACTTCTAACTTGACGATCCTGACGCTAGAGACTTAAAGCTGACTCAAAATTTACAGTGATTTTCAGGCGGGGGTTATGGCCATATTGAAAGCAGAAGAATGTTTGGAATTTTCGCTACGATCAAATCTCTCTCGAACATCTATCTCCTAACTGCCCTAGGCAGTAGCCTACACGATCGGTCCAATTTTTAAGCACATTATCGATTGTGTGCAGCTGTATTTCACCAATGGCTTCACGAATATTGTCCTTTAAAGCGTCAATTGTCTCTGGCTTGTCGGCGTAACACTTATCTTTGACGGCACTCCACAAATAATAGTCCAACGGTGTCAAATCGCAGCTCCGAGGTGGCCAAACGACATCAGCTCTGCGGCTGATAATGCGATCTTCAAAAACAGGGCGCAAAACATCGAGTGTAGCTTCGGCTGTGTGGCACGTAGCGCCGTCCTGTTAAAACCAAATGTTGCCAATATCCTCCTCTTCAATTTTTGTGAACAAAAATTCGTTCAACATGGCCCGATAACGATCGCCATTTACTGTAACGGCCATTCCTTGCTCATTTTCGAAGAAAAATGGCCCAATTATGCCTCTGGGCCAAAATTCGCACCAAACAGTGACTCGTTTTGGGTGCGTCGGCTTTTCAATGTATGCGTGCGGGGTTTCTGTGCCCCAAATGCGACAATTTTGCTTGTTTACATACCCGCCAAAATCAAAATGAGCTTCACCTGAAAAGTTGATTTTTTTTTTGCCAAAATCGACATCTTCTGGTGTAGGCTACTGCATGGCCAGCCGAGGCAGCAATTTGAATGAAATTATTTTCCATTATTAACCGGAAGGATTGTACGGTCAAATAAAAAAAGAAATTTGAGAAAATATTCAGTAGTTTTTTTTTAAAGCATTTTCAAAAAAGTTATTTGGCGGACCCTTTACTAAGTGTAATAAAACACTATAACTATGCTAGTGTGAAGCCGATTTTGCCAGCTTAAATGTTAACTGAAGTGGAAAATTTGAAAAAAAAAATTTCAAATCAAATTTCTATTAAATTAACACTGTATTTATTTTCCATTAAACAAGGTTTATGCTTAAAATGTATTTATTTATTGAATAATTTTGTGCAATACAACAAAAAACAATCATTTGTAAGCCTACAAATTAAATGCGTAGTCTAGCCATGGCTTGCTAAAGTGCATAAATTAATTCATTTCAAAATCTTTGTTGATGTAACGGTTGAAATGTTTCTAATTGTTAAACAAACTCTAAATGTTAATTACAGTTTGGGTATACATATACATATAGTGCTGCCACCTATGTATCAAGTTCATAAGAAAAGGGAATGTTATATACAACCATCCGCTTAAGTACAGACAAATTCTGTTCAATTCTAATTCTGTTAACATTGATAAAATGTTATTAACATTGATAAAACTCTGTTAATATTATCGGATAAATTTAATGTTAAATAACATTCTGTTTAAACAGAAATTTGTAAAAAAAAATTTTGTTTCAAATAAGACGATGAAGAGTTGCAAAATGTAAAAAAAGTTTTTATTCAATAAATTGAAAAATAGTTAGGGACGCTAATGTATGTGTAGTAAGAGTACAAGAAAAAAATGTACGCCTGGCAAAAGAAACTCAAGATCTGTTTAAGGGTTCTGTTTTGAGGCAGAAGAATTAAAACGCCCGTTTAAGGATTCTGGTTTCTGAAAGAAGTTTGCAGATGTTCTCAAACTATTAGTTTATGAGGGTGATACACAGATCAAGCCTAAAGAAATTGTTTCTTAACGTTGCTGAAGATTGTGTAGGTTTTATTCTAGCCCAAAGGAAAGGTTGGATATAGGATAATACTTAGAAACAGATACAGGAGAAAAGAGTAAATCAAGATACAGTGAACTCGCGATAACGTGAACTAATTTTTACCAAGGCAGTTCACATTTTCGAGTTTGTTCACGTTATCGAGTACCTAAATTTAAAACAAAAAATGACCCTATTTAATATGAAAAATGATATTTTAATAAGTAAAAATGTTAAACACTATTTTAAATAAATTTTTTCATTAATTAGTCAAGAACTCTGTAACCTAAAGCCAAAAATTAAGTTTTCAGTTTCAAACTTGTCAATTGAAATCCACCTCTTTAACAAAACATTGATGAAACCAGTCATAAAAAATGTTACATGTTATCCATACTGACTTGGAGAATTTGTAATTCACTGGACAAGTGAAGTTTTTTAAAACGTTGTGGATTTTTAGATTTTCCAAATACCAGTTTGTGAGTTCCCAAAGCATTTAAACAGCCCATGAAAGTTAATCGTTTTTCTCCATCCTTGCACCTGGAGCACTTTTCTGCAATGATGACACATATGTTTTATCTGGCAACTACTACAAATCAAGCCCGCATTCATCAGCATTATAAAGCTGATCTTCACAAAGAGAGAGTTCTTACATTTTTGCTTTTAACTTTTCCTTAAATGGGTCAACAAGTTGCGGCTACGCAGAAAGCTTTTCTCTAGAAATTTTAAGCAGCCGAACAGCAAACCTTTGCTTAATTTTATGAAACCGTCCGTCACTGGCGTTAAAACCACAATCATTTT
The DNA here is from genome assembly GCA_932273835.1 of Sarcophaga variegata. Taxonomy (NCBI): domain Eukaryota; kingdom Metazoa; phylum Arthropoda; class Insecta; order Diptera; family Sarcophagidae; genus Sarcophaga; species Sarcophaga variegata. Next base: position 11,517,215 of record OW026361.1, on the reverse strand, counting down.
CTTTAATTTGATCGTGAATTTCTAAAGCTTTGACTTTTAACATCAGTCCACTTACCGGCATTTTTTTGTTTCGCATGTGAATTAACCACTTATTAAGACTTTTTCCATTCCTGGAAATACAGATACGTAATGTTTTATGCTTTCCAGTGCCATAAAGTGTATTATTTACACGATTATTAATTTCCCCTTTTTAATGGAAGAAACAGTTGCGTTTGCAACTCCATATTTTCTTGCCAAGACACTAACACTATAATCCTTTTGCAATACCTCAAGAATATCCACTTTACCTTTTAAAGTTAACACTTTAGGCAACTAACAGGTCAAAGCATACATAAACGAGTACAATGAAAAAGAGGTTCAAACATAAGTAAACAAACAAATAAACTGTAGTTCGGGAATTTCCCAATTTAAAAAAATAAAAAAGTGTTCACGTTTTAGAGCTTTCAGATTTTGTTCACGTTTTAGAATACTCTGTGGAAAAATAAATTTGTTAACGTTTCTGAGACGTTCACACTTTCGAGTGTTCACGTTTTCGCGAGTACACTGTAGCTCCTAAATAAAAGCAAAAAAGCTGCACTTTGGAAAACGCGCATAACAATAGAATTCCTTGCACACGTATAACAAGTTGTGGAAATAATAGACAATTAAGAAATTGATGAACCATACAGCTTAAACGCATTTAAAGGCGATCTATGTGTACTCATCAGTTGCAGTAATGAATACACTGATAACAAACTCTCAATACGATAGAAATCGAAAACAGCTCTCTGTGCTATTTTCTCACACCACTTTTTTGTGGCTGCTGTTTCTCACACCACTTTTTTGTGTGTGACTGTTTCTCACACCACTTTTTTGAATGTGTCTTTCACAATAAATGGAGGTTTTTCGAACCTCTTAGAAAAAACAGTTTTTGTTACTGTAGACTTGTTGGAAAAATGGATCTACTAGGCTGTATAGCCATAGTACCTAGCCATTCTGAAACAAGTTTCCTTACATTCAGGCGTCACTTAAGACCACAGATATACGTCGAAATTAATTGTTTTCTTCAAATGGACTACTGGGGGTCACGGATAGACGCAGTTCCCGTACTGGCCAAACCAGCTTGAAAGTTTTCTGAACGAAACTGTTTTGACCAGGGGATAGGTGGCGTCCCAAAAGAATTGTTGCCTAATGGCCAATTTTGACGAGATAAGTGGCAATTCCTATGTATGAAATATAATTCTATGGCACACAATTCTCTTGAGAAAAATATAATGTCAAATTGTTTATCTCTTGTACATCGCATCTACACCATACAGACTATATGCAAGAGGGCCCTCTTTCCAACTGTGGTAGTGGGATAGCTGTACTAATTTTGAGAGTTGAGATTTTTAATTTTGAAAAAATCGATTTTTGTTCCAAAAATATTTGAAAATTCTCTAGAAGATCAGTGGCCATTTTGCAACATATACGAAATAGTACACCATACGGACTATATGCAAATGGTAGTCCAGTGATTCCTCTTTCCAATCGTGGTAGTGGGATAGCTGTACTAATTTTGAGAGTTGAAATTTGCAATTTTTCGATTTTTGGCCTTAGCCTTTAACGTACGGGTGTTCTAGAGACTCATCTCTGTTTATATGTAAATATATTTTTTTTTTAAATTTTTTAAACATTTAATTTGAAATGACTCTCCTATTTCCTAAGTACCTATTACAAGTCTTTTATTTTTAAATTTATAAATCCTTTATGCATATTACTTACCATAAATCTCATATTAATTACAATTTATGTCTTCAACACAATTTTGGAAATGAATCATCATTCCTATCTACAGCAACATTTGCAAATGCAACACACAGCATATGCAAATTATTATTAGTTGTGCATCATATCGAGTATTTGCATTTCGATTATGTTTCTGAAAAAAAAAAAAAACAAAAAAAAAAAAACGAAAAAAGTTAGAAAAAGAGAAAGGAAACTAAAAACATTCGAGTAACAGATTTCTTAGTAAATTTAATTAAAAATACTTGGAATGCTTTTTGAAACAAATGGCACTGGAGCTACCATGTGCAACAAGCGCATTATACTGGCAACAGAAAGTTTTTCTAGTTGATTCTGGCAATGGAATTGAGTTACCAAACAGTGAAGGCTGTTTATTAGAAAACTCATTACATTTTAATGCTTCTGTAGGCCATTTTGATGATGTTTTACTGTATCGGACATGTATTCCAATGAAATAAAAAATGTTGGTCGAATGGAAAATATGAACTTTGTTTGATAATCTATCTAATGGGACTTCTTTTACATACAAGACTAATTTAAATTACAAAAAAAATGATATACAAACGATCGTTAAATACGCTACTCTTTCAAAATTACATGACATAATTGATCCTGCCTGGTTTAAGAATACTTATACCGGAAAGGACACAATGGAATGGTGGGGTACTCTAGGGGCAGAGAGGTATACCCATCTTCACAGATGGGTCTAAGTTAGGTGGAAGTACAATTGCTGGAGTTTTCTGTAGGGAATTCGGTCTTAAACTTCACTTCAGGTCGAATGATTACTGCAGCGTGTTTCAGGCGGAGATTTTCGCAATCTTGAAGGCTACTAAGGCCATAGTTAGTGGCACCGCTTCAGATTCGAAATCTTACATGACCTTCGTTGACAGTCAGGCTGCCTTAAGGGCGATTGCGTCGGTCTGGTGCAAATCACGGCTCGTTCGCGAGTGCAAGGAGTTGTTAGGGACTTTTGGACCAGACCGTATTCGTGTACGCAGGGTTCCGGGTCACAGCGGAATACTGGGCAATGAGACGGCGGATGCTCTAGCTAGGTTAGGCTCGCTTTCTGGGGGCGATTTAATTGTTGATCCTGACCCCCCAATCTATGGCCTGCTATAGACAGTGTGAGAACAGGTTGGTTGCTGGGCCTGGATAAGGCCAGTTTAAGGTTAGTTATCGGATTTATTACGGGACACTGCGAGATTAGATCGCTGACGGGGACCTGGAACAGATCCCAGCCGGACTATTGCAAGATATGTTGCGATGAGAAGGAGTTAGAGACTGTCGAGCACCTCCTCTGTAACTGCCCAGCCCTTGATAGGTTGATGTTGAGGTCCGTTGGCAAGGGCTTCTTTGAGGGTTTGAATTCTATGGCGAGAGCCGACATCAAGGCTCTCCACAGGTTCATTAGTTGCTTGAGCTGTTCGAGAAGTGCTAGGGCTTCATTAGTGTAGTCCCGCTCTCCCTTTTTATTTTGTTTGGTCTGTCTAATTCCTCCGCTTCCCATTCTCCCCTTTCCTACTTCCTCTCCTTTTTTTCCTATCCCCTTTATTATACTTCCTTTTTTAAGGACGTTATGTACAATGGGTCAATTCGATCTCCGGGTACTGTACTTGTCTTAATTGATAAGTACACATCCTCTAGCCTAACCTAACCTAACCTATTGATCATTACAACCCTGTAGTCAGAATTACGACCTAGCTTCTCACGCCACATACATATGTATGTTGTGTATGTTAATTCTATACATAAGTGCCGTTACATACAGTTTAAAGTCGACTCCGAACGTTACATATTTTGAGAAACTTTTCATGGCAATTTTTATTTACTCTCAGAGTTTTTGCCAGAAATCTGCTGAGAGGAAGTCGCCGCAGAATATTTTTTTCCTATTTCGGTTTCTTCGAGAAGTTTAAGGTAGGATTCGAACCGAGGCCTCGCGTCTAGTAAGCCAATGCACTACCTACTAGACTACGGCTACTTAATTTTTTATCATTAATTATCAAACATAACCTAACAATTTAATCTTTCCATTTTAAGAATCGCAGCAGTTATAACCGGATACTGGCCTCTGGGTGCTTAGAAGCAAAGGCACAATTTTAAAGCATGAAGAAACAGGCCACTTTTAATAAACAACTACATATAATGGTGAATGTAGACTGACCTATCGTAAAAAGGACGAATTTGTTAAAGGTAGCGTGTAATAACATCTCCCTTTATAGCTGCGAGAAATAGGGAACCGCCCTACTGGTACAGCAGAGGTTACAAGACACAGAGAATCGGAGCACTGAGAGTTGCATCGACGTATAGTATACTATCAGCGCAAGCTATATAAATTATGTCTGGAATTCTCGGGCTTAAGTACAGAGTAATATATTTGTGAGTTGGCAGACCGTCAATTGAACTCAAGACACTGTGAGGCGAATGTGTTAAAATCCATGATCCAGAACATAACTTGGAGACATATAATTTTGATATTTTGACAAGAGCTCCTTAAAAAACAAACACAGTCATAATTGCATTGTCAAATAGTTTTCAAAAGACTTATTGGATTAAAATGTCGCCATGAGCCGAGATACATACATATGTATGTATAGCATATCTACCGACTGTAGAGTAACGAAAATTTATGAAATATTTCGAGTTTATTTCTGCAACAAATTTCAGTTTCTCCCCTTGAAACTAATGTACTCTTTAGAGTCTTAAGGAAATTAAATAATTTACATTTATTTAAATAAACATTTAAAATAACTTTTTAACACTTCAATACATATAAACACATACACAGATATGTACATGTATACAAGTACATATGTATACATACTATATATTTTGACTTGATACAAACATTTTTAGGAAATTCTCTCAAAAAAATCCTATTAAAGGAGTAAAAATAAATTATTTAAATTTCATAATTTCAATTTAATGAATATTTACAATAAAACATAATGAAATATATTTCGAATGAATATATGAATATGTATACGTGACATAGTTGTTTTAAAGTATTGGTATTGGTAGAGAGTAGTACTCGTGTCTTCTGGAACGTTTACTGTCGAGTACAAGATTTTAAAACACGGTACAAATGATGGTTTAATTAGCTCGAGTAAATTAATATTTTGTTATTCAATGGATAAGAAAGTAAAGGGTGTTTTTTATAGAGGTATAGAACTTTAAGTTGGCATTACTTTTCAAGATGGCGACCGATTTAACAGCTGTCAAGTGATTTATTCTCAGTTTGGTTTGGCAATTCATCATAAATAGACACACGCCTGAACAATTCTTGCAAATAATACAATTTTATTTCGAAAATATTGGTACTGTGCGGAAAACGTATCGCGCACTTCGTCCATTTTATCGTCGACAAAATCGTCCATCAGAGCAGTTAATTCGATTAACCATGGAACGTTTTCGCACCACGTTTACTCTTATTGATAACTCGCATCCCCAGAGACGCTGTACGGTGCGTACAGAAGAAGCTATTGCTGCTGTAGAGCGTAGCATTGAGGAAGACCCGAATGAGTCCATCCGCCATCGAGCACAGGAATTGGATCTGTGTCCATCCACTTTATGGAAGATTTTGCGGAAGGATCTTGGTTTGCGTGCTTACAAAACCAAACTCGTGCAAGAATTGAAGCCAAACGATCATCAAGTAAGGCGTAGATACGTCGAATGTTCGGTGACCGCCTAATTTCACGTTTTGGACCTGTGAATTGGCCTCCAAGATCTTGTGATTTAACACCGCTAGACTACTTTCTGTGGGGCTATGTAAAGTCATTGGTCTATGCGGTAAAGCCACAAACGCTTGACCATTTGGAAGACAAAATTCGCCGTATTATTGCCGATATACGGCCACAAATGTTCAAAAATTGTCATCGAAAATTGGACGTCCAGATTGGACTACATCCGCGCCAGCCGTGGCGGTCATATGCCAGAAATCATATTTAAAATGTAATGCCACAAGATTATCTTTCGGATAAATAAAATTCATGTCAATCGAATAATCCATCGTTGTTTTATTGCAACTTAAAGTTCTATACCTCTATAAAAAAACACCCTTTATTATATGATATACAGTTTGCCCTGGTAGTCGAGTGGGTAGTGTGCTAGACTATTAGCGTGAGGGTCGTGGGTTCGATTACCACCAGAGGCTCTAGTGGCACTACACGGAGCATATGTGCAAGTTACTCCGATCGTATATAATTAGAATATAATTTGTAATTGTATTGTAATAAATAAATAAATAAATAAATAAATAAATAAATTAATAAATATATGGTATACAGGAGTCAGTTGTGAAAATTTTTATTCGTTTATGGACTCTTCGTGGGTTTCGAAAACTGAATCAATTTACTAAAAGGTCGCCTCGGCGGATATATCCTACCCGACAGTACATACCTACTATTCTGCCATTCAACAGTCGTCATATCAATGTCCAAGCTTGTCAATAAACGTCTTTTCACCACATGGGTATCTGAGCTTAGCAACATATTCTGAAGTTGACCACATGGATCTCAGAGCATAGCAACATATTCGAAACCAGTACAACAATCTTTTATGCGGTCCGCCTGTCGAAGTAAACTTGTCAATAATATTACTGGAGATTAAAAATAAATTCCATTTCATTCACAAACACTTTCTGCTCGATTTCTAGGTCAAACTGGTCGAATCTTACATCAAGAATCTTACATCAAAGAACACATTTTTCTGCTTCGCCTAAATATTCAAGAAAAGGTCTTTAACCTTACAGAGCACGGAGTGGCTAGAAAGTCACGGCGTACATTTGCAAAAGCTGCGAGTAAGTAGAGGAGGAAGAGACTGTTGTGTGGCTAATCATGCCGCCCATCATATAGGTGTGCTTGGAACCTTACTTTTACTATCTCCAACGAAACTATCAAAAATGAGTTGAAAGAAAGTGGAAATGTTCCGGAATCCTCTTCTGTTGAATTGGGTATGCCACTTGCCTCGGTCAAGCTGACCATTGCGCGGAAGTTCTTTCGGGACGCCAACCTATCCTGGGTCAATGAGGGGTCCTGCTCTATCGCTAGACTCACCTGGCCCAAGATGGATAGAAGGCGTAAAAACCGATTACTTGGTCTTGGTCGTGATGTCATCTCGACTACAGTGGCCGTGCTTACAGGTCATTGCGTCATGGGTAGACACGCGGAAAGAATGAGGCTCCCTTTCAACGACTTTTGCCGTGGATGCAGGTCCACTGAGGAAGAGGAGACTGTTGTTCAATTTCTTTGCCAGTGCCCGTCTCTTGCTAGGTGTAGATATAGGTTATTTGGCTCCCCATTTCTTGTCAGCTTGACGGAGCTATCATCTATTGATGTCAAGGATATAGCTTCGTTCATCAAACTTTCTGGCTGATTTTCCAGCATGGGGTAGTCGTGGTTTTGATGTGCAGCCCATGCGCTGACCAACTTCTTCCTCTTCCCTGATTTTGGTGGAACTTGCTTAGTACAGGGACTGCGTTCCCCCGTGGCATCACAACGGGCCGCTATGCCTGCTCAAGTGAGCTTTGTGATAACAGAGCTACCACTCCGACCTAACCTAACCTAAAGTGGAAATGGCACAATCAGCGACTTTCGTATAAAAAAGAGAAAAAATAGCAACACAATGAGCCTAACTAAATGGCCTCACACAGATACAGTGGGTGGGGACGATACCTAACCCGCAGACAGATTTTTCTTGTCGGAGAACTGGTTTGGTTTCCTTTGTCAAATTTTGCTTATGTACGTCCGACTTTCAAACTGCTGACTGTAATCATTTCACACACTTTCAGGATTTCAGGAACTTTTCAATCTTTTTCACCTTTGAAGCAGCCATTAACAACAGTCAACAACTGGATTAGGTTGGTTTTTCTACGCCCTTGGTGCTTATAAAGGTTACACAAACTGCCTGGAGTGCTAGTTGCATATGGGAATTCATTATTCTGTCCTTTTATTTAGCTGCAGCATGTCATAAGTCTGTTGTCGCTGTGGTCTAGAAGGAAGTGTATTGGCTTATTAGACGAAAAGCCAGGGTTTGAGCCCCAGACCAGACATCAGAATAAAATACAAAAAGTATTTCTTCGGCGACTTCCTCTCAGCAGATTTCTGGCAAAAACTCTGAGAGTAAAATAAACTGCCATGAAAAAGTCTCAAAAATTCTGTCGTTCGGAGTCGACGTTAAACTGTAGGTCCCGCCACTCATGTATAAAATTAACACACACAACATGAGTGGTGTGAGAAGCTAGGCCGTAATCCTGACTGCAGGGTTGTAATAATGTAAAGCGCACCAAACAGTCAGTTTTTCTGGATGTAACGGTGTTTCCACATACACTTGAGGATTACCTTCACTCCAAATGCGGCAGTTTTGTTTGTTGACGTAGCCATTCAACCAGAAGTGCGCTTCATCGCTAAACAAAATTCGCTTATGATAATCGGGAACAACGGTAATCTCGTTTTGGGCCCATTCGACGAATCTACGCCTTACTTGATGATCGTTTGGCTTCAAATCTTGCACGAGTTGGATTTTGTAAGCACGCAAATCAAGATCCTTCCGCAAAATCTTCCATAAAGTGGATGGACACAGATCCAATCCAATTCCTGTGCTCGATGGCGGATGGACTCATTCGGGTCTTCCTCAATGCTACGCTCTACAGCAGCAATAGCTTCTTCTGTACGCACCGTACAGCGTCTCTGGGGATGCGAGTTATCAATAAGAGTAAACGTGGTGCGAAAACGTTCCATGGTTAATCGAATTAACTGCTCTGATGGACGATTTTGTCGACGATAAAATGGACGTAGTGCGCGATGCGTTTTCCGCACAGAACCATTATTTTCGAAATAAAATTGCACCATTTGCAAGCGTTGTTCAGGCGTGACTCTATTCATGATGAATTGCCAAACCAAACTGAGAATAAATCACTTGCCAGCTGTTAAATCGGTCGCCATCTTGAAAAGTAATGCCAACTTAAACTTCTATACCTCTATAAAAAACACCCTTTATATAAGCTTGGCAGAAACATCCACGAATAAACAATTTCCACAACTCAGCAGATGATTCCAACTCATGAGGCTCATATCCATTACGTTAAGTTCTTTGTGGCGTTTTATAAATTCAATTATTTATCTTGTCATACCATTTGACCCACTGTCGTTATTTAAAAACAATATAAGACTACTACCACCTGTCTCTCACAAATTCACACAATTAACGTGTCAAAAATTTTAAAGCTTTTAAGGTCATCACAATAATTTCTGTTTTCTTCTTCATTTTCTCTGTTTTTCTGTTTTTCTGTGCAATCAAACTCAATTACTCAAACCATAAATGCCTTAACAAAACATCTGTTTCCTTAAGTCTTCCCCGAATTAGGGTCAACTTACTGAATTGGCAAACAGCAGTGAGCTTAAGTGGAAAGTTAACTCACTACCTTCGGTTTTCTATGACCATCTTCATCGTCTTCTTCGTCTTCTTCTGCTTGAATCCATTAAAGATTTATTTCAGGCCACAAATTGTTAAGAGATTATTAAAGTGCGTGAGTTTGTGTATGCGTATGTGTTTGTGTGTGTGTGTGTGTATGTCTGGTTATATTATGGCAGGTGAAAATTGATTTTCTAATCAGTAAATCCTGTCTATCTTAATAGAAAATTTTGGCACCGGCTGGCATTCAATTTTTTTTTTGCTTTACACTACACTTCCATTTCGTGTGTGGGGCGGGGCGGGGCGGGGCGGAGTGAGGTGAATAAGGATGCTTTTATTGTTGGCCATACTTGTGTAATTGTTAACAAATTACCATAAAACGATATGAGATATTTTAGATAAATGTGTGCGTGTGTGTGTGTGTATGTGAGTGTTATTGTGTTTTTGCATGTGTTTGTGGCAGACATTCAATGAGTTTGAATGTCAACTTGACATCATAATGTAAATGCAGATGATTTTATTCTGATTAAAATTCATGTCAGGCATTTAGTTGTTGACTTACTTATGCAATGTACTGTAAGAAAACTATTTGCTGCTGCTTTTAAATTTTATTGTCCTTTCACATGAGCAGCAATTGTTATTTGAACTGGAGAAGAAGAAATAATAATTCATGGAAGGGCAGTTATTGAATCGAAAGGCTTTTCAGAAAGATTTTGTGTTTGTTCATTCGCATGGATCGTATATGGACCCAAGAACCTAGAAGCACATTAATTACACTGTTTAGCTGTTTAATTGGAAGACATGCTGGAATTGGCGAGACAAGCAGAAGGGAACTTGATGGCCCTTACTGTTGCCGCTCAACATGCTTATCAGATTGGAAAACTTACTTACTTACTTACTTAATTGGCCATTACAACCCGTTTATCGGATTTCGGCCTGCCGCAACACATCCTTCCAGGCGCCTCTGCTTCGTGCGCGCCTACGCCAGTTGGTCACACCAATCGATGACAGGGCTTCCTCGATTTGGTTCTTCCAACGGATGCAAGGTCGTCCTCTTCGCCGACTTCCGCAGATTCCCGCATCAAATACCCATCTCGCCGGCGTATCCTCCTCCATTCGAACGACATGGCCGAGCCAGCGCAGCCGCTGGATATTAATACGCTGTACAACGTCTATGTCGTTGAGGAGCTCATACAGCTCACTGTTGTATCGGATACGGAAATCATCGCCAACTCGCACTGGACCGAAGATCTTACGTAGTACGTTTCTCTCGAACACTCTCAAGACCGCTGCATTTGCACTTAATAGGGTCCATGCCTTTGCGCCATAAAGAAGCACGGGTGGGATTAGGATGAGTGTCTTGTAAAGTGTTAGTTTTGTCGCACGAGAGAGGTCTCTACTACTCAATTGCCTATTGAGACCATAGTAGCACCTGTTGGCAAGAGTGATCCTGCGCTTGATCTCCAGACTGACATCATTTCTGGTGGTAACGGCGGAGCCAAGATAGATGAATTCCTTGAACGTATCAAAAGTATAGTTATCGGCCGTAATCTGAGAATCAATACACCGCGCGTCTCTACGCGTTCAATAGCACTAAAGGCAGCAGTAACATCTCGCTTCGTACGCCCTATGATGTCAATGTCGTCAGCGTACGCAAGCAACTGGACACTTTTTTGCAAAATAGTGCCACTGCGATGCACTCATGCCTTTCGCAGAACACTCTCCATGACGAAGTTGAAGAGGTCGCATGATAAGGGGGAAAATTGGAAAATTTCATTCGATTTTTTTTTACGTTAACTTGTTTGGAACCCCTGCATGAAATGTCTCCCTGTATTCAGGATTTTTTTTTTGTGTTCTTGGCATTAGAAGCAGTGTCTACATTACGGCCAGTGGTTTAGATGTGGTGTATGGAAAATGGCTCCGCTGCATCCTAAGCAACACGCATATAAAGCTGACAGATTGAGAGGCCTTTAAACGTCAAGAAGGTGACTACTTTCGATTATCTTGATATACATATAAGGCCCATATGATAGCATCCCTTGCGAGGTCATAAATGGGGTATAGACCGACCTTATGACATTCTGAAAATGACAGAAATCCTACACAGTTTGTGGAAACATATGCAGGAGGTGAAATAATAAGGGTCGACACGCCTAACGTTTGGGCACAGAAGTGGTGCTTTCATCACTAATGAGGAAGTCGCCGTGTCTAGTAGGTGGTGTGTTGGCTCATTAGGTTAGACACTTCAAACAAACCAAAATATGCAAAAATATTTCTGTGGAAGCTTCTTCTCAGCAGATTTATGGCAAAACTTCTGAGAGTAGAATCAAAAATTGCCATGAAAAAGTCTCTCAAAAAAATCTGTCATTCGTAGTCGATTTTAAACTGCAGGTCCCGCCCGCCACTCATTTTTAAAAATAACACGTACAACATAAGTGGTATGAGAAGCTACATCGTAATCCCGACTGAAGGCTTCTAATGAACAATTTTGTATGTATGTAGGAGGAGCTTGGTTGTGGATAAAAACTCGTGATGTAATTGCCTAATGTCTGCATGGTTCGAATTGCAAGAGATGCTTTGTAAGATCATTCAAAGGGCTCTTGGGCTTGTAAGTCAACGGCGAATATCGGTGTGATTGAAAATAAACCCGAGCAAAATCACAGTAGCCTATATTCGTAGCATATTTAGCTGTAATATCTTAGAAAATTGAAGCAAAATAAATGGGAATAATAGTGAATATCAAACTGACATGGCCCATATCGGGACCATTAAAGTAATGACTGAGTATGCCATAATGATAGATAGATAGATAGAAACTGATATTGTCGGAAGCAATGATTATATGACACTTCGCAGCTTCGGATAAAGGCAGAACGGCGCAAAAAATCTGCCCAAGGCTGGATAGGAGGCGTACGGCGACTCTGTTTAAACTCCAAAGAAGCAGGCTCAGCTTTGTTATCGGGGTTATTACGGGGCATTGTGTTATAGGAACTCATGAGAGGCGTATTGGTCTTGGACACATCGCGAATGATTTCTGCAGAAGCTGTAGAGATGAGGAGGAGGATGAAACTATTCCCTTTGGATACCTGCAGGCTTATGATTGACAATGCAATCGTGGACCTTGTCAACAGTAGGTGGGCAGCTTCGGATAAGGGCAGAACGGCGCAAAAAATCTGGCCAAGGCTCTCTGTTTACTCTCTGTTTAAACACCAAAGAAACAGGCTCAGCGCTGTTATCGGGGTTATTACGGGGCATTGTATTATGGGAACTCATGCGAGGCGTATTGGTCTTGGACACCTCGCGAATGATTTCTGCAGAAGCTGTAGAGATGAGGAGGAGGATGAAACTATTCTTCACCTACTGTGCACATGCCCGGCACTTGGTCAGAGGGGAAAGAGTTACCTCGGTGCCTACTATATGGAAGACCTAGATAAACTGTCATGCATGGATATTGGCAGTCTGAGTCGCTTCATCGAAAGCTCAAAGTGGTTCCTGGAATAGGGGAGAATGTGAAACTGTGGTATCACAATGGGCCCTGTGTGCGGCCTATGTGTGTCCGCTCATGACGCCATCGAGGGGACAGCCTCTTCTACTTACCTACCTACCTACCTACAATGTCATAATGATATGCAGGCAGCTTGCAGGAAAATCTTTGGAGCGCAACTGGATAAACGCCATTTATGACCCCAATTATGTGTCTTCCAGAGAGTTAAAACATTTTTGCTATCAAACTCCTCAAATCTAAGCAGAGTTTATCAGTTCAGTTTCTCTATATTCTTTTAAAAACCCGCCTTTAAGTCTTCAATATTCATCTTGTCACTGACAATCAACTCTTTTAATATCTCTCTCTCTCTCTCTCTTCTGTTTCTTAATACGAAGATAAAGTTCGTAATGAAAATATTAATTTAATGAAGATTAATCGCAGTAACAATTAAGTTTACTCGATTAAAATAAATTAAAATGAGACACAGAATTTATGTGAAATCTTTAAACAAGATGTTCATTTCAATTTAAATGATAATGAGAGCAGAGCGACACACACATACAGAGAGGGAAAGATAGAAAGGGAGAACGAGAGAGAGAGAGAGAGATTGAAAGTTAAGCTACATACACTATAAATTGTGGCAATAATTTTGTAGTTTAGAGCCATAACAGATGTTTGTCCATGCCACACAAATAGTGTATACATACACGTAAATAAATACATTTACATAGACATTGTATATGTACATACATACATACGTATGTATAGAGATAGAGAGAGAGAGAGGAAGAGTGAATGTCAGGGGATGGTACATAATTTATTTTAATTTAATTATCTTTTCTAATGGTTTCGTACATGTGTCGGCATATGTTGCAAAAACCAAACTTTGTTTTGCAGGCAAACATTATACCCTAGTTATCCTAGGTTTTGTTGCTAAAATAAATTCAATTTCGTATTTAAATTTTAATTTTATAACACAATCAAAGAAAATTTAATTTTAAAAGTGTATCTGAGATATCAAGTTCCAAGTAAAGTTTACCAACGTTCAGCTGTATTTAAATACGCCTGGGTTTAGAGGGCGTTACACGCTTAGTCTTTACAAGTGTTGTTTGGATTTGTTAATTAAACCTGTCAGTATGCTATGCTGTACATAGCATACATGTACATGTACATGGATACACAAATAGGGTGAATCAAAAAGGGAATTTAAAAAAAGAACAAAAAATTGGTTTTTTTTTTGGACATTGCAGCCACCGCAATTGGTTAAATTCCCTATAAAAACCTATTTTTGGCACCTAAAATCCTTGGTTTCGAACGCCCACCCCAACGAAATCAATGGTACGATGAGGAGTGTCGCGAGGCAACTGCAGCGAAAAACGCCGCATACAAGAAAACGTTGCAGTCAGCCGCTACGCGAGCCATTGTCGAGAACTATAGAGAGAAGAGAAGGGATGAGAGCCGCCTTTTCAGACGCAAGAAGAGGGAGCAGGAAAGGCGTGAGCGTGAGGGAGTCGAGATGTATAGATGTAGGAATGACGCTCGAAAATTCTATCAAAAGGTTAAGCGTCTAACCGAGGGTTATAAACCCGGAGCGTCTTCCTGCAAGGACGAAAATGGAAACTTAGTAACAGATCCGCAGGGAGTACTGAGGTTATGGAGGAAACACTTCTCTACTCTGCTACAAGGTGATGACGACACCAATACCGCCTTTAGAGATGATGTTCCGAACCCGATCGATGATGACGGCGTGGAGATTCCGCCGCCTAGCCATGAAGAGGTCCAAGTCGCGATTACGCGCCATAAAAACAATAAAGCGGCATGTCCTGATGGCCTCCCCGCTGAATTGTTTAAGACCGGATGTAATGAGCTGGTAGGGCGCATGCACCAGCTTATTTACAAAATATGGCTAGAGGAAAGTATGCCCAACGATTGGAACCTCAGTGTCCTCTGTCCTGTCCTGAAAAAGGGAGACCCTACTATATGCGCCAACTATAGGGGTATAAGCCTTCTCCCTATCGCATATAAGGTTCTTACAGGCGTATTGTGTGAACGACTGAAGCCACTCGTCAAAACACTGATTGGACCTTATCAGTGCGGCTTCAGACCTGGCAAGTCCATCATCGACCAGATCTTCACACTACGCCAAATCCTGGAAAAGACCCACGAGAAACAAGTCGACACACACCATCTTTTTGTCGACTATAAGGCTGCCTTTGATAGCCCCATAAGGGATCGTGTTTTTGCCGCAATGTCAGAGCTCGGTATACCTGCGAAGCTGATAAGGCTATGCAGAATGACGTTGAACAATTCCTGCAGCTTCGTCAAGGTAGGAAAGGACCTCTCCGAACCTTTTGGTACCGTGCGAGGTTTCAGACAAGGCGATCCCTTATCATGCGACCTCTTCAACTTCGTCATGGAGAGTGTTCTGCGAAAGGCAGGAGTGCATCGCAGTGGCACTATTTTTCAAAAAAGTGTCCAGTTGCTTGCGTACGCTGACGACATTGACATCATAGGGCGTACGAAGCGAGATGTTTCTGCTGCCTTTAGTGCTATTGAACGCGAGTCTACTAAGATGGGTTTGGCAGTAAATGAGGGCAAGACAAAGTATATGTTATCGACGAGTAGAGACGCGCGGCGTATTGATTCTCAGATTACGGCCGATAACTATACTTTTGAAACAGTCAAGGAATTTATTTATCTTGGCACCGCCGTTACCACCACAAATGATGTCAGTCTGGAGATCAAGCGCAGGATCACTCTTGCCAACAGGTGCTACTATGGTCTCAATAGGCAATTGAGTCGCAGAGTCCTCTCTCGTACGACGAAGCTAACACTCTACAAGACGCTCATCCTACCCGTGCTTCTTTATGGTGCAGAGGCATGGACCCTATTAAGTACTGATGCAGCAGCCTTGAGAGTGTTCGAGAGAAAAGTACTGCGCAAGATCTTCGGTCCAGTACGTGTTGGCGATGATTTCCGCATCCGATACAACAGTGAGCTGTATGAGCTCCTCAACGACATGGACGTTGTACAGCGTATTAATATCCAGCGGCTGCGTTGGCTCGGCCATGTCGTTCGAATGGAGGAGGATGCTCCAGCGAGACGGGTATTTGATGCGGGGAGCTGCGAAAGTCGGAGAAGAGGACGACCTTGTATCCGTTGGAAGTACCAAATCGAGGAAGCCCTGTCATTGATTGGTGTGACCAACTGGCGTAGGCGCGCAAGAAGCAGAGGCGCCTGGAAGGATGTGTTGCGGCAGGCCGAAATCCGTTAATCGGGTTGTTATGGTCAATTAAGTAAGTAAGTAAAATCGGGTTTTCTTGGGCTTCATTCACAAAAATCCCCTCTATGGTATCCCCTTTTTAATGGCACAACGCTACAAAGTATTTCTTTTTTCGCTTCCTTTATGCTGATGTGTTTGTTGTGCTGCTGACCACAAAAACCAACAGAAAAAAAGGCACAAAAAATTATTATTTTTTCTGTTGTTGGCAAAAATATCAAAACAACAAAGAACAACACAAAAAAAACAAAAAAAAATACTCCCAAGAAGGGCCTATTGTTGGGAAACTTTTTTCAAAAAAACAAGAGGTGTCATGCAGACGATGTTGCTTACATGTCAAGTGTCGAAATCTACTTGTTAGGAAGATGTATAGAGTAGCAGGCCTGAAAGTAGCGGTTTATGTAAAACTGCGCTTGAACTGTTTGTAGGGAAAGAGAATATCAACGCCTCCATTCTATAACGTTCTAAGTGTACTTAGAACGTTTTTAATGTTCTTGCATTTTTAAATTCTACGTTCCCTAACTTAAATACTGTCAAAATTTGGTTAAGATGCGCCGATCCGTTCCGAAGTTATAGGGAAAATCTTCTTAGAATACACATATAGTCGTATGTCGCATGAAAACTTTGAGAGCTCATAACTCAAAACACACTTTTTCGACTTAGAATGTTATAGAACGGAGGCGTCGATATGAACTCAATAAGGCCATTAGATTCTGCACTCTAAAGAGATATTGTTACGAAAATGGAAATGGTGTTTTGATTTTACATCATTTAACATTAAAATTGTAAACAAAATCTACAAAAACAAAAACTTATTTACATGATAAACAAGTAAACAAAATTATAACAACAAACACCAGCATAAAAAAGAAATAAACAAGTAAACAAAAATGCAACAACAAACACTGCAAGAATAAATGTAAACAAAAATACACAAACAATAATAATGAAACAACGATGTTAACAGAGATCTCGAAAAGGCGAAGCCACGAATATTCGACTTCAAGATCATTCATCACTCATTTACGTTGGCATATAAAAAGCAAGACAAAGCAGACAACGGAGTGAGTAAAAATTCAGTCAGTCTTGTGTGAAGACGCGCGGTGTTTGAAGAGAATAATCGTGGCTTGAAGATATCCGTTATAAAGATCTGTTGAACAATTGTTATTGTTTACATCAAGTTGTGAACAGTAAAGAACAATAAAGAACTCAATTAAAACTAAACACAAATTTATTTGCAACCGAAGTGCACAACTAAGACGCATTATGTCCCTCTTTGGCACAAGAGTGTGTTCCTACCTTTGGAAGAAAGACAACAGAAAATCCAGGTAGTATAGCGGTTGTACTGTTTGTAGGGAAAGGGAATATGAACTCGATAAGATAACGTGTTTATATTGGATTCTACACTCGATATAGATATGCAGTCCATACGTCCTTGCGAGGATACTTAAGTTATTCAAGCTATCTAGGGATACCGAAGAGCACAACTAAGACGCATTATGTCCCTCTTTGGCACAAGAGTGTGTTCCCACCTTTAGAAGAAAGGCAACAGAAAATCCAGGTAGTATAGCTTTTGTACAGTTTGTAGGGAAAGAGAATATGAACTCGTTACGGCAACGTGCTTATATTGGATTCTACACTCGATATAGATATGCTGTCCATACGTCCTTGCGAGGATACCCAAGTTATTCAAGCTATCTAGGGATACAGAAGAGCGCTACTAAGATGCATTATGTGGCTCTTTGGCATAAGTTCCTACTTATAGATAAAATCTGTAAATTGCAAGACTTTTAGGTAATGTCAGGTAGTACAGCACTTGTAATTTTTTTTTGAAGAACGAGGAGAGTTATACCAGCAAACCATAAATGCAGATGACTTTTTTCTGATTAAAATTCATGGCAAGCTTTTAGTTGTTGACTTACTTATGCAATGAACTGCAAGAAAACTATTTGCTGCTGCTTTTAAATTTTATTGTCCTTTCACATGAGCAGTAATTGTTATTTGAACTGGAGAAGAAGAAATAATAATTCATGGAAGGGCAGTTGTTGAATCGAAAGGCTTTTCAGAACGATTTTATTTCCATACGTATGGATCGTATATGAACCCTAGAACCTAGAACCGCATTTAGTTACACTGTTTAGCTTAGAAGTACTTTTTAAGAGGAGACATTCTGGAATTGACGAGACAATTATACGTTATATTATTAGCTTGACAAGCAGGAAGGAACTTCATGTGTTTTATTGTACTAGCAGAGGTCTCGAGAACATCAACAACATTCATCAGACTGTTTACCCTGCCAAATAAAAGGCAAGACAAGTTAGTGAAGTTCAGTCAGTCTTGTGTGAACACGCGATACGTTTGAAGAGAGTAATCGTTGTTTAAAGATCTCCATTACAAAGATCTGTCGAACAAACTTTTTTTAACTTTTAAAAACGTAACAATTAATTACAACAACAATTGCTTTGTTTGTTATTCCTTTGTTTACACCCTTTCCGTAAACAATAACAATTGTTCGACAGATCTTTGTAACGGAGATCTTCAAACCACGATTACTCTCTCCAAACGTACCGCGTCTTCACACAAGACTGACTGAACTTCACTAACTCATTCGCTTGCTTTGCCTTGCCTTTTATATGGCAGGGTAAACAGTCTGTTTAACTTTTAAAAACGTTTAAAATATGAGCTCGTAGATTGCAAATGAAATACAAATAAATTTGTGTTTAGTTTTAATAAAAAATTCTTTATTATTCGCACAATTCTGTGTGCCACTGTTCACAATTTGATGTAAACAACAACAATTGCATTTCTTTTTTATTCCGCTGTTTACACCCTTCGAATAAACAATAACAATTACTAGACAATTATTCGACAGATCTTTGTAACGGAGATTTTCAAACCACGTTTACCCTCGTCAAATGCACCTGGTCTTCACACAAGACTGACTGAACTTCAGCAAGATAAGGCTTAGAATTTATGTCAGATTCTTGACTCGCAACAGATGTTGTGTCTGACATTAAAAAGAAAATGTCGGAGAGTTAAACTTCTAAATTTCTGACCTTCCTCCAGCAACGCCCTATACTCGCATTATGTTTATCAAATTTGTTAAAGGAAAAATAATCATTATATTCCCATAGTTTGTTTGTTTGGTTATTTTTGTTATTGTTATTGTTATTGTACACGAGTACGAGTACTCGGTATTATATTGTATAACAAAACGAAAATTTATTGCCACCTTTATTCGCATTTATTACGCTGCCATTGCCATGAAGTAAACAAAATAGTTTCATTCCATTGCCAGTAAATTGTTTGCCATTATTGTAAATAAAGAGGGAGCGGGTGGGGTATAGTACAGGGAGTAAAACTTTTTTAAATGTTTTGAAAAAATGAAATGAAATGAAATCACTCTCTCCTTCCCTCTCTATCTACAGTACTGACTACAGGAGCAAACATATAATTGTTTAAGCCATGTTATGTTAGTGGTACAAAACCAGCGTACATAAAATTGTTAAGCAAATAATTTTACAATAAAACGAAGGGCAGGAGAAGAGAAAAAAGGGAGTATAATGTTTATATGTATGTATGTATGTATGTATGTATGTATGAGGATATAATTAGATGTGGTTTATAGATGAATATTTATAAAAAATTCGTTTTAAAAAGCTTTGCTGATAAATAATTAAAGAGAATTTAATTAAAAACTATAAACGTTAATGATGGCCTAGAATGTACAAGTAATTTATCGTCAAAATTTTATTTTCAAAAAGGGACTTTAAAGTAATAAAAACCCTGTTTAAATTTGTGATTTTCTGTTTAAATGCTGGTGTATTTTCTACACTTTTTTAATGTCTTATGGGAACAGATTTATACTTCAATTTTAATTAAAAATCTGAGCCCATAAGGCCGAAAGAAAACTAAGGTCTTACCAAAGAATATGGATATAAAGAATGCGCATCATGTAGAAGTAAAATTTCTTATGGCGGGTCGTAACATCACGACCCGCTCTCACCAAATTTTTTTTTAAATCATTTCTGGCTGAGGGGAGAGGTAGACAGAAGGAAAATGAACACAAACAAAGAGCGTAACAATGTGTTGCTCTCATCGTACGTATGTACATGTGTATGTATTCTTGTATTTTTTGATTTAGTTGTCGATCAGACTGCGACAAGAACACATGTTTTGCGGATGCTTTATCATTTTATTTCAGAATAACACTCGAAGAATATTTTGTGTTAAAAATGTTCTATGTCATTAGCTGGGCGTATTTTATTTTTTATTTTGTCCCATAGTATATTTTTTTAAATGCTTTGGAATGCTCGTTTTTTTTTCTTTTAATAAAAAATGGTTTTTTTATTCTTTTTATTTATCTAAAAAACATGGCCTAATTTTTAAGCTAAAGATGGATAGCTTTATGTTCATTTAATAATAAAATCTATGTTTTATTTTATTTTTATTTATCCAAAATTATTAAGCCAAAGATAGACAGCTTTACATATGTATGTTGATGAAATAAAAATAAAAATAGCGTATATTACTAACACTTTTATATGGCTGTAAATAAATAAATTCTCTCAACTTATTTTCTCTCTCTCACTCACTAATCCCTAACCACAGGCATGTGTTAACCTAGAGGAAAATTGTTAGTAATAATGTCAAGTCTACTCATTAACCCAATGATGAAATGATCGGAAAATATAGAAAAATTGCACTGCACTAAGACACTAAGACACCGTATTTAACTTGGCAAGTATTCTTCCAAAAATCGAAATCATTTCCCATTGATATTAGTGAATACTACTGTGATATTTCTTTGGGTGTATCATTGAAGTCTGAAAAAAGCGACATGAACCTTCTTCTTTAAAAACTGACAAGATTTTTACGCTCTTTTTAACGAACATTCTTGATGTTCGTGTCCTATGTGTGTAAAAAGCCGAAGATGTTCTTACCCTGAGGGTCATTGGTGCCGACGTCTGTTTTTAATACCAGAAAAATAAATAAAAAAGTGGTCAAACAACAAAAACGCACGATGAGAACAACGCATGATGAGAACAACGCATTGTTACGCTCTTGGTTTCTGTAACCTTCCCTTCTATCTTTCCCCCCGCGTCCTGAAATATTTTTGAAAAATATTCCAAAATATGTTAAAATGCACATTCTTTATACTTTATTTTCTTTGGTCTTACCCAAACATCTAAGTAGGATATTAAAAAGAAAAATAACTCAAAGCAATCACTTTTATTTTGCCAATTATAACCGGGAGGGTAAGATATCTGGGGGTTATTTTTGGGACTACAAACTTCGTTGAACGTATTGTTACGAAAATGAAAAGAATCCTAGATACTGGTGTTTTGCTTTTACACCCTTTAACATTAAAATTATAAGCAAAAGCTACATAACACAACAATGAACTTGTTTACAAATTATCCCACTGCGAACTTAACAACAAACACTAGCATAAAAAATGGTAAACAAGTAAACAAAAATACAACAACAAACACTATAAGAATAAATGTGAACAACAATAATGAAACGACATTCATAGAGATCTCGAGTAGGCGAAGCCACAAACATTCGCCTTCAAGAACATTCATCAGATTGTTTACTCTGCCATATAAAAGGCAAAGCAAAGCAGGCAAGTAAGTTAGTAAAAGTTCAGTCGGTCTTGTGTGAAGATGCGCTGTGTTTGAAGAGAGTAATCGTGGTTTGAAGATCTCCCTTACAAAGATCTGTCGAACAATTATCTAGTAATTGTTATTGTTTATGCAAAGGGAGTAAACAGAGGAATAACAAACAAAGCAATTGTAAAGTTGTAAACAGTGGCATACAGAATTGTGCGAACAATAAATAATTTTAATTAAAACTAAACACAGATTTATTTTTATTTTATTTGCAATCTACGAGCTCGTATTTTAAACGTTTTTAAAAGGTAAAAACGTAACAGTATAATAAAACGGATAGAGAGTAAAGCAAGTAAGTTATACCATTATCATTGGATGCTGGCTCTATAGGACAGTTCCCCTTCAACTTAGACATTATTTGATATATTTTGTGGCAATAAGGCTCAATGTAGTTATAGCCTGGCATAACCTCGACACGCTACAAAAGTAGGAAACCATGGTCCCTTTAATTTTTTCGATAACTTACTTACTTAATTGGCCATTACAACCCCTTATTCAGGATTACAGCCTAGTTTCTTGCACCACTAATGTTGGCTGTGTTAATTTTATACATTAGTGGCGCGACCTACAGTTTAACTTCAACTCCGAACGATAGAAATTTGAGAAACTTCTCATGTCGACTGGTGAGCAAATTTTTTTTTAATTTCATTCTGTTCAAATTGTCTGAACTGTGTTTTGAACTGCGGACTCTTGTCTCGTATCAAGCACACTACATATTAGACTACAGTGATTTTCTCGTGACAAGATTTGATTTTAGAATTCCAACTAAGAACTTCTGAACTGACAATCCGAAGGTGTTTCGTATGACCTTTGACTTCAAAATGCTGGCATTAGAGTATTCTATACTCTAACGTTCAGGCAGATTGTTAGAAACGGTGCAATACTTGTCATATGATTGGATTTTTACCTGAAAATTTCTTAAATTTACTCAGACAAACAGTACTTCTCGGAAGCCAACTTGATTACTAAGTGTTCCAAAGTTTAACTGGATATACTTCGGTCGTTTTTCAGGAAATCTTAGCTCGATGAGCATTAATTAGAAAAAGTGATGTTCGCGAAGTGTCTGCCCCAGAAATGATGGCCATATACCCGCGTTTTTTTTGCATTTTTCATCACATTTGCTTGAACTTACGGCGATAGGCTTCCGCATTACAGATGGATGTCATCTTTGAGGACTTTAAAGAGTCTTTTTGACAAAGACTCGTGAAGTCAAGAAGTTCCTCCAAAAAAAAAAAAGCATAGAAAGTATAAATCGAACGATCTTCTTGGTCAATAAATGTCCCAATTCATCTAGTAAAAGTAAAAAAGAGTCATTGAGCACAGACCTGTTATGCTCTTCCTTCACAGAAGTCGTTTGGCCAGCGGCCTTTTAGCAAAAAGAACGGCTAATGACGACTGTAGACGGCTCCATACTATAACTTTGAGTAAAAGCAATGGCTTTACGTGTATGTACGCACATTTTCGAATGCTCCAGAAGCGATAATTCAAGTCATCGTAGGTTGTGTTGGCTTATTAGATGCAAGCCCTCGGTTCAAATCCCAGGTCAGGCAACTTGAACGAATCGATATTGGTGAACAATATTTCATTCGGTGATTTTCTTACAGCAATCTTTTGAGAAGAATTTCTAGGAAAAGTTTCTCAAATATTGCTCGAAGTTTCCATTAAACAGTAGGTCCCGCCGCTCATAAAAAAATCAACACACACAGCATGGGTGGCGTGAGAAAGTAGGTTGTAATCCTGACTAAAGGGTTATAATCAAAAGGGCTTGAGCCTTAGATATACCCGGATGTTGGTATCGGGTCCGCCATCTAATGTGTTTTTTTCAACTAGTACTTATTTCGTGAATGGTAACACTTAGCTCATGTCTGATTTGACAGATAATTAGTTTTATCCTTCCGCTGAACGAATATGGTTGTGTATACGCTTGAACAACGCTGGGAAATATTGCGACATTACTTTGAAAATCATGGTAATGTTGCAGAATAAGTGCGAAAATTGGGTACGGATTTTGGAAGAAGAGCCGTCAGCCGTCAGCCGTCAGCTCCGTATGTTCGTTATCTTGTGAAAAAAGTGAAAGAAACTGGCATCCTCATCGATAAACCAAAGCGTGAAAAGCCAAAAACAGTGCGTACACCCGAGAATATTGCTGCTGTGGCAGAAAGTGTGCGTGAAGCGCCATCAACATCAATTCACCGTCGTTCTCAACAATTGAACATTTCGGAGACATCATTGAGACGAATTTTATATAAAGACCTTGGTATGACGCCATATAAAGTCCAATTGGTTCAGGAGTTGAAGCCAATTGACCATCCAATGTGTTTTCGCTTCGCTAAGTAGGCCTGCGATGCCTTTTTTGTCAAAAAAAAAAAATCATTTTGATATTGGCGGGTATGTAAACAAGCAAAATTGTCGCATTTGGGCCACAGAAAAGCCGCACGCATATGTTGAAAAGCTGACGCACCCAAAACAAGTCACTGTTTGGTACGGACTTTGGTCCAGAGGCATAATTGGGCCATTTTTCTTCGAAAATGAGCAAGGAGTGGCCGTTACAGTCAATGGTGATCGTTATCGGGCCATGTTGAACGAATTTTTGTTCACAAAAATTGAAGAGAAGGATATTGGCAACATTTGGTTTCAACAGGACGGCGCTACGTCCCACACAGCCGAAGCTATACTCGATGTTTTGCGTCCTGTTTTTGAAGTTGGCATTATCAGCCGCAGAGCTGATGTCGTTTGGCCACCTCGCAGCTGCGATTTGACACCGTTGGACTATTATTTGTGGGGTGCCGTCAAAGGTAAGTGTTACGCCGACAAGCCAGAGACAATTGACGCTTTAAAGGACAATATTCGTGAAGCCATTGGTGGAATACAGCTGCATACAATCGATAATGTGCTTAAAAATTGGACCGATCGTGTAGGCTACTGCATGGCCAGCCGAGGCAGCCATTTGAATGAAATTATTTTCCATTATTAACCGGAAGGATTGTACTTTCAAATAAAAAAAGAAATTTGAGAAAATATTCAGTAGTTTTTTTTTTTAAAGCATTTTCAAAAAAAAAGTTATTTGGCGGAGCCTTTAGGAGGACGATAATACACGTAAGCAAGCCTGGTTTACAAACAAAGTAGAAGCTAATGAGCACTCACTTAAATTCTTTTGTTTATAAAGTGTACAGCTCTGGTATAAACAATTTTACTACAGTTTGAGCTACACTGACAGTAAACATTTTAAATCTTTTTCTTTTATTAACGATTTCTGTATCATTTTTCTTTTCAAACGGTTTTCTCTTTTCCTCTGTCATAATGTTTATTTCATTTCGTATATATCCGGCATAATTGTTGCAATTATTTATGGTCTTTGTAAACATAAAAGAACGGAATGTAAACTTGGCTAGAAGAGAGAGAGAAAGAGATTATGGGGGCTAAGGCCAGAGGTTATGAACATGAACATGAAAAGAGCAAATGCTTGGAATTTGAAATGAATTCAATTGTGATTTCTTTAAACAATTTAAAATGGTGGTGGACAGAAAATGAGTAGGGGCTGCTGTTGAAAATTTTGCTTATGATGCTCTGTTGCTGTTGCTGTGGCTGTTGTTGATGATGTTGATGTTGTTTCAGATGCAGAACGACATAAACATGAAGATGCAATCCAAACAATTTTTCTTTTCTTTTGCGGCTTACAAGTTTAGGGTTTTTGTCTGTCCATTAGACAGCCCATTTGTCGTTTAGTTTAGTTTTGTCTGCGTACGAGTGAATTGTTTAAAGAAAACAAAAGCCACACAACGACAAAAACTTACACCCCCACTGCCCTAAAACCAGCATAAGTGACTATGAAAAATTGCAGCAAATTATATTAAGGACATAATAAGGAAGGAAAAAAAGACAGAGAGAAAGAGAGAAAGAAAAAAAAAAACACATGAAGACATACTCGCACACACATTCACTCTTAAAATGTTTACATTACAACAGAAATTTCAAAAAGAAAATGTACCATGAACTGAAGACAAAAAAATATCAAACGGAAGCTGTTATTGTTAAACACAACCATGGCAGAAAGTAGTTACAGTCAAACCCCCGTTTTTAAAACAAGGAATATTTTTTCTGGGTCTCTATACTTTGGTTTGGTTAGTATTTAAAGCCAAACGACTATAGTTTTAAGTGTATTGTGTTCAGTTTCGTAGTCCTTAGGAGTTCGTTTGAATGTGCAGTTGAAATAACTCTTGTTTGGGAACCCCATTATCGCATCGTATAAACGAAATTAAATTGAATTGACTTTTTTCTTCGCCACACTCATGCTTGCAGTTATGGTGGCATATAAAAAAGTTATCCTAAATCTTTTTTTGAGAGTTTTTCTTTTTTTGTTTTATTTTCCATTTCATTTTTCAGTTAAAACAATAAGAGGGAATTATTTCTTAAATACCATAATTTATCATTGGACTAATGCAAGTGATGGCTTGGCATTGACATGTTTGGAAAACATTAACAAGCGCTACAGTATGCAACATGGAAGGGCAATAAATGCTATTCATTTGGTATTAAATGCTACTCATTTGGGGTTGAATGCTATTCATTTGGGGTTAAATGCTATTCATTCGGGGTTAAATGCTATTCATTTGGGGTTAAATGCTATTTATTTGGGGTTAAATGCTATTTATTTGGGCTTAAATGCTATTTATTCGGGGTTAAATGCTATTCATTTGGCGTTAAATGCTATTCATTTGGGGTTAAATGCTATTTATTTGGGGTTAAATGCTATTCATTTTTGGTCAAAAGCTATTAATTTCTGTTAAAATACGGCTTATTACAGTTTAAATGCTATTCATCGCTTTACGCTTTTTGGCTTAAATAATATTTCTTTTGTTCTACATATTTGGCTGCAAGAGTGATTTCTTTTTTTGTAAGTGCTACTAATTTTTTGCTCAACTGATATTCATTTTGGTTACTATCGCTATTACCATTTCCGTCAGTTTAAGTTCTTTTTCTCAATTGCTATTTATTTGTATTTTAGTGCAACTTTTTTCGTCTTAAATGCTACTAATTTCTGTTAAGGTTCTACTAAATCTTATTTTTTAAATGCTATAAATTTTGCACTTAATGCTCTTTATTTTAACTTGGATGCTATTTCATTCTGTTTAAATGCTATTACTCTTGGATAGTTGCTATTTAGTTTTGTTTAACTGACATGCTATAGAAGAGTTCTTTCTTAAATGCCTTTAATTTTTACAATTAAGTAGTATTTCTTTAGTCTTAAGTTTAGTTTGTCAAATGCTATTTATTTGTATTGAAGTGCTATTTCTTTCATCTTAAATGTTACTAATTTTTTATTTACGAGCAACTAATTTGCGTTTTTTAAATGCTATTCATTTTTGTGTTAGTGCTACTAGACATTTTACAATAAATGCTATTCACTCTTGGTTAAATACTATTTTTTTGTATCTTCGAGGACTTGTGTTCTGGAAGTCGCCGTAGTCTAGTAGGTAGTGTGTTGGCTTATTAGACGCAAAAGCCTGGGTTCGAGCCCCAGGCCAGGCATCAAAGACAAAATACAAAAAGTATTTTTTCGGCGACTTCCTCTCAGTAGATTTCTGGCAAAAACTCTGAGCGTAAATAAAAATTTGTCATGAAAAGTTTCTCAATGAATAAAAATCTGTCGTTCGGAGTCGACTTTAAACTGTAGGTCCCACCACTCATGTATAAAATTAACACACACAACATAAGTGGTGTGAGAAACTAGGACGTTTTACAATGGGTCAATTCGACCTCCGGGTACTGTACTTGTCCTAATTGACAAGTACACGTCCTAACCTAACCTAACCTAACCTAGGACTTGTGAGTGATGAATAAATTCTTCCACTTACGTCAGTGGTTTAAGTATGCAATGAATAATAGTAGCAAACAATTGTATCGCGGACATGAGTAAAATATGATCTAAATAGAGCGAATACTCGTGGCACTAATCTATATCTAGATAAACACGGTGCTTGCGGTGTGATCTGAATAGGCAGTGAAATGATGCCCAAGACAGTAGATTTTTGCCAACGTTTTTTCCAAATAAATTTGAAAAACGGAGGAGAATGGCCTCAGCATCTTGCTTATATAGCACATTCCATTGCTCAGTCCAAGGCGGCTGACATGGTTAAGACTGTTATGTAGAAACTAACTGAGGTAGTGAATTCAATGCCTCACCGTGTGCTGTACAGGTCTCCATCTTTTTTTAGAATTTTTATAAACAGGTTTTCCTTCCATTCGGCGGATATGTTCTCTGACTGCCAGATTTCCTTAAATACGGAGTGCAATATGTAGGCAAAGAAATTCTGACCACGCCTTGTAAAATTTAGCGATTGGGTTGCTATCTGTTTGACCGGTTTTAAATTCCATTATTTTTTATTTTATCTCGCTCCTCTCTCTCAATGAAGTAGAGAGAGATATTCTAGAGAGGAGAGTCAGTAAGTAAGCTTTCATTACTTGCTATCAAATTGTTCGTCTCTACTGTTCAAATTTTCAAAGATATTTTGTTTTTTGGATCGGATTTTTTTTATTAAAAATCTATTTCCAAAACAAAAAAAACAGAAATAATCCCCAACAACAATTTGAAGCTTTAGGAAAAAAATCCCTCAAAAAATCGAAACAAATGTATGGAAAATGTCAATAAGAATTGAAACCAAACTCGTAACCAAACCAAACCAACCCAACGTAAACCAAAATGAGAATAAAAAAAATTATGGAAATAAAATTTATCAATGTAAAGTCAATACAAGAACGAACGAACGAACGTGCACGCAACAATAAACGCACATTATTTGAAATGAAAACCACACAGAAAAACAATTTTCATAAGTGATGCAGCACAGCCTAAATCTAAGCTATATATGTAGTGTACGACGCGATACGATACAATAATTTATATAAACACATACACCCACACACACACACAGAAAGATTTTATGGTTCATATACAATCACACTCTCTCACTGTCACTCTTTGTTACTAGAATAATAGAAGTATTGTTGAGCATAAATACACACGCACACACCCACAAGCATACTTTTATTTAAACAACAAGTGCCAAATGTCAACTAAAACACGTAATCATATAACAACACAAACGCATACTCATGCAAACAAAAATTTTTTGTTTTATAATACAAATACAACATTTTATACGTACTTAACAAATACAAGGAATGTGTTTTGCGTGTGTTTTTGCTACTCGAAAAACATTGAATTTTTTGGCAAAATTTCAAATTGCTGCTGTTCTCTCCCTCACACACGAGCATTTAAAATAATAAAAAATGTCTACAAAAAGTGTGGCAAAAATGCGAAAGTAAAACATGAAATAAAATAACAAATACACTTACATACGAGTATATACACTCAATCACACACATATAAAGTTAAATAGATAAATTGAAATGCTTGGATAGGAAGGAAGAACAGCCTGTAGCTGTAATGTAACACGTAGTTTTTCACATACAATTGCCAGCCAAAACCATATTGAAGGCATGAAATGACATGCCAATGAAACAAACAAAAAACAAGACCAAGTGTCTCTTAATTTTGTTTTTTTGTTAAGCTGCAGCGTAATTGAAATGCCAGAAAGGCTGTGAATTTATGTATTTAACGCTTACATCCATTGGAAGTAATCATTGAAAGATATGCCCCGAATCGTCATGATAGTTCCCAAGGGGAACGATGTAAGTCACCAAAAACAATATGTTTCTGATCAACTTTTGGATGTTGCATGACTAAGTGCCCCTCATTGTTTATAACTGCATACAAGTGTTTGTGAAAGATGGTTTCAGGTACATATAACCCTTTTTGTTCAAACGCCAAAAATAGCAAACTGGAAAGAGTTTGCCGTGTATTGAATGCCACCAGAATAACGTTTTCGGTGTCTTTCCATGTTGCCGAGTATGAAAAGAGGGGTTTTATACCACTTATGCTTCTTTCTATGCTTTGGCTTTTATCAATAGTTCCGATAAACTCAACCATATTCTCGCTGAAGTCTAGTACGCAGCGTATTTGCTTATTAGACAAGAACACATGGTTCAAACTCCAGCCCAGACAAACCCTCGAACAAAATGAAAAACAATATTTTCGCGACTTGCTGTCAGCACTCTTCTGGCAAAAAATCTGGTTGTAAAAAAAATACCATGAAAAATTTCGTACCGCCACTTCCTCTCTGAGCAGTCTTTCTGGCAAAAACTATTCGAGTAAAAATAAAATTGTCATGAAATGTTTCTCAAAAATCTGTTGTTCGGAATCGACCTTAAACTGTAGGTTCCACCACTTATGGATAAGATTAGCACTTACTTTACTTACGCATACATACATTATCGGTTATAACAACCCATCAGTGAGGATTCCAACCTAGCTTCTCACACCACTTATCTTGTGTGTGTTCATTTTATACGTCAGTGGAGGTACCTACAGTTAAACACGTTGACTGCCACGTCACCCATATTTGGGTGACAGTAAATTTCGGGCCGCGTCACCCGTATTGGCGTGATGCTTATTTGACTACTTCCGAAGGATATTTGTATGTGGCCTAAAGGAGATTTTACTGTCAACGCGCTTGGCAGTCAATGTGTTAAAGTCGACTCCGAACGACAGATTTTTAGAAACTTTTCATTGTAATTTTGTTAACATCCTCAGAGTTTTTGCCACAAATCTGCTGAGAGGCAGTCGCCGAAGAAATACTTCTTCATAATTCGTTTTGTTGGAAATGTTTGACCTGGGGTTTGAACCATGGCCTCACGTCTAATAAGCCAATACTAGACTATGGTGGATTAATTTACATCCGTGCTGTAAGAAAATTCTGATTTTCTAATTAAAATCTAAACAAGCAATGAAGTTTCATACATAATTGGTCATTACAACCCTTCAGTCAAAATTACGACCTAGCTTCTCACACCACTTATGTTGCGTGTGTTAATTTTTATACATGAGTGGTGGAACATACACTTTTAAAGTCGACTCCGAATGAAAGAATATTTTGAGAAACTTTTCATGGCAATTTTTTATTTACTCCCAGAGTTTTTGCCAAAAATCTGCTGAGAGGCAGTTGTCGAAGAAATTTTTCTTCATAATTCGTTTTGTTGAAGATGTTTGACCTGGGGTTTGATCTGTGGCCTGACGCCTAATAAGTTAGTACTGAACTATGGCGACTGCTGATTGTCATATACGACTAATTTACATCCGTGCTGTAAGAAAATCCTGATTTTTTAATTAAAATCTCGATAAGCAATGAAGCTTCATACATACTTGGTCATTGCAACCCTGTAATCAGGATTACAACCTAGCTTCTCACACCACTTATGTTGTGTGCATTAATCTTTATACATGAGTGGCGGGACCTATAGTTTAAAGTCGACTACAAACGACAGATTTTTGAGAAACTTTTCATGGCAATTTTAATTTACCGTCAGAGTTTTTGCCAGAAATCTGCTGAGAGGAAGTCACCGAAGAAATATTTTGTCATATTTCGTTTAATTGGAAATGAAGCTAACTTCCATTAATTTTTACAAAACAAAAATTGCTTTCTTAAGGAGCAAAGAGAGAGATTTTCTTTAAGAGTCCAACGACACCTAATGCTCATAATCACAACTGGTGGTAAGTGGTGGTGAATTACGAGCCATATACATACATACATACATAATTGGTCCTTACAACCCTTCAGTCAGGATTACGACCTAGTTTCTCACACCACTTATGTTGTGCGCGTTAATTTTATACATGAGTGGCGGGACCTATAGTTTATCTGTCCGAATTACAGATTTTTAAGAAACTTTTCATGACAATTTTATTTACTTTTTTATTTTATTTAGTTTTTACCAGAAATCTGATGAGACGAAGTCGCCGAAGAAATATTTTTTGTATTTTGTTTTGATGTCTGGCCTGGGGCTCGAACCCTGGCTTTACGTCTAATAAGCCAACACTCTAGCTACTAGACTACGGCGACTTCAGCCTTATTACTTGTGGAAACTGTTAAGCAGCGGCATGAGGCTAGTGATCTAACATTTTGCAGTTTTAATGTGGCCATTATGATCATCAGCTTTAACAAAGCTAGGCTCCCCTAATTCCGATTTACATTTTTCCTCCAAGCTATACCAGCTTTACAGGTTGCTAATCTATGGACAGACATTTCGAACTGTAACCACCTTTTGTTATGCAACCAGTGTGTGGCAAACAAGTGTGGTCGAAAACATGCCACGAGAAACGGAATAACACATGTGCCACTACGGCTGCTGTTTTAAAATTTTATTCAATTTGCTCACTAACACTGGCAAATGTATGAATACATGAATGTATTATTATGTAGCAAATACATATATAAATAAATACTTACACACATGCATAGTATATCATCCATACACATAAGGGGTGTTTGTGTTTTTGACACATCCTGTTATTATTTATGAAGTTGTTGTTGTTGCTGTTGTTGATTTTTGATATAAAATGTTAAGGTTTCCACCTCTATTTTTGGATTTATTTTCTATGTGGCAATACATATTCATATTATTTATTACGAGTAAATATTAAATCAAGCAAGTCAATTACTTATTATATGATGCTATACAATATAATGTCTTAGTAAATAATAAATAAATCAACAATTACTATTAGAAACGTATGATATTTGACATTTGAAGTCATAAGAAAACAATTTTCATTAGAAAAAGAAAATTTTTTTGCTAAAAATCTCACAGAAAATTAAAAAAAAATCCATTTTTAATACAATATACTATATAATATACTATTTATATTCTTAATATTTTTAAAGCTTTATTATTTGTCTTTAACACTATTAAGTGCTTTACATTGTTAAGATTCCTTACATGTTGCCATTCATCGAAAAATCAATTAAGTTTTCTACGTAGCATATGCTTCAATAGCAATAAAAAAGGTGAGATTTTAATACCTCTTTGGCATGAAAGGGCCATTAGAAAGAGCCCTTCAAGTGTATATGGCGTAATAATACTGAATAGGGTTTGTGCTTATAAGAGCCTTAGAAATGGAAGGGGTTTTCTTAAAGGAATAGTGAATTTGCAAAATATAAAAATTGAGTGCCTATTTGGCATATTTTTCTTAAAGAGGAATAAAATAGCAAATGATTTAAGCCGGTAAGAAGCTTTTTATTTAAATAAAATATAGCAGCTAATGTGTTGAAAGCAGATAAGGCAAGATAAAGGCCTTCAAACAATTTATTCACAAATGTCGTCCCTTTTTAAATCGCAAGGCAGGTGTAGAAGAGAGAGAGAGAGAGAGAGAGATTTTGTACACTCTCTTAAAACAATGCAATAAAGTTTACGAGATACAGACTTTGGAATGTGGAATGTGTTTGGAACATATCGTTTAAGAAAAAAAAAAAATGAAACCTAGAGTTCTGCAATCATGCGATCTATAAACACGTACCCTCAAATTGGTCATTACAACCCTTTAGTCAGGATTCCAACCTAGTTTCTCACATCACTTATGTTGTGTGTGTTAATTTTATGTATGAGTGGCGAGACCTACAGTTTAAAGCAGTGGTGTTGTGCGAATTTTTTTTTACCGGAACGCGTTCCGGACTCCGGTTCACGGTTCGGAAAAACAAGCAGGTTCGTTCCGGTTTTTGTTCCGGTTCGGGATCGGATGTTTATAAAAATACATATAAAAATTCGTCAAAAACTAGAAAAAAATCAGCAATTCTTCTTAATTTTTTTTTTCAAAACGTCAGCCAATTCTCGTTATCAGAAATCATCTTTAGTTCCGGAACGCGTTCCTGTCCAAAAAGGAAGTACCGGAACGACGTTCCGACAACACCACTGGTTTAAAGTCTAGTACGAACGACAGATTTTTGAGAAATTTTTTCATGTAATTTTTATTAACATTCTTAGTATTTTTGCCAGAAATCAGCTGAGCGGAAGACGCCGAAAATGTTGTTGGAGATGTCTATCCAGGGGTTTGAATCGAGGCCTCATGTGTAATAATCCAACACACTACCTACTAGACTACGGCGACTTCAATCTATAAAGGCTACCATTATTATGTCTCTACCA
This sequence comes from Sarcophaga variegata, assembly GCA_932273835.1. Taxonomy (NCBI): domain Eukaryota; kingdom Metazoa; phylum Arthropoda; class Insecta; order Diptera; family Sarcophagidae; genus Sarcophaga; species Sarcophaga variegata. The sequence continues at coordinate 11,483,566 of OW026361.1, read as the reverse complement.
CTCCTGGTGGCCTGAAAAGTATTCGTTTGTCGTTCGGTGTCGCTAAGAATAATTCCGTGCCTAGTACTTGATACGCATTCAAGAATTCCCTTCTGAGATGCAGCAACGTTGCACAGGTTCGAAGTAGTACGTGTTCTTATGATTCATTCTCCTCATCAGAAAATCTGGACACTGGTCTTGAGGTGATTCCTATTCCGAATAAATTTTCTTGAAGTCAACAGTGCTCATTCAAAAGGCCGGCTATTATACTCAGGCTACTTTTGTTTGTCCTAAATTATGATTCAAATCTCCTCACATTGTAAATTGTTTTAAACCCAAGTTAGACTCATAGATCGTGCATAAGGATGTAGTACGCACTGTAGGGTGGCGCAGGTTTTATGGTGGGAGAGCTATTGCAGCAGTACTAACGTAGCATGGGCCTTTAGAAACAGGAAACATCTCTTCATACTCAATAGAAATATAGTGGCTTATCACGGGCGTTGAAGCTCTCCTTCTGGAGAGAAATCCTTAAATCAAATGATTTCTTGTATTTTCTTTTTCCAGTATAAATTTCTCCTACTGTATAAAAATAATGCTTCGTGACATGTGTCAATGCAAAAAATTCTCAACAAAGCTTGCCGTTTTAACACGGAAAGACTTACGAGCGAAAGGTTTTTGCAAATCATTAAACTTTATGAATAAAATTCGTTGTGTGTTTCTACTGAAAACATATCTTCAGTGACGGAACTCATTTCTAGTTCAATGGGTACGTAAAAGAAGGGCAGCCAGAAGTAGTTCAACAGTTGTCAAGGCAATCTGAAAAATGTATTGTTTGATGTTGTTTGTAAGCCGTCGGCATAGTTAGGCCATACTTTTTTAAGAATGTTAGGAATTGCTTGCAGTTACAGTTAATGGAGGTAATGTGCCATGAGCCAGTGGGCATATGGTTTTAACAAGTCCGTGCTAATATAATAAAGCACGAGATATTGAGGCAAGACATAAATTTACATCCTTTTCAAATGACTGCTTCTGGTCACAACTATTACAATTAAAGGGACTGTAATGTAATGTAAGTAATTCAATTAAAACGATGAGGCATAGTCAACATAAAGTGTCTTATATACCATCGTGACAACGCTAGACCACATACATTCTTATGAAGAAACTGAGAAATCTGGGCTTGGAAGTTTCGACACGTTCACTATATAGGCCAGAGGTCAGCAATGAGTATTCAAAACGATGAGTAGATTCGAATCATACTTATAATTTCTGATACTTATACGCATTCATACTTATTTTAATGTCATACTCATACTACTTATATTCAAAGTTTGAAATACTCATGGTACTCATGCTTAACAATACGCATGATGTTATTGATTTCGACTCTCCATGACTCATCGTATACACGAACCACAAAATAAGTATGATTCGCGTACGAACACTACAATACTCACAAGAAGGTTGTGTGTTTGCTCTGCTTGCTGTCTTTTTCTTTTTTGTTTGTGTATCTTTCTTCTTTCTTTGTAAATGCAACAACAACTAAGACTGTAAATTTTAACGAATGATTCGAATCACTCGATTGATTTATGAGTATACATAAGTATTTTTCTTAATTTATGAATCTGAATGAGTAGGCTTATGAATCAAACATAGTTCGAATGTTATGAGTTTGATGTCAATGTTGTACTCATACTCATTGCAACTTGTACTTATAAACCAATGTTGCAGTGAGTATGAATGAATCAGAGTACACAGTTAAATTTCAATATTGTTGACTCACTCATACTCAAAATTGCATGAGTACTTATGAGTAGCGAAAAAGCGATTCATTGCTGATCTATGATATAGACCGGACTTTTGGACCTCCAGATTATAATCTCTTTCGATTTATTCCGAACTATTTTAATGATGATGTCTGTATCATGCAATTGAATTTGTTTTTCGCTTTGGTAAGCCAGAAGTTCTTGGCGAAGTCGGCGTAGTATAGTAGTTAATTTGTTGGATTATTAGACAACAGCCTGTGGTTCAACAACTGGCTCAGATATTTCAAACAAAATGAAATATGAAAACATATTTCTTTCGGCGGCTTGCTGTCAGTAATGGTTGTAATGACCAATTAAGTAAATGACGCATAAGTTCGACATAATAAAACTCCTTTATATGCAGAAGAAACATGAGGATTATTAGAAATCATTAGTCAGGATTACGGACACCTCCTTGCACCACCCTTATTACGTACGACAAATAGGCCTTCAGTACCAAAAGAAATGTATATTATAATAGAAGGAATACATACATATATCGTTTATAAATAAGAAAAAGTTTATCAAACAATCGGGTCCGCCATCTAACGTTTTTTTTTCACCTAGTGCTTATTTCGTGAATGGTAACACTTAGCTCATGTCTGATTTGACAGATAATTAGTTTTATCCTTCCGCTGAACGAATATGGTTGTGTATACGCTTGAACAACGCTGGGAAATATTGCGACATTACTTTGAAAATCATGGTAATGTTGCAGAATGTGTGCGAAAATTGCGTACGGATTTTGGAAGAAGAGAAGCACCGTCAGCTCCGTATGTTCGTTATCTTGTGAAAAAAGTGAAATAAACTGACATCCTCATCGATAAAAAAAAACACTGCGTACACCCGAGAATATTGCTGCTGTGGCAGAAAGTGTGCGTGAAGCGCCATCAACATCAATTCATCGTCGTTCTCAACAATTGAACATATCGGAGACATCATTGAGACGAATTTTGCATAAAGACCTTGGCTGACGCCATACAAATTCCAATTGGTTCAGGAGTTGAAGCCAATTGACCCATCCAATGCGTTTTCGCTTCGCTAAGTGGGCCTGCGATCGACTTACAGAAAATGCCGATTTTGGCAAAAAAAAATCATCTTTTCAGATGAAGCTCATTTTGATCTTGGCGAGTATGGAAACAAGCAAAATTCTCGCATTTGGGGCACAGAAAAACCGCACGCATACATTGAAAAGCCGACGCACCCAAAACGAGTCGCTGTTTGGTGCGGATTTTGGTCCAAAGGCATAATTGGGCCATTTTTCTTCGAAAATGAGCAAGGAGTGGCCGTTACATACAATGGCGATCGTTAACGGGCCATTTGAACGAATTTTTGTTCACAAAAATTGAAGAGGAGGATATTGGCGCTACGTGCCACACAGCCGAAGCTACACTCGATGTTTTGCACCCAGTTTTTAAAGATCGCATTATCAGCCGCAGAGCTGATGTCGTTTACCCATCTCGGAGCTGCGATTTGACACCGTTGGACTAGTATTTGTGGGGTGCCGTCAAAGATAAGTGTTACGCCGACAAGCCAGAGACAATTGACGCTTTAAAGGACAATATTCGTGAAGCCATTGGTGAAATACAGCTGCACACAATCGATAATGTGCTTAAAAATTGGACCGATCGTGTAGGCTACTGCATGGCCAGCCGGGGCAGCCATTTGAATGAAATTATTTTCCATTATGACCCGGAAGGATTGTACTTTCAAATAAAAAAAAGAAATTTGAGAAAATATTCAGTAGTTTTTTTTAAAGCATTTTCAAAAAAAAAAGTTATTTGGCGGACCCTATATTTGCAACCTTAATTCTAATGCCACAAAAGAAACTTTACTTAATGCCGTCTATGATACGCTACGATGTTTTTATCCTCTACTATATTTAACTGGTTAACTGTTTCATACATTTTTGTTTTTGTTTTAAGCAGTTTTCTTAATTTCACCACAGGTTTGGTTCCATAAAAAACCAAAAAAAAAATCTGAGAGAAAATTGGAAAAAATTTGCAGAATACTTTTTTCTCCAGCAATTTTTCTCATATTTTTGCTGTTTTAGCCAGTCGCTGTGAAAGTTATTGGCATGCAAGTGATTGATTGATTGATTGATTTAAAAAGAGCTCTTCTTTGCTGTGTTAGCTCTTGTGTTATGCTTTGCAAAAACTAAAGGCTTTACTAAAATCCTAATGATGGACGATTCGAACAACGACACTCCACCACCATAATGTTCATAATAATGATGGCCATAAACATCGGGACGTAACGCAACGATAAACTTTCTATTGAACGGACAAAAAAAGCGATAAAGCATGTGTGGGGAGACATAACAGTAGGGTGGCTAAATAGTAAAGGTTTCTATTGGAGAAAGAAAAACTCCATGATGGAATGAACGTCTTCTATTGGGAAACTAATATTTTATTATTATCAACGCTTAGTTTGTTTGTGGCCAACAACGAAATTAATGGCCAAGAAAAGAGAAAAAACAGAAAAATGAAATTATAACATATGGCAGCCAATAATTGTACATGAAGAGAGCCGTGAGAAGGATATTGTTTTTGAAACAGATTTTTTTACATTCGAGATGTTTTTGTCATGTGCATGAGGAGCTAGACAAATGGCTTAAAATACATGGTGAAAAAAACTATAATGAAACAGTATTTACACTCCTAAAGCTTAACTCTGCAAAGATTTTATGAAACTGTTGAACTGCTCGACAATCTAAAAATGTTGTTGCCTTTTTCCAAGAGCAGAATTTTTGATTTTGGAAGTCAGGGCAATTGCCAAATAAATGCTTTAATAATGGGTGATTTTTTAAGAGCTACAGGAAAATTTTTCAAAAAAAAAAACACAAAATTCAGAAAAATCTTTATTTGAATCGATAGTACGGTCCATATAATTTAATGCTTGAAGATTATTTCATGCAAATGTTGACCACGACTGCACCTCAAATGGTCCATCCGCTTAGTCCAATTTTGGCATACTCTTTCCAACATTTCGGCCGGTATCTCACGAATAAATGCTTCAATGTTGTCTTCCAATGCGTCAATTGAAGCGGGCTTGTCTGTATAGACATGAGCTTTAACATAGCCCCACAAAAAATAGTCTAAAGGCGTTAAATCGCACGATCTAGGCGGTTAATTGACCGGTCCCGAACGCGAAATAAAATGTTCACCGAACTCGCCTCTCATTAAGTCCATTGTTACGCGTGCTGTGTGGCATGTGGCACCGTCTTGTTAAAACCACATGTCATACAAGACGAGCTCTTGCATTTTGGGCAATAAAAGGGTGGATATCATCTCACGGTAGCGCTCACCATTCACAGTCACGTTACGATTCGCAGCATCTTTGAAGAAGTACGGTCCAATGATGCCACCAGCACATAAACCGCACCAAACTGTGACTTTTTCTGGATGCATTGGTAGCTTTTGCAATGCTTCTGGCTTATCTCCACTCCGAAATCGACAATTCTGCTTATTTACGTATCCATTGAGCCAAAAATGAGCTTCGTCGCTGAACACAATTCTTCGACAAAGAAGTGGATCTTCGGCCAACTTTCCAAGTGCCCATTCACCAAAAATTCTGCGTTGCGGTAGGTCGTTCGACTTCAATTCTTGCATCAGCTGTATTTTAAACGGCTTCACACCTAAATCCTTCCGCAAAATTTTCCACGTTGTTAAGTAACAGAGGCCCAATTGCTGCGCACGGTGACGAATCGATAATTGATGGTCATCATTAACACTGGCCGGCCGAAACAGCTGCGATATTTTCTTCAGTTCGCACTCTACGTAAGCGTGTTGGTGGTTTAATGTCTAACAATGCCTAATTTGGTGCGAAATTTAGTCACAATAGCCCGAATAGCCGCTTCAGTGGGTCGATTAAACTGACCATAAAATGAAAGAAGCGCGAGATGAACTTTCTTAACAGAGTACGCATTTTGATAATAAAATTCAATGATTTGCAAGCGTTGTTCGTTTGTAAGACGATTCATGGTTAAATTATAGACCAAACTGAAGATGTTTGACAGTGAAACGAAACACGAAACGTGCGTGAGCTGTTTAAACCAGTGTTGCCTAAAAAATCACCCGTTACTAAGCGTTTCCAACCTCTGTTTTCTACATAAGAAGATCCACAGTCCGTGTCGTCTACTCTTCCAGATTAAGGGTTGCAGATCTCAATTAGAGTTTGGCCTAACTCGTTGCAAACATCAAACTGAATATCTTCCAAGAGTTTTGCTTGCATCCCTTCTGTAATGTCAATGAGAAGTCCTTGGGGACTTGGTCGTAACGTCATCTCGATCACAGTGGTCATGCTTACAGGTCATTGTGTTATGGGAAGACACTCGGAAAGAATGAAGCTCTCATCTAACGTGGAAAAGGAGACTGTTATCCACTTTCTTTGTCAATGCCCATCTCTTTCGAAGTGCAGATATTTGTAGGTTTGTAGGCTCTCCAATCCTTGTCAGCTTGACGGAGCTATCCTCTATTGATGTCAAGTATATAGCTTCGTTTATCAAACTTTCGGGACGGTTTTCCAACGTGTGGTAGTCGTGCTTTAAATGTGCAGTCCCTGGCTTTGATAAGCTTCGTCTTCTTCCCTGGTTTGGAGGAACTTGGTAAGTACAGCAACTGCATTCACCTGTGGCGTCAGAACGGGCCGCTATGCGTGCTCAAGTGAGCTTTTGGTATCAAAGCCAACCTACCTACCTACATTCTGTAATATCATCATGTAACTTTATTAACATGTAATAAAGGCTGGAATATGGCACCGCCCAATTCCAGTCTCTTCAGGTATTTGTTAACAAATGTTTGCGTATAATCTTGCGTGTTTATTGGCCTTCCGTAATACCCAATGCCCAACTCTGGACAGGTACAAACCAGCAACCAATTGAGAGGGAAATAAAGAGACGCAATTGGGGATGGCTTGGATACATTCTTCGTAAGCCATTAGATGAAGCAGGCGAATTGGGCGACCATCACACACCTGGAAACGCCAAATAGCAACCGAACTATCCAAACTATGTCTACAATGGAACGAAGTCAAACATCGCGCTGATGATCGAGCTTATTGGAATCAACTTGTTGCGGCCCTATGCTCCCTAGAGGAGTAAAAGGAACATATATAATAAAGACTGTTAGCAGTCGCCGTAGTCTAGTAGCCACGGACCAAACCCCATGTCAAACATCTCTAACAAAACGAAATAAGAAAAAATATTTTTTAGGCGACTTCCCCTTAAAAGATTTCTGGCAAAAACTTTGGGAATAGAGAAAAATGCCATGAATAGTTTATCGAAAAAAGTTTGTCGTTCGGAGTCGACTTTAAATTGTAGGTGGCGCCACCATAAAATTATCACACAAGATAAGTGGTGTGAGAAGCTAGGTTGTAATCCTTAATAAAGGGTTGTAACAACTAATTATGTTACGTATGTATGTATCAGAGATCAGCAATGAATCGCTTTTTCGCTACTCATAAGTACTCATGAAATTTTGAGTATGAGTGAGTCAACTGTATTCAAATCCAACTACTCTGATTCATTCGTACTCAGTACTACATTGATTTATAAGTACAAGTTGCAATGAGTATGAGTACAACGTTGACATCAAACTCATACCATTCGAAATATGTTTGATTCAAACGCCTACTCATTCAGATTCATAAATTTAGAAAAATACTTATAATGCTCGCAAATGATTCGAGTGATTCGAATCATTCGTCAAAATTTACAGTCTTAGTTGTTGTTGCATTTACACAGAAAGAAGAAAGAGACATAAACAAAAAAGAAAAAGACAGCAAGCAGCGCAAATACACAACCTTCTTGTGAGTATTGTAGTGTTCGTACGCGAATCATACATATTGTTACATAAATCGAAACGACCTAATATCGTTTAACAATAAAAACGATAAACAAAAGCTACCAGCTACACCAACACAATACACACGACACAAATACGCACTAACACTAAGAATACAAAGAACGTGTTGATTATCTAAAGCTGCACACACACACATGTGTACAACGAACCAGGTAGCAACAACAACATAAAGTAGACCAGCTACGACAAATATGTATCGAACCTGGTAGCGACTGGTACATAACATAAGCGAGTACACAAACAACAATGTACTAGCAATAGAGTTCTCGAGAAGGCGCGTGCGAGAACCTTCCACATCGAGAACGTTCATCGTACTGATTGATACGCGTGTGTGCGGACTATAAAAGGGTTGCACAAAGCAAGCAGCAGTCAGAGTTAATTTAGTCAGCCTTGCGTGAAGTTGCGTGTGAATAAAATAAGTCGTGGTTGTAAAGATCTAGCGAATAGTTGTGTGAACTAGTGAATAAAAGAGATTATTATTGTTGTATCGTTAAGTTCTATACGGTGGCACACAAAAGTAGTGTAAATAATAAAGAGAGTTAAGAAAAACCAAAGACATATTTGTTTTTACTTTGTTGCAATTAACGAACTCATATTTAAACGTTTTTAAAAAGGTAAAAACGTAACAATATTTTGTCATTCGTGTATACGATGTGTCATGGAGAGTCGAAATCAATAACATCATGCGTATCGTTAAGTATGAATACCATGAGTATGTCAAACTTTGAATATGCGTAGTATAAGTATGACATTAAAATAAGTATGAATGCATATAAGTATCAGAAATTATAAGTATGATTCGAATCTACTCATCGTTTTGAATACTCATTGCTGACCTCTGGTATGTATGTAATGAAGCGAAGAGTGTCGTATCATACAACAACCAGTTTAGACCTGAAGATTGTACTCTGCTTTGCTACATGGCTGGCAAATAGCATACAAATGCTTGTATTTGGCTTGATGATCAGTTCCTCAGCGTTATATAAGAGGTTTCACTACAGTAGTTAAAAAGGTTGTGAGATATCCTAAGATTGAGCTCAGTTTCTAACATACTACAAAGAGCTGGACGACCAAACAAATATACGTTTCTGAGGAGCTTTTATTTCAGTATAAAATACCTCCTCTGTGCTATAAAGTTTTCTATACTCGAATATATTATACGACCGTATAACACTTATCGAACACTTACAAGTAGATTTGGTTTCATTTACAAACGACCACAAACAAATTATTGAAACAAATGAAATAATATTTATGAATACTTTGCTACATCTTTTAGCAAACTTCGAAACAATTGTATGAAAAACAAAAGAAAATATTTAATTTCTTAGACCAGCATAGTGTCTAGTCTGGGGGTTTATTTCATGGCTTTACAAGTAACTCTTAAGTTAAGAGTCATTGTCCTTTATACAAGCCCTTAAAGGCAAAGAAAAATTATGGTGGTGGTATGGATATCAATTAGAAGTGATTGAAATCTGATAACCCCTGTAGCCCATACACGCCCTTATGTTTAAAATATTTAAACATTCTATAAATGTTTGTATTAAATGTATAAAATGTCACAAAAGTTAATGAATCTGTTTCCTAGAAAAATTTGTGGAATTTTAAATGAATTTGAAAATAAAAAAAGAAGATTCTGTGGAAATGATTTTAACCTTTAAAAGGGCATTATATTTCCTGGAATTTTTTGAATAAAAATAAAATTAATCTGATGGTAACACTTCAATTAAATTGAATAACGTGACGCAAAGTCAATTACTACTTAAATATACACTCAGTATACAATTTTATAACAATTAAAAGAAATGTATAACAAATGAAGACATTGATAAGGATTGAGTGAAAAATAACTTGTAACTCCTAATTACATCCTTTTTATTTTAGCAGCAGACTGTCAAATTAAAAGCCTTCTGAAGGCTAGAGAGTTTAAGAGAATTTAATTAATAACAATTTAAATTTCAAAAATTGCTTAAGCATTACAAAGGCTGTCCAATAGTTAATAACACTTATACGCCAAGTGGTGCAAAATTTTAAATTACATTCAATTACATCCATTCTAAAATGTTCTTGCATTTTTAAATTCTACGTTCTCTAGCTTAAATACTGTCAAAACTTGGTTAAGATGCGCCGATCCGTTCCGAAGTTATAGGGAAAAATCTTCTTAGAATACGCATATAGTCGTATATCGCGTGAAAACTTTGACAGCTCATAACTCAAAACACACTTTTTCGACTTAGAATGTTATAGAACGGAGGCGTCGATATCAGTTTTCTTTAATGAAAATCTGGGAGTTAATATTTAATTCTAAGTATAGCGTAGGAGGAACTGGCATTAAGACTCACTTGATTGCAGCCCCATATTAAACTCTCAAGCCCTGATTAACCCTGGACCGTTACTATTCGTCGAATCGACGAAGATCATTTACTGTTTTTAATATAACTGTTTTATGTTTGACCAAATCTCGCTCTTTTTTTCAACAACGTTAGTTGATAACGAAAGCTTGCAGTGAGCAATTGTTCGCCGATTCAACGAAGAGTAACCTTAATGTACAAAAATGACCAACCAGGGTTAAAAAATGGGTGACCAGCGTACGTTTACGCACTGCAGGCTTTCGTTATCAACTAAAGTTGTTGAAAAAAAGCGAAATTTGGTCAGACATAAAAGAGTTATATTAAAAAGAGTAAATGAGCTTCGTCGATTCGACAAACAGTAACCATTCAGGGTTAAATTATTCGTCGATTCAACGAAGAGTAACCTTAATGTACAAAAAAGGAAGGGTAACCTTCCAGGGTTAAACAGTCTTAACAATCAGCATTTGTAGATCAGTTTGATCAAAATGAAATATAATAAAATATTTTTTCGGCGACCGCCTCTTAGCAAACTTCTGGCAAAAACTCCTAAGGTAAATAAAAATTGCATTTTGATCTATTGCATTCAGAAAAAAGTTATTCGTGATGGAATTCAAGCGTGATAGTGTGATTGCTTTATATTTGGCTGGAAAACCACAGGTGGCTATCGTTAGAGACCTCCAGGATTTAAATGTGATTAAATCTTTTGTTTCTCGTACCATTGCTCGTTACCGTGATACTGGCAGTGTTGCATCGCGTCCAAAAAGTGGACGAAAAAAAACGGTAACAGCACCAGAAATGATCCGAAAAGTGAAGGCCAGATTCGATCGAAATCCACGCCGCAGTGGTAGAAACATTGCTCGTGAGCTGAACATATCGCGAGAATGGATGCAACACATATTGAAAAATGAGCTTGGACTAAAGCCATTGAAGTTCCAAAAAGTCCAAAAGCTCACCGATGGACAAAAAAAGTTAGACTGGAAAGAGCCAAGAAGTTACTTCGCTTGCACGAAAGTGGCCAGTTACCGATTTTGGTTTTCTCCGATGAAAAGCCATTCCAAATTGAGCAGTTTGTGAACAAACAAAATGATAGGGTTTACTTACCAAAGAGGTCAGCTGAAAATTTACACCTGCGATTGGCCACCAGAACTCAAACGCCGCCGATGGTAATGGTGTGGGCTGCCGTAACGGCCGATGGTCGCTCCCCGCTCGTATTCATCGACCGTGGGATCAAAATAAATGCCGAATATTATCGGGAAAATGTCTTAAAGACAATATTGAAGCCCTGGGCAGACAAACATTATGGCCGCAGATCATGGACATTACAACACGACTCAGCACCACTGCACCCAGCACGCGTCAACCAAGAATGGCCACCAAAATATACGGATCTCAATCCGTTGGACTTTTGCGCCTGGGACATTTTGGAAAGTAAGGTTCTCACTAAAAAAATACCAAAGTGTCGATCATCTCAAGACGGCGCTTGGGCCAAAATACCGCAGAGCCACTTTCGTGCAGCCTGTGATGGCTTTGTCGGCCGTTTGAAGGCCATAATTAGTACCAAAGGTTGCCAATTCGAACAAATCTAAACTGATTCTAAAATTTGATGTTATTTTCAAAATTTTTTGCTTTTGAAAAATAAAATTAAAAAAAAAATTAAAAAAATATAGCGCTTTACCTTGTTACATTATATATCAGCCACCGTGTATGTATGTGCAACAATCAGCATCAGGGCTCAAAGTAAGGCATCATTAGAATCGAAAAGAAAATCAGACTGAAAGTTTCATAATCGATTCGATGTCTTAAAACAACAGTTCCGCTAGACTATCGTAAAAAGGTAAGCAAAATGTAAGAAGTTTGTGTCGATCCAGGGATGGTCAATGGCAAATAAAATGGACAAAACACTCATCCTTCTGAACAATATCTACGGGAGTTATTTGCAGGAGAACAAAAACTCTTGGCATACAGGTACAATCACAACTATGTCTTGATGATCTTATTCATAGTTCTTCCCAACCTGCTCTGACAAGCAGATATGATAGCATGATATGAAGTTAGCCATGACATATGGTAACTCATTTAGACCTGAAGATCAAACTCAGCTTTGCCACGTGGCTAGCAAATAGCATAGAAATGCTTGTAGTTGGTTTGATGATCAGTTCCTCAGCATGCCCGAAGAAGCTACACTGCAGTAGTTAAGGAGCTTGAAAGACATCCTAAGATTGAGTTTAGTTTCTTACAATCTATAAAAAGCTGGCTGAGCAAAGAGAAAAACTTGTGTTGTCTTCAAATTCTCCATAATTAGTCGCACCTTGTAGAAATCCGACTAAAATCTGTCACCCTCCCCCATCAGCGATCTGATGCCACTATATCCCTTACGGAATCCACTTAAGAGTATCATGTTGGGTTTATCTGAATCCAGCGGCGACCCAGTATAAGCACCGTTAATAGCAATCCGATCTATTCTTCTACAGCTTCTGTTTGTTGAACACATAGCGTTAATGGATTGAAGTGCTATAAATAACAGCCATCTTAGTGGGGGAGGGAACCTTACATAGTGAGAGCATCAACGTTTTTAGTCCCAATAATCTTGCTGTTCCCGAGAAATAACCGAAACTAATTTCATCAAGCTTTAAAACTGTTATAAAGTCGTGACTACACATCACTTGCTATTTACATCTCATCGATCCTATCGCTATCGCTTTCAGGGCCGCTTAGAGACAACGAAAATCATGTAAGTACCTGCATTTGAGCGATAAAACTTCAAATGCCTTTCATATTGTATATGACTTCCTTTCGTTATACATATGTAGACCAGAGATCAGCAATGAATCGCTCTTTCGCTACTCATAACTACTCATGAAATTTTGGGTATTAGTGAGTCAACAGTATTGAAATTTAACTATGTACTCTGATTCATTCGTACTCAGTACAGCGTTGATTTATAACTACAGGTTGCAATGAGTATGAATACAACGTTGACATCAAACTCATGACATTCGAAATAAGTTTGATTCATACGCCTACTCATTCAGATTCATAAATTTAGAAAAATACTTATGTATACTCATAAATGATTCGAGTGATTCCAATCATTCGTCAAAATTTACAGTCTTAGTTGTTGTTGCATTTACAAAGAAAGAAGAAAGAAAAAGACAAAGACAGCAAGCAGAGCAAACACACAACCTTCTTGTGAGTATTGTAGTGTTCGTACGCGAATCATAGTTATTTTGTTATTCGTGTATACGATGAGTTATGGAGAGTCGAAATCAATAACATCATGCGTATCGTTAAGTATGAATACCATAAGTATTTCAAACTTTGAATATAAGTAGTATGAGTATGACATTAAAATAAGTATGAATGCGTATAAGTATCAGAAATTATAAGTATGATTCGAATCTACTCATCGTTTTGAATACTCATTGCAGACCTCTGTTGTAGACGGTTGTTTCAGCCCGAAATCCTCACAGAAAATTTCAACACCCGTGCCAGCATCCAATTTCGATTCACATCCAGTTTGGAACTTTCAAAGTGTTCCCCGAAAAGAAACATTAAATCAACATGATAAACATATAAGATAAACATGTCGTCGGGATCCACACAAGGAGTGGTATAGGCATAGAGTATGTCGGCATATATTACTCAATGCAACAACGACATCAACGAACTAGTGAGACAGAAAACCAATGCGGTACTAATAAGTGCGCACAGACAAAGGTGACCATATAAGAATTTCACAACATCAGTGGTGAGCCTGAGATGTAAAAAATACTCTTTAAGCCCACTTCACACGGTAATACTTTACGTACGTAAGTCTAATGAAAAAGTAAAATGAAATTCCATCCGTATGACAAAAAAGAGAACAAAAGTCGCATGATTTATATTTTTTGGGTTTATATGATCGGTATAAGACAATAACAAAGTAAAATGAAAACAGCTGTTACACTTTTTTTTCTATATGTTTACATAAAAATACATCCCTGATCTAATGCGACTTGCTTGTTTTTTGAATCATTTCAAAAAATGAAGAGAGTCATACGACTGTCAAACTTTTCATCCGTATTTTCTCTTAATGTGTGATGGTTTCATTACATAGTACGTTTAGACGATCACATCCGTACTCTTCTACACAAAATTTTGACAGATCATATTACTTGTGGGACCGTGTAAAGTAGGCTTTAGTAGTTGATGTTAAGGCTAAAAAGATAAATTCCGTTTAATTTTAAATTCCGGGAAATGCCAAAATATGGCCGCTTCTTGCAATTAAAAATCATGGCCAACAACATTGTTGTAACAATACGTAATTGACGTAGCATTTTAATGCAATACAACGCTTTGGTGGAACATGAAAGTTTTTTAAAGAAAAAAAAAATTTTTTTGTTGTTTGCCGTATAAAATTTTATGGCTGCTAACGAGTTTGGAAGAAAAGTTGAAGCCAAAAACCAAAGAGGAAAAAAAGAAAATAAAATAAAAAATTAAGGAAAATTTTAATGCAATTTAATAAAATTATTTCCACGGAAATAAATAAAGTTTGAAGCCGGTTTTCTTTTTTTCATTAAATTCTTTTTTTTTTCTTGGCTAAAGTATGCAGCAGTTTTTCAAAGGACCATATGGCCATAACTGCAGCAAACTTTCTTAAGGAAAGAATTCAATTGAATTCGATGAAAGATTTAAAAGAAAAGTTAGAAAAACTATTTGAATATTTGATGTTGGGGTTTCAAAAATTATTGCATTACGACATCAAGGCAATTAAAGTCATCAAAAGTTCTGTAAGCATTTGCTTTCGATTGCTTCAAATTCAATAAAACATCTGTTATACCCCCCCAAAATGTATTGGCTTGGCAATACAAAACAAAATTGATTTTGAAATGAAATTTGCAATGCCATCGTATAGACGACACAGTGATAGCTAATGCAAAAGGACTGGGTTTCTTGGAAACTTTAAAAGTTCTTGGTTCTTGGTCATTACAAGCCTTTAGTCAGGATAGATCCTCCTTGCCTGATTAAGTGTCCCTCATTGTTTATATCTGCAGGCAAGTGTTTGTGAAAGATGGTTGTATTTGAAGCTCCTACTGAATTCAGGCATAACCCTTTTTGTTCGTACGTCAGAAATTAAAAAACTGGAAGGAGTTTGCCGTGTATTGAAAGCCACCAGAATAACGTCTTCGGTGTCTTTCCAAGTTGCCAAGTATGAAAAGAGGGGTTTTATACCACTTAAGCCTCTTTTCTATGCTCTGGCTTTTATCAATAGTTCCGATAAACTCAATCATATTCTAAGTCCCTCTAGTCTAGTAGGCAGCATACCCCTCAAACAAAACGAAATATGAAAAACAATATTTCCTTCGACAACTTGCTGTCAACAGTCTTTTGGCAAAAAAAACTGGGAGTAAATAAAAATTGCCATGAAAAATTTTGTACGACCACTTCCTATCTGAGCAGTCCTTCTGGCAAAAACTATTCTAGTAAAAACAAAATTGCCATGAAATGTTTCTCAAAAATCTGTTGTTCGGAGTCGACTTTAAACTATAGGTTCCGCCACTTATGGATAAGATTGGCACATACAACATGGGTGATGTGTGAAGCTAGGTTGTAATCCTGACTGAAGGATTGCAATGAACATACAAAAAAATTCTTGACGTTATTACCGTAAAAAGAGCAAACTGTTCGTGAATTACAACCCTTTAGTCAGGATTCCAACCAGAGGCCAGCAATGACTATTCAAAACGATGAGTTGATTCGAATCATACTTATAATTTCTGATACTTATACGCATTCATACTTATTTTAATGTCATACTCATACTACTCATACTCAAAATTTGAAATACTCATAGTACTCGTATTTAACATAGTACTCGTAATAACAATACATCGTCTACACGAATCACAAAATAAGTATGATTCGCGTACGAACACTACATACTCACAAGAAGGTTGTGTGTTTGTCCTGCTTGCTGTCTTTGTCTTTTGTGTGTCTTTCTTCTCTCTTTGTAAATGCAACAACAACTAAGACTGAAAATTTTGACGAATGATTCGAATTACTCGAATCATTTATGAGTATTATAAGTATTTTTCTAAATTTATGAATCTGAATGAGTAGACGTATGAATCAAACATAGTTCGAGTGTTATGAGTTTGATGTCAACGTTGTACTCATACTCATTGCAACTTGTACTTATAAATCAATGTTGTACTGAGTATGAATGAATCAGAGTAGTTGGATTCCAATACTGTTGACTAACTCATACTTAAAATTTCATGAGTACTCATGAGTAGCGAAAAAGCGATTCATTGCTGTTCTCTGATTCGAACCTATCTTCTCACATCACTTATGTGGTGTGTGTTAATTTTATACATGAGTTGCGGGACCTTCGAACTACACATTTTTGAAAAACTTTTCATGACAATTTTATTTACTGTCAGTGGTTTTGTCGGAAATCTGCTTAGCGGAAGTCACTGAAGAAATATTTGTTCCATGTTTCGTTTGGTTGGAGATGTCTGACCTGGGGTTTGGACCAAGGCCTCAAGTCTAATAAGCCAACACACTATCCACGAGCCTACGGCGACTTCAAAGGTTCTTTACTCTCAGCGGAAAGATGTCTGACCTGGGGTTTGAAACAAAGCCTCACGTCTAAAAAGCCAACACACTACCTACTACTATAGACTACGACGACTACAAAGGCTCTTGTTTACATACACATAATTGGTCATTACAACCCTTCAGTCAGGATTACGACCTAGTTTCTCACACCACTTATGTTGTGTGTGTTAATTTTATACATGAGTGGCGGGACCTACAGTTTAAAGTCGACTCCGAACGACAGATTTTTGAGAAACTTTTCATGGCAATTCTATTTACTCTCAGAGTTTTTGCAGGAAATCTGCTGAGAGGAAGTCACCGAAGAAATATTTTTTGTATTTTGCCTTGATGTCTGGCCTGAGGCTCGAACCATGGCTTTACGCCTAACAAGCCACTGCACTACCTACTAGACTACGGCGACTACAAAGGCTCTTGTTTGCCAAAATCAAAATTAGCTCGGTTGAGAGGCTCATGGTGCTGATAGCCCATGACAACTGATGTTCGTTCAATGAATTTCCAAGCTAGGGCTTTGAAACAAACGACGGTCCCTCTAAGCCTTATGCCGCTGTACTTAAAGACCCTTCTTTGTGCTCTCCTTTCTAAACTACATATTTCTAGTTTAAACATCGAACAACATTGGCTTACACAACTAAACCGCTTGTATGTTTTTGGTCTGCTTATTTGCATTGTCCATGTTCATGTCCATGTGTGGGGTATAATCGAATGTCCTTTTGCCAAGATGAGTAGATGTCGTCTGTTGGCAACATCTGTTTAAAACGTTGATGTTTTCATTGTATTCTGGTCGGTCGTCGGTTGTCGTTGTCGTCGTATGTGTGGCGAGAAACTTAAGGCGAAACGAGCATGTGAAATAATTTCCAACAAAACAGGAAATTGTAAAATGGCCACACATGAGGATTCAAGGATTTCAATACAAAACAGGGAACAAAATAAAAATACAGAGAAAGAGATAGTGAGAGAGAGAGAGTCAGAGAGACACAAAGTGATACAGAGTTTGTCATTTACTGAAAAGTTTGTTGTTTTTTTGAGAAACAAAAAAAAAATGGAAAGCAAAACTATTTTAAGAGCAAAAAAAAAAAGGAAAATGCTTTAAGGATTAGTTTTTCTATTCTTTCTTCCTTTACGGGAGTGTGTTTGTTTTTCCCAAGTATTAAAAGGACTAGGATTAAGGATGTATTTAAAGTAGGGGAAACAAAAAAAAAACTCTAAGAAAATATTTCTTATTTTGCTTGTGTAAGTATTAAAGTTTTGCTAATATTGTAGGACAGGCTTAGAGGATAAAGCAAATACGAAAAGGGTTTAAGCCGTTAAGACATGTTTGACAGTTTTAAGTTGTAAGAGAGTCGGTAAATTTTTTTAAGACCAAAGAAAAAAGGTGTTGTAAACTTGTCTTTGAGGGAATAAAGGTAAAAGTATTCTAATAAAAGCAATTTGTTAAGATTGGTTTTCGATATTCAAAAAAAAACAATAAAAAGTAAAAATTCTGATACTATTTCCACAGAATTTGTGAGTAATTTTTGAATAAAAAGAGGCGTAGTACTATACTCAAGCGAGGGCTTTGAAAAACAAACGAGTGTTTCTCTAAGACAGTACAGTGGCATGTGGCTTAGAGAAACACTCGTTTGTTTTTTAAAGCCCTCGCTTGAGGATGTACTGTCTAGTAGGTACAGTGGCATGTGGCTTAGAGAAACACTCGTTTGTTTTTTAAAGCCCTCGCTTGAGGATTCATTAAACGAACACTAATTGCCACGTTTTTTATATCACAACTCCAAAGGTTATCACCACCATGAGGCTATCACCTGAGCTAATTTTGGCAACCAAGAATCTTTGTAGTTGCCGTATTCTAGTAGCTAGTGTGTTGGCTTATTAGACGTGAGGCCATGGTTCAAACCCCAGGTTAGACATCTCCAACGAAGCGAAATTTGAAAAACAAATTTCTCCGGCAACTGCCTCTCAGTAGATTTCTAGCATCTAGGCGATCGGAATACCTAGTCGGCATAGTATAGTTAATACAGTGTTGGACTATGAGCCGTGAGGCCGTGGTTTAAGTCTGGGCTGACTTCTGCATAAAAAACGAAATATAAAAACATATTTCGTTTGGCGACTTTCTCTCAGCAGACTTCTGGCAACAGCTATGAGAGAAACAAAAATTGCCATGAAAAGTTTCTCAAAAAATCCGTCGTTCGGAGTCAACTTTAAACTGTAGGCCCTGCAACTCATGTATGAAATTAACACACACAACATAAGTGATATGAGAACCTAGGTTGTAATCCTGACTAAAGGGTTGTAATGACAAATTGTGAATGTATGTATGAATATGAAAAATAAGGCTGGAGGATAATGTCAGCACAAAGTCAAAAAAGAACGACCATAGTAATGCTTAAGATCGACGAGGGTGAAACAAGGCCACTAAAACAGAAGCCCAGGAGTATGCAATCAGCGAAATGAAATGAAGTGAAGGGGGTTTATACGGTAGCTCAAGATTCCGCTACTAAATCACATCAAAGAAGTCGCCGTAGTCTAGTAGGTAGTGTGTTGGCTTATTAGACGTAAAGCCAGGGTTCGAGCCTCAGGCCAGACATCAAGACAATAATACAAAAAGTATTTCTTCGGTGACTTCCTCTCAGCAGATTTCTGGCAATAACTCTGAGAGTAAATAAAATTGCCATGGAAAAGTTTCTCAAAAAATCTGTCTTTCGGAGTCGACTTTAAACTGTAGGTCCCACCACTCATGTATAAAATTAACACACACAACATAAGTGGTGTGAGAAACTAGGACGTTGTACAATGGGTCAATTCGACCTCCGGGCACTGTACTTGTCTTAATTGACAAGTACACGTCCTCTAACCTAACCTAACCTAACCTAAATCTCATCAATTACCCGCAACCAACAGTCCAGGACACGGTAGCTCTACATTGCCACATTGAATTCTGCCAGATAAAGTTTAAGGAGGACAGTTTATAGTCGACTCTGAAGGGCAGATTACTGAGAAACTTTTCATGGCAATTTTATTTTACTCTCCGAGTTTTTGCCAGAAGACTACTGAGAGGAAGTCACAGAAGAAATATGGTAGCACGAGATTCTGCCACAGGAAACTGAATCGATTCAATTACCCGCAACCAACAGTTGACGATGCGATCGATACGATAGCTCTACAGTGGTACTGGAAAGTGAATACTGGGCAGTTTAAAGTCGTCTTTGAATAACAGATTCTTCACAAACTTTTCATGGCAATTTTATTTTACTCTCCTAGTTTTTGCCACAAGACTGCTGAGAGCAAGACGCCGAAGAAATATGGTATGGTGGTGGTACGAGCTATAGGAACGTGAATCACGTCAGTTACCCGCAACCAACAGTTGACAATACGGACGATAAGGTAGCTCTACAGTGGTACTGTAAAGTGAATACTGGCAGATAGAATTTGTGGAGGACGGTTTAAAGTCGACTATGAACGCTAGACGTTTGAGAAACTTTTAATGGCAATTTTATTTTACTCTCCGAGTTCTTGCCATAAGGCTGCTGAGAGGAAGTCGCGGAAGAAATATGGTAGCACGAGATTCTGCTGCAGGAGAATGAATCACGTCAATTACCAGCAACCAACAGTTGACGATGCGGGCGATAAGGCAGCTCTACAGTGGTACTGCAAAGTGAACAGAGGCATGTAGAATTTTCAGAGGACAGTTGAAAGTCGATTCTGAACGACAGATTTTTGAGAAAATTTTCATGGCAATTTTGTTTTACTTTCAGAGTTTTTGCCAGAAGACTCTTGAGAGGCAGTCGCCGAAGAAAAATTTTTTTAAACTTCGTTTTGTTCTAAATATGTACACACAACATTCGCCCTGAGAAGAAAAAGTTGTCCTCCTATTACTATTAATGGTGTTAGAATACCTGAGCACAATAACGTAAAATATCTCGGGGTATATATTTGGACAGTCGACTTACGTGGGCCTACCATATATCTGCAAAGATTCCGCAGATAAAACCTAAAACAGCTCAGCTTTGCTGGTTCATTAATGCAAGGTCAGAACTTAGCTTAGATTTTAAGCTTCTTTTGAACAAGACAGTGATAAATCCTATTTGGTTGTACGGCATCTAACTATGGGGTACAGCTTCACTATCAAATGTTGGAAAACTTCAGCGAAGACAATCTAAGTTGCTGGGAGTAATAACGGGTGCCCTATCGTAAATGAGGCATAATAACATTGACAGGGATATCAATGATCGTCTTATTCGAGAGGAAATCAGAAGAGCAAGTACCAGCTACGTAACGAAGTTTAGAATTTATATTAACCGCCGGGCAAGGAACTTACTATTGTTTGAAGGTTACCGACGCACTAAGTGGCATTTACCCTGAAAAGCTGGCCAAAACGGCAAAAATGAATTTAAAGAAATTTAAGAAACTGAGTATGCAGTACGATAGACAACAAAGCCAATTTAAGCCATTTATAATTGCTAAACATATTTTCTTAAGGGGCCCTATTTTGGACCTAGGGGCAATTATGGACCGACCATAACATAATTTGGTAATATGATTTAGATTTACAAAATACACGTTCATACCGAATTTCATCACGATACCGATGTTTTTAAGCCGTTTATAAGCACAAACGTGAATTTCTAAAGGGAACTTTATATGGGAACCAGGGTCAAATGTTATCCGATTTTCACCAAACTTTACACCATGATTTCTTAGTACACAGAACTGATCCATGCTAAATTTTATCATGATTGTTGCATAATTACCATAATTATGTGTAAATAAGTGCAATTTCGAGGGGAATTTATATGGGGGCTAGGCGAAATCACGAACCGATTTGAAACAAAATCAGTTGGGTTCATCCTTGGGCCTAATTATGACTAACACTGTCAAAAAATTCCATCCATTAACTCATAAAACACTTCTATTAATTTTGGCCAGGTTTTCAGGCAAAATGTCCCTCTGTGCGACGTCTGAAAAGAATTGAAACAGCTGATCTGATTGGATAAATATATCACGAGCAGTTTATTTTCTTTTAATTTTGGTTAAGATTTGAATAATTATTAAGAATTTTAGAAAGAGGATTCATTAAATAAAAAAAAAATTATGAAAAAAAAAATCGTTTTGCTCGAACCACAACCTCGCGTCTAATCCAATGCGCTACGACAAAAACCTAATAAAGGGTCCGCCAAATAACTTCTTTTTGAAAATGCTTTAAAGAAAAAACAACTGAATATTTTCTCAAATTTCTTTTTTTATTTGAAAGTACAATCCTTCCGGTTAATAATGGAAAATAATTTCATTCAAATGGCTGCCATCGGCTGGCCATGCAGTAGCCTACACGATCGTTTCAATTTTTAAGCACATTATCGATTGTGTGCAGCTGTATTTCACCAATGGCTTCACGAATATTGTCCTTTAAAGCGTCAATTGTCTCTGGCTTGTCGGCGTAACACTTATCTTTGACGGCACCCCACAAATAATAGTCCAACGGTGTCAAATCACAGCTCCGAGGTGGCCAAACGACATCAGCTCTGCGGCTAATAATGCGATCTTCAAAAACAGGGCGCAAAACATCGAGTGCAGCTTCGGCTGTGTGGCACGTAGCGCCGTCCTGTTGAAACCAAATGTTGCCAATATCCTCCTCCTTAATTTTTGTGAACAAAAATTCGTTCGACATGGCCCGATAACGATCGCCATTGACTGTAACGGCCTGTCTTTGCTTATCTTCGAAGAAAAATGGCCCAATTATGCCTCTGGACCAAAATCCGCACCAAACAGTGACTCGTTTTGGGTGCGTCGGCTTTTCAATGTATGCGTGCAAGTTTTCTGTGCCCCAAATGCGACAATTTCGCTTGTTTACATACCCGCCAAGATCAAAATGAGCTTCATCTGAAAAGATGATTTTTTTTTTGCCAAAATCGACATCTTCTGGTGTGGGCTACTGCATGGCCAGCCAAAGCAGCCATTTGAATGAAATTATTTTCCTTTATTAACCGGAAGGATTGTACTTTCAAATAAAAAAAAGAAATTTGAGAAAATATTCAGTAGTTTTTTTTAAAGTATTTTAAAAAAAAAAAAAGTTATTTGGCGGACCCTTTACTTCTCTAGCTTTGCTCACCAGTTACGAATTCAATTCATTGTTAATTGAGTAACAAATTTCTTAAATTAAAAAATTAAAAAAAAGAATCCAAATTCCCAAACAAATTTTAGCAAATTTCTGTTCGATTTTCATTACAATTTTTTTTATTAGAATTTTTCCTTTCAGTTTTCCCTTTTTTATTGTCCTAGTAAACAGTGTGGAGTGTGTGTTAATCCTTTCGATAGGAACCTATGGTACCTTATTGTCTGCTGTACTGTTCATCTGCTATTTCCTCCCTTAACAAACAATAAAATCCTGAACTCATTGCCGGAACGATAGAAGGAAGAAAACAAGGATTTTCTTGTTGGTTATTGCTTGGTTATATTGTTTTCCTTTCCTTTTTTTTATTATTGAAACTGTAGCTGTAATGTATGGAGCACAGCTTAAGGATGTTTTGCTGCTGCTGCTGCTGCTGCCATTAGGTAAAGGATTTGAAGTCGTATTCGTTTTGTGATTTTCTACATTTTGTAGACATTTAATCCATGTATGTTAACCATTTGGCAGGTTTTCATTTGGAATTAAGCTGAAACAAATTCATAAAATGGCTGGCTAGGGTTGGGGCCTACATACATATGTAAGCAAATATTGTTTAAGATTGATTTTTGTTTTTGCTTAAAAAAGCCTAAGGCAGTCTGTCTGATAAATGCTTAAGTTTGTCAGACAAGAGGATATTTGTGATGGCCAGCAAAAAGAAGAAGAAAAAAAACACTCGTTTTTTTATCTTGACCATAATGTAGAGTAAAAACCATAAAATATTGGTTTTCTTATGTGTAAAGACAGCATCGTAGTTAGCAGGCATGTTGTAGCCAGATAAACCGAAAACCGCAAAGTAATTACACACAACACACAAACAAATTTTCCAAATAAATTTCCAAGCAAATGAAAATTAAATATTGTGTTCGAGCTTTTTAAATAGAAATTCCATGGCAAACATTATGAAAATTTCTAAAAAATATTTTTTTATTGTCTAAATGCTTCTTCTTTTTCTTTAGGAAGACCTTGAAATTTTCAATTGAAATTTAAAAAAAAATTCCTAGAATAGGGTCCTTTGTAATTAGGAAGAGAAAATTCCAAGAAACCTACTAATAATATTGCCTTTGGCTAGTCAATGTAAATGCCGGACAGTTCCTCTAAATGATCCTACCGAGATGCCATTTTCTCCTTCGCAATAATGTCGAGCATTTTCCTAGTAGGTGAAGAACAGTTTCATCCTTTTCCTTATTTCTACAACTTCTACTGAAGTCATTTGCAACGCGTCCTAGACCCATAGACCACAAAGCAATGCTCTGTTATGACTCCAACAATAATATCGAGTTCACCTAATATCATCCATGTAGTAGGCATCCGTGATGCCTTTTTCTACTTCGACATAATGACGGGCATGTTCTCAGTTGAAGTCGCCTTGATCTAGTAGGTAGTGTGTTGGCTTATTAGACGAAAAGCCCGGGTTCGTATCACAGGGCAGGCATTAAAATGAAATATGAAAAAAAATATTTCTTCGGCGATTTCCACTCAGCAGATTTCTGGCAAAAACTCTGTGAGTAAATAATCATGCCATGAAAAAGTTTCTCAAAAATCTGTCGTTCGGAGTCGACGTTAAACTGTAGGTCCCGCCACTCACGTATAAAGTTAACGCGCACTACATGAGTGGTGTGAGAGGCTAGGCCGTAATCCTGACTGAAGGGCTGTAATGGCCAATTATGTATGTATGTATGTATGAAGAACAGTGTCATCATCTTGCTTATCTCTGCAGCTTCTATGTCAATACGCCATAATGCAATTCCCTGTCATGACCCCAACAACCATACTGAGCGTGATTCTTTGGATTATAAACAGCCTTACCGTGCGCCTTCTGTTGAGTCTTAGCCAGATTTTCTGCGTCGTTCTCTCTGTTTCTAAAGCTGCCCATTTGCGCTTGACGGAATCGTTGACCGCACTGTCAATTATAAGCTTACAAGTCCCCAAAGGGATTTCGAAAGTCGAGAACTCGTTCGAGAGATGTTGTTTTGCGCCTGACTAGTACATCTGATTATGACTCCAACAATCGTACTGAGCGTGCTTCTTAGAAATTTATACAGGCTCACCATGAGGTGTCAATCCAGCTTTGGTCAGATTTTCTGCATCGCTCTTCCCGTTTCTGAATCTGTCCATTTGCGGTTAATGAAATCGGTGAGGGCATTGTCAATTATAAGCTTACAGGTCTCTAAAGGGATTCAAAACGCCGAGAATTCGTTGGAGAGAGGTTGTATTGCGCCTGGCTAGTTAATCCGCTTATGAACCCAACAACCATAATCAGCGTGCTTCTCTGGAGCTTCAAGAGCCTGACCGTACGGCATTCATTCAACCTTAGCCAGATTTTCTGCGTCGTTCTCTCCGTTCCTGAAGCTGCCCATTTGCAGTTGACGGAATCGCAGACCGGATTGGCAGTTATAAACTTACAAGTCAGCAAAGGGGTTTCGATACTTGGTAAATTGTTGGGAAGCTCGATGTTTGTATTATACCTGCCCAGTTAATCCGCTTATGACTCCAACAATCATACTGAGCGTGCTTCTTAGAAATTTAAACAGCCTTATCGTGCGCCATCTATTGAGCCTTGGCCAGATTTTCTGCATCGCTCTTCCTATTTCTGTATCTGCCCATTTGCAGGTAATGAAATCGATGCCAATTTGATGCCAATTATGAGCTTACAGGTCCTCAAAGGGATTCCGAAAGTCGAGAATTCGTTGGAGAGAGGTTGTTTTACGCCTGGCTAGGGCGTCCGCTTATGACCCCAACAACCATACGAAGCGTACTTCTTTGGAATTTTAACAGCCTGACCGTACGGCATTCATTTAACCTTAGCCAGATTTTCTGCGTCGTTCTCTCTGTTTCTGCAGCTGCCCACTTGCAGTTGACAGAATCGCTGACCGCAATGGCAATTATAAGATTACAGGTCCGCAAAGAGATTCCTAAAGTCAAGAATTCGTTGGAGAGCTCGATGTTTGTGTTATACCTGCCCAGTTTATCCGCTTATGACTCCAACAACCGTATTGAGCGTGCTTCTTAGAAATTTAAACCGGCTTACCGTGAGCTGTCCGTCTAGCCTTGGTCAGATTTTCTGCATCGCTCTTCCTATTTCTGTATCTGCCCATTTGCAGTTAATGAAATCGATGCCAATTTGATGCCAATTATGAGCTTACAGGTCCTCAAAGGGATTCCAATAGTCGAGAATTCGTTGGAGAGAGCTTGTGCTGCGCCTGGCTAGTACATCCGCTTATGACTCCAACAATCATACTAAGCGTACTTCTTTGGAATTTTAACAGCCTTACCGTGCACCTTCTATTGAGCCTTGGTCAGATTTTCTGCGTCATTTTCTCTCCATTTCTGAAGCTGCCCATTTGCATTTGACGAAATCGCAGACCGGATTGGCAATTACGAGCTTACAGGTCAGCAAAGGGATTTCGAAACTCGGTAAATTGTTGGGGAGTTCGATGTTTGTGTTATACCTGCCAAGTTAATCCGCTTATGACTCCAACAACCATACTGAACGTGCGTCTTAGAGCTGTCCATCTAGCCTTGGTCAGATTTTCTGCATCGCTCTTCCCGTTTCTAAATCTGCCCATTTACAGTTGATGGAATCGATGACTGCGTTGTTAATTATAAGCTTACAGGTCCCCAAAGGGATTCCGAAAGTCGAAAATTCGTTAAAGAGAGGTTATGCTGCGCCTTGCTAGTACATTCGCTTATGACTCCAACAATCGTACTGAGCGTGCTTCTTAGAAATTTAAGCAGGCTTACCGTGCGCTGTCCATCTAGTCTTGGTCAGATTTTCTGCATCGCTCTTCCTATTTCTGTATCTGCCTATTTGCAGTTAATGAAATCGATGCCAATTTGATGCCAATTATGAGCTTACAGGTCCTCAAAGGGATTCCAATAGTCGAGAATTCGTTGGAGAGAGGTTGTTTTACGCCTAACTAGTGCATCCGCTTATGACTCCAACAATCATACTGGGCGTTATTCTTTGGAGTTTAAAGAGCTTTACCGTGCGCCTTCTATTGAGCCTTGGCCACATTTTCTGCGTCGTTCTTTCCGTGTCCGAAGCCAGTCATTTGCGGTTGATGGAATCGAAGACCGCATTGTTAATTATAAGCTTACAGGACTCCGAAGGGATTCCGAACGTCGAGAATTCGTTAAAGAACTCGATGGTTGTGTTACGCTTGGTCAGTTTATCAGCTCTGCGGTTAATTGGAATATCATTGCATTCCGGTACCCATATGATGTAAACATCATATCGTTCTACTAACTCATTTAAATATGCGACCGTAAAAGTTCAGTCAGTTTTGTGTGAGGACTCGGTGTGTTTGAAGAGAGTAACCGTGGTTTGAAGATCTCCGTTACAAAGGTCTGTCGAACAATTGTCTAGTAATTGTTATTGTTTATGCAAAGTGTGTAAACAGAGGAGTAACAAACAAAGCAATTGTTGTTGTTTACATCAAGTTGTGAACACAGAATTGTGCGAATAATAGAGAATTTTCATTTCCAACCTACGAGCTTATATTTTTAACGTTTTTATAAGGTAAACACGTAACAATTGGCGTAAATATCTTTAACGCCCTAACCTAACCTAACCTAACCTAATCTAGGCTATCAATTCGTAATTTTTTTTAAACATTTTTCGCATAATTTTTGCAAAATTTATATTCAAACGCATCCTTTTAGGAGAATTGTTATTTAAACTTTTATTTTCTTTGCTTTTTTATTTATCATATCAATTTATTCTTATGATTTATTAATAAAAAAAAAAACGAAATTTAGTTTTTCCTGCAGGGAAACGGAAACATCATTTAGTTTTCTCTACTTTCACTATTTTCTTAAAAAAAAAGAATCTGCTCCACCACTTTCATTTCTTGTCAATTTTTTTAGCAGCTTTTTTTAGTTTATTTTATGACACTTCCTCCCTCCAAAAACAAAAAAAAAGAAGAAGCAAAACCACTGATTCTGCATTTCAGTAGATAGTAAAACAAAAGGATATGCGGGTTTAGGACATTTTTTTTATTTCGTTTTTTTAACGCTGTTGGCCGGTGTTGTATCAATGAAGTGCGGGTCTTCATAATAAATCTTATTTTTTCGTTTTTGGTTTCACAAACGAAATATTTTTCTTTTTTAACAAAAAAAAAAGCAGAAAAATCTTCCAAAATAGTGGAAAATTTTAAAGAAAATTGATTGCCAGGCTGTAAAATACTTTCCACTTAATCAAATTAGTGTCATTAAAGTGTATAAAAAAAAATACGACCTTTTCTGTGTTTTTAATCATACAGTATTAAGGAGCCATTAAATGGGATTTTGGGTAATTTCAAGAAAATATTTTAGAATATTAAAACAGTTAAGAAGAGTTCTTTAGTGCTGTATACTATAATTTAATGTAACTGATTAAAAAGAAAACTTACCCAACTACTGCAGCATAAAAAGAAAACAGTTGTTGTCGAAGGGAAATAAGTCGCCGCAAATAGCGATCATGCAAGAATTTATTATCAGGTCCCGAACACTTTATTTGGATCTATGCTATCAATAATTGGTTTGCTTAAAAGAAAACAAGAAAATAATTTGAGTTACATTGGGTCAAACCGTACAGACTTATGTAGATAAATAGCCTGGAACTTCAGTAGAAAGAAATTGATTATATTTTCAATAAGTAGCTGAAGTAAACTGTGAGTAGTGACATTGGATTACGATAGGTTAGGTTTGGTTAGTTGACAGACCCTCCTTAAAATATACCAAATCTATAACAAACTCGGGGATCTAACATTCCGCATAGGAAAACTCTTTAATGAATCTTGTCATTGCAGTAATCCCCAGTTTTCAGAAGAATTCGTTTAAAGACTATAAAGGGTCCGCTAAATAACTTTTTTTTTAAATGCTTTAAAAAAAAACTGCTGAATATTTTCTCAAATTTCTTTTTTTATTTGAAAACACAATCCTTCCGGTTAATAATGGAAAATAATTTCATTCAAATGGCTGCCTTCGGCTGGCCATGCCGAGAAGATGCCGATTTTGGCAAAAAAAATCATCTTTTCAGATGAAGCTCATTTTGATCTTGGCGGGTATGGAAACAAGCAGAATTGTCGCATTTGGGGCACAGAAAACCCGCACGCATACATTGAAAAGCCGACGTACCCAAAACGAGTCACTGTTTGGTGCGGATTTTTGTCCAGAGGCATAATTTGGCCATTTTTCTTCGAAAATGAGCAAGGAGTGGCCGTTACAGTCATTGGCGATCGTTATCGGGCCATGTTGAATGAATTTTTGTTCACAAAAATTGAAGAGGAGGATATTGGCAACATTTGGTTTCAACAGGACGGCGCTACGTGCCACACAGATGAAGCTACTCTCGATGTTTTGCGCCGTGTTTTTGAAGATCGTATTATCAGCCGCAGAGCTGATGTCGTTTGGCCACATCGGAGCTGCGATTTGACACCGTTGGACTATTATTTGTGGAGTGCCGTCAAAGATAAGTGTTACGCCGACAAGCCAGAGACAATTGACGCTTTAAAGGACAATATTCGTGAAGCCATTGGTGAAATACAGCTGCACACAATCGATAATGTAGGCTACTGATCGTGTAGGCTACTGCATGGCCAGTCGAGGCAGCCATTTGAATAAAATTGTTTTCCATTATTAACCGGAAGGATTGTACTTTCAAATAAAAAACGAAATTTTAGAAAATATTCAGCAGTTTTTTTTTTAAAGCATTTTCAAAAAAAAAAAGTTATTTGGCGGACCCTTTAGTGAATGAGAATCAAAGAACTTCTGCCTCCTTATAATAAGAGCCAGACATTGGCTTCCTCCTCCTCAGATCTCATCAGATCATATCGAAGTCATTGCAGGGAACACCAACTCTGTCGTCATGCCTATCAATACGGCAATGAACCTCAGGCCTCACGTTTATGCCTTTTGAAGAAAGAAGACAATCGTTCCCTTTTTGTCACATCGGCTCTGCATAAAGCAGCACTATTCCACATGTTCCTTGCAGTTAACGAAGCTGAGCAGAACTACAAAATGACCGGGAAATACTCAGTTTCACTAAGGCAATACATACATACATAATTGGCCATTACAACCCTTCAGTCAGGATTACGGCCTAGCTTCTCACACCACTCATGTTGTGTGCGTTAATTTTATACGTGAGTGGCGGGACCTACAGTTTAACGTCGACTCCGAACGACAGAATTTTGAGAAACTTTTTCATGGCAGTTTATTTTACTCTCAGAGTTTTTGCCAGAAATCTGCTGAGAGGAAGTCGCCGAAGAAATATTTTTTTTTTCATATTTCATTTTTTGATGTCTGACCTGGGATACGAACCCGGGCTTTACGAATAGTAAGCCAACACACTACCTACTATACCACGGCGACTTCAAGGTCGCAATGGACATTTCGGAGATTGTGAACTCTCTACCAGCACTAAAATTTCCGATGATATCGCTAGGCTTTGGAGGCCATATAAGAATTATCATTTAATGCTTGGAAATTTCCTTGAGAAGCTCTTTAAATTTATGAAGGAAGACAGAATATTATAATTAACCGTACAATCGACCTGGATGTGGTTTTATCTTCCTTCAATAGTAGCATATCAATAGATTCTATAGGGTCACCATTCAATTACACTGAGCCTTACTGAAACCATCTCAGACCTCTGTTTCAGTGTAAAATCAGAGAGGAAGGCAAATAATGCCTTAATCGAAGTGTAACAGTGTGTATTAATGATCAATGCGGCTGATTGTCTGTGTACTCTGCCTATTAGTTGGCAGTGGCATTGGTCGCCGTAGGCTAGTAGGTAGTGTGTTGGCCTGTAAGACGTAAGACCACGGTTCAAACCACAGGTCAGACATGTCCAACAAAACGAAATACGAAATACGAAAGAAATATTTCTTCTGGCAAAAACCCTGAGAGCGAATAAAATTTCCATGAAAAGGTTTCTCAAAAAATCTGCGGTTGGGAGTCGACTTTAAACTGTAGTTCCCACCACTCATGTATAAAATTAACACACACACAGCATAAGTGGTGTGAAAAGCTAGGTCGTAATCCTGATTGAAGGGTTGTAATGACCAATTACTTATACACTCGTGGACACGCAATTAAGTCACTTTGCAACATTTTTCATTTTTGTAAAAATTAAAAAGATTTAAGAAAAATGGAAACAAAAACGACTAATATTTATTAATTTCATATGCTTAATAACTAATTTACAACAAAAACTTAAATAGTTATTCATTATAAACAATGTTTTGGTACGGAGTTGATATCAGACTTAAAATTTAAGTGGACACATAATTAAGTTATCTGAAAAAAAAAAATATTGAAAATTTAATTTAATTGATTTATTTTTCACCCAAACTATTTTGAACCTTTAATATTTTGTGGGGTACCCTTTTTGGCGTTTTATTTCATTACATCTTTGCGGCATTGAGTTGATTAAATTGCGACACTGCTCAGGACTAATGTTATCCCATTCTGCCTGGATAAGCTGCCAAAGTGCTTTTTGCTGCTAGTTTTTTT
The DNA here is from genome assembly GCA_932273835.1 of Sarcophaga variegata. Classification (NCBI taxonomy): domain Eukaryota; kingdom Metazoa; phylum Arthropoda; class Insecta; order Diptera; family Sarcophagidae; genus Sarcophaga; species Sarcophaga variegata. Next base: position 11,452,317 of record OW026361.1, on the reverse strand, counting down.
GCTGCAACTGCTCGTTTAACGATCCCCCAAAGATTTACAATAGGGTTCAGATCGGGTCTTTGAGCTGCCCAATCAAGAACTCTTATTTTTTCCGCAGCAAACCAAGCTTTAACTACCCGAGATGTATGCTTCGGGTCGCTATCATGCTGAAATATCCACGCTAGTGATAATTCGTCCTAATAATCTTTAGTCAAATTATTCTGTAGGATGTTTTAATACATTTCCGCAGTCATTTTCCCATCGATTCTTACCAGTGCACCAACGCCGGATGAGGTAAAACAATCCCAAACTATTACTGACGAACCTCCATGCTTTACGGTTTTTTTTTTGGTGTACTTTGGGTCTAATTGTGTATTGACAGGACGTCTTACATAGGGTCTGTCATCGTTTCCAAGGATATTAAACTTGGACTCATCACTCCATACGACTAATTTCCAAAATTTTTCGTCTTTATGGAGGTGGGTTTTGGCAAACCGCATGCATGATTGGTGTTTGCATACCGTCCATCAAATATAAACACTGAAAGGCAAGTTTGGTTCTAACATGTGTGTGTTACATTTTTATCCATGAATACCCAACCTATTCCAACCTATTCCCTCTATTTTACATCGCTTTCTAATAGAAAATTTCTTAGGAAAACCCAATTAGAATTCCCTACACCATCAGTTTAATATTCTGAAACTTTTTAATACCGGTTTTTGCTATTCCAATTTATTTTCTTGCTAATTTAAGTTCATTCTTTTATGAATTGAATGAATATGAATATGAAAAATTTAATTAATATTACGTATACGCTTTGATATCAACATATAAATAAACACACATCACGTTATCACTCTCAATCTCCTCTCTCTGTGTTTTAAAAACATTATTTTTTGCTCTAATTTCTCTTCTTCTTTATCTAATATTGCTCCTATCAAGAACGTACTGATTAAAACGTAAATAAACAAAATTTCCCAATTCGATTTCTTCCTTTCTCCCTCACACATATTGATCATTTGCTTTATGTTAAGTAATGTGAGAAAAGAAATTGCTTTTAAATTGTTGCTGATACACATTTTAAATTAAACCGTTACTAGGGGATTCTATTTAAAATCTTTCGTAAACTATAATACTCTCTGCTTTGTCCTCACATGCACATATTTTTCGCATTTCCCTTAAAATTCATTGTAAAACATTTCCTTTGTAAAAATAACAAAAGCTTGGCTTTTTAATTTTTGCTTCCGTTTTCATTTAAAACTTCATTTATTATATTTTCTTTCTCTCCTTCTCTCTCTCTCTCTGTACGCTTATACTCTTGTGCTAATTATGTTGTTTTAAATTAATTTTATAATTTGTGGGAAATTTCTTGTTTTTTTTTTGTGCTCATGAGCTGAGTGGGGAGTACACCAAGTACCTGCATTGTAGTTTCTATACAAAGCTATACATACATATGTACGTGTATGTATGTATGTATGTTGAAAAAAATCAACACGTTGTTTTCACATTTTCTTAAAGAGAAAAAGTCACATTTACTTTTCTGGTTTTCTTTGCGTAATTTTATTAAGTGAGAGCGCTGTTTTAGTTTTATTGCTTAGCCTGTGGGTAATTTCTGTGTGTGTGCGGTGAGGTGGTGAGTTAAAGTATGAGCATTCATTTACACCTCTTATACCTACTACGGCAGCTACCATCATTCCTTTACTATTGTTGTTGTTATTATTGTTGTTTAAATCTATTTTTACATTTTCCTTATTTGATTTCCTCTTTTCTGTATGTTCCTTACAATTGCTTGTTTGTGTACATGCGGGTGTATGTGTTGTTAAGTTGCTATTCATTGTTGTATTGCTTCTTTGTGCTTTTTGTATAATGAATTTTGCACGTGCAAAACTTGTAACTGCCGCCATATTTTCTTCAAAACTGTTTCTCTCTTTCTCTTCTCTCATATTCCCCATAACAATTTTATGTACGTATTCCTTGTTGTTATTCTATATATGGTATAGTTTTTACTCCAGGATTTCTTTTGTTATTGTATTACATATGTACGTTTAACATAGTCGTCATCATCATCATCATCATCATGGCACAATTCAGGTGAGATTTTTATTTTGTTTTTTATGTTCTTGATTTGCTTTTTTATAGTGTGTTTCAACAAGTTCAACAATAACACTGCGTGACCAAAAGTTATTGGTATACGTATGTATGTCGATATAAAACAATATCGTTCTCATTTCATTGTTTATTTTTTTGTTTTTGTTTTCGTTTTTGTTTTTGTTTTTCCCAACCCCAGGAAACGAATAAATGAATATATTTTTATTGTTGTATAGTGTATACTGGGTCAACTGGTCTCAAATGCTCATGGTAAAGTTGTATTATTTTGTTGTTGGCAGTCGTAATATAAATTATGGACAGAGAGAGCGAGAGAGAGTGAAAAAACACTTTGGTTACTCTCTTTTGAAATGAGTAAAGCAAAGAACTTGTGTTAAAAAACGAAATAAATGAGAGTAAAAGTGTAAATATTGTGTGTTGTAAATTGAGTGGGAACAGTGGGACAGTATAATAAAAAAATATTTGGAATTGGAAAAACTAAAGCATTTCCATATAAATTGGAAATAATAAAAAGTAATAATGAAATAATAAAAAATAAAACTGGCATTATAATGGCAAAGAAAAGCAAAAACTAACCATTTATGGGCAATTGCTTCCTTAAGACAGTCCAATTGATGAGAGTATAGAACCGACCTTAAAGACTGGCAGTATGGTACAGTCAATCCTGGAGAATTTATCGTTTTCCTCGACCTTCGATCACGTTAATTTGCTCTTGATATTGTCGTGAGTGATTCACATCTATATTTTTTATACAGTCCCCCCCTAAATGCCTTAAAATAGATCAATCGAATGCAAATTTGGTACATAAGACCATTTGCAGAATTTTTTCCACATCCATGCCATGTTAAAGTGGTTCTAAAGGTCTTTTTGCAAAATATTTAGCTTCTGATAAAAGTAATACATACATACATACATACATACGTAATTTGCCATTAAAACCCTTCAGTCAGGATTACGGCCTAGCTTCTCACACCACTCATGTTGTGTGCGTTAATTTTTATACATGAGTGGCGGGACCTACAGTTTAAAGTCGACTCCGAACGACAGATTTTTTGAGAAACTTTTTCATGGCAGGTTTATTTACTTTCACAGTTTTTGCCAGAAATCTGCTGAAAGGCAGTTGCCGGAGAAATTTTTTTTCAAATTTCGCTTCGTTGGAGATGTCTGACCTGGGGTTTGGACCGACGCATTATGTCTAATAAGCCAACACACTGTGTACTGGACTATGGCGACTTACGTTAGGTTAGGTTAAGACAAGTACAGTACCCGGAGGTTGAATTGACCCATTGTTCAACGTCCTAGTTTCTCACACCACTTATGTTGTGTGTGTTAATTTTATACATGAGTGGTGGGACTTACAGTTTCAAGTCGACTCCGAACTTCAGATTTTTGAGAAAGTTTTCAGGGCAATTTTATTTTATTTAATCCCAGAGTTTTTGACAGAATTCTGCTGAGAGGAAGCCGCCGAAGAAATATTTTTTGTATTTTTTTTTTATGTCTGGCCTGGGGCTCGAACCCTTTACACACTACCTACTAGACTGCGGCGACTTCAAATAGCGACTTAAATATTTACACTTTCTTTTTCATCCTAAAGTTCAATACAAATAATTATTTTAACGTTTTTTTGAGTTTTTTCCGATTACTGTACAGTGACAACACTGTTCTCCATACAAAGCAAAATCACACACTACACTGCTCTCTAGCAAATACAAGCAAATTATAAAGTGTACATGCACACACACTTGTTTAGAAAATAGAAACAAATTGTTTTGTTTTGAAATTTTCAACTAGGGGAACCAGATGTTTTGCTCTCTTGGATGTATTACACTCTCTCACTGTCTCTGTGTTTTTGCAAATTAACTCTCTCTGCTTTTAAGTTTGTTTGCTATACTCATAGTTTTTTTTTGTTTTTTTTTTTGTAAAGCCAAGAGAGAGTCATTTTACGAGTATAAAAGCATGTTTATGTGTGTATAACAATGACAAAAAACTAACGGAAGGCAAAAATACATAAAAAAAAGAAATACATTTTTCCAGGGGGTATTTTATCTTTGGCAAATCTCGCAGAATTTTCAGTTTCATCTGAGACGTGCGGTTAAACGGTCGATAAAAAGAAGAGAAGAACTTAAATGGAAAATAATACAAATTGAAATTTTTAATAATTTAATAAAGGAAAAATTAGAAAAATATACTGAATAAAAATACCAATAAAAAGAAGATTTAAAATTTAAAAAATAATAATTAAAAATAAAATAAAAGAACTTAGTAAAGTTTGTAACTGTATAAAGCAACAAAAAAAATTTTTTCTCTGTTCTAACATTTCCTTTTAATTTTTCCAAACATTTTCTATTAGGTTTGTGTGTGTGTTTAATGCGTGAATGTGTGTTTAGTTGGAGTGTGTGTGTGTGTGTAAATATTTAAGTGCTACGTTGGCTTTTTTTCTTTATCAAATGAGTAGTACAAATAATATTTGTAAGAGAAAGTATGATTAACTCCTTTTACGCGTGTGTGTGTATATGTATGTATGTAATCAAAATACAGAATATACAACAAAAAAATTTTAGTTGTTGTTTTTTTCCCTTCTTTTTTGTAACATTATATTGTATTTAATGGAAATTTGTTTTTTTAAGCTTGCAGTGTATGTGTGTTAAGTGTAAATGAAAAAAATACAAAAACAAAACAAATACAAGAGAAACAACAATACAATCGTTTTATAAATCAAAATACAACAACAATAAAAAAAGATCCTTTTTGAGAGATTTTTTATTTGTTCCCCTTTCTCTCACATTTTACGTACAAAGCAAACAGCTTTTACGATTGTGTTGAGTGTGTGTGAGTAAATAAAGTGAATGTAAAAGTAAATGTGTAAAACAGGAAATTTTTTTTCTGTGTTTTGTAGTTAGAAAACAACAACAATAACAACGCTGGTTATTTATTTATAAAAATCTAAAAATACTCTCTTCATACAAAACGAGTATAGGTAAATAAAAAAGAGTAAAAAACAGTGGGTTTTGTTTGTTGTTATTTGAGAAAACTGAAATTCAAAGCATAACTTAAGGCTAAAAAAGAAATACTTTTTTAAAGCATTCGAAAGTAAAATTAAAACAACAACTGAGGGAAAAAACATTTCAAGTTTATTGCAAACTTTATTGTTAAAACTTTTATAAAAAGTCCAGTGTCTTTAAATTTCCAACACCGTGGATCCGCCAGCCACTTATCGTAGAATGACACCCCGTGTACGACGTCGTCGTCGTATTATGGTAAGTCTTTTGTTAAAAATGTTTATATTTTTCAACGTATTTTTCTTAAAAAAAGATGTCAATACAGTCAGTCCGGAATTAAAAGCAGGCAAATTTTTTGTACATTTGAATTTTTACACTTCTTCAAAGCAAAACTCGATGTCTGTGCTTATTTTTTTGGAATCCATTTTTTCATTTCATAATTTTATCCAAAAAATTTGTTTTCTTTCTTATTATTTTTATAATGGCCCCCTTGTGGGTAACATTTGTACATTAATTCCCTGTGGTTATAATTTATTTTCAAACATATTTTCCATGTTTTATAGCAGCTTATATTCTAAATTATTGTTCCATTAGAATTAATTTAGAAAAATTAGCATGAATACTTTATTAAGCGATGAAAAATTTAGTAGTAAGCTCTTGTAGATAGCAATCCAATTACTTTTTTCCAAACAATATATTTGAAAAACGTTATCATGCCTTGTATACATGCGATTGGATTAAATTGAGTGGTATTAGAAAGATTTAAACAAACAATATGACACTTTTATGACTGAATATTTCTTGAATTCGCCAGCTAAGTCTTTAGCTGTTTCTGAAGAAGATAGCATAACATTCGATAGTTACCCTCATATGGGTTTCACGAGGATATTGAAATTAACAACAAAACTAGCGCACTTGGAAACTGTGGTACATCAGGAAAAGCACATAAATTCAAACGTCAGATTAGCATTCTTCTACAGAGAGCCAAAAAAAGATTTTATAAAACTAGACTTTTCTCTTTTAAAAATTAAAGAAAGGACTATGAAGGACACTCAAAAACAGACTAAACAACTCTGTTTTCTCTAGTTATTCTCATATGAGTTTCAGGAGGATATTGAAGGTAACAATCAAACAAATGACCTCAAACATCTTTACGTTAGGTTAGGTTAGGTTAGAGGACGTGTACTTGTCAATTAAGACAAGTACAGTACCCAGAGGTCGAATTGACCCATTGTACAACGTCCTAGTTTCTCAAACCACTTATGTTGTGTGTGTGTGTTAATTTTATACATGAGTGGTGGGACCTATGGTTTGAAGTCGACTCCGAACGCAGATTTTTAAGAAACTTTTTCATGGCAATTTTATTTACTCTCAGAATTTTTGCCAGAAATCTGCTGAGAGGAAGTCGCCGAAGAAAATACTTTTTGTATCTTGTCTTGATGTCTGGCCTGGGGTTCGAACCCTGGCTTTTACGTCTAATGAGACAACACACTACCCACTAGACTACGGCGACTTCATCATCTTTACGTTACTCATTTGCTAACTAAAGATGGGACCATGAGCCCCCATATATAGAGTCTAAACAACTCTGGCCTCATATAGTTTTATGAAGAATAAAATCCATATTTAAACTCACCAGAAATCATTTTAGGAACCTGCTACAGTTATAACAAGGCACTGACGCCTATATACAAATGCTCAGAGGCTGTGAAATCTCACGGCGACTGCCTCTAAAAACTGTAATGATGAGGAAGGAGAGGATATCAGGGAATATTTTCTCTGTAGTGGAAGCAGTTAATTTTTAACGAAAGGTTAGTTTTAGTTTGCCTTTGTTTTAAGCAAAGTTTGACGACTTTTGCAGGTTTGAAAAGTCTTGAGTTTGTAGGAGAGTTCCCACTTTGATGTACTCGCAAAGTTCCTTTGTTCTTCGTTCGTCGTTTACCGATGGTTGTATACACAACAACAAAAATATTAAGAGTTTGTCAAAGACCACTTTGAATGTACAAAAGCGAAACAAAGTTTAAAAGAAAATATAAAAGAGTTTGTCAAAATTCTTTGCAAAGTACTTTGAACATGTAAAAGGTATATTTACTTGAGTCCTATCAGGGGCTCCAAGTGACAGCGTGATGGCTATTGTGCTATTATTTCTCACTTCTCGGTGTGTTTCAAAGTCTATCTTCTTAAATAGACGAGTGATAGAGAAAAGGTTCGGTGCTCTTTTTTTCTTCTCCATCACAACAGCTTCTGTAGACGTGCATGTCTAGAGGCCAGCAATGTGTGCTGGAGGCTTTAACATTCGTACGAGGGTTGCCTTTTATATTTCGGGATTTGGCAACCCTAGGGTTCAATCTGCCAACTGACAGCTCTATCGTAAAGCTTGACATTTTTGAGGTTATACGTACTCAGAACGTTTTGACATACGAGCGCTATTTGCGTTGTTTACAGTAACTTAAAATATTCATCTCGCCGAAAAAATGGAATTAAATCGTGAACATTTTCGTGCGATGAAGCTCCATCAAGGACCAGTGTTTATCGATGGTATGGTGAATTCAACCGAAGTCGCAGTTCACTTCAAGATATTGCAAGATGGTCATGTGACCTATAGTGAGATTGAGACAACCTTAGGCATTAGTGGGATCAGCATACATTCAATATTGCATGAACATTTGACTGTCAAAAAAATTTGTTCACGTTGGATCCCAGACAATTTGTCAATCGCTCAAAAAAAGGCTCGTGTCGATTGGTCGAGAGAAATACTCCAAAAATACGATCGCGGTGCTTCGAAACACGTCTATGACATCGTGACAGATAATGAATCTTGGATTTACGCGTATGAGCCCGAAAGTAAACAGCAGTCGACTGTATGGGTGTTTCAAGATGAGCCAAATCCAACAAAAGTTGCTCGCGCACGAAGTACTTCCAAGCAAATGATCGCCTGTTTTTTCGGAAAAACTGGACATGTCGCAATCGTACCACTAGAACAACGCAGAACAGTCAATTCTGAGTGGTACACAACCATTTGTTTGCCAGTTGTCTTCCAAGAAATCAGGAAAACCAAACGCCGCAGACGGATCACTCTTCACCACGACAATGCGAGCTCTCACACATCGGCTCAAACAACTGAATTTTTGAGCACTCAAAACATCGATTTGATGAGTCATCTGCCGTATAGTCCTGACTTGGCACCGAATGACTTTGTATTTCCGTACGTAAAAAATAAAATGAGAGGTCAAGGTTTTTCGACACCTGAAGAAGCGGTTGATGCGTTCAGAATGCATGTTTTGGAGATACCTCAATCAGAGTGGCAAAAGTGCTTCGACAATTGATTCAAACGCATGCAAAAGTGTATAGATCTTAATGGGGAATATTTTGAAAAACAATAAAGCGATTTTCGATGATTAATATTTGTTTTTGTTCTCTAATCCCGAAATATAAAAGGCAACCCACGTAAGACGAATTGTAGATTGATATAACGCATCTTCATCATAGCTACAATGGCCCACATGAGTCTGGTCTCTCTACAAGTAGGCTGAGCCCAAGTGAGTTCTCAGTAAGAAATGATGCTCAAGAAAGAATTTGCAATTTTATGCTTGAATTTGTTCAAATCAGTAGTTGTGCTTCTATGTCAACCTAAACAGGATCCAACTTTTGAAATTTAACCTCTTGAACACTCTCTTTAGGAACCAAATGGCCTCTTGGGGATCTATAAACACGAGTATGTCTGTATTCAATATACCGTGATATTGAATTTGACACGTGACTGCCTTTAAGTTATTTTTCAGCTTGAATTCGGATAATTCTGTGGAGTTTTGGACTATTAGACGATAGCACTGAAGTTTTATCCTCAGTTCTGACATCTTGAAAAAGAAAAGGAATATGCATCTGTCTGCTAGAAAAAGTTCTGTTTGTAGACAAATATCATGAAAAAGATTTGAAATTTATATGAGGTCTAGCGCTATTCATTGATAAAACTAACACCCACAACATATGTAGTTGGTTTGAGAAGTTAGACTGTAATACTGAGAAAGAGTTGTAATGATCAGTAATGTATGTAATTGGATAGTAAAGGGTGTTTTTTATAGAGGTATAGAACTTTAAGTTGGCATTACTTTTCAAGATGGCGACCGATTTAACAGCTGTCAAGTGATTTATTCTCAATTTGGTTTGGCAATTCATCATGAATAGACTCACGCCTGAACAACGCTTGCAAATAGTGCAATTTTATTTCGAAAATAATGGTTCTGTGCGGAAAACGTATCGCGCACTACGTCCATTTTATCGTCGACAAAATCGTCCATCAGAGCAGTTAATTCGATTAACCATGGAACGTTTTCGCACCACGTTTACTCTTATTGATAACTCGCATCCCCAGAGATGCTGTCCGGTGCGTACAGAAGAAGCTATTGCTGCTGTAGAGCGTAGCATTGAGGAAGACCCGAATGAGTCCATCCGCCATCGAGCACAGGAACTGGATCTGTGTCCATCCACTTTATGGAAGATTTTGCGGAAGGATCTTGGTTTGTGTGCTTACAAAATCCAACTCGTGCAAGATTTGAAGCCAAACGATCATCAAGTAAGGCGTAGATTCGTCGAATGGGCCCAAAACGAGATTACCGTTGTTCCCGATTTTCATAAGCGAATTTTGTTTAGCGATGAAGCGCACTTCTGGTTGAATGGCTACGTCAACAAACAAAACTGCCGCATTTGGAGTGAAGGTAATCCTCAAGTGTATGTGGAAACACCGTTACATCCAGAAAAATTGACTGTTTGGTGCGCTTTATGGGCTGGTGGAATCATTGGTCCGTACTTTTTCAAAAACGATGGTGGCCAGAACGTTACATTCAATGGTGATCGGTATAGAGCCATGATTACTAACTTTTTCATTCCTGAATTGAATAACCATGATGTCCAGGAGATGTGATTTCAACAAGACGGCGCAACATGTCACACAGCTCGTGCCACAATAGATTTATTGAAAGACACGTTTGGTGACCGCCTAATTTCACGTTTTGGACCTGTGAATTGGCCTCCAAGATCTTGTGATTTAACACCGCTAGACTACTTTCTGTGGGGCTATGTAAAGTCATTGGTCTATGCGGTAAAGCCACAAACGCTTGACCATTTGTAAGACAACATTCGCCGTATTATTGCCGATATACGGCCACAAATGTTGGAAAAAGTCATCGAAAATTGGACGTCCAGATTGGACTACATCCGCGCCAGCCGTGGCGGTCATATGTCAGAAATCATATTTAAAATGTAATGCCACAAGATTATCTTTCGGATAAATAAAATTCATGTCAATCAAATAATCCATCGTTGTTTTATTGCAACTTAAAGTTCTATACCTCTATAAGAAACACCCTTTATAAGGAGCAGTATTGGACGTGAGGCCACGGTTCAAACCCCAGGGCAGACATCTCGAACATAACAAAATATGAAAAAAATATTTCTACGGCAACTTTCTCTCAGTAGATTTCTGGCAAAAATTCTGAGTGTCAAATAAAATTACCATAAAAAGTTTCTAAAAAAAATCTGTCGTTCGGAATCGACTTTAAACTGCAGTTTACGCCACTCATGTATACAATTTAACGCACATAACATAAGCTAGTCTGTAATCCTGACTGAAGGCTTGTAATGACCACATATGTGCGTATGTAGGTTAGAGGTTAGGTTAGAGGACGTGTACTTATCAATTAAGACAAGTACAGCACCCGGAGATCGCATTGACCCATTGTGCGTATGTATGTAAGGAACAATCTAAGATTCAATTGATCAAAGGCCATTGTTAAGCGACCTTGATTCCATGGAAGTTGTGAATCCTTATTAAAATAAAATTTTGCTGGTATTTTTATTATAAAAGTATTATCGAAAATGTATTATTTGTTATGTAGTTTAATCAGGAAATCCAAATTAAAAGTAACAAAAATTTTACCATGACAATAGAAGTGTATGGCGTCATGCTTTCATAGCGTCCAGCTTCATTGCAGTATCCCCAGCTGCCTTTATCATGGTGGTAGCCATTAAATAATTGAAATCATATTCAGGCTTTAAGTTTTTAATTCCCTTAAGCCACATGCTTTAATATGAAAACAAATTTTTCTGTAAATTTTATTTAGGAACACCGAAAAAAAATCTTTCAGTTTGCTTGCTTTTAATCTCCTTTTACTGACTGTTTGATATTGAAATTCATTTTTAAATTATTAATTAGGTATGTATGTACATATATACATATGTATGCAATAACAATTAATGAACATTACAAACACTGTGTTAATAATTTATTTTATAAATAAAATTTTCCCTTGTATTAATACAAACATACATATTTACATTAAATAAACGAAAACATTAAAATTCTTATTCTCCTGCATATTTTTTATGTTTTGTTTGTTTGTTTGTACATTTTAAAATCATAATAAATATTTGACTAATAAACACGTGCACATAGTACACAAACCAATCTATTAAATAAATACATAAGAACACATTAAAATCGACAGACAGACAGCCAGAGAGACAGACAGACAGGCAGATAGTTTTAGAGTTGCATGTAAATTTTTGGTTTCATAAACTATGTACATATGTATGTATGGATTGCCACAAATTGTAATAAAACTTGTCATCATGTTTTTACTCTCTATATACACCCAGCCACAAAAGTATACATACGGATAACAAATTTCAGAAATTGTTTAACTAATCCGTTTTCGTTGAAAACCTTTGTAATTGTCTGACATCTTTCTTCGATTTTAAGACGGTCTTTTTGCATTGGTTCAGAAATTTGTGAAATTTGTAAATCGGATGCATACCTTTATGGGCCTGTGCAGGGCCACAATTCAGTTCAATTTCAGAAATTTTTTAACCGTCTTAACATCCAGGAAACTATAATGATTTTCAACGAAAACGAATTAGTTAAAAAATTTCTGAAATTTTTTAACCGTATCTATACTTTAGTAACTGTGTGTATGTATAGTATATGGTGTTTATATAAATTATATATGTCTGTACATATTTATGTATATTTTATACACAATATTTATTCACTCATTTCATATATTTATGGAGATATTTTATATTCTTTTTGGGTTATATTTCTCCCGTATATTTTATTTAATGTTGTTGGTTGTAAATCATTATAATCATTATAATTATGGTGATCATTATTAGTCTGTATCAGAGATCAGCAATGAATTGTTTTTTCGCTACTCATAAGTACTCATAAAATTTTGAGTAGGAATGAGTCAACAACATTGAAATTTAACTATGTACTCTAGTTCATTCACAGTCACTACAACGTTGATTTATAAGTACAGGTTGCAATGAGTATGCCTACGACCAATAAGCGAGAACGCAACAATAAGCAATGTGAACAAAATACACAAACAACAATGAAGTCATGATAGAATTCTCGAGAAGGCGAAATCCCGAACGTTCGACTTCAAGAACCTTCATCAGACTGATTACGTGGGCATATAAAAAGGCAAGACAAAGCAGGCAACGAATAGTAAGAATTCAGTCAATATGGTGCGAAGACGCGTAGCGTATGAAGAGAACAGTCGTGGTTTGAAGATCGTCATTGAAAAGATCTGCGTTGTAAGCAAAGAAGAATAGCGAACAAGCAATTATTGTTGTATTCGTCAATTTGTAAACGGTGGCACACAAAAGTAATGCGAACAATACATACATACATACATAATTGGTCATTACAACCCTTCAGTCAGGATTACGACCTAGCTTCTCACACCACTCATGTTGTGTGTGTTAATTTTATACATGAGTGGCGGGACCTACAGTTTAAAGTCGACTCCGAACGACAGATTTTTGAGAAACTTTTCATGGCAATTTTATTTACTCTCAGAGTTTTTGCCAGAAATCTGCTGAGAGGAAGTCACCGAAGAAATACTTTTTGTATTTTATTCGATGTCTGGCCTGGGGCTCGAACCCTGGCTTTTCGTCTAATAATCCAACACACTACCTACTAGACCACGGCGACAAACAATAAACAATGCGAACAATAAAGAGTTTAATTGAAACTAAACACATATTTGTATATATACTCATGTATAAAAATTAACGCACACAACATAAGTGGCGTGACAAGCTGGGTTGTAATCCTGACTGAAGGGTGGTAATGACCAATTATGTATGCATGTATGTATGTATAACTAAAGCTGAAATTACAATAACAAAACTACATAGGAAAACCTTGAAATAAAAGTGACTATAACAAATTAACAATAAGATTCTAGAAGTTGTCAGACCAAAAACCAATGAAGTATAAATACAGCGATAGGTAACGCATTCAGCCTGTCGTTGTAGTAAAAAGTGTTATTCCTAACCACTACAAAGTTTTATGATAGTCTTTGTAATAAACTTCAATTCTCCTTTATACAGTAAATAACGGGTTTTAAAGGTTAGAAACACAACAGTATAATAAAGGGTTCGCCAAATAACTTTTTTTTTGAAAATGCTTTAAAAAAAACTACTGAATATTTTCTCAAATTTCTTTTTTTTTATTTTAAAGTACAATCCTTCCGGTTAATAATGGAAAATAATTTCATTCAAATGGCTGTCTCGGCTGGCCATGCAGTAGCCTACACCAGAAAATGCCGATTTTGACAAAGATGAAGCTCATTTTGATCTTGGCGAGTATGTAAACAAGCAAAATTGTCACATTTGGGGCATAGAAAACCCGCACGCATACATTGAAAAGCCGACGCACCCAAAAGGAGTCACTGCTTGGTGCGAATTTTGGTCCAGAGGCATAATTGGGCCATTTTTCTTCGAAAATGAGCAAAGAGTGGCCGTTACAGTCAATGGCGATCGTTATCGGGCTATGTTGAACGAATTTTTGTTCACAAAAATTAAAGAGGAGGATATTGGCAACATTTGGTGCCAACAGGACAGCGCTACGTGTCATACAGCCGAAGCTACACTCGATGTTTTGCGCCCTGTTTTTGAAGATCGCATTATCAGCCGCAGAGCTGATGTCGTTTGGCCACCTCGCAGCTGCGATTTGACACCGTTGGACTATTATTTGTGGGGTGCCGTCAAAGATAAGTGTTACGCCGACAAGCCAAAGACAATTGACGCTTTAAAGGACAATATTCGTGAAGCCATTGGTGAAATACAGCTGCACACAATCGATAATGTGCTTAAAAATTGGACCGATCGTGTAGGCTACTGCATCTCCAGCCGAGGTAACCATTTGAATGAAATTATTTTCCATTATTAACCGGAAGGATTGTACTTTCAAATAATAAAAGAAATTTGAGAAAATATTCAGTAGTTTTTTTTTAAAGCATTTTCAAAAAAATTTTATTTGGCGGACCATTTAGTATTTTTTACTTAAATTTTCCTGAAAATATGCTTAAAATTTTTGCAAACCCCCTTAGTATATGTTAAACACTAGACGATACCTAATTTTAATGAGAAATTCTTGGTATTTTATTTAATTCTTCATATCAAAAGATAATTTAAATGAATTTTATTTAATTAAAAACTTTTTTTTAAAACTCTCTTCAACAGAAAACGACTTTACGGGTAATTGTGAAACAAAAAAAAAGAAAGAAAATTTGCCATTTTTTCATAAAAAAAAAACAGACGAAAGAAAAAACGCAAGGAATACCATTAAAAATTTTCATAAAAATTACTTCGCTTATCTTAAACACTTCACTGCAATAAAATATTTCATAACTCGGCTCGGGCTACTGTTTTTTACAAAAAAAAAAAACGTTGCATACTTTGTGGTTTGTTTTGAAAATGAAAAGAAATTAAATTTCTTGGAAATAATAATATGCTTATTAGGATTTATTTATATGAGGGGGTATTTCTTTTTCATTCTTTTTCTTACACTTAAAGGCTGTATTCCTGTGAAGTCATAACCAAAAAAAAAAAAAAAAAAAAAATCTGCTTTAAGACAAGAACTTGGCTTAACGTGCTTTATTTCGACAGCCAGCCATTCAAAACTGCCTGGGTTCTATAGATTACTTTCAACAAAAGGTGTAAAATTATGGTTCTCTACTGTATCCCTGAAATAAACAGAGAAATTTTGTTTTAAAGGAGCAGTTGTTCTAAGGCGAAGTTTATGAGATGTTGTTAAGAAATTCAAACGAAAAGAGGATGAAAAAAAAGGCGAAGAAATAATCTTTAGTTTATTGTTTAATAAATTAAATTCTTTTCATAAACTTTCTTTCTTTGTGTTGTTATTAAGCCTTGCAAAAGGGGTTTTTTTTGCTAAGGAAAAGCCTCAGCTGTTTTATAAAATTTTCTTTTTTTTCTTTGGTTAATTTGGTTACGCTACATAAGTTTTCTTTCTGTATGAATTGCGCACAGAAAAAACCCATAATTTGTGAACCAAAAACAACAAACTCATAAAAAATCCTTTTTAGTCACACAGTTTTTTCTTACCATAATTTCAGCCAGTTTGCATGTCCTTACTATTGACTGTTTCTTCCCCGTTCCCATGGGATGAGCGCAATAATTCGTAAGCAATTTTCCAAATTACTCAGGCTTATTGTATGTCACGCACACTGCATAGAAGAGAGAGAGAGAGAGAGCGAGAGTCCCTACCATTTAAACGCCTTTGCCATTTGGAGGCAGTTTTTGTTTACAAATGCTAACATGAAATGGAATTTATAGGCTCTTTGGTTGGGTATAAATAAACCCCAGCAAATAATGGCAAATAATCGATTTTAACTATTTGTTTAACAAAGATAATTGCAATTAAATAATGAGTGAATAGTTAAAACCCTGATATTATACAATCTTGTATGCACTTGGCATGACAGGCTGGCAAACCGGGCTTTAATTTTCAGCCACGCACATGGTTAGTCTCCTATATCCCTATGATAAGACTGTCATCTGAGCCGATATATCAACTGAGCATGTATTATTACGAAAATGCAAAATCTAGATACTGGTCTTTTGCTTATAATGGGTGATTTTTTAAGAGCTATAGGAAATTTTTCAAAAAAAAAAACACATAAAATTCAGAAAAATGTATGAAATCTTTATTTGAATCGATAGTACGGTCCATATAATTTAATGTTTGAAGATTATTTCATGCAAATGTTGACCGCGACTGCGCCTCAAATGGTCCATCCGCTTAGTCCAATTTTGGCATACTCTTTCCAACATTTCGGCCGGTATCTCTCGCATTGTCTTCCAATGCGTCAATTGAAGCAGGCTTGTCTGTATAGACATGAGCTTTAACATAGCCCCACAAAAAATAGTCTAAAGGCGTTAAATCGCACGATCTAGGCGGCCAATTGACCGGTCCCGAACGTGAAATAAAATGTTCACCGAACTCGCCTCGCAATAAGTCTATTGTTACGTGTGCTGTGCGGCATGTGGCACCGTCTTGTTGAAACCACATGTCATGCAAGTCAAGCTCTTGCATTTTGGGCAAACAAAAGTTGGAAATCATCTCACGGTAGCGCTCACCATTCACAGTTACGTTACGATTCGCAGCATCTTTGAAGAATTACGGTCCAATGAATCCACCAGCCCATAAACCGCACCAAACTGTGACTTTTTCTGGATGCATTGGTAGCTTTTGCAATGCTTCTGGCTGATCTTCACTCCAAAATCGACAATTCTGCTTATTTACGCATCCATTGAGCCAAAAATGATCTTCGTCGCTGAACACAATTTTTCGATAAAGAAGTGGATCTTCGGCCAACTTTCCAAGAGCACATTCACCAAAAATTCTGCGTTGCGGTAGGTCGTTCGGCTTCAATTCTTGCACCAGCTGTATTTTGAAAGGCTTCACACCTAAATCCTTCCGCAAAATTTTCCACGTTGTTGAGTAACAGAGGCCCAATTGCTGCGAACGGCAACGAATCGATAACTGATGGTCATCATTAACACTGGCCGGCCGATACAGCTGCAATATTTTCTTCAGTTCGCACTCGACGTAAGCGTGTTGGTGGTTTAATGTCCAACAATGTAAATTTGATGCGAAATTTAGTCACAATAGCCCGAATAGCCGCTTCAGTGGGTCGATTAAACTGACCATAAAATGGAAGAAGCGCGAGATGAACTTTCTTAACAGAGCACACAATTTGATAATAGAATTCAATGATTTGCAAGCGTTGTTCGTTTGTAAGACGATTCATGGTTAAATTATAGACCAAACTGAAGATGTTTGACAGTGAAACAAAACACGAAACGTGCGTGAGCTGTTTCAACCAGACGAAGTCACGAACATTCTTGTTCAAGAACATTCATCAGACTGTTTAACCTGCCTTATAAAAGGCAAGGCAAAGTTCAATCAGTCTTGTGTGAAGACGCAGTGTGTTTGAAGAGAGTAATTGTGGTTTGAAGATCTTCGTTACAAAGATCTGTCGAATAATTGTCTAGTAATTGTTATCGTTTACGCAAAGGGTTATAAACAGAGGAATAACAAAGAAAGCAATTGTTGTTGTTTACATCAAGTTGTGAACAGTGGTACACAGAATTGTGCGAATAATAAAGAATTTTAATTAAAACTAAACACCCACTTATTTTTATTTTATTTGCAATCTACGAACTCATATTTTAAACGTTTTTAAAAGGTAAAAATGTAACAAGTGGGATTTAATTTTCAGACAAGCCGATGGTCAGCCTACTATATTCTATTTTAAAGACAGAAGGCAATACACCAGCTGAGTATGCATCATATTTTTATTGCGTACTGCGTTCTCTCACAGCCGCACCAACTAAGAGAACAGATGTCTCTTACAATTGTCAAGGGTCACCACGTGAAGGTTTATGAGTTTATGTAATGGAACGTAATGGATAACGCTGACTCTATATTCCCAGGTTATGCCGATAAAAAGTTTTTACTTCTCATTACATCACTGCATCTATACTTCACAGACTTTTGGAGTTCTTTGTTAAATCGAATCATGACGTTTTTTAGGCTACATTCGAATATGAGCCGAGTGGAACGATGTCACAAATTCAATTTAATATAGTTCTGCACACAATCCTTGCCAGAGTCCTCAGTGAAATGAATAGTAAGGACATTAAAGGATGGCCTAAAGAGTTTAAGATTTAAGGAAGGTTAGGTTAGAGGACGTGTACTTGTCAAATTAAGACAAGTACAGTACTCGGAGGTCGAATTGACCCATTGTACAACGTCCTAATTTCTCGCACTACTTATGTTGTGTGTGTTGATTTTATACATGAGTGGCGGGACCTACAGTTTAAAGTCGATTCCGAACGACAGATTTTTGAGAAACTTTTTCATGGTAATTTTATTTGACACTCAGAGTTTTTGCCAGAAATCTGCTGAGAGGAAGTCGCCGAAGAAATACTTTTTGTATTATGTCTTGATGTCTGGTCTGGAGCTCAAACCCTGGCTTTACGTCTAATAAGCCGACACACTAGACTACGGCGACATCAAGGTTTAAGGAAATAAGATAATCAAATTCGTATCCATATCAGTACGACAGAATTAAGTAATATTGTCTGTCGATGCCCGCTTGTTGCCAATGATGTTATTAATCCCATTTGCCAACAAGCAATGAACCATAACTTTCCCTTAGAAAACGCTGTAGGAAAATCTCTTACAGTCTTCTCTGTATAGCATTTTGGAGCAGCCAGGATATACCTCAGGCAGTGAACCAACCGTTGTTCTTATCGGACTTCTGGTTCTGAAATAAAATTTCGTTTTGCGAAAATCATAAGGAACGATGTAGTCGATTCGAGTGTGGTGTTAAGTTAGAACCTATCTGCCTGCAGCTCAGCCCTCTGCTTCAATTGAATGACTGAGTGAGTTTAGCAAATGTTGTCTAAGTTGAAGTGGAACAGATTCCATAGATGACTAGAGCAGACTCTCCGTGCACTCTACCCCTTTTTCGGGAGTAGAAATAAATTTAATTAAGCCCCATTGAGGAGCAACAAATTAAAGGTAGGAATCCTGTATCGTCTTTAAAAACGCATCAATTCTGTTTAGCAAGGATTTTTATCAAAACTGAGGACGGGCACTATTTTATTACAAATTTTAAGGTTGAAGACGCCGTAGTCTAGTAGGTAGTGTGTTGGCTTATTAGACGTAAAAGCCGGGGTTCGAGCCCCAGGCCAGACATCTTCGGCGGCTTCCTCTCAGCAGATTTCTGGCAAAAACTCTGAGTGTCAAATAAAATTACCATGAAAAGTTTCGCAAAAATCTGTCATTCGGAGTCGACTTTAAACTATAGGTTCCGCCACTCATGTATAAAATTAACACACACAACATAAGTAGTGTGAGAAACTAGGTCGTAATCCTGACTGAAAGGTTGTAATGACCAATTATGTATGTTTTAAGGTCTGATTGGAGCGCAAGGAAAGGGTGTGCAAAGTAAAGAGTGATGCCACAATAGCCAGATCGTATAACTTAACACCTTTAAACTACAGCGTTGCAGCTACTTCAACAGTTCCTCCACAACGATATTCCACAACAAGAGCGAAAGAACTACACCTTATCGTGGACGTACATAAAGGGTGTTTTTTATAGAGGTATAGACCTTTAAGTTGCAATAAAACAACGATGGATTATTCGATTGACATGAATTTTATTTATCCGAAAGATAATCCTGTGGCATTACATTTTAAATATGATTTCTGGCATATGACTGCCACGGCTGGCGCGGATGTAGTCCAATCTGGACGTCCAATTTTCGATGACTTTTTCCAACATTTGTGGCCGTATATCGCCAATAATACGGCGAATGTTGTCTTCCAAATGGTCAAGCGTTTATGGTTTTACCGCATAGACCAATGACTTTACATAGCCCCACAGAAAGTAGTCTAGCGGTGTTAAATCACAAGATCGTGGAGGCCAATTCACAGGTCCAAAACGTGAAATTAGGCGGTCACCAAACGTGTCTTTCAATAAATCTATTGTGGCACGAGCTGTGTGACATGTTGCGCCGTCTTGTTGAAACCACATCTTCTGGACATCATGGTTATTCAATTCAGGAATGAAAAAGATGGTAATCATGGCTCTATGCCGATCACCATTGACTGAACCGTTCTGGCCACCACCGTTTTTGAAAAAGTACGGACCAATGATTCCACCAGCCCATAAAGCGCACCAAACAGTCAGTTTTTCTCGATGTAACGGTGTTTCCACATACACTTGAGGATTACCTTCACTCCAAATGCGGCAGTTTTGTTTGTTGACGTAGCCATTCAACCAGAAGTGCGCTTCATCGCTAAACAAAATTCGCTTATGAAAATCGGGAACAACGGTAATCTCGTTTTGGGCCCATTCGACGAATCTACGCCTTACTTGATGATCGTTTGGCTTCAAATCTTGCACGAGTTGGATTTTGTAAGCACGCAAACCAAGATCCTTCCGCAAAATCTTCCATAAAGTGGATGGACACAGATCCAATTCCTGTGCTCGATGGCGGATGGACTCATTCGGGTCTTCCTCAATGCTACGCTCTACAGCAGCAATAGCTTCTTCTGTACGCACCGTACAGCGTCTCTGGGGATGCGAGTTATCAATAAGAGTAAACGTGGTGTGAAAACGTTCCATGGTTAATCGAATTAACTGCTCTGATGGACGATTTTGTCGACGATAAAATGGACGTAGTGCGCGATACGTTTTCCGCACAGAACCATTATTTTCGAAATAAAATTCCACTATTTGCAAGCGTTGTTCAGGCATGAGTCTATTCATGATGAATTGCCAAACCAAACTGAGAATAAATCACTTGACAGCTGTTAAATCGGTCGCCATCTTGAAAAGTAATGCCAACTTAAAGTTCTATACCTCTATAAAAAACACCCTTTACATATATTCGCCTCTTTTACCATTTAAGCCTACATTTCTATGGTCGAAATTGTTGCAAAAAAAACTTCTCTACGCAGTGACTAACTTTAAATGTGACGAAAGCTTTGATAACAGCCCCCGAATGGGAGACTGAGAAATGCTAAGACCTCCTCAGTATCCTGTCCTTACTTTCAAATTTTTTTCTCCCTCTTTCTGCTTTCTCTTATGAGAAGATTTAAAAAAATTGTTTGTAATTTTTTAATAATTTGAAAAACTTTTTTAAATGTTTTTATTTGCCATAAAGAAAAAAGAAAAAAAAGAAATACAAAATAATGACTCTTAAAAATTTTTAATAACTTTGAAATTCTATGCAAAAAAAAAATTCCATAACTTTTACACAACTTCTCGCCCATCTACGTTCTTCTTAATCAACTACTGAATGAAATTTTTGCCACATTTTTTGCAATTTTTTTTTTCTTTTTTTTTGCATAAATTTTTCTCGTGTATAAAATTATTTAAGAGTCCTTAAAAAACTTGCCTTATTAGCTTAAATAAAATGTAAAATTTTACATGAAAAAAACAGAAACCGACAGCAACAGCAACAGAAAAAATGAAACAAGAAAAGAAAGTTTTTTTTTTTGCAAAAGTTAAGGCGGAAATATACACGTACAACATGGGGTAGATGATGTGACATGACACACAGTATCCGCTTAGGAGACGAAAGAGAAAAAAATTAAAATAAAATATATTAAAATGTTTATGTTAAAATATTGCAATAAAACCAAACTAATATGCATATCCTCTGCGTCTTTTTAATCTTTTTGAACAATAAATTTCCTGTGTTGTCCTTCAGGAATAATTTTCCATTTAATTTGACGTGTCTCACTTGAAATATTTGAAACAGTTTTTTTTTTGTTTTAAAATTTGTTTCTAAACGAATCCTTGAAACATATTTAAATAAAATCCTTTTTCTTTTTAATCTAAACTTAAAATTTTCCATTTTCCTCTGCTTTTAAAAGGTAAAAAAGCATTTCGTTTTTTCCTTCAAAAATTATCATAAGCCCCTAAATTAACCTGCCACTTTTGACACGCTTTGGATGCAGAGCAGCAAGACTAACGAAAAAATAATAACAGGTAATGAAAACAACAACAACAAGAAACCATGAACAAAAAAAACCGTGGCAATAAAATATTTTTAAATTATTCAAAAGCAAGCGCAGTGTGTATAACAATATCCTTCTTTTTTTGGTAAAACCATAAAAACGTCGCAAAAATTTGCATATGTAAAGGACTAACAAGCATCAACTAAAATATCACACCTAAAAGTATGCTACAAAAAAAACGTATAAATATAACGGGTAATTTTTTTAAACGTTAAAATTTTTAAAATTGTTGCCAAATATTTAGAAAACATGAAAAAGCAATGAAAATTGTCTCTGCCTAAGCGAAGATGAAAAGTTTTAACAGAAATATTACACCCTAAAGTATGCCACAAAAAATTTGTATAGATATAGCGGGTGATTTCTTTAATCGTTTTGGGATTTGAAGTTTTAAAATAACAGAGAAAATTGGCAAAAAATAATGAATGTTGTTCTCTGGTTAAGCGGTGATGAGAAGTTTCAACTAAAACATAACCCCCTAAAGTATGCCACAAAAAAGTTGTGTGGATATAACGGGTGATTTCTTTAATCGTTTTGGGATTTGAAGTTTTAAAATAACAGAGAAAATTGGCAAAAAATAATAAATGTTGTTCTCTGGTTAAGCGGTGATGAGAAGTTTCAACTAAAACATCACACCCCTAAAGTATGCCACAAAAAAGTTGTGTGTATATAACGGGTAATTTTGTCTAATAGTTTTGAGTCTAAAGACTGAAAATAGCGTTGAAAATTTGCAAAAATAATGAATGCTGTCGCTGGCTAAGTGGTGATAAGAAATTCAATTAAAATATCATGCCTAAAAGTATGTTACAAAAAACATATGGATAAAATGGTTGATTTCTCTAATTGTTGGGGTTTTGAAATTAAAAAAACTACAGAGAATTTGTAATGTTTATTTGCGGCGACAAATGTATGTCTGCCATTTACTTTCTAAAGAATATTTCGTGTAAATATTGTCTGGAGCTGTCATAGGTGTCCCATCAATTTTAACATGCTTTTTCCAGAATTCTGTCTAGTATCTCATCAACGGCAGCTCTAATATTATCCGCTAAGCTTAAAATCAGTCTGGTGAGGTCTTATCTTATCATTCAAAGCATAAGATCGGTTGCTTACCAAACTTGCATCTCAATAGATTGATGGCAAGACGTGCCGTATAAAAATGAAATTCTTCACATGTTTACTGAGGCGGGTGATTAAGCAAAGCCAGATGATTTACTTATTTATACAAAGGAGACAAAGATTCTCTTTATGTCTTTATACTCTTAAGCACCTTTACATACCCTACTGAGATCTGTCTTAGGGTCCCTTCAGCAACCTGACACTACCAGCGAACTAGTTTTGCCACCACCGATAGACGACTCAGGAACCCTGACTACTTGCAACCTCTATCCATCCATCCAGCATATGTCCTTTTTCTGCCAGATTTATTTAATGATGAGTCTAATGGGATATCCAATTGGGGTTTTAGAATCAGCCTATCATCACCTATCACCTATGTAGTATATCAGCTACCATCGTCGATAGATGGCTACAGAACCCTAGCTACGTAAAACCCCAATCCATACATACACCTCCTGTGCTGCCTCTTCCACGCCCAACTCCTTATGTGTGTATTGGGGTAACAAATGGAAGTATTATGATCAACAACCATATCATTAATCGAGTGAGAACTAAATCTAGCAAATGCAACAGTCTTCCGGTGCCCAGGAATACCACAATACTTTGATACATACTCGTACTAGAGACCGAGCTGATTCAAAGGTTGTTTAGAGTCTTTACAGACACAAACCGCTTACGGCCTACACCAGACCCAATGATGATGACTTTGATACTTGCCTTTTAACACCTAAAATCTACCACCTCAACATTATCAATAATATTACAGACGAAGTCGTCGTAGTCTAGTTAGGTAGTGTGTTGTCTTATTAGACGAGAGACCATGGTTCAAACCCCAGATCAGACATAAAACGAAATTTTAAAAAATATTTCTTCGGCGACTTCCTCTCAGTAGATTTCTAGCAAAAAGTCAATGGACTTAATGAAGAATTGAAAATTTGAAAGAATAAATTGAAATAATCGTTGAAAATTTAAAATACTGACAGTATTTTCATCGTAGTCTAGGAGGTTGTGTGTCACGATTCAAACCTTAGCTCAGATATCTCGAATAAAATGAAATCTGAAACAAATATGTCGGCGGCGACTTCCCCTTAGCAGAGTTCTGTTGAAAACTCTGAGAGTAAAATAAAATTGCCATGAAAAGTTTCTCAGAAAAATCTGTTGTTCGCAGTCGACTTTAAACTGTAGGTCCCGCCCGCATTCATGTATACAATTAACGCACACAAGATAAAATGGTATGTGGAGCTAGGTCGTAATCCTGACTGAAGGGTTGTGATGACCAATTACGTACATATGTATGTATGTAAAGGGTGTTTTTATAGAGGTATAGAACTTTAAGTTGCAATAAAACAACGATGGATTATTCGATTGACATGAATTTTATTTATACGAAAGATAATCTTGTGGCATTACATTTTAAATATGATTTCTGGCATATGACCGCCACAGCTGGCGCGGATGTAGTCCAAACTGGACGTCCAATTTTCGATGACTTTTCCCAACATTTGTGGCCGTATATCGGCAATAATACGGCGAATGTTGTCTTCCAAATGGTCAAGCGTTTGTGGCTTTACCGCATAGACCAATAACTTTACATAGCCCCACAGAAAGTAGTCTAGCGGTGTTAAATCACAAGATCTTGGAGGCACGAGCTGTGTGACATGTTGCGCCGTCTTGTTGAAACCACATCTCCTGGACATCACGTTTATTCAATTCAGGAATGAAAAAGTTAGTAATCATGGCTCTATACCGATCACCATTGACTGTAACGTTCTGGCCACCATCGTTTTTGAAAAAGTACGGACCAATGATTCCACCAGCCCACAAAGCGCACCAAACAGTCAGTTTTTCTGGATGTAACGGTGTTTCCACATACACTTGAGGATTACCTTCACTCCAAATGCGGCAGTTTTGTTTGTTGACGTAGCCATTCAACCAGAAGTGCGCTTCATCGCTAAACAAAATTCGCTTATGAAAATCGGGAACAACGGTAATCTCGTTTTGGGCCCATTCGACGAATCTACGCCTTACTTGATGATCGTTTGGCTTCAAATCTTGCACGAGTTGGATTTTGTAAGCACGCAAACCAAGATCCTTCCGCAAAATCTTCCATAAAGTGGATGGACACAGATCCAATTCCTGTGCTTGATGGCGGATGGACTCATTCGGGTCTTCCTCAATGCTACGCTCTACAGCAGCAATAGCTTCTTCTATACGCACCGTACAGCGTCTCTGGGGATGCGAGTTATCAATAAGAGTAAACGTGGTGCGAAAACGTTCCATGGTTAATCGAATTAACTGCTCTGATGGACGATTTTGTCGACGATAAAATGGACGTAGTGCGCGATACGTTTTCCGCACAGAACCATTATTTTCGAAATAAAATTGCACTATTTGCAAGCGTTGTTCAGGCGTGAGTCTATTCATGATGAATTGCCAAACCAAACTGAGAATAAATCACTTGACAGCTGTTAAATCGGTCGCCATCTTGAAAAGTAATGCCAACTTAAAGTTCTATACCTCTATAAAAAACACCCTTTATGTATTGTAGAGGAATGCTGTTTTAAAGTTCAAGCAGAAATGTGCAAATAAAGGTCTTTTACTTTGACAAGTATGTTATGAAATGAGAAGCTGTTGTCGCCTATATGGACGAATTAAGAGAAAATCTTTAATACTCCATTGATTTATATCCGCGCGTTTAAATAAGGCTAAAACTAAATAATACGTTGTAACGCATGGAACGAATATACATATTCAGCTTAGACTTCGGTAACTAACCTAACTAACTAATCAGCTGCACTTGTTTTTTAAATTGAAGAAATAGAAAACAAAATTGTATCTTAAAATGATACTAACTCAGCTGTAACATAAATTTAGCATTTGAATAAAAAAATCCTTTCATTACAAAGTGCTAAAACCAAATGTTAATTCCTCAAAATATCTCAAAAGTTATTAAAGACACAAACCACCATTTCGAAATATCTGCAGTTAATAGTAAATCCCTTAATTTTATCGTTGCAAATACCATGCAATTCAAACAGTTCCTGTGCTGCTATTAAACAAAAAAAGGAAAAACTAAAATTAAAACATCTTTAAAGGTCACTAAGAAGAATTCTTTGGCCCTGGTTAACCTTTGAAATTTTTAATAGAAAACCTTTTAATAAAAAGGAAAAAAAAACGTAAAAAAAAATTCATTCATTCATACATATTAAACTACAATATAATGTAGGAGGCAATATTTGAACAAAACAAAATCATTGAAATTTCAATAAAAGATGAAGAATATTATTCAGGACTCATTCGACCAACTATTGTTTATGATTTGAAACCAACGAAGCACTATACATCCACCCACACTATGCACTATTCCAACAATTCTATTCAAGTAAAGGGTGTTTTTTTATAGAGGTATATAACTTTAAGTTGGCATTACTTTTCAAGATGGCAACGGATTTAACAGCTGATCAAGTGATTTATTCTCAGTTTGGTTTGGCAATTCATCATGAATAGACTCACGCCTGAACAACGGTTGCAAATTAGTGAAATTTTATTTCGAAAATAATGGTTCTGTGCGGAAAACGTATCGCGCACTACGTCCATTTTATCGTCGACAAAATCGTCCATCAGAGCAGTTAATTCGATTAACCATGGAACGTTTTCGCACCACGTTTACTCTTATTGATAACTCGCATCCCCAGAGACGCTGTACGGTGCGTACAGAAGAAGCTATTGCTGTTGTAGAGCGTAGCATTGAGGAAGACCCGAATGAGTCCATCCGCCATCGAGCACAGGAATTGGATGTGTGTCCATCCACTTTATGGAAGATTTTGCGAAAGGATCTTGGTTTGCGTGCTTACAAAATCCAACTCGTGCAAGATTTGAAGCCAAACGATCACCAAGTAAGGCGTAGATTTGTCGAATGGGCTCAAAACGAGATTACCGTTGTTCCCGATTTTCATAAGCGAATTTTGTTTAGCGATGAAGCGCACTTCTGGTTGAATGGCTACGTCAACAAACAAAACTGCCGCATTTGGAGTGAAGGTAATCCTCAAGTGTATGTGGAAACACCGTTACATCCAGAAAAACTGACTGTTTGGTGCGCTTTATGGGCTGGTGGAATCATTGGTCCGTACTTTTTCAAAAACAATGGTGGCCAGAACGTTACAGTCAATGGTGATCGGTATAGAGCCATGATTACTAACTTTTTCATTCCTGAATTGAATAACCATGATGTCCAGGAGATGTGGTTTCAACAAGACGGCGCAACATGTCACACAGCTCGTGCCACAATAGATTTATTGAAAGACACGTTTGGTGACCGCCTAATTTCACGTTTTGGATCTGTGAATTGGCCTCCAAGATCTTGTGATTTAACACCGCTAGACTACTTTCTGTGGGGCTATGTAAAGTCATTGGTCTATGCGGTAAAGCCACAAACGCTTGGCCATTTGGAAGACAACATTCGCCGTATTATTGCCGATATACGGCCACAAATGTTGGAAAAAGTCATCGAAAATTGGACGTCCAGATTGGACTAGATCCGCGCCAGCCGTGGCGGTCATATGCCAGAAATCATATTTAAAATGTAATGCCACAAGATTATCTTTCGGGTAAATAAAATTCATGTCAATCGAATAATCCATCGTTGTTTTATTGCAACTTAAAGTTCTATACCTCTATAAAAAACACCCTTTACTTACAACCCTTCGCCGCAGTCGTAATAATATTGGTACACTGGATTTCACTCATATCCAATATAAAAATGGACAAATAAAAATTCTGTTATAAAGCGAAAGAGTACTTCAAACAAAATAATTATTTGTTTATGGATTTTCAAAAGAGAAAACAAAAATATTCTCTATTCAATAGAGATTGTTACAACAATAACAATAAACACAAACTTAAAAATAATAAAAAAGAATACATATATCAATAATAATAAAATTGTTCAAATAAAAATATACTCGTACATGAAAATATTTTTAAAATTTCAAAATGGAAACCGAAAATTGTATTAAAAACCAACGAGACTTATAAGCATTTAATTAAGCGATATCGTATATGATATGAGTGTGAAACTTAGAAGATTAATAAAACACATGGTTTGTGTCTTTAATAATTTATATGACATTTTCAAGGCTAAATATCCCTCACTTAGTTTCACGCAATCCTTAAGCGAAATAGTATCGATATTAGCCTCATTTGTGGGAAGTTTTTCTTTACTTTTCCACTTGGAAAACTATTGCTAGTGAAGCAGATCTCCGAGTCTTATCTTGTTTGTGGTGCATCGATTTTAAAGTAAAAGATGGGGGGTAGCATTTAAAAAACGCAAATTAGTTGATCCTAAACAAAAAATGAGTAGCATTTAAGACGAAAGAAATAGCACTCCAATACAAACAAATAGCATTTGACAAACTAAACTTAAGACGAAATAAATACTACTTGTAAAAATTAAGGGCATTTAAGCAAGAACTCTTCAATAGCATGTAAGCCAGTTAAACAAAACTAAATAGCAATTATCTAAGAGTAATAGCTTTTAAATAGAATGGAATAGCATTTAAGTTAAAATAAATAGCATTAAAAGAAGAATTTATAGCATTTATGTAGGTTAGGTTAGAGGACGTGTACTTGTCAATTAAGACAATTACAGTACCTGGAGATCGAATTGGCCCATTGTACAACGTCCTAGTTTCTCACACCACTTATGTTGTAATTGTAAATTTTATACATGAGTGGCGTCACCTACAGTTTAAAGGCGACTCCGAACGACAGACTTTTAAGAAACTTTTTTATGGCACTTTTATTTACTCTCAGAAATTTGCTGAGAGGAAGTCGCCGCGGAAATATTTTTTTGCTTTCGTTTTGTTCGTGATGTTTGACCTGGGGTTTGAACCGTGGCCTCACATCTAATAAGCCAGCACACTGCCTACTAGACTACTATGGTTTGTATACAATATATATACATAATGGCAAAAATTTATCCATTCAAGTCTTCACGGCAGATAGCGTCTGATATTAATGAATCTTTTGGCTTGGAAATATCTAGCAGGCTTGTCAGAAGAAGATTAAACAAGGCAAGTTTGTTTGGGCGCGTTTCCAGGAAAAAACCATTGCTCTCAAAAAAAAAAAAATGTTTCAAAACGTTTAGCCTTCACCAGAACCCATAAGGACAATCCTATTAATTTTTGGAAAAACGTGTTATGGAGTGATGTAACAAAAATTAATAGAATTAGACCAGATGGCAGAACCTTTGTTCGTCGTCCTAGATGCCAAGAATATAATCATCGGTTCACGCAGAAGACGGTTAAACACGGCGGTGGTAGCATTATGGTTTGGGGTGCATTTTCTTGGCATGGCGTAGGTCCACTTGTAAAAATCAATGGAAAAATGGACAAGTTTCAATATTTGGATATTCTAAAAAACCATATGGAATCATTCGCTTTCGATTCTATGCCAACTAATTGGAAATTCATGCAAGATAATGACCCCAAACACTCCTCAAACGTAGTAAAAAATTGGTTTTGTTCGGAACAGATTCCCATTTTGGATTGGCCAGCCCACAGCCCTGACTTAAATCCTATTGAAAACCTGTGGTATGAAGTCAAGGTTGAAATCGCCAAAAAAAATTATAAAAATATGGACGATTTATGGTCAGCCGTTCAGGAAGTTTGGTATGCCATACCCAAAACAAAATGCCAAAAACTTGTGGAAAGTATGGATCGTAGATGCGAAGCTGTCATCCAAAACAAAGGCTACAGCACAAAATATTAATGGTAGGGCATTTGTACATACCAAAAAATCAACAAATGCAATATTAAAAGGACTTTTTAAGTTTGTGCCATTTATGTGTCCAGCTCAATCCAGTGTTATTTTTTATAAATTATGTATATTTTTTGTTAATTAATGAATTTCAACTTAAGTTTATATCATTCTTAAATACAAATGATAAACCTTTGAATAAATCCAAAAATTTGTTTTTGATTAATAGTATTCGCGATACTTTAGCCTAAGAAAAAACTTATTCCAATGTGTGCCATTTATATGTCCATAGCTGTATTTTCAAAACGCTTCCAAGTAGAATGGTTCACCAACACCAGTTGGAGATGAGAGCCATAAAAATATATAAATTACGATATTATTCCTGTGTAGAATTGCTAGAGAACTGAGATTATACAATCTATTGTGCTGAACTAAATCTACATTGACTATCTTTATAATGTTTCCAGCAAATTACTCAGCAAAAGTTTCGATTTTCTCGAACGCATTAGACGAATATAGCCTCCAAAACTGCTCTTCTTACTACACAGCAAGGTTCTAGCCTTGTCAGCGGTCTGAATGGTCTCCTTCTAGCAGGCTTATCTACATGTTTACTGTTATGAATACCCACTTGACCTCAGATGCAGCAGAGCGGAATATTATTTCCTTCTTCAACTTGCCCAATTAGTGCCATATTGTTCTCGTCTAAAGCTTACCCGAACTGAGTGATCGGATGGTGACTTGATTGTCAAATGTATTGTTTCCTGTGCAAGTTCAATTGGACACATCTTTTGGATGGCATAGGCTTCCGCTTGGAAAATATCCACTAGTTTCACTATGGCTTTCGAATATTTTATTCTGGACCTCTGCTATTGGTTTTTAACCCGCTCAGAATGTCACGTCTCTTCTAAGAGTACCTAACAATGTATGTGAACTCTGCTCCTAATGCTTTCGAGTCTATCAGACTTCTTCAGTCATTTCTGTGTCTACCTCGCTTACAATTTCATTGCAGATATCACCCAAGGATTTTGTCATTGACAGACATTTTTTTGTAGAGTATGTAGCCGCAGACTTCAATTTTTTTCCACATAGTTAAGTTGTTCTGTTTTTGAAAGCGTAACAAGATTAAAGTGCAGTTTGTCATCCGTTTTTATTGATATTTCAGATCCCTGGGGATATGTCTGGCAACAGCCGCTAAAGAACTATAAGCAAATTATTGGGAAGAATTGCTCTTGTCATAACGGAAACCATACTCCACTTGGTGATGATTTTTACTGTATGATATTCTTCATCATGTTATCATCTTCACCATGTTATCCTGTTCACTCTATGATGCTCTCTTTGTGATCATCTCCCCGTGTATTTGTGAACTTCAGCCATCCTTGTCTTCACATTCTGATTTATGATTTATGATCGTCTATATCTTGTGATCCTCATTACTTTGTGATCCTCCTCAATATATGATACTGTCTCTCTCTCTCTTGTGATCCTCTTTGTGATCCTCTTTTATTTGTTAACTTCTTCCGTTTGTGGTTGTCTTCACCTTGTGGTCATATTCACAATTCTCTATTTTTCACGTTATGTTCCTCTCTCTTTGTGATTACTTCCCTGTGAATCACCGTACTTTAGAATCGTTTTCAAAGTGTAACCATCCTTACTTCATGATCCTCTTTCTAGATCTAGTTTGGAGAATTTGCCATCTCTGAAAAGGCTGAAAATATGCATATGTTCTCCTATACCGTAGCCAACTAAATATTTTCCTTATTTTTCTATCACTTTTGTATCACAGTGTAAATTTTCAAATGATTTCATTGATTATTTGACCACTCTGACGTATGATTTATAATTTAATAAACCATACGTACTGTAGTTCAAAATCAAAAGTGTATGTAAACATGCCATTCTCCATTTTTTTTCCTTTCTATTGAAACTTTTTGAAACAAAATAAACTTTTACTCTTAAAAAAAAAACAATAAAAAACATTTCTTTCACCCTCTTAAAATGATTTTTTTTTGGCTTTCTTTTGCAAAAATTTAATCACAAACGCAAGTATTTTTATTTTACCACACAGTCATAAATCATAAAACAAAAGTTTTTGTTTCATTTTATGTTTACCAAATAAACACAGTAAAAAAATTTATTTTATTTCCAAATTCAAATAAATTTCTTAAGAATCTTTAACAAAAAAAATGAAACAAAGTATTTGACGTAAATTTTTCAAATAAAACAGAAAAACGAAAAGTTTTTTTTTTTTAAATTCGCTGTTATGCCAACACTTTTTTGTTTTTAATAAATTAAGACATACGAAAAAGAAAAGTAAGAGATTTATAAAACGAAATATGAAAATGTTGAAAATATTGTAACGTTTTTAACTCTAAAAACGTTTAAAATATGATCTCGTAGATTGCAAATAAAATGAAACTAAATTTGTGTTTAGTTTTAATTAAAATTCTTTATTATTCGCACAATTCTGTGTGCCACTGTTCACAATTTAATGTAAACAACAACAATTGCTTTTCTTGTAACGGAGATCTTCAAACCACGATTACTCTCTTCAAACGAACCGCGTCTTCACATAAGAATGACTGAACTTCACTAACTCATTCGCCTGCTTTACCTTGCCTTTTTTGATGTAAACAACAATTGCTTTTCTTTATTATTCCTCCCTTTTACATAAACAATAACAATCACTAAACAATTGTTCGACAGATTTTTGTAACGGAGATCTTTAAACCATGATTACTCTCTTCAACCACATCGCTTCTTCACACAAACTGACTGAACTTCACTGACTCACTGGCCTGCTTTACCTTGCCTTTTATATGGCAGGGTAAACAGTCTGATGAATGTTGTTGAAAGCGAATGTTCATGACTTCGCCTTCTCGAAATCTCTATAAATTTATTTTATATTTTTATGATATTTGTCAATCTGAAGGCCCTATTGTTGACGGATTGCATTTAATGGAGGTTTGCAAATGTTCACTGCTTAAAATAGCGCGACGAACAGTTGATGTACTTGCTTTAACTCCTGCTATATGCTTAATTTTAGAGGTAGAATGGGCTGGATTTGAGGCAATTCGAAGAATTGTTCGCTTGTCCTGTGGTGTTAGAGCTGTCTGAGTACCTCCTTTGTAATTTTTATTACATGTTTCATGATGTTTTATGTAATTCATTACCACATTATGACTTCGTCCTATTTGTCTATCAATTTCGCGATAAGAATAATTTTCAGGATGGTAAACATCAATTTTTACCATTTCCGACGAATTTAAAGAACTCTTTCTTCACATATGGATTTAGATAACTGCAGCCACAAACTGTAATTTTAATGATATTTGGTTTTTATAAAGCTTTATTACAACAGCCTACTGATTTACGTTAAAAATGCACGTGGTTCTATTCTGTTGAACCAAAAAATAAATGAAAAATTTTATACTTGACTACAAAGTAAGTGAAAAAGTACCGTTATAATTCATTTTTATAAAAATTTTGTGCTTAAATTATCATTTACATTATCAACTATCTTTCTGCAAAACAAAATTTTTTTATTCAATCTGTATTTGCAATTTATACAGTTTTTTTACTTTAAAATATGTTGGTTCTATCCTGATGAACCGCAGTGTATCAGATCCATCTATGTTTGGTACATTGATCATAAAAAGTGTTATTTGTTCCCAATTGCCAAATTGCTGGCCTAAGATGGATAGAAGGCGTACCAACCGATTACTTGGTCTTGGTCGTAATGTCATCTCGACTACAGTGGCCGTGCTTACAGGTCAATGAGTCATGGGTAGACATGCGGAAAGAATGAGTCTCCCTTTAAACGACTTCTGCCATGGATGCAGGTCCACTGAGGAAGAGGAGACTGTTGTTCACTTTCTTTGCAAGTGCCCGTCTCTTGCCAGGTGTAGATATAGGTTATTTGGCTCCCCATTTCTTGTCAGCTTGACGGAGCTAGCATCTATTGACATCAACGATATAGTTTCGTTCATCAAACTTTCTGGCTGGTTTTCAAGTGCGGGGTAGTCGTGCTTTTGTTGTGCAGCCTTTGCGCTGACCAACTTCTTCCTTTTCCCTGATTTTGGTGGAACTTGGTTAGTACCTAACCTAACCGGACCAACGAGGGGCATCTATAAGGTTGCTAAAAAGGGCAAAAGATAGTTTCTACTAACTGAACTTTTAAAAATGAGAAATTACTGGTAATTTTACGAACCTTAACAATATTTTACCTTTCAAAAGTAATTGAAAAAAAAACCCCTCAACGTATTACCCTCTCATGACAGCGGCAACTACTAAATCTTCTTCAGTTTTAGACAATAACTCAACACAACAAAACAAAAAGAAATAAAAAAAAAATATTCTTTTTCCTTTTGTTTTATATTTGATGGTGATAATATTGTGGATGGGATGTGTAAAAACACAAAGAAAGGAAACAAAACACCAGCACAACAAAACATCCAAAACATCCAGCTGTGTAGTATTCCACCAAAAAAAAAAAACAAAGAAGAAAAGAAATCAAAACAATATCACCCCCCTATAACACCGCCCTAACACGGCCATCAACAACTAAAACACCCCCTAAGTACTGAACGGCATTGCCAGTAGACTTGATTGTGTGTTCAACCATTCGTTCATTCATTTATTCAGTCTCTTGTTATTTTTTTTTTTGTTTTTTTGAGTTTCTGTTTGGCCACCAACCTCTTTGGTGCTGATTTCCAAGAGCTTAAAGGTAGAACAACGAATTCCCCGGGCTCAAGTTATTGGCAAAAGAATAAACAATATATACACGAGGTTTAAACTACAAAAAGCAAAAAAAAAGTTTCGCTTTGTGAAAATCTCGGGTGTATTAGAAAACGAAAAAATTGAAACCGAATGGAATGGAATAAAATAAATATTTAGTTTTCTCTCTCTGAGAGCACAAGGACTCAATAGGAAAAATGAAAATTTGAAAGGATAAATTGAAATAATCGTTGGAAATATGAAAATACTGCCAGCATTTTCAATGTAAGCCATCATAGTCTAATAGGCGGTGTGAAGCCACAGTTCAAACCCCAGTTCAAACATCTCGATTAAGACGAAATCTAGCATTCTCTGTAAGAAAATATCCTGACTTTGTCATAAATATTGCCATTGAAGTAGTCCTTATTTTGTAGTATTCAGACTAAGATGATAGTAAATGGGAATCAAAGAACTTCCGCCACTTTCTAATAAGAGGCAAACATCCACTTCCTCCTCCTCAGATCTGATCAAGTTA
The DNA here is from genome assembly GCA_932273835.1 of Sarcophaga variegata. Classification (NCBI taxonomy): domain Eukaryota; kingdom Metazoa; phylum Arthropoda; class Insecta; order Diptera; family Sarcophagidae; genus Sarcophaga; species Sarcophaga variegata. The sequence continues at coordinate 11,417,199 of OW026361.1, read as the reverse complement.
TTGCAGGGAATGCCAATTCTATTGTTATGCCTTCACAAACGGCAATGATCTTTTAGAACCGCAGGCCACATGTCCATGGGTTTTCTTATCATACTCCTTACTGCCACCGAAGTTGAGCCTTTCCGTAAAATGACTGAAAAACACTCAGTTTTACTAAAGCAATCGTAGCAGTTATTGCCCTGTAACATTCCGGAGATTGTACAGTCTGAGTGTAAAGCACTGCAATTTTCGTCTACTGTACGACATAAAGTCATCGTAGTCTAGTAAGTATTGTGTTAGCTAAAGCCCGGGTTCAAACCCCAGGCCGGACATGTCCAACGAAACGAAATACGAAAAAATATTTCTTCGTCGGCTTCCTTTCAGCAGATTTCTGGCAAAAACTCTGAAAGCAAATGAAATCGCCATGAAAAGTTTCTCAAAAATCTGCCGTTCGAAGTCGACCCTAAACTGTAGGTCCCACCCCTCATGTATAAAATTAACACACACAACATAAGTGGTGTGAGAAGCTAGGTCGTAATCCTGACCGAAGGGTAGTAATGACCACTTATGTTATGAATGTAGGACATAAACGAATTATTATTTAATACTTGGAAACTTTTCTGGAAAGCCCCCGAAATTCAAGGCTGAGGACAGGACATTTTAATGAACCATATAGTCGACAAAGATGTGTCTGTGTTTTCCTCGAATAGCATACATATTTCCTATAAGGCCACGATTCAAATACACTGAGCTTTAACAGTGCGTACCGCTGATCAAGACGAGTGACTGCCTCCTCTGTCTATTAGTTGACAGTGGCAGTGGTCGCTGTAGTGTAGTAGGTAGTGTGTTGGCTTGTTAGACGTAAGGCCATGGTTCAAACCCTAGGTCAGACATCAAAACGAAATATAAAGGAAATAAAGGGTGTTTTTTATAGAGGTATAGAACTTTAAGTTGCAATAAAACAACGATGGATTATTCGATTGACATGAATTTTATTTATCCGAAAGATAATCTTGTGGCATTACATTTTAAATATGATTTCTGGCATATGACCGCCACGGCAGGCGCGGATGTAGTCCAATCTGGACGTCCGATTTTCGATGACTTTTTCCAACATTTGTGGCCGTATATCGGCAATAATACGGCGAATGTTGTCTTCCAAATGGTCAAGCGTTTGTGGCTTTACCGCATAGACCAATGACTTTACATAGCCCCACAGAAAGTAGTTTAGCGGTGTTAAATCACAAGATCTTGGAGGCCAATTCACAGGTCCAAAACGTGAAATTAGGCGGTCACCAAACGTGTCTTTCAATAAATCTATTGTGGCACGAGCTGTGTGACATGTTGCGCCGTCTTGTTGAAACCACATCTCCTGGACATCATGGTTATACAATTCAGGAATGAAAAAGATGGTAATCATGGCTCTATGCCGATCACCATTGACTGTAACGTTCTGGCCACCATCGTTTTTGAAAAAGTACGAACCAATGATTCCACCAGCCCATAAAGCGCACCAAACAGTCAGTTTTTCTGGATGTAACGGTGTTTCCACATACACTTGAGGATTACCTTCACTCCAAATGCGGCAGTTTTGTTTGTTGACGTAGCCATTCAACCAGAAGTGCGCTTCATCGCTAAACAAAATTCGCTTATGAAAATCGGGAACAACGGTAATCTCGTTTTGGGCCCATTCGACGAATCTACGCCTTACTTGATGATCGTTTGGCTTCAAATCTTGCACGAGTTGGATTTTGTAAGCACGCAAACCAAGATCCTTCCGCAAAATCTTCCATAAAGTGGATGGACACAGATCCAATTCCTGTGCTCGATGGCGGATGGACTCATTCGGGTCTTCCTCAATGCTACGCTCTACAGCAGCAATAGCTTCTTCTGTACGCACCGTACAGCGTCTCTGGGGATGCGAGTTATCAATAAGAGTAAACGCGGTGCGAAAACGGTCCATGGTTAATCGAATTAACTGCTCTGATGGACGATTTTGTCGACGATAAAATGGACGTAGTGCGCGATACGTTTTCCGCACAGAACCATTATTTTCGAAATAAAATTGCACGATTTGCAAGCGTTGTTCAGGCGTGAGTCTATTCATGATGAATTGCCAAACCAAACTGAGAATAAATCACTTGACAGCTGTTAAATCGGTCGCCATCTTGAAAAGTAATGCCAACTTAAAGTTCTATACCTCTATAAAAAAACACCCTTTATAAAAGAAATATTTGTTCGGCGACTTCTTCTCAGCAGATTTCTGTTGAAAATTCTGAGAGTAAAATACGATTGCCATGAAAAGTTGTAGATCCCTCCACTCATAGATAAAATTAACATACACAACATAAGTAATGTGAGAAGCTAGGTTGAAATCCTAACTGAAGGTCTGTAATAATTTGTCTGTCATCTCGAAGGTTTAAACTGATCTCAGGATGATTGATATGGGAGGTGATGATGCTCATAGGAAAGTCGCCGTAGTCTAGTAGGTAGTGTGTTGGCTTATTAGACGAAAATCCAGGGTTCGAGCCCCAGGCCAGACATCAAAATAAAATACAGAAAGTATTTCTTCGGCGACTTCCTCTCAGCAGATTACTGGCAAAAACTCTGAGAGTAAATAAAAAATTGCCATGAAAAAGTTTCTCAAAAATCTGTCGTTCGGAGTCAACTTTAAGCTGTAGGTCCCGCCACTCATGGAGAAAATTAACATACACAACGTAAGTAATGTGATAAGCTAGGTTCAAATCCTGGCTGAATATCTGTAATAATTTGTCTGTTATCTCGAAGGTTTAAACTGGTCTCAGGATGATTGATATAGGACGTAATGATGCCCGTAAGAATATTACAATAAATCTCCAGCCATTGAATATTTCAAATAAACTGCCTAATTTCGCTGAGTGTATCGGTGTTGGTGCTCCTTATAATCATTGTAAAATTAATAGTTTTTTCTGTTTGCTTTTATTTCCTCCATAAAGTAGATGCTAATGCTGGCCATTATGTTCTATGGCAACATCTATAATGTCTCACACACAACCTCCACCTCCACCTTTCCAACTATAAAAAGAGTTTCATTTTCCATTATATTGTATCACTTTAGTTTATTGTCCATTTTTCCTGCCACTTTTTTCCACGTTCCTTTTTGTTTTCCTTATTGCCATTATTATTTTGCTGTTTTTTTGCTTTCCTTTGCCAGGTTATGTTACTTGTTCTCGGCTTCTGCAAAACAGTTAAGAAACGAACATAAGAAATAATTTTTAAATGGACTGACTGTTGCTATGGTTTGACTGACTTTCTAGTTGCCAATAGCAATTCAAATGGAGAGTTGGAGGCCAAAGGCTGGCTGCAGCCTGTAATAATGTTAGCCAGGCATGAAAATTGGCATCGTTTTTGTTGTTGCTCTTACTTACTTACTTGCCACCTACATTGACTTGAAAACTATTTTCTTGTGTTTTTTCTTCCTTCTTTTTTTGTTTTTGGTAATTAAAACAAAATTTAATGACTAGTTTTTATTGTAAAATATTAGTTTCCATTTAAATGGAGAAACATAAAAACTATAGAATGTAATTTCACAGAGATTGTAAAGGAAATGGTGTAATTTAATTCGAAATTACCTTGAAATTTATGGGTTCTTGGAAGAATACTAAAAAAACAGATTTTTAAAATTTATTTATAAATAAAGGGTCCGCCAAATAACATTTTTTTGGAAATACTTTAAAAAAAACTATTGAATATTTTCTCAAATTTCTTTTTTATTTGAAAGTACAATCCTTCCGCTTAATAATGTAAAATGATTTCATTCAAATAGCTGCCTCGGCTGGCCATGCAGTAGCCTACACGATCGGTTCAATTTTTAAGCACATTATCGATTGTGTGCAGCTGTATTTCACCAATGGCTTCACGAATATTGTCCTTTAAAGCGTCAATTGTCTCTGGCTTGTCGGCGTACCACTTATCTTTGATGGCACCCCACAAATAATAGTCCAACGGTGTCAAATCGCAGCTCCGAGGTGGCCAAACAACATCAGCTCTGCGGCTGATAATGCGATCTTCAAAAACAGGGCGCAAAACATCGATTGTAACTTCCGCTGTGTGGCACGTAGCGCCGTCCTGTTGAAACCAAATGTTGCCAATGTACTCCTCTTCAATTTTTGTGAACAAAAATTCGTTCAACATGGCCCGATAACGATCGCTATTGACTGTAACGGCCACTCCTTGCTCATTTTCGAAGAAAAATGGTCCAATTATGCCTCTGGACCAAAATCCGCACCAAACTGTAACTCGTTTTGGGTGCGTCGGCTTTTCAATGTATGTTTTTTTCTGTGGGTTTTCTGTGCCCCAAGATCAAAATGGGCTTCATCTGAAAAGATGATTTTTTTGCCAAAATCGGCATCTTCTGGTGTAGGCTACTGCATGGCCAGCCGATGGCAGCCATTTGAATGAAATTATTTTCCATTATTAAGCGGAAGGATTGTACTTTCAAATAAAAAAATAAATTTGAGAAAATAATCAGTAGTTTTTTTTTAAAGTATTTTCAAAAAAAAAAGTTATTTGGCGGACCCTTTAGATAAATAGGTTGTGGGGAAGGAAGGATTTAAAGTCGTACTTATTAGTCAAGAACGGTTCTTCGAAAAGATTTAATTTTTTAAATTTATATGTTATTTCTCCACAATTCAAGTGCCTTTTACCAGTTCAGTGCATTCATTCTCGTATTCATTCAAAATTAATGCGTTAAATTATGGCCAAAATGTAACACCATCAACGTAGCCCAACAATGTTTCGCCACAAATGAACAAAAAAAAAGAAAAAAAAAACGGCGAAGCAGCACGTAAATTTGCCAATAATAGCAACAACGACAGGTTACCAATTGTTGGCAATACTCTCTGACTATACATACATATATGTGGCATTCAAATCTGTAAGTCTGTGTGTGTATGTGTTCTCAAGTGCGAATGTGTTGCATGTTAAACAAAATAAACTTAACGAAACGATACAATTTTTGTTTTACAATTCCAAGGCAATAAAACACACAAAAGAGAGCCAAAGTGTATAGTAAGAGTGAGAGAGAGAGAGCGCGATAGATCGACCAACATACATTTGCAATTTTAAATAAATTTGCATACAACAACAACAGCAATAATCACATTAAATGAACAGCCAAACCAAACCGAATGAAGGACCGAACAAACCAAATAACCAGCCAACCAATACACTGACACATTTAACTACATGCACATGCATATAAACAGATAATATAACCGAGGCATACTCTCTACATTCTTACATATACACTGATAAACAACTGACCATGATATTGCGTGTAGTTATGAACGTGTGTGCCTGTGTGTAACTGGTTTTATTGCTCTCTATGGCAAGCAGTGCATAACGCCATATCTTTTATAGGTTTATGCATGTAAGAGTGCTTGTGTGCTGTTTGCATTTTCTCGTACATGTTTTCTCTTCTCATTTTTTTTTTCATTGGTCATGCTGAAAATGTTAAATAATTTGAAATAATTAAACATTTAAGAGTGTGCGTGTGTGTGTGTGTGCATTCACGTATGTGAGCAAGAGAAATTCCCTGCAATAAACCTGAAAATTTATAAATTAATGGGCTCTACGGCAATGGCAATGGCAATTGGAAATGTACATGAAAAAACGTTCAAAATGCTATCAAATGAAAATAAAAGAGAGACAGAGAGAGAGTGAGAATGATAAGGAGTCAGAGAGAGAGAGCGGCAAAAATCAGAAAATGTTTGGAAAATTAATGAAGAAATATCATTATTAATGTTAATACATCCGGTATGGTTGTATGGACCTACAATAAGAACAAACAATGCCAATAAAACAAAACATTTAATATTTATGGGCATTTAAAAGGGCAATTCCTTTTTCGAAAAAGCATTATGGAATATTGCATTATTTATAAACGTACAAATGAAGTAATAATTTCAGTTTTTTTAAATGATGGAAAATATTTGCACATAAATACGCCAAACTATGATGAGTTGTCTTTGCTCTGGACCCGGACAACCCAAAACGGTTAAAATTGAGACATATAAGCATCCTTAAATGCCATGCAATATGCAATGGAAATTCCAAAGCAGCATTTTTAGTGTCCTTGTTGGAGTCATAGCTTGGTACACATCAGAGATCAGCAATGAGTATTCAAAAAGATGAGTGGAATCGAATCATACTCATAATTATACTCATAATCATACTCATAATCATACTCATAATCATACTCATAATCATACTCATAATCATACTCATAATTTCTGATATTCACTACTTATTTTAATATCATACTCATACTACTCATATTCAAAGTTTGAAGTATGTACTCATCGTATTCATACTTAATAATACGGAGAAAGTTGTTGATTTCGACTCTCCATAGCTCAACACTAACACGAAGCACAAAATAAGTATAATTCCCGTACGAACACTACAATACTCACTAGAATGTTGTGTGTTTGCTTTGCTTGCTTTCTTTTGTTTTTTTTTTCTTCTTTTTTTGTAAATGCAACAACAATTACACCCCGTACACCCTGTGTCTGTATCAGAGATTAGCAATGAGTATTCAAAACGATGAGTAGATTCGAATCATACTTATAATTTCTGATACTTATACGCATTCATACTTATTTTAATATCATACTCATACTACTCATATTCAAAGTTTGAAGTACTCATCGTACTCATACTTAACAATACGAATGATGTTATTGATTTCGATTCCCCATAACTCAACATATAAGCGACTCACAAAATAAGTATAATTCCCGTATGAACACTACAATACTCACTAGAAGGTTGTTTGTTTGCTTTGCTTGCTGTCTTTGTTTTTGGCTTTGTGTTTCTTCTTTTTTTGTAAATGCAACAACAACTAAGACTGTAAATTCTGATGAATGATTCGGATCACTTGAATCATTTCTAAGTATTATAAGTATTTTCCTAAATTTATGAATCTGAATGAGTAGGCTTATGAATGAAACATATTTCGAATGGCATGAGTTTGATGTCAACGTTGTACGCATATACTCATTGCAACCTGTACTTATAAATCAATGCTGTAGTGAGTACGAATGAATCAGAGTACATAGTTAAATTTCAATATTGCTGACTCACTTATATTCAAAATTTCATGACTGCTTATGAGTAGCGAAAAAACGATTTATTGCTGATCTCTGATATCCATACAGACTGGCAGATCTACGAAGACAGTTGTAATAGCTTTAGTGGAAGCCATTCAGGGCCGTCAAGCATAACGCACTCAAAACGAGTCACTGTTTGGTGCGGATTTTGGTCCAGAGGCATAATTGGGTCATTTTTCTTCGAAAATGAGCAAGGAGTGGCCGTTACAGTCAATGGTGATCGTTATTGGGCCAAGTTGAACGAATTTTTGTTCACAAAAATTGAAGAGGAGGATATTGGCAACATTTGGTTTCAACTGGACGGCGCTGCGTGCCACACAGCCGAAGCTACACTCGATGTTTTGCGCCCTGTTTTTGAAGATCGCATTATCAGCCGCAGAGCTGATGTCGTTTGGCCACCTCGGAGCTGTGATTTGACACCGTTGGACTATTATTTGTGGGGTGCCGTCAAAGATAAGTGTTACGCCGACAAGCCGGAGACAATTGATGCTTTAAAGGACAATATTCGTGAAGCCATTGGTGAAATACAGCTGCACACAAACAATAATGCGATCGATAGGCTACTGCATGGCCAGCCCAGGCAGCCAGTTGAATGAAATCATTTTACATTATTAAGCGGAAGGAATGTACTTTCAAAGAAAAAAAGAAATTTGAGAAAATATTCAGGAGTTTTTCTTTTAAAGCATTTTCAAAAAAAAAGTTATTTGGCGGACCCTTTATCTTACAGCTTGCTTAAGTAAAATCTACCCCCTCTGTGTTAGTCCTACCTAACAAAATAATTTTAAATGGCGAAAGAAAGACACTTATTAACTGCGGTTTCATTCCCTCCCTTTTACGCCGTTAACCACGTTTTTCTTCTTATTTTTAAAGTCTACTTTAAGGAGTAATATTTTGCCATTGTCAGAGAAAAGTTTTGAAGAGAGAGAGAAAGAAGGAGAAAGAAAAACGAAAATGAAAACTTTTTAAATGTTTTCATTTTGCTTAACAAAAATAATTTTCAGTTTGTATTGCCACTACCACTGCCACTGCTCCCGCCACTGTTGTAGATTTCAAAGAGTTAAGCAATGAGATTATTTTTGTTTTGTCTCCTCGAAAATCTTTTCTTTTTTACTTTGTTTGTTTTGATTTAAAAACAGAGAAAAAGAAAACTCGGAAAAATAAAAATTGCTCGTTTTTTTAATAAAGTATTGTTATGGAAATATTTGTATTGCCTACTTTAAGGAGGGGACTTAACAACAATGGTAAAGTTTTCTAATTTAAAACGAAAATCTTGACAATAAAAGTTTGGTTTGGCAAATACAAAGCATTATAAGAATTACGGAGAACGTAAAGGAATTGAATAAAACAAAAAGTTAAAGAAACAGAAAAGAAAAATAATTAAAAATAATTTTAAAGCATAATTCAAGGAAAACAAAAAACCTAATTTAATTCAATCAATTTTAAATAAAAAGAATAAAATTTAAATTCATTTACTGGCTGTAAAAGAACACATTAAGGAGAAGCATAAAGAATTATTATTTTTGGCATAAAAATAAATAAGTAAAGCATACTTTAGGGAGTTTAAGAAGGTATTTTCGGTATAAAAATTATTAAATGAACATTTCATATAAATTTAAGAAGTTTAAGAGAAAAAATTTAAGACCATATCAGAAGAGAGGTTATATGGCATTCTGCGCCCAGTCATTTCCACGTGTTCTAGAAAAACTTTATAGCATACCTTAAGGAGAATAAAAAGGCACTGAAAGAGGCTACTTATAGGCAATATGATGTACAATTTCCTTGTTTAAGATTCTAGAAAAATTCACGTTTAATTATATAAAATATTAAAAATCCGTTACTACAATAGAGCATACTTTAAGGGGCTTAAGCTCTACAATCCATATTAATTTTAATGGCCATTCAGCACAATTTTAACCGCTTTAGTTGAAGGTGCCTTATTAATTGTTATGTTTAAATATTTTACCCCTTTTTAATTGCATTTCTCTCTAATAAAATTTGATTTTCTAACATTTTAACATCCCCCTTCTAAAACCTTTCACAAATATTTTATCATTTTTCGCATATTTCTAAATGGTAATCATAATTTTTGCACTTTTCTTTTAATCTCTCTCCCCCTATTTTTTTAATTGCATAATTTTCGGTAGCAATTGTTAACAATAAGGTTTTTCGACTATAAAAATCTTTTAGAATAATATTTTTGCACAATACACAAAAGCATACTTTTAGGCGTTTAACAATTTTTTTGTTATTTTTTAATTTGTTGCATATTTTACGTGTGATTAACATATTTTACACAGGCTTATTATTATGTGCACGAATCTAATAATTTGATTATATGCAGCTTAAATTTATGCAATGCGAACTGCATAATTTAAGTAAACCATAAAGGGATTAATTGAAGCAATTATTTGAAATTATTACGAATTGTGGCATAGTTTTAGGTGGCATAAAATGGCGTAAATTTGTTTAAAGTTTAAAAAAATAGAGAAAAAGTAAAATATTTATGGCTTAAAAATGTTTGATTTACGGCAAGAGAAAAGGAAAATCATTAGCAAAGGGAGAGTTATGAACGTGTCTAGTTATTGGCATATCGGATCACAAAATTCTACCCGAATTTCTGGTACACCGATTGCAATGGACTGGTGATCGCCACTAAAGTCAACTACCTTACTAACATAAAGGGTGTTTTTTATAGAGGTATAGAACTTTAAGTTGGCATTACTTTTCAAGACGGCGACCGAATTAACAGCTGTCAAGTGACTTATTTTCAGTTTGGTTTGGCAATTCATCATGAATAGACTCACGCCTGAACAACGCTTACAAATAGTGCAATTTTATTTCGAAAATAATGGTTCTGTGCGGAAAACGTATCGCGCACTACGTCCATTTTATCGTCGACAAAATCGTCCATCAGAGCAGTTAATTCGATTAACCATGGAACGTTTTCGCACCACGTTTACTCTTATTGATAACTCGCATCCCCAGAGACGCTGTACGGTGAGTACAGAAGAAGCTATTGCTGCTGTAGAGCGTAGCATTGAGGAAGACCCGAATGAGTCCATCCGCCATCGAGCACAGGAATTGGATCTGTGTCCATCCACTTTATGGAAGATTTTGCGGAAGGATCTTGGTTTGCGTGCTTACAAAATCCAACTCGTACAAGATTTGAAGCCAAACGATCATCAAGTAAGGCGTAGATTCGTCGAATGGGCCCAAAACGAGATTACCGTTGTTCCCGATTTTCATAAGCGAATTTTGTTTAGCGATGAAGCGCACTTCTGGTTGAATGGCTACGTCAACAAACAAAACTGCCGCATTTGGAGTGAAGGTAATCCTCAAGTGTATGTGGAAACACCGTTACATCCAGAAAAACTGACTGTTTGGTGCGCTTTATGGGCTGGTGGAATCATTGGTCCGTACTTTTTCAAAAACGATGGTGGCCAGAACGTTACAGTCAATGGTGATCGGTATAGAGCCATGATTACTAACTTTTTCATTCCTGAATTGAATAACCATGATGTCCAGGAGATGTGGTTTCAACAAGACGGCGCAACATGTCACACAGCTCGTGCCACAATAGATTTATTGAAAGACACGTTTGGTGACCGCCTAATTTCACGTTTTGGACCTGTGAATTGGCCTCCAAGATCTTGTGATTTAACACCGCTAGACTACTTTCTGTGGGGCTATGTAAAGTCATTGGTCTATGCGGTAAAGCCACAAACGCTTGACCATTTGGAAGACAACATTCGCCGTATTATTGCCGATATACGGCCACAAATGTTGGAAAAAGTCATCGAAAATTGGACGTCCAGATTGGACTACATCCGCGACAGCCGTGGCGGTCATATGCCAGAAATCATATTTAAAATGTAATGCCACAAGATTATCTTTCGGATAAATAAAATTCATGTCAATCGAATAATCCATCGCTGTTTTATTGCAACTTAAAGTTCTATACCTCTATAAAAAAACACCCTTTACTTTTAGTGGATTATACAGATTTCCTATATCCCCGCTATAGTTATTAATAACATCACTTTTTATGGAGGCACAAAATTGGGGAACAATATTCTTCCTAGGCATGTTTCAATAGTGCTACGTTTCCTCCAAGGACTGTGTGAGATATCAACGAAATTATAATGCATTTGAAAGGCCTCTTGATGCAATTAATTTAAGAAAACCCCAAGGCTTTCAAGTCGCTGGATCTCGGTGCCATCACCCATCACGGGATGACTATGCCCTCAAATCACTCGTGTAGAATGTCCAATGTGGCATAAGCTATGTGCCACATGTCATTGGTGGCCGAATCATCTAGTTCAGGCCAAAAGAAGTTCATAATCAACTCACCATTGGCAGTGGTCCTTAAGAAAAATGAACGTTGACGGCGAGTTCCCCAAATCTGCTACATTGACTACTTCTGGATGCATTGGACACTCTTGGATCTCATATGTATTGGTATCGTCCCAAATTTGACAATTTCATCTGTTCACGCACCCATTCATCCAGGATAAAAATTAGAGTCAGCGACCAACTGCTTCAGAGCCCATTCAGAGAACACATGTCGTTCTCAATGGCCTTACATGCTGATTGGACAAAGCACGCAGAATAATTGACAACTAATTCGACAGATGTAACTTTAGCAAGATGGGCGTTATCAACTGCCAAAGTTCGAAAGTCTGTGTAGGAAAATCGGCATACGTTTGCATAAATAACCACGGCTACGAAAACCACTACAAATACAGCACACTAGCGATCTTGATGGATTTGATTTAATTTGACAGGAGATTCATCAGAAAGCATCGGTTAGGTTAGGTCGGAGTGGTAGCTCTGTTATCACAAAGCTCACCTGAGCACGCATAGCGGCCCGATGTGATGCCACGGGTGAACGCAGTCCCTGTACCAAACAAGTTCCACCAAAATCAGGGAAAAGGAAGAAGTTGGTCAGCGCAAGGGCTGCACAACAAAAGCACGACTACCCTATACTGGAAAACCAGCCAGAAAGTTTAATGAACGAAGCTATATCCTTGATAGCAATAGATGATAGCTCCGTTAAGCTGACAAAAAATGGAGAGCCAAATAACCTATATCTACACCCAGCAAGAGGCGGGCACTGGCAAAGAAAGTGAACAACAGTCTCCTCTTCCTCAGTGGACCTGCAGCCACGGCAGAAGTCTTTGAAAGGGAGCCTCATCTTTCCGCGTGTCTACCCATGACGCAATGACTTGTAAGCATGGCCACTGTAGTCGAGATGACATCACGATCAAGACCAAGTAATCGGTTGGTACGCCTTCTATCCATCTTTGGCCAGGTGACTCTAGCAGTGGAGCAGGACTCCTCATTGACCCAGGATAGGTTGGCGTCCCGAAAGAACCTTCGCGCAATGGTCAACTTGACCGAGGCAAGTGGCATACCCAAATCAACAGAAGAGGATTCCGGAAGGAGCGCACCAGCTCTGGCGAGCTCGTCGGCCCTACAGTTTTCCGGAATTTCACTGTGCCCGGGGACCTACGCCAGAGAGACACTGGTGAAGCGCCCCGAGAGAAGGTCAAGACAGCGGCGATATTCCCTAACGATCCTAGAGTTAATCACGAAACCCGATAGAGATCTTATCGTGGCCTGACTATCAAAAAAGATCGAGACTCGAGTGAAAGGAGCATCGTTGACGAGGCTCCATTGAGCGGCGCGGTAAATTGCCATCACCACCGCCTGAAAAACACACTGCAGTAGTCCGGCAGACGGAGAGAAATATTTAGGTCCAGTTTCCCAGAGTAGACACCGCTTCCAACCCCATTATCGAGTTTAGAGCCGTCGGTATATATATCTAGGACTTCCGGGGGAACGACCGTATTAGGATTCCAGTCATCCCTATCAGAAAGCATAGAAATCTAATGAATCAAAAGGATAACAGCTCCCTCTATAACTGTCCTCTGGATAAAATTATTGAAAGATGTGCTCAAAACGGTGTTCAATACAGGGGACGTAACAGTACAATTGATATCAGCTCTTATGAGATTGGCTTGAGACTGATGTGAGGCTGTTCCCAGCAATCCAAAACCACTAATTTTATCCTTGAATGGTAGGACCTACATTTTAACATTGAAACTGAATTTCAAATCTGAAAGACTTTTATTGCAACTAGTTTACCCTCAGAGGTTTTGCTAGAAGTCTGCTGGGAGATGGGTTGCCAAAAGTTTGAAAAAGTTTAATTGAAATAAACTTTTTATAAAAAAAAAAATTAATTACAAAATCCAGCACATTGTTCATCCATATCATGGCTTCTTCAAAATCCTCTTAAAATCTAAAGTATAACTTTAGGTGCAATGGCAAAAAACCCATATTTTTTCTTCGACATTTATTTAAGCTTTTAAAGATACTTTGGCATACTTTTAAATACGAGGGAAAATAAGAAAAGAAAAATAAAAAACGACTCAAATATTTACCATCTTATCTGGCATTGTTTTATTTAACTTTCTTTTTCCTTAATCTCCTAAAAGTATGCTAGTATGTTATAAATTCTAATAACTAGAGCAGAAAACCACAAACACATTCACTAACATTTCTAACGGGTGATTTTTTAGCAATTATCGTTTTGGCAACACTGGTTTAAACAGCTCACGCACGTTTTGTGTTTTGTTTCACTGTCAAACATCTTCCGTTTGGTCTATAATTTAACCATGAATCGTCTTACAAACGAACAACGCTTGCAAATCATTGAATTTTATTATCAAAATGCGTGCGTCTGTTAAGAAAGTTCATCGCGCGCTCTTCCATTTTATGGTCAGTTTAATCGACCCACTGAAGCGGTTATTCGGGCTATTGTGACTAAATTTCGCACTAAATTTACATTGTTGGACACAACACGCTTACGTAGAGTGCGAACTGAAAAAAAATCACAGCAGTATCGGCCGGCCAGTGTTAATGATGACCATCAATTAACGATTCGTCGCCCTTCGTAGCATTGGGCCTCTCTACCTCAACAACGTGGAAAATTTTGCGAAAGGATTTAGTTGTGAAGCCTTTCAAAATACAGCTGGTGCATGAATTGAAGCCGAACGACCCACCGCAACGCAGAATTTTTGGTGAATGGGCTCTTGGAAAGTTGGCCGAAGATCCACTCCTTTATCGAAAAATTGTGTTCAGCGACGAAGCTCATTTTTGGCTTAATGGATACATAAATAAGCAGAATTGTCGATTTTTGAGTGAAGATCAGCCAGAAGCATTGCAAAAGCTACCAATGCATCCAGAAAAAGTCACAGTTTGGTGCGATGTATGGACTGGTGGCATCATTGGACCGTACTTCTTCAAAGATGCTGCGAATCGTAACGTAACTGTGAATGGTGAACGCTACCGTGATACGATGATATCCAACTTTTTTTTGCCCAAAATGCAAGAGCTTGACTTGCATGACATGTGGTTTCAACAAGACGGTGCCACATGCAACACAGCACGCATAACAAAGGACTTATTGGAAGTCGAGTTCGGTGAACATTTTATTTCACGTTCGGGACCGGTCAATTGGCCGCCTAGATCGTGCGATTTAACGCCTTTAGACTATTTTTTGTGGGGCTATGTTAAAGCTCATGCCTATACAGACAAGCCCGCTTCAATTGACGCATTGGAAGACAACATTGAAGCATTTATTCGTGAGATACCGGCCGAAATATTGGAAAGAATATGCCAAAATTGGACTAAGTGGATGGACCATTTGAGGCGCAGTCGCGGTCAACATTTGCATGAAATAATCTTCAAACATTAAATTATATGGACCGTACTATCGATTCAAATAAAGATTTCATGGATTTTTCTGAATTTTATGTGTTTTTTTGGAAAAATTTTCCTATAGCTCTCAAAAAATCAGTCATTACAAGTATATGCCATACACATACGCATTTCGATATTCTGTATGCAATTTAGCAAATGCAACAAGAATAAAAAGAAAGAAAATGTATTTCTTTTTTCTTAGAACAACAACAAAAACCAAAAAAAAAATAGAAATGAGTGTTAAAACATATAAAATACACAAGAACCCATATTTTTACTAAAAGAAAAGGAAAGAAAAATAGGAAACTTGTTACAATGCAAGAGCCGGGAAAAAGATAAAGAGGGAAAACATAAGAAAAATATCATACAGCAGATACAAATAGATAAATAGAGAAAGACTAAGGCAATGGCAAATGGAAAGGCAAATGGAAAGTGGAAAAGTGTAGATTAAACAAAAAAATGGTAACTTAAACACATGCTTTATGTTGCCAACACTATAACAACAACAACTCTTTACAAAAAATGAAAACAGCAGCAGCAGCAGCAGCAACATTTATTACTGTTGCTACAACAATGGCAACAAGGATATGCAATATGAATACAGCTGCTGTAACAACAGAAAAGGAATGCAATTGCTTTTAACACCAACACTTAGAAATACAAACAAACAAACAAAGATGATAATGACATGCCGGCAGACACACACACACACAGATGCGAGTATAAATGCTCAGGCGAATCCTTTAGAATTATGGCAATCAGGGAAGTATGCCATGGGGCATCAGTAGATAAAAGAAGGAATCTGACAGAGAAAAACCACGGATTCTTATACGGAAAATACACACTAGGACCACTAAAGGAAGTCAATGAATCGAATTGAAAATTCAATCGGTGTTGTCATAGAAACCATGTCGGTTTTCGTGATTGTCGTTTTTGAAAACCGATATTGGTTTCATTTGGTGTCATGAAACCAAGTTGGTTTCGTTAATTTCGAATGTAAATTAAAACTAATGTTCGAATCAGCTGTTTTGATAAAAATTGATAAAAAAAAAAAGTTACAAAATACTTATAAAAAGAAAACTTTGTTAAAAATTGAAATTATTTACGTTAAGAAATAAATACAATGTCAACAGCAATAGTGGTATTTCTATTATTAGAAGAAAAGCATCCAGAAAGAGTTAGGAGAAGAATCCTGAGAGATTGTAGCAATTCACTGGAGCTGCCAGAGGCAATGTAAGAAGCTTTTTAAACAGGAGGAAGTTTCTTGTACTCATATATTTAACTATATTTTACAGATTTGTTTCTAATTATCACTTAAGCAAAGAAGCATTTCGTATGGTACTTAATGCTATTAACGTACATTTGTCACGATCTAAAATTCTTTCGATTTTACAACTTGCTGTTACGGTTCGCTTTTTAGCAGAAGGGTCATAACAAAGATCAGTCGGGAACGATTTATGTAAAGGGTGTTTTTTATAGAGGTATAGAACTTTAAGTTGGCATTACTTTTCAAGATGGCGACCGATTTAACAGCTGTCAAGTGATTTATTCTCAGTTTGGTTTGGCAATTCATCATGAATAGACTCACGCCTGGACAACGCTTACAAATAGTGCAATTTTATTTCGAAAATAATGGTTCTGTGCGGAAAACGTATCGCGCACTACGTCCATTTTATCGTCGACAAAATCGTGTTTAACGATGAAGCGCACTTCTGGTTGAACGGCTACGTCAACAAACAAAACTGCCGCATTTGGAGTGAAGGTAATCCTCAAGTGTATGTGGAAACACCGTTACATCCAGAAAAACTAACTGACTGTTTGGTGCGCTTTATGGGCTGGTGGAATCATTGGTCCGTACTTTCTCAAAAACGATGGTGGCCAGAACGTTACAGTCAATGGTGATCGGCATAGAGCCGTGATTACTAACTTTTTCATTCCTGAATTGAATAACCATGATGTCCAGGAGATGTGGTTTCAACAAGACGGCGCAACATGTCACACAGCTCGTGCCACAATAGATTTATTGAAAGACACGTTTGATGACCGCCTAATTTCACGTTTTGGACCTGTGAATTGGCCTCCAAGATCTTGTGATTTAACACCGCTAGACTACTTTCTGTGGGGCTATGTAAAGTCATTGGTCTATGCGGTAAAGCCACAAACGCTTGACCATTTGGAAGACAACATTCGCCGTATTATTGCCGATATACGGCCACAAATGTTGGAAAAAGTCATCGAAAATTGGACGTCCAGATTGGACTACATCCGCGCCAGCCGTGGCGGTCATATGCCAGAAATCATATTTAAAATGTAATGCCACAAGATTATCTTTCGGATAAATAAAATTCATGTCAATCGAATAATCCATCGTTGTTTTATTGCAACTTAAAGTTCTATACCTCTATAAAAAACACCCTTTATAAGCCTTAGTAGAAGTACAGTATAAGAAATTTTGACTGATGTAATCAAAGTCATGGAGTGGTACATCAGTGGGTCCAGCTGAAAATTAAAAACGTAGGTCAAGAGACTATTTCTCCAACAAATATAAAATTCCTTCAATAATTTGTTGCATCAATGGGACTCACATAAAAATTATAAAACCTAGTATTAACAAGCATATATACTTTAATCGAGCACAACGAAAACGATATCCTGCCATCCAATGATATAGGAGAGGAAAATGTTCCATTACCACTGCCAACATCTCAACAAAGTGAAGCTCAGGGAATCAGCAAGTAATTTATATAAAAACTTTTAGTAAAAATTAAGATATCGTTGGCCTATATCAAAAATGTTCTATCTGCAGTTTATTTGTTCTGTGTATAAACCATTTTGGATATAGGATGACGACAAACAACCAAAATTCAGTCTTTTTTAAGTTTTTTTTTATTAAAACTGACAACTGTCAGCTGGTTGGTTTATTTCCAATAAGAAAACCGATAACCTTGGTTTCTGTGACACCTAAAACCGATATTAATTCCAATTCGAACATAAAAACGATAATATCGCTTTTCATGACACCATAGCATTTTTTCTCGTCGTTTTTAAAACCAATTCCGACAAGGTTGGTTTCTATGACAACTCTGAATATAATAATATAACCAACACAGCAAGCCAGTGACTCATCTTGGCGAACTCAACATCAAAAACACTTTTAGCAGCATAAGGTAGTAAAATGTAATACGAGCTATAGAGGAGAACTTGAACGTATCAAGGCATCTAATGAGCATAACAAGATTATATCTCAGAGAGAGAGTGAGAATCGTAATGAAAATAGCTGCCTCAAGATGAATACATCCAGAGTTACACAAGAGTCCTACTCCGAAATACCGGCTATGTTATCATCTTAAGAAAAAAAGCTTTCTGGTCGGCTATGCAGATGATATTGCAGCTGTAATACAGGTCAGGATCGTAGAAAATTCACAGAATAGATTGAAACAAGATATTCATGATGGAATCTTAAATAAAGAGCTGTCCTGTCGGCTTTGACGATGACATTGAAGCTGTAATACAGATCAGGATCGTAGAAAATTGTCAGCATAGACTGAATGAAGATGTGGCTGGTTTGAGGCTAAAATGGATTGAAGCTGAATTCAGATAAAGCCGAGCTGGTGCTAATAACTAATTAACCCCCACGAAGTTCAGATTTAATGATGTTGTAATAGCAACAAGGAACTTGGGGTACACGGTTCGAGACCCACATTTTTTAGTGAGATAGAGTAGTCCACGGAGAGGGCTTGAGGTATAACGATATAAATGCCGAGATATAACGATAAGTCACCGTAGTCTAGTAGGTAGTGTGTCGGCTTATTAGACGTAAAGCCGGGGTTCGAGCCCCAGGCCAGACGTCAAAATAAAATACAAAAAATATTTCCTCGGCGACTTCCTCTCAACAGATTTCTGGCAAAAACTCTGAGTGTCAAATAAAATTGCCATGAAAAAGTTTCTCAAAAATCTGTCGTTCGGAGTCGACTTTAAACTGTAGGTCCCACCACTCATGTATAAAATTAACACACACAACATAAGTGGTGTGAGAAACTAGGACGTTGTACAATGGGCCAATTCGACCTCCGGGTACTGTACTTGTCTTAATTGACAAGTACACGTCCTCTAACCTAACTTAACCTAGCCTGAACCAAAATGTGGCTGGTTTGAGGCTAAAATGGATTGAGGCTGAATTCAGATAAAGCAAAGCTATTGCTAATAACTAATTAAACCCTACGAAGACTTATGATGTTGTAATAGGAGCAAGGAACTTGGGGTACACGGTTCGAGACCCACATTTATTATTGAGAGACAGTAGTCCACGATTAGAGCATGAGATATAACGATACAAACAGACTGATGGAAATGCAAGAGGAGCTGTCACAAAAAAGGAGCAAAATACTAATGGAGACGTGCAATAGCATTCCACTCCATAAATGAGAATATGAGGTACGACTACGCAGATACAGCAGAGGTAATAGAGACTTATATTTGCATAAAGAAGCGCAACAGTCCACTTTAAACAGTAGGTCCCACCGCTCATGGATAAAATTAACACTCACAGCATTTTTTTTTTTGCGGGAAAGAGGGAAAATGCTTTATGCATTCATGATGGTCGTCACCAGACATGATATGTCGGACTCTCCCACTGGGTATACTGACTAAAAACCCGCCTTGTCTCCTCACCGGGGAATCATTCCACCTCGGAACCATGGTTGTATTACTTCGAGGTGGACCCCTTATATGGCATATGTTCCAGTTTCATCGTCGTCAGCGTGCGTGCAGGCTCCGCTCTATTCTCATTCTGCTGCGTCTAGGTCAAATTTCTTCCTTCGCAGGACTTGCTCTACAAAGTGTTTTACTGCGTTCCAGCTCTCTCTCTACTGTTTATCATTTTCAGCACGACGTTTGTAGGGCTAATGACGCCGATTTCAGCTTCGAGTCGCTGGCGGCTTTCGGCCCATCGACGACAGCTGAAGAAAATGTGTTCGGAATCATCCAACGTTTCTTTCTCTTCATAGATACAGAATGGCGAGCGGCATTTGCCCATGCGATGCAGGTACTTTCTGAAATATCTGTGACCGGTCAGCATCTGGGTTATGTAGTATCGCTGACGGCTTTCGACCCATCGACGACAGCTGAAGAAAGTGTGTTCACAACATGGAGGTGTGAGAAATTAGGTTGTAATCCTGACTAAAGGGTTGCAATAAGCAAGGGAGTACGGAAGCAGAACGTAAATTAACTTTGAAAGAATATGAAAAGCGGGCTTGGCTCGAAGCGGAAGAAGTCATGACGCAAAGTAGACAAAGTGGCACACAAATCGTAAAATATTATAAGAACTTGCACTACAGAGAAAAATTATTATTTTTATAAAAATTGCCTTTGGAGACCCTTCTTATAGCTGCAAGGAGTGAAGCCTTCATTAAATGCTCCTTAAAGCTGAAGCTAAACAGTGATAAGTAACTCAAGGTGAAGATATTCATTTACCTCGGCGTATGCATTTAATGAGATGACACACACAAATATTGTCATAATATTTGCACTAGACTAGTGTTTGGCAACACTATGTAGATATGGGCCATGGTAAGATGTTGTTGTGAATGATTACCAACCAAAAATTATAATAGCAAATGATGTCTTTGGCAAAATTCAACAACTCAAGTGTAACAACACAATCACAATCACCATCACCATCACCATTACCGTCATTCACATCGACAGCAATGTAATTTGCTTCAAGTTCTTCTTCGTCAGCAGATTCATTTACATTCATAACGTTAAAAAACTTTCAACAATTGCCGAATACCACTTCATACCTGCTGTTTTACACAAATTGCCTCTATTGCAGCCATACTCTTAAGAATATGCCTTAACAGCTGCGAGGAGAATCTTCTTCGGCTCCATGTTTCTAAGTTATGAAAAAGAATGAATGAGTAAATGATGCTTGAATGGATGTTTGAATGTATGTAAAGCATGAAAATTATATATTTTCATAGTATATGTTGGGGGGCATAAAAATACGTTAGCTAAAGCATAGCATACTTTTAGGGGCATGTGTATGAAAGTGTGTTGAAAGATAAATAGCTTGAGGTGGCACATACACTTACTCATTCTCTTAGTCCTCATTCATTCACTCATTCGTTTACTCGTTGCTTTAGTACTTACAAAAAAAACAAGTTTCCGTAGCAATTGTATGGCAAAAGATAAATTGTAAGCAGCTTAAAGGCAAAATAAATACCTTAAAGTGAATTATATTCATACAGATATCAAGCAGAGAAAGCGAAAAAGAATACAATTTTATGAAATTCACACAATCATATCATTCATACATACATACATACATACATCCATTCACATCAGTACGACAATTAACAATTGAAATTGAAATTTTCGGAAAACGAATTGTTGCTGGTGTGACAAAAAGCCTAAAAGCTGGCAATTATCAGTTGCAAAAACAAACACTCTTGCCACTCTTAAGCTGTTTAATTTATTTATTTTTTTGCTCTGCAGTTTCTATTTGTACATTCAGCATTCAGTTTGAAGTTTTTTTTTTTTTTTTTGGTGGGCCATCTAATCCTTTTTCAAAAAAAAATCCATGACATTTAGAAATTCTATTGAAATTAGACTACGTAGTCGGCAGTCAAGCACAGTGCACTGTGGGTTGGTGTGAGCAGCATTGTTTCGATTTAATGCCATGAAAAAAAAGCTTGAAAGCCAACGTAAAAATTTAGAATTTCTAGACTTTACATAAGCGTTTCGATAACTTTTAAGACACTGAACGAAGCATCTTATCAGAAGTAGATCAGTCGTCATATCATTCAGAGGGCAGACTTCATATGATTCCAGGAAATGGACAGATTTTGTCATTAACTTTCTACTTTGGAGAAACATTCCTATCGAACAGTATCATCACACATTACTTTGTTTGTTTGTTTGCAAGAATTTCTAACTGCAATAATTTGATTAAATACGTCAAAATTAGAGGAGCGTTTAGCAGTTTCCATTCCTTCAGATATCTTAGATCTGATTCTGAGAAATTCTGCAGCAGAATTTCAATCTTGGGTGGTTGATGGCATGGACTGAAACTGACTGGAAATTATTGATTGACTTTCACCTGAGATTGATTGATGATTGATCCAAGATTTTTATCACCATCTACATACAGTATCCGACAAAACCTAAGCACTCCCTCAGTATATTTTTTTAAAATGATTATTTTTTTAAGAAAACAAAGTTATTAATATTTTATTTTTTATTTTTTTTATTTATTTATATCCTTATTATTGAAAAACACAAACTTAAGGAATTCAGAATTCAATAAAAAAAAAGTTATGATTCAAAATACATTTTAAGTCGCAAGTATAAGCGGACAACATTAAAGCACCTCCAATTTAAGTTACAGATAAAAACTATTGAAATTGATATTAATATTATTATAATTAATAATAATCCTTTATTCTGGATGACACACGCACATCTTTTAGGCATAGAGGATGTTAAATTATTAATTATTCCAGGTGAAATTGCTTCCCAGGCTATTTTTGCGGCTTCAAATAAATCTGTATACAATCATAACATTTTTTTATTGAATTCTGAAAAATGTACTGAGGGTGTGCTTAGGTTTTGCCCGATACTGTATGTATGTCTGCCTCAGGTATTAGGTTTACTTAGGTCCTAAGGTGTGGACTCACTACTTTGCTGGTTTATAGAAGAATTTTTGGATTACAAACTTGATTACATCAACGATAGGTTTGACCTCTATTGCTTTTTTGCGCTATCTGATTATGGATCTAAACCGTAAGTAAACCCAAGTGTTTCTTTTAATCTGAATGGCAATGGCTTTCAATTTTTTCGAACGTCAACCTTGGGGACGTGTATAGAGCGTTTAGGGGCATCAAATCAAATTCAATTGGCTACGATGAAATACACCCGAGGTTCCTGAAAATTATACTGGACTACATTATTGTGTATATAACACATTTATTTAATACTATTCTGACGACATCAGTATTTCCTTCAATGTGGAAGCACGCGAAAATTATCCCCTTACCCAAACCTGATGGAAAGTACAGACCAATTGCGATTCTACCTTACTTGTCTAAGGCTTTCGAACGTTTGCTTCATGGGCAAATTAGCAAACATTTGTACGACAATTCTTTACTGACTAACAGACAGTCTGGTTTCAGACCCAAACACAGCTGCGTTACGGCATTAGTGTACGTTGTAGAGGAGTTGAGGTCAAAAATGGATCAGAATATGGTGTCTATTCTGGTAATTCTAGATCACTCAAAGGCTTTTGATACTGTTGATCATGACATTCTTTGTCACAAGTTGATGGAAACCTTTAAATTTTCAACATCAGCAGTAAAACTTTTACGTACATACCTGTATAAGAGCAGTCAGAATTTAGCAGCCTGGTCCGGAGAGGAGTGCCACAGGGTTCAATTCTCGGACCACTGCTTTACATAATGTATTCTAATGACCTACCTTCTCGTATAACTCACTGTGGAATTCAAATGTATGCCGATGATGTCCAATTCTACGTTAGCTGTTTTAGAACTGACATCGACAATTGTATATTGTGACTGAACCAGGACCTTGACAGTATATATAAATGGGCCACTGGGAATAATCTTTGCTTGAACGCTAATAAGTCTAAAGCTATCATAATTGGGAAAATTGGCGTTTTGTCGAACTTACTGCCACCATTAGTCGTTGGGGACTCGCCCATAGAATTGGTACAATATGCCAAAAACTTACGTATTATTTTTAATAGTCAACTCTCCTGGACTGACCATGTTAATATGATTTGTGGGAAGACATATGCTATGCTCAGGAATCTTTGCAGGACTCAGTCCTTTACGCCTGTTAATATACGTATGCTCTTGGCGAAGACATACCTGATTCCAACCCTCTTATATGGATGTGAGCTTTTTGCGGGTTTGGACTCTGTCAGCAGGAATAAACTTAACGTCACGTATAATAACATTGCAAGATATATTTTTGGACGCACTAGATATAGTAGTATATCGTTTTTTGCCTATAAAATCTACGACATGACACTGGAAAACCTCTTAAAATATCGCATGCTAATTTTTCTACACAAAATTGTTTATTCAGGGGAACCGAATTATCTATTTACTAGACTAAAATTTTCCAGAACTAACAGGGGCTATAGGATAAACGCCGTAAGGTTCCAGAAACAGGTGTCTGAAAGGCACTTTTATGTTAATGCAATTCGTTCATGGAACCAACTTCCGCCAGAAATTCAATTGAAAAGCAATGTAATGCAATTTAAAACTGCAATTTTAACACACTTTTCTTGACTTTAAGATTTACCATTTAATTCAATCCAATTTAAGGCTAACTTAAATTTAATTAATATAATTTTGCTTTTTTTTTTGTGAAATTTACCTACATACATATATAACTATTACTTTAATTATAACAATATAAAGGGTGTTTTTTATAGAGGTATAGAACTTTAAGTTGGCATTACTTTTCAAGATGGCGACCGATTTAACAGCTGTCAAGTGATTTATTCTCAGTTTGGTTTGGCAATTCATCATGAATAGACTCACGCCTGAACAACGCTTGCAAATAGTGCAATTTTATTTCGAAAATAATGGTTCTGTGCGGAAAACGTATCGCGCACTACGTCCATTTTATCGTCGACAAAATCGTCCATCAGAGCAGTTAATTCGATTAACCATGGAACGTTTTCGCACCACGTTTACTCTTATTGATAACTCGCATCCCCAGAGACGCTGTACGGTGCGTACATAAGAAGCTATTGCTGCTGCAGAGCGTAGCATTGAGGAAGACCCGAATGAGTCCATTCGCCATCGAGCACAGGAATTGGATCTGTGTCCATCCACTTTATGGAAGATTTTGCGGAAGGAGCTTGGTTTGCGTGCTTACAAAATCCAACTCGTGCAAGATTTGAAGCCAAACGATCATCAAGTAAGGCGTAGATTCGTCGAATGGGCCCAAAACGAGATTACCGTTGTTCCCGATTTTCATAAGCGAATTTTGTTTAGCGATGAAGCGCACTTCTGGTTGAATGGCTACGTCAACAAACAAAACTGCCGCATTTGGAGTGAAGGTAATCCTCAAGTGTATGTGGAAACACCGTTACATCCAGAAAAACTAACTGACTGTTTGGTGCGCTTTATGGGCTGGTGGAATCATTGGTCCGTACTTTCTCAAAAACGATGGTGGCCAGAACGTTACAGTCAATGGTGATCGGTATAGAGCCATGATTACTAACTTTTTCATTCCTGAATTGAATAACCATGATGTCCAGGAGATGTGGTTTCAACAAGACGACGCAATATGTCACACAGCTCGACCCACAATAGATTTATTGAAAGACACGTTTTGTGACCGCCTAATTTCACGTTTTGGACCTGTGAATTGGCCTCCAAGATCTTGTGATTTAACACCGCTAGACTACTTTCTGTGGGGCTATGTAAAGTCATTGGTCTATGCGGTAAAGCCACAAACGCTTGACCATTTGGAAGACAACATTCGCCGTATTATTGCCGATATACGGCCACAAATGTTGGAAAAAGTCATCGAAAATTGGACGTCCAGATTGGACTACATCCGCGCCAGCCGTGGCGGTCATATGCCAGAAATCATATTTAAAATGTAATGCCACAAGATTATCTTTCGGATAAATAAAATTCATGTCAATCGAATAATCCATCGTTGTTTTATTGCAACTTAAAGTTCTATACCTCTATAAAAAACACCCTTTATAAACAGTACTATTAAATAAGATTAAATGCTTGTTGTACTGAAGTTGATCAATAAATAAATAAATAAATAAATAAATAAAAAAAAAATAAGTATTGTAGCACAGTTGTGCGGGATATGCCATCACCGTAAGTAGAAAGCACCTGCAAATTACGTCCAATCGGTCACAGAATTCAATTACATCCCGACGTTTAGGACTATGCCGACCAAAGATTAATTCCGCTACTTATCGACCTAATGCCTTAGCAAGTAGCTTTTCGGCATAATATGTATTACAGGGATATAGTTTTGAAGGTTTATCCGGAGATCATATCCTATATCTTTTGGAAATGATTTGCCGGCAAGAAAGGTGTGTGGATTTATGTGTTCATGTGAACTAAGGGAGTCCATGCTATTGGCTTTACAGACCAAAGGGTCCTTTGACATTTAATTATTTGAGCATGTATCTCGTTTGTCTGGAACAGAATCAGCCAATTTCCATTAATAATGCCTGATATATTGTTTGCTCCTTAGATGTTCTAGATGACTCATATAAATCAACCTAATGCAAGAAAGCTATTGGACTGAATATTGTACCCTCTAGTCAGGTTTACGGACTAGCTTTCTAATACCGCATTATAGCTGAATAGGATAATTTAAATCCTGAGTGGCGGGGCTTAAAATACAGCGCTAAACTCCGTACGGCAGATTGGAAAAGCTTTTTTTGTAGCAATAAGTTACGCTGAGTGAGCGAAGATCGCAGAAAGAAATATTTTTTGCAATATTTGGTTTTTTCAAGATGTCAGAGCTGACATTTGAGTGAACTTGGCCTCTGGTTTCGTTCACTTCACTTCGTTTTTGTTCACTTCACAATGGAATTATTAGGATTTGCCTATCGTATCTAAAACCCACTAACTTCCTAAACGATAGTCAATACATTCATTTCTAATAATTGGTTTCTCTTCGAGGTCATTTCATTTTTCTTTAAAACGATCAACAAAAATTCTTTGGAATAACTTTTTCAATAAAATTTTATTTTCATTAAAAATACATTTAATGCTCAGCACATTTTATTGAAGAACTGTTCATTATAAAAATAAAAAAAAATAAAAAAAAAATTATAGTATACTTTTAGGTGCCATAAATAAAACTCAAAAGAAAGCATATTTTCCAAACACCTCGTCGAAAACTAACAAATTTCAACATTTCTGGTTTGTAGTTGCTTGTTTCTTTTTCTTTTGCTATGGAAAAAGAACGAACAAAGCCTGGCAAAGGCTTAAAATTTAAATCTTCAGTTTAAGAAAACAGAAAAAACACGAAATCCTATTAAAAGATGGACATGTTGATTTTTAACACGCTCAACTCAGAAGTTGAGGTTGCGGTTTTTCTTTCTTTATTTTTCTATTGTTGTTGTTATTGTTGTTGTGTTTAGCTGTCTTGCCTACTGTCAGTTAGGTAGTAGTTCAAAAGGGTATATATATGTACATATGTACACATATATGTATGTTTGTGGGCATGTGTTATGGCCTAATAAAAAATGCATTTGGCTTTAAAGATTTTTTCTTTCCTTTTTTTTTCGTTTTTGGTTGTTGCTGTCCATCAAGTTTACGTTTTCATAGTCGTTGTTGGTTGGGTGTTGAATATTTCGTTGGTATTATTGGATTTAGAATTCACAAACAAGATAAAATCTTTTGGATTTTTTTTTTTTCAGGAAAATTTTCAAAATGCCTTATAGGCACACTTTCTTTCTTTTTTTCGCTCTCTCTCTCTTTCTCTTCTTTTAAAGCCTCAGGTTATTGATCATTTTCAAGCAATTTTCCACAGGCCAAAAAAAAAAGAAAAAGGAAAGAAAACCTTTAAAAAGGCAAAAAAAAAATGAGGAACAGAAGAAAAAAAGGATTTTCGTAAATGAATGTGAGAAGGAAATTAAAAGAAAAACAAAAATTGGTTTTCAGGGTTAAAAAGTTTAAGAGTAGAAAGGAAAAAAAACAGAAACAAAATGCTGCGAAATCAATTGAACTTTTTAATAAATTTTAAATAAAACTGACTGACTGTACAGCAGATAATATCCAAGGTTATGTGGAGCAAAAAAAGAAAACAAATTAAATGAAATGAAATTCATTTTAAATGGGAAATTAAAATTTAAAACGAATGAAATTCAAACAGTAAAAAACATTAAAGGATTCAGAGAGAAAAAAAAGGTTTAAGTACAAAAGGTTGTAAATAAAATGTAAAAATAAATTGAATCGATTAAATTGAATTTCCCATCACACAATTGGTAATGGTGTGCCAGACAAAATCAATTCTTTGGAAAAAATTTCTTAAATTTAAGAGAAGACTTCAAATATATTTTTGAAAATACTTTAAAAAAACTATCGAATATTTTCTCAAATTTCTTTTTTTTATTTGAAAGTACAGTCCTTCCGGTTAATAATGGAAAATAATTTCATTCAAATGGCTGCCTCGGCTGGCCATGCAGTAGCCTACACCAGAAGATGCCGATTTTGGCAAAAAAAAATCATCTTTTCAGATGAAGCTCATTTTGATCTTGGCGGGTATGTAAACAAGCAAAATTGTCGCATTTGGGGCACAGAAAACCCGCACGCATACATCAAAAAGCTGACGCACCCAAAACGAGTCACTGTTTGGTGCGGTTTTTTTTGCCAGAGGAATAATTGGGCCATTTTTCTTCGAAAATGAGCAAGGAGTGGCCGTTATAGTCAACGGCGATCGTTATCGGGCCATGTTGAACGAATTTTTGTTCACAAAAGTTGAAGAGGAGGATATTGGCAACATGTGGTTTCAACAGGACGGTGCTACGTGCCACACAGCCGAAGCTACACTCGATGGTTTGCGCCCTGTTTTTTAAGCTCGCATTATCAGCCGCAGAGCTGATGTCGTTTGGCCACCTCGGAGCTGCGATTTGACACGGTTGGACTATTATTTGTGGGGTGCCGTCAAAGATAAGTGTTACGCCGACAAGCCGAAGACAATTGACGCTTTAAAGGACAATATTCGTGAAGCCATTGGTGAAATACAGCTGCACACAATCGATAATGTGCTTAAAAATTGGACCGATCGTGTAGGCTACTGCATGGCCAGCCGAGACAGCCATTGGAATAAAATTATTTTCCATTATTAACTGGAAGGATTGTACTTTCAAATAAAAAAAAGAAATTTGAGAAAATATTCAGTAGTTTTTTTAAAGTATTTAAAAAAAAAGTTATTTGGCGGACCCTTCAGATGTTTGATCAGTTATTTAGGAAGAGAAGTAAAGGAAGATATGACTGGACTGGCTACACTCAAGTTATCCTGAGTTTAAGAACGTAAGGATGTAACACAGAAAGCGGAGAGGAGCTTTTGGAAGTCTTATTCAAGGAAACACAAGAATCCAATGAGACAAGTGAATTATGTAATCTTCTAACAAAAACCAACGGTCCGGACTCATAAGCCTGACCTCGTTTATTCTTAAAATATTGGAAAGGAAACTGAACAACGATATACCGTCTGCTCTTGCTTTTAGAGCTCAGCACACAGGCTAGACTGGCTAAACACTGAAGTTACACGAGTTTAATAACGTTACACGGAAAGCGAAGAGAAGCTCTTTGAGGTTCTTTTCAAAGAAACCAAAGAATCCAATGCGACTAGTGACCATGGAATTTTCTCACAATGACATGCGGAGCTATAAGTCTGGTCTCGTTCATTCTTAAAATACAGAAAAGGATTCTGGGTTATGGATTGGCTTGTTAGACATGGGGGAAGTCGCCGTAGTCTAATAGGTAGTGTGTTGGCTTATTAGACGTAAAGCCAGGGTTCGAGCCCCAGACCAGACATCAAAAAAAAAAAAGTATTTCTTCGGCGACTGCCTCTCTGCAGATTTCTGGCAAAAATTCTGAGAGTAAAAGAAAATTGCTATGAAAAGTTTCTCAAAAATCTGTCGTTCGGAGTCGACTTTAAACTGTAGGTCCTATCACTCATGCATAGAATTAACACACAAAACATTAGTGGTGTGAGAAACTAGGTCGTAATTGTGACTGAAGGGTTGTAATGACCAATTATGTATGTATGTATGTATGTATGTCTTGGTTCAAACCCCAGCTGAAACATTTGGAAAAAACGAAGTATGAAAAAATATTTCTGCGGCGACTTCCTCTCAGCAGATTTCTGCCAAGCACTCTGAGAGTAAAAATAAAATTGCCATGAAAAATTTCTCAAAAATCTGTCATTCGGAATCGACTTTAAACTGTAGGTCGCGCCACTCATGTATGAAATTAACACACGCACAACATAAGTGCTGTGAGAAGCTAGGTCGGTTCTGTGCAACGACATATTGTCTTCTACTGTCTCTAGGGCTCACCGCACTAGGTCTACTGAGGGTATATTGAAATAGAAATAAACTTTCCTATAAGCTATTTGATCCCTGCCATATTTATCAGGCGAAAGTAGGATTTTTTTCCTGAAAATCTCTTTACCCGGACACGGATAACCAGGCTGCGAATGAGTTCCTAACGAACTTTACTTTGTCGCTTAGGTATTCTTCTCTCATAATGTCCCTTTTTTTCAATTTTAAAACAAAAATAAATTCCGAAATGAATTAATTAATGAAGTCTGGCGCCTAAACCCAAAGATTTCATTGTCGTTTTAGTAATTGATTCGCACAATTTTCTCCTCAAAATGGTATGCCTTTCTTAAATAAATTATTTTCTCGATTAATATTTAAATAAACAAACTGTGCGTGCATTTTTATTTATTTTTTTATTGTACAAAGAAATTAATTTTTTTATGTTAAAAAGCAATAAATTATCAAATTATAATTCATTGCTTCTCACTCTCTCACTCTCACTCTACCTCTCTCTCTCTCTTTCGCTATTTGTCGTTCAAAATCCTTCATGTTTTTCGGTCATAAAATTATTTCGTTTCGCTTCTTTTCTTTTACGCTATAAAATAAATTGAAATGTAAAGTATACAACAACAAAAAAAAACGGCAACAACAACAACAAAATAATAGTAATAAATCGGTGATTGAATAAAATGAATAGGAATCCCTTTAAAAAAGCAAAAAAAAAAGAAAAAAATACCCCATCAAACAATAAATTTAATGACATGACAAAAACCAACATTTTCGTTAAGAAAAATGAGTTTTGATTCGACGAAGAGAAACGGAGGCACAAAATAAGGAAAAAAAATTAAATTAATTTTTTGTTTAGCAACTCAACATCAGCAGACAATAAACAAAACGACAAGGCCATGAACAAAAAAAATTTGTAATGACAACAGCACCAATAATAATATTTAGGCTGACAAAAAAAAAAACGTAAATTTTTAAACAAAATTATGTTCGAAAATATTCTTTTATGGCATGAGAAGTAAATTTGTCAAACCATAATTGAAGGATGAGATTCACCATTTTATTTTTTGCTGAACCTCGAATTTTGGGTAAAACATGTTGCAAAATACTTTTCCCCAAAAGTACTTTTCAAGGTACTTTTTCATAAAAGTTCTTTTTTAAGGTACTTTTTATAAGAAATCATTTTCTATTTCTTTTTATAAAAGTATATCTATAGGTTTTTTAAAAAAAATTTTGAAATACTTTTTGAAAAAGTACTTAAAACTACCATAGGGTACTTTTTATTAAAGTCCTTTTAAGGTACTTTTACTTAAAAGACCGTTTTTCTATTTCTTTTTATAAAAGCATATCTTTAGGTTTAAAAAAAAATTAAATTCTTTTTGAAAAAGTACTTAAAATTGCTATAAAATTTTAGGGTGAGAACCAACATTTTATTTTTCACTTTTTGAATTATTTTAAGCTAGAAAACAGTGAACGGCGAATTCAGGGTAAAAAAATGTTACACGGTACTTTTCCTCAAAAGTACTTTTTAAGGTACTTTTTCTCAAAAGTACTTTTAAGCTACTTTTTCATAAAAGCCCTTTTTAAGGTACTTTTTCTTAAAAGACCGTTTCTCTATTTCTTTTCATAAAAGTATATCTCCACGTTTAAAAAAAAATTGTTTAAATACTTTTTGAAAAAGTACTTAAAATTGCTATAAAATTTTAAGGTGAGAAGCAATATTTTATTTTTCACGTTTTGAATTATTTTAAGCTAAAAAGTAGTGAACGGCGAATTCTGGGTAAAAATGTTACAAGGTACTTTTCGTAAAAAGTACTTTTTAAGGTACTTTTTCATAAAAGTTCCTTTTTAAGGTACTTTTCCATAAAAGTTCCTTTCTAAGGTACTTTTTATAAAAAACCCTTTTTTATTTCTTTTTATAAAGGTATATCTTCTCGTATTAAAAAATTTTTTTAAATACTTTTTGAAAAAGTACTTAAAACTAACATAGGGTACTTTTTTATAAAAGTCCTTTTAAGGTACTTTTTATTAAAATACTGTTTCTTTATTTCTTTTTATAAAAGTATATCTCCATGTTTATAAAAAAATTGCTTAAATACTTTTTGAAAAAGTACTTAAAGTTGCTATAAAATTTTAAGGTGAGAATCAATGTCTTATATTTCACTTTTTGAATTATTTTAAGCTAGAAAACAGTGAACGGCGAATTCTGGGTAAAATAATGTTGCAAGGTACTTTTCCCCAAAAGTACCTTTTATAGTACTTTTCCATAAAAGTTCCTTTTTAAGGTACTTTATACCCTTTTCTATTTCTTTTTATAAAAGTATATCTTTAGGTTTTTAAAAAAAATTAAATACTTTTTGAAAAAGTACTTAAAACTGCCATAGGGTACTTTTTTATAAAAGTCCTTTTAAGGTACTTTTTCTTAAAAGACAGTTTCTCTATTTCTTTTTATAAAAGTATATCTTCAGATTTAAAAAAAAAATTAAATTCTTTTTGAAAAAGTACTTAAAGTTGCTATAAAATTTTAAGGTGCGAATCAATATTTTATTTTTCACTTTTTGAATTACTTTAAGCTAAAAATAGTGAACGGCAAATTCTGGGTAAAAAATGCTACAAAGTACTTTTCCCCAAAAGTACGTTTTAAGGTACTTTTCCATAAAAGTTCCTTTTTAAGTTACTTTTTATAATAGACCCTTTTTCTATTTCTTTTTATAAAAGTATATCTTTAGGTTTTTTTAAAAAAAATTTAAAAACTTTTTAAAAAAGTACTTAAAGTTACCATAAAACTTTAAGGTGAAAATCAACATCATAATTTTTTGCTTTTTGAATTATTTAAAGTTAAAATGCAAAAAAAATGTTGCAAGTTACTTTTCCCCGAAAGTACTTTTTAAAGTACTTTTTCATTAAGAACATTTTTTTGGTTCTTTTCATAAAAGTATATCTTCAGGCTTTAAAAATATAATACTTCAAATACTTTTTGAAAAAGTACTTTTTGGGTAGCTTTAAAGTACCTACAGGGAAATTTTGGGGCCGTAACTCGATAATTATGCACTGATTGTATGCCATAAGTCCAAGAGTGAAATATTCTGAGTATTGTATTAACCACCGCTTACAGTTTTTTTTACTACATTTTCAGAAATTTTGAAAAAAGTACCATAAAGGTACTAAATCACATTTTTTAGTATTACCCTCATTATTTGTATTTTCTGGTTTTTTTTCTTCTTAATTCTTATCACATTTCAACAATGCTATCTTCTTTTGTGCTTTTAAAAACACTTTTAAGGTAAAAGTACTTTTTAATGTACTTTTTCATAAGAGTTCTTTTTAAGGTACTTTATAAAAAGTTGCTCTTTTGGTTGTTTTTATAAAAGTATATATATCCTCAGGCTTTTTAAAAAAATTAATTTTTAAATACTCTATTAGAAAGTACTTTTTATGGCAACTTTAAGGTACCTGCAGGGAAATCTTGGGGATGTTAGTTGAGAATTATGTTATGATTATTATGGTATACAATGGTAGTCAGGACAATAGCTAATATTTTATATATTTTTACATTTTCTTTCCAGAACTTTTGAAAAAAGTACCTTAAAGGTACTAAATTAAATTTTTTAAATAGTATCTGCATTACATATTTTTATTTTCTCTTGTTTTTCTTAATTCTTGTTATATTTCAAGAATTCTGTCTTTTTTGTGCTTTTTAAAAAGGTACCAAAAGGGTACCAAAACGGGTTTCGCTATTTTTTTTATATTTCTTGCCACTTACCATGTTTTCTGCTTTTTTTCTTGTTATCACTGTTGATTTCTAGACAACATTTGCCGTCAAAATGTCTAGATTTCCGACATTAACTTGCCATTGCGGGTGAGTGTAAGTTTTTCGCTTTTTCATACTGATGATGATGACGACCATAAAAAAAAGCTGGAAAATAAAGAAGAAGAAAAAAGAAAAGAATATAAACAACGGCATGAACATGAACATACAATGAAGAATTGAAAGGAAAAAATTGACATGAAAAAGGGATATTTGCGGTTGTCTGTGACTGGTATTTCACATGACAGACAAACAAAGAGAAGCAGAACTGCCTATAAATTGGTTCGGCTTTCATATCTTGCGAGCCTGTTTCAAAGTGTTGTTGGCATTTTTAATATGTGAGGACACACTAGCAGAGACATACGTACATATACTATATACATGTAGTTATGTACGTAAACTTGGTACATTTTAAATAATTTTCTTGCCTGGCAAAGTTTATGGACTTTGTTATACGCTTTATAGTGCTTTAGGGGTAATCACAGACTTTAGAGGAGACTAGAAATAGTACAAAGGGGTTATTTTCCTTAGTTTTGTTGAGTTCCAAACAAATTTTGTAGAAAATTAAAAAAAGTACCAAAAGTACTAAATTGGTACTTTTTAAAAGTTAGAGTGGGAGGTATCAGCACACATAATAAACCTAAAGCCAATACGTTAGGTCCACTGGGTTACCATATTCCTTTGAATTAAAAGGCAATACCAAATAGAAGAATCGTCAAGCTCTTGCCAGCTAGACTCCCCTATAATGGAGAAAGTTCTCTTTCCTAAATTTATACCATCCCTTGAGGGATATCAAGAACGGAGTTCTCAGTATTCTCAGACAGAAATTAATGCAGACGGACAAGATCAACAAATTTGTTATTTGGCCGTAGAGCAGAAACTCAGTACAATTCGGTCTAGTTAGGAAGGTATTACTCTTGTATTTCCAAACGAATAGCCTAAGTTTGGTCTTCTGTGGATTAACAGCCGTACATTTACTCTTTGTTTTACTCTAATTAGAGAAGATTTCTTAAGCAACAATGAGCCTATACAGTAGCGT
Organism: Sarcophaga variegata; assembly: GCA_932273835.1. Lineage (NCBI taxonomy): Eukaryota > Metazoa > Arthropoda > Insecta > Diptera > Sarcophagidae > Sarcophaga > Sarcophaga variegata. Next base: position 11,382,385 of record OW026361.1, on the reverse strand, counting down.
ATCGGAGTACAGGCCTGCGGTAGCTATGGTGGATAGACTAGGCAAAGCCATTTTCCAGGGGTTTCCTAGATTATCTGTGACCGCTGTACCTTTCACCTGATCATGGAATTGCATTGAATAATAACATTACTTACTTACTTAATTGGCCATAACAACCCGTTTAACGGATTTCGGCCTGCCGCAGCACATCCTTCCAGGCGCCTCTGCTTCTTGCGCGCCTACGCCAGTTGTTTACACCAATCGATGACAGGGCTTCCTCGATTTTGTCCTTGCCACGGATACAAGGTCGTCCTCTTCGCCGACTTCCGCAGATTCCTGCATCAAATACCCGTCTCGCCGGAGCATCCTCCTCCATTCGAACGACATGGCCGAGCCAGCGCAGCCGCTGGATATTAATTCGCTGTACAACATCTATGTCGTTGAGAAGCTCATACAGCTCACTGTTGTATCGGATAAGGAAATCAACGCCAATTCGCACTGGACCGAAGATCTTGCGCAGTACTTTTCTCTCGAACACTCTCAAGGCCGCTGCATCTGTACTTAATAGGGTCCATGCCTCTGCGCCACAAAGAAGCACGGGCAGGATGAGTGTCTTGTCGTACAAGAGAGGTCTCTGCTACTCAATTGCCCATTGAGACCATAGTAGCATCTGTTGGCAAGAGTGATCCTGCGCTTGATCTCCAGACTGACACCATTTCTGATGGTAACGGCGGAGCCAAGGTAGATGAATTCCTTGACCGTATCAAAAGTATAATTATAGGCCGTAATCTGAGAATCAATACGCCGCGCGTCTCTACTCGTCGATAACATATACTTTGTTTTGCCCTCATTTACTGCCAGACCCATCTTACTAGACTCCCGTTCAATAGCACTAAAGACAGCAGTAATAATGACATTAATCTCATGATTTATTCTGCAGGCTTTTTTCCAACAGTTTTGATGAAAATTTTAAAAAGTACCAAATGTATACTTTTTAAAGCTACCAAGATTGTACATTTTAAAAAACAGCAAACAAAACTGGATATTTTTTAAAAGTACCAAATGAGTACTTTTTAAAAGTACCAAATGTGTACTTTTTTAATGTACCAAATGTGTACTTTCTAAAGGTACCAAGTTTGTACATTTAAAAAAAAACAGCAAACAAAACTGGATACTTTTTAAAACTACCAAATTAGTACTTTTTAAAAGTACCAAATTAGTACTTTTTAAAAGTACCAAATGTGTACTTTTTAAAGGTACCAAGATTGTATATTTTAAAAAACACAGCAAACAAAACTGGATATTTTTTGAAAGTACCAAATGAGTACTTTTTAAAAGTACCAAATAAATACTTTTTAAAAGTGCCAAATGTGTAATTTTAAAAAGTACCAAATGTGTACATTTTAAAAGTACCAACATAGTACATTTTGCAAAAACACCAAACAAAACTGTATTTTTCCTTAAGTTTTCAACCAGTTGATGTCAATACCGCCTTTTTATGCCCACAAAGTCAAGTACATTCATGGTATTTCAAGAAGTTTTGCTAACAATGTTAATGAAATCCCAGGCAAAAAAGAAAAAAACCGAAAAAGTGGCATAAAAAATTAAAACAATTTCTAGACAAATAGTCAAGCACAAGAGACCGCTGCCACATGAAGTATAGGCACTAGGCACTAGGCACTAGGCACAATAATAATGTATGTATGTATGAATATATTATAAAATATTAAGAGAGACGGTAGAGTTTGAAAGTACTTGGGTGTACCAGAAGTCTGACGCCACAAAGAAAACAAACGAAAAACACAAAACATCTCGAGTGAGTGGCTGACTGACTAAATGAAAAAAAAACACGAGAGGAATAAACATTTCCCTGTAGTTTGTTTTTAATATTTGTTTTTAGTACTTCTCTTTCGCTTTATTGTCAATGAATAAATTAAAATGGAAATAAAAAAAAAATTATAAACAAAAACGGAAAAATATTTGCACACATGAAAATATAGAGGAAACAGTAGTAAAGAAAACAAAGTAACAAAGTGATGTTAAAAGTTAAGTTAAAAGAAAAGAAATTTAATAGAATTCCATTAAAGTTACGATTTAAAAGTTTTATTGGCAACTTCTAGAAATAAAGTGTCTTGGATTAATTCATGCCCCACACCCTCACTTGCAAACATTTTGTAAAAAAGTGTAAAAAAAATCACGCCGCAAAATACAAAATTTTCTCAATCCATGGCCCGCATACAATTCTTTCAAAATGCATACGGAAACTAACGAAAGACTAACACGTTATACCCAAATATATTTAAAATATTAACGTATAATGTACGATATAGGAATGCAACTTCATAACCAATTGTGGTTTGGGTCTTTAATAATTTATTCATAACCACTTGTGGTTTGTGTCTTTAATAACTTATTTTGATTTGCAGCTGAAGCTTGCCCGCCGAAACTTATTCTGAACATGTTCCATGAAATTTAATGTGTGCAAAAAGATTTGTGCGATCCAGAAATGTTTATTTTGTCATGGAAGACAAATACCACCCATGATGAATAGGGGGACACTACAACATCGGAATTGTTGTCGATTCTCAGCTTAAGTCAGGTCGGAGTGGTGGCTCTGATATCACAAAGTTCAGTTAGCAGAAACTATCTTTTGCCCTTTTTAGCAACCTTATAGATGCCCATCGTTGGTCCGGTTAGGTTAGGTCGGAGTGGTAGCTCTGATATCACAAAGCTCACTTGAGCACGCATAGCGGCCCGTTGTGATGCCACGGGTGAACGCACTCCCTGTATTGACCATGTTCCACCAAAATCAGGGAAGAGCAAGAAGTTGGTCAACGCAAGGGCTGCCCTACACTGGAAAACCAGCCAGAAAGTTTGATGAACGAAGCTATATCCTTGATATCAATAGATAATAGCTCCGTCAAGCTGACAAGAAATGGGGAGCCAAATAACCTATATACACCTGGCAAGAGACTGGCACTGACAAAGAAAGTGGATAACAGTCCTCAGCGGATCTGATCAGCACGGCAAAAGACGTTAAATGGCAGCCTCATTCTTTCCGCGTGTTTACCCATAACGCAATGACCTGTAAGCATGGCCACTGTGGTTGAGATGACATCACGACCAATACCAAGCAATTGGTTGGTACGCCTTCTATCCATCAAGGGCCAGTTGAGTCTAGCGGTGGTTCAGGACTCCTCATTGACCCAGGATAGGTTGGTGTCCCGAAAGAATTTCCGCACAATGTCCAACTTGACCGAGGCAAGTGGCTTACCCAATTCAATTGAAGAGGATTCCGGAAGGAGCGCACCAGCTCTGGCGAGCTCGTCGGAATGTTAATGTGCCTGGGGACCCACACCAGTGAGACACTGGTGAAGCGCCCAGAAAGAAGGTCGAGACAGCGGCGACATTCCCTAACGAAACTAGAGTTATTCACGAAACCCGATAGAGATCTTATCGCGGCCTGACTATTAGAAAAAACGAGGACGCGAGTAAAAGGAGCACCGTTGACGAGGATCCACTGAGCGGCCTGGTAAATTGTCGATCTCACTATTGTAAAATTTTGTTATGAAGGCATGGCAGAAATGCTTGCACAGGAGCGGGGAATAATATAAGGTTCCGAACATGGGCTTGAAGTTCTAGACAATATGAACAACATTTGTTTGTTGTATCAAAAGTATGTGAATAAAAATCAAACTGATGGGGGGTTTTAAAATTGGTTCAAGAAAAGTAAAACTGTTGAGAATAAACAGCGAGTACGCAGACGTTTCTTGAGCCACAAAAATATCATAGAAGATGTGGCCAACATCTGTTTCTGACACAAACAAACTCTATCCACACGTATGCAATAGAATGATTACACTTTTGAAAGACTATGCAGCCTCCAGGTTACTCCATTAATTTTTTTAACTCGTTGGAAAGTATTGACCAAAATTATATTGTTTACAGGGTCTCTTCAGAGAACAATTAAGGACGACTCTCCCAGCCATTCGATGCATTACATCACGAAATCCTCTGATAAATTTCATATAGTTTCCGAAAGGTGTAATCTTCACTACCTGGAGCAACTTACTTGAAGCAAACAGATCCTACTACAATATTAAACAATACTTCACAGTAATCCCTCGATTTACGTCGCAGTTGGTTCCAAAAAAAGGCGACGGAAATCGAATGACGGATCAAATTGAAGTTAGAGGGAACAAACTATTTGACGACGTAAATCGAAACAACATTAATCGAGGCGACGTAAATCGAAGGATTACTGTACTGACTTCTCTAGAAATATAAAAGCCTGAATTGCCGACAGACATTGTTAGGTTAAGTTTTTAATAGAATTGTCAGGAAATCAAGCAGAGTTTTTGGCCACAACCTTTTAAACAAATTAATTATAATTTTAACTCTGCTGGTTGAAAGAGCGGCTAAAAGTATTGTGTTCCATTAAAATAATTCCACATCATGGTGATCCACCACAAACCTATCTTCAGTTACAGCCGTGTCTCCTTATAGTAAAAAATAACTCTGTTGAAACTGAAGTTCTGTTTAAGAAAACTTACTTACTTAATAGGCCACAACAGCCCTTAAATCAGAATTGTGATCAAGGTCCTCACACCAACCATGTAGAGTGTGTTAATTTTATTCGTGAGTGGCAGGATCTACATCTAACGTCAAACTACGAATGACAGACTTGAGAAACTTTTTATGGCATTTTTTTTTACTCTTAAGGCCAAGAGCTTGGTCTTGGTCGTGACGTCATCTCAACCACAGTGGCCGTGCTTACAGGTCATTGTGCTATGGGTAGACACGCGGAGAGAATGAGGCTCCCATTTAACGACTTCTGCAGTGGATGCAGATCCGCTGAGGAAGAGGAGAATGTTATCCACTTTCTTTGTCAGTGCCCGACTCTTGCCGGGTGTAGATATATGTAGGTTATTTGGCTGCCCCATTTCTTGTCAGCTTGACGGAGCTATCATCTATTGATATCAAGGATATAGCTTCGTTCTTCAAACTTTCTGGCTGGTTTTCCAGTGCTTGGTAGTCGTGCTTTTGTTGTGCAGCCCTTGCGCTGACCAACTTCTTCCTCTTCCCTGATTTTGGTGGAACTTGGTCAGTAAAGGGACTGCGTTCACCCGTGGCATCACAACGGGCCGCTATGCGTGCTCAAGTGAGCTTTGTGATATCAGAGCTACCACTCAGACCTAACCTAACCTATTCTCAAGGTTTTTTTCCCGAAGATTACTGGAAAGAAGACAACGAAACAAATACTCTCTCAGATTTCGTTTTTTGTTCGCGATGCTTGAGATGAGGTTAAAACACGGGCTCATTTGTGATTTTTGTTAAAAATCTCAATTTTCTTTCAATTTCAACAAAAAATGTTTGCTGGGTTATTTAAGGCAAATTCACCTTTCTTCAGTTTAATGTACTCTATACAGACATTTTTATTTTCTTTACAATAATTTAAAAATTTCTATTTTTGTTGTTTTTTTTATTTTCTTGCCGCTCATTTACACTTTTTGTTTATTTTTTCAAAATATTTGTTTGTTTTTAGAAAGAAAACGAAAAACAAACAAAAAAAATTGAAAAAAACTACATAAACAATCGATAAACCGAACAATAACTACAAAAACAAGTAAAAAAAAAACTTTTTTTTTTCAAATAATAAATGAGTCAATAAATTGAGAATATCGACCCAATATATTGCCAAGTCCATACGGACAAGACATACTGGGGAAAGACGGGAAGTCTGTACTGTAGAACGGGGAAAACGAATCGACTCATATGGCCGATGTAAGCATTTGTGTTTTTGGCAACAAAAACTATGGAAATATGGTTTCAGATTCGTTTTCCTGCTCCTCCCTCCTCCTCTTATTGATGCTGCTGAGCAACAATGTCGAGCAACAACATTTCACAGAAAAGTTTTGTAAAATCGGAAAAATTATTTTCAATATGCAACGACGTAACACACTGCTTTCATTCAATTCAACAGTCAGTCAAATGTATGTATCGTACGTCCTCCTCAGCCATTCACTTTTGAAGGCTGAACTTGACATTTACAAGGTGAATAAACAACAGAATTCATTTGTTGTTCATCAGTGTGGCCCAGTGGGGGAGGCCCAATCGACCAATACCAAAACAACCGTCAAACCATGACGAACGAGAAATAATGACGGAAAAATCATTAAAAACTGAAGTGTGATGAGCAGATGAAAAGTTTTCTTTGTTTAATTGGATGTGTTCAGATTTAAAAAGAAAAAAAATATTGGTAGGTGGTCTCATCATTACTTTAATTTTTATTACCCCTTATCTACGTCGTTTTCTACTTACAGTCAAAGAAAAAAGTCAACATACACTAGAGTGTGTCTACATACACCAGTCTACTAAGATGTAGACTTTTTCCAGCCAATTTTTATTTTTTACCCAATAAATTTCTATGTCTACATATAATGGTATATGCAGACTTTTTACTTTAACTGTAAGTAGGTACATAGGTTGGAGTGGTAGCTTTGATTACCAAAGCATACTTGAGCACATATATCGACCCGTTGTGATGCCACAGTTAAAGCTTAGCCCCTGTACTGACCAAATTCCATTAATTTCATCGAAAAAGTTGGCCAGCGCAGGGGCTGCACACTCTACATAAGTACGTACGTATGTATGTAAAGGGTGTTTTTTATAGAGGTATAGAACTTTAAGTTGCAATAAAACAACGATGGATTATTCGATTGACATGAATTTTATTTATCCGAAAGATAATCTTGTGGCATTACATTTTAAGTATGATTTCTGGCATATGACCGCCACGGCTGGCGCGGATATAGTCCAATCTGGACGTTCAATTTACGATGACTTTTTCCAACATTTGTGGCCGTATATCGGCAATAATACGGCGAATGTTGTCTTCCAAATGGTCAAGCGTTTGTGGCTTTACCGCATAGACCAATGACTTTACATAGCCCCACAGAAAGTAGTTTAGCGGTGTTAAATCACAAGATCTTGGAGGCCAACAAAATTCGAAAATCGGGAACAACGGTAATCTCGTTTTGGGCCCATTCGACGAATCTACGCCTTACTTGATGATCGTTTGGCTTCAAATCTTGCACGAGATTACGGATTTTGTAAGCACGCAAACCAAGTTCCTTCCGCAAAATCTTCCATAAAGTGGATGGACACAGATCCAATTCCTGTGCTCGATGGCGGATGGACTCATTCGGGTCTTCCTCAATGCTACACTCTACAGCAGCAATAGCTTCTTCTGTACGCACCGTACAGCGTCTCTGGGGATGCGAGTTATCAATAAGAGTAAACGTGGTGCGAAAACGTTCCATGGTTAATCGAATTAACTGCTCTGATGGACGATTTTGTCGACGATAAAATGGACGTAGTGCGCGATACGTTTTCCGCACAGAACCATTATTTTCGAAATAATATTGCACTATTTGCAAGCGTTGTTCAAGCGTGAGTCTATTCACGATAAATTGCCAAACCAAACTGAGAATAAATCACTTGACAGCTGTTAAATCGGTCGCCATCTTGAAAAGTAATGCCAACATAAAGTTCTATACCTCTATAAAAAAACACCCTTTATATCAGAAGTTTTGAAAAGATTTCCAATTTTTTCAAGATTTTGGTATTAAAAATTATTTTCTTAGTTGCCACCATAATGGGGCAGGCTGTGACTCCTATAGGAAGCTTTGCTCAAGCAATGCCCTCCAAATTTAGGTGGTAGAATGGGCAAGACCGCCTCCCCCTACTGTCTTTACGAAGAAGGGGTGGTAATTGATGATGCAGAGCAAACTGTTTTCGAATGTGCACGCTGGCAGAGCTATCGCTCTGTATTGACGTCGATAGTTTGGACGATCACAGCCGCTAATATTGTCGGGGTTATGATCGCGAGCAGAGAAAATTGGAGCTCAGTGGCGAATAACGTGGAGAGCATTCTAAGGCTGAAGAAGAGGGATCTTGAGGCTGCGGAACATATGGGCACGCCGATATAGACGAAACTGGCACACGTGTCAAGCGAAATTCGAAACAGGGACCTGGATGAAAGGAATAGTCGAGACACTTAGATGTCTCTTCAACTTTCGACACGTAATCCGGACGCAGATATGAACTCGCAGGGGCCAAAGGGCCAAAGGCACTCCACTCCGAGGTAATACCACCGTAGTCCCGGAGTGGGCACAACAAGTCCACGAGACGGGGGGAATTGGGAAATGGTAACAACGATCAAATATCTCACGCTTGAAATAAAGAATATCACGAGGAAGTAACACCTCAAACCACATAATCAAGCACTAACCAAGCCATCAAGATCGTTTCAACATATTTTATACAAAGAAGGTTGCTGAATGAGATAATTCCAGAAGTTGACGAACCATATGTAAGCAAAGACACACTTAGGCAGAGTCTGAAATAAGTCTAAAGGCATGGTAGTCCTATTAATAGAATCTGGTGCAGAAACTCAAAAAGCTGCTGTACTAGAACACGTCGGAAACTTTTCTAAAGGAATTGCTTCAACAGTTTGGCCAAAAAAATCCACAAACACTCGAACTCGAAGGCAGTCAGCATTGCTGACATTTTGCTAGGTGCGTCATTTGCTAGGCTAATCATTACGTGTCGGGCACTGTTGAATTCTTGAAATAGAACGATACGTAATATATTCTCCAGATCTTAATGGCCTTACCTGTTTTTGCTGAAGTAGCTTCACAAATGCTGAGATCTAGAGGTTATAGTAGAACCTCGAATATCAGTTGTTACGTTGAAACGTTTGCCCAATACATGCATACATACATAGTTGGTTATTTCAACCCTTCAGTCAGGATTACGACTTAGCTTCTCACACCACTTATGTTGTGTGCGTTACACAGCTCCAGCTCCGAACGATAGATTTTTGAAAAACTTTTCATGACAATTTTATTTACTCTCAGAGTTTTTGCCAGAAATCTGCTGAGAGAAAGTCGCCGAAGAAATATTTTTTCATATTTCGTTTTGATGTCTGACCTGGGGTTTGATTCGTGGCCTTACCTCTAATAAGCCAACATACAACCTACTAGACTACGGCGACTTCCTGATATTTTATGTTATCCTCTTGGAAAATGCTTCGTAACAAGCAAGGTTCAATAATAAGAGTGAATTTGGAGGCGACATTCTGTAGCATACGGTTGGGTTGTGACCAGACATTGACACAGGGTCAGAATTGTTTGGTACCAAAGTAAACTATTGTGAGCCCATGTAGAAACTCGGAAGATATCTTTCAAGCGGAAGACTGTGCCATAGAAAGATGTGACCTACTCAGCTTCGACAGGGAATTGAGAGGACAGATAGCAATGCTATCTGAGAGTTAGGCCACAATTTGATGATCTAAACCGTTTGAGGTTAACTCGAAAATGGCTATGAGATAGCTGATTCAGCTAGACAGTAGAACTCACTGGAATGAGCAGGCTGCTGATTTTACGAGAAGATTAACTTCTGTGCATTTAATGAGGCCATAATCTTTCTATGGAGTGGGAAGAGACGTTTGGAAGGGTACACTCAGACAAAGGAAAGACTCTTTACAAACCAAAAGGCTGTGAGAAAATCTAAACTTGGACGCACTACGTACAGCATAGCAATGATATCTCAGAATCAGGGCGCAATTCGTTTGAGGTTAATTCGAAAACAGTTTAAGACAACTGAATGAACGAGACAGTATAAGAATTCACTAGACCGAGCAGACAGCTGAGTTTACGAGAAGACTAACTTCTAACTTTAAAGGCTGTGAGGACGCACTTCATACTTGGAACTTGTGCAGCCTTAAAGCACCCGTTTGGTTAACAAGTACTAGTCAGATCGTTGTTTTTGCAGGGACTGAGCAGCATCTTTAAGTCTTATTATCAGAATTACTACCTAGTTTCTCACGCCAGTTTTCTTGTGTGCGTTAATTTTTATATATGAGTGGCGGGACCGGGACCTACAGTTTAAAGTCGATTCCGAACGACAGATTTTTGAGAAATTTTCCATGACAATTTTATTTCTACTCCCAGAAGGATTGGCAGAAATCTGCTGAGAGGAAATCGCCGAAGAAATATTTTTCAAGTTTTGTTTAGTTGGAGATGTCTGACCTGGGGGTTTGAAGCGAGGCCACACGTCTAATAAGTCAACACACTACCTACTAGACCGCGGCGACTTTAATCATGAACTTATCATGGAGACATTAATGAATAATGTACTGGAATATATTTTCCTGCTTTTGATTTAATTTGGAATCAAAAATACCGAAAACGTGAATGGTAGGAAAAGTGATAACAGCAGATACACTCGCCACCACCCAAGCTGACATACCACGCATCATTTTGGGTCACTAACTCCAAGACAATTAAATACAATGACTTTGGAATTCAATAATAATTTTCTCTTTTAATTTTTCCTAAATGCCATACGTGTTCAATTATTTATTTTCAGTTATTGAAAAAGCAAGAAAGAAAACATAATTTATTGTTCGATTTCTTTTTCAATAAATGCGTTCATAAATTTCTTTCTTTTTGAATTTCCAAATTTGCTGTCGAATTTCCAATTAAATAGTCAAGTGAAATCGAAAATCTTCATGAAATTTCAATTGAAATTAAATTTTTCCAAATACAAACACAGTTTATTTATTCAGAAAACGATTTAGAATTCAATGAGAAATTAAAAATTAAGAAAAATAAAAATGCAAAAACAAATAAAAAAAAACAAAACAAAACAATTAAACGAAAAAGACGTCATTACAGCAATTATAATGAGAAATTGTAAAGGAATGAAATCTTCTAAAAATAATTAAATAGGATTGGGGGAAAATGGCATTCGCGAAAACAATTTGGAAATGCTTATACCAGAGAGTTACACACCAAATTTATTTGATCAAACTGGGTGACCGATTTATTAACTGGGCACTTATGTGATTGGTTTATTAAGTGGGTGACAGTCTAATGAACTAGGTGACTGCTTGAGTAAGTTAGTAAATACGCACCACAAAATTAATCGCCGTTTCAACTCGGTGCAAGCACTATCAACTGGGTAACCATTTCATCACGTGACAAACTCATTTATTATTTGAATAACAAGCTAATGAACTGCGTGATCAAAACGGGCCAAAGGCCGGAGTGCGCAGACGAGACTAATTTAAAATATAGAGAAGCCCGTAGAAGATAATAAAGGGTCCGCCAAATAACTTTTTTTTTTGAAAATGCTTTAAAAAAAACTACTGAATATTTTCTCAAATTTCTTTTTTATTTGAAAGTACAATCCTTCCGTTTAATAATGGAAAATAAATTCATTCAAATGGCTGCCTAGGCTGGCCATGCAGTAGCCTACACGATCGGTCCATTTCTTGAGCACATTTTCGATTGTGTGCAGCTGTATTTCACCAATGGCTTTACGAATACATACATACATACATAATTGGCCATTACAACCCTTCAGTCAGGATTACGGCCTAGCTTCTCACACCACTCATGTTGTGTGTGTTAATTTTATACATGAGTGGCGGCAGCTACAGTTTAAAGACGACTCCGAACGACATATTTTTGAGAAACATTTCATGGCGTTTTTTATTTACTCTCAGAGTTTTTGCCAGAAATCTGCTGAGAGGAAGTCGCCGAAGAAATCCTTTTTGTATTTTGTTTTTGATGTCTGGCATGGAGCTCGAACCCTGGCTTTACGTCTAATAAGCCAACACACTACCTACTAGACTACGGCGACTATGGCTTCACGAATATTGTCCTTTAAAGGGTCAATTTTCTCTGCCTTGTCGGCGCAACACTTATCTTTGACGGCACCCCACAAATAATAGTCCAACGGTGTCAAATCGCAGCTCCGAGGTGGCCAAACGACATCAGCTCTGCGGCTGATAATGCGATCTTCAAAAACAGGGCGCAAAACATCGAGTGTAGCTTCGGCTGTGTGGCACGTAACGCCGTCCTGTTGAAACCAAATGTTGCCAATATCCTCCTCTTCAATTTTTTTGAACAAAAATTCGTTCAACATGGCCTAATAACGATCGCCATTGACTGTAACGGCCACTCCGTGCTCATTTTCGAAGAAAAAGGCCCAATTATGCCTCTGGACAAAAATCCGCACCAGACAGTGACTCGTTTTGGGTGCGTTGGCTTTTCTGTGCCCCAAATGCGACAATTTTGCTTGTTTACATACCCGCCAAGATCAAAATGAGCTTCATCTGAAAAGATGATTTTTTTTTGCCAAAAGCGGCATCTTCTGGTGTGGGCTACTGCATGGCCAGCCGAGGCAGCCATTTGAATGAAATTATTTTCCATTATTAACCGGAAGGATTGTACTTTCAAATAAAAAAAAGAAATTTGAGAAAATATTCAGTAATTTTTTTTAAAGTATTTTCAAAAAAAAAACTTATTTGGCGGACCCTTTACTATAAAACATATGAACTAGAAATCAATATTGGTTATTTTAGCTATGGTCGCTATGATTAGCTATGGTCGCCGTAGTCTAGTGGTATTGTATTGGTTGAAATCTCGGGTCAGACATCAAAACGAAATATGAAAAAATATTTCTTCGGGGAATTCCTCTCAGCAGATTTCGGGCAAAAACTCTGAGAGTAAATATAATTGCCATGAAAAGTTTCTCAAAAAATCTGTCGGTCCCCCCACTCATGTATAAAATTAAGGCACACAACATTAGTGGTGTAAGAAGCTAGGTCGTAATCCTGACTGAAGGGTTGTAATGGCCAATTATGTATGTATGTCTGTAGCTATGGGCAAGATAGTTGATGATATGACTTGATGTGGTCCTTATTATCAAGTAGAGATGCTATTTCCAGAGTCATAGATTACTGGCATCCTTCTCACGCCTTTGACAATAGACAGAGGTTTATACGGATGAATTTAAATCAAAGGTTAGAGTTGAAACTGGCTTTTAAATCAGGGAAATAGATAGGATATGTTTGATAGGAGATGTGTTTACTTATACGCATATGTGGGCGGATGTCGAAAGTGAATGGAGCACTGGTCCTAGGGTCTTATGTAAAGATCTAAAACTGGATCTCGACTTTAGATTCGATAATGCCTGTAGCATATTTCAGAGGTAGATATTTCATAGTTTGAAAACTTCTAAGACCGATGTTGAACCAGTTACTTTTAATATCAGACTGTGGGCGACTATGTCGGTCTGGTGTAGCTTACGACTGGTTTATGATTGTAAGGAGGCCTTGGACCCGATTGCTCCTCCGTTTACTGGGTTCCGGGGCATAACGGAACGAGATAGTGGATACATTTGCACGACTGGGTTCGCATCCTGTGAGAGATGGGACAAGCAGAAGGTGTAGCTACAATGGAAAGAGAGATCAGACTGTAGCTTGTCCAACGACCTTCTATCGACGATGGCAGAATCGGTTTAAAGCTGTGGTTGGATAAAACCAGGGCGGGACTGGTGACTGCATTTCATACGAGGCATTGCAAACGACAATGACGGGCGACTCTAGCGTTCATTCAGTTTGTATTTATCGTTTCCTTAAAATTTCCAATTAGTACGGCGTGAAAAATGGCCATAGTCTGATAGGTAGTGTGTTGGCTTTTTAGACGTAAGGCCACGGTTCAAACCGCAGGTCAGACATCTCCAACAATGCGAAATATGAAAAAATATTTCTTCTGCAACTGCCTCTCAGCAAATTTCTGGCAAAAACTCTGAGAGTAAATAAAATTGTCGTTCGGAGTCAAATTTAAACTGTAGGTCCCGCTGCTCATGTATAAAATTAACACACGCAACATAAGTGGTGTAAGAAACTAGGTCCATAATTCTGACTGAAGGATTGTAATGATCAATTATGTATGTATGTATTAAACGAATGTTCTTTAAAAGTCATGCTGAGGGCGACTGGATCGGACTGGTGTAAGTCACAACTGGTTTATGATTGTAAGGACTTCATAAGAGGCCTTGGGCCAGATCGGTTCTTTTCTGGGTTCCGAGCCGTAACGGGAAGAGATGGTGGATGCATTTTCTAGACTGGGTTCCTACTCTGTGGGTGACTTGTCGGTTGGCAACAATCCTGTAATCTGCACTCTCTATAGACTTATGGATCAAGAAGAACGAGTATCGAAATGAGATCAACTGGGTTTATCGAATAATCTAGACAATGGTAGCATCGGTTTGCTATTGTGGCTGGATAAAACAAGGGTGGAATGGTGATTGCATTTCTTACGAGGCATTGTTACTGACACTTACTGGCGACTCTAGCGTTCATTGATTGTTCAAATGGTATTTAGGATTTCCTTGAAATTTCCATATAGTATGGCATGAATGTGTTTTGTATGGGGCTCCTGTAAAGATGAATTTAGCTTGGTCGTTATTAAGTACATTCGCACATCTTCCCGTCATACATAAATACATAATTCATCAGCAGTACGACCTAGCTTCCCACACCACTTATGTTGTGTGTGTTAATTTTCTACGTAAGTGACAGTTCCAAAAAAACAGATTTTTTTGAAACTTTTCATTGCAATTTCATTTACTCCCATAGTTATTGCCAGAAATCTGCTGAGAGGCAGTCGCCGAAAGAAATTTTTTTCAAATTTCATTTTGTTGAAGATTCTGGCCTAGGGTGTGAATCGTGCACTCACGTCTAATAAGCCAACACACTTCCTACTAGACACGACGGCTGTCCACCTTCCCGTCACGCTCTGTATAGGGTGTTTTTATAGAGGTATAGAACTTTAAGTTGGCATTACTTTTCAAGATGGCGACCGATTTCACAACTGTCAAGTGATTTATTCTCAGTTTGGTTTGGCAATTCATCATGAAGAGACTCACGCCTGAACAACGCTTGCAAATAGTGCAATTTTATTTCGAAAATAATGGTTCTGTGCGAAAAACGTATCGCGCACTACGTCCATTTCATCGTCGACAAAATCGTGTTTAGCGATGAAGCGCACTTCTGGTTGAATGGCTACGTCAAATAACAAAACTGGCGCATTTGGAGTGAAGGTAATCCTCAAGTGTATGTGGAAACACCGTTACATCCAGAAAAACTGACTGTTTGGTGTGCTTTATGGGCTGGTGGAATCATTGCTCCGTACTTTTTCAAAAACGATGGTGGCCAGAACGTTACAGTCAATGGTGATCGGTATAGAGCCATGATTACTAACTTTTTCATTCCTGAATTGAATAACCATGATGCCCAGGAGATGTGGTTTCAACAAGACGGCGCAACATGTCACACAGCTCGTGCCACAATAGATTTATTGAAAGACTCATTTGGTGACCGCCTAATTTCACGTTTTGGACCTGTGAATTGGCCTCCAAGATCTTGTGATTTAACACCGCTAGACTACTTTCTGTGGGGCTATGTAAAGTCATTGGTCTATGCGGTAAAGCCACAAACGCTTGACCATTTGGAAGACAACATTCGCCGTATTATATTATATACGGCCACAAATGTTGGAAAAAGTCATCGAAAATTGGACGTCCAGATTGGACTACATCCGCGCCAGCCGTGGCGGTCATATGCCAGAAATCATATTTAAAATGTAATGCCACAAGATTATCTTTCGGATAAATAAAATTCATGTCAATCGAATAATCCATCGTTGTTTTATTGCAACTTAAAGTTCTATACCTCTATAAAAAACACCCTTTATAAATTAAACTTCGTGTTCAAAATTAATAAAACTTTAAAATTAATCAACAACTTAGGAGGTCTAATTCTCACTCCCAAGAGTTCTGCAACTTCTTTTGTATGAATAATTAAATTTTTTAAGAAATATCGTCCAATAATACCCAACAGTTTAACACAATTTAATTTATTTAATTTATCCAATACAAAAAAAAAACAAACAAAAAAAACAATTCTTCACTGCTTTTGAAAGAATTTCTTTAATTACTTCCGTCCTGTACAACTTCGAATACCAAAGAAAAAAAAAAAACGTTTTCTTATGCTCCTTTAAATTCTTTTGAAATTTTATCTGAAATATTTGGAAAACAACAGGCAAAAATTCTTGCATTCAATGCAATAATACCCCAGCAAATCAAAGCAATAAATTATTGTAGAAAAATATTGAAAAAAAAACAAAATAAAATAAAATTTCCTTGAATTTTTATTACAAAAATGTCTGTGTCTACGTATGTACATGTAGTTTTAAAACGCCTACAACCACTACTCAGTGTTAAAGACAGTAGTTGAAAGGGTGGGGGTGTGAGTGTGGTAAAAATGTCATCCTTTTGTATTGTGTTCGATAACGAACGAAAGAAATCCCCATTTAATAAAGACTACTCATGCATTAACATATTCATTTATACGAGACGAGAATGAATTTTATTATGTTGCTGTTGGAGTATGGATTTTAAAGGCTGTTTTTCTGTTGTTGTTTTTTTATTTTTTTTTAAATTTTACAATCAGATACCTAAACTGCTGTAAGGCATCAAACACCTATAAAAGACAGCTGTAGCAATACAGGGTGACTAGTTGGAAGGTGTTATTTCATTTACAGGGTGGCTGATATATAATGCAACAAAGTAAAGCGGTATATTTTTTTTAATTTTTTCTTTAATTTTATTGTTCAAAGGCAAAAAATGTTGGAAACAACATCAAATTTTAGAATCAGTTTAGATTTGTTCGAATTGGCCACCTTTGGTACGAATTATGGCCTTCAAACGGCCGACAAAGCCATCACAGGCTGCACGAAAGTGGCTCTGCGGTATTTTGGCCCATTCCCGGCGAAGCGCCGCCTTGAGATGATCGACACTTTGGTATTTTTTTAGTGAGAACCTTACTTTCCAAAATGCTCCAGGCGCAAAAGTCCAACGGATTGAGATCCGGAGATTTTGATGGCCATTGTGCGGTAGAAATGAAGCGCAGAACCTGCTTTTTAAGCCATTCTTTGTTGACGCGTGCTGAGTGCGGTGGTGCTGACTCCTGTTGGAATGTCCATGGTCTGCAGCCGAAAAGTTTGTCTGCCCAGGGCTTCAATACTGTCTTTAAGACATTTTCCCGATAATATTCGGCATTTATTTTGACCCCACGGTCGATGAATACGAGCGGGGAGCGACCATCGGTCGTTACGGCGGCCCACACCATTACCATCGGCGGCGCTTGAGTTCTGGTGGCCAATCGCAGGTGTAAATTTTCAGCTGACCACTTTGGCAAGTAAACCCGATCATTTTGTTTGTTCTCAAACTGCTCAATTTGGAATGGCTTCTCAGCGGAGAAAACCAAATTCGGTAACTGGCCACTTTCGTGCAAGCGAAGTAACTCCTTGGCTCTTTCCAGTCTAACTTTTTTTTGTTCATCGGTGAGCTCTTGCACTTTTTGGAACTTCAATGGCTTTAGTCCAAGCTCATTTTTCAATATGTGTTGCATTCGTTCTCGCGATATGTTCAGCTCACGAGCAGTTTTTCAACCACTGCGGCGTGGATTTCGATCAAATCTGGCCTTCACTTTTCGGATCATTTCTGGTGTTGTTACCGTTTTTTTTCGTCCACTTTTTGGATGCGATGCAACACTGCCAGTATCACGGTAACGAGCAATGGTACGAGAGACAAAAGATTTGTTCACATTTAAATGCTGGAGGGCTTTAACGATAGCCACCTGTGGTTTTCCAGCCAAATATAAAGCAATCACACTATCACGCTTGAATTCCATCACGAATAACTTTTTTTCTGAATGCAATAGATCAAAATGCTTTTGTAAGCTTATAAATAATAAAATGAGCTGTCACTGGAAGAAATCTGTCAGCTGTCAGACGAGCGGTTTACAAATGATAACAACCTGAAGTTGGTTGCAGTACATATCAGCCACCCTGGAGAAGGCAAATAATGTTAAAGAAAGTGATCATAATTACAATTGAGTGAAAGTATTAAACAATGTTTCATTATGTGACTACAAAAGTAGGTTTTTTCTTAAAACCACGCTCTATCCGAAGGCCCCCTGTAGTTCCCCTGCTGGACAGAGCAGACCGTGGAATATATAAAAAATTCTTACATTTGTCTGGGAATTTCGCATCTTATTGAGCACTCAATGGGTTCCACTCCTATATGGGTTCCACAACAGAGAAATCTGAAATTGCATTGCTAATGAACTGACTAGGACTGGCGCAGAGCTTACAATCTTCAAAATATAACAGGCAACAGGTATTCCCGTTGCTTTAGTTAAACTATTGTAATATTGTGGTTCTGCATCCCTCCGCCCACGGCCAAGATCTGGCCATGCATAAAACGGAATTACTGCTGATCACTGGTCGTCATATCCCCTTGCAGGTGGACATGAGTATAGGAGACGGGGTAATTAGGACCAAGAGCTCGGTGAAATACCTGGGAATAAGGCTGGATCCCAGACTAACATTTTCACATCACATTCAGTACTCGGCTAACAAGGCCCAGAAGATCGTTGGACAGCTCAGTAGATTAATGGCGAATATTGGAGGCCCGCTACCGGCGAGACGGAGACTCCTGATGGATGTTGGAAACAGCATTATGCTTTATGGGAGCGAAATTTGGGCCGAAACACTGGATGTTAAGAAGCGGATAAACGCAGTGGTATCGGTGCAGAGAACGGCTGCATTGCGTATTGCGTCGGCATATCGTACGGTATCCGCTCCAGCCGTAGTGGTGATAGCGTGCATTATCCCTGTGGATCTGCTGGCAGCGGAGCGGATGGAGATTTATAGGGCAAAAAACGGATGAAAGTCACATAACCGCTCATTTCAGGGAAAACAACATTTCAAAATGGCAACAACGATGGAACGAGGAAGATAGAGGAAGATGGACGGCGAGACTTATTCCGGACATAAGGCCATGAATCGGTCGGAAATTTGGAGCGATAAACTACTACGTTACACAGATGCTATCGGGTCACGGATATTTTAGGAAATTTCTGCACAGAATGGGCAAGGCCGCCTCCCCTTACTGCCCGTACGAGGAAGGGGAGGTAATTGATGACGCAAAGCACACTGTTTTCGAGTGTGCACGCTGGCAGAGCTATCGCTTTGTACTGACGTCAATAGTCGGAACGATCACAGCCGCTAATATTGTCGGGGTTATGACTGTGAGTAGTGAAAATTGGACCTCGGTAGTGAATTACGTAGAGCGCATTCTGAGAGGGAGGAAGAGAGATATTGAAGCTGCAGAACGAGTAAGCATGTCGGCATAGGTGATACTGTCACACGTGCCGGGCGTAACCAAGACGATGATCTAGACGAAAGGAATAGTGGACACGCTTAGATGTCTCTTTAACTTTCGACACGCAGTGCGGACGCGGATATGAACACGCAGGGCCAAAGGGACAAAGAGACTCCACTCCGAAGTAATACCACAGTAGTTCCGGAGTGGACACAACAAGTCCAAGAGACGAGGGGGGATTTAGTGGATGAGGGCCCCACACACGGGGGACGTGACGGCTTCCACTATGGTGCGGTGAGGTACATTTACCCCTCCTCGGCGTGAAAAAAACAAAAAAATCCCTCCGCCCTATAGGAAGCATGTCCATAGACTTGGCGGTCTTTCAAAAGACTCTTGCAAGTTGTGGTTTAAATACCCAAGTCCTCGACTCCTTCCATGACGAGGCTATATACCGTGGCAATAGAAAGATTTATTCTTAAGTAGAAATGACTTCACGTAAGAGATATTTGGTTCCTGGGTTGCAAATTGATTTGTGTTATCAGAACGGCATTAACATCTGGACTAAGTGGGCCCTTATCCTTCAAGGAAGGTCCTACACGTAACCTAAGGAAGGAAGGAAATTACTTAAACGGTCTGTTCTATGCCTAAGCCATCGCGACGGCCTATTATGCGCTTAGCAAAGGGAAATGCCAACCACGTATTATTAATATAAAAACCTGTAACAAGTTTTTCATTCGATCTGCTCCTCTTGCTGTCTGGTACAGTGCCATTCTCAAAATATTAGAATCTCTTGCGTTCATGTGTTCTGCGGTATCGAATTCTTTAGTCAATTGGTACAGAATCTGTGGGAGATAATCCAATCTGGTCTTGTAAGACACATTTTGACACAAGCTATCAGAGCTTATGTCAATCTGCTGTTGTAAGGCGTCTGAGCGCTCCCCTAATATCCGCTTCTTATAAGAAGAAGAAGGCTAGCTATAGAGAGAGTATTCTGTGACAGTTCTTAGTCACTCTTTTCCAGCTTATCACCAAATCCGTCTTTTTATATCAACACCCTATAAGTATGCTGTAAATATTTCCATGTTGCACTCTCTCTCTCTCTCTAACAGTTTAAAAAGGTAGTAAAAGTGCGACATATAAAATGGTGTTGCCACGTTGTGTAAGGCTGACAGAGTTATTTACAAAATATTTATTCAAGATTTTCTTTTTTCATTTTCTCCAGTTTTTTTAATAAATAAATAAAATTTAAAAGTGTTTAATATTAATAAAAAACGTTACGTTACGTTACACGCTTACACCTGCTATTACCATAGGGAGTTTAACTTGCAACGAGGGAGAGCAAACAAAAAATGTGTACAAATATTTGTTATCG
This sequence comes from Sarcophaga variegata, assembly GCA_932273835.1. Lineage (NCBI taxonomy): Eukaryota > Metazoa > Arthropoda > Insecta > Diptera > Sarcophagidae > Sarcophaga > Sarcophaga variegata. The sequence goes on along the minus strand of OW026361.1, from coordinate 11,361,945 downwards.
ATACAAAAGCTTATGGACAGGAAGCGGATGTGACAGAATATTTCAAAAAAAGGAGAGAAAAATTACAATGAAAAAGGCAAAAGTGTCAGTATTCTGCTTCAAGGAGAAAAAAATTGAATTTGTTTAAAAAAAAAAAAAACATTTATTGGAAATACCGAATCGACCCTCCCCCAACAGATTTTTTCGTTCTTGTATGAATTTATTAAAATATTTGAGGGCGAAGTTACCAAGTTATTAATAGTTTAACTGAAGAAAAAAATATGGGGATTTGTTTATTACTCTTTGGTTTTGCGCTTTAAAACCCAGATTACACTATGTTAAGTACGACCACATAGTGATGCCACTATTAAAGGGTGTTTTTTATAAAGGTATAGAACTTTAAGTTGGCATTACTTTTCAAGATGGCGACCGATTTAACAGCTGTCAAGTGATTTATTCTCAGTTTGGTTTGGCAATTCATCATGAATAGACTCACGCTTGAACAACGCTTGCAAATAGTGCAATTTTTTTTTCGAAAATAATGGTTCTGTGCGGAAAACGTATCGCGCACTACGTCCATTTTATCGTCGACAAAATCGTCCATCAGAGCAGTTAATTCGATTAACCCTGGAACGTTTTCGCACCACGTTTACTCTTATTGATAACTCGCATCCCCAGAGACGCTGTACGGTGCGTACAGAAGAAGCTATTGCTGCTGTAGAGCGTAGCATTGCGGAAAACCCGAATGAGTCCATCCGCCATCGAGCACAAGAATTGGATCTGTGGCCATCCAATTTATGGAAGATTTTGCGGAAGGATCTTGGTTTGCGTGCTTACAAAATCCAACTCGTGCAAGAATTGAAGCCAAACGATCATCAAGTAAGGCGTAGATTCGTCGAATGGGCCCTAAACGAGATTACCGTTGTTCCCGATTTTCATAAGCGAATTTTGTTTAGCGATGAAGCGCACTTCTGGTTGAATGGCTACGTCAACAAACAAAACTGCCGCCTTTGGAGTGAAGGTAATTCTCAAGTGTATGTGGAAACACCGTTACATTCAGAAAAACCGACTGTTTGATGCGCTTTATGGGCTGGTGGAATCATTGGTCCGTACTTTTTCAAAAACGATGGTGGCCAGAACGTTACCGTCAATGGTGATCGGTATAGAGCCATGATTACTAACTTTTTCATTCCTGAATTGAATAACCATGATGTCCAGGAGATGTGGTTTCAACAAGACGGCGCAACATGTCACACAGCTCGTGCCACAATAGATTTATTGAAAGACACATTTGGTGACCGCCTAATTTCACGTTTTGGATCTGTGAATTGGCCTCCAAGATCTTGTGATTTAACACCGCTAGACTACTTTCTGTGGGGCTATGTAAAGTCATTGGCCATTTGGAAGACAACATTCGCCGTATTATTGCCGATATACGGCCACAAATGTTGGAAAAAGTCATCGAAAATTGGACGTCCAGATTGGACTACAACCGCGCCAGCCGTGGCGGTCATATGCCAGAAATCATATTTAAAATGTAATGCCACAAGATTATCTTTCGGATAAATAAAATTCATGCCAATCGAATAATCCATCGTTATTTTATTGCAACTTAAAGTTCTATACCTCTATAAAAAACACCCTTTAGATTCCCTCCCCTGTTGCAGGACTCGTTCCGTTCGCAAACAATTCAACCTGATCCACATAAGCCTGGAGATTCTACAATATCTCCTGTTCCTCCATAAGGAGACCACTTTCCGTCTCAACATCTAATCGCTTTGCCAGAAGTTTTGTCCCAGAACACGCATAAAGGACTATAAGTGTAGGGTGCTTCATCAATGTATCTCTTGCCAGCTAATCGACAACCTTATTACTCCAACTAACGACGATGAAATCTTTCCAGGACTTTCCAGGAGGCCATCCACACAGCTAGGCTGAAATCTGTGGCATACTTTTAGATTCAATTATTCTTTAATTACAAACTAATTCCCTCTTTTATCCATTTTTCTAATGAAGGCTCCATCTAAATTTCTGTTAAATTTAATATTGGATGCAATCTGCCGCATACTTTCAGGCTGCCGTAGAGTTTTCCCCCTCCGTTGTGGTTAAAGCATACATTTAGGCAAAATATTGTAGCATACTTTAAGGCTGGCGACTAGCTAAAAACACCAGAGCTATTTCTCAGCCCTCCATTTCCCTAATATAGCCTACTCTACTCTACTCCCGTTAAAGCAATTATTTAGTAGAAACAAATCTGTGGCATACTTTTAGGCTTACACATCAAATAAATCCAGTGTTGTTAATATCTTAACTAAATTATTGACTCGTTAATTATTTAATCTCTAGAGTATTCGAACTGCTTACAATACGTTTTCCAATTTTCTTTTTATACCACGAAAAAGAAAAAAAGAGTGTTTAGTTTTTGCAAACTTCTCTCTATGAAACATACTTAAGCAATTAAAACATACTTCTAGGCATTATATAGTTTATAAGTTGCCCTTTTTATTTATTAAAGGCACGTAACATATTGGTCTAGTTGTAGCCAATAATTATTATTCTAGACACATATTGTTGGCCAATATAACTACCAGCATACATATTGAATAAAATAAATCCTTAAATGAATAATGAATGGCATGAATGAAATAAAACACAGTGATTAATTGCTTAAGTGCGTAATTCTATTTTTAGACATTGAAATAACTGTACACATTCAATTCATTTCATTACACATGATTTCATTACATTTTTATTTTCATTTTTATTCTCCTTTAAGTTTCCACTCACAGTTATTGTTCATAAAATTTGCGGGGAGAAGAAAAAACTTGCACAAGAAAACCATTATCCTGTCACGTACTTGTTATGAAACAGAAAATATGTACTTATAATACAAAAATAATTATAATTATACGAGGGAGGGTAAATATACACAGAAAAAATGATGTTTAATCAAAAGAAAACGGAGGTATTGTTTATATGTTAGAAGCACTCTTAAGAAAAAGAATGATGTTTGGTGGTTTAGTGAATATCCCCTCAGCTTATTTAATCTGACAACGTATTTTCTATATGCTCTTCACGTCGTGGCACGCTTTGCTAAGCAACTTGGTTCTGAATAGTTAGGTCGTTAAGTTCATTATAAAGGGTGTTTTTTACAGAGGTATAGAACTTTAAGTTGCAATAAAACAACGATGGATTATTCGATGGACATGAATTTTTTTTATCCGAAAGATAATCTTGTGGCATTACATTTTAAATATGATTTCTGCCATATGACCGCCACGGCTGGCGCGGATGTAGTCCAATCTGGACGTACAATTTTCGATGACTTTTTCCAACATTTGTGGCCGTATATCGGCAATAATACGGCGAATGTTGTCTTCCAAATGGTCAAGCGTTTGTGGCTTTACCGCATAGCCCAATGACTTTACATAGCCCCACAGAAAGTAGTCTAGCGGTGTTAAATCACAAGATCTTGGAGGCCAATTCACAGGTCCAAAACGTGAAATTAGGCGGTCACCAAACGTGTCTGTCAATAAATCTATTGTGGCACGAGCTGTGTGACATGTTGCGCCGTCTTGTTGAAACCACATCTCCTAGACATCATGGTTATTCAATTCAGGAGTGAAAAAGTTAGTAATCATGGCTCTATATCGATCACCATTGACTGTAACGTTCTGGCCACCATCGTTTTTGAAAAAGTACGGACCAATGATTCCACCAGCCCATAAAGCGCACCAAACAGTCAGTTTTTCTGGATGTAACGGTGTTTCCACATACACTTGAGGATTACCTTCACTCCAAATGCGGCAGTTTTGTTTGTTGACGTAGCCATTCAACCAGAAGTGCGCTTCATCGCTAAACAAAATTCGCTTATGAAAATCCGGAACAACGGTAATCTCGTTTTGGGCCCATTCGACGAATCTACGCCTTACTTGATGATCGTTTGGCTTCAATTCTTGCACGAGTTGGATTTTGTAAGCACGCAAACCAAGATCCTTCCGCAAAATCTTCCATAAAGTCGATGGACACAGATCCAATTCCTGTGATCGATGGCGGATGGACTCATTCGGGTCTTCCTCAATGCTACGCTCTATAGCAGCAATAGCTTCTTCTGTACGCTCCGTACAGCGTCTCTGGGGATGCGAGTTATCAATAAGAGTAAACGTGGTGCGAAAACGTTCCATGGTTAATCGAATTAACTGCTCTGATGGACGATTTTGTCGACGATAAAATGGACGTAGTGCGCGATACGTTTTCCGCACAGAACCATTATTTTCGAAATAAAATTGCACTATTTGCAAGCGTTGTTCAGGCGTGAGTCTATTCATGATGAATTGCCAAACCAAACTGAGAATAAATCACTTGACAGCTGTTAAATCGGTCGCCATCTTGAAAAGTAATGCCAACTTAAAGTTCTATACCTCTATAAAAAAACACCCTTTACCACTTCATTCATATCCTAGACAGGTCGGCTGCCCGAGAGCATTTGCTTCCTTAGTCCACGTGTCCTCTTCTTGAATGTAGCGAATTGGATCCACACTTTACTTTAAACCCCCTCTATCTCCTAGTCCCAGTGGTAGCTGGACCTAGGCTATGGATCGCCTGAGAATTATTAAGTATGTTCCCTATTTCACCCAAAATCGTAAGGTGACCAGTAATTTGACCTGCCTTCGGTTTTTTCTTCCTATAAATGGAGATTTCCCGCACAGAAGAGTCCTCACGTTAAGCGGTATTAGACTCTAAAAATCCTATGTAGTTGAAATAAATTTTAGAACTGTTGCGGTACATAGCCATGCAAGCTTCTGTACTCTACAAAGCCTCGAGATAGCCATACTACAGTGCTATGTAGAATTACAGGCTTCAGACAATTTAAGGCTATTATCCCAGGGCCCGCCATCTAACGTTTTCCGCCATCTAACGTTTTTTTTTTCAACTAGTGCTTATTTCGTGAATGGTAACACTTAGCTCATGTCTGATTTGACAGATAATTAGTTTTACCCTTCCGCTGAACGAATATGGTTGTGTATACGCTTGAACAACGCTGGGAAATATTGCGACATTACTTTGAAAATCATGGTAATGTTTCAGAATGTGTGCGAAAATTGCGTACGGATTTTGGAAGAAGAGAAGCACCGTCAGCTCCGTATGTTCGTTATCTTGTGGAAAAAGTGAAAGAAACTGGCATCCTCATCGCCAAAAACAGTGCGTACACCCGAGAATATTGCTGCTGTGGCAGAAAGTGTGCGTGAAGCGCCATCAACATCAATTCACTGTCGTTCTCAACAATTGAACATTTCGGAGACATCATTGAGACGAATTTTGCATAAAGACCTTGGTATGACGCCATACAAAGTCCAATTGGTTCAGGAGTTGAAGCCAATTGACCAACCAATGCGTTTTCGCTTCGCTAAGTGGGCCTGCGATCGACTTACAGAAGATGCCGATTTTAGCAAAAAAAAAATCATCTTTTCAGATGAAGCTTGTTTTGATCTTGTCCAGTATGTAAACAAGCAAAATTCTCGCATTTGGGGCACAGTAAACCCGCACGCATACATTGAAAAGCCGACGCACCCTAAACGAGTCACTGTTTGGTGCGGATTTTGGTCCAGAGGCATGATTGGGCCATTTTTCTTCGAAAATGAGTAAGGAGTGGCCGTTACAGTCAATGGCGATCGTTATCGGGCCATGTTGAACGAATTTTTGTTCACAAAAATTGAAGAGGAGGACATTGGCAACATTTGGTTTCAACAGGACGACGCTACGTGCCACACAGCCAGCCGAAGCTACACTCGATGTTTTGCGCCCTGTTTTTTAAGATCGCATTATCAGCCGCAGAGCTGATGTCGTTTGGCCATCTCGGAGCTGCGATTTGGCACCGTTGGACTATTATTTGTGGGGTGCCGTCAAAGATAAGTGTTACGCCGACAAGCCAGAGACAGGACTTTAAAGGACAATATTCATGAAGCCATTGGTGAAATACAGCTGCACTCAATCGATAATGTGCTTAAAAATTGAACCGATCGTGTAGGCTACTGCATGGCCAGCCGAGGCAGCAATTTGAATGAAATTATTTTCCATTATTAACCGGAAGGATTGTACTTTCAAATTAAAAAAAGGAATTTGAGAAAATATTCAGTAGTTTTTTTTAAAGCATTTAAAAAAAAAAGTTATTTGGTGGACACTTTAGTTATGTCGCAGCAGAAACAGTTCTTGTAGATTCACTTATGGAAATTACACTTCCCAAATAATTTTCCTATCCATGATGATGATGATGATGGTGACGACCAAATATTTTCCTTGTAATTAAGAAAAAACTTCAATATCGTTGTTTCCATAAATAATAGGGTACCCTCCAACTGTTCTGCAATCGTCTCCAGATGATTATTCCTGATAATAGCAGAGATAACATCGAAATATCCACAAATCGTGTATTCCTTTCCCTTAAGAAGCCTAATTATATCGACAACTAAGCCAGACAATATTAGAAAAAATTGTAAACCACCTTAAGGGGATCATACTCCTTTACATTCCATTCTCAGCATCCTTATAGAAGAATAGATTTTACGATGAAAGCATATTAATTGCAGCTATGTGAACGTGTTTCGTGCTCTATTGAGCGATACGACTGGAAAAAAAATTCTGGGTTTCCTGGTAGTCTAGTGGGTAGGGTGCTAGACTATTAGCGTGAGGATCGTGGGTTCGATTCCCACCAGAGACTCTGGTCTGTGAAATTCCATCGAACATATGATCAAAGTTACGCAGCTCGTATGTAATTAAAATATAATTTGTAATTGTATTGTAATTAATAAATAAATAAAAAACAATGCTTTACTGCCTGGCCTTGAATAATAAGGAAATCCAGCTTTGTATTGCAATTGGCCATTGCCATGTGCTTCTAATAACGTAAGTCGTTTACATGTAATCGCCTGTTGTAGCCCTTTGGGTGGTGCAGAGCATCATAATGACGGTTTTGACCATTTATTATACGTTTACTTGTTAAATAATATTTTTCCCTTTCCTAATTGAATACCAAATATGTATGTATATGTATTCTGATGACTTCTGGAAAATTATTTGTGATAAGCTGTAGAAAGACTTCTTCAGACAAGTAGTCACGGAAATATTTTTATTTCTCTTAAAAAATTTTGAAGGTTCTACAAGCACTCTTATCGAAACATTTGTTTGTGCGAAACAATTTGAATATTATAAATATTTAAATATGTACCTGCTTTATTTATTATTTTTATTACATTTTGTTTTTGTTCGTTATAAACTGTACACGAAATAATTATAATTTTCACTTTTGCACTTTGTTTTCTAACACACACCAGGCCTTAAAGAGAAAAAACACAAAAACCACAACAATATTTTGCACGAAACATATGGTCACATACAAATACACTTACAAAGAGCACAAAGAGAAAAAAACCACCAAAAGAAAAAAAGTGTTGTAAATAAGAATGTAAATATTTAACCTTAAACTACTTGACCTTAGAAAAACATTAAAAACAAAAGAAAAGAAATCATTAAAAACTAACAACACAGTAACACTAACACTACTCTGCTACTAACAGTAAGAAAATCTTTTGTAAAAAGGCAATTTCACAATATAATTATTAAACAAAAAAAAAAAAAAGAAAAAAGAAATGTAAATATAACGGCAAATAGAATATAAAATTTATATATGTAAATATGTATGCTTATAAGCAGGACAAGAGCTATAGAAACAAAACAAACATTTCATATGATGCACAAAATACACCAAAAACTCGCTAAAACAGGCAGACATTAACAACAAAGAAAAATGAGAGTCAGCGTAACATGTTAGCACAACAATGGAATTTTTTACACTTACCACCACTAATAACAATTGCATGTAAAAAAAAAACACATAATAACAGCGGAACAAAATAAATACATTACCAAAAACACGTAAACATTGTAAATAACAAAAACAACAGAAAAACAACAACAAATCAAATAAAAACAATGAATAACACATTAACTCATATGTATGTACATACATATATGTAAATATTTGTTTACATTTGCTTTAAACAGGATATTCAAAGTGTTTTAAAAACAACAACAACAACAACAACACACACAGAGTCACAATGCATGTTATAAAAGCAATTGGTTTCCACACTGTATTAAATTTAAAACACCTCCTGCACCTCTCCCAGCAATACCCTCTTTAACCCAGCCACTCATCGTCATATAACAAAATTGGACTCTCTTCAAAACGTATGCATGATAACAACACATAAACTCTCATTTTAAGTACAAATAAAAACAAAAATAATGACTTTTTTCTCTCTCTTTTTTTTATTATCAATTTACAGCTGCAACAATAACGACAACGACAACAGTATAAAAAGCCACACATATGTATAAAAAGCCAGTGTTATAAAAAGAAAGGATTTATAACCCAGTGAAGGCAGTGTTGCTAATATACAAAAAGCACGTTTTAAATTTAAATCAATAGAAATCAAATATAAAATATATTCTAAATAAATTGATTAAATTTAAATTATCATAATCCAAGAGAAAAAACCAAATCAATTATTAAAACAGTAAACAAAATAAAATAAAATAAAACTTATAAAAAAATAATAAATCGCTTGGAATAAAAAATAGCAGATTAACACAAATCATACGTAAATAATCGTGTAATAAATGCAATAAAAATCAAATAATTAATAAAACTAAAAAAATTAAGGAATAAATAAACAGAATAAATTAAATTTCAAAAAGAAAAAAAGGTATTTAAAAATTATTAATAATTCAAACATATAATCTAAAAACCTAAACAAAAAAATACAGAAAATATTAACGAAAAAACAATAACAATTAAAAAATAATAAAAAAATCATTAAAAAATTATTAAGAAAAAATAATAAAAAAGCGTTAAATTTTATTTTTCAAAGAAAAAAAAATTAGTCTGATGAGAATGATTTCCTTTATTATTCATAACAGATGTATACTTTAAACAATTCTGTTTTAAAAATCAAATTCCCAGTTGCACTTTTAGTTTCAGCAACCCAGACAAAAAAGTGTTCTTCAATAAACCAAATTTGAAAGACTTTAAATCAAAATCAGGTATTTTTGTCTTTATAAATCCATATCAGTTCTATTTTTTCAATCTCCAGACCTCATCCTACAACATCAAGTCGTATTTAAAATTTTTCAAGTGAATATCAAACTTTTTAAAACAAATCCAGGATTAACTTTTTGTCTTTATACAATAAAATATGCCCACAGCAGGCAAGGCACGATTAGAACGAAGGAAATGCGAAATTACAGCTTCTAATACGTTCAAATTTATTCGGAAAATATTTCCATTCTTACACAAATCGCAAGGAATTAATGTACAAATCCAGGAGAAGAAAAAAAATAAAATTTCCACAAGTTTTCGCATTTTAAAAATTTAAAAAAATTTCACTCCCTCCCAATTTGTGGAAACCCATGATATAAACTGATACTCCCTCCAAACAACGTACGTGGCGTACTCAATGAGCAAAGTATGTCATTACAGTAATGAATACTACAGACAACTACATTTTTACAGAGCTTGTATCATTTCTAGGCAACGACTGATGGCAACCCTGTCATCCCAGTACATGTTAAAATAGAAAAAACACTTGTTCAGTGTGAAAAACTTGATCAAAAAAAAAGAAAGATTCAATAAAAGATAGGGAAGATGCTTTATGATACTTATAGGTTCCTTAAAAGGAAAAGGAAGTAATAAAAACATTTAAATAAGTGGTTTAAAAGAGTTTTTTAAAAGAACTGTTTTAATTAGCACTCACAAAAATCAGATATTCATGACGGTTGGTGTCATTGCCGGTATTCAGTTAAAATTGCCAGGAATATCAATTTACGACTTTTGCCGTAGCTGTAACGAAGCTGTTACTTCCTTTGACCTGATTCCTCACTCGCAACAAGCAAGTTCATGCATGGCAGTGTTATTATCTGCCATGCATGAACTCTTGGTATGAAATATCCAACCTATAGACGGTTGAATGGTATATAATGCCATGAATTACTAATCTGTTCGCTTTCTGGCAGAAAAGTATCTAATTTGTATTGATATGGATCATATGAAGGCATTGACATTGATAGAAACCTTACTATTCATTGGCTCTAATCACACGAGAACAATTTTTAGTCGCATAATTTTTGTTCTTTTCAAATCACACGGGATGAATATTAGTTTGGCATGAAATTAAAATGAAACCCCAGGCCAGACATCAAACAAAATACAAAAAGTATTTCTTCGGCGACTTCTTCTCAGCAGATGTCTGGCAAAAACTCTGAGAGTAAATAAAAATTGCCATGAAAAGTTTCTCAAAAATCAGTCGTTCGGAGTCGACTTTAAACTGTAGTTCCCACCACTCACGTATAAAATTAACACACACAACATAAGTGGTGTGAGAAACTAGGTCGTAATCCTGACTGAAGGGTTCTAATGACCCGTTATGTATGTATACACAGCTTTGTATGTATTATTGTTTTTGCATTCTTTTGATTTTAAAAATGTCCATGTATTCGTTTTGTGCTGGTAATGCCAGCTAAGCATTGAAACTTTACGCCAGCGAAAAATCATTCTCTCTACCTTTCTTTCTATCATTTTACGCCAGCACAATTGTTCTCGTGTGATTAGAGCCATCCAACAGTTTTTTGAAACAACCACTTGCCCTCTATCTTACACGTGTATAAGAGCCACTCTTATACTTACGTGAGTATCTGTTATCTTAAGCTGTACAAAAAATTCTTTTGATTCTTTATGTGAACCGCAAGAACTTCCAGTAAAATGTATTTTCTGTATGATCCTGAATTTTCTTTAAAATTGTTTTCAAAGTCTCTACCAAAAATTTAACAAAAACGCTTAATTGAACACACTTTAATATTGCAGATGATGCTGTAAAAGCTTGTAAGAAAATAAATTCAAACAAAACTAATTAAAATAAAAACAAATCTTATAAATAAATAACACAAAAACCTTCATTTTTTCCTTATAAGAAAACAAAAACAGACAAACGAAAGACTTATAAAAAGTCTTAAAGAAATTGGAAAAGAGAGAATGAAAAATAACTTTTACAAAGTCAAGGTCAAAGAGAGAACGCATTTGCATCTCAAACATTAGCAAAAACAAAACAAGAACTCTTAAAAGAAGCCCCCAAAAAGAAATATGCAAATGAAAAATACAATTTTACATATACTGACATACATGTATAAAAACCAACAACAAGGACTACAACAACAACAACATACTTTACTGTTGTAATTAACAAAAATGATAATGATAATAATGACAACATTAACTTACTCAGCAAGAACAGCAACAGCAGCATCAGCAGCAGTAGCGAAAACAGCAACAGCAACAACATTAACTGTAACTGGAAACGCAAAGAGTTTAACAGCAGACTAGTTGTTGCTACGTTTCTAGTGTTGCCTTACTCTCTAACAACTGCAAACGTGTATTCATTGTATGCTACAAGAGAGAGCGAGTGAGAGAGTGCAAAAAAACACACTCAAGTTGTAAAGAACACGTTCTTTAATTACTGCAAGGCGGCAAAGACACTTAAAAATATAAGAAACACTGAAAAAAAGAAGAAGAAAAAAAACGGCTTATGAATGTAAGTCTTGTTTGAAACAAAAGGTTACAAGGACAAGGTCAATAATAAAAATTAAAAAAAAACAACATTTTAAATACAAAAACAAATAAAGGAAACAAACGTAAACATAAAACACAGAATAATTTATTAAATTTTGAAACAAATGAAATTAATGCCACGCAAATAACGCGAAACGGAACTAAAACGGAAGGCCTACGTATGCTGTGCCGTTTTAAACTGTTGTGACACAAACTCTTTAAGGCTATAAGAACAACGCTTGTGTTTCATTAAATTTTGCAAATAATTTTGAAAAATTTAATTTCATTTCCTTTTAATAAATAAATTTAAATACGAAAAAAATCCAGACGAAATGCCGGAACAGGACAATTATGATGATGAGGTAAATTTTATTGAATTTTTAATTTAATTTAAAAAAAATTTAAATTTAATTTAGAAAACATCTAGAATTAAAGAATACTTTTAGAGATATATTAAAAAAATTATGTTTTAAATGAATACATTTTCAATAAGAATTTAAAACCACATTTTAAATAAAATCGGAATTAAATGTCAAGTCTAGGGTCCGCCAAATAACTTTTTTTTTGAAAATTCTTTAAAAACAAAAATTACTGAATATTTTCTCAAAAATCTTTTTTTATTTGAAAGTACAATCCTTACGGTTAATAATGGAAAATAATTTCATTCAAATGCCTGTCTCGGCTGGCCATGCAGTAGCCTAGACGTTCGGTCCAATTTTTAAGCACATTATCGATTGTGTGCAGCTGTATTTCACCAATGGCTTCACGAATATTGTCCTTTACAGCGTCAATTGTCTCTGGCTTGTCGGCGTAACACTTATCTTTGACGGTACCCCACAAATGATAGTCCAACGGTGTCAACATCAGCTCTGCGGCTGATAATGCGATCTTCAAAAACAGGGCGCAAAACATCGAATGTAGCTTCGGCTGTGTGGCACGTAGCGCCGTCCTGTTGAAACCAAATGTTGCCAATATCCTCCTCTTCAATTTTTGTGAACAAAAATTCGTTCAATATGGCCCGATAACGATCGCCATTGACTGTAACGGCCACTCCTTGCCCATTTTCGAAGAAAAATGGCCCAATTATGCCTCTGCACCAAAATCCGCACCAAACAGTGACTCGTTTTGGGTGCGTCGGCTTTTCAATGTATGCGTGCGTGTTTTCTGTGCCCCAAATGCGACAATTTTGCTTGTTTACATGCCCGCCAAGATCAAAATGAGCTTCATCTGAAAAGATGATTTTTTTTGCCAAAATCGGCATCTTCTGGTGTAGGCTACTGCATGGCCAGCCGAGGCAACTATTTGAATGAAATTATTTTCCATTATTAACCGGAAGGATTGTACTTTCAAATAAAAAAAAAATTTGAGAAAATATTCAGTAGTTTTTTTTTAAAGCATTTTCAAAAAAAAAGTTCTTTGGCGGACCCTTTATTTGGGTAAATTTTTTACACTGTGTCGTATTTTATCACAATACCAAAGCGTAGATTTCAAAAACCATAAAATAAAACAAGAATTCATCGTAGTCTATGTTGTCTAGATTATAAGACTCCGAGTGAGTGGGCATTGGTTAATAAGATTTTACTTTTTAGTCCCATTGTGCGCTGTAGCACTCTACGAGAGGTGTACGTAGCGACTAGAAAGGTCAGTTGGGTTAAGCGACACTATCTCTAAAATTTAGTAGGGCCTTTAGGATTAAAGTACCTTTCAGGGAACATTAAATGTCGGTACGAAGTGATATCGATCCTTACGTACTGTTCGAAGATGCACAGAATGGATGGTAAATTTATTCAGGGTCAAGTTAGTTTTCGGTTTTACTCAAAATATTCGAAGAGTGGCACTGTTTTCACAAGGATATTTCACTGAAGACGGAAACAAGAATAAGATCGACTATTTATTCAGGTTTGTTTTCTGTTCATCTTAGATGAATTCAATAATATATCCACAAAGCATTCAAAAGTTAAATCTGGAAGCTTCCATGGAATCTTCAAAGCAGCATTCGCTCACTGGGTCAGCCTGGATCATGATAACGAACTGACATGGATTCGAAAGTATTCGAGCCTACGAGGGAATGATATTGCAAACGATTAGGCTTCTTAAGGATCGTGGGAAGTTTACTGATCAAAGTACTGTAGAACTTTATAGGTGAATGACTGTCAAGAAGATATAACACCAGACCTGGCACAACATCGAATAATATTTTGCATTTTCTGCCAATGGAAAGAACAACAATCTTCCTGATCTTTGGCAAAAAGACAAATAGGCTTCTTACAGGTCATAACACTGTGAAATATACGTATGAGTTACCCATATTACAGCTATTAAAGAAGTTATCACGATGAATCCCTCTAGGGAGCTTATCAGCTACGTATTCAATACGGCAACGTTTAATTGTAATTACCGGATGAGGACAGGATTGATTGCATTCTCTTCTTAAATTGCATACATGCATAACACAATTGGTTATTACAACCCTTCAGTCAGGATTACGACCTAGTTTTTTACACCACTTATGTTGTCTGTGTTCATTTTATACGTGAGTGGCGGGACTTACAGTTTAAAGTCGATTCCAAACGACAGATTTTTTTGAGAAGCTTTTCCATGGGAATTTTATTTCAATATTATTCCAATAAGCCAACAGACTACCTACTAGACTACGGCGTCGTCACTGTCACTAAAGAGGCTATTCGATGTAAAATAAGGTCAGTTCATGCAGCGTACAGACTCTCTTCTGTATGACCATTCTCCTCCGTCTACTGCATTTTGTGTGGATGTAGACCCAAGTCGTCGTGGCTTATGAGGTAGTATATTGGCTTATTAGACGTGAGGAATCGGTTCAAACCCCAGGTCAGGCATCACCAACTGAACGAAATATGAAAAAATATTTCTTCGGCGACTTCCTCTCAGCAGATTTCTTCGAAGTCGATGTCGACTTTAAAGACTTCGAACGACAGGTGTTTGAGAAACTTTTCATGACAATTTTGTTTACTCTCAGAGTTTTTGCCAGAAATCTGCCGAGAGGAAGCCGCCGCAGAAACATTTTTTTCATATTTTCGTTTTGATGTCTGACCTGGGGTATGTCTATTCAGCAAACACACTACCTATTAGACTACGGCGACTACTAAATTGCATGGTCTTCTTAAATGCATGGTCGCATTACTGCAGCTCTTACAGGTTTCTAACGTTCTTAGAAGTCATACCCAAAGGCTTTATATTCTCTATGATTTCTGTCGGAGCTATGGATCTGAGGAGGAAGGCGAACAGACGAACAGACTAACTTATTGCTATGAAAAGGCGGAGGGTCTTGACCTTCAATCATTATCCGTCATCTTTGATTGAACTCTCAAGAATTAAGATTACTAAAATAGCCTGACTTATGAGGATTGGAGAGATTGTTTAATCTTCGGAGTGGGTACTGATTTCATTTGACCTCTGGCCTAAGCGGCTGCTTATCCTTTTCTGTCCCTAACTTAATTCTATTAACAACGACATTTATGTTAATATGTTTCTGCATTACGGACTGCTTCTCATTCCCCCGAGCCCGATTTTTCCTTTGTCACTGTAGCACGAACCAATTGTACCATTTCAAGAATGTTGTTATAAAGCGTGATTTTTTAAGAGCTATAGGAAATTTTTCACAAAAAAAAAACTCATAAAATTCAGAAAAATGCATGAAATATTTATTTGAATCGATAGCAGGGTCCATATTATTTAATGTTTGAAGATTATTTCATGCAAATGTTGACCGCGATTGCACCTCAAATGGTCCATCCGCTTAGTCCAATTTTGGCATACTCTTTCCTCTTTCTTTCTTTCGGTATCTCACGAATAAATGCTTCAATGTTGTCTTCCAATGCGTCAATTGAAGCGGGCTTGTCTGTATAGACATGAGCTTTAACATAAACCCACAAAAAATAGTCTAAAGGCGTTAAATCGCACGATCTAGGCGGTCAATAGACCGGTCCGGAACGTGAAATAAAATGTTCATCGAACTCGCCTCTCAATAAGTCCATTGTTACGCGTGCTGTGTGGCATGTGGCACCGTCTTGTTGAAACCACATGTCATGCAATTCAAGCTCTTGCATTTTGGGTAAAAAAAAGGTGGATATCATCTCACGGTAGCGCTCACCATGCACAGTTACGTTACGATTCGCAGCATCTTTGAAGAAGTACGATCCAATGATGCCACCAGCCCATAAACCGCACCCAACTGTGACTTTTTCTGGATGCATTGGTAGCTTTTGCAATGCTTCTGGCAGATCTTCACTCAAAATCGACAATTCTGCTTATTTACGTATCCATTGAGCCATTATCCATGAGCTTCGTCACTGAACACAATTTTTCGATAAAGAAATGGATCTTCGGCCAACTTTCCAAGAGCCCATTCACCAAAAATTCTGTGTTGTGGTAGGTCGTTCGGCTTCAATTCTTGCACCAGCTGTATTTTGAAAGGCTTCACACCTAAATCCTTCCGCAAAATTTGCCACGTTGTTGAGTAACAGAAGCCCAATTGCTGCGAACGGCGACGAATCGATAATTGATGGTCATCATTAACACTGGCCGGCCGATACAGCTGCGATATTTTCTTCAGTTCGCACTCGACGTAAGCGTGTTGGTGGTTTAATGTCCAACAATGTAAATTTGGTGCGAAATTTAGTCCCAATAGCCCAAATAGCCGCTTCAGTGGGTCGATTAAACTGATCATAAAATGGAAGAAGCGCGCGATGAACTTTCTTAACAGCGCACGCATTTTGATAATAAAATTCAATGATTTGCAAGCGTTGTTCGTTTGTTAGACGATTCATGGTCAAATTAGAGACCAAACTGAAGATGTTTGAAAGTGAAACAGAACACGAAACGAGCGTGAGCTGTTTAAACCAGTGTTGCCAAAAAGATAATAGCTAAAAAATCACCCGTTACATCCAGGCAAGCTAATCTGCTAAAAAGCCCAAAAGAACTCCCTATCGAGAGGTATTGGAAGGCATGGATAAGAAAGATTAAAAAAAAATAAAATATTAATAGGAAGTGACAAACAGATAATGATACAAAAAAATAAAATTAAAAAAAAAAAAACATTTATAAACCATTAAAGCCACAAGTCTTTATAA
Organism: Sarcophaga variegata; assembly: GCA_932273835.1. Taxonomy (NCBI): domain Eukaryota; kingdom Metazoa; phylum Arthropoda; class Insecta; order Diptera; family Sarcophagidae; genus Sarcophaga; species Sarcophaga variegata. The sequence goes on along the minus strand of OW026361.1, from coordinate 11,345,202 downwards.
TGCATTCGAACAAGAACATTATTTCCTGTGTATCCGTTACTTATGCTGCTACAGGGTAAAGTGTTATTCGTAAATCATAATAAATGGTTCCCTTGGGACGTATGATTATTGTACGCTTTTAACGAATTCCATATAAAGTATACGTCCCGTATACCCATGCCTTTTTAAGAAAATTTAAATTCCTTCACACAATTTAATTTATTTTTTTGTTTTTATAAAATCCTTTCAGTTTCTTCCCCTTTTTTTGCATTCCTTCCATTTAATTTCTTTAATAATTTCCTTAATAAAAATAAACTGAATTACTAACACTTTATCAGGCAACAAAAAAAAGAAAAAGAAAGACTTGAAACGCTTCGTTAGTTTAAACCACTGTAGTGGTCATTCAATAGTTTTTTTCCTCTGCTTTTTGCAAATTTTTAAGAAATATTGTTATAATAACTCAAACAACAACAACAACAAGCAGAACATTTTACCACTAATACCCCTTAAGTTGTTGTAAATTAAGTTTCCTTATACCACCACCACAACCATAGACTGGCTGACTGACTGACTATACGAGTACTTGTGTAGTACTCCTTTGGTTTTTCATTTCTTTGTGTTTTTCTTAAAGATTAAGTTCTGGAAGGAAAACAAAAAAAAAACAAAAAAAATCATATTTGAACCCAAAAAAAAGTTAAAGAAAGCAAAAGTTTTCTAAAGTAAACAAACAGGGTGACTCAGAAGAGGATGTGAAAACTGAAACTTTATTACAGAGCAGTCTGTGTTTAAAAAATAAATTTTTTTCAAATTTTGATTAGGTTATCCGGGGAAAAAGTCGCCGTAGTCTATAGTAGGTAGTGTGTTGGCTTATTAGATGCAAAGCCAAGGTTCGAGCCCCAGTCCAGACATCAAAATAAAATACAAAAAGTATTTCTTCGGTGACTCTCTCAGCAGATTTCTAGCAAAAACTCTGAGAGTAAATAAAAATTGCCATGAAAAAGTTTCTCAAAAAAATCTGTCTTTCGGAGTCGACTTTAAACTGTAGGTCCCGCCACTCATGTATAAAATTAACACACACAACATAAGTGGTGTGAGAAACTAGGTTGTAATCCTGACTGAAGGGTTGTAATGACCAATTATGTATGTGTATCCGGGAAAAAAATGTGTCTACTTTAGGTTATGTTTAGTAGAGAACCTTCCCACTTAGGCCAGATATTAGGCACATTGAGATACTACAAATCAATTTCGAATTCAGGAATCAAAGATTCCCCATAGAAAACTTTCACTACTCCAATACTGCGTTCACGCTCAGTGATTAAACATTTCCCCTAGAAAACTTCCATGCCTCCCATCCTACGTTCATGCTTATTGTGTAGACTTTATTTAAAGGTAACAGAAAATTAAAAGTGAGGAAACTCTCACTCTCTCTCTCTCTCTTCATAGCAAAAGCCGGGTACCGATTCATGAGTTCTGTATCTCATTAGACTCATTGTTCTTGAAGAAGTCATTCCAGAGTAGAAGGATGTAGAGTTATCGCCTGTGCAGCCCTTGCGCTGACCAACTTCTTCCTCTTCCCTGATTTTGGTGGAACTTGGTCAGTACAGGGACGTTCACCCGTGGCATCACAACGGGCCGCTATGCGTGCTCAAGTGAGCTTTGTGATAACAGAGCTACCACTCAGACCTAACCTAACCTAACCTATGGCCTGTGAGAACTGCATTAGTACTTTGGATGGCCATGTAATTTAAATAAAGAAGGCAATCTGTTCTGCCTTTTACAGTCCTGAAGATTGTACTCCCATCCCCCCAATGCAGTGGAAGCTCCTTATAAAACAACCGGAGAATGTCTAACTTAATCGAAGAAAGCGGATTTGGCGGATTCTAGATAACATAAGTCCGGATGATATTTACATGTCCTTTAATTCATTTTAGAATACCTTTGAATGATAATGTGTGGCCCTGTCTTTGACCATTTTCTTCATTGGCTTAGTGGAACTAGGTCAGCACAGGAACTGTGTTTACCTGTGGCATCACAATGGCCCAACTGAGCTTTTGTTATCAAAGCTACCATTCCAACCTACCTACCTATCTTTGAATGCTCCGAAATTTCCCTGCGTAATTGTTGTTGACATATTTTTTTGCGAAATTGAACGTCTTTCCAGAAGCCTCTCATTATTCCACGAAGGGATTCCAATTGGCATGAATTGCTGTTTGGAAAATTGTCGGGTGGACACCCAATGGAATCGATTTGTTAAAAACAGGGGCCTCTCTTGTTCTACTTGGACCTATCCTGCTCATTGATACATGCATCCATAATTGGTTATTAAAACGCTTCAGTCAGGATTACGACCTAGTTCCTTATATCACGTATGTTGTGTGTGTTAATTTTTCTACATGAGTGGCGTGACCTACAGTTTAAAGCCGATTCCGAACCACAAATTTTTGAGAAACTTTTTCATGGCAATTTTTATTTGCTCTCAGAGTTTTTTGCTAGAAATCTGCTGAGAGGAAGTCGCCGAAGAAATATTCTTTCGTATTTAGTTTTGCTGAAAATGTCTGACCTGGGGTTTGAACCGATACCTTGCGTCTAATAAGTCAACACACTACCTGTTAGACTATGACGACTTCATCCTCATTGATTAGGTTAGGTTAGGTTGGAGTGGTAGCTCTGATTTCACAAAGCTCACTTGAGCACACATAGCGGCTCGTTGTGATGCCACGGGTGAACGCAGTCCATGTACTGACCAAGTTCTACCAAAATCAGGGAAGAGGAAGAAGTTGGTCAGCGCAAGGGCTGCACATCAAAAGCACGACTACCCTATACTGGAAAACCAGCCAGAAAGTTTAATGAACGAAGCTATATCCTTGATATCAATAGATGATAGCTCCGTCAAGCTGACAAGAAATGTCGAGCCAAATAACCTATATACACACCTGGCAAGAGACGGGCACTGACAAAGAAAGTGGATAACAGTCTGCTCTTCCTCAGCGGATCTGCATCCACAGCAGAAGTCGTTAAATGGGAGCCTCATTCTCTCCGCGTGTCTACCCATAGCACAATGACCTGTAAGCACGGCCACTGTGGTTGAGATGACGTCACGACCAAGACCAAGTAATTGGTTGGTGCGCCTTCTATCCATCAAGGGCCAGGTGAATCTAGCGGTGGAGCAGGACTCCTCATTGACCCAGGATAGGTTGGCGTCCCGAAAGAATTTCCGCACAATGTCCAACTTAACCGAGGCAAGTGGCATACCCAGTTCAATTGAAGAGGATTCCGGAAGGAGCGCACCAGCTCTGGCGAGCTCGTCGGTCCTACAGTTTTCCAGAATTTCACTGTGCCCGGGGACCTACACCAGAAAGACACTGGAAAGCGAAGAGAAATATTTAGGTCCTGTTTTCCTAGTATAGGTTAGCGTCCCGAGCGAATTTCCGCGCAATGTCCAACTTAACCGAGGCAAGTGGCATACCCAGTTCAATTGAAGAGGATTCCGGAAGGAGCGCACCAGCTCTGGCGAGCTCGTCGGTCCAACAGTTTTCCGGAATGTTATTGTGCCCGGGCACCCACACCAGTGCGACACTGGTGAAGCGCCCAGAAAGAAGGTCGAGACAGCGCCGACATTCCCTAACGATCCTAGAGTTATTTACGAAACACGATAGAGATCTTATCGCGGCCTGACTATCAGAAAAGCCAGAGACTCGAGTAAAAGGAGCACCGTTGACGAGGATCCATTGAGCGGCCCGGTAAATTTCCGTCACCTCCGCCTGAAAACACGCTGCAGTAGTCTGGCATCTCATCCTCATTGATACTAAGCATAAAATTTCTCAAGAGGACTATCATGTATTTTGTAGCCTGATAAGAATTACCGGGGTTAACCAGTGGAATTCTGTATATTTCGTACAATTTTGTCGTGTGTTCTGATTACTACATTGCCGTTATTTTCTGTTATTTGCTTACATACACAGAAATTCTCAACAAAAATAATTGCAAAAAACTTCCACAATTTCTGTGCTCATTAAATAGATTTACAAGATTATAGCCTCTGCATAGTAGCACAGTGTAATAAATTTTTATGGTATTTTCTTACAAAATATTCTTTCCTCTCTGTGCCTCTCTCTATCACTCTCTCTCTCTCCCTCTATTTCCTTGACAATGAGACATCTTTATATGACTACACACTACTATCGTTGACGCCAACTTCCAACTTAATTAGCGGTGCCTTCAAGCGTAAGTTCTTTATTGGTCTCATATCTATGTATAGTTTTCACAAATTAAGTGGCGTTAATGGGGGCACATTTGGAGAATGCCAACAGAAAAGTTTTTCTTTTCCTAGTCCTTCCAATTTTTTTTTTTGAACAGAAATTGAAAACAAGAAAAGAATTAAAATCGACGACAGAATAAACAATGAAAACAATAAAAATGAATTGAAATGAATAGGGGTGGGAAGGGTTGACAATAAAGTCATGGCTATGCACGGATTTAGATAACAATGGACAATGGCAAGCATAGCAATTGAATGACAATTAAAAATTAAAACAATTGCCGATAATAAGTTGCAGAAATAATAACCAAATAAAACAAAAAAATGAAAGAGTATGACATTCTAATTGCCTGAACTATAACAGATAAGAGAGTATTTTCAATTCATACTTTAAAATCTTAGTTTTAATTACAAACATTTGATTTAATTTTCTGATTTATAGAATCCAAAGTAAGGCCAAAGCAAACCCTATTCGTTTCATAATTCACTTTAAAGAAATGAATTTCATTTCGACAACAAATATTTATTAAAACCTTTTTCCCTCAGAGAAAAATAATAGAAATTGAAAGAGAGAGAGTGAAAAAAATGTGTCACAAACATTTCAACATGTCCTTGCTATCCTTACATCCAGAGTCTATGACAGCAGCTTATAAATTTTATAAAAGGCCAGCTTTCAATTGCCAAGAAAAAGTAAAAAAAAATGTAAGAAAATCTGAATGAAAGAATCTTTCATACAGTTTTTAATATGAAAGTAATTACACTGTGTAGCAAAAGTAAAAAAATTATAAAAAAAAGTACGGACGTACTAACCATAGCGAGTGAAAATCCAACCCCCTAGACTCCCTATGTAATTCACGCACTGGAATCTTCTTAGGCACGATTCGCTTGGAAATTTAAGGGTCCGCCAATTAACTTTATTTTTTTTTTAAATACTTTAAAAAAAACTACTGAATATTTTCTCAAATTTCTTTTTTTATTTGAAAGTACAATCCTTCCGGTTAATAATGGAAAATAATTTCATTGAAATGGCTGCCTCGGCTGGCCATGCAGTAGCCTACACGATCGGTCAAATTTTTAAACACATTATCGATTGTGTGCAGCTGTATTTCACCAATGCCTTCACGAATATTGTCCTTTAAAGCGACAATTGTCTCTGGCTTGTCGGCGTAACACTTATCTTTGACGGCACCCCACACATAATAGTCCAACGGTGTCAAATCGCAGCTTCGGGGTGGCCAAACGACATCAGCTCTACGGCTGATAATGCGATCTTCAAAAACAGGGCACAAAACATCGTGTGTAGCTTTGGCTGTGTGGCACGTAGCGCTGTCCTGTTGAAACCAAATGTTGCCAATATCCTCCTCTTCAATTTTTGTAAACAAAAACTCGTTCAACATCGCATTTTCTGTAATGGCCACTCCTTGCTCATGTTCGAAGAAAAATGGCCCAATTATGCCTCTGGACCAAAATCCGCACCAAACAGTGACTCGTTTTGTGTGCGTCGGCTTTTCAATGTATGCGTGCGGGTTTTCTGTGGCCCGAATGCGAGAATTTTGCTTTTTTACATACCCGCCAAGATCAAAATGAGTTTCATCTGAAAAGATGATTTTTTTTTTGCCAAAATCGGTATCTACTGTAAGTCGATCGCAGGCCCACTTAGCGAAGCGAAAACGCATTGGATGGTCAATTGGCTTCAACTCCTGAACCAATTGGACTTTGTATGGCGTCATACCAAGGTCTTTATGCAAAATTCGTCTCAATGATGTCTCCGAAACGTTCAATTGTTGAGAACGACGGTGAATTGACACTTTCTGCCACAGCAGCAATATTCGCGGGTGTACGCACTGTTTTTGGCTTTTCACGCTTTGGTTTATCGATGAGGATGCCAGTTTCTTTCACTTTTTTCACAAGATAACGGACATACGGAGCTGACGGTGCTTCTCTTCTTCCAAAATCCGTACGCAATTTTCGCAAACATTCTGCAACATTACCATGATTTTCAAAGTAATGTCGCAATATTTCCCAGCGTTGTTCATACGTATACACAACCATATTCGTTCAGCGGAAGGATAAAACTAATTATCTGTCAAATCAGACATGAGCTAAGTGGTGTTACCATTCACGAAATAAGCACTAGTTGAAAAAAAAAACGTTAGATGGCGGACCCGATAGATACAAACTGCACTCCTTTACTAACACTTTCTGAACCGAAGACCGCTAGGCTAAGTTAATCGAGTTTTAACTCATTAAAGTTGCCATAGAAGTAGTGGGCCTAATAAGCCAATACGTTAGGCCAGAGCCTGTGGTTCAGCACCCAAGCAAATCGAAATATGAACAAATATTTCTTACATTGACTTCCTCTGATTAGTCGCCGTAGGTGTTGTGTTGGCTTATTAGACGTGAGGCCATGGTTCAAACCCCAGGCAAGACATCTCCAACAAAACGAAACATGGAAAAAATATTTCTTTGGCAGATTTGTGTCATTTCTTTGTCATGCAAAATGTTAAGGGAAAATGGAAAAAAGAACGATAGACCTCATTAGAAGATCCGGCTGAAATTGCCGTCGAGAGAAACAAGATGAAAGGTGTGGGGTTTTTGTAGGGCCTTAGGAGACAGTCGGAGTTTTCAATGGGAGTTTCGGCAATGAAATTTCAAGGAGGAGAAGAACAAGACATCAGTGGAGGTATGTCCCACCAGTCTTATCGAAATCCTGCCTATTTTTCAGTTGTGTAGGTTGGTGTGTCGTTTTTAAAACTCTTCTGTTTGGAAACGCCGAACTCTAGTGGGTAGTGTGTTGGCTTATTAGATGGTTCAAAACCGCAGGCCAGACATCAAAACGAAAATATGAAAAGAAATATTTTTCGTCGTCTTCGTCTCAGCATTGCCATGAAAAGTTTCTTAAAAATCTTTCGTTCGGAGTCAACATTAAATTGCAGGTCCCACCATTCATGGATAAATTTAACACACACAACACGTGTGATGTCAGTAGCTAGGTTGTGATCCTAACTAATACTTAACTAATATTGAGTACAATATTTTATGTGTTCAGACATAATAATATACGCAGTTCAGCTGCTTATTCAATATTCAAACAAAACAACTGGTTGTTTAAAATTTTTTATTTTTTTTTGTCGTTGTTGACATTTGAGTTGTCAAATATCAACAGAAAGTATTCGGATAATTGTAATATGCGCCCTGAACATACTTATGACAGTGCTGCATTTTAAGTTTTACTCAATATTATAACGCAATAATTAATTGAAACTTTATATGAAATATTGAGCTCAATAATGGCGTTTATTGCGATTTACGCATTAAAGGTGCATATCTGAACACCGTATAAAAGATCAATTAAGTAAGTAAGAGGGAGGAATGAAGCTCTCATTTTTCTCTCTAATGAGAAAGTTACTCATGGTACATACATAATTGGTCATTACATTCACCCTTCAGCCGGGATTACGAACAACTTTCTCACAGCACTTATGTTGTATGTGCGTTAATTTTATACATGGAAGGCGAGACCTACAGTTTAAAGTCAACTCCGAACGACAGATTTTTGAGAAAGTTTTCCAAGAGGAAATCGCTGAAGAAATTTTTATCGCAATTTATTTTGATGTCTGACCTGGAGTTTGGACCGTGGCCTTACGTCTAATAAGCCAATACGCTACCTAATAGACTATGGCGACAACACAGATCCTGGTGCATTGCATAAATAGGAACGACAGACCCGTTGACTAATGCCTCTACGCTTGGAGTCTGTGGAAATCCTTATTTAAAGGAGGAAAACATCTTCCATGCTGATATCACTGCAGGAGAAACTGTCTTTTACATCTGAACTTATGATAGAGTTACATATGTTAGCATATTCGGCCTAATTTATTAATCTAAAGGGGAATTGTACGCGGTAATGCAACCTAATCTAATTTCTATCATACATACATAATTGGTCATTACAATCCTTCAGTCAGGATTACGACATAGTTTCTCACGCCACTTATGTTGTGTGTGTTAATTTTAGACATGAGAGGCGAGACCTACAGTTTAAAGTCGACTCCGAACGACAGATTTTTGAGAAACTCTTCAAGGCAATTTTATTTACTCTCAGAGTTTTTGCCAGAAATCTGCTGAAAGGAAGTCGCCGAAGAAATACTTTTTGTATTTTATTTTGATGTCTGGCCTGGGGCTCAAACCCTGGCTTTTCGTCTAATAAGCCAACAAACTACCTACTAGACCACGGCGACTTCTAATTTCTATCACTACCGAATACTCTCACTCTAGGATAGGATATCCAAAATTGTCACGATAGCTTCTTGGCGTAAAAAAAGCAATTTTTTTCAGATTTCCCGTATTATTTTAATAATACACTTAATCCTTGCCGTAAAGTTTAATTCTAGTTAAGGAAAGATGATAAACTCTCCCAAAATGCTTCAATAGGCAATACAACTTTAGTTCCGTTCAGTTTTCCTGGTATTTTTTTTTAAAGAAAACCATGCATAAATTAATTTTGTCACACAGTGTTATTTATATTTTATTTATAAAAAAAATTCAATTTTCATTTCAAATTCATTAAAAATTTAGTTTCCCTTCTCATTGGTCTTTCTATATCTCATCTAAGATTCATATGCTGTGGCAAACATCATTTAAAATTATTTTTTCCATTTTTTTTTACACATTTTCTCTTCTTCTATTTCTAATTTAAAATGTACATTTAAAAGTACGGCCATCTTTATTAATATATAGAGAAGAGCAAATGGCCCTTATAATAATTTGTCTTCAAAAACTGATTGGACAGCCCGGTGTGCTTACTACACCAGCATATATACAAAAAAACGAACAAAAATTATGATAGAGATGTCAAGCACTTGAGTAGAAAATGCAGAACAATTGCAAAATCTTACAATAACAGAGAGACACAGAGAAAAATAAAAGCGCTGACACAGCACAGCACAACGCAGTACAACACAACACAACACATACTTAAAAATCCTTCGATTTTAACCCTCAAAAATGAAATTTCAAATGAATATGCATCAGCAATATAGCAGGTGTGTTTGTGCTATACGAGTTCTAAGTAAACGATCAAGTGTCTTCGTTTTTTTTGCTTGTGCTTGTGTATGGATGACATGCCACAATATATGTATGTATGCATTCAACACAAGTGTGTTGTGATATGATGACATGACGTTCTAACAAAAAAAAAATCAACACACAGACAGTCACAGAAAACGATTTCCATTCTCTTGGCGCAAATGGCAGTCACAGTAATAAATAAAAACGAATTGAGTGTGTGTGTGTTGTGAGTGTCTGAGTCTGTTTGTTGCAATGAAACAAAAGCTGAAATGCAAAAGAAACAATGCGAATGAATTGTTTCAAGTGTGTAAATATGTTAACCTTGAATCAAACTGTCAGTTAGTGTTATTTAAAATCTTGACAACAACAATAACAATGGATAGACGCTCTCAATGACAATGACAATAACAACAACAACAAAAAATATTTACAAAAAATAGCACAAAGCAACACTTAAACTCAAGTATGTGAATTGCCAACGATTTGTGATCTTCAGCGGGTGTTTTAAACAAATTAAAAAATATTGAATAAAACAATATTAATGCAATTAAATTGATTACGTGTTTTAAATACGTGGCATGACAAGTGACGTAATACAAAAAACGTTAAAATACTTAAAACGAAAGCAAAAAGAAATTTAAAATGGCATGTTAATGTAGTGGCCGTAGTATAGTAGGTAGTGTTTTGGCTTATTAAACATGAGGCCTTTATAGATCGTATAGAATTTTTCGTATGACTTGGGTCTACATCAGTGATGCTCAAAATCTAAATTTCCTATCACATGTGATAGGCAAAGAAAATTCTGCTGACGCTGCGTTGATACACGTACACTATTAGCTTACTTGTGTGGTTTCTTATAATGATCGTGTGTTTGTTGCTTTGTTTGTTGTTTTGTGTTGAACTCAGAGAACAAAATCAATTCAGTTGATGTTTAGCACGCAACTTTTTTGAATGATTTTTTGTTTTTTGCAAATACACGCAGCAAAATGTTTGATGAAAATTGGGAATATGATTTATTTTTTATAGAGAATATGGATGGTAATGCACAATTTATTGTGTGTTATCGGTCTTTATGTCGTAATTCTTTTTTTTTTATAAAAAGACATTACGGGGCTAGCCATGGATTTTTCGACAACATTAAAGGGAATGATAGGACTTTAAAATTATTGCCATTAAAAGCAGAATTTTTTTTTAAAATTCATGGTTGACGAAACAGACGTACTAAATTACAATAATTTACAATCAATACATACATACATACATACATACATACATACATCAATATATTTTCAATACATACATACGTACATACATACATCAATATATTCATCAATACATATATACATACATCAATATATTCATCAATACATACATACACCAATATATTCATCAATACATACATACATCAATATATTCATCAATACATACATACATCAATATATTCATCAATACATATATACATACATCAATATATTCATCAATACATACATACACCAATATATTCATCAATACATACATACATCAATATATTCATCAATACATACATACATCAATATATTCATCAATACATACACACATACATCGATATATTCATCAATACATACATACATACATATGTAAGTTCATTAACATAACGCATAACGCATTAACATACATGCAACACAATAAACCAATTTTTTTATTTTCCCAGTGTACGATTCTCAAAACTTAAGTTGAATTTTGTTCTCTGCTTTACTAACACAACCAAAACTATGATAGTATGTGTTTGAGCACCACTGGTCTACATACATAATTGGTCATTACAACCCTTTAGTCAGGATTACAACCTAGTTTCTCAAACCGCTTATGTTGTGTGCGTTAATTTTTATACATGAGCGGCGGGACCTACAGTTTAAAGTCGACTCCGAACGACAGATTTTTGAGAAACTTTTCATGGCAATTTTAATCGCTCTCAGAGTTTTTACCAGAAATCTGCTGCGAGGAAGTAGCCGAAGAAATATTTTTTTTTATATTTCGTTCAGTTGGAGATGCCTGACCTGGAGTTTGAACCGATTTCTCACATCTAATAAGCCAATACACTACCTACTAGACCACGGCGACTTGGGTCTACATCCACACAAAATGCAATAAACGGAGGAGAATGGCCATACAGAAGAGAGTCTGTAAGCTGAACGGACTGACCTTATTTTACATCGAATAGCCTCTTTAGTGACAGTGAAATCGCCATAGTCTAGTAGGCAGTCTGTTGGCTTATTGGACGTGAGCACGCGGTTCAAACCCCCCGTGTCAGACTTCCCGAGGCAACTGCCTCTCATTAGATTTCTGGCAACAACTCTGGGAATGAAATAAAATTCCCATGGAAAAGTTTCTCAAAAAAATCTGACGTCTGGAGTCAACTTTGAATTGTAGGTGCCACCACTTATGAATAAAATTAACACACCCAACATAAGTGGTGTGAGAATCTACGTTGTAATCCTAACTAAAAGACTAATTAAGTAAGAGGGCGGATGTAGGTCATTTTGCCTCTCTACTGAGAGAGGTCCTCTTGATATATTGCTTGAATAGGAAGGATAGACCTGTTGGTTAGATACTCCCACGCTTGCAGCATGTAGAATCGAGAAGCTAGGTTGTAATCCGGACTCAAGGATTGTAATAACTAGTTTTGTGTATGTGTATGTATGTAAATGGAAATATAAATGAGCACTAAGTTGGTAAATCTATTTGGTGAGACTCCAAAAACATCAGCATTTTTTAATTCCATTTATTTAAGATTCTAAATTTATTTTTATGATATTGTTACGTAAATGGTGTTTTCCTTAACATTAAAATTATAAATAAAAGCTGCAAAAACAAAACAATACAGTAAACAAACCTGTTTACAAATTGCCGTACTGCTTAATAGCAACAAACACCAGCATAAAAAATGGTAAACAAGTAAACAAAAGTATAACAACAAACACCAGCATAAGAAATGGTAAACAAGTAAACAAAAATATATGCAACAAGACTATAACAATAAATGTAAACAACGATGTTTATATTTATAGAGATTTCGAGAAAGCGAAGTCATAAACATACACCTTCAAGAACATTGATCAGACTGTTTACTTTGCCATATAAAAGGCAAGGCAAAGCAAGCGACGGAGTTATTGAAGTTTAGTCAGTCTTGTGTGAAGACGAGGTGCATTTGAAGAGAGTAATCGTGGTTTGAAGATCTTCGTTACAAAGATCTGTCGAATAATTGTGTTGAATTATTATTGTTTATGCAAAGGGTATAAACAGAAGAATAACAATGAAAAGCAATTATTGTTGTTTACATCAAGTTGTGAACAGTGACACACAGAATTGTGCGAATAATAACGGATTTTAATTAAAACTAAACACACACTTATTTTTTATATTATTTACAATCTAAGAGCTCATATTTTACACGTTTTTAAAAGGTAAAAACATAACAATATCTTTCATTAAGCGCTACCTATCTTTAAATGCGTGTACGAGTATGTAAGATACAGCCTTTATTAGTTCGAAAAGAGTTAGCATTCCAAGCTTCTATAGAAATATTCTTCAACTACCCGATATGCAGCCACAGCGCTGTTGAACTTCTACGATTAGTTTGGGAAATTTGCTGCAGGGACTGCGCTTACCTGGGCCGCTATGAACTGTGGTAATCAAAGCTACCACTTCAACCTAGCTACCTGTCTATCCAACAGAAGAAAATGTGTGTTCAAAATTCCAATTTCATTATCCCTATTTGCCACTCTCTAACCGTATGTACGCACAGCGCTGGGTATAGGTAGGTAGGTAGAGGTGGCTGCCCGTCCAAGAAAAATTTTTTGATGGACTGACTTAGGCCGCATTGGGCCCATTGTGCTACCACAGTCATCCGTTATCCCCTAGTCTCGAAACCACTAGGAGCTCCTGATGAAGCGATTCAGGCTGCCAATGTCAATCGTTGACAGTTCCTCCAGATCATCCATGTAGTAAGTACCCAAGTACTTCCTTCTCCTTTGACAAAGTGCCGGGCATGTACCCATCAGCTGAGGGACAGCCTCCTCTTCCTCCTCATCTCTGCAGCTTCTGCAGAAGTCGTTAGCAAGGTGTCCAAGACAAATGCGCCTCGCATGCGTACCCATAATGCAATGCCCCGTAATGACACCGACAACTGCACTGAGCGCGCCGCTTTGGAGTTAAAGTAGACTCATTGTGCGCCCCCCATCCAGCCTTGGCCAGATTTTACGAGCCGTTCTACTCGTGTCCGAGGCCGCCCACCTGTCGTTGACGGAATCAACGATCGCATTATCAGTTGTAAGCTTGCAGGTCCTCATAGCCATGCCCAGATTCGAGAACTCCTCGGAGAATTCGATGGTCGTGCCCCGCCTGGCAAGTTCTTCAGCTCTGCAGTTACCCGGAATACCACTGTGCCCCGGTACCCATACGATATGGATATCATATCGTTCCGCTATCTCGTCGAAATATCTGCGACAGCTGTACTCCGTCTTGGAGTTGATCACATTAGAACTTAGGGCCTTGATAGCCGCCTAGCTATCAGAAAGTATGGTGGCGTTCCGCTTGGAGACCCTTCCGTCCCCAATAATACTCGCCGCAGCCTGTATAGCCACCACCTCCGCCTGAAAGACACTGCAGTGGTGTGGCAGTCTTATAGACTGAGCTATTCCAACCGATTCCGAAAAAATTCCACTGCCAACGGCTCCGTTCAGCTTAGAACCGTCGGTGTAGATTTGTACGGAGTCTCTTAACAGGTGGGTCACACCACCCTTCCAGGACCCGTTGCCCGGAACCGATGTCCTGAATCTCCTCGTGAAGTCGTACCGCGGTGTCATGTAGTCACTGCTACCGACAGCTCCAACTTCCCTCAGGATCCTTGCGTGGCCGATATCCGAGTCATGCCACTGCCCAGTCGCCCAGAGACGTTTAGCGCTGGATATAACCAGACGCGATTTAAAAAGAAGTTCGCAGTGGAACCCAACCAGACCTATTTCTGTTTTGCTATTACCCAAATCCCTATAACTTTTGCGGCGAGGCTTTAAACTTATTTGTCCATTCACAGAATATCGGCAATTGGTTTGTTTTATTTTTAACCTTCAAAAGCCAAAAGTACTAGGCCTGGAAAAAAAATTTTTTGCCAGCGAGATGAAAAAATGTTACAGAAAACGTTAACTGACGCGTAGATTACACCATAAGCAGCCAAAGTTTGTGAAAAACAAAGTTTTTTTTAGCAACCCACCTGGAACCCACATGGAAGATAATGTATGTTCAAGTATGCTGGCTTAGTTTGATGACTTATTTGTCAAACTAAAGGGTGTTTATTATAGAGGTATAGAACTTTAAGTTGCAATAAAATAACGATCGATTATTCGTTTGACATGAATTTTATTTATTCGAAAGATAATCTTGTGGCATCACATTTTAAATATGATTTCTAGCATATGACCGCCACGGCTGGCGCGGATGTAGTCCAATCTAGACGTCCAATTTTCGATGACTTTTTCCAACATTTGTGGCCGTATATCGGCAATAATACGGCGAATGTTGTCTTCCAAATGGTCAAACGTTTGTGGCTTTACCGCATTGACCAATGACTTTACATAGCCCCACAGAAAGTAGTCTAGCGGTGTTAAATCACAAGATCTTGGAGGCCAATTCACAGATCCAAAACGTGAAATTAGGCGGTCACCAAACGTGTCTGTCAATAAATCTATTGTGGCACGAGCTGTGTGACATGTTGCGCCGTCTTGTTGAAACCACATCTCCTGGACATCATGGTTATACAATTCAGGAATGAAAAAGTTAGTAGTCATGGCTCTATACCGATCACCATTGACTGTAACGTTCTGGCCACCATCGTTTTTGAAAAAGTACGGACCAATGATTCCACCGGCCCATAAAGCTTACCAAACAGTCAGTTTTGCTGGATGTAACGGTGTTTCCACATACACTTGAGGATTACCTTCACTCCAAATGCGGCAGTTTTGTTTGTTGACGTAGTCATTCAACCAGAAGTGCGCTTCATCGCTAAACAAAATTCGCTTATGAAAATCGGGAACAACGGTAATCTCGTTTTGGGCCCATTCGACGAATCTACGCCTTACTTGATGATCGGATGGCTTCAAATCTTGCACGAGTTGGATTTTGTAAGCACGCAAACCAAGTTCCTTCCGCAAAATCTTCCATAAAGTGGATGGACACACAGATCCAATTCCTGTGCTCGATGGCGGATGGACTCATTCGGGTCTTCCTCAATGCTACGCTCTACAGCAGCAATAGCTTCTTCTGTACGCACCGTACAGCGTCTCTGGGGATGCGAGTTATCAATAAGAGTAAACGTGGTGGGAAAACGTTCCATGGTTAATCGAATTAACTGCTCTGATGGACGATTTTGTCGACGATAAAATGGACGTAGTGCGCGATACGTTTTCCGCACAGAACCATTATTTTCGAAATAAAATTGCACTATTTGCAAGCGTTGTTCAGGCGTGAGTCTATTCATGATGAATTGCCAAACCAAACTGAGAATAAATCACTTGACAGCTGTTAAATCGGTCGCCATCTTGAAAAGTAATGCGAACTTAAAGTTCTATACCTGTATAAAAAACACCCTTTAGAAAGTATGTAAAGTTTTTTTACATCTCACAGAGTTATTTTCATCACACTTCTCCCCCTGTATACCTTTCAAAAATTTGTATTACTTTTTAAAATACTTTCCTTCCATACGTTATACTTCACCAAACGAAACTTCTTCTTAATATTCTGGGAGAAAAATCTGCTTCAACAACATATTGATGAACTTTGTATACAAAAACAAACAAATCTGCGTTGTGTTAAAAAGGGGAAAACTTTTGAAAAATTGATGCTCAAAAACGAAAATAGTTGAAGAAGAATTTTGTGATGATGATGATGATGGAAAAGTTTAATAAAAATGAACTATAATACCACCTTACAGCCAAAGTATGTGCAAACTTAAGCTTACTTGTGCAAATATTTTAAACAAAAGTTTTAAAAGGATAGCAAGAGCTGGCTGGCTGGTTGGCTGCGTGGCTGGCTGGCTGGCTGGCTGGCTGGCTGACTGACTGTTGTAATGCCATGAAACAATAGAAGGTTTTTGGGAAAATATCAATAACCCATCCACCATCCATGCCAGCTACAACAGGATAATGTAAACCTAGAGGCAAGAAGAGAAGTTTAAGTAAATAAAACTTTTTAAGTCGTTTTCCACAACTAATCTTTAGTCTTTATAAAATGGAAGACAGAGAGAGAGCGAGAGTGAAAGAAAAATATTGTAAAATAAAGGATAAATGTAATGTTGGCATATTTAAATATAAACTCAAGGAGTCTTCTTCATTAAAACCCAACCATATGGAATTAAGAGCCTTATAAAAAAGCCTTAAAAAATATTTTTTTTTTGGAGAATTTTCTAAAAATAGCAAAAAAACGAAAACAAAAACAATAACAATATTTAAATTGTTAAGGTTATAACAGCTGTTGTCAAAAACATTAAAATGCAACCATAAAAATATTTTTTTTTTTTTTGCATAACAAACGTAATAAAGTCTACCACCACCGACTTTCTGCCATAAAAAAATCATTTTAAAATGGCCATAAAAATTTTAATTGAAAAGATAACGACATAATGTGGCGTATGATTAATATTAAAACAAACACTCTGCAGAGCGTATGATTATTATTAATTTAAATGTTTTTAAGAATTAATTTTTAAAAGAATAATTTTTAAAAGAATAATTTTTTTCCCTTTTTTTCATCAAAGAAAATAAACTCGTTGAGTGGTATTTGAAACAGAAAAGGCCGCTTAATTTTTTCTTTTATTGAAATAAATTGCTTGAGAATTATAAAAAGGAAAACCAAAGAGGCCTTTATTATAATTTTTAATTGCCTAAGGGCCATTATTACAACTTGTCGTTAAACTTGGGTTTAGTTAAAGGTAACTTTAGCTAAAGTGAACTTTAAAGACAACTTTAACTGCTTTTCGTTATTATAACCTAATGATAAAATAAAGCTAACTTTTTCAAAAATATGGCAGGGCCGGAGCAGTGTATTCAAGTTTTTTTTAACGCAGCGGCAACCGCGGACTTCGTTGCCATAATGAAAGTAATATATAACATGGCAAGTTCAAACATAAAGTGATCTTTAAATGTTAAAGGTAAGATGATCCTCCCTTTAACCTAATGATCACTTCTATCTTATTGGGCACTCGTAATAACGAAAAACAATTTATCTGCCCGTTAAAATCCTCCCTTTAGTTAACGGCAAGTTGTAATAACGGCCTTAAGATTTGCTTTAACTTCTATTAAAAAAAATCCTGAAATAAAAGAAAAAAATAATCCACAAAATATATAGGGTGTTTTTTATAGAGGTATAGAACTTTAAGTTGCAATAAAAAAACGATGGATTATTCGATTGACATGAATTTTATTTATCCGAAAGATAATCTTGTGGCATTACATTTTAAATATGATTTCTGGCATATGACCGCCACGGCTGGCGCGGATGTAGTCCAATCTGGACGTCCAATTTTCGATGACTTTTTCCAACATTTGTGGCCGTATATCGGCAATAATACGGCGAATGTTGTCTTCCAAATGGTCAAGCGTTTGTGGCTTTACCGCATTGACCAATGACTTTACATAGCCCCACAGAAAGTAGTCTAGCGGTGTTAAATCACAAGATCTTGGAGGCCAATTCACAGGTCCAAAACGTGAAATTAGGCGGTCACCAAACGTGTCTGTCAATAAATCTATTGTTGCACGAGCTGTGTGACATGTTGCGCCGTCTTGTTGAAACCACATCTCCTGGACATCATGGTTATTCAATTCAGGAATGAAAAAGTTAGTAATCATGGCTCTATACCGATCACCATTGACTGTAACGTTCTGGCCACCATCGTTTTTGAAAAAGTACGGACCAATGATTCCACTAGCACATAAAGCGCACCAAACAGTCAGTTTTTCTGGATGTAACGGTGTTTCCACATACCTTCACTGCAAATGCGGCAGTTTTGTTTGTTGACGTAGCCATTCAACCAGAAGTGCGCTTCATCGCTAAACAAAATTCGCTTATGAAAATCGGGAACAACGGTAATCTCGTTTTGGGCACAGAACCATTATTTTCGAAATAAAATTGCACTATTTGCAAGCATTGTTCAGGCGTGAGTCTATTCATGATGAATTGCCAAACCAAACTGAGACTAAATCACTTGACAGCTGTTAAATCGGTCGCCATCTTGAAAAGTAATGCCAACTTAAAGTTCTATACGTCTATAAAAAACACCCTTTACCAGGCTACAATAAGTTTAAGTAGCTGCATGAGAACTAACAATGGTTTGACATTTTTGCCCAACAATTCACCACGAATCGTTTAACGCCAGCAAAACGCCATTAGGTCTGGTAGAGGTAAAGGAATCTCCCTGGGGGACAAGGCCCCAATAAGGCCTGTGTTTATGCCCATTGTGATACAAACTTAATTGGTCATTACAAGCCTTTAGTCAGTATTACAACCTAACTTCTCACACCACTAATGTTAGGTGTGTTAATTCTTTTATAAATTAGTGACGGGAGATACGGTTTAAAGTTGGCTCCAAACGACAGATTTTTTTAGAAACTTTCCCTAGCAATTTTATTTTATATTCAGAGTTTTTGCCAGAAATCTGCTGAGAGGAAGTCGACGAAGAAATATTGTGCTTCATATTTCGTTTTGTTGGAGATATCGGACCTGGTGTTTGAACCGAACTCTCACATCTAATAAGCCAACGCACTACCTACTAGACTACGGTGAGGTTCATTGTGATGCTACAATTAATATTCAATCCGATCTTCAAACATTTCCTAAAGTAAACTAACATGAGTCCACAATAAATCGTGTTGTGACAGCAACCTTTATACTGGAGAGTTCAATCAAAGATGCTCGATAAGAGTTACCTTTGAATAATCCACAATTTCAATCAGAAATTCTTAGCATTCAAGAACGAAGACAAATGTTCAAGAGAGATTCTTTAGGGAATTAAAGATAGTACGGCTGTTCGAGTAAGTGCAGGGAAAATCCTGCTACCCAACAAGCATTGCACCGCTTTCAAAAGGGCCAAGGGCCAGCCTGGCTCTTCAAGTAAGTTCAGGGAAAATCCCGCTACCCAACAAGCATTGCAACGCTTTCAAATGAGTCACCACCTTCGCCTAGAAAACACTGCAATAATCAGCAGTCTGTAAGCAAATTTATCATTAGAATCCTTAATAAGTATGCCGCAGTCTATTTGTCTAGTATTTTGGAGCTGCCATCGGTATAAACGTCAAGAGTACTTTTAATGCAGCTTTGTTAAGCCTTAGGGATTGTATTGACAAAAATTTGCCTCTTGAAGCATTTGAAACTAATATTCAAGCCATCCGTTTATTTTTTTCGTTTCAACACGAATTTACCACACCATGCCGTCATCAATCAATCATCAGAAGTCGCATTGGTCTAGTAGGTAGTGTGTTGACTTATTAGACGTAAAGCCTGGGTTCAAACCACAGGCCAGACATCACAAAGAAAATACAAAAAGAAGTATATTTCGGCGACTAACTCTCAGCAGATTTCTGGCAAAAACTCTGAGAGTAAATACAAATTGCCATGGAAAAGTTTCTCAAAAATTTGTCGTTGGGAACCGACTTTAAACCGTCACTCATGTATGAAAACTAACACGCACAACGTAAGTGGTGTGAGGAACTAGGTTGTAATCCTGACTGAAGTGTTACAATGACCAATTATGTATGTATGTATGCCGTCATCAATCAGCATCATCAATCAATCGTCATCAATCAATGATCATCAAGCAATCATCAATCAAGTATTCATTGTAAATCAAAGCATTTTTTAGCTACAGAACTTTCCTTATCAAACCCAACAAATATTAATAATTAATTTGACTTGATCGCTCAATGTAAAACTGAACATTGATTCGAGCGAAGATTAAAACTTCATTTGTGCAGCTTTGTTAAGCCTTAGGGATTGTAGCGACAAAACACAGTGTCTTGAAGCATTTGAAACTAATATTCAAGTCATCCGATAGATTTTTTCGTTTCCACATCAATCAGAATCATCAATCAATCAGAATCATCAATCAATAAGTATCATCAATCAATCGTCAATCAATCATTAATCAATCATCAATCAATCATCAATCAATTATCAATCAATCATCAATGAATCATTATCATCAATCAATCATCATCATCAATCAATCATCATCATCAATCAATCATCAATCAAGTATTCGTTGCAAATTAAAGCATTTTTAGCTACAGAACTTTCCTTATCAAACCCAACAAATATTAATCAAAAGTGCTCTCTTATTTTTGCCAAATAGTTTTGATCTGATCGCTCAATATAAAACTAAACATTGTTTCGAACGAAGATTAAAGCTTCATTTGTACTGTTTTCATCACTCATACCCAGTGTGTCCCTGTCTTGAAATGAAACAAAATCGTTTTACATGATTTTTAATTATTCAAAGCGATTGGCAACCATCTGATTCCATCACGATTTTTGTCGCCTAAAGTACAAGTTTTTAGATCTCATTATATACGCAGATAAATTTTGGAATCATGCTTTGATTCCGATTATCCTATTTAAAGCTGAATAGGTTTTGATAGCCTCTTCCTCATTTGACAATTGATGCCAGTCATCTCCAATAATTCTGCCAGACTTTTGAGCATTTGCTACAGCTTTAAGTCGTAATTTTAAATTTTTTCGACTAGTCGAGACTAAATGAAGTGTTGAAACGATCGTAGAAGTATTTTGCTATTTAATGAATCTCATGGAATATAGATTTCCTGTTGTCATAACTTCTTTTATACAATTACAGTGTAATTCAAGGTCCCCAATTAGAAAGAAAATGCCACCGAGAATAATTAAATTTTAATTGAAAAAGAAAATGTAAAATTTCCATGTAAATGTAAAACATTAGCATTTAATTAGTCACGAAAGATTAAAAGAAATTCAAGAACCATTGGAACTTTCTAGACAAAAAAAAAAAAAAGAAAGAAGAAAAATGCAATTCAATAAAATTAATGGAAATAAATTCATTAAAAATCAAAAACAAAAAAATGCAAAGGAATTGTTGAAGAAGATAAAAACGTAAAAGTTTTTCAAATAACATGACAGGTGACTTAAGAAAAATTTCACAAACTAAACTCAAGACTAGAATTTGCATTTCATTTAATCAGTTTTGTATGAAAATTCTTTTTTTGTTTGACTCTGGACACAATTTGTGTTGCCAAGTTCATGTCCTGTTCCATGTCCTTTAATCTAAGACAACAATTTTGATTACATTCTTTTCGAGTCCTTAAAAAAGTTGAAAAGAAGAAGGAAAAAAAAAACAAACTCAAATAACAGTCAAGGCCATAAAAAAATTTGTTTTAAATTTTTATGGGTCATTTTATATTTGATTGTAAACTTTTTGCTACAGGATTTATTTGTGGAGGAAAAGAATATTTTTATATACAAATTCCTACGTCGGAAGGCTGAGCATTTAAATCTATTTTGCTTCATAGATAATTTAACTAAAACCCACATTCAGGGGATAACTGCTACCAATGCATTGCAAAAAATTATAAAAAATTATTGAAGCTTTATTTAAATAATTCACAAGTTTAATTACTAGTATCAAACCTAGCATCTCTCCTCGAACACGCAAATTACTACAGTACCCACCTATCAAGACACCAAATTTTATTTCAAGTTGGGCAAGGCTTGGGTGTTTTACATTCCCCAATATATCCCCAATTTGCTGTGTTTTTCCGTCTTCTCTTTGTGTATGAGTAAAGTTTGTATGCAAATAAAGGGTGTTTTTTATAGAAGTATAGAACTTTAAGTTGCAATAAAACAACGATGGATTATTCGATTGACATGAATTTTATTTATCCGTAAGATAATCTTGTGGCACTACATTTTAAATATGATTTCTGACATATGACCGCCACGGCTGGCGCGGATGTAGTCCAATCTGGACGTCCAATTTTCGATGACTTTTTCCAACATTTGTGGCCGTATATCGGCAATAATACGGCGAATGTTGTCTTCCAAATGGTCAAGCGTTTGTGGCTTTACCGCATAGACCAATGACTTTACATAGCCCCACAGAAAGTAGTCTAGCGGTGTTAAATCACAAGATCTTGGAGGCCAATTCACGTGTCTTTCAATAAATCTATTGTGACACGAGCTGTGTGACATGTTGCGCCGTCTTGTTGAAACCACATCTCCTGGACATCATGGTTATTCAATTCAGGAATGAAAAAGTTAGTAATCATGGCTCTATACCGATCACTATTCACTGTAACGTTCTGGCCACCATCGTTTTCGAAAAAGTACGGACCAATGATTCCACCAGCCCATAAAGCGCACCAAACAGTCAGTTTTTCTGGATGTAACTGTGTTTCTACATACACTTGAGGATTACCTTCACTCCAAATGCGCCATTTTTGCTTGTTGACGTAGCCATTCAACCAGAAGTGCACTTCATCGCTAAAGAAAATTCGCTTATGAAAATCGGGAACAACGATAATCTCGTTTTGGGCCCATTCGACGAATCTACGCCTTACTTGATGATCGTTTGGCTTCAAATCTTGCACGAGTTGGATTTTGTAAGCACGCAAACCAAGATCCTTCCATAAAGTGGATGGAAACAGATCCAATTCCTGTGCTCGATGGCGGATGGACTCTTTCGGGTCTTCCTCAATGCTAAGCTCTACATCAGCAATAGCTTCTTCTGTACGCACCGTACAGCGTCTCTGGGGATGCGAGTTATCAATAAGAGTAAACGTGGTGCGAAAACATTCCATGGTTAATCGAATTAACTGCTCGGATGGACGATTTTGTCGACGATAAAATGGACGTAGTGCGCGATACGTTTTCCGCACAGAACCATTATTTTCGAAATAAAATTGCACTATTTGCAAGCGTTGTTCAGGCGTGAGTCTATTCATGATGAATTGCCAAACCAAACTGAGAATAAATCACTTGACAGCTGTTAAATCGGTCGCCATCTTGAAAAGTAATGCCAACTTAAAGTTCTATACCTCTATAAAAAACACCCTTTATTTCTTTGTTCCTCAATAGAGGAATTTCAAGTCTGAATTCGTGATGCCACCACCTTTAGCATGAAATTTATGGCCTATCATCACGTGGCGTGCATAAGTGTAACAGTGCGTGGATGCACTACCTCTCGAGAGAGCTTTAATAAGTGAAAAACCTACGCAGTTGAGTATAAAGAGTCCATCTGACATGTACTAGTAGAAGTAGTAGATTTCATCAGAATTATAATCTAAGTACCAGGTCATCTCGCTTCATAAAATAACAGGAGTTTGAATCTTGTGAAAGATTTATATATTTAAGCTAAAGGGTCCGCCAAATAACTTATTTTTTTTTTTTGAAAATGCTTAAAAAAACTGCTGAATATTTTCTCAAATTTCTTTTTTTATTTGAAAGTACAATCCTTCCGGTTAATAATGGCAAATAATTTCATTCAAATGGCTGTCTCGGCTGGCCATGCAGTAGCCTACACCAGAAGATGCCGATTTTGACAAAAAAAAAATCATCTTTTCAGATGAAGCTCATTTTGATCTTGGAGGGTATGCAAACAAAATTGTCGCATTTGGGGTACAGAAAACCCACAAGCATACATTGAAAAGCCGACACACCCAAGACGAGTCACTGTTTGTTGCGGATTTTGGTCCAGAGGCATAATTGGGCCATTTTTCTTCGAAAATGAGCAAGGAGTGGCCGTTATAGTCAATGGCGATCGTTATCGGGCCATGTTGAACGAATTTTTATTCACAAAAATTGAAGAGGAGGATATTGGCAACATTTGGCTTCAACAGGACGGCGCTACGTGCCACACAGCCAAAGCTACACACGATGTTTTGCGCCCTGTTTTTGAAGATCGGATTATCAGCCGCAGAGCTGATGACGTTTGGCCACCTCGGAGCTGCGTATTGACACCGTTGGACTATTATTTGTGGGGTGCCGTCAAAGATAAGTGTTACGCCAACAAGCCTGAGACAATTGACACTTTAAAGGACAATATTCGTGAAGCCATTGGTGAAATACAGCTGCACACAATCGATAATGTGCTTAAAAATTGGACCGATCGTGTAGGCTACTGCATGGTCAGCCGAGGCAGCCATTTGAATGAAATTATTTTCCATTATTAACCGGAAGGATTGTACTTTCAAATTAAAAAAAGGAATTTGAGAAAATATTCAGTAGTTACTTTTTTAAAGCATTTTCAAAAACAAAAAAGTTATTTGGCGGACCCTTTATATTAAACGCGACCCGCGGTTCAAACCCCAGCTCAGACATCTCAAACAAAACGAAAAATTAAAAAATATTTCCTTCGGCATCTTCCTGTCAGTAGTCTTCTGGCAAAAACTCTGGCAATAAATACAAATTTGCCATGAAAAGTTTCTCAAAAATCTGTCGTTCGGAGTTGACAAGAAACAGTAGGTTCTACCACTCATGGATAAACTTCGTGCACACAACATGAGTGGCCTGGGAAGCTAGGTCGTAATCCGAACTAAAGGGTTGTAATGAAGGGAAGTAATTTTATTCGAACGTCCCCGGCCTCACACTAACCCAAGCTCACCCGACCGCGGAGGGCTCGTCCCCATTATGTAGGGACATGTACACACTACAGTCCGGACTGTAGCGGGTAAGGGAAAAGTAATGGCAACGAGAACATAAATCAGCTACAGAACTTAATCACAAGCTGAATAAAGTCACAATAAACAGGGACTACCTATGACAGGAACGATAATACATTTTTATATAATAATTTACAAATTAATGCCAGCATATAAGCTCCGTTTTATATTACAAACACTACAATTCAAATCAATAAAATCATAATATAAGTTGAAATCATTACATAATCTACGAAAAGGAAAATTACATCCATAGTTCGTTCTATAAAAGTCGAAAGAAAGAGAACGATAGTGCCGTGAAAATCTTGCTGGAATACTGAAATTCAGGTTACAAAGCAAAATTGATATCACCTTTAACCAGATTAAAAACAAAACAAACCCCTAAAACAGCCCTTCTACGTTCTAAAGTTGGAAGTTTTATCAAAACTAATCTAGCCTCACAATCCCATCCTAAGCCACGTAAACAGAATAATAAAAACTGCCTCTGCACAGACTCTATTGAATCACTATGACAACGATAGTATGGATTCCAAATAATAGACGCATACTCCAAAATAGGTCTAACAAGTGAAATGCATTGCAGTCTTGTTATATAAGGATCAATGAATTCCCTAGCCCATCTTTTCACAAAACCAAGAACAGCATGAGCCTTGCCAAACATCATACTAATATGATCAATAATAGACAGTTTCATATCCAATAATACTCCCAAATCAAGAAATGTAGCCACAGTTTCCAAAGGGCAAGAATTAATCACAAAAGTGGACGAAATTACGCCCCCGCGAGAGAAAACCATGCATTTACATTTTTACAAGTTAAGATCCATTAAATCAATTCTGCACCAAGTTACAAACAAATCAATATTTCGCTAAAGAACAACCTGACCATGATCATCATCAAAAGTATAAAATAATTTAACGTCGTCAGCTTACATCAGAATATTACAATCAGAAATAGCCTAAGGAAGATCATTAAGAAACAATAAAAACAGTTAAGGACCCAAATGGCTACCCTGCGGAACACCAGAAGTAACATATACTGTCTTAGACAATACATTCCTAAACAATACCCTCTGAGTCCTAAGGGAGAGGTAGGAGTCTAGCCAACGATGAATAATATCAGGAATAGCGATTAATGAAAGTTTAAGAAGCAAAATTCTATAATCAACCCTATCAAAAGCTTTACTGAAATCAGTATAAATTAATTTTAAAATTAATCAGATTTCCTTCTCTCCTTTTTCAGTTCCATTTTTTTTTTTTGTAGAATAGTGTTTGACGTTTAATTATTGTTAGAGTTCTTATAGAACAAATTAATCTTTTCCGCTTATTCACTACACTTAATTGTCACAATGACTCTTAAACAAGATAATTAAGTTGTTTATCACGGCGTCCTACTGTTAAATTAATCTCAATTTCCATTTCTTTGTTGTATTTCTCACACCTAAATTAGCTTTTTCCGGTTTCAAAAATGCCCCCCTTTTTGAAAATTTCTTTATAAATTATACATATAATTTGCCAAGTCATTTATTTCACTCAAATTTTCTAATAAATTTACCAATTTTTAACGTCCCTGCTTTTGCTTCTTTACAGCTGGTATCCGGTAATCCAAATCAACGTAATTGGCGTGGTATACTCATTGCTTTATTGGTTATAACTATAGTTTTAGCTTTAATTGTAACGTCAGTGGTGAGTAAAATATTACAACAACAAAATATGCAACAAAAACAAGTACAACAATAACAAAAAAAATAAAATTGAAACATTAACACCTTAAGTCTTTGTATAAGTTTATTACGGTATTTCCTTTGTTTTTACCAACGAAAAACCGAAAAAACAAAATTCCTAAACAAAAGAGAGAGAGGAAAGAAAAACAAAAACAAAAAAAATCTTTTCTTTTTTGTACAGGAATTTTGTTGTGACATTTTGCATGTCAATGTATGTATGTATGTGTACAAATATATAACAATAATAACAACAACAACATTATTTACTGGTTATACTAACAAATAGAAAGAAAAGAAATGAAAAAAGAAAAAACATTTAAAAAATCCTTTATTTTAGTCATAAAGTTTTATGTGTGCCCTTCTATTTTTTTTCTCTTCTTGTTTTTTTTCATTCTTTATAAAATAATTTTCGTATTTATTTTTGTTTTATTTATACTTTTCTTTTTTCTTTATTTTATTATAAATGTTATAAAAATCCCTGTGCGTATGTGTGTCTTCAAAATTTCGCTCTCTCTCTTTCACTCTGTCTCTCTTTCTTTCTTCCTTTGGATAATTATTCTCTTTGTTTATGTGATATTTCCTTGTATTTTAATTACAAATTCTGTATGTTTGTATGCGTGTGTGTTGTAAATATTTTTTTAACTAATTTCCTTTCTGCCTACTATTCTCACTCTCTCTCTCTCTATGACTTTCTGTCTCTGCCTCTATTGCCCCCTCTTGGGGGGTTTATATTCTCTTGTTATAAAACAAATAACAACAATTGGCTTTTAATCATGTTTCATTTGGTTTGCTTACATTGTTTTATTATTATGTGTGTGTATTTCTCTTTTTCTCCCCTTTTTTTCTCTCGCTCTCTCTTTCTCTCTCTCTCTCTCTGTGTTTATCTATGTATATCATTGCTCTCTTTTACCTTGATTATGGTTTGTTTATTATTATTAATCATTTGTTATGGTTTGTTTTTGCTTATATTTACTAACGTTACAAAAACAATAACAAAACCCCGTTTATTGTTGTGCAAAATTCCCAAAAACAAAAAAATAACCTCAAAAAAAACAATGAAATTTTCTTGACCAAAAACAAAAACTAAAATTCTGTATAATTTTTTTCGTTAATATTGTTTTGGTGTGTGTATTTGTGGTGTTTTTTTTTTCTTTTATTTGTTTGTTTAATTTTTGTTACGTTTTGGTTTTCTTTGTTTATTTAATTTATCTTAATGGTTTGGTTATGTAGAAAACATCATATAAAATTCTTGCTTTTATAAAAGGTACTACTCACTCCCCCCGATGAAGGGCCCAGAGTCAAAGGTCAACGTCTCAAATTACAGGAAATTGTCGATGGTGTTTATGTGCCACAAAAAACCAATGGCACCTGGATAAATGGTAAGTAAAATTCAAAGACATTGTCATTAAAATTTAATTCATTTTATAAACAAAGTGGGAGGGGGGGAGCTGCACTATCGCTATCGTTATGGCCATTCTTCTGCTGTGCCAATAGAAAAGAAACTTTATTAAGAGCACTTTATTAAAATAATTTACAAATTTAAGTATTCAAAGCGGTGTATTGGCGTCTTCATTTGCAGAAAATGTTTGCATATGAGGTTTGCCGTTGCTTGTAATTAGTCGCCGTAATCTAGTAGGTAGTGTGTTGACTTATTATATCGCAAGGCCACGGTTCAAACCCCAGGCCAGACATGTTGAAGAAAATGAAAATTAAAAAATATTTCTTCAGCGACTTCCTCTCAGCATATGTCTGGCAAAAACTCTGAGAGCAAATAAAATTGCCATGAAAAGTTTCTTTAAACAGTAGGTCCCTCCGCTCATGTATAATATTAACACACACAACATGGGTGTGAGATGCTAGGTCGTAATCCTGACTATAGGGTTGTAATGACCAATTATGTATGTATGTATGCTGGTATTACTATTCTGTAATTACTATTCATCTTCCCCTGTAACTGAACTTAAAGCAGATATTTCTGCTTCTTGGTCATTGCAACCCTTTAGCCAGGATCACAACCTAGGTTCTCATACCACTCATGTTGTGTGTGTTTATTTCATGCATAAGTGGCTGGGCCTAGAATTTAAAATCGATTCCGAACGACAGATTTTAGAGAAACTTTTCATTGCAATTTTATTTACTCTTAGAGCTGAGAGGAAGTCGCCTAAGAAATATATTTTTTTCATGTTATGCTTGAGATTTTTAAGCAGGGGTTTGAACCACGAACTCGTATCCAATAAGCCAACAAGCTATCTACTAGTAGACGGAAGAAGTTTCATGCCAAACGGCACTCGAAACCATGAATTCATTGAGAGGCGAATTTAGTGAGTAAATAAACTCAGAAGATCGCCCAGATTGTACGATTTAACCCCAATTGATGGGCATAAATTCCTATAGCATATAAACCAGTATTCAGTTGTCATCTCCAGTGTTCTTGGGAAAAGAATGAGTGGAATACAGTACAAAAGGTTTACTGGACTAGTAATAAATAAACACCAAAATAAAGGGTGTTTTTTATAGAGGTATAGAACTTTAAGTTGGCATTACTTTTCAAGATGGCGACCGATTTAACAGCTGTCAAGTGATTTATTCTCAGTTTGGTTTGGCAATTCATCATGAATAGACTCACGCCTGAACAACGCTTGCAAATAGTGCAATTTTATTTCGAAAATAATGGTTCTGTGCGGAAAACGTATCGCGCACTACGTCCATTTTATCGTCGACAAAATCGTCCATCAGAGCAGTTAATTCGATTAACCATGGAACGTTTTCGCACCACGTTTACTCTTATTGATAACTCGCATCCCCAGAGACGCTGTACGGTGCGTACAGAAGAAGCTATTGTTGCTGTAGAGCGTAGCATTGAGGAAGACCCGAATGAGTCCATCCGCCATCGAGCACAGGAATTGGATCTGTGTCCATCCACTTTACGGAAGATTTTGCGGAAGGATCGTGCAAGATTTGAAGCCAAACGATCATCAAGTAAGGCGTAGATTCGTCGAATGGACCCAAAACGAGATTACCGTTGTTCCCGATTTTCATAAGCGAATTTTGTTTAGCGATGAAGCGCACTTCTGATTGAATGGCTACGTCAACAAACAAAACTGCCGCATTTGGAGTGAAGGTAATCCTCAAGTGTATGTGGAAACACCGTTACATCCAGAAAAACTGACTGTTTGGTGCGCTTTATGGGCTGGTGGAATCATTGGTCCGTACTTTTTCAAAAACGATGGTGGCCAGAACGTTACAGTCAATGGTGATCGGTATAGAGCCATGATTACTAACTTTTTCATTCCTGAATTGAATAACCATGATGTCCAGGAGATGTGGTTTCAACAAGACGGCGCAACATGTCACACAGCTCGTGCCACAATAGATTTATTGAAAGACACGTTTGGTGACCGCCTAATTTCACGTTTTGGACCTGTGAATTGGCCTCCAAGATCTTGTGATTTAACACCGCTAGACTACTTTCTGTGGGGCTATGTAAAGTCATTGGTCTATGCGGTAAAGCCACAAACGCTTGACCATTTGGAAGACAACATTCGCCGTATTATTGCCGATATACGGCCACAAATGTTGGAAAAAGTCATCGAAAATTGGACGTCCAGATTGGACTACATCCGCGCCAGCCGTGGCGGTCATATGCCAGAAATCATATTTAAAATGTAATGCCACAAGATTATCTTTCGGATAAATAAAATTCATGTCAATCGAATAATCCATCGTTGTTTTATTGCAACTTAAAGTTCTATACCTCTATAAAAAACACCCTTTACTACTCAAAGAAAAACAGAGTATTTTATGTAGAATCATTAAGTCATTCAAAAAACTTCAGGTTTTATTCTTATAGGCTAGGCAAGGAAGAACCTTTTTTAATAGATTAGCTCTCTTGCCGTCTTGTTAGATTGTAGCCCTCAAGCTTTGCCACTTATTGTGTTATTTAGAGCCAACCTTTAGAATTTCATAAAATGCCATGGAAATTTCCTTTTAAGAAAATTTTCCTTAACAACTTTGCATTTTCAACTAAAATAAAAACTTTTTGTAAAAAAAGAAAACGAATCTATTTATGGAATAAAAACTAAAATGAAAAATCTTCCATTAAAATGTCACTCAGTTGGCTGTCATCATCTCACCGGTAATGGATGTCAGTCACAATGTTATTCTTTTGTTTGTTCTTTTTTTTTTCTGAAGCTTACCAAACAAACTTTGCAATGCAGCTCCCTTCTTAAGAAAACTTAAACGAAATATCAATAGAACGTAAGGATACAATAACTTTGACTTTGACTTTGTAACAATCAATCTTTCAGATACTAAATATAATAATAATAATAATACTTGTGCTAGTTTATAAAGGGTGTTTTTTATAGAGGTATAGAACTTTAAGTTGCAATAAAACAACGATGGATTATTCGATTGACATGAATTTTATTTATCCGAAAGATAATCTTGTGGCATTACATTTTAAATATGATTTCTGGCATATGACCGCCACGGCTGGCGCGGATGTAGTCCAATCTGGACGACCAATTTTCGATGACTTTTTCCAACATTTGTGGCCGTATATCGGCAATAATACGGCGAATGTTGTCTTCCAAATGGTCAAGCGTTTGTGGCTTTACCGCATAGACCAATGACTTTACATAGCCCCACAGAAAGTAGTCTAGCGGTGTTAAATCACAAGATCTTGGAGGCCAATTCACAGGTCCAAAACGTGAAATTAGGCGGTCACCAAACGTGTCTTTCAATAAATCTATTGTGGCACGAGCTGTGTGACATGTTGCGCCGTCTTGTTGAAACCACATCTCCTGGACATCATGGTTATTCAATTCAGGAATGAAAAAGTTAGTAATCATGGCTCTATACCGATCACCATTGACTGTAACGTTCTGGCCACC
This sequence comes from Sarcophaga variegata, assembly GCA_932273835.1. Taxonomy (NCBI): domain Eukaryota; kingdom Metazoa; phylum Arthropoda; class Insecta; order Diptera; family Sarcophagidae; genus Sarcophaga; species Sarcophaga variegata. The sequence continues at coordinate 11,313,570 of OW026361.1, read as the reverse complement.
ATCGTTTTTGAAAAAGTACGGACCAATGATTCCACCAGCCCATAAAGCGCACCAAACAGTCAGTTTTTCTGGATGTAACGGTGTTTCCACATACACTTGAGGATTACCTTCACTCCAAATGCGGCAGTTTTGTTTGTTGACGTAGCCATTCAACCAGAAGTGCGCTTCATCGCTAGACAAAATTCGCTTGTGAAAGTCGGGAACAACGGTAATCTCGTTTTGGGCACAGAACCATTATTTTCAAAATAAAATTGCACTATTTGCAAGCGTTGTTCAGGCGTGAGTCTATTCATGATGAATTGCCAAACCAAACTGAGAATAAATCACTTGACAGCTGTTAAATCAGTCGCCATCTTGAAAAGGAATGCCAACTTAAAGTTCTATACCTCTATAAAAAACACCCTTTAAAATAAAATATAAAAAAAACAACCGAAAAACGAATAAACTTAACTTTTCACTGTACTCTACTTTCTCTAACATTGTTTTATATTTATTTGTGATTGTAAGATACTGATTTTCGTATTTTTTCTATTGTTTTTCTTTTGCTTCTCCTCTTTTTTCTCATTTACAGAAGAAGAATTCCTTTATCAAGATCATTGGGGACGCATTTGTCTTTTGAATTTTGCCAATTTAACAGAACGTGTCTTAATGTCAAATGTTACATACGTAAGTTACGTCTACGTTGTCGTTACGTTTCACTTTTTTTCACCGTCTATCCGTCTATCATCTTCATTTCATTTGTTATTCTATTTCTATTACGTTATTATGAATGGATGGATGGTTGGATGTATGGATGCAATTTTTATCTGCTGCTTGTATTCAGAAGATGTGAATGTGAAATTTTTTTTTATTTTTTTTTTATCAATTCCTTCATATTTATTTATACCGACATTTATTGTATATTTTTCGTTCGTACTTTAGATTTTATTTTTATTATTTATTTGCCATTGCTTCTGTGCTCCCTCCATATAAGTATTGCTATGAATTTATGGCCATAGTTTATTTATGTCTTATTTATGTTCCTAAAATATTGAGTGGATGAATTGAAAATTATTTTAATATGAAGAGAATATTGTGTGTTTTATAAAGAAGTCTTTAAACGGAAAGCCCTCATTCATCTCATGGACATAGTAGAACTTTCAAAACGGTCCTCAAACTTTAGTAAAATGCGGTCAAACGTTTTCTAAGGTACTTTTTGATGGCGGCGGCATATGGAGAACTGAACTTATACGAAAATTAAGATAAATTAGAAGGAACATCAAATTGTCTGTGAGTAATTCGATTCGATTTCGAATTATTTAGTAACCCAAAAAACACAAAGGCCCTACCCAGTAATACAATAAGTTTATGATACACAATGTGGAATTATATCGGGTCCGCCATCTAACGTTTTTTTTTTCAACTAGTGCTTATTTCGTGAATGGTAACACTTAGCTCATGTCTGATTTGACAGATAATTAGTTTTATCCTTCCGCTGAACGAATATGGTTGTGTATACGCTTGAACAACGCTGGGAAATATTGCGACATTACTTTGAAAGTCATGGTAATTTTGCAGAATAAGTGCGAAAATTGCGTACGGATTTTGGAAGAAGAGAAGCACCGTCAGCTCCGTATGTCCGTTATCTTGTAAAAAAAGTGAAAGAAACTGGAATCCTCATAGATAAACCAAAGCGTAAAAAGCCAAAAACAGTGCGTACACCGGAGAATATTGCTGCTGTGGCAGAAAGTGTGCGTGAAGCGCCATCAACATCAATTCACCATCGTTCTCAACAATTGAACATTTCGGAGACATCATTGAGACGAATTTTGCATAAAGACCTTGGTATGACGCCATACAAAGTCCAATTGATTCAGGAGTTGAAGCCAATTGACCATCCAATGCGTTTTCGCTTCGCTAAGTGGGCCTTCGACCGACTTACAGAAGATGCTGATTTTGGCAAAAAAAAAAAAATCATCTTTTCAGATGAAGCTCATTTTGATCTTGGCGGGTATGTAAACAAGCAAAATTGTCGCATTTGGGGCACAGAAAACCCGCACGCATAGATTGAAAAGCTGACACACCCAAAACGAGTCACTGTTTGGGGCGGATTTTGGTCCAGAGGCATAATTCGGACATTTTTTTTCGATAATAAGCAAGGAGTAGCCGTTACAGTCAATGGCGATCGTTATCGTGCCATGTTGAACGAATTTTTGTTCACAAAAATTGAAGAGGAGGATATTGGCAACATTTGGTTTCAACAGGACGGCGCTACGTGCCACACAGCCGCAGCTACACTCGATGTTTTGCGCCCTGTTTTTGAAGATCGCATTATCAGCCTTAGAGCTGATATCGTTTGGCCACCCCGGACCTGCTATTTGACACCGTTGGAGTATTATTTGTGGGGTGCCGTCAAAGACAAGTGTTACGCCGACAAGCCAGAGACAATTGACGCTTTAAAGGACAATATTCGTGAAGCCATTGGTGAAATTCAGCTGCACACAATCGATAATGTGCTTAAAAATTGGACCGATCGTGTAGGCTACTGCATGGCGAGCCGAGGCAGCCATTTGAATGAAATTATTTTCCATTATTAACCGGAAGGATTGTACTTTCAATTAAAAAAAGAAATTTGAGAAAATATTCAGTAGTTTTTTTTTAAAGCTTTTTCAAAAAAAAAAAGTTATTTGGCGGACCGCTTTATATGAACCCAAAAAAGACAAAGGCTCAACCCAGTAATGCAATAAGTTTCTGATATACAATGTGGAATTATATTTGCTACGTAAGGAATATCAGAAGTGTACCATACGCAGTACTTCCCCATCTTCTACGAGAACAGAATGCACAAATTCCATCAGATCATAGCAGAGTCCGACGAACGGCAACATCCTCTTTAAATGGAAAGAAGGCGTTCATTGCTCTAAGTCACCACGCAATTTGTAAAACAATTGCCTGTACATGTGACCCGCTGAAAGTAATTACACTACTTACATTACACACTACGCTAGTATGAAGACGTAAACCTCGGTAGATTAAAACAGACAAACCCAAGGACAAATTCTCTCTTCGTCATCACGCAATATGAAGACGTAATATTCCGATTTCTTTACGATAACGCATTGGGCAGCAGTTTCAGCGTGAGAACTGATGTTCGACAAGGTTGCATACTATATTTTCTAGATCTTCGTACGTAAAGCTGCTCCAGTGAAAACCAAAATACGGCTCAATTAAAATTTTGAGAACATTGTCACGATTCCGTAAGGCGCAGACGCGCATATAGTTTGGAAAAATGGATGAGGTTCGAATATAACGTTAATCAATTGCGCCGAGAAACTCTAATGACAACTGTTAGACGCAATGAGATAAGGAGGCATTCTTGAGCATGAACAGATACGCCTGAAAAAAGTCTTAAGACATTGAATATATCATACTGGCCTACCACCAGTATTTGATGCATTATTAATATGCCTAGTCGCCATAGTCTAGTAGGTAGTGTGTTGGCTTATTAGATGTAAGGCCACGGTTCAAACCCCAGGCCAGACATCATAACAAAATACAAAAGTATTTCTTCGGCGACTTCCTCTCAGCAGATTTCTGGCAAAAACTCTGAGAGTAAATAAAAATTGCCGTGAAAAGTTTCTCAAAAAATCTGTCGTTCGGAGTCGACTTTAAACTGTAGGTCCCGCCACTCATGTATACAAATTAATACACACAATATGAGTGGTGTGAGATGATCGGTTGTAATCCTGACTGAAGAGTTGTAATGACCAATTATGTATGTATGTATTGGGCAACCGTTTCAACGTAATAACTGATATTCGAGGTTCTACTATAACCTTTAGATCTCGTCATTTGTAAAACTACTTCAGGAAAAACAGATAAGGCAGTTAAGATCTAGAGAATATGCGATGTATACCTACTGAAAACCGCAGACGCTTATATAGTTTGGAAAAATGGATGAGGTTCGAAGAAAATCTTGGCCTTTCGGGAATCAATTGCGCTGAGAAATTCTAATGACAACTGTTAGGCACAAAGACATTAAGGAGGTATTCAGGAGGATGGACAGACGTGCCTGAAAAGAGACCGGTAACGGTCCATTATTGAATATATCATACTGACCTACCATCAGATTCTTATTTAGATTCCTTATTAAAATGCCTCATTCGTAAGCAATATTTCAAAATAAATTATAATTTAAAACCCTCTTCAAATTTTTTTTTTGTATAGCCTTTTCAATCCACCCTCGTTAACTATACATAAATACAACAAAGTTTTATTTGTAATTTGATTTAATTTGTAACATCGTTGTCGCTGCCAACGTAACGACATTATCTGAAGTACTTTCACTTGACTTGGCTTATGATTTCATTCTTCTTTCTGCTTTTAAAATATATATGCGGAGCTGATTTTCGTCCCTTTTTAATGGGAATTTTAACAATGTTGTTACAAAAATTAAATAACAACAACAGCAACATATATTTACCATGAGCAACATTAAATTTAATTTCGAAAATACTTTTGTAATTCAGATTTACGCGTAATTAAAGAGAATTATTAAGAGTTTAGGCTTAAAGTACTTTTGAGGGGGAAAATTATTGTTAATAAAGTACCATTAAAGAACAGAGTTATCCTGCGAATGAATTCATACGTGAATCGCATGTAAATTAATTTATAAATGAAAGACTGGGAATGAATCCATTTCTACAGAGACCAGATAAATTTGGGTCGCTATACATGCAGAATAAAATTTGCGTTAAATTTAACCAGAGGCCATCTTAGGAACCGTGATCCCTGAGTACTCACACGCATACATACATACATACATATATACATACATACGTATAGACATGCATACATACATACATCTATTCATATATACATACATATATACATACATATATACATACATATATGAGTACATATGCAATTGGGCATTACCTTTGCTGGCCTTTCAGTCAGGATTACGACCTGGGTTCTCACACCACTTATGTTGTGTGTGTTAATTTTATACGTGAGTGGTGGGACCTACTGTTTAAAGTCGATTCCGAACGACAGATTTTTGAGAAACTTTTCATGGCAATTTTATTTTACACTCAGAGTTTTTGCCAGAAATCTGCTGAGAGGAAGTCGCCGAAGAAATACTTGTATTTTGTTTTGATGTCTGGCCTGGGGCTCGAACCCTAGCTTTACGTCTATTAAGCTAACACACTACCTACTAGACTTCAGCGACCAACACTCGTCAAGTTAATGCCGAAATATTGCTGAAAATAGCTGACAGAGTGATTGAAAATTACCTCAACAGCATCGACTGCTACAACTAATCCAAAGGCAGTCATTGAAATGTCATTAAATTTCCTACATAATGACAAGCTCCAAGCATTAAATGAAATTAAAGTCACATCATATCATCACAGTCATATTTCTACGCCGGATTTATTTAACACAGTTTTTAAAACAAAAAAATGTAGAACCCTTTATTTTTAAGACTCATCCATAAGTATTCAAACATTATTATTATTATATAATTTATTCTACAATTTTCCATTATTTCCACAATTCTCTTTACATTTTAAAAATAATTTTAGAAACCATTTTTATAAATATTTCCGTAAATCATTAAAAAAAAAATTTTTCCTTTCATTTATTGCAAATCACCACTAATGACCTGCCTAACGACGACAACAAAGCCTTTCAAATTATTATCAATTCTACTGATAACAACAAACAAATCATGCTGTCGATAGTATTTTTGTAATTCTCAACAAAAATTATTATCATAACCTTGCTTCCTCCTCTCTGTCTCGCTTATCCTTTATTATTCAAATGATTTATAATGACATTTGAATATTTCTTTTTATAAAATTTTTCTTTTACAAAATGACAGCAAAAAAATGTTTATTTTTCCAATTTTCTGTTGTTAAATCAAATTAAGGGAAATAATGATCAAAAATAAAAATCTGAAGTTTGAAAAAAAATAATTTTTTTCGTCTTGTCATTTGCAATGTGAGATTTGTTGAAAAATTAGGGGGATTTTTAGTTTTTAGGATTGGAGAATCTAATCTCTAAACGAGTGCTGGGATTGGATATTTATTCTGATCAACAAGACCACTCGGTCTCTCTCAGATTGCCCGGCAGCTGTGCCCTTTTCCAGTTGGAGATTTACGTCCTTAATAACACCAAAAATAAAATATCGAATTTTAATTTATCGATACTGCGAAGAGAATATTTTCTCAATTTCAATCTCTATCAATCTATCAATCCTTTTCAATCTCTATCTATTTCAATCTCTATCAATCCCAATCTCTATTAATCTCAATCTCTATCAATCTTTTCAATCTATCAATCCTTTTCAATCTCTATCAATCTCAATCTCTATCAATCTTAACCTCTATCAATCTCAATATCCAGATAGAGATTCTCTATCAATCTCTATCAACTTCAATCTCTATCAATTTTAATCACTATCAATCTCGTTCTCTATCAATCTATCAATCCTTTCCAATCTTTATCTATTTCAATCTCAATCTCTATCAATCTCAATCTATATCAATCTTTTCAATCTATCAATCCTTCTCAATCTCTATCAATCTCAACCTCTATCAAATTCAATCTCCATCAATCTCAATCTCTATCAAGCTCAATATCACTGTCAATCTCAATCTCTATCAATCTCAATCTCTATTAATCTCAATCTTTTTAAAACTCAATCTCTTTCAAATCCATCGTAGAAAGATTGAAGTCTTTTCATTTGCTCACATGGTGCAACATAAGTGATGTAATATGGAACTAAAATGAGAGCCAAGGCATGCGCCATTTGATGCCGTTTTTACTCTGGGAGACGTACACTCCCTTTAATGGCATTGTCAATCAAAGACAAATGAACGTTGAGCAATACAAAATTCAGGAAAGCTAACATCACTATTTGCTAGACATTCGCAATAACCTAGCCTTTTTTCTCAATGAAAAGGTCCAACCTTCTGACCTTTGTGCTTAGATCAGGCTTTTATTGACACTTTATAGTGGACACTATGTAGTTAGACGTATGCCGAAATATGGTTTGTGCAGTAGGTATGAGTACAACACCTATTTGGGTCTACCCTTAACAATCTGACCTGCAACTGCTACTGACAAATCTAATCAGTTGCAATACGTTTGATGTCAGTTGGTTCTCGCGAGGACTACATTTATTGAAGATTCCGGTTTACAAAGTGCTCTCTCTTCTCTACATAATCCTACTTGCAGTTTATTAGACCTTTCACCGTATTGTTAATCACAAGGTAAAAGAACAGGCCATATCGCATAACCTTATTTGTAGTGTCCATATCGCCCGGATTAGCTCAGATGTAAATTCCAGAGGCAAGTCTACCTTTGATACTATTACACATACATACATAATTGGTCAACACAACCCTTAAGTCAGGATTACGACCTAGTTTCTTACACCACTTATGTTGTGTGCGAAAGTTTTATACATGAGTGGCGTGACCTACAGTTTTAAGTCGACTCCGAACGGCAGATTTTAAAAAAACTTTACATGCCAATTTTATTTACTCTCAGAACTTTTGCCAGAAATCTGCTGAGAGGAAGTCGCCGAAAAAATATTTTTTCATATTTCGTTCTGTTGGAGAATTATAAGCTGGGGTTTGGACCAAGGCCTCATGTCTAATAAGCCAACGCACTACCTACTAGACTACGGCAACTACCTTATTATCGAATATAAATTATGCAAAGTTAGTAGGGCGCCATGTAGGTCGTCTACGAAGGTTAGAAGTGACTGTTAGTTAGGCGGCTATTCTAGGAACTACTTTGTAGCACTTACCAGAAAGGCCGTCACAGAAAAATCAACCAAATTTGTGAGTAGAACAGGCACTCTCTGTAGCGGACGAATGGATTGTTTAATGAAATTGAAATTGCTGGATACTGAAGTAGCTTCAACGAAGTTATCACAAATGCAGAGCAGGCTGGATAAACACCATGCCAGCTCTCTTGTATAGAAGCTAAACTTAGATAGTATCGAATACCGCAAACACGGATATCCAAAAAAGCTCAAAAGTTGTCGTAGGCCAAAGATATCATTGAGACGCCTTGAAATGCGCAAAAGTAACTGCAACAACATGCATGAACACTGCATGAACATGTTTTGTGCTTTATACTATGTTCAGATATGCACTTTCATTAAGTCAATATTCGGTTTATTGAGTAAAATATTTTAAGTGTTCAGCTGCTTATTCAATATTCATTTGACAGCTTGTTTTTTGACACCACAATTTTTTTTCTTTGTCGTTGTTGACATTTGATTTGCTAAATATCAAAAGAAAGTATTTGGATAATTGTAATATGCTCTCTGAACATAGTTATGACAGTGCTGCATTTTAAGTTTTACTCAATATTATAACAATTTGCGTATTTATTGCTCAATAATTAATTGAAAATGTATATGAAATATTGAGCTCGATAATGGCGTTTATTGCGATTTACGCAATAAAGGTGCATATCTGAACATCGTATTATTCTCTCAAGAGGGGTAATAAAAGAAAAATTTATTAAATATTCATACCATTTTCGTTCAACGTTCCGGTGGCGGTTTGCGTCATTGTCGAACTTGGTTTTTAACGGCTCATAATTGATGAAACGTTCCTAATACTAACAATTATGGAGCATTTGCTATTTGGTTTGGCATTTAAACAAATTAATAGTAATCATACGTTTTGGTATTTCCAAATGGAACAAGCCATTCATTTTAGCAATTATATCGTATTGACATACGATATATAATGAACAATACATATCATTATCAACTTCTCCAGGTCTTTATTTCCCATGCAGAAAAAAATAACAACGAGTATTTAAAACCAATTAAATTTTAATATGTATTCTTAACCTCATTATTAAAACATATAATCCCTCTATTATACTTCTGTCCTTTAGCAAAAAAATAAAATAAAAAGAAGAGAAATAAAAAACCATTTAACCGCACTTATTAATAACGTCATACAAATTCCTCATTATAGTATGTATATCCTGTCATAATCGTTAGGTCTGTACACAAACACATGTTCAATATTTATTTTCTGCCATTTCATGTCCCTACTACTGGCTGGCTGACTGGCTGACTGATTGTTACGTATTCTTTTGTTCTATCTGCTGTCTATCACACATTTATCGCTATAATTAAATTTTTATTTTCCATTCCATATTGAATGTTTATTATTTATTTTCATTTAATTTTCATTTTAAATTGTAATATTTCTCGCAATTATTGGCATTTAAAGACAATTTATTGTGACATTTCAGTAAAATATTTCAATACTTATCATTTTTTTTGTATTTTCTCTCTCTCTCTGTTGCAGAAAACATTGGCACCCTATACATTTTCCATATCAGCGGATAAACGTTATTTATTATTGTCACAAAACGTTATAAAATTATTCCGTTATTCGTTTTTGGCACAATATACATTGTTTGACATTCAAACTAGGTAAGTAGAACGCTTTAAGATATGCTTCGATACTCTCTTTAAAAGTAAAGCCTTAAAGTATGCAGAGATTTTTAAAATGTTTTTAATAGTTCCGTAATCTTTATGTCGGTTGAGATAGCTAGCACTTTATGTCCGTATCCTTGCGAGTTAATGATTGTAACAGCTCGGCACAATCATAATATTCAGATAGGTCTGTTTGGGTTCATTGAACTCGTTTTTAAATCTTGACTGGTTAGCTTCTCCATTGGAGGTATGTTACGCAGTGCAGAAGGGTGGTAAATAAAGGAAACCCACAAAAAGTGGTTCTTCTTGATGGGGCTCGTAAAGTAGTTTTTTGAAGTAGACCAACTGATAAAATATTAGGACTTCGTCCTTAGCGGATTTGCTGTATTTATTCTGAGGTTATCTTACCATATCTTCTATGTGGATACGTCTTCTGGTGCACTGCTCTCAATACAAATTGCAACGCGAAGCACGTTGGTAGAGTGAGGACGATAATTGTTGCGATACAGCCCTACAAAGGATCTCTTTGATATGATTAATTTGTTTCCATCTGGAGTACTGACCAGACAACAGACGGCACTCTTCACAATTCAATTTATTGTCCTGCCGTGCAGGTATACATACACATACATACATAATTGGTCATTACAACCCTTCAGTCAGGATTACGACCTAGTTTCTCACACCACTTATGCTGTGTGTGTTAGTTTCATACATGAGTGGAGGGACCTACAGTTTAAAGTTGACTCCGAACGACTGATTTTTGAGAAACTTTTCATGGCAACTTTATTTACTCTCAGAGTTGTTGCCAGAAATCTGCTGAGAGGAAGTCGCCGCAGAAACACTTTTTGTATTTTATTTTGATGTCAGGCCTGGGGCTCCAACCCTGGCTTTTCGTCTAATAAGCCAACACACTACCTACTAGACCTCGTGCAGGTATAGAATCACTAAACTCTGAGCAAAAAATAATTCACCGCGTATGAATCTAGTATTCGTAGAAGATTTCACACTAGAACTCCAAACAGAGATGACACTGATCCTCATAGACATGGTCTACTTCTATGAAAGTCAACATGAACAGCTGTAAACTTCAGCAGGAGGAGGGTTGTCGAATATGCTAGGAAGAGGTTAATCGTAGGATGCCTCTCCATCTTCCTGACTTTTGTTGTGTGTTCTAAACAGAAGGAAGGGCCATCGATCACTCTGCGGAATTGATTCTGAGTGTGATATCTCCAATTAAAATTGGCAGTCAGGTCTCTTTCGGCTGCAACCTTTTGGTCTAAACATATCCCACGACTCCATTGACCGGCTCTCGCTGCAATTTTGTATCAATCTCATATCGGTTCCTGGTTTCAGATAAATACCGGGTGATTGCGTGGGTAATAAATCTGCTAAAGCAAGCACACTCCTACCGAATACCAATCCACATCTACGTTGGGCCGACTATTAGGCGGTATTTATTGCCGCTAATATATATCCTGGGCGGAGTAAAAAACTTGCTTTATTGCCACGCTCACTTGGCCTAAATTATATAAGAAGAGAGTCAATGGACTACTTAAATTGAATCTTAGGGACACGTATTGTGTTACGGCTAGGGATACGCAAAGTCTTTGCTTACCCACAAATGACATGAGATTGTAGATCGTTTTCTGGCTCTACGCAAACCTATCACATTTCAAAAGACCTATCTCGATAGTATTATGGAGCGATATGCGATATCTACATTAATACATTCATTCTTAGCAATTAGTCTCTTAATAAAAACCTGTTTATTTGGTAACCCAGTTAATAAGCCCCAAGAAGCTTATCTCTTTAATAAAAAAAAATTTTTCCTTTTGCCTTACAAACTAAATATTTTTTCTTCTTGTCTTCTTGCCTTTATTTCCGTTTTCTTTCCATGTTTGCCATCATGTCTGCTGGTGTCTATTAAAAAAAACAAAACAAAAAACAAAACATTATGCCCAACGTCAACTTGGCATTCCGGAAAATGTTTGCTGCTGTTACCGCTGTGTCTTGCTGTGTGATGTGAAATTGCAGTGAAAGTATAAAATTGAAAATCGATGACGGCGAGAATGAATGGCCGTATTTGCACTATGCCCGCTTTACACCCCATACGAATGCCATCGTTTTAGTCTACAATTACGACATCTATTACTGCCAGGGGGCGCGTTCACAATTTGTTCATCGTATAACGCGTAATGCCATACCGGGTGTTATCTTTAATGGTATACCTGATTGGTTATATGAAGGTAAGTGTTGCCTGTTGGTTAAGTATTTGTAGGACGTAATAACTATTAGTTGAACGTTTAATATTGTGCTGTATGTATGGGTCATTCCATAAACTATAAGTTTTATGGAAACAATTTGATTTGAGAATTTCAAAATTTTGAGGTCTTTTTTAATTTGTTGTATTAAAAAATATGTGTTTATTGTTGTCTAAATTTTACTGAAATATTATTTTACAATGAATGACCCATATATTATGGATATGTGCATTAACTATCATCGTTTGACACTAAATATTGTTAATAGCGATGAGGTTTCACAACTACGACCCTACTTTGTAAGGAAGACGCTATTTTGTCCCATGACATTTTCAAAACAACGAGTTTCGTTTCCCGATAAAAGTACTTGCGGAAAATATGGAGAGTTTTGTTCCTTAAAAGGAGCATTTGAAAAAGACCCGACTGTAGACGGAATTTTTTAACATAAAAACCATGAAAACAGTCATAATATTTGCATGGAAGTTTTTAAAAATCCCGTTTCTTCATTATAAATGTAGAATAGGATAGCAAGACGTGGCAGCTAAATCACTTAAGCTTATAGAATAGCCGATTGTGATACCACATAAAGCTAAAGGACAGAACTAACTGTCAAGTTTTTATCAAGGCTTCCCATTTAAACGTAACTCTCTCAAAATCAAACCGAAAGCCTTACCGAAAATTTAATGAATGGTTCGGGTATACTATATGAGAGAAGTCTATATCTGTTCCTCCTTCACCGATCTAATACTTCTGCACAGATCGTATGCTGGTAAGCGAATCATCTCTCACATTACACAATGATCCGAGGGAATAAATCGTGGTTAGGTTAGGTTAGGTCGTAGTGGTAGCTTTGATCATGTCACAAAGCTCACTTGAGCGCCTCTGGACCAAAATCCGCACCAAACAGTGACTCGTTTTGGGTGCGTCGGCCTTTCAATGTATGCGTGCGGGTTTTCTGTGCCCCAAATGCGACAATTTTGCTTGTTTACATACCCGCCAAGAGCTTCATCTGAAAAGATGATTTTATTTGCCAAAATCGGCATCTTCTGGTATAGGCTACTGCATGGCCAGCCGAGGCAGCCATTTGAATGAAATTATTTTCCATTATTAACCGGAAGGATTGCTCTTTCAAATAAAAAAAGAAATTTGAGAAAATATTCAGTAGTTTTTTTTTAAAGCATTTTCAAAAAAAAAAGTTATTTGGCGGACCCTTTATCTCAAATAGAGTCTCTACTACAATAAATCACGAAGTTATCATTGTATTTCGTACATAGGGTACACGAATTATAACGAAATAAAAGTGTCATGGAAATTGTGGCTTTACATGGGTTTTATTTAAAATCAATTTAAAAAATCCGATGGAAATTAATGCACATACCCAATATCAATAACTTTTTTAACATTTTTATTTCTAACCGAGTGGCCAGTGCTACTTGGTAGCATTTGTGTGAAGCAATTGCTTGCAAATTGAATTTCTCCCCCCATTTAAACGGTCACAACACCAAATGGAAAACACAGTTGTCCTGTGTTCTAACCTTAGGACGCTCCCTCCTCACAGTTACACTTTATATTATTAATTTAATGGAGACTTTTTCTAATACATATTCTATCTGTGCTACTTTTCTATTTTCTTTTTTTCTTGTCATTCTTTTTCCCTTTTTTTATATTTTTTAATAGAGGAAATTTTAAATGCAAATAATGCAATATGGCTATCGCATGATGGCCATATGATGTTATACGCTTCCTTTAATGATTCACTGGTGCAGGAGCAACACTTTGCCTGGTATGGTACAACAAATGCTGGAAATGTTAATGCTGGCCATCATCCAAATGCTAATTTGTATCCGGAAATCAGGTCATTAAGGTGAGTTAAAGAGAGTGAGAGAGTGAGTGAAAGTGAAAGAAAACATACAGCAAACGTACGGAAGTTCATTAAAAATTCATTACGAAGAAATTCTGTTTTTATTCGATGACAATATTTAAGAGATTTAAAGATTATTAAAGTGTCCTTGAGGAAATTTATTATGGAACACTTTGCTTAAGTGGCAAAGAAAAGGAGTAATAAAGATAAAATGATAATAAAAGGACAGTTAAATAGTTGCGAGGAAAATGTAATGTGAGGTGATTTATTTTTGAAAACATGGCCATAATAATTAAGGATTTTTTTTTCGTTTTGTTTTCCATTGAAAATAAGTAAGAGCACATAAACGTGTTACAGAAATCTGACTAAAATATACGCTACTGTTATACATCCTACTAATGAGCACCATCAGTTGTTTAAATTCATAGGCTTTTGATCAAGAAAGAATTAACTTTTTTTTAGCGATTCGTCTATTAAGCTCACTGTAGAAGTCACCGTAGTCTAGTAGGTAGTGTGTTGGCTTATCAGACATGAGGCTTGAACCCTATCTCAGCTCAGACATTTTCATCAAAACAAAATATAAAAAAATATTTCGTCTGCGAGTTCCCCTCAGCAGATTTCAGGCAAAAACTCTGACAGTAAAAAAAATTGCCACGAAATGTTTCTAAAAAAAATCTGTCATTAGGAATGGACTTTAAACTGTAGGTCGTATAAAATTAACATACACAACATAAGTGGGGTGAGAAACTAGGACGTTGTACAATGGGTCAATTCGACATCCGGGTACTGTACTTGTCTTAATTGGCAAGTACACGTCCTCTAACCTAACCTAAACCTGTTAAAACAATCTGACTAAAATATACGCTACTGTTATACACCCTATTAGTGAGCATTATCAGTTGTCTGAATTCGTAATCTGTTGATCGAGAAAGTCTATAAGAATAGACTTCTTTTAGAGGTTCGGCTATTAAGCTCACTGTAATTAGAAGTCATCGTACTCCAGTAGATAGTGTGTTAGCTTATTAGACGTGAGGCCTAGGTTTCAATACCCAGGTCAGCCATCTCCATCAAAACGAAATATAAAAAAATATTTCGTCGGCGACTTCCACTCAACAGATTTCTGGCAAAGACTCAGAAAGTAAATAAAAAAACTGCCATGAAAAGTTTCTCAAAACAATCTGTCATTCGGAGTCGACTTTAGACTGAGGTCTCGCCACTTATGTATAAAATTAACATACATCACATAAGAAGCTAGGTTGTAATCCCGACTAAGGGATTGTAATAACCAATTAGGTATCTCGTATGTATGTAATTAGGTACGACGAAGAGATAGGCCTTGTTTTTCACGTTAAGTCCAAGATATGATGCCAGAAAATGAAATAAACCGCTAAGAATCGAAGTTACTAGTCTACACCGTAACCTACAAGAAGTTCTTAAGAATCCGTAAATTATTCCGACATCATTGGATGGATAGATTGGCTAGGCAAAGATGAAACTAACCGTCAAGAATGGGGCTACTACACCATAAACAATCTATTAATCGACGCCTCCGTTCTATAACATTCTCAGTCGAAAAAGTGTGTTTTGAGTTATGCGCTCTCAAAGTTTTTACGCGACATACGACTATATGTGTATTCTTAGTAGATTTTTCCCTCTAACTTCGGAACAGATCTTAACCAAATTTTGACAGTATTTAAGTTAAAGAACGTAGAATTTAAAAAGGCATGAACATTAAAAACGTTCTAAGTACACTTAGAACGTTATAGAATGGAGGCGTCGATATGACCTCAAGAACTCATAAAATTTTCTGACTTCCAAGGATGGGTTATAGATAGATTGACCAGGATAGCAGGAAACCTCTCCCTAAGCCTGGATAATTAAGAGAAAGTAGGCAACAGTTCCATCTTACATACACATTTGGTCATTACAATCCTTTATTCATTATTAGGACCTAGCTTCTCACACCTAACTCAGATATTACGTGTGTTAATTTTTATACATGAGTGGCGGGACCTACAGTTTAAAGTTGATTCCGAACGACAAAGTTTTAAGAAACTTTTCATGGCACTTTTAATTATTCTCAGAGTTTTTGCCAGAAATCTCTTGAGAGGAAGTCACCGTAGAAAATTTTTGTTTATATTTTTATGTTGATTGGGTTTGAACCGAGGCCTTACGTCTAATAAGCCAACACACTACCTACTTGACTACGGTGACTTCCATCTTCTCCACATAATTCCAAAACATCCGTACCGCTACTTATCAGTACTCATGCAATTTTGAGTATGAGTGAGTCAACAGTATTGAAATCCAACTACTCTGATTCATTCGTATTCAGTACAACATTGATTTATAAGTACAAATTGCAATGCGTATGAATACAACGTTGACATCAGACTCATACCATTCGAAATGTGTTTGATTCATACGCCTACTCATTCAGATTCAAAAATTTAGAAAAATACTTATAATACTCGTAAATGATTCGAGTGACTGGAATCATTCATCAAAGTTTACAGTCTTAGTTGTTGTTGCATTTACAAAGAAAGGAGAAAGACACATAAGCAAAAAACGACAAAGACAGCAAGCAGAGCAAACACACAACCTTCTAGTGAGTATTATAGTGTTCGTACGCGAATCATACTTATTTTGTGCTTCGTGTATATGTTGAGTTATGGAGAGTCGAAATCAAAAACATCGTGCGTATTGTTAAGTATGAATACCATGAGTATTTCAAACTTTGAATATGAGTAGTATGAGTATGACATTAAAATAAGTCTGAATGCGTATAAGTATCATAAATTATAAGTATGATTCGAGTCTACTCATCGTTTTGAATACTCATTGCTGACCTCTGATCCGTACGTACATGGAGCAATCTTGGGCCTCTAAAAATTTTTTTTAAGAAATGGATTCACAGATATTATCAAGAGCCAACAAGAGTAGTTGTACCAAATAAACCGTACAAAAGAGTAGCATACTGCTTTGTGTTAATCATAGTTTGATTTCCTTAAATTAAAATCCTTTACGTAAAAAACCTTCCATTTATTTTGCAGATATCCCAAGCCTGGCACACAAAATCCAACTGTTACTTTGCGTGTAGTTGACCTTAAGGATCCTGAAAGAATACATACGCGTGATGTACAACCACCACAAATCCTACAAAACGAGTGAGTTTCCTTTAATACAGGCTTTTAAGTTACTTACTACATTTTTAATATACTTTCTTCGCTCTCTTTCCTCTCCTGTCCGCACACAATACCTTTTAAACTCTTAGAGATTATTACGTTACCAGTGCCAGTTGGGTAAGTGAAAATGAAGTGAGTGTGGTGTGGTTAAATAGGCCGCAAAACATTTCTGTGGTGAGTGTATGCAAAGCGCCCATATTTGTGTGTGTTGAGGTAAGTACTGTAATCAAATGAAATAATTTGCAGCGGAGAGACTAAGATTTAAACGCTTGCAGACGCATCGTGTTAGTGGTGATGGCCGAGGTTGGGTGGACACTTTAACGGTGCCATTGTTTGCTAGCAATGGCAGTTCTTACATTTCAATTTCACCCTTGAGGGATGGTAGTATGGGTTACTTTCGTCATATTGTACATGTGGCCAAGAAAAGAGTGTTACCCTTAACACATGGCCAATATGAAGTCAAGAAATTATTGCATTGGGATCAAACGAACAATTGGATGTTAGTAAAGGAGTTTGAAAAGACATGTATAAGAAAAGATAAATTTGTTTCTGCTTTTACAGTTATTTCCTAGGGGTGCCTGAACGTTTGCCCGCCCAACAGCATTTGTATAGAGTATCCGCCTTACCACCACGCCATGGTTCGCCTATATATGCCCCAGATTGTTTAACTTGTCCTATAATCAAAAACAGTGATGGCTCCTATACCTATGAAGCGCATACCAAACCGCCACCAAAATTGGTTACGGCCTGGGATGATGATTTGGAAGGTGATGAGCCGCCCTTAATGTATGGGCCCGCTTTGCCGTTGGAACAGAAATCATCAAGGGAAACAAAACATAACCATGATTCGAATGAATGTCTCTACAATACCGCCAAGTTTCCGCCTGGTTTACATGCGAAATTTGTTTTAATCGAATGCTTAGGTCCAGCCATACCCACTTCCAGTATTTACATACTGAATGGAGCCAATAAAGAACGCGGCAATAATGCTTATAATAAACAACATCAGCCTTTGGAACTACTGCTGGTTATACAGAACAATACACGCTTAAAAGAGAAAATGCTGCGTACGGCAATGCCTCAAGTGAAAACATTTCCGGTAATGATTTCAGGCGGCTATCATGCCCAAGTTAGGCTATATTTACCGCCCGTATTAAGGGACGATGAAATAACACGTTATCCTACCATTTTACATGTGTATGCTGGGCCGGGCTCCCAACTAGTCACCGATAAATGGCATATTGATTGGAACACATATTTGGCGGGCAATAAGGATTACATTGTTATAGAAATCGATGGTCGAGGTTCTTCGGGCCAGGGCTACCAGTTGTTACATGAGGTTTACAAACGCTTGGGTACGGTAGAGGTGTCCGATCAGCTGGAGGTGAGCGAATATCTAAGAGATAATCTACATTTTATTGATAGTCGCCGCATGGGTGTTTGGGGTTGGAGTTATGGCGGCTATACGGCGGCCTTGGCTTTGGCCGGCTCTCAGTCAATATTCCAATGTGGCATTAGCGTGAGTCCGGTAACCAATTGGAAGCTGTATGGTAAGTTTAAAAAGAAAAGGCTGTACAAATAGTAGATATTTATGCAGTGGATTTTTTAGACTCTACGTATGCCGAACGCTATTTAAGTTTTCCCAATGTAACCGACAACTATAAGGGCTATGAAGAGGGTGATCTTTCCAAATATGTGGACAATTTAAGAGACAAACAATTCCTATTAATACATGGCACAGCCGATGACAATGTCCATCTGCAGCAGTCGATGGTACTGTCCAGGGCCTTAACCAATAAGGGTGTGCTTTACAAACAGCAAATCTATCCCGATGAAGGCCATCAATTAAGCGGAGTTAAAAGACATTTATATCGTTCCATGACAGCGTTTTTCGATGATTGTTTTAAGAAATTGGTAAGTTGTTAAAGGGGTTTTTTGACGAACACAAAAATATGCAGACAACTTTTGTTAACCAGTGTAATTATACATATTAAATATTTAAAATTTTTTGTTCCGTTTATTCACTATCAAATTTCATTTTTTCCCCCCTCTTAACATAAACACGCTATCCAAAATGAAATACCATCACCATCACGACCATCACGACCACCACTACCACCACTACCACCACCACCACCACCTCTAACTTGTACCGCCATCTACATTTTTTTGGTTTTGATTTATTTTCTCTCTCTCTCTCTCTCCCTGTACCCCCGCATAGCTTGATCAACAACAGGCTAATCAAACCGATTATTCGGATTTTCTGGATTTTCATAGCTTTTATACATAAACTGTTACATACAAAAACAAAACAAAGAAAAAAAAAACAGAGAAATTAATCGAATCAAATCAAACCAAATCGTAACAAATCGTATCCAATAATGTATTATAGCGCAAGAGCACAGTATAAATATTACAAAATACCAATTAATCTCCCCTTTTAAATGTAAATTTTGATCACACTTTGTAACACAAAATCTTAACGATTTACAAGTAACATGTACAACGTCCAAAAACGTATTAAAAAAAGGTACCATTTGTGAATATTTTTTTGTTGTTCAGTGTAAACAAACTTTGTAAATTTTTTTCAATGTTGTTTTAAATGTGTGTGTATGTTTTCGTATAATTTTTCTTACTTTAAATGTTATAATCAATGTTTTATTAACTCTTAAGCTAAAAGAAATCAAATAGTCGCCAGGTTTTTAGGAAAAAAAATATAAATTTTGGTTAGTTAGGGCTATTTTCCGATGGAATTGTAAATCCTATTAATATTCAATAATGAATTTACCTTCCTGACGAAAGTGAAATCTGTCATCCCCTAACTATCGCTAAAAGGAAAATCTCCTCCTATGATATCTCAAAAGACCTCTAGACTCTGTGTAACAGGGTAAGAACACTGAAACTTTTCAAGATTTTCCGCCACCCTATTTCGAAACTCATAGCAGTGTGTACAGGAACCTTTAAACAAATAGAAAGCGGACTGACTCTTCGGAAAATGCAAGGCCACTTCTGAAAAGGAGACAACCTTTCATTTCCTTTGTGAATAGCCAGGTTTAACGAACAAGCGATTAAGGTTTTTCAGAGTACCTAAGGTATCTGGCTCAGTGCCTAAAAAAACTGCATTCTCTCGATTTTCTCCACTTTATAAACAGCTTCGATATTTATTTAGGAAATTCATCAGCGCTCTTATACATACACAGTTACTAAAGTATACATACGGTTAACAAATTTAAGAAATTTTTAACCAATGCAAAAGACCGTCTTAAAATCGAGGAGAAATATCAGACAATTATAAAGATTTTCAACGAAAACGGATTGGTTAAAAAAATTTCTGAAATTTGTTAACCGTATGTATACTTTTGTGGCTGAGTGTATTTATGAGGCACGACTTATGCTCGTGGGAATAAGCTTCCCTCAAAGTTGCCTTTAATAGCAAAGAACAAATGATATCCAACTATGTACGCGCTGCAATGATATATCGCACTGATAACATTTCTTGGATACCAAGATAATGTCGACGAAGAATTACTGAACTGGTCATTACAACCCTCTAGGCAAGAGTACAACCTAGCTTCTGAAACCATCCATGTTGTGTGTGTTAATTTTATCCAAAAGTGGCGGAAACTACAGATTTGAAAAATCGTTCATTTATTGATTCTAGGTTTTTTTCCAGAAGACTGCTGAGAGCAAGTCGACGTACGAAGTATTTTTTTTAATATTTCGGTTTTTATCGAAACTAATGTTTGAACTTACAAACTTTTGTCTAGTAAGCCAACTACTAGACTACGTCGAAAAAACAAACAATAAGAAAATACAACCAATACGGCAAACATGAATATTATAATTTTTAAAATCATCCTTACGACGTATGCGTCAGTATCCGTCAACATCCGTCTACATCCGTCTGCATCCATTAGTAAGCGTCTGTACCCGTCAGCTTCATTATTTTTTGAATGAAATATAGTCTTAGTCTTTCTCCAATGTTTTTTTCATTTGTTCCAGAAATTAAGTTTTGATGTGAAAGGATTTCCTCTTAGGAGTCAAATCTCTTCTCGCCGAGATAATTCTTCAGGTTTAGAAGCAAAAAATAAGCACATCTGTTGGTAGATTTTTTAATTCACTTTTTATTCTATATTCATTAGTTGTAACCAGAGATCAGCAATGAATCGTTTTTTCGCTACTCATAAGCACTCATGAAATGTTGAATATAAGTGAGTCAACAATATTGAAATTTAACTATGTACTCTGATTCATTCGTACTCACTACAACGTTGATTTATAAATAAGAGTACAAAGTTGACATCAAACTCTTACCATTCGAAATATGTTTGATTCATAAGCCTACTACTCATTTAGATTCATAACTTTCGAAAAATACTTATAATACTTAGAAATGATTAGGTTAGGTTAGGTTAGGTTAGAGGACGTGTACTTGTCAATTAAGACAAGTACAGTACCCGGAGGTCGAATTGACCCATTGTACAACGTCCTAGTTTCTCACACCACTTATGTTGTGTGTGTTAATTTTATACATGAGTGGTGGGACCTACAGTTTAAAGTCGACTCCGAACGACATATTTTTATTTATTGAGAAACTTTTCATGGCAATTTTTTTGCAAGAAATCTACTGAGAGGAAGTCGCCGAAAAAATACTTTTTGTATTTTGCCTTTGATGTCTGGCCTGGGGCTCGAACCCAGGCTTTTGCGTCTAATAAGCGAACACACTACTTATTAGACTACGGCGACTTCTAGAAATGATTCAAGTGGCAAAAAAATACGTGTTGTTAAGTATGAGTATGATGAGTACTTCCAAATTTGAATATGAGTAGAGGTTCCATGATATTAAGATAAGTATGAATGCGTGTAAATATCAGAAATTATGAATATGATTCGATTCTACTGATGTTTTTGAATACAAATTGCAGGTACGAATTTTTCCAGGATTCAGTTAAAAGGCTTCAAATTATTTATAAAAAACCACAATATTATTGACACCCTTTTAGTATATAATGCTTATCATGAGGAAGTTTTAAGTTATGGAGACATGTAGTTTTCCGAGGTACCAGAGCTATTGCGCTTAACAATGTTCGTAAGGATTACTACTTATGTATATTATCAATGAAGGCATCGTTAAATCTTTAATTATTCTCAATGTTGCTTTTGTTATAACAATATGTATGCTTTGAATTAAATAATTAAAGCTTTAAAATGTATTCTTTTTTTTATAAATTTATGACAATAATTGAGTCGTTTATTTTGAAAGTGGTTTAAGTCCATTTTTTAAAAAAAAATTTGTTAATGATAACAATAATCACAATCCTATATAATCTTTTTTTTATAAACAATTTAAGCCCAGTATCAATAAAATCGCTATGATTTGAGGCACTTGATAATTAGCTAATAAACGAAATGCATAAAAATGTATTTTGAAACTGGTTTAAGTCCATTGAAATCCATAAAATTGGCAGTAACATGGTTGAAAATTGTGTAATCGGCAGAAATTAATGCAGATATTATTTACCATAAGTTTTCACTATCAGGACATTCATTTTTGCCAAATGATAGTGATTTTGGACTGATAGAAATGGCTTTGAGGAAAAATAATTTAATGTATGTCCCCCAGGATTACTATGAAACCATAAAAACATGTCGAAAGAGTAACAGATTTATATTAACCAAAATGAAACGAAAATGAAAAGAGTTTTTTTCTACTAAACCACTGGAAAAAGCAATTCATAAAAGACCAAAAAACACTAGTGACGAACCTGTAAATTGGCTGAGGATATGTTGTGAACACTTTAAGATGATTTATAAAGAATCTATGGAAGTAGATACAGAGTTCAAAATATTTGATTTATTACCTTGTCGGGGAAGACCATAAAATTAACACCATCATACAAAAATGTACGTCCCATTTCAACTCCTAAGTATAAGTATAACTAAGGGTGTTTTTTATAGAGGTATAGAACTTTAAGTTGGCATTACTTTTCAAGCTGGCGACCAATTTAACAGCTGTCAAGTGATTTATTCTCAGTTTGGTTTGGCAATTCGTCATGAATAGACTCACGCCTGAACAACGCTTGCAAATAGTGCAATTTTATTTCGAAGATAATGGTTCTGTGCGGAAAACGTATCGCGCACTACGTCCATTTTATCGTCGACAAAATCGTCCATCAGAGCAGTTAATTCGATTAACCATGGAACGTTTTCGCACCACGTTTACTCTTATTGATAACTCGCATCCCCAAAGACGCTGTACGGTGCGTACAGAAGAAGCTATTGCTGCTGTAGAGCGTAGCATTGAGGAAGACCCGAATGAGTCCATCCGCCATCGAGCACAGGAATTGGATCTGTGTCCATCCACTTTATGGAAGATTTTGCGGAAGGATCTTGGTTTGCGTGCTTACAAAACCCAACTCGTGCCAGAATTGAAGCCAAACGATCATCAAGTAAGGCGTAGATTCGTCGAATGGGCCCAAAACGAGATTACCGTTGTTCCCGATTTTCATAAGCGAATTTTGTCTAGCGATGAAGCGCACTTCTGGTTGAATGGCTACGTCAACAAACAAAACTGCCGCATTTGGAGTGAAGGTAATCCTCAAGTGTATGTGGAAACATACGTTACATCCAGAAAAACTGACTGTTTGGTGCGCTTTATGGGCTGGTGGAATCATTGGTCCGTACTTTTTCAAAAACGATGGTGGCCAGAACGTTACAGTCAATGGTGATCGGTATAGAGCCATGATTACAAACTTTTTCATTCCTAAATTGAATAACCATGATGTCCAGGAGATGTGGTTTCAACAAGACGGCGCAACATGTCACACAGCTCGTGCCACAATAGATTTATTGAAAGACACGTTTGGTGACCGCCTAATTTCACGTTTTGGACCTGTGAATTGGCCTCCAAGATCTTGTGATTTAACACCGCTAGACTACTTTCTGTGGGGCTATGTAAAGTCATTGGTCTGTGCGGTAAAGCCACAAACGCTTGACCATTTGGAAGACAACATTCGCCGTATTATTGCCGATATACGGCCACAAATGTTGGAAAAAGTCATCGAAAATTGGACGTCCAGATTGGACTACATCCGCGCCAGCCGTGGCGGTCATATGCCAGAAATCATATTTAAAATGTAATGCCACAAGATTATCTTTCGGATAAATAAAATTCATGTCAATCGAATAATCCATCGTTGTTTTATTGCAACTTAAAGTTCTATACCTCTATAAAAAACACCCTTTATAAGGATAACTATTTAGAGGAATAACTATCAATAGTGGAGTAACTTTAAGTGAAAAAATTAACTGATTTATTATAATTAATATTAAACAAAGAACACAAAGTGGACTTATTCGTTTTCACAAACAAAAAAGTCATTTTATTCATTTTGAAAGTGATTTAAGACCATTTGAGGTCTTGAAACTTTGCTTATTTTTCTAGTAAAGTTTACAAAACGTATTACGTTATAAATTCTAACATGTTTAAGGTCTCATAGGCATAAAAACAACTTAATACCCTTAAATATCTCAATATAAGAAAAAATGGACTTAAACCACTTTCATAAGAAACGGCTCAATTAATGAATATGTAATGCAATAGGCTTTTTTAAAAATTACAATATAAATGTGCTTTAATGTTTTGACACAAAAAAAATGTATACAAATACACGATATGAAATTTTTATTTTATTTTAAATCTTTATGTCACCATATGCCTAAAATTATGCTTGTTTTTTTGTTACCTAACAAAAATAAACTTTATTTACACCAAACTTTCTCTCTTTCTCTCTCTCTTTCTGGCTTTTGATTTGAATGTAAAAATAATGTTTTTTGTTGTTTTTTTAGTTTTATTTTATTAATGTTACGTTATCATTATGCATAAAACATACATAAAAGCGTAACAGACATTTTTATTATGATTATTACTATGATTATTGTTATAAAACAAAACAAAACAAACAAAATGGTTGATGTTGTTGAAATACTAAAACAAAATACGTGAATTGCCTGATTTTTTTCTTTTTAAATATTATTTTAGCCTTTTCGTTATTGAAATAAGAAATGAGAATATGAAATGAATTATTAAATACAAGTTTTATAATAATAAATGTGTTTTTTGCATTTGTTTTATTTTCTTGTTTTGTTTTTCTTGTTCTTTTCTTTTATAATCAAACAGGTACCACCGGAAACGAAGGCTGGCCTGGGTAACGGTGGTGATAATCATCAGCAATAAATTTTTATATAAATTCGTTTGTTTCTGTTTTTTTACGTTTCTTTTCTTGTAAATGTAAATGAAAAAAAAAAAATATGAATTGGAGTAACTAAAAGCAAAAATTTCATTTGTGTTATAACAAATAAATATTTAATTTCTTTATTTTTTTTAATAAATTTGTTTGTAAAAATTCGAAAAAAAGAATAACAACCGAAACTGGCCATGGAAACGAAAACATAATCAAAAAGAAAATAAAATAAAATAAAATAAAATAACAGAATAACACCCACCCTCTTAAAATCAAATTTCTAACAACTAAAACGTATATAAAAACTACAACAAAATAAATAAAAATAAAAAACCATAATAAAAATAATCATAAAAAATAGTGACAAAATACTTACAATTTAAAATTGAAAATTGATAAAAGTGACAAATTTAAATAGAAAAACAAAAATAAAAACATGGTTGTGAAAACTGACAAAAGAAAATTAAAGAAAAACCAACAAATATACCATTTTAAAGCACCTAAAAATATGCAATGAATTAAAAATGATGGCAACCATTTGCAAAACTGTGAAAATAGAAACATAAAATGAATTGGATGAAATTGAAAAAAACTACAACAAAATAAAAACGTATTACAAATATAATACAATATAAGCAACAGTTGCAGTTATAATAACAATAACACTAAAAGCTAAATCGGTAAACACATTTCAGTGAAAAGAATAATAAAAGAAAAACAACAACAATTGGTCAATTCACACGTAACGTGTATGTTGTATTAAATACACTTTTTGTTTGTGAACGCTCAGTGTTATGTTGTATTGTGTATTTCGTATACCCAACGTCAAAAAGCGATAAGATGAAGAATAGCAATATTTATGATTTGATGTTCAAGCAAAAAAATGAAATTTATTACGGGAATAAGTAAATTAATTAATAATCTGTGCGAACAATATAATTTTGAAATGTTAATTGTTGACTTAAGTTACATAGAAGATATTTTGTATTTTTATTCTTCTTCTTGATTACTGGCATTTGCATAAACTGATAGCACGAAATCAATACAACCTTTTAAAACATATGAAAAATATGTGTATAAGTGTATAGAATTTTTGTATGAAAATTATCAACAAAAAGCATACACTGTTGTATATTCGTCCAATAATACATTCAATACAACGATACAAAGGCTTGTGTGAATTGCCCAAATGCAATAAAAAATCAACATAAAAATGTATGCAAATAAACTAGAACGAAACAATAATAAAAGAGGGCAGAAAACAGAGAGAGTGTACATACACTCTATAAAAAGAAGCAACTTCAGATCTTGGCAACTTCAAGAGAAAATCTGTCAAAAAATATGCATCACACTTAAATCGTTAACTTCAACTCCTGATACTATCATTTCATTCATTTACAATGGTGCATAGGTTAGCTTAGGTTAAATTGACCTTGAAAAGTATAGCTTACTTGGTCCCAATTTCACGCCGTTAGTATCCATTTCGTCTTACAATTACAACTCTGGGCTGGCGTACTGGAAGTTGTGAATTCCATAAAAATAGCCTTTGGCTTCATTTTGTTAATAAATTTTGCTTCAGAATTTCCCAAATCAGGTTTTCAAGTGCCCTACAACATGTTCTGAAACCTATTCTTCTTCTTCATAGTCAATACAGTTTCAGCAAAACTAGTGGTGAGCCCACAGGCGTATGCACCCAGAGTAAATGCTCGTTGTAAATGCTTTAAGGTTTCCATGATAAACTCTGAGCAGTTTTAACACAAATTTTGTGCTATCAAATCGGGCCGGATCTGTCTTATCTCTCTACAAGTGAATTCATTTTTTTAATGGGTGATTTTTTAAGAGCTATAGGAAAATGTTTCAAAAAAAAAACACAAAATTCAGAAAAATTCATGAAATCTTTATTTGAATCGATAGTCCGGTCCATACAATTTAATGTTTGAAGATTATTTCATGCAAATGTTGACCACGACTGCGCCTCAAATGGTCCATCCGCTTAGTCCAATTTTGGCATACTCTTTCCAACATTTCTGCCGGTATCTCACGAATAAATGCTTCAATGTTGTCTTTCAATGCGTCAATTGAAGTGGGCTTGTTTGTATAGACATGACCTTTAACATAGCCCCACAAAAAATAGTCTAAAGGCGTTAAATCGCACGATCTAGGCGGCCAATTGACCGATCCCGAACGTGAAATAAAATGTTTACCGAACTCGCGTGCTGTGTGTCGTGTGGCACCGTCTTGTTGAAACCACATGTCATGCAAGTCAAGATCTTGCATTTTGGGCAAAAAAAAAGTTGGATATCATCTCACGGTAGCGCTCACCATTCACAGTTACGTTACGATTCGCAGCATCTTTGAAGAAGTACGGTCCAATGATGCCACCAGCGCATAAACCGCACCAAACTGTGACTTTTTCTGGATGCATTGGTAGCTTCTGCAATGCTTCTGGCTGATCTTCACTCAAAAATCGACAATTCTGCTTATTTACGTATCCATTGAGCCAAAAATGAGCTTCGTCGTGGAGTGGATCTTCGGCCAACTTTCCAAGAGCCCATTCACCAAAAATTCTGCGTTGCGGTGGGTCGTTCGGCTTTAATTCTTGCACCAGCTGTATTTTGAAAGGCTTCACACCTATATCCTTCCGCAAAATTTTCCACGTTGTTGAGTAACAGAGGCCCAATTGCTGCGAACGGCGACGAATCGATAATTGATGGTCATCATTAACACTGGCCGATACAGCTGCAATATTTTCTTCAGTTCGCACTCTACGTAAGCGTGTTGGTGGTTTAATGTCCAACAAACATAAATTTGGTGCGAAATTTAGTCACAATAGCCCGAATAACCGCTTCAGTGGCTCGATTAAACTGACCAAAAAAATGAAAGAAGCGCGCGATGAACTGTCTTAACAGCGCACGCATTTTGATAATAAAATTCAATGATTTGCAAGCGTTGTTCGTTTGTAAGACGATTCATGGTTAAATTATAGACCAAACTGAAGATGTTTGACAGTGAAACAAAACAGGAAACGTGCGTGAGCTGTTTAAACCAGTGTTGTCAAAACAATAATAGCTAATAAATCACCCTTTATTAAAAATGAGTTAAGTTCGGATGAATACCATTCCTTTGATTTCATAAAGAAATAACCTGACTATGAGTCTCTGGTAATTCAAGAAGTTTATTAAACCTTTAGCTTACTTTGCATCAAATCTGCGGAAATATCCTCTTCCATCGCATGCTAATATTTCTGACAATGTCCAATGGCGTTGACGACTGCAAGCAGCTCATTGTTAGTTTGATTGCAGAAATAATCTTTCGGAGAACTTTACACTGTATCGGTGCGTAAAAGCATGCTTGCTTCAGCGTCAAACTCAAGTACAGACAGAATAAGTGGCTTGCATAGTAATTATTTAATCGCACAAGAGAGATCGCTATGATATATGGAAGCTATAATTTTACCAGTTGGCAAGAGTGATTGTACTATCACCAGACTAAATTTGTCGAGTCACTTTTGGTGCACGATTATTAGTTACTAGTTCAGAAGGTGTGCTAAAAAGGATTTAACTACAGGAGAAATAAATAGCGAAATTGTAATTCGAAAGATTTCTTTATGCAGTAGAAGTCCATTAGTCCGGCATACAATAGTCCGGAATGCCCGATAGTCCGGCATAGCTCAGGAAAATTGTAAAAATTTTGGTTTTCTCCAAAAGTGTGCTTTAAAGCAAATAAAAACGCTCGCTCGAGAGCTATTCGGAAGTTTTCGGGGTAGTTCGGGATCGTTCGGAAGCGCTCGGTATTGTTCGGAAATAATTAGCGGCTGGCTAGTCTCAGCTGTCACAACAAATTCAGTTGCAGTGCAGCTCCGTTAATCAATTACGAAACGTCTTCGCCATTTTTTTGTGCGTTGTTGGTTTGTGTCCTTTGAAAATGTTTATAAAAAAGTGATTTTCGTTCTAATTGTACATGTCACCATGTTTTCAAAACCTAAGCCTTCGAGTTCAAAAGAAGAGAAACGAAAACACATCATTATCAACATTGTAGTAAACCTCAGCCTGCTCAAAATCTTGAAGAAAGTGACTCAGATGCCGAAACGGAAGAAAAGGTAAAAAATCAGCTGGGCAGAACCTACGGAGTCACTAAATAAGTCGTCTATCTCTTTTACTGAGGCTGGTACTAGCTACAGTGCTTCAGAAATTATTGATTTCCATATCAATAGAAATAAATTTTATACTAAACGCCAATAGTCAAGAAAACAAAAAGACATTCGTGACTTTTTTTAAATCTGAGTGAAATATGTTTACAGTACGTGTACATACTTACATTGTATGTATTTGTAGTTTACTTCTGAACCTAATTGTTCTTATATTTACCGCCTGATAGTCCGGAATTTTCGATAGTCCGGCACCGAGCCGGTCCTAATCGAGCCGGATTATCGGACTTCTTCTGTACAGAGTTCGTAAGGAATTACTTCCTTAAAAAAATGTTAGAAGTTCTCCTGCTTCTCTGGGATCAGAAAAATATGGTCCTAATTAACTACGGCCAGTTAAGGGTTAAATTCTGTGCCATTAAAGAGAAAATTGCAAAACTTAATCCTAACAAAACATTGTATTGAAAAACTTAATAAAATTTTAACAGACCAACTGAAAATCATTGAAATCCCCAAAGAAATAAAAACTGAAATAATAATTTATTAATAAAATATAAAAAAACTTAAAAAATGTGGTAAAAAACCATGGAAATGAACGAAAAGGTACTCACAGTTTTTGAAATAAAACTTTTCAAACAGCCTAAAAGTATGTTAAACATTTTAATTAGCAGCAGCATTTTTTAACAACAGTGAATAGCAGTTTTAAAATCCAAAAAAAATCATTTTTTTATTTAAAAAAATAAATAAGAGGAATTAAAATAATGGAAATGAACGAAAAGGGACTCACAGTTTTTGAATTTGAACTTCTCAAACAGCCTAAAAGTATGTTAAACATTTTAATTAGCAGCATTTTTTTTAACAACAGTGAATAGCCGTTTTAAACCCAATAAAAATAATTTTTTTATTTAAAAAAATAATTAAATAAGAGGAATTAAAAGAAAATGTAGCTTTAAAATAAAATGGAAAATGAAAATTGTATTAACAAAACCAACCATACGCAATGTTACTTATTAAACCAATTTGAAATTGCTCTGTAAGAATTTAGTACAACTCCCTAGTTTTTTTTTGATAAGCTCCTATGAAATTAATACTTCCCTTAGATGTTTTAATAATTTAAAAAAAACTAAAATTATAAAAGTAATTTGTAATAATAAAAAGAACCGGCTTTGTAATTTAGTTTTAATTGCCCCTTAATATAGGCAGCATAATTTAATTTGGCGCAAAACCCTTTAAATAAGTACAAATATTAAATTTTTTTATTGTTCAATAAGCTTTTAAGCCACAAAAAAAGTAAAAATAAAGCTTTAAAATATTTATATTGGAATTAATTATTAAATCATAGTTTATATTTAGCAGATATTAAGATAATAAAGAGATAAAAAATAGTAAAATTAGTAATATGTACCTTAAAGTAGGCCATAGTTTTGTAATAATTATTTCGAATAAAAACAATTCGTAACAACCTTTAAAGGAAAATAAATTAAAAACAAATACTACTTATACACTGGTTCTTTTCTCCAGGAAGTACAAATTGAGTATATTTTCATTCGCTTCTAAAGGATGTATAGGGCTTCGACAAATGATCTCCTGGCAAATTATGGAAGAAATGTAAATTGAATAGAATATGGTAGCAGAATGGGCCTAATAAGTGTCCTTAAGTGGGAAATTCTCGGAAAGTTTGCTAATTTCGCAAGCTACATTAGAAGAAGAGTTGCATATGGCTCCTAAGAGGGTCAAATATTTCTATAAACGATTCTTATATGCTCGCCAAGCTATTAGTTTGTGGGTATAATGGCCCCAATATAAAAGAAATGGCGGACAACCTCGATTTGTCTTGCCCCCATTACAATTAATCCTTAGGAATAATTCTGCAACAGTTATTTTCAGACCTGTTGGTGTTCCTACGTCAGAAGAAGAGTTGCATATGGCTCCTAAAAGGGTCAAATATTTCTATAAACGATTCTTATATGCACGCCAGGCCATTAGTTTATGGGTATAATGGCTCCAATATAGAAGGATTGGCCAACAACTTCCATTTGTCTTGCCCCATTACAATTAATCCTTAGTACTAATTCAGCAACAGTCATTTTCAGACCTGTTGCTGTTCCTTACCCACTTTTTATAGACCACAAATTTAATTTCAAAACCAGACAATTTTTTTTTTTCAGCCCTCAAGTATACTTTAGATTTTTATCTACGTATTTAAGACAAAAGTATGCTTTATTTTCTTAACAGCTTGAGTTTTTTTTAACAAAACCTACAACTATTCATTAAATACAAAACAAAAGAATTTCAAGTGTATGCTGAAATGAATAGACAAGGAGTCAAAGGCTTATAAAAGGCTTACAAAAGGCTAATGACGGGTAAGTTTACTTTAGTGTAAATACCACTTGTTAAGGAAGAAAACAAGGCATATGAATATAGTTCTTAAGAGTTTAGAGCAGCAAAAAACAGAGAAGGGAAAATGTATTTGAAAAGTTACCCTTAAATATAATGAAGATATTATTAAGTAATATTGTGCTTAATAAATAAATAGATTGATTAAATGATTTAATTATAAAAGCAAATGAATAGACAACCTCTTTGCTGTAGCATACTTTTACTTGCTTAAAGCAAGAACAGAAAATTTAAAGTATACTTTAAGGCTTAATAGCTATTAATTCATATGTAAACACACAAATTTATTTGTTTATTTTACGTTTAAATGTTCTAAAATTTGTGTTTAACATAAAACCAGACAATATTACATATGGATTTAATATTTTATAGAGTCTTACCCCAAATTACAAGACAATCCTTTATTTACTTAACAAACTACCCCTTTAAAGCAAAGCTAATTTATTCCAATGGCAGCAAGAGAAGACCATGCTAACCATTTCGTTTCAAATGATGTCTTATCTTAAAAAAAAAAAGAATTAACACTTTAAGGCTTTCTTATCTTGTAGCTATTAATTGTTGTGTTGCCATCATATTTTTGTGCCATAAAGGCAAATAAGTTTGTTATTTATAATTAACAACAACGCTTAAATCTACAACAACAGCAGCAACAAAGAAAATTGACTTATGTTTTCACTATAATATTATATTTTATAAAGGACAGAATTTTTGATTAACATCATGTCTTAATGAGAATTGACGGCCTTAAGGTATGCTTTAGTTTATACATATAAAATTAACATTTTTTGTAAGGCTTTAAGGCAAGAGGTTTTATATAATTCAAATTCTATGCAAAAGCATTTAATAATGGAAAATAAATGAAATTTCTTATGCTCAAATAAAAATTTAAAACCTTTAAGCATGTAGTTATAAGCATGTAGTTCGTACAGTTTTAAAGACCTTTCTAAATTAATTGCCTATGGATTCCAAAGTAAAATGGAAACTTCCCTCCTCAATTATACCAAAAGTTTGCTGAAGGAAAAGATTCTTCCAAACTACCTTTGACTAGGCACTTTCTGGTAATAAAATTTGAGTGCCCACAATTTCTTTAACAGATCAGATCTGTCTTGTCTCCCTAAGGAGCGATTCTAAGTAAGAATATATCATAAATTCTGCTCATTCCATACTTATGTGTTGCCATACTAGTCGTTTATAATCACAAAAAGAAAGTATGGCCTACTTTTAGGTATTAAAAAATATTTAAAAAAAATATAAAGCATACTTTTAGCCTTTTTATTTAAAAATTTTAGTTAAAATTGTAGTTGTTTTTACCAAATATTACATTTTAAAAAAAGAAAAATAATAAAAAATTAAATAAAATGCCAGTAGTGTGGAATACAAGTTTTAAACGTAGAATTCTAAGGACCAATTAAATAAAAAAGATTAATTACTTAAAACTAAATTAAAATAACTATTAGAAACCTACAAAAGAAAACTGCAATAATTATGAAAAAAAACTATATAATAAAACTATAAACATTACATACTAAAAAAGAGAAATAAAATCCCTAGAAAAACAAAACTAAAATACTGTAACATATTCTTAGAATATAAAATGAATTCGAAAAGTATTTTCTTACTTGTTATTTAAATTTAAAAAAAGAAAATAATATAAAACTTTCTTACCAGCCTTATAAAACGATTGTAATTAAAAAAAAAAAAAACTTCTGTAAATATTGTTAAAAATTCTTCTTAATTAAAAAAAATTAAAAAAAAATTAAAACTGTTAAAAATACAAATAATATATTTAAAGAAGTAGTGGAGTTTCTTATATAAATTTTTAAAATCAGACTGACTTGTAATTTCATTTCAAAAAAAAAAGAACTCTTAAAATAATTTCATTGAAATTATTTCTTTAAAAACAAAAATCAACATAATTCTCTTAAAGCTAATCTATGCCATGAATTGTATAAATAATTAAAAATTTAATAATAAATGAAACGAAAAGAGAAACTAAAAACTTTAAAATTAAAAAAATTACTAAAAATTACTAAACAAAACCTTTGTGATCCTTAATAAAAAAAATAAATAAATTTAAAAAAATATTTCTTCTCTTCCAATAACTAATTTAATAATAATAATAATAATAAAAGAAAGATTTAACTATTTTTAATAAATATTTAATTAATAAATTACTAAAACAAAATTTAACTAAATAATATTGAAAGAATTACCAAATTAAGCAACTAAAAGTAGAATTTTAAACTATTTATAATTAAAATAATAATTTAAACGTAATTAGCATTGAGTTAAAACATTTAAAATAAAAAAATTATTATAAAAATATTAATAAAAATTAAATATAATTAAGTTATAAAATTTATTAGAGCATTTAATGAAATGGAATTATATTTAAATAATATAATGAATTAGAAAAAGTTAAAAATAAATAATAATTAAATATGATTATAATAAATACAAAAAAAATAAAAAAATGTAATGAAAATATTAAATAAATTAAACTATTAAAAAGAATTCATGTTGCACAGTGTTTCATTTTAAACAGCAAATAAATGGGTAACTCTTTTTAGCTACATGAGAACTGTTAAGATCGATAACAATGGTTTGACATTTAAGAATGTCAACTGTACACTGTCAGTGTTGATATTTCTTATCAGCATGAATGGTTTAATGCCAGAACAATGCTGACAAATTCGTGGAAATTTACATTAAAAACTTGGAGTTTATTCGCAAAGTTCACCGAAGATATCGTTTCTTGTACGGTCAACATAATCGACCTAGTGACCCAGTGCAAGAGTTGCAGTTTTTGATCGTTTTCGTACTAAGTTTTCTTATTTCGATTCAAAAACATTAACTTAGGTTAACTTAGCAACCACACTATTGAACATACCTTCTTGGGAGCTACAAAGCTGCGTTTTAAAATCTATATTTTCTATTCAATCACACAATTACAACTAATAGTCGGCATGCCTTAGCCATTTCGATAGTTTTCAAGTGTGAATTCTATTCAAGTCACCTCTAGCTCTGTACACTCAGAGGCCAGTATTTCAATATATAAAAGCTGCAAGATACGTAAGGTAGACTCTAATCAGGTTCAACACAAATCTTGTTCTGCCTATTTTCATATCAGGCCAGATCTGTCTGGTCTCCTTACATGTAGGTTCATAATTATTCCATTTTTTGTTTACAAATAAATGAAGTCTTTGTGAGCCCCTCGCCCCAGAAGGAATGCCAATCTCATGTATGAATTTAATTGAATTTCCAAATGCATCAGCATTTGCTTCCTTATTAACTTCAATGTCCTCGTATTCAGGGAGAGTATGAGAGCAAGCCTCGAATGACTCACTATTTCTTCATGAGACACCAGGCATTCTTAAATGAAGTGTACATGGTCTCAAGATATCTTATATACTCTGGTACCGAACTTTCACACCTGAAATCTTAAAAGCCATTATTTTAGCCTCAATTTTTTTTGTTCACCTTCTCCTATATTCCCCACTCTCACTTATACTTGAGGCCTGTTTTTGTAAGGCGAACAAACACAATACTAAATTTGGAATAACAAAATGCGCGCCTACAATCCGGAGTAACACAATATCAAACTTATCAAGCCTGAATCCATCTCACATATTCAACGCAATCTGAAGATTAAAACCGCCATCTTTAGGAGATGACAGGCTACATTTGTCAATCATAATACTTTATCTTTTACTTCACAGCCTTTGGATATTGTGAAGAAAAATTTTCATATCGTTAGTATAATTCGCAAAGACGCTAAGTCCACTTTTTTCCAAAATTGAGATTTTAATGCAAAACGGTAGCACTATACAAAATACATATTTTACGACAACTAAAATGTCAGTGCGTAGTTTAAAGTTGTTGTAATTTTGTGGTTTGAAAAAACGCTAAGTCCATAAAGCTACGAAAAATATTAGCAGCACGTGCTATCTCCACGAATATTAATTATTAATTATTACTAATTTTTGATCTGTCATTTAAAGAGAGCTAATTTGTAAAAATAATTGCGTTTAAAAAGTTTACAAATTTTAAAAACTGAAAAAGCTACAATGTTTTTTGTGACTCCTGTACAATTTGAAAAAAGGGACTTAACACATTTGCGAATTATACTTACGATATGAATGTTTATGCATACTTTTAAATTTCTGCTTCGAAAAATTTTTTTATTCTTAAAGCAGACAAATCCAAAATCACACACCCAGTTTATATAAAAAATAGTCAAGGGTTTGTGACTTTGCTAACACCACAAACAGAGTTGAACATAGAACGTAGTTATTTTTTGAATTCACCACATCTTCAATTAGAGTTGTATTTTATAGATAAGACCACAAATTAACCTTTAAAAGGTAGATTGGGACAAATATTTTAGAAATTAATGTAGACAGTGATATTCGATACGAAATACAATATGTTATAAACAGACTTTAACTTAACAATTTGATAGGCCTCAGATTAAATAAAATTTTGAAAGAAAATGAAAATAAAATATCAATTCTATAAGTTTTAAATAAAATGTTTATGTATTATTCCATCCTGTACTATATTTTTGAATAAAGCCCATGAGAGACCTTCAGATTCTAATTTATTCTACTAATTCTCATTTGTTCTATTCATTTATTGGTTATTCCACTAAAAACAGGAGAAGACGATATTCTTAATTGATCAATACAATTTCTTCGGTGATCGCCGTGGTCTAGTAGATAGAGTGTTGACTTATTAGACGTCAGGCCTTGGTTCAAATCCGTGGTCAGGCATCTCCAACTGAACGAAATATGAAAAAATATTTTTTCGGCGACATCCTTTCAGAAGATTTCTGTGAAAAACTCTGAGAGTAAATGAAATTGGTATGAAAAATTTCTCAAAAATTTGTCGTTCGGAGTCGACTTTAAACTGTAGGTCCCACCACTCATGTATAAAAATTAACGAACACAACATAAGTGCTGTGCGAAACTAGATAGTAATCCTGACTAAAGGATTGTGATGACCAATTATGTGTAATTTCTTCATTTAATTTCTATGTCTATTGATATTGTGTTACAAGTCTGTAGCAGATCTTTACTGCAATCAGGTTAGGTGCCCTAACT
Organism: Sarcophaga variegata; assembly: GCA_932273835.1. NCBI lineage: Eukaryota > Metazoa > Arthropoda > Insecta > Diptera > Sarcophagidae > Sarcophaga > Sarcophaga variegata. Next base: position 11,276,914 of record OW026361.1, on the reverse strand, counting down.
CTTAGAAAGAAGAGGTTCCACTTAGGCCAGCATTTACACCCATTGTGATACCATAAATTAAATTTGCCTATGGGTCAACCATGCCCTAGAAAAAACCATCAGGAACCCGAAACACTAACTGGCTAAAATGTTTTGAAGTTTCAGCTTAAGTATTTGTGTTTCATGGTCTACAGCCTCTTAGAAATTGAGTTCGTAATCTACAAGATTTCAGTTTCGCATATCGATTTTACACTGAAGGTTTTAAATACGAATATTTTAGAAGAATGGCAAGGGAAATTTATGTATGCCGATGTCCATAATTTCTAAATGCTGGCAATAAGATTTGAAACTTAAATACGTTTTAAAGTCAAAAAATAAAATAAATTAAAGAAATAAAAATTTCGCAAAAAACGTATTTAATTTTAAAATTTCTTTCCAATTTGCATTTCAGAAAAAATAAAATTTTAAATGATAATGAAACCCTAAGTCCAATTAATTCTATTATGATCACTTTAGGGTTAATGATACTTAACAAGGCAAATTCAATAAGGTGATGGCAATAGTACAACAACTCAATTCGCAGTGTTTTTTAACAAAAACAACATGTATTTTCTGTTGTTTTTGTGTGCCCGGTTATGTCAAATGAAATTCGCCGTAAGCCAGAAATGACAAAGGCGAATCCATATAATGACATAAAGTTGTTATTTTGCGTCATTATTTCTCTTTGGTTTCTATTTGTTTATAAAAAAAAATTTGTAAAACAAATTTAAAGAAAATAATTTTTAAAATACGGGCTGATTTGCGCTACCACTAAGTCATAAAGACCTTCAGAGGGATTCTGGGAAGCATAAGAGCGGATTCTATAATAAGAGTTGTGCCAAAACATGAAGAATATTTAAATAAATTATAAATTGTGTAGAATACAAATACAAAAGGAAATAAAAAATAAATAAACAATGAATGTATATACAGTGAGCAAAAAAAAAGTGTACACTTATTGTAAAAAAATATTAAATAAATTATTCCACAGGATTTTGTTTAAGATGACTTTCTAGAAAATCCGTTAGCCATAGTTAAAAAATCACTACTTTTTTGTCTAAAAATGTGGGAATTTCTTAGTTTCGACAGTTATTTTCTTTATACGTAACCAATAGAGAAATGTTTATAATCAGAATATAGTTTTTAAGCTTTTTGTAGTCTTAGAATATAGTTTTTAAGCTTTTTTTAGTCTTAAGGACAATAAATTTCTTTTCATAGAAAATTGTTTGTTCAAAATTTATTTCGAGGTAGTGTGTGTTGGTTTTTTTTGCTCACTGTACGCAAACAAAATATTTGACAATCCCGTGTACTTAAAAAAGCAATCAGCTGGGCTAATAACATCACCTTCTATGAATTCGCCTTGATACTTAATATTCTATAAGTCAAGGCGAACTCATAGAAGGTGACCGTGACTCTACAACAAATACAACAATACAAAAAGATTAATGTTAAAGAGTACTCAGCTTGTCAAAAAAATTAACCCTCAAACCTCCATAGGAAATTCGTTAAAGCAATTAAAGAAACTAAATAAATTTTATATATTGAAAATTCTTATGATTTTTATGTCATGCTAAATAACACAATAGTGCAGCACATATAAATTTAAAAAAATTAATTCATGCAGTCAATAAGATTTCCACCAAGGCGAATTCATAGGGGACTAATATTACAATAAATACAACAATACAAAAAAACAATAGGGATTTTTTGTTGTTGAGAAGTGTTCATCTTGTCAAAAACAGCTGACTAAAGAATGACGATGGGAAGAAAAATGTTAAAATTTTTATAAAAATGATTAAAGAATGACGATGGGAAGAAAAATGTTGATTAAAGAATGGCGATGAGAAGAAAAATGTTAAAAGCAAAAGAAGAAAAATATACAAACTTCTGACAAAATCATGGCATATTTATAAGAGGTATGAGCAACTTTACAACAAGTACAATGCAAAAACAACAGGCATTTTGTTTTTGTAAAAGTGCATTTGAAGTGTCAAAAAAATTAACCCTCAAACCTCCATAGGAAATTAATTAAAGCAATTAAAAAAACTAAATAAATTTTATATATTGAACATTTTTATGATTTTTATATCAAGCTAAATTACACAATAGTGCAGCACCTATAAATTAAAAAAAAAATTATCAGCTGCAAACGTTATTTCTTATTAATTATTGCACCAATTAATATTTGTACCTAATTTATATTTATTTTATGACTGAATTTTGAAATTGAATACTTATTTAAACTATTATCTCTTGAATTATATTGTGAATTATTTTGAATTAGCTTTAGTAGAAAATTGAAATCAAAAGTTGTACTTAAAATTCACTTGCTTCCACAACACTCAACCAAATTGACAGACTCAAAAAAGAAAATAAGAAATACATACTAATACTTCTTTCTTTCTCTTTTTTAATCCCAATTATAATTACGTTTGAGTAATTATAATAACAAATGTTCAGCAGAAGATTGGCCCAGTTTGTTTTAATCCCTATATCCCAATCTTCTGAAAGAGAATTTGTTTTAAAAATATCACACAAGTTATTTCAGTCATAGTTGGAGCACCTAGTTGGAGACATGGATTTTTTTTTTTTTTTTGATAATTCATCACTTTCATCTAAATATCTATAAATATAGTAAATCTAGGTTGTAGTTTAAAAGATATATGTATTTAGTGTTAAAGGCTTAAATATTGTTAATCATCTTGCAAAAATTTTAATATAATTGGCTTTAAAATAGTAATCCTAAAGAATTTCTAGAGTGCGTATCGTTAAGGATACATGCGGTACATATGAGGGTTTATGACTAATATAAATACGAAATTGAATATCGAAACAAAATGCACAAAAAACAATCATATTTTTTACAGTATAAAACTCCTCAGCTGTGGAGATAAGGCTACCTTCTATGAATTTGCTTTGCTATAAGTAATTTATTTAAGTACTAAAGCAACCTGTGATCTGTAATAGTTATAAGTGTTTTAAAACCAAATATTGCATTAAAAAAAACAATGCTTTTAAATTTAAACGATGATTGTTTATTGCAAATATTCCAAATGTTGCCTTTAAGAGATCAATTAAATCTTACGGATGTCTGTGAACGTTTTCACTATCTGATCGTAAACTATATCTGGTCGAAAAGATATCGTGATATTCATACACAAATGAAGTGTTTCCAACCGCTCAGCCTGCAGCAGTATAAAAAATTCTTCCACTATAATAAGGAAAATATTCAGAAACTCCGAATAGAAGATGTTAATAATTTTGTTTATGTCTACAATACAAATCGTTCAACAAATCGTCCAGACTATACATATTATTTTTCATTGAAAATGGAAAATCTTAAAGAATTCTGCTGCTATGACGCTAGAGTACATGATGGTTATATGCTATTGCTAAGTAAGAATTGCCCCCAGTTGGAATTGATATATTTAAGAACTAATTTGGTTACATTCCAGCATATAAATGAGTTTAAATATTTAAAGGAACTTCATAAGTAAGTTAAAGGAATAGAATAGGAATAGAATTATGCGTACCAGTGAAATAAAGGCTGTGTAAATGGATTTTTCCATTATAATTAGCAGATAGAATATATTTATTTTGTAAATAAATGTAAAAGTCTATAGAATTTTATTGTTAAATTGTATATAACGTTGGTTTAATATAGAAAACGTATACTGATTTGCTGAATTTTTCCAAATACAACTCCAATTGCATTCCTCTCCAGATAAAGCAACTTATCTAGTAAATACAGGTTGTATAGCCACCGTCATCTACGCCGTTTCTATTAATCCATCGTTGTTATGATAGTTTTTAAAAGCAAAACAGTGTAGTATTGTATAAGCTCTTCGAGCTAGGATCAAATTATTTGATGAAATAAAAATAACAGGGCTGGCTTGGCTGCTTATAAATAACAACCAACAATTTTGTTTTATTTTCAATCATTATAGCGTCCTCTGAAGATTTACAAAAACATACTTAATAGGCTCAGAAAGGCTAGGAATGTTTAAGGCATGCCTTACGATGCAGTTAGCCTCAAACTTCCAGCGGAATTAAGATAGCAAATTTGTCAAGCAATGTTTTCGCAAAATATTGGCAATTATTTAGCCTGAACATATTAGTAATAAGACAATTTGGATTGAAGACCGATATCCTCACAATTTAACCTTGGATACAATGAACTTTAAAGTAATCACTCGAGGATATTAAAAATACGTGTTTAAAGAACCGAAAACAATGTTTTCTTTGGCTTATTTGAAGATTTACACTAGGAACGTATCAGCCTACTGATACACACTGATACTATGACTCCTAGAGGTTGGTGGTCTGCTTCAAAATCCGCTTGACTACAGGACTATACTGAAGTATCGGATTTCGGAATTTTCTTAGTTTATATCTAAGCGATTAAGATATGCGTTAAACTGTTCGATGTATATCAGTTCCCGGGAGATGGCTAGGATAATACTTTTCTGAAAATCAATGTGCGAAACTATTGCTATCGAGCAGGCAAGAAATATTGTCCATTAGAAAAGGAACGGAGTATCTAATGTATGCTTTGGCTTTGGTTGCAGTAAAGATATAATTGAAGGTAGAGTCGCCGTGGTCTAGTAGATAGTGTGTTGACTTATTAGACGTGAGACCTCAGTTCAAATCCCTGGTCAGGCATCTACAACTAAACGAAATAGAAAATATATTTCTTCGGCGACTTCCTCTCAACAGATTTCTGGCAAACACTCTGAGAGTAAATTAATTTTGTCATGAAAAATTTCTCAAAAATCTGTCGTTCGGAGTCGACTTTAAACTGTAGGTCCCACCACTCATGTATAAAAACTAACGCACACAACATAAGTGGTGTGAGAAACTAGGTCGTAATCCTGACTAAAGTGTTGTAATGACCAATTATGTATGAAGGTAGCCTCGCAATGGATCCTTTCAACATCCAAAAAAGCCTTAGTTGGAAGTCGATTAAGTTTAGTTGAGGCTCGGATTTAATAAATACAAAGTTTCAATATAAAATCTGTATCCTTATTTTCACTTATAACAAAAAAGGACCAGCATGTAAATTACAATAGAAACTTATCGACCAATTTACGCTAAAGTAAAAGTACTTTAAAAGCATACATTAAGCTGAATATTTTTTAATAAGCAGATGTTCGCATTCCCATCAATAAAATTAACCTAACATACTACGGATGGATATGTATCACATGTAAGGCGAGTACAGGGCAGTGGCCAAATAAACTTCCAAGGAAAAAATCCGTTTTATTAACATTCATAAAATGTTTTAGAATATGCCCATTTAAGAATGTCTAACTAGCTACCTCACTGCCTATTCAAATAAATTAGAATTCAAAAGCAAAGTAATATACTTAGCTATTGCTTTAGTAGCCTCCTTTCTTAAATCAATACAATGTAATTGAATATAGTGAAAATTATAACAAAATAATTAAAAATTCAGTAGGTATTTAAAAATTTAAAACGTTTATAAAAGTAGGTATTAAATGTTGAAATGAATGAAATGTTATTATGTTTGCAATTTTTATATTGTAATAAAAATTTTAAAACAGTTTTAAACTTAAAGGCGTTTAAGAAAGACAACGGCGGTTAAAAGTCTTAAGGAAATAATATTTAAAAGTGCCATAACGAAAGGATAATTTATATTGTGCTATAAAAAATAAAACAAAATTTCGTGATGCATTCGAAAATAAATAAATAAATATGGGTTGTTTAGGAAAAAGCTTTCTGAAATTGCAAAGTTGTGAATATTTATCGCCCAACGTGGTTCCTAACTGTACCAGTAAGAATTCAAAATGTTTCACTTTCGTTTAAAATATCGCAATTTTGTACACTTAAGGAAACATTTAGGAAAATTGTGATGGTATTAAAAAAATGGAATATTAACAATTTATAAATTGTTATCGATAAACTGAAAAAATACGTTAGAAAGATCCTTTTTCTCGCCTAGAGCTAATAAGAATTTTCTGATTTAATTTATTTTACAAAAAGTAAAATTGTTTTTGTACCGAAACATGGTAGATTTTCTTTTTTAATGTTTAAAAATTAGAAATCGAAAGAAGATTTAATTCGAAAATCGTTATCAAATTTCGAAATTAAAACAATACTGAGAACTTGGAAAAATTGTGAAATTAAGTCAAAATTCTAAGCAAACAATAATTAGAAGTTCAGAAATCATCTACCATGTACCACCAAACAAACCACGACGTCTTTCTACGCAAAATATAAAAAGTATTCTCAAAGAGATCAATTGGGAAAACTGTTTCAAGATTACCGTGAGATAAAGAAAAATAATAAATATTTTGCATAACAATGATTTTAAATCTAGGGCAGCTTGTAAAAAGCCTATAATTTCAGAAAAAAATTCGTTTACTTCCGTTTTGTAACCACCAAAGTTTACTTGAAATATGTTTTATTGAGAAAAACGTTTTATTATCCAAGTTATGGAGAAAAGGAAATACAGAACTTTACACAAAAGATGTTACGTTAGGTCAGCTAATTTTCGTTGAAGGTCATATGGATTGCTACCCATATTAGATTAGATTTGTCCCTTATTTGGACAAACCTTTATTTGAAGTCGTTAAGAGAATGTTATCGACCTTAAACACCTTGGGAGAATTACTTTAATATTGTTTTACAAAATGTTGACTATGTGGAGCCATTTTCTAAGTGTCCGGCGGTAAAATTTTTGGTGTAATATTTCACAGGAAAGTATATTCGTTGTAAGTTTAGGCCTTAAATTTGTGACTTTCATAATTCAAAAAGCATTCCACTTACCAACATTATCTCCGGCAGTGGCGGATCACTTTTTAACACAAATTCAAATTAGAATTAAAATTACAACTTATTTCCGGCTGACGCTTGCCGCCTTGCTAAAAGAAAATGGCGGTTACATTACTTTCAATTCACCTTGAGTTTGTAAAAGAAATTTACCTAAAAATATGAAATTTTTTTAAATAAAAGCAATAAATTTGTTTAAGTATTATACTTACGATAAAAAAAAACAACATTTTGCATGCAATAATTAATAAAACATTTAAATATTTTCACTTATTTTCACTTACACTACTTATTAATATACGTTTTAACTAATCGCGTCCACTTCACTTACTAACTTCCACACAGAGTTGCATTTGTTGACGTTACGAAAACACAGAGATGTTATATAGAATTTTGAGTAGAAAAAGAACAAGCATTACTTTAATAAACAGCAAACAACAACAACGACATCAATGAATGTCGGTATGAGAGAAGAAACAAAAACTGAAAAAAAGAAAACAACAACATAAAACGAGTAGAAACAGTAAATGTTAAGAAATCAACTACAAAAAAGGCTGCTGCGAAATAAAAGAGGTTTGTTTTGTGGAAAAGTGCTCAGTCGGTGTTTTAAATTTTCACAGAAAATAGCTCAAAATCTTGAAACAGCTTTTTCACTTTTCATATCTTCAAATAAGAACAATTAAGGATTTATTTAAAACCAGAAAAATATATTAAAATAAACGTAAACTTTAACAAACGCGGCGCGTGAGAACTGACAGCTGCTAAAGTGACATTTGTGTGTGAATTTTATTTATACGGTGTGGTTGTTATTGTTGTGCCCGTTCTTGTTCTTGTAATTTGGAAAGCCGTAGCAAAGGGAATATGTGAAATTGTTGGTGTTGTTGTTGTTATTTTATAATTTCCTCTTGTTTTTAAAAACATTTTTACGTGCTTTTTTTTGTTATTATTGTGGGAATCAAACGATAGCGCGTAAAAAGAGAAAAAGAGCGAGAGAGTGTGAAACAAAAGTCAAGATAAAAGGATAAAAACAGAAAAACACAAAAATTTTGTTTATTTTTTAAAAATTTATCAATAAATCAAAGTATTGTTTAACGAGAACAATATTAACAAGTGCCAATACAAAATAAATGCCAATTTTTAATACACGCTCCTTACAAAAAAGAGACAAGCGAAGATAAAAACATAAAATATTTACATGAAATAGTATCTTAAAAAATGAATTTATTATTGCAGCAACAAAATGTGTTGTTGTTGTTAATGTCATTGCTGTTGACCACCTTACTTTTGGGCTAAAATGTTTAATTGTTAACTAAATGCAGTGCTTCAAGCAGCAACAATTTATAAACGATCCTCAGGATTCTTCTATAAATCTGACGCAAAATTATTTGATTTTTGAAAACTCCAACATTCCAAATTGTTCGGCTATCAACTCTTTAGCATCAACTGCAAACATAACTGCCTTTCCACTCCTACAGTCACAGGAACAACATTCGCCGGTCCAACAACATCATCATCAATCAAACACCAATAATAACAATAACTGTGATAATTATACGCAATTAACGTCACCCAATCACCAAAATTCGTGCCCGTCACCTGCAATAGCAACTTCATCGTCACCGTTTAGTGCAACGCTCAATCAAATGCCACATTTCGGTTTAGGCTCTGGTCCTGGCATGGCCAATAATGCTTATGCTCAAACGCCGCCCAGTCCGCCATTACATCATGCTGGCGGTGGAGGTGGTGGTGGTGCTGGCGGTAATGGTGGTTTAATGCCTCCTAGTCCTCCGCATTTACAGCAGGCTCATAATCAACACCAACAACAACAGCAGCAGCAACATCATGCTCATTTGGCAATGATGCCACGAGGTCTTACCGGTGGCAATCCGGGTGGTGGAGGCGGTGGAGGTTCCATAATGTCAACGGGTCTTAATACGTCGGTTAGTTCCTTATCATCTGCCACATCATATCGCTCACATATTGAGGAGAAAAAATTAACCCGCGAGGCCATGGAACGTTATATGAGAGAACGTAATGATATGGTTATTGTTATACTGCATGCTAAGGTAAGAGAAATCTATTTATTCCTAAAGTTCTATATTTTTATATGACAAGATATTTTTAGATTAAAAATTCAGAATCCAGCGAAAAATCTAGTCATACAATTTAATTTAAGGTTGAGGCAATAAGAGACTTTAGGTCTTTGAAAGGTCTTTGTGTGTTTTATTAGCTGACAATTAGTTTCTATAGTCGCCGAAAACGAGAAACTTAAATCCGTATGTCTATTGGGACAATGAAAAACACGTTTCGGATTCGTGCACAGATTGGCGTCTATGGTATGGTTGTTGAAGTATTGGCATGCCATCAAAAATTTCATAGAAAGCAACACATTATGTGGCTTTGCAGGAGGATCTTATAGCACATTTTTGTAGACTTTTTAAATGCCTTTTTCCACTGCCTATTGGTTAAAAAGAAGGTTCAAACTGGAGGAACATAGTTTATAATAAATGTTCAATTTTATATGGGGTATTTAAATATTCCTTCACTTTTGAGAAATTTGAAGCAGCAAATTTACATTTTCTTTCACTTTTAAGGTGACATCTTAAGATGTTTTGTCGGAAATTGAAGTCTTACTTTAGATAAACAATTTTAGCTTAACAATAATAATTGCTTATTAAACGAATCGTTTGTTTGTTTGTCGTTTTATTCATTGATACAAGACTTAAACTACGTTTTAAATTTCAATAAGATTTAAGTTTTTTAATAAAACAATTTATTTTTACTTTTCCACTTGTAATTGGCACAAAAATCTGTGAAAAAATGCACGTACGTTATACACGTACTTCAAAGGTAAAAAATGGAATAATTTCCATTGCTTTACTGTACTAAGTTTTGGAATAATTTATTCCATTTATCTTCGGTTAAAAGAAATTTGATAGAATCTGGGTATACAAGTAATTCTGGATGTATTTTTTTGAAAGCTTATAAAATTTTTGTCCAAAACATTTCGAAACTAAATATAAGACTCCTACCAAACAAATATTTTGCCTTTTTGGATAAAAGATCAAGGTTATAACAATATATTCATATATTTACATTTTAATTACAACTATCATCATTTCCTGTGCTCTATATAATAAATCTGAAGAGAGTTTATGTATAAAAATTATGCCAAAAATGTTCAGTTGACAGAGCGGATGTTCAAATTAAATTTAAAAAAAAATCAATAGATTTAATTAAGTCTATTTTGTAAATGTTTCTTTTAAATATTCGATAAACTACACCATTTCTAAGCATTTTTAAGCAATTTTTTAATTTATTGTAATTAAATATTTTAATAAGATTTTTAATTTTTAACTTAAGCTTAATTTAATGTAGTATTGCAATATTGAAAATGTATAATGGATCATTGGCTTAAAATAAATTTTTAATTTATTGTATTTGGTTGACCAACACTTTACCTTCCAATATTTTATAGTAGTAAACAAAGGAATTTAACTCTCCAGGATAAAATCTACATCAGATTTAATATTGGTTATGTTGAGACTGTTAAAAAATCTTTTCTCCAACATCATCATCATTAACGTCTCCTTCTTCTGTATTAGAGAATGAATTTGATAGAATTAGATAGGATACTATATACAGTCACACAGATAATTATACGTACCCCCTAAAAATCAGTTTTCAGACAACTGATTTTTGCGCCAAATTTTATGTTTTCCGTCACAGCCGAACAAATTATATTTGTTCTCATCACTAAATATTACATTTGCCCAAAAATCAGTTGACTTGTCCATATATTGTTGGGTAAATTCCAATCGTGGCTTTTTTCTCGGCACTCGGCTGCGGAAACCGTTCTTTCTCAAAACACTTCGAACTGTTTCGGAATGCACAATAACACTGTGATCACTTTCCGACGTATTTCGTATTTCTACGGCTGTAGTCCTAGGATTTTTATCCACACTACCTTTTATATACCGGGCTACCCTTGGAGAAATTTTATACGAAATATACGTCGTACGTATAATTTTCTGTGGTGCCATATTGGTTTTAAGCAAACTGCAGTCACAAATTCAAAGATTTTGGGAATATTTTTTCTTTATTGAAGTAAATGTGTCGTTACAGACGCTAATGTAAAGAAATTTTAGATTAGAAGTTCATTACTTTAAAAAAAAATGATTTTTAGGGAGGTACGTATAATTATCTGTGTGACTGTATATAGTTATCCTTTCAATTTTCTTGTAGGCCTGTAAATCTTCTGGAGGTGATATGAATTTCGCTGCCTACTTTAGGGTATTCGTATTGTAAGTGACGCAGTTCTGCATCATCCTACTATTTGTATGTAGTTCTTTTCCTATTTAGAGCTTCTTCGGGGGTTTGTATTTAGAATTGCTTCGATTTTACTTTACCCTTCCGGCAAGCATTTTCTTTCTCTTGGGATTGTGTCATCAGTATCTAAGGCATGAGTTTTTAGAATTGTTTTCTTATTTTAAAAAACCCTTTGCGTGTAAACTATTGGCCAATTGTTACCAAATTTTCTTATCCTAGAATTAATTTCTGTCTTAAATGTGATGCTAGAATAGTACAATAAAATGCTGTAGTCTAGTTGGCTTATTAGACGTGATCCACTGTTCAAACCTCAGGTCAAACGTCTCCAACGAAATATGAAAAACGTATTTCTTCGGCAACTTCCTTTCAGCAGATTTCTGGCAAAAACTCTGAGAGTAAGCTGTTCCAATTTATAGTCTTCTTTCTTCAATTTATAGTCTAATGTAACGATCTGAACGATCAGGGATTCCATCTCCGTTCGATATTTCTGAAGAGATTATTACCGCTAACAGAAGATAAAAAATTCATTACACTGAAGAATGGTTACAGTATTGTTCAATCCAAAGGCTCTTCACTGGCTAAAATTTTGCTGTGCTTATGGTATTCGTATTTAAATATATTTCGTTAGTATTCAACTCTGAAAGGATAATCAGGCACCAGATTGTTTGTTTTGAATATTGATCACGTAATTATTGGAATGTAGGGGTCTCTGTAAGTTCATTGAATCTCTGATAATTAAATCGTATCCCATGACAATATCTGGTGAGTTAGCATCCTGGATGTTGTAGGAAATTTTTTTATGGTTTTCAGGCCTTAAACAAACCTGTAGTCTTTGTACTTTTGCCTTCTATTAATTTCCTTTTGCAATACCACATGAATTGTGTAAATAAAAATTCATAAAATTTTCTTACGCAAACCAAGATTTATTCCCTGAATTGGAAAAAAGGTTGCCGTGAGAAATTTACCGTGTGCATTATAATGCAAACCTTACCGCAAATAGTTCTTCTTGCAAAATATTCTTTTCTTTAATTTATTTTTTAATAGAAAAATATGTAAATTATGCTCTAGTTATGAAAATATGGTCGCTTATATTTATTCAAATTCTTTGAATTTAGTTTAAAACTTATTTATTTGTCTCCTAAAACCGTCGTTATAAATTATGCAAAGCTTTGAAAAAAATTTTGTTGCAGCCACCTCATAGATAGGCAAAAGCCGCAATAAAAATAAAGACGGAATCGAAAAAAACCAAAGAAAAGTTCGGCATTGTGGTCAAAAGTTAAATTTAATTTAGCTTAAGTCAAAATAGACCAATACACAACGGCTACGTCATCGACTAGGGGGCAATTGTCGTCGATAATGTGTTATTTTTTATTTTGCTAGGTGCTAAGGTTTACTGTAGTGTTGTTAGTGTGTTAGGTCTCACATCCTTCACACCTGAATGCCTTTTGCATTAAACAAATTATCATCAGACAACATCATCAGCGTCGTTAACTACAATAACAAACGACAGCAATGGCGATGATGGCGATGATGGCGATGGCGGAGACGACAACGACGACAACAGTTATCGACGGCAAGTGCGATTTAAATTTAATTAAAGTTGTAATACAATTAAATTCCTAATCATAATTCTGATGGTTGAATACTGTTTTTTTTTGTTTTGTTTCTAATTTATTGTTGCAATTATTTTCGCTTTGCAACTGTTGTTAGCCAAGTTGGAGAATGAAACAGAAACAAAACAAAAACATTTCTGTGGTTAGATTTTTAGATGTATTCGATGTGATTTGATTTATTTAATTCTTAACGTTGTTTTGCATTATTTTTATTGTTTTGTTTTTGTTTTTTTTATTATTATTTTAAGGAAAAAAACAATTAAAAAAAATTTTTTTCATTTAACAACCCAACCAACTTTGGTGGTTAACTACAGCGCATGCTTAAAAGGTTTTTAATCAGGTGCCTTTTCTTTTGTTGTCAAGTTGTTTGAGTTCTTTTTTTTTAATGTTTTAAGGGCCTTACATTTCGGTTACACTTCAAAGCACAACGTGAGAGCTTTACTTACAAGGTGTTGACCATTCAATGTTTGTCTTCAGGCTTATAAAACCACAAAGAATTTTGAATTTTATTAAAAAAAAAATCAAAAAATAATTGAAATATTCTATTTCCATATTGCTAAACAATTTCATTTGAATTTTCTTTTAACCTACCAGGTGGCTCAAAAATCCTATGGCAATGAAAAACGTTTCTTCTGTCCACCGCCTTGCATTTATTTGTTCGGCAGCGGTTGGCGTCGCCGCTATGAAGAAATGCTACAGAAGGGTGAAGGCGAACAGGGTGCCCAATTGTGTGCCTTTATTGGTATTGGCAGTGCCGATCAGGATATGCAACAGCTAGACTTAAATGGCAAACAGTATTGTGCTGCCAAAACTCTTTTCATTTCGGATTCCGATAAACGTAAACACTTTATGCTGTCGGTGAAAATGTTCTACGGCAATGGCCATGATATTGGCGTTTTCAATTCGAAACGCATAAAAGTCATCTCGAAACCCTCGAAAAAGAAACAGTCGTTGAAAAATGCCGATCTCTGTATAGCCAGTGGCACTAATGTCGCTCTATTTAATCGTTTGCGTTCACAAACTGTATCTACCCGTTACCTGCATGTAGAGAATGGTCATTTCCATGCCTCATCCACACAATGGGGTGCCTTTACCATACACCTGCTCGACGATAATGAATCGGAATCGGAAGAGTTTCAAGTACGCGATGGTTATATTCATTACGGTGCCACCGTTAAGCTAGTGTGTTCTGTAACGGGTATGGCTTTGCCGCGTTTAATAATACGTAAAGTTGATAAGCAAATGGCTTTACTGGAAGCCGATGATCCCGTCTCTCAGCTACATAAGTGTGCATTCTATATGAAGGATACAGATCGCATGTATTTGTGTTTATCTCAAGAGAAAATCATACAATTTCAAGCAACACCCTGTCCGAAAGAACCAAATAAAGAAATGATCAATGATGGCGCCTGTTGGACAATTATATCAACGGATAAGGCGGAATATCAGTTCTATGAAGGCATGGGACCAGTATCGTAAGTATTAATAATTATGCGATGAATCTTAAAATATTTTATAGGACTTTTTAAAAAGCTTAAAACTAGTTAATCGGTATACTTATTCATTTTTTAAATCAAATATAGGACTTATTAGTGGTATTAGTCTGTTTAAGAATGGGTTTTGTTTAAAATTTTGAGTGATACTTCTAAAAAGAAGGTCGTATATAAAATTATAGACTATGATTAGGTGTATATACTACATTATAAGGTGTATTAAAAAGAAATATACAGTCACACAGATAATTATACGTACCCCCCTAAAAATCATTTTTTTTTAAAGTAATGAACTTCTAATCTAAACTTTCTTTACATTAGCGTCTGTAACGACACATTTACTTAAAGAAAGAAAACAGATTCCCAAAATCTTTGAATTTGTGACTGCAGTTTGCTTAAAACCAGTATGGCACCACAGAAAATCATACGTACGACATATATTTCGTATAAAATTTCTGTAAGGGTAGCCCGGTATATAAAAGGTATTGTGGATCAAAATCTTAGGACTACAACCGTAGAAATACGAAATACCTCGGAAAGTGATCACAGTGTTATTGTGCATTCCGTAACAGTTCGAAAAGTTTTGAGAAAGAACGGTTTCCGCAGCCGAGTGCCGAGAAAAAAGCCACGATTGGAATTCGCCCAATAATATATGGACCAGCCAACTGATTTTTGGGCGAATGTAATATTTAGTGATGAGAACAAATATAATTTGTGCAGCTGTGACGGAAAACAAAAAATTTGGCGCAAAAATCAGTTGACTTGTCCATATATTATCATTTTTAAAAAAATGATTTTTAGGGGGTACGTATAATTATCTGTGTGACTGTATGTATTCTTTTATCACCCGACTGTTGTACAAGTGCAAATGGATCTCTATAAAGCTGATGTACTTCTAGCCACAAGGGATGGCTATAGTGTACTCTGCTATCAGGGATATGATGTTCGCAAATAGCTCCAATATGTAGCATTCCGGGTATCTATCTGGAGACAATAAAAAGGACAGAACAATTACAATACAATTACAAATTATATTCTAATTATATACGAGTGGTGTAACTTGACCATATGCTCGGTGAAGTGTCACAGACCAGAGTCTCTGGTAGAAATCAAACGAGCTTTACGCTAGTAGTCTAGCACACTACCCACTAGACTACCAGGGCACCCAACAGAATATCTATTAACCGATAAAGACCAGCGGTTGGGGCTTTTTTTCCCCGCATCTTAAGAGCCTATTCTAAAGACATATGCCTGCGGTATCTAGAGGGACAGTTATAAATAAGTTGAGGCCTTTATTGATATTGGAAAGCGACATGGAAAAGAGAATGCAAAAACAAATCGCAAACTCAGACGAGAGTTGAGTGTTAGGCTTCAAGGCGAAATACTACATTGTGTTTTGAAGTATGCTTTAGAAAATCTCAGAACTAGTGCTTCTAGTGCTGATTTTGCTAGGTGAGAGAACTTGTTAATTGCCGTCTACCAATCTCACCACATCTCATCTATAATTCTGATATTTTAAAAGCCAATTAGAAATAATTTTGGATCCTATGATTACGTCTAGAAAGCCATTTATTGGAAATATTGGCAAAATATTTCAAAAGTTTGAGTTCTAGGGTAAAATGATACGTATTTAGCTTAATAAATACGTCCTTTCAATGCCAATTTCACATAAAGATAAAGAATTTTACTACTCCTTAGGATTAGATTAAGTACGAACGACAAAGGGATCTAAAAAATAATTCCACTTTGATGTGCACATAAGACTACATACAGGCAGTAAAGCAAATAGCTGTCATACATACAAACATACAGGGTGGCTGATATATAAAATTTGATATATGAAATTTTTTTTTAATTTTATTGTTCAAAAGCAAAAAATGTTGGCCACCTTTGGTACGAATTACGGCCTTCAAAGGGCCGACAAAGCCACCACAGGCTGCACGAAAGTGGCTCTGCGGTATTTTGCCCCATTCCCGGCGAAGCGCCGCCTTGAGATGATCGACACTTTGGTATTTTTTTAGTGAGAACCTTACTTTCCAAAATGCCCCAGGCGCAAAAGTCCAACGGATTGAGATCCGGAGATTTTGGTGGCCATTGTGCGGTAGAAATGAAGCGAGGAACCTCCTTTTTAAGCCATTCTTGGTTGACGCGTGCTGAGTGCGGTGGTGCTGAGTCCTGTCCTGAGTCCTGAATGTCCATGGTCTGGGGACGAAATGTTTGTCGGTACTGTCTTCAAGACATTTTCCCGATAATATTCGGCATTTATTTTGAGACCACGGTCGATGAATACGAGCGGGGAGCGACCATCGGCCGTTACGGCGGCCCACACCATTACCATCAGCTGCGCTTGAGTTCTGGTGGCCAATCGCAGGTGTAAATTTTCAGCTGACCTCTTTGGCAAGTAAACCCGATCATTTTGTTTGTTCACAAACTGCTCAATTTGGAATGGCTTCTCAGCGGAAAAAACCAAATTCGGTAACTGGCCACTTTCGTGCAAGCTAAGTAACTCCTTGGCTCTTTACAGTCTAACTTTTTTTGTCCATCGGTGAGTTCTTCTTGCACTTTTTGGAACTTCAATGGCTTTAGTCCAAGCTCATTTTCAACATGTGTTGCATCCATTCTCGCGATATGTTCAGCTTACGAGCAATTTTTCTACCACTGCGGCGTGGATTTCGATCAAATCTGGCCTTCACTTTTCGGATCATTTCTGGTGTTGTTACCGTTCTTTCGTCCACTTTTTGGACGCGATGCAGCACTGCCAGTATCACGGTAACGAGCAATGTTGCGAGAAACAAAAGATTTATTCACATTTAAGTGCTGGAGGGCTGTAACGACAGCCACCTGTGGTTTTCCAGCCAAATATAAAGCAATCACACTATCACGCTTGAATTCCATCACGAATAACTTTTTTTCTGAATGCAATAGATCAAAATGCTTTTGTAAGCTTGTAAATAATAAAATGAACTGTCACTGGAATAAATCTGTCAGCTGTCAGACGAGCGGTTTACAAATGATAACAACCTGAAGTTGGTTGCAATACATATCAGCCACCCTGTACATACACAATTGGTCATTACAACCCTCCAGTCAGGATCACAACCTAGCTTCTCCCACCACTTATGTTGTGTGAGTTAATTTTATTCATAAGCGGCAGGACCTAGAGTTTAAGCCGACTCCAAACGACAGGTATTTTGTCGGAAACTTTTCACTGTAATTTTTATTTCTTGTTAGTTATGGAATTGGAGAACGAAAACTTTAACAAATTGAATTAAAAACATATGAAAGTAGTTTATTAAGATTTAATTTTTTTTTATGTTTCATTTACAGTTCCCCCGTTACCCCTGTACCAATAGTTAATTCCTTGAATCTCAATGGTGGCGGCGATGTTGCCATGCTAGAATTAAGTGGCGATAATTTTACACCCCATTTACAAGTGTGGTTTGGCGATGTTGAAGCCGAAACAATGTATCGTTGCACTGAAACCCTGCTATGCGTTGTGCCAGAAATTTCACAGTTTCGTGGTGAATGGTTGTGGGTAAGTAAAGCTATTAAAAGTTATTCATATGCAAAATAAAAATTCAAAAAAATAAGGGAGACCAATATTACTGTCATATACTAGATAGGATTGATAGTTCTTAGTTCATAGAATGTGTTCTTTTCTGCCATGACAGTTAAGATAATTAATAAAGAGTGTTGGCAATACAATAGAACCTTGTAGTACCCTCTGAATTTACCATGAAATCATATGAATTGGTTTTTTCTTTTGCAATATTCCTATTGCTTAAAGCAGTTGACAAAAACGCTTTTATTTTGCGGAAGTTTTGTTTAAAAACATTAAGTTTCTTAAGTACATTTTATAGAAAATGAATAAATGTATGTGTTAACATGGCAGTGTATTTAAAAAAATGATTCCTAATAGTCATTGCAAAAATTCGTGTTTAGATGTCTGCTTTTATTGCTTTTTTTTCATGCCATTTTTTTAGGTACGTCAACCCACCCAAGTGCCTATATCTTTAGTACGCAACGATGGTATTATTTATGCTACCGGCCTAACGTTTACCTATACACCCGAACCGGGTCCAAGACCACATTGTACACAAGCGGAAGATGTAATGCGTACAAGACTTAATAACAATAATATAACGACCTTAAGTAATAATAATAATAGCAACAATAATGTTGGCTCACCGGGTGAAGCAACGCAGCAAAGTTTAAATCATATGCACCAGCAACAGCAACAACAACAACAGCAGCAGCAGCAACAACAGCAAACTTTACCCTCAATGTCAGAAGTGCAATGGAATACTCATGGCGGTGGATTATCCTGAGTGCTGCCTACAATTTTCGTTTGGTATTTGAAATTAATTTTGTAACCCAGGCAGCATTAGCAGCAGGCAAAACCATTAATATTTTATTTTTTATTTATTTTATTATTTTTTTATAGGTTTTTTATTTTTTTTTTTTATTTTTTTATTAGCCTTTTAAACCCTTAAAAAATTCTTGTCATTTCCATTGATTAATATTTTTTATAAAATAATAATTTAAGCTAATTTTTTTTTATATTTAAATGAAAGAAAGATTATTTTTAGTATTATTTAAATATTTTTTTTAGCTCTTTACTTAGTTTTTATTTACTAGCATTTTTTTTACAAACAAATCTTTTCAGAAAAAATTAATTAAAAAAAAAAAACAAACTTAACCTTAAACTATTTTTATATATTGTAAATAAAATTTTAAATGTTTAATTATTTAATTAATTTAATATTTTCCGCCCTTTTCATATATCCACTCACCTCCTAATTGTCATCATTGTCATTCCTCAAATTTTATATACAATTTTTTATACACAAACAAACAAAAACTAAAGAAAAAAATAAAATAAAAAACAATGAACAAAAGTATATTAAATATATTATTTAACTACCAAGTAGTAGTTTATTTTTACACATTTTTAAAAATATTTATTATTATTGTCTTAACGGAAACCAATACTAAAAACTAAAAAATAAAAACAAAACTTTATATGTTAAAAATAAAAAAATAAAAGAAAACAAATAGTTTTTAAGCTCTACAAAAATACTGTTTATTACTATTTAACAAAAATAAAATAAAAAGATTTTTATTAAGCAGAAAAATCCCCCCCACAACCTTAAAACAAAAGACAAAAATTAGTTTTTAATTTGTTTTAATTCTTAATAACAAAAACATATTTTTTTTTAGCTTTTAAGACAAGACATAAAATGAAATTCCACCCTCTATAAATACTATATAAATTTATAAACAAAACCCACACAAAAGAATTAAAAGAATACATTGTAAATTATTAAGTAAATAAAATTAAAAAAAAAACAAAGGAAAAAATTTTAATATTTTTAAAAAACAAAAAATAAAATTTAAAATGTGTTTCAATTTTAAAAACCGGAAAATAAAATAAGAAGTTTAAGGGACAAATTAAAGGCCACTGCAATGAGTATCTCTCTGGATTGAAAACTGTCAAATACCTTGGAGAGGATGAAGAATATGCTCAACAGAGATCAACAATGAATCGTTTTTTTTTGCTACTCATAAGCGCTCATGAAATCTTGAATATAAGTGAGTCAAGAATATTGAAATTTAACAATGTACTCTGATTCATTCGTACTCACTACAGCATTGATTTATAAGTACAGGTTGCAATGAGTATGAGTACAACGCTGACATCAAACTCATACCATTCGAAATATGTTTGATTCATAAGCCTAGGTTCAAAAGTTTAGAAAAATACTTATAAACTAAGAAATGATTCGACTGATTCGAATTATTCAGTCTTATTGGTTGTTGCATTTACAAAAAAAGGGCTTGGATAAGGCCAGCTTAAGGTTGTTTGTCGGTTTTATCACGGGGCACTACGAGATTAGGTCGCTGACGGCAGATCCCAGCCGGACTATTCCAGGGCGTGTTGGGATGACGAGGAGTTGGAGACTATCGAACACCTCCTCTGTAACTGCCCAGCCCGTGGTAGATTGAGATTGATTCTTTGGTAGCTTGAATTCAGTGTCGAGAGCCGACATCAAGGCTCTCCACAGTTTCATTAGTGGCTTAGACTGGTTGAGAGGTGCTAGGACTTCATCGGTGTACTCGCGCTCTCCCACGCTTTTGTTGTGTCTGGTCTGTGTGATTCCTCCGCTTCCCACTCCCCCCTTTCCCGTACACCCTCCTTTCATCCTATCCCCTATATTATCCTTCCCTCCTTTAGGACGTTGTACAATGGGTCAAGCCGACCGACACGTCCTCTAACCTAACCTAACCTACAAAAAAGAAAACAGACACATAAGCAAAAGAGACAAAGCAGCAAGCAGAGCAAACACACAACCTTCTAGTAAGTATTTTTGTGTTCATATGCGATTCAAACTTATTTTGTGATTCGTGTATACGATGAGTTATGGAGAGTCGAAATCAATAACATCGTACGTGTTGTTAAGTATGAATAAGTATGATGAGTACTTCAAACTTTGAATATGAGTAGAGGTTCCATGATATTAAAATAAGTATGAATGCGTATAAGTATCAGAAGTTATGAGTATGATTCGATTCTACTCATCTTTTTGAATACTCATTGCTGATATCTGATGCTCAATTCAAACTATGCAGTCTGGTAAGCCGTATATAGAATTTTGGGTCTTAGTTCAGGGGTTAAGGGCATGCGTATATCAGCCTTGTGTGGTAGCAAGCTGTAGGTAGCATTTTGGGTCTTAGTTCAGGGGTTAATGGTATCGATATGTCTGCATTGTGTTATAAGAAGCTTAGGAGACGCCTAGACGGTAGAACATGCAAAACAAGATTCAAAGCTGTGTCTCTGTGTGTATATTGGGGATTATATTACTGCTGGTGGCAATGAAGGCACTGCGAGCAAGGAACATTTTAAGCATATTTGAGGAGGTCTTGCTAAACCAGGCGAGTTCTTACATGCCAGGATTCTAAAAGCCATCGACTTTGGCTTACAGACAATGGTAGACACTCGCACTGAGGTGGAAAAGTTTTCCAATGATGGCAGTAACGTGTTCTATATGTTCCCTAATGACAGCAATGTATTCCAGACTTAGTTATTTGCTGACTGCTATTCACATTCTGTGTCAATGCCCATCGCTTGCGAGGTGCAGATATTGGTTATTTGACTCTCCAATCCTTCTCAGCTTGACGGAGCTATCATCCATTGATGTCAAGGCTATAATTTATTTTATCAAACTTTCGGGCTGGTTTTACAGCGTGAGGTAGTCGTGCTTTAAATGTGCAGCCCTTGCGCTGACCAATTGCCTGATTTAGAGGAACTTTGTCAGTACCAAGACTGCGTTCACCTATGGCGTCACAACGAGCCGCTATGTGTGCTCAAGTGAGCTTTTGGTATTAAAGCTACCACCACAACCTACCTATCTAAGTTATTTGCTATCACCAAGGCAACTGAGGTGGTGCAGGTATGGGCATAAGGCACTGACTGGACACCTATGTTTTCCCGATGAAATGATGGAACGGTCGCTTAGACCTCCCCCTAGAACACATCTCCGTTCTGACTGATCATGTTATAAAATAAAGAGTGGACTTTTCAGACCGGAGCAGAGTAGATTGCAGAATCTCCTGGTTTCTATGACCAAGTTAGCCTTTTCTAGAACACAAAAGGCCCTAAAAGTGGGAGACATATATTATTGCAGGATCTTGACATATCTTTATCGTGATTTTTTGACGAGACATTTCGCCTTGAGACCAAGGACTAAAGCACATTATTTGTGGTAATGTGGGGAAACTGGAGTCTATTCAACGTAGACTCGAAAACTCAGCATTCTTGTACATGGTTTTTTAAATGGCCTTGTTTAGGTGGCCTCTGCTAGGACTTCTTATATTGGACGTTTCATGTTTGGTATTGTGAGATGGCTGTGTTATTGTTAACCATGTGTTAAGGCAACTCACAGATTAACTGGGGCCCTCAGTAATGCTTCCAGATATCCTACGAGGTTGACTGCACAGAGGACAATTAGTTGTCTTTTGATTGATATCAGATCCAGCAAAGTAAAGTTGTATTGCACCTAATCAATCATCAATCAATCATTCAAGCCTGCCTGCACGTAATCAATCATCATTCAAGCCTGCCTGCACGTACTCAATCATCAATCAATTATTCAAACCTGCCTGCAAATCAACCGGAGAATAAACAATTTAAACGAGGCAATCCAAATAGATCAGATCCAGCAAAGTAAAGTTGTATTGCACGTAAGCAATCATCAATCAATCATTCAAGGCTGCCTGCACGTAATCAATCATCAATCAATCATTCGAGCCTGCCTGCACGTAATCAATCATCAATCAATCATTCGAGCCTGCCTGCAAATCAACCGGAGAATAAACAATTTAAACGAGGCAATCCAAATAGTTCAGATCCAGCAAAGTAAAGTTGTATTGCACGTAAGCAATCATCAATCAATCATTCAAGGCTGCCTGCACGTAATCAGTCATCAATCAATCATTCGAGCCTGCCTGCACGTAATCAATCATCAATCAATCATTCAAGCCTGCCTGCAAATCAACCGGAGAATAAACAATTGAAGTAGTATGTTTATGGCGTTTCGGGGGCACTTATTTCATACAAAATTTGGCTCATGCCTACGCTACAGTCGGTAGTGTCGGTTAGTCGATAGGTTTGTAACATGTAATGTGAAAATGTATATACGTATGTACGAATGTTTGGACGGACAGAATGAGTGTGTGCGTAACATGTAATGTGGATCTACACCTATATAGTTGTTGTGTGTTTTTATTTTTTTTT
This sequence comes from Sarcophaga variegata, assembly GCA_932273835.1. Classification (NCBI taxonomy): domain Eukaryota; kingdom Metazoa; phylum Arthropoda; class Insecta; order Diptera; family Sarcophagidae; genus Sarcophaga; species Sarcophaga variegata. Next base: position 11,253,875 of record OW026361.1, on the reverse strand, counting down.
TTTGTATGATTTAATTAGAAGGATCTTTAATTTTAAATGTGATAAGAAAGAGATGAACACCTGTGTAAAATTTTTTTTTTGTGTGATTTAATTTGAAGGATCTGTAATTTTAAGATGATAACAAATTCTTGGCACGTATTGTTCATGATCACAGGTAGAAGAAATAGAAATATAAACTATTAAGAAAGGGTAGGTTGGTTGTGCGGTTGTTTTTAATTTGATGAGAAAGAAATGTATAGTTGTGCCTGTGGGTTTTTTTTTTTCACGCATAAGTATAAGTAATATCTGTTTTCACTAATTGAATTTACTGATTGATCTACAACACCCCAGAGTATAAATAGACTTGTTTTAAGGATTTAGATTTTTTTTTTTTTTAGTTTTACTGTTTTGAATGAATAAAATTATATAATAAAGGGATTAATTAAAACAAATTAGTTTTTTTTTTTTTAGGTATACATATTTTATTTTTAGATTTTGTTATTTTGTACAATACAATACATATATCTACTTAATATAATAATAGTTAAACATACGTTTATAAAGATTAAATAGCTTAAGTGTTAACAAATATTGTGTATAGAATGTTTGTCATCGACAAATGTTGAAAGATTGTGAATAAGTATTTTCACAATAATACAAACGTATGACATATTAATAAATAAAAATGGATTACTTATTTTACTAATGTTACATATTCTTAGTTCATTTATAAGTTTCATAAATAAATCTATATGCTCTTTATCAATCTGATTACTATGTTTTATTAATAGTTCTTCCAATTCAGCTGATGTTACCATTTTTGTTCCCCTTCTTTAAAAATTTAATAGTAGGTTGTGTTAGTGCGGGACGATGTACTCTGAATTATTTCATTTTAATTTATATTTATTGAATAAAAATTTTAAACACAAGTGCCCACAATTAAATGTATTAAATTTTTGTTTTCGTTCATAATTATATTCAATAGGAAATTTTAAGTAGTTGACAATCTCAAGTGGTGGTTGTAAGTTTCCAAAGCTATCAAAGTATTCCTTATAGTTGTGGTTTTTATAATATGCTACCCAATGTGTTCCCATACCATTTGAATCATCTAAATTAACAATGCCGCATTCTTGTTTGAATGGTTTTTCAGGTAAAGAATCACGCATGAAAACACCCCTAAAATGTTTCAGATGTCTTCCATATTTATTCAAATCCAAATCTGTTAATGGGCGATTGGGAATGTTATCTAATAGTTTTTTGGAGCTGGACTATAGTAGAGACCATATCCAGTTTTATATGGTTTGAGGTACAACCCTTTACCCATTGCAATTGATTCCATATATCTATTATGACGGTTAGCTTCAGCCAATTGTTCTTTTCCATTTTTGATAGCATTTACTGCTTTGACAATAGCGGATCCTCCACTTGCCAAACCACCAAGCGCTGACAATGCTGTTAGTACGGGAATAAGTGGAAGAAATCCTCCAATTTTCGGTACAGGTATAACTCTCGGTATTATAATGTCTGCTCGCTTTTTCCCTTTAAAATTTGAATGAATAGCCTTTTGTGATATTTTAACAGCATCATTTATATCAAGGGGTTTCTGTTCTTTCAATTGTTTTAAAGTTTTTCTCACAGTAGCTGTGAATAATTTCTTATTACACTTATTCATTTTTCCTTTTCTTTTCTTATGTCTCTGCTCCTTCAAACCTAATCCAAATTTCACTTTAGTTTTCATAGCGTTTGTCACAAACAACGCGTTAGCACGTTCTTTAATATCACTATCTTTAGATTTAACTCGTTGCCAGGCTTTTTCAGCTAATATTTGATCTGCTTGATGTCTTGTGTCTATATCTTTTGATTGTGAATATGCAATATCGTGCTCTCTACAAGCTGCGTCTAATAAATTTATACCCTTATCTCCTCTTGCTAAACGTTTTTCAAGTTTTGTACCAGGTCCACAAAACTGATAACCAGGTAGATGTAATTCAACAGGTACTTTATTTATTAAGTTGTTTACAAATCCTCTTCTCATCTTACACTGGCTGAGGTTTTGTTTTGACTGTAGATTATATCAAATTTTTTTTCGTTACTTTTATACCTCTTCGCAAAAATAACTGAAATCAAAACGATCTCCTATATATACAGCAATTTATATGATTTCAGTATGTTAATTTTTTGATATTGATTTTGATCTGCTTTGTATCTGATCACGATCTACTTTACATCTGATCACGATCTGCTTTGTATCTGCTCACGATCTATTTTATATCTGATAACGATCTACTTTTTTTGGTTTTGTCTATTTTATTTTAATTTTTTTTATTTTTTTGACATTACCATGTTTTAGGTATACATGTTCTACCTCAATGTTTAAATTGTTTATTTGATCAGCTGATCATCATGTATTTGTGTTATATGTTTTTCGATTACGATATTTTTTGTTTTTATGGTTATATTTATTAAAACCTTCTCCAAATTTATTAATATAAGACATTTCTTTCACTCTTCTAATAAATTATGTTAGCTTCTTTAAGTTCTTCGATAATAGAGATTATTTCGTTTTGATGATTGTTGTGACCAGAACCTTCCGATGAAAGAAGTAAACGTAGTCTGTCAACTAGTTCATTAGGATCATCCCAATGTATGTAATTTGATCTCAGATTATTTTGTAATTTTAGCATTAAACCACTGCCTTTTGTTAAAATGTTTGTTGTTGTTTCGAATAAATGTTTAATTATTCGTATATATTTGAAGGCTCGTGTTCCTTTCACTTGTTCATTAGGTTCATAGCGACGTTTATGTGCATTGGTATTAATTAAAATCTCTTTATATTTTTTCAAATCATTTTTAGAATAATGGAGAGGTTTTTTATGAAATACTAGTTCAAATAATCCACGCGTCATTTTCAATTTCATATTCCCTATCTGCATAGTATTATCTCTATTAAATATTAATTTTTCCTTGCCATATCTCCAACTACCGTCTACATCTTGATTAAAACCATAAATTTTATCCAATTGCTTATTATTAATAAGTGTTTGTATATTTTCAAATAATGGAGAGCTTTTCGTCAGCTTTAAACATTGTTTTCTTTCCAAGTTCTTGATACATGTACTTGATACAAGTCTATTATGGTCATAGTTTTTTTCACCATCATTATCATCAGTTGAAATATTTTCATACTGAAAATCGTTATTATCACCGTTTACATCATCATAATGATCGCCATCATCAATAGTGTTGTCTATATCTTTATGCTTATCTTCAAGTTTTCCGATGATTTCATTATCACCATTTACATCATAATAATCATCATCATCATCAATAGTGTTGTCTGTATCCGTATGCTTATCTTCGAGTTTTCCAATGATTTCATTATCACCATTTACGTCATAATAATCTTCGTCATCATCTATAGTGTTGTCTACATCCTTATGCTTATATTCAAGTTTTGGGATGTTTTCATTATCATCATTTACATCATCATGATCATCGTCATCATTAATAGTGTTGTCTATATCCTTGTATTTATCTTTAAGTTTTCCAATGATTTTTTTAAGTGGTTTTGTTATTGGTTGAAAGGTATCTTCTAATAAATTAACTCTATCTATTTGATTCAGTTTAATATTTTTTAACTTTTTCTTTAGAACAGCCCTTGTCTTTACAAGATCTTCCAACACTTTATTATGGTAATTTTTAGACATTATAATAATTTTTTTTATTGAATTTGATCTGGTTATGATCTGCTCGCTATCTGATTATGATCTGCTTTGTATCTGATTACGATCTGCTTTATATCTGATCACGAACTGCTTGCTATCTGGTCACGATCTGATTTATACCTGATCACGATCTGCTTGATGGCTTGTGTCTATATCCATTGATTTTAAGTACGCTATATCGTGCTTTCTACAATCTACATCCAATAAATTATTCCTTTATTTCCTTTATTCTTGCTATTCGTTTTGAAGTTTTGTATCAGGTCCACAAAACTGATAAACAGGTGGATGTAATTCAACATATAATTTGTTTATTAAGTTGTCTACAAATCTTCTTCCAATCTTACACTGATTAGGTGTTTTTCTTTTGACTGTAGTTTATAACCATTTTTTTTCATTACTTTCATACCTCTTCGCATGAAACACTACACCAGCTATACTAGCAAGCTGTACTAGCTATACTAGCAAGCTGTACAATCTGTACTAGCTATACTAGCAAGCTGTACTAGCTATACTAGCAAGCTGTACAATCTGTACTAACTATACTAGCAAGCTGTAGTAGCTATGTCAGCTATACCTGCTATACCTGCTATACTAGCAAGCTGTAGTAGCTATATCAGCTATACCTGCTATACCTGCTATACCAGCTATACCAGCTATACCAGCTATACCTGCTATACCAGCTATACCAGCTATACCTGCTATACCTGCTATACCAGCTATACCTGCTATACCTGCTATACCAGCTATACCAGCTATACCAGCTATACCTGCTATACCTGCTATACCAGCTATACCAGCTATACCTGCTATACCAGCTATACCAGCTATACCAGCTATACCAGCTATACCAGCACCAGCTATACCAGCTATATCAGCTATACCAGCTATATACCAGCTATATACCAGCTATATACCAGCTATACCAGCTATACCAGCTATACCTGCTATACCAGCTATACCAGCTATATCAGCTATACCAGCTATACCAGCTATACCTGCTATACCTGCTATACCAGCTATACCTGCTATACCAGCTATACCAGCTATACCTGCTATACCAGCTATCCAGCTATACCAGCTATACCAGCTATACCAGCTATATCAGCTATACCAGCTCTACCAGCTATACCAGCTATACCAGCTATACCTGCTATACCTGCTATATCAGCTATTCCAGCTATACCTGCTATACCTGCTACACCAGCTATATACCAGCTATATACCAGCTATATACCAGCTATATAGCAGGTATAGCAGGTATAGCTGGTATAGCTGGTATAGCAGGTATAGCAGGTATAGCTGGTATAGCTGGTATAGCAGGTATAGCTGGTAGAGCTGGTATATAGCTGGTATATAGCTGGTATAGCTGATATAGCTGGTATAGCTGGTATAGCAGGTATAGCTGGTATAGCAGGTATAGCTGGTAGAGCTGGTATATAGCTGGTATATAGCTGGTATAGCTGATATAGCTGGTATAGCAGGTATAGCTGGTAGAGCTGGTATATAGCTGGTATAGCAGGTATAGCAGGTATAGCTGGTATAGCTGGTATAGCAGGTATAGCTGGTATAGCAGGTATAGCAGGTATAGCTGGTATAGCTGGTATAGCTGATATAGCTGGTATAGCTGGTATAGCAGGTATAGCTGGTATAGCTGGTATAGCTGGTATAGCTGGATAGCTGGTATATAGCTGGTATAGCTGATATAGCTGGTATAGCTGGTATAGCAGGTATAGCTGGTATAGCTGGTATAGCTGGTATAGCTGGATAGCTGGTATAGCAGGTATAGCTGGTATAGCTGGTATAGCAGGTATAGCTGGTATAGCTGGTGCTGGTATAGCTGGTATAGCTGGTATAGCTGGTATAGCTGGTATAGCAGGTATAGCTGGTATAGCTGGTATAGCAGGTATAGCAGGTATAGCTGGTATAGCTGGTATAGCTGGTATAGCAGGTATAGCAGGTATAGCTGGTATAGCAGGTATAGCAGGTATAGCTGGTATAGCTGGTATAGCAGGTATAGCTGGTATAGCTGGTATAGCTGGTATAGCAGGTATACCAGGTATAGCTGATATAGCTACTACAGCTTGCTAGTATAGCAGGTATAGCAGGTATAGCTGACATAGCTACTACAGCTTGCTAGTATAGTTAGTACAGATTGTACAGCTTGCTAGTATAGCTAGTACAGCTTGCTAGTATAGCTAGTACAGATTGTACAGCTTGCTAGTATAGCTAGTACAGCTTGCTAGTATAGCTGGTGTAGTGTTTCATGCGAAGAGGTATGAAAGTAATGAAAAAAAATGGTTATAAACTACAGTCAAAAGAAAAACACCTAATCAGTGTAAGATTGGAAGAAGATTTGTAGACAACTTAATAAACAAATTATATGTTGAATTACATCCACCTGTTTATCAGTTTTGTGGACCTGATACAAAACTTCAAAACGAATAGCAAGAATAAAGGAAATAAAGGAATAATTTATTGGATGTAGATTGTAGAAAGCACGATATAGCGTACTTAAAATCAATGGATATAGACACAAGCCATCAAGCAGATCGTGATCAGGTATAAATCAGATCGTGACCAGATAGCAAGCAGTTCGTGATCAGATATAAAGCAGATCGTAATCAGATACAAAGCAGATCATAATCAGATAGCGAGCAGATCATAACCAGATCAAATTCAATAAAAAAAATTATTATAATGTCTAAAAATTACCATAATAAAGTGTTGGAAGATCTTGTAAAGACAAGGGCTGTTCTAAAGAAAAAGTTAAAAAATATTAAACTGAATCAAATAGATAGAGTTAATTTATTAGAAGATACCTTTCAACCAATAACAAAACCACTTAAAAAAATCATTGGAAAACTTAAAGATAAATACAAGGATATAGACAACACTATTAATGATGACGATGATCATGATGATGTAAATGATGATAATGAAAACATCCCAAAACTTGAATATAAGCATAAGGATGTAGACAACACTATAGATGATGACGAAGATTATTATGACGTAAATGGTGATAATGAAATCATTGGAAAACTCGAAGATAAGCATACGGATACAGACAACACTATTGATGATGATGATGATTATTATGATGTAAATGGTGATAATGAAATCATCGGAAAACTTGAAGATAAGCATAAAGATATAGACAACACTATTGATGATGGCGATGATTATGATGATGTAAACGGTGATAATAACGATTTTCAGTATGAAAATATTTCAACTGATGATAATGATGGTGAAAAAAACTATGACCATAATAGACTTGTATCAAGTACATGTATCAAGAACTTGGAAAGAAAACAATGTTTAAAGCTGACGAAAAGCTCTCCATTATTTGAAAATATACAAACACTTATTAATAATAAGCAATTGGATAAAATTTATGGTTTTAATCAAGATGTAGACGGTAGTTGGAGATATGGCAAGGAAAAATTAATATTTAATAGAGATAATACTATGCAGATAGGGAATATGAAATTGAAAATGACGCGTGGATTATTTGAACTAGTATTTCATAAAAAACCTCTCCATTATTCTAAAAATGATTTGAAAAAATATAAAGAGATTTTAATTAATACCAATGCACATAAACGTCGCTATGAACCTAATGAACAAGTGAAAGGAACACGAGCCTTCAAATATATACGGATAATTAAACATTTATTCGAAACAACAACAAACATTTTAACAAAAGGCAGTGGTTTAATGCTAAAATTACAAAATAATCTGAGATCAAATTACATACATTGGGATGATCCTAATGAACTAGTTGACAGACTACGTTTACTTCTTTCATCGGAAGGTTCTGGTCACAACAATCATCAAAACGAAATAATCTCTATTATCGAAGAACTTAAAGAAGCTAACATAATTTATTAGAAGAGTGAAAGAAATGTCTTATATTAATAAATTTGGAGAAGGTTTTAATAAATATAACCATAAAAACAAAAAATATCGTAATCGAAAAACATATAACACAAATACATGATGATCAGCTGATCAAATAAACAATTTAAACATTGAGGTAGAACATGTATACCTAAAACATGGTAATGTCAAAAAAAATAAAAAAAATTAAAATAAAATAGACAAAACCAAAAAAAAGTAGATCGTTATCAGATATAAAATAGATCGTGAGCAGATACAAAGCAGATCGTGATCAGATGTAAAGTAGATCGTGATCAGATACAAAGCAGATCAAAATCAATATCAAAAAATTAACATACTGAAATCATATAAATTGCTGTATATATAGGAGATCGTTTTGATTTCAGTTATTTTTGCGAAGAGGTATAAAAGTAACGAAAAAAAATTTGATATAATCTACAGTCAAAACAAAACCTCAGCCAGTGTAAGATGAGAAGAGGATTTGTAAACAACTTAATAAATAAAGTACCTGTTGAATTACATCTACCTGGTTATCAGTTTTGTGGACCTGGTACAAAACTTGAAAAACGTTTAGCAAGAGGAGATAAGGGTATAAATTTATTAGACGCAGCTTGTAGAGAGCACGATATTGCATATTCACAATCAAAAGATATAGACACAAGACATCAAGCAGATCAAATATTAGCTGAAAAAGCCTGGCAACGAGTTAAATCTAAAGATAGTGATATTAAAGAACGTGCTAACGCGTGGTTTGTGACAAACGCTATGAAAACTAAAGTGAAATTTGGATTAGGTTTGAAGGAGCAGAGACATAAGAAAAGAAAAGGAAAAATGAATAAGTGTAATAAGAAATTATTCACAGCTACTGTGAGAAAAACTTTAAAACAATTGAAAGAACAGAAACCCCTTGATATAAATGATGCTGTTAAAATATCACAAAAGGCTATTCATTCAAATTTTAAAGGGAAAAAGCGAGCAGACATTATAATACCGAGAGTTATACCTGTACCGAAAATTGGAGGATTTCTTCCACTTATTCCCGTACTAACAGCATTGTCAGCGCTTGGTGGTTTGGCAAGTGGAGGATCCGCTATTGTCAAAGCAGTAAATGCTATCAAAAATGGAAAAGAACAATTGGCTGAAGCTAACCGTCATAATAGATATATGGAATCAATTGCAATGGGTAAAGGGTTGTACCTCAAACCATATAAAACTGGATATGGTCTCTACTATAGTCCAGCTCCAAAAAACTATTAGATAACATTCCCAATCGCCCATTAACAGATTTGGATTTGAATAAATATGGAAGACATCTGAAACATTTTAGGGGTGTTTTCATGCGTGATTCTTTACCTGAAAAACCATTCAAACAAGAATGCGGCATTGTTAATTTAGATGATTCAAATGGTATGGGAACACATTGGGTAGCATATTATAAAAACCACAACTATAAGGAATACTTTGATAGCTTTGGAAACTTACAACCACCACTTGAGATTGTCAACTACTTAAAATTTCCTATTGAATATAATTATGAACGAAAACAAAAATTTAATACATTTAATTGTGGGCACTTGTGTTTAAAATTTTTATTCAATAAATATAAATTAAAATGAAATAATTCAGAGTACATCGTCCCGCACTAACACAACCTACTATTAAATTTTTAAAGAAGGGGAACAAAAATGGTAACATCAGCTGAATTGGAAGAACTATTAATAAAACATAGTAATCAGATTGATAAAGAGCATATAGATTTATTTATGAAACTTATAAATGAACTAAGAATATGTAACATTAGTAAAATAAGTAATCCATTTTTATTTATTAATATGTCATACGTTTGTATTATTGTGAAAATACTTATTCACAATCTTTCAACATTTGTCGATGACAAACATTCTATACACAATATTTGTTAACACTTAAGCTATTTAATCTTTATAAACGTATGTTTAACTATTATTATATTAAGTAGATATATGTATTGTATTGTACAAAATAACAAAATCTAAAAATAAAATATGTATACCTAAAAAAAAAAAAACTAATTTGTTTTAATTAATCCCTTTATTATATAATTTTATTCATTCAAAACAGTAAAACTAAAAAAAAAAAAATCTAAATCCTTAAAACAAGTCTATTTATACTCTGGGGTGTTGTAGATCAATCAGTAAATTCAATTAGTGAAAACAGATATTACTTATACTTATGCGTGAAAAAAAAAACCCACAGGCACAACTATACATTTCTTTCTCATCAAATTAAAAACAACCGCACAACCAACCTACCCTTTCTTAATAGTTTATATTTCTATTTCTTCTACCTGTGATCATGAACAATACGTGCCAAGAATTTGTTATCATCTTAAAATTACAGATCCTTCAAATTAAATCACACAAAAAAAAAATTTTACACAGGTGTTCATCTCTTTCTTATCACATTTAAAATTAAAGATCCTTCTAATTAAATCATACAAAAAAAAAAAATAAAAACACACAACAACTATATAGGTGTAGATCCACATTACATGTTACGCACACACTCATTCTGTCCGTCCAAACATTCGTACATACGTATATACATTTTCACATTACATGTTACAAACCTATCGACTAACCGACACTACCGACTGTAGCGTAGGCATGAGCCAAATTTTGTATGAAATAAGTGCCCCCGAAACGCCATAAACATACTACTAATTGAAACGAGGCAATCCAAATAGTTCAGATCCAGCAAAGTAAAGTTGTATTGCACGTAATCAATCATCAATCAATCATTCAAGCCTGCCTGCACGTAATCAATCATCAAACAATCATTCAAGCCTGCCTGCACGTAATCAATCATCAATCAATCATTCAAGCCTGCTTGCAAATCAATCGGTGAATAAACAATTTAAACGAGGCAATGCAAATAGTTCAGATCCAGCAAAGTAAAGTTGTATTGCACGTAATCAATCATCAATCAATCATTCAAGGCTGCCTGCCCGTAATCAATCATCAATCAATCATTCAAGCCTGCCTGCCCGTAATCAATCATCAATCAATCATTCAAGCCTGCATGCAAATCAACGGGAGAATAAACAATTTAAACTAGACAATCCAAATAGTTCAGATCCAGCAAAGTAAAGTTGTATTGTACGTAATCAATCATCAAACAATCATTTAAGCCTGCCTGCAAATCAAACATAAAATAAACAATTTAAACGAGGCAATCCAAATAGTTATGATTGCTCATTTTGTCCTTTCCAGAGGTCCTGAAATAAACCCAAATAAGGAAAGTTGAGTCCCATTAAGGATCGGCAAATTAAATGTAATTATCTTGTATCGTCTGTTGGAAAGCATTAATATTGGTTTCCGATCGGTGATCGTAGTATAGAAAGTAGTGTGTCGGCTTACCAAATAAAAACTTATGGGTTTAAACCTCAGCTCTGATATCTCGAAAAATACCTGCTTTCAGCAACAGTCTTCTTGCAAAAGTTCTAAGAGTAAATAAGAATTGCCATGAAAAGTTTGTCGTTCGTAGTCTATGTTAAACTGTGGGTTCCGTCGATCATGGATAGAATTAACACACACAACATGGGTAATGTAAGAAGCTAAGTTTTAATCCTGACTGAAAGGTTGAATAACTACTAAAGTACGAGTCAATAAATTCAAACAATAGGCCTGCAATGAAAAAAATTAAAAATCATAAAATTTTAAGGCTTAAATTGTTTGATTAATTAAACTTTTTCTAAAGAAGGAAAATATTAAATACTTGAGTTAAATTTCAGATAAAAATTTCGAAAAGCCAAACTCAGTTCCCATGAAAATTTAGAAAGACAAACAAACAAACAAAAGCTAACAAATTATGATTTCTTTCTTTCTTTTTTGTTTATTTAAATTTTTTTAACATGAAAGAGCTTAAGATTCAAACAGCATAACACTTAAGCCAGGCTTGAAAAAGGGAAAACCTTAAGAAAGAGAAGAAAGAAAAGACGAAAAGGTTTTTAAAGTTTTCTTTAAGATTTCTTTTAAGAAAATTCAACATTTTTTGCATAAAATTCCCACGCAGTTGTGATTTTTTTGTTTTCAAGCATAATTAAGCGTGTGAATATCAGAATTTTTCATTGTAATTAACTTTTATTTGCTGACTTACCACAAATCTAGCTAAGCACTGCCATTGGCTAGAAAACTGTCTTCGTTTTTGAAAGCAGAGAGTTCCACAAGGGGTTCTTCTTTATTTCTTTATAATAAATCTTATAAGAATCACTAGAAAATACGAAAAAAGGGTTACTTTCAGTCGTGTTTTTTTTCCAACTTGGCATGGCAGTACTCATTAGAATTTCTAATTATTACTTGAGGTAGCCTGGGAACTGTAAAGAAAAATTTCCCACTAAAACCTTCTCTATTTTTTATGATCTTAAGGTGGTGGTGGTTGATTTTTTCGTTTTCTTGGCAGATATATTGTGTTCCTTCATACGTCTTAAAGGCGAGTTGGCTGCACGCAAAGTTTGTTGTTTTTTTTTTTTTGTTTTTCTTAACAAATGCTGGGAAATATTTTCTTTCGACTTAAAACCAAGCATGCAAGTTCAAGTCTTACTTTATTTTTATCGTCATCATTGTCGAAATGATAGTAATTTTCTTATCAGATCTTAATGGAATTTTATATGTTCATATTGAAATACAAAAACAGGGGAAATTTCTCTAAAAAAGAAAAACTTTTGTGGTGAATTTAGTTGTTAATGCTTGGCTTGTTTAAGTTTTCTTAAAGACTACAAGGGGGAAAGGGTGTTTTAAGTAATGATTTGACAAAACAGAGCAGCGTGTTTGAACAAAAAATTTCTCACATTTTCTAAAAAAAAAGAGGGTGAAACCAAGTTTTAAATTGAATGTCTTTTTAATTTAAATGTTTAACTAGAAAAAAATACATAAAAGGCCACAAATTGTTAAAAATATAACATTTTGAAATTAAGGGCCTATTTACTAAATTAAAAGCATTTATTTAGACTGCGTGTGCATACGGAAACATGCTGGCATTAAAGGCAGTATTTCAGCAGAAATTTTAGGGGCTGTTAGGGCCACAAAACTAGTTGGAAAACACATACCGAAGAGCTCAAGGGTAGCAATTATGTGCATAATTAGGCACCACTAAAGGCATAGAATATAGTTTTAGGGGCTGTAAAATCCTACTGAGCAACCTTATGGCGAATTGTCATTGTGACGTTACTGACAACGATGTTGTAAATAAGCTGTCAATATTAGGATCAACTTTGGAAAGATTGGTATCAACTTTAGAGGTATAAAAAGCAAAGAGGTCCATGAAACCACCAACTCTTCTCTGAAGTTATTAAAAAAGGTTCGATTTACTCATCTTTCGTGTATGGATATGCATATTCGACTGTAGAGTCACAAGAGCAAAAGCTCAACGCAATCCTAGAAGTACGAAAGTAATCTTAAGCATGAATAGTAGCAATTGAGATATTATTTAGGAGACTTAATGAGCTACAGTCCCATTAGTCACAGGATTAACAGATGGAACAAGTAAAGGGTGTTTTTTATAGAGGTATAGAACTTTAAGTTGGCATTACTTTTCAAGATGGTGACCGATTTTACAGCTGTCAAGTGATTTATTCTCAGTTTGGTTTGGCAATTCATCATGAATAGACTCATGCCTGAACAACGCTTGCAAATAGTGCAATTTTATTTCGAAAATAATGGTTCTGTGCGGAAAACGTATCGCGCACTACGTCCATTTTATCGTCGACAAAATCGTCCATCAGAGCAGTTAATTCGATTAACCATGGAACGTTTTCGCACCACGTTTACTCTTATTGATAACTCGCATCCCCAGAGACGCTGTACGGTGCGTACAGAAGAAGCTATTGCTGCTGTAGAGCGTAACATTGAAGAAGACCCGAATGAGTCCATCCGCCATCGAGCACAGGAATTGGATCTGTGCCCATCCACTTTATGGAAGATTTTGCGGAAGGATCGTGCAAGATTTGAAGCCAAACGATCATCAAGTAAGGCGTAGATTCGTCGAATGGGCCCAAAACGAGATTACCGTTGTTCCCGATTTTCATAAGCGAATTTTGTTTAGCGATGAAGCGCACTTCTGGTTGAATGGCTACGTCAACAAGCAAAACTGCCGCATTTGGAGTGAAGAGAATCCTCAAGTGTATGTGGAAACACCGTTACATCCAGAAAAACTGACTGTTTGGTAAGCTTTATGGGCTGGTGGAATCATTGGTCCGTACTTTTTCAAAAACGATGGTGGCCAGAACGTTACAGTCAATGGTGATCGGTATAGAGCCATGATTACAAACTTTTTCATTCCTGAATTGAATAACCATGATGTCCAGGAGATGTGGTTTCAACAAAGACGGCGCAACATGTCACACAGCTCGTGCCACAATAGATTTATTGAAAGACACGTTTGGTGACCGCCTAATTTCACGTTTTGGACCTGTGAATTGGCCTCCAAGATCTTGTGATTTAACACCGCTAGACTACTTTCTGTGGGGCTATGTAAAGTCATTGGTCAATGCGGTAAAGCCACAAACGCTTGACCATTTGGAAGATAACATTCGCCGTATTATTGCCGATATACGGCCACAAATGTTGGAAAAAGTCATCGAAAATTGGACGTCCAGATTGGACTACATCCGCGCCAGCCGTGGCAGTCATATGCCAGAAATCATATTTAAAATGTAATGCCACAAGATTATCTTTCGGAGAAATAAAATTCATGTCAATCGAATAATCCATCGTTGTTTTATTGCAACTTAAAGTTCTATACCTCTATAAAAAAAACACCCTTTATATCTCTGGTTTCTGTAAGTTATGTGAAGAGGCAAAAGAAACAATGCAATATTTTTTATGTCACTGTCTTGTCTGCAGGTGCAGAAATCCCTAGTTAATCAATTTGTTAAGGAACTGGTTGACCTGAATAACTGAAGCTTGAGGATCTAATACGGTTCGTATACAGGACTGGCTGACTAGGATGCTGACTAGGCTGTTGCATAATACTAACCTATAGAACATTATGTCCTCTAGATGGGGACTATCTATATTTTCTTTACTTTCTTTTCCTTTTTTCTTGTACTCACTCTTTTCTCATTGTCCTTTTATTTATTTTACTCTCTTCCTCTGTTTGTAAGCATCTGATTTTGTTTTTTGCTCTATTTTATTCTTCTTCTTTTCTTAAGGACATTTTCAAAATTAATCAATGTGCCTATGGGTAAAGTTGTGTCAATGTTGATACAGTAGTACTGACTGCTGGAAAGTTATAGAGCATATATCCTATAGTTTCATGTATTTGAATGTATAACAACACCATTTAAAGGCACTAAAGAGTATGTTATAAATTGTATCAATAAAACCAAACTGGCCTATGGTCACCTAATTAAACTTGGAACTCACAACACATCTCGAAGTGAACTAAATTAAACATATTAAATCGCTGAGTAAGGGAGTTTATTTTTACAGATGTGAATCATGCAATGTAGCTCGTTGTGATTTCTAAATAATTTAAATTTTTCATTGTTCGTTGCTTTCTTTGAATCCTAAAAATCTTCTGGCCAAGCATAATTAGCTTAGCTCAGCTTTTACTCTCTTCGTAGTTTCAGGTAAAGTTTGTTGCTTAAGTCTTCT
Organism: Sarcophaga variegata; assembly: GCA_932273835.1. Taxonomy (NCBI): domain Eukaryota; kingdom Metazoa; phylum Arthropoda; class Insecta; order Diptera; family Sarcophagidae; genus Sarcophaga; species Sarcophaga variegata. The sequence continues at coordinate 11,238,634 of OW026361.1, read as the reverse complement.
GTTTCGTGAGTCTTAAGAAATGTGAAACAAAGTTCGTTGCATAAGTATTTACATACAGTAGGACCTTGATTATCCGTGATGGTGGGGACGGAAAGCATTCCGGGTAATCGATTTTCCCGGTTAATTGAGGATCAATTTTGACTAGTTTTTAATAGATATTTTTATTAGTTAATAAATGAATATGTACATATCTATATAAACACTAAATAATTCAAGGATTTTACATACAGTAGGACCTTGATTATCCGTGATTCGATTATCCGGCAACATCAATTATCCGGGTTGGAGAAAGAAAATTTTTTGGAACCAAAATAAAATTAAGTCGATGCAAAAAATTTTCTTTTTCTATCCCGGATAATTGATGTTGCCGGATAATCGAATCACGGATAATCAAGGTCCTACTGTATAACACAACATAATTCCTCATTACAACAATTCAGACAGGATTACGATCAAGGCAGCCGTCTGAGAAATATTTTTTCATATTTCCGTTTTGATGTCTGACCTGGGGTTTGAACCGTGGCTTTACGTCTAATAAGCCAACACACTACCTACTAGACTACGGCGACTTTCTTAAGTATTTAGTCCCGAAAACCTAAGAAGATCAAAAATAAAGTTTGTTGCTCAAGTCTTTTGCTTCCTTTGCTTAGGGGATGATAAATAAAGTTTGTTGCTTAAGTCCTTATTTTCATTTCTCTCACAAGGACTGATGATTGAAGTTTGTTGCTCAAGTCTTTTGTTTTGAAATTCTTAGGAGATCACAATTAAAGTTTATTACTCAAGCCTTTTCACACCTTAAGTTAGGGGATGATAAATAAAGTTTGTTGTTTAAGTCGTTTGCTTCGAAAATCTTAGAAGACCATAAACAAAGTTTGTTGCTTAGGTCTTTACTCTTATTTCTCTGACAAGGATTGCTAATTGAAGTTTGTTGCTTAAGTCTTTTGTTTCGAAAATAGCAGCAAATAAATAAAGTTTGTTGCTTAAGTCTTTTGATTCCTTTGCTTAGGACGTGATAGATAAAGTTTGTTGCTTAAGTCTTTTGATTCATTTGCTTTGGACGTAATAAATAGAGTTTGTTGCTTAAGTCTTTTGTCTAGTTTTACTCTCTTCCCATTTTCAAGTAAAGTTTGTTGCTTAGGTGTTTGTTTTTATTCGTCTCTCTGAAGGATTCATGATTAAAGTTTGTTGCTTAAGTCTTTACTTTTATTTCTATGAGAAAGATTGATAATTGAAGTTTTTTGCTTAAGTCTTTTGTTTCGAACGTCTTAGAAAATGATAAAGAACGTTTGTTGCCTAAGTCTTTTGAATTCTTCGCTTAAGGTGTAGAAAATAAAGTTTGTTGCTTAAGTCTTCTGTTTCAAAAGCCTTAAAGAATGATAAATAAGGTTTATTGCTTAAGTCTTTTGCCTCTTGGTTTTACTCTTTTCCTATTTTCAAGTACAGTTTGTTGCTTAAGTCTTTGTTTTTATTTTTCTCTACAAAGGACTCATGATTAAAGTTTGTTGCTTAAGTCTTTTTCTGTAATTTACTATTTTGACCATTCAATGGAAAGGTTTGTTGCTTAAGTCTTTAGATTTCTTATGATAATTTGCTTGTGTGGCATAAATTTATGGAATTTTGAATATTTTTTTGTTCTTAATTTTTAAGAATTTTAAACTAAATCTGTCTTAAATTTTAATTCTATTATTTTTATTAAAAAGTGTTGAAATACCTTCAAGTATTAAGTGCACACACAGGCTATTGTATAGAAAAATGAAAATTTCTCAAGAAAATCTAGATTTCATTACAAGTTTTTTAAAGCCATTGTTCTGTATATAAATTAAAAGTTACTTTAGTAGATACAATGAGGGGGCGGGGGGAAGAGTAGAAGGGTTTTAAACTAAAATTAATTTACTAAAATGTTGATGTTTTTTTTGTTGCTGTTTTTTTTTAAGGCATAAATTAAGAAATTCTATTAAGGTGAAACAACAAAAACATTAGAGACATAGAAAAAAATAGATTTTCGCAATAATAACAACACAAGCAAGCAACTGTTCATGACACGAAAACTTTAAAAAAATTGCAAGTTATCGCAACAAATAACAAAAACGACAAGATCCTATACCATGGGAAACAATTTTACAATCTATTGTAATTAGAAAAAAAACTAAAAATACATTAAAAACAACAACAACAACATGTAAAATATAAAGTAACATTTTCAAGTAAAATTATTTTCAAAAACCCATATCATCTGTAAAAAATCTTTTAAAAAATCTTAAAAAAACCGTAAAAAAACAATAAAAATTCTCTACAATAATTAAGGAAATGTTTACAATAACAGCTACATCAACAACAACAATAAAATATTGATTTATTATATTTTCCTAAAAATTATTTTAAAAAAACGTCTTATTAAACATTTGAATTTTCAATTCCAAATTTCTTTCCCGGAAGTTTGTTTTTTAAGTTAAAAGTTTTGCAAACTGCTTTAAACGTTTCGTTATTTTTTTTCAAATAAAAGTTCATTGCTCTTCTTTTAAAAACTACAATAAAAATAAAAAAAAATTATTGCAAAATCTTATTTTTTTAATGTTTGCGGGAATTTGCTTTATTTTCCTTAAAAAAAGTTCATGGGAATTAAATGTGGCTTAAAACAACGTTATCTTTTATTTCCCTTTATTACCCAAGGCGTTGGTAACACTAAACAAACTGTTAATATATCTACAGCCAATCAAAATTCAGTTTGTCTTCTCTTTCTCTTGGAATCAACCAATAAGAGTGTTTTAAAAAGTTAATAACACTGCATCAACTTCTATTTATCTCAAGCAAAGTTGTCAACTTTGAAAATTTAAAGCGTTAAAACGTTTAGGAAATTCATTTTAACCCATTAATGCTCCTTTTTTTCCTAACGGTTACCGTATTGTTTTTTACACTCAATTTCCTCTCAGAGCATAAAAACTAAGGCAACCTCTGCTGGCAACTTAAGTTGCAACTGGGCACTAACGGGTTAAGATGGAAGGCAAAGGCCAACCTTTTCATTCAACTATGATGTACAACAACTAATCGCAGAGTGCAGAAATCGCATAACCAGATCGGATTAGTCCCTACTAGTTTCCAGAACATAGTGACATTATTGTGGTATTATAGTGGTAGTATTGATTGGGTTCAAACTTAGTTTGTGATATACAGTAATCCCTCGATTTACGTCGTAGTTGGTTCTAAAAAAAGGCGACGTAAATCGAAACGACGTAAATCGGATTTCATTTTGCTCATACGACAAAATAGTATGTTTTTAACAAGGAACTTAAAAAAGTTCCAGTAATCGATTTACGTCGCAGTTGGTTCCAAAAAAATTCGAATGACGACGCAAATTGAAGTTAGAGGGAACAAAAAATTTTACGACGTAAATCGAAACAACGTTAATCGAGGCGACGTAAATCGAAGGATTACTGTAGTCGTTGCACGTAAATAAAATCCAATCTGCTACCTCTATGTCTTCATCGGGAAATAGGTCCGAAAGCCATAGCAGAGTCGTTAAAACAATAGATCGAGATGCTGCATAGCTAGAAGTGTTTTGCTATCTAACAACGGTGGTAGAACTAGGTCGCTGCTGGAATTCAATAAATCTAATTTCTGACTAGTACTTGCATCCCTTATAAGACACTTGATGTTGGACCGTTAAAAGGGATCTGGAATATATCCCAGACGGATTTCTGCAAGGAATGTATTGATGAGGGGGAGTTAAGGACAATTTATCATGTCGACTATGTGTGACTGTTCGACTCTTTTTATACGACAAAGTTGAACATTCTAGGAGAGGGTTTCTTTGAGGGTTTAGTCGTGAGCTGATATTCAGGTTTTCCGGAGAGTTATAGACCTTAATTGTAGTCCTGGTCTAAATAGCGGTAATTTCTCGGCCTTTCAATATTTGTTTTGTAAAATATTTTTGTACTTGAATGCATATACCTTTGAAGTTTTGAAAAAACGCTATAATAACTGAAATGAAAAGCTGTGCTAAAAACACCAAATTAACAACACTCCATTTTTATCGTATTCGATGGGCAGTCTCAGTACTAGTGTTGCTGTGCAATAGTTTTTCCAATAGTACGAAATAATAATTCAGACCAATAAATAATTTCTTTGAAAACGCTATCGCTATATGTAACTATAGTGTTTATATCTCTTAAAAGAAAAATCTTGGACTATTTTTCCTGATCTATAATATAAATTCAGCACGAGCGATTAAGGACATGCTTATCTTATATGGAGGTGATGTGAAATGGCTGCTAATGTCTTGCGGTTTGAACCCATTTGACTTTTTCTTGTGGAATTTTCCTAGTTCGTGCTTGTATGCAAGTAAATATTGAATATTGAAGACGCCGTAGTCTAGTAGGTAGTGGGTTGGCTTATCAAACGGTCAGGCCAGACATCTCCAACAAAAAGAAATATGAAAGCACATTTCTTCGGCGTTTTCCTCTCAGCAGATTTCTGGCAAACACTCTGAGAGTAAATAAAATTGCCATGAAAAAGTTTATCAAAAATCTGTAGTTCGGAGTCGACTTTAAACTGTAGGTCCCATCACTCATGTATAAAACTAACACATACAACATAAGGGGTGTGAGAAGCTAGATCGTAGTCCTGACTGAAGGGTTGTAATGACAAAGAAATTCAAACCCAACATACCTCGTACCCATCGGTTCAATCCAGCTTGATTTATACGCTAGAGTCATGGACAATTGGACATTTCGGATGTATTTCACTTAGAGAAGCCGTAACTGACATATGATCGATGTTATATAGCACACATAATGGCATCAATCGGTTTTTAAAGTGAATAACAAATTTCTATGATAACACAGCCCTGCAAATTTCGACTTTTTTTGTGCAAATAATATGGCTCCAGGTGTTTCCGAAGGCATTTTGCACGCTGAACACTAATCTGATTTCAAAAACTTTCCATTACGTCAGGTTTTCGAGAAAAACGCCTCAAAATAGCGTGTTTGGCAATTTTTGAAACACTGTAGAGCTAAACACTGACGTGCTAGAACCATCGCTATTGTCAGAAATTGACAATTGATCTTTGCTCTTTAAAATGAGCCCAAAGCCAAATTGTTTGCGTGCACAGATTATAATCTCACACCCTTATTATTTTATTTAAATTTAAGGTGATGAAGCTCTTAATAAAAGGTTATGAAGGTTATGAAGCTCTTAATAAAAGTGTCCTTAAATAATCCTACATATTTTAAAATAATTTTTAAAAAATAATTCCTTTAATATTCCTATTTTAACAGAAAATGATTACCCTAAAGGCATTTGAAATCCCTGATAATAATGATTGCGTCGCAACACTGAAGTTTAAATTCCCATATATGGAGTAAAGTGTGAGGTTAGGATTCGCACAGTGGTAAGGAAATACAGTGCACGCTCGCTAATGTGAACTAATTAAAACTGGCGTTGTTCACTTTTGCGAATTGTTCACATTTCCGAATACCGAAAATTTTAAAACAGAATTATACACACATACATACATAATTGGTCATTACAACCCTTCAGTCAGGATTACGACCTAGTTTCTCAGACAGAATTATACCATCTTTTAAACAAAAATCATTATTTATGACTTTTTTACTTTTTTTAGAACACATTTTATAATTTAATCTTTACAAACTTTCTTCACAGTATTTAAATAGCAAATGAAGAATAAATATGCAAGCAGATGTACTAACGCATACATATACAGTTACACAGATAATTATACGTACCCCCCTAAAAATCATTTTTTTTTAAAGTAATGAACTTCTAATCTAAAATTTCTTTACATTAGCGTCTGTAACGACACTTTTACTTAAATAAAGAAAAAATATTCTCAAAATATATGAATTTGTGACTATAGTTTGCTTAAAACCAATATGGCACCACAGAAAATTATACGTACGACGTATATTTCGCATAAAATTTCTCCAAGGGTAGCTCGGTATATAAAAGGTATTATGGATAAAAATCCTAGGACTACAGCCGTAGAAATACGAAATACCTCGGAAAGTGATCACAATGTTATTGTGCATTCCGAAACAGTTCGAAGTGTTTTGAGAAAGAACGGTTTCCGCAGCCGAGTGCCGAGAAAAAAGTCACGATTGGAATTTGCCCAATAATATATGGACAAGTCAACTGATTTTTGGGCGAATGTAATATTTAGTGATGAGAACAAATATAATTTGTTCGGCTGTGACGGAAAACAAAAAATTTGGGCAAAAATCAGTTGACTTGTCCATATATTATCATTTTTTAAAAAATGATTTTAAGGGGGTACGTATAATTACTGTGTGATATGTACACGTAAAACGGGGATTCCCACAACCAATAAACACAGAATTTTAACGTTCAAATTAAAAAAAAATCTGTACAAATTATAGGGCTTTTTACATTTGTTCATCTTTTAGAGTAGACAATGAAGCAAAAAACATGTTCACATTAAGCGGTGTTCATATAATGCGGTGTTCACATTAGCGCGCGTGCACTGTATACAAAATTGTGCATTGAAAACCGACTTATTGTTTTGCCTAATTTCATATTGGAGGCTAATTTAATGAATTTTAAATAATTTTTTTCGTGTTTAAAAGATTTTAGATTTAAAAGTATATTGAAACAAAAATTTAAAAAAAAAAATTTTTTAAAAAAATTTTAAAAAAATTAAAATTAAAAATAAAAAATTTAAAAAAAAATCATCGAAATTAAAAAATTGAAAATCAAAAATTAAATAAATTTAAATTAAAAAATATAAAGAAATTCAAATAAATAAAAAGCCCATTTGTTTTAATTATAAATCATTGTTTTTTTTATTATAAATATATATTTATCATATAAATTATATACTTGTTGTTGTTGTTTTGAATTTATTTTTTTATTACAAAATATAACTATAATTTTAAAATTAATAAAAAAAAGGATGTGATTCATTTATGTATATAACTTTATTTTTTGTTTTCTTCTATTATTTTTCTTTTTCTTTTAATTAATTTGTTTTTAACAATATAAGGCGATATTAAATTAATTTTTTACCAAAAATTTTTGTAATTTAAACTACAAATACAACAAATTTCGAAAAATTTGAAACCATTAGAGAAATACAAAAAAAAAATTAACTTTAAAAACTTTTACTAGATAAAAAAAAGAGAGAAAAAGAAATTAAAACTGTATTTTGTTTTTAATTTTTCTTCGATTATTTTACTTAAAAACTAAATGAATAAAATATTTAAATAAATAATTAAGATAGTTTTTGTTTTAATTATAGGAATTAAAATTATATGCGCATATACATACAAATTAAATAAAATATACGATACGATACGATAGTTATTTAAAAGATAATTTGTTCATTTAATAAGTAAGTAAGAAGGGTGAGTGTAAAGGGTATTCCAAACTAATTTTTCTATAAAAAAAATAATGAAAGGATACAATACAAGAAGAGGGGAATTTAAAGTTTTGTTTTTTTGTTTTTCGTTTTTTTAATTTAATTTGCGCGTATAGTACGATTTTTGTTCATATTTGTCAACATCAAAGATATGTAGGATGTTAGTAAATCATCCATTTTATAGCCCAAAGAGGTTTCGCACAACAATTTTGAGCCTCTCACCAAATTGCCAATTGTCATATGGAAGTATGTATTGCCCGAGGACCAATTCGATATACGTGTAAATGGATGGGTAATTAAAATATCCTGCAAAAGAGAGGCAATTTTGGATTTTATTGTTAAACAAAAAAGATAAGATTTTTTTAAATTATTTCATACCTTTGTAACGGGATGTATTAGACTAACACCATGTTTATTGATTGCTATCAGCAGCATTTCAGGATAATTGGGTTCAGTCGTTTGTTTAACCTCAAAGAATGCAGAGCCAAATGTAGGCCATCTGTAGTTATAAATAAAATATTAAAAAAATAATTTTTAAAATACTTTTTAAAACGAAATTCTGGTAACCCTTCTCACCTGTAAACAATTTTTAGGAAAGCCACTTTAGCATCTTCGGAACTCATGCCGGAATCTTGATTATAGGAAGCAACAATGGAACGTTTCCATTCACTAGTGCTTTGCATTTTCATTAAATCGGAGGGTATCAGTTCACGCAGCATTTGTCTGAAAAAGAAAAAACAAAAAAATTCTTAATTTTGCAATTCGGGGGCCTATTTTTAGTATTCACAAGAAAAAAACTTTTGAATCCCAAGATACTTACGGTATGGCCTGCAATTCTTGTTTATTATCACCATATCGTACACGATAGACTAAGGCGGCCAGCTTAGAGGCCTCTTCACGTGAACACTTATGGTAGCCCCTTAACAGTTTCGGCAGCTCTTGATGATAATGGAATATTAAATCAGCATTACGATCCTTACCCGGCACCGTATTGGTCCAGAGTTTCTTCATAAAGAACACTTGATATGTAAACTGAGGGTTGGTGCCATCACGTATGGGTCGTGCCTTCTTAATCCAATCCGTTAAGTGGCGTACAAAATCGAAAAAGAAATCACCTTCGGGCACCGATATAACTTTATCGGCAATTTTCACAAACAACGAAAAACCCTCACTGGTGCGTAAGGATAAACGCTGGGAAATGTTATGACAAAAGTCTTTAGCCCTTGTAGAGGAATCCACTTCGAAGGCTTCATCAGTATCATCGGGAAAGTAGACTTTATGGAATATTTGTGTTGTCTTATGCTGTATTGCCTCCACTTCCACTTGATGCGGTGGATATTTACGTTGGCCATTGCGTATGGTTTTCTGCAGGCGATGCAAGGAATCCTGGGATATGGGATGTCTGCGCGTTCTTAAGAATAAAGTCAATTCCTTAAGTAAAGCCTGGGAACAGGCAAACAGACCAGTAGCCAACCACATAAGTTCCCAGCCTCTTTCCTCGGAAATGCGATTGCGATTGTCCGTTAATTGTTTCATAATTTGACAATAAATTTCATCTCTTAGGATCTCATGTTTCAAAGGACCATCGAAAATATGATCCGTAATTTCATTACCCATTCGGGGCCTCTTCGAGGGTAAATCGCCCATGTATTTTAGAATAGCAGCAAATGCGAAACAGGCTTCCTCAGCCAATTCCTCTTTGGCCTGCAATTTCCTTAGCAAAGGAGCCTTAATGGGATCACGCGAATAACGCCAGATTTCTTCTGAACGCTTAGAGCTTAAGGTTAAAGTTTTTGATACCGTACGCTTGGGTGGCAAACGGAAATGGTCCATGGCATACTCCATTAACGTATGGGGTCGGTCTCTTGTTTCCGGTACACCATTCGAAACCATACTTAAGCGCCGACCATGATGAGCCTCATCCACATTAAACAAAGCCAAAATATCTTGAGGTGGCTTAGACAAAGTGGGTAAAACATATACCGTTTCTGCGGGGAAATCACCTCTTTCTTGAGAACGCTCACAGCGTCCTATACACCAGCCATTGTTTAAGACATTCTCACCACAACTTTCATCTTCCAGAATAATTAAATCGCCTTTAAAGAATGACAAAAAACTGGAACCATCTGAAGGGGCCCGATAGTCTTGTATAGCAATGACAAATTTGGATCTGTAATAAAAAGAACGTAGAGATTAGGAGCTTCTTGGCATCAAGTGCACCAATCACTTACCTTTTCTTTAAGCCATCCAAAAAATAAACCACCAAGTCTCTGATATCCTCTGCATTTGGGCTTTGGAAGGTGAATTCTTCTCCTCGCACGGTGGACAAACTAAAGGTTTGCGTGAAAACCTTGTTGGTCTTTTGACTGGACACGGCTGTTATCTCGGGAAAACTTAATTCCAACAGGACTTGTTCTTGATCATCCACCACATAAACGCCAGTCCAGTTTACCGCTATTATAACATCATTTTTGGGTAAATTGGGACCAGAATTACGATAGGCTTCGTAGAAGCGGGAGAATAGTAAAGGCCATTTATATTTGGCATAACTGACTATATCCTCTTTGATTTTTAGTGAAGCAATCTTTTCTTTAACATAATAAGACTTCTTGTAGGCTTGTAATACCAAAGCAGCCCATCTTTCTATGGCCTTGTCAATGCCTGTAAGGCAGAAGTCGGGTATAAAGTTGGGCAGTAAAGTAAACAACCTTTCCATAGACATATCGGTGCCATATTCTATAAAGTATTGTTGAGCAGCGATCATGGCCAAATCTTCTTCCTTGTCACAGCGATATTCGCCAAACTTCACGCCTCTGACCACTTGCTGATAAATGAGATTCGTAGCCACCTGATCAAAGGTGGGATCATGCCAAGGCGCAAATATCTCTTTGCGAAAGAATAAACGCCAGGGGGCATTACGTTCTTGGGCACCCTGTTCCTTGGCATACTGTTCGCACTGGGAAATGGCATCCATGACATGATCACCACCACTGCCCAGCGAAGAAACCTTGTCAAACAAGGCAATATACAAGGAAAAGCCAAATTGATCCTTTAAAGTTATTTTTTCTGATAATTGATTGCACAATTCCCTGGCCGTGGTGGCGGAATCAGCCAGAAGAGTCTTGGTATTGCCATCCATAAATGTTATGGGCAACATTATAGGCTTTTTAGACTTTGTTGCCTGCAATTCCAACCATGAAGGAGGCTGATTTCTAGTGCCATTATTAAAGGTGCGCTTTAAGCGTTCTTCACAATAGGGAGCATAGCCAGGCGGACCCTCACGTATAAAGGCCCTTAGATAATTAACAAATTTCTCTGAAGGAGCAAAACAGCCCACACACAAGGACAATAAAATCCAACCTCTGGCATGAGACGACTTCAAAGGATTATTGGTAAGCTGCTTACAGATTTGACAGTAGATTTCATCTCTTAACTCTGCCCTTAAAATACCATGGCCTATAATGAAATGCAATTTTTCGAGATTTGATGTGGGCCGTGATTGCAGCCAGGATTGATAACTGTCCGCAGTGTACTCTTCATCTTGTAGACGTCGGCGTACATCTTCGCCCAATTTGTTTTTACGTTTCAAAGTCAAAGACACCAATTTGTGTCTTATGGAGCGTGGTTTCTGTTTAAGGAAAGCCTCGGGATCTAAGCCCATTAGTTGGGCTTCTTGGAATTCCTGCAAATAAACAAAAAAGAGAACTCAGGATTAATACAACACTTTTGGAAGTTTTTCTCTAAAATAAAGCATACCTTGCTCCTTATGAAGTTGCGTCCCAAAGTAGCTGTTACTTTGGACATGACAGATGTGGTATCCATGCGATCCATGGTATGATATTTGGGTTCAGGCATATCACCCGTAAATCTCAAAATGGTAATCCATAAAGCTTGGGCCGCCAGTTGATCACCCTGGGTATGTAAGGGCAATAAAGGATGTTTTAAAGCCTTTTTGGAATATTGATGATTGACATTGCCTTGGAAATAAGTGGCAGCGAATTTTTGGAATTTGAATTCGGACAAGTCTTCCTCATCCTCTGATATATGCATGGGTCCAATGCAGTCCTATAATTAAATATAGAAGGCTTATACTACAAACCAATTTCCATACAGAAAGCAAGTTAAATTACCTCCTGATTTACATGCTGGCCATGTGGCAAATCATTAAACACCGAAGTCTCGCGGCCACCATGAGGTGTGGGAGCTTCACTACTGGAATCGGGTAGAAAATCAAACATGGCCTCCACCAATTTACTGTCATCTACTGGCTCATCTTGCTTGCGGGCAGCATCATTGATTAAATTCTTTTTAACCTCCACTCTTCTACGCTCCTCGATTTCCTGTTCCATTTCACGTCTTTCCATCTCATGCAAACGATCGCGATAATGTTGCTCCGCTATTTCCCGGGCATGTTTATTGCCTTTGTGCATTAGTTCCTGCTCCTCCAATTTACGCAAATGCAATACTTCCGCAAATTTCTTGTATTCCTCTCTTAATTTATTATACCTGCGCATGGCAATCATGCGCCTGACATGCGATTGTATTTTAATAATGGCCCACATTTTATGGCCGTATTCCCTTCGCACCAAATAGCCTCTAGCATGCGCCTGCAAGCCTACTATATGGCCTCGTAAATGACGGAAACGATGCGATAGAACCCTTGAACGTATGAGTGCCTGCAAACGCATATAGCCTACACGCATTTTCTCATAACGTTTACGTTGAGCATAACCCTTCCAGTAACGTTGCACGGTAATGGCAGCGGCACGCATGCGCAAAAAACGCCGACGATAAACCCAACCTCTTATCGTACGTTGCAATATTAAAATCTTGCGTGTTAAGACACGATCTCGCTCCTGTTCCAAGAACAAATCATGAGCATCCTTAAGGAAAACTTTGGTATGGCCCAACTGGTAATCCGTCTTACCCAACACAGCGGCACATATACGCGAAGTAGCCAAGCGGCAATCGGTTCTATGAGCAGGCGGTACACCGGGTATCAAGAAACGATAACGTTCTACAAAGTCCCGAAAACCATGGCGTATGGGATAGCCTGCCCTTCTAATGCGTATGGTTTCCATCATGCCCGAATAACGTAACTGGCGACAGCACAAGCCACGATCAAACAGCATGGGTTTCTTGACCTCATTGGGTTTAATGCAACGTATGAAAAACGGTTGACAGGAGCATAAGGTTTTCATTAAGGCATCCAAACTCTTTTTGAATTGTGTCGACAAAGTGGGTGTACGTTTGCGTGTCTCGGCACCCATTTCTATATCTTGGCTGAAGATCTGTTTCAAGAACTTATTACCGCTTTGACTAACGAGATGCAATAAATCGGGACTGAAAGTATCACGATTTTTATCCAAAAAACCGCTGGTATCGTAGAAAACAACACCAGCAAAATGGTTCAAACCAAAGCTAGTGTTGATATCCGATTTGGGTTTCAAATAATTCTTATGGGTGCCGTGGGTTTTGTGCAGTTTCGCCAACATGGTATGATCAGTGCCCTTTGGAAATCGTGCTTCTTCATCTATTAAAGCCATAATATTAAGCTGCTTAATGGCTATCAGATCCAAAGCATCTTGATTGTCTACAAACTCTATATGCTGCCAGTTGATGCTCTCATGGTTGTACTCCTCCTGTTCCAGTTTGAAAATGTGCTGCACAAAGAACTGTTGCAAGTTTTCATTGGCATAGTTGATGCAAAACTGTTCAAAACTATTCTGATCGAAATTCTCAAACCCGAAGATATCCAAAACGCCTATGGCATTACGCGAAGTGGCCCGTGGCTTATAGATTGCACTGTTGATCTTGCGTACAATATGCACGAAGAGTCGTCCATATATGCCCTTGACAAAAGCATCGCGAACATCTACCGACTGGTCACGCGACAAAGTGGAAACCACAGTTTCACCATGAGCAAATAGGGTACGTCTGGTTAAAGCATCCATAAGCGGTTGCATGGGTAAGCCCAAAAGAGCAGCTACACGTTCTACATTTATGTGTTCGGGTATTTCGGTAGCATCCAAATTGTCTACCACTGTTGCCTTATACTTGATATTGCCACAATGCAGTAAGGCAGCCAAAAGTTTAATAATTTCCCAAATCTCCTGATCGGTAAAAAGTAAAACCTTCATGGCTGATCGGATATCAGAAAATTCTGCAGTATCATCACGTCCCTCACAGGTAATGCAATCGCCACCAGTCAAGTATCTTTAAAAGGAAGGAAAGCACGCACAGTGTTTAACTATCTTTCTTCGAAAACAAAACCTATTTGCGACTTACTTGTAATCCGCGGCATTGCCTAAATCCAAACGTCTCTTTTCCTCCGACGACAAGCCAGCCAATATGCAATAGAACACATGATAGTTACGTTCACTAGGATTCTGAGAAACAATGCGTGACTTTTCCAGCAGATATTGTTCTATTTTGGCTCCCTCAATAACACCATTGGCACTAAAGTGTATGTCAATATATTTACCAAATCTGCCAAAGATTACAAAAACAAAACCACATTAATACACAAGAGATAAAAATTTCTTTAACCCTAGTCTAGAACTTACCTCGATGAATTATCATTTCTTACAGTCTTTGCATTACCGAATGCCTCTAAAATGGGATTCGCTTCGAGTATTTGTTGTTCTATCCACGAATGTTTACCACTAATGGCAGCCAAATATTGTAGAATTAATTTTGTGCTTTCGGTTTTACCAGCTCCCGACTCGCCTGATATCACTATACACTGATCCTGGCGATAACGTTTCATATGAGCATAGGCATTATCGCCAATAGCAAAGATATGCGGTGGCAATTCGCCAATTTTGCGTTCTTTATATAATTTGATTTGATCAGCTGTATAGATGGGCAGGATCTGATAAGGATTAACCGCAACCAAAATGGAACCGGTATAGGTCTGGGAATAAAAATTTAAATTATTTTTTTTTTTTTTTAAATCTTAAACTATGTATGTATGTAAAAAGCTCGCACTTACATATATCAAGTTATCTTTGTAGCGTATTAATAGATTTCTTAAAATGCCCGCTTCGTGTAGATCTCCCAAAGAGATCATATCCTCCACACCCTGCACCGAAGAGGCATGCATCGCTTTGATGCGCCTTTCCGGTGCCAGCCATATTTCGTCACCATCATCATCACGTACTTGTATGCGTCTACCTTCCGCCGATATGACACGAGCACCAATGGCTACATCGAATTCTCTGCCCGAAGCGGGTTCTATCCAGATGTAGTCACCCTAAAATGAATGAAAAAAAGAAGAATTCTTGTCTTTAAAAGTCAATGAAAAATATGCAAATATTTTCAAGTATCAAGGCTACAAAATTTCCCTAGAGGATCGAAACAAAGATAGTTTTTCTGATAAGTTTTAGTTTCACCAGTCGTGAATGGCCTATTCGCCATCCTTTGAATAGAATTTTGGTTGTTGGCATTTAAATGATGCAACGGATCTGTCGGTTATAATACTTAGCAGTCTCCAATATCTGGTACAGGAAGTAGGAAAATCAGACAGCAAAAAAGGACACTCCAAGACCCCACGTGATGTATTACTCACATTTAAAGAAAGGAACAAGGATTAGAGCTCCCCTTCGCTATTTAAATAGTGGAGAAAATAGAGAGGATCCTGGCCTGCGCCTCGCGTCAGTAAATTGTGGAGAGATACACCATAATCGTCATACCTGGACCAGCACAAGGAAATAAATAATTTTCTCCTTCTTGGAAGTTTTCCTACAGTTTCTAAAGTGATTGGGCAGTGGTCGTATACATCGCTAAGTTTCGAAACAGAGTGTCCACATGAGACCATAATTGCCAGACTATCTGGCAGTTATTCTAAGCTGTCCATCTCCAACTCCCATGGTATCTTGTCGAAATTTGTGTTTATAGGAGAGTTGAGGGTTGAGTTTATAGAGAAGTCCACCTAAACCTTCCAAATCTGGTGGAACATATACAGTACTGCGTTTAAATTCCCCTAAATGCTCCTGTGCCCTGAAACTCTTATGATTCGAATACTTACTTACCCTCATGCGTGCTTATAGGAAAACTAAAAGAGCAAGGTGTAGTAAAAAGAAACCATTAGCGCTCAAGTAATAAATAATTTATAATCTTATCTTCGTAAAGGCACTTAATGTGATTCAATCCCACTTCCGCAACTCCCTATACAAACTACTAAAGGTTTGATCAGCGATCATATGTTTTTTGTTTTAACATAACCTCACTTTTAATACATAACCTGTGGCATGCACCTCAGGAAACAAAGTGTTTACTTTACGCAACATTTAATTTGTTATGGAAATAACAATTTTTATTGGTAAAATTTAATGGTTTCTTGGCTTCTTTTATGACAAACTTGACCTTGACGGTTATGCCTGATTGATAATTCCTAAAGAAAATCGTATCATTCTACTGCTACCATGCATGCATTCGATAGAGGGATGACCTTGTCATTGAGAGTTTTGTTTTATTTTTTTGCGCAATACATACTTACAAAACATTTTAAAGACAATTAAGTTTTCTTTATACTAGAAGAACAACAACCTTAATTAAGTAAAAAAAACTCTTTGTTAGAAGCACAACAGGCAACAAAATGAAACAAAAACAAACAAAAAATGCGACCATGTTGTGTAATAAAATTTTCTTTACTTCTTTTTATTTTTCGTTCATTTACCACAGGAAATATGTATGCAACAATAACAATAACAACAACAAACATATCATGTAATCGAAAAAAAAAAACAAAAATAACACACATTATTAAAGCAAAGACACAACGACCGCCATACAAAAGTGTAAAAGGAGTTAAAGAGAAGGAGAATAAGTGCGATTACGAGTACGAGTACGACAAGAAGTACATGTGTGTATGGCAAGTAATGAATGATGAGTATGTAAACAAAACCCAACAAACCGCAACATGATTTTTTTATGTTTCTTTTTTACATACGAAATCATATGTGCGCACACATATACATACATACATGCATACAAATTTCTTCTAATGATTACACACTTGGTTTGCATACAAATATTTTTATGCGTATATGTATGCACGTAATATGTGTATTATAATTTAACACCTTTTGCTTTAATTTTTGTTTCTCTTTTATTATGTTTTTCCATTTTTTTTCTTCTTCTTAATGTAATTGTTGTTGTTATGGTTTTTCTTTTTTTTTTTTGCTGATTTTCTTATTTTGTTATTTAACTTTAATTGTATAAAATGTTAAATTGACATTTTATGGTTTTTTTTGTTGTTGTTTATTTTTAGTTCATTATTGTTGTATTTGTTGTGTTATTATTTGATATTCAATTACATTGTACAGAAACAAACAGAGAGGGAGAGAATGTTGTTTTGTTTGTTTATAATCAAAATAACAACAAATTAGAATTGTTAACTTGACATTTCCAAATATATTACAGATTAGACCACAACTTTAGAAATAATTACAGTTTAAGCATTACAAATTAAATTAAAGTAAAATGTTACAATTAACTATTACCGAAACTGAATTTATAGGGTTATCCATTTAATGGTTTCAAAACTGTCAGTCTAGCAAAGATGTCTGTTGTTAAATATTTCCCACCTAAAGTGTCAATTATTTAGTGCAAGGTTTTCTATTAGCGAGTACAGATCGTTTCGCAGCGGAAAAATGCGTAAAAATCATTAAAATTTACAATAAAATTGGTGTCTTTCTCGTGACCACTTTTCGACCACGCAGATAATTATACGTACCCCCCTAAAAATCATTTTCTTAAAAAGTAATGAACTTCTAATATAAAATTTCCTTACATTAGCGTCTGTAATGACACATTTACTTAAACAAAGAAAAAAGATTCCCAAAATCTATGAATTTGTGACGGCAGTTTGCTTAAAACCAATATGGCACCACAGAAAATTATACGTATGACGTATATTTAGTATAAAATTTCTCCAGGGGTTGCCCGGTATATAAAAGGTATTGTGGATAAAAATCCTAGGACTACAGCCGTAGAAATACGAAATACGTCGGAAAGTGATCACAGTGTTATTGTGCATTCCCAAACAGTTCGAAATGTTTTGAGAAGGAACGGTTCCCGCATTCGAGTGCCGAGAAAAAAGCCACGATTGGAATTCGCCCAATAATATATGGACAAGTCAACTGATTTTTGGGCGAATGTAATATTTAGTGATGAGAACAAATATAATTTGTTCGGCTGTGACGGAAAACAAAAAATTTGGAGCAAAAATCAGTTGACTTGTCCATATATTATCATTTAAAAAAAATGATTTTTAGGGGGTACGTATAATTATCTGTGTGACTGTATATACATACATATATATATGATAACCGACTTTTTTTAGCCTGCAATTGAAGACAACGAATTCCACGATATGTGACTTGAACAAGACACTGCCGTGAGCCAAACAAAACTACTGAATTTATTTTAGGTTAGATGGCGCACTCACATTTAGAAACAAAGACCCACTTAGTTCAGAGTTTAGACCTATTGTGACACAACAATTAATGCACAACGCGGGGATTAAACATGCCATAAAGGAAACCAACCTGACTCCAGGAGAAATCTTGCTATTGTAACAATCTTTATGAAGTCGCCGTAGTCTAATAGGTATGGTGTTGGCTTATTAGACGCAAAAGCCTGGGTTCGAGCCCCAGGCCAGGCATCAAAAGACAAAATACAAAAAGTGTTTTTTCGGCGACTTCCTCTCAGTAGATTTCTGGCAAAAACTCTGGGAGTAAATAAAATTGCCATGAAAAAGTTTCTTAAAAAAACTGTCGTTCGGAGTCGACTTTAAATTGTAGGTCCCACCACTCATGTATAAAATTAACACACACAACATTAGTGGTGTGAAAAACTAGGTCGTAATCCTGACTGAAGGGTTGTAATGACCAATTTCGTACGTACGTACGTACGTTAGGAAGAAGGACCCACTTAGTTCAGAGTTTAGACCTACTGTAACACAACAATTAATGCACAACCCGGGGATTAAACATGCCTTAATGGAAACCAGAACTCCAGAAAAAATCTTGCGATTGTAACAATCTTTATAGTGGAGAGTTCAGTCAAGGATTACGAAACAAGAGATATGACGAACTTTCGCCTCTTCATGGCAAGAGGATCAATCTCCCTCCTCCTCACACACAATTGCTACAGAAGCCATCCGATGGAATGCCAAGTCTATTAGCGTGCCTTCCAATACGACAGTGGCCAATGAGGATCGCAATTTTGCAATGGATAGCCACCCAGTTTAAGGAAAGACGTGAATCGGTCCTCTTCTTATCCATACAAATCCAGCAAAATCTAGCAATATTCCACAAATCTCTCTGTTGCTAACGAGGTTAAGTCTTCCTATGAAACGAGTGGAGAGTACCTAGTGTAGCTGAGACAATCTATATCTCGTAACATGTCAACAATTGTGGTCTCCGTACCAGTCCTGGACCGATTATGTCCAATGCAAAATAGGTTTGAATGATTCGAAATTTTCGTGAAATTCGCGGCATTCGTGGCCTTTGAAGAAGCAACCTCACAACCTAGTTGTAAGAGTCGCCGTAGTCTAGTAGGTAGTGTGTTGGCTTATTAGACTTAAAGCCAGGGTTCGAGCCCCAGGCCAGACATCAAAACAAAATACAAAAAGTATTTCTGCGGCGACATCCTCTCAGCAGATTTCTGGCAAAAACTCTGAGAGTAAATAAAATTGACATGAAAAGTTTTGCAAAAATCTGGCGTTCGGAGTCGACTTTAAATTGTAGGTCCCACCACTCATGTATAAAATTAACACACACACAACATAAGTGGTGTGAGAAACTAGGTCGTAATCCTGACATATGTATGTATGTAGTTGTAAGAGAAAATCAAAATTTTGGCTTTACTGCATGAAAAGTTTCGTTTTGGTGCCATCAATAGGCCCATAAGATCGTGCGATTTGATGCCATTACGCCGGTTTTTGTCACGGGCTACAAACCCTGTTCACGTTGATAATCTGCTAACATTTGTCAACTTATCGCCGAGATACTGCCCAAAATGTGGAAAAGGGTGGTCAAAAACTAACACAAAAGCATCAAATGGGCAGCAATTAACACAACGACATTGTTTTTCGTTTATGTGGTAAGATCCAGACACTATAATCCTGCGATTTGACGCCATTACGTCGGTTTCTGTCCTGGGCTACGTCAAAGACCATGTTCGGTCTTTTTTCTTTTCCTAATATTTGTCAACTTATCGTCGAGATACTGCCTTAAATGTGGAAAAAAGTGGTCAAAAGCTAATACAAAAAGCAACCAACAGACACTATAATGAAATAAAAGTTTAATTGAAATCATTACTTAATGTGAGTTTTACTTGACTTTTGGAACAACAAAATGGTTAACCATTTATTTAAATTGAGAAATTAAGAATTTCAACAAAACCGTAATAGCCTTGCACACACTCTCCATGGGTGACGAGCACTCTTGTGTAATTAAAAACTCTTGTTTACACTAAAAAAAAACGCCATATTGTTGACATTCTCATTTTAACACTAGGCACCACCACAATCATTGGCTTTGAGGGTAAACAATGTAACTAATGATCTCTCATACACTCTAAAACTTTTCTACTCTTGTGTGATGACAGACACACACATGGAAGATTTGTTGACAACATTGTTATTTTTACCACCTTAAAGAGTGAAGTTTTCATTACATTTTTAACAAACAAGTTGATGTTAGCTTTCAACGCTTTCGTGTAAAATACATTTTTTATTACTTGACTAAGGATTTTTTGTTAAATTAAAAAAAAACCGTTATATTTTATTTAGTTAACCAATTATATAATATATGTATTAAATTTTAAAAGTTTTTCACTGGAAATAACTACAAAAAAACACTGACCCAAATCTTTTTTCAAGTGTAACGCACCAGACAAAATTTATTTTTATTTTTTATTTTATTTTTACACAAAATAAAATTGAAAATTTTTTTGTTGGTTTTTCTCTTTTAAGTATGCTTACACATATGCTTACACGTCGTCTAAACGCTAATGGTGCTAGTGTTTTTTTTTTTACTCTGTGTGTGATTAATAATTAGTGGCTAAAAACCAAAAATTAATGAAATTTTTGGGTTTTTTTCTCAAACACGTTAGCAACAAAATAGGAAGATTTTTAAAATTTACATGAAATCAAATATCAAAAAAATAATGAAAATAAATATAAAAAATAAGGAAGACATATTTTAACTATGGGAAGGAAATTTTTCTTAAAAAAGGGTATTCTCAGAAATTCTTTATAAAAATAAGAAATTTTTTGTATGTAAATTCAATTTGTAGGTTGTATTTTGTGCACCTGAATCTCAGACAATCATATAGAGACTCCCTGATCACTACTGCAGTGTCTTATCGGTGGAAGTCACTACTATTGTAAAAGCCTTTCGCTGGCTGCTCGTTAGCAGAATATTCTCTGAATATACACGAACAGCTAGGCTGCTATAAGTTCCTTTCCCGAATACCACTATTGAAGTTCAGGCTTGCTCTTGAATGACATCCATTTCTTCTCGAAATGCAGAATTTTTCAAAGCTCTTCATCATTTGGAAATCTTGGCATAGGGCCATACCGGACAAATGTGTTACACATGAAATGGCCAGAACGCTTTATTTCGTTTTATTTACATGCATATGCTTCATTTATTTTTCGATTTGTCAACTTCTAGAAGTTGCAATTGACTTGTTATAGTTGTGTGTTGCGTGAGGAGTCAGAGGACTTCCTAAAGCCTACTTTACACGGTCGCACAAGTAATATGATCAGTCAAAATTTTGTGTAGAAGAGTACGGATGTGATCGTGTAAACGTACTATGTAATGAAACCATCACACATTGAGAGAAAATACGGATGAAAAGTTTGACAGTCGTATGGCTCTCTTCAGTTTTTGAAATGATTCAAAAAACAAGCAAGTCGCATTAGATCAGGGATGTATTTTTATGTAAACATATACAGCTGTTTTCATTTTACTTTGTTATTGTCTTATATCGATCATGTAAACGCAAAAAATATAAATCATACGACTTTTATTCTCTTTTTTGTCATACGGTTGGAATTTCCTTTTTGCTTTTTCATTAGACTTTACGTACGTAAAGTATTACCGTGTGAAGTGGGCTTAAATAGATAATTTATAGGGGATTGTAATTAAAATTTCAAAATTTATAACATACATACATAATTGGTCATTACGACCTAGTATCTCACACCACTTATGTTGTGTGTGTTAATTTTAATGCATGAGTGGCTTGACCTACAGTTTAAAGTCGACTCCGAACGACAAATTTTTGTGAAACTTTTTATGATAATTTTATTTACTCTCAGAGTTTTTGCCAGAAATCTGCTGAGAGGAAGTCGCCAAAGAAATATTTTTTGTATTTGTTTTGATGCCTGGTCTGGGGCTCGAACCCTGGCTTTTACGTTTACTAAGCCGACACACTACCTACGAGCAAAGAATATGGATATAAAGAATACGCATCATGTAGATGTAAAATTTCTTATGGCGGGTCGTAACATTACGACCCGCTCTCACCAAAATATTTTTAAAAATCATTTCTCGATGAGAGGGAGGAAGACAGAAGGAAAATGAACACAAACAAAGAGCGTAACAATGTGTTGCTCTCAGCGTACGTATGTACATGTGTATGTATTCTTATGTTTTTTGATTTAGTTGTCGATCAGACTGCGACAAGAATACATGTGCTGCGTATGCTTATCATTTTATTTCAGAATAACACTCGAAGAATATTTTGTGTTAAAAATGTTCTATGTCACTAGCTGGGCGTATTTTATTTTTTTATTTTGTCCCATAATATATTTTTTTAAATGCTTTGGCATGCTCTTTTTTTTTCTTTTAATAAAAAATGGTTTTTTATTCTTTTTATTTAACTAAAAAACATGGCCTAATTTTTAAGTCAAAGATGGATGGATAGCTTTATGTTCTTTTAATAATAAAATGGATTTTTTATTTTATTTTTATTTATCCAAAATTATTAAGCCAAAGATAGTCAGCTTTACATATGTATGTTGATGAAATGAAAATAAAAATAGAGTATATTACTAACACTTTTAAATGGCTGTAAATGAATAAATTCTCTCAACTTATTTTCTCTCTCTCACTCACTAATCCATAACCATAGGCATGTGTTAACGTAGAGGAAAATTGTTAGTAATAATGTCAAGTCTACTTATTAACCCAATGATATGTATATGTGATCCGAAAATATAGAAAAATTGTACTGCACTAAGACACTAAGACACTGTATTTAACTTGGCAAGTATTCTTCAAAAAATCGAAATCATTGCTCATTGATATTAGTGAATACTACTGTGATATTTCTTTGGGTGTATCATTGAAGTCTGAAAAAAGCGACATGAACCTTATTCTTTAAAAACTGACAAACTTTTTACGCTCTTTTTAACGAACATTCTTGATTTTCGTGTCCTATGTGTGTAAAAAGCCGAAGATGTTCTTCCCCTGAGGGACATTGGTGCCGACTTCTGTTTATAACACCAGAAAAATAAATAAAAAAGTGGTCAAACAACAAAAACGCACGATGAGAACAACGCATTGTTACGCTCTTGGTTTCTGTATCATTCCCTTCTATCTTTCCCCCCGCGTTATGAAATATTTTTGAAAAATATTCCAAAATATGTTAAAATGCACATTCTTTATACTTTATTTTCTTTACTACTAGACTACAGCGACAAAATTTATAAACCATGATGAAAAACATTTGTTTCTTGTTTTCTAGGAATGGAATCTGGATTGCTTGCTTTTATCGTCAAACACTTTAACTAGTGGGCAACCCTAAGTTATTTATAGCTTATAAGCAGGCAGGTTTGGCTAATAGAAGGGGATTTAGGGATCACATAAATCAGATTGGCATTTGCTAGAAATAAGAGTACTAGAACAGCCTCCATTACTACTCAGTCTATCCCTAACTACAGCGAATTATTTATTCACCGTTTAGAGAGCTTTTAAAATCATTTGTTCCAGTTTTTTTGCCAATAGAAACAATAATTTTTTCTGAAAGTAGCAACAAGCCATCGAACAAAACACTGCATATTTGTATTTGAATAATTTCTAACTTTACGAAATAAAGCTTTCAATTTTATGCAAATTTAGTGCATTTCCTTTTACTAAATAAAGTCTTCAATTCACCATAACCTCTTTCCTGTCTCCAGCAACCTGCTTTCCAAATTCCAACACAATATAATGCATAACCAGGAGCCATCCTCTGATTGTTGGTTTGTTCAACAAAATATAAATTCCTTTTAAAAGTCTTCTACTTTATTTTCCCATTCCCAACATTGCTTTGATCTTTCCAAAGCAACTCTGGCCACTATTTATGAGGCCACTTACAATCAACAAAATTTTAAATTCCCAGGAAAGAAAATTCTTCAGAAAAATTTGCATTTTGCAATTATTTATCTTAAAAAAAACGAAAAAAACTGTGTAATAATAGCAGATATAATTTATGTTTCCGAATATGGAAAATAAGATGCATAATATAGATTAAAGATAGCAGAAATTGTTATTAAAAAAAACAAAGAAGTTCCTACCAAATAAAGTTGCTAAAGAAAAATACAATTCATAATTATAAATAAAAAAAATTTCCGTAAAAGAAATTACTCTAGGAACTCCTAGAGACTCACATTAATTTCGAAATTCTTAAACTAAAAAAAAATTCAAATACTTACGCGTGTTACAATCACCATTTTTAATGCCCTTCATTGACCATTAAATTGTATGTTTTAGGAAAATTGTTTTATTTTTAAAAAAATCTGTAAAGAAAAGAAAAGTAAACAGCCAGTATTAGTAATGTAAACAAAGAAGAAAATAACACAATAATTTCTTCAAGTGTATATAAATAAGTATGTGTTGGTTGGCTATGCAAATACTATAAATGAATGAAGTAGTCTTGACTCTGTTGCTTTGCTTTACTTTTATTTGATTTTGTAAACAGTACGACATTTCAACAACAACAACAACAACAACAGCAGCAATAATAATGACAACATAAAACTACTAAGAAACTTGTCTTGAGCTTTCAACACACGCATACACATTCACATTGAATTTATCGTAGTAGAATATGGATAATGAAAAGCCTAACAGCCATATACAGTAGTAAAAAAAAAGCAATAACAACAAAAACAAGTAATGTTTATAATAATGGCAAAACAACAATCACAATAAAAAATAAAAATAAAGGTGAAGTTGAAGTTTACGGTAAATTAACGAGCTACATACATACCTACCTACATTACATACAAATACATATATGTACACATGTAAGTGTATAATGATTAAATGAGCAGAGATTTTTGAAACCTCTCTCTCTCTCTCTTTATGGAATAACTCTCGCTCATTTAATAGCAGGTATTTTCTTACTTAGCCACAGTTACAATAATTCTTTTATAAATGAGTAGGCAATTTTAATAGGCAGTATAATCGCTTTATGACACACACGCACACACCCATACCCAGATAAATAATTTAATTGTAAACAGTGTGGTTAGTTTAAATTAAAAACAGCACAAGCATAGTATATGTATCGTAGAATATTTTCGTTTGAAAAAAAAAGCGCTAAATTGTTGTCACTTAAATTTTAATGTGTGACTTTAACAATCAAGGAAGGGATATTTAAAAGAATTTCTGCTGAGAATAATTTCTTTTCACGTTGTAAACAAAGTTCAGTTAGTTGTGAGTTGCTTGATGAAATATATCGAAAGATTTGCTTTGTTTATTGTAATTAATTGGTCATTACAATTCTTCAGCCGGGATTATATCATAGTTTCTCACACCACCCATGCTGTGTACGGTAATTTATCCATGAGCGGCGGCAACTAGATAATGGCATCACGAATATTGGCTTTCAAATGCTCCAATGTCTCTGGCTTGTCAGTATAACACTTTTCTATAACGGCGCCCCACAGGAAATAGTGTAACGGTGTAAAATCGCAGCTTCTTGGCGGCCAATTTGACGCGTCAAATAAATCGATTGTGGCATAAGATGTGTGGCAAGTTGCATCATCCTTTTGAAACCAAACGTCGTTCACATCAAATACCATGAAAATCAGGTCAAATCGCAGCTTCTTAGCGGCCAATTAACATCAGCATTTCAGCTAATTAAACGGCCATCAAACATTTGACGCGTCAAATTAATCGATTGTGGCATAAGATGTGTGGCAAGTTGCATCATCCTATTGAAACCAAACATCGTTCACATCAATACCATGAAAACCAGGTCAAATCGCAGCTTCTTGGCGGCCAATTGGCATCAGCATTTCGACTAATTAAACGGCTTTAAACGTTTGACGCGATAAATAAATCAATTGTGGCATAGAATGTGTGGCAAGTTGCATCATCCTGTTGAAACCAAACGTCGTTCACATCAAATACCATGTAGACCGGGTACAAAAATATCGATTATCATCGTGCGATAGGTGCCTCCATTGGCCTTAATGATTGCGACGTCCTCATTTTCAAAGCAATATGGACCAATGATACCTCCACTCCACAAACCGCACCAAACAGTCCCTCGTAATAAGTGCATTGTCTTCTGTAAGACCACGTGCGGGTTTTCTGAGCCGGAAATACAGAAATTTTGCTTATTAACGTATCCAAAATTTGTTTCTTGTTAGTATGTCGTCGTCTGAACCTGCAAGTGTTGTGTTTTCTCCAGAACCTATTTCTTCGACAGGATATTTCAAGGCCGTATGTATTATAAAAATACATAGGAGTCCAATAAGTGCTTCAAAGTTGTTCATTTCTTTCTTGTGCGGCATATACGTTACTTTGGAAAGATTTTAAGAAAAACTGTTTACCTTGGGAAATTCGTTACTATTTATAGGTAATGGATGGCATTGCACAATAGTTTTGTTATGCTAATCGAGCAATAAAAGAAATATTACTGCCTGTATGCCTATACGTGTACTTAGTTACTCTCAGATAATTTGTGTTTAAAAATGATACCAAAGACGTGTTTAAGATTATTTCTTAAAAGTTTAAACGCTTCCATCCATTTATTCGAAAAACAATTAATTTGTAATATAATTTCTTTTGATTTATTTATTTATTTTTTTTTAATTATAAATTCATTCGAAATTAAAGTGTAAAGTTGTTCAATTGTCGATAATTGCATGTCTAATTAAAATTCTTGAAAAATACAATGTTGCATGATAAATTCATCGCTCATAATTCCGTATGATGGATAAATAAATAATCAATTTATAATGCAAGTGTTGCCAGCTATTTAAGCATTAGCAACTTTGTTTACCAAAGTTTAAAACATAAATAAATAAATAAATAAATTTTTTCAATTATTTTTCTAACAAAATAAACTTCTCCCTTTTTAAAAAATTTTTTTTTTGTTTTTTCGTCTTTATTTTGTTT
This sequence comes from Sarcophaga variegata, assembly GCA_932273835.1. Classification (NCBI taxonomy): domain Eukaryota; kingdom Metazoa; phylum Arthropoda; class Insecta; order Diptera; family Sarcophagidae; genus Sarcophaga; species Sarcophaga variegata. Next base: position 11,211,826 of record OW026361.1, on the reverse strand, counting down.
TGAAAAATATTTCATCACTGCCAGAAGAACGAACTACAAATTACCAACCAAAAAAAAAGTAAACTAATGCCGTTACACAAAATTATTGCTAAATACATAGCTTAACAAATAAACAGTGAAAGAGAGAGAGAGAGAAGGAGAGGAGAAAACCCCATTCATTCTAAAATGTCCAATTCAACCAGTTTCAACATCCGGTTTTGCCGGCGTAAACGGCATAAAACTCTTTTACGTTTTCTTTTTGTTTATCATTCTCCATCAACCATTCTAAAGCACTCTTGCTCTCTTCCTCTTCCTCTCCTTCTCCTATTCCATCTACATACATATGTATGTAAGCTAAACTCCCCATTGATGATGAGTAACAAGTAATATTCGCATGAAAGGTCTGACGTTCAAAACAATGTATGTTTATGTTGTAAACACCGATTTAGTATTATGTTGCTTGTATGCAGTGGTGGGAGAAATAATAGGCATGGTGCAACTGTTCCAAAAGCAACAATTAATCGTTTTGATTTTGGTTATAAAAAGAAGTTTTACTTGGCCTGCGAAATAGTGACTAGTTTTGAAGTCGCCGTAGTCTAGTAGGTAGTGTGTTGGCTTATTAGATGTAAAGCCAGGGTTCGAGCCACAGCCCAGACATCAAGACAAAATACAAAAAGTATTTCTTCTGCGACTTCCTCTCAGCAGATTTCTGGCAAAAGCTCTGAGAATAAATAAAAATTTACATGAAAAGTTTCTCAAAAATCTGTCGTTCGGAGTCGACTTTAAACTGTAGGTCCCGCCACTCATGTATAAAATTAACACACACAACATAAGTGGTGTGAGAAACTAGGACGACCTCCGGGTACTGTACTTGTCTTAATTGACACCTAACCTTGAAGCTTATGCAGCTCCTTTAGAAGATTTTGTCTAAGCCAAAAGCAACAATTAATCGTTTTGAATTTGTTTATAAAAAGAAGTTTTACATGGCCTGCGAAATAGTAACTCGTTTGAAGCCCATGCAGCTCCTTTAGAAGATTTTGTCTAATCCCTATACGTACAGGTAAAGAAATTTGCCATCTGTTCCTGTCCGAGAAATAGTTTCGATGATGAAAAATGCGCTTTAATAAAAACATGTAAGTTCCAGTTTTTTTTCACCAACAGGTGTGAGGATAATAATGAGTGGTCGTAACCGGATAACCTATTCAAAATGATCAAAAGTTATCGATGGTATGGTACCTACTTGCTTTCAAAGGAAATGATTTTTTTTTTACTGTAGGTTATGCTAGAACTTGAAGTCGCCGTAGTCTAGTAGGTAATGTGTTGGTTTATTAGACGTATAGTCAGGGTTCGAGCCCCAGGCCAGACATCAAAACAAAATACAAAAAGTATTTCTCCGGCGACTGCCTCTCAGCAGATTTCTGGCAAAAATTCTGAGAGTAAATAAAAATTGCCATGAAAAAATTTCTCAAAAGTCTGTCGTTCGGAGTCGACTTTAAACTGTAGGTCCCGCCACTAATGTATAAAATTAACACACACAACATTAGTGGTGTGAGGAACTAGGTCGTAATCCTGACTGAAGGGTTGTAATGACCAATTATGTATGTATGTATGCTACAACTTTATGTGGTTGGAAGAGACATTTGTAGTTCCAAATATAAATAAAGCTTTCGAAGATCAATCAGCACTGTTTCTTAAGCACTGTTCTTCTTCAACATGGTGAAACACAATAATTAAACTATTTAGTGTATGGCACGATATAGCGATAAGCCACGATTACTTTTAATTCTCAGGTTATCATCGCAAAATATTGCTTGATCGGTGTCTTAGCTAGTTCGCTTGTTGCCTTTTACGCCTATTTTAATTTAAAATTTTTTAAATATGATTCGAAAATTATTTATTCTACTAATTAAAATCGAAAATTGTTAGCAAAAAATAGCATATAGTTAAAACCAACTCATAGCCAATGTGTATCCATAATTTTTCCCAATACTGTATATAAAGTATAGCATGTTGCAACATTGTTTTTATTACATTATTTATTTCTATTGTTTTAATTTTATTGCTTGAGGTGCTATTGAAATTCATAAAATCAAGGTTTAGTTTTTTATAAATTTAAAATGAAGCAACTTAAGAAGCTATAAATAATTCAACACAATAAATCAGTAAGAAAACTTAATAAAAACAAGCAAATCTATTTTAAAAAATAACAATAATGTTTGAAAATTACTTTTCCCCTTACCTAATAGCTTTTAAACCCAATCTACCACCTAATAATTGCTTGTTTACATTCTAGTTTAAGTGACTGTGCTGTCGTCTTTATTTACTATACTGCGATGAGCTATATATTAGCAGGTAAACAATAAAGTTTGGCTTACAAAAAAAAAAAAAACAATCGCACACACCAACACATATTTTTTTGCTTTTCTTCTTCTCTTTTCTCTTGGCAAGATTTTTGCATAATAAAAGGATTTCTCCTCTCTCCCTTAATACTTGCAAAGTGCAACGTTACAAGAGGAGAATTGTCGTGTCATATACGATATAAATACGAGTGTGTTTTGTTTACCAGTTTTAAAGAGAGAAGTTTATGAGCAACAAGTTAGGTTATGATGTTAAAATTAAGAAAATTAGGTTATAAACATAAAATTTAATGTTTATCTTTTTCTTTCTGATGATGTTTATGAAGATTATTATTGTTGTTTTTGTTTTTTTTTTTATTTTTATTATGTACTCTACTATTTTCATAATAATTCTTATTGGTTGTTTTGTTTTTGTTGTGTGCTTGTGTTTTGAAGTTTTTGTTTCGATGTTTATTTATAGTTTAGTTGACACTTTTTTCTTCTTCTTCTTTAAAGCAAGTGTTTGAGTTGTTTGAGCTAAATTCCTTTTGAGTGAGTGTAAGTGTGTGTAAATATATTACACTCTTACAAATAATTGGGTTAAATTCTATTCTATGCTGTAAAAAATTCATTTTTTATGTTTCTATCACATTTTTTTTACTTTTTACTGTGAGAGCATGTAAGTAAATGTGCCTGAGAGTTTGACTCAATGTGGGCAACCATATAGAAAATTCTTACTGCTGAGTTAGTTTCTGGGTTAAGTCTATATAATTAATTGCTATAGATTTTTTCGCAATGATTTATTATTAGAAATGACCTGATTTTATAGTATTTGCAGGAAAAAGAAGGTAAAAAAGCAAAATATTTTAACCTGTAACGGGCAATTATATACACTTGGATTCAGCATAAATAATAAAACTTTTTTAAAGAGCCAAAACAAAATTGTTTAAATATTTTTAAAACCTATTTTTGCTGCTTTTTAATTTATTTTAGTTGATAAAGCATTTGATTTTTATTTAAATTCTTTATTTTACCATAATTTTCTAATTATAATAGACAATGTATGACAATGTATTTAAATTTTTACTGATAAGATAAAGAAAATTTTTAAATACAAAAAAACTAAAAAAATTTAAAAGATGATTCAAATGCAGACATTTACTGTCTAACACATGTCTTTAAAAAAATGTTTTAAATAAAAAAATACCTTAATTACGTTAATTAAGTACAGTTATATTAATATATAATACCGGCATTAATAAAACAGTGAATGAAATTTAGTTAGGAGCGAGCAAATTTTATAAATTAATTAAAAAAAATTAATTCTTTTCTTTTTGCCTTTAATTTAATTTTTAATAGTGAAAAAACTTCTATTTACTGTGGATTAAATAATAATTTCAAATCAATCATATTATTCAATGATAACAATTGACCTTGACTTTAAAATAAAAATAAAAAAAGAAATTCTAAGTTTGTTATCAATTAATAAATACAGTAGTTTAGTTATATTGGGTGTGCAACTTAAAAATTTATTTGCAGAATTTCAAATTTATAGTTCAATTTAAATTGCCTTGATTTAACTGATTAGCCAGGCTACAATCGATTCGATATCTGATAACAATAGATCCATTAGTCTATCGAGAAATGGTGAACGAAATGACAGAAGTAGGTGACTAACCAGAGACGGATATTGGCAAATAAAACGGACAATATTTTGTCTCTCCTTAACCGATCTATAACAACTCAACAAAAGTTATTCGCAGATAAATGAAGTTTCTCCGACTACCCATTACGCAATGAGCCGTGAGATTAAATGCAGTGACAAACTTTAAGTAGCTAATTGGAATATTTTGAATCCAATTTAGGCCAGATGAGTCCGTTAATAAAGAAAGATTTCTTTCCCAGGCCTCTGCATAATAGATAGCGCAACAGAGATCAGAAATCCATCTATAAACAGTACAGTCCGGATTGTTGAAAATTTCTGTAGGGCTAGTTAACCTTGTTTTTAAATTTACTTTTTAAATACACCTCATAATACCAAGTAACTTTTCTGAATTGACCTGAGGAAAGCGAATAAACGACACCGAATAAGCCTATAATAAATAATAGAAATAAAGCTTCAAGGCAAGACAACTCTAAAAAAAGGACAGAAAGTTCTTTTTCGTCATTTCGAGAAATAAAGAGAAAACTTGATCTTCCAGTTACTACTGGGTTCAGCTATCACATCGAATAAATGTCAATAAATTAAATCTAAGCCATTAATAACTTAGATACACGGTGAGCGATGCCTTGGATTAAACTAAACCCACTTGTCATGGACCTTAGAATGGAAAGAGTTATTTTTTCCCAACCAAAAAAGTTTAATTTATATAATCCAGACTGCTATTGCTGTTGTTATTGGAAAGATTTTGACTAATACGGTGTTCAGATACGCGCCTTTATTGCGGAAATCGAAATAAACGCCATTATTGCGCTCAATATTTCATATAAAGTTTTAATTAATTATTGCGCAATAAATACGCAAATTGTAATAATATTGAGTAAAACTTAAAATGCAGCACTGTTGACACTTTCTGTTGATATTTGACAACTCAAATGTCAACAACGTTAAACAAAAAAAAAAAAAACAGAACAAAAAACCAAATAAAAACAATGTTGTTGAAAAACCCAGCAGTTGTGTTTACCAGCTGTCAAATGAATATTGAATAAGCAGCTGAACTGCGTATATTATTATGTCTGAACACTTAAAATATTGTAATCAATAAACCGAATATTGATTCAATAAAAGTGCATATCTGAACATAGTATAAACAAGCGCAAAACGTTTCAAGCGATACTTTAGGGAAAGGAATTGTGGTTAAATTCAAATTCTACGAAGACTCAGAAACTTCCTGACAAATAGAATATTTTCCGTTCTTAATAATAAGAGTAGTTTTTATGCTAATAAACCAGTAAATTATTTGGTTAATACAAATTTTTGTGTGGTCAAACTAATACCTATGAGTGTCTATTAAAAATAGAACATTTTTATTTAAATTACTCCACTTGTTATCACAGCAAGAAATACACTTTATTACTACATTATATAACATTTCATTTATATTTTCTATAACACCCGCATTGCTGCGATAATACCAAATAAAAAAAATAAAAAAAAACGTACCATAAATCACTTTTTATTTCAAATATTTCAAATTATTCAAGTGAAATTATTCAATTGATGAACCTTCTCTTCTTTATTCGTTTCACACTTTCGGTAAAGTCGTTAAAATTCTGTTCAGTGTACGAAAACGATAAGGATGAGCAACATTGTTATGATAGTGTGTGTGCGTCTCCAGTAATGCATATGAAAAAGCAACGCCAAAAATATGAAGTAAGTCAAAGCAATAATAATAACAACAACAACATTGTTAAGACATAAATTTCTCAACAACACCCCATTTTACGTGAGTTGATTTCTTAATTACTCTCTTCGTTCGCTCTGATTTCTTGTTGGTGGTGAGGTAAGATACTGTGTGTTATTGTTTCTGGTGTGTTGGTTTTTTTTTTTTTGCATTTCACCTTTTAACCATAAACGCGTAAGTAAATATACAACTGCTGGCAGCTGCTATATACATACTGTCGTTTATATTTTGAAATGAAAGTGAATTTAAAAAAGCGTGACTTTGAATTTGAAAAATTTCGAAAAACAGAAAACCTTCCCCAACAATTTTGGTTAAAAAGAAAACGAATTCAACGGAAAAATATTCTGCCCTTTTTTGTTTTAGGCAAATGTAATAGAAACTCAAAGAAAAAAAAAGTGAAATGCTACCTGCTGGCCTTCTAAGGATTTCATTACCATTTCTAAACGCTCTTCTTATGGCGTTATTGTTTAAAATTTCTTTTGGTATGTTTTTCATACATTTTTTATTTAATTTTTTTAAATTTCACTTGCCACTTGTTAATGGGTCATATTTAAACGTTTCTTTTTAGTTAAGCTTTAAGCAAAAATTAAAAAAAAAAACAGAAAATAAATCATAGGCACGCGCTCTTAAAACAAAAATTTCTTTTCACTTTATTGATGGCCCATGTATTTTGTTTGTTTTCGATATGTTTTCAGATTTAAAAAGAGAAAGAAATGCCAGACGAGATTGTTGGTATTGTTTTAACCACCTTTAAAATGTTTCTTCACATTTTGTTTTTTTTTTAATTTTTGCATACAATTTTTTTTTTTATTACTTAAGCATTTCTTTTTTCTTTTCTTGTATGTTTTTCTACTACTTTCCGTTACATATTTTTCCTACACCATTTCCAAATGCTTAAAAATTATTATTAAAAGAAATAAAAAGTAAAAAATCCACCACTTTTTTCAATAATGATATACGCTATGTAGCATTCGTCGGACCGTTTTTGTAGGGTAAGATCCATACCAGGCTAGAGGTGACATAACAAATCAATGTCCAGCCCGGAAATCGAACATTCCTTATAGAAAACCAACCATCCAGACTCGAAAATAAATCTTGCTACTGCAGTAAGTCAAACTGCTATCATATTTGGTTACTGCAGTGAGGCCCTTCCAAGGGTCTTGGTACTAAAATGGATTCCGAGATATTATGGCTTACTGGGCAACGATATTGTGCATGAGCCGGCAAGGGTTGGAGTACTGGAGTACGTGCACCTTATGCAGCGGTGCGTTGGACAATTTTTTCGAATACTTTAATGGGTTGAAGTCGCCGTAATCTAGTAGGTAGTGTGTTGGCTTATTAGACGTAAAGCCAGGGTTCAAACCTCAGGCCAGACATCAAACAAAATACAACAAGTATTTCTTCGGCGATTTTCTCTCAGCAGATTTCTGGCAAAAACTCTGAGAGTAAATAAAATTGTCGTTCGGAGTCGACTTTAAACTGTAGGTCCCGCCACTCATGTATAAAATTAACACACACAACATAAGTGGTGTGAGAAACTAGGACGTAATCCTGACTGAAGGGTTGTAATGACCAATTATGTATGTATGTATGTAGCTTAATGGGTTGACCGATCAGATGTGAAGTGAATACTTCTTGGGGTATAATCTTAAATTTACTACCGCCCAGACTTGATCGTTCTAGAATGGAATGGGTATTGCTTTCATTGGGATCCTAGTCGCTGTATTTAAGAGGCATTATGCTTTGCAAGGACCAATAATGTAGAATAGAGTGAGACTGGTCGCAACATTTTGTATCTCTGACTTGAAGTGAAGAGATTCAGGACTCTAATCGACTCTCTATTACGGTAGTTGTATAGTAATCTAATAAGGACTCGTGGTGACGACGACATTCCGGGAATAGCAGGCGGATGAACTTGCTACAGCAAGCATTCTCTTATGAAATACAAACGAGCATAAGTCTACTTAATCCTTCATTAAGTTATCTATTTCGCAAAGGTATTGTTACATAAATCGAAACGACCTAATATCGTTTAACAATAAAAACGATAAACAAAAGCCACCAGCTACACCAACACAATACACACGACACAAACACACACTAATGAACGTGTTGATTATCTAAAGCTGCACACACACATATGTACAACGAACCTGGTTGCGTCAGGTACCAACAACAACATGCATGAAAAAAGGGATGGACAACGTAAGCAAGGTACACAAACAACAATGTATTAACAATAGAACTCTCGAGAAGGGGATATCACGAACCTTCCACTTCAAGAATGTTCGTTAGAGTAGTTGTGTCGGACTATAAAAGGGCTGGGCAAAGCAGGCAGCAGTCAGTGTTAATTCAGTCAGTCTTGTGTGAAGACGCGTTGTGGTTCGAAGGTACAAGCGGAATTGCTTACAAAAAGGTTGTAAGCAGAGAAGATCTAACGAACAGTTGTTAGTGTTATGTATCGTGTTGTTGTATCGTTAAGTTGTATACAGTGACACGTAGTGTGAATAATAAAGAGAGTTTAAGAAAAACTAAACGCATATTTGTTTTTATTTGGTTTGCAATTAACGAACTCATATTTAAACGTTTGTAAAAAGGTAAAAACGTAACAGTATTTATTGACCCCTAACCAATCTTTTTATTGGCTTGCTTTATTGCCACTTGTTTCTAAAATGGTCATGCTTTGAATGTGAAGCCATTGTACTGATTCTCAAGATCGGTAAATTAAGATTTATGGCATCACTTCCTGTGTGCACAATTGGGCTTTGATTTGATAAAGCATTCACTCTCTCCTATCCCATCGTATCATATCCAGCATCGTTATATGAGTAATCGCACATATGACATCCAAACATGGAACCCTGAACCTATACGTGACTCAAGTGAGCTTTGATTGTGCATCTTTAACCCTTTGCGACCGTATTAATTCTATATATGGGTGTCAGCTGGTCGAAATTAATTTGCGTTCCGTTCCCTTTGTGACCGTATTAATTTTATATATGGGTGTAATGCTGGACGGAATTAATCGGTAGTAAAGCTTTGGTGGCTGGAAGCAGACATACATACGTCTAGATCGGTAATAAAGCTTTGGTGGCTGCGAGCAGACATCCGACTGGAATGGTAAAAAAAACTTTGGTGGCTGAGAGCACACATACGACTGGAATGGTAAAAAAAAACTTTGGTGGCTGAGAGCACACATACGACTGGAATGGTAAAAAAACTTTGGTGGCTGAGAGCACACATACGACTGGAATGGTAAAAAGCTTTGGTGGCTGAGAGTAGACATACGGTCGCAAAGGGTTAATATCGAAATTTCTGCTACAAAATCGACCAATTCAGGGTGTAGATTGCAATAAATATGTATTGCGCTCCTAGCTCATGTTATTTTTCCTTTCAATTTCAGTTATTTTTTTTTTTAATTTCTTCGTATTATTTTCAGCATTCCTGTACTGTTTGTTAACTGCTTCGAATACATTACATAAATCTGTGTTCCATTCAAAAAAATGTTATTTTTTCATATGTTTTGTTTTGATTGTGCCAATACTTCAGTTTAGTTTTACAAAATTTATGGAAATTTCAAAAAAAAAATAAAAATGAAAGAAAACAAAACGAAAGAAATGAAAAGTTTTGTATTTTGTTTTACACTCGATTGACTATGATTTATAGCCAGTGAAACCCACTAACTTAAATACAATATTTAAGGAAAACAATACCAAAACAACAATACCAAATAAACTCAAAATGAAATGAAATGAAATGAAAGAAAGGAAAAACTATTTCAAAAGAAAAACAAAATTGTTTAAACTAATGAAATTACAAAAACAATGTTGCAAATTTTCTAATTTTTGCGGCCATAATTTATTAGCCAAGAAATCTGATTCATCATAGCCGGTACTCTATCAATGAATATGTTACAGTGTGTAGTACCACGGAAACATGAAGTCGCCGTGGTCTAGTAGGTAGTGCGTTGGCTTATGAGACGTGAGGCCTCGGTTCAAAATATGAACAAATATTTCTTCGGCAACTTCCTCTCAGCAGATTTCTGGCAAAAACTCTGAGAATAAAATAAAATTGCCATGAAAAATGTCTCAAAAACCTATCGTTCGGAGTCGACTTTAAACTGTAGGTCCGTCCCATCATTCATGTATAAAAATTAACGCAGACAACATAAGTGGTTTGAGAAACTAGGTCAGAATCCTGGCTAGGGGGTTGTAATGATCAATTATGTATGTAGTACCCCATGGAGAAGGGCAGTCCAATGATCTCACTTTGATGTGATAGTGTAGTGGAATAGGACATGTTAAGGAGTTTGATCCTTTAGTATCATAATGAATCTTATGAGAGTACCTCGAAAATAACAGGTATTATCTGGAAAATGTAAATTACTAGGCAGGCGGGAAATACGGTCCGGTCCCCTTATGCTTTGTCTCAGATCTGTGTAGTGAGAAGAGTGGAAGAAACGATAGAGAGAGACAGAGGCTCTTCTCGTATCAACTAAACGGAAATTAATTAGACAGGCGGGAAATACAGCCCGAATCCCTTTTGCTTTGTTCCAGATCATGTGGGAATTCACCACTATGGCCAAACAGATGAGCCTATCCGCTGATGGAACATGAACACATGAACACTGTGGAGAGAGAAGAATGAAAGGGAAGATAGAGGAAGACAGAGACTCTTCTTAAACCAAATAGATTTGACGCAATCTAAATAAATACCGGGTAATAAGAATCAAAAGAGATTTGAGTCATGCTTCTTTGAAATTAATTTATTTTTTTAACTTGAAAAATCTAACCAGTCGAGTCGTTTGTAACCGAGAACATCCGTTGTAGACGTACAATTAAGGTATGTGTTTACCAACAACCTTTTCTCAATAGGTGTCCAGACCGCATCATGCATCAGTCAGTATTCAGGAACAATTTGTTTGGCTCTGTAGGCTCAAACAACACTGATTCAGAATGGGTATCGCCTCGAGCTTAGCATGTAGATTCTGAGGTGAGAAGAGCGAATTACCAGGAATCTCAGCGTCGACCTTGATATCACAGAAAGCTCTAAGCAGGGTATTATTCTTGTTGACACCATTCAGTATCAAGATTTTGTAAACGCATTAGGAATGAACGAGAGCGAGAGAGAAAGAGTATCTCTATGTAGATTGAGGAGCAGTACAGTGCTACTATGGTCCTTCTGTACGACAGTAACAATAAGGGCCACCATTACAACTTGCCGTTAACTAAAAGGAGGATTTTAACGGTTAGATAAATTGTTTTTCATTATTATAAGTGGACAATAAGGTAGAAGTAAGCGTTAAGCTAAAGGGAGGATCGTCCTACATTTATCTTTTAAAGTTAAGTTTATGTTTGAAGGGTCCGGCAAATAACTTTTTTTTTTTGAAAATGCTTTAAAAAAAACTACTGAATATTTTCTCAAATTTCTTTTTTTTATTTGAAAGTACAATGCTTCCGGTTAATAATGGAAAATAATTTCATTCAAATGGCTGCCTCAGCTGGCCATGCAGTAGCCTACACGATCGGTCCAATTTTTAAGCACATTATCGATTGTGTGCAGCTGTATTTCACCAATGGCTACACGAATATTGTCCTTTAAAGCGTCGACTTGTCTCTGGCTTGTCGGCGTAACACTTATCTTTGACGGCACCCCACAAATAATAGTCCAACGGTTTCAAATCTCAGGACAGAGGTGGCCAAACGACATCAGCTCTGCGGCTGATAATACGATCTTCAAAAACAGGGCGCAAAACATCGAGTGTAGCTTCGGCTGTGTGGCACGTAGCGCCGTCCTGTTGAAACCAAATGTTGCCAATATTCTCCTCTCCAATTTTTGTGAACAAAAATTCGTTCAAAATGGCCCGATAACGATCGCCATTGACTTTAACGGCCACTTCTTGCTCATTTTCGAAGAAAAATGGCCCAATTCTGCCTCTGGACCAAAATCCGCACCAAACAGTGTCTCGTTTTGGGTGCTTCGGCTTTAATGCGATAATGCGATCTTCAAAAACAGGGCGCAAAACATCGAGTGTAGCTTCGGCTGTGTGGCACGTAGCGCCGTCCTGTTTAAACCAAATGTTGCCAATATCCTCATCTTCAATATTTGTGAACAAAAATTCGTTCAACATGGCCCGATAACGATCGCCATTGACTTTAACGGCTACTTCTTGCTCATTTTCGAAGAAAAATGGCCCAATTCTGCCTCTGGACCAAAATCCGCACCAAACAGTGATTATTTTTGGGTGCGTCGGCTTTTCAATGTATGCGTGCGGGTTTTCTGTGCCCCAAATGCGACAATTTTGCTTGTTTACATACCCGCCAAGATCAAAATGAGTTTCATCTGAAAAGATGATTTTTTTTTGCCAAAATCGACATCTTCTGGTGTACGCTACTGCATGGCCAGCCGAGACAGCCATTTGAATGAAATTATTCTCCATTATTAACCGGAAGGATTGTACTTTCAAATAAAAAAAGAAATTTGAGAAAATATTCAGTAGTTTTTTTTTAAAGCATTTTCAAAAAAAATGTTATTTGGCGGACCCTTTATAAATTATTTTCAATATGGCAACTTCAAAAATAAACAAAAGGAAGCCTTCTGTTGCCACTGTGTTTAAAAAAAAAGCTTGTTTAATTGAGCAGTTTTATCGACATTGCTCTGGCACTGCCATATTTTTGAAAAAGTTACCTTTATTTTATCATTAGGTTATAATAACGAATAGAAGTTAAAGATGACTTTATAGTTCACTTTATCTAAAGTTACCTTTAACTAAACCCAACTTTAACGGCAAGTTGTAATAATGACCTTAAGGGTATTAATCTAGTCGACATACGTTCTTCCGCTTCTGAATATTGTAAATACTAATACAAAAACAAAATCATAGAAAACCTGTATGTATGTTTAAATATTTATTAAGAATTCTGGGTTGCCCTAACCCCTATAGACTTTTTTCTCTACGTGCTGATAACAATAGCTGCAGAGATTTGAAGTTTACATTTGAATTGAAAACAAAACTTTAAAGAAAAAGAGATTTTTTTTTGATTTGAATGAAAACTGAAACCACTTTACAGTTTCGTTTCTTTAAGAAGAAAGAAAAGCATTTCTGATGAACTCAAGCTTTAGTGACATTGTAAACCGCTTGACTTAATAGCTGATTGATTGACGGACGGGGGACCCATTAAGAGACTAAAAACTATGGAGAGGTGGAAGAAAAGGCAACAAAAATAAAAAATTATTTTTCATTTAATTAAAACGATTTGTACGTCATCAGTGAAAGTTGTTTAAAAAAAAAAAAAGACTCTTTTTGTGTGTGTGTGTGTGTGTTATTGTTGTTGTAATTTTGTTGTAAAATGTATTTGTTTTGTCTGTTTATTATTGGAAGATGATGCACTTCTTTTTCTTTCTTTTTTTTTGTTAATTTTATTGCTTTTTTTTCTTAACAAATTTGTTGCTATTGAAAATGAAAAATAGAAAATAACTACAATAACAACAATGTCATGAGAGTTTGTATAAGAGGTTGTTGGAATACCTATGAATAAAAAATAAAAATAATTTAAAAAAAACACAAATTAAATAAACTTTGCATTTGGATGTGAAATAAACCGATAAAAAGAAAGAAACAACAAAAGTCATCAAATAAATAAAACTTGTTTGTTAATGGATAATGATGCAGGCAGGAATGCAGGGGGGAGGGCCTTGATGGATAATTTTGTTTTAAAAAACAAACAAAAAAAATACTCAAAATAAATATTAATAATTATACTTGAGTTATTTTTTTTTTATTTAATTTTCGTTGTTGTTGTTTTAATTGCATTTAACAATAAAATTAAAGATGATATCATAAGCACTTTTGAATCTTAAAAAATTTTATTTGTTTTCAGCAAAAGGGTTGATAATTGAATTTATAAACCTTGGCAATAAAGTGTGCTTTACTATTTAATAGGCCATTTACACTACAGCGAAATCTAGTACTTATTAGATTTCGAGCCAAATCTAGTTGATTTTAACTAGATTTCCCAAACAAAACAAAATCTACTTATTTAGTAGATTTCGGCAAAATCTACTCAAAATCTAGTAAAAATAGAAATGCAACTATGTGTTTTGCCAAATAGTACTTAAAAATACAACGCTGAGCAGGAAAAAAATTACATTTCAATTTAACCCTAATCAAGTCAACATGTGCCTCTCCGACACATATTTCACTTGGTCATGTTGTAACTTCCTTAAATATAGGTTCTAGTTCTTACTGCTTCTTGAATTCCTACTTTCAGTTGTTTTATTTAGAATTTACAAATTTCAAGTAATAAATTAATTTCTTTTTATTTTTTATTTTGTTTCAAGCAAAAATGTTCTTAATCATGTCAAAATGTGTCTATGAGGCACATATGGGAACGCTAACTATTACTTCTATTGTTGGTGAACAACAAAATTAAATATAATAATGAGTTATAATGAGGTATAATGAGTTACGAAGAGTTCTGACACCCATTATTTGCCGTAGTCTTCTAAAATTAAATAAAAATAATTTGTCCAATGTTCGTTCCGTACTACACGAGGATGTATTCTCAAACCATCCAAGGCAGACAGATATGCGACGTAGATGCTATATGTGCCCACCGAAGATATGCAGTATGTGTAAGCAGTCTTGCAGTATTTACCACAAAAATACTTGCAACGAGCATTGTTCAAAAGTTCTAGTTTGCTTAAAATGCGAAAATAAATAAATAATATTTCATTTATGTAACTGAGAAGAAAAAATTTAATAAAATAAAAATAAGTTAACAAAATTAATACGTAAATTCTTTGTATGTGCCTCTGAAACACATTTTGGCTTGATTTGTACAAATTTTTCCAAACTTGTTTAGGGTTAAACTAAAACATTATTATTTTATTTTAAATTTCAGTCAGCTGTTTTTGTTATTAAAATGAAATCTTGCTACTGTCAAATAAATCCAGTGTAAACGATGTAGATTTTGAGCAAGATTTGAAATCTAATCTACTAGATTTCGCTGTAGTGTAAATGGCCTATAATAGAATCTTCTGTCTGGCAGAGTTGCCAACTCAAGAGTTCGAATTTTCGAGCTATTTTCAATAGAAAACCTTCTGTAGTTAAGGCATATACTCACAACTTTCTCTCTCTCCGAAATATTTTTCCTTTTATCAATCATTTATTGTTCTTTGGAAGATAAAATTTCGAATATTGCAAGCAAACCCAACTAAAGAGCAGGCTTCCCATAAACATCGACGTATGTAAAGGGTGCTGTTGTCTTTTTTGCTCCGAAACTGCGTGACCAGACCAAGTAATGCATGGAGACGTAGTTCAAAAAGGAGCATAAAGTGGGGACTGCACGACAGTTAAGAAAATTTGCATTATGTAGACGTTATCCGTCTGAAATTGTTTCACGAATTTTTTGTTGAATACAAGGAATTCTAAGGCTATCTGAAGTCGCCAGAGTCTAGAAGGTTTTGGGATGGCGCAGCACTCGCCCTTAATAGTGGCCAGAATTTGTAATGTCAGACTGTGAGCGGCAGTTCCATACGACTAACTCAATGCCAAGGCATATTACTGGGTTTACTATTGGACCGAGAATATAAGTACTCACTTTAATATATGAAACGGCGTACAATGTGATTCAATTATGAATTCCTCAGCCTTTTTGTCAAAAACTGTAAAGGGGCTCTCAACCAAGTTTCGTGACTATTAAGCGTGTGACTTTCTAGGTTGTAGATCAGGCGCTCCACTTTGGTAGCTGAAGTTGGTATAAAATTCATATTCATACACAATTCTATTGATTTGAAATATTCTATATTTTTGAGTCACGTTTAGTATTTTTCAAGTAGTTCCTGACGATATTTTTTAACCATGTTTAGCTCCTGAATAATCAAAACATGATGGTCGGCGGTGGATGATGGAAGTCGCCGCAGTCTAGTAGGTATTGTGTTGGCTTTTTAGACGTAAAGCCAGGGTTCGAGCTCCAGGCCAGACATCAAAACAAAATACAAAAAGTATTTCTTCGGCGACTTTCTTTCAGCAGATTTCT
This sequence comes from Sarcophaga variegata, assembly GCA_932273835.1. NCBI lineage: Eukaryota > Metazoa > Arthropoda > Insecta > Diptera > Sarcophagidae > Sarcophaga > Sarcophaga variegata. Next base: position 11,196,067 of record OW026361.1, on the reverse strand, counting down.
GGCAAAAACAAAAAAAAAGTGTAAATAAAATTGCCATGAAAAGTTTCTCAAAAATCTGTCGTTCGGAGTCGACTTTAAATTGTAGGTCCCATCATAATTATATAAATTAAAATTATATAAAATTACCACACACAAGTGTGTGAGAAACAAGGTCGTAATCCTGACTGAATAATGACCAATTATATATGTATGTATGATGGTCGGCGGTCTCAACAATTTCCATTTCATTCCATGTTCATAATACACTAACTTATTAGCCCTGGACAGTTGCTCTTCATTTTTGTACATTGTACATTTTGTAAACGTAGCCTGGCCACCCATTTTTTGAATCCTGGATGGTCATTTTTGTACAGTAAGGTTACTCTTCGTTGAATCGACGAACAAAAAAAAATTATTTTTCGTCTACAGACTGCAAGCTTTCATTATCAACTCACGTTGTTGAAAAAAAGAGCGAAATTTGGTCAAATATAAAACATTTATATGATAAAGAGTAAATGAGCTTCGTCGAGGGTCCAGGGTTAAAAAAAAATTACTTCTTTTAGATATTGAGAATCTATTTGTTGATTACAAGCTTTTAAAACCTAACCGCTGGACCATTAATAAAATGTATATTTTCCGAAGAAAATTTAATTTTTTTAATTGGAGGCATATTATCATAGAAATTTTATGATTGACCCCACCCATTAGCCTAACCTTTGGGGAAAACTATTATAAATGAAAACAAAATTTTCACTCCCAATACATTTTGTAAAGTTTTATTGGATAAAAGTAAAAAAAAAATCAAAAATTTTGTTAATCTGTTACCAACACGTTTTTTAACTTCTTTTTTTTATTTGGTCTGAGTCATAAACTAAAACAAGCAAACATTTTTTAAAAGATTTTGTAGTTTTGTGTTGTTTAAACTTTATTTTATTTATAATAAATGCAGTCAAGTGCAACAGTTTTGTTAGTGGTGGGTCGTTTTTTATAACATTTTCGTGTTTTTTTTTCTGTCTTCATTTTGGCCGACAGTCTGCTGCCAAAACAGGCAGCACTAAATACTTGTTGCATGCCCACTTTACTTTAATAAAATTCTTGAAAAAAACGCAGAAAAAAAGCCAACACTTTTGTTACTAACGTTTTAAAGTTTCATTCTTTCATTTCATTTTCTTTATTTAATTTTTTTTTACTTTTTTTGTGTTTTTTTTTCTATTCTTATAGAAAAAGAAATTTATTATTACGATTAAAAAAGTTTCAATAAATTTTTCTCAGTGTACTGTCGGTTTATGCTGTGAGGTACAGGAAATTTCTAGTCATTATGCCAAAAATTCAAGATTGTGTTGGTATTTGTGAGAGATGTTGTTGTACTAAAAAGGGTTTTAGGTTTTGTAAACATTCTTCTCTCGAACAGATGTATCCACCACTATACGTACATAAATATGAAATTAACTGAAGCATTACAAAATTTACTCACATGCACTTATACATTTACACATTCGTATCACATATACACGAGAGTCTTGTATGTTATTTTTGTTATTTATTTATATGGGGAAACTTGTTGCTGTTGTGCCCACTGCTGCTGTAGGTTATGTACCAAACATTTATTATTCAAAATAACTGTGGTGGTGGGGAGTTCATTCGTTTTTTTTTTTTATTGCCAACCACAATAAACTTTATTTCTTTATTTCCCTTTAATTAGTTTTAGTTTCTATTGAAAAGTGTAAACAGAATAAAAGCGAGGGCGTTACGTTTCAATGCAAACAAACAAAATATTAAAAATTTAAGAAGTTACTCTATAATATTCATTCATTCGTTCATTCCAAAAGAAATTGTTCACTGGGTAGTCGATTTAATCACATTTCTATGCTACTTATACCCATTTGTCATTATTATCTTTGACTCTCTTTTATTTGTAACGGTATTTTTTCTCTGTTATTATATCAGTATATAATTTTTTTCTTTTTCTTTGTTTTTCTTCGTTTCAATTCCTCAGTCAAAAGGTGAATTTAATACGACAAACGTGCTTGAAAGTGAAATTGTTTGAATAATTTAAAAAATATTTGAATTAAGCACTTGATTGGAAGGGAGGGCTTGCCTTTGTTCTAAGCGTAGTAGAGGTTTTTCGTGCCAAAAACCACGTAACCAAGCTGTGATACAATAATGTAATCAAAGAATTTGAAACAAAAATTTATGTACATACATACATATGTTCAATAGAACTGAAAAATGTATCGGTTTAAGCATTTAATGGATTTCTAAGTCTCCAGCAAATATAACAAAAAAGGATTTTCGTTGCCACTGCGTTTAAAAAAAAAACTTGTTTAATTGAGCAATTTTATCGACATTGCTCCGGCACTGCCATATTTTTGAAAAAGTTAACTTTATTTTATCATTAGTTTATAATAACGAAAAGAAGTTAAAGTTGACTTTAAAGTTCACTTTAGCTAAAGTTAACTTTAACTAAACCCAACTTTAACGGCAAGTTGTAATAATGACCCTAAGGGTATTAACCTGGTCGACATACGTTCTTCCGCTTCTAAATATTGTAAATACCAAAACAAAAACAAAATCTGTATGTATCTTTAAATATATATTAAGAGTTCTGGGTTCCCCTAACCCCTATAGACTGTTTTCTCTACGTGCTGATAACAATAGCCGCAGGGATTTTAAATTTTATATATATTTTATATCAGCTACCAGACGTTAGGGAGCTCAAACATTACCAGAGAAATAGGTAGGGGAGCTCTCTCCCCCTTCTCCCATTGAATCTTGTGATAAATGAGCTGCTAGTGATGTTGCGACAGGATCGATGAAGGGTTACTGCCTGCATGGATGAAATAGTTCTTACAATTTCGGGTGGTTTAGGATGCAATTTATTCTGAACAAATTTAACGAGTGTTCCTATGATCGCGGTTTGTGTATCAATTCACTAAAAGCCGCTGAAGTCACTGTCTTTTTGTCCCTTGAGATTGTTTGGGGCGGACCTTCAAAACTTGGGACTTTTCCTGGATATAAAACTGTGTTAGAAACAGAATATGATTAACAGGTATGTAACAAAGTGTGGAGAAAAATAGAGCCTAGGACCTCAGATGACTCACTATAACTGCAGTAGGTTTTAACAATTCCTTGGTCCAGTAAATAACAAAAAATTGAAAATATCTTCAGAATTAGAGCAAAAAGAATCGTGACAATCTTTTATCGTTATTTGTTCTCATAACCCCTGAGTCATTCAAACCAAAATAATTAAGTAAAACCTTTAATTTATATGCTAAGGTTTAAGAAAATTACCAAATCGTCTATAATTTCTTTCCCCCATTGAAATAATCAATTTAACATGACAATAACTTCAAAACAAATCTAAAAGAGTCTCTTTGTCTCCAAAGTGAAATCTTTGTTATTTTCATAGACAAAACAAAACCTTATGTTTTTAATTTCTTTTTATTTTCTCGAATTTTAATTTCTTTCTTAAACAACAGCTTTAAACAACACTTCTTTCATTTTTTGAAGAACGTCTGTCTATTTGATTAGCATCTTTGTGGCATAATTTTCTTCAAATACTTGATGAATTCCATCTTCAAAATTGTACACATTAAAACACAACAACAACAACATAAATATCAAAACAAACTCTACTCTTGTGTGTGTTTGTGTAAGCATGTTGTGTGACTTGGTAAGCTTTGCTTAACCTCACTTTAAATAATTTCCTACAATATGGTTGATTGTTTATTTCACCGATATTTACCACCTCTACCCTCCTCCTCTGCTTACATGTTTTGTGTTTTTTCTGTTACCATAAAATCTCTCATTTATATGCTCAGCATCAATTTAATTATGATGTTTCGAACATCATTAAAATGTCTTGAAACCGGCTTATTACGGTTAGAAAGAAATTTCTTTCTTTTGCTTTTTCTTTCAGTTTTTTTTTTCATGTGTGCTAAGAGAAATGCTCTCTTTTCTTTTTTTTTTGTTGTTGCTTAAGGTTTTTATTTTTACCAGTGTTGATAAGTGCAATATATTTCTTTTTTATACTGAATGTGTGTGTTTTTAACTGTCAATGCCGTGTGAAGAAGTTTTAATTGTTTTTTAATGATTTATTTCGGTTTTTTATTTAAATTTGTTAATTGTTTATAATGGTTGTTTAAAATTTTGTTAACGAAACAAAAATTATAGCGTAAATTGTTAGAAATTTTAAATTCAAAATGTTTGGAAGTGTTTTCAGGGTTTTAAATATTTACGTTAAATAAATATAACGTCATAAAATACGTGGTAAGGGATTAGGTATTCATTTTTTTCATAAGTACAGTTAAAAAGAAGCTAAAACACGCATAATTTATTTCATTATAACGCTTGCACCTGGGATTCTGAATTGATTGCAGCAGTTGATCCTTTAGACATAGCTTTTGATGACTTTTTCTCATTTCAAATATCTTAAACAGATCGGATCTGTCTTGAGTTCCGAAAACGAGATGGCGGATGTTCTTGTTCGATTAAGTTCACAACTTCCATGTTGTTCCTAATATTCAAATCGACTCTTGATCTTGTCGAAAGACGGCTCGGAAAGGAACAGAAACGACAGATCGGGTAGTTGGGTGTCCAGAAGTCTATAGAAGCCTAGACAGGCTTGCTGCTAGGTTTAAATAAATCCAGCGTAAGACTAGTTACTGGGTTTCAGATTTAGATTGCTGACAAGAATTTAGGATAGATTAAAGCCAAACTATTGCAGAGTATGCTGCGGTAATGCGAAGTTGGAGATTATAGAATATCTCCTCTGTAACTATCCAGTTCTAAGTAAGATAAAGCCGAAAACTCTAAGTAGGGGTCTGGTAGGGTCCTAGTCGGTCCATATTTCTTTGAAAGCGACGTTGACCTGGATCTCGCTGCCAGTGGAGAGCATTATAACTCGATAATTAGCAAATTCTTTTGACTTGAATTGGATGATCTGTACACCACATGACATGTGTTTTCAACAGCTGTGGCATGTGAATCAGTTTGGCTCATGCCACATTGGATATTCTGTACGAGTGATTTAAGGACATGGTTGTATCACGTGGAGATGATATTAAATCGTGTGATTTGACTCCGTTAAGCTTTTTCTTTTTTGGGAGTTCTTAAATCACAGATGTAAGCGAATAAGCCACAAACCAAAACGGTCGTCAAAGCCAACATTATCCATGTCTTTGGTTAAAACTTAGCGTGATTTATGCGCCATGGCAATGAAAAATTGAACATTGCGCTCCAACTAGAGTAACCCCGATGAACATTTGAACGATTTGATGTTGCACACATAATGGCATCAATAGGTCTTACAAACGAATAAAGAACTTCGGCAATATCTAGCAAGATATTGTTCTGTTTAAAGCTGGGTAAGCATCTATATTACGCCTATTCACATTTTGTCTGGCTATTTCTCTCTCTCTCTCTCTCTCTCTCTATCTATCTCTTTCCTCTCATTTTTCTAGCCCCTTCACCTTCCTCTTTTCTACTTTCAGGGCGATCAACGTGAGTCAAATGATTTGTGGGTGCACGTATTCAAACCTAACTGTCATAGCAAAAATAGGGGACATAAAACTACTTTCGAACATCTTTCCTATTACTTTTAATAAATATTGAGAGTAAAGACACATGATTTTCAAAAATATTTATAAAAATAGAAAATAAAACAAGTATTTAATAAGTATTACTCACCTCAAGAGCTGGGCTTTAAACAATTGCTTTCAAATCACTTGCTGCAATAACAATTTTCTTTTCCAATAATTTCTCTTTAAATTCTCTTTTTTTTTGTTAAAACATTTAATATTTTAAAATTTCAATATATTTTTAAGGTCAAAAAACAAACACTGTAAAATGAATTTAACAAAATGAATGTTTATTAATTAAAAATTGTATACGAATAATATTAAAAAAAGGAAATGGAGAATATTTTTAATTTATTGCAGTTTAATTAATTATTTTATTTTTTATTTCCTTTTTATTTATTTTTTTTATAATCAAAACAAGTTTGCGTTTTTTTTTTAATAAGTTTTATGCGTTTTTTTCGCACCAACCGGTATTTAAAATTAAAATTAAAATCATATTAATTTGTATTTATTGTATATTACATATGTGGCGTATATATGTATGTACATATGTATGTATATATTGTAACTATAATATGTGGCATGCAACAAAAAACATTTTCACGCACTTAATTCTTGTTTCATATTGTAACACAAGTATTTTGCAATTGCCTCCACTTGATTTTTGCATTAAATTCAATTCATTTTTTTTGTTTTTTTATTTTTCTCTCTTTTGTCTTCCTTTCCTTTCTTCTTTTGGATTCTTCCAGTTTTTTTTTTTACTTTTTCTTCCTCTTTTTCTTTTTTATTTTAATTTTTTTTAACAACAAGTTATTGCACCTGGCGTTTTGTGCGAATTTTGTTGCATTTACAAGTACTCGCTCGTATTTTATTTGGTTCTGTCTTTTCTTTTTTTTCTTTTTTCTTTCAGTTTTCAGTTTAAGCTTTGCTTGTAAAATATTTCTTTAACGTTGTCAATGGCTGTCTCTTTGTCTCTCTGTCTGTCTGTCCGTACGGCTGCCTTCTAGTTGACTGGGACATTCGGTAAATGTGAAATTGTTTTAATGTTTAGCGACTGGGACGTAACGACCACTCTAGTCCAAGTGCTCTTGTCTTAAAGGTGAATGTGAAACAATTATTGGGGGTTGAGAAAAGTTTTTGAACGAATTTCTCATTTTAACACATGTGGTATCCATTACATTTGCAAATTAACGACCATTACACTTATGATGTCTACTACTCATGCAGGGTGTGATAGCGGAACTGGAAAAAATGATACGTGGGAGTGTGGAATAATGACAGAATTAAAGTTTACGACTCTACTCATTTGTGACAAATGACGTCACACAATATATTGCCAATGATTAATAATTTCCAGTAGTCTTTATGTAAACACAACAAGCACATGAAAAATTACATCATCCCGCGCTTGCTGTAATCATTAGGCATACTCTCTGAAGGTACCACTTAAGCCTTTTATGATACCATAATTAGTATCCAAACTGGGGATCCCTAAAGGAAACGAAAAAACTTTTTTCCTGCGTATTCTTAAGAGGCGATTGCTCTTTCGATTCATGATCACATTGCCTAATATGGCAAAATGCTTTGACTTCTCCTCTCCTACAATTTCCTATGCGTACCACATTGGTCTTGGACACTAGGTAACTTCCTTCTGCAAGAGCTGCCGCTATGAGGAAGAGGAGGGAAATGATCTTCATCTACTACTACTACTACTACTACTACTACTACTACTACTACTACTACTAGTACTACTACTACTAGTACTACTACTACTACTACTACTACTAGTACTACTACTACATAGTGGACATTCTAAGTTGCTTCAAGAGAAGCTCCGAATGGTCGACACTAGCGGAAAATGGATAACTGTGGTATGACAATGGGCCTCATATGGTCTAAGCCTACACAAAATTCTTTGGCCAGATAGCCAACTCTAACTACCTACATACATATTTATATACATAGAGCTGCCGCGATGAGGAAGAGGAGGGAAATGATCTTCATCTACTACTACTACTACTACTACTACTACTACTACTACTACTACTACTACTACTACTACTACTACTACTACTACTACTACTACTACTACTAGTACTACTACTACATAGTGGACATTCTAAGTTGCTTCAAGAGAAGCTCCGAATGGTCGACACTAGCAGAAAATGGATAACTGTGGTATGACAATGGGCCTCATATGGTCTAAGCCTACACAAAACTCTTTGGCCAGATAGCCAACTCTAACTACCTACATACATATTTATATACATAGAGCTGCCGCGATGAGGAAGAGGAGGGAAATGATCTTCATCTACTACTACTACTACTACTACTACTACTAATACTACTACTACTACTACTACTACTACTAGTACTACTACTACTACTACTACTACTAGTACTACTACTACTACTACTACTACTAGTACTACTACTACATAGTGGACATTCTAAGTTGCTTCAAGAGAAGCTCCGAAAGGTCGACACTAGCGGAAAATGGATAACTGTGGTATGACAATGGGCCTCATATGGTCTAAGCCTACACAAAATTCTTTGGGCAGATAGCTAACTCGTAATCGTAATTCCCGTAATTTCTTTCCTATTTCTGTTGTCCTGATGAACTTTAGAATGTTACAATGACTACTCCGTGCCTAGTACAAGACATGGTACGAAGACAGTTTTTTTCATTCTGAGATTTATTAACATTGTACAGGTTCCAACTAAGTGTTCCGATGATGCATTCTGCTTATCACATAATTGACATATTAAGTTTGAGGTGAGTCCCACTCTCAACAACTGTGCTTTGAGCCTACAGGGTCCAGTCAAAAGGAAAATCAATAGCTTAATGCATGACGAAATTTTTTTCTCAAATCTCTTTTACACCCAATACACGTTGAGATTATTTTAAACCTATTTGCCATGAGAAGTTTCTCCGTCTCTTTCCATCTTCCCTTTCACAGAGTTTACTCTTCCAAATATCTCTGCTCACTCCACAGAAAGTTTCTGAACTTATCAGGGGCTTCGAAGCTACCCTTACGCTTATTTGAGTACTCATTAATGTGGATTCCTACATGACCTGATATCCAGCAAAGCTTGATCCTAATTTCCTTGGCTAGCTCATTAAGCTTTTCCATACAATTCTTGAATTTACTGCATATGAGTCGAATACTGGGATGGCAACACGACTGCCAGATAGCATTGCTATTTCTGTTCCTATTACTACTTCCTGCTCCAGTTGAATTGAATATATTTAGCTTTCAATGACGTAGAATTTTTCAATATGTTTTAAAAACCTTTTTAAAAACTTACTTACTTACTTACTTAAATGGTCATTCAGTCGGGATTACGACCTAGTTCCTCACACCACTTATGTTGTGTGTGTTAATTTTTATGCATGAGTGGCGGGACCTACAGTTTAAAGTCGGCTCCGAACGACAGATTTTTGAGAAACTTTTCGTGACAATTTTATTTACTCTCAGAGTTTTTACCAGAAATCTGCCGAGAGGAAGTCGCCGAAGAAATACTTTTTGTATTTTATTTTGATGTCTGTCGTGAGGCTCGAACCCTGGCTTTACGTCTAATAAACCAACACACCACCTACTAGACTACGGCAACCTTTTTAAAAACATTTCTCCTAAATGTCAAACACAGCCTAATTAAATTGAATTTTTCATCCCCGTCCATTTCTATCGCTACGTTTCCATTCAATACAATTCAAAATATTTATCATACGCGATATTTAAATGTGCTCTCTTTATAGGAAGTCTTTTATTTAGTAATTACGAAATTACATACACGTATGAGTGTGTGTGTGTTTAGAACAAGAGAACAGAGAATTTGAAATTTTCTTTCATTGTATTAGTAGTAGCAAAAGTAGTGTGTTTTTTGTTTTAGGCCTTGTTGTTATAATTTTTCCAACATTTGTGCCATTTAACCAAAACATCTAAACATTTTTATGTCTGCATGTCTATTACGTTTGTCTATCTGTCTGTTCCATCTAATGTTGCTTGGTCCGACGTCTCTGTATGTAAGCTTAAATAAGTTTTGTTTTTGTTGTTGCTGCTGTTGTTTTCTAAGATTCTTTTTTACTTTGTCTTGTTTGTGTTGTGTTTAGTAGTCTGGTTTTAAGGTGAATGCACTATACAACACTGTTTTTTTGTGTTTTTTTTCTTCTAACTAATCTTTGTATTGTTCTCAATTACAAATGCTCTCTTTAGTATTGTGTATGGATGGCTCTTGTTGCTCTTTTCTGTTAAATTGTTGAATGCTTTATTAATATTGTATGAAATCTAATAAGAAATAAGTGTTAAACTTTACTTTAAACAATTTTTGTTAATTATTTCGTATATTTTCTCATTTTTTTCTATTCATAAATAGTTGCCTCTATTAACACTTATTAAGGAATTTTGTGATATTTTTCTTTTTTTGTTCTGAAAGAGATCGTTTGTATGGTTTTCCTATGAAGAGTTTAAATAAAACGGTTAATGCCAGTTTTTTTTTATTGTAATACTTGTTATGGTGGGTTATTTTTTTATGATTTTGAAACAGGTTACATAAATAGGTCAATTCACATATTTTTCAACAGGTTACATTGGCCGTATGCACTTCCTGGTTGTTGTTTTTTTTTAGAATTTAACACTCACTCAACCAACCAAACCATTAATGCTTACACATGCACACATACGTATGTACATTTAATCACACTCACACACTTTTAATTGAATTTTTGTTTTTGCTTTTTTTTTTTGTACAAAATTTCTAATAAACACCATTTGGCTTTTTAAAGGGGTTTTTTGCTTGTTTAACTATGTGGGTATTTGCTATTGTTGTTGGCTTTTTTTTTTTGTATTAATTTATTGCATTTTTCTTTAAACAAAATAGAAGGAAAAAAAAAAGAAAAATTATTTTCACTTCAGTTATTTTTTCTGCGTAGACTACTCTACTCTCTTTTGTTTGTCGTTTTTCAATGAAACGTAACACAATAAGGCAAAAAAAAAATGGGGGAAAAAAACAACAATAAACCGCTTTTGCTTTAAGTATGTACACCTTTATTTCTTTCGGTGTGTTACTTTATAATTCTTGTTTTGTTGCTGTTATTTTTTGTTTTATTTTACTTTATAAATTTCTCACCACTTTAATAAACCGTTTTACTGGTATTATCTCTTTTTTTAATTAAATTTTTTTATATTTTATTTCTAAACTTTTCTTCTTTCTACCAAACCTTTTTCCGTTAAAAACAACTTAACGCGACGACTGGTAAACTCGTACTAAATAAAATGGTCTTTTCTTTGGTCTGCTTTGGTCTTGTTATTATTGTTATTATTATGGTTATCTGTTTATAATAATTCACCTCTCTCTCTTGCTCTCTTATTTGTACGTTATTTCTTTGATCAGTTTGTTGGTATAAGTGAGACTCAATAAATAAAAGTGTTGTTTTAATGAAATAACAACAAAATACCTGGCTAAAGAGAGTTTAAATATTTGTCATAATTAGCCGGCTTGTTACTAGTGATGCGCAACAAGTTTTTTTCAAAAAATAATCGATTAGTTTTCTAAAGTAATTGTTTACAAACAACAGAAAACAAGTTTTTAACGATAATTGAAAATTTTGCTTTAACGTCCTAGATTTTTTTATATTATTTTTAAAGCATATTTTAAGGCTTAAAATATTAAAGGTAAGTTTTTAATAAATTTTAATCTTAAATGGCACTGTGGTCTCATAGTATATTTCCAGGAAACAAAAAAAGTATCAAAACTAAAAAACAAAGCGAATGAAAACATAAATTTTTGGTTACCTTAATGATTTCTAATATAATTTGCAAAGCATATTTCAAGGCTCTATTTAATATATTAAAACACTGGTTGTGTTCAGGGATGAATGATAAATAAATTGTAATTTTTAAAGACAATCTTGTATTATTGATTGTAGAATAGCCTACTTTCAGGCGCCCAAAATTGTTAAATGTTAAAGAAATTAATATTTTATTATTAAGTGGAATGATTTATTGGAAATAAAATATATTTTTTTATTAAGTATAAACTAGAATTATAAAAATGTTTGCCTTGTTTTAAAGTTTTCTGCGGTTAATTTTTTATAGCATACTTTAAGACGATAATTATTACGCAGGCTAGTTAAAATAGCAAACAAAAATGAAAAGGCAGTTAGACGGACAAATAAACAAAGGAAACGATTAAGGTGAGATTTAAAAAAGGGGTAACAGATTAGGGAAGAAAATAAGACAGACTGTCCAGCCAACTAATGCCAGAGGTGAAACTCTCAACATCAGTATCCTATCACAGGCCATCTCTCCTAAGCAATTGTATAAAGCCCGGCATAGAATCTTAAGTTTTCGCCTTTGCAGGGCAGGGCAAAGACATAGAATGTGCTGGATGGTTGACAATCCGCCATACTAGTGCAAACACTGTAGAAAAAAAGAGAAGCTATATCCTATTGTGCTTTCTCTCAAAGTGCAATGTACCGTTATAAAACGTTATGTGATTCTAGTAGGTTTCCTACCCAGCTTCAAAACTTAATTAATGATACTTATACCGGCAAAAAATCGTCCCCTTCACTCTAGATCACCTTATCGATCATCCTAAAACCTTATCCACAATCGCTTAGCCCTAGTGTTTGGTCAGTAGTTAATTCTTGCAAATCGTAATGGTAAAAGCAAGGGGACCAAATATATACTTTTTTAAATAAGTTCTAATTCTATATACTTTAACTGTGTACTTAATATCAATGTCCCAAGAAAACATTCTTATTTTGTTTTATTTTTTTAAATTTTTACATAAAATGCTTAAATTTATTTTTAAAATAATTTCTTTTTTTTGGGTTTTTCATTTATTTATTTTTAAATATTTCATCCACAATTCATCGATAACTTATAAGGGAGGTTTTTATAAATGATTTCTAAGTATCATTTAAACTTTGTCCAATTAACAAGAGTAATAATGACAAGAACTCCGGAGTTATTAACAGAAAACCATCAGTAGGTTATTGTTAATTTTCCTTAGAAAAAAAAGATACCATTCAGCAATATGACAGTGGCATAACTTAAAATTGTTGCAATGACTTTTTTTTATAAATCAGTGGGTATTTTTTTAAACAATATCTTTTCTTAAAAAAAAAACATAACTTTTGTTTTCATTTTTAAACTACTCTTACTTTTTCATTAAAAAATTAAGATTTTAACAGAAGTTTGTGTCAAACGAAACTAAACCATATCATAAAAAGAGCAAAATATTAGTAAAAATAAAAAAATAATAAATCAAAGTAAATATTGGAAAAAAAGGAAGTTGGTTGTTACAGTTAAAAAGCTAACAAGCGCTATCAAACTGTTTTAATGGTATTTTATAGTGGTAGTTTAAACGTTATTAAAATGAAAGTCCTTTTAAAATGAAGGCCATTATTTCAGCAAAACTTCCAGCGATTACCACATTCATTACACATGACAAAAGTGGTCATAGGTTCATCAGAAGAACGTGTTTGCAGTTGATTATAGGTACAGTTGCGTTTCTTACATTTGCCGCACTTCAGCAGATCCGTCTTCGTGCCCTGTACCGTGGCCAATTGGGCATCATTAATAGCTTCTTTAACAAATTTCTCTCTTAGTTTTTTCATTTCATCACTAGCCATCTCTTCGGGTGTCATTTTTGCCAATTGCTGAGCAGTAATAGCACCGCACATGTAATTGCCGCGTAAGGTAGGATTTTTGGCATCTTTTAAATTGGCCACTCTAGAGCGTATACGATTTTTGTACTTCATATCGGTGTTTTTGAATTCAGCATAAATAGCCTCCTCCAATTCAATGGCCATTTCTTCCGGCTCCGGACAACCTTCCATAATTTCACCCCCTTTCAAGGCATTGCACAGCATTTCGCGGCATTTCAAACGCACTGCATCATTCATACCCGAAGAGGCGGGGAAGGAGGTCTGTGTAGGTGGTCTACGTTCATCTTTGGCTGACGAAGAAGATGATGATTTCTTTTCATCTTTCTTATCTTTGTCTTTCGAAGAATTCGAAGAGGACTTTTCTTTATCTTTGCTGGATGCAGAGCTAGTTTTGCTAGCCGATGATGATTTGCTATCACTACTAGTTTTATTGTTATCTTTGCCGCTGGCAGTTCCAGGGGCAGCTAAGAAACGTTTCCAGTTTTTAATTAAAGTCTTGGCTAAAGCGATTACTTCTTCATCTTTGCTGCTTTTACGCAACTCATTAACAGTCATGCCAATGCGAGTTTTTGTTAAAATTTCCAAATTAATATTTAACGATTGCAATGCCTTAAGCAAATCCAAGGCTTGTTCTTGGCCCTAAAAGAGAGTAATATAGAGAACCGTTATAAGATATTTTCTAAACATATTTTTTTTTATAAAAAATTTTTGAAATCAATTTTCTCGTTATTATGCTAACGAACCCCGTAACAAAATACAGTTTGAAAGCCATTGTTTACTGGCACCCATAAAAAGCATCAAAACACCGGCTGGCTGTACCCACGACAAACTTCATAAAAGGCGCGCACGAGATATCTCTTCACACGCACTTCACTTTCAGCCTTAAAAGCATATTTAACGATTTCTCCATCATCTTAATTTCTTTCTGGAGCTCTATTTTGTCTTAATTTTTAAGGAAAACACTTACCGTGCCATCATTTGTTGTGATTTTACTCATTTTCTTTTGTATTTTAAAAACTTCCTCTTCGACACTCATTTTTCTACAGGCTATGTTAAGCTACAAAAAAGGAATATTTTTAAAGTTTTCCAGCAATCCTTGTAAACAAACTATTTCGCGCTCTTTATTTACCTGTTTTTATTAAGGTATTTTATAAATAATTTTTTAAAAATGAATTATTTCTTGCAAGTAAAGAAAATTTTGATGTGATCTCGTTGCAGAAAAATTACAGCCTTTTTTATTTCTCTTTTGTGCTTGAGATTCGCTTTTTTTCTGTATTGACAACTAGAACAATATAGCAGTGGAGTTGCCATATTGCTAAGTGTTATATGAGGACAGGGTTGTTTAAACTTATGGTAATAAAGAATTACCAGATGAATATTAAAAATTAGTTAGTAAAACTTTCCGAACAGTCATGAATTTGTAAAATGTTAAACAAGATCATTATGACGATCTACTTAGTTTCGTAACCCCTCTCTGAGGATCGCTGCTGACTATGTCCAGATGATTATTATTGATCAAGATGCTTCCGTTCAAACAACAGAACAATATACTGACCAATGAATTTTTGTGCAGCATATTACCTGCTCCATCATTCCAGTCTTGAGAAGATAACTGAAGATCCAATCCCTAATGTATTAGACGTTATATGTAGCAGTATCCTAAAGAGGTTAAGAATATAATATCGTTCAATTCTGACAACGCATCGTTAAGAATATAATTCTATTCAATCCTGACAAGTTATCTGAATCAGATGCTTTGGTGGCCATCTCTCGTATCAGACAGTGAGAGGCTACTAACTAGCCAGATGAGATTCAACTGAAAAATTTATTTTTGTTTAAATATTTTCTTCCCTCACAAACTTCTTAATTCCAGCGTTTTTAGGAAATTTGAGAATCTGGCAGCTCAACTTTTAAAATGCACCCCTGTCCAACAGCATACAGCTGTTGGGTTTTCTTCACGTTCTTTAGTGTATTCCTTTAAAAAAAATAGAATTTTAAGTAGAATTATTATAATTATAACAGAAAATTAGCAAATTAAAATGAATAATTTATTTAAAATAATACAACCCACATGGCGTCATGTAATACAACCACAACAAAGTGTATTTAAGCGGTTTTATGGTGAGAAACTAAGGAAACTCTTAAGCTGGTTTGGCTACCGTCATGTTATTTAACTTTTGCAAGATATTTTTTTATTAATAAATTGTTCTTTTAGCTGCTCCTCCTAAACGTTTTTATAAGAAAACCTCGGTTTTATTTAACGATGGCAAATATGAGGTTACATTGGATCATCGTAAACTAAAAACCCCTAAAGGTGCGCCCTTTACAGTGAAAAGTGAACCCTTGGCTATAGCTGTAGCCACTGAATTTGACAACCAAAATGAGCATATCGAACGATCAAAAATGCATTTGTCTGCCTTATGCTTTACAGCCATTGATAATCCCAATAATCATACAAAAATCGACATGGTCAATTATATGCTGAATTATATACCCACAGATACGGTACTGTTCCAGTACGGTGAGGAAGAGTCTTTGCATGCACTGCAGCGCAATGAATGGGATCCCATTATCCAATGGTTTAATGAACGTTACGGCACTAATTTACAAAAAACCATGGATATAACACCGCCAAACGTTAGCGCTGAAGATAAAATGAAAATTTCAAAATATTTACTTTCACATTCGAATGAGGTGTTGAATGGTAAGACTTAGTAGTAATATTGATTTATTCTTTGGATTCCTTGCAATTGATCATTGCATTTTACGTTACAGGTTTCGTTTTTGCAGTGGATACTTTAAAATCTGTTATATTAGCTTTTGCTTGTATTGACCAACGTATATCCGTGGATCAGGCTGTCACTTTGTCGCGTTTGGAGGAAGAGTATCAATTGAAATTTTGGGGTCGCGTAGAATGGGCCCATGATTTGTCTCAGCATGAATTACAAGCTCGTTTAGCTGCTTCTGTACTCTTTGTGCATTTTAATCGTTCCGAATATTTTGTCAAAGAGAAGATTTTAGTTTAAATACGTTTATCGTTACTTAGTTTTATCTTAAAATGTTAGAAATTGAACAGAAACTGTTATTTATGTACCTAAAGAGAGAAAACGAAATATAAATTTGGAGCCTTTTTTAAAAAAAGGTTTAAAAATGAAATACTGTGCTGGAATTTGTCAGGGCAATAGGTTTGAGGAGGACACATAGTGAGGGCAGTGCAATAGATAATGGTCTGGTCGCAGTACTCTAGCACTTCAATGCAACAATAATAAATCAGCTAAAAGGAGATGAAAGATATGATGAAATATAATTTACAAACAATTGTTGCATTCGAGTAATTTTGTTTATTTAAAGCATTAAAGAGAATCTGTCTGTCATCAACAAATTTTTCTGTTCTGAGGAGAATAGTGACTGTCTTAAATTTAATATTTTCAAAATGTTGTATGGACAGTATCCCTAATTTAATTTAGTATGCGCAGCATTAATCTGTAATTGAAGCTTTTATATTTCGAGTGAAAGTTTAATTTTTTGAATCCTCCAAACCATAATTTGCCTTTCTTCTTCACTTTTATTTCTTTCCTGTTCCAATTTTAATCTTTTTTCCTCATAGTCCTTTACATCCCTCAGGCTACGTTTAATTGATTTCATATAGTTTGAAATTTGTGTTAATATTCTAGCCTGATTAGTACTATGCCTTTCAAGCAGTTGAATACGTTTTAGGAGATTTTTATTCCGCTTTGATGCAGACCAATTTTTTCTTTTTTAAGGATTTGGTGGCGATGGCAAAAAACAACACAAACTACAACAATTTAGAAAATGCCGACTCGTATTTTGTGATGCCGACGCAGTGTTGAAAAAATTCAGTACAAGGCGAACTCATAGAAGGTGGGATTAGTATTACAATAAGTACAACAATACAAAAACAACAGGGATTTTTTTGTTGAGATGTGATCATCTTGTCAAAAAAAAGCTGACAAAATAATGACGACGGGAAGAGAAATGTTGAAAAATGTAAATGATTTTAAAAGAAAACTGACAAAAGAATAACGATGGGAAGAAAAATGTTAAAAAAATGTAAATGATTTTAAAAGAAAAATAAACAAACTTCTGACAAAATAAGAAAAAATGAAATTGATTATCAAAACAAAATACACAAAAAACAAAATTTTTTTATTATTATTATTATTTCGATCAGCTGGTAAAATACTCCCAACTTCTATGAATTCGCCTTGATTTAATTTTAATTTTTGTTCCGAAACAATCGAACTGTGCTGCCAGTTACTTTAATTTTTTAAGTAAAGTTGAACTGAACTGCCACATCATATTATATGTACAATTGTATGTATCTATTTATGTGTGTATAATATCCATTATTATCCATTTTTTTCACTTCAACAATTTCAGATTTGTTTTAATCTACTTACTTACTTAATTGGCCATAACAACCCGTTTAACGGATTTCGGCCTGCGCAACACATCCTTCCAGGCGCCTCTGCTTCTTGCGCGCCTACGCTAGTTGGTTACACCAATCGATGACAGGGCTTCCTCGATTTGGTCCTTCCAACGGATACAAGGTCGTCCTCTTCGCCGACTTCCGCAGATGCCCGCATCAAATACCCGTCTCGCCGGAGCATCCTCCTCCATTCGAACGACGTGGGCGAGCCAGCGCAGCCGCTGGATATTAATACGCTGTACAACGTCGTTGAGGAGATCATACAGCTCACTGTTGGATCGGATACGGAAATCATCGCCAACTCGTACAGGACCGAAGATCTTACGTTGGACTCTTCTCTCGAACACTCTCAAGGCCGCTGCATCAGTTCTTAATAGGGTCCATGCCTCTGCGCCATAAAGAAGCACGGGTAGGATGAGTGTCTTGTAGAGTGTTAGTTTTGTCGTACGAGAGAGGTCTCTGCTACTCAATTGTCTATTGAGACCATAGTAGCACTTGTTGGCAAGAGTGATCCTGCTCTTGATCTCCAGACTGACATCATTTCTGGTGGTAACGGCGGAGCCAAGATAGATGAATTCCTTGACCGTATCAAAAGTATAGTTATCGGCCGTAATCTGAGAATTGTTTTAATCTACAATTTCTTTGTAACACAATAAAAAATATGATCACACTCAAACCAAGAAAACAAACGAATTGCAATCATCTGCTACTGTGCTGCCTAATTGTAAAACTAACATATGGTAACCTTGTTTTTACAGAACAATTGTTCGAAGTGGGTGAATGGTTTCGGCACAAACTCTCAAAAAAAAACAGAATTTGTTCCGGAACAAGCATTTTGTTCCGAAACAATGGGTGAATCCGGCTTTACAGAACACCGAATATATGTTGATAGTTATCTACAAATGACAGCGTAGAATACTAAAGGTTCCGCCAAATAACTTTTTTTTGAAAATGCTTTAAAAAAACTAATGAATATTTTCTTAAATTTCTTTTTTTTATTTGAAAGTACAATCCTTCCGGTTAATAATGGAAAATAATTTCATTCAAATGGCTGCCTCGGCTGGCCATGCAGTAGCCTTCACGATCGGTCCAATTTTAAAGCACATTATCGATTGTGTGCAGCTGTATTTCACCAATGGCTTCACGAATATTGTCCTTTAAAGCGTCAATTCTCTCTGGCTTGCGGCGTAACACTTATCTTTGACGGCACCCCACAAATAATAGTCCAACGGTGTTAAATCGCAGCTCCGAGGTGGCCAAACGACATCAGCTCTGCGGCTAATAATGCGATCTTCAAAAACAGGGCGCAAAACATCGAGTATAGCTTCGGCTGTGTGGCACGTAGCGCCGTCCTGTTGAAACCAAATGTTGCCAATATCCTCCTCTTCAATTTTTATGGACAAAAATTCGTTCAACATGGCCCGATAACGATCGCCATTGACTGTAACGGCCACTCCTTGCTCATTTTCGAAGAAAAATGGCCCAATTATGACTCTGGACCAAAATCCGCACCAAACAGTGACTCGTTTTGGGTGCGTCGGCTTTCAATGTATGCGTGCGGGTTTTCTGTGCCACAAATGCGACAATTTTGCTTGTTTACATACCCGCCAAGATCAAAATGAGCTTCATCTGAAAAGATAATTTTTTTTTTGCCAAAATCGGCATCTTCTGTTGTAGGCTACTGCATGGCCAGCCGAGGCAGCCATTTGAATGAAATTATTTTCAATTATTAACCGGAAGGATTTTACTTTCAAATAAAAAAAGAAATTTAAGAAAATATTCAGTAGTTTGTTTTTTAAAGCATTTCCAAAAAAAAAGTTATTTGGCGGACCCTTTATAATAAGCGAATTTGCATTTAAATTTTGTTTTAAAAATTATTATCGTTTTCTTTAAATATATTTTTCTTTATTGCATACTTAAGTTTGTGTTTTTTGTTGTATTTTTTTAAATTAATTTTATTATTTAATAATTTTTTAATTATGCTTAAATTCGGTAAGCATTTTAAAATATATTTTTTTATAAAAAAGAAAAATAAATTTAATTAAATATATAAGTATGTATACAATATATAACTTGCTGTTGTTGTTAAAACGAAATTGGTTCTTTAAAAATGATAACAATCAATGCCTTTTAAATTTGTTCATGTGAGGGTCGTGGGTCGATTCCCATCAGAGACTCTGGTCTGTGACACTAAACCGAGCATATGGTCAAGTTACTTCGCTTGTATAGATATAATTAGAATATAATTTGTAATTGTATTGTAATTAATTAAATAAATAAATAATAATTTTTTTAATTTTTTAATATTTATTTAGTTTTTTTACTTCTCTTACTTTTCTTATATTTTAAAATAACATTTTTAAATTTATTTTTTATTCGTTTAGTTAAACACATTTTAAACAAAATTGTCCTTTAATTTTTTAATATACATTTAATATACTCAAAAAATAGGCGAGGTTTGTTTATATTTATTCATTTATAAAATTAAATCGAATTTTAATTTTTAAACTTCTTATGTATGTATGTAGGTAGTTTGTATAACAAGCATTGGTTGGTATCAAAAACAAGCATTTCTTAGGTTATAATAATTTATAAAAAATTTGTAATTCTTGTTTGAAGAGAGTTAAGCAATAACAGCGAGTGAAAACGTTTTGTTTATTTGTTTTTCTCAATAATTATTTTAAGCTTAACTTCTCTACGCTATAAATATAAATAATAAAGTTAATTTAAACTTTAAATAAATATTTCAAATAAATTAATATTGTATGTTTTAATATAAAATTTAAGCTAAATAATTATAATAATTTTATAAAAATTATAATTTGCTTTTAAGGATAATATAGTGAAGGTTTTTCTTTGGGTTCCAAGCATTAACCCTAAAATGTTATATAAGCATAGTAAAATATTGAAAGAAATTTTGATTTTCATTATTGCAAGTGATTGACCTTTAAACTTCTTTCAAAACAAATTCTTTAATACTTAAAAAGAATATAATGATCATGTAAGGACGCTGAATTAATACAATAAACGATCATTGTGTTGTCTGAGAAAGATAAGTATGCCTTAATATAAAGGGTGATTTTTTAGCTATTATATTTTTTGCAACACTGGTTTAAACAGCTTACGCACGTTTCGTGTCTTGTTTCACTGTCAAACATCTTCAGTTTGGTCTATAATTTAACCATGAATTGTCTTACAAACGAACAACGCCTGCAAATCATTGAATTTTATTATCAAAATGCGTGCTCTGTTAAGAAAGTTCATCGCGCGCTTAATTGTGTTCAGCGACGAAGCTCATTTTTGGCTCAATGGATACGTAAATAAGCAGAATGGTCGATTTTGGAGCGAAGATCAGCCAGAAGCATTGCAAAAGCTACCAATGCATCCAGAAAAAGTCACAGTTTGGTGCGGTTTATGGGCTGGTGGCATCACTGGTGGTGGCACTTCTTCAAAGATGCTGCGAAGCGTAACGTAACTGTGAATGGTGAGCGCTACCGTGAGATGATATCCAACTTTTTTTGCCCAAAATGCAAGAGCTTGACTTGCATGACATGTGGTTTCAACAAGACGGTGCCACATGCCACACAGCACGCATAACAATGGACTTATTGAGAGGCGAGTCCGGTGAACATTATATTTGACGTTCGGGACCGGTCAATTGGCTGCCCAGATCGTGCGATTTAACGCCTTTAGACTACTTTTTGTGGGGCTATGTTAAAGCTCATGTCGATACAGACAAGCCAACATTGAAGCATTTATTCGTGAGATGCCGGCCGAAATGTTGGAAAAAGTATGCCGAAATTGGACTAAGCGGATGGACCATTTGAGGCGTAGTCGCGGTCAACATTTGCATGAAATAATCTTCAAACATTAAATTATATGGACCGTACTATCGATTCAAATAAAGATTTCGTGTATTTTTCTGAATTTTATGTTTTGTTTTGAAAATTTTTCCTATAGCTCTTAAAAAATCACCCTATATATAGGAATGAATGTGTGTTTATTTGTTTGTGGGTTTGTTTGAAGTCTATAGACGGCTAAACGGCTGGACCGATTTTCTTGAAATTTTAACAATACCTGCCTGTATGTCTGGAAGGAACTATATTTTAAAATTTCAAATAGGCGAAATGCCAATCCCACATACCAATGTAAAATTGAATGTTTGTTTGTTTGTACCTTATAGAATCGTAAACTATGCATTTGATAATGTTATGATCTGTAGCAAAGTTGTTGCGCATGAGCCGGAAGGAAGGTTTCTAAGTTGGTATGACTAATTTCCGGCAGGTGGCCCCACTGAAAATTACTTAGAATCAATTAAATCGTAAACTGTGCATTTGATCATGTTATGATCTTTAGCAAAGATGTTGCGCATGAGCCGACGAACGCTTCTAAGTTGGTATGACCAATTACCGATAGGTGACGCCACTGAAAATTACTCAAAATGAATTAAATCGTAAATTGTGCATTCTTTAACAAAGTTGTTGCGCATGAGTCGACGGAGGTGGGTGCGATTAATTTCCGATGGATGGCGTCAATGAAAATTATTCAAAATAAATGACAAGCAATTAGTGGACCTACACCTCAAGCACGAAAGAAAAGAACATTACGAGGCTCAGAATCAGACGAGCATTAAGACTGGAAAATCTTCGAGTATATGCCGCTGAGACCCGTTCGCTTGAACCACTTGAACAACGAGAAGTGTGATTAGAAACTGATCGAATGCGTACTTCTCAGGCCTGTTCATCTGAATCCTCAGGACAGCGGGAAACAAAATCAATAAAAAGATTAAATTAAATTAATTAAAAAAATTAATTGGACATTTATGTAATATCTTTCCTTCAAATTTATTGTAGTTGGTGGCGCAGGAACTCGGGCAGGATACAGCTAGTAATCAATAAACGACCACCAGAATATGTAAAATGGACCAAATGGATTCCAAGCATTATTTGTCACTTTAATACAACGTGCATGTCCTGGTAAACATGTGTGTTACGGGAGAGCCATTATATATATAGGGCCGATGAATATCAAATAAAATATTACGTCTTATCAATGCAATATAGAATGGAGCCTCGTTTCGAATCACTCATAGCATTCAGATATAACTGGAATGTTAAATAATGTTGGGAAAATTTGTGGGAGACTTCTTTTCGCATCGTCTGAAGGGAAAAAAGATTTCTATCTTAATTCTAAGGCTCTAAAGTATAATTTAATCGTTTATTTTAAAGTTAGTAAGTATACTAATTCCTTCCTTAATATGTTTTCGGTGAGACTAAAATAATATTGAGACCAGAAGATGTTTTTCATTGAACCTCTATAACTTAAATTTAACGCCGAAGAGATATACATATACACTCAGCCACAACAGTATACATACGGTTAACAAATTTCAGAAATTTTTTAACCAATCCGTTTTCGTTGAAAATCTTTATAATTGTTTGACAACTTTCCTAGATTTTAAGACTGTCTTGGTTAAAAAATTTCTGAAATTTGTTAACCGTATGTATACTTTAGTAACTGTGTGTACATACGTACATAATTGGTCCTTACAACCCTTCAGTCAGGATTACGACCTAGCTGCTCACACCATTTATGTTGTGTGTGTTAATTTTATACATGAGTGGCGGGACCAGCAGTTTAAAGTCGACTCCGAACGATGGATTTTTTTTATTTGCTCTCAGAGCTTTTGCCAGAAATGTGCTGAGAGGAAGTCGCCGCAGAAATATTTTCATATTTTCGTTTTGACCTGGGGGTTTGAACCGTAGCCTCACGCCTAATAAGCCCGCACACTACCTTCTAGACAACGGCATCTTCGAAAGCCCATCTGCTCGCTCAAAATTTCACGAAAATTCTCCCATGATCTAAGGCCCCAGTAGAGTGTAACCGTATGCTCCCTGTTCAGCCGATTTAGCTTCATTAAACAGTCCCAAACTATCTTCGATTTTAAGCCCATAAAAGACGAGTGCGTGAATAACGGTGTGACTGTCAAATATTATTGCCAGGTATTGTCTTTTGTACCTCCTATCCAAATTGAATTCAACACATCTTTCGATGCCAAAAACTTTCGCTTGGAATATACCCAAGAGTTTCCCCATGAGTTCTGAGCAGAGATCAGCAATGAATCGTTTTTACCGCTACTCATAAGCAGTCATGAAATTTTGAATATAAGTGAGTCAACAATATTGAAATTTAACAATCTACTCTGATGCATTCGTACTCACTACAGCGTTGATTTATAAGATGCAACGAGTATGAGTACAACGTTGACATCAAACTTAAGCCATTCATCATAAGCCTACTCATTTAGATTCATAACTTTAGAAAAATTCGAGTGATTCAAATTATTCATCAAAATTTACAGTCTTAGTTGTTGTTGCATTTACAACAAAAGAAAAAGACACGACTTCTAAGAGATATAACTTTAATATATTTTTACCTTGCCCTAGTAAAGAAATGCTAAACTGGCTTCCTACTGTGCTTCTCGCTAAGCAGGCAGCCAAGTTTGCTGCGACTAGACTTAATGCTCTCTCTCGTTGGCACATTGTTCCTTCTGGTCACTCCACTATTCTGGAGGTTGATCCAGTGGTCCCTGTGAACATGGACTATTTCGCTGCTGAATATTGTCTTGACAGATGTTTCCACTCTCTGATTCCAAGAAGGGATGACTGGAATCCTAATACGGTCGTCCCCCCGGAAGTCCTGGATATATATACCGACGGCTCTAAACTCGATAATGGGGTTGGAAGCGGTGTCTACCCTGGGAAACTGGACCTAAATATTTCTCTCCGTCTGCCGGACTACTGCAGTGTGTTTCAGGCGGAGGTAGTGGCAATTTACCGGGCCGTTCAGTGGATCCTCGTCAACGATGCTCCTTTCAATCGCGTCTCGATCTTTTCTGATAGTCAGGCTGCGATAAGATCTCTATCGTGTTTCGTGAATAACTCTGGGATCGTTAGGGAATGTCGCCGCTGTCTCTACCTTCTCTCGGCGCGCTTCACCAGTGTCTCTCTGGTGTGGGTCCCCGGGCACAGTGAAATTCCGGAAAACTGCAGGGCCGACGAGCTCGCCAGAGCTAGTGCGCTCCTTCCGGAATCCTCTTCTGTTGAATTGGGTACGGCACTTACCTCGGTCAAGTTGACCATTGCGCGGAGGTTCTTTCGGGACGCCAACCTATCCTGGGTCAATGAGGAGTCCTGCTCTACCGCTAGACTCACCTAGCCCAAGATGGATAGAAGGCGTACCAACCGATTACTTGGTCTTGGTCGTGATGTCATCTCGACTACAGTGGCCGTGCTTACAGGTCATTGCGCCATGGGTAGACACTCGGACAGAATGAGGCTCCCTTTCAACGACTTCTGCCGTGGATGAAGGTCCACTGAGGAAGAGGAGACTGTTGTTCACTTTTTTTGCCAGTGCTCGTCTCTTGCTAGGTGTAGATATAGGTTATTTGACTCCCCATTTCTTGTCAGCTTGACAGAGCTATCATCTATTGACATCAAGGATATAGCTTCGATCATCAAACTTTCTGGCTGGTTTTCCAGTGCGGGGTAGTCGTGCTTTTGTTGTGCAGCCCTTGCGTTGACCAAGTTCTTCCTCTCCCCTGATTTAGAGGAACTTGGTTAGTACAGGGACTGCGTTCACCCGCGGCATCACAACGGGCCGCTATACGTGCTCAAGTGAGCTTTGTGATAACAGAGCTACCACTCCGACCTAACCTAACCTAGTAAAGAAATTAAGAGTGAATATAACAGCTCTTTCAACCTAACCTTAAAAAAATGATTTCTATGTTTAAGTTTAGTTTCAAGCTGTTATCTCCTACAGTAAAATCGACTAAAGGAACCACATTATTATTATAATTTAAATTTAAAACTTCAATTAATTTCCCTAATTATCCTTCTTTAGTCACCCTTAAATTCATAATGATGATGTTGTCTGTAATAAATAGTTGAAATTAAACGTTTGTTAATGAATAAAAAGCGATTACTCGTTAAATTTTTCTGTTTTTTTATTGGATTATTAAAAATTTTTATTAAACAATAGCACAAAAAAAAATTGTTATTAAAGTAAGAACAACAGTGGTTTTTATTAATTATTTTTTTTCTTTTTTTGTTTGTTTCTTTTTTTTTTTTGATTAATTAAAATATAATGCAGTTAAGCCCAGTGTTAAACCGAAATTTCGGGAAAGCCCTTTTATTTTTGGAAAAGAAGAAACTATAGCGGGAATATATTTCTTTACTTTAGTAAGTACCACCCATATTTTACGATCAAACCCAGCAGATGTTTTGTTTTTTTAATTTTTCAGTTTACATTCCGATTATCCAAAAAATCTGCAGCCGGTATCAGAGGAATAATTATAGATTAGAGAGGTAACGCTCTTAAGTGATCATTTTAACATGGAAAATCACAGACGTACGAAGACCCTTCGTTATAGCCTAACGATATGAATTGTAAATGATAAAATTAAGTCAGAATTTATGACAACACTCCCTAATTGTAAAAGAAGAAAAAGACCACTAGGTGCAGGCTTTATATCATGGGGCTTTACTATATGGCCAAACAAACAAAAGAAATATAATTATGGCCGAAAAAATAGGAAATATCGGGTCCGCCATCTAACTTTTTTTTTTATCAACTAGTGCTTATTTCGTGAATGGTAACACTTAGCTCATGTCTGATTTGACAGATAATTAGTTTTATCCTTCCGCTGAACGAATATGGCTATGTATACGCTTGAAAAACGCTGGGAAATATTGCGACATTACTTTGAAAATCATGGTAATGTTGCAGAATATGTGCGAAAATTGCGTACGGATTTTGGAAGAAGAGAAGCACCGTCAGCTCCGTATGTTCGTTATCTTGTGAAAAAAAAAGTGAAAGAAACTGGCATCCTCATCGATAAACCAAAGCGTGAAAAGCCAAAAACAGTGCGTACACCCGAAAATATTGCTGCTGTGGCAGAAAGTGTGCGTGAAGCGCCATCAACATCAATTCACCGTCGTTCTCAACAATTGAACATTTCGGAGACATCATTTAGACGAATTTTGCATAAAGACCTTGGTATGACGCCATACAAAGTCCAATTGGTTCAGGAGTTGAAG
Source organism: Sarcophaga variegata (assembly GCA_932273835.1). Taxonomy (NCBI): domain Eukaryota; kingdom Metazoa; phylum Arthropoda; class Insecta; order Diptera; family Sarcophagidae; genus Sarcophaga; species Sarcophaga variegata. The sequence goes on along the minus strand of OW026361.1, from coordinate 11,169,286 downwards.
CCAATTGGCCATCCAATGCGTTTTCACTTCGCTAAGTGGGCCTGCGATCGACTTACAGAAAATGCCGATTTTGGCAAAAAAAATCATCTTTTCAGATGAAGCTCATTTTGATCTTGGCGGGTATGCAAACAAGCAAAATTGTCGCATTTGGGGCACAGAAAACCCGCACGCATACATTGAAAAGCCGACGCACCCAAAATGAGTCACTGTTTGGTGCGGATTTTGGTCCAGATTCATAATTGGGCCATTTTTCTTCGAAAATCAGCAAGGAGTGGCCGTTACAGTCAATGGCGATCGTTATCGGGCCATGTTGAACGAATTTTTGTTCACAAAAATTGAAGAGGAGGATATTGGCAACATTTGGTTTCAACGGGACGGCGCTACGTGCCACACAGCCGAAGCTACACTCGATGTTTTTCGCCCTGTTTTTTAAGATCACATTATCAGCCGCAGAGCTGATGTCGTTTGGCCACCTCGGAGCTGCGATTTGACACCGTTGGACTATTATTTTGTGGGGTGCCGACAAGCCAGAGACAATTAACGCTTTAAAGGACAACATTCGTGAAGCCATTTGTGAAAGACAGCTGCACAAAATCGATAATGTGCTTAAAAATTTGAACGATCGTGTAGGCTACTGCATGGACAGCCAAGGCAGCCATTTGAATGAAATTATTTTCCATTATTAACCGGAAGGATTGTACTTTCAAATAAAAAAAGAAATTTGAGAAAATTTTCAGTAGTTTTTTAAAGCATTTTCAAGAAAAAAAGTTATTTAGCGGACCCTTTATTTAGGAAATGATAGGAGATGATATTTATTGGGTGATATGTTATGTATGATACGTTGTGATGGAATGGTAGGGTATGATATGGAGTATGAATATATGATATGATATGCTATGATGTGATATGATGTAATATTATATGACTGTTTCAAAAGGTACAATAAGCCTTATAATTTTTTTCCTCGAATTTCAAATGGGCGTGGCATTTTGCAAACAAAGTGAGTAGTTATTATAATTTATTTAGAAAACTATAGAAGCTAAAGCCTTTAAATATTATTGCCATTATTACGACACGTATTTGTATTATTTAACAAAGCCTGTGAGGCAAGTTTAGGCTGCCTTCCAAAATGTATCAATACAAAGTTTGTATACAGTTCTACTACTATACGGTATATAAACTATTTGGATATGCAAAGTAACCAAACAATGCATCAACTATAAACCCGATGCCTGATTGCTTTTTGACTGCGTTAAAAATACACATTGACGAAGTTTTGAAATGGAATACATTGTATATATTTTGTACAGCGGCATTATGAAACACGATACTTTGTTCAAACACAAAGCAACTAACATTTTGGAAGGCAGCCTTAATTTTAATTCATAAGAGGACTTTGTAAGCAAAAGAATCGAGTGGCTCCCTTCTTAACTGTCTCCTAGACATTTTTGGTATTGGAAATTGCTTTACAACGAGACTTCGTAACAAAAAGTGAATGGATCTTGGGGCAGAAGCAGGTGTTTTTGTTTACAGAATGAAATATTCCGGAACCCTGATGGGTATCCTTCAAGCCGAGTTCTATGCCATCGAAAGATTTGCTCAATTTAACAAATTAGATGGAAGGTACAAACAGACAAGAATAGGGACAAAGGAAGCGTTCGTCCCTCTATGCATAAAATATAGAAAAACGAGGCAACAACTTTCAAAGAATTTAAAAGATTTTCTGAAAGAAGAGATTGACTACAGCTTTTTAAAGAATTTAGAAGATTTTCTCGCCAAATACTGTTCAGCAATACTCTGGGCACTAATTGCAGCGAATTTCATTAGAATCGAGATTCGTAGAAAATAAAGGCAAATGCGCGGGCACAACCAGGACAGCCATTGAAGGGGAAGCCGAAGTTACAACTGATGCTAGCAGCGGAGACAAATAAGTCGTAGAATAAGCTGAAGCCATTCATAGAGGATAGAAGGAAATAAAGTTCCATTATTGAGACGCATATAGGAACAATGTGAATTTACATATATTGTTACGCAAATCGAAACGACCTAATATCGATTAACAATAAAAACAATAAACAAAATCTACCAGCTGCACTAACACATACATCGAACTTGTTATAAGTAAACCAGCTACAACAAGTATGAGAGAAAAAGGGATAGCCAACATAAGCAAAGTACACAAACAACAATGTAGTAGCGATAAAGTTCTCGAGAAGGCGTGAACACGAACCTTCCACTTCAGGAAAGTTCGTTATGCTGTAGTTACCCACACGTAACGTAACGTACCGCAACGAACGTTCTCTTTTTAGCACATGGAGAACAATGTAAACGACTACCGAAATGTTCTCTCTCGTTAGCAAAACGAAACGTGACATGTGAACATGAGAGATGATGAGCAGTGTTGCCACGAAAAAAAATTTTGTAACCAACATTTGTGAAAGAATCACCAAATAAGGAAAAGGCTAGACTGTCAAGGTTGAGGAACAGAAAATCAAGATTATTTAAGAAGTTTGTTAGATCAGGTACTGATATTGATTATGCTCTTTACTCTAGGGCGCGTGCGGATTATCGTAGAATGAATCATTACTGTTATGAGGAATATATGATTAGGGACAGGTCGAACTTCGCTAGCGATCCTAAGTCGTTTTATGACTTCGTTCGAGCTAAACGTAAATCCTCTTTGTTTCCCACTGAGATGTTTTATGGGGACGTATCGTCCTCTAATTACCTTGATATTTCGAATATGTTTGCTGACTTTTTTCAGTCTACTTATAGGCAGTTGGACTCGGGACCTTATCTGAGTAGCGGCTTTTCGTATCCTTATTCAGTGGGAAGTGTCTCTATTTCTAATATATATTCATTTGATGAGGAATCTGTTCTTGAGTCTTTGTCTGGACTGAAACTTACATACTTGCCGGGCCCTGACGGGGTACCGGCCTGTATTTTGAGAAAGTGCGCTGTTGTTTTGAGTGGTCCTTTGACCTTTATATTCAATGGGCTTCTGAGGGCTGGTCATTTTCCATCTATTTGGAAGAGTTCATTTATAATTCCTTTGCATAAGTCAGGTAATAAATCCAATATTTCCAATTACAGGGGTATTGCCAAACTCAGTGCTATTCCCAAGTTAATGGAGAAACTGGTGACGGATTATCTCTCTTTTAATACGAGATCTTTAATATCCCCTTTCCAACATGGTTTTTTGAAAGGTAGGTCGACTGTCACTAATCTTCTTGAATTTACTACGCATGTTTTCAGGGGTTTTCTTGCCAGGGCTCGGACTGATGTAATTTATACTGATTTCAGTAAAGTTTTTGATAGGTCAATGATGTTGATCATAGAATTTTGCTTCTTAAACTTTCATTAATCGGCATTCCTGATATTATTCTTCGTTGGCTAGACTCCTACCTCTCCCTTAGGACTCAGAGGGTAATGTTTAGGAATGTATTGTCTAAGACAGTATATGTTACTTCTGGTGTTCCGCAGGGTAGCCATTTGGGTCCTTTACTGTTCTTATTGTTTCTTAATGATCTTCCTTGTGCTATTTCTGATTGTAATATTCTGATGTATGCTGACGACGTTAAATTATTTTATACTTTTGATGATGATCATGGTCAGGCTGTTCTTCAGCGAAATATTGATTTGTTTGTAACTTGGTGTAGAATTAATTTAATGGATCTTAACTTGAAGAAATGTAAATGCATGGTTTTCTCTCGCGGGTGAGTAATTTCGTCCATTTATGTGATTAATTCTTGCCCTTTGGAAACTGTGACTACATTTCTTGATTTGGGAGTATTATTGGATATGAAATCTGTCTTTTATTGATCATATTAGTATGATGATTGGCAAGGCTCGGGCTGTTCTTGGTTTTGTGAAAAGATGGGCTAGGGAATTCATTGATCCTTATATAACGAGACTGCTATACATTTCACTTGTTAGACCTATTTTGGAGTATGCGTCTATTATTTGGAATCCACACTATCGTTGTCATAGTGATTCCATTGAGTCTGTGCAGAAGCAGTTTTTATTATTCTGTTTACGTGGCTTAGGATGGGATTATGCCAATGGGTTTCCGTCATATGAGGCTAGATTAGGTTTGATAAAACTTCCAACTTTGGAACGTAGAAGGACTGTTTTAGGGGTTTGTTTTGTTTTTAATCTAATTAAAGGTGATATCGATTCTGAGTTTTTGCTTTATAACCTGAATTTCAGTATTCCAGCAAGATTTTCACGACACTATCGTCCTCTTTCTTTAGATTTTTATAGAACGAACTATGGTTGTAATTTTCCTTTTCGTAGATTATGTAACGATTTTAACATATATTATGATTTTTATTGATTTTAATAGTAGTGTTTGTAATATAAAACGTAGCTTATATGCTGGCATGAATTTGTGGATTGTTGTGTAGAAATGTATTATCGTTCTTGTTATACGTAGTTCATGTTTATTGTAACTTTATTCAGCTTGTGATTAATTTCTGTAGCTGTCTTATGTTCTCGTTGACTTTACTTTTCCCTTACCCGCTATAGTCCGGACTGTAGTGTGTACGTGTCCCTATGTAATGGGGACGAGCCCTCCGCGGTCGGGTGAGGATGGGTTAGTGTGAGGCCGGGGACGTTCGATAATGACCAAAATTAAATTCGAAGTTTTTTTATTTAATTTTTTTTTGAAATTTAAATTATAATTGAGGAAAAAGATACAAAAAATAACAAAATAAAATTATAGTCTTACTAATTAATTATTTTTAACAAACAAAACAGAAGTTATTTTTATAAGAAAAATAATAACCAAATCCAGAAAAATCTACACATTGAACAAAAAACAGCAACACTGATTAAGAGTCTGTATACCAATTTCTTTGCATAGTGTTGTATTCGTTTGTGTGTTGCTTTGTGTTCTGTTTCGTTTTTATTTACATTCTTCGTTGACATATGTCCCGTTTTGAACGTTTCTATAACTACACAAACGTTTTTAAAGCTACGTACGTTACGATTTTACGTTTCTTACGCTTGGGTAACCAAGGCATTAGACTGGTTGTGTCGGACTATAAAAGGGCAAGACAAAGCAGGCAGCAGTCAGTAAGAATTCAGTCAGCCTTGTGTGAGATTGCGTGTGAACAAAACAGTTTGAAGAATAACGAATAAACAGATAATTGTTGTAGTTATTGTTATATACGTGGTACAAAGGTATTTGCAATTAATAATGTTTGAAGAAAAAGCGAATTTGAAAAATATAACGTAGAAAAGATTGGAAGAAAAATATAAAAAAAAGATTTGTATGTAGACTTGTTGCTTTGACTGTGTATATGTATGTACTACGGAGGCAGTAAAGCACATTACGTATTTGGATTGTAATTTCTTTTCTTTTCCAAAAAAAAAACCAAACTCCCCTGCTTTCGGTTTAACATTTTTAGTGTCTTTTTTCTTTTTGATTCGTTTTAATCTAAAATGAATTGTTTTTTATAGTTTTTTTCTCTTTAAATTTTTTTTTTTATAATTTAAATAATTTTCTTTTTTTTAACTATTACACAGCATTTGTTTTAATTTTTTTTATTTGTTTAATAAAAAATAAAAACTTATTGAATGTTTTTGGTTTTGTTTTTGTATTTAATTAAATATTATTTTATTTGTCCTACTTAATAATAAATTTTGAAAATAAATTACAATTACAATTTGTTTTAATAATGGTTTTTTTGTTTTTTTATTAATTTATTAAATAATTAAATAAAAAATATTGTTTTTTTTTTTTGGTTTTGTTACTAAGTTCTCATTATTGAGTTTTAAATTTATTTTTGGATTTGATTTTGAATTTAAATACAATTAATTTGTTTTTTTTTTCAATATTCTTTTAGCATTAATTTATTATCAATAACTTGCTTATTTTGTTGTTGTTTTTGCTTTTTTTAATTAATTTTTTGTTGTTGTTGTTTTTAGCTCATAAAGTGGCAAACTGAATTGTAATAATTTCTAGATTTTCTTATGCTGGTTTTTGTTTGTTTTTTATTTTTTTGGTTTATGTAATGCATAATGAGTTATAAGGCTGGGCCCTGTTTGTTTTTTTTTGTTCATTCATTTCCTTTACATAATTTGGTTTTTTCCATATTTTTTCTTTTTTGGTTTTCATTTAAATTGTCATTCAATGTTTTCTTTTAATCGTAATCATAATCGTTTTTAGTTTTTCTTCTTCTTTTTTTATTTTAACAAAGTAATGTTCACTTATGCTGATATGCTACAATTAAAAAGCTTAAAAAACTAAAGCTTCTTAGAAGCTGAACTTAATAAAAAAGCCTCTTCTCTTTTTTTTTATTACAATTTTTTGTTTTTGTTTAATGACCTTTTTGTTTTTTTTTGTTTTTTAATTTGTAATTATTGCTGTTGTTTTTGTTTTAATATATTTTTTTATACATAATTTGTGGTGTATATATGTGTAGGTAGGCGAGTAGTGAGAGAATTATCGATCAAAAAAATTTTTTGAATTTAAAAACTTAAAATACGTTTAAGAATCGAATTGTTTTTAATTGCTTAGCTACAGTTCTCACCAGGTTAAGTTTTCCCAGGGGCAAGTCAAGGTTTGTACAGTTGAAAACCGATACACGGACTGCAGAAAAATTGCACGATAGAGGGCATATGTATGTGTAGGCCTATTCTATTTCATTTTTAGAAGAATAACTAGCTGAATTCTGCGCGTGTTACTGCGCCACCAACTAAAATAAATTTTAAGGAAAGATATTTCCCAAATGCCCAATTAATTTTGAATCATTTTATTGATTTTGTTTCCCGTTGTCCTGATGATTCAGATGAACGGGCGCGAGTAGTACGCATTCGATCAGTTTCTAATCACACTTCTCGTTGTTCAAGTGTTTCAAGCGAACGGGTCTCAGCGGCATATACTCGAAGATTTTCCAGTCTCAATGCTCGTCTGATTCTAAGGCTCGAACTGCCCTTTCCTTCCGTGCTTGAGGTGTAGGTCGACCAATTGCTTTTTGGTTTTCATTCATTCATTTTGGATAATTTTCAGTGACGCCATTCATCGGAAATTAATCGCACCCACCTCCGTCGACTCATGCGCAACAACTTTGTTAAAGAATGCACAGTTTGCGATTTAATTGATTTTAAGTAATTTTCAGTGGCGCCACCTGTCGGAAATTGGTCGTACTACCTTAGAAACCTTCGTCGGCTCATGCGCCAAAACTTTGTTAAAGATTATAACATGATCAAATGCACAGTTTACGATTTAATTGATTTTAAGTAATTTTCAGTGGCGCCACCTGCCGAAAATTAGTCATACCAACTTAGAAACCTTCCCCGACTCATGCGCAACAACTTTGCTAAAGGTCATAACATGATCAAATGTAGCATTCATTTTTATATGGATATGCGGGCGTGGCACCTCGCCTACTTGAAATTTTTAAATAAAAAGTAGCCTATAGTTCATTCCGGACATACAGGAAGGTACTGTGAAAATTTCAAGAAAATCGGTCCAGCCGTTTAGCCGTCTATAGACTTCAAACAAACCAACAAAAAAAAAAAAAAAAAAAACACACACATTCATTTTTATATATAAGAAGAAGATGAGAATATATTGAAATCGGGAGGATTACCTACGTATTCCTCTTACTTACTTATTTAATTTCTTATAATTACAACATTTTGTTTAGGATTACGATCTAGCTTCGCACACGACCCATTTTCATATATGAGTGGAGGGATCTACAGTTTGCCGTTGACTCCCAAAGACAGAGTTTTGAGAAACTTTTCGTGGCAATTTTATTTCCAACTTCTTCTTCCTCCCGGGTTTGGAGGAACTTGGTCAGTATAGAGACTGCGTTCACCTGAAGCGTCACAATGGGCTGCTATGCATGCTCAAGTGAGCTTTTGGTATCAAAGCTACCACTCCAAACTACCTACAAGACTACGGCCACTCTTAATATTAGAGAGGCAAAGAAAACCAGCTTTACAGCGACATTGAAAACCTTGTTGGATTCAAATTCGTTTAACATGTTAGTGAATACTAGATTTTCGAAGAAACATTTCAGAAACAAGTCGAACTCGAACTTCATTAGTAGGCTTCGTGACCAAAAAAAACGAGCTGCTGACAGCTAACTTCTTAACTGTCTCTTGGACTCGTGTCATATTGGGAAATGCTTTACAAGGAGTCTGAGCACCAAAAGTGAATGAATTAATCTGGAAGCTAAATACCCTTAATAAAGAGGGAACATTTTGTGGTATGCGGAATCGAGTGACTCACAGCTCCCTTCTTAACTGTCCTCTAGAGTCATATCATATTGGGAAATGCTTTACAAGGAGTTTGAGTACCTAAAGTGAACGGATTAAGCTGGAAGCTAAATACTCTTAATAAAGAGGGAAAATTTTGTGGTCAACGGCTGTGTTTAGAACGAACCTTAGCACAGAAGCGAGCTACTTGGTTTCGGAATGAAGTGTTCCCAGCACATGAGAAAATTCACGGATATCTTTCAAGCAGAAGTCTAAGCCATTTGATGATGTGCTCAATTCAACTTGGATAGAAATTATAAAAGACGGGTCATAACAATGCTATCTGACAGTCAGGCCGTTATCCGAGAACTAATCTTCTAGGCGGTTGAACCGAAGAAACCGGGAAAACTGAATCAATTAGATGAGGAAAATAAGGATACACTTTGTTGGATTCCAGATCATGTGGGAATTTGCAACAATGACCAGGCAGGAGGATGGGGCCAAAACCTATGCGCAGAGAGGGAACAGATGTTTTTGAAAGTTATACTCAACAAAAAGGGGGTAGACAGAGCCAAGTAAGCCTGAAGCGATCAATAATGTTGTTGAGGAATATGTATAATAGTAGATTTAAATCGTGTCCCCCTTCCCCTAGAGAGGGGAACACATGTTTTAGAGAGTAATACTCAACAAAAAGGGGATAGGCAGAACCAAGTGAACTTGTAGCGACCAATACTGTTGTTGAGAAATTTGTATAAGAGTTGATTTGAATCGTGCCCTCCTTTCCCTAGAGGGGAACAGATGTTTTAGAGTGTTATACTCAACAAAAAGGGGTTAGAGAGAGACCAGTGAGACTGAAGCGATAAAAACTTTTGTTGAGAAATTGCTATAAGACAAGATTTGAGTTGTGCATCAGATTATTCAGGAATAAAATGAGACAGGGCACTACACCCTTAAAGAACAATTGGTCGGAAAGGAGATTCTCTCTGTGATAATGAAAACGAATCTTCAGAATACATTCTTGGAACCTGCAAATTGATTTTTCATTGCATTTTTCGAAAACTTCTTTTTCATTGCATAGCCATTGAAGCCCCCAAGAAAACTTATACCCCATGTGATGAACTGTTACATAATTTAGATGCGTTTTTCGTTTTTTTTTTTTCGAATAAGCCGAAGTTTTTAGTTTTCTTTTCAATTTTAATTTTATGAATAAAATTTTTAAAACGAGTAATCGGTTTTTTCTGCTTGTTTTGTGGGTTGATAGTTGTTATTAAAACGTATGCGAGTAAACTGTAAAGGGTTTATTTTTTTTTGAATTTGTTTAATAATAATGCCGAGTTTTCTTTTTTTTATATTTACATAAATTGCCTCAAAAAACAAATCAATCAATAAAATATTCAAAACATTATAGAGTTTTTTTGTCTCAAAATTTATAAACATTTTTCTTGGTTTTTTCTTTCTTTTTTTTCTGTTTTTATTATAGGTTTTAATAGGTTTTTCTTTCTTTCGTTTTCGTTTTCATTTGTCATTTCGAATAAATTTGTTTTAAACTATTAACAATTTTATTTTAGCTAAAGTAACTGTTTATTATTATTATTATTATATATCATATCATATCATATTATTATTATTATTATTATGCTATAATATAATTTATTTATTTATTTATATGTAATTAATTATTAATTTAAATTAGTTTACTATTTAGTTAATAAAGTTACTTTAGTTAAATAATAACCATTTTAATCCATCTGCTCTTGTTTTTTTTTATAACACTAAGCTACAATTGTTCCTAATATGCCATTTACACTACAGCGAAATCTAGTAGATTAGATTTCAAATCTTGATCAAAATCTAGATCGTTTACACTGGATTTATTTGACTGTAGCAAGATTTCATTTTAATAACAAAAACAGCTGACTGAAATTTAAAATAAAATAATAATGTTTTAGTTTAACCCTAATCAAGTCAGGAACAATTTTTACAAATCAAGCCAAAATGTGTTTCAGAGGCACATACAAAGAATTTACGTATTAATTTTGTTAACTTATTTTTATTTTATTAAATTTTTTCTTCTCAGTTACATAAATGAAATGTTATTTATTTATTTTCGCATTTTAAGCAAACTAGAACTTTTGAACAATGCTCGTTGCAAGTATTTTTGTGGTAAATACTGCAAGACTGCTTACACATACTGCATATCTTCGGTGGGCACATATAACATCTCCGTCGCACATTTGTCTGCCTTGGCTGGTTTGAGAATTCATACTCGTGTTGTATGGACCGAACATTGGAGAAATTATTTTTATTTAATTTTAGAAGACTACGGCAAATAATGGGTGCCAGAACTCTTCGTAACTCATTATACCTCATTATAACTCATTATTATATTTTATTTTGTTGTTCACCAACAATAGAAGTAATAGTTAGCGTTCGCATATGTTAGGTTAGGTTAGGTTAGGTTAGGTTAGAGGCCGTGTACTTGTCAATTAAGACAAGTACAGTACCCGGAGGTCGAATTGAACCATTGTACAACGTCCTAGTTTCTCACACCACTTATGTTGTGTTTGTTAATTTTATACATGAGTGGTGGGACCTACAATTTAAAGTCGACTCCGAACGACAGATTTTTAGTTATTGAGAAACTTTTCATGGCAATTTTTATTTACTCTCAGAGTTTTTGCCAGATATCTACTGAGAGGAAGTCGCCGAAAAAATACTTTTTGTATTTTGTCTTTGATGCCTGGCCTGGGGCGTTCCCATATGTGCCTCATAGACACATTTTGACATGATTAAGAACATTTTTGATTGAAACAAAGTAAAAAATAAAAATAAATTAATTTATTACCTGAAATTTGTAAATTCTAAATAAAACAATTGAAAGTAGGAATTTAAGAAGCAGTAAGAACAAGTGAAATATGTGTCGGAGAGGCACATGTTGACTTGATTAGGGTTAAATTGAAATGTCATGTTTTTCCTGCTCAGCGTTGTATTTTTAAGTACTATTTGGCAAAACACATAGCTGTATTTCTATTTTTACTAGATTTTGAGTAGATTTTGCCGAAATCTACTGAATAAGTAGATTTTGTTTTGTATGGGAAATCTAGGTAAAATCAACTAGATTTCGCTCGAAATCTCATAAGTACTAGATTTCGCTGTAGTGTAAATGGGCTATAAGATTACCGTAAAGTGTAAAGGATAACAATTTTTTAAAATAAATTTTTAATAGAAAAGATTTTAATTTGATTTTACAGGAGTGAGCATTAGAAGAAATATTAACTAAACAGTGCTGCGTGTAGCAGGGAGCTAATAGCAGCTAATTTTTTTTTGACAAGTTTACGTCGGTAATATTTACAAGCTTAGAAAAGTTAATCTTTTTACTTTACACTTAAAGAAAAATGTAGTGTGTATAGTAAAACATATTTAAAAAGGCTTTTCGAGCAGTTTTAGCAAAAGTCAGCTCCGATTAGGTTTTCCTAGTTGCTTTTGGCTCTGACAGAATAATTCAAAAAAATTTGGGGTGCCGTGAAAGATAAGTGTTACGCCGACAAGCCAGAGACAATTGACGCTTTAAAGGACAATATTCGTGAAGCCATTGGTGAAATACAGCTGCACACAATCGATAATGTGCTTAAAAATTGGACCGAGGCAGCCATTTGAATGAAATTATTTTCCATTATTAACCGGAAGGATTGTACTTTCAAATAAAAAAAAGAAATTTGAGAAAATATTCAGTAGTTTTTTTTTTCAAGCATTTTCAAAAAAAAAAGTTATTTGAAGGACCCTTTAGAATACGACAGTATTTGTAAGAGTCAATATGTGACCGAACATAAATGTGAGTGCTTGGCATGCTATGATCCTCTCTTCAGGTGGTTAACTTCAGGATCTTCTAGATGTGATATTATTTATAGGAGACACTGCATGATCGAATATATGAGTAACCATTTCGAAATTCCTGGCTATGATATATGTATGTATATAGGCGTTGGGTTGAAAAAAAGGAGAGGACATTAACAATATCTGTTGCAGGTCGGAGAGCATATAGACAGAAATATTAAAGAATCGCCTTCCTTCCAGTGCTTCAAAATATTGAAAACTTGACCTTGGCTAGCTGGCCTTGTCACTTATCGAAGAAGATCTGGGTAGGTTATCACATTCATCGTGGAAAGACGGTTAACTAGTCAGAAAATTTTAATGCACTAAGAATCCTTTTTATCCAGCTTAGACTAAAGTTTCAACAACCGCTTGTAGCATGCTGTTAGCCTATTAGAATTTTGTTGTTGTTCCGAGATCCAAACTCTGGATCAGAGGCACTTAAAACCTCAGTTTAAATGCCTGATAGTCTAATGTTTGAAAAACTAATTAGGATTTGCTGCCAGTCAGTGAAAATGTGAATGCGTTTTTGTTCTGGAGTAGTTATCGCTGTGGTGCTAATTTGCAAAATGAATAATGTACTCCACTAAATACATGGAGTACGGAGTAGAGATTGACATTGTCATTAATAGCCAGAAGTGAAAAACGATGCTGTTACCATAGGGTGGTGTATCAGGCCATTAGAAACCTAAACGTTCTTGTACTTATTAAATCGAAATTTTGTAATTGGATTCATCTTTACGATATTGATTAACGAAGAGTATCAGGGAACACGAGTAATTTTCAATATCTCTCAGGGTTTAAGAAGGTTTAAATGATTAAGACTAATGTTTAAATAGGTTGTGGTCGAAAGGAAAGAAATGGGAGTTATTAAGGATCACATGATCGATGTGAATCTGTTTATATTGTACGCTAGAGGAATGATTCTGGCAGAAAGGGTGTTCCACATACGGAACAGTACTGCTAAATAAAGAACGTTATTCACTGTCCTATCCATGTTCACAACAAGTCGGACGAGCTCTGCTATTCAGTCGTAAAAAAGGCATTCCTCGCTTGAGATATAATCAAATGATCTTAAACTGTTTGCATTTAATCGCAAAAAATGACACCTGTATCCCCTAAGACTGAACACTTTCGAAACAACTTTTACAAAACACTTGATGACGAAGACGAAATCATTGAACATCTCTGTCATTATCAGGAAGTTGGGAATATAAGATTAAAAGTTTTTGAGCGCCCAGAAAGTGTCAACAGAACTTTTCCATGGGACCTTTGATTGTACTCCAGTAAACTATGCTTAATGATGCAGAGGATTTAATTTAATCTAATCGAGAATCACCGCGGAAGTGGTATGGTGTTTAAAATGCTGCTGGTACCCTCTTAGAATTTAGCGGTTCGAGTTCAATGTATTCAATGGCATGATTTGCACATTCCTGCTTATAATTCTGACGAAGTCTCTCCCTGGCCGTTGTAGTCCAAATAATAGCATTGTTACTTCACTGTATTTAACTACATTTCTGAACGTAGGCTTCTTCGTAATGGGTAACATAATAGGATCACAACATTGCATTCAGGTAGTGATACTACTTGGCTAAAGTCACCTATGGAAAAGAGAATGTATTTAGTCCCGCATAGCTAAAGTAACCTATAGAATGAGAGAATATATGTAAGGAAAACAAGAAACAGAGTTGAAGATAAAACTGACAATCTCTATATTTAGAATAGACTAATATGATGCGATCCTATTTGTAAAAGTCTTAATAAAGCTATCTGGGAGAGAGTTCGAAATAATATCAAGAGAAGTGCTTACCGTTGGCAAAAGCAACAAATGTGTAAATTTGTAAATTTTCTGAATGGCAATATTTTACGTTGCGACCCCCTTTTTAAATTATTTTTTTTTTAGTATAAAATTATTTTCGAATTTAATTTTTATGGTAAAAATAGTATTTCTGTAGCCCAGTGTTATTAATTTGTCTTCTTTCTATATTTTTGTTTTTGTAAAACTAATTTACTTAATTTAATTTACTTTTTAGCTATTTTTTTTCATTTAGGACCTTTTCCCTTTTAGGCCTAAAATTTTTTTTATTTTTTTTTGTTGCTTTTTCTTTACCCATATAACAGTTAATATTCTTTTAAGCAAAAAAAGTAATTGGTTTTATTGTTTATACTTTATAATATTTGTTGTTTTTTGTTTTTGTTTTTGTTTTTGTTTTTTTTTTGAGGTAAAAAATAATAGCTCAAAACTTGAAGCCTTGTTTTCTTGTTTAAAAAATAAGCTGGTTCGTTTTATTTTATTTTTTTTTATTATTAATTTATAATTTATTATCCCTTTTGTTTTTGTATTTCATCATATAAACCGGTTATATTTTCATTATATTTTCTTCTTTAAATATCAAAGTGGTAACATTTCTTTGTTTTTTTTCATAGTTTAGGGAGGGGGAGGCTCATATAGTGATGCAGATTCGTTTTTGTTTTTGAATTTCTTTTTTTTTTGTTTTAGGATTTTAATAAATAATTAAATAAAATTTTGATCTTTAGAGCGATTATCATTAATTAGCCTTTTTTGTTTTATTTATGCATTTTGTTTCATTTTTCTTCCATTTTTCTTTTATTTTTTTTTGTAAGTAACCGGTTATATTTTTTATTATTTAATAGTATACCCTATAATATAATTATTATCATCACTACTATTATTTATTTTTATTTATTTATTTTATTTTATTTAATAATTTTTGTTTGTTTTTTTATTTTTTTTAATGATTATTTAACAACACGCGCCTTTATTGCTCAGCTCTACTTTGTTTGGTGTGGGAGTGTAGGAATTTTTTGTTTTGTTTTTTAAATTTTTAATAAATTTTGTTTTAATTATTCAACATGGCTCCAAGGAGGAAAGAAATTTTTTTTTATTAAATTTTCTTTGTCAAGGCTTTATTGCAAGTCATTTTAATGCACTGACATATATGTACTAATTGGTAACAGTTAGTCTAATAAACAACATCTGGTAATAGAAACAAGTTCCCTTATCATGTAGCCATAGCCAATCCATAAGATCATGTTTTCGTTCAAAAATGAAATACAACTCTAATGTAGCGGCCAGCTTCTACACGAGAATACCAAGAAACTTATTAATGACAGCAAGTTATCTAACCCTACTTATTATTTAGAGCATCATTAACATGTGTCTTATGTTTCGCTATGATATTGCTACTTTAACGAAGATAGGTAGGTGATGATTGAATTTCAAGGCCAACCGACCTGCTTTGTCCACAATAGATCATCTATATTTCCTAAAAAACATCTGCATCCATTCTTTATAGACCTTAAGCCAGCTTTAGCTTCCATGTATGGGCTGCCCACTATCTCAGCTTTTGTTTAATGCAATCATTGACAACATCATGACCAAATTTCCATCAATACCAAGAGGAATCTCCTCCTGCTCATTAAACGGTTTCTTGAAAACCTTAACTACTCAAATAACATTTGCCGGCTGTCATATTTATTTAAAGATCTCCTGTCAAAACTAAGAAATATTTAATATTGCAGTTTAAAAATAAACACACCTAAGGGAAAGCCGTGTCGTTCGAATGGAGGAGGATGCTCCGGCGAGACGGGTATTTGATGCGGGAATATGCGGAAGTCGGCGAAGAGAACGACCTTGTAGCCGTTGGAACGATCAAATCGAGGAAGCCCTGTCATCGATTGGTGTGACCAACTGCCGTAGGCGCGCTCGAAGCAGAGGCGTCTGTAAGGATGTGTTGCGACAGGCCGAAATCCGTTAAACGGGTTGTTATGGCCAGTTAAGTAAGTAAGTAAGGGAAAAGCGTCGAAAATCAAAGCATTAAGTAGCCCAAAATTTATAATTTAACAACGGCTGATCGAAGACATCGCTTCGTTTTGTATCAGGAACGCCACAATAAGTAAGTAAGTGCTGGAAAGATAATAAACCCAGCTGCTTAGGGATCCCAGCATCCCAGTTCGAAACTACACATTTGTTGACCCAACTTTACTTCAAATAAACGGCTACGAGACGAAACACGGTAGACACCAGTAAAGTTTGAAATAAAAAGAAATTTGTAGTGGAGCGGACATGCAGTGTGGATCGGGCATACATACATTGGTTATCAATTGATAAAACCAGATACTCTATAGATTATATGGAATTCCTAATATACAGGATGGCTGATATAAAATGCAACAAAGTAATGCGCTATATTTTTTTAATTTTATTGTTTAAAAGCAAAAAATGTTGGAAATAACATCAAATTTTAGAATCAGTTTAGATTTGTTCGAATTGGCCACCTTTGGTACGAATTATGGCCTTCAAACGGCCGACAAAGCTGCACGAAAGTGGCTCTGCGGTATTTTGGCCCATTCCCGGCGAAGCGCCGTCTTGAGATGATCGACACTTTGGTATTTTTTAGTGAAAACCTTACTCTCCAGAATGCCCCAGGCGCAAAAGTCCAACGAATTGAGATCCGGAGATTTTGGTGGCCATTGTGCGGTAGAAATGAAGCGAGGAACCTCCTTTTTAAGCCATTCTTGGTTGACGCGTGCTGAGTGTAATACGTGGTATCGAATGTATTGAATGCTTGAATAATAAAGCAGTTCTAATCAAGAAATGGAGGACTTCTGGGAAAGTGAAGCGTTCAAAGGACAAGTACTTTTTCACACAGTCAATGCTTTCCAAAAGTCAACCTCACCCACTGTCCTTCAAGAGCTTGGTGTCCCTTGTTGCGCTGAAGAGGCTTTGACGACCGACCATGGGCGGTAGAACATTGATGCTTGCACGGTTAATCCCGGCACTTTGCATGCCTGCTGACGATTTTGGCAACCCCAACACCAGCATCGGACGCTAAAGCCTAATAAGTTGGACATCTTAAACGATAACGTTACAATCCGCCCACTAATTATCGCGTATTCTTTAGCCAAGTGTAACAGATGATATCGACGCCTCAATTCTATAACGTTCTAAGTGTACTTAGAACGTTTTTAATGTTCTTGCATTTTTAAATTCTACGTTCTCTAACTTAAATACTGTCAAAATTTCGTTAAGATGCGCCGATCCGTTCCGAAGTTATGGGGAAAAATCTACTTAGAATACCCATATAGTCGTATGTTGCGTAAAAACTTTGAGAGCTCATAACTCAAAACACACTTTTTCGACTTAAAAGGTATATAACGGAGGCGTCGATATTGAAATACAGGCACACTACTTACTGGACAGATGGAGATGAAGATACGTGATAACATGATGAGAAATCTATTGAAAGTTCCTGATACTGACAGTCCGATTCTTTACCGAAGTGTAACAGATTTTATAGAAAGATAAGCACGCTACTCACTCGACTCGACTACTAGATACGTGATCTGTGTTATGTATCTGCATTAAAAGATAATTTACAATGCTAGTTTGTCAGAGGAGGAAGCCAGTATTTAGCAATTATCGTGGAGGAGTTCATTAGTGCCGAGTGACAACATGAGTACATAGGATATGAGAAATCTATCGAAAGTTTCTGATACTAGCAATTCGAAATGATAAGAACGAAATCTAAATACATTCCTGAATCTTTTCCAAATCAGAGCAGACAGGAAATTGGTGTAAGGAGGTTATGATGATACAAACAGACTGTTTGGATCGCATACAATTCAGAGTCCATTTAAAGTATTAAAAATAAAATCAAACTTCTTAACAATATTTTCGTTTATATCGTTTAAAAAGTGCTAAAAGAGTTAAATAAACTGCTAAAAGTTTATAATAAATTCACCACGATTAGGCAATGTGGCCAAATTATGAAAGTTTTAAAATTATTCACCTTTTGGTGTTATAAAGTCCCATCCTTGGAGCCTTTGTTTTTAATTTTTTAATGTTTTTTTTTGTTAATAATTTTCCTAATTTTGTTATTAATTATTAAGTGACTTTTCAATGAGTTTTGCTTTGCTTTTTTTTTTTATCAATTTAATAACCTTCTTTTGTTTCTTAAGGTCCTTTTTTATTACCTTTTTTTGTTTTCTTTTTTTTTTTGTTTCAATTTTCTTATAAACTTTAAGTATTTCTTTTTTTCTCTTAATTTTGTTTAGTTTTGTTTTTGCCTAATTTTTTGTGTTTCTTTCAATTTTCTTTTTTTGGGAGGGAGGTTTTGATCTTATTTTTTGTTGTTGCAAGTCTTTTTTTTACCTTTTTTACACTTCCGTATCGAGTATATTGCCATAGGTTTCTTCCACAAATTTTGGTGCTATAAAGTCTTCATAGTAATTAATAAAGATCTCCTTATATTCATCGGGTATATATTCGAGGGCGTGTAACATTTGCATTAATTCCTTGTCGCCGCACTTGTAATTGCTGAGTGCCATTACATCCCAGAAATAGGACATGTACTGGACATATTCAATGCTAAAGGTGCGATATTGGGCCGATACTATATGTAAAGCACTGCGCATTATTGAGCCCAGTTTGTTGAGTTCCCATTCATCAAGTTGTTTTGAACCCTCTTTTTTTTGTTTCCAAAATGAAAGGCGGCACGGTTTTTTAATGTTAAAGGAAGATAAGAAATAGAGAAGATAAACACAAAATAATTAATTTAAAAAATAAAAACATTTCTTATTTTATGTTTAAATATTTGAATCTTAAAATATTCTTTAAAAAAATAAAGATTTTTATTATTCAAATTAAATAGTGTGTGTGTAGGTGTGTGTGTGTGTATAAATAATTATTTTCAAATAAAACACTAGGCAACAAGGATTTGAATTCTAATATTTGTGACAACGAATCCAAGTTAGGCTAGTACTAATAGACTACGGTTGACCTATTGCCCAATTGACAACAAACAAATCTGTTCGACGAAAAGGTTAAGTGCTTAAGGAATATAAGGTACTGATAAGACGAAATACTTTTGCACCTTGTAGTTTATTGAAATCATGCGTCTCTAAGACAATGAATCAAGAGGGTTTGGTATCCTAATGTCACTAGTGAGTACTTTCGAGTATTGATAGGAGGTACAAATAGCAAGAACCGGAATAGAAGTGAAGTATTCTTGCATCAACCCAATTGAATGCATTGCATTTGATTTCAATGCTCCCCTTACTACTCAGATTGTGTGTGATAATTTTATCCATGAGTGGTGGGACCTGCAGTTTAAAGTCGACTCAGAAAGACAGATTTTTGACAAAATTTTCAGGGCAATTTTATTTACTGGCAGAAGATTGCTGAGCGGAAGTTGCCGAAGAAACATTTCTTCATATTTCGTTTTGTTCGATATGTCTGGCCTGGGGTTTGAACCGCGGCCTTACATCTAATAAGCAAACACTCTATCATATTTACGTAAATAATCACTTTATTGGGCACGATCATTCCAAAAAGAATTCTCAGTTTTAACGCCACTAAATGGGACTTTGCTCTGAAACTGAATTGAAATGAAGGAAAGCACTTGATTAACAGGATGTCTGTGATGAGCAACTGCAGGAAAAGAGTACATCAGATGCTAGAACCCGGGTAGCATTGGATCAAAGGAGATACTGCTTACCACCAGCACATATGCTTGACAAACAGATCTTGTTGGTACTCCCTACCAAGATTGTGTTATGAGCTGCTGCACAAAAAGAGTACATCAGATGCCAGAACCTGGGTAGCATTGGATCAAAGGAGATACTGCTTACTACCAGCACATATGCTAGGCAAACAGATCTTGTTGGTACTCCCTACGAAGATTGTGTACAGATCAGACGGCTGTTGGGTTATTTGCCCAAATTTCCAAAAAGTTTGTCCGTTGCTATAAACAGATTAAAAAAGCTGCGGAGAGAAGAGCAGTGTGAAAAATACGTTTTGTGGTGCAACTGATCACATCTAAAGGAATTTCATTTACAACAACTCGTATAGTGCGCTTCTGACAACTGGAAGAGTAATAAGTTTCGATAATTTTCCAGTGATGAAAATAACTTTTGTGGACTGAAAACCAGTTTTAAGTTTTGCTAGAGAGCGCTTGCCCTTTGTCGGGTCTCTTAGAAGTGTGAAGACAGCTAGTTGTCGCTTTGAAACGTTAAAACAGGATTGCACTTGTGGAAGTACAGTGATGGCTACGCATTTGAGGACTGTATTTGGATTAACGCAACCGTACCGTTAGCTTTGTCTGTACCTTTTCTTTTCTAAACTCGTAGAGGTCCTGTGCTGATACCGCCATGAGGAACTCAATTTACAGGGCCAGGCATTTTTGGAAGTTGTCTGAAAGTTAAGACAAATTTTATTGACTTTAGGTGGACAAGGGACTCTGCGATAGTCCTTATGTTATTGATGGTTTGGATTAACGCAAACGTACCGTCAGCTTTGTCTGTATCATATCATTTCTAAATTCGTAGAAATCCTGTCCTGATACCGCCATGAGAAAGTGCCAGGCATTTTTGGAAGTTGCCTGAAATTTAAGAGAAATTTTATTGACTTCAGTTGGACAAGGGCTGCCCCGTTTGGGACTCTGCGATAGTCCTTATGTTACTTATGGTTTGCGCCTTCACTATACGTTGGATTAATCAGCAAAAATTTCATTGGCTCACTATAGCCGTCTTGTTTTTAATGGGTGATTTTTTAAGAGCTATAGGAAAATTTTTCAAAAAAAAAAACACGTAAAATTCTGAAAAATGCATGAATCGATAGTACGGTCCATATAATTTAATGTTAGTCCAATTTTGGCATACTCTATCCAACATTTCGGCCGGTATCTCACGAATAAATGCTTCAATGTTGTCTTCCAATGCGTCAATTGAAGCGGGCTTGTCTTTATAGACATGAGCTTAAACATAGCCCCACAAAAAATAGTCTAAAGGCGTTAAATCGCATGATCTAGGCGGCCAATTGACCGGCCCCTAACGTGAAATAAAATGTTCACCGAACTTGCCTCTCAACACGTCCATTGTTACGCGTGGTGTGTGGCATGTGGCACCGTCTTGTTGAAACCACATGTCATGCAAGTCAAGATCTTGCATTTTGGGCAAAAAAAAAGTTGGATATCATCTCACGGTAGCCCTCACCATTCATAGTTACGTTACGATTCGCAGCATCTTTGAAGAAGTACGATCCAATGATGCCACCAGCCCATAAACCGCACCAAACTGTCACTTTTTCTGGATGCATTGGTAGCTTTTGCAATGCTTCTGGCTGATCTTCACTCCAAATCGACAATTCGGTTTATTTACGTATCCATTGAGCCAAAAATGAGCTTCGTCGCTGAACACAATTTTTCGATAAAGAAGTGGATCTTCGGCCAACTTTCCAAGAGCCCATTCACCAAAAATTCTGCGTTGCGGTAGGTCGTTCGGCTTCAATTCTTGAATCGATATTCGATTATCGAATCGATAATTGATGGTCATCATAAACACTGGCCGATACAGCTGCGATATCTTCTTCAGTTCGCACTCTACGTAAGCGTGTTTGTGGTTTAATGTCCAACAGTGTAAATTTGGTGCGAAATTTAGTCACAATAGACCGAATAGCCGCTTCAGTGGGTCGATTAAACTGACCATAAAATGGAAGAAGCGCACGATGAACTTTCTTAACAGAGCACGCATTTTGATAATAAAATTCAATGATTTGCAAGCGTTGTTCGTTTGTAAGACGATTCATGGTTAAATTAAAGGCCAAACTGAAGATGTTTGACAGTGGAACAAAACACGAAACGTGCGTGAGCTATTTAAACCAGTGTTGCCAAAAAGATAATAGCTAAAAAATCACCCTTTATAAAGCTATAATAACCCTGTTGTTAGGCAATACCAGCAAATAAATGTATTGATTGCTTCTAAGGATATTGGCAAGAGGTCATCAGTAAAGAGAAAACTATACTGCCTTACGAAAACCCTACAGGATTGTATCCTGAGCAGATTATTTAAGTACACATAGCCCACAAGATGACTGTTAACTATACATTTCATAATTTTCATCCTTGGAGGAAAATATTCCTTTTTAAAAATTGACGCTACATTAGTAACCTTCCACTACACTTCAATAATACCGAGAGACAAAGGCTACTATTTCGTAATCAGTACTATTATACTATACTGTTCAAAAATCTTGTTCGTAGGTACCCTTTAACTGTAAACGTTTTGCCCAGATTATATGACTCATAGTGAGTGTAATTTTTAATCTCATTGCCTAGTGTTGATTTAAAGAAAAAGTGCTTGAAATTTTCGACTATTAGTTAGTTTTAGATGATATTTTAAAAGGCGGAATATAACCTAAAAAAAAATTCACTAATTTTACAGAGTAAACTAGCGAATAAAATTTGTTTCAAAATTATTAATTATTAAAAGGTTTAATGTATGGATTTAAGTTTTTTTTGTTTTTGATATTTTGTAATGTTATAATTACAAATTCTATTTAAAGAAAACACCTTTACAAAAAGTTTTTATATACATTATTAATATTGCTTAACAAGTAGCGAGTAACGAGTTTAGTTGCTTGTTTTTTACGTACTACACTGTATAAATTTTTTTTAAAAGGGTAGGAATTATTTATAAGAAGTAAAGAATATATTTCACATATAAAATCAATAAATAAATATGTTTTCTTTTAAAGAAAAACAAAAAATTAAATGAAAAAAATCTATTAAAATTAATTAAAACGTTTGATAAACTAGCGAGTATTATTATTATTAAATAGTAGTGATAATTACCTAAACTAAGGCTACAAGTATTTAATTAAAGGAAATTACACTAGCAAAAGCTACTTTAGTTTTGAATAAATATTTCATTTGGTTGAATTCATTTTGTTTTATTAATTAAGTTTAAAGAATATTCTAAAAAAATCTTTAAATTTTAACAAAAATAAAAAAAAATATTGTTTAAAGATTTTAAATTTAATTCTTTAAATGTTTTTGAATTTAAGAAAAAAAAATTTTAAATAAAAAGTCAAATTTTTCTTTTTCCTAAAATTTAAATTAAAAATTAAAAATAAAAATTTAAAAATAAAAAGAAAGAAAAAAAATAAATTCCACCAACATACCTCTGTGTATTAACAAACATTGTTCAACTAATTGACGTGCTAGTGCCACTTTCAATTCGTGTGTATCGACGAGTTGTTTATCGGCTCTCTCGATGGCCGCATATAATTTACAGCGCTCCTCGATTGTATCACAGTCCATTAGGGCAGCGGTGAATGTCCAAAACCATTCGAGCTTTTGGGTTTGTTCACATTCAGTGCAGACTAGCAGTTCGGAGCCATTGTTTTCGGGTCTTCGATAATAATCGGACTTCCACCATTGTAGATTACGGGTGCGTTTTAGATTTGATGGCGTAAAGATTTGTTTGCAATTCGGATTATCACAGCGGTAACGATGAAATTTATGCTGAAATTTTTGTGTCAAGTGGTATTGGTTGCAATTTTTTTTATGGTATTTTTTTTTGTTTTTGGTTTTTTTGGTTTTGTTTTTATATTTTTTTAATTTTTTTTTTCAACATACTTATATTATATTATGTATGTACATAAATTATTTGTAACATAAAAAGCAACGACATCAACAATAATTCATTTACAACATTGAGATTTATTACAACGTAAAAATGTAGAAGAAAAACAAAAATGTGGAAATAAAATGAGGGTTTGTGAGGAAATTAAATTAAACAATGGAAAGGAAATATTGGAAATGAGAATTTGTTTGTTTTCAAGATAAGGGGCCTATTTACCCCTATTTATTGTATAAATTTTCACAAAATTGCTATTTACGTTTATAACATTAAGGGCCATGATTACAACTTGCCGTTAAAGTTGGGTTTAGTTAAAGGTAACTTTAGCTAAAGTGAACTTTAAAGTCACCTTTAACTTCTTTTCATTATTACAACCTGCTGATAAAATAAAGTTACCTTTTTCAAAAATATGGCAGTGCCGAAACAATGTCGATAACATTACCTCAATGAAAAAAACAATACAATACAATACAATACAATACAAAACAATTGAAAACAATAAATGACATGGCAAGTTTAAACATAAACTTAGCTTTAAAAGTTAGAGGTAAGATGATCCTCCCTTTAGCTTAACGCTCACTTCTACCTTATTGTCCACTTATAATAATAAAAAACAATTTATCTGCCCGTTAAAAACCTCTAGTTAACGGCAAGTTGTAATAATGGCCCTAAATCTTGGCCACTTAAGAAATCATACACCCATTGAGAGCCCAATATCTCTTGGAGTTACAAAAGCTTGTATATCTCTGAAAGACTAAATCTCAGGGATCAAATACTGATTCTGAGCAGCTTAAAGTATCGTCTAAAATTAGGTCCAAGCAAATTTATAATATTCTAAAAGTTTTCTGGTCGACCTATGTAGTTAGGTAGTTGGTAGGGACTATCTTCATAAGAGCATACATACAACCCTTCAGTCAGGATTACGATCTAGCTTCTCACACTACTTACATATGTTTTCTGTGTTAATTTTATGCACGAGTGACGGGGGACCTACAATTTAAAGTTTACTTCGAACGACAGATTTTTGCGAAACTTTTCATGGCAATTTTATTTACTCTCAGAGTTTTTGCTAGAAAGCTGTTGAGCGGAAGTCGCCGAAGAAATATTTCTTTCATATTTCGTTTTGTTCGAGATGTCTGAGCTGAGGTTTAAACCGTGACCTCATGCCTAATAAGCCAATACACTACCTACACTAGACTACGGTAACTTCATTCACTTAGTCCACGTGTGGCTCCTTTGTGATATCACAATTTACCATTTCCTCTAACACTACAATCTCCGGAGTTTCTGATGAAGCCATTCAGGCTCCCTTTGTCCATTCTTGACAGATCGAAAAGACAAGACGCTGTGAGATTAGATCGCTGCAAAGGATTTGAAATAGACCCCAGCCGAACTATTGGAGGATATGTTGCGATGAGGAGCCAATACACTACCTACACTAGACTACGGCGACTTCGTTCACTTAGTACACGTGTGGCTCCATTGTAATATCACAATTTGCTATTTCCTCTAACACTACAATCTCCGATGCTTTTAATGGAGCTAGTCAGACTCACTTTGTCCATTCCAGATCGAAAAGATAATTGCATACACGGTGCTTACTTCTCCTATCTTGTCTCTACAGTTCTGCGGGAACATTGCCCGTATGGCATAGAAAATGCGCATGAGTATCTAGAATGCTATGTCGAGTAATGACTCCTAGATCCGAGACTCTATTGTCTTCCCAACATTTTATTACAAGCATAGAGAGCAATGGAGGCCTTTTTGTACAATAAAAACAAAGGACAGATAAGCAGGAGGAGCTAATAATTGAAATTTAAAAATTTATAAAAAAAATTAAAATTTTGCCGGATATGTCACTCGGCACAAAACGCTAAGCAAACCAAGTTGATTATTTTTAATTTCTGCATAAAATTAACTCTACTCCATGGCAGTCAATCGTGTTATGCAACTCGAAAAGTCATTAACTCCAATCAGTCCAGACTTGGTAGAGGAAATACATAGGCTAGTAGACCTATCTAATGAAGGTTTATGATCCTTAGCCTACCAAATCCTCCTTAACGTCGAAGGATTAAATGAAAATTGCGCTAGAAACGATATCCGCTACGGAAAGCTAACAAAGATATCAAAAGACTCTCTAATGAATGGTACATAGAAATATAACACAGAAGAGGTACACTCAGCCACAAAAGTATACATACGGATAACAAATTTCAGAAATTTTTTAACCAATCCGTTTTCTTTGAAAATATTTATAATTGTCTGACATCTTTCTTCGATTTTAAGACGGTCTTTTGCATTGGTTCAGAAATTTGTGAAATTTGTAAATCGGATGCATACCTTTGTGGGCCTGTGCAGGGCCACAATTCAGTTCAATTTCAGAAATTTTTTAACCAATGCATAAGACCGTCTTAAAATCAAGGAAACTATAAAGATTTTCAACGAAAACGGATTAGTTAAAAAATTTCTGAAATTTTTTAACCGTATGTATACTGTAGTAACTGTGTGTAAGCTATTGCAACCTTACCGTCGGCATATCTACATATATTGAATCAGGGGCCTATTTAACAAAAAAAATGTTTGTTTGATCACAATGTTTTCATTACAAGGCACTGTGAGATTAGATCGCTGACTAGGATTTGAAACAGATCCCAGCCGAACTATTGGAGGGTATGTTGAGATGAGGAGGAGTTGGAGGCTCGAGCACATTCTCTACAACTGTTCGGCATTTAGTAGGTTGAGGACGCTGGGCAGGGATTTCTTCCTAGGTTTGGACTCTCTTTCGAGAGCCGACATTGGGGCTCTGCATACAGTCACACAGATAATTATACGTACCCCCCTAAAAATCATTTTTTTTAAAATGATAATATTTGGACAAGTCAACTGATTTTTGCCCAAATTTTTTGTTTTCCGTCACAGCCGAACAAATTATATTTGTTCTCATCACTAAATATTACATTCGTCCAAAAATCAGTTGACTTGTCCATATATTATTGGGCGAATTCCAATCGTGACTTTTTCCTCGGCACTCGGCTGCGGAAACCGTTCTTTCTCAAAACACTTCGAACTGTTACGGAATGCACAATAACACTGTGATCACTTTCCGAGGTATTTCGTATTTCTACGGCTGTAGTCCTAGGATTTTTATCCACACTACCTTTTATATACCGGGCTACGCTTGGAGACATTTTATGCGAAATATACGTCGTACGTATAATTTTCTGTGGTGCCATATTGGTTTTAAGCAAACTGCAGTCACAAATTCATAGATTTTGGGAATCTTTTTTCTTTATTTAAGTAAATGTGTCGTTACAGACGCTAATGTAAAGAAATTTTAGATTAGAAGTTCATTACTTAAAAAAAAAATGATTTTTAGGGAGGTACGTATAATTATCTGTGTGACTGTATATACATAAATAGCTTGAGCTGATTGAGAAGTGCTAGGACATCCAGGTTGTAGTCTCGCTGTAATGTGCGTTCGTGCTCAAGCTTTTTTCCTTTATCCTTTTTCAATTTCCCTATCTCCTTCTCTATCCTCTTTCTCTCTCTCTCTTCTATGACGAATTTACAATGCAACATTTTGATCTCTGGGTATTTTTCGTGATAAGTACATGTTCTCAAACCTAACCTAACTTAAATGACCTACACAGGCCAACAAGATTTTTAATCCTGATATCAGACTATACATTCCGAAAGGTTTTTGAAGCGCTGAATTTTAATACGACCTAACATGATCTACACAAGCCAATAAGATTTTTAAGCCAGACAGCAAACTATACATTCCTAAAGGTTTTTGAAACGCTGAATTTTAATTCGACCTTAAAATTGTTACATCATTATACGTTTTCGTGATATCCCAACAAAAATTTCTTTCGTTTTATTGTAAAATAATACCCCATGTATACAACTATAATTGACCATAATTATATGCATGCTATTCCCCAAAAAATTATTACAATTTTTAATACAAAACAGCTCAATTTGTCATTCCATACTTCAGTGAAAAACTATGCTACAACCTTGATAGTGATTTATGCTTAGGCTAACAATTATTATAAGAACTCAACAGTAAAAGTATGATAATTAAACATGCTACTTGAACGGAAATAGCAAACTAACCGTTGTTGTTAGTTAAAGATTAACGTTTTCACTTTACACTGTTCTTTGCGTTTTAATGCTGAAAATTATTCTCCCAAAAACGTTCATTTATTCCTGTACTCACGTTATTTTTCGAAAGGAATAAATACTCAACAGAAGTGAAATGAAAAAATGAAATAATAATTTGGGGAGAAAATAAAAATAGCATTGAATGCATGGTGAGGGTAATGTTTAGGGGGTAGGGGTTGGCGATAGTTTATAAACAAATATTTAAATACAAAAACATTCATGTACTACCATTAATTATTCAAATGACATTCGCAATTATAAGATTTATAATAACAATAATCATAATAATAATAATAATTCATATTTTTTTATTGTATTTTAACAAGTTCCACAAAAACAAAATAAAAACAAAAATAAAAAACAAAAAAAAAAATTAACAACAAAACAAAATATTGATTATTAACAGTCATTCCGTTTCCATTTAAAAAGAAAATGTGTTTATTTTGTTTAAAGGACAACTGGTTTTGATAATTACCAGAATTACACTGTGTAACAAAAAAAAAAAAGGTGTACAGAAATCATACTCATTCTCAAATATGGCTTCTTAAGTTCAATTGAATCGTTTGCTACTTAAGATGGAGGTACTCCCTGGCTGGATTCGAATAACTTAAATTACAAGAATGCATTGGAAAGAGCTCCAAAACATTTGAAACACTAACCGCAATTGACAATGTGTACAGAAGTAAAGGGTGTTTTTTACCGAGGTATAGAACTTTAAGTTGGCATTACTTTTCAAGATGGCGACCGATTTAACAGCTGTCAAGTGATTTATTCTCAGTTTGGTTTGGCAATTCATCATGAATAGACTCACGTCTGAACAACGCTTGCAAATAGTGCAATTTTATTTCGAAAATAATGGTTCTGTGCGGAAAACGTATCGCGCACTACGTTCATTTTATCGTCGATTAGCGATGAAGCGCACTTCTGGTTGAATGGCTATGTCAACAAACAAAACTGCCGCATTTGGAGTAAAGGTAATCCTAAAGTGTATGTGGAAACACCGTTACATCCAGAAAAACTAACTGTTTGGTGCGCTTTATGGGCTGGTGGAATCATTGGTCCGTACTTTTTCAAAAACGATGTTGGCCAGAACGTTACAGTCAATGGTGATCGGTATAGAGCCATGATTATTAACTTTTTCATTCCTGAATTGAATAACCATGATGTCCAGGAGATGTGGTTTCAACAAGACGGCGCAACATGTCACACAGCTCGTGCCACAATAGATTTATTGAAAGACACGTTTGCTGACCGCCTAATTTCACGTTTTGGACCTGTGAATTGGCCTCCAAGATCTTGTCATTTAACACCGCTAGACTACTTTCTGTGGGGCTATGTAAAGTCAGTGGTCTATGCGGTAAAGCCACAAACGCTTGACCATTTGGAAGACAACATTCGCCGTATTATTGCCGATATATGGCCACAAATGTTGGAAAAAGTCATCGAAAATTGGACGTCCAGATTGGACTACATCCGCGCCAGCGGTGGTGGTCATATGCCAGAAATCATATTTAAAATGTAATGCCACAAGATTATCTTTCGGATAAATAAAATTCATGTCAATCGAATAATCCATCGTTGTTTTATTGCAACTTAAAGTTCTATACCTCTATAAAAAACACCCTTTATTTAAAAAGGTTAAGAGATATTTCCACCAAACAGAGATTTTGCCATTTATGAACTTCGGATTTGTTAACCTGTTGTCAATATAGGCATGTTTGCAAGTAAAGTTGTTATTAGAGAGAGTGTGTACACCACGAAGTCGCCGTAGTCTAGTAAGTAGTGTGTTGGCATATTAGATGTGAGGCCTCATTTCAAACCCCAGAAAAAATATTTCTTCTTCGGCTTCCTCTCGGCAGATTTCTGGCAAAAACTCTGAGAATAAAATAAAATTGCCATGAAAAGCTTCTCAAAAATTTGTCGTTCGGAGTCGACTTTAAACTGTAGGTCCCGCCACACACGTATAAAATTAACGCATACAACATAAGAGGTGTGAGAAGCTAGGTCGCAATCCTGATTGAAGGACCAATCTTGTTCGTATGTGTATATCTCTTCGGCGTTAAATTTAAGTTATAGAGGTTCAATGAAAAATTCTGACTAAAGAGTTGTAATGAACAATTATGTATGTGCACATCACGACTAAGACTATCTAAGAATGCCGAAAATCTCTGAAAGAGATATCGAGTATTCGACGTTTACCTTCAATTGGGTTTCTGGGCATGAAATCATTAAAGGTAACTCGAACACTGACACACTTATAAAGTCAAGTGTAACAGATGATTCAACTGAAAGCGAAAGAGTCCACCTATGAACTATTCGCGACTTGAAAAGTTTGAGTGGCTGACAATTTTCTCCTTAATCAGTTAACCTTATGATTTTGGGAAATGCTTTGTAATGAGACCAAGTAATAAGAGTGATGGGATCAATTTCGAGGCAACATCCGCTTTAAAGAAAGAGAACATCTTGTGGTATAAGGATAGGTCAGGCGTTTAGCCTGGGAATCCAACACCAAGCTCTTCAAAGAGTTCAATTTGATGCACATAGCATCCGAAACCATGTATGGAAGCGTGGGCCGCACGGAACTTGCTACTGTTTGCGCGTTTAGCCTGAGAATTCAACGCCAAACTCTTCAAACAGTTCGATCTGATGCGCATAGCATTCGAGACCATGTATAGAAAAGCGGGCCGCACGGCACCTGCGTGAACAGTAGACGGCTGTACGATTAGAGCAAAAAATGCATGGAAACGGTACAAATTGTGTAATGCCGCAATGATCGCAAATGTGTGCCGCACCACTGAGCAGATAAACATTTAGCCACAGCGTGAAATATTCGAAACTCATCGATATCTTCCAAGGGAAACTCAATTGGGTGGGACATAACAATCTAAGCACTCGGCTCGAATGAGTTTGTAACTGTATTGGCAAGCTCAATCAGAAAGGCAGGAGATATGACGTTAGATTGTTACGTATAAATAAGAGATTTTTAGGTACAAGTCCATTTGTTTCGTTAGAGTAATAGAAGTAACAATAGAACAGGATTGTAGTGTACTACCGTAAATAAGGGGCCTATTTGTGTTCGTATTCGATAAGCTTCAAAGCTTATATCTGCTAGATTCCAGTTCGTAGCAATAGGCGGGCAGATGTGAAGAGAGTAGCTTTCAAGATCAAACTCTTTCACTGGAGTGAAAAGAGGTATTTGGGTTTAAATCAATCTATATTCCAATAAGAAGAGAAGAGATATGCATCAAATTATTCATAAGCTAGCCGAGGTTAGTAAACGCTTTTTGAGCAGGCACTGTAGACTCAAAGTATACCTGCTTAGAGTAGAGATCGATCTGAGCTCAATATGTTATATTAGAGCATATAATTGAGTTCCGAGCTCAGTATGTTGGTTATGTGATGAGGAAAATGAATTATCAGAATTTATAATTGAAACCTGTGCGGCGTTAATGCATATCAAGCAACGTCATAAAGTCTGTCGAGACAATATGATTTGAAGAAAAATTATACAGATTAAGAGAAGCCCAATAGTACGTATGGTGGCTCCCCGTGTGGTAGCGGGAATAGAATACTACCACAGTGATCACCATATTTGTCGTACAAGGCGACTAAGGATGCTGCTACCAGTCAGGAACTAGTTGGGGTTCAACTGGCAGTAGTCTGGTCTTACTTGGCTGCGAAGCCTGACCAGAGGTCTTAATCTGGTACCACGGGTGCCGGGAGCCCCAGGCTCTTGTCCCTGCCCGGCAATGGTGAGGCCCCCTTGTGGTGGCTGTGATTTAGACACAAATCGCGGGAAGTGTGTCAGTATGGTGTGGCGTTACACTCTTAACGCATTGAAGGAGTATAGATGGTCTCCGACCCCTAAACAAGAGGGAAGTCATGTCCAATACAACATGACTTCAAATTGCTACCCACATACAGGGTTGCAGCCAGTGTTTGCGGTATGTGGTGACGTTGGTAGACGCATTATTTTTCACCCTGTGCGAAGAGCACCGTGGGATTAGGTTCACACGGATAGGTACCCACGTAAAACCCTACACATAGTACGTATGGGCAGCAGTGAAACGTTACTTCAATAATAATATTTGTTGTTAGTAGGCTTTTGTAACGCAGTGTTATTCGCCGTCTTTGGTGTACAGTGTCAGATTTATGTGGTGTTTAATAAAATAAGTTTTTAATAAAATAAGTTTTTTTTTTTTTCTTTTTAATAATTAATACACACTCATATCCACAACACGCATACATACATAAACACATACAAAATAAAGAAATTCCGCCACAATTTAAAGAAACGAACAGAGATTTAAAATCAAATTAAAAATTTGATTTTAAAAAATGAAAAATTTACACACCAAACGTTTAAACAACATCCAATAGACAAAAAGAGTTTGGAAAGGCAATACAAAAAAAAAAATGGAAAATAAAATAACAAATAAACCAACCAACCATAACACCGAATACAATCATAGAACTTAAAAATTTTTGAATACAAAATTAAAAATCGTACATAAAATAAAATAAAAATAGCGTCATGGTATCACGGGATTAGTTTTTAAGTGATGGTAACATTGGAAACATTTACATTAATAAGAAATACTTACAAAATCCTCATCAGGATATGGACGAAAACATTTTTCGCATTTGCAATCAATGCCACGCGATGACAATTCCAATTTACGTTGACTGTACAGCGATTGTCGATAGTTCCCACTAACGAAACAATTGCAAATGCAAGCATCTGCGGCAATTTCACTTGTGGCATAGGCGGTCAGTTTGCAACCGTTGATCTTGCGATAAATCATATCGACACACGAGTGACGACAGTGACTTAACGTTTGCGGGAATACAGCGTACGCTACCGTTGTTACATCGCCGGCTATGAGGTGTAGGTAGCCGCGGCGTACATGTCGCACGGTTTCCCAGAGGGCGAACTCATCGTTGGGCGAGAGTACGTGAGGATCGGAGGGCAGCACAAAGGATGGGCAGTGAACGAGGTTTTTGTGCCGCAGCTGGCATATGTGGCGCAACAGCAAAGCGGACGCGAGCAATTCCCATTCCTGACGCGCTAGCTTTGCTGCTGCGGGCATTGTCAGCTCGAGTAGTTCGAAAAAATCGGTGTACTCGCCCAAATAGATGGCAAGTATGTGTGCGACAATGGCAAAAGAAACCATACTTGGCTTTTCCTCCTTATCTAAGTGGGATTCTAAACGCAATAGGGCTGAATACGATGTGGAGGAGGCAGCTAGCGAGGCGGACGAAGAGTTGCAATTGCGTTCGGTCAGTATGCTATTGAAGGCATTCCACATTTTGCTGACTGTGGGTTTTTTGCGGCAATGAGGCACCACCTGGGGCAGGCCATTGATGAGCATGCGAAAGGCGAGCTGTAGTAGGCGTGGCTTTGAGAATTCAACACCAAACTCTTCAAAGAGTTCGATTTGATGCGCATAGCATTCGAGAGCATGTATGGAAGCGTGGGCCGCACGGCACTTGCGTGAACAGTAGACGGCTGTACGATTAGAGCAAAAAATGCATGGAAACGGTACAAATTGTGTAACGCCGCAATGATCACAAATGCGTGCCGCGCCACTGGGCACAAAAACGGCGGCTTCCTCCTGGAAAATGGGTGTATTATTGGGTATATCGGTAATGGAACGTAAATAGGCGCTTTTCGTGGTGGTTATAACATTCGTATTGTCTAACCAGGCCCTAAAATTAAACAGCAAAATAAACAAATAAACAAGTTAAAGGGGCGATGGGATGGAAGGAAGGAAAGAAATACTTACACTTCATAGATTTTGGTACCGTTTGTTATTAAATCGTTGTCTGTTTGTACACCCATTTCAATTTTTTCCGCTTTTAAAACTTCACATTCATGCCACAGTTCATGGGTGCGTGCTTCAAACGTTTCCGAAAGTTCCATGTGTAAGAGTTCATGCAAATGTTGTTCGCATAACGCAAAATTACGCATTTTTAAGGCACAAGAGGCTTGACGCAGTTTTATCAATGGATGATACTCTTCTGGATAGCCTAAATCCAAGGCGCACAAACAATCATCATACGATTGCTGCAAACAAAATAAATAGAAATTAAATGGAATTGTTTGAGTGAGGCAAGCAAATAAGTAAATAAGAAAACTATCCATCAAACAAACCGCAATGCAAACACAATACAACACAACCACCAAATCAATGCCTTTTTCAAACTCATTATCCAAAACGGAAATGTTTGCTCACTCCCGCCGCCTCCATTAGTAATTATTATTAACTTATAATGCACACGGACACATATGCAAGACAGGCACGGGTAATGAGAGAGAGAGAGAAGGGTTTTATAATTATATCCACGTTATTTACACGTTATTCTTCATTTCATATCCTACCGCACACTCACTCACTCACATACTTTGAGTCTTCAACGGCTCCTATCACTCTCGTAAGCGACAAACTGCTGTCATCAGCCACACTAGGAAAACCAAACCAAACAACCAGCCTACCAATCACTTGAGCTGTGGCGTGCTGTGCTGTGTGCCTGCCAGTGTTGATAATTGCAGTGATTGTGTATGTTGTGTTGCATTGCGTTTTTCTTTTTCTTGTTGTTGTTGGTTTTGTATTCTTACCTCATACATGCCGCAGTCATGCAATACAGTGGACCTATTTGCGTGCGCCATTGCGGCTGCTATACTATCTTGTGATGGCGCCAAAAATATTGCTTCCGTATAGAGGTCACATGCTTTAAGTGCATGCCGCTCTTTACGATAGGAATCATTGCCGGCTTCTCGCATTCTTCTCGATTCTTCGTCAGATTTAAAGTCTTCAGTTCGGGCGCGAAGTTGTTGAAACCATTCAATTGCCAGAGACCTTGAAAAATAAAGAAAATTTTTATTAAAGTATGGCCACATAGGTTAGGTTAGGTTAGGTTAGCGTGGTAGCTTTAATTTGCCAAAAAGCTCACTTGAGCACAGATAGCGGCCCGTTGTGATGCCACAGGTGAATATGGCCACTTACTCTAGAGGAAATATTTTTTAGAAAAGGACGTGGAATCATGGAATCCCTAGTGCTTGATAGCTACTGTCATAATTACAGAAGACTAACCAATCTGCCTTTCAAACCCATTTGAAGTGTTTTGAACGAATGTATTGAAGCGTAATAGAAAAATAATCTCAAGTACAATTAATAACTTTCCTAATTTCAACTAATTACGTTTATTTCCTCATGCAAGCCTCATGTTATGCTCCTTGAAATGTCTGCAATTATCACAGGAATATTATCTCCATGACGTTTAAAGTGACATTTAAGTGTTGCCCCAGCATATGTTGAACCAAATGCCAAGGAAACCATTTCATTGTAAATAATTTCAGCAGCTAAATGATTGCAAAAAAAAAACTCTGGCCACCTGTACGTAAATTGCTAATACCAGTAAAGAGAAGAAGAACAAAAAGTGGATCAACTAATAAAATACAAAACAAAACAAAAAATCTGATAAGCTAAGGAAAGAAAAGCGTATTTATGGCTCTTTATCAGAGCAAATCAAGTGGAAGGCAACATATTGATGAGTTGCTAGCTACTAAATAGGAAACAAAATGCTATCGCGAGGAGGTGAGAAAAATAATCTGGTAAGGATGGAAACATCGACAACAAAACCCTTTAAAAATCAGTCATGAAGAAACACAGAAAAAAAAACAAAAAAAAAAAACAATTAGAACGACAATAAAGACAATTGTAGAGGGGTTAGGCACGACCAAGTGGTACCTAACTAAACTTTTTAAGAGAAAATTTGTAGGATTGCACATTGCTTGAAAGGTATTTCCAAATAAAAATCAAAAACTTTTGGGAACTTGTAACAATATTTCGACTTTGGAGCTGAAAAATAATCTAAGTTGAAATGGCTTACAGCTTACAGGGATAGCGCTTCAGGCTAGGATATGGTTACAACTGAATAGAAGCAGAGGAATTGCACGAAAACAATCAGATTTGGTGACTTACAGAGCCTAGATAGGAAGCTCAAGTCGCCGTGGTCTAGTAGGTAGTGTGTTGGCTTATTAGACGTAAAGCCAGGATTCGAGCCAAAGGCCAGACCTCAAAACAAAATACAAACAGCATTTCTTCGGCGACTTCCCCTCAGCAGGTTTCTGGCAAAAGTTTCTCAAAAATCTGTCGTGCGGAGTCGACTTTAAACAGTAGGTCCCGCCACTCATGTATAAAATTAACACACACAACATAAGTGGTGTGAGAAACTAGGTCGTAATCCTGACTGAAGGGTTGTCATGATCAATTATGTATGTGTGTATGTATGTAGATAGGAAGCTAGGTAAGAGGACGATAAAACAGATTGAAAACAAAGAATGAGGATAGAGAGAGGAAGAAGATAAAAAAACAGAAATAGAAAAGGTTCACTTGTATGCAGCTGTGTAATCATACAATAACCTTTAGGAGAGCCTGAATGCCGACACCCGCTCTATCAATCCTCTGATTGAAACCTTCTCAAGGGTATTTAGCATAATTTAAAGGATTTACAAATGGCTTACACAAGAGACTTACTACTCAAGCTTGATGCTGCTGATGATTCAAAAATGAAAGGGAGAGTGACAACTTTATAGCTGGATTCGAGAAAAAATTGGATTTGATAACACGAAGTGTCTAATTGAAGCCAGAAAATGACAAACCCGTAGAGGGTATATTAAGCGCAAACTTAGGTTAGGTTAGGTTAGAGGACGTGTACTTGTCAATTAAGACAAGTACAGTACCCGGCGGTCGATTGACCCATTGTACAACGTCCTAGTTTCTCACACCACTTATGTTGTGTGTGTTAATTTTATACATGAGTGGTGGGACCTACAGTTTAAAGTCGACTCCGAACGACAGATTTTTGAGAAACTTTTCATGGCAATTTTTATTTTACCCTCAGAGTTTTTACCAGAAATCTGCTGACAAGAAGTCGCCGAAAAAGTATTTTTTACATTTCGTTTTGATGTCTGACCAGTGGACCTATTTGCTCGAACCCTGGCTTTTCGTCTAATAAGCCAACACACTACCTACTAGACTACGGCGACGACTCAATTGCCAAGTAGAAAAGGAATTCGTGATCCACAACATCTGAATGGTCGAATATATAGTAAAATTGATGCTGGTTCCCAGGAAGGAATGAAAAATAATCATCTGGACTTAAAATTTCCAACTAAAGCCAAATTACAGTCAAATACGCACCCGATAAACTTTTTGAAACCGGAGTTGACCTTCTCCACGGTATTTAGCCTAATTTAAAGGCGTACACAGGAGACTTACTACTCAAGTCTGATGCTGTTGATGATTCAAAACTAAAAGGCAGAGTGACAACTTTATAGCTGGATTCGAGAAAAAATTAGATTTGGTAACACGAAGTGTCTAATTGAAGCCAGAAAGTGACAAACCCGTAGAGGGTATATTAAGCGCAAACTTAAAAAGGAGCTATTTTTTTCCATTTTCGTTTTTTAAAGACCATGGAAGTGTCTCTCGTACGACAAAACTAACATTCTACAAGATGCTTATCATACCCGTGCTATTAAGTACTAATGCAGCAGCCTTGAGAGTGTTCGAGAGAAAAATACTGCGTAAGATCTTCGGACCAGTACGAGTTGACGATGATTTCCGCATCCTATACAACAGTGAGCTGTATGAGCTCCTCAACGACATGGACGTTGTACAGCGTATTAATACCCAGCAGCTGCGCTGGCTCGGCCTTGTCGTTCGAATGGAGGAGGATGCTCCAGCGAGACGGGTATTTGATCCGGGGGTCTGCGGAAATCAGCGAAGAGGACGACCTTGTATCCGTTGGAAGGACCAAATCGAGGAAGCCCTGTCATGCGCCTGGAAGGATGTGTTGCGGCAGGCCGAAATCCGTTAATCCGGTTGTTATGGCCAATTAAGTAAGTAAGTAGGAAGTGTCATAAAATATCGCTCCCATATTTTTTCATTTATTTGGTTTGTTTCTGTTTCATTAATCAAGATTTTCTAGCCAATCACAACCAATTATAGCAGATTCCAGAATAATAGGGTTGCCATCTTTTCTGTTAAATGTTGTTGTTGTATTCACACTACACGAACGAAAGCACAAACAAAAGCTGTCTCAAAACATCCTCACACTCTTTCTAATCATTCCCTTTAACTTCCAGCTAAGCAGGTGATTGGTCCGCTGTAGCTGGTCGTAGGAGGAAAGCTGGTAAAGGTGTCGTTTCTGAGCTGCCTAGAAACAATGCTTTCTCTGCATAAGTGTTGATTTGGTTGGTGAGAACCTATTTGCTAAATGAGTCTAACCATTTCTGTTCTTTGGATGAGGGGATAGAGCCTAGTTGCTTCATGAATTATTTCAAGTTTCAAGATTGAAGTTTACCCACCGCGAAATATAGAAATTCGATAATCATGATGAACGTAAATTGGGATTAATCGGTTTGGTAGTGGAAAACTAAGTCGCCGTAGTCTTCTAGGTAGCGTGAAGGCTTATTAGACACGTGCTTGTGGTCCAACCTCAGCTCAGACATCTCAGAGAAAATGAAATACGAAAACTAAAATTACCATGAAAAGCTGGAGGCTCGACATTAAACTGTAGGTCGCGCCATTTACTGATAAAAATAAACACACACGATATACGTGATGTTTGAAGCTAGGTCGTAAATTTTCACATAGGCCACGGTACTTTATTAAATAATTTATTGTAGAACTTCTTAGCGTCAGACACATATCTGACATGGCGATTAACGTGTTAAACAGTAGGTCCTGCCACTCATGTATAAAAATTAATGCACTCAACATAAGTGGTGTGAGAAGCTAGGTTGTAATCCTGACTAAAGGGTTGTAATGGCCTGTTACGTACACATATATTAAGTAAGTGTGTAAGTATGTTACAAACATCTCGATTAATACACAATGCAGTACATTATTAGCGTAGGGCATAACAGATAAGAAAATAGTATCATCATTATGATGACATCGATAATGGCGGTAAAACTCAATGACATGTTTTCCTACCAGACACTTCTCTAATCCCCGGACACTCAACGACGCCAACGCCAGCCAACAACGGCAACGACAATAGCCATTAAATACGGAAATAAAAATAATGGCGAAAAGGATAACATAGGCTGGGGCTGCATAATGCATTAAAATTCAAGAAAATATAAAGAAAATATTAATAGTTTTAAAACAAGAAGAAGAAGAAGAATAAGCAACAACAACTACAACGACAGCATGACATACACAGACACAACCACGTACGAACACATTCATCACGACTTAAGAGTATTTCTGTGTATGATGCTTAAAGAGGAATTGAACCTGTGCTATAAAAATAAAGAAAAAAAAAACAACAACAACACCAAACAAACATACAAAGACAAAGAGAACCTAAAGAGGCAAGAGACCGCAAGAGCTCTAGAGAAAAATAAGGCGAAATGAGATGAGTTGCCAACTTTGATGTTGAAACAAAGGCTTCGAAATTAATAGAAGCAATTTTGCATAAGCAAACCACCGAGTAATTTATTTAAATTCATGGCAACGTGTTAAGCATTTGAAGCAAATTTCGTTTTACGTTTCGCATTTATTTAAATGCGTTGCTCCTTAACAATAATAAGTACGTGTGCAAAAAGAATTTCCATAATTGTACATAAAGAGCGTAAGTATTGCATTTAAACTCATTTAATGTGAATGAAAATGTGCTTATTTTCGTAATGTGTGGTCTATTAGCGGAGATATTTCAAAGGTGGCGGTCATGGGAATAATACTGAACAGTAAACTGACATGAAAAGCTAATTAGAGTCAAGAATTATGAATTGTTTGGACAACAGAATGTATTTGAAATTAGCGGAGGTGATTAAGTTTGTTGATAAGATGCAGAGAACCTGTAGTCACCGTAATATATAGCGTGTTGGCTTATTAGACGTAAGGCCTCGGTTCAAATCCCAGGTCAGGCATCAAAACGAAAAAAAAAAATATTTCTTCGGCGACATCCTCTCAGCAGTTTTTTGGCAAAAACTCTGAGGGTAAAAAAATTTCCATGAAAAGTTTCTTAAACCTCTGTCGTTCGGAGACGACTTTAAACTGCAGGTCCCACCACTCATGTATGAAAATTAACGCATACAACATAAGTGGTGTGAGAAACTAGGTCGTAATCCTGACTGAAGGGTTGTAAAGACCAATTATGTAAGAAGAAGAGAACCTGGTCGTACAGGGGTTCTAGAGACTCTGTTGATTTAAGCCTGGTGCAAATGGTAATAAGGATCAGAATAATCCTAATCATTGTATAGGGGCATGAGAGACAAGTCTAACATGCGGTTCATCTGGAGACACTGCAGCCTGACAAATAGAGTGGCTGCGAGCTTCGTTCTTAACTGTCCCTGGTTAGAATTAGTAGGCTCTATAATTTTGGAAAATGCTTGGCAACAAGAATGAGTAATGAGAGTGAATGAAGCCATCCAATGGCTCACGGATAGGTCAAGGGTAGATAAAGTGACCAGAGCGGGATGTTCGGTTTCACAGTAAAATATTCGAAACAATGGAGAAACTCATTGATTTCTACTAAGCGGTGGTCTACGTCATCGAGAGATAAGTTCAATTCAGCTTGGAAAGAGAACACAAAGGACGGAACATAGT
This sequence comes from Sarcophaga variegata, assembly GCA_932273835.1. NCBI lineage: Eukaryota > Metazoa > Arthropoda > Insecta > Diptera > Sarcophagidae > Sarcophaga > Sarcophaga variegata. Next base: position 11,128,973 of record OW026361.1, on the reverse strand, counting down.
ATTGCTATCTGAGAAGCAAAGCAACAGCTGAGCACTCTTCTCTAATGTGGTAGAATTTACGGCAATAAGCAAACCGATGAGATTTCGAGAAGGGTCAGAACATTTCTGTGGAAGAATAAAGCGGTTTGGAAGGTAAACTTAGCGAAGGAGAAAACGGAGAGACACGGAGATGCTTTCAAAATCGTCAAAATCGTATCCAAATCCTAAGAACCTATTATTATTGTTATACTAGACCAGAAAAGTCTGCGCTTAAAGAGGATGTGATTAGATCAAGGCCGAAATAGGCCTTGCACATCACTTCTAGGGAATTCAAGCCCGTTTCTCTACTTAAATGGAGGCAAGACAATATCATCAGCGTGTTAAAACCTTTGTAGGACATTCATAAAAAATGTGCACTAAGCCTATAAAAACAATCGATTAATTTGTCGTATTTTTCTAAACTCAATTTAACTTAAATTTTCTGTTATGCCTATAAAATCAATTCAACGAGAAAGACCGTTATTGTTGATACAAATCATGGACCGAGGAAGTGGATTATGATCTTATCCTCCTCACCTTCAGTTCAGCTTCTACATGACGCAAAAGATTCAGTTTTCTGCCTGCCCATAAGCAATGGCCAGCCTCAATCACCTGGTCATATATGGCTTATGCGAATGCTGGAAAGAGAATGTCATAAATGGCAGAGATTTGTCTTATTATGGCAAAGGCAGAATGGTGAATTCATATGCAAGCCAGAATGATCATAAAGTACATGGACGCCACATACATATAAAGGTTTCAAAGTATCTGTCCCCTCTAAATTTCATACATTGAGAGAAATGCCGAAAATATGGAATGCAATCGTTAAGCCTGATTATACGAATGACTTTAAACTGTTTATTCCTGTAAAATATTCGAATTATTGTGATTATAATGTTAACTTCTAGGAAGAAGGAAGGAAGATAAGTTATTTCCAAGCCTAACAACAAGTGAAAGGCATATCTGGTACAGGGCAACACAGAATTGTAGGAAAGTTTCGCTGTTTTTTATGTAAAAATTAGGAACTCTGTAAGTTAACCCATGCGAATCCAGAGTGATGCCCATCTTTCACATCTCAAGTAGACTTGAAAGTTTAAACCAGCAATCAGAACTAGTACGTGCGTTTATGCCTGCAATGTCTACTTCAAACGGAATGTCGTTAAATTTCCATAAAAATAAATGGCAACTAATCATTATTATAACATTTCTAATTGGGTGTTCTGGTAGTCGCCGTATTCTAGTTGGTAGTGTGTTGGCTTATTAGACGTAAAGTCAGCGTTCGAGTCCCAGGCCAGACATCAAAATAAAATACAAAAAGTATTTCTTCGGCGACTTCTTCTCTGCAGATTTCTGGCAAAAACTCTGAGTGTAAATTAAAATTGTAATGAAAAGTTTCTCAAAAATCTGTCGTTCGGAGTCGACTTTAAACTGTAGGTCCCACCACTCATGTATAAAATCAACACACATAACATAAGTGGTGTGAGAAACTAGGTCGTAATCCTGACTGAAGCGTTGTAATGACCAATTATGTATGCCCTGGTAGCCTAGTGGGTAGTGTGCTAGACTATTAACAACAGAGTAGTGGGTTCGATTCCCACCGGATTCTGATCTATTATACAACACCGAGCATAATTTCTATGCTACTCAGCTCTTAGTAATTATAGTATGCTATCTGACAGTCGGGTTGTAATCCCAGTATTCGACTCATATGCAGTAAACTCAAGAATTGTATGGAAAAGCTTAATGAGCTGGCCAATGGAATTAGGGTCAAGCTTTGCTGTATCTCAGGTCATGTAGGAATCCACGTTAATAAGCAGTTAAATAAGCGTAATATGAGGGCAGCTTCGAATCCCCTGATAAGTTCAGAAACTTTCTGTGAAGTGAGAAGAGATATTTGGAAGAGCAAACTCTGTGAAAGGGAAGACGGAAGGAAACGGAGAATATTTTCAATTATATTGTAATTAATTAAATAAATAAATAAAATCTGCAATTGGCACCATCTAATATTGGCACCCCCGATTTTTTATTAAGAGAAATATTTCCCACATAGTTTAGCCTTGAGTCTTTACAAATTGTAAACAATCTCAGAATTGATAAATAAAGAAATAAATAAAGGGTCCGCCAAATAACTTTTTTTTTGAAAATGTTTAAAAAAAAACTACTGAATATTTTCTCAAATTTCTTTTTTTTATTTGAAAGTACAATCCTTCCGGTTAATAATGGAGAATAATTTCATTCAAATGGCTTCCTCGGCTGGCCATGCAGTAGCCTACACCAGACGCCGATTTTGACAAAAAAAACCATCTTTTCAGATGAAGCTCATTTTGATCTTGGCGGGTATGTAAACAAGCAAAATTGTCGCATTTGGGGCACAGAAAACCCGCACGCATACATTGAAAAGCCGACGCACCCAAAACGAGTCACTGTTTAATGCGGATTTTGGTCCAGAGGCATAATTGGGCCATTATTCTTCGAAAATGAGCAAGGAATGGCCGTTACAGTCAATGGCGATCGTTATCGGGGCATGTTGAACGAATTTTTGTTCACAAAAATTGAAGAGGAGGATACTGGCAACATTTGGTCTCAACAGGACGGCGCTACGTGCCATACAGCCGAAGCTACACTCGATGTTTTGCGCCCTGTTTTGAAGATCGCATTATCAGCCGCAGAGCTGATGTCGTTTGGCCACCTCGGAGCTGCGATTCGACACCGTTGGACTATTATTTGTGGGGTGCCGTCAAAGATAAATGTTACGCCGACAAGACAGAGACAATTGACGCTTTAAAGGACAATATTCGTGAAGCCATCCGTGAAATACAGCTGCACACAATCGATAATGTGTTAACAAATTGGACCATTCGTGTAGGCTACTGAATGGCCAGCCGAGGCAGCCATTTGAATGAAATTATTTTCCATTATTAACCGGAAGGATTGTACTTTCAAATAAAAAAAGAAATTTGAGAAAATATTCAGTAGTTTTTTTAAAGCATTTTCAAAAAAAAAAGTTATTTGGCGGACCCTTTTGTAAAATAAACTAACTAAAGAAATAAAGTAAGAAACAAGGAAAACAACTAAAAATGAAAAGATATAATTCTTTATGCCATAAGCCGACAGATTATGAAAAGTTTTGAAAAATGATGCCAAATATCCTCAAATGAACTTCTGCAGTAAATGTCACAATTAAAAATTGACAGTGATTCATACGTTCATTTACTACTACAACAATAACAACAACAATAATAATAATAGAAAAAAAAACAAGAACTAAATTGTAGTTTACATGTACGAGTGAGTACACAAGGAATCAATTAAAACTTCTGTTTTGCACGAAATGAAATCAAAATCACAACAAATGAGCCACGAAAACTCTAAAAAAAAGTACGATAGAAAAACAACAACAACAAATACATGTATAATGAATTCAAGCAAGCTAACCATTAATTAAATATCGAAAATTTTATTTTTATTCTCGATTGTTTTTTGTTGTTGTAACACAAAAACACAAATTTTGTTAAGGCAGTCAGTCAAAAATACCATGAAGAAGAAGAAATACGTGTGAAGCTTTTAAGTTCACCACTTGAAAGATAAAAATAAAAACAAAAAATTATGACAAAACAAACAAACAAACACACACACGCATAGAAAAAAGGACACTCTATTATAACAAAAGAAACAAAATTACTAGAGAGCAATAAAACAAATGAGAGAAATAATAACAACAAAAAATGCTAAGAATATGATATGAAATCAATTTTAATTAAAAACACAAACATTAATGAAAAATTCAAAACACGCCAATGCATGCATGTGAAACATATTTTTCTTCTTCTATTTTATTTTATTCTCTTCTAAATTTCTTTCCTTTTTTTTGATTTTTCCTTCTATTTTTTGTCATACACGCCACACGTGACCTTATTTCGTAGGAATAAAGGAAAAAGTGACAAAAAGAGTTGCTTGTCTAAGGAAATTGGGATGCGAGAGTGTAGTTTTTTTTTATATTTTATTTTATTGACAGAGAGCCAAAAAAGGAAAACAGGAAATGAGAGCGAGAGTAAAAATGTTTGGCACAAAAGTAAAAACCAAGAGAAAGTAAAATAGTGCTGCCAGATGAAAATGTTTAAAATGCAATTAAGAACGAGTGAATCACAGAACGAGCAATGGCGTACATACCATAACATCCAATGAACATTTTTAAATGGGAACTTTTGACATTTTGTGACATTTTTCAGCAATCGGTTATTCAACAGTTGCTGCCAATGGCAGTCCTGATTGTTGAAAACATAAAGGGTCCGCCAAATAACTTTTTTTGAAAATGCTTGAAAAAAAACTACTGAATATTTTCTCAAATTTCTTTTTTTATTTGAAAGTACAATCCTTCCGGTTAATAATGGAAAATAATTTCATTCAAATGGCTGCCTCGGCTGGCCATACAGTAGCCTACACGATCGGTCCAATTTTTTAAAACATTATCGATTGAGTGCAGCTGTATTTCACTCATGGCTTCACGAATATTGTCCTTTAAAGCGTCAATTGTCTCTGGCTTGTAGGCGTAACACTTATCTTTGACGGCACCCCACAAATAATAGTTCAACGGTGTCAAAACGCAGCTCCGAGGTGGCCAAACGACATCAGCTCTGCGGCTGATAATACGATCTTCAAAAACAGGGCGCAAAACATCGAGTGTAGCTTCGGCTGTGTGGCACGCAGCGCCATCCTGTTGAAACCAAATGTTGCCAATATCCGCCTCTTAAATTTTTGTGAACAAAAATTCGTTCAACATGGCCCGATAACGACCGTCATTGACTGTAAATGCCACTCCTTGCTCATTTTCGAAGAAAAATGGCCCAATTATGGCTCTGAACCGAAATCCGCACCAATCCGTGACTCGTTTTGGGTGCGTAGGCTTTTCAATGTATGAGTACGGGTTTTCTGTGCCCCAAATGCGCCAATTTTGCTTATTTACATAGCCGCCAAGATCAAAATGAGCTTCATCTGAAAAGATGATTTTTTTTTTTGCCAAGATCGGCATCTTTTGGTGTAGGCTACTGCATGGCCAGCCGAGGAAGCCATTTGAATGAAATTATTTTCCATTATTAAACGGAAGGATTGTACTTTCAAATAAAAAAGAAATTTGAGAAAATATTCAGTAGTTTTTTTTTTAAAGCATTTTCAAAAAAAAAAGTTATTTGGCGGACCCTTTAGTATAGAAAAAATATTATATTTGCGAAACCTTTTTCGTGAACAATTTCAAGACGTTTTTTCATCTAAAAAAACTGCGAATTTGACATAAAAAACCGCCACGTGATTGCTAAGATAAAGCTTCTTGACCATTGCATCATCTTTCAGGCGGATGTTGGCCATGCAGGCTGCAGTGACGATTGTTGAGGATTACATTATCTTTAGAAACGATATTACCATACTTTCGGATAACCATGACAATGTCAGGACACTGAATTCTAATCTAAAGACATCTAACGAAATCTACGGCTACCGCTAGGCTCCCACCTCGATGATAAAGCGGTACATCATACGATAAATTTTCGCGAAACTGCAGAGCAAATGAACTGGCTACATACAGCGCAATCACTGAACACCACACTATATTGAGAAATTGGCATCTCAGAATTGATAATGTAGTAGTCGATTCCGTTCGGACTGAGTAGGTGATTTCGGATATGGATAAAATGTCGCAACAAATCTCAAGTCTAGATAAAAGGCACACGGAAAGTCTGCTTAAAAAAGCACTATTACTGGATTATTGGTCAATGCAGTCTGGGTACTTATGCGAAATGCATTAGCCTTGGTGTTGTGTAGTGAAGAGAAAGAGCGGCAGACTGTTCTTTTCTTCTTGGGTATACATATCAGCATTACGCCATACGAAAAGGAAGCTGCTAGACTTTTATAATGCAGATAATCTCATTGATCTATCATTGGACGTCTAAATGGCATTATCATAAGGTGCGCATTATTCCAGTGTTAAGGGAAAATAAAAACTGTGGTATTACAAAGGACCAAACATGGTCTAGCGTGTTGCAGAGTATTGCGGATTTTGTTAAGACGACGCTATTAAACGTTTTTTTGTAGGCTAAGGCTGAAGGCACTGTTGATTACGAATTGCTCCAGTCCAATATGCAGAACCTGTGATGCGAAGAATGTATTTCAGAAAGAAACATCTTTGTGTTTATCAAGCACTAGTCAGTGTGTTATCCCTTCTAACATACATACACACATAATTGGTCAGTACAACCCTTCAGTCAGGATTACGACCTAGTTTCTCACAGCACTTTTGTTGTGTGTGTTCATTTTATACATGAGTGGTGGGACCTACAGTTTAAAGTCGACTCCAACCGACAGATATTTGAGAAACATTTCATGGCAATTTTTTTTTACTCACAGAGTTTTTGCCAGAAATCTGCTGAGAGGATGTCGCCGCGGAAATATTTTTTTCTTTCGTTTTGTTTGAGATGTTTGACCTGGGGTGTGAACCGTGGCCTTACGTCTAATAAGTCAACACACTGCCTACTAGACTACGGCGTTTGTACGGTCCAGCTAAACAAGTTGGAAATGAGAAATTGAAGGATGGAAATTTTAAAAATTTTTAAGAGTTCCTCAAGCTTGTTCCTTCTTCAAGTATATCGTTGCCATAGGATAGCTTCTCAAAACGCTTCCAAGCAGAACACACCACGTAAAAATAACTCAATGAAACCTACAGTTTAAAGTCGACTCCGAACGACAGATATTTGAGAAACTTTTCATGGCAATTTTATTTTACTCTCAGAGTTTTTGCGATCAAGGATCAAGGATTTTAACGCTTTGACACTTTCAATATACAAAATGGTGATCAAATATTCTGTATAGGAAACCATTTTGACTCTAAAATAAATCTTTCTATTATATTATATCATATTTTGAAGAGTTCTATCAAATAAAAATCAGCCTCCGCTTCTTCACAGCATGAGCCGAAACTGACACGTGAAGTGAAAGATAGTTTATCCCTTCATATATAGGCAGGGGTCAGTGAAAATCCCAATTGCGTGATGGATGGATTTAAGGACAGAAGACAATCGGTTCTGATCTTTTTCTTATCAATTAAGTTAAGCCTCTCTGTGAAACGATCGAATAATACCCAACTCGACCGCAGCAATCGGAAATTCCTGTGCCCTGTAACATGTCGAACAATATGAGCCCTCTAACAATCTTGACGAGCTTATTAACAATGCGAATGCCGACGATATCTCTATGTTCTGGAATCCATAACAACGGCATTCCATATCAAACCCTATCAAATGTCTTGTAATGTCTAAAATTACAAAATTACCCTCATCAAATTTAATCCAGACTGCAGAGCGATATCCCTAAATACTACTTTTGTTTTTCACACTATTATAATCCTTTTAATAGGCAATAAAACAAAAAAGTTTAAACCTTTTAGAAAACACCAAAAATGAAAATCTTTTAAATGGAATTTTCCATTATTATTCCATTATTCACCTAAAAGTATGTTTTACATTTTATTATATTCTTGGCTATATATTATCAAAAGTGAGTGAGTACTCACTTGTACTTCGTATACAACTCAAGGATATTTTCTTAACAGCTCCTTCTTATACTTTTTTTTGGTCCCAAATGGCGCCACAAAGTATGCAAGCAATTTAAGAAAAACTTCTATCAATTGCTGTAAAAGCAAGCAATTAATTGGGGATTTTGTGGGCTATTCCCATACCCACTAACGGGTAAAGTGCACAGACACTTACATATACACACACAGTTAATTTAAGTACTCACTACGAGAGAGAGTGAAACAAAAAAGAGAATTAAAAGAGAGTAAAACTGGTTAAGTGTGGTTAAAAACAAAAGAGTGGCTAAAATAAAAATCAAAACGAAATGTCATTTTGAACAAAAAAAAAAGAGGAAAAGGAATAGGAAGAAAGCAAGAAAGGAAGGGTTTAAGGCAATTGTTAAATGACAGAATAACTGTAAATGTATGGGAGTATATATGTGTGTGTGCAAATATATGTTATTTTTAGTAGAAAAACAAGAAAGATTGAAATGAAAAAAAACCAAGAAAAACATGGATTTGTGGATTTTAAAACGCTTACAAAGAATTTACGTGGAATGTACTAAAACGTACGTACGTGCACATTTCATTATAAATGATTTAATGAAATTCCTTTGAAAGATTATGCAAATTTAATAGGGTAAAAAACAACAACAAAAACACTATGTATGAAAACCATTTTAAAATATTAATGAATAACATTGTTATGGTAGAGTGTACAGAGAGTATTAATGACATTAAAAATTTCTAAGAAAGTCGACGTTGAAAGAATTTAAAAATAAAGGAAAAGGAAATAACAAACATTTTGCATTTATGGATTATAAATTTAAAGCCATACTCGTACATGCATAATCTATTATTGTTGCTGTTAAATAATTGGAATTAATGCTTTCTAGAAATATATTTCGATCTCATCTAAGTTACCTCAATAACGGTAATAATCGACTCCAAAGGACTGGCATACTAAACTTATTTCAATCTTAACAATGATCTTTTTCATTTCATTGCCTAATTTGGACGTATTTTCCTGTTACTGAACAGATCCTCTCTGTCTGTAGTCTCTATTTTCAGTTTCTATTTATGGCCCATATTATGGATTATTAGAGAGGATGTTGCTGAAGACATCTTTTGGATTACAAGATTACAGAACAGCCACAACTCTTTAAAGACTCCACATCGTTTCCATAGACTTATTTCTTCGGTAAACGTGTTGTTTAATCTAGAAATTTATTAAAGTGATCAAGTCCTAATGATTTTTTCATTTTTTGAAATGAAATCCACTATCATCTCACTTCGTTCTTGGTCCCGATTTTACTTCAGTAGTCCTACCACTAATCATGGTAGAATTTTTACAATCAAATTTTGTAATAACCCCAAGAATATGTTTTCTGATTATGGGAATTTGTATCGTCTGATTGTATTAAATGTCCATGTCTGGCCATGCAGTAGCCTACACGATCGGTCCAATTTTTAAGCACATTATCGATTGTGTGCAGCTGTATTTCACCAATGGCTACACGAATATTGTCCTTTAAAGCGTCGACTTGTCTCTGGCTTGTCGGCGTAACACTTATCTTTGATGGCACCCCACAAATAATAGTCCAACGGTGTCAAATCGCAGCTCCGAGGCGGTCAAACGACATCAGCTCTGCGGCTGATAATGCGATCTTCAAAAACAGGGCGCAAAACATCGAGTGTAGCTTCGGCTGTGTGGCACATAGCGCCGTTCTGTTGAAACTAAATGTTGCCAATATCCTCCTCTTCAATTTTTGTGAACAAAAATTTGTTCAACATGGCCCGATAACGATCGCCATTGACTGTAACGGCCACTCCTTGCTCATTTTCGAAGAAAAATGGCCCAATTATGCCTCGGGACCAAAATCCGCACCAAACAGTGACTCGTTTTGGGTGCGTCAGCTTTTCAATGTATACCTGCGGGTTTTCTGTGCCCCAAATGCGGCAATTTTGCTTGTTTACATACCCGCCAAGATCAAAATGAGCTTCACCTGAAAAGATGATTTTTTTTTTTTGCCAAAATCGGCATCTTCTGTAAGTCGATCGCAGGCCCACTTAGCGAAGCGAAAACGCATTGGATGGCCAATTGGCTTCAACTCCTGAACCAATTGGACTTTGTATGGCGTCATACCAAGGTCTTTATGCAAAATTCATCTCAATGATGTCTCCGAAATGTTCCATTTTTGTGTAGAACGACGGTGAATTGATGTTGATGGCGCTTCACGCACACTTTCTGCCACAGCAGCAATATTCTCGGGTGTAAGCACTGTTTTTGGCTTTTCACGCTATGGTTTATCGATGAGGATGCCAGTTTCTTTCACTTTTTTCACAAGATAACGAACATACGGAGCAGACGGTGCTTCTCTTCTTCCAAAATCCGTACGCAATTTTCGCACACATTCTGCAACATTACCATGATTTTTAAAGTAATGTCGCAATATTTCCCAGCGTTGTTCAAGCGTATACACAACCATATTCGTTCAGCGGAAGGATAAAACTAATTATCTGTCAAATCAGACATGAGCTAAGTGTTACCATTCACGAAATAAGCACTAGTTGAAAAAACAAATAAACGTTAGATGGCGGACCCGATATGTACGCTTATGTCAAGAGTTCCTAACCTCTTTTAATAATACTGCCACGAAGATGTGATGTAAAATGTCTGTAACAATCTTTTGCTATTAAATCACAATTTTTATTTAACTTTTCATGTTCGTCTTTAAAGTATTAAAATTTTGCGTTTTCCCCTCAAATTTTCTTGAAATTACTCGCCAGGTATTTATGGTATTCAGCAGCACTGGCGTCTTAATATCACAACATACTCTGTGTGTTGTACAATACCTGCAGAGCCTTTATATAGGATAACAATTGTGAATCTGAATCGGGTTGCTTATCTCATCTTCCCACAGGTATGGGCGTTATGTTCTCATACTACATTCTCTGAAATTCTTATGTAGAAATATCCAGAATTCCTTGACTGAGAAACATGCCATATAGACTACCTTCAAGCTGTCTACTGACTATTAGTAAGTATCCTAATTTACAGCCCCAAAAATAGCGGATACTGTGACCTAAAAAACACTACAACGGCCTAATTGTAAAACATATACTTTTAATCCATTTCCTCTTATATAAAAAACCGATACAAATTTCAGCATCCGAGTTATTCTTATAATGGTAAAAAGTACCTTTGTACTGCGACCATACGATTTATACTTTATAGAGCATCCCTACAATGAGTTCCTGACAAACCTCATGGTGCTGCTCTGTATCAGTAATTCCTATTCCTTGTCCAGTATACAGTCATGTGTTTCTTTCTGAGGTGCATTAATGCCTTACTGGATCCAAGAATGTGCTTTAATGTGTTTCATTAGCATCGTCACAGAATTTACTTGTTGGGCTCAAGACAATCGCTATTCTAAATAAACATACTCCGAATCTATAGTGCCCTGTTAAAATACCGGCTACTATCATTAGGTTATTTCTGCATAGTCTAATGCACGATTCAAATCTCCTGATTGGTTCAAACACACTTGGTTTGAGAAGCGTCTTTGTCTCACTTTATCTTCCCTGACTTCATATTGAAAGCTGTTGAAGTTCTTGAGAGAGTTTAAAGTACCCCTAGATCTCTGAAAAAATTACAAAAACGTTTGGAGAATATTCACAATGATTGGCCAATAAACTAATCATGGTGGAATCAAAATTAAATTAAGTTCAACTGTAAACCTAATTCGATTCCTGACAGGATTATGGGAGCTATTACAGAACAAACACCACAAGATATGTATGTTCAATGCTCAACTGCTAAGTGGAAAAGGAATTCATAATCTACAACATCTGAACGGTCGAATATATAGTAAAATTGACGCTGCTTCTCAGGAAGGAATGAAAAGTAATCAACTACAGTCAACTACGCAGCCGAAAATCTTTTTGAAACCGGAGTTGATTGAGGAATCAACTAATCAGGAGCATTAATAGCATAGATTTTACAAAACTTAATGCACTTGTTTGTATACGGGAACTATATTGACGTAATTGGCCCTGCCAAGCGTGATGTCACTGCTGCAAGATGGCGCTGGTAGTAAATGAGGACAAAACGAAGTATATGTCGCCGACAAGTATGGACCTCAATGTTGTCTACCTTACCTTGGCCTTTACCCACAAAAATAATGTCAGTTTGCAAATCTAGCATAGAATCGCTCTTGCCAACAGGTGCTATTACGAGTCATTAGGCAATCGATTATCAAACACCTTTCTGGTGCGACGAAATTGAAGCTCTACAAGTAGGTCATCATCCCCGTATTTCTTTATCACGACAAAGCCTGGATGACGCTGATACGAATTATTGCCACCGTATTGGGGGTATTCGAGAGAAAATATTTACGCAAAATCTTTGGCCCTGTGCTATCCAGCGAAGATTTCTGCATCTAAGCCTACAGCTGCATGGCTACATGTGCTTTGACTGTATTATATTGACAACCTACGACTTTGCTGATTCAACAAAGTCGTTTGGATGGAAGTGAATATTTCAGCGTGACTGACGCAAAGGTCTTCAGCGTAGAGAAATTGGTACGGCTAACTGACAAAGGCGCATGAATGGAAGTTCTAAGGCTGGAGGAATTTCTTGGAGAAATTGATATTGACGGAAGCAATGATTACATGACACCGCGATATGACTTCTCAATGAACTTTGGGACATCCATTCCGGAAAGGGAGGACTGGAGAAATGCTTCAGTGAACCTCCCAAGGGACTCCGCACAAATTTACACCGATGGCTCCAAACTGGAAGGAGCCGTTGGAATTGGTATCTATTCGGAATCAATTGGAATATCCAAGTCTATAAGGCTACCAAATCATGGCAGCGTCTTTCAGGCGGAGGTGTAAGCAATGCAGGCTGCGGTGATAATTATTGTGGGCAAAAATGTTCACGGACGGAACATCATCATTCCAGTGTAATAAACTACAAGACGGTGTACAACTGTTGCAGATATCTCAATGAGGTGGCGAACCGATATGATGTTTGTATCACATGGCTACCGGGACATAATGATATTCCTGGCAACTGCAGAGCGGATGAACTGGAGCACGACCATAGAACTCTCTGATGAATTTTCTACGTTGGGGATCCCTTTGGGGACCTACAAACTTATAATTGACAATGCAACCGTAGATTTCGTCAACAGAATGTGGACAACTTCGGATAAGGGCAGAGCGGCGCAAAAGATCTGGCTGAGGCTGGTTTGGAGGCGCACGGCGATTCTGCTTAAGCTCCAAAGAAGTAGGCTCAGCACTGTTATTGGGTTTATTACGGGGCATTGCATTATAGGAGCGCATGCGAAACGTATTGGTCTTAGACACCTTGCAAATGATTTCTGCAGGAGCTGTGGAGATGAAGAGGAAGATGAGACTATTCTTCACCTATTGTGCACATGTCCGGCACTTAGTCGGAGGAGAAAGAGGTACCTGGGTGCCTACTACATGGAGGATATGGAGAAACTGTCATTTATGGATATTGGCAGCCTGAGTCAATTCATCAGAAGCTCCGAATGCTTCCTGGAATAGGGGTAATGAGGAACTGTTGTATCACAATGGGCCCTGTGGGCGGCCTAAGTTTGTCCGCTCATGACTCCATCGAGGGGACATCCACTTCTACCTACCTACCTAAGGCCGGAGGATTGCCGACAAAAGGGATGTAAAGACCAAACAAGCAAATAAGTAAGTAGATAACTTATGCAGTCCATTTTGACTCTACAAAACTTGTGCTTTAAAACATAGAAGTTCTAAAATTTGGTTACTTAATAAGCCTAAAATCCTAGTCCCGTTAATTTGCATGTAATTTCGTCATCCATATGAACTTACCGAAATTCCTTTTGTTGATCGACATTGAAGCCTTCCTCCTCACTATCACTAAAACTGGGTAAACTGTTGTTAATGCGACCACCACCACCACTATTAATTCCAGCAGCTCCACCACCACCACCACCATTGCCCAACACCTCCATTGCAATTTCTATACTGCCATTGGCAATATTCTGAACACTACCACCCACCACAGGCGGCAGCGCTGATACATTCGTTTTACTTTTACGACTACTACCGCTGCGGGCTATAGCACCCGTACTGCTGCTACTGTTGTTGTGATGATGATGGCCCAAACCCAACTCTTGAACGGCCAATGTTGAGGGTAAATCTGTACACGAGGACGCCTCCGGTACTTGTAAAGCCTGATGCTGTTGATTTGCCAGACTTTTCGCTAAGGTCGGCGGCTTAAGACGACGCTGTGAACACTGCAGCATATCCAAATCCAATAGTTGACGCTGCAGTTGCAATTCATCTTTATAGTTTAGATCTTCGAATTTAATGCGTTCCAATTGAAATTCTATTAAATCGTCAAGATCCAATAACGAAGCAGCCATTGTTTTGTAAGCGAAAAGGCTTAAAAAAGGGGATTTTTTTGGGGGATTTTTTGTCGAGTTTTTACCCCTTTTGAGAGCGTAAGGCGAGGTGTTTGAAGAGAAGAACTTTTCTGAAGAAGAAGAATTTGTGGAGAAGTAGTAGTAGCAGTAGTAGTAGTAGTAATAGAAGAAGTAGTTAAAGTTGTATGTGTGAGTGTGTGTATTTATTGATGGATTTGTTGTTGTACAGGATTTTCTATAACATTTTGAGGTTTTTTTTGAAAAGAATTTCTTTCTTTTTTATAAAATAATGACGGATTTTTATTTTCTTTTTCTTTATTTCCTTTCTTGCTTTTTGGTAATAAAACTTTAGAATATTTTTTTTTAGTTGTATGAGTATACTTCTAAACTAACGTTTACATACACATACACAGCCTTCTTTTTCTTAATATTTACTTTCGTTTACACATTTTTCTTACTTCTTTCTCTTTGCTTTTTTTGGCTCTCTCTCATACTCGCTCTTTCTTTTGTTTTTTTTTTCTTTGCTTTACAACACTAATTTACTTGCCAACTCTTTTAGTAGGAAAACAAACTGTTTTTCGTAGCACACAACACACACACACATACACACACACTTTCAGATGTGCTCTCATTTAAAACACTTGAATTTTTATTTCATTTCAGCTTTTGTTGTTATTTTTTTAAATAAATTTTATACTCTTTTTGTTGTTGTTGTTGTTGTTGTTATGTTGTGTGCTTTATTATCTCTTTTTAATTTGCTGCTGATTGTAAGTGAGATTAAGATGCTGCTGCTGCTGCTGCTGCTGCTGCTTTGGCTGCTCCAGCTGCTGTTGTTGTTCTTGTTGTTGTTGTTGTAGCTGCTGATAATAAAAATAATAAATAATAGTAGAGCTGCCACCCAGATTTAATCTTCATTTATTTGCATTGCATGTTGTGTACGCTACAGATAATCCTGCTTTTCTTCGTTTTTTTTCTTTTAAATGATTTGTGTGTTGTTTTTGTTGTTGTTTTATTTGTATATATTTGTTGTTTTCGTTTTATATATAAAAAATTTTTTTATCGCAATATTTGGGTTATTTTTTTATTTTGAAAAAAAAAAATTGATTTTCTTGAAAATTTGTTTGTTGTTGTTGCCCTTTTTGTTGTTGTTTTAGTTATTGTTGCTGCTGTTTTTGTAGCCATTTATTGATTTTTAACACTATATTTCATTATATTTCCACTTTTTTTTGTCGTTCAACACTGCCATTTGCCAGCTTTAGTTGTTATTATTTTTATTCTAGTTGTTGTAGTAGTACAATTACATGCTGTTGTTGTTGTTGTTGTTGTTGCTGCTGCTGCTTGCTGTTGAAAATGGCAAATTATAAACATTTTTCACCATATTTTTTTACTCTACTTAAGTAGCAAAAAAAAAAGACGGAAAAAACACACACGAAAACACGAATAAATTTAAAGAAAATAGGAAAAATCGTTTTTTTCCTTAAGGTTGTTGTTGCTGTTGTTATATTTTTTTTCCTTCACTAGCTTAGCTTTAATATTTTATTATGGCATAATAATTTGCTTTATTTTTTTTTTAATATTTTTTTGAAAGCCTTAAAAAACACTTACAAACACAAATAATTTTTTTTTTAATTTTTCTACATAATTTTTTTTTTGTTAAAGAACAAGAAAATATTATAAAATATTACTATTTTATAATATATTAAAAGAAAAACCGTTATGTATAATTTTTTCCACAAAAAAACTCTCTAAAAAACCTTAAGATTTAAAAACAAACTTTTTTAAATTTAAATTTTCTTCTTTTTCAATACCGTAAATTATTCCTTATTTTTTTTAATAATTTCTATAAAATTTTCTTTTTTTTGTGTTTTTTTTTCTAAGTAACGGACTCGTTGTTTTAATATATAATCCCGTTACTAAAATGTTTAAACACAATCGTTACAACCGTTCAACGTTTTGTCGTTGTATGAATTAAAGCACACAAGAAAAATTGATATTTCTCTCTCTCTCTCTCTCTCTCGCTTCTCTCTCTTCTATACGTGTTAGCTTACTCATGTTTGTGGCCATGTGTAAGAGAGAACGTATTTTATATGAGAGTTGGTGTACCTATGTGTGTTTTGTTGTTTTAAAAACAGCAAAAAAAAAGGAAAAGAACTCATAATCCACATTCTTTCAGAGTGCAACTAAACAAATCCACACACACACTTACATACACCTAAAAGTTAATGGCTCTTCTCTTTAATTGTCAATATATACTTTATTTAGAGGAAAATATGGTGTAAGCTTTAAGGGTTTTGAAAACACAATAAAAGCGCAAAACGCAAAGCGTTAATATTGTGTACAGAAATATCGAAAAAAAATTAATTTTGATTAAAAAACTAAAACAATAAAACGTAATAAAATGGAAAGTAAAATAAAAAAATTAAAATTAAAAAAATAAATGTTGAGCCCTGACCAACTTCGAAAGGTTGAAAAATAAAGAAAATTATCTGATGAAGGAAAATGAATCAAGCAGAGCCTCAAATCATATCACAAGAGTATAATTGGAATACTGAACGGATTATCGCTTAACGGGGATCATTATATGAAGAAGGTACTGCGTTGGCTTATTAGATGTTAGACCTCAGATCAGAGATTAAAACGAAAATGGCGACTTCCTTTCAGCAGATTTCTTGCAAAAAAATCTGAGAGTAAATAAAATTGGCATGAAAAGTTTCTCAAAAAAAAAAAAACTGTCTTTTCGAGTCAACTTTAAACTGCAGGCACCGCCACACATGTATAAAATTAACACATGCAACAGAAGTGTTGTGAGAAACTAGGTCGCAATCCTGACTAAAGGGTTGTAATGGCCGATTACGTATGTATGTATGCATGTATATGTGTATTCGATAGGATGCCTAAATTATTACTCGCGAGCAATTGTAACACCGTAATATTAGATTGATTTTTTGGTCTCATCTGTTCCACTACGCAGATGCCCGTCGGGACTTGTTACACGAATAGTCCTAAACAATACAATAGGATGGGTGTGACACTTCATATAGAAAAAACGGAAACCAAACTTTGAATTTAACAATCAAACGTGGTATGGGTTTTCAAACGGAGATACATACGTGCTATAAGGAAATGTGCGACCTTGACTTATAGGGATTTAAATATCTTCAGTGATAGTTAAATGATAGTTATGGCAATAGCATTCAGGGATACGGAATCAAGGATTGTCGTGGAATGTAAGAAAGCCATAAGGCATCACTCGAGGCACAGCTTGGTACGTAATATACAGTATCGGACAAGACTATAACACGGAACTGTGTTTGCTAGAATATAGTCTAATAAAATTTTAAAACTCTCATAAATTTAAGTTTTTGTTAAGGATTTCTTAAGACTACACTCTATGTCTACTAAAATTATATTCATACTCTGTGCTACTCATGCTATCTAAATACTAATTTGAATTTGTTTAATATCTATATTTATTGCCTATTAATACACGTCGCCGAGACGCTTTGTCGCCTTATCGCTTAACATTTAATGACATGGTATGTTGTGCTTTTCTGTTTTAATTTTATCGCCGCTACCTTTTCATATTTTCATTTTTTATCAGCGACTAAAGAGTACTCTTTTCTATAAACACAGCACATAACAACAACAACAACAACAACAACAATACTTGATAGAAATATTTTTATAAAAATGTCTCTCACTCGTCGTTCTTTTCCTCTCTCTCTCTCGCTCTCCTCCCTTTCTTGCTCTCTTTCGACCAATATGGTTAGTTTTTTTTTCTTCTTTTCTTTTTGAATTTTTTTTTGCTTTCGTTTGCTTTACTAATCATTTTATTCCACTTCCACTAACCACTTCCTTTTCCATACAAAATACATTTCATTCACATGCATATACATATACTATCAAACACGCAAGCTCACATGCACGCTTATACACTTATGTATGTATGTAAATACACACAACGGTACAAGAGCACGTATAAGATTCTACAGGCCTTTACAATATATTTTTAATAGTTATTAAGATTGTTGATGTTGTTGTTGCTGCTATTGTTGTTGTTACGTTTTTTTCGTTTTTATTTAAGAAAACAAATCAGGAAAAAATAATCATGCAAAGACCCCTTAAAGAAAATCAACTCAACTGCTCTCGAATTACAACACACAGCGCCTAATAATAGGCTAAAGAAAATAAAACAAGAACAAAAAAAAACAAAAAGAAAGTAAATGTCAAAAACACGAAAACACGAAACGAAACAACAGAGACACACGACACACTGATATACTGACACAGAGATTTGATGTTGTACACTGTGTAGTAGTAGAGGTGGTTGGTTGGTTGGTTGAAAGCCAAGAAAGCAAAGAAACAAAAGAGAACAACACACACACACACACACATACGAAATAAACTCAGCACATGTTTTGTTGAAGCCTTTATTTTGCTTTTCGTAATTTTACTCGTTGTTATATGCATGTATGTATGTGCTTGCTTGCCTGTAAAGGTTTTTGTTGTTGCTGCTGAAATTTTAGAACAAAACATTAAAACCTGTTTTACTACTACACAAACACCGAAACAGAAAAATAAAAATGCACATGAGTAAAACCAATACGTATTATAGCACAAATAATAAATTGAAATGAGAGTTTGTGTGTGTGTGCCTGTTATTCATATTAAAATAAAATGTGTGTCATATAAACGATGATGATTACCTTTTACTTTTCATTTGTTTTCATTATTAATTACATTATAGGCGAGAGAGACGTATACAGTTAAAGAGAGGAAGGAAGAGCGACAAGGAGCCAAGTAGTGTGAGTGGATTATAACACTTAAAAGCAAGCCTACGTAATACAAAAAAAAAAAAAAGAAAGCAAATTAACACTCTCCTTCACAGCCATTCATAGATGGATGTACTCAAAAATAAACGTAAAAATATTTACATGTGCTTAAAGCAGATGAGAGAGTGAGAGACAGAGAGCAAAGGGAAAAGTAAAACTGTTATTTCAATTGTAAGAAAACAAAATACAAGTAAAAACAATAATAAAAGAGCAACAACACAATAACAAAAATAATGTATTGAATTGGAATTGTTTAAAGTGTAAGTGTTGAGCCGTCTGCTTAAAGGTGAAAATAAAAATAAATCGCCATAATAGTATAACGGTAACCTAAAATAAAAACTATTTATTAGTAATGGATGATTGATTTTAATTGTCTGGGATTGGTTGTCTGCAATTGATTACAAATTATGTACAATTAATTGTAGTAAATGCTGACAACAAAAAAGGAGAAAAAAACCGCCCAAATTAACTCCTCTATTATACATACACATACTTTACTCTATTAAGAACTATAAAATTTAACGTGTAACAGTTAAAAGGCAATTAACTCTTAAAGAACCCAAACAATAACGTCAATAAATATTTTTTGAATATAATTTTTCAAAATGTCCGGAGTCCTACTTGTTTTTGAAAACCGTTACTTAAAAAACCGTAAATAAATCAATAAATAAATCATTTTTGGCAAGAAAGCTTCGTTCTCAAAGCTTTTTAATGAAACTACTAAGCAGCGTTGCCATTTGCAAAGTTTTCCCTATTTTTCCAAGTGTTTTGAGACGCGAAAAAGTTTTCATTAAAGTTGTTGTCTAACCAAACAAGGTTTTTTTTGACAACATTCAAAATCTCTATAAATTCAATAATAATAACACGAAATATTTAAGTTTTTAAATAAAATATTGTGTATTTTATTGGTGCCAGGCAAAATTAGCAAAGAAACACCAATAGAGGGCACCGGCCTCCGCTGTTTCCTTTAAAATTTTTGATACTTTTGTAGAAAAAAAAAATTTTCCTCAGAAATAAAAAGTTAAAAAAAATTGCTGGCAACGCTGCTACTAAGCCTACTTAACAAAAGCTTTCGAATGCTGTTGAAGTCAACTTCATTGGGAAACATTAAACATGGTGAATATAAAATCAGTGTTACCCTTGCAGATTTATAAAAAGTTAAATACAGTAGGGCCTTGATTATCCGTGATGGTCGGGACCGGAAACATTCTGGATAATCGATTTTCCCGGTTAATTGAGTACCAATTTGGCTAGTTTTTTAATAGATATTTTTATTAATTAATAAATGAATATGTACATATTTATATAAAAACTAAATAATTCAAGGATTTTATATACATACATGTTTCAAAAATATAAAAAAAAAACCGCACTTCTCAAATTTCTAAATTAAACTAAACAGGTTTAAATGTATGCTTCTGACTCATCGTATACTAAAGAGGGAATTCCCCTTTTTCGCTTGTTTGTCCAAAATAATAGAAAAACAATTTTTGCTTATAATCACGGTTAAACGATGCAGAAAAATTAAGTCGATGCAAAAATTTTCGTTTTCCATCCCGGATAATTGATGTTGCCGGATAATCGAATCACGGATAATCAAGGTCCTACTGTAGAAATTTTTTTTTAATATTAAGTACTCACTTATATCGGATCTTTCAACAATTTCTTCTGAATGGGCTCTCATTTCTGAGATAAAGGGTACATGAACAAACAAAACTGTCAAATTTCAAACGATATCAATTCATATCGATCGAAAAGTTTTCAATGCATAGGAAATGTCAAGTTTTATTGTGGATTGTGGACTTCCAGTGTCATCGATGCATATTTCTTTGAGTACGACGTTGGCCAGGACATCACTGTCAACGGCGAGCATTATAGCTCGATGATTAGCAACTTATTTTAGTTTGAATTCAACGACTTGGAAAATAATGACATGGGATTTCAACAGAAATGAGCGATTTTGAAGGCGTGGCAATCTCATTTAAAGATGATGTGAACTGGACACCAAGATCGTACGATTTGACACCATTAGACTTTTTCTTATGGAGTTTTCTTAAGTAGCTGGTGGATGCAACCAAAGCGGTCCTCAAAACCAACATAACTTATGCTAACGATCAAATTTAGTGTGATTTATGATCCAGATACGTAGAATATTGGACATTTCAGATCTATTTCACCAGAAGGCGTAGCGCGCATTTGAACGGTGATAATGGAATGTCTGGAATATCTATTCTAAACGAATGAAACATTTCGATGTTTTATTTAAATTTAGAGATAGGAAGTGTTTAAAAGTCAGTCCACATAAACTGTAGACGTATTTCTGGTTACATTTGAAAACTTTAATTTCCCTTGTTAATTACGTTTTTAGCTTTAAGAAAAAACTTTTAAAAGCTTATGGAATATTAGCTAAGCAAAGCTCTGTACAACCAGG
Source organism: Sarcophaga variegata (assembly GCA_932273835.1). Classification (NCBI taxonomy): domain Eukaryota; kingdom Metazoa; phylum Arthropoda; class Insecta; order Diptera; family Sarcophagidae; genus Sarcophaga; species Sarcophaga variegata. The sequence continues at coordinate 11,107,703 of OW026361.1, read as the reverse complement.
CAACTTTAACATGAAACACAGTTTTTATTTAACAGTTCTGTTGAATGAACAACAAAGCTTAACTTGGGAGTAAGAATTAGGTAAATAAAGAAAACAATTCACTCAATTCGGAATCCCCTATTAAAAGTACTTGTTTTACTTTCATTAATACAAAATACTGTAACTCAGCAACCCTTTCTACAAAAGCTTTTTAAAATTCTATGTTAAAAATTTCAAATACTTTGCTCTATAACATCTCACGTTAGTGTTTCTTAAACCTTCTCAATGTTACTTATCATGCAGCCGTTTATCTCCTTTTTATCTTCGCATTTTATCAGAGACAACAATATACACTGATTATCAAAGTAAATAAATTTTTAAATAAATATCATCATCATCGTCAACAACAATTCAAAACACATCGGATTGTTTTCATATTGGTGCCGGCTAAAATACCACATGGTCTTGAGACAAACAAAAAAACGTTTTAATTTTGAATAAATCTTAGTTAAAGACACTAAAAATGTTATCTTTCTTTACTTCACATTCATTGGTTGCCAGGAAATAAAAAAATTTTGTAACCAACTCTTGAAAAAGAAATCAGCGAAGAGGGAAAATAATGGCCAACTTTTTTCAGGCTTAACCCATCCCTGTTTCGCACCCCAATTTACATATGTATGGTGGGCTTGTTTGAAGCCAATGGCTTCGCTACCAGATATGAAAATAGCTTATTCTAGACACACACCGATTAATTCACCACGGATAGTACAGTGATATATGGTAATACAGTATCTATTAGATTAACGGTGCTTTGGTTAATTTCAATTTTATTCACCACACCAGACAAATCCACCACATTCTACAAAAACTCACCATCCTGAAAACTCAATAAATTCACCACGTTTAAAACACACATACCGCCCTAAAAAGGAATTAATTTTGGGGTCTGTACGTCAAATCCGACCAAATTCGAACAGATGCAACCACACACGCAGTAACCAACACCAAGCACCGCAAACGTCATAACCCTCGTTCTCCTCACCTGACGACGTACGCAAAAATTCAGACAAATCCAGAAAGAAGAAACCCCATCACACCCCATAAATACTACTTAAATGGGATTCCTTTGTAGAAATCGTACACGAAAAAAGAATGTGCGAATTAATATTATTTCGACGTTTGTTTTTTGAACGAACAAGCAACCGAATTTTTCTAACCTCAAATTGAATAAAAAAATAACTAGTTTTGGTTAGAGGTACAGAAAAACGGCAACACTGTCTCCACAACATTTGCTATGTAATCTAATAAAATGCATTTTAACTATGTTGTTGTTGTTGTCATTGTTGCTGTTGTTTTTAATTATGACACTTGTTTACTTTCTTTCTGTTTTTGTAGAGTAAATAAAATAATAAAACAAAACTCACCATCATGTTTAACTCCGTATAATGTTTTTTTTCAATGTAAACAATACGCGAAATTCACCTTTAGACAACACACTGTAATGAGAAACAAATAAAAGTATGTTAACCAAGAGCGAGTGAGAGGCAGGGTGAGAGGCAGAGAAAAAGGCAGAGCAATAAAAGTAATGAAGAAATAATAATTATACCGTAGTAATACGAAATTAGTACACTTATATTGCAATGCATTACAACAATATGTAAACGAGATTAGCGGGTTCATTTACTTTACAATAATAACAACAACTCTTTATAATTAAAGAAGAACAGTAACAACAATTGACAATTAAAAACGAGTAATTTTTGGTATGAACGTGAAGAATTCTATTTATTAACAGCATCCACTCGCTGTTTGACAACTGTGAGCGCCTTTTTTCTTTTGTTTGTTTTCCTTGTACACTGTAATGTCCAATTAGCGTTTATTTTAGAAAAGGTTAAGGCAATATAGAGGGAAAATTTATTTAAGCTTTTTTTTAACAGCAACAAGTTCTTTACACGATATTTTTAACAATTGTAGACCAATTTGGAAAATTCTTGTTTTCTTTAAAAGCTTTAGTTGTAGACTTTATAGTCAATTTTACAAATGTTCATATTCACAATGGGAAGAAGGAGTTTTATAAAGAAACAGCTGTAATAAAACACGTAGTAATGGGGGATTATAAAACTATACCTACTAATTGGCCCACGTTGGCGTTATCCTCAACATATATACGCAATTGAAATACCTATATCAGACAATATAAAATGTAAGGATTTAATGAGGGTCGAACATTAATGTGCTTCAACTATCCCTATCAACGAGTGTAAAGTATCTTAGGGTTGTTTTGTACTTGAAACTCTGCTAGTGAGATAATACAATAGAGGAAATAGAAGAAGTGGGCCGTGGGAAAGATATGAAGGCTTAAACATACGATCTGTCTGACCCCTTCACTAAGTGGTGATGCTGTAAGGTGGTCACGTTTGGTGGACAGTGCGTAAATACCAGTGTCTCTGCTGACTGCTAAACACACTGCGGAAGCAGTCAGTTGTCCTAATCATAAGTACCACTTCAATTAAAACATTACCTTCGATACTCAATTGGCTTCCCTCTGAACTTCGATTGATGCAGAGAGCTTAGCTGGTAGCAGTAAAGCTCATTGCATTTAAGTCTTGGTACAATTCGGGCTATGGGCATGCTGTAAAACTTGGTAATCGTAGGCAATGAATATACCAATAGCTTCTAAATGCCAGACAGAGAACGCTATGCGATATATGCTAAGCTCTCTGCCATTATGCTGCCTGAAAACCGTATTGTTTTCTAGGCGGAGGCACAATGCTTGTTTTCTAAATCGATTTTGCTTGAAAATATATTCAATTTACACGGACAGTCAAGCTGATATCAAATCGCTTACGAACATTATCTCATATCTCAACTATGTAAGTTCCAAGACATATTGCAGCATATTAAAAATTAAAACATTTATTTTAACATTTATTACCATTTTAACGGTTTTTATTAGCCTATATTGTCATCACTTATTGGTGATCTTCGTTATGCTGTCAATGCCTTGGCATATAAATGACTTTCCTTTGCACTTTTCACCAATACTTTTCTAGCTGTTGTTGATGTTTTTTTTTCATTCCTTTAGAATACAAACAACAACAAACTGACGTATAGGCGGGAGTACACACATTGGACGAAAGATAAATATGTGAACACACGTGCATACACACACTTAAGCTCTACACACTTCACCAAATCATTCACCACATTGTTGATAATCTCAGTCTGTCTTTGCTCTTCCTTATATTCTCTATTGCTTATCAGCTTCTTTTCGTGAATTGAGAAGAGGCAAAGGAGTGAAAAGAAGGAGATAATATCGTCTGTAATAAATAATATTTTTTTTTGTGTTAAAAAAGAAAAGATTTTCAAAATTTTATCTGGTTTTTCTGTTCTTTCAATAAAACCATCAGTTCTTCGGTTTCATTTGTTGAAAAACTTTAATTAAGTAAAGTACTGTTACAGAGAGACAGGAATATTTTTTTTCAACTTTTATTGTGGCATAGAATCTGTGGTGCTCATTTCTTCTTAGCATTTAACGGTTTTATTTTAACGTGTTTTTGTGTAATACGTTCACAGCGTTTTTACGTTTTTCCTTTGAAAACAAAAAAAATCGCCTTTTTCCAAAAAAAAAAAATTGTTTTTGTCATTTGAATTGTTTAGAAAAAAATATTAAAATAAAAACGTGTTGAAAATTTTTTTATTGGTGTTTAACAAGCTTATACGTAAACATTTGGAAATCTTTAGCCTGGAATTGGGGACATTTTGCCAGAATGCCGAATAAAGAGGAAATACCGTTCGTTATGTAAGTAAAAATCCATTTTTAATTAAATTCTACAATCAACTGGAAACCTCCAGATTTAGTACAGAAACTGTACCTAATTTTAGAGATAAAATTTTGTGGCCTATCTTATCCAATATTTACATGATCCCAGTCTTAACCGTTAATGTGTCAAATCAGACACTAAAACAATTAAAACAAAATAGGAACAAAGAAAAAGTTATCTAGAAGTGATAAAGAATAGGAAATTGAAGGAAGAGAGATAAGCAACAGAATCATATCTCAAGCCAGTTAATACCAGAGTTGAAACTTTCAATGTAAGAAACCCTGGCTGAGGCTAACTCACTAAAATCTTTAACGAAATTTTAAACAAGAATCTAGAGATTTCCATTCCAAAACGGTTTAACTTTGGCCACAGAAGATCTGATGGATTAGCCTGAAAAATAATGCTAGGGAAAGTCTAATTAACTGCTCAACTGTGTTGCTGTACAAAAATATTTTGACTATCTGTCCAAATAAACACCAAACCAGTTCCACTGCCTTAGTAATAATAACACTTAAGTCTCGAAAACAATTGCTGTGCTTCTCAGGGAGTCTATAGTACAGCTTAATGTCATTCTCTGTGTAGCATCTTAGCTAGTCGCCAATAAGGCAGATGCCATTATGGTTTTTGACCAGATTGTTAGCGTTCCTGGGGCCCCATTTAAAACTCAGCTAGATCAATAGTTAAGTACGTTGATCCACGAAAGATTTACCAGAAAACCTAGTTGTGTTGTAATGCAGCCGAAATGATCGGCTCTGTGATCACAAGAGTTTCTGCCTTGATTTGAATTCTCAGGTGTGGTTTGCGAGCGATGTTTGGACAGTTACTAATCGCTGCTTCATTGGTGCTCATGCGAAAAGTGTGGATTTTCCTTATTACAACTTACATATGTAAGAGCCACAATGACGTGGAGAGGAATGAGCCTATATGACCCATTTCTTTTGAGACTGCTTAGCGTTGTCAAGGGCAAGTTTCCTGAGTAGAAATGTGCATAGCTTAGCTGTCCTCTGGACGTCTTTTGACTCCATGGACTTAAAAACCATTTGAATCCAACCTAGGAGTGTTCCAACTGACTGATTTTTGCAATTTTAAGTCATACGGGCAGGAATGAAAGAGAAGTAACTGATGTAAGGTGATCAAAAAACCCCGATGTTATGGGCTGATCTGCTGTCATTGATGCCAGTTGAGCTTGGGGGTTTGTTTTCGGTACCCATGAAATTTGTCTGTGTACAAAGGGCCCATTGTCAAGATAATTCTTGAGGTGCTAGCTTTCTAAGCTTTGTAGCCCAAATCACTTGATTGTATGGACGTATCATGCTACATTACTGGTTATAAATTAGCATGATAATACGTCATATGCTGTTAACAATAATCATTGCTGCACTGAATCCAAGTGGAAATTGTAGATCTCTTCTTACTCCTCTCCAAGTTGTGGTTCCTAACATATCTTAAAATCTCATCAGCACGCCCGCAGAATATAGCAAAATGCTTTTAGGTTAGGTGCTGTCGTCGGATTGTTTGTAAGATTATGTCTTCTTTAGTTCATGACTTTAAATTAATACATATTTGAAGCCTATACAAGGGCGCTAAATTCTAACCTTTTCATTTTAATTTCTTCCACCAGATATCTCCAGTCTTAAGAAAAGTTTTAAAATACTTTTTAAAGTCCATGTTAAGGCGTCATATTTAAATTTGCTTTTTGCAAAAATTTTTCAAAATCTGATTGTTTTAATAGCCTTTTAGTATGCTTTAGAATTTGCAAATCCTTTCAACAGTTTTTTTCCGCTACTTATGCTTATTATTTCTCTTCCATCATTCGTTTTTCCATTGAAAATTTGTTTTCAGTAACATTATCATACTCTCAACGCTAGCATTAGCGAGATAACAACCAAAATACACAAAATAAAACGATTCTTTAGAATAAATTTTCAATCATATTTCCTTCAATGCTTTTCGTGCCCCTAAAAGTATGCTTTATTTAAAAAAAACTATAGGGGGACAGTGAAGGGTTTTGTGATTGTGTGCGTGCTGAATCATCTATCGATACAATGACATTTTGTCATCATAATTACAATGCTGCTGCTGCTGTGTAATAAATGACAATGACAGAGGGAGACTTTGGGGAAGCATGTTGGCAGAAATTTTTTGATTTTATTTTTGTTTGCAAAGTTTGGCGGCGGCGTTCGTGGTGGCGATATTGGTATTGGTGGTACAGAGCCATTATAAAGGAACCTATTAAAACCCGTAACATTTTAACCAGTGCCATCAATTGTGTCATCAATTGCCTAAGAGTATGAGAGCGGGAGAGAAAGCGGGAGAGTCAGAGAGGGTAGAAGTTTTGACTTGTTGGTCTTTAGTTGTTGACAATGATGATGGGGCCAGGCATGTTGTTAACGAACGACAAAATAGCAGAGATTGGCAGGAGGTAAAACGATTTTGCAGGCTTGTTTGTTAAGTTAAGCGAATGTAAGGATTTTGTATTAAAAATTTATTAAAATTTTATTACTTTTTAATTTAAGTTCTTGGCAAGTTGGATTATGTCAATCACAAGGCGTTTAAGCTCTCTCTCTCTCTCTCCCTCCCTTTTTGTTTCTTGGTTTTCTCTCTTTATCTTTCCGAAACGTGATTTTTTCCCATCATCATCATCAGCATCAGCATCAGCACAGTGTTATTTGATGGCTTATTTTTTCGCCCTCTCTTTGCCTTTCATTTTCCAATTTCACGTGCTGCCTTAAAGCCAACACTTACCCTGTTTTCACCAACAGCAGCAGCCGCACAGCAGCAGCTCCCCGACAAATCCTTACATCACACACAGTGCTCTAAGCAGGGAGTAAATATCTCTCTCTGTCTCTGTGTCATTTTCTTTGTTGTTTTTCTCTTTTTGCTTCAGAAACTGTCAACTCAAAGTGTCTGAACTACTGCTGCTGCTCTTGGCTGTTGCTTAATGTATCTTTGAGTTGATATTTCCGTTTTGCCCCCCCCCTTTTTTTCTTTCGTTCGCTTATTACTTTTATTTGCCGCTTAATCCTTTCAAGAATATCACGCGCTTGGCGTCAACATAAACTTTTCAACATTAAGAACAGCGAAATTAATGGGAAAAAAAAGTTCGTGTATCTTCTACGTTTAATTTTCTTAGGCTGGTTGAGAGAAAGAATGCCAAATGTTGTGCTCCCATAATTTTTCTCTTCATTTAATTATATTTGTTAGTGAGCGGTAAAGGGTAAGACAGGGTATACTTAGTTCAAGTAAATGGTTATGCTTCAGTTCTCTAATCAGATTACAGCAGATGTGCAGTGGAGAGGACTGATCCCTGCTACTCCATGTTGATTCCAACAACATCGTTCTGAATTCTTTAAAAAACTTTGAACACAAAGTTTGGCCCTGGTTGGAGTTACATATCGCTGTGCCAACAGTCCTAATCTTTAATCAAGAAAGAGCAGACTCCTAAGTAATGCACTGACTATAGCTTCCTCTATTCGCCTGTGTCGTCTGTTTCGTATTCGCCTGACTTCTATAGCTTCAGTTCTCTAATCAGACTACAGCAGATGTGCAGTGAAGAGCATTGACCCTAGTTTGCTGAAGTTGGTGCGCAGAGCATTACTGTGCACTTCTTGAAGGGTTTTCGACTTCGTATAGACTATAAAAGTACATCCAGACTGTTTCAGCAATCAGCTCATAATGAGTCCCCATATCGGGACTCCTTCTTCGTCTCCAGGAAACGAAAATTTCAGGTTACAACCTTCAAGAGAGGTTGCCAGCGTTGCCTGGAAGTCACTGGTGTTACATCTCCAACCCATTTACCAGAGGAGAATACTGCAATGTTATCAGCGCAGTTGGAAACTGCGTTCTGGTATTCGTGAAAGATAGTGATTGAACAGGGTTGGGGAAAGAACTCCACTTTAAGAAACACTACTTAATTTTTCGAAACTCCGATCTCTGGCTCCTGTACTCCTCGAAGTACAGCCTTCTGCTAAGGTAATTTTTCAACCGAAGCTTGGTATTGTTAGGTGAGTTGAATCCATATTATGTGGGAATAACATGATAATGTCTTGTTCTTCTTGATAGGAGTGCCTGATCGCATTGCCAAAGAGCGGATCTGTTGCCCTGCTATTATGGAACTTTTTTTAGGCATTATTTTTTAATGGCAGCGACTTTAAGCCCAACGGTGGCGATTATCTGCGCCATTATTGTCGCACATCCAGTAGATCCCTATATTTGGCTTATTTTTTTCGGTTGCATGATTGAATGATGTTATCTTATGCATCTGCTTATGAGGAAATTGTAAAGGAAACAGATTGAAGGACTGACCACCACACTACAGTCTGGCAAGGATACCAGCCATTCCCATTCCCTGGTACATCATTTTGCCCCGAAACCCGCAGGTTCTCATACAGTCTCGAACCTGAAATGACTTAAATACCGAAGGTATCTGGCTGTTAATTCCGTTAAATTCCGTAAGAATTCTCTTTCGTGACCAGAAGTTGTTCTAAAGAGTGTGTGTGACATAAAGCTGCCTCAGTTGTCAGCCAATCTATAATTAAGCTGTGAGTCTAAGCGGAATGCTGTGTTGTTCCCAGAAGAACTGGAGTTTCTTGGACGATCATTTTCTGTTTTGCTCGACTGATATCATCAATGTTAGTAAAGCGTCCACCGAATAACTTTTTTTTCTGAAAACGCTTTAAAAAAACTACTGAATATTTTCTCAAATTTCTTTTTTTATTTGAAAGTACAATCCTTCCGGTTAATAATGGAAAATAATTTCATTTAAATGGCTGTCTCGGCTGGCCATGTAGTAGCCTACACGATCGGTCCAAGTTTTAAGCACATTATCGATTGAGTGCAGCTGTATTTCACCAATGGCTTCACGAATATTGTCCTCTAAAAAGCGTCAATTATCTCTAGCTTGCCGACGTAACACTTATCTTTGACGGTACCCCACAAATAATAGTCCAACGGTGACAAATTGCAGCTCCGAGGCGGACAAACGACATCAGCTCTGCGGCTGATAATGCGATCTTCAAAAAAAGGGCGCAAAACATCGAGTGTAGCTTCGGCTGTGCGGCACGTAGCGCCGTCCTGTTGAAACCAAATGTTCGTTCAACATGGCCCGATAACGATCGCCATTGACTGTAACGGCCACTCCTTGCTCATTTTCGAAGGAAAATGGCCCAATTATGCCTCTGGACCGAAATCCACACCAAACAGTGACTCGTTTTGGGTGCGTCGGCTTTTCAATGTATAAGTGCGGGTTTTCTGTGCTCCTAATGCGACAATTTTGCTTGTTTACATAGCCGCCAAGATCAATATGAGCTTCATCTGAAACGGTAGGCTACTGCATGGCCAGCCGAGGCAGCTATTTGAATGAAATTATTTTCCATTATTAACCGGAAGGATTGTACTTTCAAATAAAAAAAGAAATTTGAGAAAATATTCAGTAGTTTTTTTTTAAAGCATTTCCAAAAAAAAAGTTGTTTGGCGGACCCTTTAATATGATGCCATAGCGAGATTTATTTTGTAGCCAGTAATGGTTATTAATTGTATTATCACAGTGGATTAAATCCCTGGCCTTGTTCTTAAAGGCAAATCCGCCATCTAATCTAACTTTTCCAAAGAGTTGGTATTGTACATCACCGATTTACAACTCATTGAGCCAAAGATGAGCTTTGCCCCACAAATTAATTTTTCTTGCAAACATTGCACGTTAACGCATGAAATTACAAACCTAACTAAGTATTTTTGGCATTATCACATGCCACGATTCTGTTTTACATACTGAAAAGCCAAACAGCAAAATAATCACCCTTTTTTATTACAGGCACAAACCTTTCGTCGTATTTATTGTGCCGTCTTGTTTCTTTAAGCATAAAGCTTATTAGATAAACAATACAGAAAGAATAAATTTTAATTAGCATACATTAAGGCGCTTACCATGCTTAGGCGTTGACTTTTAAAAGAACGAGAAAGAAAAAAAGGGTAGAGTAAGACAGATAACCCAGTAACTTATTTCATGGTGTTATTATTAACAATGTTGACTTGACTTTTACCGAAACGTCTTGGCCAAATGTTACTCTACTTATTCATTTTGGCTAAACACTTGTGCTTATTCTAAGAATTAATGTTAATATTCCATCTTCTCTAGTGCACTATCTCTCTCTCTCTCTTTCTCGGCTTAATTTTCTTGTAAAATGAATTTTAATTTTTCCTTCTCTTTGCTCTTTTCCTACTTTCGTTTTGTCATTATCAAAGATTTTTATTTCTTATAGTTTTTCATGCTTCTTTTCTTTTCTTTTTTTTCTTTTAAAACATTTTCTTTTTCCCGTACATATTGAACAGAGAGGCACACGAATTTGTTGAAAAAACCAATTTAAAGTTTTCATTAATCACAGCAACAACTACTGGCAACAGCTAATAGCAGCAACAACAACTACTGCAACAACTATTTAAAAAATATCTAAAAAGTGTTGAAGCTTCTTTACTTTACTTACTCTGAGCAAGTGTTGTCGAGAAGACATTGAGCAACGGCTGTCTATCTATCAGGCTGTATGGCTGTGGCATGCAACGCTGGGTGTTAAAAGCTTTAATGGCTTATTTTATTCAAGTTGCCACTTCTTTACTAGCACAGTGTATTTGTCTGTCTGCTTGGCTGTTTGCCTGCCCTAGCTCAGTCTTTCGTAGCTCACTGCACATGACACTTTTTAGCTGTTGGCTGTGCGGTATTTAGAGGGGTTTCCAATTATTATTTTCTGTTTTTGTGTGTGGCAATAGTTTTTAACTACTGCTAGTGCTCCTGTTGTTGCCTCTCATTTTAACTATTGATGCATTTGTTGCATAATATTTAAGGATTATCCAACAAACATACTCTCTCTTCTCCTTCTCCTTCCTGCTGCTGTTTTGTATTTTAATGGAGTTTTTTTTTCTTTCGTTGCATACTTTTTTGTCGCATAATTTTTGTTGCATACTTTTTAGCGAATGTAAATCGTTTTTTTTTGGTTGCAAAACTTTTTTCTCTCATCAAATTGTGGCATAATATTGTGGCTTTAATTAAAAGTCAGCTTAAGACTTTCAACATATTTGACAAAAAAAGAAAATAAAAAACAAGAACAAAAATTATGATGAAATATTTTATGGTTGCTATTGTTATTGTTGTTGTTGAGAGATTAAAAAATTCGATTAAAATTTTAAAGCTGTGTGTGAGAAAATAGGCATCATTTCATTAGGTTAGTAAGCTCAGCTATGCCTACATGGGAATACGCATAAACAACGATAATTTACAATAACAAAACTACATAGAAAGACCACAGAGTACGACAAACAAATCAACAGTAATGTTCCAGAAGTTGCCAGATCGCAAACGGATGTACTGAAATTGTGGACAAATGTAAAGTAGGCTAGAAATTGTTGAATAAGGGCAATCGAACTGTGCCATAGATCACATATAAATCCTCACATGAACTTTAAAACATTCTCTGTGGCAGTGTAAAAACTTCTTCCAGGCCAAATAAGTTTCTAAACATTTTATCAAGTCCACAAACACCACCGTACATTGAAAAAGTAAATGGATTTCAGGACTAGAAGTAGCCTTTGTTATGAAGACTAAATAAATTCTGAGTATTTATCCTGCCAGTATGAAGAAAGAACAAGAAAAACATTATGAGAATACTTATAAACAAAGATAATTTACAATAACAAAACTACATAGAAAGACCATTAAAAACAGAGTAGGAACAACAAATCAACAGTAACGTTCTAGAAGTTGCCAAACCGAAAATGGATGTACAATAAATATGGTACAGGGAAAAGGTAAGGTTGTCAGGGATTGCGAGTAAAAGATGTATGTATACTGAGGAGCGTATTCTCACAATATAAGCCTTATAGATAAGTATGCAGCCCTAAAAATTTTGTATGGCGCTTACTTGACATCTATCGCGATGCCAGAAGTCTCTTAAAAGGTTTGTAAGTGATTTGAATTTTAACCTAGTCTAGATGAAAGGACATGAGGAAAATAATGGAAAGTTAGTCGTGAATAGACTAGGTAAAGCGGGCACTAAGTTGCTAATCACGGTCTGTGATGATGTGTGTGAAACTGATTATCAGTTACTTCCTCTGAAGTCGCCGTAGTCTAGTAGGTAGTGTGTTGGCTTATTAGACGTAAAGCCAGGGTTCGAGCCCCAGGCCAGACATCAAAACAAAATACAAAAAGTATTTCTTCGGTGACTTCCTCTCAGCAGATTTCTGGCAAAAACTCTGAGAGTAAATAAAATTTCCATGAAAAGTTTCGTTCGGAGTCGACTTTAAACTGTAGCTCCCACCACTCATGCATAAAATTAACACACACAACAAAAGTGGTGTGAGAAACTAAGTCGTAATCCTAACTGAAGGGTTGTAATGACCAATTATGTATGTACATCGCGATTAATAGATGCCAGAAATCTTTTAATTGCTTAGTAAGATATTCAAATATTATCTTAGCCCGGGAGAAGGACATATGGAAATAATGGAAACCTTGTCGTCGATAGACTAAGGGCCGTTATTACAACTTGCCGTTAAAGTTGGGTTTAGTTAAAGATATCTTTAGCTAAAGTTAACTTTAAAGTCACCTTTAACTTCTTTTCATTATTACAACCTACAAATAAAATAAAGTTAACTTTTTCAAAAATATGGCAGTGCCGGAGCAATGTCGATAACATTACCTAAATAAAACAAGGTTTTTTAAACGCAGTGGCAACGACGGGCTTCTTTTTTGTTGCATTTGCTCATTTCCTTTATATTTGAAGTTGCCATATTGAAAATAATATAAACTTAACTTTAAAAGTTAGAGGTAGGTGATCCTCCCTTTAGCTTAACGCTCACTTCTACCTTATTGTCCACTTATAATAGTGAGAAACAATTTATCTGCCCGTTAAAATCCTCCCTTTAGTTAACGGCAAGTTATAATAATGGCCCTAAGTAAAGCAGGCACTAATTTGTAATGATGTGCCCGTTGTCTTGGTCATAGTCCTGTTGTTCCTGTACTTCTTAGCTGCCTTGATTAGGAGACTTTTTAATGTGCACCCATCCATCATTTTCACCGGCTTGTTCTTCTTGAGACGTTGTTGGTAAAACATCTTCTAATAACAGAATCTTCTAGGCTGTTTGTATTAAAATTGTCTTCTAGTACCCATTATTTTTTATCGCTACGAGTATAATATTAAACGTAGCGAATGATAGGCGTGGATTCCTCGATTCATACGAATCACGTTTATTACGCTCTTTCAGCTGAAACCCTCTTTTCTGATTTTTTACTGATGCTTACACTGGAGGTTTTGAACTCTGGAGTAAAGGACATGTGATATCATTTAAAGTGTGTTCCAAAATCTACTCCATTGGGGTTTTTTTCATTTCAATAACCCTCAGTAGTCTATAAAGCATGTTAAAACGCCATTTGCGATGTTACTTTTAAATATTTATTGACGTAATGCCTGCTATTTTCCATAACCGTTGTTTGCCTATGACGTTTGACCAGAGAACACTTTGTATTTTGCCTGTTTAGCAGCTGATTACAAGTACTTGCATGTACAGTGAGCGTCAAAAGAAACTGTACATTTAAAAGAATATGCATTAATGAATCAACGTTTTTTTTATTTTAAAATTGTTTCATTAACAGTTTTTAAAATAGAAAAAAAAAATTACAAATAATTTCGAAATATTGTAACATTTTTTTGGGGCACTCTTCTTATGTGGTAAAAGTTGTTTTTGGTGATTGTTAGAATTTTACCCATATAGTACACAGTTTCTTTTGACGCTCACTGTATGTTGAGTATCACAATGCGCTCAATAATCAGAGTCTTTGGGAATAAAATTATATTGAAATGGATACCAGAAAATGAGAATCACGAAGGAAATGAAACAGTGGACATCTATGCCAAAAGACCTGAATGCCTGGATTATATTATGACTTCGAAACATTGGAATAACACCGTTGACCTCAACCAGTGAAAAGAATTGTCTGCTTTGACGCTACAGAAGCAAACTTTGCCGTAAAACTGCAAATATTAAGCTTGAGAATAGTTTCCGGAACACTATAGGTCGCTATACCTACAATAAGTACCTATGAAGGAAGGGTATATCGGAGACTATTTGTTGTTGTTGTAACAGCTATTTTCTATGTCTTGACAATCCTTGACCGATGTGTAGTCGGGTCGATCCGGAGCGTAGATTCGATTGTCTCAGATCTAAGACTAGTACCTGGGATTTCTGTTATGAGTGGACTTTTTCCAGTATTAAGTCTGTGATTGACAAGGGAATATCCATTTCGTGGTTTCAAAAGTAAACGTAAATAAAACACATATAAAATATTTTTTGTTCATGATATTTCTTTTTTATTGTAAAGTTTGAACGTTGACATTATGTATGTGAAACACTACAGCATTTAAATGACCTCCACGTGAAGTGTTGCAAGCATTGATTCTTTTGAGGTAATTTTCGACCCCATTTTGACACATATTGGGCGGTATCACAGCCATAACTATGACGAATGTTGGTTGTTAAGTGCTCAAGAGTTGAAGGTTTGTCTGCATAAACACAGTCTTTCGCGTAGCACTACAAAAAATAGTCTAATGGTGTCAAATCACATGATCTTGGTGGCCAGTTAATATCGCCACGACGAGAAATTACGCGGCCAGGAAATGTCTCTTGCAATAAAGCCATATTCGCTCGAGTTGTGTGGCATGTGGCACCGTCTTGTTGAAACCACATATTCTCCAAGTAGTATTCTTCAATAGCAGGCAAAAAAAGTCCGCTCCGAATTGACGGTGACAGTCGTTCCATCGTCGTTTTCGAAGAAGTAAGGTCCAATCACACCTACGGACCAAAGAGCGCAGCAAACAGTGACTTTTTCTGGATGTAATTGCCTCTCTTCAATTACTTGAGGATTCTGAGAACCCCAAATACGACAATTTTGTTTATTAACATATCCACCGAGTGTGAAGTGGGCTTCATCGCTGAAGAAAATTTTGTTCGAAAAATTGCCGTCCACAGCCTGTTGTTCAAGCATCCATTCCACGTATCTACGACGTTGTGAATGATCAGCTGGCTTCAGTTGTTGCGTGAGCTGGACTTTATATGGATGTAGGTGTAGATCTAAATGCAAAATACGTCATAATGTGCCGTAAGACAGTCCTAATTCCTGAGAACGACGTGGAATCGGCACATTCGGGTTTTCGGCAACACTTTCACTTACAATAGCTATATTTTCAGCGGAACGAGCGAAACGATGATGCACAGGCCTTTCAATAGTTGTAACCACTCCAGTCTCTTCAAATTTCTTCACAATTTTGCCAATTGCTTGCGTAGTTGGACGATTATGTAAACCATAATCTCCTCTTAAAGCACGATACGTGGCTGTGGCAGAATCACCATTTTTGTAGTTGGTTTTGATAATTTTTATGCGTTGTATGATAGTTAAGCGATCCATTTTCATCAATGTCAGACTTTCAACTGAAAAGAAAAGAATTGGTTTCATAACTTAGATTGACAGATGTCGAATTCCAGTCCCATACTTTTGAAGCCACGAAATGGATAGCCCTTTACAATAGATCAACAATTAAACCAGTTGTCTTGGGCCAGGCCATATATATTATTAGGATCAGATTAGACTGTCAGGCAACCAATCGTTGTAATGTTTGCAAAACTCTCTTAACGTTTAAAAATTGGCCGACAAAAGATCCACTGAAAATCCCTTCAGCAGAGAGCTGGTAAATCATGTGAATACACTGTAAAAAGTACAGTGACATAATAATGAAGGTAACAAACATAAAAATGGCAAAAGATCATAACATAATAACGGTAAATACATACAGTCACACAGATTATTATACGTACCCCCTAAAATTAATTTTTTTAAAACTGATAATATATGGACAAGTCAACGGATTTTTCCGCCAAATTTTTTGTTTTCCGTCACAGCCGAACAAATTATATTTGTTCTCATCACTAAATATTACATTCGCCCAAAAATCAGTTGACTTGTCCATATATTGTTGGGCGAATTCCAATCGCGGCTTTTTTCTCGGCGCTCGGCTGCGGAAACCGTTCTTTCTCAAAACACTTCGAACTGTTTCGGAATGCACAATAACGCTGTGATCGCTTTCCGAGGTATTTCGTATTTATACGGCTGTAGTCCTAGGATTTTTATCAACAATAACTTTTATATACCGGGCTGCCCTTGGAGAAATTTTATACGAAATATACGTCGTACGTATAATTT
The DNA here is from genome assembly GCA_932273835.1 of Sarcophaga variegata. Lineage (NCBI taxonomy): Eukaryota > Metazoa > Arthropoda > Insecta > Diptera > Sarcophagidae > Sarcophaga > Sarcophaga variegata. The sequence continues at coordinate 11,091,659 of OW026361.1, read as the reverse complement.
TCTGTGGTGCCATATTGGTTTTAAGCAAACTGCAGTCACAAATTCACAGATTTTTGGAATCTTTTTTCTTTATTTAAGTAAATGTGTCGTTACAGACGCTAATGTAAAGAAATTACAGATTAGAAGTTCATTACTTTAAAAAAAAATGATATTTAGGGGGGGTACGTATAATTATCTGTGTGACTGTATGTCTTGTTTATCGTGGGCCAAAATTTTCGCCAAAAATTTATGATTATTTCACCTTGACAACCTCCTTTTTGGGCAACTGAAATCCTTTATAAAATATTTCCAAAAATTTCCATTCCTTTCCATTGTCAATCTTAAAATAGAAAGAAAAAAATGCCAGCGTTAAAAGGATTATTACACCAAAGCCAGCAGTGGAAAAGTGAAACAAAAACAGATAAATTTCACTTTTGAAACAAAGTAGCGCTGACTGAAGGAACAAAAATAGGCTCATCTTCAACAAAAAAAAAAAAAAAACAGAAAAATAACGATGACAGTTTCATATGCAAGGCATTGCAACTCCCACCCCTACTCCACTTGCACGGAACAACAAATTTACTCGCAAAAGGTTTCAATGTCCTGCCATGCATGGTACAGTGAAATAGGCAAAGTAGAGTTGGTAGTCTCTTCACATACTCGTACATATTGTCATGACAGTTTTTGAAAATGTTGCACGAATCACGGCCAATATACACATTCCACCAGCACTACCGTTACACGAGTAACGGTGCAAGAGTATATATCATGTGCTGTTGCATATGACAACAATACACATCACCTGCAATGAGAAAACCATGCATACGGTAAAGTAACATTCAAGGCCGTTACAAAATAAAAAAAAAATCTGCATGCAGAGTAGCAGTAAAATACGAAATGAAAATATTGTTCTTCTGTTCCAAACCAGAATAAAAAAAAAAACAAGTTGAAGTTGAATTTATAAATTTCGGAAAGAGCAAGAAAGACATGAGGATACCTTTTCGTTACGTTTTGTAAAATTTAAAATTTATTTTCTCTGCTTTTCAGGTTCTCTTCTCTTATTTTCCTTTCCTTTTTTGGCATTTTACGACATTTGTGTTTTTGTTCAGGCAATTCCCATATCATTTGAGGAATAAAAAATTGAAATTTCATTTCAAGGCTTTCTTTTCCAGGGGTGGGCGGGCGGGTTAATAACTTATTTTAGTTGCGATACTTTTCATCGCACTCACTATAGAGTCAGAGGTAGAAGAGTAATTTTATTAGGGGATTGGTAATAAATAACTTTGGCATTATATCGACGCCTCCATTCTATAACGTTCTAAGTACACTTAATTACACTTTTTAATGTTTTTGCATTTTTAAATTCTACGACTTAAATACTCTCAAAATTTGGTTAAGATGCACCGATCCGTTCCGAGGTTATAGGGAAAAATCTACTTAGAATACACATATAGTCGTATATCGCATGAAAACTTTGAGAGCTCATAACTCAAAACACACTTTTACGACTTAGGATGTTATAGAACGGAGACGTCGATATAGTCCATTATCATGGCTTTTCATTCGTTCTGGGTTTTAATTTGTAATTATGGAAATTGCTACCCAGTGACACTTAGTAACAACAACTAAATGGACTAATCTGGCAGCTTCATACTCTATAACCAACTTGAACTGCTTTGTGCCACACAGATGGGTCTAGAAGGGATCTTGAAACAGTAGATGGGGGTTTGAATCCAGAATTAAATACCCGGAACCAGAGATCAGCAATGAGTATTCAAAAAGATAATTAGAATCGAATAATACTCATAATTTCTGATACTTACACGCATTCATACTTATTTTAATATCATACTCATACTTCTCATATTCAAAGTTTGAAGTACTCATCATATTCATACTTAACAACACGTATGATAACGTTGATTTCGACTATCCATGACTCAACATCTACAAGAATCACAATATAAGTATGATTCGCCTATGAGCACTACAATACGCACTAGAAGGTTGTGTATATGTCTTTTTTCTTTTTTTTTGTTAATGCAACAACAACTAAGATTTTAAATATTGTAAGTAAATATTATTACGAAAATGGAAACGGTGCAGATCGTTTAACATTAAAATGAGCAAAAGCTACACAAACAAATACAACGAACTTGTTACAAGTAAACCAACAACTTCAGTCTGAACGAAAAGGGAATAGACCAGTAAGCGAGAATGCAACAACAAGCAATGTGAACAAAATACACAAACAACAATGAAGTCACGATGGAATTCTCGAGAAGGCGACACCCCGAAAGTTAGACTTCAAGTACCTTCATCAGACTGATTGCGTGGGCATATAAAAAGGCAAGACAAAGCAGGCAACGAGTAGTAAGAGTTCAGTCAGTCTTTTGTGAAGACGCGTTGCGTATGAAGAGAACAGTCGTGGTTTGAAGATCGCCGCTGAAAAGATCTGTGTTGTAAGCAAAGAAGAATAGCGTACAAGCAATTATTGTTGTATTCGTCAAGTTGTAAACGGTGGCACACAGAAGTAGTGCGAACAATAAAGAGTTTAATTGAAACTAAATGCAGATTTGTATAAAATTAACGCACACAACATAAGTGGTGTGAGAAGCTAGGCCATAATCTTGACTGAAGGATTGTAATGACCAATTATGTATGTATGTAAACACATATTTGTTTCTATTTTGTTTGCAATCAACGAACTCATATTTTAAACGTTTTTAAAAAGGTAAAAGCTTAACAATATGTGTAGGCTTATGATTCAAACATATTTCGATTAGTATGAGTTTGATGTCAATGTTGTACTGATACTCATTGCAACCTGTACTTATAAATCAACGTTGTAGTGAGTACGAATGAATCAGAGTATGTAGTTAAATTTCAATATTGTTGACTCACATATATTCAAAATTTCATGAGCGCTTATGAGTAGCGAAAAAAACGATTCATTGCTAATCTCTGCTCAGAACTTATGCGGAAACTCTCGGGTATATTCGAAACGGAAGATAGTTTGGGACTGTTTAATGAAGCTAAATCGGCTGAACAGGGAACATACGATTACACTCTGCTGGGGCCACAGATCATGTGAGAATTTTCGGGAAATTTGAAGCAAGTAGTTGAGCTTTCGAAGTCGCTGTTGTCTACTAGGTCTTGTGTTGTCGTGGTACACGTAAGGCCAGGGTCAAACCCTAGGCCAGAAATCTCCAACTAAACAAATTATGAAAAAATATTTCTTCGGCGACTTCCCCTCAGCTAATTTCTGGCAAAATCCCTGAGAGTTAACAAAATTGCCATGAAAAGTTTCTAAAAAAATCTATCGTTCGGAGTTGACTTTAAACTGTAGGTCCCGCCACTCATGTATAAAATTAACACACACAACATAAGTGATGTGACAAACTAAGTCGTAATCCGACTGAAGGGTTGTAATGACCAATTATGTATGTTATGTAGACGAGCTTTCGAAAGGGGAACCTTCCAAGCCGTTATGATAGGTTCGTCTATTTTGCCAAAGTGCCAGGAACGGATACAGCATTCGTTGTCCGTGAAAAAATCGTCTTCAGCGATAACACCGATTTCTTGATGATTGAACAAAATTATCGAATTACGGACGATATCAATCGATTACTGATAACAAATCACCAATTGTTACGTTTTTACCTTTTAAAAACGTTTAAAATATGAGTGTTTAGTTTTAGTTTAAAATTCTTTATTATCAGCACATTTCTGTGTGCCACTGTTCACAACTTTATGTAAACAACAACGGAGATCTTCAAACCACGATTACTCTCTTCAAACACATCGCGCCTTCACACAAGAGTGACTGTGTGTTGTGGATTTTGGAATGGTGTCGACTTTAGCCATTAGTGTCAATGGTTAGAACTATTGATCGATAATTATCAACTACTTTTTGGCTTGAATTCGATGATCTGGACACCAACGACATAAGATTGCAACAGGAAAATATGCCACATAGACCTCATATCATGTTCGACATTTTGCACAAGCGATTTGAGGGCAAGGTCACACCACATGGAGACTGTTAGACTTTTGTTTGTTGTGATTTCTTAAGTAGCAATAGTATGCGAATAAGCCAATTATCACAGCGGTAATGAAAGACAACATAACCAATGCCATTGGCCACATTCAGACCGATTTGTGTACCAGAGTCATTGGAAAACATTTCTGATGCGCTCTATCCAGCGAAGCCATGGCGAACATTTGAACGATGTTATATTTCACACATAATGGCGGCAATAGATCTTTCAAATGAATGAAGAATTTTGATGATATGTCACACACAATGAAATACCTGATATATCTTTGTTTTATCTAATTGTGATAACTTCTTCTTCATCTCTATCTACTGCGGTGATATTAACTTGTGTATGATCAATGCCGAAATACAAAAAGTATTTCTTCGGCGACTTCCTCTCAGCAGATTTCTGGCAAAAACTCTGAGAGTAAAATAAAATTGCCATGAAAACTTTCTCAATAATCTGTCTTTCGAAGTCGACTTTAAACTGTAGGTCCCGCCACTCATGTATAAAATTAACACACACAACATAAGTGGTGTGAGGAACTAGGTCGTAATCCTGACTGAAGAGTTGTAATGATCAATTAAGTAATGATCATTGCCGTGTGTAATTCTCCTTAGGGAAAGAACGTCCTTATTATATTGCTACGTTTTTGCCTTTTAAAAACGTTTGAAATATGAGTTTTAATTAATATTTTTATTGCTCTCACAATTCTGTGTGCCACTGTTCACAACTTGATGTAAACAACAATTGCTTTGTTTGTTTTTTCCTCTTTGCATTCTTTTGCGTAAACAACAACAACTAACAGAGATTTTCAAACCATGATCACTTTCTTCAAACACCGCGTGTTCACACAAGACTGTCTGAATTCTTACTGACTCCGTTGTCTGCCTAGTCGTGCCTTTTATATGGCAACGTAAATAGTCTGATGTATGATCTTGAAGTCGAATGTTCGTGGCTACGCCTTCTCGAGATCTACATAAATGTAAACATCTTTGTTTCATTGTTGTTTGTGTATTTTGTTTACATTTGTTGTTGCATTTTTGTTTACTTGTTTATCCCCTTTCCTATGAATAAATTTATTTTTGAGAGCAAGAAATTCTTAGGAAAAAATTCTTTGCACCTGCTTTGTTTTTTTTTTACCAATTCTTAGACTGACATTTGGAAGACATACCTATGTGGGCATGTTTATGTGTGTCAGTTGAAAAATTTTACAAATCAATAATAAAATTTTAGACAATTACTTACTTACTACTGCTAAAAGAAAAAAAGGAAAAAAAGAACAAATTAAACTTCCATGCAAATTGCTAAGGGAGTTTACCTTTCATTTTTCTTCTTGTACATGCCTTTTTTTTGTTTCCTTTAATAAGAAAAGGAAAAGTTTCCATTCATTTTCGTTCAATTTTTTTTTACTTTCAAATTCTATGAAATTTTCAACTTGCTAAACTGCAATTTTCATATTTTTTTCGGTTTTTTATTTGTTTTTAACGTTTCCAACCATCAAATGTACTTTTCTTACGGCGCTCTCAAGGTAGCAAGCAGGGCAAGGAAGTAGTATTTCGTCAGGAAGTGCCTGTATTTATGCAAAAGTTTTTATATGCCAAACATCTTGTTGCCACGTTTATTTGTTTTTTTTCTTTGTATATATGTATGTGTATGTACGCCATGAGTAGGTGGTGGTTTAAACTGTTTTCCAATTGCCATACCGTTTGCCTAGCCCGTTTTATTATAACAGTTCTAGTAACAGTATTGCTGGTACATATTCTTCCATTCCAATCCAAGTAGAATGTTGTTTACCATTGTGATGTGCTAATTTTGCAATCAACATGAACAATTTTTTTCCAACAATTTTCCCAAAAGAAAAGCAAAGAAAAAATGACTCAAAACTGATGACGAAATTTAAAATTTATTTAAGAAAAATATGAAAAAAATTTTCGGAAAAGGAAAAAGTTTGCCAAAAACTTTCTTTTTTTTTGTTGTTTTGTGCAAGCAATTTGTATTTGAAATTTGAAAATATTTATGAAACAGACGAAAAAGTTAGAAAATTATGTAAAATTATTATTTTTGAAATATTGAACCTGAAAGTAGGCAACATTTTTTAATTCCCCTTAAGATATTCTGTAAAATATTTAATTTTTCCTACCTACAATATAAAATATGTTTTATACTTTGCTCCCTAAAATATTCTACAAATAGTCCACAGTTTATCTTATTAATAGTATAGAACACCTGATCGCCGAATGTTATATTTCTTAGCGCCTAGAACTATTCTAAATACTTTACTAAACTCCTAAATGTATACTAATACTACTGAACTTAAAGTGGAGAAGTTAAGGAACGTTTGAGGATCTAAAGGTACTTTTTTATACAGTCCGTTACTCCAAAGCCATCATGAATAGTCTGTCAATGCCATTGAAAAGGACAATCAGCTCTCTTAATGTTAACCATGGCTCGCAAGCATGTCATACTTAACAGAACAGAAATATGGAGATTTTAGGAAACGCGTGAAGATGCCGAGGGACTATCAATTGCTGACAAGACAAACAATTCTTTCAGCTTTGGGTCCAGCTCGCGGTATATTTTACTGATGGGAGCAAGATGGAAAATGACGGAAATCAATAGGCGTATATTTAGAAAATCGATTCCAATGGTTTTATATGCCAGCAGAATATGTAGTACTAGCATCTGCATAGTCAAGCGGCTCTTAAATCTCTTAAATCTCTCTCTCAATTATTGAATAGAAAAAAATATTTGTAACTCCTAAAAATATGCTACAAATTTTATTTAATCTCTGTCGATTTTTTAATCCTTTTTTAATTTAAAATTTTATCGAAATTTTTTGATTGATTTTGGCTTAAAAGATTTGCTCATTCTGTAATTAATTTGTTTTATAAAGGACTTAGTCTTAAAAAATCAGTAATTTTTTACAGCCTGAAAACATGCAACAAATTGTTGTTTTTACGCCTTAACGATAGATTTTGAATTGCACTCTTTTGCATACAATTTTTATTATTTTACTGTGTAAAATTATGGTTTCGAAACTCTTACACTGTATATTTTTCGAAAAAGTTTAAGAAACCTAAAAGTCTACTACATTTTATTTTAAAATTTGTTCAAACGATCAAAGGCTATTAAGCCTTTAAAATTACTTTAAAAATTTTTTCAAATCATGTTGTCAGAATTTAAAACTCATTTGCCCCTAAAGTTATACTACAAAAATTATTTATTTATTTAACCTAAAAATATACTGACAACTTTTCTTTCTTTTTAATTTCTAGCGATTTTAAACAACGCGGATCAGGCAATTATGGTTCAGCTACAAATACAAATGGTCCCCAATCGCCCGGTTCCAGTTTTAGCAACAATAATCACAGTCATACGGATTCACTAAGACAAGGTCCTTCGGTATTTTGTTTACATGGTCAGCGTAATATTGAGGGTAAGTCACAAAAAAAAAAACTTTAAAAATAAAAAATTCAAATGTAAAACAGACTAAAACTAAAAACGTTAGAACAAACTATTCTAATCAAGTGACCAAAATTATGTAAATCAGCTTAAAGCCAAAAGCCTTAGTTTTGCTATACACTGTGAGAAATTTCGAACAGAAAAATAAAAATCTGTTGTATAATCCAGTGCTAAAGGCTCAAAGGTGAATAGAATAGTAGGAATACTAAGGAAAACCAATTTACCAATTCAGTTCAATGCTTTTGCTATTCCTTTATCTCAGGTGTGAGTTGGGGAACCTAAGTTTCATTCATAACACGCGTCTTTTGAAAAGACCTATTTTTATAATAGGTTTTAAGGAGTTGGGGAAGAAGCACTGACAAAACAACTGATGAGAATAGATTGAGTTCTTGGTGAGAAGGAATTTTGTTTATAGTAACCAACGCTTTGCTTTAAATGTCGTTGCCTAACTTCTCCATCTGAAGTTCATAGTTGATGTTATTCTGAGGGCTAGACGACTTCCTGAATACATTAGTTGAAGAGGAAAAGTTCCTCTTACTCCTCAAAGCATGCTTTGTCAACGAACCGTTAATGCAAGCCTTTGATAAATTTACTGTAGTAAATGGAAGCCATTTATGAATTTACAATAGAGATTGCAAGTCATCTATAAATCTACTATAGAAACTGCAAGTTATCAATAGATTTACTATAGAAATTGCAAGTTATCGATAGATTTACTATATCAAATACGAGTCATCGATTAATTTCCTATAGAAATTGCAAGTTATCGATATCGATGTCGCCAATTTTTTATAGAAAGTACAAGTCATTGATAAATTTACTAAAGGAATTGCAAGTTATCGATTTACTATAGAAATTGTAAGTCATCAATAAATTTTCTATAGAAATTGCAAGTTATCGATAAATTTACTATTGAAAATGCAAATTGTCGGTAAATTTTCTATAGAAAGTGCAAGTCATTGATAAATTTACTAAAGAAAATGCAAATTGTCGGTAAATTTTCTATAGAAACTGCAAGTTATCATTATATTATATTATAGCAAATGCAAGTCATCGATAAATCTACTATAGAAACTGTAAGTTATCTTTAGATTTATTGTAGAAATTGCAAGTTATTGATAGATTTACTATAGCAAATGCGTGCCATCGATAAATCTATAGAGATTGCAGGTTATCGATAAATTTTCTATTGAAAATACAAATTGTCGCTAAATTTTCTATAGAAAGTACAAGTCGTTGATAAATTTACTAAAGAAAATGTAAATTGTCAGTAAATTTTGTATAGAAAGGCCGTCATTGATAAATTTACTATAGAAAATGCAAGTTATCGATAGATTTATTATAGAAACTGTAAGTCATCGATAAATTTGCTATAGAAATTTTTAGTTATCAATAGATTTACTATAGAAACTGCAAGTAATCGATAAATTTACTATAGAAACTGAAAGTTATCGGTAGATTTAGTATAGAAAATGCAAGTTATCGATAGATATATTATAGAAAATGCAAGTAATCGATAAACTTACTGTAGAAACTGTAAGTTATCGATAAATTTATTACCGAAAATGCATGTCGTTGATAAATTTACTAAAGAAAATGTAAATTGTCGTTAAATTTTTCACAATTTTGAATAGATTTTATTTTGGTTAATAAGCGTCCTTCAATAGGATCCAGTCTGTAGAGATTAATCATCTAGAAGCTAGTTGATGATGGTGTATTGTTGAGTTTTAAGTCAACTCAACACAGTGTGAAAATCATCATCGATACGCACAAAAGCCTTTTTTACCTTGTGGGGGAAAGACGTAAACACATCGCAAATTTTTAGCAAAAAATGCTTGATCCAAATCTCAATATCTATAGAAAATATTGGAGTCTCTTTATTGTAAAGCGTGTTTCGTTGAAACCAATTTTATAAACCACTTATACAACAATTTTGAATAGATTTTACGGGGGTTATATAGGCGTCTTTGCTTATGAACCCGCCTGTAAAGGTCAATCAATCACTTGATTGATGTTGATTGATGGAGATTGATGATTGCTTCTTTGGCTTAGTTTTGTAGATATTTGAGTATGAAAATGAATCTGTGTGTGCATCTGAATGTAAGGAATAGCCATTACTAAGCTATGCATTGGACTCTATGCTAATTTTTTAAAATATTTTCGTTTCTCTCAGTGTCTTACTTAATGTTTTATTAAAATTTTGTTGCATTTGTACATGCAATATGTAGATTTTTAGATTTTCAGTTTTACTTTTATCCACAGATTTAACAAAATTTTGTAAATTTTTCTGTTGCTTTTGTGGCTTTATTCTACTCCTTCTCTCTCTCTCTCTATCTTTTTTTGGTTTTTTGCATGGCATTCTAGCACTATTACTGGTAAATTCGCTAAAATATGATGATAAAATGGAATACATTTGACATAATAAAGTTTTATTTTAGCAACACACACACATATATATACATACAGTTATATTTACTTATTTACTAACACACAGACATACATTTTCCAACACTAACCGGAAATATATTGAATTTGTTTTGAAAGCCATTTCAAAAAAAAAGGTTTCCTCTACTTGTACTCGTTTTTCTGACTCTTTTAAAGTGGGTGTATGGGGGGCGGGGGTGTGGGTTGAAGTAAACCAAAGAAAGTGAGAGTCAGGGAGAGGAATTTAAATTTTAATTAAAAAACTATTTTTTTTTGTGAACACACACAGCTTAGGATTTAGAAAAAGACAAAAAAAGGATAGAAAAATATGCGGAATAAATAAAGTTAAAAACTAAAATTGAGAGAACAGCTAGAAAAAAAGACCAGAAAAAAAGATGGAAATGTGGGGCTCAAAATGAATGTGATTTAGAAGTGGTTGTGAAGCGAAAATGCAATTAAAATGACACACAGTTAAAGCTGCTGTACTTGTTATTGTATAGAAAAAAATTGGATCACATTTAATGCAATTGTGTGTAGTTTCTCTAATTTGTTAATTTGTTTGGTTTACAATTTAAAGTATATTTTTTTTGTATTATTTTTTATTTGTTGTTCCAATAATAGAAAAGAATTAAATTCTTTCCTATTGTTGTTATTGTTATTTTTGATCAACATTTAGTTGCCAATTTTCATTCATTTATTTTTGTTTGCTTTTCCTTGTATTTTAGACACGCAATATTTTTATTAGAGAATGTATTCGCTTGGTTTTCATTACCATTTATTATCGTTGGCTCATTATCTGAAAATTGTTCACAATTTTGTTGGTATATCAACAGCTGCAGAAAATTTGCTTAAACAAATAACACATTATTTAAATGTATATTTCCATATAAAAAAAAGTTTCTATTGTCGATGTTGGCAGTCCAACAACAAACAAACTTTTGCCTGCCCACCTTTGCAAATGTTACGTTGGCTGTAGCCAAACGTTAAATCGTTGGCAATTGTTGGAGACGTTAATGTGTAAACAAATTATAAAATAATATGACAAAAGCACGGTCGGAAAAGTAATTTGTGTAAAAATATTCGTTAAAAAGGAAAAAACAGGAAATTGTAAATGAACTTGGCAACATGTTGCTAAACTACCACATACATAAGTTGGAAATATAAAAAACAGGAAAAGAAATTAAGCTTAAGATAAGAAATTGTAATAAAAGAAAATGTTTTGCTTTAAGTAATCTAATTAAAAGCCTTAGCAACATGTTGCTAAACAAGGTTTCTAGAAAAAGAAAAAGTGATAAACATAATAACGAAATAAAGATTTAATTTTTTCTTAAATAACAATACTTAGCAACATGTTGCTATCTTAAGCTTAAGATAAGAAATTGCAATAACAAATTTTTGTTTAAAAAAAAAAACTAACTAAAAGTCTAAGCAACATGTTAATAAACCTAGCTTAAAGAAAAAAAGTGATCTTTACTCAACATAATTAAAGAAATTAAATAATAATACTTAGCAACATGTTGCTATCTTAAGCTTAAGATAAGAAATTGCAATAAAAAAAATGTTTTGCTTTAAAAAACTAACTAAAAGTCTTAGCAACATGTTGCTAAACCTAGTTTCAAGAAAAAAAAAGTGAAAAAGTACTCAACATAATTAAAGAAATTAAATAACAATACTTAGCAACATGTTGCTAAATGCTATACGAAACAGAAAATAAAAAAGACGAAATAATTTGTAATATTTTTCTTCAAAAAGTCTTTCAAGGTCTTTATTATTTATAAAAAAGTTTTTAATATTTTTTATTGCTTATAAAACAAAATCATCAAAGTATTTCGAAGAAAAATATGTTTCCCAAGTTAATAAAATTTTTTGTGTTAAAACAGAAAAACATGCATAATGTGAATCAGTTAACTTAGCTACATGTTGCTAAACAATATATGTTTATAAAATAAGTGATACCAAAGATTGAAACTAAAATACAAAGTGTCTAAGCACATACTGTAGTACAAAAATATAAAATAAAGTCAGTTTCCTGTAAATATAATAATTAAAAACCTTTAGCAACATGTTGCAAAAAAATTACTAAAATATATGTAAACAAATTTCGAAATCTGAATATAAGTGATTTATATTAAAACCCAAAAATTAAAGTGAAACAAAATAATTTTTTTTATAAAAAGTAATTAACACACTTAGCAACATGTTGACAAACAAATTTATAATTTTCTATATTTTATATTAAACTATTAATAGTTTCTTTGGTATTAGAAAGATAAGAAAAATATATTGAAAACTATTTTGAAATTATTAGCTGCTACAAAATGTTGCTCAACAAAGTTGCACGTAAAAGCATTGGTGAGTTTTAGTTTTATTTTAAAAGCATATTTTATTAAGATTTATGAAAAGTTCTTTGAAAACAAAGCATAACAATAGGAAATTTTGGAATAAAAAATTAAATTAAATAAAAATGTTATATAAAGAACATGTTGCTTAATAAAAATGTTTATAAACATACAATTTTTCTAAAACTGATATTACAATACTAAAAAATGGAAATTGTTTATGTAGACCATCAGCACTGTATTGTTTAACACAATTACTAACATTCAATGGAAGTGCTCAGCAACATGTTGCATAACAATGTTACCTAAGAAATACGAAATAAAAATCCGTAAGGTACTCTAGTAGATAGTGTGTTGGCTTATTAGACGTGAGGTCACAGTTCAAACCCCAAGTTAGACATCTCCAACAAAAAGAAATCTGAAAAATATTTCTTCGGCGACTTCTAAGAGGAAAATAAATTGCCAAGAAATGTTTCTCTAAAAAATCTGTTGTTTGGAGTCGACCTTAAACTGTAGGTCTCGCCACTCATGTATAAAATTAACTTACACCATATAAATAGTGTGTCGTAATGTCGTAATCCTGACTGAAGGGTTGTAATGTCTATGTATGTTCTATAAAGAACATGTTGCTTAATAAATGTGTTTATAAACATCAAATTTATAAACATATCTTTTTGCAATTTTCTAAGACAAGTTTTATGTAGGCAATCAGGAACATATTGCTTAACGCAATTGATATTAAAATAATAAAATAAAGGACTTACTAAGCAACATGTTGCTTAGCATAGTTATCTTCGAAGTTATCTTCAAAACTCTGAATACAAAAGACCATAAAATTTTAAATATTTATATAAACAATTTTCTTAGCAACATGTTGACAACATTAGTTGTTAATTGCAACATAGTGCTGATCATACTTGCTTGAAAGTAAAGTATGCATATAGCGACAAAAAGTTAATATTTCAAAAAGGTCATGTACTCAATTAATTGAAAGCAAAATATATTCAGCAACATGTTGCTTCACAAAATTCAATGGGCTTCTGAGGGCTGGTCATTTTCCATCTATTTGGAAGAGTTCATTTATAATTCCTTTGCATAAGTCGGGTAATATATCCAAAATTTCCAATGACAGGGGTATTGCCAAACTCAGTGCTATTCCCAAGTTGATGGAGAAACTGGTGACGGATTATCCCTTTTTAATACGAGATCTTTAATATCCCCTTTCCAACATGGTTTTTTGAAAGGTAGGTCGACTGTCACTAATCTTCTTGAATTTACTACGCATGTTTTCAGGGGTTTTCTTGCCAGAGCTCGGACTGATGTAATTTATACTGATTTCAGTAAAGCTTTTGATAGGGTTGATCATAGAATTTTGCTTCTTAAACTTTCATTAATCGGTATTCCTGATATTATTCATCGTTGGCTAGACTCCTACCTCTAAGACTCCTACTGTCTAAGACTGTATATGTTACTTCTGGTGTTCCGCAGGGTAGCCATTTGGGTCCTTTACTGTTTTTATTGTTTCTTAATGATCTTCCTTGTGCTATTTCTGTTTGTAATATTCTGATGTATGCTGACGACGTTAAATTATTTTATACTTTTGATGATGATCATGGTCAGGCTGTTCTTCAGCGAAATATTGATTTGTTTGTAACTTGGTGCAGAATTGATTTAATGGATCTTAACTTGAATAAATGTAAATGCATTGTTTTCTCTCGCGGGTGAGTAATTTCGTCCATTTATGTGATTAATTCTTGTCCTTTGGAAACTGTGACTACATTTCTTGATTTGGGAGTATTATTGGATATGAAATCTGTCTTTTATTGATCATATTAGTATGATGATTGGCAAGGCTCGGGCTGTTCTTGGTTTTGTGAAAAGATGGGCTAAGGAATTAATCGATCCTTATATAACAAGACTGCTATACATTTCACTTGTTAAACCTATTTTGGAGTATGCGTCTATTATTTGGAATCCATACTATCGTTGTCATAGTGATTCAATAGAGTCTGTGCGGAAGCAGTTTTTATTATTATGTTTATGTGGCTTAGGATGGGATTATGCCAATGGGTTTCCGTCATATGAGGCTAGATTAGGTTTGATAAAACTTCCAACTTTAGAACGTAGAAGGGCTGTTTTAGGCGTTTGTTTTGTTTTTAATCTAATTAAAGGTGATATCGATTCTGAGGTTTTGCTTTGTAACCTAAATTTCAGTATTCCAGCAAGATTTTCACGGCACTATCGTCCACTTTCTTTAGATTTTTATAGAACGAACTATGGATGTAATTTTCCTTTTCGTAGATTATGTAATGATTTGAACTTATATTATGATTTTTATTGATTTTAATGGTAGTGTTTGTAATATAAAACGTAGCTTATATGCTGGCATTAATTTTTAAATTATTATATAAAAATGTATTTTCGTTCTTGTCACAGGTATGTAGTTCATGTTTATTGTAACTTTATTCAGCTTGTGATTAAGTTCTGTAGCTGTTTTATGTTCTCGTTGCCATTACTTTTCCCTTACCGGCTACAGTCCGGACTGTAGTGTGTACGTGTCTCCGCGGTCGGGTGAGGGTGGGTTAGAGTGAGGCCGGGGACGTTCGAAAAAAAAAATAATATAAGAAAAACAATTTAAAAAAAAAAATTTTAAAATTTTTAAAATTTTTTTTAATAATAAAAAATGTCTTAATAAGTCAAAGTCTCTTAGTAAAGCATTTAATTTATCAAGTGACCAAGATAATTTCCTTGATTATTGCTAAAGTAATATGCACATTATTTGTTTCTAAACAATGTTGTTTACATTTAATTGCTTGGATACAACACAAGCACTTAATAAAAATTAAATAATAATCTCGTTTAACACTTTCTCTTTTAGAAAATCCTTTTGAATTCATTTACAAAATTTAATTTTGTTTAATCTTGACTTGCTCTATTAAAATAAATATTATTTTCTATTTATAAAACGAAATAAACAAAATGAATGAATGAATGTATATGACCACAATAATTTGATTTATATCAACTAAAATATATATTTGTGGCTACTTTAAAATGAAAAGTATTTTTAGTTTGTTTCTTTTTTCGTTTTCCTTTTTTTTGTGGGAAAACATCCATTTGCCGTTGATGCTGGATGCTGTTCCTTTTCCCTCACAGTATATTTTCATCATTCAAAATACATAAATTAAGATTAGCCGTCTGTGATAGTAAATTCAACATTTATTACCAACTATTCTCCATAAATACTGTATCTGGTTATAATTCATATGAATGTGTGCATGTGTATTGGGTTTTATATGTCCTTGGGTTTTGCCATGTATATGGCAAGAGTCAGTCATCATACAGTAAACTAGCAGCATCCGAAAGCAACATTTTCCAAAAAAAAAAATATGGAAAATGCCAAGCAGTGTGTGTGTGAAGAAAAAAAAAAACACTACAAAATTTGGACAGACTGATGACATATGAGTGGAGAGAAAAATGTTGCAAAACAAAATGAAAATTTATATTTATGGCCAACAAAATGAAATGAAGAGGATAATAATGGTCAAGTAAATTGTTTGGTAAATGGGGGAAAAAAGCTACTACTCATGTTGCTGCTGTAGCTGCTAATCAAATCGAAAGAAGACCAAGAGAATTTTTAGAAAAAATTAATAGTTCCTATAGTATATAAAAAGTAGACATAAAGCATAAATATATGGTCTAAGTTTATGACCTAAAATGCGTAATAAAACTATTGTTAACAAAAACAAAATCGTAAAACGTTTAAGCAAATATGTATGTAGCAAAAAAAGAAAAAAATGTTACTAAGGTGATAAAAATCAAATAAAAAAGTTTAAAAGTTGACTGAAAATGCTAAAATATAGATACAAAAATTAATGAAAACTTTAACAAAATTTTATAAATAAACTTGGCAACATGTTGCTAAAGAAAAATTTCTATATCAGCAAATTACTTGAAAATTGTAATAGAATTAAGCTTATATGAAGAGAATAAGAATATTTTTGTTTTATATTAACATGTTGCTAGCAACATATTGAGGAAATATGTTGCCGATAAGATAAAAAAATAAAAATTTTGTTGCAATACATTTGGTGGTACTTGTAAATAAAAATTTGATATGTTGCTTAGAAAAAAATTATGCATTGAAAATAATGCTAAAATATAAATATAAAAACTAATAAAAATTTTGAAAATTTTTTATAAATAAACTTGGCAACATGTTGCTAAAGAAAAATTTCTATATCAGAAAACTACTTGAAAATTTTAATACAATTACGCTTATATGAAGAGAATAAGAACATTTGTGTTTTATATTAACATGTTGCTAGCAACATATTGAGGAAATATGTTGCCAATAAGATAAAAACACAAAAATTTTGTTGCAACTCATTTGGTGATACTTGTAAACATAAATTTTTGATATGTTGCTTAGAAAAAATTCTACATTGAAAATAATGTTAAAATATGAATATAAAAATAAATAAAAATTTTGAAAAATTTTTATAAATAAAATTAGCAACATGTTGCTAAAGAATAATTTCTATATCAGAAAACTACGTGAAAATTTTAGTACAATTAAGCTTATATGGAGAGAATAAGAATATTTTTGTTTTATATCAACATGTTGCCAGCATCATATTGAGGGAACATGTTGCCGATAAGATAAAAAATAAAAAATTTTTGCAATACATTTGGTGGTACTTGTAAATATAAATTTGATATGTTGCTTAGAAAAAAATTATGCATTGAAAGTAATGCTAAAATATAAATATAAAAACTAATAAAAATTTTGAAAATTTTTTATAAATAAAATTGGCAACATGTTGCTAAAGAATAATTCTTATATCAGAAAATTACGTGAAATATTTAGTACAATTAAGCTTATATGGAGAGAATAAGAATATTTTTGTTTTATATTAACACATTGCCAGCATCATATTGAGGGAATATGTTGCCGAAATGATATAAAATAAAAATATTGATGCTTTGCATTTGGGTTACATTTGTAAACATAAATTATTGATATATTGCTTAGAAATAAAATTTTACTTTGAAAATAATTTTGATATTTCAATACAATTAAGCTTATATACAAATTAAAAAGTATTTTTTATAGTTGCAGCAAGTTGGTTGCCATACATATATAATTATAAAAATTTTTTTGTAAACATGTTGCTAGAAACATATTGTATCGAAAGAAAATCTAAATCAGGTTATTAAAGAAATCTTTAATTCTTACAGAAATCTTTAATTTAAAGAAATTGTCAACATGTTGCAAAGAAAAGTCCTCCGCAACATTTTCGGACGGAATTTGCTATTTAAGTACAATAAAGTTAAAAATTCAGAAATTTTACATTTAAATGGCTTTAGCAACATAATGCGATACAAAAAATGTTGCAAACACTTAAAACTGAAGAAAATGTTGAAATTGAGGGGAAAAAGATGTGGCAATTTGAGAACATTTAGGCTCAAATGTTAAAAAAGAAAGCATTTTAATAGTCAAAGAAATATGTCTTGTTCGAAGTAAATCCAATAAACATGTTGCCAGCAACGTATTGCGTTGAAAAAAAGAAAATATTGCTTATGTGTCAGAAAAGAATTGTAAAATAAAAAATCTAATCAATGTTGAGAAATTTATTAATATAAAAAAAAAAACTAGCAACATGTTGCAAAGAAAAGTGTAGAACAATATGTGCAAATAATTTCTATTTTAGTATACAGAAAATTTTAATAATGTGTGGCCTTTAGTCATAAAAAATATTTACAGCTTGTCTGTCTTAGAAACATGTTGCATTATAAGAAAACTCTGTATATATATATGTAGATGTTGCCAGATTTGTATTTTTTAAATCGCAAATGTAAATGCAAATAAAAGATGTTTTAACTCAAATTATGAAAATTATATCAAAAGCTATGGTAAATTCCAAATCTTTGGTTGTTTAATAACATTAAACATATGTTGTATTATAATAAAATTCTGTAGACATGTTGCCAGCAACATATTTTATATATTTAATAATTACAGATATACCGACCAAATTGAACTAGAATATACCAATAGAATTGACCACTAGAACTAATAACAACCTTATTACCTTATAAAATTTTAAAATGTTGCTGGCAACATGTTCATCTAAACATATGTTCATGCATGTATATTCTTTTCTTTAATCTGGAGTCTTTGGATTCAATATAGAAACTTATGAACATTTTGAACATTATGTCATTCTATGAAATTTTAAAATGTTGCTGGCAACATGTTCATCTCAACATGTTCTTTCCTTTAATCTGGAGTCTTTGGATTCAATATGGAAGCATAAAAAGATTTCAAACATTATTTCATTCCTTGAAAAGATTTCTCAAAGATTTAGGATTATGTTAAGAAAGTGTTGTATACAGTTCATGCAACATGTTAGCAGCAACATATTCCAAAGCCCTCGTTTGACTATTTTAAAAATTTAGTAGAACTTCAATTTAATTTTTAAATCAATTACAGTACATTCAGATACATTAAAGTTTGTTTGTCAAGTTCTTATTTACAAGTGTTGTTATAATTTCAATGCAAACTGTATATAAATATTTATGGTCTCATTGACAAGCTTAATAGATTGAAGTAATTTTTTTATTTCCTTTATAAATATTTAATATGTTTGCTTTACTAGCTAGAATAGTTTGTCACACGTTATGGTAATTTTATTGATGCAATTTGTTACAATCGTAAAAATGATGAAATTTTAAGTACAACTTGACATTAATCAGGTGTTAAAAGACTATATTTTTAATAAAAAATTTTAATTTTTACTATAACAACTCAATATAAAATTTAATAAAATCTAAATGGAAATTAAAAAATAAATTGAAAAGAAAAAGTGTTGGTAGCACAAGGTATTCTTATTTTTTTCAAATATGCAGGTATTTTAATAAAATTTAACATCGATTTATGCAAATATATATAATGAAATCGAATTCACAGAAAAATTAACACTATTTTCAGTCTATTTTAAGAGCCACTGACATATGTAGTCAAATTTCAAAAATATAGCAACATGTTGCAAGAGAAATAACACCTTCATGGTATTTGTTGCTTTTGTTTCAAAGTTTTATTTTATTTGAAGTAACGTATTACATATATATAAAAGCTTAGCAACATGTTGAAAAGGTAAAAAATCATGTCAAAATGTTGCCAGCAACATATAACATAAATTTAATGCTTTTGTTTTAGAGTTTAATTTTATTTAAAATATATATAATATATTATTATACATAATATATTTAAATGTTTTGAGAAGGTAAAAATTCAAGTCAAAATAATGCCAGCAACATAACCTTAAAAATTTTAATTAATGATGCAATATCTGTAAATGTTGCCAGCCGGACTTAGGTTAGGTTAGGTTAGGTTAGAGGACGTGTACTTGTCAATTAAGACAAGTACAGTACCCGGAGGTCGAATTGACCCATTGTACAACGTCCTAGTTTCTCACACCACTTATGTTGTGTGTGTTAATTTTATCCATGAGTGGTGGGACCTACAGTTTAAAGTCGACTCCGAACGACAGTTTTTTTTTTGCCAGCCGTACTTTCTAAAAAATATTTACAATACAGTGTGTTGATATAATTTTCTTTCAAGTTCA
This sequence comes from Sarcophaga variegata, assembly GCA_932273835.1. Lineage (NCBI taxonomy): Eukaryota > Metazoa > Arthropoda > Insecta > Diptera > Sarcophagidae > Sarcophaga > Sarcophaga variegata. The sequence continues at coordinate 11,071,781 of OW026361.1, read as the reverse complement.
GCAACATGTTGAGAAGGTAAAAATTCAAGTCAAAATATTGCCAACAACATAACCTTAAAAATTTGAATGAATCCATAGGCAAAAAAAAACACTATTTTCCATGTTTTTGAAATTTTGAAATTATATTTACATGTTGAGAGGTGTTAAATCTGCAAATGTTGCCAGCCGGACTTTCTAAAAAAAGATTTACAATACAGTGTGTGTGTTGATATAATTTTCTTTTTTCTTGCTTGTTGATGATCTTCTTTCAAGTGTTGTTTTATTTTTACTGTACACTGTATATAAATATTTATTACCTTATTGACAAGCTTAACAATTTTAAGTGATTTTGTTTTCTTTTTATTATTTTTTGTTTACTTTATAAATATTTATTAAATTTGTTTTTCTACTTTTTCTTCTAAGATTATGGCATAGTTAGGTAGGTAGGTAGGTAGGTAGGTTGAGTAGCTTTGCGCACGTCACAATACATATTTCTATTGATACAATTTGTTACAATCAATGTAAACAGCTATTAAATTGTCACCTGTATGACACCTTCTTTCTTTTTCACAATATCTCCCTTCTTTATAGTCTTGAGAATGACATGCAATTGCAAACATGCCAACTGATTAAAATGAAGGAAGAAATATTGTAGACAAGCAAGAAAACAGTGACTTTATTTCAAGGCACATATTATTACATCATCATCATCATCGGTATGAGACTCGTTATCATTAGTTTTTTTCAAATAAAAAAGCAATAAAAATGTTTAACTAGAGAAAAATGTTCTTCATAATAAACTACGAAATTAATTATTAAAACTCAAGATAAAATGTAAAACAAAACAAAGAAAAAAAGAGCGAAATTAATTATAAAATTAGCGTAGAATAGAACTGAATAGTACAGAAAGAAAATTGAGAAATATTATCGCATGTTTAATTTGCATAAAATAAGTTAAAGGGTGCATTATAAACGAATATTTCAATTCACTTGTTATTGCATCATTATCATTACCATTCATTTATGCATTCATTCACTCAATTGCTTATTCATTCATTCATTCGTTCAGTTTTTTTTTTATTTTAATTTTCACTACACACTACACTACACTACAGAAGAGCTTTAATTTTAATTTAAAATGCACACACGCCTCTTTATATGATAAAATATGCAAATAAAGACAAACAAACAAGAATAGCGACAACAATTAAGTTCAAAGAACTTATATTTTTTTGTCATGCCTTGTAAGTTATCTTTATGGGCATAAAAAATTGCTTGCCAATGCATAATTGGAGTAGAGGAATGTTGCTGGGCAACATGTTGCCTTAGATTCTAAAAAAATAAATGAAATAAATGAAACATTACTAAATATAAAGTAAAGTGGCTATTGAAAAATACTTCCAGGTTAATAGCAACATGTTGCTGAATAATGGCTGATGTTGGGTAGCAACTTTTGGGTTTTTTTTTTAAATTTAAAAAACTTGATTAGATTTTAAGCAGAAAAATTCTGGGCTTTCAAATGCATAATTGGAGTAGAGGAATGTTGCTGGCAACATGTTGCCTTATATGAGTTGAGTTTTTAGATTCTAAAAAAAGAAATGAACAACAGAAACATTTCTAAACAAAAAGTAAAATGATTGTTCAGAAATACTTTCAGGCTAATAGCAACATGTTGCTGAATAATGGCTGACGTTGCTTAGCAACATTTGGGGTTTATTAAAAATTTAAAAAAATTGATTGGATTTTAAGCAGAGAAATTCTGGGCTTGCAAATGCATAATTGAAGTAAAGGAATGTTGCTGGCAACATGTTGCCTTATATGAATTGAGTTCTTAGATTTTTAAAAAACGAAATGAACAACAGAAACATTTCTAAACAAAAAGTAAAATGATTGTTGAAAAATACTTCCAGGCTAATAGCAACATGTTGCTGAATAATGGCTGACGTTGCTTAGCAACATTTTGGGTTTTTTAAAATTTAAAAAACTTGATTAGATTTTAAGCAGAAAAATTCTGGGCTTGCAAGTGCATAATTGGAATGTTGCTGGCAACATGTTGCCTTATATGTATTGAGTTCCTAGATTCTTAAAAAAAGAAATCAGCAACCGAAACATTACTAAAGATGAAGTAAAAGAGTTATGGAAAAATACCTTTGGGCTAATGGCAACATGTTGCTGAATAATGGCTGATGTTGCTTAGCAACATTTGGGGTTTTTTAAAATTTAAAAAACTTGATTAGATTTTAAGCAGAAAAATTCTGGGCTTGCAAATGCATAATTGGAGTGTTGCTGGCAACATGTTGCCTTATATGTATTGAGTTCCTAGATTCTTAAAAAAAGAAATGAACAACCGAAACATTACTAAAAATGAAGTAAAAGAGTTATGGAAAAATACCTTTGGGCTAATAGCAACATGTTGCTGAATAATGGCTGATGTTGCTTAGCAACATTTGGGGTTTTTTAAAATTTAAAAAACTCGATTAGAGTTTAAGCAGAAAAATTCTGGACTTGTAAATGCATAATTGGAGCCTTATATTTATTGAGTTCTTAGATTCTTAAGAAAGAAATGAACAACCGAAACATTACTAAAGATAAAGTACGTAAAAATACTTCCAGACTAATAGCAACATATTGCTGAATTGGGGACTCAATTGTTTAGCAACATCTAAGGTTTATTTAAAATTTAAAAACTTGATTAGATTTCCTATCGGTTCATCTCTCTGCTCATTGCCATGATTCCGCGAAAGATCGACTATCCTTTTTTCTTCTACTTAACTGGTTCATCTAGGCCAGATAGTTCCATACTATTTTCAAGTTAACTTAATATGAACTGATTGCTCAGATATCAGCCTGGCAATCAGAGTGCTACATCTCTTACTGTGTACCTTCTATAAACATATCTTTATAGTGCGTTTGAAGATATTAGGGATATTAGTTTGGAACCGATCCCCATTTCTCTTTGTGACCGAACACTTTCGCTCCATTATTTTGTCCTCGGCCCATCCGTATGCTACATAATCTGTACCCCGTTTATTACTGAGTCTAGTTGCAAAGCATTTCCCGAAATCATACGCCTACTGGTTCCGTACAGGGTCAGTTAAAGAGGGAGCGATAGGAGCCACTGGAATTTTCAGGACGCGTAGCTCTCTGATGAATTTTATGTCAGACTTGTCTCTTATTATTCTAACCATGAAGTCGCCGTAGCATAATAAGTAATATGTTGGCTTATTAAACGTAAGATTCAAACCCCAGGTCAGACATCAAAACGAAATTATGAAAAAATATTTCATCGGCGACTTCCTCTCAGTAGATTTCTGGCAAAAACTCTGAGAGTAAATAAAACTGCCATGAAAAGTTTCTCAAAAACCTGTAGGTCTCTCCACTCATGTTTAAAATTAACACACAACATACGTGGTGTGAGAAGCTAGGCCGTAATCCTGACTCAATGACCAATTATGTATGTATGTATGTATTCTTACCACAGTTTCCACACCTCTGGTCCCCATTATCATACGTAACGGCCGTAAATTGAAAAGAGTCAACAAAGTCCTTGTAGGACAGCTTCTTTTGTTCTTTAAATATTAAAGCTGAGATATGAGCTCTAAGTTATGTCTAGTAAGTTCACTTACTACTAGCTGAACTACGGCAAACCCTTTAGTATTGTTTAGAAAATACGATGACTCTAAGTTTTCTGTTGCAGTAATGTATATTTAAATGTTGCTGGCAACATTTTTAGCAATAATTTTCAATGTTATTTTCTTTTTACTGTATCGTTGATAAAATCTTTATTTATATGGTATTTTTATTAAAAAAGTTATTGCAACATGTTGCGTGGAAGATGTATATCTTTTTGTTTCTGGCAACATGTTGTTTTTAATTTTTTGTTTCTAATATTTTTAATTCAGTCCATACAATTTCTTTAATAAAATTAATTCTGCAACATGTTGCTAAAGCTTTATTTGAAGTTCCTTGGTATGAGGATATATGTACTATATATTTTTCAGAAATGTTGCAGTAAAATGTATATACACTTTGTATCTTGCTTTTAAGAATTTATTTTAATCGTTAATATGAACAATATTTTTTGAAAATATTTTTTCTTTGTAATTTATGGCGAAATAAACATGTTTATGAAAGACATTTCAAATGGACTGACAATGTATAAAACGAATGAAAAACAAAAAAAATTGTTTTGATTTTTATAGCAAAACTATTACATAAATCAATGGCTTTATTTATATGAACTATAAAGCAAAACAAAAATGTCATTTACACCAAACCCACATCAATAACAAAAAACCAAAAACAGAAAAATAAAATAAAAATCCATTTTGAGAGAGACAATAAACATATGAATCGTACGATGAGTTTATTTCTGAAAACTAAAAACCATTAAAATATTTCGCCATTCATCAATCAATGGACCTCCACATTCATTCATCCATCCATCCACCCCTTATAGAAAGTGTCATCAACACTTTATTTCCGTTTGTTGCTGGCCATGTTCCTTTTTTTTTTGCCCATTTCCTCTTTAGAATAACTGTAAATTGTTATTCTAAGCATAACAGCTATAATTTCAACAAAATCCAATTCAATCCAATCCAATTTACTTTTTTTCTTTTCTTCTTCTTCTTCTCCCTCGTCCGCAATATTCTTTGCAATTTTCCAAACAATTAAAGTTGGATGGCAAATGGAAAAAAAAAACAGAAGAAAATTAACGTAAGAGGGCGAGTTTAAAAGAATGTTGCTGATAAAAGAAAAAAAATTCTTGGGTTTTAACCTCAGTAAACGATTGAATGTTTTACAAACGTGTAGACACTTTAGCAATGGCTAGTGATGACCACGTAAAAAACTGAGGTAAATTAAAATAAGTTATTGAGGGCTAAGGTATAAAAAATCTGCATAATCATTGCGATAAATAACATACGGAACGTGCTTGAGTTACAGGCACAGTGTATACAGTTATACAGGACAGCATAGCATTACCAGCAACATGTTGTCCAGCATTTATTAAAGTCCAAAAGGAAACCATTTCATTCTATGATTTTCAAAGAATTGCATACAAAAATTTGCATAGAAGCAAATTGCTATTAAGATTTCAAGAATTTAAACCTGGCAACATGTTGCTAAACATTTTATGTTTTATTATTATCAATAATAATAATAATATAGCAAATACTTGAGTAATCTGGATTTCCTATTTGCAGTAGATAGAAGAAAATAAAGATCTAGTGCGGAGGCCCTATGGTTGTGATAGGAGCTAGGGGAAAAATAAACTTTAAAATGTCAGTTTTGGCTTAGAAATGTTGGAAATGCTGCCAATAATATGTTTCTAGAGATCGTTTTGATTTGTTCTTCTACATTTTGAACCATTTCAACATAGCAACATGTTGCTAGCAACATTAGTGCCTCAATATTTTGTTATAAATAACAAAAAGTGCCAATAATATGTTTCTAGGATCGTTTTGATTTGTTCTTCTACATTTTGAACCATTTCAACATAGCGACATGTTGCTAGCAACATTTGTGCCTTAATATTTTGTTATAAATAACAAAAAAGTGGCATTTTAGATCTCATTTAATGCAGAGCAAAAAATTTATGAATTTTGAAGTTTTTCAATTTTTTTTTTAGAAATTTTGTTGCTAGCAACATGTTGCAGCAACGTTAGAGCTTCAATATTTACTTAGAAATAACAAAAAGTGCTATTGTAGACCTCAAAATGAATTAATGAATTTGGAAGTGTTTCAACATTTTTTAGAAACTTTGTTGCTGGCAACATGTTGTAGCAACATTAGAACCTCAATATTTACTTATAAATAACAAAAAGTGCCTTTTTAAACTTAAAAATGTATTAATGAATTTGGAAATGTTTCAACTTTGTTTAAAAACTTTGTTTAGAAACTTTGTTGCTGGTAAAATGTTGTGGGTTACATAAATGTCAATATATTTATTAAAAGGGTTAGATTAGAGTCAATATTTACTTATAAATAGCAAAAAGTGGCTTTTTAAAATTAAAAATTTATTAATGAATTTTGAAATGTTTCAACTTAGTTTAGCAACTTTGTTGCTGGCAAAATGTTGCGGGTTACATAAATATCAATATATTTATTAAAAAGGTTGTTGTTTTAGTAAATTTTAAAGGAAAACCAATTAAAATTACAAAATATTAAAGCCACATCGTCTGGAAATACTTCAACTGTTTTAATTAAAACTTTACTGTTAACAACAAGTTGCCAGCAACACAAATGTTACCATATTTACCATATTAAAAATAAAAATAAGGCACTACATAATCAATTAATATTTCAAAGTAACAACATCACTGGCATATATTTTCATTCATTCATGCTATTCCTGTCACTGTCTCTTAATGATGAATAAAACTGTTGCTATGGCAACATGGGTAATCAATATAGGACGACCACACCAATTGTTTATTTTTCTCGTGTACCCAAACGACTGGAGGTTTTAAATTACTCTAGAGGGTGAAGTTTTAAAATGAATGATACGGAATATTCAAAATACATTCAATGGCTGGTTTAAAAATAAATTTTCATATGCAATGCCTTTTATGTTTCCGGTTTTCCTGTCATTTCCTTTGTATGGCAAAGGAGAAGGAGAGAAAGAAAAACAATGTTTTTAATTGAAATTTTATCAGTTTGTATTTCAATTTCATATCATTTACATAAATTATTGACGTTTTTTTTTTGATTTCGTTATTGGAAAAAATAAATACAAAATAAGAGAAATTTAAGAAACCGCCGCCACCATTACATAAGGTGGAGATAAAAATCAATAATTTTGAATTGAAATGAAAATGACAAGACAATCATTCTGGTATTTTCTTTATCTTTGTGTTTTTCTTTTTGTTTTCCTCTTAATTTGATTATATTTCTTTTGTTATTTTCTTTATAAAATAAAATTCAATTTCAATTACCTTTTGTTTAAAGTCTAGACATGTTTTAATATGATTTTATTATTTTATGCCAAAGAATGCAATATGATATGGTAAATTTACCTTAAAGAATAGCTGAAAGTATCATAAGATTTAATATTTTTCAAACTTATTATGCTTAATGATGTGTAATAGAAAAAGAAAATGAAGAAAAATAATTTAAATTGTTTAAAAACTGAACAAAAATACTTAGTTTGAGAGTTTAAGCAACATGAGTCTGGAATTAGAAACAGCAACATGTTGCAATTATGAAATTTTTTTTTAGTATACATACATAACATAATTGCTCATTACAACCCTTCAGTCAGGATTACGACATAGTTTCTCACACCACTTATGTTGTGTGTGTTATTTTTATACAAGAGTGGCATAGGACCTACAGTTTAAAGTCGACTCCGAACGACAGATTTTTGAGAAACTTTTCATGGCAATATTTATATACTCTCAGAGTTTTTGCCAGAAATCTGCTGAGAGGAATTCGCCGAAGAAATACTTTTTGTATTTTATTTTGATGTCTGACCTGGGGCTCGAACCCTGGCTTTTACGTCTAATAAGCCAAAACACTACCTACTAGACTACGGCGACTTCAAGCATTAATGATAGCAACATTAATTATTCCAAAAATTTTTAAATACTTAAAATAATTTTTTTTTGTGAAATTGTAATGTTGCCAGCAACATGTTTCTGAAGTCTATATGTGTCCATATTAAACTGCTATTTATTTATAAAATCTTTTAAAGAAAAATGTTTTTTGTTTTTTTTCTAAAATTGCTCTATTGTGTTTGAACTTATGTAGCCAGCAACATGTTGCTTCACTTCAAGACTTTTATATTAATGAAAAAAGTATATTATATTAATTTTTTTAGTATAGTTTTGTTTTAATAGATTCTGCAATGCCTTGCCTTTAAATTAATTTCTCATAATTAATAATTATTATGATGCTTAGCAACATTGTTGCTGAAACTATTTTAACTTGGAGCTTAAACAGCACAAGTCTGGAGTTAGAAAGCTAGCAACATGTTGCAATTATGAAAAAGTTTTCAGTATTGTTATGTTTTAATAGATTAATTCCTCATGAAATATTATGATGCTTAGCAACATTGTTGCTGAAACTATTTCAACTCATTATTTTCTACTCAATTTGCTTAAAATAGATTTTTTTACAATTTCGTTTAATTTTCTGCTTAATTAATCCGCTTCTATTAAAAGTTGTTAATTGTTAATCAGTTTTTTTTTCCTGAATTTGCTTTTCTTTCTATTAAAAAATTATAAAACTACGGTGCGAAAACGATTTTTATTTTATTTTATTTTATTTATTGATATTACACCATAGCTAACCAATTATTTAAATTACTTTTAATTACTTTCATATAAACGTTTCCAAAATTTAAATAAAGGCAATGCAAAAAGAGGAGAGAAACTTAAAACTGCTTTGCATTTTTAAATTAGTTTTTCTGTATCACACTTTCCATGTTGCAGGGATTATTTTTATTAAGTTTTTCCAACACCTTCTCTTTTGAATGTATTACGGCCGGAAAGATGATAACGCAATTAAATACTGTAATACAGGCAAAATTTACTATATTTTGTTGTATTTCGTCTTTTAATACCTTCAATGCTTCTGCAACATGTTCTTAGCAACATTGAAAATAATTTAGAAATTTGATTCAATATTTTGCCAAAATTGTAGACCACTTTTTATTCAATTAAAACACCAATTGCAACATATTGATGGATACTTTTTAAATTCACCAATAATTGCAACATGTTGCTGGCAACATGTATGGAAGAATTCAACATAGAATTTTTGATTTTTCTATTTCAGAAACGCTGAACTTTTTTCAGGTTTATACAGTGATTTCACTTGCTATCTATATGTTGCTGGCAACATGTCGCTTGAAATTTTTTGACTTTTTTAAAGAATTTTTCAATTTTTTTTACATTTTCTATTCAAATATCCTGTTGTTGTAGCTATGTGTTTATTACAATGTACTCAATGTATATTTTGATGGCCACCTTTTAAATTTACCAATTATTGCAACATGTTGCCGGCAACATGTATGGAACAATTCAGCATAGAATTTTTGATTTTTCTTTTTGAGGAACGCTGAACTTTTTCTAGGTTTATAAAGAGATTTCACTGGCTATCAATATGCTGCTGGCAACATGTTGCTTGAAATTTTTTGACTTTTAAAGAATTTTTAATTTTTTTTTTACATTTTCTATACAAATACCATGTTGTTGTAGTCATTGGTTTATTACAATGTACTTAATGTACTAGTATTGCAACATATTGATGGCCACCTTTTAAATTTACCAATTATTGCAACATGTTGCCGGAAACATGTGTGGAACAATTCAACATAGAATTTTTGAATTTTCTATTTCAAAAACATTGAATTTTTTGGAAGTTTATAAAGAGATTTCACTTGCTATCAATATGTTGTTGGCAATATGTTGCTTGAAATTTTTTGAGTTATTTTTTCTAAATGAATTTTTAGAATTTTTATTTACATTTTCTATTCAAATATCCTGTTGTTGTAGCTATGTGTTTATTACAATGTACTCAATGTATATTTTGATGGCCACCTTTTAAATTTACCAATTATTGCAACATGTTGCCGGCAACATGTATGGAACAATTCAGCATAGAATTTTTGATTTTTCTTTTTAAAGAACGCTGAACTTTTTCTAGGTTTATAAAGAGATTTCACTGGCTATCAATATGTTGCAGGCAACATGTTGCTTGAAATTTTTTGACTTTTAAAGAATTTTTAATTTTTTTTTTACATTTTCTATCCAAATACCATGTTGTTGTAGTCATTGGTTTATTACAATGTACTTAATGTACTAGTATTGCAACATATTGATGGCCACCTTTTAAATTTACCAATTATTGCAACATGTTGCCGGAAACATGTGTGGAACAATTCATCATAGAATTTTTGAATTTTCTATTTCAAAAACATTGAATTTTTTGGAAGTTTATAAAGAGATTTCACTTGCTATCAATATGTTGTTGGCAATATGTTGCTTGAAATTTTTGAGTTATTTTTTCTAAATGAATTTTTAGAATTTTTATTTACATTTTCTATTCAAATATCAGGTTGTTGTAGTCATTTGTTTAGCAGAATGTATTCAATCTACGAATATTGCAATATTTTGATTTCTACCTTTAAAATTTACCAATAATTGCAACATGTTGCTAGCAACATGTATAGAACAATTCAACATAGAATTTTTGAATTTTCTATTTCAGAAATGCTAAACTTTTTCTGAGTTTATAAAGTGACTTCACAAACATGTTGCTGGCAATATGTTGCTTGAAATTTTTTGACTTATTTTTGCTAAACGAATTTTTTAAATTTTTCTTTACATTTTCTATTCAAATACCTTGTTGTTGTGGTCATTTGTTTAGCACAATGTATTCAATCTACGAGTATTGCAACATTATTATGGTATTCTTTTAAATTTATCAATTATTGCAACATGTTGCTGGCAACATGTATGGAATAATTCAACATAGAATTTTTGATTTTTCTATTTCAAAAATACAGAATTTTTTCTAAGTTTATAAAGTGATTTCCCTTGCTGTCAATATGTTGCTGGCAACATGTTGCTTGAAATTTTTTCACTTTTTCTAAACGAATTTTTAAATTTTTTTTTACATTTTCTATTCAAATACCCTGTTGTTATAGCCATTTGTTTACTACATTGTACTCAATGTACGAGTATTGTAGGTCTAATAACGCGCCAATAATAAATGATTACGTTAAAAACAACAATAACAACAGTAACGAAACAAAATCGCCTCCATTCAGTCAATATTGCCAGTCAATTCAGTCATTTTCATGCCAAATACAAATGAGGATGAGAACAAAAAATGCAAAAAAAATTTGTTCTCGTCATAGATGAGTAGAAAAACAGTAGACTTAAGGGCTATTTTTTGTTGTTGTTGTTCTCAATGCATTTGTTGTAGTTGTTTTTGTAGTTCATTATCATTATCATCAGCCCAGTCGGTTTCATTGCCTGCTGCTGTTGTTACTTTTAATAGAAAATCATCTGAAACGGCGTAGATGTATAGTAGCTGCCACCTATACTGGCCATATTGAAATCATCATCGTTTGTATTTCCATTTCCATTTATTCGTTGTAAGAAACTGGGGGAAACAAAAAGCAAAAAATGGAAAAAAACAACTCCAAAGCTTTTCACATTTGTTCTGAACATTTAAGTTCAGTTCTCTACGCTCTAGACAACTGACTGACGTTCATAATCACAGCCAGCAATCATTAGGAGAAAGAAGAAGAAGGAAAAAAAAAATAAAATAAGGCAGAGGAAGAAGAAATGAAACACAACACAACACAGTGTATCATGAGGCAAAACGTTAAATTGACCCTAAATGTTGGCAATTTAGAAGGTGGTAATAGTAACAATATTAAGCTCAATTGGCTAAGGTTAGTTAAGTGCAAATATAACAACAACAACAACAACAACAACAAAAAATAATAATAAAAGTAACAACAGCAATAACAACAATAACAAAATAATAAACAAATAATAAAGTTTACAAGGACAAGTGTTTAATGTCTAAAAGCTTCAAGGACGATTGAAACAGCCAAAGCAACTTACTGGCCATAAATATTTAATTAAAGTCGATAATTGCACGTGAAACGTGAAGAAAACGGAAAAAGTGTCAATAAAAAAAGTGAGTGAAAGTGTTAAGGAAAGAACATCAATTAAAACGCGTTGCAATTACAGTAAAAGGATGACAGATAACAGGAAGAAAGGATAAAACAAGGACATTATTTAAAGGTTGATTAAAAAGTGTTGAACTGTTGTAGAAGAGAATTAAGCTGCTAAAGTGCTTAATTGTGTTAAAAAGTTATTAAAAAATTTTTTTATTGTGCTTAGTTTTCAATTTTAATAATGCTGACAACATTTTTTTTAAATATTTCACTCTTTAATGGTACATCTCTTATATTAGCTCCCTTCGTAAAAAATTTCTTTTCGAATGCATGAAAAAAATTCAAAATACATGTTTTCCAATTGTTGCTGGCAACATGTTGCTTAAATATTTTACTTTCTTTTGGTATATTGCTTATAACAGCTTTATTTACCAACCCATTCTTGTTTGTAAGACATGAAAACTAGACAGATTGATTTCACTTTTAATAATAATGAAATTTTGAATAGTCGCTTGCAACATGTTGCCTAACTATTTTACTTTTTTTTGGAATATTTCTTATATGAGCTTCATTAACACATCCTTTCTTTTTTGTAAAACATGAAAAACAGACACATTAATTTCACTTTTAATAATAATAAAAATTCGAATAGTTGCTTGCAACATGTTGCCTAACTATTTTTTTTCTTTTGGTATGTTTCTTATAGAAGCTATATTTACATATCCTTTCTTTTTTGTAAAACATTAAAACTAGGCAGCTTAATTTCACTTTTAATAATAATAAAATAATAAGCTTAAGTAATCTTTAATAGGTGCTAGCAACATGTTGCTTAAAATTTTTCGCTTTCTTTTGTTCCAAAACCATAAAAAATGCCTGTGATTCCATGCTACTTTTGACAATTTAAACGTTCAATGTGCTTATAATTACACAGCCCTGCATGGGTTTTGCAAATAAGATGGCTCCGGGTGTTTCCGAAGGCATTTTGCGCGCTGAACACGAATCTGGTTTCAAACACTTTCCATCACGTCAGGTTTTCGGGGTTTTTTCTGAAAAAAGAAACACATTACGGAGGTCCTTAAAAATTGATCAGATTTACTTGAAAATTTTTGCTCAGGGGGTTTTGGGGTCGCTGATTACAGATCTTCATTCAGATATAAAAAATTCAAAATGGCGGATCCAATATAGAGATCGTTGTTTATAAAAATTAATCAGATTTACTTGACCTCCATATTGGATCCTTTTTCTCGAAAACCATGACGTGATGGAAAGTTTTTGAAACCACATTCGTGTTCAGCGCGCAAAATGCCTTCGGAAACACCCGGAGCCATCTTATTTGCAAAACCCATGCAGGTCTGTGTAATTATCTTATTTGCACAAAAAAAGTCCAAATTTGCAGGGCTGTGTTATCTTTTAAATTATCAATGTTGCTATGGCCGGGCGTTACTTGGGAGCTAACTATTTGCCAAATTAGCAAAAAAACAAAGTGCTCTAAATAAATTAATCAACATAAAAAGATAAAAAGTGGACTTGTAGGGGAAATGGAAGTGGACTGATAGCCATAGTATCAAGGATCGAAAAAGAGTTTGCTTTACGTCGAGCTTTACTTGGAACTGAAAATATAGGCAACGAAGCCTATAAATGAGCAACACAAAGTTCTGTACATTAATCGGGAAAAATGTTCGCATTGCGTTTTTCTCGATGGCTTTCATTTTTTGTCGATGGCTGGCATATTTGGCGTTGATGACTTTTGATTTTTTTTGGTTGATGTCTTGTATTTTACTGGTCCATGACTAGCACCTTTCTTGTCGATGATTTCCAGATTTTTGATCGATGTTTTGCATATTTTTGGTGAAAGAGTTGTATTCTTTTGACGAGGCTTGCATTTTTTGTCGATGGTTGGCATTTTTGGCGTTGATGACTTCGATTTTTTTTTGGTTGATGTCTTGTATTTTTCTGATCGATGACTAGCACCTTTTTTGTCGATGATATACAGCTTTTTGATCGATGTTTTGCATATTTTTGGTGAATGAGTTGCAGTCTTTTGGCGATGATTCGCATTTTTTAGTCGATGACTTGCTTTTGTTTGCTTGATGACTTACAAGGTTTACCCGAACGAAATATGTTTTTGAATCCTTGACGCAATACCTATCCAGCCAGGTTCGAGAACTGTACCTTTTTGCACCTAAAATCGTATACTATGGAGTAAACTTCCACGTTTTTTCTTTGGATTACAAATATTTCACATGCTTCTTTCTCATTACATGCCCTTGATGCATTCTTAATGCATATTTTATCTAAATTATTGTGTTTCAAAATTATGTTGCTAGCAACATGTTGCTAAACTTCTTTATTAAAATAACTGATTAACCTATTTCCTTTGAATTGTAATGCTTTAAGGACATTTTTATGAATTGTCTTATTGTTTAAGTTTCTGTTTTTTACCCGAATGAAATCTGTTTTTGAATCCTTGAGGCAATAGCTATCCAGCCAACAAGGTGCGAGAACTGCACCTTTTTGAATTCTGTAGAATTTTGCATCTAAAATCGCATTCTATGGATTCCAAATATTTCACATGTTTCTTTCTTATTACATGTCCTTGATGCATTCTTGATGCATATTTTGTATAAATTTTTGTATTTAGAAATTATGTTGCTAGCAACATGTTGCTAAACTTATTTATTTAATATATGATTAACCTATTTCCTTTGAATTGTAATGCTTTAAGGACATCTTTTTTGAATTGCCTTGTTATTAAAGTTTTTGTTTTTTTGTTCCATATTACCAGCAACATGTTGCCAATTGTTTTTAATACCTTAATTGTTATTTATTTAAACCTTTAAAAGGTTTTTAATTTATCTATTATTATATTTTTTTTTTGAATTTTCTTTTGGAAAAATGTTTTTCTGATGCCTGGTTATCGTTTTAATAGCCTTTAAAATATTCGTTTGTTCTTTTTTGTTGCTATTGCTGTTGCTGTTGTTGTTGAATGGTTTTTAACGAAAATTGTTTATATACATTTATTTTAATGTTATTTCCTTGTTTTTATTACATTTGTTGCTTGTGTTGTTGTTTTTATAGGTTTTTATTGTGTAATTTTAATAACCCCAAACATGTTTCGAGTGTATTAAAATACAAAGTTCCTATCCAGTTTATTTTTCTTCTACTCTTTTTGGGCATACAATTTTCTGCAATTGTTTCCATTTGTATTTGAAAAAGGCCGAACGATGAAAATAAAAAATGTTGCCGTACACAGCAAACAATGATCGAGAGGGAGAGGGAGGGGGGGAGGGGGGGTATGGTGTAGTGTTTTTTGTTATTTAAATTGAACTGGTTTTGTAGAGACAATCGTAGTGTCCTGGCTTTAGTTAAAAATGGTTGTTGTTGTTGTTGTTGCTGCTGCTTTTTTATTTTTGCGAACATTTTTTCATCCATTTTCACATTTTGTTGTTGTTGTTGTTCAAAATAAAACGTTTAAAATGTATTGAAAGAAATACGAGTGCCTGTGTAAAGCGCTAGTGAACCGTGGTGTTGTTAGTATTGCTGTAACAGCCTGGCATATAATTTCCGTTTATTTGGTTTGTACGCGCGTGTGTGTGTGTGTGTGTGTGTTGAATGCAATGTTGCTGGCATTAAGTTACAAGCACTAAAGCTGATTTTGTATTTTGTCTGTACGGGGGTATGAAATAAAAACAACAACAACAACACCAACAACAACAACTTTTACTCTATTTTACAAATGACTGTCGTCGTGGTCACTTCCGGTGCGTAGTATTAAAACGAATGTTTTTTTTTGTTCTGTTTGCTTTGCATCTACTACAGGACAACCTGAAGGGCAGAGAATAGTAATTGTGCAGCAAAAGTGTGTGTGTGTGCATGTGTTTGTTTATATTTGTGCTTAAGTGTTTATTTGTATGGCAGCAAGTGAGTGTGCATGTTTGAGTGTCTGTGCTTATGCAAACCCCATGTGGCAAAGGCTCTACACGGAGCACTTTTAATGGCCTAGAACCGCGTCCGCAATTGGTTTTTGTTGCCAGTTTTTTTTCTTGTTTTTCTTGTGTTTTTTTTTTGTTGCTCCTGCTTTTGTTTTGGTTTTGTTGGTTGTCGTCGTCCGTTTGGCTGGTTGGTTACTGAAATGCATAGCTATTTTCAATTTTGTTGCTGTTGCAGTTGGTTTTCTTGTTACAACTTAAAACAACAAGAAAAACTGTGGCAAATAAATATTGTTGTATTTGTATTGTTAAGCCTTTACAACATTTAGCAATTGTACCTACCACTGCCACTACAATATCAACTCATACACACACAGCCACCAACTTTATATGTATGTATGTGTGTGTTATGCTGTTGGTACAGAGGGTTTTAATACGGAGTTTCGTTTTTTAAATGCAAATTGAACAGATAAATATTTTTGAAAATGTTTAGCAACATGTTTCTAGCAACATTTTTAAATCTTGTTAGCATGTTGCTAGAAACTTTATTTTTGATTTAATTTTTTTCTAAAAGTAATTTTAGTTACTTTTCAGAATTACAACCTAGCTTCTTACACCATCCATGTTGTGTGTGTTATTTTGTCAATTAGCGGTAGGACCCAGAGTTTAAAGTTTACTCCGAATGACAAATTTAAGAAAATTTTCTTGGCAACTTTAATAACTCTCAGAGCTTTTGCTAGAAGACTGCCGGAGAACATGCCAAAAATTTTTTTTTTAATTTTTCATGTGTGAGCTGGGGTTTCAACCACTAGCTACCAAACAAAAGTAATTTTGTTACTTTTTATATAAAAAACTTAAGAAATATATCTATTATTGATAGAAACATGATTTAGTTGCTGGAAACATGTTTATCAATATTGTCAACTTGTTGCTAGCAACATTTTTATATTTTATTTTATTTTTTAAATTAAACGTACAAATTAAACGTTTATAATAATAATAATGGATATAAAATCCTTTCATGTTTCATGCTTAATGCCGGCAACATGTTGCTAAGGCTAAGCACTTTATAAAATAAAAAAGTACAGTGTTTAGTCATTAGTTGTAAAGTTTAGGGATAAAAATGTTCCTGGATTTTGTAAGTCATTTCGAAACAAATTACCAGCAACATGTTGCTAAAGAGAAACTCTAAGGATATGGCCTAATATTGCAAATATTTATTCTGACATAAGAAACAAATCTGTTAAATCGTACAAATTACATTGGCAATATAAAATTTAAACTTGACAAATGCTGTACCCACCACTATTGTTGCAGATATGAACCCTCTTGTTATATTTACATTTGTAGACTGGATGTTTTTTGTTGATGTTGTTTTTAAAATAATATTGAATCCTTTTTTTCCTGTTCATTTTAAATAATAAACATTTTTATTTATTTGTAAGTGTCTAGGAAAAAATATTAAAAAAAATTAATTTAAATGTACAGCCATTTAAAGAATTGAGGAACAAAAAAAAAACTTGGCTTTAATCTTAAAACAATTGGCAACCACGTTTAATTATTTCTTCTTTTTTTAAAATTAAATTTTTGTTGGCAAGTCAAATGAATTCCTTTGAATCGTTTTCATTTAAAAATTATCTTCAGATATTATCAAGTAATAAACAGTTTTGACTTTATGGCGCATTAAATGCATTCCAATGAATAATTGTTGTTGATTGGCATAAGATCATTATTTTAAATAATAATAAGATATCTTTTTATTTTTAATTATATTGAGAATCCATTTTAAATAAATTGCTTATGAAACGAGATGATCTTTATTTTTTTCTCATATTTTTTTTTAAAATTTTTTCTCCATAAGCATAATTGTTGCTTTGTTCTAGGGTGGATAACTTAGTCAGCTAATTTATTTAAATATTTTATTCAAATACAAAAAATTCATAAAACAAAAAACAGAATTGTTAATTAACACCAAGAAAAATTTATCTCGTTTAAAAGCAATACCGACCTGAGGCAAATCGATGTGGGCTAAACAATTTTACAATAATAAAGAATTATAAATAAAAATTGCATTGAAACATTCCAAATCAATCTCAAAACAGGTTTATATAATTAAGAAAATAAAACAAAAAAAAAATGTATATATATATATATATATATATTAATATGGCTTGCAACATGTTGCTTAGCAACATCTTTTTAATCAGCTATTGTTTAAAAAATTTGTTTTGTGTACACTTTTTTCTTAAATATATGTAAGTGTTTGAACTGAAGTAACATGTTGCTTGCAACATAAGTCTAAACACAATGGCTGTCTTCCAAAATGTTATTTGCTTTGTATTTGAACAAAGTATCGTGTTTCACGACGAGGTCGCCAGAGCTGATGTGCTCCTTCCGGAACCCTCTTCAATTGAACTGAGTATGCCACTTGCCTCAACCAAGTTGGACATTGCGCGGAAATTCTCTCGGGACGCCAACCTATCCTGGGTCAATGAGGAGTCCTGCTCCACAGCTAGACTCACCTGGCCCTTGATGGATAGAAGGCGTACCAAACAATTACTTACTTGGCACAGTGGCCGTGCTTATAGGTCATTGCGTTATGGGTAGACACGCGGAGAGAATGAGGCTCCCATTTAACGATTTCTGCCGTGGAGGCAAATCCGCTGAGGAAGGGCAGACTTTTATCCACTTTCTTTGTTAGTGGCCGTCTCTCGCTATGTGTAGATATAGGCTATTTGGCTCTCCATTTCTTGTCAGCTTGACGGAGCTATCATCCATTGATGTTAAGGTTATAGCTTCGTTCATCAAACTTTCTGGCTGGTTTTCCAGTATGAGGCAGTCGTGCTCTTGATGTGCAGCCCTTGCGCTGACCAACTTCTTCCTCTTCCCTGATTTTGGTGGAACTTGGTCAGTACAGGGACTGCGTTCACCCGTGGCATTACAACGGGCCGCTATGCGCGCTCAAGTGAGCTTTGTGAAATCAGAGCTACCACTCAGACCTGACCTGACCTGATCGTGTTTCATAATGCCGCTGTACAAAATATATACAATGTATTCTATTTCAAAACGTCGTCAATGTGTATTTTTAACGCAGTCAAAAAGCAATCAGGCTTCGGATTTATTGTTGATGCTTTGTTTGGGTACTTTGCATATCTACATAGTTTATATAGAGTAGTAAGACTGCATACAAACTTTGTATTGATACATTTTGGAAGGCAGCCGATTTGGAAAAACAAAATAGCAGTTTAAATCAGGTACAATATGTTGCCGATAAATTTACGATTTCAATTGTGTGATAATTAACGTCTAGTTTGTTACTGTAGTGTTAGCTACTCTTACACTCTTACACTCTTACTTCATTACAACTCTTTAGTCAGAATTACTATCTAGTTTCTCACCCTACCCATATTGCGTGTGTTAATTTTATCCATGAGTGGCGGAAACTACAGTTTCGAGTTTATATTGATCGACAGCTTTTTGGGAAACTTTTCAGAGCAATTTTATCTTATTCTCAGGAAGGCTTTTGAGAGGAATTCGGCGAGGGATATACATACATACATAACATACATAATTGGACATTACGACCTAGGTTCTCACCCCACTTATGTTGTGTGTGTTAATTTTTATACATGAGTGGTGGTGGGACTCCGAACGACAGATTTTTGAGAAATTTTTCATGGCAATCCTATTTACTCTCAGAGTTTTTGCCAGAAATCTGCTGAGAGGAAGTCGCCGAAGAAATACTTTTTGTATTTGGTTTTGATGTCTGGCCTGGGGCTCGAACCCTGGCTTTTTTACGTCTAATAAGCCAACACACTATCCACTAGACTACGGCCTATATGTTGTTATGTGTACACTTTTTTCATAAATATAAATGTTTTTAACTGAAGCAACATGTTGCTGGCAACATAAGTCTAAACACAATAGAATAATTTTATACAAAAATAATAAGTTTTGCTTTAAAAATCTTTATATAATAAATAGCAGTTTACACTTTTAAGCTCCAGCAACATGTTGCTGGTAATTTTACGATTTCACAAAAACATATCATTTTAAATATTTAAAAATTTGTGTGGCAATTGATGTTGCTGGCACTAATCTAAAGAATATGCAAAGAGCAACTTGTGAGTGAGTTAGGTCTAGTGAGTTGCTGTAGTGCTGGCTACTCCACACTTACTTAATTACAGCGCTTTAGTCAGAATTACTATCTAGCTTCTCACCCTACCCATATTGCGTGTGTTAATTTTATCCATGAGTGGCGGAAACTACAGTTTCGAGTTTACTTTGATCGACAGATTTTTGGGAAACTTCAGAGCAATTTTCTCTTATTCTCAAGAAGATTTCTGAGAGGAAGTCGCCGAGATGTATACATTTTCATATTTCGTTTTGTTCAAGATGTCAGAGCTGGGATTTCGTCGAATAAGTTAACACACTACCTACTATAATACGGCGGCTTTCAGATACTCGACACTGCTTACAAAATAAACTGGCCAGTTATTTCGGCAGCCGGAATGACTTATTATATGGCCACAAATGTTTACTTTCGTGATACACGAATATGATTATACTTGATAACGATTTAAAGATAAATTCGAATAAATCTTTTGAAGATAATCAGACAACACTGAAGGTGCTGAGGACACAAAGAGTCTAGGAGTATAAATGGATTATTGAATTAGATTATGCGACGCTACTGGCAACAAAGCTGCATATGAACTGGTAAGATGAGGACTAGTTTTGGAAGTAACGACAGGAAAGAGGTTGAAGAAGATACCATTAAAAGGTTCAATACACTCACACCTTCGTTCTTGGAGATGCAAATCGGATTGTAGGGTTGCAAGAGCCTTTCAACCAAAGCTAAATCTTATTCGATTCGAAGCATTACTAGAAGAGAGATGAGAGTTTTTATAGGAGCCCTAACATCACCAATAAATAGGTGCGGGATGTCTCTGATTACTGATTATTGTTATGTGAAGAGACAAAGGAAACAGTGTTTCATACATCCTTGTTTACAGAAATGATTAGAACATGAGAGTCTAATAGCGCTCGTAAGCTCATTCATCTATGGGCCATGAAGTTCTGCAGTATCCCAATTTTCTTTTCCTTCTCTTCGGTCTTTTATTTTATATTTTTTTCTTCTTTCTTAAACAACAGAAAATACCTTACTTTTCTTTTTCCTTTCAATATTTTTCTCTCTTGAAATTTCTATTAACATCTGGCTTTGTTGTTTTATTGCTATTTGGTTCATTTTTCTTTTTCTGAAATGCTTTTTTTAAAATGGATCAATGGGATCTCCAGTGAAGACTTTCAATTCCTTTAACAGTGAACACTTTGTTAATGAAATCAAATTTTATTTCATACACTTTAACATATCTTTGCTTAGCAACATGTTGCTGGCAACAAATTCATCTTTCTTTTTCTGAAAGGCTTTTTTCAAAATCGACCAATAGGATCTCCAGTAAAGACTTTCAATTCCTATTATAGTGAACACTTTGCTAATGAAATTGGATTTTACTTGCTTCATTTTAACATATCCTTACTTAGCAACATGTTGCTGGCAATAAATTTATCTTTCTTTTTCTGAAAGGCTTTTTTCAAAATCGCCCCAAAAGGATCTCCAGTAAAGACTTTCAATTCCTATTATAGTGAACACTGTGCTAATGAAATCAAATTTTATTTCATACACTTTAACATATCCTTAGTTAGCAACATGTTGCTGGCAACAAATTCATCTTTCTTTTTCTGAAGGGCTTTTTTCAAAATCGACCAATGGGATCTCCAGTAAAGACTTTCAATTCTTATTATAGAGGACACTTTGCTAATGAAATCATATTTTATTTTATACACTTTAACATATCCTTGCTTAGCAACATGTTGAAACTTCTATCAACATCTGACTCTGTTGTTTTGTTGCCAGTTGGTTCAATTTTCTTTTTCTGAAGGGCTTTTTTTTAAATGCACCAATGGGATCCCCAGTGAACTCTTTGCTAATGAAATCAAATTTTATTTCATACACTTTACATACATGTTGCTGGCAACAAATTCATCTTTCTTTTTCTGAAAGGCTTTTTTCAAAATCGACCAATAGGATCTCCAGTAAAGACTTTCAATTCCTATTACAGTGAACACTTTGCTAATGAAATCGAATTTTATTTCATGCACTTTAACATATCCTTGCTTAGCAACATGTTGTTGGCAACAAATTCATCTTTCTTTTTCTGAAAGGCTTTTTTCAAACTCGACCAATAGGATCTCCAGTAAAGACTTTCAATTCCTATTATAGTGAATACTTTGCTAATGGAATTAGTTTTTACTTTATTCGCTTTAACATGTATTTACTTAGCAACATGTTGCTGGTACATATATTCACAATTTGTATGAAAAAATATTCCTTTTCTAGTTAAATAGAACACATATCTTCACCAATTGCCATATTTTTTCTCATACTTGGACCATAAATTGTCTTATTAGTCTCATATAAGTCCATAAATCTGCTTAAAAGGGCTGCCATATATTTTTTTGTCTCCTTTATTTTTATATGCTGCACAAAAACAAAAAGAAACGAGCGAATAAAAGATGGCCTGGCGGGTATATAAAATGCTTACTTTTTAGGCGATTAAAACTTTTTTATTTTGCATTTTCTGCTTCTGCTGTGTCTTTTCAATATATTTTATTATCATTTTTGCATATCTAGAGTCTATTAAATGCTTTTATTGCAACATGTCGCCGCCATATTTTATTGTTGCCAGTTTGCAACAATTCCATTTTATTTTTCGTTTGTTTTTTGGTGTTGTTTTCATTGTTTGCACTTCTATTCATAGAGCAGGAGGAGAGTAAATTTTTTGCAGCTGCAACAAATGCTAGTGAAAATTTGCCATTTTTGCATAAAAATGGTTAAAAAAAGCAGGCAGAGTTCCTATAAAAAGAGAGGATCTCTGGTTGTTTTTTGTTTTTTTTTTTGCTTTTTTCGTTAAATCCAAATTAAATTCTTAGGATTGTATAGCAACAATAAAAGCAGCAGCAACAATATGAAGGCAAGCACTCGTATTTAAACAAAAAAATACTCTCGAAACTCATACATTTTATATGAGTTTGACTTTTTATGTGTGACGTTAAGCATGGAGTGTTTTTTTTTATTTATTTGTTGCAAGTGAATTTTTGTATATGGCACAGTGGGCTTGTTTTAGTTTTTGTTCGGCAGTCTCGTTAAATGTATTCTGCAATGCGTATTTGATTTGGATTTTAAGTTTTCTACTTTGTATTACAGAGATATTCCTGAAATTGCTTTATTGCACTATGGGTCGATTATATTTGAGTAAAATTTGAAACTTTTAAATGTATTTTTTATATAATTTGCACAATGACACCTCCAGCCTTTATCTTGCAATGAGAAGTCACTTTTTACACTCTGCGTTGGCACGAACTTCTTCGCAGTCTTGCCTAGCAAACTGTCGAATTTTCCTGAAGGCCATAACTTTTCCACGATAATTTTTTTGATTTCTGAAAGTAACCATATGCAACAATTGAAAAAGGAATCTATTCTCTAAAAAAATTTGTTCAAATAATCACTGTTGAAGGCCTTAGGCTCTAGCACCCAATTCGCTCTTATTTGTTGCTTGAGTGAGGGTTTATGAGGATAAAAAAGCAAATTCAAATGCAAGATATGTCCAATATCTGCCCAATTGTTGTAAACGCCGGGAAATCGGGAAATTCTAATTATTCACAACACTTCCTCCAAAGAAGCTATGTTTTTGGCAGTGTATACATGGCGATGACCTGACATCTTTTACGTTTTCAGTCTTTTCAAATTTCTTTATAATTTTAACAATTTCTTGACCAGTAGTTGAATTATAACGAATACAATCCCATCGTTATATATATATTTTTTCTGTTACTTGGACCCATAGTGCACAAACATAAATTTTTATTTTAAATATTGCATTCAAACCAATAGTTTTTCTTTAATTTTTTTGGTAAATTTTTTGTCGTCAATTTTTATTTTGTCGACCCATTGTGCAATAAAATTTTCAAAATTATTAATAATTTTTTTTCATTAAATTTTTTTTGTTTCATTTGAACAAATAGTTTTTCTTTGATTTATTTTGTAAATTTTTTTCTCGTCAATTTTTATACTTTTTTCTATCACTTGGACCCATGGTGCACAAAATTTCGAATATTTTTTTTAACAATTTTTTTCAGAACAATAGTTTTTTTTTGCTTTTTTTTATAAATTTTTTTGTCCTCAATTTTTTTGTCGACCCATTGTGCAATAAAATTTTCAAAATTTTTAATAATTTTTTTCATTACATTTTTATTGTTTATAAACATTTCTTATATTTTTTGCATATTTTTACGTTCTTAGCTTTTAAAAACATTTAGAATATGAGCTCGTAGATTGCAAATAAAATAAAAATAAATTCTGTGTTTCGTTTTAATTAAAATTCTTTATTATTCGCTGAATTTTGTAAGCCACTGTTCACAACTTTATGTAAACAACAACAATTGCTTTGTTTGTTATTCCTCTGTTTACACCCTTTGTATAAACAATAACAATTACTAGACAATTGTTCGACAGATGTTTGTAACGCAGATCCAAAGATTACTCTCTTTAAACACACCGCGTCTTCACACAAGACTGACTGAACTTCACTAACACACTCGCCTGCTTTGGCTTGACTTTTATATGGCAGGGTAAACAGTCTGTTGAATGTACTTGAAGACGTCTGTGCCTGTGTATTTTGTTTACATGAATTCTTGTAGTATTTGTTGTTACATTTTTGTTTACTTTTTTACCATTTTTAAGATGGTGTTTATTGTTGTATTTTTGTTTACCATTGTTTATGCTGGTGTTTGTTGTTATAATTTTGTTTACTTGTTTACCATTTTAATGTTAAGTGATGTAAAAGCAAAACACCAGTATCTGGATTCTTCATTCTGCTTTTTGTCCCACTGTCCATCCTGTGCCTCGTAGTATTTTATATGCTGCAGAAGAAGTTTGCCACTCTCTCTCACTGTTTGCGAGTTTTATTCAGTATTTTTATACATTTTTTCGTTCCGTAATTTTATTTTTAACTCTTCTTTGCTTGAGTATTTTTTTCTTTGTTGTGCCTTTATTTTTGCTGTTGGTTTTCTGTCACCATTTTTCCATTTTATTTGTTTTATATTCATTGGCGCATAAAATTCATTCATGAAAATCCTCCTGCGGCAGCTTTAAGGTGTACAATTTAATTGATTCTTTTACTGTGTGTGCTTTTTTCTGTCGTATGTGAGTGCTGCCTGGCATATATATATACGAGTGCGCCAGGCAATTTCTTTCGAGGCACAGGTAGTAGTACAGACACAAACAATTGTAACAAATATATGATACGTCTGCACATACGAATGCCTATTTGAAAAAAAGTGGAGGAAAAAAAAGAAAGAAATTCCCCATATTGAATAAGTAATGCCGCAGCTCCTTTGAAGTTCATTGGAGGCACAAAATTCAAATTGAAATTGTCTTTCGTTTTTGTCTCATTGTCTCTTTGCCGTCCCCATTGTATTGGCAACAATAATGTGGCAGCAGGCAGGCATGGTTCATTTTCAGCTTTTTTAAATTTAAATTTATAAATTTGTAATCAAGCCAAATGAAAGAAAAGAAACAAAAACAAAGAAATATTTTCATTTCCTCTTCTTTATTTTTTTTAAATAATTTTCTCTACTAATACCAGTGCTAGCTATGCTTTCTTCATGCAACATGTGTATGCTGCTTGATTTCCTTTCAATAAAAATTAAGTTTTTTTGTAACAATTTTTCCTTCAAGTTATTATTTTTAATATATGCATCGAAGATATGCAAAAACGTTAACGTTATGTGTCAAAAATCTAACATTAAATATTTAATTAAAGACAAATATTGTTTCAAAATATTTTTCTGATATCTGACTTGCATGGTACTCAATGGTTTTGCACGTATTTTAAACTGAAATATTTTTTCTCAAAGTTCTCAGGGTTAGAGCCCGAGGCCAGACATCAAAAAAAAAAAAATACACAAAATTTTCTTCAGCAGATTTCCGGCAAAAACTCTGAGAATAAATAAAAAATTGCCATGAAACGTTTCTCAAAAATCTGTCGTTCGGAGTCGACTCTAAACTGTAGGTCCCGCCACTCACTCATGTATAAAATTAAAACACACAACATAAGTGGTGTGAGAACTAGGTCGTAATCCTGACTGAAGGGTTAATAATAATTATAAAAATAAAATTTTTCTGGCAACACGTTTATAAACACCTGCAACAATTTTCGTACATACATAATAAAATAATTTTAAAATTTATTTCGTTACAGTTTCAATTTCGTTATAATTTCGATTTCAACAAACAAGAAAACTATTCGGTTTAGGAATGTTGCTAGAAACATGTTTATAAACATGCTAAAAATATTTCAGAGACAGTCTTTAATAATATTTTGAAAATACTTGAATAAATTGCAAACAAAATTAAATCAGTTAAAATTAAAAATGTTGCTGGCAACATGTTTGTAAACATGCAAACAAACATTTCACAGAAAGTTTTAAGAAACATTATTAAAATACTAATAAATTGAAAACAAAATTAAATCTCATAAATAGAAATATAAATGTTGCTGGCAACATGTTTATAAACATACTAACAAATATTTCTAAGGCAAACTAAACAATATTTTGAAAATACTTAAATAAATTGAAAACAAAATTAAGTCTCATAAATAAAATTATAAATGTTGCTGGCAACATGTTTATAAACATGCTAACAAATATTTCAAAGACAATCTTTAACAATATTTTGAAAACACTTGAATAAATTGAAAACAAAATTAAGTCTCATAAATAAAATTTAAAATGTTGCTGGCAACATGTTTATAAACATGTTTTCAAACATTTCACAGAAAGTTTTAAAAAATATTTTTAAAATACTAAAAATTGAAAACAAAATTAGATATCAATCATGAAATTGTAAATGTTACTAGCGTCATGTTTATAAACATGCTAACAAATATTTCAGAGACAGTCTTGAACAATATTTGGAAAATACTTGAATAAATTGAAAAAAAAAAAATTAAATCTCAAATAAAATTATAAATGTTGCTAGCAACATGTTTATAAACATGTTTACAAACATTTCACGGAAAGTTTTACGGAACATTAAAGAATACTAATAAATTGAAAAGCAAAATTAAATCTCAATTAATAACTATACTAAATACTAAATTTATTGCATCCGTCAATACTTTTGAGTGAGTTCCAACTACTTTTTCGTACATTTCGGTTTAGCAATGAATATTCCGTTTATCAATGTTGCTGGCAACATGTTTATAAACATGTTTACAAACATTTCACACAAAGTTTTTAAAAAATATTTTTAAAATACTAATAAATTAAATAGAAAATTAATTCTCAACAAAATTATAAATGTTGCTGGCAACATGTTTATAAACTTGATTTTAAATTGGTTGCAACAGGCAATACTTTTGAGTTGGATTTCGGCCACACTTTCGTACATTTCGGTTTAGCAATGCATATTCGATTTAGCAATGTTGCTGGCAACATGTTTATAAAAATGCCAACATACATTTAAAAGCAAATTTGAAAAAAATTTTAAAATACTAATAAATTGAAAAGGAAAATTAAATCTCAATAATAAAATTATAAATGTTGCTGGCAACATGTATATAAACATTCTACCAAATTGGTTTCATCAGTTAATACCTTTGAGGTGATTTGTAATCACTTTTTCTCACATTTCGGGTGAGATCTCGACGATAAGTTGAGGAATGCTGGTTTTCAAAGGCTTCAACGTTAGGAAGTTATCCTTTTAGACAGGAAATTTAACGTAGACCCGGAATAAAGTCAAAGTCAAATCGCCAATTAGCATCCCCAAAATGTGAAATTAGCTTAGGTTTAGTGGTGGACCTTCCTTCAAGGATAAGGTCTCACTTACAGTAGTAGTAGTAGTATATCGCGGGTACCAAACATTCCCTAAAGGAAACCAAGACGAAAGCCCAACAAAGAAAGCCAAGATTATGGACAGACTTCCAATAACAATCTTATTATAAAGGGTGTTTTTTATAGAGGTATAGAACTTTAAGTTGCAATAAAACAACGATGGATTATTCGATTGACATGAATTTTATTTATCCGAAAGATAATCTTGTGGCATTACATTTTAAATATGATTTCTGGCATATGACCGCCACGGCTGGTGCGGATGTAGTCCAATCTGCACGTCCAATTTTCAATGACTTTTTCCAACATTTGTGTCCATATATCGGCAATAATACGGCGAATGTTGTCTTCCAAATGGTCAAGCGTTTGTGGCTTTACCGCATAGACCAATGACTTTACATAGCCCCACAGAAAGTAGTCTAGCGGTGTTAAATCACAAGATCTTGGAGGCCAATTCACAGGCCCAAAACGTGAAATTAGGCAGTCACCAAACGTGTCTTTCAATAAATCTATTGTGGCACGAGCTGTGTGACATGTTGCGCCGTCTTGTTGAAACCACATCTCCTGGACATCATGGTTATTCAATTCAGGAATGAAAAAGTTAGTAATCATGGCTCTATACCGATCACCATTGACTGTAACGTTCTGGCCACCATCGTTTTTGAAAAAGTACGGACCAATGATTCCACCAGCCCATAAAGCGCACCAAACAGTCAGTTTTTCTGGATGTAACGGTGTTTCCACATACACTTGAGGATTACATTCACTCCAAATGCGGCAGTTTTGTTTGTTGACGTAGCCATTCAACCAGAAGTGCGCTTCATCGCTAAACAAAATTCGCTTATGAAAATCGGGAACAACGGTAATCTCGTTTTGGGCCCATTCGACGAATCTACACCTTACTTGATGATCGTTTGGCTTCAAATCTTGCACGAGTTGGATTTTGTAAGCACGCAAACCAAGATTCTTCCGCAAAATCATCCATAAAGTGGATGGACACAGATCCAATTCCTGTGCTCGATGGCAGATGGACTCATTCGGATCTTCCTCAATGCTACGCTCTACAGCAGCAATAGCTTCTTCTGTACGCACCGTACAGCGTCTCTGGGGATGCGAGTTATCAATAAGAGTAAACGTGGTGCGAAAACGTTCCATGGTTAATCGAATTAACTGCTCTGATGGACGATTTTGTCGACGATAAAATGGACGTAGTGCGCGATACGTTTTCCGCACAGAACCATTATTTTCGAAATAAAATTGCACTATTTGCAAGCGTTGTTCAGGCGTGAGTCTATTATGATGAATTGCCAAACCAAACTGAGAATAAATCACTTGACAGCTGTTAAATCGGTCACCATCTTGAAAAGTAATGCCAACTTAAAGTTATATACCTCTATAAAAAACACCCTTTACAAACTCTATTCCCAAGTAGTAAACCATGTAATAAATGAATAACACTTTAGAGGAAATCTGCTTTGCAACCCCCTAAATGGTTAACCCATTAATGTGGTGGGATGTTGTGTGAGAATCTGCTTCTCTTTCAATGTATTTTTAATAACTTTTCTGTAACACTTTAAAATGCAAATCACTTGTATTTTCTTGCTGTTCGTTTGTTTTTCTTGTTTTTTTATTTTTAATTCCCATGGAATAATTTTGCGCAAAACATTTCATTTTTAATATTTTTTTTGTTTCTGTATTTATTTGTAGTGCGTGATCATTGCCATCGCCAGCGTAGTGAAGGTGTTGACGTTAAAGCCCGCCGTAAACTGATTATCGCCAGTTGTTTGTGTTTATTTTTCATGATCTGCGAAATTGTGGGTAAGTTTTCCTTCGGTTTTCAGTTTTTTTTCTGTTTATTTTTGTTGTAATTTTAAATGAATTTTACTTTTGAAGTTACTTTGTAAAGCGTTGTTGTGGTTTTCATTTTCATTGTATTTTCCGGACGACAAATAAAGAATATTAAATAGGCGGCGATAATAATCCTTGGAACATAGTGGCTGCACAAATGCCACAATAATACCAACGCGGTATACGATGGTAATGTAATGGTACCTCAACAGATGGAAATAAATTTTAAATGCCAATGTAATGAATAGAAAATTAAGGGTGAAAAGGGGGAAAAAATTAACATATTTTTCCACTTTGTTGTTGTTTTTTTTTTGGTGGGGGGAGGCATTGAAATTCTGTTTTTTTATTCCATCTTTTTGGGGTGGGAATTATTAACGGTTTTTTAAAACAAGAGTACCAAATATTTTTTTTTAAAATTAGGAACTCATGAACGGTTGTTTGAAGGTACTTTTCTCAATACGTAATAAAAGACAGGACAGGACAGGGATAGCACTGGCCATTATATAGTCACCTAGCAGCAACTCGTTTCCTTGCCGTTCGCATCTTGAGTTTAAATCAAATGTCCACAAACACTACTCCCTCTTTCCACCTTCCTATAACCTATTTTCCTAAACCTGCACAATGCACTGCCTGAGTAGGGGCCATCCCCTGTGTGCTGGTTTTACCAAAAAAAGGAAATTTTTAAATCTTTGTGCTCTGAGGACGATGCTAACCAGAATACCTAATGAAACACTAAGTTTTTGCCGAGTTTCTCCTGCAGCAGCAGGCAACCAAGTTAAAATTAATACCTTGGTACTCTAAGCAACTCCAGGGACAAGAAAGCGACTTACATCCCCTTACCCTTTGGTACCAAAAAGTGAAAACCAATTTCCTATTCTTCCTCATCTCTGCAGCTCAGCTTTAGAAGTCGTGGGCCATATACGGCCAAGACAAATGGGTCTCGCAAGAGTACATAGAATAAAATGTTCAGTAAAAACGCCAGGGATATGCGAGCAACATTGATCCCTTTACCTCTTGGAACCGATTGTGTATCCAAAAGGTGAAAACTAGTTTGCTCCCTCATCTCTACAGCTTAGCATCAGAAGTCGTGGGCCATATATGGCCAAGGCAAATGTGTCTCGCATGAGTACCTAGAATGCAATGTTCAGCAAAAATGCCAGAGATACATATGTGAGCAACATAGACCCCTTTACCCCTTGAAACCCATCGTGCATCCAAACGGAGAAAGTCAGTTTCCTACCATTCCTCATCTCTGTAGCTCTTTCAGAAGTCGTGGACTATATGCCCAAGACAAATGTGTCTCCCATGAGTACCTAGAATGCAATGTTCAGTAAAAACACCAGGGATATACTAGCAACATAGACCCCATTACCCCTTGAAACCGATCGAGTATTTAAAAGGTAAAAGCCAATTTCCTACGATTCCTCATCTCTGCAGCTCGTTCAGAAGTCGTGGACTATATGGCCAAGATAAATGGGTTTTGCATGAGTACCAAGAATGCAATGTTCAGTAAGGACGCCGAAAACTACGATAAGCGTGAAGCATTTTGGTAAAATTTGCATGCGATCATCATCTAGCCCTTGCCAGATCTGAGGTCACCCACACGGTGTTTACGAAATCAATTACTGGATTATCAACTCCGATCTTGATCTGAGCATAGTGAACTCATCCATAAGTTCGTTGGTTGTATGCCACTATGCCTAGATAAACATGTACTGTGAAGATAGTATCACTCTGTCATGTTGTTTAGCGTCTCATGGTAGTCGTATACCATCCTTGATTTCATTATTTTGGAACCCTGTCCGACAGACACCTGATTGATCAGAAAGTAGTTCCTTTCCT
The DNA here is from genome assembly GCA_932273835.1 of Sarcophaga variegata. Taxonomy (NCBI): domain Eukaryota; kingdom Metazoa; phylum Arthropoda; class Insecta; order Diptera; family Sarcophagidae; genus Sarcophaga; species Sarcophaga variegata. The sequence goes on along the minus strand of OW026361.1, from coordinate 11,040,587 downwards.
TAGACATTGTATTCCTTAAGAAATATCATGACAGTCTGCATGGCCTTTAATCTCGTTTGAAATACGTTGCATTAATCCGAATGTCCCAATCGAAAGGGCTCTACCTGCCAACTACGGAAATATGTATGCCGTGAGATGTAATGAAGTCGTTCACATGTATTCCTGAAGGATTTCAATTCCTTCGGAATACTAAAGTGATCGATATTCCGTACCGTTGTCCAGTCACACCTAGACACTGTCTAGTATATGCTTATACAGTACAGTACAGGCAGAGGTATAGTACACAGTGCATCAGAGATAATACTGTAGACTGATCTTATCAAGTTGGATGTTAGTTGTTCTGTTGATTAAAATAGGCGTGACACTTTATTATAGGCATAGAGATCAATGGAGATCAGCACTGTTTCGTATCCAAAATAAGTTTGACAAAGTGAGACGCATCCCTGAAAACATGATTTGCCTCATACAACCGCTTTGGGCAAAAAGTTGTAACTTCTAGTGAAAAGTACCACAATTTTTTTTTTGGCGTGTGAGGTAGGGTTCAAAATGCTTTCGCACTTACAGTGACCGTCGTCAGCTGCGTCGAGTGAGGCTTCCACTAAAACAATCCCTCCTCCTCTTCTGGAGATACTCCCTTCCCGGGACGGCTATCTGCATTACTTCGGGAAGGGCCAAGAACGACGTCCTGTTAAGGGCCGTTGTCTATTCTCCCACGTCTGGATACGCCATATTTGAAGCCAGCTTCGTGCTATTAGCTCGTCTTCTCATGTATCATTCTGTCGCACTGTATCAAGGTCGACCTTCTTCCTGCGGAGTACACATTCTACGTATCTTCTCACAGCGCTCCACTTTGTCTCGCTTTCGAGCATTGCGTCAACAATGTTGTCGGGTGTGAATTCGCCAATCTGTTCCATCAACACATTCTTCTCGTCTAGCCATTTGATGCAATGGAAGCAGCGCAATAAATGCAGCCGGGATCATTCACCTTGCCCATGCGGTGTATATATTGTCGGAAATAACCATGACCCGAAAGAAACTGGGTCAGGAAGTAGTTAATTTCCCCAAAATTTCTCTGTGTCCATGCTTCTATAGATGGAATAAGTCTAGCCGTCCATCTTCCACTTGTTTCATCGCTCCATCTGCTTTGTCATCGGCGTATTGTTTGAGATCTGACATCTGCGGTACTAATGGTGAGGTTTCCATAATCTTCTTCGCTCGACTGACATCAAGTCGATAGGTGTCTTACCGGTGATCACGAGGACTGCGGCGCCCGAGACTGTGCGATGGGCCGAAGCGACTCTTAGTGCCGCTGTTCGTTGCATCGCTGCTAATATTTTCCGCTTGGATTTAAACTCCAACGCATCTCCCCATATCTTGCAGCCATACAGTAGTATCGAGTTAGTCGTTGCCATGATCAATTTGCGTTTGGACTGCGTTGGTCCGCCGATATTTGCCATCAGTCTGCTGAACATGCCCGTTAGTTTTGCTGCCTTAGTAGCCACATGCTGTATTTGGGCCCAGTAGTTAAGTCTACAGTCTAGTCTGAGACCCAAGTATCTCACTGCCTTCTTTGTGATCAGTGATACGTCCCATATCTGCATACTTATCACGAGTGGAATGTGAGCCAATATCATCAGTATGACGTCGGTCTTATTCCTTGCAAGCTCTAGTCGATGGTCCTCAAGCCATATCTGCGTCCTTATCACGACTTGATTCAGTTTTCTCCTGGCATCCTCCATATCGCGCGCTGAAATTACCGCCACTATGTCATCCGCGTATCGCACGAGGTATGTGTCTTCTGGCATCTCTATACCCAAGATATCGTTATAGCTCGGGTTCCAGAGGTCAGGAACCAGAATAGATCCCTGAGCTGCAACAGACGTGATCTCTACAGTCCTCCGGCCTTCGGGTGTGTCGTAGAGAAGCTTGCGATCCTTCAAGTAGCTGCGTAACATTCTCAGAAGGTACATTGGAATTCGAAATCTTTCCCGTAGTGCTTTAATGATATCCTCCCATATAATCCCACCATGATTTACAAATAAGCTGCGATAAGAATGGGCCCCTAACATTTATTAAAGCACGTTCGTGGTGTCCCTAATAGGATCCATAAATCTACTTGAGATTGTACAAACTGAGTTGTGGGATATTCTGGGTTTCACTTGTTGTTCTCCGGGTGATGAGTGAGTTCTCTATCTTCATGGGAAGATTGATAGGAACCGCTACCTCCTTCTGGGTTTCATTTGCTAACCTCCTTGGAATGAGTAAGTTCCCTATCTTCCTGGGTAGATTGATAGGAACCGCTTGAAATAGTACCTTCTTGGTACTTTTAAAAGTACCCCCTTCTTGGTTTCACTTGCTAATCTTCACTTGGTAATCGCTTCAAATAGTACCTTTTTGCTACTTTTAAAAGTACCACCTTCTGGGTTTCACTTGCTATCCTCCTAGTGATGAGTGAGTTCCCTACTTTCCTGAGCAGATTGATTGGAACTGCTTCAAATAGCGCCTTTGGTACTTTTAAAAATACCCCCTACTGGGTTTCACTTGCTATCTTCTTAGTGATATCTGAGTTCCCTAACTTCATGGGTAGATTGTTGGCAATCGCTGGATATAGTACCTTTGGTACTTTTAAAAATACCCCTTCTGGGTTTCATTTGATATCCTCCTAGTGAAGAGTGCGTTCCCCCTGTCTTATTGGATAGCTGGATTGGAATCGCTTCAAATAGCGCCTTTTTGGTACTTTTAAAAGTACCGTCTTTTGGGTTTCTCATTCTATCCTCCTTAGAATGAGTGAGTTCTCTACCTTGCTGGGTAGATTGTTGGCAATCGCTGGAAATAGTACCTTTGGTAATTTTAAAAGTACCCCCTTCTGGGTTTCGCCTGTTATCCTACTAGTGAGGAGTGCGTTCCACCTGTCTTCCAGGATAGATTGATTGGAATCGCTTCAAATGGTACCTTTTTGGTACTTTTAAAAGTACCCTCTTTTGGGGTTTACATGCTTTCGTCCTATTGATGAGTGAATTCCCTAACTTCCTGGATAGATTGTTGGCAATCGCTTGAAATAGTACCTTTTTGGTACTTTTAAAAGTACCCTCTTTTGGGTTTCACTTTCTATCCTCCTTAGAATGAGTGAGTTCTCTACCGTGCTGGTTAGATTGTTGGCAATATCTTCAAATAGTACCTTTTTGGTTCTTTTAAAAGTACATTTTAATTAAAAATCCATTTTGTGGCTTTAAATCAGTGTGTTCTCTACCTTGCTGGGTAGATTGTTGCCAATTGCTTGGAATAGTACCTTTTTAGTACTTTTAAAAGTACACTTTAATTAAAAATCCATTTTGTGGCTTTAAATGTTCAAAGAAGAAACATTTTTCTGTTTTTAATTTTCGAAATCTTTTGCTTTAAAACAAATGGGGAGTATTACTCTCGGCAACAATCACTCAATTGCCATTAACGAACGTCATACCATGTTTGCCTTGTTGCTGCAGCTACCACACAAATTGAAAAGGTTACATCGGGGACAATTTCCAATGCAATTCTACTTTTTTTCATTTCATTTCATTTCATTTTGTAGTTTGAACAACTCAAAGTGATAAACTAAAGAGGGCTCCACCTTTTCAATGTTTCTTACTCAAAAAAAAAAAAATATTTTCGGGCATCAAATTGAAATCAATTCCACAGCAAAGCATAGCAGAAAAAAAACTTTTCCAACATTTGAAATTCCTTTTATTTTTCAATTTTCTTGTGAAATTTTATACAAAAAAAAAAAAAAAAATAGAATTTCTTTGTAATAAAATCCCTCCCCCACCCATTTATTTGCTTTCTTAACTTTGTTTTTTTTTTGGTTTGTTTGTTTGCAGGTGGCGTTTTATCGAATAGTTTGGCAATTGCAACAGATGCTGCTCATTTGTTAACCGATTTTGCAAGTTTTATGATTTCATTATTTGCCATATGGATTGCTGCACGACCTTCAACACAACGGTAAGTGGTTTTTGCAAATATTTTTTCGTTTCCAGTTTAAGACATTAAGTAACACACCACCACCACCACAGTACTTGTTTGCCTCTCTGCCTCTAATGTGTTACCATTTAATTTTATGTCGTAATTCCAGTTCAAATATTAATGGCTTCTGCTACCTACTTTCAGTTACAAATTAGGTTTTTGGTTACAAATTTCATTCTTTTTCTTCTTCTTGTTTTTGCTAACGTTTGCTAGACATGAAATCTTGGCTATAACAAGGACAATAGCCTGGCTTGTAAGCAAAAAAAAAATGCAAGAAACTATTTTAGTTTTTCCCCATTTTTTTCTTTGTTTGTTGCAGTAAATTAAAGCTGATTTGTAAATGGCATGGAAATATTGAATTTATCAGATTATTTTCCATTGAAATTTTGGAACGTAAGGAACTCATTTAGGTGGTCATTTGTTTACACCTTGTTAATGGCGATTTAATTGGAATTTGTACTTCAGAAAATCAAAATAAAAGGAAAGTTTTTTTAAATCTTCCAAAATGTTAGTTGCTTTGTGTTTGAACAAAGTATAGTATTTCATAAAGCCGCTGTACAAAATATTTACAATGTATACTATATCAAAACGTCATCAATGTGTACTTTTAACGTAGTCAGAAAGCAATCAGGCATCGGATTTATAGTTGATGCATTGTTCGTAACTTTGCATATCTACACAATTTTATACCGTACTGGAACTGTATACAAACTTTGTATTGATACATTTTGGAAGTTAGCCAAGCTTTATACCTTTTTACAGGATGAAAATAAACATTAATTACGCTTTCATACACAGATCCGTTGATATTTTTTAGTCTCTTTAAGATACTAATCAATCATGATTTTATTTTAGGCGTTACCAAGCCTATCAAAGCCATATCATAGCATTGTCGGAGTCGACTTTTAAACTGTAGGTCCCTTCACTCATGCATAAAATTAACACACACAACATGAGTGATGTAAGAGAAGCTATGTAGGTTGTAAACCTGACTACAGGGTTGTAATGACAAATTAAGGAAGTTAATCAGTGCTCAGGGGAAAATTGAGGAAAAGGAAAGAATTGCTGTAAAGGTTATTGCCTTCATGCATGCATCGCTTTTCTAAATTCTAATCAAATCCAAGTCATCTTTGGCTGGATAAATAAATACATAATTGGTCATTACTACCCCTCAGTCAGGTTTACGACATAGCTTCTCACAACACTTATGTTTTCTTTTAATTTTATACATGAGTGGCGGGACCTACAGTTTAAAGCCGAACGACAGATTTTTTTGAGAACCTTTCAAACTTTTTGTGAGTCTAAAAGAATCTAGATTCCTGTCTCATGCTATACCAAAAGAATATAGATTTTTATCTCATGCTATTCTGCAAGAATCTAGATTCATGTCTCATGCTATTCTGCAAGAATCTAGATTCATGTCGCATGCTATTCTGCAATAATCTAGATTCATGTCTCATGCTATTCTGCAAGAATCTAGATTCATGTCTCATGCTATTCTGCAAGAATCTAGATTCATGTCTCATGCTATTCTGCAAGAATCTAGATTCATGTCTCATGCTATTCTGCAAGAATCTAGATTCATGTCTCATGCTATTCTGCAAGAATCTAGATTCATGTGGCATGCTATTCTGCAAGAATCTGAATTCTTGTCTCATGCTATTCTGCAAGAATCTAGATTCATGTCTCATGCTATTCTGCAAGAATCTAGATTCATGTCTCATGCTATTCTGCAAGAATCTAGATTCATGTCTTATGCTATTCTGCAAGAATCTAGATTCATGTCTCATGCTATTCTGCAAGAATCTAGATTCATGTCTCATGCTATTCCGCAAGAATCTAGATTCATGTCTCATGCTATTCTGCAAGAATCTAGATTCATGTCTCATGCTATTCTGCAAGAATCTAGATTCATGTCTCATGCTATTCTGCAAGAATCTAGATTCATGTCTCATGCTATTCTGCAAGAATCTAGATTCATGTCTCATGCTATTCTGCAAGAATCTAGATTCATGTCTCATGCTATTCTGCAAGAATCTGAATTCTTGTCTCTTGCTATTCTACAAGAATCTGTCTTTTCATGGTAATTTTGTTAACTCACAGAGTTTTTGCCAGAAATCTGCTGGGATTTCGTTTTGTTGGAGATGTCTGACCTGGTGTTTGAACCGTGGCTTCACGTCTAATAGGCCAACACACTATCTACTAGACTAGAGCGACTACAGCGACACTATCTACTTGACTGGCTAGATACAGTCTGACAATAAATTCTGGTTACCTAAGCGCCGGATATTGTCAGAGAAGTTGGTCTCTTCCACCTTCTCATCATTGCACTTTCTGTGGAAGTCGTTGTTAACTATTACCACACTTGGACATGGGTAGCCTGTATTTTTCTAAATTCTAATAAAATTTAAGACATGTTTGGTTAGATACAGTCCGCCATTAAATTCTGACTGCCCAAGTGCCGGACATTGTCAGAGAAGTTGTTCTCTGGTCTCTTCTACTTTCTCATCATTGCACTCTCTGCGGAAATCGTTGTTAAAAATTGCCATACTTGGACATGGCTAGCCTCTGCGGCCACCACGCTATTACGAGTGCTAAAAGGTTCTGAAAATGCCTTTCTTAATGCCAATAAATCTTCACAGAAGGCGCTGTTTCTAGGAAACGGTAGGTAGGACTGCTAAAGGGGATGAATTGTTTATTCCGCCGAAAAGTCTAAAACGGGCACTAATAACCCCATACACCGGTCGTAAGAGGTATTTATAACTTTTTAAATTTTAAACTAAAACTCTGTGCCTAGCGGAGACATCATATTGTTACGTTTTTACCTTTTTAAAAACGTTTAAATATGATTTCGTTAATTGCAAACCAAGTAAAAACAAATATGTGTTTAGTTTTTCTTAAACTCTCTTTATTAATCACACTACTTTTGTGTGCCACTGTTCACACTTAACGAGCTGGCCTTGTCTTGCCCTTTTATATACGCACGTAATCAGTATGATGAACATTCTCGATGAGAAGGTTCTCGCCTTCTCGAGTGTTCTATAGCGACCGCATTGTTGCTTGTGTATTTGGCGCACTTGTCCATCCCTCATGCTTGTTGTTGTTGGTTTACTTGGAACGTGTTCGATGTATTCATTAGTGTGTAACAATATATTAGGTTAGATTAGGTTTTGAGAACTTGTACCTGTCATTGGGACAAATACAATACCCAAAGGTCAAAATGGTCGATTATAATACGTCCTAGAGAAGAGAGAGAGACACGATAGTAAAGGATATAGGGAAATTGGAGGATTCGTAGGAAAGGTAGGAAAGAGAGAATAAGGAGGCGTAGAAAAAAGAACATACCACAAACACACAAGGGAGCGCGATTATAATCTTGAAGCCCTAGAACATCTCAACCAGATCAACCTATACATATGAATGTATGGAGAGCCTTACTGACGGCTCTCGACAAAGAGTCCAAACCATTGAAAACACTTGAAGAGAAAGTATTCTATAGTTTCCAACTCTCTCTCGTTGCAACATATCCTACAATAGTCCGGCTTAGATCTGTTCCAGATTCTTGTCAGCGACCCAAGTTTGCAGTGTCCTGCAATGAAAGCAATAACTAGTCTCAGATTGGCCTTATCTAAGCCCAGCAGCAAACCTGTTCTATCACTGACTATAATAGGCCATAGACACGTAGACAAATAACATCTCGATGCATTCCCCCAACGCCTCTGCTCTTTCCCCCTGATCCACTGATGAGGCCGTAGAGGTGGCAAATTGCCATCAGCCATCCTGCTGTCCCCAAAGTGGGTAACAACCATCGTCTATTTCGCTGAATAAAAACTACGATTGTCAATACTTTTTAAGTCCGAATTCATTGGAGTGCTTTCTACATTGTGTTGTTGCCGTAGAAACAAGGCGAACAATATAAAGTGTGTTTTTTTATAGAGGTATAGAACTTTAAGTTGGCATTACTTTTCAAGATGGCGATCGATTTAACAGCTGTCAAGTGATTTATTCTCAGTTTGGTTTGGCAATTCATCATGAATAGACTCACGCCTGAACAACGCTTGCAAATAGTGCAATTTTATTTCGAAAATAATGGTTCTATGCGGAAAACGTATCGCGCACTACGTCCATTTTATCGTCGACAAAATCGTCCATCAGAGCAGTTAATTCGATTAACCATGAAACGTTTTCGCACCACGTTTACTCTTATTGATAACTCGCATCCCCAGAGACGCTGTACGGTGCGTACAGAAGAAGCTATTGCTGCTGTAGAGCGTAGCATTGAGGAAGACCCGAATGAGTCCATCCGCCATCGAGCACAGGAATTGGATCTGTGTCCATCCACTTTATGGTAGATTTTGCGGAAGGATCTTGGTTTGCGTGCTTACAAAATCCAACTCGTGCAAGATTTGAAGCCAAACGATCATCAAGTAAGGCGTAGATTCGTCGAATGGGCCCAAAACGAGATTACCGTTGTTCCCGATTTGCATAAGCGAATTTTGTTCAGCGATGAAGCGCACTTCTGGTTGAATGGCTACGTCAACAAACAAAACTGCCGCATTTGGAGTGAAGGTAATCCTCAAGTGTATGTGGAAACACCGTTACATCCAGAAAAACTGACTGTTTGGTGCGCTTTATGGGCTGGTGGAATCATTGGTCCGTACTTTTTCAAAAATGATGGTGGCCAGAACGTTACAGTCAATGGTGATCGGTATAGAGCCATGATTACTAACTTTTTCATTCCTGAATTGAATAACCATGATGTCCAGGAGATGTAGTTTCAACAAGACGGTGCAACATGTCACACAGCTCGGGCCACAATAGATTTATTGAAAGACACGTTTGGTGACCGCCTAATTTCACGTTTTGGACCTGTAAATTGGCCTCCAAGATCTTGTGATTTAACACCGCTAGACTACTTTCTGTGAGGCTATGTAAAGTCATTGGTCTATGCGGTAAAGCCACAAACGCTTGACCATTTGGAAGACAACATTCGCCGTATTATTGCCGATATACGGCCACAAATGTTGGAAAAAGTCATCGAAAATTGGATGTCCAGATTGGACTACATCCGCGCCAGCCGTGGCGGTCATATGCCAGAAATCATATTTAAAATGTAATGCCACAAGATTATCTGCCGGATAAATAAAATTCATGTCAATCGAATAATCCATTGTTGTTTTATTGCAACTTAAAGTTCTATACCTCTATAAAAAACACCCTTTATTACTTCTCATCTTAACCCTTTTCCTGTGATGTATTACGTGTTCATTAATCAATTTCTCCATGTGCCACTTCAATTAATCAGCCTAGTATTTTTCTTTTTTCATTCAACCAAATTAAAATTTCTTTCTTCCCTCGTAATATACCCATTAAAGAACTGTTGAAACTTTAAATGAAAATCATTAAATAATCAAGTGTTCTACTCTATCTTTCATCAGAAATCCTCCTGTAACCCCTACTCCCCATAAACTATACTTAAAGATTTACAGGGAAATTTCGCTTTGGTAACTACACTCACTTAGTCACTCACTTGTTGTAATCAGTACCCAAAAAAAAAAAAAAAAAAAAAAAAACGTAAGAAAGAAAGGAAAAAAAATCTACCGTTAATGCAAAATCGTTTTTTATACTCGTAATACGACCAACAACAATAAGAAAAACTATAACAATATTATTTTCATTTTTGTTGGTTAGCTTGTCTTTCATAATATTTTTCAAAGTAAGCTTTTAGGCTGATATTCCTGGTTTTTTCGGTATATGCTTCTTTACTGCTACTCTCCAAATACTGAAATGGTTGTAAATGTATGTATATATGTGTATGTATGTGTATTATTACATATATAGCCGGGTTTTTTTAAGAGGCGCATATATTTTTCCTACATTATCTTGTTTTTTTTTCCTAAAATTCGTTTTTTTATGTCTTCTCTCAGAGAGAAAAATTTCTGGTAAAAACTTTACGGCGTGTATAAGTGAGTAGCTTTGAATATTTTATGAAAATGAGATTGGTTTTCCTTTCTCTATATTTTTTTCGTTTCTTTCTTTGCCAGTGTTTATTCCATAGGCTTTTCTTTTTTATTCCTTTTGATTCTGTTTCTTGTTTTCAAAGTTGCTGATGTGGTTTCATTGTTGTTCCATAAACACTGGCTTTAAACCAGTCAGACAGTTATGTCGTCATTTTGTTGGTGGTGGCTGGTTTGCTTATTCCCAACTCTAGTAAGATTTGCAACACTCTGAAAATGGTTTCTGAAACTGCTTTAGCTAACGGCATTGAATGGAATCTTCTTATGATACAAATATGACCGAAAACGTGATTAACTGCAAGTAGGATTGCAAAGTAATGGCCACATGTGATGGACTATCCACAGAAAAGAGATAAAAACGTACTTATGTTATTGTAAAAGAATCTGAATTCTTGTCTCATGCTATTCTGTAAGAATCTGGATTCTTGTATCATGTTATTCTGCAAGAATCTGAATTCTTGTCTCATGCTATTCTGTAAGAATCTGGATTCTTGTATCATGTTATTCTGCAAGAATCTGGATTCTTGTGTCATGATATTCTGTAAGAATCTGGATTCTTGTATCATGTTATTCTGCAAGAATCTAGATTCGTGTCTTATGCTATTCTAAAAGTATATAGATTCGTGTCTTATGCTGTTGTCAAAGAATCTGGATTCTGTCATGCCATTCTGCAAGAATCTGGATTCTTGTCTCATGCTATTCTGCAATAATCTGGATTCTTGCGTCATATTATTCTGCAAGAATCTGGATTCTTGTCGCATGCGATTCTACAAGAATTTATATTCTTGTCGCATGCGATTCTACAAGAATTTGGATTCTTGTCTCATGCTATTATACAAGAATCTGGATTCTTGTCTCATGCTATTCTACAAGAATCTGGATTCTTGTCTCATGCTATTCTACAATAATCTGGATTGTTGTCTCATGCTATTCTACAAGAATCTGGATTCTTGTCTCATGCTATTCTACAAGAATCTTGATTCTTGTCTAATGCTATTCTACAAGAATCTTGATTCTTGTCTAATGCTATTCTACAAGAATCAGTATTCTTGTCTCATGCTATTCTACAAGAATCAGTATTCTTTCTCATGCTATTCTACAAGAATCTGACTTCTTGTCTCATGCTATTCTACAAGAATCAGTATTCCTGTCTCATGTTATTCTACAAGAATCAGTATTTTTATCTCTTGCTATTCTACTAGAATCTGATCTCTTGTCTAATGCTATTTTACTAGCATCTGCATTCTTGCATCATACTATTCTACAAAAATCTGGATTCTTGTATCATGCTATTCTACAAAAATCTGGTTTCTCGTCTTATGCTATTCTACAAGAATCTGAATCTTTACCCATTCTTTACAATTCATAAAACCTCGCCAGTATACATACATATGTAAAGCATTATATTGGAGGGCTTAAATTCTTTTAGGATCAGTTCTGATCATACAGTATTGTGGGTATATACATACATACATACGTACATACATAATTGGTCATTACAACCCTTCAGTCAGGATTACAACCTAGTTTCTCCATCGCTTATGTTGTGTGTGTCACTTTTATACATGAGTGGCGGGACCTACAGTTTAAAGTTGACTCTGAACGACAGATTTTTGAGAAACTTTTCATGGCAATTTTTATTTACTCACAGAGTTTTTGCCAGAAACCTGCTGAGAGGAAGTCGCCGAAGAAATACTTTTTGTATTTTTATTCTGAAGTCTGGCCTGGGGCTCGAACCCTGGCTTTTCGTCTAATAAGCCAACACACTACCTACTAGACTAAGGCGACTTCTATTGTTGCTTATAGGGCTCTGCTTGTTTTCGTATGCAAAGCAAATCTACTGCCATATATTTTAGATATATAATAAATAATAAAATGGGTAAACCATAAATAGCCTTCATTTTACAATATACGCGGGATTATAAAAGTGCCACTAAATAAGAGGGTTTCATATTTGCGTTTAATTACTATAAACTTTTTTGGACTCCTAAAACTATACCTTTAAATACTATATTTAAATCAGCCTTAAATTATACCTTGAATTCTTTCTGTTCAGAACAGCCTAAAGTATATTTTTCTGGTTTAATTACCAGAAAATTGCTGAGAGGAAGTCGCTAAGGCAAATTTTTCGTTTCGTTCGGAATGTCTGAGCCCTGATATAAACCTCTGGCTTGTGTCTAATAAGCCAACACACTGCCTAATAGACTTTAACGTCTTTAATCTTTAGGTATTAGTTCCTATAAACCTAAGGCCTCTAGGTGTTGTCAGATTTTTGTTTTCAAAAATAAATCGTCCTTTTTTGTAGACACCCTTTATAATTGAAAACCTACCACCGTAAAGGGAAGGAGGTCCTGAATATTATGTTTGGTTTTTTATTGTTGACGTTATTTCTCCAAAGATTTGTTTGGAAGTTGAAATTTATAATAAATATGGTAAAAAGAAGAGGAAGAAGTAGCAACACAATATTCTCTAAATTTCTTATAGTTACAGCAGCAACAGCAGCAACAACAACAACTACAAAGTAATAATGTTATAAAATATTTATTTAAATACAAAAAACATGAACAAAAACTACTAAAAAAGAGAAACAGCTATCGACATTTTTTGTTCTTTAGCAACTGCCTAAAATTAGGCTACAGGAAAAAAAGGAAACGGGAAAAACAAAATCAAATTGCAAAATCTAAAAATAGTGCGGTTAAATAAAATGGAAAATATATTACATTTTTATTTAAATTATTTATAAATTTTTAAAAGGAAAAAAACTAAGAAAGAAATAATTTTTAAGAGAAGAATGGCTTTTTTTTTGGGGACTTTCGATAAAAATATTGAGCGTAGTAAGGCTTTCCACAGAACTGTTAAGTAAAACAAAAAAATACTTTCGATACTTAATAGTGACAGTTACTGTAGTATAAATTTACAATACATTTTAATGAATAAGGGCCTGTTTAAATTTATTTTATTCCTTAAAGTATGCTTTTAATTTTTTAATTGTTTAAATCCCCAACTTATACTATATCATGACTATATCATGCAGTAGCAATTTTTCCCCTAAAATTATGTTTTATATTCGAGAAATTTGGTTTACTTGTCCACTTTGCACTTGAATAATATACAATACAATTATTTTTCCCGCCCCTTAATTTATGCTTTAAATTGCTTTTAGTAAGGCAAAAAAAATACTTCCAAGAAATTTAATGAAACCGACTCCTTATGACCAAATCTTAAGATTTCATATACGGTTTACTGAATTGACCATTCATTTTTATATTACTTTTTTTAAAAGGGTAACTTAGCCTTATGGTTATGCATTAATTTTTTTCATACATACATACATACATAATTGGCCATTACAACCCTTCAGTCAGGATTACGGCCTAGCTTCTCTTTTTTTCATACTCTATGGCAATTATGCATTTAAAGAATATGCTTTTAAATTGAAATATTTCACGGAAAATTAATTTTTGTGGTTTAAGTTGTTTCACATTTTTTGCAACCCCTTAAACTATATGCTGGAATATATAAGAAATTAAATTATCCTTGATTCTATTTTTCCCAATTTTCTCTCTTTTTCAAACCCTAAAATTAGCCCTTAAAATATTTCATTTAACGTAAGCCTTATAGGTATGCTTTACTTTTTTTTTTAAATAAAAATTTAAATTCTTTCGAAGGACAAATTAAATGACTTTCCCTGGACATTATTGTTTGCCCTTTTAAATAGAAAAGAAAGGTTGTACATTTTGAGATTATAGCGTGATCTTTTCATGTGATCAGGTATGTAGATTCTGTGGAAGTCTACAGGGTAACTGATATATAATGCAACAAAGTAAGGCGTTATATTTTTTTAATTTTTTTTTAATTTTATTGTTCAAAAGCAAAAAATGTTGGAAATAACATCAAATTTTAGAAGCAGTTTAGATTTGTTCGAATTGGCCACCTTTGGTACGAATAATGGCCTTCAAACGGCCGACAAAGCCATCACAGGCTGCACGAAAGTGGCTCTGCGGTATTTCGGCCCATTCCCGGCGAAGCGCCGTCTTGAGATGATCGACACTTTGGTATTTTTTAGTAAGAACCTTACTCTCCAAAATGCCCCAGGCGCAAAAGTCCAACAGATTGAGATCCGGAGATTTTGGTGGCCATTGTGCGGTAGAAATTAAGCGAGTATCCTCCTTTTTAAGCCATTCTTGGTTGACGCGTGCTGAGTGCGGTGGTGCTGAGTCCTGTTGGAATGTCCATGGTCTGCGGCCGAAATGTTTGTCTGCCCAGGGCTTCAATACTGTCTTTAAGACATTTTCCCGATAATATTCTGTATTTATTTTGACCCAACGGTCGATGAATACGAGCGGAGAGCGACCATCGGCCGTTACGGCGGCCCACACCATTACCATCGGCGGCGCTTGAGTTCTGGTGGCCAATCGCAGGTGTAAATTTTCAGCTGACCTCTTTGGCAAGTAAACCCGATCATTTTGTTTCTTCACAAACTGCTCAATTTGGAATGGCTTCTCATCGGAGAACAGCAAATTCGGTAACTGGCCACTTTCGTGCAAGCGAAGTAACTCCTTGGCTCTATGCAGTCTAACTTTATTTTGTCCATCGGTGAGCTCTTGCACTTTTTGGAACTTCAATGGCTTCAGTCCAAGCTCATTTTTCAATAGGTATTGCATCCGTTCTCGCGATATGTTCAGCTCACGAGCAATTTTTCTACCACTGCGGCGTGGATTTCGATCAAATCTGGCCTTCACTTTTCGGATCATTTCTGGTGTTGTTACCGTTTTTTTCGTCCACTTTTTGGACGCGATGCAACACTGCCAGTATCACGGTAACGAACAATGGTACAATAATGCTGGAGGGCTCTAACGATAGCCGCCTGTGGTTTTCCAGCCAAATATAAAGCAATCACACTATCACGCTTGAATTCCATTACGAATAACTTTTTTTCTGAATGCAATATATTAAAATGCTTTTGTAAGCTTGTAAATAATAAAATTAGCTGTCACTGGAATAAATCTGTCAGCTGTCAGACGAGCGGTTTACAAATGATAACAACCTGAAGCTGGTTGCAAAACATATCAGCCACCCTGTATACGCACTTTGCAATACTTGACATCTGAAGTGTATATCTGATCGACATAGTGATTATTTATATATTTATATTAATTATATTGCAAAACAGATCCAGAGGAGGAATATCTAACTTCGAGGCGTTTTATATTCTCTGACATACAAACGTTAAACTTTCAAGCTGGTTTTCAGCTTGATTCTAAAGAACTCATGTTTTAAATGGGAAGCTCTAATGCTGACTGCCTTGTTTGTTGGTTTTTGGCTATCGCTTTATTTGTTATTACTTTGTGGCGCTATATGTGCTCAAGTGAGGCTTGATTTAACAAGCCTATCCTGTCTTCTAAATATCGATCAATTTCTGGGTCCCCACTTAGCCAGTGGATGAAAATGTCATGTCGATTTTGGTGTAATGGAGTTTAAAATTTGTTATTTTTTTATTTCCTCCTAAAAGCCTATGTAAACATTTCTAAAAAAAAGTTCACCCTACAAGTATGCTGCATTTCGTTCTTCTAAACATCGATCAATTTCTGGGTCCCCACTTAGCCAGTGGATGAAAATATCATGTCGATTCTTGTGTAATGGAGTTTAAAATTTCTTAAATCTTAGTTTTATTTCCTCCTAAAAGCCTATGTAAAAATTTCTAAAAAAAAGTTCACCCTACAAGTATGCTGCATTCAGTTTAATATGTTCTTTTTTAATTTTTAATTTACAAACCAAACATATTAATTGTTGGCATAAATAGAACAAAAAACCAAGCAATTGGCATATATTAGCTAACTTTTCCTAACCATTTTCCAAGTAAACAAAATACGTAAAACTTTTTCTATTATTGCAATAATATTATACAACTCAACGAACTTTTACAAAACTCAGCGTAAATGTATGCAAATTGCATTAGAAACAAAATTTTCATATCATTTCCTATGTACGTATGTACATAGATACATACATATTGACTGTATAATAGGAAAATGACGACGACCATGTTTGTGTTTAAAGAAAATGAAAATGTAATTTTCAATTTTCTCTTATTCTCTAGCCCTTCTTTCGTTCGTTTCTCAAAAAAACTTTGAAATAAACAGGCAAACTTCAATTGCAAGAAACACATATAAAATGGCATATTTACTCTTCTCACAGCCGTATAGTATTCAATACAAAATTAGCTTAACAATATACAAAAAGATACGCCCTAATGTAGGCAATATATTTTGGAAGCTATTTTAGCTATTTAAAGCATAACAAAGAGAGAAAGAGAAAAAAGTAAGAGGATGGGAGGGCTATGAGGGGTTATAAAAATGCAAAATACTTTCCAACTTAATGTCTAGTTTAGAAAATATTTTGAAAACCAACAGGAAGAAGTTATTTTCAAATCATATACACATTTTTGAAAGCCATAACGACACGAGAGAGAGAGAGAGAGAGAGAGAGGGAAAGAAAGGGAGGCTGTTAGGTAAACTAATTTGTTGAAAATTTTCTACTTATTTTCGTTGAGATTTGCTTTATTTCTAGCCAAAAATATATGCCGCTTATGTATTTTGTTTTTGTAATTTAAAGCATACTTTAAGGTGCAGTTTTCTATCTAGCATAGCTTAAAATACAGTGACAAGCCTAATATATTTGAACATGAAAAACAAAAACTATACAGACTATACATATATTTAACCCCTGGTATTTTAGTTTGTGAAAAATTTCATTTTCATTTTAATTGTGGTCAAACTAAGGCGTGAGTCTAATATTACGGCAGCATTTTTTTTGCCATTATAAGTGGCCTAAAGCTAGGCAAAGGAATTTTATATAAATTGTTTAACACCCTTAAACTACTTGCTCTACCCTCTTTACGTTCTCATACTGTTTAAAATTGTAACTACAAGAACAATTCTTTTCTAAAGCATACTTTAGGGCGGTTAGAATAAGTTAAATATACATACAAAGCATAGCTAATGTACAATATTTTTCGAACAAGGTAAGAGTGTAAGTTTTGTTAGTGGCTAAATGTTAAACACAAGCAACGAACGCCAACGAAAAAAAAAAACAAGAAAGCAAAGAATTGCATGTTATTGTAGCTGCTGTTGCTGCTGCATCTAAAAATTTAATAAATTGTTGCTGAACAAACACCAGAACCAAGCAATGTTATGCTAACAATAGATTCCAACGTTTATAGCAAAGCACACAACTCAACTAGCCTTCTGCCAAGCAACCCTTGCCGAGCAAATAACCCCTTAGTATGACCAAGTAACATAGCATATAATTTATTTATGCAATTATTTTATTAGATTGTTGCATACTTCAAGGCTGGACAAATAAACAAAAATATTTGTTTGTATTCATAAAAATTCAATTCTTTTTTTTTGGTTATGAAAACCACAAGAATTTAAAGCCAACTATTGTTTAACAAAAATATTAAACGATGAAATTAATTTAAAATCATAAATTAAGGCTAACGGTTTCAGGATTTAACAAAAGGGCCGCAAGGCTTGTAACCGGGCTTAAAAGCATTTTTTTTAAATAAGGTTTAAGCGTATAAAAGTATGCTTTAAAAAAATAAATTAAAATAAAAATAAAGCATACCCACTAGGCTGAACTAAATCTTATGATAAGAAGTCTACTTTAGTGTTAGAAAAAAATTTAATGTCAACAGCTTAAATTGAAAAATAAACAAATTAATGTGATTTATTAAATATTTTACTGCATATTTTCAGGCCGTACTCTTGATTATAAAGGGTGTTTTTTTATAGAGGTATAGAACTTTAAGTTGCAATAAAACAACGATGGATTATTCGATTGACATAAATTTTATTTATCTGAAAGATAATCTTGTGGCATTACATTTTAAATATGATTTCTTGCATATGACCGCCACGGCTGGCGCGGATGTAGTCCAATCTGGACGTCCAATGTTCGATGACTTTTCCAACATTTGTGGCCGTATATCGGCAATAATACGGCGAATGTTGTCTTCCAAATGGTCAAGCGTTTGTGGCTTTACCGCATAGACCAATGACTTTACATAGCCCCATAGAAAGTATTCTAGCGGTGTTAAACCACAAGATCTTGGAGGCCAATTCACAGGTCCAAAACGTGAAATTAGGCAGTCACCAAACGTGTCTTTCAATAAATCTATTGTGGCACGAGCTGTGTGACATGTTGCGCCGTCTTGTTGAAACCACATCTCCTGGACATCATGGTTATTCAATTCAGGAATGAAAAAGTTAGTAATCATGGCTCTATACCGATCACCATTGACTGTAACGTTCTGGCCACCATCGTTTTTGAAAAAGTTCGGACCAATGATTCCACCAGCCCATAAAGCGCACCAAACAGTCAGTTTTTCTGGATGTAACGATGTTTCCACATACACTTGAGGATTACCTTCACTCCAAATGCGGCAGTTTTGTTTGTTGACGTAGCCATTCAACCAGAAGTGCGCTTCATCGCTAAACAAAATTCGCTTATGAAAATCGGGAACAACGGTAATCTCGTTTTGGGCCCATTCGACGAATCTACGCCTTACTTGATGATCGTTTGGCTTCAAATCTTGCACGAGTTGGATTTTGTAAGCACGCAAACCAAGATCCAAGATGGACACAGATCCAATTCCTGTGCTCGATGGCGGATGGACTCATTCGGGTCTTCCTCAATGCGTGTTATCAATAGGAGTAAACGTGGTGCGAAAACGTTCCATGGTTAATCGAATTAACTGCTCTGATGGACGATTTTGTCGACGATAAAATGGACGTAGTGCGCGATACGTTTTCCGCACAGAACCATTATTTTCGAAATAAAATTGCACTATTTGCAAGCGTTGTTCAGGCGTGAGTCTATTCATGATGAATTGCCAAACCAAACTGAGAATAAATCACTTGACAGCTGTTAAATCGATCGCTATCTTGAAAAGTAATGCCAACTTAAAGTTCTATACCTCTATAAAAAACACCCTTTATGTTAATAAAGTAGTATTATTGCCCTGTGCTGTATGGTGATATGTTATTGTGTTGTATTGTACGGAATTGTAAAGTGTTTTGTTATAATGGCCCCCAAAACCTTGTTGCTTTGATAAACCGGAACATGCTTTCTGGTGTCAGTAACTGCCAGATAGTATTGCATATCCAAGTTGAATTGAGCACATCAATTTATGGCATTACGTTCTAAATTTAAGTTATGGGCTTTAACACTGCCGTTCCTGTACTATTAACAGTCTTTGAAACATCCTTCCGCTTGAAAAAGTCGCACAATTTTCGTCATGAGTTCTGTATTTTTAATTCTGGGTCCGAACGCTTCCATACCAACTACTTTTTACAGTGAGTTCCTCATTTCCTCATTACCATTGAACAACTAGTTAAGGAGGAGGTCTGTCAGATCACAATGCCTTCTGATGAATCATTTAAATGACCTGCTAATCATAGTTTAGACTACTCCCTTCTCTCTATATCAGCTGTAATACATTTTACGTAACAGAGGCTTTAGTGCCGGCTTATAGTACCTGCCTTTATAGAGATCTCTTTACTGTCCAATTTAGTCAGCTTTCTAGGGTCGGGTAGGGTAATATCCTACATGATATAATGCTTGAGTAGGGGACATCCCCTTTAACTTTTAACTTAAAGTTCTTTGGTATTAAAGATGTAATTTTGTCTTATTGTATTGTAATGTGGCATACATTAAGGCTGTTTATGTAAATTTTTTTTGTAATACAGCTTAAAAATATTTTTTTTCTAATTTTTTATTTAAATTTCTTTTTAGCATGTCCTTTGGCTGGTACCGTGCCGAGGTAATTGGTGCTTTGGCTTCTGTTGTTATGATCTGGTTTATAACAGCCATTTTGGTATTCTTGGCTATAGAGCGTGTCATTAATCAGGACTTTGAATTGGATGCTCCTGTTATGTTAATCACATCCGGACTAGCAATTCTGGTGAATTTAATGTAAGTAAAGAAAGAAAATTTTTAAAACTAAAAATTGTTGCATATCTTGCAGGCTGTAAACAATTTTGTAGTATACCTTTAGGGGCATAAAATGAAATATTTTTAAAATAATTAAACTAAATTTTTTAAACATCCTATAAAAGTAAACTCTTCTATTTTTATACTTTTTTAAAAAACCCCTAAAATTATGCTGACATTTTCTTTACTTTTTTCTATTTGTCTTTGTGTTTGCCATTGTCCACTTTGTGTATCTTTCTAATTCGTCTCTTAATACACGTTTGAAATTTTTAATCACTACATTTCCACTCTTGGGTTCATGTTTTTTCTCTTTCCGGAGACTTAAATACTCGTGTTATTTTATTTGATTTGATTTTATTGCCTTGTCTTGTTCGTAAATTAGCTAACTTGTATGTGCCAAACACGTTTATCAAACAATTTGAAGTGGTAAATACGGGGTTTTTTCGTTTGCAAAAAAAAAACTCAACTCAATTCGAAAGAAGAAGAATTTGCCAACGTTCGCTAAATACATAGACACAATGAAAATGAACGAAAAGAACAGAACAGAATAGAAATGGCTTAAATGAAAGATAAGAGTCCTGCTTCTCAAGTGCAGAAGTTTATGTTGTCGTAGTGAAAACTTTAGCCAAAAAGTATGCTGCAAAAATTATAAACTACAGTGTAAACACACTAAACCTCGAACACCAGTCGTATTCCATTCACTATTATTGCCAAAAAATAGGAGAAAAAAAGAAATCCTCCAAAGCTGTTGACATAAATTTGCTGGCCAAAAAAGGAATGAAAAAAAAAGAAAAAATTTGAAATAAAATAAAGACCAGAGTAAATAATAATAAAAAAGACCGACTAAAACAAAAGAATATTAAATAAAAATAAATAAAAACCAGAGATAAATACACAATATAAATAATATTTAACAATACTTGTGTATAAAATGTTCTATAAATGGTTAATAAAATTAAATTTAAGTACCATTTATCAACTATTCGCAGTTATTTGAAGGAAAGTGCATAAAAATTCTTTTTTTTCTTTTTTAATCGACCATAAATTTTATCGAAATTTATTCCGCCGCATAAAAACTAACTCATGAAAAACTAATTTCCAATTTGCATTAAAATTTATATGAAAATGGCATTTTGTTCAGTTTAATGGTGAATAAATTAACTGCCAAATAATTCACTTGAAATCAATTGTGGTTTGTTTTTAATTTTTAACAATAAAATGTATATATTTTCCAATCTGCCTTAAACTCTGCTGCTAAAATTAATTCCTAAAAGTATGCACAAAAATTTTATTTATAAAAATTTATTGCATACTTTAAGGAATTAAGCTATTAAGACCTGTTTTATAACAAGTACAGTTAAGCAGATTGGTTGTAAGTTTGATTTCAAAAGGCTTCAGACTTACTTAATTGGCCTTAACAACACGTTTATCGGATTTCGGTGTGCCGTAACACATTCTTTCAGACGTCTCCGCATCTCGCGTGTCTTCTCTAGTTAGTCACATCAATCGTTGACAAGATTTCCTCAATTTGACAATTCCAACGCAAAGTAGGTCATCTAATCCGTTTCGCCTGAGCACCCTTTTCAGTCGAACGATATAGCCGAGCTAGTGCAGTCGCTGGATGTTAATGTGCTGCACAACGGCCATGCATCGGATGCTGAAACCTTCTCCAAGTCCCACTAAACAAGGCTGCTGCACCGGTGCTTAAAAATGTTAATGCTTCTGTGTCATGGAGAAGCACGGGGGAATGAATACCGAGAGAGATCTCAGGTATTCAGATATTCAGGAAGGCTGTCTTCCATTAAACAAAGAGATTGTATGTGTCGATTTAATTTTCATGAGTTTTCTATATTTATATGGCGTAATGTGAAGTCCTGATAGATAATGGAGCTACCATGTTTAACCCTTTGACGGACACTGACGTCTATAGACGTCATAACAAGGGTTTCTGGGGGACATGACGTGTATACACGTCATAATTGTATCTTGCCAAATAACGGAGATACAGCAGGTGCCCTACGGGAAGCCATCCTAAAATTTGGGTGTCCCTAAAAGGGTTAACACCGTTCTGATGGAGTCCAATCAGAATTTTGAAGAGTGTCTTTAGGTGTCTACACCATAAGCTCGTAAGGATCTTATAAGCGATAGGGAGGAGTCTTATTCCTGTGTAGATTGCGCGTATCGTGAGGTGTCTTTTTTCAGGACAGAGGAAACTAAGGGGCTAATAATTAGGCATACTTTCCTCTCTTTTTGTAAATAGACTGGCATGCTCCCTGTCCGGTCATTTTCTACGGCTTTAAACAATTGAGCGGGTAGCCCATCCAGGCCTATAGCTTTCTAGTTCTTAAGTTCCAGAGTCGTGACCTCGATCTCTTCATGGCTTCCCCAAGGTTAGGTTAGGTCGTAGTGGTAGCTTTGATCATGTCACAAAGCTCGCTTGAGCGCGCATAGCAGCCCGGGTGAACGCAGTCCCTGTGCTGACCAGGTTCCACCAAGACCAGGGAGGAGGAAGAAGATGGTCAGCACAAGGGCTGCTCATCAGAAGCACGACTCCCCCACGCTGGAAAACCAGCCAGAAAGTTTGACGAACGAAGCTATATCCTTGATATTAATAGATGATAGCTTCGTGACAAGGTGACAAGAAATGGAGAGCCAAATAATCTGTTCTTGCACCTAGCAAGTGAAGGACACTGACAGAAGAAATGGATCACAGTCTCTTCTTCCTCAGCGGGTCTGCACCCGAGGCAGAAGTCATTGAATGGGTGCCGCATCCTTTCCGCGTGTCTGCCCATAGCGCAATGGCCCGTAAGCATGGCCACTGTTGTCGAGACCAAGTTCAAGTAACTGGTTCGTACGCCTACTATCCATCAAGGGCCAGGTGACCCAGTATAGGTTGGTGTCTCGAAAGAGTTTCCGCACAATAGCCAGCTTGAACGAGGCAAGTGGCATGCCTAACTCAATCGAAGACGATTCCGGAAGGAGGGCACCAGCTCTGGCGAGCTCGTCGGCCCTACAGTTCCCCAGAACATTACTGTGCCCAGGGACCCAGACCAGCGAGACGCTGAAGCGCTCAGAAAGAAGGTCGAGACAGCGGCGACATTTCCTAACGATCCTGGAGTTATTCATAAAACCCGACAGAGATCTTATGGCGGCCTGACTGTCGGAGAAGACCGAGACGCGGGTGAAAGGAGCACCGTTGACGAGGATCCATTCAGCGGCACGGTAAATGGCCATCAACTCCGCCTGAAACATGCTACAGTAGTTCGGCAGCCGGAGAGAAATGTTCAGGTCCAGTTTTCCAACACCATTGTCAAGCTTTTAGCCGTCGGTGTACATATCAAGGCTTCCCCAAGCTATCATTAGCGATTGGGTTCAGTATATCATCTCTAATGGCGGAATTGGTATCGCTATCACCCAATAAAATCATAGAGAAGAAGCCCCCTTATGCGAATCTGTTTTCGTTGTCATTTCTTGCAGGCAGATGCTTCAAGCTGGAAGCTTTCAGGTTTGATGCTTAGCATCATTCCTATAGCTGCACAACTCAACT
Organism: Sarcophaga variegata; assembly: GCA_932273835.1. Classification (NCBI taxonomy): domain Eukaryota; kingdom Metazoa; phylum Arthropoda; class Insecta; order Diptera; family Sarcophagidae; genus Sarcophaga; species Sarcophaga variegata. Next base: position 11,017,031 of record OW026361.1, on the reverse strand, counting down.
TCTTTATGTTCTCGTCTGAGTCTTGCTTTCAATGGCTAGCCCAAATGCTGATTGTCGTGAATGGTTCATTGGGACTTACCAGTTAACCTCTGTGGCATTGGGGAACTTGTACTTAATTTCGTTTTCTCTTAATAAAGCTGCCATTTACTCCTATCTTATGTTAAAAAGAAATGATATCCTGATTTTATATGCCCGCGGTATAAAAATTTCAATAGTTTTTCTATGTAAGCGTAAATATGCCATCAAAAAATCATTTCAAGAAGAAATTAATTACCTGTGCCAGACATACCAAAAAACTGTGTAAAGTACTCACTTTAAATTCTTTTTCTTTCTCGCTCTCTCTCTCTCTCTTTCGCTTGCTTCTTTGCTATTTAAAAATTGCTACACGTAATGGTTGGCTATTAGTAAAGCTGCTGCTAAAGTCATCGCACACACATACTTCTACACGTAAATAAAAAGTCGCGTCATTTAGTTTTTTGTGTCTCAAAGCATAACAAAAAGAAAAACGGGGGGAACTATAACAGCAAAGAGAGAAAAACAGAAATTAAACTAAAAAAAGCAATAAAAACAGTAAAAAAAGAAGAAGAAAACATTTTCAACACTCTAATTGCTTTTGTCGTTTGTAATGTATACACATATACATACACACCGAGCACACATATGAATACAGTTACGCTTTAAAGCAAAGCAATATGAGTTGTTTATATTATTTAGTTGGGATTGGTGTTGTTGTGTTGTTGCTGTTGTTGTTTTTAAAATAATATTGCATGCTTATGTTTACGTTTGTAAAAAATCCTCATACTCGTACTTTTCTTTGTTTTTTCTTTTTTGTTCGATTTTTATTCTCGTTTGTTGATATATCGGGTCAGCCATCTAACGTTTTTGTTTTTTCAACTAGTGCTTATTACGTGAATGGTAACACTTAGCTCATGTCTGATTTGACAGATAATTAGTTTTATCCTTCTGCTGAACGAATATGATTGTGTATACGCTTGACTAATGCAGGGAAGTATTGCGACATTACTTTGAAAATCATGGTAATGTTGCAGAATGTATGCGAAAATTGCGTACGGATTTTGGAAGAAGAGAAGCACCGTCAGCTCCGTATGTTCGTTATCTTGTGAAAAAAGTGAAAGAAACTGGCATCCTCATCGATAAACCAAAGCGCGAAAAGCCAAAAACAGTGCGTACACCCGAGAATATTGCTGCTATGGCAGAAAGTGTGCGTGAAGCGCCATCAACAGCAATTCACCGTCGTTCTCAACAATTGAACATTTCGGAGACATCATTGAGAGGAATTTTACATAAAGACCTTCGTATGACGCCATAAACAGACCAATTGGTTCAGGAGTTGAAGCCAATTGACCATCCAATGCGTTTTCGCTTCGCTAAGTGGGCCTGCAATCGTCTTACAGAAGATGCCGATTTTGGCAAAAAAAAAAATCATCTTTTCAGATGAAGCTCATTTTGATCTTGGCGGGTATGTAAACAAGCAAAATTATCGCATTTGGGTCACAGAAAACCCGCACGCATACATTGAAAAGCCGACGCACCCAAAACAAGTCACTGTTTGGTGCGGATTTTGGTCCAGAGGCATAATTGGGGCATTTTTCTTCGAAAATGAGCAAGGAGTGGCCGTTACAATAAATTGCGATCGTTATCGGGCCATGTTGAACGAATTTTTGTTCACAAAAATTGAAGAGGAGGATATTGGCAACATTTGGTTTCAACAGGATGGCACTACGTGTCACACAGCCGTTTTTGAAGATCGCATTATCAGCTGATGTCATTTGGCCACCTTGGAGCTGCGATTTGACACCGTTGGGCTATTATTTGTGGGGTGCCGTCAAAGATAAGTGTTACGCCGACAAGCCAGAGACAATTGACGCTTTAAAGGGCAATATTCGTGAAGCCATTAGTGACATACAGCTGCACACAATCGATAATGTGCTTAAAAATTGGATCGATCATGTAGGCTACTGCATGGTCAGCCGAGGCAGCCATTTGAATGAAATTATTTTCCATTATTAACCGGAAGGATTGTACTTTCAAATAAAAAAAAGAAATTTGAGAAAATATTCAGTAGTTTTTTTAAAGCATTTTCAAAAAAAAAGTTATTTGGCGGACCCTTTACATATGTGTGTGCGTGTGTGTGTGTTAATTATGTTATGCTTGTTTTGTTTTTTCTGTTTGCTCTGTTTTTTTAATATTTTTATTGTATTTCATTTTAATATATTTTATTATATATTTTTTTCTCTTCCCTATATATGTGTGTGTGTGTGTGTTTGAGTGTGCATGGGCATGGGTGCGTATGTGGTATTTTTGTTGTTAAACTCATACTTTGTTGTTCGGCTGTTAATGCCTCATAGACTTTTCGAAACATTTTCGAGAGTGAAGGCAAAAAACAAAACAAAAAAAAAACAAGAAGAAGAAGAGAAAAACGGTTACAAAAATAAACGGTTTTTTATTTATAATGTTTTAAGGAGTAAGAAAATTAAACGAAGCATAAATTCAGGCATATGTTGGATTCGTTTGTGAATTTATTTGAAATAAAAAAACAAAAACAAAAAAATTATAAAATGAAAATGGAAATAAAATCTCTTATAACGGCTTATGTATATACGCCTTCAAAATTGAGCAGAATGTTTGAGGTTTTAAAAAAAACTAATTATTTTATGTGTGTATACATATGTAAAGGGTGTTTTTTATAGAGGTATAGAACTTTAAGTTGGCATTACTTTTCAAGATGGCGACCGATTTAACAGCTGTCAAGTGATTTATTCTCAGTTTGGTTTGCCAATTCATCATTAATAGACTCACGCCTGATCAACGCTTGCGAATAGTGCAATATTATTTCGAAAATAATGGTTCTGTGCGGAAAACGTATCGCGCTCTACGTCCATTTTATCGTCGACAAGATCGTCCATCAGAGCAGTTAATTCGATTAACCATGGAACGTTTTCGCACCACGTTTACTCTTATTGATAACTCGCATCCCCAGAGACGCTGTACGGCATTGAGGAACACCCGAATGAGTCCATCCGCCATCGAGCACAGGAATTGGATCTGTGTCCATCCACTTTATGGAAGATTTTGCGGAAGGATCTTGGTTTGCGTGCTTACAAAATCCAACTCGTGCCAGATTTGAAGCCAAACGATCATCAAGTAAGGCGTAGATTCGTCGAATGGGCCCAAAACGAGATTACCGTTGTTCCCGATTTTCATAAGCGGTTTCTGGTTGAATGGCTACGTCAACAAACAAAACTGCCGCATTTGGAGTGAATGTAATCCTCAAGTGTATATGGAAACACCGTTACAAAAACGTTACGAAAAACTGACTGTTTGGTGCGCTTTATGGGCTGGTGGAATCATTGGTCCGTACTTTTTCAAAAACGATGGTGGCCAGAACGTTACAGTCAATGGTGATCGGTATAGAGCCATGATTACTAACTTTTTCATTCCTGAATTGAATAACCATGATGTCCAGGAGATGTGGTTTCAACAAGACGGCGCAACATGTCACACAGCTCGTGCCACAATAGATTTATTGAAAGACACGTTTGGTGACCGCCTAATTTCACGTTATGGACCTGTGAATTGGCCTCCAAGATCTTGTGATTTAACTCCGCTAGACTATTTTCTGTGGGGCTATGTAAAGTCATTGCTCTATGCGGTAAAGCCACAACCGTTTGAGCATTTGGAAGACAACATTCGCCGTATTATTGCCGATATACGGCCACAAATGTTGGAAAAAGTCATCGAAAATTGGACGTCCAGATTGGACTACATCCGTGCCAGCCGTGGTGGTCATATGCCAGAAATCGTATTTAAAATGTAATGCCACAAGATTATCTTTCGGATAAATAAAATTCATGTCAATCGAATAATCCATCGTTGTTTTATTGCAACTTAAAGTTCTATACCTCTATAAAAAACACCCTTTATATGGAAAGTTATTTTACCTAGAAAAATCACAAAAGGCTTGAACTACAAAAAAGCAAGAGAAAAAAAAATAAATTTAATAAAACACAAACCTTCACACAGCTTTAAAGAAACAGGGTGGTTCAATTAAATTATTGTTCATAAGCTATAGTTTATACCCATACATACGTGTTTACATGCATATATGCCTACCTCTGTGTTCTTCTATGCCTACATATATGTAAATGTGTGTGTTAAACATGTGTTTGTTTTTTGTTTTCTCTTTCTCATTTTGAGCACAAATTTATATGGAGCATAAACTACAAAGCGAGTTAAAAAATAATTCATACATAGAGGAACCATTTATACAACAACAACAACAATAGCAAACACAATGAAAGAAAAAAAAAACAGAGTATAAAAGGCAAAACCGACATATACAACAATAAGACCAACAACATAAAAACAAACAATGCAATTATTTATGGTTGTTAAGGAACAAAAAAAAAAAACAAAAAAACTGAGAATATTTTTTATTTTCCATTTCCTCTGTATAAAAGTGTAGAAATGAACATAGAAACTCACACAGTTTAATAAACAAACATATTTAAATTCGTTCCCTTTTTTTTGTTAAAAAAAAAAACAAATAAATTTCTCCCAAATAAACCCATTTCCTGTGTTATAAACAACTTAACACAAAAGACTTCGCAACACGGTTTATTTTTCTTAAAAATTATTAAAAAAACAGCATTCCTTAAAAATATTTTCTTGAATGCATTTTTTAAAGAAATTTTTTCGCTTATGTTGGCAATTGCAAGATTGCTTCTCATATTGTAAAGGGTTATCCATTTTTAGGTTCCCAAAGTTTAGTTAAATGAAACACATAAGCATCTGTACACCCTGAGGTGTTATTATGGCAACTTTGTTGGGAAACATCAAACATTTCAAACATTGCAGGGTAGTCATACCCGCTCTAGTGATGACACCGACAACGGTACAGATGTACACAAGCCTGTTCATCTTTGCAATACATGCACTAGCACTACCAACAATTCATTAGAGAAAGTGTGTCTGATAATTCAGATTAGTCGATTTCACAATTTTCTCATCGACTGGGATTAATTTATGCTTCATTATGGCATATTTTACAATTGGATTTGTACTTTCATCCAAATGGATGCCAACTCAAGCAACAATTATAGTCGATTAAACATTCCTAACGCTGTATGTAGGATGCAGCGGCTCAACGTCATATTTCATGAACTGACCGGCTCAAAGGAAAACAAAGATTGCGTCGAAAACATGATCCCTTTACGGGCCCTTGAATGCTGCCTTATAGCAAAGAAAATAAAGTATAAAGAATGTGCATTTTAACATATTTTGGAATATTTTTCAAAAATATTTCATGACGCGGGGGGAAAGATAGAAGGGAATGATACAGAAACCAAGAGCGTAACAATGCGTTGTTCTCATCGTGGGTTTTTGTTGTTTGACCACTTTATATTTATTTTTCTGGTGTTAAAAACAGACACCAATGTCCCTCAGGGGAAGAACATCTTCGGTTTTTACACACATAGGACACGAACATCAAGAATGTTCGTTAAAAACAGCGTAAAAATCTTGTCAGTTTTCAAGAAGAAGGTTCATGTCGCTTTTTTCAGACTTCAATGATACACCCAAAGAAATATTACAGCAGTATTCACTAATATCAATGAGAAATGATTTCGATTTTTGGAAGAATACTTGCCAAGTTAAATACCGTGTCTTAGTGTCTTAGTGCAGTACAATTTTTCTATATTTTCCGATCACATATACATATCATTGGGTTAATAAGTAGACTTGAAATTATTACTAACAATTTTCCTCTAGGTTAAAACATGCCTATGGTTATGGATTAGTGAGTGAGAGAGAGAGAAAATAAGTTGAGAGAATTTATTTATTTACAGCCATATAAAAGTGTTAGTAATATACTCTATTTTTATTTTCATTTCATCAACATACATATGTAAAGCTGTCTATCTTTGGCTTAATAATTTTGGATAAATAAAAATAAAATAAAACATCGATTTTATTATTAAAAGAACATAAAGCCATCCATCTTTGGCTTAAAAATTAGGCCATGTTTTTTAGATAAATAAAAAGAATAAAAAAACCATTTTTTATTAAAAGAAAAAAAAAAACGAGCATTCCAAAGCATTTAAAAAAATATACTATGGGACAAAATAAAATACGCCCAGCTAGTGACATATAACATTTTTAGCACAAAATATTCTTCGAGTGTTATTCTGAAATAAAATGATAAAGCATCCGCAGAACATGTATTATTGTCGCAGTCTGATCGACAACTGAATCAAAAAACACAAGAATACATACACATGTACATACGTACGATGAGAGCAACACATTGTTACGCTCTTTGTTTGTGTTCATCTTCCTTCTGTCTTCCTCTCCCCTCATCTAGAAATTATTTTTAAAAATATTTTGGTGAGAGCGGGTCGTAATGTTACAACCCGCCATAAGAAATTTTACTTCTACATGATGCGTATTCTTTATATCCATATTCTTTGCTTATAGTCAACAAAAAAATTGTGTATGAAGATGTGGTTTTCATGGCATTTTCCAGGATTTTTTGTAGTGTGAATCAGAGATCAGCAATGAATCACTTTTTCGCTACTCATAAGCACTCATGAAATTTTGAATATAAGTGAGTCAATCATTCGTCAAAATTTACAGTCTTAGTTGTTGTTGCATTTACAACAAAAGAAAAAAGACACATAAGCAAAAAAGACAGAGCAGCAAGCAGAGCAAACAATCAACCTTTTAGGGAGTATTGTAGTGTTCGTACGCGAATCATACTTATTTTGTGATTCGTGTATACAATGAGAGTGGAAATCAATAACTTCATGCATATTGTTAAGTATGAGTATCATGAGTATTTCAAATTTTAAATATGAGTAGTATGAGTATGACATTAAAATAAGTATGAATGCGTATAGGTATCAGAAATTATAAGTATGATTCGAATCTACTTATCATTTTGAATACTAATTGCTGACCTCTGGCCTGAATACCAGTATGATGATATGATGGCGAGCAATGAGACGCATACTTTCTTAGATACTATATTCTATACTAAACAGGTGCTTGAACTCTACCAGCTCATTGCCAACGGACCTCAACAGATTTATTGTACAGCCTTTATGCTAATTAGTTGCTAAATTTGATTTTGATTTCTTAACAGTTGGGTGGTCGAATCTCCAAACCGACATCATTGATTGAAAATTTGGTACAACATCCTCAATGACAGTATTGATAGTATTATTGCATCGCAGTAGCATAGAGAAATATTGCCTACATAACCCCTATAGAGTTACCGTTGTCATCCTCGCAGGAAAATGCTTCAGGCTTGAAAGCTTTGGTTTGACGCTTGAAACGTTTGTAAAATTTATGGGCATTATTTCCACTTCAATACAACATGATTGCTTTACGCTCTTGGCTTTCCTGCTTCATCCTTATGCGTCCGAGAGGACGTATGTCCTCTCCTTCCAGGTGGCCTCATGATACTCTTTCTTTTTTATTGGTATCGTTGGGATAGGCATTCGAAATTGACGAATTATTTCTATAGGAAATGTTGATCTAAAGTCCATCAATGTTGTTCAGATAAGATAGGGAGTGATAAAAATTATCGGAGAATTGAGCAAAGAACGTCTCAGATGCTCATTGTGATCGCAGATGCTTGACGTCAAGCTTGAACGCTAAAAGTTTTCAGCCTTGTTCACAAGGTAGCAGTATACTTAGTATCGTAGGTAAATCACAATACGATCAATCTACTTAGATAAGCATCGACTGATCGAATACCGAGAGTGACAAAAATTATTGCTCTCAGATGCTCATTATATTCGCAGATGCTTGACGTCAAGCGTGCTTGAACGCGCAAAGTTTTCAGCCTTGTTCACAAGGTAGCACTACATCTAGTATCTTAGGTAAATCACAATACGATCAATCCGCTTAGATAAGCATCGACTGGTCGAATACCGCGTTTCGTTCAGCGTCACAACATTGAGCGTAGAGAGCGTGTGTCCAACACAGCTTCCAAAGACTCATTCTTGCCCAATCCTGGCATTATTATTCACATCATATGCCTGGAACTTGTCGTGTATGTCCTCAATTTAAGCGTAAGGGCAAATTTTAGCTGCGTTCGTTACTTCCGTCTTGATATTAAGGCAAATTACGCACATGTTATAGAATTTAGTGGATTTCTGATGTCTCACTCACAGCGATGAACCCAGAGATAAAGTGACAATATTTTTTTCTGACATAAATTCGCATAAAAATTCGGGTTTTCTGCATGGCTGCATTAGTAGATGTCACATATTGCTTGTCCTTTTATCGTATACATGTATCCGTATCTAGCGTTAAGCACAATATCGAAATATCGATTAGAATTTATTGTAATTTCGATAAGTAAAGATTTTTTTTATGTATTTATAATTAAAAATGCTAATTATTCAGTATTATTTTACAAAACAAAACCATTCTTCTATTTGAAAAAAAGTTATCGATTTTGTTATATAAAATAAGTCATCGAAAATGTTATCGAATGTTAGACACGAGTATGAACAAATATTAATTTTCTTTTCTTTTTTTGCTTGTCCTTTTATCGTATCCATGTAACCGTATCTGGCGTTAAGCACAATATCGAAATATCGATTAGCGTTTATTGAAATTTCGTTAAGGAAAGGTTTTTCAGGTGGAAAATAATTAAAAATCCTTTATTATTACACTACAGAACAAATTTTCTATTTGAATAAAAGTTATCGATTTTTTTTATATAAAATAAGTTATCGAATTATGTTATCTAATGTTATATATGAAAAAATTTTAATTTTCTTTACACATATTGCTTGTCCTTTTATCGTATCCATGTATCCATATACCGCGTTGTCCATAATATCGAAATATCGATTAGAATTTATTCAAATTTCAATAAGAAAATTTTTTTGGGTGAAAAAATAATTAATAAGGCTAATTAGTCATTATTATTCTACAAAACAAAACAATTCTATTATTTGAAAAAGAGTTATCGATTTTTTTTTATATAAAATAAAAGTTATCGAATTATGTTATCGAACTTTATATATCAGAAAAAAATGTAATTTTCTTAAATACATTTTTTCTAGCTTATGTAAATATTTTTTTGTATTATGAATAAATTTGTAAGAAATGTTTTCTTAATTGAAGGCCTATTAACAAGTCTTTCAATGCCATTTAAACATCATGCTTTTTTAATAGAAAAATTGCTCAATTATTAGTATTTTTTTAATCTCATAAAATCCTTTTTGAATTTTTTTTGCGGTTTAACAAACGGCTTAATTGCCTGAAGCATATGAGAAATCCTTTTGCAAATCCTTTATGCATTTCTATATCCTTTTAATAGTTTTTTTTTCTCTTTTCTACTGCTTGTCACTGTGTTTTTCTTTTTCTTTTTCTGCTGACAATAAGAGCTCTTTAAGAAAATTGTGCAAATGTTACCAATTTTTTTTCTTTGCTGCCGATTGCATGGAATTCTTTTTCTAGATGTCATCATGCTATTGCTGCTGCTGTGGCTGTACTATTGTTGCCAGCATTATTTAATGGTTGTGTGTGTGGTAATGCTTTTTGTGTTATTATTGTTGTTGTTGTCCAGCGTAGCAAGAGCCAAGAGGAAAAACGGGAAAATTTATAGAAAAGAAAAAGAAAAAAAGACGGGAGAAACAGAAAGAAAATCGTAGAATAACATTGAAAACATTGTTGCCAATTTGTCATTAACGTTTGGCTTGTTATACGTTTCACGCTTGTCACATTTGTCACGTTACGTGAGTCGTTATATTGTCACAAGCAACAAAAACCATAAACACACACATACACACATGGCTATGAAAATAAACGTGTGTTATACGTAATGATTGTAGAAAGTATAAAACGGTACATACGTGTACATAAGAAAACCAGGCAATAAGCCAAGTTGAGTGAAGCAGGGATAGGAAGAGAGAGAAAGGAAGAATTTCCTTTATTGTTGTTACTCATACATAAATGCCGGTACTTCAATTACCAGTTATTCTAGGAACAACATAAAAAAATCAAACACACACACACACATTTACACAGAAAGTCTCGTATAGATTCCTTTATAAAAAAAAACATTTTTTAACAAGAGCGTATTTCTTTAGAAGAAAAGGAAGGAAAGAGAGCGAAAAGTGAGGGAATAAAATAAATTTTATAATTTTTCTTATTATTATTGTTGTTGTTGTTGTTCTCGTTATACAAATAATGACCAAACAAGTCATACATCAAGTTTCGAACACAAAAACGCAACACTTTCTGCACATGCATACATACACTCACATGCATATACAGCCTGCCTGCCTTCTCTCTTTAAAGTATTACACTCGCATAGTAAAAAAGAGTTATAAAGTGTTATGGACAAGGGCCTGCATGTGTGTACATATATGTATGCCGTGAGAAAGAAAGAGGCTACAGTGTGCAATAAGCGAAGCGTAAGTACCATTTCCTACATCATATTGGTTGTTGTTATTTGTGGTTGTAATTTTTTAATGGTTCTTCAACGCTTGTTATTGTTATGTGCTGTGATTTTTTTTCTTTCTTGTTCTTGTTTTCTTCTTGTAGACATTCTCTTGTTACGTTATGCAATTGAGTAAGCATATGTGTGTGTGTGTGTGCATGTTTATACAAGTAATCGTTATACAAACAACATTTATAAAAGTCTCATGTATAGCTGACACCAAGCAACTAACCAACAGACGACCACACAGGCAACCAACCATAAAACCACTTTTTCACTACACTCTCTCTCTCATACCATTTGTTTCTCTTTCCTTGATTATTACCATTTATTTACCGTTTTTTTGATGTTTTTGTTGATATTTCAAAGCATTGGAATTCTTTTTTCATATCGATTTTAAAAGATCATATTGTTTAGTAGTGGCTGCTGGCTGCTGCCACAAAGTGAAATGAGTATAAAATTCAAACTCCAGCAAAAATATCCTAAAAAAAACTGTTTCCTTTTCATTTTTTGTTTGTTTGTTGTTGCTGTTGCTGTAAGTCACGTATCATCATGTGTAATTTGTAAGATGAGCAAACAGCAGCAGCAGCAGCATGGTGTTTTTGGTGTTCCACATGAATGGGGTAAATGTGTGTGAAGAGATTTGATAGACGTTAAATAAAAAAAATTGAAAAATAGTCATAATGATACCGTCTATTAAAAATATTAAAAATGTAATTTTACTTAATTAAAAAGTAGTTAATGAAATGTGTAAATTGGTTGAATTGGTTATCAATGATTTGGAAATTTTAATAATTGAAAAATCGATATCTTTTTAATACAAATAAAATCAATAACTTTTTGGAAAAAAAAATTATTTTATTGATAAATTTTTAAAAAAATATTTTCGATAACTTTTCTAAAAACAAAATTCTATAATTTTTGCTAGCAATAACTCCCTATTGATTATTTATCGTTTGGTTTTGTAAAAAAATTTTATTTCTATAATTAAAAAAAAAATAAATAAATTCGATAACTTCTTTAATAATAGAATTTAAATTTTTTGTAATTAATAAAAATTCAAATGATTGAAAAAAATCGTTAACTTTTTGAAAAAAATGTTTCTTCAAATTAATTTTTGAAAACTAAATTTCGATAACTTTGGTAAAAAAAACAAAATTCAATAGCATAATTTCTACTGATTATTTATCGCTTAGTTTTGTAAAAAAATTTATTTCTAGAATTTCGAAAAAAATAAATTCGATAACTTCTTTAATAATATAATTTAAATTTTTTGTAATTAATGAAAATGCAAATGATTGCAAAAAATCGATAACTTTTTGACACAAATAAAATCGATAATTTTTTGAAAAAAATTTTTTTCAAATAAATTTTTGAAAAAATAATTTCGATAACTTTAGTAAAAAACAAAACTCATTAGCATAATTTCTATTGATTATTTATTGTTTAGTTTTGTATAAAAATTTATTTTTCTATTTTAAACTTCTAGAAAAAATTTTATTTCTATAATTTGTTAAAAAAATAAATTCGATAACTTTTTTAATAAGATAATATAATTTTTTTCTAATTAAGAAGAAATTGATAACTTTTTGATGTCAACAAAATCGGTAAATTTGCAAAAGAAACAGAATGGTAACTTTTGGAATATAATTCTATAATAAATTCGATAACTTTTGTAAAAAGCAAATTTCAATAATTGTAATAATCGATAACTTATTGATAACCACAAAATCCGTAAATTTGCAAAAGAAACAAAATGACAACTTTTGGAATATAATTCTATAATAATTTCGATAACTTTTGTAAAAACAAATTTGAAAAATCGATAAATTTTTGATAACAACAAAATCAGTAAATTTTGCAAATGAAACAATATAGTAACTTTTGAAATATCATTCTATAATAATTTCGATAACTTTTGTAAAAAAAAAATTTCTATAATTTGAAAAATCGATAACTTCCTGATGACAGTCAAAATCGGTAAATTTGCAAAAGAAACAAAATGGCAACTTTTGGAATACAATTCTATAATAATTTCGATAATATTCAATTCAATAAATGTAAAAATCGATAACTTTTTCAATGCAATAAAATCGATAGCTTTTTGATACAAAATAATCGATAACTTTTTGTACAAATAAACTCGATTACTTTTTGAAAAAAAAGTTAAATAAATTTTTGAGAAAATAATTTCGATTATTTTTGTAAAAACATTACTTATTGCTCATTTTTGTATAAAAGGTCATAACTTTTCATAAAATTCGATAAAAAATCACATGATATTAATGGCCAATTGTTGCCGCAAAATTTTATTCTTTTTGTAATTTCACATAGAATAAAACTAAAATCTTTCTAGTTGCGGGACTTGTGGTGCAAAATCGATAATTTTTTGATACAAAAAAATCGATAACTTTTTGATATAAATAAAATCGATTACTTTTTGACAAAAAAAGTTAAATACATTTTTGAGAACATAATTTCGATAACTTTCGTTTAAAATTATTTATCGATTACCTATTGTTCTTTTTTTGTATAAATAGTTATGATTTACTTACATAAAGTTCGATAAAAAATCACTAGATCTTAATGGTCAATTGTTGCCACAAAATTTTATTCTTTTTGTAATTCCACATAAAATAAATCTAAAATCTTTCGAGTTGCGGGACTTGTGGTGCAAAATCGCAAAAACTTTTTGATACAAAAAAATCGATAACTTTTTTATATAAATAAAATCGATTACTTTTTGACATAAAAAATGTTAAATAAATTTTTGAGAAAATAATTTCGATAACTTTTATGTAAAATTTTTTTTATCGATTACCTATTGTTCTTTTTTTGTATAAATAGTTATGATTTTCTTACATAAAGTTCGAAAGAAAATCACACGGATTTAATGGCCATTTGTGTAAAATTTTTTTTTTATCGATTACCTATTGTTTTTGTATAAATAGTTATGATTTACTTACATAAAGTTCGAAAGAAAATCACACGGATTTAATGGCCAATTGTTGCCACAAAGTTTTTATACTTTTTGTAACTTCACATAGAATAAAACTTACATTTTTCGAGTTGCGGGACTTGTGGTGCAGTTTTCTTAAAACCGTTAACCATTAAGTTCATATTCTTTAATTCCAGGACAAAAAAAAATCGATTCTTTAGGATAATTTCCGAATAAAATTCGTTGCGATGACATCTTCTTTTCGTATTTGCTTGTGTTATTGAACAAGAAAACGTTCTCAAAAATCATATTCTTTAATCCCAGGACATAATAATCGATTATCGAAAAAATTCATTCCAATAACATCTCTATTTTTTTGGATTTGCTTTATTTATTGAACAAGTTAACATGATTGAAAATCTGTGTTCCCTGTTGGTTGTGCCCATTGGCACACTTCCTTTTTTCAGTTGGTTTCATTTGTCGCATGCCACTATCATTAGTTTTGCCCAGAGACATGTTGAATTATAACGGTACAAGCTCGTTAGTGTGTGACAATAACAGCAAAGATGGAGACACATATTAACACAGGAAAATATATGTTTGATATTTCATAAAGGCGCTCTCATACTCTTGTTCTCTCTCTCTCTCTCTCTCTCTCTGTCTTTCTTGTACTCTCTATTTGTAGCTGTCCAATAAGATTTAATTGACAGCATTATAAATATTAGTAATAAGAAAATGTTAAATGTGTCAAATGTAAGTAGAAACATACATACATGCATACATATATATTTATATTCATACTAAAATCATACAATAGTATGCTACACTTGTATAACACATTATTGTGTATAACAATTGATGTTAAATATACATACAGATGTATGTATGGTATGCATGGATATGTAACAACATATGTTAAATATTATTAAAACATATTATAAATGCATGTGTAATACACATTGTGTATGTATGTATGTATGTATGTATAACAAAGAAAGCATTCATGACTTTGTGTATGTACGCCTAGGCATGTGTTCGAGTGTGTGTAAGCAAATAATTGTATCAGTATCAGTGTCATTGTTATTATTATTCTATTATTGTTAAATGTTAATACAGGCAGCAGGCTGCTTTGTTGCTCCTTCTTACACTCACTCACACTCACTCACCCTCTCTCTCTTTTGCTCTTTAGTACTGTATTGGTACACTCTTCTGTTATTATTTACTTCGTGTTTTGTTGTTGTATGAAATTTTCCTTCAAAAATATATTGTTTTGCATGAGTGAGTAGCTCTTTCGTAAATAAACAAGACTATGCAGAGAGAAAGAGAGCACTCTGGGGAAATACTCACTGTGCGAATGAGAGTGTAAGTATTCGTTTAACAGCAAGTGTTTGTACATGTGTATGTAAATATGTACGAGAGAGAGTGTGTGTGTAGGTGTGTGTTTGAAGTCATTGTATTTGAAAAGTCAATTAATATTGGGATTATAAAGATCGCATGTCATTGAAAGACAATTTTCTTCTTCTTTTCTGAAATTTACTCAAGAATTTTGCTGTTATGGCATTTTGAGTGTGTGTGTGTGTGCGAAAGAGTATTTGAAGTTTGATTTGCGTATTTAAAGGCTTGTTAGCACTCAACAGCAGAGGCGAATTAATTCGAAGTGTTTGCATGTTTATAAAAATTTATTTGCATATTTCTTGGGCTCTCTCAACTTATAAAGAGTGTTTTTTATAGGGGTATAGAACTTTAAGTTGGTATTACTTTTCAAGATGGCGACCGATTAAACAGCTGTCAAGTGATTTATTCTCAGTTTGGTTTGGCAATTCATCATGAATAGGCTCACGCCTGAACAACGCTTGCAAATAGTGAAATTTTATTTCGAAAATAATGGTTCTGTGCGGAAAACGTATCGCGCACTACGTCCATTTTATCGTCGCAGTTAATTCGTTTTCGCACCAGGTTTACTCTTATTGATAACTCGCATCCCCAGAGACGCTGTACGGTGCGTACAAAAGAAGCTATTGCTGCTGTAGAGCGTAGCATTGAGGAAGACCCGAATGAGTCCATCCGCCATCGCATCACAGGAATTGGATCTGTGTCCATCCACTTTATGGAAGATTTTGCGGAAGGATCTTGGTTTGCGTGCTTACAAAATCCAACTCGTGTAAGATTTGAAGCCAAACGATCATCTAGTAAGGCGTAGATTCGTCGAATGGGCCCAAAACAAGATTACCGTTGTTCCCGATTTTCATAAGCGAATTTTGTTTAGCGATGAAGCGCACTTCTGGTTGAATGGCTACGTCAACAAACAAAACTGCCGCATTTGGAGTGAAGGTAATCCTCAAGTTTATGTGGAAACACCGTTACATCCAGAAAAACTGACTGTTTGGTGCGCTTTATGTTCTGGTGGAATCATTGGTCCGTACTTTTTCAAAAACGATGGTGGCCAGAACGATGGTGGCCAGTCAATGGTGATCGGTATAGAGCCATGATTACTAACTTTTTCATTCCTGAATTGCATAACCATGATGTCCAGGAGATGGGGTTTCAACAAGACGGCGCAACATGTCACACAGCTCGTGCCACAATAGATTTATTGAAAGACACGTTTGGTGACCGCCTAATTTCACGTTTTGGACCTGTGAATTGGCCTCCAAGATCTTGTGATTTAACATCGCTAGACTACTTTCTGTGGGACTATGTAAAGTCATTGGTCTATGCGGTAAAGCCACAAACGCTTGACCATTTGGAAGACAACATTCGCCGTCTTATTGCCGATATACGGCCACAAATGTTGGAAAAAGTCATCGAAAATTGGACGTCCTGATTGGACTACATCCGCGCCAGCCGTGGCGGTCATATGCCAGAAATCATATTTAAAATGTAATGCCACAAGATTATCTTTCGGATAAATAAAATTCATGGCAATCGAATAATCCGTCGTTGTTTTATTGCAACTTAAAGTTCTATACCTCTATAAAAAACACTCTTTATTAGAAAATCCTTTTTAATCAATCGTTAGCTTAATAAGATCGTTTACTAATTAGTTAACCACGGCTGTTAGTATATGCATTTCTTTTGTATTCTTAATAATGGATATGTATTCTTTCTGTTATAATCCCATATTAAAATGTATTATTAAAGCATTTATTTGGTATTATAATCGTAATTAATATGGGGGACAATGGTTATGTGTTTACAATCACAGCAACATCAAAAGGAAATGTTTTGATTACATTTTTCTGAGGTTTCTTTAAGAACGTATGATGATAATGATTTTTAGTCTACAAATTTGAATGAAATTATTCTTAAAAAAAGTAAATTTTTATAGAAATATCAATCAAAATGCAATACAAGAAGAAAAAAAGGGGGAAAATAATGGGAATTGAACCCATGACCCTCACACTAGACTAGTGCATAATCCACTAGATTATCATGGCGCGCTATTAAGTTAAAATATGGATACTACTCTATGTTAGTAAAGATAAAGTTATGAAAACAGTTCTTTTTTAGATTATCCCTTGAACTGTCCGCTATTCAGGCTGAAATAATGGCTATAAAGATGACCGCGGAGCAAATCGGGTATTAGGATATATTGAATACAGACATACATACATACGACCTAGTTTCTCACATCAGGTATGTTGGGTGTGTTAATTTTATAGATGAGTGGCGGTACCGACATTTTAAAGTCGACTCCGAATGACAGATTTTGAGAAAGTTGTTATGGGTCTCAGAGTTTTTGCCAGAAATCTGCTGAGAGGAAGTCGCCGAAGAAATATTTTTTCATATCTAGCTTATTTGGAGATGTCTGACCTGGGGTTTGAGCCGAAACCTCACGTCTAAGAAGCCAACGTACTACCTGCTAGACCACGGCGACTGCCAGAAGTGACATACGCATATTTACCAATACCTTGAGAGCGTTTGCACAAAATCTAAGAATGTCCAAGAATGCCGAATGTCACTGGATTTTGAAAGTAAAAGAACAGGCAATGCACTTTGCGAAGGCTGGTACAACGGAAAATTCAATTCAAATCATACATGAGGAGAGCATTTCCCTGCACAATGACGGACACTTGTAGAGTAACCAGAAAGATTTAGCCCGATATGTACATACTCACAACAAGAATGTGCATTAAACTCGATTAGAGTCCATCTGAGAAACATTAGGAGGCAAACTCCTCACTCCTTTGCCAAGGAAAGACAGGATAATGAACATACTTGCAGAGTGACTAGACAGATCTGGCCTGATGTGGACAGATGTTATCTTAGAAACCTCATAGGACATATTCCCAGTTACTGGAAACACCTGTTTACATTGCATTTGTAACCATAAAAAAGAAGAGGAGGCTACAGAACATTTTCTCTGGCAATGTTTGGCACTTGGGAACCTAAGAAGATAGAAATACCTCTTGAGGACTTCTACAGTACATTTACTGCACTTGGCAATCAATGAAGAAGAATTTTTGGGCACCTAGAATTTATTGACTGAAGTAAGTTGACCCATGGCTGGAGACTGGAAATACCTCCCGAGGATATCTGCAACAGATGTACCGACAAGGAAGAATAGGGGCGGCTATAGAGTATTTTCTCTGGCAATGTTCGGCGCTTGCTAATCTAAGAAGAGGAATTCTTGTGTACCCAGAATTTATTGACAGAATATGTCCAACTTTCGTAAATCAATTGGAGTGACGGAGAGATGCCAACACGAGTTGTATTTATCTGATGGCGTCGATAATATCAATGCTACAGTGGGACTTTATAGGATCCAAATAAATTAAGTTCATTAACGTGGCTCCATATACAGTCACACCCCCCCTAAAAATCATTTTTTTTTTAAAGTAATGAACTTCTAATCTAAAATTTCTTTACATTAGCGTCTGTAACGAAACATTTACTTCAATAAAAAAAAAATATTTCCAAAATCTTTGAATTTGTGACTACAGTTTGCCTGAAACCAATATGGCACCACAGATAATTATACGTACGACGTATATTTCGTATTAAATTTCTTCATGGGTAGCCTGGTATATAAAAGGTATTGTGAATAAAAATCCTAGGACTACAGCCGTAGAAATACGAAATACCTCGGAAAATGATCACAGTTTTATTGTGCATTCCTAAACAGTTCGAAACGTTTTGAGAAAGAACGGTTTCCGCAGCCGAGTGCCGAGAAAAAAGCCACGATTGGCATTCACCCAATAATATATGGACAAGCCAACTGATTTTTGGTCGAATGTAATATTTAGTGATGAGAACAAATATAATTTGTTCGACTGTGACGGAAAACAAAATATTTGGCGCAAAAATCAGTTGACTTGTCCATATATTATCATTAAAAAAAAATGATTTTTAGGGGGGTACGTATAATTATCTGTGTGACTGTATATTACCTTACACTTCCCAGCGCAAATATTTTCATTTCATTCCCCGATATATGTGGCATCCTTTTTTCAATTTGAATATGTTAGGACTGCCACTTTGGCGGATGTGCAATGGACTCTACTGAAATTCTTCTTTGACGATATTTCACACTGGTGTCCCAGGGTTGATGTCAATTATATTTCAACTCTAAAATGGACTTTCATTGCTTACCAAAGTACAGTTTCTCCTTGAATAAAAGAAATCCTTATGGGTGTTGATTACCCATTCCTCCCTATAATTACCAAATTCCTATTGAAATATTCTTAAACTCCATTATTATTAATATCTTCTGCTCTCTCTCTCTCTCTCTCCCTCCCTGCCACCTTATTAACGCAATATTTCGGCCATTAATTGAACATAAATTGTTGCATGTAATCATTCTCTCTCTCTAGCCATTGTCTGGACTCAAGCACGATACGCAGCCCAGCTGCGAAAATAACCGCCACATTAAACAGCCACTAAAACATCTGGAGCGTAATGTTATTGTTTTAAATTAATTACAAAATAAAAATGCAATAAATAAGCCAATAACAACAACATCTTATAAGAAACAATAACTCCAATGCATTCATTGTATTGCGCATTGTATTGTATTCCGAGCTGCATTGTGCTGTTGTATTGTGTTTCATCTGAAAGTTTACACTTAAAAATCCTGTGCGTTTAATTTCTTTTAAGAGAAGACAACACAGAGCTTAATTGTTTAAATATTTCCTTTATTTATGGCCAATACCCGCATAGTTTATGGCTTTCAAATATGATCGCAGCTTCTTTAATAAATTAAAAACAAACATCACAGGAGGTGGAGGAGGATAAGCAGGAGGAGGAGCTGCAAATATGGTTTCTGTTACTGCAATGGTGTGCCCATCATTTATTTTAAAATGAAGTCAGCGTTGGTTTCTTTACGGTTTCTTAATGCATCGCACTCAAGAATGAATTTGAGTGCCTGTTCTTATTTGAAATTAAATTCCTTTGAGTTCTTATAAAGTTTTCTTTGTGTAGCGGATTTGTGGAAAATTTTTTTCATATCAAAAGATCACGTTTTCAAATCGCATAAGCTTGTTGTTCAATTGATATCGCGAGAGTGTGCATTTTATTTGGAATTCCTTCAAACTTTCTAAAGTTAGGTTGAAGCCATATTCCGTTCAGTCCATAAACTTCAAGCGCAAGGCTAAAAAAATCGAAATGTCATACGCACATAGCGCTTTGAATGTCTAACCAGAAATTATTGACAATATACAGGGTGGCTGATATATAATGCAACAAAGTAAAGCGCTATATTTTTTTAATTTTTTTTTTAATTTTATTGTTCAAAAGCAAAAAATGTTGGAAATAACATCAAATTTTGGAATCAGTTTAGATTTGTTCGAATTGGCTCCCTTTGGTACGAATTATGGCCATCACAGGCTGCACGAAAGTGGCTCTGCGGTATTTTGGCCCATTCCCCGCGAAGCGCGGTCTTGAGATGATCGAAACTTTGGTATTTTTTAGTGAGAACCTTACTCTCCAAAATGCCCCAGGCGCAAAGGTCCAACGGATTGAGATCCGGAGATTTTGGTGGCCATTGTGCGGTAGAAATGAAGCGAGGAACCTCCTTTTTAAGCCATTCTTGGTTGACGCGTGCTGAGTGCGGCGGTGCTGAGTCCTGTTGGAATGTCCATGGTCTGCGGCCGAAATGTTTGTCTGCCCAGGGCTTCAACACTGTCTTTAAGACATTTTCCCGATAATATTCGGCATTTATTTTGACCCCACTCTCGATGAATACGAGCGGAGAGCGACCATCGCCCGTTACGGCGGCCCCCACCATTACCATCGGCGGCGCTTGAGTTCTGGTGGCCAACCGCAGGTGTAAATTTTCAGCTGACCTCTTTGGCAAGTAAACCCGATCATTTTGTTTGTTCACAAACTGCTCAATTTGGAATGGCTTCTCATCGGAGAAAACCACATTCGGTAACTGGCCACTTTCGTACAAGCGAAGTAACTCCTTGGCTCTTTCCAGTCTAACTTTTTTTTGTCCATCGATGAGCTCTTGCACTTTTTTGAACTTCAATGGCTTTAGTCCAAGCTCATTTTTCAATATGTGTTGCATCCGTTCTCGCGATATGTTCAGTTCACGAGCAATTTTTCTACCACTGCGGCGTGGATTTCGATCAAATCTGGCCTTCACTTTTCGGATCATTTCTGGTGTTGTTACCGTTTTTTTTTCGTCCACTTTTTGGACACGATGCAACACTGCCAGTATCACGGTAACGAGCAATGGTAAGAGAAACAAAAGATTTATTCACATTTAAATGCTGGAGGGCTCTAACGTTAGCCACCTGTGGTTTTCCAGCCAAATATAAAGCAATCACACTATCACGCTTGAATTCCATCACGAATAACTTTTTTTCTGAATGCAATAGATCAAAATGCTTTTGTAAACTTGTAAATAATAAAATGAGCTGTCACTGGAATAAATCTGTCAGCTGTCAGATGAGCGGTTTACAAATGATAACAACCTGAAGTTGGTTGCAATACATATCAGCCACCCCGTACTTGTCGATACTGGAACTAATTGTAGTCTAGTTGGTAGTGTGTTGGCTTATTAGACATGAGGCCATGGTTAAAACCCCCTGATCAGACATATCCAACTAAACGAAATAAGAAAAAATATTTCTTAGGCGTCTTCCTCCCAACAGATTTCTTATAAAAATTCTGAGTGTTAAATAAAATTGTTTTGAAAAGCATTTCAAAAATCTGTCATTCGGAGTCGATTTTAAATTGTAGGTCCCGCCACTCATGTATGAAATTAACACACACAATATAAACGGTGTGAGAAACTAGGTCGTAATCCTGACTAAAGGGTTGCAATTACCAATTGTGTATGTATTGTTGTGAGAAGATCAGTCGGACTTTCCTTGATCTATATAGAGTTCTTCTAAAGGGTGTTTTTTATAGGGGTATAGAACTTTAAGTTGTAATAAAACAACGATGGATTATTCGATTGACATGAATTTTATTTATCCGAAAGATAATCATGTGGCATTACATTTTAAATGTGATTTCTGGCATATGACCGCCACGGCTTTTTTCGATATTTTTTCGGCAATAATACGGCGAATGTTGTCTTCCAAATGGTCAAGCGTTTGTGGCTTTACCGCATAGACCAATGACCTTACATAGCCCCACAGAAAGTAGTCTAGCGGTGTTAAATCACAAGATCTTGGAGGCCAATTCACAGGTCCAAAACGTGAAATTAGGCGGTCACCAAACGTGTCTTTCAATAAATCTATTGTGGCACGAGCTGTGTGACATGTTGCACCGTCTGGTTGAAACCACATCTCCTGGACATCATGGTTACTCAATTCAGGAATGAAAAAGTTAGTAATCATGGCTCTATACCGATCACCATTGACTGTAGCGTTCTGGCCACCATCGTTTTTGAAAAAGTACGGACCAATGATTCCACCAGCCCATAAAGCGCACCAAACAGTCAGTTTTTCTGGATGTAACGGTGTTTCCACATACACTTGAGCATTACCTTCACTCCAAATGCGGCAGTTTTGTTTGTTGACGTAGCCATTCAACCAGAAGTGCGCTTCATCGCTAAACAAAATTCGCTTATGAAAATCGGGAACAACGGTAATCTCGTTTTGGGCCCATTCGACGAATCTACGCCTTACTTGATGATCGTTTGGCTTCAAATCTTGCACGAGTTGGATTTTGTAAGCAGCGCAAACCAAGATCCTTCCGCAAAATCTTCCATAAAGTGGATGAACACAGATCCAATTCCTGTGTTCGATGGCGGATGGACTCATTCGGGTCTTCCTCAATGCTGCGCTCTACAGCAGCAATAGCTTCTTCTGTACGCACCGTACAGCGTCTCTGGGGATGCGAGTTATCAATAAGAGTAAACGTGGTGCGAAAACGTTCCATGGTTAATCGAATTAACTGCTCTGATGGACGATTTTGTCGACGATAAAATGGACGTAGTGCGCGATACGTTTTCCGCACAGAACCATTATTTTCGAAATAAAATTGCACTATTTGCAAGCGTTGTTCAGGCGTGAGTCTATTCATGATGAATTGCCAAACCAAACTGAGAATAAATCACTTGACAGCTGTTAAATCGGTCGCCATCTTGAAAAGTAATGCCAACTTAAAGTTCTACACCTCTATAAAAAACACCCTTTATAATGTCCAACCCAACTCTGTTTGTTGTCAGTGATGCTCTGATGCGACTGCTTATTGACTTAAATTTTTAAAGCATTTTTTGTTTAAATTCAATTCGATTTTTTTTTAATTTCGTTTAAATGAAACGTTTTAATGTCTATTTCTGTTTTAATTTTTAATTTCAAATAAAATTTAATAATTTTGCAAATTAAATTTAAATTTTCCTTTCTAAACACATCCTTTTATTTTTATTTATTTTTTTTCTTTTATTTTCTTTGAGGAATTGCACGAACTTGTGTAAAATCTATCAAAACTTTCTTCTGTTTCTGCTGCTGCTTAAAGAAAAACAGAAAAACGAAAGTAAAACTTTTCATATTTATTTTATTGCAATATGGGAGCTAAAAACTAAACTAAACTAAAAAAACAAAAAGAAAAAAGAAAAACTATTTTATTGTTATTATTGTTCTTTAGGCCATTTTGGTAATAATTTTGTTATTTTTTTTTCTTTCTTCAACTATAATCTACCACTTCCTCATACGTTGCCTTGCCTTTACCCCTGGCTGGCCTTTCTTTATGACTTTTTCTTTGGCAAATAAAAAATACATTTCAACGTAAATATTATAAAGATTTAGGAGAACCTTCTCTCGTTTTTTTTCTTTGCAAACACCCACATAAATTTTGTTGATAACAAAAAGGTGGCAGCAACAAAAAAAAAAAAAAAAAAAAAAAAACAACAAAAAAAAATGGAAAATTTTTCTTTCTTCAAAAATATTTTCCAATATGTGGCCTTGTGAAATTGTCTGAAAGCGAAAAAAAATAAAGAAAAAATGTCCTAAACAAAGTTTTCTGTTCCGCTAAGCCAACCAAAGAAAGAAAACATTTCTTTGAAGGAAAGAGAAAAAATATGCGAAAGAAGACACACGTAAAAAAAGAATTTCTAACCTTGACCTTATGGGCTGTTGTTTCGTAAATAATTTCAAAATTCAAGTAATTTTGGGTTGGAGAAAACACATTTCAGTAAATTTAAGGTGAAATAAGGTTGGCAGTGGCTTTAATTACAGTTTACTTAACTACGAGGGTGTCATCTTGCTCTGTCAATGAATGTTACATCAACGTTTTAGATTTACGCAATGCATATGACGTCACATGTCCTCTTTTCACATTGCTTTGACGATCTGTAGCTTTAATTACGGCTTTAATTACAGCTGCTCTATCAATCAATGTTACGTTAAGGTTTAGATTTATGACCTCGTGTTAACACAGTCTCCTCAAAAATGCAGGCATCCAGATGACGTCACAAGTCCTATTTTCTCATTGCTTTGACGACCTATTGCTTTAATTACGGCTTTAGTTACAGTTTACTTGGATCCGTTGGTGTCATCTTACAATTTCTAGTCGTTGTTATTCATCAGCTAGTCGGTCAATCACTGTTACATCAACGTTTAGATTTACGAAATGCAGATGACGTCAGATGTCCAATTTTCCCATTGGTTTGACGACCTATTGCTTTAATTACAGCTTTAATTGCATTTTACTTGGCTCCAATGGTGTCATCTTACAATTTCTGGTCGTTGTTATTCATCAGCTACTGTTACGTTAACGTTTAGATTTACGCAATGCAGATGACGTCACAAGTCCTATTTTCTAATTGCGTGGACGACCTATAACTTTCATTACGGCTTTAATTACAGTTCGCTTGGCTCTGATCATGTCATTCTACAATTCCTGGTCGTTGTCATTCATCAGTCAATCAATCTTACGTCAACGTTTTAGATTTACGCAATGCAGATGACGTCACAAGTCCTATTTTCTCATTTCTTTGACGACCTGCAGTTTAAGTTAACAAGCCGAAGCAGCAGGTGTGTAGTCTCAGACATTTAAAACCATTGGAATCAATACGGCGTATACGCGACAATTCCTACACTTCGGCTACATCAAATCGAAGACGCAAAATGTTTCTGATATTCATGCAGCACGTCTATAACAAGTGAAGGCCCGAAAGAGGGCTTAGTAGACTGCTATTAACCAAGCAAAGCAAGCTTAATCCCACCATATTCTAAGTGTTAGTGTGCGCTCAGTGTATTCAATATATTAACCGCTGTCTCCAGGCCAATTATCAACATTTCTGGCCCCTGATGATCGTTTTCTTTTGCTGAATATTAAATTAAAAAACTGAAATGGCGTTGGCAGGGATTTATCACGCCCTGCGGTGTAAGGCTTCGAAGTCACGCCTGGTTTTGATTTGAACGCGTTAGAAGTTAAGAAAATGTGTAACGACCAGCAGACTATAACAGCAGATAAGCAAGAATGGAACACAATCGTCCTAGCTGGACGATTTGTTTGGGATTCACAAGCAGATCTGGTTCCAGGTTCCAGGTCCCAGGTTCCAGGTCTCCATCTGTTGGATAATAACATACAATACAGCTTCTGCAGCCTAACCGGAGGCTTAATTCTGGTCGCACGGGTGTTGGGAGCCCTTGTCACACTTGTCTCTGCACGACAATGGTGCGGCCCCATTGTGTGAGCAACGCGGTGGCTGTGTTTTATATCCAAATCGCGGGGAGAGCGTAAGCTCGTTGTGGCCTTACACTCTTAATCAGTTCCACAAAGGAGTTTAGATAGTCTGCGATCCCTAACCAAGAGGGAAGTCATTTCCAAATGCAGGGCTTCGAATTGGTTGCAAAAGCTTATCATGGATTGCATCATTGTGCGTGGGCGCATTGGTAGATGCATTGATTCTACCCGTGCTTAGAGCACTGTGGGGCGTGCCATCATGACGATACTCACGTAGAAGTCATGCAGATAAGTTTGTTTGCAGAAGTTTGTTTGTTGTAACAGTTCGGCTGCAGTCTCCGGAAGCTTTTCCCTGTATGTAAGATAAAGATGGATAAGTAATTTTAGTTTATATGTTCTATTGGTTGTGTGCCGTGTAATTCGGTGGGGATGGGATGGCTTGGAGATGGGATTGTTGTTGTTGGTTGTATGTGTGTGTTGTCAACGTCATGTGGTAGGTAGTCCGAGGAAGTCAGCTGTTGTCGTAGGGTTCAGCCATAGGTCTGCGGGTCGTAGGGCTGTCGGTTTCGCTGGACAGCTAAAAATGTGCACAGTATCGTGTGATGTCTGGTTGCACAATGGGTAGCTATTCTGGGTTCCCGGGATGATCCTAGCCCTGTAGTTATTCAGGAAGTTCGACCAACCTGATCTGAGCTGGGCCAGAATCGCTTTCGTGACTCTTAGAAGCTGCCTTTCCGAATCGGCTTATGACTGAGCTCGTCTCTGGCCGTCGCGACGATGGTATTATGAAAGGCATTTTGTGCCTCCCTGACGGACAGTGTATCAGTTATTGAGGGTATGAGGTGGACGATGTCCGAGTTGTAGATAGTGAGATCTTGTCTTATGCGGCGAGGAGGGGGATCATTCAAGACTATGTGGTGGTTTGGATGGGAAGGTTGGTTGCAGGCTATGTTAGCAGCTCGTTGTGTCTTCTAACCGTCAGCATCTTCGTCTTATCTGCAGAAGTTGCTGAGGATTATTCTAGGCGTTGAAGTTCCATTGCCACCATTGTGAGCTTCTTAAAAAGGATTTTATTCCGGCACGCCGTGCTTTTTCTATCCACTTAATTGATCATTATAACGCGTTAGTTAGGACTTCAACCTAGCTTCTCACAACACCCATATTGTGTGAGCTATTTATCCATGAGTGGCAGAACCTACAGTCGACTCCGAACGATTATAACATTTTTATTTCCTTTATTTTAAAAATAAATTCTTCAACTTAAGTTTTTATTTTTATTTTTTTTAAACGAAGAATCATTTTTAATTTTGACATGTTTTTTTGGTTTTTTTTGTTTCCCATTCATCTTTAAGTATTTCCCTTTTGGTCTAATCATGTCATAAAAATATTTTCAAAAGAATTCAAAAGGAAAAAGAAACAGAAATTCTCTAAGAAATATAAAAGAAGCAAAAGATGAAGAATAAAACACACACACAGAAGTTGTAATAAAGTTTTCCTATAAAAATGATCATTAAAAATGTATGGAAAACATGGCACACATACAAATACACACACACATAAATATAAAAAAAAAACATAAATATACTGAGTCATCAGTCATGCACATAGAGAAGAAATGAAATGAAATGTGGGTTACAAATATAAATGAAATGATAGTAATATTTCCGGTTATGCTTGCTCTGACGAACTTATGAGCTTAAAATTGAAGACGATACACTTACACATATACATACATATGTATGTATTTACATACTTTCTTTTATAAATATAAGCATACACATACACTTGCAAAGTATTAAAGAAAATGTTGTCATGCATTTATAAAAGAATTGTGAGAATATTAAACGAGTCGAGAGCGAGAGAAGTTGTAAAGAGTTCGAGTTCGTGTTCGACTTGAAGTTGTCATACACGATTGTGGAATAATAGGCTCCTTTGGAAATTTGATTTAAAATTAGAAAATGTTGTTTGATGATGCCGTAGTATAATAGCTAGTGTGTTCGATGGACTTTCAGATGTTGTAACGTGAGAGGCAGTTCCATACAACTAATTCAACTGCAAGGCATATTACCTACTAAGGCATGGATCCACTATTGGGTTAGGAATACAAGCACTCTCTTTAATACCTAAAACAGCGTATAATGTGATTCAATTATGCTAATCTTATAAAGGGTCCGCCAAATAACTTTTTTTTTTGAAAATGCTTTAAAAACAAAACTACTGAATATTTTCTCAAATTTCTTTTTTTATTTGAAAGTACAATCCTTCCGATTAATAATGGAAAATAATTTCATTCAAATGGCTACCTCGGCTGGCCATGCAGTAGCCTACACGATCGTTTCAGTTTTTAAGCACATTAACGATTGTGTGCAGCTGTATGTCACCAATGGCTTCACGAATATTGTCCTTTAAAGCGTCAATTGTCTCTGGCTTGTCGGCGTAACACTTATCTTTGACGGCACCCCACAAATAATAGTCCAATGGTGTCAAATCGCAGCTCCGAGGTGGCCAAACGACATCAGCTCTGCAGCTGATAATGCGATCTTCAAAAACAGGGCGCAAAACATCGAGTGTAGCTTCGGCTGTGTGGCACGTAGCGCCATCCTGTTGAAACCAAATTTTGCCAATATCCTCCTCTTCAATTTTTGTGAACAAAAATTCATTCAACATGGCCGAGATAACGATCTCCATTGACTGTACCGGCCACTCCTTGCTCATTTTCGAAGAAAAATGGCCCAATTATGCCTCTGGTCGAAAATCCGCACCAAACAGTGACTCGTTTTGGGTGCGTCGGCTTTTCAACGTATGCGTGCGGGTTTTCTGTGCCCCAAATGCGAAAATTTTGCTTGTTTACATACCCGCCAAGATCAAAATGAGCTTCATCTGAAAAGAAGATTTTTTTTTGCCAAAATCGGCATAGGCTACTGCATGGCCAGCCGAGGCAGCCATTTGAATGAAATTATTTTCCATTATTAACCGGAAGGATTTTGCTCTTATAAAAAAAAAATGAAATTTGAGAAAATATTCAGTAGTTTTTTTTTTTAAAGCATTTTCAAAAAAAAAGTTAGTTGGCGGACCCTTTAGAACTCCTCAGCCCTCTTTATAAAAAATTGTAAAAGAACTCTCAACCAAGTTTCCTGACCATTAGGCGTTCGACTTTAAAGGAGTACTTTCTTAGGCTATCTTATGCTAAGAACTGTTTCTGAAGTCGCTGTAGGTAGTGTGTTGGCTTAGTAGACGCTAGGCTTCGCTTCAAACCAGAGGTCAGCAATGAGTATTCAAAACGATGAGTAGATTCGAATCATACTTAGAATTTCTGCTACTTATACGCATTCATACTTATTTTAATGTCATACTCATAATACTCATGCTCAATGTCTAATAAGCCAACACAATACCTACTAGACTACGAACATTCAATTCCGCGAGATACATTGGTCTTGGTTATATGATCATTGGACTTCTCCAGAGACGACGAACACATAGAAAGTATTCTGCATCTCTGGGGTACAGTCCTGTGTTATTTCGTTGAAGAAAGAATTCCCTCAACGTCTAGATTGGCCATAAACTCACTAATTTGTCAAAGAGGAACTTTGGAAGTTTAAAAGTCTTTGTCATAAGCTCCGAATGCGGTCAGTTTCTAGGCAAACAAAAGACTGAGGTGTTACTCCAGGTAGTTATCTTTTAATGTGGCTGTCAGACTCATTACTGGACATTGTATTCTGGGTTCTCATGCGAAATGCATTGGTTTTGATCAATGATTCTTGCAGGAACTGTTGGGACGAGGAAAGGCGAGGAAACTGTTCACATCTTGGGTACATTTCCAGCGTTATTTATTTGAAAAATAAAGAGCCTGAGCCTTCTGTTTTGCCGATAATCTCAGAGATCTGCGAAAAGTGGGCATTGGGAGACTGATTGGCTTAATCAGCAATTAAGAAAATTCCCAGTGTTAAGGGAAGTGACATCATATGGGCCAAATGTGACCAAAGGCTGTCTATCTTCTTCGTATTACTTTATCTGTCTCCGATGACAGCAAGAAAAGCTAGTTTCGATAATTTTATCGGCAATTACTGCATTGTTATTGGTTGCATGATATGAGATGAAGATGCTATTTATTCGACAAAGAAAAGTGAAAAACCACGAACCTTTTTTAAAATGTTACAAATACCCGCATAAATTTGGAATACCAACCACAACCCTACTTAAGATAGGCTTGAAAAAGGGGAAAATAAAAAGAAATAAAAACAAACAACAATAAAAGGCAAGAAAAACACACACATACATACGTACACATATAACAAAGTCAACAAGTTCGATTGTCATCAAAAATGTTACGCAAAACAAGCATACGAACACACTCCACACTCCACATTTACTCCACTTTAAGAATTGTTATAAAAACCGATAGATTGACAGTGGGAGAGAGAGAGAGAGAGAGAGGGGGAGAAAAAAATAAGAAAAATAACCACAAACACAAATACGACACCATATTAAGAGCATAAACAGAAAACAATACAACAAAAACAACTTAAAAAGACTAAGAAAAGAGTAAAAAACGACTCTGAAGAAGTTTATGTTGCAGTACCAGGAGTGGAAGAGTGTGCTAGAAAGGCCAAAAAAAGTTCAAAGTAAGAAAGAAACGAAGACAAAGTCGTCAAACAACAACAATAATAAAAAAAACTTAAGACAAGTGACAATAAAAACAACCAACAATCAAACACAAACACAACCAAACAAACAAGCAAGCACGCATGCATGAATAAATAAACGATTGTTGGTTGACTGAGTGAATGTACAAAAACGAATGAATGAAGGAACGAATGACTAGTTGACTAACTGACATCTTCTCCATCGTAGAAATGCATGAACACTTAGACAAGAACTTAAATATGTAAATATGCCTGTACACATGCTTTATGCATACATACACATACAAACACAAACTAAATTTGAATGTTAGCAGCTTTAAGAGTTATTGTTGTTGTTGTTTATTTTCATTTTTTATTTATTGCTGCAAATAGAGAGTAAAGAAAAAGAGAGAGGCAAAAAGAGTTTTTTTTGTTTAAAATTGAAAGCTTAAAAGACTCGAAGACTTTGTTCTAACAAACAGACCATGTATGCATGTGTGTGTGTGTGTTTATGACTTTGTTAGACATGCTGTGACATGTTAAGGGAAAAAACTTTTTGTTGTTTTTTTCTCTTTCCGTCTCTCTCTCTCTCTCTCTTGTTTTGTATAGAGAAGTATTGCTTGCCTTAGAAATGTAAAATAAACAGGCAGGCAGTGTATGACAGAATAGTAATAGGAATTCTAAGCAACAAAAATATGAAAAAAGTAAAAAAAAACTCATCCCCAAGGAATATGAATAAACAATAAAAGTGTAAAATTTACGAAAAGCCACAAAACAATTATAAAATATTAATAACAACAAAAACAACAACAACAAAAGCAATAAAGGATAACACAACAGAAAAGTGAACTTTAAATGAATACTGACAAGAAAGTTTATTTAAATTATTCCTACCAGGATCAAAACTACAGCCATATCACTTACTGTTTACGGCGTATTAGTGGAGGCAACACACTTTGAAATAACCACACGATATAAGGATAAAAACATATGCCGAAGCTTGTCTATGTGTGAATGTGAAATGGAGGATTATTGTATACATACATACATACAAATTGGTCATTAAAACCTTCTAGTCTGAATTACGAGCTAGTTTCCCGCATCACTTATGTTGTGTGAGTTAATTTTATCCATAAGTGGGGGTAGCCTACAGTTTAAAGTCGATTCTTTACATTTACGATTCGAAACTTTACATAGCAATTTTATTTTACACTCAGAGTTTTTGCCAGAAATCTGCTGAGAGGAAGTCGCAGGAGAAATTTTTTTTTAAAATTTCGTTGTGTTGGAGATGTCTGACCTGGAGTTTGAATGATGGCCTCATGTCTAATAAGCCAACACACTGCCTTCTAGACTACGGCGATCCTTATTTGTTGTGTTTTGCGGAAATACTGGCCAGAACGGGGATCTCTCTGGAAAACTCCACATATGATACAGGCATTTGCGACCACTTAGCCAAGAGTATACTGGAAGTTAGAAGAAAAATTCCATTGCATGGCTAATGCTTCCTATACGAGGAAAAGCAGCTCAGTTTTCTTTTTCGATTTCACACTTGTTACGTGACCTTTGTCATTACAGGACGTTCTCGACCTGGCTTCTAGAAACGAATGCATTTTTTTCGAGTTCCTTATTCTTAATGTAGTACTTTTTCTGCTTACTTGTTTCATACTTTCATCTGCTCTGATGCGAATATACTGGGGTACAGAAATGTTCCCGTTTTGTTTTATTTCGGTAGGAGGGAAAATTATATTGTTTTTTAAAAATATTTTTTTTTTGATATAAAAAGTATTACTTTTGATAGAAAAAGTACTTTTTTTGATAGAAAAGTACTTTTTTTTGAAAGAAAAGTACTTTTTTTTTATAGAAAACTACTTTTTTTTAAAGTACTTTTTTGCTGGCTATATTTTTCAATTCAAAAGTTATCAGTTAATAAAATCCATATTTCTTTTTAATTTTTTTTCTTTATTTTGGTGGGAAGAAAAGTACTTTTTTTTGATAGAAAAGTACTTTTTTTTTTATAGAAAAAGTACTTTTTTGCTGGCTATATTTCTCAAATCAAAATTTATCAGTTAATATAATCCATATTCCTTTTTCATTTTGTTCTTTATTTTGGTGGGAAGAAAAGTACTTTTTTTTATAGAAAAGTACTTTTTTTTATAGAAAAAGTACTATCTTGATAGATAGAAAAAGTACTTTTTAGGCTGCATATATTGCCTATATTAAATTTATTTCAGACAATGAATTTTATTTCCCCTTTTTTCGATCTTTATCTTTATTTTAGTGTGAAGAAAAGTATTTTTTGTTTGGTAGAAAAAGTACCTTTTGGTAGAAAAGGTCCTTTTTGGTACTTTTTTTTAATTTTTGTCACGAATTAATACAAATTTTAATTCTATTTTGCAGCATGGGTGTTCAACTACAACACGGCCATAGTCATGGTGGTGGTCTGGGTGGCCATGGCCATAGCCATGGTGGCAAAAGTAAAAAATCCAAAAAGTCACAACAATTGCACTCTGCAGACGATTTATCTTTAACCAATGACGATAAACCATCCAATATATTGACCAACAATTTAACCAATGACACGGGCAGTCGTAATCACATTGTTTGTCCAACACCGCCCACCGAACGCTTGGAACAGGGTGTGTCTCCAGATGCTGAATTACCAGCAGCAGGCTTACAGACATTCTCGTATCAAAATTCACGTTCCATAAGTGAAGTACATCCCGAAATGTCAGCTGTGGCGGCCGAGACTTCTGTTGGAGGTCATCATCATGGTGGTTTGGCTGGAAAGGAGGCACAAAATTTGAATGTCAGGGCCGCCTATATACATGTGCTGGGCGATATAGTACAGAGTGTTGGTGTATTTTTGGCTGCGTTGGTTATTTACTTTAAACCTGAATGGGCCATAGCTGATCCAATTTGTACGTTTATCTTTTCGATTATTGTGCTCTTTACCACGTTTGCCATTATCAAGGATGCTTTATTGGTGAGTACGGATGCGGGTGTGTGTGTTTTGTGAGGAACATTCATTAATTATTAAATTTGAAACATAAAAAGGAATTTATGACTGTATTTTTGTTGTATTTTTTTTTTCGTTTTATTGTTGAACCACAATATTTTGTTAATTTTTTTTCGGTTGTTGTTTTATTGTGTTCCATTTGTAACCAAAAACTCATTTATCATCGCCTTACATTTACACAATAAACAACAACAATCCGCACACAAATATACTCGAAATACATGCATAAATATACTCCTCATTTACATACATTTTTAATACAAAAACAAAAACTTGAATTTCTTTTTTTTTTCGAGTGTATTTTTATTTTTTTAACTCACTGTATGTATGTATCTCTCTTTGTCTCTGTTTTCGGTTCATAATGTAAATTCATGCAACAGCGTATTTGGTTTTTTGTTCGTCGGTCTGTGTGTGTGTTGTTTTCTTTTTTTGTTCATCGTTGGCATTGTTGTTGTTTATTTATTTTTTTTATTTATTTCAAATTGTTTTTGTTTTAATTTTTTTCATTTTCGTTTTTATTCGCATTGTTGAGTTGAGTTTTGTTTGTTGTTCCCTTTCCTGTGCCATAAAATTAAAATAAATGAAAATGGAAAAATAGAAGAAAAAACTCCACGAAATAAAAATGAATTCAAATCGCCTCGCCACTAGAGATTTTTTTAAAAATTTTATAACGAAAGCTTATTTTATAATTTGATGTTGTTCAGCAAAATGTCAGGCAAGAAAAAAGAAGAAAAACCCTGAAAACGAAAAATATTTATTTTATTGTTTAGCTTTAGTGGCGTAACACAAAAAAAAAAAAAACACAGTGGTTTGAAGAAATAATATGAATGGAAAAAAAATGTTTATGTGTAACGGGTGTGACACTGTGAGCTTTAGTGGCGTAACACAAAAAAAAAACACAGTGGTTTGAAGAAATAATATGAATGGAAAAAAAATTTTTATGTGTAACGGGTGTGACACAACATAGAATATTAGTGAATGGTATTCAAACTTCACCTATGTAGCTGTAACAAAAATTCTAAAGATTTTAAAAAATATATTTTTTGTAACGGGTGTGACACAACTTTCAAATTTCAATATCTTTTTTAAACATTCCTTTATTAATAATATGCACTCCAACAATAACACTAAGAACAAAGATTTTTTATAACGGGTGTGACACTACATTTAAAATTTCAAAACCTTAGTTAAATATTCCTTCATTAGTAATATGTATGTACTCCAATAATAATATCAATAACCGGTACTTTTTTGTAACGGGTGTGACACAACATTAAAATTTCAAAATCTTAGTTAAACATTCCTTTATTCATAATATGCACTACAATTAATACCACTAAGAACATACACATTTTTGTAACGGGCGTGAATTAATTGAATTGAATTAAAAATTCGCATGCCTATAATATCTAATATAATAATAATACAAGAACACCATTTGTTTGTGTAACGAATGTGACACTATATTTAATACTATTTTCAAATTGATTTAGAACTTCTCATACCTATACTAACTGATCTAATAATGATGTCAACAATACGGGAGCTAAATTTCTCACGCATATGGCAACTAATGTAATAATAATTCAAACAACATACTATTCTCTTGTAACGGTTGTGACGCAATAATTAATCTTCATAGCTCCAGTTAAATATTCATATTAATAACGAGTAGTTCAATAATAACACAAAGAGTATCATTTTGTTTTGTAACGGGTGTGACACTGCATGCAAGGTTTTTGTATTGTGTTAAAATGTATATTAAACTGACCCTTGCCTTACAGCAAATTTTTAATCAATAAACCTATCACAGTGATTGTTGTTCTCTTACCCAATTTCATTGTCCATACTATCCTGGAATGGTTGAGTGTGGGCCACAATAGACTGAATAATCTACAATGTCCTATATCGCGTCTCACCTTCAAGGCAAACGGACTATCTACTATACTTGAAACTGCATTCCTTCATTCTTTCATTTTAAAGCCGTTTGTAAATATCATCCAGAGCAAATTGTCGAAGTTATGTACCCTGTCCTCTAAGGACTCTCTTTAACTTTGAAAAATCTGTCATACTCGAACCTTCCATATCCGAACCTCTTCATATGTCATCAGAAAGTTTCTTGCCGCCATGAATTTTTTACAATTTTTGTATTTATATGCTCTAACACCATCTATATTTTAATGTCACACCCGTTATTGCTTTGAAGTGCATTGAATATAATATTTTTGTATGATATTGTTTCACATTGAAAGCATTTTTAGAATGTAACGGGTATGTTAAGTTAATTTAATGAGTGTTTGTTAATATTAAAATCAATTCTTTGAATTGTTTTACTATGTATGACTTAGGCTTTTGTCACACCCGTTACATATTTGTCACACCCATCGCATCGCACAATTTATTTCTTTTATTTTTATTGTAACTGTTCACTGCTTAGAAGTATAATTCATGAGTTTCCAGAATGTCACGGGTGTGACACATTATTTTAATGTGTTTGAGGGTTTGTAAATAATAAAATCATTTCTTTGATTGATTTTGTTTCATTATATAAAAACTTTTGCATGTGTTAAAGTTCAAGTGTTGTACCCTTTATATTTTAGGTCACACCCATTTCATTGCAAAATTTGCGTCTTTCGTTTATTTTTGCAACTTTTTTATTGCTGAAGAATGGAATAAATATATTTTGAAAATGTAACGGGTGTGACAAACTAATATAATGGATGTGGAGATTTGTAAATATTAAAATAATATCATTAAGGTATTTGATTTTATTAGATACATTGAAGTCGCCGTGGTCTAGTAGGTAGTGTGTTGGGTTCAAATCCCAGGCCCAGACATCACAACAAAATACAAAAAGTATTTCTTCGGTGACTGCCTCTTAGCAGATTTCTGGCAAAAACTCTGAGAGTAAATAAAAATTTTCATGAAAAGTTTCCCAAAAAAATCTGTCGTCGGAGTCGACTTTAAATTGTAGGTCCCGCCACTCATGTATAAACATTAACACGCACAACATAAGTAGTGTAAGAAACTAGGTCGCAATCCTGACTGAAGGGTTGTAGTGACCAATTACGTATGTATATACATTTTTGCCGTTACCGATTTATTTCAAATCCGTTGCATTAGATATTGGATTTTCATTTCTTTTTTTATTTAACTTTTTTGCCTGTCAAATTTTCAGAGTCACACCCGCTACAGTTTTTGTCACACCCGTTACATAAGATAGTTTATTTTTGTTTTTTTCTTTTTGTTTAAATTTTTTCGCCAATTAAACCACTGTAACCTGTATTATTGTTTGTATTGTTATTGCTGCTTCTAGGCTTTATGATTATTTTGTTAACAATTGTGATTCTCTTGTTCATTTTGTGTATAATTTCCTTTTATTTTTAATATCATTTCATTTTTTAATTTTTATTTTTTTAATTTTATTTTCATATCAAAAAACAACAACAAAAATTTGTGGCTGCCTTGCCTGATTTACCTCTCGCTGGATTTCTATACAATCAACACACACAAACATACATACAAATTTACAAACACGTAACTTTAATGCCTGTCAACGCCTGCGGTTAAAAATGATAAATTTACATTTATGACTATGGAACGCGCGTGTGTATGCGGATGTGTATGTATGTCAACAATACCACTGTGTTGCTAACATTGGCACCGATGGGCCTTACTCTCGCTCTCTCTCTCTCTCTCTCTCGCTTGCTGCTATTGCCATTCAAAACAAACCACAAACAACGATAAACAAAATATCAAAATCTATTGTGTTACAATTGCTTGTGCTATTAACATTTCATACATATATGCGTACGTACACGGCTGTATGTGTGTGTGCCGTTTTTAATAGGTCCTTATGGAGGGTACACCCAGCTATTTGCATTATACGGAAGTTCTTAATATTTTCCAACAAATCGAGGGCGTACAACGTGTTCATAATTTGCGTATTTGGGCTTTAAGCATTAATAAAATTGCGTTATCTGTGCACTTGGCAATTGGTAAGTACAAATAATAACAACAACAATAGCAACAATCAACATCATTAATTCAATAACACACTTACACATTAACTCTTAACTACTGTATGTATGTATGTGTGCGAGTACAAAACGAAAAGAGTTTTAACAACCAACCATCATAACAACGTGATTTTATTAAGACTACCACACCACTACCCACCACGGTACATGACTATGAGTTTATGAATGCATATGAGTGTTGAAAAGAAAAACACAAAAAACCAAAACAAAAACAAATTTTTATCAGTAGTTCGTTCGTTCGTTCGTTCATATTCGTTACAAGTCTCTTTAGGTTCTCAATGGCTTGTTTTATGAGTTGATATTTGTGTATGTGTATGCATGAGTGTATTACACAATAAACAATGATACTAAACACCAATAACAACATTAACTACAATACCACAAGCAGTGGTTGTGTATAGGAGAGTGTATAACAGTGTTTTACTGATTGTTTAATTATCTCTCTTTCTCTCTCTCTTTCTCTCACTGTTTTTTTTTTGCATTCACATTCCTTTATTAGTGCTCACTCATAATAACTGTGTAGCTCACTTATATATTTTTTTTGCGACTCCTTTGTTTTTCTATGAGTAAAA
Source organism: Sarcophaga variegata (assembly GCA_932273835.1). NCBI lineage: Eukaryota > Metazoa > Arthropoda > Insecta > Diptera > Sarcophagidae > Sarcophaga > Sarcophaga variegata. Next base: position 10,979,273 of record OW026361.1, on the reverse strand, counting down.
GCATGCCTATCGTCACACTGTTTTCTCCTCTTATGTTTCTCTCATTTGTTTTGTTGTTGTTGCTCTCAGCTAATTTTGAATTACTAATTGTTATTGTATATGAGAGTTTATTATTCTTGTGTAATGAGCACCATTTATTATCAGCAAAATTATTTTGTATGCTTGCACGCGTTAGTGTGTGTGTGTGTAAGAGTAAATGTTAGAAATTATGTTCTCTTGATTTAATTTGATTTAAAGGCTAATGATTGCCATCAGTCTTTGTCTCATTATTTTAATATAAATACAAGGAAATGGCAATGGAAACTCTTTTTTTTTGTTTTAGAAAGGGGAACTCATTTATTAGCAATAAAATGTTATAAAAAAGGGGGCGAAAAAAGATGAGGAATATTAATTATTATGTTATTAAATTGTACCAAAAATGGAGAAGAATTCTCATGTATTGTTTTCAGAAAAAATATTCTGGGATAAATCCTCACTGATATTAAAACAAAGTGGAAATTTATCGTATTTTAAAACACTTTTGCCAGAAGGTAAGTTATCGAATTCCTTATGCGTATATTCTGAGAGGACTTCAAGAGCCTAAGAACACAAAAAGAAAATTGGGCAATGTGTTGTTGGCCGTGAAGAATGTGTCTTTGTTGTCAAGTCGCAATTCTCCAAGTTGAGATTGAAGAAAGTCATTAAGCATGGCTCTTTACCTCCAGTCTATAGCGGTCGTTAAGTCAATGTACATACACACAGTTACTAAAGTATACATACGGTTAACAAATTTCAGAAACTTGTTAACCAATCCGTTTTCGTTGAAAATCTTTATAGTTTCCCCGATTTTAAAACGGTCTTTTGCATTGCTTAAAAAATTTCTGAAATTGAACTGAATTGTGGCCCTGCACAGACCCACAAAAGTATACATCCGATTAACAAATTTCACAAATTTCTGAACCAATGCAAAAGACCGTCTTAAAATCGAAGAAAGATGTCAGACAATTATAAAGATTTTCAACGAAAACGGATTGGTTAAAAAATTTCTGAAATTTGTTAACTGTATGTATACTTTTGTGGCTGAGCGTACATACATAATAGGCCATTACAACCTTTCAGTCAGAATTACGGCCTAGGTCTCACACCACGTGTGTGTTAATTTTATACATGAATGGCGGGACCTAAATTTTAAAGTCGATTCTGAAAGAAAGATTTTTTGAGTAACTTTTCATGGGAAATTTATTTACTCCCAAAGTTTTTGCCAGAAATCTGCTGAGAGGAAGAGGAATATTTTTCATATTTCATTTTGTTGGAGATGTCTGACCTGTGGTTTGAACCCTGTCCTCACGTTCAATAAGCCAACACACTACCTACTAGACTACGACGACTTCACTATGGGCTTTTCGGAAAAATAAGAACCTTTGACGCCTGTGACGTAAACACCACTCAACATAGTACTTTGTTAGGTATGATGTTTCTCCGTATGTTATACTCGGATTTTCATTGGCTTATAAAAGCGAAAACTGCCTATTCACGTACCTGCTATTGCTCATGACAATTTTCGAATAAACTTTGCCTTCCATGCGATTGTAGTTCAGGATGGTTGAAGTTTAGCAGGTAGTGTTTTGTGTGTACTCTGTAAGTCCTTAATAAAAATCTGTGTACTGAGAGGTTTGATGGTTCTCCGTATGTTATTTTCGGATTTTCATTGCCTCTTAAAGACTAAAATCTGCTTATTCACTTGACTGCAATTGCTCATGACAATTTTCGAAGAAACGTTGCCTTCCACGCGATTGTGGTTAAAGGTTAGCACAAGGTCTTCTGTATGTATTCTATAAGTCCTTAGTAAAAATCTGTATACTGAGAGGTTTGATGGTTCTCCGTATGTTATTTTCGGATTTTCATTGCCTCTGAAAGGCTAAAATCTGCTTATTCACGTGACAACAATTGCTCATGACAATTTTCGAAATAGCTTTACCTTCCACGCGATCACGATTTAGCGTGTCTTGAGCAGAAGTTATGCTCGCATTGCGGTTAAGGGCTAGCAGTTGGTGTTGCTTAAGTCCCTCAGTAAAAATCTCTGTACATACTGCTGTAAATCCCTCAGCAAAAACCTCTGAAAAGATTGCTGTGTGTTGGGGTTCATCCCCTCGCTCAAATGACTTCCTTTCAACAGTTTTCTGTCAAAATAAAAGATTTCTTTCTAAAAGTCTGTCCTTCAAAGTGGGCTTCCCAAAACCCATGAATAATATCAACACTCCCAACATGGGTGGTGTGAGAAGCTAAATACCTGGCTCAAAAGTCTTTCATTCGGAGCGGAGTTTACAATGCTGGTTCCGAAACTTATGAATGAAATTAGCACACACAATATGGGGGGTGTGAGAAGGTTAGGTTAGGTTAGGTTAGAGGACGTGTACTTGTCAATAAAGACAAGTACAGAACCCGGAGGTCGAAATGACCCATTGTACAACGTCCTTACAGAGGGAAGGATAATAGAGGGATTAAAAAGGAGAGGAGCGGTGTGAGAAGCTAGATTGTAATTCTGACTAAAAGGTTTTATTAACCAATTACGTAAGTAAGTTAGTAAAAACTGCCACCTATTGATGCCTAATTATGTGGCAGACCATTTGGTCGTCGATATTACGAACTCTTCTCTGAAATTTTCAACTACAGCCACGATATGCTGTTGCCTTATTCAGTGATATACAGATGCAATCTGTAGACGGCTTAAAGGTTTAGCAGAAATGCTGTATTGGATTCAGAGCACCTTTCCTTTGACTTTTCCTTTCAATAACTTGGGGTACAGGTTTGTAACGCTGCTTTTCATTATGCTGCACGGCATATCAGTGATGTACGGCGTATGTTCATACCAATTGCTTAAGGAAACGATATGCTCTGGAATCCTTATAACGGGTGATGTACAATTGTACAATCCCAATACGATATCCCAGTGGTAACGAAACTAGCGGTATGGACTTCATTAACAACCAGAATAGACGTACCATGTGTACTGTATAGACCTCTTATAGCGCAGCATTAAGTCTCCGCTTTAAGTAAGTTGAATAATACTCCAACCATTTGGCTCACGTTCGAATAAGAGGCTCAGTCATTGTCGGAGCAACCATAGACAAACATATGACCATAATGGGTGATTTTTTAGGCTATTATCTTTTTGGCAACACTGGTTTAAACAGCTGACGCACGTTTCGTGTTTTGTTTCACTGTCAAACATCTTCAGTTTGGTCTTTAATTTAACCATGAATCGTCTTACAAACGAACAACGCTTGCAAATCATTGAATTTTATTATCAAAATGCTTGCGTTTGTTAAGGAAGTTCATCGCGCGCTTCTTCCATTTTATGGTCAGTTTAATCGACCCACTGAAGCGGCTATTCGGGCTATTGTGACCAAATCTCGCACCAAATTTACATTGTTGGACATTAAACCACCAACACGCCGACGTAGAGTGCGAACTGAAGAAAATATCGCAGCTGTATCTGCCGGCCAGTGTTAATGATGACCATCAATTATCGATTCGTTGCCGTTCGCAGCAATTGGGCCTCTGTTACTCAACAACGTGGAAAATTTTGCGGAAAGATTTAGTTGTGAAGCCTTTCAAAATACAGCTGGTGCAAGAATTGAAGCCGAACGACCTACCGCAACGCAGAACTTTTGGTGAATGGGCTCTTGGAAAGTTGTCCGAAGATCCACTTCTTTATCGAAAAATTGTGTTCAGCGACGAGGCTCATTTTTGGCTCAATGGATACGTAAATAAGCAGAATTGTCGATTTTGGAGTGAAGATCAGCCAGAAGCATTGCAAAAGCTACCAATGCATCCAGGAAAAGTCACAGTTTGGTGCGGTTTATGGGCTGGTGACATCATTGGACCGTATTTCTTCAAAGATGTTGCGAATCGTAACGTAATTGTGAATGGTGAGTGCTACCGTGAGATGATATCCAACTTTTTTTTTGCCCAAAATGCAAGAGCTTGACTTGCATGGCATGTGGTTTTAACAAGACGGTGCCACATGCCACACAGCACGCATAACAATGGACTTATTGAGAGGCGAGTTCGGTGAACATTTTATTTCACGTTCGGGACCGGTCAATTGGCCGCCTAGATCGTGCGATTTAAAGCCTTTGGACTATTTTTTGTGGGGCTATGTTAAAGCTCATGTCTCTGCAGACAAGCCCGCTTCAATTGACGCAATGGAAGACAACATTGAAGCATTTATTCGTGAGATACCGGCCGAAATGGTGGAAAGAGTATGCCAAAATTGAACTAAGCGGATGGAGCATTTGAGGCACAGTCGCGGTCAACATTTGCATGAAATAATCTTCAAACATTAAATTACATATAACGTACTATCGATTCAAATAAAGATTTCATGCATTTTTCTGAATTTTATGTTTTTTTTTTTGAAAAATTTTCCTATAGCTCTTAAAAAATCACCCATTACTCCCTATTGTGTAGGCAAGATATGTGTTTTTATTAACCCCCCCTGCTATGGATATTTCTAAACATGTTATCTGTACAAATAGGCAGTGATCTGCAGTTCCACCTAGTCCTTGTATTATTTAAGCCACTGTGGTGATTTAATTTTTTTTTGATTAAGTGAACTCCTGTTTTGGAATACAGTGTCTTGATATTAAGAACGTTATGTGCCTAGATTGCAACGATTAGTTTCCTAAGCTTTCTAAAGTGAAATATACCCTCAATCCTCTTCTCCGCCAGTCTCCGTTACAAAAAAATCTCTGCTTTACCCATGAGTTCTTGAGTTGGATAAGAAATATGTTCCAACCATTAAGAAAACTTTTTTCTTTTTTTTTTTTTTGATATAAAAAGAAGACGAAGAATTCTTCATATTAATCTTTAAGGAAATAATGCAGGGAATGCAACATATTCCAGCATTTAGAGAGAGAAAAAAAGAAAAGAAAATGAAAGAAATTTTGAAGAGCAAATCATGTATAATTTATTTCAAACGCTAACAAAACCACAAAAACACTTTCGTTTTAAGGAGATGCTGCTGCTGCTGTTGCTGCAATACACTCCGTGTCTCAATCTTTGGGAAGAAAGGTAGACAGAAAATGATAGACAAGCGAACGCCATACATACTTTGAACTCAAATAACCTTCTTCTGCTTCGTGTACCTGTGGTATATGTTTAAGGGAATTACCGTGTAAGAGTAAATCTTTGCAGCGCAAATAAAGTCAAATAACCAGTCACTCAGCCATGCCATACCAGCAATCATCTTAACAATGTTGCCGGTGTTGTTGCTATTTAAGGCATTCAAACGTAACGTAAGGTAACGTAACGTAACCAATGTAATGCAACTCTTGCTGAATATAACTGCAGGCCATTTATTAAACGCATGCATCGTTGCTTCGTTGCATGTAAACCTGTGTTCATTGCATGAATCTTTAAATGAAAAGCAAGAAAAAAAGGCAACCGAAAACCACAGCAGCTAAAGGCTGAGGCTGGCATTCCAAGGTTACTCTAACCAAACGTTAAGAGGGAACTCTAAAGAATTCAACCAAAAATTATTGACGAAGAAAACGAAAAAAAAAACAAAGAATGGAAAGACGTCAAAATGAAAGGTGGTGTACAAATTTGAAAAACTAATATTTTAACACAGAGGTTGAGAATGCGAAAGAAAAGGGGAAAGAGAAAGCGGTAGAGAGAATGAAATTGCAAAAGCTAATGAATCTTAAATGCTGCACTTTGTATATGCAATACCGTTTACAGCCAATAACTAAAGCAAGGAGATTGAGATTTAAAAATTATATACGTGTTTGAGTTTGTAATATCTTAGCAGGTCTCTACATTCGGGGCTCGTATTCTTTCTTAATCCACTTTAAAACCCTTCTAATATACTGTACTTTTCATTCCTTCGCTATTAAGCCAAGAAGATCCCATGAATCTTTAACCATTCCAAGCTTCTAATGAAGTGATTCAGACCGTCAATGTCAAGGCGTGACCGTGCGTTTAGATTGTCCAAGTGATAGACACCAAACAGCCTTTTTCTCTTTCAATATAGTGTTTGGCATGTGGTTAGTAATTGAGGGGACAATCTCCTCTTTTTCCTTATCCCTACAGCTCCTTTAGAAATCGTTTGGATTTTCCTTGTGGTAGGCACCAAACAGCCTTTTTCTCTTTCGATAAGGTAATTGGCATGTAGCCAGGTGATGGTCTTCTCTCCTTCCTTACCTCTACAGCTCGTGCTGAAATCGTTTGGATCTTCCATGTGGTAGATCTTCCATGTGGTAGAAACCAAACGGCCTTTTTCTCTTTCGATAAGGTTATTGGCATGTAGCCAGTTGATGAAGAACAATCTTCTCTTCTTCCTCATCCCTACAGCTCCTGCAGAAATCCTTTTTCAAGTGTCCTAGACCAATGTGCCTCGCATGCTTGCTTCCAGAGCAATGCCCCTTAATGACCAAGACCAAATATTGAGTGTGTTTCTTTGGAGTTTAAACAGACTCCTAACCGGATTTTAGTGCCATTTTACTTCTGTTCCAAGCCGCCCGTCCTTCAATTAAAAACTTCCAGGGCTTTGGAAACACTACCAAAGGCGAGCATTCATCAGGGAGCATGATGCTCTGAGGCCTAGCAAATGGTAACCTTATTTCAACACCCCAGCCGATTCAGTTTCCTCAGACAGTTCCATATTATCTTCGAAGTAGATAGTAGGCGAAAAATAGTTTCTTCTTCTTTCCTAATCCCTACAGCTTCTTTAGAAATCGTTTGGATCTTCCATGTGATAGACACCAAACGGCCTTTTTCTCTTTCGATAAGGTAATTGGCATGTAGCCAGTAATTAAAGAACAGTCTTCTCCTCTTCCTCATCCCTACAGATCCTGTAGAAATCGTTTGTAAATGGTCTTAGACTAATGCGCCTCGCATGCTTGCTTCCACAGCAATGCCCCTTAATGACCAGGACAACCTTATCGAGCGTGTTTCTTTGGATTTTAAACAGACTTGTTGTGAACCCTTTTGTGCCATTTTGCTTGTGTTCCAAGCCGCCCATCTGGTGTTGACGGAATCCATAACAGGCATTAACAATTATAAACTTGCAGGTCTTTTGCTCCCAAGTCGAGAATTCATCAGAGAGAATTCCCACATAATCTGAAGCATGCAGAGTGTGGCCTTATTTTCCCTACCCAGACGATTTAGCTTCTGTAAACAGTTCCATATTATCTTCGATTTAACCTGATAAGATTACATACATACATATATACATAATTGGACATTACAACCTTTCAGTCAGGATTACGGCCTAGCTTCTAACACCACTTATGTTGTGTGTGTTAATTGTATACATGAGTGGCGGTACCTACAGTTAAAAGTCGACTCCGAATGACAGATTTTTGAGAAACTTTTCATGGCAATTTTTATTTACTCTTGCCAGAGTTTTTGCCGGAAATCTGCTGAGAGGAAGTCGCCTATGAACTATTTTTTAATATTTTCGTTTTGATGTCTGACCTGGGGTTTGAACCGTCTAGTAAGCCAACGCACTACCTGCTAGACTACGGCGACCACACCTCACAAAATTTGTTTTTTGTTTGGCGTGTGAGTTAGGGTTCAAAATGCCTTCGCACTTACATTGACCGTCGTCAGCTGCGTCGAGTGGGGCTTCCACTAAAACAATACCTCCTCCTCTTCTGGCGATACTCCCTTCCCGGGACGGCTATCTGCATTACTTCGGGAAGGGCCCAGAACGACGTCCTGTTAAGGACCGTTGTCTACTCTCCCACGTCTGGGTATGCCATATTCGAAGCCAGCTTCATGCTATTGGCTCGTACTGTATCAAGGTCGACCTTCTTCCTGTAGAGTACACATTCTACGTATCTTCTCACAACGCTCCACTTCGTCTCGCTTTCGAGCATTGCGTCAACAATGTTGTCTGGTGTGAATTCGCCAATCTGTCCCATCAGCACATTCTTCTCGTCTTGCCATTTCATGCAATGGAGGAATGTGTGTTCAGCGTCGTCACTCATTTTCTCGCAATAAATGCAGCCAGGATCATTCACCTTGCCCATGCGGTGTAGATATTGTCGGAAATAACCATGACCCGAAATAAATTGGATCAGGAAGTAGTTAATTTCCCCAAAATTTCTCTCTGTACATGCTTCTGTAGATGGAATAAGTCTAGCAGTCCACCTTCCACTGGTTTCATCGCTCCATCTACTTTGCAATCGCGTATGGTTTGAGATCTGATATCTGCGGTACTAATGGCGAGGTTTTCCCTCTTCGCTTTCCATAATCTTCTTCGCTCGAATGCCTATCGCACGGTCTCTGGCGCCGCAGTCCTCGTGATCACCGGTGAGACACCTATCTGCATACTTATCTCGAGTGGAATGTGAGCCAATGTCATCAGTATGATGCGGGCTCTAGTCCGTGGTTCTCGAGCCATATCTGCGTCCTTATCACGACTTGATTCAGTTTTATCCTGGCCTCCTCCATATCGCGCGCTGAAATTACTGCCACTATGTCATCCGCGTATCCCACGAGGTATGTGTCTTCTGGCATCTCTACACCCAAGATATCGTCATAGCTCAGGTTCCAGAGGTCAGGCCCCAGATCCCTGATCCCTGAGCTGCACCAGACGTGATCCCTACGGTCCTCCGGCCTTCGGGTGTGTCGTAGAGAAGCTTGCGATCCTTCAAGTAGCTGCGTAATATTCTCAGAAGGTACATAGGAATCCGAAATCTTTCCCGTTGTGCTTTAATGATATCCTCCCATCGTAGACTGTTAAAAGCATTACGCACATCGAGCGTGGTAAGGACGACAATCCGCCTCACAAGATTAGAGTGCATTAATGGCGGCCTGACTGTCAGTTACCGGAAATTAACTTCTGTTAGGATTTCATCTCTGGTATCAGCAGGCTAGTGAGATGTTTCTGTTTTGGTCATTGGATCTTTCTTTTCCATTTTCTATACGTTGAATAACTCCCCTTTGTTTCGGTCTCTTTACTTTTCTGCCAGTATACTAGAGGTTTTGATAAGCAAGTATGCTTGATTTGACTTACTTTCATGAACGTTCCTATAATCGACAGCTTATAGCCTCTGAATGGAGCTGTCTCACCATATATAACGGGTGATTTTTTAGCTATTATCTTTTTGGCAACACTGGTTTAAACAGCTCACGCACGCTTCATGTTTTGTTTCACTGTCAAACATCTTCAATTTGGTCCATAATTTAACCATGAATCGTCTTACAAACGAACAACGCTTGCAAATCATTGAATTTTATTATCAAAATGCGTTCTCTGTTAAGAAAGTTCATCGCGCACTTCTTCCATTTTATGGTCAGTTTAATCGACCCACTGAAGCGGCTATTCGGGCTATTGTGACTAAATTTCACACCAAATTTACATTGTTGGGACATTAAACCACCAACACGCTTACGTAGAGTGCGAACTGAAGAAAATATCGCAGCTGTATCGGCCGGCCAGTGTTAATGATGTCCATCAATTATGGATTCGTCGCCGTTCGTAGCAATTGGGCCTCTGTTACTCAACAACGTGGACAATTTTGTGGAAGGATTTAAGTGTGAAGCCTTTCAAAATACAGCTGGTGCAAGAACTTAAGCCGAACGACCTACCGCAACGCAGAATATTTGGTGAATGGGCTCTTGGAAAGTTGTTTTTCTTTATCGAAAAATTGTGTTCAGCGACGAAGCTCATTTTTGGCTCAATGGATAGGAAATAAGCAAAATTGTCGATTTTGGAGTGAAGATCAGCCAGAAGCATTGCAAAAGCTACCATTGCATCCAGAAAAGTCACAGTTTGGTGCGGTTTATGGGCTGGTGGCATCATTGGACCGTACTTCTTCAAAGATGCTACGAATCATAACGTAACTGTGAATGGTGAGCGCTACCGTGAGATGATATCCAATTTTTTTTTTTGCCCAAAATGCAAGAGCTTGACTTGCATGACATGTGGTTTAAACAAGACGGTGCCACATGCCACACAGCACACGTAACAATGGACTTATTGAGAGGCGAGTTCGGTGAACATTTTATTTCACGTTCGGGACTGGTCAATTGGCCGCCTAGATCGTGCGATTTAACGCCTTTAGACTATTTTTTGTGGGGCTATGTTAAAGCTCATGTCTATACGGACAAGCCCGCTTCGATTGACGCATTGGAAGACAACATTGAGCATTTATTCGTGAGATACCGGCCGAAATGTTGGAAAGAGTATGCCAAAATTTAGCTAAGCGGATGGACCATTTGAGGCACAGTCGCGGTCAACATTTGTGTTTTTTTTTGAAAATTTTTCTTATAGCTCTTAAAAAATCACCCATTACTTTAAATTAACCTTTAACCGCTGGAAACTCGACCTAACTGCTTATTTATTCTTAATTTATTTTTGTTTTGGCAACTTCTAGAATGCGACTATTGATTTGTTATTGTAATTAATTTACTTTTCATTTACGCTCAACTAAAATCCAGACAGACATAGACAATGCTTCAATTCGACTGGTTTTGTGATTAGTTTCATGAAACCCAACCTAATTTGGAAATTTTTTTTGTTTGTTTTAAATTTTCAAAACAAAGCTTGTGTAGCATGTCCTTAATTTCCTTTCACCCATGCCTTTAAGTAAGATTTTCTTTGAAAATAAAAGAAATTCAAATCTTTTCCTAAACGTATAACGAGAATAATTTCTTATGTTGTATACTTTTTTGTCGAGTTCTTTTCATACAAAACGAAGTGAAAAATAATTTATTGTTTAAGGAAGTTTACAGTTTATGTCCTGATGCTCCTCTTTTTTTTTCTTTCTTTCTTTCCTTCTTTCTTTTGCTTTTACGTTGTGCTCCTGCTGTAAAGTTTAACCTTGTCTTTCGACATTAGACCAGGAAGTATGGAAATAAAGTATAAACGAATGAATGATTTTTGCAAAAAAAGGACGAAAGAAAAAAGGCGAAAGAAATTCGTTAGAAAAAGTATAACTTTTGAGACAAGACAAGTTTTGTTGCGTTTTCCAAGTTTGAAAGCGAAATGATTAATGCGAACTGAAGGCACAAGAGCCAACATGAGGAAAAAACTACAGAAAAAAAAAACGAGGGACACTTGCAGTCATGTGGAAAGGAAAAGTTGCGGGATTTCTTCTGCTGTTTTCGGCATACAAACTTACACACGTAAAATTTATGGCTTTTAAATGGTAATACAGGAGGTAAAAAAGAAAATACAGGAAAGGAAAAATATATTTCTTAAGCGAGTTTAAATTATTAAATTGTTAACATAACCTAAAAAAAATTTAAATTATTGCAAACAATACCCAAAGACAACTTCGCCTCATCATTGAAAGCCAAAGTCGTTCAAGTGCTATTCAAGTTTTATTCAGTTTTTTGTTTAGTTTTGTTTGTTTTGTAGTTTATCTGTGTTAAACAAACAAAATTTTATTTGTTTCGAACTCCTTAACTTAATTATCATAATTAATCTAATCATAATGAAGTGGAAAACAACAATTATTGTTGGTTTTAAGTGACCCATTAAAAATAAAATTAAACTCCTCATAAAAATTATTTTCATTTCGTAGAATTTTCAAAATTACAAAACCCCGCTCTTTTTCCCTCAGCCATGATTTTGTTGTGTTGCAACACAACTCCTCCTACTCGTTGTGTGGTGTGGTTTCAACAAAAACAACTTCGTCATCGTCACCATTATCAGCCACCATGATCCTTACCTCTCTCCTAAAACTTTATTTGTTTCGCAAAATATTTTTCGGTTTTTTTTTCAAATTTTAGTTGAGTTGGTGGTTCTGATTATATTTGTGTCTGTGTGTGTGTGGACCTTGATATTATTTTAAATACAAAACTTTAAATGGAAATTAGTTTTGTTGGGCAATTCTTCCCCAAGGCGTTTTTGTGTGTTGGTTTTCATTTTTTGTTGTTGGAAAATTGCAGTGGAGGCAGTGTTATCTGATGCCCTACATCTTCAATGCGTTGATTTGGTATCAAGCCTTTAATTGGAGCCCATAAGGGATTTCATTCGCCGTAGTCTAGTAGGTACTGTGTTGGCTTATTAGGTTGAAACCCCAGGTCAAACATCTCCAACAAGAACGAAATATGAACGAAATATTTCTTCGTCGACTACGTCTCAGCAGATTTCTGGCAAAAACTCTGATAGTAAATCAAAAATTGCCATGAAAAGTTTCTCAAAAAATCTGTCGTTCGGAGTCGACTTTAAACTGTAGGTCCCGCCACTCATGTATAAAATTAACACACACAACATAAATGCTGTGAGAAACTAGGACGTTGTACAATGGGTCAATTCGTCCTCCGGCTACTGTACTGGTCTCAATTGACAAGTACACGTCCTCTGACCTAACCTAACCTAATGGTGTGAGAAGCCAGGTCGTATTCCTGACTGAAGGGTTGTAATGACCAATTATGTATATACAGTGGTAGCCTTATAATTAGAAACGATGTTTCTGGAACAGAGTTCTCTGGAGTGACGAATCTAAGTTTAATTTGTAACAATCTGATGGAAAAACGAATGTAAGACGTCCTCCAAACAAAGCCTTTGATTCCAGGTACACAGTGAAAACTATAAAACAAATTAACAAACATACATGTTGCTAAGTCGTTTCTAATTATAAGGCCACCACTGTACGTAAGGGATTTCAGATGAGTGCTCTATGGTTACGAGAGAGAGCCTATAATTGCGAATGTCTAATTGCCTTGAAATGGTGGGACTAATGAAGTTACTTATCTGGCATGAAAGTAACCGCTTTAGTGTACTACCTTTTACCATTCATTGGGAGTCGTAAGATTCTCAGTTTTTATATCACAAAGTTACAGAAAAGGAGCAGCTATCGTTGAACCAATTGTCCGCCAAACTGAACATACTTTTGAGTTCAAAGCCCTTACTTACTTCCTTACTTAACCGGCCATTAACAACTCGATTAATTAGTAGGATAGTAGGCTTTCATGCGGCACATTGCTCTCCTATCTTATTTACTTGCTTACTTAACCGGCCATTAACAACCTGATTAACGGATTTCGGTCTGCCTTACTACATTCTTCCAGGCGCCTCTGCTTATTGCGCGCCTACTCCAGTTGGTCACCTCAATCAATGGCAGGGCTTCCTCGTTTTGGTCCTTCTAACGCAAACAAGGTCGTTCTCTTTGCTGACTTCCACAGATCTCCGCATTAAATATCCGTTTCGCCGGAGCATCCTCCACCATTCGAATGACATGGCCGCTGGATGTTATTATGCTGCACAACATCCATGTCGTTGAGGAGCTTATACAGCTCACTGTTGGATCGGATGCGGAAATCATCGCCAACTCGTACTGGACCGAAGATCTTACGTAGGACTTTTCTCTCGAATACTTTGAAGGCTGCTGCATCAATGCTTAATAGTGTCCATGCCTCTGAGCCATAAAGAAGCACGAGGAGGATAAGCCTTTATAACACTTAAATTAGTTGCTAACAGTATGAAAATTCTAGAGTCATTTTATCGCTAGGTCTCTAGGTTCTGAATTAAGGTTTAAAATAAAAATGAGACTCCAGTAAATATCCATGTCAGAGAAGGCCAATACTGAACCTTAATAACTGAGTCTTAGGGTGCGAACAGAGTGAGCGCTGAAAGCCGAGCCGAGATTGTCATTGCGATAAAGATTGTCAGTGCGATAAAACTGATTACATACCAGTCAATACAAATAATCTTGTGTATAACACAGTGAACGCCGACAAGGGCAGAGATCAAAGCCGATGAGTACGAGAAAACAGTTTCAAAGCGTTTTGCGCGCTTTTTTGCATTGTTGATGTTTACTTCTTAGTGTGCAGTCGAGACATGAAAGCAAAACACATGCAATAAACAGAATTTCAGCGCTGATTCTCGCATTCACTGTGTTATATACAAATTTTCTTCTCGCATGAAAATAAGCTCGGCTCGGCTCCGTTCGGCACAGCGCTTACTCTGTTCGCACCCTTAGATTACTTAGTTGAAAATAGAATTCCGCTTTCTGTTAAGTAAATGTAAGAACAGTAGTGTGTGTTAGGGATGCCAAACCGGATTGATTTTTAAAAATCATGGGATTTGGGATTTCGAAATTCGGGATTTTCGCGATTGGCATCCCTAGTGGTGTATATTTAAAAGCTGAACCATACAGTCTTTCTCTCACTGAGTATTTCTTCTGTTCTCCAGGTCTCTTTCACGTATTTATGTGATTGGTATGTAACAATCCATTAATTGAGAGAACTCCGAATGATGGTTCCTGGCCATGCTGACGAACTATCAGTTTATGTTTGAAGCGAACACTTTTTTTCAATATGGCAACTCTTAGAACTGGACGGTTGATTTGTCATTGTAAGTTTTTTCTGTCTTTGAGGGTGGTTTCTTAAGCAGTTTTGTTATTATAATTTGAGTTCTGAATACCGTTTCATAGCTTTTCTGATCACTGTTTGTCTATAATTGATACGACAAATACTGATTCTCTTGTTCTTATTCGAACATGGACCGAATGGTTGGTATACTATTGAACTCAACGAAAACGAAGGCTTAGTGCTTGAGTACAGAGGTATTGGTTTGCCCTGTAACAAAGCGGTGAATCTCTCACATCTACTTCTGAGATACATGGTATGTGTATTCAGCTTGTTAATGAGGTCCATGCGGCTAGGTTCGTTAACATAAGGATATCATAATGGGTGATTTTTTAAGAGCTATAAGAAAATTTTTCAAAAAAAAACAACACATAAAATTCAGAAAAATGCATGAAATCTTTATTTGAATCGATAGTACGGTATGTGTAATTTAATGTTTGAAGATTATTTCATGCAAATGTTAACCGCGACTGGGCCTAAAATGGTCCATCCTCTAAGTCCAATTTTGGCATACTCTTGCCATCATTTCGGCCGGTATCTCACGAATAAATTCTTCAATATTGTCTTCCAATGCGTCAATTGAAGCGGGCTTGTCTGTATAGACATGAGCTTTAACATAGCCCCACAAAAAATAGTCTAAAGGCGTTAAATCGCACGATCTAGGCGGCCAATTGATCGGTCCCGAACGTGAAATATACGGTTTACCGAACTCGCCTCTCAATAAGTCCATTGTTACGCGTGCTGTTTGGCATGTGGCACCGTCTTGTTGAAACCACATGTCATGCAAGTCAAGCTCTTGCATTTTGGGCAAAAAAAAGTTGGATATCATCTCACGGTAGCGCTCACCATTCACAGTTACATTACGATTCGCAGCATCTTTGAAGAAGTACGGTCCAATGATGTCACCAGCCCATAAACCGCACCAAACTGTGACTTTTTCTGGATGCATTGGTAGCTTTTGCAATACTTCTGGCTGATCTTTACTTCAAAATCGAAATTCTGCTTATTTACGTATCCATTGAGACAAAAATGAGCCTCGTAGCTGAACACAATTTTTCGATAAAGAAGTGGATCTTCGGCCAACTTTCTGAGTTGCGGTAGGTCGTTCGGCTTCAATTCTTGCACCAGCTGTATTTTGAAAGGCTTCACACCTTAATCCTTCCGCAAAATTTTCCACGTTGTTGAGTAACAGCGGCCCAATTGCTGCGAACGGCGACGAATCGATTATTGAGGGTCATCAGTAACACTGGCCGGCCGATACAGCTGCGATATTTTCTTCAGTTCGCACTCTACGTAAGCAGCGTGTTGCTAGTTTAATGTCCAACAATGTAAATTTGGTGCGAAATTTAGTCACAATAGCTCGAATAGCCGCTTCAGTGGGTCGATTAAACTGACCATAAAATGGAAAAAGCGCGCGATGAACTTTCTTAACAGAGCACGAATTTTGATAATAAAATTCAATGATTTGCAAGCGTTGTTCGTTTGTAAGACGTTTCATGGTTAAATTGTAGACCAAACTGAAGATGTTTGACAGTGAAACAAAACACGTGCGTGAGCTGTTTAAACCAGTGTTGCCAATAAGATAATAGCTAAAAAAAATCACCCGTTATGATCATATGTTTGTCTATGGTTGCTCCGACAATGACTGAGCCTCTTATTCGAACGTAAGCCAAATGGTTGGAGTATTATTCAACTTACTTACAGCGGAGACTTAATGCTAAGGAACAGATATTTTCATCTGCCCCTTAAGAGGTACACACGGTACGTCTATTCTGATTGTTAATGAAGTCCATACCGCTAGTTTCGTTACCATAAGGATATCGTATTGGGATTGTACAATTGCACATTGGGGTGTTGAGTTTGAACTGTTTCGATTAGTTTCGATGATTAGTTGCGTCTTATTTGGATGTCATACTAACATCCGATATTGATACTCAAGAGGGGCATATACGAGTCCTTTGTCTAGCATGCCTAACCCAACACTATGTGGAGACTGCATTGTTCCTAAATTTTAACAAAACTTTTCATTTCTTTGGCTGCATAGGGTAATAAGAGTTCATATTCGTTTAATTGGAAACTAAATTTTCATTACCTGTTATGAGTTGCTATTCTTACGCTCACAAAAAATGGTAATTAAAGTAAAGAATTAAAATCGGAATTTACAGGAGAATAATGAATTAGAGTTTCAACACGAGTACGCCTTTTTTATGTTTTTAATTTCTTTTCATGAATTAACATTTTTCTTCGAGTGTAAAAGAAATTATTGCATTGCATTGCCTTGCGTTAACTAACAAACACAGCAACAGCAACAGCAACAACAACAATAACAATAAAAAAAATAGGAGAAGAAAAATTTTGTTAAAGAGAAAACTTTCGTATTTTAAACGGAAATTAGCCGAAATTATGTTTCATGAGGGGCCAGCAACGATGACGACCATGTCGATGATGATGACAATTGCACCCGCACGATGATGATGATGATGACGATGCCTAATGTTTTCTGTATAGTATGATGCTGGTACATCTTTTCCTCCTAGCTTCGTTTTTATTTCCATTTGTTCTGCAACGATTGTCATTTTATTGTTGTTTCCACATTTCAATTTTAATTTTATTTTCATTCATTTTAACGTATTTTTTTTATGAATTTCTGCAGTTAATGAATAAGTTTTCATCAGTTTTTTTTATTCCTTTTAATTCCATTGTTGGGGTTAAAAGTTGGTCTGCGGTTGAAATTTTTTTTTTGGTGGAAAACATCAAAAAATAAACGTTTTTTTTTCTTATTTTTTTTTTTATAAAAAATGAAATATTTTGATTAATAAAATACCAATTCATATACAAAAATTTAATTTGCTTATGAGTAATGATCTTTTTTTTTCATAAACTGTAGTTATTTTGTTAATAAAATTTCTGCTTAAATAATGGCAAAAAATTTTTGCTCCTCTTCAGTGAAAGAAACATTTATTTACAGAAACATTCCTGAAAAAAGAAAAAACTTATCGGTATAATTGCTTAAAAGAGTTTGCAATTAGCTTTATAGCACTCATTTGTCTTTCCCATATAAACAGGCAAGCAAGTAAAATCCTTTGTTTTACAGATACAGGTCCCTAATCTATCAGTAAAATTGATATTTTTGGAAAAAGAAAATCCAGGATTTCAGGTACCTTCATTTGGGCCTTATTACTGTCGTCCAAAGGTACCAAATCGCTACAAATAGACGATCTATTTGACTATCCTCAAAGGTTTCCTCCATAACGTGCAGCCATAATGTGCAGCCCTTGCGCTGACCAATTTCTTCTTCCCTGGTTTGGTAGCACTTGGTCAGTACAGGGACTGCGTTCACCAGTGGCGTCACAACGGGCCGCTACGCGTTTTCAAGTGAGCTTTTGATATCAAAAGTACTACGCTGACCTAACATAACCTCCATAACATATCTCGCTGGATTTATAAGACTCCTCACCTCTCTCTTCCCCTCTATCTTCCATTTTGTTGTGTATGAAATTTAAACTCCGTTTCCTCTTTCGATCAAAAGATTCAGGGCCCCATTAGTGGTATTGAATTTGTCCTCTTGGCCGGTTTATAGGTTAGGTTAGGTCGTAGTGGCAGCTTTGATTATGTCACAAAGCTCACTTGAGAGCGCATAGCGGCCCGTTGTGATGCCACGGGTGAACGCAGTCCCTGTGCTGACCAAGTTCCACCAAGACCAGGGAGAAGGAAGAAGTTGGTCAGCACAAGGGCTGCTCATCAGAAGCACGACTACCCCACGCTGGAAAACCAGCCAGAAAGTTTGATGAACGAAGCTATATCCTTGATATTAATAGATGATAGCTCCGTCTAGCTGACAAGAAACGGAGAGCCAAATCATCTGTTTCTGCACCTAGCAAGTGACGGAGACTGACAGAAGAAGTGGATCACAGTCTCTTCTTCCTCAGCGGATCTGCACCCGCGGCAGAAGTCGTTGAATGGGAGCCGCATCCTTTCCGCGTGTCTGCCCATAGCGCAATGGCCCGTAAGCATGGCCACTGTGGTCGAGATGATGTTACGACCAAGTCCAAGCAACTGGTTCGTACACCTACTATCCATCAAGGGCCAGATGAGTCTAGCGATGGAGCAGGAGTCCCCGTTGACCCAGGATAAGTTGGCGTCTCGAAAGAATTTCCGCACAATAGCCAACTTGAACGAGGCAAGTGGCATGCCTAACTCAATCGAAGACGATTCCGGAAGGAGTGCACCAGCTCTGGCGAGCTCGTCGGCCCTACAATTCCCCAGAACATTACTGTGCCCGGGGACCCAGACCAGCGAGACGCTGAAGCGCTCAGAAAGAAGGTCCAGACAGCGGCGACATTCCCTAACGAACCTGGAGTTATTCACAAAACCCGACAAAGATCTTATGGCGGCCTGACTGTCGGAGAAAACCGAGCCGCGGGTGAAAGGAGCACCGTTAACCGTTAACGATCCATTGAGCGGCCCGGTAAATGGCCATCACCTCCGCCCGAAACACGCTTCAGTAGGCCGGCTTATCTGCCGGCTCATTGTTTTGAATGCCCGCATAACCTAGACTTTAGAAAAATGCTGATTCTGTTACTACTTTCTAACTCATACTATTTATCCAGTCCTACTCATAACTATACATCCAGTTAACCTTAATGCGGTTAAGTACATATATGATGACTACACTCCCTACTACCTACCGCTCTCTATACGTTCTGGTGCAATGAACACATCCTTTGATGGTTTGAACTTCCGCTTGGAACATTTTACTTTGAATTCGTCTACCCTGCTTCTGTTCTACTAACTGTCTTGAATGCATCCGTATATCACAGACTGGTCCTTTTTCCTAAAGAGTATGCAGCTTCCAAATTGCGTTGTAGACTTCTAATACGGTTAGTCTCTTTGCAAAGCACCACACAAAAGGTCGGAGCTGTTAACGCACAGATTGTAGCTGCGGATTCCCTTAAACTACTTTCATCTCAACCTTTCTACCATTATCGTAACTATGGTCCTTCGCAATGAGCTTAAATCTCAGCAGGTCTTCTAAAGCTGCCCTAAGGTATTTTATGGTAACCCAGTAACTTTAGACCTGTCTTGAATGCATCCGTAAATCACACGCTGGTCCCTTTTCCTAAAGAGTTTGTAGCTTCCAGATTGCGTTGTAGACTTCTAATACACATAGTCTCTTTGCAAAGTACCACACATAAGATGGGAGCTGTTAACGAACAGATTGTAGTTGCAGATTCCCTAAAACGACTTTCATGCCAACCTTTCTACCATTATCGCAACTATGGTCCTTCGCAACGGGCTTTAATCCCAGCAGGGCTTCTAAAGCTGCCGTAAGGTAATTTATGGTAACCCAGCAGTGTTAGACTTTGGAATATTATTTCAAAATTGCACTTGCCGAGAGATTTCTTTCCCTTTTTCCATGCCTTAAAGTATAGGCCTCGGTGGTTTGGCATATTCTCTACACCCAGCCGTCATTTAAAGATAATTTTCGAATTTTTACTTGCTTTGCTGGAGGTGAAGATTAGGCCCTAAGTATATCCTGATTTATGTCAGATGATTGGTTGAAGGGCAAGGCTCCACCTAGGCCAACGTTTAGGTTTATTATGATATCAAAATTAATATACACCTGGAGATCAACTATTTCCCTTTTGAAACCCAAACGATTCTTACTATAAAAGCAATCTTTATAATGGAGTTTTCAGTCAAGGACCACTGAAAATAAGAGATAAGGTCCTCCGTGTATTTATGACAAGAGCAGGTCTCTGGCACATGAGATAAAATACAATTTTTTCCTCTTCCTTAGACCCAAAAGTCTCACTGAAATTATTTGTGGTAATGCCAATTCCATCGACATACCTTCCAATACAGCGACTTATCTTCCAGTACAATAGTCCGTAAGAATCGCTATCTTTTCTCATCCACCAAGAACAGCAGAGTTTAGCAAATTTGGAAGTTTATTCACGTCGTCAAAGTAGCGGAGGCTCTCTGGTGAACGTGCGGTGTATAACTAAGTTCACTGGCGGTATCGGAACGCGTATTCGGTTCAACGTGTCGAAGGATTAGTTCCCTATCAGTCCTTACCAGTTTAGTAGCAATGCAATTTTAGACGAAATTCCTTTGTCTGGAATTCGTTTAAAATGTACCTTTGATTGATCCAAATTTCCTTTATGAAATCCCCGGTATTAATTAATAGGGATGAACATCAAAAGGAATTTCGTAAGGTACTTAATCGCAACCTTGCTGTTCGAATAAATTATAAGATTTTCTGTGAAAATTCTTTCATTCAACAAGTATTGCATGGCTTTCAAAATGGTCATGGCTTTCTTCTAAAAAATACTTGTAACGACACGTTTCCGCTTGGGTGCTGGGGTAGTTCAGCGGCATCCAGTGGTTACATAAAAACACTTGTTTGTACATTCTATGCTGTTTGTTATCAATAAGTAACATAACTTACGAACTAAACTACATGAAGGGAAGAATTAAATTAAATATTATTTAATAAGCCCTAGGCCGGCCAAACAACGGTTTGTCAAGTCATAGTGCCGAAGGCGTCAAGGGGGGTTAAGTCAGAACAACAGTCAAACGGCATGCGCCCTGGATAACTGTGGTTTCTACTGGTCCTTGCTATTAACCCGGCACGGTCAGTCAAGTCAACCAAAGGAGGATGTCAGAGCAACAATCGAACGGCCTACGCACAGGATGATTGTGGCTCCAAGATCTCCCTTTGTTCGTCCAGTCAGTCAAATTACCCGAGGAGGATGTCAGAACGACAATCAAACGGCCTACGCACAGAATGATTGTGGTTCTGAGGTCTCCGGTGTCCGTCCAGTTACAGTCAAGTCAACCAAAGGAGGATGTCAGAGCAACAATCAAACGGCCTACGCACAGGATGATTGTGGCTCCAAGATCTCCTTTTGTTCGTCCAGTCAGTCAAATTACCCGGAGGAGGATGTCAGAACGACAATCAAACGGCCTACGCACAGGATGATAGTGGTTCTGAGGTCTCCGTTGTCCGTCCAGTCACAGTTGCCAATGTTTTGCTGGCTGTAAATCTCTCACTAGTGGGGACAACCACAGCACTTGTGATTTGATATTTTTTGAGCATCAGCCGATGTCATAAGATCGACCTGCTTTACCAGCAACTCAGCACCAACTGCCCCGACTGCTGAAGTCATGTTCGCTTTTATTATCAAAAGTAACGAATAACAGATCAAACATGATCGAACATCAAACATGTTGTGTCCTACTCTACAACTTACCAATGTGAGAGCAAGCACCGATTGAATTCAGCAGATAGGTCTTGTAAGTCAAATGTAAGTCGTACGACAACCGTTATAAAGAATAATACTATTTCTAAAAATAGATCATAAGGAACTTAACAAAAATTAATTTAAATATTTTATGCACAGTGGGGCCTGTTATAAACTTAAACTAAAATATTTACAATAATTTTTTTTGCAATAATTCATATAGAAAAGAAAAAATATAAAAGAAAATGAACAATACAACAAATCAAAAATATCATCCAGTGATGTGGATTTTGGGCAAAAATAAGGTCTCCGCCTTTTGTCGTCACATACTGCAGTGGCCACACAATCTTTAAAAAACTACAACCCTACTGGTCCTAGGAACTTAATAGATTTAGTTGGAATTCCAAAACCTTCAAAAAATTTATAAAGAACCTTGAAATTGACCTGAAGGTTTCTATGTCTTCTTAGAATTGTGGCAATCTATACATCCAAATAGAGCCAGAATTTAACTGCATTGAGGTTTATTGTCACCAGTTGTGCTCTAAAGACTAAGCTTTCATTTGCCGTCCATATATGTTCCATAGACCTTACCGATCAAGAAATATTAGCAATTTCCTCTTAATACCTTTTAATTAATATTAATCATACGCCTGCGTAAGAAAAAATATTGAAAATTAAGTGAAAACCATTTAATGGTGTTCCTATAAATTTCTCTACGAATTTGTTTTGTTTTAAGCTTCTCTGTTTTGTTCTTTTAAAATTTATTTCTTTTCTTCAGTCTTTTGTCGTCCGTTATAAATATTCCCACTTTCAGGTGACTTTTTTCCATATTTTTTTTCAGGTTTCTCTCGGTTTCTTTCTATTGTTTTAAATTTATTTTCTTTTATTTTTTCCAGTTTTGCATTTATTCATACAATTTATTGTAATTCATGGAGTTTTAGTTGTTGATTGTAGTTGTTGCTGTTGCTGTTTTTTTTTATGATAATGCACGTGCGAAAAATGCAATTTGCATTTGCATTATAAAAATTGTAATTCAAATCTAAAAGTACAGACATGAGCTCAAGCTTTTCTTCTTCTCAGTCTTCCTTTCTTGCTTTCTGTCTGGTTGACTGGTTTTGCTCATCCCTTTTTTATGGCATTTATTTTTTTGCTCTTTTTTCTTTCTCTGGAATTGAATTTAAAACCCAAAAGTGAAAAGTTACAAATTCGTGACAGTCTCAAAAACACAGAGAAGTGTTCACATTTACAGCCAAGGAAGGTAAAAAGTGGAGGAAGAAGGATTAAAACTATTGCCAGGGATGTGACATTGGTTTTGACATTTTTATTGAAAGGAAACAACTTTAAGGGTTTAAGAAGGCATTCTTCTTTGAAAGAATATGTTGTTCGTCATCAGCCAGATCCAAGAAATAAATACAGAAATAATCATGATCATCCCGTGTAGTAAACATATCCCATATAAGTTCCGTATATCGATTTACTGATAGCAAGCCTATATCTGTCAATAATTAATAGAAACTCTTTGACTTACAAAAATCTGAATGCTTTACTGGTAGATTACATTGGGATAGATCTCGATCAAACTACTAAAATGTTGTCCATCACAAACTGTTACTTTTTCCGAATGCCATTTTTTTACGCCGAGGAGGGGTAAATGTACCTAACCGTCCCATAGAGCAAGTCGTCACATCCTCCGTGTGTAAAGCCCTCACCCACTAAATCCCCCCTCGTCTCCTGTGGACCTTTTTCGGCCCACTTCGGAACCACGGTGTTATTACTTCGGAGTGGAGTCCTTTTGGCTCTTTGGTCTCTCCATGTGCATATTCGCGTCCGGATTGCGTATCGAAAGTTGAGGAGACAGCTAAGCGTTTCCACTATTCCTTTCGTCTAAAGCACCGTTTCGGTTTCGCTTGGCACGTGTGACAGTATCACCTATGCTGATATTCCTACTTGTTCTGTAGCCTCAAGATCCCTCTTTTTTCGTCTCAGAATGCGCTCTACGTAATTCATCACCGAGGTCCAATTTTCACTACACGCAGTCATAACCCCGACAACATTAGCGGCTGTGATTGTTCCAACTATTGACGTCAGTACAGAGCGATAGCTCTGCCATCGTGCACACTCGAAAACAGTGTGGTCTGCGTCATCAATTACCTCCCCTTCCTCGTAAAGAGAGTAAGGGGAGATGGTCTTGCCCATTCTGTGCAGATATTTTCTAAAATATCTGTGACCCGATAGCATCTGTGTAACGTAGTAATTTACCTCTCCAAATTTCCGACCAATCCATAGCCTTATGTCCGGAATAAGTTTCGCCGTCCATCTTCCCCTATCTTCCCCGATCCATCGTTTTTGTCATTTTGAAATGGTGCTTTCCCTGAAGTAACCGATTATATGATTTCCAGCCGATTTCGTCTTATAAATCTCCACACGCTCCGCTGCCAGCATATCCACAAGGATTATACCTTCTATCACTAGCACTGCTGGAGCGGACACTGTACGATATGCCGACGCGATACGCAATGCAGCCGTTCTCTGTACCGATACAAGTGAGTTTGCCTGCTTCTTAATATCTTGTGTTTCGGCCCAAATTTCGCTCCCATAAAACATAATGCTGTTTCCAACTTCCATCAGGAGTCTCCGTCTCGCTGGTAGCGGTCCTCCAATGTTCGCCATTAATCTGCTTTTCGGAATGCCATAGCTTTTCAGTAATTGCTTCTGGGTGCACCGCACTCATTTCTTGTTGATTTATCCACCAATTGACCTGCTGCTGATTCGTCGACCTTTCTGGTAGAGTGAGCTGAACATTATACGGGTGTGGGTGAAAATCTAAATTCAAAATTCGCCATAATAAGGCTTCAAGATAAGCTCAATTGCTGAAAACATCGTGGGATTCTCTAATACGAATTAACCGCAATACTTTCCCTAACGTAAGAGTCATTTATTGGTAGGATGATCGGGTCTGATTACATCTGTAGGATCTACAGTTTTTACAATTCCTTGCCCAATATGTGGGTTATGTCGACTATAATTATGTCGTAATGCTTAGTCGTAGTCGAGTATGAATTACAACTTTTGTTGTAAATTTCAACTATTCTTTTTGCGTTCTTCATTACAATCCTTCAGCTAGGATTACGTCCCAGCTTCTCCATGGCATTTATGTTGTGTGTATTAATTTCATACATGTATGGGGGACCTAGAGTTTAAAGCCGATAGATTTTTGAGAAACTGACAATTATACTTACTTTCGGAGTTTTTGTCAGTAAACAGCTGAGAGGAAGTCGCCATATTTTGATTTTTAGATATGTCTGAGCTGAGGCTTGAACCGTGGCCTCATGTCTAATAAGCGAACACACTACCTACTAGACTACGGCGACTACAATTAAATAGGTGACGAAGTTTTAAAACCATTAAGTGGTTAACTCGATTATTATAAATGAATCGCGAACTGCTTACTATGTGTCAGAATTCTAGTTAAATTTACTTTTCAAACAAGGCTGGAGGCAATTTTTGCTCAAACCTTTCAGAGACAGTGTAAAATTCTTCGCTATTGGAGACCTGTTCATCTAATCCAACATGATCTAAAGACTTTTTGGATTGAATTGCAATCATTTAATCATTTAAAATTAGTTTTCCTTTGATTTTGAGTCCATTTAAGTTGGGTTTCACTGTGGACATTCCACATTTCTTTTATTGCCGATAATAAAGCATTTGCTTAGCTTTTCTGTGATATATTATTTGCCTTATTAGCTCTTTCTAGAACCATTTTATTTAAGATTAATTGAGTTTAAGGCGGAATTAATATTAAGCATACGCCTTCGAAAGGATCTTTTTTATATTTCTACAGTTTTTCCATAAGGAAATGGTGTGATATATTATAACGGGTGATTTTTTAGCTATTATCTTTTTGGCAACACTGGTTTAAACAGCTCATGCACGTTTCGTGTTTTGTTTCACTGTCAAACATCTTTAGTTTGGTCTATAATTTAACCATGAATCGTCTTACAAACGAACAACGCTTGCAAATCAGGCAATTCAATCGAAAAATTTCCTTTATCGAAAAATTTTGTTTAGCGACGAAGCTCATTTTCGGCTCAATTGATACGTAAATAAGCAGAATGGTCGATTTTGGAGTGAAGATCAGCCAGAAGCTTTGCAAAAGCTACCAATGTATCCAGAAAAAAATCACAGTTTGGTGCGGTTTATGGGCTGGTGGCATCATTGGACCGTACTTCTTCAAAGATGCTGCGAATCGTAACGTAACTGTTAATGGTGAGCGCTAGCGTGAGATGAAATCCAACTTTTTTTGCCCAAAATGCAAGAGCTTGACTTGCATGACATGTGGTTTCAACAAGACGGTGCCACATGCCAAACAGCACGCGTAACAATGGACTTATTGAGAGGCGAGTTCGTTGAAAATTTAATTTCACGTTCGTGACCGGTCAATTGGCCGCCTAGATCGTACGATTTAACGCCTTTAGACTATTGTTTGTGGGGCTATGTTAAAGCTCATGTCTATACAGACAAGCTCGGTTCAATTGACACATTGGAAGACAACATTGAAGCATTTATTCGTGAGTTACCGGCCGAAATGTTGGAAAGAGTATGCCAAAATTGGACTAAGCGGATGGACCATTTGAGGCGCAGTCGCGGTCAACATTTGCATGAAATAATCTTCAAACATTAAATTATACGGACCGCACTATCGATTCAAATAAAGATTTCATGCATTTTTCTGAATTTTATGTGTTTTTGTATTTGAAAATTTTTCCTATAGCTCTTAAAAAATCACCCATTATATGTTTTAGGTCTTTCTAGAACTATTCTATTTAAGTTAAATTGAATTTAAAACAGAATTAATATTAATAATACGCCTGCGAGAGGAATTTTTTTTTTAGTTTTTTAGTTTTCCTTAAGAAAATGGTGTAGCTTTCTCCACATATTATTTCTTCTTACCGGTTTATTGATTTATTTTCTTTAATTTTCTTTGTTACTAATATTACTAAACTTGTGTACTTGCTGTTGTTGTTATTGTTTTAATGGTAATTTTCAATTTTCTTTAACAACCAAACACACACACATACATGCATACATGCATGCATGCATACGTATAATTTTATTTTTTTTTAATTTTTTTTAAATTTATTGGGAAACTTTTTCAAACATTTTTTTCTTTCTTTCCAGTTGAGGGAGCTGATCCCAAGAAAATACTACAAGAAGCCACCACAGTTGTTCATATGCGTTACAATTTCTTTGAGACAACCATACAAATTGAAGATTTTACACCTGACATGGAGAATTGCAAGCAATGCACTGTACCGGATACATAAAATTCTACTGTGACTCTCTCTCTCCCTGTGTGTGTGTGTGTGCTATTTCTGTTCTGCTTCTGTTTTATGTGTGTGTTTTTCTCTTTAGAAAATATTATGTTTATATATGTATGTATGTATGTATCAGGTATTAGTGACTACATACAGATTGTAATAACAAATAACAACAACAACAACAATGTCTGCTTACAAAAATTTCCCTAAATAATAAGAACAAACCAACATACATAGAAGTTAGGTTAGAAAGAAAAACAATAAAAAAACAAAAGAAATGAAAAGAAATGAAATGAAGAAAAAAAAAATAATTTAAAGAAAGACAATCAGACAATCAGACAAACAGACAGACGTACAGATATGTTACAGGACTTTCAAGTAAGTTTTCCTTTACCCCTTAAAGTATGCTTCTTATTTTTTTTTTTGCTTTTGTAGTTTGTATGTGAACATTTAAAAATATTTTTCATTTGCTACTGTGTTAAATTACTGAAGAGAATTTGTTTTAATTTTATTTTTCTTTTACACTCTTCTTGTTCTCTTTCTTTTTCTTTTTGCTTTTTGCATTTATTGCTGAGAGAGAGAGGGTTTTTTATTTTAATTTTGCAAAAAGTAAGCATAAATGTTTCTTTCTGTTGAAGTTTAAGTTGTAAGAATTTATAAAAACAAAAACAAAAAAACAAGAAAATATTTTCCAAATGCAAACTTTTCTATCCAAAAT
The DNA here is from genome assembly GCA_932273835.1 of Sarcophaga variegata. Lineage (NCBI taxonomy): Eukaryota > Metazoa > Arthropoda > Insecta > Diptera > Sarcophagidae > Sarcophaga > Sarcophaga variegata. The sequence goes on along the minus strand of OW026361.1, from coordinate 10,951,677 downwards.
ATTAATTTAAAATATTTGTTTTTGTTGTATTACAAAATATATGTATTTATATGCACAGGAGAAACAAAAAAACTGTAAAGAAAAACCATATTCATTACAAATATAAGTTTTGTAAAGTAAATATCCATGTTAGTTAGCAATTTTAGTTAATAATTGAAAACTTAACTTTTCATTTTCCTTTTTTTCTTTTTTTGCTTATATTATACATACAAAAGTTTATTAAAATAAATAATGAAACAAATAAAAATAATAATAAAACCATAACTACTGTATTGTTTTATTTAAATTCTTCAAGAATTCTTTAATTATTCCCAGGCATAGAAATTATTTGAATATATTTTTTAGCCTGGATTACAATCAAGCTTCTCACACTACGGCTGCCTTCCAAAATGTATCAATACAAAGTTTGTATGCAGTTCTACTACTGTATATAAACTTTGTAGATATGCAAAGTAACCGCTTGCACACCAGTGTGCGCTTGCATCAGTTAATCCGATGCCTGATTGTTTTTTGACTGCGTTAAAAATACACATTGACGACATTTTGAAATAAAGGGTGTTTTTTATAGAGGTATAGAACTTTAAGTTGGCATTACTTTTCAAGATGGCGACCGATTTTACAGCTGTCAAGTGATCATGAATAGACTCACGCCTGAACAACGCTTGCAAATAGTGCAATTTTATTTCGAAAATAATGGTTCTGTGCGGAAAACGTATCGCGCACTACGTCCATTTTATCGTCGACAAAATCGTCCATCAGAGCAGTTAATGCGATTAACCATGGAAAGTTTTTGCAACACGTTTACTCTTATTGATAACTCGCATCCCCAGAGATGCTGTACGGTGCGTACAGAAGAAGCTATTGCTGCTGTAGAGCGTAGCATTGAGGAAGACCCGAATGAGTCCATCCGCCATCGAGCACAGGAATTGGATCTGTGTCCATCCATTTTATGGAAGATTTTGCGAAATGATCTTGGTTTGCGTGCTTACAAAATCCAACTCGTGCAAGAATTGAAGCCAAACGATCATCAAGTAAGGCGTAGATTCGTCGAATGGGCCCAAAACGAGATTACCGTTGTTCCCGATTTTCATAAGCGAATTTTGTTTAGCGATGAAGCGCACTTCTGGTTGAATGGCTACGTCAACAAACAAAACTGCCGCATTTGGAGTGAAGGTGATCCTCAAGTGTATGTGGAAACACCGTTACATCCAGAAAAACTGACTGTTTGGTGCGCTTTATGGGCTGGTGGAATCATTGGTCCGTACTTTTTCAAAAACGATGATGGCCAGAACGTTACAGTCAATGGTGATCGGTATAGAGCCATGATTACTAACTTTTTCATTCCTGAATTGAATAACCATGATGTCCAGGAGATGTGGTTTCAACAAGACGGCGCAATATGTCACACAGCTCGTGCCACAATAGATTTATTGAAAGACACGTTTGGTGACCGCCTAATTTAACGTTTTGGACCTGTGAATTGGCCTCCAAGATCTTGTGATTTAACACCGCTAGACTACTTTCTGTGGGGCTATGTAAAGTCATTGGTCTATGCGGTAAAGCCACAAACGCTTGACCATTTGGAAGATAACATTCGCCGTATTATTGCCGATATACGGCCACAAATGTTGGAAAAAGTCATCGAAAATTGGACGTCCAGATTGGACTACATCCGCGCCAGCCGTGGCGGTCATATGACAGAGTTCATATTTAAAATGTAATGCCACAAGATTATCTTCCGGATAAATAAAATTCATGTCAATCGAATAATCCATCGTTGTTTTATTGCAACTTAAAGCTCTATATCTCTATAAAAAACACCCTTTAGAATACATTGTAAACATTTTGTACAGCGGCTTTATGAAACACTATACTTTTTTCAAACACAAAGCAACTAACATTTTGGAAGGCAGCCTACCCATGGTGTGTGTTAATTTTATTCATGTGTGTGAAACTTTTTACTCCCAATTTTTTTTTTTTTTTGCCAAAAGACTGCTGAGAACAAGTTGCCTTAGTAAATATTTCTTTTAATTTTTCATTTTGTTCCTGATGTCTGCGTTGGATATATTCTACGGTCATCGAACCCAACTTCTTATACAGTGTTGTTTTCTGGTGGACTGCTTTGGACAGACAACACAACGTCAGACTTCTTGACAAGGTCTGCGGCCCCACCCATGAAAGCCTTGTTCGCAATGCTCAACTGGCTTCCCACTGTGTTTCTCGCTAAGCAGGCGGCTAAGTTTGCTGCGACTAGACTTAATGCCCTGTTTCGTTGGCACATTGTACCTTCTGGTCACTCCACTATTCTGGAGGTTGATACAGTGGCCCCTGTGAACGTCGACTATCTACGTACATAATTGGTCATTACAACCCTTCAGTCAGGATTACGACCTAGTTTCTCACACCACTTATGTTGTGTGTGTTAATTTTATACATGAGTGGCGGAACCTACAGTTTAAAGTCGATTCCGAAAAACAGATTTTTGAGAAACTTTTTCATGGCAATTTGATTTACTCCCAGAGTTTTTGCCAGAATTCTGCTGAAATTAAGTCGCCGAAGAAATACTTTTTGTATTTTATTTTGATGTCTGGCCTGGGGCTCGTACCCTGGCTTTTTGTCTAATAAGCGAACACACTACTTACTAGACCATGGCGACTTCAGTTCAGTTTTTCTTGTGGGAATTTCTTAAGTCGTCGGTGTATGCGACCACAGCGGTCCGAAAAGACTACATAACTTATGCCAACATACAACAGAATGCGAATATATTTCTCACTACCTTGTTCTAGTTGAGCCGTCGTTTTCTTAAAAGTTTAGAAACTTGACTCAGAAATTCGTTGATAAGAAGAGAACATACATACTTGCACTCTAAATATATCAGCCTTAAATAATATAAAGCCTGTTATTTAGTCGGAATTGGGGGCAATGGAATTGGGTAACCTTCCACCTTTGAAAGTCTTCCTAGCATTGTCGCCGTAGCCTAGTTAATAGTGAGTTGGTTTATTAGACGTAAGGCCACGGTTCAAAGGCCAGATCAGATATCTCCAACAAAACAAAATATGAAAAAATATTTCCTTGGCAACTTTCTCTCAACAGATTTCTGCAAAAATTCGGAGAAAAAATAAAATTGCTATGAAAAGATTCTCAAAAATCTGTTGTTCGGAGTCGACTTGAAACTGTAGGTGTAAGAAGTTAGGTTGTAATCCTGACTAAATGACTAAAATGACCAATTATGTTATAATGGTTGATAACTGTACATTCAATATTCGTAGAATTGGGTATCTATCCACCTTAGAAAGTCTTCCTAACATTGTGATCGAAAAAGCATCCTTCAGCAAGGCAAGTCTAGACTTTGAAGTCATCGTAGTCTAGTAGATAGTGTGTTGGCTTATTAGACTTAAGGCCACGGGTCAAACCGCGCAGGTCAGACATCAAAACGACATTTAAAAAATATTTCTGCAGATTTCTGGCAAAAACTCTGAGTGCAAGTAGAAATGCAATGAAAAGTTTCTCAAAGCTTGGTCGTAATAATGACTGAAGGGTTGTAATTACCAGTTATGTACAGTGGTGGCCTTATAATTAGAAATGATGTTTCTGGAACAGAGTTCTCTTGAGTGACGAATCTAAGTTTAAATTTGTCCCAATCTGATGGAAAAACGTATGTAAGACGTCCTCCAAACAAAGCCTTTGATCCCAGGTACACAGTGAAAACTGTAAAACATTTTAACAAACATACATGTTGCGAAGTCGTTTCTAATTATAAGGTCACCACTGTATGTATGCATCTAATTCTCCAAAGCAATACTTTTGCTATTTCACGGCCTTCATAAGACGGAAAATTGTACCTAAAATACCATCGAGTACTCTTCATATTTTTATCGTTCGGTTATAACCTCACTTTGATGAAAAAAGTACCGCAAATAGTCTTTAGATTCCCTGTACCTTTGTCGTTGTCATAAAACTTAAAATCCTTTTTGATTAAAAATAATTTCCTTCCTCCTTTACTTTACTTTTACTGCAATAAGTGTCCTTTAATTTCTGTTGTTTCCGTTTTTACCCAATAAACCATTTTAACGACATTATTTGGCCATTATATATACGTATGTATGTATGTACATATGCATGTATTTATTATTTAATTAACGTTCAAATTTATGTTCCTTTTACTGACATATTTTTCCATTTTAGTTTAATGAATTAATTTTCGTGTTCGTTTCGAAAATTACAAGCGTTTTCCTTTATAGCCTTAGGCTGGCTTGTCATACATACATACATACATACATATTTCAAGGGTAAAATGGTTGGCAATTTTTAAAATTTTTTTCCACATTTTTTGTTTTTGTTTTTGGCGTTCATAAGCTTTTATTATTAAAACCAAATTTTTTAAAACTGTCATTTTGCGTATACGTAGTAATATTTATTCATACATACATCCATGTGTACATACCTGCATTATGGCCATAATTTACCATTTATACGCTACACTAAATGCTATAACGCATTAATAACTTGATGAGAGAAGCGAAAAAAAGAAGAAAAAAACACGCTGGTAAAAATATAACGAATGACTATAAAATTCATCACCACACATGCCCAACAAACCATAATAGCCTGTTGGCAGTTATAGGCAGTAGAGGATAAACAAATGAATACAAAATTAAGCGAATAGACAATGTCAAGGTCGACTTTGTGTTACCCTAACCAACTTTTTTTTTTAAAAAGAAGACAAATATGTGGAAACTCTGCTCATAGCCAATTTAGTTTTAATTCGTTTTAAATGTGTGTGTCGCGCATAGTCTAGTAGACAGTATGATGGCTTATTAAACAAGAACCCACGGTTCAAATCCCAGATCAGATATATCCAACAAAACCGAAATATGCCAAAAAGAAAATTTCTTTCGAAAACTTCCTCTCACTATTATTTTGGCAAAAACCTTGAGAGCGAAATAAAATTGCCATGAAAAGTTCGGATTCGAAATCAAACAGTAAGGCAACCGCCACTCATGGATAAAATGAATACACTTAAAAGGAGTGGTGAGAGCAGCTAGGTTGTAATCCTGGCTATAGAGTTGTAATGGCCAATAAAGCATGTATAAGTTGAACTCCTTTGGGCAGCAAAATAATAGAACCAACACCACTGGATGTCTCTTCCAAATGTCCATCTGCAACTCTCTCTCATCAGTCTTCTTAACACACACAACACAAGAGATGTTAGAAGATAGGTTCTAATCCTGGCTAAACAGTTGTAAGGTTCAATAAAGCATGCATGAGTTGCACCACTCTGGGCAGTTTAAGCAAAATAATTGAGCCAACAACACTGGATGTCTCTGCCAAATGTTTCCCTGCGAGTTCACCACTGAAACTCAAAGAGTCAAATGCACTGAGGCAATCTCGTATTGATCACGACAGTATCCTTCTAAAAGTGGGCCAGTCAATCGCTTTCAGGGTCGAACGGATAAGTAGATTTTTACACTGTATTTCAATAGAATCCATAGGATTAGAATACCTTCTAAAAAATAATAATAATATATATAATAATAAAATAATATTGTCTTTCAGTGTTCTTGTCTTTGGCTTGAAAACGGAAGCTGGTACAGAATCAAGTGCATATTATGGTGTGGTAGCCTATAAGGTTTCTCTCAGATGACCTTAGGTTAGGTTAGGTTAGAGGACGTGTACTTTTCAATTAAGACAAGCACAGTACCCGGAGGTCGAATTGACCCATTGTACAACGTCCTAGTTTCTCACACCACTTATGTTGTGTGTGTTAATTTTATACATGAGTGGTAGGAGCTACAGTTTAAAGTCGACTCCAAACGACAGATTTTTGAGAAACTTTTTCATGGCAATTTTTATTTAATCTGAGAGTTTTTGCCAGAAATCTACTGAGAGGAAGTCGAAGTACTTTTTGTATTTTGTCTTTGATGCCTGCCCTGGGGCTCGAACCCAGGCTTTTTAATAAGCCAACACACTACCTACTAGACTACGGCGGCTTCCAGATGACCTTATAACTGCATTGATTGAGCAGGTGGAGGCATAAACGACTGATAGAGCCGCAAGCAGTATTTCTGAGTTTTGGACTTTGGTAATCCACATATACGGGGGCGACAGAATTGCATCCATTATATTGGTAGATAGGTAGGTAGGTAGAAGTGGCTGTCCCCTCAATAGAGTTATGAGCGGACACACTTAGGCCACACACAGGGCCCATTGTGATATCACACTTTCACATTTTCCCCTAGTCCAGGAACCAATCGGAACTACATACATACATAATTGGTCATTACAACTCTTCAGTCAGGATTACAACCTAGTTTCTCACACCATAAATGTCTGACTCAATGGCAGATGGCAGTTCATCCATCCTCCTCCATATGGTAGGCACCCAGATGGCTCTTTCTCCTTCGACCAAGTGCTGGGCATATACACAGTAGGTTAAGAACAGTCTCATACTCCTCCTTATCTCCACAGTTTCTGCAGAAATCATTTGCAAGGTGTTCAAGACCAATAAGCCTTGCATCGTTCCTATAATGCAATGTCCCATAATAACCCTGACAACAGAGCCTATTTCTTTGGAGTTTAAGTAGAGCTGCTATGCGCATTCTATCCAGCCTTGGCCAGATTTTCTGTGCCGTTCTGGCCGTATCCGAAACTGCCCATCTGCTGTTGAAAAGGTCCACGATTGCATTGTCGGAGTAAACCATGTTGCTGACGAATACGATACTAAAGGTGTTGCCTAGTCCAGGAACCACTCGGAGCTTCCGATAAAGCGACTCAAACTGCCAATATCAATGAATGGCAGTTGATTCATCCTCCTTCATAAGGTAGGCACCCATAAAGGTGTTTATGCTTGGCATGGATCTTACGCAGGCCACATAATTATCTGTTTAGGAGTCAAGCTGTATAACTGAATAGACATTGAGGGAGCCTTGGTGAAGTCGCCGTGAATCATGAAAACATTTGTATTTAAATATATTTCAACGCAATAACGCTTTTATTGTGGTTGCAAACGGTTCGGTGAAACTGTTTTCAATCTCTAATCAACTAACAATGTGCAGTTTAGTGTTCGAAAAGAGCGTCAAAAAACAGTGACAATAAACAACAACAACGACAACAACAATAGCAACAACTATGTACAAAATTATTAACATTTTGTGATAAACTATAATAAACGTGTTCATCCGCTCTTTACGCTCTCTCCCTCTCTCTCTCTCTCTGCTTCACACTTCTTCTAACTCTTTACAAGTGCATGTGTTTGATGTGTGCAACTATAAGCTGTGTTTTGTTATGTTTTTTTTCTTTGCTTTCATTGTTTACTTTACGCACTAATACCAATTTATGTGCGCTTTTTCTATGTGTGTGAGAGAGGCTCGGTGATGTATTCCATGTGCCTGACTCTTTAGCCTTGAGTAGAAAGCATGCAAGCAAGAGCAACTCTATGAACCACAAGGCTAAAATAACAATAACAAATGAAAACCTACACATAGACACACTAACACCCATACACACAAATATATATACATACATAAGCTTAACACTTTAAATAATAACAGAGGAAAAAAGTACAGTTTTATGTGTTAATAATATGTAAGCATGTGTATGTGTGTATGTGTAGGTGTAGGTGTGAATATGTATGCGTGAATGATTGCTTTTATTATGATATACAGTGACATATCACACTCGAAATTTTTCCGATAACCCAACAAACATTTTGGTTTGTAATTAATTTCAATTTGTTTTCATATTGTTACACAAATCGAAACGACCTAATATCGTTTAACAATAAAAACTATAAACAAAATCTACCAGCTACACCAACACATAGCCACACGATACAAACACACACTAACACTAAGTATGCAATGAATGTGTTGGTTATCTAAAGCTGCACACACACATATGTACAACGAACCTGGTTGCACCTGGTACCAACAACAACATCTATGTGACAAAAAGGGATGGACAACTTAAGCAAGGTACACAAACAATAATATACTAGCAATAGAATTCTCGAGAAGGCGAGAACAAGAATCTTCCACGTCGAGAACGTTCATCATACTGATTACGTGCGTATATAAAAGGGCAAGACAATTCAAGCAGTCAGTCAGTTATAATTCAGTCACTCTTGTGTGAAGACGCGTTGCGGTTGGAACGTACAAGCGGCATTGCTTGAAAAAGGTTGTAAACAGAGAAGATCTAACGAACAGTTGTTAGTGTTAACGCGGACAGAAGTGTGAAATAGAATAGTGTACAAGCAAATTGTTGTTGTAGCGTTAAGTGGTATACAGTGACACAAACGTAGTGTGAACAATAGAGTTTAAGAAAAACTAAACACATATTTGTTTTTACTTGGTTTGCAATTAACGAACTCATATTTAAACGTTTTTAAAAAGGTAAAAACGTAACAATATTGTTTGCCTGGCTACATTGTTTTGTCATGATGATAGTTGGTCTGAAATTTATTTTTTTGTAGGTATTGACGTAATAATTATAGAAGCAAGGCTACTTTATTTATTTTAGTGATTAGCGACACCACTTTCTTGGGGAGAAGTAGTTAACAATTCTGTGCAATATATGTGCAGCCCTTGCGCTGACCAATTTCTTCTCCTCTGATATGGAGAACTTAGTCAGTACAGAGACTGCGTTCACCTGTCTCATCACAATGAGCCGCTTTGCGTGCTCAAGTGAGTTTTTGGCATCAAGGCTACCACTCTAACCTAACCTAACCTGTACAACATATGGGCAAGAACAATACAGGTTGGTGACGACTAGAGACGGGCAAACAGGTTGGATTTCTAAAAATCACGGGATTTGGGTTTTCGAAGTCCCGATCAGGAAAATCCCTGGAAATCCCAGAACACATACATACATACATAATTGGTCATTACAACCCTTCAGTCGAGATTACGACCTAGTTTCTCACACCACTTATGTTGTGTGTGTTAATTTTATACAGTTTTTTAAAGTCGACTCCGAATGATGAGAAACTTTTTTTCATGAAATATTTTTTTTATATTTTCGTTTTGATATCTGATCTGGGTTTTGAACCAAGGCCTCACATCTAATAAGCCAATACACTACCCAACAGGCCACGTCGAACGGTTGTTTAGACTTCGTCAGACAAGATTGGTTTTGATTTTTTGAGATTTTAGGCATAAGAGCATGCCTGTGAACAAGTGGATGATCTAGAGTTGTCGGACTTACTAGCTCTGATCCTCCTACATGATAAGTTTTGGGCTTTTTTGGGGTCAGAAAACTCAGAAGCGTTGAAAGTAAAGATCGAAATGTTGCGTATTTAGAAGCCTTTATCCTTCATCTTAAGACTGGTGGATCGGTTTCCTACTGGCCATTGCGGTGTTAGTTCGCTGACAATGGTCTCAAATGGATTCCTGCTATGCAGGGTATGATAGAACAGGTATGGCGCTAGGGATAGATAAATTCATCTTAAGACTGGTGGATGTGTTTTCTACTAGCCATTGGGTTGTTAGTTTGATAACAATGATCTGAAATGGATTCCTGCTATGCAGGGTATGATGTGATGAGGAGGAGTTAAGAACTGTACAACTTATAACTCCTTCGTTAAGATTTCAAACTAGTTTCCCACCTAGTTTCTCACATCATCCATATTATGTGTCTGAATTCTTTCTATGAGCCAGCATCGACTCCGCAGGTCAGATTTTTGAAGAAACCTTTCATGGCAATTTTATTTCAGAGTTTTTGCAAGAAATTATTAAAATATATTCAACTGTTTGCTGGGTTATTTAATGCATTTATTTCAGTTCTGAATGCCTCAGTGTATTGGTGAAATGTGTGAAATGATATATTTTTTCACTCATTTTTCCTTTTTGTTGTTGTTAAAACTGTTGTGCTTGTGTACACATGAGCGATGGTGCTTTTTCTACGTAATGAATATCCACCGAAAAAATCTATGCATAATTTTAGGCTGCTAAACTGTGTTTTAAAACAAAATATTAATAAAAAAAACGATACTAAAAATGTTTAAGCGAGAGAGAGAGAGAGAGAGAGAGACGGGGAAAAAAATAATAAAAATAGAGAAACAGAAAATGTTGCGTGTAATTAGAATATTCAAGTATTTTTTGCAAACAAATGCTACATGATTTGGAAGGTAGTTTGGATTTGTCCGATGGTTGGTTTACGTTCTGTTTACGATGCTCCTTAGGGATTCAGAGGCTTCTTTGTATGATAAAGAAATAAAAAGGCATTGTAAAGAGAGGGAGATAAAGAGAGATACGAGTATAAAGAGAGAGAGATAGAGAGAGGGAGAAAGAGCGAGAGAGGCAGATATAGAGATAGATAGAGAGAGAGAGAGAGAGAAAGAGCGAGAGAGACAGTTATGAAGATAGAAAGAGAGAGAAAGAGCGAGGGAGACATATATGGAGATAGAGAGAGAGATATCGCTAGAGCTAGAGAGACAGATATAGAGATAGAGAGAGAGAGAAAGAGCGAAAGAGACAGTTATGAAGACAGAAAGAGAGAAAGAAAGAGCGATAGAGACAGATATAGAGATAGAGAGAGAGAGAGAAAGAGCGAGAGCGACAGTTATGAAGATAGAAAGAGAGAGAAAAAAGAGAGATAGAGAGAGAGAGAAAGAGCAATGAGACAGATTAAGAAAGAAATTGTAATATTGAGCAGCCTTTTTAAAAGAGGTTTTTAGAATTCAAAGAAAGCTAAGTCGTCTCAGATTTCAAAGGTTCAGTTGGAGAGCTATTTTCCTTGTTATAATAAGGCCCTTTAGGAAGTCGTTTATTACAGCTTCAATTTATCAAACCCCTCTAATACAAAATATTTAATTTCGGCACATCTCTACTTTCACTCTTTTTCTCTCCCTCTTTCTCTCTTTTCTCTCTCCATCTATCTCTTTCATTCTCTAATACATACTCATTTACGCAAATCCCCTGAGTGTGGTATTGCATTGTTGTATTGAAAGCAATGCTAACTAGAGCCTAAAATTATGCCAAAAATATCTACACGCACACAATACTCACAATTTTTAAAAACATGCAAATGCACACGCTTCCATGCAAATAATTATTTTGCCACCAACAATACAAATAAGCCCGGCATGCATGTCATCATCATCGTTAGTGGAGAGTAAAACACAAATAATGCGTAGGCCATAGGCCATAAGCGCTAAAGATGAACAAAAAAAAAAACAGACGAAATAATAAATTTTCCGATTAAATGTTTGCACAAAATTCTGTTGATTTCCATTATTATGGAATGAAAAAAAATTTTTCTAAACCATGCAACGAGGGGCGTTGCATTTTGGGGGGTAGCAAAACAATATTAAACAAATTGACAAATTACGCCATCGTTTGTATTTTGTTTGTGGAGGGGGGGAGGTTTGCATATTACACTGGACTACCTAGGGTGTTTCAGCGGATCACAGGTTTTGAAGCGGTATCTGTAGATACTAAAGGGTCCGCCAAATAACTTTTTTTTTTGAAAATGCTTTAAAAAAAAAACTACTGAATATTTTATCAAATTTCTTTTTTTTATTTGAAAGTACAAGCCTTCCGATTAATAATGGAAAATAATTTCATTCAAATGGCTGTCTCGGCTGGCCATGCAGTAGCCTACACGAACGGTCCAATTTTTAAGCACAATATCGGTTGTGTGCAGCTGTATTTCACCAATGGCTTTACGAATATTGTCCTTTAAAGCGTCAATTGTTTCTGACTTGTCGGCGTAACACTTATCTTAGACGGCACCCCACAAATAACAGTCCAACGGTGTCAAATCGCAGCTCCGAGGTGGCCAAACGACATCAGCTCTGCGGCAGATAATGCGATCTTCAAAAACAGGGCGCAAAACATCGAGTGTAGCTTCGGCTGTGTGGCACGTAGCGCCGTCCTGTTGAAACCAAATGTTGCCAATATCCTCCTCTTCAACTTTTGTGAACAAATATTCGTTCAACATGGCCCGATAACGATCGCCATTGACTGTAACGGTCACTCCTTGCTCATTTTCGAAGAAAAATGGCCCAATTAAGCCTCTGGATCAAAATCCGCACCAAACAGTGACTCGCTTCGGGTGCGTCGGCTTTTCAATGTATGCGTGCGGGTTTTCTGTCAAGATCAAAATGAGCTTCATCTGAAAAGATGATTTTTTTTTGACAAAATCGGCATCTTCTGTAAGTCGATCGCAGGCCCACTTAGCGAAGCGAAAACGCATTGGATGGTCAATTGGCTTCAACTCCTGAATCAATTGGACTTTGTATGGCGTCATGCCAAGGTCTTTATGCAAAATTCGTGTCAATGATGTCTCCGAAATGTTCAATTGTTGAGAACGACGGTGAATTGATGTTGATGTTCACGCACACTTTCTGCCACAGCAGCAATATTCTCGGGTGTGCGCACTATTTTTGGCTTTTCACGCTTTGGTTTATCGCTGAGGATGCCAGTTTCTTTCACTTTTTTTCACAAGATAACGAACATACAGAGCTGACGGTGCTTCTCTACTTCCAAAATTCGTACGCAATTTTCGCACACATTCTGCAACATTACCATGATTTTCAAAGTAATGTCGCAATATTTCCCAGCGTTGTTCAAGCGTATACACAACCATATTCGTTCAGCGGAAGGATAAAACTAATTATCTGTCAGATCAGACATGAGCTTAGTGTTACCATTCACGAAATAAGCACTAGTTGAAAAAACAAAGCGTTAGATGGCGGACCCATTAATATTTGATAGGCATAGTTAGCTGTAAGTGATTCTGGAAGGGTGCTGAAATTTTTGTTTTGCAGTATCAAAGCGAACTAACGTTGAAACTAAGAAAATTGTTATAAAGGTGCAGGAGAATCCCTTTTTAGATGTTCTGTGAAGGTCCTCGTAGTTCCTTTCTTGTTTGATTTAAAATTTCCTTCGTGGCATTCATTTTCAGGGCCTTCGGAAAGAGTTCTCAAATTTATGCTTTGCAGTCTCAAAGCAAACTAGTGTTGCAGCTGAGGAAATTGGTGGTATAGTGGAGGACATAATCCCTCTTTAGACCTTCGGTGAAGGTCTTTACCATCCCCCATTTGTTTAATTTCTCTTTTACTTCATGGCACTCATTTTTTAAGCCTCCTATCAAACCTAACCTAACCTAGGCTCGTAGCAGTAAGAATCGAATATCTTCTCATGCTTGATGAAATAATTTTGTAGTCCAGTATTATTTATTATAACAATACCTTGTATAATGAGTAATTGAATGAAAGCCCCCGTATATTGTAGGCTTAACAAAAAATTTTATTTTGAAAGGGGGAGGCCAAATAAATACAGAGACGCGGAAGAGGTAAATGAAAATAATCATTCCGGGTTAATAAAGGGTGTTTTTTATAGAGGTATAGAACTTTAAGTTGGCATTACTTTTCAAGATGGCGACCGATTTAACAGCTGTCAAGTGATTTATTCTCAGTTTGGTTTGGCAATTCGTCATGAATAGACTCACGCCTGAACAACGCTTGCAAATAGTGCAATTTTATTTCGAAAATAATGGTTCTGTGCGGAAAACGTATCGCGCACTACGTGCATTTTATCGTCGATTAGCGATGAAGCGCACTTCTGGTTGAATGGCTACGTCAACAAACAAAACTGCCGCATTTGGAGTGAAGGTAATCCTCAAGTGTATGTGGAAACACCGTTACATCCAGAAAAACTGAATGTTTGGTGCGCTTTATGGGCTGGTGGAATCATTGGTCCATACTTTTTCAAAAACGATGATGGCCAGAACGTTACAGTCAATGGTGATCGGTATAGAGCCATGATTACAAACTTTTTTATTCCTGAATTGAATAATCATAATGCCCAGGAGACTTGGTTTCAACAACACGGCGCAACATGTCACACAGCTCGTGCCACAATAGATTTATTGAAAGACACGTTTGGTGACCGCCTAATTTCACGTTTTGGACCTGTGAATTGGCCTCCAAGATCTTGTGATTTAACACCGCTAGACTACTTTCTGTGGGGCTATGTAAAGTCATTGGTCTATGCGGTAAAGCCACAAACGCTTGACCATTTGGAAGACAACATTCGCCGTATTATTGCCGATATACGGCCACAAATGTTGGAAAAAGTCATCGAAAATTGGACGTCCAGATTGGACTACATCCGCGCCAGCCGTGGCGATCATATGCCAGAAATCATATTTAAAATGTAATGCCACAAGATTATCTTTCAGATAAATAAAATTCATGTCAATCGAATAAGCTATCGTTGTTTTATTGCTACTTAAATTTCTATACCTCTATAAAAAACACCCTTTAGAATGGTGTTTTAAAATGTTTTAAATAATCAACGCATTTATTGTTATGATGCTGGTAAAAAGTAAAATGATTATCAAAAACCATCACACGAAAAAAAAAAGAGGGGCAGGAAGGCAGATTCACATGAATATGAGAAAAATTTCATCAACAACTTTTGCATCGTACGGTGTACAGAATGACTATAATGATGATGAGAATGATGAATTCATTTATAATTCTGTCCCATATGTACACACACATACACTTTAATACAATTTTATGGACCGCAATGTTGGTAGAGAAACAGCATTTGCACCACATTTTGTGTCGCTTTAAAGGGAACACAATACTTCTGTTAGGTTTGGTTGCCTCTTTAACGCGGATAGAGAGGTCTCTTGTAAAATTCTGTGCTAGGAAGGCATGAACAGATCGTTTTAATTGTAAAAATTCAACATAAAGAAGCGATTGAAACTATATTTCCTTTTTTTAATTCTTTTGTAATCCCTAGAATACCAAGATCATCAATTCCCTATGTTAGCTTAGGTCGAAGTGCTAGCTTTGATTATCAAAGCTCACTTGTGCATGCATAGCGGCCCGTTGAGATACCACAGTCCAGCGCAGTGACAGTACAGAGACTGTGACAGGGGCAAATTCCACCAAACTAAAATAAGGGCTGCCCAACAATCCTCTAAGGGTGTTAAGATTTAAACTTTGTTTCTTCACTACGCTCAAATATTACTTGGTCTTGGTCGTGATGTCATCTCGACTACAGTGGCCGTGCTTACAGGTCATTGCGACATGGGTAGACACGCGTAAAAAATGAGGCTCCTTTTCAACGACTTCTGCCGTGGATGCACATCCACTGAGGAAGAGGAGACTGTTGTCCACTTTCTTTGCCAGTGTCCGTCTCTTGCTAGGTGTAGATATAGGGGAGCCATTCCTTGTTAGCTTGACGAAGCTATAATCTATTGACATCAAGGATATAGCTTCGTTTATCAAACTTTCTGGCTGGTTTTCCAGTGCGGGGTTGTCGTGCTTTTGTTGTGCATTCCCTGCGCTGACCAACTTCTTCCTTTTCCCTGATTTTGGTGGAACTTGGTTAGTACAGGGACTGCGTTCACCCGCTCAAGTGAGCTTTATATAACAGAGCAACCACTCCGACCTAACCTAACCTAACCTAACCTACGGTCAAATGCGTAAGAATTCCAAGAATGCCGCTCTTATGAGAACAGAACATCAAAAAACAAGTCCGTAAACAGGCCATAAATAAAAGATGGGGGTCTTAAACTATCATGACATCAAGGTTATGTAAGGCATAGCTTCACATTTCGCTTGACTGGTGGTCAGCATTCATCAAATGGTGTGGCCAACTGGCGTAGGCGCGCAAAAAGCAGAGGCGCCTGGAAGCATGGTACTACTGCAGGCCGAAATCCGTTGATCGGGTTTATAATGCCGAATTAAGTAAGTAAGGCTGTCAGCATTTGAAAAACAATGTACCTTCAAAATTCTATACGACATGAGTAAGTAATCTGCCATCCTGAGACAATGTCAACCAGTGCTCTCTACAGACATACATACATGATTGGTCATTACAACCTTTTAGTCAGGATTACGACCTAGCTTCTCACGCCATTTATGTTGTGTGTGTTAATTTTACACGTGAGTGGTGGGATCTACAGGTTTGAAGGCGACTCCGTACTACTACTTTCTTTGATAAATTTTTCATGGCAATTTCTTTGTATTTTCTCTCAGAGTTTTTGCCAGAAATCTGCTGAGACAATGTCGCCGAAGAAATATATTTTCAGATTTCGTTTAGTTTGAGATGATCTGACCTGAACCGTGGTTTTACGTGTAATAAGGCGACACACTACCTACTAGACTACGGCGACTTTTAGTGCTCTCTACGCCTGCTAAATAAGCTTCCTACCAAACTATTCCTGGAGCTAGCAGGCAACTTTTGTGAAAATCAGATTGAACCCAGTGAACCGCCTAAGCAGCTTCATGACCTAAACATAGTTGTAAATTTTTATACTCCGTAAACCAGTATATAGTCCTTTACATATACATACGTACATAATTGCTAATTACAACCCTTTAGTCAAGATTAACAACCTAGCTTCTCACACCATTTATGTTGTGCGTGTTAACCCTTTAGTGAACAGTGGCAACTTAAGTTGCCAGCAGAAGTTGCCTTAGTTTTTATGCTATGAGAGGAAATTGAGTGTACAAAATAAAACAGTAACCGTTACGAAAAAAAGTAATTCGGGCACTAATGGGTTAATTTTATACATAAGAGGCAGGACCTACAGTTTAAAATTGATTCCGAATGCCAGATTTTGTTTGAGAATCAATTTCATGGCAATTTTTATCTCCGGGTTTTTATCAGAAATCTATTGAGAGGCAGTCATTTTTATTATTTTCGTCTGGGGCTTGAACCGTGGTTTCACCTCTAATAAGCCAACTTACTAACTGCTAGACTATGCCAAGCGGTGGTTTAGAGTTCGTTTTCTCATCGACGGATTACTGGAGAGTGAAGACAGATTCTGTTTCGGAATGAAATATACAATAATGGCTCGTAGTTAAAAAGGACAACTGTTTGTTATGTTCGACTGGGGTTTGAAGCGTGGTTTTACGTCTAATAAGCCAACTTACTACCTACTAGACTACGGCGTACAGTTGTTTAGACTTGGTTATCTCAACGAGAGTGTAATGGAAGGTGAAAACAGATTGTGTTTTAAAATGAAATACATAATGATGACTTGAAGTTAAATGGGAAGACTGAGGCATCAACTATTCTTAGCATTCCTGTCTAGTGAACCAATGTACTATGTTGTCTTTAGGTGTTTGAGAGCGTGTTTGATAGTTTTTCTTCCAATAAAAATAAACGTACCAAAGATTTAAACCATGAAATGCCCTTTAATTTCACTAGACACTGCTACTCTTTCATACAAATCAACCCAAAAAAAGCCGACATCAACAACAGACAGCAGCAACATAATAATTTTCATTATCGTCAGTCATTTCATAGCCATAATGTAAATGCAATTTGAATGAAAAAAAAAATCCACAAAAAAATGGCAACCAACAGCATAAAATCTAAACTCATAAATAATAAATTAAGATTGCAGGCTGTATACGTATGTATATGTATGCAAAACTATGTTAAGTACAGCATAAATGCAGGCGCTTTATATTAATAATAAACATGTGCTTGGTATAGGCGTATGCATATGAATGTGTGTGAGAGAGAGAACGTATGGTATATTGTTTGATTGTTGCTGTAAAATATGCATTGTATCAGGCTTTTTAAGTATCAGGTAGCAACTAAAGCTTCGGTGGACATAGGAGACGAACTTGCAAATAAACATTACAGAGGTAAAGAGAGATTAAGCAGACAGAAAAATAGAGAAACATAGAGAGAAAGCCTACTACTCTGTCATATAAATACATTAAAACAAATATACACACTCTCTTTCTCGCACTCTCTCTCTCTCTCTCTCTCTCTTACTCTCTTCCTCTTTACTTTTCCTATGGTTCCTGTTGCAAGAGTGCTATTGTAAGTGCCATGTGAATATTCCTGTTATGCCTGTTAAAACACAATCTTATATGGCACTCGTGACTCTTTGTGTGCATGTATGTGTATGTTTGTGTGTGTGTGTATTTATACTGAGGCAACAAATTATCGTTGGGCAAATGTTTGTTGAACATGTAACCTGCATAAATGCATATATAAAATGTTGCCCCAAAAGAGTGCAAGCGAACGAGAGCGAGAGAGAGATAGAGAGAGAGGGTAAGACAGTCTTATACAAACAAATATGAAAACATGAAAATTATGAATTAAAAAAATAAAGGTTTTGCATATGAAATAAATGTTTGTTGTTGTTGTTTTTTATATTCAAAATTCTTGTTCTTCTCTCTGGATTTAATAGAAGGCAAATATAAAATAAAAACAAGGTTTTAAAGCCTAAAAGTAGACTTTAATAAAATTTATAGAAACACTACATGTATTTGAAACATTTAAGTGGCAAATAAAATGTAATGAAATTATATATTAAACATTAATTTTTTCTGGGAAATTGTAAAATAAAACAACAATTTTTGGAGGCCAACTAAATTCATGAACTCAGCTTTTATAGTTTACAACGATGTCAGCACGCAATTGTTAATGAAATTATAAAAACCCACCTCCGAGATTTTCCAGAATTAATGGATTGAAATTAACGACCATTTGGATTTATTTTTGAAGAGACGGGGCATTGTGTAATAAACAGAGACTTCACTTCATTTATCCCTTTTGCCGAGTATGGTCTTCTAAACACGTCTTCTCACTCTAGGCGTAAAAGCTTCCGACTCGCATGCTTTTCTACCTGTTCAGTATTGTGAATTCCCTCATAAATGGACATCCGGCGGGTAAAAGCACTCTCTCTCCCCGTCCAACTAATTCAGCTTGACTAGATGTGTAGCAGGCTGTCGGTAGGATAGTATTGCTAGGGCCCGTTTTGTATACCTTCAATTAAAATTGAAAAGTACACATATTTCCATTGGAATATACCCTCATTCTCCCATAGGTCTTGAATATTTCATTCTAACTAACTTGTTCTTAGTTCCGCTAACTTGTTCTTAGCGGATCTGTGCACTACAGGATAGTCTTCCCGTAATAGACGTAAATAGCCGCCAAATTAAGTAAATATTTCTATAGTGTAAAGTCCACAAGCGTATACTTGGGTTACGGATGTTAACCTTATGCAAGAGACTTTAGCTTGGGAAATTCCTTGAAATACTGGAAACGATGAGAATACAATCTAAAAGGGTTCATGTCCATGGTCACTACTGCAAGTCGCCATTGTTTAGTAGGTAGGTAGATCGGTTGGAGAGGTAGCTTGATACCAAAAGTTCACTTGAGCACGCATAGCGGTTCGTTGTGATGCCGTAGGTAAACGCAGTCCCTGTACTGGCCGAATTCCATCAAACTAGGGAAGAAATTGGTCGGCGCAAGGGCTGCACGTTGAAAGCACGACTACTCTGCGTTAGAAAACCATCCCGAAAGTTTAAAATTTTTTAGTAGGTTGTGTGATGGCTCATTAGACGTGAGTCCGTGTTTCAAATTACAGCCAAGACATTTCGAAAAAAAACGAAATATGACTTCTTCTCAGCAGCAAATTTTCTGGCAAAAATTCTGAGAGTAAATAAAATTTCTCAAAATAAAATTCTCTGAGGAGTTTCTCAAAAAGCTGTTGTCCGAAGTCGACTTTAATTAAACTGTATGTGTCGTCACACACAACATGGGTGCAGAGAGAAACTAGGTCACAATCCTGGAGTGCTATAATGCCTGGCTATAGTGCTATATCTATGGGAAAAATTTCTTCGATGTCTTTGGCTGAGAAGATCTTCACTGGATTCCCAAAAAAAGAAGGTTTTAAAACTAGTTTTCGGAGATAGAAAATGAGAAAATAGTCAACATTCTTTATAAGCAAATATTGGCTTAACGCCAGTTTTGAAGCTAGGAGCTCGCACTTAAGTTTAAGAACACTACTGGGGTTCACTTATAGGCTATAAGCACCTTTAAAAGAAGTTCATATGCTATACAGGTACCAGTAGATTTCACTGGGAAGAAAGAAATCTTCATAATCAATCATGTAGCACTGGGGCTGCTGACACTGCCACTAAGTGCAAACTACTGACATCTAATAGAGGCATTCCATGTCACTCACAATTCCTATGAAATTTATTTTTAATTTCTTAACATTTGTTATCGATTGTTGTGATTTGAACTTTCGAACTGAAATCGATTTTCTTTCTTCTAAAATTGCGTGTTTTTTCATCTTTTTTATTTGGCAGGGCGTAAATCAAATTTAAGTGTCTGATAACAAATTTCTAACGCCCCCAAAAGTATACCGTTTGTCTTGACACGCACTTGACTTGAAACAAATGCCTTTCATAGAGCAAAAAAAGAAAAGGAAAGAAAATCTTGATATTTTTTATGTGGCTATTTACACAATAACAATATAAATTTCATTTAATTACTCATGCCAAAAAACCGAAAATAATAAATAAATTAAAGCCTAAAAGTAGGCCTTTAATAAAGTAATAAATTTGATTAAGCAGTGAGCGAGGGCAATAAACAACCTTGAAATATGCTTTGATTAATATTCGTTTACAAGATATTTTTCTGTATTTCCAAAGTTTAATGCTTCAAATGAACTTCTGTGCTTAGCTGACAAAATATTTGAAAACAAGTTAAGGAAGTAAGAGAGTAAAACTTTTCCTTCCTCATTTTGTTACAATTTGTAATAAAAAAAACGAGAAAAAGGAAAGAAACGTTATTGAAAATGTCTTCAAAGCACGTTATGACAATAATGCACTGCGAGTTACAGCCAAAAAAAGGAAAAAAGAATGGAATATTCTCTCTAAAGGAATAGATGCTGAGCATTCAGTTTTTCTCTGTAATTGTGCTGCCAATGGTCACGCAGCGCCAGGAGATTTTAAAGTTTCGCAATTGAAAACTATTTTAAAGAGATGGCAAAAGAAAATTTGAAGTTTCTTTTAATTTATTGAGTTTTTGTCTTCTTCGCTGTTTATTAAAATAAGTTTCAAAGTGAGTTTCGTAGTTGAGTTGATTATCTCAAAAGGAGTGTATATTAAGCAGAATTTTGGTGCGCGTAATTAGACAATATTTTTAGGGAACAATCCTTCATAGATGTTGCATACTTTAGTCCGCATATGTAATTTGCAAAGCAGAGATGAACAAAAAGTCTCTGCTCTCTAGTAAATAGTGTGGTAGCTTATTAAACGAGAGCCCGTGGTTCAAGCCATAACTCAGAGATCTGAAGCCAAACAAAATATAATAAAAATCTTTTCTTTCAGTAAAGACTCTGCGAGTAAAATAAAATTGATAGAAAAAGTTTCTCAAAAATCTATCGATCGGAGACGCCATAACACACACATTTAGTCGAGCCAACAACCCATACCTCGAAGTTTTGTAAAATAGCAATGCCTTCAAGCCTAAGCATCACTGAGATTATGAAGTCGATCTCAGTAAAGGGTATGGAGTAACTTCTAAATCTAACATGGAGATACAACATCTTTCTAATCCTAGGATTTTGGCAGAAGTAAGCATAATATTGTTACATAAATCGAAACGACCTAATAGCGTTTAACAATAAAAACGATAAACAAAAGCTACCAGCTACACCAACACAAAAGCCACACGATACAAATACACACTAACACTAAGAATACAATGAACGTGCTGATTATCTAAAGCTGCACACACACATGTGTACAACGAACCTGGATGCGCCTGGTACCAACAACAACATGTATGTGACAAAAAGGGAAAGACAACATAAGCAAAGTACACAAACAACAATGTATTAGCAATAGAGCTCTCGAGAAGGCGAGATCACGAACCTCCCACTTCAAGAATGTTCGTTAGACTGGTTGTGTCGGACTATAAAAGGGCTGGACAAAGCAGGCAGCAGTCAGTAAGAATTCAGTCAGCCTTGTGTGAAGTTGCGTGTGAACAAAACAAGTCGTGGTTGTAAAGATCCAGTGAATACTTGTATGAACTAGTAAAAAGAATAAACAGATTATAATTGTTGTATCGTTAAGTTGTATACGGTGGCACACAAAAGTAGTGCAAGGAATAGAGTTTAAAAGAAAATAAACACATATTTGTTTTTACTTTGTTTGCAATTAACGAACTCATATGTAAACGTTTTTAAAAAGGTAAAAACGTAACAATATTCTCCTTGGATGAGAAGCTAGGTCGTAATCCTGACTAAATATTTCTGTAAGTAAAGAACAAATTAAGGGATTTAGCACACAAGTGTGCTTCTCCGCATTATGTTGAACAAGTTGAAATTGAGGAAATTAAATACCACCAATGCTAGCCCAATTACTCGCAAAAACAAAACCACAAAGTAGCAGCGCAAAAGAAGATTCGATCATAGGCATGAACAAATCCTGTCAGGCTATGAACTCTTTGAGGAAGGTGGGAAAGCCAACTCAGACGTAATTAGACATCTTCAGACTCAATTAAACAACTTGGAGGCTCTCTAAAAACCAATCAACCAACCGTTGAGTATGATGGACAGTACAATACGTTGTTGCTGGCCAAACTCTCTTACTTAATTGATGACCCTTTAGTCAGGATTACGACCTAGTTTCTCATACCGCTTATGTTGTGTGTGTTAATTTTATACATGAGTGGTGGGACCTACAGTTTAAAGTCGACTCCGAAGGACAGATTTTTGAGAAACTTATCATGGCAATTTTATTTACTCTCAGAGTTTTTGTTAGAAATCTGCTGAGAGAAAGTCGCCGAAGAAATATTTTTTGTATTTCGTTTTGATGTCTGGTCTGGGGCTCGAACCCTTGGCTTTACATCTAATAAGCCAACACACTACCTCCTAGACTACGGCGACTTTAACAGAATGAAGCCAAGATTAAAAAGCAATTGAGGTACTTCTGCCTTCAGGACTGCAATATTTTCAATTTTCCTCCTTATTTGATAAAATGCTATGCCATCAGCCACAACCAAGAATTTATTTTCAATCAAATGCAGCAAAACAAACAAACAAATCTCTTCTAAATTAACCCAATTTTTATTTTATATTAGGAAAACAAAAAAAACTCTCTTATTGAACAGAAAAGAAAAAGAAAAAAGAAAAAATTTTGTTTGTTTTTCTCAAAAATTTATTACAAAATAAAGTTTCCGCATCCAGCCAGCAAGCCATTAGTGTTAAAAACATTTCGGCCATATTTTTACAGTAAATGTAAGCTGTCATTTGACATTTTTTTGTTTGTGTTTGAGTTTTTGTAAAAATTGGCAATTTATTTAAATTATTGGTATTTTGAATACAAATAACAGTAAAATTTCAAATTTATAACCGTTAAATGAAAAAAAGAAGAGAAATAAAAAAATCTGTTTTTTTTTGTACGATAGACAAAATGGTGGCCAAAAGCGTAAAAGTTTTAACTGCAGATACCAATTGAAAAACTAGAGAAAAACAAATCTTTGAGATAAATAAACAAATTAATCATTCGTTATATGACATCTCTTTGAGGTCAAAGAAAAGTTTAACAATTAAGAAATTGGCTGCTTCACAGTATATTGCTTTGTTGATTCACACTACCTACTAGACTACGGCGACCTCTCCGATTTACTCTAGATGTTTGAGTGTTTTGGTGTTAAAAGTTGTTACGAAAATGGTGATTTGCTTTTAAACAAGTAAACAGAAATATACCAACAAACACCAGAATAGAAAATGGTAAACAAGTAAATAAAAATACAACAACAAATACTACAAGAATAAATGTAAACAAAATACACAAACAACAATAATGTAAACAACGATGTTTACATTTATAGAGATCTCGAGAAGGCACGAACATTCAAGAACATTCATCAGACTGTTTACGTTGGTATATAAAAGGCAAGGCAAAGCAGGCGATTGAATTAGTGAAGTTCAGTTAGCCTTGTGTGAAGACGCGGTGTGTTTGAAGATCTCCGTTACAAAGATCTGTCGACCAATTGTCTAATAATTGTTATTGTTTATGCAAAGGGTGTAAACAGAGGAATAACAAACAAAACAATTGTTGTTGTATACATAAAGTTGTGAACAGTGGCACACAGAATTATGCGAATAATAAAGAATTTTAAATTAAAACTAAACACAGAATTTATTTTTATTTTATTTGCAATTTACGAGCTCATATTTTAAACATTTTTAAAAAGTAAAAACGTGACAATATTTGCAAATCGCTTATGACGAATGGACACATAAATAAAGGGTCCGCCAAATAACTTTTTATTTTGACAATGCTTAAAAAAAATCTACTGAATATGTTCTCAAATTTTTTTTTTATTTGAAAGTACAATCCTTCCGATTAATAATGGAAAATAAATTCATTCAAATGGCTGCCTCGGCTGGCCATGCAGTAGCCTACACGATCGGTCCAATTTTTAAGCACATTATCGATTGTGTGCAGCTGTATTTCACCAATGGCTTCACGAATATTGTCCTTTAAAGCGTCGGCTTGTCTCTGGCTTGTCGGCGTAACACTTATCCTTGACGGCACCCCACAAATAATAGTCCAACGGTGTCAAATCGCAGCTCCGATGTGGCCAAACGACATCAGCTCTGCGGCTGATAATGCCATCTTTAAAAACAGGGCGCAAAACATCGAGTGTAGCTTCGACTGTGTGGCACGTAGCGCCGTCCTGTTGAAACCAAATGTTGCCAATATCATCCTCTTCAATTTTTGTGAACAAAAATTCGTTCAACATGGCCCGATAACGATCGTCATTGACTGTAACGGCCACTCCTTGCTCATTTTCGAAGAAAAATGGCCTAATTATGTTTCTGGACCAAAATTCACACCAAACTGTGACTCGTTTTGGGTGCGTCGGCTTTTCAATGTATGTGTGCGTGTTTTCTGTGCCCCAAATGCGACAATTTTGCTTGTTTACATACCCGCCAAGATCAAAATGAGCTTCATCTGAAAAGATGATTTTTTTTTGCCAAAATTGGCATCTTTTGGTGTAGGCTACTGCATGGCCAGCCGAGGCAGCAATTTGAATGAAATTATTTTCCATTATTAATCGGAAGGATTATGCTTTCAAATAAAAAAAGAAATTTGAGAAAATATGCAGTAATTTTTTTTCAAGCATTTTCAAAAAAAGTTATTTGGCGGACCCTTTAGGTAAGTAAATTACTGGAAGGTCGATTCATTTCATTCTCTTTCAACTTTTCCTTTGCTTAGAGGCCTATGTAACACGATATAATTCACTATAATTGATTAAAAAATTTGAAACTAAGACGATAAAATTTGTTTTTAATGCAATTCCTAGCAAATTTCATTCTTCAATTTATTTTTATTGCCTACTTTCTTGCAGAACTTTTAAATTCTCTTCTGGGCTTCAGTAATATTTTCATCAAATAAAACCTTAAACTCACACACACACTTTTAGGCAAAAAATTCCCTAAAAAACCAAAGGGAGTGTAACTTGAAAACATGTCCTTTGCACTGACAATGTTGGTTAACAAATTTCTTTTTTTCTTTTTTTTCTTTTGGTCCTGCATACATAGTCCTCTCGTTGTTTGTTACTTTGAAGGGATTTTTTTTTTGAAAACATTTTTTTTCTCTCTCTGGTTTGTTTTTTATGCCACTGATTTTGGTGTAAAAAGAGTAAACAACGTTAAAAAACTAGACACATAAACCTAAAGTAATACAGGCAGGCAACTGAATAAGCCCCGTTAAAAAATGTACTCAAAAAAAGTCGGGAAAAATTGAGGTTGCAATGTAATAAGGTTGTTCAAATTTATTTTTGAAAAAAAAAAAATATTTTCCTTTTCAGAGGCCTATTGGTTTTCCCTTTAAAGAATTTGAAAATCCCAAAGAAAATTTATAAAATTTCCTAAGGAACTGCAAATAGTACGTCCTTATTCTTCCCCTTTTTCTATTGCTTTTGTTATGCAAAAGTTTTGCTAGCATAGTCGTCGTGCATGTGCATGTGCCTGTGTTTGCATTTGTTTTTCAAGTCAATGTGCTAGTATATGTGTACGTACGCCATTTGCATTTGTGCAAGTGTTGGTTTCAATTCTCCAATTTTTTTTTTTTTTTTTTTGTATTTGTTTTGTGTGTAGAGATTCCTTTTCCATGTTGGTTTTGTGCATACGACGACTGTAATATGTTGAACATGCCTTGTGTTGCAATTATTTGTGCTTTTCATTGTTTGTTTGGCCAGGAAAACACACACACACGCACACACACAGGCAAGGCAGTATGAGAAGGTTGCCGGGTAAAAAATGGCACCAAGCATGGAAATAAGAGACGTTAGAATTTTATAAAATTAAGATGGGTATTGAGATGTGATTTCAATTGGTAGAAATTAAGCGAGAATCTCTACTTACAGTGTAATTTCTGAAATCTTAAGCTTGAGTTTGCCGTAGTTTAATAGGTAGTGTGTTGGCATATTACACATAAGGCCACGGTTCAAACTCCAAGTCAGACATCTCGAACGAAACGGGATATGAAAAATATTTCTTCAGTGAATTCTTCTCAGCAGTCTTCTCGTAAAAACTCTGGGAATAAAATAGAATTGTCCTGAAAAGTTGCTCAAAAATCTGTTGTTCGAACTCGATATTAAACTGTAGGTTGTGCCGTTCATGGATTTAATTAACACAGACAACATGGGTTGTGTGATAAGCTAGGTTGTAATCCTAACTAAAGGATTATAATGACAAATTCTGTAAGTAAGCAGGTACTAATTAGTCTATAACCCTCACGTATGGCGTCGAAATTGAACCTCGTCACCGCTATGAAGATTACTCCTATCATTTCGTTGAAATATAATTCAAATGGAAACTGGTTAGTAAGTATGCGTTGGAAGTGGAATATTAGTTCATTTACAGTACCTCACAGTACTTCAATCGATCGCAACAAGTTTCGCGAACTTTTTCGAGTGTATGGTGTCATATTTCGGCAATGGCATCACAAATGTTGGCCTTCAAGTGTTCAATTGTCTCTAGTTTGTCGGCTTAACACTTTCCTTTAAGGGCGCCCCACAGAAAATAGTCCAACGGTGTCATATCGCAATTGACATCCCCATTACGGCTGAGTAAAAGGTCATCAAACGTTTGACGCAATAAATCGATTGTGGCATGAGATGTATGGCATGTTGCACCATCGTGTTGAAACCAAACATCGTTCACATCAACACCATGACGAGCGGCTACAAAAAAATAGGTTATCATGCTCAGATAGGTATCTGCAATTACCGTAAAGGTTGCGCCGTCCTCATTTTCAAAAAAATATGTGCCAATGTTACCTTTGATCCACAACCAGCACCAAACAGTTACTTTTAATGGGTGCATTGGCTTCTGTAAGATCATGTGTGGGTTTTCTGAGCCCTAAATACGGCAATTTTCCTTATTAAACGTACCCACTAAGATGAAAATGAGCTTCAGCCGAAAAGATGATTTTTTGTCAAAATTGACATCATCGTGCAATTTTTCGTAGGCCTATCTACGGTTAAGCGGTTTCAACTCTTGAATCAATTGAATTTTGTAAGGCGTCATATCGAGTCGCCGTAGTCTAGTAGGTAGTGTGTTGGCTTATTAGACGTAGAGCCAGGGTTCGAGCCCCAGGCCAGACATCAAAACAAAATACAAAAAGTATTTCTTCGGCGACTTTCTCTCAGAAGATTTCTGGCAAAAACTCTGAGTGGAAAATAAAATTGCATTGGAAAGTTTCTCAAAAATCTGCCGTTCGGAGTCGACTTTAAATTGTATGTCCCGTCACTCATGTATAACATTAACGCACACAACATAAGTGGTGTGAGAAACTAGGTCGTAATCCTGACTGAAGGGTTGTAATGCCCAATTATGTTATGTATGTATGTCATATCGAGATCTTTTCGCAAAATGCGACTTAAACTGGTGCATGAAATGATTAATTCCTGAGAACGATGACGAGTTGATGTTGTTGGATTCTCATGCACACTCTCTGCCACAGCTTCAATATTTTCGGGTGTACGCACTATACGAGCACGCTTACGTCTTGGCGAATTAACAATGAAACCAGTTTCACGAACTTCAGCAATAAATTTGCTTATACCGGGCACTGTTGATCCTTCTTTGTGACCAAATTTTTTGCGACATTTTCGTGCAGTTTCCGACCAAATTTCCAATAAATCCTAACGTTGCTCAAGCATAAATCGATACATTACGATCAGTAGAGATAATATACTGAATATTGTGACAGAATAGAATGACATAAGTACTGCCAGATTAGGAATAAACGATGGTTTAAATATAAACCGATAGATGGCCCAAAAATTATTTTTAATATGAAAAGTTTCTATGCGGTATGCAAATCCTTGGCATTAATTTTTTTTAAATACTTAAAAAAAACTTAAATAGGCTTTTAATAGAACATATTGTTACATAAATCGAAACGACCTAATTTTGTTTAACAAAAACGATAAACAAAAGCCACACGATACAAATACACACTAACACTAAGGATACAATAAACGTGTTGATTATCTAAATCTGCGCACACACATATGTACAACGAACCTGGTTGCACCTTGTACCAACAACAACATGAAATGAAAGTAAACCATCTACAACATGTATGTGACAAAAAGGGATGGACAAGTGTGCAACATACACCATCAATAATGCGGTCGCTATAGACTTCTCGAGAAGGCGAGAACAAGAACCTTCCACGTCGAGAACGTTCGTCATACTGATTGCGTGCGTATATAAAAGGGGCACCAAGGCCAGCAGTCAGTCAGTGATAATTCAGTTAGCCTTGTGTGAAGACGCGTTGCGGTTTGAACGTACAAGTGGTATTGCTTGCAAAAAGGTTGTAAGCAGAGAAGATCTAACGTACAGTTGTTAGTGTTAACGCGGGCAGAAGTGTGAAATAGAAGAGTGTATAAGCAAATTATTATTGTATCTTTAAGTGGTATACGGTGGCACACAAAAGTAGTGTAAAGAATAAAGACAGTTTAACTGATATTAAACACATATTTGTTTTTACTTTGTTTGCAATTAACAAACTCATATATAAACGTTTTTAAAAAGGTAAAAACGTAACAATATAAACAACCCTTAATGCTATTAAATGTTCTCTTTACCAGGGCTTATAAAAATGCTGAATTTATACCTTCATTGAGATCATTTAACACCAAGAAATAGGCCTTTAGGAGGCCTTTCTTTTCTTTTGCATAAAATATCTCCAACGAGAATACGGGCATATTTTTTCAAATATTTGGTCTCACTATGGCCTTTTTTGGCCAATATTTGTATTTTGGCTTTACTTTTAAGTTGTCAGTTGGTTTTACGGTTTTGCTTTCACTTCATACAGTCCAGTTTGTGTGTGTTTGTTGTCAGCAACAACTGACAACTTTAAACAAAACGGTGTTCAGTTTTAACAGCCTTTTTAGCCAACAACATTCTTTCAAATGAATTTTCCTTTTTCTTTTTTTTTTTGTTTACTTCTACGGTTTTAGTTGTTTAGAATTTAGAAAAATACAACAAAATATACTCGAATATAAAATACTTTGTAGTTTAAAAAACAAGAAAGAGAGAAAAAAAACTTCATTAACATGTCAACACAAAATGTTTGGCTTTTTACTAAAACGCATCAAAAAAACAAAAACAAAAGCTGAACTGAATTGAAGCCTTTGTTGTATGGTTTTGCAAACAGAGAGAGACAGAAAAACCCTTTTAAAGTTTCACAAATTTTTTACCCGTAACTTGCTTGGTGTTGGTTCCACTAAAGTTTGTTTGTTTGCATGTGCCTGTGTGCCCGTTTGTGTGTTCTTGTCATTGTGACAGGCTTTTTCTCTCTAATAAAGTTATATTTTTCTAATAAACTTTCTATCAAATGATGGCTTGTTTTGTTCTACACTTTTCCTCCTTTTTTTGTTCGTTTTTTTCTTTTTTTGAGGTGTATAATGGAAAACAATTTTGTTAAAAAGTGTAAACAATTAGTAAAATGAAGTGAACTAAAAACAATAGCAAGGGGGGGGAAAAACAACAAATCAAAAAAATACGAAAAAAAGTGAAAGAAACTTTTAAATTGGTTTCGGATACTAACAACAAAAAAAAACAAGAGAAAGGTTTTTTAATAATTCATAAAGGGAATGGATTTTTAGGTTATTTTACAACACATGAAGCTGTATTCTTACTGAAAGTACAACACAAAACACTAAGTACCGAAACCGTAATGGGCCATCTATCGGTTTAACCCTTTCGGTACGGGAGACGATTAGTTAGTTTACAAATACTATAAGAGGTCAGTTTAGCATAGATATGCTTATTAAATATATACATAGCTTTTTTGGTAGTGCCCCTACCCTAGGAAGGAATTTAGGGCACGGGATATATATGTCCCATCAGGAGTTTGGCATGGGACATATAAGTCCCAATAGGCCTAAACCTATAAAAACGCATATAAAGGGTGTTTTTTATAGAGGTATAGAACTTTAAGTTGCTATAAGACAACGATGGATTATTCGATTGACATGAATTTTATTTATCCGAAAGATAATCATGTGGCATTACATTTTAAATGTGATTTCTGGCATATGACCGCCACGGCTGGCGTGGATGTAGTCCAATCTGGACGTCAAATTTTCGATGACTATTTCCAACATTTGTGGCCGTATATCGGCAATAATACGGCGAATGTTGTCTTCCAAATGGTCAAGCGTTTGTGGCTTTACCGCATAGACCAATGACTTTACATAGCCCCACAGAAAGTAGTCTAGCGGTGTTAAATCACAAGATCTTGGAGGCCAATTCACAGGTCCAAAACGTGAAATTAGGCGGTCACCAAACGTGTCTTTCAATAAATCTATTGTGGCACGAGCTGTGTGACATGTTGCGCCGTCTTGTTGAAACCACATCTCCTGGACATCATGGTTATTCAATTCAGGAATGAAAAAGTTAGTAATCATGGCTCTATACCGATCACCATTGACTGTAACGTTCTGGCCACCATCGTTTTTGAAAAAGTACGGACCAATGATTCCACCAGCCCATAAAGCGCACCAAACAGTCAGTTTTTCTGGATGTAACGGTGTTTCCACATACACTTGAGGATTATCAATAAGAGTAAACGTGGTGCGAAAACGTTCCATGGTTAATCGAATTAACTGCTCTGATGGACGATTTTGTCGACGATAAAATGGACGTAGTACGCGATACGTTTTCCGCACAGAACCATTATTTTCGAAATAAAATTGCACTATTTGCAAGCGTTGTTCAGGCGTGATTCTATTCGTGATGAATTGCCAAACCAAACTGAGAATAAATCACTTGACAGCTGTTAAATCGGTCGCCATCTTGAAAAGTAATGCCAACTTAAAGTTCTATACCTCTATAAAAAACACCCTTTAGTAAATCAATATCTGTTTTTATAAGATTTATGAAATTTCATTTATTCTTTCAAAATTCGTTTTGTAGATTAAAAAAAAAAAAAAATAAATGAAAGGTAAATATTTAAAATTATTTGTGAAACGTCGCAAAACAATCCTTGCACAATGGAAGTTGACATTCTTCATATAAAGTTTTAGTCCGTTTTCAATTAAATTTTTTTGGCAACCTGCACATCGACGTTTTGTAGGTCCTTCAATTGGTAAGTGAGTAGCAGATTGAGCATAAATTTTCTTATTTTTGGAATGGTAACCACCATGAGTAAGGCTTCTCCTAACGGTCGCAGTTTTCTGTCCTTCTGCAATGAGACCTTCTGCTAGCAGTACTAAAAAGTCAAGAAATGATTCCTTCTTACGATGTAAATTCATATAAATGATCCACGAATTTACAGCTGACATCATCAATAGTCTATAAAAAAACTTTCTTCCACCATTTCTGTGATTTACGGTCCAGTTCGTACATTGCGTATAACTGATCAGCTCGGTCAATGCCTCCCATTTGGGTGTTTTTTATAGAGGTATAGAACTTTAAGTTGGCATTACTTTTCAAGATGGCGACCGATTTAACAGCTGTCAAGTGATTTATTCTCAGTTTGGTTTGGCAATTCATCACGAATAGAATCACGCCTGAACAACGCTTGCAAATAGTGCAATTTTATTTCGAAAATAATGGTTCTGTGCGGAAAACGTATCGCGTACTACGTCCATTTTATCGTCGACAAAATCGTCCATCAGAGCAGTTAATTCGATTAACCATGGAACGTTTTCGCACCACGTTTACTCTTATTGATAATCCTCAAGTGTATGTGGAAACACCGTTACATCCAGAAAAACTGACTGTTTGGTGCGCTTTATGGGCTGGTGGAATCATTGGTCCGTACTTTTTCAAAAACGATGGTGGCCAGAACGTTACAGTCAATGGTGATCGGTATAGAGCCATGATTACTAACTTTTTCATTCCTGAATTGAATAACCATGATGTCCAGGAGATGTGGTTTCAACAAGACGGCGCAACATGTCACACAGCTCGTGCCACAATAGATTTATTGAAAGACACGTTTGGTGACCGCCTAATTTCACGTTTTGGACCTGTGAATTGGCCTCCAAGATCTTGTGATTTAACACCGCTAGACTACTTTCTGTGGGGCTATGTAAAGTCATTGGTCTATGCGGTAAAGCCACAAACGCTTGACCATTTGGAAGACAACATTCGCCGTATTATTGCCGATATACGGCCACAAATGTTGGAAAAAGTCATCGAAAATTGGACGTCCAGATTGGACTACATCCGCGCCAGCCGTGGCGGTCATATGCCAGAAATCATATTTAAAATGTAATGCCACAAGATTATCTTTCGGATAAATAAAATTCATATCAATCGAATAATCCATCGTTGTTTTATTGCAACTTAAAGTTCTATACCTCTATAAAAAACACCCTTTACATTGGCATGGTTTTTCACATAAAAATCAAGCAATTCATGTCAGCTTGGTTTTATTTCTTTCTCAATGGTATTAATTAGAAGTCTAGCACCCTGCTTTGTGACGATTTATAAGTTTCCAATTGCTGAGATAGGACAGCTTATTGTCACTCGCATCAGTAACACTCTCAGTGCAGGGCTGGCTGAAACCTGATGGTACAAACCATTCTTGTGATTCGTTAGAAATATTTGTTGTCAACGTCATGTGAGGTAAAAAGTTTCCTGTTGCAATAGAACATCGATTTAACAATAACATTAACAATTTTCTCTCTTTGATTCCTCTCTGGCTTCCCGGATACGGGTTTCCCCAAATACTGCTGTAAGTAGTTGCTACGCACGTAGGATGTACTTGAGTCTAAAACTGCCAATTTGAATTCGGTGGACCACGAAAGTTATAACGACCATCAAATTCAATTAGTTACTAATCTACAGCTACAAAATTAAATATGAGTTGAAAAGGTAATAAAACAAAACAAAAGGTAAGAAAACATAAATCAATACCAAGCATTACTCCGTAAATCTTTTTATGAAGCTTGATTTATATAAATATCCTTAAGTTAATTTTCCTAACAATCACTGTAAGTCATTCAATTAAAATTACTGGAGGTAATTTTCATTTTCCACAATAAAACTAAAAAGTTTTTGAATTCTGTTGCTAAAAGAACTTTAATTTGAGATGAAAATATACCAAAAAGCAACATAAAAATATAATCATCATTATTTAAATATATTTTCATTAATTTTCTTATCTTTTAGGCGAACAAAAAATTAATTTTTTAAAAATTTAAAAAAAAGGATATATGGGCTGCTCTGAAAGTATGATAGCTAATCCCAAACTGTTTATACAGTATTATTTCTTACATAAAACTACAAGTTGTGTGATAAAAGTTTTATGAAAATATTTAAAATTTTCTAACAAAAAAATAAGATAAATAAATTTTAGAAAAAAAATCCTTCTCATTCGAATTTCAAAAAAAGGCTTTAAGCATGATTATTAAAGGCTGCAAGACTTTCAGCTTATTTTTCGAAAAGGCGTAATAGGTGTAAATATATCATTATCAAAGCGAATGATTATGAAATTATAATGATATATTATCAACTGTAATAAAACATGGGACGAAAAACATTTTTCTAATGTTTGTCTGTCACGTGAGATAAATATGAGAAGAGCAGTAAGAAAGACTCTACAAGATTTCATGAAACAGCTGCTAGCAATCTGCGTGAAAATTGGTAATATTTTTTCATTCCAAACTACTAATGGCAGTTTTTTCTGTTCCAAGTAGTACTATCTTCGGCGATAAACATCCTGTTGTCATGTTTGTTCCTGCCAACATTTTCTTCAGTTCATAAGACGAGCTCCGACTTTCTACTTATCCAAAGTCTTTTGCAGCAGGAATATTACGTATATAAGTAATATATAATCGGTCATTACAACCTTTCGTTATAAATTGGAAATGTCTGGCCTGAGGTTTGAACCTTGGTCTGATGTCTAATAAGGTAACACGCTACATACTAGACTATCAATATCAAGAACATATAAAGAATAGAAAATTCAATCTTTTCACTTTCGTCCCATACTTAACTTTCAATTCTTTCTCAAAAACCATAAATAATCTACTATTTACGATAAAACTTCACAAAATCTTCAGAAACGACACCAAAAAATCTTTAGGAAAGTCGTATACATACATATATCAAAAATAATACATAAGCCAGAATTATGAAGTTTTTGAATTTTTTAACCCCTGTTTGAAATTTTCCTTTTTTATTTGTTTTAAAATAATGGCGCTAACAATACTAACGAATTATAAAAATATTAGGCATCTAACTTTTTCCGAATTAAAGTTATATCGTCTCAAAAATTGAAATGTATGTAAATTTTGATACAAAGCTCGATCTACGGTTAATATAACAACAAACACCAGCATAAAAAAATGGTAAACAAGTGAACAAAAATCCATCAACAACACTACAAGAATAAATGTAAACAATGATGTTTACATTTATAGAGATTTCGAGAGGCCAAAGTAATGGACATTCGCCTTCAAGAACATTCATCAGTCTGCTTACTCTGCCATATAAAAGGCAAGGCAAAGCAGGCGATTCAGTGGGTGAAGTTCAGTCAGTCTTGTGCGAAGATGCGGATTGAAGATCTCCGTTACAAAGATATGTCGAATAATTGCCTAGTAATTGTTATTGTTTATACAAAGGGTGTAAACATAGGAATAACAAACAAAGCAATTGTTGTTGTTTACATCAAGTTGCGAACAGTGACACACAGAATTGTGCGAATAATAAAGAATTTTAAATTAAAACCAAACACAGAATTTATTTTCATATTATTTGCAACTTACGAGCGCATATTTTAAACGTTTTTAAATGGTAATGACTTAACAATATTATCTCCGCTGAACGTAATGAATTGATTTACTCTTGAATAACGTTAAGATTTATTGGAAATTTATTTCCAAAACAAAGACAATTTTTCGGAAACTGTAAAAAATTGTCGTAAAAAATTTGGTTGCAGAGAAGGACCAACAGTGCCCGGTATACGCAAGTTTGTTGCTGAAGTTCGTGAAACTGGTTTCATTGTTGATGCGCCAAGACGTGAGTGTGCTCGTACAGTACGTACATCCGAAAATATCGAAACTGTGTCAGAGAGTGTACATGAGAATCCATCAACATCAACTCGTCAACGTTCTCAGGAATTGAATATTTCACGCACCAGTTTAAGTCGAATTTTGCGAAAAGTTCAATTGATTAAAGAGTTGAGGTCGCTTAACCATCCGCCTTGTTTTCGCTTCGCAAGATAGGCCCACGAAAAACTGCACGATGATGTCAATTTTGCCAAAAAATCATCTTTTCGACTGAGGCTCTTTTTCATCTTGGCGGCTACGTTAATAAGCAAAATTGCTGTATTTAAGGCTCAGAAATCTCGCTTATGGTCTTTTAGAAGCCAATGCATCCATTACGCGTAACACTTTGGTGCCGGTTATGGAGTACAAGCAACATTGGCCCATATTTCTTTGAAAATGAGGTCAGGGTAATCATTCCGGTCAATGGAGATACCTCTCGCATAATGATAAACGATTTTTTTTGTACCCGCTCTTCATGGTACGATGTTGGGTTACAACACTATAGTTCAACTTGCCACACACCTCATGCCACAAGCGATTTATTACGTCAAACGTTTGATGCTTGTTTAAATAGCCAAAATGGAGATGTCAATTGCGGTATGACACCGTTGGACTATTTTCTATGGGGCGCACTTAAAGGATAGTGTTAAGCCGACAAACTAGAGGCAATTAAGCATTTGAAGGCCCGCTCTTCATGGTATTGATGTGAATGATGTTTGTTTTCAACACGAGGATGCAACTTGCCATAGACCTCATGTCACCATGGATTTATTGCGTCAAACGTTTGATGGTCGTTTAATTAGCTGAAATGGAGATGTCAATTGGCTACAAAAAAGGTGCGATTTGACACCGATGAACTATTTGCTCTGGAGGGCCGTTAAAGGAAAGTGTTATGCCTACAAACTAGAGACAATTGAGCATTTGAAGGCCAACATTTTGTGAAGCCATTGCCGAGATACGACCTTATACACTCTAAGAAATGCAGGCAAATTGTTGCGATCGAATGAGGTACTGTGAGGCCATCCGCGACAGCCATATGAATGAAATAATATTCCACTTCTAACTAGATACCATTGGACTTCACAGCAAATAATTAAATTTGGCAAAACATTAAACCGTTTTTGTTTGTTTTAAACTTTTAAATGGCCTGCCGTTTATACAGGGCTTTCGCTGGAAGCTTGTCGATTGATTAACGAGAGTGAAGTAAACACTTCAGCTGATCATTTGAAAATTCGTTATGTTTCGTCATGACAGTTAAGTTTTTCGGAATTCTTATATAATTTTAATTTTCTTTTTTTAAATTAAAAAAAGAAAACTTTTTTCAATTGCTTGCAATTAAATTTTCTTCAAACAATAAATCAAATTTGCATAAAATTTTTTTACTCAAATAAATTTCCGAAACAGTCTTAAAAACATTTCCTTTGATTTATTAGAATTTCCTAAGAAAATCTAATTGTTTTTACTTTTTTTTCTAATTTTTTTGGCATACAAAAAAGTGTTACAAATTAAAATAATTGTGTCTCCAACACCTGGCAATTAAAAAGGAAAACGCCTTAAGAATTTTGACAATTTAAACACAAACAAAAAAAAAAAAAAAGAAAGAAAAACACAAATAAATATACACCCACATAGTCATTCATACACTCATAGCATTGCTCATCCCTTTGTTTATGTTACAAAAACGGCAATACATACAACCCCTGTAATATGCAATACATTTTGTTGAATTGTGGTAAAAAAAAATAACTTTTTCTACAAGATAACTTTGTTTTGCACACCCACATACATACGTATTTACACAGAGAGAGAGAGAGAGAGAGAGAGAGAGAGACAGAAAGAGAGAGAGAGAGAGAGAGAGAGAGAGAGACGGAGAAATAAAAAAACAACCAGAAGTCAAAGTAAATGCATATGCATGGCTGTGTATATGTCAATTTGATTTGTTTTTGTATTACTTTGACTTTCTTTCCTGTTTTTTCTCTCTCTCTCTCTCTTAACTTCAAATAAAAGCGCCTAAAAATATACACAATTAAACTTTTCTTAGAATTCCTTTGCCTTGCTTTAACTGCCGTTTGTAATGTAAGTACTCTTTGCCTTCTGTTTTGGTACTTTTTAAAGAAATTTTTGTGGTTTTTCTTAGAATTTCTTTCCACTGCTGCTAATGCCCCGGTTGCTATTGTAAAAATAGGCTGAAGCATGTGTTAAAAAGGCAGCCTGTAAATACTTTGCGGTAAAACGGCAAAAGTTTTGATGTTTTTCAAAATAAAAAACAAAAAAACACCACACACAACATTTTGCCAGCCAAAGTAACAAGGAAACCTGAATGACTTGTTTAAAACCGCTCTTAAACATAACCTCGCCTACTACAAGGAAACACTTAAACACATACAATACTCATGCTCGCGGGAAAGATAAAGTACTTGTACGCCAAACACGCAAATTTGAAGTGCGGTGAATAGGTTAAGAAAGAAAGTGGCAAATTCCACTCAAAGACAGTGAATTTAAAAAAAGAGCTGAAAAATTGTTTTCAAATGTTTAATAAACTTTTATACGGAGACTGTATTAGCTTTTAATTCTTTCTTGTTTATGCTCAATGTCATATCAGATGTTCTGGAATGGTAGGGTTACCAAATGCGAAAAAACTGTAGCATAGCTAAAGGCATAACCGTTTAGTACTGTATTTTGTATTAAAGATTGTAACTTAAAAATAGGAAATCAAAAGATTTTACATAAGGTTTGAACCTTTAATCGTTTCTTAATTGGCCTCAATATAATATCACATGTTTTGGAAGAGAGGAGGACCAAATGCTAACAACCCATAGCATAACTGAAGGCGTAACACTTTAGTACGTTGCATATTGTACTGGGGTTTGTAACTTAAAAATAGGAAAACAATAGCTTTTACAAAAGTCAAGATTATATAGGCGGCGGGCTCCACTTTAAAGATAGATTCAGAGGCTATACCATGCCATGATGACACTGCAAACCGAGGATTAAAGATTTACGACTCCATAATAAAACCTGGTATTGGATTAATCCCTACTTAGGAGAGTTCAGTCAAAGATAATTGATTGAAGGCAACACCCGGACACTAACACATGAGGTGAAAGATAATCTCATCCTACTTCTCAGACCCTCTGCCTGAGCAGAAGTCATTTGAGGGAATTCTAAGACAGTGGCTTAAGTGAACTGCAAATAAACAATGGATCGTCATGCGATTACAGGAAAGAAGGCATTATCTTATCTTTATAAGTCCAGCAGAGCCTAGCAATTTTCTAAGCATTCCCCAGCTTCTAACATAGTTGAGCCGCACTGTAAAACGATTAAAGATCAGTTTAACTGAGGCAATCGGATGAGCTATGACCAATAACATGTCGGAGATTGTGTGCCCTGTGCAAGTTCATTTGCAATGCAATCTTTGAAGATGCTGTGGAGTTCATTTACGATTGACCTTTAAATGACCCAAAATTTCAATGAGAAATAGCCGGCGTTAATTGACAATAACTGTTGGCGAGGTCACATTCGTTAGGACATTAAAGATGCAGTTCCAGCGTTGAAGTAAACTGAAAAAATTTCAGGAAGTATTCTATCAGTCAACAATAATTGCGCCGCATTCACAATTGCGATAAGCTCCGCTTCGAGAACACTGATGGGGTGTGGCAGCACGTACGAAAATATAATATCAGAACACAGAATATATATCCGATTACCTGTTCTGTACAACAGTTTGGAGACGTCGGTACAGATCATTAGACCACACGACTCTAGCTGGAATCCTAAACTCTATCCAGAAAATTATAGAGAACCTTGCTGTTGTATTGCTACAGTATTACATACATACATAATTGGTCATTACAACCAACCACTTATGTTGTGTGTGGTAATTTTTTATACATGAGTGGTGGGACCTACGGTTTAAAGTCAATTCCGAACGACAGATTTTTGAGAAACTTTTTCATGGTAATTTTATTTTATTCGCAGAGTTTTTGGCAGAAATCTGCTGAGAGGAAGACGCCGAAGAAATAATGTTTGTATTTTGTCTTGATGTCTGTCCTGGGACTTGAGCCCTGGCTTTACGTCTAATAAGCCAACACACTGCCTACTAGACTACGGCGACTACGATTTAAATGACCCAAAATTCCAATGAGAAATAGACGGCGTTAGTTTACAAGAACTGTTGTCGAGGTGACAGTCGTTAGGACATTAAGGATGTAGTCCGGGCGTTGAAGTAAACATCAGGCAGCGTACATACATAATACATACATAATTGGCCATTACAACCCTTCAGTCAGGATTACGGGCTAGCTTCTCACACCACTTATGTTGTGTGTGTTAATTTTATACATGAGTGGAGGGACCTACAGATAAAAGTCGACTCCGAACGGCAGATTTTCTCGAGAATCTTTTTCATGGCAATTTCATTTACTCTTACTTTTTACTCAGAGTTTTTGCCAGAAATCCGCGAAGTCGCCGAAGAAATATTTTTTCATATTTCGTTTTGTTGGATGTCTGACCTGCTGTTTGAACCGAGGCTTCATGTCTAATAAGGTAACACACTGCCTACTAGACTACGGTGTCAACTACGGCGCATATGCGAGTTAAATTTTTTTTTTTACGCCGAGTAGGGGTAAATGCACCTAACCGCACCATAGAGGAAGTCGTCACATCCCACTAAATCCTTCCCTCGTCTCGTGGACCCGTGCCCACTCCGGAACTACGGTTGTATTACTTCAGAGTAGAGTCCTTTTGGCCCTTTGGCCCCTGCGTGTTCATATTCGCTTCCGGATTGCGTGTCGAAAGTTGAGGAGACATCTAAGTGTCTCCACAATTCCTTTCGTCCAGGTCCCTGTGTCGGATTTTGTTTGACACTTGTACAGTTATCATCTACGCCGGCGTGCCTACATGTTCCGCAGCTTCGAGATCTCTCTTCTTCAATCTCAGGATACGCTCCAAGTAATTCGCCACTGAATTCCAATTCTCCCTACTCGCAATCATAACCCCGACAATGTTAGCCGCCGTGATCGTTCCAACTATTGACGTCAGTTCAGAGCGATAGCTCTGCCAGCGTGCACACTCGAGAACAGTGTGCTCTGCGTCATCAATTATTTTCTCCTCTTCGTAAAGACAATAAAGGGAGGCGCTCTTGCCCATTCCATGCAGGTACTTTCTAAAATACCCATGCCCCGATAGCATCTGTGTAGTATAGTAGTTCACCTCTCCGATTTGCCGTCCAATCCATAGCTCTATAGCCGGGAGAAGTCTCGCCGTTAACCTTCCCCTGTTCTCTTCATCCCATTGACGTTGCCATATTTAAATGGTGTTTTGCCTAAAGGAACCTGTTGTATAACTTCCGATCAATTTCGCCCTATAAATCTCCAACCGCTCCGCGGCCTGCAGATCTACGGGAATTGTACCCGCAATCAGAAGTACGGCTGGCGCGGATACCAGTGAAATGATCAGAAATTTCAATGAGAATTCCCCGGTGTTTATTGACAACATTGATCGTCTAGGGGATATTCGTTAGGATGTTACGAATGCAGTCTGGCGGTTCAAGTAAACTAAAAAAATTTCAGAAAATATTGCATCAGTCAACAAGCATCGGGCCACATACACGAAAGTGTAATGTCAGAACCCAGAATGCATATTTCATTACCTATTCTATCCAGCAATTTGAAGACGACGGGGTATACCGCAAGGGTCTTACCGAAAGCCTCCAGATCATTAGAACAAAAGCCCCTAGTTGGAATGCAAAATTCTTGTTTCTTATCGAAAAAATTATAGAGAACGTAACAGTATTGCATGTCTATAGTCCAAGTTGGGTTAGAAATTACCTTCTTAGAGTCTTACTGCCACCAGCTCAAAATGCCAGAATCTGCTTGAGCTGTATTGTGTGTGAAAGACGAAAGAATTTTTAAGACATTCATTCAGCCAACAGAATTCACCTGCTTTTTGTATTCAGAAGTGAAATAAAATTTAATTTTTTCTTTCCTTTTTTTTTTTGTGAATAAATCTGTGTGTGTGTGTGTATATGTAAATTAGTATTTTCTTAATTGCCAATTAAAATTAAAATGTGCATGTAAATAAACAATTTAAAATTTAAATTTAACTTTAATTTATTCATTTAAATTGTTATTATTATTGTTGTTGCTGTTGCCGCTGCCGTTTGCCGTATGCAATTGTTGTAAAACATACTCGTACATTAGATTTGGTCAGAAATCAAATGAAATATGAAACCCATAAAATGATGTCATAATGCAATTAATGTTAATGTCATTGTAAATGTAAACATAGACACACTGGGACAGAAATAACACATACACGCACCTAACTGGTTGCATTGTCTGTCCATTGTGCTCTTTATGGCATTGGCAAACAAATACAAGTAAAATGCCAATTAATTTCAAATATTTTATACAATACATGAATATAAATGAGAGGAGAGCAAAAGAGAGAATTTACAGCCGATATATTGATATGATTTTATAAACAATTTCAATATTTGATTACATACTCAGAAAGCCAGGGACAGAGAGAGAGAGAGGGAGAGCGAGAGAGAAATCAAAAGAAATACTGATGAACTGTATTAGTAAGGGATAAAGGGGGTAGTTAAACAGTTAAGAAGTACTGCGGATTTGGATCCAAATTATGACCTCACATAAGATATCCGTACAATGGGACAAATCAACCTCCGGGTACTGTACTTGTCTAACCTCTAACCTAAGATATCCGTATAGAAGGAAGAAAATTCAAATTTATCTTGAGTCTAAAGCCACGACCATCGAACTATCGGATGAGTCACTGCCAGGCACCACATGGGGAATGGACAAGGAAACCATTCTCTCCACCTATAAGGCTATCGGACGGTCTCTCCTCAACTATGCGGCTCCAATCTGGACCTCATTCCTGAGTGACACACAGTGGAGGGCACTACAGACGTCACAGAACAACGCCCTGCGAATAGCCACCGGATGCGTGAGGATGACTAGTATAGACCACCTCCATGATGAGACACAGATGCTGACGGTTAGAAGACACAACGAGCTGCTAACTAAACAATTCCTCATAGCCTGCTACCAAACTTCCCATCCAAATCACCACATAGTCTTGAATGATCCCCCTCCTCGCCACATAAGACAAGACCTCACTATCAACAACTCGGACATCGTCCACCTCATACCTTAAATAACTGTCAGGGAGGCACAAAATGCCTTTCATAATACCATCGTCGCGACGGCCAGAGACAAGCTCAGCCATAATAGGGTCATTAATCGGCACCCACCACCGATAGCCGATTCGGAAAGGCAGCTTCCAAGAGTCACGAGAACTATTCTGGCCCAGCTCAGATCAGGATGGTCGAACTTCCTGAATAACTACAGGGCTAGGATCATCCCGGGAACCCAGGATAGCTGCCAGACACCACACGATACGGTGCACATTTTTAGCTGTCCAGCGAAACCGACAGCCCTACGACCCGTAGACCTATGGCTGAACCCTACGCTAACAGCTGACTTCCTCGGACTACCTACCACATGACGTTGACAACACACACATACAACCAACAACAACAATCCCATCTCCAATCCATCCCATCCCCTCCGAATTACACGGCACACAACCAACAGAACATATAAACTGAAATTACTAATCCATCTTTATCTTACATACAGGGAAAAGCTTCCGGAGACAACAGCCGAACTGTTACAACAACAACAACCGGATGAGTCCTTTATACTGAGAATCTTATTGAAAACTTGGAAGCTTTTAATTGGCCAGGTATGGCTACATTCGAATCAGACAAAAAGTTAGAAAGCGGACACAAAAAATGTCTGTCCAAAGGAGACAACTGAATATAGCTTGAGAAGCACTGATGCGTAATGTATTAGTCTTGCCCTTATGGCTAATAGCTTCTCCAGGAGCATTCAAGACGGGGGAAATTATTCTTCATCTATTGGAAACGTGTCTAGCTTTCCGCTGGAGAAGAAGTAAGCACTTGAACTTCCTCCGTGCGAATGATCTCACTAATCTGCCAAAAGGGTAGACATTGAGAGCCTGTCCACCATTTGATCATACCAACAGAATTATACGTGCAACTCATATAGGAGACAAGGTCCAATAAACAGCAATTATCCATTTGTAGACATTTATGCGTGGTCTAGACATTGACCGTACGGCCTATATCTTCTTCAGGGCTGTTGGGAATAAGCCCAGCGTTATGTTTTATAAAAAAGAATCATCCGGGAATCTATTATCCAGTCAATCTCACTAACTTGTAACTTTCCGCTGGAGAAGAAGTAACCACTTGGACTTCCACTATGCAGATGAACTCACTAATCTGCCAAGATGATCACACCAACAGAATGAATGTGCATCTCATATATAAGGTAAGATCCGGTAAACCCCAATCGTCCATTTGTAACTGAATATTGCATTATAGATACAGTAATCCCTCGATTTACGTCGCAGTTGTTTCCAAAAAAAGGCGACGTAAAACGAAACGACGTAAATCGAATTTCAT
The DNA here is from genome assembly GCA_932273835.1 of Sarcophaga variegata. Taxonomy (NCBI): domain Eukaryota; kingdom Metazoa; phylum Arthropoda; class Insecta; order Diptera; family Sarcophagidae; genus Sarcophaga; species Sarcophaga variegata. Next base: position 10,907,847 of record OW026361.1, on the reverse strand, counting down.
ATTGCTCATACTACAAAGTAATATGTTTTTAACAAGGAACATAAAAAGTTACAGTAATCCCTCGATTTACGTCGCAATTGGTTCCAAAAAAAAGGCGACGTAAATGGAATGACGACGCAAATTGAAGTTAGAGGGAACAAAACATTTGACGACGTAAATTGAAACAACGTTAATCGAGGCGACGTAAATCGAAGGATTACTGTTCTCATGCGTGGTCTTGATATTGGCCTTGGCCGTATAGCCAGATATTGGGAACAAGCCCAGCATTATGTCGTATGAAAAAAGCAGCTGCACGTCTATTACGCGGATAGTTTGACTGACTTATCGAGGGTAAGTATTAGAGTTCACATGCTACAGTAGATGGGGCCCAGTAAAACGCAATTCTCAACGGGTAAAATTTCATTCACTTGTTTTTTAAAGAGAAAGCAGCAGATCGAAAGCAGAGCCTTTCAGTTCCTTCTCTTGGTCTTGCATTAACAACTGGTTTTCGTTCTCATATAAAGGATGTTTTTTACAGAGGTATAGGACTTTAAGTTGGCATTACTTTTCAGGATGGCGACCGATTTAACAGCTGTCAAGTGATTTATTCTCAGTTTGGTTTGGCAATTCATCATGAATAGACTCACGCCTGAACAATGCTTGCAAATAGTGCAATTTTATTTCGAAAATAATGGTTCTATGCGGAAAACGTATCGCGCACTACGTCCATTTTATCGTCGACAAAATCGTCCATCAGAGCAGTTAATTCGATTAACCATGGAACGTTTTCGCACCACGTTTACTCTTATTGATAACTCGCATCCCCAGAGACGCTGTACGGTGCGTACAGAAGAAGCTATTGCTGCTGTAGAGCGTAGCATTGAGGAAGACCCGAATGAGTCCATCCGCCATCGAGCACAGGAATTGGATCTGTGTCAATCCACTTTATGGAAGATTTTGCGGAAGGATCTTGGTTTGCGTGCTTACAAAATCCAACTCGTGCAAGATTTGAAGCCAAACGATCATCAAGTAAGGCGAAGATTCGTCGAATGGGTCCAAAACGAGATTACCGTTGTTCCCGATTTTCATAAGCGAATATTGTTTAGCGATGAAGCGCACTTCTGGTTGAATGGCTACGTCAACAAACAAAACTGCCGCATTTGGAGTGAAGGTAATCCTCAAGTGTATGTGGAAACACCGTTACATCCAGAAAAACTGACTGTTTGGTGCTCTTTATGGGCTGGTGGAATCATTGGTCCGTACTTTTTCAAAAACGATGGTGGCCAGAACGTTACAGTCAATGGTGATCGGCATAGAGCCATGATTACTAACTTTTTCATTCCTGAATTGCATAACCATGATGTCCAGGAGATGTGGTTTCAACAAGACGGCGCAACATGTCACACAGCTCGTGCCACAATAGATTTATTGAAAGACACGTTTGGTGACCGCCTAATTTCACGTTTTGGACCTGTAAATTTGCCTCCAAGATTTTGTGATTTAACACCGCTAGACTACTTTCTGTGGGGCTATGTAAAGTCATTGGTCTATGCTATAAAGCCACAAACGCTTGACCATTTGGAAGACAACATTCGACGTATTATTGCCGATATACGGCCACAAATGTTGGAAAAAGTCATCGAAAATTGGACGTCCAGATTGGACTACATCCGCGCCAGCCGTGGCGGTCATATGCCAGAAATCATATTTAAAATGTAATGCCACAAGATTATCTTTCGGATAAATAAAATTCATGTCAATCGAATAATCCAACGTTGTTTTATTCCAACTTAAAGTTCTATACCTCTATAAAAAACACCCTTTAGGAAACCTAATTTATTAGAATGATAACTTAGAGAGCAGTGTGCCGATCGAATATCTACTATCATGGCAGTCTTGTGTAGTTTACAAAGTCCTTCTTCGTAGGAAGGAATGTCTTCTCACAATCCTCGAAATTCTGTAAATGTGGCATCCATAGTAGGTATTTCCATTGGTGCACTAACGACTTGACTTCTCCTCACTTCATTTCACAAACTGTTTCGGGTCTAATACAGACCGACTGTGATTCTTTCTAAAATGAATTCACTCCTCTCTGTGTTGTCCATAATTTTTCTGTGAGCATTACAAGTGTGCCTTGGGATTCAGAGAGCATAACTTTGTTTGCCGCACCGGGTTGTGATTCCATAGAATACGAATGTAATGCTCTCCGTGCGATTTGATCTCTAAAAATATAATTTTATGCGCATCCCTTGTATCACACTGTAGGTTAATTAATAGAAATCATCAGGATCTAAATTTAAGGAACAGTTGGCTTTTTGCCTACAGGAGTATAATAAAGTTTGCTTTTAAAATTACTACGTCTCGTTTAAATTGTAACCACCCTGTCCTTTTTATTCTTTATGTATGCAAACCAATACATTGATACCTATTATTAGTTGAGGCAAATACCTTATGGAAATGGGCCAACAAGCAAAGTTAACATGCATGTAAGTTGACACACTCTCTTGGCATTTAGCAAGTCCCGGTCTCTTTAACCCTCTCTTGAGTACATTGTATATAAATAGTAACACAAAATTTATTGTTAAAATATCTGTTTATATGGTTTAGACAGGTTTAAAGTGTGTGATAACAAAAGTTTGTTTTGAAATAAACGAGGGTGGGTAGAAAAGTTTAGAATACAAATTTATATGTTGCAGGAAACAATTTTTGGAAAAGGTTTATAAAATTTCTCAGCAGATTTTTGGCAAAAACTCTGAGAGGAAATAAAATTGCCATGAAAAGTTTCTCAAAAATCTATCGTTTGGAGTCGACTTTAAACTGTAGGTCCCGCCACTTGTGGACAAAATTAACACTCACAGAAAATAAGTGGTGTGAGAAGCTAGGTTGTAATCCTAAAGGGTTGTAATGACCAATTACAGGGTGGCTGATATGTATTGCAACCAACTTCAGGTTGTTATCATTTGTAAACCGCTCGTCTGACAGCTGACAGATTTATTCTAGTGACAGTTCATTTTATTATTTACAAGCTTACAAAAGCATTTTGATCTATTGCATTCAGAAAAAAAGTTATTCGTGATGGAATTCAAGCGTGATAGTGTGATTGCTTTATATTTGGCTGGATAACCACAGGTGGCTATCGTTATAGCCCTCCAGCATTTAAATGTGAATAAATCTTTTGTTTCTCATACCATTGCTCGTTACCGTGATACTGGCAGTGTTGCATCCCGTCCAAAAAGTGGACGAAAAAAAAACGGTAACAACACCAGAAATGATCCGAAAAGTGAAGGCCAGATTTGATCGAAATCCATGTCGCAGTGGTAGAAAAATTGCTCGTGAGCTGAACATATCGCGAGAACGGATGCAGCACATATTGAAAAATGAGCTTGGACTGAAGCCATTGAAGTTCCAAAAAGTGCAAGAGCTCACCGATGGACAAAAAAAGTTAGACTGGAAAGAGCCAAGGAGTTACTTCGCTTGCACGAAAGTGGCCAGTTACCGAGTTTGGTTTTCTCCGATGAGAAGCCATTCCAAATTGAGCAGTTTGTGAACAAACAAAATGATCGGGTTTACTTGCCAAAGAGGTCAGCTGAAAACGTACACCTGCGATTGGCCACCAGAACTCAAGCGCCGCTGATGGTAATGGTGTGGGCCGCCGTAACGGCCGATGGTCGCTCTCCGCTCGTATTCATCGACCATGGGGTCAAAATAAATGCCGAATATTATCGGAAAAATTTCTTAAAGACAGTAGTGAAGCCCTGGGCAGACAAACATTTCGGCCGCATGTCCATGGTATTCCAACAGGCCTCAGCACCACCGCACTCAGCACGCGTCAACCAAGAATGGCTTAAAAAGGAGGTTCCTCGCTTCATTTCTACCGCACAATGGCCGCCAAAATCTCCGGATCTCAATCCGTTGGACTTTTGCGCCTGAGGCATTTTGGAGAGTAAGGTTCTTACTAAAAAATACCAAAGTGGCGATCACCTCAAGACGGCGCTTCGCCGGGAATGGGCTAAAATACCGCAGAGCCACTTTCGTGCAGCCTGTGATGGCTTTGTCGGCCGTTTGAAGGCCATAATTCGTACCAAAGCTGGCCAATTCGAACAAATCTAAACTGATTCTAAAATTTGATGTTATTTCCAACCTTTTTTGCTTTTGAACAATAAAATAAAAAAAAAATTAAAAAAATATTGCGCTTTACTTTGTTGCATTATATATCAGCCACTCTGTATGTATGTATGTATGTTAGTAAATTTGAATTTTGTTGCCACCCTCGTTTAATTCCCTTTTATTTGTGTTGAATTTTAATAACAAACCAAAACCAATAATAGCCCTTTAATACGGTGAAAATGATTTCTTGTGAATAAAACAAATAATATTCCTTTACCTTTAGACTGATTTTGCTTTTGGCCATTTCGAACCCTTT